>OY754961.1:20824192-30018606 GCA_963576555.1 Ferdinandea cuprea | reverse complement strand
TAGTACTTTCGTTTTCTTTTCAATTTTTTTTTCTGTTCACCCCCCTGCCCCATCCTCTTTATTATCCTTACAAACAAAAATCATCAAAGCATCTTCGAATAACACTAAGGCCTGACATCAAAAGTTTATTATTCCTTTAAAAAACACAAAAAAGGAAAAAAAATCCACCGAAATTGTCAGAGGTTGGAGAGTTTAAACCAAACAGCAACACTGGCATAGGGAGTAACTTTATTGTTTCGCTTTTTTTTTCCTTTCATTTTAATGTATGAAGTTCTTAATGTACTTACTTCACTATGTGTGTGTGTTTGTGAGTTTTTTTTTTTTTTTTGATAAAACAAAAGTTGTACGCAACATTTCGCTTCGCATCTGCTAAGGGAATCTATAAGGAAAGGCGGTGAAATAGGACATGTGACGCGGAAGAGCAATCTATTTGCTTTCCACATTTTTACGACACTAACCATGAGCTGAAGCGCGTGGTGTGGAGGAAAGGTAACAAGCCACATGAAAGCTAAACGAAAATAATAATTTAAGCTAACGCAAAAGGATTTTTCTTTTCTTCGAAATGAATTTTCTTTTGGTATTTTGTCATTACCCCACTGACACTATAATTTTTCTGTTTGCCGCTTGCAATGGGAATGTTATGGGGGGTTATTTTTTCGTTTGCGTTATTTAAGCATCCATTTATAAATCCATCCACCCAAAGTGCGGAACTTTCATTCGAGCTAACTTTCTATGCGAAGATAGATAACTTTGGTTTACATGCGAGGATGAGGGTTGTCAGGACACCCTATTTTGGGCGATATTCGTCTATATGTATGTCTTCAAAGTGACAAAAATAGATTAGAATCAGCTAAGGAGTTGCAAAAGCGCATTATACTGATGCCGGGGTTAGTAAATTGAATTTCGGCATTCTTTGAGGGTTTTCCATTTTGTCAATCGTATGCAAAGGGCTTTGAAATTTTTTTTAAGGTGTTACGAAGATGTGTGTGTGTCATTTCTATGAACGTAAGGAAAATGTTTCCTCTTTTCACTTTATTTGGGGATATATCAGTCAATCAGACAAGGTATTTTTTCATTCTCTGTTGATAAACTGTCGAAATGGGGTGTTCATAGTGAGCAAAAGCTGGTACAATTTACAAATAGATGCTGAGAGCCCTTTGTCATTTCTTTGCAGTAGTTCTTAGCTATTTTTTGTCCAAGAAATGCATCATGTGTCATCGTCTCCGGTGTGGAGGTTTTTTCAGCATTTCGGTGTTTGGCTATCTCTAATGCAAATGCAACTGAAACCAATTATATAAGACTTCTTTCTTTAAAAATGACTCCTCACAAACATTTACTGCTTTAGATCTATAGAGCAATACTGTGAGTTAAGACATGGCTGCTGCCGAGGTCATCAAATCTAGGTATAACATGCATCTTGGCAGGATTCATTTCCATTTCAATGCTAAAAGTGCTAATAGTGAACGTAACCCAGAGTATTCATCCATCTTGTTTACTCAAATGAACCTACAACATTGCAAGTGCTATCGCCCTTTTAAGTAGCAGGCTTGTGCCTAGTAAATCAAAATCACATATAATATCTATCCAGGAACCGTGGGTGTGGAAAAATCGCATTTGTGGTCTTGCTTGCTTGTGTGATTTATACCACGTTCTTTATGATGAGCAATCCGAAAGACCTAGGACTTGTCTTTTTGTATTGAAATCGTTCACAGCTACTAGGATCAAAAGCTTTTGTAGCCAATATTTGGTAGCTGTTTCTATAACTTACCATGCAAATGATAATTGGGAAACATTTGCCGTTGCATCGGCTAATTTTCCTTATGACTCTCTAACGCCTATCCACCAAAGGCTGTTGTAGAGCTCGTAGAGTATTGTGAATCCAAAAATTTTGGGCATCGAGATCGACTTTTGGTCTTCATTTTATTGTCTGATATTAACATCAATAATGTAGGTCATCAACCTACCTTTGTTACAGCCAGAAGACAGCAAGTAACTGACGTTACCCTGTCTAACAGGCATTGGAAGTGTATCATAAATAGGAAGGTATCGCCAGATAGCACTTTATCAGATCACAGATACATCAAATTTCAAATCTACTTCTACTGCGAACTTTCACCTTCGCAAGAGAGGAGAAATCCGAGAAAAACGAACTGGCCACGGTTTAGAGGGGAGCTTACCACCTCTGTCAAAGTTCCACTCAAAATCAGATCAAAACAGGGAGTAAAAAGGTCTGCTCAGGATCTGAATAACGTCCTCACCCGCTGCTTTGAACTTTCGTGCCCTGTTTCTAAACCCCCGTCCCCCCGCAGAAAATCGGTACCCTGGTGGAACTCCGAACTGCAGTGTCTTCGTAAAGAAACTAGGAATGTCCTAAATCGGTCTTTAAAAACCAACTTAGTAGAAGACTGGAATCTTTATCGATCGAAACAAAAAGTCTTTAAAAGTCTTATTCGCAAGTCGAAAAATGACTAAAAAATTTTGTGAAGAGGTCGAACCTCTAAGTGCAACTAGTAGGCTTGTTAAAGTCCTCCAAAGAAACAGACTATGTAAACTGGATGCAATCCTTAAACATGATGACACGTACACTGAGACAAAGGTGGAGACTTTCAGTCTTCTCCTTAAGACTCACTTCCCGGGAAATCAGGTTACTACGCGTTCTTCAGCTATTCAAACGACGGTGGCTACATTTGAATTGATTTTGATTGAAGATATCTACTATGTTTCGATCTAAACACTTGCCTGCCATAGTGTTCTTAGTCACAATGTTAGAGTTAAATCAGATCATTGACAATTGGTTGTATGCTTTAGCTTAATACGAGAAGCAAGATCTAATACGCGATGTTTAGTAGACTGATATTAACCTCTATATCTGATTTCTAAATGGAAATTATTTAAAACATGCCTTTTACGAAGTCATCTACTGCTACCTTAAATATTTGGACGACTTGACCATCCGCATCAGCAGACTTGATGAATTGCAGTTTCCACATTACTATGACGAAATTCTTTGCCTTACGTCAGTTTTAAATGTTTCGCTCTGCCTGACCACAGTAAAGCAGTCTGCCGATGTTCTTACCTCCATTTTTGCTTGTTTAGTTTTCGTCCTTCGCATGCGCGTGCCTACACTTTTCGTTAAGGGAAAGCTTGCAGCAGTCCAAGACCTTCGCTAATTCTTTACGAATATGATGAAATGCTACTTCTTTTTCTATTCCTACTTTTTTCTATGAGAGGTGTTATGAATAAAATTTTTGCGATATTTTTATTTTTGGTCTGTAATAATGCCTATGTCGACATAAATTAATGGGGCATAATATTTTAATATGGAAAAACGACTTCTCTCGTTTTTAACTGATTTTTACGTGTAATTATGTTTTGGCGTCGTAAACCCTTTGATTATACCCTATTCTAAGGGTGTATTAATTTTGACACATAGTTTGTAACACCTCTGAAAGTAATTATATTTATAATCAGGATCAAAACCTAAGAAGATTTAACAATGTCCTTCTGTCCGCCCGTATCAACTTTTGAGGGTTTTAAATTTAAGCTAGGAAGCTGAAATTTGTAACATACACGCCTACAATTAAAATAAAGTGCTCGACTGCGTCATACGAAACATTCTCGGTACATGAGATGCGTTTTTGAGTCGCAAAATGAATCGAAAATTAATGGTGAGAAATTTATTTAAATCACTTTTTAGGTTTCAAAAAATTTGATTTTCTCAAAAACGGCACCTACGATTTTGATGTAATTTCGCATTTTCACCTTTGACATGATTGTTCGAAATAAAAAATATCAAAATCGTTATAGCTGTTTTTGAAAAAACGAATTTAAGTTAAATTTAAGAAAATCGTTACATGAAAAATAATTAAAAAAAAATTATTTAAGAAATCTAAAGTATACGGATTTATTTGAGCTTATAACGGGTGATCCAAGTAGAGATACTTTTTTCAATAGCCTTTTTTGACAGATCACGTGTGAGTCGTGTCATGCTGTCATGTTATTTTTGTTTAGTATTGTTTGGCATTTCATAATGGAAAGACTTACGCGTGAACAATGTTTACAAATTGTTCAACTTTTTTATGAAAATTCACGTTCTGTGAGGAATGTGTTTCGTGCACTTCGCTCAACTTATGGTCAACATAATGGGCCTACTGAGCGTACTATTCGCAACACCATCACCCATTTTGAGACCCAGCATTCATTATTGGATAATACTCGACCGAATAGACCACGTCCAGCAAGCTGTGAAGAAAATATAGCGGCCGTAGCTGAGAGTGTACACGAAGACCGTAGAGAGTCGATTCGGCGCCGTTCGCAGCAACTCGGACTGACGTATGGAACGACTTGGCGCATTTTACGTCAAGATCTTAAATTGAAAGCGTACAAAATACAGCTTGTGCAACAACGGAAACCGCTCGACCTTCCCAAGCGACATCGCTTCGCTCTATGGGCTCTTGAAAAGTTCCAAGAAGATCCGACGTTTTCGAGGCAAATTTTGTTTAGCGATGAGGCCCATTTCTGGCTCAATGGGTATGTAAACAAACAAAATTTCCGCATTTGGGACGAAGAGCAACCTGAAGAGACTGAAGAACTGCCACTTCATCCAGAAAAAACAACGGTTTGGTGTGGTTTGTGGGCCGGTGGAATCATCGGTCCATATTTCTTTAAAAATAACCGCCAATGGCGACCGTTATCGTGCCATGATAACCGACTATTTGATTCCTGAAATTGAAGCTCGTGATCTCGGCGACATTTGGTTTCAGCAAGACGGCGCCACTTCCCACACATCGCATCAATCAATGGACTTATTGAGAGAACATTTCGGTGAGCACATAATTTCACGTTTTGGGCCGGTCGATTGGCCACCAAGATCGTGTGATATCACACCGTTAGACTTTTTCCTGTGGGGATATGTAAAGTCAAAAGCTTATGCCGACAAACCCGCTTCGATTCAGGCCTTGGAGGAAAACATCACGCGTGTCATTCGCCAGTTACCAGTCGAAATGCTCGAACGAGTGATTGAAAATTGGACTCAACGGATGGACAATCTGCGACGTAGCAACGGCCAACATTTGATAGACATAATCTTCAAAAAATAAATGCCAAAGAATGTTCTTTCAAATTCATTAAATTTGAATTTTCTGTGTTTTTTCTTTAAAAAAGTAGGGAACCTCGAAATGGATCACCCTTTATAATAAAAACTGTAATTTTTTGTAAGTTCCCTTTATTAGTTTTCGAGATATTGCCTGTTTTATGAATTACGGTTAATCGATTTTTTTTTCCATAAACTGAGTATGCAGAATTTTTAACCCCATCCTAGACTTCCTTAGTGAAAAAAAAGATCAAAATCCTTCGAATCACTTTCGACAAAAATAGTGATAAGTGTTTTTCACAAAAAAAATTGTATGGCAGGCACTTTAAAAAAAAATATAAAGCAAAAAGTAAAAAGACGCCCCGAGATGTAACCCCAAGAACCTTATATGCTAACTTTGAAGCAAATCCGTAGAACCGTTTCGCCATACGACGCTCGGACAGATAGACGGACAGACAGACAGACCGACAGACAGCATTGATGGACCCACTTTTTTGGACTTCATACTCAGTTTGAGTTCGAAATTTCCGCACGATCGCAATAACCTTTTTCTTTAGTATACCTACTTATGGATACGAGAAAATTAAAAATAACGTTTTAAGGCTGTAGTTGAAGATATAAAGAAGAAGATTAACAGAATAAATTTGCATAATTTGGAAGCGTTGTTCAGGCGTCAATCTATTCATGTTGAAAGGCCAAACCAAACTAAAAATAAATCACTTGACAACTGAAAAAATGGGCGCCAGTTAAAATAGAAACTTAAAGTTCTATACCTATTAAAAAAAAAACACCGCTCATATTGAATTCCTTTACAAGTTTTCGCCAACCGTCGAACACACTCGTGTAGCCGCAGCATAAAAATACCAAGCATAAAACCTGCTTTGATGAAAAGCCACGTTCAAATTTTCTGTCATTTTATATTTCCGCTTTAGTCGCCTTTTACGACAAGCGTCAATTATTAGGGATGGCGCTGCAGGGACATTCTAATTTATCTATCCCATCCCTGCATAAGACTCGAATCGGGTTGAATGTCTTAACTATTAAAATAACTTTGCGCCGCTGCGATATTTTTTGTTCAATTTACCCCTATTCAATTCAACCATAATTAAGCTCAACCAAACGTATCCCTTTTGTAGTCTATAACTATTTTCTAAATTATTTATTTGAACACAGTCCATGATTTAAGTTAATGCGCCGCACAAACACCGTCCAGAAAGCTATAAAAACCCATTAATGTACCCGGTAAGCGAACCGGTACATGATGAAGTGTGCCTCATTAAGGCGTTCAATGCTGTAGAAATGACAATAATTTCGGTTCCAAAGAAGACATAGTTATATACACGCGATCCCGGGCCAGCATCCATGTCCCTCTTTTCACCCAAACCCACCAGATTTCGTAATTAACGAATTTATACGATTGTATCCGTTGTATTACTCCACAGAGACCAACTGGCCCAGTCTTCGGAGTGCAATAATTATTTCTGCCAATTCTGAGGTAAGTGGTACAGTCATACTCATTCCTTGGTTCCTTCATTTCTATAGAACACGCGCACATTTACCCCGCTCTACGGTCTCTCGAACGACCGAACTCGTAACTGATGAATGTTTCATTTATTTTCCTTTTCCCGAAAACAATACATGGAAAAAGGATAAAACGAAACAAAAAAAAAAAGGCTTTATTAATTAAATCAATTTCACCTTACCTCTAGGGGTAAGAATGAAACTGATAACATTTTTATTCAGCGATTTTTTTGTGTCAATTTTTTTTATATTTTGGTTGCTGCCCAAGTAGGCCCAGCATTAAGGATACAACTACTTTCCCAAACTCTAATACGAATTTGAATGGTGGGAGTCGATGCTGGCCTTTTCCAAGTTATCGAGAGAACATGACATGGTCCTCCTGCGGAGTTGATTGCTTCTCCTGTATTCACCCCATTAAAGGATAACTAACCAGCGATGGTGGTCTATTTGCGTCGGTCGATAGCGTTTGTTGGAAAATATCCCAGAGCGATACTCACTCACTCATTTGGCTGGTGGTGCAGCGGAACAGCCAGGGTATATATATATATACGGTACTGCCCGGCGGGGATGGGTACATGAATTCATCATGTCCGCCAGTGTAGAACATACACCACTGACTCTACACGCTGCATTCGTGTGCACTTTGGCTTTTGGTAAACACCGCCGTGTGGTGGTGGTGCAAACTGTGCCGGTCGCCGGTCGCCGGTGGTGTAGGTGATGGTGGCTAAACCCAAAAACCCCTTCTCGCCGTCGCCGCGCGTTAAAATTCGCTTCACTAGGAGAGCAAATATTGTTTATCATTGGAATGGTTGTTGCAACAGCATTGTTGGACCGCACCACCTCTACAGAGAGAAAGATACAGAGTGTCGTGTGTGTTATGGTCCTTTTGTAGCCCGTACATATATGTACAAAGAGTGTAGCTACTAAATTAATCTCATATCGGCAGAAGCGGTCGGTTTGCTGTTCGGCTCTCCCAAGAGGGCTGTTTATGCAATTTAAGTTACGTGAATATAACAAGAGTTCCATGCACACGAGTTGCATTTTATGTCATCAGGAGTGTGCTAGCTTGTGGCCGGCTAAGGCATGCGTAAGCGAAGTGGTTCAATGGTATTTAGAGGATGACAAAGGCTAACTGTGGAGAAGGCACTTTGCAGATATATTTTGCTAAAAAACTATAAGGGGAGGAGGATATATGTACATTATGAGCATTTTAGAAGCGCAAGCGGTTTAAAAGACACGCTTTCAGACTGTTCCCTAGCTTGGTAATTTTTTAAAGGCACATTTCAGTAGGATCCATGCTAAAACAAGAGAACTTTGGGCTTGGTTCTTATACAAGCCACTGTTAAGTTCTTGCCGACTTCTGATATTCTGATCCTTTTTTTTCCCCAAACGGATTATTAATGTTCGGAAATACTTTAAGGTATCCTTTGTGGCAACTCAGTAACAAACAAAAGTAAGAGTTTTAAATTTTGGCTGCAGAATGTAGTAATTTGTAATGATAATTTGTGCTGAGTTTCAATTAAATTATAGATACTAACTTGCATGGCTTATGTCATTCGGATGTTTTTCTTCTACTTAGGTATAGAGTAATAACTGGTAGAATATCTTGTTGAACATACTAACATTTGCCTTCGATTCAACAATGAATCCAAAATAGATTTAGGTATGCTCTCCGGCAGTAGGGTAGTTTTACTTACACTATTTTGGATTGGATTTAACTTCCCACAATACTAGTAACCAGAAACGTAGTTCACCTTATGTGCGTGCCAGGCCAGGACGTATGGTCCCTGCTTTGAGTTTTTGGACATAATAGCTTCCTCGAATCTTTGCTGCTTTAATTCGATCAAACTTCGTCACTCCAGTTGTCATGCGAGGCATATTCAACTTTATTGCCAATGTCACCAATGAGAATGCCTCCAATATTGTGAACGCCGAACTAGCAACTAGAGCCTTTCTTTCAACTAAGCAAATATTATTCGGTGATGGCACCCAATGCTGACACGATGATTAATGTCACCATCCACGATTGCTTCCCTGTTTTAGACTCATATATTTAAAGTTTTCAACTTGGTTGCGAGTATTATTATCAAGCAGATAATCATTCTCCATATACATAGGTAATAATAGCCAAGTCAATTTTCTGTCTTATTCGACCTAAAATTACTCGAAAACTGTAAGGTCAACAAAACTGAAATTTGGAACTTAGGTGGGTCAAGGCCTAAAAAGGTGCAGAAATATACCACCGGCCAGCAATAGGAGGATTGCGGTCCATGTTGCGGACCCCGGGGGTTCGAACCCAAGCTAGTTCGGTAAATAAGTTTGCAGATGAATTTTCCGAGAAAAACTTTTCGACCCACAATTTAGAAAAAAAAACATTTTAAAGCAGCAGTTGAAGAGATGAAGGGTTTGAACATCAACAAAATATATAGACACTGGACTCTTTCACAAGTTTGCCATATAAAGATTTTTGCCACGCCTACATTCAATTTAAAACTTTGAAGGCGTTTTTTTAAACAATATGTTGTTTTCATCGAAAATTTCCATAGAAAACAAAAAAATTGTATAACAAGATATTTATCCAATATTTTTTCTAGAATATCACCCGTACAAAGGTTTTGGCCACGCTTGGGGCATTTTTTAAAATAAATATTGTTTATACCCTATCCTAAGGGTATATTAATTTTGACACATAGTTTGTAACACCCCTTAATATTCGTCGTAGACCCATAAAAGTATATATATTTATGATCAGGACCAAATCCTAAGACTATTTAGCAATGTCCGTCCGTCCGTCCGTCCGTCCGTCCGTACGCAATTTTTAGGCCTTTAAATTCAAGCTAGAAAGCTGAAATTTGGACCACATACTCCCTAGGGCTCCGAAATGGTTAAGTGTAAAATTTTTTGGAATACGCCCACTGCCACGCCCACAATTTAGAAAAAACCAATTTAAAGCTACAGATGGACAGATAGAGGGTTATAACCTTCACAAGATATGTAGGCACTGCCCTCCTTTATAAGTTTGTCATATAAAGTTTTTTGCCACGCCTACTTTTTGCGGGCGTTTTTCACTAAAATGCTGTTTTCTTCGATAATTTTCGTAGAAACCGAAAAAAAATGTTTAACAAGATATTTAGCCAATATTTTTTCCAATATATCGCCCATTTGGCCATGCCCACTTTTTGGGGGCGTTTTTTCAAAATATGTTTTTTTTTCTCTAAATTTTATAGAATGAAATAAAATGCTGTCCATCATCTTCTTAAGGTTTTTTTTGGGGCATATAGGGATAGGGATAGGGTATCATACTGTTCGCTCCAAGCGGACTGTAGCCTTTCCTTATGTTTTTTTTATAAATTTCATAGAATGAAATAAAATAATGTTTCAAATAATTTTTTATATAACGATTTTCATAAATTTAAATTAAATTCATTTTCTTAAAAACAACCTCAACGATTTTGATCTGTTTTTGTATTTTGAACAGTTAAGTTAAAAGTGTCCAATGCGCTAAATTACGTCAAAAACGTTTGAGCAGTTTTTGGAAAAATCAATTTTTTCAAAACTTAAAAAGTGATTTTAATAAATGTGACGCGAATGTTAGAATTTAGTTTGAGAGGATTCGGTATTTCACAACGCAGTCGTTTACTTTATTTTTTAAATTCCTTAGAAAACGCAAACAATTTATGTAGACAAGACAATGTCTAGTCAATTTACTTGTACAAAGTTGTTTGTGGTGCTCACTTTTAGGCTCATACTTTGAATTACGTTATTTTGTCAGAAAATTATCCTAAAAATAAATTCATAATGGAAAAGCAACCTTAAAGGATCTTCGATAAAAAACCAAGAGTTCTGATATGCGAAGCGCTAAGACAAAGAGGAGTTCCTGAAACCTAGGAACAGATGATAATGGACATGTACAAGGGAGGAAAGACAAAAGTTATCCCGCAGGTGTCCCCGATGAATTCTCAATAAAAGTCGGTGTTCACCAGGGAAGCGTCTGAAGTCCTTTCTGCTTGATGGAAAAGTGACGGACCCTAAAGTGCATCAGTTATTATTTGCTGATGATGGAGCCATCATAAGTGATGATCAGACTTTCCTGCAACGAGCACTTGATGTTTGGGTACATATTAAGAGGAGAATGGGTACCGTATTAGCCAAAAAAAGACAAAGCATCTGTACTGCCCATTCTCTGACCCAAGCCAACCCATTACAGACATTTATTTAAATGGAGTGGTGGTTCCCAAATGTGAAAAGTTCAAATATCTGGGATCTATAATCAACAGCGAAGCAACCGTTGATGACGACATCAATAATCGTCTAAGCGTCGGGTGAATGAAGTGGCAGAAAATCTCTGCCATCTTCTATGACCGAAAAATGTCCCCTAAGCTGAAAGGAAGTCTCTACAAAGCAGTTGTGCGTCCGGCGCTCACACACGGTTCACAATGCTGGACAGTGTACGAAAAGTGGAGGGTAAGTTGACAGCAGATGAAGATGCTTCGCAAGACAGCTTGTAACAAAGTAACAAAGCTTGATTGAATTTGAGTTCCAAAATCCGAGAAGGCCTTCACGTCAAAGAACCCACTTCGAACAAATTAGAGCACGACCGACTCATTTGGTATTGTCATGTTCAAAGGAGAGATCCTACGAAACCCGTCAAAAAGGCAATGTCAATCAACGTTCCTTTACAGTTATGTAAAAGAGGCAGGACTAAAAACTCCTGGATCACACAAATGCAGAAACACCATCACTTGATTGGCCTCCATGATGATGTGATTTAAAATCTAAAGGCCTGCAGATATTTTTTGAGGTCGAACAGGCAAACTCCACAGGCGTACCAGTAGAAATGCAGTACAGTGGGAGGGTTAAAATCCATTTAATTCTGATCATAACCTCGTCGTTTAATTGAGAGAAGAGAAGAAGATTGTTCTAATAATTAATACCAAGATTAGAGCATGGTCAAAGACCTTATAACTTTTTTAGTGATTGGAATATGAATATGATATCAGTCTGCCAAAATTATTTATTTGGATTTTAAACTCACTACAACATAAATTCGCAGTACACGTCTTATAGAGAAGCTTTTTAAAAATCAGTAGCGTGCCATATTTTTCCACCAAACTAAATTGAAAGAAACCACTCATAAAAAGTGTTTACCCGCCAGTGAATTTTCAATTGCATCTGACGTAGATCCAAAACGTCTTATTCAGCGCATATCTGAGTGTGCATTAATTGTCTGTGGCCTATGCTATGGAACGCCCATTTGATTGATGTGCATTCACAGTTACCAATGTCCATTTGTTAACTCGTTCATCTTTTTTCCTTCCTACGATTCGCACATTGGACACTTTTAACGTAATTGTTCGAAATTCAAAAAATTATCAAAATCGTTAGAACCGTTTTTGAGAAAACGAATTTAATTTAAATTTAACAAAATCGTTATATGAAAAAAAATAAAAAAAAAATTATTTCAAAAATCGACGTCTGCAAATTTGTTAATTTTTATAGTAAAAAAAACTGTAAAAGTTTTTTAAATTCCCTTTATTAGTTTTCGAGATATTACCAGTTTAATAAATTACCGTTAATCGATTTTTTTCATAAACTGGTATGCAGAATTTTTGACCCCATCATAAACATCTTTAGTACAAAAAGATACCGAAATCCTTGAAACCACTTTTGAAAAAGATTGTGATAAGTGATTTTCACAAAAAAATTTGTATGGCAGGAACCGTTATTTCAAAATATAAAGTAAAAAATAAAAAGATTCCCCGAGATGTAACCCCATGAACCTTATATACGAACTTTGAAGCAAATCCGTCGAACCGTTTCGCCATACGACGTCCGGACAGACAGACAGACCGACGATCGAAATTTCCGCACGATCGCAATAACTTTCTCTTTAATATACTAAAGTATACGAGAAAGTTAAAAAGTAAAATAATCAAAATTTTAAAAATAAAACAGTTCCTGTGAAGCAAGCTGCTGATATTTTTTCTGTGAGTAAACAAAGAGTTTAGAGACTTCTCAACGAAAATAGTATCAAAGGCCACAACTCACCTAAGACAATTTCGATAAGTGTACCATCAGGGAAATTGTGCATCCGTTTTTGTTTTCAAATAACGAACTTCTTTTTCTTTCCGACGCGGAATAAAATACTACATGAGGTAGGACGCAATGCAAACATCACCAAAATTAGCAGCACTTCATTGCATACAGCTTTTAAAAAAACGTGGAAAGAACTGGCCTATCATCAGCGATAGAGTGTTCATTTGAAAAGAACTGAATTTGTTTTATTTTTTATAAATAAAACAATTTAAATGAAAATTTCAATCTAAAAAAGGATGGTAACCCTACATAATATTCTTTCTGGTTTTTGCTGATTTGAAAACCTATTAGGGGCAAACATTACTATACTGACAATTTATGTTGGACAAAGTATCGTTCATTACGATGTATTGGACGAAGCTTGTAGTAACTTTCTCTTCATTATTTTTAAAAAATTAACTCTATAAAACAAATTGAATTTAATAAACGCCACGACGTCACGTGTCTGCTGAATGTCACCGTTCATAGTTATCCACTGCTGACAAAATATTACCATAGAGTCATACGATATTTCCTACTCCTTCAATTCGAAATTGATATCCTCAGCATAACACCTTCCACCTATGATGTAAGTTCATAAACGGTAAAGAGTGTATGCAATCCAATTACCCACCTACCTATACAGATATTTTGTTTAATAATCTTTCAACAATCTTTCAATAAGGAAAAGTCAACATTTTCAAGTATTTATTTGCAGCATGTGCAGCAATCACCAGCAGCAGTCAGCAATCGATTCTTATCTGCTTACAGCGTTTATTTTAAAACTTCAAAGCGATAAACATACATTTTAATGGGCACCACCTTTCATATTTCATACTCACACTTGTGTCAATACACTTCAAATGATAGGTACATATAACTTCCAGATACACAAACAAATTACTGATAAATGTATGCATCCGATTTTTGATTGACAGCAATAGGTATTCGTAGGTGCAAAATGTATTTATTCTGCAAAATGTAATATGAGTTCAATCTGTCAGATAGTTGACAAGTGACGATTGATTGAAATTCAATCTGAACAGTTTGCATTTTCTGTTCGCAACAGCATTATGTTAATGTGCTTTCAATCGAGTGATGTCGATCTGACCGACAATTTCATTTTGTGTTATGGAAATATGTCATGTCATGTTCATGTTTTGTATGATTATGGCGGCGATAGTAATTGAAATCGTTAGATGCAGAGAGTATTATTTCACATTTGTAATTAGTTAGCGATCTATTTGACAGAAAAAAATAAATCATAATTAAAATTGATCCTTTCATTTCGACATCGACATCCTTTATTATTAAACCATCTTCCGACAGCTAAAACTTTTAGCAGCAAATCAAATCCAATTCAATAATTTCACCAGACAAGTGATTATCCGGAAATGCTTTTCTTCTTTTTTAACACCTTTTCACGTCTCTGGAGTAGAACAACGAGCTCTGAATAAGCAGAGGATAGATACAATAAAAGGATTTCTCTCAAATTCCATTTCATTGAATATTATAGCAAGCTGCCGAAAAAGAATGCAAAAAGAAAAGTATTCTCTTCTTCCATTCGAATGGGCGAGTTAAGTGTTTAACCTGAAATCGATTAAAAATAATTTACTTACGATTATCTTGAGGTTTTATGACGGTTTGAGGTGGTATTCATTCCTTTAACTATTCAAGATCTACGGAGAATGGACAGTTTTCTTTGTTCTTCGTGTTGTTTTTCACCAAAAGTTCGACGACAACGTCCTGGTTTGAATGATGTAAATTGGTCGTAGAGTTTTAGGGATGCAGTTGATTGTTTTAGCCTTAAGCTTTTCATGAAAATCATAATTATTCCAGTCTGGAACGCAATTTTGAATAGGTGTCAAAACTCTTACCAGATATCAGTGTTTTATAGTCATTCCTGCCGTGGGTTTGTAGTAGAAAAATGTTCCCCACTCGTGTCCTTTAAAGTTTTCGAAAATTAAATTTTAATAAAATTTAATGCACTAGGAACTTTGTTTCCATAGTTCGGTAGGAAAACTGTCTGTACCTTTTTTTTTATTGGAAATGAACGTCAATGGAGCGTATGTATTAAGCGTAAACCATCCCATATAGTACCTAAGGCCTACATTGCTCACAGAAAGTGTGGTAGACTCTTCGATTGGCTAACAAATTTATACCGTTTGACCGAGGAATTAATGTTTTTAAAAAGTGGAACTTGCATCTTTGTCAAATGAAATATATAGCTTGCTGTGGCCTATATTCTTTGCCTGCTGCTTAGACCTTTAGAGAGATTTATACCTACCCTCTTCCAGAGCTCTGACCTTGCTTTATAAATCTGACATGAATTTTATTTAATAGTCCTTGCGCTATCCTATGGATATCCAACTTAAAGTATACTCTGCAGTCCAATTTCCTTTATGAGTCTTAAGAATAAGAAGTGGTATTTTCCCAAGTGTTAATATGGATCAGGTCCCTCATATGTCTGCATGATGTGAACTTGAGTTTCTGCGTGTTTATCTCAGAATCCGCATAACTTAGATGTTCCTTAAATATATGTTTTATTGGTTTGAAAAGTTTCTATTTACGCCATTTATTACGTCACAATTGTTTTTAGCATTTTCCCAAAAGGCCCGATGTTAAGAAGATGTTAACACTGTTTTCTTTATGGCTGACTTGCTTCTTGACATGCCTAAGTTATCACCGTTTTAGATGTTATCGATTTTTGTAGTGATTTTTAAGAAGCCTATGTTAAAAGAGGTCTTATCATATCATATCTAAGGAAATTAAGACTTCCGATCTTGAGCTGAGGTGTACATTGATTCGAACTTCTTAACATCTCCAAGTTATTTAGCAGCATTTCTCTTATTTTGCCAGCCAGTCCGTGAATCCATTATCCTCTACGTCACACTTTTTGGATAAAAGCCAACCTTAGTTATAGGTTGAAACAAAGAACGGTTGATGGAAAATGACCCAAAAGGTTAGAATAAGTTGCGACAGTGCTCATAGATTGCACCTATTTTAGCACGAATGTTCAATTAGCTTGGGTCAAATCTGTTTTGTTGCTAGACAAGTTGTAACAATTGTCTGACTAAGGTTGGGCTTTTGAAAAGCATGCAATTTGAACACAAGTGATCGGAATCTGATGAAAATGGCAGTTTGGTTTTTCGCTAGTGCCACGTCACCCAACGAACTTAATATTTAACTGCTTCAACATCTCCTTAAGATGAGCAGTCTAGGCCTACGATAGAGTTTACGACTGAGCTATCATAAATGCAAGTTCGCATCACCGATTTCCTCTCAGCCATAGTATTTTTCTTAGCTTAACACGTATTAGTTCACCTATTGCTTAAATAATGTATGAAACTTAGCTTGGCACTTGATCAGCTGGATGTGATACCCGCGCCCACTCTGAAAGCGAATTAGGACATCTTAAAGGATTTTCCTTAAAACTGAAGTGGTAAACTAACAGTGACTGACATGTGCAAGAAGAGACAACGCCAAAGAAAGAATACGTTATCGATACACAAGAAAAACTAATAGATCGCAAAATTTGATTGTTCTGGGTATCAGCTCAGAAGGTTCGGGCCTTACCTTATTTGCTTCCATTAAAGAAAATCGTCAATTATACAATCTTGTTCTGCATTCAAAACCAAAAGGTTGCCTAAGCGCCAAATTTGGGCATAAGCACTTTGTGCCCTAATCCCCAGGGTTTGTAATATACTTTTTCTCAAAAGTGTTATCACTTCTATATTTGTCTCCATTTTTAAATTCTTCCTTCGTAGTACTGTATTCGGTTTCTTCTTCTTCCCTTGAGCATCTCGGTACATATATTGCGGTTGCCTTAGTTGCTTTTATTTGACTACGAGACGCATTAATGTATCGCATTCATGCCCTATGAGTTGCATCGGGCTGTCTACGGCGCTATTAGTGTCCTGTCACTTTTATCGGTGTTTGATTTCGGGACCTATGGGCTATATGGTCGATGTGACGTCTGAGGCAAAGGTGACAATCGGGCTGGTCTTCGGATAGTCCGAATGCTATGATGAATAAGCTAAAAGAAGAATAACGTCTATCTGCTAGCTAGGCATTGTCTAATTGGGAGTATTGTTGCATTGCATTTTTCAAGCAACAATACCTATTGTTAGCGTGCTGTGGCAAAACGCATTCCTTCTTCGAGGATTGCCCAGACTTCGTAAGTAAACAAATTTTATACGAGGTAATCCGAACGTCATTGGAGCCGTTGAAACGGAATGAGTTTCAATATTTTTGATTAAAATTTGTCTTCAAAAAAAAATTACACAAAGTCAATGAAAATGTCTCTCCAATAAAAGAAGGTCGTCTTTTCGGTGACATGAAACTCCTTTCTTAACAAATACGTACAGATACATATCTACATGTATACGAAGACGCTGGTCCTCTTGTCTTTGAAGATTATGAAAATACGAGCGAATAATGTTTGTTGCTATGGTGATGCAGGAAATCTTTCAGGAATATTAATTGGTAAAGTTTCACTTCATCCTTTTTTTTTCACTTTTTGTACTTTTCGTTCGGCAGGAGCATGCTGTGGTTAATGATACGATTTTTTTATGGTTCGTCTGTAGTTTGCTTCGCATCCTTTTTGCTCAAGTGGAAAGTGCCATCGTCAATGTCATCGCTGGTTATGTTGTGCGCGCCCAAAACGTGTTGAGAGAGGGCAAAAGAAATTGAAACTTCTAATTAATACCTCAACCGCGCACTGTCGTTGTATCCGTGAAAAGTGAACAAAAGGACATCGTTTTCTTAGTCGTTAGTTGATCTTCTTCATGTTTTTTTTTTTTGTATTTGCTCAGACAGTGACGTGGTGGCTGTTGCAGGGAATATTGCATAAAGTAGGAAAAAAAATGACGGTAGTTGAGGTGTGCAATATATTAAAAAGTAAATAGGATAATGTGACAGCAAATTGTGAACGGGGTAACGAACAACGGAAAGTTATGGCAACCAATTCGTGCAACAAAGCTGATTATTGTCGCGTATTAATAAATTTGCTTTGCAAATTGACAATGGCTTCGGGGGGTTATTAGTATGGATGCTATGATTAGACAAAGCCAGCGGAAGATGCTGTAATTGGCAAAAAAAAAAGGTTCTGTAATCAGTGCGGCGGAAATTATTTTCAAAAAAGGAAAAAATATGAAGATGACGATGATCCTTTTGGGTTGTTTTAATTAGTCCGTGGTCTGCAGTAGACGTCGTTGTTATCGAGTTTTTTTTTAAAGTTGTTGTCTAGGCAATGGTTAAGGGTGTATTCTTAGACAAACCAGAGCTGGGTATTTTTAACAAGAATTTGAAAAAAAAAATAAACAACTTAAAGGTAGTAATGATAGAATATGGAAAATCGTGGAACATTGCTTTATTGTGCGATTCGCAAATGTCAAAAGTAAAATGTCAAAAGTCATTCTCTTGAGGCACATACAAAAACAGTGTCCTAGAAAGATAAGTCGCGTTATCCCATGGAGCCCTACGATGAAAATAACTACGTTTGAACGTTATAAAGCTAGAACTCAAAAGTGTTACAAAGTTGCCGCATCTTTGCTTGCACTGAACTAAAAGCTGCTTCATATTAGAAAATTGTGAAATATTTGGGCTTGATCCCTGTTAATTAGCTATATTTTCCATCACTGTTTTGAAAACCAAACATTCAGTGCTTAAACTTAGCTGCCATGGTTATAAGTTTCACCATTATATGAAAGTGGGCGGAGTTACCGCTCCAGAAATTTGTAAGTCCAAGATTTTGGAAGGTCATAAGTTAGCTGCTCAACTTTTAACTCAGCCAGATGAGCCAAAAGTGCACAATAAATTGTTTTACTGTTTTAGATTAGCTTCGTATCTAAAATAAATTTCTAGCAATCTCAGCGGTACACCAAGGAACTGTTTGCCTACGCATTATGCAAATTATCCCACGGCGTAATAAGTGCTTAAAACTTTGGAGCTATTGCTTAAAATATTGTAACTTCAGTTCACAACTAATCTGGAGACATTAAGCCTACCCAGGTTGGTAAATTTGTATTTACGGGTTTATGTCATTTTTTGAACTGGTCTACTTTTTTCTTTGTGGTGGGACCATGTAGGTTGGGTTAGGTTAGGTTAGGTTAGGAGGGCTTTTTTGCAACAGAAGCAAATTTAACTCGGATGCCGTAAAGGCCCATTGTGAGTACCCTGTTTGTACATGCAAGGAAATGCAACTAACAAAACTACTTAGATCGTTGAGGAAAAGTTTTAGGTCTGATAAAGGTACTCTAGCCACGTCGTCAAAGCTTTCGAAGAACTGTGCTCCCATGTAGGATAAGCGGCGTTCTTGTAGAGCTGGGCAGTGGCATAGGAGATGTTCCACGGTCTCTATCTCCTCCTCGTCTCTGCAGCTTCTGCAGAAGTCATTTGCAAAGAGCCATAGCCTTTTAGCCATGTTTCCGATGACGCAGTGTCCGGTTAATACCCCGACGAGCATCCACAGGCTTCGAGTTATGACGCAACCGCTGATGTTGCTCCATTGTTTCTTTGCCAGCTGTGGGATGACGTCGTCGATAAAAGTCTTAGCGGTGTTAAAAGGTGGAAGCACCTCTCCGTCCGCTAGTAGTGGGTTCAGATCAGAGCCGTATCTAGCCAGTTCATTTGCATTTTCATTCCCTTCAACACCAACGTGTCCTGGGACCCAGCAGAGTAGAACCGAGTGATAAAGTATAGCCCTTAGTGCCAAGAGGTAATCTGTTACGCACTTGCTTTAAGTGCTGCTTGACTGCCCACGCAGATGGTTATTTCCATTGCTGGTAGTCCCATTGATAAGATAGTCTGTGCTGCTTTCTTAACCGCAAAGATCTCAGCTTGAAAGACATTGCAGTGATTGGTCAGTCGAAACGACTCATTGATGACAAGTGCCTCTGAGAAGACGCCGGCTCCTGTACTTTCATCTGTTTTAGAACCATCCGTGTAGACGGGTATAGCTTTAATAATGGTACTGGGTGAGTCCCGTTCCTGTCTTTTGGGTATAGTGATTCTGAAATCTTTCTCGAAGACATACCTGGTTTTCGCGTAATCAGTACGTGACATGAGACCCTTCCTATAAAAGGTTATCAAAGGACCTTGTAAAGAGCGTCAAGCTGCTTGGGGATCTGAAATATGTATATTGCTATTTATCACCTTATAACGAGCTGCTGAACAGTCAATTAGCCGGAGGCCGTAAACTGTCATGGAGGCTTTGCTTACCAACCGTAATTTGGCCATATAGTTCTGAATTTGACACAACTTGTCAGAATTGTCCATTTTATGTTTGCTTTCGTTAGTAATTCTGAGGATATTGAATTGGTTCCGCAAGTAAACTGTTTAGATTCATGTTCGTTTCCAAATATGTTACCAAGCCCTGGAACCCAAATCATGGTTACTTTGACCTGATCAGCTCCTCACAGCACTCTTAGACTAGCTTTGAGATAATGAGGCGAGCCTGACTGTCACTGAGAGTGGATATATTATGACTCGGGTCTATGTTTCTGTGTAGTTTGATTCGGCGGAAAACTGCTCGGATACCAAGTAGTTTAGCTTGGAATACACTGACAGTTCCAAACATGTAGCGGATTGCGATAAGGGGATGCGCTATCATGTGACATCTTCAACCTTATTCTGGAACAGATAGTGCGCAGGGCAGGTGTTAACATGGAAGGCACTATCTTTAACAGATCTGTACAGCTACGGGGGAATGTGGACGATATCTACATCATCGGCCGCCCCAACATGCCATGATAGAGGCTTTTAAGGCATTTGAAGAACAGGCGAACTTAGCTGGCCTTGAAGTTAACGAGGACAAAACCAAACAAATGCTTTCAACAAACAAGGAAACATCTTTCCACCCGGTAGGACAAAGCGTAACTGTCAAAAGCAGAAACTTCGAAATGGTTAGGGAGTTAACCTACCTTAGGGTAGGTTGCTTGACTAATTCCGCAAATGATACCTTAGTGGAGATTCAACGAAGAACTACCCTAGGAAACAATTGCCTCTTCGGTTTGGCAGAACAAATTGGTTCAAAATTCTCTTGTAAGCTATACAAAACTCTGATCCTGCCAGATCTGGTCTTTAGTGCTGAGTGCTGGACAATAAGCAGGACAAGGGAGCAGATACTTAACTCTATTGATAGAACAAATCTTCGGAGAACTTATGGCTCTGTGTGCGAGGAGGGCGAATGGAGGAGAAGATACAACCACCAACTCTATGAGCTGTACCAAGATGTTGATGTAGTCCAAAAAGCCAAAACACGCCGATTACATTGGCTCGGCCACATCGACAATAATACTCCAGCCAAGAGAATCTTCGAATCTCAGCCCCTAGGTTTGAGACGACAAGGAACACCTCCGTTTTAAAGATGCCGATGCCACAGCACTTGGTCTGGATAACTGGAAGCAGCGTGCCCGGGACCGTAGAGGATGGAAGGCTACTCTGTCTCAGGCAGAGACTCTTCACTGGTCCCGTTAAGTAAGTATACACTGGCAGTATAGGATTTTGAAATGCTAAGATTCCATTTAGAAACCTTCCTCGACTTAGATTGTGAGATTCGAATCATTCGCTAAACCTTATTGAGCTGTAGCCAACCACAAATTGTTGACTAATAGGTGAGGATTGGTCCTACCGCGACTTTAAAATAAGCTTTAGTTGCAGGCTCCATCTTTTTCCAAAGGTTTTATTACACTCATATCCATTGGTCCTCCCTAAGTGATGTTGGTTCTAATTATAAGCTCTGTAACAAACTGAGAGAAGACACATATTTCTTCTTTATGAAATATATTTTCGGAGGCGTATGAGCGTTTTTTCGAATGGTTATCAATCATTAGCCGACTTCACACACATTTCAAACATTAACCAGATATGAAAGCCTTTCCGCTTCAGAAAGGAAAAATTGACTCGTCTCTAGGCTTACCGTTTTAACTCCTTTATCCATCAAACATCCGGTTACAAATCCAACAAATCCAACAACAAGAACCCCAGGACCACGCTGCTAAAACGCATAACGTATTAGTAGCATTCACCTTTCAGCAAAGCTTGGTATCCGTTCGGATGTCATAAATTCGTTTAATGAGTCAACGCATCGTACTTCGACTAGAAATGGACATTTTCGAGGATTGCTGTTAGTATGTTCGTTCTCGGTTGCCACTGCCAAGCGAGCTCCTGCATGCGAAAGGACCGTCATGTTTTCCGTTTGCTTATATTTCCTGCAAAGTAACCGGATGCATACACCGATATGAAACAATAACGCCACCCTCTCTGCGCACTACTTTCCCTTTTACTGAAACGGAATATCGCCATCATCACGGTGGTGGCGCGGTGTTGAAATCCCTTTGTTGCGTCGTCCTCTATGTCTGTGTCCATTGAACACTCGCACTCCATAATACCGCACAAATGTGCTTAAGCAATTCCAAAGGCGGACGAAGAGGGCGCGTTTTGGCTGGGCTAGGCTAGGCTTATCTGTGAAATGAAAAGGGTTCATCCGTACACATAATGTTGTGTCCGTGCTAGACCGCTAAATTTCACAATGCTTCCGCATTATGCGGGTGGTGGAAACTATAATATGCGGTTCTTGTGTGCTTGCATAATGGCCATTGAGGAGCGCGTTGGTGATTAGTTAACCATTTTTGGTCATGCCAATCGGATGTGGATTTGCCATTTTTTTTTCAAGCCAAGGGATGTTATTTCCATATGTTCATGAAATTACGCACTTACCTACAGATCTATCAAAGAGTATGCACGTGCACGTGTTATCGTGACATTCACAAAGTAAGAAGTAAGTACTTATCTCAGGCAAATCGACTGACTCAAGTGTGTTGTCGTCTTCGCAGAAGAAGTGTCGCGCGTTTTCAAATTGCACTTGTCATAATCTCAAGCAGTCTGTATTTGTATTGATAAATCACTTGACAGAAATATCCTCCAGTCAGAGTTGATTGGTATAAATAGGCTCAAACGGAACTAGGGAAATCAGTTTGTATCTTTACACTTGCAACCAAGTTTATTGTTTCAAAATGCGTTCCGCTTGCTTCGTTCTGCTCATTGCAGCATTCGCTTTCGCTGCTCAAGCAGCTTCAGTTCCCCCGAAACTGAGTGACACCGAGGAGTTCCAAAATATCGTCGATTATCTAAATGAAAATGCATCTGGCAGTGAAATCGTTGACATTATCGAGTGCTTCAGTGATGTTTTGGATGACATGAGTCCACAAGAGCGTTCCGTCAGCAGTGTTGTTGAAGAGCTATTCCACGAAATTCCATGGGCTAAGGTTAACAAATATCTTCAGGCCAAATTGGCTGGTCATCCTAAATTCGCCAAGCTCTACTCGATGTTGAATGATTCTAAATTCCAGGCTCTGCTAGACAAAGCTGTGGTAAGAGTGTGATTTCGAAGGACTTTATTGAATTGATGTGAGAAAATTTGATTTTGTGTTTATTTCTCTTTAACAGACCTCTCAAGCTTTGAGGGACTACACCAAGACTGTGGAAACTAGTGGCTTCACCTGGTCTTCATTTGTGAGCTTTGCTTTCAAGGCTATTTGCGATACAGCTATCGTCTCACATCATGATGTTTACTCCGAGGGAGTTTGCAAGGCTTTGAAGGATTTATAAATTATTGTTTTTTCGTTGGAAATTAAATAAAAAAATGAATGATTAACCAGTTGGGCTGAGCAATTAATTTTAGACAAAGAATTTATAGATTTTTAACAGTGGGATGATGGTACTGAATATTGGACTGCTGTATTGTGTATTTTCATGAACTGTTGTGAGTTTATTTAGTCTTTAAATATTAACAGCCATCCATGAAGTGCGGTATGAAGAACTGTGATCTTTACTACGGTGATTGATATAGGAAACGAAAGTAGTGGCATTTTGGAAGCAGCAGAAGACTGCGCTTTCGAAATGTGAGTGGATGAATAATAACAAACCGTATCAAGGATGAATTTGCCTTTATTGCCTTCGCACCTCAAAAGAGAAAAAGTACGACGCTACCAAAGAAGGTTTCGACGAGCTCCTCAATAGAACTTATGAAAAATTCCCAAAGTATGACGATAAAATCGTCCTAAGCGATTTCAATGCCTATATAGCCTACACGACACCACGCATGGAAGCGGAAAACAAAGGGCAATGGCGCTTATCAGAAAAGCAAACCAACAACCAGATTGATCATGTTGAGATTGGCGTCAGGTACTATCAGATATTTGTCCGACCATTCCGGCGGCTCGTGAAATCTACAAAGCAAAGAGGAGAGAAGTGCATGCTCTTCTCTAGAGGAATAAAACATGAAAAGAGCGCGATTGAGGAAATATAGAGCTGCTACTTCAGGAAAAAAGCTCGGAAGTCTTACCAAAAGGTAAAATGTAAATGAACGTCATGAACAAAGCCACAGTCCGCGATCGTACGGAGTACATCGAAAAACCGCTGTCGGGCACACCGAACCATTAAATACTGCCGATAAAAGCTAAGAATTCCTTGTTCAAAATGCCCGTCCCTAAAAAAGGCGAATATTCCTCTCCCTCCTCCTAACAACCAATTGCACTTCCATCCCTTCTTTTCAAGGTCATGGAAACGCTGATAAACCGTCAGCTTATGAAATATCTCGAATCCCGAAAACTTCTTAATGACCGTCAGTACGTTTTTTGCAGCAACAGCTCCACCGGTGATTTGATGACATATCTAACTGAAAAGTGGAACCAATCTATTCAGCAAGGTGGTGCGCTTGATATTTCAAAGGCATTTGACAGAGTTTGGCATCAAGCTCTCTTGTATTTGGGATAGATGTAACCCTTCTTCAATGGATTAGAAATTACCTTCTGACCGTTCAATACAAGTTGTTTTGGACGGTTTCAAGTCTGCAACTCACCAAATAAATGCTGGTGTCCCTCAAGGCTCTGTTTTGTCTCCGACTCTCTTTCTCATTTTTATCAATGACCTCCTGTCTGTCACTTCTAATCCAATACATTCCGTTGCTGATGACAGTATCCTCAGCTTTACATATTCGTTTCCTGGGCAACGCCCCTCATCTTCGGGCGTTGAACTGGAACGGCAACGTATGTAAAGCTCATTGAATTCCGATCTTGGCAGCATTCTTAAATGGGTCAAAACCAACAGAGTGGAATTTAATGCTTCCAAAATGCAATGCTGTCAGCTATCATTGAAGCGAACCCCTAATTCTCTGCCATTATCTATGAATGGCACTTGCATCGCTGAAACCGAACGACTTTCCATTCTCGGTATGTTTGTTAATGACAACCTGTCTAGGCTTCCTTAAGCGATGCAAGAAACATTTCACCACTTCTGATCTGGCTAGAATCTACAAAGCGTTTATTCGCCCAAAACTTGAGTACAACGCTCATATCTGGTCTGGTGCACCAATAACATATTTGGAGCTACTTGACAGGATCCAAAAACGTGCGGTGAAACTTATTGGCGATCGAGACATTGCAAAATCACAGGACTCTCTTAGTCATCGTCGTAATGTCTCCTGCCTGTCATTGTTTTATCGGTATTTCCACCACAAGTGCTCAAATGAAACAGCCAGTTGCATTTCACCCCTACATCAATTCAACCGCAATACGCGCCATGCTAGGAATGCACATCAGTTTACCCTTAAGCCTGTTTTCAGACGTACTGTGAAATATAAAGATTCCTTTCTCAACCGTACAATACGATTAGTATTATATTACACGAAATTGTTTTTCACGAAGGTGTTTTTCTGTTTTTCCTCTGCATTATAGTTTACAAACATTTAAACCTAACGTGCATCGGTTTCTCCCTTTCTCTAATCCTTCATTTCCCTAATGCCCGCACTGTGTCACTTCATTATAAGGGTATCCAAAGTCCCTTTAGTGCGCGTACATTATAAAAAAAAAAATGAAGACTGCCATATTTAAACGAAAATCAAAAAAGGGCTGCTGGGCCCGCTGCTGTGTAGGTAACATAACGCAACTCATTTCCAAGATTTTATCAGAAGAAAGTATGCCTGCTAACGAGAAGTAGTTGCAGCATCGTTCCCAAAAGGATAACCACGCCAATTGAGGCATCAATCTTCTGAAAATCACGCATAAAACCGTATTGTGCACCATTTTTCAATGATCTGTTTGGAATCCACAATACTCACTTACGGCAGATCCTGAAGAAAACCAAAAAAACTTACATCGATTCTCTGACAAAGACGAGATTTTCAGAAGCATGTCTAATTTTAACATTCCTGCCATCGAGAGCGCTCGCTGATCTTTTGAGGTCGGTAACAACCAAACCAAGACCTTTGATGTGAAAAAATTAATAAAACAAGGCAACGTGCTGTCGTGAGATTGCTTTGAGATCACTCTTGACAAAAATATGCAAAACAAGCCAGCTTACGACTTGTGAGTTATTATGTTATTGGTAGAATACAGCAACCTGTCACTGGCGTATTTGCGAGGAAAAACAAAGACACCCGAAAACGACAAAATCACAATCGACAGCTATAGCCTTGGCTTTGTGAAGTTTCGGTGAACTGAAAAAGTAGTAAGGCCTGAAAAACTTAGGAAACTTATGATGGGATGATGTCTTAAGTGAATGAGAATATTCTTGGTCGTTTCATGACAAAATATTTTTTCTAAAAGAGACAATTCAACAAAAAGCTTTACGAGCCGTCGCCCTAATAAATAACTAAAAAAATGTTTGAGGTGGCTTGAAAAAGAAGAGTGAATGAAAACCAGCCCGCAGAAAATTTGACTTTAATCCGAATGAACAACTGTAGAGCTGTAGAGCAAGACCTCGCCTTAGGTTGCGCCCACAAGAGCACAAAAAGCTACGTGGTGCAACTCAATATTTTCCGGGAAAAAAAATATTTTTTTAATGGAATACCTCTCAAAAGATTACTACTGCATTAATGTTTCGGGAAACATGTAGTCTCAGGAGGACGGTGTGGACAATCACTCCGCAGCAAGGGTTTCCAGGCCAATATCCTTCTGCAACATCTACATCTTATATTTAAGTTTTGTTTTTAGAAATCGCAGATCTTGCCGCTCTAGCGGAGAACTAAGTGAGAATTTATTGCAAAGTGAAATGTCCTTCAAAAATAAACTCTGTTTGGGGAGTTAATTTCATTCTCGACTTGAATACAAAACATTCTTTACGTCTAAATGGTCAATAATCAATACCCAGAATCAATTCTTTTTATTTACAAAATATTCAATTTCTTTTTTTTTTAAAAAAAAAACAAGTGATAACTACATGCCCACCTTGTACTTATGTACTTTTCTGCATTTCCAATTTCAACAATAAATCGTCTTTCACAACATAGGAACATATATATAGAAATACAGTGAGATACAGTAAAACCTAAAAAAAAGGGTAGGTGCCAAACATGTGACAAAAATGTAAACACCTAAGAATTGTAAAAAATAAACGTGTACTCCATCAAAATGTAATTATTTATAGGAGTTACTTCACTATGAATCTTTTTGAAAACCAAATTTGTGCAGAGTAAATTATTTGAGAAAAATTAATTTGAAATGAAAAGCTGAATAATGTAGTTTTTTTTAATTTTTACTTAAGGCGTCTTATTTTTTTTCTGGACTTATAAAATCAGACGATGTTACTTACTTTTTTTGCGATGTTAAATTAGGTCCACAAAATATGTTAAGTGGTTTTATCATTTAGAGTAGTTATACCTCAAAATAGTAACTATTCATTTTAATTTGATATATCTTGAGTTGGGGTGATGATAGAACTACAGTACAGTAGAACCACATTTTTCTCGCCTGAGCTTCAGGAGTAACTATCTATGAGTATTTTTTTTATAATTCAATCAAAAATATTTATCAAATAACACAAATAGATAAATGCAAAACGTTTACTCATTTTTGACGCAAGCAAATTTTATTTTATGTGCGACAGGAACATTTACCAAGACTTGATTACTAACACGTAAGCTGTAATAATTAGATGTAATATACAGGATGTTACCGCTGCGATTGAATATTTACTTACTCTGAGAACTTGGAAAATATAAATATACCTTAAAGGAAGAATTTGTAAGTCTTTGAAAAGCGGCCAACAATGAGTTAAGTGATTTTTACCGCAAATTATTCCAATTAGATATTTTTGAGTTTTAAATCATCAAAAGTGTTATCTTAAGGCCCTTCCCAACAAACCTGTTTTGAATTAGCCAGTGCAAAATATGTCATAGTTATTATTTGTTTAGAACAGTATGATTTTAAGAGAGCCAATTTTCGCATTATCTGCATCAAATTCGATTTTGTAGCCTTTGTATGAATTAAAACTCCCAAATACCTGTGTTCACTAACGGATTTAATTTTAAAACACTTATTTGAACATGGAAGTGCATCATTAAAGTTTGCCAGACCAACTATCAACTGGTTAGCCAAACCTTTTGCAGTCATGTGACTGAAATGCCATTTTAAGATCAAAATTATTATTGTCTGTCATTTTAAAAGTCATAACTCATAAGTTTAGTTTTAATACTAACCACTAGCTTGTGCAAAGCAAACCACTGCTTTAACTTCTGGTTATCTTCATTCGTACATACTTCCAACACAATTAAGGGAATTTACTTCTTGAGCTATATCATCAGAAAATGCGGTTGGATGGCAATTAAATTAAGTTTGAAAAAGTGAATTGATCTCTGAGGGACACTATAGTAAGACAATTGCTTAAAATCCAATATATTTTTATTCTTTCCTTTCTATCTTTGAGAAAAGAATAAAAACAATCCAGGGCTACGTATTTAAAACCTAATGCGTATAATTTATCTAAAAGCAAACTATGATCTACTAAATTGACATATCAATGAACAGCGCCATAGTAGGTTTGGAGCAATTAAGACATTACAATCGCATCTTCAGTGGATTTCTTTGATCTAAAACCAAACTGATTGGTCGAGAAAAATAGTTTCTCAAACAGCTTGTAGACTTCTTCAGAAGTAATAAAAAAAAAGCGAATGTGTTTGTTGTACCCTATCTGCAATCATTGAATAAGAACCACAGTTACAGGTATTATTCCATTCTATGGCAGGTTTAAGCCTTGGTTTTGATGCTTGTAAGTTTTGCAAAGTTAAAATTTTACTCATAAAACAATGAACAAGAAGGAAAATATACAAACCGCAAACAAAATTAGAGTTCATGAAACAATAGTTGCTTTTATCGAGTCACCTTTTTTTGAGGAGTAGCTTTTACTGAGTCAACAGTGGTAAGATTTAAGGTGTTGATTTTTTCGAGGTCGCACTGTATATAGGTACTGAGGACGAAAAATGTGAAATGCCATCTAAAATGGTTTTATTTAAATTTAAACAACGAAAGGTCCTTTCTCACTTCTGATCACTTGAACACAATCAAACAGAGCACACAACATTCCAACAATAGAATTCGAATAGGTACACTAAGAGGGACAGCATATCTGCAAGGATTTCCGCTGCTTAACATCAGCATTTTGTCCATCAAATGAAAATCCAATTTTCCAATTGAAAGGTACGTAGTGCTTGAATTTTCTGCCTAAACACACTCATCACGTCATTGTTGTCGTCACCCGTTCCAGTTGTGACACTTGAGTCGCATTCAATTGTTAATCACATGGGTAGACCTCTCACCTGCCGTTGACATGTCTACAGATGAGTTGAAGTTGGAGTTTGAGTTGGATTTTGCGATTGCGTTTACATTTGCATTTGAGTTCTCATTCAAAACTCAAGGTTCCACTTTAAATTTTCAGGACGATATCAAAGAATGTTAATTCCCTTGATAATGACATTATTCCTGGACCGACCATTGTACTGCATCGCACCCCATTTTTGGTACAATGCCACAGCATCGGTCACTACAATCTACACAATTGAAGAGATGTATACTTCAAGGATCTCCGCTGATGGTCTCTTTCTCTCGCTGAAGAAGAGTGAGTATGTTGTCTACACATATATTTCATAAATATTTATTTATGCAAAAATCATCAAAATTGCAGACGCTACCCAATACACTTAATATGAAGGAGCGTATGTGTGTGTGGGTGTGGACGTATTATTGTATTGTGTACCGCTATTATTATGCTGTAAATTTTCTATTTGACAAACGCAAATTTATACGCGTCATCGTGCTCGTTGTTTTCGATGTAGAGACGTTTTAGTGCCAGTCCGTTGTTGTCACATATGTTGTTGACAGGCACAACAGCTCTAAGGGTCGTCGCCGTAGTTGCCGTAGCCGCCGCCTGTTCTGTAGAGTTCTGGTGGCATCGCTAGGATTTCGCATATTTACTCGCCTGTTGTAGTGGGAGGGTTAATAACAATGTCCACTGCACAGGTTTGGATGGGGGGGCAAACACGGATGTTCGTTAATGCTCCATTGTTGGAATCTGATAATTTTAAATCAATTTACTTACAAAAGCAATCCTTTGTCACTTAGAGTGGCGATGGTGGTGGTAATTGCAAATAACATCCTTTTTACATGTCGAAGGCTTTCGTATTCGAATGCTGAGTGATGAGTTTTTAAAAAGAGCGAATAATGTGCCTTAGAGAAGAGGGATTTTAGGTATTTGTTTAGGCAAAAAAAACAACATCATCGTAAACACCACCATGTTTTCGTGATGGCCCAAGAAGTGTTGTGATTTATTTCGAAGGATAATCGTAAAATAATTACCGCTGAAACTAAATTAACTGTGTATAGAAAGTAGAGTCCTGTTTTTATGATTTATCGAAGTGGAATCTGGTTCACAGCGGGGGCCATGTGATGTCGGGGCGAGATAATTTTCCAAATTGGGGACAAAAACTTGGAACGCTCGACGATAAATTGCGTTTTGATTATGAGAATAAATTTCGGAGCATATTTGGCAAGTTGTCATCGTTTTCGTTTGTAGTCAATGTGCAGAGGATTATGTAAAAGGGAATGGGTAGAATATTTATGTGACACAGATTTTGTATGTAAAGAAATGTGAAATTGTGTTATGTATAAATGGAGGGACGTTGAAGACATGAAAATGGTACCAGCGGTGAAATAGATTTTTTTCGGCAAACCGAAACTGGGACAAAATAAGGCAACTATGAGGTTTTCGGGAAACGCTGGGAACAAAAACCGGATTGGTTGAACTAAGGCTAAACGGCTGCAAGAGTTATTTGTTTCAACCCTAAGAATATATTTATTTTCTTTCAAATTTAAAGGCTTTTCATTTAGCCATCATTTTTCAATTTTGTTTTAACTAGACAACTTCCTTCTAAAGTTAAATTATTTTTAACTTTCTCGTATACTTTAATATCTATAGCAAGTTATTGCGATCGTGTGGAAAATTCGAACTCGAACTCTGTTCGGGTGCCGTATGGCAGTTCGATGGATTTGTTTTATGTGCTATTCTTCCCTTGGAGGTCCTGGTGAGGAGTAGTAAAGTCTGTACCTTAAATACCGTCCCATTCACGGACTCTAAAATTTGTTTTCATCACGTCGGACTACATTTTTGACTTCCAGTTTGGCTAAGTCGAAAAGCAGTGTTCGCAGCCGATTTTTCGGTGAAAAGTTCCTTCGGTTTTAAATTGAAAATTGTTTCATCGCTTGCCACCAAATGAAACTGCCATATCATACTTACTTTTGCCGTAAAGAGCCACATGATCATTTTAGAAATTAGGCCTCGGGAATTTTCGAATATCCTTTTCTAATTACGAGTTCAGCTACCTTCAAGAGGTAAACGAACATGATGAATTCTTTCCTAGGTAGCCTTTTTAAACAACTGAAATCAAACAAATTCGTATCTAGGAGTTTTGTATTTATTTATGTTTTATAAATGGTGTTTTTTAGAGGTATAGAACTTCGAATTAAATAAAACACAAGAAAATCATTTTAATGTCCATCAATTTGGCTTTATTGGAATGACAATTTTTTGATAATGTTCAGATATAATTTCGGGCATGTGGCCGCCGCGGCTGATTCGAATAAAGACAAGTCTAGAGGTCCAATTTTCAACCACTTTTTTAAACATTTGGAGCTGTGTGTCGGCAATAACGCCACGAATGTTGGCTTCCAAGTCTCCTAACGATTCTGGTTTGTTCGCGTAGCGAGCGACTTCACATATCCCCAAAGAAAACAATGCAATGGTGTCAAATCACGCGATCTTGGTGGCCAATTGACAGGTCCATTCCGCGAAATTATGCGTTCATCGAATGTTTTCTTCACTAAATCGATTATGAAGTGCGCTGTGTGGCATGTAGCACCGTCTTGTTGGAACCAATTCGGGAACAAAATAGTCGGCTATCATGGCTCTATACCGGTCTCCATTAACGGTAACTGAATCTCCAGCATCATTTCGGAAGAAGTATGGTCCAATACTCCACCAGCCCATAGAGCACACCAAACAGTCGGTTTTTGTGGATGTAATAGCGTTTCAAGGGTCTCATGTGGATTCTCTTCACTCCAAATGCGGCAATTATGCTTGTTGACGTAGCCATTCAATCCAAAATGAGCTTCATCGCTGAACAAAATTTAGAAAAAAAGAAAATAGTTGAACCATTATTTTCGAAATAAATTTGCACGATTTGCAAGCTTTGTTCATTTGTCAACCTGTTCATGATGAAATGGTAAACCAAACTGAACATAAATGACATTAGAGTTGCCAGATTCGACCACAAAATGTCAGTTTTATCTCTATTCGAAAAACCAACCTCTAAAAAAACACCCTTTACTTCTTTGTGTAGTTTAGCCAGAGATACACTCTTTATTTTGAAACTGCTAGCTTGTCTCCTTTCGCCCATTCGACATTATCTTTTCTAGTGAGAGGCCATTGCTTTTTTTGATGCATTTCCTAGCTTTCTAGACCGAGAAATTTGACATCTTGTTCTCAGTGAAAACCTTTCCAATGTTACAATCCGAAAATTAGTTTACTCTTTGATAAGGGGCCATTTTGATCACTGATATAAACTTTTTCCTTCGAATTTATTTCGGCAAAATGTTCTTTATTGGAAAAAGCAATAAGCCAACAAATCAGACAACTTAAACGAAACAACAAAAAAATGATATGAGTAGAAAAAATAAATTCAATTCGAAGCTCAGCATTTCTTGGTGAAAGGGAATTACCTACTTTCAGATTATTTTGGGTCTTTTTCCCCGTTTTGGGGGGAACTAAATATTTTATTATTTTATTACTCTCGTTACTCTTGCTTACCTTAAAAATAGCAGACCTTTGGGGAACATTTGCTGGTTGATTAATAATTTATTTTTATTTTTGTGCGAAACCACTGTCAGCGAACAAAAACACTGTGGTCTCCGCAGCCGACGATAAGAAATGCCAGAAAGTCAAAACATGGTCGTTAAGAAACTTTTCTCCTTCGTGCGAAGTCGGAAGACAACCGCAAGAAAAATACGTTGGCATAACCATTGATACGCAATGAATAATTAAAATTAAACTCCAGATAAATGCCTGGAAAGTATATTGGACTGAAGCAAACTTATTTACCTGGTGGTGGTAAATTTTTAATGATCTTTGTGAGGCGTACCTAGCTATGTTTTAACAGAAAAAAAGCAGAGGCCCAAATGAATTTTTATTTGATTTTACATTTGGGATTTGAGAATTCTGTTTGGATTAGAATACTGATTCGAATAGTGACTATTTTTTTTCTTAAACATGTCAATCAAAGTGTACATTTTTAAAATGGTGTTTTTTTTATTTCATTCTCTCGTTGTTCCCGGGGCTTACGAATACCAAAATATCTGGTTGACTTAAAATAGGTTGTTAGGGACGACATATTGAATAAATTTTTTATTTAAACGGTCTTATGTGTGTAGCGGTGACCTAAATGTACTGTCCTTCGTTTCAGAAATAATTTTCTTTTAAGGAAAAATACTATTTATATGCTCTTTGAAATAGCACACCTGAAATAGGCGGAGCTTACAAAGAACGCCTGATTGTGAGAAACTCTTCACTGTGCATTTACACTGATGACGCCAAAAACGCGGGGGTTCGGGTTGAACCAGAAAGCTGCAGCGGAAACAAGGGCAGAAAGGGAAGAGTATCGGGCCAGAAGAAAGAAGAATAAGATTGTGCATACGTAGTCTCTCTCTAAAGAAGATCGAAGAATGGCAACTTTAGGACCGAAACGCATGCTCTTCAGAACGGATGATGAAACCTAGCCACCGACGCGCGTTTAATAGTAGATGTAAAGATTGATTTTTTAAGCGTAGTTTTTTAAAAAATCGAATAAAACACACAAATTTGCATCAAATATTCAAAATTTTAATTGTGATTTATAAATAGGCCTTTGCCATTTACGTTTTAAAGCCAACTTCACGTAAATGTTGTCCGCGGCTCCGTTTCAAATGGTTCATTCGGAAGGTCCAATTTTGCGTCACTTTTTCGAGCATTTCGGCATGTGTTTCACGAATTACTCGTGTTTTGTTATCCTGTAAGGCTTTAATCGTGTTCGGCTTGTCCACATAGACTAGAGACTTTACATAACCCCACAAGAAATGTTGGCGGCCAACTCACAGGGCCATTTCGAGAAATAAGCTGCTCACCAAATTCATTCTTCAGCATTTCCATCTTTTCACAAGCTTAGTGGCATGTGGCACTGTCTTGATGAAATCAAGTCAACCAAGTTCAACTCAGCCTACTGGGGCAAAAAAAAATAAGGCGCGTATTATGGCTCGATATCATTCGCCGTTGACGGAAACGTTTCTTCTATGGTCGTCTTTCATAAAAAATGGACCCATGATGCCACCAGCCCATGCATCGCTAATTCTTGTATGGCATGTGGCTGTTCATCACTCCAGATGCGACACTTTTGCTTATTTATGTATCCGTTGAGCCAGAAATGAGCCTCTTCGCTGAAAACAATTTTTCGATAAAACAGCGGATTTTCATGGAGCTGTTCTAAGACCCAACCACCAAAAATTAGACGTTGTGATAGGTCGGTTTCAATTCTTGCACAAGTTGAATTTCATGCGCTTTCAAATCCAAATCGACGTGTACAATTTTTTATGTGGTTGAGTAACACATGTCCAATTGCTAAGAACAGCGACGATCCTCATTAACATTGGACGCTATGAATGCAATATTCTCTTCGGTACGCACTGTACGTATGGGAGTCGATGGTTTTATGTCCAACAAAGTAAATTTGGTGCGAAATTTGGTGATAACAGCACAAATTGTTGATTCACGAAGTCGATTATGACGACCATTATATCAATTTCAAGTCAAGACACATCACCTCTTCATCAAATTTGAAGCCAAATATGATGACGATGGCCGTATTCGGGATACCGGAAAAACTGATCCAAATGTGTCGCGTGACGCTGGAGAGCACGCGATGCAGATAAGCTCATCCAAATTCTTCCAAACATGCGGATTTCGGCAAAGAATTATCGCTAGAAATTTCTGGTCGCAAGACAGGTGTTAACATGGAAGCAATACATATTAATTAACGTATCAGTATTACTGGGGTTCTCCGGCATTATCGTCTGTTCCGAGCGTGATTTGATAGAGGCTTTTACTTAAATTGAAGAACAGGTGACGCTGAAGTAAATGAACCCAAAAGTAAAGAGTTAGTTGACTCCGTGACTGACAACGGAGTTGATGTCTTCTCTCCTATTGGTCCTCCTCGCACTCAGGAAAAAATATAAGTCGAAGAATGTTCCTTTCGAAGCAGCAAGATAAGGGTTCTGTAATGTATCCTTTTTGTAATTCGAGTTAGGATTTTTTAACCCATTTCCTTTGCCAAACCGGTTATTTATTTTGGTTAATTTTTCGTCGGATCTCAACAAAGTCCTAAAACGGCTTCTGCTCTCAATACTTTTTTTTGAATCCAAATTGAGAAGCACTTAATAAAATGCTTCTTCAACGATTTTCTCGGTATAAACATCAACTTCAAGAATGACAACTTGTCAGCCTAAATGAATCCGATATTGCTGCTTCCTTGTTTATTGACGTAGCTAACATCTTCAATGTGGTCGATCATGTTTTTTTTCTCCAAAAATTGTATAAATCAGTTTTACGGGGTTTTGTTTATGGCATACTTATCTAAAGGACCGCAAATAAAAAATTAAATTTGGGTATAAATTAGGTTCTGAAATATTCATTTAACGTCCGTTTTAAGCCCGATCGTTTTCTAAATTTTAAATAAATTCTTTTTTCGTTCAACAGTCAAACAACATTTCATAGTTCTTTTATTTATAAAACGTTGGCTTAATTTTGAACTTTTTCGTTATTTCGAAATTTTGAACTCAAACTGAGTATGAGGGATGATATTACGACTATAGAGAACTCCAAAAAAATTGGTTCCGCCAATACTGTCCATCGGTCTTTATGTTTGTCTGTCTGTCCAGGTGCCGTTCGGAGAAACGGTTCGACGGTTTTGCTTCAAAGTTCGTAAATAAGGTTTTTGGGGTTACACTGCATCGTTTTTTTTTTTTGCTTCATCCTTTTGAAATAACGTTGCCTGCTATAAATCACCTATAACTATTTTTCCAGAAAATGATTCCAATGATTTTGCTATGTGGCCCAAAATACTGCATACTCAGTTTTTTTTTTTGCGAAAAATGGTTATTAATTAAATTTTCAAAATATTTACTATTTTATTTATGATGCTTCGATTTTTGAAATAATTTTTTTTAATATTTTTTGTATGTTGCAATTTTAAATGAAAATAGTTTTTGTTAAAAACGGCTCCGTTTTTGAGAAAATCTAATTTTCCAAAACCTAAAAAGTTATTTAATTGCGCGTCATGTAGCGAGAAAGTTTCGTAAGACGCAATCGTGCACATTATTTTTTTATGAAATAAAGTTTAAAATCACTTTATTGCATTACAATACTGCATGGATTTTGAATTATTGCAAGCGCAATGTTTCAAATATTCAGAAGTGCAGCTTTTACGGCGAAAAACAAATCATTTCGATATTCTATTTCCGAAATGATGTGCGATGATGTGCATTTTCAAAATCATTCTAAACCCGCAGGTGCCATTAGTTAAATGTTGCTTTTCCTCGCAGCGATATTATATTATGAAAACGAACTCATTACGAAAACTCCAGCTTCCAGAAGAAAAAATATGATATCCACTCAAACACCCTACCTATTTAGTTGAGAGTTTAAATTTTAAAATCACAAAACCGAACTTTTCCCCGCATCTCCGCATCACCCCGCAGCTCACCGTCCTTTTTAGGAACAATTATTGACGTAGTAACATGCAAAATAATATCTTCCACGCGCGTTAAAAGTTCAGCTTCAGCTAAAATTGAAAATTTACAACCTCAATTGCAGCAGTTAATGACCAGTTCACAATCGCCGATAACTTTTCTAATTTCCACCAAATTATTATTATTTTAGTATTTTATTGAGTGCCCCTCCTGCTGCTAGCTATACCCTATTACGCTATGGCATGGGCTTTAGAAGGTTTTCGTGCCCTTTCACCCCCAGCAATCGGTAGTTACTGGCTGGCTGCTGACTTTTCACTGGAATTTCAAATGACTAAAGTTTATCCATAATCGTTAGTTAGCGCGCGAGACAAGTCGTAGTCGAGACTGGGAGACCGATTCCATTTGGTGAGGAAATGAAAAATTCACTGAATATTAGCGAAACAACGATCGGAATGCCGAACAGGGAATTTCTCTTAATTCAAAGTTTTTGGCGCGCGCGTTTTCACGGGTCATACGTTGTATACCTATATATTATTTTGCTGCTGTTGCACAGTTGATGTGTCCTTTCAGCAAGCCTGTTCCATCCCGTGCTACAAAATATCTATCTTTTGTTTTTCTACATTATTTCGGTGGAAAATCGTTGCCAAAATGTGCCGCCTCTCTTTCGGTTTTTTTTCGGTTTCTCGCAGCAGAGGAATGTGTCCTTTGTCACTGGAAATATTGTCTGCAGCAGGACGAAAAGGGTTTAAATTTTTTGTTGTTTTTCGAGTTTGTTTTGTTCATCGCAAGGAAAATTGAAAATATGCGGCGATATAAATTTCCAACTTACAGCCCTCGAGGGTCAACAGGACAGGGCTTGGTACCAAGGTAGGTAGGTATGTATTGTTTAATTGTTGTAATTTACGATTGGCATAAAAGTCACCCATAGAGGGAATGTGGGGATTTTCGTTTTCTTTTTCACAAGGCAATTGTTTTATTTTTTGTTTTTATTGTATTTTTCGGGACCACGACCACAAAAGGCGAGAGTAACAACAAAGTTCATGGTGTGTTCATGGCTTGTTGAAATACCTTGGCCTGGTATAACGCGGAAATGGATGAATGGCCAAGGGGCAGGGTACTTTCTTTAAAACTTTTGCTTAGGCTTAGGAATTTCGGCAATTGGTGAAAGGAATGTCCGCTCGATTAAAAGCACTAAAGTTGTTTATATATTTTTTTTTTAGGGATTTGGAATTTCCCAGACGTCATATGGACCAACGCAACAGCAGAATGGTGGATTTATTTCGAAGCGGCGAATGTCGTGGTAAGTTCTTTGAAACAATTTTAATTATTTGTTTACCAAATTTTGGTAAGGGTATTCGTTTGTCGTCGAAAAGACTATAATATGTAAAGCTTAGTCACTACGTACCGGTCACTACGGACTTTTGGTCGGCTTTGTCTTATAATGTATAAGTATAACTGGTTGCATGTTGCTCTTTACACAACTGTTGTAGACTCATCCATACCGAAATCATAAATGTTAAAACGGAGCTAAGTTTTCTTATGCAAAAATCGCTTCAGCGTGACCCTTGATAATGTTGGATAACAGTACGTTCAGAAAATTCCGCCAAAGTTCTGTAGCTGTGTAGCTACTTAACCTTAACCATTTCGAGTATTTCTGTCCACCTATTAAAATCGTAATATTAAAAAGTGAACCAATAAGCAGGCTTATTATGCGCATTATGTGACCTCCTTTTATATGACCCTTGGAACTTTTGAAGACACATCTAAGCTACTCAGAATAACAGTTTAAAACTTACAAAGATGTCTTGCATGTTTTGCCTTAATAAAAGTATGAGAGGTTGATACTTGTCAACATGAAAAGTTTGTCTTTTTTGGAGTAGGTTTTTATGAACCCCGTTTGGAATTTGATATGTAGATAATATTTTTATGTTATTTTTTAATATTTTTATTATGTATTAAGTAATCATTTTCATTCTCGAATTTGAAAAATAAATTCTATTATTTTTCGTTGTGTCTGTGAAACGAAAAGAGTACCTATTCTTCTGAAATTACGGAAACATTATGGCTTTTTTTAAATGTGTTTGCACTTTTTTGAGAGTTTTTAAGAATTCTCCTTGTTCAGTTCATTACCACATTTATTTTTATTTTTACGTTAATTTTCTGAATTTGTAACTTTCGTTTGTATTTTGTAACTTTCTCTTACAACACACTGTATTATTACAGTTTTTTCGTTCTTTCTTTATCAAACATACTGTAGTGTACTTTGCTTTATCAGCATAGAAATAATTCATTCTAATATTGTAACTTAATCTTCTTGGAATTTCGTCGTTCTTATATTGTATTCACACGCTGTAAATTTTGCATTCTCATCACTAGCCGTATAACTACATACATTTTGTAAAATACCAAGACTAAGCAATTTTATTGTATAAATAATTGCACATTCAAATAAAATAATTGCCAAGATATTTTTATTTTTCTTCATGTGAGTCTGCTTGAAGCTGTTACCACGCGATATTTCAGGTGTTATTGTGTTTCACTGTATTCACCAACTCCAATCATAGTACCACGCTCTGTGATCTGGCCAACGACTTAAAATTGCGATAGAAGAATCGCAACACTACTGACAAGATTTTGAACTAAATTAAGGCCAAGGGAAGTAAGTCCAACTTTAAAAAATTGGAACTATTTAACTTTAGCGATTTCAATAAACCCTTTTCTATTAAAATGAGCAATGAACATTCTGTGCAGATCTTCAAAAAAACACATAAATAAATAAAACAAAATTAATATTTTGCGTAGTAGTATAGAGTATAGAGGTTACATCTCGGGGCATCTTTTTAGTTTTTGCTTTATCGTTTGAAGTAACTGCACCTGCCATACAATTTTTTTTGTGAAAATTACTTACCACTAATTTTCTCGAAGATGGTTCGTATGTATACGGGAAAGTTAAGAATCCTTTCGGATTCTGCATTGAAATTATGTAACGATAAAGTATATTTGACAACAACAACAACAATTGACAGCTTTCATTAAATTTGGAAAACATGTTAACTTAATTGTTTGCATTTTTAAAATCTCCCTCCAAATATCTTCTACTTTTAATTTTTTTAATGATTATTTTTCATCACTTGAAATTGATGTCAATGTCAACTTCAAACTTGTGACAATCTACTACCTTTTCTGTCTCAATTCCTTAAAATAGGATAACGTAGTAGAAATTTAATGAAATACACATAATAAGGTTAAAAGGTGAGAAAAGTTTGGGCAAATGGAATTTCCTACAAAATTTCATGTCAGAACTACTTTTTCCCTTTTTCGCACGAGACAGCATCATAACCTACGAAATTCGTTCCACCGTTCCACTGCCACAAATTTGTTATGTTTCCTGAACACTTCCTCGAACTCCTTAGAAAATAATAATGAAGTCGATTGCGTATACACAGACTTTTTTAAGGCTTTTGAATAGTTTGCCCATGAAATAATCGAATTTAAACTCAGTGCATATGGTTTTCCGCAGCTGTTTGTCAATTGGATTAACTCATATCCTAAGCTAAGAGACTATCGAGGTTTGTTATCAGAATCTCTCTCCGCTCAATCGGGTGTTCCCCAAGGAAGTCATTTGGGACCCATATTGTTTATACTAGCTATTAACGATGTTAAATTATGTATTGAACAAAGCGATATTTTAATATATGCCGATGATATGAAAATGTTCAAATCTGTTAACAACCAGGATGACTGAAATCTTCTCCAGAACGACATTAATTGTTTCGCTACTTGGTGTGCTATGAATGGTTTAATCCTTGACCCATCTAAATGTCAACATATGCCATTTCTAAGAAAACGCATTGCTTCATTGCTTATTCTTTATCTCATCATATGCTTTCCAATGTCGATATTTTTAAGGATCTTGGAGTTACCCCAAACTTACCTTTATAGGACATATCAATTTCACTGTCAAATTCAAATTCTATGCTAAGCTTTATAAAGACGTGGTCCAAAGAATTTGATGACCCCTACTTTACTCAGGCATTATACAAATGCTTCGCCCGTCCGCATCTTGAGTATGCTTCACAAGTTTGGACTCCGTACTTCAACACTCACTCAAATCGAATTGAAGCCATTCAACGTTGCTTTATTCGATTTGCTCTCAGAGGCCTTCCATTGGAAGATCTGTATCCCCTCTTCAGTCAACGTAGGGTTATAAGCACTTCACGACACAGATCTGATAGTGTTAAAAAAAAGAAAAAACATCCGTTAAAAACTTCATTTTGTGGGTTTATTTTTAAAGTCACGAGTTGGTGAAGACAATATCCATGAAGAATGTGAGGACCTATAGATGAAAGTTGTGGCTAGAGTGATGACCAAATGCTTATCAATTCTGGAGGCGGCCACTTACAAAGCTGTTATAATTTTCTCGACTTAATAATAAAACATAAAAAAAATTACGCTCCACCTTCTCTATATATAGAGACAAATATTTTACAAATAAGAAAAAAATCTAAAGTGCAATAAAGATGTGAATGGATTTAATGAAACCCGACAGAAAATAATCCCTTTCACTTAGCATCTAATTATCGCATGTTAACAATAGTTAGTTCCAGATTGAATAGTATATTGCTTCACATTTCAAATATCTGTTTAATGTCACATCCATCTTCGCGCCCATTCACACTGCCACATAAAACCCTGCATTCACATCTTGACATTCACATATAGCATTAAACAACTTCACCTCAAAAGATATTGCATAGCGGCGGCAATCAGTACCACATCACTTTGTCCGCAAATCCTCCCAAAATTTGCATTTGCACTTCCAAAGGGATGTCTTCGAATGGGGGAATAAGAAAAACCACCCCTTGTACCGCCGCCGCCGCCATCGTCACCACCACCACCACACCACAGTCTGATGTTGACGGGGTATTATTCCAATCCGATAATTAAATTGCATTCTACTTATGCAAATGGCAAAACAGCAACTTGAATCCTCGTAAGGAAAACACCAAAGCACACCGTTTCGTTGATAACCGCCATCATCACCATCATCACATCGAGTGGAATCGAGAGGGAGAAAGTTTATTCAATTACTATCATAAAAGTGAAGGACACCCGACAACCCCACATCATCAGAAATGCAAATGCAAATCCTTAACATCATCAAACTAATCCCTTTTTGCCCGTGTATCCTGCCCGGTCTGCTCTTGCTCTATCTTCAACTTGTACAAACTTTTTCCTAACAATTATTGACTCGATAAAAATAACTTGGGTTTTGAAATTTAATCCTTTTCTTTTTTTGTTGTATGCGTCTGCCACATCGAAACTTTTCACTAGGTGTATATCCAACAACAAACATTGACACTGATCCGATTTTCGAGGGAACAAATGAAGGAGCACATTTTTTGGCATCTGTATGACGCCAGCCTGTGACACCTAAGAAAAGCGAAAAGGGATACCCTACCCATCAGCCCGACATCCATCTATCGTATGTGTCGTGAAATTTGCATAATATTTCACATGGAAATGGAATTCGACTCGTCGGTCGTGTCGGTCGGTGTCTTGGGATTGGGATTGGGCTTTGGTAGAAGAAATATATCCTCCTCTTAGATGGATGGTTATGAAGTTATCGTCCTTTGTTCTCCCCATTGGTATTTACATGCATTTTACTATCACAATAAATATGTTCACAAAATTATGATTCCAAACTAATGCTAGGTACACCCATCTGTGATGGGCGACGACCCTTTGTAAATGAGATTCTACATCCTAGTTGCGAGACCTTGGGCGGGTGTATTAAAGCGGTTTTCATCACACGGATTAGCATATGACGACGTGGATGACGATGACGATGATGATGGCGATAGAATTCCATGAGCCTATGCTCTGTGTTTGTTTGTGTGTGTGTGTGGGGGGTTGTTTAGTAATTTCTTTTATATCCTCTTGCATATGCGATCTTATGGGCAATACAATGTTAGTAGAGTTGTTGTTGTTGTTGGCTAATGGTGAGGGGTGGGATTGAGTTACATATATATTTTATTTTTTTACCTGGTTTATGAAAGTTCCATTATCATAAAGTTAGAACATGCTCTTGCTTTTAAAATCCATCTTTTGGGTAAGCCAACAACGGATTTTCAAAAGCGTATGAGGTTGTCAGCGTTACTGAAACTCATTGTTGTGGTGATGAAAGGTGGTTGGAGATGGATGGACATGTTTTCGTTTTCTCCTCTTTTTTTACGTTGAAGTAATGGAACACTTTAGTGCTGTTTTTGTACATGTGGTACATAATGGTTCGTTTTAAATTACCACGTCTTAGAGAAACAAGGGCTGAAAAGATAGGTACAGGAATATACATGCATAGAGAATGGATTTCCATCAGGCGAAAGTTTATGACATAGCAGTCCGCTTATTTGATTTTTAATAATTGACAAGTGTAAGACAGCGTCTTACGCATAACGTCCTGAGAAGTTGGAAACATCGTAATTTTTTTTTTGTTAATTTGATGGAGCACCAGTTGGAAGGTAAGGTTTCGGGCGGTGTTAGAAAATGTTTAAATTATGTTTTGCGTTAACCCAGAACTTTGAATTTATTTCGAAAAACTCTTATGATAATGAAACTGATTTCACTAATAGAATAAGAAATTTATGGAGGTTACATATCCGGTAAAGCCAAAGCAACCAAATATAAAGCTGAGCTTGAAAAATGGATCGTGAATAGAAAGGAATAAGTATCAGAAAATATTAAGTTAAGATAAGTCTGTAAGTGATCGTTCAAAAAATAACTCGTAGTTCGAGAAAGAGGAAAAAATTGTTTATTTGGAAAAAGGTTTATATAAGTTGTTGCATTAAAAAATCAAAAAAAAAATTGTGTTGCCTTTTCGACTTTCCCATTGTCCTGTTACACAGAGGGAAAAACTTCGACTCTGCTAACTGCCCATCAGAAGAATAAATTCGAATTTGGACGCCAGAAGAGTTGCAGTAGGCAGAGAATACAGAGAACGTCTGAGTGAGAAAATCTCTTCATAGTATTTTCATTCACTAAATACGCCCACAATGGGTAGTGTTAATTTTTCGACATAATAAATGAGGTAGCCAACAGCACCCTAGATTACCAGTCACACCATATAGAAAGCGAAGGGTATTGACCCAGAAGAATAGTGGAGAAGGTTCTAATTAATTCTAAAAACGTTACACTTAGCTGGAGACTGATGATTCGCGCTAAGAAAACATCAGATCGGATTAGATGTTTTATAAGTTATCTGAGCTTTTACCATAGGCGCCTGCCTGACGATAAGTATATACCCCGACCGTGAGCTGTACCTACCGCATTTGAAGTTGCGTGAAGTTGAAATCCATTGATTCTGCACAGCAACAATACCTGAGTGAAACGATCTGCGGGCGGCAGGTACGGCATACACAACTTCGTTGTTCCGCTTGGGATATGTGCATTTAGTCAGCAGACAGCTATGGTAACATTAAATTTTCTAAATTGGCATGATTTATCTAGACATAATACCCATGGACTTATGAATAGTTTGTACTAGGTCATTCCTATTCCATTGTTTATGCATTGTGCCCTTACTGTTGTTAGTATTTTATTTTAAATTGTATTTTTTACAAATGTTTTTTTTTTCTTATTTTTTACAAAATAAAAATTAATAAACCCGTTGGACACCCTTAAACGAAGAACCGTATGCTCATACGCGTTCCGACAATTATAAAGTAAAAACCGTTTCTCTGTCCGAGCTTCGAATGACAATAAGAAAGTTGAAAAATAACAAAGCTCCAGGATACGATCTAATCACTGGCGAAGTTCTGAGGGAGCTACCGAAAAGAGCACTATTTAAGCTGCTGTACATTATAAATACTTCTCTGAGACTTTCATATGTTCCAAGACAATGGAATGTAGCCGAAGTTATTATGGTTCCGAAGCCAGGGAAGAATACAAATGATAAGAAATCATATAGACCTATTTCGCTACTGCCGATAATATCTAAGGTTTATGAGAAACTTCTGCTAAAACGATTACAACCAGTAATTGAAGAAAGACGCTTGATACCAGATCATCAATTTGGCTTCCGGGTCAAACATTCCACAATCGATCAGGTGTATCGAATAACAAATGAAATTGAAAAAGCCCTAGAATGAAAAAGATTTGCTCTAGCGCTTTTCTCGACGTATCGCAAGCCTTCGACAAGGTATGGCATGAAGGCCTAATGTATAAGCTAAGGACAATCCTACCGGAAAAATTATACAAAATATTGAAATCGTACCTTGAAAACAGACTCTTTCGTGTTAGACATGAGACTGAATTCTCGGAATTCAAGGAAATCCACGCCGGTGTTCCGCAAGGAAGCGTTCTCGGCCCAATATTATTCCTGCTCTACACAAGAGACATACCACAAAATGAAGGGACCATCGTAGCAACTTTCGCAGACGATACGGCTATCCTCGCAATGGATGAGTCAGTCGAATCATCAACTGGAAAACTCCAACGGACTCTTAATAAAGTATGCGAGTGGACAAAGACCTGGCGAATTGCCCTTAACGAGACCAAGTCGACGCATGTCAATTTCACGTACAAAAGGATAAACAACTTACCTTTATTAACTCGGTACAAATACCATACGCAAACGAGGCGAAGTATCTAGGAACGACCCTAGACGCACAACTTAAGTGGAAACCACACATTAAGAAAAAGCGCGACGTGCTCGCAGTCAGACTTAGATAAATGTATTGGCTACTCGGAAGATATTCGAAGACAAGCGTATACAACAAACTGCTCCTGTATAAGCAAGTGCTAAAACCTTCTTGGACATACGGTATACAACTTTGGGGTTGTACCAAACCAAGCAATATGGCTATAATACAAACATTCCAAAACAAAACGCTTAGAGCAATCGTAGTCGTAGTCATCACTAAAAATTAAAGAATGAGAGGAACAAAATTTCTTACTACTATGAGCGCGCGAGACCGGATCTCTCTGAGGGGTGAGGTTTAGCCCGTAGGCAGACTAGATATATCTGAATCGGGCATAACCAATGGTACGGGCCATTGGTATCTTCTGAAGATTACTCACTTCCAGGCGCAAAAAAAAACAAAAAAAAAAAATAAGCCCGGCGGGCCTTCTTTCGCAGTAGTCATTGCAATAAGAAAACGTGACTCAATAGGTCTTATTTTACTTAAAAATGGAAATAAAGGTATATGTGAATAAGTCATTTTAGCTAAGTTCCACGTAACACTTTCAATCGAAATAGATCGAAAATGAGTGTTCTACATTTCACTTTAATCGATTTCGATTTCAAATTTTTCAATATCGTACCAAAGTGAAATTGTAGTGTTCCACAATTCGACTGTGGCGACATTCGATGCGAAATGGTGAAAACAGAGTAAGAATTTAAATTTGAAACAAGTCTGGGGAATCTGAAGATCTTCTAAAAGGTTTTAGGAAAAGAGATCGAGTGTCTTCTCGATTTGAGAAAAGATGTGAACAGTCATGGTCCACCACTGAAGAACGCGAGTGGATAGAAAAACAAATTCGATTCTCCAAAATCGCTAGATACAGTGCTTTGCCCCAAAGCAACGTCAGCATCTTTTCCGATTGAACTTTGAAGCAAGCTGCTACGTGACAGGAATTGAAGATTGCTCAAGGCGAAGTTCCACAATTTGCAGAACCATTATGAATGGCAATTTATTTAGATTGCCAACAGATTCTGCGTGACTGCCTTTGGTCCTTGTCATTTTCAGAAATGACTCGTAAAAGCCCTGACCTCCCTCTTTGCATGAGATTCTACTCCATTTCGTCCCTTTTGTATGAACTAACTCAACATAGTCTACTCTTCATTAGGTTAACTACCTCACCTCTACCACAGCATGGCCATACTACGATCATCGCTCACTATTTAAGAGAGAAAGAAAATTGATTTATTTTGAAGAACTTTTCGCTTTTTTATATGACTGTTAAAATTTTCGTAGGAGAATGCGCCATTGTATTGTTAACTGTTGTATTTAATGCTAACTGCACTCGACTTACATAGGTGGTCCACTCCAGGTTAACATCTAGGTTTGTTTTTATTAGATTAAAAACTGCATTCACATATCGTTCGGCTTGACCATTACCTACCTCTTCTTGTTCTTGATGCAATCGTGTGGTGTCTAATTCCATGCGATTTACAAAAGGTTTTGAACTCCTTACTTAGTAAGTTAGTTTCCTTGTAAGGCCTATGTTGCTTGTAAAGTTTTACGTGTGAACAACACAATAAATTCCGCAAAGGAATCAACAATGATTAAAATATATCGCTTATCGCTTATAGTGCTCCCATACAGTCTGTATGGAACGGAATTGCATTTTTTTTCGATAGAATGCAGCTCTGTCTGTTTCTTTCCCAACAGTCGCTCAGCTACCATGCATATAAGAAATGTCAACGAATTTTCGAATATTTCTAACCGTTGACGGCATCCAAGATGTTGTTTCATCTTATAGCTAAACGGCATCTGTTTTGAAGAAATAATTTTCATTTCATTTTTTTCATTTTATTTATTTGTTCAGAGAGAGCTTTGAGATATGAGTCTTATTGATAGCCCTTAAAATATACAAAAATAAATCTTAACATATCTTATCCATTAAAAAGAGAGAAGGTTAACAAGAAAAGTATTTAAATTAAAAGTAATTCAAAAAATAGTATAATGTTATTCATAAAATCAATTAATAAAAATGGAGTGAAAATGCAAAGCGATATCTGGGTTCTGTAGATGGGTTTTTAAAGAACTTACAAATTCATTTAAATTTGGTATGTTTTTAATTTGAGTTGGTAATTTGTTCCAAAATCTGGTACATAAAGGAAAAATGATCTGCGAGTTTGCAATGCTGAAGTTCTGGTGATATTGATATTACATGTTCTTGATGATGAGGAAAAATGTATCTTTTCGAATAGATAAGTCGATTGTCGATTGTGTATTAACTTAAAAAGAAACTTGCACATTTAGACAACGAAATGAGATATTAAGGAAATGCCAAAAATACAGTTAGATAAATTTGATATATGATCGAACCTTTTTAAGGAATGAACAAACCGAACGCAAGAGTTAAATGCTACATTTAATTTTTGTTTGCTTATTGAGTCCATTCCACCGTACAGTGGAGCACCGTAAGTTATAATTGGCGATATGAGTGCTTTAATCAGAGTCAATCTTGTAGATTTTGGCAGATAAAAAGATATTTTCCACAAACGTATTAGACCACCATAAATTCCACCAATCACCTTAATGACCTGTCACCGTTTTTTAGTTTCCGGTAGAGTAATCATATTTTTAGTTTCGGATCAAGACTTTGTTCGATATTTAGCCAATTTATTCAATAATAAATGGTATAAGAGTGGTTTTCTTATTATTATTCTTGAAAATGTATGGAATTGAAGTAGAGTGGATTAATAGAGTTGTTCCAGGAACAATAGGTTGACGAGTTGTTTGTACTTTTGCAGCATATTTTCGACACACACCGTATTTATTTTTCCATTTTCAGGTACACCAACCCGACTAAATGAGATAATGGCTATTTTGCCTGGTAGGTGGGCCGGAGTAAGTATGTGGATTTGGTAAAAAATGGTATATCTATTATTGAATAAATGGTACACACATATTGAAACAATAGTAGAATGAATGGTATACATACTATTGATTAAATGGTACCACTGAGGTTAAATTATTGATTGGTATATAAATAAAAAAAAATACTTTTTAGGTTTTAAAAACTAGATTTCTCAAACACGGCACCAACGATTTTTATGTAACTTCGCACATTGGACACTTTTAACATAATTGCTTAAAATAAAAAAAATTATTAATATCGTTGGAGCCCTTTTTGAGAAATCGAATTTAATAAAAATTTAAGAAAATCGTTTTATAAAAAAAAAAATATTTCAAAAATCGAGGTATGCAAATTTGTTCGACTTTATAGTATAAAAAAAGGTAATTTTGTTTGGAGTTCCCTTTATTAGTTTTTGCGATTTTATAAATTACCGTTAATCATTTTTTTTTCCAAAAACTGAGTATTCAGTATTTTTGGCCCCATCCCAATTATCTGTAGTACATAAAAGGACCAAAATTCTTGAACCATTTTCTAGAAAAATTGTGACAAGTGATTTTCAGAAAAAATTGTATGGCAAGTACCGTTATTTCAAACGCTAAAGCAAAAACTAAAAAGATGCGCCGAGATGTAACCCCAAAAACCTTATTTACGAAGTTTGTAGCAAATCCGTTGAAGCGTTCCGCCATACGGCGCCTGGAAAGGCAGACAGACGAACAGACAGACAGAAAGACGGACGGCGTTTGCGGACCAACTTTTTTGGACTTCTCTAAAGTCGTAATATCATCTTTCATACTCAGTTTGAGTTCGAAATTTCCGCACGATCGCAATAACTTTATCTTTAGTATATCGGTTGTTAAATGCAGTTAAGTTTTCAAAATATGCTTATCATATCGACAACTTTGCATCGATTTAAAAGTTTCTATTTAACAACAACCAATTGTCAATATGAGAACAAATATTTTTTGTATTTCCTTTGTAAAAATATATGCATTTGTTTTTCTTTGAATAAAAATGCATGCATCAGAGGGTAAATGACATTCGCATACGGCTTAAAGCACAAGGTGTATCTCTGATAAATTTCTGGACACATTGACGGCTGACGAGCTAGCGCCGATCCGAAATGGATCGTAACTTACCACTTCAGTCGATAAAAACGCTATGTTACAATTTTAGAAAACGAGTGAAATACAAGATTAGAATGAAAGCCAATAGGTGAAATAGGTAAAATTAGGTGAAAATCTACAAACACCAGAAATGACTAGAATATACAAAAAAACGAAAACGACAAAGCATAGTCGTCTAAGGTGAAAGATGCTTTAACTGGCCATAGTTTACTAAAAAGCAACACAATTTAATAAAATCTCATTTACAGAGGATGCGGTGACGAGGAGTTCCACGAGGAAATCCGCTCTGCCACTGAACTCTGGCCTCTGTCATGCAAAGAAGTTACTTCTTTCAAGATAAATCACTCTCTAATCTCTAAGGTTTCTGGAGAAATCGGAATGGCTTAAATTAAGTAGCCATATTGAAGGCTATCACAATAAGTCAATAGGGACCTAAGTGTTGCAAGTAAGGGATTTATCATCCTCGTCAACCTACCCTAAGAGAATTCTCTTATAGAGATCTATGATCTGACCTTAGAGTTTCTTCAGAGGCTTTAACTGTCTGAACAAGCAAAGAGACTTTTTCCTAGATCTATGTTGTCGGGTACATCTATACATAGGCGTTAAGAGTGGAAATAAATCTGAAGAGATAACCTGATCGATGGCAAAGCTGCGTTGACTCAACGCCATTGCTACTTTCTTTAGTTGACTAAATTCACTATATAAAGCGTCTACAGTACTTCTCTCTGTAGCGCTGTTCCTTAAGTTCACACAAAAATATTTTGCATTTGCAACTATATAGCTATAGAAAAACTTCCTTCTCAAGCGATTCCCTAAAGGAACAGAAGAATATCAATAGCTACACACTTCCACCTCTTTGTTGAATAGCTTGTTACATGTTCATTTGCCCAATTAAATTCCTGCTTGAAAACCACATCATCAGCACATATCTTTGTATCTAAAAATCCTTGATATTGCAACTGCTAGAAGCCCCCCACTTGTGAATGCAGTTCCTTTCCAGCTCGTAGTAGCTAATCAACGAGGATCTTCCAGGTGTAAACCCATTTATTGGACATACAAAACCAGAAGTTTCAATTATTCGCATGCCCAAGAGCCAAACCCCTTCACAGAGAGTGCACAGTTAACTACTTCGTTCTTCGTTCTTCGAATTCGAATTCGAATCATCCTCATCTAACGATGATACACTGACCAACATGATATGGTACTGGTTTTTGCAATTGCTGATTGCTCCCTGCATAACACAATCGTAAATTGGAATGCTTGAGAAATTGCAGTTCGATGGAAGGACGTCCGTTTGGATTACGTTTTTTTTTTGTTCATCCTGCGGCAAACAAGAAATGCAAGGAGCAGCAAACTTTTCCCTTTGTAAAAAAAAAAATACTAATAATTAGAGCATCAAATGCTTTTGTGTGAATAAAAAATTGAATGTCCTCATTCCTTTGAGTAATCTACACGCAACCATACGCATCCCTCAAGGGGATTGCAGATGTACCTTGATTAAAGAACTGAGTGTGAGTTGAGAAAACAAAAAAAAACACTTTCCATAGAGAAACACATTTATCCAACTTTTCCTACGAGCATACTGCAAAATTAAATTAACTTTTTAACACCCACCGATATAATACCCAGCCATACCCAACCGAAGAAGAGTCCTTTTTTCCTTTTTGATAAAATTGTGACCACTGTTTTAGTTATGATGACACACGACTCAAGCGGGTGGTGGTAGCTCATAGTTACAAAAACGAAAATTCTCCCGAGTCTCTATGCATTACTCAACTGCACGAGTGGGGCCAACAAAAAAGGGACCATAAGAAAACTTGCCCCGCACACACAGTCGCAGCAGAGATTTCAATCGCAGGCCCATAAAAACATGAGCGCCAGAATGGCCGTGTGGATGGGGATGACAACTGCAACTTGTGTGCGGGAATAGAGTCTAAAACCAATGCATGGTCTGCATGGTCCACAAACTCTGAACTTATAAATCATAACCTAATTTTGTTTTATGTTTCTGACGTCCTCTAGAGATTTTCCATATACTCTGTATAGGTACACACAGAGAGGCCAGTCGACCAGGCGTACAAACACACGTCTGTCCTGGACAGGGCGGTCTAGGTCCTAGTTCTTCCGGTGGTAATAGTGACCATAGTGGTCGAATTTTTTCCATCTTTCATTCTTTTTTTTTTTGACAATTCTCAAGCCCGGGGGGTGTTCTGTGCAACAACGGCACCCCCTAGGTAGCTAGCTAGCTTGGCGATTTTGCAATGTCACACACCTTCGATTTTGTGTGTGTGGCCCAATATCAACATCTACATCATCATCATTGTGATCGTGGTCTTGCGAGTGACTTTACTACATGAGGGACTGCCAGAGAACGCACCGAAGGATGTGAAGGATATTAAGCTCATAAATTAGAGACCAATACCGAGATGGGTGGAGTGGAAAAAAAATCTCTGAATTTCGATGCAATTGCGCCTCCCAGGGGAGCATGCGGTGTAATTGATTAATGGCGGTACAATGTTCAGTAACATTCGGCCACAAGGGGTGGCACTTAGAGGACATATATAGTTTTTTCTCATTCGTTTTCGTTCATTTGCCAGGCGGATGGTCAGTCAATATGTCGGAGGGTGGACGAAAATTGAATTTTTTTTTGCACTTTTGCTGCTCGACTGGTGACGGTGTGTGGCAGCAAATCACCATATGGGCGACAGCAGTCTGACAGGTTTTATGGTCTGACATTTTGGCCTTGGCTAATAGTTTTATACATCATTGATGTAATCATTTTCTTTTTTCTAATTTTTTTTCTATACAATTTCAAATAGAGTTTTTTTTGGGGTGGTGGTAGGTTGATAGGTAGGCTTAAGGGTGAGTGGAGTATAGCACGTTGCGTCATGTCATTGCGGCGAGATTACGTTGTTTGTTTGTTGTTTAGAACGAATCAGACGATGCTGGTTGCAGCAGGGAGCGTGTGTTATCCCTGCGGATTACATTTGTTGTTTGTCAGAGTGTAGAGGAAAGTCAATCAATTGTTTGTGGAGGCTGACATTGATGATGTTTGGACAGAGGATTTGGCTGGTTTAGTGGAAACATGTTAATCTGTTGGGTGATTCTGTAATCTTCGATGTTGCTGGGTTGGGCTATTGGGATGTTTTATTTTTGGAAATGCTTTGTGGTTGGTTGCGGAGGTTGTTTTTGTTTTTAAATTTGCTTGCGTCAAAGTCCTTTTTACCTGGTAGTATGGGGACACAGCACATGTAGCCATAGCAATCAGCTAAAAAATATAAAAAACGGCTCATACGGGACTTACAACTCAACTCCTCCACCGTTGGGTGGGAAAAAATGGTTTTAACGAAGGGACCTACAGTTTTTATTTCGACTTTCTAGCTGCAATGGCTTAGCGGTACTTTTTTATCAAGTGGGATTTTCTTTGAAAAAAATGTGAATATCTAATATATTTTCCCCAAAGCCCATGCCTTTATTAGCTTTTAAAAAAAATTGATGCAACACTTCCTTCCTCATTTCTGCATAGGTAAGCTTGCACTTAGCTCATCACGTAAGCTCAGCAATACCGCTTTATCGATAGAGCTAACCTGATCTTTATCTTTATATCTTTCTGATTTTATCTTTATATCTTTATTTTTAGCCAAAAATGCATTCTTAAAACCACTATTGCACAGCTCAGAGGTTTGGTTATTAATACTTTACTAATAGGTAGATAGAGTTGCCAATTTTCATGACTACATGAAAAGTACGCAAATAGCGCTTAAGCGCCGCGTTGATGCCAGTAGGCTGTACATACAGCCACCAGTCTGTGGAAATCCACGTGCGATCTATTTATGAGGTTATGGGTTCAAGATTTGTTATAACTGGGCCTAGTCTTCCTAGAAGTGAGGCAGTTTGTCAAATTTCACCATATGGACTCTGCCCTCGCCTTAAAGTGAGAGGAGATTTGTCCTTCATGAAACCCAACGGAAGGAAAACTCCTACCGCACAGGTTTCGGGAAGGGAGGAGCCAATTTTGCTTTCTCGTTCGCTCCTATGTTACTATGCCGAGGAACCCAGATGAGGGGGATTCTAAACAGACGGCCCGATTTGGATAGTATTTACCCGCACTCTTCGATGAGCTTAGACTTAGTCCTGGTTGAGATGAGGGCCTTAGTTGTGGCCTGACTGTCGACGAAAATAGATATGCTTAAATTTATTTTTGTGCTCTTTAGAAGTATCTAGCCTGCTTCGCTAATCGCAAGGACTTCTGCCTGGAAGACGCCGGACAAGTTGGGGAGACGGAAGGATATAGACGTGTGTAATTCTTCTAAAAAGACTCCCGTTACCACTCCACAGTCCATTTTGGACCCGTCAGCGAAGATGTTTACAGCGGATGTTTAACGGTTTTCCGTAATGAATCGAGCATATTGCAGTACCCGTAGGGTCTTGCAAGCCAACAGCCAGTTACTTGCAATTTTATAGCGATTGGTTTGATATGCAGGTCCAGGGGAAGGATGTCTAGAATCACATTGAGCGCCCTCGTCGGACTTGACCATAGGACTCCCGTTGTTACGCTTGCAGCCGTTCTATACACTCTGCCCATGTTATAAGCTTTGCTAAGGGTGGACTACCATGCCTTACTACTAAAAATTTTATTTTTTTACTTAACTTATATACGATTATTAAATATTTATTTGGAGGAAAAGCTGACGAGAAAAACCTCCATGCGGATTTAAATTATATTTGTTATCGAAATAAGAGAAGTGATTAGGTGTGAATATGAGTTAAAGTAAACAGAAATTTACGTATTTAAAATTATACAGAATTATGAAAAAAGTGAAGTGTAAGACGGCTTCATTTTACTTAAGCTTTCTTATAGCTTAGACAACTTCTTATATACTGGGTGTGGAATCTTGTTCTTCATTGACTGGACATGGGCTTACGTCTTGCCCTCTACAAGGTTGTAACAAGGTTTCCTTTGCAGTTTCGAAGAGTCTCCGTTCTGATTTTAGGGCCAGCAAAAAGTTGTATGGTGTATTTAGAAAACCTCATGAAATTGTTTTCGAACAAGAAGGCTCGCGACTTATTTGGGCTGGCAGAATGCGTTCTCTAATTTTTTCTACACAGGATATTATTCTTTTTCTTTCTGCTACCGTAATACTGGTATGTTTCTGAGTTTTCTGAGATTTAAAATATGAAGTGCACTTTGCCTTGTTTATACCCTATCCTAAGGGTATATTAATTTTGACACATAGTTTGTAACACCCCTTAATATTCGTCGTAGACCCATAAAAGTATATATATTTATGATCAGGACCAAATCCTAAGACTATTTAGCAATGTCCGTCCGTCCGTCCGTCCGTCCGTCCGTCCGTACGCAATTTTTAGGCCTTTAAATTCAAGCTAGAAAGCTGATATTTGGACCACATACTCCCTAGGGCTCCGAAATGGTTAAGTGTAAAATTTTTTGGAATACGCCCACTGCCACGCCAACAATTTAGAAAAAACCGATTTAAAGCTACAGATGGACAGATAGAGGGTTATAACCTTCACAAGATATGTAGGCACTGCCCTCCTTTATAAGTTTGTCATATACAGTTTTTTGCCACGCCTACTTTTTGTGGGCGTTTTTCAAGTTTTTGGCCACGCCCACTTTTTGGGGGCGTTTTTTCAAAAAATGTTTTTTTTTTCTAAATTTTATAGAATGAAATAAAATGCTATCCATCACCTTCTTAAGGTTTTTTTTTGGGGCATATAGGGATAGGGATAGGGTATCATACTGTTCGCTCCAAGCGGACTGTAGCCTTTCCTTATGTTTTTTCTCTTGGATTCACACTAAAAAGAAACACGAACTTATCAATTACTCATCTGCCTATCAAAAATAAGTGCTTTAGTTCTTCATTCATGCTATCTTCACATGAATTAAGATTGCTTTACAATATCAACTTTTGCGGAACTGGGTCCACCCTTCCATTGAATAGTATTGAAGAAGTATCGCCAGTGGTTTGTAACCGAAAAATCCAGAGGTGCCAACGAAAGAAGTTATTGTTAGTCTGTGCGATATTTTCAACGCGACTCAAGATCATTAGAATATCTCGACACTCAAATCAACTAAATACTATTTAAAGTACAAAATTGAGCAATCCCTTGCGTCGTAAGTTTAAATCTTCAAAAATCAATCAAACTTCACATTAACAAACCAATCACTTGATCAGAGGTAATATTTCATACTTCCATCACAAACTGTCAACAACATGCTCCTCTTAACCTTCTTAAATCTTTCATAAAAAAAACAACATCCTTCTGACTGCATTATGTTGAACAAACCGCCTTCTAGCTACAAAAATCTGTACATGACAGTGCTATAAAAGGACCACACACATAAAACGGTTGATCCTCCCGCTCTTGCTGCCCCAACACAGATTCTCTACATACAAATCCTTTTTTCCTCCCGCACAACCCACCTCAACCCTCTGCATCTCACTCCACGGTGTATATGCACAGATAAATCGGTCGTTGATGACTGTTGTATCTGAGGGCGAAATCCTTTTATTTCGCCATTTTGTACCACACAATGTTTGCATTTTCTGTTAATGCAATTGCTGCAAAATTATGCAAATTTGTCAAAAGGGAGCAGTAGCAGCAGCATTGGTCCTGGTCCACATCCCTCACCTGTATGGGTGGTAGGTTGACTATTTTCGACATACCGTGCCAGTCATCATCTGCAAGGTAAATATTTGCCCACAGCAAATATCCACAGGGATGACAGAATTCCCTTTCTCTCAAATGTTGTCAGTCGGTTTTTTCATCGCCATTTTTTCTCTGTTCCGTTAAATCGTCCTTCACCACGGACGGCGCGGCGTGTGGGTAAGGTCCATTTGTATGTTAGTTCTATGTCCCCCAGGATGGTTTTGTTTTCTCGGTAAGCTTTTCATTTCATTTTCTCTTTTCGTATTCAGCGGAACTTCTCTTTTGTTATTTGAATTTTTCACGAGCATCTCGTCCCGAATGTGCTTGACTGCACAACTACAAGTAATTTGATATTAGTGCTGATTTTCGATTTGCAAACGGACAAGCAATGAAATTGTTCGATAACTTTTGGGAGTCTTATCGTATTTTCTTCTCAATAGGTGTGGTAGTGCATTCAACATTTTATTCTATTACAGCGGTTTAATCAGCGACGGGTAGACAGATGGATTTTCCCGCATCATTCCTTTGATGTTTCATTGGGTGGGTAGGCGAACGGACATAGTTGTTTGCGTATGTGTGTATGCTGCCGCGCGCCCTTTCGTGTTTACTGTTTGCTGTTGGTTGCAAATCAAGTCTATTTGTACCTGCAAATCAACCGAATGTTGACAGTTTGTCTGGATGTGTTGGTTGTTGTTGTGTTTTTTAAATGGCTTTTTCCTGCCCTTTATCGTATCCTACCTATGTTTGCCAGTTTACCTTTGAGTCGGTTGGTAATTGGGTAAATTGTTTTGGAGCCCGGGATTAGGTCTTTGCTGACTTTTGGTTACTAATGAGACGGATGTCGCCGGGATGCAACCGCTTTGCTTGGGAATTGAATTATTTGCGTTTGTGGATTGGCAAGGCATTTTCTACTTAATGATGTGGTGTCTCCGATTAATTAAGTTCGATTCTGACTGATGTTCGACTTTGATATATAGTAACTGTGGTAAATAATATCAATATTTCAATGGATGGGAATTAAGTTTATACTTATAAATAGGGATGTCTAATTCAATTGGAGTTGGTTTAACAATTGAATTTTCCTGAGGATTATTTGGGGCGACAAGTACTTATCTTTTGCATAAAATAAGGTTAAGTCAGTGTTAATCAAAGTGTTCAACTTAATATGGAAATAATTGTTCTATTCAAATAAAGTGCACGACCGCGTCGGTACATGAGATGCGGTTTTGAATCGCCTGAAAAAGAATGGTAAGCTTTGGTTACATACCAAATTTGTTTAAACCATTTTTTAAATTTTGAAAAATTACATTTTCTCAGAAACTTTTGTACCGATTTTAATGAAATTTTGCATATTATAGCCGCTCTTAACCTCTTTGTTAAAAGTTACTAAAATTGAGCCGTTTTTGAGAAAATGATTTTAATTCAAATATAAGAAAATCGCTGTATGAAAAAAATAAGAAATTTTTTTTTGTTTAATTTCCTTTATTAGTTTTTAAAATATTTGCGGTTTTAAAAATCACCATTATTTGAATTTTTTTCAAAAACTGAGTATGCACTGTACAAAAACAGGCCGAAATCCTTGAAGCCAGTTTTGTATAAATTAGTAATAAAAAATAAATTACACGGCAGGTACCGTTATTTAAAAAGGTAAAGCAAAACAGAAAAAAAACCGCTTCACCCAAGACCTCTATATACAAAATTTAACGCAAATGTGTCGCACCGTTTCGCCAATGCGGGCGGCATTATCTTTCTTGGTCTTCTCTTCATCGTGATATCATCGGTCATACGTTGTTTCTTCACGATCCCAATAACTTTCTCTTGACTTTGATATCCACAATGGCTTGAAACTGATATTTGGTTTTCCTTGATATCTCCAAAATGGGGGCTGGGACTCATTGGTCCTCTTGGCTGGAGCATCGAGGTGTTTTTGCTTTTGGGCTTTAAATACATTTTGGAATAGCTCAAAAATTTCGCAGTTATCAGCCTTGTACATGAGAATAAATTTCCCTCGAAGAATTCATCTTCATCTCTTTTCATCATTCATCTTTTTTAGTATTAGACTAGACTAATCGCAGTATCAATACATACATCAATATGCCATTGTCTTTGCGGCTTAGTCCCTTCACTATCTACGCGGACCCCATTGCTGGACCTTTCCGAAATTTTCGCGCTGGTTCTTGGCAATTAGTGTGTTGTCGTACTTGAAGATCTCTGCTGGTAGAGCCACTAACCTTATTCTGCTTTAACTATTTTTCTGTTAACAGATTTGCGGTCGCATGAAGTTAGTTCGAGTGGGTTGTCTTTTCTTTTTGGTCATGAAGTTACAGACTCTTCTACGTGCATAACGGCAAACAATCTAGACGGGCTTTTGGATGGAAGAAGAGAAATTGCGTTTCTGTAAAGGCATCATCTAAATGTACAGGGTTATTTTTTAGAGGTATAGAACTTCGAATTGAAATAAATCACAAGAAAAATTGTATGCCATTAATGTTTAGATATGATTTCGGGCATGTGGTCGCCGCGGCTGGTTCGAATAAAGACAAGTTTATAGTTCCAATTTTCAACCACTTTTTCATGCATTTGGGGCTGTATGTCGGCAATAATGCCACGAATGTTCCAAGTCCCCTAACATTTCTGGTTTGCTGGCGTAGGCGAGTGACTTCACATATCCCCAAAGAAAATAATCGAATGGTGTCAAATCTCACGATCTTGGTGGCCAATTGTCAGGTCCATTCCGCGAAATTATGCGCTCATCAAATGTTTTCTTCAATAAATCGATTATGAAGTGCGCTGTGTGGCATGTAGCACCGTCTTGTTGGTACCACATCTCATCCACATTCATGCCATCCAATTCGGGAATAAAATAATCGGTTATCATGGCTCTATACCGGTCCCATTAACGGTAACTGACTCTCCAGCATCATTTCGGAAGAAGTATGGCCCAATGACTCCACCAGCCCATAGAGCACACCAAATAGTCAGTTTTTGTGGATATAAATGGCTTTTCAAGGGTCTCATGTGGATTCTCTTCACTCCAAATGTGGCAATTTTGCTTGTTGACGTAGTCATTCAACCCAAAATGAGTCCCATCACTGAACAAAAATTTTGCGATGAAAATCAGCATCGATATCAATCTCATTTTCGGCCCATACACCAAAATCACGACACATTGCATGGTCTCGCGGCTTTAATTCTTGCACAAGCTGGATCTTGTAAGGTCGTAAAAAGAGATCCTTGCGCAAAATCTTCCATAAAGTTGATGGACAAAGCTCCAATTGCTCTTCAACACTCTACTCTACAGCGGCAATTGTTTCTTTGGTGCGCACTGCTAGACGTCTCTGCGGATGCGTATTATTACATAGAGTAATCGTAGTGCGCAAACGATCTATGCTTAACCGAATTATTTGCTCTGATGGACGATTATGTCGACCATAAAATGAACGGAGCTTGCGGGAAACTTCGCGAAATTGGCACGATTTGCAAGCATTGTTCATTTTTCAACCTGTTCACGATGAAATGACATTCGAGTTGCCAGATTTGACCACAAAATGTCAGCTTTATCTCTATTCGAAAAACCAACCCCTAAAAAAACAACCTTTACTTTAAAATTACTCAGCAACATTTTGGCGTCCAAGGAGAGGCAACTTTTTGCAGCCGCTGAACATACATAATTTACTAGAAATTTAAAGTCCAATTTCAAGTTCAAGGCTCTTGAAATTGGAATAAGATGGCAGTTGCTTAAATCGTTCTGCAGACACAGTGGTTTAGTACGTTGGACGTGGACTACTTTTCAACTGTTCACAGGACAAAAAAAAAACATAAATTATTCCAGCTTATTGTCTTTCATCTGCCCTTAAATTACACTTTCTTTAACTCAAAACCAAGTCCACGCTGTTAGCCCACGTGTACAGTTCGATTATACACAGAAGAAGATTAACTAAAAACAGCGCACTTCAAAAGCCACATTGCCCACTTGAAAACAGCAAAATAAAATCCCTAAGTGTCTTTACAAAAAGCAATAATTCTCAAAAAAAAACATGTTCAAAGGCGCGTAAAATTCCAGCCACCCTCCTCATCTCATAGTGTCCAGGCCCACACCTTTGTGGCCTGCACTCTGCCATTAGGCACAATTGAAACATTGATCCTACTATGATACTTTATCATCAAAGTGAGTTCTCCTTCTTCCTGGGACACAGGTATACAATGTATGCCGACCATTCGTCTGGTATGTAGTGATATCCTTTAATCTAAATCACATAGCAAATCATTAATTTCTCAGTCGACCGACCGACCCCTCCAACAAAAAAAAAAAAAAAACACACATAAACTCTCCCATACCTACATACACAAGGGTGAATAATAATTCACTTATTACATTAAACAACACAATAAATTGTAGAAAAGCAGGGAATAAAAGTATCCTTAACCTAATCGCATGTATCCGGCGAATGACTTCTTGGATTCTTCATTCGTTTTTGTGCCGACCGACGACGTTGGGTAAATTTGTAAGGGCGCACGCACATTAGCACGAAACGAAAGTGGCAGCATTGTGTCTAAAATTCAGTGGTAATAAGCATAATTCACCCCTGCTTAGTGCTGATGTGTGGGTCTGTCGGTATGGTGGAGTTTCGCATAAGGTTGCTCCCGAGTTTGCGGGAAGAAGGGGGTCGAGTTTATTTTATGATGCAGCCCATTAACGTCTCCGATGCCAATACAGGTTTTCATTTGGCCATCGTCGTGAGTTTGTTAAACGTTGTGTTAGCATGCAAGAATAGACGAAGAGAGACGCGCTATAAATGCCAACAAATGTGGCAGGGTGAGTGAACGGAGTTTGCTATTGGCTTTGCTTTGAGTGCGCGGCACAGCGAAATCATTTGTTTTAATTAAATTAAGTCCCCAAAATGAAATAAGGGAAATGAGTCATATCATGAGAGAGCGGTGCGGCGTTTCCCTCTTGGATGATTTATTTCAATTTATTTTGGGAAGGGGGTTGAGTTCGTTCTACCTATAGCTACTATATGAAACTCAATATTTTGAGTGCGCATTAATGGCACTATCACATCGCAAGGCAGTTATTCTATTTCGTGCCTGCATTAATCTGTAATAATAGCCGAAATACAACAGCGGAATACTGCGTGTTGTTTTCGGTCAACATAATCCAATTCAATTAAATGCACACAATTCCGTTGCGCTAAAAATCAGATTCCAGATATCCCATCAGACCCGAGCTCGAGGACCTGAAGCTGGGCTACCTCTTCAGTCGGCAATCGCGAATTTCCATGCATCGCCGGCCGCAGCAGCGCACTATGCAAATTTAATCAAAAATTATTTTCCAACTGATTCTCCACGTACTCATGCATCCTGGTTATTATATGTTTGGTTCATAATTCATAACATGGACATTGGCCATGTTGCAATAAACGTTTCCATGCATTTATGATGCTCATACAGCGACCACAACGCCGCGCCACGAACTTGAGCAATTCAAATGAATTGGACCGTTCTAGCTGCTTATCGCCGCGGAGATTACTGCTGCTGGTGCTGCCGGACAACTTTTGCTGGGTTTCACTGTTTTTGTTTACGCGAGAAGTAGCATCGGCAGAAGCAGAAGTTTCTGCTGTACACTGCAGCGGTAGCAGCAGCAAACAGGTGTCACATATTCTCCAAAGTGGATCTGTGTGGCACACTGAATAGCGGTCATCAGGCACACAGCTGGGGTTTTGCAGCTATTTTCACATGGACTTAATGTAATTTTGAGTGGCACGAGATCGCGCGGATGATGTGCGGTACTACTGGATTGCACGTCGTGCGTCGTTGTCGTTTTCAGGGACGACAAACACTACTGCAATTACAATTAAAAATGCAAATGAGAACTGCGCTGAATGGTAGGTACAGATACAGATACAGATACTGGTGCTGAGTGCTGAAAGAACAATGGGATATTGTTGAACGTTTTGTGGGTTAAAGTGGAGTCTGGCTGGACTTACTGGACTCTACTGATGGCGGCTAGAACAATGAGTAGCCATTGCACGCTCTCAAAATGTAATATTTGCTGCAATTGTTTTATTATTATTTCATATCGCGCCGGGACTATGAATATTAATTAGACAAAAAGTAACACATAACACGGTTATTACTATTTTTGTGCACTACTCACGAGTATATCATGGAATTATGTATGATGCGGGATTGGATTAAGGTAGGTTGTCCTGTTGTGGCAAATGAATCGCAATTGCTTGCGGGTTTACTAGATCCTTAGCCGTACAACAATATGAATGTGAAGTGGACTGTGGACTGTTTTGCAGGCTCTGAGCTCTCTTTTTCTATTCATAGTTTTACTGGCGTTTACAGAACTAAAGTGCATAGGCACGGCATTTGCTCGGTCTGAAGTTTTTTATTCGCTAATGCGGGACTCGATGTGGACTTAATAAGGCAATATATTATTTCAGCAAGTTCAAGTTGTGAAGCAAATCTAATTCCGCGTAGTTAAGAACACTTCTGTTTTGGAAACGGAAAAAAGGACTATATTTTTACATTTAGTACATTTACTTTCTAATGTTGCTTCATAAATCGGGTTGGAGTTAGCCCTCACGCGCGTTCCTATAAACCTCTACAGTTGTGCGTAACACCAAAGGTGAGAATTCCTCTGAGTTGATAATTCTGCAAGATGAAGCATTTATGTTTCTTCGTTCTTCAGGCCGATTTTACTAAACAGGTCGTCATCGAATCCCTTTCTCCTCAGGAACCAAATATTTGATAAAACATTTTTCGTACGAAACATTCGAACTACGGATTTATCTTTGTCGGGTTTAAAGAGAATCTTGGCTAGGACTTCGATTTTCTCACCTTCATAAATGGAATGGACCTCGGCCTCAATCTATTTGGCTTCTATAGATGGTTCCTAAAGCGAGGCATTTCTGTACTTGTTCGTCCATTCCCATTCAAATGGAGCCAAAGATTCTGCGGGCTGTAGAGCGGGGGTTGATTCGCTTTACATGTTCTTTCCATATTAAAGCTTGTAAAGTCCGTCGTTGAATCGTTTCCTTTTATACCCTTCAATAGAAACGGGATCAAATCCAAACAAAAATTGTTCGCTCAAAACGACCCAAGTTCTTAATTGCTTCAATAAACGTGCATGGCTTAGATCCATAGAGCATAACTGAGATTATCAAAGTTTTATTAAGATTTTCATTTGCTGTTTAAGGAAGAGTCTTAATTGCCAAGCAATATTTTTTTTTTCATATGCAACAGCAGAGCCAGATGTGGACAACGGACGTAAATACCTCATAGACATAGCTGTCGATTGTGATGTTCTGGCCTATTCTTTGATGTTGGGTGTCTTGTTTTGACAGCATATTCTTTGATCTGCTCTGGTTTATCGCTAGATATCGCGTCGGTTATCTGGTGGACGGAATTCTTTGATTTCATCGTCAATATTGCCCAATTATTTGTCGTCTTCGCTATTTAGCAATCTGCTTTCAATATTCTCGGAACCTACTGTGACTCTATTGCAAAATTGCCGTGTTCCTTTTTACAGATCTCTGATTAAGTCTTATTACCCTGACACGTTCTTTTAGCCTTTTGGTAAAATTTTGGAACGTTATTCCTGGGTTAGGACTCTACTTTGCTATTTTATGTACTCCCAGTAAGATGATGATGGTATTCTTTATCAAACCGGGGGTTCGATAGTGGTCGGGTGCAACTTTTCATTGGTCTGCAATATACTTCTTAAAGTTTTGACGGACACGTGATCGTCAAACGTTCTGGCAACGTTCTGATTGCAACCGTTTATCTTTAAATATCCTGATAGTATTTCCCCATTGTTGTGGCGTCTGAGATATCAGTGGACTTATTTTGGCAGCATCTAAGTAGTGTTCCGAGTCTATATGTATGAAATAATAGGCATGGTCTTTACGTCGATGGCAACATAATAAATTAAAGTGAGGAAACCGTGTGTTTGTTATTGTAATGTTTCATCCTGTAGCGAAAGCTATAAGCTTAATTGCGTATCCAGACATGGTTTCGTGTAGGTTTCGCACATTGCTCAAATGTAAGTCTGGTCGTTGAATAATAGTTTCCTTCCTGCCACACTCAAGTCCTTATGGACCCATTGTGATACCCTTCAGTGGAGAATACGGCGGTGTAGTGACCTTCTTTGTGATTCCGTCCCGATTCGCTCATAGCTGCTCAATTCTATCAGCCTATCTTGATGTCTCCAGAAACCTGCAAAGATTGAGTGAGATATCTGACAATTCCTCAATGTCATGGAGAAAGAAACTACCAAGAGTTAGTCCGTGAAGTGACAGAGGCTTCGGGAGCTCCTTATTGCCACAGCCTGTGCAAATGTCGTCACCCTTGAGATTTAGTTTCATCAATCTGTGCGTGCCCTATCAAAATTTCTTAGAAAATTATAACCAGTTAAAGCCTGTTAAAGCTTGGTACTGCGGAAGCTTTTTGGTTCCGTTTTCATAATATTCTGACCATAGTTTCCGTGATATCTCCCAGATGGTGGACTTCAACCTATTGTTGGCTTTCATTCTAATCTTGCATTCCACTCGTTCTCTGAGTGTTGGTTTTATCGAATGAAGCGCCTAGTCACGATCCATTTTGTATTCTTTTCTTGCCAGCTCGGCGGCCATCTTACTGCCGGTTATATCCCTGTATCCAGGAACCCAACAAAGACATACCTTGTGGTCTTAGCCAGGAGCCTTAAGCTCTATGCGACAGCGGTGAACGGCTTGGATTTGAGCTCTATGCATTAACTTCCTTTATTGCCACTTGGCTGTCAATAAAAATCGAAATATCATTCCGTGGTATTGCCGACATTGATACAGTGCGGGCCGCTTCCACGTTTGACAGAATCTCAGCCTGGAAAATACTACTTTGATCGGGGAGGCTGATGGAGTAGTGTATATTTAATACCTCTGAGAATCGACAGGCACCTGTTCCACAACCCATCTCTGATCCATCTGTGTATATGGATACAGATTTTATTTTCATTGGAATTCCCTGCTCGGAAAGAAACATGCGAATGGTTTGTCAAAGTCCATGTAGGGTAACATATAGTCGGAGCTAACGTTGTCTCCTACATACATTTTCAAAATCTGTGCTTGCCCTACGAGAACTGGGTTCTGACTATTTGGCTGATCTTGGCGCTCTTGGCAGCTGATCGAACAGATCTTAGAAACTTGTTTTTGATATCTCCGTCCTTTTCGTCTGTGGACGCTTTCCCAATACCGTAGTACATATTACAGTTTTTTCTTACCCTAGCTATCTAAATGAAATTAAATTTTTTTGAATTGGAAGACATCAAATAATTTATCAATCATTGCTTTGCGTTTACTGAAATACCTTGGAGTCACTGTTAAAAGAGACCAACATTGATGGCACCCATTTTCATTCCCAACACTTCTCTATCACACCAATCCTTTGGTGGAACCACTCGCTATGCTCATAATTTTCAGCACACATATCAGCGCTGGCGGCCTTTTTGGTCTGAAGCTTTTTTACAACTTCTTCTATACTAGCAGTGCTAATTATTCATTGACTGGGCGTGATTCTCTTCTTTCCCCATCACGATGCCCGTTAAGCAGCGCATGTAAATGCGCTTGTGACTAGTCTTTCGAATACAAAAAACCCAATGGAAGATTTTCAAACCTGCTGAACTCTTAAATTGGGAATAGTAAATAATTGATTTTAAGGAATAACGCCATTTTCATAAATTCATCTCTATAAGTTAAAAATGCGTAAACGATTAATTTACCATCATAGTAGCAAAGTAGGTACTTTGCTTAGCAAACCTTTCACAACTGATTTACCATCTTTAGGCAATCTAACAATAAAGGTTGTGATAACTTTTTAAAACTGACTGTTCCAATCGAAGAAATTTGTTTCCCCAATTTGTGTGCTATATAATAAAAATAAATTCCAAATTTATTGAACTCTAAATTTTCGCAACTGCAATTGCGTGTTCCGCATAATAAATTCCTTAACGTCCTATCTCAAGTGCTATTTGGTTGTTTAAGCATCCATGCCACACTTGAAGAAACAATCTCGAACAAAATTTCGCTTAATCGTGTTAGTCTCATATATCATAACACGGATTGTTAATCGCATAATCCAAACACCTAACACTTTGTTCAATATCCGATTCCTCAGTCATGCATTTCCATTTAATTGGAAACAAATCTCCATCCCATCACTGTCTTCCGATCATAAATCTACGATTATTTCACTACAATTAGTTTAAATATCCTTTCATGACCCTCTGCTACAGATGCTCACTTCGTCTCATATCAGATACAAACACAGACACACACACACACTCAAGGGCTCCACATTCCATATATAAATAGCACAGCTGCCATTTAGAGAGAGATTATTCCGTAATTTTGCAAAAAGGAACTCAATTTATGAGCCCCGAACACTTTTAAAACTGCTCCCGCGGGACGCTCTTAAGCAAATCAAAGGAAAACTCTGCGATTTGCCTTCTATCTTCTGTGACTGCGGACGAAGGCAAAGTCTGTGAAACAAACGAAAATGCCAAAGGTATGCTTCTGCCTTTTCTTGTGAGGTATTCTCCCAAAGCATATCAAGGGGTTAGACATTAAGACACAATGGATGTACCCATACCCGCCATCTTTTAAACTCCCACACATTTACCGGTGGGTTGTAAATTTTGCAGCTCTTCATGCGTGTTAGTTTTCGCAATGTAAGCTATCTACATATATATATTTATATATAATTGATGTGGCATGGTGGTGCGACCTGCTCCCAGGAGTGCAATATATCTAGCAAAGGACATCGATAAATTACCATAGAAAACCTTACTCTGTGTCTATTTTGCAGATGTGAATATTATGTTTATTTTTTCTCAAATGGGAATCCTTTAACTTATCGCACTTCCTTAAAACATTTCATGGCATCAATCACAGTTTGCGACATATCCAGCTCTATTATCAGATGATAAATCATTCAACAACGACCTCTCTCGTCTCTTTCTGTCGGTGTCGTCTCCCGCTCGGTGATATGGTTTATTGTGCAGCATGTTGATGTCAAATCAATGCTAAGATGCAGCGAGATACACGATAGAAACAGTCTTCAAATACTTGACACAGTTTTGTGGACACGAGTGAGCAACATGTGTTCCAGAGCTGTAACAACTTGCTTTCTATTCGGCTTTGAAATGATTTATCAGATGATTTATGGGCTGCTAAAAGCATACGAGTACAGTCGGTTCTTGTAGACTGGGTTAGTAATTCAGGGTCACTTTGTGAAACTCTCCTTAAGACATTTTTAAAGTATTTTTACAACACTAGCTCACCTCAGACAAAAACAAATGCAGTACCTAAATCTTCAAAAAGTTAAAGACGAAGTGGCGAAACTTGCAACTACATTAATTTCTTTTGACATTCCTAATTAAATAAAATGTTGATACCGCAACCTCAATGGCCATCTTTAAAATCTGAAACTTTTTACTTTACATCCTTATTCAATCGCGGCAATGCCGGGGGTACCGATAAACTAATGGCCCCTTCCCAAAAATCGTATGCGAAGTTAAAAACATATTCCACAACATCACCTTGCCAAAGTAAAATACGAGCTTAGACTGCTTTCATTTTAATCCCCATCCACTATATACACATATATATGGAGATACATGGGTAGGTAAAACCCGCCCAAAAACTCCAACTTACGAGTCATAGCATTGGATAGTAGTAGCTTGCGATAGAGACACAGAAATAGAGTGAGTTTTCGGGAAAAGTTTTCCTCAAGAACGGTTGCCGATGCCGATAAATTACAACGAAAGTCTACCGCACGCAGGGCATTACCAACTCTGTCTTTTGCGAAGTCCTGCCATCGCTGCTGGTGTTGGGTGGACATAATTTATGGTAAACTAAAGTTTTGCTAATTTGCGGTAATGTTGTGCCTCCCAAAAAACCCAGTACACCTGCAAATAGAAAGTGCAAAAGAACACAACAATTTGCTCACTCTCTCTCTCATAGCTCAGTCGAAGGCGTAGAATATGTACTGACTTCCTTTCATCCTTTCAGCTATGTCATAGTCATAGTCCAAGTGAAGTCTTAAAATTTCATTTACGAAAAGGGTTAAGGAACTATCCCGCCTGCAATAACAGCGACAACAAATTGACTAAATAGATGCGAAACAGATGCACGGATGGTGGCTCCGGCAAAATCACAGCGAAACTTTTTGTTTGGCTTTGCCATGACAATGTAGGGAGGATGTCCTTAGAACGTACGTATACCTTCCAGAGCACAGGTGTAGCGATAACTTTGGTCGGCTTGTATGGATCATAATTTAATTACTTTCAGGAATGTGTGTGATAAAATACATAAATTTTAGACCTAAATAATATCAGACACCAGGAGATGCGCCTCTTAAAAAAATTGAAGTTCACTTGTTTGTAGCTTATCTTTGGATCTTTTTATCTCGACTCTTAAACCCCGACAGTGTGCTATTAAAAGCCCCTTTTTTATGTAGTCCTCTCGTGTTGAGACCCAATCAAAAATTCATAGCACTCTTTTGGCTCTGAAGATGCTTTCGCGAAGAAAGAGGACAAGAAACAGAAAGGACTTTCGTCTTTTTTATTTATCATAAATATATTGTGTTTTTTTTTTATATTTATTTATTTCATTTTTAGCTCAGTTGTCCTGACCCGATTGTAGGTAGATTGCGGGAGCGGTGAAATCGTAAAAAGGATTTAAAAAGAAAGGACACGCTTCGGTCAGCTATGGAGTAATGGTGTCTGCACTCGGGTGGGTGAGGGGCCTATTTAGAATGTTCCAAGGAAAAAGTACGCCTTCAGCGAATCGAGAATCCTTGTGATATAAATACCATTATTATGCAGAGTGAGGACTAAGTTTCGGAGCGCAATTGAGTTCTGAAAAGAAGCAAAAAACAAAAAAAAACAATTGAATTATTAAAATACAAATACTCAATTTATAAGGATGTTGTTAGTTAGATGCAGGGAAAAGGTTCTTTGGGGAGTTGGGACTGATAATTTCTTATAAAAAAAGGATTTTGTTTCTATTGAAGCCTTTGGATGATTTCAATAGCTGTTGAGGCAGACTAACTATGATGTGGACTTAAGGTACCTAAACCTGATGAGTTGATTCCTCAGCGAGACATTATAAAATAAAAGTGAGAATACTTCGTAAATTCGAATGTTTCCAGCTGCATGGACAGTTGTTAACTTTCAAATGCTACGTAAACATAAGGAAAGGCTACAGTCCGCTTGGGGGCAAAAATCTTTCTATCTAATCTATTCATATCCCTCCACTAAAAAGAGCGTTTGGAACATTATGGATGACGTTTTATGTAATTTTATATGAAATTTATAAGAAAATCTTCGATCCCCCAAAAAAGTGGGAGTGGCCAATCACCAAATCTAAAGCGCAGATCGTCGGTACTTCAGCTTGCTATATCCTTCTTATATGCATAATTTTCTCAAACGTTCGCTATCGACTTTTGAATCTTATATATTTTATAGTCGGTTTTATTTTTTTTTTGATTTTTAGTTGGATTTCAAGGATGAACCCATCCGTGTCAGGACGTCGGCTTTTCATGACCCGTCATAAAACTAAATAGGAATTTTCCTGTCCCTTCCAGTGTTGTAGGAACACGAAAATTAATTAAAGGCTGGTTACTAAAGACAAACTGGCTTATGCGCTGCATGGCTTTTAAACTTATAAATCAGCATAACCAGACGGCATTATACCGGATTATTGATATGCATTAGCGCAATTAATCGGTGAGTTGATTAATTGAAATTAGCTGCGCCATCTGCAAGAGCAGCTGTCAGTAAAGAAACACCACTAGATGGCGTCCTCTCCCCCTCCCTGGAGCTAAATGTAAATTAATTTCATGCCTGTCTAATACCCTTCTTTTTAAAGGTACAGGCTTAACGTTTTCTGACGAAGCTAAAAAATATGGGTCTGATTCTAGGTGATTTCATGAAAGACTTCTTTGTCAAACAGTTTATAAACTAACAATGGGTAAGAGGAGGTTTCTTATCACATATCTCGTTTTTTTCGGATTGTCAAGCTGAAATAAAGTCCCTGGAATTATTCTATGTAACCGCCATCGTTGCCCTACACTTTCGATCGTCTTTTGAGTTTAACATTACTGGGAATTGTGATGCTAGCCAGTGTTATCTCAGAAATGTTTAAGAATGATTCCAAAATAAAAGTCCCGGATGAAAAAAGGAGTCCGATAAAAACTTAAAGGAAATCACCATTATTTGTTAACGCTAAACTTGTACTTCAAATTCAAGAAGGACAACAAACGTAACGTCTATGTAAGACAAAATAAAAATATAAGTAAATTATTTTATACATCCTTAACATAAATCAGTTAATTTAAATTAAAACTAAGTAACAAAAATATACAAGCTAAAGATGCTACCGAGTTATTAGCAATTATGTTTCTGTACCGCTTAATTAAATTCGAGTCAGGAAGCCAGTCTTCTATTTGCTTATCATTGAGTAAATTAAAGGCAAACAACATTGACTAACAAGATTCTACCTTAGGTCATTTTCTCAGCGAATGTGCTACTATGGGGCAATGTTAAGATTTTAATGACGAAATTATATAAAAATGGCAAAACTACTAATCCAAATGGTTTTTTTAAATTGCCCACCTCGAACTTGTCTTTAATTTTAAAATAACTCTTAAATTTACAATCTAGCATATGCGCTTTTATTTCTAGTAATTTGTGTCATTCGATAAATTGTTCGTGATAATATTTAAGACCTGTTAGAATTTTAGTTACGTTTGGATCTAAATACTTAAGCAGTGAACTATTATTATCATTGACATTAATTCGCAATATTATTTGGTCACAGATTCTTTAAAAATAACACGAATCCGCCTCAACGACAAAAATTCAACGCGCAGCCTACCATACCACAACACCAACACATAACATGCAACGACGAATGCAGTAAACCCGAGAAAATTGAAATTTGTCTGATCGCATTATAGAGGATATTTATAAAAGGAGTCCAAATTCGTTGATTTTCAGATATATGTATGAGTCACGGAGTCACGGACGTTCAAAGAGGGTCCACGAAGGAAACGCTGATGCTAGCGAACTCGTCACTATACCACTATACCACCTCACGTGATTTAAGTCTAATCTACTAATCGCTACATCTAAGCTGTTAAGATTGGCTTTTTCTAAGAGAAAAAACTTTTGGTGGCCATGTGAAGTCGCACGTCTAGCAACTGGACAAAGCTAGATAGATATAAAATTCTAACGAGACTGAACTTTACACTCAGAGAAATAAAAGTTTTTGTGAGATTAACAATTCGTTGTTAATACATTTTAAGACTTACATTTTTATTTTTTATTTTTAGTTATAATAACAAAGTAATTGTTAATTAAATATTTAAATCTTAAATTAAAATCTTTCAATTCTGCAAATATTCCAGTTGATTTAAATTGTTAATAAAAGAAAAATATTTTTCTCTTAAGAATTTCAAGAATTTGTTGTGGTTGTTCTTACCAAATAACGAATGACGGCTGTCGATTTAACAACGGCATTTTCTTATTGAAATAAATTTATTTTAATATAAAGGTATTTTAAAAAATTTAAATTTAAAGTGAAAAAGTGCAAATAATAATAGATATGGACGCTAACATCTTCAACCTTTATCAATGCTGGAAAATTTCCATGACAGGCATAAACGTGTGCAGAATTTCGACTATGAATGAAATATTTGTTAAAAATTATTAACTCTCACGAAATCGACGAAATATTTAATTTAAAAAGAAAACTTCTGTCAGAAAAAGTGAAGTTCAGTTACAATATCAATAAATGTCATGAGATAAACGGTATAAGTAACGGGTGATCCAAGTAGAGATACTTTTTTCAATAGCCTTTTTTGACAGATCACGTGTGAGTCGTGTTATGCTGTCATGTTATTTTTGTTTGGTATTGTTTGGCATTTCATAATGGAAAGACTTAAGCGTGAACAACGTGAATTTTCATAATAAAGTTGAACAATTTGTAAGTTCAACTTTATTATGAAAATTCACTTTCTGTGAGGAATGTGTTTCGTGCACTTCGCTCAACTTATGGTCAACATAATCGGCCTACTGAGCTTACTATTCGCAACACCATCACCCATTTTGAGAACCAGCATTCATTATTGGATAATATTCGACCGAATAGACCACGTCCAGCACGCTGTGAAGAAAATACAGCGGCCGTAGCTGAGAGTGTACATGAAGACCGTAGAGAGTCGATTCGGCGCCGTTCGCAGCAACTCGGACTGAAATTTTGTTTAGCGATGTATGTATGTAAACAAACAAAATTGCCGCATTTGGGACGAAGAGCAACCTGAAGAGATTGAAGAACTGCCACTTCATCCAGAAAAAACAACGGTTTGGTGTGGTTAGTGGGCCGGTGGAATCATCGGTCCATATTTCTTTAAAAATTATGCCGGTGCAAACGTAACCGTCAATGGCGACCGTTATCGTGCCATGATAACCGACTATTTGATGCCTGAAATTGAAGCTCGTGATCTCGGCGATATTTGGTTTCAGCAAGATGGCGCCACTTCCCACACATCGCATCAATCAATGGACTTATTGAGAGAACATTTCGGTGAGCACATAATTTCACGTTTTGGGACGGTCGATTGGCCACCAAGATCGTGTGATATCACACCGTTAGACTTTTTCCTGTGGGGATATGTAAAGTCAAAAGCTTATGCCGACAAACCCGCTTCGATTCATCCCTTGGAGGAAAACATCACGCGTGTCATTCGCCAGTTACCAGTCGAAATGCTCGAACGAGTGATCGAAAATTGGACTCAACGGATGGACCATCTGCGACGTAGCAACGGCCAACATTTGATAGACATAATCTTCAAAAAATAAATGCCAAAGATTGTTCTTTCAAATGATAATAAACATTCTCCATTAAATTTGAATTTTCTGTGTTTTTTTCTTTAAAAAAGTAGGGAACCTCGAAATGGATCACCCTTTATATCCAAATTAAGTTTTATTTTTAAAGTTGTTAAGGAGCGAAGTTTCAGAAGAGTATCACCTTAATTACTTACTCCGTTTTTATATCCATAAATATTTTATTTTACTGTGCATTATGTGCGAATTGGAATCATGCTGTGCAAATTAATGGGCATTAAACTTTTGGTCTTCCATTCGTGTCAAAATATATATCTTCGTATGCACAGTGGTTGGAGAAGCTAGGCCTTGGGTCCTATACAGGCCGGTTACACCATATATTTTACTTCATTTTTAAACTATCGAGGCAACAAATTTATTTTTTTATCAATTTTGAATACTTGGATATCATGGAAAGAATTTAATTTCTTAAAATATTATTTTAAGAATGCAACTTCTTATGTAGTTAACAAAATTTCTCTCTTAAATCAAAAATAAAAGTTGTGAGGCAGATTTTAACCAACATATATTTTTTGAGACAAATTTTTAAAATTGTTGGAATTACTAATGTTTTTCTCTGAGTGTCTCGCTGCAATTGGTCTTATTATTGGACACTGTCTCATGGACAAGCATGCAATAAGACTTTGCGCATTTGCAAATAACTTTTGTATGAATTGTAGAAGGCAAATATTTCTTGTGCATGCCCTGCTCTCTTCAGAAAAAGAAATCTCCAACTGGGAGCGTTCCTCTTCGAAGATCCTTTTGCCGTATTTAAGTTTGCAATCACCAAATCACATTAACATTACTTTTGTTCTGGGCCATTTTCCAATAAAATAACCTTCTGATCTGCAACAAGCAAGCTTGAAGAGCGTTATTCCACTACCTGGAACACAGTGGAACGCTGTATTGGGACTTTGGTGCTGGTCTTAAGGAATCCGGATCAAACATAGGATTTCTTTTTAATTCGTCGGTGACCCGTACCAAACTTTTGCACCAATTTATATTTACCAAACAGTCTTCCAAAATGGTATTTCTTTACCATAATTTCCTCACTCGTATGCATTTTCTAGTAGAAAATACTCTTAAATCGATACCAATAAATCGTCAATGGCTTAGAGAACAACTGCTGTAAAGATCTAAGTAGTTTATTAGTCCTATTGCCTTGTTTGGGGATACAAGTCTAGTTCTAAGTCAACTCTATGTTTCCCTACTTGTAGCTTATTATAAATCAAGCGATTGTGGTTCAAAGTCGCCAGGCACAGCTGAACACTCTACTGAAGCTTAAAAGTAATACCCATAAAGGAACAGAACTTTTCTTCTGAGTCCAAAGTAAGCATTAATGAGTTTACGCACACTGTCACTAGGAAAATACTCGCCAGGCTATTCAGGCTTCCAGGCCATTTTAAATGTTCTTCTTTGCAAATCTATACACATTTGAAGTTCCGAATCGGTCCTTGCCATTCCTGCCGAAAAATAGAAGAGAGCTCTTAAGCTCTTCCATGGTTCACTATTGCCCTCTGCCCAGCCAATGTTTATACTAAAATTTGGGTCAAATGCCTATCAAACTATGCTAGTCCATGCAAGAGCATAACAGCTGTCAGCTATAAAATAACTTTCAAATCCTCCGCAAACAATCTCTATATACATATCTTCCGCTTGCACAAAAACCGACTATAAGCAGACTCACTCTATTGAATTGATTGTCAGTTAATAAAAAAGGAATAGAAACCTTTAATTCATTTTCTTCGTACATACTCTATTTAAATGAAAATATATCAAAGCTTTATTCGACCCATTCATGTCGTACTTCATTCTCCTTTTAACCAATTTTCATGTAACCTTACCTGCAATTTCTGCAATATCCTTTCAAATTCCGGACTTCCAACATTCTCGACCAATTTTGAAAATTCCTCACTCGTCTCAAGTTTATCAAAGAACAGAGATAAAATTTGATCCTGTGGCAGTATATCGAGAATACTGTCCACCAGTCCATGGAGTCCATTAAGGCTTTCAGCGGGCATCGTCAAATTTGCATTTTTATCTAAAATGAACGAAATAAAACAAAAAAAAACCTGTTATCCTCTTTCATTGTCGAAAATAATAAAAAGTTTGTCCATTCCCCGGATTTCGTTTTCTTTTTTTTCGTTGTTTATAGGTCTATCACCTTTCTCGAATAGACAAAAAAGGATTAAAGGAAATGCGCAAAATTAAATATTGAATAACCGTCCAAAAGGACGAGAGACAAAAACCACTCTCTCTCTCTCTCAGACACACACAATTGTATGGTATCCAAGGACTTGTGATATGACCCCTTGAACGAAGGCGTGAAAATCGTCCTCATTCTCTAGAGCAGAATAAAAATCAGTACTACAAACAAAGGACATCTCATCGCTTCCAGAGTAGTGTATTCATTGACTCCTGTCAAGGGACACTAAAGGACCAACGACAAACAAAAAAAAAAAAAACTGGCCGACAACTTTGAATGATTTTAATATTTATAACGTGTGGTTGCTGCTGCTCAGCCCAAGTCGAAAGAAATTCAAATCTAAAAGTTTTTAATAAAAAAAAAATAAAAAAAGGATATCCATCCATGTCCATCCACCTTTTGAGTGTAAATATGAACACAGAGGAATTGGCTGCACGAGAGAAATGATGAGGTAGGTAACGAATACAACGGGCATTGGTCGGTCGGTTGTGAAGACTTAACGCACAAACGATCCTAGATCCATTGTGAACGCGAACAGAATAACCAAAAAATTGCCAGACACTCATTTCCATTTCATTAGCAAGGACATGGGACTGCTTTAGCACGTCGCCAGATAGATTACGAGCTCAGCATAGCTTCCCTAGTACGTACCTCAGAGGGATTGTGTGATGAGAATGTGGTAAATGGGATTTTTATTTTTCCAGGATGTGGATTATTATATAGGTTGTATAGTTGGTATTTTTTTTTGTTGGTGCTTTAGTCCTCCCGGGGGCGGGGAGGGGAGGAAGATTATACAATATTACAAAAGGTGACCAAACCGATGTAATCCTGTGTAGAAATATCGCCATAAAGGACGACAATCGGGATTGTGTTTGTACTGCGGTATATGGTAGACAAAATACAAAGGACCGTTATATGTGTAACAAACCGAGTATTAAAACTGTTCGGAGAGTAACAATTAGGATGATATTGAGGTCTTTCGGACAATATTCAATAGAATTCACGTGCGATGCTTTGATGATATTGGATACATTTTATGGTTGATAGGTGTTTAGCATCCGTGCCGTAACTTGAGAATTAGGCGGAGATAAAGTAGGATGGAAGCTTAAATAATTATACTGCTAGTTGTAATTTTAGAACCGATCGTAGTATGGATGAATAAATACAGAATAATTTACGAAAACGAACAATTCTTATCATTCTTATCATTATCTTGACGTTGCATTCAACAGTTCAGTGCGTTTCTGATGTTTAGTTCCTGTTTGTTTATCAAGTGTACTTGGTGCCTGATTATGGTAGTTTAGCCGGTTTTTAGTCAGCTGCATGTGGAGTAGTATTATAAATCTTATTAAGGTCAGGTGACGCAAGTCACCCAAGATATATACATATATATATATATAATTCGACCGTGACCATCAGGCAAATTAGACATACATTTTGTAACTACAAAGGAGATAAATAGATTCATTTTTGTTGCACCAGGAACATTTTCAATATAAAGTAAGTCATATGCACACATGTTAGCGACAAAATTATGCAAACGACTTTGAAGCAATTATTTATTGATATTCTTGCGATTTATGGGAAGGAAACACTTATTTTTTTTTTTTTTAAATTCTTAATTTCAGAAGATTTTGTATAGATACTAGCTGCCCATCACAAATCGTAAATAGGATAACCAAATAGGTTTTTAATTAAAAAAAAAAAACATTTATTCCAAATGAATCAATGACACAAATTCGTATTATAAAAATGCATAAACAAAGAAGGAGAAATCATTTGTGTCCTTTATTGAGGTCTTTTTATCTATCTCTACTGCGTTGTCTGTTTTGAGCGTTGGGGTTAATTCGCTTTACATGTCAAAGTCATCTCAAAGGCCCAATACACATTTTCTTGATCAGCTCAATGTCGCTGTACAGGACGTAGGGTTATTCGCTGAATCGTCTTCACCAGAACCCGTCAACGCATACGTTAATATCTTACGAAAAAAGGTTCTCAAGGTACTTTTTTTTCCCTTTTGTTTTAATTGATGAGAATGTCGTAAGCGGCCTATGTAGCACATTCCTTTATTCAGAACTAATTTTTGGAGAACTTCTGAATTCACTTCAGGGAATAATCATATTAAGACTATAAAAAAGTCCGAAGAAGGGTCTTGTAACTCCGTGCGTTGGTCCAGAAGCCGTTGTTCGGTTTAACGGACTTGCTTCAAAGTTTGTAGTTAAAGTTTCTATATAAAATCTTTCGGCAATTTTCTTAGGTAATTTCATATTTTGGAGACCAGAGATAGGTGTAAGAAAATAGTTTTTTTTTTTAAAAAGTTAAGGATAAAACCTTCATTAGTATCAGAATCTCAGAATCCGTTAAAGCGATCTTTGAAAAAAAGAATATTTGCTGAAATACGATCATTTTGATGTTAGGGTTTAAGTTTTGGCATTAACTGAAACTTCGAATCTTCTCAACCCAAGGCTTATGAACACATGTTACAATATGTGAACTTCCTAATACCGTTGTGGAATTGACAAACCTGGGTCTTATTCATACGCTGAGCTACGGAAGCAATACTTTTTGCTGGAATTAATAACTTAATTATATTTTTCAATTTTAAGTAGACGGATAAAACTTAAAATTGTATGCAAGGTTTCAGGGAAATTTTTATCATTGTAATGAATATTGAATACAATTTGAATACAGGAGGTATTGTTCCATTTTTACTTCCTCGTGTTAGTATACACAGTAATATACTTAAGAGAAAGTTATTGCGATCGTCCGGAAATTTCGAACTCAAACTGAGTAAGAGGGATGATATTACGACTATGGAGAACTCCAAAATTATGGGTCCGCCAATGCTGTTCGTCGGTCAGTCTGGCTATCTCTCTATCTGCCCGGACGCTATTTTTCAAGCTTCGTATATAAGGTATATAAGGTTTTCGGGGTTATATCTCGCGGCGTCTTATTATTTTTTGCTTTTACGTTTGAAAAATAATATAATGCCTAATTTTTTTTGTGAAAATCACTTATAACTATTTGTCTAGAAAATGGTTCCAAGGTTGAAAAATTTTTGTATTTTGAACAATTATGCTGAGAGTGTCCAATGTGCAAAATAACAACAAAATACAGTTTTTGAGAAAATACAATTTTTTAAAACCTGAAAAGTGATTTAAATAAAAATCATGGATAGGAAAACCCTGTTTAAAGTAGAATGATAAATAGTGGTAGAATTGGTATATTAAGCAATTATAAATATATAGTGGTTGATCTACCACACTGGTAGTGTATTACTACATTCCTTAGAGTTTCTTTAGTTATTTGGTTGAGGGCCTTGCTAAATAGTTGCCTACTCAGCGAAGAAACAGCGGCAAGCGTTGTTCTTTGTTTGATTTCTAGAGCCACGTTATTCTTTTGTTAGATGTGATAGCAGAGCCAAAGTATTCAGCATTCCTTAGTGTGGCTTTAAAATCGATAAAAAGGTATTAAAAATCGGTTTGAACTTCTTGGGTTTACTTCAGGTTCTGCGTAGTGTGCGTATTTGGTCAACTGTAGATTTATTGGGCCTAAAATCGCACTAATAGGGTCCAACCCGATCTTTGAAAAATAGTTCCAAGCGTTTGCACAATACGGCAAATGAAAATTTATTTGCGATGGAGTTTGATAGATACCTCTATAGTTGGCGCAGTTTAGAGGGTATTTATTCATGGCTTGGCATGGCAAATCCTGGAAATGATTTGGTGTACGAGTGTGCTCTCTGTCGAGACATTTTCTACGGCGGTTATTCTGCGCGTAGACCGTTTTGATCATCCACCTTAATAGACTTCAGCTTAGATGAGAAAGTGAAGATGACATTTTAGAATTTATACTTAAACATTCACAAATAAAGAGGCACTTAAAAAAAACTTAGAAACTATGAAACGTTTTATAAAATAAAGTGCACGACAGCGTCATACGAAACTTTCTCTGTACATGAGATGCGTTTTTAATTGCAAAATGAATCGAAAATGAACAGTGACAAATTTATTTAAATCGCTTTTTAGGTTTTGAAAATTTGGATTTTCTGAAAAACGGCTTCTAAGATTTTGATGTAATTTCCCACATTGGACACTTTTAACATAATTGTTCGAAATACAAAAAATTATCAAAATCGTTGGAGACGTTTTTGAGAAATCGAATTTAATTTAAATTTAAGAAAATCGTTATATGAAAAAAAATTAAAAAAAAAATATTTCAAAAATCGAAGTATGCAAATTTGGTTGACTTCATAATATAAAAAATTTTAATTTTTTTAGAAGCTCCCTTTTTTTAGTTTTCGAGATATTTCCGGTTTTATAAATTACCGTTAATCTTCCAAAAACTGGGTACGCAGAATTTTTGACCCTATCCCAAGTATCCATAATACAAAAAAAGACCGAAATCCCTACATCCACTTTCGAGAAAAATAGCGCTAAATTATTTTCACAAAAAAAATGTTATGGCAGGTACAGTTATTTCAAAAGATAAAGCAACAAAAAAAGATGCCACGAGATGTGACCTTAAAAACCTTATAACTATTAACTTTGAAGCAAATCCGTCGAACCGTTTCGCCATACGGCGCCCGGACAGACAGACAGACAGACCGACGGACGGCATTGGCCGTATGACATATGAATCATATTTACCACATATGTGAAATGATAAAAATACCATACGTCATTTGTGCAATGAAAGGCAATCAAGCACAATCGTGGATGTCCACCATGACAAGAAATTAAGTGGTAGAGATTGAACACACATAGACCGCACACGTACGCAGATGGAACTCAAAAAATTCAAACTAGCTACTTGATTCATTAACCCGTTGAATACCCGTCAAACTCACCCCCTTCATTAGGATATTCCTCGGGCAGTCCAGTCAGATTAGTCAAAGCGTAAATAAAACTAAGCACATCCAATCCACTGTTGTTGAGGTAGTTTAAGAAATTCGTCATTTCAGGATTCGCAATAATCTTCTCCTTCAAGTGGTTAAAGTCCTCGCTGCGCAGGTACGCGTATCCTCGTTGTACTTCACTGTCATTGTTGTAGTATCTCGCCACAATCCCTTTGACCTCCTCCGATGGTACCAGCTTAACAAAATCACTCATATCAATCCGTCGATAGTCGGAGACATACTTCCCATTTTCCACCTTAACAATTTCATCGTCATCGAAATCCCAATGCACAAAGTCCCTCCGATCCACAGATTTGCTTTCCACGAAAATTAATTCATCCGACTTTAAATCCCTGCTTAGGCTGTCTTGAACAGCGACCGTTGCATTTGGCGTTCCATAATGCATTATATCATCGATGATGCCAAGGCTACCCGATATGTGAGCCAAATCGCGACTCTGAACACACAAAATCAAAGCAATAGCTATGACAGAAAAGAAGAAACGCCCGCAGGATATTATCGATGACATGGTTAAGGATATTAGCAGCCGTTTTGCATTTACGAACAAAAAGCGCCCCACCCGTACGACTACCGTTGTGCGACCGAATGCGATGCCCAACACCCAACTAATTGAATTAAGGCCTCGAATCGGCTGCTCGACTTTAATTTGTTCCGTGGGCCATTGTGCGACACCCACACCAAAGTCATGCGAGAGATGTGTGATTAAATTTACGCCGATCTCCGTATGGGAGCCATCCATCCATATATCCATATACATACATATGTTGTACATGTGAGCGAGCGACCACACGTCGAGCGTCGCCGTCGACTCGCTTTGCTCTCACTTCCCATCATAGAGTGACGAGACGGGACTGATGATTGTTTATGCAGCAGATGAAGCAAATTAACTAATCTAACATAAGTATGTTTCGGATGAATGCTTGGAGACTTGAGGAGGTCGGATTCACTTTAATCAAATCTCATCTGGGGGAATGAAATTTATTAACACAAGTTTGCGCAAGTAGGAGTCGTCCGATGATTTCGACGATCCCCAATTTTCTATAGGGTGCAGATGGACTTTATATTAATTGCTAATTTGTAGGGTCTCTTGCAGACAGGGTGGGAACGGTAACAGGAAATATAGTTTAACTTTGAGCAATTTAGTACAACAAGAGTGTGGGGAGGGATGCTGCTGTGCTGTGATATGTGAAATATGTTTTTGTATTTATTTCAGATATTCTCCAGTCGTAAATACCTCGTCTGTTGTATTTGTTTATCGGTCTAGCGTCACCACTCTTTAACTGTGGCAGTCTGGTCTTACTGCTCTACTTAACCGTGTTTCTATTCACTCTAACGATGACTTATGAGAGCAATCACGCCACGCACTGACTGCACTCTATTTCCGCGTGTCTTTGAACGAAGCTTCAACCATGACTGCCATTTAAGTATGTAGCATGATCTTACATTTACAATGTATTGCGATGGCAGATCAATTGTGGCATTAGACAACCAAAAGAGGGCTGCTCAAACGTTTTTATAGATGGAACTTTCGGCACACACGTCAAGGTGGGGGGAACCATGACAGCAGGCCGGCTAACGTTCAGTTCTTAAAGCTTTATTTGTGGTGTCATTATGAAAATGGCTAAAGAAGGATGTTAATCTCTACGTTTTTTGAGAACTGAAAAATTGGCTTGGTCTAGAAATTATTTAATTACTAGCTTGTTTTGTTCCTCAACTAATCCCATTAAGTGGTTAGTTAGTTAGTCAGAGGCACGGGAAAATAAGTATTTTTAATAATTTTATTTTTTTTTATCTGTAATTAAATTTTTATATAAAAGAAATTATATAACATGATTAATTTCACCCAAATTTGACAAGAAAATATTAATTATATAAAAAATATGTATCGCCCCTGTTCAACAAGTAGTCCTTTATGGTGACCATCATAACTTCTCAATGGTTCACCGGAATTCTTTCAAATAAAATAGATTACTTTTTCAATAGTTAATCTAGTATCTGATCGAAGAGGTTTTCTGTAACAAAACCGCGGCCTCAGACAATTAAATTTCAAATTTTCAGAAAATAATTTACAGTAAATTGTTTATAAAAAATCGAAGTTTTGAAAAAAAATCTTTCCATTACAATTTTTAAAAAATTTTTAAAAATGACGTTCAAATCCACCAAGCGGTTTTTAAATGACAGTGGTCATCTTAAAAACGTAGTGCTGAGAAAAACGTATTGAAAGTTTTACACTCGACGCACACGACCGCCAGAGAGCCCGCCGTTCATTGTTGAACGATTCGAAAAGTGGTTTCGAGAGTATTTTCAGGATATTATTAATTAAATAATTTTTAATTATTATGGCCGTACATATATTATCTATTGTTACAACCGCTTTTTCATTTAAAAGTATTGCAGATAAAAAAAAAGGTGGTTTTTTTTCCTAGTCAAAACTTACATTGTTTTGCTGAAGATAGGTATCTTGTAACATTAAGTTTCCTAGAAGCGTGTAAAATTGAGAAAACATTTTAAATTAAATTATAAATTAATTAATAAAATGTATTTTTAACTGAAAAAGCTGGTTTTAAAATCTGAATAAAGTCCTAAATGGCTGCAGGAAATAAAGCCCCTAAATAAAAATTAAATAAGACCCCAAGAATAAATACACGAAACATCAAAAATATTTCTGTTTAAAAAATTGGTTCTTATTTTACTTTTTTGGGGTCTCAATTCGTTCTTTTAGGGTGTTATTTCATTTTTGCATATTAATCTTTTTGCTATTTGCCCCTTTCAGGGACAGGAAGTAGGCAATTAGGGGGGGGAGGAATCACTTCTGGGCAATTCAAACATCCAGGTGAGCCTAGAAACATATTAAACACCTTTAAACTGCCCCACAAGTGTGCATGCAAATCCGTGGGTTGACACGACTGGAGATCACCGGTGTCATAAAAGTAAGATCAATCAAGAACTTATATCAGGAGCATGCACTTGTTTAACAAACAAATTTCCTTCACCTAGCATTGTGGAAATCTACGTTCAAAGAAACACTACCCCGCCAGGCACTTCTTATGCTACGCGTGGTTGTGATCCTGGGACAAGCAGAAATGTACGGCTCAGAGCTATTTGGTTTCTGGGGAATAGCAAAATAATGAAGTATGAGTGGTAGCAGCTACGAGCTGGAAGAGATGATGGTAAGAAGGCGATTGGGCGTCTTGTGTGTCTCGTATGTCCAAGAAACGAAATGGCGAAACACCGGAAATCGGCGCGTTTCTTGGACGTTAAGACAAAAGCACCCAACTCGAAAAAATTGGATCACGACCGACTTAGTTGGTATTGTCATGTTCAAAGGAGGGATCCTAAGAACCCCGTCAAAAAGGCAGTGCCAATCAACGTTCCCTTACAATCGCGCAAAAGAGGCAGGCCTAAAAACTTCTGTATCACACAAATGCAGAAACACCAGCATTTGATTGGCCTCAATGATAAAGTGATCCGAAATCGGGATGCCTACAGATATTTTTTGAGGTCGAACCGGCGAACCCCACAGGCGGACCAGTAGGAATGCAGTGATGTGGGAGGGTGATGATCCCTATAATCCTGATCATAATCTCGCCGTTAAATGGAGAGAAGACAAAACATCTAAACTGTAGGCATTCAAACTGAACTCATTAATGCAGTCGACTTAAACAGAGAGCCTTCTTCAAATGTTCAGTCAACCTCAACTAGGCTATGTACTTGGTTATTTAAAGTTTGCTTAAAACGCCTTAAGCCAAACACCCTTATCTTTCATCTTCTCAAGCAAACACAACACTTAAGTACGTGACAGCATAAAGATAAGCAAATCAATAAACAACCCACTAAATGTAATTGCCCTTAAAAGTGTCACTCATAAAGTGGGTTCCATTTCCATCCCAACTCCCTCTTACCAAACATAACATACACACACGCACGCACATATTATAATATGTTTCTATATACTCTTTCGCTCTATTTCCCATCATCATCCCTATCCACCTGAAAAGTTCTCATACACAAATCACATCCAATACGTTAAAAGCCCCACCGTCCCCCGCTACAGACTCGTCTCAATATGCCGCTCTATCGCCCTCTGCAACTATCCATGAAATAGGTGTTGTTTGTCCCAAAGGAATAATCCTTCAAACTCACACCAAAAATATAATCTTATCTATCCTCACTCTTAAGGTCACATCCTTGTAATAGAGTTGCTGATTCGGCTGCTACTACTACTGCTGTCCAGGTTGATATTTCCGTCCCATTAGCTATGAACTAGGCCTATTCGTCTTCCCTAATCTCCATAAGTATCAGGCGTAGCCCAGTCGGTCTGGCTATGGACACTGTCCATTGCACTGTGTACTCGCATGAGGATGGCAATATCCTTGCGTATTTCACTTTCGTCCATTTTACGATCAACATTATTCAAACTATGATAATTTATGTGCTGCGTTAGCATAGTCAAACTAGGATGGGTTTTTGGGAACTCTCACCGAACCGACAACTAATGTCTGCCATTTCCACCTGGATTTTCCTTGCTCCTCCTGAAGGGGAAAGAATGGGTGTGTATTAGTTTTTTTTTTAACAAATTTCTTTTTTCTTTTTTGTAAGTTTGCTACACACACACACACAAGCAACAGTCACATACATACTGGCATCCTTAAATTAAGGTGAAAAACTTCTCAGACTAAGAAACGGCAGCGGCGACGTCGCTGGGGGGTGCACAGGTTTGCATGTGCAGTTCCGTTTGCAAGGTCTTGAGCGCAACGACTTCGACTTCGTTCTCGTGGCAGTGTATACCTAGTTGGTGAATGTGTGGAATGTGCCGAGTGTTGGCAGTGTAATACTTAAGGCCCACCTGTACATCATAATGGCATTTGATCTAACGGCAAATTTATCCTTAACTACTGCACATTGCTATTTCTTGGATGATTAAGTTTTGTCATTTGTCATTTGTAAAGGTAAGTGAGTTAGCATTAGCATATACCGAAAAGGAGGAGTTGTGTGTGCGTTTTGTTGAATAGTGCAGCCGTGCCACTCCCTAGGGCGTATTGACGGAGTCGGGGCTGATAAACTTTCGGATTAAGGCGACTAATAGAGGCACGAGAGAAGGGATATCCCTTTTTAGACGATCTGACTTATTTGAATTAACAAAATCGCAACGTATGTCAACAAATGGATATATCTCCATCAACTATGATAAGAATCTAAAAACAGTTCACATCTAAGTGAGTCCTTCCTACTAACTGACTATAGAAATGAAGAAAAACTATCAACTCAAGCGAAAGAATTACATCCTCGAGATGCAGTGATCCGATATAACTTCTCCCTTAATACAAACAGCAGTAACTTTGTGGATTTCGGGATTTCTGGCATCGCTGCACACCGGAAAGGTGAAACGGATACTGAGAAAACCATTGATGGAAACGCTTTCTCCTTTCTTGTATATTCCGCGAACCAACAACGACGACGACGACGACGACGACGATGACGATGCGACGACCGACAACCTTTTGGTTATTAACAGGCAATCAGGGAAACTTGAACCGCGGAAATGGTCAACTTGAACCCGGAACGTGTTCAAATATTTACGAAACGTGTCAAAAACTCAGCGGTAACTCAGTAGTTGGTTGTGAACTTTACTGCGAGCGAACGTGTATGCGGCTGGGGTTGAAAGATTCTATTTACGTGCCGTAAGGGCGGGTGGGGGAGCGTACTTTTCTTTTATTCACCGCTCGACGAAGTAGGTAACTACACCACGGAAAAAGTTGTTGGGGGGATAGATGATTGGTTACGAAATGGGACATTATTCGCTGGTTGGAAGATTTTCGCATCTTCGTTTATGCTATTGTTTCGTGGGAGCTTTTTTGGCGAGCATCTCTCCCCATACACGTGGTTAGATGGAAGGGAAAACTTTTTTATTATTGTTGAAAATTAAGGAATTAGAGATGACACTTGATTGACGTGTTTTTTTATTAGACTTTCTTTGTTATATTTTTTGTTTCGTGCGGGGTATACCTAGTATCGTATATATTTTTGGAAGAGCTTTAAGCGGAGGCGAAAGGTTTGAATTTTTTGCAAACTTTTACTTAATTTTTGTAGGTACCTACTTTTCAGACTTTAAAGAAACCATGTCATGGTTAGTTACATGTAAAAATGGTTAAGCTGGGCTTGCTAGCTCCGGTTACTATAATTTATAATAAAGAAAGAACAAACAGAACACAGAAACTTTTTTCTTGTCCTTTTACAACAAAACCCAAAATATAATTCCTCTGTTACTGCCATACATTCCTTCCATAACAAAATTGAAATTTTTGGCAATTTTACTTAAAGACTTTTTGAAAGTAGTTCCTAAGAGAGATAGGATTAGCAGTTCAGTTTATGAGTTATGGATTCTGGTAATTCATCTCGCGTTTGAGTTAATTTTATGAGGTAATTGTTAATTTTATGAGCTAAAATTAATTGCAGACGATGTAAATAAAATGACATTCGGGCATTTAAATGATAAAAACATCTCAAAACAGAGTAAACCGATTTTACCCTTAGCAAACGAACTGAGACAGCATGATCAGAGAGAAATTTAGAAAGTATTAAAGCGAAATTCCAAAGAAGAAGATAAAATTATTACCACAGATGTAATAAAAGATATAAGAAGAAATAAGTGGTTTCTCTGTCTGAGAGTTTTTCCATTTAAATGCTCACAAACATTACTATCTTTAATTATAGCAAGTTCTATTTTCCTTATTAATACTGCTTCAATTCTTAATCACTTATTAAACACGAGTAACTTTTCCTTTTTCACTCTCCACGCTTCTTTGAGTCTAGAGAGAGTTAAACTATAAATATATTAAAACCACCACAATATATCTAGAAGAATTACAGCGTTAGCAAATTAATTTTTGTTTATTCATTCATGTCTTTTGTCAGTGATACGAAATATACAGAAATCAACAAAAATAAGTTGTTAATACTATAATATGTACAAAATCAAACAAAAAATTATTGTTATTTGTATAAACAGTCATCGACTATCTTCTCTCTAAGTTTGTAGATAACTTTCTTAATATGTCTAAGATCTGTGCAAGTTGTAATCTAGCTATAAAACGTTCTAAAACTTCTAAAATTGTCGAGGGCGTTCATTACTGTGGTCACTTTCACAAAAATTGTGTCGAAATATCAGACGATAATTACAAATCTCTAATCAATCGCAATTTGTTCTGGAAATGTAATTCTTGTGCGAACATTAAATTTTCCACAATTTTCAACAATTTTCAAAAACTTTCATTAAGTGTTTGTGATATTAAAAATCACCTCAGTGCTCCTAAATCATTGTTTCTTAATAACTCTCCTCCACGAAAAATCGCAATAAGAAATAATAAAAAAAAAACTCTAAAAGAGGCTCTGATGCGCCTTCCATCAACCTGTTTAATAAACTTAATTCGGATATAACTGAATCTGCGCTGAAAGAACGCTTTTTGAATTAATTCAAAAGGCTTTGCTAATATAATATAATATCAATATATTTTATTCAAAGCAAAATTTAACTAAATTAAATAGGCTTTGGTTGGTTGAAAGCTTTGGTAAGGTAATGAAGCTTAAACATTAGGAACTTTAGAAACTTGATATTTTAGTTGGAAAGGCACATTTTTAAAAAAATAATCCTAGAGCGACCATAAGAACGTTTTAACTTAGTTCGTGCTATTACATCCGATGGCGGATGAATGGTGGGGAAGACACAATCGCAAATTTTATGAGCGGATGCATTGCAAAAATGCAGATAAAACGAAAATTATAGCTAAAATAAGCCAATGACGTCAATATCGCTCCGGCAAAAACGATCGTGTGTGAACATATTGCACACATGAAACTATATAATTTTATTCGCTTGTCGTTTTTTTAACTAAAACAAATGTTGCCACCTGAATCCCAATGCAGTTTAATTTTCTATCTTCCCGTTATGCGCATAAAAACTGGCCGTTCGTCCAAAAGGACCATAACAAATATTGGACATTCATGGGAAAACTTGTCCCTTCTATTCACAAGACCACCCAGACCAGCCCTTGGCCTAACCTTCGGAATTAGAATTTCACAAAAGGTACCGTAAATATTTACCATCGCCCGTAACTGCCACTTCGAAATGGAAATCAATAACAGTTTGCATGGTAACTAAAAGACAAAAAAAAACGCACACCCTCCATTCGCTTAACCCAAAGGGGGAAATCGAAAAACTCTTAATGATTTGTTTTTACCTTCTTCCTTGTTTTTTATTTTTTATTTGTTATTTGTGTTCCTGCAGGTATTCCTAGACCGCTGCTGCTTTCATCTCACCCCATTTCAAGTGTCAATTGGAAAAATGCAAATTAGAAATATGCCCACACGGGACTGCTACCTACCCTGCCCGGCCACCTATTGTATTTATCCACTAACTATTCCAATCCCCATCATCTAGTAGGAAAGCAAAAATTGAAAAAAAGGAACAATCCAATCGGTGTCCATTTGCATACTAAAATCACCATTTTTCCACGAGCTAATCTACATTCACACTTACTTCCCTCGAACCGGTGTCAATTCAATTCCGATTCTCATTCCTCCTCGAGTGAAGCTTTGCCACCCTTTAAAGGTCCAAGAGGTATTAGTTGAGAGCGGTGTATGTGTGTTTTTTTTTTTTTTTTTATTATGATTTTTTTTTGTTCGCCAGTCCTATGGCCGGTTTGATTCTGGGTCCAATTCTGTGACAAGTGATGTAGTTTTTTTTTTTTTGTGACGGTAAGGGTGACCCTTTTTGGAGCGAAATATCGAAATATCCAAAATAAAATGAAATGAAATCGCAAAACTTTTCCCATTCCCCCGACCATTTTTATGCGAATTCGTGGCGTATCCATCAGAATATAAATTGCCTTGTTCACTGTGACTGCCCTAAAGGTAGATTGCAAGTTATACTTGTCTCATATAGAATACAACACAACAAGAAAACTAGCAAATGTTTTGATGCTAAAAGGACGATATTACAGAGAAGCGAACTATGTGTATCCTAGCGGTATGATGCACACGTTTTCACAGTGGTGACTGCAAGGGTCAGTAATATAGCCCGCAATGTAGATTCAAGTTAAATGGGCAATGAACCTATGTACTTCTCTGTGTTCTTATAAGACGGACGTTGCCTTTATAGAAAACTTTCAGAATGACGAAAACCAGCATGGACGAAGTTTTTCACAATTTTTTTTTAGAAAACACAACAATACTTGAAAGGAATGAAAACTGACTGATAACTCGAATACATTCAATGTTTCTCCGCAATTTTTATCAGCTTTGGAAAGGAACTACAACTAAAACGCTAGAACGCTTCTTCAGAAATTCCTATGGGATTTTAACTTTAATAACTGAAATCAAACATATACATAGTTGCTACGACGTTGATCAGCAGTATTCAAGTTTTAAACAAAATCAATGGGGTTCCATTTTAGGTGGTCTAATTTAATACTAATAAATTCGATGGAGGCAGTAAATAAAATTAAGGTAGTGCGTATACGCTCTCTCTCACCAAAAGTTCAATAGAGTCTGGGACTCGTTTTGATCAATCACTTCAATTCATACTTTTTTTCACATATTCGGGGCTGATCTGAGGTTCGATTGATCTCACCCAATTCCAAACTTGGGTAGTGGACAGATCAGATCCCTCTAGTACACCGATTTAAATTTCAGCTACCACCGTCGATTCAGAATGGACTGATAGTGCGTTCGCTTTTACTACGGGTCTTTCAAATCATATGCAACCGCGGCAGATGAGAATGACTAACCACAATGGGCTCATCGAAGGACGAACAAGCTCAAAACAACATTTTGCAAATATTTTCCTATAATTAAACCTGGAACATTAAAATTCACCGGAAAAGCCTCCAAATTGGAAGGAAAGCTGTTTCATTACATCTCAGGTTCAAATTCGCAGTTTCACCTAAGTAATTTCTTCAGTGTCTCACCTCACCTGGGTGAGTGGATTTATGGTTAGTGCGTTGTACTGCACTAAGACCGCTACTCTTAAGACTCAAATTCACTCCGTAATACCTTAAGTTTTTTTCTCTGGTACACCTCTTGATAAAGTCTAACAAGCGTCAAAGAATGAGGAACCCCCGTCAGAACCTTCTCAAACCGCCATTCAGAATTCGTCCTAAACAATATATGTACGTTTGCATACCCAATGTTTCAAGAATCTAGGTTCAGGCTAGAACTGGTTGAGCTTCTTTCTTTAACACATTTAAAGGCACTATCAGTTTGGTTGATACACAGAGCTTACTGGTTAAACAGGCAGACTAACACTCCCATTCTCTTCTTCATTACTGAGACATCTGTAATCGAAGGTATGCCATATATCAACCTTAGATAAGAGTGCTGAGAAATATACAATTCTGTTTGTAAAATACCAAGACTTTGAAATGTTTCTTTTTCGGGTAGACAGAGAAGGGCATTGGTGGCCTATGATTGAAGGTAAAGATAAGGCTTTCAAGTTGTTCTCTCTGTTAGTCTATAGCAATTTTGCTTGTGGTTTAAACATTTTTTAACAATCCTTGGCTGCAAGCCATACCTCATTTAAAATAGTTTTCTACGGACGTAAGGACCTTCAGTCATTTTTCTTTAAATAAATATGAGAATTAAATATAAATAAATATAATAGTTTAAGGTTTAACTTGACTGCCTTTCAATATCGGGTTCAAGAATCCCCTTGGATATATCTACTAACTGAAATTCCATATCTTCGCTAGAAGTTCTCCAGCCCCTTCACACTCACAACAACCCCACAGTGGAGTTGTCTATTAATTCCGCAGGGTGCTAGGTATAGCAAAAATTGCCAAAGACAAGGGATGTATTGAAAATTGATTTCATTGTGTTTTTTTTTATCCACGTCAAAGTCGCCGCTAGACTAAAATATTCACACACGCATAATTCGACACATGGCACACACCTCCGAATCGACCTATCCACCCATCCACCCACAAGTGCGGTGGTGGCGGTGGTGCGAGTCTCATTTGCCATATAAAACAAAATGCCTTCTTAACCCTCACCTAACACTAGCGCCCGCTTCCACGCCACCGGGTTATCGTAATAACAATTCCGTTGGATATGAGAAGAAATATGAGAAACTAAATAAGACATTTTCACCACACATATACACATAGAACAGTTTCACCGCCATACAAATTTGTCCTTTTTCTATGCCAAGAGATCTCTGTCCCGCTGCTGTGGAGGCAGGGCGGACAGAGAAGGCTCACAGCAAGAAAGACGGCCTTTGAGCGAAGCTCCACAGTACCACCGCCACCACCACCCATCACTATCTAGATGTAAATTTCTTGGGAAAATGGAAAAGTTTGTTTTGCTAATGCTAATACCCGGCGTAGTTATTTCTGAGGGCTGTTGCTGGTGAGTGGTTGTTTTGTACAAGTAGGTACGCCTGGAACGGGTCTAGTGTCACAGGAGTAGTGTCGGAATGGCTTTAACTGTGCTCAGGTCTCCACTTGCTTGTGATATTTACATAATTTCCGATGCAAATTGAGCAAATTGAAAGCGGAGAGATGTTAACGTTGTCCCATGCCATCAGCACCACCACCAGTACTAGAGCAGCAGGACTGGCAGCGCAGCGTTTGTTGTTCCCTGGAACACGATGTGAGTTCTTGTGCCGCATCGACTGGGAAGTTCCTTAAATAAAACAGCTACACACACACATATAACTTGCTTTGCTATAACACATTTCTCAGATCGGTCGTGGGGGAATGGGGGCTTCGCCTTACTTCTACATAAAAGGTTATGCTTTGTGTGCGATAGTTTTTGGGCTCACCGAGTGTCGTTATGTTGGGATTTTCTTACACCTGTGACAATTTTTAATGTCACCCACCATTCTTTTGTGCGGTGGGTAGGTGAGTTCGGTGCGGTATTCACTTAAGGGTTACTAAAGCGGAAAACCACGGCCAGAGTTGCACCAATATTTGCATAGGAAAATCACTGTGGAAATTGTGTTATGTATTCTCTCGTGTTTGTTTAAAATAAATTATTTTGCTTTGTTTTTTTTTGTTTTTTTGTGGAATTTGTGGAGATATGGGCATAACAATATGGATGGTTATCGTTAGATAGTCAGCGCACGTACAACGTTCGTTTGTGTATCGATAATGAAGGGGATTCTGAGTACAGCTTAAATGTGGTTAAGACTAAAATCAAATAGGAAAAGACGAGTGAAATAAGGGTCTCGATTAAGAAGAATAAAACATTGGGAGGTACTCTGATGTTGATAGCTATTATTTATGGTTTTGAATCGAAGGTGTGGGTTGGGCGTTAGATGGTAGAAGATGAAAAATGCCACCACAGAAGGGCTGGCAACGCAAAAAATAAATCGGCGCAGATATTTTTTCGGCCCAGACCTATGGAATATAGAATATGTTGGAATCCTTTGAATGGACGTGCGTGAGGATGCTTTCTTGAAAACCTGTGAGGTTGATCTGGTTGCGGGGATTCAAGCCAGGAACAATGAAAACGCTCAGAGGAACTTAAACCAAGTGATGCGCTGTGTCATTTACCGCCTCCTTAACTGTGTTCATGGGCGGAAGGGATGAAGAAAAAGTTTTCTTCACAAGAAGAAGGAGCCCTAGGGACTTGGAACTTGTCGGTTTCGAAACATGGACATGCACATCAAGTCAGCCTCCGAAAGAACTGATAAGACGGATGACCAACATGAGCCAAGAGAAAACTGCTCTTGGTCATACTGGGAAAATTAGAAGCAACAGGGTTAGCCAATTAGGTAACCAGGCTACGTTATTGCACTGCGAGAGTAATTACATTAAGTATCCCTGTATGGGTGGAGCAAGGGAATGAAAAAGTGAGCTTCTTCATTACGCAATCACCTGCCTGCAACTAACACCTACCTTCAAAAGATTGGGAAGGAAAAGTACCGAGCACAACCTGTCGTGTATGTTGAATTCATATCAGGCGATGCAAGCTACACTATCTTCGAATTTAAACTATTCTGGCAAGAAAGGCTACGCTTGCAAGTAAGGAATACTGGATAGTGGCATCCTTTGTCACAGTGCTGAAGGCAAAAAATACGAGAGAAAGATCAGACGTCTTAGGCAACAGAACACGGGGTCAAAATGGACAACGAGTATCAGGTGCTTCATCAAACTAATCCAATGTTTCGAGTCATTTTAACTTCAGGCCATAAGTTCATACTATGTTATTGCTAAATATCGGTCTCATCATGTGCGAATTCGGGGGGAGGGTGGTGGAGGGGGGAGGGTGTGAGTCAGGGCGGAACAACGGTGTCCAAACAATTTTAAAAGAAAAATATCCTAAAGCCTTGTGTTTTCATTGTGCAAGTCACATGTTAAATAAGTTGTTAATGATCTGAATGCATTCCGAAAATTCGCAACACAATAGGTACGATCAAGGATGTCATCAACTTCTACCGTAATTCTCTTACAAGAAGAAAACATGTTCCAAACATTCCTGACTTTTGCGAAACTCTATGGTCCGAAAAATACAGAGGCGTTGCCATCTTCAAACAGCATTAAGGTAGTACCATTCAAGGATTAAAATAACTTTCTTTTGAAGGACACTCTGCTACAAAAATAACCCCTTCCCAGCTGCATAGTGCTGTCACTCAAAGAACGTTTATAACTTGCCTTATTTTAATATCGAAATATTCTGCATAGCTTAAGCGAGTTGTGAATATTCAATGATCACAAAAATTAGACCTCCTTGCATGTATGAAGCATGTGCACAAAATCATCAAACTAGCAAAAGACTATCGCATAGAAGTTAATTTAGCAATAGAAGAACTTATGGAAGATTTAAAATTAATTGCTGAAGAAATTGAAGTAGAACTTCAAATGCCTAGAACTGTGAGTCGTCAAAAACATCGGTAAAAAATTATCCTTTATCAATCGGTCTAATCAAGCCAATATCTCCTAAACTAACAAAGCGAACTCCAAAAATGTTTACTGTTTTTTTAATACTATTAAGTGGAAAAAGTTTGCAGACTTCAATTTTTGAAAACGGCTTTAACGATTTTGATACATTTTTGTATTTTGAACAACTATGCTAAATGTGTCCAATATGCGAAATTACATCAAAATTATGCCATTTTTGAGAAAATTTAATTTTCAAAATCTAAAAAGATTTAAAAAAATTTGTCACAATTCATTTTTGATTCATTTTGCGATTCAAAAATGCATCTTATGTATCGAGAAAGTTACGTATGACGTAGTCGTGCACTTTATTTTTTGACAATCTTCGCTAATGTATATAATGCATGATTGAATAGGTTACAACTTGTACGCGCCACCACTATTGTACGCGACGCGTAATCTGTCGGACTACAAGGTACTCTTTTGTAGAAAATTCCCGACTATAGGTGGTCTTAGGGTGTACTCTATAATCCGACAATTTCGATAGTTCAACCATGCCCTACAAAACGTTTGTCGGATTACTTGGGGTCCACTCAATATTGTATCACTACACTAATATTGCATTAAGAAACGCTTGAATTTGCAGTACTGCATTTAGAAATTCAGCCTTTGTATTGGCAGATGAAAGAGTTTGCTCCACACCCTCCCCCCCCCTACCAGCGCCTTATCAAAATCTTGAATTTCATTCAACTGTGCTTGCTTATTACTATATATACGTATGAGAAGCTCCTCATGACAAGAATATTGGATGAGACTTGGGTATTTGCTAGACTCAAAAATAATATCGGGCAGCGAACATTAAAATGATGCGTGCAAGTTTTTGAACCCATCTCTCCGGAGTCCAAAACACTAAGCATTTACCAAAAAACGTCCACCATAATTTTAAGCTCGTTCCTAACTTTTCCTTTATCAACTCCATTCAGCTTTAAGAAAATATTATTCTCTTTCTCATAATCTTTGCAAACTAAAGTGTATATCTCATTTCCATTAAATCGGCAAACACATTTTAAACATAAGCCACTGCTTTAAAGATACATACATAATTATTTTGATTGCAAATAAATAATCTTGGCGGCATCGTAAACACTCTTTGCTCCGCTAATGTTAACAATGTATCAGCAGTTGAATGTCGTAAAAGTCCGCCACCACCCCCACGAACAGAAGAAGCGATTCCTTGGGGGCGCACATGCATATGCTGTTTATCGTCGTCGCTCCATTCCCGATAAGATATGATTTACACACATTTAACCCGTGAATAATTAATTTTATCCAGCAACATTATCGCTCTTGCAATATAATAGCTGCAAGCGCGTTCCCAGCGACAATACATATACATACGTCTACCAAAAGAATACATTAACAACTTTCAGTATAAGAACACAATAAAAAAGAAGCTCCCAAAAACAAGAGCTCCTGCACTGTCTCACTATAATAATGGAGAAGAGTGAACATTTTTGCTGCTGCTCCCCAGTGCCAAGTATTATAAAATTCTGCGTGCCATCAAGGACATTTTCAGTATTTGAGTGGGTGTCGTGTTGTGTCGTGACACTGCAACCCTTTTCTTTTCATTGGTTCTCCCCCTAATCGTACGCGTTTCGTTCTTATGTCAATATCGAGGGATGGGCGGCTTTTATCCTAAAACACAGAAACATCCTTCTTGCTACCTAAATATATGTACGTATCTTTTTGTATGTATAGTTGCAAAACAATTGCATACATAAATTACGTGATAATGAATGAAGGTTCGAGGCGAGTTCCATAAATCTCTTGCATTGATAATGTTGCCTGGTTCGAGAGAATAAATATTCTTCGCTGAAGGGGTGGTGGCGGCTACGGAGTAAAAATCTGTTTACGTGCCATTTTAGTATTTTCGAGAGATGGCGCACTAAAATTTACCAGTTTATGACTTGATGTTTTACGATGACAATGTTCTTCTCATTTATTATACACACACTAACCCCGGACCGCGTGTTGTTAGGACTAAAAGTAAAATTATCGTATTCGTTGAAGAGTTTACGAAAGTTACATCAACTAAGCTCTTGTAATCTGGAAAAGTGCGAAAAGTTTTTTAGCCGATATAATTTTTACGAACAAGTGGAATCCTAAGTCAAATTAAGTTAGACTTATTAAGATTTTGCAAAAAGGTACATGCATAAGTTGATATTATGCTAAGATTACGGATAAAGGAAATGGCGTACCAATTTTAAACCTCCATATCCGACCACATGGACAGGCGGCTAATAACGACAGCAAATCATTGTGTTTATATTCTACCCTTCTTCCCTAAGAAAGACTGATCGATATGCATTCTACGGCACAACATGCGACTGCAAAGATTAACCGTGGAAACGGTTTTGCGTAAGCTGTTCAACTCCATCGAGTATTTCGTGCATAATGCATAATTAGAGGCTCACGGACATAGAAGGCTTTCAACTACTACCTTCAGCTACAGGAGCTACTGAAAGATTTGAGTGACGTGTTTTTACAAGGATTAAAATGTATTGACTTGTAATTTTGGACATACTTATCAAGTTAATCAAGTATGTATCAACAATGTACCGGATTTTTGAATATGTACAAAATGGGCGAACAAAAACTTCCTTTTACAAGGCTACAATTTGTATGTATGATTTAGTTTGCGTATCTAAGTACGTAAAAATAATCGTCTTCCAATGATGTGGTGGGTACAAGTGCTTCTCAGACGAGTGTATAGCTACTGCTTCGATGCTAGGGCACTGTTTTTTTTTGAAGTGCAATATCTTTGTGAATAATTATCGATATGAAATGAAAAGATGTTTGAAGGCCCTAAGCTTTAAGTTTTGAAATATTCTGGCAAAATATTCCTATGAGCTACGGTTATTATCGCAGTTATAAGAGAATGAATAAAACAAGCAATTTTTAATATGTTTGTTTCCTATTTTAAGGTCCCCAAACCTGAGAAAACTTTCTTTAGTAAAACATATACGTTAATCAGGTAGCTTGCCCTTACGTCTTTAATTTGATAAATTTTACGGATAATTTTTTCTTTGATCATCGATCAGTAACCATTTATCGGATGGTAAATCTAAGAGAAGTTGACATTTTTTTCGCCAACCTGGGGTTCGATAGAGTTCCATGGTTGCCTCTTTAACCTGATTATGCGTACTTTAACTTCTTGGTACACTCTTCTAGACAGTCGAACGACTTTTGCTGACTAATTCAGCAATTTCTCGAACTGTTTATACTTCTTCATTCATTTTAACGGTCAATGGCTTGATTTTGAAAATGGGTTGTTTTCCGTTTGGAAACATGACTTATAATCAAGTAGAATTAAGTAAAGTTGTTATTACAGAATTAGAATGTATGCAGAAAATTCTGCCTTTGCAATTAATAAATTGAAGGTTTTGGTTGCAGAAATAGATGAGATTACATATTTGTGTTTATTATTATTTTTTTTATATTACATGTTACGGATTATTCATTGGAGCTACTGTATTAAAAACAAAAATTATGAAAGCGTCTTGTAGGAAATGTTATCAAGTTTTTAAAACTACCCTTAGATCTATCATTATTGGTTACTGAGCTATCGATGATTGAAAAAAAATATATACTTTTCAATTCAAAGTGGGATATCTTAGATAGTTATTGACATAGCACCGTCCGAATGCCTGCCATACCATTATTTTCTTGATAAATAGGTCAAAAATTACTAGTCAACAAAATTGTATCCTTGTAAAAACACGTTACTCGAATCGTTCACTAGCTCTTGGACTATTGGTGGTGAATGAACTAATGATATGCATAAAGGTGGAGGCCTGAAATTTTGTGTCGGATACACCTGCAGGTGGGGGAATCTTTCAAAAATAACAATAGCCCGTACCACTCATACGTCTAATTCAGATACCCGATCCTGATAAAGTCTAACTCAAAGCAGCTCTATGAGAATCGGCCGCCCGTACTTATAGTATGAAATTAGATCCCCTTCCGTAGTTCATCGTGATGGAAGACACCTACTAAAACCGTCTTTATATGAACTTTACTTTTACTGTGCTTACTATTCTTTGCTTTTTAGTCGCGTTCAAAATTCGGATTATTTCAAGGTTGCAACGCACATGAAGACAAGAGCGAAGTTTTTTTCTGTCGAGGGATATTTTTTGTTTCGACCCAAAAGCACACGCCACAAAGCCTTTCTCAAACACATTCTTTATTCGATAGACTTGAACGATTTGGAAATGTTAAACCCTTAATCTAAATCAATAATTTGGGATTTACCATCTTGCCTCCGCTGTAATCGCCGTGTTGTAATCGTATAAAAGGAAGTTTCTCAAAGTGTCATTTCTGTCTATTGGGCAATACATTGGCTTTCAGTTGAGAAAACAAGTGCGATCAAAATATCTACTGACTTAACAGATCTGACCGGAACTGGACCCAAAACGCCCTAATGACATAATCTCTTTTAGTAGATTGAACAATGGTACAAAAATAGGGTTTTCCGCTGGATACAGTCTCACAACCAAGCATTCAACAAGTCTTTGTGTAATTTCGATGACTTTTGCAAAAGTTGCATGGACAAGGAAGAGAAGGAAACTACCCCTACCATCTTTGTACATACCCTTTTCTCTCCAAAAACAGGTCGTCCTGGAGCTTTCTTCTATGCAAATCTTAATTAAATTTGCCTCTTCATCGCTTACTAAGAGGCCCTCACTGGTTTAACGAGTAGAGACGAACTTTTTTTCTATTTACCTATATTTGGTATCAGAATAGAACAAGTGTGCTGGTTTCTGTGCACTTCTTCTTAACGTTACCTATCCTCACATAATCAATAATTCCCTCATCAATGACTGTGAAAACCCCTGACAGTTAAAATGCACATTGTAATCCTTTCAGATACAAATCTGAGGCCGAATTACAGCACGACGTATTGCTCGTTAACGGATGCGGTAATTTAGCCCCTGCTTGCTTGTATCAGTGTGTCACTCTTTTTATTTGTGTAATCTTTTTTAGTGAACGTTTCTAAAATACTTCGCGGTGTATTTTAAATTCTATAAGATTCACATTTGTGTATTACGACTCTGTCACCGCAAAAGAGTTTTAAACTGAAATAAGTATGCCAGCTCACAATTGCTCTAAATTGAGGGACTCTCACAAAGTTCACAGTCTGTTTAATTACTTATCTGTGATAAAGAGAAAGACAAAAAATACATAAATACGTAATTACAGTCAGTACAAACATATAATGCATGTTGTACAAAGTCGCGATACAAAAATCCTGAACCATTTTAAAAGCGCAATTTCATAGGTAAAAGTTTTTGCATTTCAATATTTATGTCATCAAAAATTGCGAGTGCAATTGAAAACTTGCCACGTGGTTTCTCTGAAAATTATATTTTGAATGCACTTGCATTGTTGTGGCTTTATGTGGTTACAAGCAGCTTATCAATGTAAACATTTTACATGATAGTCCTAAATTAGCTTAAAATAGTTCTTTGTGTTGTGATGGAAACTACGCACGTATTTATGTATTTTGTTTTCATCTGCATCACATATAAGTAATTAACCAGACTGTGAACTTCGTGAGAGTCTCACAATTTGCGGCAAATCAAATGGGAAGCTGACATACTTATAAGCTATTATGTGGGTGTTAAGTAGCAAGGTTATTATGAAGATTGAAACCCTCTCACATTCAATACATTCTCATCCTTCTCTGGTGCTTGCCGTTTTGACCCCAAAAATATTTGAGGGCCTTCTGGTTTCCTAAAAATTTCGTCACTGAGGCCACTGCTCTTGTATAGGATCTGGCTAATACGATACCTCAACTGCTAGTTGCAGAAAAGTTGCACCCTCATTAACCGTTAGCAAAAAATAACTGATTTACATTTGAATCCGTCTATTTACCTTCAAGTAAATTATTTTTAACTGCAAATATAGCAAAGGACATCAAACGCTTTCCTTTTGTATACCGATTTTGATTGTCAACTCCTCGGTAACCTTAGAGGTGCATCTAAGTCAAGTCTTTACTTCATCGTACACGTCTATTATCATCTTTACGTGCGTTTCATGAACTTTTCGTTGTCCTGGTGTCGCCGATTTCAAATGTAATGGTAGATAACCAGAAGAATTTTCTAAAATTAACCTTCACCACAATGAAATCCTTTAAACAATCGCAATGTTTTTTTGTTATGATTCATCTGTGGAACTGATATAGGGTATTTCGTCGGCTTTCCCAAACTCTTCGACTGCAATTAGAGTGAGAGTTACTTCTACTTAATGGATAATATAGCTGGGGAAATAGCTCGTTCAAAGTCCGTCACAGTACTGCCATCGCCTGTGACTTTTTTCAGCATTCGCAAAAAGTTGGTCTTCAGCATTGTTAACGGACTTCCGTGACCAAATTTCCTCAGCATTTCTTTTTCCCCGTGTGTGGCTGGCTATCTTTAGGAAGATTGTACCTTTTTTCATACGAATACGATATTCTTTTCAGACCAGTCCAGAGTCTTTTTGAAGCTCCGGCCAGTGATTAATATCGGTCCAAGCAAGGTCTTTGTGTATATTGAAACCCACATATCGTATGTACTGCTCATTCTCAACTTCCTTGAAGTTATTATGCAGGCAATTTCGCATGTTGATAAGATTGTACTATCTCCAGATTGTACCATATTGGTCAAGTGATATGGCGATCTCTATTATTCGGTGTCGGTTAAGAAGTCAACAGACCAATATTTAAAATAAAATTCCGCTGGATTTTCATTTTGGATCAGATGTCCATAATAAATATTCTAATGGAAATTAGAACTACAGCTTAGTAGTCCTTACTTCGCGGTGACACTGCCAAACTCCATAGGCACCTCAATAACAAATATCTAGCTCCTACCGCAAGCGAAGTAAGGAAGTGTCTGAAAAGTGTACGGTAGAAGCCGCCCGAAAACTGTTTTTCTTATCCATTTTTGACTTTTGGGTGTGAACTTTTGACCCTGCACCTCTCGATTCATGATAAAATGTCATATACAGTCGAATCCCTCGAAGTCGTATGCCCTAAATTAGAATTGAATTTCCCCCTAACATGAATTATTTCAACCAATCTTATAACCTCTTCCGTTTTTAATGTTAAATTTATCCCCTTAGTCAAAATCCGTCTAACTCGGATTTATAATGAGTGCCCGTGAAGATTCGACTTACTAACTAACTGTCACTAAAAATATTATTGCCTATCTAAAAACATTTGTAAAAAAAAGACATCCACCAAACGGCTGCACCATCCTATTAGGGGTCAAAACTGACGGTAAGGGGGTTATCGAATTTTCCAAAATGATGTTAATTATGCCCCAGAGGATTAAAGGACATTTTATTTAAAAATCGCTTTTAAGTGCGCTTCTGCCCTATTATATAATATATATAGGGGTAATATAACCCTTCAATAGTCGTTGCCCTTCGTGAAGGCCTTTGGTCTGTGTATGTGTGTTTGTTGCTGAGTATGTCAGTCAGGGCCAACTCTTCTATAAATCTAGGTTAGGTTAGGTTAGGCTAAAAATAGTCTCCTTATCGCCACACTTAGGCCCTTGTGGACCCATTGTGATACACTTCAATGGTATGTTGTGGCCTCTGTTGTAGTTCCTTCCTCACGTTGGTTACTACCCCCACTGATATTAAGCTAGCCCGATGCCGAGAGACATCTGACTATTCAACAATGTCTTGGAAGAAGAAATTTCCTAACGTTCTGCTCCTCAAGTGATAGAGTCATCCTTGAGATTTTATTTTATCATGTGGGTTCTTAGGAAGATATGGCCAGTTAGGGTAACTATTATCTAAGACAGTGATACTCTGTCATACTGTAGGAGCTTGTAAGTTCGGCTCTTATTATACTCTGGTTCTTCTGATCTTGTATTCCACACGTTCTTTGAGATTTCAGTTATTTCCCAGTATCCAGATGAACCGGCTTTGATTTAATTTTGACAGCATTAACTGCTTTTATGGCCACTTGATTATCAATGAATGTAGTAATATCATTCTGTGGAATTGCCAGAACCTCAGCTCGGAAGACACTACTTTGATCAGGGAGTCTAATTGAGTTGTGTGCATTTAGTTTGTCGGAGAGTAGACTGGCACCTGTTCCACAATCCCTCTTTGATCCATCTGTGAATATGGATATATATTTGATTTTAAAGGGTTCGTTTGTCTTTCATTCTTCTCTGTTCGGAAAGGACCAGGAGAATGGTCTGTCAAAATCCATGTAGGGTAACATGTAGGCAGAGCTGACGCTATCTCCTACATACCTTCTGAGGCTGATCCTCAAGGCGGTCTTGGCAGCTGATTCATGCAAGTACGAATTCTAGGGTAGCAAATTTAAAATCACTTCCAGCAGTTGTTGGTGTCGTTCTTATTGCACCGGTTATCCCTATACATGCTAATCTCAGTAACTTGAAATTGGTTGTTTTGTCTGCAGCTTCCCACCAGAGCATACTGCCATATATGAGTATCCACCGTCGTTCATTTACATTCAATCTCGAGTTAAGTTTTCTATCAAGGATTTCACCCACATACTTTTCACCTTTAGACGAAGCTTTATTTGTGAACAACTCAAGCTCGGTCTTTTAGGGGTTTATTCCAAGACCACATTGTTTTGTCCACAAGCTAAGTGTCCGCAGTGAACTTTCTAACAGTTCGCTTATGGTTGATAAAATATAAGTAAATCTATAGATCTATCATAGGTATATAAATGGATTTACAGCAGAAAGCTTACCTGTGCAATGGAATAGCAGTATCAATTTCATCTTTCGCAAAGTACCTATTCCCGGGAAATCTCTTTGCAGATTGAAAATTGCCAACCGAAGTCATTTTGTAACTAAGCTTGGAGCAAAGCCAAAAAATATGTGAATCCTACTTAGCTACACTTAACTGTTAAACATCCAACAACATCGCATTCGTCTAATAGGTTAGTAACTGTTCTAATAGCTTTGGCACCCATGAAACCATTATCATTGCAGAACATTGTTCCTGCTTGCAAAACAAATGCCATACAAGTCATTTAGATTCCCGCTGCCGGCCCCCTCACGCAACCGACACAAAGCTAAAGGTATGAGCAAATGCACATCAACACTACCACACATTGTGCTCGGGTGCTGTCGATACCTTTCACAGCGTGTGATTGTTGTGGCTTGGGTGCCTTGTTAAGTCCTCTGGTTGTTTGCTCTTTTAAATATCATATCCTTGTCACCTTCTGGTGAACTGCAAATGCCACATGAATACGATTTCATCGGCAAATCGTTTGCAGTTCATTAACTCTCCCCAAACACAAAGTCGTCGCATAGAGAGTTTTTTGTATACCCGCGACATATGCATATAGCTCTGAGCAGCAAACCTTGTCAGTGCATTGCCATTGAATAAAATAAAACGCTGTTCGGTTCGTCGCGCCTAAAACTATGCAGTTATCGTTTTATTACTCATAATTGACAGTTGCAAAGCGTTGGCCCTTTGTTTCTCTGGCGATTTTTGCCCGCACTAAACACTAGATAAAGCCATAAAGACGAGGTACATTGTATCCATTTGCCATTGTAGTCTAGCTGCATGTCCATACTACTACTACCTACATACCCAGTATTGACCGCGAGCACTAATAAATGAATCGCATGCAGCTAATTATCGGTGTAGTGTAACAAAAGTGCAGCTTGTAGCTTTTCCAACTTTTCGATTCGATTTTGGAGCCAAGTTAAAGTTTTCCTTCACTAGGACGAGTAATTGTAGATATAGCTAGCAGCTAAGCTACCCTCTATCGCGGTGGATGGTGCCACTTAATATTGCGCCAAACTGGGCTAAGGTATAGAACTCGAACTACCAATTTGTGGAATTCTCCTTCGGAAACATTATGACGGTGGCGGAGGAAAACAGAGTCGATTGCCTTGCCAGAGCAGAACCATTGCATGCGATCTCAATGATTGACTCGAGAATCGAAGGAGTCCCTTTCTTCATTTCTATTTCAATCGTGTAATGCACTCAGCTGAATGTGTGGACGAAATTGCACATTGGGGCGAAAGTCCTTCACGCGGTGGGTGGGGTGGTGTACGATGACATGCAATTTTTGGCACCGAAAACAACTCCAACTGACGAATTGCAGGCACTTGGCATGGTGTTTAGCTAAATTATCGACCATAATTTAATGACAGCATGCCGATTTCAATTCGTTTAGTAATTGCACGAGGGATATCGGTTTGCAATTGGAAAAGGAATAGGAATCCTTTGTGTGCAAGCGTTTTGGTAACTCTAACAATGGTGAATAACTCTCTTGCTAAAGTAATTATAGCGTCCGAGGTGATTACGAGTCGAAGATTTCCATGAAGGTGGAGTAGGGTATTTGCCTTGTAAGCCATTAGCTTATTGCTACTAATATGAAAATCAAGAAGTTTTCTAAGGGAATGTGATGTTATTTTAAAAATTTTATTTGGTAATAGCGGACGACGGGGATCAAACATGACCGGAAATTAGAGTTGCTTTGAAATTAGTGTAGGCTTGGAAAGAGAGTATTAAAGGGTGATTTTTTAAGAGGTTTAGAACTTTTTTTAAAAAAAAAACACAAAAAATTCGAAAAAATGAATGAAATATTTATTTGAATCGATAGTTTGAACCTTGTAATTTAATGTTTAAAGATAATTTCATGCAAATGTTGACCGCGGCTGCGTCTCAGGTAGCCCATCCGCTGAGTCCAATTTTGGCATACTCTTTCACACATATCGGCCGGTATCTCACGAATGAATGCATGGATGTTGGCTTCCAGTGCGTCAATCGAAGCGGGCTTGTCCCTATACACATTAGCCTTGGCATACCCCCACAAAAAATAATCTAATGGTGTCAAATCGCACGATCTAGGCGGCCATTTCGGGCAAAAAAAAGTTTGTTATCATCGCTCGGTAGCGTTCACCATTGACAGTAACGCTGCGATTCGCATCATCTTTGAAGAAATATGGCCCAATAATGCCGCCGGCCCATAAACCGCACCAAACAGTGGCTTTTTCGGGATGCATTGGTAGCTGTTGCAATGCTACTGGCTGATCTTCACTCCAAATGCGGCAATTTTGCTTATTTACGTACCCATTCAACCAAAAATGAGCCTCATCGCTGAACACAATTTTTCGATAAAAAAGCGGATCCTCGGCCAGCTTTCCAAGAGCCCATTCACCAAAAATTCGGCGTTGTGGTAGGTCGCCTGGCTTTAGTTCTTGCACCAGCTGTATCTTAAAAGGCTTTACGCCCAAATCCTTCCGCAAAATTTTCCACGTTTTCCAAAGGCCTAACTGCTGGGAACGGCGCCGAATCGACATTTCGCGGTCTTCTGTCACACTAGCTGATACGGCCGCAATATTTTCTTCAATACGCACAGTACGTAAACGTGTTGGTGGTTTAATGTCCAACAAAGTAAATTTGGTGCGAAATTTGGTCACAATCTTCCGAATAGACTGCTCAGAAGGTCGAGAACCCTTTATCTAGAATTTTTCCTCCCATGTGGTTGTAAATGTTAGATAACCTCACACATTATGCATATGTGGAAAGTGGAACACATTGGAAAACTCCCGCTGCTCCGTCAAGGTTAATACCGACCTCACAGAAGTTTTTCGATGTCAAAATAGGATTCCGACAAGGTGATGCGCTGTCATGCGACTTCTTCAACATAATACTTGACCAAATTGTGAGAAAGTCAAAAGCCAAATGCAGTCGCACAATTTATTTCAAGTCTGTGCAATTGCTGACGACATAGATATTATTGGCGTTCATACTCGTGTGTTTGCTAGTATTGAAGCTGAAGCGTTAAAGTTAATGAGGCAAAAACCAACTATCTGCTGTCGACAAAAAGGGACAAACAACTGCGACGAATCGGACAAAACGTCGCAATAGACAGCTACAATTTTGATGTAGTCAGGGACGTCATCTACCTCGGCTCCACTATAAGATCTAACAACAACATATCTCGTCAGAATTTAAACGAAAGATAACTCTTGCCAACCGCAAAATATTCGGCTCTGTTTGCGTTGATTCAACGAAAAACTATACAAGCTGTATATAGCGACATCGACCGAGTAAAAAAACTGCGCATTGGGCGTCTAAGATAGCTAAGGCATGTAGATCGAATGGGAGAATGGACAACAACGCCCCGACCTGCAGAGGGACAATGCAAGTATTTCGAACACGACCTCAATCAACTTGGAGTGCGCAACTAGAGGCAGCTAGCTAAGGACCGGGCTAGTTGAAAAGGCATGTAGATTGAGGCCCAGATTCACCCCGAAATGTTGCGCCACTCATGTAAGTACGAAAGAAACAAAAGCAAAAAACAGACATTAAAAAATATGTTGATTGGCTGTGAATAACTACAAATCCACACTTACATTCATTCCGATGCAACTTCCACCATAGAAACGAAACAAACAAGAAATGACTTGCTCAAAATCGCTTATGCGAAAAATTCTCGGAAAACTGTTGAAAAATTTAATATTCGGCTTCGGCTAAACCATCGGCCAATTTTCGCCGAAGCCGAATGTTTTGCGTAAAGTGGAAAATTTGGCCAAAGCCGAATGTTCGGTCGGACTCTAGTGATGTCCTCTCAGAGAATGAAGTCATATCGCTCCTCAACGGTGTTAATGTTCACATTTTATTTAAATTTTGTAAAATCGCATTACAATATCGGGAGCGAATAATATTAATTCATTTTAATTTGCTACTGGATATTTTTAATTTATGTGTATAAATATATTGCCAATCAGGCAGAAGGCAATACTATGCATACTAATTTATTTTGTTAAAATTATTTTGAATGAATTTAAACTAAAACATCTCCTCAAGAACCGTCCTGATCCATATTAGCAACCCTTTATTTTGAAAGTGTTAAAATGAGTTTCTTTAGATTTTCTATAAATAACTTTTTTTAGTTGTTCTATATATTTTTTTTTATGAAGACTGATAGTAAAACATTTTATTTAGCTATTAAAAAAACAAAGTGAATTAATAGTAAAACTGACAGTTTTATTTATAAAAAAAGTTCAAGGTAGGACATATTGGCGACATTGACTCTATATAATTTTCTGACTTAAAAACTGAAATAACTTAAATTAGTTGAATTGTAAAATATATTTTATCCATAATTACAATTAATTATGCATTATACAAATTTTTAGGTAAACAATTTTTAAATTGCATTCGCACTACTAATTGTTTGACCAATGTAATATTGCATACAAACAATAATATTTTCAATTATTAGACCAAGACAGTCGCTGAACCAAAATTGTCGATTTATTTCGAGTCTGCCAAACGCATACGTCTTTAAGTCCTGTATATGATTCTGCATCAACACCAAATCAATCTAATTTAAAACAAAGGCTATAATATATTTTGTTTGATACGACATAAGACTTACATCTCTTTGGACATCCAAGTTGCAGTGCAACTTCTTTCGACTGTTAAGGAGAAGTAAATTTCGGCGGAATTTCTCTTCAGTGTTATGCAATAAGTCTGACAACTTTGCTATCAAGTAAATATCATACAAATTTGAAGTTGAAAATGGAACAGCGGCAAGGCGTTTGCTCATTTCCAAAAATGTATTCCATTTGCTTGCATTCTTGTGTGTGGATATATCATAGAACTTCATAAAAATTCCATACAAGAAACAAAGATCGGTAGCCAATCCAAAGTATCGGCACACAAAAAACATGTAAAAATATTTATCCAAATTCAGTTTCACTTTGTGGACTCGAAGAGAAATATCTATAAGTTGTTGTGCTATCCGCGATCCTTTCTCCTCTTCCGTCTGCAGGGTCTTTTTAATGATTTCATTCATTTTCAAATAGAAGCAAATCAGAACCAGTTGAAGGTAAAAGTAACACCAAAAGTTTAAGTCGTAAAGTAGCTGAGCGAATGGACATCCAATATCTAAACAGATAATCATTCGACACATATTAAGTGCAAAGGCACCGATAAAGTAAAACACAAACACAAAGTATTTTAGGCAAATAGTCGTTCGAAAATTATTTCGGAAATATATGGTTGCATCAGTCTTGGACTTTAAAAAATTAAAAATGCCCAGCATCTCGTTAATTGTTATGAGCAGATTTGGACTGCGCTGCTGGTAATTGCCCGAAAAAATAAATGTACTAAGCATCTCTGAATTTGTTATTACTGTTATAATAACAGACATTTGAACTTCAGTGGATTTTGTTCCATTAAATGAACCTTTGTCCGCTTTCCCATTAACATAAATTTCAAACAAGCCTCCAATGTCGCCGCTCTGTAAAATAAAGCAACGAAAAACAAGTGCCGTATAGAGTGCTCTCGTTATCCAAAATGGCCACTTAGATTCCTCGAATCGTCCGTTTATCGAATTATATCGAAAGTGTATGAAACCTAAGGTTTGCACAATTTTGAACAATATCGCTAGATGAGAATTGAAATTAACTTTTAACTGCGACGAACTATCCATAGTGAGTACTCAGTTTGCTTGGTGCTGCTAGTGAACAGCTTAATTGAGAGTGCTGTCGCGTCCTTTTCATTATCTTTGAGTGCATATTTTAGTTTCATATCGATTTTTTGGTAAATTATTGAAATATCCGTGTAACATTTTGGTGAGACTAATCAATTGTGGAATTTCTGACATTTAGTACGTGCAAAAATGTGCTCCGAAATACGAAGAGATACGATTACAAGTGATAAAGATTTGAAGTGGATACCACAAAAATGTTTAGTCCTACGAATTTCATGTGGAAATCACTGGTTACAATTACAACATGTAATTCATTATTAACCCTTTGCGGCTGATGTGACCTAATTTTCACAATTCTACTGACATGGTAGTACACCATACACCATTTGAACAGGTTGTATTTTTAAAAATTCCATTTGAATTCATAATTTTGTATATTTTATTTTAAATTTAAGAGGGCACTATATTATTTTAAATTACTAATAAGTACATTAGACCTGCAAACGCTTTTATTTCGGTGACATCAGTGTCCATAAGTTCATCCTTAGTGCATTTCTTAAACTGGGCTCGGTAACTACTGAGTTTTTGATTCGTAAATGTCACCAAACATTCCAATATGGAATGGTCAACAATCTCGGACCAAAGGTAAAAATATCCATCAAAATTAGGAGTATGCAAACGGCCAGGTAATCTTATTATATTGTGGGCTGCAGTTCGTAATTTCCTGTGTCACTCTTGTCTAGATGGTCCTCTTGAGGTTTCTTGATGCAAATTTTCAGAGTTGGGAACATGTGGCACATCTTCACGTGGTTCTTGATTCTCTTCCCCACCTGAAATTTCGTCGGCTTCCAAGAATTCAGTTTCGGGCTGAAAATTCGGGTCATTAACTTCATCGTCAAAATCGCTGAGCTGGTGCTCGCTCTCTTCGTCCTACCACTGTTCTTTAAGTTGCTCGTGACTTAAAAAGGTTCCAGTCGACGTTCTTTTTGATCTCAAAGACAAGGTACTGAGAGCGAGAGAGTCAACATTTGAAAAATAATACAATACACCTTTTTCGATTTTGTGGTATTTGTCATACAACCACGTCAGTCGCAGAGAGTTAATATTAAAATAATGTTCTCAAAGCATTGTGTAGTAACGGGTAGGTTGCCGTTAACAAGATGAACAGAAATGAGATACTTAAAAGTTGTCCGACTGTCGATTGGGGCAATAAAGCCTGCCAAAATACACAGGCTATGTTGTATGCTCAGTTTTACAATACTCCTCACCTAGTCTTTGCTCACTTTATTTCCTTATAGGAACGTAAACCAATTACTTTCTATGGAACCATTTATATACATCAACACAGATGGGTCCATGGTGGGCATAGGAGTTTGTGCGGTATTTCGTTTTACGGTCCTCGAGCTCTCTCCTGGCAGTGACGACAGCTATTAAGCAGGTGAACATCCATATTTTAACATGTAGCCATTAATTTAAAAGCATTTAATTGGAAAGCAACTGGTTCTGGGATCGCTTGAAGCCTGGATCAGAGTTGGTCAGATACCTTTATTAAGATTCCATCTTGTAATACTATAAAGAAGATTGGAAACAAAATACCTGCAACCTGCAGAAGCAATGGTATACGCGAATCATGTTGCATAGTACAGAATTATAGCCATTTCGTAACGAAATAAAAAGCCAAGAGACTATTACAACTGAAAAAGAATTATCATACTTCAATCTTTTTGTAATATGCTGAGTACCATATGAAGAAGTTGAAAATCACCATGGATAATCTATGCAGAGGAGAACAGTCTTTGTCACTTAAAAGCACTCTGCCACATCAAAAACAGATTATCTACTTCCAAGATTCTGAAGATTTTTTTAATAATCTTTACCAAAATTTAATTGTGTACGGATTTTGAAAAATTAAGGGGCACGGTAGTACCTGGCCACGTTCATTAGCTACTTTGGCACTACACTCTCATTTACACGAACCAACTCAGGCCATTTTGAACCCCCTCTAACTTCGCTTACAACAAAGCTAGAGACATACAATTTTCAGCAGGCATCAGGCTGAGTTCCTGAGTTATAAGGCCCGAAAATTACCAAAAATAGTAAGCACTGACTCGCTGACTCACTCACAAATCATCAAAACTATGGAGTATTTCCAATCATCGTATAACCTTGAAATTTGGCACAGTAATAGGGTTTGCGGAGGAACCACAAGGAAAAGTCTAACATATGTTAGATTTCCATCCAATGTATATTCCATATGTATATTCCAAAAATGAGGCGTGGCAACCGCCCATATATCGAACCCATTCTACAGTCATGACTTTTACATGTCGGTAGTTGTTTTTAAAGCCAACAAGTATCTATACAAAATAAATCGTATTTGCCTTGCAAAAGGGCGCATACGCCCGGCCAATTAAAAAAATGTTAATACTATTTGTGAAATTTTTTAAAATTTCAATACAAACTTGGTGTTCTTTTTTAGATCTCACTACCTTTTGTGAGTTTAAAGCGATTTTTGTGTAAGAGAACTTGGCTACATTTTAACATTTATGTTTTTGGTGTGATAATTCTTTTTAACCACCTGGTTTTTTGAACAAAATCGTTGGATCCTTGAAAAAATCATTGCGTTCTTAACCCTTTCCTGCATTGGAAAGTATAAGTAAAGTATAAATTATAAAAGAAATAAATATTAAAACAATTCGTGTATTCCAAACTGTCAGGATTAGTTTTTTCCAGTTAACAGGAAATTTTATATAGAAACAGATGCATTTTGACATTTTACTGTTGGACACCAAAATTCAAGTGTTGTATTGTCCGAAGGTGAATTTCGGTCGTAGATTTAGCAAGTGAATATTGGTGCTGATACAAAATTAAATAAAATAAAATAAAATATTTTTGTGCAAATAATAATGTTTTAAAACGAATTTTGTAAAATATAAAATAAAATGTAATGACACGTTGCAGCAACACGGGATTAGCCAGTGGTTGCCAAATGGCTACATTTGAATGGTGTTATGCACTTTTTTGTCATATAAATATGTAGAGTAAATGTGCTACAATAATAAAATAAAAATCCGATAAAAGCTTTTTAGCTTTTGAATAATATTTTTTATTTTTTTCTTACTAAGCAAAGACAAATTCTCTCACGAATAGAGGAACTTCCAAAAAAACTAGGGAATGCTTTTTTAGTAAGAAGTGGTAATATTGCAAATATGACAACTTTCTTTTTTTGTACATAGATTTTAGTTTACACGAATTTAATACCAAGATTCGTATTTTACTACAGATCCATTACAAATAATCCTATTAATTTAATATATGAAACAATTGAACCAAAATTGCTTATTAACCAAGCAATTGGTGCTATAGATACAGTCAATATAATGCATAAAACATTGTCATCAACAACACCGTAAAATCTATTTTATTTAGTTTAATCAAAAATGTTTATTCATCTATGTAAAATAAATTAAACTTCAAATCAACTGTCATCGGCCAAACTCTATGACCACTTTTACAAGAAGAAATTTGTTGTGTTAAAATTCATAAGTTTGTCAGTGGAGAAATAACTCGAATTTTTCAAGTTAAGGAATTGCACTGAGTTTAATTTTTAAGAATTTTTACAAATTATTACGAATTTGAAAGTAAAGGAACGGACCTGATATGTGTAGAGACGAAGAGGTTCATAAGAACATACCTCACTTCTTCTGTCACTTGGAAAACAGAACACTTGGACGCCTTTACTTAAATAACTTACAAGAACTTTCTGATATATAAAGATTTTTGAGGATATCGGGATGGGAAAAAAACATTAAGCTTAAACTGTCTGTATGTACCTGACAAGTCTGCATATACAAAAATATTTATTTTGAATATGCAAATAACTGTTATAATAAAATAGAGTGAAGCATTTCGTTTATGATTCTTATTGTTTTTTTGGTTTGAAATACTTTTTATACGTACTTTCGCTCATATTAACAAAGAAATCGTACTGATCGGCCTACGACTTTTGCGGGGGAAATGTGAACTCAAATTATAGGACTCCCGATTTGGTATCACTACATCACTGATGCCCATAGGATTTGTGATTCGGGATTTTTTAAGCCTGCCTCTTTTCTGCAGATTGTACGGAAACGTTGATTGACATTCCAATTTTGCTGCGCCGGTAGAGCTGAATACATTTTTTGTTTATTATTATTATTTTCATAAAAAAATAGCAAAAAAGCGATACGTTTCAAAAATTTAAGTGTATAAGAAACCCGCAAGTTGCCCATAAGTTTTATATTCAAAAAGATATTTGCAAAGCAGCTATAAATTACTTAGTTTTTCTAAAAATAAAGCCCTTCATGCGATTCCTGATGAAACTGTTAAAGAAGTTATTTGCCTTACTATCACGGAAAGAATTATAAATCACGCAATTTTTCTTTAAGACTGATTAAAAATAAGTTAATTCCACACACAAAATATCTCAATATGTTACATTTGGTTTGGAATGATTTGCGATACAAAGTTTGCGAACAATTGTTGGTAATTTAATAACTCTGAATGATTAAATCGATCAAAATTTGTATTGATTCTACACGTAAATTTTGTTATTAAAAAACGTAACGTAATATTTCAAAATCGATTTATATCGAAAATATTTTTCTAGCAGTTTACGATTTATCTTGTTCGCAAATTGCAACACCTTTCGACGGCGTCGTAGATAAATAACGCAAGGTATTCGCAATTCACAACGTTATAGTTACAAATTGAGAGTGAAGTTGCTTCATCTACAGGAACATGTTTGTACCTATTTTAAATCGTAGCCATACTGTGAGCAAACGCTTCCGCGTGTGGAGCGTGTGGATTTTGATATACTCGGCAAGAAACCGAGAAAAAATGTTAGTATGGATTAGATGTGTATATGGCAATCCACTGATGAACCTAAACCACAACATCTGAATGAAACGCCTTTGAAACTATACTGCCATGTTAAGCAAGAAAGTCCTATGCGCCAAAAGTCATGTTTTAAGTTAAGATCATGCACTAATACTCTATTTTTCTGGAAGTGCCACAAAATCAAAACAGAAATTATACACATATCGAAAAACCTAATGTTTGTTAAGCAAAAAAGTCCTAAAAGACAATTGTTAAGCATAAAAGTCCTATATCTCCAAAACTGTATGGACAGAACTTTTTTGCTTAACATTTACGCATTTTTTTTCGTTCAAGGGTTAACTAAGCCTGATAAGGGTGCACAAAATATATACAAGAAACAGGTAGGTGCTTAATGTGTCAATACTTGTTGAGTATGCAATTCTGTGTATGTACTTACATGTAAAACATGAACATTACGGTTAAGTGATCTTCCATTCTGTTGTCAAGTGTCCCCTTTAACTAATATTGCAAAAATCTGCCAAGTTAAGCCAGAAAATCCAAAAAATATGTATGGATATAGAAATATTTTTTTACAGATTACTTTGCAAATCAAAAGGAATAATTAGTTGAAAATTTAAAAGAAAACGTCCGCAATTTACATCTTTAGTAGTTTAGTTCTATAACGGAGGAAGAATAAACTTAGTATCAAACCTAACAGCAGATTACTATTATTTGAAGTTATCACGAGTTCTCTACAAAATCTCTTTTGTATTCCGAACTAATTCAAACCATTTTTATGCACAAGCGTCAAAAACTCGACTATTCAAAGTTTCAGAGAGAAACAGACAGAAAGATTTTGAGACAAGTTCATCCATCAAAAACTTTGCGGCAAGTGAAGGGTTACTTACAAATTTTAAAAAGAGATATGGAGTTGTATTTTAAAAAGCTTGGATGGCGACAGAACTTTATAACAATTGGCTTTTAATAGTTAATGGAGACATGAAACGACAAAAGCGGACAATTTTATTATTTTTACACAATTGCAATCATCCATTGTCCAAAGTAGAACTCTATTTCTTTCCGCCGAATACAACTTCCAAATTGCATATTGACAAGACATGGAGAGCTGTAACACCCCTAACGATTCTCAACTGCTTTAAAACTCCGGTTTCATAAAAAAAGATCGGAAAATCTTCTAATAATTATGGACAAGAAAGAATCAGCAATATAACCACTAGTTGACATCAGCTGTAAGAGTTTTTCTGACTTTGTTCATGTGGATGAAGATGTTGCTGTCTCAGGTTCACTAACCGATGGCGACATTTTATCTGCGACAGATACGAATGAAATAAGCAACTATGAAGATGAGGACGATATATCAGAACCTTTGTCAGTTAAGGAAGCAAGAGCATTATTTCACACCCTACAAAGCTCCTGTTTTCAGAACGAATGTGATGAAAAAGTTTTTTAGGCATTAATTTTTTTTAAAAAGGACCAGTCTGAGCAGCACCAATGTGCTTTGAAGCCAACCAGTATAGCAGAGTTCCTTCGAAAGATGAATTAATTCACATTATGAATATATACACGAATGTATCTCTAAAGTTTTGTCATTGTTAAAGAATAGCAGTTAATAATTCATATTCGGTAATATTTTAAGAGTTCCTCCAGTTTCGAATTAACGAGAGTCGGCTGTAATTATTAGTATCAAATCGGAAAACGAGGACAGTCGTTTTTAATCTTGAATCAATTATTAATTTCTTTATTTGGCAAAATTTTAAAAACTGCGAAAAAAAGTTACGAATTAGTAAATCTTGAGCTAGGGTACAAAACTTCATAAACTTTTCATGAATTGCAGCTCATTTTTGTTGATTTGATCTTAACATTCTTTCCGTGTGGGCCATGGAACACCAAAGTAGAACTTTTCTTAAATCCTTAGTAACTTAGATGAAAATTGATGACATAATCCCTTATTCTACATTATTTTTATTTTCGAAGAATATGTCTAAAAATCATATCCCAAAATATTGAATATTATGGCAGTGACACCTTGCAAACTTTACTGTGGGAATGATAAGCCTTAAGAAACATAAATTTATTTATTAAATTTAGGTATAAAATTATTTGGCGCTATCAATTTTTAACCCCAAAGTCAATCCTCCCAACACTGATTGAGCGCTGATCTACAGGGACCAAGCTCGTAGGTCTCGACTAAGCTTATATACAATTCAATATTCATATTATCTCAAAGTCGTGTGGCAGTGTATTCGTTAATTATTAATTGTCAATTTTTAAATATAATTTACTAAGCAGCTGACCACCAACTTAATCAACACACAAGCAAGATCGGAGAAAATGTTCATCAACGAATGCTTAACTCATCAAACAAGACAATTATTGAAAACTGCAACGTCAATGAAGGCCACGAAGGGGTATAAATACGTATGGACGAGAAATGGGACTGTTTACTTGCGGAAGAAAGAGGGTGACAATTGTTTAAAAATAAATTGTGTTGCTGATTTAGCTAAAATATGAATTCTGTTAGTTCTGTCCCATTCTTAGTTACAAATATATGTGAATACCCAGTCGATCCAACTTGTCTAGTAGAATATTGTTTTTGTTTACATCAAAACATACGTAGCATGAGACAAATTTTTTCTGTTTTTGCAGCTCATATTGATTCGATGCCTAATCTACCTGTCGTTATAGTTTTAAGTGAGATATGGATATACGAATATGAACTTAGTCTCTATAATTTACCGGGTTATACTCCTTTTGGCAAATAATTTATATTCTGCTGGTGGTGTAGCTGTCTTTATTAGAAATGGTTGTGTGTTAGATTTAAATTGCCTTAGTTTGAAATTGAAAAGTGCCGATTTATTAAAATTATCGTTTGAATATGAGAATGAAAATTACACTATTCTGTGTATATATAGACTACACGAGTTTAGTAAAAGTATTTTCATTGATGAATTTAGCAACGTTTTAACCAAAGTTAAGGCAAAGAATTTAATTATTCTTGGTGACATTAATATAGACATACTTAATGAATTGGATAAAAACACAGAGAATTACTTACTTACTATGGCTTCTAATGGTCTTGAGAGTATGACTGCCCTTAATTATTTCACTGATTACAACCGTACTGAATGCCTCACTCCCGTATCCACAACAATAAAAAAGTGCGTGGATTTCAAACGATTGAAAGAATGCTTAACATATGAATTCTGGGAGTCGGCATATTCCGAAAATAATCCTTCTGTTGCTTTCGATATATTTATTAACATTTTACAAAGCCATATTAAGTCTTGTACTTTTTTGTCAAAACTAATATCTAATAACAAAAACCATTTAAAGCCTTGGATGAGTAATAATCTTCTAAATCAGATTAGAAAGAAAAAAAAGATAAGTTTAAAATGTAAAAAACATACCAATAATTTAAAACTAAAAAAACAGTATGACACTATGTGCAAAAAAATTCATACAAATATAGAAGACACTCGTAACAACTACTACACTGATCTATTTGCAAGAGCCGACGGTAATATTCGCGAAGAATGGAGACTGGTTGACAATATTTTGGGAATAGAAATCGTGTCGTAATTGATAGCGTTGAAGTTGATGGAATTATTGATTCTGACTTAAACAGCATCTGCAATAAATTTAACGACTATTTCACTGAAGTTTCTGAAAAATTAAAACCAGTTGTTGAAACATATGTAAAATGTGATTGCTCCATTTCTTCAAGTTTACCGGTCGAAGATATACTACCTAACAGTTTCGTTTTTGAGCCGATAACTTCGAGAGAAATGTACAGTGTTATCCTAACACTAAAAAATAAAAACTCTTGCACACGTGATGGTGTTTCAAGTGTGCTTCTGAAACATATTGCCTTGTATGTTGTTGATGTACTGAGTGTCTTATTTAATCGTAGTGTTGAAAGAGGTTGTTTTCCAGAACATTTGAAATGTGCTGAAGTTGTACCTCTTTTTAAAAAGGGTAACAGGAAAAATGTTTCGGATTATAGGCCTATTTCACTTCTTTCCACCTTTTCTAAGATATTTGAAAAACTGCTTAAAGTTCGTATTTTGTCGTTCCTCGACAAGTCTAATTTCTTTTGTAGCAACCAGTTCGGGTTTAGAGCAGAAATGTCAACAGAGGATGCTATATTGAGAGTTTGTAGTCAACTGTATGGTGGTCTTAACTGCAATAAATCTACCATGTGTCTATTTATAGACATGACAAAAGCATTTGATATGGTCGACCATGATTTGTTACTAAATAAATTTTATAATGCTGGTTTTCGAGGAAACTTTTTTAAATGGCTGCAATCGTTTTTAAAGTATAGAAAACAGAGAGTTAATGTAAATGGCGTCTTGAGTGAGTCTCGATTTTTGAAAAATGGTGTTCCTCAGGGTTCTGTACTTGGGCCTTTGTTTTTCCTAATATACATAAACTCCCTTTTCAAACTCAAATTAAATGGTATCTCAACTGCATTTGCGGATGATATAGCCTTTACCTATGAGTTCAATACTGAATTTGAATGTGTCACAAAGATCGAGGAAGATCTCGAAATATTAAGGTTGTGGTTTACTGCACACAAATTGATCATCAGTGAGAAAACAAAGTTGATGTCTTTCATGACAACTGGTAATAATCTATATGATTATAACCTCTGGTTTCACGCATGTGACTGTAAACTGTTTTCTTTTCCTGTTCATATGTGTGGTAGAAGTAACTTTTCAACTAATATGCAATGCTCCAAAAATTGTTTCAAGATTGAGTCAGTACAACATTTTAAGTACTTAGGCGTTACAATTGATATGAATCTAAATTGGAAAGCTCATATCCAAGCGATTAAATCGTATATGATTTTGGTCACACGTAAAATGTTTCTATTGAAGCCGTTTTGCTCCAAGAAAGTATTAACCACTATTTACTATGGTCTTGCGCACTCAAAGTTACAATACGGCATCACTAGCTGGGGTGGTTCGTATGCTAATACCTTTAAGCCTTTATTAATAGCCCAGAAACATATAGTTAGAATTATACTTAACAAAAATCGATTTGCTGAGAGTTGCCCTTTATTTAAAACGTTGCAAATTCTACCAATCAGACATTTTTATGTTTTTAAAGACTTAAGAGAGTTCTTTAAACAAAGTGGTAATATACCGAGCAAAAATTCCCAAATGTATAACCTACGTATAAATAATTTGGGCTTGGTCATTGCACCATTTGCACACAGAACACTTTTTTCTCGATTTTATACGTATACAGCTGCAAAGTTTTTTAATAAATTACCCCTTTCTATTAGAGAAATACCTTGTTTTTCCGCTTATATCAGAAAAGTAAAAGACTGGTTGTTCACTTTAAACTATGATTGCATTGAAACACTTTTTTTGGTTATCATTATTTAATTTTTTGTTTTTTTTTTTACCTCATCAGCACATAAATTATAAATTTTGTAAATTCTTAAGTGTATATTATCTCTGAATTGTTACGTTTTTATATATTTTTGCTTTATTCTATAAATGTGCACAGATTTCTTGCCTTTGAGTTTTACATAATTATTTATATTTAACCAATGCACTGATTGTCACCCCACATCAGTTATCATTTGCATTTATAAATCATTGATGTATCATTCATGTATCATTCTATTCATTCATTTCATTCTTTCATAAATATTGTTACTAGTTTAAGTATGAAATGAATAAAATCAACTATCTATCTATCTATCTATCTAATACTAATATTATTAAAACATTTCATAAACCTATCACCGTATCCAAATAAATAAGGTCTTGTCCTAGTTGTGGCTTATGTGGATCTTCATTAAGTTCCGGCGGTTTCTAATAATTAGTTGATTTAGGAGAAAACTCATTAAATGTAATTAAAGTTATTACCTTCGGTAGGAATATCCGCATATCCATTTTCATTTTACTAGTTTTTGAAAGCGGCTTGCGGGTGCAAAGCGGTCGGACATGGATGCTTATTTTTGTAAAAATATTATCTGATTGAATATTAATCTAAATAAGAATATGTTTGTTTTTTTTTTTGTTTCGTTGAGCCAAAAAGATTTTCGTTTTACAATAAAAGTTCGGTCAAATTTGCTTGAAATTATGCCAAATGGCAACTGTGAACATAACACAGTAGAAGAATCAACTGATTATACCATATACCAGGATATTTTGTGGAAATAGTGTTTCATGCCACATTTTTTGGTGGTAAGAACATCCTAGATTGCAAAGACCATTTTCAAGATTAAGGAAAATATTTTCGGAAAATGTCACTAGAATTACATGACAAGATGATGTTGCAATGTTTTATTATTTGGAGGCCCTTTGGAACCATGAAGAAGGTCGTTGTGGGACCTAAGTTCATTTGTTATATGTGTTCAAGATCTTGGGCTTTTCCTAATTTGCTTGTTTGTTGTAACAAACCAAATAAATGTCTTCTATACAATAAAATATTTGGATTTCGCTGCGATACTGTTTAAAAACACTTCCAAACAGTTTAAGAATTCAAACTTTATTCTGAAAAATAACCTATCGATTAAAATATCTACTAAAATAGTAGAATATATGTTACTTCTATCTGAGTACAGTAAACCGCTGTATAGGAATATATGTTTTCTGATTTCAAATATTTAATTGGATAGTAAAACTAGTTTCTATAAACACGGGCTAGGTCGGGCATTTAGATAGTAACCGCACCACAATTAATAATTCATTATACAAATTTTTCTATGTTAACTTATAACTCGTTTAAACTGCATTCGCACTACTAATTGTTTGTCCAATGTAATATTGCATACAAACAATAATATTTCCAATGATTACACAAAGACAGTCGTTGAACCAAAATTGTCGATTTATATCGAGTCTGCCGAACGCATAGGTCCTTAAATCCTGTATATGATTCCCCATCAACACCAAATCAATCTAATTTAAAACAAAGGCTGTAATATATTTTGTTAGATACGACATATGACTTACATCTCTTCGGACATCCAAGTTGCAATGAAACTTCTTTCGACTGTTAAGGAGAAATATATTTCGGCGAAATATCTTTTCATTATCATGCAATAAGTCTGACAACTTGGCTATCAAGTAAATATCATACAAATTTGAAGTTGAAAATGGAACAACGGCAAGCCGTTTGCTCATTTGCAGAAGTGTGTTTAATTTGCTTGCATTCCTGCTTGTGGCTATTTGATAGAACTTCATAAAAATTCCATACAAGTAACTTAGATCGGTAATCAATCCAAGGTATCTGCACACAAAGAACATGTAAAAATATTTATCCAAATTCAGTTTAACTTTGTGGATTCGAAGGGAAATCGCTATAAGTTGTTGTGCTACCCGCGATCCTTTATCATCTTCCGTCTGCAGGCTCTTTTCGATGATTTCATTCATTTTCAAATAGAAGCAAATCAGAACCAGTTGAAGGTAAAAGTAACACCAAAAGTTTAAGTCATAAACTAGCTGAGCAAATGGACAGCCAAGATCTAGACAGCCAATCATTAGAAAAACATTAATTGCAAATGCAACAACAAAGTAAAATACAAACACAAAGTATTTTAGGCAAATAGTCGTTCGAAAATCAGCTCGGAAATATATGGTTGCATCAGTTTTGGACTTTAAAAAATTAAAAATGGCCAGCATTTCGTTAATTGTGATGAGCAGGTGTGGACTGCGTTGCAGGTAATTGCCTGAAAAGACAAACGTGCTAAACATCTCTGCATTTGTTAAAGCTGTTACAAGGACAAAGCTTTGAGCGTCAACGGATTGTTTTTCCTTAATGTGAGCTTGGTCCGCCGCCCTCAAAATAAAAACATCAAACCAGTTTTTAATGGTAGTGCCCTCTAGAAGAAAGCAGCGAAAAAGTAAAGCAGTATAGATTGCTCTTGTTATCCGATATGGCCGCTTAGATTCCTCGAATCGCCCGTTAATCGCATTAAATCGAAAGTGCACGAGACGTAAAGTTTGCAGAATTTTGCACAATATCGTTAGATGAGAATTGAAAATAACTTTTAACTGTGGTGAACTATCCATAGTGACTGTTTCTTGCTTAGTGCTGCTAGCAAGCAATTTAATTGGGAGTCCTTTTCATTATCTATATAGGAAAATTATGAGCTATTTGTGTGTTTTAATGAAGAACATTCGTCACAATTTTAGGGAAATGTGAAATAAATGGAATACAATAGAGTTTGGAGTGTTTTTTGAGTGCATATTATGATTCCATATCGGTGTATCGGATCAATAATACGATTTTCGAACCCATTCATGTTATAAGGCTTACTTTCTTGTTTTTATACCCTATCCTAAGGGTATATTAATTTTGACATATAGTTTGTAACACCCCTTAATATTCGTCGTAGACCCATAAAAGTATATATATTTATGATCAGGACCAAATCCTAAGACTATTTACCTTTAAAATTAAGTTGAAATTTGGATCACATACTCCCTAGGGCTCCGAAGTGGTTAAGTGTAAAATTTTTTTGATTACGCCCACTGCCACGCCCACAATTTAGAAAAAAACGTTTTAAAGCTAAAGTTAGAGAGATAGAGTGTTACAACCTTCACAAGAGATATGTAGGCACTGCCCTCCTTTATAAGTTTGTTATACAAAATTTTGGCCACGCCAAACGGGGGCGTTTTTTTTTTTTTAATTTAGTAGAATGAAATAAAATGCCATCCATCATCTTCCTAACGCTTTTTTCTTTGGGCATATAGGGATATGGATAGGGTATCATACTGTTCGCCCCAAGCGGACTGTAGCCTTTCCTTATGTTTTCTTTTTTTTTTTAATTTCCGACAAAATTATTTAGTCATTTATAAAAAGAAAACAGGAAGTTCTTTATAGGTTTTAAATTTTTTAAAACTTATGAGTGACAAATTAATAATGTAATTTTCCGTTGTGTGTATTTTAAGTTCTTGTCACAAGTGATTATTGATTATATTACTGTATAGGCGTACGTTATTGCCTCTATCTGCACCACACTGTTTTTCTCGTTCTTTCTTGCAAGCACTTTGTTGTTTTTAAACGACATATACCTACCTTGACTTAGCAAGGTACTCCAGTTCAAATCCAGCCCCGAACCACCTTAATGTTTTTATTCGCTGCCCCATCGCTTGTGAACGTCTGACAAACATCCAAGAGTAATAAATCTCATGAGAAGCTACTCATAAAATTGCCGTTCGGAATCGGCATTAAACTGTAGGTCCCTCCGTGTCAAGGAATATATCTTCACACCCACAATGGTTGTAGAAGCTAGTCTTTATAATCCTGGGACGTTTACGCCTCATATCTAATTTTGTAATTCCAGTGTACTTATCTTGCTTTTGACCGAATTTTTCTCTCTGTTTATCATTTCACAAATATCTTCATATATGTTAATATATTTTTATTTGTTTCTTAATCTCTTCTTGCTGGACCTGCCACACTTTCTCCTTTCACCTGCAAAAAGGACTTGATGCTGATGCTGATGCTGTTGACTAGAATAGTAGAGTATTTACTTTAAATATACCTTCCCAAGCGATTGGTCACTTCAAGCTAGAACGGCAACAGATGTTTAGCTCATTTAATTCTGACCTTGACACCATTCTCAAGTGGGTTAAAATGCTTCAAAAACACATTGCTGCCTTCTGTCATTAAAGCGAAACGCCAATACTTTGCTAACCGAAAGGCTTTCCATCCACGGTATGTGCGTTAACGAAAAACTTCATTGGAATGACCACATATTCGATGTCGCCAAGAACGCTGCGAAATATATAGGCTTCCTTAAGCGATGCAAGAAATATATTAGCCCTTCCGATCTGGCTAGAATAGAATTTGCTCCAAACTTGAGTATAACGCGCATATCTGGTCCGGTGCTCCAATTTCATATTTGGAACTACTTGATAGGATTCAAAATCATGCCATTGAACTAATTGGCGATAGAGACATCGCGAAATCGCTTGACTCTCTTAGCCATCGTCGCAATGTCTCCTGCCTGTCGTTGTTCTATCGTTATTTCCACCATAAGTGCTTGAACGAAATAGCCAGTTGCATTCCACGCTTACAGAAATTCAACCGCAATACTCGCCATACTAGGAATGCACATCAGTTCACCCTTAAGCCTATATTAGGACGGCCAGTGAAATATAAGGATTCGTTTCTTAACCGTACAGTACGAATGTGGAATGCTCTACTATGCTCTGTTTTCCTTCACATTATAGTTTACAGACATTTAAAACTGATGTGCATCGTCCATTATAAAAAAAAATTCTCTGCTGTTTGATTTCTGAAGGATCAGAGGACAACTAGGGCTACAATCCCTAATTTATTTTAATCCGATCTATCCATGGGTTGCCGAAAAAATAATGATGGAGTAACTTTGTTTTCACTCATTTTATTTCTTTTATATTTTTGAAAGATTCGCTAAAACACAAAAACTACTGGGTGTATATGTTTGCTTACCATGAATCGAAAAAAGATATCATCTGTGTTTAAGGCATAAATTAAGGTTTTAAAATTAGAACAAAAGTTTGAATTTATTATAAAATTTTAGATGGATAGTCTGACTGTTAAATCATACGCATATAACGTGAGAACGACTTATGTCTTATTTTAAGGTCAATACCTTTCATTCATATTTTTAGTTTCAAGGCCGAGGCGACGTATATGCGCCGTATTACAGCGCCATCTATATTAAAGTGTTTATGGATACCTCAATAGGGAATATTATGTTCCAAAATTATTTCGATGTAATAACTTCTATTTTCAATGTTATTAAGGGAAGGTGAGTATACCTGCTAATAAAGGATCCATTCCGAAACATAACATAACAAACCATAACAGTGACATGAATCAAAGTTGTAAATAGACTCAAGTAGTGATAACATTATTATAATAATGCAGAATGGATGCTAAATGTAACGCGAGTAAAATCCGCACGACATTATTGATTTTTATACCTTAAAAAAGGAAGTGCAACATTTTGTAATAGTTTGGAGATAAATAGGAAATTGAAAATGAAAATTAGTAGTAAATCAGTTTGTAATAAATAAAAGTTTACTCGTGAATTATTTTACACAATTAATAACGAAGAAGTATTACGCCAGAACAAGAATATGCAATGCCAGAGAAGAAACGAAGAACATGTTAAATTTGCAATTCAGTCAAAATCGCTATAACGACATCCTCAGGGACCTTTGGTTAATTTCAATCAGAATATTCACTTTAAATATAGTAACTAGTAGATAAGTTGGAAAGCTATAAGTGAACCATAGAAAAAGTTTGCGAAAAATGAATAAACCAATTTGTGAGAATAGTGTTGTTGTGAGAAAACTTGTAGTTTTAATACGTAAAAAAAAATTTAACATTTCAGCTTCGCGCATTCGTAAATTTTATATAAACTCTTTATTTTTAATTTGGCACTTCACTGTTTGTTATGCACCGTATAAAATTTGCTTTTGTTTACATAAAAAATGTTTGACATTTAGGAGAAAGATCTTTGCGAAATGTTCTATTCTTTCATAAATTCAAACAGAAACCTTTATTGCAAATACCTACTTATAATGAGTTGAATTTACTTTGTTTATATGAAGAATTAAATCCAAATTCCGTTGAGATTAAATTCCTAATACAGTCCAATAAAAGTCGAATAATACGATCACAACAGCGGATGTTAACACTAATTGAAAAATAAATCTTGAATCACTTAAAGGCAACATCATGAATGATGTCTGCCGGTAATTTTTGAGGTCAATACCAAAAACCAGCCCAGTAGGGATACAGTAAAGTGGTAGTGATCATACGAAAATTTCTCGCTGCATGAAATGTAATTTTAAATCGCCTCAAAAAGAATAGTAACATTTGATTGCATACCAAATTTATTTAAATCACTTAGGTTTTGAAAAATTGTATTTTCTAAGTTATTGGCTGTTTTATAAATTGACTGAGATTTAGAAAAAAAAACGGTACTTTGTCTGACATAATCCTCATGAAAACAAACATCATTATTTCTATTTTTCGATGACAGTTATTAAATATTAGAGTCAAACCTAAGGAAAAGATGGATTCGATAAAAGCAAAAATTGTTGTATCTAACGATTGAATTGTATATAGAGTTTGAGTGTAAGGTAGTATTTTAAAAAGAAATGCAACATGTTTTATAATTTTAGTCAAAACAAATAAAATTACTTATAATTTACATATATAGAAACGTTCGTTAGTAAAATATATTAATTAATTGCCGAAAGTCCAAAGACTACGATTCCTTGAAGACATGAATGGTTTTCAGATCAGTCCCTCATTTGCAGAAGATTTGCTCGTGCAATGACGTACAGTGTGGTATTTGGCATAGCTCTAATGGTTAAATGTCTTCATTTATAACGTTTTCATATCAAATAATGGTAAAACAAAGCGTTTTTCATAAAAAACAATATATTTATTTAATCTTCACTCGATTATTTTCTTCGATATTAATCATTGAAACATCACTTTCCCATAACTTATCACTATTTATCCCGAAAGGGGTTCCAAGGATTTCGCTCTTTTTTGTACTAATGATTTTTAGGATAGGGTCAAAAATTCTGCTTACTCAGTTTTTGGGAAAAAAATTTCTGGGTAGCACTTTTTTTTAAACATTTGAAGAATAGGAATAGCGGGGAGAAATATTTTTGTTTATTTCTATAATTTTCTCATATGGGCTTTAGTAAGTCCAACTTCTGTAAACATGGACAAAGTTAATTGGTATTGTTGCATTTAATTTACAATATTTTTTTTATGGCCGCTGCATATTTATTTTCAATTGTGTAGCATAATTCAGTTCTGCTAGATCTTTTTATCAGAGGAGTTCGGTTCTTCGTATTTTGATTTAAACAAAATAAATTTCAATGCTTAGAAATGCTTAGATACATAACATAACCATTTTTGAATCCATCAAATCATGCAGCAATACGTTCCAGCCCAAAAGCTTGAAGAACAAGCCCGATTAAAAATATTCTCGCTGAAGGTGGCCTTCCTTCCATTATAAATAGAAGAGACATTCTATTATCCCGCCTTGTACCTAAAATCTGCGACTCATTGAACTCCCCAATTTATTCAGAAGCAGTCAAAATAATAAAGCGAATTAAAGTCCCTAAAATACCATTAACCCTTTACAATGCATTAAATTTCTCGAAAAACCTTGGAGTCGAACCAGTTGTAAAAATACGTACCACCGAAAAATATCCTCCCTGGTTACTCCCACGTGACGCAATTGACTCCAAACTCTCCAAACACAATAAGGACTCAACCCCCAAATCAAAATACCATCAACTCTTCGACGAACTAATTAAAGACTACCCAGTAAACGAATGGACACATTTTTTCACAGATGGGTCTAAGAGCGAAGAAGGCACAGGATTTGCTATAGTGGATTCTCACGGTCACAAAAAGCTTTCTGAAAAACTCCAAACCTATCTTTCGATCTTCACTGCAGAAGCCCTAGCGATATTAAAAGCTACAGAAATGGCAAACCAAAACAATAATAACACCCTTGTATGTACAGATCTATCTACATTAACTGCATTACAAAATATACAAAATCGAACGTCCATCATCAGTAAAATCCGTGACAACGTCATCAAACTGGGCTCTAAATTAAAACTAGTTTGGGTACCTTGACACGTTTGTGCTCGGGGTATTGAACTGGCAGACAAAGCAGCTAAATCCATTTCGACCAATCCCTATGATGAAAACACCAACCCGACAAAAAGGAGTTCATGACGTTGGCAAGCATACACTGGCATCAAAAAAGGTAGCAGAATTGAGTTTTGAGAATTGAGCCAATATCATCTCCAGCTACGTATCTTACAACAATAACCGCTAAAATGAATAAATGCTTCTGAAGACTTAGAATCGGCCACTCAAGACTCACTTACAGCTACCTGTTCATTAAAGACACCTATGTCAACATAATCAAACCCTTGCCATTAAGTACCTAACAATTAATTGCCCCAAAGTAAACGAAATTTGTAATGAATTGTATAATAAAAACTTCAAAATTCTTCTTTTGGTTCCTTCAGAACACAACATAAAAAATGTTTATAACATACTTAAGAAACTTAATTTAGTAAGCAGTATCTAGTACAATAATAACATGTAACGTTTCAGCCGTAAGCCCTGGTAGCTAGTGCTGTTACTTTTTATACCCTATCCTAAGGGTATATTAATTTTGACACATAGTTTGTAACACCCCTTAATATTCGCCGTAGACCCATAAAACTATATATATTTATGATCAGGACCAAATCCTAAGACTATCAAGCAATGTCCGTCCGTCCGTACTTAATTTTTAGGCTTTTAAAATTAAGGTAGGAAGCTGAAATTTGGACCACATATTCCCTAGGGCTGCGAAATGGTTAAGTGTAACATTTTTTTGAATACGCGTACTGCCCCGCCCACAATTTAGAAAAGCCGTTTTTAAACTAAAGTTAGAGAGATAGAGTTTTACAACCTTCACAAGATATGTAGACACTGCCCTCCTTTATTAATTTGTCATATAAAGCTTTTTGCCACGCCTACTTTTTGTGGACGTTTTTCACTAAAATGCTATTTTCTTCAAAAATGTTCATAGAAATCGGAATAAAATGTTTAACAATATATTATGCCAATATTTTTCTCAATATATTGCCCATACAAAGTTTTTGGCCACGCCCACTTTTTAGGGGCGTTTTTTGAAAAAAAATAATTTTTTTTCTATAAATTTCATAGAATGAAATAAAATGCTATCCATCATCTTCCTTATGCTTTTTTTTCTTTGGGGTACATAGGGATAAGGATTGGGGTATCATACTGTTCGCCCCAGGCGGACTGTAGCCTTTCCTTATGTTTAAGTATATTTATGTAAGTGTAATAAATATTAATAATAATAATAAATCACAACGCAACGAAACAAATATTTATTCAATATTTATTTATTGCTAAGTTATACACGGTACAAACAAAAGTCGCATAGGTATTAATTCGAAATTTATTTTAAATAATAAAATAAATACCTTTTCCAGAATAATCAATTCGATGCAGAAGTAAATTTAAAAACTGCAAAGTTTTCTAATAAATAAAGCTATTCGAGCACTGACACTTCACACAACTATTTACTTTTGGCTGATCGTGCTGCACTCTGTGTTAAGTTAGAGCTTCGGCTGTTTTGCACTTTCGTGCACTTACTATTAAGGTTTTCAGAAAATAAAAAATCAGGGTCTGTAATTTGCGAAAAAAAAATTAATTTTTGGTCAGGTTCATTACCCTAATACCACATAGTGCGCCGTTGCAATGTCCTTTAAAGAAAAACATCAGAATCTTCCATCCAGTCCATTCCAAACACATTTTTTTTCAAAATCTAAATTTTGTTTTTCAAAAATGTTCAAAAATGGTATTTAATTTTTATTTGAATAGTAAAACTAATTTTCATGAACAGGGGCTAGGTCGGACATTCAGCTAGTAAACGCGATACAATTCATCCTGAATTATACAAATTTTTCTACACAAAATATCTATGTAAACTTATAACTGGTTTAAACTGCATTTGCACTACTTAAGGTTTGTCCAATGTAATATTGCATACAAATAATAATATTTCCAATCATTACACCTAAACAGTCGCTGAACCAAAATTGTTGATTTATTTCGAGTCTGCCAAACGCATACGTCCTTAGATCCTGGATATGTTTCTGCATCAACACCAAATTAATCTAATTTAAAACAGAGGCTATTATACATTTGTTTTGGTACGACATAAGACTTACATCTTTTTGGACATCCAAGTTGCACCGTAACTTCTTTCGACTGTTAAGGAGAAATAAATTTCTGCGGAACTCCTTTTCAGTATCATGCAATAAATCCGAAAACTTTGCTATCAAGTAAATATCATACAAATTTGAAGTTGCAAATGGAATAGCGGGAAGCCGTTTGCTCATTTGCAGAAGTCAATTTGCTTGCATTTTCGCTTGTGGCTATTTCATAGAACTTCATAAAAATTCCATACAAGAAACAAAGATCGGTAGCCAATCCAAAGTATCGGCACACAAAAAACATGTAAAAATATTTATCCAAATTCAGTTTCACTTTGTGGACTCGAAGAGAAATATCTATAAGTTGTTGTGCTATCCGCGATCCTTTCTCCTCTTCCGTCTGCAGGGTCTTTTTAATGATTTCATTCATTTTCAAATAGAAGCAAATCAGAACCAGTTGAAGGTAAAAGTAACACCAAAAGTTTAAGTCATAAACTAGCTGAGCAAATGGACAGCCAAGATCTAGACAGCCAATCATTAGAAAAACATTAATTGCAAATGCAACAACAAAGTAAAATACAAACACAAAGTATTTTAGGCAAATAGTCGTTCGAAAATCAGCTCGGAAATAAATGGTTGCATCAGTTTTGGACTTTAAAAAATTAAAAATGGCCAGCATTTCGTTAATTGTGATGAGCAGGTGTGGACTGCGTTGCAGGTAATTGCCTGAAAAGACAAACGTGCTAAACATCTCTGCATTTGTTAAAGCTGTTACAAGGACAAAGCTTTGAGCGTCAACGGATTGTTTTTTCTTAATGTGAGCTTGGTCCGCCGCCCTCAAAATAAAAACATCAAACCAGTTTTTAATGGTAGTGCCCTCTAGAAGAAAGCAGCGAAAAAGTAAAGCAGTATAGATTGCTCTTGTTATCCGATATGGCCGCTTAGATTCCTCGAATCGCCCGTTAATCGCATTAAATCGAAAGTGCACGAGACGTAAAGTTTGCAGAATTTTGCACAACATCGTTAGATGAGAATTGAAAATAACTTTTAACTGTGGTGAACTATCCATAGTGACTGTTTCTTGCTTAGTGCTGCTAGCAAGCAATTTATTTGGGAATCCTTTTCATTATCTATATAGGAAAATTATGAGCTATTCGTGTGTTTTAATGAAGAACATTCGTCAGAATGTTAGGGAAATGTGAAATGAATTGATACAATAGAATTTGGAGTGCTGCTTGATTGCATACTATGATTCCATATCGGATTCCTGGTAATGCAAGGCAATTACTGCGTAACGCTATTATGAGGCTAATCAATTGTGGTATTTCTGACATATACCACATAAGAAAGGTGTGCTCTGAAGCCAGAAGGGCCACAGTGGATCCATTTTTGAGGAATTAAGCAACTGTGCTAATCCCTAAAAAAAAACACATTGAAATTACAGTACGAACCGAAATCTTAATCCTAGTATTAGATTTGAGGAATAACATGACAACAATTTTTTGACACGAACTAGCGTTTGCGTTATGAAGTGTTGCAACAACCTATTTTGTAATACATTGTTTTTCGGTTTTCTATAGAAATTTTTGAAGAAAACCACATTTTGTTAAAAAAAAAACACCCACAAAAAGGAGGCGTGGCAAAAAACTTTATATGGTGACCTTGTGAAGGATTTCAGTGCCCACATATTTTGTTCAGGTTTGAACCCTTCATCGCTACAACGCATCTTTAAAACGGTTTTTTTTCTAAGTTTTGGGCGTGGTTTAAAAATTCTTAACACTTTTCGGAACAGCCGGGGGTATATGCTCAAAATTTAAGTTACCTAGCATAAATTTAAAGGCCTCAAAAGTTGATACAGACGGACGGGTGGTCCGACGGACATTGCTAAATAGTCTTAGGTTTTGGTCCTGATCATAAATATATATACCTTTAGGGGTCTACGACGAATATTAAGGGGGTGCTACAAACTATGTTTTAAACTTAATATAGGGACCGCCATTAAACGTTTTTTTTCAACTAGTGCTTATTTCGCGATTGGTAACACTTAGCTCATGTCTGATTTGACAGATAATTAGTTTTATCCTTCCGCTGAACGAATATGGTTGTGGATACGCTTGAACAACGCTTGGAAATATTGCGACAAACCAACAAAGAGAATATGCCCATTTTGCCAAAAAAATCATCTTTTCAGATGAAGCTCATTTTGATCTTGGCGGGTAAGTAAACAGGCAAAATTGAAAAGCCGATATACCCAAAACGAGTCACTGTTTGGTGCGGATTTTGGTCCAGAGGCATAATTGGGCCATGTTGAACAAATTTTTGTTCACAAAAATTGAAGAGGAGGATATTGGCAAAATTTGGTTTCAACAGGACGGCGATACGTGCCACACAGCCGAAGCTACACTCGAAGTTTTGCGCCCTGTTTTTGAAAATCGCATTATCAGCCGCAGAGCTGATGTCGTTTGGCCACCGCGGAGCTGCGATTTGACACCGTTGGACTATTATTTGTGGGGTGCCATAAAATATAAGTGTTACGCAGACATGCCAGAGACAATCGACGCTTTAAAGGACAGTATTCGTGAAGCCATTGGTGAAATACAGCTGCACACAATCGATAATGTGCTTAAAAATTGGACCGACCGTGTGGGCTACTGCATGGCCAGCCGAGGCAGCCATTTGAATGAAATTATTACCCGGAAGGATTGTACTTTCAAATAAAAAAAAAGAAATTTGAGGAAATATTCAGTAGTTTTTTTTTTATAGCATTTTCAAAAAAAAAAGTTATTTGGCGGACCCTATATATCCTTAGGACAAGGATGTGCAAGCGATGTGCAACAACATTTTGCGCATCATAATATCTTTTTATAATCTGGATGAGCATTGGTACAATATAAAAACACAATGTTTCAAATATATTCTCTCTTTTAACCAAGATCAAAGCAAATTTTGGGATCTCACCCAATAATAAGCAGGCTCAGAGCTTGCACATCCATCAATATTCATACGAATATTTCAACAAAATAAAAAGTTCGAACTTTCTCATATACTCGAAAATGCCCAGTATCAGCTACCCATGTGGTCGGAACAGGAACTTCGAAATCGGCCTGTTGATAACCCGCTTAAAACTTCGAGGGGAACCTCCAACAGGGAAGTTTGTCCCTTATGATGGCTTTATCATCAGCAAAGAACAATTGATGTTATTTAAGGTCCGTCACTATTTCTATAGGATGATTTGGTTGATTAACACGAGACAAGCCGCACTGGTAATAAATCATCCATTTAATAGCCTTTCAACGATTTTTCAAAAGCCAGATCTACAAGAGCTTCAAGGCTCACATCACTGTCCATCGCCCAGCCCGTGGTTTGCTGTATTTAATGTTTGTGTAACTTTTATAACAACTTGACAGTTTGACAACTTGTCAACTTTGTTAACTTGCTAAAAAGGTCTATTAAAGTATCAAAAATATATATATCGGACCACGTCCATTAATTTCTAATTCCCATCAGCGTGTACAGTTTCACATCTATAGGCTTTGTGTCTTTGGTGTTTAAAAGTCATTAAAGATACAAATAGAAAGGCAAAGTACAATAATTATTCCAAAAACACATAATTTCCATCATAATCACATAAAGATGACAATATGCGCTCATTCGCAGCTCGTAGGCTTAGTCGTTCTGTTTGAGAAAATGCGACAGAACTAGTGGGTCACATCAGGGCTGGTGCCCTACTCCTATAATAGTAGATGTACTGCATTTTGGCCCCAAAGTTAGCTCTGAACATCCACCCAGGATTTCAAACACACATAAACCAATACTTTACTCTTAAGTGGGACATAAGTATCAAAAGAAAGCCATTGCTTTTAACATGAAAAGATTCCTGAATTTCTTTTTATGTATCAATACATTCAGAGCGTTTGAAATCCTGGGTGGATGTGTTCAGAGCTAACTTTTAATAAAGGACGCCTCAAGTTATGAAGAAATTTTTTGTTTTTAAAAATTTCCAAATACGATGATCCATTGGATATTGAAATGCATCATTGAATTTCCTTAAAAAAGACAAATACAAAAGAAATTATATAATTTTTTTTTTTTAATATTTAAACTTATCTGCCCCAATTTATGGTTGATTTAGTTTACAAAACTATTTTAGACGTTATAAATGTAACTTGATATTGCTAACCTAATTGAAAATAGTTTTCATGTCATTTTTGAATATTCAAAAGCTAATTTTAAATGAATTTTTATTTTAAGTTTGCTTATTTTTTAACCAGTTTATAAAATCTACTGCGCTAGCTATGTATATAGAAATCTATTGCGTTTTTATAATAAATACACTGAGGTCAACCATCCGAAGGGTGGCAGCACTGACTATTAAAAGGGTACTGTTTTCAAGGTTTAAAACATATTCAACACGCTGCGCAATGTGCAGTTAGCCAAAGGTTGCACCGGATTTCGGCAAGGTAGGTAATGCGCTGCGCTGCCAGTTGTGCCATACGGTGGAAAGGGGATTAATACTGGGTTCTTAGAAACAAAAATCGTCAAGGTCTTTTTAGTTCTGCGTTCGAGAAGGGCGAGTGGTTGAGAAGATTCAACCGCTCTCTATACAAAAATGTGAATGTGCTTAAAAAAAATCCTCGACAACATTTGCTCGAGCGAATAAACAATTAACTTGCAGCCAGCTACCAGTTTCGAAATGTTAACGAAGGCCTAAAGTCCGTTTTTAAGGCCAATGCCAGAGCGCTTTGTCTGGATTACTGGAAGCAACGTGTTCATGATCGAAGAAGATGCAATGCTGGCGTGTCTCGGGCAATCAGCAAGATAATGCAAACTACTAACAAAAATTTTTCAAATATCTAGCATAATAATTATCGTTTTGAATAATCTGGAATCTGAAGTTTATGCGAGTTCAGATTCCAAGCAGTAGTGGTGTATTTTTAAATGGATTAAAATGCCACTGTACCTATGAATTTTTTGCAATCTTCACTTCAGTATAAAAAAATAATACATACATTTGTAGTTGCCTCAGGCAACAATCTATGTAACTCATCAATTGATCATTTTGTTGCGCAGCAAACAACCAGCCACTGACAATTCCTGGTAAACCATCAATCAACGCTGCCTTTGTCTTATTTAAATAATGTAATACCTACACTTTCTGGGCTTAATAATATTTCCTGGTAAAATGTCACAATCAGTCTAACCCCCACGTAGTCCTCGCTGCTTTACATTTAACAAAACTAAATTTAATGCATTAACTCGTGTCCCCAGGGATCTACATCATTAACACAACCATTTCGATGGCATTGTTTGAACTAATCACATTCATCAACAGCAGAGCAGAGTAGAGCGGAGCAGATCCTTTGCGATTGTAGAATGCCCTCGAGACAAAATCAGTTTATATCTGAATTACATTTACACACAAAATATAAATTAACACGCTCAGCAAATATGTGTGTTGTAACTTCCTCGCGGTGCTGCTTTGGATGGCAATAGCATGGGCCCCGGCCCCTGCAAAAGCATCCATCTAAACCAATCACATGGAATTTTCAATAAAAGCCGAGTGCAAATTACCAACGTTATTCTAGACAATTACATGAGAGCTCTAGCCTTCGGCAGGATTCCTTCTCAATGTTGTCGCTGTCGACGTCGTCTATTTAAAAACCATCATCATCATCATCATCATCATCATCATCACCATCAAAGTAGGTACAAATAGGACTAATCGAGGGAACAAAACTATTCTCTCCACAGAAAGCAGAAAGAAGTAAGAATAAACGTTAAAAGGATTTCCCTTTGCAAAGAAGACTTAATTATCGTTACAAAGGAACAAAGTTGTACCGCCACTGCTGACACCTACCTACCCATTGATGTAACTTAGATGGCTGCTAGTACTTCGTCTCTAAGATGGGCGCAAAATATCCTTCATGACAAGGCTTTGTTCACTCCTGTGAAAATATATATACCTATCCCTAGGAGGTATAACAGAGAGCGCGTTGTGAACACTCCCTGAAGCAACAAAGTTCTAAAGGACTTCTTCTTCGGATCAGCACAACTTGGCCCCGCCGCGATAATTTTTCTTCTCTTTTTTTTTGTTAAATGATTTCTGTAGGTACTAGATTTTTCTCTCTCCTCTATCGCTTTCTATGCTTCACTTGCCTACCTCCTACCTACAACTAGTGAAAGGATGCGAAAGGACTTTTAACACAATTATCACGAAAAATATACTCTTTAAATGTCCGGAGGTGATTCGTTTATTCAACTAAATGTTGTTGGAATAAGTTTCATGGATTTCAAAAGGCTTGAACCCTTCTGCCTTCATAGCGCACAAAAAAAACCGACCTTTCAGGAGGCGAAGAAATACCTTAGAAACAACAATATTGTTGATATTTTTTTTTTTTTGTAATCCTTAAAACTTTTTTCGCGCGTAATTGTGTTGCGTTAAGATGATGTCAAATACAAAAAAAAAATGATCGCTATTTACATGAGTGATTTCGGAGATAAAAACGGAAACGATTTACACAAGTCCTTGTGTATTGTGAGAGCGAGTTGTGTGTATTTACAGCGACTCTTGTGCAGATGTTACATTTCGAGAAATGCTCTATTCGAATGTTAATGGAATTTCTTTCTTTCCTTCAAGCTTCTGTAATCGGAAATTCGTTAAAACGGTCCTTGAGTTGAGGGCGGGGGTTGGCATAGTAGTCAACAAGGACAATTTGTATCTCCCTGGGATTTACCAATATGTGATTTATTTAAGATGAAGACGGAAATATCTACCTACCTACCTACCTATTTTTTTATTGGGTTCTGCAACCTTTCCTTGATTATCAAAAATAAAATAAAATCGAATCCCAAATAAGAAGAAAAGTCCTTAAATTCGCGTTCTATTTGCCAAATAACAACATCAAATCAAAATACGTGATAAATAATCCAAGGAGAGATAGAAATTAGGAATTTATCCCATCATATTCAACACGGTTCTCTATCCATCAGTCGATGTCGTCTTTTCTTCGTGCAGCAGCAGCTGAGGGCAGGAGGAGGTGAGCTACGACAAAAAAAAGAGACGAAAAAACTGAAATCCTTTTGAACTTTCTCGTTTCTCGTTCTGGTACCCGTCATCGTCTCCACCTTATATTTATTTAACCAGTTAGTCAGGACTGATTTGCTTCTGACAATAATTTTGTTAGCGTAACTCAAAATGGTGAGGGGTAGATAGTCGGAGGATAGATGATGAGGATGACAAAAAAGGACGAATGGATTGAGTGAATTATTTTGATATTATCCTTTTCTGTGACAAGTTTTAATTTATGTTCAGTGTGTAAATATTCATTTTGATTCATGACAACGATGCGACATTTGAGATTTTATTGTTATTTGAATAGTAAACGGATTTGAAAAGGATTCTTCGCTTAAAGAGGATATTTTGCGAGGTTGGATTCACTTAAGAGGAATGGTTGTGGATCGGCGCGGCGCGGTGCGGTGCGGAAATTTGTTCAGACGGATGGATTGAAAGAATTAAAAGTTTTATGTGGGATTTTAATGGAGTGAGATAGTTTTGTTGACATTTCCACGGATTGACTTGACGAAAAGGACTTTTATCCTGTAAATAAGGAATTGTGATCTGGTTTCTGTGTTCTGTGTTCTACTGGAGAAAGCAGACAGAATTTGTACATTTTCGGATTATTGGTTTTAAAATGTTTAAAATTAAGACAAAGGTACCTACCTGGTTGTGTTTAAGTTCATAGTTCGAGGGGAAGTTTACTGTAAGTGGTATGGATTTGGGGGCTATGGAGGAAGTGAAATGAGGTTCACGCAGTGGCGTGCGTGGTAGATATATAATCTTTCCGAATTAAAATTTCACTTCAATTCACTTCACTTCAATTATTTAAAATCCATTATCTGTATTTTTGGAAGGTTTCTGCGGTGAATCAGCCGAATCTTCGGTTTCGCGTTAAAATTTTCCATTGCACGTGCGGGGCTGCTCTATTAACCGAAAATATTAATGATATTGGCTTTGAGAAAGAAGTCGCACGGTGGTTAATCGAGCTATCTCGACGTTCAATTTTGAAGAGGTAGTGACTTGAAAACGAACTTTTTCTTACAATTAAGCAATGATTTTGTCATTTATCGGGCCCGCGTAAGGTTAGAATGAAGATGCAGAAGCATAAGGCCGACACCCTTAGGTCTATTATGATACCACACAGGGGGATCCTATTCCAGTGGTTACACTGAACCAAAAAGGTACTTAGATGTATAGAAAAAGTTATTTATATTAAAGTATTTTTCATTAAAATTCAGCTGATGAACATGTTCTTTGATCCAGAGAATGATCGTTCATCAATCAATGAACCTGTTCATTAAATAATAAATTATTCTCTTTATTAATGAAAATCAGTTCATTAATTTATGTATTTTATTCATTCATCAACAAACTTTGTTCTTTTTGTGAACGAATTTGGTTCATTAAACCAATGAACTTTGTTCATTAATCCACGAATTGTGTTCGTTAACTCAATGTATTCTGTTCATTAATTCAACTTAAAAGGTTCATCATTTTATTTGAGAAAGTTAAAATGCTCACCCGTTATTCCATACTCTTCTGAAATGTTAAATAAATAAAATAAATAAAACACTTCGGAATCGATTAATAATATTTATTTATTTTTTTATTGGTTTAATAATAATCACCATATAACATTAAATCAACATAAAAATAACATATACAATAATAAATGAAATATAACTGTATAATAATAAAATAATAAAAAAATTAAATAAAAGAAAAAAAAGAGAAGAAAAGAAAAGAAATTATTATGTTCATGTTGTTTTATATAATGGCAGCAGAAAAAACTTATCTAATTTTGTTTGGGTAGTACACACTATAGTCGACTGGCGGGAGTAGGAGCTTCAAAGCGTATATTTGGAGGAAATTTGTTCTTCGTCACTGATGTTGATTTCTTCATTTGTGAGCTAGGAAAATAAACAAACAATTATGAAATGTATATATAGAAAAGCGACAATTAGCAACTCATACCTTTCAATTTAATAAATAATGGACTTACCTTTATTATTTCTTTTGTTTTTCCCATTTTATTTTTTTTCACATTTTTAATGTTCCACGTCTTTATTTACTTAAAATCTCACATTAAATAATTTAAAATTTTTCTCCGCTAACCTCATTGAAACTTACTTCAAGAATAAAAGAATCTTTTCTGTTGCCAACCCAAAATATAAATTAAATTTTCCAGCCAACCTTGTTAATTCGAGTGGCTTAATGAAAACCGTTGTTTGGTTCAATGTATCATACATTAAGTTATGAACAGCGGCCATAGCTTATTTTGTAACTTTACAATAAAATTAAAAACCCAAAAATGTTTACTTTACTTCGTTTACATATTTTATGGTTCAAAAAATTGCAATATTTTCCTGTTTTGAAACGATATAAAAGGACATTTCTCTACCTCATATAAATTTCTATAAGTATAAAAATATATAATATATATATTTTTTAATGTACAGTTCTTTAAAGAAAGAAACTGTTCATTAAAAATAATTAGTAATGTTTGAACAATGTTAAAATATTAAAGAACATACATTCATTGAATTAATGAACTGTACATTAAGCCACAATTTTCTTTAATGAATTTGTACATTGAGCCAAAGAATTCGTGCATTGAAACAATGAATTTTACTTAACGAACGAAAATTTATATTTTTAAGAAGAATATTATTTTCAGTGTAACCAGTTATTGGGTTTTCTATGTAGCGAGAGTGACTTCAAATGGCATGGCAGGGCATGGACAAAGAAAGTGCCGGATTGCTTTCTCTTCCCCGCAGTTTCTGAAGTATTCCTTTTATTATTCACCTAGTCTTGTTGCATGCTTGCCTATGAGACAGTGCCCAGTAGTGACAACTATTGCAGCATTAATATGTAATCTATTAGGAGATATCAGACTCACCAGTCATGTGTAGCATGTGTCCGCTCAATATCTTCTCAATGGCATCTTACTCCAACATGAGTTTGCATTTGGCGATTTGGTGTTTTCATACCTAGAGAACCCTTATCAGTTGAAAGGTGGTTCCAAGTTTGGCGACTTTATCATCCTTATAGTTTCCTGGAATGTCCCTATCTCCGGCACCTAACATTATGTTATCACAGAAATATGTGATAAAGAAAAGGATCGGCAGTCTATTCGGCTGATCGGCTACTCCATAGAATTTTGAGAAACTGATTTCAGCAATCTTCATGCAACTGCCTGTTATTTCGTTACTCTTAAGCCTAAACAAGACTTATTTTAGTGCCATAACTTTTGCTTGAAAAACAATACAGTGATTGGGTACAGGGAAAGAGAGATAAACATTTCCCACTATAAATCAAAAAATCAAAACACCACCCTCCCAGATTGTTCTCGCTGAAATGGTGACTTGGAAGTTTGTCATGAACTGAGGTCAAGCTATGGTGCACTTTCATGGAAGAGTTCTAAAAGAATTAACAAAACCTTCTATGTACTCTAAAAGGTTGTACCGATACAAATAGGCGCACAAGCTGCTAATTGCTTGCTTAAGATATCAAGGGTATCAGTTTAAACTGAACGTTTATAGATCCACAGGGAAAAGTTTGCAAAATCAATAATATCAGGCAAGCTGATACTTTTGAAAGACTAAGGTAATGATATTATACGTCGCTGAGTAAATGAAATATTGTAACAAATTTTATGAAATAAAGAAATCCATGTATATATCTATCTATCTAACTACTGCCCAATATATTCTGTTCGAAGCCAATGTGTGATAAGGCACTGTTGTTACCAATGAGTTTCTGGAAAAATAAGAGTACCAAAGTAGCCTTACAAATTCTATTTTGTATGTACGTTTTTCAGCTTTCAAGGGTGGTCCAAAATAGGTATATAGCTTCAACATTAAGTTTCATTTAGGAAAAGATCAATATCAAGTTTAATGTCTAGAATTTTTCATGTCGCTGACTAACCAACAACCGATCACGTTTTTTTAAAACACTAAGATGCCTTCCTCTTCGTTTGGGAATGTGTCTTCGAAGCAAGTGTCCTTGTAAATGAAAAAAGACACAGTGTTTACGGTTTGATGATGTGGTCTCTCCCCAAATATATGGAACACGTGAAGGGGACAACAAAATAGGTTAAATTTTTCAAATTCGCTTATTAAGACTAGGGCAAGGTAGAGCTGTACCAGTCCAATTAATCGGCTGAAGTTGGGGCATTGACACTGAAGTGTTATTCTTCATCACCGTAGTATATATTCGGCCTTTGCTTTACTCATATCATATCATCACCATTGTGGTTGCAGTGGCTTGGTGGTAGTGGCAGGTTAAAATCCGAGGCACTACCACCTAAACGTTTTTCTTGCAAAGCAAGAACTGTCACGGGAAGCTTTTCAAAAATTTGTAAATAGTTCAAAATCACCATTAAGACATACAGCTTAATGTTGATTCCATATGTGAAAAAAATGCCGTTTACCCCTAATAGTAATTTATTTTGTATAAAACTTAAGAACGATGAGGACCAGCTAGGTCAACCCAAGGTCCGAAATAGACGTGCGGCTCAATGAATAAGATTCCAAAATAAGTGCGGTCCTTGGCCGCTTGAATTATGTTCTCATTTCTTAGCTTTTATAGAGTTAAGCTGGGAAAACCGCTTGTAACCTAAACTCCGACTTGCGCGACGAACCAAACATTTCGACTTTCATTTGCTCTAAAAGGGTGACGCAAACGACCTGTTATATTCCGTATGTACTGTCTCCCTAATTATCGATTTAGTATGTTATCCTTATTTACAGAGTAAAAATCGGTTGTCAATTCTTAATGCAGTTTACTTTACTTTGATTATTACGGTAATTTATTTTTTTACGAAATTAGATTTTAATGACCGTCATTAGAGTTGTTGTTCCCATCAATATATGAATACATGCACCTTGTTAAGTCGTGATTAAATGGCAATTTGTAGGCAATTTCAATTGAAGCAAGTACAGTACTATTTAATTGTTTGTCCGAATAGATGGATTTTTTCGGCTTATTATGAAGAGTTGGGAGGAGCTAGTGCTGTCAAAAAAGTCTTTAACGCATTCGAAGTACTGATAATTATTTTGTTTTAATGAGTCTTGTTGAACAAATTATGCAATTATAGCCCCTTCCTTAACTAATTATCCTGGACAAAATTACGACACAATAATTTCAACAAAGAAGCCTTCCATACAAAATGTATCCAACCCGAGAGGAGCAACAAGGAGCAGTACCTGCAACGCCTGCGGAAGTAGAATATTATTTAGTATTTATTGCCAAATACACCTAAATTCCATAGTGAAAGCAATTGGAAGCATAGCTTTTAAAGTCGAACTCTAACACTCCAGAACTAGATAAGGTATTAAATAGATTAAATTTCGACTTAAGTTCAATTTTAAAGTTTAAAGAAAGGTAAATAAGTTAGCCGTAAAAAGTACTGATGTCTTAAAACGAATAACAAGTTATTTTTTATTATAAATACATAAAAGGTGTTTTTAGGAATATAACAAAGCTGGGTGAGTTCAATGGATTTGGAATCGCAATTTCTTAATCGGTGTAGTGTAGTGAACTCATTACTAATGGTCATAATGTACAAAATCTAAGTCCACACTTCTGAGCAGATAGGATCCATGAAATCAGAAGTACATAAACGTTTTATAACTCAATTTTCATTTTGATAGACCTCAGGTATAAAACAGAGGTAGGTAGGTAGGTAAAGTGGGAGCGTAATTAGTGCTTAGGTGCCGTTTTGTTGTTTCATTCACGGGACCTGTGAGAAAGGAATGCACATTGGAGGCATAACTCAAATCCAACCTGTAGTATTTGAAAGAAATTATACTGCTAAAGTTCATATTCGAGATGTCCGCGAGGTCATCAAAGAAATGCTTACCCAGTGTACGATATCTGGATTTCGCTAAAGCCGGACACTTACCACCTAGACTCAACTAGTGAGGAAAAATGTACAGGAATATACCTCTCTTAACGTAAATTCACTGTAAAAACAGGGTACGGGGACAAGTAATGACGGCAACACATCCTGAAGATTCTTTGCCAATCTAAAAAGGACTTATCACTTTAATTAGTGAAAACCTAATTCGGCGGTTTGCTGTTATATTCTTGAAGTAATATCATGGAATGAAAAAGAAGATGTCAAAATTTATGCAAATATGCGCTTGGGAAGCTGTACAACTTTTTGTTGAGTTATATAAATGGTTAATACGCCAGCAACCGTATATGAAGTTTTGATCCATGGAGAAGAAATCATTAAAAATTGTGCATACGAATGAAACTACGAATAAATATGTGATTCATCGTATCCTCATATCCTCAGATCCACTTATAACAGGCTTAAGACCACAGGTAAATAAGAAAATACTATCAATCAGCGCAGACGATAGAAACCTCATTTTAGCATTACAAATTATTATTTTTATATAATTATTTTGGAAGAATTTGTTTTTGTTTATGTTCATAATAATTCAGATTTACTAAAAAAAAATTTATTTCCGTACAACATCGAAACTCTCAAATGATAGAAAAATTTCAATAACTTTTGTTTTTTAAACATTTTTTCTTAACAAAATTTTGACCAAATACGTAAAACAATAACAAATGTTACGAATTTAAAATTTCATATTGTTCAGATTTAACAGACTTTTTTCCACTCTCCCATCACTGTTACCAAATTTTTTCCTCAAAAAATGCTAAAAGCGGGCCGAAAAACTGCTGAAACCTGCTAAGCAAAACTGTAAAAAATGATTTAAAAAATGAGACTGATTTATTCAATAAAAATACAAATTTTTAATTTTAATATTTTCTATGTAATTCTAGTGCATTATTTTAGGTAATTACTTAAGATTGTCCACTATGACTGAGATTTTGGCTCAATGTTTGGGAGTTTTTGAATGATTTTTAATTACAAACGACGAGGAATAATTAAATTGCACGTCCAAGCTTTCCAAAATGCACAATTTTTTTCTTTTTCCTTTGTCAGCCAAACTGTGGCATTGTTCCCATTCGGTTCGTATTTCCTTTTTATGTTAACGCACCCCAAAAAGGCGGTTTTAATTTTTTTAACCGAAATCCTAATTTTTTTTTTTCTTATTTTCACTTAAACCTGACATCTTTTTCACTGCTTTTTGTTGAATGGGACATCGAAATCGAAATTTCCAACGCACTCCAAAAACTTTCTTTGTGGAAAAATTACAAGTTTCTCGATTTTTATGGTTTTTGAATTTGGAGTGGAAAACCTTTATTTAGCAATTTTGGCTTTCAGCGATTCTGGTTTTTTATCTACAGGATCTAGCAATATATGCCAGATATTTATACTGGATGATTAGGCGACTAATTCGTCTTTAGTTGCCGTAGTTTAGAGGGCTCCTTTCAGCTGAACTATACATTTTGTCGACCAAATCTTGGAAATTAGTTGATGTATGCTCTCTTTAAGTCATTTCTTTATGCCTGTCAGAATTCTTGGCCTTCATCGTCAATGTTAAAAGGTTCACTCTTTCGGACAACGGAATTTGTCGTCTTAACCGTTAAGAAGTTTGTAGAAAAGGTTTTTCCATATCCTCATCACCGACTACAAGGTTTCCTTGTTCATCTCTATAGGTCTCTGTTCTGGTCTTCTTCCACAGACACTTTATTTTTAGCTTTTGGTAAAACTTCCGAACAATATTCTTGGAGTAGCATCCTTCTATTGCCTTAAACGCTTGCTGGACAACCACAATTTAAATGTACTCTTAAGTGGATTATTTATTTTTTGCAATATTCCTGTAGAATACATAAATACTTTTCGGTAATGGGAATTGAGAGTTTAGGTCAGTATGAAAGCGATCTCTTATTTGTATGTTCCTTTCTACTTCCGTTTGCCTTAACCCTATATAATTCAAATGGTCTACATTTTATTAACTTAGTTAACTTTACCGCAGAATAAAGTCATTAACCTTCAAAAACACTAACAAAAATTTGTCATTAAAAAAAATCAAAAATCTCAAAACAAAAATACCAACACACTCCTTAATAGAAATAAACCGCCCTATTCTCACGTGTCGTTCGTTATACAAAACAAGAAGTCAAATCGTAAAATGTTTCCAAATTATTACTTCCTTCCAATTAACTTTTTTCCGATTGAAATATCACGAGGACACCACCACATCCCAAATTCAACCACCAATTGGAAATATTTTTCAAAATGTGACATTTTAGGTAGATATGTATAGTGTATCCTTCCCAACAAGGACAAATGGGAAAATATTTCAATTCGTGAACAAGTTTCTAATTTCGAAATTCTGGAAATGCCACCCATTGATAAAGTATAATTACATTTTAATTGAGAAGTTGTGTACGTCAAACGAACATAAGGGTACCCAGTATCCACCACATTTCTACCCACATCTATCCAAAAAAAATTCTAAACCGCCACCGGAGGAACACAATCGAAAGGATATGTTCGACATGATTTCACCGAAAAGGGAAGTAAACAAAAAAAAATCGCTTTCCTGTGGGTTGCGGTTGCGGTGCGGGGAACGGGATGGTAAAATTCTTATCACACGCAAAGTTATCCATTATCAAAAAAAAAAAAAAAAAGTTCCTTCGTCCCTTTCCATGTTTAATTCGCGGCTTGCCATACCTTGATTCATTCCGTACCTATATTGCAGCGAGGTATGTACCCGTAATGCATGATTCCAGGGGATATAATAACGTACAATTAATGAGTTCATTTGTTGTACCGCCCACCTCCCCCTGCGAGTGTGTGTGTGTGTATGTTTGTAGTTGAACAGAAAAAAAAAGTCCTGGAAATTGTGTACGTTCTGAACAATGAACTGGAAAATGCGATCGTCCTATGCATGCTTCAAGGAAAAAAATTATAAAAAACATAGGTTTACCTCGCCACCGCCACGTCGACGGGTCCTGTTCTCTTCTGGTGGGGGACTAAATGATACCTGTAGCAGAACAATGTTTGATTATGTTCGAAGGAAATTATTTAGAGGACATTGTCGTCATAGGTTGTTGTGATTACGTTCAATTGATGTGACAAAGGACACACATGGATGCGGCACGAAATGCCTAGAAGAGTGCGGCCCGGCTTCAAAGTGCGGTGATATAAGTTCTTTGGCTGTTTATCGTCGCTGGTAATTGGCAGATGGAGTGTAGGTAATTACTATGTGCGGACTAACTTATATCGGGTTTCCTTCAAGCGTATCAGCTCGGTGAGTAGGAATACAAATCAGTTTCATTTTTTATGGAATATAAAACTCCGTCAGCTGGATTGGAAGTAATGTGGTGTTGATTTGTGTAATTACGAATTGTGTTGTTTTTTCTTTCTTTCTTTTTTGTCCGAATTATTTATGAAATTCTGATTGAAGCAGGAAAATAATATGCAAGCGTGGAAGAATAGCATGTGCTGTACTTCAGTTTTTTATTTAAATAATGCAGATTTGTGCTGCAAGATTATTGGGTGGATAAATTCCGAGATTGGATAGAAATGTTTATCGATTATCGTCGAAGTATTTTTTTTTTTTTGTCTGCGAAGACAAGGATTTATGCGATAATAAAGTTTATTTTATGTTAACAACTAAAACAACCGGCAGTGATCCTGCAGAGCTTTACCAAATTGACCGATTTGTCTCCACTAAGAGGGCTTTTTGTAAGAGATGGAATTTTTTTTGGTGTTGAAATTATTACTTTCAGAATATATACTAGTCAAAAGAATAAAAGGAGCACACAATTTGGTAAATTTTTAGATATGTATTTTTACAGATTGTCAATTAGTCGCATAAAGTTTGAAGTTTGTGAAGAAGTAAATAATGCAAATTCTGAAACATTTGTATTTTTTGTTTTATTTTGATGACAATGTTTGGAAAATATATACTTCCCATCACAACTTTGATCAATCAGTGCAGTTAAATGGTTTAAGATTTACATCCTTAAAGGGGGTAAAAATCCAGGAAACCTTAGTTTTAGCATAAATTTTTCTGAAGTTGAGGTAAATAAGTCTTATTTTGTTACTTTTTTTCAAAGTTAAAAATAAAATCTTGTGTCACAAAATTAGAGGTCCTTGGTGAGTTCTTAAAACTCTCTCTGATTTCTATCATGCAGTCATTATTTGCCGATGATCTAACAATAAGACAAAAGTCTAAGTAATTTACGATCGAATACCATAGCAACGAATTGACATTGAGAAAACGATGGCATATCAAATCGTAGCTAAATAAATAACAACATGATAAGTTAGCACCGTAACGATTAACTGAAACTAAATTCAACCTTGCCCACGGACCCTTATGAGAAAAAGAAGAATACTTATTGCCCACAAAAACGTTCTGACAAAATATCTTAAAACTGGAAATTGAACTTTGAAATGAATTTGAATTTTATTTGTTTCGTGTCGTTAAAGCTCAACCTCGAAGTTTTTGAAAACCATTTTAAACATTTGGGCGAAACCCACGGGCGGAACTTTAGATAGGGTTGCAATGAGGTGGGAGGGTAATGATTCCTATAGTTCTGATCATAACCTCGTCGATAAAAGAAAAGAAGAAGAAGTAAAATTTGGTCAATTGTCGGTTTGGCGGACGGTTTGCTAGTTTGCCACACTAATACATGCCGATTAGTGTGTTACAAAACGGATAGGGTCGTTCACACAGTGCATCGGATAGGATCTTATACGCAACATTAAGCAGGGTTATAGCTTGATGTATTGTACGAACTTTACGTTCCTACATCAAAACTAAAAGCTTATAAACCAGTAACGGATGCATTTTCGGCTTATACCTTAATGCTTAAAACTGTAAGTCAACAAAGATGTATCCTTAGGATAGAGGATAAAGAGGAAAATCTGGCATGAGTTTGAAATAAACCGTAAAAACATAACATTCCAAGCCAAATACAAATATTGCGTAACACTGCTGAGTTTTGAAATCAGCTACAAATAAAGTGGGGGGACTCGCTTTATTTAATTGAACTAAGTATGTTCTGATACTATCGTGTACTCTTATGTTGAAAGCCAAAGATAAGTTTCAAAAGGTGTTATTGTCTTTGATTTTTTAAGCTGGTGTATTAAGTTCGCTAGCAACTTCGGTGATAACATTAGGATAAATAGTAACTAACTGACAAATCATCAAGATGGCGGATAAGTCACTAATGCATAGTTACCTGAAAATAATCTAGAAATTTGCTGTCGCAATAAACTTCCACCAGAAGTCCAAAAATGCAGGAAAATTCTGAAAAATTTCCATTGTATCCTTTCCATTGTATCCGGTTTCATTGTTACAAGAAAAAAAAACCCAAAAAAGGAAGAGAAATTCATACATAATATATGTGCATTTTGGTTTCCAATAAATATGAGATCCAAGATTACGTCACGCAGGTGTTAAAACGGAAGGCCCATTTCTCACTAGCATGTTTTAGAAGACTAGGTGAATTCAGTTGGTCTTGAATTTATCGATTACAAAACCAAATACATACTTTCAATATACAAGCAAACATATGTCCACCGGCAACGACACTCGTATCTGTTGCAAGCAGATTGTTATAGAGTTTATCTATCTCGAGGTTAACATCAGCCCCGCAAACGATACCTTAAAATTGCACTAGAAAACCGATGCTAGTTTGGAAAACAAGTGGGCTCAAAATTTCTAATTCGAAGTGCGAAGTACAAATTCTCTAAAATACTGTGCTGAGAGCTGAACAGGGAAGTGAGACAAATTCTTCCGTGAATTCCGTTATAATGACCAAACTATCGTGGAAAACAGAAAGGTTGGTCTTACTGGAAGCATGCAGGGGACGGAGATAGCACCAACTTGTTAAAACTGCGGGACCTACCGATGCACGTATTGAAAATGTCATGTCAAAAATCAGACACATCGCTGAACACAAGTTTTTGATAAAAACAAAACAAAGGGACTATAAGTTTGGCGCACAGAACTATTTTTTTGGAACCAAATTACTAAATTTGGTAACGTTCTTCAAGCTTGTATACCATCGCAATGAAGACTACCACTGAGTAAAAAAAAACACCCTTTTACTTAAGTTATTACAATCGGGTCTGAAGACAATAAACACATATACGAATTCTAATTACTTACATGACGTTGAGAACTACAGAAAAGGCCTACAATTGCCATTACAATTGCGCCACTGCATTTATCAGTCAACGCAAATTACTATTCATATAAACAGGATTAGCCCAGAGATACATTTAAAGATAATTCGAAGCAATGTGTCCATAAAAGTCTCATATAGGTAGGTAGATATTATCTGTATCTAAAACTGTATCTTTATTTCCCCTCAGTATTAGGTAGACAAACAAGAAAAAATAATTAATATAATGCCATTTAAAATAATGTCAATTAGAGCTAAACAAACACACAAACTCAGTGGGTACGTCATACCTCTGTATACTAAAAATCAGCTTAAGCATGTTCGGCACTGCTAAGCTGCTTACACAGCATCTTCGGTATCGCTTTCGATGCGACCCAATTCAATTTTCATTTCCTAATCATAAGAAAGAGAAGAATTTATATAGAAAGAAGCGTTTATTGCTTCGGTTTTTCTTCGTTTAGTATTTATTTTTGAGATTTTAATTTCCCACTCCATTTGCTTGAAAAGGGAGCAAAAAATAAAAAAGAAAAACACACAGCTCCTTAAGAAAACCGGAAAAGAAAATGAGAAACACTCAAAACACTGTGCAAACATAGCTCCCGGCGAATTCCATCATGCTAGGCGGCTTTAGCTTTTTTCCTTTTACTTGACTCCCAACAGCAACAACAACAAATGACACACAGATTAGGTGTGCGCGCTCCTCAACTGAAATCATTCTGTGCAAGCAAACAAACTGTTGCAAATTGAATTCTTGTATTCAGTGGGCGGTTCAGTTGGCGGAAGAACAACATTAACCTGAGAAAGTCGTTTAGTTATATCTATATTCCATAATAATTGTTGGCAACACTGTAATCAGTAAAATATGCACGTATACTGTGCTAAATTGAATGTTGTTTAGCTTTTATTTTGTTCTTTACTCGTTGCTATTCAATGGAATGTGCGAGGAATGTTAAACTTATTTTTTTTTACATATTTAATTTTTTTTTGAAAGAATGAATAGATTTGCTCTTGTACTACTTAATGCTGGAGCCATACATTTGTAAATATTTGACGAATAATTTGGCATGTCAAAAAATGGATAACAAAATTTGCAAATCTGCTGAAGAACTGAAAGGGATTCGTTAAGTAAGTAGTTGGTGTAGTATGTTGGTGCTTTCGTGGAATGTGACAACGTAAGGCTTTTCTAAGAAAATGCAAGAACTCTATTACTTTTCGAATTTGGTCGGATGACTGAACATTCTGAGTCTTGTTTGGATTCCGGGTTATAATTTCCGATGAAATTGCTCGTCAAGGTTCAAAGAAAATTGCTCAGGACTTCAACTTTAGCTGGGTTGTTAATAAGGGCATCGATAGACGACTGTGCCTCCCATATACACAACATTCCACGGCACGATTCTTCGAGCTGCAGACAGACCAAACTAGTTCAACCGAATGTCTATGGGAAGTCTACCGCGCCTAGTAGGTATTTTGACGGGCCACCACGCTTTTGCGAAGCCCTTATCTGCGATGCTTATGCAGAAAGTGAAGTTGCATTTCCTCGGCGAATGTCCTGCCTTTAGGCCAGAGGACATCGAACCAGGCTCCTGACCTTATGTGCTCAACATCTGAGCTCCTTATCACCGAGGTGCATTCTCGGTTTTCTATGAAGAAATCAGCTAAATTACTAAAAGTTCAAAAAACCGCTTCCTGGTGTAAGTGCTTCAACGGTCATACAAAACAGTAGAGATGGATCGTTTTGAGAGGTGTTCTTTTACGCTCCCAAAACGTGGGCGTAAGCTTTTCTAGGTGACGTGAAATAGCGCCCGACGAAATAACGCCAATTTTGAAATTCCGTGAAAAAATGGTAATAACGCCCGGCGGGCTTGGAAGATGTCTCCAAGATGTTGGCCGCTTGCACTTATTTGGTAAGTGAAAATATTAACTTCCAAATGGAACAATACATTTTCAAGCGTCGTCCCAATGATGATGTAACTTGGGCAAGACCAGGGAGAAACTGATGTTGGCTGCTCGTGCAATTGCCGCCATCGAGTACTCTAAAGATACCTATGTCATGTCATCTCGTCCAGTTGGTCAACGTGCCGTACTTAGGGTGCACCAATCACTCCAGTTGCCGTACGTTTCACTCATGGTGAATGCGCTATTCCACGTCACCGCTTTTCTATCTATCCTTTTCTGCACTGCTCTTCCCGAGGAAATGGAAATTTAATTTTACCAACCCGTCCCAACAAGAGACTATTCTTTCTATCCCTTCTTATGCCGACCATCGTACAATACCTCGCTTCTTTTCAAGGAAGCGCTAATCAATCGTTATCTTATAAAATATCTTGAATATTGAAAATTTGTTAATGATCGGAAGCACGGTTTTCGTAGTAAAATTGCCACAACAAATCCAATTACTCATTTGTTGAGAGTATTATACGCTTGATATTTCGAAGGTATTTGACAGAGTTTGCTATCCAGTTCCAGTTCCATTCTTTAGATATTTCCTTCTTTGGATGTACTGAAATGCTACGTCGAACAAGGCCAACGGGCACTCCAATTTTTTGACTTTTATTGAACTTGGAATATAAATCCCATATCTTTGGAGATATCATTATTTTGAAAAGGAAACTAACCCAGGCGCAGTCAACACTTACGGCTCATGAAACTTCACATTACTCCGCTCCACATGCTCTCCTCGCTCACATAAGGATGTACTACTTCTGCTCTCTTCCGCTTAATAAATATAACTATCAGAAAAGGGCTATGGATTTGTAACCACTTATCATTAATTAATTTTTTTTAAATGCTAATATTTCACTTAGCTTCCTTAACTAGGTAATGTTCAATGAAAATCCAGCCGTCATTAAACATAATTTTCAAATAAATTAGATACTAACCAAGCAACATTCCTATTTCCATCGACAACCAAAAAAAAACCTCAGCTGCTGACCTCTTTTAAAGTAATTTCCCTCACTAATGACACAAAAATAGCTTCCGGAATTTCAAACTGGAACTAACAGTTCACATTGCATCATGAGATGTAGTAGTTGGCTATAGCTTTGCTTTGGCTTAGTGCCTGCCAAATTTTGTGTACCAAAATAATTATGAGTAATTGGATTTGTTGATAGTCGTAAGGCCATAAAGTCCATTTAACTTGTTCCCTTCAACAAATAAATAGGCAAAAAAAAGTACAAGGAAGAACTGGGCAAAACTTTTTAACTGCCTCATTAAGGCTTGCTAAAACGAAAAATAAATCCCCTCCGAACAGGACTTCGTTTTGTTTACGTGCCTAATTAGCCAACTGCAACCAAAAGTAGATAATTAAACGTGTTATTTATTTTTGAAAAAATAATTTGTTTTGCGATTCAATTTTGAGCGCTGGTTTTATTTTCAATAATTATTTTCTAGATCTGGAATAATTTATTGAGAGTGACGGGAGGTATTGCAGGTAAATTGGCCATGGAAATTGCAAGAAATGCTTACTTTTGGTGACATCAAAGACAATGTAAATACAACAATGTAGATAAGTTAAGATAAGATAATTCGTAAATTTATTCAATTTATAACGCAGAGTTTCGTCGGAGGCCTTAGGGATACCTACTAACTGAAAATAAATGGAACACACGGTGATTTTTAAGTTGGTCACTGGAAACTCTGGGTGCAGAGGCTTAGTGGTTAAGTGCGTTGAACAACTAAACGAGAAGTAACTGGTTCAAATTCCAACCTGTACCACCTAAATGTTTTTATTCGCAGTCCCACCTCTTGCGAACGTCTGAAAAACATCCAAGAGTAAGAATTGGCATGAGAAGCTTCTCAAAAAATAAATTTGCCGTTCGAAATCGGCATTAAACTGTAAGTCCCTTCCATTCGTGTCAAAAATATAACTTCGTCCACACAACGGTTTGGGAAGCTAGGCTTTAGGTACTGTATGGGCCGTTTACGCCTAATATTTGTTTTATTTTACTGTAAATTCTGCCTACGAACACTATGGCTTTATGACTTTTTTTGTCCGGTGCTACCGACTTAACATATCAGAGTATTTTTAAAAAAGTTTAGACTTGTTCCGAGGAAAATAAGTAAACGCCTTATAGCCAATTCGTCTAATTTGCTGATTTATTGGCACAACTAAGCACTGCTTTTAAAAACTGCTGGAGCAAACGAATGTCTACTTGACTGCGTGCCTTGCCTGTTCATTGGGTCCGGTATTTTTTATCGCCCGCATGATTGTCACAGATATTAAGCCATGTACGATCCAAATATTTAAATGTTGGTCTTATTAGACCACAATAAATTTTCTTAAAATGTCTTAGCCAATGAGTACCCGCATTACTTGACGTTCTCCCACTATATATTTCTTCTATCTAAATAGAATTTAAATAGAACGGACATATATGGGGGAATTTTCAAATATCAATTGCTTTATGTTGACTAAAAACTTGCAAATATGGTTAAATATTTTCTTCTAGTTCACATTGTGGCAAAAATTTGACAGTTAATAGGTAGTGGTCAAGCGAAGAGGAGCAAAACGAATTTTACGTCAATTTCAGTTTCAGTGACCGAAACAACAAAAATTAATTAGTTGTGTGAACAAAAATCATAAAGAAAATCTTAAAACAACAAAAACACAAGTAGTCCTTGATAAAGGTACACTTATCGCACAAACCCAGGTTATGTCAATAGTTGCCTGGAAACGTCGCATTGGCATCTTGATTTTGCTTGTAGTATTGCATCGGCGTAAATAACGTAGGTACTTGTCACAAGACAATAACAGTGAGTCTCTGCCCGAGACACAATAGCCTACTCCTACTGGACTCATAGCTTTCAATCGGAGGTTCGAGTGTTTTCGATTTTCCGGCTATACATCCACATCTTAATTCAGCTCATAGAATTCGCAATTGTGTATTATCCTCGCTGTTGAATTTTCTCATAAAAGAGTTGAGTATCTGGTCACCTTGGGCAGTAGTTGCCGCAGGTAATTTTTCATTGAATCTGCACTAAGGTATCGTTTTCGGAGTTGATGTTAAACACCCTTTCCCCCTCGTATTTTCTGCTACCAATAGTTAAGTTTCGTCGTAGCCACTAAACAGATGCTTTCTTGTTTTCTAGGATATGTGTTTAGTTTTGCCCTCGTTTACTTCAAGATCAACTAAGTTGACCTGGTTTTCAGTTGCCGTAAAAGCATCTGGCACTGAAAAATCCTTTATTCGGCCATCGCCTTGCGTATGGTCTTAGTCGAGTTGCTGGGCCAAAAGCCTCACTGAGACTTACCAATTATGGTGTTGCCAAAACGGTATGAGTCGTTTACACAGTAAGTTGAATAGTAAAGGGTCGTCCAACCATAATGCACAATGTTAAACAAACAGCGCCCTTAGAATTTTGAAGCCTATTACGAAAATGGGCGTTCAAATCAAAGTGCATTTCGTGATTTCTTTGGTCAGCATAATCGACCAAATGTGCCTACAATCGGTAGAATTGTTCGCAAATTTCAGAAAACTGGGTCTGTAGGAAATGTGAAAACATCTGTAAATGCTCGCCCAGATCGTTCTGCGGAAAATATTGCTGTCGTTCGCGATAGCGTGGCGGAATATAAGTTTGAGATTCTAGCGAAAATCAACTTGATCAAACAATTTTTAACAGAAATCTCAATATCAGGTGCAAACAATGCCCTTAAACAAGTTCTAGACGAATTGAGTCCATGCGCCCATGGGTGAGTTAAAAAGACTGAAGTTAAGTCTTAGATTTAATAATTCGATATTTTGGAGAGTTAATGTAGCTTTAGTAAGCGTGCATGTCAGCTTTATTATTTAGGAAGGAATTATGAATCATCCACAATGATAACTCATCAAGTTGTCTAGCCGTACTAAGTTTGAAGCAGTTGGATTTGCGGTTGATTTACTTTAAACAGTAAGTGCAACGTCATTTAACTCGACACACATTTGCTGATAATATCTAAATTATATACGTTACTTTCCTCAGTCGCGTTCGATAGCCTTGTGAAATAGCTTCGAGTTATTTTTATCCTTCTAACACTAAATACTGCCGCGAAGTTTTGACTTTATGATTTCATATTTGTGAAAAGATTGCGCTATGCCTAGAATATAAGTAACTATGAGTAAAAGTATAGATATATTTTTTTACCATCCTTATGTCAGAAAGCATTATGTAGAGACTTACACTACTTTATCCATTGCTTTTGCCAATATAGCTTATTCCTCGCCTTTACAAATCAAATTTAATCGTATTTCTTTCCGACGAAAATGTATTTTTGGAAAAAGGTAAACAAAATTTATAGTTAAGCAACTTATTGCTTTAGTCTTATATTTATACGGCTCGCGTTCGTAAATGTTAAGGTGTCGTGACGGGATAACAATATCCCTCCGAGAACGCGTTACTCAGTGTCCCCAGACTTTCTAAACCTTCTTTCCCTTTTTTTTTAATCAGAAAATTTAAGGTTTTCCCCATTTCTGTTTTTTTCAGTTAATTCAGAAATTATGAAGAAAAATTATTCACTCACCTTATTTTTCTGACGTTATTTTGAGTTTGAAGTTGAAAATTATGAATTCAGTTCGGTTTAATGTTTTTATTTCTAAATAAAATTGTCAAATTATTTTTCACTGAAAATACTTTTAAATGTTTAATGTAATAGAAAAATGTAACTTTAAAATGGTATGTTGCATTCCCCTCTTGAAACTTGTCCCTTTGTTCCCCCCTGCTTCATAAAGCCATCACAAATTGCGTTTTTTCCCTCAGTCTTGAAGCGCTGGTGTTACCTCATTTAATATCCAGAAAGGAATAATACCATTCATTTAGCATCTTAAGGCTATCAACTTGCTTGCATATGACATCATAAGATAACACATATATAATTTGCCGGTGTTGTAAACGGAATATTAACGAAACAAAATCCATTGCCTGTGAAATAGAAATATCGGAAAAGGATTGCACTCCTCCAAAGCTCCAGAAATATAAAAACACCAGATTTTGAATAGCCCCACTGATGACTTATACCAAACTGGCAGGCTTGTCGACAAATTTTAAAATTAACTCAGACTCGATCTTGACATTCATCGGTTAATGCTACAGCCAGCTGACATATTAATACGATGTGGTTGGACATTTTTGTTAGTTTGTCTTTCCACCATTTTTGTACATGGACTTACCTACCCAGTTGTACCTAGTAATCCGTCAATATTTATTTCATTTGTATTTATCAAATAAAAGACACTTTTTTTCAAGGAATCTTATCACATTTATTGACATTTTTTAGTTAAAAGTGTTTCTTTTTTTTAATTTGATTTTGTGTTCTGCATTCTATTCCGTCGCATTCATTACATCTTATATCGTTTTATTTTCTTAAAATTTGTTTTTACCCCGTTTTCATGAAACTTTATCGGTTTTGTAATGGTGTGTGTGTGTATCTATTCAGTTTTTCATTTGTTTATAGTTTAAAATTACTCTGTTTTAACTATTTATTTTTCTTTTCATCGTTTATTCACTTTTCTTTATATTTTTGTTTGTTTTATTTTTTTTTTTTCATTTATAATTTTTTTTCTTAGAAAACTTCCATCATGTGATTGTCATACAAAACATTTCACATTAGATTTAATATTTTACAATTATATATATATATATATTTTTTTTCATTTGCTACACTCATTCAAAGGCCGCTCACAACATTGGGATTTTTTTCCATTTTTTTTTTACTTACTTACATAAATTTTCAATGACCTCATTCATTCACACCACAGAGTAAAACTAAACATTATTTTGTTTTATAGCAATTTTTTTTTTAATTTTTTCAAAAATTGTATGGTTTTTGTTTTCGTAATATATTTTTTTTATACACATTTAGCGCCTAGAAAAAAAGTAAACATCTTGTTATTAAAAAATACTTAGAATAATATATATATATTTATTTTTTATACTAACGTCTTTTTGTTTATTTATTTGAAATTTTCTGTATTTGTTGTTTATTTTATTTAGGTAAGTACAAAAGTTGTTTAATTTATTTTCTTTTTAAATTTAAGTTATTTTAGTTCTAGTACGGATTTATGCTTTTGATGTTTTTTTTTTTTTGAAAGTGAATATCAAAATTTTGGGATAAAGTGAAAGGGGTTCTATAGTTGCGTGAATGTTTCTTTGTAAAAACAATATAAAACAATGAAATATTTATGGAAGATTTTCGGATATTTTGCTGGAATTTTTCTCCGAAGACAACAAGAGGTAAAGAAGCGCAAAATGATCGCCAGACGATTTAAAAAGTATGAATTAGAAAAATTGTTCGGGAATAATAATTAATTAAATTACCAAAAATATCATCTGTGGCAACGCCATCTACGTTTAAAGGCGTCCTCTAATGTGGTTGAAAGCCTCGACTTTAAATCTCTTTTCGGCTAGCAAAGACTGCTATGGCAGCCCAACTATGATAGAATGTCGATAGACAAAGGCTCCTGAATTTGATGGAATTCCGGATTGTTATCAATTCTATGGGGTTTATCAATTCAAGGTGCATTAGGAATATATGGTGTTCCACAAAGGGATGTCTTAAGTCGAGTTCTATTTTTTGCTGACTAAGCAAATAATTGAACCAGAAAGAGTTGAATTTGCAGGAGTACTAGTACAAAATCTTTTCGCTGGAGAAATAATTATTCCATTCAATAGTGCTTCAGTTACAAATTAAGCTTCTGCGATATTTGGAATCTAAAAGGTAACATAAATAAGTCAATATTCAAAGTATTTGCGTCGTCATATCGTTGGAGACCGATAAGTGAAAATTGGGATTTTGGAAGTCAACTTACTGAGATTGTTAAGGAAAATAAGTTCTTAGGGTTTGTTAATACAAACACCTTGCCTTGCATACTCATGTAAGTGATTAATGCTTTTGCAGCTAAGAAAGCTGATCAGCAATTCAAAACTAAATAAATCCCTTTAAGAAGTCGAATGAAGGTTGGCCTGGGGCCTCACCGAACACAATGTAAGTGATTGGCAAAATGTATTCCATGATAGCATCGCAAAAGCTGTCGTATTCTATTTTGAATAGATCATTATCAGAACGAATTAATCTACATCGAGACAAATGCCTTAACAACTTAGTCGCTCATTTCGGCTGTCAAACTATTTTACCAACAGTCAGTAAATCAGAATAAGTAGAAATCTTTAGATTATATTTCTCTAGAAAGTCTCCACATCTAAAGAAGTAACCGACATTCGAAATGGAAAACTAGGAAACTGACTATTTTTTCAACATGCACCAAGGTTTCAAAACGATTTTATAGACATAAATGCATATAGTAATTTTCATACAGCTAAGGCTGATCCCTATGCGGGGATCGCAATTAGCGCTGAAGCGCCGTTTTGATGCCACCACTCATGATGACCTTAAGGTATGGTAAAGGTTGTAGGTAGATCCACCCTGTGGTGCTGACTTACAGCCACCAGTCTAGCGACATCTGCGATTGTACTTGACAAAACAATAATGGCGAATCATGGAATGTTATTTTTTCGTTATTCATTATTCATTAGGAGAGTAATTTAAAGGAAGATGCCTCTTTTACAATCTATCTTGAGCACAAAACTTTATTCCCAGAACTGGGGTACCAGTTGTACTGCAGACTTTAATAAAACGATGACCATGAATGCGGGCCACACACGCAGTCAGGCTCGACATCTCACATAATCCCCACTGTTGAAGTTAATAAAACGCTAATGAAGGTAAAATTCTGTGCCACTTTGCCGGGCATTACATACACATTAGGCAAGTTATTTCCGCAACCCCACTGTTTGGTTTAGATTGAAAATTTATTCCTAATTTTCCATTATTTAAAATGTGTATATCTCTTATGTCGTGGTGTCATATAAGTAATACCTATCCAAAAGCAGAAAACTAACAACTTAACGTGCCTATATAGTACAAACATAACTAATTTAGATTCCAATGGATATAGTTACCTGGAGTCGCAGTACCATGCACCGACTTTCACAGATATACTTCTATCCTGCTTTTCCACGTATAGTTGATCGGTGACTCCATTCAAATTTCTAAATTTCTGTGTCAATATCAGCGAATAAAATTTGTTTTACAAAAATTAAACCTCGTCAACTATAGAACGGCCTTAGCACTCTCTAATAAATATGTCTCTATTGTTTTGGCAAAATTTACAATAACAGGTTGTTTGCTCTATTAACTAGTTTGAAAAAAATTCTTTTATATATATTACACCTTACATTTTTATTTATGTTTTTTATTTTTTTTACTCATAAAAGCTTCAGTAAATTTTATTTATTTTATTATTGCTTATCATAAACATTACATTGCCCTATTGCAAAGGTATCATCCGCCACTTTGCTAGAAGTTCGATATCTTTTCGTATCGTTTTATTTTTTTTTTTGTTGTAAAAATGAGCAAAATTTAATCCTGAATTTGTATAAATGTTATAATTTTTTTTTTAATTTTACTTCCCACAAAGTATTGAATAACCATTTGCCAGCAATTGTACGTGAACGAGATAACATTACAAATTAATTCACAAAAATATTTACGCTTGTACATATATAATATATAATATAGATTTTATTTTATTTTCTCACTATAATTTCTCATCGTTTTTTGTTGTTGTAGTTTCATTTTCCTATTTAAACAAATTTTTGTTTTATTTTTATTTTTAATGTTTACATTGCGCGTTTGCATTTCAATCTGTACAGCCAAAATTATAGATAATAATAGAAAACAGAAAGTTTCAATAAAAAATAAGCACAAGAAATAAAATATTGTTATTTTTTTTTAATTTATTATTTAATATCTAAGCTTAAGTAAAATGTTTTTCCTATTTACACTGAAATTTTTATTTATTTTTTTTTCACTTTTATATATTTCATATAACAAATTCGCAATTGAAAATCAACTACCTTTCTCTTTCTCTCTCTCTTTCTGACAGCTCTTGGGATTTGGGTCCTTTCATATAATAATTAGTTGTTAGATTTATTTTTACAAGTTTTTCTGTTTTTTTTTTGTTAAAAATTTATTTTTGCAAAAATATCTAAATAAAAAACTTATTTTTTAATTTTACTTACAGAGTAATTTGAAAAATAAATTCTTTTCATTTGCATGTATTTTTTTGTTTTTCGATTTTCTATAGATGCTACACGGTCGTCTCCTCGTATGATGGGATGAATGTTTTTGCAGCTTTCTCTGATGGTTTTAAGTTTTTTTTTTGTTTTAGTTTTGCGTTTTTTTTGTGGGCGTTTTATTTTGTAGTTTGACATTTTTTTTTGTTGCTGTTGAATTTTGTAGTTTTATTTATTTTTTGTAAGGTGGTGCTTTCCGTTTCGGTTTATAATAACAGGCTGTAGGCAAGTTGGCTAAATAATCCATTTTTTATCGAAGTATAGAGAAATATTGGCAGGAATTGATTTTTCATTTTTGGTTATTGAGTTCATTTGAGTGTTTGTGTCTGTGGTGTTCTCGTGGTGTAGAATGTATGTATGTGTGGGTGAGTAGTAAAGTTTTAATGATAGTTTATTCTGGTTTTCGTCGTTAATTATTATTACTTTTTTAAATATTGTCTCTCAAAAGCTAAAATGTCAGTCTTTTGTTTGTTGTAATACTGTCTGGAATTAGATAAAAAAGAATTTTATAATTAGAGGGACCGATATGGTTTTAAAAGAAAAAAAGGAATAATCTCAATTGAAGGGCTTAAATATTATAATTGGAAAGCACAAAAAGGTGTCTGTGAAATCTAAAATAATTTTGCTCCTATAGGTGTATAGGCGAATATCAATGAGCCAAAGGAACGGAGACAGAATTTTAAATTTCTATAGCAGTTAAAATATTCCAAAATTTGTTTAAAATTGGGTTGGATCTAGAGCTTATGAAATTTAAAGATATCCTGAATCCGACAAAGTGATATAAATTCCAATAAGCGGATGTTGATAAAGGGTGATCAATTTCGAGGTTCCCTACTTTTTTAAAGAAAAAAACACAGAAAATTCAAATTTAATGGAGAATGTTTATTATCATTTGAAAGAACATTCTTTGGCATTTATTTTTTGAAGATTATGTCTATCAAATGTTGGCCGTTGCTACGTCGCAGATGGTCCATCCGTTGAGTCCAATTTTCGATCACTCGTTCGAGCATTTCGACTGGTAACTGGCGAATGACACGCGTGATGTTTTCCTCCAAGGCCTGAATCGAAGCGGGTTTGTCGGCATAAGCTTTTGACTTTACATATCCCCACAGGAAAAAGTCTAACGGTGTGATATCACACGATCTTGGTGGCCAATCGACCGGCCCAAAACGTGAAATTATGTGCTCACTGAAGTGTTCTCTCAATAAGTCCATTGATTGATGCGATGTGTGGGAAGTGGCACCGTCTTGCTGAAACCAAATGTCGCCGAGATCACGAGCTTAAATTTCAGGCATCAAATAGTCGGTTACGTTCGCACCGGCATAATTTTTAATGAAATATGGACCGATGATTCCACCGGCCCACAAACCGTTGTTTTTTCTGGATGAAGTGGCAGTTCTTCAATCTCTTCAGGTTGCTCTTCGTCCCAAATGCGGCAATTTTGTTTGTTTACATACCCATTAAGCCAGAAATGGGCCTCAAAAGGCTATTGAAAAAATTATCTCTACTTGGATCACCCGTTATAATGGTATAGCTCTAGCAGGTAGAATCAAACCATGGCAATGTAAGAAGTTGAAATGTAGTTCGCGAAGAACAAAGACCGATTTTAGTGAAGTATCGATAAATTTGATGGGAAAAATAAAAGTTCTCCTTTTCATTCATTTTCATTTGAAAACAATAATAACAATTTCAAATCAAATCACTTTACAGATTATGAGTTATGTTATTTTCCAAAACTACGCAAAAGCACCATCATAATGCGCAGAGAAGTTTGATATAAAAATGCATTCTTAAACCATTTGCAGAGTTAATCGAAGTTTCATTATTGTATTGAGTGCCCTGCTAAGTCTGTCAGTCAATCAATCAGTCAGGATGAAAATACTTTGGCGAAGCTATTACTGTGATGTGCACCTTTTATATGAATGCTTATAAGAAAAATTATTAGAAGATATAGGTAGAGGGTCATAATTCGCTGGCACTCTTTCGTAAGATCTTTTTCCGAAGATCAGCATTAATTATTGTGACATTTGGACGGAATCGTTTGTGGTTATGAATTTAGTTGTAATAAGTTGTATATATGTAGTAAGAACTTCATTCTAGTATGTAGTGTCTTATTTAATATTTCAAGAATCAGTCACATTGTTTTGCTAAACATGTTCGGTTTTTTTTTACTAGAGGTTTTTATTTTTCCTTCAGAGCAGAATACTGAATACAGTTTGAGTCTAGGTGCTTTAAATCGAGCTTAGAGCACTCTGATCTACTTATGAAACACACTTTTTATTCTGTGCCGTAAAAACAAACTTCAACCGACATTTTCCCTTTTAGATTTTTCGCTCTCCCTCCCCCTCTCTCTTTTTTTTCACTGCTGTAACTGTCAATGTGACATTTTATGTGCTTAGACTGCTCAGTTCAATAATCCTGAGCTCAAAGAGTGCGCTCTGATCATACTCTGAACGAAAAAAAAACAAATTCTAAGCCCTGAAAAGAAACAAGAACATTCTTGTGACAACGCCTAATATCATTACAGGTATTAAGAAATTTTTTGTTCAGCTCTACCCCTTTTTTAAAACTAAATGATATATCAAAGTTTGAATATAAGAATAGAACTAAGGGTAGATTATTTTTTTTGACACATCGTTTGTAACACCCCTTAATATTGGTCGTAGACAACTAAAAATAAATACAAGGTGGCGCAAAAATAACCTTCCGATGTTTTTTGGCTGCAATTTAAGAAAAAATGAAAAACTTTGATTCTTCTTGTGGATTATTTTTATTTGGCCTTTTAATTTTTTTTACATCAAATCGAGAATATGAAGTCATGTAAATGGCCTCCGCCACAGTTGATTGTCATTTGAGCCCTTTTTATGGCATCTTCGGCTAAACGTCGCAGTGTTTCACCAGTAGGCGTTGGACGGCTAGGAATTCTGCGACGAAATTCACGTTGTGCCAAAGTCACCGACCGATTATTGCCCAAATAAATAGTCACCAATACTCCGCGTACTGGAGCAGTGTAGCGTAACATTGTTTATTAACGTGTATTTCGCATGTGTTTACTACACAAATGTCAAAACAGAACTGACATTAGGGGCCAATCGCAAAATTTATAGCATTTTCTGATAGGAGGATTACGTTTGCGCCACCGTATATATGTAGTTGATCCGTTTCAAATGTTTAAACTATTTAGAAATGTCCGTCCCTCCATCCATACGCAATTTTTGGGTCTTTAAATTTAAGCTAGGCAGCTTAAAATTGGATCACATATTCGTTTTGAAGCCAAAGTTAGAGAGATAGAGTATAAGAACCTACGGAAGTTATGTAGGCACATCCCTCTTTCGAAAGTTTGCCACGCCCACTTTTGGGGGCGTTTTTTTTTCAAATATTGATGATTTTCTTATGGGATATGGATAGGGTATCATTACGGACGGACGGAAGGACATTGCTAGATAGGCTTAGGATTTGGTCCTGATCATAAATATGTATACTTTTATGGGTCTACGACGAATTTTAAGGGGTGTTACAAACTATGTGTCAAAATTAATATACCCTTAGGATAGGGTATAAAAAGAAATTATTTGCAACATCACTAAAAGTAGTGTAATATTTTTTTCAAAATTATTTTGCAATTATCATTAAAAAATATATAAAATCGAATAAGTACACATTTAAATGAAATGCCAAACAGTTGAAAATTGTCAAACACACAACCATTGTAGGGAATACGCAATAGGGAAGCATCACCGTGTACATTGTTCAAAAGTAAAACGAATTCAAAAGCGCTGACAAAACTGTACATTTTCTGCAAAGTTGCTGCTCTCTGTGTCAGTTGAATCTAACCTTTTATATAAAATAATAATATAATTCTTTGGCAACATTAAACATATTGGACATTTTTGAGAAGAACTTGTTGTTCGAATTTTTTAATAAAGTATGATTTATTTTGTGACAACGAATTAACGAAAAATTATTAACTCGGCCTAGGTATTCTTCATTGTTGGCTTGGTAATAATGTACACAATATATCAAAGCGACCGCGCTAAAGCAACAGCACTGAACAGTGGTGAGTGGGTGAGCCTTACCTTAAGTAACTTCTTCTTACAATTAGAATTAATGATGGACATAGAATGTGGGTGCAGTGTCTGGTTAAGTCCATTGAACCACTAACTGGCTGGTTCAAATCCCGACCTGTTCCACCTGAAAGTTTTTATTCCCTGCCTCACCTCCTGCGAACGTCTGACAAACATCCAAAAGTAAGAACTATCACGAGCAGCTTCTAAAAGAATTAATTGCCGTCGGAATCGGCATTAGGTCTCTTAAATTAGTGCCAAAATATATTTTTATAGAAAAGAAGCGCCTGAAAAGACCTAAAGACAAAGTAGCAATATTCGAAGGTTTTACCAAATCAATCAAAATAAAAAACATCTGAAGGGAACACGATTTCATAAGGGACCAGTTAAAAACAGATAGAAACATTCAATTTACAAAAAACCTTTGTCAACTCGAACAAAAAACCAAAAAAAAAATATAGCAATTTCAAAGGTTCAAAAAAAGATAAACTAATCAAGGCCAGAGGAATGACTTGGTAAAGGGAAATTATTCAATTCTAAAAAAGCACGACACTAATATTAGTGATATATATATAATGTATATATACAGAATAAGAAGTCTTCGCAGAGATAACATAAATAGAAAAATAGATCACACCAAAAACATTAATGTTAAAAAATAGCCAAGTTCTTTTTTTCACAAATCGCTTTTGCCTTACAAGTCAGCCACAAAAAGTTTGTATTGTAATTATTAATAATTTCACAAATAGTATTTAGGTACATTTTTATACTTGGCAAGTTTTCCAATTTAAAGTTTTGAAGACATATATAAAACACATGTGTATAGAGCCCCAAATTTTACAATTTAAAAAAACTTGCCAAGTATAAAACCTATTACGCCAAATTTCAATGTTCTAAGATGATTGGAAGTACTCCATAGTTTTGATGATCTGTCAGTGAGTCAGTGGTTACAGTTTTTGCTAATTTTGGGGCCTTATAACTTAGGAACCGCTGATGATAAACAGTTGAAATTTGGTATGGTGCCTGCTGCTGTGCGTCCCAATAAATCCTATTTTATGTCTCTAGCTTTGTTGGAAGCGAATTAGAGGGGGGGTCAAAATAGCCTAAGTTGCTTCGTGTAAATAAGGGTATAGTGCCAAGTTTCTTCTAAAATAAACTTACCAAGAGGTCAGACCGTTGCCTCATCACTGAGAACATCGTTTATGTGTTTGCTGTTCTTTTTCTCCTTCGCATTGCATTGCTAAAGAAAACAGGTAAAAAAAGATAATTAGTTGAATTGCTAAATAATTTTGATTTAAGATTAATTCAATTGGACTTATTAAGCAATGAACTTTAGTTATTTAGTTATATCTAACGATCTGTATCAAAATAATATAGTCTATTGTACGAACCTCCTGCGTCGCCTGCCACTGCTTCATCGCCGACTTGTACTTCTCAAACTCATTGCACCAATGTGAGTAGATTTTCTGATAATCGTTCTTCTTCGATGGCGGTGTACATCTAAAACAAAGAAAAAAATTCCCCAAAAATGTAGATTTAATTACAAAAAAAAAACCGAACAAAAAAGTTTCTTTTTAAAAAAAAAAGTAACACACCTGTCCCCAAAAGCTAACGAGACGAAAAATGGAATTTAATTACAGCACTGTACAGTAGGTACGGTAGGATACGGCATAGCACATATGTACGCAACCTTAGAGCTGGCAATTAATTTAATCACCATAGTCATTCGATTTAATTGAAAAAAAGCGACAGTTTGACAATTTTAAGGACCGAATCCTGTGCAAGGATAACGTAAAGTAACGACCCCTAAACTCCCCGAAAGTCGGAGTTTTAGTCACACAAAAAAAAAGCCAGAAAACGAAAACGAAATTTCAAATTATCTCAATTGCCTTAAAAAACTTCAACAACAAAAAAAAAATACCAAACAACTTTGCACAGTAAATGGATACGATAAGGACAAAAATGGATAGCTACTCGTTGTAGGTAGCTATCTAGATATGTCATTTAACCAACCAAATACATATACTGCAGTATTTTTAGCTATTTTAAACACTCACCTGTGCGCATCGACATTCACACTGTAGCTGCAGAGGAGCGTGCCATCCAAATAGCTGTCATAACGACCGCTGTCGCCCTCGTTTATCGATATCAATACGAGACCACCCTCTGATGTTTCGATATACTTCGATGGTGTATAAGTGATTTCGTATCTAAAATACAAACAGAAAAAAGTAAAATAAATATAATGATAGCGAAAGTGAATTATAAGAAAAAACGCGCAAGCAAATAAATAAACATCGAATTTTAATTAGTAGACGTCTGTCTCTGTCGACCTTGAGGGTGGTTTTTATATTGGAGAGTTTTTGGGGGTGCTTCCAAACAGGGGTTGTTAATATTGTTTTTCTAAATATATGTATTTTTTTTTCGAGCACATACTTTCAATTTTACACCTCAAAGTGTACCACTTGCAGATGGTTTGCGCGAGGACTTGTATTTAGTACTCCATGACGGAGGGTGGTAGTGTCAAGTGTGTAGGCTGTTTTTATTTTTTTTTATTAAGTTCTCAGAGGTACACTGTAGTAGCAACACTTTCTACCTTGGATTCCATGGAGACAACAGATGGTTCTGAAAGATTTATTTTAATTTCGGAAAGGGGTTGACATTTCAAAATGGCATAGCATGGAGTTGGCGTACTATATATGTATGTACGCATGGGCTTTTAAGGCAATTTTAGGAGGGTGTCTTTGAGTGACATGAAATTGCTTATATCTTTGTTAAGTATCATTTTATTGAGTTGGGATTTTAGTACATATATCTAATAATGTACAATTGAATGTAGATAAATGGGTAGAATTTGAAGAAAGCATTTCACGGGATAAGTTTTGGATTTGCTCGGATAAGAGATGGTAGTGAAGATATTGTTTTTGAGTCGCTGTTAGAAAAAGTGTATGGGGCTTTTTATAGTTTCTCATAAGCCGAACTTAAGCAGCTTTTTTGATTGAAAGTGTATTTTGGGATTACCTAGTTGAATTTTTGGAAGAATTGTGTAAAATTTTTCTAAGTCTTGGGCAAGATGATTTTTTTTTACATTTATCCAGAACAAACGAGTAGTAAAAAACGAGGGCTCTTAACCTTAAAATATTTGTATTTGATGAGTATTTGACCTTTAGACTATATCAAAATTGCTTTGAGTGGGCTCCAGGCCAAAGAAAAAACTCTTATTATATTTCGGCGCCATGTCGGACGTGGTTACATGTTTGTATATCTGATGCTATGCCTTGCCTGCTGACACTAAACAGGTTACCAACGTCTGGTGGAAGATGTGTGTCGGCGATATTGTGGGGCACTTTTAATGGACAGTTTCCTATTTCTATATTCTATAAAGAAATGAGGAAGAAGAAGTTGAGAGAGCGTTCAAATAGTCCAAAAAAAATTAGCTCTATGGGTGATTGACATCTAAATTTTGATATCCAAACTCAGAAGAGGAAACCACTTAAAAATAAATAGAGTATATAAGCTGGTCACCAAGGCATAAGAGAGATATGCTTATAAACTACAGGACAACACAAATCCAACAACACCCCATTGATTGGCATCCCTAGATATGCAGTACATTTAGATGGGTTACAAAAGGGCAGAATAAGCTGAAGCCTAGTACGTCCTTAGTAGCATAGCTTGTTAAATCCGCCGATGATCGTATTTGTTTGCTGAAAGTAAGTCATCTTAACCAATCTAGTGCTGGTCATTCATAGAGAATATATCCAGGCATAGATATAATTTGTTCAGATTGCTCAGGACACACTATACGTATAGAGTTCCTACTATTCATCACATTCAGCTTTCATTCAGCTCAAAATTAATATTCGAATCATGCTTCTGAAAAGAGCGATGCATATACCCCCTACAGCCAAATATGCTATCCTATTTTTAAATTTACAATCTAATTCATAATATTGGCATAAAGGCGCCTACCTACGGCGTGATACGTTTTGTAAAATTATTATTTTCTTCTTTTATTAGAGGTTAATATTACTCACACACAACTACTGCTCCATTTTGCTACCATGCAGTTTTCCCGTCTTTCGAAGAAAGGTGAGAAGGAGCTTCAGTGATGAAGAACTTAGATTTTCGATACGCCAAGTTAACTCCAAAAATTTGTTACTATATGCGAGAAAAGGCAGAATAACTGCAGAGGAATGATGTTTTGCTGTGTCATCCTCCTCACCACAAGCAGAACAGATGGTGGTGTTGCTCAAGCCCAACACATTTAAGTGTTTCAAAAAAGCTAGGTGGCCCGAAATGACGACTACAAGCAAAATGTCCGAGTGCAGAAGTTTGGTCTGTCTACATCCATCGCAGTCGCGCCCTCAAAACTTGTGTTCACGAGAAACTCAAGTGTCGAACGAAAACATTACTACAGATGCAGTTTCGAGTCCTGAGAAAACTTCTGTTGAACCTTGCCTAGAAAGATTATCGAAATCTCCTTTCGCTGGGACTCAGACAAGATTCACTGTGTTCAGCCTTTCGACCAAATTCATAGAGAGCACTAACTTGGACGAGGTAAGAGGGTTGTGCAGGGCCTTTAATGAAGCTTGGCGGTAGGTGTCAGAGTCTGACCGAAGGCACTCCGTTACCTGGGGAAAGTTGGCATGGACATGGTTGATTTTTGGCAGAAGGATTTCTGTTGTCATTGCAAGGGACGGCATATTTATAAGACAGCGGTCGCAGTTTAATTCTCGAGCGAGTTCCTTGAAATTCCAGTGCGCATGTTACCAAAAACCTCTCTTTAAGCGAAACACGTTATTCAAAGCGTCTAGAGCAGAGCCTAGAAGACACCTGTGCAGTCGAGACAGGCTGGGGAAGACCCCTGTTCAGCCGATATAGTAACAAGTTTCCGCAAAAGTCTTTTCCACCAAGTAACCGATGTTTATGAGAGAGTGTTCAAATAATAAATCCAAATGACCCTTTTCGAAGATAAGCCCCATATCGTGCCAAAAGCGCATATACACTTCCAGAAAGTCGACTTTGGTTTTTTAAATTAATTTTTAATGAAAAATTAAATGATTCTTACTCCAATCGATATGTCAGTGGAAGAAATTTGGCACAGTCGTAAAAATTTATTCATTGATGGGAACTACATATTTTCATAATCCATAATCAAATAATAAGGTAGATAAACTTTTTTGCCGGGGAAAGCTTGCTGTGTCGATCGTGTGCATATTCAAGTAATTAATCCTACTTTGAACAAGATCGTACCTCGTTTGCTGACCTGTGAGTTTTGCACAATTCCTTCAAGTAAAAGTCACATGACAGCACGTCGCCTTATCTAAATCCTTGTTTTCGTAAAATCGTTACCGATCTTAATGCAGCAGCAAGCTTTTTTTATCGTAATCTTGGCAAAAGGACCAATTTTGTAGACAGATACTGTCGTATACCGTCAACGGCCTTAACTTCTTAACTTTTCTTTGCAATCCGCATTGAGAAATTTTGGCCAATTGTGCACTTACCAGGCGTAAAACCGCACTAATGTTTTTAAATCAGATTGTTGAATTAATAGTTTAAAGCGCTCGAAAAATAGGACAGACAAGATCTTACAGAGTCTATTTCCTTGTGAATTTTAGCCAATAATCCTGCGATTAGCAGTCAACAGGAATGATTTTTCGTTATCCTCAGTACTGACCTAAAAAATATTTATATCTTTTGGAAAAACCTACTCTTATGCCTGGAGTAGCAGCCCTCTTATTACCCGATCGATGCTAATCATGTTTTTCCAGCTGTAGTGCATTTATGCAGCGCCGGTTTTTAATATAAATGGCACTGTTCTTCAACACTTAATGTGGCTTACAAAGGACTTCTCGAGAGGGATATTGCAAAATATGCAACGGTTTGTAGCGTATTGCAGGATTGTATTTTGAACGCTCGGAATTTTTGGACTACTAAAATACTTAAGGAGTGCCTTACGTGAATTGCATCACGATTAATATGGTTGACGGTTTGCTGATATGTACAGCTTGCTATAATAACGTTACACTCTGCAGTGAAATCGATAAGTCTAAGTCAGTTTCCAGATGCGATATGGCGTAGGCTACAGAAATGTCTTCCCGTTATATTTGGCCTAGAACGATTTTAACGTCATTCGACTTTGTTGCCCCTTTTTTTCTAAAGTCTGTCAAAGACTAGCCCCTCCCTCGAAATTTTAGAATACACTCGTCTTTACATTTTAAGATATGTAGGTCACATTTAAAGTACTTTGACCAACCAATGTTGTTTTTCTATTTATTCCTTTTTTTAATCCTCTTAAAGAAACGAAATCCGGAAGGTATCTTCTCTATTGATATGTCCATGTGCATTGCAACAAAGTACACTCTATAATAACTTGGAAAAGTTAAATTGAATTGAACATAAAGCATTGCATCAAAGTGACCCAAAAATGCTACCACCGTAATTTTAAGAACCTTTCTTCATATAACATCATTAAACGTATCCTGTTTTCATAAAATTCTATTCTATCCTCCCCTACACTCGCTCTCTCTATAATGTCATATGTCTGAAAAAATTCTAAATTAGATTGTCCTTTCCTCCAAGCAGAAAAGGATGTCAGCCAAAAATTCATCGAAAAAAAGGAAACAACCCCCACTCTTCTTTCTCCCTCCCCCTCCGATGAACGAATCACCTCTTCCGGCAAACAGGACACAGTCCACTTATCTATCACTTACCTTCCCTTTTCCGTTGAATGGTGATACCATCGTATCGTTTTCTGTCGCAAAACTTCCGGCAAACGAACGAAACACGACAAATGCAATGTCTGCCCATACGAGGCCGTTATCCGCTTCTTCAGCACACTGGTATCACAAATACCCGATGTCTCATTGCCCACGTCCTGCAGTGAAAATAAAAGAAAGAAAGAGGTTGAAAAACAAAAAAAAAAATCAAACCGTTTAGTCAACATTTAGCGGTCATGACAAATCGACAGACTTTAAATCCGCCCTCTCAAAGGATGCACCTAAGCTAGGTGGTGCACCATATAAGCATATACCTATGTATGTTTGTATAACGCACCTGAAGCAATCCAAGCTGATATGGACGACAAGCACCCACATCCTTGTCCCAGCCGCAATACGGATCCGTGATGCAACGGAAGCAACTGTCATACCGTCGATTGCACATTGCCAAGTCGATTTGTTTCACACTGTGCGCTGTTGCTATATAAAGTGAGCCGGTCTTTTGGCTTAGATCCATCTCTCTAATGGGCTCATTTTTTGCTATCTCCAGGATATCGAGCAAATTCGAATGGCGTTGTCCGTACTTAATGAATTGGACGATTTTATAAATGCTGCCCGTATTGGTGCCAGCAAAGTATACCAAATACTCCTGGTTTAACTTATCTATTCGGATCCTGTTTTGAAGAAACCAAACGAAAGGATATGGATTTTTATTTTTTTATATATTTTTGTGTTATAAAAGCTTGCTTTCTTTGTGTGGTGAAAAACGCTTGTTTGGCGTGTGCAACATCACTTGCAAGTTGCAACACACGTCAACGAATGGCAAGATGGGCATGCTTAAGAATATTACCAAGAAAAGGAAAGGAAAAACAAAATAATAATAGCAAAGCACTTTTGCCACCACATGGCGGCAGGAGTCCGGTGCCAAGTCATAACTTACTTGTCGACCACCAATTTGGTAAGGATAACATCACGTTTGAAGAACACTGGATTGGCAAACTCATGATCCACAGCTTTATCCATTAACGGATGCTTTCGTATGAAGTTTAGCACCGAGTCCGGAAGGGTAGAAGTGTCGTTGATACATGTGCCAGGACGTGGATCTGGCACTTTGGAGTTCAACACGGGCAGCCAAGCTGAATTGGATGTGGCTTGCTCTTTGAATTTTCCTGCAAAGTAAACAAGGAGTTTTATTTTTCCATTTTATTAATTAATTTATTCAAAACGTGTTGGCAAGGATGAAAAATTGAAGAGGTGGAGATACTTTTGTTGAAGTTTCAACAACGTAATGCGAGAATTATGAATCGGATTTATGCTTACGAGATTGGATTGGATTAAGTACAAAGATTTGAATGGCTGGATAAGAATTTAAGGACCTGTAGGACAACACTTTAATGATATGTTTGATAGAGTTTGTTTGGTAGGAGAACGGCTTATCATTTGGATGAATCTCGGTAAAGGAATATTTCGTCAACGATGCTATTAATAGCCAGAATAAGGAGTGTGGATTTTTTGTTCGAAGACGATTCTCTTTTGATTAGAATCTACCTTAAATTGTGTTGCAAATGAGGATAGGGGTAGTCACGAATATAGTGATGATCTTTTTAAGACAATGCAATGATTCAACATGCCGCCCTGCCGAAAGCGGCAGTTGATCGACTTGATTTTTTTTTATGATGAAATATTAGTGGACCTAATTTGGTTACTTCCAGAAACTGGTGTGGACCAACTAAATAAGCACGAGAGTTTAATAGGGGCAGCATTGCATATAATAATTTTCTGTCAACTGACAGATGTGTCTAAGAAGTGTAGTATTAGAGAGCATTCATGTTCAGCGGTTGAATTTGTTTATTATAAAATAAGACATATCAAGATTTTCAATAATAGTCAGGATGTTAAGCCTTTAATGTAATTCGCAGTAAATTACTGACAATATATTCTAGAAAAAATTGTTATAACTGAGCTTCCAGGTTGGGGATTACTTATGTACTTTCCAAAAAAAAAAACTATTTTATGGGAGAGACACTATCCTCACCATACCTCTCTTGAAGGGTCAGCAGCCCGAAAGGCTTCCCAATATAAAATATACGCTTTGGTAACAATGCATGGACGGATTACAATACGGATAGTAACCCTCCTAGAGGCAAGAAGGTTCAAAAACAGGTACGATTAGTCCGTTGGGGTCAAATAAATGCTCGTGAGGTCTTTTGCAAAGAAGGGAAGAACAAAGGTTCTTCGAAGGAAAAGGAAAGACCATCAAAAAGCGCGTGATTGAGGAAACAGAGAGGTGCTACTTCAGGCTATATATGGGGCAGTAGGAGATAAATTCACGGAGAGCTGAACTAACTAATTTTCAAATATCGTGAAAGAGAGTATGCTTGATAAATGTAACCTCGATATCGTTTGACCACCGGTTAACAAGAAATGGAACATTATTAACTCCACCAACTATGGAATTATCAGTCTACTAAATATCACGAGATTCATATTTGTCTTCAGATTTTAACCCCTTGAAAATTTAACGTTTACACGTAGGTTCTTCAAAAACATTTAATATTTTGTTTTTATTTTATTTATTTAAATAAAGTTTCAGTATTAAAAATAGGAAAGAAAATAATCAATCGGTATAGTTTTAATTTTTTTATATAGAAACAAACGAAAATATTAAGTTAAGAAAATTAAGAAAGCTATCTTAAGGTGAATTGATGTCAATCACTTATTAACAAAACAAAGTTTAGAATCCATGATATTGGTCTTTAACAATAAGCTTTGGTGGTCCTTTTGACAATTTTCATGCAGATGGGGCAAAGAATTGGGTTAATATTATTTAAATATTTGTCTGACAAGCCCAAACACACAATTTGTTATAGGATAGTTCGATCGTTTTCACAATTATTTCAATTCGCGCAAATTTTTTTTTTACCCCATTTTTAACTATTACTTTCTCAAATTTTATTGAAATAATTGTGAAAATGCTCTAACTCTCCTCTTACTTACCTCAAACTGTGTTTAAACAAATTTTTCATTGGGAATCAAGTATCACTCAAAGTCAATCAACTTATGAGATGTCTGCACATGGTGTTACAATCTACAAAATTTGATTACGGTAAAGCTCACTAGTATTTTTTTTTTCAATAAATACAGTCAGCTTTGAAAACTCTTATGTTTTAGGTTATGGAGGAGCGTTGCCGAGAAAATAATATGGGGGGTTTTTGAGGGCCATTTACTTAAAGAAAAGGCCTGGACGGATTTAAGTAAAGGCCGAAAGTTAAAATTGAATCTGTCTTTTGGTCTGAAATTGGAAAATTTCGTAAATAAAAGCAGTAATTTATTACGCCATCCCCTTCTTATGAAATTAATGTGGCTCCGCCTTCGTTGCTGAGCTGGTTGATATATCACTCGCATTACACACCGTTCAACCAAATCTTTGAAATGTTGGTGTATGCTCTTTTTCGAGTTATATACTGTTGCATTAAATAGTTGAAGGGGTTAGAAAGATAAAGACCTTCCTCACTTCATTTTGCTCGGATGGACGGAATTCAAAAAATCGAACGCTTTTAAAAAAAACGGATGTCTGATACAACTTTGTCTGCCTATCGGATATGTTTTATTACATAACTTTTTGTCAAAATAAAGCTTTATAGGAAGAACACAATAAATAGAGATTTGAGGGCCATTCGTAGTTGACCCGGTGCCAAAGCCTAAAACGCAAAACAGAGGTCCGAATGGCCCCATCGGGGACTTTTTGGCACCGCTGGTCGCAAAGGCAGCTTCCTTGGACTACTTTTTCATACGGGGTATTTAAAATGAAAATTTATAGCTTGCTTGTAGACGACGTCGGAAAACATTTGCTTCGTCTTTATTTCACTTTCAATGTTCGGCATAAATTCGGCCAAAATTTGGCGTTATTACGCTTTCCAATCTTTATTTAACGGCACCGTTTGAGACCCGGCAATCTTTGACCTTGATCCGTAGGGTAGATAAACGCAGTAGAGGAATGCCTCGTTTAAAATTGCTCCTACAAGAAGTGGCAGTGAGCCAATGACCGTGCTAATTTGAGAAGTTTATCGGTTGATTTACAGTACCCCTTTGTAACATAGTAGGAAAATACTACAAACGATCATGCGAGGACTCTAATCCAGAGTTGTCCAATAATATACTTAAGGTGATTGTTCAAAAGCTTTAGCAAAGCATTCTCAAGCATTTTTCTCATATCAACCTTCGTTAAACCGCCTTCAATAAAATCCGCAAACAACCTTAGAAACATGAAATCGCCACATATTGGTACAAATCGTATATGAGTCTGACATCTTACATCAAACACCACACTAGTGACAAGCTGTCCTGAAAACAACTTTCCTAACAATAGCTTCCAAACTACACACACCAAACTGAATTATGTTTGACAAAGGATCATTTAGAGCAAAAAAAAATTAAATATGAAAAATCACAGGCATTGCAAAATAAAATTCAAGTCCTATACCTAGAAAATGTACAGACATGCATAACTATATTCGTATAGGATATATCCCTAACAATATCCTTATTCCTGCTATTTTTTTCATCCCATTTCCGCTAAAAACGAACATAAAACGTAACGTTCACTTCCTAGGTATACTCGACATGTCGTGGCAGTAAAACGCGTGATAGTATTACAAATGAATGCCGCACATTCAGAATCCCTATATACCTAACTATCGGGCGCTAGGGAACACATATAACAAAAAAAAACTATACGCAGAACACCTTGTGAGGTGTGAAATCCTTGATATTCCATGCACACATAACGTATCCGGCTGCTGCCACTGCTGTTATTACCAGGTATCATTCACAATGCGAAGGGAAAAAACTGGAACAGAAAATAGCAAATTGTAGTTACACGTACAGAGTCTTTCTCCCTCCCTGCTCGCTGGCAAAATCCCAGGAGATAATTTTATTTTTCTATTTTTTTCGAACGTAAAAGCGTGGACCAGAGACAGAGAAAAAAAAACTCCATAAACCACGAAAAAGTGTCACTTGAATTTCTGTTTCCGCAGTGCATCATTCGATTCAGAGCGAGCTTCCCATATTCAATGTGTGTCCCTATCACTAGAAAGGTGCGACACAAGAACCCACCACATCACCTACCTTTTGGTTACATCTTGCTCTAGTGATGTGTCAAACTACTTCACAAATCAACCGAATGCGAAAAAAGAGGAAAACAACTGCTAAAAGGACACCGCTTCCTTGCGAGCGGAGGAAGCTCACTCGACAAAAAAATAAAAAAAGGAAATTCAACGAGTTTTCAAGTTGTTGGCTGCACATTCCTAAAGTCAGAGTCAGAGGCAGAGAAGTCGTCTCTTCTCCCGGGCTGATGTGACGTTTGTCTGCATATCATTTCCACACGATGAGGAAGAAAAACTCTTCAGTCTTCCTTTGGGGATAGGTAGGTAGGATGCGATGCTGACTATGCATGCAATGCAGAAAGTCATCGTATTTCAAAATGTGCTAGCTACACCTACACACAATCATTGTACTCACCTTCGAATGCTGAATTGATATCCTTAATGTCGTAGCTGCAAATTGCTGATCCCACAATGCCGTGAGTGTTCGTCGTGAATGTAGCATAAAATTTCGTATCATCGTGAGCCATCTTGTAGACAGATTGGATTTCATTGAAGTAGAATGGGAATTCACTTGAGATGCTGCAGTTGATGCGTGCCTTCAAGTAAGTGGCCCAATTCTGGCTGATCATGTACTTGCCACCTCGATCGTTTTTGCATACTCGAGCTATTCGCGAGTAAATTGCTTTGCCGCAATTGATATATTCAACAGCATGCTCGCGGAAAAAGAAGTACACATATTCGCCGACATCGAAGGCGCCAACAAAGTTTGGTTCTGCGAAAAGAAAAATAAGTTTTTATAAAGGAGTAATTTTTTTTTTAATTTTTTTATTGCATGATGAATAACAGTGATGAATTTGGAAAAGACAGTAAGACTTTGTCGTTAAGTAAGAACTTTGCCCTAAAGAGCTTTGTATATTTGCACACTAAGTTTCTGATGATCAGTGCTTTGTACTAGGTGAATGGAAATGTTGCCACTAACTTCATTAATTTTTTTGGTCTGAGTTTTCTACTTTCCGTTGGGGCGCTCAGACACAACTTCTGGTCCATTGTACTACCATGTAGACTTCTAACAGTAATGTATCAAGATTTCGCTTCTTCCGCAGAAAGATGAGAAGGAGTTTCTGTGATGAAGAGCTTTGTTGTTCACCACTTCGCCCGAAAATCCGTAACCTGATGCGAGCAAAGGCGGGACAACTACAGAGGAAGGGTTCCGTTGGAAATCAAACTCTCGAGCTATAAAACTGTGAAAATATTATGGTGATGCAGGAGGTTTCGAATCTTGGTCATCTTGGCCAGGACTTGTACTGACCACTGAGCCTCTCATGGTGGTTAATAGGTACCCATACAGGACCTAAAGCCTAGCTTAACCATTTTGTGTGTGAAGATGTATTTTTCTGATACTAATGGAAAGGACCTACCGATGCCGATTCCGAACGGCAATGTACTTTTGATGCTTTTCAGACATTTGCATAAGGTGAGGGGGGAATAGAAACGTTCAGGTGGTGAGGGTCGGACTTGAACCGGAGACCCCTCGATTAATAATCCACTAAGCCACTACATCCAGCAGTAGAGCTTAAGCACATCGAATGAAGACGAAAATCGAAGATTGGAGATTCAAGAATGTTTGGAAACGATGATAAGCGAAGTATGTGAAGCTATTTAAAGTCTACAGTGATGCAGATGCTAGCACAGCTAACGGCTAAATAACCTCGATTTCTTCACTTAGATGCAAACTTAAGTCCTACTGCTACTGTACTTAATGTCTTTATGTTTGTTTTTTAATTCACTCGAGCAAAACTAACTTTGAATACCCTTGTTAGGGCAGTAGAGGATTAGAGAAAGGGACGAGATTTTTAAATATTTATTAACTATAACTTAAAGGAGTATTTCACATTTGAGTTGAAGGGTTAGGCTAGGTAAGGTCAGGTTTACGGGTCGGCAGAGCAGGACTGTCCCGCTATGACTTAAAAGTCAATTGATTTCGCGATTTCTCGACAACTTAAGCAGCATTTTTAGACCCAGTCAAGTAGCTCCAAATATGTTCTCGTTTAAGACTGATAAGTGCTGATTCTTTTGAGGTAATTTTTAACCACTTTTCCAAAAATTTTAATACGTCTAGGCTTCGGGGATTATTTTGCGTAGCCCCAAAGAAACAAATCTAAAGGTGTCAAATCGCATGATTTTGAAGGCTAATTGAAGGGAAACTTGTCCCGCAATAAAGCCATAATTGTTCGTGTTATGTGACTTGTTGACCCATCTTGTTGGAACCACCTATCGTCCAAGTCATGATCTTGAATCGTTGGGCAAAAACAAAAATTGGTTATCTTTCGACCATATCGCTCCAACCTTCTGTCCATTGGCATCTTAGACGAAATACGGACCGTAGACACCTTTTGACCATAAAGAGCACCAAACAGTCACTTTGACGGATGTTACGGTACATCTTCCATCACTTGTGGATAATCTGAGCACCATACGCGGCAATTATGTTTGTTTACATACCCACCGAGTGAGAAATGTGCCACATCGCTGAAGAAAATGTCGTTCGAAAAATCGGTGTTTATTGTCTGTTGTTCCCACACCCAAGAAGCGTACGTACGGCGTTGTGAAACGTCAGCAGCAGACCGTGAATTACGATGATGCACAGGGCTACGACGTCAGTAACCTTTCCTCTTTCTTCAAATTTCTTCACAATTTTATTGATTGCCTGCGTAGTCCGACCATTATCATCGCGTAATGCGCGAAAAGTGGCTACGTTTGAATAACCACGTTTGTAAAAATGTTAAGTAGTAGTAACTTTATTTCGTATTTTAAATTACATTTGGTGAGCCACCGCGCAGTTTACATACAGAGATTTGATATAAATATAACATCTTTCTACTGAACAATTATTTTAAACAATTTTAACAAACTATTGGGCAAAACAAATTTTTAACTTTGAAGGAAATATACGTTAAAAATCACCTGACACATTTTTAAACACCTACCGAAAATTTTTATATCAATTTTTTTGATCCCAAAAGTCAGTTTGAGAGTTTTTGTATTTTACATTGAGCTATGCGTCAATCATGAGTCATGACCAACTCTTTTATAGGGACCTATCTATGTAACTACCTATCCAGTTTCCTGTTTGAACAAAGCCTTCATTTATTAGGTAATTCTTCTCGTAAAACTGGGTCAGTCCACATAACATCATTTCGACCGAAAGAATCAATAAAATTAAAAAGGCTTTTTGTGTTGCTGTGTGTTCATATTATATATTTATTAACGTTTTAAACAGGCCGATGACGATGATAATAAAAGTAGTTGATACGAAGAAAAAAAACGAAAAGAAATCACTTAAAATCAGAAATCCTTCCATTTCATATCCGTTTTCGAAAATTGTTTCCGGTCGAACAACGACAAATTTCATACAAGCATACATATTTTTTTACTGCCCACATAAAATGAAATAAAAAAGAAAAACAAATTCACCCTTCACCATGTTCATTTCAATTAATCCCGTCTTTCCAGCACCAAAAGACCAACACACACATCATATGCCCGTTCTTTGGGCCGATGGATATATTTGTTTGGCTTTTTATTTTTGTCCTCCACACCGTACGATGGGTATTTTATTAAATTGCTTCCGATTGAACAAGAGAAAGAGAAAATTTACCTCATTTCTCTCGCTGCCCGAATTTTTATAGCTCATCAAAAGAGCCACACAACTTAAAAAATACAATAATAATAAAAAATAAAATAATATAACAATTTTAACCACATAAGCGAACCGAAAAAAGAGGACAATATACTCTATGACCTTTTTATATGAAATTGAGTTATGATCCCGTTTATTGTCACTCCCCAGTTTGAGAGAAAATGAAAAACCTGTGAAAATCATTTTTCAACCATTGAATGACTTAAAAAATTTAGTCTTTAGTCTGCCTATTCATCGCATGAAAAAGTGTAAAGAAATTTTTCTTAAAATAAGAAAAAAATGCGCAAACTTACTGTCAAGCCATTTGGAGTCGTACTTTAGTGTCCTTTTGAAGTTATGCTCCTTCCGACCAGAAGTCAAGTTGTACAAGTCCGATCTAAATATTACCGAATCGGCTTTTGTGAATTCTGCATTTGTCCCGGAGTACTGTAAGCAAAACCACCAGATAGAAATATTTATTCAGAACGAAAAAAATAGAAAAAACAACGAACAAAATGAACGAAGAGATAATGAAAATTGACATCGCGTCAATATCGCCTTTGATTGGTAATTTAATTTTGTATCCCTTTTTGGAGAGGAATTCTGTTTTTCCTTTTAGTTTTTTTTTATTTTGCATGTGAGTCCCACTACGTTTCAGATTTTTTCAAAATTCTGTTAAAAGCTTTTCATTCTCTGTTTTGTCGATTTTTATTTTTCGTTTTTTTTTTTACAAAATAAAACGGAAAAACAGTTTCGAGGAGTTTTCGGACTGGGTGAGTCACTTACCAAAGCCGGCAAATCATGGGGATTGCCTTTTTCCACATAAACGGCTGTCGAATTGTCCAATGGATCGTATGGACATTTACCAATGCCTAAACCAATTCCAGGCACGTATTCAGATCTGGGTAAATGTGTTAAGTTCGCCTGAAGAATTTCCGACACACAGCAACAAACGAAAGATGGAAAAAAATAAAGATTTTTTTTTTTTAGAACCAAAGGACATTTGGGCGAGAAGAAAAGAGACTTACAAATATCACATAGTCCTTGGGATTGTGAGCATTGGTACCACAAATGTATAAACGATTACCCGAGTCCATCGGCTGAATCACACGTATATGATTTTGACATTCGAAATTCTGTCACAAAGGAATAAAAAGGGAATAGATGAGGACCCGTGTTTAAATACAAAGGCAGTGTTATCTGTGACATTGGATTGCTGTAGAGCACATGTAAATTACTCATTTCTTGTATACATACCTCCCGTTTGCCTCGTGACACACAGCTAAGGATATCGGATCCGGTTGGCTTGAGGATAATGACGTCTTTCTGTGTTGGAAGAGAATAAACATTATACTATACATTTTGAATTGAGAAGGCGAATTTGGCAATTTTACTCTTTGCAATTTGCTAAATTATTCACTTGTCCTGAGTTTAGGTTCTTTTGTTAAATAAATTTATACGTAGATATATCTCGATGTCAAATAGTACAGAAGGACATTTTTATCGTAAGTCAGAAGTAACTACTGGCTAGTCTTGTTGATGCAATCATTTTAATACATTCCTTTTGAATTTGCTTTCATTTAAGTTGAACTCACTACCTACTACTGAATGCATTTGAAGTTATTGAATACATTCAATCGATGTGCGTTCCGTCTTCAAACGTATAGATGAATTTCGAACATAAATTTAGTGACACTAAGAAACTTCAACCACGTCCTTTTTGAACTGTAACAGTGCATCTTCTTTACACAAAGGAATGGGGGATATTTTTGGATATAAAAGATCAAAAGATAAGATATATGGATGGATATTAATTTTATGGTTATAGAGTATTTGTTTAAATGACATTTTTTGAGCAATTTCCCTGCGCGCACTGGCCCATTTCGTCTAAACATCTATTAAGACAAGCACTTTCTCTTATCGAAAGCAAAAGTTCATCCCGATTGGGATGGTTGGATTGGTTTTGGTTTTGTCTTTTTGTCAACAACTCGTTGGACTGATTGATTGTAATTTTTTACACAACATTGTAAGTAGCAGAGTTGTATAGGAATGCAATCATTTTTGATTCTAATCACGAAAATGCATTCAATAAATTCAGTTTTATGATTGCAATCATTGACAATTTGAGATTGCAGTAAAATGAATGCAATCACCATTCATTTTGTATTCAAATGAGTGCACTAAATTATCTACCTTTCAATTGAATGCAATCTCTAATGAATAAAAAGAGACTTTACATTCATTTGCATTCTTTGTATTGTTTTCATATTGTGAATTTTTAAATTCCTTATTATATAAAAAAGACTGCAGTCTCGAGACGGACTCATAACTCGAGAACTTTTCACGATTTTGGGCTTGCTGGATTGGCCCAAGGAAGAACACTATTGCAAATTTCAGGGAAAATCAGGAAAAATCCTGTTGTTAGTATATTTGTTCGAAAACAATTCCACTAAATTTGGCTACGATTCGTTTGAATTTTAAGCATCGCCACTACGAGTTTACGGTGTTGGAAGGCGTTCGATTTGCTCATTCTGCCTTGAAACTGCCATTGAATCTACAAGTGGATGAAGATCAAAAATGCAATATTTCAAAGAATTCTGCGATGGCGAAAGTAGTACGAAATGTAAGGTTATCATCTCTGACGAGTGCACAATGGCTTATAAATTTGTACGGATTGGAAGCCATGAATCTCATGTTGAAAGATTTACGACTTTTCGGTATGGCAATGATTTGGATGTCAAGCGATTTTCGTCAAACGCTGCCTCTCATTCCATTATCAACACCGGCAGATGAATTGAACACTTGCCTGAATGTGTCGGCTTTATGGCGATACGTTAACAGTCCGCTGTAAAGTTCTCCAATTGTTGGCAATGGCGTAATTTCAGTCGACTTAGTCACCGTCTTGAAATGCTGTTGCTGTGAATTTTTATGGCTCCTTCGAACATTGGAAAAATCCATAAATTCTTAATAAGGGACATTTCTCAAAAATGTCAATGTCGAAACCTTTTATTTGATACTGATATAATGGGTGTGGGGAAGAAAAATTATTCCGCATTTTTAATGACGCCACATATAAGCTTAGTTGAGTTTCGGTATCCGAAACTATTTTGAACCTTTTCGTACCAGTTTCGTTTAGTGCCTGAGTTTCATACCGATTTCTTACCATCTATTACCGAGGTTTTCGTAAACCATCATTTTAGTTTCATATCATTTTATTTTATTCTATAAAAACTCCCACAAAAAGTGGCCGTGGCCAAAAACTTTGTATGGGCTAAATATGTTGTTAAACATTTTTTTTTTTCAGTTTCTATTAAAATTTTCGTTGAAAACAGCATTTTAGTGAAAAATCCCACAAGAAGTAGGCGTGGCAAAAAGTTTTATATGACAGGCTTATAAAGGAGGGCAGTGTCTACATATCTTGTGAAGGTTCTAGCACTCTATCTCTCTAACTTAAGCCAAAAAATGTTTTTTTCTAAATTGTGGGTGTGGCAGTGGGCGGATTTAAAAAAATTTTAACACTTAACCATTTCGGGACCCTAGGGAGTATATACTCTAAATTTCAGCTTCCTAGCATAAATCTAAAGGCCTCAAAAGTTGATACGGACGGACGGACGGGCATTGCTAATTAGTCTTAGGATTTGGTCCTGATCATAAATATATATACTTTTATGGGTCTACGACGAATATAAAGGGGTGTTTCAAACTATGTGTCAAAATTAATATACCCTCAGGATAGGGTATAATTAGTGTACTAATTTGAATCCAAAATTAATTTAATTGCATTAATTTTTTCGCAAACTCAAATTGAAGTCAATGAATGCAATCAAAAATTTAAATTCATCAGAGATTAAAAATTCAAAAATGATTGCATTCTTTCACAACTCTGGTAGGTACCTACATACCTTCCCTTGAATATGCTAATTGAAATAAGACTAAACAAATTATTTCTACCATCACCAAGGGTATACAAAAACTAGACTGCGAGCCACTTCAAGGTCGAAGAACTACATTTGCGAAGGAAGTCGAAATCTGACAAATAGAAAACTACCTTTGGAGGAAGTTGTTGCAATTTATAGAGAATTGGTCAGTAAAAATTTATTTTAATAGTCATATTTTGTTTTGATGTCAAATTTTTTGTCATTCATCTTCGACGGTAGCCATATCTTAGTCTCTGTGGATAGGATAGATAGCACTGTTTCTGACATACCACGCAGCATTTACAGTTATTCTAAGCAAATTGTTTTGAAAAGTGATGTCACTGCTGTCACTTTTCTTTCTAGAATATTAATGGGTGACTTAGTGGTTAAGTGCGTTTCACCACTAAGCGAGGGGTCGCTGGTTCACATCCCCAATGATCTGTATGGGCAGTTTTCTCATAATACTAAATATTTTTATGAAAAACAGCTTGTTCTGCAAGCTGTGCTCAACAAATCTACATCTAATGAGCTCTTCCCGTTTTTGTTTTTCGTGCAATGTCCATTTAAGTTTTGCATCAATAGGAATTCACAAGTATTTAGTTTAATTTGAATATGGAATTTAAACGTAGTCTTTGTATGCTTAAAAACGCTATCGTTGCTGTTTCAACCGCATAACACACACCTAATATAGCTGTAGCATTCGTAGACTTAGCTATTTTTGATGCTTTCTTTTTGTTGAACATCTCGAGTGATGATTAAAAAAAGAATCGGACCCAGAACGCTTCCTTGAGGAACGCCTATAATACTGGCTTGGAGGGCGCAACTTTATTTCATTCGTTTTTCGATAAATCTGGTGGATTGTATAGTGCCTAATTCTGCACCCGAATCGATCTTATTAATAAATATGTAATCCAGCTAAAGATAGGTTTTCCTGGCTTTGGAATTATGAAGTCTTTATGAGACAAACGAACATGATTATTGGTTTCTTATTTATTTCAAGGGACGTGATCTCTAATCAATTCGAATTACCGAGCCTTTGGAATTAGTTAATTAAAGACACTTTTTTTCTAAAGATCTTTTTATCCGTCTCCGTCATGTTTTGAGTTGGAGAACTGGATTCAGATTGCGCTTAAGTAGACTTGTTACTGTCACACATATTCGTTATTTAATGAAGTAAAAATAGAATAAGAAGACGAGTGACGATTGTGTGTGTGTTAGCTATAAAAATATTTGCAAATAAATGCTTCAACTGTTTTAAACGTACATCAGTTGCACGCACACCAATAACTATTAATGCATTTTGAAGTGCCTCTCTCATAGTTTTAAAATCTGGCTAAGTTAATAATATCCTCAAAATTGTACAGTGATTCGAAATTGTCCTCAACATTTTTAGCAAAAAATAAACCCTTCAACAACAAAATAAAAAACAGAGAAAAACTTTTAATTCCATAAGAAGCACTTGGCCAAAAGCATTCTTAATCTCAATCCCAAAGCAAGGACGTAGAACCAAATTTAAGGACAAACTTAAAACAAACACTTCAATCCGTTAAGAAGCCAACAAAGATCAACTGAAGCGCACAAAATTTACCATTCCGAAATCAAAGAGGAAGAATTAAAATGGCAAAAAATATAATCTAAATCCATTTGGGCCGAGCAAAAAGAAAATTAGAAAAAACTCAGGAAGTCTTGTAGGATATTGATTTTTTTTTGGTTCTCTCTTGTTTTTTCAAGAAAAATAAAAACTTCTATCGCACACACAACAGTGTTTTCATCGATTTTCTTAAACTATGTCCACATTAGAAGAGAGCCAGAAAAAAAACTATTCAAAAGGAGAGGAAAAAAATGTTCTGAGACCACCCTTAACGTTGTTTGTGCAAATGGCATAGGACACTCTTCTTCGACAATTGTCTTATTGATGGAAGGAATAACATCATCGGCACATCGACAGACTTAACCGGTGTCGTCCTAGTTGGAATTGCAATTTCTTTGAATTTTTTTTTCTATCTTTTCTTCTCTTCTTCCGTCGTAATTTTCTTCGACGACGACAACGACGTTTTACGATTTCCTATTAATCCTTTTGCCATCAAATTGAGTGAATGCGGACGGTCCAACTCAAGGAAAAATGCAACCAATCGGCTCGCAACTTGCAGTGGGAATTTTTATTAAAGTACACAAGTGGTCGACTGTGGACTGTGTACATCGTGAATGGAGCAAGTAATTGCATTTTGCGCGGAAAGTGCAGTTCAAATAATTGCAGGTCAAGGGGATAAGGTTTGTTTTCTTTCTTGATTTTTTTTCTCTTTAGATATAAAACAACATAAGGACATGACAGTTTTCTATGAAAAAAAAGTATAGAAGGAACGTTTAAGATTGCGTCAAGGAAATTGAAATGGTCAAAGGAAAATGTGTTGTGGATAAAGGTCAACTTTTCAAATAAGACATAGATGGAGGAAAACAGATGGTGCTATTCACTTTACGAGTAGTGTCAATTGACAGCTTACCCTTTTTGGGATTGGGGAGTATACTCAAAATTTTTGTATTGCAGGTCAATTCGTAATGAAAAAAAAAGTCGATGCGACCTTATTTATTCCTACTTTATTTCACGGTACCGTGACAATTTGGGTTAAGTCATCAAAAATTACACGGACATACAACATAACAAAATGGTGTGATGTTTTTTTTTACAGTGAATTTTGGCTAAGAATAAACATTTGCAAACCAACTTAAGACTAATTCCACCAAGTCCAATAAGACCACTTCTTAGTTGAGTCTTGAGTGCCATTCAGCGAAGAAGGTAACTGTGATTGCTGGGTACTGTTTAATAGTTGTTCCTTAGTGTGTTGGACAGCTAAGCAAGGGATCCAAGGGTCAAATCATATCCAGTGTCATCTTAAAACACGAAAACAAAAGAGAAAGCTAAATATTGAACAGACTGGAATGCAGTGCTTATCTACTACGCCTAAAGCAAGACTTTCAGCAAAAAGTACCGATTGCAACCTTCAATTCTTTTATGGATGTACAAAGCGGTAATACAACCTATCGCTGGCTTGAGAAGAATTGAGCCTAAGCAGAGGCTTCAACCAAGATAAGTAAAATGCAAAGAACAGCGCGTATTTGAAATAAGGCAGCTTTTAGCTTCGTCCAATCGATGCGCTCAATGTGATTCTTAGACTCATATCACTTGACCTGCATATGAAATCTATTGCATTCTGAAGAGTGGTATAACTACGGGAATCTAGAGCCTGATACGAAAGGCTTTTATACTTATATAATATATTATACTACATACTATACAAAATAAACATCTGCACTTTTATAACTCGAAAATCATTGATTAGAATTTTAGAATCTTTTTTTGTTTAATTTTTAGATCTGTTTTCAAATGGAGAAAAGTGGTGTAAGCTAGTAGAGATTAAAGGGTGGCAGATGGGCTTTATCACGAACTACTTAATCGATTTCAAAAATTCTTTCAGCGTCTTCAGATCAGCATAGGTTACTTAAGATTATTATTATGCGCGAACAGAGCCAAAGTCTTGCCAAGTATAAAAATATAAAAACTTTATGCGAATATACAATACTAACTTTTTTTGGAATATACACAATTTGTTATTTGTTTCGGAAGTTGTTCCTAAAAGCCAAACCTCATGTAAAAAATCATAATTGTAATAATTTGGGGGTTTAGATTAGACTTTTCCCTGAGTTTACTCCGCAAATCCTTGTACTGTGCCAAATTTTAATGTTCTACGATGGTTGGAACTGCTCCATAGTTTTGATGATCTGGTAGTGAGTCAGTAGTTACTAGTTTTGCTAATTTTGTCCTTGTAACCCCGGAACTGCTCATTTTAAACAAGTGAGATTTGGTATGGATCCATCCCATTTAATCCCATAATTTGACTCTAGATTTGTTGTAAGCGAAGAAGGAAGGCACAGATCCGGGCTTATCGTCGCATTAAAATCACTTTAATCTGGGTTTCCGGCCATTCAGGGAATGAGAAAGGCGAAGAACTGGCCAGACGTGGCCCCACTCTATCCACCTCTAGATTCGAAAATAAAGGTATATAATCGTCAATGACTAAGTCTTATTGCCTTATTGACATATCTAGAAATATTAGAACGGGCCTCTATCCGACAGTTACTTACGCAGCAAAACTTAGCCATATCTACAAAAAGTCATTCCTGTAGCTGCTATGACGCAAATGAGCCAGACCTGTTGGACATCTGTTTGTACCAAAAATTTAACTTCGCAATTTTATCACACAATTTTTCGAGAAGCTTAGCCTTAGGTTCTATATGGGTTGGAAGCCCCTAGTTTTTATTTTATTTTTACTGAAGTGGTGTTATTTCAGTAGTTCTAAAACAATGCATTCCTCAGTCAAGTATGTGAGACTGTCTAGCTTTCTAAATTTATAATTCTCACTGCCACAGAACGTCAGCTGAATTGACCGTTTCCTAAGAAAATATTTGAAAAGGTAGGGACAGTGTATATTCTATATAAATTCGCTGGATAGTCAGAAAGTAACGTGTTCATATTCGGACTAAGTATATTAAGTGAACCCACAGACAAGACTTTTATAGCTACAAGCTGTGGTGTAAATTCTTCGGTAAATCTCGAATGAATTTTGTGCCAGGAAGTATGATTAAAATAAGTCCTTAAACGCACATTTTTAAGGCCAATCTAACTATTAATCTATCATATCTCCCAAAATGAACGTGACATACATAGGTCTTTGACTATTTTGTTTCACTTTTCTATGGTTTACGCGCAAAATCAACAAACAATTTAATTTATCGGTAAAAAGCACACCAACGGCCGTCCGGCGAGTCTCGAGTACGCTTAGTTCTTAAGTCCTTCATATTTTAAGTACGCAATCTTCAGCTAGCCAAATCGTCTTTTTTTGGAGTCTTAGCACTCATAACAAATACCCACAAAAGAGTGCTGATAAACAAACATCGAATTATAGCCACTTGTATCAATTACTCACTAAGCTACCACATACTAAATCAACCGAAAGTATCCATTAAATTTTCCAAAATCCAATTGAAAATATTTCCCGGTAAAAAAAAAACAAAACAACACACAAACTTTCCCCCAAATTTATTAATGAGTCTAATAAATGTCCTCACGTTCCACATTGCTATCGTTCCACGTCCACCGCCATCATAAACTTTACCCAATCTTCCCGTCCGCCCGCCCGCTGGCGAAATGAAAATCAATCGACAACGAAAATTTCACCATGAATCGTGTGAATTGCTCACTCTCTCTCTCTCTCTCTGTCTGTCTTTTGCCCGACAAAAAATCTATTAATTGTCCAACAAAATAAAAAAAAGGAAAAAATCCCCAAATTCGTGACTTGTTCTTATCCGCTCCATTGAACATTTGCATCATCAAACGATTGCCCAAACCATGCGACTACTGTCAGCCAGCACTACCACCACCATCATCACGACCCGTCATCATCCTCGCAACAGCAACAGAGAAATCGAATTAAATAAACAAATTCAAATCGTGAGCGTACTGCGGAATGAAACTGGAAGCTGGAGCTGTTCCAAAGCCACTTGAGGAGCTGCCCCAGAGCCCCCGCCTCCCTACCTCCGGTTTCATACCAATGCCGACAGATTCAATAAACATTTTATCACGATTTAAATAAAACAACTTGTACATGGGTTTTGTGCACCATTCCAGGCGCGTACACTCAGTCCTTGAGCCTGTTTCGTAATCGATTGGGAATTCCTTCACATCGACTCATACACAGAGAGGACGTTTAAAGGAAACGCGACGAACATTGTACATTTTTATACAATTTCACTGAATTTCGTGTGCATACGACTTTTCGTCCTTTTTGTGTTCTCCAGGCGTCGCGGCGGTAAACAGAATAAATTTTGAATAAAACTCCAAAGCTCACTCCAAATTCTAACAATTTTTCTTTCGAGTTTTCGAAACAGTCACCAGTCAGCCAGCCCCCTCCAACATAAATTAATCGAAATAATTTTTATTCGTGGCACGTGATCGGCAAAAGAAAACGAAAAAAGGACCAAGCAATGGCATTCTATGCTTTTAAATACTTTTCCTCCCCCTTTTATTTTGAACTACAGAGTCTAAAGAGGGCGTGCTGGCAGGCTGGCGGGCTTAGAGAACAAATATTTGCACTGAAAAGTTGATTCGATTGGTCGAGAACTCGATCCCTTAAGATAACAGGAACAAGATCCGATGAAATCTCTAAAAAAGAGAGTTTACCAACTCAAAGAACAACAAACAGCATCACTATGGGTGTTTGCACCTGCAAAAACTTTTGCAAATAGAACCGGAACTACATTCCTGTGAAAAGGGATAACTGAGAGGTGAGAGTGAGGGCGACAATATACCAATACCCACTCCAGTGCTCCTCTTCGAATTTCAAACTCGAATTGATTTCTACTCTCGAGATGCTGCTTTACACACTGAACGTCCAAGGGTCATGACAACGAGTATCTGGTGTGTATAGGTGTGTGTTAAATATCCTTAAGCATATAGTGCATGTGAAACTTTTCAAATATCCGCCTCGAAAAGAGTTCATTTCTCGCATCACACACTTACCTTATCCTTTAAGTTAAGAGATTCTCATGCACTCAATTTATATATACTACACTCCTACATATGTAGGAGTACTGATGGCTGGTTCGAGGTGTGGGCACGACATTTATCCATTTCTATTCCCAAACCAAACAAACAAACACATACACTTAGAGAGGAGTAGAGGCGTATAGCGCCCGCATATGTTTGCAATTCGAGTTAAAGTTTGTTTTTTCTTTTCGTTGGAAAAGTTTTTCTTTCACAGGATGTCTCTCCATTCGACCAGTTTTTCACTTCTTTGACACTTTTCTTTCTGTGCGATTTGTGTGAATCGTACTTCTTCTTCTGTACATACATAGATGTTAAATGCATGTGAGAATATTATTGAGGAGGTGGGTGCTGGGCTGGACAGTGCTGTTTTATATTACTTCTTGTGTGACTTTTATTTGCTTAAAGTTCACAAGAAGACAGAGACGCCGATGTCGAAGACGAAGAAGAGGTTTTTCGTTTTCAATTTTGGTTTTGTTCGACAAGAATCCCAGAGGCCAGCACAAAGTGGTTGAAGTTAGATGTGGGGGTGTTGGGTTTGAGGGTTGGTTTGTGATTTGCGAGAGGAGTACAAAAAAAACACGATTCTATTAAAGGATACTTATGGGGATCAGCGAACGGATGGAGGACTGGGGCGACCGTAATGTGGTGTAATGAAATAATGGCTAAGAGCTATCAAATGCCCTGATAGTGATATTTTCTTAATGAGGTCTACCATCAGATTGTGGCAAATAAGAGGGAATGGAGTGGACTTCCTGTGTTGGTAAGTCGTAAAGAGGTTATTTTTTTTTTTGGTTTTGCTCCTTTACGGTTGCTTTAAGGTGTGGACATTAGAATCGATTAAAAACATTAGGCGAAGCAAAACTTACCTCACATATCGATTGACTGATGTTCTGCAGATTCAGTCGAAAGACTCGATCCCTGTTGATGAAATAAAGAGAGATAAAAAGAAAGAAACTAATTAAGTTTATGTCTGTGATATATAAGGAGGGTTTTATTATGACTAGGCGCATGCATATGTAACAAATTTTTTTGGCTAACAGTAGGACGGGTAAAAATGCTGGTTAATTTATTAGGACTTTTTAAACTTTACCAAACTCTAGATTTGGTGTCCACAATCCTATTCTTCGAGGTCTTATCGTTAGGTTTTGTTAGTTGTGTAAGTCATGCAAGGAATCTCTACCACAAAAATGCAACTCTTTGTGGTTTCGCTTCACATTTTTTACTCTATCTTTAATCAATGTTTCGTTCTACCAACAAAAAAAATTGCGAACCTTTTAAAAAGGCAACTGAGAAATTCGCTTGGAACCGAGCTACCAAGAGCAATAGTAGAAACTCCAGAAGAGATACTAGAGGCTTGCAATAAATTGAAATAAAAAAGCCCCCGGACCGGCAGACTAGACGCTTTATATGTTAGACACTGAAGAAAAAATACTGAAGTCGGTCATGGATACCCATTTAAGTTAACGTACGGCAGAGGCAATGGACGGAAGGCGATGAGGTTTAACTGCTGTCTCAAAGCACTTAACGGCAAGAACGCCTTCACCTTTGAGAGTTGCAAACATAATTCTGAAAGCGGTAAGACATTTCAAACTTACATCTTCCAAATTTTTTTTTTCGACAGAGAGTGGAAGTTTGGGTTTGGTAGTTATAAGGGAGAATGTTGTGGATTTATTCCTCATAAAGCATTATGCACCAGGAAACCATTCGAACTAAAAATTCAAATGGAAAATACCTAAACACTTTCCCTCGATAAACACTTATTTTTCCTTAAACTTCTTACTTCTACGAGATATTTCTATACATTCACACGGAATATGCTCGATATCCTCCACGACTTTTAGGCACAGATGAATGATTATATAGATAGTCAACTGAGAGGATTTGTGGCTCTCTCGTAGTCTTTTTTTTATTTGCTCCAAAAAGGCTTTGCTACTGTGACTCCTCAAACACTATATTTTGTACAATCAACAGCACCCTCTGTGGTTTGCACGTATTTACAGAATGGAAATTTAAGAGAGGCTTTTTGCGGTTCACGGGGACAATGGTATGCTGAGTTGAATATCTGGTTGATTACTCATTTGTGTTCTAGGCCTCCGCATAATCTAGAGGTATTATTGTCAGCCAATCTGAGTCCTTGGCGTGCATTCTTAGAGAACAATGTCCAGGCACGATGTCGACCAGTACTTTAGTCACCCTCCCCTCTTTTAGATCGAAACTTCATTTCCTCGCCTCTGTCGTATTATGCAACAGCTCCTCAATATTTTAAATTTGATGTTATTCGATGCCATATAGTGACATCCATACCGTCCTCGGAACAGCAAAGATTTCGGACTGGATGGCACTGCTTGTGTCCGGTAGTCATATTGACTGTGTCCGTCAAGTTGCTTTATTTATTAGGCAAGCGAAAAGCACATGTGACATGTGCAGAAGTAAAAGTCGTAGTTTTACTCATGTAAGCTTTGAAAAGCTGAATTCCAGTATATTTTACTTTGAGGTGAAAACAACTAGTTCCGCTTTGAAAGGATTGATTTTGAGCACAAAACTTTTTGATCAGTTCCTATTTATCTTTAATACAACGCTTGTGTTTGATTATTTTATCTGCATTATGATGACCACATCGTCCGCTTATCATGTAGCACTAGTTATCATGGAACTTAGTTTCTTAAGACATTAGAAAATGCACGAGGGGCGGCTACTTTTTACTGATGTAGATTTAACAAAATGAAACACAAGTTTGATAGAGGGCACGGAAAAATGCAAAATCACCAATTGCAATATTTTTAATTGAAATTCACAAATTATATATTTTTTTTTGAAATGTTTTGCGATAAAAAGTTTTTTCGAGATGGGGTTGTTTTTAGTAAAAAAAATCCTATTTTGGCGTAATTAAATAATTCAAAATATGTATTTTACGAACGACATTAACGAATCTGAATTTGCGAAATTTAATTTTTTACTAACTCCAAATGTAAGTATAAATCGATAAAAAATTGTATTTTGTTATTAATTTTACACATTTTTTTTTTACATTTTGGAATCTTGAATTAGGATCATAATTTTTTAATTTAAGATAGAAAGTATATAAAATAACGAATGTTATTAAGCATGAAGTTGTTTCACTTTACGGCAATATATTTACAATTTACGACAGTGATATTTTAAATCGTAGCCAATGGGCAAAGGCTTCCACAGTCATTGTCTTTGAAGTGAAGATTTTGGGGGCAGTCCTAATTCACACTTGCTCCTTCAGAATTGTAAATCACGAAAAAAAATTTTAAATTTAATAAAAAGTATGTCTCAATTTACAATCAAACATTTTTAAATTGCAATCAAATAAATGGTAAAACTAAACATAAAGAAAACCGCCGCAATTTACACCTAAAGCAGTTCAGCTTTATAAAGGAGGAAGTCTTAGCTTTTGAAATTTAGTATCAAACAACACAACAGATTGATAATTGTTTGTATCAATTCGCAAAACAAGGAAAGTAATTTTTATTAATTCTGATCGCTTCATCTCGAATCAAGACTTTCAAGTATGTATTCATTTCTTCATTTGACACAGTTCTTAAAATTGCAAACAAAATGTTACGAACTAGTAAATCTTCAGCTAGGGTACAAAACTGCATAAACTTTTCGTGAATTGCAACTCACTTTTGACTTGATCTTAAAATTCTTTCCTTGTGGCAGAAAAACGCTCGAATCTTTTGTCTGAGAAAATGACGTAACGCCTTACTACGACCCGAGGACAAAAGAAAGAATTTAACTTCTATGTAAAACAATTATTCATAGTGCAATGATGTCCTCGAAGCCATGGATTCTATATTACTCCACTGCCCGCGATTCCAATCACAAAAAAATATATACTAAAAGGAAAATACGATCTTGATAGATCTTATAGAAAGTTCTTGTAAGATATATGATCGTAGCTCATGTTGACTTAGCGCATCTATCATCGGGCAAGCCATTCATACTTAGCTGACGATGTGATGTAAAAGTTACGATACACTTCACTGCACAATACATTGTGACGCAACTGCAGAACTACATATTTTACGAGACACAACTATCAACGTTGTCAATGTTGGTAGGCTAGAATCCAGTTGTTAACCGCAGACGTCTCCAAAATTGTAACAGCTAAATCTAATTCTAATATTGCATAATGTGTAATGTTCTCTCTCTCACAGCAATCTTACCTGTTTATTTATTATATAGATACATGTTAATAATTTTAGCGACTATGTAGTCAGTCGGAGCTTAACATTATATATATCAAGACTTTCATATTTTGAAACAAAAAAAATAAGCTGATTTTTTTGATTTACATATACTTGAATTTTGACTAAAAAACTACCAGATTGTAGTTTCGGAGCTTTTATGGCTAGTCTATTGGCAAAAATTTCTTCCAGTCTTCGAGGTAAAAAGTTGCTGGATTGTCTTATAAAACATTCGGATGTTTTAATCGTTGAGCTGAAGGGCTGAATTTTTCACGCTGTTTTTGCATTATACAGCTTGTATTTCTTTTTTTGCATGTAATGAAAATATTACAAATATGTACATACAGTATTGTGCAAAACCTAAGAAACTTTTCCTACTCTCATGTAAAAAGTTGTCTCCCACTTTTAAAAATACTTCCCGGTAAACTGTAAATATATTTAGTTACATATTTGCATGTGTCCTCAAAATCACCTAAACAGAGTTTTTAATTTTCTTTTATTAACAGTAAATAAAAAAAATAAATTAAAATCAGTTCAAAAAACAGCTGTGCAAAACCTAAGCACCTTCGAGTTTGCTAAAACAGTTCTTGTTATTACCACAAATTTAACGGCATTTTTAAAGTGGGTTTTTCCATGACGCAATGTGTAAAGTTAATTTTGCTCAATTGTGGCTAGAGATTGCGATCGGGTAGTCATTCACGGTCATTTTCAATATGGAGCGCGCTAAATATGATAAAACCTTCAAATTATAAATAATTAACTTATATAAACAAAGTGTGTCACAGTCAAAAATTGTAAATACATTCGGAATTAATAAATCTATAGTTTCACGTTTGATTAAAAAATATAAAGCTACCGGTAGCTTAGAAAATAGTAATGTAGGAGGAAGGCCGCGTAAAACAACTGTGCGGGATGATTGGAAAATAACGATATTAATCAAATCAAATCCCTTTATTTCCTCTCGGGAAATATTGTCGACTTTGAATTTAAACGTTGACTCCAGTACGGTTCGTAGACGGGCTCTTGAAGCTGATCTTAAAAGTTATCCAGTATTGAAGAAATCTATGCTTACGAAGAAGCATGTACAGAAAAGGTTTATTGATAAAATTGTTTTTTGAATTGAAATAATCTTTTCTTTAAAACACTTTATAGGTTGAATTTTGCTAAAAAATATATTAATTGGTCAGTCGGCAAGTGGAAAAGTGTGTTATTCAGTGATGAATGGAAATTTAACCTGTGGAATACTGATTTCATACAATACGTTAGGCGTACGCCCAAGCAAAGACTTAATCCACGCTTCTGTAAAAGTACACGGAAGCATGGGGGTGTAAGTGTTATAATATGGACATGCTTTTCTGGTTATGGTGTTGGATCGTTTTGTTTACAAGGATATTTTGGAAAATGTGATGCTGCCGTATTGCGAATTGAATATTCCACTTTCATGGGTATTCCAACATGACAACGACCCGAAGCATACTTCAAAAATGGTCAAGGAGTGGCTAACAGACCATCGGATTGTAGTTCTTGATTGGCCTGCACAGTCGCCGGATTTAAATCCGATTGAAAATTTATTCGGGATTCTTAAACGTCGCATTGGAACATTACGGTGCAAAAACCAGTGGGAAAACATACTAGCAGCTATTATTTCTAATTTAATTGAGTCGATGCCTCGTAGATGTGCTGAAGTCATAAAAAATAACGGATATTATACAAAATATTAAAAGAGTTGCTTAGGTTTTGCACAGCTGTTTTCTGAACTGATTTTTATTTATTTTTTTTATTTACTGTTAATAAATGAAAATTAAAAACTTTGTTTGGGTGATTTTGAGGACACATGCAAATATGTAAATAAATATATTTACAGTTTACCGGAAAGTATTTTTAAAAGTGGGAGACAACTTTTTACATGAGAGTAGGAAAAGTTGCTTAGGTTTTGCACAATACTGTAACTTCTGCAATTTTCTTTGAATCTGCCCCCATAAGTTTTCTGAAACTCTAGAACTTCAAATTTTTTTAAAAAAGAAAATACTCGTGCGGATAGGTGACCAGCTACTTCAGCTTTTATGAATTCAGTGGAAGGCCATGAGAATTACAAAGTATGTATTTATAAATTTCCCTCTGAATTTGTCTTTATGTTGGAAAATGCGTCATCTTGTATTCATGAAATGGACTGCAAACTTTGGGATAGACTTTTGTCTATTATTTAATGGACTATTTTTGGGGTAAATTTTTATTGCCAGCATATTCCAAGAACTATTAGTCATTCGATACCTTAAAGGGGTGTGTATTTAATGAGTAAGCAGGAGTTTCACTTCCTTTAATTGACTAGAAATGACATCTATGAAAACACGCACTTAGGCACATTCTCAATTTGATATGTTTTGTCCTCCAACTACTTACATACTTTCAACTTGACATCATTAATCAATACACTACCTAGATCCTGTCAAAATTGTTAATAAAAACTCGATGGGTGTAAATCCATACTCGACTTCAAGTCTAGCCGACACATACCCGCTAATATATACTAATACGCACTCCGCCAGTCGTTAATCACTTCCAAATCCGTCCAAAAAAAACCTCATTGAACATGTACAACTGTCATTTTTCAAAATGAAAAACCTGTCAAAATGCGACGAGATGCTTAAACTTTACCCACAAGAAATAATCGTCGCCTGTGATATGATTTAGCCGGAAACCAAAGCAAGACGAAGATGAGAAAACTCCATCCAACTTAGCCTAATGACACCCCCCCCCCCTGCCAAACAACCAACCAACGAGTGATTGAAAAATGAAAATCATTTTTCATTGAACTCCCTTCTCGAACTTTTTGACAGTCTAATCACCCACCTGCTGGATGAATGCACACAAGAGCACCCTCTCAAAGACAACGACACCGCATCTACTTCCGTCCGTCCGTATGTCAAATGAGCTGCTGGCACCCTCAACTCGGGCACAAAACAAACGACTTTAGCTGTCAAATTTTGAAAAATGAACCAAATATTTTCAAAATTATAATAATTGTACGAAATTAAAAGCCTCCAGTTAAATTTGAATCAATCATCCAACTATGAACTAGGAGGGGGTTGCATACTCTTCGGTTGCATAGCTTCCAACTCATAGTCACAACGGAAGCTATAAGGTCGGTCACAAGAGTCGATTCATAACTTTCCAACTCGTTGGCTAATTATGATTCTCGTCCTCTTGGTCTGTATATATTATCCTGGAAGTGGACTCTCGCTGTGTGTGTGCATAAAGTATGCTGATGCAATGAGGTTTTAAAATTCATTTATGAGAGAGCAAAGGAGCGGAATATACCACTACCCGTAAATGGCAACCTCAAATTGCCATCATTAATCTTCATTCGTGATGCTCTTTAGCTGGGGAGTTACTTCCTACACACTAATTCATAATTACGAGGAGCAACATTTCAAGTTAGCGGACATTTGTATTGTTCTCTGGGTATATGTGTTTATTTTTTTTTTGTCTGATTTTGTTTAACCGTTTTTCGCAAGCAAACATTGAGCGCGCTTCATGAACAAATTCAACAAAGGAAAGGTTCCGCTCCGCACAGAGCACAACAATGCAAAATGCTCGCCACTATGGGTGGTTATTATATACCTACCTACCTAGATTCTTTTTGTGAATGAACGAACGAACGAACGAACAGTCCTTGGAATGGCAATATAATTATGATTTGTTCTAAAGGGTGTTAAGTTGGAGTTAAGTACTTACATAGCGCCCACGTAAAGGGCATTGCTGGCCTCATCAAAGTGGAAAGTCTTGTAATAAAGTAGACCGCAACTGAAGTCTCTCACGTGATCTGAAATAAGAAAGAAGAGAGATAATTAAGTTTTAGTTCAAGAAGTATTGTCCGCAAGACAAAGGTATTTACCTAAAATACGAAATAAAAAATAATTAATAAAATTTAAGTTGATAGTTTATTATCGCAAGAATGATATATATAAAACTTTAATGACAAGAATACTGTTATTTTATTTATTATGATATTCACGAGAACATTTACCATAGAAAAGGATATAGTTATTTATTTTTTCGACATTAAGTATTTATACCCTACGAATATCCAACAATTTATCAAGTTAAATTTCTTCCAAGAATTTGGATCCCATGTCACTATAAACCTTTCGGCTTTTCCTGTCTAACGAAACTTTCGCAGAAATGTATTTACCTCAAATGTTAGAAGTCATCGAAAGGGCACACCATTTTAACCTCCCACAGACTTTAGACTACATGGATGAGGCATGAGGAAGACCATTTATTGTTGTGATAAAATTTATACATGATTTACCAATACTTTTGGATTAGGTTTATCGCAGAGTTTGTGGCAATAGGAAAGGATTTTTTGTTAAGAATGATAACATTCCAACGGGAGGTACTCCACGAAATAAGGCTCATATGATGCACCTTGTGCGCTTATTGTTTTTGCATCGGTGTGGTATTAATCAAAATTAATATAATGTAAGTTGATAGAATCGCTCTTATATAAACCTCAAACCAGGGTTTGCATTTCATTTGGGTATACTCCACAGGTTAGCTAGAAGTGTATGTGCACAAAATCCGACTAAATGGATCCAAGCAACCGTTTCCGCTTACTTATTTCAATAAAATTGAGATCACTTAGATGTTGAGAAGGCTGCAAGATGGAGATAACTTTTTCTTGGTAGAGTAAGATATTTAGGTATAAAAGAGGTGGATAGGTTCCTCCTGCTTTTCGTCCATGATACTTTGGGATGCGATAATGTTCAGCAATAACACCTATCGTGGTACTTTTGTTCACCCCCAGCGTTTAAGGTTCTCCTTCATCATTTCACCAAGAAACGATCGACAGGCTAAGCTAAGATAAGTTTATAAAGACAAATACATAGAACCGAAAAAATACAAATGCTCTTGACTGATATCACGTTTCTCTTGAGGCAATATAAGACTTCTTTGATTGCCATCATTTTCGTCTGGATGATGCTACAATGGTCAAGAAGATGAAAGTGAGACTATGGTTTACTGTCTCAGTTAAGATTCCTCTGACCCATCATAAGACTTTGTTGTTTCTTTCTGTGCCCTCCTTTGAGAATGACCTGGAGGGAATTATGCCATGGAACGTTTTAGCTTCAGAGAATGTCCAGTGCAGCGAATGTAGTCAAGTCGTGCTCCGATAAGGCATAAAATAACTAATTTGTTGGGCCACATTTCGGGATAAAAAAACTCTTTTTGGGCCTCAATCTATCAAGGTGAACGTTCAAAGATAAACGTCCATTTATCATATGTTAAATTTTTCCACAAAGACAGATGCTATGCCGCACATCGCAGTACAAAGCGACACAGACTGAAACACAATAACATTAAAGTTTGTGAATTTTTACAAATAAATGTACAGTTATCGAGGTAGCCTTTTCGGTGATGACATGCCTAATAGGATAACCATGACCACACTAAGGCTTGTAATTTCCTTCACTTTGCTAAAAAAAATAAAAAAAAAAGTTGGCTTCAACTGACAATTTGCGTTCCTCATTAGAACGTTTTTGGTCCTTAGAATCCTCATAATAACTTAAACAGTTTTTATGGTATACACGCCTTAATTTTCAATTCCAAGATGCAGTAGTCGAAAAATATATAATACCGTGATTTATGCAGAGTTTAGTGTTTAATCTTAAAGAAAATTGTATATGAATTTCTATTCTGCAAAGCTGGTACACGGTTTTTGGAAACTCACTTTGAAGAGTTGTTTGCAGTTGTCCGCTATCTGTCGGAGTAATTTGTGTGAGTTACCCAATCGAGGATATATGTAATCGAAACTTTTACTCCCAAATTTGAAAGAGCAGCGGTAAGTTTTCTCTGAAGACTGTTTTCCAATAAATGCTTTCATGATGGTTCCACCGCCTCCGATATTGCCTTAGCATTCTAAAATTCGAGTGGAATTAATTTTATTTACCATTTACAAGCCAACAAGTTCTTTCTTATACGAAGCTGTCATTTTGGCGCAATTTAATTATGTCCTTATCCATATAATAATATTTTATCTTAAGGTTGTATGAAAAAGGTTTTACGACAAATGCGAACAATTGGCTTTTCATTCTTAGTTACCTATATACCCTAACAAGATGTACAAGTAGAGATACATTTTTGTCTTGCCATTACTGTAAATTAACAACACCACGGCCTAAGACCAAGAACATCCTACTTCGCTCTCATTAGTATAAAAATTGGCACTCCCTACAGGATCAAATTACTGAATGCTCCTCTAATTTAATTCGTAATCAGTTGATATATTCAATTCGCAAACAAGTCCATCCGGATTAATGTCAGCTTAAATTTGCAGGCACCCTTGTACTTTTTTTTTCTCTGTATCTTTCTCTCTCTTTCTCTATATTTTGTGTCGAAGCACAGGCTGTAACACACCAACAACATGCATACATACAACAATACTCAATAAAATCCCTAGACCCTATTCTCAATCCGGGTCCAATTTACTTGGGCTAAATCAAATTTTAAAGTTAATTTAAAGATAAAACGTGAATCATCCCTAATGATTCTCGTTTGTCAACTGTCACGAATCCTTTCTCCAAAGGCAGTCGTTGAATACCATTTCTCTGCTGCCTGCGAATACTGGTTGTCCCTACGCTTCAGAAAAGGGATAGCAGAATACGAAAAAAAAAAAAATAAAAAGTAAAAGAACACAGAAACAAGTGAAACTAATTTGTACGAGTAAAATGTGACGTAGGTTCAATTCTCTATGTTTGAAGTAAATTAAAGTCGAAACAAATCTGACTGTGACTTTGGATTTTCTATTCGCAAGTCGCAACCTTTGGTCTCGTTGGTCTTTTTGGCAGCCACCCTTTTGGCTTGAGTAATTTTCCCCTAAAAATATAGAGATCAGAGTGTATAGTGAAAAATATACGAAGGACAAAATGGGGAGCAGCACCTTACACAGCCATCAACAGTCATTTGTCTTAATAAACTTGATTCAGGGGTCCTTCGTCTTCATCATCAGTGTCACTGTAAAGTTTTGTTTTTTTTTCTATTTTTTGTTTTATGTCTCTTTTTCTTTCTCCCGGTTTTGCGTCACCATCTGTCTTTAGTTTATTTTGTCCTGCATTTGATTTTATTCTCTTTTATCTAAGTTATATCCTATCCTTGTGTTTTTTGTTTTTATTCGTATTTTTAAATTTCCCATCACGAGCTAGTGTGTAGGTAAGGTACGTATAGTTACGTTGTATATCCAGGTGCATTTGTCATCTACCCCAGTACTATCTATCTTGTTGAGTGCAGCCAAAAAACCAAGCACACGAGCAACTTTCATCAGGTTTTCTAGAATACATTTACAACCTACACAGATAATGGTTGTGATTTTTTATTACCAACACATTTTGCTTAGAAATTAAAGTTTTCGATGTTAAAGTGTTCATTCATTAAATAAGAAGTTGTGAAGCTTTAAGGTCTTTAAGACTGTTAGCTTGAAAAATCTTAGACTTGACTTAGAATTTTGAGGAGAATTTACGAATTTACATATTAAGCAGAACAAAGACTGTCTAACATTTATTTCACCTTTTATGTTCAGTCAAATGTGAGCAGGGATAATTTCATTCAGTTTACGCACACAAACAAATTTTAACATTGACAAATTTAAATGTATTTTACTTTACAAGCCATATTTTTTTATGACTAAGACACGGCAAAATATTTTAACTTTAAGGTTTAAGTGTTTAACATTTTGACTAGGTAAGTGATCATAGGCAACTTTCCTTCGTTGCTTTTGTTGAAATAACTAAACTATAGCGTATGACAACGTCTGAAAATATGGACTAATATTTCAACTTTGAAAACGTTAATTCTAAGTATTCATTAATTATGTTAAAAGTGGTGTGAGAAAACTCCTAAGGGTCCCTGCTAGAATATAAATAGGCTCTGACCCTAGACATTGAAGAACTCAACGTTTATTTTACACAATAGACATCAGTAAAGTTCAGATTTTACTTGGTCAGTAGAATTGGTAGCATTTTTACATGACTTTGTCACATGATACCGAACCTATTATGAAGATCTTTTGGCTTTGACCTACGTCCCAACCTTTGGTCGATGCTCAATAGAATCCGAACTAACCACAGAAGAAACGCCAGATTCGCTGGTTTCACTGGGCGCCAACGAAGTTTAAAGTGTATCCATATAGTTCGTAACATCCTTTTATATTGATTCCAAAATGCTAAAATACTCATGATTTCAAGTTTTAATCGGTGTAATTTAGACACCTAAGTGCCTATGTCCGCTGATTTTGGATTGGGATAGGTGCGGAATGAGGCAATCAAATTTCTGCTGCCAAAACTTTGGAGGAGAGAAAAGTAGTGCTTTTCTTTTCACTGTTTCTAATTTAGTGATATTTAACTCTGTTCCTAAGTCTTCGATAAAAAGTACAAAGTGGTCTTCCAGTCTATTGCATTTAAAGCTTCATCTCTGTGCACGTAGAAGCTGTACCATGGAGCAGTAGCTTGACAGGCTATTGTATTTATTTTAGACCCTATCTACTAAAAAGGTCTTAAGACTTATCTTTCTCTCGAAGATTTCTAATAAACTTCCAACAGAAGGTTTAAGCCAGTAATCAACCGAAGTTCGTCAGATCTACTTAAAAAAAGCCTTTTCAGTCGATATCGCAGCACGATATCAAAGTCAAATTCTCGGCTCCTCCGAAATACTTACTCACACCATAGCAAGTCCGCTAAACTTATAAATTGCGTCAATTAGCCGAAATTCACTGTCAAAGCCTTAAAAGCTTAATTGCCAAACACACTAAATTCAAAGTCAATTAACGCCACTCTTAACTGCCTACGCGCAGCACTTAGTAGTCCATCTGCCATTCCATTAACATTCATGATGACCAACCAAACCAGCCTTCCCCGTTCATCGATTGAGTATCTTCGCATTAAAGCTAAATTTGCTTTTTCGAGACATTAAAAGTCTTCCATCAACAGTGCATCATTCTTCTGCCATCATGGCGACGACACGACATAATGACAAACAATAAAACACCAAATAAAAAGGATTTCCATTCTTAAATCCGTTCGCTAATTACGGTTCCACCATGCCATGCTATGGCATCATAGTATCTAAAGCCTAGGAGTTTTAATTTTCCATTTAAAATTTGTCAGTTTTCTCTGCCCCCAGTTTGGCGCGGCGACCTCTCTAACGGTCTTTTTGTAGGGCGGGAGAGCTTGTGATACGCATTAAAAAAATGTGTCAGTACCATTATCATTAGTAAGTCACCTACCCGTTCTACCGCAAATAATTCATCTAACTTGTTCTGCAAATGAGTGGCGAAGGATACCCATTGTCCTTAGGAAGTCGGTCGAGATCGTGACGCCTTTGTCAGTTATTCTGTACTGTATTCTCGCAGGCTAGCTGGAGCGCAATGCTTATACAACAGAGGGAGCGATAACAAGAAATAGGAGAACAATAAAAGAAAATCCTTGTGATTTGCATGCCAATGAATATTTGTCCTGGTGTCCTGTCCTGGTTAAATATTGACCTTTATGCAAATTAGCTTAAGTCAACTTAAGAGCATCTGAATTTCTAAGTTTTTTTTTGTCATTTTGCCTATTCTTTAGAGGGGAATAATGTCATCTAACAATAAGGAAAGGAATATAAACAACAACAAAGGACGCACACAAAAAACTAAGACGAAGACGAAATATTTCGCATCCTTGGCTGTTTTGTTTCTCCTTCTTTGCGGATGACGAACAGGGAAGGTTAAGCTAGTGGTTGCAAAAAAACAAAAAACAAAAAAGGACGACCCCACCCTACCTCATATACAGTTTGAAATACATTTGAAAAGCCGTTAAATTATATGATCAAATAATATGTAACAAAATATTTCATGCTTCTGATGTTGATGATGATGATGACGATGAAGAGGAGTTCACTCTGATGCTCCTTTATTGACTCCATCTATATGGATCTGACTACACAGCAGAGACTAGGAGCAGCAGCATCATGCCAAACTGACTACAACTGACAGGGGAGTTTTGCAATATGGCAGTATATGTTATGTACACATTTCTGAATAAATGGTTTCATAAGGATGAGGTACGATAATGTCCTCCATTGTATGCGAACGAACGTGGCAAGCAACACTTTCCTTTCTATTTTTTTTTTTTTTTTTTGTTATTTTGTTTCGTTTTCTTTTTGTGTGTTTTTATAGGATTCACAAAATGGAAATCAGTGTTTGCTGCCTTGCTCCGAGATTTGATTGATGTCAGTGGTGTTGATGGGTTTTCGAGGGGTATAGAAACCCAAATGGTGGGCGGATACGGTCCGGATAGATACATTATGCCGAGAGTGGCATAGTTGTTTGGTTGATTTGCATATGGCTTATATGTTTGTAAGTACCAAGTACTTTGCTATTTAGATTCGACTAAGAGTATTTGGGGTTTCTTTTTTTTGGTAAATATTTTGACAGCTGTCAGTTGTCCCTTAAGTGGCGCATGTTGTCTGTTAGTTCTTGAATATGTTTATGAATGAATTATTTTCACTTGGTTAGTGTGAAAAGGATGTAGGAATGTATATTTTTTTTTATGTTTGGATATAAATATTTTAGGAATAAGAGGTGAATGCATAATGGGAAATGTTACAACATAAATTGAATTCGAATATGATAAGGGTATTTTGGGTGATGTGGTTTCATGGTGATGTAAATTAGATTTTGAAGTAAGTTTTGCTTGCCTTTAATAGATTAACATTAACATTTTCTTTTTGATTTGAATAAAATTTTAGAATCGGGGGAGGGGAGTAATGGGATTGTCAAGATTAAGATGGTTCGAGGTCAGATTGAGTTTATTCTGAAAATATGAAATGAAAAGCAAGGTTTTTTTTTTCTTATAAAACAGCGGGGCCAAAATTTGAACCACCTTTTTTTTGACATAGACACACATGCACACAGTTAAGGTAGCTTCTGTACATAATTTTACACTAACATAAGTTTCGCGGCATTAAGGGATAGCAACCCCCTTTCCACATGTTTTACGTAGCTCTCATGAAACATATGAAGTTGTTGAAGCTGGCGACTGGTAACGCGTGTTACAGAGCAATGTTAACCGACTTTTTGTCCACTGAAATTGAAAAAATGGATTTGGACGACTTCTGGTTCATGCAGGATGGCGCGCCACGCCACAATCGATCTTTTGCGCACCGGATTCCCAAATCATGTTATCAGTCGTTTTGACGATGTAAATTGGCCGCTTTACCCCTTTGGACTTTTTTTGTGGTGAACTGTGAAGGTTTGATTTTATGCCAAAAATACAAAAACGATTCAAGTACAGACTTAAGGCCAATGTCATCCAAGCAGTCCGTGAGCTACAGCCCGAACTATCAACAATGTCTTGGAAAAATGGAGTGACAGAATGTGCTACTGCAAACCCAGCCGATGCAGCAACTTGAACGACGTTGTTTTATAATTAATTGGAATGTTTGCTCTTACTAATAAAGCCATAATACATGAAAAAAAAAGAATTTTTATGTACTCGACCTACTCGCTTCTTATATCGCTTTTTGAGTTTTTTTTATCACAGTCCTTCGGTATGAGAATTTTCCCAAATATCTTTAAACTTCTATTTTAAGAGCTGTTTAAAAAAAGCTGTTTAAGTCTGATTTTAATTTTAGCTTCCTAAGAAAAAAATTCACTAAAATTATTAACCATAGACTAATGATTTTGGTTGAACAGAATGGAATCATTTACATCTGTTATTTAAACCACCACCTGAAGGCCTGTCACAAAATTTATAAGAATCTACGAGCAACTTCTGACTCGCGTGTCTGCAGTGGTGTGTAATGGGAAAATATTGTTTGCCTTCTGGCGTCCCTCAAGGTTGTGTTCTGAGTGCCATACTTTTCTCACTTTACTACTTTATGATTGCAATTGCTTTGTTGTTACAGGTTATATTTTCGCATAGTTGACAATTTGTTCTTCCTTAAAACAAATTCGGCAAATTCGCCACTTTGTATTTGCATGTTTGGAGGAAAGCATTCAAAAACCTAAAAATTGTAATTCTTTTCACTTGCATTTTAGATGCCCTTAAAACCTTAAAATTTAAAACTTGTCAAATTTACAAATAATATTTTGTTACTAATAAAAAACGCACTCAGTGTGGCTGATTCTAGATAATACTCTGCTATACGCGTTCGAAGCTACAAGTTTAGCTCGGAGCCGATGGGATTTCTATTGTTTATCGATATAACTATCATTTTCACAGGCGCCCACACCAATTAATTGCATTTTATTTAAGGTTCTGAATCAAAGGTTTGGAATCGCCAACAATAACAACGAAGCTGGTTAAACAATGCAGAGAATCTCCGAACGATATTCCTGTGCTAGGTTTCCGAGCACAGATATATTCCAGTCAACTGAGAAGTCGATGAACTTGTAGGAAAAGAAAGACATAATACTGTAAACCGTTTAACATCGCTGTAACTCCAGCCTTCGCTTCGCATGGTAGTCATAACTTAGTTGTTGTATTTTAATCGTTGTGACGTCTAAAAACAGCTATTTAAAAAGCTCATCAAAAATGACAGCTGAGTGTCACAATGGGCGACAGGACAGCCGTCACTTTCAATTCTCCATCTCGCCACCCAACATAATAGTGATTGTTACACTAATTAATTCTGTACTCTATTCTTCATTAATTACTCCATACTTACTAAACATTCTCCTTCTTATAATTATTCAATAAAGTGTCATTGCATCATTCAAAGCGGCATTGAATTTCATATTTCTGGAAGATTTCCGCTTACAGTCTATATTCGTAGCTTATTTAAGTAGAAGTTATTAAATTTTAAAACAAGTTATTCGAAACCTTCCCGAGGAGCAGAATGGGGGGTTAAACCCCCAAAACCCCTATCTGGATTCGCCACTGAAACTCAATGGTCAAATGTATCTTGCCAACAAAAAAAACCATCTCACCCAGACCCTTAGCCCTTAGCCCTGTAATCCTCTTACAATAGCCCCAACTAACCCAATTCTGACCTAAATAAAATGCACCATTACAGTATCTGCAACCAATTTATCATCATGTTTGAATTTTTCCATGTACTTTTATTTTTTATATAACTATTCTTTGCCTCACTGTACCTATCTAAAGTGTACTGACAAATATCTCCTGGTACAACTTACTTTGCTTATCCTATGCACTTTACTTTAGCTTTTCACATCTCTTTCCCTTTTCTGTGTCTGCATAGCTCTATCTTTCTATAAAATAAAACACATATAGATACAGCATTTTAGCAACATTATAAGGTAAGAGTGATCCTTAAATTTCGGACATCCATTTTTCGGGATAAAGCCAAGAGTTATCCTCATCCGATGATAACCAGCACACAGCGTAGGTATCATGTTCTTGGTCCTCAGCAAGCGACTCTACTACATCTTCTCTTTGTTCAAGCTGGTTGAATGTCAGTGTGTGCTGTTCTACCACCGGGCGGCACGGCGGCAGGTACAATCCCGAGATACGGAAGAATATATGAAAGAAGAGAAAATAAATTGTTTTGGGCTTTTAAGAATAAATAAATCCAGGATATTTTTCATCTGCTGAAGGTAAAACCATGGTAGCGCCTGCAAACTGTCTGTATGTGTTATTTTGTGTAGTGCTTTACCTTACCGGTGGTGATTCGTGTTTGTCGTCCTTTATTTCTCTTTGCAAAAAAAAGAGGAGTAAAACTCGCTCCATTTATCTGCAAAGAACACAATTCAGCAGGAGTTAGGTTTAGAGGCCCTCCTTCTGTTTGTTTCTGTGGAGGGTGGTGGGCCAGCTTTCGGTCAGGATGCGTTTGTTGTGCTTTCTCTTCTACATACAGAGTTCAAGTGGATACATGTTTGTTTTTTTTTCCTCATCCTTGCCCCTCTTATCATGGGTATTTGTTATTGTTTTTTTTCCAGTGTGTGTCCTTTTTCGCTCTTTGCCTTCATTCATATGCGTGGCAAGGATAACACAGGTGATTTGTTCCCCTCCATTTGCATATATAGATTTAAAGCAGATCTTATTAGAGGCCTTAGTGATGGCTGCTTAGTACCTACCAGATTTGATGTGGTTGATGGATATTAGGTTTTTTTTTTTTAACAAAAAATCCCAATCCCCCTGCCCTTTCTGTTCTTTGTATTAAATTATATAGAGGATGAGCGAAGACAAAAAATGTAGATATATGTTTATAGCTATCGCAAGATAATATGCACCATTTGTTTTGTGTTTTTTTTTTGCTCGATCCTTGTGGATTATTTATACACTTTAGTATATTGCGGCGTCCTCATATGCATAAGTAAAATTTACTTCCTTATCGTGAGGTTGCATGCAAGTTCATTCACAGGAGACTCTTGCTGCCGCAAAGAGTTCGTTCCTTTTACGTCGAATGGGGATTAAAATCAATTTCATTTAATGGCACCTTTCGCCGTGCTCCATCAGAGTTGTTGGCGAGGGTCTCCCTTCGAAGGATTATTTAAATTGGAGGCGATTTTTCTGTTTTCCACCTGGTTATGTGTGTTTGTGTACATGTTTGTGTGGGGGACCTAGCCTTTTGGTGGTAGGTAACAGTGTTGTTGTGGTTATACCTATTTTTACTTTAAAGCAACTTGGAGTTATTTTATTTTTATTTTTTTTAATTGACTATAACCGTAAATTTTACTGTGGATAAAGTTAAATGGCTTTTGTTTTAGTGTTTCAGGATTTTTGTTGTTATTGCTGGTTTAACTATCCTTAGAAGTCCGATCGTAGTTTGTAGGGGTTGAGTTCGGATCGTGAATTGCAAATGAAAATTGGGTCATCGAAAATTCAATGAAATTGGACTTTCGATGAAGTTGATACTCAGACTGTGCACTGCTATCGGATCTGGGTTACCGAAGGGACAGTTGGAAAATCTTTAATGAATACTGCGGTCGAAAGCTGTTATTTATAACCATTAAAATTTCAATTGGGGCTTAAGAAGATACTTTTTCGGGATATTTTTTTTTTATCGTGAATTTTTCGTTTCTTAACTTAATCAGGGTAGCATTGTCTATAGGTGCAGTTGCTATAAAATAAATATATTTCCGTACTCGTTAGGGTTTAGATTTCTTGGTAAATTACAAGAAATTATGGTATTTTACGGATATAATCTCTTAAGTGTCAAATTTCATAGTCTCTTCGGCTACGTTAATAACAGCTCTTAGCGAACCGTAAAGCGAAATATCTTCAACAATTCCGAGCGAATTTGGGTTTTGATAAATTTTAATTCAATAACTCTTGATCGAAGCCGTTCGATGTTTACGAAATCGTTCTCTGTTTCAAAATACTTCTGCAAAATATTCTTAAAACAATTTTTCTTAGTGTGTATGTTAATAAATAGTAAATAATAAATTTTAATAAATTTCAACACAACTTCAAATTCCCAGGACGCTTAAATTGGGACCAGAACATACTAACATTTGCCAAGGATTCCTATGTACGGTTTACGAACGGATTCAAAACAAATGAAGGAGTTGGAGCGGGAGTATATGGTCCTCGCACAAATACTAACCTAAACACTAGTATGGACATAGAAAACTCCGCAATAAAACTCTGCATCAGATTCATTACGAAAAAAATCATTCACATTATCTCTGAGAGCAGAGCAGCTCTACTTGCATTTAACGCATTTGAGATAACATCAAAACTAGTCTGGGATTGTCTTTAGCTCCTTCTTATACTGGCCACCACTAACATAGTACATTTAAGTGGACATGCCGATGCTAACACCATTCTGCGGGCTATCTAAGAACACTACAAAAAGTTGTATTAAAACTTGGTTAGAGGAGAAAAGCTACATTTCTGGAGGGAGATCGAAGGAAACAGACAAGCAAAAAATTGTATGCCAAACAGTTCCCATAAAAAAACAAAACAACTACTGCAACTTAGTAGAAGTCAGATTCGACTAGTCACAGGAAGAACATATACTATGTGACTGTAACTGCTTGACACAAGCTCGCCAACGTTATCCAGTTAAATTCTACCTTGAAGCAGCGGATATAGCTGCCAGCTCAATCAAAATAATGTGTACGACTGCATCATACGAAACTTTCTCGGTACATGAGATGCGTTTTTGAATGAATTTGAAAATGAATCGAATATTAATGTCGACAAATTTATTTAAATCACTTTTAATGTTTTTGAAAAATTAAAGTTTTTTCAAAAACGCCACCTACGATTTTGATGTAATTTCTCACATTTAACATAATTGTTCAAAATTATAAGAAATCATCAAAATTGTTGGAGCTGTTTCTAAGAAAATGAATTTAATTTATTTTTAAGAAAATCGTCATATGAAAAACAAATTTAAAAGAAATTATTTCAAAAATCTGATTTTTCAAATTTATCCGACTTAATAGTGTGAAGAAACAGAAACATTTATTGGAGTTCTTTTCTTTAGTTTTCGAGATATTGGCGGTTTTATAATTACCGTTAATCGTTTTTTTTTTTGCCAAAAACTGAGTATGCAGTATTTTTGGTCCCATCCCAAGTATCCTTCGTACAAAAGAAGACCAAAATCCTTGGAACCATTTTCTAGAAAAATAGTTATAGTGACTTTTTGCAGTCGACTGCCCTCTTAATCCTCCAAAAATTCACTCGAAGGAAAAGAGCAATAAATACTGTGCTTCCAAGCAGAAATACTCGTTTTGGTGTATTGGTGCAGTTGGAGCATGTTGGGTAGAGCGGTTGACAAACATTTTTCAAAGCGCCCACAAGTATCTACATTGCATTTCATTCGGGTTCTTACTTTTCCCTATTAGACCCAGTAGCCAACAATTCAAATCTTTAGAATGTTTTGAAAAAGAGAGAGAGAGAGTGTGATTTGATTAAATATTCGGGACTATATTGACTAAGACTACAGTCAATTTATTTTTATTAATGCGTGGCATACATCGTGGTTCCCTGTTGAATTTCAAACCTACCCCTTCCGAATCACAAATTAACACAAGAACCTCTACACAATTGAAAGCCGACCATACTCCCCTATCTGGATTCGTCTATTTTTCTACAAAGTTGGATATATTGTCAGTACGATGGATTTTTTTTAGATTTAAATGCAGTTAATTTTGTCTCATCGATGTTGTGTCAAATTTCGAACCTCTTGCTCTACTTCAAATCTTTACTCTCCCAGTAAAGGACTGTTACTTTCTTCAAAAGGGAAAAGCTATAAAGCAAAAGAAGCAAAAGGTGTAAGACATACAGAAAAGCTGTTGAAAAAACACAATGTTTGAGGTAATATACCGCTTTCTAAAGTTGCTCCTTTACAAATGCAGAAATTGAAAAGCGATTTCACCTCATAAAACGAAAAAAAACAAGCCCAATTTATTCTGCCCTGCTATTCGCTTTCAAAAGCTTTATTAGGAATGCGGTCTATTTATGCCCGAAATTCAAAGTAAACAGGTGAAGCAAAGCCCCCTTTAAAGTCATAAATTTTCCCATCTTCTTTTTAAATGTTTAAAACGAAATCCCTTCCTAAAACCGCCTCAAAGTCCTTTAATTATTTAAGCCAAGCCCAAAACAACACCAACCATCTTTTTAAAAGTATTACTTTCTTTCTGTCAAAAATTTACTACATGAAAAAAGGACATACATAAGGCTGTCTAACAAAACCAAAAAAAAAGCAGCAGCACATACATTACATACACGTATATCTTTACATGTTCACTTGTATGTCACAAGTTCCAGGTGCTTCCTAAATCTTTTGCCACATGAAATAGTGCAGCGCCATAAATATTGGATGAGGTCTCTGCTCTGCCACCATACCAAATACCATTTCGCGTGGCGCGCTGATGGCAAAAAATGCCAGCATAAACTACAAAAAAATGACCGCAAGGACCAACGAGGCAGGAAAACCTTCCATATAAAAAGCAGCAGCACCTCTCCTCGCATAGGAGTAACACAACCGGCAAAAGAAGTAAGCAATGTGCAAAACGACCATGAATACCAGTCAGCCTGCCGGTTGTTCCTTTGCGCTGCATCCATTGTGAGCAAAAAAAAAATACCAAAGCTACCTACAGTCAAGTTTCACGTATACATAAAACCTTCCTAGAGGTACCTAAAGAACCAAGCATGTAGAGCATTTTTTTTAGTCGCGCGTTTCTATTCTTATTCGATTTTTTTCCCCACTGAAAACCTTTATACAAATGTTCGCTCGCTCGCTACTCTGTTGATCTCCTTACTTGCTTTTTGGCTGCGCTCTAGCGAATTGAACCATTTGTCTTTGCCATATGTGAATCGTATAATAGTAAATCGATATTATGCCAACATTAAGGCGGCAGCAAAGGGATGAATGAGCCATCTCTTACCGCGGGCCAGATATACCCCATATCGCTGTGAAATCGCTCATGACTGGCAGTGTTTCTTAGCAAGAGCTACAACTACAACACTTCATACATCTTGCCAGGATACGACATGACTTGAAATGAAGATAGTCAAGTGGGTGGAACACGGGCAATAGTCCTCTATTCAAAGCGATTTCGAAGGTAACTGGGACACAAAAAAATAACCCTCCACCCTATTCCCATCCCCTGCCACATCCTTAAAGGCACAATACACAAACAGCACCAGGGAAAATAAGAAGATGATGACGAAAAAAAAATGGAAAAAAAATAGGACCAAAGGCAAAGTAAACCTCTTGAGCTTTATCCAATTTTGGGATAATTCTTACTACCAGGGTTTTGGTCTGGTGATTTTTTTTTCTTATTTTTTTTTCATCTCTTCGTAGTAGGACGCGCCGCCTTCTTTGGGATCCATAGTCTCTACCACTTCTCATCTTATTTAACTGCTCCATTGCGAACCCCTTTTACGTCGCACCGCATCGCGTTATCCTCGTACGCTCATATGTACGGAGGAGTTCCTGAAATATACGTTTATGCATGTACATAACGTGTACACATTCCATTCTCTAAGGATGTGACGTCAAGTTGGATGAAATTGATGTTGTGTGGCAAATCCTGGCAACGTGCTTCTGCCTAAAGTCTCTACTTAAATCTATGAATTTTTCAAAGCGAAATAGAATACAGGATACCTCCGCTTCAGTGTACACCATAATTTTCCTCATGTGTATGTGCAGCCGGTGTTCCTACATATAGAAATGGTATGAGAGTATAGTTCTGCTGGCAGATGGAAACGCTCTATATTGTCTAAGGAGTTGTGTTTGGTCTATTTGCGCAAAACTTGCGACAGGTATAATGTTCCATTCCGGTGGCATGAGCCCACTTGATGCTTAATACATAGACTGGGTATGATTTCTATGGTGTGTGTGTTTGTGTCTTACATTTGTTTTGTAAATAAAACATTGCCTATATACATTGCACGGACGAAAGGTAAGAGGACATCAACTTGGGTGTACAGTGAACCAGAAGTTTTGCGGTGGAAATTATTTTACAGTCAACCATGTCGTCTAAAGTCGTAAACTAGCCTTAAGTACTCTAAGCCTGAAAAAGATGTGTTCCATGCGCTATCGTCCAATATGAGTGACAGTGACACAACTGCTTTCGCAAACCGACTCGCAGAGTGGTGTCGTCGGTTAAGAGTTTTTATTTACACAGATATAAATCATTTTCTAATAGTCCTTGCTCTATGCGTACCTAGGTTTGAACATAAATGAGTTTTGTGGTGATTCTTTAAGTTAAAAGCCAATGGGAATGAATAATGGATAGTGATGAAAAAGGAAAGGCAAATTGCCCCAAAAACATTTTATTTAAGGAATTTTGGGTTAGGTCACCATGTAGATTGACTAAATCAAGCTCAGAACCATGTCCCTACGTCCTCAACAAAATGTTCCACTTATTAAGTTCCGAAACAGCCATTGCCATGTAAAGAAGAAAACACTTGAAAGCCACCGGAAATCAACCCATGGTAGTGTAAGGCTCGATTACAAAAACGTATCTACCTATTAATTCGCAACTTAACGCACCAGGAAGCAATGCAATTTGTTGCCTATTTCCCTCAAATTTTTATTTTTTTTTCTTAAAATATTCTAGAAGTAGCCACAACCTCTTTGGTAAAAGAGAAAGTCTAATTATACGTCTACAACGCCATAAATCAGTCAGCTTATTAACTTCCCACTGTACTGCAGTATAAAGCTCTAAAGTAAAAGAATGCTGTTTAGGGTATATTTCAAAATCGATTCTTCCATCAAACATGAAGGACTCACTGGTTATGTGTTTATATGAAAATAATGCTAATAGGTCAGGGTCAAATGTAGGAAAACCCTTTCAAATTTAATGAGTCCACAACTGTTAAGAAATCTTTATATGGACGCACATATTTTAGGATTTTTCAAAATAGCTTCCAAAAGGGTAGCTATCAAGCCTTATTCTCCCCTTTTTTACCTGTTCCAGGTTTTGCAATTATCATATTATCTATGGCTATTTTTAAAACTGGGATTCGTCTTTATTGTTACGTTCATTATAAAATAAGCAAGATATTGATTATATTTTTTACAGCTTTTAATAATATTGGCAAGAAAGCTGCAGTAGGTAGGCAAAAGTAGGCAGAAGCCTCAACTCTTCGCGCTGCAAGAAGACACTTTATAAGAAGTGCAAATGAAAGGCTTAAAAATTATCGACGCAATTAACCTATTCAAAAACAAAAAGAAAAAAAATTACGAAATTCTTGTCAAGGATTGAACTTCCGTTGCTTTGAAAAGTCTGAATACATAGGAAATATTCGAAAAATATGAGGAAATATGTAAACAACAAAGACAAACGAACATTTCGAAAGGAAAGTTGTCGAATTCTTGACCGAATCCGAACCAGCGAACCATGCATAAGACGCACATGACACTTCTAAAAGGATATTGCTCGACGAAAAGCAAATAATTACGATTAGGGTCCTGAATATTCTTTTATAAAAGACCTGCATTTTTATAAAATATGTCAGATTAAATTGGGGTGTGGTGAAAACAAAGACCATCACAAAAGACTAGGTACTAAAATGGGCCCATTGCGATCTCTGGGAAACCAGCTGAATTAAAAATTCGAAAGGCAGAAAAACGTAATCAGTTTCCCTGAAAAAGCAACCAATTTCTCTGAAAAAATCGAATCTCCTGGAAGTCTACGCCATCTATTTCCGCTAAGTTTTCAAAGAAGTATTTCCCCAAAAATGTTCTTCAACTACACGCTATTGCCTCACATTCACACAGTATATGTGTTTGGTCATCAATATCATGCAGATCTCCGCAGTATCTGCAGATATCTGTATCCGATGATCTGAGATTCTTTGCATGTTTTCGCAGGAGACAGTGCCTTATCAGAATTCTTATTAATGTTCTTAGCTTAACCCTGCTCAGTTTTATTAACTCCCTAAATCTTTTCAACAATCAACAAATGTCCATAGAGCCTAAGATACCTTGTATTGCTGAAGACTTATCCATTGGCAGACCTAATGGTTTGTCCCTCAATAGTGGCTCTTATTATGCAGCGGGGAGTTTTGATGTCTGCACCCTCACTATTAATGAGTAGCCTTCCTATTATTATAAGTCCATCCACCTTCTTATTGCCCTCAATAGCACAGTGTCCTAGCACCCAGCACAGCCTCACTCGGTTCGGACTGCATAATGCTTTAAGCATTGTGCGATAACTCCTAACTGTATTAGAATTAATGTTGGTTGATTGCATTGCCTTGAGTGCGGCCTGGCTATCGCTGAAGATGGCGATATCCCTTCCAGATACCGATCTCATCGGCATTAGCTCAGCCGCCTGAGGACAGTCAGATCCTCTGATTGAAAGACACTGCTTGTTGCAAACGATTGTTAACTTACAATTTTGTCTGTCTTTAAGGGCAGTCAGAATTTTCAAATATTGATTTTTCTTTGTTTAAATTTTCTCAAAGTATAAAGCTATCTTAAAAACATAAGGAAAGGCTACAGTCCGCTTGGGGCGAACAGTATGATACCCTATCCTTATCCCTATGTACCCCAAAGAAAAAAAGCATTCGCAAGATGATGGATAGCATTTTATTTCATTCTATGAAATTTATAGAAAATATATAATTTTTTTGAAAAAACGCCCCTAAAAAGTGGGTGTGGCCAAAAACTTTGTATGGACGATATATTGCAAAATATATTGGCTAAATAAATTGTTAAACCATTTTTTTCGATTTCTATGAAAATTTTCGAAGAAAACAACATTTTAGTGAAAAACGCCCACCAAAAGTAGGCGTGGCAAAAATCTTTATATGACAAATTTATAAAGGGGGGCAGTACCTACATATCTTGTGAAGGTTGTAAAACTATATCTCTCTAACTTAAGTCTTAAAACGGTTTTTTCTAAACTGTGGGCGTGGCAGTGGGCGTATTTTGAAAATTTTAACTCTTTACCATTTCGGAGCCCTAGGGAGTATATATTCTAAATTTCAGCTTCCTAGCAAAACTTTAAAGGCCTCAAAAGTTGATACAGACGGACATTGCTAAATAGTCTTAAATTTTGGTCCTGATCATAAATATATATACTTCTAGGGGTCTGCGACGAATATTAAGGGGTGTTACAAACTATGTGTCAAAATTAATATACCCTTAGGATAGAGTATAACTATTCTCTGAAAATTTCAAGAGAATCAGAGTTATTCAACTATGAACGGCGTGATCCCCGACACGTTCGAAGGCGTGTACCATTAAAAACCCGGTGGGTGGATTTGAATAATATTTATACAACTTTTTTAAAAACATATTGAACTAGTACCTTACCGATAGATTTTTGATTTTTTTCAAACCTTCGATTTTTATAATAATTTGCTATGTATTTTTTTCTGAAAATTCGAAAGCTAATTGTCTAAGTCCGCAATTTTGTTTATTTTCAAAAAAAAAACAGAAAAAGCTTCGATCAGGGACTAGACATTGAAAAGAAAACCATTGAGAAGTTATGATGGTCACCGCAGAGGACTACTTGTGAAATACTAATACAAAATAAATACTAATCATTTTTATATAATTAATATTTTCTTTTCAAATTTGAGTGAAATAAAGTTAAATCATGACAGAATGTATTGCAGTATTGTTACTTTTATAAAATCTATAAAATTACTGATAACATTTTTTTTAAATACTATGATTGTTCGTGCCTCTGACTGTCCCTAACCCCTTAAGTGAAAACTTGCCAAAGTTGTCATGTATAATTAGCTCATTGGCAGTTTTTAATTAGCTTAAAGTCAGTAAAAATAAGTTTACCTTGACAACTGTGAGCATCGACGTACGATAAAGGCCAATTCAAGGTAATATATAGTTGCTACCTTCACTATTCTTTACATTTAAACTCACAATTTAAGAAAAAAAGTGTGCGTTGCATAGAAATAGCAAATTTAGTGAAACTAACTTCAAAACCAGTGCAACTCGTCATACAAACAGCTCCCGAAAACATTCCCACTTCTTCAGCAATCATTCCTGCAACGTACTGCTTGTAAGTATATCATTAGAGCCTTGTATCGACTAATTTACTAACGTCAGTCGCGTTGGAGTAAAATTACAACCAACTAGCATTACTGTCACGCCTAGCAATTTTTCTTCTTGTAAAGTAGGTAATATATCTAACTACTTCCTCAAAACCCATTAAAAACCCATTACGGTATAGTTTACCTGTTCCAGTCAAACTAAAATAAAAAAAAACAAACCATGTTAACACAATACAAACACATCCTAGTTAACCCAGTAACACCCTACACAGGACAAAAAAGAAAAAAAACACAACCGAACAGAACAGAACACCACGCTATAACACTGAGAAGTAGGGAGAAGTAATTGTTTGTGTGAGAGACACTTGGAAAAGTTAACTACAATCAGAACGTTCAAAAGAAATTCCCCTCCAGATCCTGGAGGTGACCAAACGCATCAACGCTGAGCCAAAATGGATATAAACAGCCAATTTATGATGTCTTAAGTGGAGTAATATCATTCCAAGGGATAGTGCCCCACCACGACATACATATGTACATTCACACAATATCGGGTGTAGTAGGTAAGAATCGATTTGAAGTACCTATCCGACGATCCTTGGAAACGACCGACAACCGACGCTCTGCGACCAACAAAACATATTCAACACACTCAATTTTCGATGTGAATGGCCAGTAAATTTAAGTTGCGGTTGACCATGTGCTTCGTTGTCCTTTCACCCACAGTTTTTCTTTTCTTTTCTTTTCTTTTCTTCTTAATCCTGGTGTTTAGAGAACTTTGGGAGAGGTGCTAACCTACTCCCTACTTACAACGAACGGTGAGAATATATGAGTTTATGAAATTGTCTCATTGTCGTCTGTCTGGTCGGGAAGGTTGGAGGGAAGGTAGCCCATTTAGTCAATTGACTTACTTCACTTATTAACGATGATAGGGCGAACCAAACTAAACCACAAACAAAAAAAAACCCACTGAAACCTGAAAGACTGGGGAGGTTAGTGTTGTGAGCTTTTATGTTATTGATTGTTTCAGGATATGGGCCACCACCACCTGACGATACATGGTGACATGTTAATAGCTGTTAGTGTATAAATTGTGTGTAGCGATGGATTAAATTATTCGCTATGCTGTGACAGGTGGAGGCACAGTCCTTTGCATTATTGATGGCGGATAATTTAGGGTTTTATTATTTTCTAATTGGAAAGTCTTAACTAGTTTGAAGGGGTAAAAACTTTGCCAGCTAATGAGGTTTAAAATGCTTTGAGAACTTCGACAAGACAAATAATTATCTAACAAACAAGTGAAGATTTCGTGAAAAGTTTTAATGAAATTGCTATCGACTATATGTGCTAATGATGATGACATTAGAGATGACAGTTGAAAGCCTGTAGTAGGTGCTCCTGATTCATAAACATTTTTAATTGACTTATTTGTTTTGTCGTTGAGAGCCGTTTTTTTTTGATTTCCCAGAAATATATAGTCGCTTACTATTGACGCTTCGTACTGAAACAAAATCACGTTGCAATTTCTTCGTTTACAGTTAACTGACATATACGAGGTTTTATTACCGTTGAGACTTTTGCTCTTAAACCTTCTTCAATCTACGCACGAGATTCCGATGATTTTAATGTTATTGGTTGTTTGGTAGGTTCGATAGATCATATAGGCTATTTTCTTGTTCCAAGAAAATTCAAGTCCTGAAGGATGTCATCAAGATGTAACCGAGACCACTATAGGTTAGCAGCCATTTCAAAGTGCATTTAAGTATGACAAGTGATGCAGTCAGAATTAGAATGTCCTGCTTTAAAAGAAAAGAAACCTACTGTCTTCCAGCTGAAGAAGGTCAAAACAACCGGAGCTTTAATAAGAAAATCAAGTTACTGACTTTCGGCTTTAAAACTGGAATGCATACTCTTTACTTTTTCGAATTGACGAACATAACTATGTCACAGTATATATTAAGATGTATTGAAGTAGGGTTTCCAGCCATAAATTTGGAACCACATGAAAAAGGCTTTCTACTACCAATGGGTTAAGTAGATTTTATTGACCTATCGTTGGGCTCCACTTTTTAAAATTTAACAATACTTCTTACATTCTTTATTTTTTTATCGGATTCTATAAGAACTAAATCAAAAATAAGCCCATTGTACTTCAGATAGATACATACGTCTTTTTATTGTAGTAATTCACCAGACTTTTTTAGAAATCGAGAAAAATTAGGCGCTTTTGAGTTTGGAACTCATCACGGCAGCACCTGCACCGTTTAGCCTGATTCGAGGAAAGGCAGTATATTCGATGGGGAAATGTTCCGCTATGTTTTCGCTGTCAACACAATCATCGGTCGTTGTCACATTCCTTAAAGCACCAGCACCTGAACCAGAACAGGTCTTGGTACCATCCGTGAAAATACGATTACATCCCGCTACATCCTGGCCAAAACTATTCCGGAATTTGAAGAAAGTGAACTTTGTAATTTTCACAAAGCCGTAGTTGAGGCATTTTTGCTTCAGATGTCATATCCATTAGACAGGAATCGTAGGAAAGGTCTTGCGTGTATCAGCAAAAGTTTTTTTAAAAATAAAAATTGACTTGTAGGTTGTTTTATTATAACAGTATCAAGGCGTAGAAGATTCAAAAGAGTACTGAGCAGATCCGGGTTTGATGGGGAAGCACTCAATGCAACTTAAGCATATTAAAATCGTACTTGCATAGGAGCTTTTCCACAAAATAAGCAATACTTATGATATGATTCGACTCATAAATGTGGTGTAAACCCATACCATTCACAGAAGACAACAAACCAAATGTTTTGCAAAAAGTGCTTTTGCAATTTTTTATCAGAAGACCTACAACGTCTTACAATTAGATGTCTTCGTCTCAACATTGATCCAAAGAAGATTGCTGTTAGGGATTACTCCAAGGTATAAAGCAATCGTTTGTTAGCTGAAATGTGACACCGTTTACCACAATTTGAGCCAAACCCGTTTATTTGCTCCTTCTCCTAAATAGAAGAAACTCAGCTGTCAGAGAATTTACCGAGTGCGCATTTCTAGTATTGATCGCGTTCAGACCAGGGACGTTGAGCGGGGTCAGCAAAGAGTCGTCCACCTTGCACCATTACTATTATAGATGATAATCTTCGGCGAAATCAAACTCTTATTCTCTAGGATTTCCAGCGCAAGCGTTCTAAATGGATGGTATTGGACTGTCATTGGGCGCCAATTTGTTCATAATTTCATGTTTTGCTTAAAGTTCAGACTGATTTAGTTGCTGTTAATTTATGTCATATGAGTGGTTTTATTTCATTACTAGCTTTAAGTGATTTATTATGGTTGTTCTTAGGCTCTCTTTTCAAAATTGAATATGAAGTATAAACTTATTGGATGAAGTTAATTTACGGCTTTTGCAAATACGCACCCAGTTGCAACGGATTTCTGCAACAGGTATTCCTACAATAGCCTGGTTAATTTAATTAGCATGTGATTGGGCATAAATACGTATATCTCTTTTTTAATAAATATTGAAGTCGGGGAATTTGCATCTAATTTTCCCAATCTAATAGTAGTTTCTTTATTTAACTTTTTTTATGCTATTTGGGTAATGTTTTATGGTTAACATTAAAAATTAAAAATAACCTTTCGTCATCTTCCTTTTTTACTTCTTCTTCTGCAACTTCTATAACTGATTTCCATCGAACATTGAGTCTGTCGTTGGGCGCCATTCTTCAAAATTTCTTCTGTTGCTTATGCTTTCTCAATATAACACCTTTAATTTATTTATTTAGTCTGCCGTTGGGCGCTATTTTCTTTAAATTTCATTGAATTATCAAATTATACAAAGTCATTTTCGAGTCCACCCACCTTTCGTTGGACGCCACAGTTTAAAATGTATTGCATTGGAGTATAACATTTGTTCCGGTTAAAGCTTAGAAAACATCCATTTATTTGCTCTTGATTCCTACGTCAAGTATTTCTACAACATCCAAAGTTGATGTCATTGGGTGCCATTTTTTTTAAATTTGACGTAAGATATGGCCTCATTTTGTTTGACTCTCACTACTGTTTGCAGATTTCCATTCTCCCATTTTAAAGTTCCAAATCCAATCTCCTTCCAAAATAAATTGACCTCACTTTAAGACGAAAAATATAAACAAAAAATTGATTCACTTCTCAAATGACCTCTGTCTGTTTATTCAATGTGACATTGGCCTTTATGTTATGAATTCAACTTCATGAGAGAGTATTCTTCTCTTCGCCTTCCACAAATTTCCTATATCAGCTTTTCACTTGCAAATATGAAGTAAAAAAGAAAATAATTTAATTAGAAGTCATGCAATAATCAGTGAACAGAAGAAGAAGCCCTGAAGTAACTTCCTGGAATGTCCCAGTTCTATTGTTTGGTCTGGCAAAAGCAATCTCTAGACTCATCTATCATCTGCAAGAAATTTCTTCTTCTCCGTGTTCGTATTCTTCTGCGTCAGTGAATTACGATTCGAAATGAATTTATCAGTGGGACACGTTGTGGTAAATTGAAGAATTCTATATATATATATATATTTTTTCGTCCTTTATTTTCATTTCATCATAGACGTAAAGTTACACAATCTGATGTACGCAGAGTAAAAGTACTTACATATATGTATGTTTAGATAGAGGATGAAATAAAAAAAAATATGTATATATAATATATAGATACATAAGAGGAAAAGTGCGTTGCTGCTGCTGAAAGATGTTTATCTGGAAAAATTTGCCCCCAAAACATCCATCAGCACGTCGCACCCATGACATTTTATTTACCTCAAGCAAGGAAAATTCTCCTCCTTGAGGATTCAAGGATCCTACGCTGAACTCACATTGAGGCAACGAGAAGACAAAATGGAAAATTTAATTTTTCCACCCTGTCAATGTCACGTCGTCGTTGTGTGATGATACCATCTCTTCCCCGATCGTCCTCTGGTCTATTTTCTATGCGAATGTGGAAGTGTGTGTGTTGACACATATATTTCGTTGCTGGTGCTGCGTCAAATTATGACATCAACCTTCGACGAAAGGATCTTATAAGTCCTCTTTTTTCCTAAATGTGTTGTGTGAAATAAAAAATAACGAAATTGGAGATTCCGCAAGAAAAAAAAAATTGCATAAGAAACCGTTCAAACCTGAGTGGGCTTCGAGAGGGACCCAAGAAAGATGCAAACGCGCATCTATCCATCTATCCACATACTGAGGCAACCATTGAAGAAAACCATTTTTATGGACTACCATGGCAGTCATGCAAAGGAGCAAATTGCGTCCCAATGGAGTGATGCAGGAGCTGGCTGATGTGCGCTTTGGAAAATTATATGTTCCGCTATCGTTTGGAATTTTAGATTTTATTCCGGAAAAGCTCACCCCTTCTTCCCTTGTATCTCTCTCTCTCGTTCTCTGGTGGTGGCAATGGTGTTTTGGCTGGTGGCACATGCTAGAGAATTTGTGGGTCGAAGCGATGAAATTTGTGTTTTTTTTCGTTTTGGTGCCCACAGACCACGTTCGTTGGGTATGGTGGTCGTTTGCTTTGCTCCCTGAAGCAAAAATGATGGCGAAAGGCAAGCGAATAAAATAAAAAAAAACGGGAGCAGAAGAGCATTTCTGGAATTTTTATGCTATTCTCTGTGTGTCTGCATTTTTAACTCCTTTTTTTTGTATATTTTGTTCTTTCTTGTTTTTTTTTTTGCTCATTTCCTTAGAGCTTCTTGCTGGGAGGTTAAACGAGATGAACGCTTGAATTGTGGAGGTAACGGATAGTTTTCAAGTCCGCATGCTTCCTTGGTTTGGCAACCAGTCCCCCTCCACCCATCCCCAATGGGGTGGATAATTACACTCATCCTTGAAGCGTGGAAGGATATCTTTCAAAAGAGGTTCATAACTCAAAGATGTGATTTTGGTTTCCTTGAAAAGTGGTTGAAAGTGGATGAGAACATTTCACTTGAATCTTGAAGAACGATTGAAGGTGTCTAGACGAAACTAATGTTTCATTTTGTCTTATCCTGTTTCAGAGTGTGTGCTTGCTTTTGTATGTGTGTGGCTTGTGTGGCTTGGCAAATCTCTGGAGAGATCATATATCTCCATACGGATGTAGTTTAATGGGTTTTATTGGTGTCGAGAATCGGGATGAGACGGACAGCTAACTTGGAAAATGTTTATGAATTTTCATATTTTCATTGCTCGGAATTGATGATGGCTGTTTGTGAGAGGAAGTTTTGCCAGGAAATGCTTCTAGGTCATTGCAATTTGAATCACGCTCCCAGGAGCTTTATGATAGGATAAACTCCACAAAGTTTGGTGGCTTTTTGCAATGCAGATGTGCATCTTATAAACTGTATGTGTGGTATTTGGGGGTTTTCCGAATGGTTGTGCTTCCTCGATATAACAAAGTGGTTTTGCGAAACGAAATACTCGGGAGTAATAACTTCTGTGAGTGGCAGGCACACAGAGAAAAACCGATGATGCCAAAATATATGTTTAACTTAGCCTTGGTAACACCCTAATTTATAATAAGTCACATGCGATAAATGCATTTTAAGTTAAATTTGATAGAAGAGAACAGTTTGTCTTAGAGCTTTACAAGGTGGGTCTAGAAAAATATCGTTTTGTATGATAAACATGAACATTTTGAGAAGGTGGATGCTTTTCGATGATCAGAACTATGTCCATATTCCCGGCGAAAGGCTCTGGGATCCTGACTTGCGCCATGATATTTGGAATCTTCATACCCTGAGCGCCAAGCGAGATTAAAAATTGTTGTCAAAAAAGCAATTATGTCAATGACGGGTTCAAACCTAAAGACCCAGCATCAAGAAAGCAATATATTTAGGTCGCATGTTAAGGCTTGTGTCTTCTTAGACCAACTAAAGCTTAGATAGGTCTTACGATAGACAAGCAAAAGCTTTCATAGTCGAAGAATAAGATGCAATTGCGTTGAATCTCATTCATTTAAGAACCATTTTTACACAAACACAATGGCTCAAGAAGCTGAATATATTTCCTGTAAGGACAGTCTAAAATTTTGTTTTTGTTTTTAAAAGAAATGGGTTAAATTTCTCAATGTAGTAAGTCTACTGACCGAGGGATCCCAGGTTCGCATACCTTTAACCGCTTCCAAGGCCAATGCCTACTACACAATATATTCCTCGATTATATCATTAGGCTAAGCATGCTAATTATTGCTTGAGATCAATCCTGAATAAAGGAAATCTATAATTTCTTATAAAGTTGGTTCAAGTTTTCTTACGTCCAGTATTTCGTAACGTTTTCTAGCAATTTTTGTAGGATCTTTTGTCGCTGATCGCAGTTTTTGATGACATAGTCTAGCTTACCAATGCTTGTGACACTACAAAACACTTCCTTGATATTTGTAGATTATTTGAGTGTTTAAAACTTTCCTTTGATATTATAACAATTTCAGATAATGGTACATAACGAAGGAGGATGTACATAATAGAAGGATCAAGGTCGCCAAATCGGGTAAGTTAGCATCTAAAGGGTGATCCAAGTAGAGATACTTTTTTCAATAGCCTTTTTTGACAGAGCACGTTTGAGTCGTGTCATGCTGTCATGTTATATTTGTTTAGTATTGTTTGGCATTTCATAATGGAAAGACTTACGCGTGAACAACGTTTACAAATTGTTCAACTTTATTATGAAAATTCACGTTCTGTGAGGAATGTGGTTCGTGCACTTCGCTCAACTTATGGTCAACATAATCGGCCTACTGAGCGTACTATTCGCAACACCATCACCCATTTTGAGACCCAGCATTCATTAATGGATAATATTCGACCGAATAGACCACGTCCAGCACGCTGTGAAGAAAATATAGTGGCCGTAGCTGAGAGTGTACACGAAGACCGTAGAGAGTCGATTCGGCGCCGTTCGCAGCAACTCGGACTGACGTATGGAACGACTTGGCGCATTTTACGTCAAGATCTTAAATTGAAAGCGTACAAAATACAGCTTGTGTAACAACTGAAGCCGCTCGACCTTCCCAAGCGACATCGCTTCGCTCTATGGGCTCTTGAAAAGTTCCAAGAAGATCCGACGTTTTCGAGGCAAATTTTGTTTAGCGATGAGACCCATTTCTGGCTCAATGGGTATTGAAAATTGCCGCATTTGGGACGAAGAGCAACCTGAAGAGATTGAAGAACTGCCACTTCATCCAGAAAAAACAACGGTTTGGTGTGGTTTGTGGGCCGGTGGAATCATCGGTCCATATTTCTTTAAAAATTATGCCGGTGCGACCGTTATCGTGCCATGATAACCGACTATTTGATGCCTGAAATTGAAGCTCGTGATCTCGGCGACATTTGGTTTCAGCAATACGGCGCCACTTCCCACACATCGCATCAATCAATGGACTTATTGAGAGAACATTTCGGAGAGCACATAATTTCACGTTTTGGGCCGGTCGATTGGCCACCAAGATCGTGTGATATCACACCGTTAGACTTTTTCCTGTGGGGATATGTAAAGTCAAAAGCTTATGCCGACAAACCCGCTTCGATTCATCCCTTGGAGAAAAACATCACGCGTGTCATTCGCCAGTTACCAGTCGAAATGCTCGAACGAGTGATCGAAAATTGGACTCAACGGATGGACTATCTGCGACGTAGCAACGGCCAACATTTGATAGACATAATCTTCAAAAAACAAATGCCAAAGAATATTCTTTCAAATGATAATAAACATTCTCCATTAAATTTGAATTTTCTGTGTTTTTTTCTTTAAAAAAGTAGGGAACCTCGAAATGGATCACACTTTATAATCTTAATTTGTATGTATTAGAATAGTGGTGTATCCCAGGGAAGTCACCTAGGGTCTATAACTTTCACTGCATTTGCTTTGCTAAGGAATTCAAATTGCTTTTGATTGAAAACTTTAAAGTGATCTCCAAAGCTTAACTCGCTGCTTACTACGTTTTTATTAATAAGAGGCTGGGGTTTTAAAAGAAAATTAAGTTTGATGTTAAGAACTCTTGAACTTAATAATAACTTGTAAATTCATTGTTTGATGTCTTGTTCGTTAAGTAGAGAAGTCCTATAATGCACTCATCGAGTGTAAGGAATCAGTAGGTTGAAAGTTAGGACTGAAATGAACTCAGTTGTTAGTACATTTAAGAAAATACATCTTTAGCAACCGGTTTCTAAGCATGCTTATCGTCACTAGCTTTATACGCGGCTTGCCATCAGACCAATTTGCCATATGCGAGTATAGGTCGCACAATTTCAGTATACAACCACAGAAAACCTACACTCTCACTGGCAGTCATCCTCCAATCAGGGTTACCACCACGGGTATTCTTTCAATACCTAGTGGTCCTATTTTTGTTATGTTCCTTTTATTTGTTAGCAGCCCAAGCGCTTTTGGTTGATAAGGATTTGCCTGATGCAAATAGTACAACATCTTCTGCGTAAGCAGTAATCTTAACCTCACTCTTTTAATTTTTTAAGTATTTCATTTAGGACAAGTAGTAGCAATATGACACCTTCTGTAGGTGTACCTCTGAATGCGGTAACCCTTAGGTCAGTGTCGCCTAGCCTAGCATTTACTTTCCACTAAGGAATAGTAAGAGTGTGTTCAACGTTAGAATATTATAATGTTCACAATTTTTCAACACAAAGGATGTTCGACTTATGGCTCTGAAGTCATTGGCATTCGTCTGACTAAAAACTAAGCCGAATTTTAGACATAACCTGATTACTTCTCGGCGCAGGGACATAAGTCCCCGGGACATTACTCCCAAATTCGGTTTGGGACATGTCTCACCAAATAAATAGTTTTGATAAACTTGTAGAATTTGAAGAGCATGCAACAAGAACGTGTAGCCAGTCAAATAAAGTTTTGCATAACCCAACCTAATACTTTGTTTTTACCCAATAAATTTTTGCATATACCCAACCTCCAAATCCAATAGTGAAACCAAGCAGAGGGGTTGCAGGGGGCCACCCCATAGTCCATTCGACGATCCATAATAATTGAAATAACTTTCCATGGGAAAAAGTGGTCCTATTTCTATGTTGATGTGGAAATAATACCATACTTCTGTATACTGTATACCATACTTCTATATATTATATATATGTAAATATATATTATCTCTCAGAAATTTTGTGACTTATGTCCCGTCTTCGACAAAATATTTTGGAACTTATGTCCCGATGGTGTGGGACATAAGTCTTCAATCAAATTTGGGAGTTATGTCTCTTTGAAGTGGGACATAAGTCCCAAAAAAAAAATTGGGACTTATGTCCCTGCAACTTACTTCTCAAGATAAATCCCGGCTTTGGGGTCCATCTGGGAAATTAAGTTTGTAGGAAGTGCTGGAGAGTTGTTACCCAGAGTTGTAACAAAGCTTGTTGATCTTGCACCGATGTCGGTGCAACTCTGATCGGTAATCTTTATTCGGTGCTTAGACGATAGTAAAATGCGTTGCGGAATTCATAGCTGTGCGCGTAATCCATCGGTAGCTATCCCATTTGCCATTATTAAGACTCCTTCTAACTTTCGACATAAATAATTTTAATCATTTGGTTTTCACGAGCTAGCAACCACCTACAACCTTGCATTGACCTGCATTTTGAATGCTAACAATTAAAGTCACAGGTGAAGGAAAAAAAGTTCACAACAAAAAAAAAAAAACCCAACGATCCCATGTCAAACTGTCAATTAAACATTGCTCAATTGTAATTAACTTGCCAATTATATAATTGAATTTTTGCTAAATTGCAAACCTCAACCTAAATTTACCCAATTCCTTTGCCTTCAAAAAACAATCAATCCCTCACCCGTATCGCCTTCAGGTCTACTAAGCTCACCAATGCCATAAAAACCACCCCATCCCATCGCAGAGAGAGAGAGAGAACACTAGGTTTATACCTTTATCCAGAGGTTGAGAGCACACTCACTATTAAATTACCGCCATTGTTTTCGAACGTCAATTGTACAAAACATGTCATTATCGTGCCACAGGAATAATCCGGAAAATTTAATGCCCACACGCGCCGCGCAGCATACCGTACCGGCCAATGTATAAGGCAGGTTGATTGTGGCTGCGGCGGCGGCGGCGGTGGTGCCGGTGGTAGTAGTGGTGGTTTTCAGAGTTCCTGGGAAAAGAGCAATTAGTTCCATTCAAATGGAAAATAATCAACCCCGACCCTAACTCATGATCTAATATCGAACATATTTTCATGTGGCGGCCGCCGGCCGCTGCCAGGATAACCTATAGTTGCACCTCCTGTTCTTTTTATTTTTTGTTGTGTATTTGGTTTTAGTAGTGGCACTGACTAACAATCACCCTCCGTCACCCACCACGCATCTATATCCATGCGTTATCCTTTTTCACATGTCCAGTAACACATAATAAAATATCGACTGGTAATTGAATTACAAGGGGATGGATGGATATGAACAAAAAAAAGTAAAAACAAATTAAACACGAAATGTACACACACGAAGGACGAACTAGAGTATTCAGTATTGAACGAAATAATCCCTTTGGAACGCACCACATCCAATCGTATCGTATCGTATAAAAGAAAAGGAACTGAAAGGACGACGAGTAAATCGTTCTCCGAACATACTACATGCATATCTCATTCTCATCCGTTTCGCACACATAACATGAGATATCGATTGACCCGATTGCAGTAGACAATAGACGAACGATACGAATGAGTAGCAGAAGCAGAAGGACTTTGCATGGTTATTAATTATTTTTATTGCAAAGACAACGGCGGCGGCGGGGGGATGGATTCAAAGACGAAAGATCACCGCACGCAAGGATAGTTACCATCTTCCTAGATGCACATACGAACGTACATACGTACAATCACTGGTAGTCTTTTAATGAAATATTATTAAAGTCAATATCGGGCGCCTTTATTTATACGTTTCTGATTAGAAATATAATGGCCAGGGGAATGGGTAAGGTAAAGAAGGGTGTGATGGGGAATGCAACATAGACAATTTCGGACTACTCCTACCCTACCTCCAACAATGGACAGAGCGCTCTGGGATGCTTGTGGAATGTGTGTTGGAATTTCATATTTGCCAACAGCAGCATATCGATAGCAAATTGCAAATGGTGTTGTTATCCGTGTGGGGGTGATGGTGGTGGAGGGGGCGGCTTCGTTGATGATTATGATGATGTTGTAGGTTATTTATACAAAATTTATTCCGTTGCTAGTTACATACATATATAAAATATATGTATAGCTATAGGTAGGCTTTCGTAGGAGTAGGCCAAGCGTGTGCGAATAAACATATATAAATACACTTATATATATGTTTAATATACCCGTAGTAGGACCGAGTGTGGAGATTGTTTGTAGCTGATTGCGGTGCTGAGAGTCAATGACTTGAATGGTTGGATTCGTGTTCAATGGAACATGAACCCGGTGACCGGCAGCAGGAGGGACAACGATGTGATATTGTTCATGTCATTTTAAGGGTATCGGAATGTTTTTGGTGAGGCAATATCGCAATATTATTATCGCCTTTTCTCTGTGATAAAGGAGTGCCTATGCCTAACTACATACAAAGTGTGAATATTGATCTAACATACCGGACATGACATTGGTTGTGTTCAGATTCAAGTGGAGGCAGGCAGCGTGCAACTTTAATGGGTGCTGCTGCTACAAGTGCTGTTAGTGTGCTTAAAGGGTTCTCTTGATTTTTGGGACTTTTTTCAAGAGACCACATATTAAAATGGGAATATGTAATAAGGTATTGTCGGTGTTAAACAAAATATTTGATTTTTCAATCTTTGCTTTTAAGATTGTCAACTAGAGTCGACGCTTATTCTGCACATTCAGAATAAAAAAAAAACCTTGAGCTGTCGGTGCTGAAAAAAAGTAGGTTTGGCGGTCAAAGATAATCCGCATCTTGCTGACCGCTGGTCTAGACTTTATTCTTTACTCAGTTCAATCCGTGTTACCATATACAAGGCAATCTAAATTAGAAAAAAATAAGATTTCGAATATATTTCTTTTAAGTAAACTTAACAAATTTCCTTCCTAAAAATTTACCAATAAAAATCTTGCTTAAACGATAAAATTCTTTAAAAATAAGTTTTGTCAAAACCAAATATATAGAGAGTTCTGTTTGTTCCTACGAAGTTACGTCCTACTTTTGATGCCAAATATTAATTTCTTGATCATTTTGCTAGAAAACAGAGAGACAAATTGTTATGAACGCTGCCCAAGGGACCAAACAAATTTTTTTCGTTTCTCCTGGAGCCATCATCATTTCATCTTTTAAGGTCTGGTAAAGGTGTCTCTTCCAACTGCCGGAAAATAGTGTACCCATGGCTTCCCATGGTATTAATTTTCTGTCAAAAGAAACCATGTATGATAGTTGATCACTCACTATCAAGTCAAATAGGCTTTAAGCTGTGTTGAAGGCTGGAAGTACCTGCCCTATAAGTCTGGTTGGTTTTATAAGTCGACAATATGTGAAGACGTTAAAGAGTCGTCTTGTTACCCGGGTAGTGCATATTCAATACCACCGGTAACAACGATAGATGTTACACAATATCAAAGAAAATCCAACAACATCTTGTTTTTCCAACTAAATAATATATCCAATAAAGAGGATTTACGGACTCCTAGTGCAACGATCTGTTGTTTATATTTTTTTTCCTTCAGTCAACAATTCGTTGGATTGATTTGAGAAAGGAATCTATCTTGCTTTCAAGAAGTCAATTGTCCAATCTAAATGTTAGATCCGTTATCACGTTATCCGCTATGTTCAGTAAGACGAGCAAGTGATCTTGAAAAATAAGCTGTTCTGGTTAACGAAGGAAGATGACCGATTGTTAGGTTGAGTCCTTTGGCCTTACACACAAACTAATCTTCCTGATTTCTTCAGACCAAGGGCTAAGCCAGGTGTTGCACCTCTTCTTTTGAGCTACTTTTTGTTTTCCCATTTGAAAATGACAAAACTCAAACGTAAGTTCATGCAGTGGTTTACTCGTCAATATCGTATATATAAAATCCTTGGTACAGATGTGTGTTACATAACTAGGGCCAAACCGCTAGACGGTCTGAGTAAGCGGCACCGTAATAAAATAGCAACTGAACGCAATTTATTTGGAGAAAGTTCAGTATCTGGGTTCTGCTCCCGTTGGTGGTATCATAATCTAACTTTAATTTAATTGAGTAGTTTTAGAAAATTATGAGTATTTAGATTTATTTATAAAGCAATGTTTCGGTGTCAGGAAATTTTTTGTATACACACATCTTCTTTGTTTTCTTTGCTTTTCTGGTACCATTGGTACAACAGCGGCCATGAAAAATTTAAATTGAGTGGTACAACCGAGGCCAAACGAATGCCGCACTCATTCCGACAAACTCTAGTACAATTTCAGTAATTGATTTACCATTTTCGAGTTATGGAAGACATAACAATTGCATTTTTTTTTTAATCTCTATTGATAAGGCAGTCAACGGACAACTGGCAATAGCAGTAAACCAGATTTTAAAAACTATTCCTACGAATTTTGTCGCCGAAAGTAAAGTTATTCCTAGGTTTTCGCCAAACTCACATCCTGAGGCAATTTCAATTTTTTTTCAGAATTTGCTTAGACAAAGTTATTCGCCAAACTTCTGAGTATCGTCTTAACTCGAAATAAAGTTCATCTCCAATGGAAATCGAATATTTAGTTCACGATATTGAGAAAATATGTATGGGCCCACGCTTAAAACATAAAGTATATCACAAGACAGAACGTGGCGCGAATCGACGCAGATGAAACCTCTTTCACATCATCGACAGCAGAAACCTTTGTTTACTTCTACAAATTTTTGATACCAACGAACCTAAATTTAATCCTTCAAACTGTATACACATCATCATTTCATGGTATTTTTGGACTAAAAATAGCTTTGAAATGCCAAACAAGGACAATCAACTTCCTACACCCGCAGGTTGCAAACAAAATCGATTCATAACCCAAACGTTGGTCGTGTAAAATTTAATTAAAACCCAGTCTCCCGGACCATCAATAATTTTCTAATCTCATTCAATTATACTTTTACCTCCCTAGTCGTACAGATACAAGCTTGTGAAATAAACTTTCCATTTCCATTTTTATACTCGTAACCAGGTAATTTAAATAATAAAAAAATTTCCCTCGAAAACCAATAAGAATTTCTCAAATGAAACCATATCCTTGGTGCCACCGCTACAACCACAGGCATGTTTATCCTTCAATTTATATACTCCCAAGGATCCAAACGTACATAATGATACGAGCAACAGTTAAATTTAACGACTCAAACCCGACTTTTCCGATGCAAGTATGAATTTTGATACCCTTATACCGTGATCAAATTACTTACAATCCCCGCTTAGCTTGTATAAAACGAGTCCTTTTTTTCAGTGCTCGGCGCCTTCATAATGACATGGTGGAGGGTATTGTTTCGTGAAAAATAAACTCACAAACTTTTATCGCCCCTTTCTCATCTATGGCGATGGAGTGTGTAAAAATGAGGTTAATTTTAGTCCTCGAAGAAGAAGAGAAAAAAAAACTCTTAAAAAAGATGCATCAAAAAGCAATTATCCTTCTTCACATGTGCCAAGAGGGGAGGAGTTAGAACTACTGAATAAAACTCATAAAATTATTCATTTCCTTCCATCAAATCTGGGAGGAATAAAAAAATATCCTATTGTGTCTTTTTTTTGGCAGAGATGAACGTACTAGCGACATATTCATGACCTCTTAAGGCTAATTTATGCACCCAGAGTCGCGCGAGAAATTGAGAATATTTTTTTTCCTGCGTAAAACACTCACTAAAAATTTTTATTTTTATTTCTACTGTTTAAGGGTAGTTTTATCCTTAAACAAGAGCGCTCCAATAAATCGTGACTTCTTACGTGAATTCGGCACATAAACTTGATGAAATATTATCTAAGCCCATACACACACCCAGCGGTCCCACCAAGCCTTTTGAATGTTGGTTCAGGAGAAGGGGGCCAAGATACCAGTCTATCCTTGTGTATTAATTTGTGTGCGCCATAATAATAAAAAGCAATTTTCGGGAAGGATTTTTCGCTTTTTTTCTTTTCTTCTACTCTGTTCCTCTTGCTTATGTTTTTATGAGGACGTCAGAATTTTGTTATAACACACCGCCCGATAACATGCGAATCCTTTCCCTCTCTCTCTCTCCATCTTTCTCTCTATGTCCGCATGATGAATACCGCGCTTCGTATCAGAGAATTTCGTGTTGACAGTAAACATTCGTTTAAGCTGTGAAAACACGCAATTTTCGTTAGCATGTCTTGATAAGTTATCCTTTTTCTCTGCCCCATCCCCATACTAAACCACCAAAATAGGAAGGGTGAACGAAAATTCATTCTCTTCCTCGTACTCGTACTCGTAGTCCTATCAGTAGTATAAGTAGGCAGGTTTTATTTCATTTTCTTCGCAAAGTGTATTGGTCTTTCACACGGGTTATATTTAGGTGCGTGCCAAAGGACTACAAATGCCAGCTTACACCGTCCGTTACACACAGATCTAGGTGTAAATAAATTCTCAGCTTTTGTTAGCTTCAATGAGTTGCGTTTTGTCACGAATTTGTCGCCAAGTTGAGTTTCTTTTAGGTTTTTTTTTTCCCTGCGTGAATAGGCTTTGAGGATGCCTTTCATAATAAAAATTCATTATCCTTGTAATTCTTTTATACAGTTTTTCATAATATAAAAAAGAAAATTAAATGCGAGGAGTACATAACACTAGGATAACGTGAATTGTTCTATGATCTGTTGAAAGTGTCGTAAACATACAAAAGTCCTGGTGGTAGTAAATTTGTTTTAATTGTTGCTCCGCCGCTACTGTCGCTTAACTCACTTTGAATGTGCGGAGTGGAGCACGCTGCATAATTAGGTTTATATTTACATCAGCACAAGGAGTTGTTGTCGCTGTTGTGTGTGACCCATTTTCTGGCTACATACATGTGCGGTGGTGGGTAGGTAGCGAAGGGTAGTTTACCTTCTTTTTATGACTGCAAAACTATAGTTAGTAGTAAGTAGTTAGTAAAAACAAAAAAAAGGACGTACTTTTTTTAATAGGTACAAAACGCGTGTCAGCTGGCGATGTTCATGACTGGTTTAAGCCCCGTCAGAAATGTATGTAGTGGTTGGTGGGGTTTTGGTATCCCTGTCTGTGCATTGTGTGATTTACGATTGTAAAAGTGAAACAACCGGGTGCGATTAATATTTTAAAGTTGCTTCAGTTCAGTTCTAGGGAACTCGAAGTATGTTTCTTTGGGTTTTTTTGTCCTCCTGAATACGGAGATTAATTGCTTTCGTTTCCTTTTACGAACTCTGGAGTTTGTTTTGTTGCCCCCAGATGGAGTCCTTAAATGAAAGACACAACACGAGGGAATATTAATGGGAATATGAATGCCGCGGCGGGTTGGGAGATGGGCTTTAAGGATAATTACCAGCAAAAGTTGGTGGCAAATCGTTTCTGTGGTAAGTTGTGTTATGTTGAACAATTTGTCGATGCGGTTTACTGTAGTAGTGGTGTATTTTTTAACAACAACAACACAAAAATTGTTTGTGCGTGATGAAAACACACCGCGCGCTGGCACAACGATAGACAGAAAACCGACTTACTTTGGGTCTTCGTAATTGGAAAAGCTTCTTTGGGTCAATGAGTGTAATTAAAAATTGAAGAATTTTGTCATTAAATTTAATTACCAAGGGAAATTATTCATTTATGACAACGAGTAGTATGGTAAATTATTATTTTGAATTCCTCCGGAGGAAGTTTATTTACGATGGAAATTAATTATTTCAAATTGGAATGCAGGAGACAGTGTTGTTATATACTACTGTGGGAATTAAAGTGTCATTAGTCAAATTAAACATGCGAATTTTATTATATTTATTTGGATGTATATATGTACGAGTGGGTAAATTTATAAACAACAAGGAAACCTGTCAGGTGGAAGAAGTTCTCATTGGAGAAAATGTGGTTGTTGTCGAATGATTTCAATGAGCCTTATGATGGTCGACTCAAATCGGAGACGAAGTTAGGTCATAGGAAATTATATGTAAAAGACTTAGCAGTTGGTACATTTGGATTTTAAAGTTTTATATCTACACTTGAATGCAAACTGCCAACACAAGAGATGACATAAAGGTACCCCCATGAAATATGTGTAATAATTGCGGTTTTATAGGAAATCTATACAGCGTTGGAAAACTAAAGCAATGAGGCTTATAGCTACCGAAATCTCGCTGTGAAAGGGAACAAAGAAAGTGAACTATGGCTCATATTCTGCCAGTGAAAGCCTGGGTAAAACGCGACAACGAAAAAACAGATCTGGTTTGTTGATTATCTGGGATGCATCCTTCAACTTTATGAAGACAAATATTAATCAGAATCGTGAGTATACGACAGGCCTCTTTGGTGCGTTAAGGAATATCCTTAAACCATTTCCACAAAAAAAGAATCCAATATTCGTTTTAAAAAAAAGTGATCAAGCAGGACTTACACGACCCTTTACATACGACGTGCTTCGCTGAAGACATACATATATAGTCAAGAAGTGGTAGTGGAGCTTACAGCAGGGAATGTGAAGTCGTTACACCCGACGTAAAAAAATCATCGAAATTACCTTAAAAAATTATGCGTAGCTACCTACCTTAGCACAATCAATGCTCGGTACTATGACTGCTTTTATGAACCAAACAGTCGAATGACATATTAAAAATACCAACTAGAAAAAACTGCCTGAATTGGCCTGACTGGCCATTAGATATGTTAAGGTGTGTTGCATGAAGCTGGCCTTAAGCTAGCAGACCAAAAGACAGAAGCATTACTGAAAGTACATTACCATACAACAAGTGGGTGAGCAAACCATCGAATTGACTTCACATATCAAGTATCTGGATACGTCAGGGGATTCCATTGGTGATAAAATCATCCTCTTCAGACCAAAATCTCTTGATTTCCAATCTTTTTTTGTCGCCAGGAGAAAATCCTACCTGGATTTTAAAGCTACGCCCGCCAAGTCTCTTAAAGCTACGTCTCATTTAGCCATCTGATATTCGTTATTCCGATTAATGACGTTGGCTTTGTCATCAAAAACTCACAAAATTTGCAAGTCTTTTAAAGCTACATTAGGAGTTCTCTGAGGCAGCCATCTGGGTCCACCGATATTCGTTCTCGCGATTACGATTACGTTGACTTTGTCATCAAAAACTCCCAAAAATGTACGCCTATCTCGACTCGTACTCTTCCCTTAGATGTTGTTTCGTCCAAGACGATTAAGATGTTTTCTGCGGCAAGAAGTCTTATTTCCCCTTTCACATCAATAGAAATATATACAAGGCCAATTCTTCCCTTGAGTTTGTAAAAACTTGGTCAAAAAACCTCTCCAACTCCTATGTCACTAAACTCCATTATTTCACATTCGTTAGTTCAATCGTCGAATATGCTTCTTAAGACTGGTCCTCCTATCCATTGTACTAAGGCTGTTCACTAAAGGTTCCTCCGCTTCGCCCTACGTGGGTTTTCATGGATATATAGTCTAAAGGTGATAAAGTTAAAGACGCTTAAAAAGTTCCCCGATGTGGCTGATATTGTGTTTATTTATCTGCTTTTAAAAGGCAAGATAAAATGTCCTAACCTGAACAAATTTTTAGATTACTTTGCTTAGCCATAGGCTTACAGAGCTGGTTTCCACTATAGCAGACAGGCACTTTAACCAGTAATGGCGTCTTGACAGTAACATTTGAGTTATCTTCATTCCAAATGCGACAAATCTGCTTACTGAACCTTTTCCGCTGAGAACAATTTTTCGATATACATGCTCTATATGTGCTCTATAAATTTGGAACCGAATTCCTAGTATTTGGTAACGTTGTTGAAGTGTCTATGTCATCACTACAAAGTTAAGTTATAAGTTATATATGTTTCACAGTTTCCAAATTTGACAACAGCAACAAAAAGGACTGAAAGTCAAAGATAGGTATCAGAAATTTAAAGCACCAAAGACTTAACATGCAGTTTGTAAACATCAAAAACGAGCGCGCATCGGCATCATTGCCCAGTATAACGATTTTAAATTATAACAAATCTCTTTGTGGGCGCCATAATAGTAATATACGTCCAGTTTACTTTATATATATTGGGAGGTAACTTCTAAGCCGTGGTGATAGACTACTTGCTTATCTTGGTTTGACAAGTGACTGCAGTGTAAGTGTAAATACAGAATTCCCTATCTTTCTTCAGCTACTGATGTATGCATATTGCATACGCCCCCCCCCCCCCTTACGAGCTGCGATAGAGGTTTCTAAAAAATTAAGGTACCTACAACTGGAAAGAGTTAGGGTGCGATTAGACCGTAATCCACACTTGTCATCGGGATGACATGTTGACGTCAGAAAACTTGTTTATTTCAGACGGGATGACCACTTTAGAATACATTTTAAATCATAGTGACGTCGGGATGTCATCTGGATGCCAAGTTTGTATGACCGTCTGATAGGTCTTGAAGTGAATGAGGACAAGACAAAGTAAATAATAATCTTCTTGGAATCGCCTAGCCGGCGACAGTTCTCAACTAAAAGAGCCTTACTTTGAAGCAGTTAATGAGCTTATGTATCTCTTTGTAGGTATCAAATCTGACATCTGCGCTTCTTCGATTTTTAAAGATACAGCCTTTAACTCTATTATCTTTTCGAAATACTGGAAAATTAAGAGAATCTTTGCAACCACAGCTTCCAATTTACGGAGCTACGGTGTGGCTAATAGAGAAAAGAAGACTGTCCTGTCTCAATCAGATTCATTTAATTAGTCGAAGCTCTAAAAGTAACTAAGTAGGTTAGCTGCTTATGTACGATATAGAATTTGTGAATCCAGGACTCTTATGAAATATTCCGACTTGCCTTCATTAACACCCCTAAAACTCGTCAAAACCACACGGGGGCGTTTAAGAAAGTGCGCTAAATTCACAGAAACAACTTCTCCAATAAAACTGAACGCAATAAAAACCATGTTTACCCAGTTAATTAAAGAAAAGCCATAGAAAACGCGAAGCAACGAAAGAGTGAACATTTTTTCGTCAGGGAGCAACAATATCGCACTCTCATTTACCACCAGACTTTGTCTGGTAATCAACGAAACCGCTATTCTCGCGCGCACCGCCATATTATCATCGTGGCCACCATCCATCGCCCCTTCAAAGCGAAGCGGTTGTAAAACTTTTCATTTTAGTTTGTCTGATAATAATGAACCAGTGCTGCTCTACTCTCTACCTGTGTAGATACACAAAGAAAATTGGATAAAAAGTATTATGGCGGAAAAACAAGAACAACAACAACAACAACCAAAACCAGCAACAAACAACAAAAGTAATTAACCAACGATTTAAGGGGGTAATTGCGTCGTGAATGAGTCTGGGTCTGGGTTTGAATGCCACCACCACTCCCCTATCGCAAAAACAGCAACGAAAATCGAGAACAACTTACCGCATAAAGTTTCGTTCGTTTCCTTTCCTTCTTTTTGTCTTTCTTCTTATTCTCTTTTTTTTGGGGATTGTGGTGGGGTTCGTCATATACTTTTTCATTATCCCCATCTTAGAGGAGTTTCTCTGACCCCTTGGTTAAAAAGAAAAGGACCCAGAGGATAGAGGGAGCGTTGAATTAACAGAAAACTTTTAACCCAAGAGCCGCTTATCAGCAAGATTCCGCATGTCCTGTTTCCGCAGAATATTTTCTTTTCTATCTCTCTCTCTCTTCTAACAGTACCAAAAAGTGAACTGTATTTAGATTTTTAAGAGGTTTTTTTTTCGTTTTTATGATTCCAAATAAAATGCTGAGCTCGTGTATTTATTTTGAACCCCTTCCCCTCCTTGTAGCCTTTTTTTTGAAAAGAAAACTTTTTGGTTTACAAAAAAACAAATGCAAGGCACAGAAGGAAAAAGCAGAACAAAGAGGCGAGACACCCTTTGAAGTACAAATAATAGGGGTTAAAACTTTCTTCTCGGTAGGTACACCAACAAAAAAAAAAAAAATTAGGGGAGCACAAAAAAGTTCTGGAACGGGTTAAGTCACGTAGTACCAATTTTCATAGTAAAACATGAGTTAATACGAAACAAAAAAATATGAAATAGAGTTGAACTGAAACTGAGATGGATGAACGGTTCAGCAAAGGAACAATTGCAGTTATTTTCTGACACTGACTGTTTATTTAAGGATATACATACATACATACATATGTGGTGTGGTAGGTAGGTAGGTACCTATTTTTTTGGCAAATGGAGTAGAAGAAACGTTTTGGAAAATTCAAAGGTAAACACGATGGATTGTGATGTGGGTATGATATTTTATTTGACATCAAAGAGAAGGCGGGCACAACCATTTTGCGGTGAAGCAGTGTGATATTGAGGAAAAAGTGTAAAATGTTAGCATAGAAAGCATGAAAATGAGAAGAAGTCAACTAAGATTTTGTTTTGCAGAACAAACGAAAAGTAGTAGTAACATTGTTTCATATTATTTGATATCGAAAGGTAGGTAAAGATACATAGGAGGATAGAAAACGAGAGTTCCCGCTTAGCCTAATAGGAATGGAACCAGGTAAAATCGCACAGATGCTGGAGGCAAGATAAAGACACCTAACATCCAAAAATTAAACAGAATATCACAATCATCAATACACAAATCGGTACGTTAGACAGTTAAAACATATCCTTTTCTTCACCCTTAAAGCCCATGTAACAGCATTCATCATCAACAGGTCAATACCCCGATGGCTTAATTCGCGACAGTTTGGCATCAGCTCATATGAACTTTCCAAACATGCACTAGATTTCGGCGAAGAGATGTGCGGTCATGTGAATTCTTCAAACTTGTTCTTCAGCATGAATCTTTAAACGGTCACTCCCAGTTTGTCGTGATAGAGACTTTTAGAGCAAATGACAAAAAGACCAAATCAAAAACCAGACCGTCGCGAATGCAAGTAAGCTTGGCATGGAAAAGTTGAAACAACGGGCTTGAGATTGCAGCGAATAATAGGCTTCATCGGCTCAGGCAGATATCCGTTACGAGTTGGGATCCCGTTAAGTATGTAAGTAATTTCTATTTCTTTAGGATATGATAACCGGGAAGTAGAACCACTCCCAAACAACTAAGTAGATTCGTTTATGATACATGAACTTTTTTCAAAAGCCAATGAAAATATTCTTGGCTTGGTTTCATTTCGGAAGGAACGTTTTCCTTAATATATTTTGACCTGTGACGGGTTCTGATGAAAACGATTCAATGACAAACTTTAAGTCAACAACATGGGCGATGAAGGCTAAAACTACAGCTGTTCCCAGGCTTGCCTCGGCCGATCATCAGAGTCCTTGGATTGCGCTTAAAGAATGGAAGAATTTTCTTTTTGGCGAAGATATATAGGAAGCTATCCGTTCTTTACTTCTTTTTTCTTTGCTTAATATCATTTGATTGGCTGAAATTTAGATTCTGGTGAATTTGTTTCTATTATGTTACTTTGAATAGACGGCGTTTACGGTTGAGGACGAACTTAACCGGAAATCGTTTTTAGCTTCATTCTTACCCCTAATTGGTGGGCGCTCGTCACCTTGGAGGTATGGTTTTTATATAACGCGTTTTCAATCAAAGATTCTGGTGATGTTCTTCGTTTTATAGCTATTAGTTCTTTATTCGTCTACGTTCACGAGAGATTATGGTTTGGAAAAGTACTACGTTGGCTGCTTATAATCAATTTTCTAAAATCTGGTTAGTGGTTATGTCCTTCTATAAGTAGTTCAGCAGCATCCAGTCTGGTAAGGTAAGTGACATTCCATGCTTTACCGAATGTCATTGTTCTTACTTCGATAGCATTGTTCGTCAACAGTAAAGTTATTCTTATCCAAGGCTGGCTGTCGTTTGAACTTTTTTTTTCGAATAAACTTGTGGGGCCTTATGCAATCATATTTGCTTATACATACTAATATTTATTTTAAGAGGCAGAAAGGCCGCCTCTTAATTGCCAAAGATGGCAATTGCTTTAAAAATTGATGTTAGCAAGCGTCAAAATGAAAAATTGGTTAAAATACAGTGGGAAATAAAGGTTAAACGTCTTCCTTTTTTGTTTAGCTTGAATTGCGACAATCTTAGGAAAAACTTTTATAAACGTAAAGATCTAATAAGTAGAAATTAAATATTATTTAAACTTTTTACTAAGTTCAGAACAAGCTTTAGAAAATTGGTTAACAATTTAAGGTAGAACATAATATATTTCACTCAGTGACTTTCGTTTTGCATTTTCGGCCACCCACATTGCAATTAATCCTTTTTAGTGTACATTTTGTTTTGAAGTTATTGCCACTAAAACCAATTACGAGGTAAATTCGCCGTTCCCAGAAGATTCGGAGTAAAATTTATGATATCATAAAAAGTCGGGACAATTCAAGAACATTGCTTTCAGCGCACAGTGGGGCAAAGGAACCATAAAATGTGACAATAGTTTATAAAATTAAATACAGGGTGATAGCCAGTTTATCGGCCTTGCACTAGTTTTCATTAAGAAGCTAAAAAATATTGTTTTTAGAGATATACATTTTTTTTAATTACTTTGCATCACCAAAACCTGCTAATGATTAAACATATTATGTCAGTGTGACTGTAATACATTTATGTATACTCAAAATTGTCTGTTCTCTACGAAAAATATAGATGAGACGTAAGGAGCAAAAAAAAGACACACAAAATAGAACACGACCAATGAAATAATAATAAAATTTAAAATTGCAAACTTTAACTTAATTTTAAATTTGTAGGTATGTTTAGGAAATAGGTAAAAAATTGTAGTAAACAAAATTGTTGATAAAAATGCATTTTGTATTAAAAATTAAGCCTTAAGGCAAACCATATAAAATAAGAACCTAAAATTGTAACCAACATTCTTTTTTATGAAATAATAGTTAATAAAACTTACTAACTAAAACTGAAAGCTATAATTGGATTATTTTTGGTTTTTGTGCAGTTAAGTGCACGAAAATTTGTACCATTTATTTTTTGGTTAAGCCTTTAAAATGCTTGTTTACTAAACATTAGAGTTAAAGAAATATAACATTTAAGATAGTTCCGCACATCCAAATCCACTTCGACGAACTTCGACTACAACTTGTCATACGATGTCTATGAATAGCTGAGACACCCTTTATACCGAATAGATAGTTTTATTTATTTACATTTTTTATGTTGTTTTTTATTTTACATAAAGTATAACATCTTAAATGTTTATAAATACCCGCCACTAAATCTTTACCTTTAAATAATACCTATCTCATTTAATTTTATATCTGATATATATTATCTATTTATATTTCAAGAATACAGAAATGCATTCAAAAAGCGATAAATATTAAAATTTTGGATTCGGAAAACTGTGGAGACTTTGTTTTTTTTTTTTTTTGTGTTGCTAGAAACGAATATTTTTCTTCCCGTAGGCACGACCACAAGCCAACAATCGTCAACACCCACATAGTTCATTATAGTAATGCACATATACTAAGAATATGTCAATTGACAGCTCTCTGAATTAGTGTCATTCTTGAGGCTATTCCTCCCCACTGTTTAGCGAACCGAAAAATTGTGACATATGGCAACGCAACGCTGAATCTATATCTTTACAATGCTATGCTACAAGTGTTTTAAAATTTGTTCTATATTAATTCGAAGAAGATGTAAGACATAATTTTTACTGACATATGGGTTTGCTTGTAAACATTTGGTGCGATCTAAAAAATTGTCAGACACGCGTGAATTTATAAAGCAGTTTTTTACAAAAAATGCACTTTAATTCCTGCTTCCTTCCCTATTCTTATTACGCGTTTTCCATATCTTTGCTCTTCATGTAAAATGGAAGCACTTCAAATAAAAGAAATTCAATTCAGAAAAGGACACTAAACTTGCTCACCCATCGTACATGCGAAGCTTCCCAGAATAAAAACTCCCACAATAGAAAGAACTTATGCCGATTCTCTGTTTCTCAGGCAGGGATTCTTCTCATGTCGGAAGCAAGTTAAGTAAGTTATGCCGACAAACTTAAAGTTGGGCGGCACTGGGAGAGAATGGAACATGTCTTAAATTCTGATTATCTATGGCAAAATTTAATCTTCATTTAGAACAAACTCAATTACATATAAAAATAGTCAGAAAAAAATTGAATTTCCACAAAAAGGTACCTCTACTGATTCAAAGAATTTCTAAAATTATACACAGAACATTCGAAAAATGTCGATTGCACGTATCTAGCAAGTATAGATATAGATGTAGCCATGTAATCGTAGTCCCTTATCAAAAAACGTGTCCTCATAGACTCAACCAATTCCGATCGATATCCGTTTATAGAGAAATAGCTTTTTGTCACAGCCTGCAAAAAATTGGGTAGGTAGATATAGAAGATATCCTTTTTGCGCTTCTTTTCCCTTCTCAACTTTCCCACCTGTCTGTCATTTCACTAATACAACATTCTGAGATTCCAATTTCACACCATTTATCTATCACAACAAAAAATTCAGCCTGCCTCCCCCATACAATTAAAATCCACTAAGAAGTCCTTCCTTAGAAATTATTACCCCTGACAAATTGTATCAATTCACTGGATCCCATCACACCCAACACCGCAAAAGGGAGAAAAAAAAAGACATAAGTCCTATTCCTCTATTTCTTGGTCTACATCCCTTAATCTTCTCTTAAGTTGCTCCTTTGTGTCCAGTTAAAGTGCAAAACCGTTTTGTTATTATCATTGTCGCCAAGTGGGACCATGGACTATCATGGCCCATGGACCACAAAGTGAAGACAAAACGAAAGAAATAAAAAATAAATAAATAAAATTGAGACCTTGAGAAGGACCATTACTACAGTACAGAGGCCGTATAGCTACTATACTATTTCACACTTACCTCTGTGATGCCTGATATGATGGCCACTGGAGGCTCCACAGCACGGCTGCTCATAGTACAGGTTCCATGTATTTTCGTAATCCGAATAAACGTTATCCACAAATGTTACCACAAGGAGTGCACACAAATTGATCACGTATTTACACATTTTCACAGGATATTTTTTTTTCCCTTCTTTTCTTTTCTCTCTTATTTTCTTATATTTTATTTCTTTTTGTTTTATATGAAAAATATAAAGACATATATAATTTTTTCTTTCTTTCTTTCTTCTTCTGCACTTGTTATAGCATTTATTCCGGAAACACTCCCGTTTAAGTTACAAATTTTTATTTATTTTTTTTATTGGAGCGTAAAACAAATTAAACTAAAAATCAAAATCCTACGGCAAGGATCTGAGGACATTTACATTTTCTTAACTTTCGCGTTAGTTTCTTTTTTTACTTTTTTTGAATAAAAAACAGAATTTAACTTTCAGAATTAGTTTTCAAGTTTTTGTTTTTTTTTTTGAAAATAAAAGCAAAATAAAATAAGAAAAATCAAAAACACTTCACAGTGAACATCGAATGCTCGTTGTCCTTTTACGGCTGAACAATATTATAGACGGCAACAACATCGATTCAAAATTGTATGCTTTCGCTAAAAGCGTTTGTCCGTAAATATCCTTGTACTTCCGTATCCGCAATCGAACTGAGCAAATTCTCGTACAGACGTTTGTTATTAAACACCTTGCTTTGAGTTTTCCTTCCTACGATGGATGATGAAGATTCAAAAAAAGGACATTATCCGCTTAGGGATGTTTCTGCTCAGCAGTTACAATGCGCACGCTCTTCTCTACTATAATGGAGATTTCTCTCGCTCCGTTTTCGACTTCATTAGAGTGAAGTGAACAGGTGAAAATGAGAACTGCTAGAATTTTTGGAAACTGGAATCCTGCATCCTGAAAATAAAATAAAAACCGAATTTTATTATTTCGAGAAACAATATTCCATTAGGAGAGAATATGCGCAGTGCGCAAATGGTAATATAAAATAAATTTTCAAGGGTGCATCCTGGAAAAAATAATAATAAAGAATGAACTATGAAACCAAATAGAAAAATTATGAATATGTATTTAAAATTTCGCAAAGGACTCAAACCAGAAGCGTGGCGGTTATGTTTTTTGTTTTGCAATTTTCATGCCGCAGGAGGGATGCAAATTGAAAAATAAGTTAAAGCATGTTTTATTTAACGTTGTCCTCGGGGGTCGTCGGTTTTACGGCGCAGTTTTTATTCGGACGAGTTTAACTCAATAGTACAGCTAAAATGGAACATGGAGAACTAAAAAAAAAACACACACACAAAAACAATCATTGAATTTAGTGGGATTTTAAGCTAACAAGAGAACAGCAGGTATTCGAGAGAAGGACTTTGAATGAAAATTCTTGCTAAATGTTTATGTTGAAGAACAGTGTTTTTTCTCTGATCCTGGAGAATGGTGGCTAGACTTAGAATGATAACGTACATTTGTATGAAGAAAATAGGAGTGGGATTAGAGTTCAACTGAATAAAAATAAATTGTATGTAGACAATGATATTTATATTAACGAAGTTTTTCTACAGTTGCTTTATATCAATAAATGATTTTAGCGACATATAGTGTCAAAGGCGTTTCACCCAAATGTGTTAATAATTTATTACTGAGCAGTGGAAAAGACACAGGATTGTGTCATGAGAATAACAGATTGAACAACACATAAAAAGCCGGCAATAAATTGAAGGTATACTAATTGTTAAGGACGTTTTTATGTCATGTCTGGTGACAAAACACATCCGGATAAAGCTTACAAAAAGGCTACAATGGTGTCTTTAATAGACACTGCCTAACAGCCAAAAATATGCTAAAAATCTTTCCAAGTGAATATGTTGAAGCTGCATTAAGAAGGAGGAGTAGAAAACTCTCCAGCATCTTCTTCGAAATGATCTAAATAATAATTTTACCCTTGTTGGGCCCTTTTGTATTTGTTCAAAATCTTTGCACAAACAATACAAAGTGTCATCAGCCTTGTGATGAGTGATTTCGTAAAACTTAACAACATTTATGCTTCTCCGGCGTAGCAAAAATTCGTAAATATCAATACCTCCCTTAGGAGGTTTCATATGCCTCAAGATGACTTTTCGCATGTGAGTTAAATCTCTTTGGATTAATAAACAATTTATGATTTGACTATACTTATAAATGTTGAGGATGACCTTAAATTTCCTGCGAGAAATGCAATAGAAAACAATGTCTTGAAACAAACCAACACAGGCCACTTCAGCCATCAATATTTGAATACAATTTTCCAAGAACACCTTGCAGATGACTAAACTTCTTTCTTCATGCCAACATGTTAATTTTATTTCTGAAAAAAGCCTTCTTATTAAGAAAGCTTTACTTTTCTTCCTCGTCTTTGTTATACAAATATAATTAATTCCTGTTATTTTGTATTTATTGTCTTTAAACTTTCTAAAGGTATGGTATATAATGGTCGTTTACATTTTTTCATATTTCTGCGCCATCGGGCTACTAATATACCTGATGTGGCTTTATGTGACGAATTATTCAGCTGAAGTTTGGAATGTGTATATTTAAGCAAAATTTGATAATTTAAAAATAATATTTCTTTCGTATCTTTAGACGAACCTTGCCCAAGACAATGCAGCCTTTTAACCCTAGCCCATTGTTTCTCTCAAAATTGTTTATTCTACAAAAATATTACCTTTACCGATATTGACTATTTACAGCGCACATAGGATGTTGCGAAGTTATATTTATAGCGTGACGTAACTGGAAATGTTAATTTGAAAAGTCTGCCATAATAATGTATACTCTAAGTTTTTTATCTAAGAAAGGAAAATTAGTAATTTCTGTGCGTATATAAAGTTAATTTTGTCATAAGACTTTTGCTCAGTAGCTTTATGCAGACCAAAAAATGTAACATGTATCATTTCAAAAATAGCTTATATGTGGTACAATTCTAGGTATACCTTTGATTTGTCTACTTAAAATTAAATTAAAATTCCAAAAATATTTGGAATGTTTGTTCCCTTATACCCTATTCACACCGCACTAAAATTCGAGGTTTCCACAAACAGATTTCGAAATCGCGGCAAAACATTCACACCGAACACAATCTGGGTTTTGTTTGACGTTTCAGTCAGCCATCGAAAAATAAAAGCGAATAAACAATTATTGCGTTCAAATTGCAAGTGCAATACAAGTCCACTATAAGCTAATAAAGCCTATGACGTCATATAATTCGCGTGTTCGTCGTTCAAGAAATCCGTAAAAAGGGTATTAACTTGTTAGGGTTAGGATTTAACTGATAAAGAAAGCGATTGATGAATTTTTTTTTAAATCAAAAACGTATAGTACAGTGTAATGAAAATCAATAACACTCCAACTTTGGGTGAAGGGATATCTACATAGTAGCAACATAGCCCGCCAATGCAAACACCAGCTTTTCTATATAGCTTTGTCGAATACATCTCAGACTGTCGAATTTTAATATAAATTTGCCTTTGAATGTACCCACTATCCACTTAAGCCAAAACTCAGGCATACAACGTGGAAACATATGTATATTCAAGATCATTGTGCAAAAGATGGCAATATGAACGTAATAAAAAAACATTAATATTTTAAGCCCTTAAGTATAAAATTGTATTTGTTGGGAACAGGAAGTAGTGACTAAATTTATGTATTATAGTTCCATTATTTAGATAAAACAAATTTTCTCTGTAAAAAATTACAAGTTTTTAATTTTATCAAAAAGGTAAGTCTGGTCTGTTTGAAGTTTTTCGACAACTAATTACTTTTTTAAGAAAAAGAATATTGGAGTGATGAATGCCAACATCATGTCACCAACATAATACATCTTCTTGTAAACTATATTACCAACTTACAGATTTATGATTTTTTTGCAACAACTTAGTCCTTACAGACTTGCACTTCTATAAGCATTTGTAGAAGCTACTGCAAGGAGGTATCTGATGTCTTACTTCATAATCTGCAGGCTTTGGAGTACTTTCATCAGAATGGCTTGAAGGTATTGGGTACCACGGGTAAGAATAAAGAACTCAAAAAGCCCAAAATACCATCTAATACCCCACTCAACTCAAAACTGCTCTGTTTCGCAGACCCATAAACCTATAAAATACAACCAGGAGAGCGAACTTTTTTCAGAAATAGCAGCAGAAATGAGTGAAGAACTTAAAAATAAGATAGGCAGATTGATCCAGTTGGTTCGTGGCATTATATGAAATTCTTCTGAAGCTATTATTTATAAAACTCACCAGTAGTTTATGGAGAAAGCTTTTTATAGAACAGAATGGAACTATAGCAAATTCCGTAAAACCTTTAGCAGCGAAAAGAAACGAAAAAATGTATGCTCCTGAAACCGTACAGAAATAATGTTTAAAAAACATTATTGCATTTCAAGCATCCGTCGCAAACGAACCGCTGCTTTCCACGGTGGTCTCAGGAATTGCACATCGTTTAAAGTTTTATGAAGTTAACTGAAGAACTAATGCCACTCGACCATATGATGCGACGTAAGTTCTCGGATTGGGCTCAAGAAATGTGCGAAGAAAATGACCTATTTTATGGCAAATTAATTTTCAGTAAAATGCGTACCGGCATCGTCAACAAAAATAATATGCGTTATTGGTCAGGTAAAACCCCTCATGTGCTTCATGAAAAACAGCTTCATTCGAATTAATTATGTGGTTTTCCTGCCGGCAGTGTCAATGGAGATTTTTTTTTGTGAAAATTACCGTCATGTTTCAGTCACTGGAAATATATTATATACAGACATATTGCAACGGTAATTATTTGGTCAATTACATGGACTGTACATTAACAACAAGACCACACAGCGGGTGTAACAATCGACTTTTTGAAAACTAAATTCAATGAACGTGTTGTGAGAAATTGTCCTGTCTATTGGTCGCTCAGATTTAACACCGCTAGACTATTATGACAACCGTCCCGTATCCGCCTCTGTCAAAATCTGTGGCCGAATCATCCAAAATGGGGTTCAACGATTTGAACAACCTCGAATTCCATACATAAATATTTTGACTAATCGCAATTGGTTTGCGATAAATAAAATTAAAAAGTAATAACGTCCTTATCAGAAAACCCGAAATATTGAATCATTTTAAAAAAAGTTTCGTACTCGAAAAAAAAAACATTCTCCAACATTTATTCGTTCGTCTTTTCGAGGTTCTACAGTACTTCTTATCATTTCAAGCACAATGCAAAATTAGTGAAGAATAGCATAGATGTCAATTTAAAGAATGTATTGAAGTTCCCTGTGCAATTGTGCAATAAGCCAAATAAAATCGAGACATTTACTTTTAAATTTTTGCACGTATTCGTCAAATTGTGGCCTTCCTATGGTGATGAAGTGCAACTTTGTTATAAAGTTTACTAAGAAGAATCAGAAATTGTTTCTGTTATAAGAGATATTTATTCTTAGTCCACTAAATGTGCTCAGACCACAAATCGATAAGCGTAAGCTTCAGATTCTGAAGATTTTATGTATTATTGTTGCAAGTTGTATTCATCCTAAAGTTTGAGTGTACTATATGCGAGGATCTCAACTTCCAAAAATTATTTCAAGGGCAGTCCTACCTCTTCTCTCTTTTAAAACCTCTCTTCAAGTACAAGTGTCTACCTAAAAATTCTGTTGTTAATTTCGCCCACAAAAAGGATTACTCCTTCAAAATCTTGTTTAACATTAGTTTGCCAACCCTTGGGCGATTAAAATGCGGTTCTTCGAAAAAACCAGAATTTACAATGACGCAGCAATTTTTATACAACAATATCCGACAAAACACCGCCCAACGTCGACATTGTTCGCAGTACAAGTACACATCGTGTGTCAGCACCAGTCAAGCGATAATCCTTTCTCTAAAAATAGCTAAACTAAGCATCACAGGAACACAGTCATTATCCAACTAACCCTCTGTTGGGAAGCAATTGACTTGTTTTCCATATGCACGTGAATAGCCAACCCCTTCATCGACAATCCGCGCAGCACTCCCCCTAAACATATGATGATGGTTTAACATAAACCCATTTATTTCGGACTAACACTCAATTTCCTCAAAGTACCTAGGTATACAAACAAAAATACAACCAATTCTATAAATATATGAACGAGAAAGGATATTCTTTCCTCTCGAGATCATCGAAGTGAGAATCCTAAACAACTGCGGATGCAATTCTCTCTCCAATTCACTACCCTTAATTTCAAATAATTCCACGAAGCAAAAACAAAAAAAAAAAATCAGCTACGTATCTGTCTACAGAGGGAATAAAAATGCAGGGACTACAAAAACAAAACAAAAATAAAAAAAAAACAACGAGAAGAGAAAACATTTAATGGTTGTTTGTTTACCCAAAGGATAAGCTGGGGCGACTGGTTGTCGAAATTAAACCATTTTCGAAACCACCTCACCAACCCCCTGCTTTAGTGGGACAGACAACAATCCACCCTCCCTCTATTGCACAATGTAATCAACTCGCTCGTCTCTAGCAGAAGCTCATTTCATGGTGATAGGTGTAACGTTGAAATTATCCATGCTGATTAGACTGGAGGGGTGAGTTAGTTTGCTGTTTTAACGAACTACAACCATCATCTAAAAATTAGACACGAGTGCATTCACCGCCTGCTAGAAAATCCGCCCCTTTTTGCATTCAACACTGACGTAGTGTTGTAGTTCTTTCATCCGCGCCGGTCGCCTCTTGACATTGAAGTTCACCATTAAATCCATAGGTCCTGTATATAGATGAAGATGACAGGAAAAAAAAGAATAAAAAGGAATAAAACATAACATCTCTCCTCTCTTGCAATAAGGAAACACGTAAATGTAGCTTAAAATACTTTGCAACAGACAGACAGAACGGCTTTCGTCCTTTTAGCCATTCAAGCAGGCAAGCAGGCACAGGCAGGCAAGCAACAAAGAGACGAGATGAAATGTGTGTGTTCACAACATAGGGCAGAGTATACATAGTATTGGGCAATGTCCTTCTATAAACCAGGATTGGCGTGGTAACCCAATGTTACCAAAGCATCCAACCAAATCCAGTGCCTTTGCCTCCGCAAAATCATGCTCATCATGGGATGGATATCTGCACTGTATGTATTCAGAGAGCAAAGTGAAATGAATCCTTCTTGGGTTTTGCTGCTTCGTTTGCCATTGTCCTGGTCTTCGAAATATCTCTAATGAAAAGAGCTTTACCATGATAGCCAGCAGTAGCAGTAGTAGCAGTACTGTGGCAGTAGTCTAAACTGAATGCGTTTTTCTATGTTGACTTCACTGGTCGAAGGTCGGTTGACTGGTCCTGCTACTGCTCCTGTTCCTGTTCCTGCTCGTGCTCCTGTTTCTGGTCTTGGTTTCGGTCTTGGTCAGCTGAAAATAAGATTTCACTTCGTAACGACGAGAGGAGAAGATGTTTTTCGGTTTTTGCTGATGCGTAGCGCCATCTGATGGAGTTTTTATTCGACATCTAAATGGATTTGGGTTCGTATTTCAAAATATGTACTACATTTCTGGGCAGGGTTGCTTTTTTTTAACATGATTGTATTATTTTCACTATGTTGCTAGTGGGAGGAGAAGTCAACATGGTTTGTAGACGGTTCTACAACCGGCTACAGAATTTGAAATTAAATTTTTTTCTTACGAAGTACGGCGTAATGAAAGGCACATTTGGTTAATAAATGAAAATTTTCAATGGATATAATTGCTGGGCTACTTTTTCGAGAAGTTAATTGGCTTTTATTCGAGATGAATATGGACATTTAGTCTTTTTACTTTCGTTTCTTTACAATCAGTTTTTTTGTTTAAATTTTAAGCAAATTACTGACGGGAGGAGTGTTCTTCCTTTCTTTTTACCCGTTTTTGAATATATCTTTAAAATCTAGGAAAATACTCAGGACCTGAGCTAAAATGTGCAATATTGATATTACGAATTTTAATAGCACTTAATACCGGCAAGAACTTTTAGAGCTAAGCCGTTTAAGAAAGTTTGGCTGTGATTGTCTGTTGTTGGGTACATTTAGAGCCCCTGCAACTTTATTTAAATTAAAAGTGAATTTTTTTAAAATACATTATCTCTAAAGCTTTCAAATTTTTGTTTAAATGTTGTAGCTTTGACTTGGCATCAAATTTTTAAGTTGATCGAAGAGCAGACTTACTTGCACTAATAACCAACTATTTTATGTTCGTTTTTTCTGTTTAAACTTTTATGGAATTTTTTTTAAAAACAATTCCAAAAAATAAAAGTAAAAATAGGCAGGAACAAGTGAATTAATTCTTTTCAACCATTACGACCGCCTTTTTTGCCATCATTAAATGCAATTACCCGCAAGTTATGTGGTAGAATCAGCAACGAACAACGGGCTATCAACAGTGTTTTTGAGTGAAAAAAAAACTTGGCGTATTGATGGATGGAATGAAAATCGCACGTAAAGAAGAAACGGGAAGAGCTTATTATTAAATATAATTAGTTGCTTGGTCGATTTGCCAAACTCAGCATGCAAGAGAAGCTCCTTTTATACAAGCAAGTTCTAAGACCGGTTTGGACGTATGGTATACAACTTGGGGAATGTACCAAAACAAGTAACATACAAATTTTACAAACTTTTCAAAATCAAGTGCGAAGAGGAGTTCTTAACGCCTCGTAGTATATAAGAAACGGTGATAACCACCGATACTTAGGTATGGCTACTGTCTAAGATGAGATAAAAATATTTGCCCGTAAGCAACGGACTCGGCTTCATAGTCATTGCAATAACGCTATGCTAAAAATTCTAAGTGAAGTGAATCTAGTGCGCCGACTACAGTTAGCGGTATTAGCAGGTACTTCCGCTGGGAGACTGCCTGCCAAACGTGTAAAAAAACACACTAAATAGGATCAAACCTAGCTGTAGTAACACAATTATTTTAAAGGAAGGTGTTTTTAGTGAGTACGAATCTCACACTATTATGCACAAAAAAAAATCAATGCAATTGCCATTTATATCTGTGAGCTACTTTAGAATGTTCTGACATCTGCCAGGCGACCTATGCCGGAAGCCTGGCAGATGGATTTAGTACTATAGTAAAGGAGTTTCATGTTTATTATTTTTGCGAACCGCGACCATAGCCATAGCCATAGTACCTTACTGCTGTAATATCATGAGTCATTAAGTATCTTTGAAATTATAATTTTAGGAATCAAACAGTTTTATTTACGGATTATCTGAGGTAAATGTTACAACCTAACAGTTCAAAATGGTATATGCTAAATAAGATCATAATATCTATTGGTAAAGATAAGAACTAGTCAAAAGTCCCTAATAGTAAGTTAAGATAATATTAATTGATGTTAGTCACAGTAGACACAGAAAAAATGTTTCGACATACTCAAATCCGCCAAATGTTTACTATTGTCAGTATCGTGAAAGAGTTGCATTTTTTCCAGAATAAAAATACATTTCTTAACCGCATCAAAATCATTGCGAATTTCATATAGAAAAGTTTGCATTTATTTTTTTCCAGTCAATAATTATATGATCATGGAAAACCATAAGCGGACAACAGTTAAGAGTAGTGATGCCGTAAATATGTTGCCGCATTTTCCCAGAGAAAATGTTTTTCACAAACATAAGAAAACAATTTTTCTCCATAGTTATTCGGTTTTTAAAATAATAAAATTTTTGAGGAAAGTGACCTGCAAATCAAAAATTTGCATGCATACGAAAATCGCGAATGACTTAAAAATGTAAATCTCTAAACTTAAACTAGAGATTGACATACTTTAAGCGCAGTTACAAAGAATACTATTTATTCTCATTAACAAAGCAATGAATGAAGTTTCTGATGCAACTTTTAACGGAGTTATTTGCATTAATGTGGACCAGGGTACACCAAATGGTTTTCTTAAATGCGTGAAATTCAGCGCAATCACGAAGTTTTCGTTACTGACAGTGAAGATGGAGAAATAAAAATTATATTTTATTCGTAAACGGCACGTACAGAACCTAAAGGATGGAGAAATAGCTACATATATTCACAATAAATATATCCACATAACCTATCATCCAATGAAGATTGAATTATTGAGTAGGTGCATGTGGAAAACATACAACACTAATCATTAACTGGTCGTTTCATTTTTAGATTCAAATTCATTCTTCTATCGACCGCCACACTTATTTACAGGAACTAACTCTGGCCATTTTTACTTTTATTCCCCTCTAACTTTGATTAGCAAATCTAAATTTATTATTAAGCTTGCCAACAACCTACTTCAATTTCATAAAATAGGAAACCTTTCAAGTATAAAAATAAAGCAATATAATTTGTGAATGGTGTTTCAATTTTGCTACAACTTTTGCCGACCCGTACCACCTGAAAGGTTTTATTCGCTGCTTCACCTCTGCCGAAGATCTGACAAACATCCAAGAGTTAAAACTATCATGTTCCTTCCATTCGTATCAAACAATGGCTGGAGAAGCTAGATCCTGTATGGGTCGTTTACGTCTAACATTTGTTTAATTTTCTTTAAAGGTTTAATAGCAATCGTTTTCAATCATTTCGGAAAATAATTTTGGTTTTAATTTGAGCATACAATCAAGAGAGCAGAAAAATTGCTCATGAAAAACAGTGTGATATGCTAAGATTGTCTTATTTAATGAGACATACGTGAAATTAATTTAATTGATGAATAATTTAGAACCCGGTTAATCCTGAACAATTTAGAAATACTATCCCTGCATAGGCGAAAAGATAACGTGTCTGAGAAAACCCGGACGAATGGCAACACTAGTTTAGAGCAAAAGTTAGCTGATTTTTTTTTCTTGAACAGTGCATTTTTTCCGAAAGATCCATAAAATCGTCCACTGATCCTCGTAACGTCTCCTACAATTTTCACTGTAAATAAAGCTCATCGTTTTCTTATTTTTTATCGTCCATCTAACAGAACCACTTAAGTCACTTTATAAAAAAACTTTATTTTCCTCGGGTGAATGTCGCTACGCTACTCATTTTCCCAAAAAAAACTGTCTTTAAGGAGATTCCGGTGGATTTTACGTAGTAGTATAGGTAAAATTAAATCGAATAGATGAAGCGAAAATCAACTCCGACGGATGCCACGAAAGGGGTTTATATGGACAAATTGAAGTTACTCCAAATTGAAAAAGGAGAGCAGTTTTGCATCAGATGAAAATTTCACCTTGAAGCCGTGAAGGCCCATTATGCATGTAAGGTCATATGGCTAACAAAACCACTTCGATCTTTTGAGGAACAGTTTTATGTCTGATAAAGGTACCCTAGCCAACTCTTCCAAACTTTCGAAGAACTGCGCTCCCATGCAGAATGAGCTGCATTCTTGTAGAGCTGGGTAGTGGCATAGAAGAAGGTCAACGGACTCTATTTCGTCTTGGTCTCTGCAGCTTCTGCAGAAGTTATTTTCAAAGAGCTCTAGCCCTTTAGGCATGTTCCCGATGGTGCATTGTCCGGTTAATAACCCGCGAGCATTGTATTTGTCCTGCTTACTGAAGGCTAATGCTATTTTTTTCGTCTGACAATGAGATCTAGATATACCACTGTAGGCTAAGTAAAAAAACTATATTCAAATATGTTGTTTCATTCAAACCATTCTGTACAAAATTAAGGTTAGCTTGGTAATCTAACCGGTGAAAGTCACGGGATATGCAGAAAAGTCCAAAAAAGGCCAAAAATCATAAAAATACAAAATTGATAAACCCTTTGATAGATAACAAGCACAAAGCGAACAAATTGCCGTTGAACTTCGCAACAATGGGTATCGGGCTTTTATTGTTATCAAATTTGGTCAATATATGCATGTAGGTATAGATATCTTTGCTCTACTCGTAGTCCCATCAATCCAAGTTCCAATTAAAGAATTTTCTCAAAGTCCACCACCAAAAACGTTCATCACATGCAGTATGCAGACCAACAGTTGCACACCTCGTCAATCAAGTCGTCATCGTACACGATAGCAAAACCCTCGCCATCGTCAAATAAGAAACAGACAACTAAAAGTTGAAAAACTCTGAAGCACTCCCTAGGCTCGCTCAATTTTTATCGTACAGTCAAGCATATCCAAAGTGTGCTGCTGCAAAATAACAAACTAATCCACTACTTTTAATTATTCTGCTCACATAAAATAGAAAAGTTTCAGATACTTTTTTTCTCTATCCTCCTCCAGCTCTAGCCTCAAGCTATGAACTATCTGCACAAAATGAAACCGAAAAAAAGGGAAAATCCAACCACTTCACAGGAAAATCAAAGACATGACATTTTAGTTGGGACCCAAAGAGAATTCAAGAATACCTATAGCTATTGACGGATACTAGTACATCGAGTGCAAAATATTTCACGAAAAATCGAGAAATCCTATCCGAAATTGCTTTTATTTGACAGGAGGATAACTAAAACGAGTAAAAAAAAAACACCGATGGTTTTTTGTTTTTTTTTTCGATACAAAGAGCCATCCGAACAAATTTTTGTGCAGAAAATATGAGAACTCGAGCTCTTCCGGGTCATGTGTGCTTGGCAGAGAGACCGAGCGTATGACATCGGATAGGTACGTGCATTCTCGTCGTTGATGCGATGCTAGCTGCTGCATTTGAAAGCTGTCATTGTATCCTCTATATCTCCTACTCATATATACAAAATAGATATAGATATAGGTACGAGTAATCGTATCTAACAACAGAACAAAAAAATGTATCTCTTTGTATGTTGCATGGAGCGGACACTTCAATTTAACTCAAATTATACGATTTAAGTCTCTTCTTCAGACTAGGAAACTCTACAGAAAAAACAAAGTAGATAGTCCCCAAGCATCTAAAAGCTATCGCATTAATCTTCATTAGAATTGAAAGGGAACATCGAATCAGCATATCCCACCAGACAAAGTGCTGGTGATAACCCATTTCCAGCGAACAGGAAGATTATCTACGCCAATCCTTGGTGTATCTTAAAGCCATCAACTTGGGCTCTTTATGATAAACTGTACGTTTCTTTCTGTACGTTTATCCATTAGATATCGGAAAATATCTTAATACAAATACGTGTAATAAAATGCAAGACGTACATCAGACTCGGCTGAGGGAATACCAAAGAAGCGCAACAACTCTGAAAAGATACTTAAATTCTTTTAAAGATACACCTCGTATCTGGAACCTTGAACCTATGGGGTAATAATACGAGTACGTATTTGAACCTATGCATCATGAAATGAACAAACGAGGCCGTTAACATTCAGTTGAGTTTACTGCATCAGTGCCATTGGCATCGCCATCACCAACGCGCTGCTGCAGAACGCCATCATCAACTCCAACTCCATCACATTATACCGACACTAGGTGGCTGTGTGTGTGCATTGTGTTGGTGTAGATATAGCATCGCATTGCAATCAGATGGACGTGATACCCGATAACCACATCGATGAAGTCATTAAAAGGTGAGAGGAAGAGTGCCTGAATGACGACGACCGACACGGCTGGCGTGGCGGAGAAGTCTAGTTGCTTACCAGCTTTCCCTTGTTGGAGTAAGCAGCTCTGAAGCAGAAGAGCCTACGGCAGTCACTATATTACGTCTGGTTTTTGGATTTAATATTCTCTTATATTCCCTGCGTGTGTGTGTGTATTTTTTTAATGTTGGAATACCAATGTGAAGCGTGGGACCACATGAATAGGACAGAAAAATACCAAGAACTGGAAGGAATATTGATTTCTTATTCAACGGCATCTTGCTATATGGAGAGGTTAAAGCAGTCAGCTTTGTGAAAAATGTTAATGTGTCTTTCATTCGCGGTATAAATAAAGTAGATCTCGGTTTTTTTTTTTGTGTTTTTTTTTGTTCGCCGAGTATGGGCAATGTTAATGAGTTGATTTAAGAAAAAACAATAAATAAAGATGACATTTAATTGAGATGTTAACCGGAAATTTTTGTGTTGAGTTGTTGACATGGTTGTTTTGATTAATTTGTGGGTTTCGATTTGAATCATAGCAAATTGGATCAATTTTTGGAAAATATTTTACGACTTAGGTAGGTACTCAGTTACTATACGAACCCTAGATGAAATGCTGAATTTTGTCACACATTTTGGGGACCAAGGTTTTTTAGGCAAAATTTGTTAATTTAGATAAATCCCAAAAAAGATCAACAAATTCCATACAGAAACTCACAATTTTTTTTTTTCATCATGAAGAGCTCTATACGGCGATTTTAAGAGTAAAATCATTCGAAGAATATATAACCGGGGAGGAAGAATGGGGCAGATGATACAACCTCGAACTCTATGAGCAATACCAAGCTGTAGTTAAAAATCTATGACACTTCGACTACTTATAACAATTCAATTTGGTTCCTTAAAATAAAGCCACTGATCTAAAATATGGGTTAAAGACGATCATAAAAAGTATAACTGCATCGGTCTTTTGCGGACGGTATTTTGGCTCAAAAGTTGAAAATCCCAAATAATTTTTAGACACATTCTTGCGGTTGTTGTCACATAAGTTACAAAGCATACGTCAAAGTCAAATTTTGCTTCTGAGGAAAACAAAATGTTCGCACGTTTTGTGAAAAAATACTATTTGAGATAGTAACCGTATACGGAGAACCTTGCTAACGCAGAACAGAGATACATGGAATGTTTTTAGTATCGTATAACATTAAGTTGTATTTAAATTTTTTTTATTTGTTGGCTGAAGTTTTGAATACCCGCTGAAGTACTCAGACCAGAAACTATTCCATTGCACTTTCGAACAGATTCTTAAGATCCAACTCAAACCTTGATGAGCAACCGGAACCCAAATAGGACTCAGTGTGTTGTGAGAGTCTCCTGACTAAATTCAAAGAGTACATGAGTTTGCAGCACAAACTTAGAAGTGTTTAAAGAATTAAGTAAGACGTTAAGTGCAGTCAATACAGAAATAGCACAGATCTCCGCTTAGAAGTCCGATGCATGTAGGAATAACGAGGAGAAAAGTCTTGCGTTTTCACATATTACGAAAGCACCCGCATCTAAATACTCAGATACTGAGCGAAACCATTCTTAAACTTTGGGAAGGTGCCTTTGAAATTTGTTCGCAGCCATTACATTCCGGTATTGGCCTATAAACAGAATTCGCAGCATAGTTCTCTCGCAGTGTCATGGAAACTCCATTCCCTTCAGGGTTACTCCCTTGATATATAATCACCGACTGGCAGCGCCAGGTGTGCTAGAAGGAAGGTTCCATTGAACCTAATATAGCGTGCTTTGAAGTTAACGGAAATTAGCAATGACCCATACATCAGCTATGATAGGATTGGCCTATTTATTGCCATGTAGTTCCATGAATCTTTGGGGCGACAACTCCCCTTTGATGACTTTATCTTTACATGCTTGGTCCAAAGTAGCTAGCGCTCAAGGATTACTCCCAGATATTTATTTTCTATTATATTTCTAGTAGACCAGTCCTCTTTTGCAGAAGAGATATCTTCTGAAGTTTTGACGCATAAAACGTGACATATTAGGTGGGCCTATTTCCATTCCAATTTAAGTTATAAGCCGTTAAAGTAAAACCTTACGATTTTTGTGCAGAAATAGCTAAGGTCCTGAAGTATCATCTTCATCAGTATTTTTTGTTTCAATCTCTGCTTACGTTATACTAAACTCTTTCGTATATTTGAACCTTCTGCAGGATTCATTGAATTCGTACAATTTGATATGATTCCAAAAGGCTTTTGAAATTAAATGGACAAATCAACGTTTTGCCTTACAAATTGGAAAAAGGACCTTTTTGCTTATAAGTGTAGTAAGAAGAAATCGTGCATTTTAAGCAAAATCATATGAATTCTCTGATTGTCGCAAAGAATAGAATGGAATATTTCTTAAATAAAAGGACAGAACTGAATTCCCCCCATAAAACTTGCAAAGCCCGTACACAAATTTGCAAAAATTTATACAAACAGACATACCTGCACGATTGCTCTAAAAAAAAATCGCAGTCGATAGAGATGTCCTCACATTCCGAAATATAGTTTCACTTTTACGACTTGCAACAGATAAGTGCATGTATTCGCAAAACCACAAAAAGTGAAAAGAAATGCCCTTTTGAACTTATCTAACTCGCGCCTCTGAAATCATCACCCTTAAACCCTTTGTCAATCAAACAATTTGGGAATATTAATCTTTACTGTGGAGTTTTCGGATTTCGTTCTTAACAAGTGACGTAGAATTTATCCTAAAGTGGTCTGAAAGAAACATGTTTTCTAACGTCAGAATGTCATCTGGATGACTGTCTGATCGTATCTTTAGGACTTTTTGCTTAGCAACGATTTTGAGGCACTTTCAAGAAAACGCAGAAAAATAGTTTCGCATAGTTTCCTACATACTCTCGTCCCTTGATTAAATCGACTTCGTGTTTGGTTTTTTTTATTTACGTGGTCAAAAGTCAATAGAATTATTAGTGAATTCGCTTCCTACAGGCGGTATGAAACTTAGCCTAAATGGGAAATAACCCGTATGAAAATTTAGATGAAAACACAGGCTCTTAGGTAAAGAAAAATTAGTGGCAGGGTCTTAAATCTGCAGATCATACAAATATAACAACACCGGCGTTTTTGATTCGCGTGTCGAAACTTTTTGGTAGTCGAACCGGCGAACCACACTAGGATGCAGTAAAAGTGTTTACCATGTATGGTTTTTTTTTGTACTTTTAAGTTGAAGCAGATTTTTTGAAAATAAAAAACCCACAACTAATAAAGATATGTGGGAGGGTCTATTTCTCCATTGTCATTTTATAAAAGTGAGTCTATACAAGTGACTTTCGTCGTTCTTGATTTTTTTCAGAATAAGTTAAGGCTCAATTTTCCTTGCACATACGAATAAATTTATCGATAGAAAAACTGTTCAGAATATCAAATCCAAAATCTAAATTTGAGGAGTAAAATTTACATTTTTGCACTGATATGACAGAAAAATATAGATGTATGGTTGCGTTCATCGAAGTACGACGCTTTTACTTTGATTTGGTTCGGTACTTTTTACACTTCTGTTTTAGTGATCTATTGGCGAGGTTAATTTTTTCATTTTTGTTGAATTTTGGGGAATTTTTTGATTTAACCGAGGAAGTTTAAAAATCTTCTTTTTATTCACTATTTTCCGGTGAGTGTTCCAACACACATTGTTGCCATAGGCGCCTGCCTGACGAAAAGCACATACCTCGAGCGGAGCAACGAAGTTGCGTAAGCGGTACTTGCCGCCTGCGAAAAGACAGTTGAAATGCCATAAACACTCGAAGCGGGCCACACAGGTACTGTTGCTATATTGTATTTATTTATCTGCTTTATACCATCTGGTTGAAAATTTATATGTTTTTCACGTGAACAAAAATATGAGGTTAAAAAGTTAGAGTTAAAACAAAAATCAATTTTTTTTTTTTTTACGTTTAGAGGTGTCTCCTCACTCCCTCTTTTAGAATATGTTCTATTAAAACAACTACCTACCTCTTAAAATAAAACATACTTTCAAAACCTGCTCGCCGGAAGGAAAGTGGTAAGTTAAGCCCCCTTTACAGAGTGGGGGGTTAATCAGTAATTGATTTCTGAACAAAAAACACCACTTCGCACTTGTTGAATGCAAGCTAATAACAGCTTGGCATTGAAAATGACTGGGTTGAATGACATAAATGGACAAACCTTGAAAATTCCATTGATTAAAAGAAAAATTAAAAATTGATTTAAATTTTGTATCATTTATCAACATCAACAGCTTCATCCGTATTTTGAAGCAGTATTGTATTCATTTCCACTTTTAAGTATCGAAAAAAACTGCCTTCATTTCTTTTAACAAGCAATAATGTAACTCTTTAAGGTCTGTCAAATAGTTGAAGCAGATAAAATGTGATTTTCCCTCCCTTCCGTTGCACAAAGATACTTTTTAGTTTCGTTACACTCTCAGCTATTTGCTGCTCTTAAAAAGCAAATAAAATACGCAAACGTAAACGTATTTTATCGATTCTTATCTGAATGCAAATAAAATGCCATCACCACACCACCACAACGTTCTTTTCATTTCGCTTTCATCTCATCAACTAGATCGAATGGTTTCGATAGCGTCTAAATGAAATAAAATAAAAATACCAGCTACGGGCAGAGACAGAGACAGAGCGAGAGCTCCATGCGTTATGCCACTGTGCAACGTATTCGTGGTCGCAGTCAAAACCTTTGTTCGGCAGGAAGCCAATGAGTCACATCACAGTTTAGTGGAACGGGTTGATGATCTGTGAGTCATCTACTCGCATGGAATACCAATAAAATTGAATAGTTTTTGCCAGCAAAAAAAAAAACCAAACGCAATAGATGAAAGGATTCCATTTTAATATCCTGCAACCAACAAACATGTCCTTGAGCAATTTATACACTATGTACGTATGTTTTATCAAATTAACATCCTCACACTCACTATTGCCACAAAAGGACAATTATTAGTTCTCTCCATGGATTTTGTTTTTAATAGAAGGATCAACCTACCTAGACCTAACTTCCTCCCTTGTCTATTTCTATGTGACAACTCAAACAAAACATTTAGATAGGACACATATCACTGACGCCATCGTTTGTTATGGTTGTCCTTAGGGCATGATGTCAAAGTCATACCACACAACAAAAATCCTTTTTGGAGCAAAGAAACCAAAGGAAACAAAAATCGTATGCCTTTGCAAAGCGATGAACGAAATTAGGTGGTTTATATGCCATATGAAATTAGCACACTTTAATAGTAGTTATCCTAACAAACAAGAAGGATGCTTTCCAGCTCTCATCGTATATGTAGGTAGTCTAGGAACACCAAACCAGGAGAATCTGCTTTTGATGTGGTAGACTGGAGAAGGTAAGCAAAGCAAAAGTTGTGTTTCTCTCATCTTGTTTTGGTTTGTCTTCGAGTCTAGACACATGCGAGAGCTGGCGCAAAGTTGAAAGTCAAAGTTAAACTTGGTGTGGTGAATTTCATAAAAAATTAACATTTTCAAAACCCCCGAAGGGTATTTCATCCTTAAAATCTTTTAGATTTCTTACAGCTTTGCTGAAGGTCAAGGTTCTTCTGCTCAAGAAGTTTCATACTTTTAAAAGAAGCACCACCACGACAGACGCAAGGAATGGTCTTAATTAGTTGAGGCAGCAGCACTACGATTTAATATTTTTCGCCAAAGGCAGGAAGCCAGACCTAAATTATAGTGAAGCAAGTGCGGATGTCGGCCGATTAATAAGGGGTTTTTTTTCGCATTCTCACACAGAAACCGGAGGGCGAACTGTACGCTGAGTGCTCGCTTTGTGCATCGAATGCAATTTAAGATTAAGTGGGGGTAATTATTGAGATTAAAGGCTACCACACCACTTGGAAAAGTTAGTGCTGTGGTTGTGTGCCGGTTTCGATTTAATGTGATAACCAGTTTGGAAATATTTATGTGTTCGCAACTGGGCTTGATCGCAAGTGGAATAAGGATTACTGCGAGGACGAGCAATACTCGTAATTTGATTGGATGCGTTAGGTACTTGTCGTTGTAATGACGTATTTATTTTTATGATGAATAATTTATGTCCGCACTAGCAGGTTAATTTATTGGCTTTCTTCAAAGATTGTGCTCAATTTTGTGATGATGTTAACACAGGACCAATAACTTGTGAATTTTATTATGCGAGTTAACTAGAATCTCAAATGGATGTAATGAATGCTTGGGTATAGTTTGAATATGCAGGTGACAATTTTTTAATTGTACTGATATTTCTCACTTAAAAGCTGGGATTTAAATAAAAACAGTACACAAACAAATTAGTCGCGGAGAAAATGAAAATTAATACATTTCTCCCAAAAACATGTATCTAAGGCTAAATTAAGGATGACATGCAGTAAATTTTTACCACATCTCAAAATTTATTGTACAACATTTTTATTAACAAAAATTCGAAGTAGGTAAGGTTTTGCCAGCTTTTTTACTACTTCGAAGATCTGCGCTTGAGTGAGCTTTTCTTTAAATTTTTAATTTTTTAATCCCAACAACTCCAAAATCTATTCCTTAAATTTTTTTACTTTAAAATTTTCCTTTTTATATGTATGTATGGATCATCTCCGAATATCACAGACTTATCCTTAAAAGGATTTATGGAAATGTGAAGAATAAAACACGTAATCGTAGGTGCATTTTTTTTTAAGTTATAAGCCTTCAAAGTGAAAATTTCCAATTTTTAGGTTTAACTACGCCAAGCGATACAACTTCTAAAATATTAGATATAGATACAAAAACCACTTAATATATTTTGAGGACCTGAAAAAAGTTTTATAATAATTTGAGAAAAATTCATTTGAAACAAAAAGCTGAAAAAAGTATTCTTAAGGCGTCATAACTTTTTTCTGGGCTTATAAAATCACACTATGATTTTTGGGTTATTAGATCTACAAAATACATTTAGTGGTTTTTATAGCTATACGTTGTACGTTTCGTGATATTCAAAAGAAGCAGTAGCTACCACAATATCTATCTCTTAAAACTACTTACCACCTACAGAGATTATTTTTTACTTTAATGCCAGCGTAATTAAATTTATATGAAATAAATAAAATGCCATCGGTCCGGCGGTTTAGGCCTGATCATGCTACACACAAACGAATAAATGCAAATAAAGGTGTTTGAGCTTTTACGTTACAAAACCTTTCTTCTGGTGGCACTCTTTTCATTATAATTTGAGAAACACATTTGATCATAACACACCAATTCTGTTATTATGAGGGCTTACTAGTCACAATATTTTGTTTGGTTATTTTCGAGTAAAGTTTCGATGACATTTTCTAAATTCTTTAGCTCATCGCAGCGCTATGGCAACACAGACAGACAATTTATAGGAACGTTTTTGAGTTTTGTGAACGCAAACACACATAAACATAGAAATTTACTTTAAAACTTATAGCTGAATGCTAGTGACTCTTTCCTCATGCAATTGACATTTGTTTCATAAAATAACCGTTTGCCAAACAAACTGATTATGCCTTCCTGTGACAGGTCTAGTCAGTACCTCCGCGTTACACTTCCCTTACCTTTGAGCGTCAATTTTTAACTCTATTAATCTATGGAACACAAAAAGGTTTAACAATGAATTAAAAAAATATTTGACATTTTCGAACTTAACTTAATTTATCTTTGTAAGTGCAACAATCTCGGTCATTGCAACTGCCTCAGTTTCTATTAGTTGCGTAAATCGAGTTTGTACTGTATTAGAAAATGTATCCAAATAATACCGTCTTTGAGAAAATTAAGATACCTACGCCTAAAATAAGGAACGGCTTCTTTATTTATTTTTGATGTATTCTTAGTTTAAAGTAAATTTGACCATTTTTACCTAAAGTGTTGCAGCATAGACGAAGGGTCACACTCAAAAGCTGTAGGTATGCTACCTTAATACGAAAATCTCAAACAATCTGAGTGCTTCAGTCTTAATACAAGATTTCATACAGTAAGGGAAAAGTAACCGCAAAAAAACAGGGTTTTTCTTGAAAATAAGAATCGCGTGAAAGTAAAAAATGTGCCTCTTCCCCATAGCCAGCCGCGTAGGTAGATATATACTTAAGTTGCAGATTGGTCATCAACTAAGGAAGTTCTATGCTAGATACCAAAAACAGCCTTTTTATACCATTTTTTTTTATAGTTTTGGTCTTCCTTTTAACACGGAAGAAGTACGGTGCTGAGTGTAAGCCTGTAAAGAATAAATTATATTTTCTTTCAATAAAAAAATGCATACGTTTTGGTCAGGTTACAACTTGCCTTATACACGGGGTATGTTGGAAACAACACGATTTTTTTATATAAAATATCTATCTTGTCACATTCCGTACAGGTTTTGGTAATCTTTTTTGATTGACTTTGTAGTTTAAACATGGCTTTTCATTTTAAAAAATGTTTTGCATTTGTTTTTCGTGTATATACACGCTGTCAAGCTAATTATATTACGTATTGAATGGTTGAATGAAACAGCAACAACTTGTGATTGCTACCACGTACAATCAAGAGGCTGGTTTGTCTGACTTATTTTCAAAGTTGTAGAAGGAACATTGGTTGTAGTAAAAAGTGTTACTTTAAATCCCACTCCTACCTAGCAAAATTATCCGTAATTTTTTTTACTTCGCACGATACTTCAACAAAGTTAAATTCAAGTTACCTTGTGAGTTCCAACTTAAATATCAGGGAGTTGTGGCGAAATAAGTGCCAACAGTGTCAAGAGTGAAAGAACGAAAATTATGGCTATTGAAAGTTCTATCAGTCTTAACAAAACATCATTATATTGGGACTTATTTTGTTGAATATGTATTTTAGATTTAAGGACCATTTTTCCCATTATAATATTTTCCTAATATGACCCCATAATTTGTTAGTTATTTGAAAAAGCGTAAGGAACCAGAATATATAGATACTTGAGAATTATAGCAAACGTTTTGAAATTTCGAGCTAAACCGAATGATGTATACATATACAGATCCGGTAAAAGCTAATTTTGCTTGCGCAAAATTCTTCTCTCCATTTAACGACGACATTATGATCAGGATTACTTGGATCATAACCCTCCCACTTCAATGCATCCCTACTGGTCCGCCTGTGGGGTTCGCCGGTTCGACCTGAAGAGATATCTGCAGGCATCCCGATTTTGGATCACTTCATCATTGAGGCCAATCAAATGCTGGTGTTTCTGTATTTGTGTGATCTAGGAGATTTTAGATCTGACTCTCCTACGCGATTATAAGGGAAAGCTGATTGACATTGCCTTCTGGACGGGATCGTAGGATCCCTCCTTTGAACATGACAATACCAACTGAGTGAACTTACTGACATACTTGCGCAAACTAAACGAATTATAATAGACGGAAAATTCGCGAATACTACTACTACTACAATAAAAATGCAACAAGTCGCTTTCAGATTATATGCCCTCTTTTATGTGTTGTAGTGCGGAGGCATATGTAACCCTTAATGATATAAAGATATACTATCAGGTACTACATACAACAATCCATAATTTTTTTCATGTCGGTAGATACTGATTTTTGTTACCGATTTTGTTATTTTTGTTATATATAAAGTTAATATGTAAAGTTTTCACTCAACTTTCCAAAAAATACTTAAATTTTCGCATAGTCCAAAAATACACTAATATCGTTGGTGCCATTTTTGAGATCAAATAAATAATGTTTCCTCTTTTTATGTTCCTATTTCTATTTTTGTATTTTGGATAGTTAATTGGAATTAGTGTCAAAAAACAGCACATAATTTATATAGCTACTTATAATGCGCCTCCGATTCATTGCGAAACTCCTCTATTTCTGGATTACATCTCCCTAATTTAATTTTAAGAAACAAATTTATTTTCCCCCCTCACTGTCGATCATAGCGAAAAATGTTGAACAAGACTTCGATAATTTTATTACTTTTAACATGCTCGGACGGAAATACATTGACACACCATTTTTTAACAATCTAGGGCGCGTTTTTCATTTATTATATTTTGATTTTTACCACGAAATGGTTGTTTTCCTTTTGGTTTACTTCTTTCCATTTTATTTATCTCACAGCGCTGACTATGATCGATTACTATTTCAGTTGAGCGTATATTTAAATTAACAAGATGTACTTATTTGTAAGACATAAGCCATGATGTTTTTTTGGTTTGATAACAATAAAAAAAATATCGTCTTCCACGTGAGTAAGTAAAGGCAATAGTCATTTCAAAAGACATGATATAAATGGGAAAAAGCTAACTCGTTGCTTATGTTAAGCTGATGATGATTTCGACGTAATTATTTGTTGAACTTATTTTAGTATCGAGTTAAGTTGACTAAAAATGTGCGCCCTTTTGCTTGTATTTTGTTCTGTATTTTTTGAATCAGCGCGCGTACATACGTAAGTATACTTTTCTAATACATATTCATAAGTGCTCCAGTTATCATCGTAGATTGCTCTGGAGACTCCTTGTTTATTAAATAGTAAGTGGCCAGCCTGATTGTTAAAAAAAGAAAATACGTTCCAACCATCATATTTTCCCGACTAATTTGCACCTAAAACAACAACAACCTTAAAGCTCACTCTTGCAAGGCGAAAAGAAGTAGTTATTTTTTTTTGTTCAAAAATCGCAAGAAATGAGGGCTGAAGGTTCATTTACGTTTTCGGTGAACGGTACTTTAATATTGGACGGGGTCCTTTGGTTTTGGAATTTTTTTTTTTAGTGCAAAAAAATTTCACAAAAAGTTGGCATATCAAAGGACGATATAGCATGAAGCCTTCTCGTAGTCTTAAAAAACATTAAAAGCAAAATGTTCATTGAAATCTTTTAAGTACCTTCCAACTCAACAGATATAAGACGGCCTACAGGCTTATTTTACCTTTGGGACCGACATTAAACAATTTTTGGTCCAGAACAAAACCCTGGAAACGCTTTCACTGCTTTTTTTTTTAAAGAAAAGATAACAGCATTAATTTTGTTTATACTCGGCAAAAAACGAAGTCCTAACCACATCTCGGTGAAACACCTTTAAAACTAAAGACTGCTTAGTCATTTTATCATCAAATAAATAAGACAAAAATGGTGCGAGCAACTCCAATTTCAACATGATAAGAGCTCCTTTTATAAGAACAAATTTGGCAAACATAAAAATGCTCCAGCTAAGAGGATCTTCGAATGCTAGCCTCCAGGTTCTAGACGACAAGGAAGACCGGACCTCTGTTTTAAAAACCAAGCCGGATGCCAGAGCGCTTGTTTTGGATAACTGAAAGCAGCGTACCCGGGATCGCAGAGGATAGAGCCCTTCACGGATCGGGAGCCCGTTACGCAAGTATAGGTAGAGTTCGATGAAACTGACTTCTTATATACATAATACAATGTCTTCAAAAAAGTTTTAAACAAGTAGGAACCTAACTACCTACCTTCCTAAAAACGACAAAGATACAAAACATGTCCAAACAAAAAAAGTGCAATCATCATTCCAAAATGTTTTGCTGCAAGCCTTTGTTTGCAAATACCTTTCACTTTGCTAAAACCGGTCAAGAGTAGATAGATAACAAACCAGAACTACAAAACAAACGTACCTTCCAATTGGTCGTTATTTTCAAACTCAACATTACATCAAGATAAGTACAGCGCCTTTGCAATTTACAATCCTCAAGAGTGTAGGAAGGTACCTACCTACTACCTACCTACATAGATATTTCCTTCGAATACCGGTAATTTTCCGGTTTTTTGCTTGCACAAAACTAAATTACAGCAAAGACATTCCCGAGTTAACGAATTCAAAATGTTTTTGTTGGGTGCATTGCTCCCGACATCTGCATCATTTCCAGTTTCCAACGATACTTGTTGAAGTAGGTAGATATCGGCGAAATGTACAAAGCAAATAAAAAAAAACATCCAAACCATGGAGAACAACAAGGAATACAAAAAAACCAAACAAAGATTGCGATTAATTCGATTATCCACGCACCAGTTTGTATGTAATGATGCTGCTACTGCCTGCTGCCAGATGCTCCACTCAGATACAATATGTTGTAGGTATGTGCATTTTATTTTCGTTAAATCTTTTCACTAACTTATCACTCGGATTCACTTTTATCAATGATCAAAATTTGATATTGATAAATATTTTTGATTTCATTTTTAGAAACAACACTTCACCTCACCTTGATAGGTAGCTACAACACGAATCGAAAAAGATACACGATTCGTCAGAACGTTAACAATCTCACGCGTAAACGACCCTCTCGATGTGCAGTTACCGTGCTAACTGATTGTTGGGTAGTCTGTCTGCAGCGGTATGTATGCTCCGCGGGGGTGAATGTGAATTCGAAGCGGTGTACTAAAGAGTGGATACAAAACTGGGAACACTTTTGCTTCGGCTGGGAACAGTATGCTGTGCGCAGGTTGCCTCTTGGCTCCATCTCCATTGTGTGCTCCATTATACTCTTTTCTTCCATCATCGACTCTTTCGCCTCGCATTTTTCTGTTCATTCAAAATACTTGCTGCACCGGTTTTACCCGTTTCCAAACTCCGCGTTTGTCTCTCAACAAAAGCAAAATAAAAGAGGGAACGCAACATTTTTGTTTGCTAGTTTGTGACTTTGAGTTTGAGTTCTCATCTTGATAATCGTACTTTTATGTGTGTAGTTGTCTAGTTGATGGTCCTCTTGAAGAGGAGATGAGGAAAAAATAAGTGAACGTACTGCCTCTTGCAGTCAGCAACAGAATCTGTGAATGTATCTATAAAGAGGCTGCTGGAGGAAGATGTACCTACCGATCTTAAGGAATGTGTTTGCCTCCTTTTGCATGTGGTACGGCGTTATTGCTTTCGTGCCTTTTGCACGACGGCAAACAGCCCTTAGTGGAAATGGATTGTGGCCATCAGCAGCTCTAAGGCTGGTGTATCTATGGTGTAGTAGCGTGAATAACATTTGCTTGCGGGTACTTCTCACTGTGCAAGAAACGAACGACTGGCGGCAGCAAGTAAATGTATTCGATTGTTGAAGGTTGAATGGACTATCTGGGAGCGAGTCAAGCATAGGCCCTTACTCCAGTCTATGTCTATTGACCTTTAGACAATGCAGCTTTTACTTTTCACCGCATAAGAGGTGTTGGCATGGATAAAAGTTTGACAAGCGCCTGAAGTTGATAAATGACGTTTGAAAAAAGCGTTTGCCTGAGGAAAGGTTTTTCTCTTGTGTTAAACTGTTTTTTGTTTTGTCTGAATTCTGTGCACCTGAGTTTTAAAAATGGTGCTTATACAACTTCTTATATTATGCGGATGCTACTTGAAGAATGTGATGTGGATGTCAACATTTTTATGACTTTGGTGACCTTTTCTATGATGTTGTTGAATTAAATTAGCATCCGGCTGAGTAATTTTTGGTCCAAGGACAACCAAAGCACTGTCTATGTAACCATTTGATTAAAAAGAATAGGAACAAAACTGGCTATGGCTTCTCATAATGTGCTAAAAATTTAGAGACCTCCATTTAAGGCACAGTCAATACACAGGGTTTTAAACTGATACACGCAGAAACATACAACTAGTTCGATAAACATTTTTTCAAAAATTACAAAAAAAAACATAGAAGACCAAAAACGGAACAAGTCGACCCATCAACATGCCTTTCAGCAGATACCAGGGACCAGTTCGATAAGCATATCACGCAATTTTTTAGATATCAGCAGCCCTATTTAGCGTTTAAATTTGCTTCGGATGGGAGCCAACTCACCAGACAAAGCGCCCTTTTTAAAAACGAAGCATCTAGATTTTTATGTATTTATCAGACTCAGAGCAGACGTCTGTACATGAGTATAGTTACCTACATGAGTTAATTTTAAGCGAAAACAATTCATAGAAATCAAATTGTTGCTGCCATTCCTAGTGTTTTCCGAATTACCGGTTTCATACTAATCTACCAAGAACATAATCAGCCAACGGGTTTCCCTGAATTCTATTGCACATTGGGCCTATTCCGATGAAGATAACCGCTCTGTTGGTGACTGAGGTGACTGTAGGTGACTAAAATAAGAGGTATGGATAGTTATGTGCTTCTGGGCCACTCCAATTTTTTTCCAATATCGTTAAAAGCTCCCTGAAATGAGATAAAGGGGTTCCTGAAAGAGTTTCAATTATAAGCTTCGAGGAATTCCGGCAAAAAATAATATTTTTTACTTTGCAGTATCTTGCAAGGTGCCAATTTAAAACGAGCAATTTGGCCAAGATCAAAATAAGCGTGATCAATAATTCCATTTACCATTACCATGTAACACCTTATACATAACGCTAAGCGGTTTTGAAATTGAGAGCCTTCTTTACTTAATTATCAGAATTCAAAAGTCATTATGTGTTTATATCGCACAGAATAATTCTAGACCTATAAGATGCTTCGGTTCCTATGCTCCTTCTTCCCACAAGTTATCGATATACTTTAGAATTTTTGTGGTTGGGCTTAAACAGGGACCTATTTGTTGATGACCTCATTGTATATACCTTCGCGGTGGTCTTAGCTTAGCAAACCCCCAAAATGTATATATATATTTATGGTCAGTACCAAACCTAAGACTATTAAGCAATGTGCGTCTGCCTGTAATTTTTAGGCCTTTAAATTTAAGTCAGGGAACTGAAATTTAAACTTCATATTCCCTACAGTTTCGAAATGGTTAAGTGCAAAAAAAAAATTGCTAAATCCACAGTTTAGAAAAAACAGTTTGAAAGCTAAAGTAAGAAAGATAAAGTGTTACAACCTTTCTAAGATAGGCACTGTCCTCCTTCATAAGTTTGTCATATAAGTTGTTTGCCATGCCTACTTTTTTTAGCTTTTTTCACTAAAATCCTGTTTTCTTCGAAAATGTTCATAGAAACCGAAAACAAATTTTTAACAAGACATTTAGCCAATTTTTTTCCAATATTTCGCCCATATTATTTTTTTCAAAAATTATTTTCTTTATTTTTATTAATTTCATCGAATGAAATAAAATGGTATCCACCATGTTCTTAATGCTTATTTCTTTGGGGCATATAGAAATATCCATAGGGTATTACACTGTTCGCCCCAAGCGGACTGTAGCCTTTCCTTATGTTTATTTATTAAATCAATTAGAGATCATAATATTCATCTTGAAGACTAAATAAACAAATAAACAATTAAAATTCCACTGTAATTTATTACATATATTAAACTAACTAAAAAGTGTTACAAAAGTTTATTTTTAAAGTGGCTCTTCTATTGGAAATAAAAATAGTTTCCCTGACACTGTGAGTTATAGGCTTATTATGTGCATAATTCACACTTTGATCATTATCACGGAGGAGATAACGTTCTCAATTATCGTACATATGTATGTATATCAATTAGAGATATAAGACGGAGGCAGCTAATATAATGAGACAAAATATCACTCTTATACATAACATAGGAGATTCTGCGTCGATTTTCACCGTCGAGTAAGACCGACAGAAGGAACAACCTTGACATCTTCGACAGTCTGGATTCCATATGTTCACAAGCCGAAAAGTGAATTTGCTTGGCATAAGATATTTTTCTACAGGAAATTATGGCTCTTCTCTAACATTGTTGTTTGTCGTCTATTCTAATACAACAATTACGAATGAGGTAAATAAAATAAAATGAAAAAAGTAAAGACAACAGGGCATTGGGTAATGAGACAATTATAAGTTAAAATTGCTCAGCTCGAAGTAAGAAGAATTATTTTAATTGAGTTAAAATTGCGAGCTAAAATCATATGCAAACGAAGCCTTTGTTAAACAAATTTAACTTTTAGTTAACATTAAAAATTTATTAGTGAAGAGCATGATCACATACCAATGATGAAGGTATTTTTTGTAAATAATATTAGCGAATTAAATTCGATTGAACTGATGCTACTGATACTGTATCATTATTAAATGCCATTATTGAAAAAGCATAAATTATGCTTTAGCTTAAAAGCAAATATTGCTAGGAATTTTAATTTGTATTATAGTATTCATTACAAAATATTTAATTTGAATTGAATTCCCTCCAAAGATTATATTTTTGCATTGTTATTACCGATTTACCTATACATATAAATATATGTATCTAAATAATAACACTATAAATAATAATTTTTTTATCCTTATCATTTACATATCTGGCCTTCCCCGCGAAAATTCAGTTGGTTTGGTATTAAGTTCATAAACTGGACTTGTCGCCACAATAGGTACTTCTGATTGCTAAATTTCGTTACAAAAATGTTGGTCACTTCTTAAAAATGTGTCTCGCTCCCAACAGGAGTGACCAATTAGAAAAAGAAGTAAAACAACAACGGTGTGAGTACTTAAATTGATTTAGGCTTTATTTTGACTATGCCATTAGTCCATACCTGATGGCGTTTATATTCAATTCAATTCAATTTCGGTTAAATTTTTGTTTTTCCGGCAAAAATGTCTCGAATGGTTGTTTCGAGATCTGCCAAGGTCGTTGGCTTGTTAGCGTAGACTAAGGTCTTAACGTAGGCCCAGAAATAATAATCGGGTGGTGTCACGTGGGATGATCGCAGCACCCAATTGATGTCGCTATGGTGATAAACCAGTCCCTAACTTTCTCCATCACAGCGTTACCGGTGTGACATGTAGCGCCGCGCAGTCTTCTTGGAACTACAGCTCGGATATAACGATGTTGTCGAACTGTCCACACAAAATCGGTTAACATCGCGCTATACCTGAGACTGAGAACATTGACGGAATTGGTGTCTCCTTCCTCTTCCTTTTTTCGACAGAAGAATCTTTGTGAATGCATTGATGCTTGGTCAAACACATGTGGATTGCATTTGCTCCAAAAATGCAATTTTTTTATTAATATAGCCGCTGAGCCAAATATGGGCCTCGTCCGAGGAGATTTTTTGGCCAAAATTCACATCAATCAGGGAACTCACAGCGCTGTCTACGGTCATCATCTTATATGGATGAAGGCCCAAATCCAACCGCAATATAAGCCGGGTTGACTCTCTGGCGATGACAATTCATATAATCGGCTATAAAGAGACATTTCTGGACCTTCGTCGATACTGGCCGCTAAGGCGGCTATGTTTTCTTCATCTCGTACCAATCTCTGTCTTGTTGGTGGCCTAAGGTTCCAACGCTCAACTTTTTCACGGTGCGACAAATTGCCTGTGCACTGAAGCCATGATGATGACCGACCTCACGACGAAATACACGTTGCGAACCCATTAACAACTGAGACGGAATTTGCATATGTTTTTTAATAATGGTTTCATTATAAACTTTGAAATCTGTTAAAACAAAACAATTGGAGAAACTGTCATTATGTCTATGGTCGCCCTTTACAACTATACAATGATGATTGATAGGAAGGCATTCGCATGAATTTTCCACTCTGCTCTTAGATACCTATCGCTTTAAAATCACCCAAAATGTTGGTTTTCACCATTAGAGAAGCTTGCCTTCCAGATACGCCCATCATTAGATCCTTGAGAAGTCCCCATATCCCTGCCCTCTGTCAGTATTTGCTAGCCAAGTAAAACCAAAATTCTTAAATATGAGACTTCTACTCAAGGTGGATAGTCCTTATGCTAAATTATGCCAGTGCAACGGTGACTACCTACCCCTTCGCAGCATTGTGCAACAAGATGTCGTAAAACAAAACAAACACTCTTTTTGCATGCGAGAAGGAAATTCATATATCAAAACACATCCTTCTGCATACATTATACTCTAATTACCAACACCTTGTCTTGTCGCCTCATTGTTTTCCTTAGCGTTTCGCACTTTGTCCCCTAAAGGCGCGAAAAACAAACACGTGTTGGGTGGCGGCACCATCTCGTTAGCATTGTCCTTCAAATTGTGATTTCACCATCAAAAGACACATAACTCTATGCACTTGTCCTTGAGCCATGGCAATGTTGACGTCGTATCATCGTCGACGTCCCAATCCACGGACACACACCATCAGAGCCGCTGACAAAATTGAAACGACAATTTTGTGGGAAATAAAGGATCATGTAACACCATTCGCACGTACGAGTGTATTGAACGTCGTCGTGTTAATACCCAAGACCGAACAGCTTAGGAGGAGCAGCGAACTAGAGTGCGAAACGTCTAAAAAGCATAACAAGAGCTCTGCTCCACGTATAATATGTATGTACATGACTAGATGTCCTCGTGCGAAATGCACTCCTCGAAAATAAGGAAGGGTGTCTCGCGAGCGCGTTCTCCAAGGGTATTTCCGGCGTGTACTACACAATGCTCGCCGCCCTGCCAGCGCTCTTCGAATAATACAAAATTTCATTGTTGTCCTTGTCATCGTGTCGCAGTTGCATGTTTCCGAGGACAAATCTCGTCGTTTTTTTTTTGTGTGTGTTGGTAATTTTGTTCTTCTTTTTGTTCTACAATATCTTCTTCTTTATTTTATTTCTTTGTAGCTTTTTTTCTCAGTTGAGCTGTAGAGAGTATGGGTGCGAAGTAGGTGTTGATGGAAATTTACAACAATTGAGGAAAATTTTCATTTTCACAATACCGTGACAATGGAGTTGGCAGTTTCAACACCTGAGCATAATTGCAGGAAGACGCAATTGCTTCAAATAAGTAGAAAAAAAACACATACCTATAAAACAAGCAGAAAAAAGGGAGGACAACATCAGGAAAATAAAGGAGACTGCATGTATTTTGATGCGCTATATAACCTTACCGCCACGTGCTGTTTAGTCGATGGAGGTGTGGAGGTGGCGAAGGATACTTTCAAGAAAATTATAGCCCCTGGTTGGAAGGCGTTAGGTAAACAACGAAGACAATGTAGCTAAGTATCTATACGAAACTTGACGCAGTTTTGTGTAATTCAGAGGACAAAATTCAGGCGCGGAAGGTGAGCGACAGTTTGCTAAATAAGCTTTGATTATTCTTCTTTCTTTTTTTTTTGGAAAAGAGAAATAAACATGACAATGACATTGATATACGTATAAATGTAAATATAGGTTTGCGATACAAAGATGTAAATTTGTTTTATATTGGCATTGGCGGATTTAAAAAAAAAAAAACAGTCGTTGGACAAACAAGAGATCTGATATGAGAGGCAATAAGACTACGACGAGTGATCATGATCATGTACGATTTCCGAGAAGTCACCAATGAGTTCCTAATAAAGTCATCTGCTTGAGCACAAAGTGACGGACAAATGAAGTAGCCCGAAAAATTCCCCTTAGCTGAAAGTAGGGCAACGTATGTATGGTGCAAGGTTTTGGACAACGTACAAAAAAACGAGCGCATATTGACGGTGGCTGATTTGCCCGAAACCGGCAAGCCTGCAGATATTTCAGAGCGAACCCCATGGTTTGAGGAAAGTCATCTATGGCACACCTATGGACAATATTTCACAACCAGTGGTTCCCATCAAGTTGATACCATTACGGCAGTGATCAAGCAAAGAATTACACTTGCAAATCGCTGTTTCTTTGGCCTAAGAAGGCAACTGAAAATCAAGGCCTTATCGAGAAACACCAAGGAGACTCTGTATAATCATCTCTTATCATAACAGTCCTGCTATATGGTGCAGAAGCACCAACCGCATGGCCGACGATATCCTTGGGCGTTTCCAACGCAAAATTTTTCGTGTTATTTTCGGTCCCATTTGCGTCGATGGAAGAGTCTTCGACTCTAACCCAGAGGGACAACGCCACAGTGGAAGACGTCGCCTTAGGTGGCACGCACTAGTGGAAGGGGTCCTCAACGAACTTGGAGTGCGCAACTGGAGGCGGTTAGCCAAAGATCGAGCTAACTGGAGAAGAGTACTGGTTGATGCCCAGGTCCCCCGGACTGTAGCGCCATTTTAGTAAATAAGTCGTTCCCACCATAGAAATTTTCACGGCTATTGAAGGCGGAATAGTGGGCGGAAATAGTGTGGACAATTTGTTAGTGAGATCTATGGATCTATGGAACTATCTTGTGACCTGGAGAGCAATTGAGAACAGCGACAATCAGAATATATCAGAACGTGGTTAAGCTCAAATATGAACTCTTTATATCTGTAATAGAGAGGGAAAAATGCATTCCTGAATAAAAGACAGGACACCGTCGACAACAGAGAAATCACCATCTTAAGAAAATCGTTTTACAGGCAACTCTGAAGGTGGAAAACCCCTTCAACTCTGTCAGATGGTGGGATATCTTTTTCGGCCCTAGGTAGGTTTGTGAATGGACACAAAACTTCCAAGTGCTGGCAATGGAACACTGCTGAAGGGTATTATGACCTTTCATCGAGAGTATGTGGAGCACAGAAACAAGAGCACGATAATATGCGATAGGCCAATGAAGACTTATCAATCGGTGTCCAAACAAAAAAAAAACAGTTTGGTGATTGACCTTACGTACCTTACAAATGGTGCGGTTGTTTGCGGACTTGAGAGCTTATACATTCAAAAACAATCTGACTAACCTTAAAAATCTGAACTCCCATAACCATCAATGATGTCAGAAAATCCAGAGAGGTTCTGTACCGCATAGCAAATAGATGTTTTAGTTTCAGAGCGCCTCTCGATGACATCTCTGGGCAACAGTAATGAACACACGATTCCATATGCTCAATGCCGATTTTGAAACATCGGCATCATGTCTTCCTTCTTCGACGCCTAGAAAGTAGTCGCGTCTGACATTCGTGTATACAGATGGTTCGCTCCTGAGTGGTTTTCTCGAGTCGCAGTCTTCTCTAGTGATTATCGGATCAAATTATCTAAATCCTTCCTTAGGTTGCCAAATAACCCTCTTTTAACATTATTTTGGAAAAATTTGTCTTATATTTCAGACTGCCAAGTCCGTCTCAAAGCCTATGCTGCTATGATCACCTATAAAATTGCGGCGGAGGTCATAAGCATTAACTAAACATATTGGCTAATTCTGCGACTCTAACATAGGTCCAAGAGCATAAACAATGATTTACATTCCAAAAAAACTGCAAATCAAAATATCAGATGGGACTGAAAATAGTGATTTAAGAACCTTAATTGGTCGTGTCAATTGTTTCAGACCTCTCAACGATCTATTTCAAAATATAAGAATTAGAAGCTTGATCCCTATATGACAGCAAACGTCTGAAAGCATACGAAACGGCATCAAATTTTATTTGCTATTTTGCTAGACCCAACGTAGCTGTCCCTGCCAAACATCTTCCTTGAAGATTATCTAAATAAAATTGAACTAAATAACCTTTTTCGCCTTACTAAAAAGAGATCTGACGAAGAATTAACCCAGGAAATCCGAACTGCACTAAGATGTGGATGAAATTTAAAACGCCACATAATGCTCCAGCCGAGAAGAAGATTCACAGAAACATAGATCCAAGACCACAAAAAAGACCAAAAACAACAATGCGGTTGAATTTTCTAAATAAATGAAAGCAGCTTGCCCAGAATTCATGGGCTGGAAGTGAGTAATATAAGCTCGTTAAGTAACCAAATTAAAAGAGTTATGTATGTAAGGTTGCTTCTGCCCACCGATCTTCCGACTCTAAAGTTTGTTCATAAATATTCAAGACACATGGAATGAAAGAATGGGATTAATATTTATTTTCATGTTGATACCTAATTCTTCAGAATCCCTAATTTTTCCATTTTTTGAGCAATTTGAAAGCCACCTTTAGAATGTAATCAACATCGATCTCGTTAGCTTTCAACTTCTCAATGATTCCCAATTGAAGAGCCACATCCTATAAAAACAACAAACATACAGCACCACTCATTCAGCAAATAGAAAATAACAACTCACTCTTGCACGGCTAACCAAAGGCTCCAGTTGCGGATCCATTAAGCCTGAATAGAATCTACGTACGTCATAGTAAGAACTCATTTTCTTCCTAATAAGACTTTTAATGTCGTTGGCCGGTAGAATATTGGAAAAATCGTCAATAAAACTGCTGAATGATCTTTCCCGGGCGTAGTCCTCTGCAGATCCAAATGGGACTTCAATGCTTCTGCTTCGAAGATCAAATTGAACAGGATATTCAAGGCCCAGAAAGTGAACGATTGCCCGAACTTCTGGACTATTACCAAGTTCTTCCATTGCCTTACTTTGAAAGTTCATGGACTTTAAGTATTTATAACCAGTTCGAAAGCTGCTGTCGAAAAGATAATGTTTTCCGAAAATAAAACCCAAGCGAACCTTAGGCAGGAGATCGATAAAATCTTGCAACTCGCGTTGGACATTAACAGACCCGGCGGCGGCTGCTACGAAGAGCGAAAGGACAATCAAACACGTCGAACGCATTGTAAAGATAGAAATACAGTGACTGACTATTCTTGGTCTTAGTCCCCACCTGCCTTTTGTACTAGACAGTGCTTTGTATTTTGAAGTACCTATACTTGAGGTTAAGAAGTAGTTTTACTCTTTCGAAACTTATTTCACTTAAATGACTGATAAGATATGGAGATGCTCCAATATCACGACTTGTTTTCTGAAAAGAGTGCGGAACCTTTTAACCATCACTAACAAAATCAATATGGCATAAGTTGGTTGCTGTGGTTGGGGGACCCCCACATTCAAACCTAAAGAGCTACACTTCCAATTTGCTTAAAAGAAAAGTTTCGTTAACATCTCTCAGAGGTATAACTTTCGCACAAATTTCCCAATATTTTCGCCCAAATTTAATGGTCACATTTGCAGGATAAAAAAATAGGATGGAAAAATCCAAATCTCCTACTTTATTGGTTAAATGGAAAAAGTCCATTTGTGAAACTTTTCGTTAGTTATTACCACCAACCTTAGCCAAATTTTGGAATAGAAATGGCTGCACAAACCACAAATTTATGCCTCCAACTGGAAAGTGTAAATCTGTTCTACTTAGTTCGTATTATATTTTTTTTACGCTTTCCCCGAGGAAAAGGATATATATTTTTTTTTTATCCTCAAGGGTGAACCATGCAGGCGAAGTGATAAACCTCGTAGAATGTCGATTTTTATTTTTCATACTAAATTCGTGGTAGAGGGAATGAATATACGAATAAAGATGTCTTTCAAGACAGAATGTCCTACATTTTTATAATACGTACTACTGCACCCTTCGTTAGGTATTTCAGATCTCAAAGAAATCTCCATTTGCAGATCGAAAGAAGGGGAATTCTTTATGTTCGGCAATCTAAATGAAATTTTTTGCTTAAACTAAAAGTGCAACTATGCTACTGCGTGGACTTGGATACATTTTTATGGTATTTTAACTGAAGGTAAAGATGCGATTTGTGTCCATAGATATGGAAACTAGGTTGCACCTGGTCTGGAGAACTTCACGGATGTATACCTAGACGTATCTTGAATTAGAAAATATTGAATATTTATTGTCGCTAGAGGCTGAAAAATGTTTTAGCAATTGTTAATTAAAGAATGGCCTTGAAATTATCAATTATAATACATAAGATCTCTAAAAATCAATATTTCATGGGCTGATGTTGAAGTGACTGAATAGATTGCAAAACTCAAATAATTTACACGTACATGGATAAATTTCTAAGCTTCTAAGACAAAATCAAAAACATCAGCAACCTAGCAGCTTGCATATTAAGGTACTTGAAAACTAATAGATATTTTTAAATGGTGTTTGGCACTAGACCTCAAAAGCCTGATCCTGGTACATCGACGACGGATCGAAGGTGAAGTCTTAAAAAGTTCCTGCCTGAGACATGGCAGCATTCCATCCTCTACACAGGGCTTGCAAAAAACGGTGGTTCGTTCTTCCTTTTCGTTTTGAAACCGGGAGATGAAATTCAAAGCTCTTCTTGGTGTAAACACTATTCCCCATACGCTAAATTTGGGCGAAATAATGTAGCCGTATAAAATAATGTATATAGTTTGGGGACCCGTCTGAGAATTTTTCTATCAAAGTAGTTTTTGCTTCCTTCCAATCGTCCACCACTCTGCCAGGGAGCTTCTGACGAAGAATGCTGTCATAGGTGACTTTAAAGTCGATGAAAAGATGTTATGTTGCGACTCGAAATTCGTTGGTATTTTCTAGGATTAGCCTTAGAGTGAAAATTGGACAAAGGTCTATTTTCGGGCCAGAAGATACATATAACCTTGGAATCTGCTGCAAATTCAATTAGACCGAACCGTCCATATTCTCTGTCGAAGAGAACTCCTCCTTGTTAAAGTCTTAAGGGTTTTCGATAGCGGCGAATCCGCATCCTAATACAGTAAGACCTGCATAAGTTGGCCACATGTGGTGCAGACATTTCTGGGCAACTTAATAGGGGTATTTACCTATTTTGTTTTACTTATTTTCCGCGAAAGCCCGAGGAACACTGACGACATTCATTAATTGTAGAAACTAAGTCATATCTATGTCAACAAGATTTAACACGACCAATAAGCATGTATTCAGTCTTGTTCTCTACCACGGCACGTTAGGACCGTCTGATGACGTCGATATCGTCCGCATATCCCAGTAGCTGGACGGATCTGATGAAGATAGTGCGTCCCGTTTTGACACCTGCACTGCGCACTATCTGCTCAAGAACAAGATTAAAAAAGTCACATGATAGCGCATCACCTTGCCGAAATCCGGTGCATGTTTGGAAGAGTTCAGATAAGCTGTTGCTAAAATCCACATTGCACTGCTTGTTCTTCAGCGTCATGCAACATGATTTGAAAATTTTTATCGGAATCCCGAATTCGGCCATCGCCAAGTAGAGCTTCTGATGATGATGAATACTATCATATGCGGCTTTAAAGTCGATAAAGAAGTGGTGTCTCGACTTGAAATTCATTAGTCTTAGTACGTGCCGATTAGGGTTGCAGAAGGGTTTGAGATGTTCACACAGTACGTTGAATAGATATGCAACATTTGCAACAGGCGATCTTTGTATCAACAGAAAATATATCTTGTGGTTTCTGCTAGAGCTTATGTTACCTTTGGAAAAATATGGCTGGTCCTTAATTCCACAAACCAAAATTCCACTGTGGACTTTAAGCCTTTTAAAGAGTGATAACCTGGAACAAATGGTACTTTTTTACTTTCTTCCGAATAGGTTCCTTGGCCTCAGGATGCGAATTACATTCAAATATCCCTACGTTACCTAGTCTTAATCCTGGATTGAAGCTTGAAGTAGCTTTTGAATCTCCGTCAGAAATATTTCGTCAACTTAATATTTTATTTAGTTTTAGATTTTATATAGTTTTTTTTTAATATTTTGGAATGAAAAAATTGATTTTATTTACTTTACTTTTTAGTTAAAAGTTTGGTTTAGTATGGTCCGTTCTTAAAATACCAATATATTAAGAAAGCTCAGCTAAAAATGAGTGATTAGAGCGACGAATCTGAGCGTATTTTAAGCGTAACCCTTGACGCCCTGTTTCAGCTCTTTAAAACCCCAAAGGTCAGACATAAGAAAGGAAACATTTAAAAATATTCAAACCATGCATCAGTGTAAGTTTGAATAATAAAGGAAACGTAACTGGTTTCCTAACGGACTATCGCAGACATTTTTACATATCGAAGCTCCCCCTCAGTTGTCCTATTCACCAACCGACACGCTTCTCAAATCATCTACCTAGTTAAAAATGTTAAACATTTTTTTAACCTCACAACCAAAGGCCAAAACAATTCTTAACACAATCGACTCCTGTTTTGTCTGTTAGAATACAATGGATTTTCGGCAAAATAAAAACGTTAAGACAAACTGTGCGACGAGTGAGATTGTCTTCTTTGCACCGCTTATATGAGTATTTGCATAGACCATCCTCCTTAAGAATAAGAACATCAAAGAACACCTCAATACCATTTGCTGAGCTTGTTAAACCAGCGGCCTAAGTTTAAGGTTTAACACGACCCTTTCGATCCTTATTAGTATTTATTTATTCAAATATTCCGAGGGTGGATTTTAAACAGCCTGTGGCGAAAACAATTTCATGCCCTTGTAGAAATAAATTCATATTTTTCTTGCTATTTTTTTGTTTCTTCCTCTACATACATACGTATGTATACTTGGTAAGAGCATGTTCTCCTCACATTGTTTGGCGGGCAGAATATGAATAGAAGAATACCCCTATGTGTCATATATTAGTTTTCATCTTGGTTCAAAATCCTCGTTTCGACAATTTCGAGAAAGTGCTGTCTTGTGTTTTCCCCGGTTGAAGGGTTGTAAAAAAAACCAAATTACCTTCCCTCGGAAAATACACTTTTTAGCACAGTAAATGCAGTTACAAAGCAGAGCGACGACATTCTCTGAGGAATTCATATAAATGTATCTTTTTGCATAAGTATTACTATTATAATACTGTCGCATCAACCCCGGTTATTTTTTTTTATTTCAGTGGAATCGCAACATGTGGCACGGGCGGTCTGAGGAGGACTGTTTACTATTCATTTGTTAAAGTTAATTTGTTGGAAGATAAACCTTAAAATACCAATGTCCCTGTCGAGTGCAACAGAACAGATTTTTGTGTTTTCTTTTTCGGCAGAGGGTGTTCCATACATTGATTTGTGTGTGCTCTCCGGGAACTACGCACTTTCAACAAATTCAAAGTGAAATTAATTTACAGATACCTTTGCCCAAGGGTAGGTGAACAAGACCAACTGTAGGTATCCCTGAAAAGAAAGGATATTGCCATATTATGATGACTATTATTATTACTGTACTATTGTCGGTCTGTGTTTGTCCCGGATGGGTGTGCACAATAGTGGTGGTGGTGGCAATCAGAATTTCACCCGAAGCACTCCAAGATTAGGGTATATCCTGTTCTACCCACGACCACGATGACGACTACGACGACGATATCTCTGAAATCTGAGAGAGAATTTCAAAAGTAAATAATTTTTCAATTAGACCAAAGAGGAATGGTAATAATTTCAATTGAGATACTTTTTCGCTAGCTCTGGGGTATGTGACGCAATTTTTGTCTATATTGGGTTGAGTTCCTTCTGTCATCATGCATATACGGTAGGCAGCGTCAATGAAAAGTTTGATTCAGTTGGGCGTATGGGCGGGTGGGCGAATGAGGCGTTTAATTGGATTTTAAAGGATTTTCATTTGAAATGAATGTCGGAGAAAATTTTGACAGATGTGATATTTAAGAGGTGAGACTCAGACTACTGAGAAAGACGGAAGAGGGTGGAGAATAATTCAAAATTTTTGGAGAAAGTTTCCTCAGGCTTAGAAATTTCTATGAACGATTTTTTTGGGATAATTAGCACCGCGCTTCCGTCTTGTTTGAAAGAAAAATTAAAGTGGATTGTGTGCCAAGAAATTTTACTCGGAATTATTTTTGCACAAAAGTAGGTTGCTGGTGGCATTATAAATTGGGTAAGATATGATTTTGAATTTTTGGTAAATAAATACGCTATTGTATTGTATTCCACTTCGGATTATCGAAAGATAATTGTATTGTACTGTGTAGCTTATCCAGTTGTTAGCAATTGCTACTGGAGCGAAGACCACAAAGACTTTAACTCATTCGTGGCCTTCGGCGTAGCATTCACTTGGATTCAAACTTCTAATGACTAGTCGGGCTGAAGGGATTTTGAGTTAAAATTTATATGGCAATATGGCAGTATGGCTACATTTGGTTTGTTTCGGTTTCTGAAATGCAAGTGTCATTGCTTTGCAATGACCAGAGTATTAAGGTTTCGCTTTAATGAGAGAAGACAGCATTGTTTTTTCGAAGCAGTAAATCACACTCGTTTGGTTTTGCTCCACAAGAATTCTGTCAAGTTGACTTTAACATATTTACATTGTCGTTCCAGTTCCACTCCCGAAGCCTTGGGAAAAGAATATGAGAAGCTTAGGGTACTGTCATCAGCGAAGAATGAATTCGATTAGAAATAATAACAAAATTCGCTTATGAAAATTGATATTAACGACAATCTTTTTGTGGGACCATTCGCCGAATCTACGCCTTGCTAGGTGATCCTGTATGTTCAATTGTTGCACGAGTTGGATTTTGTAAGCACTTAAACCAAGATCATTCTAAAAAATCATCCATAAAATAGATGGACACATATCCAATTGCTGAGCACGATGGCGGATAGAATGATTCGGGTCTTCCTCTACATTACGCTCTACAGCACTGTACGACGTACGATCATTTAGAGTAAACGTGGTGCGAAAACGATCCATTGTTAATCGGATTAATTGCTCTGATACGGATTAATTGCTCTGAAACGTATTTCAAACAGAACCATGATTTTTAAAATAAATTTGCACAATCTGGAAGAGTTTTTCGGGCGTCAGTCTATTAATGTTTAACTGCAAAAACAAACTTAAAACAAATCACTTGACAGCTGACAAAATGGCCGCTAGTTAAAATGGTGTTGTCAACTTAAAGTACCCATTTTTGACATAAAAGCTTAATGCCTAATTCTGCCAAATGCATTTCATATATATCAAGCGCAACGATCTTACTTTCTCCAACATGGTGAATAGATTGGTTTCACTTTTAGGTTTACAATTAAATCGCTAGTGGACCTGTTGCTGCATAATCGTATTATTTATGTTAATATTTCGAAGTACTGTAGCATTCGCACAAGTGCATGTCCCATTGAGCGTTGGGCCGCAAGCGTTGAGCTGGCTACAAATATTGATTGGCTAGTTTCTACTGCCAGTGATACTTGTTGCTTCAACTTTTGCTTGTATGACAATTTGACCCGATTAATTTGGGAATTATAGTTATTTCTGTACTTTTTCATGCCTTTTGCATTGCCCAAAAAAAATATTTTGATAAAACTGCAGCCGCAGGGCAAATACAAAGGGTGACGCTTAACACTTCTCATTAAAAGGATATTTTGATGATTTACGTGCGATTTTTATAAAAATTTCTTCCTTAACTTTCTTTTTCTTTTATAAGATAAGGAAACTGGTGAATAATATGTTATATTGAATTCTAAGTTTGTTGCTTTTCATTTTTGAGGCGATTTACTGCGTCGATAATTTTCAAGCCTTTCGTTTTAAGATTTTGCAATATGTCTTCTTAGCAGCAAGAAGAATGCAGACCTTAGGCTATTACTCAATGCGGCCTTTCGGACTTGTTTTGATAAGTGTACTACTGAATTTTCTCAGCATTAAGCTTTTGAGAAACTGCACAATAGCTTTCGGGATCGGTAACGATTACTTTCCACGCATTATTATTCACGGATGTTTCTTTGAATTCGAATTTTTAAATTTCGTTGAGAAAACTATATAATTTTTTTATAATCCGCCATTCCGACAAGGTTTATTGCAGGCGGAAGGTTCAATCTATGACGAGGTTTTTTCTCGGACAATTCATTTGCTTTGCTTTTTGTTTTGTTATGTTTTGAACCGACTTTTCTTTATTTGTTTGGTCGCCTCTTCGTATACTTTTAGGGTTTTATTTTGTCACAGATACCGTTGGCGGTTATCTAGTAACCCTTTTGCTATTTTTAAAAGGGTCCATAATTGCAATCACTATGATCCATATAGCCTGCTTCCGATGAGTGTGGATTTTCCAATAAAACTGGGCCGCCACCTGGGGTATTAAATTGTTTTTGTTTTGTTTATTGCAATTTTTGTACACGCTACAACTCGGTATATGCAGGTTGGATTTTAGTCGCCTCTTAAAACAGGTATTGGTACCTCGGGTATATTCTAACCCCTACCCGAAGGCGATGGGGTTAGAATTAGAGGCGTAACGGATACTGATTTAGCCGGATATCCGGCCGAACGAATTGCACACCGTGACACATAAATCACAGCAAAAACATAAATGTTAAAGAATAGCCAAATTTGTATATACAAAAATCGCTTTTGCCTTACAAGTCAGCCACAAAAAGTACTGAGATCTAAAAAGGAACGCCAAGTTTATATTGTAATTATTAAAAATTTCACAAATAGTATTTAGATACATTCTTATACTTTCCCTGTGGTTTCTCCGTAAGCCCTATTACTGTGCAAAATTTCAAGGTTCTACGATGATTGGAAGTGCTCCATAGTTTTGATGATCTGTCAGTGAGTCAGTGGTTACGGTTTTTGCCAATTTTGGGGCCTTATAACTTAGGAACCGCTCATGTTAAACAGTTGAAATTTGGTATGGAGCCTGGTACTGTGCGTCCCAATAAATTCTGAATTTGATGTCTCTAGCTTTCTTGTAAGCGAAGTTAGAGGTGGGGACCTGAGTTGGTTCGTGTAAAGAAGGGTGTAGTGCCAAAGTTGCTAAAGAACTTGGCTGGGACTACTTAAAAAATAACCCTGCTGTATAACCCGTCCATAAAAAACGTGGAAAAGAATTGACTGCTTAACGACGCTTTCTGCAGGTAGATTTTTACTGTACATAGGAATAAAATAACGGAAAAGATTTAAGGACCTTAATTCAACACCTTTGTTAACAAAGTAAAACATGAATTCGCAGGGATTTTAATTCCAAGCACATAGCGAGTCTTTTGTTATGTTACTAAACATAAAAAATACAAATAATACACTACATTGTAGATAATCCCTTTATTCGTTAGGAATTCTCCGTCCACGGATCGGGTTAACGTCTGCGGCGAACCATTTTTTCACACCACTCACCCAAACTAAAGTCAACTATTTTGTGCATGTCACGCCACCACCGACATGGTTGCTGCTTTGTTCACACTACGGCTTCGGTATTAATGTCACACCTCGCTTCATTGAAGACATACCTATTTGGAAACCACTAAAAAAAGGGGTCTGCTCTCAAGCTTTCCATAACTTAACATCGGAACAATAGAGCCAAAATTCAAACTCAATTATCAAATTTCATTTTTTTTTTCACAAAGACATCGAAATCTACCACAAGTTGTTGTATGTACCTACGCGCTTCCCTTTTGTATGAATTCCAATTTTTTTTTCACCAGAACTTACCGAAGGTAGGCACCATGTACTATATGCCAGACTAGCTAAGTTCGCTAAACTCCTGCAACAATGTTAGACAATCAGTGCAAAACATGTCACAGCTGCCCGTTTGGGTCACTTTCAATTTCGCAACCATGTTTTGGTTCACATAAATTGAATGGGATCAATGATCCTTATCGCTTCCTAAAAAAAAAGTAAAAAAAAAATCCCTGGAATAATAGAGATATTATCCCTTTTTAGAACCCTACCCCCATTCTTCGTTTATGACACCCACGAGAGAGAATATTCTTTCCTTCGAGACGACACGACACCCAGATAAGAATCATTTCGCACAAAACAAATCACAGAATGTGTGTGTGTGTCGGTCGTGTTCTGAAAGCTGGCTGTTGCTACTGCTGCTGCACCACTTGGTCTGGTTCTGGTCCTTGTGTCTGGAGCATAGAATTATCCAAGCGTGATGGTAGAGAAATCCTTTCGATTAAAAGTGATGTGTTCTTTTCAAAGCAAGATATTTCTGAATAGCGCTGAAAGTGCAGCGTCAACAAAGTGATAAACCTTTTTCCGGTATATCCTTTTTTTATGCGGGGTGTTGGCGGCCAGCCGGCAGTGTTCGTTTCGGCATTTGGATTCAATTTCATTGAAGCGGAAACTTTAAACCACCTACAACTTCGCCGAGGTGTAAATATATTGTGTGTACGTCAACACGTCTGGTCTGGAGCTGACACCTGTGTGCACTCTGGGTGCGGGACAATGACTCAATTTCAGATGTACATAATGTACGACGCAATTGAAGGGTTTTTTTGGTTGAAAGGAATGGATGCACGCATTTGGTATACTTTGATTGTACATAAGTCAAATTTAAACAACGTATGTATTTGGTAATGATAAATTTCGATTTCAGCGGTTTTAATCCACGGACTTTTTTTCTTTTTGACAGCTGTCATACTGATAACAATTGAAATGTCAAGAGAAATAATGCTTATGTGAGTAGGATCAAATGCCATGCAATTTTGGGAAAAGGAGAAGGGATGGTAAGGGAGACCTATTTCCCTGTGCGATCCTCATAGCAGCTCTCAACCCTCTCAACAAAACTTAACAAGTTAGATTACTGAGTTTTTTAAATAAAGTGACAACCATTGCAACTTTTGTATCACAAACTATACTTTCGTGTTACAATTGAAGAAGCTGTTGGATAGTTAAAAACATTCTGTTTTGTCTTGGTTTATGCAGCATTTGATAATGCGGAAATGATGGAAGCTTTTGATGTCTCAAAGCAGTTTTTATGACGAAGACAGGCCCAAATTCTTAATGACCTCGAAATATTGCCATCAATTAATGATTTGCTTAAAAATCTATCCTCCACTGAATATTTCGACCACAAAAACCAGCCGGATTACCGAAGAAGAAAGCGATCTGGAAACCGACTTTCATCGATTCGGAAGCCGAAAACATGACAAAAATGCAGTTTAGGAACCCCCGTGGCAAAATAGTAAGAAGAAGCCGCCATTCAGACCGCGATTAAAACTCTCGAGGATTGCAGAGATGGACTGACCCGGGTTAACCGCCGTTTAAGCGTGTCTATACGAGCATAGAAGACAATGAGAAAGCCGACAAGCTGGCCAGACGCTGCTCTGCACTCAGTGTTCCTAGCGGAGGAAGTCTATTGCACTAGGATCCGTAAAAAAGAAAGTAATTCTTATAACGATGAGTCTAGGTCAGCCAGCGGTAAGCAACAGGCGTATCGCGGTCCATTCCATTTTCGAACCTTGGACCGCCTAATATTTTTTAGTATACCTGCCAACCTATTCAATTAAATTTAAAAAAAAAATAGACCTTAGGATAATTTTGTTAACAGAATCCAACATTAGCTACGACAAAATGGTATCTCTCCGAACTGACGGGCCCCAATGAAAAGAAAAGCCTTCACTTCAAATGGAAATAATTGATTTGGAAGAATATATTTCCTTGCAAATGTATAAAGCTGCATCCACTAATAAATTTTGGGCTAAAATATGTTCCAGGAAAGTATGACAATTGTAAAAATGGCGAGGTACTATGTATGAATCAACATACATTGTGTAATACCTTTTTCTCACAATTTAATTTTTTGAAGAACAAATATCGTACGAGATTGCCCACCTTGAAATCACTCTTCGCATTTGCTTTTCTCACATGAACCAAACTAAGAAAAAAATTGTGACATAATCATCGATGTAATTTCCGCCATTATGAAGCAAAAAAAAGAAAGCAAGAATTATGAGGTTTATTAGACCCCACTTAAAATTACTTACCGACCCCTGGTCTAGGTCGATCGAATTAAATGAACTGCGCAATACACAGGAAAATGTGGCGTGCTTACTTAGAACACAGAACCTCAAATTGATTATGCTTGCAGACGTTCGATCGCCTGGCTGTCTATAACCACGGGTCACAGGCCGACGTTTTATAGACGGCGTTTTCTAAAAAGTACGGACCGATGAAGCCTTTACCGTAAACAACACATCATGCAATAACTTTAAGCTGTTGTAATGGCGCTAAGTCGGTTATACGCGGATAATCGGTGCCCCATCGGTGGTGGTCTCTTCATTCATGTCAAAGGTATATCTTAGCACACACAATAGTTGAAGAAGCTAGGCTTTAATTCCTTTATGGGCCGTTTACGCTTAATATTTATTTCTTTAATCGGTGCCCCGGAGACCGATTAGCTGATTCACATATCCACAGAGATAGAAATGGGCTTTACAAATATCGAAGTAGAATTCGAAAGCCGCCATTTGCAAAAATGTTAGCACTCCAGCAGAGAGTGAGATGCATTTTTGCGCCAACTTATCTTAAATATGATCAAGTAACATAGGCTAGGGTATACAAATGAGTGTTTAAGTTGTATTTAAATTGATCCTGTATTTCACTCAGACCTCATTTTATTAATTAATGTTGGTTCGCCACGTCCTTGGTAGACGTAACCCTTAACGAATAAGCCACTTGTGCGGGCCACCTGAGGCAAAGTCTTAAAATATCGTATTTGTTCCCCGTCTGTGTGTGATACCTGTAGGGCTAGAAATGTTGCATTTGACGCTCAGAAAATTTATTAATGGCTGTTAAAACTTGTTTATCCATGACGTGCTCGGTGAGGCTTATGAGCAAGATGCATCATTGATTTCTTTCTTCTACCTAAGGGTTTTCAATTTCTCCCCTTTCAAATCGTAGAAGGTTCAAAACGCTCTAATACAAGTCATACATGGAGCGTGAACTGTAATCAAAGCACTTACATAATTCTTGTTTAAACAGACGTTGCGGTTTTATTTAAATTGCAGCTTGACATAAAAGTTGCTTAATTCTATAACAGACCAGTGTTTAAACTTAGCGTTATTGGATTCAAGTATTTTCTCCGCTTGACTACATATAAAAATCACAATAAACACTAAATACTGAAACCAATGACTACTTCCACCTCTATGGAGCATCACCATATAAATTATTCGATAACATCAGATGGTATATCATTATCAAAACGATTATGGCTTGTTACCAGTCTGTACTCGCAAAAACTGATCCTAATGTCAGTAAACACCAATCCCATAATATTATTGAATTGCCCATACAAAACATATATCCCACCCTTGCCATCGAATAGCGTTTGGGTATCTAAAAACCTTCAATGTTTTGTGCCAAATTGACAATTTGTTCGATTTCATTTCCACATATTTGCACCACAATAACCGAACAATTGTCCGCAATAATTTTCTGTAATGATAGGTCCAGTACCGACTCGACCCGTCTTTACCTCTCAAATAAATATTTCATTGCAATGAAAAATCAAAAGCATTCACCGCCCATACACACGCGGATGTGAGAGAGACAGAGCGAGAGAGATTTCATCGATTAATATTCATTCATTGTCGTGCGTATATCACTTTTTATTCGTTCATCCTTCCACCCTCTGCCCACCGCATAAGTAGGACGATATCCTGAGTCTTAGCCCCAAAGCCCAAGGCCCACTGAAAAAAATGAAAAGAAGAAAAGAGAAATACCTACAACCGTCCAAGAACAATTTGCTCTTCTTTACTGGCTTGCATCGGAGAATCGGAATGAATTACATACCTGGAGGATTTGCTTCTGTAATGTTGTACTACCCCAACGGACATGACTACTAACAGCAGCAAAATGGAATCGAAATTACACTCGTGTTGTATCCATCTGAGGATAGTAAGGTAGCTCTGCAAATTGCTGGGGATGAAACAAAACACACATACATATATATACCCACATGGACATTGAGATGAGATGTGAGAAAGATCCCATCCCGGAAGTCGGTGGAATTATAAACGATATCTTAAACGATTCTAGGCGAAGGTGGATATCATCAGGATAATGCTATATCATTTGAGAATTTATGCTCGTACGATGTGCTGGTATGTGTTGGTTGTCTCAGCCGCCGCCGCCGCCGCCGCTACCTCCACTGCTGCTATAATATCAATGTCAGGGGAAATGATATCTTTGCTGGTATTCGAAAGCAGCTCGCATTGGCCATCCGGACCATTACGAGGGAATTTTATTTCAATTTCCATTACTTTTCCTTTTGTTATGCTGGAAACGTGTTCGTCCTAGCAGCCCGCCGCCGCACTCTTAGGCGACTTTCTACAGGTGATGCAGCATTTTTTTTTGTTCTACCCCAGTCAATTGGTGGGGATGCTAGGGTTTGGGTGGACTCACACTATAGGATTCCCCGCCATACCAAACGTACGTGATACATTGAAAGCTAATTAAATTTAATCCTGGTGATCATGCATACCTGTGATGCAGAAAGACAGTTTTTTTTGGTCTCTTCTTCGCCTGTCGAGTCATATAATGATCGAAAATGTTATCTGTTAAATATTCATGCAATTGATTAAGTGAGATTGGAAACGTGCCTCAATCGGGGAGACTGGCTGATATTTTAATTAGGAAATTACGATGACTAGGTTGGGTGCGGTGAAGGATTCCATCGTTTGCGATGGAAGATGTAAAGAACACATCTTGTTCGAATAGTTCGGAATGTCGCCATGCAACATAGTTATTGAAGCACGTTTGATGGAAGCGAAATATGGCAGAATATAATTATTCTAAGCTGGCCTCCGCACTGCTCGAAGATTGGGGGGAAACAGGCTAAACGCAATTGCGAACACCTTTGATATTACGGAGTAGTTTTGAGGATGGTGAAGGACTAACTGAAGGACCACGGGCTTCAATATGACATCACAGGGATCGATTGACGGCATTCTCCGTCTTGAGATATTTGACGACAAGCAGATGACATTGCTGCGGTAATACGGGAGGAGCCACACTCAGTGCGCAAATAAAATAAAAACAGGAGATTAGACTGGTGTATGAGATAAAGTTATCCTGTTCAGAAAACCACATTGGGTTGATTTTCAATTTGGTTACGAGGTGATAACCAGCAAAGAAGGGGTGAAGTACTTAGGAATGGCCCTTTATACGATTTTCTGTTTTTGGCAGCACATAAGGTCTGAGTTCAAACAGCAGTGAATATCACAAATTCACCGAGTCCTCACTCAACGTCCCTGGAGCTTCTATAGTTGGCGGGTGAGGACTTCCATGAGAGGACTCCAATGGCTTCCAGAGTACCTACATCATTACATCACAGTAGTGAATAACATTTGTGTAAATTTTAGATTATGATTTTTCTTCTTAATATGTTTCCATCATATCACAGCGTCGTATGTTTGGTCTACTACTGTGAACAGCCAATATACCGCATATTGTTTGAAGCCCTATGATCGTTAATCTGCAAACATACAAAGCGACGTGTACCTTTTCAATGCGATCTTCAATATTTTTCTTTCAACTCAATATGGTTTAAAGGCGGAGACCACCCTTTAGTAGTTCCATAGTTCTACGACCTGAACTGTGCTTAACTGAGTCAGCCTAAATGCTTAATATGGAGACCTACTGCTCGATATATTCTAAATGTTCTTCGTCTACCAGTAGCCAAAAGAGTGGCGTTAGGACGCCGGTGTGCGGTATTTGTCGGTGAGATTCCTTTTACTGCTCACATCCTCTAGGTGTGTGTATGTATTTAAACACTATGTAGACTGTATCTGATTGCATCTGCCTTGATGTTGTTGAAAGCCCACTTAATATCAGAATCGCGCTCAACCGACAATACACGTGACGATGGATATGCTTTTAATGAAACCATGCTGTGATTTTAATAGATATTCATCGCCAACATTTTCTTAATTTATATGACTAAAAGTCGTTCCTGTGTTTTCAGTATGAACAACGATAGAGTAGTAGACTTTCCCTGCTTAGAAAATGAATATCACCCGCACAGAACATAGCTGTAGACGGCACTTATAAATGCATTTCATTCATATTTTTGCCGAAATTTGAAGCAGTGCTAACTTACTTAGATACTACTTGTCCCGTGAAGAGTCTCTGGTAGCCTTTCATTTAAAGCATTATTGGTGACGGCTCCCTGAAATTGCGCCATAGGACATTACGCCCAAAAATTAAAATAGAAAAGGATCCCAAAAACCTCCATACAAAATTGTGGCATTTTTTTAAGGGAAGAAATCGCAAAAAAATGTTGGTTGTTTTTTTACAAATTGAATAAGAAAGAACGCAATAAAGTTTTACCCTATCGGTGCAGGTAATTTATTCTACAACGAGTTTTGGGCTCAATTTCCATTTTAATTTTTGGGCGTAATTTCCTATGCTGTAATTTCGGGATGACTTGGTGACATATTATCTGTTCTTGGTGCTTTGAAAGCGTTTCATATTTCGTGGAGAACACAGAACAACCTGGAGAGTGAGTTTCCTTCAGTAGGACCAGCGTTTCTTCAAGTGATTCAGTCCAACTCCCGTCTACTCTTCTAAATAAAGACACTGGCTTCGGTGCTTTAGATACTTTCACCAGCCTGAATAAGTCGGTTATCGGTCCGGTTGTATTGGGGCACGATATACGAGCGGTGACCGGGAGGCAAAGAAGCTCAACAAGCAGTAAGAAAGAAAGAATGTGGAAATCAAAGGATGCCGCGGCTTAACACAAAATCGACTTCAGAAACAGTCCAGCCTGCTAGTACAGGGACTCCTCAAAAGACGACGTAAATCATTACTTCTTCGCCTTTTTTCAGATGGGAAAACCAATTAAGCATTCTGGAAGAAAGCTGATGAATCAGGTGAACTGAGACACAATTTGATACTTCATTAAAAACATCCTTCTCGCACTAAAAAGGGGACTCCGTTAGAGGACAACCTGTCAAAGCAAAGAAGCTTATACGTCTTTGGCAAGACAAACAAGATGTCTTCATTCACCGGAATGTCAAGCAATAAGAAGTTTCAGGGTGAAATCAAATGCCGGTCGCGGGCGGTATAATGTCCACTGTTACACCAGATGTTGAAGTTACTTAAGTCTATTCTCTGGTACAAAAAAAGCTGCTGAAAGACTTATAACCTGATTCAACTATGTATGCACTCTACATTCGAACAGAACCTCTTCTGATTTTAAACCGGCCTTTTCAAATGTCCTTAAACTCAAACTGACTTTCGCGGCTTTTGTTGCTGAGTCCTATATTCCCCAACAAACTCGAAAGCCAAGAAACAACCACCTTCATTAACTCTTCAGACGAAAACTCATCTCAGTTCACCCAACTTTCTAAACAATTATCATAGTCCTTGGCAACGAGCTTACAAATAATGCCGCACAATTTTGATGGAATTTGTAATGCAACATTTTGCTTAACTCCCCATAAGTACTTTCGTGCACTTAATTTAAATTTACTTCGGTCCGGATCCTTTTAACTGCTGTCACATCTCTATACAATGTTTCGTTCTTTGCGAACGCTTTCTACCCCCAGCGTCACCGAAGAAGGACAACAAAAAACAAGACAAGAAGAAATATGACAGACATCAGGCAAAATTGCAGATTATGTCAGTGGAACCAAAAATTCATGAAGTTGCACACTGCAATGCAACCGTGTCCTGGGCCGCTATATGCCCCCTCACCTCCCTCCATGCACTGAGTGGATCTATAACTGAAATTATGTATGTTTTGTATCCGCGTTTTTACAGATGCAATTCATTTTGTGGCAACACAGCGTGGTATCTGTGTCTTGCATACCATGCCAGACGGGACGAGCAGGGATCCTTCATAAGGATGTGCGCAAAAAAGGAATCCTTTCATATTTACACATTGTGCAAGTGCAGCAGACAACTTCCAAATGCATAGTCGTCGTCGTCGTCCTCCATTGCTGACTACACCTCCTTATTCTTGTTCCCCAGCGAAGCGAGCGAGTTTGTGCTGTTAAGAGACAACTAACTGTACTACAACTCATTATTCAACAACACAAAGTTTTTTTTTTTTGGTTTCGTTGTTGTTTTGTGGGCAACACGTCTGCTAGTTGTCTACAGTGAGCGCGGAGCATTGGCCATCGAAAGGGTGGCAACCACCCTCTGATATGCTCCACATCAAGTACAGGTTTTTTTTTCTTTTCAGTTTTCCAGTATTTCAGTGTTTCACTCCCGCCCTGGAAGTTACGCGTCGCGATAATGGTGACACAAGTTATCCTCGTTTTTTTTTTTGCAATTTTTTGGGTGAAGAAGGAGTAAAACTCGCTCGTAATGATGATGACTGTGCATTCAGGAGATGACGACGACAACGAACATTTTGTAGCCGTATACCTATCTAGCTGAGCTGCGCTGCTGGGTTCAGCTCTGTGAATTATGCCAAACGTTAGCCGGGGTAATGTGAGTGAAATTGCATTAAAAACTTTTCCACTGGAAATCTTTTTTCACTCTTTACCCGTTTGGTGTAGTTTGTCTTTTATTTTGTTTTTCTATGTAGTTTTTCAATTTTTTGTTGCCTTGTTTACAAAATTGAAACACATTTTGTTAAATTTTAACTCGTTTATGGTATTTTGAGGCAGGGAGTACTTAAATGGTCGTGCGAATTTGTTACAAGTACCCAACGAAAGGACTCTGTGGAATTGAGAAGCTTTTATCCACATTTTTTTTCCACGTGGCTAACTATGGTTGATGGTTTCAAAAAATGTATGCGGAATTAAAATGAATTGTATTCAAATTATGCGAGTATAATTGAAACTGAATGAATAAAAATTAAGAGTGGGCTAAAATAGTTTGCTGAATATTGCGTTTAGTCTTTTTTATGCAGCCGCAGCAACTGAGCATCTGGATGCAGGTACAATGGTATCTTTAGGTACCTAAGTAGTTCTTTTTTTATCGAACTTACTTTAACTTGAAGTTAGGTCAATAAAATTAAAATGTTTAACCATGCTGAAATGGAAGACGAGGATTCTTCACCTAATGGGCTGAAGCCAATGTCCGATTTTAAGGCAGCCACCGCGATAGCAGCAACTGAATTTACTGTTCAAAACGGTTTTTTCTAAGTATTCTAAAAAAATGTTACACTCTAACATTTCGGGACTTAGGGGGGACTTAGGGCTCATATGTTCCAAATTTCAGATTCCTAGCTCAAAATATAAGGTCTAAAAACTGATGACTGGTGGCTGGACGAACATTGTTAAATCATTACAGCTTTTGATGCTCATCATAAGTACTTACCGACCCGTGAAGGAGCCCTGCCTGAGGCACGGCCTGATCAAGCCATCGCGGATGCCAGAGCGCTTGGTCTGGACAGCTGGAAGCAGCATGCCCGGGATCGCAGAGGATGGAAGACTACCGTGTCTCAAGCAGGGACTCTAAGTATATATTTATAATTTTGGGAGTCTACGATGAATATAAGGCGGTGATACAAACTGTGTTCCAAAATTAGTATACCCTTAAGAGGGAAATTTTGTTTTTGACTATAATTTCAAAAATGAGTGATGATGTATTTGCATTAAATTTTAAATAAAATTGATTTCTTTGAGAAGATGTTACACATTGCGGCACTTGTAAGATTTATCTTACAGGTGGAGTACGAGAGTACGGAGTTGTCGAAGGTAGTACCATACTACTGTAGTATTACTTGCGGAAACACTGATTGTGTCTACAGGAGATCCAAACATCAATCAAAGCAGTTACTATGGATGCCGGAACACCCAACAAGCAACTCATTACAAACTGCTGAATTTTGTCTGAATGAATCTGCTAATATTAGGAATCAAATCGAATTAAATTTCACAGTTTATTAAAGGAATTTTCATATTTCCATTTTCAGTAATAGAAGTTACTTTTCTCTAACAAGAATAAGAATCAAATCATTGGTCGGCTAAATTTACGGACGGCTAATCCTTCATTGGCTAGGTCTGTATTAAGATGGTCTTCTTTCCTATCTTTGTATTACAATTACCTCAACTCAACCTCAACAGTTGCGCTGTCTGGGTCAACTTATACATACTTTTCAACAGCTAGGTTTAGCTAGGTGCAGTGGGTTAGTGGTTTAGTTCTTTGGACCACTAAGCTAGGCGTTGGGGTCGTAACACCTCGAAGTTTTTATTCACGGCCTCACCTCTTGCGAAAATCTGACACACATCCAAGAATTAGGAATATCGTGAGAAGCTTCTCTAAAAAAAATTGCAGTTCGGAATCGACATTCGTGTTAACAAAATATATCTACGCCCGCACAGTTTTTGGAAAATCTAGGCTTAGTATGCGCTGCTAGGCGCGGGGAAATAATACATCTGGGATCTCTTCATTTCAGTTTTTGGCATATCGATTACCAAGATGTTGTGAGTTTGCGTAGATTTTGTTCAAATGCAAACCCAAGCCGGTCAGGATATTTAAGATTAGGTTTTATTTTAACCTTACTAAATAAAAATTCAGATAGTTAATTTTAAATCTCGACTTAAAGTGGCTTATTTTAATCTGGGTTTAGTGTTTGGTGAAAATGCGGCAACCATGTTGAAGATAGCTGAATGCCCGGCCTAGCCTGTGTTAAAATATATTAGTTTTACTATCCAACTAAATATTAACTACTTTAAGGCAGAAAATATATACAGGGTATTCTTTTTAGAGGTATAGAACTTAGAATTGAAATAAAACAGAAGAAAATCATTTTAATGTCCATCAATTTGGCTTTATTGGAAGGATAATTTTATGCCATTAATGTTAGCGCCGCGACTGGTTCGAATAAAGACTAGTCTAGAGGTCCAATTTTCAACCACTTTTTCAAGCATTTGGGGCTGTATGTCGGCAATAACGCCACGAATGTTGGCTTCCAAGTCCCCTAACGTTTCTGGTTTGTTGGCGTAGGCAAGCGACTTCACATATCCCCAAAGATATGCAATGGTGTCAAATCACACGATCTTGGCGGCCAATTGACCGAATAAATTGCTTTGATGGACGATTATGTCGACTATAAAATGAACGGAGCTTACGGTAAACTTCGCGAACTGAACCAGTATTTTCGAAATAAATTTGCACAATTTGCAAGCGTTGTTCATTTGTCAACCTGTTCATGATCAAATGGCAAACCAAACTGAACATAAATGACATTAGATTTGCCAGATGTGACCATAAAATGTCAGTTTTATCTCTATTCGAAAAACCTACATCTGAAAAAAACACCCTTTATTTATATTCAGAGGTTACTCTACTGCTCTCGAATTTATATGACAGAATGCCTTCAGTGTAGATAAAATAAAAATATTTCGTAGAAAACTATATTTAAGGTGAAGACTCCTATTGCTATTAACTCTGTCGAAACTTACGAAGTTTTTCGTATATAAACTAAAAGTCCTAGAAAATGTCGTTATAGCAATTTTGACTGAATTGCAAATCTAACATATAACCATATTTTTTTGATTCTTTTCCGGCATTATATATCTTTTTCTAACGTAACACTTCTACGTCATTAACTATGTAAAATAATTCACAAGTAAACTTTCATTGATTTCCCACTAATTTACATATTCGATTTCTTATTTATCTCCAGTCCATTGCAAAATGTCGCACAAATATTTTTTTTTCATAAATAAATATTTTTTTTTCCCCCGAGGGTCGGTAGAAAATCTTCCACAAGACATTATATGGACCGGCTGCGCGTGCTCATAATAGTGTGAGATTCTAACTCACTAAAAACACCTCCCTACAAAATACTTTTTATACTACAACTTAGGCATTAGCCTTGTTTTAATTTAAATATTTAATTACGTTTGGCAGTAAACCTCCCAGCGGAAGAACCTGCTTATACCGACAATAACATGCGGTTACATTTTATTGCGCTATTTCAAAGGGTTTTATTCCTTGTAATCGGCGCACAAGATTTCTCTGATCTAGAATCTGTAGTACAGCGTCATTGCAATGGCCAATTAGGCGAGTGTGTTGTTTACGCGCGAAATTTCGTATTTCGCCTTCAACGGTAGTTATTCTTAGATCTCTGTAGATATCGGCGTTTCTGATATACCACGGAGCATTTACGGTTTGTCTTAGGACTTTATTTTGGAAAATTTGCAAAATGTTAACATTACTTGGTTTGGTACAACCCCAAAGTTGTATACCGTACGTCCAAACCGATGCATTTGTCATTCATTCAATGCATTTGATTTAATCTGATAATGAGCTGCTCGCGTTTCTTCTTAACATTCGAATTCCATTTTAATTTAGCATTCAACGTCATTCCCAAGTATTTAGTTTCGTTTGCGTACGGAATTCGTACCGAATGGGTAGATTGCTTACATTTCTGTAAGTAAAATTAACGTGCGTGGATTTTGTCTCGTTGAGGATAATACGCCAAGTTTTTGTATACAAGGATATTCTGTCGATAGCTCGTTGAAGCTTTGTTGCGGACTGAATCGAATTGTCTACAGCTAGAATAGCCGTATCGTCCGCGAAAGTTGCTACAATAGTATCCTCTTCTTGCGGGATATCGCAAGTGTATAATAGGAATAAAATCGGGCCCAAAACACTTCCTTTTGGAACTCTTTGAATTCGGAGTACTCGTTCCCGTGTTAAACACGAAAGTGTCTGTCATCTAAATAACAGCTTAGGATCTCATATAATTGCTTTGTAAAATAAATAATGTCGTGCCGATTTTACTCGCGCCATATTAAGCATGGATTCTGTATTTTTGTATTGCTTCTAGATGGCGCTAAATTGTATGTATTTATAGTTGGATTCATGTCACTATTATGGTTTTTTATGTTTCGAAAATAATCCCTTCATATAATATCTAAGAATGGATCCTTTATTTGCACACCATCCATTGTAAATTGTAAATATAGGGCATTATATTGAAATGTTTTTGGAATATAATAATACGTATTGAGGTACGCATAAGCCTGGAAACTAAGAAAAACAAATATTTTCCGTCACATTTTTAGGCCCATATGTCGATATTTTTCAGACAATTTTTTATGGTGTTACACAGCTTAAAAAAATCGATTTTTTTTATTTTTATTGTCTTATTAATTTCTACAGCATCAAGAATATTATCCTTAATTTTCAAGTCATTCCGAATAAACCTTTCCGAGATACAGCCTTGGGAAGGTGCGCACTCAATTGAATCATGAGGTTTATTTGAGGTTATCCAAACTCAAAAGTTCTCGAAAACCATTTATCTGATCTTGATGAAATTTTACACAGGTACTTAAGATACAATTCACGAGGACCTGGACGAAGGATTTTTTTCTATCACAACTATATAAAAAAATATTAGCATTTTTTTGTTCAAATTCTAGTTTATGGTCTTAACTAAAATACGATTTTTTTTCACTTCTGATGATCCTGTCACGAGTTCTACTGTCAACGCGGATGCACCTTTTGAGTTTTGAGTTTTGAGTTTTGAGTTTTGAATATTTTCCTTTGAAAATTTCAGAAATTCTTTTTCAAATGTATATCTTTAAGACAGTAAATTGTTGAAAATACAACTTTTTTTCCCGAATAAACCCGTGTCACCCCTTAAGAAAAGTCGTTGCCATTGCCAAGTCACCTAAAATTGGTACAATACTCAAGTGTTGTTCAATTCTCAGAACTATCCATTAACTACACTAGAAAATATGCATAAATACTTTGCGTACAAAAGAAAACCAGAAACAATCTAATAAAGACTATTCTCGTACCTCTCTTAATCACACAAAAAAATTGAAAAGATGACTTCCCATTCTGCACAATTGAAGTGTATGTTAAACAGCGTCGCCTGCAGTTTTTCATTAAAAATTCACCATTATCAGATACAAAAATTTAATAGAAACAAAAAAAATCTAAATCCAAGTCACCCTTTTCCTTAGTACCAAAGAAATTAAAATAAATAAGTCCAAACACAAAAGCAAGCAAATTTCAAATTTCAAAACTCATTACCCCAGGAATATAAGATATTCCTCTCCATTTCAGTATAAAAAATTATACTTTAATGTTCGTCCCGTACATCATCCGCGTCGTGGCTCAATTTCATTCCTCAAATGAACCAACACTTGTCATAGCAATAGTCTTCACTCAGTGCGTTCGTCTAGTGCGTATATAATAGCTCCCAGACTTCGAGTATACATAGATATGTACATAGGTACATTAAAAGTCTCTATACTTGTTCCCTTTATAACAGCAGCGCATCGCTCGGATTGCCGGCAATGACTTTAATACCTTTTACCTCCAACTTGTTCACACAAAATGACAAATTCCTTCATAATTCTTCCTTGAAATGAGCAATTTGCCGACGAAAAATGATTCCCATTTGACGTTTCGTACTTTTTAATGTCAATTTATGTTCCCGGTAGCAGATTTTTTAATGGACTCGCATATTTTCCAGCTGCATACCTTGCTGCCGTGTTGGGGCTAAATAATAAACCGATGCAATTATAATGGTAATGGGAATAAATTTGATTAATATTTGCCCACGAATGAGCGGCAATAAATTCAGTGAAGATGCTCCCATACCGACAACACTTTGATTGTACCGGTCGTCGTCGGTGGCGTGGCATTCCAATTCTGAAAATGGGACTGTGGCTGGCAGTGGGGATATAAATGAAATTCATTTCGACCCCAATCTGGCCCTAAAATAGTCATCAAGTCTATGACCTCCCATCGCATTTAAATGAAGAAAATTGTTCTGTTCGTTCGCCTTATCCTTTTGCGATAATAAAAATTTCCTAAAGTTAATTTATCCTGACATTTGTCTCATTCTCACGAGGGGGAGTAGCCGAATGGAAGGAGAAAAACACCCCCGTCCGCTTACGCGCCTGTCCCGTCAACAGTAATTACCATTACCATTACACATAAACACGAAATAATTTTTCACAAACTCATTTCCCCCTGCAGGATTTCGCTTCCTTAAGCGCTCCATTCGTCCGTCCGATAAAAGTAGCGGGCGGCTGGGTTGTGGTTGGATGGAGTAGCAGTAACCCTTTTCCTGATGCCACCATGGAGAAACTTCAGGATTTATTAGAATCAAGATTATCGCATGGTGCGAATGGAAGACACACGAAACCCCTTCCTTATCGTCATCCGGACGGTCTTTCGGCACATACAACAGCGCCAAACCATGTTAATAAGAATAACTTGCTGACTGAAGACGGAAGGAACAGCAGCGGCGCGCGGGCTAAGTGCAAAAGTTGCACTGGAATGGGAGGAAAGAGGGTTAAACGTAAGCCAATTAACATTTTGAAAGTTTTTATTTTATTTCATCTTTTTGCTTCGTTTTTGCAACCGCCCACTAAGAAGCTCGCCCAAATGCACTTGAATGTCCGGGTAATTGAATTTGTCAGCCTGCTCAGCAAAAGGCTAGGCTTCTACTGGAGAAAGTGTTAGTTGAAGGGGCGCTCGGGACCAGGATGATGTCCATCACGCAAAGGAAGTAGCCGGGCAAATGTAGTGCTGGTAGTCCGATTAAGTTTTGACAAATTAGATAGATTAGCATCACGCGAATTTATTAATTTCACTTTTCTTGGTTTTCAATTTGTCAAGGGAGTTAAAGTTGTATGATAGAATAGATTAGGGAGGACTTGTTAAGGAGGGCTTATAACACGACACAACACACAAGCGGGGATTTTAAAGGCATTTGTAAGCAATGCGCACAATTTTAATGCGAGCAAATAAGAAATATTCCTCTTGGAAACTATAAAGCAAAAGTTTTGTAATCTTTGTAGGAGTTTATTATAGAGCGACACTGTGGTGTCTTAAGAAGCCAGAACCGAACGATGCAAAATTGACCAAATATGTTTTTAACTGGACAAAAGAAAAAACTCAAATATGTTAAAATACATTCCAAATCCATTCAAAATCTTAAAGTTTGGGAAAAAATCATCCTTTATTCGGATAAAAATTATTCTTTTATTGGTGATAAGAATAAAATATATATCACATTTTAGTGCGACAAACCTCGAACTTCATAAAAGAAAGAACAAAAGATCTGCTTGATCTGCTTGGCCACAGTATACAGAGGCATTTGACAGAGTTTGGCATCAAGCTATTTTGTCGAAAATACGAGCATATGGAATCGATGATACCCTTTTTCAATGGATTAGAAATTACTTTTCGGACCGTTCAATATAAGTTGTTTTGGACGGTTTCAAGGCTGCAGCTCACCAAATAAATGCTGGTGTCCTCCAAGGCTCCGTTCTGTCTCCGACTCTCTTTCTCATTTTTATCAATTATCTCCTGTCTGTTACTTCAAATGCAATCCATTCCTTTGCTGATGACAGTATTCGCATATTCGCTTTATGATTCACATCCCTCATAATCGGGCGTGGAGCTAGAACGGCAATGTATGTTAAGCTCATCAAATTCTGACCTTGACAGCATTCTTAAGTGGGGTAAAACTAATAGAGTAGAATTTAATCACTAAAGCGAAACCCCAATACTTTGCAATTTCCATGGATGGCACTTGCATCGCCGAAACCGAAAGACTTTACATCCTCGGTATGTGCGTTAACGACAAACTTCTTTGGAATGACCACAAATTCGATATCGCCAAGAACGCTGCGAAATTTTTAGGCTTCCTTAAGCAATGCACGAAATATTTCACCTAAGTCAGCCTTTCATTATTTTATCGTTACTTCCATCATAAGTGCTCAAACGAAATAGCCAGTTGCATTCCACCTCTACAAGCAGTTCAAGCGCAATACTTGCCATGCTAGGAATGCACATTAGTTCACCATTAGGCCTGTAATCGAACGGATAGTGAAATACAAGGATTTGTTTCTTAACCGTACAATACGAATGTGGAATGCGTGGTAGAGCACATTATAGTTTACAGACATTTAAAACCAATGGGCATCGGTATCTCCTTTTTTCCTAATCCTTCTCTTCCCTAATACCCGCACTCTGTTACTTCATTATAAGATTATCCAAAATCCCTTTAATAAAGAAGTAAAATTTAACATGAACACACCTATGGGTTTTCAATCGAACGAACGGCAAAAAATGGTACAGTCGAATCCGTTTAATTGAAATCCGCTTAGTTGACAAATCGGTTTACATAAACATTTTATTCTGCCCCTGTGCACATTTTCATATATTTTATACAAACTTCTCCGCTTTACCGAAATACCTTTTTAAGAAAAAGTCGGGTAGGAAACTGAAAAGAAAACATTAAAAAATGTTTTTCATTGAATAGAAAAACGAAAATGTATTACACACGCTTATTTCTCGTTTGTTTTGAATATCAAACGATTAAATTTATTAACAATTCAAGTCCGATATTTCTAAAAAAAATGTTTTTCAAAGACAAACTAATGTTGAAACAGATTGAAGGAGAATGACGAATGACGACAATGATGCCGACGAGTCTGGATTGATGTTTAAGGTTTTTCCAACAGCATCGTCCACCGATTAGTAAAGCGTTCATCACTTAAATTACCAAAAGACCGCATAACAATGAATTCATTTTGTTCCGATTCCACTAATTCCACTTTCTATACAAGATATTTTAAATAATTTTTTTTTTAATCCAAAATCCGTATAAATGAAATTTGCTTTAGTTTAACGAGATCCGCTTAAATAAAAATCCCAGTAAATTGAAATTCAAATGACGAATTCTTTACATTTCATTTAAGAAGGTTTCACCCTTTACCAGTTCGATATGATTTCAAGAAACGCTTTAAACATTGATTAGTGCAGAATAAGTTAAGAAGGGGCAGCAAAAAGTTATGATGGCCTTAGTTATTATTGCATACATATTTAGGTTTATGATTGTTTAATTTTAAATGCATTTTTGGCGTATGAAAATATTTGTGTTTTTTGTGTTTCTAGTTTTTTTTTAGTTCAAAGAAAAAACCGACCACAAACTATTTTTCACAGTGCATCAAAAATTTTGGCAATTGAGCCAAACACACACTGCAGAAATATGGAAATAAACTATACAAATTTAAGAAAGACAGTACGGAAAAGACACATTGCTGACTTAACTGTACCGGTCGTCAATTTAGAACTGAAAGTTGTCTTTTTTTCTAAATATTCTGCGCAAATCCTATCTACAAAAAAAAAGTTATATTATATCAGCTGATCTCAACCGAGTTCCATTCATACTTTTGATATCAATTTTCCCTTTAATCCGGTGCGAATGAAAGGAAAAGAAATTTGAAATTTATTTTGGATTTATGTTGAAGCTTCATTCAAGCCATTGGGTATAATGGAGAAGCACATTATTTTACCGGCAACGTCAACTTCGCTCGTGCGGCGTTCTGTTAATAGCGTCTCGAATGTTGGCCAGGAACTCGTTGGCTTGTTAGCGTAGACTAAGGAATTGACGAAGGCCTAGAGAAAATACTCGCCAAAGAGATTCATTGATGCGTAGTCAAACACTTGTGCAATGCATTCCCTCCAAAATTTGAATCTTAGACCAACATATCCAGCGCTCAATTATTGAACTCACGGTAGGCGTTGTCTATGCCCGTCTGGCTTCAATTCTCATGTCATCACAATGTTATGTCCAACCGCTGTTCCACTGCGACATCAGTGGACCTTACTGACAGACAGAAAACATCAGTGGACCTTATTTCTTCAAAAATAATGGATGGTCCGCCATGTTCAATAATTTTTTTTAATTTTTATTTCCCGAACTTACAGATATGGGTGATGACAATGCTTATTTCCAACCGCCGGACTGCATACTAAACAAGGTGAGAATTACGAGTATTTTGTAAGGAATGTTTCATAGCCGGATCACTTTCAATTAGCATTAAAATTGTATGCCGAAATCGTATAATTTAATAAGGTGTGACCTTCTTCTTTAGGACTATGTGAAAAATAAGAAGAGAATGCATCCTCGCCGATAAAAGTCGACCTCTTTCCGTTATCACCATGTGCGTAGAGACCAATAATATCATTTGGATGACATTGTCTTTCATTGTAATATTCTTTAAAAACCATAATAAAACATTTAATTGAAAACAACTTGTATAGTTGCATTTATAATTGGATCTATGCAGCAATACGTTTACCTTTTTCAATTAAAATAAATTTAATTGGTAAAAAAAATGGAACAAGGAGTAAGTAAAGAGACCCTAAAAGCCAGACGCCACAGTAATTCTACCTCCGAGGCACATTTTTAAAGAATTAAATTCGAATAATTCACGGCAAACTAAAGTGGGCGCGATAAATGTCAAATACATTGGTTGTAATTAGTAAGAATATCTTTTAAATCAGGCTTCCACAACTAATTTTCAGACCAGTTTCTCAAAAGTCCAATGGAAAGCAAATTGAATACCTAAGGCAATTGTAACCCCAGATGCTCTTAGATCACTGAGAATGTTGCGTGCATTTTAAGTCACCACACAGAGTCACGGCGCAATAGCAATGATTCCGGAACTAATTACATATTCCCCATAAACCTCTCTCAGGCGAATACAATTAATTCAGATTCAGAGTGCTAACGAAACCAACACTTGTCGTCTCCACAAGATCAAATGAAAACACCTGCCCATTAGGTACTCGCAATGACGTTATTAACCTTAAATCCTCCTCGGTCATGCCACGCTGTAAGCAGACACAAAGCAAAGGCAGTCCACATTCCGCATCACGAGTAATCTACCCATAATGCAGATTTTTTATTAGAAATTCTTTTTGGACGAGACTTGGTCTTATGCATTTTTAAAATCTTCTTTTTTTTGTGTTCATTCCCATGGGGGTCGCAAAATACGTGTTACCTGGCGACATCGACTCATTTCATCACTACTCCCCAGACAATTTGCGGATTTTCCAATTTCTTCATTTTTATCCTCTCTTGGCTGTTTTTTTTTTTTTGTACGAAGTACTGACAAAGCAAGTACACTGTTTGCTTCGCTGTATCCTTGTCAGAAAGCTCGCATCCAACTCAGTTAATATTTAATGAAGAACTGTTTTTATGTTTGCCAAACGCAACAACAACAACAACACAGACCTAAAATTTTACGCAATTTCGAGTGTGTTAGTGTTTCTGCCCTGTTTTGGTATTAAACGAAGTTTGTGGCCAGCAAATACACTTCCCTTGTTAATTCAGCCAACCCAAACCGGTAGTCTTGTGGGACTTTTACTTACTTTCTCTAACGCTAACGCTTACGCTTATCATAGGAACAATGAACCCAACGTACTTTTTGTTTGGTATTTCCTTCCAACCCTTGACAGTGTCTATGTGTTTTTCTGATGGAAGGTGCGAACGAATATATAAAACTAGGGATTTTTAATAGAAGTCATCATGAATCATTTAGTGAGTGAGTTCGTTCTTCGTACCTACTAGAGTGTTGGTGTATTGTCTTGTCGTCTCTATGGGTGGCTGGAGTGCAGCAGGATGGGTCATTATTTCGTTGAAGATTTATAGCGGTTGCTTAGTTCGCACCACCCGGAGCAGCAGAAAGTGAAAACTCTGTTGAGAAGGAAGATTCTCGATATCCGGGTGGTAGCTGAGTTATAATAATGCCTGCATTCGCAACTTCAGGCTCTCTGGGGACAAATGAATTTTTCATTGTAAAAGCAAAGGACTAACGAGAAAGAGCGCAAGTTTGAAGCGGGAGACACACACGGGTGAGGAAGCTAAATAATGCATTGCGTATATTAAATGCAATTTTTGGATAAAGATGTTTCCCTTAAGATGACGTCTCTGCTTGTATGTAGGATGCTTAGAGTATTTATGACACGTCGGAAATTCAATAGAGACGAGCCGGGCAAAAGATTGTGCGGTTGGCCCCGGGGGAGTGACTTAAAGCGTTTGCTTTGTTTTTGCTATGAATAACCTAATGAAATAGTAATGGCCGATGGGGTTGGGATAGCAGAGGTTTTTATTAGCAAATTTGCCAGAATAACGCAGTAGGTATGCGTGGGAGATTTACCTATGAAATTCCCAAAATAACATTGTATTATTAAGCTCAACTGACAACATAAAACACACACATCAAAAGGCTTTGTTGAGTGGAAAAAATGTAGAACCTATTTTTTTGTTAACATGAAATAAATTGAATGTTTCTTTACGGCTTTGAATGCGATTTATTGAAATATTTATAAATTTCAATTTACCACTAATGTATACCGCTTAAAATTGAAAATCAAACTTTGGCAGAATATCTGCATAACGCCGAGGACTCACGTAATCATCATAATCAAATCAGCAGCAGATCATTTTCGTGCAACGATCTTAAAAAATTTTCGGATCTGACTGTGAATTGCTTCTCCTGACAGCATTTCGATACTCCCAATGACATAGAGGCATGGTCTGCAAAGCGCTGCTTTAAATAAGGCCTAAAAGTGTTTCAAAGCAGCTTTAAAAATTGAAGAACTGAATCCTTTTAATTATTTAAAGCGCAGAGACTTCTCAGATTGAGTTCTGCAAAGGTTTGAAATTTATTCAGAATCTCATGTGGTGAAGGTTTAATGGGTACGCCACAGAGTTGTAAAAGAATGCAATACTTTCGTGGCAGTCATTTGATTTATCATTTCGAATGCAACTTTGAAGTAAATAAAATGCAATACTTTGTGATTGCTTGCATTCCTTGAGCTCTTCATGAAATCTTTCACATTCATTGAAATCTTTTAGTCTTTTGAATGCATTCGATTTATTGAAGTTTTTTTCTTTTGATTGACTGAAATTTTTGTATTGCATTGAAGTCTTCAGACTTATTAAAGTATTTCTACTGTTCAAGTCTTTCGATCATTTAGAAATCTTCTATCATAATATTGCTATGATATTAGCTATGTAAATTGAACGTATATCTGTCTTCCACTAAAACTACCCTACCGATTTTAAAAATTGTTTGAGTATTTTAATGGTGACGTCATCCTTATAAATTTAGTTTACTCAAAAGGAAGTGTAAAGGCTTACTCTTGAGTATAAATCCTTTAACTAGTCTGAAAACTGTAATGCAATTAAAAGACTTTGTACTTTCAATAAACCGATTGCATTCAAAAGACTAAAATAATTCAATGAATGTAAAAGATTTCAAGAAGAATTCAAGGAATGCAAGCAATCTCAAAGTATTGCACTCTATTTACTTTAATTCATTTGACTCCTTTAAGTTATTATTTCACAAAAGACTTTAAAATAGACTGGGAATTCAAAATTGAAATCAAAGTATTTAAGTGAAGTCTAAAGACTTCAAAATTTAATCTCCTTATTGAATTGAATGCAGTACTCAAATGATTGCAAAATTTTACAACTGTGTTATTTTAATGTAGTTTTCCCTAAATTGTTAGTTTATGTCAACGTATATAGAATATATTACAGTATTTATAACAAAAATTACAGCATATTATTCACATTTGCCTAAATACACTTTGAATTAAGATAAAATTAAATTATTTTTAAAATACGTGGACCAGTCACGTCATAGACTCCAACCAATCTTGCTGTCTCTCTTATTTGACTCTTGTCACACAACAACGGTCGGTTCGGTGCAAAGCACAGTTTGAAGAAAGTACTCATACCCACTTATGATGATCCCTTTAAGTAGTGATACCATAAAGAAACATCTTTGAAGGATTGATTTCTGTAGTAAAGTTGAATAAAACATGGTTTATTTCTTCTTCTTTCCCAATAAGATATAGATAATAAGATATAAGGTGTCAAATTGGAAATTTAGGATTTGGTGGTAGAAAAACTCGATATATATATATATATATTTTGGAGAGTCTATTTATACTTTTAACCCTTATCCTGTACACATAGGTCAAAATTCCCCAAACGCAAGTTTTACAGGGCATATTTCGGGTGTTTTTGAATATTTTTATTTTAAATTTCTTGACTTTTTTTTTAGGTAATAAATACAACTGCAATATACTTTTATCATATATTATATATTTTTATATCTTCATATATTAGTTTTATGATGCGATTTTTGCCAATAACATACGTTGTATTCGTGGGTCCAAATTGCCCAATATAATATTTTCAACTTGCCAATAATTGCTTTATTTTTTTAATAAGATTACATACATTAAAGTTGATGGGATTCCTAATAAACCTATTTTGGGCTAATTTTGCTGGTTTCACAGAAAACTATTTTAGAGAAATGTGGATTGGGATTAACCAACTAGGAAAGGCAAACATTTACACCTTCAATTAGTCTTTGAAAGTTTCAACAAATATAGAGGGTTATAAGTTGATAAAAAGTGTACCAGGAATGAACGACTAGCTCGAAATAATGTCGCCTTGAAATGGAATTTCAGAAATAGAGGGAAATGTAATAAACAGGAAACATAAAACTCAGATGTGTACGGATGACCTTTCGGTAACATATCACCATAGATGTTGTTTTAAGAAATACATTTCATCTATCCAGGAATGCGAGCTAACACGAGCTTGCCTTGAGCCTCTAATACAATGCTTACAACAATGCACTTGCTGAATAGTAAAAGTTACGGAACTAATAATTGACTGACGTTCTCTTGTTCAATGAGTATTATTTGGATGGTGTTATGGGCCCATGTTAATCGCAAGTTTATACCTAAAGCATAAAGACTGTAGGCCCGGACCAAATCAAGGCTATCATGCAGTTATAGACCTCATAAAAGGTAGACACATTCTTTTATTGACGAGGTTATAATCAGAATTCTAGGCATTCCTACCGGTCTGCCTGTGGTGTTCGCCGGTTTAGACCTACTTCTTCGGGCTTGTATAGGAACCTTGGTTGACATTGGATTTTTGACTGCTCGTAGAGTCCCTCCTTTGAACATGGCAATACCAACTGTGCTGGTCGTGCTCCAATTTTTTAAGAAGAGTTCTTTGACGTGTAGCCTTTCTTCGATTTTGAAACTTTAAAGTGGTAGACACATTACTTGCGATAAATAGTTAACTTCACAGTACGAAGGAATCGACGAAACTTTCTCTAGTGGGAACAGAAGGAAGTAGGGCGTCACAAAATGTATGCCCAAATGGCTCCAAAAAGCATAAAGTAGATATTTAATAAAATATTTAAATTTAAATTTACTAATTAGTTTGTAAAACAAAATCTTTGCGATTACTACACAGAAAATGAGCAAATTTGACCCAAAAATACCATGTGTGAATTTTTAATTTTCTCATGTACGTTAGTATACTAAAGAGAAAGTTACTGCGATCGTGCGGAAATTTCGAACTCAAACTGAGTATGAGGGATGATATTATGACAACAGAGGTCCGCTAACCTATCTCTCTGTCTGTCCGGGCGCCGTATGGCGAAACGGTTCGACAGATTTGCTTCAAAGTTCGTATATATCGGGGCATCTGTTTATTTTTTGCTTTATAGTTTAAAATAACCGGCCAAAAATGTTCTGCTTTTTATACTAAATATAAAGTCGAACAAATTTGCATACTTCGTTTTTTGAAAAAAAATTGTTTATCATTTTTTTTCATATAACGATTTTCTTAAATTTTAAGAACCTGTGTTGGGTCTGCCTACATTTAGTTATGTCTTCCGTTGATTCTTGGGTTTCTTGTGAACACAAGATTCGGTGGCGCGATAGCTGTGTCTGAGCGCTCCATCGAATAGTAGCAACCTCCGAGAAAAAAAAAGGTTTGAAGGTAATATCCATAATTTTAAGCAGCTTCTTTTTAATCTGAAAATAAGAAGTGGATATTTTCGCAGTTACCTAACGCTGTTATGGGTGTATGCACCGTAGGATTCCACGATGTGAACTATGCCGCCTCTTTACACAATTAGCGAAGACATTTATCTGATATAGCATCCTAGGTATTCCTTAGGTTTACCGTCGGTTTCCTAAAAATTTCTTAGCCTGTCCATTTCCTCCTTCGCTTTTCTAAAGTTTCCGCCCTATCCCACAAAATATTTGCTCTACCCTAGTCATCTTAGAGATTCCATAATGCTCATAGTACCAACGTGCAGATTCCTCACAACGTTGGCCAGACGGTTACTCTGTTATTCGAGCGTAATTCTTTAAGATTTTGTTTCCACTCCAGTGCGAGCTTTGACCAAGTGACATAAGCCGCAAGATCCCTTCATGGCTGTACGATACAATTTCTGTTTCCTACTTAAATGCAAGACGTGCATTTTTGTTATTAATTTCTGGACATGGAGTATGAATCTGCACGCAAGATCACATCAGTAGTTCGAATTAGCTTTAAAAATTTAATTAGAGCCAAATTCAGCTTAAATTTTTTTTATTAAAAATTTACGAATCCATTTCATCGACCCCATCGCTCTACGTAACCATAACCAGTTTGGTTATAGTAGCCGAGCCGTAACCCGAAAAAATTCTTACCACATCATTTCAATCGGAATGATTTCGCATAAACCTACGTAAAACGGTCAGGGAAGGCAAATTTAACTTTGAAACAACTACCCCCGGCCGGATAATAAAATAAACTACATCCTAGCGGTCTTGGTATGTGCCACACATGGGCAATTTGAAAATCCTGACTCAGCGATTGAGGATATATCAATCCGGGAGAGTGACTATGCACACATACGCTATTCCCTCAAGTGATGTGTTTGTGTTGGTGTATGCTAGCAGAAAACACTTATGCTAATAGATATTCTTTCGCAAACGTTATTTCGAGCCGACTCCGCTGCCACATTTCATCCAGAATGTTAGGGAGCATCCCTGAATTTCCATGCGAACGTTACTCTCTCTCTCTCTCTCTAGCTAACATATTCAGGTAGGTATGGGTATAAAAAGGAGGGGAACTTCCATCACTCTTTGAATGCCTAATGTACATGTTTTGGTGAATGCTTTAATTTTTCTCGTGTGGAATTTTATTCTTTCTTGTTGTGGGGTCGCGCGCTGGGTACCTATTACCCACCCAGCTTGTGTCTGCATAAGGGAGGGTGGTCATATACCTCACGGATGTACCAATTTATGTAGGCAAGGGGCATTCCTTTTTATTTCAATGGATCTAAAGAGAAATGTATGGAGCCGTATGTCCATTGCTGGGGAGGGAATATTTTATAAAACTATTTATGGTCAGATGCTGGACAGGTGAAGGTATCTTAATGTTGTTGGATTTTTTTCTATTTCTATTGCTGGACTTCTGGATTGCTGGATTGCTTCGGAACGATGCGATGCGACGGTATGGAATAATTTTTGAATTTCAGCATTGAGTGTCGGAGTTATTTGGTTATATTTGGGGTTTGGAATAGAAGGTACATATTTGAATTTGTTCTTCGTGAAGTGGTTTGGTCAAAATTAACTGAATGTGAATGTAAGTGGAATGGGAAAGTGGGAGGATACGGATAGAAAATGCTTTAGAATGAATTTCCGTTGGTATTTTAACATTAAAATATTATCTCACTTAAATGGAATTTTAAAGGGCAACAGGAAGAGCTGGGAGTATGCTAGTGTGCTTGATCCCACATCATGAACAAAGTCATAGTAATGCGATGCCCAGTTTATGTTTTGCTGTGTGAATTTAATAAGCTTCAGTCTTTTTAACTGAAGGTACAGTAGCGCATCAACTGGCCTGACAGTAATTATTACTTCTTTATGATCTTTCAAATGACTAGGGTTTAATGATTAATCGCGCTTTGGGATGCCATTCAGTCAGGCAAGATACCTGAGAATAAGATATTTCCGATGAGTTAATATTTGTATCTTCTTACTAAAGTTTTTTCATGATGGGTTCCTTGAGGTAAATGCTTCGTGGGATTTTGGAACTTCTATTTCGACCAAGCTGTGTGTTGTACAAACAAAAAGGATGTTGCTGACATGCAAGGCTGCTAACAACTTTTCTCATCCTTGAATGTCAGCATCTGCATCTGCATCGCAGCTATGTTCAATTTGGGTAATCCTTCTTGTATATACTCCAATATTGCCCACCATATAAAGGGACAACTCTATCTTAGTGGGTCTTAGAATGGGCAGTTAAATATACTCTGCCATTTTAGGGTCAATATAATATCCATTCCCCTTGATGGCTCCATCGTCAGCAAAGAAAAACTAGTCTGCCTTCAAGCTGATAATCGACGATGCAACGTGCACGATACAAACGAACCCTGAGTGGTAACTCTTCGGTGACTTCAGAAGGTCATTCAACTCTTGTTTTCCACGAATTACAATAGTTTTCTATTACATACATTATCTTTATACTTTGTATTGACTCTGTGGTTAAGCCGTGACAAACCTCCGCTGGTCGTCACATAGCCGTATAACTTGCCGCAATCGGCCGTCTTATATGAGTTCAATATTCTTAAGAAGACAACTTATACTCCACTGATCGTCTCTCATGAGCTTAGCCGAGGTCTTCCATCCTTTTCTAAAACTCAGAGAGCATCTCATCCGACCCAGCTACCATTTTTCTTGTCGGTTACTACTTATTTATAGTTAAGAGAAAATCCTATTTAGTATAGCCTGTAAAATTGTAGGTTTGAAAGTCCTTCACAATACTATTGCCAACTGTGTAGAATTTTGTCGTCAGCGACTAGGACTTAGGCGGAACATTGTTCTTGAACTTCGGTGGATGAGTTTCTTGAGCATTTCTTCTTCTCTGTGCCATTGTTCAAATTGCTGAGTCGTAGTTCGTGGTAGCCTGGTTCATTTAGTAACCACGTGTTTTCTGGCTGGCCACGTGTTCACGGCTAGAGTGGGTAATGACGGAACTCAGAATTCGGCCATCGCCATGAAGAGCTCCCGATCATGATGCTTTGGTGGCCTTCAAGTCGATGAAAATATGGGTTTTCTAGAATTTGCCTTAGTGGCCTACGATCGATCGGCCGGCCCGGAAGCCGCACTAGTACGTGCCGATTAGTGTGTTGCAGAAGAGTTTGAGGATGTTTACAAAGTACGTACGTTGGATATGTGACTTTAAGCAAGGGATATGCATCGAATTCCTACAAGAACTTTCTTGTATTTGAGACAAGATAATATGGAGCTAAAGACATGGTTTATTGCACCCAAACATGGTTAGGGATTTGGTGCATGGACCATACCAACGCATAAACTCCTTTGAAGAGGTTATAGACCATCAGACCCGGTGGTTTGTTCGTAAGCTTTTTTATAGCTCCTCCACCAACTAGTGCGGCCGAATATCTTTCAGCTCGTGGTGTCAAGTTGGTGGCGAGACTGAATCTTCATTGACTGGACGTGTGTTCTCGTCTTGCCCAATTATTCTCTCTACATAATGGCTATTTATCAGCTGCCAAAAAACATGTAATATTCCCTGCGCTTTGGTTACTAGGTTTCCTTCACCTAAAGCTAGCAGGTAGTTGCAAAACTCCGCATGTTGTTACCATCGCGAGACTCTACTATCTTGACCTGGAAAGTAGCCTTCCCTTCTCCCGTCTCGTTTCACTTCTGTTGTTGCCCTTATTTTCTGCAGTAAAAGAAGAGCACCAAGCTCTAAGAAGTGAGGAATTAAGCATGCAAACAAATACTCCGAGATCAAAGCAATCAAGGCAAAAGTTCCACAAGGAAGAGCACTGTTGCCGATTCTATTTTTAATCTATTTTTCATCGACAACGTTTTTTGAGTGGAAGTGGACTAGGATGTGCCCTATTATTCTCAATTTAAATTCTTTAAGAGAGCATATTTCTTCCGAACTTAGTGCCGGATTGCGACCTACATAATTTCATCCTTTCGCTCAAGTGCGAAGAGCGCGATCATAGCCACAATTTTCATATTTCAATTATGATATTAGCTTCCTATTGCTTCCGACAATGATACATATGTAAGCCCTTAGCTTTCAATGATACTAGAACCTAAAGTTACTAACAGGAATTTTTTCTTCCCTGACAATATATTTCTCCACTCCATGGTAGTATAATATGAAGCCCTAAGCTCAGCTAAGTAGTTCCTTTATATTAATGTAAGCGACCTTGATTCAAGGACGTTTCACCAGATGCAGGAACATTAGGGGATCTACCCATTCTTACAAGACAAATTAAATCATAAATCAAACTTCCACACCGATTGGCTTGATTTGAAGCTTAAGACAAATATTTTCGAGCTAACACCACTCACTCCGAAAATATTGCCAGTCTGGCAAAGCGTCAACACTCACAACTGAGTGTGTTTCACTTTGCATATTTTTTGAAACTTCACCACAAAAAAAAAAGTACGAAAAACTTTCTGCGCCAAAAAAAAAACAACAAGATCCCCACCGGCTACTCAATGGACTAAGTATCTTTTTTCCATTTATCCGCAGCAAGAGAATCTGTCGTCCATAAATTTGAATTAAACTCTCCCAGCGTCACCCTTGGACTTTTGACAGTGTAGAAAACCTCGTACCCATCATACAAAGTGGAAGACGACAGCACCGACATAATCATAAATTTAAATATGGAGCTTAGTATTATAATTTTTTTTTTATTTTAGTTTCGTCCGTTGGTACAACCGGCTTTTTTGTATTTTTTTTTTCTTATTTTCGAGTTGTTTTTTCTGTATATTCATTTTTTGTTTGTGTGTTTTTCTTATATCCTTTTGCTCGTTGTGACATCCCATATGTCTCAGTCGCAGCTCAGGGCATATCCAGACCCACCGCCATCATCATAACTCAATCTATAGCCCATGTTGGATTATAAAGGAAAATATATGCAAACTTTCTCATCAGTGTGCGAGTTAGTGTGTTTGCTGTAGTAGGGAAAGTGAAAACAACAACATTGTGCGACCACTCAAAAAACTTTCACAATTTGCATTCATTTATGCACGTGGGGTGTGTGTGTGTGTATTAAAGTTGTATCCTGCTAGACATAACCAGGATATCACACAATAGTCATGTTCTCCCCTAGTAAGACGTATCAATCTTAAAATTTTATGTATTTGCGTGACGACATACCTACCGACGACGTCTAGAAGATGACCTAATCCTTTTCATCATCATCCTCTCGGTTTTAGATCCCTTAAATCATCGGTCCACTTGCGCAATCTGACATGGGGCGAGTATGTATGATCGAAAACTTGTATCTATGGGGACAGCATATGTAAACGGATTTCAATAAATGTTTGCACAACATTGTCAAATCCGGAACTAAAGGACATATACTCATCTTACGCATTGATTTTTAACCCTTTGGGTTCAATTCTGTGATACTTTTAGTAGGATGAGATTTCTTTCTGATTTTTATGCTATTTTTTTTTTACTTTTTGCTTGGTCAGGAGTTCCTTGAAAGAACACTTAGAAGGCAGGGATTTCCTTCGGGGCGACATTGTAGAACCATCGAAAGTGTTCTTGAATATGTTTTTCACTTTCAGTTTGGACGAAGGGATGGATACTCACTCGCAAATCTCCGTACACAATTTTACATTTTTAATGTTAGTCATAAGGGGGACCCTTGCATCTTTGTGCAGGGACTAGATAAATTTGAGCAGACATTAGAAATTTATATTTTTATTTATTTAAGTGATGGAAGGTATTCGTGCCTGGGCATTGAGTTTGTTCTTTGGATGCGGCGGGCGGCAACCATTGAAAAATCGGATTGTGTTAAACCTTTTGCATAAGAAATTTGAACATGGGTTTGTATTGGCAAGTATTTTTAACACAAAAAACTTGGGATGTTTACCTTAAATTTGATTTTTACTTAACATGTGTACTGAATGTGAACTTAATAGTCTATATAATTAGTTGAGGGGTTTAATCCTTTATTTGCTTTTACTCACTCAACCTGAGATCGCATAATAAGTATAGATGTTCCTTCTTGAAGATACTTTCCCTAAAGATAACCATAATTCTCGTGAAGTTCCATATTCAGAATGATCATGGTCATCAAATAGCTTAATCATATCATTTGCGGCAAAGTCAGATCCACCTGCTATGAATATTTTCTCTTGATCCAAGTTCTCAAACTTCTTCCTTCTCCATATAAATAGTTGCCTTCCTGAAGGGATTTCAGCATGCGAGTTGAACTTGAGTACTTTGTTAAGATTCCCTAAATATTTTATCGATGCACATAATTATATGTAGGGTTACCAATAGAGGCCAGAGGGAACTGCAACCTCCGGTCACCGGGCTTTGCTGAAATTTTACAGGGCCGTTTAACATATTTATTTTGAAAAAAGCAGTTTACTTATTTGAAATGCTGCGATAGAAAATGAAGATTTCCAAATATAGTCAAATGAAAGTACGGTAAATGTCGGAGAGTAAGGACTTGTTCTGGCCCTGGATTTAAAATGCGGAAGTGCTACTCGATAGCTTAGTGTAAAGGTAAGCTTATACTGCACGCTAATTGGGCATATATCTGACATTTTTCGCTCTCAAAATAATTATATTTGAAAGCGTATAGTCTATATTTGACCTCTTCTCATCTTAAGGAAAACTTCATGACATGCCATACAAGTGTAATTTCTCTAACATTATTTGCTCTCCAACTTTGCTTTCAAGAAATCTAAAAACATCAAAGTTTGCACACCGAAAGATACATAATGTATGTTTTAGCAAAAGTATCTCACTAAAGATCATTAAAGTCCTTCTAACCATTATATTTAGAATCCCAAAGTTTAACACTACAAACTAATTCTGCTAAAATTAAAGAAAACTAACAACTTGACGTTATTTTTTTTAAATTTCAGTCCATTTTATGGTAAAAAATGCACATACATATCATTTTCTTTATTTTTTTAAGTAGGATTTTTATAATCTCCGGGCGTTTTTATAAAGCCGGAGTTTGGAAACCCTGATTATATGTCCTTGTTGGTACGTCAGTGTAGTCTACGAGTTTTTGTTTGATATTACTGCAGCGATTCTTTTGGTTTTCTAGTAACAAAAACAATAGATTTTAGGTATACGGCATATCTTACTCGTCATTAACTGACTGGCTGGTCTGATGTATAAATGTTAAAGAGGATCAGACCGAGTCCGACTCCCAGGGTTATTTCGGGCAACTGTTGCTGTCAATCGGTTCCTTGATCCAGACATTCTTAAGCTAGCTGTAGTTGTATTTTTTTTTATATTTAATCCTTACGTGGTTATGTAGCTTCGTCGGGGGATACGTAGTAAAACGTCTTCAAAAAGTGACTGACTCATTATTGCACTTACATCTGCAGCCACATCTACAGTCCGAATGTAGATGTGCACTAAAAAGGGATTCTAAGGAACGACTTTTGGGATCCTTGTGCGTAATTTTAATGAACACAATAACTCGCGAACAGTTGGTCAAAAAATTTCATATAATATTTCGTCAACTCAGTAAAAGTTTATTTATATAGAATTAACGTTTTGACGGTCCGCATTTTTTTAAACTTACAAATGCAGAATAAGAGTAAACGATTTCGGTCTACGATGAAGTCAAATATCTGAGAGTTCTCCTAAATAAAAAAATTCTATGGTCCAAGTATGTTGAATCGAAAAAAGATATAGCACCGTCGTCTTTCTGGCATTTCCATTTGTAGCGATACCCAAGCTGTAATAAAAGCCCTCGTCCAATTTGGCGCTCGAACTCAAGCTTTCTCTGAATTTGGTAGAAAGGCTAAACACTGTGAATCTTGTCTGGGTCCCAGGTAAAACTGGTATCTAGGGAAATGAGATAAGCTTTCTAGGCAAGGTGCAGAATCAGTTTTCTTAGGACCCGAACCTGCGTTGAGTCTGCCTGCATCGGTAGTGATATATTTCATTGATAGATACTTGGGGTTCTCGTGCCTTTGCTCGCATCAGGTGGCGGATTTTCGGGGCTGACGTGGAGAGTGCCTATAGGTTAGGTTAGGTTGAAGTGGCAGTCTTAGGACAAATCTGCTTCGTCGCTAGATTAGTTGTGCCACTTATCCAACTTAGGTTATTTTTCTCAATAGTTTATTATTTTATCATTAATTTTAATTTGGCAATTGGAAGGCCTAAGAAATCTTTGCGAGTTCATCGGCCTTGCAGTTCTCTAGAATATCTTTATGCCCCGGCACCCGGCAGAGATAAATGTTGAATTGCTTCGACATTTCCTTAAGAGAGGACCGGCGTGGAGAGTGCCAAATATCTAAGTTCTTCATCACTGAAGCTCCTCCTCATCTTTCTTCGAAAGACGGAAAGTTCATTAATGTAAGGTGTCTGCACAATGGACCAGTGGTTTTTTCTAAGGGCTTCATCGGATAGTTGCAACCTCCGACAAAAAAAATTGTTAACAGTATAGAAATGTACATAAGCAAAGAGAAGGTCTGTCAAACTTAACATTAATAATTCTTTGTAACGATCGTTTCAAAAAATGTCAGCAGGGGTTCTACTACTATATATACATATTTCCATCATTACTATATCGATAGTAGTCGGTCTAAAATATTAAAACTACACAACGGTTTTTTCCATTCTTCTTCTCTTTTGCTAATTCCTGCAAAAGAACCAGTTACAACTTGCTGGAATCCATTAAAAATATCCATGATGTAATAATTAAACAGAATTTTAAAAGATTATATATTGGCTGGAGAGTTTTGCATAAATCTTTCAAGTATGCCGCTACAACTTCACATAATAGGACGTCGACATGTTTTAATCCGTTTTTTTTTGCGTGAAAGGTAATTTACCGAATTTTCTTTATCGTCGACGAATCTGGAATGCAATTACTATGGCACTGTATAACCTGCCGCTTCGGTCATAAATATATAGCTAATATTGATATAAACTTCTTGGATTTTTCTCAGGTTTCTTAGTGTCCAACAAGGTTTTGTGACGTTTATGTTGGCGATTTTGTTTGTCTGTAAGTTTTTCGATGCTCTAGAAGAATATTGTTGTTCTAAATAATTGCACTATACCAAATTAACTTATGAATAATGACAACTGCTGTTGTCTGAAAGTTTTAAATTTCACAGGATGTTGTCTATAGCTCAAACCATGTCCAAATGCGTGTCAACTATCGTTTCCCAAAATCAAAATGCATGCAAATCCCATAGGACTGGACTGTAATCCTTTAGCAATTATTTGCCTATATCAAAGCGTGCACATTTCTACATATTTATACACGACCATGTCCATTAAAATAATCCAATATCGATCTCATTCGTGATTCCGACATAAACTGCCATAAGTTCGATATAATTTATAAAGGTTATCCAAATGAGTCACATTAGAGACCCTTTTCCACATTACAAAGGGTAAATATAAAGATATAGAACTGCGCCATAAATATTCTCTAAAAAAAAACACAACATAAAAACGCTTTTGAAACAAATCCAAAACGAAACATACTACCCACCATTCAACTAATGAAATATTATCTGCAATACAGCGACAGGAGGGGGAGAGGGAGAGTTAAGCGGGAGGATGGGGTGTCACAGCAAACAAAAAATTACATCAGGGATTAAGGGATTTTGTCTGGCACAAGCCAATGAATTCAATTCCGCACAATCGAAGCGAACATTTTTTTTTTGCCATACCCATCCTTTGGCTGGAGCTTGAGCACATATCAACAGGAAGTTTGTCTTCTCGCCTGCCAGGCTGTACACTTTACGCCATTATTTTATCGGCTCAAAACACATATGCTATTGTATATTGCGCCGACAACAAAAAGATACTTGTTTGTAAAAAATCGAACAGAAAGCTCGAGAAACTCCAAAACACATGGGATTTATCGAAAGACATCGACAACATAGTTATCGGAATGATGCCAGCAAAGTGTGAACCTACAACAATACTCGGCAGGAACGTAAATTTGTTTTCATACTTTAACCTAATATATTCGTCGTAAATTGAAAACTCAATCTGCAATAATAATGGCAAAGAAGCGGGGATAAAAAAAGTTTGTTTCCCATGGGAATGATGTCCTTGGGTACCTACACATCCTACGTGATCTAAGTTAAACTTTTCCAAAATCAGACTTGAGACTCTTAAATTGATGTCTTCAAAGTTTGCTAGTGACATTTCACTTAGGCAGATGCCTCCCCTCAGTAACGAAACTGACGAAAACTTTGACAATCGCTGCACGACTAGACGACACGGACGAAGGTAGGAACCGGTTGAATGTCTTTTGTCTATAGCCATGGACACGGATGACATCGTCACACATCAACGTAGGTAGGTACAGAATATAGGAAAGCCTGCAACATAACTCTGGCTTTCGCATTCTTTTGCATTTCCTTATTGAAACTGTGAAAACTTTATCGCTATTTTCCGACAAAAGTTTTCATCGTCTTTCCTACCTTTTATCCTATCGTCTCTGTCTTTTGATTCCTATTCAAAAGATATGCATTTTTTTTTTCTTTCCTCAGCGCGTATCTGTCTTGTCCCTAAACATATAAAAATAAAATAAAATTCAACTTTGTTGGTTTTACAAGGATACAAAGGGTTTTACATTGCGACGATAGCATGCTGAGGGTGTGCGGAGCGTTACTTTCATGGATAGATGGCGGTGGAATATCAAAATATTGGCTTTATAATTTGCCCGCTAGGTTCTTGGAAGTGAGTTTTTCGGTGTTTTTTTTTGTCCTTTCTTTTGTCGATGTTCATCTTAGATTTTTTTTTGTACATTTTTTTTGTCAAAGGATACGTACGACAACGGAAGGAAACGAAAGGCGAAAAACTTAAATAGAAAAGTTAGGCCCGCCGCTGACTTTCTAGAGACATAAAACGTTTTAAAATTAACATTTTTCTTTTGGCGTGCTGTAGCGCTTTATAGCGCCGGTATCTTTTGAGATTACTTAAACTTTTCAACAAGTTTCTTTTTGTTTCTTGCATAAGCCAGAATGGATGTTAAGAAAATCTGACGCTATTAGAGGCTTTGTTTGGCACGGGGGTTGGACAGAACGTAATTCGTGGGTGAATTCAATGGTCTGGACATTGTATTGCACAAAATGGGCAATTGAAAATGAAGATAATGAGTAAATATAAAAGGTTCAGCTTCATGTCGCTTAAGAAAACTTTGCTGTTCGGCAACATAATAGGGGAAATCTTTAAACTTAAAAAGTTTCCTTTCGCTGTGATACATTTTTCTACTTGCCGGCATAGGTGCAGATTTGGCAAAAGAATTTTTGGATATGAAACGAATCATCAGCAGGTCAGTTTCTTAGGAAGTCCCTTTGGAGCTCTTTTGACGCGGTAATAGGTATGTATGATTGGGGTGATAAAGTGTGGCTTATTTTAATAGAAATAATGGGTCTTTTGAATGGAATAAAACATTTTTTTTTATTTGAAAAGCCCAGGTATACAATTATGTTTGGAATATAACAACGTTTTAAAGGTCCGCAGCTGCTTCGCACGGTGACACGAATTCGAGAGGTGCAATTTTAAACGACTCTATTTGAGCGAAGGCCTGGGTAATGTTGAGTTTAAGATCGATTTGCTTTGCGGATTTTTATCATAGATCTGCGACACACAAGAAAAACTCTTACAGGGTCAAAGCGCACGATCTCAACCTAACCCACAGGAGTTATCATCAATAATCGTTCATGCAGAATGCCCATGGGAATGATGTCCTTAGGTACATTTGACGTTCACTATGTGGAACGTACCATCATCCTCCTGCATTCACATGTCGTTCACGTCCATATCGTTCACTCGGGCCAAAGGAAATTGATTAACATTGATCTGTAGCGCTCGCCGTTATTGGTGATGGCATCACCAAAGTCGTTTTCGAAGAAGTACGGACCAATGACGCTGCCGCCCCAAAATCCTTACCAAACATTATCTTTTTGTGGATGCACTTACTACCTGTGTAGTTATTTTGTTAAAAACACTTGAATTATATGAATTATGGAATGAAATGGATATCTTTTTATTTAATTAATCGGACGCAAAATCTGAAGTTTAAAAATTATTTTTCAAAAAATATAGTTGTTTATGCTGGTGTCCCTCAAGGTAGCCACTTTGGCCTACTTTTGTTCTGTTGTTTGTATATATCTTCTGGCAGCATGATATTGATGTTATGTATGAAAACTACATATTTCTAAATCTTAGAAATATAAATCCACGTCACAACCTCTATCAACCTACTTATTTTATTGATGGCGAAGTAGTTGAAAGTATAGATCGCTTTAAAGATCTTGGAGTTATTAGCTGGAATTTAACTTTCATTTAGATTTTGGCGTCCTGGGTATAAATCTGGGATATCAAGAATTGAAACCATACGGAAGCAGTTTCTACTTTTTGCTTTGCGTGATTTACCGTGGAACCCAGAAAGTTACTAAATCTTCAAACTTTGTAAAAAAAATAAGAGATATCTAAAGCTATTTTTGTGTTTTGTGTTCTGACCGGTAGCTTAAACTCCACCAATGTTCTTAAATCAATACTGCCTCCGTTTCTCCTGCACACTTTTACGGACAGAGGTGATGTTTTCAGGGAATATGGCTTTCCTTTGACGTTTGGGTGTTCGGTCGTTCCAAATTTGGGCCATACAACATTGAAGTGTTGACTTTAAAGGGACACCGCATCTTCCGCAAAATGTGTGTAAGGCGCGCAACGTTTGCACTTACGAACACCCATTTTGATAAAGTTTTATCATTTGGACCTGCTTTTCAATCGTGTTACTTGCCATTTTGATTTTTCATAACAAACAAGAGATTTGATAGATTAGATATTTGTAACCGATAGATGTAATCTTTGTAGATCGGCCCTTGAATTGCCTTAAAAATAATACAGAAAATCTCTCAACGAAAATTCGTTTAGATGCTATATCTCCCTTTGCTGGGTTCCCTGGCACAGTAATATTTCACGCAACTGAAAACTAAGATTTCATGAAAACAATCAAATTCAAATATCCCTGATTGCATTAAAAACAGCTAACGACCTACATCATCCGGACTAGTCTGGACAATGTCTGATGTAATAAGGAATAAGCAGCCCTGTGCTCGGAGCAACCACTGGCCACAGCCAGTCATAGAAGCACCACCTAATAACTTCTGCAAAAGCTGCACGAAGCTTATCTGTGAAGCTGCCCCGTAGTTGCTAGACTAAGCAAGCAATTTGTAGGTGAATACTTTCTCGGAGATCTGAGTGATTTAAACATCATATAGGCATTTGCTACATCTGCCAAATTCAACACTATTCTAGGCAAAATGGTTCGGCTATACGAATCGATAATGGTTTGGGGTTTGATTGTTTACTGCAGGAACTCTGTGCTTTATTGTATCAGTCACTAAGCTTTACTCTTTTTCCAGAATTTTTAGAAGTAGGCTTATCAGGCAGCTCACCTTCGCTTGTATTCTCTCAACCAAAGTTTCAGAAGATGCAATCTCTGTCACACTCTTCTCCCCTTCCAAACACTATAAAAGTACTCAAGGTTCTGTTGTTGCAGTCACCTCGCAAAACATAATGCCAACAGCGTGATAATAAAATTTCATAAATGGCGAATAATTAAAATGAGTCCCTAAGTTCGTCCGAACTTCACCATACAAGTCACCCCCAGCAGCTCTTTGAGCTCATGTTTCACCAAAACTCTTGTGCTTCCTTCCCAAAACAGTGACACATTGCATGCAATGCGAAAGATTCGTCCATTAAGAAGGAAGAACATGGATATTATTTTGAAACTTACACAGGAAGACAATTTTCACAGACAACCTGCCTACACACCAAAGCATAATGTAGGTTCCCATCAACAACTCTATGCACTAAGCACCGACCGACCGACCGGTACAGTACAAATCTGATAAGTGTCCTTCCTGTGATACCCATCCTTTTTCAGAGACAATAATTACGCTTCGCCATAAAGTTATTAATTAACCATAAACACAGATTCACAGCGCACTCCAAAGAGCTTTAAAGAGGCCGTCGTTTTGCATTCCCAATGGAGAAGGGAACGGAACCCAACCGGAAATACAATGAAATCCCCTTTAACCCTTCATAATGAGGAACGGATTTTTCACTTTGTTTTCCCATTTACTTGGAGATTTCATCCCCCTAATCACTGGTCCTGTAATGGGAGGCCGAGCATTATTATTATAGCTCTCTAATGCTACAGGATGTCCTTCCGGAATTCCTACCTCATATATTTGTACACCGTTACCTACTTTCTGTGCCGAATACATTTTCATTTTTATTACGTTCGACTCGACTCGGAAAACAATGACATTAAAGCGTGCAAATTATTTGAAAGCTTTCGGATTCGAAACAGAAAGGATCTGACGGTGGTGCCCAACATACATTTCGTAGAGGTGATTTCCATTTGCAGCAACCAGCATCCGGCCCGGGACTGACGAAATTTATCTAAGATGAAGTGGGAGTTGGTATACTTTTGCTTTTAGATAGAACTCCTTTTCTGGTCTTTCCGTGTATTGTGTAGCTGTGAGAGATGGAGAGTGTAGGAACCTTAATCATTTGACATGGAATGAAGATTTATGTTCTTCGACCTTATGGCGATATGGTAGATGTGGTAGGTGTGCTGCTTTTCAAGCTTTGAAACATTGCCACATTACCAGATTGGATTCGGTAAGGGTGACACGCTGAGATATGCATTGCTTCGGGATACACTAAACACTAACGCCAGGAAAACCCAGCACATATGTAGGTCCGATCCAATTCTATGGGTGTATGAAATTTTGATTTTATTGCTGCAGAAAATGCAGGATGAAGGTACTTGAAATAAGCGCTGCCACAAACCGAGATGGGTCGTCTTTAATTGTGTGTCTTTCGTGTGTTAATGGAACAATTAATTATTAAGGGTCATAAAGTAGGAGGCATTTTCTGTGAATGCTCATTTCACATAGCTTTCGAGAGAGGACATACGACCGTTGTGATTTGGTGAATGTCCTCTGAGATTTATCGGCTGGCAATTTCGAAGAAAATAGTATAATTGTTTCGACGTGAAATTTGTTACATAAAGCAGGCTTTAGATGTTTTTGGATATTGAATTTAAATTTAAATGCGTTTAATTTAAGATGCATTTGGGCAGAGATGATAAGTTATTTGTCCGGATGCTGGCTTTTCACTTTATTGCTGATATTGAACTATAAGGTGGGCGAATTCCACAAAGGGGACTATCCCTGATCATAAACTTATCGATTAAAAAGGAAAGAAGAAGTTCAAAAGAATATTTGCTCTGCTAACTAATTTTTTTAAGAAATGCTAAGCAATGATAATTATCGTTAGTAATTTGTTTCCTCCCAGACTATTGTTTTCTAAGCAAGTATCTTTAAGCCTTGCTAACTTTAGTGAACGGCTCGAAATTCTGGCGCTCCCAGGTTTGCGTCTGCCAGTACCCAAAGTAGCATACTTTGCGTCATATAAGAATATATTTACGTACTTTGCCTATCGGGCTTTTTTTGCCTTTTTAGCCTATATCTACATCTTGGTGCAGCTCATATAGTTCGCGGTTGTATATATATATATATTATGAAACATTCTTTTGCGCTAAAGAAATTTTCTTTTTGAAATACATTAATTTTAACTCTTATTCTCTAGCAATAGAAAGCATTTTGTTTCTCATTAATTAACGGCATATGCATATACCATACGATCGAATGGCCGGTAAACTATGCTGGTTCCGGTGACTTTCAGTACTGAAAGCACTAGTAGCCGGTTTGGAAAATTTTTACTCAGGCACTCTTTTGTGGGCTCTTGCTATTCCAGATGTGCTTCCAACGAGCGTTAGAATCCTTAAAAGGAAGATCAGATACACTTAGAAGAACTCGTGGAGAAGTTAATTACACTTAAATAAGAAGACCATGTTAAAAGAGCGTACGTGAAACTATATGCATTTCGCGGAACATTCAGTACATTCAATACCAGAATACCTGCAAGAAGCGAATGAGGTGATAAGAGATGATGAGCTTGCGATATACGCCGACGATTTTAAAATGGTTGTCCGCACAGGCGTTTGCATCATCTGTGAATCCCTTCGATTAAGCAAATTCTTTAGAATCATCGACGGATGTAGCGTTTTTTTAGGCGGAGAAAGCTGCCATTATCCAGGCTGCCGCGGAACTGAAAAGTCACTACCTTGGAAACAGAACCACCACCATCTACTCTGATGATGCCACTTACTGCAGAAGCTGCAGGGCCGTTAAAGAAATTGAATCTGTTCGTCGCCTAAATATTCGGTCCTAAATAGCATAAGGCTTAGGGAGCTCGGTATATACTACTAAGATAAGCTGGAGGATATAAGAAAAGTCGAGCTAAAAAACTTTCTTAGATTTGTGCGCAAATAAGAATCGATTTGAGCGAGCGACACTTTGAGCCTCTAACAGCGGCTTCTTGTTGTATATTTTGAGTTGTTTTTGTTCAAGGAAGGTATCCAAATGGACACAATGGACCCAATTTGATGGTATAAGTGAGCCGTGACAACCGTCACAAGGGCATCCACCAACATACCTATCGACCTAGCCTTCCAACGATGCGCAGCTATCACCTTCTCCTCGTAGGGCAGGCGAACTTTAAATTTACGTAAAGTGTGCACATTCACGAAGTTGTAGGCGTATGCCTCGCACATGGTGGATTTGGTTGGTGGCTCGACCGTCCGAATCTTCGTTATATTGAAACTTTGGTTACCAACTAATCCTCCCTTAAAAGAAATTTTTTTTAAACTTTAGCATTGAAATCCTCGAGCGAACAGGCTCCGTAGCCTCAGCGCCTATATGATATCGAAGTAAGCTCATTTAGCAAATTATCATTATACTTATGTTATATTTCCTTGTTGTTCAATACTTACCACAGTGGATGCCTTCTTGAACAACACCTTACTATCCATCTTAACCAATAACTGTGCTGGCGTTGACTTCCAAAAAACAAAGTGAAAGTGGAGTGAAATCGTAAAAAAACAACGAATTCCCAACTGACAACTCATACAACTTTTTTCAGTGCTCAAAACTTAGCAAAATTAGTATTCTCCACTAAACCGCAAAGTTAACTTTCCCCTACCAGTTGTTATTTTTTTTTTTTTTTCACCGTAAGCCATTAATTATGGATGGAAAAGAATAATTAAACGGGCTACCATGTCCTTAAATGTAAACACAAATCAAGTCATTTAACATAGGTGAGTTGAGCACCAAACACACAACAACACACGCACACATGCCGCAAAGCTTAAGTAAACCTTCATAAATCACTGTCTCCGCATCCGAAACCTAATTAATTGAGGTTTGGCTCTTAAAATTCTCTTGGCGACCAGTTAAACTTTCAAATCATGGTCTCATTGGGAAAATATTTGCGTAGGCAATATTTACACGAAAACTTTTCGCTGTTCTATGACGAGTAGGTAAAGATACTTCCATACCTACCTTCCATACGCATTCACCTCCCATCGTCAGCATTTACGTGACGAAAAGTGTTTTTCAACTCACGTTCGTTGGAATTTGATTTTTTTCTTGTTGTTGTGTTTCGCTGTTATTTATATTTGGTTTTCCCTTAAAACGTTGCCATCATTTCCAATTTTATTCTCTAATCGCTGATGATTGTTTACGAAATTTGAGAGAGAAGTTACCTGGTCCCCAAAGTCCCTTGGCTGTTTGATGTTCATCCCCCTTTAATTTTCCTTTACATTACGGTTGATGGCTTGTTAATGAAAACCTTCTATGTTGTAGCATTACTCGTTTTTGTTTTTTTTTTGGGAAACTGGCGCCCAACGATAATTTAAAAAAAATCTCTAATAAAAGACAATTAATGGGGCCAGTTTTTTTGGCTTTGAATGGCAGGTTCGTATGTTTTTGACTTTACCATCCCCCTTGAATGACAAAACCGGAAGTGTCATTCGAAAAAAAAAATGAGGAAAGGGAGTAGAAGTTCGTTTTTATGTTGTTTCTGTATCAAATCAACGACAAAATCAAAGGCCTATAGAAAGTGAAAGATTGTATGTATTTCATATTTTGACAGTGGTAAAAATGTCAGGGCTGTGAATTTCAATTCATGGATATTCCTTGGGTAAATGTAGCCGTTGTTGAAATTCCAATGGAAATTCAATTTGTTTCGCCAAAATGAAGGGCGAGCGAATTTTTCTTTTGATTTCATCGCGAAATCGTTTGACGATAAATTTTGAAACATTACACGAGATTGACACATCCGAGAGAAGTTTGTGACGGGTGCGAGTGATTGCGAGCGCTATGATGACATAAATTTGATTGACTATTGAATTGAGTGGCGTTTGGCGGTTATTTTTTTGTGGTAATGGAATTGGTGTTGCCATTGAATTTGCACTGCGAAGAACATCTGTCAAAAGCATGCATGTCACTTACTTTTATTTGATGTTTTAATTTCATTTTCCAAAACGGTAAACCTTAGGCTTAAACGAAGAATTAAAATAAATGAAATGCCAACCTAATTGTCACTTTGAATATTGTCGTGTATCAAATTTCTATTAACATCCGGATGCCCATTATCGTCGGAAAATTAGCATGTCTCGACAATATATCATCTTATGGACCATCAACTCCTGTCAATATGCACACGCATTCGTTGTGGCTCATAACCGGGCATAGTTTATGTCCGTTTGCATCAAAGGACCCTTTCATTATCGCCTAAATCATATCACATGATCTCATATCGAATGTATAAATACGAGGTCTATTAATCAAGCCACAGGCTGATGATGGTGGGTGGCTAAAACAATGCATATTAACCATTTAATGGCAAAAGGATATAATTATATTTGTCATTTAACCCTTTGTCTCGTTCGTTGGGTAAGTGTGCGCTTTTGTACCAGCAGTCCTTCAGCAATATTAATTATTATCAGAGATGCGTAAGTGTAAGCGTAAGCGTATACCTACCTCGTTGTAGGATGTAGAGAACCATTTTGCCATTTATGAGGGTGGAATGGCTTCCGGGATAGACTATGCCTTTAGACGATGGGGATTCTATTTGGAAGGACTATGCAGAGATTACGGGGTGACGTTTTTGTTTTTTTTTTATTATACCACTTGAAGTCATTTTCGTTGAGTGCTTTCCAGAATTTAATTAATATTTTGATTTCATTACTTTATGGAGGATGGGGACTAAAAGTGTAACTCCAAATGAGCATGATTACCCTTAACCTATATATGTAAGTAGAGCTCTGAGATTGGTAACTGTTTTTTAAGGGAAATTAAAAGTCCTGAAATTTACATATGATGCGTAAGGAGAAGGAGAAGGAGAACATGGAGACTTTTGTTGACTGTTAAAAGACATTTACCGACTTCCATTAAGATTTATCATGAAATTCATGCCTATGAATTTATAAGTTTTATTCCATTTTGCGTTTTAAGTATATTCCTGCTTAGATGGAGCTGCAGTGTAGAGCAGGATTTGACATCAATCAATGGTTTTTTTTGAGATGGTATTGGAAAAATCGGGCAAGATGGCAGTAATGGCGAGTGATTTTATCCCTTTTTTCAGTTTGAGTATTTTTTATCCCTAATTATAGGACCATGTAGGTGTTCCAGAAAGTAATAAAGTGCAGAAGGTCATAACTACTCGGGTTACGCCATAAACAAAATGATATTTGTAGTGAGGTCTATTTGTGTTGCAACTTACGTTATAGTCCTTCATATTAAAAATTTTCAATTTGGAGGTATAAATACTCCAAACAGTTTAAAAAAAACACTATTTTTGGCATTTTGGAGAATAGGGCCTTATATTAGTCTGGCGCTTATATACACTGGAAAAACTATTGGTTGTCGTATTGATAATCGGCGGTTGTTAACTGGAAATTGTCGTATTGATGAACAAAGTTGTCGATATGATGAACATATTTTGAAAACCTCAATATTTTGAAAAATTTAACAACCGAACAGTCATCATTCGGAACTTAGTTGATATATTGGCAGCCGCAGTTGTATATTGACAATAGTAAAGGGTGATTTTTTAAGAGGTTTAGAACTTTTTTTAAAAAAAAAACACAAAAAATTCGAAAAAATGAATGAAATATTTATTTGAATCGATAGTTTGAACCTTGCAATTTAATGCTTAAAGATAATTTCATGCAAATGTTGACCGCGGCTGCGTCTCAGGTAGCCCATCCGCTGAGTCCAATTTTGGCATACTCTTTCACACATATCGGCCGGTATCTCACGAATGAATGCATGGATGTTGGCTTCCAGTGCGTCAATCGAAGCGGGCTTGTCCCTATACACATTAGCCTTGGCATACCCCCACAAAAAATAATCTAATGGTGTCAAATCGCACGATCTAGGCGGCCAATTGACCGGCCCGAAACGTGAAATTAACTGTTCACCAAACTCGCCTCGCAATTGCGCCATTGTTTCGCGTGCTGTGTGGCATGTGGCACCGTCTTGTTGAAACCACATATCATGCAAGTCAAGAACTTCCATTTCGGGCAAAAAAAAGTTTGTTATCATCGCTCGGTAGCGTTCACCATTGACAGTAACGCTGCGATTCGCATCATCTTTGAAGAAATATGGCCCAATAATGCCGCCGGCCCATAAACCGCACCAAACAGTGGCTTTTTCGGGATGCATTGGTAGCTGTTGCAATGCCTCTGGCTGATCTTCACTCCAAATGCGGCAATTTTGCTTATTTACGTACCCATTCAACCAAAAATGAGCCTCATCGCTGAACACAATTTTTCGATAAAAAAGCGGATCCTCGGCCAGCTTTCCAAGAGCCCATTCACCAAAAATTCGGCGTTGTGGTAGGTCGGCTGGCTTTAGTTCTTGCACCAGCTGTATCTTAAAAGGCTTTACGCCCAAATCCTTCCGCAAAATTTTCCACGTAGTGCTGTAACAAAGGCCTAACTGCTGGGAACGGCGCCGAATCGACATTTCGCGGTCTTCTGTCACACTAGCTGATACGGCCGCAATATTTTCTTCAATACGCACAGTACGTAAACGTGTTGGTGGTTTAATGTCCAACAAAGTAAATTTGGTGCGAAATTTGGTCACAATCTTCCGAATAGACTGCTCAGAAGGTCGAGAATGCCGATCATAAAATGGAAGCAGCGCGCGATGAACATTTCGAACCGAGCACGAATTTTGATAGTAAAATTCAATAATTTGCAAGCGTTGTTCATTTGTAAGACGATCCATGGTTAAATTGCAAACCAAACTGAAGCTGTTTGACAGTGACACAAGGTACTAAACACACGTCAGCTGTCAAAACCAGTGTTGCCAAAACCAAACCAGCTAAAAAATCACCCTTTAGTTGTCAATCTGAAAACAAAATAAGTGTCATATGCAAAATTTCAAAGTTTTCAGTATGAAAACTATTGTATTTTAACAAAAATAAAAAACGGTAAATTAAAAATAAAAAACAAAGCAGAACAGAATACAGCCAAGATTGTTAATATGACTAATTTTTTTAATAGTCATCTTATTGAATACCGCGTACTTCACATTGACTATCGTAGTTATCAATATGAAAACGCAAACATTGTTATGTCCTGAAATTGAAACTTTTATAAACTTGATGGCCATTTCTGTTTTGACGGTGAAAGTGTGTGGTTATTGCTAAGGAAATAGAAGTTTAAGTGATTTCAAGTGTTGTTAAAGTTATTTCTTATTTAAGTTAATAAGAAAGTTTAAATGTCTTCACGTGTGTATTTCTATTATTTAACTTTAAAGTTACAGATATGAACATATAAATTTTAGCTTCTTCAGGTAAGTTTGTTTCCATTATTTAACTATTATTTTACACATATGAAAGTACAAAAAATCAACAATACAATATTATATTTAAAAAATGTAAATAAACGTCTATTAACACTTAGCATTATTATATATCAGGTTGAAATATGTCTACTTTTTAAATAATAAAACGGTAATTTACAGTAAGTACAGTTTTATTAACACGGCAGCTAATTTAATTTGGCAATCGAATATTTCAATATGATAATCGAATCCATTTAATTTACTAATGTGTTCATCACATTGACAGATACGATTTTCAATATGAAAATTGCAGTCTTCAAATTAACGTCCGCGTTCATCATATTGACAACCACTCAATATTAACAACTTTTTCTTCAATATGATGAACTTAGTTGTCAATATGACGTAACTTTTTGATTCATTTTATGAATTAAAATGTTGGACAATGTACAAAAAGTACATTTACTACAGCAGAGATGAATATTCTCCACAAGCAAGTTTAAAGCAAGTTCAAAGATCCGAGAAATTCCAAAATAAAGTGCACGACTACTTTATGATTCCTTTTTATAAACCTTTTCTTTTCCATTTTACTATCGTGTGTCCCATTTATTGATTTTAGTACCTTTTTTGTGCCTGTCGTACAGCGTTATTGTTCAAAGCTGTCGTGTGTGAACAAATGGGACAAACTTTATAAAAAACATAAGGAACGGCTTGGGGCGAACATGATAATTCATATTCATAACCATATATGCCCCTAAAAAAGCGTTGAGAACATGATGGATAACATTTTACTTCATTCTATGAAATTTATAAAAAAAAATATATTTTTTTGAAAAACCGCCTCTAAAAAACTTTGTATAGATGATAGACTAGAAAAAATATTACCTAAATATCTTGTTATATAATTGTTTTTATTTTCCATAGTAATTTTTGGTGAAAACCACATATTGCTAAAAAAAAACGTTCTCAAAAACTTTACATGGTTCAGTGTCTCAGGTACTAACCCTTCAACTACACTTTTAAATGTTTTTTTCTAAATTGTGCGCGTGGCACAACCATTTCACTTTACCATTTCAGGACCCTAGGGAGTATAGGGTCCAAATTTTAGTTACCCAGCATAAATTTATAGGCCTCTAAAGTTAATACGGACGGATGGATGGACGGACGGTCATTAGTAAATAGTCTTAAGTTTTGGTCCTGATCATAATTATATATGTATACTAAATACTTGTACGTGTTGTAAATGCCTGTTAAATGTTTTGTTTATAATGTCGAAGCTATCCAATTTTCTGTTTCTTTACTTGTTTATCACACTATTATATAAAAATAGAATTAAGAACTACTAAAACGGTACGGAATAAAGTATTGCTATGAAAATATTACCAAAAGTAGGTATTGGCCAAACAACTTTTTTTGAAATATTTCCTTAGACTATATAACTAGAAACTAAACGAAAGGGCAATATCATTAAATATAATGGAAACGTTTCTATATCTATTCTTAATATAATGAAATAGTTTGTTCTGCTAATTCAGCAGTGCACAGACCAAACCGCTAATGGTAGTAATATGAATTTTTGACTCAAATAAAAACCGCTAAAGATAATAAACTGAAATTTTACAAGGTGATAGAGAAACACGCGTTTTTGTAAATTTTGGTGTTGTCCCAATTGGCCGTTTTATAGAGGCAGGGAAAGTAAAGGGCAAAATATTTCTCTGTCGGATAAACAGCAACTTGGAAAGCATTTTAAATTCGACCCATAACAGATTTCAACGGCTTCTTCTTTATTTAAGAAACTACCATCAGTTATTTATTATTAGACAGGCAACAGTTTCAAGGATGTGCAGAAGATTCAAAAGTATTATAGCGGCAAACCTCTGATATTAAGCTAGTAAACAATGCAAGCATTAATTTAGATTAAGATTAAATACTGAAAGATTTTCTTTCAAAATTTTAAGAATTTACCCAGAAAATTAGATCAGGTGTAGAAAAAATCTTTTTTTTTTATTTTTAGCTATTTTAAATTTTTGTACAGAATTTTTAAAGGTCCACGAAGAAAATGACTATGGCATGTGCCGTCTTTACCATATTAATTCATTCACAGCAAGCTTCGAAATTTTATTTATAATATCGACGATTATAATGCAAATAGGAACATTTACACAACACAACTACACTAACAAAGAATAACAAATCAGCAAGCAGCATTTTTGATCACGCATTCGAATTCATTTTGAATCACATTTGGCGAGCTGCGTGTGCATTCCTTTGATATCACTAGTGCACCCCTGAGAAGATAGGATTTGCCTTCGAAGATAAACTTAAGCATAGAGAGACCGTATATATGTCAAGGCTTACAATATTAACTTCCTCGCATAATGGACTTAAGGGACAGCTTCTGCAATGGAATTAATGGGACCTATACGCCGATTGCCAACATTAAATTTGAAAAATTACAGCTTTATACTCTTGGAAGTTTGTAAAATGTTTACAAGAAGGGAGGCAGAAGGTAATATTGGGACTGATATTACCCTGGAACCTCTCGCTTAGTAGCCAACGCACAAAGCCTTTGAGCCACTGCAATCACGGCTCGGTTATTAATTATGTAGCTCAGCTATTAAGCCTTAAGAAAGAACTGTATGAACCCAATCAAAAAGGCAATGTCAACGTTTTTAAACAGAACAACATTTTTTTTTGCCTCAGTAACGAAGTCCCGGATTTGAAAAAAGATTTGCCCTTTAAATCTGACAGTCTCTTTTCTTGACTAAGCTGATCCGTCACTGATTTTCTTTGTTTAATCATTGAATATAAAAAAATGACTTTCCAATGCCGGATCAGGCAAATTACAGTTTTGTCGGTGAGAAAAACATCGGTTATGTATTTTTGTTATACCTTTCTAGTAGAGCTTGCTCGCTTACATACATAAATACATAAATGTACATAAATTTGGCTTTATTGGAAGGATAATTTTATGCCATTAATGTTTAAATATGATTTCGGGCATGTGGCCGCCGCGGCTGGTCCGAATAAAGACAAGTCTATATGCCCAACTTTCAAGCATTTGGGGCTGTATGTCGGCAATAACGCATGAATGTTGGATTCCAAGTCCCCTAACGTTTCAGGTTTGTTGTCGTAGGCGAGCGACTTCACATATCCCCAAAGAAAAAAATCCAATGGTGTCAAATTACACGATCTTGGTGGCTAATTGACAGGTCCATTCCGCGAAATTATGCGTTCATCGAATGTTTCATTCAATAAATCGATTGTGACGTGCGCTGTGTGGCATGTAGCGCCGTCTTGTTGGAACCACATCTCACCCACATTCGTGCCATCCAATTCGGAAACAAAATAGTCAGTATCATGTCTCTATTTCCGGACTCCACCAGCCCATAGAGCACACCAAACATTAATTTTTTGTAGATTTAATGGCGTTTCAAGGGTCTCATGTGGATTCTCTTCACTCCAAATGCGGCAATTTTACTTGTTGACGTAGCCATCAATGAGCTTGCGGTAAACTTCGCGAACTGAACCAGTATTTTCGAAATAAATTTGCATGATTTGCAAGCTTTTTCATGATGAAATGGCAAACCGAACTGAACATAAATGACATTAGAGTTGACATTCGAAAAACCAACCTCTAAAATAACACCCTTTATAAGGAAACCATACATACCTATAAGCCAATCTCGCAACTTAACTGACATGTTGCGTAGAAGAAACTTATCTATCGAGGGTCTTGATGACTTGATGATGACTTACTAATCCTATTTCCAGTCGTATTTTAAGCATGGCCTCAATACTGGTTAATTCGCATAGATAAATACGAAAACAAAAAGTTGTGCGGACCGATGTATATTTAAAGTAGGTCAAACATTCTTAAAGAATTTACATCCCAACGTACCACGGGGACATAGTAGATTTTTTCTTATTTTCCTCTTTGTGGATGGAGAAAGAAAAACACATGGAACAGGACCTGGTAAGAGGAATTTAATTTTTTTTTTTGGCTCATACATTTTCTGTAAAAACTCTGAAAATATCCAACCCTCCTTCTAGTTAAGGATTTCACATTTCCGCACGTTGACAGGACATAACAAAAAGAAAACCCACTCTGGTCAGAAGCAACTAAAATGCCAACCTCCACAAAGATCAAGTGTGATGCAAGTGAACAGCGCAAACAAACACAAGCACAAGCTACAATCTACAATCTAGTTTTACCTCATGGCAGCAACAACGACCAGCTTTGCCAGCCTCACTGCCAGCAACAGCAAAGTACCAAAAATCATGGTTCCTGGCCACATGCAATATTTTTCGAGCACTTTTTCCTCCTCTGGTCTGGACCAACAGCAGCAACCAGCAAACCTCTCCGCAGAGAAGACAAAAATCTCTTTTAATAATCTCTTAGGAAAGTGTTCTCGACATGTTGCCTGCCATAGTTCTATGCCAAGCCAAGCCAAGCCAAGCCAGGCTAGGCCACTGGCAAGAGAGGATGGCTGCCTGCCAGCCAGGCGATATTTTTCTCCCGACTCATCTTCTTTGCCGGTTGTCTCTTGCCGCCTGGCCCAAAACCGCAACACTGAAATGTTGTTTTATCTCTGGAAAATGTTGAGACTTTTTCCCTTGAAAGCAATTAGCACTTTGGTTACAGAATTCACCATACAGTGTTAGTACGGAGGGGACGCTGAAATATTTTTTTTTATCCTTTTCGTCCTGGGAAAAATCTGAAAGAAAAAAAACAGAACAACAACAATAACAACTGCGGAGGGGACAGCACTTTGCCAAAGCATGAGGTTGATAGGTTGGACACATCGCCTAGAGTATAACTCAACCTTTGACGTAATTGTATTAGTGGGAAGATGGCCAAGTGAAACATTTACTTGCAGTTGGAATAGTACGTAGGTAGGTAGGTAGGTAGAGAGACAGAGTGGCACACCATTTGGACCGGACAGAGCGTATTTTTGTTATTCCAGGTTGTTGTTTTGTTCTTTGTGTTAAGTTTGTTTCATTTTTAAGTTTATTTTCTGGTAAAACGAGGACAGGAAGTGTTGTAGTGCAGAGAATTACGCTTATGGATGTATGTTTGTCTGTGGTGGTCTGTGTCCTTGGAGTACGACTATATGGAAGTTCTCTGTGTTTGTGAAGATTTTTTTTTTTAATTTGTTGTCTTGTTGTTTGGAAATTTTGTTCCTGATTTCCTGTTTTGGTATTTTATTTTCCTCGGCTGTGCGACATAATTTATTCATTTAGGAGTTTTTACGAGCTTAGCTATACCGGCTACAACTACAAGTACAAGTGTGTTCTTCTGCTACAGTTTAGCATTTGCCATATTCCAGGTTTTCTTTGAGGTTAATGCGGTGCATGGTCTAAATCAAATTATAAGTTTCCTAGCCATTGGACATAAGAGAGTGATTGGATGAGAAATATTTTGCTACTGAGACTTGAGCTAGGATATCAGAGAAGGCTGTGGACTACAGAGTTAGTTGTGAGATGTAATGGATCCAGAGGTAGGTAGTTCAACTCGGTGGTTTTCGGATTAATTTAATAAGGATGTGGCAGCAAGTCAGAAGTGGTCATAAGAATGACATTGTCAGTTCAAAAATAAAGAGAGATGAAACTGGTGGATGAGATAAAAAAAAATCATGTAGCTTTGCTCGTGTCGCGAAAATGAATGCTTGTTGAAGGGAAACATGCAAAATTCCACAATGAGTGTCAGTTTGCTGCTCTCTCTGATGGATATTTTTTTTCAACAAATGAAATTTGTAAAGTAGCTAGATGCCTGCCTCTTAACTACAATTTCAATTTTTTTTATTAACGCAATTGTCATGAAAGGACAGGTCGTTCTTAAAGACAATTTATATATAAAATAAGTTTTTATTTTGAAAACTAATAGATTTTCAGATTTGCAAGTAATATTTTTTTAATTTTTCGAGTTAAAGGACTTAATGGATGGTTCTTATTTTTCTTATAATGACGCTCCTAAAAAAAACTAATATGCAATATTTCATCAGTGTGCGGAATCAGTTCGACCAGTTGACGTACTTTCCAAAATCACGCAAAAACTGCTTCGAAATGTTTCCCGAAAACCTGAAAATACGATTTTTGAAGTAAAACCACGTTCAAAAAGTCTCTCCATGGTCCAAAGCTAGTATCTATACAGGCAATACCACCGAGTCATTACCCCCAAAATTGTATACGAAAGATAGACGGGTTTTTTGGAACTTCACTCAGATCTAACAATATACATTTACATCTGCATCTATAATACAGGTATCTAAAAATACGGGGCAAAATATCTCCGTACTCGACTGCTAGGCTGTCGCCTTAGCTCAGTAAATATATTTATAAGCTGGAAATTAGTTCTAGAATATTTAAAAGGTGGTCTAAAGAATTCTCCAACCCTTACGTGACCTTCGTTCGCCCCTACTTGAGTATGCCAATTTAGCGTGGTGTCCCTTCCAGCGTGTTCATGTGTCCAGAATTGAAAAGTATTCAACGTCGATTTCTTCGATTTGCCCTTCGTGACCTACCTTGGAGCGACCCATTTATTTTACCTTCTTAAAAAAACTTTAACAAGCAGGACAAATAAGTTATGCCAAACCGCGGAACATAGCGCAACTTGGGAACTTCTAAACTGCCATGACTACTTGTGATTGTTACTGCGGCACTTTCTGGATAGTTGGAAGAACATGTCAAAATGTGAGCGCCGGTGCGTTCGTGGATGTCCAGGGTCATTGTTATTGGGAGTTACTATTTTCTGCGTACCTGTTATTGTCTGACGATGACAATGACATATATAACGAATGTAAAAACTGGAGAAAGATCTCGCCTTAGATGTAATGGGGTAACCCAAAAATCTTAGCTAATTCTTTCTATAGCATGATGTAACTTATTGGTCCAAAACATTTGGCTTAGTTTGATTAAGAAAACAAGCCCGATACTTTTGCGTCCTCAAGTCCAAGTACTTATTGCAGGAAAGGAAAGGATCTCGCAATGTAGTCTCCATGCCCAGTCCATATAGCTGTTTTCTTCCTCTGCTAACATTTAACCACTGAAATTGCAGGAATTAAATCATTGTTTTCCACAAAGTTACGTACCTTTAAAAGTGATTGATTTCATTCGATGAGGAAACGCTCGTCTATCAAAAATATGTCCCATAATAAATTGGCAAGAATTACTTACATGAAAATTGAATTGCTTCAATAACTGCACGACACTTTCGCTTAAACCCGCCTACGAAGCATATTTACCGCATTAAAAGGATGCTGTAATCCTGGCTGGCAAACGACATAGCAAACCGACCCTTCTTTTCTTCAGGGTCACAGCACATAACAAAAAAAAAGAACCGATACATATTTTTACCCATTATTATCCTTTTAGATGCCGATTCATGTGCGTCCATTTCCATTCGAACCCCCCCACCACCACCACCATATGGTCGAATTTAATGATGCGAGAATTATCTTAACCACCCCGACATCATCATATATGGACAGGATCATAAGGACTTATCAAAAGCAGCACAAAAACTGAAGAGAACCCAAGCACAAAAACGAAAATCCAATGTGTGTAGGTCAGCAGGCAGGCAAAGCGCTAGCATTATTCTCCAGAGTTGAAAGTTTATTTTCACTTATAAAAGGATTTATGGCCAAAGAAGAGATTTATGGCAAACTTTTTCACTTCGTCCTTTTTTGATTAATTGTGCGTTTTCCATTTCCATCCAGTTTTGCCCACACACAAACACAATGCTCCGAGAGCAGAACCTAACCGAACCAAACCAATAGACTGCGGCATGCGGAGGCATTAGAACAAGCAAAGAAAGGAAAAACCTGTTCGACGAACATAACATCATATCGTGTCGTCATCTTCGTCTTTGGTCGTTCTCATTGCTAGCTTGAACACCATTAAATTAGAAAGCTTCAACAAGGATGATCGCCAACGATGCCTGAACGGCCGATGGGGCGGAAACATAGGCACAAAGAAGTTTGAGGTGGATTGATAACTTCATAAAGAAACATTTAGGTTTTTTTTGCAGCTCGACCGTTGGAAAGGACTTCTTAGTATTATTAGCTATTTGCTCCGATTTTCTGTTTTTTTTTTGAGAAAATTTATAGCCCGAGCATAAAATTATGATTAATCGAGCGGAAGCAAAAGTTAAATACGAGCTAATTTTTAATGCGCTTTTGTTAATGTCGAGGAACTGTCTGTCCTTGGTGGAATTAGAATGATGTCCTTGTGCGGATTCTCTTTAGTTCGTTTTGGCGGATGCTTGCTGATGCTGAGTCATAAGATCAATATTTATTGTGGAAGTGATTTGTTAGTAATTGTTTCCTCTCTAAGTTTAACTCATTATTCATGAGAAGTTCTTGAACACACAACAGACGGACAACATATTGATGGGTTTAGGAGCTTGCGAAAATGGCCAATAAAATTATTATGAGCAACAAATGAGATTTATTGACGTGGAGATTTATTGAATGGTGCTGGGGGAGTTTTCTCTAATGTTATGGTAATTTACTGTGTCATCATTTTAACAAGATTTTTTTTCGCATACATGATGACTGGTGGGAAGTAAGATGGGTAAGAGTGGAAAAATAAGCTATGGAAAGTGCTTTAACTTGTAGGCACCACCTTAGACGAGGTCCTTATCTTCCTCCGGATTAGAGTTAAAGATTATGCGCCTTATAGCTTTGGTGTTCATTCGTTCTAAATGTTCCCACCACCAGGTCGATGTCGATATCGCTTTACACCTCGTACAATTCAATCGTCAATCGTCTCCTCCAGAACCCGTCTAATTACGAATTTTTCACTTAAAAAGATCAAGGATATATTCATCTGATTATAAAAACGTGGTGATGTTCGGTAGTGATTTGCAGTGAATATTTGGTTAATTGTGGACCTACTGGAACTAAAACTGCACTGATAGGATATACATTAAGGCAGATAGGATCTTATACCCAATATTAAAGAGATAAATACCTCTATACCTATATTCATCAGGCATACATTTAGCCGACCAATTCTTGGAAAAGAGCTGGTAAACGCTCAGTTTGACTTCAGTTACCTAACACGTTCTTTGTAAAAGCAAACATAGTATTAACTAAGTATTAGGTACCTTCCTCGCCGCACTTCGGTCTCAACTTTCGCATTGTGATACTCTTTAGTGAAGAACTATGGCGTATTGTGGCATCGTACTGATACTTAATTTTAGCTCGTAACTACCCAATGTTGTCCTTTCCTGATGTCCTCTGAAACTTGTTAAGATTTGTAATACATCATAACATTAAATATCTGAGGAGAAGCGTTCATACTTGTATAAGCGTTGTATCAGCGTTACATTGATGGCGAGGACCCATAGTAGTTGAAAGATATTTCATGTGTAGATACTTATGGCTTGCATTTTCCTTCGCTGAGTAAGTTGATAATTACGCTAGTGGGTGTTCGATCAGCTTAGAAGCTTTTTATGTTCATTTCTTTGCGCTTGTTTTGACCTTTTTGATTGCTCGTGAATTCTTGTGTATTTTGTATCGTTCAATGATTTCCCTAAAGTACAGATGGAGTCACGAAGTCTCAAGCCCTTTCTTCCTTTGTATTATAGGAATGCTGAAAAGTTAAAACTGCACTATGATAGCAAATATAGATGTTCATTAAAATTTGCAAGGGTTTTCAAGATTAATAAAACTATATTTTGTTGGAAAAGAAGTGATTGGAAAAGAAGTGATAATCCTCTAAAATGGGTCTTTAATATATTTTTTGACACATAATCATACTGACTGTAGCCTCACCTTGTTTTTGTAATTATTCATTGCATATTTAAAAAAAAAAAGACCTACCTACTTTCAGTCGCAAAAGCTGCTTGGTAAAAACAAATTTAAAAACCTATCGAAATATAGGGTATAGTAGCCTAATTACGGCCTCCACCAGTGGCTGGCCAACTCTCAGAGAGTCGTTTTAAATACTGAATTTGTTTGTATTGTTCTCTTAAACTTCTCGTTTAATCTGTCAAAATCTGCCAAAATCGTTAGTGATTTTTGTATTGAAATTTGGTGTTCTTTTGTTTTCAAATGCTGTTTTTCTTATAAGATATATTATTTTACATTTAAAAATGTGCAAAACTTTTATAATTATTGTTAATTGAAAGGAGTCCGGAGATGTGAAACAAAAATAAATGCGGTGGCCTATTGTCGGCCGGTCCCGGTAGGAGATTTGGCAACTCGATATTTTATTTTTACTGAGCATGCAAAATGTTTATTAAACCTACCCAGACCATCTTGTAGCAAAAAAAAAGTGTTCGGCAGCCCCTTTTAAGTAAGAAATCATGGTGGCAGGATATTTTACTCACGTATCCTAACTCCGACACCTAGTTTTATTTTAGGGATAAAACAAATTTTTATAAGGTTTCACTTACCTTTTGATCTTAAATTACATATACGGGCAAATGATATGCATGCTGTAAAGATACAGATTTAAAACAAGCCTTATTTGAAATCCGTGAAAACAAAGTGCCAAGTTTAAGATCCGCACTCAAATGAAAGAGGAAAAATAAGAAAATGGTATACAGACCTCAAAGGTTACTTATCACAAGATGATGCTTCGGACATTCTTTAGAATTCTTTCTCAATAGTGTTAAACGTCCAGTTCTTTTTTTCGATAGACTAAGCAACTAACTAAGACTTTTGCAGCAGCAAAATCATCGGCCGGCGGATATTGGTGGTTTTAAAGTTCTTAATTCAGAGCGAAATCAACAAAGAAAGTTTATGTGATGTTAGCTGCAGTTTAAATGTTGGTTGTAAATTTGGAGATGCTCCTGTCGTTAATTCTGGTGGGGTGTCAGTTTGGGGTCCTGCGAATGATGCTGGTTATTTTGATTTTGATGTATGTGATGATTTTGGAAAAGGTCTCAGCGACAACTTTGCGTTCAACTTAAATTCCCTTATCCATTATACATCAGAATTACTTTTTCTTAACTTTTCTATAATAAATTATTTAAATAAAAAATACAAAACAATTATGAAGCTCTTTATTTGCTGGGTCGCTGAATATGGAACACCAGCTGGTCGGAAATCGTAAGCAAGCGGTCGGCCGCTGGAAAAAGTGAACTTTTTTTAGAAAAATATAAATAAATCATTTTTTGTAAGAATAATTCATTTATTTTATTTATTTATTTTACTGATGAAGAAATTAATAAAGAATAATTTACTTCAAGAATTACTCGAAAATATTTATATTTCTTATTACTGTGCAAAATACATGACGGAAATCTTTGAGGTGTCGGCCACTGGCGACTCTACCCTAAATCTCAAATTATACGGACGACAAAATGAGCGATTATATCTTTTGCTCAAAAGCCCACAGAATATTACAACGAATACAAGAAAGTTAAGCTTCACTATTGCGAAAATGTCAAACGTTTTGGTGGTGATACCTATTAATTGTTTTTTTTTAAATGAATTTTCAGACCAGCTGCTCCAAGGTCCATTGGAAAGCGACATTAAATAAGCGATGAACTATAAAAATCAAATTCATTGTTTCACCATTAAAGCATCCGCACAATCAGTTAGTTCTCTCACTGTGTGTGTGTAGCGGGCAGAAGGAAAATTCTCAAAATTGTCTATACGTGCAAATACACAAAATCGAATTTAATATGTTCATTATGACTGTTGGTATCGTAGCCATTCAACCCACTAGCCACAAATGACACACATAAACTACCATTCAATTGGCACATGCTCCTGCTCATAACATAATTTTAACTGCGCAATAAAATTGCAGAAACTGCACGCTCGTTGGCATTCAAGCAAACAACCGGTGTACATCCTATATGACTTTGTTCAGGATAATGCACGGTTGAACAGGGACGCGGCCGTCGGCGCGCTGTGAGCTCCGCATTTTTGCGTGAATGATGAATTTTATTATCCTTTCTACTCAATTTGAGGGAAATTTTTTTTTCCAATAAAATCGAAATAATCTGCACGATGATGATTGATTTATGATAGCCGCGATTATTCGTCGATGCATGGTTGTGGTATGGGAATGGAAATACAACATGCAGCAGACGTGCATCCATGATGTATGAGTGAAGCTTTCCTATGGTGTCCTGCATCCATGCATGTAATATTGTCCATTAGACATTTTCCACGTATTTAGCGAAAGGAACATAGAATCTATTGTCGATAATGAAAGTTTCTCTTGTGCGTGTATTTCCAAACTAGGTCAGGGAGGCCTTTTAAATTAGCAGAAATTCAGGCGGATTACTCACTTATGTACCTTTATCCGACATAAAGGTAGCTAGAGTTTTAAATTTTTCTTGTGAAATTATTAAAGAACAGATCAGCAAAAAAAGAATTGGTCCGGATAAATAGATTTCTTTATTTCATTAAATTTGATGAAATATTTTTGAATTAAGAATAAAGACATTGCAATTTTGCCGTCTGCCGGATTTGAAATTTCATAATAGATTACATAAATATATAAAATAAAATTAACCAACTAAATGTAATATAAATAGTTAGGAAATACAATTTACAGAATTTGTTGAAGACATTTAAAGTTATTTTAGAGAATATTACTTTGACATATTTCATTGATGGAGGAAGCGAGAAACCTGAGGTACTTTAAAGTATTTTTCTTTTATTTTTTTAAAGCTATTTCCATAAATCATTGCGTGTTCAAAAATTTGTATAACCAAAACCAGCCACGAGCGCCATTTAATGCTTCATAAAAACTAGTCAAAGATAAAGAGCTTTCTTGAAAATTTAAACGTCGGATTTTTTGCAGAATTGGACATACCGCGATGAAGTGGTAACTATTTTCAGGTTCCCTTCTGTTGCATAAGTTACAAGTTTGCTGACGTTCATGCCTATTGCATAAATTAGATTCATGATTTTGAGCGTAGTCTTAAAGATGGAGCTTATAACTTCCGCTGAGTAATTAATATTAAAATAGCTTCCATCCCTTTGTCAGTTGATGGCTTAGGTTGCTGTAGATTACCCTGGAGGTTCATAATAACGCTCTCGACAAGTGTTGTTGATACAGTTTGTCATCAATTTTCGTCATGATGATTCACGTTATTTTCGGTAATAGTTATACCAATATCGTGAGAACGCGCCAAATGGTTCCAGTCCCCCTAAAGGTCGTAGTAGTATTCGGTAGCCGGAATAAGCGCTTGAAGAAATATCTCTGGACAACTTCGAATTCATCAAAGGGGGCAACGGCAAAGGCTTGAACTCCATAGGTCATACAGGTGTTGACTGTAGCGTTAAATACTGGATACTTAGAGGCAAGGTCAATGTTTTGGTTAGCATATTTAGTGCCAGCTTTGCTTCTCTGATTTTTTCCTTTACATGTTTGCCGAAGTTCAAGTTGGATGTTAGTTATTCTGACGGGATGAGTTATTCCACGGCGCACTACGACCTTGCCCAAATGTGGTCGGATTAAGCGATTAAAATATCAGCGGCACTTGTTAAGAAGACAAAGACACTGTAGCATTTTCTTTGTGAATGTTCTGACTTTGCTTGCACCTGTGTTCAGACTCTTAGTGCTGAACTCTTTGCTGAAGTTCCTTCTCGGCTTTCTAAAAAAATTATTTTCTGTTTCCGATCTGATTGCTTCAGCGGCTACAGAGCTACATCGGAAAAACTTCTTTCAAGCTGACATCAGCTCTATTTCTGAAACCTTTCCTTTCATATATCTCCATATATTACATATTTTTATACCCTATCCTAAGGGTATATTAATTTTGACACATAGTTTGTAACACCCCTTAATATTCGTCGCAGACCAAAATCTAAGACTATTTAGCAATGTCCGTCCATCCGTATCAACTTTTGAGGCCTTTAAAATTACTTCCTAGGGTTCCGAAACGGTAAAGTGTTAAAAGTTCTTGAATCCGCCCACTGCCACGCCCACAATTTAGAAAAAACCGTTTTAGGGCTAAAGTTAGAGAGATAGAGTGTTAGAACCTTCACAAGATATGTAGGCTCTGCCCCCCTTTATAAGTCTGTCATATAAAGTTTTTTGCCACGCCTACTTTTTGTGGGCGTTTTTCACTAAAATGCTGTTTTCTTCGAAAATTTTCATAGAAATCGAAAAAAAATGTTTAACAATATATTATGCCAATATTTTTCTCAATATATCGCCCATACAAAGTTTTTGGCCACGCCCACTTTTTGGGGGCGTTTTTTGAAAAAACAATTTTTTTTTCTATAAATTTCATAGAATGAAATAAAATGCTATCCATCATCTTCCTAATGCTTTTTTCTTTGGTGTACATAGGGATAAGGATAGGGTATCATACTGTTCGCCCCAAGCGGACTGTAGCCTTTCCTTATGTTTTTTTCTATTTTTTAGCTTCTGGAAATACACTTTTTAATTGAAATTCCATGCTTATTTTTTAGGTTTAAATGCCACTTAAACTAGCCCAATCAATATACGAGGTGAGTAAAATATTTGAATTAATATAAAGCCATTCCCTTAAAGAATTATCTGCTATTAGCACATTCCGACACTGCTTATAGCTGATCTTAGACCGTTGTTGTAGCTTATAGGTTTTTATAGAGGCAAGAACAACCTATTAGCACCTATTACATCTAAAACCCTGTCTCACAACCGTTAAAAAAACTAAAACCTTCATTGCTTGGTTAGTGTGCTTCTTAAATGCGCCCTTTTCGATTCAGCGCAAATATGTACTCCGACCGTATTACAATTTAAAGCATTGCTAATGCCACCGATAAACATCTTCATATTTAAAAACTTTTCATACACTCTCGACAAAATCTGGATAAGTACTTCATATTAACATGAATATTCAAGTATTTTATGTTCTATGATTTCATTAGGCGATTATTATCGTATCTAACAAAATGTCAAACCTTCATAAAGGCTGCATTATCCATTAGTTCCTTCGATGAGGGGTGCGCACAATAATATTCACCCTTGAGCTGATCTCGATGCTTTATGGTTCCATAACAATACAAAAGCTGCTAACCTAACTTTCCCTTTTTATGGATGTTACAGTGGTAGTCTATAAAATACTCTTTACCCTTGCCACCATTTGCAGGAGCAGATACAAAACATCGATAGTCTTTCGATAATTCGCTTATCGGAGTCGTAAAACTTCGATTACCTACATTATCCCGGAATTTATTCCCGCCCTAAATGCATTTATCAGCAAAAACAGTCTTCACTGGATAAGGTTAAATGTCAAATTTGTTCTTCATACATATATAAGCTGCAATGACCTCATCAGTTCTATTGAATTTGAAAGAAAAATCTCTCTTTTCGACTTTTCGTTCGTAATCCTCGCAACTGGGATGAGCTCACGTTCTGCGCAAAACCAAATCACCCTCGCAACAAAAAACACGAACCGGCCAAGTAGTTTACATGATGGAAAATTGTTCATCTAAAGCAATTGCAATGTACCGCAGATAAATCGCTTGCTTACTCGAGCAGGGGTTGCAGCAACCAGCCAGATATGAGGCTATTAATGATTGATAAGGGTGCTCTGCTGGTGGTGGCGGAGAGTGTGGCCGTGCGATTAGATTCAAAGTCATTTTTTAGCCTTGAAGGTGATGCACCTCCATGGAAACCGGATGGTTATCTCAAGAAGGTATAACGCAGCTAATAGACATTTTCTCAGGAGGGTTTGACGAAGACCGAGCAGTTGCACAGAGTAGGTTGTCGGGAAGGTTTTCCGCCTTATTTACTCTAAACGATGGGAAATGCTTTCAATTAATCAATTGTCAAGAGTTTTGCTATAGATACGGATCAGGAAATGAGGCTGCCAACTTGGCCATCTACATATGGGCGTAAATGGGGTGTAGAGGACACGTGCAGACGATTGCTTTGACAACGAAGGAAGCAAGCCGATTTGCCCGTTGATAGATGCGAGAACAAGACTTCTGACATTAGACAAATGGTGCCGTCGTCGATGTTCTGATAAATCAATTTCGAAATAGTTATAGAAAAGATGTTCACTAAATGGTTACTGTTTGGATAAGATGGTAAGAGCTGCTCCTGTAAAGTATTCTACTTGATACGAGTAAAGAGTAATACTTGATATAGAGGGCATACTCTTTTTTAATGAAAATCCGTAATAAATTGTACTGATCCTTTGCAGCGTCTGCTGTGCCGTGGCTATCCATATTCTTTATTTTAAAGTAATAAGGACGTGTTACGGCCTTTTATAAGAAAAAGCGAATATAATTTTCCGAAAGAAGTGTAATCCGATTGAAACCTCTTGGACCTCTTGTAGCTAGTGCTGCAGGCAGATTATATATTTGTACACTGTAAAGTTATCTAAGCTATCTAGACCCAGCATTCTGGTTCGACTTTTCAAACAGGGGTTAACCCTCTTGGGTTTCTTACTCTGAAAATAGTCCAACAGGTGCTCTCATTTTCCGCTGTGTCTTTTAAGGAATTTAAGATCATACCATAGGGCTTTACCAATAACAAATTATATGTAAAGATTGGTCCATTCTTTCGAATTTTCTTTTGCATAGCTGCACAGGGGAAGGCAAATCAAAATTGTTATTGGTACCGGGTATAGGCTTTAGAAATAAAAGCACGTTTGCTTACAATCTGCATCAATTGTACCACAAAACATCTAAGCAGGCTCAATAAAATGCAGAAAACTAGTAAAAACGATGCTAACTGTTAAAAATGTGCTGGGTTACGGCTATCATAATGAAATTGCTGGTTTGATGAGAAGTTTCGGTGCTTTATACTTACACCGCCAAACTGCAGCAGAAGAGTAGAACTGTAGGGAAGAAAAAAGGAACAACCGACGTCTCAGAAGAAAAAAATAAGATAAGTAATCAGTCTTCAAAGCTAGAAAGAAGCAGTTCGAAAATTATCATTCATCGTTTATCTAATTTAGGTTTTAAGTCGTCTCAAATGACCTTTACTTCAATTTAAGAAAGCATTCTTGCTACAAATCTCACGAACTTCCAGTCAATTCTTGATTTTGTCCTCGGTGTGTTGTAAGTGTAGATCAGTGATAACGTATTCATGATGTTTAACTACTCTTTTTAAAGTCACAAACTTTTATTTTATATTCCTTTAACTTTTCATTGTAAATGATTCCCCTTTGCAGCTGAAGCTATTTTGTTAGATAATAAAGACATGAATAAGGACTTTTAATAGTATAGAAAAATGTTATTGGTTTCTGTTACTGCACAGAACTCATAAACTGTCAAGTTGAAGATTTTAACGAATTCAATAAAACTCGCCGCTTATTGATTCTAAGCAATCTGTATGGTGTGCCTAGCTAACTTCTACAACTATTGTGGATGCGAAGTTATATTTTTTGACATGAATGGAAGGGACCTACAGTTTAATGCCGATTCTGAATGGAAGAGTTCCTACTGTTGGATGTTTGTCAGACATTTAGTAGTCGACTGCACTTAACCAATAAGCCACTGCGCTATCAAAACCTTTTCAAAAAAAACCAATAGGTGTACCTACTAAAGACTCATGTGAAGATGGTTTTGAAAAAAGGCTTCAGGAGTGAAAGTCAAAAAGTTTTCGCAAATATTTCTATGTGACATAGTCGCGGTGTAAATATCTCGTAAAGGATATAGGTCAGGAAATCTAACTTAATCTAAGACAACTGCTTGTTTTTTAATCAGCAATGTGGATTAGGGTGTTTAAGCACCTTTTATGCACATATATGGACGCTGATTCACGCAGAGCGTATTAGATGCCACCCACATTAGATGCCACCATGTATTCACCTATACCCGTGCCTAATTTAACGAAATGGAAACAGCTGGCTACGGCTGTATTGGTTTTCAAAAGATAAGATACTCCTTATCTGCAGTGCATTATTGTAGTTCTGTTTGCATATAAATAGTCAAAATACATCTATCCGAAACTGTAAGATACTTTTCCCCTTACTCTTACACTTTCGACATAGTGCCAATTTGACAGCTTCAAGTCTTTCATTTTCCCTAAGGTGACCATTCGTCCTCTTTTTATGACGATAGCACTTTTTTCGCTATTTTGTTATTTGTTTTATTTATTAAAAACTTAAGGGATTCGCCTGTGCACGCTCCTCAAAGTCTGTCTGCCTCATCGATAACCATATTTTGATGACAAAATGGTTTTATAACCATAATTGGACTATTTCTATATACAGACTTGCAGATTTAGAGAAGAACATTTTTTTTGTTATTAGCTTTGAATCACCGTATTCTTCTCTATCTCTCTATTGTTTCTGTCGGTGAAATAGAAATGGGATTATCAAAGACATTTTGCTCAATTGCAGACTTACCACACTGATTGGGTCCAATCGTAGGCAAATGGTTGCAGGCATAATAATGGGGTAGATTTAAGAGACTAACCACTCTATATAGTCATCTCAGTTTGCCTTGTAATATGTTTGTTTCCTCACTTCATTCTGGTTGGATGGACGGAATTCTTGACGTTCAACGTCGTCAATGTTGAAAGTTATCTTGTTCCATGTCCGTATTCTTTTTTGTTCACGTAAATAGATGACACAATGTTTAATATGAAGAAACGTTTGTTTGTTGGGGATTCTTATTAATTCAGTAAGTCAAGACCGGGTTACCCCGTAGATTTAAAAATAACAAAAATAAAAAGTCAAAGTTACAAAACTATCTATCACTGGCATAGTCATATAAAAGCCGATCTGTGGCCTCACCGTTTCTGCATGAGCCTATGACCAACTTTAAGAGATATCGTAGATCAAACTTGTATATAATTTAATACACTTGAGAACTCCTTGTAATAAACAAAGAAAATCAACTGCCTCCATCTACTTGAATAAATTAATCAACTATTTACTTACATATATGTGTTTATCCTTTATTGTAAAAGACATCCTCCCACCATTTATGTGTAAACACCGAACTTTAATTATTACAAGACAAAAAAATAATAATAATAAAGCAAATGAATATTTACAAAGAGGGCGCGGTCTGGCCCTTGCACAGCAACCTATCTACATCTCTGCTGATGAAAATTTACAAAGTCACTGTGTTTACACTCGGTTACGTGTCAATTGAACGTGTAGATATGCCAAGCTTATGAGCTGTAAAATCGATACTGTGTAGTGGTAGTAACCCAGTTATGTAACAGCTCTCGTCAAAAATTCATTCTCTAACTTATCGTCCTTGCACGTGTCGTCTAAAGATGTACCCCCAACCATATAAGCAAGTACCGTCATTTAAAGCATCCTTAGATTGTCATTTTCTGCACTGACAAGAACTAATGCTACCTACATTGTTGCGAACTCTGTGCGATAAGACCCCGTTCATGTAGTAAATAATACTCAACCCAATCTCTATATTGCCTCCTCTGTTCGTTCAGTCCTTCAGACTTCCCACTATGAAAAGCAAACAATATTCGCGTGCTCCTTCATCTAATCACAGTCAGCGTCAGCAATCACATACTGATAAAGCAGCCGCCGCCGATGACGACGCCGACGCCGACTACAACGACGATCTGATGTTTTTTTTGTTCAAAAGGATTAAATAATTCCATTTCGACTACTTTGTCGACACACAAAGGTGGAGTTGGGGTGAGAAAGCGAATAGAAGCTAACAGAGTTAATCCAACCGAAGCTGCAAAAAGGGGTTGTTGCTATTTGCCCCCTGCCCCCTGTCCCCTTAAATCCATCTGTGCTGACAAAATAATCATTTTGTGATTCACCCCTAACACTTTATAGATCCTTTAGCAACACTTAGCTTCACATGTTGTCATTGCCGTCGTGTCGTGTTGAGTCGTTTCTGCTGTCTGTTGAAAGGGTGAAACTGGGCGTTCGGTATGGCCATGGATTTCATTTACACTTTAATCGCTCTGAGACTGAGATTTTCAAAGGTTGAGATGCTGAATCTCGGAAGCTAAATATGATACTACTACCACCATCAGCACCACCGCCACCATCTGTTCGCGTAGACAAAGACGAAGCAGCATATTCGAGGATAGAATTCCGAAGTGGGGGCCGTTACACGTATCATAAAATCCAAATGAGAGAAGACATTCGCCGGGGCGAAACATTCCGTGCGAAAGCGGAACAAAACGTGAACTTGAATTTATTAGAATTTCATTCAAATGGAGTGGAATGGTATGGAAAGTAGAGCAATTGCCCACAGAGAGATACAATAATTGTGGACACGGACACGGCTGAGCCCTGAAGATTTTTTTGTTTTTCCCCAGAAAGGCAATGACAAGGACCGTTAGAGAGGAAATGGAAAGTATTGTCAGATTGGCGACTTGGGTGGCATGGTTATGCGAACACAAATGTGCGGTGAGGTTGACTGGAGAAGGGGGAGTCTAATTTGACAGTTTAAGCAAACGGCTGTCAAATTTTGTGAGTTGTTGCGTCTAATTTTCTAATGAGACCGTGTCTTTTGGTTCAGGCAAGACAATTTGTGCTTTAGATCAGATTTACTTTTTAAAACTTCTTAAATTGAAATTGCTCCTTTTTTCAAATCGTATTATCTACTGAAAAATTGACTTCAGTAGTAGTTGGGTTCGAGCGACATGCATCTGGCATTAAATTGTAGGTACCTTTCATTTGTATGAGAATACAGTCTCGCGGTCACAATGGCTTTTGGTTCAGTATAGACGTCAACGGCCATTATTTTTATAATATTGTTGGCTGATGAGTCTCATAGGTTTAGTTGGAAGACGTTCGATGGATGACTTCTAGTTACAGAATTAACTGCGTCGTTAACAGTCAGACAGACGGCTACCTTACGCACACAATTGCAGTACTGCGCTGCGGAATTCATTTTGGAACAAATGTAATGTATGTATGTAGTTAAACCATCAATTTGGCATTTTTGGATGGATAATTTTATGCGATTAATGTTTATATATGATTTCGAGCATGTGGCCGCCGCGGCTGGTTCGAATAAAGACAAGTCTAGAGGTCCACTTCAACCACTTTTTCAAGCATTTTGGCTGTATGTCGGCCACGAAGTCCCCTGACGTTTCTGGTTTCTGGCCCAATGACTCCACAAGCCCATAGAGCACACCAAACAATCAGTTTTTGTGGATGAAATGGAATTTCAAGGGTCTCATGTGGATTCTCTTCACTCCAAATGCGGCAATTTTGCTTGCTGACGTAGCCATTCAACTCAAAATGAGCCTCATCAATGAACAAAATTTTGCGATGAAAATCAGCATCGATATCAATCTCATTTTCAGCCCATACACCAAAATCACGACGCATTGCATGGTCTCGCGGCTATAATTCTTGCACGAGCTGGATCTTGTAAGGTCGTAAGAAGAGATCTTTGCGCAAAATCTTTAAAATATTGTTGATGGACAAAGCTTCAATTGCTGTGCACGGTGGCGAATCGATTCATTCGGGTCCTCTTCAACACTTTGCTCTACAGCGGCAATTGTTTCTTCGTTGCGCACTCTTCGACGTCTCTGCGGATGCGTATTATTAATAGAGTAAACGTAGTGCGAAAGCGATCCATGGTTAACCGAATTAATTGCACTGATGGACGATTATGTCGACCATAAAATGATAAAATGAACTGAGCTTGCGGTAAACTAAAAAATAAATTTGCACGATTTGCAAGCGTTGTTCATTTGTCAACCTGTTCATGATGAAATGACACACCCAACTGAATATAAATGACATTAGAGTTGCAAGATTTGACCAAAAAATGACAGTTTTATCTCTATTCGAAAACCCAACCTCTAAAAAAAAACCCTTTATAATTAATGTCAAACTGTGGCTTCAACCACCATATTTTTGACAATCAACTAGCATCCTCTGTAGTTCACACGTATTCACAGATAGGAAAATTAAGAAAGGATTTTGCGGCCATTTTTAACAATAGTTTGCATGTTCAAAGGGTATGCTGAGTTGACTATCTGGTTAGTTACTCATCTGTGGTAGAAACAACAGCGTTTGATATGAAAACGAAAAAAAAACAGCTAACCTCACAAAATAAAATAGTGCATCAGCCCTAGACTGGAGTACCACAAGGGAGGTAGTGTTTGGAAGAGAAACTATACCTTTGCACTCACTAACGACGAATACGAGCCAGTATCAATCATCACTGTGGAGCCAGTATCACAACATTATTAAAAAGAAGAAGAGCATGCCCGATGACTGAACTTGGGCTATAAGCTTCATATGCCTTAAATACGCGAAAGGCGATCATATGCCTTGCAAGAACTAGGCATATCCCTAATCAATGCCGCATATAAAATCTTATTCAGAGTATTGTGTATAAATACGACACACTTATCGTGCCAGCGTGGCTTCCGGTCTCGCAAATCGTCCATCTAAGCCAAGTCCTAGAAAAGCATTTGAATCAAAGGACAAACTCCTATCCTTCCAGTTTTGCTATACTGGACGATAAGAAAAAAAAACAGAGTTAATATTGGGTTCTCTCGAAAGAAAATTTCTTTAACCAATATTTGGCCCTATATGTTAGAAAGGCAAATATAGGAGAAGATATTGTCCATTAGGCCACATCCAACGAATGGACAATAATGGTCTAGCCAAGATAATCTTCGAATTTCAGTCCTAACGTCTAAGACGACAATAAAAAGCAGACTTACATTTAAAATATTAAGTTGTTGCATTTGGTTTGGATAGCTGGAAGCAGGGTGCCCAGGATCGTAAAGGATGGTATGCATTCATTTGAAGTTTTTGATAAAAAAAGGATCAAGTTAATTAAAGTCCTTCACTGAGTCCAATGTATATAGAGGCTTAGATGCATAGTGACTTCAATCAGTCAGAGAGATTGCATGCTTTTACTTCAGCTTTCTGATTGCCAAAAATATCATGGAATTATGGCCTTAACTAGCGAACTAAGTGAAGTTCAATTAAACTTTTATTTAATCTGAAGTTAAAAAAAATCGAAATGAATGCATTCTGCAACTCCGCTGTTAATGAACATTTTGGCAAGTACTAAGCCATTCCCCTCGTTTTAAAAAGTAAAATCCTTCATCATACATGTGTACATATAACCTTCGAATACTTATCACTAATTCACTATTCCCAAAGTTAAGTGTTCTGCTAAATCTAAAATTCAGCCATTACCGCTCGCAATACCTCCGTATTCCACCACCATCAACATCGCTAACTTAATAACAAGCAAAAACATCACGTAAACACGACCATTAAAGGTGAAACTGATTCAATAAAAATGTCAAAAATATAATTTCCATCAAAATTCGTACGACATCCATTTACATAAATTCGCACACACTCAGAGCTGAAAAACACTTCCACGCAAAACCTCAGCCTCCTCTGCTTCCTTTGGCTCTCTGCAACAAGCAGCTAGCTTTACACCAACCATTACCACCCACCACCCACAACCACCACCACCATCAACATCATCAGTACCACATGATGACTGGCTTCTCCCAGCACAACTGTCGTCGTTTACTAACCTCGGGCCAAATTTCATCAACACAAACATCATTCACGGTTTTTATGCGAAACTTTAATGGATTTTAACGTCAGGAAATTAAACGACTAAATCAATAAATCCTTTGTCCAAGTGCTTTAGGATGATGAATTTTAGTGAGCACAAAACCCAAACGCTGCTGGATATACATAGATGCTCAGTGTGAGTGTGAGTGTGAGGAGAGGTTCCAGGCGTTGATGGCTGTTGTAGCGGCGTGGCGGCGGGCGCGGAGTTGTAAAGTGTCCTGTCGCTGGGGAACCTGCCAGCCTGGCATAAATCTGAAATTGGATTAAATCTTGATAATTTAATATTTTTAATGGAGCTCCGGAGGAGCGTCAAACTGCTATGGCAGTTTTATTACTACGTATACGCATTCACATTCATACAAACACACTGATAGATGTATCGCATACCTATGCAGACATTCCACAATAAATTAGTAATGGCGGCTACGGTTATGGTTGCGAACATCAGTTTTTGGATTTATACAGCCCAAAAACCGTTTGGCAGGCCACTGCCAAAATTTTTAGGTAAACTCATTTACAATGGCGGGGCGCTATAATGATTAACATGGAAGAGGATGGTGGCTGGACAGGCAGTGGTTGGGCAATTCGGTTCGACAAGTCCCGCACCTACAATTTAGGGGACCAACATCAAATTTGGTCTAATTTTGAAAATTGGGCGTTAATGAGTTTTGCGGCCCAACTAATCGCTGAAATTCACGGATGCAATTATCAAGCGCATGGAGTAAGGGTTAAGTGCATTTTGCGACGATCTTCATGGGAGTTTTGTGTCGTCAGCGAATTCTGATACTGCTGCACTCGACTATTCGGTCAAGTTGGGTTTTTTTTTTTCGAAAGATATTTAATTGAATGTAAAAAGTTTCAAGTGCTTTTAAGTGGTCTAAGTTTGGGCTGACTGTATGGTAAAAGTTTGTTTAGGAAGATGAAATCTTCTATGTGTTTTCTTATTGAATTAGGTCATCTTGGATGGTAGGTAGTTGTAGATGGTTTTATAAGGAGTGTGGTCGGTCAACGAAGTTTTGTGAAATTAGTTTTGTTCTTTTTGATTGAAAGGAATCTATGTTAAGGAGTGTAGCAGTATTGAAGGATACTAATCGAAGGAACAAATTGAAAAATTTAAAAAAAATTTAAACTTTTGATGTCAGCAACTAACGCATATAACCAAAGTAAAATTTCAGCAGGAACAATCGTAAGTCTTTGATTAGTTTTTAAAAATATAAAAGATGCATATGCGAATGCAATAAAACCGACAAAGCTAAAAACAGTTGTGAGTTCTAAGAAGACGTGAGAACTGACGCTCCGCTTAGAGCACGTGTTGTTCGAATTTACGTTAATATCAAACTCGTTCTATGCTTAATTGATATTTATCAAGCTCTCGAACAACTCAGATGGCTGTGCCCAAACGCCTTCATTTCAAGGTTTTTTTTTGAATTTTCGAGCTTATCGAAGAATAACTTTTAGAATAACTAAATATTATCCCTCTAAATTTTTCAAGCTTCTTATCTCTTCGAGGTGTTCAAAAAAGTATGTTCCCAGAAACTTCTTGAGCTTACGAAATATTCCCTCACATTTGCCCATATGCGAATACGCTTGATATCCCTTACGGATTGCATATTGTCGCAGAATCTACAGGTATCCATGTCTTCTTAGAGGTCAACGTCCGGACAGGATACCTAAATGTCAAAATTCACTCGTTTCTGTTTAATGCAAGAATTTATTCAGATCTTTTTAGATCGAAATGTACCCCAAAACGCCAAGGTTTGATCACCTTACTCTGTTTTGACTGCATAATGCCTGCAGCATTGGGCAACAGCTCTTCATGAGAAGTCGTACATGTTCACTATTATTTCAGGAACTCCTCGTCAAATATGTAAATGAAGAAAATATCGCTTCATCCACTAATTAGACTTTCGATCTAATCTGATTGACTAAGATATTAGAATCGTTAGTGGTTCCGATGACAATAATTTTTTTCTAAAAATCAAAAGGAATTTCGCCAGCTTTTGGCTGGTACCATGCAATTGTCTATAAATCGAAGTACAAAGTGGGATTCGGCGAGTCTGTATTCTGTCACCAATATTGACTCTTACGTCCGAACTCAACCATCTGGACTACGCTGAGGATGTATGCTTGCTATCTCATAGAATAGGCAGAGATGGAAGCAGACGTCGTTTGGCTAAAAATATGCAAGGAAAAGTCTGCATTTGGGATTCTATTCACGATTTGGCATAGTTATGTAAATAGTTTAAACACCAAGCTACGGCAGTTCTATTCCAGAGTGGAATCCGTGCTGCTGTATGGATGTGGCACTTGCAGAGTGACCACTACTATCATGAGAAAGCTGCAAACGTTCGTTAATAGGTGCCAACGCAACATCTTAAGGATTTTCTGGCCAAACCGTATCTAATCTAAAATGAACAGCTTTATCAGAAAACGGGCCATAAACCTATAGTCACAACTATGCAGCGACGAAAGTGGCAGCGGAATGGTTACACATTCCGAAAAGGTTACAGGTTACGCACACTATGGCACGTAGGCACTGTAGAGGTCCTAGGACCAATCATAAGGGGTCATAAGCATACACCTGTTATTTGGTGTTTTTCCAATTTTCTTTTATGACACACGTAATTCTCAGTTGTGGGTGCAGTGGCTTAGGGTTTAAGTGCGTTAAACTTCTAAGCGAGGGGTCGCCGGTTCAAATTCGACCCTAAAAATTGCCTAGAAGTGGTTTCTTGAAAAACTATTTTCTATTCTAACATCCTCTCCGTTTTCTATAGATTAGGTATGGTAAAATCCACATATGAAGTATTAAATTGCTACCCACTGCTTCTTACTTTAAAAAATGAAACAAATTCTGGTCTAACCTATCAAACGCCTTAATGAAGTCTGTGTATACAACGTCAACCAGCTTCAGGACTAATATCTGAAACGTAAATACTCTCTCGAAGCCGACATTTTTAAGTAGATATAAATATTTCTGTAATACCTTTTAATCTCTAAGATTCAAGGTCATTGCCTTCACAAAATGCTCTTTTCCTAACAAATCAGACATCCTATAACGTTTTTCAATAACATTATTACAATAATTTCATTGTTTAAACTCTTGTATCTATAATTGGGGCAGACATCTTATTTACTTTTAAGACCCCTTCAAAAGTACCTCTCTACCTACGTATACTCTGCACCTATTCCATGTTCTTACCAATCTATTTATGGATTTTTTCCCTACAAACAAGGAGACCATTATACTCGAGTTTTCGTCCTCGCGCGCCACGACCACGTAGGTACCTACTTACATATTTCAATAGTTAGATACAGTGTTAATGTTCGCTCATGACTCATTCTATACCAATTTAGATATCAAATAACGCCTTTTATTGCTGCGTGTCGCAGTGACGAACAAGACAATATATTTATATAGCTTTTCATGCACAGGAATAATTGAAGGATTAAAATACCATTGCATTGTTTTATTGACAGATAAACAAAACAATCGACAATTTTAACGTAATTTCGCTGATTACACGAAACGCGTTTTACATGCACTTTAGCACGCAACCCTACGGCGGAATACGTGATCCACCAGTATGGCGACAGGATAATGTAACATACATGCACATCAAATAAATGCTACACCATGAAAAGGACAACAAGGCGTCACCGTCATCATCGCTGGCTTCCAAAGGCAAATGCAACTCCATTCACCGAGTGAACTGTCAATATAGTATTTTACTAAAGTGGCTTTCTTGTCGTCGTTGGTCTTTTTTGTTTTTTTTTGCAGTCAGTTGTTGATGTTGTTGTTGCTACCGTTTTGCGTGAACATACAAACAAAAAAAGAACCCGACAAACAAATAAATAAATACATTTATGTACGCTTGTGTGTGTGTGTAGTTTTTTATATAAATAAAATAAATTGTTCCTTTAGCCAGGCGGCATAAAGTCCCGCAGTGGCGGCTGTCAAAAAAAAAAAAACAAAAAAGAGAACAGCACTCCGACTTCCTTTCGCCGTCCGTGCGCCGCACCTACTTGTCGAACACATGAAATATCGGTTAAATTTACCTCGAAAGTATGTAAACATTTTCATTTCCGCATGAAACCGTGGCAAAAGTTAATCGTGAACGTATAATTACGTTGCAGCACTGCGCTGCATGTAACTTATACTTTTGGCCGGGTTATGCGGGGCAATTACCACAGCTGGGTCGAGTCGAGGTTTTTCCTAGAAATTCCGTGAGTTATAGGTTGAATGTGTCAAAGGGTCTACCTAACCAACTGTTCCCCACCTCATCGGTAGGTAGGTACGGTACCATTGTCACTTGGAATAATTGTTGCACTTTAGTTTCGTTATCATTTGTAGGATTTAAGTTGTCTGCTCTGCGTTCAGATAGGTAATATGTATAGGCATTTCTTGGGAATTCTCTCAACCCTGATAGAGATCTAATAATGGTATTGATTTAATATGAGTGCCGAAAGTGCCTGCCAGTTGGAACTGGAAGCAATGACTCACGAACCCTTTTAAGCTGAAACTGGGTCAGTGTGACATTTTTGAAAGAGGTTGTAGGTATGGTACTTACGATGTGCAACTCACGATACGCTATTAGCAAATTGCTTGCATACAGCGGTGTTATTCTGTGCGGCGTTAACGTTTTCGTCTTACAAAATCCCAACTCAACTCAACTCAATTTAATTTATTTGTTTAATAAGTTGATTAAGGTCGTATTTAGTAGTAGCATCAGGGACTGCTGCCAGTGTAAACAAAGCTAAGTCACTGTAAGGATTTTTGAATTAATGACTGCATAATATATCTATAACGGACAAGGGATCATAATTCATTAAAAGCCTTTAAAATAACTTTCGGTAAGCTAAACTGGCAGTTGAACCCTGTTTGAGTCTGGTTTGATGCAAAAATCACTTCTAGTACATTGCTTACTTTAAAGAGGCTATATTCAGGACCTTAGGACGGATCATCCGTCATTCAACCTCAAAAAAGTTTCGGCGGGCTTTCTTGTTTCGGATAAATACAATTCTTTTAATGCTAAATTTGTGTGTTTGGTGCAAATCTTCAAAGAACAAAAGGATTCCATTTTCGTCTCACAAAAGAACTCTATGGAAGAGTTTAAGCATTTTGTTGAAACAGCGTAGAGAAAGTGGAACTCGACAGAGTGAAGCTTTGCAGAACGAAGAGCTAAAAGAAAGCACTCAATCTTAAATTAAGGACGGATGGTCACCGAAGAGATAGATCTTTCTGAAAAGCTTTTACATTTTGAGAAAACAATTTAAAAACGCAAAAACATGTATTATTTAGTAAAATTGATGTTTCGAAGGTATTCGACAAGGTTAATCATGACTAAGCTTAGCTTTAGCCACACAGCAGAGACACTCCTACGTAATCTTGTCGATGGTAGATTACAACGTGTGGTCGTTGGAAGGAGCTGCTCGGTTCTAAAGCCTCTCAAAAGCGGTATCAATATTAGGAGCGATTTTTATACCCTATCCTAAGGGTATATTAATTTTGACACATAGTTTGTAACACCCCTTAATATTCGTCGTAGACCCATAAAAGTATATATATTTATGATCAGGACCAAATCCTAAGGCTATTTAGCAATGTCCGTCCGTCCGTCCGTCCGTCCGTCCGTATCAACTTTTGAGGCCTTTAAAGTTATGATAATAGGCTGAAATTGGAGCATATACTCCCTAGGGTCCCGAAATGGTAAAGTGTTAAAAGTTTTTAAATCCGCCCACTGCCACGCCCACAATTTAGAAAAAACCGTTTTAAGGCTTAAGTTAGAGAGATAAAGTTGTAAAACCTTCACAAGATATGTAGGTACTGCCTACCTTTATAAATTTGTCATATAAAGTTTTTTGCCACGCCTACTTTTTGTGGGCGTTTTTCACTAAAATGCTGTTTTCTTTGAAAATTTTCATAGAAATCGAAAAAAAAAGTTTAACAATATATTTAGCCAATATTTTTTCCAATATATCGCCCATACAAAGTTTTTGGCAACGCCCACAGTTTGGGGGCGTTTTTTCAAAAAAAAATATTTTTTTTTCTATAAATTTCATAGAATGAAATAAAATGCTATCTATCATCTTCCTTATGAATTTTTTCTTTGGGGTACATAGGGATAAGGATAGGGTATCATACTGTTCGCCCCAAGCGGCTACTACATAAGTTCCTTATGTTTTTCTATAAAAAAAACTTATAAACACTTATCAATAGATAAACCAGATTCCAGATAAACTTTTTGCACTTGGTATAGGTTGGAGTCATTCAGATTCCTTCTTCAAATCATTCAGATTGATCCTGGTTTATGATGGCTCAATCGTTAGAAAAGATTAAGTGATTTACTTAAGAGTCTGTCACTTTGCTTTCAAGCAGATAATTCAGAATAGCAATTCCGATTATTTCTTTGACGAGCGCTGTCTAAAAATAAAACAAACGAAACAGACTCTATATACTTTGTCCTCTACCAGCTGTTTCTTGGCGGTTCATTTGCAATGCCTGTAAGGCGAGCTTTGCAGTCTCTATTGATGGCAATCACTTTTTCACGTATGACCAACGGATATTGTCAAACAAAAATGTTAAAAAAGCGGTCCTTGAAACCCAAAGGTGGGCGTCTAGAACACATTTTGTAAAGTCGACTTGTTGTCGGAGGCAGAAGCAACGAAAAAGTGTTGGTTGCGGCAATAATGACGATCTAAAGATGCCCAAAAAGTATTCGTCGTCACAATTTTTCAAGTTTACCTAGGAACCAATATTTAACCTAAGGACGACTAACAGAAGCTCAACAGCAACAGCAAAAGAAAATATCGAAACAATAACACACAAAGTAATTTATTAAGTTAAAAATTGTTAGCAATTATAAATATTGTTGGCAACATTAATTCGCGAATCAAGCTATATCCAACACGAAGGTCGGCAAATACCACAAACAATTATTCCATTTTATCGATGGATCGGTGTGTGTATAAGTACATGCTAAAAAATAACCACCCCCCAGGAGCGAGCGGGCATTACAAACCATAATTGAGTGAAAATTTATTTTTCACATATATCACGTTCACCCAAAACTATTGCAAATACATATCACCTCGTCCCTTACTTTCAACCATTAAGCACAATTGTTATATTGATTTTCAATAAAATTGTTCAATTGTGCGGTTTGAATGGTGTCGCGAGTTTTGTATGGACATCCCCTAGCGCGGCCCAAAAATGACCGCGAGCATTGGGAACAATTCCAAGATGAACCAAACATGACAATGGGGATAATTAAAATTCGCCCAGCACAGGCCACCCTCAACTCTATTACTATGCGCTCGCTATCGTATAGAGCTGTAAGGTTCCAACAAATAACTTGCGGCACACGGTGGCAGCGAGCGGTGCAACTGGACTCTGCAATCGACCGGAAATGAAGTGTTGTAAATGCACTCGAAAATTGTGTTCGAGCCCCGAAATTGTACTTTTGCCAAAATAGTGTTAACATACCCATTGACCCAAATTGCAACAGTCGAACACAGCTGGACGTGGACATACATACGTATAGTGCCGTGTGTTTGGCTGGCGGTTGTGGAGGTGTAGGTAATGGTGGTACCGAGCGTTCCTGCCCATTCATGGTTCGCTCACATGTTTTGGTTTCCTCGGAGGACTTAGTGAAATTGTAGGCGTTTTGGGTCAGTTTCCATCCGGGAAAGTTCACATGAAATCGAAAATCGTTCAGGGTCATTCCGAGTGTAGGCCCGCAATGGTTATGGCTTACAATCGATTGTGTCAAGGGAGAAGCGAAGGCACAACCAGGAACAAATAAATTTTGCATGTGCTACATATTGATAATTTTATTGTTTTCAGTTTTGAAAATTTGCATGTGAAATACTGGCATTAATTTTGCATGGGTGGATGGTTTGTGGATGGGGCTGGACGGAAGGTATAGGCCAAATCGGGTCAGGTCTGTGATGAATAAGACCTAATTGAGGGCAAAATGTCCGCGATTGATGCACTTTAAGGTAAGGCACTTTATAATTGTGTAATTGGCACTGCCAATCAATTTAACTCATGTCGGTTTTATCATATGGAAAACTAAAAATTCGTCCAAGGCTTACTAGTATTAACTTTTATCGTGAGGCACTCAGTCACATGGACTTAATACTTCGAGTCATGTGGTATAAACCCACACGTTATGTCCAATTTAGCTCGCTTCTAGGGAAGTTATTTGTTTTACTATCAAAACTTAAATGTAATTTGATTGAAATTCCGAGGTTCATTGATGTCAGGCGATATAAGGAAACAAAATGGGACCCACCGAAACTCAATCTGTCCACCGTGGCCATAACCTTATGTAATATATTTTTATATATCTTAAAAATAAAACTACAGTAAGTTGCATATAAATTCTTGTCTGGCTATAGCCGGTTTAATTAAATCCGCACCACAACTAGGTCTGGATTCTGGAAACATCTTATTGTAAGCTCCTTACGAAACTATATCAGCCATCAAAGGTACTCTCAGACTAAGAGAGATCAAAATTCCGAAGCCTTGCTCTTTTGAACACTCAAGCAGATTGTAAATCTATAATCGTTAGGGATTTTAGAATTGCTATACTTGGACTGGAATTCACCTAGTACTCTCATCGAAGGTATATTCGTCTTCACGAATGGTTTTAACACGGAGAAGATTACAGGACGTTTTCTCAGTGGCTTTTTGAGAGTCAAGCTGCACTTAAACCAATCGGCTCAAAACTTGTAAACGCGAAATGCTTAACAGTTAGGGCTATAAGTCATCATAATTTGAGGGAAACAAAAAGCGGTGACTGGCTCGACTACAGCTCTGACTTGAACCCACAACTACCGGACGTAAAGGTGTTACCACCTTTCAACACCGCTCTGAGTTTCATCGATGGTGTCGCTACACATTTTACTAAGAGACAATAGAACAACATCAGTGGTTGCGCTACAACCGAAAGACTGTGGCCCAATATTAATATCAAAGCCTCCTGTATATCTAGATAGAAGCCAAATCCGGGTGTTTGTCTTGACATTAACAAGAGCCTGTGTCATTGGAAACATGGCTAACAGACTAGAAGTTTTTACAAACCATTTCTGCAGAAATTGTAGAGATGAAGAGGATATATGTATAGTCTTTAGCTGTGCAGTGACCCAAATCTACAGGAACGCCACTTACCCTGCATGGAAGCACGGTTCTTACATGCACATCTAAGGTATTCACAATAGGCCCACTATGGTTTCTGGGTGAAATTACTCTTGGTGCAAGCAGCCCTACTAGCCTCACCTGAGGCTTTGTCTTTGACCTCGGTCATATCAGCACTAAGTTTAGTATCTTTAGTCACATGCCGAGAGCACGTTAAGTAAGTAAGGTGAGATAGTTATATTTATTGGTACCCGCAAAACACGAAACATTTCTTGAATCCTTAAAAAAGTCCCTGAAAAATTCTTAAAAATATTCATGAACCGAATTGACTTAGTATTTTGATTTTCGAATTTGAGTTTCTTTCAAAAGTTATTTTAAACATAAAACAATAATTTTTCAAAAACTTCAAAAGATATCCAAGAAGGACAATTCTCTTGAATTCCATTAAAATCCAAAGGTTATTTTTGTTTTTTATTTTTCAAGAATATTTGCAGGCGCATTAAAAATAAAATTTTCTGAGATAACGGGTGATCCAAGTAGAGATACTTTTTTCAATAGCCTTTTTTGACAGATCACGTGTGAGTCGTGTCATGCTGTCATGTTATTTTTGTTTAGTATTGTTTGGCATTTCATAATGGAAAGACTTACGCGTGAACAACGTTTACAAATTGTTCAACTTTATTATGAAAATTCACGTTCTGTGAGGAATGTGTTTCGTGCACTTCGCTCAATTTATGATCAACATAATCGGCCTACTGAGCGTACTATTCGCAACACCATCACCCATTTTGAGACCCAGCATTCATTATTGGATAATATTCGACCGAATATACCACGTCCAGCACGCTGTGAAGAAAATATAGCGGCCGTAGCGGAGAGTGTACACGAAGACCGTAGAGAGTCGATTCGGCGCCGTTCGCAGCAACTCGGGCTGACGTATGGAACGACTTGGCGCATTTTACGTCAAGATCATAAATTGAAAGCGTACAAAATACAGCTTGTGCAAGCTTGTTTAGCGATGAGGCCCATTTCTGGCTCAATGGGTATGTAAACAAACAAAATTCCCGCATTTGGGACGAAGAGCAACCTGAAGAGATTGAAGAACTGCTACTTCATCCAGAAAAAACAACGGTTTGGTGTGGTTTGTGGGCCGGTGGAATCATCGGTCCATATTTCTTTAAAAATTATGCCGGTGCGAACGTAACCGTCAATGGCGACCGTTATCGTGCCATGATAACCGACTATTTGATGCCTGAAATTGAAGCTCGTGATCTCGGCGACATTTGGTTTCAGCAAGACGGCGCCACTTCCCACACATCGCATCAATCAATGGACTTATTGAGAGAACATTTCGGTGAGCACATAATTTCACGTTTTGGGCCGGTCGATTGGCCACCAAGATCGTGTGATTTTTCCTGTGGGGATATGTAAAGTCAAAAAAAAAACAGTCTCCATTAAATTTGAATTTTCTGTGTTTTTTTTCTTTAAAAAAGTAGGGAACCTCGAAATGGATCACCCTTTATATTGAAAAAAACAAGGTTGTTTTACTCATAGCTCTTTGATATTAAATTGTTCCATTTTTTGTGATGCCAGTGACCCCTAGATTCTTTTCATTTCATATCAAAACCGATACATTACTTTAAATAAGCTGCATTAAAAAAATGCTATTTGCTATCCTAAATACTAACTTAAAATACATTTTTCAAAAAAAAGTTTCTTAACTACTGAGGCGATAATAGTACTACTAAAACTAACCCTACCGCACTACCTAATATCCAAACTCAACTTCCAAACATAAAATATTTATACGAGGTTCTCATCCAGAAGAAAATGGAAACCAGACACCGTTACGAAAGACTTCAAAGTATTAATCTTCACGGATGGTTCAAAACTGTGGAGGGTGCGGGCGTATTTTCTGCAGAAATAAATATATCTAATTCCTTTAGTCTTCCCAATTCATCCAGTGTGTTCCAGACGAAGGAACTGGCAATTAGAGAAGCAGGGAAATCGAAATTGTTTATCCGCTGGGCTTCGTAAAGAGTAATATCTTCCTGTACTTTTCCTCAAAAGCGGAAACTAGGTGGTCAACTAACTGCGTCATTTCTACGATGATGTGGCCTACGTACAGAAAACACGTGCGGACGTCGCGAGTCGCCATTTCTACCGACACGCATGCTGCTAAGCTTGGCATACTTTATTGCACCAACTGCCGTGGGGATATTGCGGAAAAGGAAGCTGTGTTCCATCTACTACGTGGTTGCTCGGCTTTAGCTAAAACTAGACAAAGCATACTAGGTAAACTATTCTTTGACGACCTTTCTGAAACCTCAGGCGTCGTTCTGGCGCCACTGTCTTGTTCAATACCACAGGGTTAAGTTAAGTTTCAACTTTTCTTTTAAATACAACCAAGAAAATAAAACTGATTCCTAAGTAGTTTTCAAAGAAACGTGATAATGGAAAAAGAAGAGTACAGTGGAAGAAAGGGTTACAATAACGGTTTTAAAAATAAGTATTGAATCCAACAGGGCTATTGCACGAGAAATCAGTGGTTCTGAAAGAGCCTTAAGAAATTTTATAAAAAAAGGCGAATGATATAGAAAGAATGGTGGTCGAAAATAATAGAGCAAAATATCTCGAAGAAAAAAAAATTGAATTGTCATCGAAGCAACCAAAAATAAAAGGGCTGCTGGCCAAATTGTTGCTCACCTCGGTTTGCCCATAACAAAACGAATGGTTCAACAAATTTTAAAATGTTATATACAAAAAGCACTTCAAAACGCTTCTTCTGAAAATTCACCATAAGACAGCCCGACTGACATTTGCCACAGATTGTATGAATTGGGTAGAAAAATGGACCACCGTTTTTTCTTCTGATGAACAAAAAAAATTAATTTCGACGGCCCAGATAGTTTCAGTTATTATTGGCATGACTTACACCATAAACAGCCACCAAGAATGAGCAAAAACTTTCACGGAGGAAGAGTGATGATTTGGGGAGCTTTTCCTTCTTTTGGAAAAGGGAAATTGTGTTTCATTCCAATGAAAATGTAACTGCGAAATGCTGGATGCATCTCTTTTTCCATTTTTAGAAGACGTTGTTGGTGACCGAGATTTCATTTTCCAACAGGACAATGCACCAATTCATATTTCTCTGTACTCGCTAGAATGATTCAGGCAAAAGGAAATCCCTTATCTCTGGTGCCCACCGTGTAGTCCTGACGTAAGCCCTATAGAAAATCTATGGGTTGTTATGGCACGCGAAATTTATAAAAATGGTTCTTCGAGAAGAAATAAAGCGCACATGGGATCTGAAAAGCAATGAAATCATTTCTAACCTCATTAACTCTATGCCGAATAAAAAAATTTGCTGTCATTCAACAAAATGAAGGACACATAAAATATTAATTTCTATTTTTAAGTCTACAGTACAATTTTTTTAATTTTTTTACTATACGTATAAACGAATTTTGCAGTGAGAAACTGTTTTTGTTAAAATAAATTATGCTATATATGATTCTTCTTCCTCTCTCCATTTAACGACGATATTATAATCAGTATTACTGGGATCATAACCCTCCCACTTCACTGCATAGCTACTGGTCCGCCTGTGGGGTTCGCCGGTTCGACTTCAAAAAATATCTGCTGGCCTCCCGATTTTGGATCAGTTCATTTTCATTGAGGCCAATTAAATGCTGGTGTTTCTGCAGGAGTTTTTAGGCCTGCCTCTCTTACGCGATTGTAAGGGAACGTTAATTGCCATTGCCCTTTTGACCGGGTTAGTAGGATCCCTCCTTTGAACATGACAATACCAACTGAGAAGGTCGTGCTCCAATTTTTTCGAGATACATTCTTTGACGTGAAGGCTTTCTCGGATTCTGGAACTTCTAATTCGATCAAGCTTTGTTACTCTTGCTCCCATGCAAAGCATCTTCATCTCAGCTGTTGTCAACTTGCCCTCATACTTTTTGTACATTGTCCAGCATTGTGAACCGTATGTGAGCGTCGGACACACAACTGCGGTATAGAGCCTTCCCCTCAGGTTAGGTGGCATTTTTCGATCACAGAGGATGGCAGAGTTTTCCTGCCACTTTACCCACCCTACGCTTACACGATGATTGATGTCGTCATCAAAGGTTGCTTCGTTGTTAATCATTAATCCCAGATATTTGAACTTTTCACACTTGGGAACCAACACCCCATTCAAATATACGCCTGGAATGGGTTGGCTTGGGTCAGAGAATGGGCAGTACAGATACTCTGTCATTTTTTGGCTAATACGATTCCCATTTCCTTCTAAAACATCTACCCAAACATCAAGTGCTCGTTTCAGGGAAGTCTGATCATCACTTATGATGGCCCCATCGTCAGAAAAGAATAACTAATACACTTAAGGGTCCGTTACTTTTCTCAAGCAGATAATCTAAGACTGTAATAAAGAGCAAAGGACTTAAGACACTTTCCTGGTGAACACAGACTTTAATTGGGAATTCATCGGTGATTGATTTTACTTTATTATCGAAGATCAATAATAGGTATATATTATATAGCTTTTATTTCTTCTACTTCTTCATAGAGAAAACAGGAAAAAGCAGGTGCGTATAAACAAATTTCGCGGACTGTACCTACAGATGCGACAACATTATGCGCATTCAACGGTAATCAAACGTAGTACATAATGTACTGACTCCTGACCTTCCCTTATTATTAAGCTACCCAGCTGCCTAATCCGTTCAAAAACTACAAAATATTGCAATAGCCCTAGCTATTAACCTCCCCAGGAAAGGTTTTTTTTTTTTAAATTTAGAACAAAAGAATCAAGAACAATGTTGGGAAATTACATAGATATCTATTACGCCCTGCATTTATTCTAATGACATCGTTCGATATAAAACAATTACCTAAACGCAATCAATAAAATCCATCGCTTTAAAGAAAAACACAAAAATCGTTATGGCCCAAAAGGCTACAAATTTATTTTTTAATGTAACACGACCACTCGCCATCATTAAAGGACAAACTTCCGCTTCTCCCAATAGTGTTCACAATTATATTTATTTGTAGTTACCTTTTCGAGCTACCTCCGCTGTATTCCGTGACGATAATTGCCTAATTGTCTTATATCATCATGAAACGGTGTAGTCAGTCAGTGTAAACAGTACTTAACTTTTATAAGGGCAACCAATAATTGGCGTCCATTAAGCTAATAGAGCGAGCTTTCGAGCTGATAAGAATTAAGCAATCCAATGGCTTTAGATAATAAAATACAACCAATGCATTGTGTCCTGGCAAACAGTTATTAAGGTGAATGATTTGTTTTTTTTTTTCAAATTTACAAAGTCAATACACTTTGGATGAATAATTTTTGCAAATATGTTGTTACCTACCTAATACCTATGATGGTTGATTTTAAATACACAACAACTTAAATTTTGTAGGGGACTTTGTTAAACCCTTTTTTTTTGTCATAGGTTGCTACTATCTGATGGAGCGCTCAGACAAAACTACCAGACCATTGCACTACCATTAATACAGCTCACATTTATGTACTTAGTTTTCCCGTCTTTCGAAGAACGGTAAGAAGGAGCTTCAGTGATGAAGAGCTTAGATGTTCTGCACTCACCATGTCAGCCCCGAAAATCCGCTGCCTGATGCGAGCATAGGCCGGACAACTGTATGTGTCCCTCAAGCTTGGTGGCCCGAAAGGACACATACAAGTAACATACAGTCGATTCTTCTAAGAGATAGAAGAAAAGATGCCGACTTTTTGCAAATGTCCGGGCACAATAGTTTGGTCTGTCTACATCCACCGCAATCGCGTCACCGAATCTTGTTTTCACGAGAAACCCAAGCACCAACGGAAGACATGACTAAAGATGTAGGCAGACCCAACACAGGTTCGGGTCCTGAGATAACTTCTTCTGAACCTTACCTAGCACGCTCATTCGAGATCTCATTTCCCTGGATGCCAGTGTGACCTGGGACGTAGACAAGATTCACTGTGTTCAGCCTTCCGACCAAATTCAGAGAAAGCTTGAGTTCTAGCACTAAGAGGGTTTAGCACTATTTTTAATGCAGCTTGGCTGTAACTGCCAATGCAAATGCCTCTAGCCCTCCACCTGTTGGTCACAATATAGCGCGTAGCCATTAGGATGGAAAAAATCTCGGCTTGGAAAACAGATGCATGCTTACCCAAGAAGTAGTAAAGTCTTATGTTATCGCATTCCACAAAGACTTCAGCACCAGACCCCTGTCCGGTCTTGGAGCCATCCGTGAAAATACGATGGCATTCAGTCCATGATTCAGAGTCTGGCCGAAACCATTCCGTTACCTGCGGAAAGTCGACGTGGTAGTTTTTTCGCAGAAGGATGTCTGATGTCATTGCATTAGACGGCATATCCATAAGACAGGGGTCAAAGGGGTCATCTAAAGTAGAGCCCGGCGTGCTAGGGAAGGACCCTGTGCAGTCGAGACATGCAGTTCTTTGGAGTCTGGCAAAAGAAGCAGTAACACGTTTTCGCGAAAGCCTGTTTCACCAAACAACCGATGCGTATGAGAGTAGCGGTCTAATCTGGCCGTATAGATCCAATGGACCCTTTTCGGAGACAAGCCCCATGTCTTACCAAAAGCGCATTTACACTGCCAGAAATTCGACAGTGCTTTATCAGTTTTCAAATCCTGCCAATATGCAGACAGGGACGCATGTTATGTCTAGATTTTATGACAGCAGTCATGTCTATACCCACAATTATAGAAATACTACCACGTTCATTGTTAAGGTTGTTACTCTTCTTGTGTGAACGGACGAGACCAGGATTCTGGGTTTGCAAACGATCCACCAGACAACCCGCGTCAGCTTCGGTGATTTGTAGACCTCCAAAGATGAAGTACTAAGCGGAGGGATTTTCGGCACCATACTGCTAAACCATTCAGAGGTTGTTAAACCCTTTACTAACATTAGGCTGTTATATCTGTCAAACCATTTATAAGTAAATAAGTTTTAATGCAATTCAGCATATTGTAATTCATAAAAAATTCCAAAGCTAATTAAAATCATTAGAGCCGTTTTTTTGGAATGCCCCGAGATGTAACCCCAAGAACCTTATATACGAACTTTGAAGCAAATCCGTCGAACCGTTTCGCAATACGGCGCCCGGACAGACAGACAGTTGAGTTCGAAATTTCCGCACGATCGCAATAACTTTCTCTATAGTATACTAATGTATTCGAGGAAGTTAAAAAAATAGTATTAATAAAAAGTTGAGCGATTTTTCATTTTTACTTTGCACGATTGTTCGCACTGCAATGTTGGGCAATTGTTCATTATGAAGTAAGAAATGAATATTTGTCCAAAATTCTATTTTTTGGGAATGTTCGCTTTTTTTAAACTTTTATTTTGGGTGCTGTGGATCCAAACAGCGAGGGGTCGCTGCTTCAAATCCGACCTTAAAACTTGTATTCGCTGCCGTACCTCTTGGTCTGAAAAACATCCAAGAGTAATACCTTAATCTCATGAGAAGGTTCTCAAAAAAAAAACTGCTGTTCGGAATCGGCATTAAACAGTAGGTCCCCCCATTCGTGTCACACACAATCTTTGGAAAAGCTACATTGTCTTTGGCCGTTTACGCCTAATATTTATTGGTTGTTTTTTTTAATTTGGAACGTTTTTTCTAACTCTTTCATAATCTTGGAATATTATTATTTTTTTATCTCGAAAACCAATAGAAATAATTGTAAAAATTGTAAATTTTACTATTTTTTTTTGTTCTTTTATGTTCAACAAATTTACTATTTAAATTTTTTAAATAAGTTTTTTTAATATGTATCTATGTTTCGTATAACGATTTTCTTAAATTAAAATTAAATTCGTTTTCTCAAAAACGGCTCTTAATATTTTGATTTGCTTTTGCATATTGGACAATTACGATAAAACTGCTTTGACGATTTTGATGTGATTCTGCATATCCAATAAGCCGTTTTTGGAAAAATATAAATTTTTCAAAACTTTAAAAGTGATTTAACTAAATTTGGTATTAATCGCATTTTACCATTCTGTTTGAGACGATTCAAAAACTTATCTCATGTACCAAGAAAGTTTCGTATGACGCAGTCGTGCACTTTATTAGACTTGCGACTGCAAAGACAGACACATGTATCAGCAAAAAATATTGATGAGTATGTACGCACAATAATATATCACAAACCACTTGACTCCTTTTATTAGAAAAACTGGTGAAAAAGTTCGTAACAGTTCTAAGCTTCTAAACTGAGCTCAACATGTATATTTCCTGCGAAACCAATGGCAAACGACATGACAAGCGCTATTGTGTTATTTCAGTGTTTCTAATTGTGATAATCTGTTTACTAATAATTCCTTTTGTGATAAACAACTCTTCATTGTGCACCAGAATGTCAGGAGCATAAGAGAAAACTTTTCAGCTCTAGTAACTCATCTTGATTCCTTCGTGTGCATTCCAGATCTTGTGTTTGTCTCTGAAATTTGGATTTATAATTTTGAAATTGGAGATTACTCTCTGCCCGGGTTCAAGTTTTTTGCAAATACCAATGAAAATTACGCAGCAGGAGGTGTTGGTTGCTTTGTAAAAGATGATTACAAGATTTTAGATGTAGTTTGTGTTAAATTTTCCAGTGCTGATGTTTTAAAAGTTTCTATTGAATTTTTTCTGATAATGGGATGAGAATCAACTTCAGTCATCTAAAAAATACTCTTTTTTTGAGTTTTCGGAAGAAGTTTATTCGTGTAGAGATGCTTCTATCTCTTACACAATCTTTATTGATCTGTTCATGAAACATATAAAGAGTGCTTCTTCAAAATTACCTACTAAAAATTGTGTAAGTAGGCTGAAGCCCTGGATTTCGAAGTACTTGCTAAATAAATTAAAAATGAAAAACAAACTTCGGTTTAAATGTTATAGGGACCCTTGCAATCTAAGCTTGAAAAGGAAATATAATAAATTGTGCGCTCAACTTAAAAGGGAAATTCCGATTTGCCGGGATACCTACTACCGTACTCAACTTATTTCTGCCAAGGGAAACCTTAAAAGTGAATGGTATATAGTAAATAGCCTGCTAAATAAATCTTCGTCCTCAAGTAAACCAACTGTTATACGTGTCGATGACTATGAAAATTCAGACAAACTTGTCATTGCCGATGCTTTTAATTACTACTTCACAAATATTGCCGTTAGCTCAAAATCGCGACCCGACCTTTGTACTTTCTGTTCGTCTGTTTGTATCTCTTTTGAAGTAAGAAACGACAACAGTTTTGTTTATGATCCAATTACTCCTCTTGAAGTATTAAGAGTTATTGGCAGCTTAAAAAAATGCAACTCATCTGGAGCTGATGGTACTTCTGTCATGGTGCTTAAATATGTGGCATGTTTTGTAGTTGATGTTTTAGCAGATATTTTTAATCGCTGTGTATTTCAGGGGGTTTTCCCAGAAGCCCTCAAATGTGCAGATGTTGTTCCTTTATTTAAAAAATTCTCTCCTATCGAAATGAGCAACTACAGACCCATTTCACTTCTCCCTGTTTTCAGCAAAATCTTTGAAAAACTTATGAAGAATAGAATAGAATAGAATAGTAAAAAAGAATTCAAACAAAATTGAATTCTTTAACCATTGTCAATTTGGTTTTCAGAAAGGTAAATCCACTGAAGATGCACTTCTACAATTTTGTGGTCAAATAATGTCTAACCTCGATTCGAAAAAGTGCACGGCTGGGTTATTTATCGATATAACCAAAGCATTTGATATGGTTAACCATAAAACTTTATTAAGCAAACTGGAAAGAGCTGGATTTCGTGGGTTCATTCTTGATTGGCTTAGGTCATACCTGGAAAATAGGTCGCAAAGAGTGAAAATGGATGATGTAAGAAGTAAAATTATATTCTTTAATCTGGGTGTACCCCAAGGTTCTGTTCTGGGCCCTATTTTGTTTCTTGTTTATATAAACTCACTATTTTCCCTTAATTTCAGAGGCTCGCCTACTGCTTTTGCAGATGATATAGGTTTTTCGTATGGCGTGAATAGTCCTTTAGATCTAGTCTGTGATATAAACTGGGATTTAAATTTATTAAGAAACTGGTTTGCTGAACATAATTTGGTGCTAAGCACTAAAACCAAAATCATGTTTTTCAGTTTGTCATCCATAAATAGTTTGGATGCGAATGTTTCTTATCACGCACCTGAGTGCTTAAAATACAAACTTTTGAAATGCTTCTGTTCGTCTAGTTCTTCTTTTTATGACGGTGTAAGCTGTAATGATAAATGCTTTCAAATCGAAATAGTGGATGAATTTAAATACCTAGGGCTTACTATTTACTCTAGAATGAGTTTCTCCAATCATGCTGAAAGTCTGAGGAAGTATTTCCGCTGTACACTTAGACATTTCTTTTACTTGCAAAATATCTGCTCATCAATGCTCCTAAAAATAATCTATTATGGCATTTTCCATTCCAAACTGCAGTATGGTATTGCTTGTTGGGGAGGTGTTAATCTAAACAAAATCCAAGCACTTTTAATTCTGCAGAAATATATGATACGAAAAATATGCCGCAAACCTAGTAGATGTCATAGTTTTCCATTGTTCTGTGACCAACAAATTCTTCCAGTTCGTCATCTGTACTGTTTCAAGGTGTTAAAAATGTTTTATATGAAGTCCGGAAATCGTAATTATCGGTTAATTTCGAATTACAATCTGCGTGGAAACTCTTCAAATTTAGTATCTGTACCAAACTTTCGCACTACTGCGTATCGTAATTTTTATTCTGTTTCGTCCTACCGATTATTTAATAAACTTCCACAGTCAATCAGGATGATATCAACGATTAAAACTTGTTAAGCACTGGCTTTTTAATTTTGACCTTGATGATTTGGAATCTACTCTCTCAGACATTCTGGTTTAATTTTTAATTTTTAAATTTGAAAATGTAATTAGTAATTCTATAAGGAGTTCACATATGTACTATTTTTTACATAACAAAGTATTTTGAATTGAAAAGTAACCTGTTCCTTTATTGGTATTTATTTCTATTTATATTGTTTCAAGCTCTTATTTTGATATTTCCTTAAATAATGATTGTTGTATTCAATTTCATATTTCTTTTTTGGTAACCCATCAATGTAATTTGTCTCAATGGATTAACCCACCCACAATTATTTATTTTTTATATTTGTACTAGCCAATTGATGTGACATTCAACACTATTTTTTTTACTTAGTATAAAAATACATAATGTCTCTATATTTCTTATATTCTGTATTTAAAGTATCTATGAATTTATATTTGTGAACTTTGAATTTTGTACTGAATAAGGAAATAAATTATTATCTATCTATCTATCTATTTTAGTAAGTATTGGCAGTAGCTTTGAACAACCATTTGGGGTCAAAATATATTTAACTGATTTTATTTTTCAAAAAATTCAACGAGTAGGGCCCCCTGTGAGATTTCACTAAAACAGCGTTACTGCAACATAAAACGATACTATCGCCCTACAGAGGCCACGCGGCTTGTGCTCAAACCATAATTTCAGCTATAGTCAAACTGTAACTGGTTTGTGTATACGGTAGCAAAATAGGTTCTAAACATTCCTGAATCGATAGGTGGAGCACGCAACAAGAAGAAGAATATTCAATTTTAAATGAAGGAAAAACTGTTAACACGAAGAAATTATCACTAATTTTTGTTATTAGTATTATTTCATTTAGTTTATAAAGTAAGAAATCACGGTTCATGGTTGAATAGTTCTGAAAGTGTTCAAAAGTCCGACGAAATATGCTAGATAAAAAATCGATTTTTTGAAAATTCTGACTGCTTCTTACTCCGCAAGTATGTTTGCACAACGCCAACATACCAAATATGTCGAATAAGTTTTGACTTCTCATTTTTCTTTTGTTAATTTAAATTTGAATTCCCGTCAATTCTTTAAACTGCCTTGCATTACATCTGTTGGGCATTTTGGTCAGGCAATTGTTTCGATATAGCGAATATTGCAACCCAGTTAATGTTATGTCAGCGCTTGAAAGTGACGTGCTGACACAAATCGGATTAGTGTTGCCATTAGAAGAATCATTATTTGGTAAAAAAAAGTTTACCAGCGAACAAAATTCAATTTGTATACCCTATCCTAAGGGTATATTAATTTTGAAACATAGTTTGTAACACCCCTTAATATTCATCGTAGATCCATAAAAGTATATATATTTATGATTAGGACCAAATCCGTATCCGTCCGTATCAACTTTTGAGGTCTTTTAATTTATGCTAGAAAGCTGAAAATTAGAGCGTATACTCCCTAGGGTCCCGAAATGGTAAAGTGTTACAAGTTTTTAAATCCGCCCACTGCCACGCCCACAATTTAGAAAAAAACATTTTAAGGCTAAAGTTAGAGAGATAGAGTGTTAGAATCTTCACAACATATGTAGGCACTATCCTCCTTTATAAATCTGTCATATAAAATTTTTTTCCACGCCCACTTTTAGTGGGCTTTTTTCACTAAAATGCTGTTTTCAGCCAAAATTTTCATAGAAACTATTTCGCCAATATTGATTCCAATATATCGCCCACACAAAGTTTTTGGCCACGCCCACTTTTTGGGGGTTTTTTCAAAATATATATTTTTTTATTAATTTCATAGAATGAAATAAAATGATATCCATCACCTTGTTAATGCTTTCTTCTTTGGGGTATACAGGGATATGGATAGGGTATCGTACTGTTCGCCCCAAGCGGACTGTAGCCTTTCCTTATGTTTATAAATAAGCTTTCTGTTGTTTATACATTTATTATATATATAAGTTTTTTCTGTTGTTGTGAAAAAAAAAACCCTACAAAAGCATATAAAACTTAAGTGATTGTTTTTGGTGTGAATTCAAGTACGTATTCCTTTTCAATACTTTTATTTTTAATGCAATCTGGAATTTTTATGCAGTCGAACAGGAGTGAAGTAAAGATCGTATTTATCCGAAATTGGGTAAACAAGTCTACACGATAGCATATGTCTTCAGAGATCTAGTTGGATTTTCTACTGGACAAGGATCATTTGTCTCTCAGAGACTAATGCATGTATGTTTTGCTTTGATCTATGTGTATCGAAAGATATTATTTACACATACATTTTGTGATTACGAGGTATTAGACATAAGCATTTGAGATACAACTTCCTCGGTTACATTAAAGAAGTATCAACTGTGGGCGACATTAAAAATGGAAGAATTTATATAAAAATATGCTTTAGAGAAGAAGAGTAGGGTGTCTCATGCTTGTGATTGATTTGTTGGTTGACAACTTTTAAAGTTCTCTCTGGGTTTTGTACTGACATATCTGTCATAACCTTGCATTTATATTAAATTTTGAATTTTCAAATGATGGCGAAATAATGGCCAGGATGTTGAATTTGAGAGTCTACAGCTATGTGTAATCTTATTATATAATAGTAAGAGCTCCGCGAAGAAAGATAGCAAAAACACATATTTTATTCAATGAAAATATAGGATGTGTTTTAGCTTCTCTTACTTACTTACCTAGGCGGTGCTACAGTCCGGAGAGATAAGCCTCTTCAATAAACACGGTCTTTAGCCTGTTACCTCCAGTTGCTCACTCCAAGTTGGTTGAGGTCCACTTCCAATTGTGCGCGCCACTTAAGGGGACTAGAATCTCAGAATCTGCAGCCTTTAGCATTGGAAAATTTAAATCATTCTTCGAGAAAAAAAAACAAGCATGCGGACCAGGAGATCCCCCATTCTGATATGTGGGTGGGTGCAGTAGCTGGCAAGCAGCCCAGAGTAAGATTTCTATTAGCTTAGAAACCAGGGGATACAACAAACCTCTAGTGAACAACAACCACTGCACCTAATTGTTAAAATGTTTAAAAAGTGCTGCTTACATTAAATTAATTAAAAAATCGTTAAAAAATCATATCGTCCCCCTCATGCCAGAATCATGAATACTAATTTTTTCCAATTTTGAGTTAATTGGTAAGTTTGATTACTTTCGTAGTTCTATGTTATGTCAAAATGTAGAATGCTACGTGTAGGTAAATATAAGGAAACTATAATATTTTACAATGTTACAATTAACATACAAAGGTGATTTCTTAACATCTCATTTCAAACGTTTTGGCAAGTCACTAATTGACATGGTGAAATTCGGGAGAAACCAATCAATTTCAAGTCGCATATGAAACGTTCTTCGTCAGGCCGGGAGAGCAAACCAGATTCAGCTCAAATAGTTAGTTCAAACCCCTGGGCTTGATGAGCAAAGTGTATTGACTGTATAGTGGCGAGCTTAAGACGATAAATATGATCTGCTCTCCCGCTGAACTTTTTTTAAAATAAAAATTCCCAGAAGGTGATACAAGTTATGAATAACCACAAGATACAACCAGAAAAGATACAACCGCGAGCTTCGTGTTGAATAAATAAGTAACTAACATAATTTTTTAGATCAAATATATTAAAACTGAAAGGTCGTCATCGATTTATCACTATCACTTTAGAAAACAATACAGTTCGATCATCACCTAAAATATCTTCCATCTTTCCGGAATTTTTTGTATTCAAAATCAAGTACCTAATATAGAAATGTATTGCAAAATTTATCTATAATTAAATACTACAATAGAGTGCTTAAAAAATACACTTAAAATTCTTCCAATTAAATGCACCAACTAACAGTGTACCTTTGTCCAATCAGGAGAATTTTTACATTTACATTCAAAATTAACTTAAAACAAAGTAAAATCTTACAAAAAATAAAATATAAGTTTATCGAATTCTACTTATGACTGACTAACTAGATGCAGCAAAATGCACACATTTCTTTCAAAGAAATAAGGGGAAGCGGTACATTTTTAATTTTTCATTTTTCATTGACCAACAACATAATTTCTTTGCCAAGACGACGAAGAACAAAGTTAAGAGAAAAAAAAATCTGAAATAAACTTAAACTGAGTGTAATTACAAGTCGCATCGCATCCATTGAGAATCGAATTAATTGTGTATGCACTTTCTGATGGTCATTCTGCATCTAATCGAATCGAACTCCTTTGAGTTGAGAAGCCGAACAAAGGAATCAAAGGAATTCAATAATCACTTTGCCTTGCAACTAAAAATTGTCCTCATTCTCATTTCCATGCGCATCTCACAGTGAGGTAGTAAACAGCTATATCACTAGATACTAGATAGTTATGTACTTTAGAGTTGAAATTAAATTTGCGTCTTCTTTTCAGGGTTAGCATCCTCCTCGTGTGACACCACCTCTATCTCTTTATCTTTTACCTCTTCGTCGAATATTTTTAAATCTTTTACATAGTACCAGACTCCGACATCGAAGAGAGCCCCAATCATCACAAATACTGAGGCAGTCATGTTGAGTGTAAACCTTAGAAAAAAAAACCCAATGAAATAATGTCTGGTAAAATGCTTGGTTTTTTTGTAATTGCCTTACCTAAGAGATTCTGGATCATAGAGCCAACAGTTGCCTTTATTTGTACATGTTTTACCCCAAACGAGGCACAATTTGTCTATCACCCATCCGAAGAAAATCGGACTGGGAATGAAAGCGAACAGACTCATGAGCATGACATCGAAGCCCATTGCTGCGGTTTTGTCTTTCTCTGGCACGCAGCGCATTGATACAAGGAAGTTTGTCGCTCTTCCAGTGGCACCGAAAAACTTCATACAGCACATCACCGCCATGAAAGCGGCAAAATATTTGAAGCAATCGACTGGACATGCACCGGGAATTGCTTGCCCGCCAAGGAAAATCTGAAAAATTTGAAAAAAGTATGAAAAATGTTTGCTGAGAAGGGGTCCCTAACTTAATGCTAATCGCTTGAAAGTTGCCAATTTTCCATTTTCCATTGTGAGTTTATGAATCTTTGAAAATCCAAAATTACCTAATACTTTTAATAAGCGAAATCGTTGCGGCTTTTTAAAAACGGACTTGAGATAAAAAAAAAGAGAAATGTCTCCAAAATGTACATAGGTATCTAGAATCAATCGACTATGTTTTTCTTTTTAACCAAAGATTCTTGGAAATGCTCAAAACGATAGAAAAGTGAATTACATAAAAAAAATTACGATTTTCAGACTATTTTCGAGAGGCACTTGGATCATTTGGTCTTTAAAGTCAAGTATAAGGATATTTCTCTAAAATGGTGTTTGTATGAAAAGCCATAAAAGGGATATGTCTCTCAAATTTAATATTTTGAGTAATTTAGGTAAATTTTTTACATAGACGTTCTTGAACATTAAATCGGAAGAGGTGATTGAAACGTCAAAAAGTTAATTTCAAAAACATATTTCAACATTCCTAGGTACATGAACTACCTAGAAACAATCTTCTAAAGGTCTCTTCTCTCAATTGGTTGCAAAAATATAACTTCGACTATGTTTTAGGACTTAATTTTACTTATTTTTTTTTTCGTCAAGCACAACCAACTGAAATCAACAGGAACAATGATTTTTGGAAAGAAAGCCTCATTTGAATGATAAGTCTATTCTAAATATTCTTAATGAAATAGAACTATTACGATAAAGAGTTTTTTTTTAGAGGTTGGTTTTTCGAATAGAGATAAAACTGACATTTTGTGGTCAAATCTGGCAACTCTAATGTCACACCGCATCCCTTAAAGAGGGAAAGTTTCCTAAGACCCAGTCGTGCACTTTAGGTTATTTCCATATATCGGTTTTTAAAAAATTAAAGTCTTGCTTAAAAATGATATCGTTGCGCAGTAGGCAATATTCATACTGGAGAACAACGATCTCCCTCAAAAAAATTTTAAAAATGGCAGAGCCAACTAAATGCGTGTCCGAGCACCACTATAATTGAACAGTTCGCTTCTCAAAACACAATTTTTGAGTAATATTTCGTGTGTCGTCCCAAAAACCCCTTGTTCTTCCTTAAAGTATTTCCATTTTATTTTGGTTGATTTTAAAAATCTGATATGGGTAGCGCTAAAGCTTTAATCATAAACAAGTACGAGGAAGCAAAGGCAAGAGTTGGATGCGGTTTTAGAGTCCTGGACCGAAAAGTTCCTAATCAAAGTCGGGTTGGAAAGATACGAAATACGAAAAAAATTACCGAGCCTGGTGATAGAGCTTTCCTTTTGCTATCTTCTGTAACCAATAAATTGTCCAATTACCAGAATGGAAGGGTCTTTACAGCGACTGTTCGTCCGGCACTCAAGTGCAGTGGCAATATTCCACAATATTCAAAAATATTGGGGTAAATCACATTCAGCTAGAATGGGTCGCAGGTGGAAGTTCAAAGACATGGGAAAGCATATACGTCAAGGAACTCATCTTGAACAAATTGAAGGACGAGCGGCTGAGCTTAAAAGTGGGACCCGATGAACCTAGTCATAAGGGCTATATACAAGCACAAAAGAGGGATTCTTAAAAACTCCCCCATCACACATATGCAACAACACAAGGAATACATGTAGTGATACTAATCAGGGAGGGTTAATCCCTATAATCTTGATCTTTCAAGTACTATGCGTCGAATAAAAGGAAAGAATTTCAGAAAGAACTTACATCTGAATCCAAGGCGGTACTAGTCGTTGTACCTAAAACAAAGCTGTCTTCGGTAGTATCAAAGAAGTCATTGTTATGGCTATTATTTAAAGCTGTCAACCGTTCAAAAACTGGAGAGCCACTGGTGAAATTATTTGCTGGTATGCAGCCACAGTCGATGTACGTCTGCCAAAAAATTACAAATCAGTGGTATCAAAAAAATGTTTTCAGTCGAAAATGTACCTTCTTCCCAGTCGAACTAATATGTTCACTCTTACATCCCGCATGGCATGGCGATATGTACGTCAAGCCATTTTCTCCACATACTGGAGAATATCTCACATAATCACATTGACAATTTGAATTGCACGATGGGGTAAGTGAAGAGCTATATAAGCACAAAGCTTTTAGTTTAAGAAAATGAAAAACAATACACCGCCATAGGACTTACCTGTCATGAATATTGACGATAACCGAATTCTCATTTCCGGGACATCCGATAAACGAATAGCTCATTATACCAGCAACTGTTACGAAACCAACCGCAACGTTCCAAGCGGCCATGTATCGCGCTTTTGGCTTAAATTTAGTGATCACAATTCCAGCGCCAAGTATTCCCAAGCTCGAGAAGCTTAATCCGATTGTACCTGTAACCAAACTGAACGAAAAATATTTGCATACCGCAAGTTTTTAAATATTCATTGTTTTCTCTCAACCAACCTTGATGTAGCTGCGGATTGTCTGTATTGAATTTCAATGTACTTCGGAACAAATATCCAATACGGTGTATAGCCAAACATGTAAAATACCGACGACAAATTGTTGCACATCAGAGTCGGATTGTAGATCATAGATTTGAATGTCTTCACCATGTCCCTCACCGATGCTTTGGTTTCTACTTCCACCACTTCTTTCTCTTCTCCTTTAAGTTGCTTTCGCTCCGACTCAACTATTCGCCTGGCTGCAGCTCTTGGTAGTTGTTTCGGAAACATTGTTAGCAGAAATCCGAAAATAGTTAAAAGTCCAGCAATAAGCAGCCATCCCATCCACCAAGCTCCCAGCCATCGGGGGTCGTTCTGCCCTATCACTGGACTCAAGTGTGGTGCTATGAACGCGCGCAGGCAGAATGAAGCCAACGAGTAGCCCAGTGCTGGCCCCAGCATGCGCAGGAAATAGGACACACCTGTGATTTAAAGTTAAAGAAATTGATTGCAAACAATTTTGAAAACCACTTACTCAGTAGCACTGGAGTTTTTGACCTTTTGGTATTATCGTCCATGTACGAAATCCCCAGAGTGAAATACAAAGACCCTCCAATTCCTGATATGAATTGCGCCACAAAAAGAATCACTTGAGGGGCTAAGTTTCCGCCTCCCGACTCGCATTCAAGACCTTCTCCTAAAGCAAAATAACACAAAGACCGCCTTAAGATAAAACCTTGTTTTTTTTGACAACCTATCAAGTTCACCTCTATTTCGGCACAGCACCTTTGAACGTTGTTCCTCTAGAGCTTCCAGTGTGGCATTGGCATCATGCATTGCACCGTACTCTTCTGTCATCGACAAGGCATCTTCGCCCGCACCGTACAAGAAATGTGGCAAGGCAGTCAAAAGACAAAATGTTACTATCGTTAGAAGACCAAATCCAATCCATCTAGGTCGATGCCCTTTGCCCGCATAGTAACCTAATGCCGCCGAAACAAACAGCTGACTGATGTCATTGCCTACGGAAATGATGCCCGTATTCTTTGAAGGAATTTTAAAACGCTTCTCAATAGTTGTTATCGTTCCATTGAAGTAGGCGTATGTCATTGCAAATATGCAGCCAACAATGCCATAAAGGCACACGTACGATATCTGGTTGGCAAACCTTTAAGGAGAAACGAAAATAATCTTCAATCAGAGAAGGGAACAAAATAATTCTGATTAAATTTAAGTTAAAATTTGTAGAAGCACCTCTCATTGGGTGAATCACACCTCTAAGTTGGGACAATATTTGATTCAGTATTTTCCAATTCGAACAGATCATACTGTAATTATGAAAATAAAAAAATGTGTTCCGCATCTTGTAACTGACCTTTGAAAGAATTGTCCTCGAAAGATCCAAAACCCACACGTTATATCATCTGTTAGAGGCATGTCCCTCATAAGCTTGTCGATGTCATCACTCATCTTGACTTCAATTTCATCACCATTTTTCTCCGCGTAATCCGACTTTTCATTTGTAAACTTTGGACTTTCATTGATAAACTTTGTGCTCCCATTGTTTAACAACTTGGCCTCAACATCAACAACATCAACCCCTCCATCGGCATCGCGATTATCCTTTTTGGTTTCACTGTTTTCACTATTTTCACCCATTTTCTGTACGATTAACACTACCTAACTGTATCCCAATATTTGAACTACTTTTTAAAACCTTTTAAGAGCTTATGTCTTTTCACTATTCACTATAGATGTGACCCAACGTTGCCATGAGATATTTGCGAGATGTCGACTCTCGGGATGCAAACTTTGCTGCTGGTGGCTTCGAGTTGTCTGTTGCCGATCTAATGACATACGCCTGGCGGTGTACACTTATATCAAGAGGTACTTAGTTAGATGTGCGTTATATTGCCTCAGCTGCTATCGCTACGGAAATTTATTGTGATTGTAATAACCAAAATAGAAGACGCTCCTCGCATCCTCTTCGTCTGTGGCTTATCAAGAACGTTTGTGTTTTTTCAAAGCTGTGTATGGCCTAGATGCCAGATACGATAGAAGATAATTCTTTCTAAACGTTTATCTTAAGCAAGGCATTTTGCTTGCGTCTTTGCTTCTGATGGTGATGATCAGTCAAATTATTCCCGCACATTGTCTATTTCAGCAAATATTGACATTGATATGGATGTTGCCTGATGTATTCCAGCCAAAATTAATTGCTTTATTTTCGTAATTAGTTTGCGTGTAGCTTTATGTCTTGTTTGAAGGATGATATGGACGGTTTATTGAGAGGATCACCATCAGGTTTGTGACGGTGGCGAAAAATGATTGTTGTTGTTATATAGTGTAGAAGAAGCGTGCTATCGATTTCATAATATGATTATATATTTCAAGGGTAGCTAGTGTATGAGATATAAAGATAGTTTTTTAACTTTCTCGTATACATTAGTATACTAAAGAGACAGTTATTGCGATCGTGCGGAAATTTCGAACTCAAACTGAGTATGAGGGTTGATATTACGACTATAGAGAAGTCCAAAATAGTGGGTCCGCCAATGCCGTCCGTCAATCTGTCTGTCTGTCCAGGCGCCGTATGGCGAAACGATTCGACGGATTTGCTTCAAAGTTCGTATATAAAGTTCTTGGGGTTACATAACGGGGCATCTTTTTATTTTTTGCTTTATCTCTTGAAATAACGGTACCTGCCATACAATTTTTTTGTGTGAAAATCACTTATCACTATTTTTCTCAAATGTGGTTCCAAGGATTTCGGACTTTTTTTGTACTAAGGATGATTGGGATGGAGTCAAAAATGCTGCATACTCAGTTTTTGAAAAAAAATCGATTAACGGTAATTTATAAAACGGGCAATATCTCGAAAATGAATGGAACTTCAAAAAAATTTCCCTTTTAAACTATATAGATATTAGATTTTTTAAAATTTTTTCCTATAACGATTTTCTTAAATTAAAATTAAATTAGTTTTCTCAAAAACGGCTCTAACGATTTGATAATTTTTTGTATTTCGAACAATTATGTTAAAAGTGTCCAATGTGCGAAATAACATCGAAATCGTATTAACCGTTTTTGAGAAAATCTAATTTTTTAAAACCTAAAAAGTGATTTCAATAAATTTCTCACCATTAATTTTCGATTCATTTTGCGACTCAAAAACGCATCTCATGTACCGAGAAAGTTTCGTATGACGCAGTCGTGCACTTTATTTTTTAAGCATACTTCAAGAAAATAATCAAAACTCCAGAAATTTTTGCAACTTTTAGATGAAGATAAGTGGTAAACTTCTAACCTGATGGCCCAGTTGTGGTCAAGATTAAATTTTGATTAAAATGTATGTAATATAGAAAAATATGTACACAACTTGCTATCGAGGTCACATATATTTAGTTCAGCCTCAACTCGTTCACCAAGAATCTTCAAACTTGACAACAAATCCCCTTGTATGCTTCAGACCTCGGCTTCAGACATTAGATTAGATGAGATTTTGGAAATTTTATGATGCACAATTTTTTTTTCTTCGTTAATTTATTATTATCCAAAAGAATTTGGGTAAATGATTCTTTCGAAATTACCATTAATGAGGAATAAGTAGCCATCTACCTACCTTACATACGCACCATATTTTTAGACGCGCTAGGAATGGCTGCAGGTGCAATGGCACCAGCGGACTCTATCCACCACTGCCTACACCATAGGGTCGAACCGTAACTGCCAAAATAAAAGCAAGCTCGAAAGAGCAGATGTTGATAATCTCGACCTGTTTCCTAAGGACCTCTCGCTTCATATGCCGCCCTTTATAACTCAAGGTCACAGGATCCTCAAGTCAGTCCAGACAGCGAAGACGAAAGGGTGTTCGGGGTATACTGCAACAACAGCATGCTTGCTCCAAGCACGACCTAGCTCGTCGGATGGGGGGTTCTTGTTGCTATAACCCGAACATGTTACGTATTTATCCATGCTGAAGAGGAACTGATGTTATGTTCCGAAAATAATTTAAGTATATTGGAACCCGTTTTGTCCTTTCAGAGTAATATTGATCGATCAGATATTCTGTTAAGGGGAGAACGAAGGCTGGAAATGTTCCCCTGGAGCTAGCCCACCCCGCATGTATACGACTAAGTCATACTCATGCGTCCATAGCTTCCGCAGCGCTCACTAATTGCAAAAGCCCCGTATTTGGTTCTCTACAGTACCGTCTAACGCAAAAGTCCTTCCATCGATAAACCTAGAACTGTTTCACACACACCCTGAAATAATTTCATCTCATGATACTCATGATGTCTTAATCATCAGGCACCAAAATACTTCACTTTGAATTTCTAACATCGACTCAACAGCCAACTTAAGCTGTAATACTTTACGGCGACAAACGATAACCAAAAAATTAGTCGAGAGATGTACCTGTCATAATACCAATTCCTTTATTATAATTTAAAATGTTTAAACTCTACAACTAAAAGCTTCAACAGTAGATTTAATGTTTAGTAGTTACAAAATATAATTTAAGTAAAAAAAAAAAATATATATATAAATAAGCATCAATCGCGGATGACGAACAAAAAAGAAAAAGGTTACGGATCTCTTCACTCCTATATTTAAGCATCAATCGCGGATGAAAACAAGATTGCTAATCTAATGTATTGACTTTGTAATGCATATCTCGTCATACGATTTATATTACACATATTTTATATTTCGTTAATTTCGTGAATACAATAACATCATTCAAATGTTCCAGTACAATGATGCGTTTTAAATAAAACGATAGAACAAAAATCAAAGCATGAGCTCTTCACATAACTGGTCAGCTGTTTAATACCGACAACTGATTTACATTAATTTCCCAAAAAATAATATGCAATTGCCCTAGCGGCATACTATGAAAAGGCACACAAGAAAATTTAAAAAAAAAGATAAGGTAAACAAAAGCTCTCTTACTTAAGAGTACCAAGACAACAAATTTAAACTAACTGATTAACTGGTCTCTTTTTCCATTCAAATTCCCTAATTTACACAATAGTTCACTCAGCAATGTAATGTACATAATCAAATAACATATGATCACTTACCGATCTTTTTATTTTATTTTTGCAGAGATATGACGTAATATAAGATAATCCAGGGGTGAGGAAGATGTTGTACACAGCATTGTCCAGCCCGTGGCGATGTTCTTATTTCCATGATGCATGTTGTTGTTTTAAATTAAACTAGGGAAGAAGGTTATGTACATTTATATTGAGCAGAACTTTACAAACGGCAAAGAAGACTAAATTTAATTAATGGAATATACTTAGCTAGTACTATTTTAACTATAGGTTTGATGCATCGATGGATATCCATAGTTTCTTTTTTCTTTTTGTTAGCTATGTTGGTGATGTTGGGCGGAATGTTGAAGGCTGCGTTGGGAGAGTCGTTCGGGCTTCTTATGCTGATCAGGTAGAGAGGGCGAACGATGGAATTAAATTGATGAGGGTGGCGGTGACCTCCGACTGATTTGGGAGTGCGTGGTTCAGTTTGCTGGGGTGCTGGCCGTCTTTGGAGTGCTTATTGTCTTTGACGGCTCTGATTTGGTTTTTGGTGGCTATTGATTGTGGCCAGCCAAAGATTCTTTTGTAGTTGGTGTTGCTGCTGTTGTTGTTGTTGTTGGTACTGGTGGGGCTATTGGTGCCGGTGTCACTGTTGTAATTCCAAGAGCGAACACCTATATAATCACTTGGCACAATTCCATAGTCAAGGAATGAAGGGGGTCTAGACGGCAAAATGGATTCGGTATCATCCCGGTTTATTTCTTTGTTCCAATGGTGAATCTTGTTCTCTATCGAGCGTACGTGCGTACGTAGAGTATAGAGCAAACTTATGACGTTGCGTGGCACGGTGGACGGATGAACACTTTACTTATGCTTATACTTTAAGTGCATAAATAAGTTCTGACGACTGCGAGTTTGATTAGTTTATGTTTAATTTTATATCGATTTCAGTGGAATACTGGATGGCCACTCGCGGACTGTACGTCTCGTCTATTTTATTGTTAGATTTTTTTTAAACTTTTTTTATTTTAACACTTTCGCACCGAAATACTTGTAGCACTCTGCAACTGATAGAAAGGAAAAAAACTCAAACGACTCGCCGGGCCTCTTATATAATATCGGTGTCGTTCTATTTTCCATCCCAGCGGGCTATCTCGGGCGATATCCCCGTTTTTCCTTTATTTAATCACATATGTCTATTATATGCCTTGGTTATACATATACGTGAATAGTATGTGTGGTACGCTGAGGTATCATAGTATCAGGTGTCTCTTTCCTAGGGAAGTTTGATGTTCGTCGCCCTACATGATCATCATATCTAAAATCAGCGCCCAAATTCATACAATATATCGTTGCAGGATGATATGCTAAGCCATCGCATAGCATATGCACCAACCCGACTTACTCCCACTCCGCGGAGTCAACCAGTGGCTCTCAAACGCTTGATTTATGTTACGCAAAGAAGGAATTTGATAAAAGGAATAATTTTATTTTCGATATACGAGATATGCATCACAGTTCCCTACACCGCAACTAACTATTTATGTAAAGTATTCATAGCATTGCAATAGATTATGTGGTTATAACCCTCGTACTTTACTGAAAATCCATCGGCCAAACTGATATGTTTGCCAGTTCTGTTTCAAGAATTATCGGCAGGCCCAATTCGCATTGGATAATTCGTCACTAAGAACAATTAGACTCATACTTTAGGTGTTCAGATAAACGTTCAACGTTAAATTACATATTCTACACCGGGCGGTTCGTAACTTCTTCCCGTTGGGCAAACAAAATCTGAATCTAGCCACAACAAGAAAGTGTTCAAAGTCGACGATTGCTCCTCCGTTACGCCCTGAAAGTGTGCTAAGGAGTTAAATGCATCTACCCAAACTATATTTGATAGCAATGTCCGGAAGAACTCAATAGCTCCAGAAGGTTATAAAACTTTTTCTATGTTATATTACATTTTGCCTTTTCATAATATCGAATCCCATTTTTCGTATCTGAAAGATCGCGATAATATCTTCCTGCGTGAATTTCAATGTAATGCGCGATATCAGGTAAATTCTCTCATTTTTGTGAGAAATGAAAATAAAAACATTTTTTTTGTAGTAATCAGCAAGCTAGCTTGACAAAACAGCTTCTAACCTAGAGGGCCTGTCTTAGGCTTATACTCTATGGTGGCAGTCTCATAGTTTCGGTGCCAATGTGAGAGTCACTGCGCCGTTGACTAACAGGGTTCAGCTTAAAATATGCCCACTTAGGTAGTCGTGAAAGCTTTCAGTAGAGTTATCTTCACCGTTCTCCTTGAAAAACTAAGGGCATATGGCTTTTATAGGCCGTTATTGAAATGGTTTGAAACACATTTATTTGGTAGACAGCAATATGTTAATATAGGTGACTACTTTTCCAAAGAAATACAAGGTAGCTCTGGTGTTCCGGAAGGAAGCCATATAGGCCCATACCTTTTCTCACTCTTTATAAATAATTTGTCAAATATATTAAAGCATTGTACTGCCGGAATGCTGATGATATAACATTTTTTGCGAAAATTTTAATAGTAATTTTTGATGTCAAATTAACTTCACATTAATTACATTGTATCATTGTAGCGAATTATCTTCTAGGATTTGTCAAAAGATTTTATTTTGCAGCATCATTCGTCCTATTTTGGAGTAGGCATGTTATGTCTGGGGTTCTACTACCGTTTTGAATGTTCAAAGAATCGAAAGAGTTCAAAAGAACTTTCTAAGAGTCAACAATAATGGAATTGAGGAGCACTTTTCTTATCATTCGAAATGTTTGTTACTTGGACTGCAAACTCTCGCATCCAGCAGAAAAGTGTATGAAGTCATGTTAATTCGTGATATTTTATGTGGAACTGTCGACAGTGAAAATCTGCTTAATAAGACCGAAGCAGTGCAGTAAAATCTTTAATATGTATTGTTTCAGGTTATTGGTTATGGGGAGGAACAATTAGCACAATTTAGGTTGCTCAATAAGAATAGTTACAACACTGCAAAATTGGCCGTTTATAAAGGGTGATTCATCATGAGGTTTGATTTACAATCTTAAATAACACACATAAATTTGAAAGTGAACTTAAAATTTCTATTATCGTATTATCGGCCAGTTTTGTTGTAAAGCAGGGTCGAGACACAGGGGCAACTTCGTTATAGATGGGAGGAACGCGGCATGCTTGTGGTTGCTCGGCTCAGCTCGTCGGACGTGGGTGATTCTTGTCCCCTCACCATATAACCGCTGCTCAATAAAGTATTATCCATGCCAAACATAAAATCCGAAATTATGTTGGGCCAATTCGGTCTTAACGCGCGCAAAAAAAATACAAGAGCAGAACTCTTCACAAAAATAAATTTTAACTAAAATCTTAAAGCTCAAAATTTAAATAACTAAATTTACTTAATAAAAAAAATTCATCGAAATTATAACTATAAAAAAGGGGCACTTACAATTAAATTTAATAAAAAAAAAAAAATTTAAAAAAAGAATTCAAAAAAATAGGTCTTTCTACTCCGCAATTATAATTTTTTTTGTTTTTGTTGCCGCTGCAAAATTTTGCCAGGGCCACACTTGCGCACCACTGTAGCACTTTTCAATTTTTGTTTTTTGTTGTTATTGGGTGTTATATGGTGTCTTTGTTTTAAATTGTAAATCTCGCGAATAACACGAGTAATGTTGACTTCCAAAGTGCGTCCAAACGCCCACAATTTAGAAAATCCGTTTTTAGGCTAAAGTTCGATAGATAGAGTGTTAAAACCTTCACAAGATATGTAGGCACTGCCTTCCTTTATAAGTTTGTCATATAAATTTTTTTGCCACGCCTACTTTTTGCAGGCGTTTATCACTAAAATGCTGTTTTCTTCAAAAATTTTCATAGAAAGCGAAATGTGTAGCAAGATATTTAGGAAATATTTTTTCCAACATATCGCCCATACAAAGTTATTGGCCACGCCCACTTTTTGCGGGCGGTTTTTTCAAAAAATAATTTCATTATTTTAAAATTTAATATAATGAAATAGAATGCTAGCCATCATCTTCTTAATGCTTTCTTCTTTGGGGTATATAGGGATATGGATAGGGTATCATACTGTTCGCCCCAAGCGGACTGTAGCCTTTTGTTTTGTTTTTGTTTCTATTATTACCTTCAAATGATGAAAGAAATGTATGTGAAGCCCATTAGTACAGAGAACTTCCAAATTTCGCTCGTTTGACATAAAAGTTATTAATAATGTGCAGCTCTTAAAAAAATTAAATAACTTTTTAAAGTACATGTTTATTAATTTAAAAAATTATTACTAGTTAGAGACAAGTTCTCATATAGGTTGGTTGGTTTTTTTTTTAATAGTTCAGAAGCCTCCTCGGCTGTTTTAAAGCTTGTTCTTCATTATTTTTCTGTGAAGAGAGAAATGAGGACATGAAGGAGCGCCCATGAGAACTTGAGTGGAAGCCTTAAATCCGGCATGAACTGTGAAGCAAAATCATACTAATTGTATTGACAAGTTTATGTCGTTCCTGAAATATAATTGTCAATTAGTATTTCACAAAATACCTTGAGTAAGTCAAAATAGCTCCCTGCAATCATCACGACAAGATTTCCTAATCACAAAATAATCTAACATCTTAATATACACTATCTCGGGTTTACAGACTAAAGGCATTCTGTTGTTCAAGTTTAATTGGCTGAGCTATTTTAATAAAATGAAAACGTGCCACGTCATATGGCAAGCCTTGCGCCCATTCATAAAGAATGAACTAATACAAAAAAAGGTTTTTTGCGTTTAAAGTAATCACAACTGCAAATATATAATTTAATTAACCACCTAAAGCTAGGAATAGAATTCAGCTATATAATTTTAAAATAAAGCAATAATACTTCTGTCGCCAGATGCAATAAAATGCGCTGCCATAACTCAATGATTCTTTTAATTTAACTTTTCACCTACACGTCAAAAATAATTCACAATTCTAGCGTTTTTTGTTTTTATTTGACAAAAAAATAGATAACATTATTTATTTTATTCCTAACGTGTCTATTCAGTGATTGTTTTTTTTTTGTACGAACAGAAAATAAAACATACAAACATAACCGATTAAGAAAACAAAGGTGGTACGCTTGTCGAATGCGGGTACATATTAACATTGTAAAGAAAATTTAATCCATTTGTTAATTTAGACAAAGATGGAAAGTTTTCTCGTAGTTGGTAGATAGTGTGTATTTAGATATTCATTCAGTGACTTGCGAAATATAAAAAATAGGTGATGGTACCTATACACAAAAAATGCACCTTAGAAGAACTGATGTGATGGAACAGTTTTTCAACTACACGTTTTCAACTACTCTATTTGTCTTTATACAGGTCCGCTTGAGAGGAGAGTACGATAACTTTGGCGCCAAAAATTGAAAACTGTTTTTGGTAGAGGGGTTAAATACAAGCATTTTTTTGTATGGGGTCTATCTTGCCCCGTTTAGGGGAGAGAGACAAAACACAATGGCAACACTTACAAAAAAGTGCAATAGCAGTTTTGAAAGCCAGGAATTCGTTCTTTCATATTTGTTTTTAAATTCAGTTATTTCGATCTATAGTTTTTGAAAAAATGACCATCAACCCCAAAATTTTGGAAAGAAAAATACATATTGTAGGCTGATTTTTTAAGTATTGGAAAACCAAACACTAAATTTCTTGTATTTACTGCCTCTATCAATCCATAATCGAACACAGAAATCCATATTGTTCTATGTATTCTAGTTTTTGAGAAATATTTTAATTTACGAAACTACCTTCTTATTAAATTTGTATTTTTTGGCTTTGATAAAGTGAAATAATATCAAATTATGTTGGTAAATAAAACCACTTTTGATCTTATTTATATTCAGTTGGCCTATATGACATGTAGCGGCTGCTTAAGTATCTGCAAGTGAGGCCGAAGGCCACTTGATAGCAGTCGAGGAGACAGACTCGATTTGAAAACCCTTTTTTCGCGAGTGGCCCACCCAGTTGGAAATATTAAGATTTTAATAGCACACAAACCTATGAGGCGTAAGTAAAACTTATAAACAAGAACTCACTTAGCCAATTTGAGCATCTTTGAGTATCAACAAAGTTTGAATGCACCCTACCTAGCGTCTACTCCAAATCTAACAGCGAAACTAAGCAGGGGGGTTGCAGGTTCATATATATTCAACTGTTTATGCATGTGCACTAACATACATATGTAGAACTAATCCCACTGTCTTGGTGGGTGTTATTTCACTTTGCGGACGTAAATAAGGCCAACCTTCGAATATTGGACTTATTTCAGTTTTTAAATATGAAATAAGGCCGAAGTTCAAAAATTTCCTTGAACCTGCGAAGCGTAAAATGTTGATAAAGAAAGTGCTTAATATCGTTTAGATAGCAAAACAATTCAAACTTAATAAAAAAGTAGTTTCCCTAAATTTTGATTTTCTCAAAAACTAGAAAACCTAGAACTATATAGTTTTCTGTTTTGGATAAGGAATAAATAGGGGCAGTAACTACAAGCAGCAATCTTAGTACTTGGTTTTCCAATTCTGGAAAAACCAGCCTTCAGTATTTATTTTTAATTTTTTTTTTTTCAAAATTTTGAGTTTGATGGTCATGTGTTTCAAAAACTATTCATAAAAATGAAAGAACGAACTCCTGGCTTTCAAAACTGCTATTGCACTTTTTTGTAAGTGTTGCCGTTATGTTTTAATACACTGTTTTCCATTTTTGCATTGCCCTTCCCGCCTAAACAGGACAAGATAAACCCCCCCCTCCTCCCATACAAAAAAATGCCAGTATTTAACCCCTCTATCAAAAACAGTTTTCAATTTTCGGCGCCAAAGTTATCGTACTCGTGCCCCGCTTGAAATGCCGTTAATGTCAGATAAGATCTATTTCGGGTAATACTAATTATGTTTTTAGTTCAGCTTAATTTGTTTATTACAGACAGGTCTAGTGTTGTGTACATTCACTAAACAGAGCAATTGTTTTTAGGGTTATTTCTATTTGAAGCAGCCTAAATCGATATTTATTTATTTTCCAATACTTTATTAAAAGATTTTTGGATTTGGTAATATTTGATACAATAACAATTTGTTCAATACCTTATCAAGTTTCTGGGATACATACTAGCATATCCGCGTCGACAATCACAAATGTTTTGATTGTGGTGTTGAATGGCCGAAAATATAAGATTAAAAAGTATATTCCTATGTCATCAACCGTTTACCTGTCATCTGTCATCTGTATTACTTGTCACCTTTCAGCTGTAAATTGCTAGCTAAATTTACTAAGCCTATTTTGATCACGGATTAGAAATGAAACGCGTACGCTTTATTATACTTGGCGTATGTCTCTACGGTTGTTTGACTTATTTAATAGCAAAAAAACTATATAAAACGTACCATACAGACACGCTTCATTTAACTTAGCTATTTGCCTTCAGCCGGTAAATGTAATGTGTAGATACATATATCTAACTCGTGGCGATAACACAAGCAAAAAATAATAAGGAAAACTTCTTATGATCGCACTACATTACCAAGATCATCATCATTTTATCGACGATTGCTGGTAAGAGTGTGGTAGAGGTATCACATTTACGAAACACTTTATTATTACGTTAGGCCAATCTACTGATAGAGTTATTGCATTTAACTGGTTTAAGTGGTTAACTTTTTTTTTAGCTGCAATTTTTAATGTTCTTGGTTTACCAACATCAATTCGTTGCTGAGATTTTTCGATCTTATCAACAAACAATGACTATACAGTAATTCCAAGAAAAGTTTTAAGAATTTCCTAAGGGTTTCATCATTAAAAATTTCTGAAATCAAAAACGAATTTTTTTAAAACCATTTTATAAAAAAGTGAAAGTACTTTTTTTTTATCTAACTACTACATACATTAATAAATTCACACGTTTAATCGAAGACTAAAGTAAAATTATTTGAAATCGAAAAGCAATAAAAAAATTTCAAAAGAAGATTTAATTTGAAGAAACCTTCAAATTGAATAATAAATGCATTTAATATAAACTCTGTTATTATAGACAAAAGCAACTGACATATCAAAATAAAAACCTTATCATAGATTTAGAAGAAGGTGACATTTTAGTAGAGAGAACAGACTTAGTGAAGGTGAGATAGTTTGCTTATATCGGTTGTGCTGCAAGGTGTTGATGAGTAGCTACACTATGACTGAATCTTATACGGATAAACTTAGATATTAAGATTAGATATTAAGATATTTTTGTGGGATGGCGCGGCTGAAATTTTTTGGCGTTCATTTTTATGTAGTGATGGTAATATAGGCTCCATTCGATTTGCTGTTTTTGTATATTAAAACTTTATGTATTTTTCTTTTATTGTTTTTTTTCTTCCAGCATTGTTGGCTTTATCATTAGCCGAGATAATAGTGTGGCCAGGGGTCCGCATTAATTTTATTTTGTTTCTGACTGCTAAATTTCGTTGTTATTTTGGTAGCTTTTAAAAAAGCGAATGCTTCACCAGTGAAGATTGATGAAAATTCTGGAATTTATGGTAGTATAACATTGTTCAAGATGTAACCATATTCACTTGTGACTGCGAATGAGGTGTTATATTTGGACTTTGATCCGTCAGTAAAAATAAATAAACTGATAAAATTGTATCTGTAGATGGACATGACGTAACATGACTTTACTGACGATAAAAACAGTACGTGACATCATACATTTGTAGGCAGACTTTAGGTAATTGTGACTGGGGGGTCGTCGAGGGGCTATCACTCGCAACATTGGCCAGATTGATAGCTATGCATGTGTCGAAAGACATAAGTGTGGGCTGGCTAACCCTTGCCAACAACATCTTGCATGTCTAAGGTTCATAACGAACCGGTATCTAAGATTGATGTATGGAAAGATCATTTCGCTTAGGGTAAGATAGTTTTAGGATAGTATTAAGATAGAATAGGTATAGCTAGGAGTTAGCTTAGTAGAGTAGTTTAGAGTAAGCTTAGGTTAGTAAGGTTAGATTCGTGATGTCTTTCCTTCCTCTTTCTTGGGTATTGGCCCTAGTCCGTGGACATTTTATTTTTCAACCCTTTTTTTACTTTTCTCTATCTTCTTCACTTTCCTATCTTTTTAGTCCGTCCGAGGTCTACGTAAAGTAACTTTCTGCACTATTGTTTATATTTTTTTTTTTTTATATTTGGCAGGTGGTTTGTTGAGCAGGTGGTATACAGTGAGGGGACAAGAATCACCCCCGTCCGACGAGCTGAGCCGAGCAACCACGGCCACCGAAGTTGCCCCTGTGGCTTGACCCTGGCTCACAAATTATGTTTAACTCATCATCAAAAATGTTTCAATCTATGATATATTCAAAAATACAATTTCCAAAAATATAGAAAATTTTAATAAATTTTTCGCATATATAAACTTTAATCAATAATTTTAATTTAAAGTATGTTATCAATAGACCCAATAGTATTCCCTGCTAGGCTTTTTAACACGTGTTTTTATGTAATTTCAATTACCCGATAATAAATAATAATTATAATAATAGGTTCTAAGCTGGAGCAGGAGCATAAACAATAAACAAAATTAACAATTTTTCTCGAAGAAAAAAGGCTTTCCATCCGAGGAGTAAACATCGCTTTGGATTTTGGTAGACCCCCGTACCATTTCAATTTTCAGATTCCAATATAATTCCAATAATGGCGAATATCCTTTTATTTCTTTACATTAACGTAATTTTCCATTAAATCCATCTATTTATTACAAAAACAAAAACACAAATAAAAATCTGTTTTATCTTTTGTCTAAAAATGTATTTATTCATGCATGGGTACTTATTTAATAACATTAATTATAGAAATTTAAACAAGAAAAGATTATGTCGAACTAACAAGATAATCAAACTTACTAATTATTAAGTAAATTCATCCAAATGCAGTCATGGGAAGATTTAAGTTTCTTTCAAAGCAACATTTAAGTTATTCCTTACGGTTTAATAGTGATAACAATATTGTTAATAATTTTTTTCTGTTATTTAAATGCATTAAAGTTGGTTTATAAGTCATACTAACGTTTGACTTGAAAATATAAAACATTTTATAGTGATGATCTTTCAAAAAATAGTTTATTTCATTTAATAGCTAGTGAGATCGGTACAAATTAGTATAGAGAGATTATTGTGACGATACTTGTAGGTATTTTTACTTTCAAAATGATGCGGTAAGGAGAAACCGAAAAATATTTTAAATGTGAAGAACTTAGTTATTTTGATGGGTAATCCGTGCTTTTAAACAATATAAAAATGAATAAATCTTAAAAAGAAATATAAAATATGCAAAAGTAACTTTATATGAATTTTTTAAAACCGTTTTTAACATAAATCAAAAAAATGTCTAAACCTTATGTTAAAAATTGAAATTAAGTCAATTTAAACATAATAAATAAAACGTTATAGTATTATTCGCATTCATATACCTACTGATTTGTATAAAGTCTTTTAGCCGACCTCTTTAAACAGCTATAGAAAATATATATATTATAACCATTCAAAACGTAAATATTTGTTCGACTTGGTGTAGGTATGTTGTATTTTCGTATGTGTCACCGAAAACAGCATAAAAAGTGTAAATTTCCATTTCAATATCTATCTATCTACTCGTGATGCAAATCTTTTTCCTCTTCCAATTCCTCATCGAAAAGTTTTAAATCTTTTACGTAGTACCAGACTGCAACATCGAAGATTGATCCAATCATAATAAATATTGCAGCCGTTATATTAAGTGCATACCTGGGGAATAATTTTAGAATATAAGGAGATCCTTATAAAATTACTAGCGGGTAATTGTCTTACCTAAGAGATTCAGAATCATAGAGCCAACAATTGCCTGTGCTTAAACATGTCTTACCCCATACCAAACACTGATTGTCAAATATCCATCCGAAGAAAATTGGACTTGGAATATAAGCAACGAGACTCATGACCATAAGTTCAAAGCCCATGGCTGCTGTTTTATAGTTTTTTGGTACACAACGCACAGATACGAGCAAGTTTGTTACATTTCCACTGGCCCCGATAAAATGCAAGAAACACATAATCGCAGCGTATGTTGCGAAATAATAGTAGCAATCGACCACTGGACATGCTCCCGATGTAGCGTAGCCACCGCGGAAACCCTAGAAAATATAGTTCGTAATGTAATATAATGTAAGTTGCAGTTTTATTTTATTTTTAAAAAGGAAATAGTAACATAATGTAATACGACAGTAGGATAAGACAATGTGCTCCTATTTAGCGAGGCATACGAAAATTATTAAGAGAGAAGTAGAACAACGGTGAAGTGGAGACTCAGTGAAGTCGGACTTGAATGTCAGTTGGTTACTATGATGTGGTATCTTATCTGCTCATTCGTCACTTAAGAACTTTTCTTTCTTTTAAAAACTTATTTGTTGGGCGTGAAAGTGACCGAAGGTTAGGTTAAGTTAGTTTCAATCTTGGTGAGGCCCACTTATTTATATCAAAAAGAGTCCGGATAGCATTTCGGCGTTCCAGTAAAGTGTTGGGGAAGTGCCCTGCTATTGAAATTGTTTCCTTGCTATTGCCGATAGCGGATGGACCACGAGTAGCTGCAGTCTCCGGTTTTAAAGAGGTACCGGCCTCTTAACGTTTGGCATGTTTTTTTGTTTTGTTAAGTTCATATTGGGTCCCACGAGTAGTGGAGAAAAGAGGTCAATCTGTACAGAGATTCGCACTATACAGTTTCTTTAGTTTCAGGAATCATCTAGAGAAGATTTCTCAAGAATCGTTGCCCTTACTCAGCCCCTAAAACAAATGACAAATTCGACGCTCGTAGTAAGGGCCCGAAACTCTAGAATCTTTTTTGCTTACGTTTTAGGAAAAGTGATTGACATCGGTTTTCCGACGGGATTCGTAGTAACTTACCAACTGAGCCAATCGTGCTCCAAATATTTCGAATATTTGTTCTTTGACGAGATGTGCGTCCTCGGAGATTATACGTAGGTATCTCTGAAGGTTTTACTTTTATGTTTGAGAAAAAGTTCTACATGGCATTATCTATTATCCATTGTGCCAAATTTTGCTTAACTCAATGTCGACAAGGATCAAGCCTTCACAATATCCCGTAAACGACTCCATTAAAATTGTAAATTCGGGTTGACTCCTTATGGCATAAGGATGATGTAATTTGCGAAACTGAATTTCCGTTCATATTGAATGCCGTTTGTTGCTAAAAACTAATTCCCTCAACACATACCATCTAAATTTTTTTTTGCATATTACCCTTCTGCAATGAACTAATCGGCAAAATCTGGCTTCCAGCACGGCAGATCGACCGTAGACCAAATCTACGGGTACAAATCAAAGAAAAAAAATACAAAGAAAAGACAAAAGAGGGTGATAAACTAAAGTAAGGCGATGTCGTAAGCAGTTTTTGCACATATCAGTCCAGCTAATGGAATAAGCAGACGATATTGCCATAGAACAATTCATAGTTCGATAATTGGTCCTGTGTGCGAGGAGAGCCAATGGAGGAGAAATTTCAACCGCGAACTCTATGAGCTGTACCAAGATGTGGTTAAACTTAAAATATGTCGACGGCAGCCAAGAGGATCCTCGAATTTAAGCCACAAGGTTCGAGACGACAAGAAAGACCTAATCTCTGTTTTAAACATCAAGCCTTACTTCAAGCGTATGCCAAAGCGCTTGATCTGGATAACTGAAAACACGGAAGACTGCCGTGTCTCAGACAGACTCTCAGACGCTTAATAGCTAAATGTAAATAGAGCCTCTTAAGTTATTCCAAATTAGTATCGAAATTCTGGTCGCAATTTTTAAGAGTGCTAAGTAAAGCTCAGTTGTAGCCTGATGCCTTAGAAAAATATGCATCAACAGGCAGCATCCACATATTGTGTTTCAAGCATTACATACACAACAAGTGGCAGTGTGGTGTGGATATGCGCTGATGTGTGCTAATTCTATCTGGTGTGTTGAGGTGACGATTTTATAAACACTTACAATTGTACCAGGCCCTTCACTAGGGGCTAATCCATTACCCACCAAGTCCTTGTTAAAGCTATTACGAAAAACTTCAGCTGATTTATTCCCAGGTATACATTCACAATCATAATAATATGTCTGTAAGAAAAATTCGTTTAATTCGTATACATGTCCTGAAAAATAACTAAATTCACATTTTGCCTTGCAGAAATGGCACGTTCCTTCTTACATCCTGCATGACATGGTGATATATACGTCATTCCATCTTCCCCGCACACTGGAGAATATCTCACATAATCACAATAACAATTAGAGTTACAAGATGGAGTAAGCGATGAGCTATAAAAGCAAAAGGCTATTATTTAAACTCATAATTTCAGTGGCAGATATCCAACCTGTCATGAATGTTAACAACAACCGAGTTCTCATTTCCCGGACATCCGATGAATGCGTAGCTGAATATTCCAGCAGTTGTTAGAAAACCAATAACAACATTCCATGCTGCCATGTAACGTGCCTTTGGTTTATATTTTGAGATCAAAATTCCGGCTACCAATATTCCCAAGATAGAGAAGACCAAAGCGATTGTTCCTGCAAAACTAAGACAAATAAAATGTATTTTACGAATTTAATGTTACGAAATTGGTTTCATGACCTTACCTGGATGAAGCTGCCGTTTTTCTGAATTGAATCTCAATGTACTTTGCATTAAACATATGCATTGTGAAGCCAATCATATAGAAGGCTGAAGATACGTTGTTGCAGATCAAAGTCGGATTGATCATGCTTTGGAATGTATTTAACATGTCCTTCAACGATGGCGTACTTTCTTTTTCCATTAATTCTTCCAGTTGTATCCCTTTGATATTTTCTCGTTTCGATAGAACTATCCGACTTGCCACAGCTCTTGGTAGATGTTTTGGAAACATTCCCATAAAGAAGCCAGATATAGTTAATAGTCCGGCAATTACCAGCCATCCCATCCACCAAGCACCCAACCATCGAGGATCATTTTGTCCTATCAGAGGATGCAGGCGTGGAGCTATATATGTACGTAGGCAAATTGAAGATAGGAAAAAACCCATTGCTGGGCCCAGCACGCGTAGGAAATAGGAGATACCTATGGGAATATATATATTATGTTTAATTCTTATTTTGACACCAAACATAGAATATTATCATACTCACTCATGAGGGCTGGAGTTTTTGACTTGTCGGTATTATCGTCCATATACGATACGCCCAGGCTAAAGTACAAGGACCAACCGATACCGGCAATAAATCGACCCGTGAAAAGAATTACCTGGGGTGCAAAGTTTCCCTCACCCATCTTACATTCATCATCATCACCTTGAAGGGATCATGCAATTAACTTTCGAGATTTTGAAGAATTTCTTTAACTTACCTCTGTCCATGCATAGCAAGCTCTCATTAGTGGAATTTACATCATTCATTGCACCATACTCTTCGGTCAGAGACAAGGCTTCCTCACCTGGACCGTACAAGAACTGCGGCAGGGCCATGAGAAGGCAAAGGACAACTACGGTAAAAACACCAAATGCTAGCCATCGAGGTCGATGCCCTTTTCCCGCATAGTAACTTATGCCTGCTGAAACGATCAGCTGACTGATGTCATTGCCAATCGATATGATTCCGGTATTCCTAGATGGTATTTTAAAACGTTTTTCGATGGTTGATATCGTTCCGTTGAAGTAGGCGTATGTCATCGTAAAAATGCAGCCGACAATGCCATAAAGGCACATGTACGATATCTGGTTTGCAAACCTAAAAGAGAGGAAAGTCAAATATTTTATTGCATATTTCCTTAAAAGCTTTAAAAAATATCAAAATGACGCTTTTGAAATCCCGCGGCTGCCAAATTCGGAGAGCAAGTATTAGAATATGGGGGCCATGCTGCACCCCTCTCAGAGTTTTGCTTAGGTGAGTAGCGTCTCTACTAATAATATCAGTGTAAGAATTCTTTATCAGAATATCCTTATTTCCCTCAGAAAAGATTTCCTTCTTATACCATACATATGCTCAGCAGTTTCGTCTTTTTCTGAAAGAAATTCAATGTTCAAGTCTAGCCCAATTCCACAAAAGTAAATTTTTTTTTGTACACATTCGAGTTCCGTTGTCGCAAGCGTGAAGGGGAATCATGTTGAAGTGACCAGTGTCATTGTTCAGCCGTCTTAGAGAGATCAAATCCTTGTTTGACAAGATCCAATTACTTGTTAAATATTTGATTCAATTTGTCCTCCGTAGGAGACAACCTCGCAACATGTGAGAAACGTAAATTATATGAGTTCTATGTACGTGCAAAAATGCCTAAAATAAATCGTCACCTAAATATAGAACTAAACCAACATTTTTAGTTTTACTCTTCCTCACATATACATAGTGAGTGTTGTCCTATTCTCTACGTTTTAAAAGAAGAAGAATATTTCTGCGAAAAATATTGCTTGTCGATAATTGCGACCATTAAACCACAACATAAAGTAAGAGAAAAAAGACAACCGAAATTATCGGGTCAGATCTATTCAATTTCCAGGAGCTAAGAAAAAAATGCAAAGAAGTGGTCGCAGAAACGAGCTGGAAGATATGAGGGTTAGTAGGCGGTTGGACATCCTGTATGTTCAAGAAATGAAATACCGGTGATTCGGCGCATTTCTTGGACATAAGGACGAATACATAAGATGTGTTAATAGAGAACGGTATTAGTATCATCCTTGCGTCGGAGTTACTTATAACAACGAACACTATCAATACGGCAAAGAAAGTGGCATTCAAGGCTTGGGCAAAGTGTCCCTTCAATAATAAATATGATAAATGTATGAAAAATGTATGTAAAGAGCCTGTATTGAGAACTACGAAACTATACCTTTTGTCTACTGATATGAACAAGGATTCCCATGAGCTGCCACAAAAAACTCAGACCAGGGCATAACCAACTTTCAAGAGAGGAAAAATTCCCAAAAAATGAATCACACAATTACAAAAATGTCAGAATGCCCTGCCAAAACTTTTTTTTTAATCGAACCGATAGACCAAAAAACCTCAGGATACAGTAAAAGTGGAAGGGTTTTAATCCCTTATTTTATAGTAGTGGTTTTTGTAACTATTTCGGTATCATTATGTCTCTGACTAATTATGCCTCATAGTCAGAATCGGACATTTTTTACTTTAATTTGCTATAACTTGGTTGTGGGTGAAAGTAGACCACTCCATCATACCATGTAGTTCTTTGGGAAGCCCATTAGTACCGCCCTGTTAGACTTGACTTCTTTTTCAGTTGAACCTTCCGAAAAATAATTTTCCTGTGTTAAATGTTCTCCTGATTATTAAAATGTTTTTGGACCAGATTACTTTATTATGGTTGATAGTTTAGTTATTGTTGATAGAGTCTCGTCATACAATATTATTTACATTGTAAAATAGGCAATTGAGAAAATACTAAACAAATAATCTTTGATGTTTGACTTACCTTTGAAAAAAATATCCTTTAAAGATCCAAAATCCACATGTAATATCGTCTGTTAAAGGCATATCCCTCATAACCTCTTCAATATCGATGTCATCACTCATCATTACTTCGATTTTATTAGCATTCTTCTCCGAAATACCCGAATTTGTATTGGCAAATTTTTTCGTTTCATTGTTTATCAATTTAGCCTCGATATCGGCATCGCGACTATCTACTTTGATTCCATTGTCTTTACTCATTTTCTTGCTCACCTAAGACTCACTGTATCAGTTACTTGCGATTTTTTAACGTTATTCGAGAGAATTTGTTGGTGTTGTCTTCTTAGCTATTAGAGCGATATAAGGGACGATGCATTTGGTGCAAGCTACTTTACTCTTTATTTGAAAAAAAATTGAAAAGTACGCAAATAGATTAAAAGAAAAAGTGTACATATTATTGCGTAATTGAGTGAAATGATATAGTAGCGGAAATACCAAGTCATAAACTTAAGTCGAGGCTACAACCCGCTTTGCGATACACTACTCATAACCCTTCCCAATATACCCCCCAGAAAAAGATATTGGGAGCTATGAAATTCCACCAAAAAACTGAACTTGTCAATGGGCGTATTAAACAACTTTTTGTACTTAATTATTAAACGGAACCAAAAGAAGTCTTATGGAACCAGTGATAAATTGACGGACGGACATCTCTCAATAGTCTTAACTTTCTAAGCTGTATAGTAAGTATATAAAATGTAAGAGGTTTAAATGTTAGGAACCAACTCAGGGCATTTTTTTTAACTCAGCCTACAAAAAACATACAATTATGAATTTTTACATGAGGGTTAGATTTGAAGAAAAAACAAAGAAAAAATAAAATATTTTTTATTAGCCGCCCCTTTTCTTAGACTTTGCACCCTAAAGACTTAGAATTTTGAAATTATACGTGGAGGTAGGATTTGAAGAACAGACTCTGAAACAAAAAAAATTGTGTATATTCCAAATAAGAGGCGTGCCAGCCGTTAGTTGCTTTTAAGTCAAACAATAAAATAAATCGTAAGCTTACGCTCGGTCAAAAATTCCTTAAATTTTAAAATTTTACACAATTTCCATGTGTGTATAAAAAAAACTTTGCAAAAACTATTGAAATCATACCAAAAACATAAGTGGATTTTGTCTTACAAGTCAGCCACAAGAAGTACCTACTGAGATCTAAAAAAAGAACGTCAAATTTGTATTGTTATTATTAAAAATTTCGCATTTTTTCGGCTATTCTTTAACATCTTTTGTTGTGATTTGTTATATGTTACTGTCTTAACGCATTTGATACACCGCCTTTAGCAAAGCAAGCAACATTATTATCATTCTAGCTAATTTGAGAATTTGATATCCGAATGCAAACAGAAATAATATAAACCCGTAAATCATGTTCTCGATATGAAGTTTGCTGGAATAGTTATTGAGGAATAAGTCTTAAGCTCCAAATTTTTTAAGTTTAGCAATTAATTTAACACTGAAGCATTTATAAAATACATAAATTTGTATCTATAAGTTACCCACAATCACGAATGTAAATAATCATAAGCGCAATAAATTCACATAAAAACGGCAATCAAAATTTGTATTAACAAAAAAGCAGAGTCACTAAGAACAACAAGTGTGTAAAATTCACTTTACTTTTATTATTAACAACACCGTGCACTTGAATTGTTTTCAAAATAAGATTCTCTGCGCTACGTCAAGCCTGATTGATTTTTCTCTGCGAACTAATTTCAATTTCACCACACATAAAATTTCAAATGTTTATAAATTGACAAAATGCACAGTTTGGAGTATTAGATGTTCATACATTGTCTTCGATTACAGTGGGCAACAGAAAAAGTTACTCAGATAAAAAACTGTGTTTTGTTCTGTAGATTTTGGTAGATAATATATATGTATATGGTTTTTTCAACTATTGCTTATTTCGCGAATGGTAACGCTTAGCTCATGACTGATTTGACAGATAATTAGTTTTATCCTTCCGCTGAACGAATATGGTTGTGTATACGCTTGAACAACGCTGGGAAATATTGCGACATAATTGGGCCATTTTTCTTCGGCTAACTAAAGGGTCCGCCGTCTAACGTTTTTTTTTCAACTAGTGCTTATTTCGCGAATGGTAACACTTAGCTCATTTCTGATTTGACAGATAATATACCGCTGAACGAATATGGTTGTGTATACGCTTGAACAACGCTGGGAAATATTGCGGCATGATTGGGCCATTTTTCATTTTTTTAAATGAGCAAGGAGTGGCCGTTAGAGTTAATAGCGATCGTTATCGGGCCATGTTGCACGAATTTTTGTTCACAATAAATGAAGAGGAGGCTATTGGCAACATTTGGTTTCAACAGGACGGCGCTACGTGCCACACAGCCGAAGCTACACTCGATGTTTTGCGCCCCGTTTCAAAAAAAAAAGTTATTTGGCGGATCCATAGTTCACTCCTTATATCGTGACTTTCACTTTTACCAGTGATTTTGAGCATTCCGACTGAACAGTCAATTGACTCCGCTGTAATTATAAAAGTGTGATTGGCTGAATTATTTAGGTCAATTATAAAGTCTTCTTTTTGCAGTCTGTAAGTCTTTTGAATGCATTCATTTATCTTTTCACAACTTTTTCAGAATTAAACTAAAAAATTTTGTTTTCAGTGCATACAAAACTCGGATTACGGAATGAGAAAGCTACACAGAGTAACTTCAAAGGTAGTCTTCACGATCTTATTATCAAAGGAATGTGTGCATGTGATATCAGACCGTAGACCGTATCTGAAATGACAAATCGAGATCGATGTACTTTTCATAGAATTTAAACCTGTTATAATAGCAATCATCATTTTTCACAAAATTTGTCCCTTTATTGACCACTGTTACAGCAGAGCGGAACAGATGCTTACTTTAGCAGCAGTTCACAACTTCATTCAGAGTGTTTTTATTAGAAACGGTTCATAATTTACTGGAGCTATAACAAGCTAGTTGAGTTTGCTGCAAGTGATATATAGAACTGAATACGGATACATACATATTCTTTATTGCTCCAAACTGTTTGTTTGCTAATCGTGCTGTGGTTGCAATATTATGTTTTGAATATTAGTTCCTGTGAATCGGATTAGAGATCGAATATCATAAAAGAAGTGAAGTATGTAGGTCGTACACTTCCAAATCTAGTTGTTGGTATGTTCCTACTCTAGCACGCACATCCGTTGCCTTGCGTTAAAATAAACCGATCGTGGCCGGTGAGAGACAAAGTTTTATATTTGACCCAAATAAATCACGCAGCCAATTTTAAAACAAATAATTATTGCTTGTGGCGAGCGAGTGGTCTCAGGGTCAAATCCTCGTAAATAGGGCACCCTATTATTTGTTCCGAGAACATAACTTTGCACACACAATAGTTAGAGAAGATACAAAGTAATAAAGCCACCATCGAAATCAGAGCATACTTACAGCGACTTAATTTTGATGGAAAATTGGTATCCGAATTACATAGACAACACATCGATTTACCCTATGATTCTGATAATAATTATAAATAATGCTTTAAGATATCAAGTATGTTTTTTAAGACAGTTATATCGGTCAAATAAATAATTGTTAGATTGCAAACTGTCATTGTTATTATTATTCAGTAGGTTTTGCAATTATATTGTGATCACTTACACAATTAAACTACGGTACCACATTTTATAAATTTAGTTACAATTTTTTTTTACATAGAGCACTTGCACTCTTTTTTACCCAACGTAATTGACGCTACGTTTTTCGCACAGCACTTTCTATGATATATGCAGTGCCAAAGAGTGCGTTCGGATGGGAAAATTACATACATCCGTTAGGAAATATGGTTTAAAAAAATCAAAATTCGTCGATTCAATTCGTTGTCAAAAGCTTGGAAAAAAAACGTCCACTTTATGGAAAATATGAGACATAGACCATGGTTTGGAAAGTAGTTTGACTATGTAGAATTAAAAATCTAAAAGTAATGAAGTTTTTCTTAGAGAAGTTGAGTTTAAAATTTTATTTTACAAGTACGTTTGTTTTTATATTATTAGAGCCTAAAGTTATTGTGCGCTTGGAGAGACAGACTTGATGATTAGTCGAAGATTGCTTCAGTTGCGGAGTTTTCGTTTTTTCTTCTGCAAACCTCAGCTAGCGCGGAAGCCACGTGATATTGATATGTTCTGCGATTCAGGAGACTGGAAAGGAAAAAGGGCCAGAATCTGCAAAGTCAAACATTTTAAGGAGTTTATAATTTTGAATGATTTAAGGCATTCTTAGCAGTATTAGCAAAATCAACATACGTATCCTAACTGGTTGTCTAACTGGAATCAGGCAACACCTAAGGAAAATAGTTATATCAGATAAAAGTCTCTGCAGATTCTGCCATGAGACCCCCTAAACTCCAGAACACATACTGCAATCCTGTAGGTTGTTTTATTTAAACACCAAAACCAAAGAACACCCAATTCAGGATAAGGATTAACTCTGTGTGGGACATCCTTGCCAAGGCTAAAGTCAGAGCATAGACACTCGACATAAACCTCTCCAAGGTTTGATTTTTTTAAGGTAGTTGAAGTGGATTTTGTTTTCTTAATATCGGGAATATAAAAAAAATATTAAGCGTAAACGGCCCATATATAGGACCCAATGCCTAGCTTCTCAAACCATTGTGTGTGCGAAGATATATTTTTTTGACACGATTGGAAGGGACCTACAGTTTAATGCCGATTCCGAACTGCAAAATTTTTGAGAAGCTTCTCATGACAGTTCTTACTCTTGGATGTCTGTCAAACGTACGCAAGAGGTGTGGGCAACGAATAAAAATTTTCAGGTGGTACAGGTCGGGATTTGAACCAGCGACCTCTCGCTTAGTGGTCCAACGTACTTAACTACTAATCCACTGCACTCATCATACAAACGAAACGAAACAATCTATTTATGGAAACGATGAACGCATAGTGTTGGGTAATAGATCTGTCAATTGACCTGCTGATTTTTTTTTTTTGAGGATACTTACATAGAATCGCTAGCATACGTTGGCAGACAAACCAACAACTATAGACGCAATATGATTTGTATTATTAAGGAAATGCTTGCGGGAGTGATCGAGAACTTCATTTCTCGCATGACATTTATCACTTGTGTTCAAAAACTTTTATTTGCAGAGTGTATTCTCTCGATTGATCATAAATAAACACATTAAAACTAGCTAAATGGCTATCAGAATCAAAGTTTATTACTTTTCTGAATCTGAATCTTTTACATTTGCTATGACCATTGACAACGACATATCAAAAGTTCATTGGAAATCTTTTTGGATACGGAATGGACCTTCTTACCACACTTTAAGCTTAGAAATTAGGATTAGATACGAAATATTGATTTATGTATAAAATACAAACTTTAAATATAAAAAATTTAGTTCATCTAATAAAACTTAGTACTTGTAGTTTTGGTAAAAATGTTCTACTTAAGGCAAAATATGACGACTTAAAATTGACTCCGTTTCAACAAATAGAATTCCTTAAATTTTCATGGCAGTCAAGGACATAAGGGTTACTTGTCAATTGTACTACTAATTTTTTTAAGAAGGTTACGAAGTTTAATTTTCGTCTTTTTTTCCCAGGGCGGTGTCCTTCTCATGATGCAGCACTTTCAATTCAATTTTGTTCCTTTCTTCGTCGAATATTTGTAAGTCCTTTACATAGTACCAGACGCCAACATCGAATATCGATCCAATAATCACAAACATTGACGACGTCATATTAAGTGTGTACCTGTCAAATAAAGGTAGTTAGTATTTATATGAGGTTCTAAGGTAAATGACTTACCTAAGAGAATCGGTATCATAGAGCCAACAATTTCCTTTGCTGGAACATGTCTTACCCCACAACAGGCACAGATTGTCAATTATCCATCCGAAGAAAATTGGACTTGGAATATAAGCGAAGAGACTCATGAGCATAAGTTCAAAGCCCATGGCTGCGGTTTTGTCTTTTTTCGGTACGCAACGCACCGAAACGAGTAAGCATTACCAGTGGCACCTATGAAATGTAAGCAGCACATAACGGCTACGTATGTTGCAAAATAGCTGAAACAATCGACAACTGGACATGCACCCGGAATGGCTTTGCCACCAAAGACTGTCTGAAAAGGAAAATGTATTTCATTATTGGATGCAGGTACAATTTTTAGAAAAAGTATTCGTATTAAAAAATTTGTGATCACACATTAAATAGTGACGACACTTAGTATGCAAAAATTTAAATATTTTAGCGAACAATATATTAAGGATAGTATCGTAGTTACAGATGGTCTTGCGTCGGAAAAGGTCAAAGGTGTCAATTTGAGAAAGATACGATTAGCGTCAGATACTCATTTTCAGAATATGATGAATATATGGGATGCGAATCATCATGGGAAATCGGCGCAACTCTAATACGGTGATAAGTAGCACTAGTTTTCCAAGTCTTAGCCTCCACACAGCAACCTAGAATTCTTTAGACGTTCGAAATCTCAACCAAAAACAAGGATAGCAAGGGAAGAGTGACGAGCCAGAAGAAGGTGAGAGAAGATCTTCTGTAGAAAGAGGAGTCACCCGATCGAAACAACATCCAACAACTGTGTATTGACTTTAAGACCGCCTCTTCGAAACATGGAAGGAAACCTAGTCACCGACGCACAGGGAAAAGTAGATGTGTTTAAGCATCATATAGCAGCAGCTGATCACATGTAGCGAAAGTGAGAGTGAGAGTGATAGGGTAAAAAGGAAACTAGCGTCAATCTAGAACCAGTCTCGCCATCTATTATACAATAGGTTGACTGAGCTATTAAAAAGCTTAAGAAAAACAACCTTCGCCTTCTTTAAATGCTAACGATGTTTTGGAAGAGTGCGCGGACGAAATCATTTACCAAGTTTGGCTGGGGGAAAGCATGCCCAATGACTGGACCATCAGCTCCATATGGCTCATCTACGTAAAAGGTACGCCTTATGGTGGTTTAGCCACTTAGCAAGACTAGCAAATGTTATAGGCACCAACGCTTTCTGATCGTAAAAATTTAGATAAAATCGTGAACATATTTTTTCGAATCAATGTAGGTTCAATACTTAACCACAGGACAGTTGTAGCAAAATTTTCAACTATAATTTAAACTTTTAGTACATTTCTGATGTGCTGGTCACACTACAAAAACAAAAATGCCCGTGCTGTTATTCAAATTGGGAGCCGAATGGAATCTAATCTGAGCAAATATATTCGCGACTACTTCTTAAACGAATTATTTCAGTAGGAAATTGTTAGTTTACCTATAATGGAATTATTAGAATTAATCGCCAAATTTGATGCTATTATGATGCAATAGGTACTTATATTGAAAGTCTTGCTAATAAAGAAAAGGATCATTTATCAAAAACAACATTTGCATACTGGATCAAATTATTTGCAAAATTAAAAGCTACAAATAATACCCAGGATTCTACTACAGATATATCCTTTGTAGATCAACTGATGCTATATGTGCATGTGGGCTATGTTCTGCCATCTGGACCACTAGAAAGATTTGAATACATGCGATGCCAATATGAGTGGTGAAGAATACATTCCGTGTCTTGCATACTCATTAGGAGTGCCGCTATCAAGCTTATGGATTAGTTTCACAGATGGGTAAGTTCGAAACGGGAATAACGACAATATGTTTGAATCATTACATAGGTAAATATGTTAAACATTTTCAGATATTAAGGCAAAAGCCAAGGATGTGAATGCCTGTAATCTTTTCCAACACAAGAGTGAAAAATCCGCAATCTTCGTAAGTGCTTACGCAGATGATTTGAAGGCGACAAATTAGTGCAGTTCGCAGCATTGCTCAATTTTGATGTGGCTAGTATTATTGACAGGAAGACTCACGAGGCTCTAGAACTGCAAGTTAACAAGGTTTTTTTTAAATAATTCTTTACAATCTTGTTTCCCAAACGTCATAATCACCTCACTTAAAGGTGTTGTAGCGTATAAATGTTGAACGCGATTTTCATAGAGAAGTCGATTCGAACAGAAATATTTATAACTTTACCCACTTAAAATCCAGAAAAGTTAGTTTGTAACAGTTTTGTTTAATTAAAAAGGGCACTTCTCAAACTTCTCCCTTTTGCAACAGACTAATATGCTATACAGAGCCCTCATCCTGGTAGTGCTGTTATGTAGATTTCGCCAAGTGATGAACTCTAAGAAGAAATGAAGAGTCTGTATTCGACTCTTTCAGAAGTAACATTCTTCGACGGATACTTTATCCGGCTTCGACGAGGACGTATTTTGGTGGAAAGGAATATAAATAATAACCGCGGATTTTGTGAGATTAACCAAGGTATGAATATAGTCCAAAAAGCCAACACGATCTTCAAATTCCGTGGTATGAATCTCCCCATATCCGTTTCAAAGAGTGGAACATTGAAAGCAGTTTCTTCGCTGCTTGAATGCATAAATGCATAAAAGGATTCATTATCTCAAGTAAGCATATTAAAGCTTAAAACTATTCGATAATATATTTTCACCATCTGATGGCGACTTATAAATTTAGTTAAAAGAATTTACTATTAAAACGTATATCAAATTTTACACGATTATTAACCGAGCTTTCACTGAGTGAAAATTTGACCATAAGGGAATTCAGTATTCAAATTACACACATAAGCACGCTGCTCATAGAATTAAATGATGTGAAATTTAACTAAAAAATTGAAGCTGAATACAAATACAGACATTTTATATAGATAAATTTAATTCTTTGTACTTACATCTGGATGGATGGTACTGCTAGGCGTTTCCTGCGGTCGAACTTTTCGCCATTATTCGAATTATTTACAGGTATACAAGCACAATTATAATATATCTGCAAACATTCTATGTAAATATGCTTTTCGGTAAAAAAAAAATTAAATAATCCAAATATATTCCCACCTTTTGTTCAGCGAAAGTTATATGTTCACTCTTACATCCCGCATGACATGGCGATATATATGTCATGCCATCATCCCCGCATACTGGAGAATACCGCACGTAATCACATTCACAATTAGAATTACAAGAAGTAGTCAGCGAAGACCTAATGGCGAACTAATTTAATCTAAGGTTAAATCAAAATTCCAGCCCCAGATATCTTACCCGTCATGAATGTTAACAGCAATAGAATTCTCATTTCCCGGACATCCGATGAACGCATAGATCATTATGCCAGCAGATGTCAGAAAACCAACCACAACATTCCACGCTGCCATGTAGCGTGCCTTGGGTTTGTATCTTGAGATCACAATTCCAGAAATAAGTATTCCCAAGGCGGAGAAAACCAATGCAAAAGTACCTACAAAACTAATTGGACGAAAAATGAAATATTTCAAAAAGTTGGTCTTGATTCCATATGTAATGCGTGTGAAGGAAATTATTTTCTCGTCGGCTTTTTTGGTACGATTTCAATGAAGCAAAACTTGTTCATTCATTTTTCCGACATTCTGGCAGAAATTGATGCCTTCTTCGGTTTATTCTTTACTAGGAAACATAAAAAGTTGATGTCATGTTGTGAACCCTCATTTTGGCCAATGAAGAAAATTCGATGAAGTCGATAGCGATTTTTAGGGGTCAAAGCCCATCGGCTAACAAATCTTCCGGATGCTTTGTCTTTCTGGGTGCCAGATGAATTGGGAGACTTATTAACTTTCGGTCAAACCAAACTAAGCAAATAATCATCAATACTGCGCTTTAAACTTAATCCGCAAATTTGTGATAAAAAACATTTACCCGGTTCACATGTAATTTAAAAACTAGTTTTTCAAAATTAAAATATAGGGTTCTCTGGTACAGTAGAACAAAGTATTAGTGTGTCGTCTTCTGTAGCGGGATGTAGAACGGCCAACCATTTTAAATGATAAACATCTAGTTTCCCACAGCCACTACACCAAATTAATCGGACTATTACCGAGTCTGAGAGCTTCTGGGATTTGGATTCCCTTTATTATAAAAATTAAATAAAAGAGACTTTAACAGTACTAACAAATAAGTACTCTCGTGGTCCTAATGGTATTCCCTCCGTAGTTCTCAAGATTTGCTTAGACTTCTAAATACATAAAAGCTCACAGAAAAATTTTCCCACGATATGAAATAGTCCAAAGATATTTCTAACTAAAGGTCTATCGCAAAATATTCATGTTTACAAAAGTTTTCTGATAGCCGATATTTTCTTCACACCAAGATGGATTTCTGAAGAAGAGGTCGACAAGTATCAAGTTCACCGTGTGAACCCCACGTGTTTAAGAACAGAAAAAATGAAAGTTGATGTAATCGCCACGGCTTTGGTAAGGCATTCGATAAATTTCGCACAAAGTTCTCCTGTTAAAACTCCTGGTTCCCAACCTGTTTTTATCGCTGCAGATCTTCTGTAGCCGAAGCTAATTCGGTCATACATAAAAATTTAAAGCCATATATCAACTAAGCCCTATACACTAACCCCTCTCCCTCCACCCTCTAACCAGAGGTTCATATATCTTTTTTCCATATAAACATTTACCGCACTAACTATAGTTTCAGTGGAGCTATTACAAAAACGCTCCGCTTCAATTTCCAACATAGTCGAAATGTACTTGTAGATGCAATGGCTTATTGGCTAAATGCGTTGGACTACTAAGCCTGAGGTCTCCGTCTCTTGCGAACGTTTGACAAAAATCCAACTGTCATGAGAAGCTTCTCAAAATTTAATTCTGTATTTATTTTTTAGAAAGGCCCTCTGATTGCGGTGGTTTAGTAGTTAAGCTAACTAAGCGAGGAGTCCCAGGTTTTAGAGAAGGTCTTAAAAGCATAGAAATAGAGTAAGATTCCCAAACTGCTGTTCGGAATCGAAAGTAAATTCATGTCAAAAGAATATATATATCTCTTCGCACACATAAATGGTTGGAGATGATAAGCTTTAGGTCCCGGGTAAGCAATTTACGCTAAGTATTTATTTTTCTCTTATCCTTCAACCACTTATAGAACTCAAGAACTCTTTGATCGAAACACTGAACACTGACTGCACACTCTGAGTCTTCAGGTTATACTTAAAATGTTTGTAGGAAGTTTTTTTTCTGGCTCTGTGATGGATCTGCCTGTATCCCCAGTAAGGCCCTTCTCATATTATTGGTCAAGAATGTGGAAAATGGGACCAAAAGAGACGACGGGAAAAACAAACATATTCAAATTTTCATTTAAACTAACCTTGATGTAGCTGCAGTTTTTCTGTATTGAATCTCAATATACTTCGCATTAAACATATGCGTTGTGAAACCGATCATATAAAATATCGACGATAAGTTGTTGCACATCAAAATCGGATTGTAGATCATGCGTTTGAAAGTGCCTAACATGTCCCTCATAGAGGCTTTAGATTCGATTTCAATCTCTTCTTCTTTCTGTTTGCCTTTGAGTTTTGTTCGTTCAGCTTGAATTGTCCGACTTGCGACTACTTTTGGTAGTTCTTTCGGAAACATGGACAGAAAAAAACCGAATACAGCTAACAGTAAGGCAATAACGAGCCATCATATCCACCAAGCTCCTAGCCATCGCGAATCGTTTTCCTCTATAACAGGATGCATTTGCGGGGCTATATATATGTGGAGGCAAGATGAAGCCAAGGAATATCCCATCGCTGGTCCCAGCACTCGCAGAAAATAAAAAATACCTAAGAAATATTTGGTTACATTTTTATTGCGGTTAAATTTCATACTAAATACTTACTCATGAGGGCAGGAGATTTCGATTTTTTTGTATTATCGTCCATGTACGCTACTCCCAGGCTAAAGTACAAAGACATACCAATACCGCAAACGAATCGCGCCACAAATAGAATTGCCTGAGGGGCGAAGTTATTCCCATCGATTTTACAATCCTGATCATCGCCTGGAATTTATCAAATAAGAATTTAAGGGATTCCTTGAAGTTGAACTCACCGCTATTCCGGCACAGCAACAGCGAAGTGGTGGCATTGGCATCATGCATCCCACCATATTCTTTAGTCAAAGATAATGCCTCCTCACCGGCACCATACAAAAAATGTGGCAAAGCAGTGAGAAAACAAAATATAACCATAGTTAAAACACCAAATCCTAGCCAACGGGGTCGATGTCCTTTGCCCGCATAATAACTTATGGCTGCTGAAAGAAATAGCTGACTTACATCATTGCCAATGGATATGATTCCTGTATTCTTGGATGGAATTCTAGAACGCTTTTCTATTGTCGATATCGTTCCGTTGAAGTAGGCATACACCATTTCAAATGTGCAGCCGACTATCCCAAAAAGGCACATGTAGGCTGCCTGATTTGCGAACCTTAGAAGATAGGACAAAAAAACTTCATATCATATCATAAAACTAACTGTAATTGCGACTTGTGTCTGCCTCTCTAAAACCATTCAATCGATTTTCGTTACGGTTTATTCGTTTATAGATTTGTTATCCCTTTAGGGAAGGGAAGGCGTAACATGAAAGATAGGTGATGGGTTATATCTGGAACTACTCGGCCGACATAAGAAATTCTTCCAAAGATGACACCCTGCAGTTATGTAAAAGTTCATTAATGAAGAGGGACAACGTAAGGGCTATCTCTGGAACTAATAGGCCGATTAGGTTGGGTCAGGTTCAATACAAGCCTAGCTTCTTCAAAGATCGTAGTGTGAAGATATATTTTATGGCACGAATGGAAGGAACCTTGAGAAGCTTTTCATTACAGTTCTTACTCTTGGAAGTATGTTTTTTTTATTTCGCACGTGTCTTTAGATCTAGCTTTGTTTCTTTGGCAGACAAGTTGTGCCACCTGTCCATCTAAGGTTAGTTTTTAATATTACATACAACTTTAACATGGGTTTGCATGCAGAAACTGGTATGCCTAAGGAGCATTTTCGTAGGCAAAATTGAGAAAGTGGTTCCAAGTTTAGCAAGTTTGTCAGCCTCTGGAATGTCACAATGCCCAGGCCGAATGTGAATGGCCCAGGTGAATGTTAAACTGCTCCGCTATCATCTTTAAAGATGATCGTCAGTCTATTGCAGATACTTCATGGCCGCCTGACTGTTCGAATATATTCGAAGACGGATACCATGTTTTTCTTTAGTCAGGACAAGACTTATTTCTTCGCCATAATTGCAATGATAATATCTCACTAATCAAAGATTTATCTGAGAAGACGCCTGTAATTGTTTTTGTATTTGTCGGTGTAGAAGTGGATCGATTCTTCCTCCAGAAAGGCACCATCCTTTCAAGATGATCTGGGGGTAAGATGAGTTGGGTTATGACGTAGTCTTTATTTATAGGAAGGATCCTGAATGTGTTCAGAATAGCGGAGTGGCCGATTTCGTTTTCGATGTACTGAGTGGTTGCTTTTAATTAAATGCCCATGGTAGCAGATATTTGTCTGCTGAAAATGGCAGGGACTATTAAATGGATTTCAATGTCCAATGCCGCTGATCTTTTGACCTTGCTTAGTTTATCGCTATTTATCGATTTGTTTAAGGCAGTCCACCAGACAACCGTTCGATACGTCAATATATGTCTTACAACCGAAATGTATAACCACTAAATCTTTTGAGGTTGAAGTCACCAAATAAGCCGATTACAGGAGAATTAACTACTTAATCAAGAAATGGGATTTCTCACATGTATTTATCTTGAATCGGTTATACTTGCGGTTATAGTAAAATATTTCAACTTACCTTTGAAAGAATTGTCCTCTAAATATCCAAAAGCCGCAAGTCATATCATCTGTTAGGGGCATGTCCTTCACAAGCACATCGCAGTCATCACACATCTTCGCTTCAACTTCATCACCCTTATCTTCCGGGTTATCCGGAGCAATTTTTGCGATTTCATTATTTAATAATTTAGCTTGAACATCAACAACGTCACTCTCGATATCGGGTCCATGACTATCCTTCTTCATTCCACTGTCTCCACTCATTTTCTCCTTCTTATGTTTTTGTCTTTATTTTATTATTGAAACTGCACACTATGAAGCCATTTGATCTACAATTTTGAGAATGCAAAGCTTACCTTGGTAGCTAACTTGATGTCTATCACCGGTGTAATAACAATTGCTTGGCAATGTGCAGCAAAATACTAAGAAGGTGCTTTTCTGTTTAATATTTATTTTAAAGTTTGTTATCGCAACCGGATTATTGCGATTGTAAATTTCACGTGACTTTTTCACTTCATAAAGTGCACGACTGTGTCATACGAAACTTTCTCGCTACATCTCATGCTTTTTTTAATCGCATACCAGATTACTTTTTAAATTTCGACAAAATCAATTTCCTTAAAAATGGCTCCACCCATGTTATTGGAAACTCTTATAACTTAATTTTTAAAACACAAAAGCAGATCTAAATCGTTGCATTAAATAAAAAAAATTTGAGAGGATTAGTTGTTAATTAAATAACTTGTATGGCAGTTACCGTTATTTAAAAATATAATCCTAAAAATAAAATACTACCTCAAGGACTCTAAACCTACGACTTTTAAAGCAAATCCGTGGAACCGTTTCGCCATACGTCTCCTTGACAGACAGACAGACGTACGGCATTAGTAGCCCAACCTTTTTGAACTTCTTTAGAGTGACAATATCAAACCTCATTCACAGTTTAAGTTTGAAATTTTAGCACGATGGCATTAACTTTCTCTTTAGTATACTTAAGTACCCGACAAAGTTAAAAATAAGTTACACTTGAAGAAATCAAGCGTTTATATATAGCTAAAAGACTTATCTTTGGGACAATCGATTTTAATGAGGTAATGATTGAGCGGTCGATTCAAGTGCAAGCTAGCACATAATATCTTATCGTAGGGAATGGTTTTATAATATTATTTAACTTGATCATTAAGGCAAAGTTTAGTAGTCTAATTAAAATTTGTATTAGATTAGATACGATAACGGTTAGGAGTCTATAAATAATGAAGTTCAGTCTCTTCTTCAGAGAGCCGGCATCAGAACTGCGAGCTGAGGGGGAGTGTTGAAAACGTCAAGTATCACAGTATTTATCAAACATTTAAAAGTAGCAATAACAGAAATTTCGGCGAGTCTTGAAGATTATGCTTTTGTTTACAGCAGCATCGTTTTGGGACAGAACCACAATTAAAAAATATAAGAGACAGAACAAATGGTTATGGGCGATGAAATGGAAGGTCATCAGAAAAATGGCTCATATGGAATCTTGTTGACCACGGATGAACAGATGAGTTTTTAAAGCTAAACTTAACCAAATTAGCAGTGCTCCAGGCAAATGGATATTCGAAGGCGACACGAAAGACATAACTTCCGTTTCAAAGACTAAGCTATAGCGGAGCTCAAAGAACTTGGTCTGGAGAATTGGAAGCAATTTACATTGGATCGCAGAGGCTGGAAGGTTACCATGTTAAAGACAGAGACTATTTACGGTTCGGGGGCCCGTTAAGTTAAGTACATAAATATCGAACAAAATATATATTGATAAATAATTACGTTATACACTAAAACAACTGAATGATATTCTAGTATCACTGACTTTTTTCACTGACATTGAACAGTATTGAGTAAAACGAAAGCAGATTATGAAGCTAAAGCGGAATCAGTGGTTAGGTGATATTTGTATTTAAAGTTTCTAATCATCATTTTCAGAATGTTTTCATTCTGACAATTTGGAAAAAGAGGCACTTTTCTACAGAACATACATAGATTTTAAAACTTGATTAAACTGTATTAATTTTAGTTTAGAGAAAAAATTAACTTCGAGAGTTTTTATTAACCGGCGAAGATTTTCTTGGCGATGAGAAAGCAGAAGCCAATACTTTATATAGCCAACCAAAGCGCCCTAAAGTTTATAAAGATTATTGTGATTCTAAGCACATAGCAAGTTAAAATTATATTACTTGTATTCATTTATTTGTATTGTACAGAAAACTGAAACTTTAAACATTCTTTAAATGTGTCAAGCGTATCGCCAATAACTGTCTGTCCACCTGATTCGAACTGTTCGTTTTATTTTCAACCCAATCAGTATCTGATAATGACAAATACCTTATTTATGTTGCCTGTCGAATTCCATATAATTGGTTGAACAATGTCTATTGAAGGACATATGTATGCCTAATGTTACATGCTCACGATTCACTAGATAATAATTCACTGAGTTACTAAATTTAAATGTTTGTGTTTTCATTCAATATACCTAGATATACAGTATTGTGCAAAACCTAAGCAACTTTTCCTACTTTTCCTAAAAAGTTGTCTCCCACTTTTAAAAATACTTCCCGGTAAACTGTAAATATATTTATTTACATATTTGCATGTGTCCTCAAAATCACTCAAACAAAGTTTTTGATTTTCATTTATTAACAGTAAATAAAAAAAATAAATCAAAATCAGTTCAAAAAACAGCTGTGCAAAACCAAAGCAACTCTTTTTATATTTTGTATAATATCCGTTATTTTTTATGACTTCAGCACATCTACGAGGCATCGACTCAATTAAATTAGAAATAATAGCTGCTGGTATGTTTTCCCACTGTATTTTCAATAAATTTATCAACTCCATTTGGTTTTTGGACCGTATTGTTCCAACGCGACGTTTAAGAATCCCGAATAAATTTTCAATCGGATTCAAATCCGGCGACTGTGCAGGCTAATCAAGAACTTCAATCCGATGGTCTGTTAGCCACTCCTTGACCATTTTTGAAGTATGCTTCGGGTCGTTGTCATGTTGGAATACCCAAGAAAGTGGAATATTCCATTCGGCATACGGCAGCATCACATTTTCCAAAATATCCTTGTAAACAAAACGATCCATTATGCCCCCTATGTCATGAAAAGGACCAACACCATAACCAGAAAAGCATGTCCATATCATAACACTTCCACCCCCATGCTTCAGTGTACTTTTACAGAAGCGTGGATTAAGTCTTTGCTTGGGCGTACGCCTAACGTATTGTATGCCATCAGTGTTCCACAGGTTAAATTTACATTCATCACTGAATAACACACTTTTCCACTTGCCGACTGACCAATTAATATATTTTTCAGCTAAATTCAACCTATAAAGTGTTTTAAAGAAAAGATTATTTCAATTCAAAAAACAATTTTATCAATAAACCTTTTCTGTACATGCTTCTTCGTAAGCATAGGTTTCTTCAACACTAAATAACTTTAAAGATCAGCTTCAAGAGCCCGTCTACGAACCGTACTGGAGTCAACGTTCAAATTCAAAGTCGACAATATTTCCCGAGAGGAAATAAAGGTATTTGATTTGATTAATATCGTTATTTTCCAATCATCCCGCACAGTTGTTTTACGCGGCCTTCCTCCTACATTACTATTTTCTAAGCTACCGGTAGCTTTATATTTTTTAATCAAACGTGAAACTATAGATTTATTAATTCCGGCTATTTTTGCAATTTTTGACTGTGATACACTTTGTTTATATAGGCTAATTATTTTTAATTTGAAGGTTTTATCATATTTAGCGCGCTCCATATTGAAAATGACTGTGAATGACTACCCGATCGCAATCTCTACCCACAATTGAGCAAAATTAACTTTACACATTGCGTCATGGAAAAACCCACTTTAAAAATGCCGTTAAATTTGTGGTAACAACAAGAACTGTTTAAGCAAACTCGTTTTGCACAGCTGTTTTTTGAACTGATTTTGATTTATTTTTTTTATTTACTGTTAATAAATGAAAATTAAAAACTTTGTTTGGGTGATTTTGAGGACACATGCAAATATGTAAATAAATATATTTACAGTTTACCGGGAAGTATTTTTAAAAGTGGGAGACAACTTTTTACATGAGAGTAGGAAAAGTTGCTTAGGTTTTGCACAATACTGTATGTATAATTACTAATATGTCTTCTTTTTTAACGAATATCAGCTGTTTAACAGTTATCGACACTGACGGACCTTTAAAAACCCGAAATATAAGTCAAAACGCATAAAACTTATCTTTAAAATTTTTTTATTTTTGTTTCAAATCAGCATCATAGATAAATCACCTCAAACCGAAGTAAATATTTATAGCATTTAAAAGATTAACAAATTAGAAAAGTAGAAAAGCAATTTTAAAACATTCGTATATTACTGTTTTATGTTCTTGCGGCCAAAGTTGCAGTAGGTGCAGTTCGACTTAAGTAGGTACCTACATGTATATGCTTAAGATAAAAAATATCACAATTACAGTTAGTAAACATTTATTGATGCACGACCCACTTTGTTACAACTCCAAACTAAAACTAACTTAATATTTTTCATTTGGGAACAGCTGCACAGTGGGACAAAACACAAATTTATCGGTGCAAAAAAAACCGTTTATTTTATTTTTCTATATTCATTTATTTTACGGTTTATAGAATATTTCGTTTTTTGTCTTAGCTTGGGTACAATGACAGTCATTTGGTCAGCTCTATAGACACAACCAATCTGCTTGCCGTACGATTTGCAACTAGTACAATTCTCACAGATTGTTCCTTACTTTGCCCCATACTCTAATGCGTAAAACATACCCATGGGACAAATCCACTTCCGCACACTTAGCAGGAGTGTTACTGATGGCAAGTATTTTTCTTGAAAGATCTTGACATCAAGTTTTCTTGTTGAATATGAGTGCATTTAGAATCTCTTTCCAATAGATTAGAAATAACTTCTTAGACCGTTTCATTCACGTTGTTTTGGACAGTTTCAAGTCTGCAACTTATAATTTTTTGCAAATCGTGTGCCTTACCTCTGAACCGAAGATATATTTGCCGTTTGATTGCTAACGGACATTGAAGTTAAATAAATATTACAATCATATGTGTCATGAATTAAGGTGCGATCAGACGGGTGTCATCCAGCAGATGACGCGCTCGCTGATGACAACCGAATTACACAAGTTCTTTGATGTCAGCATGTCATGTGAGTGACTCGTTCGGATGACCTTCTGATCGCAGCTTTATTAATGTCAAAATTAATATGCATAGCATTCCCTAAACATATAAAAGTAGGTCAGCATGAATAGTTGTTAAGTTTATTAAAAAATTAAAAATTATTTTGTCGAGGTAGATTATTATTTTCCACCACTGTGAAAATGTGATGATTTTTTTTTTTTTTTTGCAATACCATTACAGAGCAAAACACACAAAACACTACGTTCTCTAAGTGTAAGCTCTCAGTATCACTTTACGCAACGGTTGTTTGTTGCGCGACAACGCTTCATCTACCGTTCGTCATCTTTAAGATTATTTCAAATAAATATTAATTTTAAACTAATGAATAAATGGACGTTTTAAAATCTACTCGGGATAAGCAAAAAATTAATTTTATTGCAGTTTTTTTGGACTGTTTCGAATCTAAGTTCGTGAACTTCATATGGCGGTTCCCAATTTACAGAACAAAATTTCTAAATAAGGTCTGACTAACGAGCAATAAATAATTTTTAGGCTATTTATATCTCGAAAGTCTTTACTATTACGTTTAAGGAAGCCTAACAATGAGTTAGACTTGGCAATGACATAATCATAACGAAAAAAGAAACTAAACTTATTGTCAAATATGACACCAAGATCTTTCACATCATCAAAACGCTGATAATTTATAAAATAATTATGCAAAATTGAAGTACTAATACGATATGCTGAAAAAACTTTATATTTAGAAATGTTAAGTTCCAAAGCAATGCGATTGAACCACTGCGACAATCTATTAATATCTGATTAAAAACAAATGCAATCAGTTACATTTTTATCCCAGAAAATAATTTTAAATCATCCGTGAAAGTCAAAACCTTACAAAATTTAAATATTTCATGAACATCATTTATAAATAATATAAAGCAATGGGCCCAACTGACTGCCCTGTGGAACACCCGAAGTAACTTCTATAACGCGAGAAGTCAAACCATCGACTTTAACAATTTGCCTTCTTTAGTCAGGTAATTATTAAACCATTTCAGCATTGAAAAATGAAAACCCAAAGACTTAAGCTTAGCCAAAAGAAGTGTGTGATGCACTCTGTCGAATGCTTATGTAAAGTCAGTGTAAAGTACATCAACTTTTATTCGTTCATAAAAACTATTGAATATATAATTACTTAACAAAGCTATTATTAGTAGTACATGCTTTTTTGGAGGTTTTAAGAAATTTTATTTATAATTTTTTTTAAGAAACTTTATTTTTTTTTTAAGAAATATTACAAGAAAAGAAGCCTTTCATCCTTTGGGTAAATTATAATAAATTATATATTATTATGGCGAAGAAAAGCAGTAAAGAAGATAAATCTAATAGGACGAACCTTTTTGATTTACTATGAAAATGTAAATGGTATGATGTCGGGCTCAACTTTCAAACACAGCCCATAACCTGAACATTTTTGATTTTGAAATTTAACTACCCCAAATGTTATACAGGGTTTTTTTTTAGAGGTATAGAACTTCGAATTGAAATTAAACACAAGAAAATTAATTAATGTCTAAAAAATGCCGCAGCTGGTACGAATAAAGACAAGTCTAGAGATCCAATTTGCAACCACTTTTTCAAGAATTTGGGGCTGTATGTCGGCAATAACGCCACGAATGTTGGCTTACAAGTCCCCTAACGTTTCTGGTTTGTTGGCGTAGACGAGCGACTTCACATATCCCCAAAGAAAATAATCCAATGGCGTCAAATCTCTATTCGAATAACCAACCTCTAAAAAAAAACACTCTTCAGCTTGAAAACTTTAAGACATATAATTACAATAATTGCTTAATATATTTTGTTGGTCGAATTAAATAGTGCACAACTGTTGAAAAAAATGTCGCATGTTTTCATAAGCCCAGCAAAACGTTACGTTTCCAAAAAGTTTCATTTATAATTTTTTTGGTCCAGAGGCGCTTTGAGCAGATTCTAAGAACTCGTATTCCCAAGCATAAAGCGACTTTACTAGCATCATGATTTTTAATATTGTCGCTTTTCTAAGCACTCGTACCGCCACGCCGGCGCCCGCCATCTTCGAAGTTTGAATTCGAATTTTGAATTATATTCCTGTTCTTTTCAGAAGTAGCCTTCACCCCACGATGCAAAATATTCAGCTCTACCGCTTTCTCTTCCTCGTCGAATATCTTCAAATCTTTAACACAGTACCAGACCCCCACATCGAATATCGTTCCAATTATCATAAATATTGATGCGGCCACATTGAGTGTGTATCTGGAAGAAAGCGATCATTAGTTTTCATTTTCAAGCGATTATTTTCCTTACCTTAGAGATTCCGCATTATAGAGCCAACAATTTCCTTTGGTTGTACATGTCTTACCCCAAACCAAACACAGATTGTCTATCACCCAGCCGAAAAAAATCGGGCTTGGAATGAAAGCGAAAAGACTCATGAGCATGATGTCGAAACCCATTGCTACGGTTTTGTCTTTCTCGGGAACGCACCGTACCGATACGAAAAAGTTGGTCGCTCGACCAGAGGCACTTAACAATTGCATACAAGACATAACTGCTAGGTATGCAGCGAAGTAATTGAAACAATCGGCAACTGGACAAGCACCCTGAATGGCTTGACCACCAAAAAAAATCTGAAAGGAGAAATGTTTTAGTTTGGGATAGCACTCTACAAAGCATTCTTTTTACAGTCAACTCTGCTTATCGTTAAAAAAAAATTGGTAAAATGAAATAGAAATTGATCATCGAATTGATCATGAACTAAAATCCGACCCGTTATAGGATTTCGACAAAACTGATTCAGTTGTGTCGCGTGATTGCACACGGTGCAATATGCAGTTTGACAGCAGTTCACTTGAACTATTTGAAACATGCACCGGGTTTTGGCAAGGAGATGCGCCGTTATGTGATTCCTTCAATCTTGTTCTTGAGCATATAGTGCGCAGGGCAGGTCTCAACACGGAAGGGACTATCTTCAACAGATATCAGTCCAGCTACATTTGGTCTTTGACAACCAAACACCAAATGTTGCGAGCAATTAAAATCAGTTATCTCTCCAACATCATCCTCATGAGAGGATGAATTTAGAGCTTTATCTGAGCTATGATTCTAGTATGTAAGTTAGTCTTAAGTTCGCGCTAGCGTTGGCCACAAGCAGCTAGTAGCTATTATTTGGTTGCGTTTAGTCATTAAAACGAACTATTGTACAATTCTAAATATTAAACAAATAAACATTAAAAAAAAGACAATAAAATGTTTCTCTTGGATAAGCAAGCCTTCTTATATATTTATATTGATATTGACACCATCAGTCGCTTCTAGCATGCGGGGATATTGGTTTTCACGGATATTGAAGAACAGGCGAAATAAGTTTGCCTTGAAGTAAATGACTAAATACATGCATCTGTACCAAGATGTGAATGAAGTCTAAAAAGACAAGACACCTCGACTACATTGCCTCGGCCACATGGACAATACAGCTCCACCTAAGAGTATCCCCGAATCCCATTAAGAGTAAGTAAAGTTAAAACTATTTAAAATACCGCGAAAGCGAAACAAAATATCATGGCAAACTGCAATTTCAGTTAAGCGCTGTCGGCTCTATGATGGTTAAGCGCCCTTTAGAGATGGTTAGGCTTCGTGTCCCTTTACCCGACGCCGTCCAGCCATCCTTATATCCTCAGAAATCTATTAAGATCAAAAAGTCAGCCAGCAGAAAGTTCCTGAAAGTCGTGGAAGTAGTAGCTTTCAAGTATTCTGTTCCTCAAGTGACCGATACTCCGACAGTGACAGAGGAAGTAAGGTGTGTCCTCATGGACCTCTTCATCACCACATCCTCGATATAGATCGTCATCCTTGAGGTTTAATTTCATTGCGTGATTTCTTAGGAAGTTATGTCCCGTTAGGGCCCATACCAGCTTAGACAGTGATGACCTGTCAAACTTTAGAAGTTTGATGGTTGGGCCACTATTTTATTTTGGCCAGAGCTTCCCCGATACTTCACAGGTTTTTAGTCCTGTTGTTAGATTTCATACGAATTTTGTGCTCCACTTGTTTCCTAAGATCACAGAGTGGGGGCTTGATCGACTGAAGTGCTCAATCATGGTCCAGTGCATACCCATACCTTGCTAATTCGTCAGCTCTCTCATTGTCAGCTTTGTCACTATATCCAGGGACCCATGAGAGATTTATGGCGTGCTGCGAGCAGAGAGACTTAAGCTCTTCACGGCACTTTATTTTAAAGCAGAAACTGTTTTTATAGCTGCCTGACTGTCAATAAAAATAATAATATAATTTCGTGGGATTGCCAACAATGACACCTTAAGTAGCGCTTTAGCAATCGCCAGAACATCTGCTTGGAATACACTGATATTATTAAGAAGCTTGTCGGCTCTATAAGAAATTTGAACTGACGAACATTATCATAATCAAGAATAGTCCTAACGGTAGTTAGATAAAGGCTTTGTGACGGATTGGTTATTAGTGTAGGGAGATTTATTTGTATTAGAATCATGTTAACACATAAATGAGTATGAAAGTTGTGTTTAATGCAAGGTTCGAAACTCAGTAGGAAAACTTCGGGACAATTTGCAATAAAAAAAGATGAGGTGAATCGAAAATTTCCCAAGTATATTTCAAAACGAAAGAAAAACCCTCAAAACCATTCGATATAAGTGACGGAAGATTGGCAGCTGGTTTTACTATAAAATAATTCATAAATTGAAATTAAGTACTTGACCAGTGTCAACTCATTTACTTCCTTTCCCATTTCTCAAATGAGCACAACGAACGAAAAGAAAGAACCCGAATGAAATGCCGGCGCTGAACAATGAAAATCTAACTCAGGCCGAGCTCAACTTTTGGTTTCGATGACGAAATCGCTGGTCTAAGTGTAGGTTCGATTCCTGATGGGAGAAAGTGTTTTTCGAATTTAGTGACCAACAAATAGACCACATAAAGAAATCTGATGATCGGCTGTGAAACATCAGGTATAAGTTCGATATTAGTAATAGATACCACAAATAGTAGAGGTACTACGTGAATCCCTTCAGAAGTACTCCTAAACCGAAGGTACATAATCTTAATGGAATGCCATTATATTAACAACAATTGGACAAACAGAACAAATTAAAAATCGCCAATTGCAATGTATTGTAACATTTGTGTGAACATCAAAGCTCAGGGTGGGTTTCTTACAAAAATAGTTGTCGTACAAAATAGTCGTGACTGCTTAACAATGCGGTTGAAAAAATAAGAAGAAAGAATTAAAACGACACAATTTATTTGTTCCAAAAAAATAATGATTCAATGAGAAAACGGAGCCATTTCTCTCAGTAATTAAGCAATGAAAAGTATAGGAAGTTGTGGTCCAGCCGTGTTGTTAACTATCCCACAGTTTACGTACTTAAGTGTTTGCTAAGAAATAAAATAAATTATACAAAGTTTTAAAAATCTTGTTATTTATTTTGACCACAAATCAAAATTGACACAGATCGTAATTCGCTGCAAAGAATTTAAATCGTATGCTAGGTTTTGTAAGAAGGGTTTCGAGTAGAGACCCTAAAGTGTCAATGTAACTTTAAACAAGATCTCCTTTCTGTCATAGGAGACACAAGCAATGTTGGAATTTTTCCAATTGTTGTTATAACAAATCACTATCACTAATATATTTTGTTTAAACTGCATGAAAAGACTATCTAAACTAAATAATAGAGGGGTTTCCTTTCGTAAGTCGAATTTGGGGAAATGCAAAACCACATGTTTGCAGAGCGGAACACCTATCGCGGAGTCAATAATCTAAATTTTAAATATATCCGACAACAACACATTCTTAAGAGTTGACCCGCCCTAAATCAGGTAATTGGACCAAAATAAAAATATCCTGATTTTCCAATTATATTATAGCATTTTTGGTTATGACTGTGCCTTGCCGAGTCAGTCAGTCTAGACAAACAACATATTATCTTATAAAGGTATAGAACTTTAAGTTGTCAGCACTACTTTAACTGGCGGCCATTTTGTCAGCTGTCAAGTGATTTATTTCTACGTTGAAATAACGTTACAAAAAAACGTTCACAAAAACTGACTGTTTAGTGTGCTTTATGGGTTGGTGGAATAATTGGTCTGTTATTCAACAATGCTGTCCAGAACGTTACAGTCAATGGTAACCGCTAGAGCCATGATTACTGACTTTTTCATTCATCAATCGAACAATCATGATGTGCAGAAGCTATGGTTTCAACAAGACGGCTCAACATGTCACACAGCTCGCGCCAAAATTGATTTATTGAAATTTTTGGTGAATTGGCCTCCAAAGATCGTACGATTTAACGCCGCTTGATTATTTTCTGTGGCGATATGTGAAATCTACACTATTCTACGCCGATTAGCCTGAAACGATTGACCACAAGCCGCGATTGACAACAACATTCGGTGCGTTACTGCTGATATACGTTAGAAAAAGTCATCGAAAATTGGACCTCCATAGCGCTCATATGCCAGAAATTATATTTAAATTATAATGCCAGGAGATTGTCTTTCGAATAAATTAAATTTCATGTCAATTTAAAATGAAAAACATCTTTGTTTTATTCAATTTCAAAGTTCTATACCTCTAAAACAAACACCCTATATATTATAACGGGTGATCCAAGTAGAGATACTTTTTTCAATAGCCTTTTTTGACAGATCACGTGTGAGTCGTGTCATGCTGTCATGTTATTTTTGTTTAGTATTGTTTGGCATTTCATAATGGAAAGACTTACGCGTGAACAACGTTTACAAATTGTTCAACTTTATTATGAAAATTCACGTTCTGTGAGGAATGTGTTTCGTGCACTTCGCTCAATTTATGATCAACATAATCGGCCTACTGAGCGTACTATTCGCAACACCATCACCCATTTTGAGACCCAGCATTCATTATTGGATAATATTCGACCGAATATACCACGTCCAGCACGCAGTGAAGAAAATATAGCGGCCGTAGCTGAGAGTGTACACGAAGACCGTAGAGAGTCGATTCGGCGCCGTTCGCAGCAACTCGGACTGACGTATGGAACGACTTGGCACATTTTACGTCAAGATCTTAAATTGAATGCGTACAAAATACAGCTTGTGCAACAACTGAAGCCGCTCGACCTTCCCAAGCGACATCGCTTCGCTCTATGGGCTCTTGAAAAGTTCCAAGAAGATCCGACGTTTTCGAGGCAAATTTTGTTTAGCGATGAGGCCCATTTCTGGCTCAATGGGTATGTAAACAAACAAAATTGCCGCATTTGGGACGAAGAGCAACCTGAAGAGAACTCCCACTTCATCCAGAAAAAACAACGGTTTGGTGTGGTTTGTGGGCCGGTGGAATCATCGGTCCATATTTCTTTAAAAATTATGCCGGTGCGAACGTAACCGTCAATAGCGACCGTTATCGTGCCATGATAACCGACTATTTGATGCCTGAAATTGAAGCTCGTGATCTCGGCGACTTTTGGTTTCAGCAAAACGGCGCCACTTCCCACACATCGCATCAATCAATGGACTTATAGAGAGAACATTTCGGTGAGCAGATAATTTCACGTTTTGGGCCGGTCGATTGGCCACCAAGATCGTGTGATATCACACCGTTAGACTTTTTCCTGTGGGGATATGTAAAGTCAAAAGCTTATGCCGACAAACCCGCTTCGATTCAGGCCTTGGAGGAAAACATCACGCGTGTCATTCGCCAGTTACCAGTCGAAATGCTCGAACGAGTGATCGAAAATTGGACTCAACGGATGGACCATCTGCGACGTAGCAACGGCCAACATTTGATAGACATAATCTTCAAAAAATAAATGCCAAAGAATGTTCTTTCAAATGATAATAAACATTCTCCATTAAATTTGAATTTTCTGTGTTTTTTTCTTTAAAAAAGTAGGGAACCTCGAAATGGATCACCCTTTATATACTTACATCCGGATTGTTGGTAGCACTGGTCGTAACGCTAGGAGTTAAAGTATCCTTTAAAAATTCTTCATGGGACCTGCTATTCGGAGTAGTAATCCAATCAAATGCCGTTGAGCTTTTAGTAGAATCATTTCCTGGTATACAGCCACAGCTATAATATGTCTATAAAAATAAAGTTTTAGGAAAAGTGTAAAAATGTATACCCCTCTAACCTTATGTCCATTCGAAGCGACACCTGCGTGCCTACATCCTGCATGGCATGGCGATATGTATGTCCTGCCATCTTCGCCGCAGATTGGGGAGTAGGTCACATAATCACAATAACAATCTGAATTACACGATGGACTCTGCTCAGAGCTACTAATGTACAAATGACACTAAGAGCAAATCAAATATAAGTACTCAACTAAATATCCAACCTGTCATGAATGTTTACAACAACTGAATTCTCATTTCCCGGACAACCGATAGCAGCAAAGCTTAATACTGCTGCAACTGTCAGGAAACCAACTATAACATTCCAAGCCGCCATGTATCGTGCTCTCGGCTTATATTTTGAAATCAAAAATCCTGAAAGAAGTACCCCTAAGCTGGAGAAGCCTAACGAAGTTGTTGCTATAACGAAACTGAAAACATACGTATTCATAGTCATACGAATAAAGTTTTTTTTGGTTTCAACTTACCTCGATGTTGCTGCTGTTTGTCGATATTGAATCTCAATATACTTAGTATTAAACATCCAGAACGGTGTGTAGCCAAATAAATAAAAAACCGTAGACAAGTTATTGCACATCAAAGTAGGATTGCAGATCATGCTTTTAAATGTATTTAACAGATCTTTCAAGGATGCTTTCGGTTCTGTTTCATCCTCTTTATGCCCTTTATTCCGCTTCGATTCAACTATGCGCCTTGCCATAGCTCTTGGCAGTTGTTTTGGAAACATGGTCAGAAAAAATCCGCAAACAGCTAATAGTACACCAAGTAGCAGCCACCCCATCCACCAAGCTCCCAACCATCGGGGATCATCTTTCCCGATTACAGGATGCAGGTGCGGTGCTATATATTTTCGTAGGCAAAATGAAGCCAACGAATATCCCAATGCTGGTCCCAGCATGCGCAGAAAAAAAGAAACACCTGTGGGCCAGCGTAACGATCAGTCAAGTCAAGTAAGTAAAATGCAGTCAAACTCACTTAGAAGGGCGGGAGTTTTTGACTTTTTCGTATTGTCATCCATGTAAGCTACCCCAAGGGTAAAGTACAATGAACCTCCGATTCCGGATATGAATTGTGCGAGAAAGAATATCACTTGGGGCGCTAGGTTTCCCTCACTCATCTCGCATTCACTACCATCCCCTAAACAATATCAAAATCATGACACCACCCAAATGTAAACCGAAAATCATGCAACTATACCTCTGTCTCTGCACAGCTCCTTTGAACGTTGGGCCTCTACAGCTTCGTGTGTGGCGTTTTCATCGAGTATCGCACCAAACTCTTTTGTCAAGGATAATGCATCCTCACCAGCACCGTATAAGAAGTGCGGCAACGCAGTTAGAAAACAGAATATTACTATCGTTAGAACACCAAATCCAAGCCATCGGGGTCTATGTCCTTTTCCTGCATAGTAACAAAGTCCAGCTGCAGCAAACAGTTGACTGATATCGTTACCGATAGAAATAATTCCGATATTCTTGGATGGAATTTTAAAACGCTTCTCTATTGTTGTTATCGTTCCAGTGGAGTAGGCGAATGTCATCGAGAATATACAGCCGACAATGCCATAAAGGCACACATAGGTTGTTTGATTGGCAAATCTACAAGGATAAAACTTCCTCTCCTTATATGAACAATTCGTACATCAAGAAATTGTATCTTTGATTGTGATACTAACCTTTGAAGGAATTTCCGCTTAAAAATCCAAAATCCACAAGTTATATCATCAGTTAGGGGCATATCCCTCATAAGGCTATCGATGGCAATGACTTTAGTTTCTTCGCCATTTTTCTCCAGATAATCCGTGTTTTTGTTGACAAATTTTGTGCTTTCATTGTTTAACAGTTTGGCCTCAACTTCGTTATTGGCATCACGAATATCCCTATTGTTTCTGCTGTCTTCACTCATTTCATTCACGATTTCATAATCACTTTTCACTATTTAAATTTAATTTAAAATAATCAATTGAAATTTATTTAGTTTGATTTCATCGAATTATGGTAAAATTATATCTAAGCAGCGACGCACGCTCCTATTAGTTAATGCGTTAAGGGATATCAAAGACGTCCGTGAATCTGGAAGTATCGACGCAGTTGCCGGTCTCCGATCTAATGTCACAAACCTTGCACTTTTTCAGTGAACATTTAGATGTATCTACAGCTATAATTTCTTATCGCAAATAGTTTATACGCAGTAAGGGAATAAAGTGTTTATCTAAAGCTCATAAATCATTTTATATTCACTCACGTTTTTTGTATAAGTAAATATCGTCGTTTAAATAACATTTGTTATGCTTTTAAAATAATTTGTTAATGCAAATAAATTATTGGCATACACACGTTTTGGCAGTTGACATAAGTACCTTATAATAAACAGTAATAGAAACTGCGTCGCTGTATAGTACCAAGCACTTCTTATCTAATCTTACCAACTTATACACCAGCGGAACAAAAACTAGATCTTAGTAACGCTTTTCGTTTCCCTAATCATTGTAGTCAGGCATTTCAGCCACGAATATTCGAATCTTTTCGGACAGTCAGGCGGTAATCAAGTATCTGGAATTAGTCTCTATTAACTCCTTGCTGGCGGTCGGTTCTAGGATATTTAAACGATTTTGATCGCCCTTAAAAGAGGGCACATTAATGGTACAATTGGTGTTATCACTCGACACTGTTTGATAGGAAGACATGCAACCAGAGTTAGCGCACATTCATATGATTTTCTTACAAGCTGCATGGATGAAGAGGAAGAGACTACTCCCCACCTTCTTTCCACATGCCCTGCTCTTTTTTCTATAATGATCTTAACGATCTAAACATATCCAACCTAAAATCACGCTTTATAAGGAGTTAGAAATGGTTCAATGAGGAGGCAGAAATTTCAGATCCACGAGGTATCGCAATAGCCTTTACATAGATGTGTCTGTGTCGCACCTTTTATCAGACTGCCTTCTCAATCTAGCCTTACCTAACCTAACCCAACCCAACCTAATCTAAAGTCATCAGTCATCAGAGCAGATGTGCAGAGATGCCGCGTAGTGTTAGTGGATTCAAGGGTGGCCATCGTTGCCCTGAGGTGAATCTCAAAAAGTACCAAATGTGCTTGGTCTCTCCACAAAACTTTCTATAAGAGTTCGTTTTTAAAGGCCATTTTTGGAGCTTCCTAGGTTCCTTATGAATGCACTGCAGTTCGGAATCCCGCTTCGGGAGAGGACGCTGTTCAGACCTTGAGCAGACCACTTTAAACCCTGTCTTGATCTGAGCTACTCCTTAAACCGTGGCCAGTTCGTATTTATCAGATTTCTCCTCTCTCGTGAAAGGTGGGAGTTCACAGTAGATTTAAAATTTGGTGTGATCTGTTAAGACAATACACAATGTACGTGTATCACGTGTGAGGCTGCAAGCAATACTGCACCTGTTTAAGGCAATGCATTTAAAATGAAAAAAAAAACGTAGTAACTTTTTTTGGGCTTAAAAAATCACACAAAACTTTTAAAATTTCACGTCTACAAAATGGTTTTGCTAAATCTAATATTTCTGAAGTTATATCATTTGGAGTAGTTGTACCTCAAAATAGTTACATGATTCATTTTAACTTGATATAACTTTTGAGTTGGGGTAATGATCGAACCCTCTACTGTAACACATTTTTCGCGTCTGATCTTCAGAAAATATCTATATACAGAGTATTTATTTAATAAATCATTCAAAAGTATAGATAAATCAATTTTTCCTCCCCACTCTATATGTGGGTATGTTTTGCACAACACAGTATATATATTTGTGCAAAACGATAAGTTCTAATCTTTAATTTGGTGAGTTTTTTATTCAATTTATACAGCTATGGTTAACTGAAAATAAAACTTCAATCAAAATTGGATTGTCGGGTGTAAGTTGCCAGTTGCTGTCTGACAACCTTATATTTTTGAATTGTTTTCAATGCCCTCTATCGAATGGTTATTAGTTTATTCAATTTTTTTAGACCTATGAAAATCAAAAGTACTGAAAGTAGCCTCTCTATGCCGCCTGACGCCAAGACACGACTGCTCTGTGTTTTTTCTCTTAATCTAGCAGCAAGCTTTCATATTTTACTGAACTATTGTTTTGTTTTGTTCTTGTCCTATTGTTTCTTTAGCACATTATACGGTGGGCTCTTTGAGTATAAGTGCATAGGAGAATGTACTACGCGAGAGGACAAAACCTATTTGAAAACTTTTCGCTTGTACCTTATTTTCCACTAGCCCATTCTGACTTAAAATGTTTCCAGGTGCGATTTATTGCCATAGTCACTAACCTTTAAGAATAATACATTAAGCTACATTCCAAGTAATAGTTTGGATTAGGTTAAAACGGGGGTGGGATGTTAAATCATCATACAACACTAGGCACCGAGGTGGGCACATCGCGATTCCATGGGTAAAGTAATAGCTTAATTGCAGCAATTTAATAACGTTTCAAATTGGAATTTTTACTAGCAATTGTAAATTCTACTGCATTAGGATAACGATTGGATCGAGTAACTGCATTTAATTTGAATTATATTCTGCACCTGCAAAACAAACTTTAACCGCGAGTTTTAGAATTTGTCTCTTTTTTTTCCACTTCTGTCAACAGCGATGTCACTAAAGAAAGAGAATTCCGTCGAATCTGAACCGAACATCCATTTTTTTTTTAATTCGGTCAAAAATAGGGTCTAACCTTAACCTTATATATTTTTTCATTACAAAAGTTATCACAATAATTGTTATAAGAAAAGATAAACATCAATTCAAATATCAAATATAACAAAAAATTCGGTGACATGAACTAACGCCAAGCGCAATAAAGCCAAATTCTCAAAATTTAGCATTATTTCCATTCCAAATCGAACCACCTGTTGAAAGGCGCCTGCCTGGCGAAAGCACATACACCGAGCGGGGCAACGAAGTTGAGTGAGCGGTACCTGCCGCCTGCAGAAATAGGGTTAAAATGCCTTAATCCCGCGTAGCGTGTCACCAAGGTACTGATGCCAAAGGCGCCTTATTTAAAATTCATTAAAGATTGTCTTAAATATATTAAAGTTAAAACATTAAAATACATTTTGAATAGAGAAACACGTTATAAGATTTCTTTAAAAATTCATTTTTGTATTTCTATTATGAAATTGTTACCATTCCAACTTCGATGAATAGAAAAATTAACAAGACCTTTGAAATGGAAAAATGAAAAAAATTACTTCAGTACATCCACTACCAACAACTTAGTTAGCATCTTCATACATTTATTGATATAACATTTTTGTTGTTTTTTTCGATAAGCAAAGAGGGAAATGAAACTCCGTATGGATCTATACAAGTATGTAGTGATGGACCAAACTCAAAATTTCTCAAACCTAGTTGGAATTCAAGCAAAAATTTAATTTGAATTATTTTCCTTTATTTCTGTGTTTTGAAATAATAAAAAACACTCAAAATCACAACCAAAAAATTATGTGAAGCATATCGACATTCTGTATAAAGGATGCTAATCGAGTACTATAATGTTAATTAGGTTCGTTGCCTATTTGTATGGAGGGGACGTACTGCGGTAGCTTTTACATACACGCTACCCGGTTATAATCTCGCTTAGATTTTTGCCGTCCTGGAGGTCAGTTAAAATAGAACTTAATTTAAAAGCTCATTATTTTATCCAAATCTGCTAAAGCCAGGGCGAAAAACTGCAAAACCTGCTAGGCAAAATTGAAATAAATAAATTGAATAATATAGAACTTTGAATTGAAATAAAATACAAGAAAATCATCAATTTGGTTTTATTGGAAGGATAATTTTATGCCATTAATGTTTAAATATGATTTCGGGCAAGTGACCGCCGCGGCTGGTTCGAATAAATACAAGTCTAGAGGTCCAATTTTCAACCACTTTTTCAAGCATTTGGGGCTGTATGTCTGCAATAACTCCACGAATGTTGGCTTCCAAGTGCCCTAACGTTTCTGGTTTGTTGTCGTAGGCGAGCGACTTCACATATCCACAAAGAAAATAATCCAATGGTATCAAATTACACGATCTTGGCAGGCCAAGTAACAAGTCCGTTCCGCGAAATTATGCGCTCATCGTTTCCTTCAATAAATCGATTGTGACGTGCGCTGTGTGGCATGTAAAGCCGTCTTGTTGGAACCACATCTCATCCACATTCATGCCATCCAATTCGGGAACACAATAGTCGGTTATCATGGCCCTATACCGGCCTCTATTATCGGTAACTGACCCTCCAGCATCATTTCGGAAGAAGTATGGCCCAATGACTCCACCAGCCCATAGAGCACACCAAACAGTCAGTTTTTGTGGATGTAATGGCGTTTCAAGGGTCTCATGTGGATTCTCTTCACTCCAAATGCGGCAATTTTGCTTGTTTACGTAGCCATTCAACCCAAAATGGGCTTGCGGTAAGCTTCGCGAACTGAATCATTACTTTCGGAATAAATTTGCACGATTTGCAGCCGTTGCAAACCAAACCAAACTGAACATAAATGACATTAGAGTTGCCAGATTTGACCACAAAATGTCAGATTTATTTCTATTCGAAAAACCAACCTCTAAAAAACACCCTTTATATTTTTAGGTCTACTCCTTTTTTTCCATACTGAAAACTTAAAAAAACATTAAAATTAGGCAAGTCAGATTCAGAGAATCAAGTAGAAACGAAACCAATTGAATTTTTTTACCCTATCCTAAGGGTATATTAATTTTGACACATAGTTTGTAACACCCCTTAATATTCGTCGTAGACCCATAAAAGTATATATATTTATGATCAGGACCAAATCCTAAGACTATTTAGCAATGTCCGTCCGTCCGTCCGTCCGTCCGTCCGTCCGTCCGTCCGTCCGTCCGTATCAACTTTTGAGGCCTTTAAAGTCATGCTAGGAGGCTGAAATTTGGAGCATATACTCCCTAGGGTCCCGAAATGGTAAAGTGTTAAAAGTTTTTAAATCCGCCCACTGCCACGCCCACAATTTAGAAAAAACCGTTTTAAGGCTTAAGTTAGAGAGATAAAGTTGTAAAACCTTCACAAGATATGTAGTTACTGCCTACCTTTATAAATTTGTCATATAAAGTTTTTTGCCACGCCTACTTTTTGTGGGCGTTTTTCACTAAAATGCTGTTTTCTTTGAAAATTTTCATAGAAATCGAAAAAAAATGTTTAACAATATATTTAGCAAATATTTTTTTCAATATATCGCCCATACAAAGTTTTTGGCCACGCCCACTTTTTGGGGGCGTTTTTTCAAAATAAAATATTTTTTTTTTCTATAAATTTCATAGAATGAAATAAAATGCTATCTTTCATTTTCCTTATGAATTTTTTCTTTGGGGTACATAGGGATAAGGATAGGATAGGGTATCATACTGTTCGCCCCAAGCGGACTGTAGCCTTTCCTTATGTTTTTTTTTTGTTTTTTATGTTAAAACAAATATTTGTCAAAATACAGTTCTTGAAAACTTGAGTTTTTCTTTCGATTTCAAATCTACTCCTGAAATTACTATTACTGAGGTTCGAACCCTGATAAGAATTGAATTTATTCCTTAATAACGAAAAACAAATAGATATATAAACATGAGCACTTTCCAATGACACCAGCTGATTTCTGATATTCCACAACACATTTCGCTGTTTTTTGGAAAAGCTTCATTTATAACTTCAAGAATTCTGTACTAAGTATAAATTAATAGTTTTTGTTAGTGCATAAATATAATATATGTTGTTTAACCTCTTGATGGTTTTTAGCATAATTATATGTACTACATAAAAATTAAAAAATTCTGCCGCTGTCATCTGTTTGGATTTTTTCTTTTCATTTAGAACTGGTGTCATATATACAGCACATCTGGTAACGCTGCAGCTCATACTTAATACGTACGATGTATTTTGTTTACTACCTTCTGACAAAAAATATATTTCTCTTCACAGAAACCGATCACTCTGCAATGGAAAATGCTAAGACACTTTTCGAACTTGGTCTTTTATTTCATTAATTCAATTTGCATTGGATCGGATTTCAGACTTTTCGGTTTTCCATCACTCTACTGCAACTTTCTTGTCATGGTTAAGTATGGTAAGGTTCTGATCAAATTATTGAAGTAGCTCGTTAATTGCTTCGTAAAAATAAATTATTTCTCTGACTAAACACTTTTTTCTGCGCAAGATATTCAGATGTTTCGGCAAAAATGGGTTTGACCGTACACTTAAATTTTCTCCGGTCAAAGTAAAAAGATTTCGGAAAGATCTAAACGGAATTCGGGCAAAATGACAACACTTTCGCTATGCTCAGACTCTTCAGTCAATATTTATTTTGTTCTCAAAAAGTGCACTCATGAACGACAAGAAAAAACACAAGTTCTTAGCCTTGATTATAAAGGCGAATAATGACTACTCGCAGGTTCTGCTCTGAACTAAAACAAAAAAAATGTCCATAGCTTCATGCTGCCGATCAGAATAAAAAAGTTTCTCAACCCCTGACTTTCGCAAGTACACAATGAACATTATAGAATTAGTTCTGAAGGCTCATCTTACAAAATCCACAGTTTGAAATGATGCAAATCGTTGTCGTTTAGTTAGTCGTGGGATAAGCATAAGATGCCAACAAGATATTCGAGCGAGCACCTTCCAATAGCCGACTGTGGTCAATTGCAATTATTCTAATTTAACTACATAAATCAACATAATTGCAATAAATATATAAATTTTGATTCAAGTGTTTTACATAATTGATTTCCCTATTAATAGCTCTCTTTCCGGTCGATCGATTTTCGAGATATTGAAATTGAATCCTTAACGTGTTACAAGCGTAAAGTGATCCGATTGTGGGATACATTTAATACTCACACCTATTTTGTAATATGTATCTAGCATTCTTTATATTATTTGAAAAAAAAAATCAAAGTGAATAATAATTAATTGGCTTGTGAGCTCAAGTGGAGAGAGAGTGGCGCTTTCAATGGATGAAATAAAAAGAATAGTCTGTGGGTACCTAATACACAAATAAGCAAGTTTCTTAAGCAGGAAACTCATTAATGGATACATACACTACAAACAAACCTCGCATCGTCTTCTCTTCAACGCGGTTACGGATACCTACACAAAAGTTTAAATTTTCCTTAGTAAATTTTAATTAGTGATAAACAAACAAGTTAAGTTTTCGATTTAAATGGAAAAGTGATACAAGCTTTTAAACTTTTAAAAGAAAATGTTGTTTAAAACGGGCATGCATCAAAGTTTGTGTGAAATATTTACAACTTAATTCATTTTTTCTCTTGTGTGTAGAAATCATTGTCAACAAAACAATTGGACTGACCGTGGCTAGTTGTTCGTAAAATTTACCAATTTAAATGAGGAACAAAATGGAATAATCAAGAGATAAGTGAGTAGCTAGTGTTTTCTTTAACGAAAATTTAGAAATCTTTTTAGTTTATTTTGTTTTTGTAGAAATGTATTTTTATTTAGGTAGCTAGCTAGTTTAGTGTTTAATGTTTAAATAAAACAATTCAATGTAAAGTCAACCTTTACACAATTTTTCTGAAGACGTCGAAAAGTCGTTGGCCTCTATAAGCATAGAAAAATTATACCGAAATATTTAATTTAAAAGACAGTAGGCGGTAAATTCCACCAAATTAAAGATATTGTATGGTTAATGTATGGTGAAATTTTAAACCATGACACATACTCCGATTAGTTGTCCCAAAACGCAGAATATTCAGCACAATTAATTGTAGAAAATAATTTAAATACAATCGCTTAATTGCACCGTCGAATCGTTTTAGGAAATTCCGCTTAATATAAAGCTTTTGTAAAAAGAAGCAAACGTCTTACAATTTATTATAGTAATTTTTTTTTTTTTAATTTTGTTTATATGTATGTAAGACTTAGACGTTTAATTAATAAGTGTAAATAATAAAAAGAAAAAATTACATCTCGGGGCATCTTTTTAGTTTTGCTTTATCGTTTGAAATAACGGTACCTGCCATACAATTGGTGCAAATCACTTATCACTAATTTTCTCGAAGATGGTTAGAAGAATTTCGGTCTGTTTTAGTACTAAGGATACTCGAGATAGGACCAAAAATACTGCATACTATTTTTTTGGGAAAAAATTCGATTAACAGTAATTTATAAAACAGCCAATATCTCGAAAACTAGCAAAGGGAACTTTACAAAATATTATTAATTAGAACAAACTTGAATACTTCGATTTTTTAAATTATAACGATTTTCTTAAATTTAAATTAAATTCGTTTTCTCAAAAACGGCTCTAAGGATTTCAATAATTTTTTATATTTTGAACATTTATGTTAAAAGTGTCCAAAGTGTGAAATTGCACTAAAATCGTGTGTGCCGTTTTTGAGAAAATTTAATTTTTCAAAACCTAAAATATGTTATTAAAAAATTTGTCACCATTCATTTGCGATTCAAAAACGCATCTCATGTACCGAGAAAGTTTCGTATGACGCAGTCGTGCACTTTAATTTATTTGAAACAGTTGATTTTTTCTGATACATATGTATGTATATGAGAACTTCGGGTAAATACGTAGTAAGAGGTCAGTTTCAGGTTCAGTGTTCTTATTTTATATTAAGCAAATAATAATCGAATTGTAAGTTAGTATAAATTAAATAAATAAAAAAAATGAGTATTTCAAATTTAGTGAGGAACTAAAGAATTAGGTAAACATTTATTGTTTCCTGTGATAGATCACGAAACAGTTGTATGTTGTTGTGGTATACAGGTTTAATTTGCACTTTGGGCACATTGCACGTTTACAAGAGGAGCAGTTTAGTGTAGTGGTGAAAGCAGTCGAAATGCTCCTCAGCTATTAGAAAGATGTTAACTTATCTTCTTGAAACCGCTGGAGCTTTTGCCCAAATATTTTTCTCTGAACTTCAATCACCAAGTGGTTAAAAGCTCGAACAGTCCATTTATTTTTCCTTATGTAGCAGCAATGCAAAGAAATGTAGTGGTCACATAGATCAACACACCCCATGTAACATGTTATACATATTAACAATGGAGGGCTTGGGTAAAGAAACTCTAAGGCCTTGCTTTTTGAACCACCTCTGAATCGCAATTTCTGCCAATGCAGTCAGCTATTTCCGACCCCCGAAATGAATTTGACCAGTACACTTACAGGTTTCCTAAACAACCCCGTCAAATGAAAAAGTTCCTCTGCTGATGGATCTAGGCGACGATGGTTACGCTCTTGAAAGGCGTAGCAGTTGGTTATTCGAGCTGTTTTTTCCAGAAAGGCATTTCCAAATGCTAAAGGAATACATACAAAATGCTTTCAGATAATCTAAGTTAATAAATACACTAATAATGTAATCTAACCTACATATGTGCGATTTTGTTAGCCTTTCATCAGCCAATTCATGATTATTGTCCAGTTACCATCTTTGGGCAGGTTTTCCATTGCAGAATTCTCATGCAATGCCTTCAAAGATTCTTCTACATTGCAAGGAGCATCGGCGCTTGGATATTAAATTCATCCTCTTCTGTACCTATCTGAATCCCCAATAACTTTGTTTCAAATTTATTCAAAGTAGTCATCCTCATTATCGTAAAGATCTGCATCGCTATCATTCCAAAATATTATCAGTTTTTTGGTAAGATCTACAATTTCAAATGGTCACCAGAAAACTAAATTAAAAGGCAAGTCTGGATCTTCCCCTGTGATCATTGTTCTTGTCAAGTTTTGTTAAAGATATGCAGACGCTTTTTGTCATTTTATTGTTAGCCTTTATCCAAAGACCCACGTGGAACCGTTTGTGTACGCTTGAAAACCGTAGAGACCACTTTGGCATTGGCTACACCAATATGAAATAAACATGCCAACTAATGATATCGAAATGCACAGAAATCAAGTGAACGATTTACTGTACTTGAAACCATTCAGTACTTACATGTTGTTACATTACATGTTTCTATCGCCACAGTACGTCGATTGTTGGATTTCGATACTTGTAGGTCGTATTAAAATGTATTAAAATAATAATCGACAGAACCACAGAGTGAATACAATGTCATCAAATCCGTCACTTAAAAGTTTTTTTTTAAGAAATTGTGATTAAGATAGATGTTTGGAAGTGGTTAGAAAGCCGACTAAGTATACAAAGTGAGGAAATATCAGGGAAGAGGGAAAAATTGGAATTGAATAACAACATTTTGTAAAAAAGTTCTTTTCAGAAATATTTTGCAGAAACTAGCTATCGAGCTTACTTTTCTTTCCCCGGAGAAAATAGGATCCAAAAAATACTACCAAACTAGGAACAAAACACATGGTTCTCCGCAAACCTATGAACATTTTTTTTTATCTATTATAATGAAAAATAAATTACAAAATAAATTTTAAGCCCAAACGGCCCATACAGGAACCAAAGCATATCTTTTACGCATATTTTTAATTTATGAATGGAAGGGATCTACAGTTTAATGCCGAATCCGAACCGCAATTTTAGTTTTTAGAAGGTTTTTATGACCGTTATTACTCTTGGATGAAATAAACATTCACCAGAGGTGGGGCAGCGAATAAGAATCTTTCAGGTGGTACGGGTTGGGATTTGAACCGGCGACCAATCGCTTAGTTGTCCAACCAACAAGTCCACTTATTATTATAATTAGGTTCATTAAATAAAGCAAACAAAATTATATGTTTATTACACATATTGACTTTTTCAAGCTTCTTAACTCCGCCTTAGCACACATACCATCGAAGCCGTCCGCGTCGACAAAGCTATGTCCACACATTTTTAACCCTGTATTAGTTACAGCACCCACATTATCCATTACAAGTAGATTACATACTCGTGGGTGGGTTCACGACTTCCAATTTTAATCCGTCATTACTACAATCCCTGCTGGTAGAAGCACCGACTTAACTTGGTGATAGGGCACGGGCAGAAACAAGAGCTTAAGGAGGGTTATATCTCTTAACGAGTTTGGGTCGCTTCTTTTTGCTTTTAGGATCAGAATAACAGAACGCATAGCGATGAAAGGGTGAGGTTTGCCTCCGTTGGTGAGACTTCCACCGACCTATCCCGTTTCATGGACGCTACCAAAGAGTCGACTGTAGAGTTTGAGCATTCAGCCTGTCTAGCTTCTTTACCCCGCAGATCACTCAGCTGCTTCCATTCCTCTTCAATGGATCAACAAAGAGCCAGCCGCTTCATGTTCATACCATCAGTGAGTAGCAACCTTCCTCATGCTCAGTTTGCTGAGTGAGTCCGACGTAGAGCCATAATCCGAGCTCCTGATGTAGTCGAAAAGATAACGAATGGATTTTGGCAATTTTTCTCGCTCATCGCTTGTGCTTGAATTAATATGACTACATGAATGCAGCATAATACGTGTTTGCAGTCAATGTGAAGAATATTTTGTTAAAGATCAGGAAGTTAGGGTCGTAGAAAAATATATTATACCTTTAGGTATTGTACAAATAATTACGGTATCTCACTGTAGATCTCTGATTCGCACATATGACTCTTTTAATTGTTGCAAAGAGAAGTAAATTCCGATGCAAGGACCCCTGCATAAAAATTCCAAAAAATTTAACTAATAATAACTAAGTGAAATAGTTGTAAATCCAGCCTCTTCATTGTTCGTGGTAGTAATCCCAAGTTTTTGTTGTTTCATTCAAATCTTCCAAAACCATTGTAATTTCAAATGTGATATTTAAATAAGTCCCTTCCTGTTCCATTTTGCTTATATATTAGTATTATATAAAAAAAACCAAAAATTTAGATGTCTCTTAATATATTTTTGATATTGACGGCTGACAGCTGTTTCAAAAATATGCCCAAAGAAATTTATTGGACAGATTTTAGTAAGTAATTTCATTTGAGGGAAGTTACTTATTCTCTCATCGTAACTTTGAGTAGCTTGAAGTTATTTGAAAAAGTAAAGGAACAAACCTTTATCTTTGGCGCTTCCTTAACATATATGTTTTTGGTTTAATAGCACAAAATCGCATACATTTTGATAATTTGTAATTGTTTTTTCTAAATATAAGGTGGGTAGGCCTTTTTTTAAATGCAGGTTCCAAGGTCTTACACTTTGTTCCACCGATTATAAACTTATAATACTGGATCAAAACCGGAAACAATTTCAGGGCTCAATCTAAGTTTAAACACCTTAGAAAACAATACCACAGAAAATGGAGGAATGTTATTGGCTCTAATTGCTGTAGCCTTGGTCATTCCTTTCCTTTGTTCGATTCAGAGAATAGTTTTTGAATTAATTTTATTTTACAACCAAGAGAATTGAAAAATTACTGATGAAAAACATTTTACTAAAATAATAAATTCCATTTTACTTTGGACAATAATTGCAATTAATTATTTTTATTTTAAGTATAGGGAAGCCAGTGGCTTCGGGCAGACCTACAATTCGCCAATAGACATATCGACATAACCAACAGTCGATTCTTCCCGCTTGTCTTCACAGACTGTCCTGTAATCGGTACCATTATTTATTGAAGTATTTTATTTAATGAAATAATATTCGGCCCCTTAATACTTTTTCACCATTCTGATGGGTCATAACGATCGATTTGCTTTACCTCTTGGTTGTGCGCAAAGCAAAGCTAGAAAACGATGTCCATAAGAAAACATTAAACAGTGTTATTGGATGTAAACGCTTCTTGCGATTAACTTTCTCACTCTACTGTGCGCACAACCTTAGGCTGCGACCACGCAGTGAACGACAAGCGACCGTTCGCACATCACTACGTCACGTGTTCACTACCATAAGCTTTAACTTATTTTCGTCGCACATTTCTCAGTTTAAGTTAGGCCGAAGTCTCAGGCACCGAAGAATTAAGGGTATAGTTTGGGTCAAACTGGGTAACATACCAGGTCATGAACTCGGTACTTGTTACGCGATTTTATCGTACGATTTCATACTTTCTCATATTACTGGTCATCGGAATCATCGACAATAACCTCCTCGACCATATATGCTAGTTGTTGGATATCATCTGCTTTTCTCATCGTAACTCCGAACATTAACCGGAAGTTACTTTTTTTTATAATATAGGAAAGAATGAAATCGTTGCCTTCTGAAGATTCCCAATGAATTTTAACCACTTCAAGGGATCGTTTAAATGTTATTAGGCAGGAAATTAATAAATAATAATTCGACTTTGTTTACATCCGTAGTTTGCACACAATGCATTCAGTGAAAGTGGTTCCCCAAAACAATGGACCATACTGTTCATGGAAAAAGTACATTAATTTTTATAAAAAAAAAACTGATAAATACACTCATATCTTTTAATCTCAAGGTTAATAATCTAACAGCTTTAATTTTTAAGTTCAACAAACACCCGTATCAGAGTATTATAGTCATAAACACACCCCTCTGGTTACTTATTCCCATAGTTCTGTTTATGTTTTCAAATATGTGTAGCAAGAAATAGTTCGTACGCTCGCCAACCTTTATTACTCTCAATAAAATTGCACTGTGAGTTAAACATAATTGAAAAAAAACCAAACAAAACAAATAGTAATAATAATACCACTTGAGATTTTTTCCATTTATTACAATCATATAAATATGTATCTAAAGCTGGTCATGTTTTGCTTATAAGTTAAAACTGTTGAGTCATACTTATAAGTAGGGATGGGATTTTGTGGACTTAATAATCTTAGAAAAAAAGGCAAAATAAAACATGCAAATGGCAAAAAAAAGGTATTTATTCAAATAAGAAACAATAAAATAAAAACTTAATTATAGTAGCTTTGAACAACCATAGGTTTTTTTTTAATTTTCTGGCAACAACCGCCTGGAATAGAGCCTTAAAAGAGCTAAAATACCTCTCTTCATCAGCAGAAACGGGTGGAGACCAATTGAAATACTCAACATCACCCACTTCAATATTTTCGGGGGAGCTTATGGCTTACGTACCCATTGAGCAATTGATTGCTCCACTGTCTCAAGTCCCTTATTCGCAGAAAAAACGGATTTGAACTTGTCTAGAACATCTTTTGCGATTGTCCCTTCTGATTCCAAGTCACCAATCAATCCTTAACCAATCATTAGGAGGGATGATGGCACACAAACAAGTTCTATTCAGTTGGAATTTTTAAGTTGAGCTAATTAATGTATGTATGTACATATTGTAAATAAAGTAAATTTGCTTTTTGTTTATATATTTATGTGTTTTGTATGTATAACTTTGAATAAGTCGAAAAAGATGAAAAATATGGGAAAAGACAAAATAAAATACAAATATTTGGCACCAGCAGAACGTCAAATGCGTTTATTTTAAGTCTATAGTTTCATACGATTGCGCAAAAAATAAAGTGCATGACTTCGTCATACGAAGCTTTCTCATTAAATGATGTGCATTTTTAAATCTCCTCAAAAAGAATGCTAACATTTGATCACATACAAACTTTATTTAAATCACTTTTTAGGTTTTTAAAAATTTGATTTTCTCAAAAACGGCACATACAATTTTCATGTAATTTCGAATACTGGACACTTTTTACATAATTGTTCAAAATACAAAAATTTAGCAAAAATTTAATTAGAACCTTTTTGGAGAAAACGAATTTAACTTAAATTTAAGAAAATCGTTTTATTAGCGATATTAGCAGATATTAGCGGTTTAATGAATTACCGTTACTCAATTTTTTTTAACTAAAAAGTGAGTATGCAGTATTTTTAGGGATTTCCACCAAAAAATTGTATGGCTGGAACCGTTATTTCAAACGATAAAGCAAAAAGTAAAAAGTCGTCGTGAGATTTAAGCCCGAAAGCCTTATATAAGAACTTTGAAACAAATCCGTCCAACCGTTTCGCCAAACGCCACCCGGACAGACAGACCGACAGACGGCATTGGCGGACCCACTTTTTTGGACTTCTCTTTAGTCGTTATATCATCCCTGGTTCGAATAAAGAAAAGTCTAGAGGTTCAATTTTCAACCACTTTTTCAAGCATTTGGGGATGTATGTCGGCAATAACGTCCCCTTCCAAGTCCCCTAACGTTTCTGGTTTGTTGGTGTAGGCGAGCGACTTCACATATCCCCAAAGAAAATAATCCAATGGTGTAAAATCACACGATCTTGATGGCTAATTGACAGGTCCATTCCGCGAAATTATGCGTTCATCGAATGTTTCCTTCAATAAATCGATTGTGACGTGCGCTGTGTGGCATGTAGCGCCGTCTTGTTGGAACCACTTCACAGTCATGCCATCTAATTCAGGAACAAAATAGTCGGTTATAATGGCTCTATACCGGTCTCCATTAACGGTAACTGACTCTCCAGCATCATTTCGGTAGAAGTATGGCCTAATGACGCCACCACCCCATAGAGCACACCAAATAGTCAGTTTTTGTGGATGTAATGGCGTTTCAGGGGTCTCATGTGGATGCTCTTCACTCCAAATGCGGCAATTTTGCTTGCTGACGTAGCCATTCAACCCAAATGAGCCTCATCAATCTTGCGATAAACTTCGCGAACTGAACCATTGTTTTCGAAATAAATTTGCACGATTTCCAAGCATTGTTCATTTGGCAACCTGTTCATGATGAAATGGCAAACCAAACTGAACATAAATGACATTAGAGTTGCCAGACCACAAAATGTAAGTTTTATCTCTATTCGAAAAACCAACCTCTAAATAAAACCCTTTATAATGAAAAAAAAAACAATAATTATCTACTTTAACAGCAAATAAAATAAAACGCTTTTGAAGCGTTCTCTGTAATTCGTAGGTCCAATTTCTTCATTAAATAAGTTAAGCGATCTAGAGATCGGTTCATTCTGCCCATAATTTGTTCTATTCCCCAATTGGTAAAAGTAATTATTATACCTTAAAACCCGCTGAGGAGCATAATGGCGTGGAACTCATGAAGCTATACTCTGTTCGAGGAAGATATGATGTTTGCCTTTCAGTCTGGCTGCAATTGCATATATCGGCCCGTCTTTAAAGCTCTTTTAGGGTTACCATCTTATAAATTAAAAAAAAAATATTATTTAATAAGGAAAATTGCATTTATCTTTTTCCTCATCACCAATCCGTAAGATAAAAGTCTATAAGAGTATCCCCACTAGGTCTAATCCCTTAGCTTACCTAGTGTTCCAACAAAAAATACAAATTTCGGAAAACAAAATCAAAACGAAAAATATAAACAATCCTACATTAAGGAACCCATCTCAAAAAATTTGGAGCACTATCGACTCAGTTGGTATTATCATGTTCAAAGGAGAGATCCTATGAACCCCGTCAAAAAGACAATGGCAATCAACGTTCAATTACAATCGCGTAAGAAAGGCAGGCCTAAAAACTCCTGGATCACACGAATGCAGAAAGATCAGCATTTGATTGGCCTCAATAATGAAGTGATCCAAAATCGGGAGACCTGAAGATATTTTTCGAGGTAGATCCGGCGAACCAGTAGGAATGCAGTGTAGTGGGAGGGTTATGATCCCTATAATCCTGATCATAATCTCGTCGTTAAATGGAGAGAAGAATCAATCCTACATTAAACGCTGTCGGGGTGTTGTAAAAGTTGGGTCTATCCAAACTTTTTCTCGACAGCAAAATATTTTTCTCTTCTCTAATTTTTTTGGTTTCCAAAAAACAATGTCACTTCTTTCCATTAGCAGGTTTTTACGCTGACGTTTGGTAAATTTAAATGCGAGATCTTCTTTTAAGATTGCATGCAAAGTTGTTCTGCTAATTTTTGTAATATTTGCACTACTTTTTTTTGTACTTCCGAAAATATTTAGTCCGCTTCAATTTTCTAGTCCAAGAGTTTTTAAAATGGAGGTTCGGTCGTCCTTGCCGTCTTAAATCCTAGGAGCTGGGATTCGAAGATCCTCTTGGCTGAAGCACAATTGTCTCTTCGCTCGATGTGGCCGAGTCAATGTACATATTCGACGTGTCCTGGCTGTTTGCTACATCTTTGCACAGCGGTTGTATTTTCTTCTCCATAGTCATTTGACTTGTGGGTGCAGGTAGGTACGTATCAAATTGTTGTTATGAACCTATGTATATATGTATAGGTCACATATGAATTCAAGTGTGCGGAAAAAACATATTATCGGACTATATCTGACGAATGAAATTAAAAAAAATCTTAAAAAATTATAGTATTTAAAGAGTTCTAGCTCCAGATACTTAAGTTCCACTTTCGCGGCTAATAACTTCAATGAGAATGCGACTATACTAATCTACTTTCGTTGAAATTCTGTTAATCTCATCGAAAAAAAAACTCATGAAAACATATATCTAAGAAGGAATTTTTTAAAGTAAAAATCAGTTTAGATGTAACTACTTCTCATGGGTTGTCATTATGTTCATTTACGGCTCTGTACCTTCTTTAAAAAATGTGTATCTATGATGATAATATTGTTTCTAATTAAACGTTCTATGTCTTGTTTCAAATGTTCATTCAAGTCTGATATTCGCTTGAAATTCAATTGATATCTGAGACCATTCTGTTTACATAATATAACTTAGATAAATAGATAATTATACTTATTTGCTTTAGAATCAGTAGACAATCATACAAACCAAATACGTAACAGAGAAGACTTCTAAGAAAAGATTCAATTATTTGTCGGGTGCATAATGTAAATAACGTCGAGAATGTGTAAATACAAGGTTATGTGGCAAAGGTATTCATTTAAACTGCTTGGATATAGACAACCTTTAAACCAATGGCGGCAGTGCTTATTCACATTCATTGACGTTAGTATTTCTAGATAAATGTAGATAAAAGCGGTCTATGTTGAATCGAGCAGTTGATATTAATTTTGAGTTATAAAACAGGGCTTCAAGATTTAACTTTTAAAATTTTTTGAGTAAGCTTTGCTTTAAACTATCTACATGACCTACTGTTTGTTACCAAGCATAAGAACCATTTATTAAAACGTCTGTGAGAAATAGAGGAAATAAACAATATTTGTGCAGTGTTTTAGTCACTCAAGAGTTCATTTGACTGTATGTATCACGATTTTTTGACAAACAGACATATTGACAAACAGAAAGAAAAGTCCATGCAACAACTTCAATTTCAGAACAAAAATAGGTTCAAATAGATTTGCATGTCACGTTACGGCCTCTCCACAGACTTACTAGCGTATCAACTAACTGTGACTCCTTCAGAAAAGATTGCGAAAATAAAATCGATCTTGTGTCAATTTTAAGTCCAGTTTAGGGTCTAAATAAGCAGCTTTCTAGAAAACATTGAAACCGAATGCAAAAGCCTATCGAGTATAGAATATTGATGCTTGGTGAAATTTTGAAAACTATGACAGAAGTAGAATCGAAAGTATCTGTGCAAAAGATAACAAGCGAAATCCACTTACCTTAGGTTAGGTTATAAGGGTCTAAGAGGAGGATCAGTCTCCTCCTCACTTAGGTCCTTGCAAGCCGGTGTTGTGGGCTTCCTTGTGTTTCCTTCCCTCTTCCCGGTTTTTATTATATACTGGCCCTATTTTCCGTGATGTTTCACAAGTGGTTATAGGTTTTCACCTGTTATTGGCTTTCGTTCTGATCTTGTATTCCATTCGCTGTCTGAAGTTGCAGAGTGGCGATTTGATCGACTGAAGTGCCTGATCATGATCTATTTGGGATCCCTTTCTTGCTAGCTCGTCGGGTATTTCATTACCGGTTATGCTCCTCTGTCCAGGAACCCAGCAAAGATATACCTTGTGCTGCGAGCCAAGAGCGTTAAGGTCTATGCGATGCGGTGAACCGGCTTGGATTTGATTTCAGTAGCAATAACTGCATTAATGGCTGCTTGGCTTTCAATGACAATGGTAATAACATTTCATGGCCACTCCCGTGGTTGCTAGAAGTCTAAATTTCACACAATTGTTCAAAATACAAAAAATTATCGAAGTTGTTGGAGCCATTTTTGAGAAAACGAATTTAATTTAAATTTAAGAAAATCGTTATATAAAAAAAATTATATCAGAAACGAATTGCGCAAATTTGTTCAACATTATAGCATAAAAAACAGTAAATTTTTTTGGAGTTCCCTTTATTAGTTTCCGAGATATTGGCAGTTTTATAAATTACCTGAGTATAGTACAGTATTTTTGTCCCCATCCCAAGTATCCTTAGTACGATAAAAGACCAAAATCCTTGGAACCATTTACTAGAAAAATAGTAACACGTGTTTTTCACCAAAAAAATTGTATGGCGGGTACCGTTATTTCAAACCCAAACTAACAATTTATCTTCTACAAGGTTCAATTTTTTAAATTTGTTAAGCCATTGCTTCTATTGTATTGTCATAAGGCTTATTTATAGAAGTTTACTATTTTTCAAGATATAATTTCAGAAAATGTTTCTTTAAAACTTTTGGGAAACAATTTCACAAGCTGTACAGAAGGGAGAGATATTCTTATTTAACGAGGAAAGGCTATAAGGCCTGAAATGTAATAGCTTCTTTTAAGCTTGATATTCCAAGTAAATAACAAGATTCTCTACAAGGCTTGTGAATAGAAGCATAACATACAAACAATATAGTGGAGATTTGAACCTGGGTTTAGATATCATATAGATATTTATTTAAGTAGAATAAAAGGCAAGGAAATAATTAATTCTTATTAATTATTTTGGTATTTATTTCATGGATCAGGGACGGCTCTCATATACTTAGATAAGGACTATAAATAAGAAACCAAAAATATAACAAAATGTTCGTGAATAAAAATATTTTAATGGCCAAATAATATTTGTATAATTATTATTATACTTAATTCAATTTTTAACCGTTCAGTTTTTCAATGTTTACTAACAAGCAGACGTTCTTTTTTTACATAAGATGAAATTATTGTCGGCATCAAGGTTGTAACATCCTATATAACTCGGTACATCTATGATGTTGAAGATGGAGAAGTAGTATCAACTTATCAATTTTTAATTTTCACTCTGTATTAATCAGTTTAACCCAGTGGATGCGTTTTGGGCTGGTACGCGAATGGTCTCAAGTTCGAATCCTGGACAAGGCTAAATAATTTTTCAATTTAATTCATTATTTATTTCCTCTTCAGATAAACTTTTAAGCAACTTGACGCTTTCAAATGATCGAAAATGTTAATACTAGCAAATATAAAAATCAAAACGAAAAATATAATAAAAAACTATTTAAATATGTGCGAATTCTTTTAATTTCGTTCAGATTTCCGTAATCTTAAAGTAACATCTAAAAAGAAACTATTACTTTTATAGAGCCTGTGAACAAAGGTCTTGAGGAAAGTAAAAAACTTCGCTAAAATGCGCCAAATCGGTTTCCATAAGATCTTTTACAGTTGTTATGGAAATAAGAAAATAGCTTTCCTTGGCCGTTCTGGAAACTAAATTGTTACTTGGGATGATATAGCAAAAAATAAAGATATGCTCCGAGATGTAACCCAAAAAACCTTATATACGATTTTTGAAGAATACGAACCGTTTCGCCATACGGTGTCCGGACAGACAGATAGAAAAACCGACTAATGTATACGAAAACATAATATATTTTTTGAAAAAAAAAACCAAACAAAAGGTGGACGTGACCAAAAACTTTGGTTTAGGTTTTGGTCCTGATCATAAATATATATGCTTTTAGGGGTCTACGACGAATATTTAGGGGTGTTACAAACTATGTGTCTTAGGATGGGGTATAAAAAGCTATTGAAAAATTTGTTTGGCCCCCAACTTTTCACTCAATATCAATTCAAATTCAAGATAGTTCTACATATCATGCAATTAGAGATAATATTACGAAAGCCAAATGACTTTTGCCACCGTCACGCTCCAAAGCCGTTCTAATCCAAATAGTTTTATCATTATATTATACTCTCTATAGTAGACAAATTATTTAATTCAATTCGTTGTTCATTACAGGAATACGTACTCAGCCCTTATCACACTTCAATATTTACTGACATAGACAAGTGCGGGATTATTTTAATTAATTTTAATGATCATCATCAGAAGAAGCACACACGCGAGCATTCCGCCCCCGCCGACCCCCCTCTAGCAAGTGAGGCCTAAGGTCTAGGTAAATATCAATCTGGAAAACATCTACTTCTGCTTCCATCGAGAAAAAACACATTTTCTCAACAAGATACGCAGATAGATTGCGCCTTTATCACAACAAATAAAACTGTTTTCCATTTTTCGGCAAACAAGTCAGGGCGCGAAAATAAAATGATCCCGTCGCTGTCTTCGTTGGTATAAAATTTAAATAAACGTAGGCGGCTGACGGTTAAAATTGTGATAAGCTGCTTCTTGCGATAAGAGGCGCAGCAATATACTAGTGAACGACGCATCCCGAACTACCTTTATAGATCGTGGTACATTGACGTGATTATGCCATTCATCTGATCGGAGTCAGACGCCAACAACGCCGCCAGCAGCAAACCTCAAGCGTCAATATTCTCCAGATTGGCATCCCTGTATTTCATTTAACTAATGGCAGCAGTTTTCGAATTGACTTAAAGCAAACAAAAAAACAATACTATATTTTTGTACAAATTTGCATTAATGCAAAAACTTTTAGTTGGCTAAAAATTTATTGTGATTTAGTGCTAATAATTTTGTGAGTGCGTGTGTGTGTAAATTAAAAAATTATGAGTGAAGGCAATGAAAAACAAAAGGATAATCGAGATGCAGAAGGTGATGTAGAGGAGGCTAAGTTATTGAATAATGGAACCAAGCCTATTGACCAGGAAAAGTCTGATCACAAGGAGAAAAATGGCACAGAGAATGAAGTCAAGATGAGTGATGACATTGACAAGCTGCTAAAGGATATGCCCATCACTGAAGACATGACCTGCGGCTTTGGCATCTTCAAGGGACGATTCTTACAAAAGTGAGTAGATAATTAAATAATTAAGTATACCTACGGGAAAATACACTATGTATAAAGTTTTTACTATAACCATTGAGTTATCTAAAAATATTAGGCTCATACAGGACTTAAATAATTTGTATGGACACGAGTGTAGGTCCAACAGTTAAATGGACTACAAACGGCAATTTAAAACAATCAGCTAAAGCTTTTCTTACATATGTTTTAGAGCTGTTTAACAAAATTGTGTGGAAGAGACTTTTCCGGGTTCTTTAGCATCAGATTTGTATCTATATTAAAAACTATCTTAAAGCGCTTCAGAGAGAAGAAGAAGAAACTGTGTTTGTTTTTGTGGACCTTAAGGCTGTGTTTGATATGAAATTTTTTAAAAAATTTTAAGGATCTACAAGCAACTTATGGCAGATACATCAGCAGCGGTTGGTAACGCAGAAAGAAAGTATTCTACTTTCTCTACGGAATCTGGGTTACCTTAAGGTTGTGTGTTGAGCCCTTTGCTCTTTTCAATGACTTGCCGTGGTGTTCACTTAATTCTTTTTTCAGTTTATTTACCTATTATTAGTTTTTTTTTCGAGGAACATGACAATGACGTGACATTTCTTCCTTTTTATTTCCATTTACTTATCTTTTTATACCCTATCCTAAGGGTATATTAATTTTGACACATAGTTTGTAACACCCCTTAATATTCGTCGTAGACCCATAAAAGTATATATATTTATGATCAGGACCAAATCCTAAGACTATTTAGCAATGTCCGTCCGTCCGTCCGCTCGTCCGTACGCAATTTTTAGGCCTTTAAATTCAAGCTAGAAAGCTGAAATTTGGACCACATACTCCCTAGAGCTCCGAAATGGTTAAGTGTAAAATTTTTTGGAATACGCCCACTGCCACGCCCACAATTTAGAAAAAAACGATTTAAAGCTACAGATGGACAGATAGAGGGTTATAACCTTCACAGGATATGTAGCCCTCCTTTATAAGTTTGTCATATAAAGTTTTTTGCCACGCCTACTTTTTGTGGGCGTTTTTCACTAAAATGCTGTTTTCTTCGATAATTTTCATAGAAACCGAAAAAAAGTGTTTAACAAGATATTTAGCCAATATTTTTTCCAATATATCGCCCATACAAAGTTTTTGGCCACGCCCACTTTTTGGGGGCGTTTTTTCAAAAAATGTTTTTCTTTTTTCTAAATTTTATAGAATGAAATAGAATGCTATCCATCATCTTCTAAAGGTTTTTTTTGGGGCATATAGGGATAGGGTATCATACTGTTCGCTCCAAGCGGACTGTAGCCTTTCCTTATGTTTTTGTTGGTTTTTTATTCTTTTTATATAAGTATATTGATCTCAACTCTTGCAACATCCTTGCAAAACAGTGCAAAATAGTGTAAAAGCGATTTACATTTTGACTAACTATCAACTTCATCGTAATAATAACAATAATAATATAGGGTGTAGTACACTGCGACCTTGCGGTCTATTGTGTCCCCTACTTATGGAGAGATTTTGCTCCCTCACAGCTTAATTCTCCAGGAATTATGCTGGAGTGTTTATTCTCTGGCTTTAACCTAGGCAAGGGAAACCTACTCAGAGCACATCATCCAGTCCAGTTTCTTTTAAGAATCTGAGAATGAGCAGTGGATCCGTGGTTGGTCTTTTCTTGAATTTAAAGTTTTCCCAAATATTTAAACCTTTTTTGGATCAGTGCCTCACAGAATCTCCTGAGACCTTCATCTGATATCTTCCTATCTTCCTTAGGTGTTCCCTGAGTTTACAATGCCCCGTTAGGAAAGCAGTTAGGATACGTAGGTAATTTTTGCTAAGACTGATACATGCTTTAAATCTTTTAAAATTATAATCACCTAAGAATTTTTTGGCTTGTCTCAGACCTTGGCGATCTCGAAAGGTTCTAGCCCTTTACTCCTTTTCCGATTTGCCGAATTCTTCGCGTTCATCGTAAAATGCGTATATTCAAACATGTATAGTATTATAAAAATATTCTTTTGAAACAGAATATATACCATTAGAAGCCATAAGCTGCCACAGAATTTTAAAACTCACTTAAATTTTTCTCTGAAAAATTACAAAAAGTGATTTGTGCTCTTATTCCTATATACTTAACAGAAACATTTTTGAAAGTCGAACATTTAAAACGAATATAAAGCTCATTCTTAGCTTCATAAATCCAAAAAAAAATAAAATTAGGACAATAAGAATGATGCAAAATATCATCAGTTTACAATGGCATAAATAAAAAATAATCAAATACGTATGAACAATTATTTATTTGATAACCGTAATAGGTGCGAATAACTCTAAAAATCATTCATAATTCTCGATCGGTTGTGAGACTCTAAACTCTAGAGTTACTTTTGCTTAGAGTTGTCTTAAGAAAAGCGCAGCACATTACAAAAAAATGAAACTCACACAAGGAGGATGAGAGGCGGAAAGTTGAGAGTTTGAAACAGCAAGTTGTTTTGGTTGGTAGTTAGGACTTCTAAATTTTTGATCGACAAACTACAATAATTAATATATGGAATGAATCCATTACCGAAGCGAAGTGCGCTTGATTAAGGAGAACCCCACGCAAGGTTAATTTTTGTATTACAACAGGTCTTGCTTTTCTTTAGTGTTTTTTTTATGTTATTTTGCCAGACTCGGTGCTCTAATGTTCGCCTCACTTCAGCGCACCAAGGTAAAGAAAATCTTAGTACAAGATATTTTAAATAAACCTTGGTGCGCTGAAGTGAGGCGAACATCCTAGAGTGATTTGTTAGATATTAGTAATTTTTTGTTTTTAAATTAACATTATAAAAAAAAATGTAAAGACTTTACGGAGAATATTTATAAATTTGGTTTATTTAAAAATTGTTTGTATGAAGATTTGCTTTACCTTGGTCCGCTGTCACTGACTCTTGTTGTTCGAGATTGTTAGCGAATGTTAGCGAGGTTTTTAGCGAATTTGAGTATATAGGTTTCCTTTTAACATAAAATTTTAACCTTAAACTTCAAATTTAAGAGAGAACTATGACAGCTTAAAAAACCGATGCCGAGTTTAAATTCGCCTTATAACAATTTGTGAATTTGTGAAATTTCATTCGCCTTAAACCTCAAATTTTAGCGAAAAATAATATTATGTGAAACAACAGGAGAATACAATTTACAAGAAACTACCTTTCCAGAGAAATAGAAAAAGTTGGAAATCGCGGAGTTTCATACATTGAACTCTCAATGTCACTAATTGAATAAGCAGGGGATGCTTTACTAAACATTCAACCCAAGTGGCATAAATTGTATACATCTAATTTTGTTTTTATACTCTATCCTAAGGGTATATTAATTTGGACACATAGTTTGTAACACCCCTTAATATTCGCCGTAGACCCATAAACTATCTAGCAATGTCCGTCCGTCCGTCCGTATGCAATTTTTACGCCTTAAAAATTAAGCTAGGATACTGAAATTTGGACCACATATTCCCTAGGGCTCCGAAATGGTTAAGTGTAAAAATTTTGAATATGCCCACTGCCACGCCCACAATTTAGAAAAAATCGTTTTAAAGCTAAAGTTAGAGAGATAGAGTGTTACAACCTTCACAAGATATATAGGCACTCCCCTGCTTTATAAGTTTGTCATATAAAGTTTTTTGCCACGCCTATTTTTTGTGGGCGTTTTTTACTAAAATGCTGTTTTCTTCGAAAATTTTCACAGAAAGCGAAAAAATATGTTTAACAAAATATTTACCCAATATTTTTTCCAACATATCGCCCTTACCAAGTTTTTGGCCACGCCCACTTTTTGGGTGCGTTTTTTCAAAAAAACTTTTTCAAATATTTTGAGTGTACCTACTCATGTTTTAGGAAATAATGGCACACGAAATGAAGCCAATCTTGTCATTGTATCACTTGTCAATTTTAATTTTTGTACTCTCTCCTTTTGTTGCTATTATGTTGTTGTGATATGCTTAATTTTTTGCATTGCAGTGGGCTAAATGCAAGTTTCTTCTTGAAAATGCAATCAATTAAACAAAATTTAATTGTTTCCATGTGTTACAGCTTCATTAGTAAAAGCAAACATTCCTATTAATTATGGAACACAGCGTCGTTTCACGGGCTGCTTCGGCTGGTTTCGCAGTAGCGCATGTGTTTCTGTCACTCCAATTTTCCAAGACCTTTTCGATGGTTTCGGGCTGCAGCTCACGGATAGCTTGGGTGATATTGGCCTTAAGTGCTTGAATCGATTCCAGATTATTTGCATAAGACATAAGTCCTTCTAGGTTCGCCACGTATGGCATGGCTATGTGGCGTAGCGCACAATTCTGCATGAATCAGGGTTCGTCCAAAACCATGTCTTCAATTTCAGTAAAAAAATATCGGGTAAACTTGGCTCTGTAACGCCCACCGTTGCCCGACTGTTGTCCACTAGCATATCAGTCGCATGAACTTTTTGCAAAAACTTCCGTACAGTAGGCGCGGTGTTCTTCATTTTCCAAAAGAAGAAGAAAAAGCTAAAACTTCTTTTCAATAAACGCAATTCTTAATATTTCCTAACCTTGTTCAAGCGTAAAGTGACTCATTTCATTTCGCGAATGTATAATACTGACTTTCTGTAAGATTTAGAGCGGGAAACAGAAGTCAGTATCAAAATTATATACTATTTAAGAAGAAACCACTATATAGCCCACGCTGTACTCTCCATCGTTTTGTTCAAAACACTTTAACAAATTCTGTCTAAAATCCATAAACGGTCGTATTTTTGAAATATTATACTGTTGGTATTTAGCCAGCTGAGCTCTTCATAATTAAATAGACAATGCAAAATTTACATTATATTTTATAAGGAACGCAGTTCTTTAAATGTTAGGGCAATTTAACTTGTGTTAGCGAAGAAAATGTTGCCTATTTATATTTTACCAACTTTATTCCCTTCACAAAGGATTCAAAGGATTTTTCTTCAAATTTAACGAAAGTTTGCAAATTATTTTTTACGGTTTTATTTATGGAAGGCCAAATGTTCACAGAACATCGTATAAATACTGCCAATTGCATATTGCATATTTTGAAAGTCACTTGAGTTATGGCATAAACCAAAATTAGACCAAAGAGATGAGAATCAGATATTATTGTATTTAATTTAAAACATATTTATATTTTTCCTTACAGGTTCGCCAATCAAACAGCCTACGTTTGCCTCTACGGTTTGGTCGGCTGCATATTTTCAATGACTTATGCATATTTTAACGGAACTATAACGACCATAGAAAAGCGATTTAAAATTCCATCCAAGAACACCGGTATTATTTCCGTTGGCAATGACATAAGTCAGCTCTTTGTTTCGGCCGCATTAAGTTACTATGCGGGAAAAGGACATCGACCAAGATGGATTGGGTTTGGTCTCCTAACAATTATTGCGTTCTGCCTTCTGACTGCATTACCCCACTTTCTCTATGGCCCAGGAGAAGATGCGATTTCTATGACGGAAGAGTTTGGTGCGATGCCAGATGAAAATGCCACCATTGAGGCTCTGGAAGCGCAGCGATCAAAGTTGCTCTGCAGAAATAGAGGTGATTTTCAAGCTCCATAGACATATTCTTTTAGCAGGTCTAAAATAAATATTTCTCGAACTTTTCTAGGAGATGGTCTTCAATGCGAAATGGGTGAAGGGAACTTGGCACCACAAGTGGTCCTCTTTGTGGCGCAATTCATTTCCGGAATTGGTGGATCACTTTACTACACCCTTGGCGTGTCGTACATGGATGATAATACGAAAAAATCAAAGACGCCCGCCCTGTTAAGTAAGTATCTGTTTCGAAATAAATCGGCAAAATTTAAGCTGTTTCACTATCGACTTTTGTTGCAAATCATTGTTGGCATTTGGCTTGCTCTAAGCAAACTCGAATGAGTTCAACAGAATTAAGTCAGACACAAGCGTTTAAGAAAACAAACAACCTTCAATCGCCCGTCAACATTTGCATTAGATAAGCGCGACGTATTTGCATAATGCCGCCTATACGCCAGAGTAAAGTATGCTTTTGTAGTAATTAGTTAGCTTAGGATCTGTGTTCCGCCTTAGTGTTCAGGCTAAGATTTACAATTCTGTATCTTATCAGGTGGGATAGAGTAAATCTTTCACTATCCCATAAGTCGGCAGGCGCGACTTATCTTTACTACCCAACTGACAACAATTCCGATTGACGTCTGAGGGAATTGATTATACAAATCTCTACTGATTAATACAAATTGTCCTTAAGGTATCTCCTATTTCCTGAGAATGTTGGGTCCAGCACTTGGATACGCATTAGCTTCATTTTGTCTGCGCGTGTATATTGCTCCACATTTGCGTCCTGTGATCGGACAAAAAGATCCACGATGGTTGGGTGCCTGGTGGATGGGATGGCTGCTCATCGGTGGACTGCTGGCACTGTCTGGATTTTTCTTAACAATGTTCCCCAAACAGTTGCCGCGAGCTGCAGCCAGACGTATTGTTGAAGCAGAACGAAGGAAACTCAAGGGACAGGAAGAAAAAGTCGTTGAAGTAGAGGCAGAAGCTTCGATCAAGGACATGCTGAAGACCTTCAAGCGGTTGCTGGCCAATCCGACTTTGATGTGCAACAACTTGTCGTCGGTGTTCTATCTGTTTGGCTACACACCGTATTGGATTTTTACTCCTAAGTACATCGAGATTCAATACCGACAATCCGCTGCTACTTCGAGGTTAGTTAAATGGTCGAAAAATTTAAGAATTTGAATGAAAACTTGCTTGCTCTTAGCTTGGTAACTGGAACAATCGCGTTAGGTTTCTCCGCAGTGGGGGTGCTATTGTCTGGATTTGTAATTTCAAAATACAAGCCAAGGGCACGCTACATGGCAGCTTGGAATGTTGCAGTCGGTTTTCTTACAGTCGCTGGAATGGTAACGTACTCGTTTATCGGATGTCCTGGCAATGAAAAGTCGGTTATTGTCAACATTCATGACAGGTAGGGTCTATAGTACTAAAAAGACTTGGGACATAATTAATTCTGTTGGCTTTGGTTAGCTCATCATTAACTCCTTCATGTAATTCAAACTGCCAGTGTGATTATGTAAGATACTCACCAGTTTGCGGAGAAGATGGCATGACATACATATCACCCTGTCATGCGGGATGCAAGAGTGAACATGTCACAGCGACAGGCCAAAAGGTAACAGGACATTTTTCCAAAAAATTTAACGAAAATTAAAATGCAAATCCAATATTTTTACAGACATATTACGATTGCGGTTGTATACCTACAAGTAATTTCACTAATGGCGCTCCAGTGTTTGAACGACTTACTGCTCTTAATAGCAGCTTCGACAGCGGTTTTGAGGATCCTACCAATGACAGCTTTGCTCTCAGCACGACAATGAGTGCGACCACCCTTTCAGATGTAATTTATTTTATTGTGCCTCACTTTGCAACACTACCTCAACTTATTTATGTGCTTTAACAGGGTTTTCTTGGGGGCCAAGCCATTCCCGGCTCGTGTCCAGTGAACTGCTACAGCTACTTTGTTACATTTCTAGCTGTGATGTGCTGTCTTAAGTTTGTGGGCGCCTCAGGGCGGGCAACAAACTTCTTAGTGTCAGTACGTTGTGTTCCAGAGAAGGACAAAACAGCCGCCATGGGCTTTGGGCTTATGCTTATGAGTCTCTTCGCATTCATACCAAGTCCGATATTCTTCGGATGGGTGATAGACAAACTCTGTCTAGTGTGGGGTAAGACGTGTACAAACAAAGGGAACTGCTGGCTCTATGATCCAGAATCTCTTAGGTATTGTATTTTTTTAAATATTTTCCATGTGTCACCTTCTTACCGCTATCTTTCTAGGTATACACTTAATATTTTAGCTTCAATATTTGTGACTCTCGGTTCAATATTTGATGTCGGCGTCTGGTACTACGTAAAAGATTTGAAAATATTCGACGAGGAAGTAAAAGATGTGGAACTGAAAGTGGTGCAGCATGAAGAAGATTCTACTCCTGAAAAGAAGACGGAAGTCTGATTTCAAAGCAGCAGTTGTGATAGATTTTGTTTTTTGTTAACTTACTACTTAAGTGGGGCTGAGTGTGGGGTATCGGTACATAATTTTTAGTGGCAGTGATCACTAAAAAACTTTTAACCCGAAGAACCTCAAAGTAGTTTTATTCGATTAGTCTTCGAATATAAACTCGAGCAAGGAGTGAATACTAAATTTTCAACACAAAACAAGTAGTAAGCCGATTGACGTATTCAAAATAAAAAAATCCATCCGAATTGTAAAAATAAAATCAAAAAATCAGCTGATGAAATGTAATTAAAAGTATTCAAAATTTTTATAATTTTTTTAAAAATATTTCCTTAGTACTGAACGCATTCTGCCGAATCTAGTTTAGTAAGTCATTTAAAGAATTCGATGATCTGATTTGTCATGCAAATTTATTTTTATGATTTCAATTTTAAGTAAAATCTTATGTAAATATTGCACTAACTGTTAAAAATAATTCTTAAGTGTGTTTTATTTTTATAAATGTTACTCTTTTTTTTTGTAATTGTAAATAAAAACAAATATTATTATAGAAATTGTTTTCACATTTTGTCGTTTCGGAAGGGGAACTGTCACTTACGAAATTCCAGCACTAGAGTGTGTCATTTTGGTATGGCAAGAATGTGTCATAAATCTTACCTTTCAAAAATTTTCACTTTACCTAGATATCGCCTTAATATTTAACTAATTATGCCACAAGAGAGCTTTGTTCACATTACTCAAAACAATGTTTTTATGAAAAATGGTGAAACGGAGGTGAAGAAAAAACATTTTAAGATCAAACATTTACTTTTCCAGAAGTTTTAGCAAAACATTTTTGTGCTAAACGGTTATTGCACAGTCATAAAAAAAAGTCAATTTTTTAACATTGGTTTTCACTCTTCTAAAGGGTAACGAATTTAAAAATAGAATTTAAATAATTTCGGTTTCAGGCCCGGTAAGTCCAATAACTTACACTACTGCAGATCGTTAAAAAACCCAAGAAGTCCAGATCGATACCCACCACCTTTTGATAAACTTCAAAGCCAGACGGAGCCATATCTAGTTTTAGCATCCCTGCCGAATTCGTTCGTCTGTGCAGGACTACGATGGAGAAAACTCGCTGCTGCGTCAAGGTCGGTAAAGACCTAATGGAGCCATTTGATGTAAAGTAAAAAAAGTATTTAAGTTAGCAAGGCGACGCTCTGTCTTGTGACTTCTTTAACATCATACTTGAATGAATTGTGCAAAACTCACGAGTGAACACAATAGGTAAACGAGACCAAAACAAAGTATATACCGCTAATAAGAAGGGACACCCAACATCGGACAGAATGTCACAATCGATAGCTATAACATTGAGGTATTAAGGGATTAACATCTGAAAATAACATCTCCTCAAATATCAAAGGAAGAATAACGCTGGCCAATCACTGATTCTTTGGGCTGAGAATGCAAAATAAAGACATGAAAGGATTCCGACCTTTATCACTGAAAGACTTGTGGTTTTTATTTCAAAACGAAATAAACACATATAAGGTCCTATCCAACGTACTGTGTGAACGTCTAAAACTTTTTTGCAACACTCTAATCGGCACGTCACGTTCCAATGTAGTTTATTCGACCATAGACCAAATTTTCACACAGAAAAAACGATCAAATGACAAGAGCAAACGTCAGGAGCTCTTCATTGCGATGGCCGAATTCGGGATCCCGTCCAAACTAATCCAGCTATGTCGCTTGACTTCAGGAAACACGTGGTTGTGCACTTTGGCAGCAGTGCATCTGAACTCTTTAAAAAATGCACCAGAAGAAAATGCGTTGACCATGTGTCAATGACATGTTAGAGCAAGCCTTTTTGAAGCGCTCATATAACCGAAGGTACAACCAAGGGTATCTACAAAACAGCTTGCACCAATCGAAAGGTTGTTGAAAAGCTGCTAAAAATGCAAAATTGGAGCTACCGACTTTAGTTCAGTTTTCGTGGTGTCAGTATTTACAAGACTCAAAAAGTCTACAATTTATATTATGAAAAACGTGTCAAAATCATTTTTTAAAATTCAGTGGTTTAATATTTTTATTCAGATTGCAGTTTTTGGCGGTAAAATAAGTATGTATCTCCTAACAGATCATAGGAGTAATAAAATTGAAAAGGAGGAGAACATATTCCAAATATCAGTTTACTAGCAACAAAATAAAGGCCTCTAAGCAAGTGACGGACGGACGATGCAGTTTTGACTTCTCTTTTATCTAAAGAAGCAATGACCAATAAGTCATGCGGCGAGTTTTCGAAAATTTAGCATAAAAGAATTGCAACATTTGATCACTAACCAAATTTATTTAAATCACTTTTTTAGTTTTGAAAAAAATTGCTTTTCCCAAAAATGGCTTTAACGATGTTGATCTAATTTTGCACTTTTTTGGTTACTTTACCCAAAATTCAAAAACCCATCAAAACGTTTTTGAGAAAATTGGTGATGAGATTTTTACAAACAAACAAATTGTATGGCATGTGTATCGTTATTTAAAACGACAACGCAAAACAGAAAAAAACGGCGCAAGTTGTTACCTCAACGGCCTTATATACAAACTTTGAACCAAATAAAAAAAGAACCCAAAATAGAGGTCGAAAATACAAAGAATACTGAAAAAAATGTTTACAAAACGATAACCAAAATAAAAATTCTATGACCATTTAGCGACAAAGTCAACATATTATAATTTTTAATATGAATGTCTACTTGATAGTATGTACAGTTCAAGCAACCTTTTTGTTTCTCCCACCCGATTTTGATTTCATTCAGAATGTTGTAACTACAATTTGAGGGAAACTGTAGACTCTGTACGAGTAGGTGATTGTGGTGATAAGATGATTTAATGTGAAGACGTATTTGTAGTATTGTTTTCTTTTAGCAGTAGAGTATACTAAACAACTAAAATCTGAGCAGCGTTGCCGCTGACTTTTCGAAAAATGTATCTCTTTCTTTTTGAAAATGTATCAACGGTATCAAAACAAATAAATCAATTTTTTGTTAACTTTTTTAAGTTTGTAGTTTTTTGTATGAAGCCTTTCGTGGCGGCGCTTAAGATGGATAACGAGGTTTACTAGAATTGTTTGCAGTAAATACAAGGGGTTGCCCATCTTGTTGTTGGAACCACCATTTTAATGCAATTATTATTATTTTTTAAATTATCATAACTCACTCACGCTTCGTCGTGACAATCATCACCTAGAACTTCAAGTCAGGTCGTCAGTAACAATAGGTGAACATTTTGAACGTTTTGAAAACTAACAATTGATACTGCCAGATTTAAAAATTTATCTGAAAAAATTTAAATTCATTGACAAAAGATGGAATTTGCAGAATTTTGATGAAAATTAAAAAACGTATCAAACTGAACGAAAATCGAAAAAAATTATCTATACATCGAATTTGTGCACGGAAGCAAAAATGTATGCAAATTGATACAATTGTATATTCGTGGCAACGCTGGTTCTTAGCTTACATATCACAGAGGGCAGTTCTACCCATGTACGTGATTGGGGGAACACTTATACGCTTCCACCCCGCACACACTGGCATAAAATCAAAGTTTTACGATCAAATTTCACTTTTGAGGTTACACTGTCATATAATAGATACAAAGTCGATTTATGTGCTTAAGTCTGGATATACTTACTTCAGTTGGCTAATACAAATTTCGCGGTCAAGTGCGATGTTAAGAGTCATTATGTGGGTTTGAATGCGGCGTGATGCAATTGTAATAAACTGCTTACAGGCGCTAAGGGTTCATGCTCTGTGTGAATTTAACGGAAGAATTCGTAAGAGTAGATACCAAGCTACACTTAAGATTAAATGATATTTAATGAGTCAACAGGGACATATTTATTTAAAAAAAAAATGGATCGGCAGTAAATGAAACATCGACACCCATCAAGCAAATTCAAAAGAGATAGTGGCGGGTTTGCTTTCCCAATAAATTTAACCTTTGATTTCTTGGCGTATCTGCAGAAATTGTTGACCAGAGATAGTATATAGACCTACTAATATTTTGGGCTGCTTCAAATCAAGTTTGCAATCATCGGATGTCAATAAAAAAAATCCATATCATAAATTGTCGTTAAAATGTATAATTGTTTTGAGCTTGAAATATTTGAAGTGTGCACAGTACGGAGGTTATAAATATAAGGAGTGAAAAATATAAGGAAAGAAATAATAAAGCAATACCTATTATTAAAATTTATCAGATTGTTTTAAAATTCGCAGTTGATGGCTTTGACTGTCAAATTAAGCGATAGGTTATGTAGGTAAATAGGTAAACATGTTGGTGAGTGCGAAATATAATGTAAAAAACGGAAGTCGGTGATGAATTTTGAAGCACTAACAAGTTGCATTGTATTTAAAAAGGGGTTATTCAAGGTCAACAGGGAATTAGACTTTTGTATTTCAGAAGGGCTTCACCATAATAGATCATGAGGCTGCCAATACTCATACTTTTGGCAAAACGAAAAAAGTTGGTTAGTTTAATTTAATTGATATCATCTTCGTGGAGGAAGTGATAGCGATGGGGCGGTGGAAAACCCGGACATTCATAATAGATAAAGTAGACCGCGATTGAAAAATAAACATGATGCAAGATCATGTTAGTGTTTGGTATATTGTAAGCTTTTTAAACATTTTACGTTTGTGGAGCGATGAGTAGCACAAAGGACGCCCCGGATGTCTGTATGACCGGAGCCTCAGGTTAAAGTTACAAAGTTAAATCTGCTTAAACCGTTTAGCTTGCTGATGTCCTCATCCATAATTATATCACCAGAACAGGCTTTAATAGCAGCTTGACTATCTGAATATCTGAAGTTATTCACAGTGGTTGCGATCGCGATGATCTCTCCTTGGAAAACTATGACATTTTTAGCTAAGGATTCAAAGTAAACGCCGCCTCCAGGTAGACTAGTCATAAGGGAACCATCTGAATATACGATGGTATCACTCGAACTAAAGCTGATCCAACTATTGCTGTTCCATCCAGGCGTTCAGGAAAGATGACTCGAAAGCGGTGCTCAAAAATGAGCACATGGAGCCTAGTGCTCCACCCTTATTAGCAGGCATGTCATTAGGAAGGAAAGTGCTACAAAATAGACCAGTACCTACATATATAGAGGGATACAGTTAAAGTGGAAAATTCTTAATTATATTGAGATGAAAACAATAATATATAAGGAAGCGTAACAGGCAGGAGCTAACAGGAAATGAAGGTAATGGAATATCTCTAGAAATACTGGCTCGATTTTAAAAGATCCGACATCCTCCCGATAAGTATGGGTCACTAAAGGAATAAGTAGGTACGGTAATACAAAGGGGGTACGGATAAACGGGTATTGTTTTATCTCTAGAAAAACCCGTCCGATTTTAGAAATTCTTTCAACGTTGTGATAGTGACACTCTCTGCGCTTACGACCATGGTGGCAGGAAGACTTTGCCGATTTCTGTTACCGAAAAATTTCCTCTGTAACCTAAATTACAATTATTGTTGCATATGAATGGGTATCTCATATTGGGAAAGCATCCCAGGTCTCAGACAGGCCTTTCAGAAACGATGCCAGGAAGATACTTAACCTAACCTATTACATATGTGCTCTGCTGTTTCGTCTTCTTCAAGACAAAGTCCGGACTCCGGTGAGTCGACTATTATTAGTTTATGTAGGTGATATCTTAATCTGTTATGACCTGTTAGGTATCCAATAAGATTTTTAAGAATTAAAAGTATCATCAGCTACATTATGAAAGTTGAAGCTCTACTTATGCAACTTTCTGACATTAAGCACAACTTTCAGATAGAGGTTCATTTGCAATCGCATCAACACTTTAAGTGGTACAGAGGTGAATTTGAAGCTGCGACTTCTCACTTAGTAATCCAACTGGACATAAAATAAATATTGTTTAACGCATCGTTATTTTAGCGAGAGAGTAAAGTAAAATCAATATTTAATTTAAGAAATGTAGAATTTCAAAGCTTCAAAGAAATAAATCAAAATAAAAGCACAATAAAAAATACTTAGGAAAAGCAATACTTTATCATTCTATTTGTTTGTTTTCGGATATAATAGCGAATATTTTGGCGCGATTATAGTTAGATAACAGTATTTATGTATGTATTAATATTGAATTTTAAATCGTGTGCAATTTTTCACTATAAAGTTCGTAACATCCCATATAACTTCTTCTATAATCATAAAATAAGATGTTTAGAAAAACTTTTAAAAACTAAAATAACTTCACTAAAGTGCGCCAAATGTATTTTTTTGTCTCTTATGGAAGCTCAACTGTTACTTGTAAATGCAATGCTAAGAATGTGTATATTATAATGCACATTTTCTTCTAGTTGCGCAATAACCATTGCTCGCAGAATGTCCGAAAAGATATCAAAATTAAACATACTTCATCTAAATGGGGCTAATTTTATAAAGGCACATCAGCTCTTTAAAAAAAAGGAAAGGCTTTAGTCCGCTTGAGGCGAATGGTATCTTACCCTATCCATATTCTTATATGGATAGTGGGCGTAGCCAAAATCTTTTTATTGGAATAAATATTGTCTAAATATTTATCTTGTTAAACGTTTTTTTCAGGTTTCTATAAAAACTTTCGAGAAAAACAGCATTTAAGAAAAAAACGCCCACAAAAAGTAGGCGTATCAAAAAACGTTATATGACAAACTCATGAAGGAGGGCAGAGCCTATATATATTTTCAAAGTTCCAGCACTCTATTATTCTAACGTGGGTGTGGGCGTTTCAAAGAAATGTTTCCACTTAACCAGTTCGAAACTCTAGGAAATACGTTGTCCCAGCTTTCTAACTTAAATTTAAAGGCCTAAAAATTGCGTACGGACTGACGGACGGACATTGCAAAAAAATGTCTTAGGTTTTTGTCTTGATCATAAATATTTATATACTTAATATTATATTTATATTTACTATACTAATGTACCCTTAGGATAGGGTATACCCAATGCCTATAAAGCGTAGCGGCAATTACTGACTCGGCTGACAAGAACTTGCAACCGCCAAAGGCATGCGAGACGATCATTTTTACTTTTTAACATAATTAGCTAGTGCCAAGGTAATTATTTGCAAATTTGCATTTAGGCTTTTACTAAACAGGTTACTCGTATTGGCCGCTATAAATAGGTATTTTAGACTATTAAGAAAACAAGCCAAAAATGTATTCGTCAAAAAGTTTTAGCCTTGCCAATAATGCTGATGTCCTAACAAGTCTGATGGAAAGAGTGAGTGGGTATGAAATTAAGGGGTTACATGGGCTTATTCGGGGAAAAAAGGTCTATTTTCAAAAAAAAAAGTTATATAAAAAATTAAATATTTTATTCAAACTTTCTACTGTCTTAAAAGTATACATTTGAAAAAGAATTTCTGAAATTTTCAAAGAAAAATATTCAAAACTCCGCCATTCTAGGTGCGTCTGTGTTGACAGTAGAACTCATGACAAGATCATCAGAAGTAAAAAAAAATAATTACTGTTTTAGTTAAGACCATAAACTAGAATTTAAGCGGAGGGAAAAAAAAGAAGTGAAAATTGAATTTTTGGCAGACCTTTTTACAAACATATGCAAATTTTGGTAAAATTTGCTCAACATTTTTTTTTAAATAGTTGTGATCTCCGAAACTTTTATTCGGAATGACTTGAAAATTTAGGATAATATTAGAGAGATAATAATATAGAAATTAATAAGACATTAAAAAAAAATAGTCGCAAAAACCCATAGCGGGCCCGAAGTCAACATTTTCCAATGTAAGAAAATGTTTTTAGCACAAATGCCGATTCTGACGATAGACTCTTGCTCGAGGTGGGAATTCGAATAAACTTGAACCTGGATAAAAATGGATGTGCCTTTGAAGGGTTTCATTTTGTGTAGAATCCAATAAAAAAATCAAGGAGCGTCAAAAAGAAGGAACTTACACTCTAACTGCAATGGTCAAGGAATAAACCTCTTATTTTGTTCCGTTGATTTGAAAATTCACTAACAGCAAGGAAGTGTTACGCACTAATTACAAATTGAATCAAATTTTCATTTAGCTAAACTCACACAAAATTCCAAAAAAAACCACCAAGCGTTGTTTGATTAATTTGCCGGTAAAATTTAATTATTCACAATTATATTTATGATATATTGCTCCAACGTGAAGCTGAATAGCACTACAAACTGAGCATATACACCATGATGAAGAAAAAAAAAAGCTCGCTTATCATACATACATATGAACGATGGCAAGAAATTCAAATGCTTTTTCCCGTGAAAAATATAAAAATACATTTCTCTGAATGAAAATTATATTTATTTAATGTCTTAAACAAAGCGGTAGCGGTATTGCATTATCAATTCACACTCGCCAGCAGTCTGCAGATCTTAAGTGGGTCGTTAACTCTGATTTTGATTTTAGTGAGTCAGCATTTTTGGTTTAATCGTACTACGAATTTGGTACTTGAACTTGAACCAGCCCGCAGACATGGAAAATATCAACTCGAACATAGTTCGCGTACCAAGTTTACTCGCACTATGTTCGAGTGTCTACGGCCCGCTATAGATTGCGCATTGTTGTGAGAATCGACAACCAATGTGCAAGTAGAGCACAAGGTAAATGAATTCTAATCGTCGAAATACCGAAGTATAATGAAAAAGATCTGAAAAAGGCAATCAATTTTTTCCTATTTTCTCCAGTTGTTGCTTTCAACGGGAAGCTTTTCAATCATTAAGCGATTACCTACGTGATGTGGACAGCGTTGTCACTACTAATACTATAGTAGTAAAATTGATACTATTTGAACTGCTAGTAGTAACCACTAAACTCACATACAACTATTCAAAAATCTATAATTGACTTTCAATTTCAAGACCACTAGCCTCTTACTGATATGATAAATTTTGCAATTAAACAGCTTTAATATAATTATCGGCAGATTATGCGATATGTACCTATAAATATGCATTTCTGGTATATTACGGAATCTTATATAGCCAAGTCTAAAAAGTGAATTTACTAAATAAAGAGAAAATGGTACACATACGTGAAAATTAATTGTTTCAATTGCCGCCTTCTTTAAAATACTATTGTTTTGCATTTTATAACAGAAATAACATTTGAAGACAAAAATTTAATTAAACTTTTAAGCATAACGATTCGTTTCCGGTTAGGTTTTACGTATACAAGCGAATGCAGTGTTCCTAAATCTTTGAGTTCATTTAACGAACACTCGTGTAGTTATCGATTTCCGATTTATGAGTTTTTCGAGTAATTCCAGAAAATATTCGATATCGACTGCTCCCGCTTAAATGAGTTGATCTGTGACTTTAAAATAAAAACAAATTGTTAATTGCTCTTTGTCAATTTCTACTATTTTTGGCGTGGCATACTACTTGGCTTTTATTTCAATGGCAACGCTGGATTTAAAGTTGTGTATTCCTCCATAAGTAGCTTTACGTGCAGTGTTCTTAGACTTTAAAAATAGGTGCTTTTGTCCGCTAAATAATTTGGTTTCCATCAATTTGAATTTGAGTGGTGGCAATAAATAGAAGCAAGTTCTTTATCAGTACGTACCTAATATGGCTAAATATAAGGTAGTATTTACATCAGAGTTTCCGAACAATATATATCTAGGTACAGAACGATACTTGTGGGTTTCCAGCTAAACAAAAAAGGTATGAGGAAGGGGCCTTCCTTCACTACCTATCTTCAACCGCAGTTACAGACCTCTAACGTGGACATTTTCGATTTTAAGGTATAACTACTATAAATGCTATACATTTTTTAGACCAACTTTAATAACGCAATTTCTGTTAAACAGACAATGGTAGAGCTATGAAACTTCGAGAGTATTATATTTTCCTAAGTCTGTAGCCGTTTCGCTAAGAAAAGATTTTTCGTTTATGACCTGCGTTGCTCCTTTGGCAGCGCTTTTAACGTCTGTGGAAAACAGGACAACTCACTTCCAAAGTCAAACTGATTTAAGACTTTGCAAGTTGATAGGTTGGAGGGCTCCACTCGAATGCAATGTCACCCAGAAGCCAGAAAAAAGCCAAGCTGTTAAGGAATCGTGCTCCCATACAATATAGGGGCATTTCTGAAGAGCTACGCGGTGGAATAGAATAGCTTAGCTTAAAGGTCTTCGCTTTATTGAAGGCAGACAGTACCTGCATGTCAGCCAACTGTAACTCCAAATCAGTGCAACACCTGGGCAGCTGGTCTGATGTCGCGGTCCTTTACACTCCAACGTGACCGAGAACGCAGCAAAGTAATACTGAATAATGGTAGATATCTCCGAGTGTCAAAAGGCATTTCTTAACACATTTTGCATTTATTTTGTTGGAGGTGATCACTCTGAGTGCTGTCTGACTAGAACGAATTGGTATTTCCATTGGTGGTAGTTCCATAGCTCGGATGGTCTGAGCAGCCTTCTTTACAGCGTAGATCTTAACGTTGAAGGCACTGCACTGATCCGTCAGTTAAACTGATACTTGTATGTTGGTAGAGAAGAAAAAAGTATTGGATACGTGTCTTCATATACAACAAAGGGGTGGTCCTTCTTCTGAGGATAAAAAACATTCATATTTCCTAAGGATTCCAAAACAGCTACACATAATAATCTTTAATTCTACATGCTGTTGGGGATGAAAAATATTGCGGTATGCGCCCAACCAATAAATAACAAATGAAATTTAAAGATTAAATTCGTGTTCCCTTACGCACCTGTTTTCGTTTGCATAAATGCTTAAGAGACGACAATACAGCGTTTCCCATTTTAGCAGTAAAATCCTTGAGAGTGGGGCTCTATTTTCACTGCATTTCAAGTTACAGCCCATCCACTAACCACTCTCAACGCTTTGGGTGAATCTGTGCATCTACAAAAATGTTATGGCTTCTTAAACTGAAATTTATGAAAAATTGTTTTTCCATGGCTTTACTTGAAGTGCATTTTTCACAATTATTTTTTTTCTTGTATGTTTTTTGGAAATCTTTATCCTTGAAAAATTTCCTAAAAAATATATCATACAACATTTTTTACATCAGAAGCTGTAGTAATAGCTACAAAAGCTTTTCGTTACACAAAATTAGGTGACAATAATAAACTAACGGAATAAGTAATGCAGTTTTCATTTAACTGTCGAAAAGGATTATACTACTAAACTGGGCTACCTGTAGAATTAAATCAAGCAAAGTTATCACAAATATGGTGCCATAAAACAACAACCAGACAAAAAACGTCCTACAACGTAACTTTAAAGATTTTTAATTTGTTACATTTATATAATATTTTTAATTAAAATACCTGCATGCATCTGTCTCTGTGAATGTCATCACGCTCCTCGGGAAGACAGTCTTCAAGATACATCTGTGAAAAGTTATCCATTGCTGGCGCAGATATATTCAGGTTAAGTAGTTAAGAGTTCTCTTTGTATCCATTTTTGTCCTAATAGCCTTAAAAACCGTGTGAACAAATTAATTAGTCCATCTCTTACACAACAATTCTTCGTTTAATATATAATAAATGTATGTTGATACCTTTCCTCAGGATTAGCGCCATTCCTTCATCTAAATATGGCAATAAATGTACGACCGATCAAATACGGCAATTAATTCAATTTTATTATTTTTAAATTAAATATTCAAAGTTCTATTGCAAAAAGAAGTCTTCCAATTAGTCCCGCATATAATAATTGAATATTCTTTAATTGACAGAACGAGAATCGTATTTGAGAAACTTCCCTTTCGAAAGTACAACCATCAACTTTACCTTCGCTTTTCTTTAATTTGTCATTTAACTAAATATTTGCTTTTAATAAACCCAACTTTTGATGACAACTTGCATCATTGCAGATGGGAAATAATTTCCGAAAAGAAGTTGACAAACGAAATAAGCAATTCAACCCCGTCCCCCGCAATATGCGCTGCTCGCCTGTCTTCGCCACCCTCAATATTCCTGTGATTTTCCTTATTAAAAACTATCGATAAAGTTCGTTTGGCGAATGCTCTTAAGAACAATGAAAAGTTTGCTCGCTTAAAAGCCTTTCCTTAAACTAATTTCAAAAAGGATTCGCTTTATGGTCCATCCTCTGTCTCTCTCTTTCTCTCACTCCATTTCAAATTCTGTTCGTTATATGGAAAAAGCTTCAGATTCGTCTGCTCCGCCTGAATTTGCTGCCCCCTCCGATTTAATATGTCAGCTATCTTTCGGTCGTTGCCATGTCTTTGGACCAGAGTTAATTTTCAACCTCTTAATACACGTGCTCTGGATGGAGTATGGTGTGTCATAAATTTGTTATATTGCGCAATCATAAATCTTTTGAACGCCAGGACATTATATTTCGAAAGGTGGGCGGAGGGTGGTACGACCTCTCTCTCAAGTCACTTTAGACCATAACACGAGAGAAAAAAAAATATAACTTTTTACATACTGTGCACTTCAACGTTATTGGCTAATAAAAGCTGGTCGAACTTTTGTGGTATGAATTGGCGTATTGGAAGAACATCTAGCAGAGTCTCCCACATCTTTACACATAGCAAGTCGTAGCTTAGGAAAATGGGCAAAGAAATAAATTGCACCTAAATCTAAATTAGATTGAAAATCCAATCACCCGGACTGATGGTGGGGCAATTACGAAAGCAAAAACCTATCACATCTCAGCTAGCTAGTCCATTTAGGATGGTCTTAGATGATGGAGGAAGAATGGTGCTTGGATGTGTGTCGGTGTGCTGGAGTGCAATAACTGGCCGCGATGATGCTCCATTTACTTCGTTAATTTATCAAGAGTTTTATGTTGGCACGTGAGTGGAATGTGGAGTCTACTAATTCCTTCATTATGTGAGCAAAGAGAAGGGATCATCATGAGTATGCGAGCAGAACTGGGCAAGCTAATAAGAAAATAATAAGGGTAGTTGTGGTGGTTGTGGTTGTTTTCGTTGATTTTTTCAAAGGAAAGCTAATTATACTCGATTAAATTTGGTTGGATGGAATTTTTTTTAATAGCACTTGGAGTGCTAATTTAAAACCCTTTTGAGGAAAGGCAGGTACCTGTATTTAAACGAAATACGTTGTGGGTGGCTTACATGGTAGGTATTCACTTGTTGTTTGGAAGGTTACGCCGTGCACGAGAATTCAAGGCGATGTTTTAAGTTAAAATTATGCATATACATGAGCTCGTGCAAATAGAAAAACAATATGCCAATTTTTCTGTGGAAATCATTTTTCATTTACTGGTCCATCGGTTTATACTGGCCGATTGTACATTGTGTTAAGAAATCCGCAATTTATGTTAAGTTAATAGATCTGTGCCAGCAATGGATAACTTTTCAGGGTTTTCGAAAAGAGTTGAGCCCTTCTGACCGAACGGACGACCGGAGGCTCATCAAAACCGACGTTCACGGAACAGTAGATGTATTAGGTCGTCCAAAACTCGCGCATATGGTCTGTCAGACTGACGACGCTCAGATTTATTTTTGATTTATATTTTTTTGTATTTTGTTCAGTTTTATTTATTTTCTTTTTCTTGAGTATTTATTTCAATAAAAAATACAAATATTAGGCGTAAACGGCCCATACAGGACCTAAAGCCTAGCTTCTCCAAACACTGTGTGTGCGAAGTTATATTTTTGACACGAATGGAGGGACCTACAGTTTAATTCCGATTCCGAACGGCAATTTATTTTTGAGATGCTTCCCATGACATTTCTAACTCTTGGATGTTTGTCAGACGTTCGCAAGAGGTGGTGCAGCGAATAAAAACTTTCACCCACGAGAGTATTTATATAACTACTAATTATAATAAACTTTGTTTCGAGTACAAAGAAGTGTTAAGCTGCTTTAGGATCATGTAGAGAGAATGATGGGAAAAAAAAAGAAGAAAACCCACTACCAATTAATGAAGGACAATAACAAAGCTAAGATTCTGATAGTCTATCTTTTCTAATTTGGTGGTGGTGATTTTTTGATAAGACGCGTGCACCAAATCATCAATCAAGCATTCCCAATGATTGGACCATCAGCTGCCTATGCCTATTTTGCATAAAGATCCTTAGCCTTTGAAGAACTATCGAGGCATGTACCCGCTAGCAAATATCGCGTAAAAGATCCTATCCAAAGTACCATTCTGAAAAATTTTAAAGGAGCGTCCTTCACATAACTGTTCGAAACACATAGACATGACTGTATTTCAAACTAGCTGAATATCCGAGCTTCACTACGTAAAATTTTAAAATTGAAATAGTGGATGAAAAGTTATGTGGTGTTTGAGATTTCCAATTTAAATTTCTTTCATCGACAAAGTCTAGACAGCATAAAATCTAGAAAACAAAAATTAAAAATCTAAATTTTCGTTGCACTTTGATTTTATTATTTCAAAAGCTTATTCCATATTGTCCTTTATAACTCGTGATGTTAAAGATAACATACGTCTATAAAATTCTTCATTCCGTTCAAGACTTGAGTATTATTGCGTATTAAGGAAACCCCTACTTTCGCAGGACAGCCTTTGGATTAGAGAGGGAACAAAAAGATTTACTAAGCTAGTTGGAATACTGCTATGCCATGTTTTGAAGCTAGATCCGTCCACCGTACGAATCAACTTTTGAAGGCTTTAAATTTAAACTAGAATGCTGAAGTTGGGAACTCACTAGGGATATAACATACCCTCCTACAACTGGATTGCTTTCCTAAATATAATACATCGCGATGGGCATTGTCACACTACTAAATACATTTAAAATTCAAGCAATTAATTATAACCCAGATATTTCGTGGACGAGAATGCCATGAGTTTAACTTTTTTTATTATATTTCTAACCTTTATCTCGTAAATTGTAAGTTTTAAAACAAAATGCTCTATTTGGAAAAGACTTTGCTTATTCAAGTTATTAAAAACTCCACTAGAAGGTGAAAATATGAAGGTTTCTGACAGTCTATATCGCACATTTTCATATTCCCCAAAAAACCGCAAAATTTAAAAACTTAAGCTGCAAAAACCCACGAAGTAGTTTTGACCCATAAATACATAATTCAAAGTATAAAGGCAAAGAAAAATTGATTTAAATATTTATAAATTAAATAAACAACAAAAAAACAACAGATAGAATAAAATAACAATAGCTCATATATATTCGAAATACGTGGTCATATCGGCTTTGTCTTCAAAGGAGTACTTTTCGTACATCCCGGAGTTAAAAGATTGTAGCACTTTTGATGTAGGTTTAAAATTATTGCAAGAAATATTTTCACACTCGAAGGTATTCTGATGCGCATTATTGGACTCAAAAGCAGCACATTAATCTTTGAACAGGTTTTTGATTTAATAGCGCTCATGTACGAGAACGCTCTTTCTACAATTGCATTGCTTGCTGGCAATGAAAGTACACCTTATGCAAATAGACTTAGCTCTAAAAACTGATGTTTATCAACCGCATTCGTTTTTTTGGAAACAAGGACCAGAAACTGTACCGGATCTTCGTTCCAATTGACAAACATCAATTTACTCCACTGCGATTATATGATTTTGTGGTATTCATATTGAGGTAAAGGATTAAGTAGTAACATTTTGAAATCTGGCTCAAACAAACCTTTGGGGAAAAATATTCTATCTCCACGAATATTTTGTTAAAGCTCGATAAACCTTTTCCTATTTCAAAAAACAGGGATGTAATGAAATTGGCTACGTCCTTCTTTATCTCTGCATCGCTTTCTCTCATAATCAGATCCTAAATCTACTTCGGAAACTGGTCTTAAGTTTTGTGGGTCGTTTGTTAGTTCCATGATATCCCCTATGTCAATATTTTTGTAAGGGGTCGTAGGAGCTAAAATTTTGTGAGCTAAGAATTGCAATTTCCTTATGAGCTTTTAAGAAATTCACGTCAGTTGCCTGAAAGAACAAGTTGAGGTGAAAAAAAGTGTTCATGAATTTACGATTTCAAAATGTGCCTTAAGCTCAAAAAATTTATCAAATATTATTTTCATGACTTCAAAGCGACATAGCCAACGCGTGTTATTCAAACTAATAAGATTATTGTTCTTAGAAGTGTTTTCGCCATTAATCAGCTGGAAAATATTCTCGTACTTGCATTTACGCAACGCGCTGTGTGAGCCTAATTGGAGCCTTTGGAAGCCATTTCGAAGCGTTTGAGTTGCATAATTATATTGATGCTATGACAAATGTACTTGATAAGCACAAGATTTTGTACTTTTTCTTTTAAAGCCATAAACAAAACATATATATTTTTCCATAGCCTTATCTTGTGCCGCCATTCCACTGGTTGGCCATGCACTCACTGTTGTTCGAGTTACTTCCTGGACTTAAGCAACGATAAATTAAAAGAAAAAAAACTACCACAAACGCAATTGCATACTTTTTGGTGCTCGCTAAATGTACGCCCGCAAACTAAGAAAACTGCTGTAGTATGGACTAATTCAACCGTAATAAGTAAAACACAAACGAAACTAATTGAATCCAACTAAACGAAAAAACAACCCCAAGCGCAAACTTATAAACTTAACGTAAATTCTATGAGTAAATTCCATATGCTCTGGCAGAAAGGTGAGCGAAAACGCATTCAAGTGCGAACACCTAAACCAAGACCTTCAAACTCTCAGCAGCCCCGTTTCGAACAGCTCAAGAACATTAAATTCTGGCAGATTTCACGCCATCATTCTACCACAAATGGAGCATGAGAACTGACAGCGCGCATTCAATCCCTTTATACACATACCTTCCTTTCGTACCTATTTGGTTGTTCCTTGAAAGGGATAAGGAGCCTTTAAATATACATATTCCACAAGAAGATTATTGACACCATTACCAAGTGCATAAGTAAACTTCAGACGCGAAGATAATAACCCTTTCAACAGGATGTTTCATTTCGACAAGCACTCTCTCTGTGACATATAAGAGTGTGTTTCTAATATCGGAAGAAAAAAAAAAAAGAATCCACCATCCGTTGGGGTTAATTAATGTCTCACTTCTAGTAATAAACCCTTCAAAGTATGTATATCAACCTGAGCGACGACGACGCGACGTACGCTACGTAAATCATTCGCGTGCGAAATGCTATAAAAAGCAGAATTTCTTTTTTTTAGGTTCGTCCTTCGTATAATTTTTAATTGCTTGAGAAATTATTTTTCCTTCGTCGCGGGGATGGCTGGGGTAAGATTTTCTCAAATTGTAAATAGGATTTTCTTATTATTTTTTATTCCTCCTGCTGTGCACATTAAACATGCGGGAATGAGTTCACTTTCACTGTGAGAATATGAAGAGGAAATGATTTTGTGGTACGGTGTTGGCTGAACTGAATACACCTTCGTCCTGAATGTTTCCTATCTCTCTATTGTTTTTATTTTTTATTCAAAGTTATACGAAAGAAAGCGTATTTATTTCGCTTTTGTTTTGTAATATTTTTATTTGTTTCTATATATTTTTTGTGGAGTATTTCGTTTAATTTCATTTTAATTTCAATTAAATCCTTTTGGGGAAAACAAGACGTAATCCCTCTTCGCATTCGTTTGTTTTTTTTCGTTAGCGGCTGGATGGTATTTCTTCTCGTCCTATTCCATTTTGATGATCGGAATTAAGACTTGAACGTTGGGCGGAGATTTTCGAGATGACAGCCCGTGGAATCATTTATTCTTGGTCATGAAACAATGAAAGAATTTAAATAAAAGAAAGGGTTAACTGTTGTACTATTGTTGTTAGTCTTTGAAAACGAAAAACGAAGGCTTATGCAAAGTGTTTTGGATCTCTTATTCAACCCTCTGGACTGTGAGGGTCGGTGGGCTGATGCGGTGCCTATTTTTAGGGGAATACTACTGAGATGAGTATTACATTTTGGCGAAAGTATTGAAGTGAAGCCATTTTGTTATCAAATCGGGGTATCTTTTTTTGGACTTTCGCTATGTGTCATGTGTCATTATGTATGTATGAAAGGATAGTCGGTGACATGATAATATTGTCATTTCATGTCATATCAATGGTTACACAGTAGGATATAGAAAGCTTTATATACAAAATGCAGTAGTGACTTATGATTATGAGAAAAAGTTCCGCAAAAAAGCGAAAAAATTTCGTAAGTACCTTTCTAACCATGTCTAACATGAGCCTTGAGCCTAAGTAATTTGTTTAGAGTAACTAAATTCCGATTACCCCCTTAAAGGGCTTCCTACCCGTGAAGGGTCGCTGCCTGATACACGGAAGCCTTCCATCCTCTGCAATCCCGGTCACGCTTCTTCCAGTTATCCAAACCAAGCCCTCTGGAATCAGCGACAGCTTGGTTTTTAAGATTGAGGTTCGGTTTGCCAGATCCTTATAGCTGGAGCATTATTGTCTATTCGCTCGATGTGGCGGAGCTAATGTAGTCGACGAGTTGGGGCTTTTTTTATAACATCCACATTTTAGTACAGCTCATAAAGTTCGCGTTTGTATCTTCTCCTTCATTTGCCATCCTCGCACACAACACCAAATATTCGTCAAAGAATTTTTCATTCGAATGAGCCTAGGAGAGAAAAGTACCCAATAACGGGCACCCCCTAAAAAAATTCTGACTTTGAGAAGAACGCAAAAATAAGCGCTTAGGTAGATATTTTTTAAATATAAAATTCAAGATTTATTAATTCAAAATCAAATGCCTTAATTCGTTTGTTGTTCAATATCATCAAGATAAAATAATTTAACAACAAACAAATTAAAAGAGAAATTCATGAATCGAGCCCCCTTTTTGCTAATTCGAGCCATGTCGATTCCTCAAATGGAGCTCGTATATATCCAAACTTTTATTTGGAAAATTTTAAATAATCTAATTGAAAACAAATTGTTATTAGCTTAAAAAGTATTATAGTGAAAGTAAATAAATTCATAAATGGTCTAGATATTTACATACATTTATGCAGTTAAATAATCAAAAAAAAGTAATTTACATAAAATAAACAAAAATTTATTCAAATAAAATAATTTGTATATTTTTACAGCGAAAAAAAGTATTTCGGAAATTTTTGCAACATACTCTAAAAGATACGAATAAAACCACCATAGCTCAGTTCCACTTCCCAGCTAGCTTTAGAATGCAGTACCTTCGAAAAAATAAATACAATATTTTTTACCTTCGCGGTAGGGGCAAACTTTGATAAAAAAAAAGCAGAGAACTAAATATAAGGAAGAAATAAATTGATCCGCCCATCAAGTTTGTTTGTTTTTTGATCGACGGGACAGAAGCGTTGCTATTGAAGAAAACTTAACTAGGAGGCTCGTTACTGGTTACTTTACCCTATCGTCCATGCCTGCTTAGTGTGCAGCACAGGGCACCGTATAACATAACCTACGGGATAATGAGATATAAAAATAAGTGAAAAGACAGTAACATTGTAAAAACTTGCAAAAGTCCCTACCAACATTTAAGCCTTAATTCGATAGGAGTTCTGAATCCGGATTCCACTAGACGCCATTTTAATTTAAAAAAAGAGATTGGATTAAAGCACGGTTAATTTCAAGATTTACAAAAAATGTTGGCTTAAATAAATGTTTGCAACCATTTTAGTTGCCGTGCGGCTTTTCACTTCCACTTCGGCGAGTTGAAGTTGCAGGATCACTACGAGTGGTACAAGTCCCCTGCAAGTTAACCCTTTATTATTCGTCAAATAATGGTGGACTCACAGTAAAATTGCAACTTGAACGCGCTGATTATCTTCATATAAAAATAAGCACATTTTACTTGCATACCTTACCATACCTATCTAAGCCATATCAACCTTCCATCCTCTACGGACACAGTCAAGCCTGATATCCAGATGCCTGATATCCAGATGCTCGTTCGGTGTTCGCGAACCTGGGGTGACATCTTTTGCATTAACATAATTTTAGAAATTGTTGCATGTGAAATGTATGATCGTTGTACACTAAGTATGATGCCCTCCAAATCTTAATCCATACCAATAAAAGAAAGTTGTGCCTCTATATGTCGAACCCTTATTTTTCTTTTTTGAAAGGTTAATTGCGTCGATAATTTTGAAGCCTTTTATTTTAAGGTCTTGCAAAACGCCTTCTTTGCAGCACGAAGAATGCAGGGCTAGCGCAATTACTTGATGGTGGCTTTCTGACTTGTTTCTAGCTAGACTAGTGACTAGCTTTCGGGATCGGTAACTTTTAATTTCCACATAGTATTTGAATGTAGCTTTTGTAACTTCCTTCAGAAAGCAATATAACTTTTTATAATCCGTGACTCCGATAACGTTTATTGGAGGCGGAAGGTGTGCCCCTCCACCACGAGGTGATTTCTCGCGCATTACATTTCGTTTGCTTATAGTTTTTGTAAGCTTTACATTTTCATAGATCTCGATTACGGGTAAGGAACCGACTTTAATTTTTTTGTTTGGTCGCCTCTACGCATTGGGATCTGTTTCGCGCGCTAGCTCTTCTTTGTCTGTAAAATAATCGCGACTAATTGGACATAATTCAATTGCTGAGAGGTAAGTTCGCAAAAAATTAACCTCGTGCTTTGTTTGTTCTACAGAAGAAACGTTTAAGATGAAGTTGCTACACTTGATATGGATTGTTCTAAAATATTCCGTCAATTTATATGCGAATATGTTTAACTGTCGACGGGGACAGCTGTCAGTATATCGTCTTGGGACTCGAGAGGTGAGAGTTCGACACTACGATGCACGCTACCCATTACTTGAAGAAAGAATCGAATAAATCAACTCCTGGTTATTGCATTTTTGCTTTATTGACAAAACTTTGACATAGCGGATATTAAAAAAACCCAAGTTGCTTTCCAATAAGTTCGTTCATGATAATTCTTAATGATCCTTGCTGCGTCAATTTTAAAGCTTCTATTCTCATTTTGAAGACTCGACTTAAAAAACAAAGACGGAGTAACATGAGATGGAGAACTTCTTTTTCTTCTCTTGCGAAGGAATACCAAGGCATCAACTATCTTGGAGCTGTCATCATATAGGCCTTAGCTTCTAAAATTGATGACTCGGGCATATGTGAGGTTTGGAGTCTGACAAAACGTCATCGTACTTTATCTGCGATTGTACGACTTTTGCGAGAACCAAACTGGCTGTATACACTTTCGTAACTCACGGGTTCAGTGATTTCAAATTTGATTGACCATTCTCCAGTGCTCTGTTATACTCCTAATGACGTTCGAATGCAGTTCTACAAAAAAAACTAAGAAAGAACGGTTTCAATTGAATCGTAATAATTGCGCATTAGGTTTTACAATTGAATGATATTTTATGGAATTAGAACCTGAACTCCAGTCGACAAAAACCATCTCTGTTGTTTCTAATAACTTAAGCCCGTAACTTTGTGGCTCTTTAGTCTGACTTAGATTGAAAATTTACGTACTGGAAAAAATATGCTCCACAATACAAGGATTACACAAAAGCGAAGTCATCTTCAAGCAATATAACAGTCGCCTCATTAATTCCATCGCAATTAAGCCACCAAAAACAATGTCCTTGTTATTTTCCCAAATCTGATTCGGTAATAATTTCAATTATAAGCTCACTCCACCCCATTGGTTGCCATTCATCAATACACTGCCGGCAACAATGAGACGGCCAAATACTTACAATTGGAATCCTTGTAAGCGCCAAATAAAAATATCACAATCGAGTCGACTGGTATCGAGTCCGTGGACTTCCATTAAACATCCCCCCTTCCGGACTCAAGGCAATGGGTATAGCGCACGAGCATGGAATAGATACAAGTCGGTACATATTTTGGCAGCATCCACTGCCAAATGTGCATAATCCTTTTCCGTCTTAAGACACAAAATGGAATGACCGTCACGAATTCTCCTTGTTTTCTTCGATTTACCGCCAGCAATGCGCGGCGGCAGAGGCCGAACCAAAATAGAAGGAAAAACTCTGCTCCGCGAATAAATTTTACGACGATTTGTTGGCATTAGACAGTCGGTCCTTGCTGGAATTAAGAATTTTCTAATTAAACGGTCTTCGGATATGCTATGGCTCGGTTACCCCTTTCTACCAATGGCATGGCAGGGTTAGTCGGCGACGTTCGGCGGCGCGGCAGTGTGTTGCCCATAAAAATCGTCCCATCATCCAGTGGTCCGTGTTGTCTCTAAAGAAAATAATTAGTCCATAAATCGAATTGAGCGCGAAGAGAATTTTTATTTTTATTCTCTTTGCTTTTGGTTTGGTTTTTCTTTGTTGTTGCAGAAGGAGATATGATGGCTGTGTAAGTCGCACGTACTCTAATAACAATTTTAAGTCTTTTCGTTGAACACAATTTTCCCATTCCAGAAAAAACAGGCGCGGGTGGTGTATAAGGTTCTTTTTTTTTCATCCTACTTTTGCTGGGATTTGGTTGTATTTGCTTACGACGACGGTCCTTTTTAATGAGGCGTGCTCATCAAGAATCTTTGAAGAAGAATAAAGAATAGATTATAGAGTGGAAGTAGGTTTTATGCATTTTTTTTTTCTTTTCTTATTCCATTTTTTTAATCTTTCGTTTGTTTAGGAAAGTTTGTGAAAGATTTTGCTTTGATGTCATTGGAAGACTTGCTTGACAACACTTATTTTGGTCATTCTGAGTACACATTGAAGTTTTGAACACATAATGGGTATTGCAAGATGTAACTACTTTTTCTGTGTTTCAGTGGAGCTAAGGCGAACAAATACTTAAAGTCTTTTGGTGCTAAGCTTCGATGTTGTACATTTTGTTATATTGCGGGTTTATTCAAGGAAGTAAAACACACTCAAAAAAAAAATTATCAGCTAAAATTGGTAAACTATCTCGAAACTGAGACCCCAAATCCTTTCAAGAATTCTCGACAGCCGAAATGAGTTTTTGATGCGCGCATCTGGACAGACATTCTAGAAATATTTTGAAGGCTTTTTAATACCATAATGTTCGTCCGTCACTGTTACAGGTTGAACTACAAAGCTTAAAATTGGAAAATCATATTCTTTAGACACTCGAACTATTAAAATGAAGCAAAGATGTTTTAAAAAAGCCAACTGCCGCACTCTAAACTGTGTGCCGTATTTAATAAGTGGTGCCAAGTTCGTGGTATTAAACAAAAAATAAATCAGACAAATGTCCATTTGCTTCCTCGTGCTTCCTCGACAATGACGTGGATGCCGCTGCCGATATGATATGATAAAAATATAATTCACTTGGCTATGAAAGGTTTTATTCATAACAGGATAAAGAGTATCAAACCTAAGAAATGACTGCAATGCTCAAATTATTGGTTTCAAATTCTCCTACGACCAAAAGTTGAGGCAAAAAATACTACAAAGTCCCACCGGTAGCAAAAACGTTTGGTCGTTCATAAAGAATATTAAGAATTTGGCCTATTAATCTATCCCGACACTCATTCACAATGACATTCTAGCTATCAGCTCTTCCTATAAGGCCAGTCTACTTGGTGCTAATTTTACAGCTAGCTCAACGCTTCCAGACTATGCATAATCTCCTGTCTTGAGAACGAAGAACACTTAGTGGGACAGATTCAATTTTAAATTAATTTTTATTATTTCCAAAAGGTCTTACATACTAGACAAAAATTATTAAATCTAACTTAAAATTAACAGGATACTTATACTAGAGTAATGGTCCTCATGCGGACACTCTAAACTTAACTATATCACTTATTGCTATTAATTATTAATACTTTATATTTTGTAAATACGATTTTTGCAAGAAAATTTTAAAAAACTTACAATCTTTATAATTATTTTTTTTCCTAAAATACTTAAAAACTACTATTTAAAGCTATACATATGGACAAACAAACAAACAAACAACTAAAAACTTAAAACTAATTATACAAAAAAACTATTACTAATTATAATCGGGGGTGATGTGCACTCGCCGCCTCTTCGACCCCCCAACACCGTTGGGCAGCACCCAGCAGCCGCCAACAAAGCGCACATACGCCACTGCCGACTGACACCGAAACGTGTCGGTCTACTCTCAGGAACACCACACCCTGCAGCCGACATGCCCAGCACAGCAAACCTACTTAAAACTTAAAACTACTTAAACCTAAGAGGAGTTACCTTAAGGTAACGCACCGACATGGAATGGTATGTCTACCTCTTCCCTTATTCCCTCCGCAAGCCACCAATATTCGGTGAATTGCGTGTCCGTATCAATTTGATCCCTCTCCACTATCGCGGTACTAAAATGAAGCAGCTCGGGAGCATTAGCGACGTCCCCGTCGTAGGTGAGCCGCTTATCAGTCGCTCTGCGGTAGCGGTGGTATGGTACCGGGATACCATCCCTCGTCTGTACTAGTCCCTTTTTTATAAATATGGAGAAAAGCCTCTGGCGGAACAAAGCCAGATCGGAGCGTTCTCTCCAAGTGTGCTTCATTGGGGTAGTATGCCCCGAAGATCAGGCTATTATCGTTGGTCATCGCCCTCGCAACGTGCCTTCGAGTCACCTTAATGAGGAAATTATCAATCCTATTCAAGTGGGACAGATTCATTTTCGCACTCGTGCTCTTCCACGCTCACAAAATACCTGCGTAAGCTTTTCTATTTTTCCTATTCTTCAAGGCTCATTCCGAGATGAAAGACATGATTTGTCCAGCCCGTCCCAAAAAAAAAGCGAATCGTCCTCTTCCTCCTTCTACCGACCAGTGGCACTTATTTCCCTTCTTTCCAAGGTCATCGAAACGCCGATAAATGGTCAGCTTATAAAATATGTCAAATCCAGAAAACTTCTTAGCAGCAACAGGTCCACTGGTGATTTGATGACATAATTAACCGAAAACTGGAACCAATCTTTTCACCGTGGTGGTGAAAGTAAGGTCGTTGCACTTGATATTTCAAAGGCATTTGAGTTTAGCATCAGGCTCTTTTGTCGAAAATGCGTGCTTTTGGTGAGTATCGAAGTTCAATTCGATACTCACCACCTTTTTATCACCATCTGAAAACGTCATCTTCATATATAAAACGAAGAATAACGTTTACCAATTTATTTTTATTTGTAAAGCCAAAGCCCTCTCCCGAAAAACTAAGGAAAATCTATATAAGACTTGTATTTATAATCCCAGACCTGCTTTATCCGATGTATGGACCATTTCTTAATCGGAAGAATTTATTCGTATTCCTTTGTAAGATTTAAAGAAATCTATTGGTTTGGTTTTATGAGGCCCAGGACCGTAACGCCGCCTAAGTAAGCTCGGTTTGCTACGCGAGTGATATATAAACGAACACAGTCATAAAGGCGGAGGCGCATTATATTTAGATTTTTCGTTTGTAAATATAAGGATTTGGTGACGTAGTTAATTTCTTTTTATATACAAAATTTTCCAATTTTAGATTAAAAGACACTTTCAACGAAAAGTGGCCCTTACCTTTAGTAAATGGCCTGCAAAAAGACCGAACATATTTTTCCTTTCTGACAACGCTGGTACCTAACCTCTATACGAGTGCAGAAGTGGATTTGTCCCATGGAGGTATCTAAGCTCTCGAGTGCAGGTGGGAGCCCGAGCGTTGAGCTTTTTGCAAAGTGTGCATGAACCAAAAAAATGTTTCTTCTCTTTCCACTTCGCACTTGTTATATTTTGTTTTTTTTTTTTTAAATACATCCCTTTTTTTAGGTCTCTCCGGTAATCGATTACCTATCAGTTGTCTTACTTGTATTATGGAGCAACTATCACATCGTTTGGACCATCTTATTTTCCAAGAAAGGGTCTTGCCACGATGCAATACGTTCCTTCGAATATACACACATTATAACAAACATACTCGCACTAAGCATACTGTGACAAGTTCTTAGAAAATAAACCTTTCCCACATCCATTCGCATTGCAGATACTCTACCGATGACATATCATTAAAGAAATCCAATATACCCCTAATTAAGGGTAATTCCATTGTCTTCATATGGGGCAAGTATGTAGATACACAACAACAGAGCTTCCGCCAAATATTTTTAAATCATTAAGAATTATTACAATTCGACTTCAGCATAGCAAATGCTCCGCAAGAAATAAAGAAAAGAATCCCTACCGCTGTGTAGTAGCGCTAGCGCATAAATCAAAGAAAGATAATTTCAAATCGCACAGAATCATAATGTGAACATCGCGTATTCGTCCTTTGGCATCCTCTGCAGAGGAAAGCCGCCGCAAAATAACGTTTTGTATATCAAAATGAAAATGTAGAGCATTCGCATGATAATAATAATATTCTTCTTCTTCTTTGCCCAGATGTACCGCCAGATATGTGGTACTATATGCGCTTCTGTCAGAGGGGATGGTTCAATTTAAATGTTTACCCCCATCTCCCCATTTAGGTCTGTAGTAGCACCCCTCATGCATGCCGCAGTGAGATGTTGCTAATAAAAATTGTTGCCCGCAAAATTCGCTTTCGATAAGCTCTTAAGTCGGTAGCGGTTGGTATCTTTCTGGGGGTGGGGGGGGATGGTTGGCAAAATGTGGAAAATTTATTTATTGTCATCATTCGGGTAGGCATATGCAAATAAATCCGCCAAAAGTAATAGATAAGTAATCGGCAATAGACAGGGTGTGTGTGTGCGGTTTCCTTGGAACAAATTCAACGGGGTGGAGGGTGTAGATTTCCGATGACTACATGCCAAGTGTGTGTGTGTGCAGTGGGCTTTCCCACTTAACATATGAGCACGAATGCGGTATATAAAAAGACGTGTTCGGAATATCCTCAGGCGGTTGTTGCTTGTACGGTTATTTGTTGAATCCTTGACGACGACTTGGGTGGCTTGGCGATGCTTTCTATATGTGGCTGGTGAAGGTGGTGGTGGGTTGGTTCCGTGTTTGTTTTGCACAGGGTTTGTGTGGGAATAAAAACATTTTTATTTGCGTACTTTAAATCAATGAACGGCTTTATTCAATGGTATTTCGAAGATCATAAAATTACGATTTTGGGTTATTATTGCGAGGGAAACATATGATGCCAATGGCAATTGAATGGAGAACCAAAAGGATGTGTGGTCTCACAATGTGGGATTTCGCGTGTTATTGGTGGTGTATTATGTTTATTGCTTGGGTTTACCTTTGCAAAGTGGTCCATGTGTCAGGGAGTTACTGGTTATTTTTTGTTTTGTTTTCAATTGCATAGCCTTAAATCGTCGAATATGGAAGCGGGGATTCGGTTCTTTTTCGTATTTAGCCATTGTATGTGCGAAGTTATATAATTTACACGATTTGAGGGAAAAGATTTTATTAGGCTGAAGATTTTCCAGTTCTGGAAGCAAGTAGCCCCACTTGGTGTTGTTTGGCCATTTCTTTCTAGATACGACGTATATTGCCTCCATCTTATGAAGTTAACCCTATCTACGAATTTTGACCTGATTCCGCAAATGAGCAGAGAAGCGCTGAGATTGCCTGTCTAGTTCTTCTTTATTTGCACGCATTTTTGTATATTACCATGAATTGGTAACTTTCATCAAGCAAGACCAACTCGTTTCGGCACTCTATTTTGAAAATATGATGACTTTGACGATGGCTTGATGGCAGCTTGACTATCTAAAAGTATACCAATCTGTTACCTCATCTTCATGTTTGTCATTGGTTTTGTTGCCGTTGGATGGGCCACCGAGTACTTCCGTTTTGAACATGCCAGCAGTATACGGAAAGGATTTGGATATGCTTCAAGATTCATAAAAGACTTCAAAATAAGTCAATGTTTGAGCCATCTCTATTGATTGTTAAATTTTGTAAGAAAGATATTTCCATTGCGGTTATGATACCAAAACTCCGTTTTAAAGAGAGACTGTCAGAGATGTATAACCACGGCTCGAGAGACCTTTTAGTAGAGAAATAGGTTAAGTTGTCTCCAAATGCTTAGGAGAATTAACCGATAAAGTATGTTATTTTACGCTATTTCTTTTAGACTAGAACTGTGGCTAGAAGTGGGCCTATTTTAATATTCTCCATTAGAGCTCATCCATGATGCCGCAGTTTCTTATAAAAGCGGCTAGCTCTTTGAGTAAGCTGGCAGCTTTGTCCGCTGCTTCAAGATAGAAGCTACCAGGATAACGTTGACGAGTTTTAATTAAGCAGTTGCAAAGTATGTGTTCTGCTGTCTCTTCGTCTTCCTTGCACAATCTGAAGATACTGTCCTGTGCTATCCCTATGGTCATCAGGTGACACGTCAATATCCTGTGACTATTCCAATATGACTTCTACTTAGCTGTAGAAGTTGTTTCGTTTTCCCTTCATCTTTCTATAGAGGTTTTAATGCTTTATATAGCGCTTATTGAGAGCCCGCAGAATGGTCTTGACGTCATGAGTTGAGATGCGGAAACTGTTCTGGCTAATTCGCCTGCCTTTTCACTACCTTCATATCCACTGTTCCCTGGCACCCAAATCAAATTAACTTTGCCAGTAGTTTAAGGAGTTGAAGACAATCCCAGACGACCACTTTTGATGTTATCTCAAAGGCGTTCATTGCAATTGTAATAATGCCTTGCTATCAGAGAGAATGTAAATGTTCTGGTTTGTTCTCGGATGCAAAGTTCTATTGCAGAGATTTTCGCCTGAAATACAGAGCTGCTTATATTCACACTAGAGTGTGTGACTCCGTCTTTTTTTTTAAAATTCGTCTGTATACCATACTGGATAAGAATCCTCAGAAAATATTGGTTTGTTCTGTTCCCAGATCTCACGTTTTGGGAATGTAACCTTGAAGTTGCTTTGGAAGTTATGTAGCGGTCGACACTTGTCCGTTAAGTGAATTCCAAGTAGGTTTAGAACTAAACTAGTTGTTACGGCAAAATTATTTTAAGATTACCTTAGGTACCTCATTAATAGGGTACCTAATTTTCCCAACATATGATGCTGCCTTAGGAATGGGTTAAATTTGCATACAATGCGATGATTTAATGCGAACTGCTTAAAACTAAGAATCTCAGGAAAATGTTCAAACTATAAGGTTACTATATCTTCTATGGTCTTAAACTGTAAACTAATATTGTGAAATGCTCGCAATATATTCAAAATAGTTCTAACTTAAGCACTAAGGAGCGATGGTACAGGTTCAATACCAAAATGGTCCACGGTTGGTCGGTGTATTGCAGAAGGGTTTGATACGTTGGAAAGTATCCTATAGGCGTGCGTGTTGTAAATACAAGTGGAATAAATTATACACAAATTAAGTATTTTGCTACATAAACATAAAACTGAGCTGGTAAATTAAAGCATTCAAGCCTGCATTTCGCAGGGATATGCCTCGATAGTTCTTTCAAGTCATAGGCTTGAATGCTTTACTTTACCAGCTCAGTTTTATGTTTATGTAGCAAAATACTTAATTTGTGTATAATTTATTCCACTTGTATTTACAACACCCACGCCTTTTAATAAATTAACATAATTGCCACTGATTCAAAGTAAGTCATCGATAACTTCTATTATCTAGAAATAATATGTACCTAGCAAAAAACGTTTCTAAAAACTCATCAGAACATCTTCTAATCATGAATAATATCATCTGCCAAAATGTAAAGCATCACTGTTTGCCTTCGTAATCGCTGAAAAATTAAGTTTGAAATTGCTTTTTAAATTAGCTTCTCGAAAATGTCTATTCTACCTCTGGCCTTCGACTGGTATTACAAGCTTGACGCATTTCCAATTCCTGATTTTTTAGGGTGAAAAATTCAAAATATACAACATAAAAAAAACGTGCCATGACCAACACCACAAGAAGAAAACGAATAAAAAATTAAAACAACATTTGATTCGCTTCGCAAATGAAAAGGAATTAACTGGCTAGGTATCCTTATAATAGGAAGGATTAACCAGGACTTAGATATTTTTCTTTCCGCTCTCTTAAGCCCTAAAAACGAAATTCCCAAAAATGATTCCATTATTTTTGGTAATTTTTTTTATTTTTTGTTCATCATTATTTTTCTTCTCTGCCACAAAATGTTTAGACAAAACAAGGACTTTCCATAAGAAAGAGGGTCCAAGCATTGCGTAAATTTACGCCCATACAAAAAACACAACCGAATCAAGGGGGTGAATGTTGTGTGTTTCATCAAATTGAGTGAAACCGTCCTTGTGATGCCCTTTTTTCTTTGTTGTGATTATTTACATAATTTTTAACGTTGTTTTTCTGCTTCTTCATTTGATTTGAAATCGAGAAGTATCACAGTAAAAAAAACAACGAAATATCCCTCTTAAAAAATAAATAAAATACGTGGATTCCGTAATTGAAGTAATCCTTTTAGGTTCGGTCCACTAAGTACCTAACGCATCTAACAGAAAGGTAAATGTTTAAGCTGGGCCCATTTTTAAGGCACGTGATTAATTGAAAAAGAAAAATGCTGTCTACTCCCGAAGTTCACCCATCATTAATATTTTTTTCATTATTTAAAAAAAAAATAACGGAAGTTCTTCTTTTAATCCTAAGACCATTGAAAGATCAGACCATCTTCAGTAAGTGGACTTACTTTTCTATAGAAAAAGTAAAAATCTCGGGCAAGGAATTAGTACCGGATGTGCTGGAAGTTTCCTTCATCATCGCGAATATTTATTCATCACTTCTGACATTTGAATTCGAACAAGTGTAATCCCTCTCTTGTAAGAGAGAGAGTCGAGCTGCAGATTCAAATATTCAAAGGACCTCATCATCGCGGAGAAACCAATACAATGGAAGTTAATTTTTTTTTTAGCTTCGGAAAAAAAAAATTCCCAAATGGTAGAATGAGGTGGGTTTTTGGACATTTCACCCCTCATTAAATTTTTTTTTTAGCATATCTTGCTTGATTTGTGGTCCTGGAAACTAATACGAATGAGAATTATTTTTTTTCCCTGAGACTGTTTAACAAAACATTCTTAAAATTTAAAAAAAAAGGTTAATAATGATGTTGATGAGAAGAAAGATGAGGTAAAATAATAGCTTGGAAAATACCGCACGAATTTTAAATCTTTGCTAGGGCGGGGAATTGTGATTTTTCTTTGGTTTCAGAAATTCAAAAGCTTTTGTTAGGGTTTATCATATTGTCTTCGTGCTGGATTAGCCAATAAAGGAAAATCTTAATTAGCTGCGGTACATTTGCTTTATTTCCCAAATTTAACACAGAACTGTTAGTTTACAACGAAAATAGAATTACGGAACCTGCCAGCGAAGATGATTGCCTAGTTCAATCTAACTTAAGTCATCTTCACGGAGAATGTGTTTGCCAAGGATAGCCAGTCTAGTTCTTGCAAAAGAGAGATGTTCACAGATAAAGTGTAATGCCAGACGGCACCGAGTATCTAACTCTAAAAGTTTTGAAACCGGTGACAAGGCCCTTAAGTAACTTTTTTTCAGTCCTTGCAGATATTTAGATCTGCTAGGTTCTGACTGTCGATCAATGACTTTGAATGCTTTGTTGAAGACGAAAAAGCTCAATGAATTCACTTTTGTGGACTGATGCAGCATCTTATGAATGGTTGTGGGCCTACAAAGGTTGACAACGAGCCTTTCATTACCTTGACTTCCGGTATGACCGGGAACCCAGGTATGATTAGCAGAGTTGCATCGACCCAACTGATCAAATTGCTTATGGTCAATTTTATATCAGGTGATAGCAACAAAGCAGGCTCTTATAGCAGATTGCTGATCTGAGCACATGTACAAGGTAGCGCCTTTAACTCAGAATATTCGCAACAGTCGCGAACGCGAAGATCTCTGCTTGAAAGACAGTGATTTCTGTACTCTAGAGTAAACTCCGCCTTCAGAGAGACCGTTTTTGAGGGAACCATATGTACCGTATCCCACGAACTAAAGCCGATCGTCGCTATTCCATACCAGGTGATCAGACAGGAAGAAACATGTGATACAATTTAAATTTAAGTTAAAGTTCATAATTATCGAGGATACTAAGGTCTAAATTATTTGACCACATGACTGATCATGGTCATGATCATGAATATAGTACTTCGTCACAGACTGTCAAAAAACGAATGATCACGTGAAATATTTAAACATTTAGATTTGCAACTTGATCACACCGATTTTTTTATTCTTATCAACGGCTGACTAAAACGTTAAATAAAACATTGCTAGGGTATTTATGATTAAATTAATATTAGGTGTAAACTTTCCACACTGGACCGAGGCTTTTACGTCCTGAAGTTTGATGCCGATTCCGAATGGTTGTTTTTCGGAAGTTTACTTCGGACCTCTCGCTTAAAAGTAACTGAAATGATGCCGACACCGGAATTTGAAAAGAAAATATGCACCCGAATTCATTTCAACAAAAAATAATTAGTTTTTTGATATTTATTATAGCGCCTTATCGAAGCTTCTTCTTTAAATTTAACAAAATGGCGACCTCAGACAATTTGCTTTCGAATTTTCAGAAAAAAAAAAAAAACAGTAAATTGTTTATAAAAAATCGAAGCTTTGAAAAAGAAATCCTTCGATTAGGCACTAGTTTAATATGTTTTAAAAAGTTGTTCGAATTTCATTCAAATGCACTCAACGGTTCTTACACTCGACGATCTCGAGCGTCAGAGAGCTCGGCGTTCATTGTTAAATGCCTCTAATCGCTTAAGTAACATTTGCATGATACAGTGAGTCGACTGAGAGGAATTGTTGTTCTCGCGCCCTCTCTTTTTTATCCGCCAAATAACTTCTTTTTTTTTTAAACAGGGCGCAAAACTTCGAGTGTAGCTTCGGCTGTGTGGCACGTAACGCCGTCCTGTTAAAACCAAATGTTGCCAATATCCTTCTCTTCAATTTTTGTGAACAAAAATTCGTTCAACATGGTCCGATAACGATCGCCATTGACTGTAACGGCCAAACCTTGCTCATTTGGATTTTTTTCTTTCATTTTCATTTTTTCATTTTATTTTTTCAAGCGTATATACAACCATATTCGTTCAGCGGAAGGAGAAAACTAATTATCTGTCAAATCAGACATGAGGTAAGTGTTACCATTCGCGAAACAAGCACTAGTTGAAAATAAACGTTAGATTGCGACCCTTTATAAGTTTTTGCATGCAAATCAAATTAATTGGCAATTGATGCGCTCTGATGTTTACTCCTCCCTGTTGCACATTCAGCTGATTTTGTGCTGTCTTTTTTTACCCGTCGGAAAACCAACTGCGGTATGTATCTGCCCTCTGATTAATGGCAGGTGTAAGTTAGAATCTTCTACGAGAAGGGTTAGAGGAATGTTTATAATTTGTCTATGACCTTCAGTTTCCGTACAGTAATGTAGCGCGTTTTTGTCATCCATATTTTCAGATCCTTTTTTAGATGATCTAGCGTCTGATTTTCCATAACCATGACATCCACTGTTCCCTGGACACACAAATCAAATAAACTCTTTTAGAATCGAATATTTATTAATATGATTTAAATATAGATTAGGTTAGGGTGAAGTAGCTGTCGGCATAAATACCGATACACTCCCTTTTTGGTTCTTTGTAATACCACAAGAATCTGGGATTAAGCTTCCCCCTACACGTTGAACCGAAGTAGACATAGACAATGTTGCAGTACTTTTTGTGTAGAAAATTTTTGTGAGATCGTTTTCTCCTCCTCTTCGTCGATACAACTTCTGCAAGAGGTGTTCGAAAATGCGCCAAGTCTTGTTGCATGTTTACCTATAAGACAGTGTCCAGTGATGACTCCTATAATGTTCCCTCAACTCAGAGAGATCAAATTCTTAGACTTGTTCACCTAAAGTGTGTTTCCTACATAGCAGCCAGCATTTGCCATAATTTACAAGTAGCAAGAATGCAGAACAATCGGGAAGGAATGGTAACATGGAAGGATTTTACGAATTGTAATTGGGGAATAGTGTAATCGATTTTACAACAGATATACCCTATCATGTTAAGGATGGAAGCATGGCCAATAGCGTTGGCGGTCCATTGTGACGTAGCTTTCAGACAAACAACTGTGTTAGCTGCCGGCATGTAGCGCCGCTATACTGTCGTATCGGAGAAAATGTAAATGCTCCCTCATGCACAACACGATAACATCTAGTATCTCGGCGAAAAATACAGAGTAACTTTTTCTAAACTCTCGAAAATGAAAAGTATTAGTAAAGTCCCTAAAAAAACATCTAAGCCCGGCCTGAGTAGACAAACTTCTTTTGTCATTGAGTAGATCGTGTTCGTTAATGATATCTACATATTAGCTAAACAATGACCAATAGCTTATTCCATAGAATAAGCTATTTTTTTCCATAATAATTAATGCGAAATATTATTATGTATTCTCCGAATACAATATAGCCTATGATATAAATGCTCGCCAATTATATTTCAATTACTAATTCAGCCTAGATACTTAATTTCGTATATTTCCACCATCAAAACACACAAAACAACAACACACCTTTTCGAGAAAAATAATTACATAAGTCTTAACTAAAAGTGGATTTCCTTGTATCTATTTGCACTGATAAGAAGCCACCACAAAAGCATTCTTTTCATTTCTGTTTATCAATCTTTTAAATCGAGTTCGAATCGAATAGCGTATTTGTAAATCATTTTTCAAACATTTGTCCGACTAATTGAAAATCTAAATTCAGACAGACACACAAGAAAAAAAAAACAATACAACAACCTTTAAAGCGATAATAATAGTCGTGTCGAGTGCAGTTTAGTAAAGTTCTTTTGGAAAATAGCCGACTGTTTTTTTTTTTGTTTTTTTTTATAAATTTAATTAATTGTTTGTCTTTTTCTTTGGTTATACTTATACTATGTAGGAGCGTCTATAAGTGGTGGTGCATTTATGAAGAACACTTAAAAATTGGTAACTACTATATTCGATTTTCTTGATCTAATTAATAGCTTTGAGTAAGATGTGTACTTTTTGGGCGAGGGGACACAATAATTGACAATCATATTGTATACCTACGTAAGAAAGCACTCAATAGAAAATGGTTTATCAGGAAATTTCTATCGGCTTTTCATTACCACTCAGATTCTCGCTTGAGGTACTATAGAAGCTATACAATGCATGAGAGATATCCTATCTGTCGTAGATATGTGGGTGTAAAGAACTTTAACATTTCCGACATTTGAAAAGGAAGTGGATGACTATCACAGCTGTGGTGAGGTTTGAGATGAAACCCCAAATTTACTTAGATAATGGATTCGTAGAATATTGTGGATGGTGTTCTGGAGACGGTCTTTACTCCCAGGCGGATGAAGGATCTGATAGTTAAATAATTATTTCAATGTTTACATACACTTTTATTTTGTGGACTCAAATAAGACTTGCAATGAACATGATTCATTTTCGCATTTTTTTTTTTTTTCGTTTTAATAGACGATGCTACTGTTAGCTGCCAAACTTACCGTCAATCACATATCGAATGGTTAAATGAAACAACAACTACTTGTAACTGCCACCACGAACAATGAAGAGCCTGGAACTACAGTTTTCACGGATTGCCACAGCAGATCTTCAGATTCCTCTGTGTGTTGCTGGCCTATATGTTGATCATTTTCTACAAAAAAAACTTCTAAACTGCCTGGCGAAATCGTTCGAAAGTTTTTTCAAAAATCTTATTTCAAGTGTTGAAGCAATAGAATTCTTCAATAAAGGCATTTCTTAAGAGATGAGAAACTGTATTTCCGGCGCAATTACATACACAAAAATACATTTTATAAAATGATAAATTCAGCATTCTTTGCGGTACATTTTTGTAAACTCATATCCTTTTCACACCAAATTGAAATCTGAGGTTTCTCAAAAACTCCTGAAACCTCCATCGAATTCAGAAGGTTTCCCATACATTTTTCAGATTTAAAAATCTCGTTTTTGTGTGTGGTTTCGATGAAACCTCCTCAGAATCTGGTTGCAATGGTGAGGTTGTCAAAGCAAATGCACTATTTAACACATTATTAAAGTTACCAGATTTTCATCTCTGTTAAAATACAACTGTAAGTCTCGTAAGAGTCAGCTTACCGATTTCTTGAACGAAGATCACGCGAATTATATGAGCATATAGGCATTGTTTGTGGGTGCAGTGTCTTAGTGGTTAAGTGCGTTGGACCACTAAGCGAGAGGTCTTTTTTTTAGTGCGGTATGAATAGGTTATAATGCTTAATAAATCTGAGTTTGAGCTACAAAAAAGGCACATAAATATTATTTAAAGCTTAATACAAAATGTTCAAGACCGTATAGATAATATGTTGATAGCTTCGTCCGGCAAAATGTTAATAGTATTGCTGGAAGAATGGAATAGCAGCACTTAAACACCATCCACGTTCTGAAATTAGAAGTAGCAGACCTGCAAAAGATATGCGACACATCCGAACGGAAGAAAGTTGTAGCAGGCGTACTACAACTGCGAGGCGAAGACTTTAATAATATTTTAAACAGTATTGGTAACGCTGTAAATTGTGTACCTCCACAATTAAAGGCTCTTTCCGACCTCAGCGAAGAAAATGACATTATGTACATGTACATAATAATCATACTGAAATTCGTTTCTCCATTTGAAAGCAATGTCATACCAAAATCCGTTGATCTTGAAAACGCACACTTTGTTGTTTCTGGTCTTGTTTCCAAGCTGCCAAACCTCTTGTTAGGCAGGGTATTAAGGTCGAGTTTAAGAAAATTCCATAAAATATTAACAGGGTGCCATCGGCATGAGACATTTCTTCATTCAAAAATTCACTCACTCATCAACAAAGCAATATTGTGATCATGTAGCCTACTGGGTCTTATTTCTGATAGCCTGACGGTTGGATCACTACTACGATGAACTCTTTTTTGCCTTATGCCCTTCATATTTCTAAATTTTCGAGTATCTAGGCGCTGGCTGCAGATAGAAAACCAATTGCAGTGCTAACTCTTACGCTGCCGCAATATGCCAAACCAAACCTTTAAAACAAAGTAGTTTCGAAACAAAAACTATAAACATATTTTTAGCTTCAGTATACATTTATACAACCTGCCTATAAAAAAAGCATGTCTTCGTTTTAGCCTCTCTCCTCGACGCACGACCGGATCGCATATATTCTCGCAGTTCTAGTCTATTTTCATTAGATATTTCATTACCAGAATCTATGCTAAATTGGAATTTGTCTAGATAGACCAAAAAAATTGAATGGCAGGTACCGTTAATTTAAACGATAAATCAAAAAAAAAGAAGATTTCCCGAGATGTAACCCAAAAAACCTTATATACGAACGAACCCACTTTTTAGAGCTTCTCTATAGTTCCTCATACACTGTTTGACTTCGAAATTTCCGACAAACTTTCTCTTTACTATATCTTTATATATGTGAAAGTTAAAACTTACTTTACTTAACGGGCTCCCGACCCGTGAAGATTCTCTACCTGAGACAGAGCAAGCATCCATCCTCTACGGTCCCGGGCACGCTGCTTCAGACCAAACGCTCTGGCATCAGCGATGGCTTGGTCTTTGAAACGGAGGTTCGGTCTTCCTTGTCGTCTCGAACCTGGGGGCTGGGATTCGAATATCCTCTTGACTAGAGCATTATTGTCCATTCGCTCGATGTGGCCGAGCTAATGTAGGCGGCGTGTTTTGGCTTTTTGGACAACATCCACATCTTGGTACAGCTCATAGAGTTCGCGGTTGTATCTTCTCCTCCATTCGCCCTCCTCGAACGCAGGGCCATAAGTTATTCGCAGAATTTTTTTCTCAAAAGAGTTAAGTATCTGCTCTCCTTTCCTGCTTATCGTCCAGCACTCAGCACCAAATAGCAGAATTGGCAGGATCAGAGTTTTTACTTCTCCAAAACTGAAGAAACAACGGTTTCCTAGAACAATTCTTCGTTGAATCTCCACTAAGGTGTGCTAATTTTAACCCCGAGGTAGGTAAACTCCCTAACCACCTCGAAGTTTTTGCTTCCAACAATTACGTTTTGTCCTAGCCGGTGGACAGATGTTTCCTTGTTTGTTGAAAGCTTGTACTTGGTTTTGTCCTTGTTTACTTCAAGATCAACTAAGTGCGCCTGTTCTTCAATTGCCGTAAGAGCCTCTATCACGGCACGTTGGGAGCGGCCAATGATGTCTATATCGTCCGCATACCCCCGTAGCTGTACACATCTGTTAAAAATAGTGCCTTCAATGTTTACTCCAGCCCTGCTCACTATCTGTTCCAGAATAAGATTGAAGAAGTCACATGGTAGCGCATTCCCTTGCCGGAATCCGGTACATGTTTGGAACAGTTCAGATGAGCTGCTGCCAAGCTGCACATTGCACCGCGTATTCTCCAGCGTCACATGGCACAATTGTATCAGTTTTGTCGGGATCCCCAATTCGGCCATAGCCACGTAGAGCTCCTGACCATGAATGGTATCATATGCAGCTTTGAAGTCGATGAAAAGGTGATGTGTCTCGACTTGAAATTCATTGGTCTTTTCCAGGATTTGTCTTAGTGCGAAAATTTGGTCAATTGTCGATTTGCCAGGCCGGAAGCCACCCTTATACTTGCTGCAAAACGGCTTGAGTCGTTCACCCAGTACGTTGGATAGGATCTTATATGCGACATTAAGCAGGGATATGCCTCGATAGTTCTTGCAAGACATAGGATCGCCTTTCTTGTAGATGGGGCATATGGAGCTGATAGTCCAGTCGTCGGGAATGGTTTGTTCCACCAATACTTGGTTGACGATTTGGTGCATGCACCCTACCAAAGCATCATCAACATGTTTGAAGAACGAGAAAGTTAAAACAAAAATTACATATTAATAATTAAATATACGTTTTTAAGTTTCTCGTTATTTAATTATTTATTAACGTATATTTAATTACTAATATGTAATATATATAGGGATTTTAATTTTTAATTATGTGAAGCCGCAAAATATATTTCTGAAAGAGAATTGAAAAAACCCTCTTGATAAGGCCGAAAAGGTGATAGAAGAAATAAATAAATTATAGCTATGTATGATGATGAGCTCTTCTATTTCCTGCTACTTGTTATCGATGTCATCTTAGCATACAAATACATTACCAATGAAGATTACAAACCTGCAAATTTGATTTTTATACTTAAAGTACCTATGCTTGGATTCGCTATAAGTCGCCCAATTTCAGTGGCAACAACTAGTAATATTTTTGGCATTACTCTCCTACCGTATAGCGGTCGTAAGTCAGAGAAAAAAACCTAAAATCATGTTCATCAGAGCTTAATTGTTGATAAAAAAAAGCCTCCCCGAAGTAACTAAATCTTCGTAGGCCATCAACATCGTCCCCCCCTAAGCAGCCATAAAAAATCATTTTCAATTAAGTTTGGTCGGATAATCGGTCAGTAGCATTCAACTTTGACCCTCAAATGTACCATGTATTACTTTTTTGTGACTTCTCGCACTAAACAACACTTTTCCAACTCTTATCTCTTCCTATTCATTGTGGTCCAGTTGCCGTCATCATCGTCATCTTCGCTTGAATAGAATACTTCTCCAAAAGAAAACACTATTCCCGCGCGCGCCGTCACCGCTCGACCAAAAAGCAATAAAGTTTATCATGCAATTAAGAGCGTATTACACTGCTAATAGAATAATTAATGCAATTTCCCACAACATTACCTACCGTTCTTCCAGAGAGAGAAAGCCGGCTTCCACTCACCCTCCCCGCAAAAATAGAAATCGAAGAACCAACCGAGACCAAAAATCCCAACCACCCCGCTCTCGAAGCAAACCTTGCCATCACCCTATGCTACACATTTAGCCGAAGGCTCTATGCTATTCCATGGGAATAAAGTGGCTGGTTTCATTTAAGGAAGACATCAGGAAAAGCATCCCCGACTGGTATCGCAAATACTATTTTAGATTTGTTCTGAGGGTTGGAATGTGTGCTGGTGTCCCCGGCCCATTGCCGGTGGTATCTATCACTGCTACTCCTGCTGAACCACAAAAGCACTCAAATTTGTATTTGGACGCGCCACAAAACAGAGCATCCACGTCGACATCCTCCCATATGCATATGCGCTCTTAGGAGTTTGAAAATAATTGAAAGGATACTGATACTTATCTTTGTATGCGAATGAGAGTCCTTTCTTTCAAGGATTTTATTTCTATGCAAGAAGAGAAGAAAAACAGATGAAAGCAGCCAGTAAGCGGGGTTTTTCGTGAACAAAACCATAACCAAGCCCGGGGAAAGGGTGCCTGGGTGGATGGTTGGAAAATCTCTGAGGTTTTCCTGAAAATTGCATGTCATCCGGAAAGAAGTTGTCAAGATTTTAAGTCCTTTCTGCAAATATGTTGCAATTGCTGCAAATTAAGTTGTGCTCTTGTGCTGATGGATGAGAAAATGGGTGTAAATGGGTGAAAATGAGTGAGTGCGTGGGTGGCTTTGGTGATGTGAATACATAGTCTTGAGGGTGTGGCTCTGACGTGCCATGTCTGAAGTGAGAAATGAAAATAAGCAAGGATATCCGGGTATTTAGGAGGAGTTCTCTTTAAGTGGTAGAAATGATGACTCTCGTTGAAGGTAATGGTCTACATAAATTGTTTTCAAGTCCAGATTATGGAGCGCCACGAACGTTGAAAGGGGTGATCTATTAAAATTGTTTATTTCAACAATCAACCAACAACTGAAACATAATTTAAATTAGCTCGCAATTTTTCTAAAAGCTTTACTTTGTTCGAACCATCAAGTCGCGTGATTATCAAAAACAAACGAAAAAAAAACTGTTTCACCGCAATACGGAAAACAAAAAGAGAAACAATATTCTCCGCTATCGTGCGGTGAATTTATCAAATTAAAACTATTAACGAGGCCTAATTATTGATATCTCCCTGTGTGTCGCATCGTCGTCGTGTCGGTCATAGAACCATGTTCTTTAGAGGATGTATGTAAAGGCGATGTCGTCGATGTGTACTTGCGTTTAAGCGCTGGGACATGACAAACAAACAAATGTTGTATCTATACGTATATAGCAGAATATACAGAACTGTTGTATGTATGTTTGCGGAGAATAGTATAGAGAGAGATTGTGGATTTGTTTAACATTTTCTATAGCATTTCCTATCGAACCACCCTCAATAGTTTGACGAAAATACGAATCTTCTAAGTGCTTTTTCTTATTATTCCGATTGTGTTAGTCGGTCGTATCGCACTGTCTGTCGTACGTTGCCGAAACAAGTATTATTCTACTGCGATACGAATCAGCGGCGTTGTATTGCTTAATGCTTTACAATTCTTGCTCGTGATCGAGATACGGATGGCTCTTGCTATCGGGAATGAAGCTAAGCGCGGTATCTTTTGTGGGGGAGGTACAACAATCGAGTCGAACATGTGAGGTGACATTTCAATTAGTTGCACTAACAAATCGTTTTAAAAATACGATCTGATGACATTTTCATTGTCATGCTATTTTGGGTTATGCGAGAGCTTATCGAGTGGCTTTAGGGTTGGGTTTGGTTCAACAATGTTTTTCGTTTGTTTTTCTCTAGTTTTGTTTACTTAAGCGCCTTGAAATTATTAACACCAGTTGATTCTGCTTTTAGATTTGCTTGAAATGTGCTAAATATGTAAAATTGTTTTTATACCCTATCCTAAGGGTATATTAGTTTTGACACATAGTTTGTAACACCCCTTAATATTCGTCGGAGACCCATAAAAGTATATATATTTATGATCAGGACCAAATCCTAAGACTATTTAGCAATGTCCGTCCGTCCGTCCGTCCGTCCGTCCGTCCGTCCGTATCAACTTTTGAGGCCTTTAAAGTTATGCTAGGAGGCTGAAATTTGGAGCATATACTCCCTAGGGTCCCGAAATGGTAAAGTGTTAAAAGTTTTTAAATCCGCCCACTGCCACGCCCACAATTTAGAAAAAACCGTTTTAAGGCTTAAGTTAGAGAGATAAAGTTGTAAAACCTTCACAAGATATTTAGGTACTGCCTACCTTTATAAATTTGTCATATGAAGTTTTTTGCCACGCCTACTTTTTGTGGGCGTTTTTCACTAAAATGCTGTTTTCTTTGAAAATTTTCATAGAAATCGAAAAAAAATGTTTAACAATATATTTAGCCTATATTTTTTCCAATATATTTCCCATACAAAGTTTTTGGCCACGCCCACTTTTTGGGGGCGTTTTTTCAAAAAACATTTTTTTTTCTTTAAATTTCATAGAAAGAAATGAAATGCTATCCATCATCTTCCTAATGCTTTTGTTTCTTTGGGGTACATAGGGATAAGGATAGGGTATCATACTGTTCGCCCCAAGCGGACTGTAGCCTTTCCTTATCCCTATGTACCCCAAAGAAACAAAAGCATTAGGAAGATGATGGATAGCATTTCATTTCATTCTATGAAATTTAAAGAAAAAAAAATGTTTTTTGAAAAAACGCCCCCAAAAAGTGGGCGTGGCCAAAAACTTTGTATGGGAAATATATTTTTTTTACAAATGCTCTTCTAAGAACACTATGCATGCATTTTAAAAGTCAGTGTCTTTAACTCTTATCCTGTACACATGGGTCATAATTGCCCAAAAGAACCTTTTATAGGGGTTATTTTTTGTTGAATATTTTTACTTGAAATTTTTTAAATATTTAATTTTTTTTAGTCATTGAATACAACTAGAATATATTTTTATCATATTTCTATATATGTAAGTTTTGATGATATCATTTTTGGCATTAATAGTATTCGTGGGTCAAAATTGCCCAATATGGTATTTTGCTTATTATTTGACTTAGATTGCCTGAATTAAATTTGATGCGAATTCTAAAGAAAGCTTCATTGGGCTCCTTTTGCTTGCTGGTATTTTTTCGTCCTACGGGGGAAGGCTAGCTTTTACGGAAAGTTTGAAAAAAACATCGAGGGTTATGCGTTGCGATAAAAATTGTACCAGGAATGAACGACGAACTCGAAATAATATCGCCACAATAAGGAATTTCAAGAAGAGAGGAGAGGAAGAAAGAACTCAAATGTGTACGTCATTGCAGATGACCTATTGGTACCATATCACCAGATATGTTCTTTCAAGAAATACATTTCATCAATCCAGGAAATAATGACAATAATGTGGCACCTAGAAAAAATCAAACAATAGCAATTCACCTGCGGAATAGGGAACAGTTCAAGTTACGGAACTTATATTATTGACTTTCTCTTGTTCAAGGAGTACTAGTTTGATTATGATGTAGGCTCACGGTATTCGCTAGTACTGTAGGCCCGAACTAAATCAAGGCTATAGTGTAGTTCAAGACGCCTTAAAAAGTAGGGACATTCATTTCTTTATTCACGAGATTATTATCAGAATTATTAGGATAATAATCCCCCCACTTGAATGCATCCCTACTAATCCACCTGTGGTGTCCAATCTTCTGGTGTTGCAGGAAATCTTATGCCTGCCTCTTTTTTGGCTTTGTATAGAAATGTTGGTTGACATCCCTTAACGGGTTCGCAGAGTTTCACCTTTGAACACGGCAATAACAACTAGGCTTATTGTTCTCCAATTTTTTAGATACGAGTTTTTTGACGTTAAGGCTTCCTCCGAGTTTGGAGCTTTTAAATGGTAGACACATTGCTTGCGATAAATTATTTACTTCACCCGAGTTAGAAATCGAATTGCTAAAAAGGAAACTATCAATAGCTGGAACAGTGCGATTAAATTTACTGAAGTCGATGATACATTTATTGTACTTTTGTAGGTACTACTTGCCAATAAAAACCTTTGAATCTAAAACGAGCGCTTTGGCTGTCAATTTCAATTCTATTGTAGATGATTCTATTAAAACAAATTTTATTCAAATTTTTTTCAAAGTCTTAAACAAAACTGGGGCCTAAAATATGGTCTATTTTTGGTAAATCAAATATCGATTGGAAACATGTATTCCCAATAGACATGTATATTTTCCAATTGACACATCGAACAATCGCCCTAAATCGAAATTCATAAAACTATTAATTTGGACTGAAGTTTGAATACAAATTGGAGTTGGCGCCAGGTTTGGTGTATGCAAACTTTGTTTATACCCAAAGAATCTTTGAATTACCACACTATTTATGCTTTGTGGACTTACATACATATATAATTTCAAAATTACTGTTTGTTACCTCTTGTTACCTGCCTTCTTCTCTTCAAACCATCTACTCTTCCATAATATGTTTCGAATCAGACTGTGGCTATTTTTGGAGCTAAATGCGGACTAGCGAAATCATATATTATTATACAAAGCAACTCTATTAGTCAATATTGAAAGAGTTGCTTGCAGAGCTATCTCGGTCTGATAAAGGCCGAACAAATAGAGCAAACGAAATGTAAAAATAATAACGGTTCTTAACCATAATAAATCCGCATTAAATCGTTTTTGGCAAGGAAACATCTTAGCTGTTATATCTTTGAATCCAATGATATAGTTAAAACATTGATCGAAACAGATCAGAATATTGCATATTTTTAACAATGTTGTCCGAGCTGTCGAAGTAGGAAGCAATAACATATATTTCCTTCTCATACTTAATTCATTAAGCTTTTTATTTAATTTTCCCATAAAAAACAATTTTAAAAGACCTCGGTCTATCACACACATTCAAAGTCTTGCTGTTGTCAAGCGCGTTTGATCTTCAACTTAAAGGATTCCTCAACTCAATTATTGGTAATTCATTCATCTTTTTGCTTCTTCGGTAATACACTTTCATCGTTCATCGTCGTCGTCGCCTTACTCCTTTATCATATTAAGATACATATTAATTCTTCTTTGTCGTTGTCGCACACAGTCTTCTTAGTCATATTATCACAGAGAAGTGAAATTATAAAGAAAATTCACAGTCACACCCACTCTACCGCCGCCGTTTCACCCTGACTCCTTTCATTGGAGTTGAACCCTTTCCATTCTATATTCAGACGGGCGTGTATAAGAAGAGATGCCATGTCATCGACTAAAAGGATAAATCAAATTTTCATAAAATTTTTGAAGGGAGTAAAAAGGATTTTCCATAATTAGGTAAGCTCCGCACTATACCATCCTTGACTGGGATTCTTCTTATTAAATGAAGAGTACCTTCGTTGTTCGCTGATTAAATGGGTATAGCGCTAATGGAGAGTTAGAGGATTTAATACCTAGTTGGGCTCTCATTTGAATGGACTGTATCGAAGTATTTGTTCTGGAATTATGTATAAATCGGGATTTGTCAAAAATCCTGGTAGTCTTGTAGTCACTTAAATTGTGAGTGGTATTAGTCGAATAGTACCTTCGTGCAATGGACTAATTTGTTCAGCTTATTGCCGCGGTAAAAGAATACATTTCTGAAGGTATCAAGTTGTTCGATAGACATATTAAGGTATGTATGTTGAATGTCGATAATGGGGGTAAAAGAGTAAATAGGGGGGGTTGCGGATTATTTGTACTTTTAACAAGATATGTATCTTAAACTGCATAATATGTACAATTTCTCTTTTACTCACTTTCTAGATATTATTTTAGGATTTCACTTTAATTCAAATAGCTTAAAAATTTTTTCAATTAGTTGGAGTTCCATTGCAACAGCGTTACCTTCAAAAGAAATTAAATCGGAAAGGATGAAGAAATTGTATAGCAAGACCAAAATAGAGCTTACATAAATCATATACATACAACACAAAGCAGCAAACGGGCTATTTACCAAAGAGCCATTCTCGTATTGAGGTCTGTCACTGTGCGAAATAGTTACATGCGGAAAGGCTTGGCACACTCCACAGTGAATAATGTCAAAGCCGATACAAAATAATCCTTTTTACAACTTTTAAGCTAGTTTTTAGGGCTAGGTAAATATTAACAACGCTAGACGGGTACCACTCAGTCTGATATACAGATGGCTAAAAAACGCAAACTGGTGTAGAATCAGGTATTAGCGGACTCAACTGCTTTAAGGCCAACCAACATCGATCTTCCAAGCTGAAGTTTACGCGATCGAACTATGCGCAAGAGAATATTTGAGGCGAAATATCAGAAAATCAAAACATACATTCTTTCAGACAATCAAGCAGCACTCAAAGCTCTTACAAGTTTAAATCTCAACTTATTTGTAACTGCCTAATTGCCCTAAAAAACTCACTGCTCGCAACAGACTTACTCTCTACTGGGACACGAAGTAATTCTTGGTAATGAGGCCGCTGACGAGCTAGACCGAAAAGGCTCTTCGTCCCTTTCATTGATCGATCTGTGGACTGCCCACCAGTACCATCAAATTAGAACTCAACGCATGGGAAAAAAATGCGTACATCCCAATGGAACTCTATCTAAGGATTACGCCATGCTAAAAAAATCATTGGCTTTACAAAAAGCAAAAAACTCGCCCATCAAGTCCTCTCTCTGAACAAACGTATTACTTGGCGCAAATGTATTAACTTGGAAGCACTTCCTCACAGGTCACTGCGCCCTGAACCGTAATCTTAACAAAATTGGAAACAGACCTGTGCAAACTCTGCCTAGAACGGAAACGGCAGAACAAGAAGTGGTAGTCCAGCAATCATCCAGAAGAAAATTAAAGGACTACCGAGGTTCACGACATTGTCAAATCATCGGCCTGTACAATCGTAAAGTTTATCTAAGACCTATGATTGTCGCCAGATTAAAACACTCATTAATCACCGATAGAGGAGCACAAAAGATATTTTATTTTTGTCGCAAATCCAAAAAAAAACTAGAAATGAACATCAAAAGTCATGACCGGTTTGGTGTTGATGTTTTCCAAAATTGGTGTCAGTTTAAAGGGTTTCATGGCGATGCAGGGTCGTACACTATGACAGTATGAAAGGTACAATTTTCAGATTTAAGCAACGTTGCTTAAACTGAGTTCCACGAAAACGCAGTCGGTTAGTTAAGAGGATGCGTAAAGAAATTTTAAATTACAATTTGACATACATAGCTACATTGTAAATTTGAGCAGGATTATTGATGTATATAATGAATTGAAAAAGAAAATGTGAATAGATTTCGATTTATTTTCAGTAACTAAAGGTGCGATCAGTCGGTCATCCAAACTTGTCATCCGAATGACATGCTGCCGTCAGAAAACTTGTTTATTACAGATGGGTTAACCACTTTAGGAGAAATTCTACGTCATAGTGACGTCAGGATGTCATCTGGATGACAAGTTTGGATGTCCGTCTGATCGCACCCTAAGTAACATATACATAAAATCGTTATGTTGTATTTGATCTTCTTAGTTAAATTCCAAATGATAGAAAATACCGTAAATACAATTTAAGTTTTAGCAGTAAGAGTTCGTTTAGCCAGCTGCATTCCACCCCTACACGAGTTCAACCGCAAAACTCGCCATGCTAGGAATGCACATCAGTTCACTCTAAATCCTTTATTCCGACGGACAGTGAAATGCAAGGATTCGTTTCTTAAAGGTACAATACGAATGTGGAATGCGCTACCACGTTCTGTTTTTCCTACACATTATAGTTTACAGACATTTAAAACCAATGTGCATCGGTATCTGTTCTTCCTAATTCTTCATCCCTAATGCCCGCACTGTAATACTTCATTATAAGGGTATCCAAAATCCCTTTGGTGCGCGTACATTATAAAAAAAAAAAAAATTCGCTAGTTTTATATATTTAAAAATTAGAAAATTTGAGTACAAACAAAAAGGCGAACAGAAAATACCATTGGTAGTGTGTGAAGCTTTTTATTCGATAAAGCTTGTTCTTACAAAAAATTCCTGATTGTCTGAATAACCAAATTCGGCTAATGGTGGAAGTCGGGTAAAGATATATACTAAATTCATATTACCCACCATTGAATAACCAAAGAAAAGACCAAAAAGACTAGTTCTAGTAAGAAACAAACGGGTAAGAATGCTGTATCGAATCCTTTCAAATTGAAAAAGAAACCAGGAAATGATTGCAGTGTTATTTAGTTTTGGCTTACAAATGCCTTCAAAAACTTCAAGCAGTTTTTGTCCGTGAATCTGGTAAAAATAAATAATTATTAGGTGTAAACGGCCCATACAAGACCCAAAGCCTAGCTTCTCTAACCACTGTGTGTGCGAAGATATATTTTTTTGACACGAATGGAAGGAACCTACAGTTTAATGCCGATTTCAAACGGCAATTAATTTTTAAGCAGCTTCTCATGGCAGTCCTTACTCTTGGATGTTTGTCAGACGTTCGCAATATGCCGTGGTATATTGTGCAATAGTTTTTAATAAATAAATAAATAAAGTACCCAATTACGAGTCCCTTAAGAAAAAGTCTGACTTTGAGACCATCGCAAAAATAAACGTTAACATATTTTTAATTATTTTTGCAGTGTACTGAAGATTTATTACTTTGAAATCAAATGCCTAAATTTGTTTGTGGCTTAATATCATCAAGATTAAAAAAATTTAACAACTAACAAATTAAGAGACAAACTAATGAATCAGCCCCCAATTTGAATATATTTCAATAGTTCAATTATAAAACAAACATTTTATCATACATTTACATATTTAATTCATTGACAAAAATATAGCACGTAAAGTAATAATGTTAAATAAATAAAACTTCATTAAAATAAATTAAAAATATAACGAAAAATTATGCAGGTATATAAATCTAGATTACATAGATTATTAAAATGCATTTAAATTTAAACAGACGTTAAGAACTGTACAGAATCATATTTTAAAAGATGTGAAAAAAACCACCAAGACTCGTAAATGGAAACGCGATTTTCTTATCACAATCCTAAACCAAACGAATTGGGTAATGATTGATTTCGTTAACCTGTATCGAACCCTCAAAAAGCGGGACAGGAGCTGAGATATTAACCAAAATATAACTATGGGCCTGGATAAGGCCTAGTATTCTGCTCTCGCTTAATTTTGGACACGATAGTCCAAACTCCCTTGCGTAGCGTTCTATTCGTAAAACTTATATTTTTGGTAAATGACATTTGAATTCGATCAAATACCAAATATAAAAATGCATTTATTGCAATACTTTGTAAATATACATAGTGTAGCTTTCCCTCTCCTTGCGCATCTTATTAGTAAGATTCTTTTAAGACTTTCCTATATCTAACGTAACCTAACCTAAGACTTTACAACTTTTTTTATCGGATTTTTCCTTGAACGTTGGCAAAATATTTAATAAATTCACTTCAATTCACTGTTTGGAGATTAAATTTAAACTAAATCGAGACCTCAACGAGTGCGCCTTTCTCATGAGATTGTTAAGACGGTGTCCATCTATATAATGCTAAATTGTCTCGCGAACATTTATCTCAGTAGACAACTGGATACTATACTAAGGCACTTAAAATGACCGCATATCAATAATGACCACGCTTTTGTACGGTACTGATGTAAGAGTGCTAAAGATATTTTTGTTTATTTTGTTATAGTAAAAAAGGATTTTAACATGGAAAAATATTTTTGTTCCTATCACTTCTGTGCAATAATTCTTCATGACAATCTACCTACCACCTCTACAAGTTTCTCAAGTCACTTTATTTCCTATTCGGACTTCCTAAAGAGAATCTTTCTGTGTCAATTTTTTTCTTTCAGAGTAACCGTTCTGCTATCGTAGACAGTCTAGTCGTTTAAGCAAAGATCTCTATTGCCCCAAAGCTGATATTTGCTGGGCTGGTAGTTGGTGGGCTGCGAATTGAAGCAGGATTTAGCATAACTACCTCTTTGTGAGGTCAATTCATTTGGGCATGGCCTACTGAGCAGCCAAATAGGCAATAAGTACATAAGCAGTCCTAATTCCTCGAGTTTATAGCTAAGAGCCAGGTATGCAGTCGGAAGGTCTTTTATACACACAAAAAAAAAGTACCTTTCTAAACAGGCATCGAACAATTTTCAAGTTCTCAGTCAGATATATGTATATCCTCAAACCAAAATTTCATTCCATTTTCAATCGCGACGATCCCTGGCCCGAATAAACTAACTGCATAGCTCTAAAAGTTATAAAAATCAACTATTTGCCAATTGAAGGACATTATGTATAACTGATATAAAGTTTTCGATAAACAAAACTCAAAGGACATTTCTTTAGCGCTTTGCATTTCCATTTCACAACCAAGGACAGTTTCTCAGATATTTATAATTTATCGTTTCCGCAATAGTAGCGGGACAGTTTGTAAATCGAAAGGCCAGATAAAAAACTCCTATAAGCCGATTTGTATATTATTCCATTTGTATGTAATGTAGTACACCGGGGTCTGTCGCAAAGTACAACTTGACCAGGACGAAGAGGATAATATTTTGTTCTTCAGCGCTTATTTCTATTTTTTCTATTCTGCGCTGCTCATTGCGATAAAAGGACGATATGTGACTTTTAGATTTCCTTCTTTAAGAGCTACCCACCTAACATGCAACCCACTTATGATCAAGTGTGGGGCATATCCTTCACATCTCATGCAATCGACATTTTGTATGCTCGTGCTTAACTCAGACGATAAGTTACTTTGAATGTCCTTAAAATATTTATATTCGCATTAAAGTCACATACACAGAGCGAAGAAGAGAAGAAGAGAAGAAGAGATGCTTGATTTGAAAGTCCTTATAAATACAAAGGGATTGGCAAAAAAAGATCTCAACTCACACATGTGTATACCTACCTACCATTTGTATCTTCTAAATGGAAAATATGTATGCGAACATACATAACATCGGGGATGATAAATCAAGGAATAATATATAATCGAATTTTTATTGATGCAAGCTGCTTACAACTATTGCCGGTCAATGGGTTTAAAAGAAGAAGCGACCGGAAGAGACCAAACAGACGACCTTTCTTTGTGTTTAGCTCGTGTGTATGTATGAATTACTCTCTCTCTATGACAAAATATATCGCATTACGGACAGGAGTACGAATACAAAAAAAAAGAGGTACTTTTGCTTTTTGGTATTATTATTTTTAATACCCAGATTGGTCATCGATCGGAAATTGCCTTATGAATATGTTATCAACCTAATTTGGCAATAAAAATGTAAAGCTCTCGAAAGGGATTTTATGTTTATCAAGGCCAATTTCATAGGAAATTCAAGAGTAGATTGGATGTAGCTTAGTGCTTTGAACGGAGAGTGGATCTACTATCAAGCTGTGTGATGGTAATTAAGGAGTTTTGCCACTGGATGGGGAGTCAGTTCTTCGAATATGACTTGAAGGTTCTAAAAGGTTCGCATTTTGTGCCACAAGTGGATGGGAGTAGCTTTTCAATTCCGAAACTTATCAATTCCAGACTTATCTTGAACGAGTTGAGAAGTTGTTTTTCCATGAAGAGCTTTATTCAAGGACTTCATGAAGGAATTTTATAAAGTCAAAATCCGCTGTCAATTCTTTTTTAGCTTCAATTAGTCTTCATGTTTGACATTTGCAGGACTGCTCTATTATGATGTTTGGCATTATTTTCTTTTTGCGTTAAAGTTTTAGTATCTTCATCTCGAATTTGTATCTTGCTCACTAAACTAAATAAAAGTCGCTGGCTAAAACAAAACTATGCCCTCACGAATGAGACAGACCAAACTACTTGGACCGAAAGCCTGTAAGAAAAAGAAAGTCAGCACATTTTTGATATCGCTGCAGGAAAATACTGCAGGTGCCTAATGCATATTCTGGCGGGCCAATTCGCATTCCAAAACACATCAATCTGCTAGCCTAAGGCGATGCTACAATGCTTGTTAAGAGGGCGGTTACTGCGGAGCTAATGTAGCGAACGCTGATGAGTTGAATAGTATTCAAAAAAAAAATATGAATACTGCATGCAGAGATAGATGCATCTAAACGAACAACGACTTATTTTTGAGTCTAAATACTTCAGCAAATGAGTACAATGTAAAAATGTTGGCCCTAGGCCAACTGTAAATGGCCCTCAAATCTCAATTTTTGTTTTGTATTTTCAAATAAATTCTTCTATGGATACATTGGCAGGTTTTTTTTTTAATGATTTTGATTTGTTGAATTCCGTGAACCCGACCGAAATGAAGTGAGGATAGCAATATCATAACTGAACTCCAACAAGGCGACTGCGCTGAACGATCTACCCGACAGACTATTTACGGCCCAGGAGATATATAAGAAAGGAGACCTTCTAAACTGCGAAAACTATAGAGTCATCAGTCACCTAAACATAGAGTTTATCCGACGTTTCTGCAGGCGCATGAAACAATTTGTCAACAATGATCTGATTGGACCCTATCGGTGCATTTTTACGCCCGGTAATGCACAATATATCAAATATTCACATTACGATACCCACCACCTTTTCATATATTTTAAAGCTGCATATGACATTACTGTAAAGACTTTATCGACTTCGGCTCTGCTATGACATCTTTTCAGAAATCAAACTAAGAATAAAGCTAGAATAAAGCTGAAGCCTCCCAAACAACTAAGAAAACTCTATTTAAGACCCTTACAAAAAAATACTGTTTTTAAGGTGGCGCGCACAAGTGGAAGGGACCTCAACCAACTTGGAGTACACAACTGGAAGATATTAGCCAAAGACCGCTCTAATTGAAGAGGCTTATTGGTAAGGGACCAGGTCCCCGGACCGTAGCACCGCCTAAGCGCAATTTTTTATGATAGTGATATATTTGTTATGCAACGTTGGCGGAGGCACATTACATTTCGATTTTCCAGCTTTCCATAAGGAATTGGTGGCAAAATAAATTATAATTTTTTTACTTACGAAATTTTCCAATTTCTCACAAAACGAAATGATGAATTTAAACTTTCAACAAAAGTGGTCCTTACTTTTAGCAAATGGCCTTTAAATATTTATTCCTTCGTCGCAACGTTGCTGACTACCCAAAAAATTAAGAAGGAAAAAGAAGCAACAAAGCTTATAATGAAATCAAGACAAAAAATTGTTGAAGAGCCAAAACGCATTTTCGTCTTTTCTACTTCTATACTCCTCTTTTATCTGCCTCTCTTTTCTCCAGAAAAATATATTGAAATTGAATCAAATGTAGACACAATCCAGCCCTATGCAATTTGTATACAGCCCTTCTTGTAACTTTTAACGCGTCTTCCGATTCATATTTGAGAATTGTAACTGGAATGGTTTTTGAGTCCTCAACATTTTTTTACAGAGAGTGGAATCTCAATAATCAGCTCTTGCTTTTAACATTTATTAGAGCGAGGAATTGTGATCTATTAATATAATAACAAGACACACATACATAATTCTTGGCCCGGTAGTGTTGGTTTAGATTGCGCCCGGTTGCATAAGGCTTGTATCTCTGAATGCAAATTAATTTACCAATATTCATGCTGCTGGCAAATTTTCTGTTTCTTTTAAATTGAGTCAAATTTCATTTTCTTAGTTCTGAGAAAGTTGCGCTGTCGCTGTGGTTTTTATTTTATGTGTACGGATTTTTCAGGAGCTTTTGATTTATGATCAAATGTGCGAGACCATCATTTTCCACTTTTTCGACTGTATTTCTTGAGATCCCCGTGTGGCGTACTTTTTTCTAATTTAAGAAATTTTGTCAGGCCTTCCATTTGTTTGACTTAGGCCAATCATAATTTGTTGATGTTATTTTTAAGTGATCTAAGGGTTTATTAAAGCTGTCTTGATGCTTTAGATTTTGCATCATTATTATTAATTAAACTCGTGTGAGTTTTTCCTTCCCGTGAGTCTTCTGCCGGGATCAGTAACCTAAGACTGAGAGGTATAGGAAAATCATTATGTCTACCCTAGAAATTTTGGTGGCGCACGTCACTCCTGTCACTGTTAATAATGGTGTAAGAGTCAGAAGGTCCATTTTTGTTTTGCGACCACCATACTTTGGAGATAACTCTTATCTACAAGTTCTGTTAAAAAATGTCTGACCCTTCGGTGTTTATTTCTTCATTTCTTTGTTTCCTAATTGCATCAAATCGTTGTGGAAAGAGTCAGCACTATTTTTTCATCAAGGTAGGGTTCATATACTTGACATTAATATCCTTATGGTCTGCATATATCAGCTTTGTATCGTATGGTCCTAAGCGACCTAGTACATTTTCTTCCAAATCGAAGATTGATTGAGTGTAAAGCTAACAATAAAACTTACACGTCGTTTTTAGCGTGCATATTAACAATTCGATGTCAAACTGTAGATAGAAGTTACTTCTGGAAAGTATGTATTAACTCTACTTTATCTATCTATGCGGTAGTACTCTCCACTATCACCTCGAATTTACGCATACCTCATTTAAAAGAGAATTTGCACTCTGACTTGATTCTTTCACAAAAAAAAAAGTAATAAATTAAAATTAGTCGTATAGGGCCCATACAAGACCTTAAGCCTATCTGTATATATTTCTATTGCGAACGGGAACTTATTTTTCAGAAGCTTCTCATGACAGTTCTTACTCTTGGATGCTTGTCAGACTTTCGCCAGACGTGGGACAGTGAGTGAAAACTCCTCGTTTAGTAGTTCAACAAACTTAACCACTAAACCACTTCAGCCACATCTAAGCGGCTTAAACTGAACAATACAAATCATGATTCTAACCTTAAATTTAAAATAAATGTTCCTTAAGTTCTATTTCTAAATATATATATAATACTTTTAACAAGAATTGCCTTCAATGTACTTAGATGCATTTCAGTTATTTCTTTCAGCAAAAGCTATTATTCTTATGTCGATTTCCCAGGCAATAATGTTCGTCCTTCATACCGTAACCATTTTCTTCAAAACTTACACTGAGTAGCTATAGGTCAAGGATATTATATGCAATACTCGCTCACTAAGAGTCATTTTTTAAGAGTTACGTTTTTCAGGTTGCAAGCACTGGTAAGTAATGGCGTCCAAACGTCATCTGTCAAAGTGAAAAGTTTTCAGTATACTCTGCCATTTAATCATGGAAAGACTTTCAAACGAGCAACGATTGCCAATTATTGAAATTTATTATTAAAAATCGTGCTCTGTGAAAAATGTGAAAATCCGTTGTTTCACAAAAGATGCAAAACTATCGCATTTAGAGTGATGAACATGCCATACAATAATTACCGATGCATCCCGAGAGTTTGGTGTGGTTTATGGGCTGGTGGCACCATCGGTCCATTTTTTTTTTCAAAGACGACCGTGGAAGAAACGATAAAACGTCATGGTTGACATGTGGTTTGTGACACAGCATATGCCACATGCCACACAGCTCGTGAAACAATGGAAATGTTTAAGGATGGATTTGGTGAGCAGCTTATCTCTCGAAATGGCCCTGTGAGTTGGCCGCCAAGAACATGCGATTTAATGCCTCTTGATTATTTCCTGTGGGGTTATGTAAAGTCGTTAGTCTATATGGACAAGCCGAACATGATTGTATCCTTACAGGATAACATAACACGCGTACACATTAACATGAAGTTGTCTTTAAAACGTAAATGGCAATTTATAGATTACAATAACATTTTTGAATACTTGATGTAAATTTGAGTGTTTTATTCGATTTTTAATTTTAGTTAAATCTTGTTAAAACTTTTTTTATAAGAAAGAAAGAGCAGCAGATTCTGGAGAAAACCCAACACTTCGAGAACAATACTTAGCACCTCTTCATCGATTTTAAGGTCAAATATTCCAGATTTTAAAAAGAGCTAGTCTAGTTTTAACTGTTTGAAACAGTTACTTAGGTATATCACAACACAATAGACCTTAAATGCAGATTTTCCCATCTGCAACTGCCACTTCAACCTGACCTACTTATAGGTATACGCCAATGATAATGATATTGATATTATTGTTAAAGCATGGTATTCAGTGCTTTTACAATTGTAGACATAGAAGAGGCAAAAATAGGTAGGTAGCGGTTAACGAGGTGCTTTATTCTGCCAACAATAAGGGACTCTAAACATGCGTAAATCAGATAGAATGTCACAATGCCAGAATCGCTGGTTCTTTGCAAAGACAACTGTGTGGTAAAACCTTGTCGAGCTTATAATTTAGTTGCACTTGCAAGAAGAAGATCGCATAAAACCAACCTAGTGTACTCAACTGAAGGCAGTTAGCCAAACAAGCACTAAAGTTACCTATTTGTACAAAGTTTAGCAGGTCCACTTTGGACTCTAGCTGAATTTACGTCCAATTGTTTCTTTTCTTTCCTCTCTGAGGTTATGGTTACCTATAAAAATAATTGTTTTAAGTAATATTTCCATTTCGGCACATTATCGCCACAAATCGTTGGCTTGCATTTCCGCGTTCTGTCCAATACCATGAACGTAAACAAAATTAAAGGAAGTAAATATGAAAATAACTGATTGATTATACCGACTGACACCTTGTCCAGTTGACACTTCCGGAACACTAACCCCACCATTCATTCAAAAGCATTCCTTCCATGAAAACCTATACCGTCATATTCCTTAAATTGTTAATTTCCCCTCTAATCTTTGCCGCTTACAATTACAAAGGGAGAATAACAAATCACAACCACAGTTAGCACGTCAATACTCATCCTATTTGATTAAAAAAGTCAATAGCACACATACACCTACAAACAAGCGACAGTTTAAACGCTGCACTCTCAAAACCTCAGTGAGCTATTGAAGCCAACCTTTTAATCTAATTAACTTTTTCTTTGGGTTTATCTGTGCCACCACTATCTACGGTGTCATCACATCGAGTTTACTTGCCCACAGAGCTCAAAAAGGACCGCCACTTGAATAAAAAAACATTTTCAACTCAAAACCAGCAGTGAGAGCGCAGATAAAGGCGACCAACTGCACTTGAGACCGGCACAGATACACTTGATTCACCATCGCGCGTTCCACTATCTATCTATCTATCGTAGATAATCACGTTCTAGAACGATGGTCAAACAAATTTACTTTTATAATTTGCTTTAGGTAAACACAAACACAAAAACAGACGACCAGCAAAAGGCCATCAAGGGCATGCAAAGGGAGTTTCGCAACCAGCAACCCTATACCTGCGCTTAGTGATACATTTTTGATGCATTTTTTTGTTGTGTTGCCTTCCTAACTTTCATAGAATTTTTGTCCTAATTTTCACCATAATTTTGCATGAATCAGGCTTAGCTTTGATAGGTAGCTGTAATGCTTGTGAATAATGCCCGGATTGTGGAGTACCGATGAGTAGTGAGTAGACGACCCTGCATATGTTGAGGCATGCGAAACAAAAACAGGCTACATGAATTGTTTGGCAAACAGAGTCGAGTGTTGCTTTAGTAACTTAAAAGGTAAAGTTTTTAGCTTTTAATCAAGTCAAGTTATAATATTGACTCTTCTTTTTATCGTTTGTTTTCATTTGTTTCGTTGAAACTGTTACGTACTTTGGGTGTGTTGTCTTAGATAGATTGACATTGGAAATTTTTCGCTATGAACGGGTACTTAAAACGCAATTACAAATATGAAACGATTTACGTAAGCATATTCAGATTTGTATGTATGTAGATGTTGCTTAGCAGTTCATTATACCCTATCCTAAGGGTATATTAATTTTGACACATAGTTTGTAACACCCCTTAATATTCGTCGTAGACCCATAAAAGTATATATATTTATGATCAGGACCAAATCCTAAGACTATTTAGCAATGTCCGTCCGTCCGTATCAACTTTTGAGGCCTTTAAAGTCATGCTAGGAGGCTGAAATTTGGAGCGTATACTCCCTAGGGTCCCGAAATGGTAAAGTGTTAAAAGTATTTAAATCCGCCCACTGCCACGCCCACAATTTAGAAAAAACCGTTTTAAGGCTTAAGTTAGAGAGATAAAGTTGTAAAACCTTCACAAGATATGTAGGTAATGCCTACCTTTATAAATTTGTCATATAAAGTTTTTTGCCACGCCTACTTTTTGTGGGCGTTTTTCACTAAAATGCTGTTTTCTTTGAAAATTTTCATAGAAATCGAAAAAAAATGTTTAACAATATATTTAGCAAATATTTTTTCCAATATATCGCCCATACAAAGTTTTTGGCCACGCCCACTTTTTGGGGGCGTTTTTTCAAAAAAATATTTTTTTTTTCTATAAATTTCATAGAATGAAATAAAATGCTATCTATCATCTTCCTTATGAATTTTTTCTTTGGGGTACATAGGGATAAGGATAGGATAGGGTATCATACTGTTCGCCCCAAGCGGACTGTAGCCTTTCCCTTATGTTTTTTATAGGACTATCCGTCAAATTTTGAATAAAATATAACAATATTCAAAGAGCGTTTTCCTTGTTGGGCAAAATAAATCGAAATTGGTTGCGCATTATAAACAAATTAATAGTGCAAACTTATTCAGGTACTGAGAAAGTGGTAAAAAAATTAACGAATAAACTGTGAATCTTGGTTAATTTTTCTTTAGTGAGAGTTTTTACTGGTAAGAAGAAAGCAAAGGATATGCGCACATGCATGTGCATGATTTAATTCTTTTCATCAAACACAAAATTACACGAACAGACGTTTTATTTAGTTACTAGCTGAACGCCCGGCCTAGCCCGTTTTAATAGAAATTACTCTTAAACTTATTGTTAACGGCTGAAAAAAGGTTTTAATATCGTTCTTGTAGCAATTATACGAAACACACAAGAAAACACCAGAGGTACAATTCTTCAAAAGTCCGTTCAACTACTTGGCTATGGTGATAATGTTGGCATTATTGGGAGAACGCGGCAAGGTGCCAGTGGCGTATTTGCAAGCATCGAAACGAAGGTGGCGAAGATGGGTCTGGTTGTTAATGAGGACACAACGAAGTATATCACAAAGGAATATGCTGTCAATGAGAAAGCACTCTCAACATCGACGACTCGGAAAAAACGTCACAATAGACAGATACAACTTCGAAACAGCTCTACTAGCACTTTGCAAAATGACATCGGCACAGAAATCAAGCGAAGAATCACTCTAGCCAAGCGCTGTTTCTTTGGGCTCTGAAGGCATCTAAGAAGTAAACTATTCTCTTATAGAAGAAATGAGATATTATTATCCCTTTCCTGCTGTATTGGGCAGAAGCATGGACCCTGTCAAAATCGGATAAAAAACTTTTGGGATGCTTTGAGAGATATTTTCTTCGGGTGATATTCGGTCCAGTTTGTGACGATGGAGTGTGGATGACTAACTATACGGGCTATACAGCGACGCTGACCTGATCAAAAGGCTAAAAATACAACGGCTGAGATCGCTGGGACATGTGGACCTTATGGACAACAACGCACCAGACCGACGAGTTTTCGAATCCAGCCATTGTCTTCAAAGTAAAGATTTTGTGGGCGGTCATAATTCACACTTGCTTCAAGAAGCTCATAAAACATATTTATTTTAAGAACTTCGTACCTCGTGAAGTTTCTTTTTTAACTCTTTTGAATCTAAGTACGTGAACTGCATATAATTACAGAACAATATTCTAAATAAGGTCTAACTAACGAGCAAATAATAATTCTAAGACTATTTATATCTCGAAAGTCTTTACTATTACGTTTAAGGAAGCCTAACCATGTCATAATCATAATGATAAAAGGAACTAAACTTATTGCCAAATATGACACCAAGATCTTTCACTTCATCAAAACGCTGAAGTCTAAGATCATATATAAAATAATTATGCAAAATTGAAGCACTTTGCTGAAAAAACTTTACATTTAGAAATGCGATTGCACCACTCCGACACTCTATTAATATCTGATTGAAAACGAATGCAATCAGTTACATTTTTTATCCGAGAAAATAATTTCAAATCATAAATAATATAATTAGCAACGGGCCCAACTGACTGCCCTGTGGAACACCCGAAGTAACTTCTATAACGCGAGAAGTCAAACCATCGACTTTAACTCTTTGCCTTCTATTAGTCAGATAACTAATAAAACATTTTAGGATTGAAGAATGAAAACCCAAAGACTTTAGGTTATCCAAGAGAAGTGTCTGATGTACCCTGTCAAATGCTTTTGTAAAGTCTGTGTAATGTACATCAACTTGTAATCGTTCAAAATTTTTTATTAACGTAAAGTAAACTCATAGGTTGGAAAAACTGACCGTGCAAAGAATCGCCCCAAAAAACGTTTGGAGATTGTTCATTTTCGTATTTGGGACGATTCCGTCTTTACAAGAGATCCAAATGTTTAAACTTTTGGGTAAATGTATATAATTTTCTGGGCGGTTATTCATTTCTTGGTTTTGAGCGATTGTAACTCGGGACGATTGCTCGAACAGCCGGAGAAACTAGGTCCTGGCCTTCGCGTTGGAGGGTAGATAACTATTTTCTTCATTCGCTCTCCTCGTAAACAGGACTAAATATTTCCCTTACAAATAGCCCAATATTAGCTGTCAATTTAAGGGAATAGGATCATAGTTTAAAATGCCGCTAAGTAGAGGCAGTATGAGGGTTCTTTTTAAATTTGTTTTGTTCTTTGAAATTTGCACTACCAACCAACATTTTCCCTTTTTCGACATGAGCCCAGCGCCGTTAAAAATATTGCATAACACCGAAAATTTGCCAAAGCAAGACCGTTTTGTCCTCTTCAATTGCATTTGTCCCAATACATATTTTATTGCTTCCAACTGCCTTAGCCTTTCTCTAAGAAAACATATCCCTATTGTCGTGCATTGAATAACCTTGGTACATCCATTGCAATGCCTCCACATACCTGTAGTAACGGCTTTATTTCTTTATGTATAATCGCATCTTCCTGTTTTGTTCGTTTTCGTTTCTTTATAAATCCGACAAAGTATTTACTTCCTTTGAGGGTTATCCTCTGACTTTTCGACAAAACAGGTAAAATAAATATTTTTCATCTGAAAAGTCAATCCCTTGGTAATCCGTTTACACTTGCAATGAGTGTGAATTGAATATCCTTTTGTGATTCTTAAACCGGAGACAGGACAATTAGCAGCAAATGACATTTATCTTGTTGACTCCCATTTTGACTAAGAAAAGGATCAATTTTTTTTTTTGAAATCAGATACCTGCTGAACAAAACCTATAACCGGTAAGGAGATGTTGAGTAAGTGTTTCATTTTTTTTTCGTTTTATTTTTTGATACTGCAGATAATCAGATAATAGGTCTTGCTAGGTATGTTTTCATAAAATTAATTTTACATTTCTTATCGGGCGTTCAGAGCTTGCATCCAATTTAAGATAGTTTTACTATGCGTTTACATTTTAAAACGAGTTTCACTATTTAAATTGCCTTATTTCGTTTGTTTAAATAACATTTCTACAAGTTTTTTGCTGATTTTGTAAAGTAGAATATCTTTTGGCAGAAAGAAATTATAAACTGAAAAAAATTTCCCGTTCAAAGCGGTCGAGCTAAAATTGTGGCTCCGATATCGCGTTGTAAAACATTTACTGGTGACGAGAAACACAGGAAGACTATAGTCAGCTTGCCCCGCAGACAGGACTTGGATTCAGAAAGAACTACAACTAGAAAGCAAGCGATTCCAAACGAATTGCGGAACGGATGCCTCAGCGCATTTAGGGCTTGTTGTCATCAAACGTTAAATCGGATGAACTGGCCGGATACTGGCTCTGATCTGAACTCCCTACTAGCAGACGAACAAGTATCACTACACATTTGACTATAAGAAAAAATGGAAGAAAACTAGTGGCAGCACCATAACCCGAAGTCTGTAGCTCAATATTGTCATCAAAAGATCAAAATCCCTAGTCTCTCTTCAATCAAGCCAAATACGGATGATCGTCGGGGTATTTTTCCCTCTATTATTGGGAATGTGGCTTATAGACTGGGAGTCTTTACAAACAATTCCTTTAGAACCTGTAGATACCCTATGTCACTGTCCAGCTCTACAGAAATGCCACTTATCCTGCATTGGAGCACGGTTCTTTCACAGCATGGGCGACTTGGCGAGGACACCGCTATCAGATCTCGAAACATTACAAACAGATCTAAGTTCGTTTGTTAGTCCCAAGCCCTGACATGTACAATTAGGCTATTCACAATAGGCCTTCTATGGCTTTTGGTTGCAAACAACCCTCTTAACCCAGCGCAGTGCATGTATGCATTCTAGACCCACCAACACTAAACATCGCATATTATGATCGTGTCTGCCATATAGTGCGTGTGCCTGAAACCATTTTTCAACGATCTGATTGAATCCTGTCAGTGCGGTTTTAGGACCGGTAGGTCCACAATTGACCAAATATTTTCACTTCGCCACTGAAAAGACACTTACACTGGAGAGAGAATGTAGACGAGCGCGTTAAACGGGCGTACGTGCCGTTATATGCCTTTCGCAGAACATTCGGCAACAAAGGGGACTTAAACCACACATGGTACATTGGTTGTACACAAAGGTTAAAAGACCTATCCTGGCATAAGGCCCAGTTGTTTGGTGGAAGGCCTGAAAAATATATATCTTCTTCCCAACTTCACCAAAGTCCAAAGGGCGGCTTCAATGGGTATAACAGGGTCCCTAAGGACGACACCCACTGCAGCTCTGGATACATTACTCGATCTCGCGCCATTGGACATGTACTGCAGCTGCAAGGCGGACTTATAGAGTGTGAACTCTGGTCCTGGAGACCTTACGGGCACGCCTCTGTAGAACTGAAATGGTGCGAATCTGCAAGCCTGATCTAATAGCCAAACTGAGAAGGCACTGTATTCCAAATAGGACGATCACCATCTACTCTGACAGTCAAGCGGCCATAAAAGCCATGAAATCAGATGTAGTCAAGTCTAATGCAGAAAGTCGTTAGACGAGTTATCAACTTACGATACAGTAACCCTTTGCTGGGTGCCAGGTCACACTGATAGCCCGCGAAACGAGGATGCGGACAAGCTTGCAAGATCAGGGTCAGAAATGAATGCATCACTGGCAATTGAATCAGTACGAACGCCGCTTAGCACCATCGCACGTAAGATCGACACGGAGTTCTTGAGTAGAACTAACCTACGTTGGACACAACTCGATATATGCTGACATACCAAAGAGCTATGGCCAGCTATCAACAAAAGGAAACCAAATTCAATATCGGGTAAAACCGCAAGGATATACGAGTACTTACCTCACTCTGTGCTGTGGGTCTACATGCGGAACGGTTGTGCATACTGCACAACGACTACTGCAGAAGCTGCAGGAACGTTGAAGACCCTCGGAAGATACTTTTATGATGAGCTGGAGGATGTGGCAAAGACGAGCTAAAATACCTACTTAGATTTGTGTACAAATCGGGTTAGTTCTCTTAGAACTTTGAGCACATACCAGCGGTTTTTCTCTTGGTCTATTTTTAGGTTCGAGGAAAGGTACCCAGATGGACACAATCGACCCAATTTCTGGTCTACGCAAGCCGTGGCTGAAGTCACAGGGGCATCCTATACTTCGCCAGATCTTCGAAAAAACGCAAAAGATCAATATGAGTATAGTTTTGGCATCAGCCAAACTGGTTCGTTTACGTGGGATGACGATATATAAAGCCCGCTGCTACATTAAGGTCGGTAACTACTTGCCAGCCACCATCGAAGAATCGGCCAGAACATTAAAATCGACAGCTATAACTTTGAAGAAGTAGGAACTGTTACGTCTTCGGCTCTGCTATGAGATCAATCTAAGAAGTACGCCGTTTCGGCGTAAGAATAATAAAATAAATAAAAATGAAAAAAGGCCCCAAAAATAGGTCTTTGTTTCATTATGAAATAAAATCCCAATATAAAAAATGAAAGTCCAAAAGTTGAAATCTTTAAGCAACAAAATTAATAAGACCCCAAAAGATCGAAATAAGTCCCCAAAAAAAAAGTTACGCCCCAATTTTAAGAAAAAATGTTGTTGTTGTTTCGCGTTTATATTTTTGGGCCTTATTTCATTTTTATTTCATGAAGCCTTATTTCCTATAGCCCGCCGTTTCTTTGGACTGAAAAAGCAACATCGTAGTAAGGCCATCTTCTGAACAACAAAAAGAAAACTTTATATTTATAAGACCTTATTAATCAAAGTCTTGCTCCATATGCATCATGGAATCTTTGGGGCGTTTTGAAGGAGACGAAGCAGCGATATCAGCCATTTCCAAGAGCTGAGCACTGGGCGTTTTAGATGGCTGGTAGAAGGCATGTAGACCGAATGAACTTGCAGAGTCTTCCACTCTAATCCGGTGGGAAAACGCAGTAGGAATCAATGTGTCGAATAAGCTTCACCCAAGTAATTATTGGGGCTTTCAAGCACATTTCTTCATATTTGGGTTGATGTTCCGGAAAGGAATGGGCCTCCTAGACAAAGGATTCTTTCTGAACATATTCAACCGAATACCCAGTCTTCTTGTTCTTCTTCATAAACTTCGGCAATTCGTTGCGCGCCTTAATGTCATAGATACACTCAATATGTCAAATGGAAAGATTCTAGTTCCAATTCAAAGGATGCCACCACACCAAGAGAGCTTTAAATATTAACGCCGTTCAAACTACGTATTATGAAGGACAACAAATATGTGTACCAACTGGAAAATTATCTTCTTCCCATCCTACCGGATGTTGGACTTGATGAGGTCATCTCTTACATCCGAGAGCTGCAGCAGCCTGCAGGATGAATATGTGTGTCATAAGCCTCTAAGTGCTGGTACGCGTCTTATCTCGCTGTCAGCGAGAAATAAAAAATAAAAGACCCAACGTTAACAATGAAGAAAGGCGTCGAATTCAATTAACCACCTCTCTGCTGTCTGCATTACACAACACTCGACATTCGCTGCCTATGTTCATCCTTGTTTATAAATTGTGGATCATTACTCTGCTGTAGGTACTTACACTTTGTTGCATAAAAAAGGGGCGTTTATCGCGCAGATAACGACACTCCTTCTTGGAGCTACACAGAAAAAAAAACAGAAATGAAATACCATGAACAGCTACAACATACAGACAGATGATGAGTATTCATTTCCGTGCTCATCTCGAAAACTCTGATCCTTGAAAAGGAGAAAATTATTTTTCACAACAAAAAACAAAAAAAGAAGAAGGAGAAGCAAATAAACAAATCTCCTAGTGTTTTTTCTTTTATATTATTTTTTGTATAACATAGATATACAGTTAGCTGAGATTTTTATTTGGAAAACGACGAATGCAGAATGTGAATGTTTGGTTTGGTTTGGTGAAGTAGGGGTCAGTGTAGGGAGGAATTAGGCGAACGCAGGCGCTTTTCTAACATCCACTTTGGGTTTGGTGGTAGGTATGCCATTTATGTGCACATAAAAGTGAGGATTTTCTTATGTACATTTGGCAAGGACGTTTTATTTTGCAAAAGCTAAAGCTAAGGAGAAAAATCTGCTGCTGTTGGAAAAGGGAAACTTGGGGAGCTATGTACGGAGATAGCGATAGCGACTTGAAAAAATTGAACGCTAGACAGAGTGAGGGAGTTAAATGAGCTTCTTCACACAGGATTTTGTATGAGTATACGATCTAGGTAGGTATACATGCGGACGTGGATAGTCCTTATGTATTTCTGTATTTTTACTCAAGTGTGAGAGATCCTTCTTTAATTGGATTTGTTCTTTTAATAAGTTATTTAGTAGATATTTTCGGAGAGCTGTATCTCCGCCTTTCTTAATTGCACTCACTACATACGATTGTACTGAACAATTATTATATGCCATCTGTGTAAAGTAAAACAAACATTGGATTGGCTGAGGAGGTTGAATATACCGACGGTATCTATTTTATCCTGCAATACATTTTAAGGTGGGGCCAAACTTTATTTTAAGTTTTTTTTTTGTATTCCTGATAAAAAATAACTTTAATGCTGGAAATGTACTTGCAAAGTTTGACAAATGAAATGCAGTATTATGAAGATAGAAACTTTTCAAACCTTAGTAAGGAAATAACATAAGCTCCATAAGAAGTTAGGTTAAAACCCTTGGCAGAGTTTCGTACCGTGAAGAGTATAGGTATTCATTAAGATTATGGCCTTCGCTCAGCATGCTGCTTCCAGATATCCACACCCTGCTCTCTGCCACTAACAATCACTTGAAAGCATTATTGTCAACTTTTCAATTATAAACATAAAAGTAGGTACGTATCGATTGCTTTATTTTGTGTAATCCACTCGAATCCTTCAAAAGCACATCTAGGTGAAACGCCTTTGATTTTATTGTTTGGTAGTCAAGTACGTTATGTGTTAATAATTAATACGAATAATAAGGATAAAGATAAGGACTTTTTGATCACTCGTTTTTTTTCTGCTTTTTTATGGTAACATAGGAATTGACTGCCCGCCTTCAATTGTTTACAGGGTTCGATTTCAACTTATTCGACCCATACAACCTGAACGTTTTCATTCCTGCGAAAGTCTGATAAATAACGAAGAGTGAAAACTATCATGAGAAGCTTTTGAAAAATAAGTTGCCTTTAACAACGATTTCAATTTTGCTATCCTCTTGATTCTCTTTAAGATATAATATTTTTGGAGAAATTGCAATTTTTCGAATAATTCTTTTCTAAATATCCTATGTAGGTACAAAATTTTTAAATTATCTTCTTTTAGGCCCTTAGATAGATATATTGTCGATTCTCAAGCCTTATTTTGGTAAATACGATTTGATTGATTTATTTTCATGATACCTTTATATCTAAAAAAAAATGGCGCAAATACCATCACACGTAAGGTGCTGTAATTTTTGCAAATTTCAATTCTTCTTTGGCATTTGTAAAATAAACCATACTGCCATATGGTTTACTAGCAGAGCTCTTTAAACCGAATCAGCCCAGGGTGACCACCTTCAGATTAATGCAGTCTGCTTGCAGCTCATTTTACAGCTGGCTCAACCCTTTCAGAATGTGCTTTATTTCCACATGTACTCAAGCGCTTAGAATACTCTATGGAACCGATTCAGTAGAGTTTTTCCTCTACGTCGGAACCTTAGCCTTTCTATCTGTCCTATTCTTCAGGGCTCCTTTCAAGAAGAACGGGAAATCGAACTGTCGTCTCCCACTTCCCAACTCCTCCTGCACTTAACTCACTTTTGTCCATAATCATGGAAAAACTGTTAATCTTCAGTCTTTAATCTAAAATCTAATAGGTCCACTCATAATTTGTGGACATATCTAACCGGAATGTGAAACCAATATTCATAACGGTGATGAAAGTAAGACCTTGATATTTAAAAGACATTTAACAAACCCCTTTTCGATGGATAATAAATTACCCTTTGGGCCGATCAAATAGAGTTGTTTTGGATGGATTCAAGCTTAGAACTAACCATAAATTAATCAGTTAGTGTTCCCCAAGGCTCTGTTTTGTCTTCGACTATTTTTTCATGATTACAGAAGGTATCCCCAACTCATATTTGTTACTGGGATTTTGTTAATAGTCTTCATACGTCTCAAACTTAAATATAAAGGTGCGATCAGACGGTCATCCAAACTTTTCATCCGGATGGCATCTTGATGTCACTATGACGTAGAATTTGTGCTATAGTTGTTATCCATTATAAATTCTACATCCTAGTGACGACGTCAGGATGCCATCCGGATGGCAAGTTTGGATGACCGTCAGATCGCAACTTAATGCTCATACTGGAAGCTATTGCACCTAGAACCATTCTTCTAGTTGCTCATGCTGATTTAAAACAAACGCTTTTTGACTTTTACTCATTCTAATACTCTTAGCTCGTTCGCGTCTGAGCTTGTAGGCTCAGAAGGTATGCATAATCTGAATAGTCTTATTGGGATTCTTTTCCATGGTCATCCATCGTTACGACAATTCTTGTCTCGACAAACTTCTTTTTTTCAATTCATAAGTCCAGCAATGTAAGATCCTGCGGAATGTGTATGATAAACCGTCTCCTTTCACTTTCACTTCTAACTATGGGGGATCATCGTCAATAAAATACGTTAAAAAAAAAATAAACAGAGTGGTTAAATGAATAACTTACGCATGTTGTAGTCTTGTGTCGCGCAAATTCTTATCAACCGAAAGCGAACACTTAACTTGTATTGGAACAAGCAACAGCTATTGATGGGATCCCTCAAAAGGTGGCGGATTTCAAATCTGGATGTAATCCTTGATAAAAAACTGAACGAGTAAGGAAAGCGTCTAATGCTGGCAGAAAGTGGGACAAAAACCTTATCGTGTGTCAATTCTGTGGGTGCACACGATAATTGTGCGACCAAAGTCTGGTGGCAAGCGGCAGACAAAGCATACAATCTCAAGCTAATAATAAAAATAAATACGATATTTTTCCATGTCCAGATCTCTTCTTACATTAATTAGCCGCATAGAATGTTGTCTTCGTAAGCCACTAAGTAATATTCAAAAAGGGCTAAGTGCTTTTATAAAGCTTACTAAAAAAGTTTTATTAATCAAATGTTCGTAGAATGCTTTATTTTCTGTGAGTATGTCCTTCATGGAACATGTTACTTTTGAAATATTATTTAGTAGTCTTTTAATTGATTTGAAGACTTGACACACGGCATTGAGTCATTGCGTGTAAGTAGGTAAAGTGGTCGTTCCATGGCATACGCCAGGGCACGCAATTAGCGCTATAGCGCCGTTTTAATACCTCTCATGAGATCTTTGGAATAAAGGATCAAAAGTGTTGCAGTAAAGCTAAGATCAACGCGGTGGAATTGAGGAATGTTATGATATCATATCAAAAAATGGCCCGGAGACTGGCAGTAGCCAAAGCGGGGCACCCGCATAGAAGGTGAAATAGGGTTTCATTTTCATTAACGTCATCGCAACTACGGAAGTGGGTGTTATAAAGTATGCAGAGCTTGGCAGCGTGGGTTCCCCTGCCCAGTGGCGCGTACTAACAATATTTGATGGACCTCTCGCTGGTAGTCATTGTGCGATTCCTTTAAATCATCAAGAGAAAACTTATCTTTGACGATGCGGATCCAAGAAATAGTTGATATTCTAACATTTTTTGTATTTTAAAAAATCCGAAGAAGACTTCTTTAGGTCCATATTAAACACTTCAAATGAATTTTTGAGATATGATTGTCGTATCATTTTATCAACATCCTTTGGATCAAACAATTTATATACTTTCCTGTTTTTTGTTTTGTATTTCAGCAAAATCTCAATCGCAGGACAGAATGAGTGACCACTAACTAAGTACTTATGATACATAATATCATAAACGCCACTAGCTAGATACTAAATAGATCACGGAAACAATAGCAATTCTCTTTGTGTTCTGTCCTATGCAGTTTTTTTTCCAAATGGCTTCAAGCATTTTTTTTAGAAGATATCATCTTGGAATATGGAAGAGTCGACCTCGTTACCACATCTTCCCAACTGACTGAGATTTTATTGAATCAGTTTTCATAGCTGTTAGTGCACTTTTAGCCTTACGATTCCAAGCTCAACGCTAAATATAGCTTTACCTCTTCCTTTCGAGATTTTTATTTCTGCGTGCAACAAATCGTACTTTGCACACTTCGTCGATCTAACAATGTCAAAACTTTAAAGAAGGAAATTTATTTTTGAAAGTTAAGTAGTAGAATCTGTATTAATCGGAACAATCGGGATATTTTTCTTTCAACTAACCGTCACCAACAAAAATCACCGCGCGCACATTGGCACTTAGAGCCCGCCGTAACTTTGTTGGTGTGTGCGTAAGATTTCGAATGAAACGGACACCTAAAACCAAACGGCTTATGCTCAGAGGAATTTAATATAGATACATAGCACTATCGGACTCCCAACTCATGGCACGGCATTGTTTTCCAATCTGAATTCCTAGAAATTGCGAAGATCTCCTAAACTCCATGAATGTTGGCAATACCACGTAACGAATATATAAAGTGTGTTTTTTTTAAAAGGTGACTGGTTCGAATAAAGACAAGCCTAGAGGTCCAATTTTCAACCACATTTTCAAGTATTTGGGGCTGTATGTCGGCAATAACGCCACGAACATTGGCTTCCAAGTCCCCTAACGTTTCTGGTTTGTTGGTGTAGGCGAGCGACTTCACATATCCCCAAAAAAAATAATCCAATGGTGTCAAATCACACGATCTTGGTGGCCAATTGACAGGTCCATTCCGCGAAATTATGCGCTCATCGAATGTTTCCTTCAATAAATCGATTGTGACGTGCGCTGTGTGGCATGTAGCGCCGTCTTGTTGGAACCACTTCACAGTAATGCCATCCAATTCGGGAACAAAATAGTCGGTTATAATGGCTCTATACCGGTCTCCATTAACGGTAACTGACTCTCCAGCATCATTAGAAGTATGGCCTAATGACGCCACCAGCACATAGAGCACACCAAATAGTCAGTTTTTGCGGATGTAATGGCGTTTCTAGGGTCTCATGTGGATTCTCTTCACTCCAAATGCGGCAATTTTGCTTGCTGACGTAGCCATTCAACCCAAATGAGCCTCATCACTGAACAATATCTTGCGGTAAACTTCGCGAACTGAACCATTATTTTCGAAATAAATTTGCACGATTTCCAAGTAATGTTCATTTGTCAACCTGTTCATGATGAAATCGCAAGCCAAACTGAACATAAATGACATTAGAGTTGCCAGATTTGACCACAAAATGTCAGTTTTATCTCTATTAGAAAAACCAACCTCTAAAAACAAACACCCTTTATTTATTTACACATTCCCTAACAGCCAAACTGCCATGGAAGATCTTCGAAAATAATCATCGATACTTACGTATCCCTTTATGAGGCAGCGCTTCCAGCTAAAAGCTTGATGGAGAAAATGCCAAATAATATTAATAAGCTAATCAAATGCACCATATATATTTATATCTCTGAAAAAAAAAATTAATTTTTATTAGATTTTAAAAATTCTAGTTCGTGGATCCCCTTAAAAAAATTGTTTCGAAAAATATCTAAAGAGCATACTTCTTAAAACCGATACACTCGCCGTCAACTAACTCACCCATCCCACCCGCACAGAACCTACACAAATTCGAAACTAAGAAAATGCTTAAAATCCTTGAGCAAATTAACGATCCATACTACCTACTTTCGCATCGAATATACACTTACAGAACAGCTCTGCATTCGATGTGTATGCTTTCAAAGGAATTCTCATTTTGTAAAGAACCATTCAAAATATCACGACTTGCCGAAGCGCCGCGCCGCACTCCCACTCCGGCATTCCCCTCCACTTCAGTCCACCGCAATTCACAAGGTACATCTAAGGAATAAGGCAATTACAACCAAAGAAAGTGCCCACTTTGGAGGAAAATCTCACCGCAATAAAGTGGAAGAAAATATTTACCCCTCAGAGCAGTGTTTTTCGAGTGTTTGTGTACTATCAGACAACATCCACTCCATTCGGTAAGGACACTGCTCCCGTATTACAATGCATTCCTTGGATAATATGGGTGGCGCGGTGATGATTCTCCCTGTTTATATAGATAGAATACCACCTACTGGTAGTTTGGCAAAAGTCGACAACAACAAAAAGAAGAAGAGAAAATACGTGAAGCTTTTTCTTCATATTTCTTATTTTTGCTACTTTCTATGCATTTTTGTTGTTGTTCGTTTCGAAGTTTTTCCGGGGATTTTGGCAGGTGATATTGATTTTTTTTGTCCCGTCTTTATGTAGTCATAACCAGATACCTATGTTTTGAGTTCAAAATTAAAGCATACAACGATAGTAGGGAATACCTACAGCGAGAGTATCGAAGTTTTTTTTACTGAAGTTTTTCACAAAGGAAGTTTGCATCTGAAGGATAAAGGCGATGGTGTGGGGTGTGCAACGAATTTACGATCTGTTTGATTTATTTTTACTACTAGTTAGGTACTCGGAATTAATAAATTTTAGTATGTCTGTGCTTTGTGCAGTTGTAGAAGAAAATAGCTTAAAGGTAGTCTCTAGGATACTAAGGTATACAGAACATAAAATTGAAAACAAACAGACTTCCATAATGGACGAAGAGTATCTTGCAACTGTTTTCACCATGTTAAATTTTGAAGATTTCTCTCAAACCATACAAAATGTGACTGACTTCTTGATCTGCAGTATAAGTCTGTGGAAGGAGATTCTCAATTCGCACTTGAATTGCGGCATAGTTCGATTCATTGTCGATTTCGATTGTTTTTTTAACAAAGTGCGAAACTACAGCTGCACGTAATGAAGGTGCATAAAAAGGGTGTACTTCTAAGAAAATCACAACGTGCCAATACTGGTCTAAGTGTGTCAGTTCTTATGCCAACATCCACTTCAACCTATAAGAAAACCCTGCATAGAAAGAAGAGGACATATACTTTCGCCCAACAGATCAAACAATTTAGTAGCTGTTTAATGCAGTGAGTATTTATAATAAGACAAGACCACAACTCACGTCTAGTTTAAGAAGAAAAAGCTATATTCAAGAGTTGAACAAAAACTATCCCGTTGGCTCTGTTGTCATTCCGTCTGTAAACTTTTGTAGCAATTCCTTAAAATTTTGTTGACCATTTTTCTAGCTATAATGGTTCAGAAAATATAGCTTTCATCGACTTCATATGATAGCTCTACATGGGCGCATTTTAGATCACGGCAAAACTGATCCCATACATGTTCGTCAGCATCTAAAGTGTTCATGTATTAGGCGTCTTAATGTATCCTGTGCTTGTGATTTTGTTAGTCTTTATATCTGTGGCGACGCATGCCTAAAAAATGTTTCGGCTCATACGAGTTTTTAGTTGCGATTTAGGAGCATAACTACTTACTGCATACAACTTTACTCTAACTTTTGCATGTGTTAATTATTTGAAAAATTAATCTCATGGTTTTTATACTCACAAAGAACTAAGTAACAAAAATTATTAACCTTCCACCTCTCCACTAAAAACCCAACTCAATGCAATGTATAGGTACACATCAGCGAAGTAGCGAAGAAAAAAACTATTGGGCGCCTTTTCGTTAAATAAGAGAATAATTAATTCCCACCCAATTCCTTTTCCTTGACGAAAGCAAACCACAAAATTAAAATGTAATGTGCATCTGCCTTTGCTGTGCTCGTTGTTATGTCACATGCGTAACAAACCGAACCGTTTAACAAAAAAACTATTTATTTAAGAAGTTTAGATATATCGGTCCAACCAAGTTTAAGTAATATTTGCTCAACTTGCCTGGTTTTCGACGACACGAATTCACATTCGAATCACAAAATTTTTGCAATTAAATCGAAATTTTAAAATAATTAATATTTTCCAAAGCGTTTGATGCAAATGGCTTGTAGAAGATGACAATTTTATACTAAACACTTTCGAAATGAACAGGGACTAACTCAAACTTTTGTAGCCTCTATGCATCGTGTGCTGTGAACCAGGGTCGAACCATAAGAGCTTTGGTATAGATGAACGCGGCATGCTTGTGGTTGCACGGCTTAGCTCGTCGGACGGGGGTGATTCTTGGTCATACGATTTATAAAAACAAACTATGCATAATATATTGTTAAAATAATACTTTATAAGAGGCAATGTAAATGCATAGGTACCTATCCAGTATTAAGCTCTATGAGCGCAAAACACAAAATTGGCCCTTTATTTGGCACTATCGGTTACTTTTTGGGATACTTTTTACATTTTTCATTTCATTAGTTTCCATGTGCTTTAAGTATGGTGTTCACGGAACATTCCTCTTTTATACATACCTATATATTTACATACTGATTTATCTATTTTATTTTATTTATACTTTGATACGCTTTTTATATAATTATTTTGGTCTTAGCTCTTGCATTTAGGAATGGAATAGGTAAAATCCGTATATTTACATTTCGACGAGCTGTTTTTAAAAAGAATAGCAAAACTTCATCGTATAGAATGCATTTTCAGTTTCAATTTCATTTATAAGCGATTTCTTTGTGCAAATAAGTTTTTTTTTCATCTAAAATTGTATTCCTTGTTAACTTTGGAGAGCAGAAACGGATGTTCGATAGAGAAACTAGATGTTGGAAAATATGTAATGCGCTTAGTTAAATGTTCGAAAAAGTGTCTTTTAAAATTGAACTTGGTAATTATAAGAAATAACAGCATAAATCGATTTATGTTAAAATTTACAAATTTACTGTACCATTATGTTCATTGCAACCTAAAAACTCCTGAATCATTGGATTGGCCTCAATGATAAAGTGATCCAAAATCGGGAGGCCTGCATATATTTTTTGAGATCGTTGGTAGGAGTAGGAATGCAGTTAAGTGGGGGGGTTATGATCCCTATAATCCTGATCATAACCTCGTCGTTAAATGGTGAAAAGAAGAAGATATTCCATTTTTTTTTATTGCGATATCTCAAATGGTTAAAAATGTATAGCCGAATAAATACCATTACCAGCCAAAAGCTGCCATAGAAATATAGAATTGAAAATAAGTCTCCTGAAAAATAACAAAGATTTATGCTTTTATTCCTTTTTGGTGCAGAACTATCGAGTGCATTTGTCATATATATCCTTAAATCCCAATTCAACAAGTCAAAGATTTAAAGCAAATATTAAGCTCTTATGTATTTGGAATATAAGACTGAGTTTTCAGTACCGTAAATAAAAAATAATCAAATATGTGCATACATATGTAAAAAAAATTATTTTGCAACCTTAATAGCTCTTTCACCAACGGTTGCGTCAAAACGCAAAGCCTGTTATTGCTACACCAAAAGATCGAAGACCCTAGAATGCTCTTCGGGATATTAACCGGACACTGCATAGACGAGGAGGAAGCAGAGTCCGTGGAACAGCTTCTATGCCACTACTCAGCTCTACAGGAACGCCGATCATCCTCCATGGGAGCACGGTTCTTCGAAAGTCTGAACGACTTGGATAGGGCTCCTCCTCCTTTGTTAGCCACATGCCCTTACATGTACTCACAATGGGTCTTCATTGCCTCTTTGTGAAATTTGCGTCTGGTGCAAAACTGCCCTCCTAACCTAACCTAATCTAATAGCGCAACTTAAGGGGCGAATATAGCTATTTATATAACACATTCAAAATTCTCGTTCGTTTGTAAAATCCAGATTTTGCGTTGTTTTTGTTTAAAGTTTTCTTAGGAAAAGCGCACCACATTTACAATGTGCGATTTATGGGAAGGAGGGTTAGAGGAGGAAAGTTGAGAGTTGCAACTAGCAAGCTGCTTTGGCTGGTTTGGCAATTCGGACTTTTGAATTTTTGTTCAATAAGCTTCTAGGATGATTATGTGGAATAAATCGATTACCGAATCGAGATGCGCTTGATAAAGGAAAACACCAAGCCGTATAAGGAAATGCGTTAATTTTTTGAAAAAATTTTGTATGAAAATTTTACAAACCTTGGAGCGCTGAAGTTGATGAAGAAGAAGTAGTAGAAGAATATCCCATTGGGTAAAATATTTGACATATTATTGAAAATGAACTTTTCGGCTGAGGTTGGTTCGGTGTTGTTGGGGTGCACTTGATGAAGTCGAATAGCCATATAAAAGAATGAGTATTGCGATATTTTTTTAAACATATTTTTTTTTTGCCGATTTTCTTAATCTTGGTGCGCTAAAGTGGGGCGAACATCATAGTGTGATTTGTTAGATATTATACATTTTTTGTTGTTAAAATTAAAAAAAATTGATAGAGTGTGCGAGTAACACCTTCGCACCTTTGAATGAACGTCACTGATATATACGATCCTGGTTCATAACTAATGACTTCGTAAAAGGTTGTTTTTTTTTGTTTGGTTAACGTGCCTAAATATCCGTTTGAAAATTAGAAACGGTTTAGTGGATGCGAAAATAAAAATAATATCATCAAAAAGTTAGACGTTCATGCACGAGTTGAACAATATGACGCGTCGCCACAATGGGCCTCCATCGCTTCTGGGTGAAATTGAACTTTGTGCAAAATAGCCCTCCGAACCTAACCTAACGTAACTTAATCCTCAAGCAGATAGTGTGAAGGACAGGTGTCATCACAGAAGGCACAAACTTTAGCAGATTCTTAATTTACTAGCGTATATCGACATCATTGGCAACTCTCAATGGTCCGTGATGAAACGGGAGAGTACTTCCTATGTTATTGCTTTGCAATCATCCTAAAGAAGCTTAAAAGCTTCAACAAAGGACTTGCCGAACATTCATCAAAGGCCTAGGGATGTCACCAGACCAAATTACTCATTAATCACCTGTAGGGAGCATAAAACATATTTGTTCATGGTCACAAAACTTATCCAGACACCGTTGTACGCCTTTTGAAGCAAATAAAAATCTATCTGTATAATTACTCATCTGTGGATATGCCCCTATTATATTGAATAAATTTATTCCCACTAGATCTATGATAGTTTTTTGTTTATAGCTTAGAATTTATTCATGGTAATGCTTCAAATATTCCTATCTCAAGTGCCATAAGCAATGTCAGCTATTGAATTTCCAGCAATTTGAAACTTTGAAATCGAAAATAGGTACACTATCTAAGTGGCACGGACTATTTTGGCACGGAGGCAATCGATTTCCAAAGTATTACTAAAGAATTTGCTAGGAAAGACTAGATAATCTTCAACAATTTCATTTCTTTGCTTTCTAAATAAATAAAACTATGTTGTCTCATTTTGTTTAAAATACATTATAAATGTTTAACTTTATTTACTTTTATTTTAAAATTTGATAGTTATATAATTTTTTTTAGATAACATTTTTATTTTTGGTTTTCACTCGTTTTTGTTTTTACGGAGTAAATTATTATCGCCCATATCAAAAAATTTCATAGGTCCCAAAAACTGACACATTGCTCAAAAATGCAGAGCAAAACTCAAAAGGAATGAGTGGCAAAATTACTTTTTTATGTCATGACGCCAAAATCTCAAAATAGCATAACAGCCGAAATATTTGATGGTTGTTAAATTTAGGCGTTATGACATAGGTTTTGGGACGTTTAACCAAAATAAATGTTTAATTATCTCAAAGTCACCCAACAAAGAAAACAAAAATTATCACAAACCTGCAGTGCTATTGATTGATACCAAATCTTAAAATATCACTATTAAGACAGCATGGCGCCTCGCCTCATACCGAAGTTTGGTACGTGATACTATTGCTATATTTTACTATTTTAAATATTTTCCCGTTTATTTTATTTTAGTAATAAGAATACTTCACGAAGTTTGAGGCTTGATGTGATTGTGGCAGACAAATTAAGATTTTTCGGTTGCCCAATAGCAGATAGATCGATACAATTATTCTTAAAATAGTCCTTTTTTATATCGTAATATCAATTTATAATGTCTAACTAATATTTCCATATTTAAATATCAAATTAACGTTATCGAAAGTGGGGCCTTTCGAATTATATTGATATTCAATGGCTCTAGTTCTATTAGACATGATTAATCTCGCTTTGTTGCCATCTTTGCAAGTTAATATTGTTCTACAAAGTTTTGCAGTAAAAGGGAAGTATTTTTATTCAATATTTTTTTTTCTTATTTGCTCGTGCAAAAGGGATTGTTAGCACCCTTAAAATGTTTATAGTAACAATGGACGGTCATTAATAATATAAAGGATTAGGAGAAATTATGAGAAACCGATGCAAATTGATTTTAAATGTTTGTAAACTGTAGTGGTAAGGAAAAACAGAGTGTAGTAGAGCATTCCACATTCGTGTTGTGCGGCAGAGGAACGAATCTTTAAATTTCACAGTACGTCCGAATACAGTCTTTAGGGTGAACTGATGATCGTTCCTAGAATGACGGGTATTGCTATTAAAATTTTGAATTCAACTGGCTAAAAATATAATGAAAATATCCTAAGAGAGTCAGCTAAGTTAGGCGAGAATTTAACGCGTGAGAATTTAACAGCACTTGAGCGATCAGAAATAAATGCCCAAAGAGCAGTTGAGAAGACGTCAGGAGATTTTAAGTCAACTTAAAAAGAGACAGAACGCAGCTAGACCCTTTGATAAAAGTAATTTCATATTTTGTTTTTTTTTTTTAAATATAATGTTTTCAGATGCTGGGAAAAAGGTGATAGCAAGAAATTTTAATAATTATGTTAAATAGGCAACAAACAACAAATAATTACTGTAAGAATGGAACCTACAAAAAACGTTCAAGCATAGGTAAGTATGTATGTATTATATATTTTTTTATTGTTTATGCTTATGTTGAAATTAATCCCTATCATAAGAACCGACAAATTTTTTTGGCTAGAAAACCAAAAAAAATGCCCATATAGTCCTTCAAGATATAACTAATGCGTTTTTTTGAAAAAAAAATATTGCATCGAATTTGGTAACCATAATGTTAAGTGTTATGCAAGTAATAAATTTTCAATTTGTACTAGAAACATGAACACCTGTTAATTACATTTAAAATATCTAATTTTGCAAAAACGCTATTTTTCAATATTTTTAATTTTTTCAATTTGAATTTTTCGAAATATGATAAAATTTATTTAATAAATATTAGGCTTAAACATATTTAAGCCAGGACCTAACAGGTGGTACGGTTCTTTTTTTTCCTTGTCACGTGATAGCAGTTAACAGTTGCGAGTAAACAAACTTTGATTTGAGACTGTTTATTCGCTAAAAGATTCAGCAGAATTTATTAAAAAAAATCCAGCTCCAAAAAATTGTTTTTGGAATTCCATATATTCACCCTCCTTCTATTAACGGTATAAGCCTAACTTTATATGAGGAAAGTAAATATCTGGAACTGATTGCTTATAAAGAGTTGAGCTGGCAGCCTAGTATCCAGGAATCAACTGCCTTAGACTAAGCGATTAATCGCAATAAGCTAAGCAAAGTCCAACAATCAGCTGTCTTAAAAGAAATGGAAAAGGAATAAAATTTCATCATTGGAATGCGTTAAGTTTCTTAAAAGTTTTTCTGAAAAGGAAATAAATTTTATTTAAATTGAACAGCCCTGGATCTAGGTGGGGTGGGCGGCAAGTTTATGGGGCGGTCAAACTCATACTTTACAGACGAATTGACAACTCATTATTTACTTAACCTTAACCACGGAATAAATAATAGTAGGTACAAGTACAGAGATTTCATGGCCATATCAACTCGACCGATACTCAGAGCGTGGATTGAGACGTACTGCACGAACATTTATTATTGCGAGGCGCGTAGTCATAGTTCAAAATATGCGTTTTGGCATTGCAAAAACCGAGACAAAATCCAATGTAATATTGGATAAAAGAGGCTGGAGAAGTTACTGTAAAAAGTGAAAGTGAAAACAAACGAATTCCGAAACGTTAAAAAAATTTCGATGAGATGTGTGAAGACGAAATTCAAAAAATTCCAACCTCTTCAACTACATTTTTAAGAATTAATGAAATAATGCTGAATTTTAATTTTGCTTTTCTTAATGGTACTAATATTTTAAAATTGAAGAACAGCAAAAGTATGGAGCAGATCTGGCTCGAAAATACGAGCGGGATTAAAGTCTGCCAGGAACTCTACGTTTTTAATAAAAAAAAACTCCACTTTTATTTGTTGATATAGAAAAGGCTAAAGGTTAAACGCCATATATTTATTTGCTGAACAAAAAACTCGAAGAGTAAAATTGTAATTTCAATTCACAGATTATTATTATTACATTATACATATTTTTATTTTAAATCTTATGTACACAGTACATGTGTATAAAATATATATCCAACACACAAAGCTGGATGCATTATTTCCGGAAGGCTACTTCCAAATGTCAATCAATTAGTGAACATCTGATATCTGAAATTATATAGAGGATAAAGTTAAAAGTAAATATTTATCAGTTTTTGCCCGGCCTATAAAAAATTTAAAATCCGGGGCTGAAATTGAAAAACAACTAATCTTTGTCCTGGAATTGAATCATCCGCGTCCCAGTCCAAAACGTATCTACTGCACCAAACTGATTAATAAAAACTGAATTTTAAAAATTTATAAGTTTTCTTCTTATCGCAGACAATGTACGATTAAAAATTGAATATATATTATTTATTATGAAAATAATAGAAACTCATACCTATCTATGTATATTATAACAAAATATAACAAATATATTTATTTCAGACTTTGTTATAGGTATGCGTGTTATATGTTTTTGTTTGTTAGTTTTACATTTATTAACTATTCCATGACTAGGTGCATTGTTTGTATGTAATTCTTCTTTTCGCAAACCTAAGAAACCTAGGACAACTCACCCCTCTGTACAGCTTGTGAAAATGTTTCACAAATGCTTTAAAGAAACTTTTACTGAGAGCACCTACCTATATCTTGAAAAATGGTAAACATAGCTTGGTAATGACAATACATACTATAAAAATATATAGTTTTTAGCTTGTTAAATTTTAAGCATTGGACTTTATAGAAGTTAGTTAGAGTGTCACTTTCTATTTGAACCCAAAAATAGGGTATAGAAGCGCATTGGCTTAGTTCTTGTGTGAGAAACAAACAAAAGTCCAACTCTACATAATAGAGATTGGTAGGTACCTAGCTCAATTTCAATTTTATTATCAAAAAATCAGGCTGAACAATGAGTGGGTGTACACCTACCTAGGTACATTAGGAATCCAATTAATTGACCAAAGCTTCTTTTATCCAACGAAAATTGTAAAGGAAACTTTTAAAATTTCAATTAGTAAGGTCTTACAACTGTAAGGAAAGGATAATATCAAATAGGTACCTAAGTACATCAAGTAGGTAGGTACCCACCAACTCAGCAGTCAGCATCCATAGCCATCCTTTTAAATGAATTTTAGGTACCTATCTATTCATAGGTATATCAAAAACAAGTTGTAAATCATAAAACCATCAACTTTCAGAAAAGAAAACCGACACAACGATCAAAACAGGGATCTGCATTCGAAAACCCAAGCTAGGTACAGAGCAAAACAACCACCATCCTTGCTAGGTACCTACACAGATACCTACCTACCTACTTAATTAATAATTTCTCTCTTATTTCAGAAAGCTTGACGGTAGGAACAACCCCATCTCATCCCCATGCCTAGATACAAAACTGCAGAGCGAGAAGAAAACGACCGAAAATTGTATAACAAACATAACCAGAAGCAAAAGGATAACAGTGCACAAAAAGTTAAATAAATCCACGCAAAGGAAAATCAAAAAAAAAAATGAAATAATAATAAGCAGCGTATTCCCCCGACTACTTGATACCTACCATCAACTCAAGTAGTTCGGCTCCAATGTGGCTTAAACGTTGTAACCAAACAACATCGCTCTAGCCCAATGAACGCCCAGCAGAGGTGTGGCCACAGTCGCATTATCTCTCTCCGTCTCACACGCTCCACCAGTGCGCTGAATAAATGCCAAGTAACAGTACACAGATATGATAAAGAAAATCGAAATAGTATCTAATTGATAATCGTTTACTTACACTCCTCTGCTGAGTGAAATGTAGAAAAAAAAAAAACAGAATTCAACGAGAGAGCCGGAGTAAGGTACCTTTCAAGTCGCACTCGCATTCACAAAACCACCCTTATACCCCAAGACCTGCGGCAAAATCCTCAAAGCTCCAAGATTGGCTAACGGGATTGGTGTGAATACACGAGCGATCAAGGATTAGGAAGTATCTATGTATATACCTACTCCAGTCCTGATGTGCTTGCCTCATCCCCATTTTCGTATGAAATCTTCCCTCATCGGAATTCTGTTACTATTCTCCATTTCAATTGCACTTTGCTGTGCGCACAAGGGAGACCATTCTGTGGAAACCCCCACGAAAGCAAGAGCAAGCGAGAGAAAGAGCGAGAGAAAAAGCAATCTATCCATGAAGTTGTATATAACATAAGATATTCCTGATTCGGCGGGCGGCTCGGCTAATCGCATGTAATGCGCGCGCATTATCCGGGCGGCACACTGCCTTATCTCCATTCTGGTCCGTATATATTGTTGGCACACATAAGGTACAGGTGCTCCAATCGTGGGTGTTGGTGGTGGGATGGCTCATGCATCGAGTATATAGCGGTTTTATCTCACTCTAACCCAAGCGAGAGAGAACGAATTGTATCTATATGTGTCGCTCGGTGTGGATAATGAATCTTTTAATCGAATTTGTTTCCTGTACAGCAAACAGTTTGAAGGGATACAAAAGATTTCGAATGGAAGCAATGCAAATGAAAACAACAATCACAGAAATGGTTTTCTCATGTTTGGACAAACTTTTCGACAGTTTCTTGTCAAGGTCTATATAGAAGCGATCAAAGTGACATACTAACACAAGAGCAGCCGCTCTTTGGTGGTATTGGGTTTGTTTTGGTTCAACACAAAGAACAATTTCAATGCACACAACGACATGAGAGAGTGCCGGTAAATTATCAATACGATTTAGGGAGTGAAAAAAGTATTGGAATAGTAGCAAACGAGTGGGGTGGGGTTTGGGGGAATGTTGGGACTTTTTTGATATAGGTACATATATAAATATTTAAGTAAACTCGAAGATAGATATGTTGTAGTAGGTAGTAGTAATAAGCAGATGCAATTATTTTTGATTTTATTAAAAACTCGGTCAGTCAATTTGGTTGGTTATGATTAGGGCCTGAATTTCTATAGAAATGCATTCCAAATGCATGTTCATTCCAAACCGGGAAACTTTTGCATACTTTATCACGTACTCATTTTCCATATTTGGAAATGAAACACCAAAAGCATTGTCTGCTAAAAAACTCATTCAAGTCTATTGCCAAAGCTGTCAAAAGGGAGTCAAATTCATTTTTCAGCTGCGTATAAAAGCATTCAACGTCCAAAATATTGATCCAGCGCTATAGCGTGGCTTTAAAAAAAAACATTCGGTTCAAATGGGCAGTTTGGCAGTAGCTTCAAAACATGTAGCGGATTTTGAGAATGAGATGGTTTGTCTGTTTTACTCTTGTTCTTGAGCAGCTAGCTAGTCTAAGGGGCGGGTATCAAAAAGGAAGGCAGTTTTCTCAACACATTCGTCAAGTACAATGAAACACGGCGAATGAACTATAATAAATTCGCTGAGTTACTTACTCAATTATACATACCTACTGCAGATAATTTGGCTTGGCAAACTAAATTCCATAAGAACTTTTAACCCGAAAGACGTTGATGCAAAGGTGATTAGGACATTTATTAGAAGGTTCAACGGAATACCTACTTGATATTAGAATAATCCATCTGGGAACTTTACGGTTTAACATCCGATATTGCACGTCTCTTACTTGTAAGTAATAGACAATTTGTATACTTTATAGGGACCTACCCATTGGTCCACAGTAGAATTAATTTGGAAGGTCTATTTTCGGGATAGTAATTGGATCGGAACCGGAGGAGTGAACGCACTACGTCTTGTCTGCGTTCCGCGTTAAAATAGAATTTTAAGATATGAGATATCGTACTAATTTGATAGTCACGATTTGTGTCGGCTTTTTGTAAATGTTTATTTGGAAGTCATCGGGATTTTTTCTCCCGCTAGCAAGAAAAGACTGTCGACATCTTGTCGTAGTCTGCATTCCTGCGGGCAACTACGCATTTTTAAAAAAAAACCTCAAACTCAATGGGCTGGCTAAAGCACTTCCTCTGCGACAACAATCATTATGTCTTTATTACTACAACAAGATACGAGACCCTTATCATTGAAGTGTATCTAGGCTTCTAGTAGACCGTCACATCACTTGCGTACCTATCACATATTTAAAGGAGTTATCTGTGCAGTGTAAAGTGGCCCAACTTTTAATCTGATTGCGTCATTGTTGTCCAGCGCCTCTGTTACCCGCTTTCGAAAAAATCTAAATTTCTCAATGGTTACAAGAAAACCCAATATTCCAAAATTAAATAAAACAAATACAAGAATGGTGTAGAAGACTCCGTAAGTATATATATTTACCATAGGTAGGCACTTTTATAGCAAACATTTTCGTTTGAACCTTTTCGCGTTCCATAATCCCACCCAATAAGGGTCCGAATATAGGACACGTGAGTTTTCTTTAAATTCAATGGCTAATTGTAATAGAAATCGTTCTTGTGGCCTTGTTATTCAAATTTTGCATTTTATTCAAAATCAAAAAGAAAAACTAGTTTCCTATTTTCGGCCAGGGGTGGCCGACATAAGGGAACACCTATTATTTATGTGCCCTATCTCGGCCCCCTTAAAAACGGCCACTGGAGACCGCCGGCATTAGGCGACTCTACCCTATGCGAATAAGATTGGCATAGCACGAAATAGCACGTGCATACATTTCGAGTTTTCAAATTCATTATTTATTTCAAGCATACCTAATGCAAAACATAAAGTAATGAAGAAGCTATATAGTTTAAAAAGTTATGCCTACCTCCAAATCAAATTTTTTGCAAGCAATCGCTTGGCATCAATATTATTATTAGATTTTAAAGCAGATCAGGGATAGGCTAATTGCCTATCAAATCCGTAACTACATATGTCAAAACTACCTTTAGCTGTCTATTGTGACATATTTGCATACTGTTTTACCTTCATAAAATACACCTTCTACGCATATAAAAACAAAAATTAAAACTACAAGATAGGGACTCTATCCACCTAGGAAGGAGAACAAATTTTGAAGGAAAGAGAATGACGTGCTCCATCATAACATATTGCCTCAATTGAATAGGTATTTTCCAAAAGAAAAGGAATATTTTGTTAATATTTAATTGTAGAAGTGTGGCAAAAATAGGGCAGTAGCAGAGGTTCAGGGGGTAAATAGATGTAGGTAAAGTAACTTCTAAGCCGCTTAAGCAACGTTTGGTTACCACCACGGGACTTGAAGTCCAATTATTTCCACATTCTCTCCATTTCTCGCAGTGGCAACAAAACGCTTGTGAAAAGAAGGAAATAACTTATAGGTATGTTAGGTCTTAAGCTTGAGATGTTCGAGGTCGGATACAAACACTCGCTTGCGTACCTATCAGCTAGTGACCCGAACTTATGACCACCAGCCTAGCTACATCTGCATGCAGCCTATACATGAGGTTTTGTGTTCTAGATTTGATGTAAGCGTACTCAGTCTTTTGGATTCAATGCAAGAAGTTTTCTCGAGACGAAACGATTTAAATGTATCTAGTTCAATTAACAAACCCCAACTTTACATAGGTAGACGAATTTAAGGTAATCAGTGAAAATATAAAGGAAAACTTGTATCGGCTTCTGACTCCCATTAAGATCTGGACGCCAGGCTTACATAGAGAAAGGTTGATGGAATTTGAGTTTAGATATTACGTAGTCAGTGGAACTCAATTCTAGTTCTTCTTTAGAAGGGTGAGGGAAGTTTTTGCTTATAATTTCTTCACACAAAATAACAACTTAATATAAATGTAAAATTTAATTTCTTTGCTATAGAGAAATAAATAATAAATAAATAAATTATATTTAAATAAACACAGACACTTTCTTTATAGCTAGTTAGTTGTTAATAAGATAAGCAATATTTTAGACTATTTACCATCCTCCAAATCCTATTCAATATCAATTGATTATGATAAGTAGGAAGGCAGAAAATAGAAAATTTACTTGTCCAAAATATCTGAACAATCGATGCGGGTCAAGTTAAAAATTTACAAAGTAAAATGCTTGCTGTAAGAAGCTGAAGCTGCATTTCTCTTAATATTTGTGGAAATCAAAAAAAAGTGTTTCGTTTTTGTTATTTGTTCATATTAATGATGTTGTGTTGTATTTTTGCATAGTTTAAGAGTTATTAAGGCTTAAAAATGAATGCATAGAGTCAAGAGTCCGTTTCACCATTAATTGATACAAAGTTTCACTGTGTGTAATTCGCGCCTATGGGCATTATTTTTTTTCTGTCATTTACGTTGACCCGCCGACTTTCCATACAACTATCGTCATCGCCTACTAATGATAGTACTTGACTAGAATCAGATAACGTCGATATATTCCAAATTATGCATCCCAGATGTACCTACGGTGGCAATCAGTATATCGTCTATAAAAAGAGGATTGGCGCAGATTGCGTTAATCCCTGTTGAATTTTGAATGAGTCCTGCGTTATTGCAGGACTTCCATAAAAAAAAATCGGGGATTTCTCTCATGAATATCCATATGCATTGCCTCCAAATCTACAATACTAAACATATAATACAACATCATCTTTTTATGACTTTAAAATTGCTATTATTTTAAACTCTTTTTGTACCTATTTAGAAACAATTTTGTACAGGCATAAAAGGCAAACAAACACCACTTCGTTCGGGGGATAAGTTTAAACAACTCTGGTTTAGTTTGCAACCGAAAAGTGACGACATGGCGATAATTAATTTTTTCCCTGCTTTGAGAAAAAGCAGGAAAGAAAAATTGTAAGCTTTAGTTTAACAGTCTCATTCTTCACAATAAGCAACTAATTTAATTTGATTTTTTTTATGAAAATTCACTGGGAGACACTTTTGTTAAATTAAAACTTTTTGATGATGTTTCCAAAAAAAAATAGTCTAGCTGCACATAGCCTTACGCACTGCTCCACGGAGATGATAGATAAAGCTGAAAAAAAGACAGAATTATTGGGCTTTAACTTACAGCCACGCCCCGGCATTATTCCGTTCAAACAGTTCAGTATCATCTTCAACCACTTATTTTTCTTTCTGAATTAATAATCTGCTCAAACACTCGTTATTCTCTTCTTCTTAAAGCTCTTCAACTTTCCAAAAAACAGTTTTTGGCGGGTACTTTCAGCCTGAAATGTTCTAAGGAAATTTACATAGAACTTTGGGTCTTCCGAACATGCAAATATTCGGCGTATAATAAGTCCGGGTCCGCTACATATCTAGATATCTATATTTGTCTATGAAATCTTTACGCGAATTGCATAGATGCCTATAGGTACTCTTTATTTTTCTAGAAAAGGGAGTTGCAATCTTGCCACAAAGGTCAGTTTTCAAAAACAATGTTGTAGGCATGGGCATCCGCCCCGTACCACTTAGGTATAAGTTTTTTATTCGCAGCCCAAGCTCTTGAGAAAGTCTGACAAACATCTAAGAGTAGAAATGTCATGAGGAGCTTCTCAAAAATAAATTGGTGTTCGGAATCGGCATTAAACTGTAGGTCAATTTTATTCGTACCAACAAGATATCTTTGCACAGACAATGGTTAGAGAAGCTAAGCTTTATATTTATAGGCTTCCTAGACATCGATATCTATAATATAAGTACATTTTTCAAATTTTAGGGGCCGCGGTTATCACAGACTCCCGAATTTGTCTCCCAGGTATCTACCCAAATACAGTACCTCGTACCTACCTACTTGGAGCAGAGAAGGACATCAACTGAGATATGTAAGTGACAGTTAGCATCAATCAAATGAACCTACCTATAACCTTGCCATATTCCTATACATATAGCACATAACTTTTAAAATCAATTGAATTACCTTCTTTTAACAACTTTATTTAGATGGGTATCTGCCTTTACAAAGAAACATACCTATAGGTACCTACTTTTTTAAGGAAACCAAAAACTGTCTTCTCCAAAACAAAAACCAAAAAAAAAAATGTTTTCTCTTATATCCTCGGGTTATTAATTAATTCCATCTTTAATTAATTAACCACTTGATTAAGAAGCAAAAATTGAACAAAAACACGAATACTTAATATGTAAGTACCTACATCTATCCCTCCGCATCTGCACGGAATACGATGAATGCTGTCAATAAGCATGTACGATACGCACGGTATTGGTGTGGTGTATGTACCTCTTTCAATATAATTATTCCAACATGACATGTCAGTAAACAAGATATTCCTTTGCCTTTCCCATTCACGATTCACATAATGCCGCCAACCGCCACCATCATCATCATTATCCAGTCGAAAACCTGCTGCCACAGTGTAAGTGCACACAATTCGGATATCATCAAACAGCGAGTGCTCCCGCTTCGGCACTAGATATAGATACACGCGAATTATCTACATCATTTAAGTATGTCTTCTTGTATAAGTTTTTTTTTTTCAACCAAAAGATATGTTATAAAATGTTTTGATACTGCGCTCTAACACCGTCGCAATCACAATTACAACCACTCATTCGGTGGTAGTATTAGATAAAGAGGAGGGCACATAACCACCGAACAATGGCAACTCAGTTGAGCGTTTGCATTTGTGTTGGTAGAAAACATACTTTTGTGTATATCGCCGTAACACTAGGGTGCAAATGTAGCCTCTCAGTTGTGCGACAACTATCGGTGTGGATAGACGTTACACCGGTTCGATTAAGGATTTCTGGTTTCACGTTCATTATTCTCCAAAGAAGAACTCACCCCCTCACTCAGTACGACAACGACAAGGGTTGTTTTTGTTTCTATTCGAAAGTTGTCAGTGAATGAAAACCGAATAGTATAGTACTATCAGTGCAGTGTGTGTGTGAATATTATTAGTGCTTCCTAACATTTTGGCGCGCGAGGATAAAAGGTTTTCCAACTTAAATATTTTCTCTAACAGTGGCACCTGTCTCGCGATAGACATCCAATCTGTCTTCATATAATTTTATGTTTGAAGTTTTATTGCCTAAGACAACGTCGCGTTCTAGTGTTATTGTTTTGTTGGTTTATTTTGTTTTTTTTTGTTTTTTTTTTCTGTTGGAAAACATACATTTTGAACAAACACCCTTTCCAATTATAATAATTTTCCAACCGACGTGAGTGTGTGTGTGCCTGTGCCAAAATTGAATGTCTCTAGATAAGACATACCAACCGGCATAACAATTGTCATTTATATCGTTCGTTCGTCTCAGCTCTAGCATCGGCTTCGGTTTCGTTTCGCGATTTAAGTGCAAATTCGCTACGCTAATCGCGCGGCGCCTTATCGAAAACTTTATGTAGATAAACATCTTCTGTGCTAAGAACCATTAACCATTAACAAGAAGAAGTCGAAAACAGTGTTAACAGTGTCACACTGCTGCTAATAATCAAATCGAATAATTGCAGTCTGAAATTCTGATCTGTAACGCCATTTGACATGCCTGGCTAATTAGTATTAGTAATTGCAATCTTCTGTGACAAAAATATAAAAAAAGTGTTTGATTTGGAATGCAAAAATAATGTTTGCATATGTGACAGAGTCTAACCACGACGTGGCTATATAAGTGAAGTTTTTCGTCGTCCAGAATTTTATCAGTTCCCTTGATGCATTTTCGAAAGATTTCGATCGTGATCGTTCTAAAACTATTCGTGTCCTGCATGTAATTTTTTTTTAGTGAAAGGAGTAAAAGTATAGATTTTGCTAGTAACAAGTCCCGGTAATGGATTTTCAAAGTGCAATGGAAACATTTGCCGAGGCTTGGGTGGCTGCTAATGCTGGACAGCAGGTGAGTGTTTTTTATTTACTTAGGAAGGAACCTTGATACATGGGAATGGGTTTTGAGTTTTGTGGGCGCTTACATCAATAATCGCTACATCTGATAAAACCCATTACTTGCCTAGTGGGTTTAATACAAAAACCTTGTCCAGTTCATGGCCTCGACCCATATAGGTATCCAGCACCAACTCCGCGGGTGGATCACCAATTTGAATCATATTATAGGAATTTTTAAATTTTTATTTACTGCTTTCCGCACTTCCACAAGACTTGGATATAATTTCGGAAAAAAATTTTTTTGTTTAAAAAAATTACTTGGTTTAGTTTAAGCATCAAAAATCGGCTCTTCAACGACTTTATTTTTGCAAAAGTTGTTAATTTTTTATCTACCTACGAACATCGCGAATTAATCATCATACTTTAAAAAATGTCTTTCTTAGACAGACTTAACTCTTCTTACTAATAATTTTTCACGGTGTTCGGACAAAATATATTCGACTTTTTGTCCTTATCAAAATACAGGACAGATGTGAATTGGGACAGTTGCAGTGGAAACGAACTCGTCCCATAATTATCCTTTTACAGGACCAGTCCCTGGTAGGTTTTCTGTTTACTAATATATTGTAAACGGCTCTTGATTTTAAATTTAAACTTGGATTTAATTTAAAACGGGTTCATTTTGCTTTGACAACTAATCTCTTACTTCTCTAAGGACAAGTGTTTGGAAGCTTGTTACAAATTTGATAAAGGTGTTCAGAAAGTGATACACCTCTGAGGCATTACCTTTTGTGGTGCCAAATATTCAACTTAATTCTAGTTCATTACAATATGTATATATTTTTTTTTAATATTCTTTTCTAACCTCCTTTTATTTTGGGTAAATATTTTTAGCGAAAGAGTATTGGTTCTAAATTTGGTCACCCGTCAACATTTTTGCAGCTAAGTTGTCCGGAGTCACTGTTGCGATCAGAGGGTCTATCCTAAATTCCTTTTCCCAATTGAATTCAAAAATCGTCAGAGTGTTGGCTCTTCGAAAGTTATTGTAACTTTTTTGAGCATTTTGACAGTGGGTTTACCTCATTTGTAAGTAAATACATAGAGCTGAAGTAGCTTCAGTTGCACATGTTTAAGATGAAAGGGTTCTTATATCAAATGGGATTGCTTTTTTAAAAGCCCTGCTCCGAACAAAACTAACGAAAACGAACATCCCGCCTTATATGGAAATGTCACTATGCTGAACAATAAATATTTAAAATTAATTTAAATCTGACTCGCCTAAAAGATCATACATGATCTGCACTCTTTTATTGTCCTCCTCTTTCAATGATTGCAAGTGATTAGCACTATGCACTTGGTTAGACCAAAGCTATCAACTATCATTTCGACGATTTTATACTTCCACCTGCCTTCCTATTCACTCAATCTTTCAAAGTAGGTATAGCAATAAAAACGTAAACAAATCTAAAAAAATCAATTCTGAGAAGTTTTTCAAATTTACTGTCCGAAAATAAAATACCTTCGCACACAAAAAAAGTTGTAATGTAAGAATTGTCATGACCTGTTGTCCGTGGCACTGAACTACGTCTGAATTGTCCCTGACTATAACATATTTTCTTAATATCACATTAGGAGAAGTTCTGATGAATGCATCATTTGCTTGCTAGAGGTAGCTAATGCAAATTATCAACAATCTGACACGACATATAGGTAATCATTCTTTTTAAGCCCCACATTTCGGTCGGTATTCGGGAAAAATATCTGGCTTATTGGCTTGTTGACAAAAGAAGGAGGCGAGGAGGCCTATTGGCAGACCCAACTATAATTTCAATAGCTCAATTGCTTATTCAGAGTTCAGCCTTTGTTGCAGTTGAAACTAGATTTGCCACACAGCCAAACTTAATTCATCCATTGACTATAAAGTGGCAGCCATTTTTTTTTTCACAGAAAGAATATTGTTCAACTAGGCCGCCGCTAATAGGCGGATTTTGTAAAAAAAAAACATTAATATTTTGTTTTTGATTATTGAATAAATTAAATAATAAGTAATACCAATTTATTTTCTTTTTTTATTGTACATATAATACATATAATAATGTAAAAATACAATACAATATTTTAATTAAATTTAGGATTTGTATGTGCAAATAATACAAATTTGGAAAATTTCAGATAAATGTCTACGATTCAAAAGTTTTTTGGGATTATATTTTACATACGTCTTAAATAATAAATCAAAAGCAACCAAATAATTTTTTAAAAATATCTTCTATAATTTGTTGCCTTCTCATATGATAAATTTTCATTTTCGTTGTTTCATTTGAGGCTTGTATTTTTTGTAATATTATGTGATGGACAGTTTCTGAAAACGGCAGTTGTTTTTTTGATATGATGATTCTTACAATATCGCAGCAAAATAAAATATTTATTTATTTTCACTAAAAATTGCCGCCGAATATTAAAAAAAAAAACATATCAACCTCTTCACCACCAAACCTTCCTCATAACAAACATTAACAGATGGCAACGGTTGCATTGAATTGTGTGCGCCGGCAGGAAATCCACGCCATCTACATTGGGTGTGTATCCAGCTACCATCTCATATTCTATTCTTCTTTGCCATAATATCTTAAAATACAGAACTTTTAATATTGCAAGATATAAACAAAAATTGTGCTCCAACAAACCAAAGAACGCTTTACCAACCTTTTTAGCCACTTGCTTAACGTATATTGTGTTCTCGACCAATTTTTAGCCAAACATAACCAAACTTCAGCATTAGGGATGTCCGAATTATTTGTTAATAGAATTTATCAACTATTACATTTGTGTCATTGATAATCCCTAAAAACATAAATTTTTTAAATAATTGACAACGAATTGACGACAGCGGGCGGGTGGTGTGCAATAAGTGCGATAGGTTCATTCCGTTTGCCTTCGTAAAATAGCAAAATTATGCAAACACATATGGAGACAGTCTATTCTATAAAATAACAGCTAATTAAACTTCATATCCAAAATTGACTGCGAGAACAAACGTATTCGGAAATTTAACAGCAATTCTTTCATTATCAATATTTCTTAGGTGCCAATAGTTACTGCAGGAATACGGCTGTGCGAATATCGCCCAAAACCAAAAAATGTATAATCGCTCAAAAATACGTCGGGCAATTGTTCATTTTTACTTTAGGCGATTATTTTCGCAGCAATTTTGGGCAATTGTTCATAATGAAAAATCACTCAAAAAGTAATAAATGAATATATGCCCAAAATTGAGTCTTGGCCGATTGCTCATATATTTATAAACCTTTCGATTTGGAATGAAGTCCGCAGCTTTGAATTACATAAATGCATAAGCAATGGTTTATCTCTGGGGGGCATAATGACCCTCTGCACAACCCCGCCTACTTGGTTTCACTGTAAGATTTGGAGTAGGCGTAAGTTAGGGTGTATGCAAACTTTGTTTATACCCAAACATTTTGCATATACCCAACCTCGCACCTACTCCAAATCTAATAGTGAAATCAATCAGGGGGTTGCATTCTGGGCTAACATATATAAAACTAATTACAAAATTACTGTTTGTTGCCAAAGGCCCCCTTCCAATTTGCCAGCCGCTTGCAGAAAGACAATTAAAGACCAAAAAGTATTGGTTTGGGCGATTTTTAATATTTGGATTTCGGATGATTCCGTCTTGACAACAATCCAAATGTTTGGGCGATTGTTCATTTCATCTTTTGGGTAAAGGTTTTTTTTTTTGGTCGATCCTTCATTATGAAAAACTGCCCCAAATTCTTGCGCGTTATTAATTTTTTGGTTTTGGACAATTATTCGCACAGCCCAGGAATACATTTCACAGGAATAAGACTTGAAGACTTGAAGAAGCCAAAATGCAATTTCTTAAAAAAAAATAACTAAATTATAAAACAGTAATTCCCTGTGCTTTTGGATAAACATAGTTCAACATCTTTATGGTGATTATTAACTAAGTAAGTAGCAATTTGTTTTAAAAATAATAAATTTAAAATTAAGAAGAACAATTCAAAAACCAATTCTTCATTCAAGCGTTGCGAAATCTCGTAGCCTGTAATTTTCATATCAAATAGATTTTGAATCGAAAGTTCGAAATTAAAAATATTAACAAATAAAATTTTTTATATTTTCAAATTACAAGAATTAAAAAACCTCCACAATCTTACTAATCGGTTTTACTTTGATTGCGAATAGCTACAATTTATACAGGTACCTATTTTTGTATTTTTAAAACTTAATACCAGGGGATTTGTGACAATTTTATGTGCTTATCAGTGCTTGGATGACATATCGATTCCTAAGGTAATTACCAATACACCTACCTAAAAAATGATATTAATTTATCATTGATAAATATTTTTTTCTTTAACATAACTTAACACGAATAAGTGGTGTCACTCTTTGGGGGCTAAACACGGGATAGATTAAACATTATATTTAGCTAAATTGCGCATTTGCGATTTTTATACTACATATTTTGAGTCTTGTGATTTGTTTGGAAACATTTTAATGAGCACTTTTGAATTTAGCTACATAAATTCTAATCAATTTTATTAATAATTCCTTTTCAAAGGAAAAACATACGCTTAAGTTTCGTTCCTTTTCTATATATTTTGTTGCACATAATCTAAGGCAACATTACTCACATTCCAGTAGTTTATGGTATTATTTCATTCCTACCCAATTATAAGTTTTCTTTTTCTTCTTTAGAAGTATAGATGTGTAGAAAATAAACGCATGGAATTGTCGGCAAGATTGTGCAGAGAGCTCTAGGATGTCCTTATCAAAATTCTTAAGAAAAATCATTTTCCGCAAGCCGTTTATCGCAACATCATACAATATGAATGTCTACAACAAATGAGCTTACTATTGTATTAAAAAAAAATGTACGTCTTAATTCGTTGGGCTAGATTGTCAGCCTTGATTCATCGCGCGTTCTTTTGGTTTGAGCACGATAATTAATTTGATCAAACATTTTGAGAAGGTAAGCTATTCAGGAGGATTTTTCTGTAAAAACTTCTAACTAGCCAAATTCGAAGTATGTTCGCGCCGATTTGTCCGGAAAAGTACTTTTCGGAAGACACTTCAATATCACCTCTTCCGTCTAATACCATTTATAGGGCTTTACATTTACATAAAATATGTTCATCTGAAGCGTCTTATTCAAGACAAGGTCGGCACTTTGGAGGCTCATGCAGACTTTGATGTAATATCATGTCGACCAGCAGAAGGGTTCTGGTTCATTAGTGGAGATACCAGAGCACTTCATGGCCAGTTCGTCGACCTTTTAAGTACCGAAAATACCCTTACGTCCAGAGTAGATATTAAACCACAGTTGTTTGTCCCTAGAGCGGAGTCTTGGAAGTACTGTCTTGTTGAAGTACTGTATGATTAATTTTAGGTCAATGGTTTCCAGTCAAAGTCATTTATAGCTACTTGACTGTCCATGAATTCCTCTAATACCAGACTTGTAAATATGGCTTATTCTTTAATTCTTTGCCCATCGTTATTGTGATGATCAAGTTTGTTCCATATTTACCAGAACCCACTCCCGATTCCATTTTAGAACCGTCCGTATGTCGTTTTGGCAGTAAGATGGGATATTCCCAGCTCATGCTACTCGACTGGAGATCTCCGTGGAGAAACCTTACAGGAGGATAATTGCATTAAGACTCAAGGCTCATGATTTACCACTTGGTTTTTGAAGAATTAGTATTTAGTTGGTGTTGCTATATTCAAATTGCAATGTAAATTAACGTTCCTATACAGGCGTAAAAAAAAGGCCTAAGAGACCTAAAAACTCCTGATAGTTCTGTTTATAACCTCGTTAAATATGGATTGAAATGTTCTTGTCGAAAATGACTGTAAATGTCGCCACAAATAAAAAAAATTTAATGAATATATCTTAAGTTTTCTATGCAAATTATTAGTTTCACATATCATTCCATAACCACTTAGTCAGATACTTTATATTATGTTACACTTGCAGCCGTCATACAGGCTTCAATTTAGATCAAAATCAGTTTGAGCCTCAAGGGACGAGGCACGTAATTCCAATTACTACCTATTCACCAGACAGATATGAAAAGTATTTAATAAAATTTTAAATAGTTTTAATACATTATAAATATATTCATTTGGATGCTTCTGATTTATTCACAAATAGTCCCAGGTCGTTGCATACCTATCAAATAATGACGCATACACAGGACGTCAAATTCGGAAAGCACACTTCCAAAATTCTTAAAACCCGGTTTTCTTAAATTTAAAATAAACATTGACGTCTATTCTCCAAGATAAAACAGTTAACCACAAAAAAAAATAACTTGTACGATGAATCACTGGCAAGCGCTTAATATAATCAGTTATAGTGAAATATAGTTCAATTCTTCAGTAATGACTGAAATCTTTTCAAAATTATGATTAAATTATGTCGCTATCGCAAGATATTCTCAACGACTATTTGTTTTTTTGTAAAAACTTTTTTTTTGTATTTTCTTTTATAACGCGAATGTTTAAGATCGTAGTCATTGCAGCATTATTTATTGGGATATTATTTTTTTATTTTTGATTATTTAATAAATTGTTTTTAGTCTTTTAATCAATTAATCATTTTTTTTTTTTAAATATTTTTTCTGGTTTTGTAGAAAAATTAAATTTGTTTTTTACAAAATTACTAGGTGATACCTGCTCAATACCTTAGAGTTTTGCAGTGAAGAATATGCCTAGAGAATAACAGGCTTTTTTTAATATAAAAGACTAGGACCCTTGTAGTTTATTATTATTTCTATAGTCTATATTTTACATTCCAAGTTTGAACTATGTTCGACTGAAATATGTTATTAAATAACCCAATTGGGACAACATCAAAAATGGTTTTTATGCAACTATTCCATATTCTAACTCTAATTCTTTGAGGTTATATTGCCTCTGTCAATAGCAAGAAACTTGGTTGTATGGCAAGCCTCGATGATAACTAAAAGTACCGAATGGAACACATCGGCTGTATGTTTAGAGACTCAGGTTATATGAAACATCAAATACTTGTGATTTCTGATTGTTATTCTGGTTGGAAATTGAATTCGAAAAATGCTCCTCAATCAGAAGTCCTTTGAGGTGGTAGTTGTTCTTTTCGTTAAGTAAGCAGAATATTGCTATGGCCTGCAGAGCCTTATGAAGATCAGCATATACACTTTCTGAGTCTGATCGTGCTGTTTAATCCCATGTTTGTTATATTCAAGGGGTCTGCATTTATTGGTTGTTGATGGTCCGTTGCACGCAATTCTCTGAACTTTTTTGAGTTTGTTTAAGTTCCACTATTGACCCATAAGTAAGGACTAGTCGTACCAAGGATGTGTACTAATGGCTTGAGGTATGGTTTATGCTGGAAAATATGGTTACAGCTTGCATTACCAACAATAAGAATTTTGTGGGATACGAATAGAGTTGTGAGAAATAAGTGCCCTTAATATAATAAAAGGGGCCTTATAATAGGAATCAAATTTACTTTCCTAACACATTTAGAACATACAGATCACAAGTGAGTATACAATCGAAATAACACCCATGTTCTTTACATAGTTCCTATCCTAAAGACTATATAGAAGGCTTGTTGTGAAGGTATTGTACTTAAGACAGTGGAGATTCTCTTTTAAAAGTAATTCCATTTGATGAATAAAACATCTGTCTTATAGTTCTTTTGGCAATTGTGAAGTTTTTGTATGCACGTTTCGTTTCGTTTGAAAATATGTTCAGCCCGTTTAAAGATAAGTTTAAGCTGGAGAACTTAGCTGGGTACTACCGAGCCCCTTAATCTTATGTGCTGCACGGAAAGATCTTTAGAAGTCCTATAGAATTTCTAACAATTCCGATGACAATCCAAGTCATTTTCCTTGCTTGAATAACCTTTATTCTAGTCTGTTTGCATAACTTTTGGTACTTATCAATTTGATTCGAAAAATCGGCAAAGAATTTCCACATTGGATTTTGTGCGATGTCAAACCTGAGCTTTTAAATGCAACACAATTTCAATTCCAATTTTTCTCAAATGTGTGGCTTGCAATCTGCATAAATTTGTAGGTCCTTTCGTTTTTTCTATCCAGCGCCACAAGTTATTTATACGCTATTATACTCGGTCTATGGATGTGGATTTTAGTAGCTGATTACAACTTTGCACACACAATACAAAGCTAGAGTTACAGGCCTAGCATGAACTTTTCTCTACTAAGTTTTATGGAAATCTTAAAATAGATATCTACATAAAAAATGGGTGCTTAGTCACCCTCAAGTCCTAAATTATTATTCCGAATGCTACGAATCGAAACGCCCACAAAAGTCGTCAATGTTTCTTCATTAAATGCAAAAATTTCCATAACTCTGTTCAATCATTCGACAGGTGCCGATTAAATCCAAAATTATGTGGTTAATAAAAAATGTATAGTCCAAAGGCAAAGCCCGTAAAATACGTAAGCTTAATCGTCAGCAAATCGCCTTATTCAAAAAGAATATCTTTTAATTAATTTAACGATAATCTTGTCATCCTCCATTCCGGGTTAAGGTGTGGATAACACCTCGTTGATCGATTATATAAAAAAAACTATTATCTCAAGTGGCCACCATCATAGATAACTACCAACCTACATAGAGAGGTCAAACCTGCACCTAGTACGAAGCAAAGCAAACCACCCATCGGCATATCATTCATTCTGTGACAACAAAAAGGAAAAAAATATATGAATCAAATTCCGCTCTACGTCCAAAGCTACGTCATACATCAAACAATAATTTGATTTACTTCAACATTTAGTTTTTATTTTTAAGTAGAACAAAATAATATGTATCTCACTTAAGCACATCCCAGCAAATTCATTTAATCCACCTCAATCCGATTTATGATCACAATTTTTCGTTTCAAAAATACCTTCACTCTGTATAAATCTATTTTCAAAATATATTCATACTATGTATCTGTGTTTTTTTTTTGTTTTTGATCGCTCGGTGTAGTAGTAGTTTCATTCGTTGACGATTCATAAATTCTCAAGAGACTAATAAACGAAGTCGCAAGCAAAACCACCCCCTCTTAGCCATCCAACCTGTTGGTGTTTAGATTAAATAAAAAAGAAATTCAAAAATTCCTTCTAGTCACACACTGCATTAATGGCAGAAGTATCTATCTATCTATCTATCTTTCTATTTATCTATTAGACGCAACCCCATGACATCAGCCAGCTGTGTGTATTAAAACAAAATACCACACCAGCGATTAAATGTTTTTTCGATTTATTTATTACTTAAACACCGAATTAAAAGATACACAGGGGGAAACGCGCAAAGACACACCAAACAGAAAAAAAAAACAAAAACGCTAAATTATTGATAAACACCGCACCATCTATGAGTTGTTGTAGGTACCTACATATATCTGTATCTATGATATTGCTGAAAATCCCCCTCTAGAAATACATACCTACCAAAAAAATTTAGTTTATTTTTTTTTTGACATAAAATCTACACTGAATAGGTGGATGTGTCACTTTAGTGCGCGTTCGCATAATCCCCTTGGATTAATTTGAAATCTCTATCATTCCTACGTGCGTGGTGGCCGCGATCAAACACCACACGCGCACATAGAGATGTGCACCAAATACCTACACCTATTGAATGTTAAAAGCGCTAAAGAGGAACTTACATTTGGACAGACAGACGGACAGCGAGGTACAAAAAAAACTTATCGTATATGGAGAAATTATTATCATTATCATTTTGGATTATATTTTTAGATAAAAATTTCGTTGAGGCTTTATGAGATTATCTTATCGCCAGATACAATTCTACGTTCTAGCTATACCCACAATACCATCCGACAACCCACTGCGTAGGAAATAGTTCAAAAAAAAAAAAGAAGTGTACAAATTATGTACATTCATAAAATAAAAAAAAAGTGGAGAAAAAAAAATCGCCAACTAAAAAACTGATAAGGATTATCTTAATCTGTAAACCACCCAGGCCTTTCGACTCAATGTTTTGGTTTGTTTCGGTATGCTTTGCTGAGTGTTTTTTTGTTTTTTTTTTTATCTAACTTGTGTATCTTAGTGAATGAGAGGTTGCTACTATATCACTTGTAAAATATTTGGTATCCACTATCTAAGTAAGTGCTGTAGGCTTAGCTGTTAATTTCAAATTGAATAATTGGGTTAACTGGGGGCTCGATGTAGGGCGCAATGTGTGTGCGTGTGTGTGTTTTTTTTGGGAGAAAACAAGCATTTGTGGATTTTTTGTTGAGTCAACATGAAAATTATGTCGCAATTGGGTTTCACTTAGTTTGCTGGATAAAACTGCTGCAGTATAATGTGGTTGGATTATAAAGATTAAACACAGTCTTTCGGCAGTTGTGTGGAATTTGAAGTCATATAAGTGAATTTGTCGTTTATGGTTGTACTGAATTATAAGCGATAAATTTAACTCTTTTGCGGTCATTTGAACGATAATGGAAAGTTGTCTGGGACAGAGGAATTGAGATAGAGGAATCAAACATTTGTTAAAAGTCGGGTATGCTTTTAATAGTCTGTAAGAACATTTAGTTGTAAATCATTGCACAAGGTTCCATAAGGAGATTAAGCTTTGAGAGATTAAAATTAACTTTATTATCTGGTCCATTGGTTAAACTCGCAGTAACCGTAAAATAAAGCGGGACAGCAACATTTGTGACACCAAGTTAAAAGTTAGCAACATAGAAGAAGATGAGACAAACAAGAATATAAGGAGCATGAAAGTGTTGAATAAAAATCGCGAATCCATGACAGGCCCTGGGTTACCCTTGGACGTGCTTCTTAACAATGCCGAGCCCAAGCAAAAGAGGAAAGCAGCAATGAAAAGAAGAAGAAAATTTAACGATAATCAGTACACATCTTAGTTCCCGAGTGCTCCGCGAACAGAATTAAATTAAACTATGGAGCTTTGCAAAGAATCTGAATACAATTTCTAAGACCTCACATTGGGCGCCATTTTGTATAATTCTAAAGAAACACTATTAAAGTTAATTAATGAACGGAAGTGCCACGGCTCAGTGGTTAGTGTGTTGGATTACTGAGCGAGGGGTCGCACGTTCAATTCTTGTGAAAGTCGCCAAACATGGAAAAAGTAATCTAACTCGTGTCAAATATATATATTACAAACACAATATGGTTGTAGAAGCTAGAGCTAACGCCTTCGTATGGACTTTAAATGCATAAAATAAAGGCGCACGTTTTTCCTTGTATCTCAAAGAGAAACACATTTGAAAGCCATGCTGTCATAAGACACTAGGCACAATCGTGATCGCTAAGAGAATAAGCTATAATCAGCCATAAGAAAACAAACCACCCTGATTGCTCAAAGAATCTTCAATCGTCGAAAACTGCTTAATAATCTAATCACCAAAAAATGGTCAGCGTCTTTGTTCTGTTCATTTTAACAATTGGGGTCATTTCGATCATTGAAAACCTCTATAACCTATAAGTGAACCGACGAATCCTAATCGCTTAGCTGTCATCGATTATCTGTCATATGTTACGTGTTTTTGTTGTTACAAAGACCAAAAATCGATGACCATTTCCTATTTCCCGACGTTGTAGAACCTATACGACCCTACAATCCTGATGGAGAGAAGAAGAAGATGATTTACTGTTGCGAGTCAGAAAAAAATTCTTGTTCTATTGCATTGCGTTCTACGTTTCATTTTTAATGCAGGTAAGCTTCCAGTATTTTTTTTTAATTTACACACTTCGACCTGGATTTTTAACTTTAAGAACCTTTCTTCGTGCACATGATCGAACCAGCCATCCTATCTATACCTATACCTCGATATTCCTAGTTTTTAATCAAAGCAAAGCAAACCGCCTTACTTCTAAGGGAAGTATATACTTCTTTACTTGCTGCGATTACCTACTTCCTTACCTAAATCATTAGCATTACTATGAACAATTACAGTTAAAACTACCCTGTCAACTCTTCGGTTCGACAGCATATAACATGGAGACCGAAACCATACAAATCCACTAATCTGTTCAAGCTCATTCAAGAATGTGTGCAATTTTTGCTTCAAATTAATGCACGCACTTCCAGCGTCGTTTGCTTATGCGCGTACTGTAAACTTTTCCAACCCAACAAAGTAGTAGAGTAATTCCTAAACCACTTAAAGATACGCGGCGCAGACCTATAGGTATTCGTATATTGTTGTAAATATGACACTCTCCCTTTTAACAAAACCTAATCACAAGTCATGCTCACTGAGTGTGTCTAAATAATTTAATTATGACTCCTTAGACATGATTCTTCATATACATAGTTTGAACGTATAGTGTAGTCTTCTTAAGTAATGGGGCTCGGGGTAACTGGTATAGTGAACCAAAGATAATTGGCGTTTTGGGATAACAAAGATAGGAAATGAACATGATATAGCGATGGATGAAACTGGAAGCGGTTAAGTTGAAAGCAAACTGAAAAATTTTTCTGTCACACAAAACCTTGAAAGTGTTCTTAAAAAATAAACTCCAACAATAGTCATTCGAACTGCAAAAAATAATAAAAAAAAAAAACACAACTTCCCTTAAAATGGAAGAAGTCACAATTCTAATCTCAATCGTGCCTTGCATTATTCATATTCGAAACAATGTCCGTTCCAAAGATCATGTATTTTCCCACAACTTTTATCCAAGAGCCAAGCGTTTGATTCATCTGCTTCCCACTTTCTGTCTGGCCCTCTCCTCAGCCTTGTATCCAGTGTATTGCTTTATTCTCTTATCAGTTGCAGTCATATAGGCACGACTTCAGAAAACTTAAAACAAAAATCCCCTCCTATTTTATGATCCCCTCGTAATCCAGCAAAGAAAGATGAATTAATTGTTTACTACGTTACGTATCTCTCTACCCAGCTAGTCAGAATTCGAAATACGATTTCCTCGTCTATTTTCCGTCATGAAATAGATGCGCGATCGCACGGAATTAAGTACGATTACTCTTCGTCACCGCGAGTTGGTCAATCATACCGCGCGTATTTTTACCTATCTAGTTCAAAGCGATCACAGAATAAACCACCACAGATTGTAAGCCGAACTAATTACAAACGTTTCATCAATGGTATTTAAAAAATCATGTTGTTAGGTTGCTTGCATCGACACGGCCGCCGAGTTCTTCAGACATACATACATACCTAAGCTTAAAAAATCACCCGTTTGGTCGAATCACAACAAATCTCCAAAACATCAGCTACCTGTGTTAGATTACCCAAGTCAAACTCAAATGTTCGAATTTGTTGTTGTTTTTTTTCGTTGTCTCTCGAACATCATCTGAATGTGGGCGCACACATTAAACAAGCGAACAGATTTGTGGAGAAATTAAAGAAAATTCCAAAATCAATATCTAACCGGCACCGATTGACATAATTTTTTCGTTGGAAAATTCTCCATACGAACCAAACGAAAGATACTCGTTCGAATTTCCATTGAAGATTGAGAGCTTTAAATGAATTTATTGCATCTGCGGTATCTCGTATGTCTTTGGTGTGAAATTTGTAATCGTATAATAGATATTAGTAATAAGTAGATGACAAATGAACAAACAAAATTATGCGTAGATAAAGATTAGATGGTCATTGTAACGCGCCTCGCCGCGCACACATGAAAAGCAACCATCTCGCATATCGTATAACGCATGCACACATATGACGGCGGCCGGGTAGAAGGAATTCATAAAGACGGAGAAAAAGAAACGATTGGAATTCAGACGATGACATTGCGACAACAAGCACACAACGATTAATCATAAATCAGACTTAATTTTTAATCCATACGCACACACACACACTTAGCCAGTGTTATTATTGTGTGTGTGCGGAGATGCGGATACAGTAGTGCGCAGACGGTATGAATAGATTTCTCTATCGCTGAGACCTTATTAACAATGTTATTAATTTGTTTCTTATTCTCGTTTCGATCTGCACGATCACGGATCGATTATGGTTTGTTGGTTGGTTGTGTGGCGGAAGAATCGTATTATGGTACTTTGCACGATCATTGATCGATTAAGGCAGGCGGGATAGAGCGAGAGGTGGGTGCGAGTGTGCTTCCTGAATTTAGAAGTTATTCAATTAGAGGATATTTATGTGTGAATGAAAAATAATGGCACAAACACATTGATATTTAAACAAAGGGAATCAATTTCATCCTCCTGTTCCGAATTTAAGGCTTAGGACGAACTGGACTGGACTAATCGTATAAGGAAATGATGAGCGCGAACATAATGCTATGTATTGCCGTAAGAAACAAACAACAACAAAAAACTATTAAATGATGTAAAAAAATCCCTCACAAACGTGATTGAAACAGGAAAACCGTAGTAGGGGAAACCAAAGCCGACTTCACACAAAGGTACTTAAAATATGCGAGAATCAAATGCGAAACACGAGAGAACGTTGCTAATCCGCTCAATGCCGGATGGATATAGGTATGACTTAACACAGTCGCGATTGTAGGTATTAGGACATTAAATTTATCCATAGTTTTTGGCCTTGGCGATGAAAGTTTATGCATTTATCGCACAAAACCAATGATTTTGCATAAAGTGTTATCACTCACTCTGTTTTTGAAAATAGGTACGCCCGTTCATTAGACCGTTCTCATTCATAACGCTAGCCGACATGCTTAGAATAAGTCATCACAGAATAAGTCATAAGGCATGTCAGAATTATTGTGGCTTGGATTTTAAGTGGAATTGCAGTTGGTACTGTCTTAAAATCACAGAAAGACATCTGTAATACATCAAGCTCAGCTCTTCATCGGTTGACCTTTATCCTCGACGATTTTAGCTTTCAGATCTCCATATACATATGTAGAAGTAGATCAATGTTGTTGGTTAGTTGGTTGGATGAACAATATTTCATTGACCTTTGTTTTTCGAAAGCATTGTCTGCAGTTAGCTCTTTTCTGTTTTAACGAGAAGATCTTAGGATTTTTCTGAGATCCGATTTTAGAGTAATTGTACTTTTTTTTCATGGACAGCAGTTTGAACATAGTCAAAAAATGTATCTTTTTTAAAAACTACCAACTTCCACAAATCTTATATGAGTCTACGAGCAACTTCTTACAAATTTGTCTGCAGCCGTGTTTAGCGTAAATTTATTGTCGCCCTTCATTGCTGAAGAAACTGGTGTTCCTCAAGGTTGTATTCTGAGCCTGTTACTTTACTTGTCTTTTTTGTTTTTGCTATGCAAACGAGGTTTACGAATATCATAATAGTATAGTGAGATCAAAGTCAAACAAAAAAAAGACTAACACAATCTACACCTAACAAATCTACAGCTATTCACGTCGAATTAGAGACCGATTGACAACATCAGTGAGCGAGTGGATAACTTCCATATGTTACTAAACTATCGAATACGCACATTGGGATCATGTTATACGAATCATCACGTATCGAACCCACTTTTCTTAGTACCTTAAGTCTTGTACCGAGATAATATCATTTTGTCACTCGCGTTTTTATGTTGAATTGTGGGTTGAGTGTAATAAACTTTATCAATAAAAAGTTGAAACTCTTTGAGCGGAGTTTGGCAAAATATTTTTCGGCAGATCGGGGTAAATAATTTAAATTCGTATGTTTTTGAAACGTTTATATAAAAACCACCACCTTCAGATCAATCGAATGAAAAAACAAACGATTACTGACTAGAAAATGTAAAACAAACAAACTCTATACTCGATACTATGCTCGATAACTGAAGCAGTAGTGCCAAACTGAGACAATTCAGTAACTTATTGCTCGCTAACTGGTGCGGTAATTCAGCCCCAGATTTACTTTATATTTCATAGATTTTAGAGCCTAAAGTTTAGCACGGCATACCCATGCCTTGTAGTAAAATTTACTTGGTAGAATATTCTTATGCGGGCTGGTTAATACTTTAGTTATATTCCTTTTCCACTAAGTGCATAAAACGTGTATAAATTTTGTGGAAGTGAGTATTTTTCGTCCCTGATATCCTACACCATGTCCTCAAAGAAGGCCCTCTGCAAAAGCTCAAAGACTTATTATAAATCTTCTAGTATGCTTTTTGAGAAGAAACATTGCCGATTATCACCCTAAGTCGCGATCTATACAAATTTAAAATCCCTTTTTATATCCAGGTTAGGCAACCCCATGACTAACCAAATTAGTTAACATTTGGCCTGCCATATTAAAGACATTTTCTAGTATATTCCCTTTATCCGCGATGCACAACTCATTCCTGAGTTGTTTTATTATTTTCTTAGCTTTTGGAGTGATTTTAAGGAAAAAAATCTTCACTTTGTGGGACCGATTGCATACAAAGTAACCAAAATTTTCATAACTGGCGCCCAACATAAGAGCTAAAGTCATTCTTATTAAGTATATGTTTATTCGTTAACAGTGCAGGAAATGTGTAGTAAATAACTGTTTCATTAAGTGCACTTGAAAAGAATAAATTCTTCACTATTAGGATCGACTGCAATGTGAACTTAACGTTAATAACTGGCGCCCAACGTAAGCGCTTAAACATTCCTTGTTAGATTTTTCTTTATTACATTTCCTGGTCATTTTCGCACAGCACTTAAAGAGCTCTCTGGACTGGAACAAAGACATACCACCAAGTTGTTGCCTGGTAGTTAAATTGTTAAGTGTTGATGAGTGTGTGCAAAGTGTGTTAAAAGTGTCAAAAAATTGGTTTCTGATAAAAATAAAACTCCTACATGAGTCCTAATAAGTTATCTACCAATAGATTCCATATCTTTCTTATACTAGAGGATTACAACTAATAAAATATCTTTTGTACAGTAAAGCAAATTAAAGTTTTTCGCAGTTGTCTAGTTTTGATAACATATATTTTCTAAACCAAGATTTACTGCCCTTTTGTCAAGACGAGACTTCTCATACCTACTGTATTCTTAAAAATAAAACAATGACAATAAAAAAACACCTGAAACTCGACCACAAATCTTCAAGTATTAGCCATATCGGCTTAAATCGTACCAACCGCAGCAGAGCCCGCAAAGAACAAGAATAAGACAAAAAAAATAATAATAATTTCCCTTCCCCATCATCATCTACCCATATGAATAAGTATGAGTGATGCAAAAAGCTGAAATTAATCCGAAAATAAATTTAATCCCAGATTAAGTGATTTTCGTTCCGCTTCCAAGTTCTCCTTCTTGAAGGTGAACCATGTCAAATGCCATAAATGTATAGACGGTGTTGACACTCCCTCTGCGAGCCGTCAATTTTCTCTGTTTTATATATATTTTTTTCTATAATTTCAGTCACCTTTCACTTCCACATCCACTTGATAATATTTTTTGCATTTCTAATCAAGCATTAGGTTTTAAAAGGGGGGAGTAGCTATACATTCTGTCACATGATAGTGACAGAAAATCACAGCGAGTGCAATCGAAAAGCACCCACAGGGCACGAGATATGACTAGGTACGCGCGATCCCGTCAAGCGATATTGTATATAGCTTGAAAAGGGGTTGTAAAAGTTAATCCAAATTGAGAGTATACGATTAACGCGACGATAAAGTTTTACAAGTTCAGTTATCAAGTTTTGTTTGCCAATGGAATATACCTAGATAAAATTTATTTTATACTATTTCAAGTTGCTTTTTGCATTTAACAAATAAAATATTTATTTCTTGTTGCTGTTCTTTTTTCGTCTTAAAATTGTATAAATTATTACTCCGTTTGGTGTTTTTATTTTTTTGTTAAACAAATAAATGCGCATCTGACGCAAACAAAGTTTAGTAATTAATTATTCAAATCCGATTGGATTATAATAATTTATTTTGATTATCATACCTGTATAATGCGGTAGAAGTTCTATGGGGGAGGTTTAAGAGTTTTCATAATATATATTTGTGAAGTCGTTTTTTGTGATGTTTCACTTGCGGTTGCTGTGACTGAATTTAAAAATACATCTATATGGAAACACTTAATTCATTTGTGGATTAATTGGTGCAGGAGACACCTGATCAATTGGTTTGGTTTTAAATGTGCACTTTAATGCTGTCTGGTTGGTTTTTTTTTATCCCAGAATATTGAGAACTAGCATACACTTACAAGACATTCATAGGTTGTAGTTGCTTATAGTTACAAATTCCTGGGAAAGGTTAGTTTGTAGATTGTGGTGTCTATAAATCGCAGACGCCATAGGGACAATTACTGCAATGAGACCGACACAAAGGTTGAAAGCTATTCCTAATTTGCGATCCCTAGAGTAAGCCATGCTAAAATTGGCTACCAAGCAATTAACTGAAAACGGAGTGTCTAAGTGCAAGCAGAGATTTTGGAAAAAAATTGTCCTCCTCTTTCCGAGCTGAAGAATAATAATGAACGAAACGAAAATAGATGTCCGTATGTATGACTGTGAATGATAGACTGTGAAACTTACGCAAGCTTCTTTTTTTTAGAAGAAATTGATAAAATCGTGTCAGTATCTTCCAATACCGCGAACAATAAACCGAATACGCTGATAAGTAGCCAAAAAGGTGTATCTTGCAATGAAGTAAAATTCGAATTAGTTTAAACAGTATTCCTGGGCATAGAGGCAAGTGACTGACGAGCCAACAAGAACATATTTCGGAATGGTATACATGATCGGGGACTTTAGTCCATCAAACCTCACGAAGCAACTTCAGATATCGGGAAAAACTTCTCCGACTGGAATTAAGAGAAAGTAAAGTCAACCTAAAGCAAATCCTGGAAAAGGCCAAAGAATTTCAAGTCAGTTCGACTTTGAAGGCACTAAATGTCAACTACACGAATGACATCAGATCCGCGAACTCAATGAGCTGAACCATTCCAGCTGTGGATGTACCTAGTACAAAAAGCCAAATCAAAATCAATCAAACATTAAAGTCGGGAAAGGCCATTTTTTTTTTAGCATCTTGCAATTAAAGAGTTTGAGTTGGACACCTCTGATTTAGAAGCCTCTCTTTGTTTAAGAGCTTTCCGATGTCTCCCTGTTTTTGTGTCAAATCGGGCGCGTATTTCGATTTTTATGTCCTGGAAACCTATTCTTCAAACGAAACACATTCAGATTTATACACCTAGATCCTAGTGGAGTGTGGAGATCGACGTCTAGTCAGTTTTTTAGATCTCTCTATGAAGAAGAATAGAACTTTTTTTTTGACTATAAAAAAAAACATTTGCTTATTTAGTGATAGTTTCAAACATCTTTAACAAATAGAGAAACACTAAACACTTTTGGGTACTTTAGATTAGTTGTAATACCCGTGGGATTATTTTCCTTTCTGCACAAAAATTCAAGTACATGATCAGTTGGAATGTGTGGATTCTTTCTCATCGTAATAAATATTGACGCTTTAATTTATGACAATAATTAGTAAGATTGGGCAGATTCTTATCTTCTCGATTAAGGTTGAATGCTATGTCCGCGTAATGATTGTATTTTTTCTACACCAAATTGCCCCTACCCTTACCCTTGGAATGTCTTCATGTGAGAAATCGATACGTAATCAGAGTTCAGTTCAATCACTGTTTATCATCTTCAGTCTCTGAGTATCATATCATTTGGGGCCTACAACTGTACGCCTTTATTTTTATCGACTGCAATAAAATTCCTTTCAAATACAAAGAAAAAAAAGTTCAATCTGAACGCTCATTCCATAGCTCTACATCGAAGATGTTAAGCCAAGATTATTGGTTTGAATGGCAGACAGCTGAAGTCGACTAAAAATATATCCTGGGCGATATCCCCTCATACTTCGAAGATCAGTTACCAGCATTTGCTGAAATCCAAAACATATTACAACTTCTCATCAAACGGATTCAAAAAGAAAAACCCAAAAACTCCAAATATGCAACAAGAAAATGCTGTTCTCCATCATATAAGGCTCACTCACCAGCAAAAAACAAAAAAGGAAGAACAACCATCAAAAGGGAAACAACCTGGACTTAACTTAACGAATTTTTAAAAAGTGTAACCTCGATTTAAACGGATTAACTCCATTACTCATAATAATAAGCCAATTTCTACAAACACATTCGAATGATCGTTTACGCGTTTATACCTGCCCACTAAAGCGCGACGACGCGACGCAGCAAGCTACGGTATGCCATCGCATCGGTGGCATTAATGAGGAGTCAAATCGAGGAAGCCTAAAGTCCGAAATGTTTTACACACACACAGCAATAAGTATAAAAAAAAAATAATAATAATCAAGCGAATAATGTAAAATCACTGAGAACCTTCCAACGCGACGCTGATCTGCTTAACTAAATCCGGCTTATGTCTTAGCATCCGCAGCATCAGCAACACGGCCGCGACAACAACAGAGCCAGAGCAGTTGGTCAACTCTTTTATAACAGCCCAAACAGCCCAGGCCACATGATCAGATTAACCCAAACAAAAGGGTGGGCTCCGCTCCGAATACGCGAGCGTTACAGATTGTATTTTTTTTTTTGTTTTTATTTGTGTTTCATTTCTCTGATCCTGCCCCAGAGAGAGATCACTTCCATCCGGCAGCAATGTAGAGGGCACACTAAACCTGGATTAAACTCCCTCCAAACACACACACACATACACAAATACATCCACACCCCTCATTTCATTCTTTCCACAAATCGCATAGTTAATGTGCGAACTTTTCCACGTCTTAGTTTTTAATCCTTTCTCCACCGAAGAGCGGCACGATCGATGTCAGTCAATAGATGGGATTGTCTTATGTATGCGCCGCCGCCGCACCGCTCATGGGCTCATGGCTCATGGGTGGCTGGGATAGAGTAACACAAAATTTGTGTCTCATCGCACTTCCGGTCGAAATGGGCTACCTACACATGTATTCTTCGTTTTCTGATGACGAAGACGACGAAGACGACCATGATGATGATGATGGAACGTAATGTGTTTATATGCAGACCTAAGTATCTGTACGGGTACACGATCATTAATTGTCATTATTCTCTTATGTTACCTATAATCCGATCACCTGCTTTTTGAGCGCAATTCTGATGTAGTAAAGATAGATACTCCCGAATGGGTGCAATGGAACGTATTATTCTCTCTGTTTCCGAGGAATATCTGTTAAGTGAAAGAAAAGAGCTTTCACCGCTTAACCAGTTCTGGGAATTTTTAGCAAATCGATCGTTGATAATTGATCGAGTATTAAGCAAAAATTTCGAATAAATTCGAACAATAGTAGATAGACCGAATTATTTGGGAGAGTAAATTAAAAATTAAATGGATTTCATTTCTCTTTTTTTTCTTTTTCGTACGTATTTTGTGTGGCGGGTACTCATGTACTCACTGTGGAGGCTCATTAGGAAACCTTTTCAAAAATAATTATGTTGGCTATTTAATCCGTTAAGTTTTCACGAGTAAAGGAGAAGCTCATCATTATCATCTTACTGAGAAGTGATGGAATAGAAAATGTTGGATGCAATATCAACATAGATTCCTACTCTTGAAAACGTCATCTACCAGGGTAAAGTGATCTAGTATAGAGTGTAACTAGAACAAAGCGATCCATTTAATCTGAATTGAGTCTCCAACTCAATAGTACTACGAAAATTTGTTTCTAAATGAATGTTAAGTTTTGTGTCTACTTGTGGCGAACTGGAAATGGCCCTCAAATCACGATCTTAGGTACTCTTCCTTTAAAGCCTTATTTTGTCAAATAATTAATGTTTTCTTATAAAACATTTACGATAAGGTTTTATAGACAGGTTTTTTTGTGAAGGTGTTTGTTTGTTGAATTCTGTCCACCCGACCAAAACGAAGCAAGGATAGCAATATCTAAACTGAAGTCCTACAAGGGTGCCTCCCTGCCGAAATATCTAAGACATGGAAATGCCTTAAAAAATATCATAAATGGACCCCAGCACCGTTTCACAAGAATGGAGACCCCAAAAACTGCTCCAACTTTAAAGTTATCAGTCTCCTTAACTTCGTATATTAGGTCTTGTTTGACGTATTTGAAGACCGATTTAAACCATTTTTCAAAGACCTGGGCTCGACGTCTTGGCGATGCTTCCTTTCCGAATTTCGTCGATTTAACGATTCGATTGAACGATTACAATTTCCAAATTAATTTTTGGAATGAATTTTATGTGAATTCTTTAAGAAAATAAAATATTTCGAAATTAGAATTGAAAAACATATATTTTTGAAATGAAGCAGATGATTATAATAAATTCCTTAATTATGACGTACTTTTCGAAATATTTTAAATGTATATTACCTCAGCATGCCATGCGATCTTGCGATCTGAAGCGTTCTTCCCAATAGTAAAAGACTTTGCGCATATCTTGGAAAATTTGAGGTCCAACTCAGCAGATCGATATTTATTTCGGCTACTCGGTGGCAGCCTTAAAGGGGTGCCTGCTATGAACCATTTTGAAACCTAAGGACTGAAAAAAAACGCTGTGGAGGAATGTTACTCTTATGAAATAGATTGTAGAATCACATCGGGCAATATCAAGTCTACCTTATTAAAAGCGAAAAGTGTGCTACATTAAAGTCAGTAAAATAAAACTCAATTGAATAACTGGGCCGAAGTATAAAAAAATTTGCAAAAATGTTGACATATCTTACTGACAAACCCCTTTAGTTTTTTTTGTTGTTGTTGAAATGTCACATTTGGCAACAAGTTCCTTTTAAACTTTCCTTTTTTGGAAACAATTGGACTGAACGATGCGATTGTGATGCTACATGAAGCAAACAAAAGATGTTACGCGAGTTACGCGATTAGAGCCCTGATTCACCTGACCCGACCCTATCAGTGCGGTTTTAGGCCCGGTAAGTCCACAATTGTTAACCTGGTCAAAAAACTGCACCAACTGAACAGCCGAATAAGTAAGCAAGTAAGGTCGGATTGTTACGTAAGATATATTATAAATATGATACATTATCAATGAGCACAGCAACGAAGGCGGAGGCAGATTACATTTCGATTTTCCGGTTAAGTTTCTATATGGATTTGGTGGCAAAATTAAATTTTGTTTTATTTCCAAAATTTTCCAATTTCAGACTTCGAGACAGAAAGACAAAATAAGTGTACATAAATAAGAAACAAAAGTGTTGCGCCACTCCACGTGCGTCTCAAAATGTTCTGTGATCGAGTAAACGAAATACGTTTAAACACAAACTGAAAAATTTAATTCTAATTCAGTCCCAGCATGTAGTGAAATATTTATGTATTCTAAGTCCAAAACCCTATTTTATATTTTATATTATTTTATCAAAGTATTGAGCATTTCACGAATGCCTATCTAAAGTTTGAAAGGGCTGTATAGTTGTATTCACTGACAGAACTATTACGGGCCTCCATGCTATAACGAGGAGTTCGGTAATGTTTTTTCGCAGTCTTCTCCCCTTACTGCTACCTAAAGTATCGAATAAGATTACTCAAAAGTTCTGTCCGTTCAATCTTCAATATTTGAACTTTACATTTCTCAGGCGTAGTTTGCGAAGTCTAATAATTCCTCTCATATTAATGCGTATAGCAGTGAAATTTATTGTAATTTTGTTTCTAAAGGCAATGAACAGATTGGAACGCCGAAAGATATACAGGAAAACTTTGTTTGAAAATTCCGTCTATCTGTCTGTCCAGAAGTCGCATGACGTTAGGACGAATTTGTTTCAAACCCCGTATAAAGAGTTTTTAAGCTTAATACTATCTTGCGGCCACGCTACCTACCAGACAAATATTTTACCTTTAGCCCTTATTTCTCCAAAACGGCTCCAAAGACGCACACAGTTCTTCAATTTCCATCGACCGAATTGTGTTTATTGCTTGTGTAGATCGTTGTTTTGTTTATAAAAGCCTCAACAAATTGCATCCTTCCATCAAAATGTAAGGATTCGGTTAAGACTTCCCTGTTTTCGGTAAAATTTAGTCATCCCTTACGAGAGATCACATTATAAAAGACTGGCTTGCTTTTTACAAACTAACCTGCTCGACCAAACTAATTCTTAACGCATTAGTTCGTCTAGATTTCATCAGCAAATTTCAATTAAATGTCAATTATTTCGTAATTGCGCATAATAAATCCTTTTGTAAAGCTGCAAGGTAATTCAGAGTTTCACAATTTCAATAATTTTTTTGTCTTTGGCAGTTAAGATAACAAATTCTACAACAAAAAAAAAATACATCTTCTCTTAATCACGAAAGCTCTTTGCAACTTTACCAACAACAACAGAGTAAAAAAAACACACCGATGAGGAAACAAAACAAAAAATCAACTACATACCACTAAAACACTTTCAACACACAACATTTGTGATAAAAAATTTACAATTACTCGGGGTTTACTTAATATCTGTTGACATTAGGCGCTTAATCACATTTCAAAGGAATAAACACAACTCGCACACACACACAGATAGATGCATATAATATAATTTTTATTTTGATTATAATTCTGTAGATACATATAAAAGAAAAAAAAAGTGTTCAGCTTATACACTGAAAATCTAAGTACATACAAAAGGAACTAACAAAAAATTGCTAAAAGCGGAACTGGATTAAGAGATAACCACAGCGCGACAAACTCAACCCGCCTCCAATCTACAAACATACTATGGTAGTTTTGTGGTATCTGCTCTGCACCCCGTTCACTTACAAAATTTGTGTTCACTCAGTACTGAAAAGTTAAGTCAGGAATAAAGATAAAGATAAATTATTTAATTTACACATAGAACACGCGCTTTTAGATACAATCCACATACCCCGCTAAACTTTTCGGATACGATAAAACAACGACGAATTGTTTTTTTTTCCAAAACTCACAATGGTTTTTCCCAAAAGTTTGTATAGATTTCGAAAGTAGGTACGGTGCTGTATTGTGTTGTGTTTTTTTTCTTTTAATTTTTTGGTCAAAAAGTAATACATACGTTCGGTATAGGTACATATTTGTCATGTAGACAAATTGTATATTTGTGTATCTAATAGATACAAAATTCGATATCTATTGCGGCTTAGTTGACAACAACAACACTAGTAACATTGGCTATTGGCATGTTGATATCTTAAGCTATATGCGATTAGATTAGAGAGTGTGCGAGGGAATAGAGGACAGGCAGGGCTTTTATTTCTTCTTTATTTTGGGTGGTTATAAATGTTCGGCGCGGTGTTGGCGGCTTGGGGGATTCATTGAAATTAATTGTAATAGGTTAATGCGATTTGGTATTATCTATGGGGACGAGTAGGTAGATATAGTATCTAGTCATAGATGAACATTGAAATATGAAATAAAATAAATTAACGATTTTAGATTCCAAGTGAATGGTGTCAGAATGTGTTGACAGATAGATATAGACCGAGATATGTACGTGTGGATTGTGGTGGCGTGATTTAAGAGGGAATTAGCGCGAGTGCGGTAAGCTTTGTGAAACATATTTTAAGTAGATACAAATATACATTTTTTTTTGTCAAATTCAAAGGTACAATATCGTTTTAAGCTACGAGCTAGAGTATGAGTGTATTGCGAAATTATGAAAATGATTGCACAGTGAATCAGGCGAATTGTGATGGAGAATTTTGTGCGGAAATGATTGTGAATCACTTAATTGTCTCAGTGAAAGGGGGTGCAGTTTGGTGAATTTATTTTTCTATTCGGAATGTAATTTTTACTGTTCAATATCTATCTAATAATTCTAAGTAGTTTATGAAGAGTCGCGGTATCCAGAACTGTTGCTAGCAAGTTCACTTTCAACTATTATCCGCCATCGCCATCTTCCGCCATCTTCCCAGCCATGAGATCTCTTCTAAATAAATAGCTGAATCACAATAGTGCGCTTCAAGCTTCTAACCGAGATGAATATTAGAAATGTGTGCTCACTAATGAGCAGGAGTAAAATACAAGCGACATTTCCCAATTGAATACGGAAGTTCAAAAAAATGAATCAACCAAAAGCCTAATGATAGTTCAACTAATTTCATCATAGTTATTTTGTTTATAAGAACGAGAAAGGAATTTGGAACTAGTTCTAGAAGATATCACATGGAACCTAAATATCTAAGAGCTTAGCATGCTCCTTAAGGGAAAATGCATGTCTAAACAAAGACACCTTTGGATTGCGACCTTTCTGGAAGTGCAGGGGGGTCTCTGCCAAAACAAGTGTGCTACATTTATGATTAGGCATATCCTTTCATATCGGTTTTTAGGTGGAATAAACCTACAAGAAATTGTCACTGCTAATTTCACTCCTTGTTTAATGGATTTGTCATCGATTCATTATGAATTCGACTTTCCACGAGTTCAAGAATAGTTTTCGAAAGGGTCGAGGGAGAATGTCGTCGCATTATCACAGATGGTTCCAAAATTTGCGAGAGTTCAAGTGCTAGTGCTGGTGCTTTCGTGACAACATCAGGCTTTTGTTCCACGTTAGAAGGAAGCGCCATCTTCCCAGCTATGAGATCCATGCTCTTCTTATGTTATTATTTTTTTAGTATATGTGTTCGTCGAGACAAACCATTCTAAGTTAGCTATCAAAGATCTGCGATCCAGTTCAGTAGGCAGTTGATCTAATGATTTGGGTAGTTAGCGAGAGTATTTTGTTTGTGCTTTGTTGAGCACTCTCATAGTCCGAGTGCTGAGCTGGTAGCCATTCTTTTCCCCTGTCTATGAAAAGAAGGTGAAGCGTGGTTTAGAACGCCACCGAAAAGAGGTCCTTAGAGCACCTGTTCCTAATGGTGAGACATGCAACTCGTTGACATTTTTCTATCGTCTTCAGTGCATTGTATATGGCTGGAGAGCTCTCTTCTAAATAAATAGCTGAATCACGATAGTGCGCTTCAAGCTTCTAACCGAGATGAATATTAGAAATGTGTGCTCACTAATGAGCAGGAGTAAAATGCAAGCGACATTTCCCAATTGAATACGGAAGTTGAAATTCCGGGGATTATCCCACTTCCAGCACCGAAAAGTCATAAATTCGGATTAAAGTTGAATTGTTCATCTATTCAATGAAAAAAGTAATTTTTCAAAACCTACTTCCAGCTGCAGACCTAATTATGGATTGCGCTACCTACCCTACAACTGGCTATATTAATCATCACCTTTTTGATCACCTTTCCATCGGTAGCGGTAGCCAAGAAAAGGACATTCACAGGACATACATACATATATACAGGTAGAGCAGTCTTAAGAATAATAAAAAAATACACCGGCAACATAACCAACCATTAATTTAAATTGTGTCACACATTTTGACATCCCCCCTCTGGCTACTGTGCAGTGCACATTTTCACTTTTCATTGGCTATCGCGCCGTTGCGTTGTCTTGATGTCGTTTCTTTTGATACCGGAAAAGCCCTTCCGCATTTTGTATAGCTATACCTACACGATCATCATAACGATGACAACACCACCGCGCGCTGATGATGTTGATGACAAAGATGATAATGTGAATCCAATGAGCACATCTAGCATTCACCCAACCGTTCAACCTAATAAAAAGATAAACGTATCTTTCGCTCACAGCACAGGGAACAAAAAAAAACTTACCGGAGGCGATTTTCTTTTTCCCATCATCGAGAAACAGGTGAAGAAGGCGAGCAGGCACCGGACCATTGCAACTGCAATTGAACATTCTGGCAAACGCATTTCTGTAATTTGTATCTCAATGTGTAATCGCGCACACAAAAGTCCCACACACAACAGTCAGTCATACGGCTACACATTCATTCATACGACACGACTGTTCAGTTGTAGACAGGAAATCTATTTCGCTAACATCCCGTGATTTCTTTGGCTCACAAAAGTCACAGTCACAGCATAGCATATCCTCTGTTGCGCTGTCACCTTACACTGCTGTATCTTCTTCTATTCGTATTGACATTTTACGATCGTTTGCTGTCGTCTGAGAATCTGAGTTTTGTCACTGTTATACACCCAGACCGAACCCGCGATGATGAGGATGATGGCACGCGGCATTATGTCACTTAATGACACACAAACAGTGAGCGGCGCGCACAGTGTACGACGACACAAGTATACAACTCTGCGGTGTAATAAGATGCTGACTATGCTGTGCGCCACAGTAAAACATGAAATGTTGACGGGCTATTAAACGCCATGTGGATGCCACACACGCATGCACCGGCAGCTTCACCATGGCACGCAGTGCGTTGCTTAGCGTAAAGTATTTCACAATGTGCGCCAAAGTATCTATTATAAATGCGCGCGATACCGGCGAACTCGCAACACAAATCTCAATTCATTTGCAGAAAACTGTCAGTGTGCGCTTCCCTATGAATATTGCGCGGAATTTTATTACCGTGTTATAGATATCCTAGTTTTATGACATATCTTTTGGCAGTTTTAAGAAGTTGCACGTGTTATGGTTTGGTTGACATACTGAAGGTATAAAGCGATTGTTAACCCTACAACAGAGGTGATCATCATCAAGTGTAGTGTCGAGCACTTAATATCACATTTTCATTATAAATGACGACTGTCGAGGGAATATGAGGAACGTTGACGTTTAATAGCAATCAAGTGGGGAACGCCACATTTCCAGGAACTAATTGCGTTTTATTAGATCCATTAAGAGCTCCGGGTGTCTTATTTGGAGCAAATAGATACTTTATGGAGTTGTGGATGGTTGAATAAATTTTCGGCCGGAATGAGAGAAATTTATTTGATTAACGATCTTTTCTCTCTGGGAATTGATTGAAATACTATTTGTAGTTTTTTGATGCGAAAGAAATATTTCCACTCGAAAAATTGTCTTTAAATACTGTCATGTTGGTTTTATATCTATCATGACAGAATAGGATAAACACATAAATAGAATATATTAATAATTTCTGTCATAAACCATCCTTTATTAATATCTAACAGTTTATACGGAGAATTTTGACAACATCTTGATTATGTTGGATGTTATGTCATGAGAGATGTGTTGGATGTGACATCTGTATTAACAGATCTCTGTTATTATTATGCGTTTTAAAGGCAATTAAAACAAATTTCAGCGGTTATATGCAAAGTCTATCATGCGATCTTTAAAGAGATATATCATGATACAAATATACCATAATGCGAATTATCTTATACATGTATTTCCTGCTACTTTGCATTTATGGTCGATCTAATTCAATTACATACTTGAGCTTGGAGAGCTTATTCTGGGCTCTCCCATGGGAGAAAATTGAAATAATTTATCAAGTTGATATTTATTAAGAATATTTCCAATACTTGCACATAAAAAAACAGCATTTAATTAGCCTCAGAAGTTGAAACTGGGAGAGGCACGTTAAAACCTTGTTGAGTTCAGACCGGGAGACCGGTAGGGATGTAATAAGAGTGGGAAAGTTACGGTCCCTCATTCTTGATCAGATTCTTGTAGGAAAAAGGAAAGAAAAAGATTCCCAGAATAGTAAAACTTACACATAACTTCTGTCATGTGACAAATTAAAGCTCTTGGAGGGTACAACTTATTTGGACATGTATTGCAACTCAAACCAGCTACTTCTACTTTAATATGAATATCATCCCACATGTGAATATCATCATGTGAATGTCTATGCTAAAAATGTCATGTAATTTCGACTAAGGCACATGTACCAGCAAATTAGTCACTTCCTCCAAACTAACATGTGTGGTCTCTCTGTAAACAACCATGTACAAGTACCCAGCACTTCACATCATATTAGGAAACACTACATCACAATAACAATAGAGATTATCGCATAATTTCATCCTGTCGATCTGCACAACCTTAGACTTCTCTCTTCATCGTGTATCTGCTTCCTTTATACGAAATAAAAAGGCTTCCAAATCCTTGAAGGAATCAAATAAAAAAAAACCGATAAACACCCCAAGGAAAGAAATAAAAAATGCACAACCAACAAAAGCTCAAGTGGGAAATTGCCTTAAATCGAGAATAAATTGCGCATCGTGTGAGGGAGTGAACTCAGCGTACATAAAATTGTTACTTTCCTCGGCGCCTGCCGCCCCGAGCATCAACAAACAACCCTTTGACATTGAACCATATTACGGTGGCTTGGCGCGTCACTATACCGTCGTCACCGCCACCACCACCGCATATTCCCAATAGCACTTGAATTGACTCACCTCTACTTGAAAGGGGTTGCAAACGCTATGCCAATTGTATTGTGCCACGAAACGGGGTGGTCCTTGTTATTTCTTATAGTACGGAAGGACTATCAATATCTGAAATTAAGGTCTCACTCTTGAAATTTTAACAAATGCTTCCCTATGCTGTATAGTGCGGCCACCTTCTAGAAGGAAACACACTCAAACAGTTTCACAAAGTCGTGCCGCGCTACTAGATTCAATGCAAGTGACATGATGATGATGATGCGTTGTTGTGCCATGCAAACACATAGATGACTACGCGATGACGACATCGTTGTAATGTGGGCAAATTACAAAGGACAAGAAAAACACTGCGAGAAAATGTCTCCTTCACTATCCTAACGTGATGCACTCAAGTGCGGCAGCAGCGATTACGCCAACGACAACGACAACGGCGATCATGACGAGCAAGTTGGTATATCAGAAAAGGGGTCGAGATGCACTTTGTGTGTTTGCGAACACCTGTTCTCGTCTGAAGCGATGCATTCCCAGTCAAACCCTAGACCTGGAATGTCATATGGCCAGTTACATGCATACATACATATTGCATTCAACTATCCTCCCTCTCAAGGCACAATGTGTAATAGGCCATTTATGCAAGACTTGGAGGTTTGCTTGCAATGGCAATAGCAATAGGCCCGCTCTGGTAGTTTAGCGCCAAACTGCTGTACAAGTAGTTAACTGCGACACTGTTGTAAGTACTTGGCTTAATTACGATGCGTTTTCTGGCCGTGAGGGTGCCACCGCCACCGCCACTTTGCCACTTGGCCACAACTATTGTGTGTGTGTCTGTAACACTCTTATACTATATATGTATGCCGTACGGGAGATCGAATGCACTTGATATCGAAAGGAGTCAGTTGTCTGGATGCCTCTATAAAAAATTAAAACCCTTGAGATAGGTTCAACCGTTTACGCCTGTGGTGCGTATGGATGACTGGGGGGAACAACTACTGGAGATAGACCTAGTTAGATAGTTGTAACAGAGCAGCAGCGGTCTGTTCTTGGTGAGGTTTTATTAGTGTATTGTGACTGCTGCGACGCGTTATATTGCATTCCGGGAGTAGGTGTGTAGGTAGAGCAGTTGCCATTTTTGTCGAGTGTGGGAGACGACGTTGTTTGCTCGCAAGTTATATCGCGCATGAAAAATAGGTCAAGGATAAGGATGAGTTGTATCGGGGAGTTTTTTTTCCCTTTTTTCATTAAAAACTTTCACCTGCGGCCGGTATTATGCAAGTGGAGAAGCATCTGGGATTTGATACTTCGTAGGAGTTCAGCATCGGAAGCGGCATTTTCTAGGCTATTTAGTATCTTTCACTTATTTTTAATGTCTCACCTAATGCGAAGTGTGGCACCTTGATGTGAGATATATTTCCCTGTCTTAGGAGTGCAGCAGAAGAGTTCAGGTACATTAGATGCAGTTTAACAGGCCTTTCTGGCCAGTTTGTCTGCCTTTGCATTGCCATCAATCCCATAGTATCTACTAAGGATTTCCATGGAGAAACCCATTTCCGCACAAATCGTTTGAATTTAATTTCAGGGAGCAGGGTCTGTAAGAATTTATCTCAAACCCGAATCACACTTGCTGAGTTGCATAATGAAACTTTCTTTTTTTATAAGTGCAGGAGTGTTGCTCATGTTATTGCTTCTATATCAACCCTGGGATAGGTCCGAAAAGCCTAGGTTATACAAAGACATGCTCGACGCTGTACCCATTATGAAGTATAACGCGATGGTATATTCTGTAGCTTCTATAGAAATGATGATACCGACCATCACTGTGCAAATCTAGTTAGTGATATCTGGAAATATTTCCACTTTTCCACACTGACAAAGTAGATGTCTACAATAGACATTGGTATTGGCGCGGGCATCAAGGATAAACACGGCGTCTCACCAATAAAAAAAAACCAAATACTTTGCTGTCAAGTGGCCATATAGAACATGGAGTCGGTACGATACGGAGACCCTATTCTATACAAGGGCCTTATACCGAGATTATCATAACGAGATGAGCTTGGAATAAAGAGGTCAGAGATGAACGTCTGGCTTTCTTTAAAAAACAACAAAAAAAAAATAGTAAAATTACATCGCGACATACCATAGAGGACCAAAGTTCTGGTTTAAAGGTATAGACAGTCATGTCGTTATTTACATACTTCACTTGTCCGGTCTAAACGAGGGCCCGAACGAATCAGTTTTGTATCTCCTTAAAGCTATAGTCTCACTTACTAAATTGATCTCGAAGTTTTATTTTTTGGCCATAATTAAGCCGCGCTTAAACCTCTATATTGCTGTTTCCTCCCCCATTCCTCAGCATAGACAAAAAAAGAAAAGAAAACTATGCCACTCTACTATTGAGCAACAGCTCCAAACAGCTGTATACTTATTCCAACTAACAATTACTTTAACAACGTTACACTTGAATTACTTACTACGAAACTTGCCCTAAAGGTACATAATCCCAGGATTCCTGAACGCATCACTTACTTTCCACCTTCGCGTCCACCTTGCGACAGCCTAATAAAATCGAGGGAGTCTCTTTGTTCACCGAAACAAACAAAAAATCGTTAAAAATAGGAACTGCAACAATTCACATGACACAACGCGCAAACTATGTAGGTCGTCGCATAGGACTGATCACATTAACCCTCTCCCCTATTTTGATCGTTAATTCAAATCGGAAATGGAATTTTTCCCATTTTCTCTCTGCTTCCTCTTCTTCTTCTGTTCCATCTCCCTCAATAGCCCTAGGTGCTGGGTGCTTTCTTGATAATATCCCTATATGCGTCAAACATACACAAACTACTTACAGAACTACTCCTCCTCATGCTGTTGGTGCGTAAAAATTGTGTCTCTTTGTCATACATGGCTAAATACACAAATTACTACCTTATTATGAGATCCTTTTTTTTTCGCTGTAAAAAATCCATCAGCAAGCGAATACAACATTATAATTTTTTTTATATAGTAAAAAACAAAAAAATGTCCCATTGTGTCCTCGTCCTGGTATTTAATAATACTTCATGTGTGCTTCGTGAGAAACCTAAACAAGGGTTGGTTGGATAGTAATGTCATAAAGAAAAAAAAAAATGCGCACACACATTAATATAAATGCGGGGGTTCACATCACAGGCAAATGCAGTTAATATTCTTTTAATAGGACCGTTTCTATCCGGGACATAGGCACTTTCGATACGTTTTTTTTATAACGAGACGAAGTGAAAAATATAAAAACATCCCCTCAACCAAAGGCTGTAAAACAAATTAAAAAAAAAAAAACAAAAAACCTAAAATGATGTTACCAAAAGTTAATTTTCAAATGCATCCCGGAGAATCGCTCACATGGAACCAGAAAGGAGCACGGAAGGACATCAAGGAGCAAACACAATAAAACAACACACATAATTTTTCGATTAATCTATCGATGGTTCTGTCACGATAGAAAGGTTGTTGGTTGATGTACGACGTAGTAGTGTGTTGTTATTAGCTTTGAAGTTGCTAATTCAACTTCGGGACGACGCGACGGTTTTTGCTAATAAGGATGTTTTGTTTTCTTTTTCTGTTTGTTTTTTTGTGTGACAACAATTTTGGTTTCGTTGGGTGTTGCAATCCTTTTCGTATGTTGGTTGAGTTGATTGGTAACAATGAAATCATGTGGACGAAGTCTATAGGACTTTGTTAGAAGGAAATTTAATTACCTAGGTTATAGCTATGGGCTTTTAAAATTAATTATTCAGAGCTGGGGTATTTTTACCTTATTGTTAGTGAGAAAGTCCGGCTAACTCAAGGGGTGGTGGCATAAATTGATTGAAAAAGGTTGAAATAAGTATCCAATAGATAGCTGCATTGTGTGTACCTTCATACGTTTTCGATGTTGATTACGGAACTTTTAGAAATATATGTAATAGTTTGCGACCAATCTTAAGCAACGATTAGATTATATGACACACTTCCATACGTATAAGAAAAATTGCATAACACCCACATTTAGTCCAACCATTCGTATGGATGATTTTTGCAGATACAATAATTCAAATAAGAACTGGAAAAGCCTTTGACCTTTCTGCACAGACTGTGCCTATATGACGTTTTTTGGCGGAGGTTTTCAAATAAAACTTGTCAGTTCTCTGAATATTTTTCTCTTTCACAAGGCGACTGCCACAACGGGGCTGTGAATTATTATGTCAGTTGACCAAAGAGCAAATGGCAGACGAACCTACTTGACAGGCTCCCAACCCGTTCCTGAGACACGGCCTTCCATGATCTGTGATCCAAAGCATACTGCTTCGAGTTATCTAGACCAAAGGCTCTGGGGTCCGCAATGGGTTTGTCTGTGTGGCCGAGCTAATGTTTTTTTTAAGAATCGCATCTTGGTACAGCTATTAGAGTCCGCCGGTGTATATTCTCCTTCTTTAACCCTCTTCCATGGGCCCTCATACCACACAAGATTAACGAAAACACAACAAATCTGTTTCAAACTAAAAGGGCTGATTACTTTTTATGAATTGAAAACAGTGTCTTCCTTTTTTTGTATTAAAAACAACATTATATATAGCACGCGACTTATAATGATATTGGTCTTGGTCTTGTTGTTGGTCTTGATCTTGGCCTTGGTCTTTGTCTTGGTCTTGGTCTTGATCTTGGCCCTGGTCTTGGTCTTGGCCTCGGTCTTGGTCTTGGTCTCGATATTAGAGCCAAAGGGAGCTGATGTTCAGTCGTGTCAATTTACGCTGCAAAGTCTTACGAAATGGTATACATGCAGCTTTGTTTGAATCACATAGATGACAAAATTGCTTCCAGCCGAGATTTTTGAACATTTGCAGTTTATGTCATGACAGATATCATAAGTAATTTCTATCATGACATAAAATTTCATTAAACCGATATTAAATTAGTTTGCATTGAAAAAGACTTAAACTTAATCAATTTGTACTGATTTTTTCTCTCAACAGCCGTTTTCTTCTTTCATTTTTTTATCAAGAGCTGCAAAATATATTTTTTGGCGCAAAATTATTTAATGAACTTTCTCTGAACCGAACTCAAATTGATGCTTTCGCAATCGACTGTTTCCAACGAAAATTAAAGTATCTGAAGGTCAAAACTAATTTAGCAGTCCTTTTTCAATACCATTCGACCATTTCTTCCTTACATTTTTAATTAACTCTCCTAACCCATTGCACTAAAGTGACAAACAATCCAAGATCTATCTCTTGCGTAAGCAAACAATATAACCTTGAATTTAATTAAAAAAAAAAAAAAACAAAAAAAAAACTAAACAAACAAGTATATCACATCTCCCAACATAACAATGTCAAATCATCTCCTCAACTTTCTTCCACTCTTTTCTTCGTCGTCATTCCTCAATCAAACACTCAAACATACTACACAAGTATATTAACTGCTCTTTATGTTCAAATCAATTTCACTCCTCTTTTAGTTCTATTCAATCAGAATCGATTAAAAGAATAAAACCTCCTCAAGCATGTATGTTTCGCGCCGATCGACCGTTCGGTATCTATCCTTGTATGTGTATCTATCGATTAATTGCGCGATGCGCCACACGTCTCACACATTAGAAATCAATAAAAAGATACAATACTTCACTATAGGATCACCTACCATTCCATCCATACACAGATAGATAGACAAGATCGAGACCGAAGTTTAGAATCTAATCGACACTATGTCACTAGACTCTTTCGCACTGTTTTGTTTTCCATCCATAAAGAGTGCTCATGCTCATGCTCAGCCTCACACTGCGGCCAGCCCATCATCAGCGATTCTAATTAAATCGCACCAATTAAAGTGTATTGAGGAGAAGATCTTCCATCATATCTCGTGCGCAACAAAACACAAAAACAAGCGACTGACATTTTTGTATTAAGAACTTTAATGTTATGTTCTTGATCAGTGATCGAGCGAGCGGTCTCCCCTTCAACTGCCGCCTGCCGCGCCCCCCTATCGCGCCGCTATTAAATCGGTCCCATTAGAATACAGGGAGCGTGACAATATATCGCCTCAATAACCCCCTCGTTGACAATTTACGTCACAGACAAATTATAAATTTCTTTTTGTCGAACTGTGAAAGTGCGCTTGATGGAAGAAATTGGTGGTGATGATGGCCCACCGTGTCCCGCACTCTCGTGCCCAATAAAACCCTAGATCTAGGAATAATCTGTGGGGTCAATCGATGTTAAGTAGAATCACGAATACCAAACTAATTGGATGTGATATATGATCTGCGAAAAAATATGTGTCAATCTGAAGAATGTGTAGTGTATCGCCTGAATAAAGACGGTATATCTGTGTGATTGTGTCGACAATATACATATACAATTTTTGGGGTCAGTTAGGGGGTCAATTTCTTAGTGACGTACGAATAATCTGTGTGTGGTTACTGGTTACTGGTTATAGTGTATCCTCATCAATTTGTTCCAGCACTTTGTAAGTGCTTATTGTTTCTTTATTTTTTTTTTATTTTTCATTTTATTAATCTTTTTTCGAGAGATATATTTATTGTGTGTGTGCGTGCTTTTTTTTTTTGTGCAGTTATAGCTTGAAAATGTATGTCATTGGGATTATTACATAGGACAATCAATTTGTGTATGGACGTAGTCGTCAGCAGTCGATCGTGGGGTTTTGGTTAATTTGTCAAGGCGCACAGTAGTCAAACTCATCGAACTCGCGGGAAACCAGGAATCTTAAGTGAATGAGCGAGGATTGAGTTTGATTTGGAATCGATTGGTCTGCTTTTGCTGCCTGTTGTCGTAGTGTGACTTACGTAACAGAAATGAACAAATCAACTTGGTTATTGATAGTTAATTGGAGAGAATGATCAAAAACGATAAAAGATAGAGAAACAATTGCAGTATTGGCGATTTGTTATGTTCGTTAGGAGAAATTCTCCTTTTATAGGGAGACTGGCTTGGTGTGAACGTGTGCAGTAAATTGAGTGTTCAATGGCGAATAGGAGACACTTAGGCGCCTGCTAGTTGTTACCTGAACAAGTCCTTATATTGCTCTGATGAAATGCAATATACCTCACAATGGAGTGATGGAAGATCGCAGGTTGAAGGGTTACGCATTATGATAAATTTGCATAAAATGTTGTATTTGTACATTCTTAGCCGCTTCGGAGGCTTAGATTGCAGTCAGTTCCATTGATTCTGCATAGTAACTTTTTAGAAAATGTGTAGATCTGTGTCACAAATTTATGGAATGCTAGTTTTTTATGCAAATCGTACTTAAATGTATATTACAGTCGTCAATAACTGTAGCACTGCATACTGCACAAAAATTCCGCTAATTCGCAGTGTATTTCGGTAGAAATACTTTCATCTTCCTTAATTGTATCATGAGAGATTTCTCATAAATTGGACTATATCACTTAGTTATGCTGGCTACAAATCTAAACTCCCATTAATGCATGCGGTCTGAGAGGAACAAGTTTCATACAACTCTGTGTCGCGATACATTTCCCACAGCTGCAGTAATAAAGAAACTTCTTGAAAATCAACAAATCAAAATTCAGACATTGTCTCACGTTATGCATCGTGCAATAGGTATTTGGCATATCACAAATTTTTGTATATCGTGATAGATCTCATGCTTAATTGATATTTGGTTCACAACGTAAAATAATAATATCAGTTTTTCATAAGAATATTAAGATATATCATGAGATTTCACTTATATATTTGAACTTGTTTGATGATGTATCGCAGGGGGAATACCGCCTGGTATTTCTAGTCCGTTTCATTAGTCTTGGTGGCCGAAGACGTTTTATCATACCCTCGTTTCCATGTTTACAATACTAATTCGATGAAAGAGCAGTCCTCCTTTGACAATGTTTTTAGGACTGATTTCACCTGTCTGCGTTAACGATGACTGGTTTTATTGCGACCTTTCTTTATCTTGTAGAGCCACCAAATTGAGAGGTTGGGCTTGTCACTTTTTTTACCGCATGAGTGAGTTTTGTGTCCGGTATTAACTCCGATACTGTTTTGCTTGCATTATTTCGGATCAAACCGGGAAATACATGGAAAGCCAGAAATCTTCCTTCTGGATATGAGGAGTATTTCCGCCTTCTCTTCCTCAAAGCATAATTCATGATCTTTAGAAGCTCTTTAGCCGCTTGGCAATCTTCTATCGTAGATGATACTGTGGTATCTTGAAGGTATCCCGCACTTATTTTGAGCGCCCTCAGCTGTTTTAAAATAAAGGTAACAACTTCTGCGGGTATACCGATAGGTTCTGGCGTTTTCTTGTTTCGTAAAGAGCTTAAATCCAGATGATACTCACTGAAGAGTCGTCCCTTGTTTATAAGTTTTAAAACCCCTGGTCTCTTAGCGGATATCCGAAAGTGTGTGCTTCAAATATTATTTATTTTAATGGGCTAAAAGCCCGAACGCCATCATTTATACAACTTCTTTGTAGCCTAGTTCTTCCCACTTAGGTATTTTACTACTGTTTTGTTTATGGTATTTCTGCTCTACCACTTCTGTATTCCTCAAGTTTGGCGTGCCTTCTCTTCTTCTAATAACATTTAGCTTATCAGTGGCGTGCTTGGCATATGGCTTGCATTGTGCTTTCGGCAGCAGGATTGCATCTTTTCCCCTCTCTATTGCAAATATAAAGAGATCTTCGTTAAGTTTACCTACTTTTTTTATAGAAGTTGGATCAACTTGGTCATATTCACAAGCTATCGGCTATTCTGGAATGAAAGGAATGAAATTTAGTTTTTTTATAAACTGCGAACTCCCTTATCTGCAGTTGTTTCCTTCAATTATCTTTTAAATGCTCCAAAAATGCATCTCATCTCAACCAGAGGCAATCTACACATTCATCACTTTTGGATATACAGAAGCACGAAACCTATTAGAATCAGCGTCAATATATTGAATAATTTGCTGTCCCTCTGATGAGCGGCGCGCGGTGATCCTTCGTTGACATTGCAAAATTTATATCTGATGTCTTATCCGTCATCAGCATCATCATCAGCATCGTGCGTCCGTCTCATCTTCTTTACTGTCATTGGGGTCGCTTTTCACGTCGATCATATTAAGTGCGCATCATCGCAATAATCGAAGCACTTCATGCTGTGTAAACCGCCCAGCATCTACCAATCAATTGTCGTCCTCCTTTTTGAAACTTATACATATGTGTGTACACACACACAGTGCAGTTGCTTAAACATGCATAGCAAAAGGTAAGAGAGAAAGACAGAAAATTTAATTTCATCCGTCAATAGCCAGTAGCAGCCCTGCAGCAAGTTGCTGAACGTCAATAAATATCAACCTTGTGGCCCGCTCCACAGTGCATTGGAATTGCATGTATTTTCGATTAGATGGCCGCGACGGTAACTGGCGGGGTGAATCAGGTAATCGCAAACGCAAGTCCTTGCGACAAAAATTCATTAAGGCGCGCATTCGAAAGATGACGACGCTGATGATGATGATGATGATATCCCGCGAGCTTAGCTTTAGCCAACAAAAAACATAAACAAAAAACGTACACACAAAATATACTCTGGCTGGACAATCATGATGATCATGCCAACGCAAACGCACTACCGTACTCGCTTACTGCTTCTGGTTCTTATATTACAGCCCGAGGGACGCAAAAGTTGCGATTAATTTTTGGCAAACAGCATTCTACGAATTCCAGTTGCTACCTCTTAGCATTTACTCTGGGCTCTGTCCCGAGTGTGCGATGATGCTACTGTTTGTCTCCCCGGAATGAGATCGATACTCACCTCACGTCTCTGTTCTAAATTCTGATTGTGTTAAAAAGGCTCAAGTGGAGCGATGAGGAGGAGATGAACCTTTTAAGGTATGCGCGCACGTTGATTGCATTTACTTGTCCTTCTCATCTACACACACACACGCACCAAACGATGATGATCTTGTTTTAAAGTTCGTTACGTAATAGTAGTGGTTTTTGTTTTGCGCGCATGCCATTTCATTTTTGCGAATGACATGATCCCCTTGCCATATTGCAGTAGCAGCAAAAGATTGATGGATATTCGACTGGTTTGTCACCAAAAACGGGCTGATCGACGAAGATTTTACATGGCCTTAAATGTATCTTGTCACAAAGTGTCAGTGGCGATCTTTATCGGAAAATTGGGATATCGCTGTGGATGGGGACGACAGAAGATGCGCACGGACGAACTTTCGTGTGTGCTGTGTCATTCCATTCGACTGTCGTCAGGTATTTCACAGCCGATGAGACATGAATGTTGCATGTGATTTTTTGGTTCGATTTGAGTTTTAGATCATTTTATTGGGCTCTTGTCTGCGAGAGGAATTGAAATGGTGCTCAGTTTGGTGGTTTTTTGTCACCGGGGTGGAGCTATGAGCGCCTTTTATGGGAAAATCGTCTGCCGGTTGAATTTGTTTTGTTTGTGAAAGAAAAAAAGAAAAGATTTTTTATTCATTTTTTTTATTGTAGGAGGCTAAGTTATTCGGGGATTTTGTCGTAGGAGACAATTTTTGAAGGATTGATTGCTCTTGGAGTGAAGTAGTGGGATTTTTTTTGTATGCTTCGGAACGAGGCATAGCTGCAATTGGCGCCGAAGATAAGCAACCGATGGTTTGGGTTGAAATTTTAATAACATTATTCATTGTCATTTCGCGTTGTGGTGCATTACGATTTATTTTTTCTATACCAGTTTTCTTAGCTTAGTGGGTAGTTGAGTATAAAGAAATATTGCATGAGAGTGTTTACATCTCGAATTCAAATTGGCTACTAAATTATCTTAGGAGATGCTTATCATGTTAAGAACTTAGCTTTTAACTCGATTATTATCATTTGTTTCGTGATAGATATCATGTAACTTTTCGCATTCTTTGTAAATTTATAGTCTTTAAATTTTTAATTAAATTCTCTCTTTGTTTCGTGATACATATCTTGTAATTTTTCGTTTTGACGGCAAATAGTGCCTAAGTCATACAATTTCTCTGAAATACCTTCATTCTTTTGTAATGTACCATTTTGCCATTTTTGGAACGTATGGTACTGGGATACTCTCCTATAGGGTCGTCGGAGGACGCGAATTACTTGAAAACCATGCCAGTCCTTGGCGAAGGATGGAGTCGCCAACGAGAAGATTTATTCTAACCCACCATACCTGGTCACCATATTTGGCATCTCCTTCTCTATATTCACCACAACTCATCTCAACTTAGTATTGATCCATTTTAAAAAATAACAGTATCTTCAAAGCGAATTGAATTGATTATTAGATTTACTCTTTTGTTCCCTGATACATCTCATGCAATTTTATTAGTATCGAGTTGACTCTTTTGTTTCGTGATAGATCTAAAGCAATTTTCGACAACTTACGCTACAAAAGTATGTTCATTTTATACAGTCAGAATATTACCAGACAGGTTTCACCATCCGCCCATCTGTCTGATGATGTGGATAGAAGACACCTACTCCTACTGAAGTGGAAATTCTTGGTCGTTGCTACGACAAGTTAAACGATCATTTTTTAGTTTGTTACAAAGTGCACATCAGTATAGGAAGTTTGACAGCGTTTGGAAGTGTAGACATTGAATTTGCAACTGCACCAAGAGACCTTTTTTCGTGACCCAAAAACCAGTAGTATCAAACTTCATGAAGCCACTTTTAAAGTTTGAAGACACTCATTTCACCCTTCCCTCTAATGCGATCAACTCATCCTTATGAGGTCTTATACCCACATGCCATCTCGCATAATTCCGTCAAATCTGAGACTTTTTTCGTACCAAAAAAACTTTATAACATTCAATAGTTTCTGTAGCTTGTCTTTTTCGCTGAAAGAATGCCAACGGATAACACACATACTCCCATGATGTAGCGACCAAAAAAGGGGAAGAAAAGTCGCAAATTCTATCTTACGCACTAAATTGCTATCAAAAGTCATCCAGTCCAGGACACAGACTGGCAGAGAGAAAAAAGAGTAGCAACCACCACGAATCTTCCGCTCAGCATGTGTGGATTAATAAAAACCATTTATCGTCAAAGATGGATGGTCTTGACAAACAGGTAGCTAACAACATTGAATTTTTGATTAAAAGACATTAAAAATCCGGTAGCCCAAGTGTGGTAGCCACTGACGCTCACCGTCCACTGCCGCCAATATTACGTTGGCATCCCAAAACATGACGCAAAATTGCGCGTCGTCATCTTCCTCTCTGTCAATTTCTTTTTGGAATTTCTTTTTTTTTGCCCAAGTTGCTGCTACAAAGCCTCATCTCATCTCCTAATTTCATATTTCGTCATTGGATGTTTTTTTTCTGTTTTTTGGGTTTGAGGGTTTGGTGTACCTCCCGCTTGTACCCCTGTTAGGTAACACATGCTATGTTATTAAGCGACGGATTGACGACACTGGACACGGAGAGCGGCAGGCACTGCGAAACTGTTCGAACTGCTCTTGCGCTGCGCCCCAGTTCTTTGACTCGTAGGAGGTCAGAATTATTTGTCAGCGCTTGGCACACGAAATGATGCCGAGCGACGAAGGATGCAGAGACGCAGAGTTGGTCAGAGCGATCTGTGATCAAGCGATGGTGATCAAATTATTAGAAATGCAGATTCCCTGATGATGATAGCCCCGTTGCGCTTAAGTACCCAGAAGCAAATGTTATTGGCAACATCGTCTTATCCATCATTCTACCAGGCCATCATCGTCATCGTCAACAGGCATCATCATAATCAACATCGCCGCCAAAATATCCGCTTGAATATCGAGCGAGCGACCGAACGAACAGACAAATCGATCGATTCGATGCGATGCGATGGATAGATGGATGGATGGAAGGTTGGATGGATGAATGTGGAGGGATTCAATCATTCCTGAGGGCTTCCAATTAAAATTTTGATCGAATTTTATCCTCTTGACAAGGAACATGTGTAGCATAGTAGGTAGTTTATAGATGGCATTAGGGATGCAAGTCTATGTGCGAGTGTCCAAAAGGGTATTGAGTTTCGCTTCCCCGCCCGTCAATTGGCTTTTAGTTTGTGTTACTTTTTTTTGTTTTTTTTTTGCCAATGAAATTAACCCGATCGCCTTAAGATATCCTCCTCACAGTCTCATCCGAAGGGAGACCCATAAGGAGTTAATTTTCGTTAATCACTGTCTGTATGGTGGATTGAATGTCGTTGGCTCCTGGATTTTTGTTGATGGTTATTGGACTTTTTGTTCGTAAATTTTTTTGTGTTTCGAAATTTTAATCACGAACATTTATGTTAAGAAATTCCAATGTTGCTTGTGTTCAATTTTTTGTGTTGACGATTAGGGTTTCGGATTAACATTTTTATTTTATGTCTGGAGACAATTTTTTCTTTTTATTTTTGGCAGATCCTTTAATCAGAAGTTGTCTGTTAGTTATCGTGTTAGAATAGTAGGACATCAAAACATACCAAAAACTTTGAGCGTTAGATGGACTAACAAAGTCCATTTAAATTCAGAATAAAAGACGATCATCATAATCGAACATGATAAAATTAGTTAAAAACTTGTATAAGCTGTAAATCCGAAAGAATTGGTGGGTTATTTTTATATGCTTAGAAGATCGTCGATGAAATTATTGCAAGATTCTATGAAGAAACTATTTATACATTTTTATCATAGATACGACTAGTCCCAAACTTTCGTTCTTTCAGCTCAACATTTCAATATAAAAGCATTGTCACCGGCTGTTATTGGTACTGAAGAACCTTTAACTGCGTCTCTGTCATGGCTGGCAACTTTTTCTTCCATTTAAATAAAATGTACATAGATAAGAAGGATTAAGATATATGTATGTATTCTTATCTCATAAAATTAGGTTAGGTTAGGTTAGGTTAGGAGGGCAGATTTGCACCATATGCAAATTTAACCCGGAAGCCAGCTAACAAAAACACTTCGAGGAATAGTTTTATGTCGAATAGAGGTACCCTAGCAAAGTCGTCAAAACTTTCGAAGAACCGTGCTCCCATGCAGGATTAGCGGCATTTCTGTAGATCTGGGCAGTGCCATAGAAGATGCTCCACGGACTCTATTTCCTCTTCGTCTCTTCAGCCTTTTAGCCATGCTTCCGATGATACCACTCAAAATGACAAGACGCCAGCTCCTGTACATTTTGCTGTTTTTTAACCATCCGTATAGGCGGATGTACCTGTAATGATGATTCTGGGTGAGTCCCAGTTCCGTATTTTGGGTATAATTCGATCAAAGGTTTCAAACATGCTGAGTGTTCACAATAACCAGGCTTCCAAATTTTGTTCTCTCTTAATTTGAGAGCGGCTTTGGCTGCCGCGGTCTTAGTGATTTCAAGCTCAATAGATTTCCAGATCGAGTAGCGGTGTGGATTTAATTGCGCCTGTTATGCCTAGGCAAGCAATTCTCTGCACCTTGTTCAGATTCTTGAGATAGGATTTAGTGTTAACCGCCTCATACCAGACAACTGAACCGAAGGTAAGAACGGATCTCACAATCGCGGTGTACAGCCAGTGCACAATGTTCGGTTGTAAGCCCCAGTTTTTCCCAAAGGTTTTTCTGCATGCATAAAAGGCATAAAGTCCTTTCCCCACTCTTTCTTCATTATTCCCAGTTCAGTTTTTTGGTGAATACCATACCCAGGTACTTGGCCTCGGTAAAAAGATTAAGTTCGCACGATTAGCGCTTTTCTTAACTGCACAGTCCCCGAGGCTGCTGTTAATAACTCTGCTGTTAAGCATAGTCCTAACCCAGTTTGGCAGAAACTGTGATGAACCTAACTCCTCAAGTGAGGATATAATTGTTCTAGTATTTGGGCTTCTACATATGTACAGAAAGGCCGCCAATGTAAATTCTTTGTTTCCAAGGTATTTCTCGATCATTCTCGTTACTTCATGTAGCGCTGTGTCTCATGAACTTAAAAGAACAAACTACAAAAAACCCACTCAAACCGACCTCCGCTTGGGGATGTGACAAAATAATTCCAAAACGATTTTCGCTGCTCTCCTCGACATTCCAGCCTAGCAGCTGGAGCAAGTTTTCAGTCCCTAGCTGATATTAAAGTAGAAGTCTCCAGTCTGGCCGCTGGTCCCAATTGTGTTTTGTTATAGTGGTAAAATCTAAAATATTTACTGTTAAATAAGAGGGAAAGCATCTATTAGCGAATACTTCCGATCACGGATAGATTCAGTGAGCATTTAGACTTCCGAATTGTTAACTCTGATGAAGTGCCACTCGACATGAGGCTGAAACACTTAGACATAAATAAGGTAAGTCCAAAGCTTCCATCTTACTCTTTGAACTGATTGTATATTTTTATAGAGCGAAAGAGACTTTCAGATCTCTTTATAAATCTCTAAGATCATCATGAAACAAAACTTTCAATTGGAGATGTCATTTATTAGACAGAGCAGGCCATGTACAAAGAAAGTACAGAGGAATGTATTTTCCTCTCGTACGTTAATGCAGCATCCGCAGAAATCGAACAAGCCGTGTCGCATACTTGCCTTTGAGACAGTACTTAGTGATTACACCTATTGCAGTACCAGTGCGTAATTTCTGTTAAGCGATCAGACACTTAGAGCATTTTACATTTAGCTTAAACCTAATCTGTTTTTCCGCTTGGCATTTTGTGCCACTTTTCTACCTTAGGTTCGTCTTATCAATGTGAACTCCTAGATGAGCAGCGTGATTCCAAGTTTGGAGTGAGGAATCAGTCTCACATGATCCTGCAATATTTCATGATCCGGCACCCAATTGAGGTGAATATGCAGTTTGACTGTCATAGAAGAAAAGAATATCTCTTGTTTTTAGATATCAAAATGCTCTTCCGCCTGAAACAGAAGATGGAAATATTAGGCGAAAACGCAACCACCACCATTTTACCATTCTTTGATCCTTCAGTGTAAAAGTGCTTTATATTCCAGGAAATCACCATTTATAATATTCCTTCTGAATACTCTGAAAGCTTGCATTAAGAAAAATAGCCGTATATATGAGCCAATTACTGTTAACAAAATGTCCAGATGGAGGGAGTACTTCGAGGATAAGTTTGGGTTATAACCCCAATTCACAACGTTTTGTTCGATTGATTACTTTTTAAAGGAGTTATTTAAGGACTACCGTACTCGAAAGACGTTTGCACTGGGAACCTTCAGGTTTTTCAACATGTAATTAAATTTTGTCCTAGTTAAGTGGAACACGTTAGTAATTCTATAGGTGACCCCATATTATTTACAATCAGTCAACTAGATCCGACACGAATCCTCCCCAAAAGTTTAAACATGCATTAAACAAAAAATGCAAACTTCTCACTAAATCCAGTATTCACTTACCACTTCGTCCTGCATTAAAAGACTTAGGCGAATCAATTGAATGCCAAATAACACATGCCATCAAAATTGTACACACACAGTAGCCGTCGCAAAGTCCGCCGTCACTTCATTGGCCTACACACCCTGTTGATTGCAATCTTTGCACTGCATTCCACTTTCATTAAAAATTATATGCAAGTCAAGCCTTTTGTTGCCAGCCAGCTACTGTCAAATTTACGATTACGATTATTAGTGTGATCCTCTTCGCCCCATTCCCCTTTGGCTTTTGTAAGGTCTTTCGCATCCTTATTGCTAAAACATTATATACATGCATACGAACCGTCAACCACTGACTAAAATGCAATTATAATAGGCCCAGCCATAACAGGTTAAGGTGGAAATATTTCTGGAACGCATTTTTCTTTTTCGGGATTTTTGTTTTCATCTTTTCGCGTCTGTGTGTGCGGGGTGGTTTCTGCACTTAATTTTCGACCGATCCGCCTTTGTTTCGATATATTGGTGACTTTTCGCACTAGACCCGTAATTATGACCAAATGCACGTACACATACCAACCTACGTGAGGAATTCCACAAAACAACATAACAAAAAAATGTAAGTTTCTGTTGCATTTGTGGAAAGAGAGATGGTGTGGAATTGCGGGAGCAGAAAAATCACAAAATTAAATAACACGATCATCTTTCCATCGAAACACTCAATCATGCGATGATATCCTTGCGATGATGATGACAACAATGCTGCGATCGACGCACAGAGTGGGGGGTTTAAGTGCGGTTGAAGATGAAATTCCATGCATCGGCTTTGAGTTCTCGCTTTGTAGAATTGTTTCCTTAAAACAATGTGGTTGATATATAACACTCCGAATAGCATGCTACTTTTTTATTCGAATTTTTTTAAATTCCATTCTTCTCAGTTTAGAGAGGGGAGGGGGAGTGGTGCTACTTGGGACCCTGTTTAAGGCAATAAAGCACAGAAAAAACCGGCAAAAACCAAACCTTGGTTTACCCTGAAAAGTCGAAAATTCGTTCGTCATGTTTTGTCTCATCGATAAAGTGTCGATCAATTAAATAAGACTTTACCGACTGTATCCATTCGCACCACACGCGAGAAAACCAACTCAAACAAAAAAAAAAAACTGCCTCTTGGCCTACTATTGCCAGCGGGCGATGATTTAAATGTCCTCGCTTAACATTGGAGGTCAACCCATCTACAAGTATCGATAGCTATGCAAATGCATTTAATCGAATGAACAGCTATTTCGCTTAATTAATTTCACTCGTCCCCTTGGGTAAAGAAGCAAACAGCAAAAATAAAAATCTGGGTTGGAATTCAATTGAAGCCAAGCAACATCAGCGTCGGTCGATCGTGAATCTGTGGGTGGCTGCTGCTGCTCTCTCTCTGACGCAAATGCAATATGCGCGTTCTACAATATTAATTGCAATTCTAATTTGTGTTTTATTTATTTTGTTCTTATTTTATTTTCTAGACACAAGCGCTCGCCTTAACCCGCTCAAAGTCACCAGATATCACTGTGAAGAAGGAGCACTCATTATCACCACCACACCCTCACCTGCACCCGCAATTGCAGCAGCATCAACCACAACAACTGCAACAGCAAATCGTTCGCGATACACAATCGGCATCATCAACATCATCATCATCTGTGGGAGGTGGTGGGGGCGGAGGTGTTAGTGCTGGTGGACAATCGACTGACAAGCAACTCCATCACTCGCTGCATCAACATCAGCATTCGTCGTCGCATCACAATCATCATGCGCAACAGCAAAGTCAACAGCAACAGAGTCAATCGATGGATCATGAATCGCGAAGTCCACGCTACGGCCGGAGATCATCGGAGGCCTCACCTGTGCCATCGGTAAACGATCATGCGGTGGCGGTGGCATCTAGTCAGAGTGGGGCACTCCTTCCATTGGCTACGACACCAAAAATCACACCTCCCTTGTCGCTGAGCGAGAATGGTCCCATCAGTGGTGGGGCTGGTGGCATGCACACTGGAATAGCTGGCTCAGGTGTTATAGGCGTTGAGAAGATAAAAACATCACCATCGATGGAGCGACGCGAGTTCGACATGACAAAAGTAAACTGTGAGTAAAAAAAATTGATTTTAATTTTCTCGTACCAACATTATTGTCCCATTTACCCTATTTATGGCAGAAGCTTATCCCAAATACCCCCACTTTGCGTTTTCCGTTTGTGGGTTTTCGGCAGGGTGGATTCAATACTTGAATCGTTATATGGTTTAAACGGATTAAGCGACAACCACATGGATGAGCACGCATACAAATTTTCAGATAGTTTTCACTTTATTCGTCGTCGTCGTCATCGTCCTCGCCATATGTCGTTCATATATATATATGGGCAACATCGCACACAGTAACACTTAATCCGAATCCCTTATGCGGGCAGCGACGGGGGAGAGAATGACGAAAAGGATATGTGAAATCCTCTCCAACACTCACTCACACTTAATCGCGCTAAAGCAACGCACACAGAGGTACACTTTGCACTGGGGCAGGAGAAACAATTTTAGGGATTACTGAGATAGAGGTGTTCGGATTTTGGGGCATAGTGCTTTGGCACTTTCGCAAAAAGGGATTTCTATTGAGTGAAAAAAATAAATAAAAAATAATACAAATGATGGGAGAATGCTTTAGTGGATTCGTTCGTTGCTATTGTGGGTTTTTGGGATGTTGAGGAATTGGGATTAATTGGTGGAGTATGGATAACCAAGTGTAGTGCTCATATTGGCTTTAGAAGTTGACAGGTTGAAATTTAAAATGTCTTGAACAATTGGCTCCTAATATTTTGGGTACGACAACTAAATACTCGTCTTCATTCATGTTTTAATTTGCATGCCTCTTTAAGGGATGGACACTTTTCAACAGAAAAAGATCTAGGGAGTTAATAAGACTAAGCAGGGATAAGCTTAGAACTATACTAGAAATCCTGACAGGACACTATCTTCTGCTGAACCATGCAAAGACACTTAGATTACCGAATTCAGTTATTCGCAGATTCTGCGTTGAGGACATAATGTGTGAATGCGTACCTACCCGAAGAATTTTTTTAGGGAAATAGGCGGCACGAACTTCAAAGGGCCTTCTGGGTTTTTCCGAAGAAATTGAATTGATTGAATCTCCAGGGATCGCGATGGGTCCGTTTTGGTGCCTAATGCTGTGTGCTTGCAAAAGGAATTTAACCTTCGGCAGACAGTGGGAATTTGAACCTCTGATGGAATTTTAACAAAAAAGTTGAAAGTTGAAAACTATGTATATAACTATAGAAATAAAAGGCCAGGTTGGAATATAAGTGTGTCGAGGAAGAGACGGCTAAGCTTTCCCATACCCTACTGCTGGGTTATAGGTGATAATCAATCCGCAGCACCTGGATCTATACATGTAAAAATGGCTTGCCAAAAGTCCATAACAGTTCAGCCAAACAAACACTTGAATTTCGATTCTTCTAGTATATAAACTGATAAACAGAAAGGCTGCTGCTTCCATAATAGTAAACCGGTTTAAAGCTACTGAATAATTCCATGGCTGTCCAAGATATCAGTCTAGAGTCCTGGGAGTCTTAAATCCAGAAATCCGATGAGTAATTTTATAGTTATTCCTCTTCTTTATCTAACATATCTCCTCCGTCATAACTCCTTCGTTGAATCGGCGAAATAGCTTAAGCCAACTGAAATACAATAAAGTTATCCTTAACTTCTTGTCTTCTCACATTCCCCATTAAACCCCCTTCCCTCCATCAGCATTTCTGTTCTTGAGAAGCTTCTCATGACATTCCTTACTCTTGGATGTTTGTCAGACATTCGCAAGAGGTGGGGAAGCGAATACTACTTTAAGGTGGTGCGGGCCGCGATTTGAACCAACGACCCCTCGCTTAGTGGTTCAACGAACATAACCTCTAAGCCAATCGCATACAAACCAATAGTAAATTACTAAGAAATAAATATAATTCAATGTTTGCATATTGTTACAAGAAAGACAAACCGTGCGAGAACTTTCGCATGACACTCGCCTTGCCGAGCCTATTTATAACCTCTATAATTTAATGTATTTCAACATTATAGAACCTAAAGTATACTACTGTGACGAGAACTCTCGCTTGGTTAAAACATCCAAATACCTCCCTGTCTTCTGCAAGATGAAGAATTTGTTTTTTACTAAATTTCTTTTGCAATCGCAAACGTATCAAATTTGGAATTTGCAGCCTAAGTAGAACAAAATCACATCAGGCTAATTAACGACTCACAACCGGTTCTTGTTTAATTTGCAAGTCCCGTCCAAATTTATTTTTCAAATCTGCTCAACCCTTGTTCCATTTTACAAGATCAACGCTCATAATCCCTTCAATATCTCTCATTAAAATCTTAAAATAAAAAAAAAATCTATTTCATCATCCATGCAACGAGATCAGATCCCATATCACCGTAACCTGAGTTATATCCTTCCTTTTCATAAATTCAATTTTACGCAACACATTTTTCTCCTTGAATGTCATTCCTGTTCCGAAAGTACTCAAACAATTTTGGCTATATAGGTAAGGTCTGTACTATAATGCTTTCTCTATATTGGAGAGACGAATTTTCTACTCACACACTCATACTCATCGCATACGCAAAAAAGGGGATTACAGTGTGACGTCAAAATAAGTAAAGCCGGATAACTCGTTCTCGGGTCCCCCTTGTGCTGTGCGATTTTATCATGGGTAATCCCCATAATCCGAAAGCTGGAAAATGTTTGTTTATTTCAATTCCAAAATGTTGGGTTCGGCTTTGGATATACGAATATACGACGAGCTGCATGAAGGGATGGGCGAAAGAAAAAGGATTTCTTATACATAGGATAGGATTTCGTGTTTTTTTTCTCTGTTGTTATTGGGTTGAATGAAGGGGGAAAGGGTGATGGATTTGGGTTTGCTGCTTGAGAAGAGCTGCTGAGTTATAGAAGTCGTACATTGGGGATCCACAGACATCGTCATCGTCGTCGTGCTCGTCGTCTTGTTCGTGTTTTTGCCGAATTTAATCCATCTCTATCCCATCCTGGAAGTGAGTGAGTTTAATCCAAGCAACAGCGTCAGAGTTGTTGTTGCTGCTACCGCTTGCTGTGTGCGGATAAAGGCATTCGTGTTAAATTTCAATGCAACAATTTTTCTATCCTGTTGTTTGTTACGGACGAGTACGAGTGGCGGAGAAAAGATTGGTGTATTAAATTTCTTCAAAAAAGAGACACAGACACAAAGCGAACGAGAGAGACATGAATATTTGTCTTTTGAGTTCATGTCCTTGAACTCAATACAAACTTGGTGGAGGTTAACATTATTTTTATAATTTTTGGCAGTGTTTGCTGTGCGAGAAATATTTCGCTTCGGGGATTAAAATCCATCTAATGCTAATTGCATAGGATTAAGCTGAAGCGTACTTTAGAATATAGACTGAAGTCAATGATGCCGAAAGTAGAAGCTAATGATGGGCGCCCTATCAACTGCTACTACCAAAGCCAATTTAAACCCAGATTATGGGGCAAACAAGCACCGAAAACCACTTATAGCTTACCAAACTATCAGTAGATATCGTGTAAATTGTTTTCGATGTTAATCGACTTTTTCTAAGAGTAACAAAATATATTACCTCAGTCGCATCCAACATATTTAAGGTTTTATCCCTAAATTTAAAAACAAGTTCAATAAAGTCAAAGGTTCAGCTAAGCTGTAGGTAAATTCAAAGTACATTTATATGTTGTGAATTTTACAAAGACATTTTGTATACCAACTAAGTTTACAGAAAGTCACTTGGCCCCGCATTGGGCGCCACTCTGTGCTTGACTGAATATCTATCTGGAGGAACCGTGCTCTTATGCCTTAAAAATTGTTAGTTATAAGATGTTATGCATTCTGCAGAAGTCAGTTGCAAAAACGCTTAGCCCTAAAGCCATGTTTATAATGATCAAATCAGTACCCCAAAAAGCAATCCTATTTGGTTCATTTTAAAGGAAACAAGGGTCTTCTAACGATTGAAGCGGGCAAGATGACCGTTTTTTTTTACTTCGTGTAGCGCTGTCTCCACAGATTAGCCCTGGACTAGCACTTGTTGTGCACTTTTAATCAGTTGCATCGCCCATAACAATAGTCTGTTAAAGGTTTTCAAGAGAAACTATAAAAGACTTGACAGTTCAGTGACTAGGTTTCTCCGCTTTGGGGATAAATTCTACTAGCACCTCTTTTCAGCTATTCAATCTAGACGAAACCGCACTGCTTTTCCTTCTAAAAAAAGCAAAGCAAACACTCCACAACTGAAACCAATAAAACCAGCAACCATAAGTCACCTTCTCAAACACATTAACCTTTCGTCGGTATCATGTTTTAGGATTCTTTGAACTTATTCAAATGTCAATAGGAATAGGAATAGAAAATTGTTTGGCAACTACAACTCAGTACAAATTTTCTCAAAGCAATCTCATTCATATCTTCATCCAATAAAAGCAAACCGAACTATTTTACCTTCGGTTTGGCATTAAATCTTTATCCTTGGCCGGTCCCCACCACCACCACAAAAATTCCGCACGACACAATGCGATTCCAAAGTGCAACCAGTTGAATGCTGCGAAAACTCCTATGTAGCTATGCGGTGCCAAAACTCAATTTGTTCTCCTGTGTTGTGCAATCAACAAAATCCTCTCCCCACAGGCATATACAGCTCTCCAGGAGGCGACTTACTTAAACTTGAGCCTCAACAACCGACTCTTTTATGAATTCATTCCAATCGTCTCCCTTCACACTGCACACACACATCATTATCACATATCCGAAAGCAAATCCTCATTGAATCTGGGATTTGAGTGCGACGAAAAATCTCTCTGTCTATCTTTCGGTTCACAAATGCAAAATACAAAGCCCAGTTACATATGCTACACAAAAGATAAATACATATATACATGTAGGTACGCAGCACACAGAGGCATGGATGCGGATGCGTACACATTTAACCCCATCGGATAGAGTCAGAGGAGCTGCTTGGATTGAAGTAATAATCGAGCACAGTTGCCACTTGAGTGCCCCGAATGCTCCTAGAAATTTAATCCGTTTATAATACGCACGTTTATATGCAAAGCATTCGACAAATCCCTAAAACCTTTCCAGGGTTTTGGATCGAAGCATACTACTTAACACTCACTAGACTAGTTCTACTTCGTGTGTGCGTGTGTGTGTGTGTGTTTGTCGCTCTGTCTCTAAAGCTTTGAATCACCTCTATTATGGAACAAATCCTCGGGCCACGACTTAACTCTCTCCCAGGCTTCGGGTTCTCGAACTCTCGTGCTCCTTATGTCTCTTTATCAGCTCGCAATATGGGTTTTCTATGGCGCTTAATGTTTAAGACTTTGTCTCTCTCTCTCTTATTCCCTCTCGGTCTGTCAGTATCCCTGTCGCACAGATACGAACGAGAACGACCCAAAAAAGCATTTCAACAACAACGATGCGAACCCCCCCGCCCCCTCACTTAAATCGGCATCCATTCATGTGTCTCTTGTGTTAATTTTCGAAAATCGTTTCTAACCTTCAAAATATCAATGGAGTTGTACTGCATTTGCATTTGAGTATTTCGAACACAGTACTTCTCGTAGATATGTACTGTATATCTATCCCGGATTAGTTGAGACCTATTACATGCGAATGCAAACATATCCTTTAGCCATTCAATACTACAGGGACACACAGCGACAGGACTTGGGAAGGAACAACACTGCCAACAACAAAAAAAAGCGAACAAAATAGTAGAAGGAGTCCTCCGATTCAAAATCATAACGTGAAAGGCTTCGAATTGGGTGGCGATTATGCCGAGTATAGTTGGGTGCGGGGCCATGCCACACACACAGATTGAGGTGGGCCATGAAATAATTTTTATTCGTTTTATGTTTTTTTTTTGCATTTTTGTCGACAGCGAGAGTTCGTAGAGGACAAACTTTCCAGGATGTGTGTACATTTGTTGGATTTCTGACTCAATACTGTCTGGGAATGGGCAGCGGCGGGTTACCATCGCCAGTGCTGCTACTGCTGCTGAGGCAATCCTTCTGCCATAAGCTTAATCTACAAACAAATGCAACCATTGAATGTATGTCAACGTGTGTTGGGAAATCCACATTCGTATTCATGCACAAGTTTATCTCTCTCGTATTCTCGAAAGTGTGTGACTGTGACGACGGGTGCGAGTGGGGGTTTGAGGATACGATAAAAGCCCCGTCGTCGTTGTCACCATTTCATCGACGCGCCGTTAGAGACGAAACTGCATACATCCACTGTTATGGCACCTTTTTTTCAGTCCGCCGCCGTTGTGTGTCTGCCTCGGATTTGACTACTCGAATGTACGGTGGCCGGGTGGGTGTAGTAGGTTGAATGCAGCAAATCCTTAATCCGTTGGATTTCAATACAAAACCCTTCACCCGTGCGATTTTGCACTGAGGATGATTGGATGTATGCTTTTGAAGATTTGCAGTTTGACAGACACAGAGTTGTTCGAGGTCTGGGGGGGGAGGCAGGATTTGTTTGAAGCAATTGTTTTCAAAATGTGAATCTGAATTGGAATGCTTTTTTTTGGAGCGCCCCGGATTAGAATACGAGTGCCCTTGAGATGATTACTCAAGAGCAAGGTTTAGATGGAAGATGGCTGCATTGAAGGGCATGCAATGAGTTTGAGTTTTGTGTTTCTGAATGCTCAGTTATTTTGTCAAAATATTTAAATCAAACTCTTTAATATCCAAATACAAAGGTTATTTCCCTTTTTTTTCGTTATTGCCAAAGTCACATCTCATCAGTCGAATGTAAGTCACTAGAAAAAAACCCCCTCCTCTAGACGAGCCTATTAGCAAAACGAACAACACAACAGAAAACACTTGAAAACATAAAAAAAGGGGGGCAAAACGAGAACTGCCGGAGAAAAATCACTACACCCATTACAGCACAATGTACAACTCTCCCCTTTCGAGTTCAAGTGTACGCGGGCGAAAAACCACCCTCACAATGTGTAATAGGTAAGGTACGGCTCCATCGTTCGTGTCAACAAATTGTTGGTTGCAGAGTTGGCACAGAATTTTGCTACTCCGAAAGAGAACTACCAACAATTAGCCACCTGTTGATGGAGATAGATGTACAACAAAACAAACACATAGCATGTGGAAAATCTATCCAAAGAACGATACATTGCGTTGTTTGGAATGAGGGCTTAGTACACAATGAGAGAAATCCTGTTGCTGTTTTTTGTATTTTCTGTGATTTGTACATTTAGACCATCGTTAAATGAAAGGGATACTTGTATTGAGCGGGGCAGTTACCCACTGTTGGTACACTGGACTTCTGTTTTAGGGGTTTCGGGGCTAAATCGCTGCAGTACCACTTTAAGTTTTACAGTCCCAAAGGAATTCAAGAGCATAAACTTTCTTAAAAACTACCATCCCAAGTGGATACTATTTTTGCTCCGTTGTAACCAACAGGGTCCATACACGAGTGTAGAGCTAGATCCAAAAGTACTTTGTCAGTTATACCATTTTTCACCAAAAAGGGATTAACGGAAAACTAGTAAAATTGTCAATAAATAGTCCAATGAGTCTCTCAAGTGGTCTTCGGCTAACTGGCTCCAGTAGCTGAAGTTCAGCTTCCACTTGTGTGCCACATCTAAGGCGAGGAAGTCTTCTTGTGCGTTATCCCCCGAGATAAGAGTTGTTAATATTCGCCGATTCGTCGACCTTACATGACAGCGAGCCATCTTGTTAAAAAATACAGAAAGAACAAAGGCCAAAAAGCAGGATAGGAAGTTACAGGATTCGTCTGTAGCATATTTGAATCTCAAGTATTGCTAAGGCTAAATGAAAAAAAATAAATAATCAGCACCAAAATGGGCTAAGGCAGAGCCCCTGACGATGTCAGATATAAAGCGTGGTTGATAATTTAGCCTCCCAGCAATCGAATTGGTAAAAATCTGTCTAAGTTGGGGGGCTTCTATCTTCAAAATCTATTTAAAGGCAATTTTATCTAACGGACGAGTTTTTGGAAATCTAAACTGTGATTAATTGGGTAACAACAACATAGCTGCCACTGGACTGGAAAGTCAAGGAATTGATCAGGGAAAGTCAAATAAAGTCAGTCAGATTCGAAAGCGGTCAGGGTACAGGGCTGTCCGCGGAGTGGTTCATCTAGGTACTTTTATTAAGTTTGAAAGTTTGACCTATTTGTTTATGCATTTTGGACTAAAATAAAACTAATTTCACTAACCTAAAGCTTATTAAACTTTAATTAGCCATTTTGATCATTGGATCAGTGGTAAGTGGTAAAAAGACCAATTTGGTGAAGGCCAACCTTAAAAAAATTGGTTTTATTTCTCTTTTTAAATGAGAAACCATGGTACTGTTGCCAATCAAAATGTTGAGATAGAAAGTACCTAATATCGCTAAAATAGCCAATAAATACAAATTGAATAATAAAAGTAGTTTTCGTAAATTTCAACTTTCTCAAAACTACAGAACTTTAGAACTACATAGAACTTTATGGTTTTTTTGTATTCGATTAGGTTAATTGATAGGGGCAGTATATACAAAAGGCAAATTTACTGTTTGGTTTTTTAATTGTGGAAAAATGACCCTACAATGTATATTTATTTTGACACAAAGTTTGTAACACCCCTTAAAATAGGAAAATTTCTATAGAATACGAAGAAAATCGTATAACAAGATATTTAGCCAATGTTTTTCGTGGTATATAACCCATACAAAGGTTTTGGCCGCGCCTATTTTTTGGAGAGGTTTTTTCAACAATATAAATAATTTTTTTATAAATTTTTTTATAAATTTCATGTAATGAAATGCTATCCATCAGGTTCTTAACGCTTTTTTCTTTGGGGTATATAGTGATATGGATAGGGTATAATACTTTTTGCCCCAAGCGGACTTGCCTATCCTTATGTTTTTTCTTTTCAATTTTGTGTTTTATGGTAAATAATTCAAAAACTATTAATAAACTAAATTTTAAAAATATTAAAGAACGAATTCCTGCTTCCAAAACTACTATTGCACTTTTTTGTAAGTGCTGACTATGTGTTTTAATACACTTTTTCCATTTTAAGCCATTTTTTTAATTGCCTCTCCCGCCTAAACGAAGCAAGACAGAAAATCCAAAAAAATCTCTACAAAAGAAAAACAATTTTTAACTTTCAGCGCCAATGAAAAATAGTGGCAATTATAAACAACAATACTTTTAACTTTTAGTTTAGTATCCTCTTCTTTCTCAATTGAAATGGCCTAAACGTAAATTCTTCCCCTCTAGTCCGCTCTAGCAATTGTTTTTTATTTTATATAATCTACTTTCGACAGGCGATTATGTTTGAATTACAAAAACTTGTGACAAAAAAAAAACAGTTTCATCAGATCATCAAATTCCTTTTTGTGGTGCTGCACCGTCTATATTTTAAGTCCTGAAGATTCATATTCATGGAATTGGATTGAATATTGAAGTATGAAATTCCCCCCAAAAAGTTCATTCTCAACGCTGTTCTTTTTTAAAAGTTCGCCATCATCCCAACCAAAGTCATTCATCTGATTTAAATCAATTCCTCAGCCAAGATATCCCTGCCCTAATCTAAGCATGAAAGAACCCCCTGTACAGTCCATCTTAACGTAATTAATCAAGTAGCACACACACACACATACACGCGTACAGTTCATCTGCCTACTCAAGGTTTAAACGGATTAAAAACGAAATCATAATTCGATATAACAAGGATTCATCCCTCTTCTGTGAACCGCACTGCCATAGCAACACTTCACCCCTTCTGAAGGAAGCAAATCAGTCCATGTACACTCGATTTAAGTGGTACAATAAAAACCAACCACCCAACCGACCAAGGGCCCATTACCACCAAGAAGAAAAACAAAAACAAGAACACCAGATAGTAAATATAGAAGAACAAAAAAACAAAAACGATTGAGTAAATCATTTAGCCTTCGCCCAAGGCTACTTGCCTGGGGTAAAAATGGGCTTTTTCAGATCAAGGACAGTTTTAATATAATAATCATTTATTTATCCTGCGTTCTATGCATTCCCCTAACTCACACAATCATAACCTATCCTCGTACCAATGCATGCGTCATGCTGTTATATTCTTGTAATCGAAATCACTCCTCTGATTATAGTGGCGCAGTATCCAGCCAGCGGCAGCATGATGAGGATAAAGATGAGCAAATCCTGGCATTATAATGATCATAATAATAATAATCCGTCCCGCTATAATGAATAAACAAAATAAAGTTCAAATTTAATCCCAAAATCGATTTGAAACGACACAATTCGGAGAGGAGAGGTAGGAGCTTGTATCATAACACACAGGATTAAGTGTATACTACACACTCAGCAGTTGGTAGGGATTATATTGCGTGAGGCAAGAAGGATAAAATCCTCGCTAAATGGTATTAAAAAAAACACACACACACACACAAATTCTACCACGAACTTGGTGCGAAAGCGCGAGATCCACAATATTATTCCGAAATGGGATATCAACACGTCATCGTAGAGCCTAAAGGATATCCGCACTCTAACCAAATGAGTGGGAGTGCATAAGGATTGTATCCTCATTGAATTATAATTTTCCATTTTGATTGTCGTTACCAAGCACATCCTGTTTATTCTGGCCAGCTACATACATATATAGTCAATCAGAATTGGTACTATTCTAGATCGGATGTGGCATTAGATAATCCTTAGGAATTATAGAACAACAAAAAAAAAACGACATGAGAGGTAATCCTAACAAGAGACAGAGAGCGAGTTCAACGACCCCCTATTCCAGATGACACTCGAAAATCCTTTATTAAGTTTTTGTATATGTGTACATCCATACACACCCAGTCAGTCGTACCAAAGCAATTATCCTTACGCAGGATAATGTCTCATATCATCTTTGTAGTGTACTCTCAGCAGTAAATCCATTTAAAGGGATATATTATTCCCTTTTGAACTTCACGCAGATAAAGAATAAAACAATAAAAACAAAAGAAACGATTTGGACTTGAATTTGAATCACGTTTATCCTTTACAATTTAAATTGCAGTATTCTAGGTAGGATATATATTCTAAAGAAGCAAATGGAAATTTTTATGTCATTACTGTGGGTGGTGTTGTAGTAGATCATTATCCTTTGCCAAGTACCCGCAGCGTAGGAATAGATTGAAATCCATCAAACAAACTTTTATTCCATCTAAATCCTCTTCACGGCTATCCTTACACTAACTACAGATATAGACTAGACATGGAGATGTACATATGTTACATAGTATTCATGGATTCAAAAGGACATCGTCAGTTTAAGCCTTTTATTGGCCCCCAAGAATGTGTAAAAGGAAAGATTTTATTTTTTTTTATTTTACCTGGATGAGTCCTTACACTGCTTTTGCCGGCTAATTCTCAATTGAATTTATATTTTTCCCTCAACTCGATTGAACTCTCGGAAAACAACTGAGCGGCGTCAATAGAAGAAGCAGGATAAGCGAGCACGTGTTGTAGCGAACAAGAGTATCCTTTTTCTGCGACTGCCTGATATATCCGCTTGTGAGTAAACACAGCACACACACTTACACACAATAAAACGTAGTGTACAAAATCCTTGCCTTAACTTGTGATGAGAGGATTGAATGGAGTAAAAAAAAGAATACTTTTCGCTTGCATTATGAGGCGAGGGAGAGTATTTTTTTTTTGTGTTTTCTCTCAACAACGTGGATAAGTGCTAGTCCGAAGGTACTACAAAAGTACCAGCGTTAATATTTAGCTGGAGAAGTAAGAAAGATTTTTTTTTTTAATATGACGCTGTTCCTATCGGTCGCTCTGTTAGGAAGGGTTAGCTTTGTTTTTTCGTCACACTTTTGAACTAAAACTTTTCATGATATTGACATTTTTTTTAATTTGTGAGTTATGTCATTTTAAACTAGATGCAAATTTACTGGCCATATTTATATGCCTATCTCGAGTACTGAACTATCGATAAGACTTCGCAATGATTTATTGTTTTTTATAAGCGGTTCCCAAAGTATAGGTAATTGTCGAGTCCTGTTGTCTATTAGTTCAGTTCTTATGAATACCTGTGACATAAGTCGTTGAAATTGCTTTCCCCATTAAAAACTGCAGAATGGATTTGATAGGTGTAATAATTTTATAAGTAATTTTTATGAGGTTTTATGAGGTTTTTATCGGAGGGAGAGCCAAAAAATTTGCTTATTAAACATTACTTACCGAAAAGTAAATTTAAAAATTTTAACAGCTAAGAAAATCGCAGGTGTTCAGAACTCAAATGAGATATTATTGACATAGTTAAAACACAGCTAACAAAAACATATTTGTTCTAAAACCAAGATGCCCTAGACGGACGTCTGAACAGCGCTTCCAAATTTATTTTGAATATCATTGTTCTGTTCGAAACACGTATCGCGCACTACGTTCATTTTCATAAGCGAATTTTGTTTAGCGATGAAGCTCACTTTTGGTTGAATGGATACGTCAAGAAACAAAACTGCCGTATTTGGTGTAATGATAATCGTCAAGTGTATGTTGAGACACCGTTACATTCACAAAAACTGACTGTTTGTTGTGCTTTATGGGTTGGTGGAATAATTGCTCCGTACTTCTTTAAAAACCATGCTGAACAGAACGTTACAGGCAAAGAGGACCGCTATAGAGCCACGACTATTGACATTTTTGTTCATGAATTGAACAACGATGATGTTCCGGAGCTGTGGTTTTATTGAGACGGCGCAACATGTCACACAGCTCGTGCAACAATTGATTTATTTATCGAAACGTTTGGTAACCGCAAAGTTTCACGTTACGGACTAGTGAATTGGCCTCCAAAGATCATGGGATTTAACGCCGCTTGACTATTTTCTGTGATGATATGCCTGATTGACCACTTGGAGGACAACATTCGCCGCGTTATTGCCGATATACGGCCACAAATGGTAGAAAAAGTCATGGAAAATTGTACCTCCAGATTAGACTACGTCCGAGCCAGCCGTGGTGATTATCCAGATTATTATTAAAATGCCAGAAGATTATCTTTCGAATAAAGTATATTTCATGTCAATTTAAATAAATAATCTTTGTTTTATTCCATTTGAAAGTTCGATACCTCTAAAAAACACCCATTATATGTATTTTTTAAAAAATGATACTCCATCTGTTGGTTTCCTTAAAAATGTAAAAAAAAAAATATTATCAATGTCAATATTATTTAACGATTGTTGCTTTACTGGAAGTGGTAAACCTTATGATATATTATAGATCATTATTTCAATGAACTGACGGCCTTGTTGAATTTGTCGAATAGGCATCCCAATGTTTCAATACAGATACACTGGTTTCGGCCCCTATTTCATGAATAGCTAAGTCGCAGCTTCGTGATTATTGCATGCACGACCAATCAATCTTATCAAAACGAGTGATTCATTTTTTTTTTTCAAAATTCGCACTGTTTCGGCAACACAGCATCAGCTTTGGCAGTTACTTTGCAATATTAATACAATCTCTAGCTCTTATGCCACAGTTTGATATGTGATTGTTTGAAGTGGATCTATGATCAACAGCGAAGCAATCTTGGATAACGACATCAATCCAATCGTTTAAGCGTGGCTTAAAGTGGCACGAAATCTTCTTTGACCGAGAAATGCTCCCAAAGCTAAAACGAAAACTCTTATACCCAGTTGCTTTTCATTGCACTCAAAAACAAATTGACAGCATCTGAGCTCAAGATGCTTGAAAAGATAGCTTGATCGAATCAAAAGTTAAAAACAAATTGGAGCTCTAGAATCAATGTTCTCAGAGATGCAGACCTTAAATTTGTTGGATCACATAAATATAAATGACCCAGGTTTTAATTGGCTTCAGTGACGCAGTGATATATAGTCGGGAGACCCGCAGATGTTTTGATAAAGGCACGTTGGTAAACGCTTACTCATAATTGTAACACTACATAAATGGCGGCCCCTAATTGCTATTTAATAATTCAATCGGCCTCTTTCGAAAACGACTTTTAATTTATATAAGTCATAAATATTCGAAATATACGCTTTTCTATTGGGCTTAACTTTTTCGGGAATGACACTAATATATTACCACACCTGTTAGCAAAACTCTACACCTCAGCAACACTTGACCAATGTTTACAAACACTTTTTTTTCCCGTTAAAAAACAACAAACAAGCACACAAAATTCAACCCACACACACACACAAATACACCTTCATAAATGGGATATTCTCTTTCCCAAGGACGAACAACTTTACGTGACATCGACAAGCACTCTGGGGGTAAACGAACGAGCATAAAATCCCATGAAAACAACAAAAACAACAATCCCCAGAGAGAGAGAGAGAGAAAAAGACAAAAAGCAAGAGCGAGGGTAAACAATAAAAGAAAAACCCAACCACCATGCCCACCCTTTATCTGGATTTACTTTAATCTTATCAGCCCTATGGGTTCCTGCCGGGGATAACGGATTTATCCGGAAGAGGATTCCCACTGTCTCATGCCGTCACACTTGCCGTCGTAGTCGTCCTTGGAAACAAAATGTGGGGTGATTTCTCGAAATTTTCAATTTGCAACCCTCTTTAGCTGAGTGGATTTCTATTAGACAAATGGATAAAGGATGCTCGTGCGTGAATGTATCTGTTTGGGTCTATAAGAAATACGTTTTGCAAGGTAATTAACCGCGAAGCTTCAAATATTGTTATTTGCCTTGCTGCATTGACGACTTCTTCTTAATCGCGAAAACTAATCCCGACTTTGTGGCATAGGTTTTAGTGCAGGTGTCATGTCGGTGACGCCGTGTTTCCGCGGAAAGCTATAATGAGCCTCAAACCAAACAAGTATAATTTAGCGTAAACGTTCTTGTGGTCAACCGTATCGAATAGTCGTGTTGTATCGAATTTACAATCGCACTCTCTCCCCGCACATGTCTCGGCATCGGCATAGGCATCGGCACCTAACTAAACCATATTCCGCTCTCGTGGATTAATAGCATTAGAGGGTTTTCCGCTTGTTGCACACTTCTATTGCTAGTCGTCCGCTAATCACCACATATATGAAGCTATTCAAATTTGTATCTCTATCCAAAAGGCTATACGATTGCGTGATTGCGGTAATCTATGTTGAACAAAGCAAATTTTTCTACAGCGCTAATGCAACACACGACAACACGCTATCGTCTTATAACAGTCATCGTCTGCAGTGGCAGAGTGCTATTCTCATAATCCTAATACCGCACTCTTCGGGATTGGGTTGAGATTCGATTTGAATATACGAATTGGGATCCAATTCAACCTTGTGTGCCAGGGGGTAACTCACATACATACATGCACAAAACATAATGCATGCGCCTGTGAGTATAGATATAAATATTAGTTCGCATATTATTGATCGAGGGATTATCTCGGGTGCGCTTCTCTATTTTAGAATTCCAAAAGTATAGAGCGATTCTCTATTGCTCTGCTTTTGTAGAACCTCTAGCTACATATACATTCGCTCTTATTCTCTGCATGGTTCGGGAGTGAGGTGAACTCCAAAGACCGAGGATGGGTTTATTGGAAGATTATCAGTCTGAATAAACCTCGAAAGAGATTTCCGCAATCACATGCTGAAGTATAGTGTTGGTTGTTGCTACGAATCTCGTTCCAATTTATGTGGGAGTGTGTGTGTGCTGGTATATATCTTATGCAATATGGGGCCACAAATATATATGCATATATTTATAACTTTGTGTGTATGTCTACGATTGTGTGTGGTAGATACATTTATAATCCCCGACAATATTTTCCAATACGTAGATCCATTAATCCCCTCGAATGTTTGTGTTCGTTAATCCTTAAACCAACCACCACACCACCCCACTTTGGGTACTACACTATGCTTATAAGCAATGTCAGAAACGAAACGATACACAACACACAGAACAGAACACAGTGGAGGTCGTTGCTTTATAGCCATATGGGCGAGAGATAGCAGTCTTATTTAAGTTGTTGTTTTTGTTGTTGATTTTTTTCTATGTACTTTTGTTTTTGCGTTTGCACTTTTCAGTTTTACTTTGAATATGAGAATTAGAGTGTGTTATGGGTAACCTTTATTTTTTTTTTTAATCCCAATAGAAAGCTGTTACCATTGAAGTTTTATTTTGAAATGCGGATTAACCATAGATCCATGAGCAGCACTTCAATTGATACGAATGCAAATGGAAATTCCTGTGAACAGTGTTGGTCAGGAAGTGAAAACTATTATTTCTAATATTCGTCAGCGTATTTCGCTCTAAGCTTGCCGGGGGAAAGAGGTTGGGATAAACTTCTTAAACTAATGTTTGGTCAACATTTCGGATTCCATGGGGTTTTGGGGGACCAACAATTTGGATTGCGTATCTTATGTTAGTTTGCGATTCAAAGCTTTTATTTTAACTTGCCTGAGCTATCTACAAATGGACAGTTTTTTTCGTTGACGGATTCAAACTGTTTATTTTCTTAGTTATTCTGCAAGTGTCTTTTCTAGATCCAAGCGTTGTTTTTCGGACAAAAGAGATTGGGGAAGATAACAAGCATTTGAACTGAGAATGCAGCTACGCAAATTCCACCAACGATGAAGAAAAACTTAGTCTATCAAGGATCATTTTCTTTGTTTGCAATAAGCCACTAGATAGTGAAGGAAAACTTCGAACACCTGTGCTAAACATCCATGTAAAATAAACCCGCTATATTGTCACCTTCGCTGTCGATAATATCAGAGTACAGAAATCACTAAGGTACACCAGTAATCTCCCCAACGTTTATAGGTGCATTTGGTTTACTTCGATAGGTTTCACCAACGAAGTAAACACAAAAGGCCTGGAAAAATTTAACTCAAATCTTCAAATAGTTGGGAGATTACGACAGCTTCACCATTCGAGGAGTGTTATGCTTTATTTTTGAACATTTTATTCGGCCTACTTCAAGTCCTTACTCTTGCCCCACTTTAGGATTCCAAACCACAACGGAACGGCATCTTATCAACGCTTAGACACTTACTCAATAGTCTGCTATTGCCATCGATTTTGCATACATTTCTTTGTTCTTAGTAATCGCCAGTTCCTGTAAACAGTGAACAGTGGTCTAGGAACTCAGGAGCATCAGACATGATTCTCCTTCCTATGTTTTCCATCTCTGCCTTTTTCGAAGCCGATGAATGGCTTCTCTCTTTCCGAATTATTAGCTTCTACACCCTGAAGACTCTACGCTGAAAGACTCTACGTCTAGAATAACGCGTCTAAAGATTTGCGTTCTAAATTCTAAAACAAGGATTAGGTAAGCATCGAAAAAAATAGAACCCTTAATCTCATCCAGAGTAGCTACGCATGCAGCCACTGCCGCAGAAGCTAGAAAGCTAATAGTTGTGAGAACTGATGGGATAGGCCTAGAAAAGGCCAAAAAGCCATGACTTCTCAAAAATTTCAGGCAATGGCTTCATCGACATTATTGTTTTTTTTAACTCAACATGGTGCTTAATAGGTCTTAAATGATATGAGAACGCTTATCTACCAACTCCTTTTTTTTCTCCTGAAAAACTTCAAGATCGCGGTTTTTAACTTTCTCTGTACATTAGTATACTAAGACCGTCGGTCTGTACGTCTGTCCGGGAGCCGTATCGCGAAATGGTTCGACGGATTCGCTTCAAAATTCGTATTTCAGGATTTATGGGTTACATCGCGCGGTTTTTTTTTTTATTATTTGCTTTGTTGTTTGATATAACGGTACCTGCCATATAATTTCTTTTTGTGAAAACCACTTGTCCCTATTTTTCTAGATAATGGTTCCAATGATTTTGGTTTTTTTTTTTTGTACTAAGGGCACTTGGTATAGGACCAAGAATACTGCATATTTAGCTTTTTAAAAAAAGAACCAATTTAACGGTAATTTATAAAACCGCCAATATCTCAAGAACTAATAAAGGGAATTCCGAAAAATTTTACTATATTTTTTATGATGTTAAGATGAATATATCTGCGTACTTCGGGTTTAGAAATAATTTTTTTTTCATATAACGATTTTCTAATTTTAAATTGAAATTAAATTCGATTTGTCAAAAACAGCGCTAACGATTTTGATAAATTTTTGCATTTAGAACAATTATGTAAAAGGCATCAAATTGGCGAAATTACGTCAAAATTGTATGTGTTTTTGAGAAAATCTAATTTTTCAAGATCTTAAAAGTGATTTAAATACATTTGGTAGTTAATATAGTTACCATTCATTTTAGGCGTTTCATATAATGCAGTCGTGCACTCTATTTTCTAAACTATTACCAATTGTCCCGTGAAGTAGGGAAAAAATTAATTCATTACCGTTGGCTGACGTTTCACGCTACAATCAATTGATCAATCAATTGAAGACGATTGTCTAGCATTTTATTAGAACCCCGATATGCTTTCCCATACTCACATCTCAAATTTAGGAGGAGTTAACAAGAATTAAATCTTGGGTTCCCATTTAACTTGCACATTTCGGAAAATAACAATTTAATTGCAAGTGACTCCAATCGAACGTCGTTTAATGTATTTCTGTAATTTATCGAAGCATAAAATACAAAACAGAATTATCCCAGTTGTGTCTGCTGTGCCTTCTAAATGACATCCCTTTCCCAAAAATAATCCTTAATAATTCCTCTTCCGTTTCTGATAATCACCCATACAATACACGTGCGTCATTAATGGCAAACGAAAGCCAGAAACAAACAAACGAACAGTCGTAGTAGGAACACTGTCAACTAACACTATAACCCGATAGCACTTTAGCACTGTACTGATACTGAATCCATGAGCCATGAGCCGAGCTACCGTTTTCAGTGCTCCGTTCCCAATGTTGGGAAGAGTCTCAGATAATCTTGCAGAGTTAATATTCTGTATCTGTGTATCATATTTGCACTCGTTCAAACACTGTTTGGTGTGCCAGCAGCGCATTGTTTCCAAATCGATGGCACACGAAGTACTTCCGAGGCTCTTAGTGTTAGCGGCGTCGCCATCGTTGCTGGTGTCTACAGGGTTGGATCAACGAACATACCCGCCCACACTTAAAAAACACTTGTTACTTGAAGAGTTTTAGCATTTGTTGCTCTTTTAATGAATCCTAATCGATTTTTTTATGATTCCAATTGAGAATTGTTCCATAGCAATCAATAATCGCAGTCGTTTCTCGCAGCCAAGTCAATGAATTATTATGTATTTGTTCTCATATTTTTTAACCCAGCCTCAGAGATTGGCGCAGCAGCAAAAAGTGAATATTAAAACAGATATCCCATAACACGGCATAATACCATCAAAGGGCGGACTGTGTACAGTGAGTGGAGAAGGAGATGTTTTTTGTAATCCTCCTGAGTCTATAATAATAATCCGCTGAAGGCCTCTCATTCCCAGTCTTTAGCTGCCAAATACCTTTCACTGATGATGGTAGCTGTTTGGCAGTGCGGTTTTCTTTCATTACCATGCCTTCGGATATCCAATTTCAGTTTACATTGTCAAACGATAACTTGGGGATGAGAAAAGTCCACCATGACGACGACGTCACCAAATTTGATTGGTCCCGCTAGCCGTCTGGCCGACGTCGCTCTTAGCTCACACACATATTGCATGTACCTTCAGCTGCCATGCCCTTTTTCTTTGCATTATCGTGTGTTTTTTTGTTTGTTTTTTTTAAGCTTACCACTGTTAAAAGCTCTTAAATCTCATGCTTTCGTGACGGTTAATCCTGGAAAGCGTAATACCATTTTTTTCTCTTCTCTTTAACTTTGATAGGGTATGTTAAGTTGAACAAGGAAATTATGTGCTGAGAAGTTGAGTATACTTTGAGGGCCGTCGACATTTTCAGCTGCATTTCAGGAAAATATAGTTTAATTATAGAAAAAATAACATGCCATAAAAGTTTTTTATCTCAATAACATACTGATACTTGTTCATGGTGTAAAGTAAATTTATTTTTGACTGAGTAAGTGAGTGATCACGGAAAATATCATGACACTCAGATACTTTTATCACGAGCATGAAACTCTTTCCATGCTGAAGGTCTCTGAAGGTCTCACCTTAACTACATTAATTCGATATATCACTAGGGATTCAAGAAAATTCCATGATAGTTTAAGTCATAAAGGTAAAACTTCATGAATCTACCATACAAATGTCGTTCTTTTTGAAAACTAACTTGTAAGCATCCAGACTTTCTTATAAAATGACATGATACAGAAATATATGACGAAATGACAGATGCTAAATAAAATCATAATTCTTGCATGATGTGTATCATGACAGATATATAAATTCAAATCCGCAAAATTAAGTCCCCAAACTTCAAATAGCATAATCTGAACATGTAAACCGCGTGAATATCACAACATAGAGTGCCACTTCATTATTTTAACAATGATTAAAGTTTCCCCATGCATTCTTTTGTAACAATGACTAGCTGGACAGCTAAAATCTGGCGTAGAAAGAGGCTAAGCCACCCTTGTGTACGACATGGGGGGCAGTCAAACTCTTGCATTTCAAGGAGAGACACATTAATGGGGAAAAAATTACCAAACTCACACGCTATCTCTTCGTGTGGATAAAGACAGAGTGGCGTATATTGTGTTTGTAGTGGATTAGTCAGTGGCTAGTGGTATCTTGTGCGTGGGTGCCTCCATGTGGATGTGGATGACAAATTAGCTGTTAATCCCTTTAAATTGAATATTGCTACAATGTTATGTGTGTGGCACTAACAGAACATGCCCATTATTGCTGCCACAGGATAAAGAGTTGTCAATTTAAGGCTATTCGATTGAGGGGATTTGGATTTTCCAGCTCCAATTGAAGTGAAAGCAAATTAAGATAAAACAAAAACAGGATAAAAGTCTGTATCTCATGCGATAAATATCTACGGGACTTAGTTGCTTTTTACATATCTTAGTCAAAGTCCATTTGTATCTATAATTAATGATTCCAGTGTGAATTTCCTTTTTTCTGGTCAACAAAAATTCCTTTCTATCATCACATTTTCTCAGGATATCAGATCCTTTAAAATAAATGAATTTTCTTTTGGAAGCCAAACCATAATAATTTTAAGTAGAATGTGATTAAAATGTTGCCATCTCATCTCTTCGCAGAAGTTCATGTCCTGGTCAGACATGAAAAGTCGTCCGTCCTTCTCATAGAAACACAAAAACATAAATCCTTAACCAGAGAAACTAAACCAAAACCAAACCACCATTGTGGATGTGGCAAATCTTTAGATTCCTCCAAACGGGTTTATCCTATTTTAATTAGGGGAATGAGTCTCATAAGACAAACACACACAAAGTGTACTACCAGGAAGAGAAGGAGGAGTAGGGAAATTGACTGCTGAGACAGAGAGATACCAAATTTGAGGCCACACAGATCCGAAAAGTCTTTTCGATTTCGATGTCTTCTTGTTAAAGGGATTAGATGATGTTATTTCAAATATATATTCTACACATATTAAGTGTATATATCAAGAGACTTAGAACAATTAATAACTCTATAGCAATGGAAGGATCAGACAGTGTTTCAGTTCAGTGTTGGGTTCAATCCTCGTACATATATGTATGAATAGTGCAAGAGGCAGAGGCAGAGAATCAAGGAGATGATTAACATTGTACTTATAATCTAGAATGTGGAAGCAGGGTAAGCATTATGAACTATTATGTAGTGTCTTTGCATTGAGAGAAAGCAGAGGCCAAAGACTTTGGGTTGTGATTTTTTTCAAAATATAGATTTTGGGTTCACAATAGTGAGAAAAGAATATGAATGTCAAATGAGCTGAATTAAGAGATAGAGCGGGCTTTGTGGAATGGTTTGGGATTCATTTATTTTTTCAAATTAAGCTTAATGCAAATTTGGTTTTATTGGGAAATAATTGCACAGACACTAGCTGCTGAGCTTAGCTTCGCTCGGGCTTAATAAAGATACCTTGTTGAGTAGGTTTTAGTCCTATATCAATACTCTATCCCATAGTGAATGAATTTATGGAATCGGCTGATTAGTTCTAGAGGCTAACCCATACAAACAAACGTTATACAAAATTCAATAATGTTCTTTTCACCCAGAATATGTTCTTCATGTGCAAGTGAAGAGGCAAACATTTTATGTTATATTGCAAAACGTTTTCCTAGTTAACCTATTTTAGCTTGGCGAAACTTGTATCATGATACAAAAGTGTCAGAAGGAGAGGAGAGTAAATTAAGTTAAGTAAATATAGTCGCCGATAATGGCGTGTGGAAAAAAAGTAATAAATGTAGTACTAACAGTTTGGCGGATTGCATTTATGTCTTGCTGTCTCTGTTGTCTTGCATTCGATATTCCGAGTTTTCTACCAGAGTGGGCAAACCTAAGAGGATTTAATATACTCAATATAGTTTTTTGTGAGTGCTGCTGAGACTGATACCATCGCGTATAGAATTGGTAGCTTTCTGAACGATTGCTTCCTGAACCGAAGTGTACTTAGAGATTGTAGTATAACAGTCTTATGCAGAGATCTTCGCGACCGCAATAGCCAAGCTGTCATCAAAGTCGAATCACCTGCAAGAATTTCTTTGGAAATTTTTGGTGTGAATTTGCAGCAGTCTTGTTTTGACAATTAACTCGAGACAATTAACTTGACGTAAGTGCAGCTGTTTGAGATATATCATGATAGATAATAATATGTTTTTTGCCCATTTTGAAGTTTAAATATTTTATATACGAGTCTAATTAATGCGGCCACTTCTCCAAACACTTCCTTGTATAACAGAAATATATTCTTAACTACAAAAGGACGATAAGAGAGAGAGAGAGAGAACACTGACATTTTATCTTCGTCGATTATTTTTTTAATGCAATACAAGTGAAAATATTCAATAACGCCCCAGTTTTACTAGTGCATGCTATAGGACTATCTTTGACATCCCCCACTTTGCCTATGAATATAAATTTGGCAAATCCCTCTGACCCAAGTATTAGGCATCATTGTAAATTTTTAAGACATTATGATAATGACTTTATTTACATCTCCTTTAAGATCTCCTCATCAATTTTTAGAACCATAACCTTCGCTCCCTTTGGGGTTACCCTTTTCTGTCGAAACAAGGATAATTGATAATCAGGCAAACAAAAAAAAACAACAACAACAACACTCTGAACTAATAGCACATGGGATATCGTCCCATTTGCGGATTAAATTAACACGCACACACCAAATCACATACCATAGTAGTGCCCACACCAAATTTGGTCAGTTGACCGATGTGCGATTAAGAAACGCTGCCCGTTAAGAATCCTCAGAGACAACATCATTCCCCAAAATAATTATTTTACGCATAACTAAGTAGCAACTTATCTTTCTTAGTCCAGTTCAATACACTATCGCAATCGCCAACACCATCATTGAATGTCCAAAGGGTTCCGTCGTCATCGTCCTTAGGGAAGATTTATTTCGTGAGTTGGTATTATGTATGCCTGCCTACCAGACTTAAATGTAGCAAGTGATGATTCTGATTGAGAAAACAATAATGCTAATCACTGCTGTTACGTCCTTTAAAATCCTTTTTCCTCTCATTCGTCCCACTTCAAGCTGGCAAACTGGCAATCATTAATTTACCATAATATTCCAGTGAGAATTATCTATTACGAAGGAGTTAACCAGGCAACCGAGTTTCAAGATGACCCTCATCCAAGGGCTTGTACCAAATCCTACACTAGCCGGTTACTTCTGGATCGTCCGCACTTAGCAGCGTTTGTTTAATTTCTCGTAGAGAAGAAAAGAACAAGATGAAGATTTTTCATACTCCAAATTAAGTGGAGTCGGGGGCAGTGTTCCTTTCTTGCTTCCGTTCTTCCTTCCAAACAAATGTTTTCTAAGCTTTGCTAAGAATTTTGAAACGAGAGAAACACATACGCATACGACCGACGAAGGACGACCGACGAGTACATTGGGGGATTGGTAATACCCTTAAATATACACACATACTCACCATCAGTATCCGGATTCCCCGACGAGCAACGACGACGACGATGAAGGAACGAAGAGCTTAAACAAGTTAAGAAAATCTCAAGTGTGGAATTAAGTCCAGTTTTTGGTTCACCTGGTGGACCTTATAAATAATAACAACTACGATTTGTAGATACACACGCACAAGACACTCACACACACCGAGCAGACACAAGGAGGATTTGTTATCCAAAAAAGGGTTTTGGATTGAGGGGGAGACACACACTGCTGGGTAATGGGTATCTAGGAGGAGGGACCGGAGCTTATAGAGAAATAACTTCTTTGACCGGCAGATGAAGAGATGGATAGTTTTCTTGGGATCTACGCTTTTGAACAAGTGTTGGGAGGGTATGGAAATCCGCAAGGAACACGATGATTAAAATAGTGTGGTTTTAAATTTCTCTCTCTCTCTCTCGGGTGCGTGTGTACTGTGTATCTCATCTTGGCTACTTAAGGCGTTGTAGCTTCTTCTTTTCTGACCCTTATCAATGGAAAACCTGAGTTTTTCTAGGAGATTCCATGGGATATTTCGTCACTCATATCTAAGCCTTTGGGTTGTGTATGTGAAACGAGAAGGATTATGCAAGAAAATAATTACACAGTATGAAATATTTATTCGAAGTGGTTTTGTTCAGTATTATGTTGTGTTGTGCGTACGGAGCAGTGGAAATCCATTCGAGAGGTTTTACATGCTTTTGCAGGAGTATAGAAATTTTGGTGCATCTGCAAGGCGAGGATGAAATTTTATCTTAAAGCAATTTGTTCTACGTAGGCAATTGTCGACTAGTTGAAGAGTTGTGTGCATGTGTTGATTGTGCGACTTCCAAAAAGCGACGTAAGGACAAATTCAAATATTTAACCAACTGTCGCAGGAATAATGTTCTCTATGTAACGTTTTGGGCGAAGCACTAACTTTCTGTATCAGAGCCTTCGCTGTCGAGAAAAAATGTGTACATATAATAAAACTGTATTGAGCTTTATGCCTGTGTGCGGTTGACGTAAAAACAACAGGGAAAATATCGATGACTTCTGAGAAAGCTTAAGGCTATACCATTCCTTGCCACATCTATTTTAATTAATTAATCTTTTAATTTTAATTTACTGCCCTACATTGCAAAATCAATCTAAACAAAATTATGAAGGGGGCTAACACTTCCTTCAGTATTTTAGACTATTAATCAGCTCTCTGATTCATCGAAGATAATAACTACTTGAAGGCTATTGTTTTACTATTTCTAGATACGAGATGAACCTGCAGATAATTTAGTGGTCTTGCGGCTGTCCATAAGAAATAAGAATTCGATTTAATTTGTTTGGATTACTAGAATAATAACAGAACTTAACTTGTGCTATTTAAGCCTCAGAAAGGTTGCACATTTCGGTATAATTGCTATGTTGTTTGTGATCCGAAATTTTAAAAGTCTCTTGAATGCATATCTAGCGAAGAATTTATTTTTAACTCCAAAACTCGTCTCTTCTGATGGTTAAATTAGAAAAGAAAACATCACCAGCGAAAAGAGGGCCCAAATCAAGCTTCTCCAGTTGCTATTGCTCTGGGTTGTTTGTTAGACTTTCTCAAGATGTTGCATACTGAGGTAGAGCCATTCTTTCTACTACCTCACTTACCGCTCTCAAATGTAACGCTTTTCGTAATTGTCCCGCAATAATAAATGTTCCACGCTTCTTGACTTGGACTTTTGATAAAATCTACTAGCGGAACTAAACTAACTTTGTTATTTTTAGGATAAGTCCTAAAATATTTGCTTTTGCTATCTTACTTTCTTGTTCAGAAGTATCTCCGACTTGCTTGCAATGTTCATTCGGCTTCTTTAGTTTTCGAACTACCAGCTCTGAATCATAGGCCCTAGGAACTCACTTATATTGACTAACCATTTCAGTTCGGTATTTTTTTTTTTTGTTTTTGTCGCAGGACATTTGGGATAAGTCCCAAATCGAATTAGGGAGTTATATCTAACTTAAGTGGGCCATACGTTGGGACTTATGTCCCTCCGCTTTTTTTTATCAAATCCCTATTAAAAAAACATGAAAATTATGGTTGAACTCGAGTACAACCATAATTTCTCCCACTTCACTGCATCGCTACTCTCAAAACTGTGGTGTTCGCCGGTTTAACCTCAAACAACGAATTGCAAATAATGCAGGCCTCCCGGTTATTATTACTACTCTTCGGCATTTGTATTATTTACGAGTAAAGAATCATTTGTTCAGAAGAGCAATTCGCATTGCCTAATTAGCTATTTAGGTTTTTTTAGCAAAACCTTTGATTCCATGTTACCTAATTGCGGTTTTTAATCCACGATATATCGCCGCTGCCCTTAACCAGTTCCACCCCTCAACAAACATTCAAGCGTTTAGCCTTCAATTCCATACCAATTAATCGAAGTAATCAAACCGCCCGCAAAACCGTAATCCCTTTTTAACTATCGGACTGGTAATTCCAAATCCTCTACGGAATTACATTCTCCGCTTATACTGCAGCACTACTTTGCTTTTTAAGTCAAATCGTACTCCCAATATTGATGACATTCGATGGTGGGTTTGAATGATATCCGTTAGATAGTGGTTCTAATTAAATGGAAAAATATAAAAAAGAAGAAGAAGAAAAAAATAATAAAAACAGCGCGTAATCCACCATGCGTTGTTGGTATGTTAAAAAAAAGGAAATCTAAATCCTAGAGTAAAACTCCCCTTCCTGGTGTCTTGGCTTGATAAACTGAATGTGGTTTGTTTCTATTAATTAATAGCTGAATTACGTTGAAGCACACTTTGACGATGACAAGGTCATATTTAGGCGATATCCTCCACAATTGAAGGAAATACATGTCCCTTATCAATTTGTTTCTAAGCACGATGATGAGAAAAGTATCAAAAAAAATAAACCTTCTTATAAATATCAGATTTCATCCCTCATAAAAACCGGATCTGGCTGTCAATTTTTTTTATTTTTTTTTACGATTATACTCTTAAACTCGAGGAATTTTCCCAAGCATCCCTTCCCCGAATCGTTTTTACTAGCACCCACAAGCCTAAATCCAACCCTCGCATAAAATCACCTTAAATGTTAACTTACTGAAAATGAAGAAGATACAAGTATCTGCGCCATCATCATTAGCGTTATGTAAGAAATAATCCCGATTCCTTAAATCCACTGCTTACTCTGATATGCTTCCTTCCTAGTGGCAGATGATAAGAACTACCAAGAAAGGTAATCGCGCAAGAACCTTATTAACTTTCAGATATAAAAAAAAAATATTCATTTTCAATTTTTATTTTTATTTTTAACGATTTGCGTTTTCTTAATTCAATTTCTCAATCGCCCCAGCTACCGATTGTAACGGGGAATGGGCATGGCTGAATTGAGAGTCTGTGAAAATCAGCATGGAGAGAAATCCATGAGATCGCGAACTGTAAGCCCAGATAAGATGAAAGTAGAAATCGTACTTTGGTTTGGCACATCATCCATACATAGGTACGGTATCTCATTATTTCCGTCTTAAATCCGGCAGCAGCGGCAGAGTGCGGTAGAATAACCTAGGTTATGCAGCAAGGATGAGAATAGGTAGGTATATAAATCATCTTCGATGATGCGGTTTAGTTACAATGATATTGTGCGGGGGTAGTAGTTGGCTGGTGAGATGGTTGGGTTAAACTAAGCAACCGTTTGAGGGAAGTTAATCAAAAGCAAAGAAATTAAATTTATAATAATAGAGTGAAGCGATTGCAAAGTCGTCGACGTCATTTATCTCTGCCAGGCGATTAGTGGCTGATATGGGGTGTGGTTCAATTTTTACCACTAAGTCATCGTGTGGCTCTGCGAAAAAGTGGAAGGGAAGTCATTGAAATTGGGATTAACACAGAGTTGAGTAGGTATACCTTTGGTGGTACATACATTTCCATGGATGAGGTCCTGTTTCATGGTAATTCAAACTTTTTTTTGTAAAAGTTTGAGTATTGAAAATAAAATCCTCAAAGATACCTGGTGGTTTGAGGAACTAGGTGTTGTTTGTTCAGTTCGTTATTCATGAGTGACGTGGATTTATGTTCTCTATTGTTATTTGTTGTATTTTTTGTGTTTTTCATTCCCTTATTACATTTTTGATAGATGACTGGACCCCCTGTCCAGTTTCAATTTAAATGATTGGGGCCGCACAGTAAAGTTTCTGCAGTTTCGAAAGAGATTCTACATAGATACCTGAAGTGTTTCTCGCCGCAGGTTAATTCTCTAAGAAGCCTGTCTTAGAATTTCGATGTTCTGAAAGGGTTTATCCCTTTTATCACTCACATTTCTTCAGAATTCATCGCGTAGGTTGTGTTCCCCTATCCCGTAGAAAGGTTCAGCACCTACGTCATAATTCTATTAAGGCTTTGAAAAAATTCATACACATGTATACACTTAATGGAAGAGGCGTCAAGAGCATTAGTGGCTCCCTGGCTATCCGATATATACCTATTGCAGTGTTGTAGATCTCTTTAATTTTAATTTTAATTCGAATTCGCCCACTTTATCATGTGGTTACTCAGGCTCAGTCCACAATTTCTAGTTTCAATTTTTCAACAGTTCTTATTGCTGAGCGTCATTGGGAAATTTAAGTAAAATTTCCTGACTGTCTCTATTAAAAATAACAGTAGCGGAATGTTTTCAAGTATTTGGAGCCGATGCATTTCTCGCTATCGTCGACAATCATGTTCCGCGATAAGAGTAGGTAATATAACTCCTTATATTAATAGTATGTTGTCTGAGTCTCTGTTGTCTTAGTAGATTCTCAAATGTGCTTTAAGGAGAGAGGACGGAACTGCAATCGGCATTAAATTGTAGACTCTTTTTTAATTCCTTCCGTAATTGGATCAGTCAGGTTTAAGGACCTTTTATTCGCTGTAAATGCGTTACTTTCAGCTCATATCTACTAAGTTTGCCCACGAAATAACTAAAACTAGCTGAATGTCCGGTCTAGCCCGTGTTAAATGAAATGACTATCCAACTAAATATTAACTATTTGAAGTCAGAAAATATATATTTCCATCCATTGTTCTCGGATTGAAATGACAAATTGCTTTCATTGCATCGAAAATAAAAGTATTTCGTGGGAAACTGTATTTAAAGTAAATATGTACTCTTATTGATATTAACTCAGTCGAAACCTATAACCTTGTTCGTATATAAACCAAAGGTCTTAGAGATTGTCGTTATAGGCATATAGGTTATAGTATCCAAATTGATGTGAACGTATTGAGGTATCCTTTAATACTGCAATATAGATGGGATATATTTTTTTTTCTTATTTTCAAGACTTACTTACTTAAACCTTACAGCGCCATCTGCCTACATATATTCCAAATTCCAAAAGTGGTACTGAAACTCATTAACTCAGTGCAGAGGGTAGACCGTACTTAGCTTTTATTAAATGGAGGATAGTAAACCAATCGGCTCTTTGTTCCTTTTCGTAAAGAAGTTGTGTTACTTGCGCTACCTACAGGAACTACACTTACTACATCCTCACCAATATACGTTGTCATATTAATATTAATCCAGTAAATTGCCTGCAATCACGTATTTCATATATAGAGATATCATGACAGAACGCAGAAATAATTGCTATATTTTCGTATTATGGAGTGAAAAAACTCTTTATGCATTTATCTTTGCATTAAAAACCAGAATGCAACGCAATTTTTCTGACTTGAATTAATGTATTTAATCGGAAAATGGAAGGAAATAATACAAATATCTGCAAAACTATGTCCAATATGTCCAAAATGATCACTACACGTGAGAAAGAATGACAGCTACACTGTTATATAGTGTCAGTATATAACTTTATTTATTTTGATATGTATCATGAGTAATAGATAAGACATATTTATGTATTGTACTTGTATTTAAAAATATGAATACTTGTTCAAACTTTTCCTTTAAAAACTTATTTACATCAAGATATAACTGTTGACAACAATATATTTCTGCCTTTAACCGGCCTTGGAGCCTTGGAAATGTATACGACCGAAAGTCATTAAATTATGCGATCACCGGCCGTCAGAAAAAAAAAACATGTTATTTCTGCATGAATTGGATGCCTTCTGAACTTCCACTTATTGACACGGGATGAGGCCAAGTTAACTTGACGCTAAGCCAATATTTCACATCTGCTAGATTTTTCATAAACCCTAACCCGATTGAGTGTCTTCAATGCCTTCTGTTTGGATACTTAGGTGCCCATTTGTCTCGTCGATAAAATAAAAGAAAGCCTATTTAAGATATTTCCAACAAGCACTCAACAAATACATAAACCGTTCCACTTCACTTTTAACTCTCCTTAACCTCATAAAGGCTTAGCTGATTTAACGCCTCAAACCTCCATTCCATTAACACTGATTTACATACAAACAAAACAAAACAAAAAACATTAATACAAATATTCTTCACAACAGCATTACTAATGAGTGTATGCGTACAAATCCTTCTCGAATACAAAATATTTTATGCAAGAAAACAGACTAAGTGTGGATTAGCGAAGAAAACAGACCAATTCATACTTACACACACACACACACACACACCCATGTTCCCTCGACAACACAGCGAAAATAAAGGATATTCGATTAAAAATCACTGCAAAAAGAGCTCGTCATAATACGATGCACAAGCAGCAGCACACACACATAGGTAATGCACATCCAAAGATCAATTCATATATATTTAACCGATTGGGGAAAGGATGAATACAGAATTCTCATAAATCCCTTAAGGGGTTACACGAAGGTATTCAAGGATTTTACTATTAAAAATAAATATAAGAATGAAAAATGCGAATATACAACATTGGTATCTTTGTCAATCGTCGTCGTCGTCGTCGTCGTCATCGGATAGGTTTCGTCGGAACGGAACACAATGCCTTTAATATGCGAACGAGGGGTTCGAATTATGGCGTAATGGGAAAAGGTAAAGGATTAACGATTTTAAAAGATTACTCTCTGTGCACTTCAAATGGGTTTATTTTTGGTTTGGTTTGGTTTGGTGCCGCACAACGCCAGTCACTCTTGCTCTCTCTCAACTGCGTGTGTAACAAGTTTTTTTCATTTTTTAAGGACAAAAGAATTTGAATGCCAAATTTCTATACAATATTTGCTTTCAATTTAATTTTTTTATTTCCTTTCCGTCAAGGGATGTATGCTTGTTGTTATTTTTTGCTTCAGGATTAAAAATATTTCTTAAGGTGTGCGGCATTTATAAATTGTATATTCATCTTGACGGGCTCATTAGGGCGGAATTAAGCCGATTAAATCCTGTGTTAAAGCTCGCAACCAAATTCTACATCGTGAAACTATTTTAATTTAAAGACCCGCAACTTGTTCTCGTTCTCAGACTTTGCGCATATACTATCCGTCTTACATGTTGTTTTAATTAAACTGGCAAACTTATATTATGAAAATCGCTTCTTAAGACAAACTCCTTGCAAGGACTCCGTTTTTAATTTTTTTTTTGTTTTTGGTAAGAAAACTAGTAACGAAAAGTTGTTTTCTTCTCATCACTTTTCGGGGTGATAAAGTTCCGTAAGACCTACTTAAGACTTCATCTTTGCATTCAGCCATCCATCAATGAGAGAGGATACCACGCGTTACTAGCTGACAACTCTTTATGTAGTTTAATAGTTTTTTTTCCTTTATTTTTTTTTAACTCTTTGGGTGCGCTTCTTAAATGAATCCCAAGTCATAATAAGTTCCATGAAGGAGTTTGTACCATGCATGGATGTGGATGTGGATGTGAATGTTGATGCAATAAAGTTTAAAAATTAATAAATTTCAAAAGTAACTGCTAAGGATAAGTTAAAGGTAAAGCGTACCGTAGGTTGAGAAACATGTGTTTGGCTTTATGGAGTATGTTGGGCGTTATTGAGTCATTTCGGTGAATTGAGTTGCTTAGAACACTTATTCAATATCAATAGCTTGCAATAGGAATGGGGTGTCAGATAACCAAATCACAGGTCAATAAAATTTAAAAAACACTTGAACTCTCAGCCCTTACTCGTCAGCGTCCACCAATAACCATTCAACACCTTAAATGTGACGTAAAGTGCGAAAATCCCCTTTTCTTAACGAATGGGTACCTACCTACACGTACCTCTCTACATAGATACCAACCATGCATAAATCGATAGACACCAATTGTCTTTTGCCAAAGACGACTAGGTATACACGCTAAAGAAAAGCCCTTTTAAGCAGTTATAGGTATAGGAACAAGAATAAGATCATAAACCATAAGAAATGCTTGCTTACCCTACAAAGGTATGTGGCAAATCATCCTCATTCCGTCTTTCGCTCCCCGTTCTTCTTCTTCTTCGTTACAAATACAAAATCAAAGCTACACGATTTTCGTTTTTGAACTTATATAGTATGTACGAGCGGCATACATGTGGCGATATAAGACTAACCCCCTTTTTTCTGTGACAGATGACAAGTTTGCTTTCGAAGAAACAAAGACCAAGACCGTCTTAACAAAAGAAACAATGATTGGTTTTTTTTTTGTTTTTTTTTTCTATTCTGAACTTATTATTGGATTAGAAATGCAGAAATATCCGTTATTAGTTTCGACTTAAGACGGGCCCATCTACTGCCTTGGTATATTGCTTTAAGAATGTGCAAATAAATAAAAAAATGTGTATTAGGAACACATAAATAGGGGGGTTTGTTGTAAAAGTGATTTTTTATTCTTTGACGCCTTTTCTAGAATCCGCGTGCAATATGCTGCATTCCGATGGGGGAGTAAGACTATCGGTATGAAATCTCTCACAAGGAAAAGACTAAGAAGGGATTTAGGTTACTCTATATATTTTGTTAAAGGTAGTGAAGTGTGCGCCGCACGAATGCTTGGAATTTATGCTTCTTCTTCTGCTTGGTATGTGGGCTATGTATCCGTATCCGTATGTCATTGTTCGCATTTAGTTCGCATGCAGTATTACTGTGAATGGTCATAAGGAAGTGTTTAGTATTCTTTATAACTTTCTTGTATACATTAGTATACTAAAGAGAAAGTTATGGCGATCGTGCGGAAAATTCGAACTCAAGCCGAGTATACGGGATTATATAAAGACTATAGAGAAGTCCAAAAAAGTGGCTCCGCCAATGCCGTCCATCGGTCTGTCTGTCTGTCCGGGCGTCGTATGGCGAAACAGTTCGACGGAATTACTTCAAAGTTGGCATATAAGGTTTCTGTGATTATATCTCGGGGCATCTTTTAAGTTTTTGCTTTATCGTTTTAAATAACGGTACATGCCATCCAATTTTTTTTTTTAAATGACTTATCACTAATTTTCTCGAAGATGGTTCCAAGAGTTTAGGTCTTTTTTTTGTACTATGGAGACTTTGGATTGGGCTAAAAATACTACATACCCAGTTTTTTGCAAAAAAAATCGAATAACGGTAATTTGTAAAACCGCCAATATATCAAAAACTAATAAAGGGAATTCCGTGAAATTTGTTTTTGAAGTCTTTGTTTTTATTAACGATTTTCTTAAATTTAAATTAAATTCGTTTTCTCAAAAACGGCTTCAACGATTTTGATAATTTATTTTATTTTAAACAATTATTTTACCTTAGAATTAATTTATATAAATTTGCGAAAATGCATCAAAATCGTATGTGCCGTTTTTGAGAAAATCTAATTTTTCCAAACCTTAAAATTAATTTATATAAATTTGGTATGTGACCAAATGTTACCATTCCTTTAGAGGTGATTCAGAAAAGCACCTCATGTGCCGAGAAAGTTTCGTATTTTTTTCTGTTAGGTTCACCAATTAGGGTAGTTGTAGGCAAATAAGTTGCAAACAACATTTATTTAATTTTGTGCAGTAAAAAGTGAATAAAAATGGCAAACTCAAAAATGGAACAAAAAAAAAAAACAAAATATGGTTAGAACGGATGTATAGTGAATTGTGAAGGAATACTTCGCCTACATCTATGTTGTCAAGTAGAAAAATTTTGTTTTACAAATGAATTAAATTCGTTAATCTTTTAAAACGGTTTCTGTCATCATAGCAAAGGTTTTAAATGTTGAAATCATTTCGATGGAGAAATATTGTACGAACTAATCATCAGGGTTGAAAGAACGAAAATTTCCTTAAATGCAAATTCAAAAATAAAAACATAGTGACTTGAATTTCGATGCGAAAACTGGACGGAATGATCATTTCATTTATGGGTGGAGGTAATCAAAGAATATTTTCAAAGCCTTATAAATTTTGTCGTAACAATAGAACTTCTTTAGCGTTCCCAAGAGTTGTGTTCTTGGGATTGTCCTTCTTCAAACTGCTGTTATTTCTGTTTATCCTCTCCACCAAAGACTTTGTTTCAGTGCGACCAGTAATAATTGTTTTTTTTTTATACCAAAGAAACAGCAACCGGCAAGTGTACCTTATTATAAGCTATATCGCCTCAAGCCGTCGTCATCGTCATAGATATGACTCAAATCAAGACTGTCAACGATTTTGTAAACCTGCCTTAAACCTTCCAAAAGAAAATATTACTCATATCGAAAATAAAACATTCTGTTTATACCCAATTCCCCATCCTTATCGTGAGCCAAAAGCAATGTCATGATCTCATCATCAGTACACATGATCGGCGTATTACGACTTTATACTTTCCTTAAATGCAAACACAACCTCCATTGCTGAATTGAAATCGTTAAAAATGCATTTGTTTTTTTTCTGAATTATGATTATGAATGACATCATCCGTCATCCACTTCGCGCCGTACTTATTCGAGTACATAAAACTACTCGACTACTACGTAACAGAAATATACACGTATTAATTCGATTTAATGTTTAATTTTTGACTTTAAAAATATGATTGTAAAACTGTCTTCACACAACACCCTCACACTCGAAGTACTAATATAATAAAAATCAGTTTACCTAGTTAACAGGCGTAATAAATGAACGAAAAAAAAAACCAATTATATCAATAAATCACTGACGAAGAGCTAGTGCAAGGGTTTTATCTGCGATTTGTGCTCCACTTGAAAAATTAATATACTCTATGTGTGGCTAAATTAAGTAGACAAAGTTTCGAGGGTTTTTCAAATTCTGCGGATAAGCAAAAATTGTTGAGGTGCCTTCTCTATGCCTGCCATCAAGAATGCATGCACACATTTTTTAGATTAGATGAAATGGATAAGAGGGTGTTGGGTGTAGGTTTTTGCGCGCGTAAACATTGATTTTGCAAATTGAAAGAAATCAGTAGTGCTGTAAAGTGGTTTTGGTAAGCCTTATAGCTAATACTTGGACACAAGCTAGAGATATTCGTATCTTTGGATAGGTGGCTTTAGTGGAATTTTGTTTGTTCATGCTCTTGTGGAAAAAATCTGATACTTAAGCAGGGCGGTCTTAAGGTTACACTCAACGAATATTGTCGTCCACCAAGGTTTAGATTTAACTCAGGCTAAGACTGTCACGTTGATTTTGTAAGGTTTCACATGTCTGTGTAATTGTTGTGCAATCTTGAGTCATTGCAACTGGTTCTTTGGGCAGAATCGATTGATTTTAGCTATGAAAATTTCCAGTTTGAATCTTATGACCATGGATATAAAGTGGTTGAAGTACTTATGGGCTCTAATCAGTAATGGTATTTTTTATATAGGAGGCGATGCACCGGAATTGAAGAACCCACAACTTATGCCGGATCAGGTTCACTTCTGCTGGCTGTTGCTGGCAATCTGTATTACTATCCGTAATTTGACTAAAGAGGTCTTCTGATTGACTATTGGGGTCGAGGCTAAGCGAAAAATTAAGAAAACCACCTGAAGTTGTATCAGCATACAAGATACAATTTGTGAAATAATACTTACTTATGTATGTTAGTCCGATCCATGAAGAGTCTTTATTCGAAACAAGGCAGCCTTGTATTCTCTGCGCTTCCAATTCTCCACACCTCTGGCATCCACGATTGTAGAGTTTGTGGTTGTATCTTATTCTCTATTCGCAAAACTCGCACACAGGACTAAAAATCCGTCGAAGAATTTTCTGTCAAAAGAGCTGCTTATTGTCCAGCGTCGTATAGTGGAACTGGCAATATTGGGGTGCAGTAGAACATATATTTTGTTCTTTAAGTCAGGAGATTTGAACGCATTTGTTTTGGAAGACATTTTTTGAGACCTTCACACAGTATATTGGCGTAGAATATTATTAGACTCATGTCTTGAACTGAACCAATTTAACTGTAAATCATTTTCCTGATAATGAGGAGCAAACATCTATTCATCAACCACTTTTAATAAGAGAAATTAGTCCAAAAAGGATAAAGCAACTACGCTACGAGGTCTTTTTGGGAAAAAAAACCATCCAATTAGTGGACTCAATGAGCGATGTAAGCAGCGATGGAGGGATAACTTTATTCCTTCTGTGACAGAAAAATTTAGAATTCCTTTCACCTTTCACCGCAGTTCACACGACTTGAATAAAACAGTTTCATCTACCTACGCTTCCCGCATTTAAATCAGAGAGTACATTTTTTAAGAGAAATCTTTTCGAATTTGTCGCTGGATCACTTTCCATTTGGACTTCACCAATGCGATAGTATTCGCCAAAACCGTGAACATATATCCCAGAAGGAACTTTTCACCAAAAACCGCAGCCATACTCTCCTCTCATTTCATTCAGCATTAAGCAATTTTTGAACTTTAAACGACTTAAAATAGAAAGATTCATGTAAATATCGATAAAATCACTTTCAGAAAGGTAGGAGGCAATATTTTGGTTTCAATTAGAATTTCAAGTACAACTACAATATATGTACTATTTTTTGATTTTTTTTTTCTCGAATTTTCGATTCATCAAATTGAGCTTTTCCATCTGATGGCTGCACAGGTAGCCGACCTGGTAATAGGATGAACTAAAATATTTTTTGATGAAAACGAACAAATCGGCTTTAGTTTAGGGAGTTTTAACCCCAAGTTGGCGGGGGATAACCGATAGGATAGTCAAACTCATCATCAGTACCTCATCACTAAACTGAATTTACTCATTACACATGGTCCATGGTAAACGCATAATACCATTGTTCGAGGACTCGAAAAATCTCTCTGAAAAGGTTTCGTCGGCTTTACCTGTCCTGGTACTGGGCCTAATAGCCATAACATTCACATCCACATCCACACCGACATACACAACTCTTTGCCCGCTTACACTTTGGCTCTTATTCAACAATTTGGGTAATTAATCATGAAAATAATGCGAGCAGTGTACCAAGCTGAGGCATTGTTAGCATCCATATGTGGATGGCCTAAAGGCGAAAGTTAGCCATTGTGTCCTCGGACAAACAGGTGATCCTACCCACATTTTTTGTATCCTATATGCATATTCAGACATCATACAGAGCAATACTCGACGAGTATCCGCCTTAAATGGGCAAATTTTATATTGCAAAATAAATTACCACTACTTCTTCCTGATGTTAAGGGTCTATTATGCTATATATTTATGTCCAAGGCTGTGTGTGTGTGTATGTTTCGGAGGGGTTCATGCATTTTTGGCGACCATAATCCTTTCGGTTCATTCATTTATTTTGATTTTATTTTCGCATAATTGCACGCGTTCTTCTCGCAGCCTCCACACAGCACTACACCTTACTATTCATACTGAGGAGGGGAGTGGTATACTGCTTCCATTTTATTAATTGAAATAATTAATAATATTAAGAGTTAAGCTCATTTTCACCTGTAATCCTGTACTCAATCAATTATTTCCCATCTCTGTTTGTATGGGTTGAGTTTGATGATGGGGCATGGGCCACTATTGATGTGTGCATTTAAAAATAAAACAGAATTTTTTTTTGTGTTCAACTGTGCTATTTTTTGACGCCTACCCATTGTGGTTGGCCAATATAGGGATAATTGTTGTGGTGGCATACGTTGCATATAAAATTATATTGCACGGTTTAAGCGGTGACTAATTAATTTTTAATAGACTTGGGGTTCTTTTAGGAATGATTTTTAGACTTTTGAAGCTGCGCCGACTGACTAATTGGTGGTTCGAGGTTTTTAGCAGATTTTGTTGTTCGATTTATTTAGTTTTTTTTTTATATTCTAATTAGTTGTGGTTAGTCCTAATGACTGATGCGTAATTATTTAAACATTTAGGTTCTTCAATCAATCAGTCAATCAATGAGAAACCGATATTTGCAACAATTTTTTTATAACATTAATTGGCTGTAGCAACTACCAGTAGATATACTTGTTGGGTGGCTTAGTTGGTTTACAATTTGTGAAAATATAAGCATTTTAACGTAGCTGACAGCACTGTGTGCTTACATGGATTGCAAGGTCAACTTCATACAGGACCGAGTGTTAAGTGTACAACAGGCAATTGCTGAAGTAGCGCTTTTTATTTATTCATTATTCTGTATCTGTGGTTTTTATCAGAGGTAACCCTGCTTCGTCGCAACAGAAAGCCTTGCTTCTACAACTATGTGTGCCAAGCATTGATGATTTTCACTTTTTGTGTGAATTTCACGTCTAAGAAATCCTAAAAGGGATAAAGCAATTTTTCGAACCTCGTTGTACAAAGAAAATGAATTTACACATTTCTCAGAACTTTTCCCATTTACATTTTTTTGTTTTCTAGATTTTGGTCATTCGAGGTTTTGCGTTTTAAATATTTGTTTTCTATATTTTTTAGTTCTAGTGGACCCCAATGAAACGTCAAATACGAAAGAAACAATTCAAATCAAATTCGTGAATATTGTTTGCTTACACAATGTATCAATGTTACCTAATAATATCAGTGGAAAAGATATTTCACCTAATAAACTGAAGACTAAATATCAATGAAATATATGTTTCTTTTATTAATTCTATCATGGGAGAATCGTGGGATATTTAACGGGTGATCCAAGTAGAGATACTTTTTTCAATAGCCTTTTTTGACAGATCACGTGTGAGTCGTGTCATGCTGTCATGTTATTTTTGTTTAGTATTGTCATGTTATTTTTGTGGCATTTCATAATGGAAAGACTTACGCGTGAACAACGTTTACAAATTGTTCAACTTTATTATGAAAATTCACGTTCTGTGAGGAATGTGTTTCGTGCACTTCGCTCAACTTATGGTCAACATAATCGGCCTACTGAGCGTACTATTCGCAACACCATCACCCATTTTGAGACCCAGCATTCATTATTGGATAATATTCAACCGAATAGACCACGTCCAGCACGCTGTGAAGAAAATATAGTGGCCGTAGCTGAGAGTGTACACGAAGATCGTAGAGAGTCGATTCGGCGCCGTTCGCAGCAACTCGGACTGACGTATGGAACGACTTGGCGCATTTTACGTCAAGATCTTAAATTGAAAGCGTACAAAATACAGCTTGTGTAACAACTGAAGCCGCTCGACCTTCCCAAGCGTCATCGCTTCGCTCTATGGGCTCTTGAAAAGTTCCAAGAAGATCCGACGTTTTCGAGGCAAATTTTGTTTAGCGATGAGACCCATTTCTGGCTCAATGGGTATGTAAACAAACAAAATTGCCGCATTTGGGACGAAGAGCAACCTGAAGAGATTGAAGAACTGCCACTTCATCCAGAAAAAACAACGGTTTGGTGTGGTTTGTGGGCCGGTGGAATCATCGGTCCATATTTCTTTAAAAATTATGCCGGTGCGACCGTTATCGTGCCATGATAACCGACTATTTGATGCCTGAAATTGAAGCTCGTGATCTCGGCAACATTTGGTTTCAGCAAAACGGCGCCACTTCCCACACATCGCATCAATCAATGGACTTATTGAGAGAACATTTCGGTGAGCACCTAATGTCACGTTTTGGGCCGGTCGATTTGCCACCAAAATCGTGTGATATCACACCGTTAGACTTTTTCCTGTGGAGATATGTAAAGTCAAAAGCTTATGCCGACAAACCCGCTTCGATTCAGGCCTTGGAGGAAAACATCACGCGTGTCATTCGCCAGTTACCAGTCGAAATGCTCGAACGAGTGATCGAAAATTGGACTCAACGGATGGACCATCTGCGACGTAGCAACGGCCAACATTTGATAGACATAATCTTCAAAAAATAAATGCCAAAGAATGTTCTTTCAAATGATAATAAACATTCTCCATTAAATTTGAATTTTCTGTGTTTTTTTCTTTAAAAATGTAGGGAACCTCGAAATGGAACACCCTTTATAACAACAACGTAGGAAAAATGGGAATTTGTGACTATCACTGTGGGAAAACCTGGTCGCAAAGTCTGGTATCACTGGTATGTACATATATTTTTTGACACGATTGAAAGAGACCTACAGGAAAGAGACCAGAGCGGTGGCTGAGCGAATAAAAATGTGGGATTTAAACTTGGGCCCCCATGATTAGTAGTCTAACGCTCTCAACCACTAAGCCGGTGTACACACCAACTAAGCCTATCTTAAACATTTTCCGCACTCTTACAAAGTCTGATAACATCCCTGCCGATATTGTGGTACTATCGGGGTATATTTGGATAAGCATCAACAAAAGTCATCACATTGACTTCGTTTGGTCATTCAAAATATTCGAGTTCACAGAAAGTTTTTATAGAAAATAAATATCATATGAGTAGTCCTTAAAGGAATATGTATTCCTTCTGTCGCATTTTGATAAAAAAAAGTAGTTCTATTTTTAAATAAAAAAATGTATATGTATATAAACACTTTTGTTTTTATTCATGAAGTGACTTCCAAACTCACGCAAGTGAGTGCGTGTAGAAGTCACACAATTTACCATCTCCTTAGCAATTCGCAAGTCAAAAGCACAGATGCTGTGTGGAGTCAATACGTCGTTTTACTTTGCTTCTATTGTATAATTAAATTAAGATATTCCAATTGCGCAGCTTTTAAGCCCGTACGCATACTTGCAAGTACTTAAAGAATTGAGCAACATTCAAAATAATTTTATCAAAATATTTGATTTTTCCATTCACAGCATTCCATTCACTTGTTTTTTCTAAGAATAATTTGGTTCAGTTTGTGTTTGAGTAAATGTGTTATAGCCGCATTCACACGGGATATGTGTTCTTTAACGAGGTTTTATCGGTGACGCAAGCAAAGTAATTGAGGAAGATCTGTAAAAAACAACGAAGCACAGATGAGTAATTCTACAGATAGTCAACTGAAAGGATTTTTGGCTCTCTCGCCCTGTCCCTTTTATGTACTTCAAAAAGGCATTTTTTAAATTATTTGCGAGCTCAAGGGGACAGAGGTATGTATGCTGAGTTGACTATCTGATTATTTACTGATATGTGTGTCTAGATTTGCGTAAACAAAAATTATGATCATACCAAGGCGTTCAACGATGAATGTGTATTTCATTTAGTGATGGAGGCAATTTCAATTTTTATTTTACTATTTTGTGAAAATAGCCGGGCCAAAACGGGCTCTTCTTAAAATTCGCGTAACGAAAAATATTTACACACAAAAAAAATAATGTTTCAGCAAAACATGTGGGTTCCCCACATTTTGGCATTGTTAAGCATTATTCAGATTTTTACTTATCAGAAGTATCATACATTTTGTATCAATAAGAAGAGCTGAGCTACAGAAAAAATGTTGGCATATATATTTTATATGGTCAAATCCGGTGGTATCAACGATCATTCTCGAACGTGGTACTCCATTAAAGGTGGTACAAGTTAGACTTTTTTTAACTCGTTGGCTGCCAGTGTAGCAAGGGTGATCACAAACAATTTTACCCCAGTGTATCACCGGTGATTGCCCATTCATATATCTAATCATATATCTAAGAGTTTTTTTTTTTGTTTTGTAAATAAAAAAAAGGTTAAACTAGATTTGCAGTTATGTTCCGAAGGGCGTATCTTAACCATATAATGAACACAATTTACATCAAGCTACATGTGACACGGGTAATCACTAATTGTAAATATTATTCTCAATTATTTCTCCCACACTAACCAAAAAAAAAAATCGCTTGCATTTAGTCTCCTTTCATTCATTCTCAATCATAAATAGGCTAAAATTAAGTGTGTTTTTATTAAAACAATTAAAAAAGCGCAAAAAATTAAATAACAGTTAAGTCAATTAAAAGAAAAGCTGCTTTTTTCTTCTTAAACATACCTAAAAGTACTGCTAATGAGAGGTTTCCTATGCACAATATCCTCCACATTCATACATAATACACGGTATTTTACTGTGTTGGGCGACAAACAAAATCCCTCCAGTGTCTCCACCCTTGTCTAATAAAATTCCTTTCGGATGACGTCGCGACGTGACAACATTTTTAATGACTAATGGTGGTGTGTGATTTAATTTTTTTTTGTTTTTTATTTTGTGGCGAATGGTAATGTGAAAGTGTACCAATCTGTTCCACATTATTATATGATTTGTATTACATTTACCGAGGATTAGCATTTTTACCTTGTTGGTAGATATTTATTTGTTTTTTCCATATTTTAGATGTTGAAATTTAATTAGATTTGGTTAAGGGGTTTAACAATTCTGTTGTCGGCTTATAGACGGTTATTTGATTTTAAGTTGGAAGGTCAAAGGAGTTTCATTAAATGTTGTTTAACTTGTGTTAAGTGTTTTTATTTTGGTGCTAAAACTCCTTTACGGAGATATCATGAAGCAATTTTTTGCCTATCTGCAATTCTGAAAACTTTAATTTGTGAATAAAGTGAAACACCATAGTTCTAATAAATTAACGGACCCTCGTCAATGAAAGATAGGGTTAAGTTTATGTTTGAGTAAATTTGTTACAATCACACTCTCACAATATATATCTAGGCATCCCTCATTTACAAGCTTGAATAAGATGGTGGACACAGCACATCCCTAGTGCTACTTGAATTTGTTCTCTAAACTACAACACCTACCTATCTAACCTCTAAATAGCACGATTTGTTTTTGTTACATTGTCAACATTAGTTAATATCTATCATGACTTTATCTACGGTAACCGATAAGTCATACCAAGAGCGAATCCGACCACAGCCTCGTATAAGTTTTTAATTTTAAAACTTCTTTTATATAAAAGCGAACCAAAAGTTCGATCAATAAATACCCCAATTGCGTATATATGCTAACCGAAATCTCTAGTCATCTTTTATCTGTCGACTGTCACCCGTCATCCGTCATCTATCATAGCATCCGTCACCTGTCATCTGTCACCTTTTATATGTCATCTTCCTATGGCGCTCAGAAAAAGGGGCTCAACCAACAAACCTCTGAGGTCAGCCTCATCCTTGGCTCTTTGCCTCCACTTGCGTATGCCAAGTCGGTTGAAGTCACCCTGCAATTGTACATGCCATGGATGTATTGATCGTTCTCTTCTTCGTAGTCCATCAAGGGTAGATTCGACAACTGTTCAAGCTGGACTTTGCATTTTCCAGTCATTTTTGGTGCTGAATGCGTATCTTTCCGAGAAGGCAGAGTAGTTTCTGTCCGAATCTTCTTCTCCACATGTCCTTATCGAAGAAGATTTCAGGGGCACTTATGTTACCATGACCTAACCATGACCTCACCAGACGAAGATGTTATAGAACGTATCTTTAGTTTTCCTTAATAGAACCTTGCTACAAAGGCATCTCAAAGGAAAAAAATAGCTGCGATGGCAAATATCATTTTTCATTTGATTGAATTTCCGATGCGGTTGGTGTAATTTATAGCTTTAAGGAAAGTCTAACTAAAATCCTTTACCTTTCGAAAGTTAAATCTTACAGCCAGAATCATCAGTTCTACCTATGGTATCAATGTCCTCCACGTAGCCAAGAATTTTAGTCGACCTGAGAACTTGCCACTATTTTCTCCACTAACAGATTGAAAAATCCAGAATCTGCATCACAGCGCGTGGTCTTATCAAAAACGTCTTGTGGTATTGAAAGTCTCGTTGTTTTTTTTTTCTTACCTTAAATGAGTAGCGGGCATTCTCCATCGTTATCATTTCAATAGCGACGATTGGCTTCGCGAGAAATTTTATTGAATACAATTCCCAAGAAGGACATTAACCTTCCCACAATTGACAGTCTAGCTTACCTAAATGTTAATTTCTCTTTTCACAAATCCGTTTTCCTTACGTCAACCCTTCAATTGTAGGGCAAGTACTTATAGATTGAACATCCTGCCCACTCAACTCATATTACTCAGAGAGTATCAGAGATATGGTGCCCAACTTGACTAATCTCTGCAAACGGTCAGTAAGTTTTGGATTGGATTTCAATGGAATATCTGTTTTCTAAACTAATTCCATGCAAAAAAGGGGATTTACGAAGAGAAAAAACGACGAACCTCTGTTCTTTCGCAGTCCTTTTGCCTCTGAGTATTCGCTTCTCTGCATTGGATTTGATACGAATTTAATACTTTTTATCGTTGTTTTATATTTAATGTTGAATTATTATTTATTTTTATGTTTTTGTACAATCTTTCAGCTAAAGTCCCACTCCATTGTATTGTGGAATCCGTTCATTCGCTGCAAGCATCCCTCACAATCGACACCAGGAATGTATATAAACGTCGACCAAATATTGAAACAGATTGTTATGTTATTGTTGAGGCTTCCACCCTTTGGACGGATATCGTTGGAACAGCACTTCAAAAACTTGGCTATTCGATAGAAGTTGCAAGCACAGCTAGAGGTATGTTTTTGAATTATGTATATTTGAAATGCCATCGAAAATATATTTTGATATCTAATTAGAATATTTTCATCATAAATTTAACTAATTAAAATTTGCTTCTTTCTTCTTCTTCTTCGTCTTCTCTACGTATAGGCTCTCTTATAATAAAAAATTGGAAACCAATTCCATTGGAAAATATCTCTGACAATCCTGTGGTACAAGTTGGTGATATACTGGGCGAACTGGCGTCTGTGGTGACGTTGCGAATAGTTATTCTGCGAGCGAAGCCATCAACTTTCGGTGAAATCAAAGATAAATTACTGAAATTGTTGGTTCTACAATCGCATGCGGTACTTCGATCGACTGGGTGTCCTTTGGATGAGGTGAGTTACATTTTAAATTCGTGTGGAAAGGGGGACATTTTTAAGTATTTTACTTATTTTCTCGGTTTGCTAGCGGCAGGCAAATTCCTTTAAAAGGAGCTACTTTAGTTTTCTATTTAACTTGTATTTGAGATTTTTTTTATGTGCCCGCACTTAAGGGGTTATGGGTACCCTTATGGTGAATAAAAACTATGCGGGCATTAACGCAATTAAGGTATTATAGGGCATGCTGAAGTATTTCTTGCATTGCTTGAAGAGGCCTAGACATTTCGCAGCATGCTTGGCGACATCGAAAATGTGTTCATTCCAACGAGAATTGTCATTAACGCACATACCGAGAATGGAAAGCCGTTTGGTTTCAGCAATGCAAGTGGCATTTATCGATAATGCCATATTAGCAGGGTTTCGCTTCAATGACAGCAGACAGTATTGTATTTTTGAGAAGCATTAAATTCCACTCTATTGGTTTAACCCCACTCAAGTATGCTGTCACGATCGACTACTGAGCTTAACATACGTTGCCGCTCTAGTTGAAGAAATGAATATCATTAGAAGTAACAAAAAGTAGATCATTTATAAAAATGAGAAAGAGTCGGGGACAAAACGGAGCCTTGTGAAACACCAGAATTTTGGTTAGTCGCAGGTTTGAACCATTAAAAACAACTTGATTCCAATTGCACGCATACCGAAAAAGGTATAATAATACTAAACTATTCTAGTACTATTTGAAATCATGCCAAATATATTTAAGATTAAGTCATCTTCAATTTTGCATTGTGAACCAGCCATTGGTTTATGGGGTATCAAGTGCTTGGCATATTAAGCACAAATTAAAACCCATCCTAAATAAGGCTATTGGGGTGGGTTTTAGCACATTTCAACGAAGAAGTGCTGGCAAAATTCGTTCTGTCGGTACCTGGTGCGTGGTATGGTTTTAGTGAGTTGATCGCGAGAATTCGAGCATCTCATGATTGACTCATGGCAGTGAAACTAAACATCGAAATCAATGAGAAATCTCAAACTTTTTTTGGAAGATATAAAGTTGGGAACCCGAGCTGAAGAGATGGGCATACTGACGTTTTGTAAAGCTCTTGTGGTTGCCTCTCCTGGCGTAGTAAATTTATTGAATATAAGTAATAATGGTTAACAAAGTATAAATATTTGCAAACAATAGCTTAACAGGCGCCCAACGGTGGATTTTATTTACACAAAAAGAAATTTTGTTTTGTCTATAAAACGTAAGCACCTTTAGCGATGCTCTTAAGGCTCACAAACTTAGAAGGACCGTCGCTCTCATTATTAACGTACAATTCAACAGAAAAGCTTGTTACTTCCATTCACAAACAAATCCAAGTTAACATCCACCAAATGCAGACCTCCTTACGAGTTTTCAGCTGATGCCATCTCCTACTTCCTCCATGGTACAGGGCAACCCCTTTATTTCACGCATGTAGTAACAACATACATAACGCCAATTTAGGCGAAACTAATCTCCGTCTAAATTATTATCTATTGCTTTATAGAACTCATCATCACCACCCAGCCAACATTACTTGACAAAATGAATACAAATCCTTTTGCTTTAGTACAAGTGAAAAAGGATGGAATTTGAACACCTCATTCCCGGCTCCAACCCGCCGATTAAAATCGCTCATCGCATCAAAAATTAAGGCGAATAATTGTTACCTACTCCTTATGGAATCTTTTGTTCCTTACGCAAGCAAACACAAGCCCAATACATGCTCGCATTCTTAAGCTTACGAGGTTTCGCACACAAACGATAGTTATAATCCGCGTTCGCGTAAACCCTTTTTTGTTATTTAGTTAAATGCAAATAATTCGCACATACAGATGACAGACGATATGATTATAAGTCGGCCCCATGTGAGTTAAATCAATTCATATGTATACCCAGGAAGAGCGGGCGCTAGGCTATAGACAGAAGGACATACAAGGAGGAGGCCGGTTTTAAACATCATTCCAGCATCACTTGAAAATAGAAAAGAAGTATATCTCTACGCATATGTATATGTATCTGTTTGTGAACCTTGAACCTCTGAACGCTTATCCTGATCCGATTAGGAATAAGAAAATGTGTCTCTCCTCCCTTGCAATACATTTCGGTACAAAGGTGCTTTCTTGTCGTTTGTGTCGGTTGCCTTACAATCGGTGTGTGTGTGTCGTATATTGAATCTCAAAAGTGGAGAACTGTATCCTAAAAAGATTTTACATTTTTGATGGTAAATACTCATACAGGGTACATCTGCGATAGTTTTGTCGAGTGAAAACGCAATAATTTGATCCTTTTGCTGAAGGATTACCTATCGTGCCTCTACCTTTTGGGGGGTGACATTATTAGAAAGATTTTGAAACACTAAAAAGCGTAGTTAGTTAGATAGTTCCGCCACTGAGGTGGGTGTTTCATACATTTTTGATGTTATTTTGCGAAATCCTTTTATGGTCTTAAAATCGACATCATTCTTACTGATATATGTGGTTGAGGATGTCTATCGTTGTCGATGTTAAATGCGCCCCTCAAAAGAACCAGAAGTACAAGAAGAATGGTAGGTATAACTTAAGCCGAATTATTATTTTAATAAGATGCGTTAAATTAGTGAAGTTTAAAATGTGAACAGGGTAGGAAAGAGGGAGGATAAACGAGTAGATGGATGCAGTCGAGAAATTCTCTTTGAGAAAGGATTACCACGGCGAACACGTATCAGTACGAAAAGATAGTTTTGTAAAAAGGAATATCGGAGTAGCTAGGTTGGTGTATTTTAAAATCATCGACAAATGACAAAGGATATCTTGTTATTAAACTTTTATGAGGGCGGAGGATGAATAAGGCGCACGTTCGGAAGTATAAATATTGCCAATCGACTTTGGTGCGAGTATTTCAATGGAAATACCTTCAACAACTGCATGTGCATTCGAAGCGATATTAATTTGCCTAAGATGTATTTTAATTGGTCCCTTCGAATCGTGCATTGCTTAAGTGGAATGAATGTAAATAAATGATGAATGAATATATAAAAAAAATAATAGGCCCAATTTGCCCAAACAGGACCTAAAGCTTATCTTCTCCAACCATTGAGTGTCACATTACTTGCTCTTGGATTTTTGTGAGCCTCTGCGTACATGGCCGAAGTTCATTACATTTCAAAACTTTTCTCTTTATTATGACTTCAAGATAGTTAATATTAATCTACAGTCCGGGGTGATCCTAGACCAGTCAGTGCAACTCACGACTGCAATTCAAAGCAAAGACGATGTTGGGTTAGGTTAATGCGCTCTCGACGCATGATCACCCAATATTGTATATCCTAAGAGTTCTTGAATATCTCGGAATTAGTAGTTGCCGAGTGTTCTGTTACTCAAGTGACAGAGACTTAGGCATTTCAATGAGGTTCAATAAAAGTTTTCAAGAGATTGCAGCGAAGCAATCAATTTTATCTTAACGCATCTAATTAGATTTTTGTAAGATCTTAAAATAGCTCAGCTCAGTGATGAATGACTTATAGATACTCTCACTTCTAATTCACTGAAAGAAAGTCTAAAGGTGAGCCGATCTTTGCAAGCACAATTGCATTATTTGTCGTGAAGTTCATTACTTTGTTTAAACCCAAAATATAAGTCAATGTTTAACTGATGCCAGTGATTTCCATTGCTAAGCGCCATAATGTTAAAATGCCAAGAATATTACATCTATAAGAATTCGGTAGAAAGGCCAAAAGACAATTCTTTCATAAAGTTTCAGTTCATAACTCATAGGTTTTTTATGCAGAAAATTTTAGAAGTACATAATAATGAAAGCAAAATGGAAACTGTAACCTCTTCCTCTTAAATTCACGACTTTGTTAAATAGTTTACTTCTGCTAAAGACGCTTTGGTGAGCCCGATGTAGCTGTGAATATTGATTCCTTCTGAGAACTATTTATATTAAATCTGTGCATATTAAATGCATGTGGATACCATCTTGTCTTTCGTATCGCATTCTTCAAAGTCTAACTAGAGACATTGTGTCTTACCTATTTTAGGAGGTTAAGGAGGTTTAAATTTTAATTATCATCCTCAAATTTTTACCAAGCTGACTATTTATCAACGGATTTAGTTTGTTCTTGTGTAGTATACTCTTAGAAGCCCTGATATCACTGACTAAGCTTATATAAGCCGATTGCGTAATTTTATCTATAAGTAGAGACGATCAAATTCCATCTATTGGTACTCCAATTTCTACGTTAAGTGTCTCTCCGAACTAAATCTTTCGTGAGGTGAAATCAAACATCGACATACATTTTTACATGTATATATTTAGTTGACATTATCCAGGACTATCCGGCAGTAATAAAATATATCCTTCCATATCGGAGTATAAAATATATAAAAAATAAAATTTGTGATTCCAATTTTAATGTAAGGGTCTCGGGTGTGACAATTTTTGCAGCATTAACTCGATTAGTAAAAGGAATGTTAAACCTTTTACGGAATGTTGTTGAAGTTCGTAGATATCACAGTTTAATTGGGGTTTCTTCTCGCCTGCTTAATATGCCTATTGAGAGCTACCTTCAGTTCCACACCTTGTCTTTTCCGTCATAATAATATATCATTATGTTCTGATAACAGTAGGTACAGTGGCTTAGTGATGCTTTGAACTACTAAGCGACTACTCTCCAGTTCAAATCCAACTTAAAGGTGGTACGCTTAAAGATTTTACTCGCTGCCCCACCTCATGCGAACGTCTGACAAGCATTCAAAAGTAAAAAATGTCATGAGAAGCTTCTCAAAAATAAATTGCCGCTCTTAATCGGCATTAAACTGTTTCCGGTCCCTATCATTCGTCACGAAAAGTTTTCACAGTTTTTTCGCTGTGCTGATGAACTCAACATGTCTTCAGTCTTAGCAGATGTTATCTGACTTTATCCAGGACAATCGGCATATCACTCTGTTGATTCCAGACTCCACTCATGTTTTATTAACTCCATTGGTCATTCTTCTGACAAAGCAGTTAAAAAGTTTTTATCCATTTTAAGGTCCCATTTAATAAATCCATCTCAAATCCCATCAATCCACTACATCATAACCTATAACAAAATTTCACATAACAATGTTCCATTATTATCAAAAACTCAACTAATCGCTCTCTCTCTCTCTCTATTCCAGGTCACCCTATCACAAATCTGCCGCAGCTCATACCAAAGTGCATTCGGTTTCACGGGCGAAATTTCCGATGATTTGCGTCGCAAATTCGACCAGTGGTGGAGCAATCAACTTTCACCACAATCGCCAATTGCGCCAAAAATCCTCCCCTTTATGGCTGCGGCTGCAGGTGCCCCCCAGCCAACCGACATAGAATTCAGTACCGTGGGTCAAGTGGCGGCAGCAGCCGCCGTTGCTGCAGCTGCACACAGCTTGCACAGTAGTCGTGAGACCCTCCTGGATAATCATCATCCACCACCACCGCCGCCGCATCATCACCATCATCATCCGAATATGATGGTACATCCGGCAATGCACTCGATGCATCATCATGCATCCTATCCTACCAATCAAAAGACCCGCATGCGAACGAGTTTCGACCCCGAAATGGAGTTGCCCAAATTGCAGAAATGGTTTCAAGAGAATCCCCACCCCTCGCGGCAACAAATTCAAACGTATGTGATGCAATTGAACTCGCTCGAGTCACGACGTGGTCGCAAGCCGCTGGACGTTAATAATGTTGTTTATTGGTTTAAGAACGCACGTGCGGCACAAAAACGCGCCGAAATGCGTGGCGGTCAAATGCCAGCCGGGGGGATTGGTGGATCTGGTGGTCCAGTGGGTGCTGGTCACCCAGCAAATGGATATCTTAGTCATCATGCACAACAGTTGATGTCACATGATTACTTGAAGAGTCCGATGAGCTTGAAGTCGGATGATATTGATACGATGTCGCAGCATTCGGACGATATGGACGATGATCAGAGTCGTCCGTTGTCACCGCAGTTGCCGCTGTCTTTGACGATGCATGAGCGCAATCGGTCACCAGAGGATGGTACTTCGTCGAATGGGAAGGACGATATTACCAGCAATCACAATGGCATTGCAGCTGAACGAAACGCAAGCTCGGCTGGAGGAGGTAACAATGACGACATGCCGAATGGAGAGGTCGGCAATGCTGTCGGTGATCGTCATTCCGATGTTGATACACATTCGCAGCATGTTGAAGCGAATAACAACAACAATAACAATAATAATAGCAGCAGTAATAACAATAACAGTTCGAGCAATCGAAGTGTCGACGAACGCTGTGAAACACCAAAAAACTCACCAAAATCCGAAGAAGACCTGGACATGGACGACGATAATGACACAAGTCAAATGGATGACTTTAGGACACCATCGCCAGATCGCAAAGACCTCTCATTTCCAATGGTGCCAAATTCGATGTTCTCCCAGTCATTCATGTACATGAGTCACTATATGCCGGGTTTTGGTCAACCTGGCCATCCGCATCATGCGGGCGGTGGGATTCCGCCCGTGCCAATGGGTCCGGGTGGACTTAATCTTTCCAACCTATCAAACGAGGAGCGCAGAAAACGAAATCGCACTTTCATCGATCCAGTCACAGAGGTGCCGAAGCTGGAGCAATGGTTTTCAATGAACACACATCCGTCGCATAACTTGATACTGAAATATACCGAGGATTTGAACACGATGCCTTATAGGTGAGTTTAATTTTTCAATTTTTTTTTCGAATGTCTTTGAATTTTTTCAATTTATCAAATCTAAAACAATTTCCCTGTCTTTTTTCCTTTCGTTTAGACAAAAGTTTCCCCGCCTCGAAAGCAAGAACGTCCAATTCTGGTTCAAGAATCGTCGTGCCAAATGCAAGCGACTAAAAATGTCACTGTACGACTCATCGCAGTGCTCCCAGCTCAGCGGTTTAAACACCTTCGTTCATAAGTACGAGGAGCGTGATTGAAATAGGGCAGAGTTTGGTAGTTATCACATACCAGCTCATTACGGTACATCATCGTCATTATTTTATCCTAGAATTAATCGATAATAAGACCGAACACTCAAAACTCAACAGCAATGGTGTCATATCACACAGAAGGGAACCCAAGCCATCGCATATCTATGTAATGTCTGTCATTCGCAGGACATCAAAGTACATATTACAGAGTCCTTAAATGAATAAGAAATTCAACCTAAAATATTTTACTACTTAAACAACGCACTTGAATCCTTTTTGCAATTACAATTACCAATTAGTCAAAATTCTTATAAGAAAATTATGTTTCACTTACTTTAAGTAGTTTCCAAAATTTTCCCAGTTATATAGTTTGTAACTAATTTTTTTTTTTTCGTTTATGTTTATATAAAAATTTCATTTCATTAAAAATAATGTTATAGAAACCAAAGATATCAAGATATAATTCTTAGGATTAATTAGGAAATTTTCTGAAGAAAAATAAAAAAAAAAATATGAAATACAATAATTTGTTATAAGTAAACGAATATTTATAGCATTAGTTTTAAGATTAAATTTAAAAGCAAGTAAACAATAAATAATATTATTTTTCTTAGCTGATATGACAAAACATAAATAAACGAATTAAATAATAATCATACCTTAAAAATATTCTCTCTCTTTATCTCTTTATATATAAATAATTTTCTCTCTGTTAAAATTTTAAGACCGTTCAAATCAAATTTAAACGTAATTGTACATTTCTTGAGCAATATCAATTATATAAAAACAAACAAACAAGAGAAAAAACTAAAATGTAATAAATCGCTGCAATTTCATGTAAATAGTTAGGAACTATAGTTATTATTATTTTTTGTTTTTTTTTTGTTACCAATGAATAATTATAATTGAAATAAAAATGTTTATCATTTGTCTTAATATTATTCTTATTTTTTTTGCATGCGTTATGAAAATTTAAAAATTAATGCGCAAAATTTGTTACACTAAAATTCTTTCCATATTTTGGTATTAAATACCGTTTAACAATACGATCGCAGCATTAATATTGCTTTTAGTAAACAAAAAAGAAGATAATATTAAAATTAGTATTATTATTAAATTATTAAAATAAAATAAAAGAATGTAGGAACATTTTGAAAAAAAAAAAGTATTATTCCATTGTAAATTAAATGCATAAAAATTTAAAACAAATACAAAAAAAACATAATTAAAAATAAAAACAATTTTAAATGTCAAAAACTTGGATGTTGTTTTTCTCTTTTCGATTCAGCGCCGAAGGTAGGTCGATGTGAAGTGATCATGGCTCGGTGGATATTTTCTGTCCCCAAGTAGGGGGACCTGAATCGTTGATATAAAAGAAGTTGGGCTAGGATCTATTTCAGAAGCTTCTCATGACAGGTAATAATGTGGGATGTTTGTAGGACTTTCGCAATTTTAAAGATAGGTGTTACAATCAGCCTTATCGGGCAATCCGCAGGGGGGATTGTTTCACTCAAATTCATAAATCGTCATCGTAGAATACTTTCGAGGTGAAACATTCACCTGTCGGCAAGGTGAATGCGTTTCACACCATCGTAGAAAACGTACCAGGGAACACTCCTCATACAATCTTTGACATTTCAGAAACGCAGCTAATTACAATTTGGCTGCAATTACAATTTGATTTTTCTTAAATGTAACCAATCTCTGCATTTATTTTCAAAAAATATTTTACTAAGCATTCCTGGTTGGAGGATACACACATCTTATCCACTGCATATGGTCGCATATTTGATCATCAGGTAGCAAGAATATTGGTAGGTTTTAGAGGATGAAATTTCCCTTACGATTATTGTATAAATGTCTATTTTGTGATGGAGATAAAATATGTCATAAAAATATCTTTTGACTTGTGGTTTGTCAACATCACTCATTTTCAACAAAACCTATTTCTGGCACTTCTGAAAATGTGGACTGCGCTATGCGCGTTTTTCCTGTCGGGGTATACTTTATCCTGATTGTTAAATATATTCAAATACAACTACACTAACTATTTTGGTACTGATTTTACTTATTTTATTTAAATTTAAAATTATTTTTCAACCTTCACTGCTTTCATTTACTACAAAAAAGCTGTTTACCGACCAAATTCACATCGATAAGGAAGCTTGCCCGGCGGATTCTGAAAGTGAATCGAGTAAGTGAAGGGAATCTCAGATACGCCGTTTTGCACGATAGTATTGAATAAAATGCATTTTTCTTCATTATGCACATCCCTACCTATATTTAAATGCCTGCTGCAATTACGGTTATGTTGAAGCTACTGCTAATCCGACTGCATGCGTAGACAAATAATACACGTATCTGCTGAATAGTGCTGATTTGTCAAAATTATAAGGATAATAATGGAAAAATGTCGTGATTTCTTAAAGGATCTGCATATAATGTTGTTTGATTTTGAAGAGACATTTGAATGACATCCAAGACAATGTTTCTGAAACCTACGTACAGATGATCACGGACATGTACGAGGAATGTGTGAAAAGTACAAATATCAAGGATCTATGATCAACAGCGCGAAGCAACCGTGGAAAATCACATCAATCACCGCGTAAGCGTAGGGTGATTGAAGTGACTGGAAAACTCTACCATCTTCTTGGACCGAAAAATGTCCCTAACCTGTCCTGTTGGTTAGGTGCGCTCACATGCGCCTCGCAATGTTGAACAATGTGCAAAAAGTATTTGGGAAAACTGACGACAGCTGACGAATCTCGACCAAAGGAACAGGTCCAAAATCCGTGAAAGCAACACATCCAAAAAAAAATTAGTATGACCAGCTCCCATTTTTAATATTTTCACGATTTTTCTGTGAAGTCTTTGCAACTATAAAAACCAGATAAATGCGCAGTTAAGATACAGACTGCGCGTTACTCATTTGGCACCATATCGTTGTTTTGGTTGTTTCACAAACAATTTAAGGTAACCGCGATAAATTCCTCCCAGAACCTCCCAGTGGACTCTCTGCTGACCACACTCAACGTTTCTGGTCTCTACGCGCAGACCTAACAAATTTTGTGCAAAAGGGCAGTCGGGAATGGGCATGATATTGAGGATAAGTGTACAATCCTCTAAAATTTTATATTGGTTTCTCCACGAGAAGGGAGAAATTAACCGGTTTGTGTCAGCTGGTACTGAAAGGCATCACATTGCAGCTATGCAGGGCTATAAATAAATATCTTGGAGTAATCCTCGATAGGAAGCTCCTTTGGACCAAGCATGTTGACATGAAGGCATCTAAGGCATTGTCGGCTTTCTGGCAGTGCAAGGATCACCCAAAAGAGTCTTATAGATCTATGCCTAGGCTAATCCTACGTAATTTCTAGTTTCACTAAACGCAGGGAACGGTATGTTTATGTTGCATTCCCTAGCCCACCTGGTGCCGTTTGTAGATGCTATCATGAAGCTTCCACTTCTAGATTTTGGCTACAAGCCTGAAGTTAATTTCTCATCTAAAAAGAAGTGGTTTTTGGTACTACTCGTGCTGTAGTCTCAATGACACTGCGCAAGCCCTATCCTACGGCCCTTGTCTAATAGATATACCATCTGATGAAGTAATACCGGAACTTGGGTGGCGTAAAAACAACCCAAAACCTATTAGTGTTTATTTGCTCCATCGTAAGTTTTTTTTTCTCGTTAGGCATTTATGCATCGTTCTTGCTAGCGAAGATCTATGCTATTTTAATGGCTATACACTATATTTTGAAGAGAAGAGTTAGTGGGATCGAAGTTTTTTTGTCTGCCAAGCTGCACTTAAGGCCTTGCACAACTCTTTAACCACTTCTAAATTACTGCTCCAACTCAAGAACTCTCTAAATTCTGTTTGAAGACTTAACCCCGTGAGTCTTGTTTTGAGTTCCAAGCATTTTGGAAGCATGGGCAATGAGAAGTCTAATGAACTTGCTCGTCAAGGTTCGCTAAAAGTAAAGGCTTACTAAGGGTTTCCATTGATGACTTTGTCTGCTCAAATCGATGACACAATTCTTCGGGCTGAAGATATTTTTGCATGTTTGCTATAGACTGATATCGAAAGACTGCGGTAGATATTACAACGGTCAACCGCGCTTCTGCTCTAAGAACTCCAATGTTCAAGGGATACAACTTTCTTCAACGCTTCACAACAAGCGTGAAGACACCTCTATGAATGTCCTGCCTTTGCCTGATAATGGTGACGTGGTGAGTCCTGAACATCTAAAAAAAAATGAAGAAATGAAAGAAAGTTGTTTTATTTTATGTCGAAAGCTTTATACTTCCGCTGAAGCACTTTAGACCTGACACTGGTCCATTGGACATCTGCCTAAAAGTCCAATCGACCAGTTTCTGGTCTAAGTACTAAAATTTCGATACAACATAAAACAACTTTTGGGCGGTATCTTCCGATAATTATTGTCCGATTCAGAAGCATCTTCGAGTTTTTTTGCATTGCCTTGCTATATCAGCTTCATTAATTATTAAACTCGCCGAACGCCGACTGGCTGATACAACTTGTTTCGGTTTTTTGTGGTAAAAAATATATATTGGGGTCACAATGTCACGCTTTTTCAACAGCAACTGTATGGCAACCTTATATTCTTTGGAAAAGTTATAGCACAAGTAGCTACTTATGATAGAAGTCCGTCCGCATAATGCATAAACTTACTTAATGGTTAATGCATTTTCATTTAGTTACTCTAATTTAAAAGCCATTAAGTCTGCAAGATTTATGCACACACTTCTATAATGAAATGAAAAATTTCCTTACAAAAATGAATTATATTAATAATTCATTTCAATACCCCAACCGAAGTTTATTACTAAATCACCCCCAAGGGCCCTGTAGAGTTAGTGTAAAAATGATAATCCCTTTGTCGTTATAATTCATCGTCCTTCCCGCTGTCCACAAAAAAAAACCCGTAAGACACCAGACAATCCTTCCAAGAAGTCCACCAAAATAGCTTAACCGAAAAGCCAACAAGTCCACATGAAATCCTGCATCTTACCGATTTTCCATTCCCAAATACCAAATGCCTGCCATCTACAAAGGTGACAGTGGGTTTCGGGCCATTGGAACAACCACCACCCATCCATTCACCCTCAGCGATTTTAAGCGGGCGAAAAATTCTGTCTTAACAGGTTTTATAGAGTTATCATTATTACAATGAATTATTGCAAATGAAGGCATAACCTCGATTAAAATTTACTGGTAAGGCAAGCATAGACGCGGGGAAGTAGGGGGATGGGTGAGTATGACGGCTTTGCCGCAGGTATACTGTCAGAGACTTTGGTGGAGATTTTTCCCTTCGAAGATATAAAGATTTAAGACTTTTTGCATATCAACCAAAACGAAGTGTAGGAGGCAAACTTCAGTTTGTCTTAAGATTCATTTCATACCTATGTAGATATACCTTACATTGTGGCAGAGTCTAAGGCTGGTTGGTGGTAGCAAAGGCAACCACCTACCATTTACCAACGAGAAACGACAACGACAACGACGACGACTACGATGATTCTCATTAGAAAGGATACAAAAGTCTCTATGCCAGCAGGAAGATCAAAACTAATACGAATTGATTTATGGCAAAAGCCGAAAAATCTTAACCAGGCTATGAAAGACCATAGATGGTTGGGGGTTGGTTGGGTTGCTTGTGCAGAAAAATGCCACTGTGGTGTGCGATGCGCGGATAGAGGTATTAAACTCTTTGCTTTCTTTTTGTTTACCCCTATACGTTGTTGATGGCATTCCTTCTTCTATTCGGTTTGTTTGTGTCTTGTCGTGTGCTATTTACGCTTACCCCCTTTGGAAGGTGTTCTCTTAATGCCTGCGAATTAGATGCTAAGGGAAATAATTCATAAAGTATTTAAGATGGCAAAATCGAAATTTATTGTTATTTGTGAGATGGTAAAATCTAGGTTAACTTTGCCTTAAGATAAATTTATTAAGGACCTGTCTGGGGATTGTCGTTATCTAAAGGAGTGAGGTATAAAAATGTTCTATAATGTCTAAGGATTGGCAATTATAATAATCCCCGGCTTGAGTTGGCAAAAACTTGATGCTGCTATGGCAGCATTTGGTAATAGTTTCACGTTTGATGGGAAGACTTGCTTTTATTGGAGTAATCCTCTTTTAAGCATCGACATGGGGGTTGGGGTTGGATGACCAGTGTCACTATTAAGTGGCTGCTACTTGATGATAGGTGGGTAGGTAGGTATTGCAAAAAATATTAAAAGCTAATTGGGATATTCGTTAAGTATCATAACACATGAAGGAATTTTTTGGCTCCTTAGATTCCTGAGGCCAAGGGTGGTTAAATTTGTAGCTCCGATACATACCTAATATTTGCGAATTGTAAAATTGCTGATTGGTGCGGTTTTGGAAGCAATATAAACGTAATAAACAATAACATGGCTTGACGCGTGTAAGCAACACAGTGGCATAGAATTTTATATCTTTTCCGTGCAAATTTTTCTGTGTCTGTGAAGGGTTTCTGCAGTATCGGAAACGAAAGCTCCTTTCGCCCTTCTTGCAAACAAAACCAGTTATTCGCCCAAGAATTCGAATCTTTCGAACGAGTCCAATATTTACTCAGCAGATTTTCCTCGTCCAAGTTAGTGCTAGAACTCAAGCTTTCTCTGAATTTAGTCGAAAGACTGAACACAGTGAATCTTGTCTGGGTACCAGGTCACACTGTCAATCAGGGATATGAGATCTCGGATGAGCTTGCTAGGCAGGGTTCAGAAGAAGTTTTCTCAGGACCCGAGCCTGTGTTGGGTCTGCCTGCATCTTTAGTCATGTCTACTATCGATTCTTGGGTTTCTCGTGAACACAAGATTCGGTGGCGCGATTGCGGTGGATGTAGACAAACCAAACTACTGCGCCCGGACATTTGCAAAAGGTCAGCATCTTTTCTTCTATCTCTGAGGAGAATCGACTGTAGGCTGCTTGTAGGCATTCTTTCGGGCCACCAAGCTTTTGCTAAACACTTAAATGTATTTGGCTTAAGCGACACCACTACCTGTCCTACTTGCGGTGAGGAGGATGACATAGCAGAACACTTTCTCTGCAGTTGTGAGTAAAGTGGTGAGCGCCGAACATCTAAGCTCTTCATCACTGAAGTCTTTCTTCGAAGGACGGGAAAACTATAGAATACTATAGAGATAGTAGCAACTTTCGACAAAAAATATCGTCTTTGTATTTAAGAGATAAATCTTCAGAGCAGGCGCCAATATTTTTGTTTGCAGCAAAGCCAATTACTTCTATACTGGATGACTACTTCAATGACTGGACGTGGGTTCTCCATTTGTTCTAACACTCTATTTACATGATGTCCCTGCGCGTCGGTCACTTCTGCTAACCTACGTGGTTTCAGCTCCTCTTTGATAATTTTTAACTTGTGGTTGCGCATTCTTTGTGGGCTCTGGCTTCTCCAGGTGTGCTAATATGTCCAACGTTGAATATCTTCTACTGCGCAGTTGCTTCTTCTCGCTAGACAGTCGAGCTCTGACTCTAGTTGCAACATAAAAGTATGCAGAGTCGACATTTGCCTCGCATCGGGCAGCAAGTGACTGTGTTGATACTCTGCCTTGGAAACCAAGTGCTATTTATCAACGTATTAGAAGCTTTTGCTAAATAAATAAATTGTTAGCCATTATCTGCTCGATGTATGGTAAGCTGTGCTTACGAAAAAGATGTTTTACTTTCCGACTTTAGTATTGAATTTTCCGAGCACAATTTTGCCATTCTGCGTTCTGCGGACAGTCTCCGTAGAATCCGTTTTGTCGCTTGATCTCCATAAACAATCGGTTTGACGATGGAAACGTGCGTGCACGTGAACCCTAAAGTTAATTTATTAGTTGTAGGAAATTTGATTAAAATGCACTCACATCTTCATTATTTATTAGGGCATTGCCTCTCTATTTTAAAATATTTCCAAGGAAACGATTCGCTAAGAAATTCGATGGAACACGATAATCACTTTCAAATCTTCCATTTTTTTAAGTTTGTTGATTATTAGGAACTTTGTACACATTAACCTTATCCATGTTAGTTAAAAACTAATATTGACGATGATCCAACAATCTTGTATCCGTTCTATCGAATACAAATATCATCGCAATTTCGTCAGCTTATTTGCATTCTTAATTTGACAGGAAATATAAATGGTCCCAGACTACACCCTTTTGTAAGTCAGCAAATTGAAGAATTTATCAAACTCATGACTCAAGACTCAAGTCGATCAATGTAAATAACGAATTACTATTTTTTGGGAAATTTGAGTAGACAATCATTAACATACTTACCTGCAAAAATCTTCTTAATTTTGTCAACTCATCATAGTCTCTTGCTAGCAGACTAACTAATCTCCAAAGGGAATCGAATGACAGCAGCAATCCTTTAGTTGTACATTTTGCATTAACAAATCAATTAATCCGCAAAGTATGCAACATAAAGTTAGCTCTTTGATGATAATTATATTTGTGATTATCATAGCATATCCTTGGGCGTAACATAAGTTAGTCTGTGTCATTAATTTTTCAGATTCGAAAGTAAAGCGATATATGTTTGATGAACATTTTATTTCATTATAAAGTTGGGACTTTGCCATTTAGTGTGAAAAACAATATCATTCAAATGGCCTTCTCGGGAAAATTCGATGTAATTTCGAACTACTTTTTCGCACATTTCCCAACAGAAAAAAAAATCGAACGGTGTCAATTCGCATGATCTTTTGTGACCAAAGATCGCGCAATAAAACCATAATTGGTCGCGTTATGTGGCTTGTTGGAAACACATATCGTCAAAGTCATGATCTTCAATCACCGGCCAACAAAAGTAGCCATATTGTGGTACGAATGACGGGGAATTCGGATCATTAGGAACACTTGCATTAGCAGCAGTAATATTTTCGACTGAGCTTGCATTACTATGATGCACAGGCCTTACAACATCAGTAACGCTTCCACTCTCTTTAAATTTCTTCACTATTACCTATTACTTGTGTAGTCGGTCCATTATGACGACCATAATCATCGCGTAATGCACGATGACGTTTGAATCTTCACTTTTGTTGTAAGTTTTAATAATTTTAACGCGTTGTTCGATTGTTAAGCCATCCATTATCGTAATATAATATTAAATGACAGGTGTCAAATACCAGCGCTACCAACTTGAAACCACGAAATGAATAACCCTTTACGATCATTTAGTTACAAGCCCATTGGCTACTTTTACCGGAAACTCTGGTTTGTACGCTAAGAAAATAGGAATGTGAGTAGAACCGAAACCTAGGGCTTAAAATATGGCTAAAGTGAGTTTTCATATTGTTACAATAGTAACCAAACGTAACCAAAATTAATTTACTCTTGGGGTTAAAGTCTAATTTATATTCTTCTTGGTTCATCACACTCAAAATAAAAAAATAAAATATATTAGCACAAAACTGTTTCCTAAGAAATAAACTAAAACCTCTTATACTTACCCTTAAAGTATAAATGAGTTCTAAAGGTATCAGACGGTCATCCGGATGACATCCTGACGTCACCAAGTCGTAGAATTTATCCTCAAGTGGTCATCCCGTCTGAAATAAACAATTTTTCTGACGTCAGCATGTCATCCGGATGGCAAGTTTGAATAACCGTCTAATCGCTCCTTTAAAATCGTCTTCTAGTTAAGTGTCAACAAATGGGAAGCTATTATATATTTCTGTCGCTTTTGATATTGATAATCCCGAAATATGCGTGTTACAGCCATTCCACCACCATCGACTTGCACTCATTTTGGTAACTTCCAATATAGAAAACCGCCCTTAATAATTCCGCGCATATGAAATATTCTTCAATTATTTTACAAAGCCAGCTAGAATGCGATAAAAACATTTTTCATTGCAAAAAAAAAACCCTAATACCTATGATACCCAAGCAAAGGACTGCAGCAACACACCTCATCACTCATCTGATTAGGGTAAGTAGAAAACTCCTTCTTAGACTAGTCGGAGAGGAAAATTTCAACTGGATTTGCATTCCAAAGCCGGAAATTCTTCATATTGTTTAATTTTAACGAAATTGAATGATTTCGTGAAACATTCTATTCGTGTGTGCGGTAACCAACCCCCCTTCCTTTGCAGACATCCGTTTAAGAAGAAGAAGCACCTTAACGCTGTGCCTGCCGAAATAATTTCATTGCTCCATTCTCGGAAGAATATTTATTTGGTGGCCTTATCAGTTGAATATGAATATTTCCTTTTTATGATCATTTATGGTGGTACATGAATCACTGTGCACTTCCCGCCTCCTGGTTAGTTGACTCCGTCGTTGTAATGTCTTCCTCCGAAGAAGGAGTTCAAAGCCCAGCCATAAGGAATCACCATCATGTATTATTGTGTCCTTTTATTCTTTCTTTAAAAAAAAAACGGGGCATTACATAAACCCTTACCATTATAGCGCGGGTCGTATGTGTACTCGTATTATTTATGCTGTGAAATGAGTTAGTGCGGGACATAATTTCGCTGATATTTGCATTATTATCTTTAGCGTGCGTTATGTGATATTAAAAAAGTTTTTCACGGAAATGGAAAATGTTTTCTCATTTTGCGATTGTGTGGATGGAGATGGCTAGGCTACATGCATGTGAATGGCAAGGAAATAAGAAGTTATTAGAAATGCGTTATAGGTAATATGTATGATTTAAATAAAAATAATGATGTGACTGCGGAAAACGGTTACTTAGGGATGCGAGTTGCGGCAAATAATGTGAAATGAACCTACCTAACCTAGCCTATGCTTAAATATATTTTATAAAATGTTGGTAGGTAATTTGATAGAAACATGGAAGGTACAAATTTAAACTCCCGTCTTTTTTTCCAATAAGTTGCGGCAGAAAAACATTTCGATATCGGACGAACAGAATCACAGTGCAATTTATTTGTGAGGCTGGTTAGGTTACTTAGACCATAAACCGTTCCCTTGTGATATCACGTGGATCTTAATTTTTACTACTCTACTCGTTAAACCATTCGGAGCTCTGGATATAGCGAAAGAGATATTTAACGTCAGTAGATAGACCTTTTTAATCAGGGCTCCTAGGTGAATCACACCTATTGTAAGCCTGACGTGCTGTCTTTTTAGAGAGATCAAACACTTAGGGCGTGGTTAATAAGTAATTTCGTATATTTTTCATACGTATGTACGAAGTTGCTGTGATGCCATTAATCCGATAATTTTAGAAAAGTCCGAATGTCAGTTTGTTTACGTATTAGTGGTATGATAGGAAAATCCTTGTTTCCATTTTACCATCAACTCTCGGTCATTACGTGATGAGGATGCCTTCATGGAGGATACATCAACCCATTTCTACACCTACGTATTATAAACTGATGATGGGGTGGGTGTGATATTTTCATTGGCAGACGAAACCTAGAATCGTCTTCCGCCTTCCTGTCCATTGTAGCGTCCTTAAGGCGAAAAAGAAGCAATCAAAGAAGTCTTTTCTTGACTAAAGACAAGCGTGATTTTCTTGGACTGTTAAAATGTAGAGCCAGGTCACTGGGACATTCCTGAGAATTGTAAGGTTGATGAACTCGCTAAATTGGAAACCACTATACCTCTCTCAATTGTTACACTATTTGCAAACTGTCACTACTAAGATAACAAACTTTAGGTGGATAAGTGAGATCACATAGGTCTATCGCCCAAACCTGAATCTTAGCTTAGATTAAGGCAGGGATGAAATGTAAGAGTTATCCCACAACACTAGGCACCGAAGCGGGCCCACCGCGATACCCGGGGACGCAGTTGAATTTGTAATCAAACGGTAGACCAAAAATCTAAGCACTTTCCACTCCTCATATTCTTGCAGTGTCCTGACAATGTCTTGAGCATTGTGCGACAGTTCCTGACTATAACAGAATTGATCTATTTTAGTGCGGCCTGGCTGTTTCGGATATTGATCTCATCTTAATTTGTTCAGTCGCCTTAGAGGACAGCCAGAAACTCTGATTGAACCATTTTTGAATATCGTTTATGCAAAGTTGTATGTACAACCAGGAGGAGGAAACTATCCCTCTGTTTCTTTGTGCATGTCCTGCACGCCGCGAAAAAAAAGCTCCATCTCGCAGCCTTCTTCTATGAAGATCTAAGTTTGACGAGTAGGGATGAGCTTTATTCAAGATCCATGAAGTATCACAATTGGTTCAGATGTGTCAATCTAATATTATTGTTAATAAAGAATACGTTAAAGTGTTTTCCGCTGAAACAACATCTATCCGTTGATAAACAATTTGTCACAACGAAATTCAACTGACATTTGAATCACTACACTGGATACGAAAATAAATCTTCTGAACGTCAATCATAAAAAGAACTAGGTTTGGGAGCAAGCACCACATCGATATCCCGCGGCCCACGGGATATCTGGCTCCAATATTTGTTTTGATAGTTATCTTCAACTTCGGCCTTATTCACCAATCTACCTCACATAATTTCATTGTGAATAGGCCTTATTGTAAGCTCCAAATGATGCAGACATTTATTTTTGGAACAAAGCGACGTCTTGAGCCAACAAACAATATTGCGCCTCCCACTCCTACATATATCGCAATTTGTTTTCCTACCAATTAACTAATTTCTATATAAATCTATTTTTCAAAGCTGCAAATCAAACAAAAGGACCTAAAAATGCAACTTCCGTTCTCCATGCAAACTCCCATTGGACTCTCCCCTGCACAAATTGAAGTAAAATATATTTTATGTGACTAATTTGGTAATCATTTAATTGATATACGCGTCACTAATTAATAAACTTCATCTTCAACATCAAATTACAAACGTTGAAGACAAACAAAGCAAACAGAGCCCCCACCCAACCATCCCAACGGGCAGTTATAGGTTTCCTCCCTCCACACGACGACATATCAACTTTTGGCTGTTTGTGTTCGCATCAAAAGGACACGACTACGTCTACGGCTACGACGATGATGATGGTATTTCATCTCTGACCGCATATAAAAAGGATATTCCAATTTATTAAAGGAAATTACTTCTACTTAAGAAGAAAATCTCCCTTCTTCAACTGTACAATTGCTTCATATTTCTACGGGCATTAGGCGAAAGGCAAAGTTTAATGGACCTCACCAAGGAAAATTTCGGTGCATAGAATACGTTGTAAGGCGAAGATTTTTCTATATACCTACATACATACTTTCTGCATTCCCCAAAACAGTGCCGCCACCAATTCATTGCCAGTTACATCCAATTAAATGAGCAAAAATAATTTTTACTTTGATTTGTGTTTGTGTACGCTAAAAAGGACATTCTACTGAATGTTTGTATTAGCAAATGAATTCAGCTGGAATGGATTCTTTTCTATTTGACTTTGGTTGAATGGTGGCGGTGGAACTCTGGCTGGGGTGTGTCCTTTCAAGTATATGATGGTAATGGTGATGTTTTTTTGTGATTCAATTATGGTTCACTCTCAGATATCACAAGGACAATAAAATGGAAAAGAAAATACCTATTACAGCACCGATAAGATACGAAATCCAGCTCCAAGCATGAATACTCATATCCTCGAGAGGAACACTAAAAAAAAAAACACACAAATGGCAGCGAATTTTGACGAATCGCATCGAGATAAGCAACAAATCGTTTCTTCATTCTGCATATCATTAAATTACAACAAGCAGCAGGAGTGCTTAGGCATTGCGAGAAACCTTCGCACCCATTATTATAAGCCGTACACAAAACAGAGGAGATCTCTCACCCCTCCTCGGCAACGAGTCGGGATTTTTATTGTCCTCGATTGCGGTTGCGTGAGAGTAGTCTCGGGGCGACGGGGGTTGGACAGCATGATAAAAAAAAATATTAAACGATCTGTATACGCCAATTCGAAATAAATACTTTTCAACCAACAACGATGCGCGGGATACTCTCCGAGTTATACTACAGTTTAATTGAAAAACTGTCGGAAGTGGAATTTCTTATCTTAATGTTGAGAGGCAGTTTTCCATGCAGACACCGAGACACCCATTGAGATGGAGACGAACGAATCGTCCTGTCCAAAATGTTGACGTTTTCTAAATCCGGTACGGTGGTGCACTCATCCCCCCGCGTCAAATACGGGGCGGGCGGCATGTCATTATGATGGCTTTAGTTCTTTGTGTGAGTATACATGGTACACCTTCCATTGGCCAAGAGTTGATGATGCCCGGTGTTTTTGCTGGCTGACATTCCTAAAGCGGGACAATAATACATTTTCTAATCTAAAGAATATTTTCCGAATGGCAGGCAGGCAGACTCCGGATGGACCGATGGAATGGTCGTTACAATAAGTTTTAGATGAAGATTTCGTGATGGGTGTTAACACTTCAGGGGTGTGGGAAATACCTTTTTATTGTATCTAATTCGGTTGCGGTTGATTGAAAAGTGGAAAATCCCCCTGAAAAAATTATATTTTATTGTCTCTTTTAGTTGTGCCGAGATTTTACTTAGTCATGGAAGTGTATAAATTGTCTACCACGACGCCACGGAAGTGAGTATCTATGATGCGAGAAATGTAAGCTGCAAGGTAATTTAGAGTTGCATGCGATTTTTTTTCTTTCGAATTTAAGGACTATTTGAATGAGGGAGTGACTTCCTTCCGACGAGGATAACAAAGGTGTACACTGCATTTATTATTTTTATCTCTGTAATGTACCTACAGTTTTTTTTTCGAAAATTACTGCTAGCCCAGCATACTGCATAGATGCAGATGCAGGAAGTAGAACGGAGGCATTCGTGGAATTTTTACGAATATGAATGGTGTACGAGAACTTAAAATTTTCGTGTCATAAGACAAAAATTAACCAACAAAAATAAAGTGATATATTTCAAGTAGGAAAATGGTTTGTGTTTTCTAGAAATTTGAAGTTTCTTTTGTGTGTTTGTGAAGCGTCAACCTACAGTCCTTTCTAAGGAAAAACTATCGTAGAATCAAAAATAATAACTCTTCTTTTTGTGATCAACTTTAAGAGTATACACTTCTCTTGTGTTTTTACTTTGTCCATTTGCAAACAAACGTCATCACAAAAGACGAATAAAATCGTTTATTTGACAAGCCACAAAAATCGCTGACTTTAAAGTATGAATTTCTTAATTTTTTTAAATTGCGAACAAAAACATAAGGAAAGGCTACAGTCCGCTTGGAGCGAACAGTATGATACCCTATCCCTATCCCTATATGCCCCAAAAAAAACCTTAAGAAGATGATGGATAGCATTTTATTTCATTCTATAAAATTTAGAAAAAAAAAACATTTTTTGAAAAAACGCCCCCAAAAAGTGGGCGTGGCCAAAAACTTTGTATGGGCGATATATTGGAAAAAATATTGGCCAAATATCTTGTCAAACACTTTTTTCGGTTTCTATGAAAATTATCGAAGAAAACAGCATTTTAGTGAAAAACGCCCACAAAAAGTAGGCGTGGCAAAAAACTTTATATGACAAACTTATAAAGGAGGGCAGTGCCTACATATCTTGTGAAGGTTATAACCCTCTATCTGTCCATCTGTAGCTTTAAATCGGTTTTTTCTAAATTGTGGGCGTGGCAGTGGGCGTATTCCAAAAAATTTTACACTTAACCATTTCGGAGCCCTAGGGAGTATGTGGTCCAAATTTCAGCTTTCTAGCTTGAATTTAAAGGCCTAAAAATTGCGTACGGACGGACGGACGGACGGACGGACATTGCTAGATAGTCTTAGGATTTGGTCCTGATCATAAATATATATACTTTTATGGGTCTACGACGAATATTAAGGGGTGTTACAAACTATGTGTCAAAATTAATATACCCTTAGGATAGGGTATAAAAATGCGAATTAGTAAATCCTGAGCTAGGGTACAAAACTGCATAAACTTTTCGTGAATTAAAGCTAATTTCTTTTGAATTGATCTTAAAATTCTTTCCGTCATGTACAAGACCATAGACTATATCCTATTTAACATCGCCTCCTTAGTACTTATCTCAGATTTAAGACAATTTAAGATCATAAGAGAGAATGTAACTTGATACAATATACTTTAGCAAGAAGGCAATTTTACACAGTTTACGAGCATTCCATAAACCCAGTATTAACCTTAGTACTTAGTACGAACATCACGTTAGGGCTTATGCAATTTTAATCTTTTTGCCGCTTATAGTTATTTCTCTGATAAATTCTCTATAAATTTTTTTAAAGAAAAAAAAATGTGTTACGTAAAAATTTTGAGAAAAATGCGTTTAAAATGAAAATCTAAAAATTGTTTTTTTTTAGTTTTAACTTACTGGCAACATAGATTTTTTTGGGCATATAAGATCACAAGAAGATGCTTACATTTTTAAGGTAATTGAATAAGGTCTTCAAAACATGTTAAGTGGTTTTTCTAGCTATTTCTAAAGTTATATCAAGTTAAAGTGAATAATATATAGTAAAGGGTGATCCATTTCGAGGTTCCCTACTTTTTTAAAGAAAAAAACACAGAAAATTCAAATTTAATGGAGAATGTTTATTATCATTTGAAAGAACATTCTTTGGCATTTATTTTTTGAAGATTATGTCTATCAAATGTTGGCCGTTACTACGTCGCAGATGGTCCATCCGTTGAGTCCAATTTTCGATCACTCGTTCGAGCATTTCGACTGGTAACTGGCGAATGACACGCGTGATGTTTTCCTCCAAGGCCTGAATCGAAGCGGGTTTGTCGGCATAAGCTTTTGACTTTACATATCTCCACAGGAAAAAGTCTAACGGTGTGATATCACACGATCTTGGTGGCAAATCGACCGGCCCAAAACGTGACATTAGGTGCTCACCGAAATGTTCTCTCAATAAGTCCATTGATTGATGCGATGTGTGGGAAGTGGCGCCGTTTTGCTGAAACCAAAAGTCGCCGAGATCACGAGCTTCAATTTCAGGCATCAAATAGTCGGTTATCATGTTACGATAACGGTCGCCATTGACGGTTACGTTCGCACCGGCATAATTTTTAAAGAAATATGGACCGATGATTCCACCGGCCCACAAACCACACCAAACCGTTGTTTTTTCTAGATGAAGTGGCAGTTCTTCAATCTCTTCAGGTTGCTCTTCGTCCCAAATGCGGCAATTTTGTTTGTTTACATACCCATTGAGCCAGAAATGGGCCTCATCGCTAAACAAAATTTGCCTTGAAAACGTCGGATCTTCTTGGAACTTTTCAAGAGCCCATAGAGCGAAGCTCGGGAAGGTCGAACGGCTTCAGTTGTTGCACAAGCTGTATTTTGTACGCTTTCAATTTAAGATCTTGACGTAAAATGCGCCAAGTCGTTCCATACGTCAGTCCGAGTTGCTGCGAACGGTGCCGAATCGACTGTCTACGGTCTTTGTGTACTTTGTGTCTTTGTCTTCACAGCATGCTATTCGGTCGAATATTATCCAATAATGAATGCTGGGTCTCAAAATGGGTGATGGTGTTGCGAATAGTACGCTCAGTAGGCCGATTATGTTGACCATAAGTTGAGCGAAGTGCACGAAACACATTCCTCACAGAACGTGAATTTTCATAATAAAGTTGAACAATTTGTAAACGCTGTTCGCCCGTAAGTCTTTCCATTATGAAATGCCAAACAATACTAAACAAAAATAACATGACAGCATGACACGACTCACACGTGATCTGTCAAGAAAGGCTATTGAAAAAAGTATCTCTACTTGGATCACCTATTAGTTATAACTTGGGAGATGATAAAACCCTCTACTGTACTAATCAAAAATCAATTTTTCTCCTCACTATTAATGTGCGATCTAAATTTAATATGTTATGTTTTGGACAACGCATTATATAATTTGTTGGTGTATACTTTCCGTAATTGTGATAGAGTTCAGTTTGAAAGTTAAGCCCTAAACTTTTTTACTCATCATGTGATTTTGAGCACATTTTATTTGAATTAAATATTAATATTTATATCAAACGTCTTTATTTAAACATTTTAATGATAAATATATCACAAATATGACTCAAATGGAGTTATACGACGACATAGCACATAGACCCAAACAACACCATATTGGATTTATACCCTATGCCATCTTTTGAGCGCTGTAGGAACACATAGATCCTCCTGATTTTTATTGGCATTTAAAACAACTAACTTAAATAATAAAAAAAAGTCGTACTTAAACGCTCTGGGAAAACGAAGAAATGTGATTAACAACTTAAAAGATGCATAATTTAAAAATAAACATATTAGTTGGAACCGTCTCTAGTGATAACCTGTCAATATCAAAATATACTTAAATTCGTTCACCCGTTTGGAAGTATGTCCTTGCAATTTTGTTTAGTAAACATTAGGGATTTACTAAGTTACGCTGAAATTTGAAAGATTTCTTGCCTAGGGTCCTGATTTGGTTAAGTGTAAAAATAAATAAATAAAAAAGCCTAGCTTCTCCCATCATTGTGTATGCGAAGTTATATTTTTGACACGACCGCCATTCGTAAGTGTAAATGTAAATAAATAAAAAAAATTGAAGAATTAAGTAGTAACAACTAAGTGCTTCATATCTGGACTTCTAATTCGTTTAAGCTTCGGAAGTTCCGATGTTATACGAAGCATTTTCATTTCAGATGCTGTCAATTTATCCACATTGTCCAAAATTGTAGGCGGCGGATGAAGAACCATGGTGTAAAGCCTCTTTGAATCTTTTTCGGTCACTAAAGATGGCAGAGCTTTTCTTTCACTTCATCCATGTAATATACAATGAAAAGGAATCACATTTCCTATTAAATGATTTTCTGGAATAGGTCGGAATGGGTTTGGCAGTACAATCTTTACTGGGCTAATACTATACCCATTCTCCTCCAAAACATCAAGGCACGATGTATGGAAGTAGATGGTAAATAATCAAAAGGATAGTAAAGGAGTTAAGACGCTTCGCTGATGCACACAGTCTTTGATCGGGAACTTTTAGCTGACTCCAGAGTCAGAGACTTTGACCCCTCGTATATGTCCATACCATAGCTTTAAATGATTTTCGTGACTTCACTTTTCTAAAGTTTATGTTTTTTAAACCTCCTTCCATTACCACCCAATCCAATAGATACGACTCATTCCCTTATTTAAAATAAAAATAAATCGTATGGCAAATTTAAGAGTCTATTGCATATTGCAACTGAAGATAGAACTTACCTAAATGAGTTTTTACGATCTCAATCTACTTCAATCTCTTTTACTGACTTCTGATTCATTTCATTGCCATTTATCGTTCGCTACCGCTCGCTGTAATTTCTCAATCAACACACTCCGTCTTCATTCGCTCAAACAGTCATTATCCCGTGCGGAAAAGTCATCCACCCCAGCCCAAAAAAAATACAATTCAAATGTTCCGATGTTACCTCCAACAATTGATATCTTTATGACATTTCTCTGGATGATGACGTCGTTTCGCATTGATATGCAAATTGAAATATTGTGCATATTTTATTGCCAACTCCCCTACCCACCACCCATTAGAATTGCACGATAACACCCTTAAGCATCGAACAAACCATGTTGTTGTCTTGGTTCGGCGAATCAGACTCGAGGAAGCTTCCGGAATGAGTTTGGCTGAAGTTGTCATCGCGCCGCTGTTTCTGTTGTCACTTTTATTCATTTTTCTCCTTTCCTTATTTTGTTGTTACAGATAAACACTGTCAGAGAAAGTATATTTTCTTTTTCTTACACACCGCCAGCAGCCCATTGTGTGGCATGTAATCGAGAGCAGGACACTTTTTTATTCATCATATCATATTGTCGATGCCTGTTTTCCTTTGATTTCGGTTTCACAGGATTTTTCACTTTTCTTCCTAACGAAGAAGTTAATTTCCTGTTTTTGGTTTGTTCAACTTGATTTTTATTTTTTTTCTGCTTCTCCCTTTTTCCAATCGAATAAATGGATGGTAAGGCAAATCAACTGCAAGTGGGACAGCTACTTTGCTGAAGGGGGAAATGCAATTCGCTGATTATGTTCTCTTACCTGAACATCACTGACAATGGATGCGGTTAAAGTATTTTTATCTTCTGACAGTTCGTGTGTCCTTCAGCGTTGCTGTGCTATGCTGTGCTGTGGTGAAAGAGTTTTCTTTTGCTTATCTGCAAAGTGGAAATGTCCCTCAAATCAACGCTTATCGGGAGGAGAACTTCGAAGAACTTGATATTAGACATTCTTGCAGCCGATAGATAAACATTGAAGATGGTTTTATTAAAAAGTTCACCAGTCTTCATTAATCAGCAGTGAAGCCGGCTTATTAAAATGTATGTCCTGCCGCGCAGTATGGGTGCGAACAAAATTATATTTATGAGTTTCGCTTTTTTGGCTGAAGAATTCATATTACAAAAATTATTAAGTACTGTTCTATGGAAAACCTTGGTGCTGGAGATCAGAACATTTTGAAAGAAATCCACAAGATATGCACGGCGAGAATTTGAATTTTTAATTAATGGATAAAGTTGTTGGGAATTTCTGTGCGGCGCAAATTTATTGCACTACAAAAGTTTTGCACTTTTAAAGAGGTGTTAGGTGGGATTTTTTTCATAATTCCTTGGGAATTATTTCGGAACGTCGAGAGGGACAAGGCTTATTGTATTATTTCGCTGGCTATATGTAGGTCTTATTTATTCGTATATGTTCTGTATTTATTAAATGTGAGATATGTCTCCTAACTTTTTGTGGGCTTATACTTTTTCTGCACTAATGCGTTAGTGCAACACATATTTGTTACCTATTTATAACTGAGATGACTTTATAATATGTTTTAATTCAAATTGGATACATTGAAACAATCATTAATTTTGTTATAAATCGGAGTTATTATGTATTGTTTTTTTAAATAAATACTATACAGTGTCAAATAAGGTTGTTAGGCCTGTTCATATCAACGGACTTCTGCTAATTAAATGCAATCTGTCAAATGACCTGTCTGAAATGAATTGTCTTTAATACTATTTCGCATTTTCCCAATAACCGAACGGATATTGGACGAATGTCTTGAAATTTGTCCGAAGAATTTTTCTATTGTTATTATTCTGAGCAGGAGACTTAACTGGTTATTGCCTTATTGTTAACACAGCAGGCAGTCCCTAAGACTAACATAAGGTGTCAGCTCCCTTTATTATCGGACATGGCCTCTTACACGTACACCCATATTTTCTTTGTAATTTGATGCATGCCACTAGAATGTCGAAAAGTTCTGTCAGAGCCGAGGGATTTCTTTCAAATTTGGAATAGCTTTAACGGCCTTTTCTAAACTAGGTGGGAGAATGTATTCCTTATTAACGGGCGGTTGATCTTCTCTTCCTCTCGACTAGAAATGAATAATTCTGAACGATCACACAATTCCCACTTTCCAGCCTTTTAAACGAAAGAATCCGACCAAACCAATGACAATCTCAATGCATGGACCGAATCGCAATGAAAATAACAACACTCGGAAACCAAACTTTAGTGTGAACAAACTAGACTTAAGCAAATATAAACGCTACTGTAGCTATCATTTTTTGTTTAAACTGAAATCTTGTTTGTGACCATTTAAATTTATCTATCTCAAATACCTATCATATTTCCTACTTACCACAATATTAGAGATCTACCAGTATATCAAAATATTTCTCCAATGTACCACTGTAAAGAGAAACTCAACCTTTTGAGTGTCATATATGCTATTTATGGGTTTTTTAAAAATGGAAAAATATTCAATTTAAATTGTTAAAATTGTCCCATAAAAATAGATAAAATTTTAATTTCGGACTCTTGATGAATAACGAAGAATGATTGTTAAGAAACCCCTCTACCTATGACGTTTTACTTTTTAGTATTTTTTTTGGAAAGAAATCTTCATTGGACTTAATTTTTTAGAAAACTAATCAAATATTTTTATATATATTATATTTGCCATGTTCAATTAATTTTTATCACCGGAATTGAAGAAAGGGTATAGAGCAATTTTTATTTCTAATAAGATGCCAGTCGCGATCGTGACATTAATTAGTCTATTATTTGGAACAATTAGGAAGAACGAAGAACAAAAATGGAGAACTCCCAAATCGTAATTACAATATTCTTTACGAACCAAAATAAAACCTATTATTAAACCTGTGCATTTGTACTGCAGTTAATATGTCTAGTCTATTTATAATTTGTATAAACTCAGCTGAAGGCAAACAGCTAAATTAGCTATAACCTTTTATCTATTTATTTATTTAAGGGTAAACATTGAAATATTTTAAATTAGTGGCATGAACGAGTGTACAACTTTTTAAATTGTGAAGCGATAAAAATATATACTGTCAGTTTCATAATATTGTATGGCAAGAAGTATATATACATATGCACATATACTCTTCGACGGCAATGATAAATTTGGGATAACAATCGTCAAGATGCATTGCGGTGAAAAAAAAATTGGTTGTCGTATTGACAATTGGCGGTTGGTACAGTAAGGGAGGCATTTATGGACAACCAATCTTATTTTTGCAAATAAAAATCTAACTATACTAGTTTTTACAGAGCCATTTACTTTAAATAAATATTTTATAACTAAATCATGAATTAAACAAGTAAAAAAGAAAACAAAAATAAAATCTGAAAATAACACAAGCACTCAAAAGAAATGGGAGGGGGGTTAATTAGACCTCATCTAATCCATACTACCCGACATTTTAAGGAGGTACAAAATTCGCAGTTGTATATATTTTCTATTTTCTGATAGATATATGTATATTTCCGTTTGTTTGATAAATGCATAACCTTTCATGACAAAAAGTAAACAACAAGTGAGGACCCCAAATATAAATTATATAAAGCTCCTAACAAATTAAAAGCGGTTAATATGGACCACACGGACAGAATTTTAAGATCAAATCAAAATAAATTAGCTGCAATTCACGAATAGTTTATGCAGTTTTGTACCCTCAGAATTTTCTAATTCGCAACTTTTTGTTCGCAATTTTTAAAACTTTGCCAAATGACGAAATTAGTTCTTGAAAGTCATGATTCAGACTTTGTGTTATCAATGAAGCGAATTATATACACAAATTACTCTCCACGTTCTACGAATTGATACAAATAATTATCAGTTTGGTACAAAATTGCAAAAGCGCGTCATTAATTTCGACTTTCTTGTTGCGATTTAGAATTCCTCCGTTCTAAAACTGAAGATTGAGATGTCAATTAGACTTGCAACTTATTTTTGTTGATTTGCAAATTAGCTTGTAGTTTTACTATTTATTTCATTGCAATTTAAAAATGTGTAATCGTAAATTGAAACCTACTTACTACAACTTCTTTTCGTGATTTATAATTCTGAACGAGCAATTCTCCAACTATTTCAAAATATCCAAAAGTTTACTAGTTTACGCATTATTGTATTATTTGACAGTAGTTTTATATCAATAAAATGATAAGCGACCTCTAGTTTCAAAGGCGTTTCACTTAGATGTGGTGGCTTATAATTATCAGTGCATTGCCACATACATATCTACATATCTAATCCAACCGCACTTTTCTTCTCGGTTTCTTGTCATGTACATCAAAATTCACACTTGAAGTAAGTGTAGCAGTAAGAATTAAGGCTATGTATATGTATATTCAGTTATATTCTTTTTTACTAAACCTACACTGTTATACATTTTTGTTACACTATTGAATAAAGAGAAAAGAGAGAGGCAGTTTAACTCTGACAGCCGACCAACAAAGATGTGTTTTATTCTTATAATGAAAAAATAGTTAAACCCTTGTAAATGAAGAAAATAAATCAATCCTTATACAAGTGTGAATTATAACCGCCCACAAAATCAAAATCGCAAAATGCGGAAGCGTTTGACTATGCTATGGCTACGATTAAAAATACGCCTGTCGTAAATTACAAATATATTGCCGTAAAGTACAGCAACTTCATTCTCAAATTATAACTAAGGGGTGTTTTTTTAGAAGTTGGTTTTTCGAATAGAGATAAAACTGACATTTTGTGGTCAAATCTGGCAACTCTAATGTCATTTATGTTCAGTTTGGTTTTTCATTTCATCATGAACAGGTTGACAAATAAACAACGCTTGCAAATCGTGCAAATTTATTTCGGAAATAATGGTTCAGCCATGATAAGCGACTATTTTGTTCCCGAATTGGATGGCATGAATGTGGATGAGATGTGGTTCCAACAAGACGGCGCTACATGCCACACAGCGCACGTCACAATCGATTTATTGAAGGAAACGTTCGATGAGCGCATAATTTCGCGGAATGGACCTGTCAATTGGCCACCAAGATCGTGTGATTTAACACTATTGGATTATTTTCTATGGGGAAATGTGGGGATATAAGACGGCGCTACATGGCACACAGCGCACGACACAATCGATTTATTGAAGGAAACGTTCGATGAGCGCATAATTTCGCGGAATGGACCTGTCAATTGGCCACCAAGATCGTGTGATTTGACACCATCGGATTATTATTTTCTTTGGGGATATGTGAAGTCGCTGCCTACGCCAACAAACCAGAAACGTAAGGGGACTTGGAAGCCAACATTCGTGGTGTTATTGCCGACATACAGCCCTAAATGTTTGAAAAAGTGGTTGAAAATTGAACCTCTAGAAATAATTAAATTTTGCTCAAAAAAAATAATTTTCGTTTTTATTATGAAAATTGCAATCTTCAAATTAACAACCGCGTTCATCCCACTGACAACCATGATTTTCAATATGAAAATTTCAATATTGAATTCAGCAGCACAAAAAGTTGACAACTGCCGTTGTTGGTTCAAAAATAACTTTTTTGGTTCAGTGTAACCACTGTAACAGTTGTATCAAGCTCCACACTTAAAAAAATTTGCAGACAGTATTGACAGTATTTTTTACAATTGCATATTTTTTTTAAATACATTTAAATATTATTTTTAGATTTCTTAACAAACAAAGTTACATTAATGTTAAATTTCATAAAATTAAGTCTGTTGCAGTCTGATTTTGAATATATTTATGGCTGTTCCGCTCCTTCCTCTTTGTTTGAAAAGAATAGACTTTGTTTTTATTTTCGTATTTATTTCCAGCAAAAAACTTCATCCAAGTGAGAATTTGTAAGATATATTGAACGTATTTTGAAAGTTCATTTTGAGAAAGTGAGTTTATTGCAAAGGCTAAAATATTTTGTTTAGAAGCTGTAAGAAGAGCAGCGATGTTGAGGATAGCGTGAAAACAAACATATGCTATCCTATATCTATCATAAATATAATAAGGCTTACAGTGGCTGTCATAGGAAAGCATGTGAAAGTGAAATAGTCACATTGCCGATATTGCCGCTGCTCCAGTATATATTATCGGCCTTCGACATGAGCGCAGAATTGACTCTGTTCATAGTGTTTTTAATGTTCGCTATCACTAAGAATACCTAAATCGTTTACGTGATGGCTTGATGATAGTTAGCTCTCGAACATTTTTATGCAACCGAAGAGTAGAGTATAGTTAGTACTAAAGTAAATTGCATGACTGGTGGTGGCCTAGTCAGCAATGAACGGCCTTTCAATATATGCACGCGGACCATACTCAGTTTCAGGCTTCCTTCGAATCTTGAGACTTGTCGGGCCCCAGATAAGCTTCAGTCTTCTGGCAGAGTTGATCTCAAAAGTTGTTAAAAGTTTTATTAAATTCTTAAGTGCAGTTTTGTTGGTTTCTGTCGGTCACTTAAACCTTGACCATTTTGCGAACATCCCATTTGCGGCTTCAAAGCTGCCCAAACTATTCTTGCACATTGAGGAAGTCTACATCGAAACTTTAAGCACACGAATAATGGACTAAAAAACTATTATGGTCAAGAAAAAGATCATCGGTCCAAGATGGGACACCAGATATAGCAAAAACGAAGACATAACATCTCAGAAAAATACCTAATAATAGTTAATAAATTTCTCAACTGTACTTCCACCTTCCTTCCATAGTCCCATGACTTATCAAAAATGTTTCACCTTTGACTTTAAAATAATCAATTTCCCACCCCAAATAACCTCACAGCCGACAACCAACTAAGAAAACTCCAACGACTTTTACCAACCCATTATCACCCACCTAACCCTTAAAATTGTTCGTCGTAGAAAACGGATGAGAGAGCAACAGTTTGTCGGCAGCGTTTTATCAGACGAGACAGATTGTAATCTGAGGTGTCGGCGACGTTCTCTCTTCGTATAAATCCTTTTTCGGTTCGTCGACGTTTGATTTTCCGCTTTTCCTACAGCTGTCTAACAGATTTCTTATTTCAATTTTCCCACACACATAGGTGTTGTAGCTCTGCTACACATTATCCTTGTCTACCAAAAATGATGCTTAAAAACTCCACCATCCACCACCATCAGGCACCAGCATTATACGTAAGTAAAAACGAACACATCCTTAAACCTCAACATTAACTTTAGTGTCTTTCTTAAAATAAACTTCAACCCTTCGACATAATCAACCCTTGCTGCAGAGTTGTCAACATTCATCATGTATTTTACGACAAAGGACATGACGATGGAAAGGGAAAACTTACGCACCAACAAAATCAAAATGAAAACATCGCCGCAATTCCTATTGATTTCATCTTAATTTTTTTAGTTTTATTTGCCGGCGCGAGTTGCGAGTACCACCCTCATGATTTTGCTATCGTATATCAAGGGGTGGTAAGGTGATGGATGGATGAAATACAACTTAAAAAAAACACACCGAATCCTAATGCTGTTGTCACAATGAGCAAAGACGCCGACGACGACTACGAGGGAAACGATGATGAGCAAAAGTTGGCAGGGGCGAAGGGATATCAAGTGATGACAATGTTGCTTGCTTGCTTGTGAGGTTAAAATTCGATGACATCCTTTTCAGATTGACTGTGCTGCTACCGCTGAAGTTGCTGTCAATGCGGTTCTTGTTCTTTCTTTTGCTGATCAGACAAGCTTTACAGAGTCCTTGAGGAAAATCACTACAAAAAAGCTACAAATCCGCGTTAATAAAGTTGACGACGGCTTGGTTTAGTGGTGGTTCGTAGCACGTGGAACCTTGATGATGATAATTAGTGGGATGACGGTGGGAATTCCCACAGATGAGCTGCAAAGAAAAGAATAACACGCGGCAATTACAACCTAAAAGGACTTTAAATCTGTGTTTTTCAATCAAATCCTATGCTTCTTGGGATTTTCTTAATTTTTTTTTATCTTTCGTTTTCTTACTTTTCGTTTGGTTCTTTTGATTTTTTCGTTTGGCGACAGAAAATAAAATCCCGGTGATTGCGGTAAATTAGCAATTCCTGTCCACTTGGCTAAGCCGATTGGAAGTCGATTGATTTGAATTTTATCTGCTGGGCTTAGAGTATGCTAATTATGAGAGTACTTTCGGTTTTTTTGTTGGGAAAAATGAATTCGATGAGTGGTTTTGTTTCGGATTGATGCAGTAATGCTGTGGACTTTGGGCTATCCTTCGGTTAAAAGTCTTAATTTATGTAAATAAAACAATCGACGAAGGCACTTAATGGTTTAAATGAAACGAAATGTAGGATTTGGAAGAGCAAACTTCTTTGGTCTGTGACATGAAAGTGGAGCTGTTCACATCTCTTAAACTGTCAATTCTTTTAGCAAAACATTTCCAAAAATATGTTTAATACAAAATAAAGGATTTACCAATGAGGACTGGACAGCTTTTAACTTTTACTGTTAAAACAGCCTTTAATCAATGTCAAAACATTCAGTTAACAACATTTTCATAGGTGACGGCAAATTTAAGAGCTGTAACGCCATGTCGGCGTATGGTTTCAAAAAGACTGTGCCACAAGCCACACAGCTGGTGTAACAATCAAGAAATTGTCCTGTCGATTGGCCACCTTTAGATCGTGTGATATAAAACCTCTAGACATTTTTTTACGGGGCATTTTAACCGGCGCTGCGTAGGTAGCGGAGAGAGAGCGCCCCTTTCCGACGAAATATTTAGCCGGGTCATCCACAAAATCGCCCGTTGTTACCGTTCTCGTTGGGGACATATAAACGACGTCGAATTACACCTCAAATGGTTTGCGTTTTCATAAAAAAAAGAAAAAATCTGTCAAGTCCTTATTGAAAAACTCGATAGAATCACCAACAAAATAATCCCTTAACTCTGTCCCCATAAATCATTAACTAATAAGGCGTCTGTCTCCCCTCCGTGCGAAGATTAACAAGGTAATTATAAATAGTTTCTTAATTCTTTGCATCACACTCAATTTGGCTTTTACTAGCTAACACACCAAGCTATCGGATGCTAAGGCAAAAAATAAGGACACTACATATTCTCCCTTTCCATATCAGTGTTCCTGCTGATATAGACCAACACCCTCTCCATCTACGGACGCGTAAGTGTCATCAAATGATAATAATTCTTTGCTACAAACACACGCATTACCCAAAAGAAGGGATATACATACTTTATTTATTTGAAAGGACCAGTCTTGGATACTTCCAAGACACCAGCACAGGAAGAATTATAGGCCATCGCAAAATTTCATTGAACCAGCAAAGGCTTAGGCCCGAACGTTTAGGACTCGCACACATTCTTGTTCTTCTTCTTGGAAACTCGCGCAGCGTCGTCGTCGGCGAAGGCGATTATTTATTTTCTTCATCACACAACGTATCCTGGGTGTAAACCTGGGTAGTATAAGTTGCTTCTCTGCCTCATCCCTTGGCGAAGAATTACGGACAACCTGAGGTATTATCATGGTAGGTAGGATGTATACATAATTTTTGCGTACAGCATCTTATTGCATAGTTTCTGGGGGTGATACATCTAGGGAAGGATTTGACTCAGCAGCAAGCTCTCGGAGGCGTACACTGCACACATGGTCCTGATTTAAGTGCATATATAGAAAGTTTTACATGGTACAACTTATCCTCCAACAGTGTGTGTTTTTGTATGCGTGCGGCTGGCTGTGTGGGAAGGAGTGGTCTTAACTGAGTTCTTTAATTATTATTTATAGCTGGGCGCGTAATTAAGGAAGATGCAATGTGGGCCGTAGACCCACGGATAGGGGTTGAGACTCGAGAACTTATAATGCATTATTGCATGGGATGTAGGATAAAAGTTGATTGAAAGTTCCGTGGGATTTTCCATGCAATATTGCGGTTTTACATAATTGTGGGAGCAGATGGCTTTTAAAACCATAAACAGAATTTGTAGAGATTGCATTACACTGTGTTTAGTAGAGTTCGACCGAACATCCGGCTTCGGCTACGGCTACATCCGTTATTATTCACTGGCAATCAAAATGATTCCTTTACTGGCGATTTTTTGCTTTTGTTTCTTTGTAAAATACATTTTTTTATAAATAGCAGTTATTCACAAGTTTCTCACAAGCGTTGGTCATAAATATACTCTCATGAGCTCTAGCTATGATCATTGCGAGCATATTTTGCCATTCCTCAGTATTACTTTCTGATAAACATATAGTGAGACCGTGGGAAAACTCTAACTGGTTGCATTTCGTCTTTTTCAGTCTGAATGAGTTTTTATAGATTCTGCAAGTAAATTGGTTGTGAGCCAGATACCCATGCAGGTGCTTTATTAGGGAGAAGTCACATCCCAGCAATTTTGCCATAAGTCGATTTCTAGAGTAAGAGGACATAATATGAGTGCCGATTTACTTCCCGACGCGTGCACACGCATTATTGTTCTATTTTCTGTGATTGTTCCGCGGCCAGTGTGCATAGGAAATAAAAAAAACGCCAATCGCGCGCGCGCTGATAGCTCAAAAAAAAAAAGTGTGCTGTGCTGTGTGGATAAATAATCAAAAAAAAAAATAAAAAAAGAAAAAAAAGTGCGTTGTGTTAGGGCTTGGCTATAGCAAGTGCCGTATGTTTTTGCGTGCACTTGGCGAATAGCGGGTCGCGTTGTGTAGATTTTGTTGGCAGACTAAGGCAATTCATTGTATGGGCATAACACCTGCAGTGATTTGTTTTGGAAAGCTGACGTCAGGATCTACACGGTACGGCCCAGCTTAGTCAGCATCGGAGTTGAGTTTTTTTGTGTTTGTTTTTTGTTATGCGTGGGAATTTTAAAGTGGACGTGAGTAATATTCGTGGGTTGAGATCCAATTTTTTTTCATTGTACGCCCATGCGATTTTTAATTATTTGGCTAAAATTCCATGTCGTTGGCAATTAATTCACTACTGTTTTATTTACAGAAGCCCTAACCAGGACAGGCATTCAACTTATAATATATATGAGCTTGATGCACTGCCTGATTCAATCACCAGAATTGTAACCCATTATCCTCGTACTGAAATCGTCATTGCGGGCGATTTCAATATACACAATTCAAGATGGCTTCGACAATCTGAACAGACAACACCCGAAGGAAGGTATGTTGAATTTAACCCAGATTTTTAAAGAGCCGACACGGATACCGGACATTAGCGGTCAAAACGCCAACACTCTGGACTTGTTTCTTAGCTCTCACCCTGATCAATACACTTTAAACGTATAATCGCCTCTAGGTTCGTCAGATCATTGTATCATATCGGCGAATTTCTTGTACTCCAGCCACACAGTTAAAGAACAAGCTCCTAAAAGAACCGTATGGCAATACGAGAAAGACAATTGGGAAGCTTTAAACGGTTTCTTTAGGAGTTTTAACTGTTCGTTGTGCTTCCTCAACAACGACGTGGATGCCCCTGCCGATATGATTACAAATTTGATTCACCTGGGTATGAAACGCTTTATCCCTAACAGGATAAAGTGTATCAGACCTAAGGAAAACGCGTGGTGTGACTTGAGCTGTAAAGAAGCTATCAGGGCTAAAGAGGAAAGTTTTCGTCATTTAAGGCCAACTCTACTGAGGAAAACTGAAAAAACTTCAAGCGAGCCAGAAATGACTGCAATGCCCACATTAATCGTGTCAAATTCTCCTACGACGAAAAGTTGAGGCAGAAAATACTACAAAGTCCCACCGGTAGTAAAAACTTTTGGTCGTTTGTTAAGAATATTAAAAATTCGGCCTCGTCATCTATCCCGACACTCATTTCCAATGACATCCCAGCTATCAGCTCTTCGGATAAAGCCGATCTGCTCGCTGCTCATTTTGCAGCTAGCTCAACGCTGCCAGATTGTACTTTGTCTCCCCTGTACTCGGGCGCGTAGAATCTTCTATGGGACCGATCCATTTTCGCACTCTTATAGTTGCAAGAGTTCTTCGAGATCTCAACATACATAAATCTGCTGGTCCAGATGGTATTTCCCCTATCGTTCTGAAGAGGTGTTCTTCCACGCTGGCAAAACCAATGCGTAAGCTTTTCTAACTGTCCTATTCTTCAGGGCTCTTTCCGAGGAAATGGAAAACAGCATTTGTCCAGCCCGTCCAAAAAAAGGCGAATCTTCCTCTGTCTCATCCTACCGACCAATTGCACTAACGTCCCTTCTTTCCAAGGTCATGGAAACGCTGATAAATCGTCAGCTTATGAAATATCTTGAATCCCGAAAACTTCTTAATGACCGGCAGTACGGTTTTCGCAGCAACAGATCCACTGGTGATTTGATGACATATCTAACCGAAAAGTGGAACCAATCTGTTCACCATGGTGGTGAAAGTAAGGTCGTTGCGCTTGATATTTCAAAGGCATTTGACAGAGTTTGGGATCAAGCTCTCTTGTCGAAAATGAGTGCATTTGGGATCGATGTTACCCTTCTTCAATGGATTAGAAATTACCTTTCGGAGCGTTCAATACAAGTTGTTTTGGACGGTTTCAAGTCTGCAACTTACCAAATAAATGCTGGTGTTCCCAAAGGCTCCGTTTTATCTCCGACTCTCTTTCTCATTTTTATCAATGACCTCCTGTCTGTCACTTCTAATCCAATCCATTCCTTTGCTGATGACAGTACCCTCAGCTTTACAAATTCGTTTTCTGGGCAACGCCCCACATCTTCGGGCGTCGAACTGGAACGGCAACGTATGTCAAGCTCATTGAATTCCGATCTTGACAGCATACTTAAATGGGGTAAAACCAACAGAGTGGAATTTAATGCTTCCAAAACACAATGCTGTCTTCTGTCATTAAAGCGAAACCCCAATACTCTGCCATTATCCATGGATGGCACTTGCATCGACGAAACCGAAAAACTTTCCATCCTCGGTATGTGCGTTAACGACAAACTTCGTTGGAATGACCACATATTTGATGTCACCAAGAACGCTGCGAAATGTCTAGGCTTCCTTAAGCGATGCAAGAAATATTTCACCCCTTCCGATCTGGCTAGAATCTACAAGGCGTTCATTCGCCCAAAACTTGAGTGCAACGCTCATATCTGGTCTGGTGCACCAATGACATATTTGGAGCTACTTGACAGGATTCAAAAACGTGCGGTAAAATTAATTGGCGATCGAGACATCACGAAATCATTTGACTTCTGTTAGTCATCGTCGTGATGTCTCCTGTCTGTCATTGTTTTATCGGTACTTCCACCACAAGTGCTCAAATGAAATAGCCAGTTGCATTCCACCCCTAGAGCAATTCAACCGCAATACTCGCCAAGCTAGGAGTGCACATCAGTTTATCCTACGCTCTGGTTTTCCTACGCATTAAAGTTTACAGACATTTAAAACCAACGTGCATCGGTATCTCCTTTCTTCTAATCCTTCACTTCCCTAATCCCCGCACTGTATTACTTCATTATAAGGGTAGGTATCCAAAATCCTTTAAGTGCGCGTACATTATAAAAAAAAAAATATATTTTACATATTTTATATATTTATATATTTATTTTTATTTGCAGACCCGTAAACTCTTAGATAAAACAGAAATAGCCAAACCAGCTTTTTATTGGCCTTAGTCACATAGTTATGAATTAATGGAAAATATGCACCGTTTTTTTTTCTTAAAAATTTAGGCATCATCATGTAAAGCATCAACTAAGCTTCGTGATTTTTCGTTTCGCATATTTATTAATTCTACCATAAAAGCTATGATCTTCGGTTTAAGGGCGATGCTGTTGACGTGAAGTCTTACAATACGTTTTTTATTCATTTATTTAACTGAAGTCAACAGTACCAGCAAAGATGAATCGACAAGAAAGAAAGCTGGACAATGGAATCGCAGCAGAAAATGCAGCATCGGTGAATGATAAATGGACCTCAGAATGCATCTCTACAGAGCATATGCTGCATCTTCCTTACATTGGAACCTTCAGAACCATCCCACACAATTGTACTTCGAGATAACAAAACTTTCAGTGAGAGCAATCATGAAATTTTCTTTATAATCCTAGCGATGTAAGTTTGTAGACCAAGGGCTCCTGTTGACCCAATCAGACGTCGCTTTAAGATCGCGGGGCAGTTTCGTCCTTTTGAAACGCTGTTCCGCCAGTACCGCCATTTTCTCGCTTTTGTAATCTTTTCATATGCTTGAAAAAGTGGTTGAGAACTCCATGATCGGTTGGCTTAAGTTGGGTTGTAGAAGAAGGAAATAAGAAATTTGCAAGCATTTTTAAATATTAAATAAATATTAGGCGTTAATCCAACCACTACGCCAAGTTATATATTTAGCAGAAATAGTCTTAGTCTTATAACGATTTCCAACGGCAAAGTTTTGAGAAGCTACACATTTCAAGTTATGCCCTTGGATACTTGTTAGACTTTTGCAAAAAGTGGGTCAGCAGATACACAAAACTTCAAGTGGTACTGAATGAGAATTCGAACCTTAATTCCAATTTTAAAAAATTATTTAAAATGACTTGAGATTGGGTCTGCGTACACGAGATGAATTCCTCCGGATGAAAACCGGTTTTTGAGAAGAGTGACGAGTGACGTGTGCATTATGAAACGGAGTAAAACCTTTCACCAAGTTTAAAGTGAAAGCATACACAACTTTCTACATTTTGCGATATAAAATGCCAACACAATGAAAAGTGGTTCCCCAATTTTATTCTACCAAAATTATTCATCCCGTGTGCGCTTGAAATAAAGATGAAAAAAGGGTTTTCACCCCGGAGGAAAGTTGACTAGGGATATGTGATAACACAGAAATTAGGAAACATAGTTGCTACGAAGACATTTGATGTCATATTAAACCCAGGGAAAAATCCCTACACGCAGGGACATTCGACATTTGTTAGTTAAGTGACCAAAGAGAAAAGAGGGAAGATTTTTCAAACTTCACAGCATTAATGAAATAATGTGTTTTGATCTGAATGTTTCTTAAATTGAAATTCGCTGTCAATAAGTCTTCATACACTATCCTAAGGGTATATTAATTTTGACACATAGTATGTAACACCCCTTAATATTCTTCGTAGACCCATAGAAGTATATATATTTCTGATCAGGACCAAATCCTAGGACTATTTAGCAATGTCCGTCCGTCCGTATCAACTTTTGAGGCCTTTAAATTTATGCTAGGAAGCTGAAATTTAGAGCATATAATACCTAGGGTCCCGAAATGGTAAAATGTTAAAAGTTTTAAAATCCGCCCACTGCCACGCCCACAATTTAGAAAAAACCGTTTTAAGGCTAAAGTTAGAGAGATAGAGTGTTAGAACCTTCACAAGATATGTAGGCTCTGCCCTCCTTTATAAGTCTGTCATATACTTCCACTAAAATGCGTACTGTTTGCCAAAAGCGGACTGTAGCCTTTCCTTATGTATTTTTTTAGCATGAGCTTGGTATACATAAATCACTGGAAAAATTCCAACTGATTTAATCAGTCAAAATAATTGTACTAAATTTGTTTACCTACACGTTCGTCGATATTCGATATTGACATAATTTACGAAGTCAAAAAGAAAAAAATCCTTTTGTGGCTGAGATTGTGTACTACGCAAATGATTAAATTTATTTTATTTTTTATTGTATGGATACAACAGTTATCTAGAGATATTATAGAGAAACTATTGCTGTGTAGGGAATATGTAGGGATTTTATTTTTTTTTATATTCTATCACTGAACCCAAGTCTTGAGTTGCAAATTCCTTGACCTAAACGAAGCTATAAATATACATAGCAATGCTATGTTGTTTTTAAATTATGTTTTTGTCCTGCACATAGCTTTTACGTTAACAATAATTTATAGTTACAATCGACATTTGTTAGTTAAATTACCAAAGTGCATTCAATGCATGCAATGCATGCACAAAAATTTCAACATAAATGCAGAGATATATTGCGACTGCATTCCGTGATGTTTTTTTTTTCTTGACAGTTAAATTGAATTGATTAAGTAAAAAAAAATAAAAAAGCCTTCGACTGAAGTAGACCTTGAAAGACAAAGTCCTTACGTTTGGTAACCCTACCAACAGGGAGTTCTTTCCCAAATTTAATAGCGTTTCAGGTCTTCAATAGACGATTGCATTATCGAATAATCGCGCGTTATCGGTTGAAATGTGCTGCTCGGTTTAACTCTTTAGGAACACTATCTTATCAGTTTTTTTTTCGTTCCCCAAACCGATAAGAAACGAATCTCCACAAGTTGGTGCGGCACTAACAGGTGAGTGTGATTCAGTCAGTTTTTTAACGAATTTCATTGCTCTTCGTGCAACGGGCCGGTTAATTTATAAACAAAAAAATAAGTCGATGCGTAGAACAGATATATATACTCGGGAACAATAATAATAATATTTAGTGACTATTCACAATGCTTAATTTCGCAAAAAATTCTTAAAAATAGTTTCAATGAAAATAAATCGTTTCCGAAACAATAGGTACATCCATTGGAAATAGATTATTGCGCCCTATTTCGTAAAGATAACAAAGTACGGTCACTGGAATAAAATCAACACCCAACGAAGAAAGCAAACCAGAAAACCCAGAAGAAGTTAACCAGGTGAAAATAACTTTTTCTTTTCTGTGTATTGAGAGTGCATTTTTGATTTAATTTACTAGTATGTATTGGTGAGCTAATTAATTACATATAGTGAAAAGGATTATCAAAAAGATTATTGTCGCTATGCGTTTTGTTATCTTTTAGAGAATTTACCAAAACTATGTGTTATTTTTTTTCTACGTTTTGCGATGAGTCAGAAGTTGAAATGCCATGCCAAATTGATAGTGACTTATGTAGGATTGGTCAAAAAAAAGTGTATTAAATAGTAAATCTTTGAGACAATGAACATATTTTGTTTAATAACATTTATTCAATAGTATATGCGCCTATCGGTATCTGTATACACAGTTGATGGCGATAAGATTAGATTTTAATGTATGCACATAGCTAGATACATTTATTCAATTTATTAATTATTATTTTTTTTTGTGTTTTTAAGTAGGTACCTACATATTTAGGTAACTAGCTATATTATAACGGATCCATTCGAATTGTCATTTGTATTTTGCAATGTCAAATTTAAAACGCAGTTGGTAAATCATTTATAGAAACATAGACAATAAAAATACAAATGAGAATCTCACTGGTGAAAGACTATTGTAGGTTCGGGTTGAATTCGCAAATCTAAATTTGTCATCTTTATCGCGTAATAGGCAAACTTATTAATCTGCAAAATAAATTGGGTATTTTTTTTTGCCATTTGCTACGCATTTTAACTTTCATTGAAATAACATTCCAAAAAAATTTCGAAAAACACTTCAACATGTGGTTTGATGTTGACCTCGGAGAGGCAAGGATATCTTTCATCATATTCAGCTTTCCTTAATAAGTCTTTATTACTTTGCTGAGTCGAAGGAATTGCTATAGGCAACGAGGTATACGGATCTAGTGTATTCGAAATTCACATAAATATATATCAACATGGAGTTCATCTGATGCTGCGATCGAAGAAGGGCACAATCCAAGCGACTAGCATAGCCTCGGACCATTACCCAGTTGCATCCAAAGTACGTCTCTGATATATCGGCCGCCACAACTAAGCGGAGGCATTGCTGTTCAGGGATCCATTAACGAAGTAGAGTCACAGTCGGTGCTGAGGGTATAAAAAAACATTTCTGACCGCTAAGCCCGGGAGGATGACACAAATTCAGCTTTAAGGCAAAGCAAACCATTCAACATTAACAATACTGGTGAAGAATTTCGTCCACCCTGCCAAAATGAAGTTGGGATAGAAATATCCAAACTGAAATCCAACAAGGCTGCTGGGCCGGATGGTCTACTAACTGAACTATTAAACGCAGCAGGATACGACTTGGTAGGAAACATGCACCAACTCATATCCCACATTTGTTCTGATAAATGGAACCCCAGCATCATCTGTCTGGTTCACAAGAAAGCAGACCCTCTTAACTGCACTAACTATAGACGCATTAGTCTCCTAAACATCGCGTATACGATTTTCGGATCCTCGGATCTACAATCTTATTGAATTCATGATTCATTCCATGATTACATGATTTTAGGCCCGGTAAGTCCACGATTTACTAAATATTCAGCATCTATAGAAAAAAACTTTTGAAAAACCTGTCAAACCTGTGCGTTTTTTGCGGGATAATGATGGAGAAAGCTCGTTGCTGCATCAAGGTCCGTAACAACCTAAGCGAGACCTTCATCTCAAAGAAGAATTTAGTCAACCATAATATTTAAACTTGAAAACCTGATTGTGCAAACTCAAAAGCCAACGCACCAAGTACGATCTTTCAGAGGTCTGTTCAATTATTTTTATACACCAATTGGCAAAACATAGTGAGCTAACGCTGGTGCATTCGCAAGTATGGAGCAGAAGCTGTAAGAGTAAGAATGGGCCAGTGGTAAAAGAGAGATGTCAACAAGAAGGGACGCCCAACTTCGATAAATCGTCTAGATCGTCACAATCGACAGCTATAACTTTAGGATAGTAAGGGACTTTGTCTAACTCGGCTCTGCTAACAAATTTGAAACAACATATCTTAAAAAAACCAACGAAGAACAACGGTCCTCGCCTTGGTTGACAATTCAACGACAAACTAAACGAGCTGAAGAACGACAGCGACTTGGAAAAAACAAAAAAAATGGCGCGTTGCGTTTTGAGCTCCACAGAACATGAATGCAGAATCTTAACAATTCTATCAACGTTCGAGAACAAAGCGGATTTACTTCAAGTTTCTGTTCTTTTTGATGGCAGAACTCCTCTCGTAAACTATTCATTACATACTTTTTACTCCACAACTTAATAATTTAATTTTTTAGTTATATGATAATCAAGTTTCAACATGCTGAGGTGCTTCGATTCTAAAGCTTGCCGTTATTCTAACAAGGAAATCAGAGACCAAAGTGACCATTAAAGACAATTTCTCGTGGCAACTTAGGCTGACCTTAGTGCAATGAGTATTCCACTAAGTCCTGGAGTAATACTCGAAAGCAAGCGTTTTTTTTACCAAGTTTGTCGAGACAAAGTCATGTTAGGCATAGAGCTCGTCAGCCAAAAGAGTAGTATGGATCTAAACGACAATTATAATGCCACTACTATCACAAAGCTACATCGTTTCTTTGGTGCAATGTACTTTCCAAGACATGCATCACTGTTTTTTTCCTAACCTCAAAGGAACGTTATATTTGGGTTGGCACTAGGGTCTTCCTAACTTCCAAGTTAATTACTTGTAACTTTTATGCAGAGGAAGGGCGTAATGCACTTTTATGGATTAACCTGTCCAGGCTTATGTGCTACTGATTTACTGGAATGTTAAACGACAGACTTTTCTATTCATTCGGCAAATAAGCCTATGCTATTCAATTTAGTTCAATTATACTGTGAAAAGCAGGTGGAAGGGTCGAAGTCTAAGTTCCTATAGTTATAACCATGCTGCAATTCCTCTAACACTTCTAAGTTAATACTGCACAAGAACCTTTGTACTTGGTCTGGGCTACATATTGTCACAATTTTTAACGGCATGAATCTAGCAAAAAATGAGATTGTGACGGGTCACCACGCACTTAAATGCACTAGGATTAATTATGTATAATAACAACAATCTATGACGCTAAATACTTCTTTTGTGAATGTCATGCCTTTGCTCTCTGCGATCTTTATGTTCTTGAAATTGCAGGAAAGAATCTCACGGAAAGTGCAATGGACCAGTTTTTGAGTTCAACGTTCGGTAAAAAAATCGCACTTAGTCATAGATGTCAATCTGATGTTCTAAATCAGCCGCAGGGCTACCAAATTACCGCATGAGACTCGGCAAAGTTATTTTCTATTCCTTTTAAATGTTTAATAAATTCAGTCGCCGATAGTCTATAATGGGTTTGCTTGTTTTGGAATATAGAACACTTCTATAGATTTTCGCTAAGTTTTTATGAGCATTCCTCAATTTTATATTTTCAATTGTCTAAAATGTGCCTTCAATTTTCTTTCAGCCACTAATGTGATAGATGCCGCCATAACGATGAATACCAACACGTACTTTACAACCATCACCCTACTTCTGCTTGCGTGCTCCAGAAGCACACTAGCCATAGATAATTGTCCCATCCCATGCATATGCCATTGGGAGTTGGATAGCCTGATTGTGGATTGCTCCCATCGAGCACTTAAAAGCTATCCATTTATCGCCGAGTCGCTACCAGTCGAACACTTGGATCTATCTCACAATTACTTTCAAGAATTCCCAAAGCAATACGCCAGCATTCAATCACTCATCTACCTCGATCTATCTGGCAATGATATTCAGGACATAGCCGATACAGCACTGGTCGGTTTCGAGTCGCTCCGCAATCTCATTCTCGCCAACAATAGCATCCAAAGTTGGAGTGCTATCAATCCAAATATTGCCTTCCAACATGCGTACAGTCTTCAAAAGTTATCCCTTTCCGGAAATTACCTCGAACGCTTCTCAGACAATGAAGGAACTCCCCTGCTTATTAGCGACTTGCTCACTGAGCTAGACCTTAGCCACTGTGGGATAACCGAAGTGAGTAACGTTCTGAGTGGTATGCCCAGCTTGGAGCGGCTCATTTTATCAGGCAACAATCTGAAGACTCTTCCTTCGCTGCCGTCGAAGTCATTGCGAGCGCTAGACATCAGCAATTGTAGCTTAACATGGGTGGAAACTGGTCTTCTGGATAGCCTTCCCAGCTTAGAGGTGCTCAACTTGTCATGGAATACCGGCTTGATTTTAGGAAGTGATGTGACTGAAATTCTGAAAAGCAACACCTTGATACAACTGGATGTGTCCTATTGCAATCTGGACTCGTTGGATTTGAGCGGAATGCCAAATTTGATTGTGTTGCTTGTTAAGAGCAATATGTTGCGTAGCATTAGCGCGACAATGTTTGCCAACAATTCGGCGCTGGAGCGATTAGATTTGTCCAAAAACGTCATACGGCAACTAGACCCTGCGGCGTTCTCTAACTTAAGAAGACTGTCCGAATTAGATCTCTCGTACAATGAACTTTATCGTGTTGATAGGAATCAATTCCGCCAAAATGATGTATTGGTGTCGATCAACTTAAGTCGCAACATATTCAGCGAATTTTCCAGATTCATTTCGAATTCACTGCGAACGGTCAATATGAGTTGGTGTGAGATTATGCAGATCGATCCTAGCGTCTTCTCGGGTTTTAAGACGCTCACTACCTTGGATCTGTCAGCTAATCTGATAACGGAATTTCCCTCGAATATGAGGTCGGAAACGTTGAAGAAACTAGACTTGAGCAGATGCAGGTAAGTGGTGATTTTTGTGTTTTCTTAGTCTCAAAACGCGGCGCTATGATAACTTCCTTTTTCCAGGCTTTCGATAATTAAAAATTCAACGTTTCAAGGCTTCCCAGAGTTGGCCAGCTTAAAACTATCTGGCAATCGCTTCACGAATCCCTTCCATCCGCAATACTTCAAGTCGAATAAGTTCCTAAACCGGATTTGGTTGGGTGACAATCTTTGGCGTTGTGATTGTCACGACGGTATATTTATGGCTTCCTACGACTACTTCACTTCACCACCACAGAAGGTAATATCAAAAGTATGTTGACTTTGACCAATATTAATGCTACTTTTTCCAGCTGCAAGACAAAAACAATGTTCGATGCTTCAGTCCGACGGAATTTTATGGCAAAACCTGGGAAGGAGCATGCCTATCCATTTGGTACCCGGCTAAAAACGACAAAGCGGCCCAGAGAGTCTGGTCCGCTATGATGATTCTACTGATTCTTCTCGGCTGCGTCCTATTATTCGTTTCATGCTCAAGGAAATTTATTCGAAGAAAGATTAAACGACGAAACCGGGAGGAACGTCTTGAGAATGAAAGAGAGCTTCAAGAAATGTAAGTAGTGTTTATTCAGCCAATCAACGCGAGACTTAAACCCTTTACTTTAGTCGACGACAGAATCGTCAATTTTTGGATCAAGAAGCTCAACAAAATGCTCCAACTGGATTTGAATCAATGCTGCCTTCCTACGAGGATGCCCTACTCATGCCCAAGCTCGACAGAGGCAGCAAGTCTATGATGGACATTTCATCGATTCGAAAGCCTCTTTCCCGAGTCAAGCGCGATCCAAAACTGGTTGCAACTGGGGATATTGGAGAAGAAGAAGAAGAATCCGTTCTGGATCATCATCGTTTCCGAAGCATGGAAATGTTATCGAATCGCGATAAGGAACGCACAGCCTATGTTGGAACGTTCCGTCGAACAGGTCGGATTGATCACAATCCATCTGGAACTCGCCGTTTCAGTATCGAAGACTCCCGTTTCCCAGCGGCGCATTTAAGATCGCAGAACCTTCAGAGTGCGGAGAAGATTGGAAATTTCCAAAGCTACGAGAATAGTCCCTACACCAAGAGGCGGCCCAAGCCACTACAAGACATTCCAGTATTCAAACGAGCTAGCATCCGTGATAGTGTAGAGTTCCTAACAGATTCCGAATATAACAGTAAGCCAGGAAGTCCATTTGCTCAGAGACGTCCGCTACCAGAAACAACAGCGTCATCCTTATCGCTGTGTAGTGGGGCCAAGGGAAAGACGCCAGCTGATAAAAGCTTTCACACCGTCGAGGAGCATTTTGGTCGCGTTGATGTCGACGATATAAAGTCGGTCGACTCGAGTTCTAGTGATTTCCAAGTGATGCGTTCATCTGATGTGGACTTGACATCGATTGCGGACTCTGATTTGTCGAAGAGAGATGATTCCGATGGACCGGTGGTTGTTGTCCACACACCGATTAGGGAGAGTAAATTTTAGAACAAATTCTTTAGTACATAGTATATAATTCTATCCGTATATTATATTGTAATGAAATAAGTTGTTCTCTGCTTTAAGTGGTTAAAAGTAAACGATTATTTATTTATAAGTATTATTACTGTTCGACTGTGTCACACCATGATAGTTGACGGGGGCTTGACGGGAGATAGTGGCCTTGGATAGATATTGATGATGATCAGGGCTTGTCACGCCTAAATCAATCACAGATGCAATGGAAAGTAACGACATTAAAATAAAAAAGAAAATCAAGATTTCGCACCTGGATTTGTTATGGTATTGGTTAAGGCTTTCGATAGACAACCAAGAGCTCTTTTTCATGGGTGGCGCCTTGGTATAGAGGAGTTCCTGAAGTCGACGTACAGTTTATGCATAAGGAAATCAGGATAAGGAAGCGGATTTAAGCCGAAAGGATCTCCAATGTGATTGGGGCACATAATTACCAGTTTCAGCTATTCTTTGCTGGAGCCCAACATAAGAGAGGATGTTTACGTGAGTGTCTTGGAGGGAAATATGTGTCGTTTTAGCCCCCAAAAAAACAGAGAATCTGTACTGATCATTCTCTGACCTACTGCGACCTATCCCAGGCATTTATTTCGTAAATTTTTTTCGCAATATTCAAAATAATCGAATTAAAGCTCTATTCCGCACTCACATTCAGTTCGCAATGTTGGACAATAGACAAAAAGGGCATGAGGGCAAATTAATAACAGCTGAGATGAAAATGCTTTTTATGACAGCAGTAGTAACAAAGCTTGACCGAATTAGAAGTTCAAAGATCCACGAACCCACTTCTATCCTATAAACACCACCATTAAGGCAATGTCAATTAATGTTTTGCAGCAACACCAGGAAATAATCACTACAGTCAGACTAGGAGGGCTCCAGGAAAGTGGTTAGGATTCAACTTATAACCTGGGAACAAATCAATAAACCTAAGGTAAAACTGTTCATACAGAGACCTTAAATCTGGCTTCTCAAACAATTGTGTGTTCGAAGTTTGTTTTTCACCTAAATAAAAGGGACTTAGACCCAAAACATACTGTAACTGTCAAGATAGCGGAGATGACAGCGGTGATAAGGTGTTTTTGCCGCTATTCTCGCAGATCCAGTATATTGATAGCCTCAGATTAGGTTAGGTTAGGTAGTTGCCCTGACAGAGATCCAAAGCACACCCCGAACCACTGTGGAACCATTTGGACTAAATGATGAATACGCTGATGAAGCAAACCGAACTTTGAAAAAGTACTTAAATAAAAAATGTTCCCTCAATTTATAATTACAGGGTTATAATGCAGGGTTACAATTCATCAGGAATTGGCCTAATCGATTAGACTTAGTAGGTATTTGTCAGGCTCACAATTTTATTGAGTTATTTTAACCACTATCAAAACTATGAAGCACTTCCAATCATCGTAGAACATTGGAATTTGGCACAGTAATAGAGTTTGCGGAGAAACCCCAGAGAAAAATCCAACATTTGTGATTTTCCATCCCGGGGGCGTGGCAGCCCCCAAAAGTCCTACAATTATGATTTTTTACATGAGGGTTTGATTTTAAGAACAACCTCGGAAACAAATAAAATATTGTTTATTGTCTATTTAGGGGTGTGCTAGCCGCCCCTTTTCTTTTACTTTGCACCCAAAAGACTTAGAGCTCTGAAATTATACGTCGAGGAAGGATTTGAAGAACAGATACACAATTTGTGTATAATCCTGTCAACCGCCCATATATCCAACTCATTCTATTGTTATGAAATCTTAGATGTCGGTAATTCTTTTAAGGGCAAACAAGGAAAGTTATAAAACAAATTGTATTTTGCTTGAAAAAGGGCGTTTACATTCGGTCGAAATCCCTATAATTTGTGGTACAATAAGAAATTCAAATAACTTTTTTTTTAATCGATGTATTTCATTTATTTTTTTTTTATTGGTTAGAAAATTAAATTTTATTTTAAATAGTTAGTTGTTTTTAAAGATTATAGACCGCAAATGACCTCCACGCTGTCCCACGCATATGCGGCACCTGGTCAAAAAATTATTCATTGCGGCCTGAAGAGTTGAAGTTGGGATCGCCTCAATTATTGTCGTTATGGACTGCTTTTATTCAGTTATATTCCTGGGCTTCGTTTTATACACCTCTTGCTTGACATAACCCCATAAAAAGAAGTCTGGTGCAGTCAGGTCAGGTTACCTTGGGAGCCAGCGAAGAGTGGAGTTCCTAGAAATTAATTTGTTTGCGAATTTTTTGTTTAGCTCCGCCATAACTGGTCTGGCTATATGTGCAGTTGCTCCGTCTTGCTGAAACCAAACGCTGTTGAATGGTATACGTCTTCGGCGCAGTTCTGGGTAAAAAATCTCCTTCAACATCTTTAAATAACGGTCCCCATTGACAGTAACGGTTACACCGTTTTCTTCAAAGAAGTACGGGCCGACAATACACCTTGATGAAACTGCGCACCACACAGTGACTCGTTCTGGGTGCAGTTCCGTCTCACGGAGCATTTCTGGATTAGACTCATTCCATATACGGCAATTTTGCTTGTTTACATTGCCGTTAAGATCAAAATGGGCCTCATCAGACATGAACAAACAATTGATCAATGTGTTGTCTTCTTCGGCCATTGATATCATTTTTTGGCAAAATTCCAGGCGAACAGGCAAATCCTGAGGGTTTAACTTGCTAGTAATTTGGGCTTTGTACGGAAACAAGTTTAAATCGTCATGAAGTATCTGTTGTAATGACCGTCTACTAATTCCAATTTGCCCCGATAAGTTTCGGGTCGAAACGTTCGGATTGGCCTGTATTGCAGATGCTACTGCTGCGATTGTATCCTGAACCCGAACATTGGCATCTCGATGGTACGGCTTTCGTGCGATGCTTCCAGATTCGGCAAACATGTTTACAAACCTCATAATGGTCCATCTACTCGGGGGATTACCGCCAAACTCCCGCCTAAATTCCCTTTGGACGGAAATGACGGACTGCAAAGCATGGTACCGTTGCACTATCCAAATTCTATTCTCCGTATCCCAAGCATCCATTTTTATAAATCTAAATAGTAACCTACAAAATAAAAAAAAAATAAACCGATTACTCACACAGAAAAAAAGTTATTACGTTTTATTTTTGTAGCACGATTCGTGCGCCACCCTGTATAAAAAAATCAATACAAACTTGGCGTTCTTTTTTTAGATCTCAGTACTTTTTGTGGCTAATTTGTAAGCAAAAGCATTTTTTGTATAAAAGAACTTGGCTATTCTTTAACATTTATGTTGTTGGTATGATTACTTTTGTTCGCATTAACCGACCTTCGACGCATATTATTTGGCAGAAGAAATAAGAAAATGAACTTTGTGCGAACGAGTGTTTGTGTGTGTACTGTATCGGCTTAGAGCTCGTTATAAATGGGCTAATTCCGCTGCCCACGACCGCTGGTTTTTGTTTCTGGCTGTTTCTGCGTATTCGAGTGAGCAAACATTATAAAGGGTGATTTTTTAGCTGGTTTGGTTTTGGCAACACTGGTTTTGACAGCTGACGTGTGTTTAGTACCTTGTGTCACTATCGAACAGCTTCAGTTTGGTTTGCAATTTAACCATGGATCGTCTTACAAATGAACAACGCTTGCAAATTATTGAATTTTACTATCAAAATTCGTGCTCTTTGAAAAATGTGAAAACCCGCTGTTTTATCGAAAAATTGTGTTCAGCGATGAGGCTCATTTTTGGTTGAATGGGTACGTAAATAAGCAAAATTGCCGCATTTGGAGTGAAGATCAGCCAGAAGCATTGCAACAGCTACCAATGCATCCCGAAAAAGCCACTGTTTGGTGCGGTTTATGGGCCGGCGGCATTATTGGGCCATATTTCTTCAAAGATGATGCGAATCGCAGCGTTACTGTCAATGGTGAACGCTACCGAGCGATGATAACAAACTTTTTTTTGCCCGAAATGGAAGTTCTTGACTTGCATGGTATGTGGTTTCAAAAAGACGGTGCCACATGCCACACAGCACGCGAAACAATGGCGCAATTGCGAGGCGAGTTTGGTGAACAGTTAATTTCACGTTTCGGGCCGGTCAATTGGCCGCCTAGATCGTGCGATTTGACACCATTAGATTTTTTTTTGTGGGGGTATGCCAAGGCTAATGTGTATAGGGACAAGCCCGCTTCGATTGACGCACTGGAAGCCAACATCCATGCATTCATTCGTGAGATACCGGCCGATATGTGTGAAAGAGTATGCCAAAATTGGACTCAGCGGATGGGCTACCTGAGACGCAGCCGCGGTCAACATTTGCATGAAATTATCTTTAAACATTAAATTGCAAGTTTCAAACTATCGATTCAAATAAATATTTCATTCATTTTTTTTGAATTTTTTGTGTTTTTTTTTAAAAAAAGTTCTAAACCTCTTAAAAAATCACCCGTTATAAATGCTCAGATTTCACTTCCCAGGATCAAATGTTACTAACCGATTATTCAGATGTTTTTTTTTGAATGTGCAGACTCAGAACTTAGTTTCCATTAGTTCGGATCCCCAATTTTTGTTTAGATATTAGTTAGGGGAGAGAATCTGCCCGAATCATTGATGATGAGCAGCGAAATTAGTATGTATGGTCATCATTTGGTATAAAAGAGCTTCTTAAGAATGGGTAGTCGTAATTCATTGATGTTAAGCAGTGCGGAATTAAATTTTGCCAATGTTCATTACGATAACAAAAGACATGCGACAGGTGTTTCTGTATATGTCGAAAACTTCCTTTGTTATTTATTTTCTTTACAACACTCTGGAAGTTCACTTTATTGGTGCTTATTCGCTCAACAAGTAATATAAACTCATCGCTAAAATAGCGCCAAAAATGACTATTGTAAAAATACAGCTAAATCGTTTCCACAAATGCTGACGATACTAGTTGGTAATTTAAGACATGGTATGTATCAAAGTAAAATATTTCATTTTGCAAGATACATATATACATAAGTGTTAAAAAAGGATCGAATTTAAGATCGATAAGAAAGGCAAGAACTATCGAGTAATGTCGCTGCTAAATGTTGCATATAAGATGAATATCTAACGTTTAACCTATTGTGTGCACGTTTCAAACCAGCTTGGCTTCCGGCCCGGCAAATAAAATATTAAGTCGGAACACACTATCTGTTCATTGATATTAACTGTCTGAACTAGTGCTGCAAACGCAATACATATGAAGTTGCAGACAACAGTATATTACAGCATGCCATTGTGTTCAGCCAGATTTGCCCCTGGGCCTGGTTTTACCCGGGAATTCGAAAGAAAAAACTTATTCTGTTCCTATTTTTATTTACATGGAATTTACTTTATTTTCCTATTCTATTTTTTCATATTAATCGAATCTCAAATACACGGCCAATAATTGGAACACAATTTTTAAGTATTACTGGTTATAAAATTCAAAATTACCAATTATAGGTTTGACCAAAAAGGCGCAAAAATAGCAAAATGGTTATTTACATAGAAATGTCTGCATCTGCACATTTAGTTTCCACCAACAACAAATATAAAATTAAAGCGAATTAAATTAAAATTATGTATAAACATATAGTTATTTCTACTACATTTTTTTTAGCGTACAGATTACGTACAGATAAAAAAATACTAAATTTTTAGCAGTAGCTATATCTGAGCCAAAACTTTTTTCGATAACAGATAAGGTAAAATACATTTTTAGTTAAAATACTCCTCTGTGCACCGCCGGGACAGAAGTACCAACAATCTAACTGTTGATAGTACCAGTTCACTGCAAAACCACGGAGGGTTTTAAATGTCCGCTACGCTTATGTACATATAAAAACACCATTACAATATTTTGTATATTTTGTATTCCGATTTTGTATGTATGTTGTTGCATTTTGTCAATTATATGAAATACCTAATTAAAAGTGTTATACTTATATTGGTTTAAGTATTTGATAAGTTCGCTTTTATCTCATGTAGATGCACAGAATATTAAATTCAAGCAAATGTCAGAACCAACGTTGTTTAACATTGCTTTAATTTTTGCAAATAGATGGCAGCGGGCAGGTTTGTGTATAAGATACGAGATGTAGTACACTTGGAATAAAGTCTTCGCCTACAGTAATAACTAAAATGTTTTAATTGTTTCTTTCGTATATATCAACTACGAACAAGGAATTAAATATTTACTATTATGCTTGTAAGTTTCGCTATTTAAATCAATTTAGACTCCGTTTTTTTAGATAATAAACTTAATACTATACTTTACTTTAATAGTTGCAATGCATTAAAAACTTCAGGATGATTTTTTAGATGTAATTGTATTTGTATGCAAATAAGTTTAGTAACGTTTTTATTGCCAACGTAAATTTATTTGCTTTATGGGAACGTTCGTCGAAAAATATTAATTAATTTGAATATACATATATTATATAAAACAAATGATGCATAATTAAGTTTGTGAATAAACCCATTTATTTTGAAATAATAGGTAAATACTGGATTGGTTAAAAAAATTAAAATCTACATTTTTAAGTTGAAAATTATTTATTTATTATCTTTCTGTTTTAATTTTGCAGTTATCTGATTTACATTACAAGTTCTAAAAATAGGCCTGAGTGTGTCAAATCGTAATTTGGTACGAACTGTGGTTATCAAAATTTACGCAAATATATTGGACAATTTAATCATCGCGATTTACTGATTATTCAATTTTTAAATAGCATCACATCATTGTATATGTTTAGTTGAAAATATTGGTGGTTTCAGAGAAAGTGCAGCCAAATCTACCGAATTATCGGCGAGATTCGGCGATATGCTATACATCACTCTTTTTAGGGTTTAAGAACTAGGTCCCTCGAAATGACCCGACTTTTATAAAATCAAATTATTACAATCTATCAGATATAATTAACATTTTTAAACGCTAATTAATGTTTAAAGCCAAGTTACATATACCTATACATGGATATGGACTGAGTAATGTAGGGGTCGTCAAATGCTTTAGACCACCTCTTATTAAAACCCTGCATGGATTTGGATTTATTAAAAATAAAGTTAAGTTTCGGGTCAAAGAATACTCCGAGATCGTTAAAACTCTCAACATGGGAAATCATATGATCGGATAAAGAATAATGAAAAATGGAGCGAATATGTTTTCTTGAAAATGTCATATGCTGACATTTAGATGGGTTCAAAATTAACTCATTTTTATCACACCAAGTGGCAAAACAAACAGATTTATAAATTTTCATATTATCAGCGTATATCAAGATGCTGCTGGTTTTTATACATGATTTAACATCATTTATAGCAAGTATGGGCAAAATAGGGCCTAAGTGACTTCCCTGAGGATCTCAAGACTGAGCAGTGCAAACAAGCAAGCTGGTCGAAATCCTTAGAGAAGTCAGTATATACAATCGACCTCCTTATTCTTTTCTAAGGAACTAACACATGCACCCAAAAAAAATAAAAAAATTTTTTCTTACACATCCATATTGTTCATTACAAATGGCATTACAACAAAGAAATGTTAATTTTTCGCAAACGATTTATAAGAAAGCTTAGAAATTGGTCTGTAATTCGTGATATCACCACGTTCAACCTTTTTAAAAACAGGTAATGAATAAATCGAACAAATAAAAACTAAGCGCTTGACTGCATTTTTTAAGAAAATCATCGTAACTGGCATTGGCACAGCTCAAGATCAAGAAAAAATTGGGGTTTTACCCAGGGTCTGAGCTTACACATCCAATATCACTGCCGAAGACAGTGGTCCTGGATATCGAAATGCAAGAATTTATATCTAAAAAAAAATTGATAACATTATCTATGTTAGCTATGTGCCATTAATGGCACCCGACGAAATATTATGGGCACGTCACCAATTGAGAAATCCGATTGCACCTTTAAGCGACAGCATCAGTTGTCTACACCGAGTTAAGTTTTTTTATTTTTTGCCTCTCATTCGATCTTATTACCAAATTCTGGATTTTTTAATTCTCTTATTGGCGTTCTCCGAGGTCTCGGGTAAGCCATTTTTTTGGTTGGAAATTGAAGAAATTGAAATGCAGCTCAACGAATTGTGGTCTAGTTCGATATGGACTCAAAAATTCGTCGAAACCCGGAAAGACTTGGAATCAATCGAGCTATAACGACGAAGAATGCCAATTAAAAATTAATGGAAACTTACAATTCAATTCCCGACAAATATAATTGCTTGAAAAAGTTGGCGTTTGCTATATTGACAATATTTTCGTCTGCGTATGCGTGCGAATCCTTTTTTAAGAAATCAATAATATTAAAGATTTGCTTAGAAACCCATTGTCAAATGATTCCATTTCAGCCTGCATAGTGACAAAATACAACCCTGATATAAACTACATGACATTAAGTTTGCAACAACAAAAGCCACACTTAAATATATCCATTGTTTTTGTTTATTTCTCTGTTTTTTGTTAATCTGAAGTTTGTTTGTTTTATTAAAATTAATTGTTTAACTGTTAATTTAAAAAAAATATTTGATATGTTTACAAATAAATTGCTGCACAGTGTAAAATTATTTATTTTTGTGCCTAGTGACTACTAAAAAACTACATCGAGACTAGTGAAGGATTTCTTATCCTTTATATTAAAGAAACTTGATATCAAAACGCAAGTTTATATAATTTAATTTCGCGTTTATTTCCAATGAGTGTCGAATTAAGGTTGAGCTGCAGTTCCCGTGCTGACCCACCACACCTCATCCGCCTCGGATCAGTTTTCCCCGTGGGAATGTCTTCCAAGTATGAAGCGGATGCCCGTGTGCATCGTTTATATTTTTTGTAGGTTGCGTCAAGATCCGATCGTGATAACTGACTGTATGATAACACACCAAAGGCACTTCAATTTTTTTTTTAAATGGCACGATGCTCCTAAAAGATTCGCTATCCCGGATCTATACCTACACTAAGCACTTTATCGATATCTTCCTTATTGTGATGCTACAGGCTTCCACTTCTTATAACAAGAAAAAAGGTATTTTAATTTAATTAGCTAATTCCATACGATTTTTTTTAAAAGAATCTGTCTTCAAAACAATAATTTCAATAAAACGCAATTTCATAATTAAAATAAAAATGTATATATTTCATTTAAATTAAAAGTTACGAATTATACAATTTTTTTTGTTATTTTAAAAACAAATCTACTAGATTGATTTATTTTACAGTAAAATTATTTCTTTTTTTTATTCTACCTAAGAAAACATATAACAAGAAAATTTATAGCACTGCATACTCGTACTTGAAAAAAAAATATATTTCTTTCCTAAAATATATTTCCATTTCTACTTACTTTAAATAAAAGAAAAGAAGAAAAAAACATGCAATTAAAATTGATTTAAAAAATATTTTTTTATAAAATCTTTTTTATTTATAACCTCAATAAAAATTATTTTCTATTAATGATATTTTAAACTTAAAGAATATAAAAAACAGCATTAAAATTCTTTTCATATAAATTACATTAAGAAAAAACAAAGAGCTAGGGAAAAATGCGCAGTGCTTTTTAGATATAAACAAAAGTATTTTTGTTTTTTTTAACACGGCAGTTAACGGGTTTTTTTTAATAATGAAACCAAAAACGATGCATATAAAGTTTTATTTAAGTAAAATAATGAAATAAAATTTTTATATTTATATTTGATTAATTTATTAACTTTGGTATTAACTACATTATATTCATTTTTTATTTCTGTATTTCTCGTTGCTTTTTAATTATGAAATAATTTAACAAAATTAATAAATATTACAAATAATACAAACAGATGATAGGATTTCTTTTTTTTAAGTTATAGTTATATAATTTTGTTGAAATAATTATTTATTTTATTATTGGAAATTAAAAGGTTTTATTTTTTATTATTGATTTTGGCGCGCGTTTAGTACCTTAGAATTAAACTTATGTTACAAGAAATGATTTTCAGAATTTTAATTTAGAAAATTCAGGAGAATGAGGAACACGCACCAAAGGCACTAAAAGTTGTTAGATTTATTTATTTCTTAATATAAATAAAGATAGTTTTCTCTTTCTCTTTTTTTGTATTAAAACTTATCACAATTATTATTATTTTATTTTTTTTAGTTATTTTATGTGCGTTGAGTTGGTGATCGTTCTTGGAACGAATCACAACTCTGGAGAAATTCTGTGATTGTCGGTATTTGAGAGGAAAGTTGAGTTCAAGATAAATGGAAGGGCAGTCCCATCGTTGGGCGCCATATTTCTTAAAGTTTATTGTCTTCCGAAGAAAGCCGTAGTACAAATTGTTAACGTACTTGAGACCTTTTAAGATCACTGTATCTTCTTTCTGGTCACCATTTTGAATGTTGATTTTTTTTTCAAATATCGATCATCGGTAGATATTATTTGGGACCCATTTGATTCTTCTGAGCTGTGCTGCTACCAAATTAAAATTTCCATCGTTGGGCGCCAGTTAACTCACATCAACTTTCCTCCTCTATTGGCACACATTATTACTATCGAAGACGTGTAAATTTTCATTTCATGTTTAACATTAAGACTGGTAATATGCTACATCATATTAATATATAAAAATACGATCCTAGAACTAATTTTCTAGGATAGCAAAGGACACTTTCATAAAAATAACTGCAGTTACTTATAGAAAAAAAAAGAATAAGAAGAAATCACGTGAATTTACATAGGCATATATGTACATTGACACATATATATATATATATATATATATATATTTATTTATATTATTACAGTTAACCTAAACAACCTATCTACTGCTGTTGTTGTTGTTGTGTAACCTCCAACGTCTGTGCTACAGGTTGATGGATGCCAACCTCGTCTCGACTGGCTGCAGGCACAGAAACAGGAGTTGTGATAATATCGCCGGCATTGGATTTGCTTCTTGTTACCAGCATTGGTGTCTTCGGCTTGGGCGTTTCGGTCAGCTTGATTTTCACTCTACCAGTTTCGGGTGAGTATACCGGACTGTAGCGTCCCATTTTGGGTGAGGACGGCAAAAAGACGTCATCGTCACCTTGTTGGTAGTTCTGTTTGGATGCACGCGGCGATTTTGGTGGTGGATAGCGGGGGATAATGCGATGGTTTGGGTCATAGGGCTGTTCCACATTTTCTGGCTGGCGGATTGTTGGTTGAATTGGTTGTTCGGTGGGGATGACATTGTTGTTGGATTCATTTAGTGGTTTGCTGTCGCCGTTTAGCAGGGGTTCATGTTTGGTTGTGTCCTTTTCGTTTTCATATGGTGAGCGTTTGTTGCCATTGACCGGCTTGGCGAAATCTTCTTTCTTCTTTTCGCCAATGAGAGGAGCGTGTTCGTGGCCATTCTTGTGAATCGGCTTGCCGAGGTTCTTCTTGTCCATGTCCATGAGTTCGGTGGAGCGGGGGTTCTCCACATCGTGGGCACGATTGGCTTCGTTTGCTTTGCAACGCTTGATGCCGACATACATGATTAGACCTATGACAATGAGGACAATTACTCCGAGGAGAACGTAGGTGCCCTTGGAATCGGAACCACCCTCTTTGGCAACCATAATGCTGGCCTTCTCGATATTTCCATTTTCAGCTGTCTCCTCGGAACCTGGTAACTTCTCAGCAGAAACATCTTCCGCTACCTCTTTGAATATAACTGGGACTATTGGTGCCTCTGAGACTTCTTCTTCTGCGGGAGCTTGCGATGGTTCATTGAATTGTGCAATGCCCAAGCCCGGTCCAAAGATATCAGATGATTGAGTGGCTTCTTCACTGGGTGCATCTACAGGCTTGGCATCATCATTATCTGTATCTTCATTATCCTCAATGTCATCCTCATTGTCATCGCCGCTGTCCAAAGTATCTAGAGCAATATTTGGAATAATCAATGCACCCATGCCGCTACCAGAACCGTCTTCTTCTTCCTCGGTTACTGCAGGCACATCTGTTGGAGTCGCGGTTGTATGAACGATATCGGATTTTTCCTGAGGCACCACTGGTGTGTCTAACAAATTCAACGGCATATTTCTAACCGACAAATCACCCGAACCCTCTACCTCATCCATGGGGTTTACCTCCTTTGAAGACTTCTTCTTATCCAGTGGCATAAAAGCCTTGCCAATTTCCTCCTCTTCCTCGGCGGATCCTTCGAAAGCCGGCTGATCACCCAGCATCAGCTCATTCTCCTCTTCGTCCTCGTTAAACTTCAAAGCGATCTTCTCGCGTTCACAAATCTCCGACTGCTTGACTTGTAACCACGGCTTACTCTTCACTTCCGCAGGATACGCACACTTGACTACACTCTCGGTATAGACGTGTTTCTCCTGCAACCAATTCCTTACGTCTAAGGTTTCACAGGAGCAGTTTATCTGATTGTTGGTCAGCTCGATCGTTCGCAGTTTCGATAGTTGGCTGATCTCCAGCGGCAGATATGTCAGTTCGTTGTGTGACAAATCCAAATGCTGAACGTGCTGTGGGATTTTCGATAGCTTCGCGGATGTTATATGATTGTGTTTCAAGTTTAGGCTCTTCACACGCCGTCCCAGTCGACCCACTTCCGAGATTTCGTTGTACGACAAATCGACAGTGGTGAGGTCTCGCAGCTTTTCCAGCTGATGCGATGGGATGCGACTCAGACTGATGTTCGAAAGATCAATGGAATGTATGGGCAGATTTTTACTCTCCATCAGACCCTTGATGCTGGTGCATTTGGCATGATTGTGCGGTGTGGTGCCATTTATCAGCACACAATGGCAGTCTTCGGGGCAGTCATATGTGCTGGCCAAGGTCACAAGGACCAGCGCCAGTAGTGCGGTTAGATTGATTTTGCGTTGCGACATCATTTCTATTTGTGGTTAAGTGTTATCTGAAAGAAGCAATAGAAAAGGGGTAATGTGAGTGAGTTTTATTTTATATATAGATGTATATATTCAATTGTTAAAGAACGTCTATAGATAGAGTTGTTGATTGGCACTAACATGATGGTTTGGTTTCCGTATGCGACGATTAGATAATAAGTTACGACATCAGTGTTAATTTATTGATTCTGCGCTGTGTTTATGCCTTGTCTATGGCCTTGCTGAGACCGTAGATTGAATTTAACAAAATTGGACTGTTTTTGATTGTTTAACGTCATGAATTTTTAATTATTATCTATCTCTCGTGATGAGATTGTATCTCCAGAATGACTTTGTCGCTAAGTATATGAATCACTTTTTGTGGTTAGTATCATGTGCTTAAATGGAATTATACTTCAAACTCATTATGAAAGAATTTTAAGATTGGAAAAGTTGACAGTTGCATAGACTGTCAAGTATCCGCTGATACTTAACCTGTTACTCACAAAAATGCTACACTCAATGCGGTAAAATGTGATCTAATCTTGCCTAATAAGGGGGACATTTGTGGTGAATATAAATAAATTGGAAATGTATATAAGTGCATTCAGGTTTTGTGATACGTTGTGGTAGCTGACAGCTTAACGTGATGAACATTACTTTGACCAGTTAATACTTTTGTTTACCTAAGAGATTTTGTATTCTAGATAGCTATAGTGAAAGGAAGACTTGAAGTCCATATATACAAAAAAAGTCTGTGTAAGATTAATTGACATCTAACAGTATTTGCCAATTGAGTAGTTGAAAACCAAAACTCGTCATAATAACTTTTTTCAAAACTTCAGATTTGTAAGGTTGGCTGCGGTGAATAGTTTTGTAAACAAATTGTGTGGCATAGCTATTCGAAAGCCTGTTAAAATTCAAATTAAAAATCATGACTGTTTTCAAATGTATACGTATCCTCGTAGAAGTTGGCACCGAAACTTTTTTTCCGATTTTTACAAAACTAATTTTTTTGGATATTAACCTTGTCTTCGTATGAGGTTCATATGAATGTTTTCTCAAATATTACAAGAAGTGTTGTTCTTGGAATTTTTTTACGGACCTAAAACTTGCTACCTACTTAAAGAAAAAACTAAGGCATTCAATCTGTCACGTTAGGTATCGAACAAGTCCATCTTGAAAAGTTGTAAAGTGAATATTGGTGACAATTCATTCGATTTCAATAAAGATTCATTCATACAAAACATGCACTTATACTTTCTTTGTTTTCCTAACATTCGTTTGACTTTCATGTATTTTGAATTTTTTTTAAGCTCAGATGATCTTTAAGCTTGGCTTGCAATAATTTTCTTATTCTTAAAATTTGTTACAATGAACCTTTTCTTTTGGAACTCCAATTTGGTAAGACTGTATGTTTTTTGGGATATGTTACATCCCATTTTTAAAAATACTTTACGTCCACCATTTGTTTCACAAAAAAACTCTACCGCAGGCAGAGTAAGAATGTCAGATGAATACTCATAAACTTTCCCACAATTGAACCTTTGAAACTGTCTTTTGGCATTAGGCTTTTAAAAAGTTTTGTGTTAATCCTTATTTGATGTGAAGTGGTAAAAGAGTGACCGTGTTGTGGGTCGAACTTTCTGAATCTGGCACAGAAGACATTGGAACTGAAAGAACTTCACTGTGTGTGATTTCGGACCCAGTTAAAAGCCTGTTACACCTGAGAATGCAATACATGGTGTATGCTGCTGATTTTTTTTAATTTTAAAGTATAAACTGTAGCACTTTTAAAGGGATACTATGAGTATTACCTTGCCATCGGTTGATGAAGCTCCACTTAGAATTCCCTACCCAGCCAAAAATTTGTAAGTGATTCCAGACATGTTAATAAACTGGCGTCTCAAGACAAAGGAAAGAGTAAAGAAGTCCGCAAGTCAAAATATATGCTATCAAAAAGGAGTTACGGAGTTACCATAGGAAACCGCTGCTACTTCGGTTTGGCGAAACAAATGGCTTCAAAACTCCTACTCGAAGGATAAAGTGCATGCTCTACAGACCCCTTATTCTGCCAGTTCTGATATACGGCGCCAAGTGCAGAACAATAAGCAGGAAAAGAGAGCTAATATAGAGCTCTTTCGAAAGAAAAATTATTCGACGGATATTAATAAGGAGGGCGAATTGAGGAAAAGATATAACCGCGAACTCTATGAGCTGTATGTAATCCGAAAAGCCAAAAACCGTCGACTATACTGGCTCGGCCAAATCGTGCGAATGGATAACAATGCTCCGGCCAAGAGGATTTACGAATCCCAGGCTCCATGTTAGAGACGACAAGGAAGACCAAACCTCCGTTTTATAAATAAGTAAAGAAGTCCTTAAATTATCGCTCTATATGGTACTAGTGAGACTGATACTGACATATAGGAATTTAGTTTATTGGCAAGCGATGGGCTATACTTTGGACCTATAAGAAGGAAACTTTTAAAAGAAGCTTCTTAAATTTGTTAATCTGAATCGGCATAAAGCTCTGTATCTTAATAATTGCAGAAGCTCTCTACGATAACGGTCTTTAGGAAAAGACTAATTTTGATACATTTTTCTTGTTAATTTTGTATGGTAACGAAAAGGAAAAAAATTGAACTTAGCTACAAAAAAAAAAGAAAATATGTCTTGCTTCGTCATATCTTAATCCCGAGTAATGTTATTTTTTTATCGTTATCGCTTTTGTCAAAAGTGCGAACATAACTCAATTAGACTCAACTAAAGTTATCTATCTAACATGGGTCTGTATAGATAGATATACCTTATCTCTATGTGAGACAAACCAATCTACCTCATGATCAGACACACTTGCGTAACGATCCTGATATAGAAGGCACTCTCAAGCAAGTACGGCGAATTGTGTCACGTAATTCTTGAAAATGCTTCTAAAAATATTGATGCATAACAACGACAACGACGGAGACGACACCTCCATCCAGTCATATTGTTTTTTCAACTGTGGAAGTATTTCATTAAAATGAAATGACTGCGTTTGCCCAAATAGGTCCTTTGTCACCTCGACGATGCCGGTGGCTGCTGCTCGAATCGTAGAATGTATGTGTCAATTGATAAATTTGCACTCGCCCCATACGAAAGGTTGTTTATTCAGTCACAAGTCCCTCAGATTAACGTCAAACGTCTGTTGTCGTCTACGTACCTACATACGTATGCATAAGCACCATGAATTGATTTCAATTCATGCCAGACTCTGGGGCAGGCATTTAGTTTATCACCACACAACCCTCTACAGAACTAGACTCACCCAAGCCTACGACTAGTTGTGCAGCAAGCAGTGTTTTACTAATAAATCTGCATTGGTAATAAAAAGTTTATTTAGCACGCGTCAATTTATGATGAAGTGCATCATGACAGATGCAGCGGTTTGCTCCCGTTTGAAGATCATCTTATGTATGAAGAGAGAGAGAGAGGGGGTCTTGTTGTATCTGTTGTATCAACCGCTTTAGTAAGTTTGTCTCGTTGTTGAAGTCTCTGATTTTGAACAAAAGTAGATTTCATTCACAATATATGACCGTCATTTCTGCCCACCACCAGTTTTCTTCGTCGAGTTTGGCTTTGGGGCTTGTGTATAAGATGATGGAATGTTGTTGCTTTTTTGTTTAATAAAAATAGAAACTAGATAAAGAATATAAGAAAGAAAGCAAATTTTTTTGCAGTAGCAGCAGCAGCAGCTGAAATAATAAAAAAAAAAAACAAAATTGACAAAGCTGTTTTTTTTATATTTTTTGCTCTGCCTTTTAAAAAGTATTTTAGCTTCAGCTTTAGCCTGGATGGGGAATTATTCAATTTGGGATCTGCAAAAAGACAGACAAGAACAGACGGGCACGTTATGGTAATTTCTTTAACGATACTTGATTACTGCACGGCACGAATGTACGATTGGATTACGTAACAGTGGACGACTGTTGAAATGGAACTTAACTATGGTGTTAGGCTAAACAAAAATAAAGCAAAGCCATTTATTTGGTGCTAAAAAAAACACACACACACATAATAATAGTATAACTGCTGACGCTATAAATATTGAATAGAGTAAGGCTGTCTGGTTTGGAACAAGTAGAACTGAACTAGCCTTGAAGATGAGATGAAAATAGATGATTTTTTTTCGACGTAAATGCATTTATTTATTTTTTTTGTTCAAATTTTAAACAGGATGCAATTAGATACATGTATCTTCTTCAGTGACTGACAAACTCTGCATCATTATCATCTAATTGTGCTCTTTTATACGCACATGGCACATCCTTCTTCTTCTCCATCATGCAAAGTGCGTCAATATTTCTGACAAGCTATAATATGTGCAGCAATCTATTATTATCAGCCAGGTGTGGTGGAGAACCTTGTTTCACACACACACACGCGGTGCAGGACACATCAATATCTCAAGACATTTTGATGGTCCAAAATGCCTGACATAGAAAGCCACACGTGCTGCACGCTATCCATCATCGCAAAGATAGAAATCGTGCATTCAACTTGAGTGTACGATTAATAAGTTTATGTTCGCAAGTTCGCCTTATAACATCTCTCCTCAAGCAATTCCATTACCAGTTGCGTCGTTTTATACCACCTCATTGTACGTGGTACAGTGCTTATAATAGACAATCCGTAATACTGTGGGTAATACCACCGAAGTGATTCATACACTTGCGGCCCACTCAAACTGGATTTATAGAGCCTCTACAACGGTAGACAAATACAATCGATCGGTCAATGGAGGAGGAAATTGAGGTGAAAGAGTTTTTTTTTTGCAAAAAAAACTAGAGTCCGCTTTGAATTTTTACCGCCTAGTTCCATGCATAAATTCACCTCGGGGTGCATAATTTATTCCAAAAATATGCAAAAGATTGTACCGCCAAGAACTGAAGATGAAGTATCTATAAAACAAATTAGTGTTGTAGATACACGGAACCTTCACTAGATAAGGTACGTCGTTCGAGCGACAAACCAATTGGCCAGACCATCCATCCAACAACAAACAGTGAATGCCAGATGTTTTGTTGTGTTATCTCTTCTTTACAACAGACGTGCAATTTCAATGTCATAAAAGGAATACATATACTTTGTGTAGTTTTGCAATTAAGATGTTATAATCAAATTGTAAAGGTATCGTATTCGGGAAGAGGAAATATTCAAGGCGTCTGTCTGCGCTTTCCAAAAGGGACCTACAAGATCTTGACGCTACTATGAAAGTTGATCTGTTGCAAATTGGCATATCTCAAATGAAGCGGATAGGTAGGAACGACAAGTATAAAATTCGTCTTGGTGTGTTTGTGTTTTTTTTTTCAATTTAAAAGTTCATTATATTTTAGCTGTACCTTGAGATTGCTTTGGCTAGGCGCTACGGAGAAAGTTTCTTTGCGGATTTATGACAGCTTTAGTCATAAATCGAATTTCAAATGAGAAGTCAATCATTTTAAAACTGGCAATGGTGTGCTCGTATGTTGGGATTGTACGCTTTGACACACAACACATAGTTAAAGATTGGCTGACATTTAGCATTGAAAACATTGAAAATTTGATTTACGACTAGGCATGGCCTGAATGGATATCTAAAATAGCGCTGCGAGACGTTTGGTCAATGAGAAATTTTCATTTCAGTGTGGGAAATAGTTAAACCGATGAAGAAGAAAATACTTTATTAAATTTTACGTTAACTAAAAAGATGGCGAGTTTGTAAATCAGGTTTAAAGTAGCGAACAGCAATTTTGTATCCTGAAGATCATTTATATGCAGGACGTCCACAGGCGAGTTGGTAAATGAGGTTTAAAGTAGCGAAAAGCAATTTTGTATCCTGAAGATCATTTATATGCAGGACGTCCACATCATTACGGATTTCCAGCTCAAAAATTCACTTTGAGGTTAGGTTACGGATTTCCAGCTCAAATATAAGGTTAGGTTGGGTAAGGCTAACAGTGAATCAAAACCCTACTTCGCCACGCCTAGGTCCTTAAACTTTCCTTTCCTTTCCTCCTCACGCGCATCCAAAGTTGTCCAGGAAGGCCTACTCGGAAGATCGGAAATAGAGACATCAGAAAGTTGTTCGGAGACTCGGGCACTTACAAAGAATGTGATTTCTATCAGCTTCAATCTTTTCATTACCGCAGATATAATCATCTCTGAGATTTAATGACTTCTCATAAGGTTGTGGTGTCTACCAACATAGACAGAGGACCCTTGTCACATACGATTGAAGTCGATTGAGTCGCGCATTTAGCCATGAGTGGAATGGGGAAATGTGCACTCCAAAGATTACCTAAGAAGCGCGCTCTTACTTAGGTCCTACAAGCATAGGGGCTGCTTTTTAGCAAACTATTGCAAACAATATTTTTCTTTATTCAAAACACAAAGTTATTGTCAGATATGAAACACAGACATGTAGTTCTACTGCCAAATGAAAGTTCGTCTTATTATCCCCTTATATGCATGCAACTAAACACGAAAATATTCGGAAAGCAAAACAGCGGGAAACCCATCGAAACACGAATACGGTTGGACAATTGAAAATGGTTTTCATAAAAACTACAGGCGCTTTGGAGGACAAACACTGAAAGTAGACGTTAAAAAAACGCGTTTACTTTGCTAAATTGGAATAAACTTTTTTGAATAAATGAAATATCCTGTGTATATGAAAGATAAAATTCTATGCCTTCTGGTGATGGTTGTAGCAAAAATAATAGAAGTAATCCAACTCCAGAAAAACGAGACAACTGCGAAAGTTCAAGTCAATCAGAGTAATTTTTGATGCTCGGCTTAACTGTACTAACTTTTTGTCAGTTAAAAACAAAAATTCACTTGTTGCCCTTAAATGCAGACCTTAAAACTCCTTATGTGGGGCAGTAGCTTAGTGGTTAAGTGCGTTGGACCGCTAAGCGAGAGGTCGCTGGTTAAAATCCCGAACTGTACCACCTGAAAGTTTTTTTATCGCTCCCCACCTCTTGCGAAAGTCTGACAATGATACAAGAGTAAGAACTGTCATGAGAGGCTTCTTAAAAATGAATTGTCGTTCGGAATCGGCATTACACTGGGACCTACCATTCGTATCAAGAAATATATCTTCGCACACACAGTGGTTAGAGAATCTAGGCTTTGGGTCCTGTATGGGCCGTTTAGCCAATGCGCCCATTTATGAATATGTAGAAGTTGTAGAATAATTATTTCAAGTCACAAGTGATCCAACGTCATAAATTTTCTTCGTATACAAACCAATCATAATATATAGAAAGCAAAGCTATTGATGCGCAAAAAACCAAAATAAGCTACAACCTCTAAAAATTCAGGTTATAGGTACCATACACTTTTATGATAAATTTTTGCTAGTACTTTTGTGTCAAGGGTATACTAGAGTGCGCTGATTTAGTTGTTTGTTTTCATGTTGCATATCGCACTGTAAAACTTAAAATAGCCAAAAAGTTCAGAGTGTGTCACATCAAAATCGCTTGCGTGTCTGTGGCAATCGCACGAGTTGGCCAACTCTGAACTTTTATTTAATAGCACTTTAAATGTTTGTTATTTATTGCAAAATCTTTGGAAATTACCTAATTACATACTGTTTGGTGAGAAAATATATCTGATCGGGAAAAGTACATAGGCGTGACACAGGTTAAGGGCAACATTTTGTAAAGGCGCAAGTGACATATAAATGGCACAATATGATTATTTTGGTTTCCTTCTCATTCGGTCTTTTCAAAATTCAGCCGGGCTACACAATTCCCATGAACTTCGTCAATAAAAAGAAGTGGGCGTGTCTGTAGAGGGACATATAATTAGCTTACTATCTAAAATGCTGGAAAAGTAGATACAGATCAGGAAGAGATGGAATTGGCTAGTTCGACATGTGACCAAAACTTATACAATATTTCTTTACTTTAAGGGAAAAATATGCATGCTTCTCTACATATTTATAGAAGCTTTTCACAAGACGACAAACGTAGTTTTAGGAACTTGAAAAATATCAGCAAATATCTAACCTCGTTAAATTTTTTAAATTCGGTTTAAGATAGATCGTAAAACTTTCTTCAGTTGGGATTGTTAGGTGATTGACACTTTGAATGCTAGAAATGTTTAGCACATGGAAAATGATCCCTTATGGCAGTAAAGTGGCCTCTCGTTGTCCATAAAACTTGAACTCAATAAACGAAGGTTTTTTATCTTAAAAAGCGGTAAAGGAGAAAAGATATGGTCAAGCGTCTTCCACTTTCATTATTGCCTTTGTCAATTTCACCTTAAAATTTATTTCTGTTTAGCCCACGCTAAAAATAATTTTTCTTATTCTTCAGCAGTAAGAGTAAAAAAGCGACAAAACTGGTCAATGGACGCAAAAGAAACACTTTCCAAAATAGCAACTACCTATTCTTGTGGAGATATTTCACAAGTTCTTTCCGAGTTATGTCATTCAGCAGAACCAGTCTCTAACAATGACGTTCGCAATTATGACGAACCATGAAGCAAACAATTCAAGCTGACTTCGCACATTATGTCATCGATCTCATTATCATATTCCTTCTAATAGATGCCATAAATAAGGCAGTCCAAAGAAAAAACAACAACTTTGAATACATTTAGTATCCCTCTTCGTACACAAACTGATACCATATTGCTAGCGGTTCAAGCTCATTTGCTCGGCTGATTAACAAGAGGAATTATGTTCGAAAATCGTACAAATTCGGTACACAGGCATCCCGCTGACAGTGGCAAAGGAAATATTATCTCCCCTTTGCTCGAGCTCAATATATGTATAAACTAAACCGTTCTCCTCTTATTAATGAGCAGATACAAGATATTATACTTAGTCTTGTTTCGTTGTTTATTTGTTGACCTTGACTGTGCTTCTAAAATGCGGGGCGGTCATGCTGAAGAGCATTTGCAAGCTATTATACTGTTTTTGGAGAGATCGCTGATGCTGTTGTCACAAAATACGGTCTCTTGCAAGACACAATTTATTATACTCAATTTAGATGGTACGCATTTTATATTAATTTATTAAAGCTGTGAATGTGCACAGATACATTTATAATTTTTTTTTAGAGACCGAAATAGAACTCAAAATATGGCGCGAAAGTTGTACGACTTTAAATTTGATTGCGAATCAGTTTTTTGTTCGGTTACTAGGTATCCCAATCATGTGCTGGTTTAAAGCTGACAAAGTATTTGACCTACATCGACCTTGCTTATGTGTAAAGTGAACAGTAGTGTAGAGCCGGCGTGCGAAAATAAAGTGAATCTATTACAACAGCAAACCGAACAAGCGTTGTAGTTCATTAAAATTCTACAAAACAGAAAAAAAAGAAGTTACGTGTTCATAAAGCACATCGAGCTCAACTGTGTGAGCTTTGAGTTTATTCACCTGGTTTGAGTTGCCGGTTATTTTTCTTGTCTTCACCTAAACGCTGAATGGTGTGTTTTCTTTTTGTTCCTCTTTTAAATATTACTATTTTTGGCTGATTCATCGCGGAACAGTCAGGTGATAGAGTAAAACCGAATATCGCATTTTTTGCAGTTTATTTGAACGAGTAAAAATATGTAGTTTTTTTGTTTTTTGCATCGGTGATGTATTTTTGAAAATTTATTGATTATGAGGCGTTCCAAATATGAACCTTATGAAATCTGCATCTTTTATCGGTGATTTCATCATTCAAAAACAAAAAACTTCTGATTATTCATATTTTTGTAAATTGATCATTTAAGCAGATATATATTGTTTTTATGGTTCTAAGCCGACCATTTTAGCTTTACTTTCAATGATTGTGCGATATGTATTGAATACAAATTTAGAATAAACGGGGAGGTAATTTGAGTGCTAAAAGGGTATGACTTAATTGTCGAGGTATGCGGGTGAATTATAATATCTAATTATTTGAATATTTTAAACTAACGTTGAACTGCTGATAGTCGCAATATTTGAGGTTACAATTGTGCTTAATGTGCAAAATAAGCATACAGAGAGCATGGTTTGCATTTTCAAGTCATGTGATCTTTTTAAATAAATCGAGAATGGGAGTTGATGAACTTGAGGCTCGCGTGGCTATTGATCGTTCTAACAAAATTACAGAGTACCTGTAACGTTTATCAGTAGCGAAATTTGCTTGGCTTCAGCAATCAAAACTCTATGATTTTCTATCTAAGCGTTAGAAAGTTAGATGGAGCATTCATTATGCTACTATGCAGACACCTTACATTAATCTACCTAGTTTTCCTGTCTTTCGAAGAAAAACGAGAAGGAGCTTCAGAGATGAAGAGCTTAGATGTTCGGCACTTACCACGTCAGCTCCGAAAATCCGCCAACTAATGCCATAAAAGTCTGGACAACGGCAGAGGAAGTGTTCGGCTGAACTGATAAAGCCAGAACAAAAAGCCAGACAATGAACTTGGAAAGAGGAAAACCCTATGAATTGGACTTATATTTAGACCTTTTGATTTCGACCTGAAAATTTTTGGGCACTTCCTCGGTTATTGCGTACTTTATTATTTTCTCACAGTCTTCTGACTTTTTGAAATATAAATCTCATTCGATGGAATGAAATCTTTACTCTTCGTATAATTTTGAAGATAAAATTTCGCATTCGTGATTTAAATCTTATAGAAGACATAGACGCCTTTGTTTCATAACAACAAAATTACGCTCGAAAAAAGAGTATCCATTAGCTACATAGCTTCCTGTTTACCACCACCCATAATGTGAGTACATTCTGTTCAATCATTTCCTCTGTTGACATATACAAAATAATCGATTAGGCAACAAAAAAGTGCGATTTTAACTTCAGATAAGATTTTAGTGGTAATTGATTACCCACCAAATGGAATATCTATGCATTTATTGAGTGAAAAATGATAGAATTCAGCTTTAGTCATACTGAATGTTTTAAATAATTTGAAAGCAGTGAACAATGGTGTTAGGATAGTAGCTATATTGGATGCAACAGTTGGTTGCATTTAGCATTTAATATTTTTCCAAAAAAAGAAAAACAAAAAAAAAGTAAAGATGTTAAGATGGCAAAAAATACCACCAACTTGTATATCAATGCCATTTGGAGTGTACCTCAAAAAAAATTTTTCTTAAATAATCAATGACCATAACTACCGAAACGGTACATCTGTCAAATGATAGCTATTGTTGACATAAGGTCATCGAATTAAAATATAGTAGATATCTATAAAAAAGCATCTGTCATGTATGTAGTCTTACTAAAAACATTGTCCTCAATACGCAATTGTATCTACCAAATAGAAAAAAAAACACACACACACACAAAATTGAATTTAAATTTCAGTTAATTGCGTTGCCAACATTGAAGTGGCGTGCATAGTTTTTGCGTGTATCTTTGAAATTGTAAAATATTGTTTTGTGTTTAATTTAAGAAAGAAAACATAAAGTTTTTGTCTGAACAGGGATAAATATGGAAAAAGTCCGGCTCTGATAAAAAAAAAAGATTTTAAGACTATCCTAGGGCCTGTTCATTTAATGCTTTAAACAAAGCTTAATAAGGGATATTAATTTATATAGCTAAATATATAAACATATAGCTAAACAGAAAAAAATAACATCAACATATGCCACCCCTAAGGTCGATCTAGCACCATTATGGATCAAGATCGGCCAAAGTTAACACCATCGCCAGTACCTATCTTTAAAATAGATTGTAAATTTATGTGGAGATCTCATTTGCCAACCCGACAAAATGAAATAACTCGGACCCGAGAGAATGCATAATAAAAAATCATTTTATTCGGACCTCCTTTATAAATTGCACCGTTGATCACTTTTTTAACTTTTATGGATCCATACTGGGCGCCAACAATTCGGAAAAAAATTAAAGGTCTTGAGTCCTTTCAACTCTACTTTGTTTTAATCAACCAGACCCAAGGAACGATAGACTTCCTCTCTTTCAGTTTGTCTCTGTATGTTACTATGGCCAAGAACCCACATAGTAAAGTCTAAACGCCGACTAGCCGTAACCAGTTTCTCCTTTAAGTCGTTAGTATGCACTTCGAATGACAGTTGAGTACCCCCTGAATGTTGAAGGATATCTTCTCACTTTGAACAAATCGTTGAAATATTTTAAATTGCTTCAGGATTTACTTATTTAAATATGTAAAAAATGCAAATTAAATGATCTAAGTCTATATCGTGCAACTATAAACTACCTTGGAGTCTCGCAAGCCTACATACTACAAGTGCCATTAGGTCTGGCATTCAACCCAGCTATCTTAATCGTATCAAACTGCAGTTTTCCGAACGTGGTTATACTCATTAACTACGCAACTTATTCACGTACTTATGCATGTCGAATACCTACTCTAATCAATAAATTTGCAAATAAACCAATTCCACACTGTTACAAGTGTTACAGTGTCAAATGCACAATCACTCCACCGATTAAATCAGCAAACTGTGTGAACAACCTCAATGACAGGTCATTGTTAATTGATTTAAATACTTTCATTTGCATCATGACTATGACAATACGACTACCACTATCACCGCCACCACCACCAGTGCATTGCATTCGCCGGGACGGTATCCAAATTGAAATGGAAATTAATTGTCGTGCCAGTTTCATTCCATTAACACAAAATGCTTGGTCATTTGTCATCCAAGCCAACAAAAAAAATGTATCATCCATAATCCACCTTCGCTTATTATTAAAAATTATTATAAATTTGTTGTTCCATTTTAATTGTTTTTTTTTTCTCTCTTTCCAACAATTAATGTCCAACAAATTCGAAAATTTTAAAAATAGCATGAGTGCATAGTGAGTCAAGGACGTCTCCACTTGTCTGCCCGTTTGTGGTTTCCCCCTTTTATGTAGATACATATTACAATAAAATCACAAATTTATAGTCAGGCAGAGACAACTGGTAGATATTTTTTTTTTTTTTGCACCGAATTGCTATATTCGCAATTTACCTGTGTAAATCTATTTTCAATGACTCGCTGATTTAGGTAGGCAAATTGACGTGCACGTTTCGCACAAAACTAACAATTAGTAAGATCTTAAGACACTGTATCTGTGTATTCACTGACATCCAAACAGACAGACGTAGATACATATTTCTGAGCTGTAGTTAGCATTTACCTTAGAATTATCGGTGAGATAAGACAAGTTGAGCGATGTTGTATATGTGGTTACCTGGAAAGAAAAGATAAAAAAAACAAATTCTCATTAGTCATAATGCTTCAAAAGATGCGCGCACTCTCTCTCTCTCTCTGAAAATTTACTTAACTTAACTTCCTTATAATGTATCTCTGCCGCTATTTGACATCTAAACTCATAAATACCGCGACTGTGCGACTTTGTCTGTGTTATTATTTTGTCATGAAATAATTATGAAATTGCAGCAATTAGATTGTTAAGATGGTTTATTATGAACTAAAGCCTGACGGGTAATATATTAATTGCTGTTGTTTTGAACTTGATTTAGTTTGATCTTGACTTGTGGAGTCACACAGCAAAAATATGCCTAGATACTACCGTAAGTGATTATTAAAAAATTATGAAAATGAAGAGCGCAGAATATGTATATTTATTTATTATTAATTGCTGAGAAAATAACAGCTGATCTGCCGGAAGTGGTGGAACCGACATTTCAACACAATGTTTAGCTAAATTACTTAGAGGCAAAAATAAAATTAAAACATAATTTATTAGTATTCGTGAGATTAGGTAGATTTGGCTTGAAGCCAATGGCTTATATTTTTTTTCAAATATATATTATTTCCTAACGGAGGACACATTTACGAGTTGAGTTTTTTATATATTTTTTTCTGAAATATGATCCTCTATTTAAAATTCAGGGTGGTCTGATAGTATCAATTATTTGCAAATTATATGGAATTTGTTTTTATAAACCAGAAATAATTGGACTTTTTTCTATTTAAATTAGGAATGTCATTAGCTCGTTTAGAAGGCACATAATCGAGCTTAGGTACACAACTAGGTATAGGCACTACATAGTATAGCTTTATCGTAATTTAATACACTTTGAATTGTATCTATAACTCTTGATTTTTGTTTGTAATCAAGCTCTTTGTATTTAAATAAATCTTAGGTTAAAGCTGTGGTTTGCATCTTTAGGGAAAAAGAACTAGCTTTAAACTTCAGAATAACATTTTGTACATTATTCAAGAGTATTCGAGTTTTTGTGCAGTTTCTTCCACAATTAAAGTTTAAAAAGAACACTGAAATCAGTGTTACGGATTGCATAGGATTAATTTTTCCATTGCTTAATATTAATAGAAATTTACAAAAAGTCGGTGGAGATTTTTGTCGATTTTATGGATCGTTGTCACATTTACAAATGAAGGTCTGTTTCTTATCTACCAGCCTGGAATCCAAAAGAAAGTAAGATAAAGTTGTGAGAAACTATTAAATCGCTAAGACCGACCTATTCTTTCATTACTACTTTAGCAAGGCTGCCAAAATTTGCATAGAAATTACACTAGTTTAGTTAGGAGACTGAATCGCTGAGCTCATCTTCACGGAGGTCGTGTGTTTGATAAAAGCGGGAAAAACGCAAATAGAGTGTGATGCCATTTCATCAGCTATACAGATGCACTGACATATGCCCGAGCTTCCAACTCTAATAATTTTTAGAGAAATCTTTTCAGTCCGAAGATATATATAGATCCGCTGATCTTTAGACGGTCGATAGCAATTAGGATTATCTGCATAACGCAAGATCATGCCGGAAAATATTTCAGTTTTGTACGTAGACGAGCAGCCTCCTATGGATGATAGGATAAATGCTAAAGACTGATAAATGAGCCATTAAAAGAGATGACCCATTATTCCGAATACCTATATGTTCAGGCACCAAGGTCAGTTAAGGTAGATAGCTTCAGCCGAATATAGAGGCCAATTTGTAAGACATGAGATTTTACATTTTTCTTACTATTTTTTTCGAATTTATCTAATGCATTGTCTGTCACTGTGAAAAATTTATTTTGAAAGTCTGCCTAAACAAAGGCGATAAAACCCCTTTGCATCTGTGAGTTGGCATCAGACACTAACTCTTTTTACATATAAGAGTGGAAGATATACACCAAACATAAAATATAGCATCCTAGGTGCGGATGGGCATAAGTGGGCGGAGTTATGTGACAAAAAGTGTAACACGATGTTGTTTTTTCAATACATGGGAGCAAATTATATCAGAGATGTAAGCACTTGCGTTTTCATGGTAAATAAGTGAAACCTATTCCACTCTTCAGCAATTGAATGTAATTTTGAAGAAAAGTTAGGTATAAATGTAACAAAAATATATTTTCGAATTAGTGATGGTAAACAAAACACTTCTTCTGTGAACACGTACCTACGCGTTAATGGATTTACTCTCAGGTATCTCTAAGTTTTGGTTTCATTTTTAAATGCAGCGCGCTACTGGTTAATAAAACATAAGATAAGTCTGATCGCAAGGGCTGGTATTAATCGAATTATTAATTTGGATTTGGTTTTTTTTACGGCAATAGATGATTGATGTAAAATAAAAGATGACATGTGATAAATGATGGATGACTTATTAACAGGTTTATTAGCTAAATTAAAAACTTAATAAAACTATACAAAAGCCTGTGTCATTTTGGATTAACAGACAAACAAAACAAATAAAAATTTAATAAAAAGAAAATGAATTTTCAAGTACCCAAACATACCTAACAAGGGAGATGACTGATGACTTATGACTTATGCCTTCTGAATTATGACTAAGGTGGCGTGAATAATTAAAAAAGTTATTGATTTGCGTTTATGAGGTAATGATCTAATTTGAGGTTGATTTCTTCTTACGTAGTTTAAAAAAAAGTCTTCAAAATGCGTCTGGCTGTGTGGTTTGGAATATTTTAATTTTGCATCCTAGTAAAAGGTTTATCGGTATTTAAAATTGATTTATTGCTTACAGAATCTAAGCATATCTCACTTAGATTGTAACTAGATCCTCTTCTTAGATATCTAACGAAGAAAGTTATAATATATAATTCGCTCAAAGTTCTTTTTCCAAAAGAGTGTGGGCAAAGAAATAGCCTCTCTAGCATTTTTTTCGAATTTTTCAAAAAAGTCTCTAGTTTTTCTTTTGATAACGCTTAACACATCTAATGAAAAACTTCACAAATTTGTCATGGTTGTTTTGACCGAGGTCGATGGTAGACTGGTTCAAACCAGCGGGCAAATTAGGTATAATATTAATTAGGGCTCACAATACAGGCTCTTCCTACGTTTTACTTTATTTTGGGTAACGTCTTATTTTCAGTTGCAGGCGAGCTTTATCATCACTCTTTTAAAGTGCACTTCGATCTAACTTTGATTACCGCTTTATATTTAATGTTCCTTATACAGCGAATATTCCTCTTCCCAACAATATGTTTTCCTGTTGTGTTGAAGGTGTCCCTTTACAGATCCAAGTACGAATTTAGCTCACAGAAACTTTGTTTGTTTCTTTTTATTCTCCATGAATATTTTAGTCAGAAGAAGAAAATGTTCCTGGGTGATTGCTTTTCCTAAGATTACTCTGCAATCTCTAACCCTAGGCTTCATGAAACTGTCCACCAAATGGTAGTTAGTTTGAGTTTGACTTTTTTCGACCAAAGCGGTATTGAACCTCAACTTCATCATCAGTTTTAGATGATGAACGTAGTTAAGTAGTTCTGCTTCGTTTCTTTTACACGCGTTGTAGTCGTAGTATTTCGCTATCCCCCAGAAACCAAATGGCTCTCAGCCGAGAATTTCGGATCATCTCACGAACACAACCATGCGAAGCATTAGTATATAGTGCCTTTTCACTGTGCGTTGAATGCCATAATGCTTAGGTTTAAGCTAGTAAACAAGCCAATATTTACCATATTCAATATTTCCCACTTTTCTATTACCTTTACAATGGTACACAATTCTCCCATAGGTTCTCACTTCGCAACAATGTTTCTACGATCTATCAATCTCCCCCTTTTTTTATTTGAGTATCAATTCAATTAATTAAATCCAATTAAAGTGAATGCATATGTGAGATGCAATTTATTTCGCACCATATGACAATGATTGTAACGTTTGAAGAGTGCAACCTGTCGCATCACCACCACCACCGCTTCAGCTATGATAATCATCAGCTTCATATCACCTCGCCGCCACAACATACCTCAATCCTCAAGTGTAATTGAAAATAGTAATGATATCCACAATCATCTCGACTCAGCATGTGATAGCTACCACATGCACCAGCACTGGGTGTCGACTACGGCACAGTACTTAAAACCGCTGCTTACAATCACAACAAATATTATTGGAATAACCATTAGGATGGCAGCTAGCTCGGAGAGTTACCGCATAGTTTCCTGTTTCGCTAAGTGATTACGACAAGCAATTGTTGGCTGCGAAACAAACAGTGGCACCTCACTAAGAGAGTATCTAATCTAACTATAAACTTACTATTAGTATTATAGTCCACGTGTGCTTTGTGTTCCGCAATAAGTTATGCGGTACGTAGAAAACCTCCTTTAACCGAGTTGCCTGCAATGAGGACAGACGGGTCGGGACGGCAGCGAGTGACACAAGCCACATGTATGCATGTTGTCTGGCGGGTATTATATTTGGTACCAATTTGAAGAGAGTTTGCTTTAGTGGGACAAGATTAATTGGCGGTTGTTTAATACCGCATACTATATGACTACGACGACGACGAAGAGAGTAAAACACACATAATGTAGTTTCTTAGCAATGTGACCTTTAGCCTAGTACGAGTATGTTAACGTCTTTCATAACCGGAGTTTGGAATACGACCAAAACGTTTATTACAATATTTTCTTCTCAAATTATCTTTGTTTGACATTTAACAAAGCGTATGCGGATGCATATGCACGGCAGAGGTATCTGCTTTCAGTTTGGGTAGAAAGAAAGATGTTTAGTTTATTGGGTCATGGTGTCAACTGGTTTAAAAGTTCTAACCTTTGTGGTCGAATTTTGTCGACCAAATTGTGATAGCTTAGAAGCGGGGCTAAGTAGCACTTTATGGTCTGCATTTTTGTTGGCCTTTTGCCAATAGAAAGTCTGAGAGTTTACCCTAGATTGGAACTTGGAAGCGACTTTAATGAGAAAGCTTCAATTGTATCCATCATGTCATCCATCAAGTTCTAGAGTTGAAGGCAACAAATCCGTTCACAATTCGTAGCACTCATAAATCGGCATCATATATAGCTTGCTAGGGCTGCAACAATCAAATTGTTTACCTTCAACTTTTCACTCATGCAACAAGTTGCCACCCCAATGCCATTTATACATATAAAAATCAATGAACCCTCGTCATTTTACCTTAAGTGTCATCAGCTGGCTTTAAGTTTCATGCCATCATCACAACATACATAAGTTGCGCACACGTAATAATCGCCCTTCAATGGCTTTAGGGGATATTGATCGATTTCATCCACCAGTCCACCACTAGTCCACTGCCAATGGCTAAATAAAGTATTCGGTGACACAGATCTTTTGTGGCCACAATAGGTTCACCTAATGAGGACAGTGTTAAAGGTACACACAAACACATATATAAAGTACCTATATTTGTACTTCAACAAATTCTAATAGATAGTATCGTCGAGAACATCGCGTTACCCACATAATCCAATTTTCTGTGGTACACCACGTGTAGTTCATGTCTCAAATTGTTGTTTGTATTTTAATTTTTCTGCTTTTTAAGTGGATGAAACGCAAATCAAACGGGCTAATCGCATATAGTAGTTGCTATTGCTAGCTATTGGGGGCCCGTATAATATCAGAGCAATGTCTTGGATTATGGCTTGCTTACGTTGTTTTCTTTGTGGCTCTCTTGTTGTATTATCTTCGCCACCTTGTCCCACCCGTCCTTCTATTGGTTGTATATTTGTTTTTAATTTTTTCTATTTGGTTCTGTTTATGTAGTTTTTAATTCGTGTACTTTAATTTTGTTTGCAAAGCACTTGAGTATCTGCGCTATCTGACTAAATTTGTAGCCAGAGAGGTTTTGCTTCTTTTTTTTGTGTATGTTGTTTTTAGAGGAAAGCATTGGGTGTGCAAATTAAAAGAACATAACTGGAACTTGTTAACCTAATGAAGTACGTATTTAAATGCGCATGGACTTTGGAGATATGTATGTTTTTGTGGAACAACTTTGAACATACAAAGTTATTTGTAAGTTTAGGGAAGCAGATCAAGTAATGTTGATAACTTTTTGAAGATTCATGACCAAACTTTCTACTATCAACAACAAACAATCATGTGTCCTTTGCCCGGTGCAAAGCCTCACTATTGACACTTCAAGGTAATTAAGGTGTTCATCAACTTCACAGGAAAGATGTTTTAGTATGACTTCTGTAAATGTATTTAATTTGATTCATAAGTGAATAAATTAAGTGAGTTCAATGACTGCAAATGATTGAAAGTCAATTAACATCAAAGTAGCATACAAGTGATTTCAAATGTTAAAATATATGCACTCAATTCAACGTTCTTATTACGAAGACCTAAAGGAGATTCTCCAACTCGACGGAACTTACGGCAGGGCCGACCATCAAATGTTTGAAATATTTTATATAAATTTGCTCAGTTTTTAAACAAAATCATTGGGCTTTTAAGGCTTTAGCTGATCAACGCTTTAAGAAATTTACCACGGAAGTGATTTACCGGTTTAGGGTACGTAACAGCGTTTTCAATTACTGAATCTAAGATTGTTATCTTTTACGTATATAAGAAATCATTTAATTTACGTATAAATTGCTTGGAGATAAATTCGTTTTGGGACCGCGAAAGAAACATTTTCTACTGTGAGTTCTGTCAAGTTTCCCGTTCTTTATGATTTTGAGAACTAAATATTTTACCAGATTTTGTCGAATGAAGTACACCTAATCAATGAAACTTCATCATCGTTTGTGGGGTCCATCTTGACTGAGCCAATATGAAATAAAGACCAAATTTTGGGGCCTTATTTCATTTTTATCTTGGGGCTTTATTTCTTTGGGCCTTATTTCCTAGAGCCATTGGCGACGACGACGATAATTAATACTAATTTTGTTAATAGTTATATTATAAATTTCGATAGTTTTAGAATTAATTATCTCCACATTTGCACTTCTGTTGATGTGCCTTTCGCTGTGCTCCGGCAATTTATTCTGAGTTCAAAGAGGGCGCTATGAGCATGCTTTAAAATCCAAATTCTAGGCTCCGATGTACCAGAACAGGCTCTATTTTGAGCTCCAACTAAAAAACGCTACTTCACTTCATGAATTAACCAAAACTGGAAGCAGCAGAGGAAGGATGAATGACTGCCCCGTCTCAGACAGGGACACTTCACGAGTCGGGAGCATCACATCATGACTGGAGAGATCAGAATGGTTGTAGTGATATCAACTCGGAGAATCAGGCATTCACCTTGAAACGAATAGTCACCTTCTTTTCCTCTCAGGTGACATAAGCACTGGAAGAACCTCTACGGTCTAAAGTTTAAAGAAATCACTTCTCGAGTCTTGATGATACACATATCTCCTAAATACAGAAGGTTTCGAGAAAGTGGTTCTGATACATCAAACTATGGTTGAATTAAGCGGCTTGAAGGGAACGACTCTTTTTCCAAATAGCCTTAGTGAATTTTCTTATTTAGCTTTCGCAAAATTGCATCTAAGGCTACAGTTTATCTGTCTTTCCATTAAAAGGATAACTCTACTTCAAGTTTATCGCTCATTCGCTGGCAATGTCGCATAATACTTAAAATGTAGTTAAACTTTAAATAGACGAGCAAGCGACAAGCCAATTTCGACATAGAAACGTACTTAATGTACAATCTCTGAAGATTTTCAGTTGCAACGAATTCTTCATGTCCTTATATTTAGTTGGCCAGCCCAAAACAGGTTACTGATTTTGCAGTTGCTTCGAAAAGTTTGTACCTTGCGCTGAAGGGGATATCATTTCGAACGAGAACATTTTTTTAATGAGGTGCTTTAAGCAGTTTTTTGCTTAAATTCTTAAGGTAACAACAAAGGAACGACACTCTCTTTCTATTTGCAGTTTATCAGAACCAAGGCTCCACTTTTCTTCTCCTGAGTATCTGCCTAAAATTAAAAATCTTGTCTTACTAGGTGATTTCATTAGTGACAGTATCCATTTAGCCTATTATTCATTCTTTGTAGCATGTGTGATGTTTCGGCTTTCATAACAATGTCATCTGCAAACAGAAAGCTCGTAGTGGACATTTTGTTACAATACAAAATATGCCTCTCATGATGTATTAAAGAAGGTCATAAGGAAGAAGCTGAAGAAAAGCGGGCTTTATCGCCAATAATCAATATTCATTGGTAATAAAAACGGATTGTTCCATAAAAATGCAAAAACTCCCTAAAATAGTACAGTTGAAGCTGGAGGGGGCTACTGCCAAGTAGAACAAATTGTTCTTATTGTAATATTGTGTCTAATGTGATATCACACTAACCTCGACACCGTAACCATAGCCACCCACTTTAACTAGTTGCAGTCTATGTATGAGTTTAAGAAATTTATTGTCTTCTTTCAAAAAAAAAAGCCACATCCTGCATCAACAACAGTTTAAATGTTTCCTCAGCAGACATTGAGCCTGTTTAAATTTAATTTTTTTCTTTATCGACAAAATAAATAAAAAGAAGATTAGGCAAGTATAAAAAATTAAACATAAACATAAAAAAATAACACGAAATAAAAATATCACTTTATTATGTCAATTCAAATTATTCCCGGCAAATGAGCGAATGCTATGAAATGTGGGCGGTAGCGATACGATGCGGTGCGGCGCGGCATTTTGATAGCTCTTTTCTTGTTACTCTGGTCCATCGCAGACGATATGTGTATTTTTTTTGTTTTGTTGTTGTCGTGGATTCTTTTGTCTGTAAGGTCATCGCTGTCTGATTAATGCAAACGAACGGCTGTTTGCTACTGCCACGGAAGTATCTTCAAACAAGTCCTATGCAGAGAAACGGAGGTCATTAAGTCGACTACTAAAAGTCCGACGTTTATTTTATTCAACAGGCGGACAGTTTTTGTGTTTGAAGATGAAATTAAAAGATTGACACCGTATACGAATACAGTTTAAAGGAATGTGTGACATCATTTTGTCGCCTCCAAAAAAGGTGATGGTAGATTCATTTTTATAAATAGAGCAGTGTGCAGTTAGCGTTTTGACTCAGAAATATACTTAAGTCAGAACAATGCATAGGAATGATGATAAGCTGGTTAAAAATGGTATCTGAGTGGGACGTGAAGAACGTTCGCTATTACTCATATGAGCAAAGTGTGCAAAAGCGGATAAGAATGTTGCCTTGATGCATTTTAAGTGGTGACTAAGCGGGAAAGCAAGTAATTGTATCTATTATAAGTTAGCTTTCGATTTACTATAGTTTAAGGCATTACAATCTATTTAAATCACTTTGTTGCAACTTTCTAATCATAGTCCTTGCATGTACACCTGCGCGATGCACCCCCAAAGGCAATCCATACAATCCACATGTAATTATTTTCCATCTGCAAATGCATTTCCCTCGTTTCAATAATAATCAAAACACTGCTGTCCCCCGCTTAAGCTAAACACCCACCCAAAATGAAGTATGCTGGTCAACCGATGTGCAGCTGAAAACAAAAAAGCCATAACATGACAGTTTTGCTATAGTTTTTCAGCGATTTCTTCCTATCCAACATGGAATCGCACAAAAAGCCAATCAGTAAACAAATTGCATACAAATGGCCGCATGTAGAGCGGATTTTCCTGTACATCTATTTATCTAGCATCGCTGCATCTGCATTTGCATCTTATCTCATCGATGGTATATCCTCCGTCAATTACTGTCCGACCATAACAAACTAATTGCTAACGGGCGTTTTACCGTACTCATCGTATTGCATCCAATCGATATAATGGATGCGAACGTTTATGCAAACAGCAAATTACTGCAATAGTAAAACTAGAAAACAAGACCAACAGCAAAGAAAAAAAAAACGATATCCAATCGCCAATTGCAACAAGCGCACGTAGTATGCAAAAGCATAGCCCGAACATGGTATCTCGTCGGCGGTGAATCGACGACGCCGTGCGTCACGCCAACAACTAAGTAAAGTAGGATGTCTATATCAGGTCTAGGTTGGAATAAATTTGGTCTAGTTTCGATTGTTGTAGTTTGATCTCTTAAATATATGGAACACCTCCACACCAATATACATAGATAGATACCCGTTTCAGATACAAAATCTGTATAGGCACACACCCCTTGAGAAGCCTAATGAATGGTGCTGCGCGGCGCCCAATGGGCAGTGCAATGATATTTTTATACATTTTTTGGCACAAATCCACGAGTGAATTTGGTTCTTGAACTTGAATTTTGTCATTTAGGCACAGATACAATCTAAAGGTCAAACGGAAGGTGTATTTTTTTTCTCACCCGACTGTGGGGTTGGGATTGGGATTGGGATTCAAATTCAAATTTATAAATGATTCATGATCTTGATTTTGTATTCTCTTTTCAGTTTTCAACCTTAACCACGCTATTCCCACAAATGCTGAACTGAATATTTGAAATTCGTTGGTGAATCTTTTTTTTTTACGTAATCTACACGACATAGACTGGTAGACTGATTTATTTTTATTGCAATTTTTCCTTCATTTGTTTTGTATCTTTAAAAATATCCACGATCACTTGAGCGGATTTTTATATTTCTCTATTTTTTTTTATTGTTGTTTCTCTTTCTATTGCCGATTGCGACTGCAAAAAGAAAAAAAATACATCGAGAAAAGTTAGCAAAATTCGCAAAATGGTTTGCATTTTTGCCAAACAAAAAATGTTCATTTCGCTCTTGGACTTTTAGCTTAGCGTTCATTGTTGTTGTGTGTTGATCTATTGAGGTTAACTTGAGAAAGAAATGAAAATGTAGAACCACAAAAGAAACAGAAAGAAATAAAATAAATGCTTCGCGACATGGACCATTTCTCGGATTGGGTTTCATTGAGATACTCTTTTGTACAATAATGTATCTTTTTGAGAGTATTTTCGAGAATTTTTTTTTTCTGTTTTTGTTTTTGAAATTTAGAAACACAATGAAGATGAGCAAAAGTAATAGAAAAGATCATCATGGTGGCGTGATGTGACCATTCTTAAACATTATGTATATTTTTGAAATACTATATGCAGATACTACTTATACTTTTTATTTTCTTAAAGAGACCACATTTTGTTCGGCGGATATGGTGGAGGTGTATAGGTTTTTTTTTTTAATCTGTGGTCATTTTTATTCGAGACGTGATCTCAGAGTATCGATTGAGATTTATAAATTGAGTCGATATTTTATGACTCAATCAGGAACGAAAGTGAGAATTGAAGGCAAGGTTGATTTTTTAATATTTTATAAAGAAAAAAATAAACCGTTGGTTTTATTTTTCATGATTTTGTGGTTTAAGATCATATACAAGAGGAAACTTGTATTTAACAGTTTACATAGGTAGTTTGAATATCCCTATCACTGTGTTTAACCTTAGAGTGTTTTATTTGCAAAGAGTTTTGTTGAACAAAAGGTTTTCAATAAAAACAAAAAAAAAAATACAAAACTTTTGACTTTGAAAAAATTAACCGAGGTTTTTGCCTGTTCTTAAATAATTAAAATACATTTAAGAATATACTTTTTATCTCCAGAACTTATTACAAGCTTTTTTGTGTCTTCTTGGTTTTGCTGCAAATGATTGGTGACTGTGTGGTATTTGCCATTTTGTTGAGTTCGATGCAAATTCGATGGAAAATTGAAAATAAAGTGTTCGGTGTTTTTGGCGATGAAACTGTATTGGAAGATGAAGTAGAATTGAAGTTGATGATCATACGAATATTGTAGCATTTGAGACAACAATATGATCGTAGAACGTGATACTGAAATCCATACTACGCAATACTTATAGGAGATTTAGGAATGAGACGAATTTTCCTTTAATCTCCATTAAAACCATACGTTCGCTTGCACTAACAATAAGACTTCTCAATAAAGGTCGAAGACCGGGGAAGCCTCTTTAAGTCCTTTGCTTTTCATTGCTGTCTTGTTGATTTATCTGAGAAATGAACAAAGTGACTGACGTTAAAGTACATTTATTATTCTTTTCCGATCATGCCAAACATCGAGGCAACGGTGAATGCCGACATCCTGGGGTGGAATCGGCTCAAGTAACTGTTTTTGATAATCAACTTTTATTATTCCTTAACTATTACCATTTAAATCTTAAGAAAGTTAAATGGTCGGACAAACAAACCAAATGTATGAAAACGACACAACAAAACCGGACAAACCACCACCAACGACAAAACCAACAAACGGAAAATATTTAGAACAATATTTTATAAAAATGAGAAGGAAGCTGGCCATCTCAGTTCTAGTACAGAGACACATTATTATACTCGGTTGTTGGCTACAAATTATAGGAAACATTTTATAAAACAGAATATATTAAATTTCGAGTATTTTTTTTAGCGAAATCTGCAAGAATCGACTTGGAGGACGAACAACATACTTACAATCAACACAAGTGCTGGTATTTAAATCAAGTTAAAAAAAAACTCCAAATTTGAAATGGAGGTTCGTTGTATCGTATAATTTTGGGAAATTTGTCCTCCAAGAGGTGGAAATGGGGGTGGAACGTTTTCTGGTAACTTCCTTTCCACTTTAACTTGTCATTACTTCCTATATGAAGATAAGCAATACAAAACTGTTTCAACTGCTCATTGAGTATTTTTTAATGTCAATAACTTTTTCATTTTAATCAGAAGCTATTCAATCATTCTTAAATTATTTCCTAAGGGAGGCGGTTGATAGATTTATTAAGATTATGAAGCTAGGTAGATAACAACTTACATACTTTCTACATATAGTTTTATAGTTGTTACGAAAAAGTATTTCTCTTCAATTTGGTAGTTTTGATTAATACCATTTTTCATGTTTTGAAATCTTGAACTTTGCTTATGAATTCATTATTTGCATTCGGACACACGGTACCCTAAGAAACTAGTTCGATTGTTTAATTTAGGAATACAAATTTAATATTTTTAATGGGTTTATCTATTTTTATCAATTTACAACCTTAATTTGGGTCTGTCTCTTTCCCTTTTGTCAATAGAAAAGTCAAGCGAAAGGAGAGACACATTGAAATCTAATGCTTTAGCATTCTACAAAAAAAATAAGCATCTAGTTATTTATCTGTCTACCTAAAGCGAATATCGGTTAACAAAAGCCAAGTTTGTCCTGGATAATGATGGTGGATATTGTAACCGAGCCAGCTTTTACTCTTTCGAAAGAACTTGTATATTTTGGCATTTGTACCGAAATTACTTAGCAAATCTTTTCAACAGACGATATCATCTGTCAACTTGTAATGTTTTTAAAATTTCTTTAAACGTAAATAAAACAATTTCTAACTACTACTGATACTATTATCGACGTTGGTTTTTTATAATAAAGGGTCATTCATTTTTCGGGTTCGAAAGTAAAGCTAAATAAAACACACACAGCAATACATTTTTGAAGAAAATTTTTTTTCAATGGACTTTGCCATTAAGTCTAAAAAACAATATCGTGTAAATGGCCGCTTTGGGAAGATTTGGAGCATGCGACTCTTTTGAGGTAATTTTTAACCACTTTTTCGAACATTTCGAGCGGTATCTCGGCCATAACTTGAGTAATATTGGTTTTTAACGCGTTCGAGGATTATTCGCGTGAACACGATCTTTTGCGTAGCCCCAAAGAAGAAATCGAACGGTGTCAAATAGCATGATTTTGGTGGCCATTTGACGTCGCCAAAACATGAAATTACGCAACCAGGAAGCTTCTCACGCAATAAAGCCATGATTGGTCGTGTTGTGCGGCTTATTGCCCCATCTTATTAGAACCACAGATCGTCCAAGTTATGATCTTTAATCGATGGCCAAAAAAAATTGGTTATCATTAGACCTTATCGATAAATTCGGATCATCAGCAACACTTGTAATTGCAGCAATATTTTCGACTAAGCATGCATTACGACATCAGTAACGCTCTCTTCAAATTTTTTCACAATTTTACCGATTGCTTGCGTAGCTGTCCAATTATGAAGACCATAATCATTGCGAAAAGTGGCTATGTTCGAATCACCACTTTTGTAGTAAGTTTAAATAATTTTAACGCGTTGTTCGATTGTTAAGCGATCCATTATCGTAAATGGCAACTAATATTGTGACACTTCAAATGACAGCTCAGTTTGACAGGTGTCAAATGCCAGCGTACCAACTTGAAACCACGAAATGAATGACTCTGTATATCAAACATTTTTCAGCATACAAAGTTAATATTTTAGTTTTGACTTGTAATGATAAAATCAAAAAGTAATCTGTGCCAGATTCAGAGACGCCTCATTAAAGTTCTAGTATGTTTACATTACACTCGTTTTTTTTTCAAAAAGAGCTCTGTTAAATGTTGTGCTTTACTGCACAATTAAAATGAGTAATTAGTTTTTCCTCTTTTACTGAGTGCTTACCTAACTAACAATTTTAACAAAAATATGTAACAATTTTCCCCAAAGGCTTATCGTCATGTAAGTAAAGAAACCATTAAAAATGAAACTTCCGACATCCATCCATGTAAATCACAATCTCCTCAAACAGTAGGATGGATAACGACTCATTCTCCATGTAAACAACATAATTACAATAATTCCCTCGAGTCATTGGCAATTTATCAACTTTATGAGAGATCGTTGTTTTCTTCAGCAAAACATCAATTAGTCATCTTGAGAAAAACCCGTAGAGGCATCAAGACAAACCAATTAGCACATTTTCTTTTAGGAAAATGCGGAAAGACTTCCAAATGTTTGAACAATATCAAAATTCGCAAATCAATATTCATTGCACACGCAGTTGATCGTATTAAGTTCTGCCTCCGCAGCCGCACATTAGGTCAAGATCTGCCGCAAACTAAATTTGCAACATCATGACCTGATTTCGGTTTTAAACTCGTTTACACGTTTCAGATGTATTACTGGGGAAGGCAGGTATCAACTACCTCCATTCGAATCCGAACAACAACATTGTGCGAAGATCATGTCAGTTAAAGTTGCATGTCTGTCGCTCGCGCTGAGGTAACAAAATGCCTTGCTTCATAAGCTCGTCGTAAATGACTCACATTCGAGATTAGCCCACTTTTTGTGATGACGGAACTTTATCTCAGTAGATTGAAATGCATGTACACTAACTGCCAATGATACAACTGGGATGTAGCAGCAGCAATTAAAACTTAATGCCTTATGGCCCATGTCACGCACAACAACATCAAGTACACACACTGATTCGCTCACGAGTGCATTGAACAACACCCTTACCAGGTATCATAAAATGTGGCTCCACATCGCTTGCAAATCAGACTTTTTTCCTTTTTTTTTGTATCTGTGATGTGAATTTTAAAATTGCATAAGCAAGTTATTTTAATCTTCATCAATGCGAATGCGGTGCATCAAGCGCACTATTGCGATTATGAGTTATGTTTATGATGTTGTTACTTGTTCTATTCAATGACTGAACCGCGGCGCAGGTAATAGACGACACTAAGTCGATACGATTTGACAAAGCACATGTAATAAGTGAAAGAACCGCGAAACATGACCCTTTTCTTGAATTAACTCGGCACGATAAGGAAATAGCAATCGTAAGCCGCTGGATTTCGTAATGCATAAGCATGCATGAGTGTCTGTATGCACCTTGGAAACATGTAAACGTGCTAAAAACAGAACTTACAGCACCAACTGCAATACAGAATGTCGACGAAGCCTTTGGAATTTTAAAATTTGCCAACAATTAAAAATATTACTCCTTTGTATTGTCAATTTAATTATGATGAAACTATTTACTTCCAGTTCAGATGGCGTATACGTAACTTATTTCAATATATAATTAAAGTGAAGTTAATCGGTAGATTAGACGTTAATGCGTTTTAAATGGGGTGAACTTTGCTCTGATGTTTTTAATTGGAATGGCAAGATATATAGGTGCATAGATACTATATCGTTGTGCCTCAATCTCTGCCACAAACACTTGAGAATGTGATACTTTGTTACAACGTAACCCGTTAATACTGACAGAAATAAATTCTACGGATTGGTCGAATAGCACCTGATCCCGCAGGTAACTTGTCGAACGTGACGCAAATCAACAAACTGTCTCTTCAAAAGTTCGCTGTTTTGTTAGTTGGTGCCTCTTAAAAATCCCATGTGACGTGGTCAAGCAGGGAACTACGGCTTTTTACGTCATAAACCGGGAAACTTTTTAATAAATCCAAACTGACTAGAGCCTAGGAAGAAATGAGTCACCGGAGCTCAGGGAATATTAGTAAGCAACATTTCTAGTAGCCGCTTAGCGGGCCTCATGTAGAGAAAAATATGGGAAAAGAAAAAAAGCCACATCCAGTCAATGAAGTCCTAGTCCCGCCACTATAAAAGAGCTTGAAAATAATTACAAGGCCGCCGCCTCTGATGCTCTTCAAATACGGAGGTGAGGTTTTCGAACAATTCTGTAGCACACTAATCGGCTAGAACACGAGTGGCTTCCCGCGCAGCAGATCCACTGATAAGACGCATATGATAGCATTCTTCGTCAGGACCTCTAAATGACGATGACAGAATTCGAGATCCCGACAAAACTGATCCCGCTGTGCCGCGTGACTCTTGAGAACGCGCGATTCAATGTGCACCGGATTTTGGAAAGGTGATGCGCTATCTTGATATTTCATCAATTTTGTTCAACACGTCACGGCTCCATCTTCAACAGATCAGTTCTGCTGCTGTGGTATGCGGACGAAGTTGAAATTATAAGTCGCTCCCAGCTAGCCGTGATAGAGACTTTGACGTCTGCTAGCCTTACAGTAAGAGTCCGCTTAGGACAGAGCAGAACTGTTGATTGGAGTAACACTTTAACAAGGGAGTTAAGGAGTTCATCTACGCCGGAGACGATTATCCGCGAGTTGGAATAGCTAAAGTAACAACATGAGCTGCCTACTGTTCCGATATTGAACCTTATAAGAGGCCGCTAAATTAATCCATAATTATTAGTACAAAAACACTCCTCTTCTCTCTTCTTCACTTAAAGTCCTTCGAACTTCAACCGCACTCGCAATATAGACAGCGTGTCCAACAAATAGTGTCTTTTTAAGGGTAGGCGTTGCGTTTCATGTAGAATATTCTTGTTGATGCAGTATGTAGCTACATAATTTTCTGTGTTCTAATCTATAGGTTTCCTTTGCTATAACTATAGCGTTTACTTTTGTTGAAGGAACATTACTAAAAAGGGTCTCAACGAACATAATGTAAAACCAAATTTGCTCAACATTACCACAAAATGTTTAATAATAAAAGCAAAAAACCACAAAAAAAATCTCTCTTCATGTTGGTTACGCATTTTCTCTATTCCATATTTAACATTTTTAATCAATTCCACTTGCCCATTTCAGCCGCCGTTATCTTCAAGGTCTCGGACAAATTTTATGTCAAAAAATAAATTTACAAACTTTCGAGCTGTATGAATGAGGTAATCGGACTTTTTATCACTTCGGGGAACATATATAAATTATTTTTTTTTTAAATAGATAAGACTTGTGCGGGACACAAGCTTATAATACCAAAGTTTAACTAAATGCTTAATCATGATTATCAAGTCCTGTCTTCTTTTTTGCAACAGCAATTTCGTTTTGCAGCCTCAAGGCTGACATTCTAAAACCGCCGTCTGTCCGATAAACAAAAGTCATTAATAACATTTTGAAGGGATATCTGTGCAACTCTAAAGTTTTTGTTGTTGTTTTTTTTTAAAAAACATTCACCGCGTTCAAAAAAATAAATCTTCAATGATTGAGTGAAACCTTGTACCCTAATAAATGTGCTCTCAACCGAAAACTATAACTCACATGACTGACTAACCAAAAATAAAATTAAAAATAAAAACCACCATCATGACTCACAAAGAGAAAGAAATGCATTTTTTCCAATGAATTTTTTATTCAGCAAATTAATTAAGTTGACTAAAAATAAAATGCATTCTAAACAAAGTGACTTTGATGGAAAGTTCCAATGAACAAAAAAAGAAAAAAACCCTAAATAAGTCTGAATTTTCTATGAATTGAATTCCTAAAAACTAGGCAAGTGTTACTCAAGCTCTATGAGATAAGATTAGGGCAAACTATACAAAACAAAAACTGCTAGCTGATAGCAAATACAGTGATTAAACCTTTTGGTGGTAGACATACATATATTATGATGAAATAATAATAACAAGTTCAAATGGGGAAAGAAAGTCTTAATCAGAGCACACACTAGCTATGCGGCGGCGACCTAGAATGTGCGTACAATATGAAGGCTTATGACTACATTTACGTGTAGGTAATTGGTGGACTACATAAGGGGCTTAGACTATAAATCAGTTTTGCTGATGACAACATAGTAAGAGAAGGTGGTTGGTTTTTTTTTGTTAAAATGTATGTTTAATTTATCTAAAATATATAATATCTGATAGCAGAAATGTAGATAGCATTTAGATAACGACATTTATTAGTTTAACAAGTTAAGTGGGTTTTCGCAAACGCAAAGTAGAACAAAAAAAAGTTACTTAAAAGGGGAATAACGTCGAACACAGATCTAAAGAAACTCTTAAAAATTTCGAAGCATTAAATGAGAAGAAAAACGGAGATCGAAAGGAGGGCTGAATTGTACCACTTGCAAATTTCACCCAGAAGCCATGAAGGCCCATTGTGAATACCCTAGTTGTACATGTACGGACATGCGACTAACAAATCCACTTTAATCTGTTTATAAATCGTTTTATGAGGTACCCCGGTTAAGTCGTCCAAGCTATAGAAGAACCGTACTCCCATGCAGGACAAGCGGCGTTCTTGTTCTATGCAGTGGCATAGGAAATGTTAGATAGACTTTATTTCTTCTTCGTCTTTGCAGCTTCTGCAGAAATCATTTGTGAAAACTCCTTGCCTTTTAGGCATGTTTCCAATGAATCAGTGTCCGCTAAATACTCCGAGGAGCAATCGGATTTCACTTCTGTTAAGGGAGACAAGGAATTTTTACATTTTGGTGTCAATATTGTTGAAACTGCTAGTCCCCCATTTTCCTTGGCGGTAACACCTGTCCATCTGCTAATGGTGGGTTCAGATTAGAACTGAGTGATGACGTATAGCCCTGAGTGACAAAAGACAGTCTGTTGTGCATTTCGCGTTTAAAAAGTTGGATCTGATTGTTTAAGGGCTGCTTGACTGTCCACACAGATGGTTTTTTTTGCATTTCTGGTGGTTCCATAGATAGGCTAGTCTGTGCTACTTTCTTATTCACATAGATCTTAGCTTGACAGACACTACATTTTCTTAACCACTTAAATAACTTTCAACTTTTGCAAAATTGACATTTCATTGGCCCACTTTCTTGCGAAAATCAAGAAAGTGCGAGAAATCCTCATAAGAAGCATCTCTAAACTTGACGTTCAACATAAAACCGTAGGTCATTTCAATATATCTTTGCAAATACAATGGTTTAAAAGCTAGGTTTTAGGTCTTGCAAGGACCATTAAGGCCCGTTTTTTAGATTCAAGCTCCAGATGATGTTTCATGTGGCTATAGCAATATATATAGCACATACTCAAGGCGCACTTGGACCCTTAAACGTTCCATTGTGATATCACATGGAGGGAGTTGTTTCCGGAGGTTATAATCGGACCACAGAGTAAGGTGACTGATGGAATCGAACTTTAAACTACTCCCGAATTATTGAAGGTAGAAAAGCTTGATATAATCGAACGCTAAGCTTTTTCGAGTTCTGTCGTAGAGTCGACTAGAGTGACTCAGACAATCATTGACTTGACTGATACCACCGAACTCCAGAATTCTCTCAAGTTCTAAAAGAACACGTGAGTGGGTGGCTGATGCAATCAAGCCTAAGATGACAGTCAATTTTATCTAATCAAACCATTCAAACGTTTTGATGAGTTTGCAGATATAGCAAATGTCTATGGTGCCTCAATGAGTTCTTCAAGGAATTATTCTTAAATATTATATATTATATATATTATTATTCACCTAAAAATGTCTCCGCAATTTCTAAAGAAGTCGTTAGAGAATACTATCTTTCTATTGTCATCTCTACCTCTACAGACAGAGGACAGTGATTCCGCCGCTAATATGTGTCCTTCCTTATAGAAGGTGTACACATGCTGATAACATTCCACTGATCGGATAGATTGAATTCGATCGTTCGTTTGGAATGTCCCTATACGCAGGAAATATCACATTTGTCGCCAATTTATTTAAGGGTAAAATTCCAAATTTGAGTGTTGCTTGACTGTGTAAATTATGATAGTTTTACCATCTATCGGTCCTATGAAGTGTTAAAGATGATTCTCAGATAGCCATAACTTTCTATGAAATTAGCAGGGCAGATAAAATTTAATAATGCGTGCGACACATGCTTTGCCAAAAATGATAAAAGCCCAGAGGCCATACAAGTCTCAGTTGTGTCAGGTCAAGTCGAGAGCTGAAAAATAATCCGAGAAATTCTTAGGCAAAATATCATTTGCAAGTTATACTGAAGCAGCAGGGAAATATTCCGGGTATTGATAAAGCCGATGAGCTTGCTAGAATCAGTCTCGATACGTTAGCACCGTTGGCAATCAAATTTGTAGAACACCGCTTTCCATGCTTCCCTAAAATGGAAATAAGATCCATGAGATGTATATACCTTCCTTTGACCAAAATCAAGAGCTTAAAGTAACAGCCAGTAGTAAACAGAAAAAGATCGAAACCAGGGACCGTAATATTCAATACAACATTCAACAGAAAAGGCCGATAACGATCAACCATGGGGAAGAATTTGCACAAAAATAAAATATTAAAAACAAAAAACACTCTTTCAAGTGTTCAGAGAAATTTTCTCTTTTTCAATATATTCAATCAGTTGAACGAAACAAGGTAAGGTGAGCATCACATTTAGAGCTGTCACTTTCGCTTCGTGGTTCTTTAAAATTTCTATAGGTTAGCGATAAACCAGCCCCTGCTAAGTTAAAGACAAAAATAAGAAATGCAGCTGACTCACTTGTTTGTAAAGGAAAAAAGGTTCATAAGAGAACTTGGTTCTTTTATTACATTTCCATTTTGAATATGATCCGTCTTTATGAGTATTTAAGCTTGCAAATTATATTCAAGGTTTCATTTCAATTTGAATGACCCTGTCATCTGTTATTAAAATTTCACCGACAACCACTTGTATTCTCTGACAAAGGACACCTTAAGCTCTCATCCAATAATTTACGAACAATATAACCGGAATAAACCTCTTTTATAAACAATTAAATATGTTTTAAATTTGTTTAATGCATCCCAAGTTCAGCACTTGTCTGCATCAAGTCACAAGCTTAAGTATCCAATATATCATGTTAACAAGTTCATAGCCATAATCTCTCCAGCAGACATTTCCATTAATTAAATGAAATTGGCTTATCAAAACAGCAAAATTATTATTTTATTTTTAGATCAGACAGCCAGCATCACCCAACTGTTCACTGTTTATTCATGTTGTTTTCTCATGCTACCTAAACGTGGACACCCTTTGTACATCAACACTCAATCCAAGAACATATACAATTAAACTTTCATAATTGTTGAGGTGATAATTATAAGCAAAAACAAGGAAGCAGCTACCTTACCTATTATAATGAATCTACCACTCTACCAAGTAAGATAAAAACACAAAACTGTTCAACAATTAAACATTAAACTCTACATACCTCAGGCTATGGAAATATAATCACCAAAAATATATTAAAAAAAAAATTTGGGATATTATGTCATCAATAAAAATCACGTGAGATTTTTCTTTGAATTTTTTTTCCAGCTGAGTCGGAGTCACAGTCAGAGTCAGTGTCAGAGTCATAATACTGCCATGAAGACTGTTTAATGCCTGAAAAGACATAAAACAAATCGAATTTCTTACAAGGTGTGCAAGAACGGTGACTCGTGGGCTTTTTTCTTAACTCATTTCACAAGAACTGCGGAGGTAAGACAGCGCTTTGCAATGTTTATTTTCGAGTATCGAATAAAAACAAAATAATTGCAAACTATTGGCGGGGAATAACACACTCTTGTACAGTCGTAAGCAAATGTAAATATATACTACAAACTGACGTACGCACATCACATCACTTGAAGCAATCTCTTTCATGTAAGAACTTTTTGGGTCGTCACACCGTGAAAGTTTTGCTTGCAGCAAGCATTTTTCTAGCTGCGAGCAATTTCCTTGCATTTTGTGACGGCACCTGAAGGATAAGGTGAAGTCTTGAACTGATGACTTTTCGCCCTTAATACAATTAAGTGGTGAGAAGAACCTAGGTTCTGTCCTTTTGAACCACCAGAATACCACTTATGTAACGTTCAGCGTAACGTTCTTATTTTTTCGAGATGGGTTGTTCGACGTTAAGGCTTACTGGGATTTCGGATCTTCTTATTGGATCAAGCTTTGTTACTCCTGCTGTCATGCTTTTGAGCTTACTAAAACCACTTTCCCGACATCTTTGAACTTGACATTCTTTTAGATCTCGCTATACTTTTAGTGGTACAGAGTCATTGACTAAGTATGAGTGGAGAAAAGTATGCCAGAAGACTTGGCCATTAACGCCATATGCCCAGCTCCAAGAAAGGCGATCCTATGTCGCATATATACGATTCTATTCATCAAACGAACTGTGTGAACGTATACAACTTTAAGGCAGGTCGACCGTAGATCAAATTTTCACACGAATTTGTGATCCCGGCAAAACTGATCCAGCTGTGTCATGTGGCGCGATGGTTGGTATACAGAATGGTCCTTTAACGCGTCTGCACATGTTGAAGGTGACGATCAAATGCGGGCCTTGAAAGAAATATAAGAAATCCAATACCAGGGCAGAACGCCTTCCACTCCGATATGCGTAGGTGGATGACAATTTTAACTGCAAACAACACAACATTCGTTAGATCGTTAGAGAGGAGGTTTTGTTTTCCAGCTGAGTCGGAGTCACAGTCAGAGTCAGTGTCAGAGTCATAATACTGCCATGAAGACTGTTTAATGCCTGAAAAGACATAAAACAAATCGAATTTCTTACAAGGTGTGCAAGAACGGTGACTCGTGGGCTTTTTTCTTAACTCATTTCACAAGAACTGCGGAGGTAAGACAGCGCTTTGCAATGTTTATTTTCGAGTATCGAATAAAAACAAAATAATTGCAAACTATTGGCGGGGAATAACACACTCTTGTACAGTCGTAAGCAAATGTAAATATATACTACAAACTGACGTACGAATTTTATGTAAAATGAGTGGAGTCACTGCGGCACTACGCTATAAGAAAGGTGTTATTTATTTTGATACTTTGAAATGGTTAATTTTTTGTATAATTATCGATATTTATGGTAGATATAACTACGGGAGTTCGCCGTTCTTTTATTATTAAAATTATGTTAGACAATGCACCACCTACCAAAGCACAGCAAACCTTTAAGGGTTCTGCAGTTCATTCGATCCCATTGAAAAGGGAACAATGAATCACACTAAACCTTACTTAAGAAGTGGAGCGATCAAGTTATTAAATTGTGATGATCACCCTTAAGCCTATATTCGGGCGGACAGTGATATCCAAGGATTTGTTTCTTAACCGAATAATACGAATACGGAATGCTCTACCATGCTCAGTTTTTCTTACGCATTATAGTCTTCAGACATTTAAAACCAACGTGCATCGGTATCTACTTTTTCCTAATCTATCACTTCCCTAATGCCCGCACTGTGTTAGGGTATCCAAAATGATGATGAATACACTTCTATATTTTATTCAGAGAGCACTCAGCAGACTCGGGGCCATTGTACTTCCAGGTAAACATCTTTTTTTTCTTTCAAGCGCTTGCACGAAAGCACATCACTTGAAGCAATCTCTTTCATGTAAGAACTTTTTGGGTCGTCACACCGTGAAAGTTTTGCTTGCAGCAAGCATTTTTCTAGCTGCGAGCAATTTCCTTGCATTTTGTGACGGCACCTGAAGGATAAGGTGAAGTCTTGAACTGATGACTTTTCGCCCTTAATACAATTAAGTGGTGAGAAGAACCTAGGTTCTGTCCTTTTGAACCACCAGAATACCACTTATGTAACGTTCAGCGTAACGTTCTTATTTTTTCGAGATGGGTTGTTCGACGTTAAGGCTTACTGGGATTTCGGATCTTCTTATTGGATCAAGCTTTGTTACTCCTGCTGTCATGCTTTTGAGCTTACTAAAACCACTTTCCCGACATCTTTGAACTTGACATTCTTTTAGATCTCGCTATACTTTTAGTGGTACAGAGTCATTGACTAAGTATGAGTGGAGAAAAGTATGCCAGAAGACTTGGCCATTAACGCCATATGCCCAGCTCCAAGAAAGGCGATCCTATGTCGCATATATACGATTCTATTCATCAAACGAACTGTGTGAACGTATACAACTTTAAGGCAGGTCGACCGTAGATCAAATTTTCACACGAATTTGTGATCCCGGCAAAACTGATCCAGCTGTGTCATGTGGCGCGATGGTTGGTATACAGAATGGTCCTTTAACGCGTCTGCACATGTTGAAGGTGACGATCAAATGCGGGCCTTGAAAGAAATATAAGAAATCCAATACCAGGGCAGAACGCCTTCCACTCCGATATGCGTAGGTGGATGACAATTTTAACTGCAAACAACACAACATTCGTTAGATCGTTAGAGAGGAGGTTTTGTTTTTGATATTTTTTATTGGCGAGACATTTACGAACTCTAATTGGCCTGTTGAAAAAGAAAAGTGGAAAAGCTACTATTACCTCTTGTACTGTGTTATTAGACTTTACATATGTACTTTCATGCTATAAGATAGTTACAATTAAGAAAGACCTTAGCTGAAAGATACCACCGGACTTTTTTTTTCAAAATCAGGAGAATACTTTAATATGCTGGCAAATCAATCTGGGGGGAAAAACACATTTTGTTACCTTCAACTTTAACACAAGCATACCATAGCTTACTGACTTAAAACGATTTTTATGAAGTTATTGCTACAGGTCTATAAAACCACCTCGGATTTTAACAATCTGAAGTAATCAATTTGCACAATAACTTGGGGTATTTCCACCACATTCAGGTTGTGTAGAGGTCATTTTTTTTACGGAAAATTTTAACCATTAAAAACATAATTAATCTATACTTTAAGAAATGTGAATGAAATAAATATATACAGCAGAATTAACACCCGGTATAATTTTTAATTTAATGCTTTAATTTGTTCAATCCTTTACCATTTTTATGTGAAAATGTTAATACACCCGTGTGTAAGGCTTGTATTGCAAAAAATAAAAAAATATGTATAAGAGTCTCAATCTTACGAATTGCGGTCTCTTGATGAACAAACAGTGAATCATAATCAGGTTGTGATTGGCGCCAAACATAACTAAGTCATAACTACCTACTGTAAGAAAATTGTACGTGCAACAGACATGATCGCAAGAAATTTACCAGGTTTCTTCAAGTTTAATTTTTTGTTAGTTTCCATTTGGTAACATCTAACTGGTTACGTTTACTGCATAGTTATGATTTAGTTCGATTTGACAATAAAAATATTTAGTAATTGGGAACTAATTGAGATTTTGGGGGACTATCTAACTGCATGTAACATTCAACATTACGAATCGAAGAGCCGGCTGAAATCTTCTTTTTGTTTTACTGTTTGGGGGAAACTAAACGTTGTTTGTTGTAATCCGTAAGACATTGAACCTATACCTCCCGGCTGACAAGCTAACACACTAACTTCTGCGTTTACACTTTTTAAACTCGCAAATTAGTAGGTTAGCAAATGGCATCGTGTTTCGGAAATTCGAGGTTAAATTCCATCTACTCGCTGTTAGAGCACTGTTGGGCCCATCTCAAATATCAAATGAACCAAATTCATAAGAGAATATTAGTGTTTAATAACCATTTGTATGGTACGTTAAAATTGTAAAGCAAAAGAATTAATAGACGCTGTTGATGTTACCCCAAAAATTATGAATACGATCGCTTCGTTTTAAACATCTCTCGTTTTTAATTCTCTATAGCAGTAATATTATACGAATACTCCATAAACAGTTTAAGTTTGTAAGTTGAACACGATTTAGGTAGATCCGACTGCGCTAAGTACGTCAAGTCGTCAACCACTGCGATGAAGTTGCAAGTTATCTGCAAGCCCACTGTAAGATCCTTTCTATATGATGGATATCACGTTATCGTGAAGCTTATCGGAGGATTGACTTTATGTCAGTCAGTCGTTCCTAACCGGAGAAGCAGGCTTCTAATAGAGACTGTAAAGGAAACCCAGAAACACTTTGCATGCGAATTTTTAATCCAAAGAATATAAGAGTTTATGTTGAAGACTGAAGTTGCTATCTTCAGATCGTATCTACTTACAATTTAGTTAGTATTCGCGTTGAAAGATGGGAGAGCGTTGAGGAGAGCTCTTTGCAATATCATGTTTGATATGACATGTGACACCATTAACATTTGCAGATGAATCTCTTCAGGTTTAAAAGGGGCGTCGCCTTCATGACTTTCAAGCTGTCGAAGAAACATGATTGCACGCAGAATGTTCAGCTTTCCTCATTATTACAAATCAACAAAAGAACGAAAGTAAAGAAGATTGCAGAAGATCTAGATCACATAATTTGAAATAAAAAAAATTAAATCTGGGGGAGGGTAAAAAATGCTGGGAACCACTGTTTTCAGGAAAATCGCAGTATACTTGTAACACAGATGACATTCTGTCAAGCGTTTTGTGGAACGTATGGAATGCCTTCAAAGGTGAGTGTTGCAAGAAGCTACGATATCGACATCTGAAAAATGTGTTGCAAATCTTCTGCTTACGATAGAGAATTCAGGAGTTTTCACTAGACCTTGGTGTCAATGCGGGATGGTCTTCAATAAGAGGAATGGAATGCTCAAGCTCACTATATCCTTGCGTTGAATTAAGCCTAAAATAATAAATATTAGGCAAAAACGAACGTGCGAAGATATATATTTTTTTGAAGCGAATGGAGGGGAGATTTTTTAGAAGCTTCTTAAGACAGATATTACTCTTGGATTTTTTTCGGACTTAAACCTAAGACCCCTGAGATCCCTCGCTTAGTTCAACGCATTTAACCACTAAACCACTAGCTGTTTCTAAGCACCTTGTTTGTCTACAAAACACTAAGTCTTCCTAAATAGATTTGTTGACACAAATGGCTACACAATGTACACATTGGATACTCAATGAACTCGCTACAAATCCAACCACTGTTTTACGCAAATTATTAGAGGAGATCTCATAAATTATGGCGTAGTCTGTTGGTAAATATCATTAACTATGATGACGTACAAACAACAGGTATCTCCACCAAAAAACACAACACAACCGCAAACATTTTATATTTGGAATCGAATAAAAAAAAACATATTATGTTGAAAGACAACCGCTGTGCTCGCTCAGTGTATAGTAAGACAATTTTAAACTTTAAATAGAGTTTCCCGTCGTTTAAAATAATGATCAACTTTAAGTGGAAATTAGTCGCTTTTTATTCAAACGGAAATATAATAATTTGTTTATTAAATGTACAAAGTTAAGTTACGCAATCTTAGATAGTGTCAACCTTCACTATCACTGATAGCAATCATTGCAAAAAAATGAAATAAAAACACACCAAATGTATTTTTAGATTCAAAGTCAAATTATTAAGGCAACAACTGAAAATGAATTTGCACAGAGAAGAAAAATAATTGTACTTATTTCATATCTAATTAGATAAGAAGAAGAAGTAGAGAACAAAAAACAACGAACATACTTAAACTCTCAAGGTAGTTTTAATTTCCTTTCACAGCGATTGGAGCGACACATGCGCCGGCAACTTTATGACATTCTGAATGAATTAAGCTTATTACGGACACACATTAAAGAATTAATATACATCTACCTACTCAAGTGACGTTTGACTATTTATATTGATTACCCGCACAAGTCTACTGTATTAATTTATTCTTGCATTTAAAATAAATAAATACCGATAGGCTTATTGGTAACCCTATTTGTCTATAAGTAAATTTAGCGATTGCAAATCGAATTTTCCATTGAAATCTTGAATGATACGACTTACTTTGATTCACCTACTTAATAAAATGAATAAATTTTGCAAGCAGTCAAGAAAAACTTTGTTTGCGTTTAAAAGGAAGTCGAAAGAGTACAGCCAACAGGCGGAAAGCCGTGCGAAATATATGAATTCAACTGAGTTGGTTTTTCTGATGACGACTCTAATGACGTTAAAAAAATTTCAAGTTAATTTACGCAACCTCAAATGCTGGTGCCGAATAGATAGTCGCGTTGCGTTGAATAAGATTTTTTTTTTATTAATATTCCATATCAGGGGAGAGATAACGTTTATAGCGTTGATAAGGAGAATATATATTTGTCTATGGTGAAGAGAATTTTTTTTCTTTCGGCGAAAAACAAATGACAATATTTTGCGACTACTTTTTTGCATAATTTACTGGGAAAAGTGTGTCTAGATATTGTTTGATTAACAAATTTTTAAGGAAAGTTGATAAGGTGTGAGTCAAGAATTAAAAAATAACAAAAGTTTGTTCCACATTTAAGTTTTAACGAATTCGGAAACCCAAATTTATTCGTTTTTTAGCCCAGAAATACATAAGATGGGAATATTTTAACAGGCGTACAAAGGAGGTCACCAATTTTTATGTTTCTAACATTTTATTTAATTTAAAGCCTCAACAATCCTCATCCATTATGGATGACGAAAAAATTCTACAAAAGTGACGGCAGTATTGTGAGGTACTTTTAAAGTTTCTTTGGTAATATTTTCCAAAGAGCGACTCCTTGATAACGTGTTAAGGTTAAGTGCGTAGGATAACTCAGCGAGGAGTTCCAGGTTTCAATTCGACCTCTGATAAACATTCAAGAGTAAGAACAAATATGAGAACCTTCTTGCCGTTCGGAATAGGAATTTAACTGTAGAACCCTACCATTCGTGTCAAAATAATTTATCTTCACCCACACACTGGTTGAAGAAGCTATGCTTTAAAGTCCTGTATTTTGCTTCTTGCTATAAAAAAAAAAGTTTCCGACGTAAAGGTTATCCAGTCAATAATCCAAAAAGTGGATGGGCCGCACACAATCTTTTCGAAATTTTTAGAAAAAGATGAGAGAAATCGGAAATCATACATCTGAGCAAGGAGATCAGCAAAGAGATTTTAATTAAAGTCTGTTTTCATAGCGGAAACGTCTTTAGTTACTTTATTTTTATTGGTGTCCTCGATATTCCGCTAAAAGAAAAAGTGACGGAAATCAGTTTTTTTTTCTTTGCTAACTATGGAGCCATCATAAGCGCGGATCAACGCGTTGTTGTAAGGAATGGGTACCGTATTGGCCCAAAAAAAAACAGAGTATTTGCACTGCTCGTTCTCTGATACACTCCGACCTTTTCCAGAAATTAATTTAAGTCGAAAAGTTGATTTTAAAAAGATCAACAGAGAACCAACCGTGGATTGCGCCATCAATCACTGTGAAGCTGAAAGGATGAAACCGTGATGCGTACTGTAGTAAATTTGGATAACACTTCTACTCCTACTATACCATATAAGATGTCTACAATCGAAGAGGTGACGGAGAAGTAAGATTCGCATAGTCCGCAAAGAGAAAGTCGATTAAGTATACAAGGCAATCTGTACAAAGCAAGCACCAGCAAGCCAAAAGAAGTGCATTCAATGTTCTGCGTCAGCGTGCAAAATTTTAGAAATTTTGAACACTCAATGGTCGGGGAAGCTAGGTTTAAGGACAAAAATCCGACCAGTAGGTATGCAGTTTTTATTTCCATTATTCAGCTCATAAACTCCTCAAAAAGCAAGAAAAGAACATTAATTGGAGCACCTCTCCATCTTTTCGCAATAAAATCCAGTCTCTAACCAACGAGAATAGTTTATTCCATCGAAACTATCCACTGGCAAAACATAAGAACGGTATGTTTTAAAAGTTCCCAAGAAAAATGTAAATCCATTAAAAATCCAATTAAAAATCTGAAGTGGTTAGCCTGGAAATGGTAGTAAAATAGTTAAAGAGTCTAAAATATATACCTTGGCCGATTCATTCCTCCTTGAACCATTTGCCTGCCGGTTTAGCTAAGGTTAGGTTAGAATACATAGCTTGCACATTCAGTCAGAATTCAAAGATGTCCATTTTCGGCAGCCTTCAAATGTGTAGAAGTTTCCTTTTTATTGCAAGTCCTAATTAAATACTTAAAAGACCCCTTTAAATTTTTTAATAATTTGACACCAAATGTTAGTAATATCCACGTCTAATGTAAAAAGCTTTGCCAAATATCTCTGAATCAAAAGTAAGTCTATATGACTAAGATTCTCTTTCAAAACATTATGACAAACGGAAGCACATCCGAGCTCCCACATACACGTACCCTATTTGAGAATATTTCGTTCGCATCTGCTTAAAAAAAAAGCAAGCACACCGAGGCACGTTCCTCAAGTTGTCTCAACATGTTAATGTATGCAAATGTCCACGTTTATGACACAACTTTTACTTTTAATTGTCGCGATGGCCACATACGATTAATTCGAATAGGCCTGTTGCTACGAATAGATTTAATCCAAATATAGGCTGTAAAGCATATTAAAAAATAAATGAGTCTGAAAGAACCAATCACAACTATAAATCAATCAGAAGATTTGCAACGCCTGTAGTTACTAAGTTCTAATAAAAAGTGCTAACTAACTGTACTCCAATAGCTCACTCACTTCTGATAACAATTACAAAGCACAATCTAACTTTTCTTTACAACAACAACAAAAAAACAGTCCCAAAGTACAACGTTCACTTAATAGATAGATATTAGCTACCCAGTAACTGCTTACTCAGTCGGCGGGTCTTATTGAGAAATATGTTACTAATTGCACTCACCTTTTATTATCGATGTCACACCTCATGAATTTCTCAATGAACTGCGAAAAAGTTTTATATCCCCGCGCTATGTGTGGGTGTTTTGTATTTTTTGTTCTCTGTCCAAAGAAGCGCACCCTCACTTGCCACCCCAAACTAGTAAAAGTGATCTCAATTTTTTTTTTTTCTGTATTTCAAAATTTTTTTTGCTTCCACTGTTAGATCACGAGAATTAAATCACTGGCACGATTTGCACCTTTTTTTTTCTCCTTCTATTTTAATTGATGGAGTTAAAAGTGAAAACAATTAAAAATAAATCATCAACTTGAAGCACTTTTTCCTTCTTCCAGCTCTCAATCACTCGGAACACTTTTTCTTTTTAATGCCGTTTTTTTTCTTTTCTTTCTATAACTTTTTTTTTCGATTGCAAACTGTGAGCAAAAAAAAATAAAGTAATGCAATCCAAGAAGTACCACACTATAGATATTTTTCTTTTCTTTTCAATTTAACACTTTCTACACTGTCGATCGATCAAAATCAACATCGGAGAATGGTCATTAGTCATATGGACATTTGTTTCAACGTGCAGTCACAAAGCCTGTAAGGAAATATAGTTCAAAAAATAAGTTAAACAAAAAAAAAATGGAAAATTGGAAAGATCTCAGATACAGATACACCACACGAGTTTAAAAAAAAATTAATAAAAAACAAAATTGAAATAAAAAAAAAAAACTATATATCCGGACGCAACAAACCCCTTTCGACGACGAAAATTATTCTGAATTAAGTGGGAACAAAAATGTACACTTTTGGATTCTAACTCGACGTATTGAAGGCGAATTTAAATTAAAGAAAAAAAAATTAAATGTTTCTTCAGCAAAAAAATTTTTAAGTGTGCCGCGGTGGAAAAAAAGCGCAGAAGAAGAGGCTACAAGCAGCAAACAGCACCAGTACCGCTCAAACCGAAAGCTTTTCGACAAATAACCCACTCGATTGTTGGACCGTGTTAAGGCCTCTCGTCGACGACGTCGAAAATAATATAATGAACCGAAACGTAGTGTGAGAACGTACTTCACACAGTCAGTGGCCAGAGCCAGTTGGCATGGTGTAGAGTGTATCTAAAAGAATAATGTACACAAGTCTCTACAGTCTACACTACACTACACTACACCAACACACGACAGGGCAGAGTGTTAGTTTTTGTTTTTTTTTTCGAAAATAAAGCAATAACAGCAAAGTCTACACTAAAGAGACAGACAACATGCGAGCATACTACTACTACCGCTACGGCGGCGCTACTAGCTCCTAAGACCAAACACAATCAAGCGAATCGACGATTTTATCGGATCTAATTCGCTTGCCGCTCTCTTGAGTGCGTATATTCGTTAGATACTAGCTAGCTAGTGTGTCGGCCAACAACAGCTGGTTATGCCGGCAATTATGAAGGTGATATGAAGGCGACTGTGGTGGATGTAGAGGCAGCGAGTGAATGGGGGAGGCATACAATGAACTTGAAGTGGAAAGTAAAAATGACTAAGCCGGCGTTTTGAGACGCAAAGATACTCTGGGAAAATTTACAACACCCAAATGGTCAGTGATACCTTTCACTGTTGTGTTGTGATTGTATTTTCTTAATAAATAGTAAAATACAACGCATAGCAGTTGTCCAGTCTTCCAGCTAGACGCGGTAGGTTGATTTAGATGATGGCGATGATGCGATTAAGAAAAATGACATTTACGACATTTTGGAAAGATGTTGTGACAGTCGACATTGTGAGCTGGAACGTTGTTTCCTTATTTTGATTTTAATCTTGGTGGTCCATGGAAAGACAAGTTATAGTATGGCCTAGTTGCTTGGAAAAGCAGCAGCAGAGTAGGTACGTTCAACAATTTTAATGATAGCAACTGTATTTTTATTGGGTACAGAGAAATAGGTATATTTTTGACAATAACTCATTCGTGTGTCTTTCCGCGCATAGCCATCCATTTTTTTTTATTGTCACGTTCATAAGAGAAATACAATAAAGCTATTTTGTGGAGGAATGTTAAAACTTGGAGGGGTACCTTGCCATTGCAGGCAACGAATCCGCAGACGATCTGGGTAGAGCTGGTTCTTAGGACCAGTTTCAATTGGGCTGCTGCTTAACAGCTAATTAACGATTGGGAACAACAACTTCGTCCGCACCACTGGGAAAGTGTTTCGGGTTCAAGACAATCTAAACGACTAATTAAGCCATACTCCTACAAGGAAATCCTGTTCTTAAATAAGGAGAACATTAGGAAGCTGGTGGACTTCCTCACAGGCAACTACGGCTTTAGAAAATTAATTTGTGTCTGGAGACTGAATGTATTTCTGCTCAGATGATGATGCAACTTCCGAACACATCCGGCCGTTCATTTGTTAAGACGAAGGATCTTCGAAAAGAACTTCCGTTCATCCGCAAAATTTAGAAACTAAGGACGTTGTGGCTTTCACTAGGGAAGTCACTAGTCTCTTAGGTGAACTTCCCTTTTGATACAAGGGCTCAGGCTTAAAAAATGCATGTCTCAAGACTTAAGTAAGACATTCGTGTTTTTTTTTAAAGCGATTACAGAGAACAGTAAAGCTTTCGGCGGGAACTTTAAAACCTAGTAACTAAGTTTTTATATCAACATTGGTCAGAGGGTACAACAATATCTACACATTAGATACATACCTGGGACGAATATTTTATTGCTCCGAAGAGGTAATGTTTTGCTTAGTCCTTAGTCACTTAGTCAAAGCTTATTTTTAATTCAACGAACTACCCTCTATATGCAATCTTTATGGTAAACTCGAAATGCACGAGGACAGAAGTGCTCCAGCCAGAATAATTTCGAAACCTTAATCTTTCAGATAAGATAAGTCGATTGCCTATTAGGGAGATGGCAGAGGAGCTTACCTCTTATTGTCAGGGCACAGCAGTTTGTAGGATTGGCCGCTACTGGAATAACAAATCTAGCAAGACATGTCTAGAGATCAGAGGATAAGAGACTTCAAGGTCTTCATCTCTCTAAACAGGCCGAACACTGCAAGACATGTCTAGAGATCACAGGCTAAGGCACTTCAAGGACTTCATCTCTCTAATCAAGCCAACCACTACCACAAAAATAGGTGTTATTATTGGACACGACAACAAGGCTTGGCGCATTCTCAAACGCATTGACGATAAAAACAGGTAAACCTTTGCACAGGGTCTGCTTTATCCAGAAAACGGAAACTCAATATTGAAGCCTTAATTTTTTGAATTCTAAGTGTTTTTAGTGAAAGTCTCGTTTTCTTCTTTAGACGCCTTTGTAGTTTCTTACGGTATTAAAATGGACTAAATATTTTTTTTAAGTGTGTCGGTTTTGTGCTGACAGCCATGTCTACTCAACCAAACTATTTAAATGTGACAACATTGCAGCTAATATTATACTGCTAGCAACGAAGCGAAAAAATATCGACTCCGCCAGATGGGCAGATGCGATGAACGCACTCGAAACATATTCGATAGGTTTGTCTTCCGATGAAAAATGTTAACAAAAATTTGTCAGAAAAGATAGGTGATGGTCCTAGGTCTACCAAACGAAGATCATATATGTCGATAACGCATGCAATTATACCTTTTATGGTAAGAAAAATATAGGCCCGTTTGCTACCAAGTCCAACTTATTTTAGGGGGAAAAAATAATAAGCCGTTTTGTTTTGACATTTTGGTAAATTTAAGTTGAACTTAGTTATGAGACAGATTTAACAACAACATCAGCGAACGGTCCTAAAGTACCTAAAGTACACATGTAGCGTCGCTCGTTCTCACCGAACGCTATTGAAGTCAGATTTGACGAGATAGAGGTAACGGGAGCGGCAAAATAAAGTAGGTGGTCAGGATACCCCAAATAACAAAAGACTTAACTAATCAGCAGTGCCAGGAGAGAATTAATGCAGAAATCAGAATGCAGATAGACCACGAAACTCAAACTGTTTGGTAGAGCCTTGTTACGCCTACATCCGTAGGTTAGGAAAAACCACAACCGAAATAGATTAAGTTTTTACGTTTTTTGATAGCAGCAGTCGGAAAGATGTGCACTAAAACCGAACCACACAGCACGCACACACTCTAGCATCGGTGTCATGGTTGCAAAAAAAAACAAAAGAAGATCTTACAAGTAACTACAATCTATTATCTTAAATGGAAAACGGGTTAATCAATACTTGTAGCCCATAGCAAATGTGAAAGTGATATGTGTGTAATTTTTTGCACTCGGGCACTTAATGGAACGCGACTCTCACAAAAGAGACACACCCAACATAAAACCCGGCTAAGTACCGGCGTACGATAGATTAGCTAGTAATATATGAAACAAAAAAGCCGACAAACGCAATTGCAAACTTCAACGAATTCATTATTCAATAGATTGTATATTTTATTATGTAGGTGTTTTTAGTTTAACACTTCGCGTATGTATTCCAATTTATATTTCAAAAACAAAAATACAATTCCATCAACCACCTCAACGGCTTAAAACTTGAACTTCCTTATCAATTTGCAGATAACGTCTACACCTTGACTATTCCAAAAAAAAAACCCAAAGCTCCCATCATACCGAACAAGTTTGATTCAAACACACATACATCAAGTCGAAGTATCTAACACATTTGGCATATAGTGGAGACTTTGCTCTTTCTCTTTTCACAAACTTATAGTGAGAACTCGTACTATCATCAAATCGCCCTCTATGACGTGAGGGTTGACTCGTGCCTCACTCTTTGCGATCATTAACAGATAGATAAACTTTAATTTACAAACATGCGTCTACGTAGATACAGGTCGATCGTCATGCGATATTTTATTTCTCGGCTCAGGGTCAATATATCATTTTTATGCTCGTTCCTTTTAACCTGAGCGGTGCTTCCCACAATCTGGGCGATAGTGATTTTCCTTGCGCCAGGGAAATTTTCTTGATTTGCATAATTTATGAGCCAAGAAAAAAGAGCCTACTAGGTTGTTCAGGCAATAAAAATAAGAAAGATCTATCCTATTTCGACTACGACTTAGTGGGGCGGGCGGTTCAGAGCATACTTGGAACTTGTTTATCTGCGGTACAACTTCAATTAAATTACCAGTTCGGCTGCTATCTAATTATCATCATGTAGTGGAGTTGGAATTTTAACCAGAAATTCTGTGATAAGTTCCTAGATACTGATCGCCACCTTACCATGTGCTGGAATGTTCATTGTTCTAGAAAGCGTTTACCCAAATACAGTCGTTCGCTGCACGCATCTCGCTCTACGTCTCTAATTGTGCTCGCTAGTAGTGTGTATAGTAGAGTTCCGGCTGTTGAAATACATGTTCAGTTCAGGGTTTGTTTTCGCTTTTATTGGTACCTTGTAAATGAGTAGCTACGAGTAACTATCAATAGATAGAGAGATCTATATATTTTTGTGTTTGGTTTATGTGTTACTGCGTCGATTCGGTTCAGTTGGTCTTAGAAAGGAAATTTTTTTATTACTTTCCGAGTGCAAGCTTTTAATAGATTACAAAATCGTAATAGTATCTCATGCGTATGCAGGTATTTTGAAATGCATGAGCATGAGCATGAGCAATGATCTTATGGCAAAGTTTGCACATAAATAATCTTGGGAAGAAATCAATTAAGGGTGTAAAGAAAATGAACCGCATGGGGTCCTTGTATGGTTTGGGTTTTTGTTTGCTTGCGGGAACTTCAAACAGTGTCAATGACGTTCTATAATTGGTTGCTTCTTTTGATTGATATTGTAAACACTGACACAGGTGATAAGAATAATCAGTGAACATTATTATGCTTCACGAAAAAGACAGCGCTACCCTTACATAAATTGTGAAATCAATTTATTACTATTAGAATCGCATTTGACTCATTTCCTCAATCACTGCAATACTAGGCCAATTTTTTTGCAGACTTGAAATGGTACTGCAGTTCTTACCATTTAGAGAATCTTTTTTAGACTATTGACAACATTTCTGGGTGCGAAAGGCATAGAAGTTTTCAAAGGCTACATGAAAAATGGCCCCACGAAAAATTGCCCCAAACCAAAAATTAAAAATGGCCCCGAAAATTTGATCTATTTTTCAAAATGAAAAATGGCCCCAATTTTAATTGAAAAATAGTCCCAAGCAAAATGAAAAAGGGTCCCAAAAATGTGTCACGCCCCCCTGAAAAATGACTCCAAAAATGTACATTGAAAGCAACAACAGAAACATGTCTGAGTTTGGGCCACTTTCAAAATTTTTTAGCCTATTTTTCATACTTTTTGGGCCGTTTTTCATTTTTAAAAATATGAAAAATGGCCTCCAAAATAAATATGAAAAACCAGGCGGGATGACATAAGGCCCATAGACATTGTGTAAGCTTCAAACGGACATTATGTTTACCTATGTATATTTAGTATGTGGGCATATGGTAGAAATACCTTAATCCCGCGTGTCACCCAGGTACTGTTGCCTGTCTGAAGAAAAGCACATACTTGGCCATTTTTCATTTATCTTCTCAAAGTGAAAAATGTACCCGAACAAAATATGAAATAGCCCCAAATCACAGAAATTTTTGAGGCCATTTTTCGTGGGGCCATATTTCATGTAGCCGTTTTCAAATTGTTTTTAAGGTTAGAAATAAAACCTTTTCTCAAAATTTAATAAAAGGGACTTTTAGATATAAGATTTTAGTTCCTATAACCGAACTTATATTTACAATGTTATCAAGGTCAAAATACCAGTTTTTTATTCAAAGTCGGATATCTCAGTAAAGAATTGACAAGAAGAGACCATCAACATATTAAACTACAACAATCATGCCCATGAATCATTAGGAAAGTGAAAATTAAATTTGAATCTCGCGCGCTTTTCTTATTGATTTCGCAATAACCCTTACATACAACATTTTCTTTGCCAAAAGATGTCAAAATGAGAAGCTGCGACCATTTTTGACAAGGAAAACTTAAAAATGAATAAAATTATTGTGTTTCTTTTCGGACCTAGCCCAACCCTGGATTGTGGCACAGCCTAAGTAATTTAGTAAGATATACCACTTGGTTTTTTAAGATTTAACCCTACTCGTTCAACCATTTAGAGCCCTTAATGTAACATAAGAGATTTTCAATGTGAATAGTTGATAAATCCTCGAGATTATTATTGATCAAGGCTACTTTTCGAAGCTTTCGTTTTGAAAAAGAGAGTAGCGCATTCTCTCCCCTCCTTCTTGTACATGCAGCCTACACAAAAGTCAGTAGAATATACGTTAAGCCTTGTTGTAAACTTGCCTATTAAACAGTGTCTAGTGATTACATCAATTGATTATCAATGTGTAGTCTGTTCAGAAAGATAAAACACATCAGATCGAGCTTACGTAAAATCTGTTTTTTGCTAGACAAGTTCTTTGGTCGAGGATTGTCCGTGATACAAGTACCTATCAGAAGTTAGCAGCGATGAACATGAGAATACAGTTGTAGATTCACATTCAGGTCTGAGGATTTTGAAAGAACACTGTAGACTGTTAGACGGCGGAGACAATCAACAAATCGCTGTTAGGCAGAGTGATACATTCAGTCTGGACTATGATAGTAACCAATTCCGTCAGACCGAGACCTACACGAAGTAAGGAATGTGATATATAAATTAAATTCCAATAAAGCTGCGGGAGCGGATCGCCCGACTACCAGCGGGAGATGCACAAGAAAGGAGATGACCGGAACTGAATGCCGCATTTATAATCTTGTCGGTTGTATTGTGTGAACGCTTAAAATCATTCGCCAACAACCCGATCGGCCCATATCAGTGCGGTTTTGGGCCAGAAAAATTAACCGTTGACGAAATTTTCACACACCGACAGATCTTAGACAAATCTTATGAATTTAAGATCGATAGACACCATCAAGTACAAAAATGGAGGCGGCGGAAGTTGGGTCGGGATGTAAATGATGACAAAACGAAGTATATCCTGTCAACAAGAAAAGACTCTCAGCATCGACGACTCCGACAAAACGTCACTAAGGACATATATAACTTTGAAGTAGTAGACTTTGTCTACCCGCTTTGGCTTTACTATCACTTCACAAAATGTAATCGGCACAGAGATCAAGCGAAGACTTACTCTTGCCAATCGCTGTTTCTTCGGCCGCTAAAGTAAACATCTAGGAAGTAAAGCCCACTCTCTGGGGCGAATGGCGCGTTCGCGCCAGCCCGAAGAATCTTTAAGTCCAACGAGCCACCGACCTGCCTGGAGGGGCGAGGACTATAAGCGCGCTTATGTTATTAATGTTTTGTATTGTTTGAACAGTCACCTCCAAGCAACTTTACAACACTGATGTCCACAACGAACCTTCTTAAAAAGTTGTAGAATCGCGAGTTCCCCTCATAAATATGAAATACCAAGCTACTTTCGTTTTAAAAACATAAACGATTTTTTAATGTTTATAAAGCATTTATAAACAAGGTCGGTGTCAAGTTGCCACATTTGAGAGTTTTCACACGTTTTTGTTAGTACATATATCACTAGGGTGGAAAGGAGTATTTTTGTGTTTTTTTTCGAAGAGTTTTAAATATATTTTGTAAAAAATTCTATAAAAATTACACATAACTCTTCCTGTTACAATATAAAACATTTTGCGTTTATTCTCGAAACATTACTCAACATCGCAGAAAGAGTGCATTTCATTCTACATACATATTTGCCGTTCTTATCACAGTTTGGCAGTGTCTAGATAAGATAATATCACAACAAGCATGTAAATATTTGACAAAATGATAAGAAACAACGAAATAAGAGAAAAACAATTGCTTGAATAATAAAACCATGCAAACAAACCTACAAAAAAAAACAAGAAAAAGAGAAGGAAAAATATTTTTAGAATTTAACACGAAATTTGCTGTCAAACTTCGAATGCAAGCCCCAACCACAACCGACATTTGTAACCAAAATGCTGTCATCGATTTTATTGTGAATTGATATTTTGTTTCCAATTCAATAACAATGATTTGTTGTTTTCGTTAAAAAATAAAATTATAAACAAATGCAACCAATTTCAATGCTTCAGAACGAATTTTTTTCACGGAAAATTTACAATATCAAAAGGGAGTCGGGTGGTTAATTTACTTAATCTTATCTTATTGTCAAATATTATGCAAAGCTTTTTTAAACGTAGGGTGTACCTATTTATGTTGGTGATGAGTTTCGATCTTTAGGTTTAGTAATTTTATATTCATTATGAGTATGACAAATAACTTTTAACCCTTAACATTCGTCGTAGAACCCTAAAAGTATTATATCATAATCAAAAGATATTTCGATTTGGGAATCTCCGTTTTTCACTGGTTTAAAAGCCTTTCATTTTAGTAGGAGGCTTAAATTTCAAGCGTAAAGATTTTTTTTTAAGGAAATAAAGAGTAAAGGTTACAAAATATGTGACTAGACGACAACTCCCTACCAAGTTTATATATAAGAAACTCAGGCAGGTTTTTCTCACATCTACTTTTTGAAGGCGATTTTCAACATAATTTTAATCATAATTTAGGAAACGAAAAAAAAAATGGAAACAAGAAATTTCCATAATATTAAACACTCCATAAATTAATTAAATATTTGTCCACACCTAACTTTTGGGAGCGTTTTTGACAGAAATACTGTTTGATTTTGATAAAATTAATAAAGAACGAAATAAAATCTCATACCATACAAAGTTGTTTTGAAAACCTCTTTCTTGAAGGATTTTATGTATACGAACAATATGACAGGAGCAGTAACGAAGCTTGATCGAATTAGAAGTTTAAGGACACGAAGAAGCCTTCAACTTGAAAAAATTGTAGCACGACCATAAACTTCATCAAAAAATAAATGCTAATCGGCGTCCCAAACAAGAGGGATAGGCCTAACAACAAAGAAATACCAAATCAAGTTTTTTAGGTCAAACCTGCGAACATCACAGGCTAGTAGGGATGTATAAAGTAGGACCATTGTGATGCCTAGTCCTAATTACAAATTAGTTGCAACAACAAGTTAAGCGGACGAAGCCTTTTCAATGTATCTCATTTGAATTGTTAGAGCCAATTATTTGTTATCCCCTTAAGTGCGGTCATTTGAAAAGAACGAGGGAGGGATATAACAAGGAGTACTTCGAGTGATTTTAAACGTAATACTCTTCTCTTTCTTTAGAGGTTAGAGGTTTGTCTGTGGACTAAGATTTTGGGAAAGCGTCGAAAACCTGAGTGAAAGACTTTAGCCCTTACTAAACCCTCTGCACCCAACCTATGTTCTTTGAAGTATCGTTTTAAAGCATTTCATCATGGGAGGTGGGTGTTCATTAGCTGCAGCTGCCACTCAGTTTGCAATTTTTTAGTTAATTTGGGATGCGTACAGGATGCATATATGTGTCTTTGTCAATTTTATGTTTGCGGATTTGTTACTCTGAGTACATTCGTGAGCATTCTACTTGTAACAAGCGACAATTGACTATTTATCTACCTGAGTTTGTGGAGCTGCCTCAGCTGTCTTCTTCTTAATGCTCGTTCCTCAAAGCACAGCTGCTGCATCAACTTGTGACGTTTTCACTTGATGTCGTATCCAACGCTTTGCTTGTTGTAAAGCATATACAGTATGAAAGAACGTTCTTGATGCTTGACCGAAAATATCTCTAAGAAATGTTCTATACGTTTCAAATACGGTACTCCACAAGGCATGTTTTTCGATCTGGCTTTTTTACATCAGTGGGTGCACTGGCTTAGTGGTTAAGTGCGTTGGACCAATGAGCGAGTTGTCGCTGGTACCATCTTAAAGTTTTCATTCGCTTCATGCAAATGCTTGTATTTGTTGAGATAATCCTTTCAACATCCATAAACTGACAGGAATTGTTCAGAATTCGCCCACTCCTCTATGTTGGGTTTCAGCGCAAAAATCAATTTTCCTTAGATTGACCTGTTTCGGCATTCCGCAAAGAAAGCATGAAGCTCTTTTAGCTTGGTTCTTTCTGAGAGCTTTAATCCTTTATGTATTTCTAATTCTATGGGCATTGTACACACCATCGGATGGTATTAACGCTGGGAAATCATTCCCGTATGATGAAAATAAAGTCTGTCACACCAGTTCGATTAGAGACTGCTCGGCGCTTTTACCCTTGTTAAAGACTAATTAGTTTGTTGATTAATCTTGTCTTTAAGAAAATTGACTGTGCAGAAGGCACGGACTTTCTTAAGAACGTCGGAAAGTTGGTTAACTAAACCAAACTGGCTCTCATCGACTTTTCCTGAGAATATGGTTAAAATGGCTTAGTTAGCGGTGAAGGATGTATACAGATCCTATTGAAGTCTTTTAAAATGAATACAGAGGCGAAATATGAACAGTGTTTGAGTCAGGACGGAGGCACAAGCCGTCTATAGTGCCCATCTTACCTCCAACGATCCAAGTCGTTTCAAAATAGATCTTGTCAAGAACGGACCTCTTAAAGTGGTAGTTGCCTCGCAGAAGAGCTTAGAGAAGTACGAAACAATCAACAGCGATAACGATTAGATAGTTAAGAATTCATGGGTCACCTATTAGGGCGACAATGACTATATTTAGATAACCTCAAAAGATTACAACTTTGGAGTTATGACCTCCTATACAGATTTGCTGAGCCACAACTCAGCGTTAACAGATAAAATTTGTTATGACTAAAATATTCACGTTGGACCTGTTTGCGTGGATTACCTCTTATAGTGGGTTGGGTCAATTTGTTGTATACCGCAATCTTTCTATTATATAAGCAAGAAACTCTGTAACTTCAACACCTCCATTGGTGAGACTATAAAGATCGTCTAAGCGATTTCACTTACAAAAATAAAATCATAAGGTACTGCAAAACACGTTGCAAACAGACAGCATATCCCCGTTAGCTTTTTATGCTTTTCATCGTATCTTTCCTGTTCTGTTCTGCGTTGGGGCAGATAATGGGTGTTCTACATGGCTTAAGTATTTCCGATAAGAATTTCTCAACTGCGATTGTGATTTTATATTTTGTCGTAGTGCAAATATGATATCACCCACCCAAGAATTATCGAACAAATAAATAAATTCAATTTCATCAAAACATAAAAAATATGTATACCTATAATGTTGTTTTAAACTCAATAAACCCCTCTTCAATTCTTCCGAATACAAAATAATGTCATGACAATCAATTTATTTCGAGAATTTTATTCTCTCCTCATTTTTTTGATTAAGGCCACGAAAGGCCAACACTAATTACAAAAATGAATTAATTGGTGTCAGGCACTCGCTTTACGCTTTACGCTTACCACACCCAAAGCTCTATAATCTCGTCCCGATTCTAAAGAATGCATTTTTTTGGTCTCGTTCAATTGGGCAGATAAAATACCCGCCTACGTGTGGGAGATATTTTCCGAACCACGCCAGATACTACTCGCACTATGAGTATCTGATTCTGAAGTGAGGAAAATAACATCTTTGGTTGAATTTGAAAACATGTCGATGTCTGTGTGTTTTGTAAGTTTACTGACAACACCGATCACGACAACGACGACGACGACGACGACGGTCTAGGTCATCTGTTGGTTCTGAACTTACATAACACCAGACATTCAGACAATCATTTGGATTAAACGAAAACACACAATGAATTTCGATTTCGATTTAGATGTTTTTGTTTACATTGTACAGCTTCGTGTGTTTGGTTGAGAATCGCCCAATGTTTTTCCCATCTTAACAGGTTAAAGTGGGGCGCAATCAACCTCATGCCTCTTTTGATTTTATTGCTTTTGTAAATGATGGAAGAATAATAATCAATATAATGAGAAAATTATGGACTTGCATCGGTGGTGCGGCAGACAGCCTTTTAGAGCTTCGTTAGAATAAATGTAAGGTGCTGGGGTAGAGATAATGCGGTGGATATTAAGTGTGCATCTTAATAAAACTGTCATGTCTGTGGAAGTGGATAAATAATAACTGATTTGATGCAATCGAACAAGATATAAATAGAAATGCAATGGCAAATTTTGTATCGGGTTTAAATTAGCGGTCTGTTTTCAATAAAATTTATTTTTCATAGATGTAATTTATACATATTAAATATTAAATTTGTATGGATCCAAAACAAATGCGTTAGAGATCAAGGCTAATGTGGCACGGATTACGGAAACACATGAAACACATTTTTATAGCTTACATTTAGAAACTTTAAACTATGATTGTTTTTTTTTATTCAATTCCAATTCAGTGCCCACCTGTTTCAAAAGTGAGACAAAAATTCAACAGTAACAGGAAGTGTCATGCTTCTTTACCTTAGCATTGTAAGGGCATAACATTGTAGGTTATTCTTCCAGTCGTGCTGGGCATATGTCTTGGCAGACGTAACAGACGCTTTACATTGGACATAGCATTTTTGCAGGAAATAAATTCACTTCTTAAGCTATTCTTGGCTGTACGTGCAATAATCCAAACAACCGCGTGGGTGTAGACCGCAACGCGGGTTTAATGAATTTTGGCTATCTCTTTAATTACTGTTTCCACTACGAGGGGAGCAACAAAGTGACTGGAGCAATACTGCTAGCTCTTCTATTAAGCTGAATTAATTATTCAAAATTCCCAGCTCAAGGAAATCAAAGATTTTTGTGATTGAAACAATGTCATTGGCTACAAGAAAGCCAAGCAAATGACGGCTATCTCCATGCCCGAAATGCATGCGCTTCGAAATTGTTAATATGGAATAATTTCTAATATCCTAGCTTAGCAGAGGTCGGTTCGGCTATTAAAAAACTGATAAATAAAAAGTCCACTAGCTCTAATGGACAAAAGAACCATTAACCAATTATGGATCGAAAAAAGCTCCATGGCTGTACCTACAGAAAAACCCATCGTTTGACATACAAGAACTATCGAGGCATATCCGTGCTAAATCTAACCTAACAATCCAAACGTACCGTGTAAAGAAAGCGAAACAGATTGTTAACTAATTCAAGAGAAAAATTCTCCAAAGAATATATGGCTTTGTGTGTCCATGAAGGTGAATGATACTATAAGCTGCACCAAGATGTGCATGTAGTAAAAAAATGCAATACTCGTGCGTCGACTAAATTCGCTCGAAACACCGAGCGAATGAACAAAAGTTCTTCAGATAAAAATATCTTCGAATCTTAGCCCCCAGGACAACAAGTAGACTCAACCGCCGTTTCCATGATGAAGTAAAATCTGAACTACATTATGCTCTTTCATCTGTACCCTTTTACTTACTTAAAAACTTACAGTCCGTGATGGTTCTGGACTGAAAACAGCTGAACCTATAGCTTTCTGCCTCTTGCTATTTTGGTTATGTTTCTTTTTAAACGCAGTACCTACGCAATTACTTGTTGATTACTTCGAAGTTAAAGCTGAGCTTTGTGGCACTCCGGCCAATCGCCGATGTTGGGTGGCTTCAAACTATCTTTTAACCGTTAAGCTCATCTATGCGGATTCCACTTTAAAAACTAACAAACACACCACCGCTGGGTGTGTAAGTTACTGCATGAAAAAGTGGCATCAGATGGATCGAGATGCATGATCGTTTGAAGCAGGAACTTAATACTATGAATTCATAGGCAAAATATAACAACATCTTTCAAATATATATCTTTGGCAAGTGCTTTCAAATCAATCTCGAAAAATCAATTACAAAAACTGCAGTAGAGCTATTATGTTAGATACCCACAAAACCATCATGGCCCTGGGGCCTACGTTATCAACCCGAAGCGAGAAAGTCTACAAATACAGAATAAGTTAGGCACGAATAGCAGTCCAACCGTTTGTTGGATACTTAAGTCACGTATAAATTAAGTGCAACGAGAAAGCAGACCCTTAAACTACAAGGGCATGAAATTCTACATAGCTCCTAAGCCATTCTGCGGGATGGGGAAACACACTCTACGTGAACATTTCTGGAAATCGGAGAGACAACTGCTAAAATCTTTCGGAAATTCCAAGATATGAGCAAATCAAGAAACTTCTATGAAAGACGGTAACAGCCGAATTTAAATTATCGAGTCTTACCTTACCCAAGTAACCTTAACTTCTTACTTCTTGCCATTTATTAAAGGGTCATTGCAGACTCAGGGCGTACTTTAAGATAACAAGTATATGAGAAAAAGTTGGTTGGGGTTTCTGCAAAAATGCTATTTGTACATCTTTGAAAGAAGGCAGCCAAGGCAAGCAAAAAGCGACTGAGAACATCAACGGCCCACCTTGCTTGCAAGAATAGGATACGGGTGTACCCTCGAAAAGTAAATTGGTTCCCATTTTTATAAACTTTTCTAAGACTGCGAAACACTCGCTGGGAGGTTCTCAGAACCCAAGATTCTTGGCTCATAGCAAAACACAAATCTTTGCTATAATTCATAATTCAGGGCACATGGACATATCGGGCAACGACAGGCAAGTTAAGATTCTGCAATTGACCAATAGCAGGCATTTCGATCGATTAAACCACAACTTTTGAATCTAAGGGAACGAGTAGAAAGCAAGATCCTTACGAAGGCTTATACCAGGTGGAAGACGTATCTTCAGCATCTTCATCTAAGTTAGTAGTTGCAATTACTAGCCACAATCTTCTGAGAACCCTTGCAATGAAATTAATTCTCAAGATGACAAAATTTTAAGATGAAGAAGAGACTCTCGAAGATTCCCATTACTTTCTCTGTCACTGCCCAAGTCTATATCGCTTGAGGAACAGAATGCTTCGACACTACTTCTTCCTATTAAAAAACTTTTTAATTATTTTATTTCCAATAGGGCGGGGCTAGACTGGCGGTGCTGGCTAGACATCATTGAGTAACATTGGGTACCCATTGGGTAACAATTGGTTGACCAAGTTGTCAAAGTCCCCCACCACATTGCCCCTTCCCTTACAAAGGGTATCTATAACAAAATGTCGATAAGGACCTTAATGTGGCAAAGCAGGTTTTGATCCGCTTCGACAGTGCTTAAAACTTGGCACTCAAATAACTCACCTTAATCGCGAACTGTTGTAGTTCGACAGAACTTATTGTGCTTAAGTGAAAGGTATCCCAAATATACTTACAGCCAGACCAAACATGCAGAAATTACGACAAATAAGGCATTGCGTGATTGCACCAACTGCTACGACACGAAAATAAGTAGACACACATAAAATTGCACAAAAGTTGCACTTCGAAAATTTATTCAGTTTCATAAGCCTATAACCAACAGATCGTGATAGTCCATATGACCATATTGAAATCCAGTGCATGGTGTTAATTTTCTAAAGAAAATTTACAAACAATCGCAGCATGTTTTGGTCTTTCGAAATACACACACATTCAACGTCTTCGTCGCACCCATAGAACAATCGCGAACCGATCTAATTTTATCACTTTTTTGTTTTGACAACGACGCGGATTACATAGGTACATAACATATTACGTGTACATAGTTATTCCTAATGTATTCAGCGACTACAATGCGGTTTGTTTGATAATGGCAGCTGAATCCGAGATTCCAGGCCTGCTGTGGAAACCTATTCATTCAGTCGAATTAATTTTGTGGTTCTTGCGGTGGCGTTATGGGGCAATCGGAAACGTAAAGTATCTCGAAAATAGCTAATTAATTCCGACATCCATCCAAGAAGCAGTTGTGTAATGCCTTAAAGGCGCCACCTTAGCAGAGCAGTGAACCGTGAAGCGAATACAGTAACCCTAAATCGTGTGACCCACATCATATGCGTTCGCCGCCCATCAACCATGATGAGATGCTAATTTGAATAGTGATAAGCTGGCCCATCCTCTGGTCTTTAATTGTGCATACTATTCGTTCCGGGGGGCTACTGTCAGTGGTAAGCAAAAAATGATTCTCCGATTTTCGAAATGAAAATCTGACGGATTTATTTTAGTTTCTAATTAATCCAGAGTTACCATGTCAGATTGCAGCGTTCCGAATTGTAAGACGCCCGCTAAATTGCGCCTGTCATAAATTTATTACTCATACCCATAGTTCCTGACATTATTTAGTTCCTTTAGTACATATATGGGCAATTGGCTTCTCCTCGCTTCAGTATCCTAAAGGTGTAGGTGTACTCGTACCTCTGTCAATCAAATGTGAGAGTAAGTTTATAGTCTTGACCTTAAGTCATGAACGAATCGTGCCAAAGCCCCAGACAAGAAACGAGATACAACAAAAAACTGCACACTACTAACATAATACTGCACGAGTGTATCTACTTATTTTAATGTAGGCGAACTTCCCCTTAAACAGATTGAACTTGAACCATATTTGTGTGTGTTTTTCTGTTTTTTTTTTTTTTTTTCTTTTTGTGGAAAAGCATGGTGCTGGAGTTGTAAATTGGTTGTGACAGCTTCATGAAACATTGGTATCATGTGACTTTTTAGGCCCACATGCAATATATAATTGCTGCGAATGGAGCGGAAATTCTTACAGACTACTACTTGGAACAGGAACTTGCGAATTGTGTGAGTAACATTTCAATTAGACGACACATTTGTAGTTTGCTTTGTTAGCTTGCGACAAGAGTGACGGCGAATTATGGAATTGTCAAAGGGTGGAATTGGTTTTTATGGGGAATTACCAGTTAATATGTAGGGCCATCTAGGGTACCAAGAAATTGATAAGTTGTAGGGAAATCAGCAAGTCTAAGTCTTATCTATTTCGTGGAAGTTGTTGTGAACTCAAAAGATTGTTGATCTTGTAGATCTGAAAAATGACTCGCGGTTTTTTGTATGGACTTAAAAATTGTGCTACTCCACCCTAAGTGATAGCACTGCACTCATTCTTGTTAGTTTCGTCTATAAGTATGCACTTAATTAGGACAAGTACTAGTTACGTAGCTGAGTGGCAGTGCGTAAAGTAAGTATAGTTCGTTTCAACTGTCTTTGGAAATTTTAAACACTCAAACTATTGGAAGTCAATTGGAAATGCCGTCCTCGACAAAGAAATAGGCAACAGAAGCTGCAAAAACAAAACAACCCTCATTGTGATTGGCTAATCAGTGCCGATCCATCAGTCTGTCGACCGATAAACCAGTCACTTCTCTGTACCAGCCTGGTCCCATAGATTTACTTGACTGTAGAGTGATTTCGAATTTAAAACTAGAAGGATTAAGTGCCTTCCAAGAAAAGTGCAAGTAAGGATGAAACGAACTATAGCATGATCTGATCAGGATTGAGTGATTATAAACCTTTCACGATGATATTGCACCTTAACTTTTTAAATTGCTATAAGAATTTATGTGAGCTAATAGCAATCTCCTTTTATTAGATCTTTGACCTTCCTTTTATGACAAAAATTTAGTCGTGGCAACCCACGGACTCACAAGTACAGATGGCGCTGCAGTAATATTCTTATTCCGCCCCTTCAGATAGTGAGATCTGCTTGAAGACAAATTATGCCGTGCTTCTTCAAGATGAGTTAGCATGTAACGATCGGCATATCTTAGGAACCTTTTAAAGATAAGAATTGTTGAGTGCATTGACCGAGAAATTGTATAAGATACTAGCTGAAAAATACCGGATAGTCATATCGAGTTTGAGATTTGTTATTTACATTTCCTTATTCCTTTAAGAGCTAATTGACCTATTAACGTCTAGCCCACTTTAATTCTTCTTCTTTTCTCTGGAACTTCAATTGGTCTATCAAAATGTCCTTTAAATAAGTAAGGCTGTGTTATATTGTAGAATCTATATTTCAAGTTTCAAGGAAAGCAACGTAAACATATTACACCTTCACATAAAAGTTTCCTCTTCAACAAATTGCTGGAACACGTAATAATAATTTTGTGTGCAATATTGTGCAATATTTTAAATCAATATGGCCTGCCCCTGACACCGATCTAAAAAGAGAACGATTCAGGCCAAATCCAACGAATTTTTACTCTATGCGCAATGAAATTTTTACTCATAATCATTGCCTTTTTCCTTCTAGTAGAGGTATGGTCTAAACAATATCCAAGGTTGGTATGCTCGTCTAAGGAGGCGACTGAAACAACCTTCGTGTACCGAGTTTAATAGCATGACACAGCATGAAATATACGTTACTGTAAGATACAATAATCCAAGGTTCCAGACCAGTTCTACTGCAAATTTGAACTGCACTACCAAGAGCTGAAGACAGATTTAGATCAGCTCAAAGTGGAGATTGTATACGTCAAGGATGAAGACGAGCTAACGCGCGAATCTGATTCCACAAGGAAGATGCCAAATTAAAAAATTTAGGCCTGTTCATACGGGAAATCTTAATGTAACCTTAAAAAGGTCAATAAAAATTAAATGCTAGAAAATAAACATCGGAGTCACGAACTACAGCATTTTTCGGAAAATTCGGAAATTTGAATGCAACGTGAAACGTGAAAATTTTATGATAAAGGGTGATTTTTTAAGAGTTAATTTTTTCAGTTTGGCAGCAATAATAATGGCGTCCAAACGTCATTTGTCAAAGTGAAAAGTTTTTAGTATACTCTGCCATTTAGTCATGGATAGACTTACAAACGAGCAACGATGGCAAATTATTGAAATTTATTATCTAAATTCTTGCCCTGTGAAAAATGTGAAAATCCGCTGTTTTATCGAAAAAATTTTGTTCCGCGATGAGGCTCATTTCTGGCTCAAGGGACACATAAATAAGCAAAACTGCCGCATCTGGAGTGATGAACAGCCATACAATAATTACCGATGCACCCCGAAAAAACGACAGTTTGTTGTGGTTTAGGCCTGGTGGCATCATCAGTCCATTTTTCTTGAAAGACGACCGTGGAAGATGGCCAACAATATCGAGCCATGATACGCGACTTTTCTTTGCCCCAGTTGGCTGAGATGAACTTGGTTGACATGTGGTTTCATCAAGACGGTGTCACATGCCACACAGCTCGTGAAACAATGGAAATGTTGAAGGATGAATTTGGTGAGCAGCATTTGGTGAGAAATGGCCCTGTGAGTTGGCCGCCAAGATCATGAAATTTAACGCCTCTTGTTTATTGCTTGTGAGTTTATGTAAAGTCGTTAGCCTATATGGACAAGCCGAATGCGATTGAAGCCTTACAGGATAACATAACACGCGTAATTCGTGGAATACAGGCCAAAATGCTCGAAAAAGTGATGCAAAATTGGACCTTCCGAAAGGACCATTTGCAACGGAGCCGCGGACAACATTTACATGAAATTGTCCTTAAAACGTAAATGGCAAAGGCCATTTTATTGATTACAATAAAAATTTTGAATATTCGATGCAAATTTGAGTGTTTTATTCGATTTTTAAAAAAACTACGCTTCAAAAATCACATCTTTATATGACAATTGATTCGAAACCCAAATGAAAATCGCACTGAAAGAAAAACCGGAAAGAGCTCTTTATTAGATGTCATCAAATAGAATTCAATGCTCAATAGATTTGCCAAACTCAGCTTGCAGTAGAAGTCGAAGAAGCATCCAAATCAAGGTTCTAGAAATCTGGAAAATAAATAAGTTGAATCTAGGTACTATCTATCGCCGATTAAAACAAAAACAAAAATTTATTTCTAAGACATCAAAACAAAGAAAAGTTGGTCAATGGCACCGCTAAGAGTCTTCTTCTTTTTTTAGTAAAATATTAAATGCACACACTTAATAGTATCAGCACAAGTCTATCGTAAATTCCTGCACATGCTGTCCGAGGCTAACGGACGCATCCACCATCAGGAACCCACAACAACTTCAGTTGCTGCACCCCGCCATTAATAGGCCTACTCGGTTGGTTGCAATTAATATGCCTAAGCTGTCAGTTTCATTACTTTTGTCTGAAATTATGATATTTCCTTTGAATATCTGAATACCTTGACGTTTGGAACGGATTTCGCTTTGTATACTTTTGGTATTTTTTTCTACCCAACGTCATACAGATAAATGGAAATAAAATGTTTTATTGCGTACAGTGAATTCCGAGAAATGCTTTGTTTTTGTGTACACAATTAACCAAAAAAAAAAATTTAAAAACCAAGGTAACCGCTGAAGCCGCAGATTAAATCCTCAATGGAATAAAACCACACAACATGATTATTAGCACACTTTGATCGACCATTGAGCCTTTTGAACATTTCCACTGTCAGGTGTGTCGTGCCTATGCTAAGTGGTTTGGAAAACATCCCGAACGCCCTTGAAAGTGATTTATTACGATCAACTTATAAGTAAGTTTATTAGCGCATTTGACATCTTGATTTCATCAAATTGACTCTGATTGACTAGTGATTTAAATTTTCCATATGTCGAATGCACACCTCAATCAACCTCATTTTAGATAGGTGAATTCACAAAACAAAACAAAATATGCCCAGATGCAGATACGTACTAGGTACTTCCTCACAATTGACTGTCATTTCTGGTTCAATAGAAACCAATCGAAGCGGAAGCTTACAATTACAAGGCACATCATGCATAACTAGGGGTTTCCTGCATCCCATCTACGTAACTTTGGCTTGCTCACATTTGTCCCCATACGGTTTGTTGCCAGACTAATAATAATAAGATGCTTAGATGCTAAACTGAAAAGTCAGTTGATTGTCATCGCTCGGTTCGTCTGTCGACGTAGAACGAGTTAAGAAACTCTAAATTGGGTCCGGTTCCAAATTCAAATTGTGTTCCGAGATCTTTTGTCCCGATATTTGTGAAGTGCTGAAAATGCCGTTAATTTACTATTGCAAAACAAAAAGGCATGGGGCTTGTCATCTGGCTGGACAATTCGCGCAAGTAGTTGTAGTTCATCGATCAGTCGTCGGTCTGGATGTACATACATATATGTAGGCGCGTTCGCCTCCAATTAGATTCAAACAATCAACGAACTCAAAAACGCACATAGATGGAACTATGCCATGTGTGGCGTGGCGAATGACACGGTATCTTAAATTGAATCTTTAATTGGAAATTTATTAACCAAACAATGCGTTTCGTCGACGTCAACGTCGATGTCGGACGATCGGATCGGTGGTAATGGCAAAGACGAATTTGAAGGCAATGACAACCGGACGACGAATATGAATCTGATAAAGAAAGGGTCGATTGTAGATAGCAAATGCATCAAAGAGGGATCTTCGTGTATGGTTACGATTTACATGGGTATAATGCGTATCACCTTTTATGGATTTCGGTTTTGAGCTCTGGCGCCACACAATGTGGGTCAATGTCCGGAAGCAAAACTACTTACAACTATTAATGATACATGGGACACACGTTTCCGAATGAATGGGCTTCCGCGACATACATTCCGAATGTGGTGTCACAATTTGATCAGAAGTATAAATTTATTGTTTATTGTGATTAGATGTATGTTGCAAGGAAATTACATGAACATGTTTCACACCCAGGAGCTACTATAACGATGGCATAAATCGAAACAGATAAAGTGAAATTACTCAAAACTATAAAAGTGGATATAGGACTTTCTTGCTTAACACGGCAGTAAAGTCCGAACGCAACCGAACCAATTTGTGTTGGTATTATAAAGTCCAGCACTCAGTCTGAAGTTCATTCGATACTGATCTATAATTGAAGAGGTTTAAGCCTCTAAAAATGTCTCGCACAATACAAATGAAAGATTAATTCTAACAAAACAATTGTTGGCTACAGAAATTGAGTGAAATTAGACTTAATGCGAGACCACAAATAGAAAAATATTTTATTCCAATTATCAGTTCAGTTGGATGTCCACTCTAAGCAACAGCCAAGCAACAGATGAAGCAAATTCTGCCACGTAAACAAAGTTGGCTGCAGTGTAATAAAATTAGTTCTGTCAATACCCTTCCTAAACTCTTAGGTCGGGACAAAAGATAGGGCAGGCCGTTCATGAACGTAATGGAGCCATTTCCAGTGATGATCCACTGCAAAGCAAGCATGTTCCATGGTAGAATGGCGACCTGTGGATAATGCGAGAGGATATAACAAGGCACTCAAGGACACTTTGGACACTCAAGACCAAATCAGGAGCGATTGGAATCCATGCAGATCGACACAAAAATACTATAACTAAGATGTTATATATAGAGTCCACCAAATAACTTCTTCTTTTTTTTGAAAATGCTATAAAAAAAAACTACTGAATATTTTCTCAAATTTCTATTTTTATTTGAAAGTACAATCCTTCCGGTTAATAATGGAAAATAATTTCATTCAAATGGCTGCCTCGGCTGGCCATGCAGTAGCCTACACGATCGGTCCAATTTGTAAGCACATTATCGATTGTGTGCAGCTGTATTTCACCAATGGCCTCACGAATATTGTCCTTTAAAGCGTCGATTGTCTCTGGCATGTAGGCGTAGCACTTATCTTTTACGGCACCCCACAAATAATAGTCCAACGGTGTCAAATCGCAGCTCCGCGGTAGCCAAGCGACATCAGTTCTGCGGCTGATAATGCGATCTTCAAAAACAGGGCGCAAAATATCGAGTGTAGCTTCGGCTGTGTGGCACGTAGCGCCGTCCTGTTGAAAAGAAATGTTGCCAATATCCTCCGCTTCAATTTTTGTGAACAATAATTTATTCAACATGGCCCTATAACGATCGCCATTGACTGTAACTGACACTCCTTGCTCATTTTCGAAGAAAAATGGCCCAATTATGCCTCTGGACCAAAATCCGCCCCAAACAGTGACTCGTTTTGGGTATATCGGCTTTTCAATGTATGCGTGCGGGTTTTCTGTGCCCCAAATGCGACAATTTTGCTTGTTTACATAACCGCCAAGATCAAAATGAGCTTCATCGCAAAGATGATTTTTTTGGCAAAATCGACATCTTCTCTATGTCGCTATGTCGCAATATTTCCCAGCGTTGTTCAAGCGTATACACAACCATATTCGTTCAGCGGAAGGATAAAACTAATTATCTGTCAAATCAGACATGAGCTAAGTGTTACCATTCGCGAAATAAGCACTAGTTGAAAAAAAAACGTTAAATGGCGGGCGCTTTATTTCGAAAAAGAAATTTTGTGAAAAGATGGAAACCCTCAGTTTCTGCTATTGCGCCGTTTTGTTGCCACCAATCATCAGATCTTTGGAATACTGCGTTGAAGGTGTTTCGGTGGACGCAGATCGACCCGGTGGACCTGATCGCTATCTGGTATGTCAGCAAGGTCGTCAAAGAATGGTTTCACAAGCGCTCGGAGTCTGGTACTAGCCAAGTCAACATCCTCTTAACTACGGCAGTGGGTGTTATGTGGTAGGCCAGCGTGGTATGAGGTATGAGGCAGCGAGGTTGCCTTCTGCCCAGTGGCCCTTACATACAGCCACCAACCCAGCGATGGCCGCACGCGTTCTTTGTATGACGTTAAGAAATGATGCTATTGGTCAGGTTCCTTCACATAGAGTCTCCCCTCGCCGCGAAGTGTGGGGATATTACTCCCTCGGAAAGGGAGCAGCCGTATCTTACCAGCTCGTCGGCGTCTCTGATTTGCATCGATGTTCCTATGCCCGGGAACCAAGTTGAGAGTTATTCTAAACCGGCGGCTTGTCCTTGCCAGTATCTTCCTGCACTCCTCCACGAGCTTAGTATGTTTTGGTTGAGATGAAGGCCTTTATCCCAGCCTTCAAAAAGCTTCTTAAAAATAAAATTGGTGTTCGAAATCCGCATTACACTAAGGTCCCTAAAAATAAATATATTTTGGCACACACAATGGTTGGAGAAAGCATAGCTTCTAGCTTAAGTCCTCTATAAGCCGTTTACCCAAATATTTATTTATGGTTTCTTACCGAAAATAAAAGCAGAGCTGTGTAGCTCCGCTAGATGACATGGAGTAGACGAGGTGACGTTAAGTTTCCACTTTTATGGTACATGGTGGTCTAGGATCTGCTGACTGCACTCAATGTGGTTCTGGGCTTCACATGCAGACAATTTCCTAACCAGAAATTGACTTTTCAGCAACTTCCCTTAGACCAAGCACGTCAAGTCGAAGTTATATTTTTTTATCATGAAAGCAACGCTGCAGACTATTCTCGTTTAAAAATAAAAATAAGTGGATCCTGGGCCCCTGTCTAATGCAAATGTTATCTAATGCAATGATGCCGGAACTTCGGCTACTAAAAAATTTCGAAGCGCGTCTTCCTCAAATGCCCTCAAATGTGATAGGTTTAAGTGAAATAAGTAACTGTAATACTTGTGGGGAAGTCTAAGACACCACGTAGCAATGCCATTGCTGAGAATCTTAGCTCCTTTTCATGATTGTGCCTCTTTGGGTCATAGGCCTCAGAGTATCAGATTAAGTCTACAATAATCTCGAGGCCCACCAGTTCACCATTGCCCGTAACACAACTTTGTGTTAATGTTATTTTTTTCACATCTATTTGCCCCTCGCAAATAACAAAGTATTAAAAAGTTCACAATCCACACAGTTTCTGCGGACCTCGAACTCACTTTGAATAAAATTAAAATTCTAAAATGGAAATAACTATATTTTTTGTCTGCGATTGTTTGTCAAGCAATTTTATTTATTTTATTTTATTGATTTACAAAAAGAAAAACTTACCAATTCACCCATTTCACGATTTGAATTGCTCAAAGTAAAATAATGAAAAAAAAAACAGTAACTGCATTTGGGTCAAGAATCATTCGATTGAACCGAGAATAATACGATTGAGGTAAGCAAAAGTGAGAAACGTTTGCGCCTCTTTTTTTTGCCACAAATCAATTTTATTAATGCAAAAAGGAAACGTGCAGCACTTACCGCTTAACTAAAGAGGTCTCTGTGCCTTTTTTTGATCAGTCATTTATTATTTTGCAGTAATTCGATACGATTTGTTTTTATTTTTATTTTTATTTTTGCAAATTTAAAAGTTCCCCAATTACCTTTAACTTTTTCGCTTACATTTTTGTTTTAATATCCTCTGGCGGATGATGCATATTGAAGCGTGTCTTCACTCTATTCGCGTTGGACGTCGTCGTCGTCGTTTTTGTTGTCGGTCTGATGATGAAGAGTGCAATCACGAGACCTTCATTGGGAAAGAGACAAGCAAGCAAACATTCATTTTGTCGTATTTACCAAAAAATATGGCTTGCTTTGTTGATTTTGGCGATTTCAGAGGAAATGACAATAATTGGATACTTTTTGATAAATAAAGAATGTTGTTGTTTTTTTTTCTTTGCCAATTTATTTATTTGCCACTGTTGCTAATGACAAATGATGTTAATTTGCTTCTTATTTTGTAACTAATTTCTTATGACATAAGATTCATTTACAAAGATCCTGATTGAAGTTGAAGATAAGTACTAAGAGGAGTAATTGCTCGACTAGAGGCTATTTCTTAATGCAGTTTTAATAGAGCAGGAAGCGGAGCGAGAACTTGCTTTGTCTTAAACGCATACTGAGAGAGGGTTTACTTCGCATTTTAGTGCTGACGACTTAATATTCAGTAACAGATGTGCAATATAATAGGCACAATTCTTCCTTCAGTATGTGATATTCCTTAATATAAGACCACATGAACGCTATGGCTTTTCAGTTAGCTTTCAATAGAAGATACATTTTCCTAAAGCTTGGACGCAATAGAAGTGGTACAGTAGAAGGGTCTATCATCTCCCCAACTCAGGTTAAATCAAGTTAAATTGAACATTTACAATTCTGAGGTATAACTTCTCTAAATGATATAATTTCAGAATAGATATTGCTACAAATTTTAGTTTCATCACCTTCTGGCCTTGTCTGAATAGCGCAATTTTCGTATAAATTCCAATGTACCTTGACGCAAGTATCTTTATGATTGCGTGATGCAGAGGCTTACGATTGCAATGACTCAACAGGCTATGTTGTCTTAGGGCTTGTCATGAGGAACAGGCTGCTGATGACTAAAATAATAAAATAAGCCATCCCGTAACCAGACCCATACGATTTACGGTGTGACGACGACACACTTACGCGACCAAGCAATGCATCGAACCACTTGCTCGTTAGTGCCTAGGAAAAGAGAAGAAAGCCCTTGTGCATTCGAAGAACCTCTCTTTTCACATGCTGTTTGGATTCAGATACTTCTCTTAAATCAGAATAGGGAGAACTAGACGACGTACCGGACAACCCAATGAATCATTCTATAAGCCACTTCACTCACCAAACAAACTTGGAGATTAGGAGAGAGAAGTTAAATACGGAGGCGTACATTCGAAAAGCAATCCGAGCCATAGCCCCGAAAACACTTTAGACGTATGCACACTTCTTGAATCAGGTAAATGTGGTCGGCGCGACTCAACGGGTAATTTAGGGATAGAAAGAGCACTTGGCTCTAAACCAGCTGGTAAACGCAAGGTAAAAGTAACACCAAACTAGTGTCAAATACTGCAAAGAGAACGAAGAAACGCTTTCATCATCGTCAATCTACTGTGGGGTAAGAATCAGAACTGCCTAGCGGTCAATAAGGAGACATAACAAGACTTCGGATTTTGCCAGAGACTGCTGTAGCCCAGCTTCCAAAAATCTACCTTTCAGGGGAAAAAGCATATGCAGAAAAACCCAGATTTTTACTGACTTTTGATTAATCTTTAATAGCTCATTCATCAGAGACCCCAATACTTGTTTAAATTGACAACGTTTAAGACGGACTTTTTGATATTTCGGTTGTGAATATAGATTTATATAGATTTCACGTATCCTCACCACTAGTGTCCGACCGAGCCGCATGTAACCTAATACACCACTGAACTTAAAATAAATAATCCGTTAAATTAATTTGATCTGTATACAATTTATTAGATAAAATAACTCATAATCATATCAAAATGTATTTTACAAAAAAACAAAATTCAAAAATAGCCAGATTGCCAGAACAAAAGTAAAAAATGGCCAGATTGCCAAAATTGCCTGTAAAGAACTACAAATGCAAACTAACATTCATCCAGATGCAACTTACACTATCGAAACGAAACAAAACTGGAAATGGAAACAAGAATGAATTGCTCGAAATCGCTCATGCTAAAAATTCTCGGAAAAACGGCAAACATTTAGAATTTTTTCGCCGAAGCCGAATGTTTTGCTGAAGGTGGAAAATTTAGCCGAATGTAGCCGAAGCCGAGCCCCGAAGAATTGAGACACCCAAAATACTTGGAGTGCCTTATGTCGTTCGCAACATGATCAATCTCGGTATCTCCAGGTACCTTTATAAACATTGAGGTGAGTTTGCTAGCCTAATTGTGTTTCCAGGTGCATTGTCTCGTAGGCTATGTTATCGGATTGTGCTTAAAATGTCATTCCTTTCTATTTTGGTACTAACATTTTTCTGGGTTATACATCGGACATTGCACGTAAGTTTTGTCGTGGAGCTCCTCTATTGGGACGTAAGCGCTTATTAGGCTAATGTTCACCAATTTACCTTTACTGCGAATTTTTAAGAGACGTTCAGTCAAAAGCTGAGAAGCTCCTAGGCTAAGTCTGCCTCTTACAACAAATCAATATATTATTGGGAAACATTTGTATAGTTCCCTTTATAATGAATGCCGGCGAAGTCTGCTTGTATCGACTTTACGCGGCTTGTTCAAGCTGCAAACATTGCGGATTTCAAAGACGTAGTCAGTTTTTCGATTTGCAGGGCGTCAACAGTGTAGCCGGCCTTGTCTGAGGCTATTAGTGGCTTCGCAAATAGTTAATTAGAGAGCATTAAATACTGGAAACCAATTATAGTCAGATATAGCTAAAAATAAATAAAAAAAAAACACTACGTTCCCCAACCATTTGTTGTCGGTTCCAAACGACACATTTAAGAATTATTCTCATGAGTGTTAATACCTAGACTTGGATGTTTGACACAGCCTTTCGCAAGAAGTGGGGCAGTTGAAAAAAAGGTTACGTGTATTGACTTGAGGATTTTAGCTGCTCGAACATCGATCCAACTCTAATCCCAGCATGTTCCCAGCAACATCAACTAAGATAGAAGGTTTCTAACAAAATTGGCTGCAATGCACCCACGCGTCTCCACATATTTCAATCATGTTGCTGACGCTTATGTCTGCCTTTGAATGCTAATTTTCATTAACACAACATCACAACAAATTTATTATACAGTTTGTGGCAACAAAACAAACGTGTGCACCTCTTCCCCATACAATAATTTAAACGACAACAATTAAAATATGCGGAAATTACTTTTTAAAACGATTTTCTGTTGCACCAACTGTGACAACACCAGCCACTGTACTACACTGCACTGCATTGCCCAGTACCCTCCCTATGTACAAAAAGGTTTATGCGTCCAATCGACAAAGAGTCAATGACAAAGCCTGCCATAGCCAAGCTGACTAAACATAATTCAGCCGTGAGTCGGTCTCTGACCAACGACGCTTTGATATGATGACAACCACAATACACCACGACGAGGAGCTCGATACGTCCATATGGTGGCTCACACACGCCGGATATGCAGTGGAATACGCGTATTTTTTTTTTTGTATTTTAATTTTATTCTCTGAAATTCTTTCCGTTATTTTATTTTATGCCAACAGCTATCCAAAATTATGCTCAGATTACTGAATAACACGTCCACCACACGTTATGGAAGAAGAAAAAAATTGCTCGTGGATAAGCCAGACGCCCAGCAAAGCAGATTGGTTTTCGATTCCGGTCACAACTTTTGGTACTAGCTATACCTAGACCAGTGCGTCGGCCGGCGGTTGGGGGAGGCACACACAGTCACGTGTGATTTTCAAATTTGAATATACACATTTTGCCTGTTTTGATATAGAAAAATTAATCGACAACCAAGAAGAACAATGGATGCGTATTTTTGTAGATGCAACAAAGATCGCACTGCCAATTGAACTCAATTGATTTGTATCTCTGAAATTTTTTTTTTATTTTTTTCGATGTCGATGAGTCCCGTCGAAAGTTCATTGTATTCAGTTTCAGATACTTTTATGCGGTTTAATTTGCAATCGCAGTGAAATATGATCTGGTTCTGATTTAAAATCGATCCGACCGTGATTTACATTTGGACTGCGTATACAAGGCATTCGTTGTGTTAAACATTTTCTCTTTATATTTGATTTATTGGCATTCAAGGAGACGTTTGTGCTTACTGCAGCTCATTCGATGCGCCGGTTGTGTTCGATTAAGCTAATTTGCGCGGTTATTAAGTTGATAAGGGTATGTGCCCCTCGGAGGTTCTTGTTGTTTGCATTATGAGCGCTGAGCATGGTGTTCGATTTGGTTTGTTGATTGATTTGTCTTAAATTTCAGAATTTTATTGACCTAATAACGACAATCAGTGATATGCTTCGAGGTTATCTCTGCAAAGAAAAATATACAAATATATACTTTCGAAACTGTGCTTGATGAAGAGTTTATTTTTGCAAACGCCTACTATTAGTATCTTTTTAAACATTTTATAACGCAAGGAATTTCATTGAAATCTTTGGACATATAATTCACCATACTTGACACTTGATACGTAAGGTCGAAATTGTCAAATCTAGTCTATGAAAAGACTCATAATATAATATGAAAAGCGCCTATCTCAAAGGTAGGTCTGTTAAAATTTCCCTGCATGAAGTGGTTGGGAAAATAGAGGCAAGCCTTTAACATAGATAATTTGCATCTTTTCGTGAAAAAGCAAATAACTTTGGAGGGATAGCGATGAGGGACTCTCTTAAAGACCTAAATGTTGAACAAGGGGTATATGATATACTTAGAACAAGGAGCATATGACCAATAATAGGGGACAGGTTCGTAAGAAAATCGGCATCCAGTGGCACCCAGGAGAAGTCATATCCCCATTATTATGGGTCCTGGTTAGCGATGATATTTTGCACAAATTTAGAGCAGGGTCAAACTGAACCTATTCAACAACGTTAAATATCTTGACATTATTCTGGGTAGAAAACTAAACTGGAATCTAAATAGTCAGGAATGAATTATAATAGTCTACAACGTCGGTCACAGGGTATTTAAAGAATTATGACTGCTCAGCTCGGATAAAAATAGATCTAAGAAGATTCTGAATTTAAATAGACCTCAACTTTGGACGATGATCGCAATTCTTTCTGGGCATTGTCTTCTCAGGTATCATGCCAGGAGATTGGAATTTTCGGATACTGACGCGTGTAGGTTGTGTGAATGTGTAAACGTGTGAACGTGGTACATTGATGATGAGATCAGCTGTAGGCGACAGTAAACTGTTAAGTTTTTGGAAGAATATAAATTGCTTTTGAGAAGTGGTGTAGACTGTTTGTTATGAGGTTGGTTTCTTTTGGAAGATTCAAGTGCCTTATGGCTGCGCACTCCATTAAGGTCCGCTTGCGCCATCTAAGACCTTCCTCTACAGTGCTATCCCTCAGGATTAGAGCCGAATTTGTGCGGGCTGAAGCGTTGATGTACAATCGCTCTACATGCCTCAGCAATCTCAAACGGCCAATGCAACGTTTTTTGACCAGGTCGATGTCGCTGTACGGCTATCGCTCGCGAAATTCTGCCCTTTTTCTATCGACGAGATTAGCAGGGATAGCAAAACTAAACTTAGCTTGCCTCCATAAATGCTGTCATATGTGGCTTTAAAACCGATAAAAAGCTAGTGGGTATCGGTCAGAACTTCCTGGGTTTTATCCACGATATGCCATAGTGTGAATATTTGGTCGGGACTTATCGGACCTAAATCGATCGTCAAAGCTTTGGATATTTACATATTGAATATTCTTCCCAAAAAAGTTTAGTACCTATTAAAGCATTTTTGTCAATCTTAGCTATACATTTTTGTTTATCACACTGATTCAGAGAGAGACCATTAAAATATATGTAGTAATTCCAGAGATAGTTCCCCACCACTTTAACTCCCCCATCTCTTCATAGGTAGGATATACTGATCCGGAGGGTGACATTGCATCAATATATCAAAAAGAGATTGACGAACATCGTTTATCTAACTTTTCACTTTTAAAGTTTTTAAAGGTTTGCAGTGCTCTTAACTGATATACCTTTTCATAAAAGGCAACAATATATTTTAGTCAATTGAAATGCGTCCAACTTTGCTAAACAATCCAACAGGGATACCACAGGGTTCAATCCTAGAGCTTTTTCTTTCCACACTTAAAAAAAAAAAACTTTCGCATATTATCACCTTTATGTCGATGATGTGCAACTTCTAATAAGCCAACCTTTTTGTGATAAGGAACAGGCAATAGATAATAAAAATATTGGTCTCAGAATAATAGTAAAAATCACTTCAAATATACAAAAAGTTAATTGCATTTTCCTCTTTACCGCATTTAAAGTACGGCTGTTAGCTGCACTTCCTTAAGAAACAAAACTATTGATAGCTAAAACTCCAATTTAAACTTAATCTCGGAATCGTTACCTGACAACAGCACGTCAGCAGACTGACGCCGTATTGATGTTCATGAATTTAACATAAGCACTTCAAATCGTTGACACTGCTATGATATCCTCCGAAAATTCACGTAAAATAAAAATAAAAACGAAAATCTGCATTTAAAAACAACAACCGCAGACCATTTCCATTGATTTGCTTTCGGTTCAATTCACAGAACAAAAACAAAACCTTTCCATCGCCATCACTCCCTACTTAAATCCAATCAAGATGCGAAGAAGAATATTTAAATTCCCAAGGTCTATTCAAGTGTCAACAGAACTCTATGACAAGAGTTGTTGACTTTCATAAATAATGCAACAAGAATCTGTCCGAATAAGAAACACCGACAACAAACGGTCATTTGTCCCCTAATCCATTAATCTGCATAGCCTTAGCAAATAAATTGTCCACCTATGAAGCTATATCTTTTTCTGTTTCGTAGTCCGTGTGCCACTTGGAAATATGGGTGCCTACTCGAGAAGTTTCTCAACTTGTCTATCAATTGCCTGCCATTGTCGTGAATTGCCCAGAGGAAATGCCCATAACAAAGTGTCAGTCTGTCAACTGCACTTCTACAGGTCTTTGGTACTAGTATCATGGAAGTGTGATGGCTATTGCTGCTTCTGTGATGGCGATGACATTGATGATCTTACTGATCGTGCTCAAGATCGTCATGACTATTGTGATGACGACCTCAAGTCTCTCAAAACGCACAGCCAAGGGAAAATACTTATAGCAATGATCCAGCCTGTGCGGCGCGCTAGAAACACATTCGACGAGGACGCCCACTGTGCGTGCTATTTTTTTGCAAAAGCCACAACTGTGTCGTTTTTCATATTACCTCCTTTGAGACTTAAGAACCGGTCGCCTAACGGTACCACTAAAGCGCACATAAATAGTGACATTAATGCGCTCCTTGAAGATGACCATTAAGATGCCTAATGTACATTTCACTTTGAGCAAAATGGACCACCTGCAAGAGGAAAAGAACCAGCAATCCAGCAAAACACCACACCGCCTGAAACTCTCGGATAGTCAACCAGGCAGCCTAGATGGCTACTGATGGCCATCTAGTGCGATTATATCTATGTATATGGAATTCAGCTCGTGCTTGCACAGTTTGTCCATACGCCGCGTCGGGCGCGCAACGTTCTGTGTGTGTGTGAGACGATGGTTCTCCAAATGTAAATCTATTTATGGCCCGACAGAGGCACTCGGCATTGCATTGGGTGTCTTGACAGGAGAATGCCATTCTCAATCCTCTAATCCGATTCGAATAGATTATATTTATACTTTGGCAGTTGATGATGTAAGAAATCTGAGACAGAGTTGGTATTTGTTTTTTTTTTACTTTCAGGACAAACAAGCGTCAATTTAAACGCATGGCTGTGGGACAGTGAGGAAGATTTTCATAGATTCAAAAAAAAATTTTGGATTCGGATCTAAATGTACGCTGGCTTGCGTTCGAATGGAACTGGAAATGGAAGATAGATGATTTGCCTGACAACGGAAGTTAGTAGTTCAAATATTAAAAATGTCCATGAACCTCACTCGAAAAAATTGAGGCACAACCGGGTAATGGTGTATGGTGTACTGCTGTTTTTCAATCGAGAGACCCTACGAACTCCATCAAAACCACAATATTTCCTTAACTGTCTTCCACGTACATACAGTGCTCTTCACTTGATTAGACGCACCAACTATTTTTTAAATAAATCAATTTTTTTTCTAAGTGTGGCTAGCAATTATCAAACAATTGCATTTATTTGAAAGCTTATTAAGTTTTTAACAAACAAACGGTAGGTGATTAGAAGCTAAAGATATTTTTTCTCTTTCTTGCCTATGCTGCCAGAAAAAGTGCAGTTTTTTTTGGTTCACTTGATTAGACGTACATGTTAAATCGGTTAGTTGATAGCGATCTGTTACGTGGATTCGATTTAGCTGCAAAGTTTATGCAGTCAAAAAGTGTTTGCCACAGATTTCAATCCAAAATGGGAAAAAAAAAGTTTTAACTGCTGAAGAAATAGGGAAAATTGACGCGTTGCATTCCGAAGGCTTTTCGATGAGAAGTATTGCCAAAAAAAATAGGCCGAAGTGACCATGTCGTGAGAAATTTTATTAAGAACAGTGATTCATATGGTAAAAATTACATAGGAAGGACAAAAACCGCTTTAACTCCTCAGGATAAGAGAAAAATTTTAAGAATTGCGTCAAATTCAGCTCTCTCCACCAGCAAAATAAAAGAAAAAGCGGGGATAACTTCCAGCACATGAACTGTTCGCCGAGCTATTTTAAGTGCGGACCATCTTAAATTAAAAAAAACTAAAAAAAAGCCTCCACTAAAAGCCATAAGAAAAGAACAGCGGTTGGAGTTCGCACGCCTTCACATGACCTGGGAAACCAAACTTGGAAGTGAGCTAAATTGGCGAAATGTGGTTTTTTCAGACGAATAAAAATTTAACTTGGATGGCCCTGATGGATATAATCACTACTTCCATGATTTGCGAAAAGAGGAAAAGTTTTTGACACGCCACCATTCGAGACAAGGAGGAGTAATGGTTTGGGGAGCCATTTCGTACTATGGGTCGTTCGATTTGGTTTTTGTTTCCAACAAAATGACGGGAGTTTCGTACAAAGCTCTTTTACAATCGGCCTTCCCCGCTATGAAAGAGCTTTTGGACCGCTAAAGTGGATTTTTCAGCAAGATAATGCGCCAATCCATAACGCTCGTCTAGTCACCTGACCTCAATATAATTGAAAATGTTTGGGGATTTCTCACACGTAAGGTTTATGACGGAGGTAGGCAGTATGAGACTGTGAAGAATTAATTGTGGCAATCAAAGAAGCCTGGAAGAGGATTCCATTAAATTATTTAGAAAAGTTATATGCTTCAATAGAAAATAGAATTTTTGATGTAATTTTAAATCGTGGTGGTCCTACAAAGTACTGAAAATATAAAAAAAAAAAAAATAAAAATAAAAGAAAAAAAGTAAATTAAAAAGTCTATGTTTCATTTTTACGATCATTTTACAGGTGCGTCTAATCAAGTGAACCAAAAAAAAACTGCACTTTTTCTGGCAGCATAGGAAAGAAAGAGAAAAAATATCTTTAGCTTCTACTCACCTACCGTTTGTTTGTTTTTTTTTTTGTTAAGAACTTAATAAGCATTCAAATAAATGCAATTGTTTGATAATTGCTAGCCACACTTAGAAAAAAATTTGATTTATTTAAAAACAAGTTGGTGCGTCTAATCAAGTGAAGAGCACTGTATATTGCTCTCTCTACTTTCAGATCGCAGGAGCTCAGAATTATGGTAAATAACTACACGATAGAGAAAAAAAATTTAAACAAACTAGCTACCATTTCCTTACTATTTTTAAAAATATAAGTTCATTCCTTCTACTACTAATCTGAGGCATTGAGCAAGCAACAATGGCCTGCAATCATTGCAAAGTTGCTATCTACAGCGTTTTCTGAATTTACACTTTATTGCTTAACAGGGAAAGCCCCCATTTTTTAAAATATTTTAGTTGGATTATACTCAAGTAATGCTGTCGACGAGAAAACGGACAAAACGTCACGATGGATAGACAGATACAACGAAGTAGTTAGAAACTTTGTCTATGTAGGCTCCGCTATCACTTCGCAAAATGACATTAGCGCAGAGATGAAGCGAAGAATCACTCTTGCCAATCGCTGTTTCTTCGGGCTAAGAAGGCATCTAAGAAGTAAAGTCCTCTCTTATATAGCCAAGGAGCTATTACATAAGACCTTAATCATCCCGGTCCTGCTGTATGGTTCAGAAGCGGATGGAAATCTTCTGGGATACTTTGAGAGAAAGATTCTTCGGGTGAGATTCGGTCCAGTTTGTGGTGATGGAGAAAAAGAAGGTTCAATGCAGCGACGATGACCTCGTAGAAATGCTTAAAATACAACGGCTGAGATGGCTGCGACACGTGGAGCGTATGGACAACAACGTCCCAGCCCGACGAGTCTTCCAATCCACCCCTGAGTAACAACGCAGCAGCGGAAGGCCCCGCCTTGGTTGGCGCGCACAATTCAAGAACGACCTCGACTAACTTGGTGCGCGTAACTGGAGGTTGCTAGTGAGGGAAGGAGCTGACTGGAAAGGCTTATTGGTTGAGGCCGTGGTCCACCTCGGACTATAAACTCCACCAAAAGTAGAGGAAGTAAGTTGCATTTCGTTCAGAAATACCTTAAAAACCCATTTGAAGCTCATTTTCTCAATACTTTGCTTTTGTGGCTTATCATGTTATTGAAATAAGCCCTTCAATGTTAAAAGGGGTCTCTGGACCGACTAAAGAAACCCTGGATCGCACTAATACAAATAGATCAGCTTTTGATTAGCCTCAATGATTTATCCTCTTAACTCTTTTGAAGTCGAACCACCACACCCAGCCGGCTGACTTGTTAGAGTGGGAAAATTATGATCTCTCATTTCTGATAATAACATCGTTGCCAGTGAAAAGAAAATGGTTCTTGCACGTAAAATGCTCCATGCTGGCAAACCACTGCACGGTTTTTGAACAACAGGTTCACTGGTGGTTTGATCTAAGCGGAAAGCTCTTATGTCAAAAATGCGTTATTTTTTTGACGGTTCAATTAAAGTTGCTTTAGACGGATTCAAGCCTTCGGCTTACCAAGAATTTGCCCGGTAACTCCTGTCCTGTCTGTTGTTTTAAATCCCTTCGCTGATGACAGTCTGATGTTGTGCTCATTTTATTCTGACTTTGATAGCATGCTTTATTAAACTGGAATTGAGTGCTTCCAAAACACAAGCTTGCTGAATACTGGCATTGAACTCGATCGAAAATTTCTCACAACGAGAAAATGTAAGGCAGAAGAGTAGGTCTTACGAAACTTTTACGTGGTTATTAAGTCGAATCAATATGTCACACATCCCAGAAATCAGCATCTATGGTTTTGGTTAGATTTTTGTATTTTGGATTTGTGGAATGTGTGATATTAAAAAAGTTAAAGAAGCACGCGAAACTTTGGTATGACCGAGACATACATACATACATACTTTACATTTTCTCGATGCGAGAAAGTTATAGAACATGGGCAATGGCTACAGTTTATAAGGCGCTTATTAGCCCTAAGCTCGAATACAACGATCGTAGTTGGTCTGATGCACCAATTACATATTTTTAGCACTTGGAGAAAACTACACGACTGTCGACAATCTTTACAACGCTATGTTTTTCCTGCAATTACAATTTGCAAATATCTTAAGCCAACGCGCATTGGTATCTCCTCTCCTATTTAATGCTATTTTTACATTTTAAGCGTACCCTTTAATAAGATTTACATGGATCGAGAGAAACTTCGCTGACTGTAACTCATGATTTGGACCCTTTTAACTCCTTTGCTGGCTTATCTTCATTTAAATTCACATGAACCAAATGACTAGTTTAACTTTCCAAATCTTTGTCGCGATTCGCGCAAGCTAATCCTCGGAACATTTGCACTTTCTAAGATTTATATCTTTCAGGTGAGTTCCCGGTTTTTTTTACATAAATGTTTCAACTCATGCTCATTCGGAAATATTGACAAACGTTTGTGCGCACACTAATTACCATTAGATGGGTTGATGCGGTTGTATTCCAGTTTGATGCATTTTTTTTTCATCGGATTTGTAGGTAATTTCAATCGCATGCTTATCGGCGCATTCATCACATTCACCGGCTATGAATTTATATTCTTAGTCCACTTGTGTATCGTAAACGTTTTGTTGCGGAATTTATAGTGATACATACTTAATTGGCCATTGGATATGGCTAATTAGTCTGAGAAAATTGCTCCCACACATGTTTAATTCGTTTGGCTTGGTTTCCTTTCCATCTTTCCACTGGTCAGTGGTTTGGTAAATGGATGCGACTAGATGTGATATTGTAGATATTGTAAGAAATTTTCTAAGCCGATAGTGAATGGTGGAAGGTGTATATAAATTTAATAACTCTTTTTTTTATCGTTATAGAGAAAAATACAAGTGTGGGTAACATCATTTGATCTATACTTTTTTTTAGACAGCTCCTAGTTTTCTATCCTAAAAAGATAAAGAAAAAGAATTTATCCATCTAACGAAAGTAAGAAAAAATGTTGAAGTATTAATACAGACAGGGACTAGCTTCTCTAGGAAATCTAAATCCTAAAGCAGTTACCCTCAAAAATTGGCCATTGTACTTTCAGCCAGAAATTCTGTTTGTATTGCAATGGTTGGTACTGACTTCTACACCAACGCCACTCATATCAAAATTAGTTTGTCCTCTTTCTATTAATCTTTAATAACCTATAGAAGGCCTTAAGCAACAAACAGAACCCCAAAAAACAGAACTACGAATTTTAAAAGCTTCTCATAAATGTCAAAACTCTTGTATGTTTATCAAATCTTCGCAAAAGTTGGCCGGTGATAAAATGGTTAATGAAATGGTAGATGAAAAACGTGGTGGATTTATAAATGTATCTATTTATAAGTAAAAACATACGAAAAGGCTACAGTCTGCTTGGGGCGAACAGTACGATACCCTATCCATATCCCTATATGCCCCAAAGAAAAAAGCATAAACAAGATGATGGATAGCATTTTATTTCATTATATTAAATTAACAAAAAAAATATTTCTTTTAAAAAAACCGCTTCCAAAAAGAGGGCGTTGCCAAAAACTTTGAATGGGCAATATATTTACGATTGAACAACGCAATAATTAGAACATATAAAATCGTGTGTTTGAGCCTCGTAGATTACAAGAGCTCGCTGAACGAAGATTTTTAACACAAAATTTATTTTTATAAATTCGTAAGAAACCAAAAGCAAAATGTATAACAAAATTTACATTTTAGACAAAGTTTTTAACAAAATATTTAAATAAATTCTGAAAAAAATTAATAAAATAAACGACTGCGTCATACGAAACTTTCTTGCTACATGATGTGCATTTTCAAACAACCAAATTTATTTAAACCACTTTTTAGGTTTTGAAAAATTTGATTTTCTCAAAAACGGTACATACGATTTTAATGTAATTGCACACATTGGACACTTTGTCCACATAGTTGTTAAAAATACAAAAATTAATTAAAAGTTTTTAGCCGTTTTTGGAAAAATCATTTTAATTTTATAAAATCGTTACATGTGAAAAAAAATTTTTTTTAAGAAATCGAAGTACAGAAAAACAGTAAATTTTTTTTGAGTTCACTAGATTAGTTTTCGAGATATTGGCGGTTGTATAAGTTATAGTTAATCAATTTTTTTTTTCCGAGTATGCAGTATTTTTAGCCCCATCAAAAATAGTAAAAAAAAAACCTTGGAATCATTTTCTAGAAAAATAGGGATAAGTCATTTTTACCAAACAAATTGTATGCCAGGTACCGCTATTTCAAATAATAAGGCAAAAAATAAAAAGATTTCCCACATACCCCAAAAACCTAATATACGAACTTTGAAGTAAATCCTTCGAACCGTTTCGTCATACGGCGGCCGGACAGACAGACAGACCGAGAAACGGCATTGGCGGACCCACTTTTTTGGACTTCGCTGTAGTCGTAGTCACTCATACTCAGTTTGTGTTCGAAATTTCCGACCGATCGCAATAACTTTCTCTTTAGTATACTAACGTATACGAGAAAGTTAAAAACCGATTCATTCCATATTTAGTTTGTGGAGTGTGGGTAAAATAAAAAGAAACGGTGTAGCTAGTGTAAAGAAAGAAACACACCTAGAATAATAAGTATTGCCAACTATAAAAGCTACCATTTCAATAAAATACATGGACATTTTAGATTCCTTTTAACAATTCTAGGAAATTTCCACAAAAAAAGGGAAAGAGCAGCTTCTAATTGTCAAACATTAACTTAAATGCATTATCTATAATTTACAAAGTGGAGCGCTTTGCAATGGAAATTAAAAAAAAAACAATGACGGCGCCAGTTCAATTGTCATTAAGTGCAAGACAAACGTTTGCAACTTTTGAAACGATTAAATTGCAATATGTAATTTGAATTATTTATTTTTATTACAATCATAGCACATATCTTTGAGATAGCCGCCACTCATGTGGAGTTTAGCAAATTCATCTCCATAATGCAGTGAGTATTTCTTGACTACATCTGAAGCGAAATGAAAATCTTTGAGTAAGGATGTATATAGTTCCTTAATAACCCATTATACAAGTTAGGCCAAATACAAGTTTATTTTTCAAAATGCAATAAAATAACAAAATAAAATCTTTTTCTTCTGCATTATGGCTTTATTAGTAAGAGCAATCACTCCCATTAATTATGGAACATAACGTCGTTCAAGTGGCTGCCTCGGCTGGCTTCGCAGTAGCGCATTCTGTCACTCCAAATTTTCCAAGACCTTGTTGATGGTCTCACGTGATGAAGCTCATGGGTTGTTTGATTGATATTCGTTGACCGAAACGTTATTCCGAGCCTCATTTTCAAAGCAAAATGGTCCAATGATTATACCATTCCACAATCTGCAGACTCTCAGTTACATTCCCATTTGTTCGCACCGTACGAAGACGGGGACCATGAGTGTGGTTCACCAGCATACCAGTCTCACGAAGAACATATTTTTTAAACGGCGATTTTTATTCATTGACATTAAGTAGGTTTTTAGCTTGATCGAATTAGAAGTTCCAGAATCTGAGGAAGCCTTCACGTCAAAGAACCCATCTCGAAAAAATTGGAGCACGACCGACTCAGTTGGTATTGTCATGTTCAAATTTTCCAATTTGAAGTTTTGAAGAAATATTCATACAAAAATAAAACACATGTGCATAAAGCCCCAATTTTCACGATTTTTAAAACATACCAAGTATAAAAATGTACCTTATAATTACAATACAAACTTGGCGTTCTTGTTTAGATCTCAGTAATTTTTGTGGCTGGCTTGTAAAGCAAAAGCGTTTTTTGTAGAAAAGAACTTGGCTATTTTTTAACATTTATGTTCTTGGTGTGATTTCAATAGTTTTTGCAAAGATTTTCTTATACATACATGGAAATTTTGCAAAATTTTTAAAGTTTAGGGATTTGGACCGAACGTAAGCGCCCTCTTTCGAGCAAAATACAATTTGTTTTATAACTTCCCTTGTTTGTCACATGTAATATCTCATTACTATAAAATGAGTTCGATATATGTGCGGTTGCCACGGCTCTCTTTTGGAATACACACAAACTTTGTGTCTGTTCTTCAAATCCTTCCTCCACGTATAATTTCATAGCTTAAGTCTTTTGGGTGTAAAGTTAAAGAAAAGGGGCGGCTAGCACGCCCCCTAAATGGAAAATAAGTAATATTTTATTTCTTTCCGAGTTTGTTCTTAAAATCCAACCCTCATGTAAAAAATCATAATTGTAGAATTTTTGGGGGCTGCGTTAATATAAGTAGGAGGCTGCCACGCCCCCTGGATGGAAAATCACAAATGTTGGATTTTTCCCTGGGGTTTCTCTGTAAACCCTATTACTGTGCCAAATTCAAGGTTCAAGGGATTAAGGCTGCTGTCCCTATCAATCCTGAAAAGTTGGTGTATCTAGCTTTCTTGTAAGCGAAGTTAAAGGGGCGGTCAAAATCGCCTGAGTTGGTTCGTGTAAATAAGGCTGTAGTGCCAAAGTTGCTAAAGAACTTGGCTGGGCACTACAGCGCCCCTTGATCAGTATTCTCAGTCTTCTTCAAAGCTAAACTTCTCCATTTGTGGGGCATATTTTATTTCACAGACGAACCTGTGAGCAGCTCAATTAGAATAAAGTGGCAATAAATATAAATTTTTATTATAGATGATCTTGCGCAGTGAAATCTCGACAACAGAAATAATTTCAGTCTATGCCAGAAGATTCAATGATCTCGAGAAAAGTTTTCGCTAATCCTACTCCAATGCTCCAATGCTACAGAAAAAGTCTCTTTTGAAAGCGAAATCCACATATTATTGTCTATGTTTGGCAGTGCGCTATTCCCTCAGTAACATTCCCTAACATTCGACTGAACTAGTGCCCGTGGAATTAATAGAAAGCGAAATCGTCCACCTCCATTGGAATTTGGTTGATCAAGTTTATGTATAATGAACAACAACTAACTGGAACAAACATATAAGTTTGGTTCCTTTGCCGCTTTGGGGACTGTTCAATTGGTCGTCTTACATATTTAGAGAGCATACAAGTCACCACAGCGCCAGCGATAATGTAATAAAAAAAATGGTCATGATCAATTGACTAGCATCGTCGTGCGCGTCTTCCAGTTTGATTAAGAGGTAACTCGAACCATGTTCACGTATTGATACTTCTTTAAAAATCTCCTTTTACCACAGTCTGTCGTCTATGATGAAGAATAATATTGCCCAGACATAGCCCATTGATTTATCATTTATGAAAGTAATTTCTGTACGTATAGCTCGCTGGTGGATCGCGTATCCTCATTCTGCAAAACCTGTGGTCAACTCATGCATTTTTCATGTGCTCATAGATACTTTGGTCGATTTGTTATCACACTTTCCTTGACATTAGCCGGTCTTTTGGATCCCAAATGTGGTCATTTAAAATTATAATTCATCAATTAAGGAGTCGCCTAAGTCTTGGCATTTACGTCTATTTTTGTCTTCGACATTTTTCCATTTTTGGCAGAATAGACGTTGACATTTTCTGTGTGTAATGGAATTATTTTGCTGTGGCATCGCACAAATTAGTGTGTCATCGGGTTTTTATTGCTTTCTTTCTTTGGGTAATGGATAATAGTCGGAGACTGGCTTCATAGAATGCCTAATTATGCGAGAGTTTATCGGCGTAACTTTGCCAAATAAGGAGTTTTCAATGTATAAATGGCATGGAAGGTTCGACTACGTTGAATGGAAGAGAAAATACGTACAGTTCGCTGGTGGTCCATACTGCTACAAGTGTCCGTAAAATGCTTACATACAGCCGCATGCCTCATTCTTATTAGTTATTTAATAACAATTTGTCTGACACAAAACTTTATTTATTTTGACATTTATGCGCCATACAGCGCACCGCGATCCACTCCCGCGGGTATCGTAAAATCAAAATCACAACAGGCTCATCCGACAGTGATCCCAAAGCATTTGTTAAGACATAAATTAAAAAATCCCATTTCGAATTTATTAATAAAATTTGACATCACAAACACCGAATTCCCAAAGGCACCGCCGGCCGCAGTATCATGAACGAGAAAAACAAAAAACCAAAAACAAAACCTTGTCGAAATCACACACTCATGCGATATTTAATTAAGCCAAACTCAACTTAATTACAATACAACGTCTGTTTGATACAATATATCCAGTGGGAATATGGAAATAAAAAAAACGAGACAACGATGCGACGAGTGCGCAATTTAATTTCTGGAATTGTTTTTCTTCCTCTGGCTTTCAGTGTCATCAAGAATGTTCACAACTTGCCCTTCAGAGAGTGAAGACAACAAAACACTGATCACGCTCTGTACTTCGTAATGGGGGAATTAAAAGCGGAAAAAAATAATTTAATCGCAATGTGCGATTGAAGTGCAATTAGCGATGGTGATCTTGGATGAGATTAGTTACGTATGTACATACTTCGTTTTGCTTTTAAAATGGACCAGACAAGAAGGGGTTGTATGACAACATATTTTTAATCAAACTACATGTTTTTTGTTTGCTGAGATAAGTCGAAGTTTTTTTATGAGATTTAACACTTTAGTTGAAAACACTTTCAATTTTGACACAGTGTTAACGATTTTTGTATGCAAAGTAGTACTTTGGCTCGATTGGCTAAACCGCGATTTATATAACTTACACAATAGCTCGGGCTTTGCATACCCAATAGATCAATAATATAGTGATAAATCCATTGTATGTGAAAAAGGAGCACTTTTTCAGGGGAGCTGCCCAAAAAAGGAGGACCTGCCCACGTTTGATATTAATCCAATTTAGTACAAACCACTTATATGTCATGCAAGAACTATGGAGGCATATACATGCTAACTGTTGCGTATAAGATCCTATTCAACGTACTGTGTGAACGTCTCAAACCCTTCTGTAATACAATAATTGGCACGTGGCATCTGGCCCAGCAGATCGACCGTAGACCAAATTTTCACAGTTTGACATGAGCTCATCCGAATCCGATCACATTCAAATCTGCACCGGATTGCGACATGCTGATGCGCTATCATGTGACGAAGGGTAGGTGTAAATACGAAAGGATATTGACAGCATCAGACACTCCCAACTATAAGCTATCGACCAACAAACAAGCATCTGGCCACCGACTAGGACAAAATGTCAGGATAGCAGCAACTTCGAGGTAGTTAAGGAGTTCATCTACCGCGGTGTAAGTATCAAACCAACGAAAGACAACTTAGTGGAGAACCCTAGGAAACTGCTGCTACTGCGGTTTGTCGAAGCAAATGTATTCAAAACTCCTAAGTCGATGGATAAAGTGCATGCTACGACGCCGAGTGCTCGATGATAAGCTGGAAGAGATAGGTAATACTAGCTCCCTTCGAAAGAAAAATTCTTCAAGGGATTTTCGGTCCTGTGTACGAGGTGGCCGAATGGAGGTGAGGATACAACAGGGAACAGGGAACAGATAAAAACCAGATGATGGAAGGGTTATGGCATTTTTTATGCGGATCCAGTGCTAAATGAGTACGACTGTTGGACATGTATTTTCACTATTTCACAAAGCTAATGCGGATTATTAATAACTAAAAGTTAGTTGCATTCTATTTTCTCAAAAACGGTTGTTATGATTTTGGCATTTTTTTGTATTTTGGACACTTAGGCAGAAAGTATCCAAAATTCATAAGCATACCTAAAATCGTTTGAGCCATTTTTTGCGAAAATCGATTACAACTAAATATCGGTCTGTCTGTACGTCGAAACGGTTCGACGGATTTGCTTCAAAGTTTGTAAATAAAGCTTTTGGGGCTCGTCGTTTTTTCCTGTTTTGCTTTATCGTTTTAAAGAATGGTACTTGCAGTACAATTTTGTGATCACTTACCACTAATATTCTCCAAAAATGTGGTTCCAAGGATTTTAGCCTGTTTTCGTATTTTGGATACATGGAGTGGTGCCAAGAATACTGCATATTTTTGAAAAAAAAAAACTTCACTGTCCCAGGAGCGTCATTTTAAAGTTCTCCATAAAATATGCAATCGAAAAATCAAACAAAAAATTTTATGAAAGAGCTTGCGCTGACTTGTTCTATACAGTTTCTATATTACCTTTCTCCAGAGTGGGCTTCTGGAAAATTTGAAACACCTTTATTACTTACTTACTTAACACCTATGAAAAGACCTGGGGATGCTGTTTTTCTACTGGCGGTTTTCGAGAGTAATTCTTTGGCGAATTGCCACTTTTATGTTGTTTATGTGGAGTTCATGTTTTCGTTTTATGTGACGTTAACTAATTCCAAAAACCTAAAGATTTTTACTATTGTGTATTTGGTTTCAAAATATTTTTCTATGGCTATCAGCACGTGCACTAAATACACTCGATAGAGTAATTAACTTATGTAACAACGTTTCAACGTATAATCTGATTGAAATAATTAGATGCTTTTGTTAATTATAGCTTTGGAATACCTACTCACCTTTACTTGATTACAACTTTAAATTTTGCATGTGATGTGCTGTATGATCGGAGAGTCCATTGACTGAAAAGTGTGACACAAATAGAAAGGGAAGAAAATAATAAAGTTAAAGTTATAAATATTTTCAAGACATTCAACATTGTTTGGAAACATTTGGATTTGGGTAAACCTGGAAAGACTTTTATAATACATGATATTTTAAGCGCCTAGGTTTTAATATTAAAAAAACAAACCACAAGCAAATTTCAAAAGTGTATAAAATTTGAATTTGATTTTATAAATCAATGCTTCCCATTTCCTTTTTTTAAGAAAACGACTATGATTTTGGTGGTCCGTACGGAGGGTCCAATTTTGAGTCCCTTTTTTAAGTATATTAACAGGTTTCTCGCTAATATTACGCGTAATGTTGTCTTCCAACGCTGTAATTGAAGCTGACTTATCGGCATAAGCGATTGATTTGCGGTATCCCCATAAAAAAAAAAGTCTATAGTCCAGTGACGGTGCGTCATAGGTAATGTTTACCCAAAAAACAAAAGTAGAAAACAAAAAAAAAACCTTGGAATAAAACCAAAAAAAAAATTAGTTGAAGAACCAAAACTCATTTCTATCTTGTCTCTTTCCTCTGTCTCTATTCACTCACAAAAAAAAAATAACTCAGATAAGTCTGTTTCAGGAAAATATATTGAAATTTTCTACAACTGTAGATACAATCCAGGTTGTCTATTTTCCCTGTTCAATTAGCATAGAACCCCTCTTGCAATTTTTTTACCCTTGTAAGCATTTTTTGTATGGTTTATGTTTCTAACTGGAATGATTTTTGAATCCTAAGCATGTTTGAACTCAGTCATCAATAGTAGAATGGCAACATTCAGCTCATGCTTTTAACATTTTAAGGAGCGAGAAATTGTGATCTTTTGATAATAATAAGTAAAACATATATACATATTCCGTATATATCCTTCAGCTTTGGTTTGGTTCAGTAGGGTTGGTTTGGCTTGCGCCCGGTTGCATGAGACTTGTTAGATTAAATTATTAATTAAACTTTTCTTTGATTCTTCTTTCGGGATAAACATAACATTTTGAGGATGTAAATGGCGTTAATGACATTGTATGTCACAGCTTTTCAAAAATGTTTACAAGGTCGTGTCAACCATTAAAAGCATAGCCAGAGTTTCTGTATTTATTGTTAACAGCGATCATTTCGAAGTTATATTCAATAACAGCACAGAATTGTGGAGCAATGCGAAAAATAATAGCGAAGCAAATAACGAAGCACTTATCGTGCAATAAGTTGGGGCTAATCACAGCTGTTTTACAGCTTTGGTGAACTTACTTGAGGAATTAAGGCAGGATAATGATAACGGTTTTGTTTCAGTTCTTTGCTTGCTTGATTTGCCTCTGATAAGGTTGATCACAAAATCATGTGCTGGAAGCTTAAGAACAATTTCGGATTTAGTGCAAGGGCTGTGAAATTAATGAGTAGTTTTATTTCCGGTAGATCTCAAAGAGTTATTTCTGGGGAAACATTTTCTTTTCCTAAGAAACTCAAACAAGGTGTGCCACAAGACTCAATTTTGGGACCAACACTTTTTTGCATGTTTATAAAGGATCTTCCAAATGTTTATTAACATGCTTCAGTACATTTGATGATGTTTAACTTTACTTGGACAAACCATACACCAGCCTTAACGAACTTGCTGTTCTTATAAACGCGGATTTAAAACAGATTCATGTTTGGTCAGTTGCCAATGGATTACTCTTAAACATGACAAAATGCTTACTAATTACCATTTCCAAAAAAAAAAATGATTTTACAATCAATCGGAATTTGTCTGGTTACAATCATACTAACATGGTCATTGGACGTATTTACGGATGCCTCCGCAAATTATGAATTAGTGTTTACTTTACTCCACAGGAAACGCGATGAAAGCTAATAACAATACTAGTCTTGCCTCTTATAACCTTTGCTGAGGTTGTCTACTATAGTCATGACTCGTTATCGCAGCGTAAATTGCAAGTTGCTTTGAATGATACAGTGCGTTACATTAACGGCATTCGTAGATACAACCATATCAGGAATACATCAACCCTCAGACACTGTATTTTCTTGCTCAGAATTATTATTAATCAATGTTCTCTTTATCTGTACAGCACTCTCTTTTCGAGAACCGTTTTACCTTATTCCATACCATTACATATAGCTTAATTCCTTTCGTTTATTTTTCATTCACGCTGTGAGACTTTGGAACTCCTTACCTTCGCATATCAAAAGTACTTCAAATATTTCCAATTTTAAAAGTGCAATCCTTTTACATTTTTCCAACTCTACACACCAATACTGGACCTTTAAATTCGACCACTATTCCCCTTTCTAACACCCTCCTTTTCTTACCCACACTTCTCATCCGTTCAGCGCCCGCCACTTTTTCTAAGCAATTTATTGTAATTTTAGTTTTAAGAAATTTAAAAATGTTAAAATATGTTTTTTTGAAATCAAAATTCTAAGTAATAAAATGAATTAGGAAGGGCACGAGTGATCAAGCAACCAAATAGTGTGAGTTACAGGAAAATCATTATGTCTACCCTAGAAATGTTGGGGCCGCACGTCACTGCTTAAGGCATCAAATGGCACGATCTAGCCTCGGTCCAAAATGTAGGATAAATTGTTCACCGCCGAACTCATTTCTCAATTGGTTCATCGACAATTCACGTGCCGTGTGTCGTATAGAATACAAACTAAAATTTGCCATTTTTGTTCGCAGTAAATTTTGAGACAATGACAGAACTTTCTGTTTTATTCCGAGAAAAATCACACTCAAAGAAATTAAAGAATAATACATGTTGCTGTCGTTTAGACAAGAAGCCCCCTAACGATGATACACTGTAGATGTAAACAACAATTAATAACATTGCATTATAATAGCTTAAGGTCAGTCGAAGTCAAAAGCAGACATTTCCATAGCAGGGTTCAACACTTATCTAAACAATGAAAAGCTGTAACCAACCGTCTATTAAAATCCTAACACACTGCGGCTGACTCTGGCTGAGATCAATCGCGTGATCAACAATAAATAATAAATACAAGTTATACTTACAACAGAGTTGTATTGAAAAACTGTGACACAAATCCAAGCTGCAAGGTCATGCGGATTGTCACGTTCGTGAAATCAAGTTTATTCTATTTGGCGAGACTCGTTGCACAGCATTAGTTAGATAGTTGCTCCTTCGGAAATCCGGTGGTATTTTTTTTTTATTTTTATTTTTTTAACCGAATATATTCATTTGGTGTGCATTGTATTACTTTTACCGGAACTCACTAGCACTAGCACTTAAACCTTGCACTCCAAAAACGGGTATAAATAGATACTACATGTATCTAATTCTATTCATAGATAGAAATTTTCTTTCTAAATAGCGGTGGACAAAGCGAAAATAAAGCGCGCGCATATATACTTATACAGAGATCAACGCGATGAGCACAAACGATGCTGCAGCTCCTCCGGCTACGTTTAGCTGAAGGATGATAATGGTTCAACACCGAAATTTCGGTAGAAGTAGTAGCAGTAGCAAAATACCCGACTGTGGCCAGCGCGGTACATGTGCGAATGGGAACTCGTCTAACTGGTTTGAGATTTTTCGGTTTTTGGTGTTGGTCACCTCAAGCCGAAGAGGTGAATTGTCTTTTTTCGGTTAAATGGATCTTTTGGGTTTTTTTTTCTATTTACACAACATCCTTCTCGCCTTGGAATAGGAACTTCTCGCGTGATCCAACAGCTGAAATTCACAATTGCACATCGTCTACCGGCAGAGATTCAAGTTTTGCCTCCGAGTGTGGCCTGACTGGTTGTGTGTTTATTTTGGCGAGCTCCTGCCGTCAGATTTATGCGATCGCAGCAGGCACGTTGTCTTCGTCGTCGTCGTGTCGCAATTTCATATACTCAAAAATTGCCTGCATGCGTTGTGTGTTCATTGAATCTCGCAGTCAGATGGACAATTGGTAATTAGGTTTTGGATTATTGTTCGTTTCTCCCCAGAAGTCGGCACATCGCCTGAACAATGGAAAAGCAAATTCAATTGAATGCGAATGCGAATGGATGTGGATGTGGATACACGCGACGCGAACTTAGTCGTGCTAGGTCGACGCGTTATACTTGGGGATGTGATTTGTTTTTGTTTCTTTTTTTTTAAGACCGATGCTGCGCTTCTTGTCGGCACGGATTGTATTTTATGACTGCAGTGTTGGCCCTAAATAAACTATATGCGGATTGTGGAGATCTTCTTGTGACTTTTTTCAGTTGTATAGCTGGGAAATGCACATACACAGCATAGTGCATCGTATTCCGCATGTCTATACCGAACGGATGGGTTGAATGTGAATCTGTCTATCGATATGGAGGCAGATCGAATGGGGAAACGGGAACGCGAATAAGGCATAGGACTTCACTAAATAAGGGAAGATGCACACACAAATAGGGAAGTCGGATGGAATGCTTAAGAGTTTTGTGGATTGTTGTGGTAGATGTTTCTGATGTTGTCTGCCTTCTGTTTGGGTCGAGGTTTGTTTTTGTTTGGTTTTACTCGGTTGTTGAGAATATCTATGGTTTTGTTGTATGGAATTGGAAATTCACAAACTTGGGAATGACGATTGAGAAAATGTGCTATGAGAAGGAGTTGGCGAATTATTTGCAGATGGGTGGCTTTTTCTTCATTTGATCATATACTACATCAAGGCTAGTATAGGGATCTGTATTTTTGACAATTGCGAGTCTATATTTTTTTTACCAAAATATTTTTTGTGCTAACGAGCTCGTAAAATTTGGTAGGGCCATTTTTTGGGGAGAAATTATGAGTCCCATTTTTGCTCATATGTATAGGGTCTGCCAAATAATTTTTTTTTTTAAAAAAAGCTATAAAAAAAAACTACTGAATATTTTCTCAAATTTCTTTTTTTATTTGAAAGTACAAGCCTTCCGGTCACATTATCGATTGTGTGCAGCTGTATTTCACCAATGGCTTCACGAATATTGTCCTTTAAAGCGTCAATTGTCTCTGGCATGTCGGCGTAACACTTATCTTTTACGGCACCCCACAAATAAAAGTCCAACGGTGTCAAATCGCAGCTCCACGGTGGCCAAACGACATCAGCTCTGCGGCTGATAATGAGATCTTCAAAAACAGGGCGCAAAACATCGAGTGTAGCTTCGGCTGTGTGGCACGTAGCGCCTGTTGAAACCAAATGTTGCCAATATCCTCCTCTTCAATTTTTGTGAACAAAAATTAGTTCAACATGGCCCGATAACGATCGCCATTGACTGTAACGGCCACTCCTTGCTCATTTTCGAAGAAAAATGGCCCAATTATGCCTCTGGACCAAAATGCGCACCAAACAGTGACTCGATTTGGGTATATCGGCTTTTCAATGTATGCGTGCGGGTTTTCTGTGCCCCAAATGCGACAATTTTGCTTGTTTATATACCCGCCAAGATCAAAATGAGCTTCATCTGAAAAGATGATTTTTTTGGCAAAATCGGCATCTTCTCTATGTCGCTATGTCGCAATATTTCCCAGCGTTGTTCAAGCATATACACAACCATATTCGTTCAGCGGAAAGATAAAACTAATTATCTGTCAAATGAGAAATGAGCTAAGTGCTACCATTCGCGAAATAAGCACTAGTTGAAAAAAATACGTTAGATGGCGGACCCTGTATATATGGGGTGTTTTTTTTGAGAGGTATAGAACTTTGAAATAGAATAAAACAAATATAATTTGTTTAAATCGGCATAAAATATTCGAAGGACAATCTCCTGGCATTAAATTTAAATATTATTAAGGCTCGGATGTTAAATAATCTGGAGGTTCAATTTTCGATGACTTTTTTCAACATTTGTGGCCGTATATCGGCAATAACGCAGCGAATGTTGAGACTAGACTAGCGACCTCACATATCCCCAAAGAAAATAGTCAATAGTCAATAGTCACGGACTTGGAGGCCAATACACGGGTCCATAACGTGAAACTATGCGGTTACCAAACATTTCCTTCAATAAATCAATTGTGGCACGAGCTGTGTAAAATGTTGCGCCATCCACAGCTCCTGATGCATATCATGGTTGTTCAATAGATGGACGAAAGAGTAATCAGTAATCGTGGCTCTATAGCGTTCACCATTGACCGTAACTTTCTGGCCAGCATTGACCAATTATTCCATCAACCGATAAAGTACACCAAACTGACAGTTTTTGCCTCAACATGACACTTGAGGATTATCATCACTGCAAATACCGCAGTTTTGTTTATAGACGTATCCAATGAACCAAAAGTGAGCTTCATCGCTAAATAAAATTCGCTTGTGAAATTTGGGAACAACGGCAACGTTGTTTTGGGCCCATTCACCACATCTACGCCTTGCTAGGTGGTCCTGTGGCTTCATGTTGAAATGCCAAATCAAACTAAAAATAAATCGCTTGACAGCTGACAAAATGGCCGCCAGTTAAAATAGTGCTGCCAACTTAAAAGTTCTAACCTATAAAAAAAACAACCTTTATAGCCCAATGAGCATTCATCATTTTTCAGCAATAAGCACTTTCCTTTTGACCTAAAATTTGTTAAAATTTGTTAAGTTTGAGACCTGAAAAAGGGATTAATTTACTTAAGTGGTTCCCGCAGAAAGGTCACGATATGTAAATCAAGTACTGAAACCTTTCCTTTTCTATACAAAACTTGTTAACTTGGGTGTCCTTAAAGACATAATACAATTTTAAAAATGTGCATGACGTGGTAAAATTGGTCTGCAGTTTTCAATATCTCATTTGGAGTCGGAGGTTGAATTGAGTAATGTATCTGCTCGCGTGCAAGAAGTGAATGGAGTCCCTTCATCTGACTATAACTCCTTTAATGGATAATTTTCGCTCTTTTTTGTGCGATTCAGACGAAATGATACCATTTTAATTAGAATGGGTTAATTACTGAGAGGAGTATGAAAATTATAGACAGGTAGGCAGACTGATATCTATTTGAGGATGAATTCAAAATCCTAGAACAGAACTACGCTCTAAATTTGGAGCAAATTCCATTCCAAAAATATGTTTATAAAAGAATCATTACATTTTATTTATTAGGTAAGTTTTGTCGCTTTAGGAATAAGCCTTTTTAATAGGTCGATTTGGCAAAAAAAATTGTCATAGAAAAGAGGGCGATTATAGTCACGGAATATTTTTTATCAAATATCTTTAATCTTGTAACCGCTTTTGATTTTATAACAAAAAATATGAAAACTGTAATATTTAAGGCAAATATGCTCTTAAAAAGTGGGCATCCAAAAATTATTTTCTTCATTTTTATCAAACCCAAACCAAAATCGTTCCCCTATTTGAGACGTTATTGCACTATTAAAATTTTGATCAATTTTAACTGTCATAATCAGCTCAACTCAGTATCGATATCATGAATCTTCATCTGGCCTACAATTAATCTTCCGGGCGAAACGCGAATGGTTAGAGTGGTTTTCATACCAAAAGTTGGTAAGCATCGCTAAGAACTTTAGGCTTACTAGCTAAATAGACTTTTTGCTGAAAAGCATGGCAAGACTTTGATGGTGCATGGACTCTCTGGTTGATGCATGGACGCACTCAATGCTTCTATGATATTTACGCTCAGTCCTTTGCTGATGATGTCTCTGTTCCTTATGTTAGATCAGTGAATGTGTGTGCGAACCCGAGGCTGTTCTCTTTACGAGGTGGAAGAAATCAAAGGGTTTCTCTCAACTAGCACTAAAAAGCGTCACATTGCAACTATCAATGGTAGCTTATTATCTTGGAGTAACCCCCAAGCCTCTTTGGGCCAAGTACATCGTAAAGAAGGCTATTTCCTTGCCAGTGCAAGGATGCCTTTGGCGAAATATGAGGATCGTCATCCAAAAGAGTCCTGTAGATCTACACGGCAATGATTAGGCCAATCTTATGATAGACATCAGTTGTTTGCAAATACATAATACATACTTCATTGCCACCCCGCTCAATGATTTTTTTTGATGACTACAACTCGTGTGTCGTAATTTTGAAAAACACATAATTTTGTAAATAATAACACTTCCTGTACTATAGTATGAAGAACATTTGGAAATGCATAGATAAGGATACAAAAGGAGATACAACAGGAGTACTTTGGCTACTTCCTTTTACTTTAGTAATTTACCTGACTTTTTCAGCAAGCAAAAAGCGAACTACAGTGATTAGGAGCTTAGATGTTCAGCCTTGTTCGAACAAGGGCAGAGAGTTGTATCGTTTATGACTGTCAGAACGCCTACCGCGTTCCTTTCTCGTTATAATTAGCAAAATTGCGGCAGACTTTTAAAAGACATTCTGTCAAACTAGTTTGATGTATCTTCAGCCTTTTTGTCCAGTCATCAATGGAGCTCCTTACTGGAATGCCTAAACTTGTGAGAAAACTTATTCCTTGAACCTTAATTCCAGTATGACCTGGTACCTAAAAAAAATTCAGAGAGTTTTAAGAATTCTTGATTAGGAGCACCAACTTAGGAGTGGTTAAAGGATTGAGCAAGGCCTTAAGTGCAGAATGGCTGTTATACCGATATATACACTTGGACCCCCACCAAGCCTTCACAATATAATACAAACCCATTAGAATAGCAGAGATGTCAGCTTGGAAAACCTATGCATATGTAGCTGTCGCGGAGAAAAGCCTTACGTTGTCAGATTCCACGAAAGCATCAGCACCTGAAAGGTCACAGGTTTTGGAACCTTATTTTCATCAGCACCTGAAAGGTCACAGGTTTTGGAACCTTACTTAAAAGTGCGATGTCATTCCTCCTATGGTTTAAATTCAGACCGAACCCATTCTTTAACTAGGAGAAAGTTGACATTCAAATTTTTACAACCATTAGACATTATCATGGTTTACTTTCTACAGAGACTTTAAATGGATCTGAAAGGTTCACATATATATAATTTAAAGACCCTTAAAAAAGCCAGCGATTCCATATTCGCAGCCGACTCAATCAAACTATAAAACTCAAGATAGACGGCAACTGTAGAGAATGCCGAGCCAAGAAACCTAACTTTATCTGTCACCTGACGATATGACAGGAGGATATCAGGATAGCTAAATAGTATAATGTGAAGACAACACAATGGATCCATAAGAAATCCTAAAGCCGCAAATCTAAGCAAAGTTTCCACCCTGTAATTTGTGTACCAGCCCCAGACTAGGCAATGCACATATTCAAAAAAAGAACCTGATTTCTCGATTTTCTATTGCATATATCTCAGCGCTGAATAAACGGATCCACCCCGTGCTTCCGGTTTGCGTAACCGCTAATAAATTTTAACCTTCGCTTATTCAATCCACAAACCACTTCCAGTATGCACGTTGTGGAACCCAATTCATATGATCATACCATCGACTCCTTCTTACCTATATTTCTGCTTTATATTTACGACGTTTTATCAGACTGTGATATGATATCACTGCGTTCGAGTGGGTGGATTCTATGCACAGTTACTAACACCGTCAAAATCCACATACATCACTTTAAAAAAAAAACAGATACGATTCCTACGACCACAGATACCATGAATTGAAATGCGACAGCGACTTCCATAACTAACACCAGGTTAGCAACTCTTTCCAGTGAGTTGCTGTGTCGTCGAACCACCTTATTTGCTTTCAAGATTCCTCCATAGCCTCAGTCGAGTTCAACATCAACAGGTGTTACTATCGTGTGCAGTTTTATTTCTCGCGTATCGCTTTTTGTATTAACATTGGACAATATTGTTTTTTTTTTTTGTACTTAAATTTTATTTGTTCTCTTTTTCTGTCGCTTTATCGCATTTAGTTTCGTTCGTTTCTTGTTCCAGGTGAATGATTAATAGTTGAAAAAAAAATAATACATAATTAATATTTTTTTTATCTCTGTTCTTATTAAGAACTACATATTTCTGTATATAGTGATAGCGATACAAAATTATTAGTTGTATTGCGCTGCGACTAAAGTCTGTGATTAAAAGGTATTTTTAGTGTTTTCTTTTTTTTTTCTGTGCTTGCAGTGGATTAACAACGGATATAGAAATACCAAACAAAAATAAATTAACTATCTTCGCCTAAAGGATTAACACAATTTCGAAACAAAAAAAAATCACCTAAAAACTGCAGCCCAGAGTAAGTTAATTTCTATATATACATATGTATGTATATATTTTTTTTTTACTATAATGAAAAGAAATTTTCAGTTTTACCTCGATCGCGAAAAAAAATAAAAACGTGAAAGAAAACCCCAGAAAGAACGAACCGAACCGATCAATAAAGTGAAAGGGAGATAGAAAAGGTTTCAAGTTACCTGGTTAAGACGGGATAACCAAACTTATAGATACCTACTTATCTCTCTACCTACGCTTTACGTTCGCATTATATACGTAAATGTTAGTTAAGTCAACAGGCTAGTGTGGAAATTATTTAATTTTCATCTCTCGCCTCGTTTTAGTGTAGTGTTGTGTGTACTCGCAGCTCAACTCAACTCAACCACTTTGACATTTTAAAAAATCGTCGTATTTGTGAAGATTCCAAATTCACCATAAAAATTCCGAATTCCACTAAGTGTGGTGAGTTTTTATTTTCCTTACGTATTGAGCCAGAAAGAGATGGACAATGCGAGTAGGTCGTTCAGTCTTTTTCGGTTTTTGTACTATTCTGGTGCAATAAATGCGCACAATTGCACTTTGTATTAAATATAAATTTTTTTTATAAATATTTAATTAAATTTGTATCTAGATATTAAATAACCACATTTCAGCAATAAAATCAAATGGCTGCTTCATTTTTTTTTTTTTTGGCATGAAACTTTGGTTGTAATCTGACGATATTGCTGGGGTACCTTACCTTACTTACTGAAATCCAGTTTCAGATTTCTTTAAAATGAACTTTGCTTGGCAGCAAAACAGAGTGGCAACACGAATAAATCTGTAAACAAGACAAAGTGCACTGTATACCCAAGAGTTAAGGACCTAGTAGGTTTTAGGTTGCCGTATAGAGATGCTTGAAAGATTCAATTACTTGTAAAGCATGAGTAATCAGCACGTAGATGTGCGGATTAATGAAACTGGTTTTGGTATAATGATCCAACTGTCATGTGGTCATTTATTAATTTTAACTCTACGATAGATGTTAGCTATTGACGTCTGTTTCATATTTGATGAGCATCAAATTAGTATGAAAGCAAAAAGGTCTTAAATGCAGTAGCCTTCGGCCTTAATCGCTTAATCAAACACAAGTTCTAGGCAATTTAGGTGCTCGAAGGACCATTGTTTTAAATTGTTGGGAGGATAAGGTGCGTCGATTTATCACGTGATTCAACCCATTTTCGTTAAAATCGTTCTTCAAAAATTCAATTATATTTAAATCAAGATATGGAATGTAATGAATGATATATATTTTCCCTTAAACCGTTTTTGAGATATTGGCGTTTAACTACCTACCGTCATTCGATAATATATGTATATGAAAAAAACTGTGATTGCAACATTCTTTGTCGCACTAAGCGTCCAAATTATAAAAATTGATCGTTTTTGTAAAAACGGTTTTTTTTTTAAATAAATATTTTATAAAATTAACAGATATCGGAATTTCTTCCTATACAAGCGTTAAAAAGAGGCTCCTGGATCAACAACAACAGCCGCATTTAATTTCCCTCAGTAAGGAAGTGATACGAAACAGAGAGGCTTGCAGACATTTTTTTACGATCAGACGAACCGCACACACGGACCAGTAGGGATGCAGTAAAGGAGGTTTATGATCCCTAAAATTCTGATCACAACCTCGTCGTTTAAAAGGAAAGCTATAGTTTAAACTCGCTTGTATATAAACTTACCACAAATTTTATTCCTAAGAGGTTCTCTTTCACACACAAGCGAATATCACTGAAAGGATACGTGTCAAACGTGTCGTTAATATCTTCACTGCAATTGCAATTCAGTATTGTTTCAAAAGCGGGTTTTCTGAAAACGGCAATTGGTATCATAGATCTCCGCATGATAAATCCTGGAAATAGAAAAAGGTTTATGACCTCTACTCAACTTGTCACCAGTCTCGAACCTTAGTTCTTTGCACAATTGCGTAGTGTGGAACTCCAGATTGTAATTTATTCCAAGTTTAATCGGCGAAACTGGTACATATTAGCAAAACAAAGTAGCAACATTATGTACTACTTGATTCAGGCTGCCTGCCACTTTTGCTCGCCAACTAAGGTTGGGCTAAGTTGTCCCTCCGGATAAGAGTCGCAGATTCTTTAAAATATCGAAACAAACCGAAAAAAATATTATAATAGTTGAGGTGAAATATTCTTAAACTAGCCACTTTTCTTTAACTTCAAATATACTTTAAAATGGCAGACAATAGCCTGGCTAACACACATGTAAGCAGAGCCCATAATAGACAGAACAACTTACTGTCAAGTCAACAATAAAAGTTAGTTTTGGTCAAAAAGTCTCCGATTTTATAACAGCTACATCGTGGCGACATAGGACCAATAAGGCTTAAGAAAGTACTACTAATCTTCAAGACCTTCACAGGCAGATCTATGTGGGCCCAGTTTGTGGCTGTCTAGAAAATGCTCATAACGTGCTATATTAATCTCATACAAAATATCTCGCTAAATATTATTTCAATTTCGGTCTTGGGTTGGCTACTAAATTTGCGTCATCAAATCTTACACAAACTCCACTATTATTCTTGATGTGTTGCTCGTTCTATCTTTAAGAACTGATCGAAAGAAATATTCACAAAGATATTAAAAGAGCCAACCTAGGTAGGACAATGCAGCGAGACAGTTTCAGTGGGATAGAAGAATAGATTTTTGCGGCGACTTGATTTTATGTATAAATAAATGTGTACTTATTACATATTTTGTAGCCAACCCAAAACAGCACGATGCACAAACTTAACTAAATTTTAGGACTGTTTTTTAAACTACGAAACACGATTGCGCCATTCAAGTTAAATCTGATAAAACTTAAAAGTGCATCAGATTCATAGAGCGAAACTGGAATATCGAGGTCTTATATATAGATTCGTTAGTTGTTCAGCAGAGGGCTTTCTCAGCCCAAAAAAAGTGATTTGCAATTTTTTTTTTCGTTTGATTTCTGAAGAGATGACGTTTTTAGATTTGATAGCAGAGCCGAGATAGACACAGTCTACTGCTAACCCAAAATTATAGCTGTCGATTGTGACGCTTGATCGATTCGTCGATTTTGGGTATCCTATTCTTTTTTTGTCGCTTTTGTTTCTATACTCTCAAACGCGCAAGTGGTAGCTCGCTATGTTCTACCAATAATGTCGGTATCATCGGCTCGTCGACTTACATAAATCGTTTTTCTCTTCTATTCACAAACGGACAAGTTGACAGGGATGCAAAAACTAGAGATGGCTCTGTATCTATGGACGCTGCCGTATGCGGTCTTAAAAACGATCGTGGCTTTTCTAAATATTTGATCAATTGTGGGCCTAAAACCCCACTGAAGGGGCCGATACTATCGTTGACAACTTGTTTTTCCAGTCGCATTATACGGTAGACAAGACCTCATACAATATGTTTAAAAAAAAGTCAGTTTTAAATAATTAGATCTTGAGATTTACACTCGTTAAGCTCAATTGAAGTTCATAATTTACTGAATTTTCATCTCGCCTCCTTCTATAGAACTTGGAAATTATAACTAACTTGCTATTTCATTTGAATATTAAAATAAAAATAAGTCCAAGTCGTGGTTTATTACTCAGAATTGACTCCCCAAAACAAAGCTACACCAAATCGATGTTTGTTATCGTATTCTGAGAAAAACTGACACCATGCTTATTGATGGGAAACCCTGCACATATACACCAGTATTATAGGTATCTGTGTATACCAACACTTTACTGAGAAGGTAGCTAGCTATGCCTCATATTTGCTTCTTATCTGGTCTCGAGGAGAAATGCGGTCATACGCCCGAACGTACAGTACAGTACAGTATGATATTAACCCACAATAACATTCCGTAAAGTTTCTGCTGCGCAATTAAACCGAACAAAAATGGGAAATTAAATTGTTTTTAAATTTACCTACCTACTGACTCTTTCCCTCTTTCATATATTCATGTGCGCAGTGTGCTGTTTGACAAAACTCTTTTCGAATATATTTATGCCCATTTGCAACAATCTCTGGGGATATAATATCTATGTTAATTGAAAAATAAATGATCATTATATTCAAAAACGTGCCCATAACAAAGTACATAAGACTCGATCGTTTTGTGAAACAAATAAAATTTTCGGTTAAAATCACGGTTGGATTGATTTTATTGATTCTACTAACTAAACTGAACACGTACCTTCCGCTACCGAATACCGATACTAATGGAGAATAAATTTACAAGAAAAGTGCTTCTGTTTTGAATTGAACATCACTTTCATCGACTTAACTAAAGAACGAGGGAAACATACATACGATAACAGGTATTTCTTTTTTTTTTGTAATGAAGCAATTAAGTTTATCCTATATACGTAGCTAAAAGTTTTTAAATAACGGTGAAACATATTTCTGATAACAACATTGTATTGAATTACAATGGGGCGTCTTCCACTTTGATGATAAAATTGCTGCGATAAGGTGTCTATACATTTCAGTTCAATTACTGTGTAATAGTTAAAGTTTGTGATAGATTTCTGTTTGAATACAGAAAAGAATTTTAATGAGCCTACATTTTGGTGGAAATTGGTACTTTTTACGCATTTATTTTAAAATGGTCCAACGAAATTATATTGTTGTTAAGGAACATATTAACATTTTGTATTTCGGCACCCATAGTATGAATAATAACTAAATAAATTGCGAATGAGTTAGTGATGGGCTAGGCATCTCTTTTTTAGAAAACCTTATCTGCGTCAAAAAATTCTTTGTATCATGTTTTTAAATGCAAAACAAAAAAGAAACGAATTTGTTTGAAAACAAAATAACGAATATCTAAAGCATTACGTTCAAGAATGCAGTTTTCGCAGTCAGAATCTTTGGAAGCGTAATTTGCTTTAAATATTAATTTTGCAAAGCCGCTTTTGCAATCTAACTACCTACGTAGGCAGTGCTTTTACGTCTTCTATTTCGAGTTCTTTATATTGTACACCAGGGTTTAAAAAGATTGTATTTCGCTTTGTGCAATATATAACGTAGTTTGACTAGAGTGTGAAATGCCTCCTTTAAAATGCGTTATTTGCGTTTTATTCGTTTTATTTCCTAACAAATTATAAAAAAGACCTTCTCAAAACGTCTTTCCGCGATATCAGAGTTAAGTTTAATCTGTATTCTGTTGCTAGTGTTTTGTTTTTACTTTCAGGACCTAAAATAAACAAAAAAAAATATTTGAACAAGTATTATGGATTTACCCATACATTTCATGATGTTTGGGAAAACCCGGGAAAGATTAAAAATTTAACATCTAGCTCTTCTAGATAGAAAGTAAACTGGTATTGTTGTAAAAGTAAATATTTTTAATTTGGTGGTATTCCAACCTAAAAGCTATGAACTGTTTGAAGACATAATTTAATAGCGCAAAATATGTTGATTCGCATTTCATTCGTCAAAAAAAGATTAGAAAGTGTAACATCAGAAAGTTCTCGTAAATCATGGAAGTAAAAGCTCCTAAGTGTTCTGTTTCTCAAGTGACACAGGCTCGGGCAGTGACAGAGAAAGTGAGGTGTGTCCTCATGGACCTCTTCGTCTTCGCAACCTCTACAAATATCGTCGTCCTTGAGATTTAGTTTCATTATGTGATTTCTTAAGAAGTTATGACCCGTTAGAGCCCCTACCAGCTTAGACAGCGATAGCCTGTCAAAACGTAGAAGTTTGAATGTTCGGCCTTTTTCATATGCTGGCCATAGCTTCCGAGATACTTCACAGGTAGTTAGTGCTTTCCACCTGTTATTGGTTTTCATTCGTATCTTGTTTTCCACTCGTTCTCTGAGATTATATAGTGGAGGCTTGATCGACTGTAGTGCTCTATCTTTATCCATTGCGGACCCCTTTCTCGCCAGTTCATCAGCTATCTCATTGCCGGCTTTGTCACTATGTCCAGGGACCCAGCAGAGATTCGTGGAGTGCTGCGAGCAAAGAACCTTGAGCTCTTCGCGACAGCGGTGAGTCAAGGTTAATTGCTGCTGTTGCAGATCTGCAATTATGGGTGGATTGGCTTAATTACGTGTGACATGGCTTAATCTCTGTGACATCCGACTTCAACAATCACTAAGCCCTCACGCTGTATCTTCCCCGCTTGCGTTTCCTTCGCTTGTTCGTTATCAGGGTGTGGTGAAAATGAAATCATAGCACAACAAAAGGCAACAAAACGGGCCCATCGCGGTCTCTGGGGAACCAGCTTAGTTACAATTTTCCTAGTAAAGCAACCGATTTCCTTGCCGAAACCTAGTCCATGCCATCTATTTCCTCTAAGATTTCCCTCTTCGACTACGGCTCGCTTCTTTGCAGAATCTGCAGATATCTGTATCCGATAATCCGAGCCTTTTTGGCGTGTTTTCAGCTTATCCCTGCTCAATTTTATGAACTCCAAAGATCTTTTACTATAGAAAAGTGGACATAGAGCCTTTTACAGATCAGAACCAAGCCACCGATAGCACGTTTAATTGGACTGTGGTGTTCGTTTGTACGGACGTTGTTTGTTTTTTTTAATATACGTTTAAGTGTTTGTCATCACGTAAGTTTGTACTTCCATGTGGTTAGGGTCCCAAGCCGAAGACGTTAGCCGTGGTATCTACCGATATTTGAGTGAATATTCCCATTCGATTGTTTGCCCTTTTTGGTTTGGTTTTGCTTATTAAGCCTAGTCGCCAGTCGAAATTTTACAAGGGAAATCCTTTAATTGGGCAAATATACAATATAAAGGAGAGGGTTCAAACAACAAACCCTCACCCCACTAAATCCGATTACGTACGTCATGGCATATTGATTTCTGCTACTGTTCACGGTATTGGTATAATATTTATAAGCAATGATGTCATTGGACTTTTACGAGGTTAAAAGATATATTCGTATTTTTACCCTACCTACTTTGCCGTCGTCGTAGACAATATTGAAAAGCTTTATTAAGAATTTTGTTAATAGAATGAGACACTAAGCAAGTCTTTTCCAAACAAGTTTAAAGCGTTACTATCGCCATCTGTTAATGAATCATCACCATTTTGTGACAAATTCATAACTGAATTAGGTCACTTTATTATGTCGACAATCCATTGTCAATTTCAAACCGGTAGTTTTGAAATTCCATTCCATTCGATTCTCTTGAAACCAAGAAATATTTCCTGAGGCAATTTTTTGTTTGTTTGTTTGTTTTTCTGCCAAATATTTAAGTTCCACAAGATCATTGTCAATGCCGCCGCCCCTTGCATTGCATAAACCTCTCTGAGATTTGATTGTTGTTTACAAACAATCAACAATTTTATATCCAATCTTTCTTTTTCATTTAAAATTAATTAAGCAAAATCAATGGTGCACAAAATACTCGGACTCGTTACCTTTAGCATGCGTCCGGATCTCGACCTTGATTGAGATTTTCTATCGCGCTTTCGGTTCGGCGTTCAAGGCGACCCAAACTCTCCTCAGTGTTATTGTTTGGCTCAGATAAAGATTCGAATGATGTGCACAGCACACAGCACACAGCACACCCCATACACAGACGAGGTCAATATCTACTTGCAAACGTGTATACTGTCATTAAACGGCACTGGGTAAGGATGTTTACCTCATAATTCAATTGACCATATATTTGAGTATTATTTTTCCACTTGAGTTGTTTATAACTTCCTCATTTTGAAAAGTATGCTTATAAAGCCGATTAAAAGAACAAAAAAAACAAATGCAAAACCAATGCACTGGAAGTTAATTGAATCGCGCCTCTCTCTTCCTCTTTGGGGCAACACAAAATATGCAACAATCAATTAGTTTCACATATTGTAGGACGACGACGACGACAACGACGACAACGATGACAACCAAAAGGGAACAAATACTTTAGTTACTCAGTGTAATGTTCCGTTGGGTACTTACACCTTGTAAGCACTTAACAATGTCTGTAGCAAGTAGGTCCGGGTGTTGTTCGTTCCTCAAGCCGTTTGGTCGTTTGAAGACACAAATATTGTGTATAACAAAATAATGATACCTAAACTGTTGGTGGCGTGGTGCAAAAAAACGCAAAAACTCTACAGGTGATTGACCGTACAAATGGGGCAGAGTAATTGAAGGTAGATTGTGCTGTTGTTTTAATCGTTCAACAATGTGATGTTTTGAGTTTCAAGTCACGTGATGATGGGAGCAACGCAAAATTAAAATGATGGGAATGTAATCCATTTCCTAGAGTGTGTCTGTGATGAACTTGAGATTTTGAGTAAAAATGTTCTTGTGACTTTTTCTCAAGAGTTAAACGAACCCATAATCATCAGACCGAAATGAAGAACGAAGTAATCAACACTGGTTGGTTAGTGCATTGGATGAGTCACTTGCATTATATCCACCTACACACTTTTATATCCATTGAAAATGAAATAAAATGATAATCACAGGGCAATTGACTGGATCGTTTATTATTTTGTATACCTATTTTTCTGCGACTCGCTCCACATACGATGAGCCATGAAAACTGTGAGGTTCCTTTCGTAGTGAATTAATAGCTCCCACTGATGATGATTGTGTAAGGCTGCGCTCTTGCAACAACTGCTGTTTATTTATTTATTTTTTTCTATTCGGATAAAGTTAATGTCGCGCGAAATTGCGTTTTGATTAAACTTGAATTTCAACTTTACCTTGAAAGAGGCTCCGTTTTATGGGAATGTTTGCCGCATTTATAGAGGATGTCTTCATGTAACGCCTTGGGAGCTCGCGAAATGGCCCATTTGAATGGGCATTTGAGAGATAAAGTGCGCCGCGAAAATTCATTTCAATTGAAATGTTTTAATGTCTTCTTTTTAATCTAGTCTTGTAGTGGTTTTATACGGCGAGTGGCGACACTTTTAAATTAGTTGCAAACAGCACATTTTTGTGTTTGTCGTTTAAGCGTTGTACGGCGTAATAATGACACCTATATCACTTGCATTGCACTTCCTGAACAAGGAACAAGGGTACTTGAGTTTTTAAGAAATTTTTTGGTCTACAGTTTATTGTTAGTCCAAATAAATGACGAAACGACCACTTCTATGAGCATACATCGAGGAAGCACAATACAAAGGTTTTTATTGTTGACTAAAGTGTTATCTCAAACAAGTATTTAAAGTGTCAACAGGCAGGGTCTTTACCTTGTTATTTATCTTCTTAAGCATTGCACCGTATTTGAGTCACCAACAAAGCTAAAAATAAGATAAGCACTAACCGTCTTTTGTAGGGTTTTGATAAACAAATGTATCTACATTTGACTTTATGTTTAGCAGTCCACATTGTGATTTAAGCTGTTGCAATACGGATTTTGTTTGAGGATCCTGATAGGTGTATGAGCTGTCGGTAACTTTAAGCTTTTCCTTAACTTTAAGTTTTCAGAGAATTATCTAAATATTTTTTATTATAATGGAACGATCTACGACAATTATGTGTGAAACGAAATATCGGCCAAATGCTTGCCATGGCTTCGGTGACATACCTCCATATTTTCAATGGCTCTGAAACATAATTGAGGTACAATGTCGTTAATGTTCCGAATTATCTCTTCATTTAGGTCTTGAATTCTTCTGTGCTTATTGACGTACACTTTTTATTTTAAATATTCAAAATGAACGGTGTCATATCACATGATCGTGGCAGCCAATTACGATTGCTATTGAAACTCTCGCGCAAAAGCGCCATTGTTTCGTTGGCTGTGTGGCAAGTGGCACCATCCTGATCGAAGCACATATCGTCCAGGTCCATATGCTCAATTTCTTGCCACAAGAAATTCGTTATCATCTCGCAATAGCGAACACCATTCACGGTAACTTCATTTTCGAAGAAGTACAGACCCAGTATGTTGAAATTCGCGCACAATTCTACCGATTGGACACATTTGGTCGATTATGCTCACCAAAAAAATCACGAAGTGCATTTTGGTTTGAACGCCCATTTTCGTAAAAGGCTTTATGTAATTATGTAATTCGGCAAAAACTAGACGTTAAGGTGTGACTCACAATTAACATCGTACATTATGTTTGGACCACCCTTTGCTTTCACCACCGTGGTGATAAGATTGGTGCAATATTTTCGGTTACTAAACTTATCAAATAACTAGTGGGATCATTGATGCGAAAACCGTACTCTGCTGGTCATTAAGACGTATTCGGCATTCAATATATTTTATAAGCTGATTTATCAGCGATTTCATGATCTTGGAAAGAAGGAACGTAAGTGCAATTGGTCTGTAGGGAGGGAGATATAAGTCGTAAAAAAAATTAGGAGGAGGGAGATATAAGTCGTAAAAAAAATTTAAACGATCGTCTGAACTTTTGTTCTGTTGGCCTTTAATGACCGAAAACTTAGTGCTACTCTTCATTAATAGCTTCTTTGCAGCTCAAGTCACACGAAGCGTTTCTCTTAGATTTGATTATGTTAGGGATACCAATTTTAAACCGGCTTATGTGTATTCTCAACAGCAATTCTTATTCAAGCTTAGCAAATTGCTCTTACCCTCGTTAAATTGCGCCAAATGTTTCGGTCTCCCACTACTTAATTATGTACCTAATAAAAGTGAAATTTGTGCTTGGAAAATAGCCATCATTTTTGTTTTAAAGTATTAATAAACTATTTCTAAAAAGGTTGTAATTGTCACCACTGAAGAAAAACTCCATATTTACAAGTTTTTAATGCTTCACTTTAAACTCGGCTTCGGTCCAACGAAAAGATAATAAATAAGCATTTTTCATTTTCTATCTCAAATTCAATGCTGACTTCATTTTGTCAAGTTTGTATAAAAATCCACCCACACTTTGAATGCATAAATATTTAATTCGGTATTAAGGCATACTTAATACGAATAAATAAGGTTAATCTATACAAATGAAAGTAGTCGTTTAATCTAAATAAAATTAGCGACACTAATGGATACCATAAACAGAATAGAAAAACTCAATATCTATACCATTACACCACCATTAAGCACTCATCGGCAAAATTTATAAATAAAATCTGAGTTCAGACCAACGAAAAAATCTCACTAAAATAAGCACTTAAAGCAAAACAAAATGGCTACAAAAAGAAAAAGAAAAAATTCATATCACGATTGACATTCGCCAATACTGTCCCAATGACAGGCAAGAATATAAAACACAAGTTTAAACAGACACAAAATATGTCCGTATGTCCGTATGTCTGTACAAATACGGTCACAGACTGAGAAGTGTTTTGTTGACGTTCGTAAAAATAATAAAAAAAAAATAGTAGTTAATAACAATTCTATTCCAATCAGCAACAATAACTATGCATATCGAGTACCTGTACTCAGTTATACTGCTTGTCTTTTGAATAACAATGTATTGTCTCCGACTTGTCGACATGATATTCGAAATAGTTCTATTGAAAGTTTTTTATAGGATTTTTATATATAAGCAATTTATATAGATTTGCATTAAATTTGAATAAATTTTTATTTTGAAACTAACTAGCTGCGCCTTACACAATTTTGGCATAGATTATGACTAAATCTTTCCAAGGCATAATAATGATGACTATCTGCCAAAAAAAAATATTATATAGGTACTACATGCCTCGTCTCGAGGTTTCTTTTTTAAGTTTAAAATGACTATAAAAGATTAAAATTAAGTGTATTTATTTCTTGGAAACAGCCTCTTACAACATCAACCAGGTGTCATTGGCATAATAACTATGGTAGATGAGAAAGAAAGAAAGTTCGTTGCTCTTGTAAGGAATTGGCAAATCATTTGGTTGGAAACTATGGCAAGATTCAAGAATTTAAGGCAGATTTCGTCATGTTCCATTGGGAAACTACTTGACAGTAGGTAAGGAAGAGTTCTTTGATAATTAAATCAGTAAAGGAATACGCGACTCAGCTCGTTATAATTAAAATAAATTTTAATTTTACGCTCGCTTATCACAATAATGAATAGGTCTGGTAGGCACTGGTCTTATCAACGACAACAAGCAAATAAATACGCGGGGCCAGGCAGCTGTCAAATCCTTCAGGTTCAGCACAACAAGATGCAAGGCAGTGAAAGACTGCTGTGACTCCCTAAACGCGATAACTATAATTCATGATTACTCTTTTTTGGGTACAATGTACTATCCCAGGGAACTTTGAAGCTGATGAATGGGTTAGACGAGGCTCTTCCCCTCGAAAAAGCACAACCATTAAAACCATCGATGCACCAATGTCGACGCTGGTACAAGATAAGCTAGAGGACCCAAAGCCTAGCTTTTCCAATTACTGTGCGTGCGAAGATATATTTTTTGACACGCAGTTCATTTTTGAGAAGCTTCTCATGACAGTTCTTACTCTTGGATGTTTATCAGACGTTCGCAAGAGCAAATAAAAACCTTCAGGCGCATGTATAGAACGAGCCAGAACCGAAATTCTAAAACAGGTGGCGGTTCCTGGTCGTCTAATCTAGTGTTTTGGCCATTTGCACTGAACCACAAGATCACCCGATTTGACCGCAGTAGACTTATTTTGCCATGGTCTTTCCAATAACTATATGTTTTTGACGTGGTCGGAAAGTTATCCCGACGGCACAATTCCCAACCTGGAGTGCCAGACCCTGTTTTTGATCCTAGGACAGCAGGCCGGTAATTCCCGTGCAAGACTTATTTTGATAGGTGAATTTAAAGTCGCATACACTTTTGCCCACGTTTTTGACTTTATATCAAAATGAATATTATACTCTTTGAATGGGACTTGTGCTGTCAAAGTCTGTTAATTTGTAGGAACTAAAAGACAACAAAATTCTAAAAATGTTCCATAATTACTGTGTAGCTGACATAAGCTTACTACGGATTTTACATTAAACATATGAGCAGTTTGATAGCAGTGACAAGATATTGCAATATTGCATCATTTCGAATCTTCAAACAAAATTTGCATTGTAGGAGCACCAAAACCCACTTCCTTCCGTGAATTGATAAATAATAATCGCAAAACTATAACAACGTCGATCAACCTTGTCAAAAGCAGCTGTCAATTAATCGCCGACTTGTATTCCATTATTAATTGTTTCAATTTAAGCTTAAGCATCGGCAATGCATTAAAGCAAAAACATGTATGTTTGTAGTAGATTTGCAAGGATGACGACATTGAAAATCCACTCTAGATAATAATTTTGTTAAGTGGAAATCAATGTATTTGCCGCCGCACCAGATAGCTAATGATAAAGAGTCAATGTAATGTCATGTATAAAGTATCTGCGTTTCATATATTCATTCACATCGATAAATACCTGGAACAAAATCTAATATCGCAACGCTCTTGCTAACATTGTACAGCAGTTCAAATAAAGTGAACTAAGACAAAAAGTAAATGCAATTTAAAATTGAACTTGGACTTTACATTGCAGTTCCATAACTTAAACTCTGCTCATCACTTGCCGCAGGCAATCAATAAATTTGCATAGCTCTCATTCATCGCGACACTTGCATAAATCAATCTAATAAAGAATAACCTCAGTAGCTACATAATAACTACATATAATTATCGATTTTAAACAAGATGTCCGAAACTTATAAACAACTCTCGGAGTTATGGTTAGACTAAAGTGTGTTTCATAATTACTCGCACCTATCAACCCACCTACACTAATACTACTTAATTAAGAAATAATGTACAGCGTTTTTCCACTTTTCTATCACCTTCATATAGTAGGAAAAATGATCAATGATAATGGCGCCGTCGCTGAAGCCGCCTACACAAATGCACGATCACCACGAGTTTGACACAAGTCATATAATTATTGTAGTAGCTGCTGCCATCTATAGGCACGAAATAACGTGCCAGTCATCGTGTTTTACTTCCACTGGTTTGGTGGCGCGCGGATATTTTTTGTTTTTTAATTCATTTAAAATGGAAACAGCGAGGGTTTCAATTAGGTAAAACTGGATTTTGGTTTTTTTTTTGCTGAATTTTGTGAAATACCTAGTTGTGACAATCTTATTTATGCGTCAGCGGTAATGAGTAAAAGAAAACTAACCCAAGCGACACCATATTGGATTGCTGAGCTTTGCAACTTCATACTAATGGGGTATCAAGTTGTTATTTTTCGATAGGTATCTACTTTTATGCGATCGACTTCAAAGCTAATGGCTTTGTTATTATTTAGCAAATCAATTCCGCTTATAAGAAATGCGGAACAATAATAAAGTAAATAAAAGATAAGAGCCGTTAAAAATAGTAAGCAATGACAAATCGATATAGGCAATGTGTTAACACAAACAACAGGAGACGAAATACATAGCAGTTTATATATACATATATAAAATAAATAATGTTGTGAAATTGGTAGAATTCTCGTGAATTGGCAGAATTCAAGCGAATCGGTAATATTATCTTAGGTTCCATAGAAAGACTTTTGATGTTTTTTTTGGAAGTTCAGAGAAAAATTAACTCAACTTTCTACGTATTCTACGTATGTATATGGAGGTTTGATTTTTGTCACAGAGAAGTTTTTTAAGTTTTATATTAAAAATTGTCTTTTTTTACAATTAAAAGAAATCCTTTAATTAACTAGTTAAACAGCAACTCTGTCTTTTGATGAAAAATGCAGGCTTATTTTGGTGCATGTTGTTGTGTAAGGATCTTCTCACTCCATAGTAATAGTTAGATCTCTGTGGATATCAGCGTTTCTGATATACCACGAAGCATTAACGATTTGCCTAGGAATTATATTTTGGAAAGTTTGTAAAATATGAACATTACTTGGTTTGGTTCAACTCCAAAGTTGTATACCATTCGTCCAAACTGGTTTTAGCACTTGCTTGTATAAAAGCAGCTTGTTTTGCATGCTGAGCTTCGAGAATTTGTCAATCAGCCAATACATTTGATTAAATCTGATAACGAGCTCCTCGCATTTCTTCTTAACATGCGATTTCCATTTTAATTTAGCATCTAACGTCATTTCCAAGCGTACGGAATTTATACCGAGTCAATTAAAAGAGGTAGATTACTTACATTTCTGTAGGTAAGTTTTTGTCCAAGCGCATATTTTGTCGATCGCTCATTGAAGGTTATATGTCGCGGACTGAATCGAATCTTCTACGGCTAATACGGCCGTATCATCTGCAAACGTCGCTACGATGTATCATCTTCTTGCGGTATATCATGAATGTAGCCAAGAACGCTTCCTTGTGGAATAATCGTTCGCGTGTTTAACAGGAAAGAGTCTGTCCGCTAAATAAGAGCTTACGATCTCATATTTGTAATTTTTAAATATATTTAACTTAAGACTATTAAGCCAAAAGATCTGCGCACTTAACTAAAAAGCTATAAGTTCGCGTGAGTTAATAATGATCGGCAGGCTTCACTAAGTACAATGAAATGTTTGTTTGCACAAAGAGCTAGCTTCGCAAAATTGGGCGAACACAAAGTAAGTTCAAGCTTCAATCTCAAAAAACAAAGTGGTAATGATTGAGTATGAGAATTATATTTATTTTTTATATTGAATTCGTGGCGGTCAAGGGTGGAGTGCCAAAAAGAATGTATTTATTTGTTCACACTTGTTAGGTTGTTTATTATTCAATTGACTCGGGAAATGAAGCAAAATGACTAACATTATCACTTCTCTGTTCGAAAACAGATAAATTACAAAGTATTTACATATGGCATAATATGCTAATAATGCTAGCCCGTAATTCTACCTTTTCGGTGCCAAAAATTAACACCATTTGAAATTTCAAATATTTAATACTTTTAAAGTTGTCATTGAACATAGACAATAATGTTTCCCATTTGCTTTAGAAGTGCTTTTCAAACATTTCTTTTGGTATATTATATTTTTCAACATCCGTTGAATCGAAAACCGATAAAGCACTGTCGACATTCCGGCAGCGTAGAGGCGCTTTTGACAAGACATGGGGCTTGCCTCCGAAAAGGGTCCTTTGGATATATGCGCCCACTCCTCTCATAAGCATCGGTTGTTTGGTGGAACAGGGTATCGCGGAAATGTGTAAACGGCATTTCCTCGGCTGTCAGGGGCCTTCCCTAGCACGTCGGGCTCTGCTCCAGATGCTTTGATGAAACTTTCCCCCCTCCCCCTCGATATGTATTTAATGGGGTGTATGCTAAAAAACCATCGTTCGCTTAAAGAGAGGTGGTTTTTGGTACCATGCGGACTAGAATTTTGAAGAACTTGCTCGAGAATTGTCCTTTGACCGCTGTCTTATGGATATGCCGTCTGATGCTAACACGTCAACTTTCCTCAGCGAACGGAGTGGCTTCGGCCTGATGGATTGAATCCCATCGTATTTTCCGGCTCCAAAACCGGAAAAGGGTCTGGTGCTGGAGTCTTTGTGGAACGCGATGACATAAGACTTTACTACCCCTTGGGTAAACAAACGTCTGTTTTCCAAGCAGAGGTTTTTGCCATCCTAATGGCTATGTGCTATACACAACAGGGGGAGGGCTAGAGGCATTTGTATTGCAGAGTGCCGAACATCTAAGCTCTTCATCACTGAAACTCCTTTTCATCTTCCTTCGAAAGACTGGAAAACTAAGTACAATAACATCCGGAGGGTAAGAAAGCTATTCTGTAGGGAAAATAAGGATGGTTATGAGTTCAATTTTTTAATCATTAATGAAATAAAATAACAGATTAGCGCCACAACCGCTGTCGCTGATAACGCGATTACGCAAAAAAAAGTTGAACCAATCGAAATTGCGGAGTAAAAGCTTGTTCAATTTCGATAATGTTGAGAAAAACTATCGTAAAGTTGCACAATCTGTTTCCTTTATAGGTCATAAGAATATATCACAAGATAGAAAAGGTTAGGGTCCGCTGGGTTAAGGGATCAGATGTTTTTGTTTCAAAAAATGTTTGACATATTTCTTAGTCGACGTTTTTATTTTATTTCGAAAAAACTCATATTATATTCGTACACATATATTTTACCCGAAATTGGAAACAAAAGAATATTTCACAAATGCCTACGTAAGAAGAAATTAATTTTTACAAAACGTTTCTGCAATTACACTTTAGAACTGCATGAATTCCCCGTGAAAACAATTATTGGACAACTGTATAGATGTTCTCGGGAAATGGAAATGGCTCCTTCTCAAGAAAGAAATAGTTGCGGATAATATCCATGAGAAGATTCATATGTTTTATGGCTCTGTACGAAATCCTTCAACTGGCAATGTTTGAAAGGCAAATATTTATCTCGGTGTTAATCGTATAAAAAATAAATGTTTTCCCCTAAATTATGTCTTTTTCCATTCGTTTCACTCTGACAATGAGATTTACTCAATCCGAAAGGGAAAATGTGTTGGAGCCTATAGTCTATGCACTTTAAATTTGCAACTTTGGGTTAATCAAAAATATACATTCAGTAAATTATGTGCAATGAACAACATAATTGGTGTAGTCCATCAAACCTACCTAATACCCCTTTCAATTTCCTTAAAATATGAAGGCCTCTAAATCAAAGCAGGTAAAAGAAAAGTCTACCCAGGCGATTTTAAACACAGCGATTGAGTAATAAAAACCAATTTTAAAATGTAAAATTTCTTCTCCGTAGGACACCATTCATCTTAGACAATGGGTTTATAGATCTATAAAACTATCGACATAGGTATAAAGATACCTACATATTAAACAGCACGAATGACTTCACTCAAAATGAAATAACAGCAAGGTTAAATTTGAAACGATAATTGGTGCCTACCTGCCAAAGACGCAGTAAGCCAAATTAAAAGTCTCCCGGAATAGATTTAAAAATAAAACCGGAAACCTCTGACCTTATATTTATCATCTGCGCTAATGCAGGTTTATCCCAAATCGCACAGCATCTTATATTAAATACAGGTACTTTTCCCATTGTAAGACTATTCAAGGTTGAAATTGGCATCAGAATTGACTGGTTTTGATGTTTTCTTAGGAAACTATCAACTGCAAACATCTGCACTTCCATCAATCTATCTCCTACCCACATAAGTTGTTCCAAAAGAGATTACCACTTGTAGTTGTCAATGAAGAAACTTATCACTTCACATGATTACACAAATAACAACAACTAAGTCCTGTGACATTCTTCGAGCAGCAACACAGGTAATTAACCGATTATTACAATCGCTTTGCAACGATCTACACAATTATCACTCGCTGGCGATTTGTATCTCGATTGCACTTTGTTTTTGTGCCACAATTGTTAATAAATTTATTATTAAGCCACTCATATTCGGAACTTACTCCAGCGAGTCTTATCATGGCACTTAAGATAAACAATACGTGCGAACGGGCCATCAGCCGATCAGTAGTACCGCAATTACGTGCAATATATTTGTTTCTGCATAAATAATCCCCAAGAAATCTTTTTCTTTTTTTTTTTTTGTTCGATTTGATTTATATAGAAGGCGTTTATTATTGACAACAGATATAATGAAACAAAAGAACTGTCACATGTCTTAGGTGACATTTCAACTGTCCTGCCTGATTACTGTTCCAAATGGATTACTTCCAAAACAATGGAAACAATGCATGACCTCATTGTTATTATTTCAAAATCTCTGCTCTGTTTATGTTGGTATCTTTCTTTCAGTAGACAGAGCACAGATTGTGGATACCATACTTATTTGATTATCATCCACACATTGTGACATATTTACTGTATATCGCTTGCCGAAGAAGTGTGTATATCTTTCATCTAAAAAAAAAAAGAACCTAATCGGATGAAGCCGGATTATGGGTTTCTTTGACTGCGTTTGCATCTACTTTGGTATTGTTGTATTCAATTTGTGATGTCTATATCGCGCTGAATCTGTCTTGAATAATAAAAAAAATAATGTCAATGTACCTTTTCTATGAGTGGGTTTGCTTCATGATTTCAGAGTAGCGGAGCTTATTTATTGGTCATCTGATTTCAGTCAGGCAACCCTTTCTTTAATGTAGTCATTCTAACGTAGCTCAATAATCTCACATTTAATGCATTCATGAATTGGTCGGAGGTTGTCGTTGAAAAAGTGAACGAATATGCGAAACTTGTACTGCACACATTCTTGTCTTTTTCAACATAATCACCACAACACAACTGCGGTAGGTGCATAAACTTTGTTTGGTATTAAGAATATCTGATAGCTAACGCAAAGACCAGTTTCATCTGTTGAGAGTTCAAGTCTATTCGGCGTCTGCATGATGTCCAACATTAAAATTCGCAAATGCTTCCATAAAACATATAAATTCTATAGATATAGACGATATATGTATTTAAAACTTAACACCGAAAGATGAATTACGACTTTAAGTCATTCCGCAGAAGCGCGTGGGATAGGTGATTTATTACCACACATTATTTACAACCGATGCACATGCACATAAAATCTTTCAAATTAATATGCGAAAAATCGCTGCGGCACTTAAATTAATTATAATAGGAAGGAGAATTTATTGTTAAAAAGTACTTTACATATTTGGTATGCTCTTGAATGTTTTTCAAAGAGATGCACTGTTTGCGCGAAATGCAAAATTCATAACAGACAAATAGAAAATAGCAGTGCCAACATTCTATTCTAAAAATGTGATTGAAATATCCTTTGTTTTTTTTTGCGAGCAAATTTCTTAAATTTAGAAATCTGGACTTTGTGTTTTGAAAAATTAAGGCTTGTACTTGTCCAACATACACACGTTGTGCGTGCGGATATATATTTTTTGATAGCTCTTAGCGACAGCGCTTACGGTTGAGCGCGTCCTTGAGTCATTTCAGGTAATTGTTCCGAAGATATTTTCGGAGACCGTAAAATGCTGTGTTCTACTTTCTACAATAAGAAACGTGCACTGTATTTCCCAAAGTAAAATTCAACGTTCTAGCTCAAGGACCCACATACTCATGACCACAATGTATATTCGTCACACACCACATCAACACCGAAGTGAACATGGATATTATGGATAAAGAGCATAAAATTGTTTAGGCAGACGACCTCAGTGAGGAATAGCCAACGAAAAACAAAGACTCCCTCTGCGCATAAGAACGGCACTGTTTCGATCCGTATGGTGTCGCCTCTTAAACCACTACCGCAACTGCTTGTACAAGTCAGTAGAGTTTAAATGCCCAGACTGATACACTCTGAAGCAACCATTTCCCTGGGCCTGGACACAACGGACTTAACAGAAACAGCAAATCCAGAAACCTCGACGGGATTTCGTCGGATTTCGGCCGACGATATCATTTAGGCCATGGGTGTTTCTGTCCATCTCTAAAAAGAGGTCGTAGGCTTGCGCCCAGACTTTGAGCCCGCTAAGTCAATGTCGTTGTCGCATACTACAATAGGCACGATCTTGTGCGCAATGCTGAGAAGAATTATGACTGTATTTGGCGCAGTTCACAGAATCACCTGTCTTAGAGACTGGAAGAAAAATGCAGAGTATTCATTCTGACATCTCCCTTTAAAAACCGTATTTTGAAGGGCGTCTACTGCCGCAAATAGTTGGATTTAAGCATTTTTGCTATTCAGCCTCGGGATTGGGTATCCATCCAGGCAGAACAACCCTTTTATAAGAGGAGTAGACGTTTATATATCTTCTTAAGAAGTAGCATTTGCATTGTTGTTCCCAGTTTGCGCACCTTCCGGGTGTTGTTTCTTCCAAAATCTCAACACCGACAATAAACATGTTTCCATGATCGTCCTCTCCGTCTTCGGTTTGGGCTTTATAGGACTGAGTTGTGTTTTTTACGTTGTGGTAAACGTTTCAAACTTTAATTTATTAACTGAAGCAATGCGCTTCTCGAACCACCTCTTCTTCCTAAGAAGAATGCCATCGTTGAAAGCGATCACGAATTGACAGCACGCATAATTTAACCACTATTATTGGTGAATTGGGAAACTCATCTCACATGTGGCACCGCTGGAAAGCCTGGATATACAGTACGTTCGTATCTAATGCGCAACATAAAATAGGCTTCAAGATGTTTGTATTGCATCGTTACCCATTAAGTAATCACCCAAAAAGCATGGGAACAAATTTGACTTCATAAACTCAATTGGATTTGGGAGAATTGAAAGTTAATTTGAAGAACTAACTCTAATGAGTACGTCACTGTTGACCCTTAACTTCGGACCAACTTCAACTAAGTCGAAAATCGTTCCCTAGCACAAACAAAAACCTTCTCTTAAGTCCTAACCTCCTCAAATGAGATGAGATGCACTCAGTATTACACCATTAGAACGCATTTTTAAAAGAATTCATTACTTTTCCCGGCTTCAAGGCTTCATTACCATACCTAAGTAAGCCCCCTTCGAGTACTCCACCACTACATAACGTTAGAACATTCTTCATTGCATAACTGCATCTCAGCTTACAAATTTTTAATTAAAAGTCTAAATAATGACAGTTAATTATCAATTCCAATGAACTATTCTACGACTTGTTGCCACTTTACCATGTTTCTGTGCCGCAGCAATACGCTGCTGCTGCATAATGCAGTTAGCCTTAAAGCTGTCTGTATCCAGCGAATAAAAAAGATAGAAAATAAATTAAGTAAACAGCAACCATCTAATCATTCGTTTATCTGTGTCTGTACTCCTATCAGGGCACATATCTATGCAAATATTTATTCAAGCCTCACCTAGAACACATACACATATACATATGTAGATAGATTCAAAGCAACGCGTCATAAAATGCCATTCAAGTGACATAAGAACAGGCAGCACTCTTCAAGTCAGTTAAGGTAATCCGAAAGCCATAATTGATGTGCTACTTTTTTTTTTCATCGAGAAAGAAAGACGACGATCGTTTTGAAGAAAGTTTTTGACATTTAATTTAGCCTTTTATGCCAACATTTTCCAAATGACATAACCTGCGTCACTCGAATAATTCGTATTTTATTTCATCGCAAAAATCCCAAACGAGTTAACATTAATTAAATTCAAATCAAAACATGGCCGGTTGTGGATCTCGTAAAGTGACAGAAGCTTGTATTCGAAAATATGTATGTATGAATAAAATAAAAACCAGTTTTGTGCGATCTTTTCCGTGATCGGAACGGATGACGATTGTGTGTTTGTATTTACTTTGTCGGCGCGAGTGATGGCACTCAATGGTGCTGCTTTATGGTGTATCAAAATGAGTATTATCTATGATTTTCTAATTTTTCTGCAACCATTTTAAGTCACGTTTAATTATTATTGCTGGCTGAACTGTGTGGCGATGCCTTCTTGGGTTGGTTGGAATTTTCGTTGTTGACCTTCGGCAAGAGTGAGAATAAATAATATGGGTGAACTCCTTTTTTTCCCCTTAACGTGTTTTCGTTGATTCATTAAATAAAAAAGTCGGAAGAAAAGTTTGATTACAGGAAACTGGAAAGTTATGTTGATGTAAAACAGCGGGAATTCCAAAAATTATGCCACCTACGAGATGTTCGAATAGTGGAATATATATCGAATGACAATTTTGATGCTTTGTGTGCGGTATGGGGAATGAATTACCTACAAACTGTCAGACAACATTATGTAGGATGCAATATCTTAAAATATTCTCTATAAAACCATTGTAGGAGTGGTAGTATTTTTGTTTTGTTTCTTTGTTATGTGAAGTTTTTATAAGATTATGAATTAAATCACACGTTTAGAAATGCAATAGAAGAATAATAAGACTTATATTTATGACTTAAGTTGGTTGGAAAGAAGAGGTTTAACATGAGAATTTTCTCTTCGGCTTTTGTGTGTCACTTTTATGAGTATTATAGAGATAAAGATATAAATTTGGGAACATTTTATAGTTTAGCTATATATCGATATTATTTTTTTTAAATGTGGCGCCCAAGAAAGGGCTTTCTTTCGTGTAAAATAAAATAAACGATTAAAACGAGCCTAAGCAAATCGCATGCTAAAACCAAACCTACTAATCCAATATGGACTGAGACATTGTTTGTTGATTAACCTTATTTGTTTTTGGTTATTTTTCAACAGAATTGATTTATTTCACTCTCATGAACCTTTACAAAAATGTGTGCCAAGATTGCAGGACAATTTTTATCCTTCTAAATATGTACATAACAAGGTGGAGCTTAGTTAGGCTCAGAGAGTCCGAAAAGTGCTCTTGTTATCACACAGGATACAAAAAACAAATATAACTTCGGTTTAAAATATACGACTTTCATCGCAGTCCTATCCTATTGGGATGAAGGTCTAATTCCGAAAAATTCCACTATAGGGATGTACATTAAAGCGATCAAGACAGCAGGCCCCATGGTAACGGCTATATTCTCAAACTACCCCAATGTCTCCCTGCGGGTCGCGGGTCAGGTGGAAATTATAGCTATCCGAGAAGCAGCTTGTAGACTCTCTATGCAACCTATACATAGTAAAACTTTCATTCTCTTTAGTTATAGGCAGTTAAGCAGCAAACAAAGCAGTTTTCCACTTCGTTCTTCCACTCTAAGCTTGGTGGAAGATTTTATTTATAGGCAAATCTATTGGCCTTCTCAATGCCGCCTTGAATGATTTCGCGAAAGCTTGAGGTTCAATTGCATCACTATGACCACAACCAGCAGGCCAACTTAGGTCTCTCTATTCCCTCTCAAGTCTTCAACTACTCCCCTTCATCTCATGTGGCGTCGAAAAGGACCATCAAACGGTCTTAGCGTGCCTTCGCTTTTTGCAGATGCAGCGACTTCACTAAATTATTTTAAATATTCTTGGTTTAGAGCAGATACTTCATGTGTTGTTCATCATCCTGGCATATACATCATCAGTGTTGCCTTAACTTCTGCGACAGAGAAAATAAAGTCTAACAACGAGTGCATGTCAGTGTCTAATAATCTTTTGTGTTCAAACCATTTACGTACCTCGTTCTACACTTGAGCGGTAAACATAACATTTTGCTTTTATCGAAAAAGTAAATTCACAAAGTGACAGTGCATCCCCCACCTACATATACAGGCAGGGAATTATCTACAAAAAAAAATTAAACAAAACAGAATCATCAACACAAGTTAGTTAAAAAAAAAACAGGAACGCAATTATCTTATTACAATGATGATGCTTTGTCAAACGTGACTAACTAAGACACTTTTATAAATTGCACAGAACAAAATAAAGCCGCCATTTGGTAAAATTTATATAAATCGTGTGCAAAAAACTGTTATGGGAGTTAAAAAGTTTAAATACGATAGAAGTGAATTACTTTATCTGAAGATATATTGTCATCGGCATGGGCTGAGGTTTGGTAGTCTGTTGGAGAACGCTGTAGTAATTGGTCTGATAAATATTTGATGTGATTTTGAAATATTTTTGCGTGTGATTTTTTTTTTATTATTATTATTACAATTACAAGGTACGCATTTTTTTATTACATATTATAATCGGATATATGTATGTAAAACCATTTTATTTGTTTAATGGTGTTTTTTTAAAAAATAAAATGCCCTAGGAGATAAATTTATTCGAATCTTAACCTTGACGTTATTCTAGAAGCAGTTGGAAAGGGTTTTTACAAAAACAAATGCTTTCTCCCATTCCTTTTGGATTTCGTGAGCAGCAAAGTTGTGGCACGGCCTAAATTTTACGAAGTGTTAGATCGGGACGCAGTTTTTTGTGTAGATTGATTTCCCGAAGGTTTTCGACAAAGTCAATGGTATTATGTAAAAAGCTTTAAAAAGCTACTCAAGTAGTTTTTTTAATCAAGTAGTTGAAATTGTTACCGGCGTTCTTCAAGGTTCCGTACTGGATCCTCTATCGTTTTCAATGTACATTAATAAACTGCAGTCTATTATCGAGAAGTGCACATTTCATGTGTATGCATATGATGATCTGTTGTAGCGCACAATTTCCCGCTCGATTACACAATCTTAACAACATTTCAAAACAACATTCAACAGACGCAATTCAATCCGCTAACATCAATTTATTGGATCCATTGAAATTCCACAACTTTCAGTACCAAAAACTACACAAATTCTCACCTCCATTAACCTTCTCTGTCTGTAGCTTCGAGTAACGATTCCGAATATATGTATATATATATATTTTCTCTTTTTATCATTCTTCCTGTGTCTAGAGTCTAGGTCTTCCCGTCGCTCACGTCGATCGCTGGAAAGTTGCTTTACCCAAACTAACAGCGCCGATATCAATAAGATCAGCAAATCGGTGCCTAGGCACAAACACCAAAGGGCACAGCACAGTTTTATGGAAATTTTCCTACTGCCACTGTCACAAGACACTAGTTTTCACGACTTAGCTACATATTTCAAACAGAATCCGAAAAATAAAAGCTGTTCATCTAACCTGAGGTAAGCCATTGCTGTTCGTTCGCAATTGCCACTGCTGCTGCTGCGTCGTAAAGTCGTTCAACGACAATCATTTCGATAACCAAGGAGAGGTGTTGTTGTGTTCGCCTTTGCCAGTCGAATATATAGGTACCTACACCCACCGGTATCTATCTACTATAGCTCCACCAGCCATAGCAGTGTACAAAGAAACGTCTTTCTCCGCAATGGAAAACGACAAAGAAAATGTATCTCTGCTGGAGCTCTAGGTTGGTATTTGGACCTATGGAGAGCTGGGCAAAAGCAGCAGCAGCACTCATGAGAATGAGACATACTACCAAAGTAAAGCATAACAAATCGCATGCGTAGGTAGAGTGGGTTCAGATATAGAGATGAGGTGAAAAAACTTTGCGTTTCATTATCTTGAATGGAGCCTATGCCCATTCTACGGGATTTCGAGACTTTTGTTTGTGTTTTTCTTTCTCGGTTTTTTTTTCAAAGAGATTTACTGGTTTTCGATAACAGGAAACGCATTTATTCCACGAGAGTCCAAAGGGCTTCATTTTTTTCATGCACGACACAGACTCTTTTGTGTTCATTTTGCGGTCCACCAACCTAGTGATTGATGGATGGCAATATGTAAAACTTCATTATTGCCAATTTAAATCGGTAATAATTGCTGCGGCAGCACGCTGTTCATGATTGTAGTTCGACAACTGTCGTCATCATGGATGCCGCATGTAATGGTCTCACCATTCGATTCGACCCGTAAGCTGTGAAGTGCTGAAGAAGAAAAAAAAGGTTCGCACACGACATATGGCGTGGACAGGATTCTGTAAAAAAGAAATACGACGTTTCATGACCGCATTTGCACATGCTGCGCAGTTTAAACTTGTTTGTCCCTCTGATGGAATTCACCAAAACTCTCGCTAAAATATTCCTGTCTAAAAAGTCGGTCGTTGCACAAAAGAACAAGAGTCCCTAAGTTTTGTTTTATTTTGCACCTGGCTTAAAGGCATGACATGATCGCCGGCCGATCATCATGATGCTTGGACTCAGTTGAACGATGACGACATTCTCTTGCTGCTACTTGCGTAAAGGGGCTCTTTTATGTCCTCAACTTCTTCTGTGTTTTTTTCTCGAATTTTTTTTTCTACCAACATTCATTGAGGAAGTTGACCTCTGAAATTGTGTTTTTATTTTCGTTTTATGATTTTGTTGACCGATTAAAGTAACGACCATTTTTTTTTATTAGTGTCGTGTGACTTCTCTTTGTCGCAACTTTAATATAGAGTGAAGGGATTCGGTTGCTGTTGTCATGCGATCGAACTTTGACTTTAATGCATGTTAACATGAAATTGACAGGTTCTTTAAGGGAATTTTTTCATATCACTTCTGTTCGTCTTTTTTAAGACTGGCTATCATCATCATATTGTTCTGGCAGCACTTCACATTTATGAAGTGCGGAATTAAGATAGCAAAATTAAATTTATTAACTTGGTTAAGTTTTTAGACGTCAATCAGAGGTATTTCGGGCTAAGACCCTGAATGATACGTGTAATTTGTTGCCGACCTTTATATAAATATTTCCAAAAGGCTGATTTTTGAAGACTGTTGCTAATTTGATATATTTTTCTTTTCTTTCTTTTCAGACGGGTGAAGTCGATTTATTGTGCTGATAGCAACAATCAAAACGTAAGTTTATTTATTACAACTTTAATCCTAATTGAGTGGGTGTTAATGTGGGGCTGGTGGTTGTCTAATATGTAGAATTATTACTGGATGTGATGAAATTATATCTGAAGATGCGATAAGCATAAGGGTGTGATATGATAACATGCACGTTAGCTGTTTTAAGGTTTATGACATGCGTTTTTGAATAGCCTTTAAGTTTTCTTTTGTTTTTTTTAAAGAATGTACTCTCTCTCCTAAGTACCTGTTCGATTCGAAAAGGATTGCGGATTGCAATGCCTCAAATTCAAAATCGATCTACCACACTTTCAATCTAAAAAAACGAACGAATAGTAATGAGGTGAACGATCAATCCCATTCAAATATCCACTTTGAATGATCGAGACCGAAACGCAATGTTTCACTATCAGTGTTGTCACTTCTACCACTATATCTGCATAATTGTCTAATCTGCACATCTTCTACTGTGCTCGAAAATACCACTTTTTACCATTCTACTTTAAACTCGAAGCCCTTCTGACTGCATTTAAATATTTTTTTTTCCATTTGTAGCAACCGTCAGTCAAGTCAAAAATTCGCCTTTAATCAGAATGGAACGATACCTCCTGTATTAAAATTGTAATCAATGGTGAAAATATTCGCTGAAACCTTGTGAACTTAAAATTGAATCAATAATTAAAATTATTAATCCCCGCAAAAAATATTTCTTCTATAGCTCAGTGTCTGAATAAAACCCAGACCGTGGTGGAATTGACAAACCTGGTATCAGGAAGTTCACATATTATAACATATGTTCATAGATCTTGGGTTGGGAAGATTCTAAGTTTCAGTTGATGCCAGGCTTCGGCCAGAGTTGCGGGACCCTCCTTATGGTCTTAATTTACTTCAGAACTTTTCCAAAAAATAATCTGTTTAAACAACATAGGCCGTTTACGACATTTCCATCAATTAAAACAAAAGAAAAACATAAGGAAAGGCTACAGTCCGCTTGGAGCGAACAGTATGATACCCTATCCCTATATGCCCCAAAAAAAACCTTAAGAAGATGATGGATAGCATTTTATTTCATTCTATAAAATTAAGAAAAAAAACAAAAACATTTTTTGAAAAAACGCCCCCAAAATGTGGGCGTGGCCAAAAACTTTGTATGGGCGATATATTGGAAAAAATATTGGCTAAATATCTTGTTAAACATTTTTTTCGGTTTCTATGAAAATTATCGAAGAAAAAAGCATTTTAGTGAAAAACGCCCACAAAAAGTAGGCGTGGCAAAAAACTTTATATGACAAACTTATAAAGGAGGGCAGTGCCTACATATCGTAGGGTATCATACTGTTCGCTCCAAGCGGACTGTAGCCTTTCCTTATGTTTTTTTCTCCAAAACTACTACGTTTTGCAAATTTCCAAGTGGAAACACAGTTCACTATATTTTCAATTACTCCATTTGTATAAGATTCAATTCCATTAATAAAGTCCTTAACAAAATCGAACTGGAATGGGACTAATGTCATCTGAATTCAATTTCAACTTGATCGAATGGAAATCGTGGTATAGTACCAATTTAGATGAATCAGGCTTGTTTTACGGCTCATATTAATTTAGTTTTGGGTTAATTTTCTGTTCTCGAGAATCTCTGCGCACACACACGTCGTTCATATCAGATTTGGTAAAGAATTTGAATAAAAAAACAAAAGCAATTAAAGTATGTATAAAGCCAAAATTGAACCATAATAATTCTATAACAAAGTGTGAACGCTACGTTAATTTTGTGTGGCCTAGATTCGAATTCACGCCTTTTTTGAAGCCACATACAACCAATTTGTGCCGTATTCTAAAACATACTGTTTCGTTCGGTTCACACATATCGGCAGCAACCGAAACTAACAAATTAAATAAGTACTGCTAGTTGGAGCCTCTTTGTAAATTGCAGGAAATTTAGCGGAAACAAATAAATAATAAATGTGGGGTATTTAATAACTGATATGTTGCTCCTTCATCTTCTTTTAATTAAAACTATGAAGAAATCGAAAATATATGGAATACGAATGAAAATTAAATCATCCAATCCAGGAGATCTACCACCATTCGAAGAATAACTGAAATCTTTTTAAAAAAAAACTTTGCGAAGGAACGATGACATTCTTTATTCACTATTCAGTGCTGCTGGACAGATTTACGGTGATAGCCTAAACTTGAGGAGAAAATTTTGCTTTCACTCGAATACCGCATTCTCTAATAAAAAAAAACTATAAGGAACCAACGACAAAACCGAAACGCATAATATTTTGTCCAATACCGTTTGATTTGCGTTGAAGATTGATTTTTAGTGCAATAACTTTGGGTCTTTATCTATACTTACATTGATCTTACCTAACCGTACAGTGCTAGGTGTTTTGGAATAATTCTCTATCCCAAACTCAATTGAAAACTATCTTTCCTTTTTGGGTCCGTTACAAAACCTTTAGCAAAAGTTGGGGCATGCGAACAAATTTAAACCTTGTGTATGTGCACAGCCGCATTATGACGAATTCTTACTTATAAGTTACTATTGACTAACAATTAAGATGTAGACCGGCTCAAGTTAAGCCTATAACATAAGCAAACGGTAAACACGATCAGCTATCCTTACAATCCTCTTTGGAAAAGGTGCAGGTGAGTTCTCTGTGTCTCTAAACACCACTAAGTCTTATTTCTTATTTCCAACGTCGCAACTAAATAAAAAAATAAAATTTCATTAACTTCAATAGTTAAGGGCAGGTAATGAGCGTAGTGTTTATCATATCTGTCCGGATGTTTTGCATTTCTACGTTTGTCTTAAGTATGCTACTATTTATACAGATAGAGAATCCTAAAACTCACGAGAAAAAATGGTATCCCAGTGGGGTCTACCATTACCCCAACTTAAATGAATATTTTCGATTTTAAGGTATAACTATTCTAATGACTCCGATTTAAAAAATATTAGACATAGCTTAAAAAACGCTTAATACATTTTGTAGATCGAATTTGATTGCGCAGAAATATTAGTTTTTTAGTTTCAGTTTCTAAATTCAATTCGAATTTATTTGCTGCTTATCAAAAGATAGTATAAAAACACAATTTAGTATCTTATCTGCAACTAAGTAAAAGTTGCTAAGCCCCTCGGCTTGACGTATCGTAAGGTACTTATACCCTATCTTAGTCTAGATTTAAAAAATGTAAAATGATACACAATTATGACGAACTAACAACCGCTGAAGCTGATAGCCAATGAAAATATTAAAATGCACCAATACAATACAAATCACTTCCGAAGTATTATTACCGGTAACATACCTTTAGTGATTTCCATAAATCGTAAGCCACTCATATTTCAAAAAACCTGATAAACTAGATCTTTTTTAATAGATTTATCCACGCATTTTACACAAATTAAAAGCCTATGAAATTATAGCTTGATTCGATGCAAAACATTCCACATCAAAAAATAAAGGCTTATGATACTCATAAAGATACTCTCCACCAGGTGTCCCATAAAATTCGCGGTACCAGTATATCTGTATCCCCTTTTTGTTCCACACTCTATTTCAGTTCCTATGAATTTCACTGGCATCGTATTGCGCACAACACGCCACAATAAACACAATTCGTATGCAAATCATCTTAGCGACGGCAGTTTTCTATAGATTTAATAATAAAAAAAAAGTCCCTAAGCCTATCTCCATGTCTTGTGTTTCACCTCAACCGATGTTGAAAACTGTTTACACTTTTCAATGCGCGACGAAATGAATTGTTGCTAATTTATTTCGCCTTGAGTGTTGGTGACGCCAGGTACACATGTCGCCATGTCGACACATATTATCTTTCATAATGGGATTCACAGTTCCATTATACGTATGCCAAAAAGAAAATTGTAATATCAACAATGCTGCGCATCCATTCCACACCTCCGACTCCCGATCACCGATCATTTATTGCCATGTCAGATTGCACCGAGCCACAGACGACAGACACTCATGCAAATGAGTGACAATTTTTCGCGCAGCTCTTATAATAATTCAAAACAATCCGAGACCGCTGCAAAACCCAGACCAGACCAGACCATGGATCGGATTTTTATTATATATTTTATATTTTGAAGGACTGTTGGCACGTTGCTGCGCATTCTGGAGACAGTAAGGGGGCTCATTGAATTCATGAATTTTGTGGAATTTCCCTTTATGGTCTCGTCCTCAGGTAACATCGGTCGTTGTTGTTGTGTTTTTTACCATTCTATTAAGTGAGACAATCAGACAGACAGACATAGATCCAGCCATAAAGATAGAGGTCTTGGTGCCCAATGAACAATGTAGCAAACACAACAACTCATGTGACTCCATACATGGTACGTACGGTTGTCAATCAACACAACAGAACACTGCCACAGCAATTAGGAATTAAATTGTAGCGAAAATTAAGTCGAGCGGGGGCGATGTCTGGCATTTTAATTCTGAATGACACTCGACGCAGTGTAAATTTATTGCGGTCTTGTAAGTTTTACAAGTTCATGAAAAATGTTTTTTTTTTCTTTTTCATTGTTTTTTGAAATTTAACAGGAATTCAATAAATTTTGTTAAGAATACAAGACCTTGCTGAGAAGACAATCAAAATTTAGCCTAGAATTGAGTTTACATTTATGACTGCATAGAGCGGGTAGTAAAATAAGAGAAATAAAAATAGACCAGGTAGGTGGTAATATGAAAAGTTGGCATGAGAAAAAAAGTAGAAAAAATACCATTTCAAATCTAACAATTTGGATAAATTTTTGCGGGCGTGCAAAAAATTGATACGTATGTATGTATACACTTTTTTCGATTTTTGTTCGACTTGATACGTTTTTAAATTTTCATCGAAATCCTTTTTGTCATTATATTTTTAATTTTTTCAAATAAATTTTTTAATCTGTTAGTATCGTTTCATTACACTCAGAATATTTTATATGTACGACATGACCTGAAGTTCTAGTTCTTAAATGCATCAAGTTGCTGCAATTACAGTTGATTGGTGGTGTTTTTTTTTCTATTTTAAAATTCCTTACAATTTTAAGACTAAGTAGGTATTGTAAGCAAAATTTTTAAAATTATAATATGGAGTATTATATAAAAGTCATTTAACCCGGATAATATCCGGATCCTCCAACCACCAAGGAAACTAAAATTTCGAAAGTTATGATTGTCACGATGCTTATAAAGCCTGAGTACATTATTATATTTCAAAACAAATAATTGGGTTGAAATGGTAGTTCCAAGAAGCAGATGGACAACCCTTTTGTATTTACTGCAAGAAACTCTAGTAAACCTAATTATCCATCTTAAACGCTACAAGGCATTGTCCCTCATACAAAAAAATACAAACTTAAAAAGTTAACTAAAGATACATTTGATACAAATTTCAAAAGAAAAATATACATTTTTCGAAATTCAGCGACAAGGCTGCCTCCGACACGATTTAAGTCATCATAAATATCATAGTCGTCAAGCTGCCTGGCTTTAATGATCAATTTAAATGCGAAAGTGCATCATACTATTCAAGCCTCACATTGGGCGCCATTTCATAAGGCCATTGGGAATTTTTTTAAAAGCTCAAAAAAAAATTGTTTTTACACACTGGGTATCCAGTCGTCAAGCTGCCTGGCTTAAATGATCAATTTAAATGCAAAAGTGCATCATACTATTCAAGCCTCACATTGGGCGCCATTTCATAAGGCCATTGAGAATTTTTTTTAAAAAGCTCAAACAAAAATTGTTTCTACACACTGGGTATCGCATTTTAATGCACTTTTTCAGGAAGTAGGCGTGTTTAATACAATGCTAATTTTTACTAGAGTGACAGATCACGTACAATGCCAATCCTTTGTAATATCCTCATCATACTTATCAGTAGTGAGGTGTGAAGCCACAACCGACGGAAGGTCGACAACGTGAAATTTTTTTTAATAGAATCCCCTGTTGTTGTTAGTTTTTATGTGACGTAACCGACAATGCAAATATATTTGTACCTGTATTGTATTTTACACCTTAATTTGTAACCTTATTTCTGTAGTAAAGTTCGGTTTTGAGGCTCCATACACAGTAAGTCGCTGCAAATGAAGTGTCAAATAAAAGACAATTTCTTGATGATTCTCAAAAAATATCTGTAGGCCTCGCAGTTTGAAGATATTTGTTGCAGCTGAAGATACAAGCTCTCCATACAATTTGCTTCTAGGCATGACATTTGCAAAGTGTTTATTCCAATTCAAGGCTAGCTTATCTCTGTTATTAAAGAGAAACTAAGTAGAAACTAGTAGAAACTAAGCTTTTGAAACTTGATTTGACCGACATTGTATTAAGCACAATTTGTACGACGATATGCGAAGGATGTCTTCTATTCCTCAATGGCTATTAATTTCTTTAATTGATTTGATCGTAACTTTTTTTTCCCTGCTCGCACTCGCATATGCACTCCACTCCTACGGCCCCTGGACTTTGAAATGAACAATTCCGTCCTTACCCTGTTACTTTCCGTAGTTGAATATATTGTAAACTTTTGTCAAAAAAATGCGCTCAATTTTCGTCGTTTTGCGATTACGCGCTTTACGCTATAGTGCGATTGGCCTCATTCTATATTTCTCAAAGAGGGTATCGCATTGGGTTCTTAAACAGCTTGGTACTATTTGTGTATTTTTGTGAAAAAGTGTTAAAATTTAATATCTATGTCAAATGCCCAAAATAAGTGAACATAAAAAACAACTTAGTACATGAAATGACTGCTTTGGTTAGAAAACTCATCAAATTTCAAATGATTTCCAATAGAGCGTGAATAAAAGATCTATAGGTACTGCAGAACGGTGAAAGTCCGGTCATATACACGAACATATCTGTGCCTAAAGTTCAAGAAGGGGAAATACCTTCCAAAGGTCTTTGTCCAAGTCCTCAATCTAACTTTTCAAGCCATTATGAACATTTCATTATTTTCTCACTTGAGTTCTGCATGGAGCACCCAGCTTACTGCATACCTATCTGAAAAACCTCATCAATATAACCAATATAAAGGAGAGATAAACGTGGGCGTCCCACGTCCCTACTACAATAAGACTCTTGACAAAGCCGTGTACAGTATTCGCAAGTCAATAACCTCTCATGGGCTTAAGATTCTGTAAGTTTGTTCCCCTTAAAGACGCCAACCATGAGTGTTTCCTGTGAAACTCGTCCCCGCCATCGATGAATAGCGCCAACTTCTAGCCAACAGAGAAACTGACTCCCCCATGGTTTCGCCGCGGAGACAATTGCGCAAAACCACATAAGCCACACACCGTGGTGAAATTTCCTCGCCAAACACAACACAACACAATACAATGCATATGTAAATGTAAAACGCTGCACTCTACAACAGCAGTTTTGTTGACATTGTTGAACAAATAGTCGCAGTAAGCGTTTTAATTGTCCCCCCTAAAGTTATACGCTCTCTGTTCCGAGTATATGTGAATAATTTACGCGATACGATATAAGTACACGAGACTGTATACTTTGAATGAGTTAATTTCACTTTGTTGTCACGTAAAATTCACCTACAGGTATGCGTGACATTTCTACAATAACTACGACTAGAGTATGACTATGCAGCAAATAGAATGCCTGCATGACTGATGATTGATTGATGATGGATGCTTGTGGCATTCCTTAAGAGTTGACTGGACACTATCTGTACAATATCCCATTTCCTGTTGCTCGATATGCAAAAAATATGCCCGCAACAGGATTTCCATCTCAATTATTATCCAATAAATAATCTTGTATTGATGTCAACCGTTAAAATGTATGTGCGGCGGATACCAGTAATCGATTCTATTCACAAGTTTAATTACTTTCCAATTTCCATATTCAACACCCACTCGAGTCGGCATATCATTCACCCATGGGAACGTTGAATGATTGTGACCGCTGCTAAGACAATAATGCACATCTGTGCAGAGAGGAGTCAGATGCATGCAGCTTTTGTTCGATTCATCTATGGAGTAGGTAGCGATCGTTGTGGTAGATAATGCCGCGGGTATATTGATGATTTCGAAATATTTTGCTCGTTAAGGTGGTAGTAAAACAGTAACCGCCTACATAACGCTCGAATAAAATGAAATCATGGCTTGAGTATGTATTCCTCATCACATACTCATCTTATCTGGTCTCAAGTAAAACAGTGAAGCAAGTCATTCAAAAAGAGGTGTTAAATACAAGCTTGCACTCGTGATCACATGAAATTTCAATTTTCATAACACAGTAGGTGATTAATACCAATTAGCATGCAGGCACAAAGAAAGCGTAGGCTCTTTTAATACTTAAAACTTAGTGCAGAAGGCCTCTTTTAAAATGGTGCAAGAGCTCGTCGAAAGATCTGATCAGACAGCAACTATTCGGATTGATTTGTGAAATAAATGGGAACTAGGTATATTTGTTTTGAAATTTGTTCACCCGTTTTTGGTTTAAGACAAAACTGTTTATGAATTAAAACAGAAATATCTTTCATTATTATCCATTCACAGCCATTAAAGACCACAACTTGGTGTATACCAACCAAGAAAGCTAGCTTTTGCTAATGATTTTTCCTAATCTTGAAAGAACTTCTACTAATAGTTTGACCTCTTGTTGGAACAAACCTGTAGATGAAATTCTTTTAAAGTCTTAATTCCAGTTTTTCAAACTGCAGCTAAACACCGTTCTAAAGAAAAAAAAACAAGTAAAAATTACTAAAATTCTTAATCTAAATTGTAGAACACTTTTATTAATGAGAATCATCAAATTTTTAATGGCTTTTTGCCTGACATAAAACAATCCAATAATGTCTTAAATTTGCGTATGGGTATTTAAGTTAATCATGCATTCGGAGGGGCAAATATAGATAACGGGTGATCCAAGTAGAGATACTTTTTTCAATAGCCTTTTTTGACAGATCACGTGTGCGTCGTGTCATGCTGTCATGTTATTTTTGTTTAGTATTGTTTGGCATTTCATAATGGAAAGACTTACCCGTGAACAACGTTTACAAATTGTTCAACTTTATTATGAAAATTCACGTTCTGTGAGGAATGTGTTTCGTGCACTTCGCTCAACTTATGATCAACATAATCGGCCTACTGAGCGTACTATTCGCAATACCATCACCCATTTTGAGACCCAGCATTCATTATTGGATAATATTCGACCGAATAGTCCACGTCCAGCACGCTGTGAAGAAAATATAGCGGCCGTAGCTGAGAGTGTACACGAAGACCGTAGAGAGTCGATTCGGCGCCGTTCGCAGCAACTCGGACTGACGTATGGAACGACTTGGCACATTTTGCGTCAAGATCTTAAATTGAAAGCGTACAAAATACAGCTTGTGCAACAACTGAAGCCGCTCGTCCTTCCCAAGCGACATCGCTTCGCTCTATGGGCTCTTGAAAAGTTCCAAGAAGATCCGACGTTTTCGAGGCAAATTTTGTTTAGCCATGAGGCCCATTTCTGGCTCAATGGGTATGTAAACAAACAAAATTGCCGCATTTGGGACGAAGAGCAACCTGAAGAGATTGAAGAACTGCCACTTCATCCAGAAAAAACAACGGTTTGGTGTGGTATACTTCAGTTGTACTAAGACGAAATCCCAACGTCGATTTTTTTCTTTTCCAATACGCAGCTTTTCTTTGGTCTAACTACAAAAATAAAATGGTCAGAGTTGAAATTATTACCGAAAATCCAAAACCGAGTGTTAAACTCGGTACTGCAATCTCCAACATGATAATTTTTGTAGGTTTCTCAAACCAATTGGTTATATTCAGCTTCGTTTAAATGGATCTATAGAAATGCGAACAAATTTTATGTAGGAACATTAAATTTTCCCAAAGAAAGCGATTTACAAAGATCAATCTGATTTAAACATCCAAGAGAGCCTAGGGACCCATTCATCTTGTGCATGTAAGACTAACGCTGCGTAAAAGCAACATTAATCAACTTCGGAACTACGAAAGTGTTAAACTTTTCAACCTGAACCGGCAAACAGATAAGGTAAAGGTTTATAAATCTCGAGAAAATCGAGAAAAGAATACGAACACTATCAGTCCAATATTCGAAAGCCAGCATTTTCCGTTAATTATGTTGCGCTATCGTACTGAAGTCGTATTACATTTAAGTAAGTACGTATACATAGTTAATGTCATGGCAAATACAACTACCTACCCTACCCACTGTCAGTGTCAAATTTCATTATTAATTTGAATATTGCACATCACGTGACTGCACAACACTGCTGCGCTCAACGAATTCAATCGGATTAAAACGCTAAAACAAACTCTTTGTTTGGCGTCAAATTACTTAAAGTTCACTTGAGGTGCATTTCTGGAAATGCATACACATACATACATACCTGCTTGATTAAACTTTGAGTTATTTTTAAAAGAAAACAATAATACAAGTTCAATGTAAATGCTAAATGCGTTTCTCTTTCTCAATATTTAAATTAATGTATTCAAAAATGAACAACACGCGCATGAACTATACCGAAACAATGTCATCTGTAATTTGTATCGACATAAACAAACTTGCGACCGAGCAACACGGCGCGCGGCGCGCGGCGCTTCACTTTGATAAAAACAAAAACAACAACAATTTTAAATTATGCATTTTGAGTGACATGTTTCTTCCATTTTTGGTCAAAGTTATGTGTTCGAATGAGTTCCTTTTGTTTGTACGAATAATTGTCAAGTTTCCATAAATAACAAAAAAAAAAAAAAACACACACAAAACGAAAGCGTTAAATTGTGACAATCTTGGAGGGTTTATAAACTCGATGCAGAATATTGACACTAGGCTTATTGAGTTTAATTTTTTTTTATTGTTAGCTTTGACAACTGACGCTTGTGTGTCAGTCAAGTGATTAGAATGGATATTTGTAGTTGGTTTTCTATAAAATTGTATGTTTGTTGTGAAATTCTTGGAAAAATCGCAAAAATTATACCAATAATAAAAGTCATGTCAATAAAAAAAAATATATACATATATTTTAAACTCATCCCACAGTAAGTACATAAATGAGCAAATCAATTATTTTTCCCCCTGAGTGGTTCGGCCAAAATAAATATTAGATCATACTTTAAAGTTTTTTTTATTTTTTATTTTGTTTGTACCTACTTTGTATTGGTGGCTAACGAATTGATATTAAAATGCTATTTCAAATATTTGTAGTTCTTAGGAAGAAAACGTGATTTTTGATGAATACACAAATCTAATAAGGTTATCAATAAAATGTTTTATTCATTTTTTTTTTTTCGCTTAACTATTTTAAATTTAAATATTTTCTTGTTTCAAACTGATATATGCGCTACTACATGAATTTATCCAATTAGTTAAGTGTGATTTTCCTGCATTCACAAAATTCCCATGTTCAATCGGAGATAAATAAAATTTTGAAAAATATGTTATTAGTTTTTTTTTATCGGCATACATAAATAAATTAAGGAAAATAAAAATGGTAGACTTTTTGGCGACATTTACCACTGAACTTGACACTATAGTTTTAATATTTAATCAGAACTCAAACACATATCACAGCCATTTTGTTGACCGAAAGCGAAAAACTGTTGTAGTGTAGGTAATAGGCTTGGTAAGCTGTTAGTTAGTTAATTTTTCCTCTATATATCCATTTTAACATTTTCAGTTTATACTAATTTTTACAGTTTCCGCGATATGAGAGCTATTATGGCAAAGTTATTCCATCTGATCCGGTATATTCACCGAATAATGTGTAGGTCCTAATAAAAAAAGTCTTCTGTTTCCCATTATAGATTCAAAGGGTTCACCAAGAGATTCTCTAAATAACAGTCAAGTTTACTATGATGTTATGATTCCATTCAATCTTTCGTAGATTTGCAAGTATTTTTAACGGTAATTTTTTAATGCAATAAATCTGAATGTGGGTGCAGTGGCTTAGTGGTTAGTGCGTTAAACTACTAAGCCAAGGGACCCCGGTTCAAATCCGTAGCACCTTAACGTTTTTCTTCGTTTGACCACCTCTTGCGGAAGTCTGACCAATATCCAAGTGTAAGAACTTTCTTCTTGGATAAAGGCCATTAAACGAGATCCCTTCCATTCGTGTCAGCAAATATATCTTCGCACTCACAAAGGTTGAAAAAGCTACGCTTCATGTCCTGAATCTGCATGTTGCGTTCACGCCTAAAATTTATTTTAATTTTTTAAAATACCGAAGTTCGATCTTTCAAACGTTCACATGTATAAAATATAATGTAGAAAGTTTCAGTAAACTTAACTGATCGCATATACCAAGCAGAGGACTTTGAGACTTCTGACATTACAAAAATTGAACTAATGTATGCTTGTCAGAAATGCACTCATCATTTATAAAATTTATGAGGATATTTTACTGGAAAAGTTTCTTTGAATCATCAGGCATGGTGCATGACGCATGATTAATGAGCGTCAAGTTCAAGCTTTTATAAAAGAAAAAAACAGCTTCAATTGACTCCTAATGGCACCTGTGAAATAACACAATTTCGAAAGGGCTTACTCAATTCTTCATTATCTGAAACGGAAGGTGGCCATCAATGATAATGAACAGTTAAAGGAATGTCATCGACGCTTTCGAAATATAAGAACATGGACGGATAAAAGAAGATCATTCAAGCTGTTAAAATACTTTTCTCAATGACAACTAATAAATTTTGAGGTAAAGCAGCAAAGGCAATACCAGTTTGGGCTATATTTTAAAATCGTATACTGGATTGTTATTCTCTTAATCCAAGTTTTATATATTTGGAATAAGGTTGGCAGACATATCAAGAAATATATTCATGAAAATATCAATTGCAACAGAAAAAGTTACCAAAATCTATAAAACGCTGGCTTTCATTTGGAAAAAAGATTTGATTGATGACAAACGCAGCGCTCTAAGTAAAGACTTCGATGTTGAAGATGTTGCCGGTTTGTGATTTTAAACAAAATCAACTTCTTGAGAGACGAACGAACTATTCAGAAACTATAGGTCGCATAAATCATATATTGATATAAAGCTGCTGTTTCATATAATTCATAATGTACAATACTAGTAATAGTTGATTTCAATTCTATTGAATCAGCCCTATATTTGGAACTATTCGTTACATTCGAAAGATTATTTGCTAAGGCTTCGAAATGTCCTGCATATAGCTTGTCTTTTTATCTAAATTTTAAAGAAGCGGGCGGAACTTAACTTTAAATAAACATGTGTGAAGTTCAGCTTTGACGAAGACTAAAAACCAGAAAAGCAGCAGTTGTATACCATCCAACGACTTAAAGTCAAAGATGAATGTAAAAAAGTGTTATTTTTAATATTTTTAAAAAAAATGTATCATTGCAATGAATTCAATTGATTCATTATATAAATTTAAATTCAAATATAAAAATAATAAAACGCGTTCGAAAATATTAACGAAATTTGCGTTCAGCATTGCATCATCTGTGTATCGCCCAAGAATTGCAAATAATTTACAATCAGCGTAATAGGGAGACCTAAGTTTTTCCGCTTAAATTAGAACAGAATAAGAAGACTGCAACAAGCGAACCTCAAGTACTTCAGAAATCGTTGCCAGGGAATGAGAGCGAGGTTTCAGAAGGAATTGAACCTCGAGAAGTATAGTACTGATATAATCAAATCCCAAACTTCTATCAAATGATGTAATCGAACCATTGGGATACAGTGATAAATTATTCCCTAAGATTTTAACCCTTAATAGTATGATTTTTTTTTTGAGCTGGAAAAAATTAATGTTATAAAACTCGCGTTTCTGAACAACTTTTGTTCTAAAACTTTGCAATTTCGCAAAGGTTTTTTTTTGTGACACCTTACTGAACATACACGAGTCAAATAATTCGGTTTCAAGTGCTGACCGAAGTAAACGGTGGCGTTGATATAAGCGAAATATTTTGAAAGTGCCAGCGGGAAGTTTAAAAAAAATTCGTTTAAGTTTTAATTATTTTTTGTTGGTTCCTGGCGGTACCACTAGAATATTAAGAGTTAAGTTCACTCAGATCTTCGAGAAAGTTTTAACCTAGAAATTGCCTCCATAGCCTAGCAAGTACTGGGCACAGAATGTGTGTGGTGGTTTCCTCTTCCTCGAAATCTCTGCAGCGTTCTCTCATTCTGATAACATTTACACCCAACAATCATTGGCCAGTGATTACTTCCAGTGCGAAACTTATATTTTCCCTTCTTATGGCGAGAAGTTGGTTAGTTTTTCTGTATGTGCTTTCAATGCTATCTTTAGGACTACAGCATTCTTATTGCTAAAAATAATAATTTTTTTCGTAACTTTTAATCAGAAATCATTTTATATTCTTATTTACTTTTATTCCCAACATTTGTATAACTCTGCCATTAATATATTAAATACGGCAACCAATAATGTTTCAATTTATGTGATCCACAATTTAAGATTAGATAATTTCGAACGTTTAAATTCATTGAAGCTCCGTCACATTTTTTAATGGTCCACGTTCCGAGTACTTTGATGTATATCATAAAAAAAATCTTACGTAACTAGAAGCTTATTATGACCTCCATGAACCGGGCACCTTTAGACAGTCACTTGAGCAGCGCAAATTACTCACTTCCAAAATTGCTCATTTAAATGCAAGATCCGCAATCTGCATCGAGCTGATCCAATGAAAATATTTTCCATTATTATTTGTTGCTGCTTGACAGTGTCAATTTTTTTTTTTGGCACACTCCAACTGGTTTCGGTGTCTTGTCTATAGAAGTGCTTATGTTCTTTCTAATTCTTTCGGTTGTCAAGTGAGTGACAGACTCTATGAAACCGTAGACGTGCGACTGATTAGATTATGCTACCGATCGAGTGGTGGAGGTTTGTTTGCTGCCAGACAGGAGCAATACATTTTGTGAGTTATTTGGGTACAATGTGCAATCATGTGGATAACATTACAATAAACGACGATAAATGCAATCGATATACATACATTATGTACATTGACTACAGCTTGCAATACAAGAAGTGTTCTGCACGATTATTGTAGGAAATGAGCTTTGTACAAATAAATCGATTCCTACGATGAAAACGCAGGCAATTTGATCTTTGTACATCTTGCTATTCAGTCGGGGCTTGCAAACGATTTTGGAATAAAATAGCTTCTGGATTGGATGGCATTTAAAACGCATCCCTTTATCCAAATATGGACATGTTTGTGGCCATTTATAAAACTTGCCTTATGTTTGGAAGGTTACGTTAGGTTAGGTTAGAAGGCAGTTTTGCAGCAGCCGCAAATTTCACCCAGAGGCCGTGAAGGCCCATTGTGAGTACACTATTTAAACATGTAAGGACATGTGGCTTACAAAACCACTTCGATCTGTTGAGGAATAGTTTTATGTCTGATAGAGGTACCCTAGCCAAGTCGTCCAGACTTTCGAAGAACCGTGCTCCCATGCATGATGAGCGGCGTTCTTGTAAAGCTGGACAGTGGAATAGAAGATGTTCCACGGACTCTATTTCTGCACCTTCTGCAGAAGTCATTTGCAAAGAGCCCTAGCTAGTCCGGTTAATACCCCGACGAGCATCCGGATTTGACTTCTATTAAGAGAGACAAGAGACTTTGATCTTTTGGTGTTGCTCCATTGTTCCTTGACCAATTGTATGGTGACGCCGTCAATAAAAGTCTTAGCAGTGTTGAAAGGCGGTAGAACCTTTCCGTCCGCTAATCGAGGGTTCATATTAGAGCCGTATCTGGCCAATTCGTCCGCTTTTTCCTTCCCTTCCACCCCAACGTGTCCAGGAACCCATGTTTGTAAATTTTTACCGATCATTGAGAGCATAAGAGGCTTATGTTTCTACCCAAGGGAAGGAGATATGAGATCCATTAGCTAACCACCAATTTTGCACTTTTGTCGGAAACATCTGGAACATATTGAAATCTGCTCTTGAAGAAATAGACGATTCGTCAAAACATCACTACGTATGAGTACAACCGTACAGCAGTGACAAACAGCAGTTAGTCTCCAGCTAGGTAAACGCAAAACGAAAGTCATGTTAAAAACAAAGGAAAACCATCACGCTGACAGTAGGCGGACATGATATAGAATTAAAAACAGCTACTAAGTACCTTGGCATTGTGATTGACTCTAGACTAACATTTAAAGAACACTTGAAGTATGTCAGTAAAAATTGCTAACGTGTAGGTGCCTCCTTCGGACGTATTACGCCTAATATAGGAGGAAAGAGATATAGGCGTTAATTTATCCCATCTTAAGTTGTTACGTCAGCTGTCTTCTATGGTTCACGATGGTTGCTTAATTCAATTCTTTTCCGAACTCAAGAATATCTCGCCTCTTCAGTCTTGCAGCTTTTTACAAAGAACCTTTGCAAAAATGAAATCATTAATTTTAACTCGAGTTGCCTGCCACTAAAATTATATTTCCCCAAGTTACCCCATAACGTAATATTCAGTTCAGGTTATTAAACTGAGAAGCGACTTGAATAGTTCTACAGTACCAATAGAAGGCCAACTGACCAACAGTCTTTTTGTTAATAACTTATTCATAAGTATTACGTATGTATGTTTTTTTTTTTCAGGAATATAAAATATCTTTCATCACCTTGAAATATAATAAATGTTATCCTCGCTCATTGTATTCGGCTGGCGATCAGTAGTCAGAAAAAAATCGAAAAAATATGTAGGTATAGAAGCCGCAGATTTGGTATGAAAATAATAATATATGTGAAATGTGTATGTACATTTTATATCAGCAGTTTATTTATTTCGTTTTTTTTCGTATGTGACATAAAACGACCATAAATTAACACATTACAATGCAAATCGCTTACTAGGCCGAAAATATTAACATCTGACAAAAAAAAAACAAAAAACAGTAAACAAAAGGTTGGCGACGTTAAATTTTTTAGTATGCGAACGAAATACACGTAAAATAGTTGGAAGTATATGCGAAGAAGAATAGAAACACGTTTTATGCTAATAAGACCCACTTTAGAAAATTTTAATATGTTTTAAATGATTCGCTCAAATTGGCCCGAGATGAACATTAAAGCCAATGTTACACCTCATTGACATCCCTAAATGGAAGACGTCATATATTATTATGAAGAGCTTTTATTTTTGTAAATCGTCAAACTTCTATATAGCGAATCCATACGGGACCACAATGTCGCTTCGTTGTACAGAAATTATGTTTTATTTTCTCAATTTTATTTAAAGTTAGCAGGTTTTTTTAATTTTTCCACTTTTCTTTTAACAAAACCTTCTAATGCATTTAATGATTTATTCACATTAGTCGTTACGTTACACAAGTTTGAAAATACGTCAATTGATGAAGAAATTCTTCCCAATGTAGGTAACATCTGATCAGCACCCTTTTCAACTTTATTAATTCATTATAACTTTTTTAATCGAAGAAAGTTATTGCTTCGAAATCAAACGGAGTATGAGTATTACGACTATATCGAGTCCAAAAGAGTCAGAAAAATGGATTCGTCAATGCCTTCCGTCCAAAGATTTTGGTCTGTTTTTGTACTTGTGATACTTGTGGTGGTGCCGAATAACTGTAATTGTATCTCAAAAACTAATAAGAAGGATTTCAATAATCTTAAAAATTTAAATTTTTCTTTGCATAACAATTTTTTTAAATTTAAATTTTATTCGTTTTCTCAAATTGTATTTTGGACAATTAGGTTCAATGTGCAAAATTACATCGTAAAACATTCATATGACGCAGTAGTGCACTATGCACTTCATTTCTGCCAAATACTGCCAAAATGGTTTTTCCTTTTCTTATTTTCAACTTTTAATGAATCCCTTTTATATGTTTTAATTTTTACTAATACCTATATGCGCAAAAAAAATTTCTATGAACAAATACCTAGTATATATGGTCGACTTCCAGCTGCAAAATTTGTTCGTTTAAGGGGTTACATGGGTTTCACAGATTCAAAAAAACGTATTTTCTTATTAATTTGTACAACATGTCGAGAATATTATTCTAAATTTTCAAGTCATTCCGATTAAAAGTTTCCTATAGCATTATTGGGAAGGTGCGCACTCAATTGAATCACAAGGTTTATTTGAGTTTATCCAAACTTTAAACGCGTTTTTCTCGAAACTGTGTTTCAAAGTTGGTTGTCAGAAGTTCTCGAAAACTACTCAAGCAGTTTTGATGAAATTTTATACACATCTTCGAGATACAATTCACGAGGACTTGGACGAAGGATTTTTTTTTTCAATCACAACTATTTAAAAAAAAATGTTAAGCAAATTTTACCAAAATTTGCACTTTTTTGGTATAAAGGTCTGCCAAAAATCCAATTTTCACTTTCTTCCTTTTGCTTCGTCCAAATTCTAGTTTATGGTCTTAACTAAAACACGCATTGTTTTTTTACTTCATTTGTCTGCTGTCAACGCGGACGCACCTTTTTTCCGAGGGGTCACCGGAAATGACGTCACAATGGCGCAGTTTCGAATATTTTCAAATGTATATCTTTAAGACAGTAAAAAGTTTGAATGAAATATTTAATTTTTTTTATTTTAATAGACCTTTTGTTCCCCGAATAAACCCATGTAACCCCTTTAAGGAAAAATTCGCTGTATGGAAATATAATAACGAAGGAGATCAAAACACACTGAAAGTGAAACGAAAAATCCGTGTACTTTAAGCAAATTCAATTCGAAATAGGGCGAGCTTTGTACATTTACAAAAATGGAAAGAAGACCGCAATGGCAAGTGTGTGTGCATATGCCAATTTAATTCTGTTGTAGGCTTGGACTTAAAAGCGGTGGCGTGCAATAAAAAGCCCACGCGAGCATCGGCACTTATATATTTTCATGATTAGAAAATCTGTATTTTGGCTGTAATTTGTTTCCATTAAATTTATGGCTACCGGTTGAATGTTTTATTTCACTGCATACTCATAGGTTTTGGTTTATTTCATTATATTGTACTTTCCAAGAATTATTTCGTCTACGCACTTTCATTCATTTAAACTTAGAACTTACACATACTTCCTGTCTACAACCAATATCATGATCAAGAACTTGTTTACAAAAATTACCAACCAATCTCCAAAGTATCTCTCAACTTATATGAAAGAAAATACATATTCAAAGTGACACTGAAATGACTCAGCCGTCCAAAACAGCTTGCATCATCCATTATCTTATCATATTTATAAATAATGTCGGGTTTTTTTATTTGTCGAATCCCTTATATTTATATAACAAATTAAGATGTCATTGCTTAATATCACTATCCCATTTTAAGAAGTCCAGTAAGCCAAATGTGGTTTACCTCCAATCTGATAACCTTTTATACAAAATACGTTATTTTAATCGCACGTCACTCACTGTTGCTGTTATTTCTGTAGCAATTCACAACATCCATTGCAGTTCAACCTGACAAAAAATCAGCAACAGTGAGTCATGGAATGGAATATACGAGTGTATCCGCCACCACACTTATTGAAATACATATTGTTTCATCTACAAATCAGTGTTCTTGTTATTTCAAGTGTATCCGATTGTAAAGTTCAATGGATTCTAGTTCTGATATAAAAATTGGATTGCGTGACGACATACACAAAATATTCTATACACTCGAATGACCATGTGACATCCACCAAATTTTTATAATAAAATGGATTTTGTTTCAACCATATCTTGACCAGACATTTTTTTTATTACGTTTTTGTGTTAGCAGCTAAAAGCGATTAATTAATAATGAGTGGTTGTAATTAATTTAAGTCTGAATAAAATCATATAGGAAACATCAACAGATAACTTAATTGGTAGAACGTCAAACGGACTCGGTGTGTGGACCTTGGACGGACGAGTGTGATTTTGAGTGGTATTGCAATTCCAGTTGTTAAGTGGGTGGTACGTGTTTCAATCAGAGTCATTACCATAAAAAAAATCATTTGTACGAATACTATAAGTAGCGATGGAGGCTTAGCAATAAGGAACAATGGCGCGGAAAATAATTGTGCAAATTGTATTGAAAAACAAACATTGTAAGTTAACAAAATAAATCCGAGACATGTTTGGCACAGCTCCAAGTAAGGGATTACCAAAATCGGGCTACCGTAATCAGTTATAACGAGGAATTCTTGATGAATAATGTTTTTAAAGTCGTATTAGTGTGAGACTTTACTTTAAATTCGGTTGAGCTGCGTCAAGGTTTGTTCTAGCATCTAACCTTGGGTCTAATCAATCTAGCACCTTAATCTTAATTTAAATCATCAAACAGAAGACACGATAATCGCACATATGCTAAAAATTGTGTGACTTGGTTTTTATTTGTTGTTATCAAATATAGAAATTGCGCAAGCTATGATTAGGTTTAGCAACATCAGTCTAGATACAATACAAGACAATCAGAGAAAAAAATTAAGTCTCTGACGAATGCCTTTAGTAAATTTATTACCGATCCAATAGGGTATGGCTTAACTCCAGCTTAAATGTTCGCCCTGACTTCAAGTTAGTAAATGACACCCTCACACTTGTGTGCGCCACCTAAACCGAGATCTTTCGTTGTGTTGATCTTTCGATCAATTCGATAAATCGAGTAGTGGGCATCTTAGACTACTGTCTCACCAGGTTAATGTCGTAGCCCGTCAATCGAATGCGGTCAGAACTTCACTTCATTCTGTATTCATATTTTAATCCACCTCCGTTATATTATATCCCATGCTTCTACATACATAAATAGGCCTTAAATCTCAAATACAAACCTGTCTTGTGCCAATTCAATTTCATTTCAGTAAAAGAAATTATTTCAAATAGTCAGCATGACTTCGTTCGCGGTACATCATGTGCTTCTAATTTAGCTTTGTTGTTTAATTATATATTTAATAGTTTTGATGGACGATTACAAGTTGATGTACTTTACACTGACTTTACATAAGCGTTTGACAGGATGCATCACACACTTCTTTTGGCTAAGCTTAAGTCTTTGGGTTTTCATTCTTCAATGCTGAAATGGTTTAGTAATTACCAGACTAATAGAAGGCAAATGGTTAAAGTCGATGGTTTGACTTCTCGCGTTATAGAAGTTACTTCGGGTGTTCCACAGGGCAGTCATTTGGGCCCGTTGCTATTTATATTATGTATATATATAATGATGTTCATGAAATATTTAAATTTTTCAAGTGAAAGATCTTGGTGCATATTTGACAATAAGTTAAGTTTCTTTTTTCATTATGATTATGTCATTGCCAAGTCTAACTCATTGTTAGGCTTCCTTAAACGTAACAGTAAAGAGACTTTCGAGATATAAATAGCCTTAAATTTATTTATTGCTCGTCAGACCTTATTTAGAATATTGTTCCGTAATTTGGAATTCGAACTTAGATTCGAAAGAGTCAAAAAAAAAACTTCACGAGTTACCCTGTTCGTAAATTAAATATGTTTGATGAGCTTCCTAATTATGGCAGAAGGTGCAATTTAGTTGGTCCGCAAACCTTAAGTTGCAAACGCGATGAAACTTCCGTCATGTTTATTTGCGATATTCTTAACTATCATATAAATTCACCAGAACACATCTTTCTTTTAAATATATATGCTCCCCACAGGTCACCGCGGGTTAAAAGCTTATTTTATACAGATAGGCATAGAACCAATTATAGTAATAATGAGCCTATTACGAGGTGCATAAGCATTTAATGAATTTTGCTACAAAATTGATTTTTGATTGTCGCGAGCAGATTTTAAAAAGTCCATTTATTCATTCACTTTAAATTAATTAAATTTGTATATATTTGAAATAGTCTGTAAGATGAAGATCGGTAGATGAAGATAAGTCGCGCAACAAACAACCGTTGCGTAAAGCTATACTGAGAGCCTCTGTGAAATTGTTTCTATTCCATTTTCAACTTTTTTGAAGCAGCGAGCATTCTTGCAGCTCCGATGTTCCTCGTTCGGTAAATCTGGCAAACTTTGCTAAGGTTCCATTCTTCAGGCAAACTTGGAAATGGTTTTGTTTGTGCTTTTTTCCATGTCATATTTTTAAATTTGCTAACCTCATTATAGTTCTTACCTTAATAGAAGTTGTTGCTCCATTTTTCGTTCACACAGCCAAGAACCGCATATTGATCTTTAAATAAAATACTGCACATATTTAGCATTTACCTAATATCCTGCTTTGTCTCCTTCCAGCATAAATATGAGTCGCCAGTTGTGGCTGGTGGTACTCGTTGTGGCGATAGGTACCACAACTCTGGGGTCAACCACAGAAGAGTCTCTACCCAACTCACTACATGATGGTGATAATCACATTGATGTTTCATCGGAGCTTCCAAAGGCTGTTAAATTATCCACACTAAAACTTAAGAAACTAATTAATGCCACAACAACCAGCCGTCCAAAATTGGAAAACGATGATGTTGCTAAGAAGATTCCTCTTGGCTCCGATCCCAGGTAATGTGTACAAAAACCCTACATTCCAACTGTAAATTATTTAATACAAATTTGGTAATCACGGCAGGTACAACAAAATGGTACCAGAAGCAGTTGACCATCTGAATGACGTGTCGGTGAACACAACAGAAAAAGAACAAGATGATGATGACTACTATGATTATGATGATTATTCATATGACGAAGTAAGCTCCGAGAACAATTCACCAACAGTTAGTACCACAACAGAGGAAGCGAAAAAACCAACTACAAGTACTGCAAAGCCAACTGTTGTGCCTAAGAAAGCTGAAGCCATACCAAAATTGAAGCCCATTAAGGGAGAAGAAAAGGTGAGTTTTAATCATGCCTCTCTAACTTAGTTTCAACGATTAAAATTTATTCCAGATTCCTGCTAAGCTTAACACTGTGCAATCATCCAAGGATAATGCCACCGATTCTAACATTGAATCCGGACCTAATGCTGAGGACGACGAAGTCGACGAAGACGATGGCGACGACTCCGATGAGGTGGATGACACTGTCGATGATGATGACAAGGAATACGATGACGAGGATGATGAAGATGACGACGACGACGACATTGCTGATGAGGAAGAAGTTAATTCCAATGAGAATGTACCCTGCCCCAGAGATTGTGTGTGCGCAAGAAACATCAATAGTTACTTGTTTGCCACTTGCAGCCGCCTCGATTTGGATAAGCAAAAGTTCGGATCAGACATCACCGATTTGATTGTGGCCGATGTTGGTCCCAAATATCCAATTCTGCTTGGACCAGAATTCTTTGTGAAAATTGGCCTTAAATCTGTATCATCAATCAAAATTTCTAACTGCACCATTGAGTACATGCACGAGAATGCGTTCCATGGGCTAGATGATTTGTACGCTGTCAACTTGACAAATGTTGGTTTGACCATCATTAATCCATCCACTTTTGTGGAGAACAAAAAATTGCGCATGTTGACTATCTCTGGAAATGACCTCAGTGTGATGTCAAATGTGCACAATCTTCTTAAGGTAAGTTAATTGAGATCCGTGATAGCAAATTTTAAGTAATACCTACTTTTTGACAGTCTGACAGCATTGAAGAGTTGGACATTTCCCGCAACAACCTCATCGAACTGAAACCATCTGCTTTCAGCCAACTCTCAAACATTGTTTACATTAATTTAGCCCAGAACAACCTCAGAGATCTGCCAGAGCACATTTTCGATTCAGTTGAGACCATCGAAGAAATTGATCTGTCGTTCAACTCTTTGAAATCGCTGCCACATGGTGTGTTCAACCGCACTGCTCTTGCCATATTAAATTTGAAATACAACGAAATCACCGGTGACCTAGACTTTGGAGCCACTGACCTCCAGCAATTGGATTTGAGCTTCTGCTCGATCAAGCAGATCCACCATGGCATGTTCGACAAAATGACAGAACTAACCAATCTGAACCTCAAGGGTAACGGCATCACGAAAATCCAACCAGACTCCTTCTTGCAGCTGAAGAACCTTCGTCACATTGATCTGTCCATCAACGAACTGGATCAAGTGTCTTCGTTGCTGTTCTACAAGAATTCCGAATTGGATGTCATCCGTTTGAATGACAATCCTCGTCTTAGTCAATTGCCAACCGATGGATTCCAGAGCTACAATGGCTTCTTCACTGTCTATCTGCTGGACGTTTCCAATTGTGCCATTGGAGCTTTAGGTCATAAGACTTTCTCCACCATGCCTCAGTTAGCCACCTTGAAACTGGCATGGAACAATATCAACAATTTGGGAAGGGACACATTCGCTGCACTGAACAGGCTTACTGAACTTGACTTGAGCAACAATTTGATTGACAAACTGGACGATTTGATCTTCATGAACAACAATGATATGACCAAGTTGAACCTGGCCGGTAATCCGATTAGGAAACTCCCAACTACGCTGTTCATGCCCCTGGTCAAGTTGCGCGAGCTCGATGTAAGCGAATGCAATTTGCACTCTCTGATGAATGACAACAGCAACGGCATGAGCCGTCAGTACAAATTCTTCGACACTCTCCGCTTGTTCAACGCATCATCGAATCAAATCAGAAAGATCTCTATCGAAGACATCAAGCCATTCAAGAACTTACGTACCTTGGATGTTGGTCTCAATCCACTCAAGTGCAATGAGGAACTCAAGAGTATGATTGTGTATGCAACAATGAAGAACATCATTCCAGGCAAGGTCCCAACCATGGCTAACATTGATGCAACCACCTTAACTGAAAATACCCGACCAATGCCCGGATGGGATGAGTTGGCCCATGAAGTTTGCAAACACAATACTGACGCATTCAAGCCCAAAGAACAAACTATGGAGGAAATCAAGAAGGACATCCTTAAGGGTGATGATATTGATATTCAAAAACTGTTCTACAAACAGGAACAGAGGGAGAAACAACAATTGTTGAAGGAAGAGAAGAAGGCTGAGGAGGCGGCAGCAGCTGCAGCAAAGAAATTGGAAGACGAAAAGAAATTGGCAGATGATTTGGCTGAAAATACCAGCAACAACGAGGAAGACGACACTGACAACTGGGATAGCGATGAGGATGATACGTACGACGATGACGAGGAGGAGAACGAAGATGAAACTGATGTCAATAGTAAGCCAGTGGTGGTGCATGATATGGGACTTAATGTGAAGGAAGTCGAACTTACCAAGGAGACTAAGGACAAGTTCTTGTTAAGTAAGTTTAAATTGATTGCCATAATATTTCTCTCTAAATTGAACAATTTATCTATTTTTTAGACAAACTTCTCGCCGACGGTGACAACGACGACGACGAAGAAGACGAAGACGATGGCGATGACGACGACGATGATTCCGAAGAGATCATTATCGAACGCGGCCGCATCTACTACTCTGGCTATAGATTCTTCATTCCAGCCCTCATCATTGTGACCTGTGTGATAGTCCTCCTGTTGGCCATCGGCAAAGTTGTCTCATTGATGATGAGGAAACGTGGTGAACGCTATCGCATGGCCTTGCTGGCATCCAAGAACTCGATTGTTTACCAGAAACTTTCTGAGGATATTATCAAACCAATTCCATGCAAACAGCCGAAAGTGCACAAGTACTCGCCTATCAATCAAGTCTAAGCTCGGGCAGCGCTAAAGAATGGACAAGATGATGATGTTCTAAACGCAACAAGAAAACTATTACATATATGAGTTTTGCTTATAATTTTTTTTTTATTAGTTTAGACGCTGTATGATAAGAAGTGTTTTATTATTATTTTGTTTTATTTAATTATTTTTTTTATTATTTTAATTTAGTTTTTTTGTTTAAGGCAGCTTTTTTTTATAATAAATCAGCCTTAAAAGGTTTCAAAAAAATATAACAAGACAAAACAAAAACATACAAAATAACCAAAAGGAGAAGGCGCTTGTACTTAAATTTTGTATACAAAGCAAGCCTACCTCCTCTCTGATAAAAATGCAAACAAATAACAAAATCATTCCAAACAATAAAAACAAAAAACCTGCAGAGGAATCAGAATCAGATTATTATTATTATTATTTTTTTTTCTTTTAATTTTCAAGTCCAATAACAACGTCATCGTCTGTTGAACATTTATATAATTTTTAATTATTTTTAAGATATGTATACATAAAATACTATATTTTTTACATAATAAGAAAAAAAAACTAATAAAATGAAAGTTAAACAAATAAACAAACACACATCTATACACAAAACAAGAGAACTAATTTAAAGTTTGCAATTTTTTAACATAAAAACATTTTTTTCTTTGAAGAGAGCGAGCAAAAAGAACTCGGTTGATGGAACAAGTTCTAATATTGTTTTTTTTATTATTTCTTTCAATATTGTTCTTTTCAAAATATAATGTATGTAGTTAAGTGCCATGGCCCTTAAGCATAGTGTATACAATAAAAAACAAACATATATTTTTCTGTATTTATAAACATTTTGTTAATTTTTGTTTCGACCATAAAAGAAAGACGAGCGTGCGTCGCAGCGAAAAGGGCCTAGTTACAGATATAGTATGCGTACCACAATAATTTCAAATATAATTTGTATTTACAATATAAAGAGACGAAGTTTGTTTTTAAAGAAATTATTTATATTTTTTTTTTTAATGAAAAATAAACATTTGGCTTCCAGTAGACACTAATGATTTTGTTCAAATTTGTTTTTATTTCGTCACAAAATCTCTAGCTTTTAGTGCATTTTGCATGACCCAAAAAAACGTGAAAGCAGTCGTATTGGGGTGTTTTTTTAGAGGTATAGAAGTGACTTATTTTTAGTTTGGTTTGGCAAATCAACATGAATAGACTGACGCCTGAACAACACTTCTAAAGTGTGCAAATTTATTTTGAAAATCATGGTTCTATTCGAAATACGTAAATATTTACGAACTGCCATATTTGGAGTAATGATAATCCTCAAGTGTATGTTGAGACACCGTTACATCCACAAAAACTGACTGTTTGGTGTGCTATATGGGCTGATGTAATAATTGGTCCGTACTTTTTAAAAAACAATCGAAAAAAAACACCCTATACTTACCCCTAACCGGCTAAGGTCTCCCATATTTACCACAGAACCGTTAGTTCACATCAGAAATTAAATAACTGACCTGCCATTTGGCAAAGTGAAGGAGGTAATTTTTAAGTGTGCAGGGAAATAAATCGACGGGAATTTACTCCACACATAGTTTGAAATAAGGCCACTTTTTTATGTAGACTTATTTCATATTAGTGAGCCTTGTATAGCAAAAGCGTCAGCTCTTTTAAGAGTAAAAGTGTTGCATTTTCCCAACTTGTTGTGGAGGTGATCGTTGTACAGAGCAGTCTTTAATAGCAGCTTGGCTATCTGAGCATATGTACAAGGTAACGTGTTGACTTTAACGATCGCGAAGATCCCTACTTCAAAGATAGTGATTTTTCTACCTAAGGATTCAAATGATTTGATCCGATAGTCTCTAGAGTAAACTCCGGCTCCAGAGAAGACCGTTTGTAAGGAAACCATCTGTATATACAATGGCATCACTTGAACCAAAGCCGATCCACCCATCGCTGTTCCATAACCCCAAAGGGTCAGGAAGGATTACTCGAAACCGGTATTGAATATATGGAATCGAGTGACCCAAGCCTATGTCCAGGCACGCATCAATAAGTGCCCTAAACATAGCAACTCTGGTCGTATTAGGTGTGTAAGAAAAAGAAGTGGTAGTTCAGGACTGGGGTTGATGTACAAAATACGGAATTTTATAAAAATTATACGAGGTTAACGCAGAAAGCGGACGAATTGTTTTGTCAAGAACCTTAAGAAGAAGCTTACAAACTTATTTAATTCATTACGTCTACTTACACGGATAGAGCTTCGGTCTGAGGTGTCTTGGTCTCAAACGGTGAGACCGGCGGTATTCTTTTAAATCGACGAAATTATAATCAGGATTATAGGGACCATAAACCGCTTACTTTACTGCATTTTTACTAATGCGCTTCCACTGAGGCTTATCATATGCGGGAGTTGTTGCATTTGTGTGGTTCACAAGTTTTTAGGTCTGCCTCTCTTATATGGTATAGGAACGTTGATTGACACTTCCCTTTTGACGCGGTTTCTTTGGCTATGCCGGGCAACATTGTTAACGTACGCAACGTTGTTATCATTGTTAGTTGTTAGCCTCGTACACTAGAATTGAATGCATTGAACATGAAATTGATGAGTTGGGCACGTAGTGGACGAGCGGCATTACTCATGTCATCTCGGCTGCAGTTACTTTGGCCCATTGCATGTTTGTACATTATCCATAATTGCGAATACGTATGTGAGCGCCGGCACTTGGGATTCGTTTTTCCATTCAAATAAAAGTCTGAAATAGTTTGGAGTGGATAAAATAATACCAAATGCTCTCTTCTCTCAACTCAGCCTTCCTTATAATGGCTCTATCGTCAGCAGAGCTGATGCACTTGGACCCTAAAGTTCTTTTCCTTCAAGTTGAAAATCCAGGACAGCAATAAATAGCAAATAATAAATTAAGACGCCTGCATGGTACACACCGACTCACCACGGATTCGAAACCACGTGTATGCACTGCTGTCGTTTTACAATTTCAAAAAGGAGCCCATTTAAATATTTTGGGGAACCATTTCGGTGAAAATGGAGCCTCAGGATCTTTTTTGGTCGGTGATGTTAAAGTGCTATCAGACGGTCATCCAAACTTGTCATCCGGATGACATGCTGCCATCCATTTATGCCATTTTCCACATCACCATCATCTGCAGCGAAGCTTTTGTTTCTTTTTATAGAAGAACTTGAAGGACAAATCCTTACGTCGAAGAAACGCCGGTGGTTTCCGGTGTTTCGCTATTTCGTTTCTTAAACACACAATATGTCCAATTGCTTAAGTAATTTTCCGTAATTCTGATTGTGCATGCTCCTGTTATTTGTAGTTTTTTAGTTCTTCTTTTATTTGGATTTGCATGCACACATGCGGGACAGTTGTTTTTCGGTTCGATTATTCTTGGATAAATGATTTGCCGAATCTCCTATCTAATTTATTGTTATCTTCAACGGGCTCTGTCCTCTAAGTGGAGGAACTCTATCCTCTGCTGATAGAAGATAAAAATCTTTTTATATTTTACCTCATCGAATCTCCTATCTAATTTATTGTTATCTTCAACGGGCTCTGTCCTCTAAGTGGAGGAACTCTATCCTCTGCTGATAGAAGATAAAAATCTTTTTATATTTTACCTCAATGGCTGAGTAAAATTCGTAGACATGACTACTTGCGTCGTTTGCATTAAAATGTGACGTGGAGACTTTGCTTACAAAATAATTTTCTTCCTTCATTCCAACAACCCCTTTTTTTCTCCTACCGTTCTCGCAGGTCCCGCGAGTGGTGGCAAAGGAAACGGCACTCAAGCAATGTTCTAAAGCTTCAAATGCGTATGCCTCATGTTGCTTACCTATACGAATTTATGCTAAAATATATTAAAACCGCGAAATAGGAGGGACCTTGCTGTCTAAATAGACCAATCTGATACCAGACTAAAACCAACACTAACGTATGTTTACAAAACTTTATTATTTATAAAAACGTATTAAAATCAAAAGCACAAAAATTGTTATAAAAAAAAATTAAATCAAAGGTTTCCTTAACAAATAAATAATAATAAAATAAAACATCACAATAAAATCTTCTTATGTAGGTACACATAGAATCGACAGGACAGTTAAACTAAAACTGCACAGCAACAAACATTCATTGCCGAAACAAATTGCATAGTAGGTAACAACTTTTATTTCTCCCTTGCCTCCGAAGAACTACTACTTAATCGCATTTGTTTCGAGAACAATTTCTCCAGTTCATCGTCTTGTTGTTTGACCTTCAAGGCTTGTCCTATGTCTTCCCAGATTTCATTAAACTCTGGATCGTATGTGTTGTGCACAATAGAAGCCGTTTCTCTCGCATCCGAATCGCACATCTTATCAAATATAATTCTGGAAAACAACGAAAGAGAAACGTTTAAAGCGAAAGATTCTAAAGAGAACGACAGAAGAAGCACACCCAAACAGCTGACCAAGTGTCAAGTTGGTTAAATTTCTTTAAATCAATTTGACTTTAGCCTGGAGCAGAGATAGAGACTTTTTAATCTAATCAGTAGAACTTTAGTGGGACGAGCAACAAGAAGCACAACATGCAAGCGCGCAAGAACGTTGTAAATTTAATGTCAACAATTGTTGGCAATTCGTAAGTAGAACACCTGTTGCATTAAACGTAGCCTTTTAATCAAATTAATCATTTACAATTACAGTTGCAAGTGTCCGGCGCATTCACAGCACTATGGATCGACTGTACTCGCACGAAAGAAGGAATACGCATTCGAGGTACGCCCCCTTTGAACTTTGAATCTTTTCTTTTGAGATGTGATAACGAAATAAATTTATTGTTTGTTATTTGTGGCAGATGTCATCTTCGACCGTGCGCTTTGGACCCGGAGTCACAAGCGAATTGGGAGCAGATCTGAAGAACATCGGTGCGAAAAATATTTGCATTGTCACCGATCCCAATGTTGCGAGGCTGTCGAGTGTGAAGAGTGCATTTGACTCGTTGACTGCGAATGGAGTGAAGTTTGAGGTCTACGACCAGACAAGAGTCGAGCCAACCGATGGCAGTCTCTGGGATGCGGCAAACTTTGCGAAAAGTCACAACTTTGATGCGTTTGTTGCTATCGGAGGCGGTTCAGCGATTGATACTTGCAAGGCGGCAAATTTATACGCCAGCGATCCGGAGGCAGAGTTCTTGGATTATGTGAATAAGCCTATCGGCAACGGCAAGGAGGTGGGAGCCCATTGGCAATTATGTTTGAAATACAAATTTATTATGATTTGACTTCCAGATTGCAACGAAGTTGAAACCAATGATTGCGGTACCAACAACGTCTGGAACTGGTTCGGAGACCACAGGAGTTGCGATTTTCGACTACAAAAAGCTACATGCGAAGACTGGCATTTCAAGCAAACTCCTGAAGCCACAATTGGGTGAGCAAATGCAATTAGATAAGGGGAAAATTATTAATTTCAATCGTTGGCAGGTCTTATAGATCCGCTTCACACTCTTTCACTACCCGAACGAGTGACTGCGTACTCCGGTTTCGATGTATTCTGCCATGCTCTGGAGAGTTTCACTGCAGTTGAATACACTGAACGTGGCCCAGCACCGGAAAGTCCCAATCTACGACCACCATACCAAGGACGCAATCCCATATCAGATGTTTGGGCACGCTACGCATTGCAAACTATTCGAGAAAATTTTGTGGAGGCAATCTACCAACCGGACAATATTAAAGCGCGCTCCCAAATGCATTTAGCTTCCACCATGGCCGGTGTTGGCTTCGGCAATGCAGGAGTCCATCTCTGCCATGGACTTTCGTATCCAATTTCGGGAAATGTTCGCACATTTCTTCCAGAAGGATACGAAAAAGATCACCCAATTATACCCCATGGGCTGTCGGTTGTGATCAGTGCACCAGCTGTGTTTGAGTTTACAGCTCCTGCGTGTCCAGAGAGGCATTTGGAAGCTGCACAAATTCTAGGAAGAGATATTTCCAATGCCAAATTAGCTGATGCTGGAAAAATACTCGGCGATGTTGTTCGAGAATTCATGCAGAAAGCAAAGATTGAAAATGGGCTAAAGGGATTGGGATTCGGCACAGGAGATATACCAGCTTTGGTAGAAGGAACCCTACCACAGGAGAGAATAACAAAATTGGCACCGAGGGAGCAGAGTCAAGATGATTTGGCTAAATTGTTTGAAAATTCTATGGAGATTTATTGAAAATACATAACACCAGCTTACCTTATAAATTTGAATAAATATTGTTTTGTGAAAAAGAAAAAAATAATAATACAAAACAAACACAAAAACCATATGTAGGTAACGATGATAGCAACTTTATTTGGAAAAATAACGGTGATTATACATATATTGACAAATTGTTTGCAGTTCGACTTTGCAAACTGTAGAGGGTTGAATAATAAGATACATTCACAATAAAGAACAAGGGAAATAGAATTGCAAATTGCAATTAAAATGTAAACGGATTTTTAATTTTGAGTGAACGTGTACATTTTTGATCAGTCTTTCATTGATCCAGAGCTTTTTTTTTTGCTTTCAGTTTTCACTTCTCTTTGGGCCCTATCGTAGAAAATGTAATACTATCGTCAGGAGTATTTTTCTATCTAAACTTTAAAGAGATGGCATACGAAAAAAGGATAACTGATATATATAAATGATATTTAAATAATAAAAATTGTATTATTAATTAAGGCCGAAAGCTAATAGTATTAAGTGATATAGTTAAGTTTAGAGCGTCCGCATAAGGACCAGTAATCTAGAATAAGTATCCTGTTAATTTTAAGTTAGATTTAATCATTTTTGTCTAGTTTGTAAGCTTTATTGAAAGAAAATAAAAAAATGGATTTAAAATTAAAAAAAAATGGAAAAAAAAAATAAATAAATAAATAACTGATATATATAATTATTAATATTATAATTAATGCTACGTTTCCACCATCACTAAACCGAGATTAAGATTCATCTGCCCTTACTCTTCTTTAAATCTTAAGATTTACCATCCAAATTTAAATCTGCTAAACACAAGATTCAAAAATAATCTTGAAGGAAACTAGGTTTGCAAGTAAGAATCAGCTTGTAAACACACTCAATATCAATTTACTATAACTGGATATTGCAAAAGTGACGTTGGTTGCTGAGAATTGAGAGCGAGAAAGCAATTTGATAACCAGATATTGGACATTTTGAGGGAAAATTCGAGAGTCAAAGAGCGAGTTAAGAGAAAACTCATATTTTAATCTCCTTTTTGTTCGGTGGAAACGAGTAGAGATTTATGGTTTATCTTTTGCCTTTAATCTCAGCTTATGTTTTTTGTGGAAATGGAGCATAAAATTTGTATTGTAAATCCAGGCTTATAAGAAAGATTTATGGCAATTTCGTTCAGTACTTGGTGAAAACGTAGCATCAAGCCATTTGTAGGAACAATTGGATCCATAACTGGTGTTATTTGCTATAGAGCTAAAGTTAGAATTATCACAAATTTTTTATTTTTAGCTTTAAAATTGGTTTGCCGCCAAAAAAAACATGTCTAAAATCCATCCATTTGATAATCCATATATGAATGTCCAAATTAGACATTGCCAGCGTACATTTCTACATTGTAGTTTATTCTAAATCCCAAATTAACACCCATAATAATTACATCTTTAATATATATCCTAAAACGTTTATATAAATATTTTTTTTTAATTGAACTTCATTGTGAACTAAAATGAATTCAAAAATGTTTTCTGTTTTCCTTAGCGCCATCTAATGAGTTTTCCTTCAACTTGACAGTTTCCAGCTAAATCTATTCCATAGTCCATGTGCGCGGCGCATTTGTAAACCAAATTCTTTTGGTTCAGTAGTATATCATCGCGAATTTATATACAAAAAACTGTGTGTATCATATAAAATAAAAGATGGTATTTTTCACCTGTAACCATTGTGGTGAATCCGTAAAGAAGACTTCGGTCGTGAAGCACTACAATTTCAAGTGTCGTGGTGCTGAGAAAAACATATCTTGCATGGACTGCCAAAAGGATTTTCACGGCGAAGAATATGTGGCACATACAAGCTGCATCACTGAGGCTGAGAAGTATTCCGGAAAGGATTATGTAGCCAAGGAACGTAAGAACACTGGCCAAAAGAAACAAGAATGTTGGATGGATATTATTCGTTCAATTCTTGAAACCAAAGAATACAACTTGAGTGATCAGACGAGGTCGGCATTCGAGAGACTCCAAACGGTAGACAACGTACCACGTAAGAAGCCAAAATTCCAGAACTTCGTGGCAAATTGCATGCGAATGCGCAAAGATCAGGCTGAGGAAGTTTGGCGTGTAATTGAAAAGGAACAGGAGAAAATGAAGGCAGCCAAGCCAGTTGCAGTGGCCGTTACTAATGGAAATAGTGAAGCCCCAAAGGCTGTTAAAAAAGAAGACCCGTCCGAAACAGAAGCAGTAAAAATAGAAGATAAATCCGAGGAAGAAGCAACAGATAAAACCTCTTCCGAACAGCAAACAGAGAGAAAGAGAGTAAAGAAATCAAAGAAACGCAAAGTGGACAAGGAAATTCAAAATACCATCGAAGAGGATGAAGAAACTGAGATTCTACAGACTGCCAACGAGTTGGCTGAAAAAGTGAGCAGTGAACCAAGCAAGAAGAAGAAAAAGAAGAGTGAAAAGTCTGAGGCAAAGCAGAACAAAGTTAGCGCCGAACAGGAGTCCACCGTGAGTACAACAACACCTGATGAGTTCCAGTGGGGTTTGGTTATTCTTTGCACCGTTCGTAAGTACGGCAACAGTATGAAGTTGGACAAGCTCAAAAGGAAGGTACAGCGAATGTACGTAAGCAAGCGAGAGGTGCCCGCATTGACGGAGAAGCAACTGGCCAAATTCGAAAAGAAATTCTCGAAGCATCTTAAGAAATGCAGTCTAAAGGTGGAGAACGATGTTGTAAGTGTGGTTGCACAAGCAGCTGGTGATAAGTAAATAAAATTTTACATAGTAAGCTACTGAATGGTGTTTTAGTTTTGTTAATAAGATTTCAGTAAATTGAAGAGGATGTAGGAATGTTTTGGCGCATGCAACTATCTGTGACGTTTGCAACAGAGCAACTACAGGTTGGTTTCCATTTCATGCGTTGCAAAGTGTGAAATGAATTTAACCAATGGAAGGATATGGTTCTTTTTTTTTCTAGGGAAGACGATGGTGACACTTTCGTCATGAAGTCTTTTGATTGTTTTCATTTCATTTTATGCAATTTTTGTGGTAATCCTCCGGTTTTTTTTAAATAGTAAATCCCTAGTCCTAGCCGATGTTGATTTTTTTTTAAATTTCGGGAATACAGGACGATGTGCCTCGCATGGGTTCAGTCTGACGGAGAAACCAGTTCCAGTAATATATGACAAGAGATTCGATTTTCCTGTTATAAATGAAGAACGACGTTGAAAAACTGTGTTTTTTTCAGATTTAAAACAATTTTTTCAAAACGCAAGACTCACACGTGCCTGCTCGCAGTAACACGACACCAAAACTTTCGACAGGTACCTATTAGTGAATCTATTTCAATGATAGATGAAGAAAAATATGAATTTCGGTGAAAACGTTCTTTATGCTCATTTTAATCTTTCTCATTTGGCAATCTAAATGAAATACGTCTATGAATATGTGCAATCTACCATTTTCTGTATTCAAAAAAATTTCTGATCGCGTGCAATTGTACCTAAATTTGACACACGTCATGTGAAAATAGTGTGTACACAGGATTTTATTAAACATTGGTTCACGTACTTTTATGTAAAGAAAATTTAATACTGCCAAATATCAAAAACACGGAAAAGATTATTTCAAATTCCATAAAAAGTTGCCGAACACTTTGGTGTAACAAATAAAAAAAATGCCAAAGTTTAATTAAATGTTTTTCAAAAACTATCACAAACCCAACAACATGAATTTGTATTTTATTTTAAATGAAACTTACGAAGATTAGACTGCATGCCAAGTGTCAAAATATGGTCATTTGACCATACACATGTGCTTGAAAGACAAGTAACAAATCATGATTAGTTAAAGACTGAGTTTTAATTGTCGGAAGCAATAGAATGACTCATATTCTGCATAATTCAATATATAATTGAATGGCTTATTGCAATTACATGATCAGCAAAAGAAAAATATTGAACAAATGAGTTTCAACGAATTTTTAAAGCTGTTCCTGAGTAGAATACATAAAATATCCACATCCGCAAAAATATGACTTATCATAATATAGTAATAAACCTTTCAAATGCACTAAAAAAAATTCAGTTTAAAACTGAAAAAAACTATAAAAACAAATTACATTTGGGTTATGTGTGCCAAAGTCCATTTTGAGTTTCTTCTAACAGAAACCAAGAAACTGAATTCTCTTAGAATCATCAATAGAGTTCTTTGTTTCGGATGCTTCGTTTTACTTCAATTGTTAAAACCTATCTGTTGGCAAATAATAAACATTTAAATATTCAAACAACAAATCTATTAAATAAAAAATAATTAGCTTTTTGTTATAAGAGAAAACAATATTGTATTGATTATTGAAAATACACAAACTAATATCAAGATTACATTCGGAAAGTACGGTTGGGTTTCGAGTTTGCATAAAACGAAATAGTGAGTCGTGCGACAGCGAAAAATCGTGTTCGATTCTACCAAAAGTTGATATTAAAATTAATAAAGTATATAAAAGTAAAAGTAAAACTGTAATTAAAAAATTTACATTGCACGTCTTCAACATGCAGACTTGCCCTAAGTAAAATCAAAGTTTGGTATACAAACGAACATGCCCTGCCGTAACGTCACTCTGACAAAGGCCTTTGACATTTCTCCGCGAATATATTTTCCTACCCCACATTTGTTTTTTTTCTCTTAAAAAATGTCTTTTATTATAAAAATTAACAGAACATCTGTAAAAAATCTCTCCCAAACGATTAAACGAGTTCATCTGCAATGTTCTCGAACACTATGCACTCCAATCACCGATGACCAACCGCAGAAAAAGGGTGGATTTGCCACTGCCTTCGAAAGGCATGCTTCACCTGTGGTCGAGCCAAAGCCAGTGGATACTCAAACCTTTGCATCCCTGTTACGAAACTCTAAATTCATCGATGTAAGTGCTTCTTCATATCAATAACATCTAAGGTTATTAAACAAATGCAATTCCTTCCACAGCTAGGAGATCCAGAGAACAAAGTTGTCACCGGAAAGATCTTTCATGTTGTCGGCGATGATTTGTACATTGATTTTGGGTGGAAATTCCATTGTGTTTGCTCCAGACCAACGAGGAATGGAAGGTATTGGCTTTCTAATTTAAATTTTCCCAAAATATTTAGTTATTTTTTCTTGCTTTAGTGACTATGTTAAAGGAGCCAGAGTACGTCTAAGGGTCAAGGAATTGGAGCTTTCAACGAAATTCTTGGGTTCTAGCAAGGATTTGACCATATTGGAAGCTGATTGTCATCTTCTTGGTTTGATTTCATCCCCTACGAGGAGTCAGGCAGCGAAACAGTCTACTGAGTAGAATTGATTAAATTGTACTTCTTAAAGTTGTTAGTAATAAAAAAATTGATGAGGAATTTTTTTTTCTTTTTATTTTGTCTTTCTTTTTAAAATTTTGGTTAATAGATTATTTGCAAGCACCCTGTGTAATCTGACAGCAAATGTCAAAATACGTGCCAAGGGAAATTGACAACTTCCAAATCACAGTCAACCAGCTAACACCTAACAGCATCATAAAAAAAAAACAAAAACATAAATAAAAGGTGCAACGACTTTCACTCAAGATATGATGAAGGAAGAAAAGTCCATCACCAAGTCTTCGGAGCAGACAAAATCTAGAGGCTCCCGTGACCGGCATCAAAAGAAGGACAAGCCGAAACCCCTCACAAAGGTAAAAAAGCCACACAAACATCGTACCCAAATTCAATTCTAATTATTGTTTCTAGGTCATTATACGCCGGCTGCCACCGACAATGACCGAAGAGGAGTTTCTGAAGCAAATCGATCCCCTACCAGACCACGAATTCTATTACTACGCCGCAGCCGATTGGTCTCTCGGTTTTGATGCGACTTGCCGGGCATACATAACCTTCCGCAACCATGAGGATGTCTTCCTGTTTCGCGACCGCTTCGATGGTTATGTATTTGTCGACACAAAGGGAGAGGAGTATCCCGCTGTCGTGGAATTTTCCCCGTTTCAGGGACTACCGAAGAACAAGGCACGCAAAACTGATCCCAAAGTCAACAGTATCGAAAGTGAACAGCACTACAGTAGCTTCCTGCAAAAGCTGGAAGAAGATCGTGAGGCCTGCAAGAGCGAATGCAAATTGGAGTTTTCCTTGCCGATCAAAGATGACAAGAAAATGGCAACCACCCCACTTTTGCAGTTTATCAAGGATAAGAAGATGGAACGTCGCGAAGAGCAGAAAAAACGGACGGAAGATAATCGCCGCAAGCGCGACGAAGACAAGCAAAAGCGCAGGAATAGGGTGTCGAAGGGCATTCCAAGTGCCATCAAGGAGGAAAGTGCTGCTTCGGCGAAGGACGCAAAGCCAAAGGCCGAAGGAACTGCCGATAATCCAGAGGAAAAGAAAAATTCTCGAGCAAAGCGTCGCGCTGAGCGTGATCAGAGACGTCGCGAGGAACATGAACAGCGTCGTCGGGAAAAGGAAAAGGAACGTACTGCCGAAAATGAGCAAAAAGCACTTCAAACATCGAATCAACAATCGGCTAAAGATCCAGAGAAACCGGTAACAATTGCCAAGCCACCTGACGGCGACAGCAAACGAAAGGAAGTCAAGAAGTACAGCGAACGGCGGGAAAGGAATCGCCCAAGGAACTCGCAAAACTCTGGCACAGCTACAGCTGCTGCTGACACTGAATCTAAAAAGGCCGCGGCTACTTCAGCTGCTACACCCGTGGACAATGCAAAGCCACCAGCGAAGGAGGACAATGCCATGATTAACTTTATGAAGAACCTTTCGAATGTAAAGGAATTTGTCCCTAAACACAAGCAGGAGGCAGCAGATAGGGCAGATAGCACTGAGGTCGATATGGAAGAGGTTAAGGAAAAACTGGAGAAGATATCGCTAAAGGAAAGGGATCAAAAGACTCCGTCGCCCGAAAAGGAGGATGATGCTGGTGATCTGGGCAATCGTTCGCAGCGCAACTCGAGCTCAAGTGGGGGATACCCCAACGAGACCAAGAGTGAGGATCGCATCGATAGACGCATTAGAAATAAGGTAAGTAAGATAATTGACTTTAGAATTGAAGTAAATGTGGTGCTGTTCTGCTTTTAGGACCGTCCGTCCATTGCCATTTACCAACCTGGGAGGAATAGATTGCGTGTGTCTGACGAAGGTCAGCCCAGTGCTGATCCCTCCAGGAGCAATCCGACTTCAGATACGGAAAGTTTGAAGAAGGAGGAACGCTCGAACACTGCGCGTAAAGTAACGCGATATTCCGAGCGTCGCTCCGGAAGGGGCAGAGATGGAAAGCGCAGGAACAGTGGAGAAGAAAGGGCAGGCGGCAAGGGTTCAGAGAATACCGAAACTGAAGCTGATGCCGATGGCGTGAAGGAAGAGCAAAAAGATGAAAAGGCTATTGAAGGGCCAAAGCAAGATGTAGAGAAGCCGGAAGAGCACACTGAATAAATTTCTTAAAAGCTTCTATTAAGTTGGTCTTTATTGTTTTTTTTTTGTTGGAAAAATAGACTTTTCCAAGGTTAAAGGGAATGGCAATTTGAAGTTTATATTGAGGTCCTCCGTGGCATGTATTAAATGGAATTCAAGAGCCAGTACTAAAAATAAGTTTTTTGGTACAAACATGTACAAACGCTCTTGCTTATTTTGTCTAACTCTTAACAAAATTTGCCATGTAGTATCTGCAGTATCTGTATCACCATAGTTTCCTATGGCGGTCTCAAGCCCTGATGAAGAAGGGAGGGCTTAGAGTAACGGATTCCATCCTATCTCCAGTAAACTTTGACTCCAAGATGGCGACTGGGCTAAAAAAGTGAAACAAACATAAGGAAAGGCTACAGTCCGCTTGGGGCGAACAGTATACCCTATCCTTATCCCTATGTACCCCAAAGAAAAAAAGCATTAGGAAGATGATGGATAGCATTTTATTTCATTCTATGAAATTTATAGAAAAAAAATTATTTTTTTTCAAAAAAACTCCGAAGAAATTTTCGAAGAAAACAGCATTTTAGTGAAAAACGCCCACAAAAAGTAGGCATGCCAAAAAACTTTATATGACAAATTAATAAAGGTGGGCAGTACCTACATATCTTGTGAAGGTTGTACAACTTTATCTCTCTAACTTAAGCCTTAAAACGGTTTTTTCTAAATTGTGGGAGTGGCAGTGGGCGGATTTAAAAACTTTTAACACTTTACCATTTCGGAACCCTAGGGAGTATATGTTCCAAATTTCAGCTTCCTAGCATAATTTTAAAGGCCTCAAAAGTTGATACGGACGGACGGACGGACGTTGCTAAATAGTCTTAGATTTTGGTCCTGATCATAAATATATATACTTTTAGGGGTCTGTGACGAATATTAAGGGGTGTTACAAATTATGAGTCAAAATTAATATACCCTTAGCAGTTTTTGGCGTTTTAAGGCTTAAGTTAGAGAGATAAAGTTGTAAATCCTTCACAAGATACGTAGGTACTGCCTACCTTTATAAATTTGTCATATAAAGTTTTTGCTACGCCTACTTTTTGTGGGCGTTTTTCACAAATAAAATGCTGTTTTTTTTGAAAATTTTCATAGAAATCGAAAAAAAATATTTAACAATATATTTAGCCAATATTTTTTCCAATATATCGCCCATACAAAGTTTTTGGCCACGCTCACTTTTTGGGGGCGTTTTTTTAAAAAATTATTTTTTTTCTATAAATTTCATCGAATGAAATAAAATGCTATCCATCATCTTCCTAATGCTTTTTTTCTTTGGGGTACATAGGGATAAGGATAGGGTATCATACTGTTCGCCCCAAGCGAACTGTAGCCTTTCCTTATATTTAATCTTTTGATCATAGTCTTAAAAGACACAATGGCGACATATTTCCTGCAGCAGGTTTCACTAATTGTTGTTGATTTGTTTTTTTGTGAAAACGTTATACTTTGCATTTTCATTGAATTGAACGCAAACAGATTGGAGCAATATTACTCCACGTAAAGAGGCATGTAAAGGAAGATCATCTTTTGAAATGTGTGCTCCGATTTTCGCGTTCGCTCTCATTGACCGAAATAGAAAGAGAAATATGTTAAAACTTTCGAAATGGGGCGATAAAGATTGTTTTTCTATTGCAAAGGATAATAGCTGTTTTTAATAAACATAACCTTGATCACTGCAGTTTCTGGCAATTTACATTGTCTAATAAATACTAACATATCGATAAGCAATATAATTATTGTTGGCAGATTGATACTCGATACTCGAGTATAACTTGAAGATTTGATTGGAGTGAGTAAAAACTGTCAGATCAAGTTAGAACAGAAAAGTCCAAATTCGTTTTCTACAAGTTTACGAAAAGCTTCGTTTTAAAATTTTGAAATTTGCGACACTGCCGGGTTTAAAATGAGTATTCCGCCCTAAATATTTAGTCAGACACTTTATGTGCATAGCTTTGGTCACACTGTGGCCAGGGAGAGTCGGAAAGTATTACCGTTTCCTTTATAAATTCTGGAAGAACTTTTCTGTTCTAGGCTTCAATTTTAATGTCTTCCACAAGTCAGAACCTGAGAAAAACAAATGTCTTTACAGAAAACAGGCTAGTTCACAATTTAGCCTTGCATCGACATCGTGTTGATTGTCGTCGAGCGAGGTCCAGTGAGCCAGCGATTCGGGGATCTTCTGATTGTGCGCAAAAAAAATGTAGGCCTCCTAGGAATTTACCGTGTACACTGAAAATTAATAACCTTATTAAATAAACTGCAATATTTAAAAAAACCCTCAAAAGCTGGGCTGAAACATTAAAAAAAATATTGCCTAAATATCTTGTTAAACTTTTTTTTTTTGTTTTTTATGAAAATTTTCGATAAAAACAGCATTTTAGCAAAAAAAAAACCCCACATGAAGAAGAAATGGCAAGCAAGTTTATGTGTCAAACTTATAAAGGAGGGCAGTGCGTACATACGTATCTTGTGAAGGTTTTAAAATGCTCTATCTCTTTGACTTAAGCTTTAAAATGGTTTTTTCTAAATTGTGGGCGTGGCAGATATCGTATTAACTCTTGTTTACACTTACATGCTATGCCCAATTAATTATTTAACATATGTAAGTCAAAATTATCTAACCAAAGCCTGTTGCCCTTTAAATAGAGTTGAGATGTAAGCGATAGTGTCAAACCGATATTTTTTTTTTTTTTAGAAATGTTCGCATTTCGCATGCAAACTTCGATCCCGACGTGTTGTATCCAGCGATTCAAGAAGCCGCAACGGATTATCAAGTTGAAATTAAATTCCCATTAGTCTTAATTAATTAGACGTTCGATTTTCCAGGAACGACTCAATTTCAACGTATAAACACAATGTGTAAAGTGGACCTTACTCCTATATTCTATCCGCTTTCGACATTTCCTCTTACGCGAAACTATATGCAAACAACAATTTATGAACACTGGCGTATCGTCCTATCGTGCACTTTATTCCAATTCAAATACTTTCAGGGAGAACACAATTTTTAGATAACCCCTGACATTATGCAGCAACGAACCGATAAGAAATCGCATGCGAAGCATATCCAACAAAATCTAAATAAAATTGCAAACAACAATATCGCGGATATACCACGACCCGAAAGGATCTTTCCTCCTTATTTTTCTGGGTGCATCCGGGAGTAGTTTTTCACGTAAAAAATTCATGAGGTGAATTGCTTTGTAACGAGCCAACAAGCAAAACCATTATAAACTGCAGTAGTATCGGTAAATGGCAGATGAATTTTCCAAAACATCCACGTGAAAGGATATAATATAATGGGTAATGTATGCCCGTCGCGTGGTACTTACCGTTCAAAAATGCAATCAACAGGAGGATAAAATGCATCTTAAGAGCGAAGGAGATGTGCACACGTTTGCATTGGAAATGATCAGGAAATGTATAGTAGAATCCATAGATCCTGGTTACAGGGAACGTATAGGTAGTCCTGTTCCTGCATTCGATTAATCGAAAATTCTCATAGGATATGACAGTTCAATGCATTGCTGAGTAGGTCTTGGGACGACTTAAGTGGAATTTTAATGTTCTCTTTTGATTGACATTGTCGTGAGATATATTTTATAAGATTTGCGAGCATTTAAATTTGGCGTTTACTGGGACGTATGAGTAATATTTTCCAAAAGAAACGTATAGGTGGTTACCAAATGGCAAATAAAATGAAAGCTTTTAACTTTTAGGTTTTTAAGAACCTTAAGTGCGTGCGTCTCAAGGCTTCGTGTGCTCGATAACTGAGCCTGGTATCGGGCTAAAATTACTTTCTGTATCAATTTAAGTGTTTTGCTGCCTAACATTTTGCGAAAATTTGACAGGCATCCAATAGGATAGCTTGTAATGAGAAGTTTCTCAAATTCGCCCTTCGGAATCGGCATAAAATTGTTGTATGCCAGTTGTATGCTTCATACCCTTTATAAGTTTTTAACGCGTAATTTACATGTCACGTGTGTATTTTATCAAAACATTTTCTCGGATCTACAAAATGAACAAAAAAATAATCTGTCAAAATAATGCCCCAAGCATCAATCTCCTTACCGTGTCGTCACTGTCATCATGTCTAGCTTAAGTCTAATCCACTAACCTGTGACAATTTAAAACCTTTTGTTTTATTTTTAAAACGAGACAGAAATACCAGCCTACCACTACCCATTCAATATTAATAGCAAACATCATCACAAGCAGGAAATTCATAAATAAACACACATATCCATGTGGTTCCACTAAAGGATTCCATTATTCATTCATACCTTGATGGGATTTATGTTTGTGCTTAAAGGCCATGGGGTTAGATGTGCCATCAGTTGTTCCCGTTTTTTGATACAACAAAGAGCGATTGGTATCTTTAATCAGCATTTAAACTGTGTGTGGGTTTATTTTTTTTTTAAATAACAGCATATTGGAAGAATTTTCTTCCTGGTTATAATAGTTTAGCAAGTATAAAATTGAAATGAGAAAAGTTTTCATGTCTTTTACTTGTAAACATTTGAACTTGTATGTACGCTGTACATTTATTGGAATACATGCAGGAATGGATTTAAAAGTTTTGATGAAATGTTCCTCGGACGTCCCACGTCTAAAACTTCTCATACTCACAATTTATGAAGAAAAAAGTGTAGGTATACGTGGATATGATGGGTGCCTTTCTAGTTCGTCTACCTATTTTTTTATGTTGTACAATCTGATTTATGGCTGCTCATTCATGCGTGTCATAAGAAATTAAATTTTCACATCGCTGTAGCAGAATTTTTTTACATAAGGGAACGAATGTTTTAATAGCGAATGAAAAATTTTGTGTGCATGGTATTATAGAAAATAAGGTGCCTGCCTTAGTTGGTCCTAAATTTTAACTACAGCAGCGAAATACTTGTCCGAGCCCGTGGTAGTTAAAAAATAATTTAATTCTTCAACCACAAGTGATACAAAGGACTTAACAGAAATCATTAAAAACTATGCAATAATACCCTTGACTAGATGGAGAAATATCAATCTACCTCAGTTTAGAGTAACGGAAAAGCACTGGATCACAAACGAAAAAAAAATCAATTTCAATTACAAAGTGGGGTCTATAGTTAGATGTTTTTGAATTATATTTACTTCTAAAATTAAATTTTTACAATACGCCAGTCTACGTCGTCGATTCGACGAAGCATATACTTACAGAGTTAAGGAAATGGGAAATTGATTTTAAATGTTTGCAAATTGTAGTGGTCAGGAAAAACAGAATGTGGTAGAGCGTTTTTAAAGTAGCTCGAAATATGTAATTGTAGCACCGGACCAGATATGAGCGTTGTATACAAGTTTGAATCGAAAAAACGCCTTATAATTTGAAGACAGATCAGAAGGGGTGATATATTTTTTTTGCAACGCTTAAGGAAGCATAGACATTTCGTAGCATTCTTGCATAGGCCCAATTAACTAGTTTGCTGACAACAATGTGATCCTTATATGGGTCCAGGGTTACGAGGGATTTGAGGTAAATTAAGTGACTGAAGAGCTAACACGTAAAGGCTATAAAATTGATTTGACCTTCTGCGGCCTCCAATTTGTAGCAAACAGTCTGAGTTTTACTCCTAGGAGCTACATCTAGGGGATGCGTCAAGCTAAACAGGTTTTAGAACTTTCAAACAAAACAAGATGGCTTCAGTTATTCGGAAAGGTGACATCCAGATATTTACTATCTTTTTTACTGATCAATGCTTACTGAACTACTTCTTTTTCTCTCCATTTAACGACGAGATTATGATCAGGATTACAGGGGTCCTAACCCTCCCACTTCACTGCATTCCTGCTGTCAACTTGTCCTCATGCTTTTTGTACATTGTCCAGCATTGTGAACCGTATGTGAGCGCCGGACGCACAAATGCGGTGTAGAGCCTTTTCTTCAGCTTTCGGTCACATGAGATGGCAGAGTTTTGCTGCCACTTCATCCACCCTACGCTTACACGATGATTGACGTCGTTATCAACGGTTGCTTCGCTGTTGATCATTGATCCCAGATATTTCAACTTTTCACACTCGGGAACCACTACTCCATTCAAATAAATGTCTGGAATGGGTTGGCTTGGGCCAGAGAATGGACAGTACAGATATTCGGTCTTTTTTGGCTAAAATGATACCCAATCCCCCCTGAAGCATCTACCCAAACATCAAGTGCTCGTTGCAGGAAAGTCTGATCATCACTTATGATGACTTCATCGTCAGCCAAGAATAACTGATGCACTTTAGGGTCCGTCACTTTTCCCTCAAGCAGATAATCTAGGACTGTAATAAAGAGCAGGGTAATCGGCCATAATGCTTACTCAACTACTATCTTAACAAAATTGGCAAAATTTCGAAAGACATCTTAGAGGCATCAAGAAACTGCTGCACATATCCTTTGAGAATGCTAAAAGATGACTCAACTATTTCAACAAAAGCCTAACAGTGCTTCAAGATATCATGGATTGATCTGCAACCACGATCCTAAGATAGCCATCATTTTCTTGGGGCCCCACCCACCAAGTACACAACAACTACATTAGGCAGAAAATATAATCGTTAATATATGCAGCGAAAAGTACACCGATTGTAATGACAATTTACTTGATACCAAGTTTTACTTACTATTAGGTGACATATTACCATCAATAATTAACCATAGCCACATAGGTTTTGTATGATTCTTTCACATTCTACATAGGTAATCTTCTTCCTAAATTAATTCACGATAATTTCTCCCTGCTAACAATCATGAGTAAGTGGCGGCCCTGGTCTTGTCGAGGACAGCAACCAAATTAACAAACTTGGATGGTTATTGTACTAAAATGTAATTATTATTTGGGTACTATAATGGGAAATTTAAAATCTTTGATCTGGTAGTGGATGAAGGATAGAGGAAAGGAAATTGGCATGGCTATTATTTTATGGGGGATTATCACTTAGTTTCTTAACACATCGTTAACAGCAGTAAATAAATAAAAAAAGTCATAAGAATAAGAACCTATTTCATAAAAGATGCTAATGAAAGATGCTGCTATGATCAAACTTACACATTAACTCACCCAAATTGTTATCAATTAGTTCCAATTGCGTGTTCTGCCACACTTCCATGTGCAAAGAATGCTCCTTGGTGAACTCATTTTTGAGATATTTATAAGGATCCAGATGCTATTTACATATCAAAACTCGATAAAAGGCTGGAAATCAAAAATTAAAAAACTTTAGGAAGGGGCAAACAGAAATGCCATTTACGAGATGTGCGCAGCACATAGTTTAACTGTTCCATTCTGTCTTTTTTGTAAAAGAAATGTACTTGGTTATTTTATTTTTCATAATTAAAATTGTTTGTGTATAACCTTTTTTCTTCCATGCAACCATAGACATTCCGGAACAGTATATGTGAAGTTTGACATACTGAGTACTCTATAATCAAATTATTTTCTTGTAAAATAAAGAAATGTTTTCAAGTTTTCCAACACACCCGCACACCAAGAAAACGAGAATCTTCATGAACGCAAAAGTTTCTGCGTCTAGATATGTGTTATGTTTGTATTTTTGTTTATACGAGTACATAAAACTTAAAAATTAACAATAGTCTAAAGTTCATTCTGTTGTGTTGTTAATTTTCATAACTAGTAAACTTGAAACTGTTTTTTTTTCTTCTTTCGAGTTAGGGCCGTTCTCAAAGAAGTTGGAAAAGTTGCACTTTTTTTTTTAACAAGCAAAGCCGTGTCTTGTCGTTTTAACAATTAAATTTCTACAAATATATGATGGATTTCTATGTAAATAAAATCCTTTTATTTTAAATAATAAGTCACTTTTATCGTAATTGTTTGAAGGAAAAACCAAGTAACGACATCTTATTGTGGTCTAGAGAAGGCACATCTTGACGTTTTGAAATTTGATCCATTGTACAAAACCATCAAACACCACATTCATTTGTCAAGATTTAATTTATGGCTTCCAACTGAAATAAAAGTAAACTGCTCTCTGTAGAACGAAAATCCAAATGTATAATCATACTTTCCCGAATATACATACTTTCAACATTTTTATGTCAGCTTTGATGACATAACTTGTGTTATTTAGAATTTTGTTCAACGGCCAATTACGTCTGGGAATGATTCAAAGGACTGTTTGGGTACATTACAGTCGTCATCTAAACATTCCCTTGAGTTGAATTTTCTAATTCCGCGTTGTTGTTTACTATTAGTCTCTTAAAAAAAAAACCGCGCCAAGAATGTAGTTTAATTATTTTATATTCAACATGATAAGCGGGACAAATTTAGCTGTGGAAATTGTATAAAGAGAATTTCATTTCATAAAATTCTGGGAGATTTTTGGAATTTTAATAATAGAATTTTTATTTATTTTAATCAAACTAAGTGAAGGGTAGGCGAAAAACTTGAAACGTAAAATATTAATGTCTTTTCTCTATTCATTCCGAACTATAAAGATGAAAGCATATGAAATTTATGTGCATTATTTTCCAAACTATATATGTATGTATTTGGAGTCGGTATTCTAAAGTGCAAGTATTGCTCTAGTGGAATTTTTTTTTTATTTCATTTAATTATAAAGGGTGATTTTTTAAGAGGTTTAGAACTTTTTTTAAAAAAAAAACACAAAAAATTCGAAATAATGAATGAAATATTTATTTGAATCGATAGCTTGAACCTTGCAATTTAATGTTTAAAGATAATTTCATGCAAATGTTGACCGCGGCTGCGTCTCAGGTAGCCCATCCGCTGAGTCCAATTTTGGCATACTCTTTCACACATATCGGCCGGTATCTCACGAATGAATGCATGAATGTTGGCTTCCAGTGCGTCAATCGAAGCGGGCTTGTCCCTACACACATTAGCCTTGGCATACCCCCACAAAAAATAATCTAATGGTGTCAAATCGCACTATTTAGACGGCCAATTGACCGGCCCGAAACGTGAAATTAACTGTTCACCAAACTCGCCTCGCAATTGCGCCATTGTTTCGCGTGCTGTGTGGCATGTGGCACCGTCTTGTTGAAACCACATATCATGCAAGTCAAGAACTTCCATTTCGGGCAAAAAAAAGTTTGTTATCATCGCTCGGTAGCGTTCACCATTGACAGTAACGCTGCGATTCGCATCATCTTTGAAGAAATATGGCCCAATAATGCCGCCGGCCAATAAACCGCACCAAACAGTGGCTTTTTCGGGATGCATTGGTAGCTGTTGCAATGCTTCTGGCTGATCTTCACTCCAAATGCGGCAATTTTGCTTATTTACGTACCCATTCAACCAAAAATGAGCCTCATCGCTGAACACAATTTTTCGATAAAAAAGCGGATCCTCGGCCAGCTTTCCAAGAGCCCATTCACCAAAAATTCGGCGTTGTGATAGGTCGGCTGGCTTTAGTTCTTGCACCAGCTGTATCTTAAAAGGCTTTACGCGCAAATCCTTCCGCAAAATTTTTCACGTAGTGCTGTAACAAAGGCCTAACTGCTGGGAACGGCCCCGAATCGACATTTCGCGGTCTTCTGTCACACTAGCTGATACGGCCGCAATATTTTCTTCAATACGCACAGTACGTAAACGTGTTGGTGGTTTAATGTCCAACAAAGTAAATTTGGTGCGAAATTTGGTCACAATCTTCCGAATAGACTGCTCAGAAGGTCGAGAATGCCGATCATAAAATGGAAGCAGCGCGCGATTAACATTTCGAACCGAGCACGAATTTTGATAGTAAAATTCAATAATTTTCAAGCGTTGTTCATTTGTAAGACGATCCATGGTTAAATTGCAAACCAAACTGAAGCTGTTTGACAGTGACACAAGGTACTAAACACACGTCAGCTGTCAAAACCAGTGTTGCCAAAACCAAACCAGCTAAAAAATCACCCTTTATTTATAATAGCCTTAGTCGCGACATTGATGCCGTTAAAAGTAGAATGTGTTTGAAATTCGTTGATCGTTCCAAGATTTACCTTGGTCTATAAAGATTTGGTCTTTGATCGATCTCATCATATTTTTAACGATTTTAAATCCGCATAGAATACCATCTAAGTAAGATAAACAGAGCCATGTTTAGTTTTGGTATCTCTCTCAAACTCGTACGTTTGTTAACGTACGATGGAGAAAGCTCGTTGAGCTCTAACCGGTGCGTTTGTGTCTAAAATAAATAAATAAAATAAATATTAGGCGTAAACGGGCCATACAGGATCCAAAGCCAAACTTCTCCAACCAATGTGTGTGCGAAGATATATTTTTGACACGAATGGACATTTTAATGCCGATTCCGAAAGCAATTAATTGTTGAGAAGATTCTCATGACAGTTTTTACTCTTTGATGTTTGTCAGACGTTCGCAAGAGGTGCGGCAGCAAAAAAAAAATTGCAGGTAGTTTATGTCGGGATTTGGACCAGCGACATCTTGTTAGTGGTCCAACACACTTAACTACTAAGCTACTACCCTACTGTGACTATAGAGAAAAAATTGGCTAAAGTAAGTCTAGATATGCCGTCAACAATATGTGAGGTTCTCCTCGTTCTGGAGGTAAACACCGCAGCATCAATATTCAGTCATGGATATGACATGTAGAGTTAAGTATCAACCCTTTGGCCCGCAGAATCTTTGACTAATATAGATGAAATCAACCAACAAAAACAAAAACCCACACAGTTGAAAGCACTGCAATTGTTGCACCCAGATCCTCAACGATAATGGACGTTTTTCTGATTGAAATAAGGAAAGTCTCGGGATAAGTTCGGGGGGTGGAAGGACAAGTTCGCCTGAAAATATGCCCAACCTACCACAGTCCATTTTGGATTCGTCGTTAAAGAAAGTAATAGCGAAGACTTTTGTGGCGGTATCTTTCTCAAAGTCCCATGCATGTGAGTTCAGAAATATCATTGAAAATTAAATTTCGACAAATGGGGATTGAAGGAAGAATTTTGCAGTGGGCTTAGGTTTTTACGGACCAGCAGCCAGTAAAATGCAATCTTACTGAACTACATGATACTTCGGTCGATCTTGAGCGTAGGGATCTTGTGCTTCTAACTTCAGTCGTTCTGTTATTAAAAGCTTTACTCAAGTCTGGGTCCCAGGTAACACAACTGTGTGCATTCAGACAGGCATTTTTAGTTTAAGACCCCACTTTTCGCCAAATTTTAAACCCCCAGTTGAACTTAGGGCTTAAGATGATACCCTGTAATTTAGCACTGAAAATAAGTGACAGAGTTTGGTTATGTAGATAGAAAAGTCTAAGGTCAGTATTTTGGTTTGGGTTTACGCAAAGACCTTTTGGCCCAAAGCGCTTATCTTTCCCAGTGCCCTTTTCATGATTTCATTAATGATATCTGAAAACATCACGTTTATTCCGTCGCTGTTTAGACTAGACTGAATAGTTTTGAAAAACTTTAAGGGCGAAGTGATCTCCCATTGAGATATGTCTCTGCTATCCCATAGGGGCGACCTGACTAGGCATGACCTTAAGTAGATGTCTGGGATAAATTAAAATATTCTGATCTAGGTGAGATGACCGTGTCGCCTGCTACTACCACCGTAGATTTATTTCGTGTACGTATGAAAATTACTAACATATTACGCCGATTTAGAAGCTTCCTTTTTCGTTTATACTCTTAGCTGCTAGTCAGGACTTTGCAAGAGGTGAAGCGGTAAGAAAATAGGTGGCATCGAGAAATTTAAAATCATACACAGAAATTCTGAATATAATAAGCTTTTACGATATAAATATTACTTTTATATACTTTTCCCTAATAGAAAGCCACATGCATCAACTTTTGCGGATATAAAAAAGAGGAGAAAACAATCCTTCAATTCATATAGGTCATGTCAATTGCTTCCCAACATCCGGAAGGCCACATTACGTCAATACGACTTACATCACGTAAACAACCGATGACTGTAAGTCTGACATTGGTTATTTAATTAAGAAAAGCGTTATTCATTGCTTTCGAGGTCATATTGACAATTTAAACGTCAACAGCATGGTCAATGCACTTTTCGAAAGTACAAAGGTCGATTCGATACCACCTTAAAGTTTAAATTTGTTGCTGTGCATATCACAGAATATTATTACCCTATCATAATCAAGCCATGAACAGATGTTGATGTTTTATATCCTTCATGAAACGAAACACACAATCCATAATAATAAACTGGAATTTATGAAAATGTTCTCTCTTAAAAATATCGAATAAAATATTTAAAAAAAGGGGGGAAAAATAAACAAATATTTCTGTAAATTGCAAGGGATAGGAATAGAACATTTATTTAGATAGCAATTCAGTAAGCATCCTCTCTCGCCACAGTTGAGTAAACCATAATCTAGATACGTACTTGAATGAAAATAAAAACCATGGAATATCCTTTCCCGTACACTTGCATTGCAAACACTTTAAACTCCGTTGAAGTATTCTGTTTCAAGTGAGCTTTGTTGATTTTCCTTATAACACGCGGATAAACCGAAAGATGGAATCTCAGAGATAAAACATTGTTGCGAACCGATCAAACGGAAATAAGTTCTTTAACTTGCACTCCATATCCATCCTCTATAGCTGCTGAGTTGATTATATGACATGAACCCCTTTTGTATAGGGGGAGGAGAATAATAAACGAGACACGCTGCGTTATTTTTTTTATTCCAATAAATCCTTTAAGTAGGCGACGACTTTGTTGACAAAAGATAGTATGTATGTAACTTTTATAAGCCACCTTTTTATGGGGCCGGTACTGTATATATATGTGGTACTCAAAGCTGGCATAAAGTGTGCTGTTGTTCCACCGTTGCGGCGCAATTGAAGAAAATTACGCATTAAGGATTGTCATTCATTTGAGAGAGTACCTAGCTTTTTGAAAAATTAAATTGAATTTAAGTCCTGAATATTGCAGTCATCTAGGTAAGTCTCTTAAAACGAAGACTGTAAGGATACATTTTTTCGCATCTACTTCGGAATTAATGCAAAATAGGAACCCTATTCCAAATCTTATTTAAAGTTGGTTGATGAAATTTTTTTTTTTTAACTCTAACTAAAAAAACACCCCAACACTTCTTTCCAAAGAGTCCATGCGGTAACTTTGTGCACATATGATGGATGAATTTTGTTATACCTTTTGACAAGCCCATTGAGGAGCACAAAAAACATACATAACAGGACGGTTTAATGTTCGTAGTCTTATGATAATGGACAGAATATGAAATGCATCGTAGACTTTAGATGTATTAAGTATTCATGGAAAGGGAATAAGTTTCCGGGAGTTTTTCGGCTTTAAGTTTTGCGATATATGAAATATTCACAAGGTCAATGTACGAAATGTATAAAAATTTTATGTGTCATTCAAAAGTTTATTATATTTTTGTTGACACGTATGTGTGAAAGGGCACATTAAGTTGGTGTTAAGTACGTAATTTTATTATGTTCTGATAATATATTGATGTGTCATAATGTTGTAACCCGTGTGTTAAAGTTATTTAAGTGGAAAAGTTGTAAAATTTTACTACTGGTAGAGTTTCCATATAATTTGGATTATATTAAGCATCTGTGTCTATTCCCATCATGAAATTTTGTATTTCTTTTGTTTGTAGGTGAGCTCCATACACTATTCTGGGAGTATATTAATTTTGAAACTTTTGCTTGTAACACCTCTCGTAGACCCCAAAAAAAAAATATAGTCACGTCTGTCCGACTTTACGTTCGTTATAATATAAATTAGAGTTATGGGGCTCGCATTTCAAACATATTCTCCGTGAAGTTAAAAAAAATAAGGTAGTTTGAGTAATCGAGTGGCCTGCCAAATCATGCAATTAACGCTGTAGCATCGTTTTGATAACATTTACAACTGGAAGTAAAAGCAAGTTACTGTTAGTGCAGGAGGTAGACTTCTGAGTTAGATATCAATGACTGATGGAAGATAATCAAAGAATGGGTTGCCTAGCACGCACTAAACCCGTACTTACGTCCACCATTCTACCGAGGGTGGCACGCCTTATCGCCAGGACCATCGCCTGGAAGAATTAGATGAAACGCTCGCTGTACGAGTGAAGTCCACAGTCCATATATTCCAATTTGAAAAGTTACAGCGATCTAGTCCGAATAATTTTTGCATAATGAGTGCATTTTAATGTGTCCATAAAGTCCTGCGAACCAGTAGCCAGATAGTATGCAATGTTACTGGGCAACTATTGCTTTAATATGAAGATTCATGGGTAGAATGTGATTCGTACGGATTTAGCCGGCGCAGATTATGTCGTTCTAATTGGAGTCGTTTTAAGAAGTCCATACAGATTTATATCATTGAAGACTCAACTCCAGGTGAGCTACCATGCCAGAAGCCGTATACATCTAGCGAATAATTAAGTGTAAAGATTTTTCAAGTCTATTCATTCCCATGTTTACAATATGGAAGAACCTGTTTCAAAGCTAACTTTGACTTAGTTGATGGTAACGGTCTGCATAAAATTTAGATTTCGTCGATAATGTCCACCTTCAGCTATTTCTCAAACAAAATTGTTTCCTCTGCCCACTTTTGTCTGGGAGGGGAGTGGAAGGGTTTATTTTATTAAAATATTAAATTACTGATTAATTTTGACAAACATAAATGAAAAGAAAAAAGATATCCACGTACAGCACTATAACCATATTGCCGAACTGGGAGAATAATGTAGAGCATTATGTCTTTCGATTCATAAGTTTTGAGTCCATTTATTTACCAAAAGTTAATTCTTCGCTGGATCTCTTCTTCATTGACTGGATCAGACGCACTACTTAACTGTCACAAAGTTATTGTTTAGTAATGTCTTTAATCGGTGTACTGTATTCATTTAGTCTTGTCCTTGTTTATATACTTCAAGACGAACTACTTTTCAATAATCGCCATTAAATCCAGCATATCGATATCATCCTCGGTAGTATTTGGACGGATCTTTTGAAGCTTCCAGGTTGATAGCTGCCTTGCCCAATAAGAATCACATGATTGCGTATTTTCTTGCCAAAATCAGAAGAACTACCATTGCCAAAATGAACATTGCATCGCGTACATCGACACACAACGACATGCAATAATTTTTGCTGCCGTTCCGAATTCGGCCAATAGCCCATATGTTAGATATTTGATTGTTACTGAGATAGTATGCGACTTTAAGGAAGTGAACCTCACTTTTAAAACATAACATAATTCGAAAAGAGTGCACATTCGGGATATTCGATTCATAGATGTGCATAAAGTCTACTTAACCCTCATGCATGAGAACCGTGTGATACTTCTTTTGTTATTTTAAGTCGATACCAGGATAATAGAGGTCCAATAGGAATTTCCGATAGGCATCATCCAAGAAGTCAAAAGGCACCTCCAGACATTTAATTTAGGTTTTTCTAAATAATGTTAGTGTCTTACAGTCTGATCACTTATCGACTTAAGTTAGTATAAATTCTATACCAAATGTTTGAATGAAACAACAATAACTTATGATTCCCGCTTAAAACAATGACGGCTAGAATTAGAGTTGTTCTTCGTCGTTCTACGACCGATAATCAGATTCCTTTGTGTGGTGCGGTCTATACGTTTGTCATTAAATTCGAATAACAAGCAAGCGCTCACACTATGCACAACGTTATCGAACCCACGTTTTCAGCTCAGTTTGAGTAAGATTTTTGTTGTTATATCGTTTTAAATCAGTGATCTTTCCCAATGTACTGTGTGAACGTCTCAAACCCTTCTAGAACATACTAATCGGTGGCTTGCGGCCTGGCGATCATAGATCAATTTTTCACACCAAAGCAAATCCTAGAAAAGACCAACAAGACTCACCATCTCTTTATCGACTTTAAAGTCGCATATGATAGTATTAATCGTCAGGAGCTCTACATGGCGATGTCAGAATTCGGCATCCCGGCCAAACTTATCCAAATGTGTCGCGTGACACTGAAGAATTCTTTGAAATATGCACCGGATTTCGGCAAGGTTATTGGCTATCATGTGACTTCTGCAGTCTTATTCTTAAGCACTATCTTCAACAGATCCGTCCAGCTACTGGGATATGCGGACGATATTGACATCATCGGACGCTCCCACCGTGCCGTGGTAGAGGCTTTCACTGCTATTGAAGAACAGGCGAAGTTAGTTAGTCTTGAAGTATGTGAGGACAAGACTGAATAAATACATGCTGTTAACATGTATGTCCACCGACTAGGACAAAATGTCACTGTTGATAGCAGCAACTTCGAGGTAGTTAAAGGGGTTTATCTACCTCGGTGTGAATATCAACCCCACGAATGACATCTTAGTAGAGATCCGTCGAAGAATTACCCTTGTAACTCGCTGCTACTTCGGTTTGGCAAAACCAATGGGTTCAAAACTCCTCACTCGAAGGACAAAGTGTATGTTCTACAGAACCCTTATTCTGCCAGTTCTGCTATACGGTGCCGAGTGCTGGACGATAAATAGGAAGGGATACGTCCCTAGGCCCCTTCGAAAGAAAAATTGTTCGGTTCTGTGTACGAGGTGGGCTAATGAAAGAGAGGTAACAACAGGGAACTCTTGGGAGCTGTACTAAGATGACGGTTTAGTCCAATAAGTCAAAACTGGTCGACTACATTGGCTCGGCCACATCGAGCGAATGGACAATAATGCTAGCAGCTAAGAGGATTTTCGAATCCCAGCCCCCAGGTTCGAGACGACAGGGATGCCAGAGCGCTTGGTCAGGATAAATGAAAGCAGCGTGCCTTCACGGGTCGGGAGCCCGTTAAGAAAAAGTAAGTAAGATCTTTCCCAGCATTTTCTTAAGCGCCCACAAGTACATTGCGTTTCAAACCCCGTTACAGTCTTTGAATCTCTAATGAAAGTTTTCTTATTACTAAATTGATTAATTGAAGAAATTTTTGTTTATTCATATAACCTTATTGTTTTTTTTTTACAATAATACCTTGCAGTTTTATTGTTCCGGGAATACAGTTTTATTTTATCGATTATATATATTTAATTTGGGCAAGCTACCGACTACTGTTAAATAATTAAATAATTAAATATTGCATCTCGTGTTAAAGGCATGTACAAAATATTTACATCAAAAATGAATGTCCTTTTTGAAACAAATATTTACACTTTGAAACTTGCTCCAAGGCTAGCTGCAGGAAAAAAATAAATCCATTACTCCAAAGCATTCTTGCCAGTGCAAATAAATAACAGATGCCATTTTATTTCAATTTAAATGAAAGCAATACTTCCATTCAATGTTATAATTTCTCCAAAGTGTCAATATAAAGCAAGCCACCACTTGCAATGCAAGAGAAACAATGCAATTACACTTGTAACTTTTGTGAAATATGGCCAAAGGAAATCTTCCACTCGTTCAACCATAACTGATAAAATTCAATTGGCATTCCACTTGAAGCAATAAATTAAAATATACCCGTGCATTGATTCAGATTAAATATTTTTTTTTTGTTTCATTTATTTTCTGAGTTTTCTTTTACAATGATTTGAAGTTTTTGTTTTGATTTTAATTTAATTCTTAAAGATACGAACATTTACAGTCAATAATTACAGAAAAACCTTATTCCGAAAGAAACCCCGTTCGAATTGTGTTACACAGCATTTTCGTCCAGTCCTTGCTGTTGTCCAGACACAGAGGCATAAAAAATAAAAGTGAAGAAAATAACGATTATAAAAAAACAACAAACAGTGTTAATCGGATTTTAACCCTAATAAGCAAGCAAACAGGTAAGATACCACCATACGTGACAAGCTACTGATAAACATACCTTCATTAGTGGACTAATTGCTCGAGGCGATGGAAGCATATGTAGGGCCCCATTGGAGCCTCGTTGTAGGGACATTGGCGGATGTTGACCCAATAGTGTTGTTGTCGTTGCCGATGAGACGCATGATTCTCTTTTTCCTTTGCCATAATATGATGTAAGTGGTCTGCGTGAATGACAAAAAAAAATTAACTTTAATTAAAATCTATAAAACAATTACACGTGCACTGCACTGGTGCGTTAGTTGTTTTGAGTACTCTGGCGTAAACGTAACGTTTTTTTTTATATTTTAATCAACATACTACAAAGCGAACAAAGGTTACCGCTTGAAATTTAATTTAGTTTAACCGCGTTCAATTTAAAGGAATTTCATAGTGCAGTTTGTTTATGCATGCATACTTTTAATGGATTAAGAATTAAATGAATAGTTAAATATTTTAATTTTTTAATTAAAGCAATAAAGTAAATATATTAGGGGTATGCTTGCCAAATATAAACATGCATTGTCCTTGGTTAATAATTTCAGGCAATTTATACGAAGAAAATTAACATAACATAATACTGTGGGCTCACAAAGGCCCAAGGGGCGATAAATTGATGCACATTTATCAAACATAAGTAGATGCAATTAATCTTAGCCAGTGGAGCGTGGTTAGATTATGCAAATCCGCAACGCCCAAAACCGTTAATCGTAACGTCGTCGTAAAACTTGATGGATTTGTGATATCTAATTGAGAAGACGGCGGCGCACTAAGAAGGAATGGTTGCATGAAATTTTCCCATACACCTTTATGGAAGTTTTTATTTCGATAAAACGCGATAGAGCAATGGACTTATAAAACGTGTGGCAAGCATTCCTTCGATGTTTTTAAACGAGAGTACATGCTCGTTTGTAAAAGGGGGGTGACCCATCAGTAAGGGGTATGACTGAGCCCGATTCAAATGTTACTCCACGAAATGAAGGATACGGATTCTATGGGACTTGTTTTCTTAAAAGCTGTAACTATTAAATTGCTTAGTAATAAAAGTGAAGTTTTTTATGACAATAAAAGAGGAAAAGGAATTTTACACGTTTCGAAATAACATTTTTCTTGTATTCCCATCAATAGATCTTTTTCGGAAGGTTTTAGATTTGAATTTTTTTTTTGATATTCTTGCAGGAAACCGTTATAGGAGAGAGAAAACACCGATTGACATGACACAATAAGGTAAACTACATTTACAGCAAGAAGAGGAACGATTAACGCAACGGGAAGAAGAACAGCGACAACAATTCATAATGGGAGGAAAAAATAACTTCATCTTTAGGGGCGTAGAAGTGTCTTAAAAAAAATTACATTTGAATTAACCACAGGTAGTTAATTCTTTCCACCTGTTTTTAGCTTTCATGCGAATCTTGTTCTCCACTCGTTTTTTAAGATCGCAGAGTGGTGACTTGAACGACTAAAGTACTCGATAATTCGTCAGGAATAGTATAGCTTTAGTTCTTCCGAGAATATTCCGGCACCGCTTTCACAGACATATAATCCGTATTGACAGTATTTTCAACGTTTTTGCTTAAAATATGTGCATAACCAAAACTACCAGGGTTCCAAGTATTATTTTGGCTTATCCTTAAAACACTTTTGGTAGAAAATTCCCACTGTACATGTCCAGGGGTGTTATATTAAGAATTGCCTCCAGTCCTGCAGATGATGTAGTACTTAATGCACTTGTTGTCCCAGGGAACATGGTATGTCAATGGTATTCCCGATAAGGTACGATGTAAAACAATCCCATACTAAGATTCCATGTCAAAGGAGTTAAATGACAAGCTACAGTGTTACCAAAAGATGCAGATGAAGAAATTCCACAATTGTGGATTACAGCTCACTTGGGCCAGAAAGCTTTTAGTGCCATCAGTTCTGGCGTATTTCACCCAACTTCCCAATTCAAGTAGCAGCGGAAGCCCAAGTGTAGTATGCTTAGTAAGTAAAAGAAGAAAAAACCCTAATATGCCTTGTAAGATAACAGATTTGATATCTCAATCAACCAGGACACGTTAGGAGCAAAATGCTTACAAATTTCGCGGATTTGACGATCAGTTCCGAAAACCCTTGGGATTACCATTACAACATTTCTTGTCGCATCGGAAAAGCGAGTAATTGGTTGTGAAGTGGTAAGCGGACGAGATTATTTTGGTAGAAATGTTCTAATAAACTTTGAGTTACGTCTAGATCGTGGAAAAAAATGATCCTGGGATGGCGCCGGCATATGTTCTGGAAAAAAGTGACGCCCAACTTTTACAGCTTTGTTATAAAAAACCTTAAAATTGTACATATTTTTAATAATGGGCGTGGAAACCAACTTTGCGCGTGGGTGAATTGTTTAAAATGATGTTAGCTAATAAAAATAGATGTTGTTCAAAAACGCGTCTAAAAATTGGGCGTGACGAACAATAATTCTAAACAAGACATTTTTGGGAAAGGACATAACCTTTCATTGCTTCGATTTTAGCAACTAATTTGTTCTATAGAACTTTAAGTTGGCAACACAATTTTAACTGATATCAGCTGTCAAGTGATTTATTAATAGTTTGGTTTGGCAAATCAACATGAATATACTGACGCCTTAACATCGCTTCCAAATTGTTCAAATTTATTTTGAAAATTATGGCTCTGTTCGAAATACACAAATACGCGCACTATGATTGAGCGATGAAGCTCAATATTTGGTTGAATGGAGACGTCAATAAATAAAACTGCCATATTTGGAGTAATGATAATCCTCAAGTGAAGGTTGAGACAACGTTAAATCCACAAAAACTGACTGTTTGGTGTGCTTTATTGGTTGGATTTTTAAAAACGATGCCGGCCGGACGTTACATTCAATGGCGACCGCTATATGATTACTGACTTTTAGTTCATCAATTGAACAACCATGCTGTCGTTTCAACAAGACGGGGCAACATGTCACACAGCTCGGACCACATTTGATTTATTGAAGGAAACGTCTGGTAACCGCATAGTTTTACGTTACGGACCCGTGAATTGGCCTCGCAGATAGTGCTATTTAACGCCGCTTGACTATTTTCTCTGGAGATATGTAAGATAGCTAGTCTAGTCGCAACATTTACCGCGTGTTTGCAAATATACGGCCAGAAATGTTGGAAAAAGTCATTGAAAATTGGACCTCCAGATTAGACTATGTTCGAGCCATGGGGGTCATATGTCAGAAATCATATTTATGCCAGAAGATTATCTTTCGAATAAAGTAAATTTCATGTAAATTTAAAAAAAATCATCTGTGTTTTATTCCATTTCAAAGTTCTATGCCTCTAAAAAAACATCCTTTACATGCAGGTGCTTAAGAAAATTGATGAACAATAAACTCAAATTAATTACTTTATTGAGTTTCTGTCAAACTTGAAACTTGTAAATCTTCCCAATAATTATTGTGTTCGCTCATCGTGATCATAGTCTTGGTTTTCTTCCTTTGACCCCTATATGCTGAACTGAATGAGTTTGTCAGTGAATACAGGGAAACTGTAGAAATTCTTCATGCACTAAAGTAATTTTTGCATCATTTTCTCACAAGTCAATTTATCTCCCTTAAAATTTCCATACAAAAAAAACTGTATTTCCCATAACTTACACTGTGTCTCGGTTCGAGTTCCAGTGGGCTAAAGTGCTCGTCAAATTTGATGAACAATTTCACGTGAAGTACCGCAAAAACCGCATCTATAATAAATCCTTACCCGGAATAAGTTCGAGTCTCAACAGAAAACGAAATAAGTTAGTTCCTTCTCAAGTGAAAGCCATTGATGGACAGACGGATATATACCTGTATATGTATATTTTTAAACTACTGAGAAAAAATACTTGTGGAACAGAATAAAGTGAATATACAATATATGAACGCTGCTGGAGTAAACAAATAAGAAGAAAACTAATAAGCTCTTCTTCGAATATACTAGAGCAATGTTAATGGACACACTTTGCGGCAGAGATTCTAGTCCATCAATTCATTCATATTTGTCCTTACATAGCTCTATGAGAATAAGAATCAAAAGTTTAAAAATATATAACTCAGATTAAAAGTCTTGTTTCAGTAAATACCCCGTTTTACAACTTTGAATAAAATAAACGCTCATGCAATTAACACTAATTTTAGTGAAAAAAAAAATTGATTTCCTCACATAAATTGAATTTTGAGTGTGCATTTCCGAAATTAAATTTAATTAAAATATCCTTTCCAATCGCAAAGAGTTTGCATCACCTAAAATAAACACAAAAGGCGTGTTTTTGTGAGAATTATGTCAAACAGAGTAAAATATTCTCACCAAATAGATTTCCAGTTAATCCAACTCATTTCTCTGTCAATTCATTTAAAAACAATAAGCTACTTATCTTCAATTCCAACTCTTTTGTGCTCGTGAAGGAAATGAATTTGAACTGAACTCACATTTGACTGAAGATAAAAGGTTAAGTGATTGCCAATCAGTATTGGTTTGACTTTATTGAGAAAGAAATTCTCACCAAAACACGCCTACACATAAATATTATAAATAAAATAACTTACCTAATACTAATGCTTTCAGTTCTAGTTCTTGGTGAATAGTCCTTCGATTGACTATTACTTTTCGTTGTAAATCTGCAAAGGATTCGATTTTTGTTTCATGTTTATATTAAATTCTCTGTCTCTTGTTGTTTTGCAAAAAAAGGAGCATAACAAAAATATATATGAGCAACCAAATAAACAACATTATGCAAGCCATTTGTCTTTATGGTATGCAAAAAGGAAAAAAATATATATGTTTCATGCGCACACATATACAAAGCGAGTTCGTATTTTAGTAGATGGCAATAAATTGCTTCTCATCTGGAACGATTTATCTTGATTACACAACCACAATCATTTATGGTCTCGGTCATAAAACTATATTCGGTTGGGTTTTCTGGCGAAAGCAAAATGTTTATCAATTTCGATTAAGGTTAGATTATAATAGAAAAGGGCGAACAATTTCTTAGATTGCTGGTATTCCGTTCAGTTTTACTTTCTACTAATATAAAAATCTAAGTCTATTTGGGGGGCAAATACATACATATAGTGGAAATATATTCAAGAATATCGGATTTCTTGACTGCCACTTTATTATTCATGACCCTACTCTCTAAGCGCAAATATAGAGCCATTATAGCTTGGTGTTTATTTAACGAAAGAATAGAATGTTTTTGTCCCATTTGATAAGCTCTTTTAGTAAATTGAGGAACTGAAAGAGAAACCTAATTCTGTTTGCACTGAAATTATAACCTTTAACAAAGGCTTTCTTTGTCGTCTTTTGTAGTAGTTGTGTATCTACTTTGGAGTAGATATTGAATAGCGAAGAGACAATCTCATAAAGTCATTTCAATAAAAGACACTTCCTTATCCGTTTTGTTTGCGAAAATCAAAAGAGTTATAACCACAAAGATGTTGACTTTATGGCGATACAAAGTCTGAATAAATCATCAACATCAGTACACTACACTGGCCACACTCATAGGTTATCACGTTGAAGCCAACAAGTCGCATGTGGCTAACCGTAGTTGTAGGCAAGAGCTGGTCTAGAAGCATGATAAATGGATGAAGAATGAACCAGTTGGATAAAGGCCAACATATGGTAAAGGTCGGGTCGACCACAAGAATGACGCTGAAAGTGAATCAATTAAGTGCAGTCACCGAGGTGAGGAAAAGATTAATTAAAAACGATCTCACCAAGGAGGGACATGTGATGGCATGCAATAGTCTGGGGAAATACACTGCTCACTTAGGTACATGTAACCTTAACTCCATATTAAATGTGTGTTGTGGTATATTCATTCACAAGTGCATGTTAAATTAAATATGCTCTTTTGATATGGTCATATATTAATGTTTATTTTTTAATAGTCAAAATGAAGTTTGCACACGATAGACTAAATGTTGATTTAATCCCAGAGACTGCGAGGAAATTGAATGAATATTTTACATTGAATGTGGAATGTTTTCATTGTAGATTAGTAAATGTGAAAGCGCTCTTTGGATAGGTAGGTACATTTGCCTTTGGCGCTAAATTTGTAAGGACATGTTTACAAAATTTGAATATCCTTTAAATTCGGTTTCTTTGATTAAGTTTCAATAAAAACTATTTCGGTACGAATACTTATAGTGGTAAATATAAAGTTTAATTATCCATTGGTATATTTATGTGCGCATTTAGTCATGTAAAGGGTTTTTCAATAGACACGGGTCGATGACTGTTAAGTCTGTCATTCTGGCAAGTAACACGGTTTAGCAGCTCATTCAAATGATGAAACTTAGCTATCAAATGAGTGTTCGTAAGTGCAAACGATGCGGGCACTGTCGCATTTTATGGCCTCTGGCGCTTCAAAGTCGACTCTCCAACGTTCGAAACGACCGGTTAGGTAAGCAATAAGCCAACACCCATACGTCAAAAAAAAAAAAAAACGGCAGGTAGGCAGATAACAACGCCGCCGTCCGAGAAAATGTGCAGGTGAATCCGCGGCCTTCAAACTTCAACTAATAATTGTTTTGTGCGTCAACGGCGAGCGCTTCAGATCAATGATAACCAATTTATTGTGGGACAAATGGAATTATATGGACGTGAACAACATCTGGTTACAATAGGACGGCGCTACGTGCCACATAGTAAACACCACAATGGACGTTCTGCCTAAACGATTTGGGAGTAATGTTATCTCTCTCGGAGGTGGCAGGATGTACCATCTAAACCGTGATGTCATATTCTATCGATAACCGCATACAGGGGCTTTTCATTTCAAAATCATTCAATGTCTTTTTCTTTTTTTCAAATTGAAATCGTGTCTTTGGAATTTTATACCTGAGATGTCCCACAGGGCTTTAAATCAGTTCTTCCCTACTGTGCAAATATATATATATTTATCGTAAGCGGCCACATCGTACTTAGTTTTGAAGTAAAATGCAAGAAGATTTCTCTCTTCACGGATTTTAGCGGGAGGTGAAAGTATCAGTTTAGTTTTGATTTATGTCAGAATATTTCACTTATTATGGCAGGATACATCCGGCCTTGAACTAAATCCTCCCGAGTAGCACATTAAGTTATTTCATTATTTATTTTGCGAAAATTTGACAATCATCCAAAACAAATGAATAAAATATTTTAAATATTGATATACAATTTGCGAATAAAAAATAAATTAAGCTTAGCATACAAATCTAATGTATTTTATGTTGTTATACAATATTTTGCAAACCCAAAACGCTGATTAACAAATATTTCAATAAGCAGAAAGTAGAATGAATTCCTTACGTACGGTTTTACTGGATTTCTTCATTAGATTTTAAACCTACAAAGATTATTGTTTTATAGTTTAATTTATTCAAAGAACTTTTAAGAAAACAGAATTTACTATAACTCACATGAAAATGGTTAAACATATGGATTAAGATTATTTAGCATTTTAAAAAATTTTTATAATACAGCAATAATATATTAACAACATGACAACAAGAAGCTATTATTTAAATTATATCGTTGGCATAGAGTGTAAGTCCTGCTGAAATTTATATAAGGCAAATTTTCTTACTTTTTTCCAGATATATATTTTTCTTAAAAAATAAATATCCTTGTACGTTTTTAATTATATCTTTGCATAATTGGGTATAGTTAGATTTTTCTTGATAAGACAAACAATTTTAAAAGTTATATCTAGCATTATCTATCGTTAAGGAACACAAATAATTGAATAAGAATTTAAAGGATATTTTCAGGCTATATAATGTAGATTTACACTTTTTAAACTTACTGGAATGCTTTCTTCTTGTTTTGTGAATATTTTAATCGGTGATTACTTTTTAGTTAAATATTTTTCATACATTGTTCCATTATATCCCTTTCCACCCGATATTGTATTGCAAGGCCCAACGGAGACTTATGATCAGTAATAGGATTTTGCTAACTTTGCCTCTTTTTTTTTTTTGCTTAGTCGGAAGTTAGTACCGACTTTACATAAACACTTTTCATGTCCTCCTGATTGAACATATATATATATATATATATATTATTTTGCCTATTTATTCCTTTATTGCTTTTTTGCTCTTTTCTCAAAGTTAGTTTGCTGTAATTTTTTTAGAAAAATGCACAGATTGCACAGACAGAAGTGCGTTTGTGAACGTGGACGTAACCTGTATTTCGGAGTGTTTTTTTCGATGAAACGACTGACAAAGCAGGGCGATATGTATCAAATATGATTGTTGGGCCTTTGCGAGCATATGGTCGAGGGTATCTACTGTCGTCCGAAGTTCTGGGGAAACTAAACTCAACAACAATTGCCCAGCTTTTTTACAATTCAATGTGGTTGCTGTGGCCAGATGAACTTAAGCGAAAAAAAGTTTTATTATTTTTAACAGTGGCATAATGTAAAAAGAGGTATTTTTGAGAGTCTGTACTTGTAATTTTATCTAGCATTCTTCTCATTAAGGAGCATCAATTGGGGAAATGTTTCCGGTTTTAAATAATGTTCAGCAAAACTTGGAAAAAGCAAAAAGGCTGATAGCAAAAGAAGTTTTGAAAAACTTTACTGCCCTGCAAATACGGGGCTGAAAAGGATTTAGCAGTTAAATTCTGTATTGAACGGAGACTTGGACACTAAACTTTCAGAAAATATTGATGTTAGTAATGTTAACAGCTTTACATGGGCTTCACTCGATTCAGCTGAAGTCGAAAGATCATTTAGTTCCTTACAGACAACCGGAAAAGATTATTAACAGAAAATTGCAAAAAAAAAGCTTTGGGTAGTTCAATGATACTCTAACTAAATTTGCATTCCTTTTCTTATTTTCTGATAAATTCCTTTTTTTGCCTTCAGCTTTAGTGACGAAGTGCTCTAAAAGTGTTATTCATACCTCATTGTCTTTTTAACAGGTGAGACCAGTGAAAATCAAGTGAATATAAAGGATAAATTAATTTGATTTTTATTTGGCATAATCCCTAAATTTATTGTGAAGCTAAGTTTAGAAAATTCATTTCTTTGGAGATACATTAAAAGAAACATTAAAAGTATAAAATTTTAGCTGATATATGTTGCAAATTGACTTATAACTCGTTTAGGTCAACTTATCAGCTTAATTAAAAGTTTGGATTTAACCGATATGAATTTATTCCGAAATAATTTTCTATATATTGTCCCCAAAAGAAATCCAACAAAATTAAATATGCTTTTTGTTTTAATTTTTAAATAAACAATTTATTTTAACTAGTATAAATTAATTTGCTGAAAATATTACTATTCTATTTTTTTTTGTAACTGAACGTTTTAAAGGTCAAAAATTCAAAGTCTCAATAAATCAAAAAGAATATGTTGGAATTATTTTATAGGTGGCATAATTTGGCTTTTAAAATTGCAAGTGTATATCCGCGTAGTTAGAGGAACTAGGTGCTCCATATAATAGGTTGAGATTCATTCATTCTTTTCGAAAATCGTAATACTTTCTTCTGGCGGAATGTAGAAGCATCAAATGCAAAAGTTTCCAACAATCAAAGTGGTTTACCGCCATGTCAATGACAATGTCAATGCTCTTAAATTTTGTTTCTCCAACAAATCTTCCTGAATTTTGGATTATGTGGACTTACATTGTAAGAATTGCATACATTCTCCTAAATTTGTGAATATGTGAAGGACGAAGGATGAAATTGTAGAAAGTTGGTCTACCTGGTCTGCACTCAATGAGCGAAAGACAAAACGCATGCATTGTATTCAATGCTTTGGCCCCTTGATTTAGGTTTCGTGGAAGCTTAAAACACTGTGTCCGATTTAGTGCAGTTCCTTCGTACACTCCTCCCAAACTAATATTTAAACTAGGATTACATGTTATACTGTTAAGGAACTATGACCACCATGTGCAATGCGATTAGTTTTCGAGTAAACGTGTTACACTCATTCTCACTGGTTGATGAAAAAGGGGATCTCGTTCATTTCCTCGAACTATAATTCTCAGTTCAATTTCTGTTTTGCCATGACTATAAGCTGCTTGTGTTTTACTTCAAAGTTACATCGAGAAAAGGTTTTGAATTTCTGCCATGAATTTCCAAGAAAATTTTGGCGATTTTAGAGAAAAGCAATGTAAAATATTTCACCGGATACACGAACAATGAAGATTACAGCTCAAGTTCAAAATGCAAAATCCTTCCATTAAACCATTTTTTGCCGTTGTATTCGTAAGCCCATGATTGTCGTCCTTTTAGGGACTACGCCTATAGATACGTCTATATAGATATTATATTATATTTGGGGATACTCGTATTGCGTACTAAAAAGAAACCTACTGCGACCACTGCATATTTATTTAAAGTTGGGGAGCCTAATAATTCATTAAAGACTGAAATAGTTCTTCATGTATCCACATTAACATGTGTTGCCTCTATGATGAAACGATGTAATTATGAAAAGAATTTGCAGAGTAAAGGATATTATTTGATTCAAAAAGCCAGGGTGGATATCCAATATGCTTCATACGATTGATGTCTTGTGATGGAATTTATAAGTATGGTCAGAGCATTGACCATACTTATAAAGCGTTGCCGCTGATGTTTTGAAAAATGTATCTTTTTCTTTTGCAAAATGTATCAAATGTATCTTTATTTCAGATTGTTAAATGTATCAACTGTATCAAAACAGATAAATCAATTTTTTTTAATTTTTTAGTTGACTTTTTTAAGTTTGTGGTTTTTTGTATGAAGGCTGAGGTCTCGTGGCGCTGAAGATGGATAATAAGGTTAACTAGAGTTTCTTGCAGTGAATACAAAAGGGTTCTTGGAAACACCATTTTAATCCAATTATTTTTTTGAAATATAATAACGCACTAACGCCTCGCAGGGTTGTGATGTAAGAGTCATCACACACAACACTAGGTACCAAAGCGAACCTATTGCGATTCCGGGGGAACCGGTAAAATTTGTACTTAAACGGAAGACAAAAAACCTAAAAACTTTCTCTTTTAAGGCCTTTCAAGTTTTTACCGTTTATTTCCTCCAAAAATTCGAAGAAGTGTCTCCCTAAGAATTTTTTATGACTACGTGAAATTGCCTCGCATTCACACAATATGTGCGGTATATCCTTAACAGCCTTCAGATCACCACAGAATCTGCAGATGTCGATATCTGACAGTCCGAGTCTGTATGTTTTCGAAAGAGGCAATGCCCTGCCAGGATGCCTACTAATATTTTAAGCTTACACCTGCTTAGTTTAATAAACTTCCTGGAATTCTTACAGTCGAAAAATAGCCATAGAGCTTTTGACACAGTATGTCCCCAAAGACTTGACCACCTTAGATTGGCAGTACCTAGGGTTATTTCGTCTATAAAACCCCTGATTATGCAGAGGGGAGGTTTTAAGTCAACAACCTCACTATTAATGAGTAGCCCTCCTATTGTTGCAAGCTCATCTACCTGCTCATTGCCTTCAATACCGCGGTGTCCTAGCACTCAGCACAGTCTCACTCGGTTTTGATTGCATTTCCTGACTATATCAGAATTGATGTTTGTTTGATTTCATTGCCTTAAGTGCGGCCTGGCTGTCGATATAGATACAATCTCTTCCAGATATCGAGCTTATCTGCATTTGCTCACCCGCCTCGAGGGATCTCTATAGTGTCTTTTATTTAATAGTCCATTTTAAAATTTTAAAAATTAAAGGAACATACCAACTTATTCTTAAAATTTTAAAAGAATTTTAAAATAGCTAAATCCAAACCACCACCAATCTAAGACAACTCGTTAATAGTAACATACAGAACAACTTCAGTCAGGTCGTACAGGTACAATACAATTGATACTGCCAGATTAATTTTGGAAAAATTAAAAATCTATGGCAAAAGATAGAATTTGCAGATTTTTGGTGAAAATTTAAAAACGTTTCAAATCGAAGAAAAAACGAAAAAAAGTATCTATGTATTTGTTTGCGCGAAAGCAAAAATATATCAAAATTGATAGATATCTTTGTGGCAACGCTGAATGCAACTAGGAATGGGAATATATATTTATTTATTTAGTTCAAACCAGGGAGTTCCGCGAGAAGACCAGCATCACTTTATTCATCTATGGAAAAGAAGAAGTGAAACTGAACTCTGCTTTATCGAAATTAATTTTAGTACGCATGTACCTTGAGTTCTCTAAAACAGTAATTACGTAAGTAAAACGCAATAAGTTTTAAACATTTACAAAGCAAACCAAAAACTAAGACTTATTTCACCCTTAATTTTTTTTGTTTTCGCCGACAAGTGCGAACTGACCAGAATATCCTCTCGACAAGAATAGGTTTCATTCGGCTTTAGAAAGACGTGAATATTCGGGTCTACGGCTTACAAAGTCAAAGTAGCATTCAAACCCTCTCAGTTTTCTAATAAATGTGAAACAATCCTAAGTGGATATTCCAATTTGTCTAATTAGTCACACTATTTGTTAAATATGAATTGAACATTTTGCTAAGCATAAAAAAAAATAAATCAAACTCCAACTATGCAACAAATTTGGATGCCAAAAGCAAAAACATAAATACACAAATTGAAACAATCCAAATATTTAGAAAATTTTAAAAAAGAAAGACCACAAAAGACTCACCTTCGACTTTGCCTTAGTTGTCCTAATCGAATATTCCGCTCATCTTGCCATCTGGATATATATTGACGCAAGGCATTTCGAACTTCTGAATTAAGAAAACAATAAAATAATGAAACTGAAAATCCCTATAAAATAATATATTTAAAAAAAAAACAAATTCCATTTCCATCCAAAGGAGCATGAAAGGCAAGTAAGAAGATGAAGAAAATGAATTTTAATATTAAATTCAACGGAAATTAGAATAAATTCCGCATCCATAACTTACCTGCGTACTTAGGAGTACAGCACGAATTACAGCAAATATATTGCTAACAACTCCACTCTCGTTGGGTCCTGCCAACACAACCAGATACGTAATGCCAAACAATGGTATCAAAACCAGCAGTGCCTTTGCCGCTTTACGGTATTGTCGCGTTTCCACCGTATTTGCAGATCGTAGCTTTGTTATAAGCACCTGCAAAGAATTGTGTAAGTGGCAGTGATTTATATTTTATAGCCTCTTCAGTCAAAAGTGTTAATTCAGATTAATTTGTCGTTAGATAATTCTGGTGCTACGCCCTTGATATTTTGAATTTTCTTTGAAATATGGTCTTTGATCTTGGGGATGGCATCTGCTCAGATTTGTATCTACTTAATGGAAATTTATTTTTAGATGGATGGCATGTATGCAAATTTGCGTAGGTCGAGAGTCTTAGAATGTTGTAGGTTTGTTCATTTATATATATAGTTCTTTGGGAGTAACACGACCGCGCAAAACTAAAACACAACATGCATGCAAGTTAATGAGAGCTTGTCATGCATTAAGTTTTGACGAAACTTTGTATGTACGTAATACGTGTGACAATGAGGTTCATTATGCTTCATCTGCGATGAAATTTCCATTTCCATCTTATACGAGAGCAAAATAATATCTTCTGGGATGACACTATATACTGCCATGTAATACCTTTGTGTAGGATAGATTGATGCGCTTTCTCTTGGAAGAAATTTTCGATCGCTTTATGCAACAAATGGTAGCATCTGGAAACAACTTTGAAGTTTCTTCTTACTGAAGTAGTTATCTCTCATGTCACCCTTCTTAGATGATAAACGACTGTATCCAACAAGTAACACGATGATGTTACAGCTTTATGCAAAGTGATGATGGATTGTTGATGGTATGAACTATGATGCTGATGCACAAGGGGAAACTTAACTGAAAGGTGTCGTATCCAAATTTTTTACCTTACCACCTAAACTTGATATTCACAGTTTGTGGTTAGCAATTTTCTGTTTTTTCTTAGTGGGATTTATTTGCAAAATTTAGAGGAATGTGGAATAGAGAATATATTGTTTACGACTTGATACAATTTAATGTGTAAATCATCTATCAGCCTTTGATTGGTCTAATCGAAATTTACATGTCTTTAGTTATTGACGATATGACGAGCTAACTCGTGTCATAGGTAGGTAGGTGGGTAGGTAAAGTGGTTGCTCCCTGATTCCTAGCAGGTGCCGTTTTGATTTCACGAGTTCTAAATTTGCTGTAGGTGGGCTACATCTTCCTTGATATGAAACAGTTTGTTAAGCTCGACCACCTAGACTCAGGTAGTGAGGAAAAATTCAGGAATATATCTCTCTTCACCTATCAAAAAGGCGGATTGATTTCCTCCGCTAATGACACACTGAAAGCGGAGCCACGTCTGGCCAGCTCGTCGGCCCTCTCATTCCCCTCTATATTTTTGTGGCCCGGAACCCATATAAGAGTGATGGTGAACAGGCGGCTAGCTCGGGCCAGTGTTTCCCTACAGTCCCTAACAAGCTTGGATTTAGTCACGGTTGAATCCCGGCCCTTAATAGCAGCCTGACTATCGATGAAAATAGCCGCTGTTTTTATGGTTGTTGATGATTTTAAAATTACCTTTCCTGCCCCCTAATAGGTAGAACTTCTGCCTGAAAGCCGCTAGAGTCATTGGGGAGGCGGAAAGATTTGTATATATCTAAATAAATCCACTTTTCATCTTGTGATTTCTACCAAACATTTATAGATTTTGGGTTTAAATTTAAGGAACTTACATAAACAATAGCCAATTTATATTTTTAGAAGCTCAGAATGCTCGGGGTCTTCGCCTCCTCCACAACACTAAAGCATTATACGTTTAGGAACGTAATACCCCGTGAAAATACCAATTAGGTGACTGCAGTTTTGTCTTACTAGTGATAGCAAGAAAACGACTGACTTTCTAGAGACATTCGGTGGAGCTTGATTATCACAACAGATACATCAACTTTGATCTCTCCGCCTGTTTTTCGCAATAAAATAAACAGTTATTAGAATAGCATAGATCTCCGTTTGGAAAACCGATGCAAATAGATCTAGCGAGGAGAAAGCCCAACGTTGTCACTTTCCATGAAACCATATGTACTCTGACAGGTTTGAGAACTGTCCGTTAAAATGTGATTTAATAGGAAAAGTCGACTTTGAAGTGCCGGTATCATTGCATCAGATTGCATATCCATTAGACAAAAGACTTAGGATAGTTCTTGCGTAGTTTTAAATGCGACTGTTTATAAAAAAAAACATTTCTCTTTAGATGAGATTGCTCCTATGCTAAGAATATTAAGGGGTGAAAGGTTCATGAGATTCATTTACACTAACGCCAGGTGTGCTAGGGAAGCACCAAACAACTGATCCATATTATATGATTGTCTTAATCACGCTGCCTTGAGCGCAGCCCCTGTTTACAACTGTCATTAAACATATCGGCCGGAATCCACATTTGCAACCATATTTCTGCTCTATATCATGACGTCTAGCGAAACTTAGCATGCTGTCAACATTAGGATTTATTAAAGAAATCAATTATATCAATGAAAATGTCCAGCGCTCTTTCCTATCGTCGAGTACTAACTATATACAGACACTAAAGACGTGGCGATCTTTTTTAAGTCTCAGTTCATTTTGTGACTATCTTGTAAGGTAAAACGGGATTTTGTATATGTATGCTTAAAACCTAAATGCATCAGTCAATGGACGTTATGTAATTGTATACCTACCCACATTATTCGCAGCAAAAATATTAAATTCATTATCAGCACCACACAAACTGGTCCCTGGAAAATCCAATCGACTGCAGTTTCATGCATCCACGGACATCCAATATCGATCTGTAAATATTCACAGAAAATAATAAATTACTCGTTCAAGAACTGAAAATAACAGTTCCGATTGCAAACAGAGCGTACTACCTTATCACTTGGAAATGATGTTGTCACACCTTTCGCTATCGTCCAAACAGCAACGAATATAGCTGGACCTCCTGTCCATAAAAAAAAGAAAAGAGGACACAAAATTCAATTTCAAATAATAATGAATTACGAAAAGGAAACAATTTAAAACAATTTCCGTTTTAATTTTCATCTGATTGCAATGATACCTCGTATGTATGTGAATCAAGTTGTGTATTTATATTGGCCCAGCTCTACTTACCCCATCCAATCATTGCGTAAATTGTAAATCGAATGTTATCACCCGAAAAGGTCTTCACCACCAACATATACAAATAGAGTCCTGCAATAACCATAAAAAAGAAACTCCATTAATCTGATAGACAATGTGAACAGAACGTATCAACTACACCCCCAGACATGAGTGGTTGATTGCGAAACCAAAGGATTTGCCACATAAAAATAAATTGAAATGCATCCTTTCGAGAAGCGTCCCCGAAGGAGTTATTTCATTTCCAAACACAAAGAATGTGAGTGGGTTGTTATTTTTCTTTCAGCCACTTACCCTCCACAAGCATCCAAAAGAAATTTGTTAACGTAAAAAAATGAAACACAGTCACCAGAACTATGCAACCGCCAAAGCCCGTTCGCATTGAAATCTGAAAACATAAAAAGCAAATAAAAAAAATAAAAAGAATTAAACGCAAGGACTATAAATAACCGACAGCATTTGGCTGAGAACAGCGGACAGACAAAAGGTGACCAGTGTAAATATTTGATGGAGCAAAACAAATCTCGAACATTTTGCCTGGTCGCAACCTTTTTCTATGGCACGTACTTTGGTCTTTGTCGTATTTATCGTAGGGCAGAAAGGGCAGAAGGCACTACTCACCTGAACAGATAGCGTAAGGATCCACAGAAGTCCGGACATAATGTATGTGAAGAATAAATTCGCATGAATGGAGTTTCGCAGACAACGTAGTTCTCTGAAAAGATTTTAGTGATGCTTTATAAGTTGCTGTTCTTTTCTTGCTTCTTATTCGGTAAGTTTTGTGTGAAGAGGTTAAAAATAAAGTTCCTATTATTCAGGAATTATTTATAAGATAGAATTTTCTTTTATTGTTTATTTTTTGAAGAATTCAAAACTTCTCCTCCTTGAGGCGGAACTCACTTAAAGTAGATGAAAACTAAAACAGCCAAAGTTAGAGACACCAGACTTAAGGTATATCCTACGTAATAGATGATTGTGGGTAACTCGATGATTGGCTCGAATTCTGGTACTGTTGATGGGGCAGGTAGGTGCAGGCATAGATCGTAGTTTGTGTATCTCTCCCATGTTCCATTGGGATAGCAATAACGGGTTGCGTTCTCTAAAAACAAAAGAAAATAAACTTTATATAATGAGGGGCTATTTGTATAAGCAGAGTGTGTTTGGGTTCGGTGTATGTCCGAGTTTATTTATTCGATATGAGCAAGTTTCTGCTCAGACAGCTAAAAGTCAATAAATATACAGAAAATAACCCTTAGGCGAGTGTATTTAGATGATGACCTTTTTTGAAAATATTTTAAGAATTTATGGCTACATGGGTGTTTGCATAGGAGACCCCACTATAATATGGCTATGGACTATCGGTTACCTTATTTTAAAAGAAAATGTATGTTGTAAAATAATTCAATGAATGGTAGATTTCTGCCGAAAGATTTTATAAAGGCAATTTGGATTTCTGATTTTTTAGTTACATTTTAAGAAAATTTTTATTTTAGAATCAGATTTTCTCAGAAAAGAAATTAAGGAATGTTTTTGTAAACATATGTTCGTAACGAGGGCAAACATTGACTTTCTAGCTAGATTGAAAGCTCGACTGTGTAACGAGAAGAAGCTGCGAACTGCTTAGAAGAAGAAATTTTTCGTTGGACACCTGAGCGAGCACACAAGGAGTAATGCTTCACTGTGAATTCAGAGGTGATAATTTAATTTAATTTTGGTGGGGGCAAATGTCCCATTTATTAGGCTTATTACAAGCTTTAGTACTTATATACTAACTTAAAAACTAAAATTTACGAACTAATACGGAAGGAATTGGGTAGAAGATCGAGTTTGAGACAGGCAGTGCTGCGGTTAAAATCAAAAACCGTAAGTTTTGCTTTTACGGGAGATTGGTTCGTTGGAATCATAAGAGGTCCGGTGGGTTGGTAATTTAAAAAGAGGAGGACAACGTAAATTACGAGGGTTAGTGTTGAAGAAAATAGATTTTGTAAGTAGACGCGAGATCGATAGAATCTGAGAGTAGTATATGAATGAAGAGAATGTCTGCTACGTCCTTGCGTTCTTCAAGGGTATTCAATTTTATAAGTTTAAGGCGGTTTTGATAGGGAGGAAGGACTATAGGGTCGTTCCAGGGCAAACCTCGAAGAGCGAATCGAAGAAACGAAGCTGAATGCTCTCGATTTTGGATACATGAATTCTATGAAAGGGCGACCACACTTCAGTGGCGTATTTGAGAAGGGGGCGAACAAACTAAATGTAAAGGGATCTTATCACATAAGGATTGGAGAATTCTTTGGACCACCGTTTAACAAAACCAAGTGAAGAGTTAGCTTTAAGAATTATCTTATCAATGTGCAAACGGAAATTTAGCCCCCTGATGTACAGTATACCAAGATCGCGAAGAGATTGTGCAAGGGATATAGGCTGACCTAGGAGAAGGTATATTCGGGGAGAGGACTGGTTTCGCTTACGAGAAAAGGTTGGCGATGTTAAGCTATAAGCAATTTTTGAGGCACCAAATCGAAAAATTATCAAGGTCTTGTTGAAGGAGACTAGAGTCAGGGGGGGAAGAAATGGTTTTGACAAATTTGGTATCGTCAGCGTATAGGGAGAGGGAGGAATGTTTAATGATCTGCTCCAGATCATTTATTGTAAGGATAAAGAGAAGCGGATCTAGATGGCTACCTTGAGGGACATCAGAGGTTGCCATGAAAGGAGCCGAGAGGAAGGATCTGAAGCGAACACTATAAGAACGACTTTCTAGGTAAGAGGAAATCCATTTTAACAATATAGGTTCGAAATCTAGGGCAGACAATTTGAAGATGATTAATTAATAAGATATCCTATCAAAAGCCTTACTGAAATCGGTTGCAATTACATCGACTTCGTTTACACTATCTAAAGCAGAGAGGGAAAAGGAAACCGTAACGGAGAAGGTTGTTTCTTTGAGGACGTTGGAGGCTGTTGAATGTTAACTGCTTTTCCATCGAGTTCAATTTCGACGAATGGGAATCGGCACAAGAGAGCAGGGAGGCATTTTGGTCGTCAAAGGTTTTAATATTACTGGCGAATTTATTAAGTTGGTGTTGTAACTTTGAATAATTGTCATTAATTAGAGATTTCAGGGCTTCATTGCATTGAATTGCCCTGAGAACATTCGACAGAAAAACTTCTTTGCATTCGTCACAGTAAAATCTAAAATTAAACGCGAAATCTTTCAGGTGGAGAAGAGATCTTTTTCTCAAGCCGACGCAGAGTGCATGAAACGACTTGTCACAAATTCCACTACAAGACATACACTCTTGTATATCATCCTTGATTACATAAGCTTCATTACCGCGAGCCACATTTAAAAGGAATTGACTAGGTCGGTTTTATTGATAAAGGCAATTATGCGGTGTTAGCAGAAATGCAATGAGAGGTTTTGATATTTATTTATTTTTTATTTTTTCTTATTAAGGTTCAGCGTTTTTGTTTGATTGTTTTTTTTATGCGGCGTTAGCGGAAATGTGATTGAGATTTAATTAATAGCTCAGTTATATTGACAAAACACAGAACACAAACTGTAAATTAGGTTGCATGGAAATATGAATTATTTACAGGCGGGAGAGAATTGGAAACACTTCCACACTGGTCAGAGTCTTGGTAATAACAACCATTTGTTCTAGTATCGCGACATCATCAAAGACGTAGCCGAAACATTGAGACTGAGCTTTATAGAAGTTTCTAATTGAGACTCAGCTTGATAATATCAACAGAAAATCACTGAATTCATCACAAATTTATAATCGCCCAAAGTAAAAATGAATAATCGCCCAACGTTTTTTGGGCGATTATATACTCAATGCATACTTTAACCTCTAGCAATACTCTTTTGATCGGTTTTTTTATGTCTAGCTGTTATACTCGCGTATTTCACAATAACCGGTGAATAGTTACTTTGATTCGAACAGTTGCACAATTATCCTAAATGTCTTATGCCACTGTACAGACGCGACGGCGATGTCGTGAGTAAAACCAAATACTTTAACTTCTCTAGTTGCATACGTTGAGTTATCAAAACAAATTCATGCTAATTACGGCTTTTAATGACACTCTTCAGACAGAACCTGCACAAGTTTAAGGAAGAAACGCAAATCTGTGATAATTAAAGTGTCTTCATTCGTTGAGCTGTATCAGTTATTCATTGCTGACGATGGTGGCATTAAATGCAATGGTCTGACCTTCAGTCAGAATAAATAAAGAATAGCTAAAATTTCAAATATCTGGGATTTATGTACATAAACAGCGAAGCAACCGATGATAACGAAATCAATCATCGTTCATAAAGCGAATGGAAGCTCTGCTATCTGTGACCCAAAAATGCTTGACGTTTACATAAGGTTCGAAATATTGGACAGTTTGAAGGCAAATTGACAGTAGCCGAAATGTGGATGATTCGCATTACACCAGGAGTAACAAATCTTGTTCGAAATAGAAATTTAAAGATCCAATCCATCAAAAGCTCTGAAAAACACAAGAATTTGATTGTCCGCAGCGACGAAGTGATACAAAAACGCTACGGCTATGAAAAAGGGGCAAGGTGAGAATAAGATGTTTGAAGTAAGGTAGATAAAAAGCTTTACGGCATTGCCACTGCTGATTAATATACAGTAGATTTAATCAGAGAAATAACTTCAATAAAGAATTGCATTTTAATGGAGTAAAGTTTTTGTGAAAAACGGATTTGAAATGAAAAGTTGCAAAACGTAGTTATTTAGTTTTTACTTGAGGCATTATAACTTTTTTTTTTCTTACAAAAACACGATGCTACTAATTAATTTTTGCGTAGTTAAATTAGGTCTACCAAAAATATTAAGTGGTTTTTGTAGCTTTATCTAATAGTTCTGAAGTTATACCCCTTAGAGTTGTTTTACCTCGAAATCGGACATTTTCACTCTAACTGGATATAACTTGCATTGGGGTGATAGAAGACCCCACTACATTAATTTCACCCAAACATTTTTTACACGGAAATATAAAAATGAATACTTCAATTTAAAGAAAGTGCCACTGTATGTATGTATATTTTAGTGTGGCTAGACCAACGATCTCATCAGGTGCCATCGAAGAAATGAGTGAAGCTCGGGCTTAAGGAGATTTTTTTTGTTTATCAAGTTAATAGAATTTTTTTTGGCGCCTTCAAGCATTTTGCATTTCCTTTGGGGCTCTTTCTATTACTGCTGTCAAAGAGGAGAGAGGGTTATTAAAACAACGTCTTATGGTAAGATATTATCTAATAAATGTGAAAAAGAAGTCTCATCATTTGATCATATTGCAGCGATAATTTATGCAGCAGCTAATTTTAGTTTTAGAGCTCGCGTCTTACCCTGAAAGCAAACTGAATAATAATCTATTCTGTCCTTCCAAGGAAAAAGTAAGAACATTTGCCATTTAAAAAAAATCGCTCTAATCTATTTTGTTGTCATTAAATTTGTATTAGGTTTTCTCCTCTTTCTCCTATCACCATCACTCTTGCAAAAATAATCCACAAATTGCTTTTTTTTTACTTTCCTCTGGGCTTTTGGTTGCTCATTTTCTATTATAAATACGAAGACGAAACATTACTTGTGTCCGCGCTGATACTTACGTGTACTATCATATTGAATCCCTTGAAACTCATCTAGACAGGGCAAAGCTGCTAATGTCCCCCGTGGTGTCCGAGGCCAGCACAGAATCGAATCAAATGATGTTGAACAATATTCACTGGAATTGCCGTGCAATGAAAACTCAATGTGTTCCTGGATGAGACACTGTAGCTCTACGCTTTGATTGATTGCATCAACTTCATCGGCTGCTAAATGGGTTGCGTTTATTTCACTCTGTCCTGCCACTGTGGCTCTCTGTAATGGAAATATTAAAAAAACAAATGGGTATTTCATTTTTTGTCTTTTAATTGGTTATCTATTCCCACGAGAAGATACTCTAATAATATTTACACAATTTTTATTTTATTGCCAGAAGATGATATCTATGACATTGTCTTCTGTGGCGAGTATCTTTCCCAATCGACATCGTCATGTAATTAGATTTAACTGCCACACATGTGGTCTTCTTCCAAGTTCGCAGATAGGAATAAATCTTGAAAATCCTTGAGTGTAAATATTGTAAGCAATGAAAGCTGAGTAAACATACTGTCAGCATGCGTTAGTGTCAATACTGATGGAAAATCATTGCATGTTGTAAACACATCGAATTTCAACATTAGTAATCCACTGAGGATTAATATATAATTTGGTTCTATAAAATAGTTTAACCGTCCATATTATATAAATACACATAGCTCAAGTGAAAAGCAGCCTTTAGGAATTTCTTTAAAAAATTCGAAAAGTCTTCCACGAAATTCCATTAAGAAGTCTTGGGAGGCGCCATATGGTATGTGCTTCGGGTGCGGATACAAAACAGCACATGAAACCAACTTAACATAACACATGTCGTCTTAAGTTAAACTTTGTTTCGGGCATAATGCATATCAGATTCGGATGTATAGACACCAAAGGAGCAAGTTATTTGGTGCTCATTATAATGGAAATGGGGAATGGTAAGTTTTGCCATCCGAAAAGCGTGTAATTACTTGAAAATAACTTTGCTCTCAGAAATTTACCCAGTTCAATGATTCTCGTGGGATATAAGCTTATAGATACTTTAAATGTTCGCACTACTTTTAAGGCTATTGGCTGTTCGACTTAACTACATTAAAACTTTAAAAATACTTTGCTTTTAGTTTTGTATGGAAAGGAGCTGTGATTTTTCGTGTGAACGCCACGCAAATACGGGATACGCAGATGTACATATTATCTACCTTAAGACTGGAAAAATATTGTTTTCGAACATGATATCGACACTGCACGCTATTAGTTGAAAAGAAAGTTGTATCTATTGTAAATGTCCGACTCATTGCTCGAATTATTATCTTTAGTAAGCAAGCTAATTCCAGCAAAACTGCACAAAAACTATTAATAGTTTCACTCAGTTAATTAATTCTTAAGGGCCGCAGAAGAAGAACGGAAAAGTCCTCATTAAATGTTGATTTTGTTTTTTTACAGTAAATTAATTAATTAATTAATATTATGTGTAAATGGTAATACTGGACCTAAAGTCTAGCTTCTCCAAACATTGTGTGTGCGAAGATATAATTATTGATACGAATGGAAAGGGGCCTAGTTTAGGTTGCACAGATCGAATTTGAACCTGGGTCCCCTAGGTTAGGTTAGGTTAGGTCAGGTCAAACAGGGGTGTGGTGAAAACGAAATCCGCCACACAACACTAGGCACCAAAACTCCGCAGTATCTGCAGATATCTGCATCGGATAATCCAAAACTCTTTTCATGTTTCCGCAGAAGACAGTGCCATGCCGGAATTCCTGTAAATGTTCTAAGCTTAACCCTGCTCAGTTTTATTAACTCTATAGATCTTTTACTATCAAAGAGTGGCCATAGAGCCTTAGATGGCCTGTGTCCCTCAAGACTTTTCCACCTTAGATTGCCAAATCTAATGGTTATTTCCTCAATCATGCTCTTTATTATGCAGAGCGGAGATTTGATGTCTGCAACCTCACTTTCTAGGAGCTGAGCTTTATCACTATGCATCTACCACTTTAAGACCAAATCTAAACATAAGGAAAGGCTACAGTCCGCTTGGGACTGAACAGTATGATACCCTATCCATATCCCTATATGTCCCAAAGAAAAAAGCATTAAGAAGTTGATGGATAGCATTTTATTTCATTCTATTAAATTTAAAAAAAAAATACATTTTTTGGAAAGAAAAAACGCCCCCAAAAAGTGGGCGCGGCCAAAAACTTTGTATGGGCGATATGTTGGCCATAGAGCCTTAGATGGCCTGTGTCCCTCAAGACTTTTCCACCTTAGATTGCCAAATCTAAAGGTTATTTCCTCAATCATGCTCTTTATTATGCAGAGCGGAGATTTGATGTCTGCAACCTCACTTTCTAGGAGCTGAGCTTCATCACTATGCATCTACCACTTTAAGACCAAATCTAAACATAAGGAAAGGCTACAGTCCGCTTGGGGTGAACAGTATGATACCCTATCCATATCCCTATATGTCCCAAAGAAAAAAGCATTAAGAAGATGATGGATAGCATTTTATTTCATTCTATTAAATTTTAAAAAAAAACATAAGGAAAGGCTACAGTCCGCTTGGGACGAACAGTATGATACCCTATCCTTATCCCTATGTACTCCAAAGAAAAACAGCATTAGGAAGATGATGGATAGCATTTTATTTCATTCTATTAAATTTAAAAAAAAAAAAAACATTTTTTGAAAAAAAAAACGGCCTCAAAAAGTGGGCGTGGCCAAAAACTTTGTATGGGCGATATGTTGGAAAAAATATTGGCTAAATATCTTGTTAAACATTTTTTTCGCTTTCTATGAAAATGTTCGAAGAAAACAGCATTTTAGTAAAAAACGGCCACAAAAAGTAGGCGTGACAAAAAACTTTATATAACAAACTTGTAAAGGAGGGCAGTGCCTACATATCTTGTGAAGGTTGTAACACTCTATCCCTCTAACTTTAGCTTTAAAACGGTTTTTTTCTAAATTGTGGGCGTGGCAGTAGGCGTATTCAATTTATTTTACACTTAACCATTTCGGAGCCCTAGGGAGTATGTGTTCCAAATTTTATCTTCCTAGTTTAATTTTAAAGGCCTAAAAAATTGATACGGACGGACATTGCTAGATAGTCTTAGGATTTGGTCGTGGTCATAAATATATATACTTTTATGGGTCTACGACGAATATTAAGGGGTGTTACAAACATGTGTCAAAATTAATATACCATTAGGAAAGGGTATAAAACTGCAATAATCACGTTGGATACACAAGATGTGTTTGTAAAACATGTGTTATTTATTGACAAGGTAACAGCCCACCTTCCACCAACACGACAATAGACGAGACAGATAAATGTTACCTCAAAACATGTATCGTGTCGTATAAGAACGGTATCGATATCGATATTATCATTGAGACTTGGCTTGGTGATTGAAAAACGTATTGTGATTGAAAAACTGGCAACTTTGTTTTAGGCAACCAAGTTCTGGACAATAAGCTGAAAAATAGAACTCATACTGAGATTCGTCGAAAGAAGCAAGAGTTTTGGCTTTTTTGGTTACGGAATAAATGGATAATTATTCCACCATGAATTTCGAGATAAAAAAGGAAACCTAAACTTGGAAAGCAGCGTGCTCAAGATTGTAGAGGGATGGAGTTCTGATTGGCTAAGTAGATACTCTAGATGGATTTGGGGGCTATTTCGATAGAACAGAGGCTAACTGCGATCAGCAAGATCTAAAGTGGTAGAAGATGAAATGCTGCGTCACTGGGGTAGAGATTCTAGATGGGTTGGGGACAGAGTCAATAGATCAGAGACTTACACTAACTGCGATCTGCTTTAATAAATAATGGAGGTAACCGAAAGACTACGACGGTTTAGGTAGTCACACGTTTTTGAAGATTAAAATTGAATTTGTACAAAATTTCGGCTTCTATGCAAGCATGCTGCACAGTATTTATATGAACCAAATTTTTGTTCCTTTTACTAAGCATAGTCGTTCATTGCCCCAATGAGAAAATAACAACTTGAACAAAAAGAATGCAGGTAAGCAATGCTGGCAACCAGCATGTGTTGGTTGCCTATCCAACTTGATTCCAATTCCTCCCTTTTAATCTATTCAGACAAAAGTAGAACATTCGTGCTTCCCATATGAAAATACTAAGCACGAAGAAATACCACAAAATACAGTTTTTTGTTTTCTTTTCCAAATCCTTGACATATCGTTCCGAATTACATATTAGGTAATCTTCCAATTTCTCACGAACCCTTACCTTTTTTATTCACTCAAAAAAGAATACCTTCCCTCAAAATAGACCGAAAAAAAAACAGCCCAAAGGAGGCCAACAAAACTCAAATTCACAGTTCAATTCAATAAACGCTTATAGCGTGGATAACGTGTGTCTCATCGATTGCCATTTAAAATTAATTTATCAATTTCAACGAAATTGCCGAGAAAAAAAGGGATTTTAAGAATTTTCGCAAAGCGAAAGTGAAGTAAGGACTTATTGCAAATGACATGAGGCGTGTTATTGCTGAAATAATTGGAGTGCTCTTTGTTGTTATCCAATTAGGAAGGAGCACTCTTCCACAATGACTGAGGTTCGAAACCGATTATGGTTCCCCCACATGAAGCAGCAACTGCAAATAAAAAGACGAGAAATTCAAGTGCCTAATCTCAACATAATGTAATTTGATGTGCGCTAAGTTGGGGGTGAGATTCTCATCTGATATTGACACACGTTCACAGTTTTAGGTGGGGAAGGACTTGCTCGTATATACTGCCGTTGCCATAGCCACGCCATTATCACCTCTCTCGGTAATGAGTTCTGAAATCTAATTTTTCCCATAGGCTAATCCATACCAAGATACCATTAACGTCCTAACGGCGGCGGCCTTAAGACATCATCACGCAGAGATGGGTGTTCGAATGTCCTTGGAAATAAGGAATTTCCCTTCTAAACGTGATTTGAAAGTCTTATTTAAATGGGGTTATCAATATATATCTAAGATAGAAGCCATTATAAGCGATTGTCCTTGGTGGGATGGATTATTCAAATCCTTTTGGTATATCAACGTCATGAATCTGGTATATTATTTTTTAAGTTGTTCGCGCGGGTACGTCACTATTCTTCGTAATATTTATCGTTAAAACGTGTCGTGAATAAGAACTAAACCCCTAAGAGGTTATTATTACTTTACGTGTGGTCATTCTGCAGGATTTTTCCTTCTGACAAAATCATTACATTCTGACATCATTATTCGGGTGATGTTGTCTGAATGAAAATTATCGCATCCTTGACTTGGAATACTAATTCAATTTATACTTATTTATTTTTATATTTAAATTAATGCATATTTGCATGGCACAGTGATTGAATAAATTAAATTAAGTTAACATACAAAAAACCAAAAAAAAAAAAACAATATGGTTCACCTCGTTAAAAGTTCTATACATATAGTTACGCGACGAAAAGAGCTGCTCCTTCTAGGAAAAGAAAACAACAGGTGAATAAGGACATAAATTAGACGAACGTATGGTACGTGCATGTGCACGTGCTTTAAGTTAGCAGCAGAGGAAGAAAATAATATATTTTCCAGAGACTACGAACATTGTCATGAATATTTTTACAAACAAAAACCTGCGATGTAAGCATTTCCCTTTTTTTTGCTCTCTCTCAATATTTACATGTTTATTAAAGCGGAAGAATAAGTCTTTGGAAAAACTCACGCGTGTTATCATAATAAATGAGGCAACGTATGACAAGCCATTTTGTTCCGAGATTAGATGTCTCTTCCTATATATATTGTGTTTGTGTATATTGTGATTTTGTAAACACATGTTGCAGAAAAAGATAACTTTTATGGCTAAGATGGATTATTTTATTGAATTATTTGGATTTATATAGTGTACTTTAGTTTGGAAAAAGTTATAGAGATAGGAATATCGAAAGGGTGGAAATTTCTATAAGGCTATTTTAAATATACAGGTGCGCTTGGCAATATGTTGAAACATCTTAATGCTACACCGCGGTCAACGAGTGTAAAACAAAGTTTGAGCTGTCAATAAGAAGGAAAACCCCCATTATCGGCCAGAACGTCACAATCAACAGCTATAACTTCGAAGTAAAAAGTGGTTTTGTCTGCCTTGGATCTTCTATCAAATCTAAAAACGTCATCCCTTTAGAAGAAACGAAGAAAAACGCCCGACAATCGCTGTAAGGAAACTTTAAAAAAAAACCATGCCAGTCCTGCTGTATGGATCTGAAGCATGAACCTTCCTAAAGCACATAAAGATTCTTCGCAAGATATTTGGTCACTTCTGATACAAACTTTACGAACTTTACAGAGACCTGGTCAGGGTATTTAAGATGGCAGGGATATGGATAGCCATATGTATAGGGATTAAACACCAAAGCACAAGCCTGCAGAATCTTCGACTCTAATGCAGACCGACATCGCTTCAGAAGAAGGGACCTCAACCAATCTGGAACGCGCAACTGGAAGCAGTTAGTCAAAGATTGAGCTAGAAGTGTCCCGTGGTCTTATAACTTGCTTATTTTCTTTTTTTCTACATGGCTACAAGGAATCATAACCCTCTCACATTACATCAAAACTACTGTTCCGATATTGACAGCCGTGTTGATGAGTCACGGTCTTACACGTACAATTATAGGGTAGTTTTAATAATTTAATAATTAATAATTTTTTTTATCAGTAACTTTATTTATTTTATAAAGCTAAAAATACCGCATCATTATGACAAGTTTAAACTTGGTTTCACCCAAATTTGAAAAGAAAACATTAATTAAATAAAAAGATATCGCTCCTGTTCCACAATATAATAGTCCTTTGCGGTAAGCATCAGAACTTCTCAACAGTTCACCCGAATTTATTCAAATAAAAAAAATTAGTATTTTAATAATTAATATAATGCCTGTCGAAACTTTTCTTTTTTTTGAAAATAAGAAAAACAGCAATAGTAAGTTTTTTATAAAAGATCGAAGTTTTGAACTTCGATCCCTCGAGCGATTTTTCAAAGTTTCAAAAGGCCTCCCATTTGTGAATTATTCAGTACTGGTAATATATATTTCTTTTTTCAGTATTTGATTTTCAACACATACATGCTGCTTGGTTCTATTTGTCTTCTCTTTACAAAACCGGTAATCTCCAGTCCACCATAAGATGTTTAAAATGTGTTTCTAGGCTAACCTGGATATTACAAAATTTATTTTAGTCGGTTTCTAGGATAATTGGAAAATTCGCTGCACGAAGGATATTCTTATCTATTCCGTCCCTGCACGAATCAAATGGTCCATTATACACTACCAGATTGAAATTAATTTTTTGTGTAGTGTTTGGAGAAACTAGGTGTCTAGCCTTAATCGCCATTCATAATGAGACCTTTTTTTGATGTCTTCTATGATGATGACTTCTAGTTATGCTCTTAACCCATCCCTTAACGATAATGTGAATGAGGTATAATGTTCGGACTAAAGAAAATTACAAGTCTGGTCCTCTAGTCCATGGTGACACGGTTCGACGGATTTGCTTTTAAGTTCGTATTAACAGTTTTTGAGGTAATATCCCGTAAGGTTTTTTTTTTAGATCTCTTCAAACAAACTTTTGAAAATTTTTTAGCATGGAATCTCTAAAGCGGGAAAGTTTCGAAAGAACCAGTTATGCACTTTATTACAAAACGTCGAAGTTCATTTGGGCAATATACCAAAGAGTCACCAAAAAACTACTGTAATGTGGTTTTCTATGTATTTGTAAAACTTTTGCATGCCCTTACCCTTGCAGACAAGAGAAAGAGAGAATTATAACCATATTTCATGGTGTAATTGGTAAGTGGGTTTATGCATAGGTTCACACCACATTGTGTAACATGAACTTACTCAAACAACCAACTTCAAATAGAGTTATAAATAAACTTTAAGTTTCTTCAACCATTTCACCAAAAACATATATGGTTTCTGGTTGGTTGTGGTTAGGATGTTCCCATAATAAAGTGTGATGGAAGTGAAACATTTATATTTTTTTACAATTATTCTTAGCACTTTGTTACATTTCTGTAAGTAAAATTAAAGTGAGTAGATTTTGTTTCATTAAGGTCATTGCGCCAAGTCTTTGTCCCCTCAAAAACGCCCTTGATAGCCCGATGAATCTTACTCATTGCTGATTCAACCGAGTTACTAACGGCCAATATTGCAGTATCATCCACAAACGTAGTTACAGTTGTGCATTCTTCCTGCGGAATATCTAGAGTAAAGATTAAAAATAGAATCGGACCCAGGACGCTTCCTTGTGGAACTCCTGCCGCGATTTCTTTGAATTCGGAATATTCGTTTCCGTGCTTAACACGGAAGACTGTGTCCGCTAAATAAGATGTTAAAAACTCACGTATTTTCTTGGGAAAGTCTAATTTTAGCTTATATCTTAGTCCCGTATCCCATACTTTATCAAAAGCCTGTGAGACGTCAAGAAAAACGCTAGAACATATTTTTTCTCCTCAAGGGTTTTTTCAAGTTATTCCTTAAACCTGGTCGACTGTAGAGTGTTTAATTTTGAACTCGAATTGGTGATCAGGTACTAATCGGTGCTCTTCGAACCGTTTTAGTTAAATTTGACATAATTGGTAAAAGAGATATTGGTCTATACGATTTCTTGTCATATGGGGATTTTCCCGAGTTTGGCACCATTATGACCCCAGCTACTTTCCATTGTCATGGAATGTTTAATAACCTAAACGAAGCATTAATAAGATAAATAAACATAATTAGTGCTTTCCTAGGCAACTCTTTGAGGACCTGTCGCGTAATTAAATCGTATCCGGGAGCTTTGTTTAGTTTCAATTTTTGTATTTTATAGCACAGTTCAGCCAGTGATACACTTTTAATTTTAAAATTGGCAGGTATCCCCACTAAAACCGTATCTTCCATTAGCTCTTGACCGTCAAAGAGCTTAAACGTTTCTTCTAAATAATCGGCAAAAATTTCGGCTTTTTGCTTTGTCCTTTTCTCCTTTACAAATTCAGTTATTTCCTGGGGATATTTTAATTCGCTTTTTACTTTTGTTATTTTTTTGTAAGGAGTACAAAGGCTGAACTTTGTATAACCCCGATAAATTGATCGATTTCGAACTCAAGTTCAAATGGCGTTGAAAAAGACACATTTAGATCGATTTTTTCTAAGGGAGTTAGTTGATACGCTAGTAAGTCTGGGTGGGCCCTACTTTTTCAATAGGCGGCCGCTAATTGTTCAAATGACGGGCGAGTGATCAGAAGACAGATCGAAACATTCTTCTAATTAAGTTATTTAATTTATATGCAAAGTTTGCAATAACATCCGAAGACGGTCGTCGAACTATAAGTTTGATTCCTTATTTTAAGAATCCCATATAAAAGAAAAATAACTTGAAATACTTTCGTTTGCTAAAAAACATCCTTTGTCCGTTTAAAAAATGGAATCTCCCACTTCCACCTCCGGATGACTAAAACATATTCTTCATGCCTCAAACTCGAACCCGCCTTCAACGTGAGATAGGTAGAATCCAAAATAAAAAATTATACCGTACTGGTACCTTATGAGAATTAAATTACGTCGATCTGCCTACAATAACATTTACGCCACTCCATGTCTCCTTCACAGTGATTCATTTCTCACCACTTTAACTGTCATTCGAAATGATATGGCATGTAAATCCGCCCTCAGATAACTCCTACGTATTCCAGAGGAATACCTCTATAAAAACTTCTTCTCTAGCTATCAGGCTAATGATAACTTTTATTGTGAAATTACTACGCTGTCGAATGGGAGGATTGCGAATAGCCCAAATTTGACGCTTATCTATAGAATTACATTGACAACGCTTGAGTTTCTGTATAAAATATATATGTATGTATGTATGTATGTATTCGCATTTACTTGCACTTGTGCCGAGCAATGTTTTGGCATGCTATATTATTGTGCTGACCTACTTTTGTTAATATATCAATGTCCCTCTTGGAATTTACTGGGAATGTACATACAAAAATACGTAATATGTATGTACACGTTCGAGGGTACGCTATTGTAATTCATCCATACACCCTCTGTATGAGACTAAGGTTAAGTATTTGACTTGATTAAGGCGAGGGCAAGAATATAGCCATTGGGTGAGATTTTGATATAGATATACGCGTAAGTGTGGTAGAAACTAGATATCTGTATCTGAATATATGTACATTGTTTATTTACACGATGGTCATTCGCTTTTCGTTACTGAAAAAGTTTGATCTGCATAAGAAATTTATTCAATGAATAAGGCGTTTATTTTGCTGGTCAGCATATTATTGAGACAATGAGCTATGGGATTAAGTGGAAGATGGACAATGCGGATAGGTTGATTGATTAATTTTCGTAACCAATTCAACGCCATACTAAGGAAAGTGGTTCGAAAAGTTTGTTTTTATCTCTCATTTTGGTGATGAGTATAGTGATAGGGACCACCGCCCGCTGGAATATGGGATAAAAGTTCATCGTAATAAAGAGCGTTAAGAAAATTAATAAATATCAGAAAAGATATATATTCATTTGTCCCGCCTCTCCAACATTGATGAAGTGTTTAGTGCGACTTATCGACGAAGAAAATATTGACTGGTTGACTTAATGGCATTTCCATTATGTGAACAAGTTAAAGGGTTGAAATTCTTAATTGGGAATGCTGTTGAGATGGAAACACTAAAACCATCTGATTTTAGGTAAAGGAAAACTGTAAGTTTAAATGTTTCTTAAAATTATAAAGGGTTGGAAACGGCTTTAGGAAATAAGGCCCCAAGAACTAAAGCCTCAAAATAAAAATGAAATAAGGCCCCAGAAATATGAACGCGAAACATCAACAATATTTTTTAAATTGGGGTCTTATTTCATTCTTTGGGGACTTATTTCGTTTTATTGGGGTCTTATTTCATTTTTGTGTTTGAATCTTGTAATGTAATGCTGTCAAGGCGTATCTCTCGGTTCAGTTGTTTTCATCAAGTACTTCGACTTTATTTCGTTTTTAAAATTCTTAACGATTTCGTGCTGGTTATGGAATATGGGTGGCGGGGGAATTCTGCTCCCCTGCAACATCACTACTGTCACTTAGATTTGGAGTAAGCGCGACGTTGCCTATATGCAAACTTTGTTTATATCCAATTAATCTTTGCATATTGGGGCCTTATTTAATTTTTATTTTGGGGCTTTATTTCTTGCGCCCTTATTTCCTAGAGCCGTACCTCTCCCATAACAAAGATCTAAAAAAAATTGAATAGACTTCCACCAATACTCAGACAGTAACTAGTGATTCACTCCAACCTTACTTCTCTCCCACTGGTCGTGGGCAGCGAAATCGGCCCATTAATAGGGATAACTAGCTCTGTTCTTGTTTTTTATTCTACTATGTATACCCAGGAGGCGAGATATCTAATATTTCACATCTGGAGTGGCGGCAGGAATCCGGGTACGATCAGTCCGTTGAATTGTTGAGTACACATATAGTATCTAACTGTTTGTTGGTTTCTTTTTATGTCGTCGATTGATTAAAAATTTCAAATTGAAAATGAAATACATTTGAACTACAGCTAATATCTCGTCTTATATTAATACGTGAAGGACCTTTGGATCCTTGTCGAAATGTATATATGTACATAAACGTAATGTATATACATTAATGTAACATCTTTGGAAAGGTATTGGCAAGAGAATCTGGGCAATATCATTTTTATTTATATGGATAATGTTTACGACAAGTAATGAACCAATATCCGATACGTACCAGCAAAAGTTTTTATTCGCTGCCCCGCCTCTTGCGAACGTCTGACAAACATCCCAGATTAAGAACTGTCATGAGAAGCTGCTCAAAAATAAATCACCCCTTCGGAATTGGTACTAAACAGTAGGTCCCTTACATTCGTGTCCAAAAATATTTTTTCGCACTCACAATGTTTGGAGAAGCTAGGCTTTAGGTCCTTTATGGGCTATTGTGTTTCTCTGTGTCACCCAATCGCTAAGACTCTCGACGCTCGTCATTAGGGCCTTGACCTTAATGTGTTTTTTTTTAGTGGATTTACCTTTAGGTGTTGCATAACTAATCTGAAATTTACGAAGACATCGTGAAACAAGCTCTAAATGCGGTAACTTTATACTGTTTACTAATAGATAGATCCACTTCTAGAGTTCCACCTTCTAAATATAATTTCTATTTTCAACACAATTCAAAGCCAAACACTTGGTAGAGGTCTACAATTGATTTGTGTGGATCATCGATTTTCATATTATTCGATATAACCTACGTTCCGTTAAGTTACATTACCTAAGCACACTAAAATAAAAAAAACTGTTAATATGTACTTATCATCGATACCCCAAGGCCACTGACTCGAATTTATCTAAAATTCAATGCAAAGGGAATATAACCTATATAACATTTATATCCTTTTTATTTTCGGGCAATGAAAAATTGTCTTCTTATCAAGAAACCAATGCTCAAAGCATTCCTTTTTTTTATTGCACAATAATAGACCCTTTTTGCTTGATAGCTACCCATTTCTTCCGCATTATGCACATGACTTTTATGGTAGCATGTCATAGTCGTCGTCGTCGTCATCGTCATGCGGCTTTATTGGCTCACCGAGTTGGCCTATAAAATTATAACGTTTTGTTTGGAGGCTTAGGCCGCAAATTTATTTTAATCAAATACATTTTGGCACATTTTTATATTCGCACGCATAATTGAATAATTTTTGTTCATCAAAGCATAGCTACGAATGAACGTATGGATACATTGCAGAGAATCTTTAGAGGTATACAAATACTGTTAAACAAAATTTTGTTTCCACGAATTTTGACAGCTCATTTGGTACTGTTGACAAGTGATGAGTGTAAGTCGGTGATATTCTAATGGAATATATATTTATAGTATTTGGTAAAATTTAACTCATCCTAATAGCAGACAAACAGAAGCAGACAGACAACGATCGGGTATACACTTTTGTGCGAAGTCAATACAAATAGAACCAAAAAAAAGCCAAAAAATTAGAAGATTTAATAATCTATCACTGTCGCCAACGAGCGCCCCGGCGTACGAATCGAAAAGTTAAACACTCCTTCCATATAACTTGTGTGTGTGTGTTGTCAATGTAAAGATTTATCGACGTGGAACCCTAGTAGGCTTTTTCAGAAGAAAAAAAAAAAAATTCAAACATTTGTGTAGTGCGATGCAATGTGATGCCAAAAAAATGATGGTCAAGACTAAGCCAAAGAGGAATTCCTAAAACCTACTAACAGATGATCATGGACATAAACGAGCGATGTATAGAGTCACCGAACAGTTCACAATCAAAGTCGGTGTGCATCATGGAATTGTTTAAAGTCCTTTGATTTTTATAGCTCTCGAATATTAGTTTAAAAGGAAAAGTGACTTTGCTAATGATGGAGCCATCATAAATGAATACCAAACGTTCCTGCAAACGAACACTTGAAGTTTGGGTAGAAGTTATGGAGAAGAGTGCGTATTGTTTTCGCGGAAAAAAGATGCAGTGTTTTTATTGCCGATTTTATGACCCACTCCGAATGGAAAAGTAATTTTAAAATGCGAAAAGTTCAAACATCTGGGATCTATGATTAGCAACCGTGAATGAAGACAAAAAATCATCATGTAAGTCTAGGGTAGATGAAGTTGCACGAAAAGAGAGTGTATATATAATGTAATAAGTTTTTGGGTTACATCTCGCGGCATCTTTTTATTTTTTGCTTTATCGTTTCAAATAAAGCTACCAGCCATACAATTTTTTTGGTAAGAATCACTTATCACTATTTTTCTCGAAAATGGTTCAATGGATTTAGGTTTGTTTTTGTACTAAGGACACTTGGGATGGGTCCCAAAATACTGTATACCCAGTTTTTGGAAAAACATTCGATTAACGGTAACCGCCGATATCTCGAAAAATAACAAAGCGAACTCCAAAAAAGTTTACTGTTTTTTTTATACTATTAAGTCGAAAAAATTTGCATACTTCGATTTTTGAAAAAAAATTTTCTTTTAATATTTTTTTCATATAACGATTTTCTTAAATTTAAATTAAATTCTTTTTTTTTTTAAAACGGCTCTAACGATTTTGATAATTTTTTTTAATTTTGAAAAAGTATGTTACAAGTGTTCAATGTGCGAAATCGCATCAAAATCGTAGGTGCCGTGCCGTTTTTTAGGAAATCTATTTTTTCAAAACCTTGATTTATAAAAATTTGGTATGTGATCAAATGTTATCATTCCTTTAGAGGCTATTGGAAAAATCACCTCATGTACCGAGAAAGTTCTATATGACGCAGTCGTGCACTTTATTTAAGGTCAAACCCCATGCGCAGGCCATCAAGGATGCAGTGAAGTGGGGTATTTCTATAATTGTAATAATAATTCGTATCGTCGTCCACGAAAGAGTACATGAATGATAGTAAGAACATGTTTCGCTTCGGACATATTCTTTTTATATTGAAATAGCGGTTTCTCAGAAAATATACGTAGGGGGAACAATGATACAGTTGAGATTGTTTGGAAATAAAACGCAGCACAATACTAAAATATGCACAAACTGCAACATGTCCATGAGAGCAAACACATATGTCAGACATCGAAGTTGCGTCATCGATTTACTAAATCCGATTTTCAAGAACTGCTTCCCTATTAAATTTTAAAATAAAGTTGTCTCCCTATTGTTTGTAAGAGCGGCTCTAGGAAATAAGACCCAAAATCACAATGAATTAAGGTCACAAAAGTGGTTGCATATGGGGTTCCTGTCTCCTGCAGAAAGAGAGTTGAGATCACGGATTAAGTCCTGTGAGGTGTTACTAATCTGGAACATCATTAACTGAGAGCATATAGAAAAAGTTTCTTCTCTTTGCGTTGTGATATTAAACCCAGCAAGTCGGCTTATTAAATCATCAACAACATGACAAAGGATTTCAATGCTAATAATCCCGAGCTAGATTTTATAACCTTTAAAAAAGTTAAGGTAAAACAAATCTTAAGAAAAATTTGAAAATTAAGTGTTCCTAAGTTAAATAAATTAATAAATATAAAGTAAATATAAAAATTAGAACTAGTGACCTAACCACTTACATTCGATTACACTCGATTAAATTTCAGCTTTTACGCGTACGAGTACACTCAACGTGATTTGATTTTATATTAATATCCTTTGTGACTTGCTAGACATAAACTTTTTATGTGTACAAATTTTCCAATAACCTAATTAAATGTCTCGCATCACTAAACACGACCCAAACAATCTATGGCGAAAGGATACCAAGGCAAAAAAATAACCCTACCATAAAATGTAATTATAATAAATTATTGCGGCAAAGCTTCAAGACAGTAATTATAATTTTAATTTCGAAAATTCTGATGGAGGCAATTTGCTATTAATCATCACTTTTATAAGGTCATATGAATGACTGGGAGACACTTAAGGGAAATATTTATTTTAGTATAGTTCACACGAGGACAACAGACATTTAATTTTAGTCCATATAATGTTTGTTTTGTCTGTTTAAAAAGTATTAAGTTTCGTTTGTAGGGCATAAACACTGGAACTACTGAATTGATTTAAAAAATTATTTTGCTAATAGAAATCTACGGAATAAAATATAGCTCTTAGCAAATTTTGAGGTTGACGAATCTATGAACAGAAAATAAGTAATATGAATGTGAAGCACAGCGTTGGTGAGCTAAAAAAACTGTCGTATCGGGGCAAATTTTACGAATGTAAGGTTTAGCTTAACCAGTGGTCGGCGGGTTCCTTTAGTTTAGATAAGGTAAAACTATATTTTATGTGTATATTTTGTAAAGCTTTTCAATATGCCCTATTCATTTTCATGAAATACATAGGTCAGGTTAGGTTAGATTGAAGAGGCAGTCAGAAATCTGACTCACTTAGACCTAAGTAAGTTCCATCATGATACCACGTGGATATAAAGTTCCTATCTACTCGTTGAACCAATTTGAGCTCTTTATAAAGCGTGAGAGACGTTTAGGGTCGGTCGAATTTAAATTGTTAAGATCATTGTAGACGTAAGCTCCTAGATGGAAATTTCGTTTCCGGGAGAGAGCAGGGCATGCGCAAACAAGGTGTAGAGTTGTCTCTTCATCGTCCTCACCTACACATCTCCTGCAAAAGTCGTCTGTCGCCTGGCTGTCCGAAAAGATTCGGATATCCTTTACGGATACCACATTCTTTTTAAGCCAGGATAAGACTTCCCTTATCGCCATAATATCCACTTGAAAGATACTGCAATGATCAGGAAGACGGAAGGAGAGAATAAGATTTAGTCTGCCTGAGAAGACACCTCCACGCACCCCATCATTTGTTTTTGATCCGTCCGTATAAAAATGAATTGATTCTTCCTCTAGCAAGGCGCCTTCCTCCCAAATGGATCTGGGGGGAATGGATATCTGGAAGTTTTTATCGAACTGAGTGTGTTCAGAATTGCAGAGTGGCCGATTTCATTTTCGGTCCATTGAGAGGCGAATGGCCGTGGTAGCAGCTGTCTGTCTGCTAAAAATGTCAAGGGATATTCAATGTGCTCCACATGAAATACATAGTTTGCAACATATTTTTTTTGATTCGTCGTATATGACATTTATTCTATGTCATTGATACTGCATAAGTTGTAGCTCAGAATGATTTTGCAGTCAAAAACTGTAAAAAATGCATTCATTTCAGAATTTTTTTTTTTACGAACCGCTGCTTGGTTTAAAGCAACTGCCTGTAGTTTTGCTGGTTCTACACAAATATGTAACTTGGCACTTATCGTTCGTCAAGTTTGGACAATCAAATATATCTTTTCATTTTGTATGAGATTTTTATGTTGGTTGTCGCGATTTAAATAATTTATGTGACTAGTTTTTTACAAGAGGGTTGAATTACGGTTAGAACTTAGAAGTATGTCAAAATGCCGTGACATATTTTTAAAACCTATTTCTAATAATTGCATTCAAGAAACTCAAATACACATTTAATATCTTCCACATATGTAGTTCCGATTAAAGCATACTACTCAGTGATGAAAATTGACTTTTCTCAATAGCACCGAAAACCGAAAATAAATAGCACACAAACATACAAAACAGTACTTAGGTTAGGTTAGTTAAAAACAGGGGGGTATATGAAAATGACATCACACAATAGTAGGTACCCCATCGCGATCCCCGGGGTACCAGTTAAGTTCATATTCAAAAGGCAGATAAAACTAAACTGAATTTTAATATACTCGGCAAGTTACTGAGAAGAAAAATGCGTATGGATAAGATGTGTATGTGGCAATCCACTGAAGATCCCAAACCACCACATCTGGGTAAAACGCTTTTGAAACAATAGGTCGCGAAAATCATTCATTGACATAACCAATTTCCTAGGTGAAACAATCAATTTCTTCGCAAAAACCCAGAAAGCCTTTGAAGTTCTTGTCGTCTATTTCCTCCGAGGTTTCAAAAAAGTATGTCCCCTTAAAATGTTCTTATAATCCGCGATATTGCAGAATCTGCATATATCTGTATTCGACAACCTTCTATTGTTGTGCTAAGCTTATCCCTGCTGAGTTTTAAACTCCCTAGATCTTTAACTGTTGGAAAGTGGCCATAGAGCCTTAGAGATCCTGCGTCCTTCAAGACTTGGCCGCCTTAGGTTGGGAGGGCTTATAGCATTTTTGTGTTAAAGAGGATGAAATCTATCATTTTAAGCAATGTATTCATTTTCCAGTTCTGTGAAGACTTGTACAATATCAGATGTGTGGAGAAAAGGAGGAGAGAATCAGATTTTTACATGCGAAAATTCTCGCGTTACTTCTGGAATGAAAATCGTGTTTTTTCAGATCTCACTCCAATTAAAAAAAATAAAAATATCCAATTTCAAAAATAAAATGTCACAAGAAAGAGATATTCCTGGTGAAGTAACATAAAGTGAGTGACTGTTCAGGACTTATCAATATGTGAGATTTCTTTTACGGTTTAATCATCATTACACTTTAAAAATAAAATTCCCTTTTAAAAATATAAGCCAAGAATTTCCGTAAACACTAAAGGAGTATTCATATAAGAGGAAATTGCGAACAAAGAAACATTCGTAAATTTTGACATTTCAATAACATGACAACTTTTATTGGTCGCAGTTACCCGCGAATATTAGTTGTAAATGTTAGCACCAAGATGTGTCAATTTTAAGGTTATGTTCGAACGATTTTTTCATTCGTGGATTTGTGGATCGTGACTGTATAATGTGGATGGTGAACAAAGTGTGACAGTTCGTGTGACAGAACTTTTTACTTGGCGTTAAAATTGTTGTAATTGTAAATTTCGATATTATTAAAATCAATTTATAGTCTGTTGTTAGATCAATTGAATATAATGCTTTTGTTGTAGAAGCCATGGACATTTTCAATACATAAATACATTTCAATTGATTTTTTCGAGATTCAGAACAGTTTTTATGTGTATACCAAATTCCGCCCAAATTCCATACATAACAAAGTCAAACTTGGAATCTGCAGGCGAGTTGGCTAGAGCTGGATCAGAATCTGCGTTATTAGGACTGCGTTCTTAGGACTAGACTCTACTGCAGAGTCAATAGGGCTGCCGCTTTAAGGTTAATTAACGATTGAGAACAACAAATTCGTCCCCAACCTCCAACTTCGTCTACAACGCCTACAAGGAAATTCTATTAAATAAGGGGAATATTAGGAAGCTAGTGGGCTTAATGTGCCCATAGACTGAATGTCGGTTCTGTCTAAAGGATGATGAAACTTCGGAACATATCCTCAGTGATTGTTCGGCTTTCTTACATCAGCAGAGTTCAGAAACTCTGCAACTAAGGACGTTAAAACATTCACTACTGAAGTCACTCATCTCTTAGACTCACATCCACTTTCGATACAATAGACTTTTGAGGTCGCAGTGGCAAAACAATTCCGACTAATAAGATCTAAAGTTCTATTCACTGCTCCACCGCATTGAAAGTCTGATAAACACCGAAAAAACAAATGGAATCGTAGTTGTAAAGATGTAAAGGTTCGGAGAAAGCTTTCGCAAGACTTAAACATGTCTGCCCTTTCAAGCACTTCAATGGTAGGTTTCTAATATATAAAGTACACATTATTCCGGCTGCAGAGTAACAAAACTGCTTGTAATCAACTTTTTTTAGATTCAAAAGAATTTAATTTATTGCGAGCGAAATAAGCCTGCACGTGCTTAGTGCACATTGTAACCGGGGTTAAGAACACAACTATCGGTGATACTGGTTAAAATAGAGAAAGACACCGTGAAGTATTTCGTATGAGCGCTGTGTTTTCCCGAACCATGTTCTTGGAGAACCTTGAGTGTTATGAGTGAAATACATCCAAGCTCCTCTACATCACTAAAATATAAATGAAAATAAATTTGTATGGTTTCTTCCCATTTTTGAAAAAGAAATAAATATTAGGTGTAAACGGCGCTACAACCTAGTTTCTCCAACCATTGTGTGTACGAAGATATATTTTTGACACGAATGGATGGACCCACCATTAGGTGGTTCTCATGACAGTTCTTACCTTTGCATGTTTGTCAGACATTCGCAAGCGGTGGGACAGGGAATGTAAACTTTAAGATGATACGAGCCGGTACATGAACCAGCGACACCTCGCTTAGTGGTCCAACGCACTTAAAACCTAAGCCACTGCCCCCATTCACATTTTAAACTAGCTCTTAAAATTCAAAGTGCTTTAAAACTATATGAACTGCTTTGATACTCCCGAATCATCACTCATCCTCAAAATAAACAGAAAAGTGCTTTCAAGGACTAAACACAAAGTGGTTTGTTACTATTGCCACCCCTCACTCGCATGGAAGACTCGGACCGCCGCGCCGTAAAAATGTCATTAAAACCGATTGAACAACCTTTTATGTAGTGACCATGAGAGAGGAAATGTCTGCACCAGACTCTACCCGTAGCCATATTGCTTGCATTACGAGTATTGATTTTCAGCATCAGGTGCATTGGTTAATACCACAAATAGTTCGCATACTTCTATGCGGCTTAGACACCACAAATTATTGCTAGTGGGACATAAAAAACCAACAAAAAAAATCCCTGTATGTGGTCGAGAGGTAAGTGAATCAATTCAACTTAAATATTCAATTTACCTTTATCAATTAATTAAAATCATTTTTCGCTCGCCTGAATGCCACATAGCAACCATTCTTGTATCAGATTTTGGTTTCGAACAGCACAAAACAAAAAGCCACATTATTAGGGAAAGTTTTTTTGTTTTTTTGTTTTTTTTTTTTTGTTATTTTTAGCTGCTACCTCCACCCACACAAATCATGGTAATTAGATCCCAGTGGGAACTACCACTCCTCCGGTGGCAAACCACATTGTTAGTCCAAGCAAATGTTCAATTTGCTTTGAGCCCAGATTTGTCAATAAATAATTTTTCCAGCATCGTCGGTCGTCCCAGTCAATTGCCCAAATATGCAAATGAAACTTTTAAACGTAAATCTTTGCAAACACTTTACCCAGTGGACGGGGGAAAACAGAGCAACACAGTTAGTTGTATTATTCTTTGAGAAAAATTTATCCTTAAAAAGTTATTTTCTACTCTTGAAGTTGCGAAAGAACCGTATGCAAATATAAATGAGGCACAATAAAACTCTCGACCCACTAAAATTTGCTAGGGCTTACATCAATCTGTGTTGTTGGCAAACTCATTGGATGCGATGTGTCTTTAACTGAAATTAAATGAATATCCTTAGATTTGGGGTTTTCTTGTGATTTGTTTAGGCACGCTCGAGAGTTTGGGATAACAAAAAGGATACTGCGGATGGTGTAATTCGGCGGTCGATCCTTAATTACTTTCATTGAGTTTTGTTTTGCTTTGTTAACAAATAGAAGTCGCTCATTAGAAGGGAAATTAGCCAGTTGTTTGCAAGGAATTTTTTGACGGTTTTAGTATCTAGAGATGCTTTGTTAATTAGATACATTGAGAAAGACTTTCACAAAAGTTACCACATTTATGTTGGTATTGTTTGCACTGTTATTTTATTTTATTCGCACCGTTGGGGTGAGTGTAGGTGATTTGTTTGGGTATGTTTTAGAAATTTTAAACGATGCGAAGGGGCGCAAATCGCAAATTCTTGTATACCTACTGTTTGTTTTACGTTAAACCTCATCATATTAAAAATTAAGTTGATCTAAGAACTTAACATAAAGCGATTTGGATTTCACATGTGGTTGCATTGTTGGTTTTACTTTCGACTACTAAGCGAGGTGCCCCAATATCACATTCGTCATAGACCCATCTTGAGAATTCACACAAAATTATGATAAATATCCAACAGCAGGAAATATTTCACACAAACACAACAGTTCCAGAAGCTAAGTTTACGCTCACCCACTTAACTCTCAAATCGCTGAACAGTATAATTCAAACTTTTACATTCTGATGAGAAGTGCAAAATAATTGGATACGTATTATATTTAAATACATAGGTTTTTTTTGCATATTCCCAAATACGATCAACGGAAGTTTTCAAGGACCCCATCCTCGTTTAAGGGAATTTTCAAGATATTATCTGTCAGTATTGATTTAAAACTTTGGAAGTTGGCCAAAAACGAAAAATGATTTATATGTTGGATTAACTTGAAGAAAACATTATATACCTTTAAATTTGGAAGGTCCTTTTGGAATGGAAAAAAAGTTATTAAATTTTTTAATTGTTAATCTCATTACTTAATCGATATTTCAATAAAAAAAACTATTTCCGTTTACTTATAATACGAAAATATGCTCAAAATCTATTACAAGGACTTACAAAGTATTTACTCTTTACTGGTTGTGATTGTGCATAAGGAGAAACCACAAAACTGAAGACTTTAAACCCAAAATAAGTTAACATCTATGCAACTGAGATATTTAGATTGCAAATCTAGAGGATTAATAGCTTTATAGGTAAAAGAGAGAGATAAGTTAGATATAATCAACTGCATTAACTGCTTGGTAGATTTGCGATTTTTTTTAAAGGGTTTGGGGCAGTAATAATTTTAAAAAAATCTGTATAAGTACATAAAATATCTCAAAAATTTCAAGAGAATCCGACGAATACTTTTTAAGTTATTTAATAATGCTCGAAAGCGTCGATTGTAAAACTTTAAATGCATTTTTCTCAAAACTATATTTTTAAGGTCGATGACCACTGTGATTCAAAAAACTGCTCGGTGTATTTGAATTAAATTTATACAACATTTTTAAAACATATTCAGCTAGTGATCGAAGGATTATGTAGACCTACTTCAAAATAAAGTAAAATAAATTTTCGTGTAATTCGGCAATGTATGCCCTAAAAAAATATATATTTCTTGCACGTCATAGAACAATATTCATTTGGGCACTCAGTGATCAGTACACGGGTCGAGGGTTAACTGAAATTTGTTCATATATTTTGTTTCTCTACGATTTTGAGATATATGACTTTATATAAAAAATAGGTCTATTTTTTTTGATAATAATTGATAATATCTCAGCAAACAATGATCACACAGTAAATGTAAGCTCATTTTTAAGAACATTATCCAAATTTTTACAGAGAATAACATGATTTTTATAAATTTACCTCTTCTTTACAAATATTGATGGAAAGACTAATTTTAGCTGTATTTTGTACAGTTTGATAGCTCTGTAAATATAAACTGTGAGGAAAGAAACTGCTTCACGGTGACTTAAAAGTCCAAACATATGAGAAGCCTGGAAACATTAAACTTTGAGGTTTTTTTTAGTTTTTTTAGCGTACGAGTCCTTTTGAAATTGATAAGTTATCTCCGATAATAAGTGTTTTTTTTACCAATTTGTCCATTTTGCTCGATGGTGTTTCTTTTAATCGATTGCAACGATTTAATAGGTGCTTCATCATAAGATTCAATGGAATAGAAGTCAGCAGGACGACGGGTAGCATTTAAATCGGACACAGATGGTTGGTGCAGTTGCTTATTTACTTCGATGTTTGCAGTTGCCTCAGTACCAGATGAAGTCGATGTTAGAAAAAGTGAAAGAGAATTATCTTATAGCTTTGAAGTATAGTATTCGTCGAAGCGGGAGGTTGTGCATTTTCCGTTGAACTTTGTTTCCGTGAAAGACCACTACGGAAAATGTTTATTGGAATCTTTGAGTCATTGGTTTAATTCATTTGATTCAAACGGAAAGAGGAAAATTGTTGAATCTTTTCAGATATTTGACTTTTCAAATCACAGGTCTTTCTATTTGTCAATTATTAAATTGTTTGAGCCATAAGAAACAATTCACGAAGTACATCAGACTCACACTTCACAAAGATGTAGCCAACAACTTCTTTTTGACAATAAATAATAAGCATGTTAAGGAAATAATATTTATAATCAGAATAGAGAACAGAGGTGAAATACAGCCGATCGCTTCTGAACTTACTCAGAGAGTGACAAAAAAAATAAAAATGTAGTTATCAATAATTTGTGCTCATTGAAAAATAAATGTTTACAATTAAACAAATTTTCTTGCAAAACATTTTACCTGAATAGTTTAGCACACAAAGTTAGATATCCCATCTATGCATAACTATTACGCCATAAAAGAAAAAAAAGAAGACATTGAATGCAATGAGATGAGAAAAAAGGTAGTTTTCAGCTCTCTAAGCTTTCTATTTAGTTTGCTGAAGTTTATAAAGTTCAGGGTTATTATTCCAAACAAAATAATATTTATGCAGATACTTCAAAATTGTTTTTATTTGGGTAAAAACAGAAGTCTTTGGGTGATAGGAATGTATGTAAATTTAATGAAAATTCCATCGAGCGATTGCAGGTGACTGGAAGCGACTACAAAATGCAATCACAATTTTAAGGCAGTTAAGCGAATTGTTCTTTTGACAATATTTTTTAGAAAGCAAAGCAATATTTTGGAATCGTTAAATTTCTGATAATATAACCAAACCCAAGGAGGTGTGGATGTAGTCCAAAAAGCCAAGACGTGTCGACTTAATTGGATCGGCCACATCGAGCGAATGGACAACAAAGCTTCAACTCGAATCCCAACCCTCATGTTCAAGATAAAAAGGAAACCCGAATATATTGTTTGAAATTAAGACACTAAACATTGGGGACGCCGGAGCACCTGGTCTGAAAAATTTTAAAAATTGGACTTTCAAATCTTTAAGGTCATTTATATAAAAATTTATAAAAAAAATCTTAGTAGATTTATGTCGACATAAATCATTTTTACAAAAAATTCAAATTAAAAGTACAAATAACATACTCGGTTTTTCAAAAGTAAATTCACAATTTTAGTAGCAATTTTTTAGCACATTGAACAACTTTTGTTTAGAACAAATTGCATCAATATGGAACAAGCCGTTGAAACTTAAAACACCTCTCCTGAACAATGTAAAAAAAACTTTACATTATTTCCTAAAATAGTTGGTCTGCCAAAACCGAACAATAAGCTACCACATGCAAATGGTTGGAGAAACTTTTATTTATGATTGGAAATGGGATTTATTTTTGAAAGAGCAGAAATTAAAATTGATTTCATTCATTAAAAAGTTTTGTGCTGGGACCAATTTAAATGATTATTTCGTTACTTGGGTGACATTTATGTATTAAAAATAGATATCTTTAACATCCCATAAAAAATAAGTTCTATATAAAAACATCAAAGAACAGGAGCAAATTATTTGATTGTCGTTCTACCTGTCAAATGTGTGGGCGTTTTTGTTGTCACCATTAGAAGTTTTACTTTCCTTGACATCAAGTATTTATCATCAAAAATTGCTCTCCCCTCCTCCTCTGCCAAATACAATGGCTCTTAACTGTCGAGGACAGATGTCAACATTGTTGAAAAAAAAACAAATAATATTGGGGAGGATTTTAAGTGTATATATAAAACCAACGAACCTTTGCTGCTAATTTAAAACCATTCTCCTAATTGAATTTCTATAAAGAAAATATAATAATATTTCTACAGAGTCAAGAGGACATATTCTGACAATGGCTTTGATTTGTTGTTTTCCCCCTGTGTAAATAGGGAGCAAGTGAAATCGAAATCACGAGCAATTAGTGCTTCATTAAATAAGAAAATACAAAAATGGAAACCCCCGAAATGTATAAGACACACAAAGCAAAACGGATATAAAATTCTTAATAACGTTGATGGAATGTCTGGGAGCACATCCCAGTCATACCTAGTTATGGATGGTAAATAAGTAATCACACTGAACGATGCGGGCACAATCAGCATCATTAATGTAATGTAATCAGCGAGCAATTTACCGACAAAAGGATGAGGAGGAGAAATGTATGAAATAAATAATAGAAAAAAATATTTCAAACCATATCTTCATGTGGTATTGCAGCAATTGACAATACACGCACATTAATCCATGTAATCCAATTTATTTATAATTTATGGAGGCATCCCCAAGACAATTCTTTTTCTTCTTCTTCTGGCAATATTAATTTTTTTTTTCAATTTGAATTTTTTAAAACACTTTGCATACTTTTAGAAAAACTTTTTTATCCAATATAGGGAAATAGTGGGTGTGGATATTTGTGTTATCCTTTTATCCAAACACCGCCGATTAAAAACACTTTTGTTTTTGTTTTCTTTTAACCCATTCACTGTTTAAAACACTCACTGAACTATTTGAACAATATCGTATAGTTTACCGAGTATCCACCCGCTTATCATAAGTAACCGATTTGAACTGATTTTTGGTGAAGATGTTTTTCGGGTGGCACCAAACGACAACCTAACCTAAAACCACTTCAATTTTGTTTGAATTCAACCGATTCAGTATGATGTTGGATTCTAAATTGAGTGGATTCTTGGAACGGAATGATATTGAAATTGGCTGTTGAGTGAAAGCTCGGTATTCATTCCCTGTATGGTGGACATGTTCCACAGAGAAGGTGTTTCGCTAATGCGCATGGCTTGAATGTTGTGAACAACCTGTTGAATAATTCAGAGATGCCTAATTTTCTGAAGTCTGGTTAAAGGCAAACAGACAAAGCATATAAATAATTTTCTATACACAAATAGGCTTTGAATTGAATGTTCTTTTCATAACAAAGCTAGGCAGGAAGGGGGGTTGTTTGACTAAAATTTGATAAAAAATAACTCAGGGTGTAGACTAAGAAGGCCTTTACTTTATTTCAGGAACAAACAACAAATTCGCTGTGGAATTTGATAGCAAAAAAATTAATAAATTATCTATCATAAATTATGTACTGTAAGGGTAAGCTTGGATTCGTTTCTGTTCTGTATTGTGCAAAATAATGATAAGTAAGATATGTGACATATATTATTTAAAAAAAAACTAGACTTTTTTTTTAGTAAGGACACAATAATTAAGATATCAGGCTGAAATTTCAGCATTCCAAATAGAGTACAAATGTTAAATTTTAGTATGGACTTCCATCTCGTTCATATGATTATTGTGAGCACGTTGGCACCGTTGAATTCTTTAGAGCCGAATTTACGTAACCCCATAGAAAGAAATCACACGGTGTTAAATCCGGTGGTCACTTGACCAGGCTTTTTAGCTAGATTACAGGAACCGAACTTCCACTTGAATATATCAATTGTTTGACTAGCACCTTCCTATTGGAACTGCATATCATTGATTAATGTCAATTGTATTCAATTCTGGACAAAAATAGTCTCTTACTACATGGCGATCATTTACATGGACGAAAAAATACGGTCCAATCACAACACAGGCCAGTGTTGTAGCTATATAAAAGGCGTGATTTATAACTTTTATGAAAATGAAAATAATTAGTTACAAATGACCATACTTCTACCAAAGCTATCACGGCACATTGAGAGCGTCCGATGATGTCGATATCATTTACATACCCCAGTAAGTGTACGGACTCTGCATTCGGCCCTCGACATGTAGGTAGAGCTCTTGACCATGAATTAAAGTAGATAAAAAGATGGCGTGTCTCGACCTGTAACTCGTTCGTCTATTTCAGGATTTGTCTACTTGCGAATATTTGGTATATTGTCATATTGTCGATTTGGCGGCAAGAAAGTCACATTAGTACTTTTTTCTTTTTAGTACTATAGTGTTGCGAAACGGCCGGCATTTTTTGACTCAGTACGTTGGATTATACGTTTATGTGACATAAAGCCTCTTAAGTTCTTGCAAAACATATGATCGCCTTTTTGTATATGGGGCATACGAGTATAACGCTGATAGTCCAGTCACAGGGCATAGCTTCTTCTACGCATTTACTACTGAACACGGTACCCTGGATCCCGGGGTTGATTTGGTGAGTTAAACGAAATACTGCGCTACTGATCTGCTTGTTATTTTACCTGAATGTCAAATGACACTCACATGTCTACTGATGACGTTTTGTTGTTGCCGGAACAATTGTACTGTCGGTTATTTTTACTTCACGGATAATAGAGCATTATATGGAACAGCGGCAGTTAAATGTCTTATTTGAAAGAACACCATTTACAAAAACTAACTGATTAAATATTTACTCTCTGATATTTTTTCTGTGCGGTACCGTTGCTATAATCCTCGCCTTAAAACAACCCCAGTCAGATTATGCAAAACTTAGTTTTACTACTCTGCATGAATTCTACTTTCAACGATGCTCGTTCCATCTTATAAAGTTCTCCGCGAATACATAGCGTTTTCATAGCTTTTTGTTGCACACGCTTCAGTTCAGTGCTATAGTCTGTTAAATTGGAGTGATTCTTCAAAAGATAAAAGTAGTGAGTAAATTTGCACGACATTGAAGAGGATCTTTGCTAAACTTCATCTTCTAGTTAAAGTTTCTTTCCGACTTTGACGAATTTAACGCCAAAATTAAAATAAGTACGCCAAAGGGGCAAATTGTTTAAAATATTAAATAATATCTCACTGGGTTGTGAAAGTAATCAAATTATATTTCGCCCCAACAATTATTTTGCTGAAGTTATTGGGAAAAAGATTTTTTTAAAGATTTAGCATTACTTTATTTGATTATTAAAAATTCACAATGTTTCGATTCATTATAATCCTTTTAAACGCGAGAATCTCTAGACTTTTATTATTTTTCAGTATATATTAGGTATCTTTTGAAGTAGGCCTATAAATACAACGTGTCTGGGTCATAAATAAACAAGTAATCTCCTTCTTTCAAAACTTGGATACGCAGAAAGCAGGGAAGCACTCGGAGTTCATAACAAGAGAGCGAAATGTGGTGTTTTTTTTTAAAAAGATGTTCTGAAATATTTACTTGCGTTCAAGACTGATGAAAGGTGTTTCTGATTTTCATCGCAAGCTGAAAATTTTTGAAAAAGATATTGCAAGACAAGAAGTTATTCATTTCCCAATAATTCTTAAACATTAAAAAAAGATCTCTGCCATTTAAGTATTTTCAAGAAAAAAATCGATCATAGACACGAATTTTCTGCAAAGAATGGACTGGCGTGGCTGCAAAGTAAAGGGCCGCCAGCTAACGTTTTTTTTTCAACTAGTGCTTATTTTGCGAATGGTAACACTTAGCTCATGTCTGATTTGACAAATAATTAGTTTTATCCTTCCGCTGAACGAATATGGTTGTGTATACGCTTGAACAACGCTGGGAAATATTGCGACATTACTTTGAAAATCATGGTAATGTTGCAGAATGTGTGCGAAAATTGCGTACGGATTTTGGAAGAAGAGAAGCACCGTCAGCTCCGTATGTTCGTTATCTTGTAAAAAAAAGTGAAAGAAACTGGCATCCTCATCGATAAACCAAAGCGTCAAAAGCCAAAAACAGTGCATACACCCGAGAAAATTGATGCTGTGGCAGAAAGTGTGCGTAAAGCGACATCAACATCAATTCACCGTCGTTCTCAACAATTGAACATTTCGGAGACATCATTGAAACGAATTTTGCATAAAGACCTTGGTATGACGCCATACAAAGTCCAATTGGTTAAATTGGTTCAGCTGACCAAATGGTTCAGCTGACCATCCAATGCGTTTTCGCTTCGCTAAGTGGGCCTGCGATCGACTTAGAGAAGGTGCCGATTTTGTCAAAAAAATCATCTTTTCAGGGGAAGCTCATTTTGATCTTGGCGGGTATGTAAAAAAGCAAAATTGTCGCATTTGGGGCACAGAAAACCCGCACGCATACATTGAAAAGTCGATATACCCAAAATGAGTCACTATTTGGTGCGGCTTTTGGTCCAGAGGCATAATTGGGCACATTTCTTAGAAAATTAGCAAGGAGTGGCCGTTACAGTCAATGGCGATCATTATCGGGCAATGTTGAACGAATTTTTGTTCACAAAAATTGAAGAGGAGGATATTGGCAACATTTAGTTTCTACAGGACGGCGCTACGTGCCACACAGCCGAAGTTTCGCGCCCTGTTTTTGAAGATCGCATTCGATGTCGTTTGTCCACCGCGGAGCTGCGATTTGACAACGTTGGACTATTATTTGTGGGGTGCCGTAAAAGATAAGTGTTACGCCGACATGCCAGAGACATTGACGCTTTAAAGGACAATATTCGTGAAGCCATTGGTGAAATACAGCTGCACACAATCGATAATGTGTTTAAAAATTGGACCTATCGTGTAGGCTACTGCATGGCCAGCTGAGGCAGCCATTTGAATGAAATTATTTTCCATTAATAACTGGAAGGATTGTACTTTCAAATAATGAAAGAAATTTGAGAAAATATTCAGTAGTTTTTTTTATAGCATTTTCAAAAAAAAAAAAATTGGCGAACCCTTTAGTTCTTGCTAAGCCTTAAATTCAAATGGAAATAATTAACTTGCAAGAAGATATTTCCTTTTAAGTGTTTAAGGCTGCACCCACTAATGATTCTACTAAACGATTGTCCCAAGATCATTGTTGTAATTTCTCCCAGTACTGCTACATATTGTGTTTTATTTATTTATACTTATGAGTATTAATAAAAAACAATAAGAATTATAATTTTTTTTTATAAATTTCGATAACATTTTTTAATCCTAAATGGACCCCACTAAAATTACTTGCCGACCCCTAATTTAGATCATATACATTGGTATACAAGAAGAAATTATCTACAAACACAAGACTCAATAAACTCTAACATATAGCATAATAACAAACAAAATAGAAATGCCGCACGGAAGTATAATTACGGTTGGCCATCTAGTGGTTTCTTTTAAAATCATAGGTTATTTGGACACTGACAGCTGTTTCCCGCTCGAAATCTTGACAGAAAGTCAGTATCATACCTCCACGGAACGAAATAAGTCGCTTTATGCTTGAACAACGTTGGGAAATATTGAAAACTTATTTCCAAAATGAGTTACAGCACTCAAACAGTCCATTTGTGAATAAAGTTTTGGCCGAAATGAAGCACCCTTTGCGCCTGCTGTACGCAAGTTTATGCAAAAATTTCGTAAGACTGGTATGCTAGTGGACAACACTCATGGTCCCCGTCGTCGTACGAATTGTGGAGTGGTGGCATCATTGGACCATTGTTCTCCAAAAGTAAGAATGGGAAGAACGGTGGGCGTTACAGAGCCATATAAACAGACTTTTTTTACACTACAATCGATCTTCTTGACGGAACAGACAAAAAGACAAAATCGAAGATATACGCGGCTATTTTTAGCTGCCAAGCTTTCCGTCAATTACATATTGAAGGGTTGAATGAATCAGCAACAACTTGTGATTGCCACCACGAACAATAAAGAGGCTCGAATTACAGCTGGTTTACGGCTTGTCACGGGCGATCATCAGATTCCTTTGTGTGGTGCTGGTCTATATGTTGGTCATTAATTCGAAATACACTTCCCCACATCAGAAATCGAACCTTGTATTTCCAGTGTAGAAAAAAGCAAGTAAAATTATTTCATTAATTAATACTCGCTTAAAAATTGGATACCACTAGAGAGGAACATATAAAAATGGGAGGTTTCCAAAAAGAATCAATATCCTTGCACCCATCTACTTCTTTTCAATAAATGAAAATAAAAACATTTTAAAGTTTCCATCTCAGAAAAGAAAGAGAAGAGAAATGTGAAAATACAACCAAGGTGTTAGAAATTAATTAACTTAACTTTATTTTCTTTTTCGGTTTCCCACACCATAAATCCAAAAACGTACCAACTTATCACATTTCATTACTACAGATACTGTCGCTAACAGTATGTGATATATGTGTGAAGAAGTTAAAAACCCTTAGTAGCTTTGTTTCAATATAAACTGGAACAAGGGTTGCTCGAAGAAACGAATGCTGTTCCTTCACATGCTCACCATGAAGGTAATAAGTTTAATTTGTAATTAAATGTTGCAGAGGAGGTGGTTTTATATTTTCCTTTGAAAGTGTTCCCAACGTGTGTGATTATAATCTGGAAACGTATTTTATATTTGAAACGTAATATATATTTGTGCGCAGTCGAATCTTCAAGTTGACTCTTTAAATTTGACCTCAAATTGTCAAAGTGAAACGAAATATTTTTACTCGCATTATATGACAAAGACATAAACTGAAATAAGTACAATAAAGTGCACGACTGGGTTGTATGAAACTTTGTCTTGTACTGGTACGTTTTTGAATAAGGTGTTAACATTTTTTTATATAGTAGGTTTTCATGGTTTTAGAGTAGACATCCTGTGATATTTTAAAACAACAGCGGCAATGCTCTTATCTTCAGACATGCAGGATTATGTCATGCGTGAACTTGCGATCTTCGCCGCTCGTTTTGATGCATATCAAATTTGCTTCTAAACGTCAGGGCTATCCCTAATTACTTTACCGCTTCTTGTGATCATCTCAGATAAAACCGAAAATCGAGGACAGTCGGAATCTTTTTCCTGGTTAGGAGAAATATCTCTTTATTTTCGGTGGCCAGATATAGCTAGAGTTCCATCCAGAGATTCACCTGCTTTATAAATTAGATCAGTTTTTTTTGCACGCTATCGGTGTCCCTTGTTGTTATAGCTGCGGCATATCATCAGCATACCCCACCAAAATGATGCCTTCTTCGTAAGATATCTTCCAGAGTCCTGGTCTCGTTGTCGATCACTGTTGGGAAAGGGGATTTTTCCTCTCATAGAAGCGGATTTCATCGGGTGACTACATAGGATGATCAGAGAAAAATGTGTCCTCATAAAGACAGGGCTTACCGCCAGCGCTTCCAGAGGCAACTGTTGGCATCTCTGTGGATAACATCCCCCTTTTGCTCTTATTATTGTTCGTATAGTCCTGAATTCCGCCTTAGTAGCTTTTCCACCAGTAAACTTAGTTCCGGCTCACGCGGAGCATCGCGGAGTCACATGCCCTTCGTTTAAGTTGCATTTTCATGCAATCTTTATTTCTGCAGTGACCCCTATAAATATAGCGCTTCCTGGATCACAGTATTGACAAGATCTTCGCTGAGCCTGTTCACGTTCCACTCTGGTGTTTGGGCTTGGTTTTGTGATACGAACGCCTTGCTCACTTCTTCGTTAGCTTTCCTGCTTTTTACCTGGCGGAGCTAAATTCCAATTTGAAAGTGCTTGCATTCGACTAATATGCTTATTTAATTAATATTTTCAAAAACATTCAAGGATTTAATATTTTTTTGACGAAAAGCCTTTGTTCTGAAACACAGAAATACAGACACACTGACAGACCGAATCCTAGCATGATTCCTCATTTAAAGTGCGAGTTCAAAATCGAAGCAAGATTGCAATAACTTTTTCTTAAGTAAAACAAATTTATACGAAAAAGTTAAAAGGGAAAATCCATACATAATAGAATTATCTCATACCACACCTCAAGTGTGTCTGATTTCCCTCTGTGTCACCGCATAGCCTGACAGATGTTCACATCTTTATGCGTCAAGATCAAACATCACATATTTCCTTCATCTTTCCACCCTTACTTATAGCGACTGCCTTTATTGGTAACCCCGGGAGGAATTACGCTTATTGAAAATGAAAACGGTTCAACTCTGCGAATCTTTCACATGCAAATCAGCTTTCAATATTGTCACATAGTATTACCTGCTATTTAAATGGATGGGCTTTTTTTTAAGTATTAGTAAAAGCAAGAGTTTCAAATCGAAATTTTTAATAAGCACAAGTACGTATCTGAGAATGCTCAAAATATCCATTATAATAACGACATCACCTGTCCTCCTTTATTTAGCAACAGGCTGAGGTTGAGGGATACTATTTTTAATTTTCTTGTGGAAATACGGAAGACGGATATTGCCTTCAGGGCAAACTGGCAAATGCGGAAGATAATAAAATAATTTGCATTTTTTTTTACTTCTAGGCTTGCACGGATGTACATTTTTTTTATGAAGAAATGAGCGAAGAATGAATTTTAAATTGCTATGTATTTAGAGATAAAATTAAACGTTTGTGGACTTGCGGTAGCAATTTAAAATATATCAGTCAGTTTAGCTGCACAGCCCGGCTTCGCTTTGGTGTAAATAAGATGCCTAAGATTTATCAATAATAAATAGCATGAGAGGTTTCTACAAAATTTCTGCAGCATTTTTTTTTTGTATTAAGCTTTGTACATCTGCTAAAGCCCTCAGATTCAGAAACTGGTTCAGTGCCCACTCATTGTAATAATTTACACCACTTTTTTAGAGGTCGAGAATGCAATTAAGAGATAACAAGCTTTGATGTTCGGCACACAAAGTTATCCACGGGGTCTTTGCCTTCTCTACGAGCGTCGCAGATAGTTGTATACTTTAGAAGTAGCAGATATTGTATCTATAGTCCATAAAAAACACATTCCCAGACGTTGATAGAATTTCTTTCGAACCTGGAGGAACAAGTTTGCCGGAGATTTCATTCAATTGATCCATTGATTACAGATCCAGGCCCAGAACTCAAACGGTTGGAAAAGCATTCAGTCTCCGAAGGAAGTCTTAAGTTGAAGCACTAACTAACTGTTGGCTCTTATTACTAGATACATATACATTAAATCCTCCTCTTTTTCTTAGACATATAAATGATATCCTTAGATGTCTTCCTCTCAACTTTATTGGTCCAAAGGAGCTTGTTGTCAAGGACAATTTTAAGATCTTACGTTCACTTGATAGCTGCCATGTAAGTTAATCGAGAACCTCGGTTTTAAAAGGATTCATTTGAATCCCATTTCTAGTCATTTATCATGACATTTCACTAAACATTCAACCGGCCTTTATCGATGGAAAGAAAACCGATTTTATCACCAAAACCATGTGCGACCTAGAGTGCACCTTACTGCTCTCCAACACTGCTCAGACTTACTGGCTGAGTACAATGACGTCATGTAATAAATAGACGCATGCCGTAGTTCCACTAGTTCAATGCAAATAAACTTGACAGCTTGTACGTCTGTAACTATGTTTTGCGTTTGCAGAACTTTAGTGTTTAGCCAGTTAAGCAGTTTGCAAAAATGTTCATGTTCATCGTGCAATTCTCTTTTTGGGTCTTGTTCCTTTGCTCCATTGATTTTACTTTTTTGTAAATCTTCAGAACTTTATTTCTGTCTCTTTTGAACCTTAGCAAATTCTATACTCGATAAACTGAGCACCTTTAAAAGAATTATCTCAAGGCAGGAATGGAATCTGTGATGGAAATTCGATGGGGTAAAATCGTCCCAAGGAAATATAACATCTGCTTTGGGAGAGTAGACAATAATTACTTATAAATTTTTAATAATACACAATCTGTCCCACTGCGTATTGCAGTCATAAATTCCACCCTCGGTGTACTGCCACACACCGAAAATATTTCTTTCCCAAGCTCATTGCCTTCTGTTATCCACAATCATAAACTAAAGTAAATATTTGTTCGTGAAATTGAGCGCACATTTGAAGTTGAATTAAATGGGCGATATTTTCAAGGCACAAAAGCTACTTATATTATGATTGCCCTGATAACCCTTCAGGCCAACTGTGTTTCTGTTTCAAGAAATAACTTCAATAATAATAGCCCATACTTTTTCAGTTTATTAGAAAGCAGTTATCGTCTCCCCGGATCGGTCTGTGGCTACGGTAAAAAAAGGAAACCCAAGTAAAATGGTAAATTTATTTATTTTAAATATGATGATGAGAATAAATTCCTAAACAAAGATGTCTACCTACCTCAAAGTAAAAATAGAACAAAAAAAATAAATGCAAAAAGCGACATTTTCATGTCGAACATAGCCTTTTTATTAACCTTTCGGATTCTATGATTTAATCATTTAATTAATTATTCAAAAACAGTAACTCTCCAGCTAATCCTCGTATTGCCGCTGTGTTCCAAGGATGTCGTCGCTTTCTCGTAGTCGTAGCCTCTCTGTGGGGAATAATTAAATTTCGGAATTGATTTGGCGTTTTGTTTCAATTTTTTTACTCCCAAAAATGTGTATGCTGGCTTCCGTTGACATTCAATCTTATATCGAGGGGTAGCGAACCTAAGCGTATTCTCTTTGCCTCAAATGGTTAATAATGGTTTAAAAAGGTATTTTTGTTGGTGAATTAAATGGGTGGGAATACTATTGTGGAATAGGTCTCGGTACTCCGACCGGAAATTTTGAGGGGGGATCCAAAATTCTGAAGGATTATAAGATTTCATGGAAAAAATATTATATGCTCCCATATTGGTTGAATGATTAAAATCATTTTTAAAGGAAATTATTTATGCAAATGAGAATGCGTATGTTTTCATTTCAATAGGATGTGAGCAGAGCAATCTGTTATATTTTCAGTGTGGGATTAAAGGAAATATTATTTCGTACTCCCCCAGGATACGCCTTCAAAAATTATGTTTCCCGATAATGCTATTTGAAAACATTTCAATAAAGACGATGTGAATTCAAAGTTTTAAAAATAAACTCACGAAGAAAAGAATAGCTACCTATTGTTGGTTTTTATTTTTATTTTTATTTCTGAAGCATATTTTACCCATTAGGACATAATAGGTATAAAAAAACCCACAAAAATGGTTTGAGTGGAAAATATGCATATGAAAACGTGGGATAGATATAGCGAAATTGTTTATATCACATTTAATAAAATGGATGAGACTTCATAAGACTATAAGAGACCATGATTTATATATGCAAGATTACGACTTCCTAGAAAAATAAAATGCAGTTGTATGTCAACACAAATTACAAAAAATTACGTCTCTTGCTGTGGGAAAATAAAATTTGCTATCAGTTATTTTTCGCTTATGATGGAGCTATCATACGTGAGGATTGCCATCTTCCGAGGAACGAGAGCGCCTGGTGAATTTCTTTGATAACTCTTTTTGATGTCGATGTGGATGAACACAAACGCGCAAATAAAGGCGTACCAGACCTTACCGTGTGTGCTGAGGGGCAAGGTGATGCTGATATTGTCCACGTTTCAGAACATGATTAAGATGGAAATATCGGGGTAGCATATGATTAGCGCGATTCAGACATTGATGACCTAAATTATGAACCCGACACGTTTATTGACCCACGAATTGCACAGATCGTAGAAGAAATTGAATCAGTAGCGCAATCAAAAGAAGATTTGGAAAGAAACATGGCATATCAGTCTGCTGTAAAATTCACATTGTGAATCTTGTTTTATCACTAACTTAAATACAATTATTGTCGAGGTGAATAATTATGATCTTGATATAGACACGAAGTCAGGGCCTGTTTTGTCCCCATTTCAATACTTGAAATGTAATCCTCACAATCTACTGCATCGTTACTGGTCCACCTGTGTGGTTTGCTGCGGGCCTCCCGGTTTCATATCACTTTCTCAATGATGTTGTTGCATTTCCGCGTAGCATCTTCATCTCATCAGCTGCCAATTTGTCTTCATATTTATTGTTCGTTGTTCAACACCAACTGCGGTGTAGAGGGAGCATTTTTCGTTCACAGAAGATGGCAGAGTTTTATTAGCCCTCTTATTTGTTGTTCATTGTCGAAAATCAACTGCGTTGTAGGGCCTTCTTTCGGCTTAGAGAGGATTTTCTGGTCACAGATTTTTCGCGCCATCCACACTTACGCGATGATTGATGTCATCATACACGGTTGCTTTGCTATTGATCATAGATCGCAGTATGTTTTTTTACCTTCTTCACTTGGGAATCAGTTTTGAATTTAAATAAATGTCTGGAATAGGTCAGAGTGGGTCGAATAATAATACTTTTAACTAAGCTTTGCTACAGTCCGGGGTAATGCTCTGCATCAACCAATAAGCCTTGCCATTGAGCGCGGTTGCACATTTCAAGCTGGTTGAACTTGTACGTGTCACCTAAGACGAATACTGTCTCTCCGAATTCGAATCGAAGATTCTGTCGTTATAGTGTTCATTCGCTCCACTTGTCCAAAGCCATCTCAAACGCTTATTGCGATTTTTTTTACCAGAATTTCGTAAGTAAATATCGTCGTTGGACTAAATATCTAACGAATTTTTTTTTCCTGTGAAACGACCAAGCATATCTTCTACGGCTAAAGTAAGAGTCGATGCTTCAGATCCATGGAAAAGATTTTTATTATTTATAGGTCTTATTTAAGGTTTCCTTAGTTTGTTGTAAGAGGGACTGAGTTGGCATTATTAATTATTCCGATTGGTGTCATTTTCAGATGTGATAGCTGAGCCGAGGTAGACCAAGTGCCTTACTCCTCAAAGCTATAGCTGCTGATTGTGAATGTGCCATTCTGGCCGATTCTTCGTTGTTGGATGTCCCTCTTGTTTAACGCTAGACCCATTTGTCCCACTTTTGTTTCTTAAGTCGCAAACGCACCAGCAAAATTTCTCTGTCGTCATCCTGCACAAACCCACGCAGGGATTTGGCAGGAATGTAAATTCTGTACATAGCTCTGTAAAACTGTGGTGAGTATTGATCTGAACTTCTAGGGTTTTCTCCAGAATCTGTCCTAGTATAAACATTTGTTAAATTGTTGACTGATCATTCAAATCATTAGCAAATAGTCGAAGGTGCTCGCTGCAGACATGATCTTATGAGATGCCTTATGGTTTCTTATAAACCTGCCTAACGTCCGAGGTTGCATTCAACAGGCAGTACAGTTACTTTACCTTTTTTGTGCTTACACATCGTTTAAGCCGTCCCAAAACTTCTACCAAAATATCAAGTGCTCGTTTTAGTAAAACTTGATCCTCGCTTATTATGGTTTCATTGTCTGCAAATAATTACTGACTTAATTAACGGTCTTTCATTAAAAATCTTAAGATACTTTCTTGGTGCAAACGGACATTTATTAGAAACACTTCAGAGAGCGGCATCTAACTATCGTACATATCCCCGAACATCTGTCCATACTTTTTATTAACTTTTAGCATTAAGAATTGTTAATGAACTTCGGCGAACTGATTTCTTTATAAAATGTTCGCTCTCAGTTTGTGGTTCATATCAGCAGACAAAGAAAATATTTCTTCCAGCTCACGATGCAAATTCTCTATAGACTTTGGGCGCACTTGTTCTCATCCTTCTTCTTGCAAATGCAAAGCAATATTTCATTTCACAAGTGAATATAATTCCCGTCATTAGGAATAATTTTCAACAAAAAAAAGTTTAAGTTTCCTTATTTGACGAAGACAAATTATTCATATAACAAAAGCTAAAATACTGCAAATAATATCATAACCCTTACCACTCTATCAACGAAACACCTAATTCATTATTAGCCAGAATAATTGGCACCTAGTAGTCGCCATCATATTGCACAGACAATCAACTCGACAATGAACTCGGCTATGCCTAACCATGACATACCATATCCTATAATTAGGCCTTTCAATGGTTAGGTCTGGTTATTTGTCACATTCTATCTTACCCCTCGTATTTTCGGCTAATTTAATTACCGTCACGTTAAAATATTGTGCTAGGGACGAACCTAATTTCGACTTCATTTTCGATGGACATTTCATCCTTCCGACTGACGACATCAATGTCCAACTTTGCTACCGACACCTCTGTTCAAATGTGCACCAATCACATTTATGGTGTCCATATACATTTATAAGTTGGCCTGCGGTTGTATACTGGCGATGTGTGGGTTGGCTAATCGTACCAAAGTTGTCCACATTTGAAATATGCTTTATTATGGAACACTCCGGGCCTTTCCTTTCACAATAATCAGATTTGGCAGACACATCTACATCCATTGAAGTATATATAGGATCAAATATGAAAACTTTGCTAACTAAATTTTGGTTGACATTAAGTGATGCTTTTGGAACAAATGAAAATTTCTGTGTAACCAGCCAATAGCATTCGGGTATAGAAATAATTTGATTTATATCGTTTGAGGGTTTCAAGTTAAAACTCTCCTTGACAAAAAGCAAGTGTATTTGTGTACGATAAAGTAACCAAAATGGAAATGAAGCAAATATCGAAGGGGATAGAAGATATTTCCGATTTTCAAAACTCATGCCCACACACAAAAATATCAGATATCCAATAACACAGAGAGGAAATGACTGTGACACTTTGTTTAGGATGGATGTAGTTTCCTGGACCACGTCCATCTGGATCTGTGAGAATGGACAACAAAAAAAATCTTTAACTGGTAATGCGTTTCATCGTTTCGTATCTGAATTTGAATTCAAAAAAATTCATGCTACAACCAGCATGCTTGTGTCTGATTTTGGCAGTCTTTTGCGTTTCTGCCATGACCAGGCTCAAAAAAAAAAATGCTTTTTCGTTGGAAATGAATTTGCCTAAAAAATTCCATTCCTCGATGGAATCGAATTGAGCTGGGCTGATAAATGCTTCTCTTTATAATTGAGCAAGGATGATGGCAAAAACGATTTCCTGTAAAGAATTTTTGTTATTTGCCGCAATGGATTTAACGATTTTTGGAAAAAGTTTTACCACTATCTGTGGATTTGATGTGGATTTCATTCGATTGGGGGTAGGTAGTAGGAATGGATTTTCGCTTGGTTAGTTTGGTAGACAACAGAATCGGAATCATACTTGCATGCCTTGTGAATACTATTTAACTGAAGACCTCCCTTCACAAACATTTAAATTCACTCTTGACTCCAAGTAGTACCTATATTTTCCATGGACTTACAAACAAACTCATCTTAACATTGAAATCTTTCGATTGACATAGCAAATCCCTAGGGTATCCAATTCAAACACAGCCTTATAATCAGATAAATTTACATATATCCCGCTGAGTGTGAGTCAATCCCCAGTAAATCGTAAATATGTAGAGATATATATTTAAATGTCCGTCTAAAAGATAAAAATGTCTACATTCTAAAAATATGTATAAAAGATACATATCAAAACATGGTCCTCTCCCATATGCGGGATGTAGACGAAAATCCTTGGCGATAAGGAAAAAGGCCTTAGCATGATCAAGTATGCATATGCTATTGACAAAATAAAACTAAAATCTGTTTTAGGGATACCCCTTGACTTAATCCACTTAAATATGCAGGGAGAAAGTTCAAAGGGGTTAATATTCGCAAAAAGGATTCGCAAGTGGTATCTTCGAAATGAAGAGGATGTGTAGGTGCACATAAATAATTCCGTCTATGAAGAGGAAATTTTCCATTAATCAAATATTATTTAGGAGATTTTGCATAATTAAGATTGGCTTTTACCATCACGGAGAAGGATACACTGCATTTGGTGTGTGAAAATTTAAAATGGTTACCACTTGTTGCCGGAACTGATAAGTTGGCTTGGTTTGCATGCATTATTATTATTGTTGTGGTATTTTGGGTTTCAATTTCATATGAAAATATTGAAATATAATCACATGTATAGAGTGAACATAGAAATCTTCAAAAATCACACCTATTCTATCAAATGTTAGACTCTTTGGGATATTCAGCATGCAAATTTGCTGGCACTCTATGAAATAATTTATTAATTTTCAAAGTGAAAGGTATTTAATCAATTTTCTCGAGTCCCAGTTGCGTATTTTATCATTTACCTTAAATATCAAACGATAGTTAATGACTTGAGCGATTTGCCTGTCATAACTTAATTGAAGTGACTAATTGAGTACACGGAATGGAAAAGGTAAGTAATTTAAAAGCGAATTTCGAAATAATGCGTGAGATGCTTTTATTAGAGGACTAAATTAGCTGAAGAAAATAATGATAACTTTTTTCTTCAAAGGACATGTCATTATGTGGATTGTGACTTGGTTCAATAGGAGAATAATACTTTGATGGAAGTAAGTTTTGTATTTGCTTTTTATAACAACGAGCCATGAGTAGGATATCCTTATTCAATACTCTGGAACTAAGGTTTTTGAATTTTTTTATCATATATTTTAAAAATTTGCTGTGCATTAAGAACTATATTTAAAAAACCTTAAAAAGAATATGAAAAGGCTAAGGAAAACAAATTTCCTTGCGTTACCTTGGTTTTCCTAACTTGTTAGGTTAATTGGGTTGACTAGGTAGATCAATCTCCTCCTTACCAAATGTCCCTGTAGACCCATTGTGATACCGTTCAGTGGGGGTTAAATCCCCTTCCTTCCGCTCGTGGCTACTCAATAGCGTCAAGCCATCCCGATGTTTCCAAAAACTTGTAAAAACCAGAAAGTGGACATCTGACAGTTTTTCAATGTCTTTAAAGTGTTCTATTCCCCAAGTGACACATCCTCTACAAATGGCGCCATCTTTGAGAACTAATTTCAACATGTGATTTCTTATGCAATTTCTCTCAGTATCTTCACCTACCAGCTTAGACAGCGATTCCTTATTATTCTGTTAAAGCTTATTAGTTGTACATAGTTTCCGTGATATATCACAAGTTGTAAAAAAATTACACATGTTATTGGCTTTCATTCTGACTTTGCATTCCACTCATTGTCTGAGATTGTAGAGTGGCGAAAGTGATCGATCCATTTCAGATCATTTGTATGTATGGATATAGAATTCATTTATATTGCATTCGTCTCTGCTCGGGAAGGAGCAGGAGATTTGATCTGTCAAAGTCGATGTAGGGTGACATAACAGAGCTTACGTTGTCTCTTACAAAGATTTTCATAATTTGTGCATACTCTAAAGAAATGTGAATTTCAGCTGACTCTTTGGCTTATCCTCATGGCGGTCTTGGCCTTGGTGATCTTGTAATAAGGGAAAGTTGATTAAAAAAGAGAATAGCATGCATGAAAAATTGCCAAAATAAAACGCTATGTCTGACACTGAGAGAAATGTTTATAAAATTGCGCAAGCTCTAAAATTTGAATTGATCAATTGTCTAGAGTGGCTTGACACATAATCGTATCTACGTATTTTGTTTATTCGGTTTGAAGCAACATTTAACAGACTTAATGTGGTTAGGGGTGGTTTTTGAACTCTCTGAAAACATACTCAATTTCAATAGGTAATCCATTAAATAATTTAAAGCATTTTTCATCATATTTGAAGTTACAATGTCTCTATAAAACTGTAATGAAAGTAAGCATCTCTGCTGGCGGGCAACTCACAAAAATATATAGGGCCCTTACGAATTTGAGTTTAACAGTAGTAAGTATCATATCCGAACCTACTGGTAGACCCCCATAGCACAAGATAGGCTTCACATATTTAATTTAGCAAATTCAACCAATATTCCTCTCCAATTAGCGTAGTCTTTGGCTAAATGATTATAGTTGCGTACTTCAAGTTTGGCCCTCCAGATTAGAGTCGAAAATTTTCAAAGCGTAATCTTTGGTGTTCATTCGCTCTACATATCCCAGCCATTTTAAATGCCCGATGCAATAGTTTAAACAGCTCTGGAAGTTACAGTTGATTTTACCAAATCGATGGTGTTAGTTCAGAGAAAAATCCAAGAAGCTTATATTTTCTGGAAAAATCTCGAAATATCTAGAAAATCTGGCTGTTCTTAAAGAGATCTTAGCAAAGGTATCTTTTTTATTTAAGCCCTAATTTAAAGACATAAGCATCTAGCGATACCGCTAGACAGAATGAATTCATCTTAACATTAGTTAAGTTTCGAGTATGGCTAAAAAAGTTGGTTGGCGTTGGTAGGTGGATACCTAAATGTAACATGTAACATTAAATATAAACATATATAAACAATTTTTTCATCATCTAACTTCGGACACAGACTTTGTGCGTTATTTTCTTGCCCACATGGCTGACACTTCGACCTAAAAGATATTTTGTGTCAACTTTGGGCGTTTATATAACAGTTCCGTAAACCTGTTTCTCATCAGTATACTTAACAAAAACTGTAAGCAAATTCTGTTAAAATGTTGAACTTAATCTGTGAGATGGCTATAGAAAGGTCCAAAAAAGTGCGTTCCGCAAAAGTTGTTTTATTGAATGTTAAAACATTTTGCATATGTAATGGCTGTGGAAGTTTACCTTCTTTTCAAAACACGAACTGTCACCCAAATAGAACCCTTAGATAAGCGCAAGAAATGAACATGTGTTATGCCGCTTGAATTTCGGTCTAAAAAGGTTATATTTAAAAAAGGTAGGTATGTATATTATAATACATTTTTTTATGAAGCTATCGTGTTCTACTCATATTCATTAAAGCAATTCCTTTGCATTAACCTCAAGGTCAACTCTTGTGAATTTAATTTTGAATTTTATCTCAATTTAAACGACGCAATGTATAATAATCTACAAAAAAGCTCGCGTTCTGTACTTAGTCAGAGGGGACGAAGTTATCGCATTTCACCTAAGCCTTGTTGCCAGGTATGGTTATGTTTATATTTCGTTGTCGTTGAATCTTTTTGGATTTTCTGGATGCCAAATTGGTTTTTAATGGTAGGTACATGAAGCATCTTTTTACCTTGAGTATTATAACGAAGTCGTGATGAGATCCCTAAATGACTAAACCCCTGCCAATGAATACTAAGTAGATTGCCATTTCTTTGGTAGTACAAAAGACGGCACATTTAACTTAGATATTTCTGTAAGAAACAAAAAATAAAAAAAACCTTTTCCATCTTGATGAAGTTTTAATTAATACTTCAGGGAAACAAAAATAATCATTTAGCAGGCTTCTTAAAATTATTTCTTGAGATAATAATCCTTTCATTTATGAAAAGGAAAATGGTAGGCGGTATGTTTGTTTGTATGGAATTTACGTTCATTGCAAGTGGGATTTTCTTATATAAAATGGTTAAGATTGGATGGAAGCTTGCAAAAAGTGCTTACGTTGCCAAGAGTCATGAAATGTATATTGTTCCTGCGTAATAACGGACTAATGTTTTATTTGATACGGCAAAGACAAATTTTTGGTACACTTACTGAAAAGAAAAATTAATAAAATATAAAACATTTTCATGAGGAATGACCTTCAACATAAAAAATTTTAGTTTAACATTTAGCTTTAACAGCTCACTCTATGAGCTGTACCAAAATGTGGATGTAGTTCAAGCAAAAAACTTCGACTAGGGATGCTCAGAGATGTAGCTTAATCACACAATAATTGTGCTTATCCAAAGGATACTGTTATGGTCCAACCTGACGAGACTTGCTGATCTTATTAGTGCGACTGTTGAATAAGAAGAAAATAGCAATACTATAATGCGTTGTCTTAGCGGACGTATGGGAAATGATTAGATTAACGGCGTCGTAAATCAGTTAGGTCCGCTACTTCGACTTATTTGAAGCTGAGTTCAGTAAGAAATTATAAGGACTAATCAGGGTTCTGAGAAAGGTAAGATGAGGATGGGCCAACAGCGGCTCTCACATCCCCGAAGTGGGTTAATGGCATAAAGAACCAGTCCCATATGCCTCTCCTTTAGAAGAAAGTCGATGTCTTGCAAGAACTATCGAGGCATATCTGCTAAATGTGGTACAAAATATTCTATCCAAGGTACTGTGCGAACATCTCACACCCTTCTAAAATGCACTTTGGCACGTATTAAGGTAGCCTTCGGCCGGGCAAATCGACCATAGACCAAATTTTTACACTCAGGAAAGTCGTGGAAAGACCAAAGAATTTAACCGACTTCAAAGGCACGTATGATAGCCACTAGGAAACTGCTCCTTCGGTTTGGCGAACCAAATGTACTTTAAACTGCTGACTTGAAATACATAATTTATGCTATACGGAACCCTTATCGTGCCAGTTCTGGTTTATGGCGCCTATGGACAATAAACAGGAAAGGAGAGTTGATATTGGTCTTTTTCGAAAGAAATATTGTTCGACTGATATTTGGTCTAGTGTGCGAGGACGGCGAATGAAAGAAAAGATATAACGGTGAAGTCTACGAACTGTACTAAGATGGGGATGTAGTCCAAAAATACATACCTATTCTTGCTTCAACCAAAAGTATCTTCGATTATAAGTCCCTGGGTTCGAGACGACAGACAAGACCGAAACTTCGGTTAGTTTGAAAAATTTATAAATTATAAATTCTAGTACACATTATTTTTTAAACTGGTTAGCAGTTTCATTAAAACCACGGCGACAAAAAAATAATGGAAAAAATCTATATCCAACAGGTGAATGAATAATCGCCCACTTACAACCTGCTGCTATGAGTGATATTACAAAATCTCGATTGTTACTTCTCTGAATAGGAACTTTTTTCCAGGAAATGCTTCTGCCGCAAAAAAAATGATACTTATGTAATTTAAGTATGAATGAAGTGCAAATAATTCAAAAACATTCGAATTACACCGAATTCTTTGAATTCACTAGATTGGCTGCACAGATATTTTAAAATTCTCTATTAAAATTCATACCTTGCGAACCTGACAGGACTTATTGTAAATACATACTAAACAAATATATACTCAATTGAGATGAGACGAACAGATGCTGCGAGCAATAACAATAACCGGCAGACTGCTCTTTTGTGGTTCCATCTGGTACCCAGTAGATTTGTAAGGAATAAATACAGTTCTCTATTTACTATTCTCAGATCCCTCGGGGATGTTTGTTTCACAGAATTTAGTATGTAGTTTAGGGTAGCTCATTAAATCGATATAATTACTGAAACGTATCTCGATTTCTCCTTAATCGGTTGATTTGGTTGCAAATTTATGTCGAACGTTGAAAGTAATACTCGAAACGGTTGACTTACTTTCGAATTAACCTCAGTCGATACTGTGGTCTATGGAAATTACAGACGTTTGCATGTTTCTGGGAATTCGCTAATTGGCCTGGAAAGACAAACAATCCTACTTTTAGCAGGATGTTTTTTTTAGACATAAAGCGTGGCAGGGTAAAATGAAATGACCAGTGCCTTGGATGAGAAATATATATGAGTTGAGACTCGATCCAGATGTCGGTACCTTGTGGATTCACGCTGGGTTTTTTTATTTTTTACATCTAAAAGCAATTAATAAGAGACTTGTGTGCCGAACGAAGCAGTGAAGTATGAAATGTTACGTATACGCCCGAGAAAACTTTAGAAGGACTCGCACTTTTTGTTCAATTTCAACTTTAATTTAGTTGCTTTTTTGATTTTATTTTGTTTCCTTTTACTTAAATTTAAATAAAAGGTTCTTCAACAAAATATACAAATTTTCATCTTGAACCATCGGTGACTTCCGGTTGTATATCCCTATGGACGACAATAAAAGGGTCCTGTTGATTGTAAGTAAACATTTCTTCATTCATCTTGTTTTTTTTAGCATAGGGTTGTTGAGAATTCAGGGAAAGGAACAAAAAAGTTTTCAATTTCAGGAAACTCTTGCAAGGTAGCTGCCTAGTTGGCAACCCAAAGGCTTAACAACATTTGCCATTAAAATTTAAAATTAAATTTAACAATTTCCGGACATTTGTAATTGAATGCGTTTTGCTTTCAATCAGCTGTTTTGTTGGAATGCGGATTAAATTGAATGCAAACAATTCAGTATTAATTAATTTCATAATGTCCCTTAGTTTTGTTCTTTATAATTACATGACTGACACTCCTTGCGCTGTTTGTCCTTTGTTCTTAATTAATTTCTTGTTGCAAGTTAATGGCTTTCAAACTTGGCATGTAAATAACTTTGCAACTCTGCAAGTAATTGCACATGCTTAAGGGAATTTATGCGACAGTTTGCTTTCAGAAGTTGAAGTTGAGATTAACAGATAATTATCTACTTCCAAAATAAAGTCTCTTAGGGGGAATTGGATTTTGTTTCTTTCTTTTTTTTTGTTTTGAAGGTACCTACCTAAGCTGGGTAAAGAAGAAATGCGATGCTTAAGTGTCATCGTAAATAAATCTCGAATGGACCATAAAAAACCTCAAAGATATTTTGGTGCTGATTTAAGGATGGTTAAGTGGGTTTTATATGTGTGTAATTCAAAGGCGCTTAAGGGTTTATAATGCTAATACACACTGAAAGAATCGGAAATGGGTGGAAGGTGATATACATACATATATGTATGTAGAAACAAGAAGAATGTACAATTGAGGGCGTTGAAGTTATGGCTTGCGAAATTATTCAAGGCCATTGAAATGAAAGTCTATGTAGCTATTTCTTCTTTTTTTTTTGCTTGAAAGATGAACGCAATCGATTAATGCAGATACACATATCCGCTTTTAGATGCTCATAAAGTAGAGAGATTGTAATTCAACGTACATTGCCTTCTCAATTTCTTTTTATAACTCTCTTCTTTTGGTAATGGTGAAATTCTACGAAAATAATAGCTCCACGATAAATGAGTTTACATGAGTTTATCGTGGAGCTATTATTTCCGTGCATTTTGGGAATTGAGATGCTCTTGAATTACGCCTTCTATTGGCTACGAGAGCTTTATGTGCGATAAAAGTTTAAGTTTAAAATTAAAGAGTTGATTTTAAATACTCAAACTGAACTGCAAACGCTATCACAACATGAGAACGCATATACAACAATATGTAAAATGTTTTATTTTTTAGAAAAGAAAAACACATATCAAGCAAAGAAAACCTCTATCGATTTTATTTTAAAGATGCAAAATGCATTTTTGTGTAGTTCCCTCCTTCTCCTGTTACTTTTATATTGAAAGGGTCAACAGGTTTGCTCTTTCAGCGGACAATATGTATATTGTCTTGGCCAATTAGCAGATACTAGTAAGATGTTTTATCCTAAGAGACGTGTGCTTTTAGACTTTCTCGTATACATTAGTATCTTTATTTAAGATGAAGTTATTGGGATCGGGTGGATATTTCGAACCCAAACTGAGTAAGATTATGATATTACTACTATAAAGAAGACCATAAAAGTGGGTCCGCCAATGCCGTCCGTTGATCTGTCTGTCTTTCTGTCTGTCCGAAACGATTGCCATACAATTTCGTTTGTAAAAAACGCTTATCTTTTTTTCAAAAATTCGGTTTTTTTTATACGTTAGATGCTTCGGATAAAGCCGACTATACTACGTAATCAGCTTAAAAAAAACCAATAACGGTAATTTCTAAAACCGCCGATATCTCAAAATTAAATTCGTTTTCTAAAAAAAGACTCTAAAGAGAGCACAATTGTGCGTTTTATTTTTTTATGAAAGCCAACAGGTCCTTAGTTGCAGATTTTCTTAACACTAATATGGTCAGAGGTCATAATTCTGTAGACAGAACCTACATTGAGTTTTCGGACACAGATTTATTTTGTTAAGAGGATGTTTCAAGCCGTAGTGTCCTGTGAGGAAACTCACGAGCTTCCTAATGTTTTCTGTACCTAGTAATAGGATTTACTTGTGTGAGTAAGACCTAGTTAATGATTTGGAGTATCTTAAACCGGGAATACTTTCCTAGTGGCTTAGACAATGTTGTTATTCCCGATCCTAATGTTTGGCGGTGAGGTATCCATCCATGTTTAACCTAGCGCTTTCAAGGCATTCGTAGCTCTTTACTTATAACATGTAAATCATATTTGAGACATAAATGGGTTTTTCATTGAAGACGTATGGTTGTAACATGTGCTTCTCATTGTAATAGGATGGCACATTGTTTAGACTATTGCAATTAAAATGTGCTTCTATATATTTTGAGGCTTCAAGGACACATTTCATGGTTATAAGGCCCATCTGTAAAATTTTCATTGCACCCTTTTCCAAGTTAATTGGTAACTCTGTTAGCTCTCGATACATTTTTCCAAACTCTATTTCATTCCGTTTTAGTTCACTTAATTTTTTATTGCGAGGTCTTCACAGAAAGACCCTTTTTTCTGCAAATCAGCTTATCAGCTTATTCAATTTATGTAAAGCAGATTTTGAGTTATGGGCTCTCAAGAAATATGAACGTTTTTTTATATAAACCTTCGCAAAAGGTTCAGGGTACCCCTAAAAATAAATTTCTCCAAAACCGATCCAAATTCTTAAATTGCATGTAGAGAGTTAAGTGAATATACCCTTCAGCTCTACTATGTTCTTTTAATACAGAAATTGAATTTTCTTCACTTGATTTCCGCCATAATGGAAAATAGGCAAATATCATAAGCATAGTCAAAGTTGTCCACTTACATTCTTTCATTTTAGTCCTTGAAAGTATGTTAACCAAACGAACTAAACTTCTAATTTCAAAGTCCTTTTACATCTTTTGAATGCTTAATACTTGATAATAACCAACTTCATATGAGACTTAAGTCAATGCTATGTCTTTTTTTTTAGTAATTTTTTTTGGGCAATGCTATTAAAACAGCATACAAGTTGTTGTCGAAAACCTTTTCGAAATTCCTTTGAAAACCTTTCTCCAAAATTTTAACCATTCTCTCTGCGTTTTAAGACCTAAAGTAAGTGCGTTACTCCGTTGCACTTCCATTTTCTTTAAATTGTAATAGGTTTCTTACTCGGTGACTTTTACCGCTATAAAGTAAGCCATAAGTACGAGACTTGATTTGCACCAGATATCTGTTGACAGCCAACCACTTTGACAATGACATCTGCCGCTGTAACAAAAGCATTTCCCACTGTTTTTCAATGGCATCAAGCTGATTGCATCTGTTTTAGTGGCAAGGACGAAGATGTCTCCCAACGGTTATGCGTACAAGATTATAATAAAATAAATATCTTGATAATATATACATACGTACTTTTTTGCACCACAAAATTCTCGAAGGAAAAGCAAAGCAAGAAGGTATGTGACACCTTTTCATTTAAAAAAAAAAAAATATTTTTATTCCATTATTACTATTCTCACTTTCAACTTTCAATTGATAGCTGTATAAAAAGGCAAAAAAACGGAGAATTCAGTGAATTGGAATTTCCAATGAATAAAAGTGACAATAATAGGGGAAAGACAGAGAAAACTTGCAGGCGGTATGCAGAGGTTTCATTTTTACCAAATACAATGAGTGAAAGGAGACACAATGGAGCTAGCTTCTTGCCTTTTTCCTTATTAAAATAATGAAAATGCAATTAAACTGATAGTTTAATGGCCAAAGTTTGTGGATTCGAAGAATTCAAATTAAGTAACTAAGCAATGAAGTGTTTCCACATTATGATTACAATTATGTATACGGATAGAGAAGAAATAAAGCACAAATGCAACAAAACCTGCTTATCGGCAGGATCGGCATCAGTGATAAAATGATTCAACTTTATATTTTAGCTTCCTTTGCTTTGCTTTATTTGTGCCGCTTCTGCTCTTGACTTGTTGGAAATTACGTTTCTTCAGAAAAATAACTTTTGTGAAGTGAATCTCAAAATTTGGTTGGTCCAAAAAAAATCCAGTATTTTAGTTCAAAGGCATCCTCAACGGAGTCAATTGCAAGTAGTATGGTTTCGCTAATAGCTGATTAGGAAGTGGTCGATGACTATCTATCGATGAGATTTTCCATTATCAAGAATCAAGAAACTTCAAAAACTCTGTTCTCTTTTCTCTAAAAATCCCCCAAGCAATTCAAAATGTTTTGCAACTCCTCGCTTACTATCTTTTGTACTCAAACAAATAGCAATTTAAAATTCGACTTCATTAAGTTGTCTCAATGCCACAGTAGGGAAGGTATACACTTCGTAGCTTAATGTCAAGTGGACGTGCTTAAAATCGCAATCGTCATAATAAAAGAATGTGGGGGTTCCAAAAAGAATACCGCACCAGCACAATCGAAGAAAGACAAAACTTTTGCAATCTGCCTACGTATTGTTTTCGAATTATCATCAGGGCGACTCCATCAATAATATTCTCACAGGGTCTTTTCACCTATCCCAATCTAATTCCCATTGCGTGATACAAATCCAGTCATGAGTAGGATTAAAAGCGAATACAACCACAGCTATAGCTAGAGCTACAGCTACTTGTGGTATTGTGTTCGACACGCCACTTCTCAACCGTGACTAATCACATTTAAAAATGGAAACAAATTATCTTTGTTGCTTGCCATGAATTGGCATTCTTTAAGAAGAATACCAGCTCTTGTGTGGAGCATGACAGGATTTTGATATTTGGGTGGCGTGTTGTATACGAGTGTAACCAATACCGGCATATGACTGACGGATTTTCACAATAAAGACCTCGATGAGCTCAAAGGAGCTGTAAATTATGGACTTTTTTTTACTGGCGAAGGACATGTAAGAACTGCTTGAAGAATTGACGAGCGAAATAAGCTGTCAATGAATTGGCTATAACTATACGGAGTGTGGGAAATAATGGTTTGGGAAAAGGAAATAGTATGTCTGAAAATCGGCTTTAGATGGGACATTTCCGAAGAAGTAATGAAACTACTACCATCCACACTATTATATAGATTGAACTGATTTTAACATCCCGAACTGCTTTATACCAAATTCACTGAATATATTCACGCTCCCTCTTTAACAGCGGGAGTTTATGTGATTTTTAAAATCAAGTTCATATAAATATCGAATCCAATAATAAAGTGAATTATGATTGACAGCTCCTTAAAAATAGAACCCAAACCTTCCCTTGCCGGCTGTCGATATTGAGTCAAGGATCAACGAACGATAAAGTCTCTAGAAGAGTACCCACCTTACATGAAACTGACAGGGAAAACGGATGGATGATTGTTGTTCCAGTCTTGTGACGACCCAACCATTGATGTCCTTAATTTATCAATGTGACATTGGAGATTGTTCGGGCTTTGAGCATCATTAATTTTATGGCTTCTCTCATGTTCAAGAATCGAAATAAAATGAAACAAGACAAATCACAATTTATTCACATGACACAAAGCCGTTTATGGTGTCAGTTACACTCATGATTGAATCGATCGGCCGGCCGCGTGCCGATTTGAAAGGAAATAAGTTTGATTCTTTGAAATAAATTGAGTTTCTGTTTCAATTTGCTTACCTGACGGAATGTAAATAGAGCAGATGGCTAGTAGCGCAAATATTGTAATTTTCAATTCAATTCATCGCTTATTCTAGCTATGTACATGTTCATGTATATGTATTTGTTTTAATGGATCTACGACCAATTGAAATCTGAGACGTGTCGATTGGAAAATTGATTTTCAATATTTATTCTGAACAAAAGAAAAAAAACAAAAATGCATTACAAACAATAATAGTATGTATGCTGATTGCTGCCAATTACAATGTGAAGCGACGAGCAGATGGTTTCAATATTATCATAGCCCTGGTAAAACGACACTTGACTGTGGAATGAGTATTCTTTGGTCTTGGACGGCGAAACAAATTCCGACTTTACTCTTCAAACGAAGACATCGGCTTTATGATTTTTAATCGCAATACAAAAAAGTCTTCGATACATACAAGTATGTTGGTTTGTTCTAAATAGTATTAAAAGGTTGATGTTAAGTTGAAATACTTAAAGTAGTCGTAAATGGCCCGCAAAGGTCCTTGATCCTAGCTTCTCCAACAATTTTTTGTCCGAAAATGAGGATTATTTGAAGCACTCTTTTTTAAGCAGATATATCAAAATATCAAGGGATCTTCAGTTAAATATATATTCCAACCTGTCTATGGCAGTGGTTCTCATTGCCCCAGCCATTCTTTTAATTTTGGTCATAGTTTTGAGATTCATTGCATTGTCCACTGCTTGCCACTTAGCCAAATTGCTAGTATGTAAATATCGATCGTGCTACCGAATGTATAGCATTTATTTTTTGAGACTAGGACCTAAGTTTTTGCCGAAATAATCAGAATTCGTAAGACGATGACCATGAATTAGGTTTTATAAAATCTCGTATTGGTGAACGTTGACTATCTCTGTCATTTGTAGCTGTCCGCAAGTTCGAACGTTTAGTCATGTTAGTAACTATTCTTGATAGTATATCGATTAGTTTTGTTTGAATTTTAAGCTATTTTGACTTATTTGGAACAAAAAAATTGGTTAACAATCTTTTTGGACTAATCCAAACCAGTGCTGGCATGCTCACTATTCTTGAATTAAAGAAATTTTTTATCGCAAAATCATTGCCCAAAATCTAAAAGAAAAATATAAGGAAAGGCTTTAGTCTGCTTGGGGCGAATAGTATGATACCCTAGCCATATCCCTATATACCTCAAAGAAAAAAGCGTTAAATTTTGGTGGATAACATTTTATTTCATTCATTTCGCACATTAAACACTTTTAACATAATTGTTCAAAATATAAAAAATTATCAAAATCGTTGGAACTGTTTTTGAGAAAACGAATTTAATTTAAATTTAAGAAAATCATTATAAGAAAAATAAAATTTCAAAAATCTAAGTATCTAGATTTGTTCAGCTTAGCATCATAAAAAAATAGTCAAATTTTTCGGAATTCCCGTTATTAGTTTTTGAGATATTTGTGTTAAATAACTGTTATCCGAGTATGCAGTATTTTTGGCCCCATCTCAAGTATCCATAGCTCAAAAAAATACCGAAATCCTTGGAACCATCATCGAGAAAATTAGGGATAAGTGATTTTCACAATAGTGTTGTCTGACGACTCTTGCATCACACCCCTGTCTTAACCTAACCTAAGAACCAGTCTCACCACCCAGTATTGAAGTGGTTGGCTTAGCTAGGTCTCTCAAGGTCTACCTGCATAGCTCTTCAATTACGGAGATGATGGCAGACCAAGTTTAGGTGGAGGAAAAAATGTCCGATGACTGGACTTTCGGCTCCATACGCCTTAGGTACGGGAAAAGCCCTATATCTTGCAAAAGGCCTTTCAAAATTTGGCATATAAGATCCTATCCAACATATGTATTAAAGTTTGGAAAACTAAATTTGAACACAATATCTTTTTATCGACTTCAAAGCAGCATATGATAGCATTTATCGTCAGGAGTTCTTCATAGCGATGGCCAAAGCTATTTTGGCAGCAGCTTATCTGAACTCTTCCAAACATTCACCGGATTTCGGCAAGGTGATGCCCTATTATAGTCGCCTAATGCTCCAGCTATATGGATACTCGAATCTCGGCCTCTCCAAAAAATTGTTTCCGTGAAAGCATCATTCCGACCTCTACGTATGTTAAAAATAAAATAAGCCAAATCGGGTCTGCCGTTATCTAGTGATGCGCTTGCTAATGACACGTCATGTCTTATAAAACATAAGCCCGATGTACATAGTGTGCTCATTAAATACCCCGTTAACAAATATCCGCTGTTCGCTCGCTCACTGATGTCGCAATTAAAACACGAATTTGTTTTGTACACAAGTGTTAGTGCAACATCTGCTATACTCAATAAAAACGCAATTTAAAAGAAAGCACAAAAGCTGTCAAAAACATACCTCAAACATACAAAATAATATTTCACCTCAGGGCTGAAAATTAAATTTCCGCCTTTGAAGATGCTGCTCTACTACTGTTGATTGTAGATACTGAAAATCAATTGAAATTTCACAAAACTTTAATTATGACTTTATTTTCTTGTTTTCTGAAAGACTCCATCGAAGACGAAATAAATACATTTTGCGTTTAACAAAAAAAACAATTGTTTCCATTCACAAATTGTTATACAAAAAACTTTAATAAATTTCTTTTACCTCCCTAAAGGCTATTATGCTTCAATTTGAAGTTTTATTTTCCAGCAGATGTGGCGTGTGCGTCATATGAAAAATATATCTCAGAAGTGGGACGTTATTAAATTTAAAATTGCCTGTGGATCTTTTCACAAAGAGATTGCTAAGTTAAGTTTGTAACCGAGATATGCATAGATACATAAGGCAATTTTTTAGTTCTGTTGTGAAATCAATTATCTTTTAAAACACCTTCTGCTTGCTCGGAAGAAACGTGTAATACCATACAAAAAGTTAACGCCTTCATACAAAAAAATATTAAGTAACTATTTACTTGGAATTGGATTAATATTTTTTGACCATGATTTCCACGCGTTGGACTGTGCGGACAAATTGTACTAAAATTATTTAGTAGGGTAGGGACTTTTTCCTTAAACTTGAGTACCTGAGAACATAGCCGTGGTATTAAAAAATATCAGCATTCTTATTAAAGGTACATTCCGTAGCTCTCGAAGGGTAACTGAGTAGTCACGAGGATGGAAAAACCACATAGGTAATCTTTGTCAAACATGGACGGGTATAGGATTTTGGCCACATTTGGAAATGAAAACGTTCAAAGAAACTATTAAGTGAAGCAGTGGTCTTCCGGCTTTTTGGGTCAGCACAATATTTCACGGATGTAGGCCCAAATTCAACAGCAAAATAAGTCTGGCGGTACCCAAATTAGCTGATCGGCGCTGAATTGACATTTCTGGGTTTTCTTCGATACTGGCCACTAATGTAAGGCTGAAATCTTTTAACGAGAAATATCTACCGACCTATGTGGGACGTACACAAAATCAATGCACTCAGTATAAGAATAAAATAAAAATAAAAATAACAAAGTAACTCTTGTCTATTGTGTATAGAGTAATTAATTGGAGGTAGGCAATTAATGTTTAGTCGATGTCATGCAGTTGTAATTAATATTTGTATTCATGGTGTTAATCACTGAGCTCCTTTTGTATTATGTTATTGCAGACATTAAACCTCCCCGCTGCAAAATAACCTAAGGTGGTCAAGTCTTGGTTGACACTCAGTTTCATACTGGATGTCAATAGAGACGTTGACAGCCGCTGAAACATAACGATAGGAACAACTATAATTGCTATCTGGTCACCCTATACGTAGCAACATAAGGATATTCAAGAACATTTCTACTGGGCAATCATTCACTGCTTAATATCGCCTTTGCGGATCTACAGGGAGTTTTTTTTAGAGGAATAGAACTTCGAATTGAAATAAAACACAAGAAAATCATTTAAATGTCCATCAATTTGGCTTTATTGAAAGGAATTTTATGCCATTAATGTTTTAATATGATTTCGGGCACGTGGCCGCCGTGGTTGGTACGAATAAAGGCAAGTCTAGAGGTCCAATTTTCTACCACTTTTTCAAGCATTTGGGGCTGTATGTCGGTAATAACGCCACGAATGTTGGCTTCAAAGTCCCCTAACGTTTCTGGTTTGTTGGCGTAGACGAGCGACTTCACATATCCCCAAAGAACGTGTGATTTGACACTATTGGATTATTTTTCAATAGTGTCAAATCACACGTTCTTGGAGGCCAATTGACAGGTCCATTCCGCGAAATTATGCGCTCATCGAATGTGGCATATAGCGCCGTCTTGTTGGAACCACATCTCATTCACATTCATGCCATCCAATTCGGGAACAAAATAGTCGGTTATCATGGCTCTATACCGGTCTCCATTAACGTTAACTGACTCTCCAGCATAATTTCGGAAGAAGTATGGCCCAATGACTCCACCAGCCCATAGAGCTCACTAAACAGTCAGTTTTTGTGAATGTAATGGCGGGTCAGGGGTTTTATGTGGATTCTCTTCACTCCAAATGCGGCAATTTTGCTTGTTGACGTAGCCATTCAACCCAAAATGAGCCTCATCACTGAACAAAATTTTGCGATGCATCGATATCAATCTCATTTTCGGCCCATACACCTAAATCAGGACGCATTGCATGGTTTCACGGCTTAAATTCTTGCACAAGCTGGATCTTGTAAGGTCGTAAAAAAGGTAAAGGTCGCGCAAAATCTTCCATAAAAATAATGGACAAAGCTCCAATCACTGTGCACGGTGGCGATTCTATTCATTCGGGTCCTCTTTAACACTTTCTTCGGTGCGCACTGTATTATAACAGAGTAAACGTAGTCCGAAAACGATCCATGGTTAACCGAATTAATTGCTCTGATGGACGATTATGTCGACCATAAAATGAACAGAAATGAACCATTATTTTCGAACTAAATTTGCACGATTTGCAATCGTTGTTCATTTGTCAACCTGTTCATGATGAAATGGCAAAACCAAACTGAACATAAATGACATTAGAGTTGCCAGATTTGACAAAAAAATGTCAGTTTTATCTCTATTCGAAAAACCAACATCTGAAAAAAAACACCCTTTACATAAGAAATTTTAATAAATTCGCTTCAATTCATTCCGGGCTTAACCGGTTAACTCATGGGGGGATTCATCATCCACACCTATCTAAAAAGTTTATATAATTTTGCTTAATCAAACAAATCCACGTACATTTCAAACTTTTGAACTTATTTTATGTATTGCCCAGTCGTGCACATTATTTTTAAAGCTACAATAACCAATTGCCCCGTGAAGCAATGAACCCGTCAATCGAGATAGAAAACGTGTCGTTCAAATAGGGTTTACAATTTATTGTCCACGAATTTATCCGAATAGATTTCAATAAAAATAAATTGCCCAGAGAAAGCATAGGACACGTGTATTGTTCCGCAACTATTATTGCCAAATATTTCTACACATGCCAAAAAAGATTGACGTGTTATGTTTGACTTTTATTGTGCTATTGTACTTTAAAAGGAATAGGCGATTCTATAACACAGAGAACAAAAGGATATCCTTTGCCATAATTGGCAGCAACATTGCAAAGTTTGATTGTTCGTAAAAGTTCTTTGCGGCATTAAATATAAAAAGTAAACATTAAACGAATGTCAAGGATAAGTAAAATGCCGAAGGATTTGAATTGTATTAAACAGAACAGACAAACTCAACTTTAATATTAAAACTTGACAAGTAGAATGACAATAGTTTCCATGCAAGCTACGCGTTAAGTATACCAATCCAATGGATAGTACTTACCATTAACTGTTAAATGACACCACACTCTACACGCAAGAGAAATAATATTAGTTAAATTATTTAAATTAGTACAGCCCCTTAACCCAACAAGTCGTTATTCTCCATGAGAGTTGCTAATTTCCATAGGGATTATACGGGAAAACTGGTATGTGACAGTGTCATGCTATATACTTATGTACATTGAAATAAACTACGTCCATCATTGTCTAACCATTGGACCCTTTTCGAAATTTTAACATATAAAAATTATTGTATTATCCTTGTGCAAATGAAAAAGAAGAACTTTATATGAAAGGATTTTATCTAGGACATTCTTTATTATGAATATGGGTGAAGATATGTGCCAATGACAGTTAGGAGCAATTGAAAAGGATTTTCTTTATTTTTATTTTTTTTTTGTTTACGCATTTGATGTGAAAGAATGAATTGAATTTCTGTGCGTAGCAGTTTAATTCGAAGGCAAACAATTGTATTTTCGATTAAAATCAATTGATGCCAAAATTTGTGAGAGTTTTGTTATCCCTTCGGAATAACTTTTTGAGACGAGTGGTTATTTGTATATTTCCATGAATACCAGCTACTATCCAACTAATCATCAGATGCTTTTCTTCTGGATTCAACATAACCTGATTCCTACTAATGTCCCTTTGAAAATGTCCATCATGGCAAATATTATGGTGGAATGAGGCCTTGCAGGCCCTTTTCCCTCTCAAATACGCAAATTTGTTTCCACGTAGTTTCATCTCTAAATCGTGAGTCGACGCCACTTTCACATTCCGTTTAACCACCAATTAACAATGGTGTATGTAAATTTTCGAGCCATATAGGTTTATAAGATTTATAAAGACAAAAGAGGCTAAAGAAATACCCATAACAAGCCGGCAGAAACAAATATTGTAAAAAAAATGAAAATTCATCGCAGGCACGAAAAAAAAAACATCATCTATTAGGCACACTCCCAACCCTACCATCAATATGATATATGGAACCAAATACAAAATGGCAACTTGAAATGCTAACAGCCTTTTGCAACATATCGACAAGAGCTGAAGGTATTCCAACAAATTGACGTACATTTTTGCAAATTGTAATATTTTGACGTATGCAATTCGCCGGTCATTCTGATTATTAGGGGCTGCTTACGAAGGAGCGTACAACCAAAGCCAAACTAACTAAATTGTGACTAGATACCAGTGATAGTTTTTCCAATTGCTATGTTCAGTCAGCTGTCAAAGTAACCAATGACATCCAGCTGTCAAAATATTTAGTTACATTATGTCGATCGTGCGGAACTTATTACAAAAATAAGATAAGCTTCCACTATCCACTCTTACCTATTCCTACAGATGATAGCATTAGAAAACTAAGGAATATTAGCAACAAAAAAGAATGGAGCGATGAATCCATAATTAATGGACTGGACAACCACAAGATAAAGTGGTATACAGACGGTTCGAGAACTGAGGAAGGAACTGATGCAGGAGTGTTTGGGCCAAGATCGAAACACTACGAATCCATAGTCAACAGTACCAGCTTCATTCAGGTGGAAATAAGTGCCATAGGAAGATGCGTTCGAATCAATTTTAGGAAGAACTACAGAAACTGTAATAACAATGCAATGTTAGATAGTCAAGCAGCCATTAAGGCACTGTACTCCTTTGTCATTAAATTCAAACTTGTATGGGAATGCCTACAAAGCCTTAACAATCCTGTCTGCAGGATTGCAGGCCATGTGGGCATTATTGGAAACAAGATGGCGGACTCTCTAGCGAGACAAATGACACCTGAACCCATCATAAGGCCTGAACCGTTCTGCGGGATAGGGAAACACACCCTACATGTAGAATTCAGGAAATCGCAAAAAGGGCCAGATCCTTTCAGAACTTCCAAGGTCTGTAAGAGGCCAAGTAACTCTTAGGAGACTACATTCTTAAATGATTTAAGGCATGCATCAGTTTTAACAAAAATAACCTACGAATCCTTACTGGTTTCCTAACAGGTCATTGTAAACTCAGGGAACACCTAAGTAAAATAGGTATTTCAGATGAAGGCCTCTGCAGATTCTGCAATGAGACCTCCGAAACTTCATATCACTTACTGGAATCCTGTGGGGAATCCACCAAAAAAAGGTTTAAACATTCATTGTAAGGATTTATCAACCATGGATCCACTACTTATTCTCAGATTCATTAAACCAATTGGACTGGATGAGGTGCTCTGAGTGGGATTTCCTTGCCAAGGCTGAGGTGGAAGGACATTCAAACATAATTCCTAGTGAGTTACGCCATGAGGGGGCTCTGCAAGAGGCAACAAACTTCTCCAAGGTATGAGCAGGGAGCACAATAGACCGCAAGGTCGCAGTGTCCTACATCCTACTATATTATTATTATTATTATTTTATTATTATTAAGTAAGTAACTCCGTTTAAATTCTGTAAATATATCTCATTTCAGTTTTGAAATATTACATTTTAAAGCCACTTGCCATTTTCTTACCCATGCAGGTTCTGACCCTTGCAGCTCACGGGAAGCTAAGTTGATGTGAGAAATAGATGCACAGTACATACACAGACGTGGTTCCTTTACAACTGCAGGTGATGAATCATTTCGTTCCCCTATGGAATTGTCCACGCAACACCACAGTATGTATGGTGTATCCTCTTTTCCATTCCATCGGGTAAAATTAATCCTTCACAATGCTGATCATCCTTTGTTTTTTTAAGAAATATTTTAACGAAGTTGGACAGCAAATCAAGAAGATTACGTATGTTCTTAAATTAATTCTCTGCACAGGAACTACAGCGTAACAAGTTGTTTGACATATTTAATAAGTTAAAGGTAACTCAAACAGAAAAAGTGTCTTCTATTTCTTAATTCCCACTAAATGTGTCAGCATAAAATTATGTAGGTTTTTTTTTAAATACTACTTCTTTGGCAAAAAAAAGTATCCTCAACTACTCGGAGGACAAAAGTGTAAAGCACAAAGTTAATGGGGATTTTTATCTTCTCTGAGCTTGAAACGTTTAATTTATAATTATCTGTGGATTTGCTTGAGTTCAGTGTGGGCGAAACAAACATCCACACCGAAACTAAAGGCGAACTTTTTTCCCAGCAGCTGCTAAAAGGATAATCTCTTTCACAAATACATAGTACTTATATAGAAAGGAAGGACACACTGCATAAAGGATGACAACGATGCTTGGTATCTAATTATTTTTTTGCATTTTACTGCTTCTGTCTGCAGATTTAATAGCAATTTCATTCAACATTGTTTTCTTTGCGGGGCAATACTGTTGGAAAGTTTAAATATTAAAAATAATAATTTTGAAACAACGACATTTTAAACATTCAAAGATCCAACCAATGTACAATAATAGGAACTAATGTATTCGGCTTTGCAATTGGAAACTACAAAACCACAAGCAAAAAAAATTTTTGCTGCTTCAAATAGTTTCTTTTTAATGTGTTTTCAAATGAAATAGTTGTTTGGTTGTGTGGAACACAAAAATCCCCTGATGGATAACAGATTTTATGTTGTTGGATAACACCTGGTTGGGTTTTCATGTTTTACCTTTTTGTGGCCTTTGTCTGAAATCGATATATCTTTTATTCAGTAGTTTGTTGAAAACGGTCAAACTGTTTTCCGCTCTGCGGTCAGTTCTAAATATGTCGGTAAACATTGAAGGAAGGTTAAAAGAAACCAGTGGATGGCAATATATCATTTTGAGAAAGGAAATATATGATTAATTTGTTTTCGGAAGTAATAGCAGCGCAATGTAGAAGATTTAAAAAAAACTTTAAAGATAAATCCTTGAGATGAGGAATGGATTTTAACCCATCGTTCATGTTTACTGCTGTGTCCTTAGTTTGGCGGATAAGAAGTAGGAATTGTTATTAAAGTTTGTCACAGTCCTTGATATAGTTTTTTAAGAAGGTTGCATTTTCATAATTGGTTAAAAGCAGGATATAAGTAGGAAGCATAAAGAACCGCTAAAGACTCAGATTTATTTTTTTTAAATATTCATAAATATCAAATGCAAATATTTTCCGATAAAATCAATGATTAGTCTTTGTACCAAACAACAATTTTTTATTTTAAATGATAATACCTATTTTAATGTACTTATGAAGTTAGCTGATGAGGAAGATGTTTGGTACTATTGATAATAGGCACTTTTAGGGCTATATTTAAATTCAAATTTGGAATTTACATAGGATTTTTACCATCGTTTCACGATCTAAAAGCCTTTTTGAATAAAAATCTTTGATCAGAGAAAACTTACTGATTACGAGAAACCCAGGTATAACTTCGTCAAAAAAAAATTAGAGTCACAGGATTGGGTTCACTCAGTACTATCCTCCATATAGTTAATAATAGCCAAGTCAATTTTTTACTCTCAAAATAACTCAGAAACTGTAAGGCCTATGAAGCTGAAATTTAGAATATAGGTAGATTATAGCCTAAAAAGGTTCAGGAATATATCAAAATAGTTCTGACTTAAAACCAAGTACTCAATTCAGTACTCCAACCGTAATTATAAAACCAAATCGATAGATAGATAGTTTCATTTTAAATTACCAAATTAAATAAAATTTAATAAAAAGTATGATACCCTATAGATATCCCTATATGCCTACAAGAAAATGTGGTAAGAAAATGGTGGATGACACTTTATTTCATTTTGACAGAAATTTATAAAAAAATTCAATATTTGAAAAACTCCCCAAAAAAGTGGGCGTGGCCAAAAACTTTCTCATATCTCGTAGGTTCTAACACTCTATCTCTCCAACTTTAGTTTCAAAAAGGTTTTTTCTAAATTGTGGGCGTGGCAGTGCGAACTTTATGAAGTATGTTGTCCAAATTTAAAAGACTAAAAATTGCGTACGGACGGACTTAATAGTCTTAGGTTTTGATCATAAATATATATTCTTTTAGGGGTCTACTACCAATATGAAGAGGTGTTACAAATTATGTGTCAAAATGAATATACCTTTTGGATAGGCTATAAAAATAGTGCCATCAAAAGTAGGGACTGATAGCACTATAATTATTATGCAGAACAGGGGCTTAATGTAACGCGAGTAAGAGCGCCTAAGAAGCGGAAGGACATTATTGAATTTCATACCTTATTAAAGGAAGCTCGACATTGTCTAATAGGTTGGAGAAATCAGACTAAAACTTTAATTGTGAATTATTTTGCATATTAAATGGCGAAAAGATTAGTGTTAAGTTACAAGTAAATAGTCAAAAGGAAAATTTAGCCAAATTAATAAATTTTATAATTTCAAATACGAGTCGAACGGTAACAATAATGTTCCTGGTTTTTTTATCGACGATTAGTGTTCTCTTTACAAAAATATGGGGAATTTGTTAGAAAAGTGTTACAACTGTAAGTATGAGTAATTCTCCCAATAATCGAAATTTATTTTTTGTTTAACGTTATACTGTGTCGTAAGAATATCTTAGGTAAATTTATAAAGATCTAAAATTAATTTGTTTAGGCCAAATGTTCATTATATCTCATTTGTGTATATAAATTTTACTATTTCGATATAAGGGACAATAGTTGGCCTTATTTGCATTGCCATTTAGAAATTGTAGTTCAGATTCGAGAAAATTAATTTTTTTTTGTTTTGCGGGGATTTAGGTTGGCTTCACCATTGCCAAATAAAATATTTAGAAACGAAAAACATGGCTATATGTTAAATTTGTATTTTAGTCAAATTCGCTTGATTCTACTATCATAGAGTATTTACTTTAAATACTATTTTCCACGCAATATTTATATTTTGCATGCAATGAAAGCTTAGTTGGATAGTAAAACTAATTATTATAAACACGTGCTAGGCCCGGGATTTAGGTAGTATATAATATATATTGTCTTTATTCTTTTATATGATTCTTTAAAAAGAATGTATGTCAACTTCTGGGAAAATGTGCTTTCAAAGCAAAATTTATCACGTAAGTACTTTTAACTGTGTTTTTTATAATATACATTAAGTGCATAAATTTATAAAATTTCATGATGTTTACAATTGTACATTTTTTAACGAGTTTCTTAACCAGAACTCAGCTGTTCGCAAATAAAAACAAAACTCTTGCGAAAAATATATTTTTTCTCTTTTGTATAAAAAACATAATACAAAAGTTTTATTTCCGAACATCATATTCGTTGGTGTTTGCAAAAAGGAAAATGAAAGTTTAATTGTTTCCCACATTCGATCAATTGATGTCCTAATGTTTTTCATCAGTTATGTAGGTAAACTTGAAGGCATTCAAATGTCATTCAAGTAAAAATTTCAAAAATGGCTCATAACTTATTAATTTGCATTGGGGTAAACTATTCCCCTCACATGCACACCAAGCATTATTTTAATTGTTATCTCACATTTGCTTGTAAAGGGTGATCCATTTCGAGGTTCCCTACTTTTTGAAAGAAAAAAATACAGAAAATTCAAATTTAATGGAGAATGTTTATTATCATTTGAAAGAACATTCTTTGGCATTTAATTTTTTAAGGTTATGTCTATCAAATGTTGGCCGTTGCTACGTCGCAGATGGTCCATCCGTTGAGTCCAATTTTCGATCACTCGTTCGAGCATTTCGACTGGTAACTGGCGAATGACACGCGTGATGTTTTCCTCCAAGGCCTGAATCGAAGCGGGTTTGTCGGCATAAGCTTTTGACTTTACATATCCCCACAGGAAAAAGTCTAACGGTGTGATATCACACGATCTTGGTGGCCAATCGACCGGCCCAAAACGTGAAATTATGTGCTCACCGAAATGTTCTCTCAATAAGTCCATTGATTGATGCGATGTGTGGGAAGTGGCGCCGTCTTGCTGAAACCAAATGTCGCCGAGATCACGAACTTCAATTTCAGGCATCAAATAGTCGGTTATCATGGCACGATAACGGTCGCCATTGACGGTTACGTTCGCACCGGCATAATTTTTAAAGAAATATGGACCGATGATTCCACCGGCCCACAAACCACACCAAACCGTTGTTTTTTCTGGATGAAGTGATAGTTCTTCAATCTCTTCAGGTTGCTCTTCGTCCCAAATGCGGCAATTTTGTTTGTTTACATACCCATTGAGCCAGAAATGGGCCTCATCGCTAAACAAAATTTGCCTCGAAAACGTCGGATCTTCTTGGAACTTTTCAAGAGCCCATAGAGCGAAGCGATGTCGCTTGGGAAGGTCGAGCGGCTTCAGTTGTTGCACAAGCTGTATTTTGTACGCTTTAAGATCTTGACGTAAAATGCGCCAAGTCGTTCCATACGTCAGTCCGAGTTGCTGCGAACGGCGCCGACTCTCGACTCTCTACAGTCTTCGTGTACACTCTCAGCTACGGCCGCTATATTTTCTTCACAGCGTGCTGGACGTGGTCTATTCGGTCGAATATTATCCAATAATGAATGCTGGGTCTCAAAATGGGTGATGGTGTTGCGAATAGTACACTCAGTAGGCCGATTATGTTGACCATAAGTTGAGCGAAGTGCACGAAACACATTCCTCACAGCACGTGAATTTTCATAATAAAGTTGGACAATTTGTAAACGTTGTTCACGCGTAAGTCTTTCCATTATGAAATGCCAATACTAAAGAAAAATAACATGACAGCATGAGACGACTCACTTGTGATCTGTCAAAAAAGGCTATTGAAAAAAGTATCTCTACTTGGATCACCCGTTACATACTGTTCTTCCACATTGAACAAAACTAAGCAGGTATTCCATTTGCTATCCCTAGACACATTCTATAAAATTCTCTCTATTTGAGTTTCAGAGACATTAAGTGAGGTGGCGACAGCAGTCAAAAGTAACAATGCAAATATTATTGCTTTCATATGCAATGTGCAAAGATGAGAGTGTATGTAAATGTCACAAAGGTTTGGGTATCCGAATTGTTGGGCTCAGCAAAGATACGAACGAGGGAACAAATATGACTCATTCACAAAAGATGGATTAACATAAGCATAAAGTAACTTTGTGGTGAGTATGTCGATTTTTATTTGTTTTATTGAAGTGTTGTTTATTTATTTATTTTTCTATTTCGTCCTATTACAGGTGAGCACTATAAATTATTGCAATAATTTATATATGAAGTTTTCTATTCAAACTCCTATATACATACGTTATAACACATTTCACCATTTAAAAACACACCATTCATTTTTCATCGTCTACCATGGATCTCTTCTTTTTTTTAATTCTCACTCACCCATTGCTCATCTGCCCATTAAAGAGAACAACAAGTTTAGAAACCACTCAACTAACACTCTCACATGTGTTGTAGTGACGCCGTTCACAGGGGTCAGCACCAGTCATACGATGCTATATTTTTCAAATATAAAGTAAATAATCACGTCACTACAAAATGCTCCAGTGAATACAAGAACCGAGTTGACAGATCCATCTAGTATTCAAAAGTTTAGTTGAACATGTTGCAATATTCCGTCTTTATGTGGCGAGTACTTAAACCCAACCACAGTTTAATAGAAAACAGGACGTTTTTTATACCCTATCCTAAGGGTATATTAATTTTGACACATAATTTGTAACACCTCTTAATATTCGTCGGAGACCCATAGTAGTATTTATGATCAGGACCAAATCCTAAGACTACTTAGCAATGTCCGTCCGTCTGTACGCAATTTTTAGGCCTTTCAAATTAAGCTAGGAAGCTGAAATGTCGACCACAGGACTCCCTAGGGCTGCGAAATGGTTAAGTGTAAACAATTTTTGAATACGCCCACTGCCACGCCCACAACTTATAAAAAACCGTTTTAAAGCTAAAGTAAGATTGATAGAGTATTACAACCTTCACAAGATATATAGACACTGCCCTCCTTTATAAGTTTGTGATATAAAGTTTTTTACCACGCCTACTTTTTGTGGGCGTTTTTCACTAAAATGCTGTTTTCTTCGACAATTTTCATAGAAATCGAAAAAAAATGTTTAACAAGATAGTTAGCCAATATTGTTTCCAATATATCGGCCATACCAAGTTTTTGACCACGCCCACTTTTTGAGGGTTTTTTTCAAAACCTTCATTTTTTTTTAAATATTTAATAGAATGAAATAAAATGCTATCCATCATCTTCTTAATGATTTTTTCTTTGGGGCATATAGGGATATGGATAGGGTATCATACTGTTTGCCCCAAGCGAACTGTATGTAGCCTTTCCTTATATTTTTTTTAATTTAGAGGGCAAAAATCGGTGTAAGAAATTACGTACCCAGTTTCTTCAAGGAATGTATACTTTATGAAAGTACTAATAGCTCAGTATCAAGCGAAGTTATTTTAAACTAAATTCGACATAACAGTGTCATTAAGCATGAAATTACATGGCTTTTGCTATTTTTAAAATATTTGTGATTTAAGAACGCATCAAATATAGAGAAAACGTTTCGTGTAACCCAGTTTTGAATTTTTTGTATTAACTGAACCAAAATCTTCACAACCCAAATCTTGCAACAATTTGTTACATGGCTAATTTAACGACGGGGAATGAACAAATTGTGAGTTACAGGAACATTATATTTGCGGGAATTAAAATTCTTCACATTATTAAATATGTAGTTCCACAAATTCAATATTTTGAAATTGTATCAATTTCTGAACTAGTAGGTGCTTTACGTAGGCTGAAAAACTTAACTTAACTACATTCGGCAAAAAGTGGAAGAAGTGACTTTTTCAAAGCTCACATACACACGCTGCTGCCCCTTGTATTCAGAAACAGGACTAAAAATCTCTTTGGAATTGTAAAAGCTCTAAGAAAGAATAAACTAGAACAGGAAGAATTTGCCAACGAAAGAAAGAAACATTTGTATCCATCTAAGCGTAAGATCAGTAACTAGTGACAACTTTTTTGTGTAAATGAATTAGTTTTTTTTGAACTTTCCCAAAGTGTGTCACTTGGAAGTTACAGGTATGTCTAACTTTCAAGAAAGTCGCTTTGTGAAAAGTTGACAGAAAAATACAAATTGCAAACGGTGTGGAAAGAGAAAAAACATTTTCGTGTGTGTACTTCACTTTTTTTCGAATGTTGTTAAGCCTTTATAACAATACGAGAAATGTTCACTATTGTAGTGATAAGAATTCCTGATGAATGGCTGATAAACGTAATAAAAATTCATACAGACACCACAGAGGCTTTACGCTTAATATATGTTTGTAGATTGAGACAAAGCTGTTTAAAGCTGAATGATTAATTGTGATGTGGTAGATTCGACAAATATTTCGATAAAGTGGTAAATCTTGTGAGTACTCTGAATTTTTCATGTAAAACACCTAAGCACTTAACTAAGACTAACACTAGGAAAAAAAAGAGAATATTTTTTTCACAACTCAAAAAAGCCTTATGTTGGCGCCGCCATACAATCGTACCTTTACTTCGGATTAAAAAAAATTAAACAAACCAATTGTGGTGAAGTTGTTTGACTAACACAACATTTACATTAAGGCAACTGAGCTCATTACAAACCACATTTGCAAATATGGTAAAAAAGTAAATCATTTCCCATACAAAATCACATTTGTAAATGAACTCATTTGCATCACATTCTTACAAAATAAGGTTGCAAATGAGAAGATAACAAATCGAACCATTCTAAATTGAACACCGTTGAACGGCGTCTGAGTTGAATTATCAAATCTGAAGTTGAAAAATATACACAAAACCGAAAGACAATAACAGTTTTAGATTTTCTCATAAGTAAGATAAGTAAAAGTAATAAATTATTAGCAAATTATTAGTGGATTTTATAGTACATAACCTCCGAAAAAAATCAATTAAGCATTAACTTCTTTCTTCATCGATTTATATAAAAAAAATATTTTTTTTTATAAACGAAAACATTAGTTATAAAATGCATTATGGGAACTGTATTTTTGAACGCTTCCACCATTTACTTGCCTTTGACAGCTGACAGTTCACTGACATACACTCTCAACAGTGCCAGAAAAATCATGCGACGTTGGCTTTGCCTGGTTGTCGTGTGTGTGCATTTTTATTTTTCTCTTTTGGCTTGTGTTCTTATTTTCGTTCGCTACCGCTAAATGTTTGTGGAATTTTGCTATCTCTCACAGTTAAGTTTTATTCCCTGTCCAAGTGTGTCATACACAGCGGTACAATTTTAGACACCTGACAGTTTATTCTGCGAATAAAAAAAAAGTGCAGAAAGGAGAACCAAAAAAAAATAAAAAATTAATCGCCTTCGTTTGAAGATTTGCCAACGCGATAAATTGTATCTTATTTTTCTTTTCTCATACAAAGTATGTATATTAACTTATCGCGAAGGAAAATAAGTAAATTTTTGTGTTAACTAAAGAAATCTTATCGGCCGTTTTGTTCTCGTCTTGTAATCGGGTCTATCGTCCTCGTTACTTCTGTGTCAATTTATTCGCAATGCGATAGAAAATTGCAAAGAAAGCTGTATATAAGAAAATAAAAAAAAGTCACTATCGAAAAATTCGATAGCTCGAGTGTAGACTTTATTTGTATGTGTTTGTGTTTTGCTTGACTGACAGCGGAGACTTCGCCAGTTCAATTCTATTTTGTCGTGACGTCAGTAATTGTATCTATTTATTCTATTTTGTGTGTTTCTGTTGTATTTATTTACACACGAGTAATTTGGAAAGAGTTTCATTTGGTCGGAGCAAATCTAACGTGAATGTCGTCTTCAGGCAATAGACATCATAAAGGATACAATTCCATTGCCACAATGGATAATGCACCGGCGGCAACAGTGTCCGATGAGAGCGGTTCCACATCGAGCGGCATCGCATCAACATACTCGTCACAGCAATTAATGCCACCAGATTCGGAGAATGTACCGCAACTGGGACGGATACCAAGGCGATCCGGTATAAGCCGGAAGGATTGGTTTACTGTTGGTGTACTATGTTTTGTCAATCTGATTAACTACATGGATCGGTTTACGATAGCAGGTTTGTTATTCAATTTTACTACATAGGTACCTAAGAAAAACTGTCACATCTTTCAAGAAATAGTTACATGATGAATATGGGATGATTTGTTTTCCTTAAATCCATTAATGACGATTAAACGTATTTTTTGTTTTCTTATCGTTGTGAGTCATCAATATATGTAATTAAATGTGCTTACTATTTATAGGAAACAGTTTTCCAATTAGTCACTTTCGTGTTAATAGAATATTAAGTAAGGTACGTAAGTACATGTTATCTTCTGTTTATTGTTGAGGAGCTCAAATCTTTACTTTAAATTGGCGCTGAAATGTAAGTTTCTGACATAAATTTTAATTTACTCCGTCCTCCAATTATGCACCTACTGCATATATATATTTATAGATATAAAATAACGTTTTTTAAGTTAGCTTTGAGTTATTGCCGGTCATTAAAATATGTTTTATTCAGCCGTTTAAATATCCGTTGAGCTTTTTCCAATTTCATTAAGATAGGAGTCAGTTGATGTGCACTGCTCGGACAATTTGATTGAGTTTTATCAATGTTTGATCTTCTGAGATTTCACCATATGGTTCCCACAGAACGAGAATTGCATAGACTTCTGCTTGAAAGATGTTTTTGTTTCACTAATGTGGTCTAAGTATGGCGTTTGGATATCTTAGAACTGTCCGTTTTGATTGGGAGCTAGTAAGCCTTGGATCACGCGGGTCGCACACAGACCGGCTTGGAATGTAGCCAGATTATCTACGAAATAATCTAATGCAGCCTTCTTTGCGGTTTAGTAGAATAATCCACAAGACTCTTTTGAGTGACAATTCGAGGTTATCGCGGATTATTCCAAGGTACCTATATAGTTGCCGCTATCCCTGCCATGTAGCGTACAAGTTCAGACAAACTGGTTTTGACTTCTTCCTTCTCAATAAATATGTACACGGTTAGTGGAATGCAAAAATACAATAAATATAAATTGCAACTTTTATTTTATGCTTCTTCCTGGCATGGACAGGAATGAGGAATCAAAGCCTTTTTGTGAGGCCATAATGCACCGTCTAGGGGAAAGGTAATTTGGATGCCCATTCATGGTCTTCTCTTTCTTAAGACATACGTTCTTCCTCTCGTTTCTTTGCTCTCAATAGTAATGTTGGTTGACTAGTAACAAGTAACTTGGTTGAATTGAGGATTCGCTACGTTTTTTCTGGAATCACTATACTGATATAACGCTTTTGACAAGAGGATTTTTTCTGTCTTCTCTTCCTCCAGATCTTTCGCAGAGTGTCATAGATCAGGGGTGAAAATTGAAGGTGCCATCTGACCGCGAACGATTTTCTTAAATATAGCAAATAGTGGGCAACGTATCCTTCTCACCTTTCAAGCTCAATTGTCAACTTAAATTTAGTAAACATGGTAAACGCTATTCCAATATAAAATAGTTTCTGGTAAATTCGACGTCAGTAGTTGTGTTATTATTGCACATTTAATATTCATGTCTGAAGGAAATCACATATTTCAACGGACGATTTTATTTGTCAGCATAATCCACTTTGCAATCTTGAAAAGTTTTTATTTTTTTTTCTAAATAAAAAACCCCCCAGAACCTTCGTAAATTCCTTAAAACGACGATTGGAGACATATCTTCCATCAATTTCTTACAGATGCTGCAAACTAGTTGCAGCTATTTTTATCATCGATACCAACTTTTAACAGGACGAGATTAACCTGCTGGCCTTGAATTCCGTTGCAGAATCTAGTTCTTCAAATTGCGTAGCTCCTTGTCTTATAGTACATTCTTCGTTTTCAATCAACAATTACAAACTTTGTAGAAACTGGTGATATACATTCGTTCTAGCGATGTGATTTGAGTGACAAGCAAAAAATAAAAACCGCACACCACCTGCAAAAAAAATAACAACAAAATCGTTTTACTCACTTCAATGACGTCTACGGATGTTTTGTTTAATTTATTTATAAACTTTCGTTCAAAGTATATTATTCGACAGTTTTTTTCTTTCTAACTGCTGATTCTAGTAGTTTTTTGTTAAATGAATTTAATACATGATTATAAATGTATGTTAAACAAGCACTGTGACCTTGGCACTTGAAACGACACAAAAGTATTGTAACTGCGTGCGTTTTGTTTGCATAATTTTGCCCAGCGACAAGAATATAATATCTGAGATAAAACTGATAACATTTCTTCTGTTCTTATTGTTTGTAGTTTATTGTGTGTGTGTGTCAGTATAATTATAAATTTTTACATAATTAGGTACATAATCAGATATTGTGATGAAATAGCTAGTTATGACAGCTGTCAACAAGTCAGTGAGTTATAGCGATTAGATTATGAATCGTGGCAGGTTATATTTTTCTTATAAACTATCATCAACTAAGCAGGAAGAAAATGAGTAAGCTTTGTTACTATTTCAGAGGATGTGTGGTAATAAGCAAGATTGAAAAAGCATCTAAAAACATTCGGGAACATACAAACTTTAGTAGGAGGAGTGCAATCATCCCCGATGTTGCGTCTGCTATTAAACGACACCATATTTTTGCTATTCCTACGTCGAGAGTGCACGAAAATATACGACAGTTAACTTCATTTACATAGAACAGGTGGAAGAGGTATAGCATATGATCCCCCTGAGTTTCATGAAAGAAGAAAAACTGTCTTTCAAAACCTCCTGGAAACCCCAACCAATTGAAAAAGCAATTTTCTGATGTTGCATCGTACTGCCAAACCAGCCCGTTACACCACGAACTGCTGATACATTTTTACAGAATAAAGCAAACTGACAGTGTCAAGGGGAAACTTGGAATTAAGTTTAAAGCTGTTGGGGTGATCATCCTTCGTTTGTCAACATTATTCTTCCCTTCATGTATGACCCAAGTTTTCAATAATAAATTTCGAACTTATATATTATATGAAGCCGGAAACGCTTCTTTGAAAATATCAAAAATGATTCTGATACTGAAAAAGGCATCAGCTAACTCTACGTCTGAGTACAGAGCAGTTGCTATAAAAACTCATTCATCACTTTTTGACCAATGAAATAAGATTTCCTGCGCTAATCACTGGTTTTAGTTGCACTGCTCAAAATTTACTGATAACGAATAGCTTTAAAGAAACAGATGGTGTTCCATAAGGTTCAGTTCTTGCTCCCCTTCTTTTTATCTTTTCAATAATGAATATTTTAATATTCATAAGCATACTTGTATTCAAATAATGTTCAATTGAAGTCATCAGCTCAATTTAATCAGACGTTAGTCTTGTTGGCAAAGCTCTTTACCTCATAAATTTTAAGCTATGTTACGATATTCAGGTTATAAAGATGGTTTCTCTTAGAAATGTATAGGTATCTCGAAACTTAAAAAACACCAAGCTTCAGAAATGAATAAATATTAAGCGTTAACAGCCCATTCAGGGTCTTAAGCTTCTCCAACGATACCATTTGCATTTACGTCGACGGGAAGAATACGAATTTTCTTGTTGTCAAACTGTAACCCAACGGTTCTACATGTCAATTCCTGGAGATGGAATACCAAAATGTTTGTACACACAAACGTAGATGTTATATTTTTGTAGGTACGAAATTCGAAACAAAAAGTACTCTTTCACCCAACTTACATAGTCTTAAGCGATATCTATGTACAATAGACAGCACTTCAACAGCATAGCTTCAGTAAGTGGAAGCTGTTGTGTTCCATCTTCAAAGTCTAATATATTTAATATAAAGTAGAATTTATGGTTAATTGAAATACAGCGATCCATATAAATGAAAACATTCCAAACTTTTCCAATAACAAAACTAATGTGCGATCCCTCATTTTTACTATTCACATTCAGTCAACCATACTATTTAACATTTCTGCTCTAAAAAAGTAGACAAGAAAGTACAATCTGAAATAATTAATAAAATACATTCCTGTTGCGTGTCATTTGCAACTTATTAGCATATCTTTCAACAGTTGAAACTATGTTTCCTGACAACAGACTGAAGTGCAAGTTCTTCAACTTTTCACTTAGTTATTGCGTAAGTAATAACTCAACTCAAATTTAATGTTTATAATATGATCTACCAACAAAATTTGCAACAATACATACATAATGAATGTAAATATATAAATAAAACCATTTCATTTCTGTCTTTTTGTCTAGCGAGAAGAATGAGAAGCGCTTTCGAAGAGAGACTTCATAAGTGACCGTGTTGACTGGGTCATTGACTTTTAGAAGTAGAAGTCCTCTTTTGACTCGCACTTGAGCTATTTTGGAAGTGAAATTTTGTTAACAGTGCGTTAATACTTTGTTTCACAAATCAAAATTGTTAACAAGACCGAAACAAGTGGTATCTACACATTGACTCTTTTTCGATCTTATTTAGGTTTGATTTTAAGTGGTCGTGGGCTTTTTGGAATGTGAGCGCGTAGAGTAATCAAGTATTCACATGAGATAATACTGTAGTATAAAGTGTCTATTATTTTTTATACATATTTTTTGATACATAGTTTTGTAACACATCTTAACCCGCAATAAATAAAATTAATTTTAAGGCGTTAACGAACCACAAGACCAAAAACCCAGCTTTTCCTTAAATTATCCGTACGAAATGTATTTTTGACACTAATGGAAAAAAACGCCAAACGAACTAATGCCGAACTTTAAATAAGGCGTCTTTGGCAATAGTACCTTAGTGACCCGCTGGAATAAGGGATTTCAACCCTCTTTCTGCAGGCGGCAGGTACCGCTCACGCAACTTCGCTCGGGGTATGTGCTTTTCGTCAGCAGGCGCCTATGGTAACAGTACCTAAGTGACCCGCTACGCGGGTTTAATGTTTTTCAATAATATTTCCGCAGGCGGTTCGATTTTAGAATGAAAATAATGCTAAATTTTTAGAATTTGGCTTTTTTTCGTTTGGCGTTATTTCACGTCACCATGGAATGGGAACGACAGTTTAAAGTCGATTTCAGACTGCTAATTTGAGAAGCTTCTCATGTCAGTCTCTTGACGAAAAAGCGTGGCAAGGCATTTAATAATTGTTTGTGCTTCTTTAAAATAGTTTTGTGTTTGCTACTGAACATTCCTGGCATGGCCTTGTAATCGAATTAAGGTTTAATGAAAGCCTTATAGATTGTAACCAGATAAGAAGAGGTAAACAATTTCTTTAATCGCTTAATATTTCGCAGCTTTCTTGTCGACAACGAATACGTGATTATACCAATGAAGATTGTATAAACGTACATGCGAATAATGTAGGTTTCAGCGATGTAAATTCTATTTATGATTAATAGCTGAGTACTATGACTTCAACGACAAACAAATTTATTATCAAATTTAAAGGCATATAACTTTGAGCGCGAAACTTTAACATTTATATACCTAACACTAGGTTCCTAGTTAACCAGACAGACTATGCTTAGAACCGTATTCGCTGTTAAAAAAACTGTTCGCATTCCTTCTTTTTGAGTGCGTTGGCTTATTAAGTTTCTAATATTTGAAAAAAAAAATAACGTCCCTACGCAAAAACCAAAAAATTATTATATCGAAAAAAAAAAAAACATTATTTTCCAAAACTAATTCATTCAAAGTAAACATTTCGCCTACTTTTTATAATTTTATGTTATTTTTTCGGTTCAATTTAGATACATCATCCGATTCAGAGCAAATAATATTCTATTTTCGCGCGCATCATCCGATTTGCAACAATATTGACGAGCAAGATTTCTCTCTATCTAAGCAAACTAAAAATATCGTTTGAGTACCCTCGCACATTGAATTTCAATTGGATTTCGAAACGAACGTCTAAGAAAACAAATACAACAGAATATTCGCAATTTTCATTTAAAATGCAATTGACATCCGTTCAATTGCGCGAAATTCAGAGGCCGAAATAAACAAAGGTCAGCTGTACATACATTGTACTTATGTATACATATGTGTTCTTTTGTCTTGGTATACATTTATCAGTCGATATGATACTCAACCTGCTGTAGATACTTTGATGTGTTGCTTCGTTTCAAAGCGCCCACATGTCATCTAGAGTAATTAAATTATGCCTATGACGCACCTAATTGATTTAAATCTTTATAAAAACAAAAATGGGGTGTTCTCAATGAAGTCAACATGCAACAAAAATCTATTCCGTCTCTGCTTACAAAAAGTACTAATTTAAGGATTTCGTCGTCATCCACGGTTGCTTCTTTGTTGATCATAGGTCGCAGACATTCGATTTGTTCGCCATTGGGAGTTACTTTTCTATTTCAATAAAGGTTTTGAAACGGTCGTAGTGGATTAGAGATTAGTCAGTAATTCTGAGTATTTGATGCCGCAATTCTTCGACTGTAATGTCAGTTACTTCTTCATAGTCGATCAAATACTGCTGCGTATAAATTGTTTGTCATCCACAAGGAGGTAATTGTTAATCGGCGAACGAATTTGCAGGGAATATCTTTTTCTCTGTGCGGCTATCTATAAGATTTGTGTGTCCTATTTCAAGTTGTTTCGAGTAGCCTGGTTTAAGTCAGCCAGCTCACCATACATGCTTTCTATACACCTTGCTCAATTTGGTCTGAAATTCTTCTTCACAAGTATTGCAAATGTATGCTAGCTTTGTCATCTATTTTATAAAAAGGAACACTTTGACGGAGCTTTGAATGCCACTCTAATTGGATTCCACATTATCCAATATAAAAGTAGATAAAGGTAGTACACAGTTCGTTTACACAAATTAATTATTATCAGATGTCATTTAGGTCATCTTAGGAGTACCGCATGGAATTCACTTGGGACCACTTTTATTCCTGTTCTTGAATAATGATGTCAATGATTTCTTCAAAAACGATTTTTGTTTGATGTTTGACTTAAATCCCTTCATTTTACTTTTAAGTGATTTCAGTACCCATTTAACGTTTCAAAGGTCAAATGTTTGTCTTTTGTTTGAAGTATCTCACCGATATAGAATGACTATTTCAGCGAAAGAACGCAACTCATCAATCTTTTCGAGTCACTTTTGATTCAAAGCTCAGATTTAAGTCCCACATTGACTTTGTCTTTTTATTGTTTAAAATCTTTTCAAAGGAAATGGGGAAGAAAACGGATTTGGTATTTAATGTTGGTTTTTAGTTGACTGTTTCAATTTTCAAGGGTAGGTGCACAAACCATAGCAACACAGGTATCCATGTTAAGGGGTTATATCGCATATTCTTGGGCCAAAGAGATAACCGCGGATGTGTCTAATGAGCCATGCGGTGGGAAGGACAGGCCAGTACAAACATCACCTGGCACGGATTTGAAACGAGGCGAACTCTACCTAGGAGCGACCGTGGAAAGCCGTTGATGCAAAGGGGCTAGAATAAGATAGATATAAGTTAGAATAGGACTAGTTAATAGAAATTAGTTTACGGTTTAGGGAAGTATAGTTATAGTTTAGGATAGTTAGGTTGTTGATTGTTTGCATCTGACTTTCCGGCCTATCTCCTTGGTAGGGCAACGGTTTGATGGGTTTCTTTTCATTTTCTCTTTCCTTTCAGTCTATTTTGCGTCCGTCAGAGGTCCGAAATTGTTAGTTCTTCTTTGTTTTGCTAAGGCACTTTATTTTTGTTGTTGAGCAGGTGGTTTAATGCGAGGAGGACAAGAACTACCCAGTCCGACTAACCGTGCAACCGCGAACGTGCCACCTTCCTCCACTATTACTCCGATGGTACCTCTGTGGCCGAACCTAGACTCCTAACAATGGCGTATGTTCTTAGTTTTTTGCCTTATTCCAATAAGAAGATAAGAAGAAATGACAATTATCCTTTTATCCTACTAATACATATGCAAGGCAGAAACTATAGGTGGTCATTGTTTGTCTGAAAATAATTCACGTGGCATGTTGCCAATAACAAAAAAAAAAAAAAACAAGATAAAAAATTAACGATAACATCTATTTATGTACTTTGAATGATTTTATACAAGATATTAACATCAAGATAGGATTGTAATTTTTAAGAGATAAACAGATGGATTCTACTGATTGTACAATCTCGTGATTAAGTATTTATTTGTATTAATGTCACATTTTCTTTCGTCTTGACAGGGGCGCCTCGTTTCACAATTGGAACAACGAACTGCCACCACATAGACTAATCATGTATCGTGTGGCGTGATGTTGATTACGTCATACGTTTGTATACATTTTTATTTTCTCATTACAATCGTTTTGCAAATGATAAGCTAATTACTAAATGAAACGTCTATTTAGTCACATGATTTTTAATTTGATTTAAAGGTAATCAGTCAAAGGGTAATCAGTCAAAAGGATGTACAGAAAAAAAACCGAAAAAATTTAGCTGAAGCAAAAAAACACTTTAAAAACTTAATTAACATTGGGAATATGCACTTAAAAGATATTTGTATGAGTAACAAGACTGTGAATCATTGGAGATTTTTGAGGTCACTTTGGGTGCAACTTAAAACCGGTTTTTGTTGTTTGATACTTAAAACACTTGAAAGCTCGTGCACAGTCAACAGACTGTCAGCAGACTGGATCAATAACACTTTTATTGCATGCAACAGAATTATGTTCTACATTTCATACAAGTGTCCTTCATTAAGGGCCAACTATATTATGAACTGCAATGGAATTATACTTACGTCGAAACCGAACGAAAGCCCCATTTTTTTATTAAGTTTATTATGGGAAAAAACGCTCTGAGTTGAGTCGGCTTTTCGTTCAGTTTTTACTGTTAAAGTCCAACCACAATGTTCAAACGCTCCGTAAAATGTGACTTTACCAGATTCGCTAGGGCAGGACGTGGTACAGCATTCCACATTCATATTGTACGGCTTTAAAAAGAGTCTTTGTATTCCACTGCTCGTTCGAATATAGGCTTGGGATGAACTGATGTGCCTTCCAGCGTGGGAGTATTGTGGTCGAATTGTTGTTATGGTGGAATGCTACTGGCTACTTTGTGTGAGCAGTTATGGTAGAAGTAATGACAGACAGCTAATCAACATTTCAGATAGAAAAATGTGACAGAGTATTTGAGTTTCTCTTAAATGACAGAATACAGCTCTGTGTTGTGTGGGAAGTAATTAATTCTACTCAATTTATTTAAATTCACTTAAATTTAAGGACCATTCCGGTTGTAAACCCAAAGATGAGGGATATTAACCAGAAAACAAAAAAAGCTCAAGGTACTGTCATCAGCGAAGAAATGGATAGAATAGGAAAAAGACAGTCTTTTGAATCGTAGAGAAGGACTGGAATTATTAAAGTCTGATCTTGTGAAGGTTATCACACTTAGTCATTAAAAACCTCTAGACGGCTTTGTGGTTACACTTCAGGCTTTACGGAGACTTTTAGACCCATCCGTGTTAAATTAAATAAAATGGTTTTTACATTTCGACATATCCGAGTTTCGCGTTTAGACTCCAATTGCAGATGTCTATTAATAAACTGTCGATTCTCATACATTTTGTCAATTAGCAAAATCAAACTCGAATTCCAACGTTCTCTATTGTTAACAAACAGAAAATAATCAAATACCAATTTCAAATTGAGAACCGTAGTAGGGCGAGTAAGTTTTATGAAGAGAAGGTTCACGCGCCGTTTGTAGACATTTTAATTTTGAATATGTTTATTTTTCACTACCCAATTATTTATAGAGAACATAACAGAATTTACGCAATGAAAAAGCATAGCCATGCGTTTGAATTCTAATCACCCAAAAAAAAAAATCCAAAAAACATTCTCATTGAACTTGAAATTGAATTACAAATTTGGAAACATTCAAAAATAAATTTTCCTTTGGTCTTATGCAATTTAGTTAAGGTTTTAAAGCCCAACTTCCGGCAAAATAGAAATGTCCAACTTGACTTCTAATTGAACTTTACCAAAACGAGACTAAGGTGAACGTCAATAAAATAAACATACTTAAAATATAAATGTTTGCAAGGTTTAAGTACTTAAGTGATGTTCAAATTGTGATCTTTAAAGTCTTTCTGCGAAATAACCAATTGGAAAGAAAATTTTTTTTTTATTGAAGGTCTATGCTTGTAAGAACACTTTTAACCCCTAACTTCTGGCAATTCAACATTTCAGGTCAAAAGGTTTTAAGTCAGCGTCAATCAAATTATTTCGAAGCTGAATTGTTCTGTGTCTTAATACACGTGGCTGGCTTTCAAGCTTGCGTAAATTATATTTAAACTACAACATTTAATTCCTGAAATGGGTTTTGGAATTCCAGTGCTGTCAATCATCAGATAACTTTTGTGGCTTCAAATGGAAATTTGAACCTGGACTAGTGATCCTCTCGGGCAAGCGTTATCGATGTAGCAAACAGACTAGCATTTTTGTAAACACCCACAAATAAAAGTTACCACCACTCTATTTCATTTGTTGAAAATGAAAATCTGTGAAGTTAAGTTTACACCCTTAGCTGTTTTAAGGAAAAAATTAAAGAAAAGACTTCCCCAACTTGGACATTTTAGTCTCAGATTATTTATTGACAATGTTTGCAAATATTTACTGCCAGTACCACTTTCTTAATTTAAAGACTATTCGAATCCAGAGAGTCTCAGCGAAGTTTAGTTGAAATTTTCTGGCGGTAACTTTTATTTGTCCACTACGCTACATTGCGTTTCATAATAAATTCTGTTCTGTTAAAATGGCATATCTAAATTTTGACTCAAAACATACAAATAAATACCCCACATACGTCATTGGGGAAAAATATTAAAATCGAAAATAAATGGTTCAAAGTTCTTGGTCCATTAATAGAATGTATCCGGCGTTTATTTAATTTTTTTATTTATTTTTTTGCAAAATTAATTTGCGTTGTATAAATATGTTCAAAAATATGTATGTGGAATATTTTATAAGAGTATGTCGAAGGTCTATGTATACATAAAAATTATACACTAGTCCTTTATTTAAAGGCGCATTTTACCAAAAATCACATATCAGACTTAGTCAAGTAAAATGTTGCAGCTCAACTGCATCCGGTAGGAATTTAATACAATATCCATGTGAAGGGTTATTTCCTATTCATAATCTCTGGGATTCCCCAACCTATTTTTCTGTATCTAAGTTTCCGTCAGACCGTCAGTGAGACTCAGTAAACCACTCGAGTAATATTAATAGTTATCGCAAAACGACAATCTCACACATCGGCAAATTCAATGACCCTTCACTCTTATCGAGTGCTGTATTAAGACCAGTAAAATCTAATAAAATAAATACATCACAAGTGTTTTCCATGTGCAATTTTGAAGAACAGTTCTGTTAAAGAAGGATTACAAATTTCCATCACATGTTTGCGAATCATTTATCAATTAATTTTAATTTAAGTAGGAGCTTTCTTCTTTTATGTATTACTCATGTCGTCTCGAACACTGCACTGTGGTGAATCTCCTCTAGTGCCATTAAACCACTATCACCATGGGTACATTTTTGTATTATTATTTTAATTTGTATATTTTGTACACACACAATCAACGTGCATTTTTGTAAACGTTTGTAAATAAAAAAGGTGAAAGACTAAAAAAAGTAAAAACAAAGCAAACAATTTTCTTTTACACATCAAAGAAGAAGTGTTTTTCAAATCGTTGCATTTTTCCGTCTTCTACTACAACAACGAGTAACTAAACTATTCAAATGAATAGTATACGAAAAAAGAAACAACAAAATAAGCGGCAAAACATATTATGCAAAGCAAAACAGAGTCTGTGAAGAATTGTATGCATTAAAGAGAAAGTTCGTTTACCCTTTGAATGGTGTTTTTTTTTTGTATTAACTAAAGGGGTTATATTTAGAGCGTTATCAGAAAAGTTATTAATTAATTCGTTTCACAATGACTGGTGGAATATTGCATACATGTTTTTTTTTTTTGAATCTATTGAAAATGTTAGTTTATTTCTTTTGGCGGATCTAATAAAATTTAGTTTTTTTATGAGTTATATCAAATTCGGTGACAGCTAAATCTGGGTTTGGTACAAATAATAAATTTTGAAAAAAATATAAATATATTTTTGAAAGTTACTAAAAAACTAGTTACATCAGCTCCTAAATTTAAGCATAAGAGGTCATACTTCACGACTTAAATGCCTTTAGTGTATTCCAAACAAACATGCAATCATTTTAAAGAAAGTTTAGCCTCCTATCTTCGGAGGATATTGACTGCCCCCTAAGACTCGCAAAAAATGGTGGCGGAATTCTGACTCAAAATTACTATTCGTGATTGGTATTTTGTAAATCTTGTTCTGCGAAAAGTAATGTATGTAAAAAAAAGTGTTTTATTTTCACATGGAAAGACAGGCGTTACGTTGGTTCTTACACAAAATATTTTACCATGACAGCTTATTCCTCCATTTATTTGTATGTGTAAATCAATATATTTTAGCATTAACACTGCAAGTTTAAGAAGCTTTTTTTTTGGCAGTTTATACTTTAACTTACCAGTGATAGAGATGTCACATCTGAGCAATTGTCTCATTCAGGACAGCAACAGATTCAAAACTTAACGCTACCCCTCTCGTCTACATGCGTGTCTTCGTTTTCACGCCACTGGAGATCACTGGTGTCGTACGTAAATAATTGAATACAAATGCCTATTCAATACAAAATCGCAAAAGATTGGCAGGTCTAAAAACCCTAGTACCAGCATTTAATTGGCCACAGTGATTTATTCGTAACATTGAGGCCTGCCAAAACTGTCCGAAACATATTCTCGTCTTCCGATCGTATATTGCTTAGCACATTGAGATGCTTTGCAAATGTGTCGTGGCTCAAAATAGTCCTCATTACGTGCTGAAGTTTTTTCTCCCCAACGATAGCAAAAAATTACCGAAAAACCTTGCCACCAAAAATTTTGTCTATATAGATAAACTGTCGCCAATGTAAGGACTTCACAAGAAATGCCGGCAGACTCAGCAAAAGTTGCGGTCGTATAATAAATGCCCTTCGAGCTTCGAAAAGCAAAGTATGAGATTGTAGGAGACCCCATTTACCGACATTTTTTCATTGAATTTATAAAAGCCTTCGAGCGCCAATTCGGAGAGTTATTGGAGTTTATCTTAAGTGCAGCTTTTCTGTCACTACTTATTTTTGAGCCCACCATAGCCCGCACCAAAGAAGATATCGACGATTAGATCATAAGCTTCAGATAAGATGCAAGTGCTAGCAGATTTAATGTTGAGTTGAACTTCGGCGACGAGAATATTCACTACACTGTGAATAATAATTAAGTTGCAGCTGTAGGATAGCTCATTTACTGTTATTTTGCAAATCAATGTTGAAAATGTTCTTGATTTTTTTTAAATGGCGGGCCTGGAAACCGCCAGTTTGTAATTTTAAAATAAATATATTGTATCGATATTTATCTCTCATGTTTAGAGTAAAAAAAAACGGATGTCACATGACAGCTCTGTGTAACCTATCTTATTCCGGAAATAATTTGTTTTTATTTTTCACATTCACACTGACTCATTTGTTTTCGGTATTCAACTGACGAATCTTCTAATCTATCAACGTTACAACCATGTAAAGGAAAAAACTAAACCGCACTAATGTTTGTCACGAGATTATTTTTTTCCAATCGTAACAAATGAAATTAGCACATCAATGGATTCTAAATTCAACAGATAAAAATCGACAAAAAAAACATTTCTCATGCATTTCAAGGTCAAAAAATTATTCTCTCTGTACACTTATTTCTAAATCAAGTTCTCCCAAAGACGGCACACACTCTGATGCCTACTTAAGAGACAACTTTTACTGAAAATAAATTATATTTTCATTCATTGTTTCAACGGAAAATCCATCTCAGATGTAGGTACCCAAAAATATGTTGCTTGTATTTTCAGTTTTCACTAGGTGGGTGTGGTGTCTTCATGCTATTTATAGTCACAATCAATTGAATGCAATTCTCTTACTAGTGAATGTGCGGAAGATTGGTTTTCAATTTCTATAATTCATCAACGACCGGATATTGTCCTAAATCGGTAATGATTGTGAAATGTCTACAAACTGTAGTTCACAGTAGTATCTGGGTAATGACAATTTTTTTGATTAATTTTCACAACAAATGTGCTAAGTGATTGTTATTTACTCCCAGATTATCAAACGTGCTGTCAATTTGTTATTACCTCACGTAGACCCTCATACGACAGCTGACCGTTAAATTATTCGTAGTTATAAATTGACTGACATTTCTAGTATGAACACTAAACATGTGTCTGTCTCTGTCGGCTTCTTATGTTATTCTAGAAAAGAAATTAAGACAAACTAACAGCACCTTACTACAAGAATGTCTTCTAGATTTTTTAATACATCACTTTGAGCCAGGTTGGCAAGTCAACACATTTAAGCCTTGTTAGATATTTTAGCAATGTAGGTAAACCGGCGTTTAAAGAATTTAAGCGAATGCAATTTTTTCATTTCTCTTTTCCTATCGCATTTAATTCTCTTTTTGACGTCTGCCACTGTCATATCTCAGATGTGTACGGCCGGCATATGTATTTATAAAATAAAACGGGTTTTGTCAATAGGAAAAAAGAAAAATACACACCGCGAAAGAGAGAAAAAGTGAGAGAGGGAAAAATATGATAAAAATATCTACATCATTCACAAATCACAACTACCAACAAAAATTCCCTAGTCGTTTTGGTATTACTATCAAACGTAGTACTTTATTTTTAGAGCTATCGCCTCTAAATTAAGTTTAAAAAAACGCGCACAAAACTCTCTGTCTCACTCTCAATACAACTCCACTCATTATTAGAGAGTTAAAGAGAAATGCCGCATAAGTGTTCAAAACAACCATTTGTTACGTCATTTTTTATCAACCATTTTTGATTGGTTGAAAAAATCGTACGATAAATTCCTTACTCAGTGAATCAGCACGCTAAAGTGTATACGCAAGCAAGTCTGCTTGCACTGCAATATGTTGTTGGAAGTAAAATACCAAAAGGAAACGAAGAATTGGTATAACAAGGTTTTTTTTTTTGTTGTAAATATTATTTTGTTGGTGCGCTACTAACGCAACCTGGGGAACGGATTTTGGTATCTCGAATGCGAAATTTTGCAAACGGCATGACCGCAAAAATGTGTTTGTTTGGTTTATAGCGGAACTTTAGCTGAAGGTTGAAATTTGCGATTAAAAACAAACAAAAAAAAATACATACATACGTTTTGTTTATTTTTTTTATCTCACTTTTTTTTTTGAGATATTTATAAGTTTAAAGAACCAATTTTTTTTCTGAAAAAGTGGGTGTGAATGAAAAGCAAATGCTTATCCATTGAATATAAATTTTATATTTTTAAAACTCTGGGCTTATGTTTTGAGTAAAGATAAGACTCATTGGGCCTTACCAATCGTGGTTCTGTTTTTGGTATTTTCTTTTGCATGAGTGTGTAAGGTCATGAGGGAAAATTCAAGCTCTGGTTCAAATATGTTATTGGTACTGTCAGGCATTGAGATGTTTGAGTTTAGCAGTTTCAACGTATCTTTTTGGATATTTTCTTACTCTTTTGTGATTAGCTAAGAAGTCACAAGCCATTTGTATTTTTAATACAGTTCTTCTTCAACTTTCGGGATTCCTGTCAATAATATCTACTTGACTAAGTTTAGATCTTTGGATGCTTACATTTGCCGAAATCATCCCTAAAGGCTAATAAATGTCTGTCAACATCATCGAATCTTTCTTTGCCCATGTCAGTGTATCCCTTAACCGATGCCAATGATGCAGAAATACAACTTCCTAATCCATTTTGAATGCAATCGTAGCGCCAGAACTGGCTTTGATGTGGCCAAGATGTAGATTGTGGTAGCACCTTTTATTCTTCTCTGCTCCTTGACCGATTAGACGAATCCTTACGAACATGCAAACAAGCAGGACAGGCAAGGCTAAGATCAAGGCTGGTAAATTGTGTCAGTGCTACTTGGGTTCCTTCCAAAGCCCTTTGCCCTTTGGAATCAGTCGGTATAATGGTATCTCATTCTACGCGTTAGATAGAAAAACTACGGTCTTCAAAGATCTTTTTAGCGCACACAAAGTCAAGTACAACGCTCCTTACATCCTTCAGCACAAAACCTGACAACATGTTCAATTACTATCAATAGATGGCGGTAGTAAAATAAAAAAAAACTTTCAGTCGACTTTTAAGATTTTAAAATTCACGGCCTACAAACGTCTTTTGAATCAAGCCCTTTACATTTCTAAAAGCTGCAACTAACATCAAGTAGTTCCTTTCTGCCAGTTAGCCATAAGCAGATTCAACTACACCACAATTAGACAGTAAAGATGCCAAGTTAAAACCTTATTCACATTGCTTTCGCCGTTCACATTGCTAAAAATAAACATAATCTTTCCTCTTGGATCGTTCGTGCATACCAATGAATCTGTGGCAATATATCGTATCTATATGAGTATACAACTTTGTAATTTTAAATACACACACACTCATGCAAAATGTGTTTCGTTATTATTTTTTGCAAACAACTTTTAGCAATAAATTCATTCATCTCATGGCCAAGAGTTAAATAAAAACAAATAATATTCATCCAAAAAATATGAAAGCAGACGTACATACATAGTACATGTTTGATGAACTTTAAAAATGTGTTACGTGTGTGGGTTTGAGCGATAAATGATTTTCACGCCCATATTTGCGAAGCGCAGTCATCATCATTATTATCAGGTTGTTGGATGAACTCATCATCAAATCTATGACAAATTTAACTCCCATAAAAGTTGACAACACGTATTAAAGTTGAGGTGGTAATTGGTGAATTTTGTCGTCATAACTGTACTGGCTTGGATAGTTAAAAGTGCATAATTGTAAATTTAATAATACTCTCGATTGTCTTTATTAATGACTTGTCAGGCAAAAAAAGCACTACCACTGCAAACTTTCACTCTAAATTGCACCAATCTGTGAACTTCAATGCAAAAAAAAAAACTATGGTAGGTAGTCAACTCTTACTCTTACGTGATCTCTGCAGCATCCTACTCCTTTTACTGAAAGAAAGGCACAGTGGAATTGCCTTGCTTTTATCAACTTTTCCCCAGAGTTTAAGTTTGTCTTCTTGAATAGATTTTTTTTTTCTGTCAATGTCGAGAGCTACTAATTTCTATGAAAAAATGCAACTACAATTTTTTTTTATAACTCTCTTATCTTAAGATAAATCGTGTTGTATTACGCTGCGTATAATGAGCAAACGAAAATGGGTCAAGAACTTAACTTGTCCTGGAGATTTTTATTAATTGATTTTGTGCACTTGAATTATTTATGGAAGTCATAAGGATTGTAGGTTAATGTGTCGATGGATTATTTTATTTTCGCTAAATGGAGGGCGACTTTTGAGGTCAGGGCACATGTTTATAAACACTAAAAATTGTGTATGGAAACTTGAACGTCTTCTTTAGTCTTTTATGGAAAAAAGACATAACAGCTTTTTTCAGTTTTTTGTGATTTTTCAGGAAACACGTTTTTTTGGAGGTTGCTACTATCCTCTGAAGCACTCAGACACAACAACTGGTTCATTGTACTACCATGCAGACATCTAACATTCATGTGCCCAGTTTTTCCGTCTTTTGAAAAAAAGCTATGAAAAGGAGCTTTAGAGATGAAGAGCTTTGATGTTCGGCATTCGTAGAAGCATGGCATGAAAAGAAGTATATGTAATTTGCATACTTAAACCCGATAACTGCTCACACGCAAGTCGCTTTACGCGCAAATCTTGAGACGCTACTTCTGTCTTAACGCCACAACATGCGTACTGTAAAGGAAAATAAGTGGAAACCGCCTTTTATACGCTGGTCTTTTTTAAAAGGTATTCCCTGCATAATAAGGAGCTTCCTAGACTTAGAAGGGGCTTTTACAATGTCGAAACATCTGCAATCGCAAATTCTCTAAACATAGATGAACCAATCGGTGAGTTGACCGATTAAGTTTAGTCGGATTAATAGCTCATAATTGGCTCTTTCCCCTTCTCTGCAATCCGACATGCCTGAAAACGGAGCGTTGCAAAGTGATACCTTTTGCGGATGATGTTGCTATTACAATCTCCGGAAAGCACCTCAACACCTTAGAAGAACTTCTTCAATACGAAGGTGGTGCTTTCCGGATTTGTACATCCTTAACAAGCTAACGAATCGGGCAGTTCGTTTCGATCTCGTTCTTAACCTCACAAAACTGAAATCCATCTGTTTTGGGGTAATGTTGGGCAATTTAAGGTTTTTCTTCTTCATAAAATATAAAAAAAGCCAAAATACTACAAAAGCGTAAATTAAAACGATGCAAGAAGCTAATATTTTAGCTAAGATCACTTTTAATTTAGTTCAGTAATTTTAGCTATATGTCACGCTTTAAAGTGAGCTCACTTTTGAACTTGTATGCAATCCTGAAACGACGCAGCAGAAACTGCAACTTATTTCTCTTTCGATAAATAACTACACCTACTCTTTCTGAAAGCCAGAAATAAAGTTTAAATGAAAGTTTTAAGGAGCACTTGGCCCTGTTTTTTTTAAACTGGTGCTAATTAGCACTACCACCAAGAATCGATCTTTTGTGCTCCCTATAAGATTAGTAAGTAGTTTGGTCTGGCGACAATCCTAGGTCTTTGATGAACCTTACGATTTTTGAGGCCGATGATTTAGCAATATCCTTAGGTTCGGTGAGTCCTTTTTTGAAGCAATTAAGCCTCTTTTGGATGATTGCTGGGCCGTTTCTGATTGTTCTAGGCAGAGTCTACACAGACCTATAGAGCTTTTACCCATTTTTATGAGATGATGGTTCAGGACCCATAGTAGCCCTCTTTGCATCAATTTTGCTCATAGAGAGGATCTGAAGTGCGCGTTTCTTGTTGGCGAGGCCAATGAATTTTTTAACATGGCGTAATCCTTGGATGGAGCTCCATTGGTGTTGGCGTTGTGTTTTCATGTTTGAGTTCCAATTTGATATTACTAGTGGGTAGTCCACAGAAGGGCTCTGGGCAAATTAAAGGGGATGCAGAGCCTTTTCGTGCTAGGTCATCGACCTCTTCATTACCAGGAATTCCTTCGTGTCTTGGGACCCAGTAAAGGGTCACTTTGTTATGGGACGTGAGTTGTTTTAGAATAGTTAGACAGTTCCAAGCAAGAAAAGAGTTGAACTTGTAGGAGTGAAGAGCTTTGAGTGCAGCTTGACTATCTGAGAGGTTATTTATATCTGATCTTCTGATATTGCGTCTTAACCATTCTCTTGCGCATAGTTCAATGGCATAAACTTCTGCTACCTTAAATATTATGAAGGTGAGTAAACATCCAACCACTATTTTTTATTCCATGTAAATTTCTCCGAATTTACAATACAAATAGATATCACCCATTGTATTACAACACACAGCCTACCTTCCCACAAAAGATTGACAATATTTTCACCTACTTTCCATTTTGCACAAAACGAGTAATAAAAAAACTTTCAAAATGCTCTACCCTGTATTATTATTCAATGGAATACTTTATCTATTTAAACAGTATTTAGCTAGCTAGTGATGATTTCTTCAGACATTCATGTATGATGTGCCACAATGTGAATCAAACTGCGTAGAGCATCTTTTCGATAATCCTCTTAAATGCAATTCGAGTATTTATGTTTTTTTTTTTTTTTTTTGTTTCAGGAGTACTAACAGACATACAGACAGACTTTAAAATCGGTGACGACGATGGAGGCCTGCTGCAAACTGCCTTCGTTCTGTCGTACATGATCTGCGCGCCAATATTCGGTTACCTCGGTGATCGGTATTCCCGCCGATGGATTATGGCAGTTGGCGTCTTTCTATGGAGTACGACGACATTACTTGGATCGTTTATGAATCATTTCGGATGGTTTATAACATTCCGAGCACTCGTTGGCATTGGTGAAGCGTCGTACAGTACAATAGCGCCAACGTTAATATCCGATCTGTTTGTGCATGACTTGAGATCGAAAATGTTGGCGATGTTCTATTTCGCTATTCCAGTGGGATCTGGATTTGGGTAAGTTTTAAAAGCTAAAAAGCATCTTCAACACATTTTCTTAATTCAATAATAAATTGCTATTAGATAATCACTTAATAGAATAAAATAAATTTGTTTAGCCAATTTAAAAGCCATAAACATTACAAAGGTAATTGCCGATTTAATTCCCTCATTAGTTAGATGCAGTCGGAAGCAACAGAACAGAGGAGATTCTATTCTGTTGCATTTGTCAGCCAATTGTCAATTGTAAGCCCGCATTCTCAACCACCATCGCCTTGATGGTGTGATCATGTCTGATTCTCGGGTAAACGTTTAATTTTAATTATTTTATATTTGATCTTGTGACAGTGAACCGCGGCGCAGTAGGCGCTGCTGTAGACAACCAATATCAAGGGTCACTTTTAGTTCAGTGAATTAAATTTGTTAAAATATTTTCTTCAATCGTGTGTCAATTAAAATATTCAGAACAGATACGGCGGGGATAATAAAATCTCAATGGAATGATATTTGATTGTGAAACAATTGACATTAAATGATTGATGTAACTTTGCCCCCTATGGGGAGGCACGCATTTTATGACATTCTATCAGTGATCAACAAAATCTCACGTCAATTCAGAGAGGGAGGGGAGACATTTGTATAGGCCCCCCTGATCTGAAATGCTAACATGAGAACATGTTTGGGATGATTGCACGCTAAAAGTCAATTTGTAACATTCAATTTATGGAATTTTCTTTAAGTGAACACTTTCGTGACAAGAAGCTATTTTGTTTTAGTTTTTGATGAATAACAGGTTCTAAAAGTGTTGTTCTATTCGTTTTACACTTTATTAAAAAAAATTTTGATCACTTATGGTGGAATGAATTCTTTAAATGATAAATGCCAATCAGCCAACAATTTGTTTGGGTTTCAATTTTGTCTCTGGTGTTTGTCTTGTGATTCTGCAAATGAATTTGAAATAAATTTTCAGTCTTTGATGGAATTGATGTACTTGGAACTACGTGGGTCTGATATGATCTCTTCGTGGATTGTAATGATTCGTTAGCTCGATTTTAGATTTTGTTGGTTACGAGCTAATTTAAATTCATAAATGGGATAGTCATATCTAACGTCTATTCAATCTTGTCCTGGTTTAAATTAGATTGCGTACAGAGGTGGAACTAATTACCCTTACTTCATGTTATGCCTACCTGTGTTATGTCCTCGTTAGAGTTTTAGACGGATTGGGGTATATGCTAGAGTTACTTCTTTTTGGATTCCAGGTTACAAGGGGCGTCAAAAGCAATAAAATTGTGGATGATCCAGCCCGAAAAGATCAGTTTATTCTTGCATAGGCGCAAAACCTTTTTGCAACATGCCGACCAGCAACATCAAGGTAGAACTAAATTCTCGTTAGCTCTAAATGTAGCTCTCTCGACTCGATGTTACGATCGTAACCTATTTTCTAAACTATCATTTTCAGAAAACTCGGCAAAAGTTCCACCGAAATGTGTTGACTCTGCCTAAAAGATCAGGAAATTGCGGAGCACATCTTAAGTGAATGGCTGGAATTTTTCCAAAAGGATATAGAGCCACATTATCGTAATAAAAAGTCTCCGCAACAATTATTTCTAATACAAAAGTATTTTTTTTTTTGCAAGACTTCAAAGGTAGAGGTTTAAATATCTCGAAGATGTTCTTATGACCTCTCAATGCGTACCAGTTTGGCTTTCGATCCAGCAATACGACGGTTTTCGCAGTGAATCAAATTCTGGCAAAGACAAACGAATTTGAAGTCATTGCCCACCTTCTTTTTGTCTCATCAAACTAAAATTCGCATATCATTCACATTGATCGTCCGGAACTCTACATGGCGATGTCCGAATTCGGCATTACGCCAAAACTTATTCAGTTGTATTTACTGGGCTATTCCTGACTTAAAGAACATTTGCAAAATTATAGCAAAATTGTTAAAATGTGTGTAGGATGTGAAAAAAACAATAACGCGTCAGTTATTTTACTCAGTGTATAAACTTGCGCGTGAATATGAGCAGCGCTTACGATCACCAACACAATAACGATCACCCGTCAATAATACGTTAAATGCGTCTTATGTCAGCATGATACATTTGGAAGACTCACCGTTAATTTGACTTTTATCCAAAAGAGTATACCACAAAAAGTGTTTTCTCAAAGGCCTTATGATCTAAGTGTCATGCATTAAATATTGCACGTCCATAACACTTTGCAGTACCAAAAAAAAATTAAATTACATACTTCTTGCTTTCAATTTACACCACCAAAGCGTGTGCTCAGATTAGCAATAACTTGTTAAAATTCTTTCATTAATTTTCACAAGTTAAGTGACGGAAAAATCTGCATAATAAGAACTTTTTTTTTATTAAATTTATTGATTTCATAATATTAAGCCGGATGACCACATACTTTTTATATAACCGAATCTCTGAAACGCATTTGAACTTGTCTAGACTTATTTACAAATTAATTGTCAGGTTTAGTTGTCCTCAAATTAAAGTCGTACACCTTATCCCTAGAAATTCGACACGTCTCACTTCCACATGACATAATTCCGCAGGAGATTTGCAATAATTTAAAAACTAAATAAAATAAAACCTCCAATCTTATATTTCATCAAAATCACATGACGTTGTCTTGTCGTGCTTGATGTTTTTTCTAACCAACAATTATGTATGTAAATTACTTGCACTTAGAGAGGCGTGCTCTAGAATTTCTTAAAAAAAAAAATGTTTTTATTTTAATATTCTAAATTAGATTTGCGAATTTGACTGTGTCCTTGTAAAAAGCATTGTACTACTTTTGAATAAACATACATACATACTTAAATAAAAAGCTTCTATGAATTTTGTATGAGTGATTGTTCTACTTAATACGCGAATCATATTCAAGGACACATACTGTGTCTGTGCTTCTTAAAGAAATTAAAACTTCAAAAAATGCGCGCATAGTTTCATTTCCTTTTAAAAATTTGCAAACTTCCGTGAGAGAATGAAAATGCTAACAATACAGCAAACTTGACATATATACATGTCATTGAGCTATGCATATGATAGTGACAGTATACATTTATTTATTTTCTAAGTTATAAGAAAAATAAAGCTCTAACGTAATTTCACTCATCATTTCAACACTTTAATTAATTATCCATTGGAGAACTTCACGATATAAAAAATGTATTATTTAATTCGCAAAGCTTGCATGTAGAACAGCATCTGCTGCTTGTGGATAATTTTATTAAATTCTTAAATTGTCCTCGATGTTTCGTAAGAGTCTTTCGGATAGTTCCATATTAAAGTTGATCCTGATTCTTCTTAGAGCCTTTTTGTAGGGTAGTATCGATATGGTCCGCAAATGTATTACTCATGCCTTACGTGAGATCTTAAAGCAAGTTAGTTATTAACAATAAAATAAGGCAAACAATTTTTAGGAATTTCACCACTAACGGGGAAGCCGTAAAATTTGGTTATGGGTGGGCGAAGCAAAGCGATCTCGAACTTTCCTCCCTGCTCGTTATTACCCCATATTGGCTAACAAGCCTATTAGATAGTGAGACATCGAAATGTTACTCAATGTTTTGTTCTTTTTATCAAGTGGCAGTGCCAGATATAGTGTTGTGTGTCTTCGTGCGAGTATTCGTCTTCGTCACAATTTCATTTCATTCTTAGCAAATTGTGATCAGTTAAAGGCCACCTTACAGCTTAAACAGCGATGATGCTCTGTTGCATCTAGAGGCAGCTTATTGCCTCCAATTTTATTATACCCTACGAAGTCCACTTCTTAATAGCTTTCAATCTAATCTAGTATTTCTATAGTTAGTTAGTTATAATAGTTCTCTGAGTTTGCAGAGACTCGGTTTGATCCATGTCGGATCCCTTGCTTGCCATCCCATTATGACTATGTCCAGAAGTCCTGGGTAACATGATTTGTGCTGTGAGACAACAGCATTGAACATTAAATTACTTTTGTGGCCGCTTGACTATCAACGAATATGAAAATCCATCAGTGTGTATGATCAAAATATTGATTTGAGAATCTGAATTTTGGGAATTCAAATTTCCTTACCTGCTCAGGAGAAGCACTAAAATGGTCTGTCAAAGTCGGTGATTATAGGGTGACATGTAGTTGAAGGTGATATTGTTTCCTGCATGCATATTTCGGAACTGCAAATCATCAATACCAGCTGATTGTTTGGCTGGTCTTCAAAGCGCTCTTGGTAGCTGAGAAGATACTAGCTGAAATTAACTTATGATTGGTTGCTTTTTCTGCGGCTTGCAACCCTAGCTCTGCCCAACACGGGGTTGCATATGTAGAATGCTTTAGCTGCTTTTTTGCTCATTCACTAACATTCAACTTCCAATTAATTTTTCTATCAGGGATTACCTTGCACTCTTCGACACCTTCGTAGGGCTCCTAATCAATAGCTGGTGGTATGCATTTTGGTATGAGACATTTGTTTCTGAAAATTTTGTGGGTTGACCCGTGTAAATTTATGTTGAAAAAAATTAGCCTGACGCAACTAAACCTCCTGCTTTTTTTTCAACTCATCTGCATTTAATTGATGATGAGGATCTAGAGTAATGGAAAAATGAGAACTTGAGAATGCTGTTACTCTAATTTAATAGATGACTTCTTTTTTAAATAGATGCAATCATGACGCAGTTCTAGTAATAAATCTAAGTGAGCCATAGTAATTTTATCCGAAATCTCTGGCTTTTATCATCGGACGTTAATTACTATGTACAGAAAATAGATCCTTATCTGTTCTTACAACTCATATATTCAATGACGAAATGCACATGCGAAACGAGGTCCGGTTTCCCGTGGGTACGCTGAATTTAAGCAACGAATGCGATTTTTCAGAATTTAAGAAAATGTTTGGGTATTCGGTTTCTACTTTTACGAGTTTCAGTTAAATTGTTTATTATTTTCTAATGTTCATGTTTAAAATCTTACAAAAAAGGCAGCGTTTGTTTTTTGCCAAATCACGCTTCTTAATAACATAAAACAATTTAATGTTGATATCATATTTCAATAATCATTACTCGGAATCCAAATACATACATATATTCCCGGATTTGTTAATGTGATTGTTGCAAAAATTCCATAGTGTCATATTAAAAGCGAATTAAACAATCTAGTTTTAGTTGCGATTATGTTAAACAAAAATATTTTTACGTATCTTCATATCTTTGCATCTATACGAAATTACTTTAGATGGTCGACATTGTTAGGTTACGGGGGTCACGCACTCTTATAAATGCGTGCTTTTTTATTTGAAGTTGACTTGGTATTTCATCAAAAAAAAAAAGTAATTTAAGTACGACTAAAATATTTAAGAGCTGCATGATTTTCCCCGAGGAATTTCCACATACATAGTCAACTAATTAAAGTACGGTACAGTGATTGTTTGCTTTTATTGAATCACGTACTAATAATTGTGAATAATAGACTCTGAACACAGTTTTAATTGTTGAATATATTTGGCAATAATTAATGGTGGAATTGAAATTGCATTGAATTCATATGAATTTGAATTTGCTTCTAATTAGAATGAATAATCAAATTGTATAGTGTAGGGAATTCCCACTCATATAATTCATGAAACTACATAGATAGTTTCCACCTCAAAAAAATTAACTAAAATTTGTATTTTTCTCTCCTCTTCAGTTACATTATTGGCTCAGAAACAGCTCGTCTGGCTGGATCATGGCGTTGGGCACTCCGTGTCACTCCCTTCCTTGGCATTATCGCTGTCGTGCTGATATTCCTCATCAAAGATCCAGAACGTGGTGAAAGTGAGGGCTCCCACAACCTAGAACCCACAACATATATGGAAGACATCAAGGACTTGACAAAGAATCGCTCCTTTATGCTATCGACAGCGGGTTTTACGTGTGTCGCCTTCGTCGCTGGTGCCCTTGCTTGGTGGGGTCCTAAATTTATCTATCTAGGACTTCGTATGCAGCCTGGAAATGAGGATCTAACACAAAATGAGTAAGTTTACTACAGAATCTTCGAAATTTTACATTTGCAGATAAAAGAAAATATAATAATAATTGAACAAAAAAAAAATTAAGCGTATCCTACAAATTCGGGATCATAGCAATGTTTGCTGGACTTATTGGCGTGCCATTTGGATCGTTTCTCGCCCAACGACTTCGACCGCGAATACCGAATTGTGATCCATACATATGCGCATTTGGATTGCTTTTATCATCACCGATGGTCTACTTGTCGCTTGTGATGCCAAGGACAAGTGGTTTCCTATGCTACAGCTTTGTATTTCTTGCTCAAATTACTTTGAATCTTACATGGTCTATTGTTGCTGATATACTCTTGGTAAGAACAATTGTTACAACAATAGGTGAGAGAAAGGAGAATGACTGCAACGAGCAACGAAGCAACAAAGCTCTCTGAGATGTCCTGAATTTAATCTGTTTTTTTTTTTACAATTTCAAAATTGCAAAAACAATTATTCATTTAAAAATGTATTCTTTATAAATCTTTGCAGTGTGGCATTTAAATTTGGTACAATTACAATGGTAGCTGGTATTATTGGTGTCCCAATGGGAGCGTACCTATCACAGGCACTAGGCAAACGATTGCCGACAGCCGATCCATTGCTCTGTGCATTTGGATTGTTTGTCAGTGTGCCACTCATGGCCGGTGCCATGATTATTGTTTCGAAAAATACCATTGCGGCATACACGTTGGTATTTTTCGGTGAATTAGCTTTAAATTTAAACTGGGCAATTGTTGCTGATATTCTGCTGGTAAGGATAAATGTGTTGTAAATTAACACAAAACCTTTTTTCCCTTTTCATCATCAAATTTCTATTCCTGCCTAATCTATTGCTTTGGAATTTTCCACCCTATCTACGCATCCTTCTTCTCATTTGTATAAAAACAAACCAAACAAAATTAAATCATTAAAATCAATCTAACTATACTAAGCACTGAAAAAAAAATAAAAGAAAATATTAAAATTTACCTAAATATGTATGTATATTTATTTTTACCTTTATTTTTTGTTGGTTTTGGTTTAAATATTTTTATTTTAAGTCAAGTTTAGTTCGTACATATTATTTATTTTTTTATAATTTTACATACTTGAGTTAAAATTGTTACAACATTTTTGTTTTCGTTTTTATGTAACGTTCCTGTAAATATAAATTCATAGATCGTGGTTCGTTGCATCTATACTATTCATCTCTGACATCCAATGTATTTATATTCAACATAGCCCAAATATATAATATCAACAAGTTTTCTTACGGTCACCAAAGCTATATAGTTGGGTCTTTTGGCCGACATTTGACTTCAAAGTAGAAACACGGTATTCTTTCGAATTTACAGATTTATTGTGTAAAAACTTACCCAAACCAAATGGTACCCATATAAAATGTCTTAGTTAGACATGAGTTGGTTCATACACGTGACGGTGCTTGTAGAGCACTATTGAGAAATATCGATAAGTATTCTACTGATTGCGGACCAATCAAGAACGACACTGTAACGTGACGTTAGCTTAATTTTAAGCAATTTCTATTTTTTATCGTAGCGTGAATGCAAGTCAGATAGGCTTCTTTTATTCGTTATTTTCTTTAACAAATGTATAAGGCTTGTGTGGCTAACAAAGCCTAAGTAGATCAACGTGAAAGCAATTAGAAAGCAATTTGTTTTCTTCTGTTTTGGGGCAGCTCAATTGAAATTCACTGTGTAAATTTAATTTTGTAATATTGGTGGGGGCTAACACAACAATTTATTCGGCTTAATAGAAGCTACAAATAATTTAATAACTAAGACTTCGTATCATTTGAGGGAGTAATGAAAGGAGATCAATGATGTTAAAGACGAGAGTGCCACAGTAGAAATCAATAGCGACAAGGTTAGAATTATTTTTCCGTATCATGCGGGAGAAATACCCGTTAGTACCATACAAAGCGGGTAAATAGAAAACACGGAAGCATCTTAAATTACGAGGTTTAATGTTGAAAATATGATTAAATGGAAATGGGCAATCAACAGAACTATAGACAGGCCGATGGATGAAGCTGATATTCACTATGTCTATTCTATTTTGTCAAATAAACAAGTCGTTCCTCGAAGAGCAAATCGAGGAAAATGACTTTGAATGCTTTGTATGCAAAACATACTTGGTCTGGACAATTCTTTGGAACGTTAATGAAAAGGATAATGACAGCGACATGCGAAAGGAAATTTAGTTCGCAATCATAAAAAAACTGCCATGTTTACGAACAGATTAAGAGAAGTGTGTATAAGTTGACCGTGTGAAAGATAATGAGGAGAGGTTAGTTTCCTTACTTACGACCGTATTAAACTGTATGCCGTAATGCAATAAAATTCCTTAACAGTTTGACCATCCATTGTTGGGTAACAAGGTTATATCAAGATTATATTGCCATACGATCCGATGAATAAGAGAGTTAAATGAGGTTATAGGCTTGTGGTAAAAATTTGACTATATAATTATGTATAATCTGCGTTGACGAGTAGGAGTATTAAAAGACCGTTAGGGTCCAATAAGATCGTTGGTAAATAGTTTCAAGCGCTCACACAATACCACAAACTAGTCCTGATATGCGATGTTTAGGAAGATCTTCTTTAATGTAAAACGAATAAATGATACTTGAGGTTCCATTCATAGGTAAAGGATGTTTTTTTTAAGAGGTAAAGAACTTTGAAATGGAATAAAACGAAGATGATTTTCTTAAATTGACATGAAATTTACTTTATTCGAAAGATAATTTCCTGGCATTATAATTTAAATATGATTTCTGGCATATGACCACCACGGCTGGTTCGGAAGTAGTCTCATTTTCGTTGACTTTTCGAAGATTTTTTCCAACATTTATGGCCGTATATAGGCAATAACGCATCGAATGTTGTCCTCCAAGTGTTCAATCGTTTCGGGCTTATCGGCGTCAAATAGTCAAGCGGCTTTAAATCGCACGATCTTAGAGGACAATTCACGGGTCCATATCGTGAAACTATGCGGTTATCAATTGTGGCACGAGCTGTGTGACATCATGGTTGTTTAATTGATGAACGAAAAAGTCAATAATCATGGCTCTTTAACGGTCACCTTTGACTGCAACATTCTGGCCAGAATAATTTTTAAAAAAGTACCGACCAATTATTCCACCAACCCGTAAAGCACACCAAACAGTCAGTTTTTGTGGATGTAACGGTGTCTCAACATACACTTGAGGATTATCATTATTCCAAATACTCCAAATACGACGACAGGTTTTTTTTTATTGACGTATCCATTCAACCAAAAGTGAGCTTCATCGCTAAACAAATTTCGCGTATGAAAATTAGGATCAAAGGCAATCTTGTTTTGGGCCCATTCACCGAATCTTCAAAGCCTGTTCAGGCGTCAGTCTATTCATGTTAAAATACCAAACCAAACTAAAAATAAATCACTTCACCGCTAGTTAAAATAGTGTTGCCAACTTAAAGTTCTATACCTCTAGAAAACAACCTATATAAAATAAAATTTTAAAAAAAATATTTGTTGCATTGGACATCTGGCGAAAATCTGTGTATTCTTCGCCGTTAAGCAATATGCAGAAATGGTTTTCCATATTTACCAACCACCGACTGTGTTTCTACAGTCATAAAGTTTCTTGTTCATCTCAACTCTCAACCCTCACTTTATGGTGATACATCTTTTTTTTTTAATCAAAAATTAGTTAATTGCACAATCTCGATGACTGCTACGTGTATGTATGTGTAAAACTAAACGTGATATAATTTTACATTATAAGTCGTAGTTAATTTTAATTACACTTATTAGGCTAGTTGCACTAATAAACTTGATTAAAATCAAATACTAATATAAATGACAGTTTAACTAGATCAATTGCCGTGTCATTAAAATTATAAAAAAATACTAATCAAGTGCATTGCATCGTAATAGATGTTTCGTATTCCAACTTTTCTTATCTTACAAAGTCTATCCGCAATTGGAAACAAATCCCGACTAAAATGGTTGTCTGACTTTCTCGATTAGATTACATGCGTTTGTCTAACGTGTCTGTTGATATAAATAAAATTATAATCAAACTATATATGTATCGTGTCAATGTTAAGTTGCATAAATGCAAAAATAGTTAATAATATGATTGACAAACAATGCAACCGTGATCTGTGTGGTGTCATTTTAGTTTTTATTCTACAGTTATTAGTTTTTTTTATTGTTACGATACGGTACACGATCTTAATAACTATAATTGCATTTAATTGAGCAAAAAATACGTACTCGTATAGTGCGGACTTAGTTCAACTTGTTATCTATCACTGAAGTGTAGACAATAAACGGGGATGTAAAATTTCCATCCTAGTCTCAGAATTAACTATAAGATAAGAGATATCAATTTCATTGTAAGTTATCTAAAATTTTATTTTATTTTTAAATTTAATTTCTATACAATGACGAATTTTTATTTTATTCTAATTTGAATGTCATGTGCAATAGTTACTCACATGTAATTGCGTGTTTTCCCATTTGAATTCTCTTTTTGAATATACTTTTTTATATTCTTAACCAACACGATCGTTTACTACAGTCTTAAGCACAAAAGTCATATCTCCATTTTGGTTGTTTTGACTGAATCCACTTTAATATGGTTGATTTGATTTGACACTAATTCTACCGAAACAGATCCATTGGGTGACCATTTTTGGGGAGGAGGAGGGCAAATGCGAGAAATATGTGCAGAATCGTTACATCCTCTTCTCGTCTCCGTAGCTTTGATAGAAATTGTAGTGGGAGATCCCCAGTCTTTGGTCATGCAAAGGTAAAGCTCACTGAAGCTATAGAAGTCCGTTGGGTCTTCCTTGATTCAGCGTCAGCCTTATTTGCATGGCGATGCCGCATTGGTAAGGCTGGTTCCACCTTAATTTTGTTTTTTCATGGATAAGGGACTTGATAAACGTTGTTGCATCGTTTTCTTTAATTGTTGGTCTGTTTTGTTAGCCAATTCATCAATGCTGTGACTCGTTAACTAGCTATGGCTGATGTTCAACTGTGTGGCTATCTCCTTAAGAGATGCGTTGCTTTTGCAGTGATTTGATAGATGACCACTGCGGCGGTGACTTCCACGGAAGCTGCAATGGTTTTCTTCTGAGAAGATATCGGCTCTTAATACTTTTTGGCTCTAAGACCCATTCATGAATATTGACAGCAATATGTAGTATAGGACATATCGTTCCGTCCACTTCCCTTTGTTCATTATAGAGTGTTTGAAGCCCAGTTTAAAACCAAGTTTAGTAGGTAGTTGATGTGTTGCAATCGATGCATTGCGAGTGTATTGATACGACCAATATTTTGATCTGTCAATTGTCGGGAGTAGCTCAGTCTAAATGCTGAGATGATAGCATGGTTTTAAGCGCCACTATTGCACCTGTATTTGGGACGTTTTATCCATCAATTTAAGAGTGTGGTTATTTTCCGTACAAATGAATAGGTCTTACTCCCGAAGTATTACAGCCATTACAATATGTACGGTTCTATGCCCTTTAGCAGGAGTATAGAGCTTTTTTGAATGTCGTATTTTTTTTTGTTAACGTATTTTTTTTTTTAATGCAACTGTTGGATAGATTAAAAGTGTGTAGCACGGGACTTATGCAAATTTAGTGCAATCTGTAGAACATTTAGAGAAATCGACATCATCTGCGTAGGGAATCAACGCAGTTGGTGTTCCCTATGTCGAAAAAATAGTTCATCTAGAAAAATATTCCATCCGTTGTGCTTGTTTCATGATAATGCTGCTCCTAAGTAAAACATTTATTACTCCGGTTTAAAATAAATAATGATGAAATATTTATGTAATGTTCATTGCTGCATGTACAATCTTATGATGTGTATGCTGCCCTCTTGCTGATATTTTCGGTGGCTGCAAGCCAACTTACAACAAATGCAATATTCTGCATTCTATAAGCTTCGTTGGATATGATTCGGTATTACACATATCGCATTTTATTATGTTTTGAACCAACTTATGTCTTCTTCTTCTACACTTTAAAAAGTTTCACTGTCTAAAATGTATTATTATGTATTCTGTTCATGTGCTTACGTGTATCTGGATTAGGTATTTAAGATTATAAATGCTTTTCATTGATCAAACTACACAACAGTAATCTATGTAGTTAGATTGATTTTATATGCTTACTTCATTTTGAGAATCCAACTAAGGCTTTCTGTCAACAAACAATTTGAACACGCACCTAAACAACACACATCCATTCACCACCTCACTAACACTCTTCCTTCCGGGCAAGAATGTCAACAACAAAATTGCCTGGAGTATTTTATTTAAGCTGATTCGCGCCTAAAAGTATGCTTTTCTTATAATATATGTTTATTTCCCCACACGTAAAAGTTTTGGTAGAATGATTCTCCACACTGTCATGTTGAAACAGAAAAATCCGAATCTAATGTTCGAACCAATTTCATTCGAATGTCGATTTAAATAGATTTACAAACCCATTGTCCAAAGTGGATTGTATATTTTGTATTTTTCTCTAATTCAGCACCATCTTTTGAGAGCTTTATTTCCTATGATTTCTTTTTGCACACGCTTTTGTTACACTTGTAGGTGTGGGCGGGAAAATTCAAAAAACACAAAAAATGCATTGTCATTCATTCTTTTCTAACACTCACCCTTAATTTATTTATTTACTTTGTACTCTCTGTGTGTGAATATGTGCATTAATTTTATTTATTCGTAGTACGTTGTGGTGCCAACAAGAAGATCCACCGCTGAAGCGTTTCAAATTTTAATATCACACGCGTTGGGTGATGCCGGAAGTCCATATCTAGTCGGAGTGGTAATTTATTTAGTTGCATTCTTGAGGAGAGTCGAATTATTGTTTGGTTTTTCATTTTAGTTATCTGAGGCGATTAAGAAACACCTAAGGAATTCGGCGCATTCAACTACGGAATTTGTATCAAATGGATTGGAAAGTCTAGCACTGACACTGGAAAATGTTACAGCGACAACAACGTCGAATCCAGTGTTGGAAAAAGTCATTCTCGATCAGGTAATATAGAGATTTTTGAGATAAATATTTAAATTTTGTCTAATTTACGCTGTCGTCTGTTTTTTTAAGGATACAAATTTAACCAAATTCGAAGCACTGCAATATGCACTGTTTTCGACGAGTTTCGTTGAAGTTATCGGTGGAATTTTCTTCTTAATTACGGCTGCGTTCATTATAAAGGACAAAATGAGGGCCAGTCAAGCTGTTAGAGGTGAGTAAAACAAATGCATTAGTTTAAATCATTGAAAAGGGTGGCTATTATTTCTGCCTACATGGCTATTTGTTGCATTATTTTTTGATTAATTTTAAAAGATAACTTTAAGAATGATGCAATCGCCATTTTTGTTAATTTTTCTTGGCTTAAGACGACAATAAGTTAAGTACCATTTTTAGCGTTTATTATTTAATAAAATTAATTTATTAAATATAGTACACGAGCTATCGCATTTCTGATAATAGAGGTCAAACGATCTGCACGATTGATAACAGCCCGAATTCTTCGACACATGGTATTGAAAACATATTCTATCTGTCGCAGCTCACTTTTTTAGCCAGTCGTTTTTAAAGTATACTTGTTCCTAATTTCTTTATTAGATGGAGAAATGCAATGACTACCTTTATCACTGCTGATGTCACGTTAGCAATAGTAACTAATAAAATCAGTAAACTTAACTACAGCTACTCCTTGGCCCGGATGGCTTGCGTGCGATAGGCCTTAAAATATTTTATATATTATTTGGCTCCCCGTCTTTTTGCCCTTTTTCTCTTACCTTTTCGAACTGGAAACAACATTCATGTACACCAGCCAGTTCTCGCTGCTGATCAGCACGGATGTTTCAAAAGTAAATAAACATGTGTGAGTTTGTCTATTTAGGCCATTTGTGCACTAGAAGATGGATGGAAAGTAAACCGATACCTCTGCAACAGACTGCAGTTCAGCGTTTGGCAAAATAACTCACCTACTAATAATCCTTAAACTTAAATTACTTAAATTCCGAAACGAAATTGTCACATGGAAAAAATCGTACCGAGCCCTTTTAAGATTTTCAGTATGTGGCCCATTTAATGAATCATTCTCGGTTGCCCAAGGCAAATATCTTGGACCAATTATTTTCACAATAAATTGTGTAAACATAAAAGAACTTATAATGAACTGAGAATTTATAAAATATAAATTATTTAGACTTTAGACCTTAATGCCAGTCAATTATTAGTGATTTGGGTGCCTCATAAGGCAGAGAATTTTAAAACATAATTAACCTCGAGAATACTACTATTGGCTTTATTTAAAATGGTCCAGCGATTTATATTTTTTTTTTTGTAAGACCCCTCCTCGTATACGCAAACCTAGTTTGGTCTTCTTAGGAGAAGGAGTCCAGCGCATATTATTCTTCATGATTGTGGCTAAACGGATCCCTTTATATTGCTTACATTTGACCATCGTTTGATATTTACTGATATGCATTCTTCAAAATACGACGAGATGTTGGGACTCTTTATCCATCAAATTTTGACTGGAAACATTGAGAGCCATCAGCTTCAAATGATCCCCATTTCTTCCAAGACTCATCACTTCAGACCTGTTCCTTCTTTTCGACTTTTAACCTGTTTATTACTGACATTTTAAAGCAATTTTTGGAATGTTACGAACACCAAGCTTGCTCTTTTAAAAAAAATATTCTTTATTTCTTATCGATGGTAACCAATAATAAAAGACAGTCCGCCACTTCCCAGTCAAGATCTCGCAGATTTCCACCTGCGAGGAACTCTATTAACATGCAGCCATGCATTCAGTTATTCTTAATAGCATTGACCCATACGTTGTGGCTGAAAAAACACAAAGGCGTTCAGCATTAATGCGATAATCTCTTTTATAGGAGAGCGTTGCATTTTGGGAAATAGTTTTAGTCTATTATGATTAATGCGAGTAAGGGCAATGAAAGCACAGGGTACTGGGTCCTTTTTATTGCTTTTTTTTAAATAATTTAGCCACCTTCCCGTGTACGTAATAATTTGATTAATTTGATTAATCGACAAAAACTCAAATAAAACTTATTTTTACAAACAACATTTTCTTTCTTCTCTTTTCAGAAAGTCACATATCAGTGCCGAACTCAGCGCCTACCGATATTGAAGAGATATCATAAGCAACTATCCATCCTAAGACTTTATTTTTTTTTTGTTGTAGATGCACGTACGTGCCTATGCATACGTTCCTGTTATATGAATTTATATACAAAAAACGTATAACGCTGTAAAATTAATATTATAAAAATGCACTCTCTACTCTATCTGCTCACTGTTTAGCTAGAACTAATTGATAATAAGACCACAACAGTGTTTCCTCCAAACAATGGTAGTCTAAGAATTAATTTTGTTTCTTTTACAAGTTTAAACATCAGAGAAAACTAGACATCTGTAGTGATCGCATTAGTCAAGGTGTTTAAAACACAGATGCAATGTTTTCTCACTTGCTGAACCTTGTGTGCAAAACATGACACCCTCGGGTATTATGTTAAACAACACTTCTTTTAATTTTGTAAATGGATTGATTTTTTGCTTACCTCTCCTAAAAACAAAAAAAAATGCAAAACAAAAAGAAACTCATTTTGTAAATATGATTCATAAAGCTATCATATAATATCACACACACGTCATAGTTTTAATAAATATTTAAAAGAAAAAAAAAGCAATTCCTCAATAAAAACAAAAAAAAAATATAAAATCTCTATTCCCAATTGCATATATGTATGAATGTATAATTGTGCAAACCGATATTGTCTTTCCTAAATAGATTAATTAGAATTAAAATATTAATTTAGTTTTGAATATAAACAAAAAAAAGACAAGAACAAGCTGCCACTATAGATAGCAACTGCATTCAAAAGAAGAATGAAAGAGAGAAAAAAATAATAAAAAAAAAACGTCGAATGGGAAGAGGGAAAATAGAAAAATCTTTGGAACGGAGTATTGGTGAAAAGGCTTTAAAAAAGACTGCTGAAAATAAATACATATACATAAATATTTAATAAATTAAATTTAATTCTCTCTTCTTTAATTTTCCTTTAATTTTTGTGGATCTTAGATTAATTTTAGGAATACAATGTAAATTGGTAGTTAATTTGCATTTTTATTTAATTTATTTGATGAATTATGTTTTGCAGTTAATGAATGCGCACCCTTCGCGTTTCTTCTCATGAATCCCCTAATGTCCTCATGGTACTTTACATATACAACCAATGCTAAGTTTTTAAAATGTTATAGTTTTCTTCTACAATTCAAAGAAAGAGAACCGATATTGCTTATGTAAATATAATAATACTGTTTATGTAATTTTATTCATTTTTTTTTATTTTTTTGTTTTTAATTTCTAATATAAGATATTATTTATAAGCTATAATGTTAAAAATATTAATAAAAAATAAAAATTTTTTATATATAACACTGTCAAATTGATTGTTTTATTTACAACGCTATCAGGATTATGTCGTGGAGGGTGGTGGACTTGGGCTCCAACCAATGAGCCTCTCCAGTTTGCACTGTCTTTGGCTAAGTAGACGTACATTTGCGCCCTCCAAGTTGGTTGTGCGCGCAACCTGAGGGAACTTCCTCAACTGTATTGTCCCTTCATACACAATGCTTTCATACCGTAGTGGACAAATAAAAACTCTAGTTATTAAAATAAGAAAGTGGCACTGGCAGTAAATATTTGCAGACATTGTCAACAAATAATCTGAGATTAAAATGTTCAAGTTGGAGGAGTCTTTTCGTTGATTTTTTGTTCTTCAAACTGTTATGGGATGAAAACTTAACTCACAGATTTTCATTTTAAGCAGATGAAATAGTGTGGTGGTAACTTTTATCTGTCCGGAGTATATCATATTTTTACTGTTATAACTTTTAAACTTTTTTAAATAAAGATATAAATTCTCGTGCAGGGGTAGGTTATTATAATTAGACTATGAGTACATTGGGTCATTTCTGTGCGAGCATTTGGGAATAAGTCGACGCTCCGAAGTCATGTAATTTCACTCATAGAGATTATACTGACAAAACACAGACTGTATGATTTAGAATACAAAATTCCTTAACCTATCGCCAATATACATGTGCCATTGTGAAACAAGTTGATCAAACATACAACTTGGTCCCACAAATCGATTGGAATGAAATCGAAATCAATATTGCAAATCGAGTTAAATCATTTTCAGTGTTCTATATTTCGATCGATTTGGTTACTTGGAACTTTTTTCGAAATCACTTTGCGTGCAATTAAAAACAGTTGATATCTGTCATCTGACACAAACTTTTAAAAGTGTTTTTATTTAGAGAAATTCTTTGCTACTAAATTTTTGTTTTAAAGTATAGTAAATGAGTTCTGTGTTAATTGCTGCGAGATTGCAGACTGAATGTTTTAAATACACACGAGAAAAGACGAAGGCCGAGAGATATATCTAATCCCTTTGAAATTGGAGAGGCTGCGTATGTTATAAAGGCTATAAACGAAAGTTCAATTGCTATTAGTTGTAAAATTAAGAAGGGCATTTTTAAAGGCCAATCAGACAGGATGCTGCCGTCGCTTTGGGTCAGAGCACTGTATCAACAATTTTGACAAAAGTGGTAACGATTTTTGAGAGTCGAATTTGTTTTTTTCATCCACTCGCGTCCTTCAGGGGTGGACCATGACTATCCAAATCTTTTCTCAAATTTTCCCACAAAACTTCTTTGATATTCGATCTATTTTCCTAAAACCTCTTAGAAGATCTTTTTCACCATTTCACATCGAATGTCACAGATCGATTTGAAAACGACAAAATCGAAGTGGCAAGAGAATTCGAATACAAACCTTTACTTAAACTGCCTTATTGGGGAAAATTCATAACCAACAATGCAATTGCAATTGCATGCTTTTTGCAAGAAGTTTTATTGCAAATCAATCTCATGACTATTCAAATTAATAATTCATTCCGGCCATTATGATAAGGACTTAAGAATAGATCCTATTATCTAAACTATGAGCCTTATTTAACCTAAATTCGTTTTCTGAAAAATGGCTCAAGCGATTTTGATCTGCGTTTGTTTGTTTGTTTGCTTTGGTGAATTTGGTTAAATGTGTCTAAATGCAAAATTACATTGAAATCCGTAGACCCGGTATTAAGAAACTCGATTCTTTAAAACTTAAAATGTGACGCTGTATTAGAACTTCCAGACCAAAGAAATCTTGTACGCCGACTTCTTCTTCTTTTGCTCCGGGAGCTGCTGTTGCAGCAACACTTTAACTCATTCTAGAGCATAGGGCGACTACCAGGTCCTTCTATCATTCTCTCTGTTTGCAGCTCGATATCTCAGATGTGTCCACGATCGCAGTGACCTCCATGTTGTTTTTGGCCTACCAACTCGCCTTATAACTTGAGGGTTTCATTGGAAGCACTGCTTCGCTATGTTGTCATCTGGTTTCCTCAGTGTATGGCCAATACAGCGCCATTTTATCTGCTTGATGTCAACATTCACTTTTGTTTGTCCATTCCTAAGCTATAATTCATTGTTGGAAATTGTTTGTGGCCACCGGATCTTTAGGATGTAATGCAGACAACGATTAACCAAAGCTTGTAACCTACTTGAGATTTTGGCAGATTTTACTTTGGATTCAAACAGTTTTAACTTATTGCGAATCGATATTTTGCTTGAGTTCCACACTGAAGATAGGATGCCAAATGTGAGCTTTGTTCAGTATATTTCTGACATCCAGATCCGTTCCACCACCGAAAGACACGTAACTACTATGGTCACCCGTCTCAAGATAACCCGCTGTTGTTGGTCTCTGTTAGTGGGCATAGTTTTTGTCTTGTTGGCATTTATCCTTAAGCCAGCCGCCTCCCCAATCTTATCAAGTGAGTGCCACATTTGGTTAAGAGCACCAATGTGCGCCGACTACAAGGGATAAAACCATTTGAATTAGCACTATAAGATGTTGGTAAAGCAGGTGCCTCCGCTCGGATGTTTCCTATCAAACGTGATAAAATGTTTAAATTAAAACTGCTTAATAGGCATTAGCTTAGTTGTAGTATAAGAGAATTTTCAAGGGAGGTGTCTTTAGTGAGTAAGAATTCCCCACTATTATGAGCACGCGCACGGTCCTCATAGTGCCTCATGGAGGATTTTCCACCTACCCTCGGAAAAAAAAGTTGCTTATTCAATGTCCGTTTCACATTATTTGGAACTAATAAAGAGGAGTTTAAAAACCAACCCGAGGCATTTAAAAATATTAGCAAGATATTTGCAAACTTGTCAGAAAGTTTTTCTGAGTCTTGAAAGAAGTGCCTGCCAAGTATCCTATTTCTAATATAGGAGAGTGCTGGCTAATGATAAAAAAGTGTGGAATCTTATGTACATTCTTATCAACGCATCGTCTGTACTAAGTGTAATTGTATTTATTGTTTTCAGCATATGGGTGCAGTGGCTTAGTTGTTAAGCTTACGCCTAATATTTATTTATTTTATCTCAGCATGTTAAGTCCGGGAAAAATACTTACAAAAACGAATAAAAATTGTTTGCTTATTTGTAGAATTTTTTTTTCTTGTTTTTCCTTCTCCTAGCTCAATACTTTTTCCTTTCTGCGTTAATATAGGGGCATCTGATTTCACCTTTTCCGGTTTACGCTGGTAATTTAGTTAACTCTTTGTGGTATATTAATGCGCAGTGAAGTGTTTGTCACTCAGCCGATCTTTGTAGACTCTGGCTATTGAAGGTGTACTTAGACGTCTAACGTCGAATTTCTTGTAAAAGGCGGTTCGCAGCTTTCGTCTTGTTGGACAGTCGAGCTCTAAGTCTAGAAGCCCCTCGGATAGATCAAGATGTTAGATGTGTTCCTCGCATCGTTCAACACATGATTTCCGGTTCGACCCTCTGGAAAGTGTTTTTGTTTGACATCATACTCCGGGCAGGTCTTCAGCTTCGACAGCCAGGCGTTCGCTTATAGGCATATTCTACAACACCATCCAGCAATACTCGATGACATAATCAAATTTAATCTTATTAGATTCTAGATGTAGTGACGAGATGATATCATACTGCTCATATTAAAAAAAATGTAATTATTAAAAATCACTAATCACGATGATTTCTACTTTGTCTGGCAACTCTAAACACCTGTTTTTATTATGATCATCATCATAGAGTGGAAATAACTACAACAAATACACATCAACACACCATACAACTCCATTTCAGACTCACCTGGTCTCCAAAGCGATCCACACCGCAGCATTGTTCACCAGAGAAATATTTCACGAATTTTAGTTTTGAGCCAACCGTCGAATACGTCAAACGTCCGCGCTCGCGATTGCAACTTTTCTATGTTTTGTTTGTTATTGTAGTTAACTTTTCTCTCATACTTACAACACTATTATTTATAGAGGGTTTTCGCGTGTGTGTTTTCTTGTGCTGTGCATCCACTTTTCACCCCCCGCCGTTTACCATTACTAGCAAAATATTTGTACTATTTATTTACCATACAACCCACACATACATACAGCTGGGACAAGTGTATAACCATCGCAGATATGCGAGATACACACCTTGAAAGGTAAAATAATAAAAATTAAAAAAAAAAAAATACATATTCTATACGACGACGACGTCAGCGAGATGTTTGTGTAAAATTTCTCAAGAAGAAAGTTTGATGTGATCATTTTCCACTTGTTTTGTATATATCAGTTTTCAATGTATATTTAAGAAATATCGCCTCCCGAATTAACATATTTCATTTCGAGTTCGTGATCTTATATATTTGAAAATTGTGTGAAAACGTTGTTGGTCGTGTATTAGTGTTAATGGTGAATGCAACGGATCAAGTGACACAACAAGTGAACAAAATTCATTAAGGGATTATCCAACATCAGCGCAGGAAAAAAAAACACAAAACAAAAAATACTCAAGGTAAGTAAACAAATCTAAGTTAATGGCCAAATATCGAATTAGTTTCTAAAATTACCAAAACAAGTTTGCTGTTCAACTCTTTCGTTTCGTGCACCATCGCACCACACAGCATCCGCATTGGACATAAAAAACAAAAAAAAAATTTGTTGTGCAGCCATATTTGTTTTATTTTTCTTCTTCTCCACGCACAAGCACACCAACCACCCATTTCTTTTCATGGATTTTCTATAAAATTCCATCGAAATGGAGATTGAGTGTCGTCTGGTAAACGAGGTATTGTACCGGAGAGCGTGGAGGTCGTGGCGCGGTCCTATGCCTGTCGTCCAAAAGACCAACACCGACAAATGACAATTCTAAGACTTCATCATCTGGCATGATGTAGGTGTAAATAATGGGGCAGATGAGTTAGATATTGTTTTGCTTTTTTGGTTAATAAATTAACCAGTCATATAGTTATTGGTTGTTGTTGTTGTTGTTGTTTTTATTTTATTTACTTTACTTTGGTTTGGGTAGGTCATAATTTTAGTATGCGTATGTGCGTCCTAGTTTTCCGGAAACTGGTGATGCTGTTCGGTGGCAACGAAAGATTTTGGTGTGCGTTTTGTTTTTGTTGTTGGCTGCTCTTTCGTTTTTGGGTAGAAAGTTTAAATTCTCGTTTGCCGAGCTATGGAATGTCTGCACTAATGGTATATTTCGGAAGATCTACCAAATAGAGGGGATATCTGATATGGCAGCGCTCTTGAGATTAAGTTGTTAAAGTCGTTTGTGGACCACTTGAAATAATCATCGTTGCACCCATAAGTTGTTGATGAAGGATCCCGTGTGAAGAAGACTTAGAGCTTGACCTTACGGAAAATAGGGTTGAGGTGGCTTCTTCTTGAGATAAGTGTACTATGGGTATCATTTGGACCACACATACAAGTATTTATTTTGATGGCATTTATAGGTATTTTGTAACTTATTCTTGTGAAGACGTTGTAAATGGCTCATGGTAGTTTTTTTTTCCATTTCTTATCCGGTTTATGATGGGCTGCCTGCAGGTGAGGACGAACTTTCTTCGAAGCATATGGAACATTTATTTGGCATTTAAAAAATAATAGAAAAGAGTGTTAGTGCTAATTCAAACAGTTTTTGGGGTCTAAATGCAAAAATTATGCTACGTAAATATAATTTGACTAAGTAAAGCTACATAGTCCATTATTGATTCTTATCGCATCCAACAGATTTAAGGTATAAATTGATGAATGTCGTAGTCACTTACTGACGTTCAAGAGCTTTCAGAAAAAACTTCGATTGAAAACTATATTATGAACATACAAACATGTGAAATGCGAGTAGCAGTAAACATCTCAAAGGGAGATCATTGACTGAAGCAGCTTTAAGCAAACTAGTAGGAACCATAAAAAAGTCCCCCGCTAAGGATATACTTTAACCACCTTTCTAGATGTATGATTAGTTTTCAACTAAAGCACTTCTGGATTCCCAAACGAAACTAGAAATAGAGGTGGTTAGTGCCAGCATGAAGATCTAGGAAATTGTATCAAATTGGGCCGCAGAAAAAAAAATGAATGCTATGTTAACTCACATCTGCAATACCTCATGATAATAAACAAGATCCTCCTAAGTTACTAGACCGAGAAGGATAAGTTAAGATAAGTTTCCTTCCGAAACCATCTCGGCCATACTAAATACCTAAAGCCTAGCTTCTCCAACAATTGAATGTTCGGAGATATATGTATATTTTGACACATATGGATCTACATTTAAATGCCAATTTCGAACGGCAAGAAACTTCTCCTGTCAGTTCTTACTCCTGGATGTTTGTCAGGCTTTCGCAAGAACTGGGGCAGCGAATAACAACTTTTTAGTACTGCGTTCGATGTGCACTTAAACACAAAGCACTGAATATCCTACCACTCTCTTAATCGTTCAGTGCTATGTAACTAGGATTCATTTTAGATCCCAAGCTCAATTTGAAACTCAACATTGAACAAAGGCTAAAGGAAGCATTCATAGCTTTCTATGTATGCAATAAAACCTTTGCAAGAAGGGATCTGCAACCAAAATTACCCCACCCGAGGTATGATCAATCCTTACTTATGGCCAAAGACCAAAGCAGTAAACAGATGTCTTCTATAATCTTCCTGCACCTTTTACAACAAAAATACCAGCACAGCTCGAACAGACTTAGAGTCTGGATGGGATGGGACCAATAATATGATTTCTCTACCAACAACCACCCACAACGGGCTACATTACACCCAGACTGCTTTTCATATATTATATTGAAGGAAATTTCATTACAAGATGGGAATTGCAAAATAGATAGGTGACTGAAGAATTGGATATAAAGACCTACATAGACGGTTAGAAAATATACTGTGGGATAGGTGCAGGTTCCTTCCAGGCGAAATGCGGTCATAAAATCAAACTTCACCAAAACATAAATCCGAGATAAAGGATAGTCAGACTGCTATCAGGGGCCTCGGCCCCCTTCAATTGACATCTCTTGAATAGCTAAGGTTACCCTGAATTGGGTCCCAGGGAATATAAGCCTTTATGGAGACGAACATGCTAAAGAGCTTTATAGGAATCAATACCCTTCTACTTTACTGTATCAATTATCAATTTGACAAATCACAGCAGCTCACCCGGTTTTGTATTACATTATCACTGAGGCCAATCAATTGCTAGTATTGTTGCATTTTTGTGTTCTTAGAAGTAAAATCAAAAAGGCACATGCCAAAGTAGATTTTGATTCAGAAAGACCTGGATCAAGTAAAGTCAAAAGCAGTGTTATATATCGACAGAAAATCCTGACTACACCCCTTAATCTTTAAAATAGACAAAATGGAATCAAATGCAATTAAGATTTTTGTTAACACCGTGGAAATACGACTTAAAACCTATTTGGTTTATTATTCACAGAAAGCTAATCAAGATAAAAGAGTATAGTATATATAGAGATAATATAGTATAACCTCTTTCCTTAAATTGGAATTGAAGGAGGCTTATTTTTGTAAACACAAAATATTTTAATCGGTTTCTTCAGCCTTAAACACTTTTTCAGACTTCGGTAAGAAATATATTTGGTCTACTTATTCATAGAATTTGTTGTTATGAATAGTTTTTAGTAAAAATCAAAACAATTTAATCATCATAATATCATCTCAATTTTAATGGCAAAAATGGTCCCTACAGGTTCAATATTTAAGGGAACCGTATTTTTCTTTTGAAATAAATTTCGCATATTTCTAGCCACACAATAACTTAGATTGCTTTTCATGCTCATAAAATGTGCAATTATAGTTGCTCTCACATCTAGTCTTGTATAACAAACCAGTATGGTATCACTTTCACTTGGAAAATATTCTCACATTAACAATTCTATAAAAATGTTATATTATATCTCTGGTCATAAATGTGAATTGTCTTACAATTCAGGTTCCATTAAAAAATTAAGTAGCTATGATTGCGTGTTCAAATATCTGTCACAAAGATTTTGTTATTCAATGGATAATGTTTTTCACTAACAACGTGAAGTCGAGTAGATGCAGAAAAGATCTATAGAAGAATAAAGCAATCAACATCAGGATTCACTAGGCAACCCGGGCCCTCCAAAGATGTAGATGGAGGCAAAACTATAGTAGATACGCAGTCAATGTTTATCTTCTAGAGAGACTACTTTAACCAGTTGCTTAATGGCGATGGCACCAAGATTCCGCCAAAGAGCGACTTGTACCAGAAAATCTGAATGACAGTAAGAAGATGCAAAAGACCGACCAAAATCAAAGTAGCCATGGTCAGACTAAAAAAGAACAAAGCAGCTGAAGCCGATAGGCTACAAGTGCAGATGGCTTTAACATTAGCATTAACCGGCAGCAAGCAGAATGCGACTGATTATAAACGAGAACAAGTCGCGGTAAACGCTTTCATCAATAAACGTCAAATCCCGTCGCTGACTTATTCAGAACTTGACCATTAATAGGTGACGGAAGGCTAGAGATGGATCCCGCTGGAGAGGCATATTTAAGCGATCACCCGGCAACACCGTCTATGAATAGAAAAGAATAATAAAAAGAAACAAAAGACGCGAAGTATTATTATCAATATGCGAATATGTAACTGAGATAGTTACAATAAAAAAAAATTAAAGATGAAGATATTTGGGATTCTCTACAGTAACCTTGCTTAGACTTTAATCTCTAATCACTGCTAGAATTAAAAAAAAATTTAACAGGGGGACAATCGCAGGAAATTGGTTCGCCCAAGTCTATTAACAATTCTCAAGTCTTAATTCTATGCGAAGTACAACAGCAGCATTTTGAGGTATTTTTAAGCGAACAGTTTGCCAGACATTATAGTATAAGAGTCTTGTAAAACGATGAAATACTCAACCAACCTAAGAGTTTTAGAAAAAAAGGCATGAGGAAGGATTCGCATGATCGCAGGAGTAATAATGTTCAATCGTATTAGGAGTTCGTAGATCCGAGGAAGTCTTCATGCCAAAAAATCATCCTCGAAAAAATTTAAACACGACCGGAGGAGGGAAATTGCACTCCCATGCATACCCATGAAGCGTTCCTATAAAAGTACAAAAGAGACGTAGGCGAGTAAAGTGTGTTACAGTACGACATTCACATTTGTAATATCATGCTGACAAGACATGTATTCTGCGGCAAGGGTTTACTGCTGACTCAAACAGTATAATTAGGGGACAAGTAACGATCGTTTTTCAGTTTTGTTTAGTTGTCAACTAGAAATCGTTTGGATCGTAATTGTGAGGTTTGGGGCTTTGGTCTCACTAGAAATGAGCGTTCTGCAGTGTAAGCAGCGATAGATTCTAAATTCCCAAAAAAAAACACCAAAAGATGTTCATTCTGTCTCATTTTTTTCAAAAGTCTAATACTAGAGTAGCAGTCTGTCGAGCTTATCAAAATGCTGAAATCGATAAGACAAAAGTTAAACTTCAACTTAACAAACAGTCATTTTAAGTATGGACATCTTCCACAACATTCTACGAAAGCCACAATCCTCAACATTTCCATCACCGGATACATAAGAAAGTTCCGGCAATAGATGCACTGCTAGATATGTACCGCTAATAAACATTGAGCTGTCAATCAATCTGTCCATTTAGCACTGCACTTGTCGGTAAAAAAAACAGTACAACTGTAGGCTGTCAGTTTGCTACTCGTGCTACATTATCGTAGGTGTCGCCATGTCTACATTACTAAAACTCTATTTTATTCACAGTCCTAAGGAGCATTGTTGTAGCCGCCTATAAGCGCCAATAAGGCACTCCACCTCTCTTGCCATTCAAAACACTAGCCAAAAAAATATTAATCAAAAATTTAAATCTCCGTGTGGGCGAAAAATTATATCACAAATGCGGATGCTATATTGATGAGAAGAGTATGAATGGTAAGATGCGAATAAAATGTAAATAAAAGCACAACATAAAAGGATTAGTAATCGAAACTCCCACGGCTAAGCAATTCACAATTTAATTGTTGTTAATTCGGAAACGTATCCCATAATATTATTATAAGTATCTAGTCTGTGTTGCTTACTTGTATTTCCTCTTGAATGTTCAAGGACCATAAAAACGAAAGTTCATTACTGCCTTTTAAATTCGAATAAGTATGTAAGATTTAACAAGATAAATAAGAGCTTTACATGTACTTAAGTGTCAAGTGAAATATGTTTTTAAAAGATGAATGTTCGTTTTATCTTTTTATGTTAATTTGAAAGAGACCTACATTTGGATTTATAATTAATTTATTTCGTTTAGACAGAAAAACAAAATAATTGAATCGAATTGAATTTTTTTTTACGATGAATATTTTGTTTCCCCTGTCGGTTATTAAAAGCACTTCTTACACAAAATTAGGTTAAACAACACAAACCGGGTATCGCTTAACAAAATAAAAAACAAAATTTGGCGACAACACAAACTATCTGTGATCACTATTTGAATACTAAATACTCCATAAACTATATTTTCGGTGTCACTAAAGAACCAATAAAATTAAAGGCGCAAATGTCTGGCAGTATCGATCACAGTTTCCTCTTTTGAATTAAAATTCTCCATATCGACTCCACGATCGAACTTCTAATAGTACACCGTCATTCATCAGAGACATGACAAAACCAAATCCGTTGTTGGTAAGCTTATTAGCAAAATAAATCATTTATATCCAAAAAAAAATATAAACATATAAAAAAAAACGAAAGTCGATTAAATATTCACGGCGACGCTAAATCGAAAGTGACAATGAAATACAATTTCGAGCTGAAAGTGAATGTTTTGTAGATTCCAGAGGTTGTAATTATAATGTCGACTTAAATAGATATTCAGAGACAGAGATAATTTACCATTTGTGCATACAAAAGATCATGGAATGGATGAGAGAAAACAATATTCTTTCAATAAAAACAAAATAGGAAAGTGATAAAAAAAAACTAAGGAAAATATTCGGATGTTAATTTTTGTTTTGTTTCACTGTTAAACTCAAACGTGGTATTGAGTTTCAGTTTCAAATGCATATTGAAATATGTGTTATAATACAACATATCTTACCTAGTCTAGGTATTAATTTGTTATTTATGCAAATTTATAATGTGTAAAGTTGTTCTCAGCTGATAAAGTTACAGGTATGATATTTCTGGGAATAATATTAATTTTGTCACAAATGCGGATGCTATATTGATGAGATGAGTTTAAATGGTATGATGCGAATAAAATGTAAATAAAAGCACAACTCCGGTTATCCTTTTGTTCCTGTGAATATCGTTGAGAGGGTGTTCCAATATACTCTTACTACGTTGCCATTCCACGTACGTACATACTTTCAGGTTTCGCTCCCGGCCTACTTCTTCCATCGGTTAAGAATGGAGTGACGTAAAAATGTATTTTACTTCACCCTCTTCGTACATTTATTGATGTCATACATCTGTTGCATAGTCCATATTCCTCTTGTTTCTCAACGGTATCGTCTCCATCAGACACTTGTGATCGCCTCTGCCGTCACACTTTTCAGTGCTGCTTCCGTTTTTTCCCGTACTTCTTCTTTTTCGCTTGCAGATCAATGGGGTTCACTCATGCAAGACGTATTTTCACCACAAAGGCATTGTAGAAGTAGAAGACACAATCCCGGGATCGAACCCTGCGCTTTACCAGCAGCTATCTACTTTATTTAGGGTACCTCTGTGGTGTTGTAAATTGCTTAATTCTTCATCAGCCAATTTTCATCGCCATTGTTTATTCTATAGCTTGGCCCAAACGCTCTCATAGTAAACATTATGAAAAAATAAGCTAAAGGTTTTCTGCGATGCATCCGAGGTCCGTTCTTCCCAAGAGCAATTGAGAAAGTATTTGGATTCGGATCTTTGGACGTAACAATGATGTTTTTTTTGTTCTTGGTTGCGCCAATGGATGTGGTAATCTTCTAAAGAAGCGGTAGTCCGTACCACCAACATGCACGTTTGGCAACACCCGAATATTCGATGCCAGGATCTCGATGTTCGTCATCGCCTAGAGTTCTTCTATTATAAATTCTCAACATCTCGTCTACGAGAATATTCGCGTATTCGGCGTATTCCACAATTCTTCTACTGGTTTTGTGGTCCACTAGTTCTAGACCGTCGGATACTAGCCAGTCTTTGATGCGAACAATTGCATCATTTGTGGCTGACTCTATCTCCTTTATTTCTTTTGCCACCGTAACGACGGCGATGTCGTCTGCAAATCCGATTACTTGAACTCATCGCGGCAACATAAGCCTTAACACTCTGTCATACATAATTTTCGATAAGAGTTGACCGAATACTGATCCTTGTGGAACACCAGGTGAAACGCTATAGTATTTCAACCCTTCATCAGTTTCATACCTAAGTTTTCAGCTGGTAAAGTAGTTTTCTATTTACTATCCTCAGCAAGTAATATGGCGTATCTATCCTGGCTAGTGATCTTCTGATGAACGCCCAGTTTGCCGAGTTAAAGTCACTTTTGATGTCCAAAGTTACCACTACATAGTATTTTTTTGTACCAAAATTAATATATATATGTAATTCCTAATCAAAGCCGGCATTGATTTAGTTATAACGAATTTAATTAGAACACAACATTAAATCAATTTAAATTGAAGTATGCAAAATACGAAGAAAAATTAGTGGTTGATTGGTTACTTATTTCATCTTTTGATGACATTGAGAGAAAAAAAAACAACGCATCCAGCAGTGAACGATCAAATGTTTTCTGGCGCACAATCGATCATCAATCAAGTTGACAAATAATGTTGCTTAAATAGCTTCCTAGTTTTAATAGCTTGCTAATTGAATTAATTTCATGATAATTATTGTGTAATTCTTTAATTTTTAATTTTGATATTTAAATGACAGATGTCACCAGCGCATAACTATGTGTCTGTGTCTGCTCGTTCTGATTGCTAGAACATTATAATTTGTTGACCATCTGTTTGTTTTATGGTTTTCATATTCACCAAGTTTGTCAAAAAAACAAATTATGATGATGTCAGAAGGGAGTGAAAAATAAGACACAAAAGTGTAAATAAATGTGACAACGAAAAGACAGTAAAGAGATACATATACGTATTACAAAAAAAAAGCGTATGAGTGAAACATATTCTACTGCATATGTATATTACTTACGTGCATGTACATGTGTGGTGTGTTTGTATTTCAATCATGAGCGCATTGTTTTCCACAACAGACAGAGCAAGTAAGTGCAAATAATTATGACTATAAGCTTATCTCATTCTCATATTAAATATAAAATAAATAAATATTAGGCGTAAACGGCCCATATAGGACCTTATAGAAAGAAGCCTAGCTTCTCCAACCACTGTGTATGCGAAGATATTTTTTTTGACACGAATGGAAGGGACCTACAGTTTAATGCCGATTCCGAACGGCAATTAATTTTTGAGAAGCTTCTCATGACAGTTTTTACTCTTGGTTGTTTGTCAGACGTTCGCAAGAGGTGGGGCAGCGAATAAAAGCTTTCAGGTGGTGCAGGTCGGGATTTGAACCAGCGACCTCTCGCTTAGTGGTCCAACGCACTAAACCACTAAGCCACTGCACCCACAAAAAATGGATTGAAATGCATATAGGTGAACTCATGACGATTGGGCCTCATGTGATTCGTGCACCCTCCAGGATCCGTTACCGCAAACGGGATAAAATAGAGTGGCAGCTTTGAAAGGAACCTAATGTTCAAATTTCTATAAAAAAAAATCTATAAAACTAACTGCTTTGATTAGAATATTTTTTTTTATCTTAAAACGCTAAACTTTCCTGTTCTTGATTTGCAAAAAAAAAAATTAAAATACTGGACTAATAACTACCTAGTATCATGGTATAGAGAGCTATGTCTTGTATTTTAATTATTCACTATAGAGCAATGACATACAAGTACAAGCCAATGTAGTCAGCAATTTTAATTCCTTAAACGTTATTTATTCATGCTGACATTTTTTGCCTGAAGATTTAGGAACTGCGGCGGTGGGTGTAACGAGGGTTGATGCTCTTTTTGACCACCTCCGTAGAGGATTCGGGAAGAAATGTCTGGCTAGTTCTTCGGATTTTCCATTCTCATTTATTTTCAAAATGAGAGTTATTCTCATTATACTGGACGCTTGCCCGAGAGCGAATATCTCTCTACTCCTTAACGATTGTGAACTATTATGCAGTTCCAGGGATTGAACGTTAAGAGCCACATTGAGTGCATCGGTCGAGCTGGACTTTGGTTCCAATTCAAGCGGTTAACAGGGCTCTACTCAGTTTTGAAATATTTTAAGCTTTACTCAAGGCGGAACACCATAACCCGAAAGTAAGGAATGGGCCTACCACAGCTTTGTACATATAGAGAACGACAAGACAATACTTCCTATCCGCACTAAATACTGGATGCCACTGGAGGATAGTAAGAGATTATGTCTATTTATACAGGGAAGTTTGAAGGTTGCTATTTTGGTTTTTACGTGAGGAGTATCAGTTCCGTTTTGCTCATGTTATGTAGAACCCTATCCATGACTACACTAATCACTTCAGGAAACGTACCCGATACCACATCCTTCGCGTAAGCAACATCATTGTTTTCTACGCTATCTAGCCTGTTATCCAAAAAAGCGGCAAACTCACTCTACCTTGAGATGCGGAGACTCTGCTTACAGACTTGGTTGATATATATCTAATTTAGCCTGCATAATCCGTGGTTATAGCATGGAAACGATTCACGAGCTAATTAAATTGTCCGTACCTTACTTGATGAAAAGTCGTTGGATTTCATCAGTTTTAATATGAAAGCTTATTTTGAATCTTAATTAGCGTTTATTGGTGATAATAAATAGACATCGCAATAGTTCGAACTTTTTGTGTAAAGCTGCCTTCGTAGATCTACCCTCTTGGTAGTAATGCCTGACTTTGCCTGGGATTATATTGTCCACTGAACATCAATTCATTGCAAGCCTAGCGAAGTGTAGAAGACTAGATGAAGAACTACCACACCCTCTTATATATATATAATTAATTAATCGTAATCAAAAGAGGATGACTGCGAACTGGGGTTTTGGTAAGTTTCATGTGGGATCACGAAAACAACAGATATTGCTCAATGTTTTATTATGGCACTAAAAATATATGCTAACGATATTTGAGGTTAAGGACCTTGTTTGAAAAAATATTGCAAGGAAGGCAATGATAACCGTTCTACGAATTGTAAATTGGGATGATGGGGCAAAAACTGTTCTTGCAACTTTCGTAGGACGGAGTCTTCGTCTAGTCTAGATCACTTAAAAGATGAAACCATTAGCCCCTTTACCCGCTGGGTATCGGTAATTCGCATACGATAATCCAAACACATTGGCATCCATGCCTTTAAAATGTGATGGCAATAACTTTTTAATATTCCAAAAATTACTTTTAAATTGAACCTATAAAACGTATTCCTAAATCCATTTAGAAAATCCACTACCAAACACATCCCTAACTGAAGTCCATCTAATATAATCATTCTTGCTCTTCGTAATTTTTCACAATCACCGGACGTCCATCAATCTGGTTTGCGACCATCAAGGTAAAGATGCTCAAAAAAACGTTAACCACTAGAAACAACTCTGCTAAACAATAACGCTGGGTACACTGACCGCATCTTGTAGATTCCTCAATAAAAGAAATTTATACGATCGCACATGAGGCTGTACTTCTAACTATGTTTGTACCTCAAGCACGAAATTAATTCCATTACACCGCACATCATCTCCTTGTGAATCCTTAATTGTTTTGCAAAAAAATGAAAAAATAATAGAAAGTCTTTGAGCTTCTTGACCATCTCATCACCTAGCACAAGTCAAATGAAACATAATTTGCAATTTGTTTTAGAGTTACACTATTCCACGTGAAATTGTACGTTTTGGCCATCGTAATATGGCTTAAGTTGGTTGTTGCTAATATTTTAGTCATAGCTACTCATCGTCTTCGTCTTCGTCTTCGTCGTCATCGGTTGGTTGGTTAGTTACAAAGCTGCAGCCAGTGACACATGCAAGAAAGTGGTTACGGTCGATGCACTTGAAAGAAAAGCGGGAAGCAAAAAGAAAATCCATTCATCTAAATGGTGGAGCAACAAATTGTTTATGTATTATTTTTTTTTCCTTAACAAAATTACATTTGCTGAGAAGAGATGGAAGAAGAAAGTGATTTTTAGTACTTAATCAACGTCTGTCACTTTGCCATGAAGTACAACCTTAGTGTTGCGTTACAGCGCGCGCGCGCACGAGCTGAAAATGGTGATAAATGGAAAACACCAACGGATTTCTGTGCGATGATGATCCAACACATGATAGTACGCATCTCTATAGATGGACAGCCAGATAAAGATGGACATGACGACACCATGAAAGAAAAATAGTTAACAACGGAAGTAGGTGTAGATTAAGGCGCAAGAGTATAGCTGGAAGGTTTGTTTTACAAAATTGCCCAGATAAGGGGAAAATGACTCACACACATGTACATGCCCGGAGTTTGAGTTTGGTAATCGCGCGAGCGAGGGAGAGAAATTAAGCGATTTGTTGGAAATGAGTGCGAATGGGCGGCATGTATCTTACATAATTCTGGAAACTCCATAGTTCACACCTCGAACCAAATGAACTCAAAATCAAATTTCTTAGTAACAGGTGGGGTGCCGTGAAATTGTAATAATGAACCATAAAGATCAATGTAAATCAATCAAGGTAAGGGCAGAGTCGGTTTTATTAGGTTCGTGATTTACCTATCGAAGTGTAAATATCGACAACTCATTTGCGTTGGTAAAGTTATAAATTATTCAGGAAACTTGAAACTTTAACCTAAGGCTTTAATTTTCGGAAACACAGTTTAATTTGTTTATCTGACCCTTAGAAAACACATGGGATCGTAAAGAACGTAAAGATTTCTAATGGCCGCCCTTTTATCTTCCACATGGTCACTTTTTTACTTTCGTGCATCATCACGACATACTATAATACATATTACGGAAGCGTAAATGGCGACAAAGCTTACTTTGAAAACTATGGCTAAGTGACGAGTGCTCAAACTCAAGCCCAAACCCAAAGAAAGGACTTAACTAGAATAATGAGGAAATCCAAATTCCATTGCCCATTCCAATTACTTAATAAACGCAACAGTCCGGTGTATACCTGGGCCTCAATCCATAAGATTCTCCAGTAAGCGCGGTCTTTGGCTCCAAGTTAGTTGAAGTCCCCTAACTGAGCACCACCTAAGCCGATGCATTGCTCAACTGCGTTTTCTATTTTGTTCATTTATTCTCTCATACCCCTGACAAATTTCCTCGTTGAATCATCTCTAATAGAACCCGTCAACGCGACGCACTCCGCAACAAAAACACTCTAGGAAGAATCCAAGCTCCATAGTACAGTGAAAGTGATCATTGAAATATAGTACAGACTTTCCTTGGTTGTTCGTGAGAGGGCTTTAATAACATTTCCCTTCTCAGACCAAAGAAATAGCAATTGGTAAGCGTTTTTCTAGAGTTGTCATTTTCGGATGTTTAGAAGACTAATGTCTATAGTTGTTGCAGTGAAGAGGGTCTCCTTTCATGTGAACGGGGCAAACAAAGCCAAAGTTGCAATCATTAGGCATACTTTTTTCATAAAAAAAATTATTTTAAATGAGTTGGTGTATGCTCTCTACGAAATCATTTCCTGCTGCATTAGATAATTTGGTGGGTAGACCGTCTGATATACTGCTATCATCAGTTTTCTTTGATCGGGTTAAAGGAATTCTTGTCTTTCAATGTTAAATGGTTCACTATGCTTGATACCGGAATTTGTGCCGTCTAGAAGTCTACAAAAATGGTTTGTCAATAACTTTAGCAATTCGACTCCTGAAGGGTATTGTTCGCCTGACACGTTTTTTTTACCTTTTTGTTTCACGTTTGAACATATTATTCATGGAGTAGATCTATTTCCTGGATAAGGCGATTCTCATGAGTTCACGAGTCTCTCGAGCTCACGGGTCTCTCGACATGTGCTTTCCGGCAATCTTCATCAAACCCAGCATTTTAATTGCAGCATTTCAGATTTATTTCGCGGCGTTTATGCCACTTAACTTTAGCACATTATGCTGGCCTTGCAGCTCGCGATCCGCAGTTCTAGTAAGCTTTTAGCCTATATCTAGTTAGGCTAAAATTAAATTTATTGGTTAAGGATTTATTTAAGTCCAAATGTTCTATAAGAAGGGTTGGCATTTCAATAATTTTGAAATTTATTTGGTTACAAAGTGATATACATATACGGCTTTCCCGCTCTTGAATGTTAACAACAGGTGCGAATTAAAACACGATTAAGCAAATACTTTTTCTCCGGTTTTCATCGTTGACTGTCATCTACCCCTTACCTTGTATTTTGTTTAGAAATTTAATATTGAAAATCTCCAATTTTATCCCCTTCTCTTCGCCATATTTGGTCTCTTAAAATGCAATTTAAATTACTTAGATATATCAGTCCAGTCAGTCTTGACACATGTGGGTGATATTTCCATTATTGATCATTTTGATCATCGGTCGAGTCGGAAGTTTCTACTTTTAGGGCGATGACTGACAAAATGCGCGCCATCAATTTGTGTTGTGGGTGGCTAAATTGAATTTGGAGTATCTATGTCATCATTTAGGTCTATGGCCACGATTACCATAAAGGGAAATATTTCTTTGCTCTTCCTCGAATAACTTATACTGCGAGAGATAAATCTATTATTAACCGAAATAAATATGCCAATTTAGTGAAATTTTCAGTGGCAATACCGTTTGCATTCATTACCCATACTCCATACAACTACGAATAAATGATGCTTGTCTAAATAGATGGAGAGCAGCAACGGCTTTAGCAGGTAGGCAGGCCCCCATACGGCCATTACGAAACCAAACAATGGCACCGTTCCGATGGTGTATATTTGTGTACATGAATGATGCGCATAAAAAAATGAAAGAAAATCACCGTTCCCAGCCAATTCTAATTAGACCAAGTTTGCTTTTTACATGGCCGTGTACCTGTATTTTCCCAGCTTTGACATGCTCCAACCTCGCTTTGGCATTATCTCACGCGAGAAGATGACTTCATCTTCATCAGATGGTGCTGCGGTGATCGTTTCTGTGTTGCTTCGCTATCTACAAGTAGTTATAGTATGCTTTAAAGACAAAATGTAATTTTTTTCTTTCGGAGGCAACGATGTTTGTGTAAGAAAAAAGAAAATTGCATGTAGAAAGAGCGTATGATGATGATGATGATGATGATGATGACGATGACAATGGATGATAATTCCATACCAAGGCGTTGTTGCTGAGCGAATAAAAGTACACGTGTTTGCAGCATGGTGAGAAAGATGGTATTCAGTGGCACTTCAATTCGGTTTTTGTTGTTCACCGATCTGGTTTTGTCATGTCAGATAATGTTAAATGATAGTTATATAAATTTTTCACCCGTGACCTTAGAACTTATAATAATTTCCTTTAAATTACTCTATGAGAGCAGCATTTTATAAGTTGTCGCCTTAGAGTGTAAACCATTTAACTCATTTTAATCATATTTGATAAATATTACATACATATATAAAAATAGAAAAGACAAAATAAGACTGGTCCAAATCACATGATAATTAAGACAGTTGAGGCCTTAGCACAGAAAATGTATGTAAAAATGATAAAGAATATTTAATTTGTTTTATTGTTTAAGAAAGCAAAATATATGACAACACACAAATCATATTTTGAATGAAGTCAATATCACCAATATCAGCAAATTTCGCCTCTTGCTCTTAATAAATCTTGAACCTTTCTTAGAAATCGTTACAAAAAATTTAAGATTTAAAAAAATCCAAAACTTGAAAGACAAAACATCGACGATTGCAGCGACATCTCCATTTATATAACGTTTCTCTTAAGCTAAGACTGTGGGTGCAGTGGCTTAGTAGTTAATGCGTTGGACTACTAGCGAGAGACCCCAGCTGAAATCCGCCCCGTACCACACAGAAGACTTTATTCGCTGCCCTACCTTTTGCGAAAGGCTGACAAACTTCCAAAAGTAAGAAGTTCTTACTAAGAACTGTCATGAGAAACTTCTCAAAAATAAATTGCTGTTCGGAATCAGCATTAAACTGTCGGTCTTTCCATTCCTCTTAAAAATATATCTGCGAATACACAATGGTTGCAGGAGCTAAGCTTTAGGTCCTGTATATTTAAGACAAGCCATAACTTCTGTGTAGAAGTTCCATCTTCCAGGAAAACACTTGCCTTCTTCAGTTCTCTATCTAGACGGAATGGTGACTTGGTAGTTTCTGTCAGTATGGTATGGAATTTTGGAAACAGTGACTAGAAAAGGGAAAGGCTGAGAGGCATTTCCTAAATCTTACCCCAAAAACTCCAAACACGAACCTTGAAGCAACCATTTCGCCATGCGGATTATGGATAAGCAGGCAAATAGATAGGTGGACAAACAGACTGATAGACGGAATGCGGAAACCACTTTTTCGAACTTCTCTATAGTCGGAAAATCAAAGTTCACTCATAGGTAGAGTTCGCCCCACAGGCGGATCTATGAAAGTGTTGATCCCTTTTTCCTGATCATAACCTCGTCGGAAATTGGGAGGAAAAGAAGATTTAAATATTTAAAAAAAACCCGACATCTTCTTAATATATACACAAACCATCAAAATAGGTTTTAACTTCAGATAGAGTGCATCCATTGTAAGGCGACAGCTTTTATGCAGAAAATAGGCCCTAGCCTTAGAATCATAATAGATTGAGTCTCTCTAAGAATTTATAATTTGCATTTCGATCTTGTCATTAACAAGCAATTTTCCAACTTGCATTCTCTTCCTATTTAAATGATAAGTCTTCATCATTTTTTTATTCATTGGAGTAGGCTTCCTCCAGCAGCGAAATTAACGCCACTCTTCTGAGCTCTTCTCATCTGTCATAGCTTCATCAATTAAAAAAATATTTACAAAATGTCAATTAAACCTGATAATTTTTTTTTTTTTGTTTCAGAGAAAAAAAACATCAACCCACATTAGTAGCATTTCATTTCATCACCATTGGACTACTCAATTGTGGATGTGTGTGTACGTTGCGTTTGCAGTAAAAATGCCGATAAATTGTAAATTTTATGAATCCGGCTGATCTGAAAGTGCAACCACACATCGAAACAAATTAAGTGTAATCTCACTACATCACCGAAGCGGAGTGCAACTTGAAAATTGATCGGATCCCAAGACATCGCGGGAGCTAATGCAATAAACACTGGAGCGCAGCTAACAGCTATCAGCTAACAGTTAGACAGTGCTTGGCTTGTAGCAAATAATTAAAAATACCAAACATGTATCGGCCAAATTTCTACGAATCCACTTGCCTGCGTTGCAACGAAATCGTCTACCAAGTGGACCGTGTTGGACCTCTCAAAGACTTTACATTTTTCCATTCGGGTTGCTTCAAATGCGTCCACTGTGGGACGAAATTAACACTTAAGACGTATTTCAATAGTCAGCATAAGCATGATGACAAGGAGGTAAGTTGAATTGTAAATGGAAATCATGCGACTTAGTTATTAAGTGTGTGTGAGTGAATGAATGAGTGAATGAGTTCGTGGAACTGCGTTAACTATGTCAAATTGTTTAGTAAGCATGTGGGTGATCTGGTGGATATTTTGCTGTTCTCTGTTTGATTTGAAGCAGAATCCGACAGAAGGTAAACGGGCGGATGGACAATGCGGGGGCATTCCGTTGCATTGAAGTATTAAAAATCGATTTGTGCCAACCAAAGTGTGACAAGGTGTGGTGGTGGCTAATGTTGGCGAAGGTGTTTGTCTATTGGCGGCCGCAAAACAAAATATTTGGAGAGTAAAAGCGAAAGTGGCGCCTGCCACAGATGAAGATACTACTGAATAGGTTGTTGGCAGCAATTAATTCGGTTCAATAACTTGAAGTTATCAAAAAATAAGCAAGTTAATTTCCTTTGCTTCAGCACTTTATATGTTGAAAGCAGAAACGATCTTCCTTATTTTCGAGTTTGATTCGTATAATCCTAGTAAGATTTATCGTTCCTCTCGTGATCTTTCAATCTAAATGGTTTACATGGTCAAATATCGATGTGTCTAGTTTAGGAAATATCAGCGTTTGGAAATCCATTTATTTTTTAATTATATAACTTTTAGACCTGGGAGGGTCACTATGCGTTACTGCAACTCTCGCTCCACAGGCAACATGCCAAATTATTCATTCTTCATTCGCAATTTGCTTAGTAACGTTAACTTCAACATGTTTCCAAAGCCAAACCGTAACAATCAACTCTCTACCGATCCCTATATTTATGTTACAAATGAACTCCTCGGCATGCTCTCTTTGGTAAACTAAAGAGCTTCGTTCACTTCGAAACAAACAGTTTCAAACTTTTAGCTCAATCTGTCGCATAGAGCTTAAGGATCGTAGCTCATAGCACAAGGTATGTCATTGCTGGGTTCCTAGGCACAGGGACACTCTGCAACCTCAGAGAACAAGTGGATTACAAGATCAGAATGAAAGCCAACAATAGGTTGAAATCTCTTACCACCTGTGGGATATCACGGAAACGATGGATGGAATATAATAAAAACCGAACCAAAAAGCTTCTATAATACGAAAAAACATTGCTGTCCAAGGTGGTTGGTGCTTTAACTGGTCATAATTTTCTAAGAAACCCCATGATGAAACTAAATCTCAAGAAAAACGACATTTGTGGATGCTGCGGCGATGAAGAGCTCCATGAGGACACCTCTCACTATCTCTGTCACTATCCGGGTCTTTGTCACTTGAGGAACAGAACACTTGGAAGCTTCCAAGACATTGAGGAATTGTCAGATGTCTCTCTCTCTAATCTTAGCAGGTTTCTGGAGACATCCGGATGGCTTGATAAAATTGAGTAACCACGAGCGGAGGAAAGGAACCGCAAATAAGGCTACAATACAAGCGTGTCCCGCACTGAAGGGCCTTACAATGGGTCCAAAAGGACCTGAGTATGGCAAGAAGAAAACTATTCTTTCATGTCAACCCATCTAACCTAACCTAACCTTAGCTCGATCTGGTTTCGAAATCAAATTCTTCCTTTCCTCAAATCAACAGAGATTTCTGAAAGGTCTTTCAACTACCTCTAACTTAAAAGAAGTTTGTGTTAAGAAGACTGTATCTAATATGCTATGCATATTCATCCGAGCACTGCTGTCAATTTGACTTCATACTTTTTGTACCTTGTCCCAGATTTTCCGAATGTTGCGAACCATATGTGAGCACCGGACGCACAACTGTGATGTAGAGTCTTTCTTTTAGCTCAGGGGCATATATCAGATAAAATAACAGAGTTGGAGTCAGAGAATACGCCGTATCTACATGCAGTAATTTTTTGGCCTTATAAGAGACCAATTCCCCTCCAAAGCATCCACTTTTGACTTGTTTCTAGAAAGTTTGATTTTCGAAGTAGTTAAGCTCCATTATTATCAAAGAATAATAGATGAACCTTTTCGTAGAAGCAGACAATATAGAACTGCAATATAGTATACGGAAAAGGACTTAATATGCTGCCTTGGTGTGTACAGAGGGCCATCTCACTTTTGTCTTGGCTCAATCATACATGTCCATGATGAACATATACGGAACATCTTTTCGTATAACCACCAACCTAATGAGTTGTCCATTGTATACTTTTCAAAAAATCAATTAACACTATTTGCATATCCTTTAAGGAATCACGATGTTTTTCAATGATCCTTACAATTTGGATTGAATTGGTTGAAGAACCAGCACAGGTCATTAGATAGCCGTATTATTTGCCGTAAACGTCGTCTAAAACCAACGAGGTTATGACAAGACTTATAGGTTTCGTCAACTTTTTAATAAAATGACACAAACTTCATCAGGTCAATATTGCTCTTAGATATCTACTGCTACTTTAGGATTCTCAACTTAAGCTGCGGTTTGTTTCGGGTAAGTACCTACTTCTTTGCTGATTAACTGCGGCTATATACAACTCGTAGTTTATTTTTTAGTATGAGTGGGAGGGCCTACAATTTATCTGAAAAGAAATATAATTTTAGTCTCGGTTCAATGTACGTTTTAGTGCTAACGCTGTACATATTAAGATATGCAGACCATTTACATTTACTTTCACTTTTCTCTAATTCGCTGAAACTCGCGTTTTTCGATAGGGGTAGATTGAACGTTATATATACTAAAAACGATAGGTACTGGACTATAACCATATTTCGCTGGAATTGTGCATGGAATTTAGATCATGTGATCATCGTACTTAAGACTCGTTGCACTATCTACTTTTAACTACCACATTTCAATGGCATGACGCTGCTATTCGTGTCATAATTCAGCCAGCACATTGCGAAACACTCATCATAACAAAACTGACTTAACTGCAAAAGCAATGGCAAATTTATTGTTGTTCAAAGCATATTCGCATATTTAATTGCCTGTGGTTTTCTTAATAAAACCAAAATCCATTCATAAAATTTCTTAAAACAAAAACTCAATTCAATCCGATTAAAGTTATTTTTCTGAAGCGGCCTTCTCCATAAGGCCACGCCACTCAATTTTCACCGCTTGCAGCAACAGCAACAGCAGCAGCAAGTCAGCAAGTCGACCTCCCACCATCCGTCAGTTTATAACTCACTCATACTTAGTCAGTTGGCTATTTTAAGACAATTCGACGGCGGCTGGCAAATATTACGTCACAATCAACCCAAATTGGTGTTACAGGAAAGGATAAATTATGAAACAGCAAAAGTAACAGCAACTTAATTGAAAGAAGACGGTACTAGTGGCAATTGATCCGAAACAGTGTAATCCGCTGAGGGAACAGTATTTTTGTGTTCTTCGTAAAAAAAAAACGAGATCAGTATTTTACTTACAAGAGTGATGTATGTTTTTGCGTTTTCGTTCGTCATAGCTGAACTGCTTCTCCATACATTGGGAGCATCGTATCGGCTCGATAGAGTAAAACAAATGCAACAGCAGCAACGACGAAAACGAACGGTCAAATGAAAGTGTGGGTTATAATTACATGTACAGCGATAGGGGTTTTCAATGAGAATGTGAACATGCAGCATATTATTTATCTCAAATTTATTTAATTTTATTTTTATTATAATTTCAGGTGTATTGCAGTTCACATGTACCAAAGAGTGGACCTGGTCATCTCGATCAAACGTCTGTTGGCATAAGACAGGCGCTGAATGTGCCACGAACAAATAAATTTGTAAATGAACAAATACGCGGTTCGAGAGTGGACGGTGTGGATGGTGAGTAGGAACTTGTTTATTTTAGATTTATTTATAGCAGGTACATTAGGACCTTAAATGTAGATGTTTTGAAAACGAGAAAGAAACGTCAGAATAATAATTACTGCTGACGTTTAAAGCAAGCCACTTAAATTGTTGATCTTGACTTTGTGTTTTTTTTTTATAGAAAACAGGAAGTTTGAAAAATGTTTTATATCCTAATATATGCCCCTAAAGAAAAGTAGTTGAAAACAACTTTGTTTGGATTACATTTTATTTGGTTTTCCGTTAACATTTTTTAGTTATGGTTAGGTCTGATGGCTGGTGAAGGAGAGTAAACCTTATTTCTCGACACTTGGTTCCTAATGAACACTTTGTGATACCCTTTGGTATCATTTCATTTTGTGGCCCACTTTGGCGTATTACAGATAGCTCGACGTCCGCAAAAATAGAGACATCGCAAAGTTCTTCAATGCCCTGTTAATAGAAACTTCCAATCCAATCGATTATCGAATAATCCTCGACTGAAAATTTGATTGGAATGCCAATGACAGCAGCAAATGTTTGTCATGCACCTTCGGCAGAAGGTGTGGACCTTACTCCAAAACAATTCTGTAGATGTAGCTATACGACAATTGTATGCGCCCAACAACATATGGCATTACTATAACAGCATGAAAAAGAAAATTACTCCGTATTTCAAGCAGAAATACATGCAATAGAGCTCTGCATTAAAGAGAATTTAAACAGGCCAAGCACATTTATGTATATTCTATCTGACAGCAAAGCGGCACTGCCTGCTATTTGCGCCTTTGAAATCACTTCTTAACTAGTTTGGGACTGTCTCTTACTACTCACAAAAACAGTTCTCCAAAAAGAACTAAGCAACTGCACCAACTATCCAGAGGGCAAATACACACAGTTACCGTATTCTTGACGGAACACGGCAGAGTAAAAAAAACTCCTCATGGCTATAAGAATTGCTCAAGACAATACTTGCCGAATGTGCCACGAAAGCGAAGAAACAGCAGAGCACATTCTGTGCCATTGCGATTGCTTAGCAATAACACGTCTTCGGCTTCTAGGTAGCATCTAATAGGTGAAATGGGTACCAAGTCTACTTCATTTCCCAATCTAATCAAATCTAACATATGACAGCATTATCTGGTGGCAAGTTATGAACAAAGCGAAGCGACAAATCTTAAGACAATGACAAAGGTAAAAAAATGTCGTTGTCGGAAACAGTACAGGAACAGCCGGAGCGATGAGAACAACCGCAACAGTTGCGCTGGATGCGAATCTCTCCTGATTCTCTATATAGTTGGATTGAATTGGCTGACCAAAAGCACTTTGGAGATCATCAAATCCAGACTTTTATGGCATACACGGATTCTGTGGAAGAGGTGCTGATGCTGAACAGAGATTCCTGGAAACAGGGACGTATAGGGAAACGAGCGGCCCGATGAACTGACAAAAGAACAGACATTTTGAACGATTAAGATACATAATTATCAAGCAGGCACTAGCCAAAGTTTGATACAAGACGCAACAACAAACTTATCTGTCAAGGTTGGTTGGCGCCATCACTGGCTAAAATCTTTGGAGAAGCCATGCAATTAAACTAAAACTAAAAGTCTTTACTCGTGTGATTTTCTTTAGGTTCGTTGAGGTATGCCCAATGTAAAGTCGTTAAATGTATCAACTTGTCGAATTTGACAGACGACGAAATCGACGATTTTATAAAGTCCAAAATAAGCTTATACATACTGATAGTTTTGAATGAAAAATAAATATTTTTTTTTTCATGCGCTTGTTTTTTCTAAAAATTAATAAAGAAATCTTTATATCCAAAGTTTTTAGATTCGAATAGGATGTTCGCGACATTGGTGTTTTTCACTTTGACCACCATCAGTTAGACCCATGCTGGTTACGAGAACCGACATGAGAAGCGGTGCACTTAGTACGTACGTTTACATTCTAAGACCAGATATTCGCTATTATAAAGTAGGGTGTCCCGCAGTCCATAATCGCACGGTGTTCTTTTCCTACATTTTCTATATCATTTCCTATTCTTTTAGTTAAATAAAATGTTATTTTCATTTACCACACCTGGGTATGATTTTTTCCGGCGACCTAATACTTATTTTAAACTGTTTTAACCTTTATAGTAATTTATACCGATACAGTACCTTTCAATAATATTATATTTATTTCTTATATTACATTCATAAACATGTCTGGAAAAAAACGCCACAGAGTGGGCGTGGCTAAAAATGTTGTAAAGAAGAATATTGTCTAAATATCTTAGATTCAGTTAAATATTATTCGTCGTCTAAGGAAGTTTTCGAAGAAAACAACATTTCGTTAAAAAACCGCCCACAAAAAGTTTGGGTGGACAAAAACCTTTATTTGACAATCTCTTTCAGAGCGTCAGTGTCAACATATTTTGCGAATATCTTCGATTTTATTTCGTCAGTATTCGCTTTAAATGGTTATTTCTAAATTGAAATCGTGGCACATTAAAAAATTCAATTTTCAGCTTTGGGGCTAAAAATTAAAAGCCGCTTAACTAGTACGGAGGGAAGGACCGACATTGTCGGCATAACTTTTGATGGCTAGGGGTCTGCAGCGAATATAAAGGAGTGTTAAAAACTATGTATATCAAAATTAATATACATTTATGGTAAATAGAAACAACTGAAAACAGCGACATCTACATCAACTTTGACAGGAGCAACAACTTCAAAGTCTGAAGTCGAGTCAAACTGATGACAACCAGCAAATAAAACCATTGTAAACAAGAGAGGTAATTCGATCTTGGTAGTTCTACGAACTTAGGATAGGATTATTAGCTTGTAGCTTTTATTAAAGCTGATGTATTAATGCGTTTCTCCCTATTAAAAGTCATTGGCTCTAAAAAGTGCAGTATTGAATTCAAAGTCAATGTCGATCTACTGTTTTAGATAGGTTAGGTTAGGATAAGTTAACTTGCATTCAGCAGTTACACCAACATCAATGTCAAAGATGATAGCCACCTTGTTATAAATAATCAACGGAATTCCGCATGCAACGTAATAACAAAGCAAATTTTTTCCATTTTCATTTTCCATCACAGGTGTTAGCTCCCGTCAATCAACACCCAATGGGTATGGCAGCCGTGAAGTAAGTTCGCCCTCACAAAATGACTCCGACTACAAGTACGGACGGTTCGATGCCAGCGCGCTACACATCGCACACGCACTCAAGCAGACCGAAATCCAAAAGGCGTACAATAAGCGTCGAGAAAAACCAATCGATTTCTACTTGGTAAGTGTTAAACTAGATAAAAATATTTATTACCAAATCTTTGTTCAGATATTCACTTTATTAATACTCATTGCAACACTTGTATTTGCCATATCTAGCCGAATATGCAACGAAGATAGTTAATCCGAAGTTAGTAAGTGAGTTGCGTGATAACTTTCTTTTAGTCAGAGAGAAATACATATAAGGTAACTAGGCACATATGTAGCATGCAAGCGAAAGAAGAGTAATTGAATAAATAATTAAAGTATCGAGTTACTATTCAGGGCATAACATACAAAGCATTATGCATACACTCTGCTGAGAGTGCCAAATTAGAGAGAGCTGTTTGGTTTATCATCCACTTCATGTGTTTTGTTTTGGTTAGGGCAAAATTTGCCATAAGGTCATTAACCGCAAAACAGATGCACTTGCAAAAGTATCTGCGAATTTCTTGCTCAACAGCTATGCCTTTCCTATTGAATGCATTTCAATTCCAATTTGTTTTTGTTTGCTATCCGTAGATATATGAATATTTTTTATTATTCAAATTTTATAGAAGGTTTTTTTTGGATTTTAATGCGACATGGGGCAGGTTGATGTTATAATTCTCAGGGCACCACGCACAATTTAATTTGAAGCAAACAAAGGTTGGTGAATTAAATTTCATACACACTGAAGCGGTATTGAAGTTTCATTGCACTTTCGCGAAGCACAATTCATGGTCATAATGTCTGTCCATGAGTTAGTCCACGGAAAAGAAATTCGGCAGTCATACCAAACGAAGGAGCTTCGAACGAAATTGAGAAATGCAATTTTCTACGAATTAGTATTGATTGCACGTATCTGGAATTGATTGACGTCTTCACTGTCACCAAAAGTGGGTACGGTCGCGACAGAAAGTTGTAATTTTGCCGACGAGACTTTATGTCACGTGCGCCACTCAGAACAATTTGCAAACGTGCATTTTTATCTAGTGAGTACATATGGCATAGCTACGCACACATTACATGCCCCTGTTAGTTTAAGAGAAGTTAATTAAATTGCACAACCAATGTTGGAAAGAAATATAAAGACGAATGCGAATGATTTCTTTTCTTAATCATTTGCTCAAAATCAGAGGTATTATCCGTGATATGATAAGGATAAATTCAGTGTATTGTGAAATCTGTTATATACGGAATGGAACTGCCTGAAAAGCAGTACCTACTAGGTTTCATTCGAACACCACGACAAATTCGCAGATTTTGATGAAATTGCCTGGTAGCACACGCAGCAAAAGAACATGCCTACAAAGCGGCGCTGTACAAAAGGACAAGAGCGGCTCCCGAGCTAAAAAGAGGCCAAAAAGCGAGAGACGGATTATTTGGCGGCAAAAATGAGAGAGGCAGGAGAAGTGCGTGATCGATGTCGTGGATAGGTGCTAATCAGTGCTGTCGTTTTTCAATTTTAAAAAACGAGCCCATTTGAGATATTGGGGAGCCTTTTCAGTAAAAGAGAAGCTGCAGAAAAATTATCCCGTGAATGGATTAAACTATGTCGATGTACGTTTCGGATTTTTTTTTTGTCGGTGGTGTTATTCCTGTCGGCGCAGATTCCATCGGTTTTCTTATTAAAAAAGTCTAAATGTAAGAAATAAATAAAATTGGTTACAGCATTAATAACGCTCTAAGAAGAAATAAAAATCGTTAAGCTACTAATTTATCCATTTTAGCCAGACGCAAAGTTCTTAGGAAAACTGCATTACCTATGCCCATTTCAAATTTAAACGGCATAATAGTTAGTTTGCATGGCCACGCATGCAATTTTTGCACGAGATTAGAGATAGAGAGTTTTCACTGCCGTTTTTAACGACGTTAGAGTAATGTGACACAGCATTTTTGGTCGTACTTACCTTTAGACACCACAAATTCTACCTGTAAAACCTATTTCCCCGGTTCCCAGGTGCCCTAGGCTTCGAAATTATATCCAAAAGACATAATTCTACTCTAGTTTGGCAGCTTTGTCCTGACGACAAATAGAATATTTTTAATTGGGTCTTTGTTTTGCTGGAAAGTAATATCTGTTTTGAAAATATAGGCATACTAAACTTAGAAAATTTAATTTTTGCGTCATTGTACCACCGAAGGTGCCATATTATGCATTCAACGAATACCTATTATCAAGGCAAATATTTTTTGCATTATGCATTAATATAAACCATACTTATTACTTGTCTTCTTTATAAATCTAATATTTTTAAAAAAAATTGGGGAGCGATTTTGATTTTTAGGGAGCTCAGTGCCTAAAGGAGTCATTCCGGCAGCGCTGGTGCTTATACCACAGGTGAGGAATTAACTAGATAATCAACTCCGAAATAGTATCTCAAATCACCCTCAAACATAAACTCATCTGTTTTATACCCATATAATTTGCACAAACATATATGGCCTTTTACGTGCAATTCAAATGGGAAGCTTGTACTATTATATTGTTTTTAATGGCCGCCTCCATGAAATGTCATTTTCAATAACAAGAAGTTGGAAATAGTTATGAATTACAGATTCATAAGATTACACCTTACAATTAGGGTGTGTGAGAATGGATTTATAACAACATACTTACCACACAACATAAAACAATATTATAATATTGAAAATAAAGCTATGTCTTAACTTATTTATTCTAATTTTTAATGAAAAATAATCAAAATTATATTGATTGACCTGAGCAATTGTAAAAAATAAGTTAATCATATATCTTCGGTTGAAAATAAATTTAAGTGTTCTCATAACCAAACGGATTTCGCAGGTTATGGATGGTTATATTGAAGCAATTAATTACTTTAACTCAATTTGATACTGGTTCAAAACGCTTTTTGATATAAAATATATACCAAATCCTTTTGATAATCACTTTTTTTTAACAACATTTGCATTCACTAACTATAAATTGAAAGATACAGCCTATTAATTTAGTTATAAAATGTTCAAAGAAAACAAACAGCTAAAACAACTCAATAACTAAACGTATTGTAATATAAAATATTTTATATTATATTTTTTATCGATGCACGGAAAATTAATATACATATGTATGTATAGTAAACTTTCATATGTTGAACAAAATATACTAAAAAAATATACTAACACCTATCATAAACATTTTATTATACGTTTTCATCCATCCAAGTAGGTATGTCTATTTTTTTTTGAAAGGCAGATAAATAGATAAATAAGAACTATGTCTTATAAATACAAAAAATATTCGCACTTAATTGCAACAACTTCATCATAAACATATTTAATTTAAAATATCTATAAAATTTGAATTAGGTAAACACATCCGCCGTGACCAGCTGTTTTTTGTTGTCATTTGGAAATGTTGCAAAACTCCCCGCGCTACTGTCATATTTTTGACACACCAACGCCTCCCAACTTCATGTCTATACATGTATTCACAGATATGAAATTCGAGAGAGGACTTTTCGGCAATTTTTTTAAAATATTTTAGGTTCAAGGGGTATGCAAGTTGACTATATGGTAAATTTCTCATCTGAGGTTAATACATGAATAATATTTGAAGGAAGGGGTTTAGCAATTACAAACGCATCAGTCTCCTGAATTTTGCGTGCAAGATATTATCTGCCTGTATTGTGCAAGCCCCTGAGTAATTTTTAAATGATCTGATCAGACGCGCTGAACCCAAAAAGATCGGATCAGATCGCCCTGATGTGCTATTTGTTACCCGTAAGTGCCGTCGAAATCTCTTTATTTCTTGCATCACTTGTTTATTATTATATTCGTCATAAATGTTGTTGAGTTTGTAATGCCTGATTCTATGTGATTGTCAAAATCTTCTATTAAATACATAGGCTTAACAACTAGGAATGTCTTTGCGATATTATCCATTGCAGAGAATTTTTGCGAAAATTCTTGTGCGAATCGATTTTAACATTCAAGCATTGATCTATGAATCTCACTCCTGGTAGTGTTCTTTTTGGTTTTAGTTCTGAGTACCTTTACATATTAGTACCCATTTTTTTTACAACTCTTGAGTGCCAAAAAGTATTGCTTTATCGATTAGTAACAAGAACTTCTAACCTTTTCCCTTATTCTGTGATACCTCCAGTGGAGCATTACATCGCGATTTTAATTTTTAAGCCTATAGATTTTTTACATTGTCAAAATAAAATTATACAAGCCGAAAGCCGCGAAAATGGTACTCCCCTTAAATAACAAGCTGACGCTCTTGCCATACAACCCTCATTATTAACCTTTGATGGCCCACAACCATCCATGGGGTCCTCCTCTTTGTTCACAAATATGAAATGATTAACGTCAGCATACTGAATACGAGCATGATCTTCCTATTTTTTTGTACTGAAAAGTCGTGATTGAAGAATGCTTAATTTGTTTTATCTCAACGAGCTTCTCAAAATTATCAGCGTTAAAAGCGCGGGCCTATATATTTATAAATTACATTTCTTTCAAAGGATCGACTAAAAATTGACAAAAACGACAGCACACTCTAAATATGACTGCCGGCTGACTACCCAACCTACCTTGCATTGCTAATGGATGGTCCCTTTCTGAATTCAATACAATTTCATTCCTCTTTCAATTAAATTTTTACAATTTTATCAAAAAATTAAAGCTAATTTCGTAAAAATCTAACCAACCAGATACAAGTTTGAATAAAGAAACAAAATTCAATGTAGTGACCAACTAATGAAATCATCAGCACAAGCAAAAACAACAAATCAAGCAAGTGCCATACTCGTAAATGTCATCCTGTGCTGTTTATATCACGCTGCCAATAACCATAAAACTAAAATCAAAGCTCATCTTCAATTGATTGAAAAACGTTGAGATACCCTCCTTTAGAGAACCGCCCGTGCATGCTGTTCTATCTGCCAAAACAAGTTCTACCAGATTCAGTGCATAAATAGAAATACACTATGGAACGATGGAGAGACGATCAGAGAGTATGTAAGTCCGCAAATATATGTGTTTATTCGTGTGTGCAAGACCTACTGGCCTGGTCATACATCATTTCCTGTGTAAGACTGCTCCGATACCACTATTCATCATGGTTCTTTAATATTTACTTTAAGTACATATGTTTTAACCAGGCTGTGGTTGAAATACTTTCACTCCATTCATAGCAATGCAGCACACTGCCATAGCATAGCTTGTTGGATCACACTCTGGAAGATGTTCTCAATGGACGCTGTATTGATGACGAAGATAAACCGTCAAGTCAACCGCCTGTACTGACTATATTCATACATCAAAAATCATTCAGAGAGTCGCAGTCTGGATAGATGAGAGATACCACCTACAGAGGATAATCGGTGAGATGGAAAAGGTCGGTTTGTCATCGATCATGCACTTGCTTGTCGTGGCAGTCGATAGTATAGAATTTGAAATAGTTTGCGCCAACCCAAACAGAAAAAAAAAACTCCCCGAGTTATTTCGATTTCAAGAACTCTATTAAATGGAGCATTAAATCTAAATCTAAACACCATAATTATTCGCAAATCTTGTTGTGGAATTTTGAGAAAAAATCAACGAATAATTCTGCTGCGCAAAGAATAAACAATTTTCTTAAGCCGCAAATAAAATCCCATTTATTCTCTTCCGATATTTGTAGCGCCCCTTTTAGATGGAATTTTAATCGAATTTAACAGAAACAATTTGGTCGTGGACCAAGATATTATACAAATGCGATTATGACTGGTTTAATACCTGATTTCTTTCCTACCGCTGCGTAGGTGTGAGAAGTGCTCGCTAGTAATGCGGCAAGAAGGAGTTACTTCACACCAAAACAACACCACCCGCACTGGATAATGTTGATGACGATGATGATAATGATGACGATGATGATGGTGATAACTTGAACTTGACATTGTTCGAGTATTTCTGACCGCTTTGGAGAGGTCTTATCTGATCATATTTTTAATTTAATCTTTGAAGTGCGTTACTAATTGAATTGTTCGTCGGTGATATTCTTGCCATTGTCAAGGTTAAAATTGTGGCAGTTATTTTGGCATTTATCAAGGAGGAATAATAAGTTTGTTGTCGCAAAATTAAAATATTGTTTTGAATTTCATGCTGTACATTGATAGTAGTGTTACCAACAGGAGTATTTCAAACTAGGTTTAATATACTCGGGCAGTGGTTTTGCGTTTACAACTGCCTAAAGCTTGGACTAATTGTCGAAAGTAGTCGGAATCGAAAATCGTAACCGAACCAAAATTAACGAAAAGAGATGTCAATTGCTTAAGTTTACTCATGATGCACGGAAGCATCTGCCATTGTGAAGATGTTTTGTTTCCAATAAGGTATTCTTACATATATTTAGTGGCACTTGCTTAAGGCTCATTAAATGAAACACATTAACATATTAATTATATTAGAAATCAATTTTTTTAATTTATTACTTCTTTTAAAATTAAAACAAACAAGCAAATGTCAAATTTACGTTCGGAAAGTGCGGTTTGGTTGGCACGTTTCAGACATTGATAAAAAAAACTAAAACTTGACGAAACGGCACAAACCGTCGTCGTTATGCTCGTAACATAACAAATGTGCGTGTGTTCTTCGAACGAACATGAAAGTTGTATTATGCCATCTGCCGCTTGGATACCTTAATTTCGACTAGCCAGGAGGGGAATGCAATCGTATTTTCACGGATGGTTCCAAAACCTGTGAGGGTTCAGGTACTGATGATTTTGTGGAATGTGGCAACTTAATGCTATTCTCGTTATGGGAGATCTATAGTATTCTGATGACAATGCATTATATTCCAAATAACATATGGAGGGGTCGAAGTATTTTTGTCTTTGGTGACAGCCAAGCTGCACATAAGGCCCAACTCTAAGTTAATGCTTCAACACAAGAATTTGTTGAATTCGGTCAGTAGACTGAATTCTCTTACTCTTTTTTGGGTTCCCTGTCATACCACATCACGGGAAAAGATATCTTCGACGAACTTGCTGGTCAAAATTCGGAAGATGTTTTCTTTGGGTCTGCCGGCATCCGTTGTAATGGCATCCATTGGTGTCTTCTTCAGGCACAATATTCGATATGTAACTGCCCTGAACCAGGCTCCAGGCTTTAAATGCCGACGTGGTGGCTGCTGAGCATGTAAGCTCCATATCACTGAAGCGAATTCTCGGCTTTTCGGAAAATTGGGGTAAATTACTTATATGAAAATAAGTTTCTATTTGATGGACCAATTTCTGAAGTGCGAAAACGAAACCTAATTTTCAGGTTTTTAAAACTTTCCAAGTTAACAAATATGGAAAAGAAATCTTTACGTTTTTTCAAGTTTGCTACAGATTGAGCATGTTTGATCATTTTACGGAAACTAAAAAATTGTCTTTTGTACTTTTCATTGGCGATTTGGTGTAAATCAGGACAAACCCATGCTTTGCCAACATCAACAAATTTTAATTATTGTCATATGCGAAATGATGGCTGACAAAAAGCAAAGAGTGACATAGAGTGTTGCGCAACGAAATTGCGTGAGCAGTTCTTGAACATGGCCTAGATTTAGAAAGAGGAGATGAAAAATATATATATATATAAATAGGCTTAAAGTGGCAGTGTTGCTAAAGTTTGTTTCACTATATCGTGTCCGTACTGTACTCGAAGGTATATACAGTCAGCGTCAAAAGTGAGTAAACGTTTGGCATTTATCTATTTGTGTTAAGTAAGCCTATAGCAATTTGACAAATATTTTTGATTGAATTATAAAAAAAATTACTCATAGAAAGTTATTCCTGAAGCTCAGACGAGAAAAATGTGGTACAGTAGAGGGTTCTATCATCACCCCAACTCAAGTTATCAAGTTAAAATGAATAGGTACTATTTTCAGGTACATAACTACTCTAAATGATATTACTTCAGAAATAATAGATATAGCTAGAAAAACCACTTAACATATTTTGTAGACCTAATTTAACTACGCAAAAAAAGTACTTAAAGTGGCAGTGTTGCTAAAGTTTGTTTCACTATATCGTGTCCGTACTGTACTCGAAGGTATATACAGTCAGCGTCAAAAGTGAGTAAACGTTTGGCATTTATCTATTTGTGTTAAGTAAGCCTATAGCAATTTGACAAATATTTTTGATTGAATTATAAAAAAAATTACTCATAGAAAGTTATTCCTGAAGCTCAGACGAGAAAAATGTGGTACAGTAGAGGGTTCTATCATCACCCCAACTCAAGTTATCAAGTTAAAATGAATAGGTACTATTTTCAGGTACATAACTACTCTAAATGATATTACTTCAGAAATAATAGATATAGCTAGAAAAACCACTTAACATATTTTGTAGACCTAATTTAACTACGCAAAAAAAGTAGCATCGTGTGATTTTATAAGCGCAGAAAAAACTTATGACGAGAGGCATATCCCTGCTTAATGTTGCATATAAGATCCTATACGACGTACTGTGAGAACGTCTAAAACCTTTCTGCAGCACACTAATTGCCACCTACCAGTGGGGCTTCAAATTTTCACACTAAGGCAAATTCTTTTAAAAGGCCTACGAATTTCAAGTCGAGACACACCGAGGAGTTTATCTACCTCAACTCCACGAATGACAACTTGGATGAATTGCCCTAGAAAACCGCTGCTACTGTGGTTTGGCTAAACAAATGGATTCAAGACACCTAACTCTGAAGGAAAAAGTGTATGCTCTATAGAACCCCTACTCTGCAAGTTCTGCTGTACAGCGCAAAGTGCTGGACGGTAGCAAGAAAGAAGAGTTAATACTTGGCTCCTTCGAAAGAAAAATTCTTCGGCTGATATTGGTCCTGTGCGTGAGGAGGGCGAATTGAGGAGAAGATACGACCGCGAACTCTATGAGCTGTACCAAGATGTGGATGTAGTATATACAAAAAGCCAAAACTTGTCGACTACATTCGAGCGAATGGCCAATAATGCTCCAGCTAAGAGGATCTTCGAATCCCAGACCGAACCTACGTTTCGAAGACCAAGCCATCGCGGATGCCAGAGCACTTTGTCTGGATAACTGGAAGCAGTGTGCCCGAGATCGATCGCAGAGGATGGAAGGCTGCCGTGTCTCAGGCAGGGATTTTTCACGGGTCGGAAACCCGTTAAGTAAGTTAGTAAGATTAACAACTGTCTTGCTTTCACTTAAAATCAAAATTGCATTTTCAGATCTTGTCGCCTCGAAAACTATAGTCTTTACATATTTACAAGACATATATCCACTGACAACATTGGCATTTCAATACATACTGTAAGCCGGTAATGTTGTGCTTTCTTGCCTTCCATATTTTTCCATAAATTTGGTCCTTTGAAAAGACGAATATATATTTTAATTAAACAATAACTCAACTGTTTGCCAGAATTAAGGTTAATTATTTAACTTCGTAGATTTATAACCACCTTTCTTGCATCATTCGACAATTTAAAGTAAGCGTAATTTTAAAACCACTCTCCCTTTCTACAAATTGCCTGTCAATTCAACCTGACTCCATTTAAAATGATCAGCTTAAAGACTGTATCGTAACACGCACAATTGCCCGACGTGAAGGCAATTTAATGCCACTTACCATCGTTAATCTTTAAATCAAACCAAACAAACACTCTATAATGACACTCATTTATCACTCATTTTATTTGACACCAGAAGAGCTTGTGAGCCTTCATATGGCGTCGGATATCTAATTAGCGCTAAAGCTTTCCCCCTCGTTGGACAATTTCGTATTTAATGTTGAGCCAACACTGTCAAAGAGTATGAAAATTGGCAGTCAACATAGCGAGTATCTGCGATGTGATTCGAATCTAAACCAGGAGCACTGCACTGATAATTTCCTTTCAACAATGCAATTTAATTGACCGATTAATCTTGCAAAATAAAAAACAAATAGATATCGGTATCCGTATCTCCATATGCGAACGTTTAATTGAATAAAAATACAGAGGAATCAATGTTTATATGAAATGCATCTGTTGAAATATTCTACGCACGCAATTAGATCGTAAAATTTTAACCCAACAACCAAGAGTTCTATGAATGCAATTACTTGGTGAATGCGCGGCGCACTGATTTGGGACGATTTCTACACACTTTCTGTAAAGTTTTGCAATAAAAAATATACACAAATAAAGATACCCACGAACGACTCAATTATAGCGAAGCAGATACCGTTGAACTGTTAACAATAGCATAGGGTATAAGACAAGTACGATGTGCATTCTTGCACAGTATTCATAGTATTCATATCATTAAGTAGCTACATATATATGTATTTGCCAATATAATTTAAATTAATTACCTATAATTTGGCACGCATCAGTTGAGCGATAGTTACTGACCATAGAGTCATAGAGCGCAGTCAATATGGTCTTAAATGTTCGCATTCCCCGCTTTGACTAAGATTAAGACGGTTATTTGTCTATATAAGTATTGGTCATTTACAGTTAATGAAGGCAACGGAGGTTAGCTATAATATTTACCAGTAGTTATTAATGGATGTTTTGATGTATTACTTATTGGAGTTTCGTACTATTTACTATACTAACGGAGAACTCTGATAACAGTAAGGGTCAAATGTGGAACAAGTTAATTTGATGATTATTTGTAACTGTCAGCAAAACATTTGCAATCAGAGCAGGAGTTTTAACGACCCCTTTTCCGTCATTCGCATGTTTGTTTGTTTGGTTTTATATTTTAGGATAAATTAGCTGAATCCGTCTGAATCTGTTGCTTCGGATAGACTTACATTTTATTTTATTTAAGTTCGCGTGAATAGACGAGTATTGTCATATTATTTGTTGTCAAACCCTACTTTTAGTACTGGCAGATGGACGCACTGTTTAAAGAAAATGTTTTGGACAAAAAACATCCTCCTCGATTTAATATTACATTTTATTATTTACTAATTGTATCCTTCACAAATTTGAATTCATACGAAGTTTCTATACTTTTTAAGTCTTTCTATAGATGGGAAGTACTCCTGAATCTCTAGCAATTGAAAGCCTTAAAATTTAGTATTTTATTTTGATCTTTCTTTTCCCGGTTTCCTTAATGACCGCACTATGTACATACCATTAAAACTTATTTATAAAACCACTCAACTCACACACATTACAGAAAAAAGAAAGGTTGCCTTAAAATATAATCCACAAGGACCTAATGATTAATCAAAGACTGTTGCAGTAGTTAAAGCCCTGTATTTCTTGATATATTTTGTGATTTTATCCTTTATTACTATTAGTAGAAAACGATTTCACAGATTTTATGCTCAATCAATACTTGAGAATTGGTATTCATTCGCTCAATATGTCACAGCTATTTCAAACGTCCAATGCGCAGTTTTGACCAGATCAAAGTCGCTAAACAGCTCGTTGAGTTCGAGGTATCACGAGGTACCACTTCCGACGATTTTCTTCTCTCAAAACGACCAAGGATATGTTCATCCACTTAAGAAATGGGCCATGCTTCGGAACCATAGAGCGGGACTGAGATTAGAATTTCCTTAGTTGTTCGTGAGAGTGTCTTATTACATAGTTGGCTTCTCAGCCCAAAGAAATAGCAATTGTTAAGCGTTATTCTAAAGAGATGATGTCGTTTCCAGATGTGAAAGACACTTACATTAAAGTTATAGCTGTCGATTGGGACATTTTGGCGGATTCGTCGATATTGGGTGTTCCCTTCTTGTTAACAGCATACACTTTCTTTTACCCTCCTTCACCGCTAGACCAGTGACAACTCGCTGTGTTTTACCGTCGGCGTATTAACGTAAACGAACTAGTAGGAGTTGATGGCGTGAAAATAAGGTGAAAACACTTATGTTCACCGCTCTTACCACCTTTTTAACATAATCGGACTGTTGGTTTTTGAATTTGGTGGACATTCATCGATTTTGACGTTTGTGGTGTTTGGTTGTATTAGCGCTTCTGGTTTTATTTTCTGAATTCAAAGCCAGAAGCAAATTTCTCTTCTTTCCAGGAGAGGAACTGTCATTTAAGTACCAAACGAACACTTTCAGAAGAGTCCGGAAGTCTTCCGAATTATCAACCGAAAACGACATTATTCGTCCTCCTCGCATACAAAAAAAATTATTTCCATGTTCACCTACTTGAAATTGTATAAATTTTGGACAATTACTGTTTCTTAGCTCGATGACCGATTGTATTCAATTGAATTACTTTACTGTTATATTATGAAATAAAAAAATGTAATGAAAGATGGAAATGTAAAACAAAGTCTATTCTTGCATCTATTTTTGACTACGGTTACCACTTTGGTCATTACTTTCTCACTTGGCCACATTGTCGTTTTTTATGGTCATTTTTATGGTTATTGGTTTATATGGTTATTTTTGGTCATTTTTTCTACGAAATGAAAAATAAGCTCGATTACAGATTTTGTATTCTCAAAAATTAAATCTATACTTTAATCACTTTTTTTTATCGTATGATGTAAACAGTGATTGTACGCACTTCATAACACATACACTAAATGCACAAACACTGAATGTATTCATTTCCGTCCTTTGAGAATTTTTCTGTAACTGTTTTTCAATGTTTTTGTTTTTTTATCATTATTTAAAATAACATTTGATCTGCAAATATGTAGAATATAAAGTTGCCGACATAAATCTACGTACACTTACTTCAAATTGAAGTATCCTTTCTTATATTTACGTATAAGTCACATCAGAAAATCAAAGTATTGAAAAAGCTTTTTAAGGGTGCAATTAATGGAAATGAAAGTAATACGTAAATATAAGAAAGGATACTTCAATTTAGAGTAAGTGTAACATAGATTTATATCGGCCAGAATATGTTCAAATAAATGCGATGAATTAATTGTTCTGTGTTTTGAACTGCGTATTTCTGACTTAAATTATTTTGGTCATTTTCGGCTAAAGTTGGTCATTTCTATTTGAACACAAATTTTTTTTTCAAGTGGCAACCGTGTTTTTGACGCTTTTTTTCATCTCGCTTAGAGAATTTGTATGTAACGCAAGTTTAAATACACCTGATTACGACAAGATGGCAGGCAAACACAATCATTTATTATATTTGAATTTTGCTATGTGTTGTGTAGCTAACGTTATTTACATATTTATTTATTACATCATCAAAGTACAACACTTTCTTAGACTTAGGGACGAACAAAAATAAACATCAAGTTACTAAGTCAAATGTAAATAAAATTTACATACAAAACTATTCTCAAACTCTGTTAGTCAAAAGCCGCGAACATTTATTACTAAATTGATTAGTGCTCGCGTTATGTACAAATGTGTTAATAGTTTTGAGTTAATGTACTATTAATAACTTGCAATCACCGCCTTGAAATATAATATTTTTTTTATATTTTAAAAACTTTCCAAGTTCCAACATTAAAATACAATTTGTGGAGAAAACCTTTAATAACTTCTGTCCGCAGCCAGTGTTGTTTAACTTCGTTGTCATGAGAAACTTCTCAAAAAGTATTGCCGTTCGGAATTGGCATTAAACTGTTATTTATATGTTATTTTTATCTTCGCACGTAAAGTACAGATACTGAATTTTTTTTTGGGGGTAATACCATACCCATTCCCCTCGAAAACATCTAACTAAACATTTAGTGCTCGTTATAGGGAAGCTTGATTCCCGCTTGTGATGGCTCAATATTTAGCAAAGAATAACTAATGTACCTAACGATCCTTTAAACCGCTATCAGGTTAAGCTTTGTCGGCCTAATGACTATGTTCAAAGTCCTTTCAGAATGCGAGGGGCTGTTGTGGGTAAGTCTTCCTTTTTGCGACTTGACTGAAAGTTTCCAGCGATTGGAAAGATGGCTGTTTAGTATTTTAATAGGAATATGAGGACCATTACGGGCCGCAGTAAGTAATATTTCGATCCCGCCACACGCTGGAATGTAGGGACACAGTAGTACAGTAGTACAGTACTACAGGTCGGCCTCACTCTATTATTTTTATTTTTTTCTTTCGGTTTCGGATATCGATTTCCACGAGTGGTGAAGAAGTTAGATTCATCTGCACGGAAATACATATAGCTTAAACAAGGATAGCTGGTCCGGAGGTCCTTAGGTATTAGGACAGCACCCCCGTTCTCGACTCAGCGCTATTATTTTAACTGGACTCCCACCAAAATTATTCCCGAAATAGATGGTTTAACACCTTTATGTTAGGGAATAGGGGAGAGCAGGGACGTTAAAGAATTGAATGAAGAATAGAATATTATTTTAACATACATAATTTAACATTGAATTTATTTTCATTTGTTTGTTTTTTTAGGCTCGTGAAGAACAAGCTCACCTCGAAATGAAACACCGAAAAGAGGAGGACGATCTATATCGAAAATTCGCTCGCAAACGAGAAGAGGAAGATCGCAAAATTCAAAGCGAGTTCCAAGACGAGTGGGAACGTGAACTGCAGCGACTAACGCATAAATTTGAAAAAGAATTGGCCACTTCAAGACGAAACCGCGACGAACAGAGTGTACTCACGCTTCGGCATGAGCAACAGAAAGAGGACCTCGAAAAAAACATGACACTGCGTCGCAGCAAAAAGAAGGAAAGCATCACACGCAAAATGCTCGAACATGAACGCTATGAAACGGCGGCACTTGTCGATCGTCAATCGAGTGAAATGCTGGAACTGATTAGCGCTCGACGAAGTGAATACATGCAAAATGAAAGCATCTTCTTGGACGAGGACTTTAACGAGGGTGCCATTGCAGTAGAATATCCTAACATTGCACCCGTTCCATCACCACCAGCGGTCAGTAAATTCCAAATCTATACCGATCCGATTGAGTTCGAGGATGTAGATAGGATTGCAATTTCGGTAAGTTTTCTTTATTCAATGCCAATGAACGATGACACGAAACAACTATGTTCCTTTTGTAGGTGGCGCAAGAAGATCAAAAGACATTCACAGACCTTGTCCGTCAGTTAGTGGGTCGATGCACGACCGACATTGAAAAGGCTCGTACGATTTTCCGCTGGATAACAGTCAAAAATTTGAATGCAATGCACTTCGATGATGACCTCAGGGGCGACACTCCAATGGGTCTGTTGCGTGGCATTAAGTATGGAACTGAAAGCTATCATGTCCTGTTCAAGCGACTTTGCAGTTACGCCGGTCTTCACTGTGTGGTGATTAAAGGCTACTCAAAGAGTGCTGGCTACCAACCTGGTGTGAAGTTCCAAGACTCGCGCTTTAGGAACTCATGGAATGCGGTTTATGTTGCAGGGGCATGGCGATTTGTACAGTGTAATTGGGGAGCAAGGCACCTAGTGAATGCCAAGGAGGCTCCAAAAACAGGCCGCGGCAAGAATGACAGTCTTCGGTAAGGCTTTCTGGATAGAGTATCCATATTATTTCTTTAATCGACAGTAAACTCTTCTGTAGCTATGAATACGACGACCACTATTTCCTTACGGATCCACGTGAATTCATCTACGAGTTCTATCCCCTTCAGGAGGATTGGCAACTGCTAAAGCGTCCGATCACGCTGAGAGAATTTGAAAATTTACCGTTTGTGCGGTCGCTGTTCTTCCGATACGGTCTACACTTTGCCGATGAGGGTTACGGAGCCGTGGTGTTCACAGATGATACAGGTTAGTCACAACGTAGTAACATAATATGCTTGGCTAACGAAATAGTGTTCCCCATACAGGTGCTGCAACAGTCCGAATAGCCATGCCAACTGATATGCAAAGCTGCTTGATCTTTCATTACAATCTAAAATTCTACGACAGCGAAGAGGATTCTTACGATGCAGTGTCATTGAAGCGCTTCGTAATGCAGTCAGTGATCGGGAATATTGTGGCGTTCCGAGTGCATGCGCCATGTTCTGGAGCGTTTTTGTTGGACATATTTGCGAACGCAGTAACACCGCAGGAATACTTGACCGGTGAACCGATGAAATTCAAATCTGTTTGCAAATTTAAGGTTGGTTCGAGTGATCTTTAAGTTAAACGCTGTTTTATTGAGGAATTTATATTTTATTCTTTAGATTTGTTGTGAAGAACTACAAACAGTAATGGTTCCCCTACCGGACTGTGCCAGTGGCGAATGGGGACCAACGAAAGCTACGCGACTTTTTGGACTGATTCCAATAACTCATCAGGTAAGGTTTACATTGAAATGAAAAAAAGTATTACTTAGGTTCAGTTAGGTGGAAGCGGCTGTGAGCAAGACGTTGACACCGTTAAATATTCATCCTATTCTTTGAACCAGTTATAGATTCTTATGTACTAACTTAAGGGGGAATTCCTGCCTCAGTCCATCCTCTCCAACACCGCGCACGCTACTTTCAGTTAGCTAGACCATGAGCAATGCAATCCGCGATGGGTTTGGTTTTTAAAACTGAGGTTCGGTCTTCCTTGTATTCTTAAAGCTGATTCGAAGATCTAATTAACTGGAGCGCTATTGTCTAATCGATATGGTCGAGCCAATGTATTTTATGATTCTTGACTCTATAAATGAACTGTACCTACGTTGGATAGAATCTTTCAACATTTAACAAGGATATGCTTGCAAAGTACTTGCATGCTTTCCGTCATGTTTAATTGATGATTTGGTACTTGCCCCCTATCAACACATCACTTCTGTATTTGAAGAGTTCCGGCGGCCTTGTTATTCTGAATATTTTTTACACTCTTCCTACACAAATGCTGCTTAAATACATCAACTATTCCCTGTGCGTTGGTGACTAGGTTCCCATCGCAGCAAGTTTCTTAGTTTTCTTATAAGACTTCCGGAAGTTGAGCCTTCAGGTAGGATATTGCGCGTGCTCTCTCCTTTCTAAGTAGGATCTTCTCTTTCCATCTCCCTTGGTCCACAAAGGGCTCAGTCACCAGCGTTTCGTCTTGTTCAGAACTTTTTCTAAAAAAATGTTTACTAACCTCAGCTCCAAAAATGTCGAGAATGGCCGTTGACTACACTGCTGATGCAGTCTATTGAATTTATTTGCAGTACGTCCTCTATTTGAGTTGCTCATATTGACTTTTAAGAATCATTCAGCAAAACACACAACAACTACTTTTTTCTATTAAAGCACCAATATTTAAGATGTTCATAAATATCAACTGCTTAGACTAGAAGCTGTTCGTATTAAGTTTTGCCCAAATTTTAAGTTGTAGCACTTCTACATCTCAAGTTAGTTATATCAATATCGTTAAATGTTTCGCAAGGTCAACATATCTCCCGGAATGTCCGTTTAGCTCCGCATCCATATCTCTTTAAGAGATATTTACTACTATGTATAAAATTTCAAGAGACTTTAAGGAAACCGCCGACTAACTATGATGATGATTGTAATCTATCTTTTTTAACAGGAACCTTTGATTTTCGCCGGTCGAAGTTTGGACTTACAATTCCGTATGTCTCGGCCGTTGACTGATTTCATGGCAACTTTACATAAAAATGGTATAGAAGAGAAAAAACTATCTAAATATGTTGCGCATACAAACACATCTGATGATATTGTAACATTTACAATTACGTAAGTATAGAACGGTGAACCTTTAATCCAACCGCTTAACCCTTTTTCTCTTCCAATTTGCAGCTTTCCTGAAGAAGGTCAATATGGTCTTGACATTTATACAAGAGAAGTTGGAGTGACGGTACAAAATAATAATTCACCAAGTGAGAAACATTTGCTGACGCATTGCTGTAAATATTTGATTAATTCATCGAAGAGAAATTGATAATTAGACTACAGGTGTCGTCTAACTGTTGAACAGATTTTTTTCTTTTTCGAATAATAAGCATAATATAATATCAATTTAACATTATAAGCAACAAATAAAACAATATATTTACCTTGATTGTTATAAACGGATATAAAAATGAAATTCTAGTTACTTAACAAATTATACTGATGTTCAAATATTTATAATTATTTCCGTTTAAAAAAAAATATAACAAAAAGCTATAACTTTCGTTATGATTATAAGGAGATCAGAATGCAGATGAGACCGGTATGAAGAAAGGTAAAGGAGATGACAAAACGGTGCTTTACATCACTAAGAATTAATTATATTATGTAGTTCTGAGGAAAATATACCCTTATATAATGCAATAATATATAATATATAAAATAATATTAACAAAACTCTACACCAGATCGGGCTTTGATCGAGAACTTCGAACTAAAATCGGATTTAAATTTTTGACGAATTATGTACATATTTTATTGATAACTTACATTTATTGTGTAACAATTTGAGTTTTATTTTGTATTTTTTTTTACATAGGCTTACTGTTAATGAAAATTTATCATATTTATTGAATAAACTTAAACAAAACAATTGTAAAGTTTTTTTCTTCTTAAATAATCATCAATAAGAGGACAAGAATTTTGTGATTGAAATTGGGACTGCACAAAATAAGAGCTCACTGAGACAAATCGGTTACTACGAAAGGAAATGGGGACCGAAAACTCAGGAGTCACGACTTAAAAGTCCAGCCAGCCCTTTCAATAGAAAACTGAAGTTAAATCTAAATATTCAGGATGAAAATAATAAAGTTCAGTTGGGAGGATGTGGGAAGTAAAATCTACTCATACTTTTAATACAATAAGAGAACATAATGCATAGTACTCACCCCAACCACTGCACATGTTTCAACACTTTCTGCTTAAAGACAAGACAGGAGGAGATAAAACCACGAACTCTATAAGCTGTCCCAAGATGTGAATCGACAGTTAACTATGAATACCTCCTATGTCGCATTTTCTAAACTTTACAGGGAACGCAATTGAGATATTGATCTAGCGCGAACGAATTCACTTGGCAATTCTTCTGCGCAGTACTTTTTAACTTTCTCGGAGGATCTTTTAAAAAATCACAGCTTCGATGTATTTTGTTTATATTTCCTCTACCTTTACCCTTTTAATCTGTTTCGTATCAATTTTGTGCTCTTGGATAGCATTTTCCGCAATCGAACAGCTGGGTAGTTAGCTGCTATTGTTATAATTTATTAAAAGATATTCTTAACAGAACTAAATTAAAAAGTTAATTTCTCAAAAAATGCCACTTAGGAAGTATTCATAGTTGATCGTCGGAGTGTAGTCTAATAAGCCAGGACACGTCGACTACATCAGCTTGGCCACATCGAGCGAATGGACAATGAAGCTGCAGCCCGGAGGATCTTCGAATCTCAGCCCCCAGGTTCGAGACGACAAGGAAGACCGAACCTCCTTTTAAAAGACCAAGGGGATGCCAAAGCGCTTCGTATGAAAAATTGTGAGTAAGGGGCCCGGGATTGCAGACTGCCTTGTCTCAAGCAGGAACTTTTCTCGGATCTGTAGTAAAAGAGTAAAAAAGTAACCATTTCAAAAAAAAATTGTTTGTTTGTATGTATGATTTATTTTTAAATTAACATTTCCAATTCGATTGCTGTGAACAAGTTTGACGAAGTTTTAGAAAAACAAAATTAACTAGTGTGATGGAATTTTTATATTGTTTCTGATCTCTTCGCGGAACACTTGCATATTCTCGTGAGCAAACAACAAAGTCAAACACGGCATAATGATTCAGTTCATGATTTCAACGCCTGTAGGTAACTGTGGGATACCAGCTTGAGTATTAGCAGTAATTCCGTGGCCTTATTGCAGACAGAAAACCCGAATGGAAAAAAAATGCAGATATTTGGAAGCCATAAATATACGCCGAATAGGTTTTGGAGTCGTTGATTAGTGACTGCATTATTTTTTCGTTCATCTCTGTTAGCGTTCCTTGAAAGAGCTTTAACGTAAGAGTGACCAATTCCACAGCTTTTGAACATATCAAAATAAGTGAGGCGTAGCGTTTCATCTGCAGCATGGTAATTTAGCAAGGATCGCGGTAATGTCTGCCTTATATCGCGTGAGGACCGACTCAAGTTTTTGAGTAGCACAAGGGATAAAGTGGTTGCTGAGCTACCGTTTACCAATGAAGGGCTTATCAGCATCCATTTCTTCTCCTAAACCCTGATTAGTCCTAATCATTTCTTACTAACCTCAACTCCAAATATGTCGAAGAAGATGCCTTAGGTATCTGCCATTATGACCGTTTGCGACGCCGTTGATCCAATCCAATCCAGCGTTGACTGTCGCTCATTTGACAGGTAGGAGAGAGGGTCAAGCGATTTCACAGAATCTTGATCGCCAATAAGTTTTATCGCTCGTTTTTAAATTCAGTCAGGTAGCTCCAAATATGTAATTGGTGCACAGGACCACATAAGAGCGTTATACTCAAGTTTAGGGCGGGCAAACGCCTTGTAGATTCGAGCCACATCAGAAGGGATAAACTATTTCTTGACTGACCTTGAAGCCTAGACATTTCGCAGAGTTCTTGGCGATGTCGAACGTTGTCCTTCGTGGATAGTGGCAGGGTATTGGGGTTTCGCTTCAATGACAAAAGACAGCATTGTGTTTTGAAAGCATTAAATTCTACTCTGTTGGTTGTACCCCACTTAAGATTGCTGTCAAGTTCAGAATTGAATGGACTTAACATATTTTGCCGTTCCAGCTCCATTCCCAAAGATTAGAGACGCAAACCCGGAAATGTTGATCGTGGAAGAAGCTGAGGGTACTATCATCAGCGAAGGAATGGATTAGATTAGAAGTGATAGACAGGAGATCATTAAACTAGAAAGAGAGTCGGAGACAAAACAGAGCCTTGGTGAACACCAGGATTTATTGGTTTAAATTTGGTTTTGGTGAATAGATTGGTTCCAATCAAAGCTAGTGTACCTGTTGCCGTAAAAACTGAACTGCCGGTCATTACGAAGTTTTCGCGATTCAAAATATTTTATAAGCTGACGATTTATCGGTAAGAGGAGGGAATTCGCTTTTTTCGAATGGCTGGACAAATGCTCTTTTCCATCTTCTCGGAAGAATCGGACAGATAGAAAAGCTTACGCATTAGTTTTGCAAGCAAGGAAGAACACCTCTTCGGAACGATAGGGAAGATACCCGGCCCTAGCGAGGTATCCGTCGGAACGGAAAATTTTCCGCAACGCATACTCTGTCGGAGACCCTAATTACATTCGAGGTATTAGATTTCGGAAAAGAATAAATAAAATGCGACGACGCATTGATCTGACATGCGACAAATGTAGAGATGTATAAAATGTACCGATATTCCGCGACCACTTGCTGTCGGAGAAGATCGGACAAAAAATGGTGTGCAACTGTCACAAATGTCACTGCTAATGCATTTCATCGCACTGCAACGCAGATCATTAGTTGTGCGTTTTTTGCTGTCGGAACAATGTTCCGAACAGATGTTCCGAAGAATACCTCGAAGCAAAAATCCTCCAAATCGCAAGAAATCGAAGAATTTTCCGTTTCGACGGATACCTCGCTAGGGCCGACCATCTGGACCAGCGGATTTATGCATGTTGAGATCTTGAAAAACTCTTGCCACTGTACGAGTGCAAAAATAAATCGGTCCCATAGAATACAGGAAGAGGTAAAGAACAATCTGGAAGCGTTGAACAAGCTGCAAAATGAACAGAAAGCGGATTGGCTACATCCTAAGAGCTGACAGCTGGAATGTCATTGTAAATGAGTGTCGGATTGATGAAGCCGAATTCTTTATATTCTTTACGAACGAACAAAAGTTTTACTACCGGTGCGAATTTGTAATATTTTTTGCCTCAACTTTTGCCCGTAGGAGAATTTGACCCGATTTATATGGGCATTGCAGTCATTTCTGGCTTGTTTGAACTTATTCGGTTTTTCTCAGTCGAGTTGGCCTTGTAAGACCGAAAGCTCACCTCTTTTAGCCTGATAGCCTTTTTGAAACTCGAGTCACACTATGCGTTCACCCGTGGTGGTTTATAACTTTTTATCATGTTAGGGATAAATCGTTTCATACCCAGGTGAATTATATTTGTGATCATATCGGTAGCGGCATCCACGTCGTTGTCGAGGAAGCACTATGATGGTGCTTACTATGATGCAATGCATATTCTGGCATCAGAAAAGCAGTGTGCATTCACAATGCGCATTTTTTTGGTATTTTGGAATTCAGCCTTGTTCTTTAACTATGTGGTTGGAGTACGAGAAATTCGCCGATATAATACAATGGTCTGACGAACCTAGAGGAGACAATGCATTTATGTTGTAAAGGGTGATTTTTTAAGAGGTTTAGAACTTTTTTTAAAAAAAAAACACAAAAAATTCGAAAAAATGAATGAAATATTTATTTGAATCGATAGTTTGAACCTTGCAATTTAATGTTTAAAGATAATTTCATGCAAATGTTGACCGCGGCTGCGTCTCAGGTAGCCCACCCGCTGAGTCCAATTTTGGCATACTCTTTCACACATATCGGCCGGTATCTCGCGAATGAATGCATGTATGTTGGCTTCCAGGGCTTGTCCCTATACACATTAGCCTTGGCATACCCCCACAAAAAATAATCTAATGGTGTCAAATCGCACGATCTAGGCGGCCAATTGACCGGCCCGAAACGTGAAATTAACTGTTCACCAAACTCGCCTCGCAATTGCGCCATTGTTTCGCGTGCTGTGTGGCATGTGGCACCGTCTTGTTGAAACCACATATCATGCAAGTCAAGAACTTCCATTTCGGGCAAAGTTTGTTATCATCGCTCGGTAGCGTTCACCATTGACAGTAACGCTGCGATTCGCATCATCTTTGAAGAAATATGGCCCAATAATGCCGCCGGCCCATAAACCGCACCAAACAGTGGCTTTTTCGGGATGCATTGGTAGCTGTTGCAATGGTTCTGGCTGATCTTCACTCCAAATGCGGCAATTTTGCTTATTTACGTACCCATTCAACCAAAAATGAGCCTCATCGCTGAACACAATTTTTCGATAAAAAAGCGGATCCTCGGCCAGCTTTCCAAGTCGGCTGGCTTTAGTTTTTGCACCAGCTGTATCTTAAAAGGCTTTACGCCCAAATCCTTCCGCAAAATTTTCCACGTAGTGCTGTAACAAAGGCCTAACGGCGCCGAATCAACATTTCGCGGTCTTCTGTCACACTAGCTGATACGGCCGCAATATTTTCTTCAATACGCACAGTACGTAAACGTGTTGGTGGTTTAATGTCCAACAAAGTAAATTTGGTGCGAAATTTGGTCACAATCTTCCGAATAGACTGCTCAGAAGGTCGAGAATGCCGATCATAAAATGGAAGCAGCGCGCGATGAACATTTCGAACCGAGCACGAATTTTGATAGTAAAATTCAATAATTTGCAAGCGTTGTTCATTTGTAAGACGATCCATGGTTAAATTGCAAACCAAACTGAAGCTGTTTGACAGTGACACAAGGTACTAAACACACGTCAGCTGTCAAAACCAGTGTTGCCAAAACCAAACCAGCTAAAAAATCACCCTTTACTTATCGGGGTGGGAGGTGAGAAACAAGTCCAGTGTGTTGGCGGTTTGACTACTAATGTCCGGCATTCGTGTCAGCTCATTTACAAGCTGGGTTAGGTTGTTTACCTCAGCAAAGATCTCTCAGCGTACCTGCCTCAGGGTGTTGTCTGTCCAGAATAATGAAGCCAATTCGAATTGGGAATATTGAAATCGCCCGCAACAGGATAAAGGGTTACAATTAGTGTAATGGAATCGGACAAGTCATCAAACTCGTTAAAAGTAAGATTACGGTCCAACTTTGGGCTTCTGTAAGCAAAACAGTAGTGGATTATTTGCCTACGGACTTGGAATTTCAGCCAAATAAAATTAAATTACGAATTGAAGTGGGTAGGCTACACCACTGCCTATTTAAATTGGAAAATCAACTTACATGGAGCAAAGTGATGATTTCGATTATCAACTATCAACAGTAAACCTGGCTCTTTAAATAAAAACTATGTATATTAATATATCGCTTTTGAAAGGGTAATAACATTTCTATGGAACCCAAGAACTAAATAGCATTTCCAAAGCTCTTTCGCTTTGCACTAAATGTCGCATTCAAAACAAATCGCTTCTGAAGACAGAAAAATGAAATTGTACATAATGGAACTCGCCCAATTGGTTCAAAGTAACTTCCCGCCATTATCTGCTTGAAAAAAAAACCAACACAATTTATTATTTTTACTTATTTTTTTAAAAAATCAAGTGATCGCTTTATTGACTGCTGTTTGTTTGTATTTTTTTGGTAAGACGTAAATAGAGACAAATTTTGTTGTTTGTTGTTTTTCTTTTTCAATAATTTCTTCCCATTAACACAATAAATTATGTTGTCAGTAACCGTTCAAATGTTGTTCTTAAATTTTAAACAATTTTTATGACGTAAAAATAATTCTTTCTCGATTACAGTGCGCAATTATTGCACAAAATCGTAATAAAAAAAATAAAAAATAAAAATAAGAGAGCGCGATCTCTCTCCAGCTTATATGCTAACATTTAAGGAAAAGGTAGTGTGTTTCTACAATTTTGAGTTTTATTCATGCAATTTATTTCATTTTTTTGTTGGAGAAGATCATCAATTTGTTTTCATTCTACAATGTTTTGTATTTTCAAGATTTGATGTTTGTTTGTGGTTTTTTTTTGTGTAGAAGAGAATCAATCTTTAAATATTTGTACTTGTGATTTTGCGGCTATTTTTCTTTTCTGTAAACAAATGAAGTATAAATATGTTTTTTTTTTGTTTTTTATATATATATTTATTATTTCGTTTTTTATTATTTCTTGTAATTCTTTTACATTATGTGGACTTGTTTTCTTTTCTTAGACTAAAAGAGACAATTTAAATTTTTTATTATTTTGTTGTTTTTTTTTCTTTGTATTAATTTATTTTAATTAAATGTGGTAAAAAGTAGTCATTTTGAATAATTAATTTGCTACTACGGCGTACACATATAAATATTGTTTTGGTGTAATATAAAACGTGGAGTTGCAAGAGTTTGCAGAGTTTGCAAGGGGGGGAAAGCGAAGAGAAGCATGATTAAAATGATGTCCTCTCAATGATGTCTTCTTGTTACTCTTCTTTGCTGAATCCTTATCTCTTAAATGGTCTACTGCTTATGTTCTGGTTTGTTGGTTTTTGTTTTGTTTGTTGATAGGGTTTTTTGTTTTGTTTTTTTTTTTTGTTTTATTTTATTAAGTTTAGAATTAAAATTTAAAAATTATTTCTCCTGTTTTCATGTACACTGAAAAGAGAAGAAATTTATGAAGCAAACTTATTAAAAATTTCCGTTCAAATGAGGTTATGATGTTTGGAGACATGATAAAAATATGTAAGCTATAAACAATTAATAATCACTTAATGTAACACTTTTTTTATTATTATTTGACACACAACACATCACAGCATAGATAGTTTCCCTTATTATTTTAAAAGCACAATTCCCAGTATGTATAATAAATTGTTTATTTATGGTAAGAGAGGATGATAGATTAAGAGCAAGCAATAAATGGGAGATGACAATGATGTTTTATTGGAATTAAATACAATGTGTAAAGCGAGGCAATATGTAGTCAATTTCGTTTATATATATTTTAAAATTAATGAAGATAGCGAACATACATTGTAGAAAGACAAGGGATTTATTGTTAATTAAATAACCAAACAACAAAATCACTAGTCTTCCATACAAAATATGCCAAAGGATCGTTAAATGATGAGACAGTTAGTTACAACAAGTGGTTTGTTTGGTATGGTTTTGTTTTTTTTTTGTTTTTTTGTTATTCTGTTACACCATTCATAGCGCAGCAGGCAGCATTGTTAGTAAAAAAAAACCATCCTTGTTTATTTATTGATTGATGTTAGTCACAGATGATAAATTTTAAATGACAAAGCAGTTAAATGTATTCAAAAACAAATTTGTTTACTAACCTTTGCTGGAGAAGATACTGGGCCATTTGTATTTGCTTTGGATTACCAGATATGGTAATAATTCTATCGGTGGATCCTGGTAGGGGCTCATCAATTGTGATGTAGGCGCCGGATTCATTGCGAATGCGACGAATGCGGCCGCCACCCTTACCAATGATGGCACCGGCGAGCTGGAATAGAAATAGATAATGTTTGTTAGGTGCTAATAGAAAAAAATTAAATTGGAGTGTTGTTCAGTAATAGAAAAGGGGAATGCTTTCTACTGTTGCCAAGTGCATCATGCATTGTTTAATTAAAGGTAAAAAGTTTGCTTGTTTTGTTTGACAAGTTCCATACCAATTGAGTTAAAAAAAGAGAACACATGAGATCATATTCATGACAGTTATGACTTGTTATAAGCCAGCTTATTTCTTGTATCAATTAAGTTAGAAATGTTGATCGTCGAGTTCTTCATAAAATATTGCAATGCTTTAAGAATAACATTCCCCGTACTAAGTTTCATTCCAACCTTTAAGAAAGAATGTCCACACAAAATTTTTAAACAAATTTAACTCACGTCTTTTGGAATAGTGACTTGGGTGCTGTTCTTCGGATCATGCTGTGTCTGTCCGCCGCCATTCATGTTTCCATTTCCGCCGAACGATCCACCTCCGCTACCGCCACCACTTGGACCTCCACCCATTCCACCTGAATTACCTCCGCCTAGACTACCCATACCATTTCCTAGGGATGGGCCACCGCCAAAGCCGCTGCCGCCACCACCGCCGCTACCGCCACCAAATGAACCACCTCCCTGGTTGCCACCACCAAAACCGCCTCCAGGTTGATTCATCGAGTTGCCTCCACTACCACCGAAGCCGCCACCTCCAGAACTACTTCCGAAGTTTCCGCCACCTAGACCGCTGCTACCATATTGGCTCCCACCACCCATTGATCCGCTACCGCCGAATCCACCTCCACTTCCACCAAAACCGCCTCCGCCTCCACCTAAGCTACCACTGCCACCACCGAGGCCTCCACCAAAACTACCGCCACCGCCAAAGCTACCTCCACCGCTACCACCGTAGCCGCCACCACCACTTCCACCGCCAAATCCACCAGAGCCGCCTCCGCCCATACCGCCGCTTCCGAAGCCACCTCCGCCGCCACCACCTCCCATGCCACCGCCATTATCATTGGCCCATGGGTTTATGTATTCCCTATCACCACGGCGACCACCGCTACGACTGCGATCATCATTGCGACCACCACCGCGGCCTCCACGATCGTTGTTACCGCCGAAACGGTTTCCACTTCCGCCACCACCGCCGCCGGCTCCACTGCCAACACCTCCACGTCCGCCTCGACCACCATCAAATCGTGATTGACGTTCGCCGCCACGGAAATTGCCTCCACCGCCGCCGCCACCACCGCCGTTACCGCCATTTTGTTGGCCACCGCCGCCACCTCCTCCAAAGCCGCCATATTCATCAGAATATACATCATCGAAGTTTATAGGGTCGTAGTTGTAGATCATGCCCTTGATTGGAGTCTGAAATTATAGAAAATCTACGATTAGAGGGATTCTCTGAAGAGCGACTTCATAGAAACTTACCTCACGGGTCAATGTGACCACATCGCGAACGGCCTCGATACATTGCTCGGGTTTGCCAACAATTTGGACTATGCGATCCGTACTCTGAGGTGCTGGCTTAGAGAAGACCTTCAGGATTCGGCAACCGATTTTCTAAAGAAAAAATAGATAAAGAAAAGAGATTTGAGGTTAGAAAATGTTTCAAATTTTTATTCCGTTTTTTTTTTGTTTTTTGGTAGACAAGAACACTACATATGAAAAGAACGTGCTCCCTGACCCATTTCACTATTATCAACTGATCGAACTTATTCACTTCGAATTTGTAATAAGTTCAAATTTGCATACACACTTTTCTTTACTTGAAGTATTGAATCTCCTACCAAACTAATCAATACTCGCAAGTAATTTTCTCCAGTACTTTCCTCCAATTGGCAATTTCACTTAAAGTATTCCAATTACCAACTCCATCGCAGAATTTCCCATAAGAGCTCCCACAAAGTTACATGATTCGCCCCAAGATTAACTCTATCGCCCGAAACCCCATAAGCTGGGCGTTAAGCCACCAAACAGACTACACTGTCCGCCGCTGCTATCAAGCGATAACCATAAACAGTAAATAGCGAATAACCAACAAAAGAATTTTCAGATTTAGGGAAAAAACCAACATTGCAATCCAATTCAATTGAATGGCCACCAATAACCACATACACAAGTGGACAAAAAAAAGGAAGGAAAATACTATCAACATTGGCGCACTATACTTTCAAACATACATACAAAGAAAAAAAAAACAAATTTTAGTTTTGTTAGACCACAGAATTACGGCACTTGCTTTTGGTCGAACAACAAAAAAGAAAGAACTTTCAATATGCACTTTATCCGCCGGAGTATGCCCTCTCCACAGTATGCCGAAAGAACATCAAAAAAGAAAGAAGAAAAATGGACGATGAAAGATGAAAATGTCAAACAGATCCACCCTGTAGAAGTAGTATCCTCATTTCTAGGGCATCAGGAAATTCGATATAAAGTGATGCAATTCTCTGGTAGCATTTTCCTATTTAAGTTGATGGGTAGATATTTTCGACGAAAAAAAAAGGAGGGGGGTGAGGGGGAAAGTAGAGGTTCAAATGGATGCGTATCTGGCAGGATAGCGCAGCACAAAAACGAGGAGCACGATACCTACACACTTTTACAAATTTGCTAATTGAAGTGAAAAGTTTTTGAATTGTAGAGGAAAATAAAAGAGCAGAAGGGTTGCTTATAGATACATATATATATTTTTTTTAAATAGATTAGAGCACAAAAGAAGGCCGTTTTCAGTTTTAACTTGTTTTTTTTACAAGATATTCAAATAATGTTTTACATAATAAAAATGATTTAATTTAAAATAACCTTTGTGTGCATCTACATAGTACCATAACCATACAAATCGAGCGCTTTTTTTCCAATCAAAATGTTATTATTTTTGGAAACTTGGTAGGTTTTACATGAATTATTTGAAACAACAAAATTTGTGTAGAGTAAATGTTTTCAGAAAAACATAACCTAGGAGACAGAAGTATTAATTTTTTTTTTTTGAATTTTTACTTATGGCGTCATAACTTTTTGCTGGGCTACTGAAATCATACAACTTTTTAACATTTTTTGCACAATTAAATAAGGTCTACAAACTACTTAAAGCTATTTTTGTAGCTATGTCTACTAGTTTCTGAGAGAGCACTGTCTCCTGCGGAAATATGCAAAGAGGCTCGAATTTTTGGATACAGATATCTGCATGCTGCTGAAATGATGAGACATATAATGTGTGAATGTGTAAATGTTAGGCAATAGCGCGCAGTCGAAGAATGGTTTTGGGGAAATACTTCTTTGAAAACTTAGAGCAAATAGATAGCAAGGACTTCAAGGGCCTTGTAGGTGTCTGCAGGGAAATTGTTTAGGTATTTCTGCCTTTTGAATGGTGAATTCAGCTGGTTCCCCATAGGGATCGCGATGGGCCCTTATTGGTGCCTGGTGTTGTGTGGTGGATTTCGTTTTCACCTGACCTATATCTTCTAGTTCTAAAGATATAGCAGTTGGATTATATTTTAGCCCCAAAATCAAAAATTTACACTTTAACGAGCAACCACTTCACTTAGGGCTAAAAGAGATGCCTGTGCTACTTCATAGACGAAGGCGTTGTATCCGCTAAAGACAGTATTCGAGAAGAACCAAATTAGTTGATTCGTCGCGGTTTATATCAAGTTGGCATCTGCCCCTCTGATAGCTTATAAATTTCAATGAGTGTAAGCGAAAAATTGTGTTCAGCGATGGGGCTAATTGTTTGGCTCAATTACTATTTCAATAAGGAAAATCGCTGCATTTGGGTCTTGAACTGGCTGATGTGAAGAAGCCAGCGAGGTTGGGCATGATTGCCTTATCTACATCAGAAACACCCGGGAAAAAATATGCGTAGTATTATATATAATACAAAAATTGTTGTGAACCAATCTATCGAATGAAAATAAATGCAGTAGACCCTCAATAGATTGAACATCGGTACAATGAACTATCCAATACAGTACACAACATTTTATGCTGGCTAGAGTGGTGAACTAACTTATGCAAGTTAACTGCTTAATTTTGAATATCACGTAATTTTTAAATAAATCCAAAATTATTCACTTCTATAACTTTTTGCCGCACTTAGTATCGGGATTATGTTGCTGGTTCGCATAGTTTATTCTTCAGAATTGCATAACAAAACCATAAAGTTGCTCAATGCCCAACGTTTGAAATAATGAATTTGTTTTTTTTTTTCAAAAAGTATTGGAAATTAGGCCGAACAAGGATCATTTTTCCAGTCAACAATTTCGCAACGAGCAGACAAACTACTTAAGCCTGGGACTAATTGACTAATGACTACCATTAAATTTTACAGAAACACGATCATATTTAATACTCAATACCCAAAAATTATACGACTTCCTAGAGGTACGCGGCTATTAATGCTGCCAAGCTTCCGCCAATTAAGTTTGAAAACTAATTTCGGGCTTCCTCCCAAAAACTTTGAAAAGAATGAAAAATAAATGTCCCAAAGCTGTCCACAATCTTATCGTATCGTTCCTTAAATAAAACACAAATTAAATAACAATTCCCTTGATCGAGTACACATTAATCCTTATCGAGTGGACATGCATACACAAAAAAATTAACTCTAATACAGGTAAAAGGTGCGACACACAAAAACTTTCTCCTACATGTACATTATTTTTATTTCGTTTTGGGCATTGAAATAATTACTCCGTCAAATGTACAAGCGCACATAGAAAGGTCATGTCCAGAATACTAGTCGTTCACATCCACATGTTATTTTCTAGACAGAATACCATGCCATTATTGGTCGAAAATTATAGTGAGCCAGCCACAAAAAAAAAAAAAAGAGTTCAATTTGAGTGTTGTGAACTATTTGTGACCTCGTACCGACAAGCTTGCACGCTAGGCTAGCCCTCACCCCAGCTCGCAGACATTAAATATTTTTTTAGGCACGCACAAGAACTCAATGAACAACGAGCGAATATGTTTTTTTTTTGTTAATTCCTTAAGGAATACATTTTTTTTATTTTTTTTTTATAACTCACCAGAGCCTTGGACTATCCTTAGCTGTTAGTCATCTTCTTATACGGAACTCCTTCATTATTTTTTTGGTATATGCGATTTAAAGACCATATCCTTAGACACATAGTTGAATCAATCTTATTGTTTAGAAAATTCCCATTTAGTCACAAAACACACGAGATGGGAGAATAAAAACTTCCCATACTGAATTTTGACTCGTGACTCATGCTGTTTTCTCTGATGAGAGAAACTAACGTAGGAGTTTAAAAAACGGACAATCGTGTAGTACAGACGTAGTTTGGAAAATGCATTTGAAAAACAGGAATCACTGTTGGACTGAAAAGCAGGATATTCTCGTAGATACACAAAATAAAACAACGGAAAACTCGATGGTTTTTCTCCCTTCCGATGAATTTTTTCGAGACGAAGAACTTTTAATTGAAGATAAACACAGAAAGATGTTTTTAATATCCATGAAATTGGCTTTAATTTGCAGATAATTCAGTGGCATTACTGTTTGAATGAGATTTCGGGTGCATGGCGTAATCTGGAGGTCCAATTTTTACACAAGCTTTGCAGTAAATCACTCTGCATTTCGGCAACAAGGCGTCGAATGTTTGCTTCCAAGTGCCAAATTTTATCTGGTTTATCGGTGTAAACTTGAGACTTAACATATCCCCAGAGAAAAAAGTTAACACGTCCTTTTCGTAAAATTATTCGCGCGCTGTGAATATGGCGATGTCCTGCTGAAACCACATGTCTGCAACATTAATGTCTTCCGACAAATGACCAACGCGAACGAAGATCGTGTGTGGCGTCAATTCCTGTACAAGTTGATCTTAAACCAAGATCTTTTTTGCCATAGTGTGGTCTTAACGATGCCCATCATTGAGAAAGCCGTGTAAATCAACTGTTTTGGTTCGTTTGCGGCGGAAATTTATTCACTAGACTATGAGTTGCTGGTCTACTGAGACAAGAGTTAACACCAAAAGTTGTCACCATCACCGACTCGGAATTTTGAAAATAAATTTTAATTATTTGTAAACGTTCTTCGTTCGTGGTGAACTTCACCATGATGGAAAAGTTGTTGTCAAGTCCCAATTGGAAAACCTTTTTATTTCCTTTGTTTTCTTGTGCAATAAACTCCCCTCTTTAGAAAAGAAAAATCTTCTTTTTTTTATCCAATATTGTATAATGATGATACCGTCCGTAGTGCGTAATCCTCTCAATTTTATGCACACGCAAACAATTTTTAAGATTAAAAAAATAAATAAATTATATATTCCGAGAGTATCCTTAAACAAAACCGTCCACGAATAAACACAAGTCGAGTTTAAAACAATAAAAAAAATAAATAAACTAGATACAGATATCCAACGAAACGATGCGAACACGAACACTGTTAACTGCAAACTGGTTGTCTATCGAACTGAAGAAGGAAATGCTCTTGCATACCAGCAGTAGCAAGAAACAGCAGGATGATGTCAAAAATAAAATGGAGAGCATTACACAGGATATCACATTGGGTTTGTTGTTGTTGGGTTCTATATAAATTCAAAAAAGGACTCATGGCTGAAACAGAGAGAACGAGAACGAGAGCGCAACAAGAGTAGGTAACAAGATTATGTATCGGTTGAAAGGAGACCGGCAGATTGAATGCGCTTGCGTTAGATCTATGTTTTTTTTTTTTTTCCTATTTGTCGCTTGTCCTTTTTCTCTTTCTCAAACGTTCTCGCATTGTTTCTCCAGTACCTGTACTTTTTTCGGTTCTGGAATTTTTGAAAACAATTTTCTACACAATAGTCAGGTAGGTAGGTACCTACATAAAATAATTGCATAGCCTTGTTTTTTTTTTTTTTTTTTTTTCCCCATCGTAATCGACATTCAAAATGCATGCAAGCACACGAGAGTTCAACTTGAACTGTGTACCTGAAGTTTAGTGGCGGCAGACTATAATGTAGTCAGTCAGTCATTATTTTGTTGTTGTTTTTTAGTCGTTTTATATCTTGTTTCCGAGGGCAGCATGTAGGGTGAATTATATTAATAGGTTGTTTGAAAAGGAGACGGAATTCGTTCCTTAAAAAACAAAAAAAAACAGGAGCTAAAATGAAGAACCAGGTGAACCTTAAATCTAAGTCTAACATAAGCGAAAATATTCCTGATTCATGATGAAGCAAAATCTATCTTGGGAGGCTTATATGCATGAATTCAATTCACGAACAGAAAAAATGTTCAAAGTGGAAAACCCTTTAAAAATTAAAGCAGTAAACTTTCATAGCATTTAAGAACGGCCCTGTTCAAAAGCCATGTAAACATTTCCTTCCTTCTAGCTATTAATAATAAAAAAAAAAAAAAAGAGTATGATTCAGGATAACATATGATATAAAGTCCACGAAGGTGCATTGGTAAATCGAAAATTCGTTATATTTTTGATATGCGAAAAGTTAGGTTGATTGAAATAAAGAGAAAAAAAAAACAAAATTATTTTTTCTTGGTTATACAAAACTGATAGAGAAATATCACTCTCCGCTGAACTCCTTATTTGAGGTTGGAGCTACGAAATGTTCTTCCAGCACTTGTGAAGCGCAGCCACGAATACTTTTTTCCACGCAAAAGCAATGCGTTTAAGATATTTGCATATGCCCTTTACTAATTTTTCAATTTCTATTTGAAGCTTGGTTATGCGTTTGAAATTTTAATCCATGGATGATGGATTGTGTAACATTTAGTAGCCTCAATAAACATCCAAATCTCGCCATCGTCCGTTTCTTTTATCAACTCTTTCCACCTTCGATCGATGACTAGGCGGGTTTTGTTTTTCAATTGATTGAATGGGATTTAAGAAGTAAATAAATTCGAGGTGTCAGCGGCTTATACAAGACTTAAAGCATAGCCTTTTTTCTTGACTAATTTGAAGTAGATAAATAGTTTAGTTGGGACGGCGAATAAAAACTTTTAGGAGTAACTGAGTCGCATTAAAGCCCAGGTGGGGAACACTCGCTTCAGAGTTCACATGAAATTTAATAACATCAAAGGATTTCCTTTAAAATTGATACAATTTTTGTTTTATTTTGTATCTATCTACGACAGAAATGACTGTAAAACTGAAAACCATAATTTCATTTTTGAATTGGTTAAGTAAGTTGGTTGGTTGGTGTGCTTGGCGCTGTAGCCTCTAAAAAATTTTAAAAACTACAAACGAAGAAAATCGTGTCAATGAAACTTCATCAGCGTCGAAATCCTTACTTACTTAAGTGTTATCGTTTTAAAAATAATTCAACTTATAGCAAATCGACCCGTCTCCATCTTCAAAATGTTTTCCCCTAATATTTCAAGGAAAATTCGTTTAATTCTGTAACTGCATAAGCACTCAGAAAATAAATGACCAACATCGGCAAATGTTTAAACAACAAGATACTTTATGCAAAAAATAAAGGTTTTCGAATTATCGAGGTAATGCAGTATTATTATTCTCTTTGACCCATTTCTAAATATGTACTTTTGTCATCGCTTAGTAGTACCAAGATGTAATTGTTAGGCAACCCTCATGACTTTACATTGTCTTATGTAAATTCTGCCAAAAATATACTAAATCTGTAAAAAAAATGCTAAAAGTAGTTTTTATTTATGCTAGACCGACTTTGGTACATATAGATTATATGCACGGTTACTGTGAAAAGTGACGTCGTCCATTCGACGAAGCATGTTTTTTACGTACAAAAAATAACCATGCACTTTCATGGTTAAGACTTACTTTGAATTATGTTACGTAAAGCTTAGTTGTTTACGAGAGTCTTAAAACGTTATAAACAAAAAGGCTTTAGAAAGCCTAGGCAGAATGAACCCAGCTGAAAGTCTAAGTGAAGACGTGGCATCTCAACAAGGGCAACAATTAACCTCTCTAAGACTAGGAACGAGGCTTTCTGTTTTCTTTACTAAAAGTAAAATAATGTCGTGACACTCTCTGAGTTTTGATATAAGCTAACGCGACGGTTAAATCACGACGTTTAAGACAAATGGCCGACATTTTCCAGCTCGACTTCCTAAGGTAAATAGCAATTCACCTGCATCTCCTCTATACATTTTAATGCCAAGTTATTTTTTGTTTAGTCTTTAGCTTTGTGGGACCATGTAGTAAATGGTGGAGGAGTATCCTTAAGCGCTTGCAAAAAGCATTAACATTTTCATTGCTTGCCACTAACTGCAATTTCAGTGTTCCTTGTGTTTTAATTGTTTTTCTTTTTTAATTCCTTCCAAAGAACAAATTTAAAAAAAAAAAACTTTTTTTTATGAATGTACATAAAACGTTTGCTCATCCATATACTTTTGGTGTATTTGTGCACACATGCGAATTGTTGAAAGCAAAGGCACGACGACAAACATATGCTCACTTTAACTTGAACATCCTGTGTAACCGGAATAAATTGTGAACTCTTCAACTCTCATCCTCGCTCAGTATATCCTGCAGCTAAGTTTTGATATAGAAAATTATTCGAATTACTCATTTTGTACGAAACTACCATTAAAAAAAAACAACACCAAAGAGGAACGTACGAATAAAGAATTACATACAAGAGGAAAACGATGACACAAACGACCAGACATGAGAATTTAACAAACATAATTTCTCCACTTCCATGTGTATATGTGTGTATGTGCCGCTGGTTGGCTTCGGTTTCCTCCTCAAGATGTTCTTTTGTAATTAGAAATTGAAAGGAAACTTCAAAATCAAGAATTCCTCAATTGATTCATCCCATACTACTCTCAAACATGACCCCAGAGCAACCTCCTCTTTCTCCCTCACTCTCTTCTTGAGTGTCTCTCTAAAGTGAAAATTAATTACAAGAACACAGCGGTGCGTTTTGTAGAACGACAGATGGCTTATGCCACCTTCAATTCGTGTTTAGCACCTGTTTTTTTCATAAATAACTAAAAGAAACAGAGAGAACAAAATAAAATCGTGGTGAGTGGTCAGGTCCCATTAAATGCTACACGACAACTCAACAGCCGTTGTTAACAGCGTCACTCAGCTGCATACTATATTTCCACGCACAGTTCTTGAAATGCAATGGAACTTGTAAGATGCATTAAGTCCTTCCTTTTCTTTTCTTTTAATGGATAGAATAGAATTTCTTTGTAGACAGATAGCAGATGGATTCTTTTTTTTTTTTTGTTCTTCTTCTAAGAAAGGTCCAATCACGAGGATTAGTTCGGATTGCATTCCTTTTGACACGGAGAAAGGACATTTGTGTAACGATAACACAAAAGAATCTGGCCACCCGTGCTGTAGATAATAGCCAACAGCTGGAACCGAGAGTTATGTATATTTCAGATTTTTCTTTCGAAGAATAAAAAAAATGTCCTGCCTTTGAAAACTAAAAGTGGCAGCTGACACCACTTGCAGAGCAATTTTAAAAGTAAAAAGATACACAAACGAGATTCGGTTCTTAGGATTAAAGAAAACGAAATACGTATCCCCGTTTCAATAAATGTACATATACATATGTATTGGCGGTTCATCAGTGCCTGCTTGCTAGTCTACTTTATTGTCTCTTACCAATATCAAAATAATTTTCGTCCTTTGCAATCCTAAAAAAAAAATATTATCGACTTTAAATTTGTCATTGGTAAGGCCCATATACCATAACAACGTAACATCTTCCGTGTATTGGTATCACCGGAGCAATGCGAACATGTCCGGCTATAGAAGCTTTAATAGGACTAAACCCCTCACCACTTTATAAAAAAAAGGGGAAATATGCAACACAGCAATTTTAAGTCAAATAAAAGAGCAAACTATTGGCAAGCACTCTGAGCTAGTGAAACTACTTTCAGAAATCCCCGAACTTGACATTATCTGCGCGGTCACAGACCGCCAATTAAAAACACTACCTTGTCAGAAAAGGCTCGGGTTTTTTTTATAGGACCCGAACCTTTCTATGCAATAAATAAATCAGCGGTAAATTCTGTTCTAAGAAGATGACGAAACCGCTTTGCACATTATGTGTGAATGCATGGCCCTATATGGTATAAGAAGGATATATTTTCTTAGGGAAATCCTCAGATACAGAAGGAAAGTAGAACATAAACTCTGACACCAAGCACGAAAGATCCTTGGTCGACGTGTTTATCGCATCGGCGAGTCAGAGTAGCTAACTAAGTGGGGTTCGTCAGAGGAAGCTTCATTGTCAGCATAACATTCCTACAACGTCAGTTATGTTCCTAAAACCAGTTTATGTAGGCCTAAATTTAAGAAGAGGTTTAAACGATCAATTTATTTCAACAAACAAAAAGGTGTAACGAACACAGGTTTGTTTTACCAATTAAGACGACCTAAACCGGCTGCGTTGGACAAAATAAAAAAGGCATGATCGTACAAATACACTCAAAACCTTACTGCAGATCCCTTGCGTGTTCGATTACGTGAACACACTCAAACACAGGGTCTTTACTTCTAATAGAGTAAATATTTTTTTACATAAATAAATGTTACATTTTTAGGTACTATGTACTGTCACCTCGTGTTTGTGTTTGACACATATGTAGGTATTCATTGCCCCACGATTGATACTAAACGTGTTAACCACCATCGTCGCCGTATTATACAAAGCCAACACACAATTACGTCTTCAAAATTTCCGATAATAACATCACCGCCTTGTTTTGGCAGGTATCATGACATGTATGGAACGATTCGTAACACAATACGCTCAGATGGAGTCTTCAATGAAGCGGGACAAAATTACTAAGTCAAACTAGTTATTGACATATTCGAAGTGACTGACGTTGATAGAGCGTATTAGACGCAATATCCGCGTGTATGAACGCACATTACAATCATATTCCACCATCACGTAACACAAGCAACAATATATTTATATAAAAATAACTTCTCCCACCCCTCCTCCCTCCATTTTGCCGAATCAATTATATTTGGCATCCGTTTTTATGACACAAAAGGAAGTAATGTGTCAGATTTATCTATTTGCTTGAAAAGAGACGGCGACGACGACATGCAACTACCGCCTGGGCGAACTAAAAGCAAAGTGAATAGTGACGGCCCCCCATTCATATCATGCCCAGCAACACAAACTGAAGATGTTCATATGCATGCGACGGCAAAGAAAAGAAACATAGGGGTGTCCCATCTATGCCACGCGAGGAAAAGGACACCCTTCTACTAAACAAAAAAAAAACACATCACCAGCAGAGCGCTACTAAACCCAGGGTAGGTATACACATAATCATCGATGATTGGGGTTATACACTCATGGGAAATGTAGGGAAAATGGGGGGAGGCGTAGAACCTACCCTTGCGGGCGGGATGCGATTCCGAGTTGTTAAAAAGATATGACCATGTAATATAGAAAATCGTATTCTTTCATGGATATTTTTCCCATTCAGTTCATATCCTTCCCAAGGGTTTTTCTAGTTTCTATACCATAATGCGAGTCCTGGTAGTGTGTTTGCATAAGTTTGTTTAGAATAAAGTTAATTTTTTCTTATGTAAATATTTAGTTTAGCTCATTGTTGCAAGTGCAAAGACAAAAATACAAAAAAAGGGAGAGACATAAACTAAAAACTGGGCCAACAGCAAAGGAAACAACCAAAAATATATAAAAATGCTAGAGGGACGCGCAGCGCATACATATTATGCATTTACGTATAAATATAGCTAAAGTAGGAAGACAGAAGTAGGTTAAGACAAGTTATTCGCCGCCATATTATTCTTAGAGATGCATTACAGCGGGGGCGGGGATGTTCTCTCTGTTTGCACTTTCAGTTTGAAACTTGAAAATTCTTTTTTGGAGAAGAGCAGGTAAGTGCAAGTATGCACGAAGAGCAACTACGAAAAAAAAAAAAATTTAGAATTTTGCACTAAATCATGTCAGGTACTGGTGTTGCCATAAATGCCATAAATCAGACAAGTTAACCTATGCGAGTAGTTGCTTTGGCTTGCTAAATTTGGAACTTCGTAGTTGATTTGGCGGTTTACTCAAAAAAGGCTTACATGTTGTAACAGCTCATCGCTGTTTCGTTGGATATATTTTTGAATCGAATTAACTCGCGTTGAACTTAAATACTTTCAGTAAAAAAAACTACGAGCTTAAACCGGAGTAAAAGACAAATTATTCAGATGTTATTATGAGAAAAGTGGCAGGCGTCAACTACTCAACCAAAAACCCTGCAAAAACATAAGGAAAGGCTACAGTCCGCTTGGGGCGAACAGTATGATACCCTATCCTTTTCCCTATATGCCCCAAAGAAAAATCATTAAGAGGATGATGAATAACATTTTATTTCATTCTATTACATTGGAAACAAAATGATTTTTTGAAAAAACGCCCCCAAAAAGTGGGCGTGGCCAAAAACTTTGTATGGGCGATATGTTGGAAAAAATATTGGCTAAATATCTTGTTAAACATTTTTTTCGGTTTCTATGAAAATTTTCGAAAAAAACAGCATTTTAGTGAAAAACGCCCACAAAAAGTAGGCGTGGAAAACAAATTTTATATGACAAACTTATAAAGGAGGGCAGTGCCTACATATCTTGTGAAGGTTGTACCACACTATCTCTCTAACTTTAGCTTTAAAACGGTTTTTTCTAAATTGTGGGCGTGGCAGTGGACGTATTCAACAAATTTTTACACTTAACCATTTCGGAGCCCTAGTGAGTATGTGTTCCAAATTTCAGCATCCTAGCTTAATTTTATAGGCCTAAAAATTGCGTACGGACGGACATTGCTAAATAGTCTTAGGATTTGGTCCTGATCATAAACATATATACTTTTATGGGTCTACGACAAATATTAAGGGGTGTTACAAACTATGTGTCAAAATTAATATACCCTTAAGATAGGGGATAAGAATTAAAGACAAAGTCTTTCAGTTTTTTTCATCAAAGATTCGGACTATTAACAGGCCGCGTTCTGACATCTTTGTCATTCCTATGATAGCCCGAGGAAGAGATAGATGAAAAACTGTGATGTTAACTTCGGTAATTCCTTAAGAGAGCAAAAGCAGCGTCTATTTGGGTGTGAATTTCTTGTAAGCAGCAAGAAGTCTTTAGCTTTTGACACGTAAGTGAACTCATTATAAAAATTGATACACGTTCCAAATTATTATACACGACATCACGTCGAGAATTGGACTTTGGCTGTTTCTTCACCTAAAGAAAGGAACATAGCGGTCGCCAGATCATCAATTTGTGTAAAGAACTTGTCCAGTATTTCCCAATCTTCCAAGCGTTCAATTGCAATCGCAACAAGACCCTCAAACTCGAAAAATCATTTGCATCGAGTGCTGGCATAGATACCAAGAAGCCATTACAAGCGTCGCAACTGGTGTGCTGGTTAATACCCTACAATTTGCACGAACGTCACAATTAACTGGCAACGCTTTGTCTACATTGGCTTTCTTCAGAAATCAAACGGAGTCAATCGCTGTTTCTTTGGGAGGAGAAGGCAATTATAGGTATTAAGGCCCTCTCCTGAATAACTAAAGTGGATCTATGAGGACCTTGACTGGGACTAAGTCCAGCTCTTTGGATTTGAAGCATGGAATCTTTCTAAGAAGATATCATTGGTCGTTTCGATAAAAATGCTTTGTTAAATATTTGGTCCCGTTTGGGTTGAAAGATTGTTAAGAGGATTTAACGATGGTAGAGTTTAGCAATAAGGCCAATTAAAAATTAAACGCCAACGCCCAACTACGCAGCATCTTTATATCTGATCCGTATGGAGAAAGCAGTAGAGTAAAGCCTCGCCTTAGGTGGCGCGAATAATAAGTGGAAGGCTACTTCAGCCAATATAAATAAAATGCGCAACCGGAGGTAGTTTTCCAAAGACGACACTTACTACAGCGGCTTTTTGGTTGAGAACCAGGTCCACCCCGGACTGTGACGCCACCGAAGTAAGTAAGTTTAATGGCCTCGTGGAACTTAGTTGCAATAATGGGGTTAGCGAATATGTAATTGCATGCACATGACGTGTCCCATCTCCCACCACTCAAACATTCTATAACCTGAAGTAATCATTTGGCATTAAGACGTCAGTTTAGTCAAGCAATTTATACAAATCTATACATTTTGCAGATCCACACTCTTTCTTCAACAGAGAAGAGGCTTCTGCAGTCACATTTTGTACATTCCCAAGAGGATTGTGTCTAAAAATTTGTTGACATATTTAAAAACAGCTCAAAAAACACCACACATGAACATAAAAATGAACTTATTTATGACCTCCCAACCGATGCTCATCCCAAGTGAAAACACAAAAATCCATCTTTCTCTTCTCCTAAACTATTTGGGCCAACTGTAAACATCCCTTTGAAAGTACATATTAAGAAAAATTGGGTTAAGAACTTTTCCTTCATCTTTCGAAAAGTATTAATTACTTAAAGGGTCTCAATTTAGTTCTTATTTTTTTCCCTCTTGTACAATTGGCAGAGATTTTTAATGGTTGATGAAGGCGAATTGGCCAAGGTTATTGCTCATCCATTAGGACTTTATGTTATTCTTAATTATCCACGATTTGGCCAAGATTTTCATAGCATTTTCTTCCTTCTTCTCCTTTTTTTTTTTTTTTTAATAAAACAACAATTCTTATTTGTGGAGACCAAAAGAAGGTCGAAGAATAAAAATAAATGCCACACAGAATAGGGACAGGACAGATGGTTGCGGCAACTGCTCGAGATGGTGTATATCCCTCCTCGGCAATGACATATGAATGTCTCGTTATGCATCTCATCGCATATAAAATCTGACAACGATAACGTAGAAAACACGTGCCATAAAAAAAAACACAAGACAAAATCAATGTCAGCTCAACTAATTAACATAATTGAATAGTGATGGTGGATGTTGTTTTTAATACATTTCCTTTTTACTTCATCCACCCATTCGACTCGTAGCTACTTGCCATTAAGGCAGGTCAAACTAAAGAAGGATAAATCACATGAAATAGAAACAAGTTATTTGTATTAAATAATTCTTAACAAACAACAAAAAGGTATATTGGGTATCTTAGGATAAGTGGAAAGGACACTTTGTGTTGAAACGAAATCTGGATGCCTTAAATCTCAAAGAAAGAAAATGATATGAAGAGATGGAGAAAACAAAATTTGAATAATGACAATCGAGGGAGACAACTTCCTTTCTTATTATTATTACCAGGCAGGATTACAAAAAGCAAAAAAAAAAAACATCACAGCCGGATTCAAAATCCAGTATTCATATGAAACATCTGCTTCAGTTTGTTTGTTGGCGCGAGCGGTTCCTGTTTCTTTTCTTTTTTTCCTTAATTTTTTTGTCGGTTCTTTCCCTTTGCTGTAGAATTTTTGGCACCTGGCGATGTGGCAAAACTTGTACGATTAATTCATTTCACAAACACAAAGAATATAATATATGATCGAAACGGAACACACTATTTGAAAGTCATGTGAAATGTGAAGCTTTAATGAAGAGAGTTCGGTCGTTGAAAAGGTAATTGAGAGAAAACTACATACAGTGTTCCTTCCATTGAAAGGAGTGATTGGTACCGTACATGAATCAAAATAAATAAAAGTTTTTTTTTTAGTATTCTTTCCAAAAAAAAAAAAAAAAATAAACCAACAATGAAACAAATAAGTACTTGCTCTCTTGTTGGTTGTTTTTTAAAATCAAAGCATGTCATAGAAAGTTAACTTGTTTCTTGTGAATTGCCGATAGAAGCTTTAGTTGAAGTTTTGTAATGTAACTTTTCCTCCCAGTGGGATTTGAAGTAGAGATGTTAACGATACTCACTGAAAGGCAACTTTTCTCCTCGTCGATGACAGGAAGAAAATAGAAAGAAAATAAGAAGAAAACATGTTTACAACAGCAGAAGAGGACTGACTGCTCAGTATTAGCTAATGAATGGGTATCGAGATTCATTTGTGTTGATATAGAATATAGTTGGGCATTGAAACTTTGTCAAGAAGTTCCGCTAGTGAAACCCACAAAAGAGCAAGTTGTTGTTTTATGGATTCCATTTAAAAGCTGTGCTCTGCCAAGAATCATTATATTTGGGACTCACGGTTGTTTTTATGCAACTGGGTCATGATCCGCTACTATAACAACTCAAAAGATTGCAATTGGTCAACGTTATTTAAAGGTAATAAAGGGTAGCAGGGTCGTTTCGAACGCAAAATTCTTCGAGTGATTTTCGGTCCCGTTTGCATTGACGGGCTTTGGAGGAGGAGATTTAACAGCGAACTCTACGAGCTGTACAACGACATCGACCTAGTCAGAAAAGTGCCCATCAGTCGACTAAGATGGCTAGGACATGTAGTCTTCGACTCCAATCCGGATGGACAACGCAGTAGAGCAAGACCTCGCCTTAGGTGGCGCGCGCAAGTGTATGAATAATTGAGTTGACAAAGTTTGTTAAAGAAATATACGCAAAACACCTTAGCATTAAAACTCAAGAGTAAACTGAGTCTTGCATGTCTCAGTATTTCCGGAGCGGTTCGGGCCGACACAGCCGCTATAGACGCAAAAATATGGCTAACAACACCCTGCGCTTATATATACAGGTCTGATACAAGTTAAAGAAATGCGTCTAAGCAATCCAGCGGACTTAATGACCCTGCACTCTGAAATTCTAAAAGCCTCCAGAAAAATGTATGAGATCACCAATAAAGAAGCCTATGATAGCAATGAAACGTATACAGATGGTACTAAAATGACACCTGGTACATAGGGACCAAACCTGAACATTACAAATATCCAGTGTATTTCATGCAGAACATCGGGCTTTTCAAGAATGGGTCAATCATAAAACTTCCGTTTAGTGCAAACATCTACTTATTCAGTCAAGCAGCTAAAAATGCCCTTAGCTCAGATACCATTGACTCCAAATGAGACACGCACTGCTTTAGCACTCTCTTAAAAGTAAGATCTAGGAACACAACCGAACTATAGTGGCTTACTGGTCATTGAATATTGAGGAAATGATCTAAAATTGAATATAATGGTGCTAAAACTGCACATTTCCTTCTGCTGTGCCTTCAAATCAACGGTCAGTCTATCAATTAAATTCAAGCGAGCCGTTCAAAAAGAATGCCAATAAATGTGTAATTTTAAGTAGGCATATTAAGAACTTGGTAAAGGCTACCTTCCTTTTGATCTTCCTTTAACGACACTATCGATTTCAAGCCTCAAAATCTCATTCTATTTGTTTCTCAAAAAAATTACCCCATCTTTCGCTCAATCCTCATTATTTGCACATTAATTGAAATTAAATCCTTTAAATAGGTAAAAATACTGCCCTACCAATACCAATATCGAGTGGAAGTAGCTAACAAAAGCCTACACACAACCTTAATGCTAAAAGTGCTATAAAGCTGCCCCAACAAACCGCCCACTAAAATGTCCTTATTCATAGTTCCATTAAACCTATCCCTGGTGATAAACCAAATCCATTAAATCTTTATCCATAATAAGCCTTTCAAATCGAAGGACTTCATTGAAATATGAAACTGAAAACTAATTAGTCGTCCCTTCCTCTTTATTTCATTTTGAATAAAAAAAAAATATATATATATATATTTTTTGTTTTTTAAAAACCTCTAAACACGTTACACTCACGTACTGTGGCCAATAAATTTTCTAGTAATCACCACTTCGACATCCCGTGTGGATGGTGGTATCCCAATTATGTCATCGGAAAAACCCTCAAAAAATAAAGTCTCATCTCAGTCTATATTTTAATCCGTTCCCCAAATGGACTGGCTGGGTAGAGGGCAAAGAAAGAGGAAGGACATTTTGACATTTTCGCTACAATAAGCCATAAAAGCAAGTTTAAAAGAAACAAAAAAGAAAAAGATAAATTCGAAAAAAAAACCCTATGGCATTAGCGGTATAAACCTTAAACACACGGGGAAGCAGCAGCAACTAGATAAAATAGCCGGTGTTAAACAAATGAGTGCCACTTCCTTCCGTCGCTTCCTTCCGCTATTCGTTTGCCACAATCGCGCGTTGTCGTTCTCGTCGTCGTCTTCGTCCCTCATCGTAATACAGTTTCTGTGCGCGCTGAGTAATTTCTTCACCAGAAAGAGGTGGGTAAGCCACATCGCGCCGGGAATATTGACGTCCATTCTTTTCTACTCCTCTAACCACCCACCCCACCCACGGGTAAACATTTAACTATAGTTTCGTATTTTCTTGCCATGTCCTAAGTGGGCCGGCGGAGGCGGAGTTGGGAGAAATATCCTTTCTCTCATCAGTTGCGGCTTTTATTGGCCGCGCACAATGTCGCCATCGCCAGCAATGCATGATTTCAAATTATAATTTTCTTTTTTTTTTTTGTATTCGTTCGTTTTACAACTCTTGCGTGCCAGCCAGCCAGCTAGCCAGTGAGTGAATGAAGCGCTTTGTGGTGGAATTTTTATTTTCATTTCATGACGACAACGCCTGCTTGCCGCCACACAGCTCTGAACTGCTCTGCTCTACCACCCCATTTTGTCATAATTATCCAAACCACTCAATTTAATTTAGAAAACTATGACATACACCCTAATTATCCTTTAATCATTCATGCATGGGTTCGTATTATATGGTTATGGTGTGTATTGCGAATGCCTTGGTGGACTCGGGTACGCAAAAAGCGAAGTTACTTGCGTGTTTAGTTGGCCGTTCGTTCGACCAGTGCTGCATGAAAAGGACACCCGACTGACCCCCACCACTATGGCGGTGGTCATTGTGTGTCGTGGGTTTTTATCAGCTTTGGTAGATGGATGAGAAGACTGAAAAAAACTGAATACACCGCAGGTGATAACAATCTGTTACTGATCGAGTTTACATGTTTTAAGTTGATTCCTTTTTTTTAACTTACAAAAAAAACTGTGTTTGTGGGGAAACGACAATACTCATCACGATGTCAGTAAATATGTTGCTTTTTTTATACGTTCATATCCTCCAATTTGTACGATGTGTATACAATGTACACCTGTTCTTTACAGAATTGAGTTTGAGTTTCAGTTTATTTTTTACCTAAAGTGTATGTGCTTTAAATATATATAATTGCTAAAGCAGAGGGCTGTTTTTTTTTTTCTAAAAGGGTTAGTCTAGCGTGTGTGTTATGTGTACATACTTTTGAAACGTTAACCTTTGTTTCGTGTGAGTTTCCACACAAATTTTGCATGCATTGAAATGGCTTTGCGAGTTCCACAGAGCGTTTTCATGTAAAATAATATTTTTGATTGGACCCATGGAAGACCTTTTGAGCTCTTCTTTAAATTGTAGAACTTTGTGAAGAGTGCATTCAGAAACCATATTAAAATTGTTCAAAAAGTGTTGTAATTGTTGTTTTGTTTATTGTGGATGTTGGTAATTAGGAAAAATAATTTCGTCTGCCTTTTTTTTGAATGTCCAAATTGGCCCATTGGAATTAGTTTATGGTAAGATTTGTTGATGTTTTGATGAATCTTTTAAGATATGCGAATTCGCACCCGCATCATCGACATTCCTAATACGTACTCACATCACTCGGGAGTTAAATTTAATTAAATGGTAAAGAAGTAGCTTAAACCTTGAACCGAGATTAGTCACGTAGAACCAAAATACATTATTCGTATGTATGTATATCGAAAGATATTGTTCAATTCATTTCCCACGTATACGTATGTGGACTGCTGAGCGAGGGGTCTCGGGCTCAAAATTTACCTATTGCCAATCTTCTTTTTAAAAATCTGCCGTTCGGCATTGACAAAAACTGTAATCCAAAAATACAACTTCGCACAGTCCATTATATGTAGGAAAAGCCATGCCCCAACCCCAGAAGTAGAGCTTCTGGCTTTTAATAACCTTCAGTAGCTGAATTAAATACAGTTATATTCCTTCATCTTGCAAAAGGGTTAAAACGATCAAAATACCGAAATGCGATAAAGCATCAAACTGTAGACAGTTCCAACGTCAAGTAACGACATTAAGTGTAGTGCTAATTTCCAGCCTACTTAGATAGATCAAATAAAATAGAGCTATTAAACTCTAGCTTTGGTCAGGCAGTAGCGAATGCTCTTTCTTAATCACGTGTTTCAGATTAAAGGGAAAGTGCTTCCTAATAAATTTAACGAGTTTATCAGCCTCACAATTCCCAGAAATGTCTCTTAACATTGTCACCCAATCAAGAACAACATATTTTTAAATTTAATTTCATAATACATATTTGTTAAATTTTTGCCTTCATCTCAGCCAATGGGTGGAGTAGATATCGGATTCTTCTTCTTATTTCTTTTCGACGACCATAACGTAAATATGTCTAATCAAAATCTGTCCAGTAGTTTTAAACATCAAAAGCGAACAGAGATCGAACCCCTACAGATTACGTACGTAACCAAAGCAGTTTTGGGTGCACCTGACCATTTATGACTCAATCTTCATACTCAAAATTGAGGCCACTTGTAAATCATAATTAAATCAGAAGGTTAAGACGTATTTGTTTGCACCGAGAGAGGACTAGATATCTCGCAGCGACATCAAACATGTAATCATATGAACAAAAGTTTTCATTAACGCACATACCGAGAATGTATGTAGTCTTTTGGTTTTAGCAATTCATGTGTTATTCATGGATAATGATGGCATTCCGTTTTTTGAAACTCATTTCACAATCATAATTGATTACGTAACCTTTGATATTCCATTGCCAAAATTTCCGATCACAATTCAGGGACATATTGGGTAGAAGCCCTTTTTTTTAAGCGTATTTTTGTGGAAGATGTCATATCGAAGGCCACATGTTTTAGTGTTAATATATATTGATTAGCGTAAGTAAGTTAATTACTTTTCTACATGACATTTGATCAACCTCGGCAAGAAACGACAAGCGGTTCAATCGGCTAAGATGATTAGTGACAATAATTACCTTCGTAGTTATTAGTTACTCTCTGTTTCATCTGCGTAAAGTGATCACAAAATAATGTTTAGAACACTGTAATGTTCATATTTTCTATCGCCTAGCGTTTTATTTCCCATGTTTAGAGTTCACGGATCCATAGTAGAAGCGATGTCGAAAATCGTCGGTTGTCGTTTCAGAAATCGAGTAGTTGGTAGTTAGTTGCTACTACTAATCCCAGATAGTAGTAGTAGATAAAAAAAATATATATAACTAAAATGTGTCTCTCCTGAAAAACAATTATTTTTTCCTCTACACACGAAGGGCTACCTCGGTTTACCTTGACAATATTGTCAATTAACTTCAACAACAGCTAATAACATATTGTAGCTCAGTACCACCCTGTAATTATTGACAGTAAACCCTCATTGGGGAATTTAATTGTTTTAAAATGTCTAAAACTTCAATGGACGCTTTATAAAAATTAAATTTCAGTAGCAATTATTGCAGAAAAAAAAAATTCCAAACGAAAGGGCTCATCTATCCCATATACACAAAAGTTATATTTTTTTACCTTTTCACCTAAGCAAACCCCACTCTCTACGTTACAGAAAAAAAATCAGCTGTCAGGAGAAATAAAATACATATTATATTGCAAACTTGTTTTTCCTTGACACATTTCTTCTATTGCTTGGGGGTGGCGAAATTGAAAATCTGTACAATATTGATTCCTTTGATATCATTTAATTTATGAAGCTGTCACACGCACGCAATGTTTTCCTTGTATGTTTTAACAGCAATGGGAAAAAAAGTGTTACATTTCCCCCCCACTCCGCTTATAAAGGTAGGTTAAGTTACTTGAAAATAAATAGCTCTACTTACATCGCGAATTTCCTTGATTTTAGCGCCACCCTTGCCAATTACGCAACCGGCAAGACTCTGGTGGATTAGAATGCGAACATCGACTTCATCGTCTTTCTATAAAAGGGAATTTTTGTTTTACAAACAAAAATAATTATGTGTGAAAAATAAGAACTTACCTCTTCGAAGTACTTGAGCATTTCCGTTATGATCTGACATGTTGAGTCCAAATCAGTTGCAATCAAAATTGTACTGCAAAAGTGGAATTGGACAAAATTAATAAATTTAAAACAAATTAACATAGTAATATAGCTGAATAAATATAATCTTAGTTTCTAGGTGTATATACGTTTAGTCATTTAGTGGAATCTATTCGTCATCATCAGGAGAATAATGGTATAAATTTTGTCACCAACGTAACGAATAATATTTTTAATTAAAAACTCGAGAAGAACATTGGTATAGCGTATAATGGTCGTGGTGAGAGAAACAGAGAGAGAGAAACGGAGAGACAGGCAAGACATGAGCTTTATATATATTTTATTCCTGTTTTTTTGCTTTTTTCAGTGTAAAATGTCCATACTCAGATGCGAAAGACTGTTCTATAATATGAATACAACGATTAGAGACAAAAAGGTAACAGTATAGTATATGGATTGCATGGAAAGGATGTTGGCTTTTTTGAGATCTAGCTTTTTGTTGAATTTCATTAAACTATATACAATGGTAACAACAACAACCGAAAATGGAAAAGCGATGGAGAGACTTTTCAGTCGAGCAAGGCGCTAAAAGATGTTAATATGTAAAAAGATAAAAAGATAGGACAGACCGTGTTACCATGTATCATATTCAAAAGCGGAGCTTTTTTGCCAACAATTAGGATTTGGTTTTTTGTTCGTTTCGAGAGAGAAAGAGCTAACTCAAACTACCAATTGTGGTTAGTGGAGGGAAGGTGCTGGTGCTTCGTTGGTTGGCTATACTTAGACCAAGACCTACATTTTTGGGGAATTATTTCGCAATGGGGAAGAGATAATGAATGAGAATGGTATTTTTTTTATAATACTAATCCAATGTTCATCTTTTGTTCTTAAAAAAAAAAAAATTATTCTAGTTACTTACATTTATTTTTACATATTTTGTTTTTCTTATTGACTTAAAATGTGCAAGTACAAAAAAAATAATAATAATAAACATATTTTTAGATCGTAGAAAAATACTCCTTTGTCATTTGAATGAAACCGCATTCTATATTAAGCTACAATCTTTTAATATTTTTTTTCATTTTTTATTCCTGAATAGCGTAAGCGTATGTACTTCGTCAAATTTGCGATATACCTTAATAAAACGGGCATGGCTAGTTTGATAGAGTACCAGATAGAGTACTTCTGCTAGCGTTTAACATATCTTGTTGTAATTATGTGGCCCACGATTCCTTCAAGCTGCTTTCTATGAGTATGACGTGATTTGAAATATTTTTCGTCTGTACGCAGTTGGCATTGACTTGAAATATTGCAAAACGAAATAATGCCAAATTTTAAATAAGGAGCATTTGGCAAGAGTACCTTGACGACCCGCCACTCGGGGTTAAGGGATTTCAACCCTCTTTTCCGCTGTTCGATTTTGGAATAAAATAATGCTAGATTTTTAGAATTCGGCTTTATTTCGTTTGGTGTTATTTCACGTCACCGCAGTTGGCTATTAGGCGGCAGCTTACTACACAATAACAACAACTTTATTTTTACTATTTTTAGTTACCAGTTTTCCATTTAATTTCCAAAGTATTGTTTAATTTATGCTCAACTTTGCTGAGGACTCCGAATGACATTGAGCCATTTAAAAATGTCGAAAATATGTTATGATATCCTCCTGATATCAGAAATTTGTAATATCCTCATTATTATAAGGACCTGCAAGGTGGACACGGTTTTGCTTTACTGGCACGAACAACTAACCTAACCTTAAATACAAGCCTTAAGCTCTTCAAACATAAAACTGTCGTTCCCACCTGAAGCGTCGTAGCTATTGGCGTAGATAAAATTGAATTGAAGTGACTGAAGTCAACTATAAATCAGAGAGATACAATTCTCTGCTATAATATACATATTTTCGAATTGACTAATGCGTTTTTACAAAGTTTTGTCCTAGAAAACATTGAACGTGTTGTTTCTACTCTATAGTTGTTGTTGTTGTGATTTTTTGATCAGTTTGATAAGTTAAACGTATTGTAGCTACGTGCTATTAGATATTAGTTGTCGGTGCCAAGGCTAAGTCAAATGTACAGTGTTGTGCAAACCATATCGGAATAAATTTATTTATCTATATTTTTGGTTGATTTATTAAAAAAATACTCATATAGATAGTTAAAGTGAATCACTACTATTTTGAGGTATGACTACTCGAAATGATATAACTTCACAAATATTATATATAGCTACAAAATTTATTTAATATTTTTTGTGGTCTTTATTGTATAACGGAAGAAATGTTAACAGTAATGTGTGGTTTTATAAGCCAAAAAAAAAAGTGATGACAGCTTAAGAAAATATTAAAAAACTCCGTTTTTAGAGTTTCATTTCAAATGCATTATAAAATTTGTGTGGAGGTAATGTTTCTAGAAAAATGCACTTGAAATGAAAAGCTGAAAAACGTAGCTTTTTAATTTTTACTTTAGGCCTCATAACTTTTTTTTTGGGCTTATAAAATCACACGATGCAGCATATATTTTTTGTGTAATTAAATAAGGTCTACAAAATATGTTAAGTGGTTTTTCTAACTATATCTAATATTTCTGAAGTTATATCATTTAGAGTAGTTATAGTTATACCTCAAAATAGTAATTATTGCCTTTAACTTGATATAACTTGAGTTGGGGTGTGATGATAGACCCATTTAGATTGCGTCTGATCTTCAGAAAAAATCTATCTATGAGTATTTTTTTAATAAATCAACCAAAAATATAGATAAATAATTTTTTCTCTAAGAATGTGCGGAATAAATTTAGTCCGGTATGTTTTGCACAACACGGTGTATGATTTCTGAAAGAATGCTCTGAAAGCGGGAATAAACTTCCACTGTAATGCTTCTCTGCGGGTGCACCGCCTGCGACGGTCGTCGGTGGGCAAGTTCGCTTTTGTTATAAACAGAAATTTAATTCATGCCATATCGTAATTTTTTTTTTTTTACTCTTTTTTGGTTTTTTCTTCGAATGTTCATATTGAACTCTCATGACCTATGTAAATAATTTCTTAAACAAAATGTAAATACTCTTATTATACTCCATTTCTTGTTGTTAGTTGTTAAATTAGTTATTATTTTTGTTTCCCTTGCACATTTTTTTAATTTTTTTAAGCAGCTAAGCAACCCAAAATCCATGTTAATTTTGTTAGTTCCGTTCCGTTCCGTTCCATTTTATTTTTTTTAAATATACTTAAATTCCAAAGGTGACAAAGTTTAACCATTTCTCTGCATCTAAATTAAAGACTTTTTCTCTCTCACGCTACAGATCAGAAAATTGATTTAAAAAAAAAATAAAGAATATTTTTATAAATTTCTTGTTTTTTCTTCTACATATTCTCTTTTGACAAGGAAATGTGCTTTGATCTGACTAGGTACTTATTAGAAAAAAATACACTTTTCTTATATATGGAGAATTCGACAACGAGAATCTAGAATCAAGAGACAACATCGCGTGTATAAAAATCACGGATGAAAGCTTTTCTCATATTTGACAAAAAGAAAGAAAGAAAACAAAAATTATCTTAATTCTATTCTAGAAAAAAAAACAAAAAAAGTTTAAAAATTCTTACTAAAAAAAAAATATAATTATGTAGTTAAAAAAAAGGAAAAAAGTGTTTACCGTTCAGGGCCTTGGCAATCGTCGACAGACACAGTGGCTTTATACTGCTCATGGATATTTGGTTTAAGTTTATAGTTTGGGTTGAGTTCGAGTTCGAAATGGTTCATCGCGAGAATCATTGGTGATAGATGGTTGGTTGGTAGTAGTAGTAGTAGTAGCAGTTGATGATTTGGCAACAATAAGATTATTTCATTGCATATATATATATTTTTTTTTTGATTTTTTGGTCACACATACGGCGCGCATCAGATTTGATATTGGTTGGTTGATTTGATTTGATTGGTGGTGGTGGTTTTTTTTTTTTTGATTTTTTTTGATACATACATATATATTTGTTTGCGAAAATATGGCGGCACATACATATATAATTTAATTAATTAAATGTTTATACAATATCATATTTTTTGTGAGTTTGTTTGTATATTGCACATATGAAAACAACAATAGTTATTTTTTGTTGATTTTGCGTGTCGGATGGACAAAATAAAATTTATTCGCAATAAAGGATCACAACACACACAAAACGTGGCAAAGGATTTTGTTGTTTTTTGTTGTTGTGTTATTCCAATTGGTAGTGGTGGTGGTTTGGTGGTGATTGGTTTTTTTATAGATATAATCAATTCATTAAGATGCATGTATGTATGTGTGTGTGTGCGTATTTTTATTTTATTTTTTTAGTGCATTATGATACCACATTATATAAGCAGGGGACATAATTATTGTTTTTGCATAGCATATTTTTTCGCATCGTCAAACAAATTTTTGTCGGTTTCGGTTTAATAGATTTTGTTATTTTTTAGTTTCGCAGTTGAGAATAGCGTTGAGAGCGCGGGATCAACAACCAATTATGAGGGCCAGTCGGAGGTATGATGGTGTGTGGTAGTTCGATTCAGTCACAGGCAGGGCACAGGTACGGGCACGGGCACGGGTTTTGATTCATTTCATTTAAATTTTTTTTTGGTTTGGTTTGGTATGGTTTATGGACACACATAAAGAGAGGGTGCGAGAGAAAAATATAATATTCTTTTAGATTGTTATTAGCTTTGATGTTTTTTTTTTTCTTAATATTAAATGTATACAGTATTTATATACAAAATATAAAAAAAAGGTTAATATATGTAGGTACAATTAATGAATGTTGTAAAGCTGTTATTTTGAGGTACAAAAAAAAAACTAGAATCAAAAAGAGAGATAGAAAAGAAGTGGTTGAGTTAAGTTTTAATTTAAAACAAAAAACTTAACTAATACCTTTAGTTCTAGTGGTGGTATTATTAATTTTGTTTAGAGGTGTTGATTGATAAAAAAAAATAAAACAAAACTATACTTTTATATATGCAAAGAAAGAGAGGAAAGACAACAGACTACCATAAAAGGTGATTTTTTGTGATTTGAGTTAATTAATTTAGTTTGTAAATTAATTAAGCAAAATTCAATTTATTGTATAGTATAACAAAATTGTAGACAAGAATATTTAAGGTTCAAAGAGTGTTTCTTTTTTTCTTTATTATTATTATTGTTTAACTATGAATGATGAGATTCCTATGTAAGACACAAATGGCAAAATTACATCCGTTAGGAATTTGAAAATCAAAATAAAGGAAAAACTTGTTTGGTATAGGGTGGAATTTCTACAACGGACCTGTTGTTTATTTATAAATATATGTATATAATTTATCAACTCTAATATGGTATTCCAAGGTGGTACATACAAAAATAAATCTAATGAAGTTACGATGATGAGAGGAAAATTGTTTTTACATACCTGAGAGCGCATCTTCTGGATGTGTTGACCACCTTTACCAATGACGGCACCAGCAATCTGTAAGAGAAAAAATTTATTAGTTCCATGATGGTGAAAATTATGAAAAATAAAGTGCACGACTGCGTCATACGAAACTTTCTCGAAAATTAATGGTTAGAAATTTAAATCACTTTGTCGGTTTTAAAAAATTTGATTTGCTCAAAAACGGCACCTACGATTTTGAAGTAATTTCGCACATTGGACACTTAACATAATTATTCGAAATACAAAAAATTATCAAAATCGTTAGAGCCTTTTTTAAGAAAACGAATTTAATTTAAATTTAAAAAATCGTTATATGAAAAAAAAAAATTTTTAAAAAATTTTTAAAAAATTATTTAAAATTTTTTTGGAAGTTCCATTTATTAGTTTTCGAGATATTTCCCGTTTTATAAATTGCCGTTAATTGATTTTTTTTTCCAAAAACTGAGTATGAAGAATTTTTGACCCTATCCCAATTATCCTTAGTACAAAAAAAGACCGAAATCCTTGGAACCACTTTCGAGAAAAATAGCGAAAAGTGATTTTCACAAAAAAAATTGTATGACAGGTACCGTTATTTCAATCATCCATTAGTTTTCGAGATATTTCCCGTTTTATAAATTGCCGTTAATCAATTTTTTTTTTCCAAAAACTGAGTATGAAGGATTTTTGACCCTATCCCAATTATCCTTAGTACAAAAAAAGACCGAAATGCTTGGAACCACTTTCGAGAAAAATAGCGATAAGTGATTTTCACAAAAAAAATTGTATGGCAGGTACCGTTATTTCAAAAGATAAAGCAAAAAATAAAAAGATGCCCCGAGATGTAACCCCAAGAACTTTATATACGAACTTTGAAGCAAATCCATCGAACCGTTTCGCCATACGGCGCCCGGACAGACAGACAGACCGACGGATGGCATTGGCGACCCACTTTTTTGGACTTCTCTATAGTCGTAATATCATCCCTCATACTCAGTTTGAGTTCGAAATTTCAGCACGATCGCAATAACTTTCTCTTTAGTATACTAAGTATACGAGAAAGTTAAAAATTTGGTAAGAGCCTAAAATTGTTGACGGCCATCTGCTTTTGCATAGCATATACAACTTGTGCGAAGGCAGAAGCTCTTTAAGTATGCTGATTACATCGTTCTGCTGGATGATACAGTAAATAACACGCAGCTTAAAATTAAACGTTTTTTAAAGGTACTACGCGATACGTGGAACTTATTGGGAGATGACTAAAATGTTAATATTCAGAAATGGAAGCCGTAGGGAGCCATCGAAAATAGTTAGGCACTTAATTTTAAGGATATTTTTGAGATTTGCCTTTATTCAATCCTTACTCTGGTTCCAAGGACTGTATAATGTTTAAGGACCTCTCGTCAAGATTTTATAACTACCGCAAATATTTCGATAATTTTTTAGACCTTTTTTTTTAATTTTGAAAACCTTTTTCAAGATAGTAAGTACTTCCGGTACCTTTGGAAAACATTTTCCAAAGATCTTAGTAAGCTTCTTCACAGCGTTGTTAACTCAGTCATTCGGTTGGAACAAACAGAGTCAAACGGAATTAAAATAATATCAAATTTAAATAACATGTTGCTCATACAAAATGTGTTATATCAATGTAGAGCACCGAATATTAATCCAAAATAAAGGCTTCCACACACAAGGTGCAAACTCAATCATTGTTATTTCAAATGAAAACTACAAAAAACAAAAACACACATTTCTTGTAGCAGTTTTCATACAATTGGCAAAATGATGAAACATATTACCAACGAATAATAGACTGATACATTGATATGGCAAGATTTTTTTTATTGAACCAATGTAAATCATTTCTATTAGCTCAGGAGTGCTCTTGCCGTACAATGATGCTGTTAAAATTGCAAAACATACAAAATTTGGTAGTTACAAAAAAGGTTGAGGGTGTGGGTGTGGTGCAGTTAATAAAAAAGCATTCGATTTGTGTTATTAGGTTTAATAAGTATAAAAGGAAAGGTGTTGCAATAATCAAACAATTCAAGCAATGCTATGAGTATCATACAAATGTAGCATACATTTTTGTGAAAATCACTGGGAAAATTCGGCGAAGTAAAGGGTGTTTTTTAAGACGTATAGAACTTTAAGTAAGCAACACTATTTGGTTTGGCATTTCAACATGAATAGACAGACTGACGCCTGAATAACGCTTCCAAATTGTGCAAATTTATTTTGAAAATCATGGTTCTGTTCGAAGTACGTTTTGTGTATTTTGTTTACCGATGAAGCTCACTTTTGGTTAAATGGATACGTCAAAAAACAAAACTGCTGTATTTGGAGTGATGATAATCCGCAAGAGAATGTTGAGACAACGTTACATCCACAAAAACTGACTGTTTGGTGTGCATTTTGAGTTAGTGGAATAATTGCCCAGAACGTTACAGTCAATGGTAACCGCTATAGTGCCATGAATACTGACTTATTCGTTCATCAATCGAACAACCACGATGTGCAGGAGCTATGGTTTCAAAAAGACGGCACAACATGTCACACAGCTGGTGCCATGGTTTGGTAACCGCCTAGTTTCACGTTACGGACCCGTAAATTGGCCTCCAAGATCGTGCTATTTAACGCCGCTTGACTATTTTCTGTCTAGATATGTGAAGTGGCTAGTATACGTCAATAAGGCTGGAACGATTGACCACTTGCAGGACAACATTCGTCGCGTTACTGCCGATATATGACCTTCAGATTAGACTACGTCCGAGCCAGCCGTGTTGGACATGCCAGGAAGATCATCTTTCGAATGAAGTAAATTTCATGTCAATTAAAAAAAAATCGTCTTTGTTTTATTCCACTTCTATATCTGTAAAAAAAAAACACCCTTTACCAAAACAATCACCAACTTTCTACTATGTAATTAAAAACCTGACGTCCAAAGTCGTCCGCTGTTCAATTTTTATTACTGAATATTTAAGTTATACACAGATCTTGATCTATTCTATTGCCCGTTAAAGTGGTTTTAATAATGCATGACATGACATCTCAATACTCGCAAAGACCAAAAAATTAGTAAACATAATAGAACAAACAGAAAGGCAAATAAACAATTACGGAAATTGTTATCACATACATAATACGTATGTACATCTGTCACCAGTTTCTTTAAATTTATTTACTTAAAATGAAATAGTAATGTCATGTTTTGTACAAAGTTAAGCGAACAATTAATTTTATTTAACAAAATAAGTTTCTGGATATTTATTAAGACTACCCATAAAAAGTTTTTTTTATCAGTTCGATCGTAATTTTTAGATGACCAATCATACAAGATATTTTGCTATCGAAGTAGATTACTTTTATAAAATCTATACAGGCGCGGCATTAAACAAAGTTTCTCAATTTGTTCGGCAAGCAAACGACCCATAGTTACAGCACTCTTAATAAAATTTTTAATTTATTACTCAAAACCTTTCGGTAACCGAGGAGTATGCATATGTAGCTCTGTGAATTCAGTATAAGCCAAAATAAATTTTAATCTACGCTTTCTTATGCAACAAGAATGTTGCAAACCCTCGATAAAGGCATAACGAATTCAACCCTTCAAAAATTGTAGATCAGGGTCAGCAGAGGACTAAGGTGAAACACTAACTACGCTCACCTATCCTGTGATCATAGCCTTCTTATATTCACTTATCCACTGTTAAATACAATTTTTAAGGAATGAAAGGGTACTTATTTCGTTTTGGGATATAATTGGGTGCTGATTTCGTTTTTAGCATGCAAATATTGTTTCAAAATGTGCAATATGATTTATTGTTTGTACTTACACGACTGGGAATCAATAGTCGCACTTGATCATCATTATTGTTGCCACGATGTCTCTTGCCTTGTGCACCGCCATCATCGTTTTGCTGTTGCTGATTATCGCCTCGCTTCATTCTTAAAACCTCTGCAAAAGAAAAAAAACAAAATCAACAAATTAATAATTAAATAAATACGTTTTAAACAAATATAATATCAACAATCACTGAAAAAATATTCTTTGTTAATAATACATATCAACACCAACCGAATACAACAAATGACGGGAATAGACTAATTAAAAAAAAAAATTAAAAGCTGAAAACCAAACAAGTCGATTGACTGCTCGGTATTTGTTGATGTGCCTCACTTCCCAACCAAAACAATTTCACTGCCAATATAATGCAATAATTTCCATTTTCATTGCCAAGGCAGCAGCGGCGGCGGCTGTAATATGATTTAATTTGTTTAGATTGCGCCAAAACACAACTGAAAAAATTAATGACAAAACAAACAGGTTCTAGAAAAGAGCGCACATGGCAGAAATCTCAGTCCAGTCAATGAGTGAGTGTGTGTGTGTTTGTTTCCGCTTAATCGAGCGTCAAAGAGAATTTAAAATACTTACAACTTAGTGGGTGGGTGGGTAGGTCGAAGTGATGACCAGTGACAATTCCAAGCAAGTGGCATCACATCAAAGAGGAGGTAGCAGGAGAAATCACAAATCGTAGCATTTGGCGTAGGTGTTGAGTGACGTTAAATTGTACACAAATACAAGTACAGAAACAGATACAGATACCTATGCCGCCAAGCTGCGTGTGCAAATGTTAATCGCATTAATAATTGTTTACACAATAAGTACAGCAGTACCAAATGTAGGACGGTGGTGGGGTGGGTGGGAGGGTGTGTAAAGAATATTTAGCAGAGCAGCACACTCAATCGGATTAGTATTTAATCTTAACAAAATAACTAACTACTACCACCTGAAGGTACATAGTTGTGTATTGATTTTAGACAAACTCAGGCGTTGGCTGATGTTGATGTGGAATGAAATGGAGCAGTCGTAACAATGCTTTGTGAGAAATCTTCCATGTAATTACATAGACTGAAGTACTATTTGGGTCCGACGATGGGGGTAGAGATTTCTAAAGACACACTGTTGACACCCGTGTAGAATGCGTATATGTAGGTATGTAGTTTAATTTATCTCTGATACTTGATCACCCACATTCTTTTGTTCGTATCGATTCGATTCTATGCTTTAAGAGCATCATTAGATGCTGTAATTGAATTTTATATTACCTAATGTGGGTTGTGGGCCGAGTGGGTGGGTGGGAGAAAGGAGATCGATCAGACAAGATGATTTATTTGAATTTCACTTAATTTCAAATTACATCCTGTGTTTATTAGAAATTTGTAAGCAAATAATTTAGTTTTGTAATGCTACTCTTCTTCCACCAAGTACTGAACAGAGATTAAAACTAATACAAATTTTAGTCTGTTGAACACACGATTAAAAAAAAATTAGAATCGCCTTAACACACTCCATAATAATTAAACAAAACCTGGATACCTAAAAAATGTCGTTGTTTGCTGAGAATTGAAAGCGAGGAACCAATTTGACAACCAGATGTTTGACATTTTGTGCGTAAATTTGAGAGCCAGAGAGCGGGTTGAGAGAAATCTCCTTTTTTTTGCTGGAAACGTGTCAAGATTTATTATTTCTCTTTTGCCTATAATCTCGGTTTATCTTTTGGTGAAAATGTAGCAGAAGATTGGTGGTTTTTGGAAATCGACATTCCTAATGCCTTTGGTTTTTGTTGAATTAAACCAATATTTTGTTTACAAAACAAGCAAGCACTTCCATTGAATATATGTATGTGCATGCAGGCATGTTGTCTGTGTCAGATTTAACATCAAGTTTCAAAGAGATTTTCAAGCAACTGCCAACCAAATAAGCTCGGGATATTAAAGTTTATATGTTAAACTGATACTATTCGACCTCCTGTGGTTGTTTATTTAGAAGATACCTATGTGTTTAGTTCCAAGCGAAAAAGATGTTTCTATTTATTTCATATTTCGACGACTGAAGTCTATTAAATTTATAGTAATAGTTATAGTAATTGAATCGTTTAGTTTATAGAACTAGACGTTTGCAGAATAAATAAAATGGGTGAGAATTTGAGATTAAGACTAAAGGTGCGATCAGACGGTCATCCGGATGACATTCTGTGTACTAAAGTTGTCATACTGTACAAATTCTACTTCATAGTCACGCCAGGAAGTCGTCCGGATGACAAGTTTGGATGACCGTCTGATCGCATCTTAATTAAGAATTGCGTACCGAGTGGAAAGTTCTTAATTAACCCTATTCCTCTTACAGAGGGTCGTAAATAATGCAGCTATGTTCTGGTAGAACTTACTATGTAAATATATAAATATTTCAAAGTACTTTGTTCATCAGATAGATCCTAGCAAATCCTTAAAATAAGTTACTCTTTATACATCATGATCATTTTATTCAGAATATTTGTTAATTTGACCCTCTTTGCATATTGAAGAATGCCGATACAATATGAAGAATAAAAAGTTGTACAAATTAGAGGTACTAACATAGAAAAGCCCATGGCATATGCGGCCAAATAAGTGCAGGCTATATATTTCATGAATGGAGTAAGAACTAACTATAATTATTGCATTATGCACGTACCCCGGGGACCCAGGAAAGGTTCCTGAAGTGAACAACAAAAAAATTATTAAACTAAGACACAAATTTTAACGAAAATGGTATGTTTACATATGCAGCTTTTGGTTGTTTAAATTCGTCACTATATCTGAAAACATAGCATCAGCTTAAATTTTTATTTTTCTAGACCCCTCAGAATTGACAAGGAATTGGTGTAAGGCTGCTGAATTCAGGGAATAAACTGGAGGCTGATATATGACCAGTCAAGTTTAAATTGCGATAATAAGTATATAGATTATCTGTTCAATACTATATTACACTGTTGCATTTGGACAGCGGAAGAGATGTCTGCAGACCTTTTTGATAACTGCCCACACTAGGTAGTCCGTGTGTTAAGCTCCTCCACGTAAAAAACGTAAGTTCTACATACTGGCGTTTGAAATTCTTTAAAAATGGCACCAAGTCGAACTTATTTTATGGGGAGAAATTGTAAGGCTTAAGGTGCTTAGATTGCACTTATTAAATTTTGACAATTAAGTTTTGGTTATGACTTTTTAAAGAACAAAAATTGAACTTGGGTAAGAATTAAGAATAGTAGAGAAGGGACTTACGAGGTACTCTTTATTAATTTTGACAACTTTTGAGTCTATTTAATTTAAAAGACTTTACTAAAAGTGCCCAACGAATTTTACTGCCGTTTCGGGAACCACACAAGTTGCACTGCCTAATATTTTGATATAACCAAAAACGGGAAACCAATATTTGTTATATTTTTAAGAAAAATGCAATTCCTTCAAGAAAGTATCACTTTTTATGTTGGATTCATCAAAAAAAAAAAAAGAACAAATAAAATTCACTTGTTTCCTTTTTACCTTTACATCTTATAAAAAGTTATATCACAAAACTATATTTTTTCACAATTTTACAAATTTCAATTTCAATTTGAATGCATGGAGGCATTCTAATGACCGTTGCAATGGTGTAGACGGCTCTTGTAGTCGCTAGCACAGAATACCGTATTAAACTGATTGCTGATAGAAAACATCAGCGGTATTTATAGGATAATTTTTGGAGAAGCAACAAAATAAGTGGGAGTAGGTACAACTAATACTTTAATAAAATAATTTCTTTAAAAAGTTTGTGCCTAGGTGGGGAAAAGTATTTGCCCAACAAGCTTATTGTATGTTAGCCACTAAAACGTTAGACCGCATGAAACTATCTCTTTCGGATGGAGAATACAACGACACCGGAAATCGGTGGCCAATCAAATCGTGCGAAGTTCCAACTCCAATCGAACAGGACTTTACGATAATTTCATGTTGCAAAGGACATGAAACATCGGATAGACCAATAAAAAGCTAACAACTGGTCATTGATCATTAAAAATTCCGAAGGAGCTCTAAGCAAAAAGAACTAGGGGAAATTATGGTTGATAGTGTGACGCGCGTAAAGTTTTGACTCTTTTCGGTTGCTAAGCAGCTACTTCTAGTTTTGTCTATTTTTTTTGTTACTGTTAGAAAAAAAGGATATATACGTGGTACCCCATTATCTATTGACACTGGACGATATACGTATGCACACGCAGGTAAATAGTAGTAGTAGTTGTAGTTGTGCAATGAAATTATCGCAGACATATTACTAACTAAATTATACCTTTGGAAATTAATAAAAAATTGCATTCAATGCATTAGGGTGCATTTAACGTTTGTGACTTAATAGTCATCGTATGTCCTATTTCCTGCGTCAATATCAGCTGATGGTTGTACATTATGAATTTTTAAGCATGAGAAAAACAGTTGGAAGCTACAAATTTATATGTACTGCCCCCGCAACCACTCAGCGCAGTGTCAATGTGCATAGGAGGAATAATGGAAGGATTTTTTACCGGAAAAAATATTAAATTACAATTAATTGCTAAAATTTTTTGAAGAAGGGTATAATTTGAATGCAATTAGCACTTCGTTAAAAAGAGAATAAAGGGAGTAAATCAATAGGTAAATATGTGGTTTTATTTTGCTTTCAAATTAGGTATATTTAAAGCGTTAAACTGTTCGGCATAGCCTTTAATTTGGTAAAAAGGATATTTAATGCTAACAGCACAAAGTATAATGGTTACAATGTAGTTTCCTAGTTGTTATGTTTGGATGATTTTTAGATGTTTTTGTAATACATATTGGAATGTATATTAGCAACTTATAGAAATTATCAGCTGAGCCGCCCAGATTCGCTCAAATATTTAAGGTTATAAAATAAGTGGCAAGCTGATTCCAATAAAACATTTAATTTAAGTCTGGTATCCAACATCAAAAACAATTTGCATCCTTAAATATAATTTGCACCGTCGTTGCACATCCACAAGAAGCCAATGGTCTGTTGATTAATAAAAAATTAAAAGAAAATCTGCAAACACACAATTAAACAGCCAACAACATAAAATAGAAAGTGTATAAATTTTGGTATCACTGTACGTGACACATTTTTGTTTAAAATTAAAGAACTACAGAAAATAAAAAAATTCGAAGATAATTTTACAAAATTAAGATTTTGTGAAGAAAATGAAGCACATATGGCGGACGTTCAGGAATATTTTGTCTAGGAAGCGGAGCAATTGCCCCCGAAGTAAACGTGGAAGTAGTAGATGGAGCAGTTAATGTTGCTAAATAAAAAAGATTTCGCAAATGAAAAGCATCTTAAAACAATAAAGCCATACTTCTACATATAACAAACCTTCATACCCCAGTTGCAAGCCTAAAAAGCCGCCTGACAAATTAAATGTTTAAATTAAGACGGCAATTGTTTCAGATGAGGACTAAGTAAGTAAATATGTACACTCGTTTAATGAGAAAATGAAATCGTATTTACAGCAAGCACCTCAGGCAACTTTTTAAAGGAGGATTTTATCTCATCATCCAATCAACAATTGTTCGAACAGTTAAGGAAAGATCCACTTCCAAAAGTTTGTCATCGACTTTAGCTTTATTCCAATTCTAATATCTATCAATATCGGGCATGTGATAAATGAAATATTTATTCCACTAAAACAAAACGAATATGCCAAAGCATCAACTCAAATATGAAACAAAAAGCAGCCAGTGGTTCTAGATTATTTAAGAATTTGTTCATTTGAGTTATATCGGGTTGGTTGAAGTTTGTGAAGAAAGTTCGTGAGATTGGTTATGCAGACATATTCCCATGTTCGCTCGACGGAAAAGAACTTAGCGTGGGCAGAATTTTGCATTCTAATTGACAAAGGAATTTTAGCAAAATAAGCTCGCTTTGGTCTTTGGAGAAAACTCGAAATTGACGATCATTTTGCCCAAAAAGCATCTTTTCAGATGCGGTGCATAACCCTATAAGGGAGTAATAAGCAAAATTACACATGCCTTAAGACTGCATTTTATTAAAATGTCCCTAATCCGACGACCAAAATTGGGTCTCATAATATTTTACTTTTGAGAAAAATACGCAGCTTTGCAATCAATTAGAGTGCTTTGGGAAATAGTTTGGATTTGGGTAAATTGATTATTTCCCTTAAGATTAAATTCCCAAAACCACTTGTCTTGAACTTACCGCCTTGGTTAATAGACGAACCTACGATCAGATGGATCAGAGCGATGCTAGAGGGTCGGAAAATAACTGCAACATTAGCACTGACCTCGGTATCAGTAACAATCGCTAAAGGCTGCCTTCAGAAAGGAGTTCTCTCACCCCTACTATGCTCATTGGTTATTGACAACCTTCTCCAAGACCTCAGTAATTTAGTTTTCCATGTAGTTGGATACGCCGATGACCTTGTCATCATAATTAGGGGCAATGAAGCAAATAGTAAAACAAAAAAGAAAAACCTTTGGGGTATCTCCCCAAAGATCACTCTCTGGATCTATACCGCAATGATCGAGCCCACTATAACATACGCTTCTATTATATGGTAGAAGAAAACCACCAAAAAGTCCGCAATAAACAAGCTAAATAAGGTACAACGCTTCATTGGTATCCCCGCCGGTGCCATGAGAACCTGCCCCACGTTGTCCATAGAAGCTGTTATAGGATTAACACCCCTCCACATTGTCATAAAAATAGTGGCAATATGCAGCGCTGCAAGTTTGAAAGAAACGAAATAGCAAAACATTGGTAAAAACTTAGAACTAATACAACTGCTATCGGAAATCCCCGAACTAGGCATGATCTGCGCGGTAACAGATCGAACAACAAAAACACTTTGCTTCAACAAGGATTTCTCTGCTGAAATCACAAACAGAGAAACATGGGTTGGCAACAACCCACCTAATTGCCAAAAAATTGCCTTATGTGGTATACGGATGGTTTAAAAATGGACTATGGGCTGCGAGCTGGTATATACGGTCCAAACAAAAATGTCTCAAAACCCATAGGAAAAAAATACCCTCCAAAATCAACGGCAGTAAATTTATAGTTGCTATCAGAGGCAGCCAACAACCAATTATTTGCACTGTTTCCCATCTACATAGATATCTACCGTGCCAGTTAAAGAGAAAAATCTTCTAGATAGGAACACCTTCAGTTCCAACGCGAAAATTGTTTGGTTTATATTGATGAGATTATGCATAAATTTCATATTCCCAACAGCTGTTTTCCAGTTTGTCATTCAAAATGTATATTTTGAAAATCTGTTCCAAAATCAACGTGACGACAGCTGGCAACGAATCAAGATTGTGCAAAGCTGTGGGAGTGCAAAATGGATCGACCATTCAACATATACATTGGTCGATCATGCGATGTCACACGATTTGAATGTGAAATAATACGTCTACAAATTTGTATGTTTAATTTCCCTATGAAATGTAAGTGACATATTTATGCAGACAATTTTGAATTTCAAAAAAACATCGTTTTCACGAGAGATCAAAATGGTGCCTACAAACAAAATGGCAAAACAGCATTCATAATTAAGCACAGAGTTTTTCTTTGGCTTTTTTAACAAGTCTAGACACATACGCTTCTGTTTAATAAAAGCAAGCACATCACGAACGACAGCAATAACAATAATAATTCTCAAAAGAATACAAAGTGGAGGATAGAAGGACGTCAAAGATGGTGATGATGATGACGACATCAAAGAATCGATGACGCACTTTGTTGTGAGAATTATGCTGATGTGCGAATACTATTTCCTGTTGAACCTAACGAATAATACATACTACGTCCTGTTAAACATGGTTTTATTTACATACAATATGTACTTATTTAAATGCACACTACAATAATTGTGATAATTTCCCAAACAAAGAACCCGTAAGCAGTTACTTAGTAGTTGTCTGTTTTAAAGCGTTTTAAGAATAAATAATAGAAATGAAAACACACATTATGTGGCATGTTTGCACAAATAATTGCTTCTTTTAGTTCAAAAAAAAAGGATTATACAAACAAACAACAATAGGAGAGAGACACAAGCTTGCAGTTTGGTAGGCTACCAATAAACCCGTATGAGGTAAACAATGTAAATGCACGTTTATTTCAACGATTGTTACAAAATTACCTTCCGCAGTGCAGGGCACATATTTATAAGGACTCTAAACAAAAGACCATTATATATTTAAAAAAAAACATTTTCGATGATTGCTATTGAAGTAAACAAAACAAAAAATTATGTAGATTGACAACGGGGACGACATAATAACTCAAAAAAAAAAAAAAACTGAACGAGCTTAAGGAATTGCACGAATTGCGATTCCGAACAGCAATTAAGTTTTTAGAAGCTTCTCATGACAGTTTTCACTCTTGGATGTTTGTCAGACTTTCGCAAGAGGTGGCGCAGCGAATAAAAACTTTCAGATGGTACAGGTCGGGATTTGACTAAGCGACCTCTCGCTTAGTGGTCACTTAACAACTAAGCCATTGCACCCACAAAGTGCTTGATATTAATTAAAAATCCACGAAACGAGAGCGGTTTGTTGGTCTATATTATACAATATGATATGCAGCGAGTTTAAACGAATGAAAAGCTGTTGGGAAATATGTTAACAATCTCCCAGCCATTCGAGATCTGGCATCGGAATCGTTTCGCAATGTGTACCATGTGTTCTAGTACCTAGAACCTAACCTAAAATATGTTTTCATGTTTTCGGGTCCAAAATATTGTTTTTTGTTTTAAATATATAAAAAAAGTTTTTTTCTTTTCCAATCGCTTTGAAAAGCAGCATTCAAACATAATCTTTTTTTAGATTGTTGTTTCTGTAATGTAGTTTTCGATTGGTAACCCGGAAGACTTCCAGAATCTTCTGAAAGTGTTCGTTTGATACTTAAATGACAGTTCCTTAAGTATTAAATTAAAACTATTTCTTTTTTCATGAAATAAAAACTCATTGTATGCTATTTATTTTTACTTTTTAGTGATATTTATTAAATATTTAATACATATTTTAAAATTGCTTTCTTTCTTTTTTAATTTTTTTTGTTAATAATGTTAATATATATTTGAAAGTATTCGTTACTTGTCACAAAAAATACTATCATCCTACTACGAAAAGCTTTCTGCACCTAGATCATATAACTATATTGTTCTTATGTTTTTAAAGTGGCAGCACTGACTCTGGTTCACTTTACTTTGGGCCTTACTAATAATCAGACATAAATGTCGACTACTAACTAATTGCAAGGTTATAGTATAGTAGTCAGCTTTAATAGAATCCCACTAATAAACGATTTCACCTATTCATTAAGTAACCTTCGTACTTTCTTTTAATCCACTACAACTTCCATCAAAGTTGTTATCAAACAACACTAAATGTCGAAATCAGTTTTGTAGTTCCGTCAAAATCAATTCCTTCGTATATCAGTAGGTATTACCGTGTGGTAGTAGTAGTAGGTATTTTAGCACGAAGTATTTATTTACTTCGATGTTATTTCGTGCGTTGGTGTATTTGTTGGTCATCGTTATCCTTATTCTTCTTTCCGAATCCTACATGTATTAAAATTTATTGCTGATTAACCTGACACCTTTCAGTACATTTGTGTATTAAACTACCTACTTTAGGTACCATCATATTGTATAACAGGTAACACCTGCTTCGAAATGTCAGTCTATACTTGTGTAGTTACGACTTAAACATGGCTTTCCATACATTAAATTTTATCCTCTCAGTTGTGACTAAGCTGGGCTATGATTTGTTTAAAGTGTGAAGATTTTTATTTAAGGCCATTTGTGTTGTAATAAAAACAACGTACGCAAGTGACTGTTAAATGTTAAGAACTTATCTTTGTACGAAATGATAAGTTTTGCAACTGACCAACGTCCAATCGTCCTATATCTTTTTCACAAGCAGCTGAGTTGTGGTTATCATTTCCTACCGCTAAATGTAATACGATCCCCCACCCCCCCTTTTTGGTAATTTATCTACAAAAAGCCTGTACAACTAACATGGACGGTAAAATGTTTTAGAATAACTATTTTTGCAAAACGTCGAAACGGCGTAAATGCTCAGATTAAAAAGAAATTATAAAAAATATAACAGATTTCTATATAACTTCTAAGATGATCAAATTCTTTGTTGAAATCCCAAACGGGCAAGTTATCTACAATTTTAAAATTGACAGAATGACAAAAGATTTTTATTTAAAACAAAACAAAAAAATATCAACACATTAAAAAAGAATTTATTACAGACGTTTGAAAACGTTAGAAAGACGCTTGAATAGTCATGATATTCATGAAGCAACATCTTGGAACGTTATTAATATTTTTATGTAAATTATTTATCAACGATGATTGAACAATTTTTGTTATTTGCTAAAAAAAAATGAAAAAAATATTAACGACCATAGTCAAAAAAACCTGTATGTAACATAAAGCTTGTACATTTTGAATGCGAAAAAAAGTTATCTAAATGTGTATACTAATGAAATGAGACAGGTTATGTACACAAACAACAATCGACGGATTAACCACAAACCTTCAGTCCATCTGATTGCATTATTTGGAAGATCGTTAAAAAAATGCCACTAAAGAGTCCAAGAAAATCAGATTCTATATAGATAAGCATATTAGCATAATGTGGAAGTAGTTTATATTTATAAAGGTTAATCTATCAAGTAATACTAAGTACCATATGATAGAAAACTACTATTGCCTCGATTACAATCAGCTACCTTTTAAGCTACGTTATAGCTCTGCAAATGATTTTATCACTATATATTTACTTGGCTATCTTCGACTTAATTGACGACAGGCAAAGTTAGTTCGAAATATTCTCTTAGGTCTTTTGCCCAGCAGTTGTGCAAGCTTATTTTTTTACTGTCATTAATTTCGTCGCATATCGGCATCATTATTTTTGCAGTGAGGCTGCATCGATGCGGGTTGTGTTGACCTTAGTAAGTTAGTTTAGACTTTTATTTCATAAAAAGATACTTTGATACCACATTATCATACAAACAATTGTTTTCAAGTCTGTTTAGGTTTGGTCTACCAGATTCCTACATAAAATTATGGTTTTTGTGTTGACGTTTCCGATTTAACCCTTTATCCAAGTAGAAACCATAATTCCGATTCATATCTCGCTAAGAAAAAACAACTTATTTGAAATAATATGTCCTCCCGGGTAGTATTAGAAAAAACAGAGATTATTTATAAAAATGAGATAAAAGTATATACATAGCAAAACTTAGCCACACAACTTGATTAAAGAAAAACAACATCGATAACAAACGATCAACGCATTTTCGAAAAGAGCTTGATGCAAAAAATATGTCAAATGCCTTTGAAACATTAATCGCAACTAACTTACTTTAATCATTGCGGTGAATAAATTAGTTGCCGGGAAAACCGTGCTGTTGGTCATTAAGACGTTTTCGAGATGCAGGATGTTTCAAAAGCTGACGATGCATCAGCATTTTCATGACCTTGAAAAGAAGGGAAGAAGAATTCACCTTTTTGAGGCACAGGCTGGATATACACAATTTTCTATCATCTGAACAGGGTTCTTCTGCAGAAGAATTGAACACATAGAAAAAGCTAACGGAGTGGTTTTGTTAACGTGGTAGAACAATATGGGAAATTACTCTTTGACCAGCGGATTCATGTATGTTAATATCTCGAAATGCCCCTGCCTCCGTACGAGTGCAAAAATAGATTTGTCCCAAGAGGAATCATACAGCAAGTTTCATCAGAACGAACTGCTTAGAGAAATAATACAAAAGGAGGATCAATTTTTTGACCCATTTATGGCCATTTAACTAACAACGGTATATTTGTATTCAAAATTCTTCTTTCGATAGTTAAAAATTGTTAGTAAAGGGTATTTGGGATAGTTTTTTTTTTCAAACACTGCTGCTTGTACACGCCATTAAGGTTCACAAAGTTTAAGTTCTTTGTATGTGCTCTTCTAACTCTCTTGGTTCTAACTTTCATATTATGATCTTGTCTTGATCATTGAAAATATTTAGAAATAGATGGCTTGTTTGCCAACCCTTAATCACTAATTCCTTTCGATTCACTAACTAAAAAAGGAAATAAGATCAATTTCAAACGAATGCAGTGTTGTTCGAACATTTAAATCCCGATATATTACGCACTAAGCTACTGCACTCACCCTCGGACTATGTATGTGTATGAGCATTCCATTATAACATTTATGTTAATTTGCTGAAAAAACTATTTGTACATATTTATACACAAAACTTTCGTTTGTTTCTGTTTCTTTCACAATCTCTTCCAACATCTAATCCGATGATAAAGCAATCAATCAACGAAAAAATCAATAAACCCCAAATTTCCTACTCAAAGAGAGAAAAAACATATTGTATGAGCGGCTACCACATATTCACTTGCTTTTCTTACATTATTCTAATGAAAAAAAAGTAGGACTGCCACCTAAACAAAAAAAGGTTGTGTCCCGCAAAATGTATACTATTTTCAACCACAATTCCAATGTAATTTCCACAACTTAGCCGTCGCGGTACCCCCTGCTCGTCAATCTATCCACTCACCCGTTGAGTACGAAATGCCACCCTTTGCCCAATTAATATTCTAGAAAATGCACATACAAAATAGAAAAAAAAATAAAATTACTTGAACAAACTTAGTACAGCACCGACCACCGACCACCCACCAACACACCCCATAGCCTTCACGGGGAACAACTATAGAACTCATACACAGATCACACATATTGCTGGTATTCTATCTTTATAAATGCATGAAGATGGTTCTTTGATTATTATTTCATCAAGGCAGTTTGTCAAAACAATGCGTTGCCATGACAATTTGCCCTGATGTGGAGTGAGAGAGTGAGAGTCGAGGTGGACAAATACAAACCGCAACCGGAATGCTTAAAGGTGCTTATGGGAAATTGGTCAAGCGGTGGCCAGCGCTGACACCACCGTCACCACTACCGCGCAGACAAAACAACGACATAACCACGACACTATCGACTACTACTACCATGTGTACTACTACTTCGGTCTGCAGTTGTCAGTGGTCAGAAACAACATAGAGGGGAATATTGTTTCGGCCACCGAACGTGAACGTATATTAGAACTCTTTAGAAGGCTATAACTATGCCAGTGGCTGTTCTGTTCACAGGAAAACTAACCGCTATCGACGTTTGGTCGATTAATATTTCAAAGGCGTTAATTAAAAATGACTTTTGAGCAAATTGCAGCAGCTGCTACGACGACAACGATGTCTTCCTTGGAGACGGAGATGGAAAGACGACGATGACCACCAGCAATATATATGTAGGATTGAAATGATATTCAAAATGCATTTCAAATGTGGGATCTCCGCCTGCTGCTGCCAATGAGTTTTGTAGTTTCCTTGAGTGCGTGTGTGCAGCGAAAAAAATATACTTTCCAATCAAAAATTCCTCACTAGCGTAAAAGTTTCTCAAGCAACTTGCTGTCATTTTTAGACCGCCACCACCCCATCGGACCGGACTTATGAGTGGACATTTCCGAGGACGCCGCCCCCTATTTGCAGCAATGGTGACGGGTATGTAGTAGCCTGTGTTCGTCGTCGAGTTTCGAAAGTTAATAACTAATGCGAGTATCGCGTGTTTGGGTATTCTCCCTGCCTGATGTGGTTGAAATTATTGACAAGCATTCGATTTTTTGTTCAGCTTACCCTCCCTCTATCCACTCTGCGCGCACAATCGATTGAGGGCGCGCTATTACATAACAGACTCTACCAATTTTTACACGGATTTTATTTTTTACAACCAAAAAAAAAAGGAATGCTTTGACATTCCAAAGGGGGTTAAATCATTTAACAATAAGTGGGCCATGGTAAGTGCATGTCAAGTAATTTTGGAAGCTAATTACCGAGCTGTAAAATAATTAATTTATTTTCTTGTTCAACACATGTCCAGTAGTTTAAAACAAGTACTCACAACACATTCAAATACTTTGTGATTGTATTCCGTCCAGCATTTGGTGATATAATCGGTGTCATTCATCAACGACAAAAAAAACCAAAAACGCTTAGACTAATGGCACGACAATGGACAGAATGGTTTCGGTCGAATTGAAATCATAAAACAAAACAAAAATTCTATTTTACGTTAATATAATTCGATGTGTGGTTGGGTAGATAATATATCAACGAAATGGCCCCGAAAGGTGTGAATTCAGAGTGCTACAAGGTAATGGGATGGAACATCATTCACCAAGAGAGAACACTAACAATAACTGAACTGCAATCCTTGACTTGTTTTTTTATTGACTTTGTAGTTAGGAGGGAGAATGATTTGTGATGTTTTATTTAGCCAAAGTTTTTACTGCATAAGATTCTATCTGAGTAAAGATTAGTGTGGAAACTTTAGGTGGATTTCTTCACAGTTCAATAATGGATTTAATGTTCTGTTCCCATTGTTATGAAACTATAACGCGCAACAAAAACAGATTTATAAATACATATTTGAAAAACACGAACTCAGAAACGTCATTGATTTCGACGTTGAAAGAAAATTAATTCGTATTCTTACACCTTTTAGAGAAGTTCAAAAGACAATTGGCTGTTTATACGACAACCTTCCAGGGGACCGAGAAGGAGTTTGGCCGCACCACTATTTTATATACTTCAAAAACCTAAGTTAGAGAGATTATTCCAAGTCATAATTTCCACTAACTCTTGGAAAAAGGTGTTTTTGTAAGAGATGAACCCATCCACTTCTACACCGATAGATCGAAGATTGATGTTTTCTCTTTGCATATTTTGTCCGGACTTGAAAGTTTTTATTCGCTACCTCTTCTCTTGGTGAACGTCTGACAAACATCCAAGAGTATTTTTTTTTATTAAACCCCTGCCCACATAAAACGTCTACTGTATCAAAACGGGATAGATAGCCTAAGACACGAGTGACTTCCCTAGTGAATGCACCAACGGCCTTAGTTGCAGAGTTTCTGAATTCTGCTGATGTAAGCAAGTCTCTACTGAAGATCCGTCGTCTTAACAAATGAAGGGCCGGACACTCACAGAGGATATGTTCGGAAGTTTCCTCGTCCTCTAGCCAGAACCGACATTCAGTCTCTGGGCACAGGTTCATTTTGTTAAGATGGTATCTCAAGTCGCAATGGCCTGTGAGGAAGCCCACCAGTTTCCTAATATTCTCCTTACTTTACAGTAGAATTGACTTGTAGGCGTAGGACTTAGTTGATCTTTTGGATTGTGTTAAACCCGGAACACTTTCCCAGTGGTTCAGACGAAGTTGTTGTTCCCAATCCCAGCAGCCCAATTGTCTCGGGTCCTAAGAGCCCAGATTCTGATCCAGCTCTAGCCAGCTCGTCTGCAGATTCGTTGCCATCTAATTTTGACCTTGTTATGCTTGGCTAGATTTTGCTAGGCTACGTAGCAGCACTTCACTGTCACAGAATTTACAGTGTTAGATGATAGTGCTTGTAGTGCTGAATATTACTTTTTGGGAAATCAAATTAGCGCAGATCTTAATGACATGGATTTCCGCCTTAACACGGTATTTAAGGACACATTCCCATTGGTATCGCGACTTTGGTGTTGGGTCCAAAGACACCAGCTCCAACTCCCGTTCCCATTTTTGATCCGTCGGTGTACCGGGTCAGACTTCTCGGATCTAGTGTCGGAACACCATTTGCCCACTTAAAACGGGGTAATATTTCAACCTCGAATAGATTCCGAAACATGAACTTACTAACCATAATATCAGGAATGCAGTAAAACATGTTCAAGTTTGGGATTTCTTTAAGTATTTTTGGGTGACCCACAAGGTCTACCGAATTAAACTTATACATCAAAGAATGAAAACTGTCATGAGAAGCTTCTCAAAAATGAATTGCCGTTCGGAATCGGCATTAAACTGTAGGTCCCTTCTTAGCTTTGGGTACTGTATAGGCAGTTTATACCTAATATTTATCTTATTAATACTTTACCCGATCGATCACTGCAATGTATTTTAGGCGCAAGTTTTTACGATAAAATAAGTCTTGCCTTGCGTTAAGAGAAACATGATAGCAGGCAGAGACATCCGTTTCTTTTCGGACAGTCGCTGGACGTTTCCTTAAACTCTATGATAGACTTAGACTGTCGAAGCAGTTAATTTTTAGTACCAGTATTGGGTGCCGAGGTATATAGATATTATAGAAAACAATAAGGCTGATGTAAGCGCCAAATTGGGAAAACGCTTTCCAGCCGATATTTATTGTCTAGGAATTCCAATCGCTATATATGCGAATGTGACATGTTTAGTGACAAAGGAGAATGTTGAATGTTGAAGTGCGCTTGCTCATCGTTTCTCAAGAGATTCCCTAACTTTTCGAGAAGATCTCTTCATCCCTCAGCATATTCAAGCTCAACGCAACTTTATTCACGTTGTAGCAATGCTCCGTCGCAAGTTTACAAAACTTCGCCAAATTAAATTTGAACAGAACACAACATAAACACTATCTGTGAACAATACCTGACTGAATTCAACATCAAAACCACGCATATATCAAGTTGAAAAATTCTTGTGATGCAACCAAGTTGCATAACTTGAAACTTGCACACATTCTTTGTTGTCCCACTCAACAACCAATCCCCCACTGTCGTCGCCGCATGAATGTGTGTAATTAAATTCCCAGGCACGATTTAACAAAGAAAATTAGTACTCAAGCTAAAGATATTTCAAAACAATTGCATGCAACACAACAACAATCTGAAACTCCATAAAAAGGAAGACGACGACCACGTTTGTACAAATAGTATTTCAAGGTCACACTGCGGCGAGTAGAACGCTGCAATCTGGTTTCTTTCGCTCTCAATTCAACCAGCCCTTCTCTTACCCATCGCAAGCAATTTGGTTTGATGTCATTGGAATTGAAACTTTAAACGGAAATTGCTACTGTTCGCGACCAAAAGAAACGCAATTAAAGACTAAAGACCAAATGCGAATAAACAGACTGCAGCAGCAAAGCAGTTTCGCGAATATTTTAATAAATTAAAGTGCCTTACTAGTTTTACCGGCATCTAGTGACGCCGCCGCCTTATTCCTAATTCGGATGATGGTAGTTTTATTACCATCGATTTTCGTATCAGATGTTGAATTACTGAAAACATCCAACTTATGTTAATCACCTCATCAGAAGCAGCATCACGATAACACTGTGAATCACTGCATCATACAAAAAAATAAAAATAGAAACAAGTTTCGTTGACAAATGGTTGCAAAAGTTTGCATTTGATAGAATTTTAGATTTTAAGCGCGTCCTTGCTCTGTTATTATGAAGGTCGAACAAAGTAACCAGTTGTAGAAGATATATCTCCCCTAACCTTTTGGGTAGTCTTGTTTTCTGATTGACAGCTGTTAATTTGCAAAACAAGTTCCAAGAATAATGCTGCAGATATCCTTTATAGTAAGAACATGAATTCACGTTAGTCAAGCGACAGCTTGTGTGTGTAATCTTAAAGATTGAAGATGTATAGAGAGAGAATGCTTATCACTACACGAAATAACACTTCCAATTCAGTCAGTATAGGAAACGTGTGAGTTATTACAACGTGAACATTCTCTCTCTGATGAACCCCCGAAGCGTATCAACGAAAATGAAAATAAAAATAGCTGTAAGCTAAATCGAATAAAGCTCACGATGAAGACTGGTCGCATGGGGATTAGATGCAAAACCAAAAACCACCTCATAAAGAATAGAAGAGACTGTGGCGAACTGGTTTTGTAATAGAATTTACCACTTACGCAATGTCGCGGAACATACGTAGCAACGAAATTCAAATTGAAAGTCTCACAAAATAAGGAGTTCGGCAAAATTTTCCATCAAACCTTGTCTACTATATAGAAAAATCATTTACGAATTTAAAATCTAACCCAATTTCATACTGAATGAAACAATAATAAACAAATATTTTCTCTTGTTTGCTTTTGAACGCTTTTATTTCCCAGAATTATGGTCTTATCGACTTTGAATGATTTATTTTTTCATGGAAACATCGTGCTCACCGGATGGGCTAGTGTTTTTGGAATTTAATGAACAAATCTGATGATCGGGGGCAGGAAACTGCTGTAATTCCAGCATTCATCTTTCGTAAAATTGACGTATGCTTGACTGCCTAGCCACGTGTATAAACAAAACAAAAAATCATCCGGTCGAATGTTTGCCCAGCCTTGGATTAAAGGGTCCATGACTGGTACTATTTAATATACACTATGCAGTATTTCAAAAAATTAAGGAAACAAGAACATTTTTAAAGGTTTTCTAGCGTGTTTTTTGAGGAATTTTGAAAATTTTAATATCCTCTTCTTTGTTTGTCCTGGTTCACGGAAAAGGATGCATTTTTTTCCAAGATATCTCTACATTTTTTAGATTGGTTTGAGTACATAGTATCGATAAAAAAATTAAAGCAAGCTTCAATCGTGTAAGAGCATTGTGCACATTGACATGCAATTTAAACCAAGCAACTACGTACTGAAACTATCAAACAAATTTTTACTAGTTAAGTTGAAAATATTACTTTATAATTTTCCCTTATTTGTTTATGCACAGTTATGATATGAAATGAATTGTTTAATTATCTTAAATCAGTTTTCATATTTCTTAACATTTTGGTTACTTTTTCCTCGCGTTACTATCTGATATCAACGCATTAAAGCAGCAAGCAAGAACTGATAAATAAATAATATATATTCCGAATGTATAATTTTTATGGAATAGTATTATATGATCGTTGGGTTAATTTATTCGGGTGGTCGAGGAAGATGAGTCTCCTCTTTGACCTTGGATACCCTTCAGTGGGGGAAAGCCGATGTTGTGGCCTTTCTTGTGTTTTCTTTCCTAAGCTCGTGGTTACTCAACTCTATAGAATTATAATAAAAGTTAGCATTCGATACGCTGGTGGAGCCACACAAAATATTTACTCTCGAAAAATTTAAAAAAAAACAGCAAAGGGATTTTCGTTTGCAATTGAATTTTTATCTTTCCAAAATACTCGAAATCGAGTGAGCTTTTGTGGTGAAAGTATTTTTAGAACAATCGTATTTTAATCACTCTTCGCACTCGGTGGTTTATATAAATATTTTACATTTGTTTGGAATTCAGTTGATGTGGTTTTATTGGTTTCGTTGTGTTTAATATCGTACTTAAAATAGATTCGCTTGGCGAAAATTGTACTGTGTTTGATTTCAAAGCTGTAAATCCCAAGGTATACAAATGGAAAAAAAACTCGTATATTTATCACTCAACTCATTACTAGGATGTTTCTTTCTCTTGCTACCCAATTGGTTAATATTTAATTAACAGAAATATACAGGTTTTACAAATTTAACAAAGAGATTTGTGGTCTCAGTGCACCTATTATGCTTTGCTTATTTTATCGACATCTACAATGTTACGTTTTCAGATCTTGTCACCTCGGAAACTATAGGCAGTATCACAGGTAAATTAAGTGCGGACTTTCCAAACTAGAAACTTGAAGCCTTAAAATGATTTTAACTTCATCTGTTTGCGACTATTTTTTCACAAGTACACCAGAAGAAACCAGTAGCAGTAGTAAATAGAAAAATGTGGATTTGAGCAGAAACATTTAAAGTGAACCCTTCTATGAACGGACGCCTCACATTAAACCCATAACAGACGATTTTAGTACTTTTTTATACGAAATCGTTATTCCCTTTTAAGGACGTGGGTACTACATTACAGACAAAAGCAGCTGAAGCTTTGGAGTATACTTCAAACATGAGATACAGAGGATGTCCCTTCTGTCTGGATATATGGTTTTCATTGGCATAGAAGACTCTCCCCGATTCCGTGTATTTGGTTTTAATATGTATCTTGGCTGTATTGATACAGTTTTCCTGTTCCTGATTTCTGATTTTATTCATTTGTGTCGGTTCAAGAGACATTTCACTGTATATACCATTTCGATGCCAGATAAGATAACTACCGAACAAGCAAAAAATAATGCTTGTGGCAAAAAAATATGATTTAGGGGATATAAAACACTTGGGACTTTTAAACTGATCATAAAATACATATCAATACAGTAAACAGGCCTAAATGTGTCGTACTTAAACACCGCAAGACTGCAAGTTTGGCAGGACTAAAGAATGGAAAAACGAATAAAATCAACTGCAAAAACATATATTGGCCTTTGTTATGAATAACGAGACCGCGCGGAATGTTGATGCATACTTTATTAGAGTGACGTGATCCCACAGACGAGCTAGATACAGTATTCTGCCTATATTCGAAAACATTTTATTTAAACTATTTTCAGAAAATACCTTAGTAAATGGACAAGATCAAAAAAACAACAAGAGACAAAAAAACACATACCAGAGACCAGTCATCCTTGTGATAAAGAAACTTAATGGGCACATACGTAACTGTCAAAAATATTGTTTTAACCACTTTTATCCATTGAAGCACCGGAGATGAACAAAAGAATTGAAATTTAATGTCAAGGCATCCTGATTGCTTCCTTACAATGACAAGTCAGCTTAATCGAAAGCTTATACCGAGACCTAACCGCGAAAATAACATAAGCTAATTTTTTTTGTTAATAATCAATAATGCGTATATGTATCACTTGCAATTTTAAAAAAGGCGTGACAAGGCATACATTTTAAACGACAAAAAGTGATTTTGAAAGCAAACAAGGTCGTCTAAGTTAGAAACAAAGGGAAAATAAAGTAGCCCTAAGTCGTGTTTTTCAGTGCCTCCATTGAATAAAAACGAGCGCTAAAAATATGACGCAATCTGCTGCTCTTACTGTAGATGGACATTCAAGTCTAATTACAAACATAAGATTATTAAAAAAAAAAAAAGAAATGATATTTCAACGATGAACAGCAAGATACATTCTTCGCGGTTAAAACCACTAAAGGAAAATGTAAAGAAATTTGTTTAAAATTTGTAACTTTTATTTGACCAAAAAACCTTAAATCGGAACCGTCTTTGCAATAATGGCATCGAAGTTATCTTCTTCTACCGTCTAAGAGGCGGTCAATGCAACAAATGGGTTTAAAGAACTACTATCCCTAGAAGGATAAGCTTTTCTCCCCTCAGTCAAATTGGAGCATATGCCCCGTCCAACAGTATTGCAATTAAAAAGTCCCAGAACATCGAGTGCACAGACGCAGAAACTTTAATTCAGCTGCAAAAGATGAGCCAAGCAGCTAGCCAAGCCCTATGACAATTTCTTGGCATCCGAGTCACTGATCAAGCAGATCTCACGTTTTGGGGTCCAGAATTCCATTGCCAGTCACAATGAAATTTTTCGTCACCATGTTGACATGAAGCTCAATCAGATCGTTCAGAACATTTAACAGTAATGGCTTAACGTCCGTTTTCTGCACATAAAATCAAAAATGGGACCCCACAATGTTAGTACTAAACAGGAATGCAATAAACCATTACGTACAGAACTGTCACCAGTGATGAATGTGGTTAAAACTCGCTATTTACGTCATGCAGAATGGAACAAAGTAAAAGAAATCTGGTTGTTAAAGAAAAACTTTATACTTTATTTCTTAAAATTCCTTGAACTTATTTTGCCATAGCTGGCAGATAAATTGAAGATCTTGGAGATATGCAGTTTCACAGCTTTGGCACAAACTTCTCAAGTGACAACTGCGCCGTTTCGAGTAATAAAATTTGGCTAGACAACAGACAACCAAACCATTCGCTTCCCCATTTCCATTTACATAAATCTTTAAACAGCTTTGGTATGTATTCCTATTCGACAACGAGCTGCTTAATGTAACAACAATTTAACCAACTGCGCTGGTGTAGACATTTTATTTGCAGACATTATGGCAACAAATTCAGCACCCAATCTGCGCGCCAAAGCTCAATCAGTTAAAAAGGAATTGATTCTCCATCGCAATTACGTTGACCAAGTTGGACAAACAACAAACAAAAAATTGAGTTCAATGTGAACCACCATAATCTGTGGCAAATTGTGTGCCATCAACTTTTTTCCACCTCAGCGACCATTCCTCAAGCCAAGCGTCACAAGCCGTAACCTTGAACCGTGTCAGAACTCGAAATACCATAATTGGCGAAAAAATAAATTCCCGCCGCCGCCGTGTGTCGATTACCATGAACCACGACGAGATGAAGTGGCAAGGACGCTCCGCTCCTTTCCTCACATTAAATACTCAGTTTAAGCTCACACAATAAGTTTTGTTGACACATATTTAGGTATATAGCTCGCTATGGATTAAAAAAATCAATACCGGGCACATAATTTGTTATAAATCCATTTTGCCGACAACCACCTTGCCTTGCCGGTGACGCGTTTCTAACCCCAGAAATTGAAAAAAAAAAAAAAAAATAAAACAAAAAAACCCCTCAAAACCAAAAAGCGAATAATTAACAAAAAATATGTTCGCATCATGAACCAACAAAAAAAACGCAGAGGACTAGTACAGATGCCCAGAGAAGTCCACCATGTAATTAATGCTTTCCTTGTTGTTGTTGGACTTTTAAAAGGAAACGCTTTACGCCGGTGCGGCGCGCGGTCAAAGGTGAATAAAATGATTACAGAAGATTTTTTGTTCAATAAAAACATTTAATTTAGGTCAGCCATACTTATATTTGCATAGAATAAATAACACGAAATAAGGAAACACCGGGAAAAATACATATTCTTTCATTTTTCATCCTTTCCACCATTTTTTCGCACTTGACGAAGGAGCTATTTTCCGACTTTTTTTTCAGCTAAGAATTTTTTTTTTATTAAAATTTATATTTTTCACTCACCTTTTCGTCAAAGAGGAGATATAAAACACTTTTATTGAACTTGGGTCAAGTTAATTGTTTTAATTATTTAGGTTTTGCACAAATTTATACTGCAAATAGTAAGGAATTTTTGGCGAAAAATTAACTTGGCGCGGTTAACACCCTGCACAAGCATACAAAACTAATGAATTGCAAATGGCGGTTGGGTGAAAATGAGCTAGTAAAAGATGGGAATTGTAGTAGATTGGGTATAGTTTCAGTTTCATCGCTGGCATTCGCATTTCATTTTCATTTCGTTTTAGTGTAGTAGTTTCGGGGTGTGTTCGGATATAAATGTTTATAAAACTATCCATTGGTAATGTATTTATTAACAGTGGATCGCATAAACAATTCAATTCTCTGTAAAGTAACACGATGCATTCATAAAAATAATTTTCTTTTCTAAATTAGGCTGCCATAAAACACACCCGCAAAAAAATATTTCTCTATTTTGGAACCATAAAAAAAGTTAAAATTAAACACAATCTTTGATTCAAGATGTACCAAAGCAAATTTATCGAAAAAATCGAGTTAATTTATGTATTTTTTACGTACGAAAATAATTTTTTGTTCCACTTCTTTGTAAATTTATGGAAGGTCAACGAATCATTCCTAGATGTGTTAGAATCCATGTTTTTACTAGCTGTTGTACTTATTAAGTATTTCTCCTGCAAAGAGTGGCATATTTGGATTTGGAAGATTTAAGTCAAATGGCTTTCAATTTTTTATTCCTATATCTTAAAAATTTTCTTCTCTGTTAGATGTAATTATGGCGTTTTGGAAATCACAAAATATTTGCAAAAAAAATTATATATGGATATGTATTAATCCAGGAAAAAAGGGACTCTGGCAATGTTTTAAAAAAATATGTGCCATGATATTTAAATATATATTTTTTTATTCATCATTTAAGAAAATCATAAAGCGGAATTTTTTTTCCTTTGGAAACAAAAACAGAATCGGTCTGCCAAGATAAAGATTAAGTGCAACTGGGGGATTTAATTATAATCATATAAGTGCGCTTTTTCATTATTTAAACCAAAATTTTCCTTTGACCAACGAAATGATGCCCCGAATAAAAGCCTCGGGTAATTCTTCATGCAATCAGTGGTTCAAAAACCAATTGGAACTAAACTAAAAGATGCCATTTGGATTGGGTTAATGAGAGAGAGTGTGGTAAATCTTTCAAAAAATTCAATGAAGTTGATCAGAAATAAAAAATAATTGATGTTTTTTGGCCAACTTAACATAATTACTTTCAAAACCGGTGTTATTCGGGCTGAATATCAATTGCCAACTCACAGAGTGACTGCCAATCAGTTTCTCCACTAGATGTGTGACTTCATAAGCCTGTTGTTGCACTAATCAGGCACTTATTACAACAGTAATTATTCTCTATACATACCTTTTGTTTAAATTGGCACATTTATGTCGTAGGGTTACCTAAAATTCGAGAATCTGTAATTTCGGTGGTATTGAATTTGTGGTTAAAAAGTATATGTTATGTTTTATACTTAAAAGTTGAGCGTTTGCACATAAGAAAATAGATTAATTTGACGTTTGACTCTCTGGCTCTCATTTGCCTCTCATTTCGGCTTTAAAATTGAGAATGTAGACGTTTCGACATAGAACAACAAATAATGTCGTTTTCCATTCACTATGTTGGAACAGTTCCAACTGCTGTCAAGTACTGTTCTAAGTGCTGTCAGTGCTGTCCTAGCGAGTACTGTTCCGGTTCTCAGGACTACCAACACGTTTGACATATTTCCAAGCTGAAAACAAACAAAATGACAGGACGCGCGAGAAATCTAAAATCGGCTTGGTGGTAGTGCATATACATGTAGTGCATGTTCTTTGGAAACATTTGGTTAGAACTTCTTCGACTCGAAGTCAAAATCGACATAAATGTTTTCTATTGAACTTCAAACAAATGTCAAATGTCGAGTATGTGTTGACTGCATTTAAATTTCTCAGTGTTTTATTTGTTTTTTGTTGTTTAAGTTTATAGAAAAAATGGATTGCTACTGAAGAGCAGATAAAGCACAACTAAACTTAATAAATACACTCGTTCATTTTTTCATTTTTTCCGTTTTAGTCCTTAAATGTAATTTTGTTAAAGGCTCAACTATAGTCGTCGAATTGTCATGTAAGAGCATGTATGTAACTACTCACGCAATTTATATGCTGCATCAATAATGACGGTTTGCTTCGTTTCGTTAGGGATTCAGTCATTGCAGGCAGCGCGGCCGAAATGGCTGCTTTAGGAGCCTTGGAAAATCCCCGAAATCTTCAAATGGGCTCCTCTTTGAAACGGACAGCACTGAACGCGCTTTTCGTACGAAAAAACCGTTTTCGTTTTTAATTAACTATAAACGGTTGCAACTTTAAGTTGAGTTTAATTTTTTTTAGACTCCTAAAGGCTATATGAGACTACATGCAAAGTGGTCATAAATATAAATTCCAAATCTGACAGTTTTCGCATGCAAGATTTGGTCATTTGACAGCGAAATGGTCATTACTTGACCAATTGGCATGCAATCTAATCATACCTTACTGGTCTTTCATACATTGAATAAAATCCAATCCAATGAATTAAAATTGATTTTTGAAACATAACATTGGAATAGCGATATATTTTTTTTTTTTGACAAGTCAGTTATAGCAATCATTAACAAATTTCTGTCCATGGAGTTCCACTGACAACAATCAACTATAGGTTTTAAGGTTCAAGTTGATCAATGAAAGCAAAACTGGCAGATGCTAAAGAAAGACAATTGAACACATCAGTAAAACGATTGTGTTTCAAATTATAAAAAGGAAAATGAGTTAGTTATTGACATCGATTTCAATCAGTATCATCAATAATCAATCACAATTAAGTATTTTATTTTGAAACCATTTAAAGTCAATATTGATTGCTTAATCGTCCTAAAATCGAAAAAAACATTTCAATGATTCATTAGAATGATAGTTACAACTAGCCCCTACCTCAATTTGACAATCAATGACACCTGTGCCATTTATTATTATAATTGATAGCGCTTTTTACCACTTTTCCTTCGGTTGTACTCTTGACTAATATTCTGACAATCATAGTCCAGGCGTTAGTCTCTTGTTTTGTTTGCAATAATAATTACTTTTAACGTAAATTGTTTGTATGAAACAAATGATGTTTTATGAAAAGTTAATGGTTTTTAATTATTTACCCAAGCGATATTAAGGAGCCCTCAGAAAATCAGTAGTAATATAAAACTTTTTCCAAAATAGTAAACTTACTACGTTGTCTTCCCTAATGCGAATTGTAAAATTTTTGGACACTAATGTTTTCTTCAACCAATCAAAAATAGAAATTTACGACGTCACTTATGACACATACGATTTGATTCGGAAACAATTTGATGCATGTTTGCGAGCTCTCACATATCTCTCCAAAACTTGAAAGATATCTCTCCAAACAAATTCGAATTCAACCGCCACTACCATCAATTAATACCTTTGAATACACTCATCCGGCTACCTTTTACCATTTCATTCCGCGCCATTGGCATTTTTTCGCAATCTCTTCATTTTGAGATTCGTTTAAAAATTGCTTTATTCCTTCACATTCCTTGGTCGCGTTCGTTTCGTTTATTATTTGCTCTGATTCTGCGCCGACCAACATTTTCTCTTTGTGAATTTCTTTTGTGTATGTATTTTCCCTTGGAGAAGAAAAAAAGTAACTTACAAAAAACGACCGTTATCATTTTGCACCCAAATTTTAATTTGTTCAAAATTATCTGCCGAGTCAAGATAAACTGTTTTCAATGGAAAGCCATCAAGAACAGCAATACCAAGCAAATCTCAAAATCGCAAACAAAGCAAAGGAAGAATACTGGCACCACTACCAGCAACTGGTGGATAATTTGAGGTTAGATTTTAATTGTGGATTCGAAATATTTTCGTTTTTCAGTTATTTTTTTTTGTGTTTCTGTGAAATGTGTTTTTTATTTACCGGCCGTGGCTTGAGCAAATATGTTGATTTCTTTTATTCATATTGCACAATCCCCGGCCTGTAAATGGATAACATTCGCTGCAACTGTAAAGTGATTGATGACAATATAATGTAACTGTATAGCTTGGTGCGTTATTTGATGAAACAGTTTCCCTCCTATTTCCTTAAAACTGTAGTGTGGATCACTTGGAGGACTTTGCCAATGTGCTGAGGGCAGATAATGTGACATTCAACAAAGAAGTGCTCCTTAAAGATTTTCAGGAGAATCTGGCCAAGGAAGTGATGCAGTCCATGGAGAAGAGCTGGGAAATTTGCAGTATTGGCGACAATATTGCAACTTTGGAAATGATGAAGGACAAGTTCAGGAATCGACAGGAGCCCAACTGGTAGATGTTGTCGATGACTTGCTTTAAGACAAATTGCTAATCGTCATTTAGGCGTCCCCATGGCATATCTGCGGAGGAGCAAACGTTGCCAATCCGAATGAAGAGGCTCAATGCCAAGCGGACGTACCTGGAGAAGCAGATTGCTTTTCAGAATGCCAAGTTGGAGGTGAGTTTTGCAAATAATTGCGCAGATTTTATGTTTTTTCTAATTTTTGTGACCATTTTCAGGAACTAATGAAGCACAATCAAATGTACCGTAACGAGGTCAATCAGATCAAGGACCAGCGGAGTTATATTCGCGACCAAATGCATCATGCAACAGTTGAGCTTCAAAATTTGAAGAGCGAATACCAGGAAATGATTCGGCAGATAATGTTCAAGGATTAGCTTCGAGGGGTTCCTGTTATGTTAAGATCGAGTTTTATATTAGCGAGGGGCACAGCTGCCAGTAACAATAAAGTATTAAACAAACAAGTCGTGTGTATTTGTCTTGTTGCTTCTTATGTTGTACGTACATACATCTGGGAAGATTCAATTCTAAGGAACTGGTTTTCCATTGATTCGATAAGGCGTTCGTCCTTTGTGTTGAAGTAAAATGCAAATTTTTTAAGTTGCTGGAATCGCAGTTTTGCGGGGAGGAGAATTTGCTCGGGTCTTTGTTAGGAGATGATTTCCAATTGAATGGTTCGTCAAAATTTGAATGACAATGCACCTGGGATGGGGTTTCAAACTTCCAGTAGCAAAGCTGAAGTGAAAAGCAGACTTGTCCTTTCTGCAGGACAATGAATGTCGTTGATTCCATTGTTTGGGTCCTTGGCGCGTATGATACTTCATTCGTGGATGGTTTTACTGTTGCAAAAATTATTTTTGTGATTTTCGTTCCCGCGGGAAACATAATTCCGGACATCTGCTGAACAAACTGGTTGTGAGTACCTATTAGCTTTTGTGAATAAAGCTGGCAATGACATGCTAGCAAATCATGTTTGGCCGGAAGCCCAACTAATTATTGTACTTCAGCAAAGTTTGAGACATTCACACAGTAGATACGTTATGATTGCCCTTCTTGTAGATAGGTCATATGTAGCTGATGGTCACGTTATCAGGAATGCTTAGTTTCAGCCATACACCAACTTCATCCTCATTATTTGCGATGGATTAAACCTCAAGGTGTGTTTTTAAAGACTTTTGGAGATTTTAATTTGTGTTAGAGAGATCAACTTTCTTCGGAAGTTGTACGCGTTAGTATTTTACTTAGCGGAGAATAGGGATAGGGAAATGTACTTAATGATTACATTTGAGTCGTTTTAAAAAATATGAGATGATGCCCAACATCCTTAGATGTAGATGATGCCCAACATCCTTAGAGTACCTAGGCGTCCGGATTTCGAAGGCGAATATCGAACATGTTTAAAAACACATCATCAACTTCCACGCAGTGGCGCAGGCTCTTCGAAACTTCATTAACAAAAGACCGATTCTGGATAAATACAGGAAGAAAGATAGTTGGGCAGATAATTTACCTATAGATCGGTTAAATCCTAAAGCAAATCTAGACATGCACACAGTCTATGCCACAGCTTATCTGAGAAGGCAAATCCCTCCGTCTCAAGGGTGGATTAGTAAACCAAGTGTGAGTAAAGCCAAGTGTGAGAGACGAAATGAGTTGAGTTTACAGATCGTATCTATTCATTAAGGGCGCTTGGTGAGTGGGTCATGTTTTTCTCGCGTGTTTCCTTTGAAAGCATATTTTGGTAGAATAAATGTAGTGTTTATACGAGTACTAATAAACCCTTTTATGTATGCGGGGTAGATTTCTGCGGGCCAATACAAACTGGAAAATTTTTAGTACAACAATCTTATCAAATCCACGTTTCTGTGCATTGTATTTGGAGGTTGTTTCTGACCTCACTTCGGATGCATTTATAGCGGCACAAAAGCATTTGATAAGGCAAACAGGTTGTTAAACTAAAATATATTATAAAAATGCGTCAAATTTTTTTTAGACTATCCAAATAAATTTTTCAAAATAATGAAAAAGCTAAATTTTTAATTTCGCTTCAGAGAAGATGATTAAGTTCCAATTTATACTTAATCGCGTGCCCTTTTTCGGAGGGCTTTGGAAGCCGGGAACGCGTTGTTAACGTTCGAGGAGCTGGCGGCAGCGCTATCTGAACTCGAAGAACTATCGAGCCATAGTGTATATAACATCCTATCCAATAAATTGTGTAAGAGTCGCATATTCTTATGCAACAATCGACATGTAGGAATTATCACATTTAAGTAAATCCTGGAAAAGACCAACGAATTTCAAGTCGAGACACAACACCTCTTCATCGACTTTAAGGCCGCATGTGATAGAATTCATTGTCAAGAGATCTGTATGGCGATTGCCGGATTCAGGATTCCGGTAAAACTTATTTAGGGCTTTGCAATGTGCGATTGGGCAGCAGCTCACCTGAACTCTTCCGAACATGCACCGTATTTCGGTAAGGTGATGTGACTTCTTCAATATTGTTCTAGAGCAGATAGAGTGCAGAAAGTGCCAACACAGAAGGTAATATCCTCAACAGATCCGTTGAGCTACTGAGATTTGCGGACGATATTGACATCATCGGATGCTTCCAAGGTACAGTGATAGAGGCTATTAAAGAATTTAAAAATTGTTATCAACTTATTATGGAGATGCTCCATGAACGCGGCAAAAACTTGTTGAAATTGTTATAAAATTGGAAAATGTTGGAAAACTTTCTAGCAACCTCGGTGCTTAAAACAACATTAGAATAGAAATTGCTGAAATTAAAACAGAACTCTGCGAATTGTTATGCAAAATGTGCTTAAAAGAGCTCGGCTTGGCGCCACGTCCAGTGGTGCCCACTTCATGGACATCATATTCCATGAATAATGTTAAAGACCATATAATCAATAAATATAATATAAATTATCAAATTGTATTTTATTTCAAAGTTATTGAAAAACAGCTCGAAAATGGACCCCGTATATGCTATCAACAAACAAACAAGCATTTGTCCATCGATCAGGATAAGGTGTCACTATTGATAGTAGCAACTTCGAGGAAACTACGGAGTTCATCTACTTTGGTGTAAACATCAACTCCCGCAGACACAAAACTACAAGGAAGACCGAACCTACATTTTAAAGACCAAACCATCGCAGATGCCAGAGCTTTTGGCCTGGATAACAGAGGATGGAAGGCTGTCGTGTCAGAGGCAACGATTCTTTAAGTATCGGGATGCCCTTTCATAGTTGCCACTGTACTGGAAAGTCAGGGCACGAAAAATTTGTCAGGGAATGTAAGAGAAAGTCAGAGAAAATTCTGGTTTATGATTTTGAAGAATTGAATTTTTTCACAATGAAATAAATTTAATATGTATTTCGTTTAAATCTGCCCGCACTTTTGCCCCAAATAGCCGTTTTTAATTATCAGAAATGATCTATATGGACCTTTTCTTACAACTCATAAATGTAATAAAATTGAGAGGTACCAAGAGAGTCAATAACTTCCCCTCAAATAAGAAACTTACCAAATTCTGCCTAAGAAATTTCTTCGTCCACTTTTTTGAAACAGCTGTTTTTCATTTAATTTTTTTGTTTATTTATAAATAATAATAATAAATAAGCAAAATGGAACAGAAATTGACTCATTTAATTATTGAATGCTCTCCTAAGACATTTCACATTTTAAATTACTATAGTTATTAACCCTATCCTAAGGGTATATTAATTTTGACACATAGTTTGTAACACCCCTTAATATTCGTCGTAGACCCGTAAAAGTATATATATTTATGATCAGGACCAAATCCGAAGACTATCTAGCAATGTCCGTCCGTACGCAATTTTTAGGCCTTTAAAATTTAGCTAGGAACCTGAAATTTGGACCACATATTCCCTAGGGCTCCGAAATGTCTAAGTGTAAAATTTGTTTGAATACGCCCACTGCCACGCCCACAATTTAGAAAAAACCGTTTAAAAGCTAAAGTTATAGAGATAGAGTGTTACAACCTTCACAAGATATGTAGGCACTGCCCTCCTTTATAAGTTTGTCATATAAAGATTTTTGCCACGCCTACTTTTTGTGGGCGTTTTTGACTTAAATGCTGTTTTCTTCGAAAATTTTCATAGAAAGCAGAAAAAAATGTTTAACAAGATATTTAGCCAATATTTTTTCCAACATATCGTCCATACAAAGTTTTTGGCCACGCCCACTTTTTGGGGGTGTTTTTCAAAATAATAATTTTTTTTATAAATTAATAAAATGAAATAAAATGCTATCCATCATCTTCGTAATGCTTTTTTCTTTGGGGCATATATAATTTGCCAAAATCCATCCGTGGTATATTGGACTACCTCAGGAGCTCGGATTTTGGAGGCCCCAACATTCATTGAACCCACAAGCGACTCTTGTGGCTCTATGTCCGACTTACTCGGCAAACTGAACATGAGGTTGCTACTCACTGCACCGCTGCGGACGGTATGACTCAAAATATCTCTTCAAGGCACACAGGCTGAAATCTCACTGATGAAAGCAAACCTGACATTTTCATCGGGCAATCCCTCCTCTTTTTCTAATCCGAAATGCAAGAAGAAGCGACCCAACCTCGTTAAGAGATATAACGCTTCTCACTTAAGCTCTTGTGTCTGCCAGCACCCTGTCTTCATTATGCCGGTGCTCCTACCAGCAAGGAAAGTAGTACTGACGAACGGAAATTGGAAATCGTGGACTCGTCCACGAGTATGACCACAATTGTTGTTGTTGCCCGTGCACTTGTGACGAATGATACAGGTGATGTAACCAATAGAGGGTGTAACACCAGTGGACAGAGCTCTGACTACGCGGAAGTCTCCGATGGTATGTGTGCGCAAAAAGCCCACGTGTTGAACGCAGATCAGCTAAGGTGCAATTTTAGAACCCTTCTTTCAAGTCCCTAAAGATGCAAGCCGAGTGCCATAAGAAAACGTATATTTGTTTTCTTCTGTCAATCGTTTATTTATTATTATTTCTGTGAAGTATTATGGTTACTACAACTTTATGCATTTCTTGCATTTTCTTGAGAGAATTTATCCCCACTCCTCTAAATTTGGGAACTTACTTGAAGTAACTTGAAAAAGTAAAGAAACAGACCTAATATGTACCTATATACATATCTCAAAGAGTTACTGTTTTTTTTAATTATTTTCTTTTCATTTGGTCAGGGAAAACTTTCAAATTAGTCAGGGAAAGTTAGGGAAATTTATTTTGAAAAAATAGTGGCAACTATGCCTTAAGTAGAGAACGTAGAATAGGTAGCTGAGAAAACGGAGAAAAAAGGATACATACAAACTTATACTTTATACTTTTTTATTTGATATAATTCATTGGAATATATATGTTCTTTTGTATTATGAATACATATTTCTTAAATATATTTACCTGCATATAAAGCCAAACCATTTCAATATAATTTTAAACTTAAAGTCCAAAAACAAGAAAGTACTACAAAGTGCACACAAGAAGCAAATATGCGTATATCGTTTCCAATAATTCAATTCAACTATATATATAATAATTTTTAGTTTTATTTTTCAAATTTAATCAAATATAACTTGTATGTATTTGCATTAAATTATTTACGGGACAAATTTCTGTTTGCATTTTAATTTTGTTTTCATGAATATACATTTTAGTATAATAAATATTGTTTCTCTCTTAAATTTAATACATATCTAGTTATATTCTCGTGTAAATTGGAGCTTGAATAACAAACATACATACATATATGTATTTAGTTACATTGTTTTTTAATTCACTATTTAAATTTATTAGCAAAGCAATTTAAATATATATTCAAAATCGGACGACTTAATATTAAAGCACTTAAGTTCACTATAAAAGTTATAGTTAAAAAAAAAAAATTAACAACGAATTAGCTTGTATTAAAAAACTTGGCCGTTTTCTTAACCATATATTGTGCATATTATATCGTAACTGCTGCAGTTTGTAGATGCAATGTTTTAATAAATGAGAGAAAAAATAAAAATATCTATATCTTATTTCAACAGTAAGATGATATTACAATTATAAAAAATTCAAATAATTAAATTTTTAATCAGCAACGGACGGTAAGTTACGAAATATTTTACTAATATATACATAAATTTATAAATTAAGTACCTAGTACATAAATGCAATTAGTATTTTCTTCTGCCGTACAGAAAAATTAAATAAAATTTATTACTTATAATATAAATCGTGTGGGCAGGACTTTTGAAGCTCTGCATCAATTATTTTAACTTGATATTTATTGTATAGAATAGATACATATTATATAATAGCTTTATATTATTTATTAGTTTTACTTCTACATTTTTATTTGTTAGTTTCATTACATATAAAATTATTTACTTTATTTACACTATTATGCAATTTTCTTTACTTATTTTTTAATTTAGTTAGTAAAATATTTTACATTTATTTATTTTATTTATTGACATTATAAGTTAATGTTAACTTCTACTGTGGTGTTTTCTCGAAGCAAAGAGATTTTTGCTTTTTGTTTTTGTAATTTTAGAAGATAATAAAACTCAGAAATTTTTATGATTTGTTTTAAATATTTATTATTAAGATTTGTGTTTTTATTAAAGACTTTGCTACATACATAGATTTATTAATTACAGTTGCTATACTAAAATGATAAAAAAAATCGTGTAGAAAAAAAAATCGAATAAAATAAGAAGAAGAATGACCTCTTCGTCGAATACAAAAATTTCAGCCAAGCCGGTCGCAATCCATCTTTTACATTTTTTTATGCGAAGATTCTCTATTCTAGTTACTATGAATTTGCCTTCTTATTATTTTCAAACTATTCAGCTCATATTGTGGCAGTTGAGATGAACAGCATGAGACTTAAACATAGATCGACTTCAATGTGGATAGTTCTGATGTGGATCAGAAAATGGTTATTGCCTGGTTTTTCTTTTTTAGATAAAACAATTTCCATTCCTCTTCTTTTATTGCAAGACCATTTGATAGTAACTTATAAAGGCTCATCATTGTCAGCAAGAAATAACTGGTGACCTATCGGATCTACCATAATTTGAGTCTACCAGCCAGCCAGCATTTACTTCTAGTAAATACTGAATTTATTCAAGTTAATATTTACCAGTTCATCGAACAATTGGTACTTATTTGGTATTATTTCCCAATTGCTTTTCAAAAAAATTGTTTTGAAAACTATAGCTTTTATCGTCATTTACTGTTTATTTAAATTAAAATTAATTATGTTATACTTTTACTAACAGTGTTTACATAAAGGTGGTTTTTCTGTGGGAGCAGATAATCCCATTCGGATGTAAATGGAAAAGGATATACATGATATACGTACTGCTGCAAATTGAAGAACTACCGCAAGATTCTCCAGTAAAAAAAAATTTGGATATCAAAGTTCACTGAGACTGAGGAGGCAAAAAATGGAGATCTTCAACGTTTGGGGTTGCTGGAGCAAATAAAGTTAATACAAATGCAGCAGTAGGAATTTAAAAAAACAAGGATGGAAACTGCCAACGAAAAACAGAATTCGTATCCTACTTTTAGTTCTACCACCACCACTATCATCACTTTTAATGCCTCTCCTTTATTATTTGTTGGGTTCTTAAAAGGCGTCATTAACCAAAGTGCCATATCATACCTTTCATCTCCCAAAAAAAAAACGCTGTAAGTAGAATCAAGCATTACAGCTTCAAGAAAATTGTTCCTTCAAATTCTAGGTTCGTGATTCGGACCTGGCCAATGGCAACTCCACACGTGTAAAGCATTCCATTGCATCAGATGTTGCTTGAATATAATTTTCGATTAATATATTTATATTAATGGAAGTGAGGCTTTATTATATCTACATGAGTGCAGTCTAAGGCTCCTATACATGGTGGAAATCTGTGTTCGCTAAGCCAATTATGTTCAAGTGTTCCTCAGAATTGGAACAAAACTTTATCCAATGAGAGGCTTTATCTGTTATACGTTTTGCAACAGAATTTACTTTTTTTAGAAACAGTACCCTGTTCTCTGTACTCTGTACTCAGTTCACCAAACCCCAACTTGAAACCCAGGCTCCCCAGGAAATAACTAAAAAAGATCCTCATCTTTTCATTAGGGAATAATGCATTGTTTCAGTCTTTTAGTGCCTTAAGACGTATAAATTTACGAAACATTCGAGTAAAGTAATAAAGTAAAGCAATACAGTAATTACGTACCAATAAAGTATTCACTTAACCACTCCATGATCTTCTTCTCAAAACTGTAAAGCATTTTAACATTAGACTCCTCAATCCTCCGCTTCTTGTAAACTTCTTCGGAATTAATTCATAAAAGTTAAGTCATTTCGATAAATATAACCACCTGATTGCTTCACGATTATAATCCTATTTATTATAGCTGCAGAAGCAAAAACGTATATACTGGTGAATTTTCAACTGGCTATTCACTAATTTGAAAAAAGGCAAGTAAATACTGCAAAAGTATAAGTACTTACTAGTTTTAATGCATACGGTATTAATTATTTACTAGTGAAATTCATGCGAAACTAGTAAGTACTTTTTCCCCTAGTAAATGCTTGTTTTTCAGCACTTACCTAAGGTTTAGGCATATGAAAATCAAGTATTTAGTTATTTACTACATTGTACTACCATTTATGCATATCACCCATTTTCGGAGCTCTTGAAGCCACTCGCAATATACATAGTTATGGTACCTCGCAGTACTTGGATCAAGGAGTGTGTGAAGAAAATAGAAGAATGATTTTGCGTTAAGCTAATGAAAGAGTTACGGGACGCAAGAGTAGTAGTCATCCTTTGGGATGACTTCGTGTTCTAAAAAAATCGTTTACATTGGCCCGAGATCAACAGCCGTGTCTTGTCAGACTCCTATGGTATATTGTCATAACATGTAAGACGGAGCTTGAAGGCTGTAACTTGTTTCTGGATCCGCATAACTAGTCCGTCACACTTGATTAGTTTCGACGGTCGTTTTCTTTTTTTACTGATTTTTTGTTATCTCCTACTCCCATTTGAATGTTTTAGTGTAGTTCCACGATCAGCTATTTGTGGTGAACATCTACTTTGAATATTTCTTTTTGTAGTATACTCGTTTAAAAAACACCATATGAATTTGTGAAAAAAACCTTTGGACCTCTTTTTACATGCCTCAATCGTAATGTATATACATGAATATCATTGGAGAATGTGACCAACATAATTTGCAATTTGTGTGCATAATGATAACGGCAAGTAATTAATTAATTAGTAAATAGTTAGTTTTCACAGGAACGCTATGAAGTTTAAGTTTCTCTTAGTAGTTCATGTTTTTTTTTCTTTGTATTTTCTTGAGTTGACACAGACACACACAAGGCGAATGCACTCTCTCATAATTAAGTACGGACTTGCTCTAAGATCCAAGAAATAATACCAGAAGTGAAGAATTGTTAATATTTTATTTTATTAGTTCATAAATAAATCATCAATGGAATTCTTTCTAATTGCCACATCACTGGGAAAGTGCAAGTGAATTAATGCTCCATTGGTCGCTATAATTCACTCTTTCACGTAAATTTAACCATATAAGCAATATAAGATTGTTACCGAGAAGGTTGTTAATCTGCAACTTACAACACCATCACCATCTACTTTGACAGCCAAGCGGCCATAAAGGCCATGCGGTGGGAAGTGCTGAAATCTAGGGTTTTGAATTTATGTAGGAAGTCTTTAGACGAGATATTATCTAACAACTCAGTAACCCTCCGCTGGGTACCTGGGAACGTTGAAATGGGAAACGAAGAAGCGGACAAGCTCGCAAGATCGGGGTCGAAAATTAACGATCACTGACACTCGAAGAAATAAGCACACCGCTGAGCTTCATTGCACGAAAAATCTAAATCGAGTCCTTGAGTAGAATAAACCTACGCTGAATACAACTCGACGCGTGCAGACATTCCAAACAGCTGTGACCAGCAGTTGACAAAAAGAGATCAGAATTCACGATCGGGCTAAGCCGCAAGGATATCCGAGTATTAACGGGAGTCCTCACGGGGCACTGTGCTGTGGGTCTACAAGCGGAACGCCTCGTCACGTGTTACGCGAATGTCCTAAATAGCATCAGGTTTATCACTCTCGGCAGTTACTTCTATGGTGAACTGGAGAGCCTCTAACAGAGGTTTATTCTTGTATACTTTTAGGGTTTTTTTTTATTAAGAAGAAAGCCTAAAAGGATCCAATGGACCCAAATTTCTGGTCTAAGTGAGCCGAGACTACCTTCACAAGGGCAACCTACCTCCTCAGCAACAAAAATGGAAATACGCCGCAAATAATTGCCGAGTAGAAAAGAAAACCTTTAAAATCCATATTTCCACTACGTCTCGTTCATTGACGGAATATCACTGCAGCGCGCTGCGAAAAAGAACCGTTTAAAATGCAAATAAGATTTTATAATAATTTTTGTAAGCTGTTTTATATGCGTGCATGTGGTTTTGACCAGAGATCACAGTTGTGGATAAGCAAAGATCGAACATCGACCGAATATATATAAAACGAAAAAAAAACCCTACACCTTAATGGCACAAATGCAACAATAGCATAATGATGGCATTGGCTTAAGTGATGTATTACCTATTCTCGACATGATCGTTTGTTTGAGCACTTTTAGAAACATAAAGTAATTGTTGTAAATAATTGATTAGTTCCGCATTTCATTCGGTTAAAGAAAAATATTTGCAAATTTTTGTTCGTATGTCTCACCTGCAACAACATGACAATTGTTATAAATATGTAAATGCTTTAGGAATTTTGAATATACCTGAGTATCGTCACATTCTATTATTTTTGATAAAACTGTATCCTTCACAGGTAGACAAAGACATCCATGAGATCGGATTAACTTGAAAAAAAAAAGACATTAGTAAATTTTATATTTTACTTAACTGATTTCCGGAAAGGTAGGAATAAGCCTTATACCTTCTAGTAATAAACAAATATCAATTGTGTACCAAGGAAGATATAGGTTAAAGATTTTGCCGATGCTATTTTGAGGCTAGGTATCTTGATAATTTTCATCTCACAATAAAGGGAGACGGATTATCTGTTCTGGATATAATTTAGGTACTCAATTTGGATTTAGATCTTTTTCGAAATAAAAATGCATTGGAATTGCATACACCGAAATGTGAAGATTAGCATTGGCTTCATGTGTAGGCTTATGTTAGATCACACATATTTTTTTAAACAGTTCGCTGTTTAAAAATTATTCGCATTCTATTGGGCATATTATTATTACTAGGGGTAAAAACAGAACAGGAAGATATTAATTCTTTAAAAAATCATTGTTAAATGTGCAACATGATGTCGAGCAGAGTCTTAAATTGTCAAAATCTATTGACAGCGACACGGGCAGTAAATACTTTCGTTCTGTTTACCATCTATGCGAGTTTATTTTACGCGCTTTTAGCGTTTACCGACGATTTAATGGGGCGTAAAATAATTTTTCAACATTCTGATTTTAAGGACGGAATGTCCTCAATCACACAAAATGATTTTCTGTATAAAATCAAAGAAGTCCAAAATCGACCGCCAATTTTGAACGCGGTCAGGAAATTTTCTGCAAAAAAAAAAAGCGTTGCTACTTGTTTGCCTGGAAGCGTCCTTTTTAAGTTCCGCCTATAAAAACTCATTGATTATGATTCAATAATGTTTACGGTAAATGGACTATAGGACAATTTTCATCGAATCTAAAGCCTCATATGATATCGCATTTATCGGCAGGACACAGAAGCATTACAGGGCGGTTGCCAAATTCAGAATTCCGTTAAAATTGGTCCAGCTGTGTGACGTCGGAAAGTGCAAAAGGGAAATAGCTCTTTCGAAGAAGATGCGCTTTCATGTGCCGACGAAAGCACGAACGGCAAGATCTTCGAAAGATCTATACTAGGGTATGTCCAGCGATAGAGGCTTAGGCGAATTTTGTTGGTCTTAAAGTAAACAGAGTTAAAACCGTCCTAACCTAATAGGCAAAGTGTTATACTCTGGATTGAGGATCGTAACCACCCACTGCAAACTTAGTAGTCTGACTGTCGGGTTTTGGCTGACACTGTAACGTCTATTGTATGAATTAAGGAGTTTTATCCGGGTGATTTCTTTGGTGAAATCCACCACGTCCTAAGTTACATGTCCTAACTCCAACGATGAACGAAACTCACTTTGGAAGATCGTTTGTCTTAATCAATGAAGAGCCGGGCATTCCCAAAGGGAGGTTTCATCATCATCTTAACATAACCTATATTTATTCAGTTTTAGACTCACAGAAGCCCATCAGCTAGCCAGCTCGTCTGCAAATTTGTTGCTTGTAATACTTTGGCGGCTAGGTACCCATCCAAGTTTGACCTTGTTACTCTTGGTTTGGTATTGTAAGGCATCGTAGCAGCTCTTTACGGTCATAGAATTAGATTTAGAGACTTCTTCTGATTTAAACTTATATTCGAGTGACAACTTAATAGGGCATCTAGCAGCAGTCTTCCTTATAAAGATCTATAGAGGCAAGGCTTCGGATAATTCTTCGCATATAATGAACACCCATATGCTCTTCCTGATGGTTGTTATCGGGTGTCGACTCAAAAAGAATAGTAACATTTGATTAAATACCAATTCGATATTCGATTTTTTTTTGCCAAAAATGCAGCATGCAGCTCCATCCCAAGTATCCTTAGTTCCAAAAAAGACAAAAATCCTTGATTTAATTTTCTAGAAAAATACTGATAAGTGATTTTCATCAAAAAATATTTATGGCAGGTACCGTTATTTCAAACAATAAATAAAAAAATAAAAAGGGATGTATCCCCAAAAACCTTATATACAAACTTTGAAGTAAATGCGTCGAACGGTTTCGCCATACAACACCCGGACAGACAGACCGACTGACGGCATTGCTGGACCCACTTTTTTGGATTTCTCTATAGTCGTAATAACAGCCCTCATTTGAGTTCGAAATTGCCGCACGATCGCAACAACTTTCTCTTTAGTATACTTAAGTATACGAGAAAGTTAAAAAGACTTGACTTCTTCAACTTGTGAAGAGCGTAAAGATCTAAAGGCTAAAAGAGGGACTAAGTCTAAACATTTTCGCTCAACAACGAAACGGGCTAACCTAAATTTTACCTTTCGTGTTTAAGGAAAAACAGACACTCAAAATAAAATATAATTGTTTAAAAATGAATAAACAAAAAAAAAATAACTTAATAGTGGGCCAAAAAATTCCGAATGTGAATTATTAGTAATTCAAGATTTATTTTCATAAATCGTCCGGCGAATGTCTAGTCACATTAGTGCTGAAGAATTTTTTAGAATTCTTTAAACTGAATATATTTGTAAGTTAAGTTAATAATAAAAAAAAATAAGAATAAAATAAAATGAATAAATAATTTATTTATCATATTGCAATATTTTTTCTCATGTAAATTTTGCCTTTCACGAATATCAAAATCAATTACATCAATAACAAACAATACAATGACATTTAATACACAAACAAAGCATATTAACAACACTGGAAGTTTTTGACTTAATTGGCTTATATAAAATTTCACATTTCCATAACTTATTACATATTCAATTTGTTCTAAATGCTTTACCATTTCTTTTATGTACAAAAGTAAAAGCTAAATAAACTTATATTAAAACAAATTGTTCATATACGCATTTGTTAAAGACATATAATGCAAATGTATTTTTATTTTCCAATACATACAGTGTAATGTGTTTTTTTTTTCTTAATTTTGTAATATTTCTTTTAAAGCTTCACCATTTGATATTTTCAATTGTTATACAATAATACATTTTACAAGTGTTTGGGTAATTTTGTATGTTACCACGTCATTTATTTTATTTAAAAAAGAAAAAAATATATAAATATTGAGTATCTATACAATAAATGAGTACTCTACTAGTAGTTAATCATTTATTTAAGTATCTGATTTCGTTAAAATTTTCATTAAAAATTCTTCTATATACTTAAATATACTTTTTTCATATATGTAGGTATAAATATAATTTGCAACACAATAAAAGCTATATGTACATTGTTGGGTCTATTTTATATTACTTAATAATTAAATATTGTATATTAGTCGCTATAATGTATACACGTAAGTAAGTCTACATAAAGTCAATCAGTTTTTATACGACTATGTACAAAATAATTTAATAAATAAATACATACATATTTATAAATACAATATGCATATAGATTATCATTTTTTTTATTTTTACAATAAAATAGTTAAAATACGCATGTTCTTGTAAAGCTATTCAGATAATTGGACGGTGGATTGATTACTATTAAAATTGTTACTACTACTAATAAAAGAGCCGGTACTAGTGCTACTTATGATAGGAAGTCAGCTGCAGAGTAAATTGAAAAATCCTCGACCTTTTTCGGAACGTGGTGCCATTAGCATTGGAACTTGATTTTTATGAGTAACCTTTATCTGAAAATGAAATGAGATTTAATAAATTTTTATAGAACTTATTATTTTTTTAAATAAAATTAGAAACGTCATGGTTTAATCGCTTTAAACATTTTAGCGAAGCATTAGTTTTATTTACTAAGGGATTGTGACAGTGACAGATCGGTCGACTTGGAGCTTATTGGCCAAATAATAACTTTGTGTGCGTTTCACAAAAACTGGATACATTGGAACCAGTAATTAAAATTTACTAGTCGGGTGAAGTATCAAATAGCGCTGCTCTTAATGATTTTTTTAGTTCTCCCTTACTTTGTAGACGTAATTCTAGAAAGGCCAATTGATTAGATTTTGCATGCAGACAAAGAAGAAAAAATATTGAATAGGTGGTGTTTGAGAAACTTTTATTCAGTATAACACCTTAGAGGGGCGTTATACAAAACACATGCATATTTTGTAAGGGTTCTTAACTCGAAATCCGCGGAACACAATAATTTGAAATTTTGCATGCTGATGGGGAATTGGGCACATGTTTCAGTAAGTTCTGATCTTGGATCAATTGTCCGTTTTAGGAAGGCAACCCTTAAAGTGGGAAAAATATTTTATGTCAGATTTACTAGAAACTTAAAATATATAACACACAATGGAAATATAACGCTTACGTAAGCAATTCTAACATTCAGGTAAATCTAGCAATAACATCATCTACCCAGCAAGTATCCATGCGTGTCCTTGGGTTGACATGACTGGAGAACACCGATGTCGTAAAAGAAAATAAATTGCAGCAGCATGCTACCTCTTAAGACTCCTAATATCATAAAAATAATAACTTTTGATTGAAGTCCTGCATTATACGACAACGGGAGGCCTGCCAAACATTTTAAGCTCGAAACAGCGAACACAGTAAATAATTATTCCTCATTCCTTATCATAGCCCCGTTAGAAATAAGAGGCATTGAAACCCTGGAAAAGAAACCCTGGTCTCCATAATACTTACCAGCGCCATCTTTATATAGAAGATGGAAACTTACATGAGTTTCGGTTTGATTTTGTCGAATCAAATTGTAAAATGTGTATAATTTGGACTAAAAGAGCCACAAAAATGGTTTCTCCAAACTACCTTCAATGGGCAGGGCAAAGCCTTAATGGTACTAAGACAGAATCCAAGAAAAATAAAGGAAAGAACTTCAAGCAACCGCAGATAAACTTGGGAAAAAGGGACTTCAGGAGAAGGAATAAAATAAAATAATTAAATAAAAGAGACGTGACATCGTCGAACGTACACGACGCCGTACCATCTTGTACATTATATACCTTACAAACATCGAAGACGATGCGCAAGTGGGTCCACATCGAGTAATTAATATCAAAGCGTTTATTCGCAAGAAAACCATCAGCAGATAATGTTTTAGGTTTATCATCACCATAGCTTCAACGTCCTTGCTGAAATCAACGGAGCAGCAAGCACAGTGTAGTAAAATTACAGTAAATTTCCTCTAAAATCCATTTTGCGTTCCAAAAACAAAAGTGCACGACTGCGTCATACGAAACGTGCATGAAAAAAACGGAGTATAGAGTATTTGTGGCCCCACTCCATGTAACCAAAATACTAAACAGGTCAAAATCTTTGGAACCATTTTTAATAAAATAAGTGTTAAAAAAACTTGTATTTATTTAAACGAAAAATTATGCAAGCCGTAATTATGAAATTTTCTATGTCACCAACACCTAATAATAGGCAATGGAATTCACTATAAAATGAAATTGTAAGTTAGTACTGTACAGAGTAGTTAGGACACGATCCATAAGATCTAGTCCGTGCGAAAAGCAATCATATCTAAAGGGTGATTTTTTAGCTGGTTTGGTTTTGGCAACACTGGTTTTGACAGCTGACGTGTGTTTAGTACCTTGTGTCACTGTCAAACAGCTTCAGTTTGGTTTGCAATTTAACCATGGATCGTCTTACAAATGAACAACGCTTGCAAATTATTGAATTTTACTATCAAAATACGTGCTCGGTTCGAAATGTTCATCGCGCGCTGCTTCCATTTTATGATCGGCATTCTCGACCTTCTGAGCAGTCTATTCGGAAGATTGTGACCAAATTTCGCACCAAATTTACTTTGTTGGACATTAAACCACCAACACGTTTACGTACTGTGCGTATTGAAGAAAATATTGCGGCCGTATCAGCTAGTGTGACAGAAGACCGCGAAATGTCGATTCGGCGCCGTTCCCAGCAGTTAGGCCTTTGTTACAGCACTACGTGGAAAATTTTGCGGAAGGATTTGGGCGTAAAGCCTTTTAAGATACAGCTGGTGCAAGAACTAAAGCCAGCCGACCTACCACAACGCCGAATTTTTGGTGAATGGGCTCTTGGAAAGCTGGCCGAGGATCCGCTTTTTTATCGAAAAATTGTGTTCAGCGATGAGGCTCATTTTTGGTTGAATGGGTACGTAAATAAGCAAAATTGCCGCATTTGGAGTGAAGATCAGCCAGAAGCATTGCAACGGCTACCAATGCATCCCGAAAAAGCCACTGTTTGGTGCGGTTTATGGGCCGGCGGCATTATTGGGCCATATTTCTTCAAAGATGATGCGAATCGCAGCGTTACTGTCAATGGTGAACGCTACCGAGCGATGATAACAAACTTTTTTTTGCCCGAAATGGAAGTTCTTGACTTGCATGATATGTGGTTTCAACAAGACGGTGCCACATGCCACACAGCACGCGAAACAATGGCGCAATTGCGAGGCGAGTTTGGTGAACAGTTAATTTCACGTTTCGGGCCGGTCAATTGGCCGCCTAGATCGTGCGATTTGACACCATTAGATTATTTTTTGTGGGGGTATGCCAAGGCTAATGTGTATAGGGACAAGGCCGCTTCGATTGACGCACTGGAAGCCAACATCCATGCATTCATTCGTGAGATACCGGCCGATATGTGTGAAAGAGTATGCCAAAATTGGACTCAGCGGATGGGCTACCTGAGACGCAGCCGCGGTCAACATTTGCATGAAATTATCTTTAAACATTAAATTGCAAGATTCAAACTATCGATTCAAATAAATATTTCATTCATTTTTTCGATTTTTTTGTGTTTTTTTTTTAAAAAAAGTTCTAAACCTCTTAAAAAATCACCCTTTACAAGTTTCAAATGAATGCGAATCCTTTCTCACATATTTTTCCTCAATACATAAAACTTGCATACCCCTTAGGGTGCAGCTATAAACTACTACACAATCCTCATTTTTGCACCCAAAAGTTACGTATACGCTTGAGGAAAAATAAAATCAATTTCAGCAAAAAAACAGTTCACAGGATAACATTTTGTTAATGCAAATTCAAATTGCTGAATTAACTATCAGCAAACACTCCTATCCTATCCTTTTCCAGCAGAGAAATCCTTGTTTTCAACCACACTTCAGCTGAATAATCACTTACAAGCTGACCGTTGTCAACAGGCCAAAGTGCATACCAAACATAAGAAACAATTGAAATAAATAAATAAATCAACGAACAACACTCACCATACAAGGAGCTTGCATCCAGGGTTCACCATCTATTTGCATGGGAAAAGTTTTCCGGGTTTTTATCGTTACCTCGCTGCACTGGGCCAACCGACGTCCAGACGCCCTCAAACCGGTGCGCACTTGTCCCATGTGCAAGCAATTTTCCAAACCAATGACTTCTATGAGACGATCGCCAAAATCTGTCCATAATACACAAAACCCAGAAGGAAGGATATAGAAAATTATTTCTCAAAATGTCCTTGTACAAAAATACGTATTCACTCACAAACACACATCTAACTGCGTACTTGCTTATACACCAGAGTAAACAGTTTTAATCTCTAACTCTGGCCATGGAATAGACTATCGTTAGCTGACGCTCGCGTTTTTCACAATGAAAACGATAAAAATACTGAGAGGACGAGACGCGCCGGAACGAACGAAATAAGAGGAGGAGTGTATTTTTATTTGCAAAACGTGTTAAAATCATTACACAGAAATAGAACATGCGACATAGAAAAATCACAGCTACTACCAACACGATGATGCATGAAAGGTCGACAATGGTACATAAATTTGAGCCAGAACGGAGAGCAATAAAACTGAAAGGAGCGCGTACACACAACTTTACGATAGTCTTATGGCATGCCAGCATCTTACAAATGTACAAATGAGTGTGCCTGTGTGTGAGAGTAAATTAAGAAATAAATAAGGATACATACCTTGAATGGCTACCGATAAGTCAACCGAATTAAAGCTGGTCGCAGATAGTTCCTTATCAGATGATTTTAGCTTCTTACCCTTTCGAAATGGTCCGCCTTTCCGGATCCGTTTCTGGGACAAATGTTCGCCCCATAAATTCGACCCACCATGTGTGTAGGGAATGTTTAGTAGAGCGATTCCTTGTAAATGTGGTCCATTTGCTAGGTCCAGTGAAACGCCATCACACTGCGAATGACAAACGAGATGGAAGAAAAAAAGAAAAGAAAAAAATTTTCATAAAAAAGGATATAAGGATTTCGCATTATAATTTATTTTTCTTTTTTATTTCATTTTAGATTCTTGGAGAAGGGCTATCTACTTTCAATTTGAGGCTTTAAGAAGATTCTTTTCTGAAGAGGACACTTTATTATGTTTAAAATGGAATTTAAATGGGCTTTCGTCGAGGGCGAATAGCCTTGTTCGGGACGAGGGCTATAAAGAGGACTCATCTCAAAGCAAATTGGATATGACACAGGGTGGAGGACTACGTAGAATGCTCGTCCAATTTGAAGGAATTATGCTCTTTAGATTGCATTTGATGGACGGCGAAATTTATTTATTTCTTTGGTTTATTGCTCTTCGCGGCAGGTGAACGCGTTTGGGTATTACTATGACGTCAAAGAGGAGGCTTTGTATTTTTTTATGGAAAAGTGGACAGCAATAAAGTTTTCGTTGCGAAAGAGATGGTCAAATAGGAGCGCGCGGTTTTCATTAAGCTTAGAATTTTTGGCAGTTATTTTTTGAATTGATTTATTAATTTTTTGATGCATTAAAGGTAAGAGGCTTTTTAAGATCTGTCACAAATCTAGGATACCGAGGAGCGCTGTAGATGAGACATACTTCGAAGCACGTGAAACCCCAAGGAAAAAGATTCCAAGGGTAGAGCAGCGTTATGCCGTGTCCGAATGAGCAGCATCGGAAACTTGACGAGGGGCAGAAACGGCGTAAGTTTGTCACAATGAGGTTAAGGACATTGTAAGGCGTACTCTGATCTCCGGTCACTATAAGTTGAAAGTCATTGCACCTGGCTATACACCGTAGAGAAAGATCGAACACGCATTAAACGTAACGATTGTAAATGGCATTCGAGACAATGGATATAAGAAATCTGAATAAGATGGTCCAACATCGGCTGCCAGGACCATGGATCAAATGGGCCTTTGCCAGGCTCCAATTAAATAGTATGAAGCATGGATCCATACTTGAAGCTGTTCTCAGAGAAGAAATATCCAAAAAGGCGATTGGGGCGTGTAACTAAAACGCACTGTAAGAGCACAGGCGATAAGTACGGGGAAAGAGACTACTCTTCATGCTCAAGGTATTTAAAATTAACCTGCACCACCTTGCGGTAGAGCAACTAGACCTGGGCCAAAAGTGAAATTTAGAACCAACTCTTCTTCCACGAGCAGAATAAATCTACGAAGGACCGATTTCGATTTTGCCAGATATTCAATAGAGTTGTGGCAAATGGTAGACAAGAAGAGATCGGGACTGTTTGTTGGATTAAATCGCAAAGATATGGATGCTGTTTGTGGAGCGGTTGGATATACTGCAAAGCGACTACTGCAGAAGCTGCAGAGACGTTTAAGAAATAGAATCCATTCGTGTATCAGTTTTGCGAATAGCCAGCTCTTAAAATTAGCCTATTGACAATACACACAGGTACATTTATAGGGTCTCATAAATGTACCTGAGCTTGTTGAGAATTGTTGAGATTCATATATAAATCTGGGTGATTCTTAAAAGATGCGGGCTTGTCGTAGAGTTTAGTGTTTTATTTCTAAGAATATTTGACAGAAATATTTAATTTAATTGAGAAACTCAATTTAAAAAAAAACTCTTGATGCTGAATATTAAACCGTGATTTTCTGGATAAACACATCAACGACTTTTAAAATGCCCCACTATGGAAAGTACACCACCTGTCATCCATTCACAAGTTTTACGCCCAACAAGTGTAAGCTGTCACTCGTTTACTAACAGCTTCTGTCAATTTCAGATACCATGACTGCAATATCATAAATTCCATAAAATCGCAATTAGCGCGGCACATGCCTTTGTCGCCTTCCCACACACTCTGGGCACAAGCACTTGATATTCAGTTCAAACACTAGTGGCTCCAGTTAGGCGTCAACAAAATCGTAGCCCATAATTTTGTGACATGAGCAGGACATTGAAAATACGTGGCCTGACACGTATATCTACGGCCTCCACCCCTCCTTCTCCTCCCAACCACTTAAACGTCAAAACTGAAGAGCACTTCAACCTCAACAACCAGCAAAAAAGTTAATATTTTCCACATCTACGCTGGCACGTAACGCATTCTTTCAACGCCATACGTTCTTCCTACTCCTCCTTTACGCAGCCGCCTCGTTAAAGTGTCTCAATATATCACTCGAAGAGGAACCATTTAAGAAATTCATCTGCCAACAACCGCTATTTTGTGCCAAATATCTGACATAAACATCGCCTAGTAAAAATAAATAAAATAAATTTAACTTCAACACAACATAAGCCATACAATGTTGAACGCATTCTCGAGAGCAAACACACACACACACTCGCACACAGATACAAATGAGCCTAAGCCAAATAAAGCAAAAAGGAAGTGATAGATAACTAAACTAAAAATACCAAAATAGCAGTGGAATAAATAAAGGATTTCATTTCATCCCGAATATAGGAGAGAGGCTCTCTAGGCTAGTGCCCAACAAATTTCCATGTTAGACACGTTTCAGTACTTACCACAATTTCAATATTTTCATGAAGATTCTTGCACGAGGCCGCAAACGTCTCCGAAGTCGCGTACTCAAAGTACCACAGTTTATTCTTCATGCGGCTGTTAAATTTATGCGGATTCTTCTCACGCTCCAAGTGAAACTTCACGCAAATTGCAGCGTCCTGAAGATAGATAAAAAAAAGAGAACCACATGAAGAAACTGAAATATTCTGTAGATTTTGTTATTTTTTTCATTTCCAAAGAATGTAATTGTATTTTATATCATACATATTTAGTTGTATAGTGGATCAAAAAGAGAGAGGAGATGGAGAGAGGAGAGGACCAAAGGATGTTATGGATAACAATCGCTTTAAAATGGATGAATAAGTTCGAAATGAAAAATGTTCCTACATATAAAACAGTAACTTAATGTGATAGAATGTTGGCAATATCAAGAGAAATGACTTAAGCCATCTTGATATTTCACAATTTGGCTAAGAGTTTGGCTTAATGTACCGCCACGAAGAGTTGTACAGTTAATTGGTTTTTTTAAAATGTTTCAAAATAAGATTTAAACTTCAGTAGTTTCGTATTAGATATGAAGTAACAAATTAATTCAATAATAATTTTTCTTCTTGTAGATATTTAAATCCATTTTATCTGGTTTATGATTATATACGCCAAATATGTGCATATGGTTATCAAATATACACAATTTATTCAAAGTTTAAACTTTTCGTTTTTTAACGAGTTCTAAACTTTCGAACGTAAACTGTGAATAAGGGTTGCATAAATAGTAGTAGTAATAATTGTGATTTTATTTAATAATATTGAATTTAGTTTTACTTAGTTCACAATAACCTGCATTGGCAAGTGCCGTCCGCCGGATAAAGAGAGAATAAAGAGAGAATTTTTACAGTGTTCTTGTTAACAATTTTAGTGTTTTTTTTTTCTATAAGAGTTGCATTAAAATAATTACATTTAAAATGCTTCATTTACAATTTGTTGTCGATATTTCAGCGCAGATCTTACAAAACTAGAAAGAACATTCCCATCCGGACCATTCAAACATAGAACAACTTCGTCTTCCGTAAGTGCAGTCTTAACAAAATGTTCTCTTCTAATAGGAAAAACTCCAATGAAATGCTGGACGTCTTCTTTGACACGTAGATTAAATAAGCTGCATTCTGGATTACTTTCCGCTCTATGTGGCATATAATTTAAACGAAGAAGTTCTTCTTGACCTTAAAAATTGTTGAAATCATTTTTATACTGTTTTGATCATGCAAATGGTTTTGTTCCATACGATCAATGTTGAGTATTCGATAGGTACACCTACACTCCGCCCGATGAGCTTCATCGATTTTCCTTAATAGCTCCTGTATACATCCTTTCCACAATTCTGCATTGTGCTCTGTTAATGGGACATTGTGTTCTGCGCTCAATCTGGACCATTCTTCGAAAAATTAAAGCTGTGTATATATTGCGTGTTTCGCCACTATGTAGAAGGCTGTGGCTTGGTAGCGCCATTGCTTCCAATATGTACTGCATACCTCATTGTAAAGATGTACAAAGGAGGCAGGCCTGTTTCTAGATGCAACATATAATTTGGGGTGTTTACTGGAAGTCTGAAGATTTTCTACCATCATCATACCGATAGATACCCCACACTTCTGCAGCATAACACAAAACTGAACGGACGGCCGCTTCAAAAACTTCAAATTTTGTACTCGAAGGAACGTTTATTTTGCCAAGTATCTCCTTCCCAATGCAGTTGATTGCCCTTTTCGATTCTTTAAGTTTTTCTTGAAGATGGCACTTGAATGACATTGTAGATGTTTACGTTACTTCAAGGTTCTTGTAAGTCTTAACAATCTCAACTTCCTCATTTTGCCAAAACCATTTTTCCTGCCTTAAGTACCTCCCTGATCCATTTCGAATCACTATTACAGGCTTTGTATGACTTTTAGAACTTTCGTCCATACTCCAAAATTGCTAAGTTTGTAAAAAAAGCCTTCCTGTCGATAGTATCGAAAACTGCCTTAAAATCGACAAAGAATGCATAGAGCTTTTTGCCCTTATCTATGTATGTTGTCAGAGAGAAGATATGATCCACTGTTGAATATCCTTTTCTGAAACCCTCCTGGAATTCGCTCAGTAAATCATATTCCCGCACCCAATCTGTTAGGCGTTTTGAAATAATTCCAGAAAATAATTTCGTAACGGTGTTTATAAAGAAAATTCATCTATAATTTTTCGGATCGTTTAGATTTCCCTTTTTTGAACAACGGGTATATTATACTTCTTCTAAAGCTATCTGGTACCTCACCCACGTCGAGGATGTGATTATATACAAGCCTTAGTTTTTCATGGAACCAAGTTTTTGCAAACTATTTATATAACAAAATGATGGTCTATTTGAACTAGGCAAGAAGCAGTAAGGTTTCGACACGTAAATATGCAAAAGAGAGGAAAAGGATGAATAATAATAATAATAATATATAGGATGTAGTACACCGCGACCTTGTGGTCTATTGTGCCTCCTACTTATACCTGGGAGAGGCTTTGGTCCCTCTTTCAGAGTCCCCTCACAGCTTAATTCTCCAGGAATTATGTTGGAGTGTTTATGCTCTGGCTTTAGCCTTGGCAAGGAAAACCTACTCAGAGCACATCATCCTGTCCAGTTTCTTTTAAGAATCTGAGAATGAGCAGTGGATCCGTGGTTGGTAAATCCTTTTCTTGTATTTGGTGTTTTTCGAAATATTTAAGCCTTTTTTGGGTCAGTGTCCCACAGGATTCTAGTATGTGTTCTGGAGTTTTTGTGGACCCATTGAAGAATTTGCAGAGACCTTCATCTAATATCCCTATCTTCCTAAGGTGTTCTCTGAGTTTACAATGCCACGTTAGGAAACCAGGATACGTAGAATTGCTTTAAATCTTTTGAGATAATAATCTCCTAAGCTTGGCTTGTTTGTTTTAGACCTTGGAGATCTCGAAAGGTTCTAGCCCTTTTCTTCTTTTTCGATTTCCTGAATTCTTCGCGTGGGGTGTTTTCCCCTATCCCGCAGATTGGGTCAGGTCCTATGAGGGGTGCTACAGTTTGGGTTTTCTGCCCAATTTGTTGAGAATTTGTAGGCATTCCCATAAAAGTTTGGATTTAATGACAAAGGAGTTCAGAGTTTTGATAGCTGCTTGACTACATTATTGCAATGTTACAGTTTCTGTAATTCTTCTCCAGATTGATTCAAACGCATCTTTCTTGAGCGCAAATTTCAGCAAACACTCCCGCACCAGTTGCTTCCTCAGTTCTCGAGCGGTCTTCATCGTGTGGTCGCTCAGTGCATACATTGTGGATTCGTCGCTCCATTCTTTTTTGTTGATGAGCTTCGTTAAGAAATTCATTTCAAAAGGAAGAAAGTTTTTACGAGCTTTTTAACAAAAACAAAATATCCGAAGTACATAGTCCTATTCTTATCGATTTTCATGCCAAAGTAGACAACAGCTCATCTGGTAAAGAGCTTTACTTAATCGATTTTGACAAGGGATGTAACATGGCAGTCAGCAGGTCATATAATCCTCAAAGAAATTGGTCATGTTGCAATCGATGTAAGGCATTTGTCCTATATTTTGGATATCTAAACATTCCAAACGGCCAACATAGACTCGGACCACTAACCAGTTGCATCCAAAAATTGAATTGAATTTAACGTTAAACGCATGTAATCGATAGAACCTTTGTCGAAAACATAAGCGCATCTTCGGAGAAAAAAAATGGAGCATATGAAGCGGGCGATCAGGAATATAGAAAGGTGCTAAGCCAGGATGTTTTCTCAGAATGTATAGGGACCTCTAGAGATGAACAAGGAAACCGTATGGAAGAGTGTATGCTGTCAACAACCAACATCGACGAATTGTAATTGGACGACGAAATGACAGCAATCAATTTGAGGAAGTCAGGAACTTTACTCTACCACAGCTCTGCAATCACATCTTAAAAATTAACTTATTTTTTTCAGAAGTCAAACAACGACTTAAACTTGTCAATTGAGCAGGTATGTAAAGGTAAGGTACTTTCGCCAACGACTTAGAAAACTCTTTATTAGACGGTTGAAGATATTTTTGTCACTTCGAGAGAGAAAAAAATCTTCTTAGTATATGTGGTCCCGTTACAGTTTACGGGTTTTGAAGAAGAAAATTCAACGACCAACAATACAAGCTATACAGCGATATCGACCTGTTTAAAAAAAACCGGACATTGGACATTTGAGATGGTTGACCGCAGAATCTGAAACTCTTGTTTGGTGGGACAACGCAGTAAAAGAAGGGCTCACTTTGGCGGCATGCAAAACCTGAAGGGGACCTCAACTACCTGCTGCTAGACAAAGGCGCTCAAAATTGAGAGGCTTTTTGGTTTAGTCACGATCCACTCCAAACTGTAGCCCCGCTTAAGTAAGTAAGTAAAAGTATACCCCGCAAATCAGTCCGTCTATCTGTCCACAAGCCCCCCTATATAGAAACAATTCAAGGGATTTGCTTCGAGAGTTTTCGGGGTTACATCTCGAGGCCTTATTTTAACTAACGGTCCCACCATACAGATGGCTTACTAAAAACTAATGCTGGCAATACCATTAGATAATCTTTTGGTCATCATCGGTCAATCGGTCAAGACAAAATCAAATTAATTTAACATTTACTTTGCTTAACTACAGTGCAACTATGTACCGCTTAAACTGTACACTCCCTTAAACCCTTCCCAGCCTAGATTGATAAAATACACACACGAAATACATTTTATGTCCAGTCAAAGAGTAAGCCAAAAACAATTTTCCTCCTATCCTACTGTACTTTGTACTGACGAGGAAAAAACTCGTGATGCAGCACGATAAACTGCTTAATTTTGGTGCTGCAAGTGCTTACGTAATGTAATAAAGTTGTAAATTGATTTTTTCCGCATGGTTAATCTTCGAAAATTAAAACAACCCAAACCTGTATTAATAAAAAAGAGACGCACCCGCAAGCACACAGTAAGTAAGTAAGCAATTTATAAAAGTATTAACAGCCCCTTGGCCAAAACCCCCACTCATTACGCTGAATACCAATCGAGGGCAAAAAAAAAATCTTGAGCTTGCAAATATTAGATGCATTAACTCGTGGCTTTTGGAAGAGTGTTCGGGTGGCTACGGGTGAACGTTTAATGAAGGGATTTTCTCGAATTTTATTCTTTTTTTGCCCAAAATTCTGGCTAAAATTTAAGATTCCTATTTATTTTACTTTTGCGAATAAAAAAAAAGTGAAGACCTCTACCGGCAAGGTCCTCTATAAACCGGTGATGATAGATATGAATAATTCAATGAATACCAACATTAAATGTATTTTGGTCCTTGACAGAGGATGTGTTTCTCATCGATTTGTAAAGTTCATTTATAATTCAAAAAAGGCGGGCATTCCGCAAGAATATTTTTAAATTTCTCGACAAACTACTTGAAAGCTCAAGGCGAGTATAAATGGGTGAGGGTTTGGAAGGATCAAAAAATAAAAATACGTCACAGCGAAGGATTTGACGGTGAGCTCTCAAAGGAGTAATGGATGGAAATTTATTATTTGCTCGGACGTTAACTTTTTTTTTCTGCTGACGGATATTAAATACATAGACAAATACGAAGACAGAGACGGGAGCAGGTGGAAAACATAGAAGACAGGAGATTTATGATTTGGACAGGAGAATTTTATTTTTTCCAAAACTCGTTGGTGGAGGTATTTCTGTATTGTTGCTGTTGCTGTTCTTTCCATCAGAATAAAATTGTTGGTTAAGGATTAAGCGTATTTCAATTGTGCATACAAATATTGGAAGAAGTTTAGTGCACCCAAACAAAAAGATGGGAGAATGAGAATTTGCATAGCGAATCTTAAAAAGGATTTAATATGCGCAAAACATCGTACATTCCACTGCCGAATGGAATTTGCAATAGCAATCCATTCGTCTAGAAGGTGAAATGTTTAGGTATCAATCTTTGAATAAAGGACTTCAGATGTACAATTTAACGATTGTTTGTTTAATTGCAACAAAATGATTTAAGATCGAAACATTATAGATGTTGTGTTTCGGTTTTATGTGGATAAGAGGGTAGTGCAGCTATATATTTTTATTGCTTTAGGAATCTTATCCGTTATCTTAAGGTGTATTAATATTTAAAGTGTTGATATGCGAAATTGAAATAAACAAGTGTTTAAAATTTGTTTCGTATCTACTACCTCATCCTACATCAAAACGGAAGGCACTATCTTCAACAGATCAGTCCAACTGCTGGGGTATGCGGACGATATATATATCATCGGTCGATCCCAGCGTGCCGTGATAGAGGCTTTCACGGCTATTGAAAAACAGGCGAAACTAGTTGGCCTTGAAGTGAATGAGAACACGACTAAATATATGCTATCAACAAACAAACAATCATCTGTCCACCGACTAGGACAAAATGTCACTGTTGATAGCAGCAACGTCGAGGTAGTTAAGGAGTTCATCTACCTCGGGGTCAACATCAACTCCACAAATGACATCTTAGTGGAGATCCGTCGAGGAAACCGCTGCTACTTCGGTTTGGCAAAACAACTGGGTTCAAAATTCCTAACTCGAGGGACAAAGTGCATGCTCTACAGAACCCTTATCCTTCCAGTTCTGCTCTACTGCGCCGAGTGCTGGACGACGAAAAGCAGGAAAGGAGAGTTAATACTGCGATCCTTTGAAAGAAAAATCCTTCGACGGATATTTGGTCCTGTGTGCGAGGAGGGCGAATGGAGGAGAAGATACAACCGCGAACTCTATGAGCTGTACCAAGATGTGGATGTAGTCCGAAAAGCCAAAACTCGTCGACCACATTGCCGCGGCCACATCGAGCGAATGGACAACAACGCTCCAGCCAAGAGGATATTCGAATCCTAGCCCCCAGGTTCGAGACGACAAGAAAGACCGAACCTCCGTTTTAAAGACCAACCATCGCCGATGCCCGAGCGCTTGGTCTGGACAACTGGCATGCTCGGGATCGCAGAGGGTGGAAGGCTGCCGTATCTCAGGCAGGGACTCTTCACGGGTCGGGAGCCCGTTAAGTAAGTAAGTAAAGTAAGTATCTACTACCTACATAGAAAAGCAATACCACTCGTTTTAGAAAGAACAGCTTTTAACTGATTGATAAGATTAAGATTGTATTCAAATTGATTTACAATAATTTATCATCACGAGGATGTATCCTAAAGGCCGTAGAAGATTGATTGTTAAATTCAGGATAAAGAAATCAGAAAATAATAAAAAGGATTTTATAACACTAATTTTAATATATTGATTGCACATGTATGTATGTATGTGTTCGCACCAAATCCTTTGCAGCTAAATAAGTAAAAAAACAGTGAATAGGTCTAATAATATATAGGGCTTGGCATTTACAAAAAATGTTTCCACACTCTGGTGAATTTCCTGCTTTAGACATCCAAACATGGTAATGCCTTTTAATTTACATAAGCGTTTGACAGGATGCATCACACCAATCTTTCGGCTAAGCTAAATTCTTTGGGTTTTCATTCTTCAAAGTGATTTAGTAATTACCTGACTTGTAGAAGTTAAATGCTTAAAGTCGATGGTTTGACTTCTCGTGTTATAGAAGTTAGTTCGGGTGTTCCACAGGGCACTTATTTGCGCCCGTTGCTATTTATATTATTTATTAACGACGTTTATGACATTTTTCAATTTTGTAAGATTTTGACTTTCGCGGATGATTTGAAATTATTTTTTCGATTAGATAATGCATTCGTTTTCAATCAGATATTAATAGATTGCCGGAGTGGTACAATCGCAATGCTTTGGAACTTTTTCAGCATATTGTATTAGTACTTTAATTTTGCATCAGACTTAAACCTTTTAACGAAGTAAAACAAAATAGTCTTAAAATTATTTTTTGCTCGTTAGTCAGACCTTATTTAGAATATTGTTCTGTACTTTGGGATTCGCCATATACAGTTCACCAACTCAGATTCGAACGAGTCTAAAATGATGATAAGCTTCCTAATTCTGGCAGAATGTGCAATTAAGTTGGTCTGCAAGCCGTAAGTTTCAGACGCGATGCGACTTCCGTTATGTTTTTTCGCGATATTCTTAATTATCATATTAATTCGTCAGAATTGATTTTTCTTTTAAATCTATAGGGTCTTCAAAGGTCACTGATTTTATTCAGATAGGCACCAAACCAATTATGGTAATAATGAGCCAATTACGAGGTGCATAGCACATTTAATGAATTTTGAAATGAAATAGATTTTTGCAGATTTCATTTGTTCATTAATTTGAAATTGAATTATTTGAATAGTCTATAAGATGAGGATCGGTGGACAAAACTTAGTCGCACAACAAACAATCGTTGCGTGGTTTTAAATAAAATTTAATAAAAAAAGGAAGAAAATAATATTAAAAACTTTCTATTATTTCTATATGCAGGAATCGAATATAAAGGACATAACGATGACGAACGTGGATGACTGTGAGCAGTCGATCCTAAAGGGCCAACTATAATGCACTTCAGTGGAATTAACCTATTGTCAAAACAGAACGACAAGCCCACTCAATTTCTGTCAAACTATGTAGTCATCCATAATGAACTTAAGAGAACTTCATAATCTGTCAAATGCTTTTCTTTCGGTTTGGTTTCGAAAAAATAAAATGGAAAATCAGTTAAGAAAATTAAGAGGCGTAAAGGCATATATTTGTTTGGACGGTTAAAATTATTAGATTTATGAAATCGTACTCCGTATTTTGTTCCATTAATTTTTTTTTTTTTCTTCTTCTTTTTTTTGTGTGCCTTCTGTCAAATTTACGTACTGAACGTCCCATTTCATTTAGACTTTGCGTAAGCCAGCCGAAGTTAACGAAAACTTGACGAAACACTAATTAATCACCTTATGGGCAGGCAGTACTATTTGCATGTCATGGGACGTTCCATTAAGCTGGCTTAAGCTCATTCAAGTGCATTATGGTTGGCCCTTTACCCACGAGCGCGAACAGACCATTATCCGCAACTCTGTGTTTTAACTTAAAGAAACTTATAATTCACTATTCAATCACTTATAAATAATAAAAAAGTTTAATCATCAAAATATACTGAATAATAAAATTACGTTCTGTATTGTTTCTTTTTTGGAACCCCACATATATTAAAAATTCATATTCAATAAGTCGTATTTTTTTATTTTAATGTTTGGTTGGTTTGATTGGGTTTGATTCTCCTTAGTTTGAGTCTCTTGCGTTTCGCACTTCCCTCACTTTGCTCAATGTTTATAAATCTATTATGTCGTATAGCTTTGTATGCGCTACATTTAATAATACAAAATCATATTTTGAGTACTCAATCATCAATCCCTACACCCTAGCGCTACAATTTCTTTGAAACTTGAATTTATGCCACAGGATTTCGCATACTTTTATTCGTCCTTAAGTTGTAAGTTATTTGAACATTCTAAATAAAGAAGAGATTTCAAATACATCCTACAAACAAAGAACGCAGACATCGTTCAACAATTTCCTAAAAATGTAAGAGAGTTTTATTTTAGAAAGTACCAGATCCGCGTAAGTGAAGCTTTGGTTCTTCAAATTGAATATATCTTGCCATATCAACTATCTTCGTATGGAGATGTTCCAAAGCACGCTGGGGTTCTTAAGGGGAAATCTTCACGCACTTCACGGCGAAGTGTTGTGTTGGACAACTGTGACGAAATGTGTCATCTCAATGAAGATTTGGGCCACATACCGAACGCGTGCGGACGGACGTTGTTGTAGCTTATCTATATGTGTTTTTGAAAGGCAGGCAATTTTTTTTTAAATTTCGTTTCTTCGTAGAAATTCACTCATCAGAAAAAGGTGTCCCTAAGAATCATACGTGACCTGGATTGAAATTACGGACATACAACATAATAGCGACTAAAAATCACATAGAGAAATGCTAACTTTAGTCTTCCGAAAACTATTTGTCAACATTGTAATCTCTGTTTTTGTTAAGGGTTTGAAAATACGTGACTACCCTTTTCAAAATCAACAAATATTTATCATAATTTGCTATGAGACCCATTTAGTTGGGTTTTGATTTAAAATAACAAAAATCGTGATGGTAAGTCGAACAATGGGAACGTTGATAAAGAAATGGATAAATTTATATTGTTTAAGATAAAATTAATATAGTTCTTACGCTCTGACATCTATTGTTCTCGCTACAAGGAAAAAAAACCCAACATACTCCAGCATTTGCATATGATTTTTACTTAGATATTCATATTAAGTACCGTTGATTCTCGAATTATGTGACCGCAGGAAGCACATTTCATTTAAATCCGCACACTACGCAATCGTGTAAAATAAAACAACATATTAAATTTAATTAGCCAATTAGCAGCGTAACAAGATAAAGCGCAGGAAATTGTAAAGTAAACTAATTGGCTGGTTGATAAGCTTGTGAATAGATTATTATCCTTTGTTGTACAACCAGCATTATGTTTTGTCCCAGTTCATTGCAGGGTGCCGGTAGAAGATCATACTACAAATTTGTGTTAACTTTATGCGCCTCTTGCGCGCTCTCTTTTCCCGTCATCATTAATCATCAAAGTGCCAATTAGTGGCAAAAGTGGTTGAGAACAATTAACTTCCGTTTTGAGGATGTAAGTTGTAGTTCAAGGAACTGTTCATACGGAATATGGATGTGTTTAAAATCCCTATGGAATGGTCATAGAATTGATGTAGGAAAAGGAAAAGATAAGAATTGTAAATATGTTTACGGAATTGAAAGCCTTTGGGTTTGCCTAATAATATAATACAAAGTTGAAATTCCTTAGCGCAAGGACCAAGACTTCAAACGATTAAACGGATTTAAGTAATTATTTCGTTTTGTTGATTAGATATTAGCAAGAAGCAAATACAAATATTTAATTTTGAGTGCGAGAAACCAAAAAATAAAAAATTAACGCTAAATATTAAATATTCAAACTGCGCTACTTTTAAGCTCTGAGTTATATCTCAACGCTTTCTGTTGAGACTGAACTGAGCAGCATTTGGAAAAGTTTTGTTGGCTTCTAATTTATTTAGTTTTTTTATTTGACGTGCGCAATGAACTTTGCTCTGTTTGCTTACATTTGTTGGCTTCTCCTTTTCGACTCATTCATAAAAGGATCTGTTTGTATTTAAGTAAATGAGGAACAGTTTAATATAACCAGATATATTGCTAGTAGGTGATAAATAAAAGATGATCGATAGCAGATGACAGATGAAAAAATTAAAGAACAATCAAAACTAGCAACAGTAGACATTAAGTACACCACAAGAAATCATAGTTACCACTGTAGTTTTCAGTAAGATTCTACAGAAAGCAAAAAACAGGAGGCCTAAAACTTTGAGGACCAAAAGACTTTTCGAAATGAGAAAGAAAGCAAGATCCTTATTTAATGCTGCAAAAACTTCAAACTCCCATTCAGACTGTGAAATTTATAAGGCTAATCAGCGTATTTTCAAGAGTGCAATAGCCAGTGGTAGATGTATAGCAATTAAAGGGGAACATTCTGCAATTAAAGGGGAACATTCTGCAGTGATTTTGAGAGCACTACGGAATCGGCAAGGCTCAGGAAAATTCTGTCCAAAGAACTCGCTGTTCCCGGATGCTTGAAAGACAGTAGTGGAAACTGAACAACATCCAGCAAGGAAACTCTCAAAATTTTGCTACAAACTCATTTTCCCTGATGTATCCCGAGCTGCAGACAGCCCGGAAGGTGCTATTACTCAAGAAAAGATAACTTCAGTCCCTTTAAATCCCCTGGAGGTGACGAGATATTTTCAATTATGCTACAGAAATCTAAGACCATAATTTTACCGATTCTCAAAAGACTATTCATGAGAAGTCTTGAACTAAGCTACATTCCTATACATATCACTATTCCTATTACGCAATTGTACCTGGCGTAAGGTGAAGGCTGTCTTCAATGCAGGGAGATCTGGCCACGCTTAGGACTTCAGACACGGCAATTGTCCGATACTCACATATGGCAGTATAGTTTGGTGGCAAGCTGCAGAGAAATCAATCAATCTAAAGTTATTGACGAAGATCAGAATGAAAGCTAACAATAGATGTAAATCTTTAACCACCTGTAAGATATTACTAAAACTATGGCCGGAATAAATTAAAACCCAAACCAAAAAGCTCCTGCAGTACGAAGGAACATTGCTGTAAAAGCTGGTTGGTGCTTTAACTGGTCAGAATTTCCAAAGAAACCACATGGTAGCGACTGCGGCGAAGAGGAGCTTCACGAGGCAACCATTGCTATCTCTATCTCTATCTCTGCCACTTGAGGAACAGAACACTTGGAAGTTTCGTCTTTCAAGACATTAAGGAATTGTCAGATGTCTGATTCTCTAATCTTTGCAGGTTTGGAGACATAAATATGGCTTTATAGAATTGAGTAGCCACGAGCGGAGGGAAGGAACCACAACACCGGCGTATCCCCAATTGAAGGCTATCACAATGGGTCCACAAGGACCTAAATGTGGCAGGAAGGAAACTAGTCGTTCATATCTACCTATCTAACCCAACCTAACTATATATAATGCTTCCGACTTATCGTTTAATACTTTGCAATACGATTTTTAAATATATTCTAGAAAAAAATAGTCCTTCAACAGTAAGAGTCTATCTCTAATTTTTACCCTAGTGACCGAGGATTTAAGGAAAGCCTATAACTCAGTTAATCGTTAACAAATCATTTTTTTAATTCAATCTATGAGCCTAATAATAACAAACACAAAAATGCTTTCACACGTTTGCCAAGAAACCCATAGTGGAAAAAGATATTTTGTAGCTGAAAAACATACGACGAAGGGAACTCTCAGCCAAAGTTTTTTCTTCGCAATTATCCTTCACTCTTTTGACAAAGGGCCTATCAAAAACTCATTCACGAACGCACTGCATGTCCACCACGTGCTGCTGAAGTGTAACATCGCGCACCAATACAAGTACCAAAAATAATAAGCAAATGTGTAGTGAAGTGTCATCGCCTATTTCCTGGAAATAGTTATCTTCCTTTTCCGGGCGAGAACATCAAAGTTGAGCACCGCATAAGTTGGATAACAATTAATTGGTATGCAAAGGCTCACAACATCAACCAGCGGCGCCAACAAGCACCATGTCAGCATATCAATCTGCCAACGGGGGCATATTTCAACATGTAAATTAAACTCCTCCACACCGCTTGCTACAATAATAATATGACATTGACGTAGTAAAATATCCTTCAATGTGTAATTAAATTTCGGTACATTGCCTATGCACAGTACATGAGCTTGTGCTGTTCTGTTGTTGTTGGCACCTTTAGACAGCAGCTCATTAGGTTAGGTACGAAAGACAAATTTTGTGATAACATTAAGCGCTTTAAGATGACATGATATTTTCTTTTTTTCCAGAAACCGCCCACTATACAGGGATATCTACATTCCTTCGCCCACTATCACTTACGTACGAGATCCTGAATCTGCATGAATAAGGCGGGCGGACAAAAAACAAAGACAATAGAAAGATACTTGAGAAATGTCATGAAAACCTTCGTGCAGTACATCATCATCAACAGCTTTGTTTTTACTGCGTTGTCCTAGGGCGTACAATTATTAGATTAAAAGTTTGGGACAGAAAATAAAAGTGAACAACTTAATTAGATTTTCTTATGTATCATAAAATTGGAACAGCACAGTGGATGATTTTGAAACAGTGCTGGAAAGTAACTGTGATTGATGTTTTTTTTTAATGCAACACGTCTCAAATTAAATTATTTTTTTTTTAGCCTAAGACCATCTTTAATTGTGACTTTTTCTTTTAATTTTTGACGACGAGGCCTGGTGTTGTCATTTTATATTTATTTTGCGTAATGGGAGATCCACCGAATCACAAATCTTAACTTATGTGACATGTTAAGTAGTACAGGAAATATGGAATAAGACTTTTGGCGTTAAAAATGCCACAATTTTTGTTTCTTTTAAGCGCGTGTTTCTTAAATCCTAAACACGGATACGGATACAAGAACAAATTTTCTTATAAGAAAAACACGGATGTAAGAAACAGAGAATTCTCATGAAAAATATTCTTTCAAAAAAAGTTCATATTTAAACAGAAAACAAATTCACTTTATTTGAAAATAAAAGAAAATTTAAAAAATAATAAATATGTAGGTTTACCGCAGTTACTCCAGCAGATTTTAGGTAGCTATGTATGTAGCATAGTTACAAAATAATTGAAACGTAAGTTTCTTCTAAAGATCGGTCAATGGTGGTTTGAGTGAGGAAAAGCAAAGAAAATCTTCGATTTGTTAAAACAAAAAAAAAGGTCCCCAAGCTTCGGCCTTAGTAGGCGGCGTTGGTATTGTAGTTTCGAATTATAAGTTGGTATTATAAGTTTCGTTTTATTTTAAATATTATTTCGTGAACATTTTTTTCAAATCTTTATTTCAATTTCACAAATGAACACAAACACAACTGAACCTATTTCAATTTCACAAATGAACACAAACTGACACTTATGACTTTTATTAAGTGCGTGTGGGTTCACACTTATATGGAACTTTTTTTTGTTACCTATAAAAGTCTTTTACACACATCATATTTCAGAGGAAAACTGAGTATCATTGCTGTACAAAAATTCTTAATATCAGCGTTATTCCTTTAAGGGTGTTTCTTATAAGGTATGTGTTTTACATTGGTGTAAATGTGCTCGTACACGGCGATTTTGTTTAGGTTTCTTATAAACTTGATTTTCTTTTATGGGTGTTTCTTATAAACGTAATTGACTTTATAAGAACGAATAGCTTATAAGAAACGCGAGCAAATTACACTGTAACTATTCAGTCAAGATAGTGCTAAGAAATGGTCACAACCAGTGGCGATGCGTCAAAGGGACGTTTCGGGCACTGTCTACCAAAAAAAAAAAATAATAAAGAAGAAGAAAACACAAAGCTTGAAATAAAACCAAGAGTAAATTTGTTAACAGAGATAACAAGCATTTCCATCTTGTTCATACTTTGCTCTTCCCTGTGTCTCCAGTCCCCGATGCACACCGTATAAGGTAATATAAATATAAATATTCAGATTATTCAAATTATAAACTGGTTTCTGGGAAATACACATTCCGGGCTGTCTAATTAGTATAAAGTCCCTCTCGGAATTTTGAAACCTTGTAATCATTTCAATATGGGGGAAATACCTAATTAATATCCAGTCCGTCTTATGTTTCCATGGAATGGTTTTTGAGTCCTCAACATGTTTTTACACCACCATATCATCATCATACACATCACACCGATCGAGATACTGACACCGATACCAAAATCAAAAACTTTTAATTTCACTTCCTCGGTGTCTGATTTCGAAAATTGATGTGCGCACCAGCCCACACACATCACACATTTCCGAACACCGACACCAGTTTTAACTTAATTACTTAAAACACTTATTTCTCTTACCTAATTTTAGTTGCTTGAGAAGGTAGTCTTGATAAATACTGATTTTTTTAGAGATTTTTTTCGAACGATGGTAAGATTACGAACTATCCACTTTGTTGACTGCCTCTTTACTGGTCCGTCTGTGGGGTTCACTTGTTTTAACCCAAAAAATTTCATCTAGCCTCTCGACTGAGGCCAATCAAAAGCTGTTGATGTAACTGTAGTGTCTTTTTGGGGTTCTTGAACCTGACTCTCTTTCGCGGGTTTTATTATTCAACGTAACGACCCGCGTACTCGCATGTATACTTTCATTTAGCATTTGCAATTTACATCAATATTGAAATAAACTTGAGAGAACTTTTAGTTCACCTTTAGGAAATTCGTATGACATTTAACAGCTTTTCATACATTTTCAAAGTATAAGGCTTAAGGATTATTGCGCGACTGGGATTTAGAAGATACAAGGGGATGACTTTCAACATCCAGAGACCAGAGGCACTGGGAAGTCACTCTTTTGGTGCTGCACGCCACTAAGTTCTAAACAGCTTGCCAAAATCAACTAGCACAATAACCGCTATCAAACCAACAAACACACATAGCCAAATTAGAGTGAAATCCTAAATCGTATATCAAAGTAAAAGGCAAATATGAAATAAAAATAGTATTAAAAATATTTATTATAAACACTTTTAATCTTTAAATTTCAACAAGAAAAATAATAAATTTAAAAGGATTTTATGTTAAAAGTGTATAGAAAGTATAGTACTTCGGGGGCATCAACTTCTATACCAAATTCAACACATATGGGATCATTTACAATGGAAAAATTAAACATGTTGCCCAAAGAAGTTGCCAGAAATAAAAAAAAGGTTCACATAAACTCGAACCAAATAAAGTAAAACTTTTATCGTTTAAAAGGTTCACACTATGGTGTGATAAATAAAAGAACAGTTTAATCTGGAACCCAGCTAAATGTCAACATATCAAGTTTATAGGATTTAAGATCTTGGAGTTTATTTGGGTCCAAAACGAATTTTATTGAACAAACGTCACTCGGTCTTTATACAAATTATTCATCTGTTGGTATCACAAGATTGGACACCGTACTACAATATTCACTCAAAACGGATGAAGGCCACATCATTGACATTGCAGCCCGTAGAAAAAGAGGATTTTAAGTATACTTACTTGTATAATGCAAATATTAAAGGATCCTATCAAATGTACTGTGTGAACAACTGAAGCTGTTTTGAAGCACACTAATCGCTTTTTAGACTAATTGTAAGACAAATTCTGGAAAACACCAAGCAATTACAAGTCGAGACACACCATGTTTTCATCTACTTCTAAGCCGCGTAGGATAGAATTGGTCGTCAGGAGCGATCACGACAAAACTGATTGAATTATGACGCTTTACAATGGCAGCAGCTCATCTGAGCTGTTAAAAACATGAACCGGATTCGGGCAATGAGGCGCGCTATCATGTGACTTTAATTTAATTCTAGAAGAGATAGTGCACAGAGCCGATGTAAACACGGAAGGCACATAGACATCATCGGCCGCTCTTAATGTGCGATGATAAAGGCTTTTAGATAAGTTTTCTCAACTTCAACTCCGCAAACGACACCTTAGGGGAGATTCAACGAAACATTACCCGAAAAATGAAACCGCTGCTACTGCGGTTTGGTAAAACAAATGAGATTAAATCTCCTAACTCAAAGAACGACGTGTAAGCCTTAAAACTGCTTTGATCCTGACAGTTCTGTTCTATGGTGCTGAGTGCTGGATGATAAGCAGGAGAGGTGAGCATATACGAAAGTGTTTTGAGAGAAAAATTCGTGGAAGAATGTATGTGCGAATGGAGGAAAAGGTAGAAAGATGTAGATGTAGTTCAAAAAGCCAAGATACTTTGACTACTTTGGCTTGGCCACATCGAGCGAATAGACAGTAGTGCTCCCGCCAAGAGAATCTTCGAATCTCAGCCAACAGGTACGGACCAAGCCATCGCGGATGCCAGGGCTCTTAGTCTGGATAACTGGAAGCACCGTTTCCGGGATCGTGGAGGATGGAAGGCTGTTGTGTCTCAGGCAGATACTCTTCACGGGTTGGGTCTTAAAGGGAGGAGATAGCGGGTCATAGCGGCAGAAAAGATAGACAGTGGCAAAACTCTCCACATTCGTGCAGTAATGTTAGTACAGTAACGTTAGCATTACATAGGCTAGAGGGTAGCATTTCGAATATTATACGTGGGAAGTTATGTTTTTCCTATTTCGTTTGAGCACTTATGATGGAAGTACTAATAAAAGTACCTTATGTTCCACAGTGTAATTGGAGCTTTGTACTCAAGTTTGAGACGAATAAATGCCTTATAAACTGCGGGCAGATCAAAAGCAGTAAATACTATTTAAGGAGTTAGGGTGAAAATATTCTATGATAATTTTAGGAGAATCTTACAAATAAGTTTTGAGTGACCACTCTCATTCAAAAACCGCTAGGAGGATTTAAATGAAATTTGTTCAACTTTTTTAAAACATATTAAATTAGTGCGTAGATCGAAGGATTTTTGATTTTTCAAGACTTTAATGTTTTATAAACAATTTGCTATTGCATTTTTTGTGAAAATTCGAAAGTAAATTGTCCGAGGCCGCCATTTTGTTGATCTTAAAATAATGACAAAAAAAGCTTCGATCAGGCACAAGAACCAAAATACTTTTTTTTTTTAATGAATTCGGGTGAACCTTTGAGAAGTTATTATGGTCACAGCAAAGGGCTTCTTGTGGAACAGGGGCCAATGTATCGGCCAATAACTTTTCATATTATTAATATTTTCTTTTCAAATTTTGGTGAAATCAAGTTGAAATATGACATAATGATGTAGTACTGTTAGTTTTATAAGAAAATTTTAATTGAATTAAATTGTTTTTTTCGTTTCCCTGACTGCCTTAACAAAGCCTATACGACATCGGCGACATCGAATATGGGGTCATTCTAACATATATAATCATTAACGCACATATACAGAATCGATAGTCGGTTTTAGTGCAGCAATATTAGACGTAAACGGCCCATTCATGACCTAAAGCATAGCTGCTCCTATTAAAAATATATATGGGTGCAAAAATATATTTTTGAAACGAATGGAAGGGTATTATTCCGAAAAGTAATTTATTTTTGAGAAGCTTCTCATGGCTTTCACAAGAGGTGGTGATGCAGCGAATAAAAACTTTTGGATGGTACGGGCACCAACATCATATGTTGCCGCGAGAATCATATTATATGGACTGGATTTGTCCTATTTTTTTCCCCATGGAATATTCTACTCGGTCACGTTTTCTTTCCTTAAGCTCACGGTCCCCTGAGCGAAACGAGCATATCCGCTAGTTACGCTTCCCAGAAATACATTTTCGGGAAGCAGGCACTTTACCTACAATTTACATGCTTACCAATAAAGGATTTCTCAAAAAGCGTTGCCGTTAATCTTGAGAAGCAATGCACGAATTTTGGATGTGGTTTTTTACTGTTATGATTTGCATTTCTCGGAAGATTTATGAGTATTTATGCGTATCGCTGAGAAATAGAGATATCAGCTGCAAAAAGCGGTTCTTATTAATTTGCTCTCGCCGGGGTCTAATGCTAATCGTATATAAATATTTATAAAATCCTTTCTGAATTTGTGTGGCACATCATTACAGGCAAACCACTTCACCGAATTAATTTCCTATATATAATGGTTTCCCATGAGGCTAATATTATGGTCCTGATAGATGGCGGCAAAATTATGTTATGTCAAAATGAATAAATCTTTAGAATAATACGGAAATGAAAAATCTCAGGGAATACAATTGTAAACCGAATTTTAATTAGTGAAAATCATATTTGAAAGAAGCCAAATATATGCTTATCAGCTAAGCAATAAACGAATTATTAAATTAATTATATGCTTAAGCGAAAGTTCGACCTGCGTAAAATAGTGAACAAAAATTGCAATTTAACCAATTTAATATCTTGTCACTGCCCAAAGCAATTTGGAACCAACTTCGAATATTTTTTTAAATGGAAAACAAACACATTTACAGGATATGACCATTCAATTTTATATAATTAAAAAAAAACCCTCCAGACAAATTCCGACGTCGTAAACATCATCACCGGCCAGATATCCCAAGCCAGAGGCAAACCGTAATTGACTTAGTCTATCGCCACCGAAACGTGAAATTAAATTCTGCACCCAAAATGCCACAAAACCCAGCGAAGCTAGTCTGAATTCCCAACATTACATGGGTTATTCTGAAACGTCGTCTGATCACACATAGTGCTCGTACAAATATGAAGATGAGAAACATACCAACCCCCGTACCGTACGTTTCCCAATCTTACGTTAAATTATCGCAGTAGAATAAATTGACTAAGTCTAGAACGGTTTAATACTACTACAAGGACTTACCACTCCGACGGAAAAATAATTATTGATAATATTATACGGAGCCGAGCAATCCTTTTCCGATTGAACTTTTATTGGTTTTTGGATTGGAATGTTTAGAACGCTCCCGCTGTTCGTAATGTTGCCATTTCCATCACTGCCATCGCCACCGCCACCGCCAGTACCGACGATTTCACCCTCCATCGACGGGAGCTGTGGATTACTATTTGCATCAACATTGGTCTGAATTGGCGTTGTTGGTGTCGATGTCGGTGTGATGGTGGTCGGAGGAAAGTCCGCCTCTGGTGATCCTGGCGTCGATAAATATCCTGACATTGTCTGTTGATTGTTATTCTGATTATCTGGATCCATTTCAGTTGAATCTTTTATGAGTTCATCTCCAGCTTTAGACTCGTAGTGTCGCGGCAATAGGAGTGGCGATAGTTGTCGTTGAATGGGTGGTGCCGAGGTAGGGGGACTTGTGTTGAAATGGTTGTGCTCCTCTCGGGTTTTTGTTTGAATTGTTGACGTTGATATGCTCATTGTATTGTTTAATTCATTCGATGTAGTGTTCGAGGTGCCATTCCGATGGATCTCCTCGTACGATTCAATCACAGACTTTTCCACAATAACCCGCTGCGATAATTCAATAACTTTTTGCATGTTGGAGTGCAGAGTGACCTGTCAAAGGGAAAGAGGGATGTATATTAAAACATTGCTAAGAGTGCTTTTATATTGGATGGAAATATTTTGCAAAATATCTGCAACTCCTTAAAATTGGATTATTTAAGAAATGAATTAATCTGAGCCTTTTTGAGGAACTCAACATATTGTGTGAATTTTGCTACTGATCAGAGAACTAAAAAAATTTCTGGAGACCACACATGCAGGAAGAGGAAACAGAAGATAATTTAATATTGTTTTTTTTTTGTTTTGTAATATTTTAGCTCCCACCACTGAAACATAACGACCCAAAACTACATATGTTTGAGGTTGTCTTTATGGATTTGCTAGTGGGTGGTAAAATTGTGTGTTAATCTGTAAAGTTTTCTGACACTCACAATAACTGAATCAACACATTGAAAGCAATTGAGGGGCCCTTGGGGCCTAAGCAGTGCAACATACTTCATTTAGAATACAACAGCTGACTTGAATTCATGATTTCAATATGTAGAATGCAATGGGTTGGATAGAATTTTAAGGACTTAACACAATAATGACGATACTGGTGCACGATACTGATATCTATATGTTGTAGAGAAAAAGATACATAGGTGTTGTAAGGCGCTGTATCTTAGTGATATGAACAACTGGAGAAAATATGTAAACTAAAGTCTAACAAGGCTACCCGTGCATTTTAATAATTTTGGAATAGACCAAATATTCATACTGGAAAAACGCTTAGAACTTCAGATCGATACAAAATGCCAAACTGTATAAGTTATATAGCGACATGGATGGCACAGGTCCACCGCGGATAGTAATGACGCCCAAGACAAACAGACATCACAATCACACCAGCTTTATTTTTAATTTGCTTCCACGAATCCCATCTCCACCACAAAATCCTGCAAAATTACAAAGAAATGGACATCAAAATGTCATTCACTCACCTTCGGCTTTAGAATATCCTCCATGGGTGCGGTATTCGTCACTTCTATACTCCATCGGTCCAGCATTACAATATTCGAACGACTTATCTTGTCCATTAGCTTAGGAATATTTTCACCCTCATAACCGCCACCCCAGCGTAGGCATCGGGCTAAATCATTTCCCGTCCCGAGGGGGATTACACCGATGGCTGGTTGTGATTGTAATTGAATGGAATCTATATTGAAGAAAAAAAACAAAACAAAAGATTCGGATAAGAATTACAGATGGGAATTACTGTATATGTGTGTGTAACCTACCCATAGCTTCGAGAACCCAGCCGACAGTTCCATCGCCCCCACAGCAAATAACTTTGAAGTGTGGCAAATCCTTAAACAGTGTTAGTCCTATTTTTGTAATTTTATTTGATGAGTCAAATACGCACGTACACATGGTTACAATAATAAAGAAGATAATACCGAATGGAAGGTTAAAGTGTAAAGGAAATAAAAACAAATCAAAACATTAGCAGGAAATATAAATCTGATTTCCTACAGTACGATGGACAAATGCGATCATTTAACTAAGGTGGCGACAGTGGTTAGTTATTTGCACCAAGTTCAATCAACCCACCCAAATAGCACCTTACTTTTATTCACTATCATTATACAAAACCTTTATACCTTTTTAAGATTTGCTTTTCAGAATTGCAGTGAAAATGGATTTTAATTAATTTAGTAAACGTAACAGTGGTGATTTAATTAAAAAAAATTAGCTGACTACATTAGAGCGATTTCGAACTGAATAATACTTGTCGACTAGACGGATTGGAAGCGGCCGGAATCTCACGGCCTGAGTCGAGGAGGTTCCATGATAAAACAACGACCTATGTAGAATGCTTAAGGATGGCATATAGCTTTCGACATAAGACCGATTCAAGGAACGACTGGAATCTTTACAGACCGAAATAAAGGAATATAAAGGCGCTTGTTCCGAAATCAAAGAGTGCCTATAATCGATATTATAAGGAAAAGATCGAAAAGCTCAGTGTCACTTGTAGGTTTGTTTAAACTTTAAAATAGACTGATTTTTCGAGACTGTAAAATCTTCAATCTCCTGATTGAAAACCCATTTCCGTGGTTACCATATATCCACTTATTCGCTAATGTTTCTACTAGTAGAGCAAACATATGCAACTTGATATAGTTGGTATACTGTTTTGATTGCCTCTGTTGATGAGGCTATCGAACATGCTTACTCATATTTTAAGGGTATCAAGTCACCAAGGGAGGGCGTACTCAGGATTTTAATAAGGGGGGGGGGGGGCAAACTCATTCAAGACCCAACCAATTAAAGTGATAATAAAAATCTAACCTTCAGTTCAGTTTGAAACAGATTTAGTTGATTTGAAGAAAATTGTTCAATTATCTGATTGAGAGGCTATCCTCTTTTTGAAATGAAATGCCTATCAGCTGGGAAAATCCTTCAAGATAGCGGCGCTCCAGAGCCTTTTCATGAGAAAGAGTTTGCACTAGGCAAATTAGTTGATATTTAGGGTGCCTTCGACAATTCTGTCTCCTTGACTGTTCTGGTGCATGGTAGTCGACTCCCTGCCAACCGCACTCAACGTTTCTGGTCAGATATAGCCAACGTTTATGCAAGAGCGTAGACGGCGCGGTTCTCTTTACGAGAAGGAACAAATAGTACGGGTTTATTTTTAATAAGACAACTTCAGGCCTATTTCCTCGTTAAATATAAATGCATCGGCCTTTCAAACGGAGATCTTTACTATTGTAAAGAATAGATGGAGGTATCAACGTGTTTGTGTTTGTAGTGACTGACAGTCTGCACTAAAGTAGGTGCTTCAACTTAAAATCTCTTTAAACTCGGTCGGAAGTTTAAAAACTGTGAGTCTTGTTTGTCTTTCGGTTCATACTGGAATCACGTGAAATGAGATCTCAGATGAATCTGCTCGTCAAGTTTCGTATGAAGTTTTATCAGGACTTGAAATTGTGTTAGGTCTGCGTCTGCCGGCATCCCTAACATTGTTCTTGAGGTTTCACCAAATGTCTGTGGGAATTCTGCGGAATTTTTGCTGTTGCTAGTGAGAAAAAACTTTTGTAGAGCATCTAAATGTGCTATGCCTAATTGATAAAATTGTCCGCATTATATATATATAAATAATGCTACTTGTTTATAAATAAAAATAAATGTACCCTCATATTGAATATTTCCACTTTCAAAATATTTGTAGCTATTCTAAGTCTACTTCGCAATTTTTGTCCAACATACTGTAAGTATTCAGAAAAAATATCAACGCCACCTATTGTTGTGACTCATAACAAATACTATCAACCATCTAAAGCTTACCTTCTTTTGGGCCACCTTTCGATAAGTCATAAACCTGCCGTGGATTGAGCATGTACTGGAACTTTCTCAAAATACGATCACCTTGTCGCCCGCCGCTTTTCGGATTAACAAACACCAATAGTGGACAGCCCGTTTCTGATGGGGTGATTTGAAAGTGCGTTACCTGTGTTTGAGATGTCTTTTAAAGTAAATAGATACATTTCAAAAACGTGTTAGTCACCTTAACCACACTTAGTGAGAAGGATGTTAGTCGATATGGACAAACAAGGACATGAACAAAATAAGGGATCAAATAAACAAGCAAACAAACAAACAAACAAAAACCCTAAAGCAATCAAATCTATAAAACGCTCAATTTACCTTGAAACTACTTGATTGATTGACCGAACGTTGTCTATCCAGGACCGCTGGACAAATAGCCGTAGGTGGAACAATTAATTCAGCATACTCTCCTAGTGTACATTCCTTTTTCACAGTCGATGCACAACGATTGTGTAACTATGTAAGAGAAAAATAAAAAAAAAAATTAGAAAATGGATATAAATTTAGTATTAATTCAGACCAGGGCGAGTGGGCGGATTGGATAGTCTAGTTGTGTGCGTACATCTATGCTTTTTTTTTTTAGCTTTATTGTGTACTTTAGTATACTGAAGAGAAATGTAATTTTTTTTTGACGGTGGTAGTTACTAACCACGCAGACACCTTATATTATTCTACTTAGTTTTCCCGTCTTTCGAAGAAAGATGAGAATGAGCTTTAGTGATGAAGAGCTTAGTTGTTCGGCACTCACCATAAATCCTGATGCGAGCAAAGGCAGGACAAATACAGAGGAAGTGTTCCAAAAGCTGGTGGCTGATGCTCCTGAGAGATAGAAGAAAAGGCGCAACATTTTTTCAATGTCCGGACACAGTAGTTTGTTCTGTCTGCATCTATCGCAGTCGCGACTCGGAAACTTGTGTTCACGAGTAACCCAAGTTTCAATGGAAGGCATGACTATAGATGCAGGCAGACCCGGTGTTGAGAAAACTTCTTTTGAACCTTGCCTAGCAAGCTCATCGGGGATTGTATTTCCCTGGAACCCAAATAAAATTCACTACGTTCAGCCTTTCGATCAACTTCAGAGAAAGCTTGACTTTGAGCACTATATTGGACGAGGGAAAAGGTATGAGCAGCGCTTTTAATGAAGCTTTCTATTACTGCAAATGCTAATGCTTCTTTAATATTCTCGCAATCCACAAAGACTCCAACATCAGACTTCTGTCCGGTTCTGGAGCTGTGAAAATACGATAGTTTAATTAAACGTAGTACAAAAGTCAATGCATAGTGCAAAAGGAAATTGAGAGGAAATTAACTATAATGATTTGAATTTCCAGGGAAAATAGATTATGCGTAGTATAAGTTACTCTACTGCTTATTGGGGTTAAGCATTAGAATTTTGTTTTACTTTAAAGTGATTTCACACGCCCATGCCGTCCGTCTTTCTGTCTGTCTGGCGAAACGGTTAGACGGATTTGCTTCAAAGTTCGGCGCATTTTTCTTTTCTTTATCTTATCTTTAAATAACGGTACCTGCTATTAAATGTTTTTTTTTCGAAATCACTTATTACTAGTTTACACAAAAATTGTTCCAAGGATTATAGCCCGAATTTGTACTTTGGATCCTTGGAGTGGGGCCGAGAATACTGCGTACTAAGTATTTTGAGGAAAAGTTACGAAAAAATGCTAATGTCTCAAAAACCAATAAAGGAAATCCCAAAACAAAATTACTATTTTATTTATACATTTTAGCTAAACAAATCTGCGTACTGAAGATTTACTATTCGTTTCCTATTGATGATTTTTTATATTTTGAACAATTAGGTTAAAAGTGTCCAATGTCCAAAATTAAATTAAACTCGTTGGAGCGGTTTTTGAAAAAATCTAAGCTTTTAAAACTTTAAAAGTGATTTGAAAAAAAATTGTACCATTCTTTTGAGGCGATTCAAAAATGCAAAAAAAAGGATGCAGTCGTGCACTTTATTTCCGAATGTCCAAGAGTTCAAAACTTAAACTCCATGTCCGTAAAGGATAATGCATAGATTCTGACGAACATCTGATTGCTGTCAGATTTGTTTCAAAAATCCCCACATTGAAGAACATGCCATTTTTGACGTAGTTGCCTAAGTAAGTCATAAGCATAATTATTCCATAAATAGTCCAATCTATTTAGATCGACAATTGTTGTTGCTATTGACTCATGGATGACATTTTAACATTAAATAGAACATCAAAAAAATTTTAAGAATTTAATATTCAGCACACATTAGATATATTCAGGCATACTTTTGTTTGAATTACGTTTCACCATACCCTTACTACACTTTAATTATTATCAACCTTGTGTGAGAAAACTAATTCCATATCCTGCCATAGAATGAGTATTATTGATTAAGATGAAATGAAAAGGATAATACAGGATCAGCTCGAAAGAATATTTTTGGTAAAGAAGATGGAAAAATATTGAAAAGCTTTATGCCCGAGCATACAACAATGCCGCATCCGAATATGTATATTTATTCCTTCGTAAGAAAAGAATAATGCTTAAGACACCGGAAAAATTGAATATTTATGTTAGAAGAAAAGGAATGCAAACGAAAGAAAATATAAAGTTGATTTTGTTGAATTAATTAAGTATAAATAAATGGTTTGGAAAAATGTTTTAATCTCTTTGGGACGGCATTACCTAACAATGGTAATAAGTTTCGTAACCCTTCAAGACAAAATAAAACTACAATTCCATTGCAGCAACCCAAAGGGCTACAAACGTTTTGAGAATAGAGAAGAGAGAGTTATTGCAATCGTACTAAAATTTCAAACTCAAACTCAAACTAAATGAAGGCTGTCGGTGGGTCTGTTTGTCTCTCGGAATATGTCCCTGAAGGATAAATGTTTTCTCTTACTTGTGAATAGCATGCTTTTAGTTTTGTCCTCGTTCACAACTGGGCACGGTTGCAAAGGCTAATTATATCGATCGCATTCCCCAGTAATTGGAGAAGAGAGTGTCCTAGACGCTAAAGAAGAATAGTTTTAAAAAGCTGCTTGCATATTGTATTGAATCCTCATTACTGGAATGGATCCTGGAGGTGCCTTAGAGCTGGCAGATTACAGCTGCGAAAGAACTGTGGGAGTTTTCTATGTTTTTATCAGGGATTTGGGTTTGCCCAGGAGTGTGTGCTCTCCTCCATCCTTTGGAATTCTGTTGGTCGACTTCTTGTTGAGAAGGCTTGATATGGAAGCTGTATCAATCAACCCGGCCAAGACAGAGATGATGTTTTTCACAACAAGAAAAAGCATACCAAATGGCTCAATTGACTTTATTTAGCAAAGTAAATTATTTGGGCAGACCTGAATATATACAAATTCTTAGGTCACAAACATTCGTTGGATGTTCAGTAGAATTGGGGGTCTTCTTCAACACTGGCCCACCGAATATATACTATACGTGTGCATTCTAAACGTTACCTTGCGCATGGCGCGACTGATTGGTGACAAAATCTTACGTAATGAATTCAGAAAGTTCCGTCCCTCTCTTGGAAAGTAAATCCAGAAAAGCTCTTTATCACACGCATGTGATACTCGGACCGCAGTATTAGCGCAGGGACTGCGTAGTTCAGAGCGACATACCTGGACATAATTCACCTCTAAAGTCGTTGGGGTAGATGTAACTAATGAATTAGCTTACGCTCTTGCCAGTCTATGTTCATTGTCGACCCAAAATCATCCATAGGTCCACAAATGGCTGAGCAGAAGTTTCAAAAATGAGCAGATATATACATAGAAATCTCCTAGGACTAAAGAAATGCCCTTAATTGGTTTTGTCACTGGTTTAAGTAATCTCAACGAGCATCTAAAAATTATCAGGGTTAGAAGCTCGGGTCTTTCCGAGTACAATCAGGAAGCTGAGAAAATAGCATCATTCTTTATGTGGAACTATCTGGATTCTTCCAAAACCAGACTGCGCATTATTGGCAAATTAATTCAAACTATCGTCGAATCCTTTTCGATTTGCTAAAGGCAAATCAATTTAGGCTCCGATATAAGTTAGTGGGTTTGTGGCTTATTTGGACAGCCTCGCGAAGTAAAGTGGACAACTAGGTCTTAGATCTTGATGTCTTCGGATGACTTTTCTCTTAATGCAATACAATAAAACATATAGTTTCATAACATTTCTAAAAAGAGTTTGAATTTGAAATTTTGACCCCATCGTTATTAGCTCAACGTCTATGACAACGGTCTTGTCATTTTCAACTGAACTTAAACTTGTTCAACAAAAAGGCTTCCTCTTTAATCCACCACTTACGTTTGGCCATGCCAGATTTATTTATAAATAATGGTACATGTCTACTTCAATTTTCCTTTGAAAGCTTCCCCCTTACTAAATCAATATCCTTAAATGTAGGGTTTCTTTTTCAAAGAAAAAAAAACACTTTAAGAGATATATTTCCTCCCACATCTCAAACGTCCAATATCCGCTCCAATGTCAACCTGAACGATCTTTAAATAACAATAAAAAGTACCTACTTAGGATTCAATTTTACCAAACACAGCAAAAAAAAAAAACAAAACAAAAGGCAATCCTTTGGTGTTGACACTCAAAGACCAATATATAAATAGATTTCTTGAATTATTGCTACATTCAATCCATTTGATACTTGAAATGGAAGTCATACAAACAAGGACACAACTAAACGCACATCGATTGAATATATTTCAAAAGTCCTTACTCCGTCAATAAATATGTCTGAGGAGCTTCTGTAAATTTTATATTTGAAAGTGTATTACATACCATCATGTGACACCATCGACACGTCAGTCCTGTTATGCCATGATACGCCTTTATACGTTTTCTACACTTCGAACAACGCCCATAGCAGTTTCCTTCGACGTAATGATGCAGGAGGTCGCCCCCACCTTTGGACTTTTTAGATTTTACGTATGTTGTGATGCAGGAAGCTGGAGCATGTTGTACGCATCTTTCGTGTACTGTATACTTGCATACTGAAAAATAAAGCAAGCAAAATAAAGACAAGATAAAAAACCGTGCATATGAGGACGATATAAATTTGATTCAGGCGAACATTTCGCTTTTCAACAGCAGGAGTTGGATTAAAAAGAATTTTCAAAATTACTAAAAGACTGAATTCGTGAAAACAGGTTTGGTTTCGCAGACACACAATGATGGATGTTTTTTTTATTCTTGGAATACAACAAAATTTAATGGAGAATAAATCATATTTATGGTGGTATAAGTATTGGAAATTAATTTGTCGTAGTGTAGCTATTTATTATAGAACAAATGTTTTCTATAAACGAAGTAAATTTTCAGTTTTAAGTGTAAGAAAATATCTATCTGAATACAACCTGAACCTGTAACTATCCCAGTTAGAAGTACTTCTTTCAATGTTAAACTTAATGTTGGCCAACAAATAAACGATGACGTAAAATAAGCTCAAGTGAAATAAGGCCAACTTTGCAAAGCAGATGCCCGAAGCCGAAGGTCGTTTGATAGCAGATGAGTACATAACCAAACAGTTATTAATTTTTGTAATAAGCTTTTTATTATATATGAGCAGTAATATCATACCATGGTTAAGACAGCGAGGCTTTATTATACTTTCTGTATAATCCATATGTTTTTCTTTGTTCACAGATCACTGCCGGTGCGTGTTGCATTTTATAAGTTTTTTCATATCTTGAACGTCTCATTGCGGATGAGAGTTCGAACTACTCGCTCTGGGAACTGGGAAGCTATGAAATACACTAAAAAGCCTAAAATGAAGAAAAGATAATGGGCGAATGGGCGAAATAAGACAAAGAAAAAGCCGACAAATTTGCCGAGCACTTACAAGAAACGTTGAAGGGTCAAAAGCTGCCATAATTTTCATAGCCAAAGAACTCATCTCGAAAAAATTGGAGCACGACCGGCTAAGTTGGTACTGCCATGTTCAAAGGAGAGATCCTACGAACCGCGTCAAAGAGGCAATGGCAATCAACGTTCCCTTACAATCGCGTAAGAGAGGCAGGCCTAAAAACTTCTGGATCACACAAATGCAGAAACATCAGCATTTGATTGACCTCAATGATGAAGTGATCCAAAATCGGGAGGCCTGCAGATATTTTTGAGTTCGAACCGGCGAACACCACAGGCGGACCAGTAGGAATGCAGTTAAGTGGGAGGGTTATGATCCCTATAATCCTGATCATAATCTCGTCGTTAAATGGAGAGAAGAAGGACGTATTGTTGTTGAAGTTGGTAGGCTATATCACTATGCTGTTGAAAATGCTGTTGAGAATGTGAATCCCACACTATATGTATTTGTACAACTGTAAGTTCTAAAAATGTCATCTTCCATTCCCCCGATTAAATAAAATTTCAAACAATAATTTCACCATCATCAAATTTTTGTATTCTCAAAAGAAGCTAGCAAAACTTTTGGCAACTATAAATTACCTCTTTCCTTAGCCCTGCGGATAATGTCTTTTACACAGCAATATCATCTTTATATTGTCACAAAATTAATAATTTCACAAAGCTCCGTAAAATATGTTAAGTTCAGAATAGTTCACAGCACAAAGTTTTGAAAAATATGTAAATTTGCAAAGTATGAGCATTTTTAATAACTCTCGCATAGAGTCGTTCTCTTTTCCCTATTTAATTAAGTTACATGAAAACTTTCAAGAATACTTGAGCGTTCTGCAACACTATTTACATTTTGCTTGACTTGTAGCACGTTGGTACATATTTTAATTATGCACATGACAACATGAAAGCCCAACTAAAATATACCTACCTACCTCTAAGTTGGTAGTTGTAAACTTACAACGCCAACAATTCCTTTCATACTCGAATTTAATTTAAAACTCCATAATGTCACAGGCACAGCCCCACAAAAGTTAGGTATAAAAAAAAAGAGGATAAATAAAGCGAAAGGTTACAGTTAACAGAAAAGTAAAACAAAAGTGAAAAGCTTTGTTTCCTACTTACACACGCAACAAAGTCCCTTCTTTCCCAGTCCAACTAGCATATTGAGACAAAGGTTACAGTATGCAGGCTTGCTGAAGTGCTTCAGTCTCCACACATGAATGCCATCCTCCTTTAGGGCCGTATTATCTACTCCTGTAAAATAGAGTAAGTAGCAAAGTACAATGATAAGTATAAAAAGTATTTCAGAAAGAGGTTAAGTTGCCGAAGGATCAAAACAAAACGCACAAACTAAAATTGACGAACAAACAGGTCCTTCAATACGGTACGACACGATGGCGTGAAGTTCCAAGAGCGCTTAACCCCGTTAAATTATGTATGTGTGAATACTTTATATATACATACCGAGTAACACCAGCAGCGGTATCGTTGTCAGGCCACCTCTTTGCCATTCGTCCAGGGATACTGTGCCATCGGCATCGTAGTCAATTTCCACCATCATCTCTTGCAATATCTAGAAAAGAAAAACAATATACAATTATATATGTAGTTTTTGGATACGGTATAATTGAATTTATGACATTGAATTGCAAAAAATCAAAAGTGTTTTATTTTGACAATTTGTGGCACTGCTAGTCATGGTCGTATGTAATTTTTTTATCAAAACGGAATGATCAAATGGAATATTAAAACAAAGTGCAAGTAGGTTAGGTAGTTGTATAGTTAGTTAGCAAGTGTTTTTTTGTATAGACGTTTTTTTGGCGTTTGTTTTCTAGTTACCAACTGACATTTGAGAGTAATTTCGCCGTTGGCTGATGGTGGAAAATTTATTTTACATTTTAAATTGTTTTTTATGGAAAAGTTAAGGTTGTAAGATAAAATAAAATAGAGTGTACGACTCGACTAATATAAAACTCATTTTATCGAAACATGATAACCCTTAAAGACGTGTTTGACGTTTAAGGGAACGTAACCGAGTTTTGTAATCAAGTTTTTTAAACAGATATACCGCTATAACAATGAAATAAATAAAAAATGAGTAAGACCTGTTTGCCTAAAAACACCAAATACCGTGATTGAAGAAATTGCCTCTAAGACCGACACAATTTTCTTCGCAGTAAAGATTAAAAAATAGAAATAAATATAAGGCATAAACGGCCCATACAGGACCCAAAACCTAGTTTCTCCAACCACGGTGTGTGCGAAGATATGAATGATCTGATGAAAGGGACCTATAGTTTAATGCCAATTCCGAACGGCAATTTATTTTTGAGAAGCTTCTCACTACATTTTTTACACTTGGATGTTTGTCAGACGTTCGCAAGAGGTGGGACAGCAAATAAAAACTCAGATGGTACAGGTCGGGATTTCAATGAGCGACACTTAACCACTAAACCACTGCACCCACTCGCAGTAAAGACCAAGTTTGTATTGTAATTATTAAAAATTTCACAAATAGTATTAAAATTTTTATACTTGGCAAGTTTTCCAATTTGAAGATTTAAATATATATATGTATATATAAAACACAAGGGTATAGACCCCCGTTCTTACTTGCCAAGTAGGAAAATTGTAGGAATTTTGACCGAACGTACGTAAATGCGCTTTTTTCGAAGTAAGAGGGGTAGTCAAAATGGTAGCCTGAGTTGGTTCTTGTAAATAAGGGTGTAGTGCCAAAGTTGCTACAGAACTTGGGCAACTAAGCGCCCCTTAGTTTGCCCCTAAAAACACCAAATACCGGGATTGAAGAAATTGCTTCTTAGACAGACATGATTTTTTTCGCAGTAGGGATACTGTCCTTAAATCATTAAAGAGTGCAATAATTTTGGAGAATATGCCATTCTCTTGAACGCTTCGCTACATTTTTACAAATTTCAATCAGTTTTATTGCGGCTTCATTCAATCTTTTTTAGCAATTAACTATGACACTATATTTGAACGCCTTGTATTTGTTGAAGAAATGCATGTATTTGGACGTGGATTCGTCGTGAGAAATAAGGTGCCGTCAGACTATGCGAGGAAAGTGCTCACAGTAAGTTAAATGCTTGCTGCGAGCATAACTTGCACAGTGGAAAGCCCTTGCATGCAAGCAATTGCTTCAAGTAATTTGTTTGCATGCAATTGCTTGCGTGTGACTAGTGTGACTAGTTCTTGCAAGCGTTTGCTTGCAAGTAAATGAATCAAGCGTTTGCCGCTTGTACGAAGTGTATGTGCAAGTTTTTCACTTGCGTGCGAGCGAATATCATACTTCGTATTCGCATTTGCATTAGCAGTGATAGCGAAGCCGCAGTAAAAGTGTAGCTCAACCCTCTTACCTCGTTAAAAATAGTGTTCGAACTCAAGCTTAAACATAGTGAATCTTGATGCGGTGAGTTCCGAATATCTAAGATTTTTCTCTCAGAAGCTAATTCTCATCGTTTTTGAAATAAGGAAATACTAAAGTTTCTAAGTGGTAGTACAATAGACCAGTAGTTGTAAGTTGTCTATAATAGCGTATTACAAATTTCCAGCATAACGGTCTTAATACAGGGACTCTGCAATATTCGTGGTGCTACCTCCACAAGAATCAATTGCCTTCGAATATTAAGAACATTTTTTCCGCATCACAGCCGCATATGATAGCATTCATCTTCAGAAGACCATGTAGAGATTCTGTGGATGAGCGAGTTCCTGTTATGAATTTTTTAATCTTGTTCTTGAGCAGACAGAGTGCATGGCTGATGATAACACAAAAGGCCCTGTCTTTAATATATCCTTTCGGTTACTGGTATATGCGGACAATATTAACATCATCGTGCCATGATAGAGGCTTTTACGGCTTTGAAGTTAGTTGGTCTTGAGATTAATCAAAATATCAAGTCCGATATAGTTAAGAAATTTGTCTACTTTGATGTTAACATCAACCTTAAAATGTCAACTGGATCTTCACTAATCCTGCGAAGAATTATCACAGAAAACCGCTACTACTTCGTGTATGCGGGCGAGTAAATCTTAAGTTATTTAACAAAAAAAAAACCTTGAATAATATTTGGTTCTGTGTGCGAGGAAGGTGATTTAAGGAGAAGATACAGCCCCAAACACGTCGACTTCATTGGCTTTACCATATCGATTCAAAGGACGCTAGAAAATAATCGAACTGCAGCCCCAGGTTCGACAAAACAAAGGAAGACCAAACTTTCATTTCAAGGACTAGGTCATCGCAGATGTCAGAGCGCTAAGTCTGAAAACCAATGTAGAATCGGTATAGGCAGAGGATGAAAGGCTGCCCTATTTTCGGCAGAGGCTTTTTAAAGCTCAAGAGCCCAATTAGCAAGTAAGTAAAGTATGTTTTTCGTTCATTGTTTGAACCCAATCCGTTCACCTTTAATAAATTATGTATCTTTAATTTGCATTCAATTTGAGTAAAAGTTTTCTTGTCTAAAAATGCTATTTACCAAAACAATGCTAATTTAACATTCCAACAGCAAATTACAGCCACGAAAGTATATGCATACAGAAAACTTTGCCAGTCAGAAAATAATAATTGGAAAACTTTACGAACAAAGAGAGCAAAAAATATTCCGAATTGATTTGCGTAAACAATCAAGTCAACCAAAACGAGTCCGGAAAAAATAGTACCACCTTCCTGCTATAACAATGCTTTGAACTAAATTCAATGCAAACAAACAAAAACATAAATACACCCGCAACACTTACCGGTCTCAATTCACTGACATCCCATCCGAGGTATTCCGCCACGGACATCATTTGGCTAACAATGGCATCCATTTCCGCTGTATCCAATACACCATTTCCATCCGTGTCGTATAATCGAAACATAACTGCGGAAGCAAAAAACAAAAGAAATCAAAAGCAAATAACAACAAAACCAGGAACCAGTGTTATAGCACCAGAACCAGAACTAGAACCAGAACCACCACCAGTAACACCTCCCCATGGACGTAGCGATGCTGAGTGGAAAAGTGCGAAAATTCATTAAACTTTTCCCGGAAATCGTCTCGTGCCGTTGGCTCAAGACTCAAGTACGTGTGCCACGTACACGGTGGCTGGCTCTTCATTCTCCAAAAATAGAAAAAAATAAAAAAAAAAAACAAAAAATTGACTTACACTCCAGTTTGTCCTCGGGGCGACCAGCTTCCAAGAGCGAGAGATAGCAGACCACATCCTTTAGAGGGACCTTCAATGACAGTGGATCGAAGATTGACATTTTTCGAGTGAGAAGTTTTATGTCCGCTGAAAAGAAAAAAAATATGGGAAGAAAGGTTGTTGAGCTGACGGCTGACAGATGGATAAGTTTAGATGGAATTTGTCAGATTTCAATTGGATTTGTTTTTTTTTTTTCAAAAGGATTGCGGTGCTGTGATGAGAATAGTTGGAATATAATGAAAAATTGGAGTTTTGTTTTGCGTATAAGTTGAACTGTCTTTAACTAGGGTAATGTAAAATGTATGCACATCGGAATTGGAAAAGATAAATAAACAGGACTAAGGTATCGTTTCTAGTGTGGCTGCAACAAGGCATTACAAACTAAATTTAATGTGAGGGCGACTTTAAAGGTACTTACGTGCGCTGTTAATAAACGTCATTATATGTAAACAGAACTTTTGTGTACAAGGACGGCCAAATACAAGTTTCTTTTTAAAAATGGAATAAAATGAAGAAAAAAACATTAATCTTTCCATGATTAGTAAGAGCACAAATATTCCCATTAGTTATGCAACCCAACGTCGTTCAAATGGCTGCCTCGGCTGGGTTCGCAGTAGCGCATTCTGTCACTCTAATTTTCGAAGACCTTGTTGATGGTTTCAGGCTGTAGCTCACGAATTGCTAAACGGTTATTGGCCTTAAGTGATTGAATCATTTCCGGATTGCTGGCATAAAATCGGTCATTCATGGTTTAAACAACCAAAAAAAAATTCCAAAGAAGTCAAATTGGGGCTCCGAGGCGGCCAATTGACATCGCCAAGATAGCTGTTAACACGATTTGGAAATTTGGTGCGTAAAATATCCATTGTGACATGGGCTGTGTGGCGTTGCGCGCCCAAATCCATGTCCTCAATTGCAGTAAAAAAAAGGCGGTTAACATGGGTCTGTAACGCCCACCGTTGACCGAAACGTTGTTCCCAGCCTCATTTTCGAAGAAAAATGGTCCAATGATGCCACCACTCCACACTTTTGGCTACAGCAGCCATATTCTCGTCTGCTCTCACCGTAAGAAGGCGGGCACCATGAGTGTTGTCCTCTAGCATTGAATGGCCAAAACATTAAAAAAATAAAACTCTCAGTTTAGGCTACACAGTACTCACTTTGGAAAAACGTTGTTCAAGCGTAATGGGACTCATTTCATTCCGCGGATTTATGATACTGATTTTCTGTTAAGATTTCGAGTGGAAAACAGCTATCAGTTTCAAAGTAACTTATGATTTCAAAAGAAACCACCCTTTATGAATTTACATTCACTGCATGCATTCTGAATTGCCTTAAAAATATATCGAATCGAACATGTAGAGTTGTCAAACGAAACTAGGGTCACCATACATTAGGCTTTGGTCTGAATTGTCAGATATTTTAGGTAACTGTCAGCCTCATACCTCAGAGGTGGTGGGGAAAATGAGTTTACGATGGCGGCACCCACTAATGGGACTTTGGGGATGATACCCTTATAATGAAGGGACACAGTGCGGGCATTAGGAAAATGAAGGATTAGAGAAAGGAAGAAACCGATGCACATTGGATGTAAATTTTTGTAAACTTTAATGTGAAGGAGAAACAGAGAAAAACACTGTCCGTCCGAATATAGGCTTAAGGGTGAACTGATGTGCATTCATAGCATGGCGAGTATTGCAGTTGAATTGCTGTAAGGGTGAAATGCAACTGGCTATGTCGTTCGAGCACTTATGGTGGAAGTAACGATAAAACAATGACAGTCATCGTCCTGCCAAGTAGCTCTAAATATGTAAAAGGAGCACCGGAACAGATATGAGCATTGTACTCAAGTTTGGGCCTTATAAATCCTAGCCAGATCAGAAGGGGTGAAATATTTCGTTGATTAGGAGGTAATATCGCGTAGGCGGAGAACAATTTTAGAGAAACACTTTTTCAAAATCCTATAGAGAAATATGGGATGTACTGGGGATGTACGTTTTTGGTTTTTGCAAAAAAAATTGTATGTTTAACCAGGGAGATTATTAAGATATTTTTTCCCTTTGAATATAATTTTAACTGGTTTCCCAAGTAGGTGTGAAGGTTTAAGCCTAACCTATTTATAAAAACAAGTAATTTTTAAAAAGGTTTAAACTATTTATCGGCCTTTTCGCAAGTCTACGATATTTACGCACAAAATATCGTAAGCGAAAGACACATTTAGGTTTACCACATTAGAACTCGTCGTTCCTATATAATATCTCAAAAAGCGACCCTTCTAACTCGACATTTCAAATTTTATTTTAACCGTACTCTATTTCATTATCTACATCTTTAAGGTCGATGGACATGTACCCTAATGGGGTAGGTAGCAGAATTCAGTCACCGATGGCATATTCTCGACTGGGGTTGTTATTGTTATTTTCAATTTAAATGATTAATATATCAAGGTTAGTCGAGAACAATGGAGAATTGACTGTGGAATTTCCACTTCTAAACGGAATGGAATATGAGGCTTAATGAAATTTTCAAGTTTATTGGCAGAATACTGAGAATATTGTTAGCTCTGCCAAAAAAGGAAAACAAATTCAACATTTTAAGATGCCCGTTTCTAGACGACCAAGTGTTTTATTTTTTATTGTTTAAAAATATTGCCTCTAACAAATTGAAGTAGTTATTTGTTTCTATTTTACCTAGACAAAAAAATACATCTTGACTGATCAATTATTAGAAGGAGAAGGAATCTAATACGAATACCTACTTAAATAATAAGCTACAGGATGAAATATTAATTGTTTTCATTCTTTAAAGTGAAGTTGCTTTGGAATTTAAGAACGAATTAAACATTTTGCGGCATTCTTTACTTATTTCAAAAAAATCCGAGTTTCACATTTAATTGGAAGTTGAGGTTTTATTTTACTACTAAATTTTTTTAGAAATATATGGAAATAAATATAATTCTATGTAAGATCTTGATAATCCCATTGAGGATACTTTACATGTGAACTAAACAAGTCGGTATCGGAATTCATTCCTTAAAACACTGAACTTGTGCTGTTCACAAATAAAAGATTGAAACCGCATCTTCAGTAGAAGGTGGGGACTCAAATCCAAAATACATCCTAAGATTCCAAGACAAGTACAAAGCGACCAAACTAGTACACAGAGAGCAGACATCGGCTGCTTAAAGCTTGTAGAACTTAAGGCTATTAGATTACATCATAAGAGGAATCTCAGTCGCTTACGAACTGAAAAACGAAAAACCTAAGAAAACGAGTGGAATTATCTGAATAAAAGAAAATACCAGCTAGAAGATTTTATCACCTTTGACATCTGCGGGTGGCCAAAGTATAATTAAATTCAAGCTAATAAACGTCATCACTATGACAGAGTAACTGTTTGTAGGTAACTCACGAGAGACTTACGATGAAACATCTCATTTTCTCAATAACTACTCTTGAGGAACAAAGCAATTGAAGAACTTTCCGATGTCTCTATTTCCAATATTTACATGTTGACTCGGGCTGGCTTTACAACTTCGGCTAAGCCCCACCCAAAGAGTGGGGAGTAAGGTTTTTTTGCATGGAGCTAGCATAAGTTGGCGCTCGCTTAACGCAACGGCTAGATCTAAGTTCGAGTAAGGTTCTTATTTTAGACTATGTCAACCTTTTTCAAATTTAAGTTTTTCATTTTCCTTAAGGATTTCTTGTGCTCTTTCGTCGGCAATTTCCAAGTATAGTCGTTAATCTTTGAAACAACAAAAATCATGTTTAAGTGCGCAAGTGTGTCCCTGGAATCACTACATTCTTATATTCTGTTCACTCATGCAACGAGTTATAAAAATATAAAAATATTAGGCGTAAACGGCCCATGCAGGACCCTTAGCCTATCTTCTGCAACCATTGTGTGTGCGAAGGTATTATATTTTTGACACAAATGGAGGAACCGACAGTTCAATGCCGATTGCGAATGGCAATTTATTTTTGAGAAGATTCTCATGACAGTTCTTACTTTTGGATGTTTGTCAGAGTCGGCAGCGTATAAAAACTTTCAAGTGGTAGGGATCGGGATTTGAACCACTGGCCATTGGACCATTTGGCCACTGCACCCACTTCAACGAGTTATAGTATGTGGGTAAAGATCATTTAACGCTGTCACAATCCGATTTGTCTCCCCTTCTACTTGTGGTCTGTAGAACGAGTCTTCTCCTACTGCATAGGTAGTTTGGGTTAGCTTAGGTTGCGTAAATGATAATCACCGATCCGAAGTCTTTGCCATAAAAACGGTGCAACAACATGAGACCACAGTGCCATCTATCAGGATTCACCGTTATTATAAATATAAAACATAATTATTATAGCCATCGTACATCCATCCATTTTAATATAAGCAAACACCAGTAATTGCAGTTTTTTTTTAATATCTCGACGAAGTGGCAGTATCACTTAGCGGGTCAAAATTTGATCAGCAAACTTATTCTGTGAAAGTGAATCAAATCGCACCATAAATAGGAAAATAAATATCACGACTTCAGCTCCACCCATAAGGATATTATCTAAGTTTGGCGTCAATGAGTCTAGCGGTTTTCTAGTTTCAGGCTGACATACCCGGAACAAATATTTTTATAAATATTATAAGAATTTCTTATTGAATTCTAATGGTATAGGGTCTTTGAGAAATTAAAAAGGAATTAAATAACACTATTCCAAATTCCCTTCTGCACAGTTACAATCCCCCCGTCACTATACAAAATTAATTGAGTTTTTTTCTAAATTTAAAAAGAAAAAAATTGGATCAATGAACTGCGAGTCTTACATCTTGCCCATTAATTTATTTATTCAGTCGTTCTAAAATGTCCAACATCATCAGTGTTCATTTTTCATCATCAAATTGGACATTTAATTTCATTATCCTACACATCATTTGTAAAACAAAAAATTTTTGTTTTTATTTTTTAAAAGCCCATTCCCTTTAACATTTTCGACAACACGAAGACGAACACGAACACCATCGGCATTGTGTCGGTTGAATAAATATAAAATTTCATTGAAAATTAATTGCATCACCAAAGAGAACATCTAATTAACACTCTCTCCCTTTTTACATCGTTTATTACTCTCCATTATTCGTCGCCAATGTTTCAAGTGACATTGGCCCTATCCTGATTAATGGCACGAATTAGCCCGAACTCGTCGTCCGAGCGGTTATAATTATGGAAATTTGAGGACTCTTCGGTCGCTTTTTCATCATCTTCATAGTGGTGGTTGCATCCACGATATCTTTCCAATTAAGTCCTGTAAACGGTTTCATTTTCTTCGTTGCCCTGATACGCCTATAACTCCTGTTTCCGTGCAACCGGATTACTATGGAATTCTTTTACGCTTCTAATCTGTTTGAACCTTTTGTCGATGCGAGTTAAACCCTTTCATTGAACTAACTGGTCATTTTGTGGGTGTCGATGTTCCGCATTAATCTACAAACCCTTTTTGAATAATGACAAGATTCCGTAGAGTAATTTCTTCCAGCATGAGAAAACATCTTGCATCAAATTATCCGGAAGAGGTATTAAATTACATCTTTTTTTTTTTGGATCTGTATCTGGCCCACATCATAATACTTCAGAGCGGTTCGATAAGGTCAAAAACTCTTCATAATTCAAAGAAAACTTTTCCAATATAATCAACTTGGCACGACGAAGAGCAGATGAAGAGATCGTCATGGCAGGGAGTACGACCAGCCTAATCATACAGCGTATTCAGCACGCTGTGGGCCATAATCCGATTTCATTTTGATTAAGCTCCTTCCGGTCGAAAACCGCACACAAAAAGCCTCAAACGATTGCAGAACCCGCATCTAAAATTCAATACAAAACAAAACAGCCGAATCGGATGCCTACATTTATTTGCTGCAAAGAAAGAATTACTACTAACTTGACTGTGCTCTGTTATGCTGGTAGCTGGTGCTGCTAGTTTGCAAAAGGATATTGTACATACTCTCTCAGTAGAAATTAAGGACTAAAGGGATATGATGGAAGTGGATTTGGGAGAGTTATTGGTCAGACGATGTGCATGTGTGTGTGTGCGTGTGGGTATGTGTGAGTTTTTGAGAACTTACCGTCTATTTTGCAATTAACTGAATTGTTGCTCTTTTTCGATGAGTTACGTGACATTTGCGAATGACTCTGCGTGTGTTGCGAATGTGATGGACTTGAATCGATGGAACGACGGGCGGCGGATTGAAATATATTGGGGCCGCCCAGAGGGCTTGGTGTTACCGTAACCATTGGATGTACACTTCCTACAAAAAAAAAGACGAAACGAAACGTAACATAACATAACAGAAAACGAAAAACTGAATGTAAGCGAAAGAAGCAAATGAAATGGAAATGAATTGCTAAATAAAGGAAGTGGGGAGCAATTAAAGAAATGACTATATTAGTGGATACACTGCGGGGGTAGTCTCTATTGGAATACTTTTAAGCCTTGCATGGTGGGAGAACATTTCAATTAAATTGCTTTCCTAAGGAAGAGGAAGAGACTACTTCTCCTGATGGCGTTGATGGGTTTTTTCTGTGTATGTATTTTCCCTCGGGAGGAAGTTTATTTATTTATACATATAGATTTTTGTTATTGTTGGGAATTGAAAGCGTTTGGATTAGTCGTCAACGACTTATTGTTGTATATAAAAGAAAATGCGAAGTCTTACGGTAGAGATCTTAGAATTATGTGACCCAAGAAACGAGAGAAATAAATTGATGAAATCCTTCTTAAAATTGCGAAGATACATTAGTGGAATCGCTGTACAACGGATATTTAAGGACTACTTGTAAATAGCGTCTAACTGAGGTTGACCCTAGGATTGAATATTGCAATGTGATCTTGGGAGAGACTTTCATTAGGCAAAACCACCTTTTCCTTACAGATATGACACCCAACTAGAGTGTCCGCGAAAATGAATTGGTGCAATTTTGTTAATTATTATCAACATACGAAACTATCTTCGTAACAACATCGACAAATTAAAGGACGACAATAGGAGTTCAATTAATTTTAGTGACCTTGCTTAGATAAAGCAGCTTAATCAGTGCTCGTAGCTTCCAAAGGAGACTACAAACACTGGACAAATTTGATTGTGGACAGAGGAATCTAAGGTGGAGTGCGTCTCTTAAAATAAGATCACTTTTTTTGGATTACAGACGTTGCAAATGTTTTGGAAATAAGGGTGCCTTTCAATGGAGATCCTGTATCGTGAGCTTGGAGAAAAATAGTATGCCTGGCTATACTTTACAGGAGCCACTCCTACAAACTCTGAAAAGCGGTTGCCCCGGACGAGATATCCTCTGAGCTTTGGAGAAAGATGGAAGACAAAACTCTCATAAGTTTAAATACGCGAAACTGTGAACTACTATTCTATAAAGATGTTGCCACATACCATGAGGACAGTTGAGATAGGATATTAGACGGCCGTATGAAGGTATAACCAGCTTAGATTCCTTAATTTTTGTAAGCAATAATACTAATTTCTAAAGTATGGTCCAACATAATGCACAATGTGAGTCACACCTTAACGTTTTTTGCCCAACTTAATTTGACATTTGTTTGTTTCAGTGTTTGACAGTTCAACCATGAGGTACACAATTGAGCAGCTGGTTAAGTCCACAAAGATTGACTGTTTGGTGCGGTTTATGGGCTGGCGTCGTCATCGGGCCGTACTTCTTCGAATATGAGGTCGGCCAAGCAGTTACCGTGAATGGTGATCGCTATCTCGAGTTTCTTACATATTTGCTTAGTACATTTTGGAAACGTAGTTCAATAGCGTGATTTAACTGACGCGCAAAAAAATAAGTTTCAGTTATACCTAACTGAAAGTTAATGTGATGTTTTCAGTTATCCATTAAATTGTCGAAGCAGAATAATTATGGCAACTGCAGTCAGGCGCCTTTCTGAGGAAAATCATCTATCACGAAATTGTGTCATCGGTACCAGCCGCCTGCAGAAAGAGAGTTAAGTTCCTTTAATCCCCCGTAGTGTGCCCTCTTGTTACTTGATTTTCCGTATACGGATATATTTTTGATTGTGTTTTTTTTTACAATTTTATATTTCTTTGGACTTTGTTTGATTACATCAAAGAAAATTCATTTATTGTTAACTGAGTAATGTCTCTACCATGTTAACAATTTCCCACTTCTAATGTATATTGCCTCTATATTTATAAAGTGGACTAATTTTCTACTGTATGAATGTAAGGGAAATTCTTATGAATTCACTTTATCATATCGTGTGGTTTTCCGAAGATTTCTTCGTAACACCCACAAGGCTTTCTTTCTAAGGTTACATGGTTTCATTCAATAAGGCGCTGGCTAGAACGCTCTTTCTCACCTTCAAGCAACAAGAAATCTGCTTGAATGCTACCTACCGCCTGCGACACTCTCAAACTGTGATGAGGAATAAACTATGAGTTAATATATGTTCCAGGACATTTTGAATATGTCCCAATTGACTGACAAGCCTTTTGAAACAAAAATTAAGCAAAATATTGCTCTAAAAGCTTAGCAATTTTAGAAACATTTAGGAAAATAAGTATCCCTATACTTATATATATATAATTTTGACACATAGTTTGTAGCCCCCTTAATATTCTTCAAGACCAAAAACAATGTCCGTAAGTCCACTAGGAAGCTGAAATTTGGACAACACGTTCCCTAGGGTTTCGAAACGGTTAAGCGTAAACATTTTTTTGATATGCCCACTGCCACGCTCACTGCGTTTTAAAGCTAAATTGTTAGAACCTACACAGAATATGTAGGCACTCCTCTTCTTCATAAGTTTGTTTTTTGCCATGCCTACTTTTTGTGAGCATTTTTCACTAAAGTGTGTTCTTCTCGAACATTTTTATAGCAACCAAAAAAAAAAGTTTAATAAGATATTTAGCCCGCTTTTTGGGGGTTTTATTTTAAATATTAATGATTTTCTTAAAAATTCAATAAAATATAATCCACGATGTTCTTTACGCCTTTTATTGGAGGCATAAAGACTTACAGCTAACGTGTGACAGGTTACAGACGACTGATGACAGATGGTAGATGACATACATATGACGGGTGATATATGAAAGGGTGTGTTTTGTTACTTTAACTTTTACTTTTTAGGGACAACAGAGAAAAATGATTTTTTGTCGTATTATCTTATAATATAAAAATAATTGGATTCACGGACATACAGAAGAAAATTCGATTTGAACATTTCCACCTTTATCGCAAACCAAAAATAATTCCACAAATCTTTCAGAAAATTTTTTCAATGTTGAAATGAAAATGTTTATAATCCACAATAGGAATATTCAAACACGTATTACCGGGTTCTTATAATTCTACCCATGGCGGACCCCAACCCAAATAAAATTGCAAAGTTAATTGCACTACCAAGAGTGCCGTAAAGTCCAACTCTAAATTTAAATAGGCACAGGAAAATAAATTTGTAATTTTAAGAATGGGGCATAAGTCCCTAGAATGATCTACCAACGCGTTCTGAAAAACTGAGCAACATGTTTCTGGGTGACCGGCGATACTAGATTTGAAAATGTTAACTATCTTTCTGCAGGCGTCAGAAAATACATCGTTCCGATCGTGGTAAATGTTTTATTTAGGCAGGTTAAGAAAAGAGACCAGAATACGAATTAAGGAATTCGGTTTGAAACGTCCTAGGTTTTTAAGTCAAATAATTCATATACTATCAGGTGAAGCTAGGACAAATATTAAATCCAATAAAAGTACCATTCAAAAAGTCACTAAATACCAGTGAACAATTCGGACAGATTAAGTAACATTTAACTGTAACCATTAGTTAAAGGCAGAAAATGTTGATTTGCGGATCGATAAAAGTATATGGCCTTGTATATCCTTCTAGAGCAGCGATGGCGAACCAATGGCAAGCGTGACATTTGTGGCACTCAACGGAATATTATGGGCGATTGCACCTTAGAGTTATGTTTTTTTTCTTTTTTGCTTCTCATTCGATCTTATTACCAAATTCTGGATTATTAAATTCTCTTATTGGCATTCTCCGGGGTCTCGGGCAAGCAATGTTTTTTGGTTGGAAATTGCAGAAATTGAAATGCAGCTGAACGAATTCCGGTCTCGATATGGACCCAATCAATCAATCGAGCTAGAAAGGCATCCCTGATATATAAATACTTGGCATTAAGTTTGCAACAACAAAAATCACATTCATTGCTTATTGATTTTGTTTATTTCTCTTTTTTTTGTTAATCTGAAGTTTGTTTACGTTATGTTTACAAATAAATTGCTGCGCAGTGTAAAATTATTTATTTTTGTTTCTAGTGACACAACACGGCACTTCAAAATATATTTTTTTAAATGTCACGAAGCTCTAAAAAGGTTCGCAATCCGTGTTCTAGAGTCATGCAAAGTAAACATGTTTTTTTTTTGTGTCAATTCTTCGACTACTTGTATCACTTAAATTCGCTTAATTTATTTACGATTTCAATGTAAACAACCAGGAAAAAACCAAAAAAAAACCAAAAAAAAAACCAAAAATAGAAAATACAAAAAGGAAGGAGAGAAAAAGGACAAAATAAAAGGATGCTTTAAAGAAATATTATCTTTACTGCGCTAACCTGTTTTACTAGGATCATGACCTAAATGACCTAACGAATGAAGTTTGTCAGTGATGCCGTGAAATTTCTCCACAAAACTCTGTTTCGGCTCAGTCATCGTAACGGTTGGCTGAATTTCCGCTATGCTATTGATATTTGGAATTGATCCTAAAATACCAAAAAGGCCAATGAATGAATCTATCAAATAGTGTTGTAGCGCTAGTGAAAATCTCCATCACTAAAGTCACACACAAAGCTAAATTGCGAAGCTTACCCTTTGTATGCGAGGTCACCGGGGCACATGCGGCTGTACTGCTAATAGCCGCCATTTGGTTGAGTGCTTTTCCATGTATTTGTGATTGCGTGATACTTGGCTTCAGGAAGGATACGAATAAATGCTTCGATAGCTCCTCGGGCGCTTCACAATCCAAGAAAGCGTCCAAAAACCGACGAAATCCATCGAAGTCGATTTCCTGCAATTAAACGTAAACAGAGACAAAAATTAAATTAACGGTCAACTGAGCAACGGTAAACAGCGTAGCGTAGGTTGTGAATGAACAACAGAACGACAACTACCTAATTAATTTAGGTAAATTGGGTGGAATACTGACCGGAAAAGTAAGGTGCACAATTGTGGTGTGGAGACCTTACGCAATAAGGCAGAATTTATGTTGCTTGCCTCATCTTCTTATGGGATATAATTTAAGAACATAACAGCGCATAAAGTATGCAACCACCCACAACCACCCTCCCACTCTGTGGGAAGTGTCCCAATGGATACGCGCCACAGAAATAGTTACAAGTGGATAAATTAAGATATAACGCGATATTTTATCCAACCAGCCATCCAGCCAGCCGGTAGGATACTAAAATGAGATTCAAGACGGAACAGGACGATAAATTTAGCAAACCAAAAAAAAAAAAAAAACACCAAAAAATAAAACATAATTATGATGGATTGCATAGCCAGAAGCGGAGGAGCCTGTATTGTGTGTGTTTTTCGGGAGAGCTGATGTCATTTGAGTTTATTTCTGTATTTCTGGGTTTTATTCACCTTTGTGTCGCCAAACCGGGGGCAGATTAGATTCTGCGTTCGTCGGGTGGTGCCACCTACCCTTTATTGTTTGTATATAAATAACAGTACAGTACCGTACTAAGAAATTATGCTTCAGAGTTGGATTTTATTTCTTTTCTATTCGAGTGAATGAGCGGTGAAGAGTATAGGCGAAGTATTGTTATGTATTCTGAAGTTGTTTCTAGTGGTATATTAATCTCAGTTCACCATCATGGCCTTGAGCATGAATTATTTGTTGTCCTCCTACGCAGAAATTATCCTGCTGTACATGACATAGGTAGGATTTGTGTAGTTTAGTTCGTACATACATATATTGGAAGCCACCACGAAGCTTGTAATTGATACAACACGGGTTGCAATTTCCCTACAATGTGTAGGCAATATTTATGTAGTTGCTCGCGCCAGAACACAAGTTGTGGGATGGGCCTTTGGCTTTGGGTATTATTTCAGATAATCCCTTAAGTAGCCACAAAATTGTATATACAAATGTGTGTGTACCTACAACTAAAGTCGAAGATTTCTGTGGTCCACCGATGAATTTGAATAAGTAAATAAATTCTATTGTGTCGCTGTACGTATAGCAGTTATTTTTTTCTTAGCATCGTCAATAAATAATTAAAAGCAATCTTTCGCGAAACCTTATTAAGAATGAGTGCAAGCACTATTGCTTTTATCTAAATTTGTGGGTGCGTAGCCCACTTAGAGAATCAAAAACATTACCTAGATTTCTTTGTGGAAACAGTCTGTATTAAGAAGTTCAGACTGTTCAACTTGTTGGTGTTACTTTTATTTTGTTACTATATCTTCTCTAACCAAACTATATGTTTTGTTGGTGTTACAAAAGGAACTATATAAGTCTTAAACAATTCTGAAACAATCAAATTGTACGAATAAATAAGTGAGGTTAAAGTAGTTTTGTACAATAAGAACTTGTCTCTTCTTCACCATTTTTGTTTTCGGTGTGATTTAAATATTTTTTGCAAAGATAATAAGATTGAAATAGACAATTTTTAATTTTTTTTTCTACATTTTGTCGGCTTTGGGTTTAGCCGTATAACTTTATTTTAATCATATTTGAAATTATATACGATTAGAAAGGCCAAATGAAGACGCATTGTCTAATATAAAGTTAACCATTAAATTCGAAGTAAAAGATGTCCAAATCGCATGATGAGTAAAGCATTTGAGTTTCAAACGAAATTGCTAGAGGTGTGATCAGACGAAATTTGTCATCCTGTACAAATTCTATGTCATGTTGATAAGTCATGCATAAAGTGTTGACTTTATGTAAAAAAGATGAAGAATACTAAATTTAATATTGCTTAGAAATGTAGAATATATGACAAAAGACGGTTTTATTTAGTTATTTCCTTCTCTTGTAACATTACCAATTATGACATTAGCAAGCTTAAACTCTAAGACGCCGAAATTCAACTTTCCACCTCAATACAAAATTTAAAAATTGGGTATTGGGCGGTTTTCCATTGAAAATACGATTTAGTAATCAGGTACCTATCCATTCTTTTTTCTGTTTGAGAAACAATCTCAATATAAAATTTATGTACGGAAAATTATCTTACGGATGCTTAGTTAGATAAAGGTTTTTTTTTAACCTTAATTTTGTTTAAAAATGATTTTTGGTATGATCAGACGCGGCTGGGGCATACATGGCGTAATCTTGACATTCAAATGCCACCCAGCGTGCGATACAATTAATTTGCTGGATAAAATATTTGACGAACGAGTGTTGCCATGTTAACTGGCAACCCTGACTCGACTTCGTGCGATTTTAGACTAATAGATTATTAAGTATTGGTTATTAAGATATATAAAGTCGCATGTCTAAACAATTGAGCGCCTTGTCCCTCCCATAAGAGTCGAAAATTCTGCTTACTTGGGCGTTGGTGTTCATTCGGTCTACATGTCCTATCTTAAACGCCCAATGCGCAGTTTTTTATTTATCAGAACGATGACGATGTACAGGTTGTGGGGTTCATCGTTGAATCATCTTTTCCATAACCCGTCAACTAATATAAATATGCGTCAACGGACCAAATATCTTACGAAAAAAAATTCTTTCAAAACGACCAAGGATATCACAGTAAAGAGAGAAAGCGACGTAGATAAGACGACATGTAAGCGGTTTTATCGCTTCTCGCATCCCATCGCTTTCAAGATTTACTGGGCGCGCAACCTTAGAACGGGTCCATGCTTCGAATCGATAGAGCGTGACTGAATCTTTTAAGGTTCTTATACAGTTTCATTAGTTGTTCAGGGCCTTACTAAATATTTGCCTTCACAGCCCTAAGAAAAAGCCAATGAGAGTTTTTATTCTTCGTTTGTTTTCTGAAGAGATTTCATTTCCAGATGTTCTAGCAGATCCGAGGTAAACATTTCTTGTTACATCAAAGTTATAGCTAACGATTGTGATATTCTGGCCCATTAGTCGATGTTGGGTGTCCCTTCTTGTTGACAGCATACATTTTCTTTTACTACGTTTAGCTAGCTCTCCTGTTGTATTAAACAGTTCGGCTGGAAGACCGTTTGGTCCAGTAATCCTTGTTAAACGTCAGTCCAGATATTGCTATCCTCACTTCATTTTGGTCTGTCGGACGGAATTTTTGACTTGCATTGTCATAGTGGGCTTTTTCGCCGGTTAGCAGCCCTCGAAAATGATTCGGTGATGCTAAGGAGAAACCGTATTCAAATATCAATGCCATAAAATTATTTGTCAACTTAACCCAATTTCGTGGATATATTAAAAGATAATTTTGCTATTTTGGAAGCCCTGTACTTCAGGACTTAAGTTACCCGTCCGTCTGTATATCGGAGGAGGGTTCGAAGTATATGCGTCTGTAGTGACAGCCAAGCTGCATTTAAGCCTTTGTTTAATCTATTAACCGTTCTAACTACAGAACTCTTTGAATTCGGTCGGAAGGCTGAACACTCTAAGTCTTATTTGGGTTTCAGGTCATACTGAAAACACGAAAAATGAGTTCCCAAACAAACTTGCTCGTCGAGGATCGAAGGAAGTTTTCTCAGGACCTAAGCATTTGTTGTAAGAGACTCAATCGTTCACGGAGAATGCTATGATTCCACCAGAAGGTTACCACTCAGCACAGATTAAAATTAAATGGCCTTAAATAATAAGTGATCCGAAGAATGTGGATTTCATGAAGGATTTGACTAGAAGGTTTATTGACTACCCCATCTATTGCAAACGTCTGGCAAGAATAAATATGGAAATCGGTAGGAATGGTGTTCCCTAGGTACTAATTACAGAAAACCTTGGCCCTGCAATCATTGCTGACGCCAAATGTGTTTTTATTCCATTTCATTTTAAAATATATTTTGCTTAAGGAACACGAGAGAAAGTGCTAAAAATCCAATTCCGGTATAAACCCAAAAAAAAAAAACTCTTCAATGCATGCCTCTACTGAATAATTCGCATAGCATACTGAGATTGAGGATAAAAGCAAAAAATGAAGAACAAACACTCCTTTCGATAACATTCGCTCTTTTCTTCTCTCTATTATGACACTGTGACTCTGTGCTACTGTGTGCGTGTGTATATCAAAAGCCAACTTGGCTTGGTATCTATTGCGTCAACACGATGACGTCAGTACAACTGCCAAACGTTAAAAAAGTTCCCAAATGCTACCTTTTATTTTACTGCAACTGTTTTATTTTTTTGCAATCCCACATAAGGACGACGACAACGACAACAAAAATATACGAACATGACCTTAATGGATACTTGGATACGAACATAGCAATAGGACTAGGACATTTGAACCCCTTTTATCACACAAATTAAATCGCTCAGGTATGTATGCGTCTGTTATAGGCGGGTTTTGCGAGCAAATGTGAACACACTTTGACGACAACGTCGGATCGAATTAACGTTATCGCAACTCAAGGTTAACTTTAAGGTCAATAAACATTTTATTTTACATTAGATACATTATCATACTAACAACGTCCAGCAGTGGCAGCTCAGCTTCGTGATTCGGTATGCTGCCACTACATGGCCGTGTTTTGGGAAATACACCACTCTTTCGAATACTGAAAAAGAGACTTTTACAGAAAAAAAATGATGGCTGCGATGAAATCTATGCCATAGGCAAGCAGCCACGTTTTACTATACTCGAATTCATTTTCGGTTAGCTACGAGCTGTGAGCTATCCGATATCAGAGACTTATCTAAAAATTATGCGCATCGCTGTGCACCCAAAAGATGCCTGCTGATGATGATATTGTCCTAGCGCAGGGGCCTGGGGAGCTATGCTGCCCCTACGAAGTGTTGTTATCACTTCGGGTGGATGGAATTTCTTGAAATACAACACGGGCCAGTAACACTGAAAAAAAAACACACACACACACTCCCAAACAAAATCATTGCTGGAAGGAAGATAACGTAAATTTATATTCATAGAATCCGGATATCTGCGTTGAAATCCCATGACCTATGGATGGTGGCACGGCAGGGCGGAAGGGTTTTTGCGCTCATTAATGAGCCGCTGTCTCCTTACAAAACGCGCAATGAAACGTATTTTTCTTGCTGATATCCAATGCATGATGTATGTATATCTTTTCTTTTGACTTCCTTCCGTTGCTTGCTACGATATGACTCTTCGTACTCTTAGTTGTGTGAATATTTTTTTTATTGCTAGGCAAATGTTTGGGTGGGGTCTTGAGCAGAATATATTTCCACCCAGTATTCCCTCGGGTGGTGGGCGGATGATCAATTTCAGTATGTTTTCGGATTTCGTTTATGCTGCGGAAATTAATGAAAATGCCATAAAATAAGTTTTATATGGAAATTCCATTTCGACAGTCATTTTCTCTGCACTTGGTTTATGGAACTTACATTCCCGAACAGGAATCAGTTAAATATTTTACCGAAATTAAGTTTTCTGTCTTTGCAGGAAAGAAGCTTTCAAAGAATGTTACAATGAAGATTCATGTAAATATTGGCTTTTTGAAACTTTTGCAGCGACTGTTTTTCAAAGAGATTTAATATGATAAGTTTTTCCAAATAAAACAGCGGATAAGAGGCAGTTTTGTATTAGAGTTAGAGAGTATATGTTAATAACACTTAAAAAGGCGTGACAAATTGAGCAATAACATGGACATGGCGGGTCATTTTTTTTAAAAAAAGTATTCTAATAAGGATGCAACTTAGTTTGTAAAATATATATATTTTTTGAAATGTTTAAACACTGCATTAAGTGCGAAAAGGAAATTCGTTACATTTATTTTTATTTTTTCCACTGGTAGGTGGAAAATCTTCCAAAAGACATTATGAGAACCGCACGTACTAATAGTAGTGTGAGATTCATACTTAATAAAAACATATCCCTTCAAAATCCTTTATACTACAACCAGGTTATATCCTATCTAGTAGTTTTGATTTCTGTTTCTTATTCGCTTGGCAGGTAGCCTCTTTGCGGTAGCACCTGCTAAACCGCCAATTGTTCGCGGTTACTTCTAAATGGTGTTTTTTAGAGGTATAAAACTTCGAATTGAAATAAAACACAAGAAAATCGTTTTAATGTCCATCAATATGGCTTTATTGAAAGGATAATTTTATGTCATTAATGTTTCAATATGATTTCGGGCATGTGGCCGCCGCGGCTGGTTCGAATAAAGACAAGTCTAGAGGTCCAATTTTCAACCACTTTTTCAAGCATTTGGGGCTGTATGTCGGCAATAACGCCACGAATGTTGGCTTCCAAGTCCTTTAACGTTTCTGGTTTGTTGGAGTAGGCGAGCAACTTCACATATCCAAAAAAAAAAATAATCCAATTGTATCAAATCACACGATCTTAGTGGCCAATTGACAAGTCCATTCCGCGAAATTATGCGCTCATCGAATGTTTCCTTAAATAAATCTATTGTGATGTGCGCTGTATTGCATGTAGCACCTTTTCTTGTTGGAACCACATCTCATCCACATTCATGCCATCCAATTAGAGAATCATGGCATCATGGCTCTATACCGGTCTCCATTAACGGTAACTGACTCTCCAGCATCTTTTCGAAAGAAGTATGGCCCAATGACTCCACCAGCCCATAGATCACATCAAACAGTCAGTTTTTGTGGATGTAATGGCGTTTCAAGGGTCTCATGTGGCCATTCAACCCAAAATGAGCCTCATCACTAAACAAAATTTTGATAATTTAAAAAAAAAAATGTTGAACCATTATTTTGCGTTGTTCATTTGTCAACCTGTTCATGATGAAATGGCAAACCAAACTGAATATAAATGACATTAAAGTTGCCAGATTTGACCACAAAATGTCAGTTTTATCTCTATTCGAAAAGCCAACCTCTAAAAAAAACACCCTTTATTTGTGCTAGTTCAAATGGCTTTTTCTATTGTAGTCGGCGCACTAGATTTGTATCATTTAGAATCTGCAGTTATTGCAATGACCATGAAGCCGGGTCCATTGCTTACGGGCAAATATTTTTATCTCATCTTCGACGGTAGCCATACCTAATTCTCGGTGGATATCACTGTTTCGGATATACCACGGTGCGTTAACAATTCTTCTAAGCACTTTATTTTGAATTGTCTGTCAAATATTTATGTGGTACAACCCCCAAAGTAATTCCAAAACGATTTTAGAACTTGCTTGTATAAATTGAAATGAAATTTACTTTATTCGAAAGGTAATCATCTGGCATTATAATTTAAATATGATTTTTTGCATATGACCGCCACGGCTGGCTCGGACGTAGTCTAATCTCGAGGTCCAATTTTTGATGACCGTTTTGATGAACGAAATATTCAGCAATCAAAACTCTATAGCAGAAGTAAGAACCAATTATTCGACCAACCCATAAAGCACACCAAACAGTCAGTTTTTGTGGATGTAATAGTGTCTCAATATACGCTTGAGAATTATCATCAGGCATTTTTGTTCATTGAAGTATCCATTCAACCAAAAGTGTCTATTCATGTTGAAATGCCAAACCAAAAGAAAAATAAATCACTTGACAGCTGTCAAAATGGCCGGCAATTAGATTAGTGTTGCAAACTTAAATTATATACCTCTCCCAAACTAACAGCCAAGCTATTTGGTTATATTTAATAACGAGCTCTTTCTGTAACTTTTCCTGATAGCTTAACATCGGCAAAAACGTTTAAATCAGAATCTTCAAAGACTTTAATTTGGGTAAGCGACTGTATGACGGTATGACGGGCTTACGGTAAAATTAAACCAGATATTTCGCAGTATCAATTAACTCTTAAGATATATAGAAATTAAATAGAAAATAAGCTGAAAAGTATAGAGTTCAATAGGCTGGACATTGGCTTAAAAGGGACTGTTTACGGTTCGGATTTTCAAAAGCGTGACTGTCCCCCCAACTGCGTGACATCTGGTTAATTGTATAATAACCTGAGGCCGAATTACGTACGAATAACGTTACGTACGAGTGAATAACTCCCATACATTATTGAACTACAGAATAAACACATTGGGATTATATTATACGAAGCATAACCTACTGAACACACTCTTTTTTTGTACTGGGGAAATTCTAGTAATTTCAGTCTTTTAGCGAGAAAAATTTAATTCTGTGTTCTGTCACTCGCGTTTTTCACGGAAATTGTGAGTTCAGCGTTCTGCAATTTGAAAAATAAAAACGAATTAATAAACCTTATCAATAAAAATGGATATTTTGCTATTTTTTTCGCCGTTCGATTCTTTTGAAGAAGTGTTTGGGAAAATATTTTTCACCAGATATTTTTCGGCCATAATATTTACTCTCCTGAATCATATTTATTGTGTTTAAAATAAAACTGTAAATGATTTAAATTCGTAATTTTAAGAAACACTTTACAAAAACTACCAAATCCTACACTTTTTCTGCCGTTTTGTTGCCATACGAAGCCTTCAGATGTATCGAATAAAAAAACATACGATCACTGACTAGGAAATTTCAAATAATCAAACTCGATACCTCGATAACTAAAGCAGTAGTGCCAAACCGAGATATTGCAGTGACGTATTGCTCGTTTGCTGATGCGGCAATTCGGACTCTGGTGTCAGAGTTAAAGTGCTAAAATTCCAGAATTTAGAATTGAGAAGATATATTATCAAACTTCTCTATATTCTGAGACCTAAAAATAGTGTCTTAGTTAAAAGCAAGCCTCCATGCCGCTACTTCATAAACAATAAATATAAATTTAATAAACTGGACCCTTACCTATTTTCTATAACCATTGAACAGATTTTTGGCTTGGCTGCTCCCACAGCCTTGACTGTAAGAGCTGAGCTTTATCTGACCAGCTCATCATAATGTTCCAAACGAAACTATCCATTGGAACCTAAAACAGGCTAACCTTGAGCTCTTCAAGTTCGGGCTGTCAATTATTATGGCAATCTTTTGACGCGGGGTATGTGTTTTTGTGCGATTTGATATGACGGCAGAGCTCTCGGAAAATAAGTAGTTCCACTTGGAACGCACCGGTACTATTCGTTTCGAATTACAAGTTTTAAGAAGAAGTAAAATCAATCCGACATAACTTTTGGGATAATCAAAAGCAACACATATTTTTTAAGGATAAATTCCTTAGAAAACGAAATTAAAATGTTACATGCAATAAAATATGTAGAAGTCACCCACGAGTACGTTTATAGTACGTCTATTTATTTATTTAAATGATACTACAAGAGGAACGTTCAGTAGTCGACGACAATTTTGTACAGAGTTTCATTGTCAGGGGACTCCACAACTAGTACAAGACTGGTCTTTATTGTACAGAATGGACAGGCGTTGGGGTAGAAAAGCGTATTAACATTGTCATTGTCGTGGTCCTTATAAGTCCAAAAACCCGCACTATACTTGATGTGCTCGTTTTTAGTAGTATTCTCAAAACTCAATGTCTTCTCATGCCAATGTTCATTGCGGTAAAATGAAACAAGCGAATCGAAAACGATGGGCTTAAGCATTGCAAAAGTGGATGATACACATCGAAAAGAGAGGTAAAAAAATGACTGTAGGAAGGACGATGCGCTACTTACGTAGGTTAGGTTAAATTAATTGCGTGTACAAGAAAGATCAATTGCCTCCTCGCCACACTCAGGTCCCAATGGACTCATTGTGATTCCCAGTTACGTAGCATCGTTTTAAGTTCTAAGTGCCGACATTAATGTATTGTATGTACGTTCAGCTTTCATCGTTGCGTGGGTATTATGCTTAAAATTAATTGCGTTGGCAACGAGTGCTCACATAATTATTTTTAGTTAACTAGCTTAAGGCTTTCAACATCTAATTGAGCTCACCGCGGCGAAGAAACGCGACGTTGTTAAAAATCACAGCCAAAAAAAATGGAAATCAACTACCAATAAATGTACTAAACGGACTAAGCATATCATTTCTGTATAATGTTTTGTAAATATTTACAGTGCTTAACGCTCTTTGTTTGTCATATTCTAAAAAGATTAACAGCTGCGCAAAATAAACTCACCGCGGCAACCCCAAACTTCGATTTTTTGGGCCCTAGTTGGAGGTCTACAAAACAGAAGATAGTATGTAGAGAATTCAACAGAACGAAAAGCAATATTTGACTTTATGGTTTTAAATATTTGCTTGCAAAGAATAGCATATTTAATGAAGCCTTTTCTGCGTCATCACGGTTTAACAAGCAGAGCTTTGAATGAATGATCTCTTCGCAGAAAAATTTGTCAATATCTCGAAATTACTGTTTGGAAAAGCTGTTTTTATTTTACCTAAATTTGATTAAAGAATTTGTAACTATTACCATTTTTATGCTAAATTTAATGGTGAATTTGAAAACGTTAATCGACAAATTGTGAATTAGGCCTTAATGTCGACTTCTTCATTGGAAATACAAAGGAAAAGAATTCGTTCAGAAATTTCTCTACAACTCTTACCTCTGGAATCCATTTGCATTTGTATTTGCAATTAATAAATTATCATCATAAAGTTTTTATTCGAAACTTTTATTTTGGACTCAGATGAACTTTGGGAGTAATACTATAATCACTTTTCTGTACTTTGTCTATAAAGGGCGGGTGTAGGTTCTTATCGATACCGAAAAGAAGTGAATAACGACACCAAAAATGACTGCACGGAGCGGAAAGAAAGGAGATCCGCTGAACTTTGCTACATACAAAAGATATATTTAAATTTAATTTTCGTATTAAAATAGTTAATTGAATGTTATAGGAAAAATATCGAATTAAAAGAGGTATGTTAAAACCGGAAAGTTTTCTCTTAGCCTTATGGACTTCACAACTTGACTACTGCTTTTCTACTAATTTCGTCTACGTGTATACCTTAGACTAAGGACAAAGTTATCGTGATCGTGGGAAAATTTCGAACTCAAGCTGATTATATTGCGACTATAGAGAAGTCCAAAAATGTTGGTACGCCAATGCCTTACGTCGGTCAATCTGTCTGTCTGTTTGGGCGCCTCTTAGTGACTCGCAGTTGAATTGTAACACAGAAAACCTTTCAAATGCTTTGTGGAACTTGTTGAATGTGTTAAAAACCAGATTTTGGATTCATCACACATTAACGAACATGAAAAGGGTATCAGCTCAGGTTAGGTAAGACCTAATGCATCCTTTTCAAACTATGCTGTAAACGATTTTTGTTAAGGTTTAAAGAAATTATAAACATTTATAAATAAATATTCTTAAACATTTAAGAATAGAGCAAATTGCCGTAGTCTCCGGGCCCAAACACCCTTGTTGGTAACCCTAGATGTGCTGCAATGTTGTGTATTATCCTTTGGTTGGTTATTGTATCTAACAATTATTGATAGCATTTTATGATTAGCTATCAGTGCATTTCATCAATTCAATTTAAATTTCAGAGTAGATTTTTAAATCTACTAGAAGGTTAGATTATATGGAATGAAATCTAATAGCAATCCACAGCACTGCGACCAGAAGGATTTAAAAAGTGTGTTGCGCAAGGTACATAGAATGCACATGGATTTTTCAGAGTATTTTTTTGGAGCCAAATTATAAAGTGCTTGATCGAGCTATATCGTCTCTAGTATTGGAATTCATTTCCGAAAACGTTAAAAATCGTTGTTCAAGGCATTGGAATAATAATTTAAATCATTTAAATTCAGTTTTAATTATTTCGGTTTGTGTCCAGTTCTTGTGGTAACCCATCTGCCCTGATATCCTAGGCCTAAGCCTAGGGGAAGATCCAAGGCTGCACCGCGGTGTTAAAAACGAGTTATATGTGGCGAAGCCATTAGGTAGAGAAGGTTATTTATGATTTAAATTTAGAAATAAATACAATTTCCTTTATCCACGCAATAAAATGAAGCAACATTTTGATATTACCCACTGGAACAGTTAATTCATATAAAGCTATCTCGCAAAAACTAATATTATGGTGTTAATATGTGTTTAAAGGTACTAAAAATTACAAACATTTTATTTGTAAATGCGGTTAAAGCACGTTTGTCCATTTCTTAAAAACATTTATCCATATATTTAGAAACATGAATTGATGATCACTTATGAGGACTGACGTCGATATAGAGGAGTGGGTAGGGGATGTTTTGATATAAAAATAAACTTCGAAACGTAGTAAGATCAGCTCAGTATGAGGGATGATATTACGACTATAGAGAAGTCCAAATGGGTCCGCCATTGCCATCCGTCTGTCTGTCTGTCTGTGTGTCCGGGCGCCGTATGGCGAAACGGTTCAACGGATTTGCTTCAAAGTGCGTATATAAGGTTTTTGGGGATACATCTCGCGGCGTTTTTTATTTTTTGCTTTATCGCTTGAAATAACGGTAAATTTTTTTTTTTCTGAAAATCACTTATTACTATTTTTCTAGAAAATGGTTACAAGGATTTTGGTCTTTTTTGTACTAAGGATACTTGGGATGGGGTCAAAAATACTGCATACTCAGATTTTGGAAAAAAATCGGTTAACGGTAATTTATAAAACCTTTAATATATCGAAAATTAATGAAGCGAACTCAAAAAAATTCTACTAATTTTTTTATACTATTAAGTCGAAAAGTAAAATTTAAAATAAATTCGTTTTCTCAAAAACGACTCTAACGATGTTAATTAATTTGTATTTCGAACAATTATGTTCAAATTGTCCAATGTGCGAAATTACATCAAAATCGTAGTGAGTTAAATAAATTTGGTATGTGATCAAATGTTACCATTCTGTTTAAGGAGATTTAAAAATGCACGTCATGTAGCGAAAAAGTTTCGTATGACTTTATTTTTTTGACTTCAGTGCAAGCAATTGGCTGCGAGTCCTACTGACGTCAATTAAATCGTTGACGACATCTCGACGAACTCATTCGTCACTGATGGTGACGGCTTTTGTTGCCGCAAAACAGTTCTATTGACAATGAGCTCATCAATAACTATGATTGAATGGTAGGTAGTAGTATGTGAAGTTTGTAAGGCCATAGCATCATCGGCAAGAACTTTGAGGTAAAAAATACAATGGAAATGTTTGTGCGCATTTTCTTGCAAATGCCTGTATAATGGGAATGTATTTGGCTTGAAAATGTGTCACATGCAACTTGTTCATATATGACGAGATTCCTCACAAAAGTAAAAAGTGATAACATCTGATCATTTCATTTGTTGCTGCTGATAAAGCACAAACTCTTATACACATAATTATGACCCCCATCTCGAAGTAAGTTATTTATATTCTTTTATAAAAAAATCACATTTACGGTAAAAGCTAATAAATTACTTCCACTAACAAAGCTTCGAAGAACATTCTACATACTAACTTAACCCAGCCCACTTCTCCGTTATCCAAAAGCACTCGCAAACATAATAGTAATTCCCTCACATACGCCAGCATATTAAGTCCATTACCATCAATTTATGTCCCATAAATAAAAAAGAAGGAACGCGGCTCCGCTTCTGTACGACAAGAAAATGTATCTCAGCATCGAATCTGGCAGAAAAGGAATATAATCCAACATCATGACCTGATGTGTACGCTAATATAACGAAAATTCTTTGGAATTCCATAAATAGAGAGGAGTCCCGTATGGAGATGGTGACATTGTCCTACCTCCGCGCACCTCTCCCAACTCAGACAACGCATCTTACATTACAATGGTGATGACTCTTGGTACACATTGAAACATCACATCGCTCCGTGCTGGGGTTAAAGTTGAACATCGGATTCTCATGCAAATATTTTAAATATTGTAAATGTATCTCTTACAATGTCCGGGTGAAGCAGGCAGAGGAAGAAACCCCTGTTGTGTCGCGTCGCCTCGCCTAGACACTATCAAACACATTTTCTAGTGGTAATGGATTCTAAAGGCGGGCGCCACCAATAGTCCTAAAAAGAATTGTGTAGCTCATCATAATACAACAACGCACACGCACATGCACACACTTTCATGGACATCCTGGCCAAGAGAGAGGGTCTTTATTGCAAAGTTATACTTTTTAACTATGTATATCCAGCACAGGCAGTGCCACCCACATCGTCGAAGAGTATAATATCCTCTGTCATCCTTTGCATGAAAATGATGACAAAATAGTAATACAGTTATGTAAGTGTAGTGTAATGTGCCAATTTACGGTACACAGGATATTTGTCATAATATGTATTCTTCGCAGAGTCGTATGTGTTTGTAGTATAAAATATATGCGCTTTTGTAACTATGTATCTATCGTCTGTATTTGTGTTTGTATTTTTTTACATATTATTGTCTAATCCCAATGAATGTCGTAAGAGCGAAGGGCTGGTTGTCTAGTGCAAGTAAGCGTGTAAAAAACTTTTCGCCAATAGGGTTTCTAAGGATAGATTGTAATTTTAGCCTTTACAGGGGACGCTGAGGGTGCTGCTGCTGTTGCTGATGATGATGATGATGATGTTGATGATGATGATATGCGGTGGAAATAGGACACCAGAAAATTCATTAAGCAGATAGTGGTTTGCAATTAAGCGTTCTGGCACCCTTTTGAAACAGTTGAAACAGTTGTTGTTCGACTTTGAAAGTAAACATGCGTTAAGAATATATTAGTAGCCTTGGGGCGGAAAGTTAGGTTTCTAAACTGGTTAATATTGGATGCAAATACTATTGAATCTGTATGTATGTCCTTTTCAAACGAAGGTACTGGCCGCCCATCTATATAAACGCAAATACCCACTGTTTGACTTTGTGTCGCTTTAAGAGTGTTGTTTGTCTTTGTGCAAAAAGAGCGATATCTACATAATTTGGCATTAATATGGGCATCATTTTGAAATTAATTACCATAATAATTGTTGGTTTATTGTGGGTGAAGGTAAAAAGCAAATACACATTTAAGTCCTTGTGCTTTCTGCTTTTTTTTATGACCGGAGGACTAACCTTTTTCATTTTATTGACGAGCATGTCATGCCAATTACTTGAGATACGGATCGAGTGACTCATTTCTGTGAATTGTCTCTTTGAGTCCCACAATGTGGAAGGAGATTACTGCTGAATGTTGGATGTTGCATATTGTCTTGCCTGTTGGATATGAATAATTTGGATGTGGCAGAAAAAGAGAAATCATCCTCCATAATATCAAGTGTCACGTGGACCAAAATATTTGACGATGAATTTATTTATAACACTTGAGTTGCTGTTGAGGAGCCATGGATACGGGCTTTGTTCTTTGAATTATGATTATTTTGGGGTATTCTTACGATATAAATAGGATCTCACATCAAAACATAAAGTCAATTTCATTGATTCAGAAGAAAAACGAACACATTTGTTACTACAGCTTTAAAGATATCCCAAAGGAGGAAAATATGGTAAGGCTGAGAGTAGGTCTTGGCAGTTCTAACGCTGTGTCTATAATCGAATTAAACATATTTCACAATGTGAATAGTTAACTTGATTATAAGTAGTTTCAAGGCTTAAAGAAAAAGTTACTGTGTGAAGGGACAAGCTACATGAATTACCATTACCATTGTGACAGCAATTGATGAGATAATAATTATATTTTCATAGAATTACCATTATCAGCTCAGCTGAGCTTCCGTCCACCATTAAATAGAGAAAACAAGATATGATACACAGCAGTTTCTGAATCTCACCTCAGAGGGAATTGTACCCAAAGGCTGACCACCAAACTGAGGTAGTTATGTCCCTCCCTACGAAGGAAAAACCCATCAAAATACAGAGAGGGTTGAGGACGAAAACAACATAGGAGAATACCATCGCTATGTTCCATCCATAATTGAAGTGAGAAAGCAAACCATAACTCAACTTGAATCATAACGATATCTGCTGGAGGAAACCATTACCAGCAGAACCTCAGTAAAAAAAAGATGTGCATCACTAGCGCACTGCGAGCACCTTAATTCAGAAACGCTGTGATCAGGGGAAATGTGCAGGAACAAAACATGTCAAACACATTTCGAAGAAGGAGGTAGGTGTACAAAACGCAATACAATTAACCGTTCCTGCTCAGCTGGCTAATCTACTTTAAGATAAATGCCTAATAGAAAAAAACTAAATACTTTACGATCTACACTGAATCTGATCACGTAAAATAACGGAGTCCGACAGAATCCCGAAAAACGTAATCCCGAAAATCCAAAATGTCGAAAGCTTACAATCCCGACAAGTCACAATCCCGAAAGTGAAACTTAATATGTTAAGGAGCGTATCGGGATCCTTCTTTTTAAAAACCATTTTTTTACAAATCCCGCTAAAAAAGTTTTAAAAGACCGTCTTCTAAATTCCCGGTTTCTTAAAATACTTTGTTTATACTTTGCATATACACAACCTCGTGCCTACTCCAAATCTAACAATGAAACCATGCAGAGGGGTTGCATATTCCATTACCTGCCTGTCTATTTTCCGAATTTTTTTTCTGAAATTTGGGATTTTGTAGTTTCGGGATTTTGGAGTTTCGAGATTTCGTTTTTCGGGATTGTGTCCCCAACCCGTAATGTACATATAATGACGAAAAGGCGGAAAAAAAGGATGGCCAGGCAATATAACTTATTTTGTAATAGATTTTAATGTGAGCAAAATAATCTAATCTACACCAAAGACGATTATGACAATCTCTTTTTATTGGGGAGATATTCGTGTACATCCGTCCGTGTTCGTCCAAATTTAACGTGTCTTAAATACAAGAAAAGATAATAGCTAGATAATTAGTACTATTATTTTAAATATAGAAAGAAAAATAATTTTTGTCCCCGAACCAAAGAATGGTAAATCGCACCAACATCGTTCAAGTGGTTTTTGAGAAATTTTGTGCTTAATAAACCATTTGTATGGTATTTACCATTATTTAGAATGAACGCTGAAAACTCTATATACGAAATTTGAAACAAATTCGTCGAACTGGTTTGCAATATGGCTTCTCTACAGACATACCGAGGAACCAAATCGCGGAACCCTTTTTTTTTACTTTTAAAGTTCAGCACTATTGCTCAACCTTATTATAAAAGGAACTGGTATCGTGAACTCGAAACCTATATAAATTCAAAATATAAGTTTTTTTTTTTCAACTAGTGCTTATTTCGCGAATGGTAACACTTAGCTCATGTCTGATTTGACAGATAATTAGTTTTATCCTTCCGCAGAACGAATATGGTTGTGTATACGCTTGAACAACGATGGGAAATATTGCGGCATAATTGGGCCATTTTTCTTCGAAAATGAGCAAGGAGTGGCCGTTACAGTCAATGGCGATCGTTATCGGGCCATGTTGAACGAGTTTTTGTTCACAAAAATTGAAGAGGAGGATATTGGCAACATTTGGTTTCAACAGGACGGCGCTATGTGCCACACAGCCGAAGCTACACTCGATGTTTTGCGCCCTGTTTCAACAAAAAAAAAGTTATTTGGCGTACCCTATATCTAAAATCTAAGGTTGGTATGGATTGAATGTATGTATGAAGTATATCTAGTTTTTTTTCCACCGACAGAAAAAAGAATACATTAAGCTTTCGTTACCTTTTTGCAAATCCCCTGCCTGTTTAAAGTTATGTTTAATTGGTTAATTGCGTATAATGAGGGGGCACGAGATAAAATACAACCGTTTTGAATTATGGTTTGGTGGTTCAAACATATTTTATTTGAGAATTTATTAATTTTTGTGGGTGAATTTATTGAAATTGGTTGGTTAAGTGGGTGTGTATCGATTAAAACATAAAATATATTTGAAATTTCATTGCAACTACCTGCAAGGGGCTAAATTTGAATGGCTTTTTTCTCGACTAGGAGCAGATTTGCACAAACATAAAATACTTAATTTAATGTTGGTAGGCACGTGTGTAGGCCTTTACCGAAGCAAAGTGAAGTATCAACAAGAAATTATGATTTCATTAAGAAACGCAAATTAAATTTAAAACTTGTTTAGGTAGGATGTTTCTATTGGAATTCACTCGATTGAAAAATGTGTAATTACCTGCAGTTCCTAAGTCACACCTAAAGTCCAATTAGACTGGTTCATTTTTTAATAAATACCACTAAACATTGATTCATGTGCTCAAGACGATTTATATCCCGCCTTTAGCTACAACAAGTCGGGAGAACCTGTAGAAATTTTATCGCAGTCCAGTCAGAGTGTAAGTAAATATAAACTCTTTTATTCCCTTCAATCAGTATCAGTTATTGAACTAAATATGAGTAAAGTTTTTGTATTATAAAATTAATATAAAAATCTTAAGAAATTTTGGGCAACAAAATTCAAGCGTTCTTGTTGAGCATTGGCATCTATGACGGCGCACGTAAGTGGTACAAATGAACTCATCCACATTGTCCAGTCAGCCCGAGCGACACTCCCATGACTCTGTAAAGATTGAAAACAAAGTGCCTGTTCTTGATCAATTGCAAACTTTTTCCTTGCAAGTTCGTCAGCCCGCTCATTGCCCGATATGTCTTTGTACACAGGAACCCACCAGAGACTTGTCTTATGCTAACAGCCAAAAGCCTTAAGTTCGAGGCGACATGGGAGCGCACGGCGAGAAGTGGCTTGAACTTTATTTCAATAGCAAATACTGTCTTTGAGCTTGGAAATAAAGGTGTCGCGCCCCATGGGCAAATACAAAAGTAAACTTAAAGTCAGTAAGAAATGTTCTCACTTTCTCATAGTTCTCTTTAATTATCAAACGAACAGAATCAATATATTGCTACAATGTGTGAGGCACGCAAAAGTAAGTTTATTGTGTCTATCTCTTCCCCAAGGATATATTAAGTTAACGCAGATCACAGCTTGGGACACCCCGCTTTGTTGATTTGATCCAGGAGTTTATAAAAGTAAGGCTGAAGCAACGAGAACCTCAACTTCAAAAGAAAAACTATACCTTTCGTCTGAAAGAAACTTAAAACAAAACCACCAATATAGCCAAATAGTGACTTAAAGCATGCTAAATAAACCACTAGGGAACCCTGGTGAAATTGAACGAAGACTTAGACGAAAAAAAAAAATTTGTTTGCTCCACTTTATTTTCCTTTGGGAGTTTTTTAAGCAACTGAAGGTTCTTAACTCAAAAACGATACACGTCTAAAATACATTACTAAGGAAGTTTTGTTGATTGCGAAGTCATCAACTCTATTGCTCCAAGTCAGAGCAAATAATTGTGATAAGAAACTAATAGAGAAAGGTCATGCAACTACATATTAGATCGTGTTATATGTTTTGCAACAAAACATACATAAAAGTGTTAACAAATCACCCTTAATACTAATCTCCAAATTCTTAGCTCGTTAATTCAAACAAAAAATTTACCTTACATCCCTTTCGAACCCCAAATCGATTACAACGTACTGATAGCAAAACTAACAGCACTAAAGGGATCATTTCTGAGGTACACGCTTTCATTTTTGTGCAGATTTACTCTCAATACACACATTTAATGAGCCATGTACCCAAATACAAACACGCCATCAAATGGCACATGAATCCCTTTTGCAAAAAAGGCCCAAATTCAGCAGCCCTTCTTCACTCAATCATTGGCACCACACAAAACAGGGAATGAGCAGCACAACAAAAAAAAAGGTGAAAGGAAACGACAAGTAATTTTGCTAAATTTGCGGAAAATCCCCTTTTTCTGTTTGGTAATATCTGAATTCCAGGAGACATCATAAAATTTCATTTTGACTCTTAAAAGTGTTGCTTTCATCAGAAACACCAAGCAAATTCAATGGCGCTTCAACAACAAAAGAAAGGACCATACCACAAAATATAATAAGAGATGACAAAAAAAGAAAACCTAACACGAAAAATTACACCGACTACCAGATGTGATGGAAAAAAACGTCTTCGTCGTCGTCGTCGTTGTCTTTAATCGAGATTTTTAATAGAAAATTCACGGCATTTCGAAAACCCATTATCGACACCATGACTCTAGTTTCGATATGCCCTCTTTTCATTTTCGTCTTCTCATGGTCGAGGACCATGCTCTTTGCTTTTTGCCAGTTGTCGTTGTTGTTGTTGGTGTTATGGTGGCGATACGTACAAGAGACATGTAGTCATCAAATTGGACATAAAAATGACAAAAAAGAAGAAAATCAATATAAAGAAATCTCTTAATACACATTCATGTACAATAGAGACTTCCATACAATAGTACAGGTGGGTAGGAATGGCATGAATAAAAAGAGAAGACGTTCTTTTTTTATGTTGGGTGGGATGAGCTTTTTTCGAGTCAGAAATTGATTTCCATTCAATATTTTTCATTTAAAAGAAGAGGTTACGCTGCATTTTTTCGATGTTTTAGCGGGAATTTGCTTGTCAGTAAATTTAAATGTGGCCGTTCAATGATCCCATTTTTAAAAACGTGTTCAAGATAATTTCAATATAACAGTTTCGCCGTAATTAGTTTGGAACTGTTAATAGTTTGAGTCCTTAAATGAGCCAAGTCTAAAAAACGTTTTCAATTGTTATTGTTAAATCCTTCGATCAGGCACTAGTTAAATATGTTTTAAAAAAGTAGTATTAATTTCATTCAAATCCACCGAGCAGTTCTTAAATGACAGTGTACACCGATTAGTGCTGTTTTCAATTTCAAAGAGGACCCCATTGAAGAATTTTGGAGAAAAATTTAAGTCAAAGAGGAGCCACTGAAAATGTATCAAAAATTTGGTGTATAGATGTTGGTTTCGGATCTTCTTTGATTGTTTTGTTGGTTTTTTTCCTTGGATTGTGAGGACGGCGCCGGCGATGGTGTCTGCGCAAATTCATTCGGTTTTCGTATTAAACATCTTAAATAAACAAATTGTTTGCAGTATTACTAACTAAAAATTGTTAAGCAACTTACTAGTACTAGCCAGACGCAAACAAATTTATTTTTCCTAGAAAAACTGCATAACCTATGCCCATTCGAAATTAAAACGTCATGAACCGTGTTTGTTATTGGCAATGGATTAGAGAAGTGCATTAAATACTAGAAATAGAGATGTGCAAATCATGTATGCCACGAATATTTGTCATCAGGTTGTAATAGAAGGCTATTGCTTTTTTGGCATTATGCATTAAATTGTACTAAACCTAATACTTTTGTTCTTTATAAATCCAACATTTTTAAAATTTGGGAGCTATTTTTGATATTAAGGGGGTGCTCAGCAAGGGACCCAAAAGCTGCTAAGCGATCCATTCCGCCAGCACTGACCGATCATAAAAACATTGAGGAAAACGCATTAAAAGTTGGAGCCCGCCTTACATTATTGACATTCAAGAGTTGTTATTCAATAGTTGAATAATTCGAAAAGTATTCTTCAGATTCACTTAAAATTTTCAGAGAATATTTTCAAGTTACAATACTTTGAGAATTTTTTTTTAATTCTGACTGCCCCTAACCCCTTAATATTAAACCAATTTTTTGTAAGATCCTTTAAAAGAGAAAGGAGGAGGTCCCTTAGTGAGTTAGGTTTAGTAAGCTACTAAAAAACATATTTTTCTTTCCTTATCCGAACCTTGTCAGAACTTCACAAGTCATGACTGGTTCGCCGTTTTAACCTCAACAATGATTCGTAACACATCGTTACTGTTTCATTTGTGTGATCCAGGAGTTCAAAAGCCTGCCTCTTTTTGCGTTTCTGTAGAAACGTTGATTGACGTTGCCTTTTTGACGGGATTTGTAGGGTTGCTTCGTTAGACGTGGCAAGACGTTGTCAATTTTTTCGAGATGGGTTCTTTGACATGAAGGCTTCCTCCGATTTTTGAACGTCTAACTCGATCAAACGTTTTTAATCTTAACCCTCCCTAATACTCTCGCGCATATGTTCTTTGAGACCGGCACCAATATTGTTTTTAACTTTCTCGGTCTGTCTGTCTGTCCAGGCGCCGTATGGCGAAATGTTTCGAGAGCTTTACTTCAAAGTTCGTATATAAGGTTTTTGGGGCCTTTTTTTTTTTTGCTTTATCTTTTGAAATAACGGTACCTGCCATACAATTTTTTTTGGTGAAAATCACTTAACACTATATTGCTCGAAAGAGGTTCCAAGGATTTCGGTCTTTTATTTGGGATGGGGTCAAAAATTCTGCATACTCGATTTCGAACAACAAATTTGCATACTTCGATTTTTGAAATCATTTCTTTTTAATTTTTTTTTCATATAACGATTTTCTTAAATTTAAATTAAATTCGTTTTCTCAAAAACGGTTTTAATGATTTTAATATCTTTTTGTATTCGAACAACTAGTTAAAAGTGTCCAAAGTGCGAAATTACATAAAAATCGTAAGTGCCGTTTTTAAGAAAATATAGTTTTTCAAAACCTTTAAGTAAATTTGTCACCATTCATTTTCGATTCTTTTTGCGATTCAAAAACGCATCTCATGTACCGAGAAAGAAAGATTCGTATGAAGCAGTCGTGCACTTTATTTTTTTTGCGCGGGTGTTGGAGGTTATATATGTACGTTTGCTTCGCTGTTTATCGTAGAACCCATTTGTTTATACTATCTGGTCGGGTTTAAAATTTTTGGTCAGAGAATGAGCTGTTGAATTAAAGTTTTAGAAATAAAGGGCTTAAAGCTTCGAATTTAATTTTAATTTTAGGAAAACTCATTTCAAGCTAATTCGGTAAAAATCGAATTGAAAATTTGTTTTTTTTTTGTTAAAAATAATCCACTAAACTTTACTTCTTCGAATACGAAAATAAATTACATAAGTAACTTACTGTATTATTTTCTTAACTTGTCATTACATATTTTATTGATTGGTGCTCGCCAAAGAAGCAATATTCTCCAATAGCAGCACTTTCGATAACACCGTTAAGAATAATCAATGTGCGGATAGTTTGCACACAATTTCAAGTAAGCCAACGCTCCCTTAATTGGATTTGGATTCGCATTAAGTTTCATAATTGGATTTGATCTAATGGAAGAGAGCTGTGTTCGTGATAGTTTCTGCTGGAGGAATATTGCTCGTCAAAACTTGACGAACGAAATAATCCAATAAATTATGTAAGCATCTTAAACTTATGAAATAATTGACTTACGCCATCGGGTATGAATTTCGCGGACGCCTGTGGAGAACAGAAATCCTGGAGTACATCCTGCAGTTTTCGCGTTGAATCTGTAAAGAAAGAAATAAAATGTTTGCGGGTATCAGTATCAGCATCAGTATCATACATTAAATTGCATGTGGCTAATGGTGGACATGGTGACAGCATAATAAATTACACCCATGATCTCCATTGTCCATTTGGCAGAAAGTAATTAGCTAATGGGAATATGTATCCCACCAGAGGAATTCGATAAAAAAAAGTAATACTGTCCAGCAAAGGGAAAGCCGTTCGCTAACAGCGCGACGCTGGACAAGAAAGATTAAGTTCCACATCCTTTCAGCGGAGAAAGAATGACCGTGTATATCACCCCCAAGACGAGCGTTCGATTTAGTATGGCTTCCTCGACAACGCCAACTGCATTCAGATTCAAGCACACACACACTAACATCTCACATGAGCGCTGGTGTAATTTATTGCATAATTATTGAGCAAACGTGTTTAACCTCGGGTTGCACACAGTAGATTCTATACGGGTACGGTTCTCTTCTCGCACCATTCATTATCCTAGCCATGAATGAAGGCGAATCTTATAGGGCCATTGCCATTCAGCACATGATGATAGCATATAAACTTAATTATGGCATTGGCATTGTGGATGTACATATATATATAGCCGGTAACCGCAGTACACTACAATACACGAGGACAGTATCGCTGCTAAGTATGCTTGAATGGGGTTTAAAAATACTCGACAGCAATTTATTTTAGATCAAAGAGAAGTCATTTGTGGGCGTGATGTAATGGTGTACCCGTACCCGGACGATTATGAGTCAATTAACTTAAATCGATCATAACTCTGACAACAAGTGGGATTCAGCAGCTTTTCATGGATTGTTAGTTAACTTTTTACATAGCAATGTAGGTCAACATCGATGCACTAATTGATGAGAAGACTGATTTTAAATATAGAACAAATATGAGAGCTGACTAGTCATCCCTTAGCCTTGGTGCAATCACACATTTTCCCTTAAAGGGAGAAAACTTAACTATAACTGCTTTGAATGTGACAGTTTTCACATCGTAAAAGTTTTATGTTCCGAAAGACAGAGATATGACATATTTTCGCACTGAAGTGCAGCTACGAAGGTGAATTGAAGTGTCAATTTGATGGGCGTGATCATTATTATGGTATCCTTAAGCATCTTCAGATGGTGTGGTTGGATTTTAAAGCTTCTTTGGGGAATACTCCCACTCTCACTAGGACAGACGCACTCCACGACAGGTGAAGATTGAAAGGTAATTTATTTTAATGGAGAGAAAAGTTAGTCAATAGGATGTATGGATGAAAAGATACTGACGGTTTCGAGTTATGATGTATTGAAGAAATACCACGTTTGATATTTAAATCGATCCCCAATAGATTTTACTGTCACATCGTGAAGCTTTTGATAAGTTACAATTCATTTTAGGTAGACGGTTTATTTATATGGGTATTAAAACTTTTAGAATTAGCTGCAATCTCATAATTCAATCTCATACTGAAAAATATGGTCACGTTTACGGCTTTTACAACACTTGGATGTGGATCTGTTTATAAATCCTTTCACAACTGATAGCGGTGTTCCCGCCAAATCACCAAAGATGTCAAGAAACCGCGCTTCCTTTGAGGATAAGCGGCTGGACAGTTATTCTTCCGACTCTATTTGCTCTTGATCTTCTGCAGAAATCGTTTGTAAAGAAGCTAGCCAGGATTTTAATGATACAGTGTTTAGGACTAGGACTAGGACTAGAGTAGACATTTCGAGCTTTTCATGTCAATATTTGACCACAGACTTCGGGTTATGGTGCATTCATTGGTGTTGTTGCATTGTTCCTTAGTCAAATGTTCAGTGACACTGTCACTAGTAGTGTGCTTAGATCAGAGTCATATCTGGTCAGTTCATCCAGTTTTTCATTGTTTTCGATTCTAACGTATCTGGGATAATATCACCGAGTATTTATAGCCCAAAATGACATGGGGCAATCTGGTAGGCATTTCGCATTTACTAGGTTGGAGTCGATTGGTTAAGTGCTACTTGACTCTCCACAACGGCGGTAATTTTCGTTGGTGGTCCATCGATTGAGGTATACGTTTGTTGATAGTATTAGGTGAATTCCAGTCCTATTTGTAAGGTATAGTGATTGTAATGTTTCTGTCGCAGTCGTACTTCGGTTTCTCGTAATGAGCAAGTGACATAAGTCCTTTCCCTTTTAGTCTGAAAGCGCATTTGGCTTCCAAGTTATTTTTAAACAGGATAACAATATCTAAACTTAACCGAGACGTCTCATGTTAAATAGAAGTATAACGACGAAGCAGAATGCAAGTTACAGCGAGCTGTCACTGTTATCTTTGCGAGCAAAGGATCAGAAGGGACACTCGATATTGACAAATCGTGTGGAAAGTCACAATGGACAGCAATTAATTTGAGAAATGAAGAAATTTCTACCTAGGCTCGGCTATCACATCTGAAAACATCGAAGAATAACGCTTGCCAATCGCTGTTTCTTTGGGATATCCCAAACAATTAAAGAAACTCTATGTAAAAATTGATAATTCCAGTCTTGCTTTATAAATCTACAGAATTTGTTTCATGAATAAAACATCTTCGTGAGATTATTGGTTGCCGGGTTTTAAAAGAGACGATTTAACGATAAACTTTACGAGTTGTAAAGCGAAAAAGTACTAATGCTCTGGCTTACAGAAACTTTCGACTCTAAGCTGTAGGAGCAACGCAGTAAAGGAAGGCTTCGCCTTAAGTGGCGCGCTCAAGTGAAAGGTTACCTTGACCATAGTGTGCGTAACGAAATGTCCAAACTCCTCCCCGGAAACTTAGTACTGCCATTAGGACAATTTCCAAGAGTGACTTCAATATTTATTTTACAACACGATTGAGCCCTATCAAAAAAAGTTACGTGTTTTGATTTAATTTTTGAACATATTTGCATCTACCATTATACTAGAAAAGCTTTATATTCAAGAATTTTTTGGAAATGATTAAATTTTTGTCTTGCAAAATATTATTAAAAAAAATCCAGCTAGCGACGAAAATCAGACACGCTTTGTATCAGATCACATATTAATTTCTTGCTTCCTTGCTTCCTGCGTATACACGTTTTGGAAGAAGGAGATGACTTGTTTATTTATTAGCCAGAAACGTTCCATAACGTGACCTTAAGTTAACCAACAAACAGTGTTGGGTTGCAATTAGTCAGAATAAGCTGAATCACATTCAGAATCAAAGAAACTCCTTGAGCTGTCGGAGTGTGTACTTCTTTCAGTGGGGGTTTCCACAAGGGACAGTCTGATGAATTATGCCCTAATAAGATATTGGGTCTGCACTCTTATCTCTGATTATATTTACTAATCCTTTTTCTTTGCTAATCATCACCAGGGCCCCGTCAATTGAGAGCGACACCACTTTATCATAGCTAATTTTGGATTTTGTTAACAAAAATATCCTAATGTCTCTTGTTCCAAATCCAATTGAATAGGTACATAGGTAGGTATATTCAAAAGTATTTGGCGTTCCAAGGTTCGACCCACTGCCGTCGATAAATGGACCGCGATGCACCTTTTCCTTACCGCTGGTATAAATCAAAGGTCCTAGAGAATGTCGTTAGAAGTGATTTTGACAGAAGTGCAAATTTAACGCATAACAAGTGACGGCGCGTCATAGAGACATTTCAGACACTGTCTACCCACAAATTAAGCAGATAAAATTGCAAGTTTCAAGTTAAACACATAAATAAAATTTTATTTTCATGTAAAAAGTTTTTATTACCATTTCAGAGCTCCCTTTCTTTTTCTATATAAAAATACTTCTATTAGCAAACACTTCTCTGCTATTTCAATCCTTGAAAATTACTCTTATATTGAAACTAACCAAATTATAAACCAGTTCCTGGAAAAATATATGCAATCGAAACAACTGTAGACTTGCAGAGTAGACACAATGCCGCTTGTCTAATGCTCCTGTTAGTGTAGAGTCCCTTTAGCATAGAGTCGCTCTAGCAACTTTTAAGCGTTGAGAATAGTCATCTGACATTCATCTTTTGCTTTAAACTTTAAAAGAGCAAGAAGATTGGATCTATTTGGATTTCGTTTGTTGGTGTTGGTTTGACTTGCACCTGGCCGCAACATTCATGCTGCCAGTTGATATAATAAACTTTTTGAATTCAGTTAGATATTATTCTATTACTGTAGTGTGGTTAAATAATAAGGTTGCGCTGTCGCTATGGTTTTCGATTTAGATTTTTTTTCAGCTTCTTCTTTTCTATTTCCGAGAATGTTACGATCAAGAGAGGTTGTCATGACTTTCTGATTTTTTTGCCGCATCTCTACTGGTGCCTCTGTGGGGCTCACCTGTCCTATTTTAACAAATTTCGTCAGGCCGTTAGGATCAACATAACATTTGCTAAGGAGTTTGTCTGTCATTATACAGCTTCCCTAAAAAGTTTGCAAGGTCGTATAAGAGTGAGTGGCATATGTAGAGTCATAAGGTCTACTCTAGAAATTTTGGTTTCGCACGTCACTGCATATAACCAAATTTTTCATTTCTTCTCTGGCATAACATATTTTGTTCTAACAAAATAATTAATATGTAAACTTTTATTTATTACGAACTGATTTCGCACTAATTTACATTTTCAATTTCTTATTTATCTCCAGCCTAGTATAAAATGTCGCACTTCCTTTGCCCCTACATTTAGCCTCGATACTGTATTAACTAGGAATTATATCACTTTTATAGTTTTATGTAGATATACGTACGATCCATTAATTTTATAGAAAATAGAGGTTATTATATAGAAAATGATTCGGAACGTATTGAGGTATCCATAAATACTCCAATATAGATGGTGCTGTAATAAGCTTACAGTGCTTATTAGTCGCCTCGGCCTTGATACTAAGAAAGGAAAATGTATTCCTGCACCTATTTACGCCATGATCTATCTATACTCAAAATAATACAAGTCTATGTTGCCCTTACAGTCTCCTAGTAATTTTGGGTCGACCAGAAACTCAGTGCAGAAGACAGAAAATTGATTTGGCTATTATTACATGGAGGATTAGGTAGGTAGCCTTTTCGAGTATTCTGGAGTTGCTTCTAAGATTTTTCGTACTCTGACATCACAAGTTGTTGCACGTAAATAGCTACATTTTGCACTTCCTCTAAAACCATTCGCATTCGATCTGCAAAATTGTGCACGGATATCCGACGACTGACGTCAACAAAAAAAAAAAAAAAACAAACTCACACACAAAATAATATAAAACTCAAAATAATCCCATGGCCCAATTCAAATCAAATATTCGATGTCATGCCAATATGAATGGATACTCGCATGCACGCCAAATGCATTTGCCAACATATTTAAGTGTAGCTATGCTCAAGTTCTTATGTGTTGCTCTGAAAATTATTATTCAATATACTCACATGACGCAAGCTCCTGCAGGTGTTGGAATTCGCTTGGTGACAGTTTTTCCCATTTCTGTGCAAAAGAGGTCATCGTACCTGAAAGGAAAATAACAATAAAATAAATTTATTAAATATCGCTCGATGCATAGATACAGTTAAAGGTGGTGGTTTTGAAACTCATATTGACTGACAGACTGTTTTTTTTTTTTTTTTAATTTTGGTTTTAAATTTCCAATGCAAATTAGCTCCTACTCTGAATGTCAGATGTCATTGGCATATGTTCAAAAGTGGCTCTGTGAAACTTCTGATGAATGATGGATGCTCTCAAAAATAATTTAGCAACACCCACCAACAATTTAATTCCACTTTAAGTTAAAAAGTTTTCTTAGTTTGCTTCTCTTTTCGGTAGGTAGGCAGCTACCTACTTAGGAATTTGAATTCTATTTTCGAAACATTTTTAATGCTAAATTTAGTCATTCAATCTATATAGAATACAATTGAGTTTTGTTTGTGTCAGACGCGGTAATAAGTTGAAACTTTGTTTCAAGTTCACAGCGGCAAATATATTTTTCATTCTCACATCTGACGTTAATAGTTTTGTGTTTGTGAAGTGCATCCAAAAATTCGTGCTGGAAGGTGGTGGTGCACACTCTTGTAAATGACCTTCGACTAGTTCCAGATGCACATATCAACTTGAGTTGTTTTATTGTGTGAACATAATTAAATTGAAGATTGATTGATTGGTGCAAGTTCTAGGGATCTTTGATTATGTGTTTTATATTTTTTTGATTTGAAACGAAAATACGCCAGCGTGATATTGAAAAGAATATAAATTGAGTATAAGAAGACGTCATGTAGGATCGCAATTAGTATATTTTAGAGAGCAATTTATAATGCATGCCAATCGGAGGTTCTGGCTGCATTTAAGTTGCTGAATTGTTGCTAATGAAGACGATATCCGACAGGGATAACACCATTTGAGCGACAATTAATTGATTATAGAAATACAGGACTAAAGCCTAGAGCCTTTTCAACTATTGTGGTGCGAAGGTATATTTTTTGACACAAATTAAATGGACCTGCAGTTAAATGTCGATCCCGAACGCCAATTTTATTTTTGATAATTCTTACTATTGAATGTTTGTCAGACTATCGCAAGATATGTGGCAGCGAACAAGAAAAAACACTTTTAGCTGGTTTGCTTAGTAATCCAACGAACTTATCTACCCAGAAAGGGTTGAAGTTTTTTTGTTAACTAAATTATAATCTTTAAACTCAAAACTTGTAAAAGTTTGTTACATGCCTAATTCCTACCAACGACATTGCATCCGAAAACCTCTATTTTCATTTACAAACTGTTTGAGTTATAAACCAGTTCTAAAAATTCAAATTTAAGAATTTCTGGACTAGACTTACGTAGACCGAAAGACTTTTAACGCCCTGTTTCAGAAAAATTTTGATTATTGAATTTAATATTAATACTTGACAAACTCATATCTTAGGCTAATGTATTTTAGTAAAATGCATTAAAAGAGGCATGGATTAGACCAAGCTGTTTAAAGCAAAATGATAAATAGGGGTGGTCGAATTTTCAAGCACAGTGTAGGATGTGGTAGAGTGGAAAATATTTAGATATAGTGGTAGATTTACCACAATGTGAAAACAGTGACAACACAGTGTTGAATACCAGAACACTGCAACATAGAAGGTAATGAATTGCAAACAAAAAACACATTGTAAACGGAAATTGACAAAGGTATGGACCTGTTTGGATAACGACAGTAAGCTGATGAGTTTTTGAAGGAATTTAAATTGCTTTGTGGAAGCTGTATTTAATATATGTTGTTAATACAAAGTTTATGGTCAAAGTGTTTTGTTTGGATGTGAGGTATCACATACGCCATAAGGTATGACCCTATCGGTTCTTTTTTTCCGAGGATCGATGGAAAATCTTTCATGACAAAGGCCCGACCGCCTGTGCTTATAACAGTGAGAGAATCTTACTCACTAAAAACACCTCCCTTCAAAATACTTTATACTACAACTATGTAATTCTTATCTAGTAGTTCTGGCAGGCGACCTCCCAGCGAAAGAACCTGCTAATCCGTTAAAGTCGGCGCACTAAATTTGTTTCGTAAAAAATTTGTAGCATTTTGTTATTGCAATGGCCATAAAGGCGAATCGAGTTGTTTACGGACAAATGCTTTTATCTCGTCTTCAACGATAAGCCTCGGTGGATATAATTGTTTCTAATATACCACGGGGCGTTTACAGTCGTTCTTTGCGCTCTATTTTGAAAAGTTTGTGAAATTTGTATGTTACTTGTTTTGGTACAACACCAAAATTGTATGCCATACGTCCAAACCGGTTTTAGCACTTGCTGGTATAAAAGCAGCTTGTTTTGTATGCTGAATTTGGTAAACCGACCAAGAAAGTTTCTTCTGTGCGTGTGATTTCCAATTTAGTTTCGCAATAATATAATGTCATTCTCAAATATATAGCTTCATTTGCGTACGGAATTTTTACGGAATCTAAAAATATGGGAAGCGTATTTACATGTCTGTTAGTAAAATGAACGTGCGTAGATTTGGTTTCATTGAGGACAATGCGCCAAGTCCTTGTCCACTCAAAAACCTTCTTCTGGCGGAATATCTCGAGTGTTAATTAATAATAGAATCGGAAAGTGTTATAGATTTTATAAATGCAGACGAATGTCAAATTCGATTTTGGAAATCGAAAAACAAACATAATTAGAATCTGTGTGATTAAGAAATGGAAAGCTGGACTACTTAAAAACTCTGAATTAGGGCTTGCCGCCTTCCTCGCCGCCGGTCTTGTTGTTCAATGTGACGTTAGACCGCAAGAATCTAAGAAAGTGGGGCAATACTCAGCTCTCAAGAGAACATCCGTCAAAAAGTTCAAAAGACTCCATATTATAATCAACAATGTTGACGTCCACCTCAGCGATATCATTTCCAAAACGTGGCTGAAAATATGTAACTCATTTCAAGACATCAGAAGTTTAAAATTTTTTTTGAGTTTTAAATTCCATTACATTAGGAAAGGAAAACTGGGTGTTTGGTTTCAACAAATGATGACTACTTTAAAGGAGGATATCTATAAGATTAAGTTACCTGTGAGTATCGAAGTTGTTAAAGGTTAGAAAAGGTGGGCAAACGATACGCTTAATGTGTTCATAAAGCATTGGAGCGATGTGCTACTGAAAACCGCAACAAAATTCTTCTTCAGGAGAACTTTTGACAATGCATTGTATTTGAAAGTTTTGCTAAGAATCCAATGCATGAAAGAGATTAAATCCGTAATTGGTTCATTCCTTAGTGTAGGCTTAGACCGCGTCTCAGCCTCAAATAGAAAATCTACAAGACGATTTTCCACTACAAAACTTACTAACTCTGACCATTAATATGGCAAAGTATTAAGCCAAGAAAGAGAACAATTATAGTTGAACCAAGTGAAAACGATGAAAGGATGTATCGTTGGTGTATCGAAACCAGGCGAAGCATCAGCTTCATGCTTCCCGCCACAACGTGATGCCATAAATCACAAATCGATTCTCAATTCAGCGATTTTATAGTGTCAAATCTGCGAGGAAATAGAGAATCTACAAAGAATAATAATGACAAAACTACATAGGTTATTCTGTGTATTACAAAAAAAACTTATTTATGAGTGACTATGACGAGGAATTTATGTCTCAATGCCATATATCAATAGTTAGATCTTCCAAACAAATGTCAGCAGATAAGGGTAAGAAAATGTCAAAATAATATTTATTTATAGTTATTTACGACTTCTCGAACCCTACGCGTCTTGCCTGTCAAGCTGAAATATTTATCTTAAGGTTCGCTTCTATTAATACTCATCTGACGGTGTGTGGTAAGATAACATGTGATGCTGAAAATTTTTATTTATAACTCTTTTTTTGCTTATTACTTCTGCGATAACACTATGTATCTGTTTTGTTCGATTAAAACTTGTTAAAGCCAATTGATGTTTCTCTCCAATGTTTCGCTGTCAACGAAGCACGTCGATGGTAATTGCTAAGAAACCCAATTATTTAAAAAAAAAATAAAAGAATATCAAACGAAGGAGAGATAACGAGAAATAATGTTCCACATACGCCACCGTATCGAATCAGCGAATCCTTTTAAGTGCAAATATGTTCTCCATCATGATATGTATGTAATTTATCGCAGGAATTGATTTTCAAACGAAATTATGGTTATTACTTTATTTTCCAATTTTCGGAAAAAAACATATTGATAGGGAATATGGAAGAAGGAAGCCCTTCCTTCTCCGTTACAAAACGAACACAGACATTTCCCTTGGCACGAGAAATATATTGTTGCGCATTTCGTACGTTATTTCGATTTCCCTTTGTCCACTCACGCGCATATGTACATGTGCACGTGTGGAACGACGCTGTTTGTGTGTGTGTGTATCTCCCCCGAGTGCCCTTGTCCGAGATTACTTTTCCACTTTCACTTCTCTGATCGCACATTATGTGCGAACTTTATATCCTTGGGAAGGGAGCGAGTATAAGATGTTACTCGCGGGGTACTCCTAGTTAGCTTCATACACACACGCAAAGTATGTGAAATATTGTCACAAACTCAAATGGAAATGATTTTCTTTATTTTATTGAGGCAATGACATGTAAAAGTAAATATAAGCATATATAAACATTCATTAGAATGATAAACTAAAAGAAATGACCCAACAACTCGGCGTGGTCGTGGGTGTATTTGGCCGGTCAGTATGCCTCTTCTAATCCAGAAGAGCGGCTATTAATATAATTTTTAATGATGGTTTATCATTAAAACGTTTATTATGGCCAAATGCTTATAATCGAAATGGAAAAACAGTTTTTACAGCTTTGTAAATATGTGGTAATTGATGAAGATGATTATTATGATGACGCTGATGGCAGTGGCTGAGAGTTACATTTTATGAGGTTAGGAGATGTGCTCGAAAACTGGCACTTTATTTGGCAATTACTTCAGTTGGAAATTGGAATTGCTGCGGCAATGGTGCATAAATCATGCGGTAATAAATATTTGAATTGGATATGTACATCTATGTATAAATTAATGCATAGCAATGGGAAATAAAATATTTACGATTCATTACTTGATGTGATGAATCATTGAATGGCATTAACTGCGGCTGCCAATTTCATACCAAAAAAAATTATTGTATGAGCTTGGTACTCTTTAGTCAAATTTTGATGGGCTAAGGGTTATCATTTTCATATTGAATTCATTTAGGTATGCTGATGCTGTCAGTCGTCGGCTTACACAACTTTTGCTACGTCAAAAACGAATTTCAAAATAACGAAAGTACGCGTTCTTTTTATCGGGTTTGTCAATAAGAACTTGACAAATTTTTTTTCAATCAAACCATTTATGTATGGAATTCGACAGCGTTCATATGTCCATGTAGGGCATGTTTGCATTCGTTGAACCGAATTATGGATGATTCTGCAACACATTGCGACGAAAACGACCACTTTTTCTCGTTTATCATTGGCTATGAGCTTCTCTTACAAAGCCGGCTTGTTGGCATAGACTAGATTAGATTAGGTTGTGTGTTGGAGGTTGTATACTATATCCCAGATCACTACGGCCTCACATGGGCCTATTGTGATGTCCTCTATTTAGAGCTCATCAATAATGCCGCCGTTAGTTATAAAGGCGACTATCTTTTTGAGTGATCTGGCAGCTATATCCGCTGCATTAAGGTAGAACTTACCTAAATAACGTTGACGGATTTGTATAAGCCAGTTACAATCACATAATATATGTTCTCCTGATTCCTCGTCCTCGTTGCATAATCTGTAAGTATTGTTTTGTGCTTTTCTCATAGGTATTTCTTGACACGGCAGGGCCCCGTAAGGAAGCCTATGGCTAGCCGAATGAGTCTTCTACTGAGTTGTAGTAGTTGTTTCGTTTCTTTATGGGAACTGCTTTTCATGAAGTTTTTTCCTTGTTTATTACCTTCGGTCTCGCTCCAGAAATGTAGCCTTTTCTTTAGCCAGGAATTGGGATGCGAATCCTGTTCTTGCTAGTTCGTCAGCTTTTTCATTGCCTTCATGCACACTGTGACCTGGCACCCAGATCAAATGTAACCAAGTTCTCCTAATACAGTTGAGGCCAGTATTAGGAGGATTTCAAGACAATTCCAGACTATTTTTGATGTTATCTCAAAGGCGTTTATTACAAGTAGGGCTGCACTGCTGTCAGAGAGAATGTAAATTCTCTTCAAATGCTAAGTTCTATTGCATGAATTTTTGCCTAGCATATAGGTTAGTATTAGTGTGGGGACTGTATACTTCCGATCCAACTCCGTCATTCGCTTTGGATCCGTCCGTGTATCATGCATAGGAATCTTTAGCAAATGTTGGTTTGTTCTGTTCCCAATTTAAGCGTTCTGGGAATGTTACCTTGAGTTATTGTGGCAAGCATTTGTCCGTTAGATGTATTCCAAGTAGTGCGTGTTTCTTGAGTTCCTGTAAGATTAGCCTCATCTTCTGTGATGAGCGTGTAGGCATTTATGAGAGCTTCTTTCATGAGTTCTAGATGAAGTGGTGGGATGTTTAGGATAGTAGCATAGACTAACGATTTGAAGTAGCCCCATAAAAATTTTCTAGAGGTGTTAAATAACAAGATTCAGGCTGCCAATCGACAGGAAAATTTCTCGATATAATACGTTCATCGAAATAAGTATTCAATAAGTTGGTTGTTACACCCGCTGTGTGGCTTGTGGCACCGTCTTGTTTAAACTATCATTTATGTCTATTCCATGCAAATGACCAAAGAAATAACGTTGTAGCACGTCTCTGTAAAGATCTCCACTGACTGTGAGGTGTAATAAATAATACATTTTAATTATATCTACGAAAACGCTCATTATTCGTGAACTTCACCATGATGAAAGTGTTGTTTTTACTAAATGTTTTCACATTGACAGTTAGGACATTGGTTTCAGGCTTCGTTCACAATGAAAATTTAAAATTGTTTAGTCCCAATGGGAAAACCCTTTGCATTCTTTCTAAAATATCGGTTATTTGCGATAAATATAGTTGAAAAGCAGGAAGTCAAATGAAATTGTAGTTTTACTAGTTTTAGCCTAGCTTCTCCTACCATTGTCAACCAGAAATATATTTTTTGGCAATTTTTTTATTTAAGAACCTTCTTCTTCTTACTCTTGGATGATTGTCAGCCCTTAGCAAGCGGTGAGGCAGCGAATACAAATTTTAAGGCGGTACCGGGCTGGATTTGACTCCTCGCTTAATGACCCAACGCATTTAACCACTAAGCCACTGTCCACACACAAGTTAACTCCCACCCTCAAACTAAAATGTTTACATATAAAAATGGTTTTGTCTCCTTGATTTATTTTTACAAAACTTTTGAATATTGTTCTGAATGGACAATGGAGAAGGGCTTGCAGTACACAATCCAAAAGCACAATTTTTTTCGAAATCAAATATTCATTCCAACAAAGCTTGTCATTAACGCACATATCGAGGATGAAATGCTTTTTTGTTTTAGTAATGGAAGTGCCACTCATGGATATTGCCAGACTATTCAGAGTGTGTGTTCTAAGCCCTCCAAACCTGTAATTAGTGATGTTATGTATCAAGAGCGGGAGGATTGGGAAAGAACTGCAATTAACAAATCAAACAAAATTGCAATTTTTATAGATGGCTCGAAAACGACAGAGGGAACAGCAGCTGGGATCATCTCAAACGATCCAAAACTAAGAGTGTCTATACGACTACTGGGCACAAGCAGCCTTTTTCAATCAGAGGTTCTGGCTTTCCTCAGGCGGCTGGAGCAAATGCAGACGAGATCGATATCCCGAAGAGATATTGCTATCTACATAGATAGCCAGGCAGCACTTAAAGCAATGGAATCAACAAACATCAAATTTGATATAGTCAGGAACTGTCGGACTGAGACTGTGCTTGGTGCCAGTACACTGCGGTATTGAAGGCAGTGAGCAGGCAGATGATCTGGCAAGAATATGAGGGCTACTCAAGAGTGGTGAGGTTGTTGACATAAAACCTTCCCTCTGCATAATAAGGGGTTCTATTGAGAATATAACCCTAAGGACTGCCAACTTTGGTGGAAACACGATGTCAAAATCTCTATGGCCACTTCTCGACTGTAAGAGTTCCAGGAGGTTTATAAAACTTAACAGAGATTAGCTTAGACTATTAATAGGAACGCTGACAGTGCATTGCCTCATGCGAAAACATGCAAAGAGACTCGGGCTGTCAAATAGACATATGTAGATTCTGTGGTGATCTGCAGAATGTTGAGGATATACCGCACATATTGTGTGAATGCGAGGCAATCCCACGTAGTCGTAGGAAATTCTTAGGGAGACACTACTTCGATAGACAGTCCAAACTTCAAAGCCTCTTGGCTTTTGTAGCGTAATTGAATGCTTTAAAAGGGAAAATGTTTAGGTTTTTTGCCCCCAGGAATCGCAATGGGCCCGATTCGGTGCCTAGTGTTGTGTGATGACTCTTACATCACACACCTGTCTTAACCTAAACTACGCTCAGTGGAAAAGTGGTGCGTATGAGTGTTAGGTATCAGTACCCCGTACCATCTGATTTTTTATTCGCTGTCCCACCCCTTTCGAAAGTCTGTACAACATGCAAGAGTATGAATTTTCATTATTAGCTTCTCAAATCGGCATTAAATTGTAGGTTTCTTTCATGCCTGGGTTTGTTGCAGTATGATTTTTAATAACATTGCACCGATAATGATCACTCTTTTATTTTACAGCCTCTCCAACACCTTTTGCATAAGGTAAGGAAGTCCAACACACTCATCCACTGCTTCTTAATAAGAGTTACTATCTGCCACAAAGTAAATCCTTATAAAAAGAATCTCTACAATCAATCAGTGCTACCAAAATCTTTCTAATGCTTCCGCATAATTTGCACATTTAGTTTTTAGTTTTATTTTTATATATTGTTTACACCTCCAAACTCACCGAAAATAAACATAAAACAGAACAACAAAAATAAACAACCTTCCCAGAGCAGAGAGGCCATCTAAACGTGAAAATTGTATATAATTCCTTGACGTCAGCATCTATGTGCGCTATTCCAGACTCACTCCATCAAATTGATTCCCTCATCATGATTGCGCGGTCGTCATCAACATAAACACCACGAACGCTTCGGCGCATCTTTTTAACCTCATGTCGTCAGCAACGCGCCTCTTATACTGTACCAGTCAAGTCGCGCGCATACATGTTCTATATCAATATACCTATGGACGAACAGACGGCTTTTGCAAGACTAGCATTTTCACCCATCCATCTGCCCCATTCATTGAGAAGCTGATCATCTAAAAATGAATAATAAAGCTCACAAATTTTGTACGAATTTTTGTTTAAATTTTCTTTGCTATGTCTATTAGCAATTTCCGTCGATGTTTCAATATCTTCTTACAGTATTCATCCTCTCCACCCACGGGTGTATTTTCGGATCTAATTAGAGACTAGAGAGTGTGTTTGATATGTTGCGGCGTCGTCGTTGTGTACACGTAATAACGTGATGTATTTAGATTTGTCTAGTTCAACAACAATTCGTCTGACGATTGAGGTTAATTTATGGTTAAGTTCGGTGCGTAATCTCTAACTCGTATGTGTCTGAGATAAGATTTGGATTTATTGAAGGAGGGTGTGTAGTGTAGTGTAGTGTGTTATATCATGTTATATCATGTTACATTCTGATTTTCATAATGATTTATGTTAAATCGGTTGGAGTGGTTGGTCTCGCAAGAAGTGCTAGAATTCTAATGGATGTGGTGGCGGTGGTGTTTTGTTAAAGTTAATTGAAATTTTGGAATTCCCATGTTTGATTTTGGAATAATTTCGGCTCTGATTTTTACATATCGCACAAGGTGACACAGTTCAATAATTTGAAGGGCTGGTTATGTGCGCTAAAAAAAAAACCACGGAAAATTCAAGCGAACTAATACTACGACTATCTGGCAGACAACGAAAGTAACGCAATTATATTAACGACGAGTTTAGAATAAGAAGTGCAAAAAGATATCGAAGAATTATTATCAATATCGACTGCAAGAAACTGCAGATCAACTCTTGAAACAAGGAACAACAACACAATCATAACACATTGTAGTACTTGACGTTGAAAAGGATAAACAGAACGAAGATGAATGGATAAGAAGGAGTGTGAATTACTGAGGAAAGAAAATGAACATCTGAAGAGAGAGACGGTGAATGAGAATCCAAGGCCAAAATCATCCAATTATAATGGAAAGCATAAAAGATGTAACTATTCTGAGGTGAAGGAACTAGTTAGTGAATTTTATGGTGGTGACGAATCCCACGAACAATTCGAGATGCAACTAAAGAGTGTAGCAGCATAAAAACTGGACAAACACAACATGAGGATCCTGATTTCGAGCCGTTTGAAAGTAAGGGCTTTAAGTTTGTTGCACTCCAAGACTGATTTGATGAAAGTACCAGTCAAAAAAATAACGTCTGTCTAATGTATTCGAGGATCAAACCAGCCGATTAATGTTAAAGAGATTGTTTGAGTGAGGTAATGGAACACGAATGAAAAGTTTCAAGACTACTTTTACGAGAAAATAACGATGACGAACAAAATAATGCTTAACCAAAATGAACTGGTCGAATATTTAATCCCGATAAGAGCTTGCGGTGCAACGCACAAATGCAACGTATTTGCGACAAACACCAATTATTGAAGGCATTTAAGAACTTGAGAGTTTTAATTGCAACGCGGTTGGACACATGACTGGTGATTGCCATAAGCCGAGAAGACAACTAGGAGCGTTCCATATCTGTAGAGAAACGGGACACTAAGCAGCCGAATGTCCGAAGAAAAAAACTGCTCGACAGATCCATTACGTTAATGAGTAGGATGAATATGTAAAAGATTTATGTTTTACTTTTTCTAGTGATAAATATAAATTTAATTATTAATTTAATTCGAACTCTAATCCCAAAATAAAAATAAAATGATGTGATTTTAGTTTCAACGACAAGACTTGAATCAATTCTTCAGTATTCGATGGCATTGATCAGTAATTCTACATATCTCTTTATTATTCAATAAATTACAAAGTGTTGCAACAACAGCTTCAAAGAAAGATTTCACCATTTTATACCCTTTGCTCAATCGACTCACACCGTGGCCCGGGGGCCGTAGGGTTCCTTATCCAGCTTCCTAATGTTCTCCTCAATGGCGTGGATCTCTACGTGAACATTGGATATTTAAAAAACATAAATACAATTCTAATTGAGCCTCGCAGAATAACCGAACCTTGAAGAATCGAGCACAAAAAAAATTCCTTCAAAAAGTGGGCATGGCCAAAAACGTTGTTAAGGATAAATGTTAAGGAGAATATTCTCTAAATATTATGTTAATCAATTTTTTTCATTTAAAAAAGCCCCCAAAAATTGGGCGTGGCTAAAAACTTTGTATAGCAAATTTATTAAGGAGGGTCTACATATTTTGTGAAGGACTTAGTGCTTTATTCTATCAACTTTAAGCTTAAAACAGTTTTTTCTTAATTGTAAGCGTGGCAGTGGGCGTATCAAAAAAAAGTTGTACACTCTACAATTTCGGGACCCTAGGGAGTATATCTTCCAAACTGCAGCTTCCTAGCTTTAATTTATAGGCCTAAAAACTGGTGATGGACGGACGGATGGACATTGCTAAATAGTCTTAGATTTTGAAGGGTCTACGACGAATGTAAAGGGGGTTACAAACTATGTGCCAAAATCATTATACCCTAGGGATAAGGTATACTAATAGCACTTAACTTGGCCTCTTGACAACTTCGGCTTGGAAAATAGTAAGGCCCTAAAATGTAGTAAAACCCTTTACATAGATAGATAGATTTCAAGAAGACCTGGTCTGCTCTATGGATAGAGAGTACATTTTTCCGCGAGATATTTTTTCCCCATTGTATTGACGGGTTCTGGAAGACACGATTTAACGACAAACTTTATGAGCTTTACAGCGATATAGACGTGGTCAAAAAATGAGATGACAGCGAATGAACACCAACCTGCAGAATCTTAGACTTAATCCGTAGGGACAACGTATAGGAGGGAGCTAAGACGGACTAAGATTAGATCTGTAAGACTTTAAGTACCTGCAAAAGTACAGGCTCAATTACTTAGTACTTTAAATTGGAAAATGGCAGTTTAACTAAAGTATTAAACACATTTCAAGTACAAGTATTTCTTTTAGTAAATTAACAAACATTCTACACTACTTTAAAGCCCTGTGAGTGAGAAAATATACCACGCTAATTCACAACCGCAAAAATTGCAAACGTCTGAAAATGAGAAAATATAGCACTAGCAGTGACATTTATGTTCTTTATGGTTTAGCAAATTACCGCGAAGGACTTATACCACACCAAAGCTCGCCAATTGCACAAATTTATTTCGAAAATCAGACCTCACCAAGATTTACCGCAAAATTATTTACGTTAAGGAGGGCAATTTGTGGCTTAATGGTCGCGTTAAGAAGCCAAATTGCCGCATTGCTGGAGGTAAAAAAAGAAGCTACCAAATATTTTACTCTCAGTGACAGCCATTACAGAAAGATAATACCTATTCTCTCTTGTTTCAATGGGATGATGTGATTTGTTGAAAACACAATTTACTGCAAACATTAAATTAAAATATTTGGAGACTGCATTGGTGTACAAGTTACTATGTCTTAAGTAGATATGCGCTTATTGAAATCTCTCCCTGACTCGTGTTCGAAACAACTTGAATTCCTGTAGGGTCGCAAATATGTCTCTCACACTAAACTGATGGTGGTCTGACAGAACTCACACTTCTGCTTTCTTTGTCAATTAGAAAACAAATTCACAAGCATTTTACTAACGAAAAGCCTAATGATGAATCCGCTTCAGTGTCTGCCAAGAGTTTTATTTTCAGCAATTATACGAAGAATTTATCGATTCTTTCGAATCTACGTAGCTACGTAGGTTGACATGTAGGTGGAGTAGGTTTACTTGAGTACCCCTAGAGAGTAGCGCAAGTTGTCACTTCATCAGAATATTGATTGATGTCAATAAAAGGGAACACACTACGAGGAGTATCCCCCAACAATATAGATACTGATTTAGAAATCAAATAACAAAAACTATATTCCGTTTGTACGCTATTTGAAAAATAACTCTTCGTCATTTACTTCGAAGGACACCCTTTCACCTTCATTGAATACGAGACTTTATGTTACTTTTACAAAACGTTCTATCTCTCACTCTCTCTCTCACTCCCTGTCTATGCCAGCATAGATCCAAGTCCATGGATAAGGAATGGAACAATGATGGAGGTGCTCCCGATAATATCTCGTCATTATACGCGAACATACAATGGCAAGAGCTCTTCTTCGACACCTTGCCCTCTCTGTTCATAGTGCTTTATTTAATTGACAGCAATTGTGGTGGACAAGCAAACATAGTACCACTGTCGGATGGATTATATTCCAGAGACAAACCTTGTTGTTGCCTTGCCATCATGGAACGACGTCCTACCAATAGAAGGGTGCGTTACATGCAATTTATTGCAGACAGTTGAAAGCGATATATCTATTTGTTTGCCCACACACACACACACACAGAGCTAAACATAAATGCAGAGATGCACAGAGATGTTGCGAAATACAGCAATTCGTAGTCAAGCAATTAGGGTTGCATTGTTGATTACTGAATATCAAGGATTTGTCTGCAAAGCTATATATGTCATGTTTTAATATAGCAAAAAACAAGCCTTCAAAGAATTTGAGTATACAATTTGGCTAAATAAGAATTAGTAAACACTTCTTGAAATACAAACTCGAAGACATTATGATGAATGAGTTACTTTTGGTTATTAAATAAAGTTATGGGTAAGAATTAAGGCCTTATTTTATTTTCATTGGACGTTTTAATCCTCCTCGTAGGACCTTAAGTTTTTCCCTGAGATAGTCCGGGAAACATCCAAGAGTATAACTAATCATGAGATGTTTCTCAGGGAGCCTGATATGTTTGGGAGGTCATAAATGAAGTGCTTTCCTAGTGAAGAACCATTCAAAGAAGATGAAGAATGTGCGGCAGTTCCTACGGCACAACAATATGGCCTCATTGCTGTAGACGTACATATCTACGACTAAAAGTTGAGGGAAAAGATACTACAAAGTCCCCCCCGGTAGTAAATACCTTTTGTCATTTGTCAAGAATATTATCAACTCGGTCTTATCATTTATCCCGACACTCATTTTGCATTACATTCGAGCTGTCACAGCTCTTCGGATAAAGCCCAATGCTTCCAGATTATGCACACTCCATGGGACAAATTTACTTCCACTTGAGTACTTCAATATCTCAAAATTTACAAATCCGCTGGACCATATGGTATTTCCCCTATCGTTCTGAAGAGGTGTTCTTCCATGCTGGCAAAACCACTACATTAGCTTTTCTATCTGTCATATTCTTCAGGGATCTTTCCGAGAAGATAAAAAACAGCATCTATCCAGCCCGTACCAAGGAAGGCGAATCTTTGTCTCCCTCCACCTACCAATCACGTCCGTTCTTTCCGAAGTTATGGAAACGACGACAAATCGTCAGCTTATGGAATTCCGAAAACTTCTCAATGACCGGCAGTACGGCAGCAAATGCTTCACAGGTGGTTTAAACCGAAAAGTGGAACCAATCTATTTACCGTGGTGGTGAAAGTAAGTTCGTTGCTCTAAATATTGCTTCGGCATCAAGTTCTTTTGTCAAAAATGCGTTCATTTGGACGCGTAATAAGGACGTTTAATTCAAGTCGTTATGGACGGATTGAAGTCTGCAACTGACCAAATAAATGCTGGTGTTTCCCAAGGCTCCGTTTCTCATTTTTATGAAAGATCTACTGTGTGTCACTTCTATTCCAATCCATTCCTTCGCTGATTACAGCACCCTTAGCTTCGCATATTCGTTCTGGGATTCACCTCTCTCATCTTCGGGCGTGAAACTGGAGCGACATCGTATATTAAGCTCATTAAGTTCTTACCTCGACAGCATTCTTAAGTGGGGTAAAACCAAGAGAGTAGAATTTAATGCTTCCAAAACACAATGCTGTCTTCTGTCATTGAACTGAAACCCCAATACTCTACCAATATCCATGAATAACACTTGCATCGCCGAAAGCCAAAGGCTTTCCATCCTCGGTATGCGCGTTAATGACAAACTTCGTTGGAATGACCACGTATTCGACGTCGTCAAGAACGCTACGAAATGCCTAGGCTTCCTTAAGCGATGCAAGAAATATTTCACCCCTTCTTATCTGGCCAGAATTAATAAGGCGCTTATTGGCCCCTAACTTGACTGTTATGCTCATATCTGGTATGGTACAGCAGTTACATATTTGGAGCTACTTCACAGGATTTAAGAACGTGCGATTAAACTTATTACTGATAGAGAAATCGCGAAACCGCTTGACTCTCTTAATCATCGTCGCAATGTCTGTTGTCTGTCGTGGTTGTATAGTAAGTTACCTCCACAATAAGTGCTCGAACAAAATAACCAGTTGCATTCCACCCCTACCCAATACTCGAAATGCTCAATATTCGAAATGCTAGAAATGTACATCAGTTTACCCCTAAGCCTATATTCGGGCGGACAGTAAAATACAAGAATTCCTCTCGAATGAAGAATACTCTACAACGCTCTGTTTTTCTTTCACATTTTAGTTTACAGACTTTTAAAACCAACTTGCATTTAGTTATAGTAAAAATGAACCAACCCCTTTTTACCTGACTCAGACTGAATTTATATATGTTAATGCATATTACATCATTGAAAAGGTATTGTGGAGAGGAAGTTCACAAGATTCACTACGGTCAAAAATATGATAAGTAAATATGTGTTGCTTTGTGTTGTTTTGTCGCTTTTTTGGTTTAATCTCTCTCCTCTTCCGCTGCCAACGGCCAGCAATAATGAAGTTACATTGGGTTGATGTTTCACGAATACACACATGAGCGGAATGAAGTGTATTTTTGCTTTTAGTTTGACAATTTTCTTCATCGAAAAAAAAGGAAACGTCTAACTCATTTCGTGTGTAAATGTTGTTTTTGCTTACGTAACAATATACAGATCATAAATTCGACTTTATTAAAGTAGATAGCAATAAAATATATATTCAGGATTCGCTCTTGGCATCTCTCGTCGTTGAAAGCTGAATTTACAAATACACGCAACCACTACGTATTATGCACCGCCTTTAAAATCCTTTCATAGAGCATTCCAAAAACTGACTGCAGGAACATTTGAAAATCGAGGATTAAAAAATATTTTGTCTTCATCGTCTGTGGAAAATCGGGAATGCTACGCTACAGTGGGTAAAAGTAGATTTTATGTTGAATAAGGAAAAGCATAGCAATGACTTCAACTGCCGAGCTGACAAATACGAGTTCAAATCTAAATATGTTGTAAAAGGAAATGTATGTAGTAGCTTCAGATAAGTGGAAGAATGCCAGAAGACAAAATGAACTCTGATAATATTAGTAATCCCAATCCTAATACACACATCCGTTGATAGTCTGTCCATTTCGGTGGCAGCACCACGGAAGTATGTGTTTGTCAGACAGTAAACGTTTTTCCGGCTCAAATACATCTCAGTTGCCAACAATAACAGACAAAATGTTGTAAAGAGTATACGCAGTGAGATTGGCAAAATGGAAGTGAAGAAACATGTGCGTCACCATGAGAGAGGCATTTCGCAAAATGACGATACTTCAGCTAAAGCTTCACACCATTCGTTCGTTTCTGAATCGACGTCAAGAATTCGAAATAGTAGATTTCATCACGCTGCATTGTGGGAGAAATTTATGTTCATGATACCAACGAAAGGAGTGAGTTAGGAGTTGAATAAATTTACTTGTGGTTCATATGAAAATGGAGAAAGTAGGATATCGTTTAGGTGAAGAAAGAGAGATATATTCTCCCGAATTCATTATCATAATTATCATTTATTTATTTATATCAGTTCACGCCTTGAAATCTAAAGATATGATGACCCACCTCCCGCTGACATCTCACAACGAGCTCGGTCCATTCATCGTTACGTTTTTAAATTATTTCTATCTATTTTCGAATAATCCCCAGCCAACAACAGAGAATCAAAGCTGCAATAATCTCTTGTTATTTGTAAACAATTTTTATTGCGAACAGCACAACGCCGCCGACGCCTGACTACGCGAGTATTAAAAAACAACAAAAAAAAAAACACTAAATAATTAATTATTATTATGTTTTTTTTTTTGTTTTTTTTTGTTTTTGAGAAATAAGACTTCGCAAACATCAAACGGTATATGATGCTGCCTACTACTCTTCGCAACGAGCAGAGGTAGCGTTCCGCAACATATACATTACTTCATGTTCCCGCTGACTTTTATGGCGTTTTTATGAATCCATCATTCAAACGTACGAGTATGTTTCTCCCCCACGATTCGAAGGAGGCAAAATTTCATTCTCGCTTGCGGAGATTATAAGCCGTTTAATGATCAAGAAGTGAGCCAAAGAAACTTGCGCAGGCATGTTCCGAATTGATCACCCTTAGTCAGCCTCCCTCCATTGCTAGCTGGCGTAAACTCGCACGCTCGCTTTAATAGTCATGTAAACATCAGGTGGTGGTAAATGCGATTATTTTTTTTTTAACATTTATATTCGGTTTTATGTATTTCCATTTTGTTGCTGAGCTTGTTGGTGCTCTGTGATGAGACAAAATGCCGCCACTGTCATACTGGATGTGTGGTGAATGGGATTATTTGCATTATGAAATAATCAGCGAGAAAAACGATTGACGGAAAGACGATACATATGTATATAGTTCTGAGGCTTTAATGGTGGTGATTCTTTTACTATTTCTAGGTGCCAATTAATTGGGTCAAAAGAGTGTTTATTTTCCAGTAAAATTTGACTGCCACCTGGGGTATTGAATTACAACTCGGCATGCGTAGGGTGGATTTTAGTTTTTCTTACGACAGGCACGCCTACCTCAGGTATATTCTAACCCCTACCCGAAGAGGGTATTTTTGTTTTTTTAATACACACTATCAGATATGTTTCGCGATGTGCTTAATGCAAGCAACTCAGTTTCACGAGCAGAAATTTGCCGGCACAAAATGTGCAGGTGTTAGTATATACAGATGTTAAACAATTATAACAGGCATATAAGTATAAAGTGCTAACACAAAAGCAACGGACACAAAATGAACTTGGACGACAGAACATGAATACGCAGAATATTTTTAAGTTTCAGCTTACCAACATGCAAATCACTCAGATGATCATTTATTTTATAAATTCTGCTCATGCGACTGATAGGTTCATTCCTGCCATAATTCGTCCTATGATAACGACTGAATAATACTATATTCACACATCGTAAGTTGTGAGCACTCCCACGAAGGTTCAAATGAATTGAAGACAAGAAATCAGGTGCATCAATATAGATATAGAAGCTGTAAGAATACCATATCACTCTACGTTGAGAAAGGGGTATCATTTGCAGAAGTTTGATACGTTGACTGTAGGTGGGAAGGTTATACGGATCTTCCCATGGAAGACCTATTATGACCCTATTCACACCGCACTGAAATCTGAGGTTTCCACAAGAAGATTTCGAAATCTCGTTAACGCATTCACGCCGAACACTATCTGAGGTTTCCTTGCCGTCTCAGTCAGCCATGGAAAAATAAAAGCAAATATAGCGTTCAAGTGGCAAGTCCATTATAAGCTAGCAATGCCTATATCCTTATAAAATTCGCATGATCATCGTTCAATAAATCGGTAAGCTGACTCTTAGATGACTTGCAGTTGACTTGTAACACAGTTGTCAACCGCTTGTCAACTGCTTTGTGGAACTTGTAGGATACTTCGACAACCTCAACATTAAAACCAGATTCTGGGGATGTATCATCGAACCTCATACAATAACTAAGTTTGGAAATCTGAAAAATGTATGGGAAACCTTCTGATTTCGATGGAAGTTTCAGGAGTTTTTGCGAAACCTCAGACTTCAATGCGGTGTGAAAAGGGTATTGGGCAAATCGAATAAAGCTACGTTGAATGGCTTCAATTCGATATGACTAAATGTTTCAAACTTGTGAAACATACCCAAGATGCGGACAGACGAATCAATTGTACAAATCCTGAGTAACGTAGGGGTAACCAAATTCTTTGGATCTCCTCTTTATAAAGCCTAGCAAGGAATTTGACTTATTAACAATAAAATTGATGTGTCCTGTAAAGGTAAGTTTAGGTTCAAAACAAACTCCAAAGTCTTAAAGACTATTGACATATGATGAGATAAGGAATAATGATTATAATGAAAGCTGGAAGGAATGTGCTTTCTTGATAATGTCATATGTTGGCATTTAGATGGGTTAAGGATTAAACTATTAATGTCGGTTTGGAGAAGACACAAATTTCGACTACTTGCTATTTGCTTTAGTGGTCCTTAATAGAATCCTACTAATAACCGATTCCACCTATTCATTAAGTACTCTTCGTATTTTCTTTTAATCTACTATTTCCATCAAAGTTGTTATCAAACAACACTAAATGTGAAAATCACTTTTGCAGTTTTATAAATAAAATTGAAAAATTTAATATTAAAATGAGTTCGCGTGACGAAAGTTTTTTTTGCAAATTTGTAAATAATTAATCAATCTACTCAGAGCTTTTCAATTTGAGGAGCCACCAAAAAAGTAAAAATCTACATCCGCAAGAAACTTAGTTATCCTTTTTAATTTTTATTTTCTCGAAGACTGACGTCAACAAATTATTCTTTGGATAACTGCGATACCTTTCGAAATTTAAACTTCATCAAGAATGTGTAACATCGTCAATGAATTAGGAAAGTAAATTTTGTGCTCAAAATAGAGATGTTTATATATGTATGCATGCAACGAATATTTGTTGAATTAAAATGTTCTTAACCCATTACTTTTTTCCTTTGGAAATCTAAAATTTTATTAAATTTGTGTGAATTGTGTATTATTGTGTTGTTTTGTCCTTTATCGTCAAATTTGTGATCTTCGCGGTTGTATGGTCTGCGTCTAGACATCGTCGATGGTATTTTGTGCGTTGGTATGTTTGTTCATCGTCGTTGTCGTCATCCTTATTGTTCTTTCCGAGTCCGACATGCATTTATATTTATTGCTTTTTAACCTAGCACTTTTCCGTACATTTGTGTACTAAAATACCTACTTTAGGTAACATCATATTGTTCAATAGGTAACACCTGCTTTGAAATGTCAATTTATACTTGCATAGTTAAGTTATAACATGGCTTTCCATACATTCAATTTTATCCCCTCGGTTGTGCCTAACCGAGGCACTAAATTCTTTATTGATACATGATTTGTATAAAGTGTGAAGATTTTTATTTCAGCATTCACCAAATGTGATTATTAGTAAGACCTATTTTGACACCCTCCCAATAAGTGTTATTTTGATATGGTGTGGCGGCGGAATAATTAAAGTTACAAATCAATTTGAAGGGACGCAGTTGGGAGCGGTAGGGGGTTGGGCTAACGATGGAGGGGTGGGGATTTTCCCTGAAATGACTCGTCCGATTTTAAAAATTCTTACCACCTCTTAAGCTAGTATCAGACGTACGTATTCCATATACAAATCGAATTTAAATCTGATTCAATACCTTCATCGCTAAGAGCTCTTCATGGCGATGGCCGAATTTGGGATCCCGTCAAAACTAATCCAGCTATGTCGCGTGACCCTAGAAAACACGCGGTGCAATGGGCAGTTTGGCATAAGCTCATCTGAACTCTTTCAAACACACATGATTTCAGCAAGAAGATGCGCTGTTGTGTGATTTCTTCAAACTTGTTTTCGAGTAGACAGTGCGCAGGGCAGGTGTCAACACGAAAGGCACTATCTTCAACAGATCAGTTCAGCTGCTGGGTTATGCGGACGATATAGAAATCATCGGTCGATCACAGCGTGCCAAGACAGAGGCTTTCACGGCTATTGAAGAACAGGCGAAACTAGCTGGCGTTGGCGTTGAAGTGAATGAGGACATGACAAAATATATGCTATCAAAAAAACAAACAATCTATTGTCCACCGATTAGGACAAAATGTCACTATTGATAGCAGCAACTTCGAGGTAGTTGAGGTGTAAGCACCAACTCTACGAATGACATCTTGGTAGAGATCCGGCAAAGAATTACCCTAGGAAACCGCTGCTACTTCGGTTTGGCAAAACAAAGGGGTTAAAGACTCCTAACTCGAAGGACAAAGTGAATGCTCTACAGACCCCTTACTCTGCCAATTCTGCTATACGGCGCCGAGTGCTGGACGATAAGCAGAAAAGGAGAGTTAATACTGGGATCCCTTGAAATAAAAATCCTTCGACGTATATTTGGTCCTGTGTGCGAGGACGGCGAATGGAGGAGAAGATATAACCGCGAACTCTATGAGCTGTTCCAAGATGTGACTTTTCACGGGTCTTGCGGTGATCGCAAGATAAAGAGCTGTGGGTTAATGGTTTCGTACATAAGACTACATTGCATCCACAAACAGTGACCGTGTGATTATTTCATGCCGGAGTTTTGATTGAACCGAATTTTTTCTTCGATTGATTTATGTTACGGTCAATCGAGTTTGCTATCGTGCCATGGCGGGGGACTATGTTTTTTACAAATTTGGGTGGACTCATCATTAGTGATATGTGGTTCCAACAAGATGCTGCCAAATGCTAAAAAGCGCATTAAACAATATATATGGTGCGATCGAATGGCCACCGTGCTCATGGGTTTTATATTGGGTAGCTAAGTCGTCGATTTATGGCAACAAGCCAACAACGTCAAAGAAGCTCAAATTAATTGCTAACTTTGGGACCGAAGAGCGGATTAAAATTGGCTTTAATAATTTGATCGCTATGGTGGTGGTGGCCATGTGAAAGAGATGGAAATAAATACTTAGATTTAACTTGTGCCCTTAACCCGAAATAATTTCATGCCGATATCTAAATTATTCTGTGTTTTATATAAATAAAAAACTAATAGGTTAGATTATAATAATAAAAAAAAATTAGGTTAGAGGTATAGAACTTTAAGAATGCAACACTATCTTAACTGGCGGCGATTTTGTCAACTGTCAAGTGATTTAGTTTTAGTTCGGTTTGACATTTTAACGTGAATAGACTGACGCTTGAACATGCTTCCAAATTGTGCAAATTTATTTTTAAAATCATGGTTCAGTTCGAAATCCTACTTATCGCGCGAATTTTATTTACTGATGAAGCTCACTTTTGGTTAAGTGGATGATGATAGTCATTAAGTGTATCCAATGGTGACCGCTATAGTGCCCCGATTACTGAATTCATACATCAAAAAGTCATCGAAAATTGGACCTTCAAATTAGACTACGTCGGAGGCAGTCGTGGCGGTCATAGCCAGAAATTGTATTTAAATTATAACGTCAGAAGATTATTTTCGACTAAAGTAAATTTCATGTCAATTTAAAAATAATTATGTTTGTTTTATTCCATTTCATAGTTCTATGCCTCTAAAAAAACAAACAATGTGAAGTTAACTCTCAATATTGAAGATGGTGTTCTTTGAAATGCGGAACCGATACTAGAGCGACCGGAAATTGTGCCAACAGTGCGTCTAGATTGCCGTGCAGTTGGCGAAGTGTAGTCGCACTTTCTTATTCTGACGAAATTGCGATACAATTGTGGCTCTTCGGCACGTAATTCTATGAATAATTTGGCACAAACGACCTCCGTTTAGCGGTGGCCAAGCCAATGCTTCCTCCATTAAGTTCAGCGCCTGCTTGGCAACTCTACGAGGTTTTATTTGCTTTTATGTTCGCATCAGGTAAATACGCCGCTAAAATAATCGAAATCTGTTATATATTGACACCAGAAGGAGTCGAAGCAATGGAACAATTATTTATTTTTTATTTATTTTACCATTTAATTTTATAGAACATAGTCATAGCCAACCGATCTTCAAGGACATACGAACAACATTTTATTTATATTTAGAGATGTAACTGGTTTTCTATAATTAACTTTTCTTTTATAAATCTGCAGAATAGCATGAGATTGCAAAATAGTGTGCATTGTGGCTGGTTCAAATTGGTCATCAAAGGCTCATAGAACTGATGACCAATTTTAAGATTAAATGCACAATATGCATTTAGTAACACCCATTGCACATAAACAATGATATCAGATCGTTTTTAAATGTGATAGATAGATCCAGACTATCCGTCCACACTGTGCTAAAAAACAGATCATCTGATGTTTACCAAATATGGGACTTTATCAACACAATAAATTACAACAGAACAATAATAAATAATTATTATTATCAGGAAAATTGTTCAATTCAAAGTTAATCACACAAACCACAAAACCAAAACAGAAGGTGAGTTGCCCGTAAACTGATACTGGTGATCCCCGCGACTTCCAAGTTCTTCTTATCTACAGAGATGTCATGAGGGGTACAGAATTTAAAAACAAAATACAAACTTTCACTTATGAGCGAGAAATCCAAAACCAGAACAACAATGTTGTGTGTTGATTCGCATACGGCACACATCGTCAAACAGCTGGGGAATTCCCTATATAATTGGTTTAGGCGAGGTTGTAAAAAAATATAAATTGCTTACTCACCACAAATAGGAGCTCAGTTTTATTTCGCAATGCTTGCAAGTAGCATCGTCGTGTTTCTAGTCGCGTTGGCTTCCACCTCTGCAGTGGAAGTATCTACGAACTTAGGTGTCATACGTGGTGTTAAATTGAAGTCACGCTTAGGGGAAGATTTCTACGCATTTCGCGGAATACGCTATGCCAATCCGCCAGTGGGTGAATTGCGTTTCAAAAGTCCGCAACCAGTGAGTCCGTGGAAGCCAAACGCATTTGATGCCACAGATGATGGACCAATGTGTCCACAACCTGTGCAAAACGCAAGTGAATACTCAGAGGATTGCCTGCGGCTCAATGTCTATTCGAAGAACTTAAATGCGAAGCCATTGAAACCGGTTGTTATATACCTTCATCCTGGTGGATTTTACGCCTTCTCTGGACAGAGCAAGAACAACGCTGGGCCACAGCTGCTAATGGACCGTGATATTGTTTTTGTTGCCATCAACTATCGTTTGGGAACACTGGGTTTTCTTGCCACAGGCACTGCACATGCCCCTGGCAATGCGGCGATGAAGGACCAGATAGTCGCATTTAAATGGGTTCAGGAGCACATACACAATTTCGGCGGAGATCCCAATTCGGTGACACTAATGGGTTATAGTGCCGGCAGCATGAGTGTTGGGTTACATATGATGTCACCTATGGCGAAAGGATTATTTCACAAAGGTATCGCAATGTCCGCGTCGCCTGTCATTCAAGCGAAGTATCAAACGGAACAATTGGATTTGGCTAAAAAGCAGGCCGGTTTGGTTAAGTGCCCCACAAGTACTATAGATGCGATGGTGCGATGTTTGAAGGAGGTTTGTTTCGGTTATTAGGGAAATAAAAATGTGGCTTTTTAAAAATTTAAATTTTAGACACCAGTTGAAGAATATGTGAAAACCTTTGCATCTATGTTTGATTTTGGATACAATCCCGTCTTGAATTGGATGCCAGTGATTGAAAAAGACTTTGGTCAGGAAAGGTTCATCACCGAAGATCCCTTGGAAGCTTATCAGGCAGGAAGGATTCACCGGATTCCTTTGATTATTGGAATGACTAAAGACGAATTCGCACGCATTATATATTGTAAAGTTGAGCACTAATTCGAAGAATTGAACTATTTAATAACTTTTTTGCCGTTAGATACTCTACGAAATGAAACGCTAGCCAAGCAGATTAATGACAACTGGGATACCCTGGCGCCCATAATGATGCAATACGAACGAAATACTCCGAAGTCAAAGGAAATTAGCGCCGTTTTAAGAAAAGAATACCTTGGTGATGCACCTCTGACAAGTGCTTCACCATTTGAGCCCCTAGGGAAGGTATGTACACGTACAAAGCAGGCTGCCCTTATTGTCAAAGTTAACGACTCTATAGCTTTTCAGTGATGGTGTCATAGGATTTGGGGTTCATAGATTTGCCCATCTTGCAGCCAGATACGTTCCGGTACATTACTACAAATATTCATATAAGGGACGATTTAGCGACTTTAAGTACCCCGGCGATACGGCTTATGGTTCGATATCAAATATCTTGTTGGAGTCTTATTTCTCATGTTTCTTTTTTAGGATCAGTTCATCATGATGATTTGTTATATTTGCTGCACATTCCACGCTTAGCTCCTTTGTACACCAAATCTGACCCTGAAGATACGACTGTTGAGCGATTGACTCGAATGTGGACACAATTTGCTAAGACGGGGTGAGTTTTGGAGATGTGCATCTAGGGAATTTAATGATATTTTATTTTCTCTTAAGAAATCCAAATAATCCAAACGATGAGTACCTCAAAAATATGAACTGGCAGCCGCTTGATTTGAAAAAAGAAAATTATTTGAAAATCGGCGATGAGTTGGAGAATGAGAATGGTCTTTTCTTGGAACGTTTCGCTATCTGGAAGAAATTATTCCCATTAGAATGGTCTGGCCAACATTGTAAGAAAAATTCCGACAGTATGGACTATCCGGATCCGGATGAAACAAAAGGCCACTGAGCGGATAAGAGTATTCGATTTTGTGAAATTGTAAATTGAAGAGAAGAAAAAAAAATTTCCTATTTGTATTTATTTGGTTTTATTTACTTGATATATGAAAATAATTATGAGTCACAGACAAGAGATCATTAAATAAAAAATAAAACAAAACTTAAGTTCTTTGAAAACTATACATCGGCAGCAAGACCGAACCGTTTCTCTTTGCGGAGTAATGGTAAGTTTAAACAGCATGGACAATTTTCACTCTGAAACAGATGCAACATGGTTAAGGAGACGCATGTTTCAGCAATATAGGTACACGGCCTCTTCTATAGAGGAGGGGCTCGAACATCGCTTTAACTTCACCCCAAAGACATAAGAAGATCCCTACCAGCTCAGCATTAAGACTGAGAAACTCTCGGCGACGAAGGGAACCTTTATTGGTCTGATCATGTCAACATATCAACAGATCAATTTGACTTCACTTAACTTCAATCGGGGCTTCAAACACTCAACACTTGACAGAGTGCATGAATCTCTGTGTTTTTTCTACAACAGATTACTGTCAATATTAACGGATGGATCAATGATCCAAGAAGGTGCAGCGTCTTGTGTCTCCTCGACCTAGACCTAGACCTAGACACTTGCCTCTTATTTTATCTGTATAACTGTTACATAGAAATCATTACTATTCGCCAGGAAGTTGACTAATTGACACAACTTTGCTAAGTGATATTGTCACATCATATAATGTACCGCAGCCAGGCAGCTATCAAATCCCTCATTCAAGATCCTAGGACGTGAAAGTTTACCACTCATCTCCCCTTTGCTGGGTATAGGGTCACAGTGATGTTCCAGGAAACTGTGCAGCCTGAAGAATCTTTTCCGGTACAAATAGCAAGACTAATAAAGACATCAATGAAGCTTTTGCCTTATTTTTATCTGCCCTATCAACGTCAATGTTGTTCAAAAAACAAACGAATGGTAAAACCAGCGTTGTCAGGTAATTGTCGCCGAAGCTGAATCAAAGAAGGAACACTCTCTACTTTAACTAATACGATAAACGGGCAAAATACCAGCGGGTTTAAACAATGCACCCGCCGACTATAAAGATGCTCAAAATCCCCCCCCATCAACCACAATGATCGCACCATTCAGTCTAAACAGAGAACAATATCATGCGATAGCCCTCACAAATTAATTCGGGGTCAAAGTCCCATAAAGTATTTCTCGGAAGTAAAACCGTATTCAGAATTGCTTGATACATTGAATTCAATTTGTTTTTATTTATTTTACCGGTGCACCGGTACTGAACTTGATACATTTTTGTAAGTATTGTTTGCGTTTTCAGCTGCACTTGCATTTCAATTGATTAATCATTATCACTTAAATAATTAAAAGTCAAGGTCCATTATGTGACATTAAGAATTAAGAAGATTGGTATTTCCCATCAACTGATTATTTTAGTATGATATGACAGGAGCAGTTGAATATAAATAAATTTATTAATCGATGTGCACATCAACAAGTTTTCGAAGCAGACAAAAACATATATGGAACAAACAATTGGGTTTGGTAAGTATCACTTAGATGGAAGAGCCCGACAATTCGATGTAATTGATCTAGGACTTAAAGCTTTACTCATAGATCAATAGATGAAAGATCTTTAAAGGCGAAATCTAGGCCCTATCCAACTAACCTTTCAATTTCCTGAAGGCACAAATGTTTAAGGTTTGATCGGCAAGGCTTCTTTAAGAGCTCCCGTTAAGCTTGTAACAAAAGCAAACTTCTTCTTTACATACATAATAACTTCACTTAAGCCTTTTGCTATACGCGATACTGAGGCGGTCGTCTGATTTGTCCAACCAGTCGCGTTGTCTTTATGGTTTCCCTCTTATGTGCTGCAACATTGTTGCCCTCAGCGGAGTCACTTTCTTAAACATTACTCTTTTTCGACGTGCTGTGTAAGCATATCTTCCTATAAATGCTAACTTAAGTCCTTCGACACGTATTTCAACAGGCTTTACATTACTGTGGACACCACGAAAATGCTTTCTGCATCGCCTCAAAACCTTATACGGGTATTTTAAAAGACTGCTGCAAAGATGCTTTAACAGAACCTTTTAATGTAGGCTGAAGTGGACAATCTATTGGATTTGCTTAAAGGAGGCATGGGGCCTTATTGACCTATTAACATCCCTTTGCTTAGCTAACATTAGCAATCCTTTACTCAGTACTATCTTTTCAATTGCAGTCTGCCGTGAATGTAGTCCCCAAAAAATAGTTGGACGTCTTCACTTCATATGGTACTATAGATTTGATATTACCGCCGTCTGAACGCCGTCATTTAACCTAACCGGGACCCCATTCCATAACGCAGTACTTCACTCAGCATTTCGGGGGCTGTCAACTTTTCCCTGCGCCCATGTTCTATAACTCTCTCGCATCGATAAAATGTAAAGTGTACTTCTGGGTTATACGACAGTCTTGAGTGGTTCTTAAACTGCGTCAATATTTCATAACTGACACACATTCCACTTCCCCAAAATACAAAAACTGACTAAAACCGTAGATGCCAATACCTGGAATGCGTAACATTTGCCAAATAGTGATGCGGATTAAGAACCAGATAAAAGTTTCATACGACCAACTCCTGCGTCTTACAGTTTCTCGATGCGATAAGTTCTCGACAGAGTCACAGAACACAGGCACTGGTTCGTTCCTTTTACAAGATCCTAGTTAAGCCCGCCGAAATTCCAAGAACGACTATCTCCATCCATCACATTTGGGTTATTTGTTTCAGTTTTTGCAAATGAACGTCGGGCTTTGGGACGATTTTTAATCATTAAAAGTACATTCAAAGAGGAGGAGATCATCTCACCTTGCACCGTTCGTCAGTTTTAAGGTATTTAAAGATGGAATCTTCATTTAACCAAACATAAGTAGAAATAGTTATATTATAGTCTTAATATAGTTCTAAAGAGACCTTTTCACCGAAACTGAAATATATGTTTTTAATATAATATATTTCGACTGCGTGCGAAAAAGAAACAAACTACAACTTGCTTTGAAGTACAACGAACTGAATCATCCTGTTTTTCCGACAACTGATTTAATTTCCACTAGGAGAGAGTTTTAAAACTGCTGCGCGACATCACTTTAACTGTTTACGCCCTGCCTTAGAACATCACCTTTTAACATGTGGGAAGTAATCTAGAACGATATTTTTTCTGCGAAATTCCGATTCTGTTAGCGATTCGTAAGTCGCAGTGTAACATCTGGGGAATTCCAGCGACCGTGGTTTTTTTTATTTCTTTTTGTTAAGAAATCGTATAAAATGCTTTTGCACTGCAAATTAACACTCAGTTATCATTCGCAATGATTGCTGCTTTGATAGTTTTATTTGCTGCGGCAGCTTCTACCTCAGCTGTGGAAGTCGTAACCAGCTTGGGAGGAATACGAGGTGTTGTACTGAAGACACGTTTAGGAGAGGATTTCTACGCTTTTCGTGGTATTCCATACGGCAATGCACCAGATGGAGAACTGCGATTCAAAAGTCCACAACCGAAAAGTCCATGGAAACCGAACGTATTTGATGCGACGGAGGAGGGGCCAATGTGTCCGCAATTTACTTGGGATCCAAATGAATACACCTCTGAGGATTGCTTGCGGGTTAACGTCTATACAAAGAATTTAGATGAAAAAGCTTCCCGACCAGTGCTGGTCTACATTCACCCAGGGGCATTTTACTCCTTCTCGGGCCAGAGCAAGAACAACGCTGGACCGGAGCTTTTAATGGATCGAGACGTAGTCTTTGTCACCATCAACTATCGGTTGGGAACGTTGGGATTCCTAGCCACTGGCAGCGCAGATGCTCCAGGTAACGCTGGACTAAAAGATCAAGTGTTGGCATTTAAGTGGATTCAGGAGCATATTCGTAAATTCGGAGGTGATCCCAATTCGGTGACCCTGATGGGATACGATGCCGGCGGTATTAGTGTAGGCCTACATATGATGTCGCCAATGACGAAAGGCTTATTCCACCGAGGTATCGTTATGTCCGGGGCGGCTACAAGTCAAATAAAGTACCCAAATGAACAATTGGATCTGGCGAAAAAGCAAGCTGAGTTGGTAAAATGCCCAACGAATGCTGTTGGAGCCATGGTGAAGTGTCTCGAGAAGGTATGTGTCTATGTGTCGGATGGAAACACTCAAATATATATTTAAAATCCATATCCAGGTGCCAGTTCAAAAGCTGGTGAACACTTCGTTTGATATGTTTGAATTTGGCTACAATCCCTTTTTCAATTGGCTGCCAGTTGTTGAGAAGGACTATGGGCAAGAAAAGTTCATCACGGAAGATCCTACGGTGGCTTTCCAAGCAGGCAGATTCCATCGAATTCCGCTTATTGTGGGAATGACCAAGGATGAATTCATCAACGTTATTCAGGGTAAGGAGTTTATCTTCGTTCGCATTGAGAACCACTAAATACGAGTACTTTCTCCCCAGGTGCTCTGCAAAATGAAACATTCGCAAAGCAAATCAATGAGAAGTGGGAAACCTTGGCACCAATTATGTTGTTGTACGAGCGGAATACACCAAGATCGAAGGAAATCAGCACTGCTTTGAGGAAGAAGTATCTAAATAATGTACCTCAGAGCAGTAAAGAGGATTTCCTCCCATTAGGGAAGGTATGAATGGCAATTTGCAATTGCAACTTACTTCTAATATCACGTCATTAGCTTTTCAGTGATGCTACTGTTGGCTTTGGTGTTCATAGATTTGCCCATCTTGCAGCCAGATACGTTCCAGTATATTACTACAGATTTGCATACAGAGGACGTTACAGCAGATTCAAAAATCCAATATCGACGGGAGAGGCTTATGGTTTGCATTTAACGAATTGGAATGGATGTTTCGTGGTTTTAAGATATTTTTATTTTTTTAGGTTCTGTTAACCATGACGATTTGCTGTATCTACTGAAAATTCCACATCTAGCTCCATTGTTTAAGAAGACTGATCCCGAGGATAAGATGGTTGAGCGACTTACTCGATTGTGGACACAGTTCGCTAGGACGGGGTAGGTTTTTTCTCGTTCTGATATTTGTACACTCTTAATTTGCAATCAATTATGTTCTTCCATAGAAACCCTAACAACTCAAAGGATCAATACCTGAAGGACTTGAACTGGAAACAATTAGATTTGAAAGAAGAAAACTATTTGGATATTGGCAGTGAATTAATCAACAAAAATGGTCTCTTCTTGGAACGCTTTGACATCTGGAAGAATCTATTCCCATTGGATTGGTCTGGAAACCATTGCAAGACCAATAGCGGCGCCAACTTGGACTATCCTGATGCAGATGAACAAAAGTGCCACTGAGTGTTATTTTTTCCTATTCATGTATCTTTAAATTTAATTCGGAATACATTTTAATTTTCAAGTTTTTATTTAAAAACAAATGCGTCTTTGTTGCAAGAAAGGTGCAAAGGGCTATCAGGTCATTTTCATTATATAAATTCCCTGGTCTATATGAGGCTGCAAAAAGTACCAGAATCGGTTGCAACCGATATCCACATCAGGAATTTCTCAATGATAGATGATAGAATGTTGCAAGAGCGAACTTTCTCATGAACTTGCCCTTGACTCTAAGGAAACTGCCTTACGTAGTGTGAAAAATGAATGTGAATTTCATTCTCGCAGACTTTATTTATATAGAGGGGCTATTAATAATGCTGAAGCGCAAGCAATCAAGCACGGTCTTCGAAAGAAAGGTCTACAAACCATAGGACAACGTTGGACAACGTGCATAACTATTCAAGAACCTTTCATCGAATAGTGTAAGGAGTATATTAATCGTTTCCATGCTAAGAACAAGGATTAATCTGACTAAGTTAGATAACAGTCTTTGAGCAAAGTCTAAGCAAAGGCACACCTCATGGTGGAGTAATTTCGCCTCTCTAATTTCTAATGTCTCTCAACTAAATTCCGTCAACACAGCAAAGGAATTAAAGGTGTTGTGATGGCGGATGAAGTGGTTGTTTTGGTATCTGTGATGTGTCTTGATGCGACAAGTGAAATCATGGTAAGGTAAGATAACCCAAGCAAAACGGAACTACAAATGCTCTTCACTACCAAATCTGAAATACCAATCTTATAAGTCATGATCTAAAACCCTTACCTCAACTGCAGGTTGAGTCGACAATCAAGTGCGTAATACAATCGTTTTCGATTACTCCCTTCGGTAAAATGTGTGGAATCAACCCAAAAAGGATTGTCTGGATGTACATGTTCGTGGTACCCCCAATCTTTGCTTACAGGTCCTTGAGTGGAGTCTTGAGAACTGCTAAAAATGTTGCCCTACCGATAAGTCTGACCGAAGTAATCAATGTGATCGCTTAAATTTGACTGCTGGTTCTGCATATTGCATCAATAGTTTTATTTAGAGCAGTAAGATTGCGGATAGCTGGCTACTGCTCTACATGACCTTACGGACAATGCAAAATCATTGATTCACAACCAAACCCAACTTCCAAATCGAACTAGGAGGCAGACACTGTTCGCAAAGGAGTTCGCTAAAACTATCCTCAAATGTTCATCCGCCTCGCTAACTCATCTGTATTCTTTCAAGCTTGGGTCTTACCGATTTAAAGAGTAAGTAAGTTCCTCTTAAAGAGTGTGACACCAAAAAAAAAGATAGCTCTCTACATCTGTACGCAAAACTCTTTGTTGAGCGCAGGGATAATGGGCCGCCTATTCAGAATTGCTTTTGTGTGGGTTTTCGGCCATAAAAACATAGGTGGGAATGAGAAGGCTGACGAACTACATTGATAGTCAGGCGCTGGAATATTGTTTCATAAGATCCCAGTTCATCGAGAACTGTCGCACAACGATTAAATTTGTACTGTAAAATAGAGACATGCAACTGCAAAACTCGGCTGTAGTTATAAGACCACCCTTATGTGCGGCTCAATGGAAAACCAAATGTTATTAAGTTTTTCAATGAAAATAAAATGCTCCAATATTTTCTGTGGTTGTGGTTGACTTTTAAAATTAGCTGTCTCTCGTTGTGGTGCCTAGCGTTGTCATAAACCTGCCTAACTCAATAATAAACTAATAACAATAAAATCTACAAACTATGCAAAAAATAAAAACCTTTTTAAAAGCAGGTTTACATGTCAAGATTACGAGATTATTTACGAGACAATCATGCCAGACATTTTGTAATTTACGCAAATTACACGCTCTTACGTGCATGGTGTTGGAAATAATTCAATTTCTCTTCTTTTTGTTTTTGTGCGCAAATAAATAATTTACTACGCATATATCGATATCCGTTCGACACCTATTTGGTAGTTCTGGAGAAAAGTTGGCGGTCGCGATGCGATTATTATTTTTAAAACCGCTATAAAACTGCAACGTCTAAATATTTACAAAATAAAAAATAACATCGATTTTAAATCTATTAGTGGCATTCAATTTGGGAAGAAGTGTATGGCTACTACTTAAAATATGCACAGTCATGTCATGGGTATATAAACATTATTAATTGCCTCTTAAGTGGAATAATGTGTGGGAATTTGGCAAAATACTTTTGTTTTTGATTGGTATTGGGGGAATGCAATTCGAGGCGGTTGGACGATGGAAATTTGTAAATCATTTTAATGGTCGGTCTCTTTAGAGGCCATTAAGTGTTCGATTTTAAATATTTTGATTAACGTTTTGTTAATTTGCATATCGCTAAAACAATTATTGGTATTTGAACATACCTATTGAGTGTAAAATATTGGAAAACAGAATAAAACCACTGATAGTCGTGGGCAGACCTTAGGAAATAAATATTTCTTAATGACCTTTAGGTCTACTAGGTGAAGTGCATTTTAGAATGCACTTCATCAGGTGTGAAATTAAATGTAGTGTGGGCGGAGTTAAGTTAAGTTCTTTCGTTTAGTGCTATTTTTGATCTACAATAAGTAATAGCTCTTAATGTTTATAAGACAATCTGTATTAAGAAATGGCGGCCAGTAGCCGCGGAAGTTGTCATAAGGGAGAGAATGAGATCAATGATTTTTGCAATTTTTCAAATCACCCGGACCTGACGAAATTTATTCTTTACTAAAGGGCTTAAGTTATTATCATAGGGAGTAACTTATGGTGAAGTGTTGGTGCTGTGAACAAGCTCTTCGATTATTCCATTTAAGGCAGAGATCAAATAAAGGGTGTTTTTTAGAGGTTGGTTTTTCGAATAGAGATAAAACTGACATTTTGTGATCAAAACTGGCAACTCTAATGTCATTTATGTTTAGTTTGGTTCGCCATTTCATCATGAACAGGTTAACAAATCGTGATTTTGGTGTATTGGCCGAAAATGAGATTGATATCGATGCTGATTTTAATCGCAAAATTTTGTTCAGTGATGAGCCTCATTTTGGGTTGAATGGCTACGTCCACAAGCAAAATTGCCGTATTTGGAGTGAAGACAATCCACATAAGACCCTTGAAACCCCATTACATCCACAAAAACTGACTGTTTGGTGTTCTCTATGGGCTGGTGGAGTCATTCGGCCATACTTCTTCCGAAATGATGCTGGAGAGTCAGTTACCGTTAATGGAGACTGGTATAGAGCCATGATAACCGAGTATTTTGTTCCCAGATTGGATGGCATGAATGTGGATGAGATGTGGTTCCAAAAAGACGGCGCTACATGCCACACAGCGTACATAACAATCGATTTTTTGAAGGAAACATTCGATGAGCGCATAATTTCGCGGAATGGATCTGTCAATTGGCCACCAAGATCGTGTGATTTGATACAATTGGATTATTTTCTTTGGGGATATGTGAAGTCGCTCACCTTCGCCAACAAACCAGAAACGTTAGGGGACTTGGAAGTCAACATTCGTGGCGTTATTGCAGACATACAGCCCCAAATGCTTGAAAAAGTGGTTGAAAATGGGACCTCTAGACTTGTCTTTATTGGTACCAGCCGCTGCGGCCATATGCTCGAAATCATTTTTAAACATTAATGGCATAAAATTATCCTTCCAATAAAGCCATATTGATGGACATTAAAACGATTTTCTTGTGTTTTATTTCAATTCGAAGTTCTATACCTGTAAAAAAGAACCCTTTACAAGGTGGCAATGACATCTTACACATCTATAACATTTTGCGTTTATGAATTACACTTTTTATGCAAGGAACGTACACCGCTGGGATGGTGCCACTTTTATTTTTGAGATTATGGAAGATTGGTGTTGATTGGTGTTGATTGGTGTTGATTGGTGTTGGTGTTAAGATTCCCACAGGAGGTCCACGAAGTCGGTGGTGGAATAGCTTCATTCATACAGCTTTTACATATGTCATCATTAGTAACTATTTCCATCAACAGCAAAAAAAGGAGTTTTGGCTTTACTTTTACGTCTCACCTGCTTTTGGTGATGCCTCGTGTTTGCCGCAACACAGATGCTTTGAGATCGCACAACGGCACTTTGAAAGCCTTGTCTGCCTGTTCAGGGTTCATTTTGTTATTCTCTATTCTCCTGTGTCCAGCGAAACACCAGAGATTTATTCATTGCGTATAGGTAGGCTTTAAAAACAAAAACCATTTTAAATAAAAAGCTGAAAAACACCGAATTTTTTGAATTTCTGTAAAAGGACATGCAAATTTTGTTGCTTCGCACTGGAAGACTTCCAGCGCAGTCAAAACTAAATTTCTTTAAGGACATGACAATTTTGTTGCTTCGCGCTGGAAGTCAAAACTATATTCAACATTTTTGGCGCTATTAAATTGTCTTTCCAAAAAACAAATACTCGTTTACACGGCATCCATTCCTAACGAGTTTTTAAGGTTTACGATTTTATCGCAACAGATCGCGATTTTACTGCGTTCTCGGTAAATTATTTTTCGTATAATTTACCGAGTAAGTGGAGCGCGCTAATCAAGTTTTGGGAATTCTTTCTCCATCTTGACTCTACAAGATCGACGCAGAACCGACTACTTAACGAATTCGAGAAAACTTTATTCATAAATAGCGCAGTATTATTTAAAGTGCTACTTCGTCACGTATTCGATAAAATCGACGTGAGATTTCTCGTACCATAGTGACAAGTTCGGCGGGTATACTGATAAATAATTTTCACCAATACGGGACTTTACCGCATAATCTCTGTGTGTACAACGATAAAATAACGTTTACGGTATAAGACAAAAATATGGCCGCGTTAACGTGGGATTTGAACCAGCGACCTCTCGCTCAGTGATCCGACGCCCTTAACCTCTAAGACACTGCACCCACGTGGGCATATTGTAGCTATAATATTTCAAAAGTTATAGAACTTTAAGTAGCTCCAAATCTTCAAATCGGAAATTTTGACTTTTGGCTTATAACTTAAATGGGAATGGAAATGAGAATGTACCTACGTCTATACCATATTTTATGCATTCAAATTCAAGAAGAAGTATAATTACATATTTCTATTGCATCTGCCAGATATGTTTTCACAAGCGGATCAAAAAAAAAAAGTTGCACATACGCCTCAGTGGATTCTGTATGTGCAATTTAAAAATGGTTTTGGTTTTATTTGAATACCCTTTCTTTATTTAAGTTTCTAGACACATCTATCAGGTTATCTTGTTTTCTTATAATATCCATATGTGGCATTGGCAACGAAAATGGTCACATTACAAACTTTTACTTAACTATAACGCAAAACAAAAAAATCTTTGCAATTATGTGGAAAATGCAATGTGATATTGGCTAAGTAAGTTTGACAGTTGACTAAGCCTTGTCTACAAAAATGGAATATTTAACTATTTAATTGCTAAAGAAAAACCAATCATATTTTGATATACCCGCTCTTCGCCTAATGTCAGACTTACATCAAAAGAACCAAATATTTTGTAAATTATGAAATACTAAAGGTTACACCATAATGAAAGTATATTCTCTATGAGGTTAATTAGAGCATGCCCCTCAGATTAGGTAATATACCAAATCAAAGGATCTGTACTTCTCTTAGGACGTTTTTGCGTATTAATTAAATTATTTAAATATATATTTTCCCTAGAAAAAGTCCTTGTTGCAAAGATCGAAATCGATTTCTAAATTTTCTTTGTTAGCAGCTACAAATAATTTTAAATAATTTAAAAGAGAAAACTAATTTTAATTTTTATTGGTTTGAATAAAACTTAAAATCTGTACTGCTTTACTCATGTGAAACGAGTCCGCCAACATCTCGAGCAGGTTACAAGCGTTTGTTAATCGTTGTCGGCGTTACAGCCTAAGGATCCGGTGGCCACAAACAATTTCCAACAATGAATTGTGGCTTAGGACTGAACAGACAAAAGTGGATGTCATCAAGCAGAGAAAATGGCGCTGGATTGGCCATACACTAAGGAAACCAGATGGCAACATAGCGAAGCAGGAATGGAACCCTCAGCTGTTTTGTCGGAAGCTCGCTCAACCGGAAAATCTGCGATCTAAATGGACACAGCTGAGGTATCGAGCTGCAAACAGAGAGAGATGGAAGGTCTTAGTCGTCGCCCTATGCTCCAGAAAGAGTTAAAGTGTTGCTGCAACAGCAGCTTCCGAAGCAAAAGAAGAAGAAGATGGTGAAAGATATCAAGTATAAGGCAGGAAGTACTGCAGTTTAAATAGAACGTGGCAACGTTAGTTAAACTTCTGCAGAATACCGGATATTGTTTTGGTATATAGCAATATTAAGTGCGGTGGGTCAGTAGGTTGAGGAGGTGAGGGTAAGGATTCAAAGTAATCGAGTTGTAAAGAGACGCGCAATCGACAAAACCAGCGAGTAGTCGATTAATGTAGTCAGCTAAATTCGCGCATTCTGCAAGGGTATTCAAGATTATGAGTTTAAAGTGGTTTGGATAGCAGGCAAATTGGATCGCTGCAAGGTAGACCTCGAAGATCACATCGAAGGAGGGGGCCTAAAAGACTTTCAAATTTGGACATATGATGAAGCTGGAAGGCACACCACGCTTTACTATCAAACTCAATTAGGGGCGAAGAAAGATAACGTAAATCGATTTGGTCACGTAGGGGTTGGAGAACTCTTCTGAAAAAGCCTAGTTATAAGTTGACTTAAAGGATTATCATCAATATAAGAGTGGACATTTATTGCCCTGTCATACAAAATGCAAAGGTCGCGAAGAGATTGAACGATGAATATAGGTTGGCCGTGGAGATGTTTAATTCTGGAAGCGGATTGGTAGGACGCGGTAGGGTTGTATTTTGTCAATTGGCTATGTTGATGTCTACAAAATTATTTTGAAAAACTATCAAGATCTTGTTGAAGAAGACTAGAATCTTGTAGTGAGAAAATTATTTAAAAAAGTTAAAAAAAATTAAAAATGAATTCTTAATGCCATCAAAAACTTTACTAAAATCTCCCTCATTCTCCAGGGCTGAAAAGTCGAAAGACACGAACTCTATACTTCTGGTATTTGATCTACCTTTAAGGAATCTATATTGGCTAGGATGAAAAAGAGGCTTACATTGATAGCCTAAAGCTTCATAACCTATAAAAAAAGTACAATAGAGTGCCGAACACCAAAGTACAAAAATTTAAAATTTTGATAAATTTTAAAGCACAGTTAGTCCATTCTTTGTCACAAAATTCAGAAAAGTCCTCCTGTCGTTAAGCAGGTACCTAACATGATATTTTTTTAATGCTACAGCTGAAAGATTCTTCTCGAAATTTTTATTACTTAATCATCACCTCACTCATTCTTCCATTCCCCGCTATCACTCACAATCACAACTCAATCAATATTTTCTTGCAACTTCACGTTCAGTGCTAGTGAAATGTCATTTTTTTACAATTCTATCTAAAAAAAAAAAACAAAATAATAACAGACGCAGAGACCATAACATGGAGTAACACATGCCTCCGTCATTTGAATTCCCACAGATACATTCATGTTGGAATGAGCAACGTCTTTTCAAAAATTTTACAATCCATCAGAGAAGTGGCGTAAGCAATTTAAAGAACGAAGTCGAAGCAAAAATCAATCACACGCAAACGTAAATAAAAAATGTTGACACCTGTGAACGTTTTATTTATTCAGCTTGCTACCAATTCACTCAGCCATGTATTATTCTGGTACATCCGAATTCATTCATTATGGAAAAAAGCCCCCTGAGTCTGTAGTCTTTTTTATATTTGCTTCATATTTAGATGTATCTTAAAAAACATCATCTTCTTTCTTCATATGAAAACCATCAACTAAAAACGCAGTCATCTACACTTCTACAAAATTATACCAATTTATTTTTCGATTGTGGTGAGTGCTGAACATGTAAAATTTTACATTTTTTACTGAAGGGGCTACGCGCAATTGGAGCGAGAAAGCGATGTGATGCTAAAGCTGACGTCAATACCAGTGCGTGTATTGATGCGTTTTTATGTTGTAGCTCGGAAACTCTTCTTCGCATTTCTATTTTGACAATAATTCAGCTGTGATTATTTCGATTTAAAGATGCAGGGAGCTCGAGAAGCTTGCTTTTGTCGCACGTGCTCGCTTCACTGTGCAAGCAATCGCAGTAAGGTAAGTTACTATAGTAAAAATCTGTATGAAAGTAGAATGGACAAGTGTTTATTTCGACATTCAAATTAGAGATGATATTTTATGACGTCATGTTGGTAGAGTGCATTCTCAAACCCGTCTGCAATATACTAATCGGCACGTACCAGTGTTGCTTCCGGTCCTGTAAATGGACTATACATTCATTTTCACACTTAGAAAAACCCATGAAAAAATAAACATCTTTCATGACGCATATGATAGCATTCATCGTCAGCAGCTCTACATGGCAGCAATTCAAGATCCCACGTTCGGCAAAAGCTAATCTTAAGTATTCCAAACATGCATTTCATTCCGTCAAGGAGATGCGCTTTCATATGACTTCTTAAAATTGTATTCTAGAGCAGATAGTGCACAAGCAAGCGGACCCACGAAAGCCACTATATTCAATAGATCTGTGTAGTTTCTGTGGCCGCCCGCAACGTGCCGTAATAGAAGCTTTTATGGCATTTGAAGAATAGGCGAATTAAGTGGTTCTTGAATAAACAATCCAGCAAAAATCTGTTCACCGGCTAGAGCAAAACGTCACTGTTAAAATAAGAAACTTTCAGGTGTCTTATAATTTGACTAACCTAAGCAGAAATTTAGCAAAGCCAGTTTTGCTCGGTGGTGCTGAGTGCTGTGTCGTGTCTGCCACGAACTATATGAGCTGTACCAAAATGTGGATGTAAAAAAGACAAAATATGTCGACTACATTAACTTGGTCAGAACGAGAGAAAGGACAAAATTCAAACCACATGGAATGATACATGAATTAAGCCATCCCCGATGCCAGAGCGTTTGGTCAAGAGACAAAAAACACTACACTCCGCAGGCGGTTCGATTTTGGAATAGAAATAATGCTAAATTTTAAAAATTTGGCTAAAATTTTAGCAGTTTTAATTTAAATTAGTTCATAACGTTTGGCAGAAACATCCCAGCGGAAGCACCTGCTTATACCGACAATAATATGGGGTTACATCTTCAAGAGGTTTTATCCTTTGTAGTCTCTGATCTAAAATCTGTAATGCAACGTCATTGCAATGGCCAAGAATGCGATTGTGTTGCTTACACGCGAAACTTCGTATGTAATTCGTCGTCCACGGTAGTAATAGCTAAATCTCTGTGGATATCAGCATTTCGGATATACCACGGAGCATTGACGATTTGTCTAAAAATTTTATTTTGGAAAGTTTGTAAAATTTTAACATAACTTGGTTTGGTGAAACCCCAAAACCAAACGTCCAAACAGGCTTTAGCACTTGCTTGTATAAAAGCAGCTTGTTTGGCATGGTGAGCTTAGAGAATATTCCAATCAGCCAATGCATTTGATTCAATCTCACAACGAGCTCCTCGCGTTCCTTCGTACCATGCGATTTTAGATTTTAATTTTGCATCTAATGTCATTCCTAAGTATTAAGCCTCATTTTCGTACGGAATTTGTACCGAGTCAATAAAAATGGGTGGATTACTTACTGTAGGTAAAATTAACGTGTTAAAGTTTTCTGCCAAACCCAAATTTTGTCGATCATTCGTTGAAGCTGATATGTCGCGGAGTGAATCGAATCGTTTACGGCTAAAATGACCGTATTGTCTTTGAACGTTGTGATAGTATCATCTTTTTGCGGTACATTACGAGTGTATAAAAGAAATAAAATCGGGCCAAGAACGCTTCCTTGTGGAACTCCCATCGCGATTTCTTTGGATTCGGAGTACTCGTTCCCGTGATTAATACGAAAGAGTCTGTCCGCTAAATAAGAGCATAGGACCTAATTTTTTAACTTTATATTTTAATCCCGTATGTTATACCTTATCGAAAGCCTGAGAGACGTCGAGAAAAACACTATAACAATTTTAGGTTATTCTACATATATACCTGGTCAATGGAGTCAAACAGAGTACTTCGTTGTAAATCCGATTTGGTGATCCGGTATTAATCGGCGTTCTTTAATAATAGGACGCAATCGCTTCAATATAAGTTTTTCGATATAACAGTTTTCCTGGCTTAGGAACCATTATAACTACATTGTCGGGGAACAACAAGAGTCTAAACTTAATAAGAGCTTTCCTGGGCAACTCTTTAATAACCTGACCCGTAATAACATCATATCCAGAAGCCTTGTTTAATTTAAGTTTTCGTATTTCATGACACAGTTCGACCAGCGATACTTTTCTTATCTTAAAATTGTCAGATACCGTTGTTGAAACAATAAATGGCTTAAACGTCGCTTCAAGGTGTTCCGCAAATATTTCGGCCTTTTCCTTGCATACTTTTTGAGGGCGTTTTTTTTTCTATCGAAATTCTGTTTCAGTAAATAAATTATACAGAAAACTTAATGAAAAGTCTTTTTTTAGAATAGTAGGAGGATTCGAATAGGTTTTCAAATAGTCCGATATAACCTAATAGTTCTGTGGTTAATTTGGACAGCCATTACTGAATTATAAGTACTTGTTGTCTTCGGATAACCCCTTTCTCAATACAATACAATACAATTGCCTCGGTAATAGTATATTAAATGTAATGACTGTAGCAAAACCATTTGATTTCGTTCCCCTTTGTTAAAGGGTGATGTTTATTGTTGGTCCCCATTGGGTATCGAATCTGCAAGCCAACACACCCTTCCATGTCGCCACCCACTAATTATTAAAACACTAAGCAATAATATGTCTTCAAACAATTTATAATTCTTTTTCGATTCCATATGTGATAAATGTCATTTCGTTCCAATGAATGCTGATTATTCACACCCAGTGGTGGAAAAAAAATAATTTGTTGAATCAGGCTTGGGATAGATCGAACATATGCTACCAACAAGTGGAACAAGAACCTTTAAAATATAAACACATTTAATAAAATTTTGTTAAATACCAATTTAAGACAACATGATGCAAATCAAAGTTCCTTTCTGATTTAAAACCGCTTAAAACGAATTCTTACATGGAATACAACTTTTCTCGTGTAATTGGATAAACCTTCACAAGTTAAATGCTCACAATTCTCCGTCAAATATTATGGATAACTTTGAACCCAACACTTAGTAAATTCCCACAACAACAGATAAAACCAAACAAAAACCAGACTAAATGATAAAATGAACCATCCCCGTGGGAATCAGAAAACCTTCCCCCCCCCCCACCCCAAATCAAACTGGGTCATCAACATCGAAGAAAATCGCACTCTGGCAGAAAATTGTCTCCTTCTTTCCAAATTCCCTAGACGTGTGTCGTTAAATCGGTTTTGTTTTTCTCCAAACTAAATATATAACAAAAACCAGACACGCCTATAAAATCGCCTAGAATATCTGACATCAATTTATTAAACTACCTTTGAACGAAACAAATTAAAGATAATAAATGTATCTTTTTCTATTCTATTCTAAATATAATTTTTTATATTCTTCTATATTATATTTTATTTTATTTTTTGTTCACGCCATCAACAAAATCTTTAAAGATTAAAACAAAGACAACAAAATGTATCTCTACATATATGTATGTACAATATATTAAAAAAAAAACAGCAGCAAGGTATTTAAGAAAAACAAACAATTTTTTTCTCATTCTCCTTGTTTTATTTTTGTGGATGGTTAGTTAGATGTTATAAAAAGGTTGAATTATTATTTTACTTAACACGTGGTTGCATAAATAGTTTACTCACTTTGATATTCGCTTCACATTCAAAATAAGAAAATCAGCTTATTCCAGAACGTTTTGCTGTTCGATATTTGTTTTGAGTTTTATTTTTGGGGCGCGTCTTTTAATCGACTATTTATTTGCAACAAACAAATGTAGTATATTTATATTTTTTGGTCAGTTTTTGTCCTCTAATTACCTTTAGGGGAAATTTTTATTTAGAACATTTTTTTTTAGATTTTATTATATTTGTTTTCACTTTTGACATAAAACGTTTGCGTAGATTTGTTTTTTTTTTAGCACATTCAGAGTAGTAAGTAGTTGCCTATGGTCCCTAGAGTGGAAAAAAAAATAGTAAAACAAATTATCATCTCTTCTGATAGAGATATAATTTTTTGTTTACCCATCCAACAGACGGGCAGATATGAGACTCAAAAATAAAAGAAAAATTTCTTAAAGTATGTAAGAGAGTATTCCCACAACATTTAAACAACGCGACAAAATATCATCTCGTCACACAATGAACGCAACTCAAGGTGATAAAAAATAAAATCGTATCTGCAGAGATCACAAGCATCTGGTTTTATCTACTTCACTTGTCTTTCATCCAATTTAAGTGTGTGCTGCTACCCTTTATGTTTTATTTATTTTTTTTGTTTTTTTTTTTCGTAAAAATGATACAAAACGATTTATCGGTAGAATGGCCGGATCGGGATACTAATAATAATAAATAATTAACAAGGCCAACAGGAGGAGCAGAGCACTCAACAATGAAAAGAAGTATTTTCCACTGATGATGATTTATGAAGGTGGCGGAGGGCAAAAGACACACGACACAGGAGAACACTTGATACTACATTCACCTTTGGATAGTGTTGTAGCTTTGCAATATATATATGTGTGTAAAGTTTATCCAGCACATACGCGGATGGTAATATAGTACACAAATTAGGTAAAGTATCGCACAAGTGGCTGTTGTGTTTTGTTTTGTTTACATTCAGATAAATGACACCTCACTTGGGGGGAGACAACCAACCAGTATATATCGTACTCGCTCTTGTATTTTTTATTCGTTAGGTTTTTTTTGGGTAGTAGGTAATTAAGACACATAAATATTTAATTGCACCTTGATTGATTGGGTGCAATTTGCTTTCATTTGAAGATACTTTTATTGGAATTTTCCGATTAGAACTGCTAAAAGGTCACATTCAGATGGAGAATTTTTATTATTTTCCATTAAAGTGTATAAGATACATATGTAAGCAAAAAAAAAAAATATAAAAAAGAAACACACACACACACTGTTAGAGAGACCACGAAACGCGTATAACTAAATCGCAGGCTGGATTTTCATGTTTCACGAGTAACCGGCTGTTCCTAACTGAATGGGAATCTCCACAGAGAAACGTTTATATTTGCGGAAAAGATAAAAATGTATCTCTAGCTCTGCTAGCCACAGTCATAGGCTCGCTGAGTTGTACTCTCCAAAATGAGAGCGCTTTTCGGAGCACATTTGGGGTGGCTTTGGCCAGGCTGGTGGTAGCAAGCAAGGCAATGCCATTTTCCTTATCGAATGTGAACGTGGAAAACTCTGACGTCATTCGAGGCTGGAGAAAGTTCACCGAGCATAGCAAAATTTAACGCGCAGGACTGCGATCTAAAAAATGATTACCACACACACACACAATTATTGTAGTCCAATCAAAAGGAAGGAAAAGAGGTGAATAAGGTGAAATTTTCATTAAACAGAATGGGGGGCGAATGAAGCTTTGACCTAAATATATTTATGCCCTTACGGTTGATTTCGGATTGTCTTCGATGGGAAAATGGTACCAAGGTAGGGAAGGAAATTTTTGTAGTTGCGGTTGTTCTGGATTATTGGATTTGATTGATTAGGTAATTCGTTCGGAACACTTGTTGGGATAATATTAATTTTGCAAATACATGACAAAAGTAAAGTTCACCTTGGCAAGTGCCAAAATAATAAGTTTGGTTTCTGGGTGTATTTAATCTTTGTACTCTTGTTGAGCCAGGACAATTAGTTAGCACTAACTGGGTGATTACTTATTAAATCCAGGGATGCTGCGAAGAAGGTAGAATAAATTAAAATGAGCTTAATTATGAAGGAGGCCGATTATGTCTTATCACGGATGGATTGTTATTGTTTAAATTATTTAGAGCCTGAATGTTTTATGACTTTGAAGCGGATTTAACAAAAGATATAACGGAATATTAAAATTTTTCTTAGAATTACTAAGGCTTACGCATAAACCGACAAGGTAGCAGCCGCAAGCTCTTCATGGTTTAAAAGCAGTCGAGGGCAGAAAGAAGGAAAATTCCAAGTGATCATCAAGTTTTACAGCCTTCGGCAGTGAAAGAAAAAGTGAAGTGCGTGCTTCTGACACTCCCCGTCGCCGTAGTTTATACAATTGTTTTCATCCTCGAGATGTGTGGTTCTTCAGAAATTACCTCATACTGGTAAGGCTTATTGGTTCAACTTTTATTATTATCTGGTCATAATTTTCGTAATATTTCAGAAATTCTACGATTTCCACTTATATTGGATTTCATTCCTATCTGGCACCTCTGAGTGGCGATTGGTTCGATTGCAGTGCCCGGTCATGATCCATGTATCCAAGAACCCAGCCGAGACATGCGTTGTGCTGCAAGAAATATATTTCTATAGGCTATTCATTTGACAAAACGTCAAAAATAATGCTTAACGTCAAGGTGATTCGATGACAAAATCACTTGGTTTTTTAAGTGTGTGTAAACTGATCCGATTTACGGGACTTTACACTGGTAGCAAGACATGAACGTGGGAGCAAGGACAGACGTTCTGTAGTCAACAAAGAGTTCCCAATCAAAGTCGGTGTTGAACAAGGAAAGATCTTAAGCACTTTGCTCTTTATTGCTGCCTATCATAAGCTGGGTATCGTATTAGCTCAAAAAAGACAGAGTATCTCTACTGCCCACTCTCTAATCCACTCCGATTCCCAAGTATGAAAATTTCAAAAGCTTGATCAACAGCGAAGCAACCGTGGATGACGAGATCAATCATCGTGAAAGCGTAGTGTGGATTAAGTGTCATCAAAAATCTGCCATCTTCTGTGACCGAAAAATATCCCCTAAGTTAAAACGAAGGCAGTGTAGAGCAGTCACAGTGTTGGACAATGTACAAAAAGTATGAACGCAAATTTAAGCAGCTGAAATGAATATTCTTCGAATGATAGCAGGAGTTCGAATTAGAAGTCCCAAAATCCGAGAAAGACTTAACGTTAAAGAACATATCTGTAATAAATTGGAGCACCATGCACACCCCGTCAAGAAGAGCAATGTCAATCAATGAAAAGCGGGAAAAGAAGCAGGCCTAAAAATGCCGGGAGGCCTGTAGATATTTTTTGGGGACGAGTCGGTCAACCCCACAGGCTGAACAGTAGGGATGCAGTCAAGTGGGAGGGTTTCAATAATTTTTTTTTTATATATAAATTTATATTTTTCTTATTTAGCTCTTTAGCTTGGCTCTGCCTCAACACATAGTAGCCAATCGATTTAAAAACGCGATTAAAAAAATTTCGTTCGCCTTAATCGTTCACTTTATTTCTTGGCTAGCAATATTTTTTTAATGCAATAGTTAAGCACAATATACTGCGATTGGACGATATAATTGATAGATATATTTTTACCGGATGTTTTTAAGCAAAATGTCGTCATTTGTTCAAGTGTCTCCACATTAGTGACGAACTGCCATCTATGCATTAAATGAACATTAAACCACCAAAAATAAACAGGAAAACATTGTCAATCCGACTAGAAATCACATAGTTTTCACCTCATAAATCCACAATGATAACCTCTTTAAGTTTTTTGAGCTAAAGAAAATACCACCGCTTACACATTGAATAGCTCGTCATCGCATCGCAGTGATTCAACTAACTCGAAAACATACCGCACACGCCGCTCACGTGTCAAACCGAAAATAAACATCGTGTAGTGTACATGTGATTTGCATAAGTTAAATTTATATAAATATTCCAAGAAACCAGCCGTGTCACCGACAGGAAGATCTCTCAAGGCAGACATCATTTACAATTTTGCTCCACACAGAATATTTGCAAGGAAGTGCTTATCTGTGATATCTACGAATTTGGTCGCCGCTTTAATAATTTCATTCATAAACTTTCCTGAAATGTAGTAAAACTGTAGCTAGACAATCTTCGTAAAAGTGTGTTTTTTATTTTGTCCCATTTTTGATACCTAATAAACTGAATAAACAGTTAAAGTAAATTGTACAATAGATTTACCCTTGGATTATCCACGAAAATTTATTGCATGATAACCCGGTTTTTTGGGGGTGCCTATTGTATTTGTATTTTTCTTTTCAGGTGATAGGCCTTAGTGGTTGAGCTCTTCCACACAACAAAAGGTATGTGTACATTATCTTTTTTTTTTTGTCAATAAAAAAAATATAATGTTAACAAGTGTGGTGGCGCATAAAATTTAGGAAAATGGTTACACGGTTAATTTAAAAGCATGATCTTAATCTTGGAAAAGAACGGAGAAGCAACCTTAACAAAGAACGGTAAATGTAATTATCCCAGAACAGGAAGTAATGTTCGTGTTCGTAGTAAGAGTTCTACTCTCTATATAGCTGAGAAAGTGCTTCATTTGATACAATATTTCGTATTCATCCCATGTTTTAAAAGTTCGAAACCATGTTAGGTCCGATAACGTGAGGACCCACAAACAAACAACTAAGGTACACTTATACGGTTTAGTGGAGGGGGTCGTAGTCATAGGTTGGCCTCTGCTTGTGAATCGGGTTCAGAGCCTAGTGCGGCGACTATTACAATCAAATCTCAGAGGATCCTTGCAGAACTGATAGAATAAAACTTCAAACTTTTAGTCTTCATCGAGAAACAATCAATCTCAGCCTGTTCCTAAAAACAAAAAAAAGGAATTTTTATACGAATCATTTATCCATCATTTGGACTTAGTGATGAATTTGTTACTACAGAAAAGACCGTAATTGAAATCTTTGAAAAAGATTTCGTATACAAATGTCTTCCTCAAATCTAGCGAGTGCAGGGCAGTTGCACAGAAAGTCGGTAGATGCTTTTTCCTTCTCGACATCTCGAAGTCCCTGCAGAAGTCGATAAACGGTAGTCTTGATTAGATGATGATCAAATGCTGATTTCATTCCACCATGGTAGCTACTTTATTTACAGTGGCGGGTCGGTAAAATTAATTTGCGACCTACGTTACCTCTCTACTTTCAGGTATGTCTGACACGGCCATCAATCAGTAAACTATTCTCTGTCTATTTAACAAGTAAACTGTGTTAAATTGTAGGTGTCTCTTCTAATATTGTCAAATGAAGTTGAAAAATTTTGCAAATCGTCAAGAAAAATATAGTTATTGTGCTCGGCTTGGCTTGATACATATAATATAGTAAAACTTACAGGATAACTTCATAAAATTTTTTAAAATTATTTCCAAAATACAGTAAAACTTGCGGAAGTTGAGTGGTGGCCAACTTAAAGGAGTAGGTACCTATTTTGTTTTCCTAATTTTCCACGAAAGCCAGAGGAACACTGATGACATTCGCAAACTGTCACTATCACTACAAGATTTAACACAAATGAATATTTCCTTATTTTGCCGCTAGCTTTGTCTGTACATTTTGTTCTGTGCATTCTTAAACACCAAACACAACAAAGTATGAATGCCAAAAGAGCGACCATGGCCAACTTCTGCAGGTTATTTCAGAACTGAAATATATAAATGTGTGCCCAAGTTCCAAGAGAGACAGGTGACCATTGGCCAACATACGGTAGAATATTTGTATGTAATTTCTTTGGTTTTATTATACATTGGCCATCTTCGGGCCACCTCGGTGGCCAACTAGACAAGTTTTACAGTATATTAGCTGCCGTCCAGATGTTCATCCCACTTACACTTACACTTCGTTTTAGTTAAAAACAACCCTTAGTCTCATGTTTAAGACAGCACAATTTTCAACTCCTTCGAGCTTCAATGTGTAACATGAATTTTTATATTGGTCGACGACATAAAAAGAAGACGACTATAAGTAAGTTATCGAAATAAGTTTTGATAAACTTATAAGTTTATCATCAAATAAATTTGTATACTCAACAATTAAACGGACTAATGGTATATGAATACTTAGAGTTACTCCAGATGTTGAATATTCAATTCCTGGCCTGGCCTAAACAATGTTTATCTTCAAATCAGCACTCATTCTATCTGTCAACGGGATAGTTCTGCTACCGACCACGACCTTTTGTTACTATCTGCCGCCAGTTCGAAAATAACATAATTTTAAAATAAAAATAAATCCTTATTTAGTTATTAAGATGTCAACCATGGATGAAGTAATAACTCTACCAAAGAATCTATACCTAGGAAAATCTATCTCGCACGGCCATTAGGTATACAATACGAATCTTATGAATTATAAAATAAATTTGCATAAAGCCTTGCATATGGGAGAGCTTATAGAATTTGTATTTTAGCTCCTTTCAATATTTATTCCAAGGAGAAAACTTTCCTGATCTACCTACTCCCCCCCCCCACTCTTTTAGTCAGCCCCTTAAGCGCCGTAACTCATGAGATAGTTCTGTTTAATTTATGCACACGTTACATTACCTTAAATTTCCACTTCCAATACCAAATTTTGTCAATAAAATATGTAGTCCCCAACTAAAGCTGGGGGCGATTAATCATTTCTCATGCAAATCTTCTGCATATGAACAAGCTGTGGGTCACCAACATCTTTTCACTTCTTTGTTTTCCTTGCGAGTGAGATCAAAGTATATAAAATACAAATTAAATACCAAATGATATAAAGTATAAAAACAACCCGCGATATGATTATCTGTCGAATAGCTTAGCCACACGACGAGGCGTTTCTTTACTGTTGTGGCGTCTGCGATTTCCGAAGGCGTTACATTAATTGCAACTTGAAGCAGCTCATGTTGGGATATCACTAGTTCGACATAGCTGGAACTGTAAACGCACCATTGATTCCATCGTTGGAATTCGTCCGCATAACGAAATACTTTAGTGAAAAGAAACGCTTACTCCTCTCCCTCTCTCGTCTCCTGCTGCAAACGACCATTTAAAGGGAAGTGCTTAGTGAGTAGTAAGATTTTATAGTGAGAGAACTCTGCATCACCACCTTTTAACCTCCAAGATGGGTAGATACACCCACGCCCCAGATACCATTTTTTGAACCTCTTTTAAATTATACCTTCTAACAGGTCAATTTAAAACGATATAACGTAAAGCCAACCCCTGTAATTCCATCCCCAGATAAATAAATTCCAAAAAACGATGAAGAAAACTTTAAACTCTCATCAAATATCAATCAGACCGCTGATTTGAAAGCACATGCGACATCCGTTTAACTTAGCCTCAAATTCGAAAAGAAAATCCAAAGAAGTAACTATCCCTCGCAATCGTTTCCCGTTTGGCAACTTTTTCCCAACCCAACCAACAGGAAACAGAAATGATAACAAGCCTCAAATGCGAATTCGTCTTTCTCATTCTCTATCGATTCTGCTGATTCTCAAATAGATATACTCAAAATGAGTACCTACCTATAAGTGAGCGAAATTGATTTCCACTTAATAACCGTCATCATCTTCTCAACCCCCCTTGTCGTCTGTACGTAACGTATGGTTCATTAATGGATTTAACGCGGCAAGGACTCTTGTGCAAATGTTTATGATATCTCGCCTTCGCCGCGCTGCGTAGATCATTTGCATCCAGATAAGCACGTGGTAGTATTCAGAAGCATTTGAATGTTTTTTTAAAAATAGCAGCCTCCCTTAAGCACCGGCATTACTTCGACCCCTTTCAACTTGGCGCGGCATTGTGTGCTGTGGCATTGACGTCACCTTGCCACCTTCGATCCATAGAGAACTGAGGACGAGCATTTTATTTATGTATGTTTGGTGGGTGGTGGCAAAACTGGTGACTCGGAAGTGCATGAATAAAAAATAAGCTTTCACGTTACCAGTAACAGGGTCGCTAACCCTTTTATTGAGGGACGAAAAAAAAAATGTTATTTTGCAAATTATTTCGCACTCAAGCATGAAGACAAACGACGATGATGACGACGACAGTTTATGTAGGAAGCAGCAGCGTGGTTGACTATGGGATTGCCGAAGGTTGGTTCTTTTTCCGGAATTGTTTACTGAAATGCTTTCATTGTGTGTGCATATTAAATAGAGCGACTTGAGCATATATATAAATTCCAGCAGCTGGTGTGTTCTAATAAATTAGCCCTACGAATATGTACATAGCTACTTGGACCCAGATTAGGAGTTAATACAAAATGGATTTTGGGATCTAGTTTGGGTACTTTATTATGGTAACCCTTGGGAAGCTGCATGTGTTGTTTACAGAGGTAGGCCGATATGTCAAATGGAAGCATACTATGGGTATAACAAAGTTACAAGGTGTGTTTCGTGTTATTGTGAATTAGTGCAGAAAACTATGATAATTAAACTACAAATTACATTTGTCTTGGCAATTTTGTAGCTTTTGAAGGTCCAGCCAATGGACCAATTTATGAATTTAAGCTGTCATGTTGGATTTCACAAGTGGATTCGCCAATGGCTTCCGTCGGTCTGTCTGTTTGTCTGTCCGGGAGCTTATGGGGAAACCGTTCGATGGATTTCCTTCAAATTTCGTATATAAAGTTTTTGGAATAACATGCCGCGGCACCTTGGATACTTGAGATGAGGCCAAAACTAATACATACTCAGTTTTTTAAAATAAAAAAAAATAATAATTATATTGTATAAAACTGTCAATATTTCAAAAGGGAATTTAAAAAAACTTACTATTTTTAATTCGATTTTTGAAATAATTTCTTAAAAATTGTTTTTTTCATATAATGATTTTCTTAAATTAATATTAAATTCTTAAAAACGCCTTAACCAATTTGGACTGTTTTTGTATTTTGGACAGTTTGGTTAAATGTGTCCAAAATGTAAAATTACATTAAAATCGCTAGAGCCATTCTTGAGGTAAGTGATCAAATGTTTCCATTTAGTTTGAGGCGATTCAAATATGCATTTCATGTAGCGAGAACTTAATTTCTCCTTGAATTTGAAAAACAAATACCAAACAATTATACGAAGACTATCCCAGGTTGTGATGCATACTCTAAATGTGGACGGACGGAGCAATAAATGCCATGTAAGACCTCGCAAGAACATGAGAACCCAAGGTTAGTATGAGTTTTATATCTAACTATCTTTCTATCTTATAAAATTTTTTGCCACGCCTATTTTTTGTGGCCGTTTTTTTTACCAAAAAGTTGTTTTCTTTTAAAATTTTCATGAAAAATGGACAAAAGTGTATAACAAAATATTTAGCCGATATTTTTCATATCAGCCATACAAAGGTTTGGGCCACGCCAAACTGAAATCAAATGTAATCCATCATGTTCTTAACGACCTTTTCTATGGGGCATTTAGTGATATGGATAGGCTACTAGTCTGTTCGGACTGTAGGCTTTTCTTATATTTTAATCTAATGTTTATCAGACACAAAATTTGTATGGTAAATTTCGAGATTTTAAGAAGATTTGGAGCAGCTCTATTTTAATCTAGGTCTTGTTATCGAGTCATCTAAGTATTAGATTTAGTTTTGCAGATAGTAACGATGGTATTTACCTAAATTCATAAATACAATCACCCATGATCAGTTTTGTTCCGTGTTAGAATAAAAAAATAAATAAAAAACAAGGAAAGGCTACAGTCCGCTTGGGACGAACAGTATAATACCCTATCCATATCCCTATATGCCCCAAAGAAAAAAGCACTAAGAAGATGATGGATAGCATTTTATTTTAGGAGGGCAGTGCCTACATATCTTGTGAAGGTTGTAAAACTCTATCTCTCTAACTTAGGCTTCAAAACGGTTTTTTCTAAATTGTGGGCGTGGCAGTGGGCGTATCAAAAAAAATTGTACACTCTACCATTTCGGGACCCTAGGGAGTATATGTTCCAAATTTCAGCTTTCTAGCTTTAATTTAAAGGCCTATAAATTAGTGACGGACGGACGGACGGACGGACATTGCTAAATAGTCTTAGGTTTTGGTCCAGATCATAAATATATATACTTTTGTGGATTTATGACGAATATTAAGGGGTGTTACAAACTATGAGTCAAAATTAATATACCCTTAGGATAGGGTATAAATATAGGCGATAGAAACCTAAGCCCTAGCTCATCCAACCATTGTGTTTGTTGTGACACTAATGTGGATTTCGAACGCCAAATAAAAGACTTAATACAAAGTCTCCCCTGTTAAAGGGGCGGATCTGAAATTAAAACTACAATGCACTAACAATTGAGCTACTGCAATCATAGTCGGAATCAATAGATTTTAAATAATCAATTCTACATTTTAAGCTTTTACTTACTGTCCTGTTTCTATTGCTCTTACAGCTAAAGGAGTTAGATTTGCACCAGGCTAAATAGTATCGAAAGACTGTTGCAAATCCCATAATAGACTTAAGTGAGATAATCAACGTAAGCTAAGTCAAGCAAATAAAACAAACAGTCAAATATTGAATGTTCGGTTTTGCTTTTGTGAAGGAAGAAAAGTTGTTCAATTCCCAACTGAAATTAGAACAAACGCTATTTTCTCTGAATGCATAATACAAAGTCAATCGATTTGTTCAATTCGCCATCTCTTGAAAGTTAACACAACTTAAGAATCAATAATACATTTTTCCAAAATGGGATTTCAGGGATGCTTAAATGTGTAGTTGTATGTACATATTTTTGGGTGAGAAATCTAAAATAATAAACAAAAAAATTAATATTCTTTTTAGGTCTTTACAACAGCGCCATCTCTCAGGTACTATACTATCCTATATTTCAAGCTTTAACCAACCATACATATTTACAAAATTTCACCGATTAGGTGGTTTCGTGTGCGAACATAGTGTAGACACTCTGACATGGGGTCAAAACTGACAGCCTTCCATTGCTGCAAAAAAAAAAACTTCGTACACACAATTGATTGTTAAAGCTTTATTTTAAGCCCCAAAAGGGCTGTCGATGCCTGATATTTTTGTTCTTGTATTTCTACTGTTCCGCCTGAAACCAAACAAATGCTGGTATTGCAGTATTTGTGTAATCCAGGAGATTTAATTCCTGGAGTACTTCCGTGATTTTCTTGTTCAACAGAAATCGTGTAATCAGAATTCTTCTTGCTCCAAGTACCTATCCCTATATAAAATAGAAAACCCAACTGAACTATTTGTATTGTTCATGTCATGAGCAACGAATCCGGTTGAGAATTTCCTTTCGTTTCCTTACGAGTATGTAATTTTATCCTTCCCCATTACTTTCTATAGAACGGTCTAAACTACTTGGAATGAATGTATGTTTACACCCTCAGCAACGACACATCATTTTCACTTATTGACACGCGAAACCATTTGTTTTGTTTACTGTAACTTCCAGTTATCCTAATAATATCCTGAAAACTTTTCGAATGATAACATTTAAGTTTCAGAATTAAACTTCACTTCACATCTCATGGATTTAATTCAAATTGGCAGATATACGACATCCATTGGTAGGAAGGAAGGGAGGACTTATCCTTTCAACTTGAACTTCTCTTTCGATTTCCAACTCAATGCTTGTTGTCATTTCCACGACCACCCACACCCACATCCGAACCTTATTTTTGGCTTCTTTTTTTTTTTGTTAGTATTGTTCTTATTATATTGCTTTTAATGTTGTAACTGCTTCCTATATAGATCTCTCCTTTTGCTTTGTGATGGAAGACAGGCCAGGCGGAAAAGCCAAAAATGATTAGCGAACTATATTTGATTTTCCTATTTTCCTTGCTGTATGGATGGATGTTTATGGATTTTGGTAGATGGCGCCAGATTTCAACATAATGGATTAAAAACGACTACCCACAATGACCGACGGTATTCTATTGAAAACAATCTGTAGTTAAGCAAAATCAATATGTGTGGATGCATAAATAAGCTTATTCACATATTCAAAATAGTTATTTGAAATGAGTGCATCAGGTTGAAATATTTTTACTGTATTGTAGTAGTCATTCGACAGCTCGAAGTCTTTTCTCTCTAATCGAAGGTCGACCAATTCAAGTAATTGAAATTTTATTATAAAGTTTTCGAAAGTCAAACTTTAATAAATTAAATGCGCCTTCGAATGTCCGAATGACTGAATGTATTTTGGAAAGTCTTCGGCGGCCGAATATTGGCTTAAGAGTGAACTGTTGAGCATTCCTGGCATAGCGGGTATTGCGGTTGAATTGTTAAAGGGGTGGAATGCAACTGGCTTTTCCGTTTGAGCACTTCTTGTCGAAATACCAATAAAACAATGACAAGCGGAAGACATTACGAAGATGAATAAAAGAATCAAGTGATTTCGCGATGTCTTGATCGCCAATAAGCTTTACCGCACGTTTTTGAACCCCGTCAAATATCTCAAAATATGTAATTTATTCACCAGGTAGGTGAATTCTCTTGATTCTCAAGGTAGGGGCGAACAAACGCCTAATAAGCCTAGACATTTTGCAGCGTTCTTGGCGATATCGAATATGTGGTCATGCCAACGAAGGCTGTCATTAACACACATACCGAAACTCATATGGAAAATCGTTCGGTTTCAGCGGTGTAAGTCCTATTCAGGGATAATGGCAGAGAATTAGGGTTTCCCTTCAATGATAGCCGTTTGTTTTACACCATTTAAGTATGCTTTCGAGATCGAAATTCAATGGGCTTAACATACGTTGCCGTTCCCGTTCAAAGCCCGAAGATGAGGGGCGTCGGCCAGAAAACGAATATGAAAACCTGAGGGTACTGTTGTTTTATCGAACATTTTTGTTCAGCGATGATGCTTAGTATTGGCTTAGCGGGTATGTTAATTAGCAAAAACATTGCCGTATTTAAAGAAAGATAGTCCACATGCGATTATCGAAACGCCATCAAACGTCAACTGTATTCGCTGTAAAGCTATGATGAATGACATTTTTCTTCCCTTATTGAATGGCAAAGAATGATTGCGCTACATTCTATACAGCAAAGGAAAACATCAACATATTCCAGATTTTTCGGGAAACCAACGAAATAAATTGATCTCTAAATTTGAAAAGCGAGCTAGCTTAATGACGAACTGATATCATTCGACGCAGTGTAATCCAACATTATTCACGTTATTAAGGGCGTATGGCGACATGAAAAAGTTGGAGTTCGACTAATGAAATTTTATGTTCACAATCAAAGTTTATACTTTGAGTTAGGTTAGGTTAAACAGACGTGTGGTGAACCTAACCTAACCTAAGCTTTAGTATTAACTTTTATTCTACCTTTTATAATTATATTCAGTGATTCCACTAATCCAATTCACAATAGTATTTAAAAATATGTTTAAAGATTTAAATAAAAATTTCACAAAAATATAAACTTGTGCAAACTCAGCTGAGATAATTCCATAAATCTATAAAGCTAATCACAGATTCACAGGGCCAGTGCTTAGTTTAAGTACTCATGAAATGCATTGCATATCTGAAAATGTTTAACGACGAGTTATATCTTAAGATTCCTTCGCCGATTTTTTTTTATGACCATTTAATGCTCGCAGCAAATCTTGTGTACCTACTAAGTCAAATTTTATGTTCTATTTTATATACTTTCCCTATTTCCTTTGTGCAAAATATATAAGTAAAACGAAATTACGGAAAGAGGGCGACATATTTATTTTGCCCTCAAAAAACGAATTTAAGATTCATTACGAAGACTTCGCAGTTTTGACGAGGGAAGTTCTTTAAAAGAAAACGAAAAAATGCGAGTGTTGTACATTAAAGGACATAAACAATGCAGGAGTAATTGTATAAGTAGATAAATAATTTATTTCGTGCATAAAACTGGCTTAAAGAGATTCCCGTTTTTACATCGACGACTTGTTCTTTGCGTGAATGTGGTATGTAGTATTTTAGTAAACTCCAACGATGTTGTAAAGCTGAAAGTATTTTTGATGGAATAAGTCACTCTGATTGATGCCAGCGGTCAACATATTTTGAATACATTTACGTATGTTTGTTGATTCTGGGAGAATGGGGTACAATTAATTGGGCATTCACCAAATTCTGTAGAATAAAAAGACAAACGACCATAACCATGGATAAACGGTAAACCAAAAACATTAACTCCTAATTCTTAGTGCCTATTTAAGAGTGCTCCAATTTATATGTCTGTCGCTAAACAAATCTCCACCACCCTTCCGGAGATAGGGCGAAGTAATTTAGGTAAGCCTTTAAAAAAAATAAAAACTTTACTTAACCATAATCATTTGATCCTTCTGATGATCAAACATAAGCTACCGACCCGTTTAATTTGCAGTCTTAGTGCTTATTAATTCAATTACGAGGACGTAATTACATGCATCACTGGGAATAAAGTTCCACTACATAATTTTCGAAACGAAAGAAAGAAATATAAAAATAAAATATCCCTTTCCAAGACGTCATAGGTATACCCACTTTCTTACTTTTTTTTCATTAAATTTACTCATCGTACACTTATGATGAACAAACAAGCCCCATTCTCCGAGGGCAGGACGACGACTCACAATGTGGCACTGACATTCAAGTCAAGTTAAACAAGTTACGTCATCTGTCGAAGGGGAATTGAAGTAACGAAACACATGCCATGCGCTCTCTTCCATCGCTGACGTCATGTTTAAATTACTAAATTGCCTTCGGCATTCTTTAGCACCTTCATGTCTCCTATTTTGGAATTAAAAATTCACCAATTTCTTAACATTTCACCGGAAGGATTCTAACTGTTTCATTTGAACGACGACAACAAAACAATAAACGACTACAAATTGCAGGAAAAATATATGGAAATCCTTTTACGGCAATTGTAGCTTTGCAAATCCAAACCTTCAGCAGAGCAAGCAAAGGAAGCACAGAAGCATTCAATTGTAAACCACCGAACATAAATGTAAACAAGTGACACAATCAAATGCAAACAGAATTGTCCTGACGAACAGAGAAGAAAAACCAAGATGTGACAGCTGGATTCTCCCACAGTAACGAGTAGGAGAATGCACATTCACGTATACTCAGCAAACGGGGAGCACATTTGTGCTAAGGACCTGTTTTAAACGTGCTGTCGTCGTCGGATTTTTTTTTTTTTTATTTACCTACTTTGTCTCTTTGAAGAGCGAAATTAGGGGGGGTGTTTTTGTGTGTAACAAGGACTGTGAGCTGTGAGTCCTATTTTATTTATTGTGTAGGACAATTAAAGTTTATTGCAGAAAGGCGAAATTTGGTAATTGCTATGCGAAATTCCGAAAACAGGAAGAGTGGAGGATTCTTGATTAGTGAAAGTCAGAGTGAGGAAAAAGCAAAACACACATCACAATTTTTCGCTAGATATTGATATTTGAGATTGAGACTCATGGTTGCATGTTCAAAATCTGTTTGGATGCACATTTTTCTTGTAATTTAAATAAACTGACTGATCACTCGACCATTTGAAACCCTTGTTTTAGGTGAAGGCGATTTTGCCTTCGACCGTAGCCAGTGTAATTTAATTATCTCGTTTTGGACAGTATAGTTCTGACCAGTAATACCAGATCGTGGGCGAAATTACCCTTTTGGTGGGCATTTGGAAAAGGTATTATTAACGCTTTTAGTGGAAAAAAGGCATTTCAATTTCTAAGGCTTCTAAAGGACTATTTTCTTATTTTCATAACAACTATGAGATCTTATGGAAACCTATTTGGGACACTTTAGTGAACTTATTAATTTTCCTTAAGACCTTTGCTCACCACAGGCTCTATTAATGCAAAAAAAAATCCGAATATTAAAGGGTGTTTTTTAGAGGTTGGTTTTTCTAATAGAGATAAAACTGACATTTCGTGATCAAATATGGCAACTCTAACGTCATTTATGTTCAGTTTGGTTCGCCATTTCATCATGAACAGGTTGACAAATCGTGATTTTGGTGTATGGGCCGAAAATGAGATTGATTCATCGCAAAATTTTTGTTCAGTGATGAGGCTCATTTTGGGTTGAATGGCTACGTCAACAAGCAAAATTGCCGCATTTGGAGTGAAGGGAATCCATATGAGACTCTTGAAACGCCATTACATCCACAAAAACTGACTGTTTAGTGTTCTCTATGGGCTGGTGGAGTCATTGGGCCATACTTCTTCCGAAATGATGCTTGAGAGTCAGTTACCGTTAATGGAGACCGGTATAGAGCCGATGACCGGTATGATAACCGACTATTTTGTTCCCGAATCGGATGGCATGAATGAGGATGAGATGTGGTTCCAACAAGACGGCGCTACATGCCACACAGCGCACATCACAATCGATTTATTGAAGGAAACATTCGAGGAGCTCATAATTTCGCGGAATGGACCTGTCAATTGGCCACCAAGATCGTGTGATTTGACACAATTGGATTATTTTCTTTGGGGATATGTGAAGTCGCTCACCAACGCCAACAAACCAGAAACGTTAGGGGACTTCGAAGTGAACATTCGTGGCGTTATTGCAGACATACAGCCCCAAATGCTTGAAAAAGTGGTTGAAAATTGGACCTCTAGACTTGTCTTTATTCCAACCAGCCCGGCGGCAACATGCTCGAAATCATATTTAAACAATAATTGCATAAAATGATCCTTCCAATAAAGCCAAATTGATGGACATTAAAACGATTTTCTTGTGTTTTATTTCAATTCGAAGTTCTATACCTCTAAAAAATCTCCCTGTACATATTTTTCTAATAGTTTTTTTTTATTTCATTTTGCTATAGTTTTATACATTTTATTTAAATTGAAAAATTACTTAGCCTTGAAATCGAACTCGAGACCATCCGCGTAACAGCTCAACACTTATCCACTGGCTAAAACTGATTATTACAGAGGGAAGATTAAATATTGACAAGTTGATGCCATTTTATCATCTCAAACATCGTCGATATAGTTAAATAGGATGTTACGACCTTGATAGTGACAATAATTTCCTCTTATGTGAAAAATTACGTCGGCTTGTTAGCAGAAATTTTAAAACTGCACGATTAAAAATTAAATATGAAGAAATATAGGTATTGTTTATTACTACTACTGGAGCTCTAAAAATATAATTTGGCGAAACTCATTTTTTCCCTAATATTACTAGATGTATTTCAGATTTTGTTTTACATATTTGTGTTATATTTTTTTTCTACAAGAGCTGTTTGCATGCCCCGATTGACTAAATAAAGACTTACACAAATAACTAATTAGTTCCTTGCCTTATATAATAATAAGGATATATTAATTTTGACACATAGTTAATATTTGTCGTAGACCCATAAAAGTATATATATTTATGATCAGGACCAAATCCTAAGACTATTTAGCAATGTCCGTCCGTCCGTTCGCAATTTTTAGGCCTTTAAAATTAAGCTAGGAAGCTGAAATATTGCAAATTGAAATTGAAATATTATTCCCTAGGGCTCCGAAATGGTTAAGTGTAAATATTTTTTGAATACGCCCACTGCCACGCCCACAATTTACAAAAAACCGTTTTAAAGCTAAAGTTAGAGAGATAGAGTGTTACAACCTTCACAAGATATGTAGGCACTGCCCTTCTTTATAACTTTGTCATATGAAGTTTTTTGCCACGTCTACTTTTTGTGGGCGTTTTTCACTAAAATCGTGTTTTCTTCGAAAATTTTCATAGAAACCGAAAATAAATGTTTAACAAGATATTTACCCAATATTTTTTCCAATATATCGCTCATACAAAGTTTTTGGCCACGCCCACTTTTTTGGGGCGTTTTTTCAAAAAATATATTTTTTTTTTAATTTAATATAATTAAATAAAATCCTACCCATTATCTTCTTAATGCTTTTTTTTGTGGCATATAGGGATATGGATAGGGTAACATACTGATCAGCCCAAGCGGACTGTAGCCTGTCCTTATGTTTTTTCATATTCTTTTATTATAATTAATTATTTTGAAATAATTTAATGTAATGCTTCTACTCCAAGCCTTATTGAGGATCATGTGGAATAGCAAGCTTTTATATTTTAGACCTCCACTAACTAGACCTCCACTAACTAACTTCCTTATAGCTTCCTTTTTGTTAAAAAATAATATCTCACCCCTCCATACAGCTTGTGAAATTGTTCCCCAAATGTTTTAACGAAACGTTTTCTGAAAGAATATATTGAAAAATAAAAAACGTCCGGAAGCAAGTCTTATGACAATACAATACTTCGAGGGCGAAAGGGTCTTTTTGATCCAAGTCATGGGCACGACAGTTTGAAAAGCCTGGCATCAAAGGTTCTCACCTTCTATGAGGCGCTATAAAGCTATGCTTTGAAAACCTATTCAAGTGTTCACGCTTTGTAATTGGATTACTAACGTTCTAATAGCATTTCGTTTTCTCTCCTATTTTAAAATGTTCTTTAAAATACCATCTGCATTAGGAACCTTGGGCTGTTAGACATTACATGATTTACTTCATATCTAGGGAGAGACCTTCTGGCGAATCATGGGGCTTAAGTCGATGCAGCTATTGGCGATAGTCACCATGACCCAATTGATATATTTCCCACCTTTAATGCATCCCTACTAGTCAGAATGTGAAGTTCGCCATTTGGAACTCAAAAAGTTGAAGCTGGCCTCCCATTTCCATATTATTTGACTCTGAGGCCGATACATACTGTTTCTATTTGTTTTCTTTGTTTGAGCTGTGATCTGCTCTGTGATCATTTCTCCTTAATAAATTTCGCTTAATCCACTAGTAAGTCCAAAGGGATCATGATTTCAATAACGTATTCTGCTTCATTAGAAATTGTCCTAAAAGTGCTCATAGCTCTGAGTTTAGTTGAAGCGGCGAATAATTTATTTATTCAATTAAAAGCATTTGCCCAAATTAGTGGCCCCCAAATATTCGGCACATGTAAACACCAAAAATACCTTGGGAGCCTTTTCCCAAATGTATTACATGTGATTTCTAAAGCTAAGTCTGTCGTCTGTAACTTGATAACTACTTCTGTCTTATATTCCGCTAATTGAAGACTTTTTCCAGACACTTTTTGACTGGTGTGACGGTATCCTTTGGACCTCTAGCTTATCGAGACTTTACCAATATCATTATAACATCGGCGAATTTTATGATTTTTACTCTCTACTCTACTCTACGACTTTAATTTGCTTATTTTAACGTAATACTTCCGCATTGTATTTTTATAAAATATTAAATAAAAAGCGACAGCACTGTTCAGCAGCTACTTTCGTCAGTGCCTAAAAGTATACCATGCTAAGTATGCACAAGTTTTCATCGCATCTTTTTCATATTATAGCTTAAGACTGTCCGCCTTTTAAGCGTTTTTTTATTTAACATTTTTTATTGAAAAGTTTAGTACTGAAAAAAACTAATAAATGTAAAAAATTATAATTATTTTTAAGACACGCGTAAGAAATTATTATGTGAATTTGTCATCCCACTTCACATTATGAACTTGATATACTTTCGTAAGTCAAAAGTGCCTTGCAAAAGCATCGTTATTTTCATAAACTACCCAAGTATAACACCATGCAACTTAGGTAAATATCGCGATTTGCTTAATTGTTAGTTTTTTGCTTTACATTCGTAGGTATCTTTTACTGCTCGAGTATTATTTCGTGCGCACTGTTTGAACTCTTCAGCAAAATCATCTAGTTAAAACACACTTCATCAACTCAATTTCTCATAGCAATTGAACACGCATGCTTAAAAGATATATTTTCACGTTAATGCAATAATTTGTATCTGATGACTTGCTTTGCTCTCTCATATAACAAAAAAAAACCTTTTTAATATTTTTATTTTTCTCTCTTTTATTGCTTCGGTTTTGTGTATCATCTTTGCCTGTGCTGTTTTGCCATTTTTTGTATATCAATCTCAACGATGCATAGCTAGATACGCTCTTGTACAATAGAAAATATTTGTTATGCGCGTGAATGGTGATAGTAAATACCATCTTTGATTGAAGTTGTTTTGCGGCTCTATTCCACACCAACACTGTTGCTGGCCTTAGGGAGTGCGAGAGAGAGTGCAAATTATGTATCAACGAGGCTCTTTTTGCCAAATAAACATAAACAATTAAAATGCGAAAAAAAAACAAATATTGAAGTGAAATCGAAAGGGAAGTGGGTATCCCATATCTTTAAAAAAAAAAAAAAAAACACCTCCGAAAGCAATTTTTATTATATAACAAAGTTTTTGGTGCGATTTTATTTTCTCATTTTCTTAAACCGTCAGCCAGCTAACGTCATTCATTCAGTAACCTCTGCCAGCGGTCTTCGATATATGGATGTGAATAACACACATTTGCCAAAGCCTAGCAACATTGTAGGTAAGGCACTGTGCTATTTTCCCAACTAACGATTCAAAGTCGTTGATGAAGAAATCAGATTTCATTCAAACAATGAAATCAAAATTAAATGAGATTAAATCACTTAGTTATTCAGATTTGCGGGGAAACCTACTGAGCGGAGAGGTGGTAATTAGCTATGAGCTATGAGCTAAAATCTGAGTTCATATCGAGTGCGAGTATTCATAATTTAAATAATCTAAGTGTGTCCGAATACGCACGCGAATTTGATGGATGCAATATTTGGCGATGGTTACAGTAATGGCCTTTTATGGATCGCGGAACATGCTAATGAGGTGCTTACGGCCTTATGAGTTGGCGCTGGCAATATACTTATTCGCTGTCCGATATCGCAAATCAAAAGAAAAAAAAAAGTGAGTAATTTACTGCACTTGGCGTGCGCTTCAAAGCTCGGTAAACATCGCAAGTGATTAGTGGAACACCTTCGCTTGGAGGTAAGTCAATAGAAATGACCTAACGAGTGGAATTACTATCAAAGAAGTAGAACAAAGCTATTATTGCGGCAAAGGTTTTCAAATGAATTCGATAGAAAATGTAATTTACTCCAAGGTGACAAATGTGTTGAAACAAGTCATTGATGTTGAGTTATTTTGGTTAGCTATGTATTTTGAGCGTCATTAATTATTTACTTTAGAAGATGTGCAAAGAAAGCTGTTCAGTATGCCAGGCATATTATGCAACATATTTGACGTGCTAGGGCATAGAAGACTTACAGTGGCAAGAGTTCTTCGAGATCTCAACATACATAAATCCGCTGGTCCAGATGGTATTTTCCCTATTGTTCTGAAGAGGTGTTCTTCCACGCTGGCAAAACCAATGCGTAAGTTTTTCTATCTGTCCTATTCTTCAGGGCTCTTTCCGAGAATATGGAAAACAGCATTTGTCCAGCCCGTCACAAAGAAAGGCGAATCTTCCTCTGTCTCCTCCTACCGACCAATTGCACTAACGTCTCTTCTTTCCAAAGTCATGGAAACGCTGATAAATCGTTAGCTTATGAAATATCTTGAATCCCGAAAACTTCTTAATGTCCGGCAGTACGGTTTTCGCAGCAACAGATCCACTGGTGATTTGATGACATATCTAACCAAAAAGTGGAACCAATCTATTCACCATGGTGGTGAAAGCAAGGTCGTTGCGCTTGATATTTCAAAGGCATTTGACAGAGTTTGGTATCAAGCTCTCTTGTGGAAAATGCATGCATTTGGGATCGATGATACCTTTATTCAATGGATTAGAAATTACCCTTCGGACCGTTCAATTCAAGTTGTTTTGGACGGTTTCAAGTATGGAACTTACCAAATAAATGCTGGTGTCCCCCAAGGCTCCGTTCTGTCTCCGACTCTCTTTCTCATTTTTATAAATGATCTACTCTCTGTTACTTTTAATCTTATTCATTCCTTCGCCGATGACAGTACCCTCAGCTTTACATATTAGTTTCTTGGGCAACGCCCCTCATCTTCGGGCGTTGAACTGGAACGGCAAAGTATGTTAAGCTCATTAAATTCTTACCTTCACAGCATTCTTATGTGGGGTAAAACCAATAGAGTAGAATTTAATGCTTCCAAAACACAATGCTGTCTTCTGCCATTAAAGCGAAACGCCAATACTCTGCCATTATCCATGGATGGCACTTCCATCGCTGAAACCGAACGACTTTCCATTCTCGGTATGTGCGTTAACGACAAACTTCATTGGAATGACCACATATTCGATGTCGCCAAGAACACTGCCAAAATGTCTAGGCTTCCTTAAGCGATGCAAAAAATATTTTACCCTTCTGATCTGGCTAGAATCTACAAGGCGTTTATTGGCCCAAAACTTGAGTAAAACGCTCATATCTCGTCTGGGACACCAATAACATATTTGGAGCTACTTGACAGGATTCAGAAACGTGCGGTAAAACTTATTGGTGATCGAGACATCACGAAATCATTTGACTCTCTCAGTCATCGTCATGATGTCTCCTGCCTGCCATTGTTTTATCGGTACTTCCACCACAAGTGCTCAAATGAAATCGCCAATTGCATTCCACCCTACAGCAATTCAACCGCAATACTCGCCATGCTAGGAATGCACATCAGTTTAACTCTAAGCCTATATTCGGACGTACAGTAAAATACAAGGATTCGTTTCTTTACCGTACAATACTACCCCGCTCTGTTTTTCCTACGCATTATAGTTTACAGACATTTAAAACCAACGTGCATCGGTGTCTCCTTTTTTCTTATCCTTCACTTCCCGCACTGTGTTACTTCATTATAAGGGTATCCAAAATCCCTTTAGTGCGCGTACATTATAAAAAATGATAGTACCCAGTTAAAAACAGAGTATTTCCAAAGTAGGTTAGAAGAATGATTCTAACAAAACTGGCGCCGGCGTCCATTTTAAGGGTTCCCATAGTAGTCAGCTCAGAAGATAAAGGAAGAGACAGACGAGTATTGGTGGCAATGAAGAATAAACGCTAAGCAATTATAAGTCATAACGGCACCGCTTGTTGATGTTACGCTTGCTCTAACTAGGAAACCAATGCCTATTGATTACATAGAGAACGTTTTCGTTAGACCACCTGCTGCTAGCCTTTTAGAAAACAAAGCTTTTGCGGAGATTTTCGAATAGATAAAGTCAGTAGTGCTGTTTGCAATATTGGGCATACAATTTTACCCACGAGCAAAGATAGACTCTAGAACAGGCGACTACCAAAATCGCTTCCGATCTTCTAACAAATCTTTTGAGGCCTGATAGGCCTCTTTCTAATCGGCTTAACTATCGTAGACTATTATTAGCATGCAGAATAACCAGATTTTTTGGAGGGCTGGGCACTAGCTCTTATTAAAAAATGTAGTGTCCGATTAATACTTCAAGCACCCCGTATTTTGCTGCTGTTAAAAACAGTAAATGGCCTCTGATCTCTAATTACCGATGGTGAGCCTGGGGCCCCGGGCTATGGAACAAATACTTGTGTTTTTTACCCGAACTTACACCGAGACAACGTCAATTAAGCTCTTATCTGTATTGAGGGCATCTCCCTCTTTAACATAAGTACGGATAGACCTTAGAATCGTGTGTACTTTGTTCGCTTGTAAGCCCCATTTCATCCGAAAAGCTTTTCTGCATGCGGACAATTCATCCGTTTTTTCCTAACGCCTAACGCAGTCCTCTCACTGGTTTTTAACAGCATTGCCGGTATAATACCATCTGTTCCATCTGTGCGGTTGGAAGGTATGTAGTATCCACAATTTCCAATCTTCAGTGATTATAGCATACTCCCTGCGAGAAAGTTTCTGTATTTACAGATTAATTGTTTCCCAGGTTGATTTTTTAGCTGCTAAAGTTTTCTTTTTAAAATCGCTAAAACTGTTACAATACTCGCTTCAGTCTTACATCGGGTTTTGTTCTTGAATTTATTGTCGTCAGTCTTAAAAGCGAGGGAAAGACAATACTTAAGTTAATGAAATAAAAACAAGCCTTTTGGGAAAACACCTGCCTATTGGGAGATCTAACTTTCACCTCCTTTTATCAGAAATATTTTTCTGCCATCCTATAAGAGTAAGGCTTTAAGGAATGACTCGTGCCTTTTAAATAATGAGCTTCAGTTTTAGAGACCATTTTAAGTCACATCATAAGGTTTTAAGAGTGAAAAAAAACAAAAAATAATAATACTAATAAACATGGGTTGGAATAGACCACACGTCTTATGTTTAAATTTGCTATTGTCCTTGTGATGTACTCGTTCAAACGAATGTTGGAACAAAGCTATTTATTTCGACTTGTGGACAGGGGTTTGGTGGTGGGGTCTTTATATAATTACTCCTGAGGTAAACGTGCGTCTGTTTTCCAAGCGGATGTATTCGCAATCCTTATGGCTATACGTTATATTGTGACCAATAGGTGGAGAGTAAGAAGCATTTACCTTTGCAGTGATATACAAGTTCCGCTAAAAGCGCTGCTCAACCCTCATACTGAACACATTGAATCTTCTCCGGGTCCCAGGTCACACCAGCATCCAGAAATATGAACTTACTAGACACTTCCTCTGTAGTTGTCCCGCATGAAGTGGCGGATCTTCGGGGCAGTGCCAAACATCTAAGCTCTTCATCACTGAAGCTGCTTCTCACCTTTCTTCGAAAGACTCCTTACATTAATGAGAGTTGTCTGCATGGTACAATGGACCCGACAAAAACGTTCAACAAAAAAAAATGGTTTGGGAACTGACACACTCATTCAACCTCATAACCTTTCATTTAACCTGAAATTGACACGCTAATTCCAACATAATCGAAAATAATACAAACTTAATAAAAGCCTATTAACAAACGTTTTTTGCCCTTTTAAGATTATAAAAAGTGAATGCGCGTTGGCGTAACTATACGTACGATAGCGACTCACTTGTAACCTATGTTTTGTCCCGGAACACATATGCCTACGAATGATAAACCGAACAGCTTGATGGTTAACCGCTTCAACCCAAATCCTACCTACGTACGGCTTCAGCTTCACTCTCACATGCGACAAACGCGTGTGTCACGTAATTTGACCCATTTTCAGGCAAGTAAGCTGTACGACGATGCTGTGCGGTACAGTTAAGTTAAGTTCAAAATAATAATTTTAGCCAATTGCATAGACAAACATTAAAACGTCAGTCGGCCGACATAGTTTGACTTTCCCCATTTTTAACTCTTAAACGCAAACAGCAGCAACAACAACAACACACTAGTTAATCGTTACATGCAGATTTGACATAATACCGTGTTTGAGTGGAAAAGCACAGCAATTAACAGAGTCAGTCGAGAGCCAGATCAGTCGGTCGGTAACACACACAATGCTTTTCATCTAGTACATGTACGTACTATTTTTTGGGAGGAGTTTCTGCGTCTCTGCGTTAACCAAGGTGATAAAGATAAAATTATAATAGCTCAATGAAGTTAAATAACTCCTTATGTCGGTGGTTGTTGTGGTCATAAAAATTTCTAGCTTCATCTTGTACAACTTGATCAAGTAGGTACTTGATGTTACATAAATGTAAGTGTTGCTTGTTGTTATACCTTATCGCTATCCTAAGGTCATATTAATTTTGCTTCATAGTTTGTAACATCGGTTGAAGACCTTTAAAAGAACTTACAAAAAATATGTGTGAATCAAATCGAACACGTTTAATATTTTTCAAAGCTTTTGAAGTTGAACTTGATGTAAAATTGTCTGCCAATAATTATTTATTTCTATGCAAGCAACGTGTGGGTGCATTGGCTTAGTGGTTAAGTCTCGGTGTCAGGTCCAAATCCGATCCATACTGCTTAAAAGTTATTTTATTCGCTCTTACCAAGGTCTGGAAAAATATCTAACAGTAAGAACAGCCATGAGAAGCTTCCAAAAAATGAGATTAATAAGCGGCTCACATACGACGGGGACGTCGCTAATGCTCCCGAGCTCCTTTGTTTTAGTACCGCGATAGGGGGGAGGGATCAAATTGATACGGACACGCAATTCACGGAATATTGGTGGCTTGCGGAGGGAATAAGGGAAGAGGTAGACATACCTTTCCAGGTTGGTGCGTTACCTTAAGGTAACCCCTCTTAGTTTTAAGAAGTTTTAATTTGTAAGTAGGTTTGCTGTGCTGGGCATGTCGGCTGCAAGGTGTGGTATTCCTGAGAGTCGACGACGGTCGACGGTGTCAGTCGGCCCTCGGTGGCGCATGTGTGCTATGTTGGCGGCTACTGGGTGCTGCTAACGGTGTTGGGGACTACAGAGGCACCGAGTGCACATCACCCCCGATTATAATTAGTAATAGTTTTTTGTGTCATTATTTTTAAGTTGTTTGTTTGTTCGTCTATTTGTATAGTTTTAAATAGTAGTTTTTAATTATTTTAAGAAAAAAATCATTATAAAGATTGCAAGTTTTTAAAAATTTTCTTATAAAAATCATATTAAAAAAATAAAAAAGTATTAATAATTAAGGCCGAAAGGTAATAGCAATAAGTGATATAGTTAAGCTTAGAGTGTCCGCATGAGGACCATTAATCTAGTATAAGTATCCTGTTAATTCAATTTAAGTTAGATTTAATCATTTTTATCTAGTATGTAGGATCTTTTGGAAATAATAAAAATGAATTTAAAATTGGAAAATTGAATCGTACACTGAACACATGGTGATTGCAAGATTCAAGGACTATATCGTCACCTTTCTTTCTCAACGTCGTATCTACTTTTTACCATTTTTAGAAAGAGAAATAAAATAACCGATTATTTCTACGCAAAGAAAGCGTAGAAGTTTCTTGTTCGATACTTTCCTGCGCTGCTCTAGTTTTGCGCTACAGCTCTGATATATAGGCACGTTCAACGGTGGTGTTCTCAGGCATTCTAAATGGATTATGTCTACTAAAATCGTGCTTAAGTGTTGAACAAACAGCGGTTCGCAGATTCTTTTCGTCAGGCAAAAGTACTCCAAATTTAGCCTCTACATGAAAGTGTTCGGTTTCAACTTTTGCCACTCGCAATATGTAGGTTTAACTTGTTAGATCCGCGTCTTGCAGCGTTTAGCACGTCGTCGATTTGGTTGGCAGTTCGACGAGAGTGCCAGGTTCCTTTGTGAGTTTGTAGCCGGAAGTCGTTGTCGTCCCGAACCAAGACTGCGTATCAACTAATCCACTCAAAATGTTTCCTTACCAATTTTCTTGTTTAAGTGCCTGTGTATGATTTTGACATTGTATGTCAGACCTGCTCCGTGGGCACCGTCCACGATCTCCTAAGACTCCTTCTTGATTGGGTCTCCAGATTTATGAGTAAGGGCGTGTGCATAGAGCTAAGCTTATATGAAAAACTACTCTGAAACCAATAACTTTTGATCTTAGCCGATTTTTAACGACAAGTCCGCATCCTATTTTGGCAACTGTACTGCATGTCACATGCTTTTCTTTTCTGCATATCTCAACCTAACGAACGTATCTCTCCTGATACCGGTAGAGGACATATTCCATATTTTGAGCAGCATAAGCATAACGGGTTCCAAATGCATTCTTTCTGGATAAATACTCTAAGGTCATAATCCATTGTCTTTCCGGGTCGTGATCTATAAAGAAGGAGTCCAAATCCAAGGCTGATGTCATTCTCATTACATACATTTCTTAAGTCATCTTAGACAGAGCTTTATAGTTTTGTTATTTTCTATCTGTTTAACACTCACGCTTATAAGTTCGGCAAGTCAAGACCAGTTCAACGAGACCAGTTGGTTTTCACGGGGAAATAAAATAAGCACAATTGATGTTTGGATATAGTTGCATGACTGGCTCTGCTACATCACTGGCTGTACTCAGCAACTCAGGTTGATATTATATTAAACATTTTATATTCATAAGATCAAAGGCGTTTCGCTAAGGTAAGTTTCACTGTGAGGTTAGGTTATGTTAGTTGGGTTGACGATAGAGAACAGTCTCCTTATCGCCACGCATATATAATTAAACCCGATGTCTCCAGGAGGTTTTCTGTCAAAATCCATGTAGGGTAACATGTAGTCAGAGCTGAGGTTATCTCCTACATACCTTCTCAGAATCTGTGCATGCCCTAGGAGACCTGGTAGCAAATTCAGAACCACTTTCAGCGCAGCTGTTGGTGTCTTTCTTTTTGTAGCATTTTACATCACCATTATCCATACTTTGCATTGGATCACTCAAGTGCTTTAGGAATTCTTTAGGTTTTTGTTTTTCGGTTGTGTACAAATTTTAAAGATTTCGAATACCAAGTCGTAAACCGCATTTTTAGTTCCACTGATATTTTCATTGTTCAGCTAAGAAACATACTTACCTAAGCTGCAGCAGTTTAAAGAGTCTTCTTTCTTGCAGATCGGGACATATTTTATTAGCGTATATGTATTTGTATTTATTTGTTAAAATTGTCTGTGCAATTAGAACATAAATTCTTTAAGAGTGCACAGAAGGTTTTTACAAAGGTTCAAAGTTATAAATATAGTAATAATAATAAAATATTAAGTAAGAAAAGAAATGTGTTCAAGCCAAAGATAAATGACCATATCTTAAAATTCTTGCAGTGATTTTCACTTGAAAAGTTAGATGTCGCTTATCCAAATCTTTTTGAGATCGGAAACTGCTTAGTTGTATTCCTTCTTTTTTTTTGATTTGAACCTCGTCGAGGTAAGACCTATTTGAAATAGAGGAATAAAGAGTAATGTACCATTACTCAACGCAATGTTATCTTTTTTCTCGGTCAATAATTTTAAACATTGAGCAACATCACTTTGAAAAACAAAGCGCAAGCTCTATAGCCAAAAAAAGAAATGGTCCGGACTGCATCCTAATATTTGGCGAGAATAGCTTGCAACATGATCATATTTACGCAAGTTAAATACAAATCAGATTTGAACGCAACGTTTAGTTAACGCCTTGAAATAGCTCACAGCCATACATAATTAAGGGTACGATCAGAGCCTTTGCCAATTTGAGTTTAACGGCGATTGGTAAACTGTCTTGGCATACTGAAAGACCCCGCAGAGCTCCATAGATTTAAGAAACCACAGAATTAATGTGATTGCTTCAAGTTAGGTTACTATTGATAACAATGCCATGATTTGTATACCCTATTCTAAGGGTATATTAATTTTGACACACAGTTTGTAAGACCCCTTGATATTCGTCGTTGACCCCTAAAAGTTTTATGATAAAATATTTATGATCAGCATCAAAATCTAAGACTATTTAGCAATGTCCGTCCGTCACCAATTTTTAGGCCTTTAAATTAAAGCTAGGAAGCTGAAATTTGGAACATAAACTCCAAATTTTATAGAATGAAATAAAATGGCGGCACATTGCAGTTGAAATTGAATTCCTAGTCTAACACTCTCTTTATCCTGGATCGGCTGGATCATCCGGATTTTTTCTTGTTGCTTACAAGTTCTTTTTGTTCTATGCCAAACTCACTAGTGGTGCTGGTTCCTGTGTGCGAATACCCACATAAAAATTGCTCATATTGCTTACCTATTGGCCTTTTAGTTGGAACACTTCCCATCAGGTACTTGTCGAAAATTAATTGGACACACGTGATACATGTCATGCGTAAAGCAAATAAAAAATCATCGTACGCCCAATACTCAACAAAAACTTAATCACATCCCAAAATTTTTGCTTTATGGAGCATAGAAATTTGCTTAATTGATTGACCTAAGCATTCTACTGAATGCACTTACTTCCAAAAATAATTTTTCACGTTATTTATTTCGTATTTTTTTTTTTTCAAAGAATATCGAAAACGATCCAGTAGTACTTATACTCAGTTGGTGGTATACGACCCCACATAACTTTCATCTTAATGGATTTCTGAATGTAAATACTACTTTCATTCCCGGTCAGATGAACTTCATCTGAAACCACCAGACAAATGCATTTAATAATACCTACCTACATGGTTAAGAGCACTCTCTAAACCAAACCAAGTGGCGTGTTGTTTATTCATAAACGGACCAAAACGAACCATTGGCTTATATAAATTTGAACTTTCATTCATGTGCTATACGCCCACCCTTTAAAAAAAACCGAAAAAGAAGAAAAAACACCCAAGACTTAAGTACAAATGCAAATAATGAGGTACCTTACCTACTTACCTACTACAGGGAATTTTATAATTAACCTGAGGTAACTTAAAAAAAAATATACCTACATGAAGATACTTCCATTTCATTTCTCCCTCGGTTAAGTGAATTTGTTGTTCATCTATTCAAAAACCAGCTCAGGCATTTTATTCGAGACCATTTTAATGTTGATCCCTCGCTGACACCATGTCCAAACGAAGTGGTTAACCTTTTTATGAAATTCTACTCCTCCATCAATGTAAGGTAATTAGCCAAATGCATGTGGGAATATGGCAAAGAGTGTAAGTGAGCGTTGTTTTGTGTTGAAAATTTGCACCTTAATAGAGTAGTTAGGGCGGCTCATAACCTCCTGGCGTGGTGGTCATTCTGCGGTAATAATAATAAAGTAGGGCAATCAACTGTGTACATACCTGGTTGTACTTCATATTCCCCATCAGATAATAAAAAAAATTGTGCCGCCAGGTCGTCGGTGTATAATCCCCCAGTGATTTGCATGTCGGCATAGCAACAGTTTAGGCTTGGTTAGTTCCATACAAAGCCGATGAATTTGTTTCTTTGTGGTGTTTCTGTTGTAAAAGTGTTTAAGATTAGTTAAAAGAGAAAGAAACACGTCCTGCAAGTTTGATGAAAGAAAGAAAGAAAGAAATTCAAATTCAAAATAATAAACTCCGGTCTACTTGCATCTTCATCTTCATCACCAGTTATCGGGCTATCAAAGTGACTGCACGTATTCTAAATGTCTTTAATAAATGCTAAATATCAGAGAGTTATCTTGAAGAAAAGACTCAAATGGAATTACAACTGAAACCACCAAAGCTTTGTGGAATTGTCGTCGAATGTGTGGCAGTACAGGGAGATCTTTCCAAAAATTACTCACGTTATGAGTGTCAGGCTTATGAGGGTCTTTACATTTATAATATAATACTGTTCAAAAACAGAGTACAGAGAACTTCTTGAAAGAAGTTTTTCAAACCCATTCCAGAACTGCTTTAGAAGCAATAGTAGGATTAATTCCAATAAACAAGGAGGCAGCAGCTCAGCAAGTCTGGAGCGAGTAAAAGAGATATGTCTTAGCGATCATTAGGACCTAACGAATCTGCTTAGGGAAATCCTGAAACTTGGAATGATCTGAGCCATAACACACTGCGCCTCCAAAAAAAAAAACGATATGCTTCCACAAAAGTTCCTCCAAATAGTATAAATTGGTACAAATATCCATATTTTCACGGACAGTCAAACAGCTATAAATGCCCCTAGCTCGAATATAATTGATTTTAATTCAGTCAAGAAAATGAAAAATTAGCTCTACAAATTTAATAATGAAAGTTTTCGTTATACCTACCTAAGTAGAGCAAAGCAAGTACTTATATCGATTAAGCCAACACTTTAGAACCTAAGGGAACTAGTGGAATGCAACTTCAAGTGAAACATATCAAGGAGGCTCCAGCCAAGATATCAAAACCGGACTAATAAACTTCTTCAGTATGACAGAGCATCAGTGTGTAGATTGGTAAGCGCCATCACTGGCTATAACCTGATATAAGGATAGCTACTACTTCCAAGAAATTAGATAATCTCTATTTCCGAGCTTTTGTGGTTCCTGAGACCGTCGGGCTGGCTGGAAGAAGAAATACTCCAAGAGGGCCACGACTTACATACATAATTACTTATGTATGTAAGTCGTGGCCCGATGTTGACATGGGCCTCAACCAACAAGCACCTTTAGCCAGTACGATCTGTGGCCAGTTTTCTCCAGTTTCAGGCCCCCTTAATCCTCTACTGCGCCGTTCCTCGGGTTTTGATTCGAAGGTCTTCTGGGCCGGATCATTCACGTCCATTCTCTCTACATGACCCAGTCACCTCAGTCGTTGGACCTTCACTCTTCTGGCTAAGTCGATGCCGCTGTACAGCCCCCATAGTTCGTCGTTGTATCTCCTCCTCCTTTCTTGATGACAGAATAACTTTGTCTTTCCCTCATTGATCGCCAAACCCATCTTCGCCGCCTCCATATCAATACCCATGAACGCGCCAGTGACATCCCGCATCCGTTCTGCGGGCGTAGATGGACAGACTTTTGAAAGCTACTGCCTCTGGTGTTAGCATTAGAGTTTTGCACTATTTTTTCAAGAACGATGTTGAAGAAGTCACATGACAGCGCATCGCCTTGTCTAAATCTTTTTTTGACATCGAAGGTCTCGGTAAGTTCTTTACCGACCTTGATGGAGCAGCGTGCATTCTCAATTGTCATCCTGCACAAACGGACGAGTTCGACAGAGATGCTAAAACATAAACATTGCTCTGTATAGCTCGTCTAAATGCTGTCATACACGGCCTTAAAATCGATGGAAAGGTTGTGGGTATCGATTTGGACTTCCTGGGTTTTCTCCAAGATTTGTCGTTGTGTGAATATTTGGTCGATGATAGACTTTCGAAGGTTAAATATTTTTAATACCAAAGCATAAAATTCACCTCTCTCATGGTCATCTTCTCCAAACGTTTTTTAAAAACCCGAAGCCATGAAAATGGAATCAAATACTTGACATACTGACGGTGGATCTTTTCATTTCCTCATGATGATGTGAGCCAACTTGAATTGCATTCATCAAGCTAATTTTAGTGCAAACAAATCGTGATCACCGGCATTAATGTGCATGTGCTACCAAAACAAATATTTAACACCCTCTCGTGGTGGTTCAAAAAATCTCAATTTGTTCACCTCTGATCGAATCAAGGTTCAAAGTGTGACAAACAAATTTTGCAAGGTTGATGCTCCAATTTAGATTTATTTTTAAAAAAGAAGAAGAATTCAAAATATTTTTTATAGAATTATTTTGGACTCATTAAATTTCTCGCCTCCAAACAAATGCAAATAACCAAATCGTGTGGCATACCATCGCATATTGAAATACGAAAAAGGAAAATACACCTACGTAACAGAGTACGAGGTTCAGGGTCACGCATCTGAAACCAGTTTGATGCTAAAAGAAAATTTTTAATTTCTCACCAAAGAAGTAATTGGTGGCCACAAGGACTTATCCATTACCATCTGGAGGTAGTAGCTTCGGGAATAATAAATACCTAAAGACATTGTGTCGGCTAATACAACACAAAATCAGCAGTAAAAATTATCGATTTACTTTAATTCGAAAAGGTAATGTGCCGCATAACAAGATGACTGGTTGTCGGTTATACAATGAGGTTTTGCTTTAGTGCATTTTAAAGTGATTACAATGCAAATGTACTTTATTTTTATTCGTTTTCTTTTTCTTTTTCTTTGGCTTTTAAATGCAAGCAGTCATATGTATTTTGTGTCATATTTTATTAATGGCTTAACAAGCTTCCATTTGGAGTAAGATAAATGAGGCGCTCAGAATACTAATGAGTCAAGTCAATTTAAAAAACACATCGAGGTTTGAAAACATAAGACCCATTATGTGAAACATTAATCAGAAAACCTCGGAATAAAATTTGGAGGGCTTGGTCCATTATATATTATTTTAGGGGCTTTAAATATAGTATTTGTAGGTAATTGCTCGTATGTAAAATGCTCTTTGGTTTTATTAATATAAATGTTGGGCATTAAAAGCTCATACAGGGTCTTTGAGATAAAGTTAATGAGAAACGTCTTATCTCCAACGTAAGTTGGATCTAATTGTTTAAGAGAAAATATCAACATATTAAAGCAAGATTTATATTATTACCAGTGATGCTCTTCTAATCAAATTCCCGTCCAATCGGACACATATCTTTTTTCTTTGACTGCAGCGATAAGACTAGAGCATCCCTTTTTCCGCCTAAAGATAAGTTAGCCAAAAAACGAAGTAATAGAAATAATACATACACTGTGACTTTACACTCCCGAGCACCATGCCTGGGTTACCAACAGGGGTATTTTGGCCCGGAGATTCCGGCAATTTGCTTCTATCTCCGGACTTCGGGCCTTGCCGAAATTTCTCTAAGCCGCAGTTTGACAATTTAATTCTTACGGATTTGGTATAGCAATCAAAAATATTATCATAGAAAATCACATAATGATTTCAAGCAATGCCAGATTTCGCACTAAGTGTTTGCAAAAAAAAACTATGATGCGCATAGTCAACAAAAGCAAGCAAGGACTTGTTTCGGATACTTTAACCCGAATTGCAAAGGAAACATGATATCTTTTCTTAAGGAATAATATTATTTCTTGATAGAATGCTATAAAAGAGGATAATTTGTATTAAGGCGTAAGTTCCATAATGCTATATCAAAACTTATAGCGCAAAGAAATCAGAAATCGATTGAGATCAAGTCAGTCATGATAAGAAATAACAAATTTTGGGTCGAGTAATTTCAGCTCTTGATTTATGCAAGTTCGGAAAAAGTTCGAAAAATAAGACCAGTTCAAAGAAGAATTGTCAGGAAGACTTTCCCTAATCTTCCCTAATCAATCTGCATGACAGCGTCTTATTTCTTCAATATTAAAGCTGGTTTGATTGTTACTGTAGATGGATTGTGCTAGAAAGCTGAAATTTGAAACAAACACCCACCAGTGCCACTCACATAATTAAAAAAAAAAACTGTTTTAACACAAGATCCAACATCCTTAACAAGTTTTTCACTCCTAACTTTTGTGGGCGTTTTAACTAAGAACTTGGCGTTTTTAACAAATTCTTATCGTATGGAAGCCCTTTCAAAATTTATCTAAATGATGAAGTCAGATGATGATGATTTTACGACTATTAAATAATACAACAAAAAGACTCACTGCTTTGTGATGTTTTTGTTTTTGGTGTAAGGACAAAATCAATTTTAAAAACTCAGGGGGAAGCCCTTATTGCAATTGCTAACATTATACTTTAGTGGCAGGGGACTCAGATCCATCCGGTGGAATTGAAGAATGTTATAATGGCATTGAGACTGATATCTGATATGTCAGAAAGGTCATCCAAGAACAGTTTCCCAAGCGCTGGGAATCTGGCATCCACATAGAAGGTAAACATGGTTTCACTTTTATTAACATCATCGCAACTGCGGAAGTGGGTGTTGTAATGTATGCCGAGTTTGGCAGCGTGGGTGCCTACTGCCCAGTTTCCCGTAATTAAGGCCACTACCGACATCCGCACGCGCTCTGTGAATGAGGCCAAATCTTTCTACAAATGACGCAATTCATCAGGATCCTCTACCTAGACACTGCCCTCGCTGCGAAGTGGAAGGAGATTATCCCCCTTACAAAACCTAAGGAGGGGGAAGGTTCCTTCCGCACAGAACTCGCGTAGCCAGCTCGACGGCTTTCTCATTCCCATCTATGCTATGCCCAGAAACCCAGATGAGAGTGATTCTAAACCGGTGGGGCGGCTCGTCCTGGCCATTATCTCCCTGCACTCCTCGAACAGTTTGGACGTTGTCTTGGTAGAGATGAGGGCCAAGACACGATTGATTTAATATGCGGATCTATTGGTAGGATGTCCAGAAACACATTGAGTGCCTTGGTCGGGCATGACCGTAGGGCTCCCGTAGTCCCGACTGCAGCCGTTCTCTGAACTCTGCTTAACTTCGTCATATTACATGCTTTGCTTAGGGCTACTCACCAAATCTTGATGCAACTACTGTGTGCAAACTGTGCTAAAATAATGTGGAACTTGTTTTCATTCCTCTTGCGCTTATCATTCTACCTCAATCCCCTCTATACTCCTATCAACGCCCCTACTGAAAGGAGTTCAAAGAGGTCAAAGAGAACCAAAAAAAAACAAAAACAGAATGTATTTACTTGAAGGACAGGTATTGAACTTGTATTCTTCGCACCAATGCGTTGCAAGCATTCTAGTCCTCGAACGATAAGATCTTTTTGATCTGTTTTCCATGATACTTGCAAACTCCATTTGTGACAACCCAAGGATTACCACGCTCACTTGAAAGTGCGTTCTTAGATGGTTCATATGGCTCTAACTTTTTTAATAATATATAAACTTTCCTAGATGTGAAAGCGCTTCAAGTACTGAACTAATCAAGGTTCAAGTACTTTGTGAGAATTGTTGAAATATGGTACTTGCAACCTCTAAATCTAAAGAGCACTACGGTCCCCCTTTGCACTTTGCACTATAAATTAGTCGATGAACTATTCGTGGTTATTATTTTGTAAGTGCCCGCATGGCATACCACCCAAGCAGCCATGACAATTTAACGATTTTATCGCTATTTTTGATGATATTTCTATAATTCGATTTAGTTTTTATGATTTTTTGATTGTTTAGTGCGATCACACAAATCTTGTTATTCTCAATGAAAACTAACCACAAACCCAATTATGTACTTAGCTCCAAAATAAAACTCAACATTTACCATAAAATACTTGAGAACAATACTATTTGTCATCGACATGACATCAATAATTCTTGAGAACGCTAAATTCAATTTAAATTTAACAGATGCACACATTCAAACGAATAAACTGCAACAAATTCAATTTTGTTGTTAGGTATCGCATTCAACAGAAAACCAAACGCATCAGTTCAATATTCATGAAGTTTTTGAATGATTATTGTAAAGTTGTCATCGGGGCTACCGACTACCGACTATGGTACGGCCGACAATTTAATTTGCATTCTTTGTGTGTGGGGTTTTCGCAAAATATTAATTTTCTGTATATTTATAGATACAAAGCAGATGAGGCGATTATTTGCCTTTGAAATAGTATTCGTGTACATATATTGTTATTTTAATTTCTCTTGCATAATTGACTAACAGCAGACACAAACGTTTGTCGCATTATGGCCCACTTTTTTGAATTAAGTAGATTTTTTTTTATTTTTTTTGAATTTATAATAATAAAAAAACTAAATTGAGAAACAAAATGTGTGCAGATATAATTTATCGTTTCGTTTAGATTAGGCAAAAACTGACTTTCGCACGGCCTAGCCAACTATGGGAAAACGACCTTCGATTTCACGCATATCCATAATTGGGGAGGAGTTATAACTTGAAAGATTGTTAATTTGTTTTATATTTTTTTTCATGCATATTTTTTATTTCTGCTTTTGGTGCAAACATTTAAAGATGGATGAATAGATCTAAATATAATAGTCTTCCCTTGAGACACTGTTGCTTTTTGTTCATTGCGTTGCCGGCTATAAGATTCAGATATCCACCTCTACCTGACTTTGGTATTCTCGCTGACTTAGTCTTCAATATTGGGGTTCGGTGTAAGTATTCTTCTTGCAACTGGAGCCGTAGGCTGTGTTTATGGCAATGCTATTTGCAGCTATCGGATGAATTGCATGCGTACATTTATGGTGGTGCAGAGCGATGCAAAAGAGCAATCTAAATATTTTGGATCAGTTTGGCGAAACGCTCGTTCGACGTGGGCACTTTTATAGAACTTTTGTGTGAAAGGCAATGTTTGTTGAATATTCGGCACTCTAATTACAACAAAATACAATAAAGCAATAACCAGATTTTCTAGGGTGGAAATGAAAATAAAACATGCAATTTAAAATGTTGACGATTTTAATAAAATTCTCCATGACGCCTGCGTTTTTGCCTTTTTTATGCAATTGAGGTTATACAATTTTTTTATAAAAATAGCTGAAATGCAGAGAGCAAAATGTTGTTCGCGCAGCTCAAATACGCTTCGCCATAAACGCAGCCTAAACGAATCAAACGAAACGAATTTTGGGCTAAACTAGGGTTATGTTAGATTAGGTTAATTAAGCTGTGGTTCCTTCCTTCCACTCGTGGCTTCTTAATTCTGTCAAGCCATCCCGATTTCTCCAGAAATAAGGAGGTTCCAAAAGACGAGAACAGATATGTCCTATCGAATTTGCGGCAGTGTTCTTTCAGTTTAGCAAGAATTACGGAGAAAACTTGAGCGACTGGATGAAACGTTGTTTCGATTTTCTAGTTCGCTTGCAACGCGGTTTCAGCATATGTTTGTGGTCGAATATTTGACGACTTTTCAATAGTGTTTCTTTCTCGCGACTGCTTAATCTTCGGTCCAGGATTCGACGACTTTCTGAGTCTTTCTTTCGGCAGTTGGGACAGGTTTTTTTTTCCTTTTCCGTTGTTCAGCTGTTTTTCTTGTACCCCTTATGTGTTTGTCATTCGATTATACACCGACGGGTAAAGATCTTTTCATTAGTAAATCGCTCCTATTTTGTAGGTCTTTAGCTACTTCGTAGCCGCGATAGTTGCCGGGTGATATCCTTTGTAATTTATGCAGGTTGGTAAATCCTTTCTATTCATACCATACTCATTACATTCATTACCAGCACATTTGACGAAACGCGGTTCATTTTTGCAATACACCTTAGTGTGATAATACACTTGGCAACGCTTGCTCTGAGGGACGAGTTTAGTCCTGTGTTGCACCGGTTAAATTTTGACTACAATATTCAATATGTTTTTAATATTGTACATTTTATAAATATTCTCCGACTTTTCAAAGCTTAATAGCGGAAGTCCTCGCTTGACTACAACATCTTCATCTCGCTCGTTTTTTTTTTTGCTTTTCTTTTTTGATAGGGTTAACTGCGTCGATAATTTTGAAGCATTTTATTTTATGGTCTTGCAAAACGTCTTCTTTGCAGCACGAAAAATGCAGGCCTCGGCCAATTACTCAATGTGCCCTTTCTGACTTATTTTCATACGTTTACCACTGGATTTTCTAGACATTAAGCTGTTGGGAGACTGCGCGCTAGCTACTACCGACCCCGAAGGTAACATTTATTTTCCACACATAATTACTCATAGATGTGACTTTGAAATTTCGTTCAGAAAGCTATATAACTTTTTATAATCCGTGACTCTGATAACGTTTATTGGAGGCGGAAGATGTGCCCTAACACGAGGCGATTTCGTGCATTTCATTTTGTTTTCTTATAGTTTTTTTAAGCTTCACATCTTCAACGAACTCGATTACGGGTGAGGAACCGACTTTCCTTTTTTTGTTTGGCCGCCTCATCGCATTGGGATCTGTTTCGCACGGTGACTCTTCTTCGCCTATAAAGTAATCGTGACGAACTGAAGTAATTGTTTTAACTTCCGAATCTTTTTGAGCTGAGATTCCTTTAGCGATTTGTTCTTGACTTTGAGCTGATCAATTTTTAGGTTGGTAGAGTTCTTCGATCCGCTTAATGCGGAGTTCATTATTTTCCTCCTCGAAGCTTTTACATTTCTTTGATACTCGGGTTACCCGCCCAAGGTCCTGCGGCGCCGCGCCATTGGACTTCTTTTGGTGTTTGTTTTTGTCACAGATCCCGTTGGTGTTGATCTAGTAACCCTTTTACTAGTTCTATAAGAGTCAATTAATTAAATGGGAACATAAATGCGCATATCCCAACTCTATCCAAGGTTTACGCCATACTAAAAAAATTGATTGGCCTTGCCAACAAACAACAAGCTCTTCAGATCCTCTTTATGATTAAGCGTGATGCTAAGACCGTCACTTATTTTCTAACAGGTTCCTGCACCCTGACCCATCATCTAACGAAAATGGGAAAAAGTTCTACAGATTTGTGTGGACCCTGCCTCGACCAAGCAGAAACGGCAAAACACGTCCTATGCGACTGCCCTGCAATCATCAAAAAGAGGCTTAAATGCTTCAACAAAGGACTCACCGAACCTCAGGATATTGTTAAATCTGCGGCCTCAATATTTTACATGGATGTAAGATTTTAGGATTAAAATATTTTAAATTTTCCAACAAGAGGAAATGGTAACCGTTTATTCATCAAACAATTCTCTAAAAGACAACTTCCTTGCCTCATCTATCGCCATTTCATATAAACTTAACGAATTTATTTCATATGCCATTTTAAAAGCAACTAAAGGCATTTTACCAAGCATAATGCATTCATTCGCCTTCAAAGGTTGTTGCCTTGGTTGCTGCAAAATTTTCCATCTCTTCTTTAATCATAGGGCGAAACTGCAGCAAAAGATACACCAAAGCAACACACAAAGTTTCTGACCTCTTTTCCAGTGCAAAATAAAAACAACCAACAATTCGTACCAACAACAGATACAGATGGTTAGGTCCAGATGCAGATTCAGAAAAAAAAAAACAAAACCACACTGCTCCACGATTGCAATCTTAACAGAGTATCAAATTCAGTGTGTTGCGGTAGGATCTTGCTTCAAGCGGCAGTTTCCATGTTCCTTTGCATCGTCACAAACACAAAGTCTTTAGCCATACCTACACTCTTCTTGCGAATTCATTCAGACATTCCTCTTCACGGCGCGCGCGACGGAAACCTCAACAAAAAAAAAAGAAGCATAATTCAGATGAAAATGAAAATGAAAATGAAAATTATCTGCCTCTACAAAGCGAGAGCATGCTGCTTCCACAGCTCTAACTATGGATATGGATCTAGTGATGTGGTAATAGCTTTACTTGTATTGGCTTGGTAGCACCTTATACCCCAGCTGATCGTGACCGATCGCTCAGCTGCCGCTGTAGTCAGTCTACATTGCCACAAGGCGGGTTTTTGAAGCGTCTCGACGCTATTAGTATACTATACCAGCTAACTTTCAGATTGTTTGTTGGCAAGTATTTGTGGGCTGGTATAGCTTGGCCTTTGAAGTAAGCTATCATGAGCGGCGAACGCCGCAACATTGCTGCACAGTGCACATTGGTGTTAAAGTTGTCTTTCCAATTCAGCTGGAACAGCAGACCAAAACAAAGAAGAAGAAAACTCACAAAAAAATAAGAAGAAGAAGAAGACGAAAAAAACATACGTAAACATGTATGTATGTTTGTTAGTAGCCAAGCTACATTTTGTTGGGGAAGTCTATGCGTCAGTGGGGACCGTGTGGAGTCGCAGTTCTTTTTCGTCGTTGGCGTCGGTTGGATCATATTGGTGCGCGCGCGTTCGCGATCGGTTTTTGATTTTTTTCACTTCCATTATAGAAGTTGGGACGAGTGTTAGGTTGATACATTTTTTTTATTTTTTCTTCCGTTTGTTTAAATTTTTTATTTATGTTTTTTTTTTTTATTTGAATAAATTTTCTAGGCATCGATTCAGCACGATCGGTTGACAAAAATAGCAAAACCCATCGATGAGCGCTTAAGTTATCGCATAATCATCGACTGCATACTGGAATATAGCATTCGATAACTTGTTGCAAAAATAGCAACAACAAAAATAAAACAGCGAATTAGTGAACATAGATAAACAAGAAAAAGCAGGGAAAGAAGAAACGGTTCCTTTTGATTTCTTTCCTCACAAACAAAAGTGAAATCTTTGAACTTGAAAGGGGGAGAAGTGGCGAACGCATGAATTGTGTGCGCTGTGTGTTGCGAATGTAACGATATTTTTCTTGAATAAAAAATCAAAATATATATAAAACCTACAAACAAAATTAGATAGATAATAGATTCGTGAATTAATTTTAATGCCTTTTACCGATTGTCTAAGCCCAACGATTGGAAGGCTCTCATTTTAAACGGAAATTTTATTGCAATGAATTGCTGAAAATACTGTAAACAGGTAGATAGAAGCAACACTGTGCAATTGCCGGTTCGAGAAAAAAAAAATTTTTGTCTAATTTGTGCAGCAAAAGAAGACAACAAAAAAGTTGTATTTTCTTTTGAATTGTTACTTTGGATAGTTGCATAATTTTTTGTTTAAAGATTGTCTGTGTGTGTGTGAGTCGTTTTTTTTTTTTTTTTTGAAAAAATTCCATGTTCGAGTGAATTACTGTGTTCAACTGACAAGTTATCACTTATTGTTAATTTTGGCGGGTAGCGTTGTGTTCAGTGACAAAAGTGATTTGTGCTTTTGCTTTCGGAAAAAGTGAATTTAATTATTATCTGGAGAGCAACAAATCGGATTACATTACAAACACACACACGAGTACTAAACAAGTACAGCAAGTGCGCTAAAAGTGGATCACTGGTGAGTGCAAGTTGTTATTGTTTACGTTTAAGAATAGGTACCACCTAACCTAGATGCATGTATCTTGGCAGAGATCCGTGAGGAGTAAATATTTAGGCTTGAAATCTTCTCTTAGAAATGTAGTTCATGTTGTTTTTTAGGTCATTAAGCGCAGAATTGTAATTTTGGGACGTTAACTGAAATATTGACACCAGTTGCTGGTTGTGACTTAGTTTCTTCTTCGGAAAGTTCCAAAAAGGAGTTATCTACCTCTGATCCTTTTCAAAACTATATGAATACACTCCTGTAATATAAAAATGGGAAGTGTGTTTTTTGCGCAAAAGTACTAACTTCTAACTTAAAAGGACTTAACGTTTTAAATAAATTGATAATCGACTTTAGAATTTTTAAAAAAAAACTTCGTAGGCACAAGAATTTTAAGCTGCTTTATATACAGTTCGAGGTGGAACTGTGTCTTGACCAATTGCCGCTGTCTTTGCCAACTGCCTTCAGTTGCGCACTCCAAATTGGTGAAGGTGCCCTTCGACTTGTGCGGGACCAAATATCTTACAAACACTTCTTATTTTGAAACGACTAAGGTAACCGCTTTATAAAGAGTCCATTCTTCAGATCGTGCTATAGAATTGTTTACATGTTTTCTTATGCACTGTAAGAGTATCCTAAACTGGGACTATCAATATTGATATAGTGTTCAGTTGTTCGGATTAAGGCCCTTTTTATCCTGGCGCTCTACGATTTGGCTTTGCTTTAAATTTAAAATAAAAACGGAAAGGCCCTCTGCTGAAAACTTTGTAATATTCTATTAAACTTTCAGACAGATTTCGTTTTGTGATGTAGTGGTAGTGGTTAAAAATAGATTTGGTTTGTTTCCCATTGTTAATAGCATTGTTGTTTCTCGGAGACTTAACTAAATACAAAAAACAGCTATTGGCAAGCATTATTCTTCATTTTTTTCAAAAAGTTGACCCGAGATAGACAAAGTCTAGTACGACCTTAAATGTATAACTGTCAATTGTGTCGTTCTGCTCGATTCGTCGATGTAGGGTGTCCCTTCTCGTTGGCAGAATATACAAGGTGGCGCAAAAATAACCTTCCGATGTTTTTGGCTGTAATTTAAAAAAAAAATGAAAAACTTTGATTCTTCTTGTGGATTATTTTTATTTGGTCTTTTAATTTTTTTTACATCAAGTCGAGAATATGATGTCATGTAAATGGCCGCCGCCACAGTTGATTGTCATTTGAGCAATTTTTATGGCATTTTCCATCACTTTGGCCAAAACTTCCGGCGATAGGTCCTCACATTCTTGACGGACATTGTCTTTAAGAGCTGCAAGAGTCTGAGGCTTATTGACATAAACCCGCGACTTCAAAAAACCCCACAAAAAGAAGTCTGGAGCGGTCAATCAGGCGATCTTGCTGGCCAGTGCAAATCGCCAAAACGGGAGATTAGGCGCCCGGGAAATGCATCCTTCAGCATATCGGTTGTGGTGCAGTGTGTGCCGTTGCACCGTCCTGTTGGAACCACATGTTTTCCAATCCCAATTCATCAAGTTGCGGCAAAAAGAACTCGTTGATCATTGCTCTGTAGCGCTTACCATTCACAGTAACCGTTTGACCTGCGACGTCTTCGAAGAAAAAAGGTCCGATGACTCCTCCAGCGAAAACAGAACACCATACAGTGACTTTGAGCGGGTGAAATGGCTCTTCGTGGGTTTCACGCGGATTTTCAGTGCCCCAGAAGCGTAAATTTTGCTTATTTACGTACCCGCTAAGATGGAATTGGGCCTCATCACTCATGATTATTTTTGATTAAAAATAATCTTCCTCTTGGTGGTTATTAAGGATGGCTTGAGCGTATGTTAGACGCGATTGGCGGTCAGCAGCTAACAGCTGATGCACCGTCTGGACTTTGTACGGAAACATCTTCAAATCTTGTACCAAAATTCGCTGTAAAGACCGTCGACTGATACCCATTTGCGTGGCACGTCGTCTGGTTGATGTCGACGGCCCTCCATGACATCTTCGGCTACAGCAGCAATATTCTCTGCAGAAAGGCTACTCCGGGGTCTGCCACGCTTGGCAGCATCTCGTGTTGTGCCAGTCTCTTCGAGGCGAGCGGCTTAACGTCGCAGTGTTTCACCAGTAGGCGTTGGACGGCTAGGAAATCTGCGACGAAATTCACGTTGTACCAAAGTCACCGACCGATTATTGCTCAAATAAATAGTCACCAAGATTCCGCGTTCTGGAGCAGTGTAGCATAACATTGTCTATTACCGTGTATTTCGCATGTCTTTACTACACAAATGTCAAAACAGAACTGACATTAGGGGCCAATCGCAAAATTTATAGCATTTTCTGATAGGAGGATTGCTTTTGCGCCACCTTGTATATTGTTTTACTCTTAAATGAGACTAGCGCCATTTTTTCCGCTTCTGTTTCTGTACTTGCAAATTCAACAGTGATAGCAGGCTGTATTCTACTAATAAACTGACATTACTGTCTGTGATTGAACAGATAAAATATAGTAACTCGTGTTTTGGCTTGTGAGTTTACCACTATTCTTTTCTGCATGATGTTAAAGAAGTCAGAAGATCTTACAAACGATGTAAAGCAGACCGATGCTTCTATAGTTTGCGTAATTTAGATCGTTTTTTGGGAAATGATGCTGAGATTCCATTCATCAGACATACTTTTTCCAAAAAAATCATGTATGCTCTCTACAAAGTAGCGTGTATTTGTACAAAGTACGTCCGACCAAGTAGCATGTATATTTATTTCAGAAAGACGATAAGTGCAACGAAATAATCAATAACTTATTTTTCCAAGAATTTCCAAAAAGTTCGTTTCTTCGAAAGTTTCTATAAAAAATAAACACTTTTTGTATATTTCAAAAAGTCACCTATTAAAATGTTTTGCTCATGCCCACTTTTTCTGAGTTTTTTTTTTTTAATGTAAGCTTTTGTTTTATAAGCTAATTTTCTTTGTCGTAATTTCAGGAGCAATAAATAAAATGAAACTCTCTAGAGTTTTTTTCTTTTCTATTAAAATTGTTTGCGTTTTTTCTTTTCAATTTGAAAAAAAAACCTAAAAAGTTTATTGTGCGTTTCCAAAAGATTGTTTTGGACATGTTTTCAGTTTCCATAAATGGAAAAAGCGCCAAAAAAAATTTGGGGAAAAATCCAAAATGTGCCAAAATATCTTGTCCATAATATGAGGATGCCCTGTAAAAATTTGATTTAGGTTTTAAAAACTACCCTCAGATTTATTCTTCGAACATTGGTTGCTTTACTATTATCGTTCATTAACAAATTGACGTAGAAAACAAGTTCACTAAGATTAATTTAACTAAGAAATATAAATCCTTTCCCATAAAAATGGTAAAAAAATATAGAAATTTTTGTGTCGCTCTATTTCTCATGACCGTGCAGTAGCCATTGCTCACTTTCTGCTGAAAGATCTTCAAATATAAAACTGGAGGTTAAAAATGATTTTGATTTTATCTCGATGCGACATAGCTAAACTGGGACTATAGCTTTTAAGAAAACACTTAAAATACTATAAAAGCGGCTGCGTCCTTTATGTATTGTCAGTCAATTTAAGTCTATCCGCAGGCGACAGGTACCGCCTACGCAAGTTCGTTGCTCCGCTCGAGGTATGTGCCTTTCGTAAGGCAGGCGCCTATGCCACAAGTGTGTGTAGCAAAACTCTCCGCAAAATAATGAATAAATAGAGGATTTTAAATATTCCTCAGGTTTCAACAAAATTCAACAAAAAACGAATAATTTCTTACAAAAATCCCAAAATAAACCTCGTACCTATCACTAAAACAAAGAGAAGTGTAAAAAAGTCCAAACCAAAGTAAATGTAGCTGCATTTCGGTGAACGAAACCATACATCCATATTTTCCAAAAAGTGTAAATTTTAAATCAATAATTATATTATAAATATCTGTCTCTTCACATAAAGATTTTGAATTTGTTATTTTAAATAGTATTCGTATGTGCAAATTCCTACTACTTAAAAGGAAAGTTGAGCCTATTTAGTATTTGTTAACAAATTTATTCAAAAATCCAAAATATTCAATATTCATTACCAATGTATACCAAAATCTGCACATTTAAAAAAAATTGATTGTATTTATGACCATTAATACGGTCAGCGTGAACCCTGGCATGTCTCTATCCATCGACTGTATATATTAAACTGTTCGACAAATTGTACACAGTTCTACTGTTAAAAATATAAACAAAAAAGTGTATAAACAAAATATAAATAACTCTTCTGCTGCAGTAACTTATTAAATAAATCGTGCTACCGTCCTATTTAAAACAAAATTAAGCATGCTGTAGCTATACTGGAAGCTTAATTTTTATTTTCTCAGCTATAAAACCTTTTTACGTCATTTTCGTGAGATGAATAAATAAACTATTTCTTTCTGCCACATAACCAGGACAACAAAAAGGCAGTTTCATTTTAAAGAGTCAACATGATATTTTTCCCCTTCTATAAGCCTCTGAGGTCGTGATTAAATCACATGTTTCTGACAAAGGGTTGCGAATTTCTATGTACGACTCGTAAACTGTTCACAAACTCGTACATCATGATGTCATGCACAGGAATACTTTGGTAAGCAATTTTCTTTGTCCGGTGGTTTTACAACTCATTTTTGTGTCTCCATTAAAAAATTATGTTTATTAATAGCAGCACATGTGCAACATTTGTTGGTATTAAGGCTTTAAATATAAACAATTTTTATCGCATCTATTTATCTAATGATGCAAGTGTTTGAAGAAACTAAGTATACTTCCAAAACTATATTTCAAATGGTTTTGTTTTGAAATAATTTTATGGATAATGATTTAGAACAGTTGCCACTTGCATTATTTAATGTGGCACTGGCACTGTTTTAGTACAAAAACAAAATGTTGATGGTTACTATACTATTACTATTTCGGTGCATTTCGGGTATAACACATTACTATTGCATGAAACTGATTATGTTATATTTTATGACATACTAAAGCTGCTATCATATTGCAGCTATAATTTTTGAGTGGGTTTAAGAGTTAATAAAATATCCGTTTTATATAGTTCCGGATTTTTAGCTAAAAAGATACCGATAATGAAGGCTATGCAAAGTGAGAGTAGACTTCATTCCAAATGCGGCGTTTACTAGAGTGTACATGATTTCTGTCCGACCTCCTTTCGAACGAATGCTAGACAACCATCTACATTGTAAAGTAGAAATACTAATATTCCCTAAATCACAGCACTTCACGAAATAGTAGGAACTATAGAAGAATGCCTACACTATAAAGAATAAGCCTTAGGTACTTTTCTAGGTATGGGAGGGGCTTTCGAGACTAAGCAATTCTGGAGTCACTTTAAGAAAGGAATAGTCATAGAATCGCATCTATGTCATTGGTACACCACAAGGCGCTGCTATTATTTTACCTTCGCTGTAGCTTATAGTAATGAACAAAACCCCTTTAAGTTTAGACTAAGGTGAATGGAGAGCGGATGATATGGTCATTGGGGAAAGTTTCCCTCCATAATATGTGAAATAATGGAAACTGCTCTATTCAAGGTAAGCGCCTGGGCTGGAGAGTATAGTCAGGCGCTTTTCACCACCCGATTCACGCTTCTTTGCCTTAAGGGCCAACCATTCCTCCTATATTTCAGCGCTAGTTATTCTAGACCCAAAGTTCAACTGGAAATTTAAAGAAAGCATGCACGCAGACGTGGTATGACCAATCATCATCTAGTATAGTACCCGGCTCTTATTAGGCAGTACAGAATTTTCGACATCCGTTCTATTATCTTAGATATAACAGGGATATATCTTTCAATGCTTTACGCGTGGTCTATCACGTAAGGCTACACCCAAACATAGACCAGAGGCGTATATGGCAAAGCTACTTCAGTACATCCCCTCTCAACAACTTATTTCGCATCTTCATATAGTTGTCGATACTTATAAATACTTCGCCTGTCTGGCGAAAAACTTCAGACATCAAACCAAATAAAGATAAATATTGTATCGCCATTCTATATGAAGGATGCTAGTCGATAATTATGTTCGTCGTCTATTTTAATGGAAGAGACGTACTGAAGTAGCTTTTCCATATACCCAGCCCGAACAAAAGATAACCATACATAGCCAGGCTACTATCAAGGCTATCGCTTCAGTAAATATAACCTCCTCATAAATGCTAGAGTGCCAAGATGAGTGAATGAATTGAACTCAATTCTGGTTTGAGTTTATAGTAACGTTTTTAGAATCGGCACTGCTCACTGCTCACTGCCCGCTTGCAAAACAACTGCACATTGCGCATAAGGAAGTCAAAGCTAAAATCTCCTCAAAATTTCTATTGGGAGCCAACCTTAGATGGAGAAGAAACGCAAACTGTGTAAACAAACTACAGTAAGACAAAACAACCGACTCTCTTAACAAAATGCGAATATAACAGCGGTCAGACTAGGCATCCCACATAAATAAGCACTATCGCCATTTTAATGTCACAACCGATATAAAAACATTTCATTCTCCACTTATGAACCTGTGTGGCACTAGCTAAAACTCTAGAAAAACCCTTCTTCGATTGCCTTGAGAAATTTTCAAAGAACAGTTTTAAAGAACTAATAATCTTTTTTAATTGCACAGGTTGAATGTAGGCATTCCTCTTCTACAAACTTTCGGTAACGAAACGGCACATAATATGTAAGATGAGGTTGGTTGATTGATGAGGCAGTGTTGGTGTTTTTTCATTTCACTAAGTTCATGTATTTAGTCAGGTATTTCATCTGTTCCTGTCCTCGTCAATTTCGATGTCCATTGAGTCCATCTCCGAAAATAGTTATTGGTAATTTTAGATACTTCAAATTCCTTCCTTATCGACTGCAGCCTGAGCAGTGGCACAAAAAGTGAAGAATATACTTGTGTGTTTCTTCATCCCACAGCTTCTACACAAGTCTTAAGCGTTAAGATGCATATTCAGTTTATGGTTCTTTAGAAAGTTGTCACCGAAACTGATTTTCTGCTTTTATAATGATTTTGTGGGTTCTGTCTTTGTCACATCTTCTCGGATGTTTCATAGATAGAGTTAAAGTCTTACCTAATTTACAAAGTTTACAACCTCGCCCGTTCTTTAAGGTCGCATAGTGGAGGTTTGACAGACTGCTAATGATAGATCCCTTTCTTGCTAGTTCTTCTGCTATTTGTGGACATGTTTATCCCTGTGTCAAGGGAAACAACGTTCCATAAGTTTAGATTTCATTTCAACAGCGAAGAAGCCTGGCTATCAATGGGGATACTATCATGCAGTATTGGAAGCTATCGTGACTTATTTGGCTACCTCTTCCACTGACAATATATCATCCAGGAAGACACTGCTGAGATCAAAGAGTCGAAATATGCTATTCAGCTAAAGTGTTTGTTAAAAGTTCTCCAGCTCCAACAATATACGGATATGGATTCAGCTGCCAGTTAATTTTTTCACATTCCTCTCTGCGGGGAATTATTTAGGAGAATGATTTTTGGAAGTCGCAGAGCGCCCAAAGGTACTAAAGAACACGTGCTGAGCCCAAGAATTTATTTTAAATATGCGCATGCCTTGATGAATTCAACTTCTAAAGCAAACATATGGAAATACCCGCTACTTCTCCATGTTGAAGTCTAGTCCTGCTAACACATGCTATCCTTCGTATCTTTTCCATGTTTTTCAGCTGAGTTTATTTTTAGATTGTTATCAAACAAGGCCTTCATAAGTCAGTATAATTCTTTTACAATTGCCACATACATCTTGATAAAAAAAAGAACTCAGTTTGTCCCGAATATGGTATTGAATCTTGCAAAACATTGCCCTAATTGTTCTAGTGATTCTTGACAGGTTTGTGTCCATTTTTAATTTCTAAGTTTAAGGTTAAAGAAATTTCCTAATTTTGGCGATTATGTAGTACTTTCTATTTCAAAGCCAAAGTTTCGCAAGCACTTGCGTTATGTTTTGCTAACCGTGAATTTACACAGCAACATAGTATTACTAAATACAACGCCTTCCTAGCTACCTATCTACCTTGGTACTAAGGTATTTATGTTGTGGTTTGCCTAATAGTTTTGTTGTCATTTCATGGAAATCCATTGTGTTTTATGAGATCATGGAAGGAGGTCGATGACAGGTGACGTTGGGTGACGTTTTTCAAAACATTAAAGACTTGCCAGTATGACACAAACGCATGGCAAACTTCAGTAGAAGAAGGCATGGCAAACTTCGTTGAAAATGTAAAATGCAATTGTAACCGGTAAACCAGCCATTTCATAACCAAGTGCCAATGGCACTGTAGAAATGTGTTAACTTCTTCAATTAAAACTTTATGATATGAGGTTTTAAGTTCAAACTGCCGTAACATAAGTTAATGTCACACAATCAGCTTAAGATTTATGACATGTTAATCTATAATCCATGTAGATATATAGAAACTCAGTTCGTCTGCTCGAGATGTTCCTGAAAATACTTAAAATATGCAAAAACAAATTCTTTAAAATTCACTCATCTCTGTCTCTATTCCATTCAATTGCCTATAATAAAGCATAAGTTGATAATCGCCGAGACGAAAACACATTCCAAACATTACTTCACTTTCTGAAGAAGTTAGGTTAATGCTGAGCTATTGAGCAGTTGATCGGTTAAGCTTTTAAACGTTCCAAATCTAAATCGTGATGTCTGAAGTGTTTCAGTTTGTTATACATATTTTCAAATTTTTAATTTGTACGTTTCACTTTACGATAAACAAACATATTCAAATACTCATTTTATTTCTGACCTCATTTTCCATACGATTGCTCATCGTTTTTTTTTAATACACGAAAATGTACACAGCTATACACAAATATTACTATTTTACTACAGTTTCATGGACATTCTTAAAACAGCGTTCCTGACCGTGAAAACGAACATTTTTGTAAGAAGTATTTAAAATGACTTCATAGCGCCACTTAGTAGACCTAAACTATGCCTAGATAAAATTAAAATATTAATGTTGTCTCTTTAGTATTTTTGTGTTTTTAGAACAAAGTAAAATCAATATTCAGGTTAAACTTCCCTTTCACTTTTTACGTAAAGAACACTATCAAAGTTGATTAACATGTTTTTGGTTTTTTTTTTCTTAATCAAATTTTCTATAAATTTATTTTGTTTTTTGAGTTCATTTCGATTGTCAATTAAATTAATAATTTGTTTGCTCATTTTGTAACAGGTGATTGTTTAATTCATTTGGAATAGAATTAGTAAATAACATGACTCAGTTCTCCTGAGTGTTGTTCTTTTGGTTTGCTCCGCTCGTACATAAATGACAGACATTTAAGTGTGATTTCAAATTAATTAGTTCAGATCTCACGAGTGAGGTTCCTAGTTCATTAGGTGTGTCATCTGTCAGAAGATTTGTCTGTAGAGGAACGCCGCAGGGTGAGGTCCTATCCCCCCTTCTCTGGAACTTAGTGTTGAACGAGCTGCTTGTAGGTCTAGAAGGGGAGGGCTGTAGAGCGATCGCCTATGCAGATGACGTTGCTATTGCCGTATCTGGAAAGCATCTCAATACCTTTAAAGAACTCCTTCAGAATGCTCTTAACAAGCTTACAAGCTGGACTAACCGTTGCGGGCTGGGGGTTAATCCCCACAAAATCGAACTTGTCCTTTTCACTAGAAAGTACAAAAACCCTATTATTGTCCTTCCCTCTATTATAGGTTTAATCTTGGATAAAAAACTAAACTGCAAACCTAATATACAAGAAAGAGTTAGCGAAGTAACGGTTGCTCTTTTACCAAGATAGCTTTTTTAATAGATGGGGTCTTCAACCCTGCATTACACATTTGCTATATATCTCGGTTGTAAGACCTATACTTATGTACGGCGTGGCAGTCTGGTGGAATACCTTAGACATTGCGCCAAATCGCGACACTTAGCGAAGTTTAGCTAACAGAGTGTCTATGATTGAGTGGTGCGTTTCTTACTTCTCCGTCGGCATCCTGTTTTATTTAAAACCACTCGACATCTTAAGTAGACAATTAGTGGCATACTCGGCCACTCGCCTCAAAGCAACATCCCAGTGACCGAGAAAGAATTTGGCCATTCTGCTAGTCTAAATCTGCTTAAGACCCTTCCTAAAAACATAGATTACAACAGACCTAAGCATCAAAAATTTTCTAGTCACTATTCCATTCAGATCATTCTGGGACGAAAGTGATCTCGCAGAAGATGAATCGATCCACTTCTACGCCGATGGATCAAAAACTGATGCGAGAAGCCTTGTATTGGCTGAAAGAAAACGTGATATCCGCTAAAGATATTCAAATCTTTTCTTGCAGCCAAGCGGCCTTAAAATCGCTAGACTCAGTCTCTCTAAGCTATATTGTGGCCCTAGAATGCCAATCCTCTCTCAATGGGATGTCGAAGCATTTCAATATTCACCCCAGCTCGTTGCTGGGGCCTAGAGATATCGGGAGGCCACGAACTCGAAAAGCACTGCTTGATATTACACCTGATAAAGGAATTAGCACAGGAGAATATCTATTCACTCTAAGTAATCCATAAGAAAGTGCATTATCCATAGTCAATAGCTAGACATTTTAATGAAACCTCAATTGACGGTAATTCTCTTACAATTTCCGATTGAGTCAAGTCCTTTGGAGTGATCTTAGATAGGACATTAAACTGGAAACTTAATACAAAGGAAAAAAACAGAGCTATTTATGATATCTTCCTAAACCCTGCAACTGAACTTTCTGCAAAACCTGTGGTCCTAGTCACAAATAAGACACTTACGTGGCCTTACAATGCGTTACTAAGATCTATACTTACTTATTTTTATTTAATTTTTAGTTGGCAACCAACAATGCTACCAATCAAAAGACTATGACTAAAATTCAATGATTGGGCGTAAGCGACAGTACTGACGTAATGAGAGAAACTCCCAAAGCTACGTTGAAGTCGTACCCAATTTAATACCTATTTTGTGTCGCGTTCTTCAAGCTTAGACTCGGACAGTATGCAAAATCGGTTGCAATGTTGGAAATACCACATGCTGAGCATCCACAATCAGGAGAATAAACAAGACAAATGCAATCCTTGTCACTGCCCAGAACGCTGCCATGTTAGAAATAGGATACTTGGAAAGCACTTTTTGCAAGAGTAAGAAGTACTTCTTGACAGGTCTGCAAATGGCCCGCTTAGAATTAGACAGGTTGGTTTGTAAGCACTTGATTTTTATAAATCTTTGTGCAGTGGCTTAGTGGTTAAGTGCGTTTGACCACTAAGCAAGGGGTCGCTGGTTCAAACCACGGCCCTTACCACCTGAAAGTTTTGATTCACTGACAATCACCACAAACATCCAGGAGTAAGAAATGTCATGAGAAGCTTCTCAAAAATAAAAATTTGACGTTCCGAATCGGCATTTCGCAGGAGTTTCGTCCATTGATGTCAAAAACATATCTTCGCACACAAAATGGTTGGTGAAGTAAGGATTTAGGTTCCTATATTTATTTATTTTTTTTTAATTTTTTATTAATCCAAGTAGAACAAACATGGAACGAACAGTTGTGAAGTTTTTCTCTCGTCGCATCGGCCTATTGACCTAACCTACGTAGATATTGGTTTGGTTCTGTTTGAATGTTATTTGGTAAATCTAATTTTATTTTATTTTATTATGAAAAATACAACTTTATGTTAAGTTATGTTGAAACAGGGGAGTCCTGGAAATGCCTTCAAACAACTCGGCACCAAAACGTGCCCATCGCAATCTCTGGGGAACAAGTTGCATTTACATTCAAAAGGCCGAAAAACATAAACATTGTTCCTGGTGAAACATACAATTTCTTTGCAAAAACCAAGAAGGCCTTTGAAGTTCGTGCCGTCTATTTTTTAGGGTTTCGAAAGAGTATCTCCCTCGATTATTTCTCCGACTACGCGATATTAGCAGACTGCAGATCACAGCAAAATCTGCAAATATCTGTATCTGACAATCTGAGCCTCCTTGCTTGTTTCCGCAGGAGATAATGTCATGTCAGGATTTCTATTAAATATTATCCTAAGCTTATCAGTGTTTAATTTTATTTACTCTCTAGATTTTTTACTATAGAAAAATGGCCAGAGCGATAGCATGTGTCCTTCAAATCCTGACCACCGTTGGTAGTCATAATGGTTTTTTCCTCCATAGAGGCTTTTACTATGAATTGGGGAGGTTTGATGTCAGAAACCTCATTATTACGGAGTAACTCCCCTCTTCATGCAAGCACATCCGCCTGTTTATTTCCCTCTACACCACAGTATCTTGCCACATAGTACAGTCTTAACTGGTTCTGACTGCATTGTACTTTGAGTACGGTGCGACAGCCTCTTAGTTCTGGATTTTCTGAGATAATAACGAAATCTTCTGTGAAAATTGCAATTCGTTCGAGCTGATTATTGCGTTTCTTTGTAAATCTTCCCTCTCCAGATATATAAGAACGGAATGTTGAAGTCGAACAAGGAAGGGATTTCATCAGTTATAATTGGATTTGCTGGCAGTAGCTCCGGTAGGACCGTATGCAATGTCCGAAACTACAGCTGTAGACTGTCACTAAAATAAACAAAATTTTAATTAATCGGCTTTTTAACTTCTGCTCGCCAAACCCAAAAATCAATCTCGTTGCAATAACAAATTTAAAAAAAGGGTCAATCCTGTATAATTAAAAGTATCAAGAATAGACAGTACGGAAGTAGCATCGCGGCTGAATCCTAAGGTTTGCAATCCAAATTATTCGCATCTTCTGTCATAATCAAACCTCAGAAAAAATTTAATAAAATTCTCTCTTTAAATTTTCATATATTGCCTTCGCTTATTTACGACAAAAAAAATGCAAATTGCACTTCTTACCAACTTGAAGTTCATAAAAAAGAAAACAAATTATAAAAAGCACCCAGAAATAATCGTTAATTGTATCCTCACTTTCTCACATAAAATTCCATTCATATAACACCAAGTGACACATACGAACTTGTACATACACAAGATCACAGCTTAACTTCACTCATCACTCTTCCTCCATCTAACCTTGGCAAATTTAACCAACCAATAACATTGGTAAAAATTATGAACGTACTTTGTTTTCGAACACAAATCTTTAGCTAATCATTTCCAGATTTCTCTCTCACTCAACAGACCCGGAAACGTAAATTCCATAATTTTGCCAAAAAAAAAAAAAAATTACCACATCTTACCATATATGAGCAAAACGTTTACTTACTTTCGGTACAATTCACTTTTAGTTTTTGTTTGGCACCATTTGGCCCAGGGTCACTTCAGTGAAAGTATCTCAACAATCTAATTCATAGCATCTCAGCAGTGAATTCAATTCAAATGTACTTCGAATGCGGTACTTACTTACTCGGGTGTGATTGATCACAAAGAGTGAGAACAGCTCGAGGCAAATTGAGATCGATCGTAAGGTAGGTTTCCTGTGATATGATTCGCGCAAGACTGGTTAAGTTGGTCGCAATGGTGTGTTATTGCAGTTAGCAGCCATCAGGAACTGACAGCCAGACAAACAAACAGATCTGTGAAATTCGCAATCAAAGTGGACGAGGTTGCATGTATGTGTGTAGGTATCGGTTACATACTGGTTTTGATGAAGTCGATAGAGGAGTCAGTCAGACCCGACCCCCAAGCCATGTATACCAATGGTAAATACATGAGTGATCACATGATGATTTATGTACAAAACTACGCAAAGGGGATATGTCACTTTGACATAATAGTAAAAAATTTGTGAAATAATCATTACTCTGTCACATTAGACAGGATTGCACATTGGCGGGTGCAATTGGAGTCATGAGATTGGGGACACTCTGAGTGTGGATTTCAACAGAATGGAATAGGATTGGCTGTGTCTTCGATAGATAGATCAGTCAATGAAAAATTAACCTTAAGCGCGAGGTATGGTTTTTTTATGGCTGTAACTAGTGGCCTCAAATTTAGAAGAGACATGAACATGCAGTTGTAGGGCGCATTTTTTTTCTATCCATATTTCTTTACGTACATTTTGGATTTCAATTTTTTTTTCTATTCGTCTTTTATGTTTTACGCTCTATATATATAGGAGATCGTAAATAATCTCATACACCCAAAGCAAAGAAGTAGCATAAGCAATGCCATTATTTCTAAAGCTGATAATAGACTGAAGCTGCGAGGATAGCGGCCATGCTAGAATCAAAGTTAGCGGCGGCAATAAACCCATGATTTCTTATGGCAGCTCGTATACTGAGGGATAAAGCGGTTGTCATAAAAAATTATGTATCTCATGTCACCTATCTTCTCGGTTTTCATTTCTCCAGTAGGTTTGGTTAGAAAGGCTGTTCAATTTCATCCAGAAATTTTAGAAATTTCATTCAAATGCATCGAGTGGTTCTGCAGTGATCACCGACTTCGAAAAAAAACACGCAAATAAAGTTGTGGACAATATTCCGATTAGAGGTGGAGAACTATCGATTATAATCGATATCAAAAACAATCGAAACTTTTTAGCTACTATCGACTGTTTTCGATAGGCAGTTAAATATAAAATTCTTAAAATTTCTTAGAAGGAAGAATCCAATAAGCCAATAAGTTGGTCTCTTAATTCTTAATTCTCTTTGTTAATACGTAGGTACTAGATATGTATGCGCTTTGTGATGTATGTACTAAAAAGGCGTACCTATACCGAAAAGCTACTTTAGTAGGTCCCCTCTACACAAACGGGAAACGAACTTAATTAACTTATTTTTTACCATACTCAATTAACATCCTCCGTTAGTCGATGTTAGGAGCTTTTTCGCAGTTCGGGTTATGTGCTTTTTCCCAGGCAGGCGCTTATGAAAACATAACCTTGGATGCATGTATGAACTACGCTGGATGTATGTACATACATGAATAAATTCGTAAACATTTTTTTATTTCTTCGCTTATCGAACCAGAAAGAAATGTTCTTTCGACATTTGTATGAAGATGCTAACTAAGTTCTTGGAGGGAGACGTACTGATATAGCTTTTCCATATACGCGATCAGGTTTCTTTAAAACATAGAATCTAATCTCTCTCAATCAGATAAGCGTACTTTATATGGTCCGTTGAACTTTTTTTGTTGCAATTTTCTGATGAAAAACCAAACAAAGAATGCATTCCTGCGCTAATATTAAACTTAATGTTTATTCCCCATTTTCCATCCTCTTGAAATTATTTTTAACGAGTCATTTGTAACTGTTAATTTTCTAAATGAGTAGTGGTAATATTCTTTTAAAAATTCTATTTATTAAAGCAATTTAAGGCAAGAACTACAAAGCTATTCATTTATATCAGAGACTTCTGCAATACGATACGTAACATTTGAATGTATTGCTTAGGTACAGAGACCTAACAAAAGACTTTGGCAGAGTGCGATTCCATCCTAGTTTTGGCTAAGCTCGGCCTTCATTCCTCAACGATAGAATGTTTGTTTTTTAATTACCTTCTTGTCTTATAGAAGGCAAATGGTTATGATTTATTGCTGTTTTTTATAAATGATCTTAGACTTCAATGTTTCGATTTTGTGGTCATATATGGCAACAAGTTTAGGTTTCTTCTTCTTGCATTATAATTAGGCTCACTGAAATCTTTATCTGTGTATATAAAAGAGACAGCCGTCCATGAGTGCAATCATATCTCGAGAACGTATGGTTTTATTTTCACGTTCTTGGGCTTGATGGATTCGTATTGACCCTAGGAAAAACCCAGAAAATATGCAGGAAAATCGGAAATCCGGCAAAATCCAGTTTTTAGTGCATTTGTTCGAAAACAATTTCACAAATTTTAAATCCTATTCGTTCGAAGATCTGAGAGTCTTCTTTTGTCATTCACCTTTTCTGGAATAGCGCTATACGCTGTTAAAAGGCATTCGAACAGCTCATTTAAATTGCCATTGAAACTGCAAGTGGATGAAGAACATTTCAAAGAAATCTGCTATTGTGATAATATTGCCTCAATGTAAGATTGTCATCTGGGATGAGTGAGCAATCGCACGTTTAAAGATTTAAGAAATCATAAACGAAGTTTCGGTGGTGCAATGATTTTGCTGTCAGGCGATTTTCGACAAACGCTGCCTGTCATTCCAAAATCAACTCAGGCAGATGAATTGAACACTTGCCTGACGGCATCGGCTTTATGGCGATACGTGAATAAATTGCAATTGAAAACGAACATGCGTGCTGCCTTATGTAACTACTTTGCAGCAGAGTTCTTCAGATAATTGTTGGTAATGGACAATGGCGTGATTTTAAGTCGACTTACTCACTGGACTGATTGAATTTTTGCCAATTTACGATGCCGGAAGAGCTCATCAAGGATGATTTCCTCATGGTCTCTCTCATGATGACCAACGATGTCGATGTCGATGTCGATTATTTTAATTTCGTCATTCAAAATCAAATCGCACGTGTGTTTCATTCAAATCGGCTCCGTGATGGATGAAAACGAAGCCACCAACTATCACACAGAAGTTTTGAATTCTTTGGATGTTCTAAACTTGCCGCCACAGAATTTGAAATTGAAAGTCGGCTCAGTTATACTTATGTTACGCAGACTCAATGCACTGAAGTTTTTTTAAGAGAACGCATTTAATTGTGAGGAATTTCAAATCAAATGTCATGTCATTCAAGTGACGATTTTCAGGTGAAAATTCAAAGGCGAAGATATTCTCATTCCGCGGATTTCGCTTATTCTGGCATTCGTATTAAAGCGTCTTCAATTTTCCGTGCGTTTCGCTTTTGTTATGGCAATAATCTTGCAATCAATTCCCATGTTTGTCAATTGATCAATTGTATGTGACGTGTTCAAGGGTCTAGAAACCGCCCCCTTTGTTTGTACCTACCTGTACGCGCCCAAAAGTAGAACGAAAAATGTTCGGCACCTTAAGGCACTTCACCCCATCAATAATTTGACTGAAACACATCGACATTTTCATATCCCAGTTATTTCCATTGTTTATAATATAACTTTTGAATAAAGGATTTGAATTGACCGAATTACATAGATTTATAAACGTTATAAAGTCTTTAAATCGAGGAGGCGATGTTCAGAATCATAGTGATCATAACCCTCCTGCTTTACTGATCGGTAGGTCCATCCGATGGTAGGTTTCACCGATTTGACTTCATTATGTATCTGCAGGTCTCCCGGTGTTGCTGGTTTTTTGTAACTGGTGTTGTGGAGGTAGTACAAAGGCGTTGTCTCTTTGACGGGGTCCGTACGGTTTCTCTTTTTTAAACATTTCAATACAGCCGTACTCCAATTTTTTTCTGATGTGAAGGCTTCCCACAGATCTTTTATTTTCTAATTTGATTTAGATTCGCTACTACTGTTGTCATGCGACATCTCAGCTGCTGTCAATTCGTTTTGCAATACGACTGCTGGAAAGACTGACTCACGGAATAGCAAGACCCACCTCTTTAGATTTTTCTCGTTTGAGTCTTAAATGTTAGTACGATTGTAATAACTTTTCGTTAAGCATCGAGAAATGTAAAACGATTTGAAAATTTTGCTGAACTTTTGAATTTTAGACGCCCAATCTTCATTTGCTACATCTGTCCAGCCACAGATACAATGTGTGAGGTAAAAAGAATTATCTATTGAACGAATTGTTCACGAAAAAAAAAATCCACCTAGACAGCACTCCATAATCGTCTTAAAATAACGCATGTCAACATTTCCAACAGACTGACAAGTTTTCCCATGGACAAATTTGACAGCATTCCCCACATTTAAAGCACACATAATGACAAATGGGTAACAATAAATCCTCCTTAGTTGATTGTACCTGTCAGCACCTAAAACTTAAACATAGAGAAAATCTTAACTTAAAAATGAAAAAAAAAAAACAGAAGATATAATTACGTTCATCATCAAAGCTACAATCTAATTCCCACTGACAGCTAAAGCAAAGCAAAGCAAAAAAAAGGTAATTTAAAAAACATTTTTCTTAAATTAATAATGTGTTTAAGTCAATAGAGAAAACAAATTGTCTCCTTCACAACAATTAAATAAGAATTAATCATCATTTACTTGAAACATTTGCGAGTCGGTTAAAGGCCAAAGGAAAACACTTCAATCGAAATTGAAACTCACAGATCTTATGTACTGTCCGAACGAAGCACCCTAGCTTCAGGAAGCTCAATACTCAACCGCGGCATATGATTTTAAATATTTTTGATAGAAATTATTAATTAAAGCTTAAGGGGTTTGAAGAGTCCATATTATTCTTTTGTCTTTGAGCGGTGTGGTTGTGGTGTATTCATGCATTTTTTTTAACGCGACTGTTCAGAGTTCACTGTGAATGCGCAAATTATACGCAACGCATACCTTGTTTTGTTCGCGTCTCCTGACTTGGGTAAGCAATTTGACAATTTGTCATATGTCATAAAGAAATGAACACATTGTTTAAAGAAGAATGAGGTTCGTTAACCTCAGGGTTAACCTATTCGGCGGTGTTGACATGCATTTCATATTAATAATATTCACTGACCAGTGACGCGCATTGTGAAATATTTGGCAATTTTCTTACGCCAAGTGAGAGTATAACTGTAATTTTATGTGTTAAAAGAAATTTGCAAGCAAAATTGTTTGTATAATATTTTTCTGCGGTTAGTTGGGATAACTTTAAAGGTTCGTTTCATTTCGAGTACTATTTATGTATGGTTGAAGGTGAAGAAAAAATGATGCAATAGATTGTTTAAAATATCATGTCAAAATTGCGGATGTTAGAATATTGAAAATTGTGTCCTCCAACTAATAACAGTTTCGGAAATAATTTGGCTTTAATAAACCAATGACATAGCTGTCATTGTTACTTGAAATGGGAAAAATAAAGGTGACGTACTGCAGTAAAGATCGTTCTGTGTGACACGTGTTTTCAATACACTCGCTTGCAGTAAGAATCATAGCCGATGTTACAATAGACAGCTGACAGATGATAGGCGAAAATGACAGCTGAAAGGAAATAAATGACAGGTGACGGATGAACAATAGCACTTCAAAGACGATACCAATTCAATTTTAAAATAGATTCTAGGACTTGGACGCTAATTCGGATATTATATGTACATATGTACGAAACGCAAAAGCATAGTTTTTTTTGCGGTGTCTTAAAACAGCTCTCTAATTAGACTTAAAACGCCTGTCCTGTATAGGCTTATAGCTTAATAATGTGTATGTGCAACAAAAAAATTGACAGCAAATAAAAATAAAGGTGATACTGAGGTGGATTTAAACATGCGACTCCTGCCTTAATGACTGTTCACATAAAGCGAACTGCGAATAGGCGAATTGCGAACAAATTAATATACTAGTCTAAATTTATTTAAATAGCAATATTTACAACTACAAACAATTTCTCGCGAATTGAAAAATTCCTTCCGCGAACTGTCACTCTTTATTCACAATCCACATAATACAGACGCGATCCACAAATCCGCGAATGAAAAATTCGTTCGAACATAACCTTAAAATTGACAGATCTTGCTGCTAACATTTACAAATGAGATTCGCGGGTACCTGACAGAGACCAAAAACAGTTCTCATGCGAAAGAAATGTCAGAATTTACGAATATTCGCCTGTTCGCAGTTCGCGGTTCGCTCTCATGTGAATGATCCTTTAGTAGTCCAAAGTACTAGCCATTGAGCTACTGCGTCCTAAGCTCTATCCTCGAAATCGGATATTTAGATATAAATTGCGTTACTTCACTACCATAACATTTTATTTTCGTTGGATTTCCATTAATTTCACCCTTAAAAAGCTTTTTCGATACTGGGATATTCGGATGTGACTTATATATAAATATAAGAAAGAATACTTCAATTTAAAGTAAGTGTACGTAGGTGTATATGTACGTAGGTTCGCCACTGTATTTACAGACCATGAATTATAATCAAAGTAAAAGTAAGAAATATTTCACCGCTTCTGATCTAGCTAAAATATATAAGCGTTTATTCGTCCAAAACTTGAGTACAACGCTCATATCGGGTATGGTGTACCAATAACATATTTGAAGCTACCGGATAGGATTCATGAACGTGCGATAAAACGTATTGGCGACCGAGATATTGCGAAATCGCTTGACTCGCTTAGTCATCTTCGCGATGCCACTTGCCTGTAATTGTTTTTTCGTAACTTTCAACGAAAGTGCTCGAACCAAATGGGAAGTTGTATTCCACTATTTCAACCGCAATACCCGTCGTGCTAGAAATGCTCATCAGTTTACCCTAAAGCCTTGTATACGAACTGTGAAATTTAAAGAAAACAATCCCTTTTGCAGGTGCAAATCATCAAAAAAAAATTAAACACATTAACGCACTCTCAACAATGTGACCAAGTTAACAAGTAATGACCAAATTTGGTCAGAAATGACCATAGTGGTAACCGTTCCGTAGTTAAAAAAAAAACCAAATTGGCCTAAGGTCTAGCTTTTTATACCGTATCCTAAGGGTATATTAATTTTGACACATAGTTTGTAACACCCCTTAATATTCGTCGCAGACCCCTAAAAGTATATATAGGACCAAAATCTAAGACTATTTAGCAATGTCCGTCCGTCCGTCCGTATCAACTTTTGAGGCCTTTAAAGTTATGCTAGGAAGCTGAAATTTGAAATATATACTCCCTAGGGCTCCCTAGAGCTGTAAAATGTTCAAAATACGCCCACTGCCTCGCACACAGTTTGGAAAAAACCGTTTTAAGGCTTAAGTTAGAGAGATATAGTTGTACAACCTTCACAAGATATGTAGGTACTGCCCCCCTTTATAAATTTGTCATATAAAGATTTTTGCCGCGCCTACTTTTTGTGGGCGTTTTTCACTAAAATGGTGTTTTCTTCGAAAATTTTCATAGAAATCGAAAAAAAATGTTTAACAATTTATTAAGCCAATATATTTTGCAATATATCGTCCATACAAAGTTTTTGGCCACGCCCAAAATTTATTTTCTATAAATTTCATAGAATGAAATAAAATGCTATCCATCATCTTCCTAATGCTTTTTTTCTTTGGGGTACATAGGGATAAGGATAGGGTATCATACTGTTCGCCCTAAGCGGACTGTAGCTTTTCTTTATGTTTCATTAACCATTGAGTGCGCAACGATGCACTTTTGGCACGATTGAAATGTACATACAATTTATCGTCGCTTCCGAACGGATATAAGATCCTTGTCAAACTTTTGCCACAAAAAAAGTACATTGGTGCTAATGAGGTTTTGCACCTGAGACTCGCTCAGAAGTCCAACACCCTTATCACTAATGTTCTTTGTACTGTCAAACAAATCAATCATTGTTATAGAGGAAAATACAGTGTGTCTCAAAAATATGAAACCGTGACCCCATTAACAAGCATTGTTCCCACTTACAATATTCTGGTGACTGTTGATGACAACTGTTACATGAAAAAAATACCTATGTTTTATCATCAGTTTTTTTTATATGACCGGTCCAATATCTATTTGCGGCGTTATTCTGGTATCGAGCTTAGAACTGATTGGCTTTTTAGCGTAGACTAACAATACAAAAGGCCCCGATACATAGAATCTGTTGCTGCGTGCTTTGCAGTTTGCCTGTTAGCAAGATAGAATACACGTATACCGGAAGGTAACCTATAATCAACGTATTGACGGTGACGGAGGGCATTATAGCCAAACTTTCTACTTTTTTCATACTTCGACAGCCAGGCGTAGAAGCATCTGATTGTTGGAACAATTGGAAGAAGGAAAGCATTTGTCATTGCAGTCAGTCTTGCCATATTCTCAGATTTGTGTGCGTTTTCTATTATTTGTTTCTACATAACTAAAATTTATTTTCCAACTAAAACAGAACTCTATTGGTATTTTTCTAATAATATGAGTATATGTTTTTGCATATACATACATATTTAAACGATTCCTTATTTGACATAACATTTTAAAACTTGGCGCTTTTGACGGTAACAATGTCACTTTCCTCATTTCAAATAAGGTTCGATGATACCGGCATGCCACAAACCGCACCAAACAGTCAATCTTTGCAGATGTATTGATACATTGGTCATTTTTAGGCCAAAAACCGAATCTCTGGCCAACATTTCTAGCGTCCCCATTAGCAAACTTGACTTAGGTTATGTTCGTCCGGTTTGAATTCTTTAGTCAGCGCAATCTTATACGGATGTAGGCCCAATCCAACCGAAAAATAAGTCGGGTCGACTATCTGGGCGATGCCCAATCGATATTTCTGGGTCTCCTTCGCTACTTCCCGCTATGGCGGGTATGTTTTCCTTCCTTCGCACCAATCTCTATCTGGTTGGTGACTCAAAGTCTAAAAAAGTGTTTTACGTTTCGATTTTAGTTTAACATGATTTTTCTAAGTTCAGTTTTACTGACGACGGCATGCATTTGTGCGGAGTGAATAAGCGAACGAATGCAAAACGATGAAGAATTTACCGCACCACATAAACACACAACATCTCATTAGACTTCCGAACTCCTTAAAGTTCAAAACAGTGGTAGCGCACAGAAACCTCTTTTCTTTTCCTTGTACCATAAAGAGTATTAATTGCGCGATTTTACTTTTCCACTGCTATGGCATCCGAAGAAGCAAAAAAAACCCCAAAAATGCCAAACCCTCGAATGTTGTTTCGTTCCAACCAAACAACCAATATCGAACCAGCACTCTGTAAATGTTTCTTGAAAACCTAATCACCAGGCCTTTTCGCAATTTCACAACTTTCGCTTTCACTGTGTCTGTCGTGCCCACCTCACGCCGAAGTCACTGATTCTGCAAGACCGAGGAAAAAAACAACTACAATTTGAATACGCCAGAAGAGTTTCCCAGTTTCCCATCTCACGGATAATGAAGTTTGCGCGCATCTTTACATATGCAATTGCTGCATGTAAATACTTGCGATTGCAACTTGTTGTCACTCAATTACAGACTCGATGCGCTGTACCTGTATCTAGCAGCCTGACCTAGATCTATCAAATGGGAAACAAATTTTCCTTCATGTTTTTTTTCGTTTTGCTAAAATCGATTGCACCACAGGGCAACACAACAAACAAAAAGGTTTATCAGAAGAAAGTTTTTATTTGTCCAAGTAAAGTCGCACTCGTAGTGTTTGTTGTATCTTGCAAGTACTTAGATCCAACCGGTTGGGCATTTTATTTTAGTTTATGTCAGCCGACCTGAACTGACAACACGAATGGTTAACCACACCTGTATCTATCTGCATGGCGTATCTGCGAGCTCACTGAATTGGCATTGTTTGCTTGGAACGCTAGTAGGGCATCTGAGATGCAATGAATTCCGGAGGGGCTTACGTATACGTACGTACGTATGTCGGCATGTCTACGCGCGCTACCAGCTATTGTTGCGGTGAGGTTAACTAAACCGTAAGTACAGTGAGTACAAAGCATTATGTTGCAATTTTTTTTTTCGTTTGTTCGTTACTCAGATTTGTATCTTTTCTTTCTGTTTTGATGGGCAACCGACTTTTATGGGACACGGATGTTGTTATTGTGCGCGCGTTATGTAAGTTCAGATTTACTTTTGTGTAAGGTGGTTTTGTTTTCTGATGATGAATGTCGGAAAAATGCCATCGATGACGTGGCGATGATGTGAATCAAGTTCATTGTCTATGTACCTACGTACGAAGAAAAGATAGTGATAATGATAATGCAATGAGTGCAGGTGAAAGAAAACGAAAAGAATTTGGACGGATGCCTCTTTTTTTTGGGATAATTCCCATGACAAGACGTCAAGTTTTGATTGAAAGTGAAGTAGGTGATTAAAGGTTGTTGGCCATTTTTTTTTTTTTTTTGACTGCCGATGTATGTCAGCAGTCATGAATGTCGAGCAATACGTAACTTTGTTTCAACTGAGTGATTTCTCTGATGAGTGTTTGGGGTGTGATTCAGTGTCAGAAATGTAGGCATCTTGCGGAGATTTTATGAAATTCATTTGAGGCATGGAAACGTGAGGAAAGTGAAATAATATCCATACATATATAGTTGTATTTAGTTGATGCAAATCGGGCTGAAGCATTTTGAATTGAAAAACATATTTAATGAATATCCAAAATTCTGTGAGCTAAAAAGAAAATTTGAGGGGTAGAGTTTTTGTTTTATTTAATTAGCGCAGTAGGATCTTGCTAAATGTTCACTATCCTATTTCCAGTAGCGGGATATTAATTTCTTTACCAGTCGAAAATAAGTCCAAGTTATATTCTCTAAAGCGCAATCGGTAGATCAAATTACGGATATTGTAATTTCAGGCAGAGTAGAAAAAGAATGCAATCATTAGGCAATACATTCAATAAAGTCGTACTCACTCAATCCTAATTTTTGATTTTATTCTTTGAGTCCAACTTAGAACATCAGCTTAACAAATGATGGGATTTTTCCTCTGAGATTTCACTCTATTTGTTATATTTCTTGGAAGTATTTTTAATGCTTTGAAGTCTTTGAAGCCCTTGAAGCGTCTTTAAAGCCTATTAAATCTTTGCACTCTTGAGGTATTTTTATTTTATTTTTCAATTTATTTTTATTACCGACATTATTTTTGAAATACGCAGCTAAAAGCTCCTTAGACCTTAAAAAAACACTACTTAAAGCCTTTCAATCGACAGTATATGTGAATATTTTGTGTTGTAGTGATTTTTAAATAAGAGGTTCATGAAAAGGTCATTGCACTTCAAATTTTCATCTTAGAATTCACAGTTGCAATGATTATTTACAGAGACGTCATTTCCAAATGCAAGAAATACTGGAAACCTAAAAGAGGGAGATTGTAAAAAGTGTCCTTTAATGAGACCATATTCGCATCCTCCTTCATTTGATACCCTTCGTAAAACTTCTCGTGACTAACTACTTTTAACTTGTCAATTCCATCACAAACCACCCCACATCTTGATAATTCCAGATCTAGGTTTATTATTTATTAACAAACTTGACATGAGATTACTTACTTTAATACTTATGTAGGCGGTTTCTTTGGGCTGGCCTCTACAATTAGCTGCTTACAGTCTTAAGTTGCGCACTAAGTGCATTTTCCCTCCGAATAAGGTTGTCCTTAGACAGAGTGCATGCTTTAGATCCATAGAGCACGAACATCAAGGTTTAATGTCTCGTTTGTTCCTTCGGAGATTATAGGAAGCGCTCAAAAACAAAAGGCTTTTTAGCCTTAAAAATCGGTGAACTTAATTAACGAAATAGTTTAAAGATTTTATAGAAGGGCCGAGGTAGCTGTAACGTTCTGGACGTTATGTTGATGTTGGGTTTGACCTTCTTGTTGACAAAATTTTCTTTATTTGTAGCTTGTTTATCGTTAGACCCTTCTTGGCGGTTCTGTCATGAAACTGACATTTAAGAGATCGTATCCCGTATGGCTTAGTGGTTAAGTGCGTTGGAGAGGTTCGAGAGGTCGCTGGTTCAAATTCCGACCTTTACCACCTAAAAGTTGTTATTCGCCGCCCCACCTCTTGCGAAAGGTCTCGGTTTAGTCGTAATCAACTTTGATATAGCAGCGAGTTCTCTCTATCCATTTTGTTCGATTGTGGACTTACCGATTCTATAAGATGCGACGAAGGCACACATATGACAGCAGCTAAGATAGTCTTCAAAGTCAAAGAACCCAAACCGACAAAATTAGAGCTCGTCCGGCTCAGTTGGTATTGCCATGTTTGAAGGATCTTTGGTCCGTCAAAAAGGCAATATCAATCTACTATACAAAATACGTGGCACCAATATTTGATTGGGCTCCTTGGGCTCTTGATTTGGATTATAACCTCGTTAGGGGCAGTCGGAATTTAAAAAAAAATCGTTTTGTTTTTAGGCATTTCTTGAAAATATTTGCTGAAAATTTCAAGATAATTAGACAAGGCTCGAGAGTGGAGAGTGTAAAACTTTAAATGCGTTTTTCTCAAAACTATGTTCAAAACTGACGTGGTGAGTGCCGAACATCTAAGCTCTTTATCACTGAAACTCCTTCTCGTTTTTCTTCAAAAGACGGTAAAACTAAGTACATTAATGTAAGGTGTCTGAATGGTAGTACAATGGACCTGTAGTTGTGTCTGAGCGCTCCATCGGATAGCAGCAACCTCCGACAAAAAACGAAGTGCCTGTTTAAAAAAAAAAAAAACATAATTTTTTTATAAACTAAATGTTTATCTTGCCATTTTGTTTATCTTCAAAAAAAATGCTTCGATCTGGTACTAGATTAAGATTAATAGCAAAATACTATTTTACTTTATATGAATGATTTCGGGTGAACTTTATATTACCGAAAACACTTGCTTTTTTTGCATGCCTATGACCCCTTAAATGGGAGAAGAAGTAGAATTAAACTTCCCGGATCTAAAACCATATACTGATAGCGTCCAATAAAATTATTGGCAAATGGTTTCACTTGCCTTAGGAGACAGACCGACTGTATTTGGTGCAGTGCAGATGGTCTCCATTCTTGGGGTTCCATTCATCAGGCATACTTTCTTCCGACCAAATCATAAGTAGTACATGCTCTCCTATAGCTTTAAATAGTTGGACAGAAGACCAGCCTTCAGACCAGCGTCAATGTTGAGTGGTCGTCGCTATGCTTTACAGCGAAATTTGTGCCGCCTTCTCCGTGTATAAGTCTTCAGAAATGGTTTTTTTATCACCGACTGTGACGATACTATAAGGTTTCGTTTTCCAGCTCAACATATCTCGGTATGGAACACGTCTTGACACTTCTTTTTTTATCTTCTGAAAATGTTCAAACATTATTCCTGGAGAAGCACTTCACTGTTTACTTGACCTGCGCAAAATATTTCAAATGAATTTTAAGAGTACAGTCAAATCTCAAAAGAATGCACATTCATTTGAGTGCAATCATTCGAATGCTCCTGAAAGATAACTATTTGATTGCTTTTACAAGTCTGCTTTAAAATGCAAAAGCTACAACCTGTCTTCGACAACCATGTGTATTTCTCAAGCCTACTGAATTTGAACAAACGTTGAATATCTGTAAGTATAAATTAATACTTATTTCCTTAAGGTTTATTACATGGTCGAACAAAAAAATCAGACGGTAATGTACAACGTTTTGGTGACCTTAAGAAATTAATCCCAGATTAACTGAAACAATCCATAAAACCATGTCGTCGTTCCCTCATTGTAATCTCCTTAGTCTCGCTTTGAAGGTAAACATATCAGCCAAAACAGCTGCCTATAATAATATTCCACCGCCTTATTAGATACAAGAACACCTTGTACCATTATTGTGGAGACCTGAACTTAACCATTTACCTACACAGATAGATAGGTATTCAATGTTGACCTATTCTTAACCTTGGTCTTCTGGAATTCTTCTTAAATTCGTTTTCCAAAAAGTCAGCAAAAGTACGAGTGCCCCCGAACAATGATAGCATAATGAATGACGTTCTAAAATCAACACTTATCTTTAATTCCCAACAATCCCATTCAAACGAGTTGTGTTGTGTGTATGGTGGTTCGGTTCGGTACACACTTGATAGTTACGAATCAAGTTCAATAACAATGATTTCGATTTGATAATTGATTTATATTCTACGTCAATTAAGACGATACACAGGTAGATACCGACTACCTGCCTGCCTGCCTGCCTCCACAAACTTCTAATTCTATAAATAAGCACGAGTACCGAACAGCAATTTGTTCTGCAACGTGATACATGAGACGATAGCTCGAAACTCATTTCTGCCGTTTCACTAGTCAGACTACTTTCAAAACTTCAACAAGTTCTTCAGGTATCTCAGATTTACATACATAATTTATTTCTAAAATAAAACAATCCATTGTCTGGGTTGTAATTCAAATAAAATCATTCCACATTTGGGTTAAGCAAAGTCAAAAGAATACTATACATATTGTGCGAAGAGTTCGTGTTTCGTAATCGCATCGCAGAGGTTGTTCTCACCTGGGTTACATAACTGTGCTGTAAGACAATGTTCTTTGTTAGGTTTTGATGTAGTATTGATGTTGAAGGGAAACTCATTATTTGGTGAATGCGAATTTCTTTAGAACACCATTGTGATTAATGCACATCACCTTACTACAGTAACTGTAAGAAGGTTTAACAAATGAAAATCTTGCTAGATTTTGATTTGTTTATGAATACCCATCGTCGTAGATAAAAAATCAAACTTGTAGATACCACGATAGGATATCAGCATGTTCATTAAAATGGTAAGCTGCTTATAATTCGAAGAATGCCGCTTCTCTTCTGTAGAAATAAAACATCTTTTGCAAAAAAAAAAAATTGAGATCGACGAACTCGTCTGATTGACCATTCCCAGCATGTACCTGGGCTCCAGGTGGATGCTGTTAGTGAAAAAATAGAAATTTCAGACTTCAAATGTTGCATTTTCAATTAGAGCTTAATCGGGTGGAATACAAATTACAGCTATTGTATAGTTCATTGATCTGTAAGATACGATTTTTTTTTCTTTTCCGAATTTTAACATTTTGAATGTAACCAGTTATATTGGCAAACAGTTGAGTCAGAACGGGTTTCCAAAATGTTTGATTTGTAAACAGGGAAAAGGTTTCATTAGAAAGGTTATCAACTTATTGTGCTGGTCTTTACATTCATACACTCGTTCGTAGTTTTTGAAAACCCATAAATTGTTTACTTACAGTTTGAAACTTTGCATATTAATAGGAAACTATTATAGGACTTATAATTTCAACAGAGAGAGCTTGCTCTATTAACAGAATTGTCTGTGCGGCAGCTCATTCCGTTCTGTGACAGTACTCCAAAATATTCTTTCGGATAATCGTTGATTTTTGGATTTTGGTTAGTCCAAGGCCGTAAATATTTTGGCGATTGTACATTGCAGCTTTTGGGTATTAACCCACATATTTTGGTGATTATTATTATTTTTTGTTCGAACCTTCATTATGAATAACCGCTTTATATTCTTGGATAAACGGACATAGACTGTGAATGCATCTTTATATTTCTAATACAATACATATACACTTTATGATTTAATATCTTATGAACTAGTGATAAGCTGTATTCTGCAGAAGAAAGTTACAAAGGAAGACGGTGTTGTTGCAGTTTTCTTTTGCTGATGAAGCTACACTTGACAAAAGCTTTGCAACCATGCATTAATGTTGGTATAACCAGAGTCTTGGCGAGCATGAGACGCCTTTTTAAGGACATGAAAGCTTTAGTTGCCCATAATGTTCGAAGAATACGATATGTTCTACCGGTCACTACATTTATGTGGTTTTCCCAAGTCAGACTCCGGTTAAAGACCATGCCAAGATTTTTGACCGTCTCAACATATCCAATAGAAGAATTGCTTAATAATACGACACTTACTTTGATTTTCAGGATTTAACAAAACATCATTCATATCAGACCAGCGCGCAATTTCCTCATAAACACAAACAGAACCATGCTCAATAAGGCCGAGATCGGAACTCAAGTACAACTGCACGTCGTCGGCATACATGTGAACCTTACTATGGTTGATGGTAGATGTCAGATCATTGGCATACAGCGAGAATAGCAGTGGATCCAAAGTGGATCTCTGTGGGACACCATTTATAATTCAAAAGACATCAGATTGAACGTACCTAATTTGAACAATTTGCCTTCTACCTAAAAGATACGAAGCAAGTAGCATGCAAGTAGCAACCAACCCAGCTGATTACACTCATTTTTGTGAACGCGTCTCTGAATTAGAGTAGATACTGCTATATTCATATTTATTCGGATCAAATACTCCAGCCAAATTAAACGTTCAATGCGTACTTTTCTTTACGGTGCCAATGTCGATGTAAAATTCGAATAACTCAATGGGGTCTTCTCCGAAAACCCATTAAAATACACGGACCAAGATTTTCAACATACTTTAGATCTGTGGAGTAAAATTGATATAATTAAGGTTTTATACAAAGTCTCTCTTGGGTAAGGGATTTGTATTTGTATTTGTAGGTGGATTTTTTTAATATTGAAAATAGATAGGCATTACAAATAAATGCGATTTTGTTCGCACTGCATTCGTAAATACCGTTCCAGTTTCCACTACAGACTGAGACTTGATATGTCGCTCCACCTTCCGATTGTTCTTACCAAGCAGGTCAGTTCTAATAGAAATAAATGAGTCCGTATATATGCGTTATAGAGAATATTGAGAGAAGACTTTAAGGTACGATTAGACGGTCATCCAAACTTGTCATCCGGATGACATGCTGACGTCAGAAAACTTGTTTATTTCAGACGGGATGACCACTTTAGAATAAATTTTACGTCATAGTGACGTCAGGGTGTCATCCAAATGATAGTGTCATCCGGATGACAATTTTGGATGACCGTCTGATCGTTCCTTTAGTCTTAATTAACAAAACCGTGAATGTTCTTATTACCTGGTGTCAAAATAATTACTTTTAACTCAACATCGTCAAACTATAAAATATTAGCGTACATGCAATCCAATTTCTAATTAAATCTCTTTGCTACCTTTGGATTTTGTGTAACAGGGAGCTTAATTTCAGTTCCCGTATTGATGAGATGTAAGGAAACCATTATCACCACTGACTTTTATGGATCCAAACCTAATATAACTTGGGGTGGAATCGGCTAACTGTTAACATTTTAATTTTAATAAAGTTAAATGCCAGGGTAAACAAAATGATACCAAATGTATGAAAGCGACACACGAAATCGATATAAAAAAAACGATTGTCAATTTGATAATTAACTTAACGTGGAGCAAAAGTGATAATTTTGATTGTCAACTATCAAATATCAACTTAGCCGATTCAACCCCTTCTCGATCTACATCACCATGTGTCATTCACCTGTCAACCAGACGCACCTCTAAACAAAATAATACCCCGTAACATGTTTTCTCTCACCAATTTTTGATTTTGGAGTGCTTAAATTTTAGTTTTTAAGTCCAGCTATTAGGTAATTTTAAGTTTAAGCCGAGTAATTTATGTGACGGCCCAAAAAGGTTTTTAACTTTTCCAAATCAGGAAATAACCAATTTAACATAAAAAATATTTATTAAATTACTTAAAGTAATACACTACTAAATGTAATAAAATATAAAGATATAAAATGAAATAAAAAAGTTGTTCTAAAACGGAGAAGAAAAAAAACCGTTGACAGCGGTGGGATTCGAACCCACGCCCTTTCGGACTGGTGCCTAAAACCAGCGCCTTAGACCGCTCGGCCACGCTGCCTTCGTAACTGCTATATTAATTAGATACTGACAGGGAACACATAAGCCAATGAGCATAAATGTCCAGCGTTAATAAATAGGACAGATATATATTTTTTACGTCGCGGTTCCTGGCCTGGACTAGTAACTTATTTATATTTGTATGTAACTCTGTTAGAAATACCAACAAAAAACGTTTCCTTAGGTCTTCCTTTCGCTTGTGTCAAGAAGACTAGACTTCTGAGGAAGTGTTTTTTTTTCCTTTATCTTATACGAGGAGCGTGACTTTATTTACTTTGTCTGGTATTTTCCAAATCAGACGCAACAGTTAAACGGTTGACATTAGAACGCGGTATATGTAGCCAAGCTAATAATAGTGTTCCAAGGCGAAATTTTCAAAGTCTTGGATTCGAAAATAATTCCCGCGCATTTGAACTGGAAAGTAAATAAGCTCCATAATCAACAAAGGCCAGGGACCCAGTCTATGTTTCACTTTCCCAATGTTTTCTAACAACACATATGTGAAGATCATCGTTGAACCGGGATTTGGTTTATTCGACAAGCTCTTGTATCGATGGCATCATTTGGCCTAAGACCGATCGGACCCCCTCTGTTCGATTCCAGGTGATTGATGAAGGAGGACTCTAATTGAGAAGAAAATGCATTCATTTCTCCCAAAAAGCTCAATAATGTTGATTTGCTTATGTTATAAAGTTTTCAGCCTCCTAGCCGTAATAATGGCTTGATTGGCATAACTTTTGATTACTCGCTCGAATTGGAAACATTTAAAAACTTAATTGAAATTCCATAAAACAAAAAGTTACGCTGAATGATCTGCGCATATTCAAGGTCGTATTCGCAAATAATACATGCATGCTATAACCGCGCTGTTAACTTTGTTGCATCACGACATTTCCTCAACTTGCTATCAACTTATAACCTACAATAAATATAGCCACTTGTCTTCGGATTAACATGATTACTTTTGGTTTTAATAGTGTCATTAGAAAAATTAATTGATTTAACATATTAACATATTTCTTTCCACTTGATTGTTGGCATTAAAACTTTTATGAGTGTTTAATAGTTTTCAGATAAAAAAAATGGTTTTCTTTATTTACTGCCCAAAAATAAATCGCATGAAGGTGTTTTTTTTTGTTTGTTTTGAGAACGATATTATGTGTTTCCCACTTGGGAGGCGTCTTACACCTGGAGTTCTGAAATTTTTTTATCAAGGAGGTAGGTAATTTCAACCAATCTTAGTCTCTCTTTCCGTCTTCCGGATCATTGTAGCGTGTTCCAGGCGGAAATAATGCCGATTAAAGAAGTCTTATTTTCGCTAAAAAGGAACGTGATATCCTCCAAGGATATCAGCATATTTTCGGACAGTCAAGCGGCTATCAAGTCCTTGGAATCAGTCTTTGTAATCTCAATAGTATTTAGAACTAGACTGCAGATCGTCTCTTCAGGGGACGTCGGAGCGGCTCAACATTCACCTTTGCTGGGTGCCGGGGCACAGGAACATCCCTGGGAAGCTAGGAAACACTTCACTTCTCTCACTTGGTAAGGGAGAGATTGGTATACCATTCGCTAATTGTAAATTATCGCTAAGGCTGGCTGCTATGGGTGGACAAGTGGTATCGCATGTCCAGCAACAAAACGGATCTGGCCTATGCTGGATCTGAAACGCTGTAAAAATCTGATCTCCCTAAGCAGACAGATAAGTAGCACTTCTATAGGTGTCACTGTCACTGTCTTATGGGTAAACATGCAACATGACTTGGTGCATTCTCAAACGGCTTTTGCAGAAGTTGTATGGTTGAAGATGAGAAGGAAGTGATCCCTCTCTCCAGGCAAAGGAAGCTCCATCTGGGAGCCTTCTTCTCACACATGTGATCTCACAAACATTGTATACTGCCAACACTGGTCTCAGTGGTCTCAAATAAATGTTTGTATAGAAAAACCTGACTCTTCCTTTCCACTTATATTATTTTTTCGTGGTGTGATTCATACCACACGTAATAAGATGAATATCCCCGAAATAATCCTAATTATGTGCATTCATCAATCACTGTCCTGTCCGCCCAACTCTTACCACAGCTGCCTCTCAACAAAAGCGATGCTATTGCAATAAATTTCATCGTCTCTCATCAGGCACTGGGGAACGAGCTTCTTCGCCATCATATCCAACGCCCGACCAACTAATAAAGTCATAAATATTCAAAGAAAAACCTCCATCTCTACCTATATGATTATCGTTCATCTTATTCTTTGGAGATTCATTCGATGAGGAAGTATTTGAATATAAAAATCTATGATGGTAAATTTCTCAACCAACTACCATCGACATTGGATAATGTATTCATGTTCCGTCATTTGTTATAGAAATAAAAAAAAAAACACACATGAACATTTTAATTTGCATACATCATACTCGGAAGGGAAATCGGATCGAGTGTATGCATTTCCCGAGCAATTACCGCACGCCTTTAGTCCATTAATAAATCCAAAAGTTCAAACAATTTAGAAGCTTATAAATAAATTGTTCGTTTGTTTTCTTAATTACCGTGCCAATTTGTTCCATTAACATACACACACAAACCGTATAGGTAGGATGGAAATAATTGAAATTATTTCTGGTTTTAATGGATTCCCCTGACATATGGCTGAAGTTTTTCAATTAATTTAATAAGAATTATTTTTTAGTAATAAGCATATAATTGTTTTTGTTTTACCTGTGCATAGAGAACACACGTTCGCACAACATGATTTGATTTGTATTTTACATTAACAATGAAAAATATGACCTTCACTGGTCCTGTTGACACATTTGCGGCCTAAAGTTAGGTTAGGTTAGAAGGCCAGCTTTGCATCAAATGCAAATTTCACCCAGAAGCAGGAATAGTTTTATGTCGGATAGAGATATCCTAGCCAAGTCATCCAAACTTTCGAAGAACCGTGCTCTCATCCAGGATGAGCCGCGGTTCCTGTAGAGCTGGGCAGTGGCGTAGAAGATATTCCACCTCCATTTCCTCCTTGTCTCTGCAGCTTCTGCAGACGTCATTTGCAAAGAGCCATAGCCTTTTAGATTAAATGTCTGGTTTTAAATGTCTGTAAACTATAATGTGTAGGAAAAACAGAGCGTGGTGTACCACGTTCCACATTCGCGTTGTACGGTTAAGAAACGAATCTTTGTATTTCCGTGTACGTCCTAATACAGGCTTGAGCGTAAACTGCTGTGCATTCCTAGCATGGCGAGTATTACGGTTGATGTGCTGTAGGGATGGAATGCAACTGGCTATTTCATTTGAGGAACAAATGTTGGTGTCAACATCAGACCACAGGCTTTGGGTTATGACGGAACCGCTTATTTTGCTTCATTGTTCCTTAGCCAGTTGTGTACTGACACCGTCTATAAAAGCCTTAGCAGTGTTGAAAGGCGGTAGCACTTCCCCGTCCGCTGGTAGTAGGTTCCTATCAGAGCCGTATATGGCCAATTTGTCCGTTTCTACTCCAACGTGCCCAGGAACCCAGCAGAGTAGAACCGAGTGATGACTTATAGCCAAGATGCAATCTGTGACGCACTTCGCATTTTCAAGGTTGGAGCCGATTGCTTTAAGTGCTACTTGACCTATCGATATAATAGTTGTGCTGCATTCTTAACCGCGTAGATCGCAGCTTGAAAGACACTGGAATGATCAGTCAGTCGAAACGACTGGTTAATAGATATTGTTTTTTGAGAACCAGCTCCTGTATTTCTGAAATTTCTCTCAAAGTCAAACCTGAGTTTGATCGGTTTCTTCCGATCAAAGATTTCAAGTATACCTGAGTGTCCGCAATAGCCAGGCTTTCAAATGACCTTACTCTATTAGTAAAGACACGAACTGCTTGGATTGTTTGACATAAGCGGTCTCTCTTCACTGTGATCGTAAGTTGCTTCGAGAGTCCTTATAAAAGATATGATTCTAAAAATGAGTTATTGCTATCTTGGCACTTCAGACGGGTATTACTTCAAAGGGCAAGTATCCGTTTCTTATACGGCAGCTCTTCTTTGCTGCTCGATTTGTGTGTATATATATATATAATGCCCCTTCAAGAAAGTGCAGTCTTTATGGTTCATGATATTCTAAGGACAATGCCGAATTCCTGGGGAAAGCATTGTTCGTCCGAGAGTCATTCTTTTGATTCAGTAAAATATAGCAGCCTACTAAATAGTATTCTCTTCAGTATCTTTTCCATCGTATTGACTATCGAGTTATCTGTCTATCTCTTGAAAAATAAAGGTACACAACAATGGCGTGAGATACAAAATTGATTCTGGCTTTATTTTGAGAAGCTACTTCCATTGAACAGCACATACTTTAATGCACGGTGCTTCCAGCAGTCGGTTCAATTTTTGGTGACTCGTCTCGAACGCCTCGAGCTCGTCGAATGTGGTTGGCTTGTTAGCATAGACTGAGGGCTTTACGTAGTCCCAGAGTCGCATGATCGCTAGAGTCAATTGATGAACGCTCGACGTGAGGTTTCTGAACGAATAAATATCCTCTGAGCCAAATAAGGGCCTCGTCAGAGAAAATGATTTTCTGGTTAAAATCGTCTAAGAACGGTCATTTAGGAAACTTATAGCCTTATGGTCGTCGGGCTTCAATTCGTTCGTAATCTTATACGGATGTTGGACCAAATCAACCGCAAAATAAGACAAGTTGACATTCTGGCGATGTCCAATTCAGCTGATCAGCGCCGAATCGACGTTTCTGGGTCTTCCTTGGTACTACGGCGGCTATGTTTCCGGCATCTCTGTATAGTTGACGACTCCAAATCCAAAAATCCAAAAGAGTGTACTCACGCTCTAACTTTTACACGCTGCGAAGAATGACCACCGACCAAGCGACGAAATTCATGTTGCATATTTATAATTTACAAATAATTTCCCCACATTCGGTAAGCATAAAACTTTGACAGCTACTGAACTGACACATAACAATTGGCAAAACTAGCATACTATTTTATAGAAAGACCATGAAGAAATGAAAGTATTTCTTCTTGAAACTAACCTGTTGAGTTTAAAATATCCGAAATAAGTCCTACTCTAGGGCATTTACTGAGCTACGGCCGTATTCTTTGAAGGAACTCGGTATACCTACTACAACTTGTTGGATAGGCTAACAATACTTTTTTAGGTTTAGGATAGGTTTTTAGTTTTTTTCCATTACTCTTTGAAATGATAGCTTTGGTTTCGTAAGAAATTTAAAAATTCGTATTTGTATTCTTGAGCTGAAAATTAATATAAAGTATTAAGTTTAGAACTCACAATTCATTTCAAATGATTTTTATCCCTACTAAATGTCAGTAAACAAAATCGGTCAGCAAAATGATTGATCTACCTTCATTATCCTAACGAAAACATTTCCTCAAGTGACGTCCCTAAGCATGCAATAAAAAAAATAGCTTAAAAAAAACGTTCACACTAATTTCCAAATACTACTCAACATGCAATGTCATAACATGTTAATGGCGAATTAGTTCCATTAACACAATAAAAAAAAAACTCATACTCATGTGTACCTATGCAATGTTATAACAACCTCACTACTCACAATGGAATATGCATAGAAAATTTTCTATTGTAAGCGTCAATGAAAAATTAAAAAATTTAAATATTCAAACGCAGTAAAACTATAATTAACACTCGTTAACATCAAAGCTCCCACGAATGTGGGCAACACACGAATATAAGACCACGAATCCCTACTCACTTACACCGATTTTATGGTCAGCATAGTTCAGCAAAAGTCATTAACGCAACCGACTAATTCAAAGAAGTACATGATTGACCTTCGACAAATCCAAAAGGGAACACTTGATGTATACGACGAGCACAATTGGCCCCTTAAAGTCGACTTTTTTTCTCCCATATAATGGCCCAATTGCTGCCGTTTGACATTGAAACGCAATGAAGAGTAATACCGGGTAGAAATAACAAACAATATGAAAATAATTTAAGTTTAGGTCTAACGAGATACTCTTGAGGCACACCACTTCGAGTGGAGGGAACAGAAGCGTTTTCGGTTTTTTTTTTACTGCTCCAACAATGGGCATTGTGCAACGTTTGACCACAAACGCTGGCATATATCGAAATGGTAGCAATTTTATTCGACCCGCTCATGGAAGACTTAATGGAAGTTGCGGAAATTGATTGAAGGTGTATATTGTGCACTTGAAGCGCTCTTAACAAAGAAATTCAATAAAGAGGCTAATAAATCCAATCATTATTGTTTGCGCAACGGTTTCCATAAACGAACGAAGTTTTGATTACCTGACCTTATCAATGATATGGGAGAGGCTGGCGGAGGTTAGTGGTATTTTTTTCGTAGCAAGGTCACGAACGAAATGTATTTTGGGGGCATGCATGCACTGGGCTGATGAAGGAGTGATTTATTTAGCAAATAATTGAAAAAAATTATGAGTGGATTGACGAATACCTGAATTCAAGTAGCTGCAATCTGTCTGTGTTCCCTCCCAACTCGATGAATGTTAATTTTTTTACTACATTTATCGATTTCACAAAAGAGATGTGAAATATTCTTTTGTACTCCTTGTTAAAATAGAACGTGAACAAAAGTCACTCGCAGAGTTATATTCTTGCACCCTTTTTTGTTAAGTTTTGTTAAGGTCCATGATTTCGCTTTCAATTCAGGAACACGGGAATTATTTGTAAGAAGATTGTTAGTTTCACTTTGCCGTAACCCAACAAAACCATCGTCAATAGAAAATATAAATAATTTGTTTGATATCAATAGCTTTTTCAATTCACGTTTTTGACATAAGTAAGCTGAGTTCTACAGAAAAGGCTTCGAAATAGTTTAAAGGGCTCCATCTATTATTTCAACACAGAAAACAAAAAGTAGAACAACATTTTAGATTATATTCAAGCATTTCAACATGCTCCGGGAGCTGATTTGTTCTAATATAAGTCTTCTTATCTCTCTGAAAGTTACGGCAAAATAAAGCACAATATGGACGAGTCCGTTTCAAAAGATAAACAATCTAGAGCCAATGATCATGATTCTCATGATTTGCAAATAGTATTTGTGACATCTATTTCGTAATCTGCTCTTCTCTATCTTCTTTGTGAATTTTTATAATTAAATGAATCGGAACCAGATCAAATGTAGATCGCTTTGAAAAATTCGGAAAACGAACTGAAAAATACATTTTGAAAATCCGTCCAGCTGAAGTTTTTGTAGATTGGAATGAGCCACTTTTGCAATTGGGAATGTCGGTGCCAACTTTCAAAATTAGCTTTATTTGACGTGGAAGGCTTCTATCGAGAATGATCATACAACGTAGCTAATTTAAATAAGTTTTTCCAAAGCAATAAACCAAAACTGATTCAAGGAAATACCAGTGATGATTGCTGTTGCTGCCAAAGAGTGATTTCTTATTTTTTATATGTGGAAGAATGGGAAAAAAACTTTTCTATTTCAACAATTTTGGCTAAAAAAAAGGTCACAAGGAAATTTTGCATTCTCCGGCACAGTTACGACTCTCTGGTACATGGTGGTAGAGCAGCAGCAGCAGCCACTAGATGGTCAACCCTTTATATGGCGTCGCACACCTCCACCTTGTGGTCGATTTTGCCCCAATGGAGAAGTTTGTTTCCTCTCTCAGAACCCCTTCAAGGCTTAATTTACCAGCAATTATGTTTGCGTGTCTATTCCCTGATTTTAACCTTAGCAAGGATAGAGTCTAGTTTTCTTTTATGAATCTGAGAATGAGTAGTGAGAGTATATCCATATCTTGAATTTTGTATTTATCCAAAAATTGTTCTCATTGCTGAATCTGCAGAGACCTTTATCTGATACTATTTCGTTGCTTTTGCGAAGACTGTTGCATGCCTTAAATCTTTAATAATAATGGTATCTTAAAAATGTCTTGGCTTGTATCAGACTTTGAAAATTCTGAAAGGTTCGGGCCCGCTTTTTCTTTTCCAATTTCCTGTATTCGTCGCGTAGGATATATTTTCTTATACCTCAGAACGGTTGGGCGCTATGAAGGCTTCTGCTGTCCCTTGTCTCGCCAGAGAGTCCGCCACCTCGTTACTAATACAAACGTAAACGGATCCTGTGTTTTTCTTGCCCCATTTATTAAGGCTTTGTTGGCATTGACAAGTAAGTTTAGATTTAAGTCCAGTGCCTTAATGGCTGCTTGACTATATGACATTATTCCTTTGCTAGTTCTTCTCTATGGCACATCGCTATTTCGTAGCTTTTGTTTATGTAATGCTTCCCCTGAGGTCAAGCACAATTTTTGCAATAAACTCCCTTATTAACACTTACCTAATTGAGCTTCTTGTCAAAAAAAAGATAAGTTCGGATCACAAAACAAACTTATGGTTTAATAACACACTAAAAGAGTTAAAAGCTAAAAAAATCGAGAAGTACCAAATAGCGAAATTGAGCAATAGTAGAGAGCAATGGCATGAGTACAAAATAATAAGAAACCAATTTAAAGTCGAAATAAACAAAGCCAAAAATAAGTACGTAAACAATAAAATTATGAAAGCAAATGGGCAGAAGGAGATGTGGAATCAAATAAAACAACTAGTTCTAAAACAGCAGAAGAACAAAATTCAAAACGTGTCCTTTAATGGTGAAGTTCATGAAGATGACTTGATTATTGCAAACAAATTCAATGAGTATTTCATAAAAAGCGTAAAAGAAATTGGCAATTCAATCGAGGACACCGAATATGTTAACTGTATAAATCCCTCGGAAAGTAGATTCAAATTCCGCCTAATAACAATAGACGAACTTAAAGGAATATGCAGGAAGCTAAATATCAAATCTGATTTCGAAAAAATAAGTCCGCGAATATTCACGGATAACTGGAGTACACTAGGACAAACAATACTTCAGCTAGTCAATGAATCCCTTCTATCAGGACAGTTTCCAAGCCCTTGGAAAGATTCTATGGTGACACCTGTAGAAAAAGTGGCAAAAACCAATAAGAGTGAAGAGTTTAGACCAATAAATACGCTTAGGACAATTGAGAAAGTTATCGAGACGGTGGTTAAACAGCAACTGATGGAATACGTTGAGAGGAACAATATTTTATCAATATATCAATCCGGGTTTAGAAAGAATTACTCATGTGAAGCAGCAGTTAATCACGTCGTGAACGAATGGAAAGATGGTGGAAAGAGGAAAAAAACAGTGGCGTTGTTCTTAGATTTTAAGCGGGCTTTCGAAACAATTGATAGAGACATTCTTTTAAGAAAATTATATATTTATGGTGTACAAGATGAGGAGCTAGAGTGGATTAGATCTTTCCTAACAAATAGAACACAACGGACGAAAGTAAATAACAGCGTTTCAGATTTTATTGAAGTGGATCAAGGAGTGCCGCAAGGTTCAATATTAGGTTCGCTACTATTTATAATATACATAAACGATATGCCAGAAATGGTAAAATTTTGCAAAATAGTACTGTACGCTGACGATACTTTGATATACGCAGAAGGAATAGGCGAAGAGGAGTGCAAATATAAACTTATGAATGATATAAATAAATTGATCACGTGGCTAAAAATGAACAAGCTAAAATTGAACGAACAGAAAACAAAGTTAATGGAGATAAATATGAATGGCACAACAAATATAGAAATAAACGGAAAAGCTATTGAAAACGTTAAGAACATAAAATATTTGGGCATGATCATTGATAAGGATCTAAAAATGCACGACCATATAGATTATATTTGCAAAAAAATTGGTAAAAAAATAGGATTTTTTAAAAGGATTAGAAAACGAATGAACTATTTGACAGCTATTACAGTGTATAATACCATAGTCAAACCACATTTTGAGTTTTGTTCATCAATATTGTTTTCTTGCTGCAACCAGGGTCAGATCGAAAGGCTGCAAAAACTTCAAAACAAAGCTATGAGGAGCATCCTGAGGTGCAACAGATTTACTCCATTAAGGTATATGCTAGACGCCCTTATGTGGCTCAACGTGAAACAGAGGTTGGAGCTGAATACTCTTTTGACTGTTTTCAAAATAAAATATGGTGCTGCGCCAAGATATTTACTAAATGAGGTCAGACATGTTAGTGAGATGCAACCCTACCAACTTCGAAATGCGAATGACTTTAGGTTGAGAAGGCAGAACTCATTGGGGGCCCAGAACACGATCATCTATAAGGGATTTCAATTATTTAACAAGCTACCAAAGGACATTAAAGATGATAACAATTTTAGATCATTTAAAAGAAAATGTATTGAATTTGTGAAAAGAAATACTTAAAAATATGTAACTGCAATAAGAATGAATTGAAAAGTTTATAATTTATAATATGTAAGTTTTATAAAGTATTAAAAAATACTAATAAAGAATTATACTAACAGGTGAAATAAGATGTTATACAGTTCCACAGTAACCAAGTTTTGTATATTTTCGAAATCGAAATTTAGGAGACAATTCATACTTCAAACACAATAAATAATAATTGACCAAGCAAATTGTTGTCGTGCAAATGTTTACAGATTTTCGAATCAATTTTCGTATTGTAAACGAGAGACATTTCTCACTCTATCCAAACTATCGCAGGGTAACGCTAATTTAAATGTCTAGTTAACTAGGAACACTGACATATTTAACTGTTAATTAATCAATTTTAAATCGAACAATTAGCCTTACAATGTTAATTACAAGACTTGATAAATATCGCACATTTTGAGTAATTGAAATGTAAACTTTGAGATTGAATTCTAGATTTTAGAGAGATTTCGAAACTTAACACAAATAGAATACTGTTTAGATATGATGGTTGCTAAATGAAAAGGAGTAGTTAAAAATCTTTAAATTAAATAACACACCACACTTTTGTTACATCGTAATTTGTGGCATATATTTTGTTTTTTATTTCTACAGTATCCATTTATAGTCTTGTGGTTTATCCATTTATTCATCAACCTACGTATGCAGTCAAAAAAATGATTACTAATAAATTGATTAGTTAGAGACTCAGTTTCGAGGGAAAGGACACTTGAAGCCCGCGCATATTTGTATTAAGTGATTGAGTCACAATAAGCAACAGAACCTTTTTTGTCCCAGCGGATTTAAATTTGTTATAAAAAAAAATTGTTTGAAAACTATAGCTACAGGGTGATAGTTTGAAGCACCTTGGTAGTATTGTTTCCAAAAGTTGTCTTACAAGAGCACTTGAGCATGTCACTGTCAATTTTTTATCTGTCTTCTCATGCATGATTCATTAGCATATACTATAAAATTTATTTGTTGTTCTAATACAAAAAGTTATGCTAAGAAAAATCCCAGCAAATAGTTGAAGCTTTCGATCAGCCTTTCCCCACATGATAGCTACATATGTTAGTAACTTTTAAACAATCAATTCGTATGTTGTTTTTCTTTTATATGTCAAATTTATGTTTTGCAAATTGCATGCAGGCTAACGACGACCTTCACCAAATAGATAAAATGTTAAATGCATATGTGAGGCTAATACATTCGGTTTCATTCGATACGGCCCGTATTTGGTTCGTTTTTGATGCCATAATGGCGCTTATAAGAATCCAATCCAACGTAGCACCGAATGTTCTCACGACACGAATGGGATTTTAAAAATGCGCGATTTTAGAATAGAAGTGAACGTGGCGTTTACATCTTCGCGGTATTATCACTGCCACTGGCCAGTTTGGTTTTACACTTTTGGGATACTGAAACTTATCAACTTCTTCCCAAACTTGAGTTAAAGTTGTTGATTTGTTTTTATGTGTGTAAAGAGTTTAACGAGAACCGCAAACAAATCGAAAACGAAACAAATACGGAACGGACCGGGAAACTAAGCTCAGTATTGTTTTGAACTCCAAACTGAATTGGAAAGCATAGAGAACTGTAAAACATTGGTGACTCAACCAAAGGAGTTTTTTTTTAAGAGAGAATGCAACATACATCGTTTAAATGTACAGGCAGTAGCACCTTGTGTGTTGGATTCTTATCTACTACATTCTCCCCAAATCAGAATCTTTGTGGTGGGCATGGTACTGGAAGACAAATAAACGTGCAGGATCCTGATTTCGTTCCTACATTCTGAATACTTGTTCGGATAAAAGAGCATATGGTCATTTTGCAGACATTCCACTTACTAGCATTTTACTGACCATGTTTATAGGGCTTATTTCACCTGTCTGCCTTTTTTAATATTTGCCTTTCTTGCAATCATCATGTGAAATTCGAAGATCGCACACAGGACTCCTTGAATTTTTGAAGGTAGGTGTTTAAAAATATCCGTGTCCGCTAAGGTATTGAGTAATATCCGCTTTCCTATGGCTTCGCAGCATTTATTTTGTGACACTTGTCATCATTCGTGCAGTCCGTCTACCCCGCGTCTCCAAAATCCATTGCCTGGTAAGCTCATTGGCTTGATGTATTGCTATTCGTTTTCTCAGTTCTGCCTTCTTCAGGGATCAGGGATCAAAACTAGAAGAACTCCTGCCCGTAGGATAACAGCTTGCTGTCTTAAGTCCACCCCCATGTCTAAGCCGAACCGACTTGCTCTCTGTATTTCTCTTGTTTAAAGTGCTACGTCTCGTATGCATACAAAATGCTCGAGTTTCTGATTGACATGAGCAATTTTTTCTTACTTGCTGTCGGTCCTCCAGCGTTAGCCAGCAGTTTGATTAATAAGTCGGTTGTCTTATCAGCTCTTTTGGCATTGACATGATTAACTGCAATATGTGAGTGACTTGACAGAAATCTTGAGCCCATCTATTTTATTGGGAAAATAATTTAAGACCAGACTTCTTGACTATTTCTGTCTTCTCTTTCTTCAAGCTTAGTTCTTCCATCCACTTGAGAAAACGGCGATTAACTTAGCTTAACTTGAATCAGGCCTCTTTTCGATAGCACTAGGTATAAATCGTTCTATTGGAAAACCCTGCAGGCTTTTTCAAGCCTCTTAGGCTTACAATCTTTTTCTGCAACCATCCTACCAGCAGTGGATGTCATTCTGATCTGTCCTCAATCTCGTAGTAGAGCAATATACGTGGTTAAAGAATAATGGCTATTGTTATGCTATAACCCACAGAATGTGACCCCGCAGAGATGTCCCTTACAAGTTTCTTTACCTGGCAAGGTTATGATCGGGATAATGGCAATCCTAAACCATCCACTTAACTACATCACTTCTAGTTCGCCGGTTCGACCACAAAATATCTAAAGGCCTTCTGATTTCAAATCCCATCGTAACTCAGGGCCTTTCGTACGCGCTTGTTACTTTGATGACTTTCACCAAACGGGCACCTTCTCTAAACTTGACAATATCAACGTGCGCCAATTTCCTTCGAAATCGGTTCTTTGAAGCGACTTCAACTTTATATGCAGTCAAGCATTGCAACTTCTTTCTTTCAAGCTGCAAATAACTTCTTTTCACCGTAGGAAGCAGTTTTTGGTCACAGGCCAGCCAAACCTTGGTGTGTTCGACTCTTACCCGTGGTGGATTCCGTAGTGGACGTGGCAAGCAAGATTACAAGGAATGGGTTCCACTAATAAAGTTGAGACGTTTGGTTCGCGAGGCCAAGATTCACAGTCTCGAGGAAATCATTGATATCTTCTTGGGCTCTGCTTTCAAGGATGAGGTATTGAAAATTATGCCTGTCCAGAAGCAGACTCATGCTGGTCAACGTAACCGTTTCAAGACTTTCATCGCTATTAATGATAACAACGGTCACATTGGCTTGTGAGTCATGGGCAGCAAGGAAGTAGCAGGTGCTTACATCTTATCTAAGCTAAGTCGGTTGTTCCAGTTCATCGTGGTTACTGGGGAAACAAGATCGGTTAACCCCATACCGTCCCATGCAAGGTCACTGGCAAGTGCGGTTCTGTATCATCTGCTCCAGTTCCAAAAAAAGCTTTTGACCATGGCTGGTATTGAGGATTGTTACGCATCTGCCCGTGCCTCCACTGGTATTTTGGGTTACTTCGCCAAGGCCACTTATGCTGCCATTTCCAAGACATGCGCTTACTTGACCCTAGACTTGTGGAAAGACCTGCGATTCGGCCAGACCCAATACCAAGAGTTGTTGGCCGAGAAACCAGGCGTACGTCATGTCGAAGCCTAAATACTACATACACCCACTTTAGAACATAATCCTGTTTGAAGAGTTCAAATATGCTCACAAACAGTTGATGAATAAAGTTATAACCATCAAGACTACCTACTTAACTCTCACTACTTCTGGAAACACGTTACTAACTGCAACTCCGAAGAAGACCGCAGAAGAGTCGCTTTTTTCCACCCTATGCCTATGCCCTTGCGAGGATTGATGTCCTTATTAATGATCGTACATTCCAAATGCTTCTCGCACTTGGGAATTACTTTACCAATCAAAAAAATGTCTGGAATCTTGTTTTCCCTTAAAAAAAATTCACCCAAACATCAAGTGGTCAGTGTTAGGAAGATTATTCCTCGGTTATTCTAACTACGTTGACACCATACAAAAATAATCTAGACCTCATCGTGCACCCCGCCTTTGTTTGAATACCTTTCAATGACTCCGGAGTGTCCATGATCATCTGAATGGAGTACTATGCAAATTCTGCAAGCAAATCACTCATTGTATTCCTATTCATTGACAAAAATGTTTTTTTTTTAAATTCTCCCATCTATCGGTGCGGAATATTTAATGCTTCGTTTCAAAGAAAAAATGTAATAAATTCTGTCTGTAAATAGCAATAATAACTCTTTGAAGCACGCGAATAGCATCATACATAAGTCGAAACAACAAAATGGTACTCCATTGCGGCACATCTCTTCCTAAAAACAGACTGAGAAACACAAAAGCCACAAACGATTAATAAATGAATAATTCATCCAATGAGGGGCCTAATAACACCATAGTGGCATACGTAACCTTGCCCTTGATATAATCGCATTATTTATCCACAACAAACCCAAAGGTAATGCCACCATTCAGTTGTCAAAATCGTGCGTTCCAAACTTACTTTGCAGTTATGTACGTTTCAAATGCTAAACACCCAGCTTGGTGTAGAAAAGTCGATAAAACAAATTAAAAATTTCGGACTCCACCGAAAAGGTCATCACCGCTAGTGGTGGACGGTGTAACCGACCTTGCCACCACGATAGGACCGTGAACGGGCCACAGCCACCGCCACCACCATCACCATCATCATCATTAACTTGCATTTCAACTTTTGTTTGAAGATTTATTGACATACCTTCGCCACATTTGGCATAGAGTTTTGTTGATTCGCTTTGAATTGAATTCAAATTTGACTTTTACACAAAACGACGGTCGGTAATTATGTTTATTGCTGTGCGAGCGATCATGAGCGCGTTTATCATTTATACGCTCGTGAGTTGTAATAAAATTTCGCTTATGATGGGAACATTTCCTGGAACTTGTGGGATTGGTTGGAACAATCCCAATTGAAAATTGGTAACAGACGTTTTTTTCTCAATATTTGTTTAAATTTCGATGTTTCGTCAACACACTGAGCTTTGGGGCGCGCAAAGATGGCTGAATGCAGAGCAAATGCATGATGTTTGATTGGGAAATCGTGGGACCGATTAGAACTACCTTCATGTGCTATTGTAATTTGATTGTTATTACAGTTTTTTTTTCTTCTTCAATATGTAGTATATGTATGTTTAAACTTTCGATATGTATGGGAAATAAGAGGCGTGCAGATGATGCACGCTTGCAGATGCAATCACGAATTCGGTATGGATTTCAATATAAGTGCAGTGATTTCTAGCTTTCGCTTTATTATTTGCAAATTTGTCGTGGGTTATACGGCAATATGTATCTGTAACAAAGGTGGTACAGTTTCTTATTTGATTTTCTTTAATATATCTTCTAATTTGAATCGAAAGAAGAAGCTTTGCCATTAACAATGAAAGACAATATCAGCCATCTGGCATTCACGACATCTGTTGCACATCCGGGCTCTTGTTGATCGTCTGTTTTTTTTTCGTAGATTTGGAGCTCCATTTTATCGTGTAAGGTACAGTTTTTGGATTTGAGAACTTAATCAGGTGAGGTATGAGCATTCGCCCCAAAAAACGAGATCGAACAATTTTCATCAACGTTTCGAGAATTGAGTTGGTCAAGAAGCTTAAAGCAACATGTGTGACACGAAGCACCGCCCTTGTGGATATAAAAATTGCAAGCATTCATCCCATGAAAATGAAATTGAATTGGATGTGGAAAAATCCATTTAAACAGTGACAATTCACGACTTCTCGGATAGTCAAAGATCACTAAAGGCACTATCATCTAACGCTGTAAATTCTGTGACAGTGAAGTGCTGCTACGATGCCTTGCAAAACCTAGTCAAGCATAACAAGATCAAGCTTGGATAGGTACCTGGGATCTAGGCTAGAGTTGGATCAGAATCTGCGTTCTTACGACCAGAACCCTACTGCAGAGTCAATTGGGCTGCTGCCTTAAGGCTAATTAACGATTGGGAACAACTACTTCGTCTGAACCACTGGGAAAGTGTTCCGGGCTTAAGACAATCCAAAAGATTAATTAAGCCCTATTCCTACAAGGAATTCTACTATTAAGTAAGGAGAATATTATGAATCTGGTGGGCTTCCTCACAGGCCATTATGGCTTGAGATATAATCTTAACAAAATGAACCTGTGCCCAGAGACTGAATGTCGGATCCTGTCTAGAGGACGAGAAAACTTCCGAACATATCCTCTGTGAGTGTCCGGCCCTTCATTGGTTAAGAAGACGGATCTTCAATAAAGACTTCCGTACATCAGCAGAATTCAGAAACTCTGCAACTAAGCACGTTGTGGCATTCGCTAGGGAAGTCACTCGTCTCTTAGGCTAGTTATACCCTATCCTAAGGGTATATTAATTTTGACACATAGTTTGTAACACCCCTTAATATTCGTCGTAAACCCATAAAAGTATATATATTTATGATCAGGACCAAATCCTAAGACTATTTAGCAATGTCCGTCCGTCCGTCCGTCCGTATCAACTTTTGAGGCCTTTAAAGTTATGCTAGGAAGCTGAAATTTGGAGCATATACTCCCTAGGGTCCCGAAATGGTAAAGTGTTAAAAGTTTTTAAATGCGCCTACTGCCACGCCCACAATTTAGAAAAAACCGTTTTAAGGCTTGAGTTAGAGAGATAAAGTTGTAAAACCTTCACAAGATATATAGGTACTACCTTTATAAATTTGTCATATACAGTTTTTTGCCACGCCTACTTTTTGTGGGCGTTTTTCACTAAAATGCTGTTTTCTTTGAAAATTTTCATAGAAATCGAAAAAAAATGTTTAACAATATATTTAGCCAATATTTTTTCCAATATATCGCCCATACAAAGTTTTTGGCCACGCCCACTTTTTGGGGGCGTTTTTTGAAAAAAATATTTTTTTTTCTATAAATTTCATAGAATGAAATAAAATGCTATCTATCATCTTCCTTATGATTTTTTTCTTTGGGGTACATAGGGATAAGGATAGGGTATCATACTGTTCGCCCCAGCGGACTGTAGCCTTTCCTTATGTTTTTTTTTTATGTTTTTTTCTTCTTTTTTGTTTGATACAATAGACCTTTTAGGTCGCAGTGTCAGCAGCCATGTGGGAAGGGGTTTATTTAAAAGAAAAAAACAGCGCCACACCTTTTATGTTTTGTAAAAGTAAAGCTAAATAATGACCGCATTTAGTGTTTATTGACTTCAAACGAATTAAAAAAGTTCGACAAGAATTCGACATCAACAATGCAAACCTTGTAACTCGAGTACCTATCTAAGCCTACAGCATCATATTACTTGTGTTTTTCAATAGCGACATACAAATTTTGTAGCTTCAGACTAACGCACCCGTTAACTTTTTTTATGATCCCTTAATGTCAAAACGTCAGTCAAGCCTTATGTTTTAGATATCATGATATAGTGAATAAATTCAAATTCATATTCTCTATTGAATGTTCCTGTGCTGGGGAATAACGCATTGGTAAGGGATTCGATTCGAAAGGAGCCGAAAGAATGTAAGGAGAAAGAATGTCGACCGGCACTACTTATAGGAACCAAATATATATGTATATATTAGCAAAAGTATCAACTAAATCGCTAAAATATCACTAAAGCTATGGAGTACTTCCAACCGTTACAGAATCTTAAAGTTTGGCACCACAAACTAATTTTGCTATAATTAAAATGTTTAACATTTCTGCCTAGACTAAGACCTTGACGTTATTTTTTTTAACTACAGGCCATGTTATGGAAAAAATAAAAAAAAACTACATAAGAACGTTTGACAGTCTTCATTTTCGTACCAACACGAATTAAAGAATTTCAATTCCACCTAAAGTTTTATTCGTAGGCCCACATCTTGCGAAAGTTTTATACACCAAAGAATAATAGTAATAATTCTCAAATCTGAAACAGTAAAGATGCTATTGAAAAATATGATTTAAAGAACGTTGAAATAGAAGGATAAGGACTGCCAAAACTCAAAAATCCTTCACCTACTCTTTAAGACCTCCCGAGTTAAAAATATATGCACGTCCCTAAGCATTCTGAACTTTCAAGTCTTGTAGAAATAGTTTCAAGTTCTAAAAGTATACATTTTTATTTAGAACTAACTGGTATTGGCTTTTATCATGGTTTAAGTTATATAGGAAATATCTTAAATTGATCTTTCGAAATCTATGCAGCACTTTAGATCTTTGCACTTGTCCAAAAACATAAAATTGCAACAAAATAGTTGATTCACAAAATGCTTAATACAATTTAGTAGTCTTATCACGTAGGTACCTACATACATACATTACACACCTGGGGAAACCCTCCTACAACAACAAATGTGATGCCCTTCCATTTTCGTAAAAAACAAAAATTAATCTAATGGTGTGGTTATTGAAAACAAACAGAAATGTTTTAATAAATGAAGGAACGTGCGGCGAATGATGTCACGCATTACGTAAATTTTGCTAAACGCACCTTCGACACGCATGTCATTATAATGGTCACAGTACGCATACATGAATAAAAAATTTGCAAACATTTTTTTTTTTGCAAAATATTTAACTCAAAAAAAAACAAATAGAAAATTTCATCATCGTTGTCCAAGAAATTTACCATTTACTTAAAAATTCAGAAAGCAAATGAATTGAATTTGAGCACTCATTATTGTTTTAGAAATAGGTTTACATTTTATTATAACTTCATCGAAGCTGCAAATGTTTGAAATGTTTGAAATGTTTTGAGGTTAAAGAGTGTATACTTTTTTTTGAAGTCCCTTTTGATTCTCATTTACTTTTGGTGGCGCTTACAATCCAGGGTGGACCACGAACTCAACCAACAAGCCCCTCCAGCCAGCTCGGTCCCTCGCTAGCTGCCTCCAGTTACGCACACCAAGATGGTTGAGGTCGTTCTCCAATTGTGCACGAAATGTAAGGTGGGGTCTTCCTCTGCTGCGTTGTGCCTCAGGGGTGGTTTTGAAGAATCGTCGGGCTGGTGCGTTATTTTCCACACACTCCACGTGTCCCGGCCATCTCAGCCGTTATATTTTTAACTTTTTAGGCAGGTCAGTATTTGGCCCGTACAGTTCGCCGTTGAATCATCTCCTACACACGCCATCGTTACAAACTGAAGAATCTTTCCCTCAAAGCTACAAGGTCTTATATAATATGTCCTTGGTTCTTAGATGCCTTCTTAGCCCGAAGCAACAGCGATTGGCAAGAGTGATTCTTCGCTGGCCCCCCTATTAATTCATCATATTTTATTTTTTCTACTTTCATAAGTTCGATAAGTTCCAAGTTAGTTAGACAAATTCCGATGCAAGACCAGACAAATTTCAAACTTTAATCCTAAAACACGTATTTAGGTATATTACAGAACGATTGGGACAATTTCCCATCACCATGATAATTGTCAATTAATAACTTTCAGCGTTTTGAGACCTAGGATCCTTTAAAACAAATTAAGAGTCCCAGCAGGAAAGACATCGGCCTTACATACCGGGCACCCTGCTTCCATTTATTAAGATCAAGCGTTCTGGCATCCGCGATGGCTTGGTCTTTAAAACGCATGTTAGGTCTTCCGTATCATCTCGTGGTTGGGATTCGATGATCCTCTTGGCTGGATCATTATTGCCCGTTGCCCAATGCAATCTACGTTTTTCTTGGCTTCTTAGACTTCTTTCGCACATTTTGGTACAGCTCATAGGGTATGCGGTTATATCTCTTCCTCCATTCGCCCTCCTCGCACACACGATCAGATATCCTTTGTAGAATTTTTTTTTCGAAAGAACCCAGTATTAACTGTCCTTTCCTGCTTCTTGTCTGGCACTCGGCGCCGCATACCAGAACTAGCAGAATAAGGGTTCTGTAGAGACTACATTTTGGCATTACGGTCGATCTGACGATCTGATATAAATCCCAAGTGAAGTGCGTCGAGTGAAACAATCATCCAGAACAATCATCCTTGTTTACATTATTTCATCCAGTTCTGTGGTTTCACCTTTAACACTACAACTGCCTATTCTGTGTGAGGTGGGGGGATGCGAAATAAATACCGAATAGTACTCAGGTACTGGTATGACGTCGACTCTTGCATCTAAAGTTGGAAGGTAGTTCATTTTCACTGTGCACTTTAGATGAAATAAAAATGAAAGCCATATTACATTTATCACTTTGGATGATTCTTCCAAGATGAACATTCAAAGTAATAAATAATTGAGCCTTTATCCCCTCTTAACTGCACCAACTTTAGAGGAATCAGTACCTGACATACTGTGCGAGCGGCTGACGCCATTTGCCAACGATCTGATTGTATCATCATATCAGTTCTGTTTTTTTGCCCGGTTAGCCCCCAATTGACAAAAAATGTACATCACGGCAGAACCTGGAGGAAACTCAAGATGATCAGAGCGAAACTTACCACCTTTTTATCTATTTCAAAGTCGCATACGTCCGCTTATGAACGAGCTATACTATGTTAAGTTGGGCGCCCAACTTGTCGATTTGTGTAGGATGACTACGAACTAAGCTCGCTAAGTTCAGTAGCGTTTTAACGTGACAAAAAGCCTGTTAGGCGGCACGCTATCATTACTTCTTTAACATAATATTTCCAAAAAAAATATCACAGTCTGTTCAATGAGTTCCCTACGCCGACGGTATTGATTTTATTGGTAGAAATTTATGAGCTGTCACTAGCGAGTCTACCTATAAACGAGGGCATAATAAAGCATGAGAGTCAACAACCCAACATCAACGAATCGGCCAAATTGTCACCATCGAAGGTTTTTTTTTGATATCACGTCTAAAAGCGACATGTCTTCAAAAATTTAACGTAGAATAGAATATTATTGGTCGTTTTGAGAATAAAAATTTATCGAAAGATATTTGCATCCATAAATTTTAAGGAAAAGCCAAGTTCTTTTATACAAAAATCGCTTTTGTACTTGGCAAGTTTTCCAATTTGAAGTTTTAAAGATATATACATATATATATAAAACACATGTGTATAGAGCCACAATTTTCAAAATATTAAAAACTTGCCAAGTACCTAAATACTATTTGTTAAATTTTTAATAATTACAAACAAACTTGGCGTTATTTTTTAGATCTCAGTACTTTTTGTGGCTGACTTGTAAGGCAAAAGCGATTTTTGTATAAAAGAACTTGGCTTTTCTTTAACATTTATGTTTTTGGTGTGATTTCAATACTTTTTGCAAAGATTTTTTTATGCATGGAAACTTTGTAAAATTTTAGAATTGTAGAAATTTCGACCGAACGTAAACGCCCTCTTTCGAGAAAAATACAATTTGTTTTATAACTTTCCTTGTTTGTCTTTTAAAGAATTACCGACATTATAACACATTCATAACTATAGAATGAGTTCGATATAAGGGCGGTTGCCACGCCTCTTTTTTGGAATATACGCAAAGTTTGTGTCTGTTCTTCAAATCCTTCCTGCAAGTATAATTTTATAGCTCTAAGTTTTTTGGGTACAAAGATAAAGAAAAGGGGCGGCTAGCACGCCCCCTAAATGGAAAATAAACAATATTTAATTTTTTCCCGTGTTTGTTCTTAAAATCCAACCCTCATGTAATAAATAATAATTATAGGTCTTTTGGGGGCTGCGTTAAAACAATTTGGCGGCTGCCACGCCTTCTGGATGGAAAATCACATACATATGTTGGATTTTTCCCTGTTGTTTCTCCTTAAACCCTAATACTGTGTCAAATTTAAAGGTTCTACGATGATTGGAAGCGCCCCATAGTTTTGATGATCTGTCAGTGAGTCAGTGGTCACGGTTTTTGCCCCAACTTATAACTCAAAAACCGCTAATGTTCAAATATGGTCTGGAACCTGCTGCCGGGCGTCCCAATAAATCCTTAAAATTTGATGTCTCTAGCTTTGTTGTAAGCTAAGTTAGAGGGAGAGGTCAAAATGTCTTGAGTTGGTTCGTGTAAATAAGGGTGTAGTGCCAATGTTGCTAAAGAACTTAGCTAGGCACTACCGTGCCCCTTGATTCAACAATGAAATTTACGAGTGTACTGCAACATCAACGGGGTCAAAAAAAACCGTTCATTGGGACAAGTAGAGCAAATGGACACAAACACTCCAGCCGCCAAAATCTTCAACTCAAATCCGAGGGATAACGCAAAAGAGGAAGGCCACACTCAGGTGGCGTGCACAAGTGGAATAGAACCTTAACTAAAGACAGTTAGCCGAAGACCGCGCTAATTTCAGTGGGTTATGGCTTATTAACGGTAGTTTAAAATATTGGAACAGTTTCTTACACAAAGAATGTTCTTTTAATTTTAAGAAAACAGGACAAAATTACAACAATTATTTCATAATTCATAACATTCACATATAACAGGAATAAATAACCTGAAACCCACCTGCTTTAAAGAAATTTGTATCATTAAAGTTTAGCTTCTCGTAACCCTATACTTGACGTCTATCTAAAATGATACGACCTTAGGTCGATTCTATTATCTAGGTCGCCGCGTAAATTAAGAACATGAAAATTATAAATTTTAATAAGAGGTCAATGAACTTTATTAAAAAAAAAATTTAATTGGCATTTTCAATCACTTAATTAATGAACAACTACAGTTGACCGTGATTGACTGAACAACTTAAAATGATTGATCTACATTTTGATAAAAAATTTAGGTCTAACATAACATTTCATTTCATTCAATCATTTTTCGTGCCACACGGTACCATCACATCACATCACACCATGGATGGACAATTCAATGACCTTTAAAAATTCCAACATCAAACGTTTCTTCGAATTCAAATTAAAAAAAAATTAAATAAATACACCTTTCGAATATTGACACTTCAATCAAATAGACACGCTCATATAAAATATTAGATCACATCCGTAAAAAGATGATGCCAAGTTCCAAAACGAGGCACTTATCAATCTTGGATAAGTTTTATCTAAAAAAAAAAAAAAAAAAAATTAACCCGCCAGCTAGCTTAGCGGCCAATAAAACGAATAAAAGTTTCTCAAGCCAATGGAGTTGCTCCAGCTCGATAAGTTAAACATCTGTTTTGTTTTAGTATCTTTTTTGTTGAATCTCATTTATTTTTAGACGTGTCGTTTCGTTTCACAATGTTCACAAGCAGTGCTTTGTTGTTGCCACGCTATTCTACATTTTGTGCCATGGCCACTTGTGGCAGTGGCACTGGCAGGCGACTCTCTCACTCTCTAGAACCTACAAACTAAACTACTACTATACTACTCGTATTGAATAAATATGAGAGAAGAGAACCTCGTCGCGTCGTCGATCGAAACTAATCGCTTATTTTCTGGCAGATGATTAACTTATTTCTTTTTATTATTACTCGTATTTGTATTTTATTTACGCTGTAGTGGTTTCCGTTTAAGAGTCCATAAATTGCCTTTTGCAATCTTAGAATCGTTAAAGTACGGTAGCTAATGGGTGAAGTGGAAGCACGGTGTCTATTCACTATTGTGTGGCAATCAATCATTATGCAAAGTTCTATTGTCTTAAAAGTGCACTTAAACTTTTAAGAATAGTTCAAGATACGGATATTGTTGCAATCGGTAGGTAATCGCTAATGATGTATCGTGCTTGAAAGGCATCAGCCAACCATAACCGATGTTTAAGTGACGAAAATCATAGTTTGCGCAAAAAACATGTCATTGGATTTGCAATTGGTAATTTTATTGATAATTTAGGTCAGCTGCGAGTAGCATGAAAGTGCATTTTTGAAAAGAAACGTCCAGAACGTGACGGGAAATCATTATATTTGCTTTGCTTGCTGGCGGCTGACAAGGTCGCAATGCATATAATTCTAACATATCGGGTTCTTTGTTTTTTTTTTTCTTAAATAAAAAATTAGAAATATTTGAAATATTTTATTGGGCATAGTGATGATTTTCAGCGTAAATTCAGCGTCTGCAAAATGTACAAAACCATTTATGCAGCTACCAGAAACGTTCGCTTCGACGGGCTATAACGTGAGTAAGAGGACAATTCGACCCGACAACTCGTATAGACTTATTCCTAGGGAAGCTGAGAATAAGCTCTACAATACGTGTTAATGCTGGACACTTTCTCATAGGCAAGCATGCAACAAGACTTGCCGTATTCTCAAACTAATTTTGCAGAAGTTGCATGGATTGTTCTTGCACTGCTCTGTTTAGCTCCAACTGGAAGGCCTTCTTCTTTGATGATCTAATGGCCCAATTACCCAACTCTTCTAACATGGTGGTGATCTTTTAGTACGGTTCGTGTAGCATACCATCAACCAATTGTGGGTGGTAGGTAGGTGGATGCCCCTGTGACGGTAGTCACGGCTCACTTTTACCAGTAGTTTGGGTCCATTGTGTCCAATGGGTGCCTTCTTTGAACATAAACATGTCAAAGTAAACAAAAGAAACCGCTGTTGAAGGCTTAAAGTATCGCTCTCTTAGAAACATCCCAATTTGTACACAAATCTATGGAGGTATCTTAGCTCGACTTAGCTTACGTCTTTTAGTTCATCGTAGCAGTGTCTATGGAGAGTCTGAATCTGTATAATATTTAAGGCTAAGCATTTGCATAACAGGTGACGAACAGATTTATTTTCTTCTTCCCGCAGCTGCTGCAGTATGCTCATCAGTTCCACATTTCGACGCACAGCACAGTGCCCCGCTAGGACTCCATTTAGTACTATAATATCCTAGCGGTTTAGCCCGATCATGAATTTTGATCTTCGTTTGCTTACGAGATGTGTGCAGCGTGGGTTACTTCTACTCAAGGACTCAATTTTGAATCTTCGTGGGTGCTAGAAACCATGCCAGATGACTGGACCCTTAACTCAATATGCCCCATCTAAGAAAAAAAGCGATTCTATGTCTTAAAAGAACTATCACGGCACCGCTTATTGTCTAATACAAGCTCCTATTCAACGTAGGTACTGTGTTAACGACTCAAGCGTGTTGCAACACACAGGTCAGCACATAGTGTGGATTTCGCCGAGGAATTGGACAAAAGACCAAATCACTGGCAAGTCCAGACACACCATTTTTTCTTTTATTTCAAAGCAGCATATGATAGCATTCATCTTCAGGAGCTTTACCTGGCGACTTTTAAAAATAGGCGAGTAGTTCGAGTTATAGCATCCCTTTTTTTGTACCCTTTCCGGCTTGTCCATTTACACCCCTTAAAACTTAAATGGACAACGTATCTATTAACGAAAAATTGTTTAAATGGTTTTCGAGTAATAAACCGACGTCAGACGACAGACGTTGTATTTTATATAGCAAACTGACGTAAGCATAATAAATGGCAAAGGGTGTTGATGCAAGTTGGTGAGAAAGTCGTGTATTTTGAAATCGAAATATAATTGAAAAACTGCGGAAGCCGATAAACTGACAAGACTTTGAAAAGAAAATTAATCGATCTTTATGCGATCTCTATTGTTTTTATTTATGACTTTTCTATTATGAGTTCATTTATTGTTAAGTTCATTTAAAAATATGGACTTCTTCCAATGAAATAATTTACCTTATCATACTTTCTTGAGCGAGGGGCTCAAATCCGGACCATATCACCTAAAAGTTGTTATTTGCTGCTCTTGCGAAGTCTGACAAACATCTAAGAGTAAGAACTTTCATGAGAAGCTTCTCAAAAAAATTATCTACCTTTTGGAATCGTATCATACAAATGTTGGAGAAGCTAGGCTTTGGGTTCTTTTTGTGCTACTTATATTTAAATTTCAATTTTATTTATTTTCAATTTATTTTTAAACTAGAAGTTTGTACAGTAAGTTTTTTATCTTTTGTAATACTTAGAACTTTACCTTAAATTTAATAAAACTATAAACTTAAATAGGAAGATAAATGAAAGGCATAAAAAGGGCGAATATAGGATAAATAGATAGGGAATTAATGAGGTGCTAAAGCAGGAAATAAATAAATATTTATAACTAATATTTATTTATTTATTTTTGATTTTCTCGTTATAAAGGGTGTTTTTTAGAGGTTGGTTTTTCAAATAGAGATAAAACTGACATCTTGTGGTCAAATCGGGCAACTATAATGTCATTTATGTTCAGTTTGGTTTGCCATTTCATCATGAATAGGTTGACAAGTGTACAACGCTTGCAAATCGTGCAAATTTATTTCGAAAATAATGGTTCAGCTCGCGAAGTTTACCGCAAAATTTTGTTCAGTGATGAGGCTCATTTTGAGTTGAATTGCCACATTTGGAGTGAAGAGAATCCACATGAGACTCTTGAAACGCCATTACATCCACAAAAACTGACTGTTTGGTGTTCTCTAGGCTGGTGGAGTCATTTCGCCATACTTCTTCCGAAATAATGCTGGAGAGTCAGTTACCGTTAATGGATACCGGTATAGAGCCATGATTTTGTTTCCGAATTGGATGGCATGAATGTGGATGAGATGTGGTTTCAACAAGACGGCGCTACATGCCACACAGCCTCCGTCACAATCGATTTATTGAAGGAAACATTCGATGAGCGCATAATTTCGCGGAATGAACCTATCAATTGGTCACTAAGATCGTTTGACACCATTGGATTATTTTCTTTGGGGATATGTGAAGTCGCTCGCCTACGCCAATAAACCAGAAACGTTAAGGGACTGTGAAGCCAATATTCATGGCGTTATTGCCAACACCCAGCCCCAAATACTTGAACAAGTGGTTGAAAATTGGACCTCTAAACTTGTCTTTATTCGAACCAGCCGCGGCGGCCACATGCCAAATCATATTAAACATTGATGACATAAAATTATCCTTCCAATAAAGCCAAATTGATGACATTAAAACGATTTTCTTGTGTTTTATTTCGATTCGAAGTTCTATAACTCTAAAAAAAATCCTGTACTAAGATATTACGACATATAGGGAAATCCAATTACGTCCATCTGTCTGTCATACGTCATACGGCTCCGGTCTGTCTGACTGGGAGCCGTATGACGAAACGGTTCAACGACTTCGCTTCAATGTATCGTTTATCATTTCAAATAATGGTACCTGCCATACAATTTTATCACTAATTTTCTCAAAAATGGTTGTAAGGATTTTGGTCTTATCTTTTACTTTGAATACTTGGGATGGGGCCAAAAATACTGCATATTAAATATGCGCTTCATAAAACCATCAATATCTCAAAAATTAATAAAGTGAATTCTACTATTATTCTTTAAGATGTTAAATTGAGCGAATCTGCGCACTTCGATTTTTTAAATAATTTTTTTTTTCGTACAACGAATTTCGTAAATTTAAATTAAATTCGTTTTTGATTTTAAATAAGTTTGGTATGTGACCAAATGTTTCCATCTTTTAAAAACGAATCTGTCGTACCAAGAAAGTTCCGTATGACGCAGTCGTGCCAATAGAGTTCCGAAAAGATCAATTTAATATGCAGCGATTTGCTTACGAAGTAAACTAAGCTCGACAAACTTATTTCATTTTTGCTTTACATGAATTCTTACAGAGAAAGTCCCTAGTTCTGAATTTTATAATATAACTGAATACAGTTGACACCTGTGGGCATTTCATTCATTACATCTTGCCTTAAAAAATTTAATTAATCTTTTGTTATAACAAAATGTTAAACTTTCTATAGTAAAATTCTATCAAGCTGCATTTAACCTCAGCAGTTTTTTTCTTCGCATAACATCAAGTCTTGTAAAGTCTTAAATTTATCAGTTCGCATCGTATCTTGGCCTGTGACTAATTGGTTTTTTTGCATTAATTGTTTTTGATTAACTTCTCTGTTTCTTTCTTTGTTTGTGGCATCTATCGTTTGCTTTAACACACTTTACGTTTTATGCATGAGCATTTCCTCAAAAACACCAAAGTTTATGTCATATAAGGATATATGAGCGATATTTGAACAAATGCACAGCGATTCCAGCGTAACAAGTTTGGCCAAAAATTACAGCAAAGAGAGAGACAATGGAAGTGTGCTTGAATCGCCAAAAGTAAATAATAAACCTAATGAAGCCATTTCAATTTTCAGCAAGGCTTTCCAATTGGCTTGTTAGTCGGAATGATTTTAGTGCCTTAAGAGGCGGAAGGGGTGAACCACGATCTTGTAAGTTTTCTCCCCTAACACTTTATGTTTTGTTTTCGTCGACATATGAGATGAGAATCTAGGTTGGGTTAAAGTGGCTGTCGGAACAATACCGACATACCACTGGGATCTGGGAATAATTTCCTCCCAACTCGTTGAACCATTTGAAGGTTCTGAGAAAGCGGAAGAGACTTCTTATATCAATTTTGATGAGATCACTTAGATCTTCATAGAAGAAGGATCTGAGATCGAGCTGCCATTTTCTAAAGAGAGCAGGGCTTGCACAAAAAAGGTGGATAATTTCTTACTCCTCTTCGCCCTAATTTAATTTCTACAAAAGTTATTTGTGAATGCGCCAAGCCGAGGGCTTAGAGAGATCAAGTCTTTAGGGCGTTTCAGATACAAGAACTGATGGCACTTGTCCACTCTAGGTTGTTTTTTTTCAATATCAGCCAGCCTTAGCGACAGTTTACAAGTAGCGATTATCCTTATTCAGGTGAGAGAGGTATGGTGGCGACGTCTTTATCGTTGCTCAATCGCTCCTGTCTGAAGCCTTTCAATTCCCACGAATTTCCCTGTGCTCCGCCATTTTCCCAAGAGACGATCGGCAGCAGTCTAGGTCTACGATGGAGTTTACCAAGACTGACTCCATGGTCTTAAATGAAGCTTCACTATCGCCAGCAAAATGAAAAATGAGCCTAAGATTTAATCTATCAGAGAAAACACCCCATCATATTTCGATCCATCGGTGCAGAGGATAGGAATCTAAGCAACTTCGCACTTAATTTTTTCCACAGCACAATTACGTTGCATCCTTCTAACTACGAAATACAATCTTTAACCTTGGCAATGAAATAACAAAATAATTGAAAAACCCCTCTCAATTGGGAATACACCTATTGCTAGTGCTATCAATGTTAGCTAACGCACAGCAGACATCGCCTGTCACATTGAAATCCCGCTGTGAATACATCTTAATTGAGACACAACATTTATGTCACTCACTCCCACAGCACAACTGCTCTTAGTATTGTATAATCATCTATTCATGAATTTAAATGAATTCCAAAATTATAACCACTCTTGCCATCCCATCATAGAATAACCGATCTCCCCGCATACAAAGCTCTCTCACACCACAGATCCGCATAATCAAGCAGCGGAGCACAATTAAAATGATACACTGTGTGAGAGAATAAATGTCTGCCTATAGTTCGGCGCTACCCACATTAATTAAATCTCAAGTTGACAGAATGCGAGCAGTGTGTAATTAAAATTCAGACTATTGCAGCAACTCGCGCGAGTAATTATTGTGTCAGTAGGTCTCTCCATAAAGGCGCTTTCATTTTCACCTGATAAATCCACACAGATACGCAATAAATTAGATTTACGACCGACACAGATAAATCATTGCTAAATTTAATTTATTTTTATTTTTCGGTTACAGATTCCCCTGAAACAAATGGTTGCACTAAAAAGCTAGTAAGATGCCAATATGCGATAAACCGACATCTTCGGGCAATCTATCTGCGTCCGAACTCGATCACCATGCCTCCGAGGCGGCCAAAGTCAAACGCACCAAAGAGCAAGCCTACTTCAATTCGTATGACTTTGACGCAATCGAAGTACTGCCCTACGAAGAGGAAGACGACGAAGAAGTTCACGCTCATCAGCATCACCATCACCATCACCATCCCAAATACACTTTGGGTGGATGCAAAACCTGCCATCAGACATCACAATCTGCGTCAGTATCACCAGTTCTGGGTGTCGGCCCGGCATCAACACTGCCAACTGTCAGTCACAGCCATAGCCTAAATAGTCGCCAACATCAACACCAGCAGCCGCCGCAGCAGCAACATCAGCAGCAGCAAAAGCTGAAAAAGAAGAAGATGTCCTCGTCCAGTCACAGTCACAGCTCCAGCACCAATAGTAGTCTAAGTTCTTTCTCGCATCGGAACAATGGCGCTGCGAACTCGAAGCGAACGTATCTGAAGCGCATCGGTGCGTTCTTTACATCGCAGTCGATGGGAAAACGAGCTTCGATTGAGTCACTGGCGGACATCGAGCAACAGGTACAACAAACGAACACCAGTTCCGCCTCGTCAAGTCAAATATCTTTAAACAATAACATCAGATCGGTGGGGAAACTCTACGACGGCATTAGCGATGGCAGCAATAAGCGGGATCATGTTATCGACGATGTGGCAGTGGTGAATAGTAATTTTCTTTTGCCAAGGGCGATGCTGAAGTACCAGAGGTAAGCGAAAATGTATCTATGCGCCTGTGGGTATTTATTATTTGGAAGGGAAACAACAAACACACACAACAAGTGCACTCGGCGAAGAAATTAGAGTCGTGTTTGTGTGAAAAGATTGCATAAAGTGGCGGAAGATTGCTTTGATGCAAAGAGCTATGACGAGGATAAGGTTGAAATAGCAGATAATTTATTCATTATTGGAAGGAATTTACATCCGAGAAGCATTACACTTTTTTATGGATGAATGATCACTATTCTTCGAATAGGGATTTATGTACCTACTCCTTTTTCAAACCGAAGTAGCTTTCACTTAATAAGTTAAAACACGCCATCTGGAACCCCAGAAGGTGGGTTTTGCATTAAAATCAATGCCGATAGGAAAGTTCCCCCCGATCGGGACAAAGATTGGATTTGGTAAACAAAGACGTTCCACATCTAGCCCTTTCGAAAGAGTGATATAAGCACTTTGTATTTAAATTTCTGTACTTGAATCCTTTGTAAGATAGGCAAATGTCAGTATCATCCTTTACAGACGACCTTTTTTTTCTCGCAGCTGTTTAGACATTTCGGAAGTCGACGACTTTTCTTTTATAAATCTTTTTCGTCGTTCAGCGAACTTCTTCATTTCTTCATCTGTTTTAGTTAATTAAATTCGGAGATAATTTGCTGCATTTCCCTTTAATGTCATTGTCATTCTAAAATGTCCTCCGTGTCCTGTGTCATATTTTCGCAAGTGTATCATTGAATTTCTGAAAATTACTTTTCTCGGTGTCGCTCTTTAAGCACCATGGTGTCACTTCGAGTTGATCTAAGAGCTTGATAAGGAGTTCATTGCTGAGCCTATTCTTTTTAGTTTTGCATTTGTATTTCGTGTATATACACGCGGCTATTATTAGCTGCCGAGCCTTGCGTCATTTACATATTGAATGGTTGAATGAAACAATATCAACTTGTGATTGCCACCACAAACAATGAAGATACTGGAATAACAGCTGTTTCACGGCTTGTCACGACTGATGATCAAATTCCCTTGTGCGATACTGGTCTATATTTTTGTCATTAATTCGCAAAAAAAATTTCCCCATTAGGCATCAGACGCTCACTTAGACCAGCAATCTCGTCTTAAATTTTATTGTTTTCCACATCACGATGAGGGTTATCTATTTATCGCCTCCTTCTCTCCGTTTTATCGACAAGGTTACTATCAGAATTATAGGGATTGTAACCCTTCCACTTCATTACATATCTAAGAAATATCTGCAAACCTTCCGGTTTCATAATACTTGGTCAGTGAAGGGGCTTTAGTTTTTTCGAGTTGCGTTCCTTAGCGTGAAGGCTTCCTTGGATCTTATTCGATCTTCTTATTCGATCAAGCTTCATTACTCCTGCTGTGATGCGAAGCCTTTTCATGTCCGCTTACTTTTAGTACATTGTCCAATACTGCGACTGATGATCAAATTCCCTTGTGCGATACTGGTCTATATTTTTGTCATTAATTCGCAAAAAAAATTTCCCCATTAGGCACCAGACGCTCACTTAGACCAGCAATCTCGTCTTAATTTTTATTGTTTTCCACATCACGATGAGGGTTATCTATTTATCGCCTCCTTCTCTCCGTTTTATCGACAAGGTTACTATCAGAATTATAGGGATTGTAACCCTTCCACTTCATTACATATCTAAGAAATATCTGCAAACCTTCCGGTTTCATAATACTTGGTCAGTGAAGGAGCTTTAGTTTTTTCGAGTTGCGTTCCTTAGCGTGAAGGCTTCCTTGGATCTTATTCGATCTTCTTATTCGATCAAGCTTCATTACTCCTGCTGTGATGCGAAGCCTTTTCATGTCCGCTTACTTTTAGTACATTGTCCAATACTGCGACTCTATGCCGACTCACTTAGCCCAAAAGAGATCCGTTGTGATACGACGTGGATCTAAACTTTTACTACACTACTCGTTATACCATTTGGAATATAGCGAAAGAGGTCTTTTACGCCAGTGGTTGATAGATCTTCAAGATTGTCATGGAAGAAAGGACCTAGATGGACCTTACTTTTATGGGAGCAGAATAAGTGCAAAGAAGGTGGAGGATTGTCTCCTTTTCCTCCTCGTCCATAATATATATAATAATAATATAACTCTTAATTTGTGCGTCTTTTTTGAATATACATAGTTGTGCCCTCGTTTGAGTAGTTTTAACACAGCTCGTAGGTAGCTTGGTTCATAACAGCGGGCGAAGAAATTTTTTTTCCGGCATACGATACAGGTTTTCCCTCCATACACCTTGCTTGAAGTTGGGCCCAGTTCATCTTGACTTTTGCGACGTCTGCACATTAATTCAATCTTTATCATCATTATTAGTAGTGGGGTACTTTGATTCTCTAATCTGGAATCTACTAATTCATTTTCACAAGACACTTTTGTTTGTTTCTTTTTATTCGTCTTCTTCATAAATATTTCCGTCAGGAGGAGATCGTGCTCCCGGGCGGTCGCTTCTTCCAAGAAACTAGAGTTTCATCTGGGTTTCATTCCCACCGCTGCTATAAGTGAACAGGTGGCCGCTTTGTTTAACGAAAATAGTACTAAGCACACTTAGGCTGTCTTCACTAGAAGAATTCTTGCTTGCTCCCGTATACTGGTCTTCATTATCTCTGCTAGACTGACCGGCGTTTCCATACAATTCTCCGACGACAAATGTTCTTTATGTGGTTGTGAAAATCTAGCCAAAATTCATCTGTTCCATCTGCTCGTAACCAACCTGGGGGGCATAAGCACTGACAATATTTAAAACCTCACGAGCTTAAAAGACATCGAACAGTCACTGTACTTTCAAATGATCCATGCAATGCAACTCTGCTGCAATGATGGTACCAATTCAACAGAACAATTTATTTTTAGTAGTATCAAGTATCATGTCTACTGATCCCATCAAGCACCAGCAGAAATTTTAATCATACCAAAAACATAAATTTTAGTCAGCCACAAAAAGTACCGAGATCTAAATTTGGCAAAATTTTAAAATTATAAAATTGACCGAACGTAAATGCCCTCTTTAGAGGAATATACACAAAGTTTTATTTAATTTGGTGGCTGTTCTTCAAATTATACCTCCACGTATAATTTCATAGCTCTAACTAAGTCTTTTGGGTGCAAAGTTAAAGAATAGGAGTGGCTGCCACGGCCCTTGATTGAAAAATCACAAATGTTAAATTTTTGCCTATTGTTTCCCTGCAAACCCTTTTACTATGCCAACTATCAAGGTTCTACGATGATTGGAAGTGCTCCATAATTTTGATGTGAGTCAGTGACTCAATGAGTCAGTGAGTTACTATTTTTGCTCATTTTGGACCCTTATAACCCAAGAACTGGTCAAGTTAAACGGATATGGAGTGTAATTTTAAATTTGCTATGGAGTCTGCTGCTGTGTGTCCCAATAAATTCTGAAAATTGTATGTCTCTAGCTTTGTTGTAAGCTAAGTTAGAGGGGCGGTCAAAATGGCCTGAGTTGGCTCGTGTAAATAAGGGTGTAGTGCCAAAGTTGCTTAATATCTTGGCTGGGCACTACCGTGCCCGTTAATTCCAAAAGCCGAATTTAAGCGAGAACAGGTTAACTCTTGTGTTTTGCAATTTAAGCTAATTCGTCTTAGCTACATCAACGAGATTTATCTCTCATTTATTTGCCGCAAGACATCGAATTTCACCGAATTAATTAAATAAATAACAGTGACCTTTGAATCTTGCTGGCAGATAAAAGTTTAGTAAATTTGTCAAAACACCTTCATTGACACATCTTCCATAAACACTGCATGTAGATCGATCAGATCTGATTTGAACAATTTTCTTTTGCGATACTTGTACTTTGCAATTGTGTCGTCAAACTACATTACATGTTCTTGCGCAATAAATGTGAGCCGTCCTCCTTCAAATTGGCATAAATTTACTGAAGCTTTTGTGAGGAGTCCTCATTAAGATTAAACTGCAGAATCGCTGATGACCATCGTCGAGTGGTAAATTATGAATTTAAATGAAATGAGATACGAGATAATCTGCGGAATTCAGTAGGACACATGTATACACATTTTCGATTATGCACGGTCATGTGTGGTTATGTGTATTCATCTTCGACATGGCTTGAGTTGGTTAATTACCAAGAGTGCAGCGAAAATATATTTTATTTCGCCTTGAAGGCGATTTGAACGATGACTATTTGGTAATTAATCAAATAAAAATAAACACACATTTTCGTGTTATTGTTGAAATATTTAGGCTTTTTTGTTCAATCGATTAACTTTGGAATTACGTTTTTAAGCCGAAGGCTGGATTTGAAACTTAATTGGTCTTCATTTGTTAGATCGTTCAAAGCCAAGCAAGCAACTTTATGTGGTGTAGAACAACTCAATTATTGCGTAGCATTGAACGAGGAAGGTGTTAGGTTGTGACCTTGACCGTTTCAGGCAACGCAGCGCAGCGCACCGCTGCGAATCGTCACATTTAATTGTGAAATGCCGTGCGACTAATATGCATGTAATTGTTGAACTCGTCATTAAAATAGCTTTTTATGTACCTTTAAGACGTGAATTTGTTAAGTTTTGTTTTCTGATGTACGAATAATTGGGGAAGTTTTAGATGTTAACCGTTAATCGGTTAAGCGGCGATAATGTGGTATGGTCAAGGTTAAAGGTTTAGACTAAGTTCAAGTGTAGTTATGGAAAAGTCATTAGCTGTTCGATATTCTCAGGTACGCTATTTTCAATGTCTTGTGAGATCTATTAAAGCCGGTTTTCTTCTTAACCTTACTGAAAGGCGAAATAGGCCAATTGAATTAACTTATTATTGTTTTTTAATGGGGCAAATACATCCATCTGGCCTCTGAATTAAGGTCAGAGGAATGTTTGCGTGATCGAAGTGACCAAGTTCGTACTCTGATACGTTTGTATCAATCGCAGGGGTAAGGCGAAGACCTTCTCATAAGAAAGATAAGAAGGATCTTCAGTGATGAAGAGCTTAGATGTTCGGCACTCACCACGTCAGCCACGAAAATGCGCCACCTGATGCGAGCATCGGCCGCACAACTTAGGGGAAAGTGTTCTGCTGTGTCATCCTCCTCACCTCCTCACAGGTAGTGTGGTCGCTTAAGCCTAACACATTTAATACAGTTTAGCAAAAGCAAGGTGGCCCGAAAGGACGCATACAAGCAGCCACAGTCGATTCTCCTAAGAGATAGAAGAAAAGATGCAGACCTTCTGCAAATGTCCGGGCGCAGTAGTTTGGTCTGTCTACATCCACCGCAATCAAGCCACCGAATCTTGTGTTCACGAGAAACCTAAGCATCAATGGAAGACATGTGTAAATATGTAGGCAGACCAAACACAGGTTCGGGTCCTGAGAAAACTTCTTCTGGAACTTGCCTAGCAAGCTCATCTCAGATCTCATTGCCCTGGATGCCAGTGTGACCTGGGACCCAGGCAAGATTCACTGGGTTCAGCCTTCCGACCAAATTCAGAGAAAGATTGAGTTCTAGCACTTACTTGGATGAGGTAAGAGGGTTTAACAACGCTTTTAATGCAGCTTGGCTGTCACTGCAAATGCAAATGCCTCCAGCCCTCCAACTGTTGTTCACAATATAGCGCATAGCCATTAGGATGGCGAAAACCTCCGTCTGAAAAATAGACGCATGTTAACCGAAGGGGTAGTAGAGTCTTATGTTATCGCGTTCCACAAAGACACCAGCACTAGACCCCTGTCCTGTTTTGGAGCCATCTGTGAAAATACGATGGCATTCAATCCATGGTTCAGAGTCCGACCAAAGCCATTCCGTTACCTGCGGAAAGTCGACGTGGTAGTTATTTTCCCAAATGGATTTCTGGTATCATTGCATCAGACGGCATACCCATAAAACATATGCCATAGAACAGGATTAAAAAAAAATTACGTGAAATTGCATCTCTTTGTCCATTCCCATTACCATCTTTAGAAAGGTTTTTTGATAGAATTTAAAACAAATTTCCGTATTATTAAACATGATCAATACTTTACTGTAAATGTATAGAACTCTAGCTAGCTGAAGTTTGCTCTGAAATAGTGAGTCAATCTAACAATAGATCATCTCGGCATAGGTAATGAGGGGTAGAACCGGAGCAATTATGAGCTATGAGTTTCAGTGGGTATAAAATATGCAGTTTGCCGCAGTTGTAGATGCGTCCAATTTTTTCGCAATTTTGTATAACAGAATTATATGTGAAAAGGCATTGCAGAGCTATTACGCGAGGGATGCTTCTGCAATACTGAGGGACTTTAACCCGATCTAAAAGAAACTCTTCGCGGGGGTAATGACTTTCGTCATCCCGAATGGGATTGCACCTAGTCGATTGACTAATCGGCAATTTATTTTTGTTACATATAATAATAATTATAATTATATAATTTGAAAAATTTAATAGAAAAATCCGTCGTTTGATGAATCTCTAAACTTTTTTATTCAAAAGTAATTTCTTGGCCTAAGCTAACTTTTATAGATCAAGAGGTTTTACCCGCCTTAATCTCCTAATAACATTGTTAGTATTCAACAGTTCTGTTATTTCTATGTTAACATGGTTGAGAAGCCTACTTCTGTACCTTTGAGTAACTTTTTTAACTTCATCTTCAATTTTGATCTATACTTTATTTGGAAGACTTGAATTTTTTATAAATTTGTTTGGCATATGCACAACAACCCACAACTGGAGCCCGTAAGTCCATACTGGTTTCAAAACTTGCCTGTATAGCAAAAGCTTATTGTAGTTGGACAGAGATGAGTATCTCCCAATAAGCCAATACATGTTGTATCGCATGTTCTATTTTTCCTTACATGCACTTTCCAAAGCAGTTTAGCGTATAGAGATGCCTAGATTGTATTGGCTGTATTTGAGTATTCCACTACATTGTTGTTTATGTACAGTGGAATGTGTGGTACGTTTTTATAAGTCATATTGAAATGTACCGACTTTAGATCACTCCGGGATACCGTTTATTGCTATTTGCAGCTTTTTTGTTGCTAGTTCAATAGTTTCTGGACCTAGCACACTGCCTTGTGGTACACCAGCTTTAATTTCTCTTAATGTTGAGTACTCTGTCTCTTGTTTAATTTTGAAGAATCGATATGTTATATATTACTCCACAATTATTGAATACTGATTCGGCAGTTGCCTTCGTAATTTGTGAATCAATCACATGTGCCAGACTTTATCGAAAGCCTTTGCTTTATCAAGAAATATTTAGAACGTGTGCCGTAGATTCCTTGTTGCGATCAGAGTCAACTATTCAATTCACGCTCAAAAGGAAGGGAAGGGAACCCCACTGAAGTGAAGAAAAGCGTCTTCAAATCTGAAAGTATTCCACCCAGACCGTGCAAGAAATGCTTCACGGAATATCATACAATTTATAGCTTTTGGTGCCCTGAACTCAAATCTAGGCCTGGGTGGCCTATATAAGAACATTAAAATATTATCTAATTCGAAAAACGCAACGTAAATTTTCCGAGAAACAAAAAGCTTATATAATTTTTTTTCCATATTTCCTCTAAATAAGCCAATATATTGTATGTGAAATTTCACGTTGCTATTTTAACTGGAACTGGTAGCCGCCGGAAATGGGTTAAGGCCCCATTTGTCCAAAAGGTCCAATATTTGTTTACGTAGTTACATTAACTCTACGAAATGTGTTAAGTTGTTGTTTTTTATCTTTATCGAAATTAACTTGATTAAACACTTTTATTTTGCCCAAGCTTTAGGAGTGTTTATCAAATTTAGCATTTTTTTTCCGTAAACCCAAAGCCCTGACCTGCAAGTGGTCTTATATTGAGGAATTATATGTACTGAAAGAAGAGTTGCTTCTATTGTATTGACCAAAAAACAAGTAGTTTTTAATTTCCTCAGATAAGATAGGTGGTGGGTGGTTAAGTGCGATAGACCACTAAGCGAGAGGTCGTTGGTTCAAATCCCGACCTGTACCATTTTATTCGCTGCCCGACCACTTGCGAACGTCTGACAAACATCCAAGAGTAAGAACTGTCATGAGAGGCTTCTCAAAAATTAATTGGCGTTCGGAATCGCCATTTAACTGTAGGTCCCTTCCATTCGTATCAAAAAATATATCTTCGCACACACATTGGTTCTATATCGGCCGTTTACGCCTAATATTTTTTTATTTATTTTTTTCAAATAAGATAGATTGTCAATGGATTTAATTTTACAACGTTGCATGTTTGTAGAAATCAATAAATTATTAAATTATTGCAACAACTCTTATAACGATTTTATGGGAGGGGAAACAATTCCAAGTCGAATTCGTCTAAAACTAAAAATCCATAAACAAAAACGGTCTATACACGATTTAAGCCCTTCTCCAAACACTGGCGAAGTTTTAGTTTTTCTGACAAGAATGGAAACTGTATGTCCCAGTTTAATGCCGATTCTGAACCGCACCATGACAGTTCTTACTCTTGGATGTTTGTCAATCTTTTCCAAGAGGTAGGGCCGAGAATAAATCGTTCATGTGGTATGGGATGGATTTGAGCCGTAGACCCCTAGCCTAATAATCTAATGCACTTAACCACTAAGCTACTTCATCCATATAATGAATATGGGGTTGCTAAATCTTTCGGATTAGTAATTACATTTTGTTTAACGAGCAACAAAGTATCCAAATAAGTTTCGAAGAAAGAAAAAATTGTAATAGTAAAAATATTTGCACAGCTAAGCACTTCTTGTAATAAAATTATTATTCGCCAAAACAAAAACTCGTTAGAAAATAGGTGATCTTCATATGTGTGTACAGTTTATGTTCTATTAATTGTTAACCCATCGCATGAAGTGCTGTCAAATTTTGTTTTATAATTTTTTATTACATAATTTTCTCTGAAAAAATTATCAAATTTTGATACCTAGACCGGATTCGTGTTATCCATTAAGCAACATCTCGAATTCCGATTAAAATTTTCACCATCTGAACCCTGCACCCAGTGAGCACCGTTACCCAAACTACAAAATCGTGAGGTGCTTACCCTATGACTGCGCTTAATTAAATGTCAGTCTTCTGAACATATCGACTGACACTTGATACTACCAATTTTTGTTTTTTTTATTATTTTGGCACCATCAAACGATCGACCTCAATTATATTTTCCAATTTAAAGAACGAAGAAGGCAGCCGCCAATTATTATCGGCAAAAGTTGTAGCCAGTATTGGTAGATGAAACAAGAGACCAAGTTCCTCTGCAATCAACTTCAACCCGGCGCGCCGCTGACAAGAGGGTTGACTTGTACGCTGACTTTGCCGGCAAATGTCACGATTCGTGTCATTACCACCCATCATGATGATGATATTGATATTGACTATGGTAATTGACAAATTAATGTCATCGTGATGTGGCAGAGCCATCGCAACTCAGAGCCAGCACTTACTCAACCAGCAATGTAATGAGCCCCAAAATGAATGACAAGCTGGTTCCGCTATTTATATTTTTTATCTTTTAATGTTCACACTGCAACGAAATGAAGATATTTCATTCAGTATTGCTGCGAAAAGACAACAAACACGCGCAACCACCTTCGCACATTGCATGTGGCTGACACTGGCGCGTCGGATGCACGCCGGCTAGGCGCCCGATTAAAACCTTAACCTCTTTATTGAAATGCAGTCCGCGCGCTTACAAATGCTTGCATATTCCTATATAATTTTGCTGTTTGCTGCTGTTACTGACTTCGACTTGTCGCTGTCGGAATCTATGCAAGCTCGATATCGTGTTGGCTGGTGGCAGCTCACTGCCAGCAGTGCCGTATGTGCTTGATATTTGAAGATGAAATTCTTCACCTCAACGAATCAAGTCTTCTCCTTCGTGCGGAGCCAGAGAGTTACCCAAAAGCCAACAAAGTATCGGGCGCATCGACATCGATGAGGCTGGCATGGTATCTTCTCAGTTGGTGCATCGCATCGCCAAACTCTGTGCAATGGTTTAGTTTTGCGGTTCACAGCAGCTTCAGCAATGGTATTAATTTCACCATCGCATTGCAAAAGAATGCAAGGTTGACCAGACAGCGGGACTGGTTACGCGCTGCCACTGCACTTGCGCACCTTCGACGTCACAGCGCAGCGCCGCACCACGCACCGGCCGCTACCATCTTGATGGGTATTAGAATCCCTCTGCCAAGAGTTGATCTGGACTGGCACTGGAGTCGAATTGCCATTGGATGATGAAATAGCTGCTCAATTACTCGCCGAGGATTGTTATTGCCAAGAGGCAATTGTGCGGTGGTCGTAAATGTGGAGTGACTGGTATTTGCGGCGTCTTAATGGTTTTGGGTGAAATAAAATATTTACATTAAATTATCTACCCACCAATTGAGTCCAAAATTGTCGATAACAGCTTTTTAAGTTTTTTTTTTTATAAATTTGTGGTAGATTAACATGTGACTTTATTGTTGTCAGAAGGACTAACTTTACAGTAAAGTGAATTATTTTTTTTTTTTCTACTTTCGAAAGAAAGTAGTTTGATTGACGTTTAAATTAGAGCAAAATGGTTGTGTTTAATTTTTAGAGACACTATGACTGCAACTGCACGGTTTTGCTGCAGTTTCAATCAATTCTTTGTTAAGACAAGAGAACCGATTGTACCCATTTAAACCATTTGCGGCGGCTACCAGTTCCTGTTGAGTTGGAAACGTGAAATTCCAAGCTTGATTGAGTGGAAGTAAGTGTTTGCCAAGAATAGACAGTTTTGTATTTCTGGCAAAATCCGCACAATCATAAATTTTCGCCATCTTCCAGACAGCACCCACAAAGGTCTGAGTTTCTAACCTTAATAGTTTTGAGATGCTCGTTAACACTGAAACCAATCACAAGGCCAACTACAGATCTTAAGCCACTTATCTTCAATCTTAGCAGATATTTAGCCAATCTGCTAAATTTTGGACTGTCGATCAACAGCTTTGAATGTCTGCATGAAGCAATATCATGCCAGCATTCGGTATGTTGAAGAAGTAAACGCATTTCTATTTCGTGGATCGATCAGCAGCACCGGATTGATATTTATGGGCCAGCAAAGGCTGATAAGCCCTGTCTAGCTAGAGCGTCAGTTCTTTCATTAATCCTGATACCCGTAGATGCATATTTAAAACTGATGGAGCGCGAAACCGAAAGAAAATACATAAGAAAAGGCTACAGTCCGCTTGGGGGAACAGTATGATACCCTATCCATATCCCTATATGCCCCAAAGAAAAAAGCATTAGGAAGATGATGGATAGCATTTTATTTCGTTCTATTAAATTTAAAAAAATATATATTTTTTGAAAAATCGCCCCCAAAAAGTGGACGTGGCTAAAAACTTTGTATGGGCGATATGTTGGCAAAAATATTGGCTAAATATCTTGTTAAACATCTTTTTTCGCTTTCTATTAAAATTTTTGAAGAAAACAGCTTTTTAGTGAAAAACGCCCGCAAAATGTAGGAGTGGCAAAACAATTTATATGACGGACTTATAAAGCAGTGCGTACATATCTTGTGAAGGTTCTAACACTCTGTATCTCTAACTTTAGCCTTAAAACGGTTTTTTCTAAATTGTGGGCGTGGCAGTGGGCGGATTTAAAAACTTTTAACACTTACTCAATCACGATACCATTTCGGGACCCTAGGGAGTATATGATCTAAATTTCAGCTTCCTAGCATACATTTAAAGGCCTCAAAAGACGGACGGACGGAAAGACGGACGGACATTGCTAAATAGTCTTAGGATTTGGTCCTGATCATAAATATATACACTTTGATGGGTCTACGACGAATATTAAGGGATGTTACAGACTTTATGTCAAAATTAATATACCCTTAGGATAGGGTATAACTAGAGAAAATCGTAGGAGAAATCCTGCACACGAAGTCTCCTAGCCCAAAAAAAAATCGGAGAGCCAAGTGATTGAAATACGTTTGGATATTTTACAAGAGAGCCAAGCAACCGACGGGCTTCAGGCCCCGATCGCAGGTAAAAAAATAAATAAGACAGATAAAAATCTCCTCTACAATTCCATACCACAAGGAATTGTAGAGATGTCAAATGGGGAACTTGGCTCTGCAAGAACTATCGAGGCATATCACTACTTAGCACTTCTATAATCTTGCTCACTTATCTGACTCCCGACCCGTGAAGGTTTCCTGCCTGAGATACGGCTGCTTTCCGTCCTCTACGATCTCGGGCATGGTCTTTGATCTTGATGAATGTTCGGTGTTCCTTGTCGTCTTGAATCTGGGGGCTGGGATTCCAAGATCATCTTGGCTTTGTTGGACTGATCTGTTGAAGATAGTGCCTTCCGTGTTACCACCTGCCCTGCGCACTACCTGCTCAAGAACAAGATTAAAGAAATCACACGACAGCGCAGCTCCTTGCCGAAATCCTGTGCATGTTTGAAAGAGTTCAGTTGAGCTGCTACCAAACTGCACATTGCATCGCGTGTTACCTAGTGTCATGCGATACATCTGGATCAGTATTGACGGGATCCCGAATTCGGCCATCGCCACAAAAAGCTCCTGACGATGAATGCTGTTATATGCGGCTTTAGAGTCGATGAAGAGGTGGTGTGTCTCGACTCGTTGGTCTTTTGCAGGATTTGCATTTGTTGATCTACCTGGCCGTTGGATAGGATCTTATATGCGACGTTTGGCAAGGATATGATCACCTTTCTTGTAAGTAGGGCTTATGGAGCCCAGATCCAGTTATCGGGCATGCTTGCCTCCATACAAACTTGGTCGATGGTTTGGTGCATGCGCTCTACCATACAGCCCCTGCGTATTTTAAAAGCTCTGCAGGTAGGCCTACCGAACTTATATAATCACACCAACAAATAAAATTGAACGAAATTAAAAAAAAAATAGTGGCGTGGGTCTGACAAACCATATGCGCGGGCATAGGCGGGTTAATGTCGCATATAGGACCCTACCTAACTATCTGTTTTCACATCAATTGTCAGAAGCTGTGCATGGCGTTAGATGAATTCGGGATCCAGATAAAACTACATCACGTAATATTAGAGAATACGCGATGAAATGTGCACTTTGGTGGCAGCTCATCATGTGACTTCTTTAATATTATTCTGAAGCATACGGTGCGCAGGGCAGTTTACGTCTTCGGTAGGTATTATCTTCAACAGGTCCTTGCAGCTACTAGGCTATGATGGTGATATCTAAATCATCTTTTACTCTGAACTTGGAGTAAAGGCAATTAAAGTAAACGCAGACAAAAACAATATTATCCCCGGATCTGTAATAATGTTACAATCCTTAAACTCTAGGGACGAAGTGTAAGCTCTTTAAAACACTGATTCTTCCACTTCTTCTATAAGAAGCTGAATGCTAGACAGTGGGACAAGGCTGGGTTTAATTCAGTGTAATCATCTTGTATCAAGTGGAATCACTTCTCATGTCTGTCTATCAATCGAGAGCGGCGTGACGGCCAACAAATATTTAAAAGTTTTGTCCGTATATTGAAGTGATTAGCTCTCACAGTACTTTTAGAGTCATCCGGGAATACAGAAACTTAGTGTTTTTTCTACTGAAAAACATTTGAGATCTGAGGACTAAACAAGTGGATTAAGACTTTATTTACATTTATACTCTGTCCAACATAAATTGATAAGATAGGGATTAACACTATAGTTATATTTAGGTATGTCCGTAGGATTTTGCGGAGCAACAGGTTGTTTTCAAATTAACAGCGCTGCAAAATTTAATGGTTATGGCATTAAGGTGAAGGAGCAAGAGGCTTAAAACTCATGTTGAGTGGTTCGGTCTAGATCCTTTATCAGCGAATAAAGTAATATTTAAGTTTAAAAGTATTTTACCTGTTTTTTTTTATTGTGTATGGCGTCAAGTAATTGATAGTGTCACTTGAAAAATGTTTGCGTAGAAAGTACGAGGATGAATTAATGCAATGTTTAGTTGGGTTGGCCCAAAACTGCTTTCTTTCTTAAAAAGTGATAAATATTTACATGATGGAAGTAGCTGGCATTTGTTGCAGCTTGTAGCAATTATTTTAAATATTTAATACTGTAATTATGAATTTAATTACACCAGTAACATGTACCTACGTTCATAATTCTCTTCTATGGTGCAGCAGTGCACGGATAACATCAAGTCGTGTTGCGGCGGAATTTTACACTCAAGTCTCACCACCCAAAGTATTGCTTAAGTGGTGCAAGTGTGCTGCATTTGGTTGTGTTGGTTGCGGGTATAGTGCCATGCCAACGAGGAGATGCATTAATATTTGCGCCTGGTGATTGTGGTTCTTTTCTTAGTGCTGGTTGCGTAAAACATGCGGTCAATTTTGGAATACAGCGGAACCATATCCAAGCGTTGGTATTGCTGCCCTGCTCCAGTGAAATGACATTTGATATGTTATGCAATTATGATTGGACGATAGTTAGTTTTTGGGTCATAATGCGGGATTGTTTTCATTAGATTGTCGTTTGCATGTGAATAGAAGGTGTGATTTTGCTATTGCCAATATTCCTTTGGCTAAACGCTAACAATATTTTTTTAGTTTTATATTTGTATGAGTATTTGCTGATTATGGTATTTTCGATTTCTAAATAGCCACCTACTTTTCAAATGACGACTGCACAGTTAATTTTCCTTTGGGTTTGCTATGAGGAATGACCTTCTCCAATGACGGCTTAATGTCAGATTTTGAATATTGATTTGACTGAAAATTTGTGCTGCAACTTTAGGAACTTGGGGTTAGTGGCCAAGCAGTATAAATAAAACTTCTTGCAGCACTTCTCCATAATTTTAAGAAACGAGGAAATTAATTTCCAGGCACGAATTTTAAAATGCTGTGAATTTACTTTCAAAATATGGCACAACACTTACTTACTTAACTCGTTCCAGTGTTTAAGTATCCGCGATGGCTTGGTTAACCTGGGTGTGGAGGAGTTCGAAGATCCTCTTGGTCGGAGCATTATTGTCTATGTGGCCGAGCCAATATAGTCGACGTGTTTCGGCCTTTTGGGCTTCATCCATCGCGAATTTGTATCTTTTGCATTGGTTTTTGTTTAAGGAGCCCATTATTAACTCTTCTTCCTCCTGGAAGGATAAAGGTTTTGTAGAGCATGCACTTTGTCCTTCGAATCAGGAGTTTTGAGCCCATTTGTTTCGCCAAACCTAAACAGAAGCCGTTTTCTAGACGAATATTTTGTCGGATCTCTACTAAGATGTCAATCGTCGAGTTGATGTTCACACCAAGATAAATAACAACCCCACAACTTTCCTTAACAACCTCAAAGATACATGTTGTTCTAGTAGGTAGGTAGAAGCGTGTTTGTTTGCATGTATTTATTCTTGTCCTCATTAAATTCAAGATCTACTTACTTCGCCTGCTCCTTAATAGCTGCAAAAGCCTCTATAGCGGCACGCTGTGAGCGACCGATAATGTCAATATCGTTCTCATATCCCAGTAGCTGGATGGATCTGTTAACGATAGTGTCTTCCGTGTTGACACCTGCCCTGCGCACTTTCTGCTAAATAATAACATTACTAAAGTCACAAAATAGAGCATAACCATGCGGGGCATGTTTGGAAAAGTTCAGATAAGCTGCTGTATCGCATGTTCTCCAGAGTCACTCGACACATTTGGCTAATTTCTCTCGGTATCCCGAATTCGGTATTCGGCAGAGTTCCTGACGGTAAATGCTTTCATATGAGGCCTTAAGGTCAATGAGAGGATGGTGCGTCTCGAATTGCAATTCGTTTGTCTTTCCTAGTATTTGCCTTAGTGTAAAGATGTGGTTTACTACACTTTTGGTTCGTGGCAACTAGTGTTTTGCATATGGATTTAAGACGTTCACATCACATCACATCGCATAACAAGCTACAATTCTATATATTGCAGCTATTAATTTTCTTTAATTAAGAAACTTAAGTTAAACTTAAGTTCGCATAGGCTTACACCCTAACTCTTTAACTTTTAGGCCATTTACTGTTTGTTTCTCCGCAAATACATTTGTCGTGCTTTTTGATGTCCCGTCATCATACAACTGTATAAAATGAAAGGCCTGTAGTATGATGACGTGCGTTTGCCCTTTTGCTTTTGGGTTGCATTTAAGATAAACTGGCCAAAAAAATAAGGCCATGGTTTTATATATTCGACCCAGCAATGCTCGCGGTAACAGTCCCGGGATTGGTCCCGTTTGAAAGTTTATAAAGGGTATAAATCGTGATATGGAAATTAGCTTTAAGACAGAACGTTGAAATGTTTGATTGCTAAAAACGGCACCTATACCTATGAGGTTCACATTTCTAACTTCTTTTTTTTTGACGTCAATAAATGTTAGAAATGACATGCAGCACCGCACCGGATTCCTTATTTATTTCAACCTTTTAGAAAAAAAATAATTTCTAAGTTAAATGAGTTGAACTCACCATAATTATGCCACAACCCAAAGTAATTACTAGTGAAGTACGTCACCTTACCAAAGGAATGATTGATCATAAATTTAACACTTATGCTACACTTATGCTGATCCAAGTTCAGTCTTCATATTACAACACCGACTCGGGCTAGCACAAAGACTTAAAAGTGGGTTACAAATCCTATCTGCCTGCTATCTTTTCCGTAAAGTCACATTTTACAGCAAAGGCTTGTTATTGGGGATATCCTGCACTGGAGGAATATTTTTCACTCGTCCAACCTATAATAAAATTAAATCTATTAAATCCATTTGCCTTTATCGAAATGTATGTCTATTTTCGATGGAATTGATCCTACTCAACCACAGAAGCCTGTGGCTCAGCACCCACATTTGAATAGCAAAAAAAAAAAAAATTCAATAAGTAAATTTGTTTTAAAAATAAAAGCAAAATGTGATTTTTGTTTTCTTCTTTGTCATGAATAACTACATGTACATGTACATAGAAAATGTAAAAGGGGACTTCTCACCATTCTCTGTACTGCTGCTATGTAGCTAAAGTATTAAGCTGACTTTCAATTTAAAACAACACAAGGTAGAGCCGAAGCTTAACGCACGTACTTATGCACCGGAGCCTGTCAATGTTGCGGTGTGTGGCAACTTAATACTTGATTTGGAGCAAAGCGAATATATGTTTGGCGCAGTCACAGACTGCAGAATGAAGGCATGTTGAAATGCAAGCGCACCAAGAAACGAGTTTCAAGTTGGCTAGAAGCACTCTGGTGGTATAGATACTACTCGTATTTCGTGTGGATTTCCTCTGAGAATGGAAATTTTTTTAGGATATCTGTGTCGATCTTAAAATGGGCGTGCATTCGCAATCGAATCAGAAGACATAAAATAGGAAACGTAAGTGCACAGACAGTCGCCCAGGTTAAAAAAAATGCTGCTACTATGCGGATTGCAATGACAAATACAAATTGAATCGCAAAAAGAACGAGGGAGTTCTATCTGTTGAGTCATACTAAATCCGCATGCCATGGGAAAATAATTTTTTTTCTGTTAATTAAACTGTCTGCAGTAGTTTGTTATAAACGGATCGTCTATAAGCTAGGTTTTATGAGAAAAATTGAAAATTTTGTTTTAAGAAAGAATCGATAACATGTTTCCTTTTCTCCAAAAATTCTTACGGGGAATATTAAAATTTGGTGTTATTTTGCTTGCGACTTGTGCCAGTTACTTCTGTTAGACGCATATCATGGCTAGCCCACACCCTTAGATACAAGAAATTTCAAATTTGGGATTATATTTGAGTATTCATTATTCGTTATCTCAGCATATGCATTGCCATTTTGATTGTTTCAAAGATCTCGGAGTTTATTTTGACCCCAAATTTATCTCCAAATGGCATAGAAACTTTATTTTTTAATAGATCAAACTCGACAGAATTTGACGACCCTTACGTTACTCAGTCTTTGCGCAATTGCTTCATCAGTCCGCATCTAGAATAAGCTTCACAAGTCTAGACCCCATACTATATTGAAGCTATTCGATTTGACCTTAGAGGACTTCAATGGGATGATCATATATCCTTCCTCCATGTCATCAACCTATCAAACTTCTTCAAATGATACTCCTCTTTCAACGAAGACCATAGTGATATGGTTTTCTTACATTTACAAGTGTTTAGTTTTGTATGCTTAGACATTACATTTAATGGATTTTTGGAAAATTAGTCCTTTAACGGGTGAAAAGGATGCCCAAAGTTTATTCAAATTTTATATATCGATTCTTAAACTTGAACATTTTGTCATAAATTCAGCGCCATATATAAAAAAATACTTAAACCATACATTAGACTATATCCCTCTGAGTATTTATCTTTAAAATTTCACCCACAGTTCTATTCGATTCGGAAGCTGAGCTGCATGTAATTTAAAACGTTTCTCCCATCTAAAATAGATTCCATTTCAAAAATATTTGTTTTATCGACTCTCACCTTGTATATTTGGCTAGGAGCACTTCCTCCAGCAAAACTATATAGCGAAGGTGTTTCATATGATATATGAAAAACAAATAAGAATGCAGCCCTACTCTCATAATCATTATCTTTTTCTAAAATTATCTTTTTCTAAGATCTTTTTTTTTTAAATATTCGTTCCCATCACCAGAAATCCAAAAATTTCACATGTTGACCCTTTGTCAATTAAATGGGCCTAATAAATCTTCTCCGTTTAGAAGTAGCACTATTCTTTTGGAAGAAAGAAATTGATTGTTGATTGTCTACCAAACTACCCACGTGGTCTCAATGCAACCCAGAACGATTTTGGCTGCTCCGCTATCCTAAATACTTTCAGGAACTCCTTCAAAAAAACAGATCGACAGAAACTTCCAAGACTTCATATACTTCAGAACTTTCTGGGAGAATATTGTTTACCTGAAAGAAGAAGCGTTTAACTTCTACGTATACGCTAGTGGATCTTATGACAGGCAAGTCTAACCCTAATTGTGAAGTTAATAGAATACAATAAAGTATCCTTGGGATACTGAACATTTCTTAAAAAATGGAAATAGATCTGGTTTTAAGAATAAAGTCAAAAACCACCGTGGCATTTGTAAACTCTCAGCGTTCCCTGACATTTTTGACAGTAAATTTAGAACGCGGCGCCGAATACATAATATAATGTATAATGTTTTTTAGAGAATAACTAGTAACTATGTTTTCATACAAGATGTCCTATTGTGTTTCCGATGGTGTCGATTTATGCGCCGTTCAGATACTTAAGAATTCTCTTTCAAAATACTCATAGAATTATCTACGGCCAAAATGAGCTCATTACTAGAGAAATTATATTATAGAGGAGCTAAAGCCTAATTTCTCCAACCATTGTGTGGGCAAAAATATATTTTTCAATGCAGGTTCCGAACAGCAAATTTTATTTTTTTAGAAAGCTTCTTATGACATTTCTTACTCTTGGATGTTTGTGAACTATTTAGCATCAATCTGTTTTATATTTGTTTGTAATATACATATATCTCAAACATCTTATCCATAAGAAGACTGTAGATAGGTCTTAAGAGAAACGTAATGTCAGCCAGAGATATCCGTATTTTTTTGAATATCCAAGCTTCATTAAAGTCTCTGGAATCAGTTTCCATAAACTCTTTAATGTCCATCCCAAAAAATCCTGAAAATGTTATGTCTCTAGCTCTATTGTAATCGAAAGCAAGCAAAATGGCCTGAGTTGGTTCGTGTAAATAAGAGAAGTATAGTGCCAAAGTTGGTAAAGAACTTAGCTGGGCACTACCGTGCCCTTTAACAGTCCCGGACTGTTAATTATCTCTTGTGGGTATGTCGAAGCAATTCAATATTCGCCGCTGTTCTGCGGCGTAGACTAATATTGTCATCTCTTTAAAAGACGAGAGGCAGTATAATTCTAGGTACATTTGTTTTACCTGTATGATTTGGTCTCAAAAGACGATTTCAATTGCACAAACATTGTGCACTGCCGGTAAATCGCGGTCTTGAAAAGCAGTTATTACTTGTCTGGGTTTAACCAGAACGTTGCAGCCAATGGCGCTATCAGATAAAAAATAAAATGTTAAATTCTGTCTTTTTCGTACACTTAAGTGCACTATAAATATAAGTCTTTGATCGGAGGAGACTTATGTCTCCAGCGGCCTTGAGCTTAGAGTTTTATCGACGTGTCACTGCACATTTGGCTAATACTCTTTTCCATCACACCAAAAACAGAGATTTCCACAAAAAGATTTTGAAATCTTGTTGAAGTATTCCGACCGAACACTACTTGGGTTTTGTTGACGTTTTTAGACAGCCTTCAGAAAATGAATGGGAATAAATAATCGGTGCGATCAATTTATAAGTCCACTGCAAGTTAACTCTATCAAAATGTTCGATCATCGTTCAGCTAATCGATGGGTTGACTTGAGGTGACAATCTGCCAACAGTTTTGTGAACATGTAGAATGCTTCAAAAGGTGTGTTTGTGTGTGCGAACATGAGGAGGTTTCATTTCGAAATCAGCAGCAAAATGCATGGGAAATTTCAACGATTGCTCAATAACCCGAATTCTGTGGACCAATATTGACATCAAAAGATCAGAGTCCCTACTCTCTCTTGATTAAAGATAAATCTGGTTGTTAGCTGGGGTAAAGGCACTGTATCGTTGGAAACATAACTAATAGGCGAAAAGTTTTTATACACGATTTCTGCAGAAGCTGGCTAAAATCTGTAGACAATTTCCTATATTGCTGCCCAGCTCTACAGAAACGCCACTTGTCCTGCGTGGAAGCATAGTACTTCGACAACTTCGGCGATAAGATGCAAACATCTCATATAAAATAACTTAAATTATTTTCTCTAACAGACTAAATCTTAGTCTCTCGTTTCGTCTACCCAATCCTAACTGAAAAGAAATGTGATATCCGAATCTTCTTTGATTCGCTAGACTCAGTTTCTCCAAACTCGATATATTCAACGGAACTGCACGGCAGACGAACTCGCGAATAACGCAACTACACTGTCTGATATTTCACCTAATAAAGCGTCTTTAGGCATTCCAATTGTCACATGCAGACTAATGATAAATTACCGTGACCGTGATTATTAAATTAGAAGCTATTGAGAAAACTAACCTTATTGGGGAAAAGTGGCACAACATGTCTAGCGACTGCACATCAGCTCTACAATAGGTGTAGAAATCACGGGATACAGTCTTAAAGGCTAGCATGCTACTAGGCTTGGTATGTACTCAAATGACTTTTGCAGAAGCTACATGAACGAGGAGGAAGAGGAGACAATCCTACACCTTCTATGCACTTGTCCTTCTCTCTACCAGAAACGTAAGGTCCACCTGACGTTCAAGATCTCTTTTGCTATATCCAGAGCTCCAAATGGTTTAACGAGTAGAGTACTAAAAGTTTAGATCCGCGTGGTAGCACAAAAGACCTCTTTTTTGGTCTTAGTGAGTCTGGCTCACCGACTGCCAATTTAACCTAACCTAACCATGTTCGAGTTTGTGATATTCATCATTATGTTTTATTAAACAATATTCCAGGGAAGAAACTAAATAATGGACCCAGACACAGGCTTTACCTGACACCAAACACCCAAACAATTGTTCGCTTTGTGCAACACTCCTTCAAACAAAAATGTGATTGAAATTTTCATTTTAAAATTTCCCATCAAATCAAGAGCTCTGCTCAAACACGATTGAAACACTTTCCAAAACACATTAAACAAACTTGAAACAAAAAAAATACACAAACGATGTAGTATGAAAATTAAATTCCAACTTAAACACAACGTCTTACTTGTAGAGTAATTAATTTGATTACTAAACTCTCTAATTTCGAGCTGGTTACCCGGCCTTCAGCTAATCACATCAATTTAAAAGTCGCTTTCGAAAGGATAACGAATTTCGTAGTGTTCGTAGTTCCACGAAACCAAAACCACTACGAGACACTTTCATTCTTACCGAACCACTTTCAGTTTGCAAACATGTTTTTTTTTCCATTTTGAACAACATCCGTAACTGTAATTTTCTTCTTCTTCTTCTCTCCTTTCAGTGTTGGCTTTGGGAATTCAATGCCACTATCGGTCATCTCTAATCTCGGCGGCTCGTCTACCAGCCTCAAGAGCAATTCTATTGGCGCCCAACTAAACCAAGTCAGCATCGGCAGCAAGTCGCAACAAATTCCCGTGGAATCTTCAATCAGTGCCACAGATGCAGCCTCCATCGTCAATCTGAAGAAACCACCAAATCCTATTGCCGCAGCAGAGAATTCCGGTTTTGTTTCATCACCATTGTCGGCATGCTCGACGTTGCTTGCCACCAAGTCTTTATTGTCGGCTGAATCATCGATTATTGGCGAAACGAGTGCAAATGTGCATGTCAGTGGAGCTCCAGCTTTTGTCTTGGCAATTGCTGGTGCCCCAGTCGCCTCGAAATCAATCACGAATCCAAACGTTGTTAGTTCCATTACCAGTGATCTTCAGAAGAACTACAACGAGAAATTGGCTTTGTCGTCGTCCTCCTCTTCCTCCTCGTCGTCAACAACTGCTATTGTTGCAGTGGCTGTTGGTGGTGGCAGTAGAAACAGTGCTGGTGCTGGTGGTGGTGGTGGTGTTGGTACACCCAGTAGCAGCAGCAGCGTTAAGACTGGTGGCAGTGGAAATGCCGTAGCTACCACCCGTCATAGTAGTACAGGTAGAGGCGCTCGCGAGCGAACAAGTTCTCAATCGCATTACTCGACCGATAAAAGCGGCTCATCGGGTTATTACAGTTCGAATGTGTGTTCCACGTATTCGGTTGAAGATCACATCTACTGTGAGCCGGTTATTGATATCCTGGAAGGAAACAAGTCCGCCACTTTGAAGACAGTCAAATTGGGCCAGCAAAGTGGCACTGGCCCACGAAAGATTATGATCGTGCACAATAGCGATGACGATGATGAGGATCACCTTCACCATCGGCCGCACGATCACTACCGCCAACAGCAGCATATAAAGCAGAATCTGCGTATCCTGGAAAACAGTATTGAGACCTTGGACAGGCATCTTAAGAACTATCCCAAGCTAACAGCGCAGGATCGAATAGCATCCTTCGTGCAAACGCATACGCAACCGCCAAACGTTTTTCAAGCGCAAGATGTGGCGGCTAAGAATCGCAATGGACACCTGCCGACAATTATGGAAGGCGGGACAGTCGATGGAAAAGCAGCAGCAAGCTCACCAAAGACCTGGCAGGAAGAGATCGCTGACGACTCCCTTTTAGATATCGATCTGGACTCTTTTCTTCTCGTGACCGAGGGCAAGGTTAAGGGCGGAATCGACAATCCTAATTTTAACAAGTCCGAGGTCCTACACGACGAGGACATGGAAAATAACTACAAATGCGCAAAGTATATCAATTCCTGTCCCGAGGATGCGTACAGATTGGAGAGTGAGGTGGGCAGCTCCCTCGATCATTTTTTAAAGAAATACGAGGATCAAATACATTTCCAAAACACACGCGAACTTCTCGAAGATGTACGCGACAAAATTCGTCTTCTATCATCCGAAGGAGTCGACAGTAGCACAGTGATCGGCAGAGTCATGGACAAACATCTACCAGGAGAGCTCGACTCCATGATCAAGGCTCTCAAATCCGAACTCGAATCCTACCTCGAACGAATGAATCACCATAGCGAAATGGAGATCCGTCAGCTCTGCACCGGTCTCGTTAAAAACCAAAACATAGTCAAAATGAAAAAAGCCTTTGATAGGCGCAAATCGAACGCTAGTGATCCCGAATATGATTTCGCGTACGAAGCGATCCGCGAGAGTGGCACGATTGTCACGGTGCAGCATACGCGGCAGCACATCGATACGACTTCGATCCGGTGCACGAGCGATCCTAATTTTAAAATGAAACGCAAGTCATTGTGTGAGATATTTCCAACAACGGACGCGGCGTGTTATGTTGGAACATCGACGGGCATGGTTACGGGTGATATTGTTGCTAATGGTGGTGGTGCCGGTGTGGGTATTACAGATCAATCCAGTTCGGTTTTAAATGATGGTGCAACGGCAATGATGACAAGAACGCAAATGCAAAGGAATTTATCGTTTCATAAGCCAATTCTGAACAAGTTGGGAAGCGAAACACCAGGCGACGGTGACAAGGACTCCATATTGGATTGGCATCGAAAGAAACCGAGTATTTGGGAAATGTACTACGGAACGAATCGAATGAATCAAACTCTACTCGGCAAGCGAGGAGTAATTACAAACGGAAATCAAGCAATGTCGTATGTAAGTAGATAGTTGTAGATATTAAAATGTAAAAAAGAATGGCTCGTTTTGGCTTCTTTGCTTAGAGCTGGGCTGCCAAAAATTTGAATGGGAATAGGTATTGCAGTTTTCCAAATTTTATTTCGAGAAAATAAAAATCGATTAATAAGTTTCTTAACGATTTCTATTTATTCGTAAAGCGGTAGTTATTCTGCAACCATTTAAGATTTTGACTTCTTTGGCGGCTCGTGTTTCACTGAAATCGCTCCCCAAAATCTTCAAAAAAAGGCTCCTCCTTCAAACTGAAAAACGACAGTCTAATTTTACCCTAATATTTTGTATTTGCTTTTAAAGTGCAAAGAGCATTTTCTAAATTTCTAAAACTATTTTACTCAATAAGAATTAAAAATAAATTCTGATGAAGCTGGCAAACGCTCGTTGAAGCTGGTTAAATCTGAGAGTTTGTTCGCTTTTATAGCTTTATTTTCTACCATCGTGAACCGGCAACCAGAAAGCGAGAAGCAAGAAGCTTCTGCACCCTAAAAACTGATAAATCCGTATTGAAGCGATATATCCTTTACTTATCCGGCTCCCGACCCATGAAGGGTCCCTGCCTGAGAAACGGCTGCCTTTCATCCTCTGCAATTCAGTTGAAAGCACGCTGCTTTCAGTTGTCCAGACCAAGCGCTCTGTCATCGGCGATAGCTTCGGTCTTCCTTGTCGTCTCGAATTTGGCGGGATTCAAGATCCTCTTGGCCCCAGCATTGTTGTCCATAAGCTCGATGTGGCCGAGCCAGTGTAGATCTTCATATGCTTTTTCGTTTGGTGAAACTTTTAGGGACAATATGAACGTATCTACGTATATAATTTCTTGTGGCTAAAAATATATTTGTAGTTTTTGCTTCGAAACTACTTTTTTATGGGTTGAGTTTGACACTCTGCGTAAAGTATGAGTTGGAACTGCAATTTTCCAGCTTCAGCGCTGATTAAAACCCTCTCAGGTGAGCAAAAAGTCCACAGTATTTCGAGCGGGCTATAGTTTTGCAATTTAATTTATACGTGTCCTTATTTTAACCGTCTAACAAGGAATTAGCTTTTAAATATAGGTTTATAGCTTGCGACCATCATATATTACATAAGGGGTTTAAGGAAATTTCTTTATTTTGTTTCTGTTAAACAGTTCTTATAGGTATACATATTTAGTATATCGTGAACGATATTTTACATAAACAAAAACATGACTAGTTCCGAAACAGTAACAAAAAGGGGCACACTTTTGACTTTTTGCTTAAAATATTTAATTTCAAATAGTTTCTATCGGCCCGTAAGCTACGGTGCTTTGACATTACTAACTCCCATACATTTATTCGATGAAATAAAGCTTAAATATTCGTGATTCATCCAATTCACTTTAAATTTTTGCTTACAACTGATTCTGTATTCAAAGGTACAAAAAAACATACATACCAGTTCATATTATTAAGTTGCGTTAGCAGTATATGCTTCCCAGAACTGGGTCTTCAGATATTATATTTATTTTTGTTAGAATACCCTAATTCGGGGAAATATTTATTTCAAATGAAACATCTCAATAAAAGATCACGTAAATATTTTTACACTTAATTATCTGATTCATGCGAAAGACTTGAATCAATGAAATAACGCAACCCTTAAGTCGTATTCTTTCAGTTTCAAGTTTTTGTCTTTCAAAAGTAAAATATAAATTTTCCATTCTTCTGCAATTCTGACATCGGGTCTAAAGTTTGCAATCGAAACAAAATTAATTTGCAAATCAATGCAATTGTTGCCCAATTGTATAGCTGGCAGTTCAATCTCACAACATTCTTTAGTCAAGGTTGACATATCAAATAAACGAATCACGTTACAATTTCAATTACTTAACGGGAACTCTAAACACGTCATAATGTAGCTGCGGAAGCTACAGCTAAACCGTACCAAAACACATTAAATACATAGCTGTAGATACATTAATACATTTAAAATTAGGTACATATAACTTGAGGTCGAACGTCAGCATTCTCAAATCTCAATCTTAACAACCCATCACCACACCAGTATGCTGATTGTGAAACAACTCCATCGATCAGAGAATACTCATCATACCTACCTACCTCTCTGTGTCTAATTATTCTATTTCTTTATAATTTTTTTTTTTTTTGTTACGAAACGCAAATAGCGATAGCACTGACCAGGTTTAAAAATTAAAATCTCTTACCTTGCCATGTCGAGATTTTAATGAACCAATTAAAATACAGAATAACAATTATCTGTTGAGTTTTTGAAAAAGATTAGTTTGGCACACGAAAGAATTTACGTGTACCTATTAAATCTGCAGATATTTTGTGTTGTTTTTTTTTGCCAGTGAACAGCAGTAGCATAATTTGAGTATCTTCTCAGTAGCTGTAGATGTGAATTTAGTATTTCGTCTGGTTCTGGTGTATGGGAATGATTTAGAATGTTAGAATCTTTGGTCATCTGCTGGCTGATGTGGCAATGAATTGTATAGAATGTGAAAGGAAGATTGATACCGACCTAGACACTTGAGAGCGCTGACGGTGATTAGAACATAGTACATTGGGGAAGAAGTTTAATTGACCCAACAAACTGTTGGACTGGTGATGATGAAATTAATTTGTCTGTCTCTTTTGTTTTGGTTTTTTTCTTATGTTTTATTGGGGAATACTATCGGTTGTAGTTATCGGACACTAACAATAAGTGTATGGAAAGTAGTACACATGAAGACAATGTTATTATTTTATCTTGTTAAATATCAAATAATTAACTTGAAGATGTTTTAACAAAAAAGGAGTTAATGTTATGTGGGCGTTTCGTTGCCATCAGATGACAATTTACGTCTCAAAAATGTGTTTTTCTTCAAAATGATTGTATAGGGTATTTTTTTAGAAATAAAACAAAAATGATTTTTTTAAATTGACATGAAATTTAATGTATTCGAAAGATACTCTTCTGGCTTTGTAATTTAAATATGATTTCTGACATATGACATAGGTCCAAATTTCGATGACTTTTTCCAACATTTGTGGCCGTATATCGGCAATAACGCGGCGAATGTTGTCCTCCAAGTGGTCAATCGAAAATACCCACAGAAAATAGTCAAGCGGCGTTAAATCGCACGATCTTGGAGGCCAATTCACGGGTCCGTAACATGAATCGGTGCGATTGCGAAACGTTTCCTTCAATCAATCAATTCAGGCACGAGCTGTGTGACATGTTGCGCCGTCTTGTTGTTGTTCAATTGATGAACGAAAAATTCAGTAATCATGGGTCTATAGCGGTCACCATTGAATGTAACGTTCTGGGCACCATCGTTTTTAAAAAAGTACGGACCAATTATTTCACCAACCCATAAAGCACACCAAACAGTCAGTTTTTGTGGATTTGACACTGTCTCAATATACACTTAAAGATTATCATCACTCCAAATACGACAGTTTTGTTTATACATTCAAATAAAAGTGAGCTTCATCGCCAGACAAAATTCGCTTATGAAAATTGGGATCATCGGCAATCTTGGTTTGGGCACATTCACCGAATCTACGCCTTGCTAGGTGATCCTATGGCTTCAAATCGTGCACGAGTTGGATTTTGTAAGCACGCAAACCAAGATCTTTCCCCAAAATCATCCATAAAGTGGATGGACACATATCCAAGTCCTGTGCACGACGGCGGATACACCGATTCAGGTCTTCCTCTACGCTAGGCTCTACAGCAGCAATGCCTTCTTCTGTACGCACTATACGACGTCTATGTAGATATTATCATTTAGAGTAAACGTGTTGTCAAAACGTTGGGCGATTGTTAATTTTTATTTTGGGCGATTATTGCCGCTGCAATTTTGGTCAATTATTCATGAATATTTTCCAAAAATTGAGTTTGGGGCGATTGTTCATATTTATAAAACTATCAATTTGGACCGAAGTTGGACCCCCTGCTTTATTTCACTGTAAGATTTAGAGTAGGTACGAGTTAGGCTTGCAAAAAGAGAGTTGAAAACCTTCAAAAATTGGTTTGGGCGATTGTGGGCGATCCTTCATTATAAATAACTACGACATACTCTTGGGCGATTATTTATTTTTTGGTTTCGGCGATTATTCGCGCAGCCGATCAAACTGTCTGAATTAATTAGTAAATTATTGTTGTTATAGATTTCTTTCTTTAATCTTTCTAATGTGTTTCGTTATCGTTTGCGTACCATTTGATCAACTGTGGTGGTTCAATTGTCCCGGTATTAACTTCCTCTACCTCGGTCTCTGCTTCAGTTAAATTCGCATCCAACTCTTCCAAAGTCAAGTCTTCGGAAACTCAATCCGATTTCCGAGTTATAGGAATCATCCGAAGGTACCTAACTGGGACAGAGATCTGTCATAATATTTATTTTTATCCTATTTCATGCAATTTGCAGAACACTTTGCGAAAGTTAATCTCAAATCCGAAAAAAGTGCAATCTCAAATGTTATACGTTTTAAACAAAGTTTCTTCTATTGGGTCACCACATTGCACAACAGCTTGTTACGGAAACTTAATAGGATTCCTGTACATCGGCCGTAAAGGTTCTGTGACAAATCTTTCCATCATCAGTTTAAGCAATTCAACAGGTTGGTGCACTGTGTTATAGTCAACCAACAATAAAACCTTTGATGGTTAATTGTTTTTAATAGAAAACAAAACATTTTCACTTCACTCTTCAATCAGTCATGAAACATTGTGATGTAATCCAACCTTAGGGTGAATTTGTGTAAATTAGCGGATTTTTGAAACTTTTAAAACTGCTCGGATTTGCAGATTTGCCAATGGCATTGCACTTTACTTTAAGGGAACCATCACCTGCCCATCGTGAAGTTCTGCTGTCTTCTTTTCAATCCTTGAAAGTGCGACACTGACAGCTCGCTATGAATTTCCGATAATGTCAATCCAGTCAGCTTTCAGACGTTGGCTTGTGGTTTTGTCTAAATAAATACTTCAAGTATGAGTTCTTTCCGATTTTGACCGAGCAGCAAGATTTGTCCATCGTCATTCTGCACACACGAAACTTGACTTGGGTTTGTAAAGCCCGTCCCTATATATATGGTGTTTTTTTAGAGGTTTACAACTTCGTTTTAATGCCCATCAATTTGGCTTTATTGGACGGATAATTTTATGCCATTAATGTTTAAAAATGATTTCGCACTGGTTTGAATAAAGACAAGTCTAGAGGTCCAATTTTCAACCACTTTTTCAAGCATTTGGGGCTGTATGTCGGCAATAACGCCACGAATGTTGGCTTCCAAGTCCCCTAACATTTCTCGTTTGTTGACTTAGGCGAGCGACTTTACATATCCCCAAAGAAAATAATCCAATGGTGTCAAATCACACGATCTTGGTGGCCAATTGACAGGTCCATTCCGCGAAATTGTGCGCTCATCGAATGTTACCTCCAATAAATCGGTTGTGACGTGCGCTGTGTGGCATGTAGCGCCGTCTTGTCGGATCCACATCTCATTCACATTAATACCATCCGATTCGGGAACAAAATAGTCGGTTATAAAGGCTCTATACCGGTCTCCATTAACGGTAACTGACTCTCCAGCATCATTTCGGAAGAAGTATGGCCCAATGACTCCACCAGCCCATAGAGCACACCAAACAGTCAGTTTTTGTGGATGTAATAGCGTTTCAAGGGTCTCATGTGGATTTTCTTCACTCCAAATGTGGCAATTTTGCTTCTTGCGTTGCCATACAATCCAAAATGAGCCTCATCACTGAACAAAATTTTGCGGTAAACTTCGCAAACTGAACCATTATTTTCGAAATAATTTTGCACGGTTTGCAAGCGTTGTTCATTTGTCAACCTGTTCATGATGAAATGGCAAACCAAACTGAACATAAATGCCATTAGAGTTGCCATATTTGACCACAAAATGTCAGTTTTATCTCTATTAGAAGAACCAACCTCTAAAAAAAAAGCCCTTTACTTTCAAGGTAAAATTAGATAGAATTTCTTGGCCTAAAAGAGGTTTCAGGCGTTCTGTAATTCACGCCGTTAAAAGCCTCTCCCTTATCGTAGATGGAGTGCAAAATGCTGAGATTCCATTCGTCGGGCATGCTCTCGTAAGACTTATCGCACATTTTTGGTGCACCGGACCTGATATAAGCATTGTACTCACGTTTGGGCTGAACGTGTACCTTATAAATTCTTACCGGATCCGAAGGGGTGAAGTATTTCTTGTTAATTGTGGAAAGCGTTTCGGTCTCAGCGATGCAAGTACCATTAATAAAAAATTCGTATAAAGGTACTACTTTATCCACAGAAGACAGCTTTGCGTTTTGGACTGTCTTTAATGTGCTTATTATACGTTGTCATTCCAGTCCAAAACAGTGAAGTTCCTTAGGAGGAGATGTCCCACCTCTTGCTAAGGAAAACTTCCCAGAATAAGACAACATTAGAAGCTTCTTAAAATAACACCTCATGGCTATGGAAATTGCTCCAGACAACACTTGTCGAGTGTGCCACGAAGACGAAGAAACAGCATAGCACGTTCAGTGCCACTGTGATGCCTTATCGACATCACATCTTCGCTTCTTCGTTGCCTTGAGGCAACTAATAATACCGCCTCTTTGCCCAAAGTCTTAGCCGAATTTATCCGCAAATGCGGCGTCTTTGGCGAATTCTAAACGCATTCATCGCAATAGGCCCACTGTGGCCGCTATGATATGGGTACGAAGTCCCACCTCGTTTCGTAATCTAATCTAATTTAGCAATAAACATCACATTAGAAAGGGGTAAGAGAATCTCTTTCGTATGCACTTAAAAACTAACATCAATTGCTAAAGACTAACATGGGAATTCTGAAAATCTACTCTAAAGTCCCATTAGAGATGAGAGATATATAAAAAAATTCTAGAAAGTGTACGAGGGCGGCAAAGGGAGGTTTGGAAGCAATCTGAGCTTCGACTTTCACGAAAATGATTTAGTACTATAAGTGAAATGTTTCATCATGTCCTTTGATCTAGAAGTAAGTGTAAAGGAATAAACTATTAAGAATCCTATTTGATAGAATTCTCGGGAAGTCATTGTTTTAACAATGTGTAACTGAGCCGTAACCTTCCTTAGGTGGCCGCACCAGTTAATCTATGGCAACAACCAAATAAGCTTATTCATTTTCATTTTTAAATGCTTTTTATGGTGCAGCTTAGTCTTTAGAGAGAATCATATCTAAATGTTTGTTGAATTAAAAAAATTGTCCTGGCCAAAGCCGAAGGAATCTGACCGAATCACAACAATATATAACTTAATGGTTTCCGAATTCTACACACTTGGGCTGGTATTAGAAATGTTTTTTTTAACCAGTCATCCTTTAAATGTCCAATTCATGTCTAAATCCATTAAATTGCAAAAGAAATAATAGCAACTTAACTCCCTTAGCCTCAAGTTGAGTACTTAGTGAAATTCGCAAAACTTATTCATACCTAGACATTTATGAAATGTCTACCAACTCCCACTTAATATCAAAAAGCAGTGCCACCAAATATCCGAAACATATTATCTTGATGTATTTCTCAACTTCGCTGGCCCGGCAACAAGGGTCAATTGTGGAGCCACCACTTTTTGCCGGTATCCCAACGCCCCCTTTTAATTTTCTTCAGAATTCAGCACACGTTGCGAAAATTCGTTAGTTTTGCAAACCAATTTGACTACGAGAAGACATACACATCTGCATTTGTCCACTACAGCACGACTACATCCACAATAAAATCAAAAAAAAATCTGAAACTTGTTGAGAAAATGCTTAAAACAGCTGAAGCTGAAACTAGATCTTGTAACAAGATCATTCAGTCTAGAAGAACGTCGCGTCGCGTCGTAGCCGGTTTTTACATCTAACAGCACCATAATGCAAGTAATGCTTGAAAACTATCAACCATGACCACAAACAGCGAAAAGTAGGCTACTACAAGCGACACACAGTGAGCGCCGCGCCGCGCCGCCACACAAATTATGATCATTGTCCGCAAGATTACGAAAATGAAACCGAAATTAATAACCCAAAACCCATATACCAAGCATGCTGCGGAATTGGACCCAATTATTTTGCCTTTAAAGTGGTCAGTTGTCTTATTGCAAAATTGTCCAAGGGTTAAATTGGTCGCCACATGACCCACTGGCAATTTGGCCAACATCGACACTTATCGTTCGAAATGTTCATACACAATACGATATTTGGAACATTGCTAACGAAATGCAATGTGGTTTACCTTTTGCAGTTTTGTAATTGCACTCTAGAGGATAAGGAGTGTCCCAGTAATAGTTCGGCGTACATATTATTAAATTATATTATTTGCATTGCACGGCAGCAACAATATTATTGATTAGGTCGTCAGGGCAATCGTTTTTTTTTTTGGGTGTGGGAAATGAATGGAGTAATTAATATTGAAATTCAATGCAGTTTGTTAGTTTTAGGTTGATGGGTTGAATATTAAGAATTGTTTAAATAACCTCATAGGATACCTTTGGGATACAAAGATATAATTATGGATTAGGTAACTATGTGCATATAGAGGGTAGTTGTACCAGTTTACCGAGTTTGAAAATTTAATAAGCTGTAAAAATTACTTTCATTTGGGTAGAAATATATTATAAATTTGTATACCTCATAGAAGTTATTTCATTATTATTATCAATTCATAAAAAAATGATGTAAAATTAAAAAAACATAGACTTTTTCCTATTCTCAAACATCTTGTTTCTCAAACCCGAAAACAGTGTTTCAATATTTCTAATATAAATGGCCCATATAGGACCTGAAGCCTAATTTCTCTAACGCACTTAACTACTTAGCCATTGCACCCACGATGGATAGTTAATCAATCCAGTTATTTCTAATCGTTAGTAATATGCTTATAAAATGTTTCGGTTCTCTTTCACAGAGTCTTCGAAAGACCCACAACCCAATCGACGGGAATTGTATTTATAACTTTTGAACGTTTTTTTTTTTTTCTGATATGGATAAAAATGTTTCACCACTTGCACTAAAAACCAGGAGAATCGTCAGATTATTAGACCTGGTAAAAATTCCGATACCCTTATGGGCCAATAACGGTCGCAGTTTTCAGTGCAGTTTTCGTCCCTGTTGAAATTTATCGTTCTCTTCTTGTAAATGTTTTTTTCAAATCGGTAAACCACTTGCAGGTGGTCTTTGTTGTTATTATATAGGGTCCGCCATCTAACGTTTTTTTCAACTAGTGCTTATTTCGCGAATAGTAACACTTAGCACATGTCTGATTTGACAGATAATTAGTTTTATCCTTCCGCTGAACGAATATGGTTGTGTATACGCTTGAACAACGCTGGGAAATATTGCGGCATAATTGGGCCATTTTTGTTCATAAAAATTGAAGAAGAGGATATTGGAAACATTTGGTTTCAACAGGACGGGGCTACGTGCCACACAGCCGAAGCTACACTCGATGTTTTGCGCCCTGTTTCAAAAAAAAAACTTATTTGGCGGACCCATAGATCTGGCCTTACCAATGGTCGTAGGAGTACTTTAGGATAATTAATTATGGTGTTTCAGGAAACCGTTGTACAATTTTATCGCAGACCTTTCGTTTTAAATGGCTTGTCCCTTTGTTTCTTTGCTTCTACTCATTTGGTTTCTGCGGAAACTCACATTTCAGTTGCAGGTCCATAAGCCTTTGAAGCCTATCAGGAGCTCTACCCTTCATAAAGAGCTATGATCGGAACCCCGTATTCTCTACTCGCACTTCGAATACTCATCGATCCGGTTCTATTAAAGACTCATTTTTTTCTATTTTCGAACACCTATTCGTTGGTGTTATAGGGTGGACATAAAGGTGTTCGAAAAGAGGAATACTAATTTTGTTCACAGTTTTGGTTGCACAAGATCCAAGACAGTATATTTTTCTTTAAATTCCTATAAAAAAATTTAGAAGAAATAAAAATTAAGCAGTTCTGAATAAGGAAATCGAGAAAATTGTTTATTTTCATACAAGCAAACTTTATTTTTTTAGCAAATGTTCTTCAAATGTTTATAACTAATGCATCTATATGAAAAATAAAACACACACTATCGAAAGCATCCTGTAAACTGATCCTATTTCATTATTCTGTCCGTGAGAAACCCTTTGGCATTGGAAAAGGAATGTGCCGCAATATATATGTTTTGGTTTGAAGGGGAACATTGAAAAAACAACAAATTTATAACAAATTTAGGATATTTCATTATTCTGTCCGTGAGAAACCCTTTGGCATTGGAAAAGGAATGTGCCGCAATATATATGTTTTGGTTTGAAGGGGAACATTGAAAAAACAACAAATTTATAACCATTTTTCTAAAAAGTGTTCGAAAAACTGGTGTCGTTCTGGAAGAGGTGCCACTACCCTACTGTTTATTTATACTACTTTTGTCAGCATTTGAAATGAATGTCCACAAGTTCCCTTGGCGAGGAGTCTGCCTATAGAGTTTTGTATTTTTTTATAATTTTAGTGTATTTTGAGGATAAGTTTATGATGATTTCGCAAATCTTCTTTACGAATTTGTTCCCAGTTATAGACGTTGATATTGCAGTGTCATCTGACACTCCTCGATACCTAGACAAATGCGGGAAGTGCTGCCGCGTTCGTCTTTAAGCTCCTTTTGATGGAATTCGGCAACCTTCAGAGAAACAATAATCACACCGTACCTGAATTACAGTTTAATAAATCCTTCAATATTATACTCACCTTCGATTAATTCTGAAAGGAGAGTGCTCTTCTGGAAGATACACCAATCCACTTCTACACCGAAGGATCAAAAACTATTAATAGGGTACGTGGATGTGATTTTTCTAAAAGACTTATTCATAGTCTCTTCTCCCGTCTCACTCTCCATGAAAACTTGATCCAGGCGGAAACAACAAAATATTATCACGGCTAAAGAGAAACATGATATCAGCCAAGGATATCAGTATTTTTTTGGAGAGTCAAGCTGCCAAACGGCTCTTGTTGAGATGAGCGGTGAGATTCACTTTTGTTGAGAGAGAGAGAGATATTTATCGGAATCGTTCGCTACTTGTAAGTTTTTAATAAGATTGGCTGCCGTGAAGAGAACAAAACTTATGTGGATTAGAGGAATCTAGCGACTAAACCAAAGCTAAGCTAAACGAAACAAGGCTTTGCGTATTCTCAAACGAGGTGACTATCACCCACCTAATTTGTACGTGCCCTTCTCTCTATCTCAGAGAAACGTTTCACGTATGATTATAACTCGGGCCCTGTCTCGGGGTTTCTCAAAAGCTATCTGGAAGGACTAAAACTTACTGAATTATAATTGTGAGATTAATATGCGAACGCTCGCAATTTGTATAGTACGACCATAGTGAAGTTTTGCTCCATTTCGGCGAGTTTTCGATCACATTTGCTCACTTTTGAAAGGTGCGATACCAACCGAATTTCAAGATTTAACTCAATGTTCCCGTTGGGACATCCATTTTCCCTCTAATGGCCTTCATTCACATAAAAACTACCTAGGTAATGTTTCTATTAATCGATAAAAGACAGAGAGGCATAGTGCTAGAGATCAATGATGTGACCATCAGATTTTCAATAGTCACCAATTTTTTAAATATAGCCTCAACACTAGGCATGCTTGCTTGTTTGGGTCGGTTAAGACATGTTTCTTTTGTCAAGATTTGAGAACAATTATTGTACTGTCCATAACTAAATGGAAGCTGCTATTTTACCCGGCGATTTGTTAAGTTACCTTGAGTACGACTATTCTCTTACTCTGGATGTTTAACGAACTGTCCCTTATCACCTTCTTACGCTGTGGCTAGCTGTATACCGTATGACTCACAACAGGCGCCTAGGAGGCGCTATGACGAGCCACTACGCTTTTGTAAGGTACATCTACTTCCAGATAAGGGTGCATTTTTCGGTCACAGAAGATATCAGAGATTTACTGGCACTTCATCCACCCAACGCTAGATGTCGTCATAGACGATTGTTTCTCTGTTGATCATAGATCCCAGACCAGACTTTACCATATAGATAAATATCTAGAACAGATTGAAGTGGGTAAATTAATGTTTAGTACAGAAAGACATTTTTCATCAATCCCCATTCCCTCTGAAATCAGCCACACATACTTAAAATGCCATTAAATCTTAAAATTTCACAAGGTCTCCTGCCTGTCCTTGTTGTAGCAAAGTTTAAGCCTATTTTCAACCGAACAGTTAAGTAAAGAGGCACATTCATTAGTCGTACAACACGAATATGGAATGCTTTACTACGTTCTACTTTTGCTGCACATTAAAGTCTGCTAATATTTAATACCGATGTGCATCCACATCTCTTTTCCTTCTAATCCTTATCTTCCTAATGACCCCGCTGCGTATCTACACTTAGCACGTGTTTTTTTTAAATATACTCTGAAATTTTTTTTTTAGCGTTGGTGAAATTAGTCGGAAAAACTCAGAAGTACTTCTCATAAAATACAACTTAAGTTTATACTACAATTTTTGTTACCACTTTAGGAAAGTTAAGGTCGCTAGATTTTTTTTGACACACGCAGTTGAGGTTTCAATTACTGTTAAATTCCATAACATCAGTACAGTTTACGTGATCTGGGTATCGATCGAAAAGTTAATTTATTTCAAGTTATGAACCTTACCCAAAAGCCTTGAGATTTTGATTTGTTGATTCAGCTAAATTTATAACATCTGATTCATAAGCGAGCCTTTTAACAGACGTGCGGTTTTCAATTTCAAGCTGTTCAAACGCCCAACGAATTCGTAATACTTCAATCCGTTACATGCTACGTTAATTTAAATCGCTACTGTTAAATTGCTGGTATTCCATCTTCTCGCCCTCGGAATATACTTTCGCATTCAGATAATCGTCTTCAATTATACGTATGTCGATGTCGATCATAAAAAATGGCAACACATATTATCTGTTTTCTTAGGACTAAAACGATGCCTGCACTCCTCTGAATGTTTGGAAGGATGCTGAATTCACATTCATAAAGGCTCTGTAATTATGAATCCGAAACTTATTTCTTAACCAGATAAACAAGGAATGCAATAAAACCAAGTTAAGAAGCTTGTCAGTAGATGTCACTAACACAACTCTTATATAAGATAGATTGAACGTCGGAAGAGCCTACATGGGGCTCTGGCACCGCGACTCCAAATGGAGTCTATTGTGCTTTCCCTGGAGGGGTCCTAGATCAATGGTTTAACTCCGAAGGAAGTCAGGAAGACAAGAATCTTCTTTGGGTGTAAAGAAGTGAGGCCTGTTGGTTAGATAATTTCCTCACTGAGGATGTTCTTCCTGAGACGAAAGATAGCCGGACAGTCCATGAGTATGTGAATTAAAGATTCGTAACCCTCTAAAGAAAGTCTACATGTAGGGTCCGGTGAGAGACCAATGCGGTGAAGGTGTTTTTTCAGGTGACAATGACCACTGAATATTCCTGTCAGGATGAATTTAAAATTGAAAATTCTTAGACTGTTCCTGTCCAGGTTGTTTAGAAATTTAGATTTCCAGGGGTGAAATTTGGGGGAAGATTTGTTTGGTACAATTCTGGCCAGTTGATTTAAGCCAGACTTCACTGGATTCGATAAGGGGTAGGCTTTTAACGTAGTTCTTGAAGTAATTTTTTCTAACACCACAAAAGGGTTCAGGGGCGACAAGTGGTGTGTTTAGCCAGTGAGTTTTCACTGTGAGCTGGGATCCAGTGAAGAATGACTAAGTAGTGACCTCATAGCAAGTTCATAGATGACAATGAAGGTTTCCAAAACAAGCTTTGATTCAATGACAGATGAGTCAAGAGCTTTGATGGCTGCTTGGCTATCTGAAAAGATAAATATAGTTTTAACTCGTGTGTTAGAACTTGATTTAATTCTAGCGCCCTGGTTAATGACTTATGGTTGGAATATGGATGAGTTAGGCGATTCTCCATAAATTCCAGATCTAGTCCCTGACTCCATCTTGGATCCGTCCACCAGACGAGATCATGTTGTGATGGTTTAGGTTGATATTTTTCCCAGTCCTCCCTTGGGGGGAATATGATAGAGAAGATTTTATGGAAGCCGCATTTCGGTAGCATGTCGTCTAGGATCGTGCGCTTTCAAGCTCCATAGAGTCTAGCAGAGACAGATGACCTCCACCTTAGGAGAAGGAGTCAATATTATTCGAATGGAACAGTCGACGGAACTCTGTCTTGCCTCCATTTGAATGTGTGTTTGTATAACCTAATCTAACCTCACCTTTTCCAATAAGGGAGGAGTATATATAGCTTTGCTATAGACCAGATAAGATTTAAACTCATATTCAATCAATTTATTTTTTGCGTCTCTATGTCTCTCCTTCACAGTTCAGAAGAATCTAAAAATGTTGTTTTTAAAAATCGTGCAATTATTTTCAATTAATCGTCCAAAGAGTCCTTCAGATATTTTTGGCAGCTAAACTCCAACTTGAACTCCTAATGTCATCCATAATCAATGTCCAATTTATTATAAGCATGTTAATGCCACAAAAATCTAACATGACCTCACAAACAAATTACATCTGATGGCATAGGCCGCCAATTTATTTAATTACCCTCCAAGACGAAATACAATGCTTTATCGACAAAATATGTGGTCAAGGATGTAATCGTCTGTTCATTGCGCTTGCGAGTGACATGGGTTATCGAGACAGTCAACCACTTTGAAGAAATACCCCGAAGGCAATTTCAAACCAAAGACACTCGCGTATGTCAATGTAGATGATCATGAATTCCAAACACAAACCCCAAACTGCGGCAAGCCCGGTGAACAAAACATAAAGACAAAAACCAAACATGGGCACACATAAAATAAAATATATCTTTACAAACGACTTCCTTGGCCGATCATTAACATGTTGCACAACATCTCTCAGTGTAAAACTTGTACAGAGAAAACAATTTTGGAATGTGTTTTGTTTTTATTTATTTTTTTTTAATATTAATTACAGTACACCTATCTGCCAGAGGAGCACGCTAATTACATACACATATATCATGTAATGCACTTTTTGCATGCACCCATCTTCAATATATCGGAGATGTTTCTATTCACTTTGTCACGATAGTGTGCCGTGCAACATTCGTGTGGAACTTTGTAAGACCGAGCGTGTCATACGGTCGTGTCTGACTAATATTACATCCGTCGGGCGAGGAGGGGGGGGCTTACTGAGATACTTAAAATCGAATAGCCATGGCAATAGCGATCCTTTGTTGCAGCCAGCTTTCGTTGATCGCAAAATAAAGTTGGCACCTTTGGTACTAGTCATAAAAATAGTTCCTGGTACTTATCTATAAATTCTCCTAGGACATGCATGCCGTGTAGATCATTCAAGTCTTAAGAAAATATATACAAACATTCACATTTCCGTTAGTACTCGTGAGAAACCGATGCACAATGATTTTAAATGTTTGAAAATTGTAGTGGTCACGAAAAATAGAGTGAGGTAGAGCATTACACATTCGTGTTGTGCCGCAGAGGAACGAATCCTTATATTTCACAGTACGTCCCAATACAGGCTTTGTGGTGAACTGATGAGCATTCCTGGCATGGTGGGTATGACGGTTGAAGTGTTGAAGGGGAGCAATGCAACTGGCTATTTCGTTTGAGCACTTGTGATGCGACATTACGACGATGACTAAGAGGGTCAAGCGATTTCGCAATATCTAGGTCGCCAATAAGTTTTGTCGCACGTCTTGAAAGGTAGGTTGTAGGTTTCGCAGCAAATTAGTAAAAAGTCAATTAACTTAACCATTGTATATGTTTCGGTTTAGTGCTAATGGTTGTGCTATAATAAGATGTAGCGAATTAATTTTCAGTACTCGATTGATGTAGTCGGATAGGAACAGTTTTTGTAAACTCATCAAAAACAGAGATACTAGAGAAGAGCCAAGTTATCTATAAAAAAGAACGTCCATTGAAAACATTTGTAAAAACCTCGACGGTAGCCAAACCTAAGTTTACGATATTTCTTAGTATAATAATTTGAAAAGTTGGTAAAAAACAATAAATAATAACAAGGAACGAGACTGAAGACAAAATATGCATGTTCCTTAGATTGAAAAAACCTTTTGATTGACTCCATTAAACTGAAGTCCTTATCGATGGCTTTAAATAGATTTTCCCATTTCCATGAATTTCATCCCTTCTAAGCAGCTGCAGCTGCAGCAGCTGCAGCTGGGTTATTCAAGGCGTAATTTTGTCGAATATCACATCGATATCTGGCAGACGGCTTCCTGAAATTACGCCCAAAAATCTCATTACAAAATTGTGGCATTTTTTCGTATAAAAAAAAACCGAAATATTTTGGCACAATTGCCAAGAATTTTGGCCCTTTTTCCAAATTTTTTTGGGCGTTTTTTCAGTTTTCTTAAATGGAATTAAAAAATCTTTTGGAAGAAACGCCCAAAAAACTTTTTGGATTTTTTTTCAAATTGAAAAGGAAAAAACATTAAAGAGGTTAATAGAAATGAAAAAAAAACTCTAGAAAGTTGCACCTTGTGACTCATTATTTATGCCTCCCTGAAATTACGCCAAAAAATTGATATGCAAAAAAACCCCCAAAAACCTCCATACAAAGTTTTGGCATGTTTTCCTAGAACAAAACACTCAAACAATTTTTTTGTGTTTTTTCAAAACTTGAAAAGTAAAAAACGCTAAAAATGTTTACCCCCTTGGTGCACGCAATTTAATCTACAACGAGTATTGGGCCTAATTTTTATATTAAATTCGTAAATTATGCCAAAAAAAAACAGTTTTTTTGAGCGTAATTTCCATTTTACTTTTTGGCTCTTTTTTTCCAAAATTTTGGCGTAATTTCCTAACTTTTTTGGCGTATTTTCCGTTTTAATTTTTGGCATGAAAGAACGAACTATTAAAGAACCAACAACATTAAGCAAATGGAGATATAATTCGTTCTTCGGACTAAAATCTCAGCCCATCGAATGCCTCGTTCGCTTTTCACCGCGTACAGTATTAAATATACACGATCACTGATCCGTAAGCGAAGGACATGAATAAATCGAAGCCAATTCCCACAATTAAAATTCAGCCATAACAGACTTCCAGATAATCACATTCTTTGAAAATTGAGAGCAGCATCTCCTTGGTACTTCACGATAGGGCAAAGAAACAGCTATCAGCAAAGTTATTCTGGGCTTGACTAACAGCACAGATGAGGAATTACCCAGATAGTCAACTCTGCAATCCCCTATCACTTTCAACCCGCAAAAAATATTTAATGACAGCCGCAAAATCCTCTCTCAATTTTCCCATCTGTGAATACGTGTGAGCCAGACACATGAAGTTAGATCTAATTTACTAGATTACCCGCCAAAAATAATTGTGGGTCACGGCGGATGTGTTGGGAAATAGGAAATTCTGCGAAGTGTTGAGTTTATGTGATTCAACTTTTTATTTTATTTTAATATAAATGTTTATAAAGAAGCCAAAAATTAGTTACGCAATAAAGTTGTTACAATTTAGTTGGAATATTTTTTGCGGTTATAAGAAATAGTTCTCTATTTTTTATCTGCCTAAAAATAAACATTCTTGGGTTTTTGTACTTTTCAATTTTGTTTAATAAAATGAGATAAAATGCATATTTTATTGTATTATTGCATAAATATTACTAAATTAGTAATGTTTGGGTGTAAAATATTTGTAGTAAATAGTTTGCAATGGTTTTTTATATATATACATATTAAATTCTTTGATTGTTTTATTATTTATTCATTATTTGATTGTTTTTATTCAACATATGAAAGTTTAATGAATATATGTATATATTCGGGTTCCGTGCATGGATAAAAAAAAGTGAAAAAGAAGTATTTGTAATCCTCTTTAAATTATGTTGTGTTACAAGATTTGTACGTTTATTCAATCAATTTTCTTAGCTGTTTCTTTTCTAAGGCGGTTTTGAAATTTTTTATATAAGTTAATATGCTTTATTTTAAAATTTAAAGTAAGCGATAGACGGAAGAACGAGAAAAAAAGGTAGCTGAAATGCACTACATATTGGGGGTGCATTTTTTTATCGAAAATGCTTGGTAGTTGAGTACATCACGAAAATGTTTGGTATTTGAGTACATATCATAAATAAGCATGCACATTATGTTACATATATATTGAATTATTTGGCCACTTTTTTTAACAGACGACTTTATTTGTCAAGTTATAATGTTTTGTAATTTTACTTTATATGAAAATAAACAAAACAATTTACTACTTCTACTACTACTAGGAAGTAATTGCAAATTTTGTTAAAAAAGTGTTTTGATGTACTAAAAATAACATTTGTAAGAATTTGGATTACGTTTTATTAAAAAGCGTTTTAAACCAGTATTCAATTGTGTAGAGTTACTTAACTGCTTCAATATAACCATCCATAATCTACGAAATCCTTGCTAGTATAGTTATATTTAAATTTATTGTCAACCGTCACGTCACGTTAATCAATATTATTTTGATTATTTTTCATTCAAAATTAGAATAAATTAGTTAAAACACAGCTTTATTCTTAATATTATAATATTTTATTATGTTATTAGTTGTGTGGTAAGTATGTTTTTATCAATCCATATTCACCGCATATTGACAATGTTTATTTTACACACCCAAATTGTGAGTTGTAATCTGCTGAAATTCATCAACTGTTCCCAACTTCTTGCTATAAAAAATGGCATTTCATGGGCGCGGCCATTAGCCCCATATAATTCGATTTATGTGTGCGTGATTCCCATTTGATTTGCACGTAAAAGCCCATATAAGTGCAAATTATGTGGGGCTTATCAGTTCGACTTAGCTTGTAGGCAAGGTGAGAGATTCGCTCTCGAGTTGACTATCTGGTTAATTCCTCATCTGTGACTAACAGCCTTACAGCAGTGCCCAGGGTGTCAAATTCACTGACTCCTACATTACATTTTGTTTAAAACTGGATGATAATCGACTCTATAGCATATACTTCCATCGATGGCAAGACCTATTTTGTTCGCTTCCGGCTCTATGATAAAAAAAAATATTAGGCGTATACGGCATAAGATCCAGGACCTAAAGCCTAGCCTCTCCAACCATTCTATTCTTTTAAATTTGAAAACCGATAAAAACTGTTGACTTCCTGTCAGTGTAGAGTGGCTTATCTTCGAGAATGTCCTTTGGAGCTATACGGCTATAATAAGATTACTCCTCTCATACGCATCTGCTCTTTGCTGGAACATGCTTCCGCGAAAACTTGTGATTTATTTACACTGGGTTGTAGGCTTAAATCATTGGATTATTACCATAAATTACCATGCACATTGGAATTTTGAAGAACCTGCGCGAGCATTATTCTTTGACCTCTGTATTACCCATATGCCGCCTGACGCAGTGACACCAGAAATCCTTCTGTGACAAAATGTTCAGACTCTAAGGCAGGAATTAATACCATCGTATTTTCACAGATGTTAGATCCTTAGTGGAATGCGAGGATAACAGACACCACAAATTCTTAGATAAACATGCGCCTGTTTTCCAAACGGAGGTATTCGAAATCCTTATGGATAGGCGTTATAACTTGAACAACAGATGGAGGGCAAGTGATAGCCAGTTTGCAGTGATAGCCAAACTACACTTAAATCGCCACTCAACCCGCTTTCCTCGTCAAAGATAGTGCTCGAACTTAAGCTTTCACTTAATTTGGTCGGAAGCCTGAACATAGTGAATCTTGTCTGGGTCTCAGGTCACACTGGCATTCAGGGAAATAAGATCTCCGATGAGCTTGCGAAGCAAGATCTAGAAAAACATGCTTTGGGTCTGCTTGTATCTGTAGTCGTGTCTTCCATTGGTACTTGGGTGTCTCATGAACACATTAGTCGGTGGAGCGAATGCGCCCGGTTATCTGCAAAAAGACTGCATATTTCTTTCTATCTCTCAGGAAAATCGACTGCTAAAGCGTCCTTACGGGCCACTATCTGTTTTGCGATCAGAAAGGTAATGACCAATGAGAAAAATATTGCTCCTGTCATTTTGTGTTTTTCTCTCGGCGAAGATGCATGCGTGCGACTTTTTTAATTAAATTAAAAAGAAGTGAAACGAAAAATAAATTATTATAATAAATAAAAAATGTCAAAAAGAACTTTTGCGATGATGGTGGAAATTGCAGAGGCAACGTATTTAGCAGCGTGTGTGCTGGAAAGCAGTGAAGACGATCTTGGTCATGAGCCAAAGGCACGAAAGCGGAGTATCTGGCAAAAGAAGTGGTTGAGCCGTCGCGAGAAGAGTGGATTTTGTGCTGGATTACTACTCGAATTGCGCGAAGAAGAACCTGAGCTATATCGCAACTATATCCTTCGTATGTCAGCCAATCACCTCGATTACTTGTTGAGGTTGGTGAAGCCACACATCGGAAAGCAGAACACAAATATGCGAGAGAGTAATCACGCTGCTCTACCTGGCCACTGGTGAGAGTTTCGAGCATAAATGAAAGGACAGATATCGTATTAAATACTTCGTCTTTTGTAGAAAAATGGTATGAATGAATTTCTTGCCTCGTCATTTATTACGCAACAGCCAAAAAGTTTAGTCATTTGCCCTAGGCGTCATTAAAGAGCTATCGCACGGCCATTTTTTCACGTCATTTAAATGGCACAAAATTCATGTCATTTGTTCCGCCATAGCTTTACGCACTTTTTGCTGACGTTTACTTATCGAGAGAATCTTTAGCTACTTAAAACATTTGAACTAAGCACGGGAACTAAATTTTCTACCTAAATAAATAAATCTTATTCTCCATAACGCAGTTATACTAATCAAAAAAAATATAATAGGACAGTCTTCTTGCCTGCTCCTAAGTATGTCATCAATTGTTAGAAAATGTATGTCACAGCAGCAAATCACATAAAACCCGTATGAGAGCGAAATTCCCATTAAATAATAAACTGTGCACTTATGCTGGTTTAACTTCACTCACCAAATAAATGTAAGCACGTTCCCATATATGGTCCCTTCGCTGCCTTACTAATAGTTTAATCGATCGTTAAATTACCACTTCAAAAAAGTTGTTCTTTTTTCTTTTAACTTTTTCCAAAGTGCGCCTATTAACACCAGTTGGGCCACACCGACACGGTGCGTTGTTAGACAGTTTTCCTTATGCAACACTTCATTCATGCACTTTCAGCAGTGAGCGAATGATAATGACTTGACTATGATACACATGCGAGCATGTTGTATCTGTATGTACATCGAACATCTCAATTACGTGCATTCATCAATGAATGAAATGAAACACATAAAACTAAAAATACCGAAAAGTATCTATGTACGTATAAACGTATCTAAACTGCTGCTTGAAAAGACGAAAGTAGGCCTCGGTATGTTGGTTGTTTTTTGTGATCTGCAGCTGACGAGTGCATTGGAACTACTATCCAACAGCAAAGATTGTTGGCCTGAGATTTTCGATAAATTATCTAAAACAAAATTTGAACTAAAGATAAAAAAAACATTGATGGGTAAATTGTTGACGTTTAACCATTGCCTAATGCATCGCAGTGTATAAAGTGGTACTTTGGATAGCCTATCGCGGTGTCAATTGGTAATAAATAACCCAAGCATTTCAATCAAACTTCTTGAAAATTAAGGCGTTGAATACTGACGAGGAAGTCAAGGCAAAGTATCATACATCATCATTTAGATTGATATGTGTAGAAACACTTCTCTTTTAATTGCACATCCATTGCAACATTTGTGAATTAGGAAATACTTCAATCTGTCATAAAATTGTGAAATTAAGTTCCTGCTAAACACACTAAAACCTTTCATATCTGTCAATAAAAGTTAAACATGACAGCACATATTCTTGTCGCCATTTGAAAAATCTCTGACAAATCCTCATAGTTGTAGTAAAATCAATATTTTACTACAGTAATTCACGGTTAGAGGCTCCGCGTCGGAAAAGAATTAATGATTTTTAACGTATTTGCTTGGGGAACACGGGAAATCGCCAATTTATTTGCTTGCGAACGCAATAAAGCGTTTATTTTATTTACCTTTATTACTTTCCCACTTTTACTGCTGGGGAACTCAATTCAGTAGGCCTCCCAGTGTCATGTATGAGTGATCACGGGATTCTTAGACTTGCCAATACGCGCATGCTCCTGGTAATTTGTTTGATTAAGGGGCCCATTTAAGTTCCTATCTACTATTTATTTACAGGAACCAACTCATGCCAGTTTTACCCCCTCTAACTTCGCTTACAACATAGCTGGAGTCATAAACTGTTAGAAATTTGTTGGGATGCATACCAGTAAGTCTTTTACAATTCTTTAACATGAGCAATTCCTGGGTTAAGAGGCCCCAAAATTAGCAAAAATAGTAACTCACTGAATACTGACAGACTATTGTTTTTTCCCCATTTATGAGGTGCGGTAGCTTCCCCTTTCCTCTCACTCAGCACCCAAAAGACTAACATCCCTATCATTAAATCCTGCGGATCGGAGATTCACCTCACACATTCGATTCATATTTACTTACTGTTATCATCATTAAATCCGACGGATACACTGTATTACCGATAACAATTTAAGTTTTTTCGAAATCAGCTGTTTTGTAATTTTTGGTGGAAGCACTGCTGCTGCAAATTGACAACGGAATATTGTTTTATAAAAATGTTTTGGAAGATTGGGAGAAATCTGCTAACATAAGGACAGAACATGCATATTTAGGAGCATCTGCTGAAGAAGTTTTCTCAAATTTCTTTCTTCATTTGCTTAGGCAGGCCGTTTTCTTGCACTTACAACATCGCTGGAACTATATTCAAGAGTTTTGACTTGTGAATCTCTGATGACATCTTCCGACAATTGGTTGGAAACCGTTGGAGGTATCACTTCACCAAATGAACGAACGCCTGTTATGCCCTCAACAGATTCGTTCAATTGGATCAACTTAATCACTTATTCTTCGTAGGCATGAAAACAGGACTTTTTATTTATTTATTATTTTCGTTAAACTCCTTATTGTTGAAAGCTTTTTTAAATGGGATTTCTTATCACTCCAAACCTGCAATTTGATTTGTTTATAAAATAGCAAATCAATGCATACGGATAATGTACCTACTTTTCTCCAATCTACAAGTAATATTAGGTTTTGGGCCAAGGCTGTTTAGACTTATTTTAACATCTTCCCAAACATTTTTCCGGGGGCTTCTTTGTGTTGTTTCTCGCGATGTCTGGAATGGAATGAATTTTAATGAACTCGATTTGTTATAAAAAAACACATTTTGTTAAGACATTTTTTTAACAAAAAGCGCATAAATCAACACAAATCCGCTACTATTTTCCCACGGATTAGAAATGTACAAATTTGCATTAAGAGAGATTCGATCCCCTCGTTTTTAATAATGAAAAAATCATTAACATTACCAACGTGAGCATTTTAACTGCACGGCACGGCTGCGACACCGCTTTTGCATCCAAAAGAGTACACACATATAGTCTTATAAAGCCAACCCATCTTTTTGCTAAGAACAATTGTTAACAGGTATTAACTACGGGTTTGGTCGTTTGTTGAAAACATTAAGAATTCTGCATCGTTTTTGATTTGTTCTGACACTCATTTACAATAGCATTCCAGCTTTCAGCTTGTCAGATATAACCAATCTGTTTGCTGCTCCCTTTGCAGCTATCTCAACGCTTACTTAATCATCACCTGTACTAGAATGCTTAGAGTACTCCATGAGACCGATCCATTGTCGCATTCGTACAAAAGTAAAAGCACTTTAAGACTTCGTCATTTTGGAAGTGAAGTTTGTCTATTTTTCCTATTCCTCAAGCCTATTTTCAAACGGATGGAAAACAGTATTTGACCAGGCTATCGAAAAAGTTTTATTTTCTTTTAAGGCAATGGCAATCCTGATAAATCGTCAGCTAATGAAATATCTTTATCTTCTACCGACAACTACTACTCATTGACTTTAAAATCGTACCAATAAGTGGAACTAATCTTTTTACCATTGTCAGGCTCAACTGTGCTTTTGGGACCGGTGATACCACGCTTTCACTAAATAAATGGTGGTGTTCCCCAAGGCTCCGCTGTGTTCCCGACTCTCTTTCTCTTTTTAATGAATTTCTCTAACTTCTAATCCCATCCATTAATTCACGGATGACAGTAAATTCAGACCACTTTACTGCAACCCTTCTGGCCACCCTATGGGGTTCGCCAATTTGCCCTTCAAAAATGTCTACATTCCCCCCCGAATTTTGTATTACTTTTTCACTGAGGCCAATTAAATTTATGTGATACAATGGTTTTTAGGTCATTGCCTTTTTGACGAGAGTCGTTGAGGGTGTGTTGACGTAAATCTTCAAACTTCTATTTCTATCAAGCTTGGTAACTCCTGCTGTCATGCGAAGCATCTTCATCTAGTCGTCGGATAAACATCTGAGTTGTTAAGCCTTCCATTCCATAGGCTTCCTATAAGTATTTAATAAATATTCATAGAAGGTATCAAACGGTCCACCTTTCTTTGTTTATAAAAACATTTCTGTCTAACAAGGCTCTTGCACAACAAAATTTGTTTAATTTTACTTATTGAATACATATTTTAAAGAGATAGCGATCAAAACGCATTTCGCTTTTTAAATCCGACAAACTGTCTACCAACAATCAAATTCGACCTTTTTAAGGCTAACTAAGTGTCATCGTCACCATTGCTCGAAACCCCCTGGGCACATGCAAAGGCCAAAATAAAATCACAACTGGATCGCTCACAAGACTCCAAAAGCTTTAAACATGATCTCGGTACACCAACCGCACAAAAAAAAATTTTAGGCAAAGCAACTAGTATTTTTTATTTTTTTTTCGCATTTCGATTCGAACGTCCTTAAAGGTCATCACGTACACAGGTTTTTATCATTAATCGATTTTTGTGTTTATTTTGTTGTTGTTGTTATTTTGGCACATGTATGTATGTACCTACATTATGCAGCGCTTAGCATTACATACATACGAACGAATCCCATTGCGAAATCGGTCGCATTAAAGATGTCAGGTTATGGATATAACAGCATTTTCGTGACGCTACGCCTGCGCGTTGCCATTGTATGCGACGCGTGGAATATTATCGTTGCTGAGGTTAACTTTTGCCAATGGAATTTATTGGGCGAACATGTTTTTTTTGTTTTTTTTTTTTTTTTGCAGTTGTTGTTGTTGTCTTTTCTTGTAAAGTGGCTTTATGTGTAACGGAATTTTAAGGTCATTTTGATGGTTTGTTTTTATTTTCAAGTAGCAATGAGGATCCGGCAGTCGTAGGTACCCAATGCGAAAGGTGTTAACATTTTTGGTAGTTAATAGCATAATTTCGTTCATTTTGGAAAATTACTTTTATGGAAAAAAAAACAATTGTAGCAAGGAATGTTGATGGGTTAGTTTGGAGATACCTAGGTAGGGCGACTGGTATATCTGGAAATCAATCGGGTTAAAAAATAAAACATTCCATTGCAATATTCGTGTCAACTGAAAATAAAAGACTTTTGGGAGAGTAAACTCATTGCTTTTTCATTATAAAACAATTTTAGGGCTACTGTAAGCTTCTCAGAAAAGACAAAGTCTCGAATAAAGGAAGAGAAAAGCTATTCTCATGCTATTGAAATTAAACTTTTGGTCATTTACTTGCGTCATGTTCTAGTGTCCATATCTCTGGTCAATGGAAATTAGTAAATCTTAACTCCTAATTTGCTGCATACCTTATCAACGGTTTCAACGAAAAAAAAACAGTTCTCGCGGAGGGCTTGATGCTGCACCAGCTTCAACTCTCGCTAAATATAACTAATAGTGGATGCCCTTTTGACGGAAGTCATGGCTCACTTAGTCCAGCAATAAAAACAAAAACTGCTGTTAGAGTCTCAAAGTGTCGCCCTCTTAGAACTATCCTGATGTGTACGTAAATTTGAGAAGGTCTTTTAGCACGAATTTGCTTACATCATCCAGATCATCATCAATTAATCTGCCGATGGTCTGCCTTATGCTATATAGGCCCTGACATTTCTCATAACAGGTGACGAACAAATTCAATTTCTTCAACGTCCTTACAGCTTCCGCAAAAGTCGTTTTTCAATGCCCAGCCGTTCCGCGTGTAGACCCACAGCGCTGTGCTCCATGAGGACTCCCGTTAATACCCGGTTGTCCTTACGGTTAAGCTCGATCAAGAATTCTATACGCTTTTTGTAACCACTGGCCATAGCTCGTTGGTATATCTGCACGCGTCGAGTTGTGTCCAGGGTAGATTAGTTGTACTCAAGGACTCGGTTTTGATTTTCCGCGCCTGTGCCGACATCCATTTTGGAACCGCGGGTTTATATGGCGATCTCATCATATCTTTGCAACTGACTTCTGGCCCCATTCGCTTCTTTCTGGTATTCTGGTATTAAATCCCCTGTTGAAAGTCGAGGGTATATAATCCATAGTTGGTGTGCCTACAAATGCGCACCAATGGGTCTCCACCGAGGCGTGTCCGTATGGTTTATGTATCCAAAGTCCACACTCTCTTAATCTAATGGCCCTTTTTGCCGCCTTGCTGCTGCAGTATATGTCCATTGGCGTGGGGTTAAGCATTTCCTCCAAAGCTGCAATAGGTGTCGTCCTTAGGGACCCTGTTATACCCATGCAAGCTGCCCTTTGGACTTTGGTGAGGTGGGAGAGAAGGTATTTCTTTTCCGTAGCCTTCCACCATACAACCGCGCCGTATGCTAGGATAGGTCTTTCAACTGTTGTATACACCAGTGCACCATCGGTGGTTGAAGTCCTCAACTGTTACCGAATGTTCTGCGACAGGTATACAGTGCCATCTATATTCACTCTCCAGCTAAGTTTGGAGTCTAAGATAACGTCCAGGTATCTTGCTGCACCGGAAATGGTTAGATCTATTCGTCCCATTTTCGGTGTCCTGAATTGTACGTTCCGTGGTAAAAAAACAAGACTTCTGTCTTAGATGGGTTGACTCCCAATCCCCCGTCCAGCTACCGAGTTACCAACAATAAGGAGTGCGTACCTGATTCGATCACTGATGACTGAGGGGAATTTGCCTGGAACCAGGATGAATCCTTACTTCTCCAGTAACTTCTAAAGCTCGTCTATTACCAGGATCCATATGAGCGAGTAGGGTAGGAGAGTTGGACTTTCCGTCCAATATATATTCCTCAAATTTCTTTCGCCTACGCAATACAGTTCATTGCCACCATCAAGTAAAGTTTCCAAAGTCAATGCATTACATCATGTAACACAAGTGTACATAGACATTATTCCATCCGCGGACTTATTACCTCACGTTTATTTAAATTTCAATCCAAGTCATATTTTTTCATTGAATTCAAACACACAATATGTACATGCCGATTTTATGATGAAGGCGACACTAATAAAACAATTCTTGAAGTTTGATTTAAAAGAGACATAAACAAACCAAGGCATTGCCCAATGAAAATGAATACTTGGCTGCGTTGATTTTTTGAGTCCATTTGTGGCCCGCTTCACTTCTTGACTGTCAAACAGAGAAACGAGCGCCTACACCAGTATGTTTTCATGTATGTAGCAGTGGCCAACTGCATTTATGTAGGCTCTGGCATTGTCTTTGAGGTATTTTTTTTAAAAATAAATAAAAGTGTCATTGCCTTCGGAATGCGCCGCGTCGCGCAGTTGAATTGTAGCAAAGGTACGTGATAATGTTTTTTAATCAGCAAACTGTCATGCAGCCAGCATAGGTCCGTCAACGATAGTTCATTGAATTTATGATGATTTTAAAATCCACCGAAAAGAATGACTAAGGTGAAATAAATCCAATTAAATCAATGATAATTGCATAGATTATGGGCTGGAGAGTCATGGTTGAACATATGTAACTAAAGAGGTGACACCAGGTTGGGAAGGTACATGTCGAGTTGTTTTTTGAATACATTTTTTTACTTTACTTATACTTTGGCAATCAGAAATTTCGTATCTCTTCCAGCTGCTGTCGAAGAACTGTACTGTATTGTAGGACAAGTAGCCAAATTTATTATTTAATCCACTCAATTCAAATTATTTGGCCAGATTATTTCGTTGTTCTGATATACGAACGGTTTCATTCAAACACTTCGGATTTACGAGACTGAAGTTGTTTGTTCTAAGTTATTTTCTTTTTGGTATTTTTTTCGGGTTAACGATAAACATGAAGATTTGCGCTCATTTTTAAGCTGTGATTCAGCTTCTAATTCCTTTCCCTCCTTCGTCTTTAAACGGACGGTTAAATAAGGTATACATTTAAAGGCAGTGATGCTAAAACTGCTATCCTTTTCATCATGTATAAAGTTATTGTAAAAATCACTCACTCTTCTCATTTGCTCTTCGATACTAAAAGTACCAAACTATAAAAAGGTTTCTTTTTAGTCTGTGAACTGCCTCATCCTTTATAAGAACTCCAATGAGTATTCGGTTCAGAAATGTTTGGTTGCTATACCCGGATTAGCGATTCCATTTACACATTTTTGTCGTATCCACCCAATAAACTGAACAAGCGGAGTACATCAACTGCATTGTATTCGACAAGTACAAAATGCACTTGGTCCTTTCCTAAATCTCTATCCTTTTTACTCAGATGCATGCCCTAAGCAGAAGAATAAAGCCGATTCAGTACGTGTTCCTATAAATATTTTATTAAAATAGATAAGTTCGTTCAGTTCGTTCAGCCAATCATAATAGACTTAAGTGGGATTAGCCCGATGTCGAAACCAAACGAAAAGTCCTATCAATTTGAAATATGAACTTAACAAAAATCATGCAAACTGCCAAAAACTTTATATTCGAGCAAAGCAAAAAATGTGGGAAATAAACTCTAAGACTAACAAAATTGTTTCTTACAATGCATTAAAAAATGCAGTGACAATATAAAGTGATGTACTATAAAAATATAAATTGTTGGTGTCAATTGTCAAATTTCCTTGCTGAACATTTTATTACACTCTCCGTAAGCCCACTCAAGTCGACGAAACTGAGCATAATCCCAATCCCATTATGGTCATGCTGTACTGTTTACGAGTATTTAGATATTTCATTTAGCTAGCTTAAAGCTCATGAAAGTCTATTATGGTTGGCCCTTTAGTCTCCGTTCACTTTCATACTTCTGTAAATAAGTCAATCGCGCAGGCATTTTTAAACATGCTTCTATTACTAGATATACGAGTTTTGTGGATCACTGCTCTAAGCTTAACTCATTTTTTAGCCACCTGCTTCCAAGAATGCTGATCATGATTGCCTATTCCGTCAGAAGTATAAATGCATCTTTCTCAAACAATTTAAGAGGACTTTATAAATAAATATTTCCTTGATTCAAACCCCTCGTTTTATAGTTTTTCGAAATAAGGATTCATTTTGAATAGTTCCTCATATCTTATTCGCAGCCTTTATTTTCTCTATAAAATATATATAAGCTTCAAATTTGGCCTTGTAACTCTTAAGGGTTGCACAGAGAAAAATATTATTTTTTTCAATTATGGTTCGATTCTGTCGCAGCGATAGGAAAATATTGGACCAATACTACTACAATATTGGCAAAATACTTGTGGCCAATACATAAGTACGACCAAATATCTGTAAGTTTTTTAATAATTTGTTCGATCATTGTTTTGTAACTTTATACACGCGGTATAAAAATTATGCAATCGATTTTGCAAAAACTTAAACTTGTTTTTTATAGGAAAAACGGTATAAGAAAAGTGGAGAAATTTGCGTGATTGTTTCAATGGGGAACAATAGTAAAACGGTCTAGTTTTTTCGGTCAAAAAAATATTGCACTTTGATTCATTCCGTTTTTTAATTACAGCTTTTGAAAACCGACCCGCTACCGGTAATTTAGAAGAACCTTTCAATGAAAATGAAAGAATTCAAGAAAGAAACTACGATAAAAACTTGACAATGATAAAAGGATTGCTCTCTTCCTTGTTTCCATGTTGAAGAAATCGGAATATAGAAGAAGGCGGAGTATAGATTTCCGCCATTTTATGTCCTGGTATTGTATTCTGGGGCTCATTAATTAAGGTAATTCATCGAAGCTTTTGCAAGCTCATTATATAGAAGGAGTGCAGAAAAATCGCAGACTCTCAAACACTGCGATTGTTAGATATTATGTGCGTTCGTTTATAATGACAGTTATTTGTTTTATTTTTTGCGATTGAATAGTCGTGCTGACGGAAAATGCATTTACGCGCCTAGTCTTACTTGAGGAGAAGAATTAATATGAAGCGCTTCTTTGCTTTTCCTCCAATTCTACATCCAGGCCACTTGCACATTTTATTTGATATTGTTATAATATTTAAACAACTATCATTTGTATTGATTTATGACTTGGAAATTTCACTTTTGATATTTACAAAAAATCATTAATTTTGCCCTTTAGAGGGAGATTTGGACGGATGACAACTTCCAAAAACACAGCTCTTCTAACCATACATTTGTTATAAAGGGTGATTCATCGTCCGGTTTGATTTATAATGTAAAATAAAACTGTAAAATTTTACTTTTTGAAAATGATATCATGTAAATGCTGGGCACGACAACGTCTGATGTCTTCAATTCGGTAGGTCTGGTATCTCGCTACTCACACGGGTAATGTTGGCTACCGAAGCGCCAATCGTAGCTGGCTTGATTCTCTGGAAGACCAGAGACTTTACATATCCCCAGAGGAAATTGTCCAAAGGAGTGATATCGCACGATCAAGGCGGCCAATTTAGCGTAGCAAAACATGAAATTAAGTGCTCACCAAAATGATATTTTAAGAAGTCAAATATTTCACGCGCTGTAAACTAGAGCTCACCGAGACTATGGGCTTGAATGGCTTGAATTTCAGGAAGCATATAGTCCGTTAACATGGCGCGATAACGATTACCATTGACGGTAACATTACGATTTTCCTCATTTTTGAAGAAACAACGACCAATGATTCCACCAGCCTATAAACTTAACCATCACTTTGTTTTCAATGAATGTAGTGGTAGCTCTTGGTACTTTTCGAGTTGCTCATCAGCCCAAATACGACAATTTTGTTTAAGGCAGAAATGGACAAAATTTAACGAAAGCATAAAATCGCAAAGAACGCTGATTTTCGTAATACAGCTGAACAATTTGGAGATGCTGTTGTGGTGTGCGTCTTTCAATGATGACTTGCCAAACGATACAGAACAAAAATGACAAGGCAGTTTGATAGGAGTCACGCGTGATCTGTCAAAAAAAGCCTATTGAAAATCCAACCTCACGATGAATCACCCTATATATGTAGCCATGTGCCAAGTAATATTCTTGAAATGATCGGATGGGATCTACAATTCCATTACTTTCACGACGGGGCATTGAAGAACATTAAGCTATTTTTGGAGATTGGTTAGATTGATTTTTCCATTTGAAACCATGAAGCCATTTTTCTTTAGCGAGCAAATTTTGCTTTCGAGTTCTTTTCTTGACATGGCGATCAAATCTAACTGTTGGAGATCATTTGATTTCATGTGTGAAAGAGACGACTTATGCAAATGACAATTTGAAGCACTTAAAGCCAACAAAGAATGTGAACGAAGAAAATTCCATTAAGACACCAACAGAAACATCGTGGGGGAGATTTGGCTGATTATGTTTTCATTGTTAGCGGCAAAAAAATGATTCATTCGCCAATAAAAACCAAATCACATTTCATAGGAAAACACGTGATTTCTTTTTAAATCAAAATGAAAGACATTTTAAGCGCTTAGCTAAAAGAAGCACTTAAATTAGCAAAAACTCCCTATACATACATAAATAGTATTAACTCTAAAAGTCAAGGAAAACTATTGTTTTAATTTATGTTTTATAGGTCAATAACACACAAATCAAGGTATCACTTTGATTCACATGACACTGACGTTTACAAACGACATAAACTGCATTTCAGCGAAGTAATTTTGGCAGAAAATCTATTTACGTCAACGTCACCCGCACTTTCAACAACAAACAAAATACACATGTATGAGTATAGATTTTTAGCTGGCACGTTTCGTTATTATGTCAAGTAAAGTGGTGTTGCATATCTAATTGAAATACAATTCTTAGAACAAGTGATTTTGTCGGCTGATTTGATCCGTTCGCAGAAGTACTTCTGCGAATTGCGTGAGCCTGCGCCAGTTAAATCTCAGTTCTAGTTCGTTCTCACATGAGATCCATCAATTGCCGATGTTTTCAATGTATTCGCGACCGCTTACCGGTGGGTACCTATTATGAACGGAATGCTGAAGTGTTTTTCTAGTTCTTTCTCCGAATTTAAAATTCAATTCAAATATGTTATTGTTGTCTTTGACTATTATCAAAACATGGAATTTGTATATCGAAATAAGAAAAACTCAGGACTGACTTTGTGATTTTTTTTATTAAATGATCTTCTATATAAATCAATTGAATCCAAGTGTACTAAGCATGTTGTTGTTTTTTTCGCTTTATGTTGTTTATATTTGTTTAATTAACTTGTAAACGTTCACAGTGTAAGAAAAGAACAAAAAATCTATTCAGTATGAAAATATTTGAAAAAAATTGTTATCAAAAATTAAAGTACATGTACTTTCTGCCTTTTCTCAAATTCAGTGTTCCCAATGTTTTTTTTATATTTCACATAAGCATTACATGCCATAAAACAATTTACAATTAATTTTGAGTTTGAACAAGACATTGGCCAGCGTCTTATAAAGTGTTACAACTCTTGTCAAATTGATCCATCATATACGATGACATCTCAGCGATAGCCAGAGAATAATATAAAGGGTGGTCCAAGGAAAAAGCACCCTCTTAATTGTAAATAAAACAAAAAAGTTTTCAGAGAATTATCTTAATATTTTTTATTATTATAGAAGGATATATGACAATTATTTGTGAAACAAAATATCGGCCAAATGCTCGCGACGGCTTCGGTGCCATACATCTATCCGATGGTCCATAGTTTCAATGACTCTGAGACATGATTGAGTTTCAATGTCGTTAGCTCTTGAATTTTTCTTGGCTTATTGATGTACGTTTTTTTTTTAATATCCGCAAAGAAAGAATTCAAACGGTGTCAAATCAGATGATGGTGTCGGACAATTAACATCGCCACGACGTCCATTGAATTTCTCGCGCAAAAGAGTTTCGTTGCCCGTGTGGCAAGGGGGCACCATCCTGTTGGAAGCACATATCGTCCAGGTCAGTATCCCCAATTTCTGGCCATGAGAAGTCCGTTATCATCTCGCGATAGTGAACACCATTCACGGTAACTTCTTGGCCGACCTCATTTTCGAAGAAGTACGGCCCGATGACGCTACCAGCATATAAACCGCGCCAAACAGTCATCATTAATCATCAATCACTCGTGGATTCTCAGCTTGTTAGCATATTGACGACGCTTGAAATGGTCAGTAGGCTTCAGCTCTTGAGTCAATTGAACCTTGTAAGCGTGTAAATTCAAATCTTTATTGAAAATTTGCATCAGTGATGTTCGTGAATTGTTGGGCACGACTACGAGTCCAGGTTGACGGCTCTTCTGTAACACTATCGCGAACAACAGCAATGTTTTCCGTAGAACGAACTGGGCGAGTATGCACATTCTACCGGTTGAAGACACATTTGCTCGATTATGCTAATTTGAATGCCCATTTTCGTAAAAGGCTTCAACAATCTTAACGCGCTGCTCAATTGTGTATCTCTCCGTGGTTGAATTTGTCAAACACTGAAACAAAGAAATGTCAAATTAAGTTGGGCAAAACTAGACGTTAAGGTGTGACTCACAGTATGTCTAAAAATTTCCGATATTTCTTTTCCGTCTTGATTTCATTTGGATTGATTAAGTCCCAGAATATGTTAGTAAGGGCTAAGGGGCTGAATGAAGTTTCTTTTTCATTTACCAGAAATGAAGCAATAGATGGATAAACTCTGTAACTCTGTGCTTAGACCACGGGTTATGAGTCTTGATACTTAGGTAGACATTCAAATTTTAACATATCATATCTTGCTTGAGATTAAAATTTTTTATGAAATTCTTGTCTAACTGAGAAAATATAAGTCCATATGATTGAAATCTGCCCCAGGACTATAACACATATAGATATGGACTTTAACCGGCAACAAGAAGACTGAGATGTTCAGTGCCGGAACCTCACTGACTCCGTTTACACGGTCCAATATTTCTAAGGTTAATGATCTTACTACTTTGTGTATTTTTAGGTTGTGGATTTTTTTCTTGAACTTAGAAGTTCAAATGTCCGAGGAGCCTTCAATACAGTTGGTGTTGCTATAAAACACGTCAAAAAGTCGCAATCGGACGTCTAATATCCGTTCAATGATCTTCGTGGTATGTTACAAATCTGGATAGAACTGTTATTACTACAGTTTCATGTATCTCCTTTGTCTTTGTGTAAAGAAAGAATACGACTTTCACTTCACTGTGAAAAATCCTTCGTTATTTTGTCACAATTCCTAGTTATCCGAGTTGATATCATCAGGCGTAGAAGTAATTTTTTCCAGCCCACGATACAGGCTCTCCATGTACAAATCCCGACCTATACCACCTGAAAGTTTTTATTCGCTGCCCCACCTCATATGAAGGTCTGACAAACATCCAAGAGTACGAACTCTCATGAAAAACTTCTGTCGTTCCAAATACACATTAAACTGGTCCCTGCAATTGTTCACAGACTAACTAGTTGGAGAAGCTAGGCTTTAGTGGCCTGTATGAGCCGTTTAACGCCTAATTTTTTTTTTTTTCGTATCGAGACCTTTGCAATTTCTGTATTCCAAATCCAGCACTTTATCACCTCTATTATTATAGAGGCACTTTCTTTTCACACATCATACATTAGCTTCCTCTGTCCACCACCGCATATCTTTGCCGTGAAGGTAGTGCCCTTTCAAAGTGATTTAGCTCTGTCTAATTAGGGACGATGTAGGTTATCACACATAATATTGTCCTCTGAACTTTTTATTCCTTTGTCCAAACTAAACAAATTGAAAAACTTTAGTTTTTAGTTTCCCCCAATTTAATGTTACATCTTTAAATCCAGGCTTCATGGTTTCATTACCCCCACCGCAATAAGTGAGCAGGTGCCGTCTCTGTTTGAAACTGGGGGCGAAGTATCAAAGTCTTGATACTAGCTTCTTTTAACCTGAACGCAATATATTATGTCGCATGCGTTATTTTTTCGGTAGTAGCAATAAACACTACTTTAATATGTTTATAAATTAAAAAGGTTACTAAAAACATTCTCTATATTTATGGACTTGACCCACTATCCACATATTCCGGACACATAAGGGTTAGAGCACATGTTTTAAATAGGTACCGATGATTTTAAAAAAATCGCATGTTTCGTATCGCGTTATAATCCATCACGCAGACCTTGCTTTAGACCTACACCGATGATTAAGCCTACCCACTACTCATATCACTGCATCTTAATTGTCAAAACTTCCCACAATAGTTTTATTTTGCTTATTTATTTTTTTGTATAAGAAATAAACTCACGTATTGACATTGAACTGATTTTACTGTTTAGCCACTAATAAAATACAGAAGCGCTCATTGAAGCCCAGCACAGCAATTAATTATAAATTCTAAAAACGTCTATTTGGCGCGAACCACCTTCAAAGTGTCACAAACATTTTGCATGCGTAATTTAAAGCGCGCCAAGTAATTGACATTAACCAGATGTCATCATGTAAGCGCCTCCATTTATTATTATTAATTGCATTCCAAACAAACAGTATAACATTTGTATAATATTATCACAATTAATGTATCTTGGCGATAAATCGCTTGTACTTAGCAATGATGTGATTTGTGCAAATTCAACGTCATAATTTATCATTGATGATTGAGCATCTGTCAGGTAAATGTCAGGTAAGTGTCACACATCTCATAAAGAATTCAAATATAAAGTACAGTAGTTGGGCGGATACAATATGGATCACCTGAGGACATAAACGTTCAACTAACGTTTTTCCAATATATGTATGTATAAATTTACATACATCAAGTGTGTGTGTGTGCAGTATCCTATCCGTATCTGAATTGGGCGGCAGCAGTGATGTTTATCAACTCCAAGTGCCAATATTTGATGAACTTTCTCCCAAAAAGTTTGTATAGGTTTCAATGTTAAGAGACAACGATGACGCTCATCGATGGATGAGAAAATCAATTCATACTTCGTGACCCACGTGCGTAACTTGTTGTTACCTTTTTGGGGTGCGTTAAGGGCAAGAAGCCCTACTTGTAACTTAATACTGTGCTTAATCTCATTAAACAGTAGCCGACGATGCCGACGCTTTTGTGTGTTTTTATTTGATTTCTTTACCGGATTACGGACGAACCAATTATTGAATTAGGTTGAGAGATTATGTGGGTCTTGTGACGAAACGTGCCAAAATTACGTAAACATTTATTTTTTTGGGTAAACAAATAATTTTGTCTAAGATTTGTCACAAAGTTTGCTAAAAACGGCACATATCACAACAGTTGCGCGCAAGTTTTTATTGCCATTTTAAGAATGTGTTACATCGTGTTGAGCTATTTCCGATGCGATGAAGTCATTCAATTTTGTAAAGCAATTCATTTTTGTACACTTTTTAGAGCATGATATAAGTTTTGTTATTTTTGACCTTTTTATAAAATTAAACTCGAAATTCCAGTTATTTCTATTATATATGTACTCCAGAGTTCCACTTTATTCAAAAACTGTAAGAGAAAAGAGCTATATTCTATTTTTTTGCGCTATTTAACTTAATTACTTACTTTACTTTACTTTTGGTGGCGCTTGTAGTCCGGGTTGGACCAGGGCCTCAATCAACAAGCCCTTCCAGTTACGCACACGAAGTTGGTTGCGGTCGTTCTTTAATTGTACGCGCCACCTAAAATGGGGGGTCTTCCTCTGCTGCGTTATCCCTCAGGGGTCCATACGTTCCACGTGTCTCAGCCATCTCAGACGTTGTATTTTTAGCTTTCTGACTAGGTCAGCGTCGCTGTATAGCATGTATAGTTCGTCGTTGAATCTTCTTCTCCATACTCTATCGTCACAAACTGAACCGAATATCACCCGAAGAATCTTTCTCACAAAGCATCCCAGAAGGTTTTAATCCTCCTTTTACAGGGTTCATGCTTCTGTGCTATACAGCAGGACCGGGATAATTAAGGTCTTATATAATATCTCCTTGGTTCTATGAGAGAGGGCTTTACTTCTTAGATGCCTTCTTAGCCCGAAGAAACAGCGATTGGCAAGAGTTATTCTTCGCTTGATCTCTGCATCGATGTCGATGTGATAGTGGAACGAAGGTAGACAAAATCTTTAACTACCTCCGTGTTTTGTCCGAGTCGCCGATGTTGAGAGTCCTTTCTTCTTGACAACATATACTTCGTTTTGTCCGCATTAACAGCCAGGCCCATGTTCGCCGCCACCGTTTCGATGCTTGCAAATGCGCCACTGGCAGCTCGCCGCGTTCTCCGAATAATGTAAATATCATCAGCATAGGCAAGTAGTTGAACAAACGTTTGAAAAATGTTACCTCTGGTGTTGGCTTGTAAGTTTCGTACAGTTGCTTCAAGAACGACGTTAAAGAAATTAAATGATAGCGCGTCGCCTTGTCTCAAATTTTTCGACATCAAACGGCTCGGTGGTGTTCTTGCCGACTTGACGGAACAGCGAGATTTCTCCATCGTTACCTGCCCAAACAGACGAGTTTGACATGGCTTTGTACAATTCATCCCTATATACGCTATCTTATCTGAAAATACTGTGTTTTTCCTACATCTGTCGGTGTGTAAAAAAATTGGTCGATGGTTGACTTTCCTGGCCTAAAACCACACAGATATGGGCCGGTCAGTTCAGAGTATCTCCTTTCTTGTGCCATTAAACTTACATGAGGAAAAATGTTGGTGTCACTTTTTTTTTGTATCCATTGACTGAAAATATAAAAACCGCAGCAATGTTTATATCGATTTAGATTTTAACTATTGTAGATGAATGTGGGCCTTTTCGAGTGACTCAGAAAGTCATTCTATGTTTCGATATCCGCTTTGATGACGGAACGAATATGGAAATTTACCTTAATAGGTACCTAACTGGTTAAACCGGGGCTATTTAATATTATTTAGCGTGACGTACATATGTTTGTTTTCTAATCTTAGCCACTGAAATAGTTTAATGAAAATTCAAAACATGTTTTCATTTGTGCTAATGATATGAATCTAATTCTATCACTTTGTATGTGTCACACAACTAATCCGCTGGCAGATAATTTAAAATTGCAATTAGCTCAAATTAGGTGCTAAATTTAAAATGTCGGTCACTCTTCCTGTATGAAGTTTGTCAGGTTGACAGAATAAGAACATTTTTTAGATCAGAGTCTGAGTCTGAAATTTAAAAAAAAAACGTTAGGAAATTTACTTTTCCGGAATTGAAAATTAAAAGAATCAATCGAAACTATTTTTAAAAGGAAAACGATAGCATTTTTACGGTTAGAGTGCTCTGCAAAGGCATGATATACTTTATTGCAAGAAATAAAGGAAACAGAACAACCTTAAGCACCCATGGGAGTGGAATTTTTTGATCGCCCGGAATTTAGGACCGCGCATTCAAAACTAATGGTACATTATTGGAACGCTTTTTCCAAACAGTTTTTTGTGCACTTATGGATCCTTCATATGAATTCGCTTTACATCTCCCAGCCAAACGCCCAATGCCCAGTTCTTTGACCAGGTCGATGTCGCTGTACAGCTTCTTAAGTTGTCTCCTTTAGAACCCGTCACCACATTTGGGTTACTTCCAGTGACGGTGCATAAAAGAGACATTTAAGACACTGTCTACCCAACAAATTAAGAAGGAAAAAAAAATCAAAAAAAGTTAATAATAAAACCAAGAGGAAAATGTGTGGTAGAGCCAAAACGTCCTGTCTACACTCCTTTCCTCTGTCTCAATTATATTAAAATTAAATCAATCCAGCCTGCCTACTTTCTCTATGCAATAAGCCTATACTTATAACTTTTTTTGTTAACATTTTTATATGAAAGTAAAAGACGCGTCTTATGTTTCCTTTTATCTATGTTTTTACAGAGAAAATAGTGGAATCTAAATATTCAGCTATATTCAGCAATATTTGATGAACTTTCTCAGCCTGCCTACTTTCTCTATGCAATAAGCCTATACTTATAACTTTTTTTGTTAACATTTTTATATGAAAGTAAAAGACGCGTCTTATGTTTCCTTTTATCTATGTTTTTACAGAGAAAATAGTGGAATCTAAATATTCAGCTCCTGTTTTTAACATTTAAAAGAGCGAAGAATTGGGAACCTTTGGCTGTAGTTTGTTAGTCTTGGTTTAGCTTACACCCGGTTGCATAAGGCTTGTATCCCTGAATACAAAAATTTTATGTTTTTTTTTTTAATTGAGTCAAATTGAATTCTCTTACTGGAATTAGGTTGATTGAGAAAGTTGCTCTGTCGCTGTAGTTTTTATTTTATGGATAGAGATTTTTTATTAGTTTTTAATTTTTTCAGCTTCTTCTTCTATAGAATCCGACGATTTTATGATCAAGAGCGAGAGATCATAAATTTTCCACTTTTTTGACTGCATTTCTAGAGATCCCCAAATGGCGTTCTTTTGTTCTAATTAAACAAATTTCATCAGGCCTCCCATTTTGACTTAGGCCAATCAAAATATCTTGGTGTTATTTTTATGTTATCTAAGGTATATGAGTTTAATCCGGTAGACATTGTGAGTCACCTGAAAACACTTAAAGAAATCCCAAAACATGGACATGTTTTACTGCATCCCTGATATTATGATTAGGGAGTTCATGTTTGGGAATTTATTCGATTTTGATTAGACCGATCTAAGTGGGCAAATGGTGTTCCGACACTAGATCCCAGAAGTCCGACCTGCTACACCGACGGATCAAAAATGGAAACTGGAGTTGGAGCTGGTGTCTTTGGACCCATAACCAAAATCTCAATACCAATGGGACACGATATTTCAGGCTGAAATCCATGCCATTGAGATCTGTGCTAATTTCATTTTCCGAAAAGGAATTCATATATATATAGTAGTCAAGTAGATAGTCAAGCAGCACTCCAGGCACTATTATCTAGCACTGTAAATTCTGCGACAGTGAAGTTCTGCTACGTTGCCTTGCAAAACTTAGCCAAGCATAACAAGATCAAACTTGGATGGGGACCTGGTCACCAAGATATTGCAGCCAACGAGTCTGCAGTCGAGCTGGGTAGAGCTAGATCAGAATCTGCGTTCTTAGGACCCGAACCCCACTGCAAAGTCGATTGGGCTGCTGCTTTAACGTTAATTAACGATTGGGAATAACAACTTCGTCTGACCTACTGGAAAGTGTCCCGAGCTTAAGACAATCTAAAAGATGAATTAAGCCCTATTCTACTATTAAGTAATGCGAATATGAGATATAATCTTAACAAAATGAACCTGTGCCCAAAGACTGATTGTCGGTTTTACCTAGAGGACGAGGAAACTTCCGAACATATCCTCTGTGAGTGTTCGGACCTTTATTGGTTAAGACGACGGATCTTCAATAAATACTTCCGTATATGAGCAGAATTCAGAAATCAGAATTCATCAGAAATCAGAGACACAGAAAAATTATTTGGTCTACCCTAGAAATTTTGGTGCCGCACGTCACTGGTTGCTTCAACGATGCAGTCGCGAACTTTCTCTATCGTTATCACCAAACGGATGAGTTTGGCAAAGATGTCATAACTCGACATGGGGCTTTAAAATTGATAAAGTATCGTTCTAAATTTCTTAGCGGAGGTCCTTTCCCGAAGTGTGAATATGAATATTTGGTGAAGTGTATACAGATCAGATCTTTGACAAATGGTCTCAGATGCCCACAAACAAGATCTTATATGCGATGTTGTTAGCGCAGTTTACCATTTCCTGTCCTGCTTCCTTAAATAGTTGTGTAGGTATAGATCATCTTACCCATGCCCCGCTTAGCAGTCTTCAGAATGATTTTTTGATATCCTCAGCACCAAATGGTACAATATATTCCTTAGGAAAAGGAAAAATAAGTAACAACAAGTAAAGAATAGGAAAGCTTATTGAATATATCAACTGAGCAGGTCGTGCTCCATTTTTTTCGAAAGAGTCCTTGACGCGAAGACGAGTGTCAAATAGTCAAACATTCATAATTATAAATCCACTGAAGGTGTAACAACCACTAAACGACGAAGGAATTTAACTGATGCCCTATTTCGGTCAAGTTTTTTTTATTGATATGTAAATACTTACTAAAAGAGCAAGGTATTGCAGGCCACTTCTTCTTAGCTGCTAAGCTGATTATCCCATTAGAAAATTAACTAAAAAAATATGTTTCAACTAGTTCCCCAATACTGTTGAATCCAATTTAATATCATGCCGCCAAATATATCGATTGACAGACGGCATGTGGTGACAAAGTCAATCAAAAAATGTACACCACAACTATTTAACACTTAAATGCTAATAAGATTGGGTTTAAGTTCAATTATGATGGTTTACGTAATGAAGCAAAACCGTATATATGTATGTAGCATATTATTATTACTATTCTGTGATGTCTATGGATAATTTTATTGTTACTTAATAAATGGCGTCGTCTTATAACTTTATTTGAATGGCAGCTTTGGTAACGATATTTCTTAAGAGCTATTGATTAGCAAGTTTCGCCGCAACTACCTGAAGTTTATTTGTGCAATAAGATGACTCTTTGAAAAATGAATTGAAATGTTTTTTTGACTCGATTTAAATTGAAATAGTTGTTACTTTAGTACAAGTGTAGCTTTTGCAGCTTGAGCCTTACATTTGTGTCAACTTAGTCACATCACTCTTTCCAAAACGTTTATTGCTACAAATTTATTTTATTCTAATAAACTATTGTCACTTCAGCTATCAATTAGCATTAATTTACACTTTTTATTGGCAAATTAATACCAGGTAGCCTAGCCCATTTGTTGCCACTCACGGGGGCGTCATAGTCATTCCTTATCTGCGCATTAATTGTGGCGTCCGTCTTCTTTTCATAACATAGCCAAAATTTCATACGTACACCTTTGTCTTCAAGGCGGCCATACACCTAATTACTTGGGAAGCCCAAGCTTTTAAATTGACATTTTCACGTGAGCAATATAGCTTTGGAGGGGGGCCTCCGCCAAATTTTTTGTTTGCACATTTATCCGCTTTCAACCGCGGCAGTGGCCGTTGTCGTTGCCGTCGCTATCGCTGAGTAATGTCACAAACTTGAAACGAAACTTCACACTCTATGTCATAATTCCAGTTTTGCACATATTTTTTTTTTAATCAAAACAACCGTGTTGAATTCCTTTATGATAATAATTTCGTTTTAAAAAAAAACCAAAAACATCAAACAAGTCAATAGTGTGGTTTGGATTTGGTGCGGTACGGTACGGTACGATCGGTTTTGCGAACATTTAGCTCTGTAGCAATGAATGCAATAACAGTGAGTGATAAGTTAAAAATCCTGTACAACAAGACAAATTTTGTTATATGTATTTATATTTAAAAAAATAATTATAAATCGGTTATGTGTCGTTAGAGACAAAATTATTACGTGAATCTGCGCAATTTACTAAGATACATAGCAAAATGTCTCTTCTTCCATAATTCATTCAACCTAAACAAACTCAGTATGTATTATTCAAAGCGGTGACCATTATTTTGATGGAATAAATGCAAATTTTTTAAATCTCCTACTCCCACATTAGTTAGTGTGTTGGACATAATTAAAATTAAATGGAATGTGAAAGTTTAATGTTTAGTTTTCTAGTAGTAGTAGACATAATAAAGTTTGTATATTGTTCTAGAAACTTGTTTATTTGTGCTCTCGAAAAGTTGTCATATATGTTTTAGTAAAAAATATTTAACTGGTAAAGTGTTTTTGTTTTTTTTTTTTTTTTTTTTTTTTATATAAAAATGTGATGCTATGTTGAAGAACAGGAACATATTAAAAAAAAAAGACAGAAATATGGTGGTTTAAAAATTGTCTCATAAATATACCGCGAAGACTGCGAAGACTGAGTGTTAACTCGCTTATCTGTGTTTGCTACTTTTAATTTATTTGAAAAGAACCGCGCATTCGTTTTTGTTTAAGAGGATTGACAAAAAAACCAACATATATGCCGAACGCATTAAAACTTTAAGCTATTTTAGTGGCAGCTGACTTGTCAGATTTGTGGCAACTGAGTTGTAAGATTTTTTAGCTTCCCTTAATCTTAGTGCACTTTTTTAAATTGCCATTGTTCTGCAAGTAAAATGAGTGTTTTGTGACTAATAAGTAGGGCTATTGGAATAATTCCGAGTTGCGAGTGAACTGAAAACAAAACCAATTAACATTAACAGGGTGTTATCGCCTGTAACGCCGTTCTTTTTGTAGAACGGCTTCTGCTGGTTAGTTGTCGATGATGTCATCAAATCTCGGATCCGTAATAGTACCTCACGGTTTTGTTTTAGTACATTAATGTAGTTGGGTTCCGAAGTATCCAGAGCTTGATCTTTTTGCTAGTGACGTGCGGGTTGAGCTTTAATCTTTAAATGAATCGTCTGTGTGTTGTGTTCTAGCTATATGTGGCGGTAAATCGGCGGTATTATCGATATCCTCAGCTCCATCTTGTTCCTATTGACCGCACTTTAAGTATACTAATGTATCTTCGGGAAGCTATATCTGTTTACAGTGAAACAGCGTTGGTTACGCAGTCATTCGTATATAGAAGTGACTTCCTACATTCTTTGTTGGTTGGATAGGCAGAAGTATAAATATCCCGTCTGAATCGTCCTTACGAAAGACTTCGAATTCTGTATCTAAACAAATAAAGCTTGATTTTTTAATCGTAGTTTTAAGAATCGAATAAAACTCTCAAATTTGCATCAAATATTCAAAAATGTTTATTGTAATCGATAAATACGCCCTTTCCATTTACGTTTTAAAGACCAATTCATGTAAATGTTGTCAGCGGCTCCGTTTCAAATGGTTCATTCGGAAGGTCCAATTTTGCTACACTTTTTCGATCATTTCTGAGTGTATTCCACGAATGACGCGTGTTATGCTATCCTGTAAGGCTTCAATCGTGTTCGGCTTGTCCACATAGACTAACGACTTTACATAACCCCACAAGAAATAATCAAGAGGCGTTTAATCGCATGACCTTGACGGCCGACTCACAGGGCCATTTCGAGAGATAAGCTGCTCACCAAATTCATTCTTCAACATTTCCATTGTTTCACAAGCTGTGTGTCACCGTCTTGATGAAACCACATGTCAACCAAGTTCAACTCAAAAAAAGTCGCGTATCATGGCTCGATATCGTTCGCCGTTGACGGTAACGTTTCTTCCACAGTCGTTTTTGAAGAAAAATGGACCGATGATGCCACCAGCCCATAAACCACACCAAACTGTCGTTTTTTGGGATGCATAGGTAATTCTTGTATGGCATGTGGCTGTTCATCAATCCAGATGCAACAGTTTTGCTTATGTACGTATCCGTTGAGCCAGAAATGAGCCTCATCGCTGAACACAATTTTTCGATAAAACAGCGGATTTTCACATTTTCATAGAGCACGCATTTTTATAATAAATTTCAAAAATTTGCAATCGTTACTTGTTGTTGTTTTTTGCTGTTAACTTGCTATTAATAGTTTTTATCTTTTATATAAGTAGAAGATATTTTTAACGTTAGCTTACGTTTCGGTTTTTTTGTTATTTCTGCCAACTCTATTGTAGGAGTGGGAGAGCGGGCGTATTTAAGAATATTTATACTTGATTATGCTAACAATCTGAGCGCATAATGTATTTTAAATTTGAAAGTGCGATAAGTTCACTTGGTTCCTGTAAATATGCGTGCACCTTTATATTTGTAAAGTTGCTAGATAAATTTGGTTGAAAATACCCTTTAGACACATATCCAAGGCTTTCCGCTCCCTTTCAACTTCATACAGTAAAGTTCACAGATAAATAACAACTTAAGCCAAACTTGATTTATATTTCAAAAACTAAATAGACTAAATAAAAATATTTCAATCCATGCCACGGCCTTTGTATAACCCTGACAATGTATTTTAGTCACACCTCACTATTTATAGCAATTTTAGTAATCCCTCTTAAATTTTTAAGTTCAAGTATAGCGCTCTCAACAAGTCCTTCACAGTGCAAAACAATTAAAGTAGGTAATTAGCATACATAATCACTTTGTATCGCAAAAACACTTCTCTTCTCTTCGCCACTAATTAGATACGCTATTAATTTCACTTTTGTTTTTGTTTTTTATTGTTTGCACATGTGGGTACATAAAGAGTTCTTCTAAGCTTTGGCGCCTAACGGCTCTATGCCACATTATTCTTCTCGCAGCAGTGTTCATTTTGGTGCCCACCTGTCTAACGTAGCTATCGGGTTGCATAACAATTCACTTAGCGTGGTAGCTGCACAGATCAACGTACAGGACCGACCACCACCCTATTTATTTTCTGCGCTTGCCACGACATATTTATTTTATGTTTTTTATATCTTAGCATAAATTTATGCCTCGCCGCTGCACTATCGGTATCACCAGCCAGCTGACTTCTACCTGCTGTTGGGGACGGGGTGCACACATATTTACGCGAAACAATGCGAAATGTCTAATGACGGACCAACTGACAGGTCATTATGCAACACAATAGCGGGAGTGTACGTATAACAGTTGGTTCATTAGATATGCCAAAGCCGGTACCGCACTGTTTGAGGAGCTGCCCCCTGCTGTTGTTGACGCATTCAGCCGATCAAAGGAAATGCAGATAAATGAATAGATAAAGGAAATGCACTACACTGCTTCGTGCAGCAGCGGAGGTGTTTTCTCCTCCATTCTTGCATAGAAAGAAAAATAGCCTCACGAAACGGAAATATTTTTGCATGGCATTTCGATAAGCCGCGGTAATATGATCGCATTGGAAGTTGGTAATTGTAAATATTACTGAGACACTATATGATATGCCAGCAAGTTGACGCATAACAGACACTTAATTTATACATACTTGCTTCTGGTGCGAATTTTAAAAGATTCGATAAATATCGGACAAAACTGCAATTGAAGCATAGCTCACTTTTGACGTTGAAGCAACATTGTTAGTTTGTTACATCTGCGTCTGTATTTTGAGCACTTTAGTTCTGTTCGCACTTACTAAAAAATTTACTCATATTGGATAACATTCTTGAGAGAACAAGAGTTGCAAGAAGAGGTTAGGAAAATTAACGCTTTACCATCCAGTTTTTTTTAGAAAAGCTATATTATTTTTCATTTCCTTTCAATTAAATAGGCATTGTTTGCGAGACTGCATTTAACAACAACTTTTGCTGATTGCGGGATTATAAATTTTCAACCGTCCTGTATCCTCATTGCCAGGCCCCTGTGCTTCGGTACTCCATTTTTTGTAGATTGTGCAATTATAGAGGAGCCCCACCTATCGGAACATTAACTGCATCAAAACAAAGTCAAAAATGTTTCCTCATTGCCAACTCTTTTGAGCAAAAGAGTATTTCTTACCTAAACTGAGAGAAATTTTGAAGCATTAACTTAATCTTGTGCTGCATAAACGAAAAAATAAGTAATAAAACAGTAACAGCAACAGACGTTTGTAGTGTCTTAAAGTTTTTCCCAATTACTATGATCCATCGTAATGACGACCCAAATCGTTACTTTAACCATCAGGCTAATAGACAAGCACCATTACTGGAAGGCTCCGCCCGTCCCCTCCCCAAAAAAATCCTTACAAGTGTTGCAACTAATTGGAGTTAGATTCGACTGTCACAGGCTTCCTTACCAAAAAATGCCTCGTCAAAAAAATAAATGATCACTATGAGACGGATATACCGGAAAAAGATTACAGAAAACAAGGTCAGCAAGGAAAGATTGCCCACGCCAGGAGAAGGGACGATAAGAATGTCCTGTATATTAGGAAAACAGAGTTTCCCAGCTCATAGAGATCGAAAAGTCTCCCGATCGGTACCATATCCGGAGATTTTATAAGAAAGCCAAGCATATGGCTGCTGGCTTTAAGACCGGAATGCAGTCTTTTGAAAATAGGGGAGGGGACCAAGTCACCAAGTTATATACAAAGCGAGCCCGATGACTGGACCAATTCTTGCTAAAACTATCGAAGCATATTAAATTTTAAATGCCACAAATGAGTTCCGGTCACCCTATGATCCTTGGCAATACACCAAGTTCGCACTAAAGCAAATCCGTGAAAAGACTAACGAGTTTGAAGTCGGGACATATTTTCATCCACTATAAAGACACATGTGATAGCATTCATCATTACGAGCTCTATATGGTGATGGCCGCACTCAGGATCGCTGCAAAAAAAGAGCAGCTGTGTTGCGCTTAACACGTTCGCTAAATAACACGGGATTATCAGCAGCTCATCTGAACTATTTCAAACATGCATCGGATTCCGACAGGAAGATACGCTATCATGTGTATTCTTCAACCTTGTTCTTTTGGGTTGGCGTACTATGGCACTATCTTAAACTGAGTATCGGACCTTCCCAGCACGCGGTGATTTAGAACAGTTGAAGCAAGTTGGTCTTGCCTAAATAACAACAAACTGGTGTCTGTCCACCAACTTACCACTTTTAAAGCAGGAACTTCAAGGTAGTTAAGGAGTTCATCTACCTCGGTGGAAGCTTCAATTTTACGAGTGACAATTCAGTGGAGATCTGGGGAAGAATTACCCTATGCAACCGCTAGTATTTCGGCTCGCCAAGTCAGTTTGCTACCAGTTCTGCAATATGGCACCGAAAGCTGGACGATTAGCAGGAAATCCATCATGGATGCCAAAGCAATTTGTCTTCAAATCAGCGTGCGCAGATTCATAAAAGGCTGCCGTTTCTTAGACAGGAAAAATCTAAGGTTCGGAAGTAAGTAATTACTATGAGAATAGCACAAGAGATTGTTCGACGAAGAAACTACGGAGTATATTTTGCTGTCGGCACACGCCAAGCTAACTGTAGAATCACCGATGGTAGAAGTACGTATTATGATGCCCACACGTGGCCACGGTGAACTCCGATTATTAATACCACATTTACCTTACAATCTAGTCATTACAGGAAGAACTGAATAGTTGCATACATAATGGAACTCCGAACAGAATTCAAAACTCCAATAATAGTCCTCACCTTGTCAATTTCTATTGTTATTATTTTTCCTTCTCCATAAAACTATATAATTATCTAATTTTTATTGCAAACATATATATGTTGTGCGAACTTCTCAAATGCGGAAATCAGATAATAATATAAAAATTTAGCTTAGAAAGATGAACTACAAAAGCAAGAGATCAAGTGCTTTGAACAATGCCCCCAAAAACGGTTGAAACCTTGAAACTGATGAGACTACAAAGTTTAAATATTATAAACTTTCAAATTATTTTACTCCTCTGTCAGTCAGTCAGTACGCTTGACATCCAGAGTGATGATAATTGTGTCTAACCAAATGAAATCTACACATTAGATGGGTACGCTGACACTCGCTTCTAACCTTGAAACATGTAACTCACTTTCTTTCTCACGTTTATTTTGTTGTTGGTTTTACTTTTTTTGTATATTATGTATTTTAGCAGCATGACACAGAAATGCGTTCGTTCATCTATTGCCCTCGGGACGGTTGTGGTAGCCGGCTTTTGGTCTAAAAACATACTCACGTTTGTTTGTGTTTGCGATTTTGTGTATTTTTTTTTTCAGCGTTCAAAAGTGTTACTTCACCGAGTAAAGTCACCATTCGTGTTTACTCACTTAGTTTTCTTATATGTACGAATGTTGCGATTATCTTGTACATACATACATATATTACATTTGTTTTGATTTTCTACTTAAAATATGTGGGCACTAACTAGTGAGTCTATCTGTCATTAGTGGGTTATGCAGGCATAATGTGGGTACAACAGTGCCCCCCAAACATCGGGGGGAGAATATTCCCCGACAAAGAGCATGATATTGTGTACTCGTTGGATATGGATAAAGTGCAATATTTGAGTTATAAATTATCACTTGGCTGTTGAACCTATTAACTGTAGAAGAAAAAAAAATTGTAAAATTATTGCATTGCACCAGAGTAATAAGGAAATAGCGCCGATAGTTTTGTATTATTTGCTTCTGTTGTTTGTATACATCTTTTTTTTTTGCAAAATTTATTATCTGCTATCCCCACTTTATGGGTTGGTTATTTATTTTGCTTTCCTCTTATTGATTTTTTATATTTTTTTTTTGTTGGTATTCATGATGTTTCATGTTTACATGAAGGTAGGGAGAAATTTCATTACGTAAATTTGTATGATTTATGCAAGGTGCCTGAAGCGGAGCTGAACTGCATTAATTCAGATACATAACTTCAAATTAAACCCATTGAAGCTTATTCTTGGGATTCTGTTTTCGTTTTTTTTTTAAAGTAAATTTCTGTGTAAAAAAAAATTAAATCTCTGTAATTGTTTGTAAAATTTGACATTGGACTGGTTTTCTGCCCTGTTACGTTGACAGGTTTTGCACATTCACTGCACAAATGACAACTTAGTGTACTAGTACTAGAAAATTTGGCCTATTTCGGTTTGCAGAACATATGGGTTAAAAACTCTAGGCTCGAAGGACGAAATACGCATGCCCTACAGAGCCGCCTAATGCTGGACGATAAGTAGAAGAAGCACTCTGCGTTGAACAGCAAAACAAACCATTCTGTAGAGCATGTATTTGTCTTTCAAATCAGAAGTTTCGAATTTGGTGCGCAAAAGATCGATGGCATGGCGTGGGCTGTGTGGCATGGCGCGCCATCCTGCATGAACCAGAGGTCTTCCAAAACCATGGCTTCAATTTCAATAAAAAGAAAAATCGGTTAACACAGATAAGGGATTTCAACCTTCTTTCCGCAGGCTGCAGGTACCGCTCACGCTACTTCGTTGCTCCGCTCGCTGTATGTGCAACAGTCGCCTATGGGAATAGTGTGTGGGTGGAACTCACCGTAAAATAATGTAAAAAGAGGATTTTAAAACTTCATCAGGTTTAACCCAAAATTCAACAAAAAAGGAGTAATTCCTTAGAAAAATCCAAAAATGAACTCGCTATGGTGTCACTAAAACAAATAGAAGTGTAAAAAATCCCAAAGCAAACCAAAGTTAAAGTAGCTGCCTTTCGATGAACGCAACCATATATCTTCTGTCGTTTTCCTTTCGTTGTACAAAAGTGTACATTTCAAATCAATAATTTTATTATAAATATCTATGTATCTTCTCAAATTTAGATTTTAAATTTATTATTTTGAACAGTTTTCCTATCGAATAAAAGTTTTCGTATGTGCAAATTCATGCTACGTAAATGGAAAGTTGAGCCAACACTTGTGTACACCAGGCGTGGTGGGTGCTTCTTCTCAAAAAACTAGATGTCCCACACTGTATTTCGTCTTACCCTTATTTATTTCAAGACAATTTTTCAAATTTAACATATGTTGCATACCCCAGTAGCTGGATTGAATTGTTGAAGATAGTGCATTCCAGTATTGAAACATGTTCTGCGCACAATATGATACACAGGATTGCAAAACCAGCCTACAGCGCATCAGCTGCATGTTCAGAGCAGTTCAGACCAGATGCGTCAATCTGCTCATTGCACCGCGTGCATCAATTAAGGTATAGAACTTATATTGCGACCCCACCTACTGAGTAGGTGGTAGGCATAACTGTAATACTTCGAGTCACGTTTAAATGCAAGACGAAACATTTGAAAAGTAATAATTTGGTACTTATTGTGAGGTTTCACGCTCGAATTTTTGAAAATTTAAAATAAAATGCAACATTTATTTTTGGTTTTAAAATCTTGATTCAATTTCCTATAAAATGCTTCCACGATATTTTAAAAAAAATTAGTACACGACTGCGTCATAAGAAACTTTCTCGATATATTAGATGCGTTTTTGAATCGCCTTTTTGAATGCCTTTTAAAATTTGAAAAATTAGATGCTTTCAAAAAATGGCTCTAACAATTTTGATGTAATTTCCCACACTGGACACGTAATTGTTAAAAAAATAAAAATTCATCAAAATCGTTAAATCCGTGTTTGAGAAAACGAATTTAATTTAAATGTTGTTACCCCAAAACCGCCATATAGCTCCCAGACAGACAAATCCACCACTTATTGACATAATGTTAGTGGTGTAAGTTGGTCAGTTTTTTTTTAAACTCTAAACGTTTTTCCAGACCTTATTAGAATTTACTTCATCGTGTCTGGGAAAGATTTAATTTTTTCCTGCCAAAACCGATAATACGGTTTTGAAGTTGTGAAAATATTGTTATTATTCAACACGTCTGAAAGAATGGCTTGATACCTTGATTTCAATTTTTATAGCGGCATTTGAAACCTTAATATGTCTTTAGTCGACATCGGTTATAAGAATAGCATCGGCGCTGCATGAGCTAGACGGCAGTTAAATAGGAGACAACACGAGTCAAAATGTGACTCTAAAATAAGCTTAAAAAATTATAAAATATTTTATAACACATTATTCTACGTTAGAGTAAGGCCACTTCAAAGTTAAAAGGGGCGATTGCAACGTTCTAGGCGATTCGTCAATGTTGGATGTCCGTTCTTGTTGAGAGTATATACTTTACCGCTTGTCCAATTTTTTTGTATCGATTTAAATCCGGGATCTGCGGTAATGTAAATAATTGTTCAGTTGTAAACTTGCCGGCCTAAAACTTATTGGGGTTACAATCAGATGGTTGACAAATTATTTCAGGCCCTCGCACAACACGGACTCAGCAAGTTGTTCGGCTGCACAGGGTCCGAACATTCGAAGTCCGGATCTGAAAGTCGTTGTACTTTTTTTTTTGCAGAGTCGTCAACAGTATAACCGTCCTTATCCAAGGCCATTGGCTTATACACAGAAGAAAGATATAGGAAAACTGTCAAATTTTCGAACTAGAAACTAGATTATACCCTACTTTAACTTTCAATACTTTTAAGACATCAAACTTCAAACACCGAATTATCTACCACGGGTAAATACATAATTGCTTGGGTTTAATATTACAATATATCACTTCATACTTCCCAATTATATACTCACAAGATAAATACCTACTTCATCAGTCTCAGCTCTCAGCATCAATTAAATTGAACTAAATCTTCTGCGCCCGGTCGTAATTTATGCGACTTCAAAAAGTTGAACGGTACGGCGAACTTTCAATGAATTGGCCCGAAAATCAGTAAAGTGTTTTAATCTATCATCATAATATTGGCGGTGAAGCGTTTTGACAGTTTTAGAGTTTAACATTGTTGTCCGTTCACTTTTCCTTTTTCGACCACTTCCGTAATATATTTTGTTTGGCAATTAAGTTTCAAGAGTAACCGTAGTTGTTGTTATCCATTGTCAGTTATCCTTGCTCAATTTGTTAACGCCAAAACGTGCGAAGGCATTTATGTTTCCTTTTTCCAACAGGTAACTGACCTACAGAATGTTTTAGTTTTTTTTAATGACATAATCGCAACTCCGGAATCTTGATTTCAAGAGCCAATAACGCCCATTATGCTGCCGCTGCGTAGGCATGTGCGTATAGAGTGAAAGTGAGTCCAAGACACAGTTGATCCATCGATCGATCACACACCGGTCTTTTGTGGTTGGCGCGCGTAAGCGGCATATCCATGACCTTGAAGCATGTAAACACAAATTATTAATCATCGAAAAGAAAAGAAAAGAGGTTATACCATAAAAATTGGGAGCAAATTCCAAAGTAAAAAAATGATAATGTAGAGCCAAAGGAAAAGAGGAATATATACAGCACCACCAAACAGGCTATTAGGGTTCCTCTGCAATTCGGAACTAGTTTGTGTACACGAAGTGGGCTGGTAGATCATGTTGTTTATGTGAAAAGGTGCAACTTGAAAGGTCGTCTTGAGCGTTGATGGACATTGTAGATTGCATTTCTTTGGATACATGAAGAAGAAACGTGTTTTGTTGGGCCAAAAAATAAATCAAGTTGGCGTTGAAGAATGTAGGTACGAGTATAGTACTTAGAGTCATGATGAAGGTGTGGACTGTCACCTTTCTTGTTTCATATGAGTTGGGCTTTACTTATGTAAGAAGTAATAAGTAATGGTAATCCTGATCTTTAAATTGTTCACTTGACCTTAACATGTTTGACTTGCTTGCTTGTTACCAATATAAATGACTCGAAATTATCCTCTCTTATTATTTACTTTGAATATTGCTACAGTGCGTAGGGGTTAGTATTGAAATAGGTTGAACCCACAATTATTTAAAATACAAATGTATATATACAAATGTATATCAACAACTTAAATACCTTCTCTTTTTTCTTTGACAGCCATCATCACGTCCCGAATCCGATTTTACCTTGGATTTGCCACGAGCCGAACAGTTACGCATCAAAATGGAAAAGGAAAAGAAATTCCGACGTAGATGTCGCTACTTGACCACATTCCTAAGTTTGGTATTCTTCCTGCTAACAGTAATGGTCGTTAGTCTGGTACTAACTCGTGGTAAGCGGATGTTTGGAAGTATGATCTAAAACAGTTTAAAAGCAAATCGAACAGACCCTATTATAGCGAATAATACTATCTTTTATATAGCAATTAATAAAAAAATAAAACACAATACAACTAGTTAAATTATATTATGTACAACGAATCAGTGCCGTAAACAAAAGTAAAACTACAAATAAGATTCAGCAAAAAATGCTGTTTTTTTTATGTGTATACAAAGTAAAAAAATATAACACTGAATTCATGGGAACAGGTAGGGGAGTCCTTAATTTAAAAATAAAACAAAACAAAAAATTTAAGAATAAATAATGAGTTTTTCTGTTTTTTTTTTTTTTTTTTGTTTTTAATTTTTCCTGTTGCATATAAATACATAAATACATACATAAATACATATTGTGAATATATTAAAAACAGTATTGTTAATAAATTATTTTGTGATGTTAGTTTTTAAGTGAACATTTTTATTTTTGACTGTAGGAGAAAACTATTCTAATTATTGTAAAATGATTTAAATGAACAAAAACTGTATTAGAAATGGACAATAATGAATTTTAATAAAAATATTTTATAAAATAAGCGAAATTTGCATTATGTTTTTTTTTTATTTTTCTTATGAGTCTCCAAAAATAGGCATGAGAAACCAAGAGGTGCCGACAAAATTATAAGGATAATTCTTTTAGTATCGTATGCCAAAAGATGAGCAAGACTTCTGGGACAAACACCCTTATAGCAGAATTCGCCGAAATTGAGTTTCCCTATATCTACTATCGTATTATCCGCCGGAATCTCGTCTCCTTAACGACAGGTTTTTGGGAAATGTAATTTCACATTTCAAAAACAACTGGGTTTTATTTGTCAATACAAAATTCTGGCGACGTAGTTTAAAGAAATAAACATAAAACAATATTGGATACAATTTTTGGAAGCAACAGCAGAAGGGGGGTATAAAAGGATGAGCGGTCTTAACAGAGAAAAACCCGATAGACGGTAAGAATTACATAAATTTTTTAAGTTAAATAAAGTTCAATACTGTATAGATTTAGCAGCAAGCCTACATTTCTTAATACCCTATCCTAACGGTATGTATATTAATTTTGACATATAGTTTGTAACACCCCTTTATAATCGTCGTAGACTTCTAAAGGTTTATGATCAGAACCAAAACCGAATACTAATTAGCACAGTCCCCGTACGCAATGTTTAGACCTTTAAATTTAAGCTAGGAAGCTAACATTTGGAGCACATATTTCCTAACGTTCCGAAATGGTTAGGTGTAACCATAAAGCCTACTGACACGCCCACAATTTAGAAAAAAACGTCTTAAAGCTTAAATAAGAGATATGAAGTGTTAGAATCTACGCAAAATATGTAGGCACTGTCCTCCTTTATAAGTTTGTCATATACAGTTTTTTGCCATGCCTTCTTTTTGTGGGCGTTTTCACTTAAATGCGGTTTCCTCGAAAATGTTCATAGAAACCGAAAAAAAAAGTTTAACAAGATATTTTTCCAATATAAGTTTTTGGTAGGGTTTTTTTTTTTACTGTTCCCCCCAAAGCGGACTGTAGCCTTTCCATATGTTTTCTCTTACCATTGTTCTAAACTGTAGCAGTTAGTAGTAGTAAACTTTTATTTTAAATATATACAAAATTTATTCGAACGTTTTCGACAACACAAATTGCCGACACGTTTTCAACAACGTGTTATCACTGTTAACTTTTCGGATTTAACCGATGCCGAAATATTTTTTTCCGTGAACAATTGCCCCCAGGGTATTCCACTTTAGGGGTATAATTTAACTCACATCAGTGTAGTTGCATAAATCGTGGGATTTGTCCTTTTTTGTGGAATTTGTTATGCTAAAAAGCCTTTCGTAGAATGTGGCCGATGTGCTTTTAATAAATGGTAAATAATATACAAATAAAACGAGATTAAAAAACATGCTATTATGTTGTGGATAATTTAAGTATGTTCTTAAAGATTCTAGATTATGCATAAATAAGGATTTAGAAAAAAAAAGTCCAAACCTGGGGACTAACTTGCACTTCGCCACGAAGCGCATTTTTTCCAATTTCGCATTTTGGTAATATTTAGTTCGCCGGCGAAATCTAACGCTCTTCACTCTATTACATTCGTGCAGCTATGCAAATGCGTACGCCTTTTTATCGACTACAAATGCGATTGATGTCTTGATGGCGAATGAAGTTGTCAGCTGTTTCCTCAAGTTTTTTGACAGGTTAATAGGAAAGTTTGTGGAAATATTAAGCGAAATGAAAAATGGAAAGTCAATATTCGAAGCAATCGTTTTACATAGTTGCCATGTTCGCCGCGAATCGAACCGAATGAATCGCAAATTATTCGATTCGCCCGCGAATTGCATAGCCAGGCCCTGATGACCCCCCAGCCCCCGGGCGATATTAGACAAGTTGAATAACAAATTATTACTGTTTGGTGACGGGGTGACTCCCCTCTGCTTATTTTATAATTAACTTTTATATTAACCATGTTTCACGACTGCTGTTCGTTTGCAGAATTTTATATCAAAATTCGACGAAAAATTTTATGAAAAATTAATGAAAACCTCTCAGTTGTATAAAAATGTTGAAATGTCTCATCAAATGTAATATGAAAAAAAAGTTTACATATCTCTTAAACATTATTGTGTGAAATTGATGGGAACTTGAATTTCGCGAAAAGTGAAAAGATACCACGCTTCATGGAAAATGTGAAGACAATATGTTAACAACACTGACTCACATAGTAACATGACAGGCTGATCACAGCATGCTTCGAGTTTCTCAAAAAATCTTAGCCCACTATTTCTATAAACTTTAATTTTAATTTTTATTTTTATTTTTTTTTTGCTTTTTATAAATTTTAATTTTAAAAAAAATTTACTGAAATTTGCTAACAGCTATTACTGTTTGTAAATTCATAGTCTTTAATAGTAAGTACATAGGCTCATGGATAAACATTGATTTAATTAATTTACATAAAATCGTACGTTACACAAGTTAGTAAATTATTTAAACTTATTACTGTGCAAACGTTCTTTAAAGAAAGTACTAGATAATAGAATAGTAAGAATAGAATGGAATAAAAAGATAAGAGTGGTCAGATTGGAACGTTGAAAAAAGAACTTTAAATAAAACTGCAACGGTGTGTGATATAAAATTTGTTGTGATTTTATTTTGAAGCTTTTTCATTATAAATATTAGCAAATAGAGAATAATTAAATATATACAGTAAGGTCAGTTCTTTTGTCTTTATGGTTCTCATGTGATGCAAAAAAGATTGTTGAACGTTTTGCTGAAAAAAAATATTGTCCGCCTAAGAGAATTAGACTATCCAAATTGCGGCTGATGTCCCTGTCTGCATCCGGGTAAGGGTGTCTCCGCTTATGGGAATATATTGATCGTATGGAACATTCCAGATCCACGGTCGTGATAAACTGTCCGGCCAAGGACATTTATTTGCTTTTACTTAAATTTCAAAAAAAATGTAAACAATTATTTATGTACAAAGCCAAACCCTTTGGGGTTTGGCCTTTCTTCTTATATACTTGAGGTGCAGTAGCAGTTGTTCTTTCTTCTTGTACTGAATTTTTCGGCGTTTGTTTTTCCTGAAATGCGTACGAAAAGTTGTTACGGTGTTAAAAAAACGTTTTTTTTAAACAATTATTTAAAATAAGCAAACCTCAAATTTGTCACTTTCAAAATTGTATTTATTATTGGAAAGTGTTTTCATTGCCTGTTAACAGAATTATAATAGAATTCTCAAAAACGGCACCTACGATTTTGATCTAATTTCGCACATTGGACACTTTTATTATAACTGTCCAAGATACAAAAACTTATCAAAATCGTTGGAGCCGTTTTTGAGAAAATGAATTTAATTTCAATTTAAGAAAATCTTAATATGAAAAAAAAAAAAACAAAATTTTAAAAAATGTATTCCAAAAATTATATTTATATGCAGTATTTTCGGTCCTATCCATAATACAAAAAAAGACCAAAATCCTGGGAAACATTTTCGGGAAAATGAGTGATAAGTTACTTTCACAAACAAAATTGTATGGCAAGTAACTTGAAATTAAAAAGATAAAAAAAAACCCGAGATGTTCCCCCAAAAACATTATATACGAACTTCGAAGCAAATCCGTCGAACCAGTTCGCCATACAGCACCCAGACAGACAAACCGACGGACTCTATTGGCGTTTTTTGATTTCTCTGCAGTCATAATATCATCCCTCATATTCAGTTTGAGTTCGAAATTTCCGCACGATCGCAATAACTAAAGCTTTACCATACTAACCCTTTCAGTGAATTTGTCTCATAAATATATAGGACATAATTAAGAGGCCGGTTTGAAGGAAAATTAGTTTCATTTTGACGGAAGTCATATCAAAGTTTGTAAATGTACTTTGCGTACTTTTGTGTAGTACAAGTTTGACGGGAAAGAAATAGCGTTTTTGCATACCATACACTAAAAACAAACAAATTGTAATACATATGTAAAATTTGTTTTTTTTTATTTTATTTAATTTTTTTATTCACTGCTCCACCTCCATCGATAGTCTAAAAAAACGTCTAAGAGTAAAATCTGCCCAAATATAAATTGACATTAAACTTAGATTTTTCACTGCAAAACATCACAACAAAAAATTCCTTTGATGTAATAAAACAAAACAAAATCCATTGTGAAGCTTTGTCCCATATATGAGACACCACCACATATCTGCCAAATCAGATCTCGTATGTAATTTTTATTGACAGATTTAAATTCAGCTCATCCCAATTACTTAATGTTGATCAGTAAATAATTTATTTTCTTGCCATAAAAAAAGTCCAGTCCAATGAAAGGGCTAATGTATACGAGAAAGTTAAAAATGGTAATTTTGATTTGAAATATGTTATAAAATTGCAAGTTATTGCAAATAAAAACGCTACACTGTAATTGTTGGTATTTATTTTGAAACCAATACGACTTTGTTGTCTTCTAAAAAAGTGCTTAGAAAGCTGATTTGAAATAGCACTACTAATCTTAAGTCTTTTGTGGGGCTAAATGAAAAAGTCCGGCTACTCCCCTAATTGAAAATGCATTATTATTTATTGGTGATGTCAAAATGTTAAATTAAAAATAGAAAAAAAAAATAAAAAATATGGGCAATTTGCTCGGCAATGCCACTGTTATGGAAGTGTTCTGAACAGCAAATTTACGAAAATCCGAAGCTAAGCTACAAGTTACTTAACCAAGAAATTTTGAAAGTAGTAGAGACCTTGGGAGTGTCGCTGACCTCGTGCAAGACTTCGAGTATGGGGAACCTCGATGCCTGCGACCGTGCGTTTGGCCCGCCGCCATGCATACGGGAGTTCGGCGATACACCCCCAATAAATCTACCAAAGAATTACTGGGAAAACCAAGAGTGTGACGGATGCCACTGAGCAGATCTGCAAACACTGAAAAACGGTTCTAGCGATCAATGTCCAGCTACGTGCCATCACAAACAGAAGACACACACTTCCGTCGATAGTTGGATGAGATGTTGTACATATCTGATTCCTATTTGAACAAAATATAGTGAATCACAAATCTATATAAAATTTATATAGAAATGAAATAGCTTTAGTTTTTGCAAACACCCGTGCGTGGAGGTTTGTGTAGACGATGGTCGTTTCTTATTGATGGTAGCGCCATCTATTAATAATACATTTCGAATCTTCTACCGACATACTTCGATTCAGAAATGCCTCAAAGATGGCATTGCATTCGCCTGCTATTATAATTGAATTAATAATAGATGACGATACCATCATTAAGAATAATAATTTTGAAAATTGTTTCTGCCTTTTACAAAGTTATGCACGCCTTACCTTCTAAACGCAAAATAATTATTTGTAAAACTACAACATTGCATAAAGGTCGCTTAAATTGTTATACCCTTAAATACTATTCCCGATTTCAATGGAAGTAAATTTTTGATTTGGTAAAAATAAAGGGCGGTGTAAATAAGATAATAAATGTTTGAGCGACATATTTCATTTAATCAGTTCGTAAGCTCCTGTCGCAGTGATCTTATTACAGGAAATGTTTATCACACACACTTGGTTGATTATTAAGAGTCAGTTATTCAGAGCTAAGTCAACTTTGAATTAAACCAGAATCAATTTACTCTAGATAAAATTTATCTCATGAATCAGTTTTCCCGTGGCGAATAAAGTTTGGCTTCTAAGTGATAATTAAATTTGCTACTACTGCCACATTTTTGTCAAGAAACTGAAAAAAAATATTTATACTGATATAATTTTTCGTAACACAATAACATAAACATTAAAAGGAGTTCCAACAATTTTTCCTCCGAAGTAGTTCAATTCTTGCTAAAATATAAAAAGGTGTAATAGCAACTGACTGATACTTAACTAAGCAAAGTGTTTTGTGTTTAACCGGAGTTAAATCTATATTAAGATTGACAGAAAATTTTGTTTCTGATGTTAACTTGAGTTCATTACTTTTCTTTTTGCCTCCTTAAAAATCGGCGGAAAACGCAAACTAACTACATGTTTCTATCCATCACCAGTGTCATCTAAGCAAATGCTGGTTTCTCAAATTATCCGCATGTGAAGAAACTGTCGCTCGAACGCCAACTTATTCACTAATCTTTGACGTTTAACATCTGTCAAATATTTTTTCCCAACTTTAAGAAGAATTATTTTTTTCTTCACAAGTTCATTTGTGCTTGAAGAAAAACTTATAAATCTGAAAATGTCTGGACTTATTATGCATTCAATTCGTCGTCATATTGCTACCTCTGTACCCAGGTCATCTGGTACAGCTGCAACAGCTGGAGAACACTCTGGTAAGTTGAGAAGAAACACAGAATACATCAAATAACTTTATCTTAGGTTAAGAGGTTATGTAATTTAACACAACCATATTTTTCCCTTTTCTATTCTATTTGTAGGTGGTTACAAGCTATGGAAGCGCCTCACCTTCTTCGTTGCTGTGCCATCAATTGGCTTGTGCATGTTGAACGCTTACCTTAAGCACCAGGAACACGCACACCACCCACGTCCAGAATTCGTCAAATACGATTACTTGCGTATTCGTAACAAGCGTTTCCCATGGGGAGAGGGCAACAAATCGCTCTTCCACAACCCCGAAGTTAACGCACTTCCCGATGGCTATGAAGCTTAAGCAAAGAGACTAGGATTACTCAAAAAGCAAAAAACATTCGTTAACCAATGTAATTATCGATCGATAGAATGAAACCAAATACAATTGTTTCTGGTGAATTACAAAACATTTTGAAAGTTATTGTTTTTTTATCTTTACTATGCTAATTTTTAAGATCTGCTGCTCAACTTTAACAATAATATACAATTCTCGACCAGACGCGGGTATTGCGTCCATGTATACATTGGAACATCAGATCTGTTATATATTTTTTTATTTATTAGAGAACATTGTCGCACTGTCTTTTTAAAATTCTTTGCTCTGGATACTTGAAGAAACTATATCATCTTCGCATAAAGACAATCAAATATCCCGCAGCAATTTTAACATCATCTTTTCTTATATGAATTGGCGGCGACTTTACCCGTCCATTCCGATCTCCGGCAACTTGGTTTTTTGTCTGCAACAAAACCTCCCTATATTCTATATAAATATATTAAATTACCAGCGTGTATCTTCAAGTGATTGTTCAGCATTTCTCTGTTATTGAATGTAGCTGTACAGAATGGACATATCCCCGATTTGGTGATGAGATGAGATTTTTCGGTAAAAAGTAAATTTCTTTAAGCAAATACTTAGCAACCTCTTCCTGCAAGCACAATGATTCTTTGCAAATGAATTTGGGATCTAACTTTTTGGTTGATGTTAAACTCTTATTCAAAATGGCATTGCAGTGTTAGCCTTAACAGATCTGACGATGACACATGAGTGTTTTCGAGTTGATGGAATTACATACCTACATACATATTATGTTTGTTGTACCCCACTTTTGGTACAAACGCTGCAAAGTAATTGCACAATGTTGAAGAGATACTGCTGTGCTCTAATTTGTCGATTCATTAAAGACAATGTGCTGGCAATATTATTAGCTTCTGCCATAACATTGCTTCTTCAACGGAGAAGGAGCTCTTCCGGATTGCCAAAATAAAATGACATAATAAGGTCACTGAAGCTTAAACTATTTCAATTGGATCAACATGTGTTACCGGTTTAACTTTTACTGTCATCTTTTTCATATCTGAGGCTTCACTGGGTTAGTAATCTTATCACACTTTACATGAGACTCCGTTGTTGCTTTGGTATGTGACGGCTTACGAAAAATTGATTTAACCCAGTCATCACCACCTAAATATTTCAAATTGTCAGCGTTGTGGTTCTGAATTTTCTTGAGATTTCTTGAACCAGCCAAAGGAGATTTGTTTTTGACTATCCTTTGTTGATTTCTTTCCTTTGCTGGTTCTTTGCAAAGAGCTTTATTCTCTTCTATAAGACTCTTGTACTCATCGCCAGTGCAAACCGGTTCTAAACCGGAAGGGGGTAGATTATTTTTGTTGTACTAGCGTTTCCGCCCCAATCTTTATCTAAGGTTTTTAATTCTTCTTAGTAGGTTTGCATGGCGACTTTGTAATTGGCAATTGGCATCTGGCTTTGGTATTCGCTCGGAGTTGCTTTTGGTGCTGTCAGAACTTAATCCCCATTGCATTTCTATTGTTATTTAATTTTGGTTAATGTTGGTTGTATCATTTTTTCTTTTGCAATTTGTTGTTTTTTCTTGCAATTCTTTGGTTGAATTCTGAGATTCAATTTGACGTGGTGGGGAAGTTGAGATATTATATGCACTTAATCTTGCTCATCGATCATCTTAAAAAGCTCGTTTTGCTGTTGTGAGTGCATGTGTGCCTTGAATTTTTAGTGAAGGGGCACCCAACATCAAGAAATCGGCCAGAATTTCACATTCGATAGCTATAACTTTGAAGTAGAAAGGGACTTTGTATACCACGGCTCTGCTATCACATCTGCAAACGACATCTCCTCAGAAATCAAAGAGTAGCGTTTGCTACTGAGAAGGCAACTATGTAGTAAAGCCCTCTCCCGAAAAACTAAGGAAAATCTATATAGAACCCTCATAATCCATGCATGCACACTTTCTAAAGCGGATGAAGATATCCTTGTTCGTTTCGAGAGAAAAATTCTTCGTAAGATATTTGGTCCCTTATGCGCCGACAGGTTATAAATGAGACGATTCAACGACAAACTCTACGCGCTGTACAGCGACATCGACCTGGTCAAGAAACTGTGCATTGGGCGTTTGGAATGGTATCAACGCTCCAGCCCGCAGAATCTTTGACTCCAATCCGCGGTAGAGGAAGGCCTCGCCTTAGGTGGCGCGCACAAGTGGAGAAAAACGGAGCGAAACGGAGATTCTAATTATCTATTACAATAACAAGACATGAATCGCAATACTAGAAAATCCTTTCTTTCAGTTCACTTACCCCTATAAATCCGCAGTTTGCCTGCCTTGACGAGTGTTATGCATGATGCCCACACTTCACGTTGAAATAGACGTTAGTAACAAGCAGTGACACCGAGAATGTATCCAAATAAACCTCATTTTAATATGACCAACATTTTATTGGAATAAAATTGATTAACAAATAAGCAATACAATTAATGTGTATTTTTGATACACAGCTTAACCTAAGTTGTCCTACAATAAGACAATCAATTCGACTTTTTCGTAACCTTCGACGGCAACTGAGCTTTGTTAAGAATCATTGTTCCTTCCTTGATTTGGATACGACCCTCACGAGCCATCGCCGTAGCTTGTGCTTTCGACATTGTTATTTTATGTACCTTGACTTTCTTGTCGCCGATCTTCATTTCGACGACTTTCGTCTCGCTATCGACATCTTCAGGGATTGCTGACCTTTTTGAAGCAACTGTGTCAACTTTTGTGGATGACTTTTTCCCTTCCTCAGTATTTCGTGAACTGACGCTTGCTTTTGCCGGAGGCTTTTTGTTTGGAGAAGTTTCTGAACGTGTCCGCAAAGGCAATTGTTTGGGCTGTACTGATGGTTTAGTTTTCGAAGCAGATACTGGAAGGACCACTTGTTTAGGAGCTGACTTCTGTACGCTCGGGCTCGCCGCTGCTGCACTAGGTTGCTTGCTTACTGCGGTCGATGGCGCAGGAACAATTTTAACAGATTCAACATGGAGTGCTGATTTGACTTCCGATACCACCTTTTTCACAGACAATGACTTTGGTAATCCTTGTAATGCTGCTTGAATGGTAGGCTGACGAGTTTTCGAAACTGCTGGCGATGCTATAGTGGAAACCTTTTCAGACTTTACACGTGTTACTGGTGTTGCTTTGAGTATTGGATTCTTGTTCTCCTTCGGCGAAGATGAGTCGAAATTCAATAGTGTAGTAGGCGTTGCCTGCTTTGTTGGAAGTTTCCGGCGGGTCGATTCTGGAGGTGGAGCTAGTTTCACAATTTTTTTAACCATCGGGCTGATTTTGACTACTTTGGCTGGCGGTTCGTAAGCAGCTTCACCCTCCTCTATTAGATTCATGAACTCGTCGTCGCCAGTAATGTCTCCCTCCTCTTCTTCGGCGGTATCGAATTTACGGCTCTCTTCTGTTTTGGATATCGCATTCTCTACGCTTTGGGTTTCTACAACAAAATTAAAAGAAGGATAATGAGATTGGGATTAAACTTAAAGTAAAAATCTACTTACGCCAATTGGTTTCCTCTTTGACAAAAAGTTTAGATTCTTTTGTGTCAGGCTCTTCCTTGCCGTTATCCGAAAACTCATCAAATAGAAATTCTTCAATCACGTCGTCAATGTCTTGATTAGCACTGTTATCCAGATCCTCGTTGTTTGCCTCGTTTCTTACATTAGGTGTTTTATTCGAATTTGCGTCCTGTTTGTAGGCCACCATTTCGTCAACGTGATCACTATCTGTGTGCTGCTGCAATCGTTCAGCGGTCATGTAAATCAAGTCGCAGAATTCGCAAGCAAACGCTTCACCTTCAGCGTGCTGCTTAACGTGCTCGGTTACAGTTTCAATATTTTCAAATGTATCTTTGCACAGTGGACATACCAGCGTCTGTGTGGCATGCACTGCTGAATGATAGATGAGATCATCGCGTTTACTAAATGTTTTATCGCAATCGTTGCACTTATACGAGCCGATGCCATTTTTGTGCGAGCGCATGTGTCGTGTTAAATGATGACTCAGCAAATAGGCTTTGGGACATAACTTGCACGGATATGGCCGGACCCCTGCATGTGCTGTCAAGTGTCTAGCTAACTTGCTGGGCGTCGAAAAGCTATTGTCGCAGTATTGGCACTGGAATGGCTGAAACCGACTATGAATAATCTCATGTCGTTCAAGTCCCTGCTTAAAGGCGAATGACTTGCCGCAAATTTTGCACGAAAACGGACGATTTTTTCGATGTCGCGCGGTATGCCTTTCCATTTCCTCCTGCGAGATAAATGGTTTTTCACAGAAAACACAAATGAACTTAGGAATATCTGTGTGAGACTTTTCGTGACGGTGCAAGAGTGTAGAGCGTGTGAAGCCCTTCTCGCAGACAACACATTTAAATGGCTTCTCGCCGGTATGCACTAGGATGTGCTTCTGCAGATCATACTTGCTAAAGAAGCTCTTATTGCAATTCGGGCAGAGAAAGCTCCGTTCGCGATTGTGATTCACTAAATGAATATCCAACAACTGACGCAGTGGAAACGAACGCTCGCAATGCGGACATGGAAACACATTTGTCTCAATTACAGCCGCATCATCTATCCGGCCCTCGGTTGGTATGTCATTGACATCCAGAATCTCGGAAACAACAGCCATGTTACCATCAACATCCCGCTTCAAGATTGGTTTTGTCATTCTCGGTTCAAAGTCCTCCTCCAAGGTCTGCTGCGCCTCCTTATTCAAGATGCGCACCGCAGATTTGTTCAGCAGCTTTTTGGTTGGTTTTTTCTCATCAAGAACGATTCGTTTTGGTGGCTTTTGGTGGGTCTTTGGCATTATCCGAACTTCTACCTCTGGTTCTGGTTCCTGTAGCTCGGTTTCTTGCAGATGCTCAGGTTCCTGTAGCATTGTCATAATAGTTTGGCTTTCTTCATCGTCAAGGTCAATTTTTAATGTCGTCTGGCTGTTAATTTTTCTTGGAACTTGAAACGAATTTAGGTTTTTTTGTTCTGGTTGCGATTGTGGTTGCGGCAAAAGTGCAGTTGGAACTTTTGGTTTCTGCAAGGCATTGGACCAGACGCCGGTCAGTGGGTAATGGCGTAGGCATGTATCTGCCTTCTTGCACATTTGCTTAAAGCGATAGCAGTAGTCGAACATCATGCGGCATTCACTGCATACGTAACTCGGCATAGCGTCATTGGAAAACACCTGCAACAAAAATGAAAAATGTAATTGATAGCTGCTAAGTACAATTGGAAAAGTTAACAAATGTTGGCTGGCAGTGGAGATGGAGAATCGTTTTCAATAACGAGATCATAAATGATCGCCGCTTTAAAGTGGAAAGTCAGTCATTAAAACCACTTAGGCTCATACTGTTTTTGAATAAATCTTTGCCAGAAATTATCCTTCTCTCCAATGAAAAATAAAAAACGTTAAAGCTCCCATAATAATCTTGTGTTTAATGAAACGGTTTGGGGCCGATAATTTTTTTTTAATGGGCAAGACGCCATTGATCAAATCAGATATGTGCGTCGATGGAATATCCAAGATTGTCTTTTAAAAAAATTCCGTTTTAGCAGGCTATATAAAAATTTCGTAGTTGTAGACCGACTGTTGAGAAAGTTATGATCTAAAAACGATTTTGTTTCATTCAAATTATATCCAACGGCTGCAAACAAAAACCTAACTTGGTCGTTTGTGATGTTTTAATCGGAAATATTAATATTTCCTGGTATCACAAGGCAATATGTAACGTTTTAACTTGAAATATTGTTATATTTTTTGATCACAAATAATTTTGTGCGAGAAATTGCAAAAATGAGCGAAAATAAGATGTTTTTGTAATGATTATGCATGGAAGATTTTTAGTCAGACAGATCACAAAAACACATAATCCTATGTTTTTATGCGGAGAAAACTAAACAGTGAAATTTGTGCGGATTTTCTATAAGACACAGCATTTGCGAAACAACTCGTGGCTCGTAAAAATCTAACTTTTTGGAAAGAATTAAAATTCGACATGACAAGACAAGAACATTAGAAGTGAATATATATACTTTTGAATATTTGTAATATGTGTTTATAAAATATTAATAGAATTAACTTCTGATTGGCGATTAATTAAATAAACTAATATTGAGAATGAAATTTGTGCTTCATAAATTACCAAATAGGTGAATAAGCGTATGCGACTTGTTTTTTTATTAGATTTTACTTTTGATTCACTATCGGTACCAGGAGTAAAAGGAAAGGTTAAATTAAATTTAATTTTTTTGTTTTTTTCGAGTCGATTTTGTCTGAATAGGTTCATCCATCTAAAGATTCTGATGAATCAGATCTTCGGAGCAATATTATAAATGTATTTATATTATTAACATTTAGAAGATATGCTATGCAAATAAAACCAATAAGCAAAAACATATTGTGTTCATATTTGTTTATTAAAAAGTTAAGGTAATAATTCCAACAAATGCACAAATTTGTAAGTAAATAAATAAAATATTGTAATGATTTATTTTACATTTCCTGGATATTGCAAATATTTTTTTGTAATATCGAAAAAAAACTAAAACTTCGAGGTAAAACATTTGAAAGTATATGTGTGATATAGAGATTGTGATAATGGTATGATTTTTCGCCAATTTTTATGTAGTTTAGCTTTTCCAATTGGCAAAATCCCATTATTGCCAAAATAGACGAAAATCGCTGTCCTACTACGTTTTCTGACTTGTAAAGTTTTAAGTTGAGTCCGTCGATATGTAGGTACTTGTTAAAAACAAAAAAAAATGGCGATCGATTAGAACTTAATGAACATTGAATTTTCTTTGTTGAAAATAAAGATCTTGCTACTGCGTTGGGGGTACCTTTTTTTTTTGATTTCTAAGATCATTTACATTTATTAATAAGGATTCTTTTTTTTTTGAGGTATTTATTTTACTGGGTTTTAATATGTAACTTTTCTATGTGATGAAAGAAAATCGTTTAAATAGCTTGAATGTCCCTTTAAAAAAATTAGTCAAATAATATAAATTCCTCAAACTAACATTACTGCTATAATAATATATTTTTCTTTACCTAATGTTCGTTAATTTTCATTTGTTTTTTTTTATAGAAAATTATAAAACCGTTTTCTTTTACGTTTGTTAATATTTAACAAAAACTTTGTGGAAAAGGGGAAATCGAAGGTCAGTGATGGGGACTTTCAAATAAAGTTGGCAACACTCAACCATAATTCATAAATTAAATTTGGGCACAGGCATATAAGTTGTTTCATTAACCAGCCATTTCTATGTTAAATAGGTGAGTTGTTTAGGTAAAGCGAAAAGAAATGCGCTAACGCATTTAAAAAGCTAAACAGCATGATTTAAAAATGTTCGGATAAGAAATTCAAAGTCTTCATGACAGGTAAACACATCTCAACAAAATTTGAGCGGCACCGAGTCCAGCGAACCGAAGAATTCCACAAGCGCACCAATATTTAAAATAGACTGTTGTGAAGACGGAGTACCCCAGTCATCTCTGCGTCCTAATCCATCCATTCGATAATTTAGTGCATGCGCCCTAGGTACTCAAACCTTGTTTAATATTGGGAAAGGCCTGATTGTTAACCGGGTGTTCTGCAGATGATGCTTAAAACACATGCACTTTGTAGATACTCCCCGTGATAAAAGGCCAAAAATTGTTGGGAATCAATCAACTCAAAAACGAGTTGCATTTTAATATCGTAAGTTGAAACAAAAATAACAATCGCATGTTTCAATAGACATTCATTTTATCAATTTCCCAAGAATTAAACAACAAATAATTTAATTAAAATATTTCTCCTTAACAAAAATAAAATAACATTTCATTACTGAAAAACATCAGCGCACCCTCGAACCATATCTCATATACATTTCTACCACAACGACAACGACGTCGGCGAAAACTAACAGAGTCGGTCATTGAGTGTACTAATTCTATTTTTACACAGATAGTCTTGGCATCGGGTATTCCTATGCATTTATTCAGAAACGAACCATTGGTTATGCTTACTAAATCTGGTTGCTGTCACATCGACAATTGGTAAACAAAAAATTTTCTAACAATTATATACTGCAATTGTTAGAAATAAAATAAAACTGATTTAATGTTTGTATTTACCTCAATCGAAACACATGCCATTACTTGGAGTGGCAATGGAGCTGATTTCATTCGATTTTCCCGCGAATAGATGTTCGTTAAATCGTCAAGCATTTGAGACAGGCAAAATCGGCATATTTTCTTCTTTTTCAGTTCCTCTTGACGTTTGTCCACTAAATCACCCATTTTTCTGCAACTAGCACAATTTTCTTTTGCAAATAAAAAGGAGAAACAAGTCAACTGTCGCGAATACTTTATGTAGAGTTTTTTACTTAATTATATTAGTTTATCAATTTGCAAATAAAACATTTGTGAACGAGAGAAACGATAACCACTTTTTTCATTGACGAAGAACAGTGCAATGGAAAAAATATTGCTTTCGCGCTGCGACGACAACGACAAGATGGTGGATCTGGGCTTGGGTGTCGAAACTTGGCGCTGAATGGATAAAATGCTGAGTGTCTGGCTGATATTGATTTGAACGTCGAATTCTAATTGTCACGGATAGATGGTCTCCTGAAGAACAAATATAAATCCAAAATATATGCTGTACGACTGAAAACTTTTAATACAATTTAATTCTTAAATATTATCTAAATGTGAAAGTGTATTATTCTAAATAATAATTTTATAAGAGTACAAGTTGAACCAGAAACTTTAGAATTGTAGGTAAGGTAGTTAGCATAAACTATGAACTAAAATCTAGATGACGCTATTAAAATTTGTATTCGAAGGTTGTGTTATTCGGAAAAAAATATACAAATTGCCATCTAATGCATTTTTATTGGTGGGTGGAAAATAATTGTAATGCTGCAGAAGTTATGCTGGATTGACTGTAAAACGCACACTCGATTTTCGAATCTACTAAAAATATTTACTATACCTAAGTTCAAACTTTTTAAAAATGCTAATACAATATTGCTGGCAATCGAAATGATGAAATGTTATACATTAATTAAATGCAGTGCCTTTTGTGATTTGAGACTTTAATGATGATGGGCGACGCAATAAAGATAAAGTCACGTGAAACAGATTGATGACGATATCGTTGACTACTATCGCCCGGACGATTATTTCAGAGTTACGGAATGATTGCGCACATATGTATATTTCTTCCAGCTTCCAATTTCGAATAGATTTCGAACAACTGAGCTTAACGTTTAAAAAAGTCGTACACCAAACTCCTGCTACAGTCTATAGATGGAGCTGGTTTCATATGACACTTGAATTTATGCCACAATTTTCTCAGTGTTGTGTACAAATAAATTTATTTAATTTTTTTTTTGAATCATTACAATCAATCAAAGGGTGTACAAAAAAAAAACACCTGCACATATTCTCTCATTTATGTCTTACTGTAATTTCAGTACACGTTTATAATTATGCTCAATTTGATGACAGAAAATATCAACAGCAAAAAAAAGAAAAACAACAACAAAGTGACAGATAGAAAAACAAAAGGGGAATCGAACGGTTTGAAGTGAATTTAAAATGGAAATATAGAATGGAAATATATTTTTTTAAAGGCAAACGAATATATTTAACTAAGTGGTCTGTAAAAAATAAACAAGCACATTAGTGAAAAGAATTTTTAATGTGGACATGGCGGTCCACAAAACAAACATGTCAAAAGATAAATAAAAAATGCTAAAGCTCTGTCAGACGTGCATAAACATGTTCATGCTAATTCCCATCCATAATATTTTCAGCGTTTGAAAATTATAAACACGCAACCTTTTATTTCCCTAAATTTTCCGATTCGATTCTAAAATGAGAACGAAAGTAATTTCAAAATTTAATTAAAATTACATATTAGGAAATTAATTCCAAATGCATTCAGCTTGTTGCAGCCAAGGCACTACCGCCCCGAGAGTCCGGTGAATTTATCGTACAAAACGCAAAATACATCAAGATTCATCAATCTGGAATCGACAAGTTGACAGAGGAAATCGTAAGGGGCATACAATCGAAGAAAATTTCCGTGGACAACTTTTCCCAACATGAACTTCATCCCAAGGCTACGGATCCACATGCCGCAGAATGGGTTTTCGTGGTTGACACTCTTAATTTCTGCTTCTGGACTCCAAGTAAGCTTCGAGATTCTTTTTATGGATTTGGTGTAATAAATTTAATTGCAGACAACTACACTAAGTACAAGGTAAATGGATACACTGGTTACTTTGCCCTTTGTGCCGCCGTAAACCGTGCTTTGGCTGAGGGTATAGCCATAACCGATGCCGCATACTACTCTAAAATTGACGAAGCAGCATTGGCACACATTTTCAGGTCAGATGATGGTGTGACAAACATTCCACTACTCAAAGAACGCGTTGAGTGCCTGCAGCAAGTGGGACAAATACTGCTTGACGTATATGAAGGGAAGTTTGAAAATATGATCATCAAATCTGAAAAATCTGCGGAAAAATTGTTATCACAAATAATCGAAGAGTTCATTTGCTTCCGCGATGCAGCAGTTTTCGAAGGCAAGTCGGTTGGTATTTATAAAAGGGCACAGATCTTAGTGGGTGATGTTTGGTCTTGCTTCCGCGGAAAAGGTTTGGGCGAGTTTCACGACATTGGAAAGATAACAATGTTCGCCGATTACCGTGTACCTCAGGTTCTAATACACTTTGGATCTCTGGAATATACCGACGAGTTGCTAGAAGTACTGAACAAGGATACTCTAATGATAAATGGGGACAGAATGGAGGTGGAGATACGAGGAGCTTCAATCTACATTGTTGAAAAAGTGAAAGACGCCGTAATACTTGAACTGGAAAAGAATCATCCGGAAATATCAAAAAACAATGTGAACTCCATTCTTATCGATCACTTTCTCTGGGACTACCGACGCCAACACGCTGCTGAGCTTGAAAACATACCATTTCATAAGGTTTTAAGTATTTACTACTAAAAGAACTTTAACCGAACAAATAAACTTCCAACATACTTTTCTTTTCTTAAAAAAAATGTTTTTTAATTTTATTTATCAACACACTTTACAGTTTAACTGGGGATGGCTTGCCGGCATGGGCAGCAACGCGTTCCTCGTAACGTTTCTTAGCCTCTACACCAGACAAGTTACCCTTACGGCTGAACTTTTGGTTGGTCAAGAACTTCTGATCCATCTGAAAACAAAATTGAAACAATTTAATACCACAACACGGAGAAAACAAGCTTAAAAATACTTACACCCAAGGTAGATTCGTGACGGAAAGAAGTTGGTTTCTTGATTCCGTTGCGGTGAGCCTTACGGTTTTGGTTGTGGTTTGTGTGATTCTTGGATTTGGCCATTTTTGATGTATTCTATCAAATTCTGAAATAAATCACACGAAACGATTAGCGGATTTCTTCACCTTTAACGTTTTTGTTTCACATTTTTAAATTGGTTTTAACAAATTATTTGTGATTGATTTAGAATTTAAAGATTAATAAAAGCAATATTAAGAAAACATCAACCTACGTTTTTGACAGTTTAGCGGAAAAAGAAAGTTGACTTTTCGAAGACGTCAAGCCGTCAAATTTGATAGTTCGAAGTTTAAAAAGAGACTCGATTCGAAGGACGGTGGCGTGTTCACAAGGTATATTCAGAATTGACAGTCGATTTTACATAAATGTTATGGATGAAGAAAAATTTGCAAAGTACTAAATTAACAAAAGACTTCAGTAACGAAAATAATTCGTTTAGGTATATTTTATTTTAAAGCACTAATTTTTGGGTCTTAGATTTCAGAATTTTGTTCCTCGGCAACGTGATTTTTAGAATTTTGGATTTCGTGCATTTTTTAGTACATGAAGAGGTTCTTCCTGAGTCACAGTTCAGTAGTTGGTATTTAAAAGGGAGATTCAATCACCATCGACTCGAAAGTGGATGCAGGATTAAAAGATTCCCTTGACTGGACCACACTTGGCTCGACGTGGCCAAGTCAGTCGACGTTTACGGGCTTTATCCCCTTCCTGTTACAGCTCATGGAGTTCGCGTAAGTATTTTTTCTTTGGTCCTTCTCACGCATATAACCCATTTCTAATTTTTCTAATGCGAAAGTTATAAACTAATGCCAAAGAAATTTGTTCGACACTTTGTAAAACAGCTATTAAAAGCGACAACTAGCTGCTGGTTTGCTTTTGCAAATTAAATTTGAACTTGGTTGTGGTTATTCAACCAATTAAAATAAAACTACGTACAGTCAAAAAAATATATATATATTAAGCGTAAACAGTCCATACATGACCTGTGTGGCTCTAGGCTCTGTATGCGCCGTATACGCCTAGTATTGATTTTATTTATTTTGTTTATCAATTTTATAAATTGGCGATTGGTGATTTAGAAGATTTCCTAACTTTTCTGAAAGTGTTCGTTTGGTACTCGAACGACAGTTCTTTTCCTGGAAAGAAGGGAAAAGAAAACACGTACGTTATTACCGATAAATGACATATTTTTGTTGATATATTACTACATTTGGATTTGATAATTCTTCAATTTTAACGATGGCATCCTCGATGTATTGTAGGTAAATAAAACTCCCAAAATTTCGATAAACATGTAATGCCAAAGATGTCAAAGGGTTAACAAATCAAGTTATATGCACTTAACTTAGTAAATTATTACAGCCAAGTACCTACATTTTATGGCATTCCTTTTATTTATGAATGAGTAATAAACAAATCTTAATGTAACTGGATGCAAAAACCTTAATTGGATGCAATAACGTTAAAACGACATAATTTTGGTTGCAGTTGTACTAAATATTGCAACTTCGTTTTTCCACCATAGACCTATCCTGGCTCGCAGTAACGTCTGCCTGCTGCCCCGAAAGTCCTGTTTAAAAAAGCAACAAAAATAATTATCAAGCATAATTGCATTTTATTCAAGTTTTGAACGGTTTAGCTTTATCATATAAAAATATTACAATAATACATAAATTCATATTAAAATTGCAGTTGAAGTTGGTCTGGAGCCGTTGGTATTAAATGTCAAATGCGCTCGCTTCCTAAGCGTTGTAATATAAACTGGTGTGGTTTAAGGTTGTTATTTAAAAAATATAGTAAAACAAAATACGAAACTAATAATCCTTTGTAATCTTTTTCTCTGCCTTTCCGGTAAACTCTTCTTTCAGGAGAACTTTGCATCCCAGATCGCGGAGAGCTGCCTTAATGTCTTCCAGCACTGATGGATGTTCGACCATTGCAGCATTGAGAATCGCTTCAGCGCCAAATGATAGGAAACTTTCACATTGATCACGAGATCTTGATACCATGTTGCGTATGGCCCATGCACCGTTTCGCTATTTAATAAAAAAAAAATGCACACTTCTCAATGATGGGTATTTGTCCTTACCTGGATAAGTTTATTTTTTGGATGTAATCGAAGGGTTTCTACAATCGTTTCAGCAATTCCAGTTTCGAAGAAAGCCGTGCTGTTTTCCTTTACTCGAAGTGTTAATGTTGAAATACATGCCAAAGAGGCCGAAGCGATTGATTCCTTGTTCTAGAGCGAATGAGGAGATAGACTAAATAAAAGGTTCTATGCCTGAGAGGGATTTACCATATTGGCGTGGAGGAGCTCTTTGATAATAGGAGCAGCACCTTGTTGAATAATGTGGACCTTTGTTGAGTCATTTCCAGCCAAGGCACGAATTAGTTTTAAGGCTTCGCGGTTGAGCTTTAAGGCATCGGGGTTTTTGCTCTAAACAAAAATAACTCTAAATACCTTGGTAACCTTATTTAGCGGACCACAACTAACCATTATTTCAAGGACGAACTTAAGGCCACCACCATCCTCAATTAACACGCACAGTTCATTTCTTACGGCAAGTGTACCTATGGTCAACAGCATATCGCCCAACAGGTCAACATCTTCAAATTCTAAAAAATAAGAAAACAAATTTCATTGCAATTACAACCGAAAAGTGCACCACTCGTTTACCTGTTAATCTCTTTGTTAATGCCACTAGCACATCAGACGCAATCAAGCGGGCATGCTCATGTGCTTTTCCGAATTCAACTCTAATGTCATCGTCTAAGACCAGATACCTAAGCACAGCGCAGACATCTTTCATAACAACGGGATCGTCAACGTGAACCAGCGGCTTTAATTGTTTCATTATATCGGCGTTCACAATATTCTGGCGATTAGTTTCGTGCATAATGCAAGCTTTCCCCAGCCACTGCAAGGTCAAACATAGCAGTTTATCAGTCGGCTTTGTACTTAGCAGTTTGATAATCATCGCCAAAGCTTCTGCGTCGAAGAGATCTGGTTGATTGTTAGTTAACGAGATTGCCGACTTTACACATTTTTGGAGAACTTCCTCATTTGGACAGGTCGAGGCAAGTTCTTGTTCTACTAGTGTTATGATTATGTCGTGTGCACCATTCTTACCAGCCAATACTCGATGTGGAATAGACTGGAGGCGAGAAAAATGGAAATGGGATATCCACTCAAAGTCAAACCAGTAACACCCACCTTTTGGCATTCCTCGTCAAGGACGGTCAAATACTCGAGGAGCTGTTTGCTGTCTGTATGCTTTTCCCCAATGTGAGTCTTCAGTTTATCGATAACTTCATTAAGAACAGGAACACCTGTTTCCTTATTGATAGCCAAATCTTTAATTATGTTCGCCAAATTGATTCCCTTATGACAGACATACTTTTGAATAAAGAAAACTCAGGGCAATTGTTTTGAAACACTTACTTGGGCCTCTAATTGCTTAATTGATTCCTCTTTAGCCTCATCGGGGCTCATTGAAAAATCGACAATATTTTCCTTGACCACGTCGTCAAAGGTTTCCTGAGAGATCACCTTGGCCATGCTTTATATCGAGTAAGACTGCAATCCGTAATTGAAAAATTACGCCATCGTCGAATCATTCCGGCCAATCACCACACTTACCTTTTATGGAAACTTGAGGCAGTCTGGCTGCTGAGGAGTTAAGCAATAATTTGTTGTTTCTTTGTTTTTTTCTTGCACAAAATAATTCAATTAGTTGCAGAAACGTGTCACTTTCACCATAATAAGAATTTGGTTAAGCGCGGAATATTTGTACTTATTTTTATTATTATTAACTATTTTTGTATTTATGTATTTTTAATTAAAGAATTATTTTTTTAAATAGCAATCAAATCGATGACAAATTTCTCAGCTGCTTACAGAGCAACAAAAACATAACAAGTAAGATTGTTTGATTTGTCATTGGGTCATTAGCCGAGAAATGACGTACAGTAGGTGAAGTGTGTTCGGAAGTATATGCACATAAAATACAGGGTGGTGACTGCACATTCACTTGGTTGCGAAAGAGATCTTTTTTTTTTTTTAATTTGTTGTCTTGTAGGTATCTGCATAGGCAAGAGCGAGAATAGACAGTATTCAAAGTAAAATATAGCAATGTTTTTTTTATTTTAGGTGATAGCAATGGCAACAAAATTAATACGGCACTAGGTACAGATTTCATATTCCTAACCCCTATATCTCTTTAACTAGGCGAAAACGAGAGTGTTGTTACATAATAACTTGTGATTATTTGATCCAGATTTAAGAAATTGCAATTTTCAGATCTTGTCGCATCGGAAACTATACTTATTTATCTTACTGCCCAGAATCCGATGGCAAAAAGAAAAACACCTTTATAGCTCCACCTTATAATGTTTTCTCATTTATTTTTAATTATCCAACAGCTTGACGAAATATTTTGTTTTAGATAGTTGTTTCGTTTTTCCAAAACTGTTTATTGTAATTTGGAAATAGTTTTTTCAGTTAAAAAATAAAATACATATATAGTGAAGGAAAAGATTAAATTTTCTTTTGAAGTTAAAGTCAGTAAATTAAAATTCTTGAATGCTATCTGTCAGCACTTGATACGTATCGTACGGATCCGGTTTGAATTTGGTTTGGAATCAAAAGCCACAGGAACCGTGGCATTTGAGCGTTTTTTTTTTGTAAAAATAGAGTCAGATAGCGACACCAATCAAAAGAGGGCATCTTACCATTAAACTTAAGGAAATCGGAAGGTAGATGGAGAAATGTCAAAAAAATATCTCTTCAATCCATGATACTTTGGTTAGGTTTGGTTAGAAAACACAGAATGCCTACAATAACATAAACCTGCGCAAGTTATTGCATTTCGTTGAATATTATCTAAAATTTAATTCACATTTACAAATGGGCTTATATGTATTGAAGACAATTGTTATTTAAGCTTACTTTTCAAGAAACTAGCTTCATTGATTTGACAGGAAACTCGAAGGGTGATGTGCAATGCACAATACAGAAAAATAAGTTTATTTTAGATACACTCGTTCCCGCACTAATACCAAAACGTTTGATATTTCTCTCCCGTCACATTTTGCGGAGTTGTTCAGTTTTGATTATATCTATTAAATATAATACTATACAAGCAAATAAAAATAGTTATTAGTGAATTAATCTTCTTCACAAAATAGTGACCTCCTTACTTCTTTGTCATTATTCCACGCAATTTCGATGCATTTTCAGAAGAAGAATTTCCACTTCTAGTCGGAATAGGAATTTGGGTGCGATTTCGCAGATCAATGAACATACCTAAGTCAATTGTCATCTTCAAATTTAAAATCTAGACGAGTATCGAAGTTTAGTTCTACAAAAAACAAATATATTGTTGACATTTACCGTACACATTTGGCGGCACCGGAGACGATTTTTTAGTTTATATTTATTTTATTTATATAGTTTTCAGTTAATAAAATCTAAAAGATAATGTTGAATCTAAATTGCGTTATCTGTGCAGATCTATTTTCCCAAACTGACGATGTTTACGTTACCAAATGCGGACATATGTTTCACTACTCATGTCTCTGTCAATGGTTGGAGCGGTAAGACACAATTTTTGAATTTATTTTCAAATCGAATTGATGAAATGTGATTTCAGTTCGAAAACATGTCCCCAATGTCGGAACAAATGTAGCGATTCCAATGTGCATAGAGTCTACTTCAATTTGGCCAACTTAGATACAAGTAAGATTGATATAGGGACTCTGCAAGAGCAACTGGACACAGCCACTCTTAAAATAAAAGTCAGCGAAAAGGAACTGCGAAAGGCTGAGGAACAGATAAACAATCTCAAGCAGACGCAGAAAAAGTGCATGTATGTTAAAAGGATATTTAACTACAATTTGAAAAATAAACATTTTAATAATTTAATGTTTTGCAGGAAAACCATCTCTGGCTTAGAAATAAAACTACAAAAGAATGATTTTATTATTTTGTCATACACAGAACAGGTGAACGTTTTTTTTATTTTTGCAATTAAACGGAAGCTATATGAGAATATTACATTGGCTGATTTTAGTTAAAAATGGCTAAGACACAGGCAAAAGAAGCCGAGGAACTTAGGAAAGAGGTTAAGCGGTTGAAGGACCAAATCGCAATGATGGATAATGTTTCGTCGATTTTGGTTTCAACCAGGCAAGATGCTGAAAAGTTGCTTAAGGAGGAAAACAATCCAAACACTTTGGCTGTTTGGGTATCCGCTTTAAAAAGGTATGCAAATACATATGGACCAATGTGAAATGTGAATCTTAATTAAATGATTTAATTAGGGAGCTTCGAACGAGTGAAAGCAAAAGAACTGACCTGAGGAACGTACTCAAAGTAGTGCAAAATGATTTGCGCAAGGAAACTGAAACAAGAAAGTAAGGTAGATGTTCACTTCGTTTTATTTGTATCTGAGTAATGTTTTCGTTTTAAGGAACCGTGAGGAGCGAGTTGCGCAGCTAGAGAGTGAGAATTACACTCTTACTCAGAAGGTACATTTATTAACATCTTACTGTTAGGAATAAATGAACGCTTAAAATTTGCAGTTAAACAGTGTTGAATCTGAAAAGGACAATGACGTTTTGAACAGCACATATGAGAAACCGTCAACGTCGCACCGCGTCTCCAGAATTCAACAAGACGCTAAGCGATTAAGTAGTTCACCTTTACTATTAAAGCCTCAATCAGAATATACTATCAACGCAAAAGTGAAACAAATCGAGGAATCTAACTCGCCCTACCTCAATATTAAAGCAAGTGGAGTTCCATTCAGTATGCTCCGGTTGGGTGCACTAAAGGAAACAGATTCAGAAAAAGAAATAAACGATTTGGCGGATAGGGTATGTACATATTTTGGGTTTTTTTTTTAATTGGGTTAGGAAGGTAATGAAATTCTGCCTGTTGCAGGTGTGTGAAACTAGAAATCGTTTGCTTAGCGTAGCTTTTGAATTTCAAATCATACAAATTAGATGTGTAAACCTTTTAACACGGAACTCCGTGAGCTCCTTTTTAAACATCTAGTTAACCATAACTGGAAACGTTAGAAAAATTTGAAATTGCTTTCTACCTAATTTACTTTCTGAATTCAATTTCTTACACCCCATTTCCATTTCCCCTTACAGTTCACGATTTTTAAAAAGCCTCGTCTTATGGTCCCTCCATCAGGAGTTTTTTCCTCACTAAAACCAGGTCGTACTTATGATGGTTTTGGTGGTACAGAGAGAGCACCACTTGTCAGAGATGATGACGAAGAACGAAAGAGAATCGACACTAAGAAAGCAACAGCCCAAAGTTTAAGCAGCCGCGTTAAGTCTGGAAAACTACGCAAATTCCCATCAGCTGGATCTGAAACCATGGACAAGTTTCTTAGCAAAAACTAAACCTACGACGGCAATGCCAAGGGACTGATGAATTTGATGCTGCCACGTTTTATGTGGCGTAATTTAAATTAATTTGCGAGTTTTCTCATAAATATTGGTTGATGAGATAATACAATTATAACAATAAAATAAGATAAAATGTTATTAATAACTAGGAAACAAAAGAAGTTATTTAATTTTATAGTCAATTTTACCTCATTATATGCGATTTTTTCCTTTCTGGTGCGTTAGTTAAGTTCGTTTATGTAAACAAACATCTTTCTTTTCTGTTAAAAATATTCAAAATAAAACTGAAAGAATTTTAAATTATACAAAGAATTCATATTGGATGATCAATTTCGTGTTATTTAAAGAAGCGTTTACATTTTGAGTTTGATAAGATTACACCAGAATGTCGGGATATATTAACAAGCAACCACATAAGAATATCTGGGGATATGACAATGAATTCGATAGTATTAATAGCGACATGCTGGCAGATCAAGACAGGCTTCACACTATCTTCAAATTTACAAGACATCTATAGCGTAAACGATATTGTCGGAAATCGAATTGAAACCGAACAAGATACAACCTATACTCACTTATATTTCCATTCTATTGTTATTATTTAAAGGTAAGATGGTCCAAATCAGTGGGAACTCACCATCAGCTTTTCTTCAAGAACGCAATAGGAAGTTTGCAAAGTTCTATTTTCCATCAATTGATGAAAATATCAATAACCCGCACCACACAAAATGACAAATGAAACAGCTGTAATTATTCTTCATTATTCTTGGTGGCAATTACAAGCTGTTTTATTTAACCATTTGATGAAATTGACCGCAGGATAACAGCTAGCTGATCGTATTAACCAAAACACAATTCAAAGCAAAAAACTTTGTGTGTTTTTATGAAAGTTGTATTTAGATTATTGTTAAAATAAAAAAATAAAATACGATACGAGTAAAATAGGGGTCGATATCAAGAGCAATTTTGGTTTCGTTCTATATTTTTTGTTTACTTTTTATGCAGCACAAATTAATTTATCTTTAAATATTGTTAGGTATTTACAAGTTTCTTATCTATCACAAACAGATTTCGCCACTTATTCACAATTCAGATATCTCATTTATTTCTAACTATATGTTGTAGTTCTTTATGTTTAAAAATCAAATGTCTTTCCGGCTTTAAGGCCACCATTTTTTAGATAGTCAATCGATAGTCAACAATTTTACAAGGTTCAAGCACCTGCTGGTAGGTATATCTTTTCCAGCCTCCAATGATTGAAGAGCGAAGAACTTAACGAAAATTCGGATAATATAGACAAAAACCAACCAAAGTCCCGTTCCAATGTCAATGATTACATATGAAACTTGAATTTATACTACATAGTTCTATACATATACTCAGCCGTATTTATTAGAATACAATAAAATGCCTCTCGTGCTTCCTTCTGACCTGAAATCGAGATTTAAAATTTTCTTCTAAGAATCCTAAGAATTGTTATTTTTGACAAAGAAAGGCGTTTAAAAGAATCGTTTTACCCATTAAAAACGATACAAATTTACCTCCAAACACTCCTGCTTCGAAAATCACTCAATTTCCGATTGAGTACAAAAGGCAACTCTCAGCTGTCAACTATGTCAAAAGCACGTCAAACCGTTTTTTGTCTGAATCATATTTTTATTTTTTATTTGTTACCACCACTAGCACCGCGAAAAAGTCAATTAACCAAACAACAAACAATAAATTTCACATAAAAATTATCAGCAAACAACACCGTGTATTAGTTGATAGATAACCCCTGCATACGAAAAGCAAATAATATACGTTTGTAAAAAGACAACAAAAAAAAACCCCTATGCATGTCAGTAAGTGCGACATAATTTTTTTTGGTTTGCCCTAGTTACTATTCACATTTAAAGTGCATTCATTCATCCCAGTTTCTTGCGGTGTTAAAAATCAATTTCTTTTGAAAATTTAAATGTATGGGTTGCCGTTTAACAAAAGATGAGCAGAATTTGTCATCGAACATTCTTCAGACCTCCACCTCTCCAGCCGTCGATATGCAGTCCAAAAGTGAATACAAATCTCGCCTGGAGCGTAAAATGTGCCTGGTAAGTGTAGACTGTTATGCAAATGTCATTGAGTTTATCCACAGTCATAGATTAGTCATACAAAAAGTTAATTACAACAATGGAAATGTACACTTAAGAAATAAATTGTTTTGCTTTTAACTTTTTTTTTTTTGTAACTTGCATCACAGGCAAAGGAAACTCCCGAATCGGATTTCGATTTATCCGACTGTAATTTGAAGGAAATTCCTTCGGGGGTATTAATCTACTGTCGTGTTCTACGCAAAGAAATTCTAAATTTAAGCAAAAATCAATTAACAACAATAATCAATTGCAATAATAACAACAACAACAGCATTGGTCTGCTAAGTGATTTGCAACTGTTGCGTATACTCGACTTGAAATTTAATCGAATCAAACAACTGCCACAGGAAATTTACAAATTAGAAAATCTCAGGGTAATGACATTGCCTTTGTATCATCGGATGTTTTGTGCTAACTGCATGTGCTAATATACTTTGCAGGAACTTTTAATATCGAACAATCAGCTTGCGAAACTACCACACACAATTAATCGGCTGCAATATCTTGAACATCTAGATGTAGCAAACAATAATTTACAATCAATCACCGAACTAAGCTGCATGCCTAATTTGCGAATTCTAAACATAAGTGGAAATCCTAGTCTGCGTCAGTTACCGACCACGCTGGCAACATGTGATACTCTTTGTGATTTGATATTAGACCTGGAGACTGTGCAATGGCCTGATTTGGAGGTACTCGCGGGTGGCACAGCTAATATTCTCAGATTTCTCTCGACAGGCGAGGTGGACACCGAAGTTGCGAATCGAATTCCGCTGAGACGACAACATGAGCCAGAAGATGTAAGTTTTAATAAATGTTATAATATTTTCTAATTGGAATAAATTTACAGGCCTTAATAGCTCAAATAGAGGAACACAATCACAATGAAACAAATCAAACGAACCAAAGTAAATACCACCACATTGATGAAAGTGGTTATGGGAATGAGAACGTAAGTGAAACCCAAACCCTTTAAATTTCAAATGTATTGTATAGGTTAACGTTTTGCAGGCACTTTTGGAGCAGATTCAGCAGAGGCAATATCTACAAAAGCAAGAGGTATGCAAAAAATTACATTAATCTTATCAATGCACTTTTAATGTTTTTTGTTTTGTTACATATTATTTAAGCTTCTGAAAGCGGTTCTTTTGCAACAAAATGAAACCGAGAACTTAGTTAATAGATTACAGCAACAAAAAGACAACGAACGCAATCAGTTGATAAAAGACATTTTAAATGGTGAGTTAGCTACAAACACACAAACGATAATCATTTATTACTTGAGAACCGACCGTCAATTTTTAGCTGAAGAAAACGCCACTTTAGTCATAGATAATTTTCTAGTTGCGAAAAATAAAGCTGACAGTGCTCTGCTTGAGAAGGAGTTCATCGAAGAGCAACGCCTTCTCGAGAACGTAAGTTTGTAGAGTTGCTTAAGTTCCCATTATTCGATTGATTATATCTTTGTGTTACAGTTACACCTTGAACATTCCGAACTGCGAAAACAAGAAATCCTTTCGACAATGATTGAAACCCTACGTGAGGAAGAGACCAAACTTCAATCCTACCAACAAGAACGTAATGAATCTTCGGTGAATATATTGGAACAAGAGAATGCCACATCAGCGCAGCTTAGTGCGTTTTATCGCAGCTATGAGAAGAATCGCAACGAAATCATCAGTACAATTTGCGAGGACGAAGAACTTCAGAAGCAAGCTGTTGTCGCTCTTATGTCACAAAATGATGCTCGCTCCTGGGGATTGGTCGAGCAACTGCGCATAGTCGAAGTTCAACTGGCGAACATGACACAATTTGAAATTGAACGCAAGAAATACTTCAACACTGAGCAAATAAACGAGCTGGCCGATAAGCGAATGCGTCTCACGTACATACTGACAGATCTTCTCGAGCAGCAAGAGATGCGCCGTGCTAAACTATGCGACACACTTAAATCGATGGAAGCACAGAAGTCCAATGAGCAGCAAGACTATTGGTTGTTGCAGTATCAAAGGTTATTAGACTCACGCCCATCTGAGTTCTCATCGAAGGCTGCCAATATTGATCCAATGCTTGGGTATAATTTCCTCGTTAATGGAGTTATACATTGTTTGCCATTCCTGCAGAAACTTCTGCTGAACTATGATGTGTTTTTAGAAAAAATTGCTGATGAAGATCTCAAAGAGGCTGGCATACGCGAGGAGCGAGATCGACGATTGATCTTGCAATCAATTGAGGATTATATTCGTGAGAGTTACACTGCCGAGTGTAGTGGGGATCGTAATGCCTCCGCTCCGCCATTAGACGAAGCAGAGGAAGCAGTGGAAGGCGCAGATATGGCGTCAACATCGAAGGGCAAGGTTCGTGAATCTTCAACGGAATCGGATGCTCTGACCAATGCATCGGAATGTGTCATTTGCATGGAGGAATATGTAAGTATTGTTTCGTGGTGAAACACAATAAGTTACAGTGCTGAAACTGAATGCGAATGATAGATCGGTCACGTCTTAAATTTGTTTAAAGTTCTAAAAAGAACAAATATTAAAATGACAAAATTGAATTAACGTCGTTTCTATTTTCAGGTTCGTGTAATATTCCTCCCATGTGGCCACATGTGTTGTTGCCTTATTTGTCAGCTTAAAGTTGACATATGTCCCATGTGTCGGGCCGAAATTGAGCGCAAAGTCAAAGTGGTCCAACCATAACAATAAATTCAGAACAGAAACAAAAAAAAAAAATTACTCATCGCCTGGAAAATAAAGCGCTCATATTAAAAAGGATTTTTTCCCCTAACAATCAATCAATTAAATCCGCATTTCTTCTTCTCTTTTCTATATCTATGTAGAGATTCACTACCATTCTACCTTTTTCTTCACATAAAATTATTTAAATCTGAAAAAATACGCATAACTAACATCAAATTAACAAAAGCAAATGACGGAATTCGACATTGAAATAACAAATTTTTATCTTTAAATATAACATTTATATATAGATACGATTTAAAAGCATACAAACAACCAGAAAAATAATAAACAAAAACGCAATAATTAAAATTTACAGTTTATATTAAATGCAAGCACATTTTAACTTAACGTTAGTTAGTTAAATTTAATCGCAAAAGTAATAAAAAATGATGTGCTATTAAAGTTTTTTATTATTAAATAATAAATTAACGCATAATATCTAAGTAAGCAAAATATATTATACATATATTAGAAGTTGTTAGAAACAATTTTTTTCTAAATTCTTGTGATTTAAATGCCAAAAACTAAGAAAAACCGAAACATACTCTTTAAGCTTTTTCTAAATTTTATTTTCCAAACTATGGACTAATTGCCTTGCAGTTTTTTTTCATTAGGTTTCAAACTTTACTATGAGCTATAAATAATAATCGAGTTGTTCATTAAGACTTTTTGCTTAATTAATTTTTTTCAAATTGATTAATTTACTGATTAATTTATTATGTCGTAGGCGGGAAAATAATGCATTTATTCACTCAAAATGATTGTTTATTCACTTAAGTTTTGTTTTGTGTATCAGTAAGTGCGTAGTACATTGTATTACGAAGTTAATCGGCCCTAGAATTGATTAATGCCGTATATCTGTAAGGTCAAGGGTTTCTTCTTTTCCTGTGAGTTATTCATTTAATTTTTTTAAATACATATATTGCTTAAATATTTATTCGACACCTTTGCTACATCAATAGTTCCCACGTTGGGCGCCAATTAGAAAAAAAAATATTTTCTGGGCTTGATGAATACTAGTCATACCCAAAGCCACTTTTTAATATGCTTAGTGCGTATATAAAGGACCTACATGAGCTAAAACACCGAAATGTGCATCAATTTAGGTATATAACATACTGAGAAGTGACTAACTGCTTTATTATTGCGCACTATCTATACTTTTGAGAAATGTTACCATAATTATTTTCCGCTAAGGTAAAGGTTTCAAGAAAAACTGTTTTAACCCATTAATAAGGTGTTTTTGTTTTAAAAAAGATATATTTTAGTCCGTGCACAGTAAATCACTAAATAAGCTCCTCACAATCTTCTTATGTTTAATTGGCAATTAACCCCCCACCGAAAAACAAATAAATTCTTTGCATTCCATTTACTTTAATTCGTATATTTTATTTTAAAAACGTTTATGTTTTTATTATTGATTTCTTATTCTTCAATTGTTATTCTGTTGCATATCTGAATTCATTTGTTTTTCATGTGGTTCCTATTATAGTCTTGTAATTATGTTTACCTTAGTGATTTGTCAATTTGAATAATTGCATTATTGAATTATATTTATATTACATATTATAAAAAAATTATATTTACGATCTTATGATACCTATATCCCTTAAGAATCTTTAACAATATTTATAAACAAAAACAAAATATTATACATACTTGAATTTTATTTATCAAAAATAAATCTAACATCTTTAAAGTTACCTGCATTGTTTTTATTATAAAAGATCTATCAGAATTTTAACGAAATAAAGTTCGTGTGTGAAGTCATTTAGAAGTATGTATGTTAAGAATTTTATTATTTAATGGTCTCGGTAGTGGTTGATGATTTTTCGACCACATGTGAAAGGGGCTTAAATACATAATAATCCAACATCATAGCACTACCTTTTCAACAATAACTTGCCAAATGCTTCCCAGACGTGTAGAAACAACCCTTATTTGCAGCAATACGAGCGTCCTTCGTTTTCGATTAATTGACTATCGGTGCTGATCAGTCTGCCGACCAATGAACATGTTGTAGTCTATCTATCGTATAGGGATGCTCATTGAAAAAATTCATCGATGTTTTATTCGATATAATGCATCGCAATGTTACATCGATATACAACTATGAATCGATTAAAAACATCGATGTTTTCGATGCGTCGACAAAGAACACATTGTATTATATGCGTTTAAAATAGGAAATACAAAATGAGGCATTATGAGAGTATTGAGTGTCCTGTGACACGCAATCCTTCCAGTTTTAAATTCGAAGTTTCAAATAATGAATGAATGAAAATAAGGGACAGCCTGGTATAGAGGGTGTAAGATGTTCATCGGTCGGCAGACTGATTGGCTCGGCACTGGATAGTCAATCACTCGAAAACGAAAGAATTCCGTATTGCTGCGAATAAGGGCTGTTTTTGCAGCTTATGTAGCCTATTTCTTTGTTATAGTTCGTTTCATCTGGCTTTGGCAATTTTTAAACACTCAAACCATTGGAAGACAACTAGAAATGCCGACAACTAGCAAATGAAGTGTGATTGGCTTATCAGTGCCCAGCAGTCTGTCGACCGATGAACATGCCACATGCTCTGTACCAGCCTGGTCCCATATATCTTCTCGATGTACATAACTAGGATTAATATTATAAAGGCATTGAAGGCCCAAATATATGCTGAAGAACCCCATCGTCACTTGCATTCCGGTGTGCGAGGTTTGCGAAATTAAAGAAAATATTTACATTCTATCATTTCGAATTCGGATTGGCGAGTTTATCCGCCTCAGCGAGGTATCTGTCGGCACGGAATTTTCTCCGATTTAATACGAATTGGAAGATTTTTATTCGAGGTTTTTTCCGAACAATGTTCCCACATAATTAACTTACACCCGCTTTTTGCGTTGCAATTAAGCTAATGTGTTTCTAGGGCAAGAACAAACAAACAAACTAGTACCAAACAATTTGACCAAATTTCGCTTTCTATATTAATCAAAGGTATTCGAAAAAAATTTGTTGAAGCAATTGCATCCGATTTTCGAAGACCGCCGATTAATACCTGACCACGCATTCGAGTTCAGAATCAAACACTCCACAATCGACTAGGTTTATAGAAAAATTAATGAAATAGAAAAAGCCCTAGAGGAGAAGAAAATGTTTACTAGAGTTTTTCTTGATGGGTTCCAAGTAGGCAACGACGTCATCTTGTTTAAACAGCATAACTATTGATTTTCGTTTTCTTACCGATATCTCTGATTGGTGATTGCTAATATTATGTGTTATATTTTTTTATTTCTGCTCTACAGGTTTTCACTGAATCTGAAAATGAAAATCCCTCTGATGAAACTAAATATCTTGCATTTTCCTCCAATGCAGTTATAATTTAATTTACTTTCGAATTGATGTTACTTCTAGAACTAATAGAATACAGAAAAACTGTTTATTATCTACAAATAAAAGTTATACAATAAAATAAAACTCATTTAGTGTCCTCTTTTCTGTATAGTGTATATTTTGTTTTTTTTTTTGTTTTCATTTCATCAAATTAACATTTACAATATATATGCATGTATAATAGTTTTAATAAATATAATTGTCACTCGTATCCGTTTACAAATTATTAAATTCAATTATACATTATTTTTTTTACCTCAAAAAAAAAAAAATAAAAATAAAAAAACCAACGGAAATTTGAAGTCAATTATAACAAGAACAGAACCGAATAGATTAATAATATCTATATAGCACTTTTTTCTTGTTTTCAGATAGCTATAAACAATTCTTGTTTGCAGTATATTTTGTGTTGCGCAATCTTCTTTTATTTCGTATATTATGAAAATGCTTCTTCAATGCTAAGATAAATATGTTAAATTAAAACCTTGTCTATATACAAAAAGTGATAATAAATTTAAAACTTTCGCTTTAAACAAAATAGAGATGATGAGTACAGTAGATATAGTTATTTGTTGTTACTTATTTAAAAACTAAACAAAAGAAAAGTATACTTCAATATTCTGCAATACTTATCAGCTGAAATTAATTTTTTGTTATTTTTGCATGAATTCGTTTTTGGGGCTACAATGCAGGGACTACAATTTATAAATGAATGAAATGGAAAAGCATCAAATAAACCTATAATTCTAAAAATTCTTAAACTTATAAAAAATTTATTAAAATTTAATCTATACTTGGGACGTAATTCGGGATAAAAAATAATGGTTTCAATGAACGACTCAAGTCCCATATAATAGCTAAAAAGCAAATTAAAACAAGACTTACTCAAGTAGATAACTACTTCTTTTTTTTTCTTTAACTGACTGTAGGTCTATATAAAATATAATTCGTTACAATACGGGATTATGATGACAATCATGGCCTGGATTAGATGATAATGATGGAACGGGAGGTCGTGAATAACTAACAACTGTTATTTGTTTTGTAATTTCTATTTGTTGAGAACAACCACTTTATTTATTATCGATGGCGGCAATATGATCAGCTTCTTCGCCCATTGAGAACCGTTCCCACATCCGTGAGAAGAGCATCTCTAAACCTTTCGCATATTGCGAGCAATCGAACAACGGACTCTCCACACGCGCCTTCCACACTTTGGCACGCATTGCCTTGAGGTACTCGCGATCAGTCCCAAGACGGATTGCAATCTCTTGATATTCTTGACGTGTGCGAGCAATTAACTCGGGGCAACCGAGTGTCGCTAGTTGTGAAGCTGCCACCCTGTAGATGGACATCAAGAAATTAATAATTTTGATCGATTTCATTCATACTGGTATATTTACCTTGAAGCTAGAGTTTCTCCGGGAAGTGTCACGACCGGCGTTCCCGTCCAAAGGACATCCATAGATGTGGTATGTCCATTGCAAAGTGGTGTGTCAAGACAAACATCAGCCAATTGGCCACGTCGCACATGTTCTTCCTTAGCAGCGACATTTGAAAAAATAACTCGTTCAGATGAAACTCCTGAAAAGGTAAATAAAAAAATGTTAGCTTGTGTCAGTTAAAAGCTCCCATAGATTTCACTTACCCAAATCCTCAACAGTTTTCTTTATGTTTTGTTCTCCAACAGCGGGAAATCGTAACAGCCACAACACCGAATTTGGCACATGCTTCAGCACAAACACCCACGATTGCAGTGTTAGCGGATCAATCTTGTACAACTGATTAAAGTTGCAGTAAACGATGGCATCGTCAGGCAGGAAGTACTGGCGTCTGGTTGTTATTACAATATTCTGTGGCACTTCTTCGCCGGTTGCTGCTTTATTATTCGTCTGAGTGGTAGCTAATCCATTTTGCACAACAACTCCATTCAGTGAGGTCTGTACTTGTCCTTGGGCAATCATCGACACAATTTGTGTGGTGTTTGGTAGTTCAGCTACTTTTAGGGAAATTTCCATTGGTTTCTGTGAGTTGATCACTTCTCGAATTTCCTTAATATCAGTACTCTCCACTAAAGGAGACAGATCTGTTGCATTGATTACAGCAACGTTGTCAGCTACTCCGGCACCAGATCCAGCCTGCTTATCACTCAGAATCAGTCGTTCCTTCAAGTGGGGGAACATCTGTTTGTGGTCACCAATGAAGTATGTGTACGGCATGTAGGCCAGTTTCTCGCTGTATTGACCGGCCAGCTTCATGGGACTGGTCACGGAGTCAGTTATAATGTAATCCATGAAGGAGGCCCCACTGGTACCGGGGTATCCCAGCCACATTACTTGCACTGGTGCTGGACGTAAAGCAAATATTTCATTGCGAGCACCCTTAGTATAGCCGTTCATGTTGACCAAAATGTGAATACCATCGGCATAAATGCGATCGGCAGCTTTACCATTACATGCCACTTGCGACAAATCGATAAAATGCTCTGATTCGTGTAAAATCTTTCCACGGAATGTTGTTCCGTCATCTGGACTGAGAGCGTAGCAGAAAATTTCGACGCGTGTTCGGTCATGTAGGCCGGGAACTGATTGCATTAGATGCGAAGTTGGATGATTGCCAAAGTCACTGCTCACGTAGCCAACTTTAAGGCGACCATGTACCTCTCGGGCGAATTTATACGGAGGCTTGTGGAGCACATGCACCTTTTCAAGGCACAGATTAGCGTGTCTAGCTGCAATTGCTCTACGGAATTCGTGTGTCAATGGATACAACATTGAATGGTGTGGATGTACTGATGGCAAACGATTCTTCTCCAACTGTTCGGCCACAATGCTGACCAATTTTTTCATGCGTGCCTCATAGTCTGTCCAGTCACATACAATCTGCAGGCAATGTGCCAGATTGCAATAGGCATCGGGAAAATCGGGCTTCAATTTCAGTGCAGTACGATACGATTGAATGGCGTCCGGGATATTGCCAGAGTCCTTGTGAATGCTCGCCAAGTTACTGTGTGCGTCGGCGAATGCCGGATTTATTTGTATGGCCCGAGTATAGCATTGAAGTGCCCCGGCGACATCCTGTAACTCCTTCAAGGTATTGCCCATATTTGAATATGCATCAGCAAATGTTGGCTGAATGCGAATCGCTTCTTTGTAATGCATTAGAGCCTCATTTAGTTTTCCCTGTTGCTGTAATACTGATGCCAAGTTGGAATGTGCAGCAGCGAATTCTGGGAACACTTCGAGTGCCTTCAGATACAGGCGAGTTGCTTCTTCGATGTAACCCTGTTCACGTTTGATATTTGCCAGATTATTAAGAGAATCCGCATGACTGGGACAGAGGCGAAGGGCGGTATTGTAGCATTCTTCTGCTTCTTTAACCTGAAAGAGAGAAAATAAAAATATGTATTACATGTGCAAGAAAAATAAATAAGAATATCTCTAAATTCGATTGGTAAATGCTTAAAAAAGAAACTAAAAAACTTGTTAAAAGCTATTTTTGAGCTTAAGTTCTTTTGGCTTTCTTTCAACTTGGGACTGGAATGGTAAAGTTCCAATTGGGCTTTAAAACAAAACCATAACATTTTTAAAATTTAACTATATTTGATAGTCTTTTTTATATCTTCCTATCTCGATGTTTCATGAGGTTTAATAATCCCTAATCGGCCGAGATAAACACTTATTGAACACTAACTTGATAAGTACTTCATTTACCATCAATAATTCAATAACCTAAACTGAATCTGAAAATAAAGACCCCACTTAAGAGATGTCCGACAACTTTTGTTCTCCCCTTTCAAAGCTTATATGCTAAGTCCCAAATACCAATGTCTATTTCGTTTAACATTGCGACTATGTGTGATATAAAATCGTTTCGAATTCAATACGTTCAATATTTGCCCAGAGAAGAGCAAACAATATTTTATGCAATAATCTCTAGTCCCACATAGGAACAAATGAACATTTATATGTCCTCCTTAACCTCATACCATCTTCATTCCCCTCTTACCATTTCTGTCTTTACACTTATTTATGCATCTTTTCTGCTAGATCAGATTCAATTGTGCAAATGTGTTTCCCTTTTCGCTTTGTGACACCTACTGCTATCTTGAGTTTATATCCCCCCACGGGAATCATTATGAATATTGGCGACGGTTAGTCATATTGCAACCCACTTACTTAGATACTTATCACCGTATCTATTGTGTGTAAAATATACATTTTGTGACTTATTTTCTCTGTTAAATTAAGGACCACAAAGATGGGGTTAAAAAAATCGTTCTTTGGTACGCAAAAACGCTACGAATATCCTTTTGTTACTATACGTTTAGGTTGGATTGGTTTTTCGATATCATCGCAGTGGACTGACTGACTAATGCAAAGATGACACACTCAAGCTAAAAATAGCCTTCACTTTTCCTAAAGGAGAAAAATGAATTAAAATTATGTGTTTTCGCGATTCACATAAAGGGACAACAATTTGTGTAAGCGTTTTGTAATTTGTATTTAATTTGAATATTATCACTATTTTATTTTGTCAGACGGAGAAAATTAATACCCAAAAAGTATGTTGAACAGTGGAAGTATGTATTTTTTATGAGAAATTGAAAGAGTATGCATTCACGAATTTAAAGTTTTATTTTTTAGTCACATGTTTTTTAGTTAGTCCGCTAAAGGTTCTGGTGGATTGATTAGTTATTCGTTGCATGCCCTTCATGTATTTTAGAGAAATATTTTGGAAAGCCGTATAAGTAAGAGTTTAAGTGCTGGCTTTTTTAAAGTCTGAGTGCTCTAGAATTTTACACAGCTTAAGGGCCCTGGTTATAACTATCATTCAAATGCATCATTTGGTTTCCGATTTTAAGACGATTAGGCAAACAATATTGGCTCTAATTGGTATCAAAATATACATAAAAAATTACTATATTCTAATTACAACTTTCCTTTAAATCAACTTTTATTATTCGAATGATTGAAATCGATTTCACTGAACAGCTGATATTCGATTTTTGAAAGACCCCTCCACTGAGAAAATTGCGAATTTTTATACAACAAATTTCATGTAGTAAGAATGGTAAAACTGTCAAAACGTGGTCGTTGGCAGTAGATTTGAAATTTAAATTTTCTTACGCGGATGAATGGACATTTTTTAGTAAACTAAAAAAAAATAAACACTGTGGTGTTGGTTTTCCACATTATTCAGACTGGAAAACTTTTCCAGCCCTTGCTTGGTTAATAAGCAACTTTGGTGAAATTGTTCCATTTATTAAATTAACAGGAAAATTTGTAACGTATCTGTAGTAGATTACGACTGTTGCTATTAAAATAACAATTACTTCGTGTTTATTGCTTTTGTTCACAAGTCAAACTGCTGGCATATTTGAATTTCTACTAATTCTTCTTTCTCTCTTCGTGAGACATTTTGATATTCTCTACAATTCTTAAGAAAAAGTAAAGACACAGAACTACTGATTTGTTCGTTTCTATGTCTATTCCCATCTGTCAGTTTTGATTTCAATGATCAACTCTAACCTTAAAACCTGTACCAGTGGACTATTACTGGCAGCAATTTTTCAATGTCAAAAAAATGAAATTTTTTTTCCACTGATTTGTTCCAATGATCCATTTGATTGATAGCTACAAATAGCCCCTAAATAATATAACAACAAAATACTAGTCTTGCCACCCAGTTAGCTGAGCTATAAAAACCTCAAGAAATGCCGCCGGGTGAAGCTTTACCAGGCGTGGCCCTTAAATACAGAAGTAATAATAATACGGCGCATCCGCACAAACCGAATATTGCGTAAACAGCCATGGAGCCAAAGGTCTTAAAAAAACCGGTGCAATGTGCAATTTTACAAAAGCTTATCTGATCTCTTCCAAAGTACCGTATTTATTTCAGACTTATTCTTATTATTCTTGAGCAAATAGTGCACAGGGCAAGTCTTAATATAGTACCCAGCCATGCTTAAGGTCTCCACGGCTATTAAAGAACAGTCAATGCAAGTGGACCTTAAAGTTAATGCTGACTAGGGGTTTTGACCATATTTGAAAAGTCAAAACGCGTCCACAACATTGACTCGCGACATCGACTAGTGCCCAAGCTGAGAGGATCTTCGAATTCCTCTCCCTAACTAACAGAACATTAAAAACCATATAGCTTTTGCAATACACGGTCATTGTGAATTTTAAAGCAATTAACAAAAGCCCATAATTGCAACTACCCACCTATATTCTTCATGACATCGATGGTCGACAATTTAATTAAACTGTCACAACATCGGTATGGGTTTTCGCAATTCAATTGCCTTATGGCAAACCGAAACCCAATTACTCTCTGAACAAACCACGACAGCGAACCCAACTCACATTTTAACCGTAATTTTGTGGTTAATTCATTGATTGTATGTTTCTTTGTGGCAAATACAAAGAAAACAACCAAACATAAATGCTTATAATTTAAAATGAGTGAAGGCACATATAAAGAAAGCTTTTTTAAATTGCGCGACAAGAGGCTGAATAAACAAAAAAGCCTCCGTGTATACCTATAAATCAGTTTGACTTATACATGAAATTGAGATAAAATAAATTAAGCTTCTAATTGATATTGCGTATGTAGGTACGAGCAATTACTCGTATGTAGACCCTTAAGTCTACAATGTTTTAATGAAATGTGCCTTTGGTTTGATTGATTTCTTGTGTACATTCCTAAATATTTGAAAGACTAATTACAGTTAATAATTGAAGAAGAAATTTAAATTTAAACGCATAGCCACTGAAGCACCAGAGAAGAATACTTGTATTTAAAATGTGTGATATCTAGAAAGAAAAGCAGAAAAACTAGGACAACATACCAAGGATAGCACTTGATATCCCACAGTCTAGGTATATAGTATACACATTTGCCGGTGTCCTATGTAAGAGCTAATTTACCATTAAGATAGTAGTCAAACGCAAGTATCCTATTAGACCACAGCAACCGCTACGCTATTAATTCATATCAAGTGAAAGAAGTCTCTATTAATGTCTCTTTTATATTTGAGTTGGCTTAAGTACTGTAAGGGTTTTAAATTCTTTTAAAACTCCTGAGAGGGGCAGCAAAACACATATTAATGGATATACGGTACGTGTTGCCGTTAGGAATTAATTTGATGACATAAAATGTGATACCGCTGTGTCATGCACGAATAAATAATAAGGATAAATCCCGGCATAAAACATAATGAAGGAAAGAACCAACGCCATTTTAGGTAAACATGAACCCGAAAGCGAGTCGTGATATAAACCGACCATCTTAAATGGTCAAGATGCGAGTTTGATTATTGAATTGATATCTGCCTTAATTGAGTGGAAATTGGAAGAGATATTTGAAGTGAATATTATGTGACCGCACAACCAAACAGACAATTTATTTTTGGCAATAAATTTGAATCCTGTAGAGAAGTTAATATATTTATTAGGACGTTGCAAACAGTCATCTGTTTACAGAGCCAATTACATCGTCCACTTTCCTTTTGCTTGTTTTTCACAATGTAGTCATTTATAAAACAGTGCTGATTTTGTTCAGCAACGAGTTGCAATTTGAAATAATATTTTTATTAGTATTCTTACCCACGCAGGGACGGGATAGATAGGAATATGCCTGCGCGCGCTGAAGGGGAAATATTACATTTCGGCAAAGTATCCTCGTGAGCATGCCCTAACTAACTCAGCCCATTTGATTGGCCCTACCGATTTATACGAAACTGGGAGGTCTGCGGGAGGCATTAAAATCGGGAAAATGATAATCCATCATTCCTAATCATAACTAGTTTAAAGAATAAAAAAGGCTTTTAGCCACATGTGTGTTCAAGAGATTAAATTGCAGGTGATGCAAAACATTTCACTGTGATCAATGTATTAGACAACATGAATTAAAAAATGTTTGAATTACGAAAGAGCAACCTACACGTATCTAAAATTCAAATCTTTGAAATTATCAGTTAAATAGTCCAATAAAGAACTCTTAAAATTGATATTTAATTTTTTTAAAAATATGTACATACAATTAAATGTACTATAGGTATATTTCTAACTGCTCAGTGTGTCCACATTTGCCTGCTATCACCGAAACTTAAAAAAAAAAATTTAGCTATCGATTTTAACCCAACCCCTAATTTAAAGCAATTTAAACGTTTTTAATTATACAAAAGGTTATTGAAGGGTTAACAACATGGATTCTTGGTTAAAAATAGAACAACATAGTCGTATATCGGGTAAATATTTATGTTTAAAACTGAAATAGAAGAGACTTTACTAAAAATAAACATACCAGAAATACAGAAAAAAAAATTCATAATCACTGTTTATGCGCACATTTTAAAACGAAGGACGATGACGTCAACAATATTTTAATGACGAGATTTACATAATTTCTCAGGAGAATCAAAAATGTTACTTGTGGTAGTCACCGTTTGAGGGTTACCTCTTCGAGTAAATATCTTAAGGTTTTTTTATATATCTATTTTAAATATCCCAATATCGTCTTTCAGAAGAGTTCAGTGCGCTCTTACCTGAAGATGGAAATTCATATCCACAACACTTAAATAAAAAATAAATTAAAAGAATAAAGTCAAGTTTGAAATGTAGTAACAAGTTATGCCTTATTCCTGACTAATTGGCAAAAAGTATGTGTTCTCGTCTAAAAAGCATCACAGCGACGAATTATAAACAAGTGATTTTAATTTCTTTTAGAAAGTGCTTACTAAAGATGCACCTATTTTATAAATACGTATGAGCCGTTTACGCCTATTTTTTTTTATATATAAGCCTAGCTTCTCCAACCATTGTGTGTGTCAATTATATTTTTGACACCTACAGTTTAATGCCGATTACGATTTTGAGAAGCTTCTCATGACATTTCTTACTCTTGGATGTGTGTCAGACGTTCGCAAGAGCGGGGCAGCGAATAAAATCTTTCAGGTGGTACAGACCGGGATTTGAACCAGAGACCTCTCGCTTAGTGGTCCAACGCACTTAACCACAAAGCCACTGCAACTGCACCCACACCGCCTATTTTATAGCTCTTTTAAATCCATTAATATTTTTATTTAATATATGATTTTAGTTAATAACTTTGAAAGTTTTAATCATAACTCTGCACATTAACGTCACATTGTTGATCGTAGCATTTGTCAAGTGTGTTTTAAAATGAAGTTTTGTCCACCAAATTGGGTTTAGATCAATATCATAAGCTCTTAGTTTGCTTTACTCATTTAAATATATAATTAATTCATCTTTATATTTGCCCTATGTAATATACACACACAGACAACAAACCAAGTTAAAACAAAAAAACTTTAAAAAACAAATCCCTGCAAAAAATAAAATCAACATTTTCTAAACTGCTTAAAATATATACATATGTGAAGTACCGTCTTATTATTTAAAGTCGTATTAAACGCCTTCGAAATAATATTTGCATAAATATTTTCACTCACCTGTCCCTTTTCTTTAAGGGCATTTGCCAAATTGCAGTAGGCGTCTGGGAAGTTGGGCTGCAATTCGATTGCTCGCCGATAAGTGTCAATGGCCAAATCGATGAGTCCTTGCTCATAATAAACACACGCAAGATTACCATGGACGACAGCATTGTTAGGCGATAGGTTTAGGGCACGGAGGTAGGCGGCAACAGCTCTGTAATAAAATCAAATAAAAATGTAAATATTGGCATTTTCTTTCTGTTTACAAAAAAAAAAAAATAATAAATAAGAAGTACACTTAAGAAATGTCAAATTAGTATGGTTCAAAAGAAGAAGAAGAATTCGGGTAAACGAAACAAAGTTCATGACGACCTTTTTCTTCCATGAAAGTTAATTAATCAAAACAAGTGTCAACTTTGCTGGGAACTGAAGTGGAAAGCATTGCCAAAACAAAATCTACCTAATTGAATAATAATATTGTTGGGGCGGATGTTCAAATAAGTATATAATGACAAGGTAGTTTGAAACTTGAGTTTTTCGGTTTTTTTTGTACGTAATTCATTCGTTTGTAAGGTAATTCTTTCCGTAGGAGGTGTATTGGAGCGTTTCACGTATTTCTTTTTTAGCCCAGACGAATTCAACAGATGTAGGTTGATGAAGGTGTTGTAATTGGCTATTTCTGTTAATATTTGATGAAATTTAAAGAGGGATTTATTGCCAATTTAACGTAAGTATTTAATAGATATATATATTAAGTGGTTTTAATTTAAATTTGAAACGTTCAATAAATCCGAAGAATGCATGGTAGTGATATTACGCAAAAGACATATGGTGTTTTGAGATTTGCAATTCAACTTTTTTATTTCGAATAAGTGACAATCGTCCCAATAGATAACTTCTTGCCCGCTCCAACTAGATAGTCTTTTGTAAAATTAAATAAATTCCTACTGTTGTTTTAAATAGAATAGATATTTTATTTATTTACCAAATAACGTTATCTCTATGAGAGTACAGTGGATAATCTGAGTTTACCAATTTTTTTCGGAAAAAATAACTAATGTAGGTACATATACGAGAAAGTTGAAAATATTTTTTTTCATAATGTTGTGTCCTTACATAGGAAAAAATCGAACATGTCAATTTTTTTTCTTGCAAACTTTGAAATCAATATCGCCAAAGGTCCTTAAATCAGAAAGAGCATACAAAAATTTGACGAATTACTCATAGAATCATTTTTATCATTGTAGAGGATAACAAGCATGCAAATGATAAGGATAAGAATGACAAAATAATCAATTGTTTTTATTTTTTAATGATTAAAATGTCCCTTTAATGGGGTTAACTTGATACCCCTCATGGGTTTCACTATTTCTATAATAGAGTATAATTTATAGGTATAGAACTTTAAGTTGGCAACAATATTTTTACTGACGGCCATTTTGTCAGCTGTCAAGTGATTTATTTTTAGGTTGGTTTGGCATTTCATCATGAATAGACTGACGCCTGAACAACGTTTCCAAACTGTGCAAATTTATTTTGAAAATCATGGTTCCGTTCGAATTTTGTAACAAGCGAATTTTGTTTAGCGATGAAGCTACGTCCATAAACAAAACTCCCGTATTTGGAGTGATAGTAATCCTCAAGTGTATGTTAAGACACCGTTACATCCACAAACACTGACTGTTTGTTGTGCTTTGTGGGTTGGTGGAACATTTGGTCCGTACTTCTTTAAAAACGATGGTGCCCAGAACGTTACATTTAATGGTGACGGCTATAGACCTATGATTACTGAATTTTTCGTTCATCAATTGAACAACCATGATGTGCAGGAGCTGTGGACTCAACAACGCTTGACTATTTTCTGTGGGATATGTGAAGTCGCTAGTCTACGCCAATGAGACCGAACCGATTTACCACTTGGAGGACAAGTACGGCCACAAATGTTGGAAAAAGATATCGAAAATTGGACCTCCAGATTAGACTACGTCCGAGCCAGCCGTGGCGCTCATATACCAGAAATCATATTTAAATTATAATGTCAGAAGATTATCTTTCGAATAAAGCAAATTTCATCTCAATTAAAATCGAATCATCTTTGTTTTATTCCATTTCAAAGTTCTATACCTCTAAAAAAAAAAAACACCCTATATTTATGGCCCAGTACCATCTGCTGTCGTCATTTAAAAAGTCTGACAAACATCCAAGAGTAAAAACTAATTTTTTCTCGGATACCGTGTACGTTGTTTTATCGAAGGGCAGTGTATAAAATTCTTCACACCATGCTCACACCAAAGGAATACCCTTATGTCGAGAGTTAGGGGAATATACCTTTCAAGTTTCATACCTCCACTACTAGCGGTTTGATTAACTTGGTGAATGAAATAAAAGGGATGTATGTAGTACGAAAAATTCATTTAAATGCGCTGTGGTTTTTCATCTTCTCTTTCGGTCAGCATATTCTTCTTAGTGTCCTTAATAACAGGAATAAATTTTTTAGTGTTCATGGCGACAATACGCACGATGAGTTGTATTTCTGTCAGGCTATAATTAATAAGAAACATGTCGCAGCGAATACAATACATCACCCATATAATCTGCCTAAAATGAAAATAAATTTCTTTTTATATTAATGTGCGCCACTTGGAGTTTAGGGGAAAATCTCCTTTCTTCTTTATTCTCTGCGCGAATTAAACTTGTGTCTTCTTAATCTAATAGACATGAACATGGGATTGTGGGACTATTAAATGCTGGCAAATGCTAATAATGCAAATAAATTCAATTATATTGAAATTGCCCGTACACACAGCCATGGATGCCGATTATGAGTAAACATTTCACTTTAATGAATGTTTTATTGATAACGAGAATAAAATTTATAGAATCTAAATATATCTCACTAGACCCAGTAAATACCAATTCCGAGTATTATTTGCCACCCTTCCAGCCTACAGGAATTTGAATTCCCAACTGATTTACCAACTTTAGTCCGAACTGGTAACCAACGTAACCAAATTCCATAAAATTACAATACCGTCAATATAACAGTTGTCTACGCAATAATGTCACCCCTTTTGCGTTCAATTGATTCTTTCATATCAAATAGTACACAATGTGACACACAGCCCGTTCCATAAAGCATTCACTTTAGATTAACCTGCATTAAGTTAACTCTGTGTTGGTGATAAAATTTCTTTCTGGGGCATATTTCAGTTAATTATTAATATAATAATTGGAATACCGTTGGAGCCCATAATGTAAATGCATGCAAAAGAGATAATGACGACCACGTTAAATGGGAAGCGCCAAAAGCGTTGGACTTTAGTTTGTTCAGAGAGAAACAGGTATCTTTTGTCTGTGTTGGGTCGTGACAGACAAAATTAAGAGTATTTATCACGTTCTTTTGGAAATAATCCGCGATGGCTGGGAGAATGGAAGAATGTGGTTTAAATGCACATAACCTCCAAGGTCTGACAAAGAAAAATGTACACATTTGTTATCGGTATATTAATCGGGTGTAGTAAAAGCAGTTGCTTCTAAGGATGGGGTTGTCTGGGAACATTTATTCACACAAACCCACAACGTACGATCGCTTTAAAACTTTAATTTCGAATTCAAGAGATGAATACACCAGTGACTAAGAATATTTCGGCAAGCAATTTCAATGATGTAAGTTCAGAGAATTTACAATTCAATATTCCAAGGGGTACCTAATCATAAGCCTAATTTGTTGTATCATTGCTCACGACAATGTCAATTGAGCAAACTACCATAAAGAACTTACTACAATACTCCCAAATCATTAAGTGGCCACTAAGTCGCCAGCCACACTTGAAAATATTGAACAATGTCACCCTCGAAACCATTTTACAGCTAGGTATACTAAATATATCTGCCAAAAAACGCAATTCGCATTTTTAAAACGTTGGCAGCATTGATAAAACCGACAGAGACGGATTGCTTCATATCACTGGCAGCGAAACGTCCAAGTGGGGAAACTCGGAGAGTGTCTCAACGCACAATGCCTTGTTTGGCACCAAGTTGATGTCAGCAAACACGATTGCCTTTAGGTTATAATCTTTCCCGGAGCAACGTTATGTTGGTGAGGTGAATACAACAACGGCACTAGCTACACAATTTTGTCGGATGGGCGAGATGACGTCCAAAGCCTAAATCAAAGTTTCATTTTATTGTGGAACGGACGAATCTATCTTGTGAATAACCGAAAGTGAAGACGAGAATTCATATTTGTGAAGTTTGAAAATTTGACATGGAAATTTCAACGGAAAAAAAACATTGAAGGTGCTTTTATTGCATCGGCACAGTAATTTGGGCAGTGGGACCGCATTCAAAGTTTGTTTCTAAAGTAGCAAGGTTTTCGCAGCAAAAGGTGCACTGGTGCACTGACTGAAAAATTGAACTAATCCATTCACCAAGGTGAGGAAAGTAATGAATCGTTGTGCATTAAATTTCAGAGTTTAAAATAAGTTCTTCTGCTAAAAATGTGTTAAAATTTCCTTGTTTTGGAAAATCCAAAATATGAAAATCACAAAAAAAATGCTGGCCGAAGGCTCCGCGTTGTTTCCGAATCTCTTTCTCATTTTTATTAATGATCTTTCTGTTACATCTGATCATATACAGTAACTCCCTATCCATTCCTTAGCTCTTCATATTTTTTCCGAGATTATGTCCCTCATCTTCGGACGTTAAACTGGAATGTAAATGTAGATAAGGCTCAATTGAATGCTTCCAAAAATCAATACTATCGTCTGTCATTGAAGCGAAACTATGAATGGCAGAGAATAGTTTTCTCACTCGTTATAATTTTCCCCGTTTTACTAACGTCAGCACTATTTGACCTAAAAATTTCATTATATTAAAAGCTCAATTTGAAATGCTCGCAAATAAAATACTAAGCTCTATTGTTTTTATGTATTTTGAAGTCCATCACATATTGCATGACACACAGATAAACTCGATAAAAGTTTATTTTATTTTCAATCGAACCAATTAATTGATAACAATTGTCGGCAGCATCTATATATCGACTAAGCTTATTAGAAAGTAATAAAATACCATCGTAAACTTATGACTCGATAAAAATAAATGTATACATATATTTATTTGAATAAGAAAACAAATATATAAAACCAGAAATTCCGCAAAGACCTAACGCATCCTATTTTTGTATCAATAAAAACGTTATGTTTCATTTTATTTGCGCCATAAACACCCGCACACAACGTTACAAAAAGAAAAACCTCAAACACAAGACAATAAAAGATTTTTATTAAATTTCTAATAAATTCCATACACATTCGAGAAACTTCCTCTAATGCTAAGGATTCGAAGGATAAGAAATAGTTCAGAGGGTATCACAAATCTCAACTAGTCACGTAATCATTTCGATTAAATTCGATTCGTCTTATCCTTATTCCAACCCACACTGTATCAATCGCAGTAAAAATGTGAGCCTCTTCTACTAATCCCGTTTGGTGGCGGTAAATCTGGACCCGAAAAGTTCATAAATTTAATGATAAATTTACTGCATTAAATGCAATCAGAATAAAAACACAATAAACTAATGAGCACATTGCAGAAAGATAAGCTAACTTTTGGTAAGTAACGCTTCATCATATGTAACGCAGTGGGTTGTTTTCGGTGCAGCAACGAGAGTTTGATTAAACTGTTTTTAGTTATGTAAGATAGGGCCCATGATGACGAAAGTGAAAGTATGGTTAAATGTTTTGCTAATGTATTTTGGTAGAAAGTATATTAAGAAGGAAATAAAAGTTGTCATTGATTAGTGTATTGTCTGTCGAAGGTGGCGATGGATAGAATATCAGACAAGGTTTGATTACCTAAATAATTCTGTTGCCAATAAGTAGAATGAGTGAATACTAATTAAATGGAAGGATCATATTATTTTCATAATCAATAGTCAGAGTAACCTTAACGAATTGCCACTAATTAAGCTATTTATGTTTGAAATCATTAATCAGGAGGACTATAATCTTGAATTACTTTGAGGCGTTATAAGAATAATTATGAGTAGAGCACTGAAGGTTTTATTTAGGTGTCGTGTTTCAAAAGGAAAAACACAAAAAAAGTTATTGTTATTTCTTTTAAATTAATGTTAAAACAATATTTTGGTTAAACTTGTCCCCAAAATAGTGGTCATGGAAAACAATCTTGAACAGGAGAACATTTTTTAAAAAAACCCAACAAACAAAAAAATAATAATTCAGCACAAGAATCGTTTCTCTGTGTTTTTATAAACTCGAAGAGAAAAAATAGCAAATATTCCTTAATTTATAAAACTGTGGAAGATATAAGACCGCCAATTATTCAAGTATTCAAAGTCTCTTTAGTGCGCGTAAATTATAGAAAAAAACATATAGAAAGGCTACAGTCCGCTTAGGGCGAACAGTATGATACCCTTTCTATATCCCTCCCCATGAAAATGGCATAGAAGACACGATGGATGACATTTTATTTGGTTTTCTATTAAAAAATCATAAGAACATGTTTTTTGGAAAAAACGCCCTCAAAAAGGGGCCATGGCCAAAAACGTTCTACAGGATCAGGTAAGCAGAATATTTTCTAAATATAATCTTAAACCATTTTTTTCATTTAAAAAAAAACTCCCCCAAAAAGCAGGCGTGGTGAAAAACTTTATATGCAAATTTGTTAAGGAGTTCAGTGTCTACATATTTTGTGAATGCATTAGTACTTTATTCCATCCAATTTAGGCTTAAAGCAGTTTTTTCTTAACTGTGGGCGTGGCAGTGGGCGTATCGAAACAAATTTTACACTACCATTTCGGAACCCTAGGGAGTATACCCTTGCCCTTAGTATAAAGGGATTCACATAGCTCTGGAATTAGGGAAAATAAGGAGGAGAAGAGATGCCGATGCACGTTGGTTTTAAAAGCTGCAAATTTTAATGTGCAGGACAAGTAGAGCGTCGAAAACCATTCTACCTTTATATTGTACGGCTAGCCAAGGAACCTTTATATTTAACTATACGTCCGAAAACAATTTAAAAGCATTTCTAGCATTGCGGTTAAAATGTTTTGATGGAGTAATGCAACTGGTTATTTCGTTTGAGCACTTATGATGCAAATATCGATGAAACAAAGACAGGCAGGATTCTTTATGACTCTGGGTAAGAGAGTTAAGCACGTTCGTGATGTTTTGATAGCTAAAACATTTTATCGCACAAATGTTTCACCTTATTTAAGGAAATAGTTTCACATTTCATACCCACTTGATTCAAGTATATGAGCAACATTGCGTCCTCACAGAAAAATATATTCTCGTGAGGCACGGTTCGATTTGTACTAAAAATGTTTAATAATGATGCGTGAAATTGATGAATATTAGCTGATTCATGATAACTTTTTTGAAAAGGTAATTTTTCAACAATATTGATTTAAGTTTCTATAACTCCATTGAACTGTTCAGATATGGGAAACTTTTTTTTATGGAACTGTAAAAATTTCGGCAAACAAAATTTTTTTTTTCAAGAGAACTGAATTAATTACTTTTAAACTATTTTTGATAAAAGTTGAACAAAGTAATTTGAGCTAGCAATGGGATCACTCCTCCGATAGAATTGTGTATTTATCTTGTTAACTTTTTTTATTTGAATATTAATAGTAAATATTTAGAAAACATTTCAAACAAAAGTAAATGTCTGTATAGATCTGTCTTAGGAGCGAAGTTAAAGGCATGAAGGCAAAGTTCAAAGGAGACGGTAACACTTTGACTGCCGTCATTCTTCGTATGCATAACGACACTTCTAGCAACATCACATTTAAAGGATGAATAGTGAGTCAAAATGAAATCACATACGGATTTTTATCGATATATCCTCACAAAGTACACTCCAAGCGGGGTAAATCATGCCCCACAAGGACACCCATAAGTATTGGAATAATAAAGAAGTGTGGCTATGTCAGTTAAGTTTGCGAAGCGACTTAAATCAATTTCGAATGGGTTGACAGTTATTATAAAAAGAGAAAAAAAGGAAACAACGAGGGCGACATGTGTGGAGGGATTTAATCACAAGATATTCGTATTACTCGTTGTTTGTTTTTCCAAGAAGACAGAGCTACTCCATGCTATACTCTGAACTTTGGGATTATGTAAATCACATTCCCTTCTCTTCATGGTTATGATATGGAAAGAATTTTCTTTTCTTTCTTCTATCGAAGAAGATTTGAAATTTGAATTTTCTGCCTTTGTGGGTTTTTCCATGGCGTTCATGGATGGCAAAAGGACGATAGACAGATAAATGAAAATGTGATGAGAAAAAAATAAGAGCACAAGAAATTAGCCAATTTGAATAACACGGTGCATTGGTTTGAAAGGTATTTTATTTTGATGTTTTTTTTTTTTTTACTTCTAAGAATATCACAGAGCATTAGACAGTTATCCTTTCGAATTGGAATACGTGATTGGGATCTAGCACAATTTTAATTTCGAGGTTATGTAGGTATACTCCACGAAATGAGTATAAATGTACGTAGCTGGATAGTATCTATTCTTACCAAGAACCATGAACTTTGAAGTATAAGTGTAACGCCGAGATTTATATATTGATAGGTATTGAGATAGTAAACCTGAAAAGGGGGACCAATAGGGATTTAGTGAAGTGGGAGGGTAATGATCCCTATAGGTCTGAACATAACTTCGTCGATAAAAGTAAAAAAGAAGAAGAAGAGGTAGTGTTTTTTTAAATCCATATAATTTAAATGGTTTATCAAGAGAGAGATGAAATAAAGTTTTTTTTTATAAAACTAGAGTTAGCATGTGTAGCCAGACGAAAACATCTTGAAACTAACCTGTGCAAAATGAACCGCTTAAACAGACACGCTCAACACAATAAACTATTTTAAATATGTTTACTTTAATCGGCCTTTTGTCTTAGCACTTTTGTTATGCATGAAAATAAACATTTCATGATTTCTATTCTATTCTGCAAGTTCTTCCCCATATACCGCTCTATTATGGAAAGTGATCGCAGATGTAACATTAAAGTTCCAGCACAGTCAATTCGAAGATAATTTATCTGTGACGAATCACTATTAAAAAAAATCAATCACATCAGATTAAGCATCTTGAGAAATCATCAAGTTGAGAGACTTTTTCATTGTTGTGTATGAAGTTCGCTTAAGCGAAATGGTTAATATAATTATATCTTAATGTTGTAGGCGAATTTATAAACAATAAACAACCCCCAAACGTGATAGAAAATAACAAAATACGTGTGAATTTCTCAATAAATAAAAATAAACAATCCATACTTTAAATCCTTTCATTTTCAGCCCTATCACGTAACTTTACTACGAGTTTACTTTCTGGGCCATTGAACTTTCATTAAGAGTATCTTTGCCCCCAGGAAGGTAAGGAACACAGATAAACGATTTTCTATCTCTTTAGATCTTAGCCAGCTGAGATATGGCAACTTATGCAGGCGCCTTCACCTATTTAAAGGATTTAATACTGTCCAAAGTCATTAATCATAATAGAAAAAGTAAATTTTCTAATTAGTAAATTGCTTGGCAGCACCTACCTGTAAGGCTGGCTACAGTTTCAAAAAAGTTTTTCAAGCCAACACTCTCGCAATGAGTTATAAATCTACTGAGGAAACGTGACAATTCCCGAGTTGATAGATTTAAGTTTTTAATTTAAATCAATAAACTAATTACACTAATTGGTCAACACTTAGGCGACACATACACCTACATGACAAAACTTACTGGGAATATTATGTACAAGAACTCACTGATTGGAGTGCAGGCAAAGTTTTAATTATTGTAAAATTGAAAACAATGACTTAATAATGCTTCTTAAAAAAAATGTAAATCAAATCGCATTGTTCTCCTTAATGATGGTACAAACTAATTGTATATGCAAATTGACAATTTCCCTGGACTATACACATAATTTGTCTGTCATCAGGCAAATAATAAAAAAAAAATTAACGAAATTAGCATTTTTTACCATCAATTTCACCGGCGAGAAAAGCCCCTTAAATTTATTTTTTTTAAATTAAAATTCATAACCTAAATCACATTGCCGTTCATTCAATTCGTATGCAAATTTGTCTCTCTCGCAATTAGGCAAGGATACAATATCCGAGTTAATAATAAATACAAAACGCCGACCATTTTTGGCTCGTGAAGAACATGCCATTGGGCAAATAAATGCATAACATTGCCACGCATTCCACAAGCCATAAGAACATATCCTATTTCAGGTATGTGATGTGTAAGTACATATTGTATGATGTAGACTACACCATGTCCTTTGAGAGTACAATTGGTGTTAATGACAGCAGTGTGTGTGATTGTGTGTGCTTGCATTTGTAATTTGAAATTCCGATCACGAATATTTTTCCATACAACATCTTGTACGGGATGGCGTAAAGGGACTTTTTTCTCATGTTGAATTCATAAATTCGTGTATCAATGTGTGTACGAATACGTTTAATGTCGAAGTTTCTATGTAAAATATTCATTTTATGTGCAAATCAAATAATGTAATGTGATTTTTGTTTTTTTCGTTACTGGGTTTGATGGCTACCCTTTCAGGATATAATTTGAAACGCATAAAAAGAGAAGTGCAGAGGATTTTAATGGCGATTGAATGATGTCATAATTTGTTCGATTGCCTATATTTCATAATTTTAAACTTTATGATTCAAATGGTATCACAACTGTATTAAGTTGCGAATATGGACGTAATCTCAAACTGCATACCAATAGAGCTGGCACCCTGACTGACACAGCACTTTTAGAATGCGTATACCATCGACGTAACTACTCTAACTGTCCTTCGACGGATATTTGGTCCTGTGTGCAAGGAGGGCGAATGGAGGAGAAGATACAACCACGAACTCTATGAGCTGTAACAAGATGTGGATGTAGTCCGAAAAGCTAAAACTCGTCGACTACATTGGCTTGGCCACATCGAGCAAATGGACAACAACGCTCCAGCCAAGAGGATCTTCGAATCCCAGCCCCCAGGTTCGAGACGACAAAGAAGACCGAACCTCCGTTTTAAAGACCAAGACATCGCGGATGCCAGAGCGCTTGGTCTGAAAAACTGGAAGCAGCGTGCTCGGGATCAAGTTCGAGTCTTGAGTCATTTGCGCGGTTATTAAGGAACGTTGATTGAAAGTTCCTCTTTGACGCGGTTCGTAGAAGAAGTGTTTCATAGTCGATGAAATTAGACTTAATTCCGTATAACACAAAAATGTTCAACATTCTTTGAAACTGGCCTAGATCCCCAGATCCCACCTATATTAGAAGGTGAAGTGTGGATGGCTATGGTGTAGAGGTAAAGTGTGTTGGCTTGTGACCCACGATATGCAGTTTCAATCCCCAAAGGGAAACAAAAATGCAAGTCAAACATTATATACGCGACACGAATAAAATTTAGTTTCTAGAATTTCAGTTTGAATAGATTTTGGAAATGGCTGTTTCCCATGTTGTTCTGATTTGATTAAACAAAATCTTTTGACAGCAAACCAACTGAGTTCAATATCATCGATTTACATAGCGATAAACATTTTCTGTTTCTACCTACATACTTGTATTCCAGTTTTAGTATCGTTTTTTGACTGATAATAAATGTGTGCCAAATGCTTCATGAAAGAAACTTACCTAAAAAGAGATAAAAAACAAAAAAAAAATTAGTTAATGTTTAAAAATATTTGCAGATTTAAAATTTTAAGTTTGGAAATCTCTCTGCTTTTTATTTTTGTTTTGATAATATATCAGATAATAACATCGAACGCAGGGATGTTATTCATAATGGAGATTTTTTTTAGAAGCTTTAACATATTATAATTTTGAATGTTTCCATACTTTTGCAAGAAGTGGGGCAGCAAAAAACTTGTTTGGAACTGAAGTAGATTTGAAACTAAACTCATTGCTCAGCACTGCATTTTATATTTTACAATTTTCAAAATCACATAGTCTAACTTTATTTATGTGTGTTTCTAATTGTACTGCTTATTTATTTCAATAACATTTCTCCATTTTTAAAATATAGTTAAAAGTAAAAAAACAAAGAGTTCAAACATTCATCGAACCCCATAAAAACAAAACCAATTGTCTACTACGCCTCGCCTTTTACAGATGTCTTTCCTTGACCTGACCTTTATTTATTTTTTTAATAAACAAAACTAAACCCCTTTTTCAAAAAAAATTGTATTGTAAAATTATGTTAATGAAGTCGACCCACACAAATATCCTTAAAGTTCCATAATTATTCAGTAGAATTGACCTTTTTGTCGAAGACAGACAAGAAAGATTTATATAGAATTTACCAATTAAAAACATTTTTCAAAATTAAGAATAATCCTCCGACGAAGATGTCCTTTCATAACAGCTATGATGACAATACGAAAAACAAAGTGTCCGCCTGGATGTTGAATGGATTTTGAATTTTATAAAATAATATATTGAAAATATCATAATGTTTTCAAGTTCGCTCTAATGCTGATAAAATTTAATATTGACCATTTTTATTGAAATTACTGACACGGTTTAGAGATATTGATAGTATTTTAAGGTACAGTTTCCATTCTACAAATAAATATAAGGTAACAACGTCTTATACAGGGCTGTATGGTCATAATTACATACCTCATACATACTGTGTATACGAGAAAGTTATAATAAACAGCAACGAATTTCTTCATAACAAAATAAAAACAACAAAATTTCACGCTTTAACTTTCCTAGCCAATTCGTAAGTTTTCGACACCTAAAGTATTCAATGTGAAACTTATTACCATACAAACTTTTGGTCTATTATCCATTGTGCGCGCCAAAAGCAAAAACAAAAATCTTTACGAAATTTATTATAAGAGCGGTAGATAATTTAAAAAATGACATTTTTATCCTTGTCAAAGTAATAGGGGACTGCTGCTTTTGGTGGTAGGCAAAATAAAACTTTTTGAAAGTTAGGAATTAGGTTATTAATTTTTCTCTGACTAAGAACAACTCAAAATAAAAGCTACAGTTAGCGCAAGGAAGCTAAATATAAAATTAAGAATATTAAAAATATATTAAAGAAAACCACCAACGATTCTGATATCAATTCATTTATGTAAAGTCGAGTTTGGAGGATAAATATAGAAAATCCCAATTAATATCTTCGTTTGCAGTTAACAATATGAGGCAAATAAGCAGTCGCTTAAGATCAATTTTACATCGTCATTACTCTCCGTCTTTCAAAAGCGAATGGCATTAAATAACATAACTGATGGCGCCATTCAAGCAATCGATTACCACTTTAAATTCCATTCACCTTAAATATCGTTCTCATGTAATTATTTTCCAGATGACATCCTTAACATCTTCCCCACGGATGTATTATACATAGGTACCCCACTTTTAGTCTAAAAATAAACCTAATCTCCTTAAACTAAATCGCAATAACCATAACAAATAAGAGCGGATTACGTGGCAATTCAAAGGAACTCCCCCTACTCGCTTGCTCTCTAACTCTAATCACATTAATGGCAAATTGTAAATGACTGCCATTTGTGATTGCAGTTATGTACGTATATTATATTATATACGTATATAATTATATTAGCGCACACTGTGACAAGAACACTCATAAAATGGAAGCATCCTTAAATTCGCATTCATCATCTGTCATTTGCCAGTCAGAAGCACCACACCGTTTCTGTTTGATCCTTGTGTGGTTTTGCGTTTCCATCATCAAGACTCAAAGAATTTGTTAAAGTGGATTTTTTCCTTCCTGATATTCTACTTCGAGCTAATTTAATCAGAAAAAAAACCCACACCTATATATAGCTTCCAAGGGGAATCACAGTTTGCATTATGGGCAGGTAATTACAAGTGTACTTTATTGCGAAATATTTAATTATCTCTGCTTGGCAAGGAATTTTTGTATACAAGTACCACCATGCAGCTTTTGATTATGTTTCCTGTACTTGGTTTCTGTTTTACCATTCAAACATTAGTTTTCTTCTTGTTTCAAGAGAATTGCCGTATCGTTAAAAAAAACACAAAGATGAAACAGATTGTGCTATCGCTTTACCACAGGCGTAGTTTCCAAGGATACTCTTGGAGATACTTACGTTAACTATAATAGAGAGAAGTTTATAAAGTTTTGGTTTGTTTTTGCCTTTTGGGGGACCACTGCACTTTATGTTAACGACCCAACAACCGGCGCGTAAAAAATCCCATAAAAGAATCATTCTTAAGTGTTTTCGTGTGAAGCGCGAGAGTTATCAATTATTCAGTGTCAGCTAAGGTACGAGGAAGTTTTATAGATTTTGCAACGATAATTGTCGCATTCTTAAGGAATATAGGGAGTTGGGAGTTTTGAGTAGCTTTTCAAGAAGTTGTGGGTAAAACACATGTTAAAATATTCAGTACGAAATATCTATCATCTTAACTGGACTGGCAAACTCTATTCAACATACATTCCATTCAGCTTTTTAGGAGGAACGTAGATTATTCTCAGACTGAGAGAGAACAAAATTCTGGTGTCCGGACATTCGCGCATACTTGAAATCTTTAATCAGAAGAGACATATGACACTTAACGATTACGAGAGACCCAAATATGACCTGACGGTTTACCTTTCTTAACTTGAGGATTAAAGACGAGTTAAAGAACAAAAGCGGGAGTCTTCTCGAAACTGGGTATCAACGGGTCCTACTGACTGACGGATTACAGCAGTGTCATCCAAGCTGAGATCTCTGCTGTGTTCCCGTTTTCGTCGGGGAGGAAGGGAACGAGTCAGCAGACCAGCTAATACACTAAAGAACTTCATTGACGATGTCACGGCAGGTTCGGGTAAGGAACAGTTAGCTGTTGCACTGTAACCCGTAGTCAGAGACAATCCATCGACGGTAAGTAATCAAAGACCGTATAGCTTTGTCTAGAAAAGCACTAATAATGATCATTAATATAATTAATGTTTCGATTAGGCAGGTAAGTTCCTCGTCAATGGAAAGTAACTGAATTCATTAAACTGGGGAAATCAAAATATAATAAAAAATGTTTTTAGACCAAAACCGCTTTTACAGATTATGTCGATCTATTGAAGCAAGTACATAAAATTAATAATCGAACAACGCCGATTAATAGATACCGGATCACCAACTCTGAATCAGAGTTAAGCACTACACAATCGACCAGTTCCCGTGTTCTATAACTTTCTCGCATCGAGAAAATATAAAGTGTACGTCTGGATCATATGAAAGTTTCGTGTGGTTCCTAAACTGCGTCAATATTTTAGAAATGTTATACATTGCAGATTTATGAATGCCGATATCTGGAGTGCGTAATGATCTACTCCTACGCCTTCCATTTTCTCGATGCGAGAAGTTCTAGACCGAGTTATAGAACACGTCCACAGGTTTTTAGAATAACGAAAGAAATAGAGCATTACCTAGAGGAGGAAATGTTCTCTAAGCCGTTGATAAAGTACGGCATAAGGGATTGAGACCAAAGCTTTAATTAGTCTTTCATATTCAATTTCATTTTCGTTACGCCCACTTGAATTTTAAACCTTGCTTTTTTACGATTCAACTCAATATATCAATCAAAAAAGCTCGCAACCAAGTAAGTGGAAAACAAGAACAGCTCCCAAAGAATATGCGTTTTAAAGTTTCTAATCGTATCAAAACTACATCCGACTGTTTTTAAATTTTTTTATGTGAAAACCACAACTAGGATGACAACATCTGCCACCAGGAATACACAAAAACAACTCCCTTAACACAGAGAACAAATTTAATCATTTTAAAAGGCTTTTCTACGATAATATAAAAACCACAGACCATCGGATGGGATCCGAAAATAACTATTAAATTACTCATTTTCAACGAACTAAAAATAGCATAAATGTGTACCTAAGCAGTTTTCATCTTTAAGCAATGGTCATATTTATTTTTGCCTTTTACATACCACACTTAGACAGACCAAAGAGTTTCATAAATCTGTCTGCACAAGTAAAACACACAACGCTTTTCCATTACATGACAGAAAAATTGGCGCCAGCAGTAAAACTATAAAACTGACTCTGTTTGCATCCATAAGGCCGGAGCAATGTTACTATTCATTCGCCGAATGACGAAACTTTAACTGTGAAACTAAACACAATTACACAAATAATGGCGCTTTCAAACTGTACTGAAAAATAACATTTTATTTCTTCATAACAGAAAGCATCCTTTTCGACTTCAATTGAATTCTGTCGTTGATAAAACTTGGTTGGTAAAACTGATATTTCGATGGCGTTTTTTTTTTCACTTCGAAATAGAAATAACTGTAGAAAGGAAATGAAATAAAAACATCAAAGCAAGTTCTCAGGTGTCATCGACAGATTTAGGGTAATAAGTTCGCTGAAGAAGATTCGTCGTATGCTGATACGCTCTTTAGAGATGAAGTACACGGGGAACAAAAAAATATTAAGGATTCTTTTATACTTGATAAGTTGCCATATATACTACGACAGAAGTGCCTTTCTGTGTCCTTGTTTCAACAAGTGTAAGGTAAAACATAAGGAAAGGCTACAGTCCGCTTGGGGCGAACAGTATGATACCCTATCCTTATCCCTATGTACCCCAAAGAAAAAATTCATAAGGAAGATGATAGAAAGCATTTTATTTCATTCTATGAAATTTATAGAAAAAAAAATATTTTTTTCAAAAAACGCCCCCAAAAAGTGGGCGTTGCCAAAAACTTTGTATGGGCGATATATTGGTAAAAATATTGGCTAAATTTATTGTTAAACATTTTTTTTCGATTTCTATGAAAATTTTCAAAGAAAACAGCATTTTAGTGAAAAACGCCCACAAAAAGTAGGCGTGGCAAAAAACTTTATATGACAAATTTATAAAGGTAGGCAGTACCTACATATCTTGTGAAGGTTTAACAACTTTATCTCTCTAACTTAAGCCTTAAAACGGTTTTTTTCTAAATTGTGGGCGTGGCAGTGGGCGGATTTAAAAACGTTTAACACTTTACCATTTCGGGACCCTAGGGAGTATATGCTCCAAATTTCAGCCTCCTAGCATAACCTTAAAGGCCTCAAAAGTTGATACGGACGGACGGACGGACGGACATTACTAAATAGTCTTAGGATTTGGTCCTGATCATAAATATATATACTTTTATGGGTCTACGACGAATATTAAGGGGTGTTACAAACTATGTGTCAAAATTAATATACCCTTAGGATAGGTTATAAAAAGCGGCAGTCCGGTGTTACCTCGAGTCTTGGATGAATTCAGCTCAGACTGATTTGAACGTAAAGAACGAACGTTCAAATACTTAATTCTGGTGAAATAACAGCAAAGTTCGACAAACTCATTCTATTGACGTCTGGATGGATTCTATAGTTGGCTGTTTTCCAAATTCATTTTGCTGAAAACGTTTTCATTCCACAAACGATTCATGAATATGGGCTTTGATAAAAAGATAATATGTTGCAGTTGAATCGTAACCTCAATTCAAATGAAATTCCATTGAATGAAAATAAGTAAAAGAAGTGAAACAAAAAGTCTTTGCAAATGCGATAACATTCATCTCATTCAAAATTCTTACATACCTATGTTCGTATAAAGCAGTGCTCCAACGAATACCTCTTGATATCCTTACATTGTATATGAATACCCTACACTCATTTTATTTGAATTTGCTAAAGTCAGTAGGATACAAAATATGTACGCCCCGGCTCCAAACTGTCAGTTGATAAAAAAAAAACACAAAATTCATGTCAATAACATTTTCTTGTAAGACGATATTTTTTTTTTAACCTGTCCATCTGCGATGTGAGGTTAATTGAATTTTTTTCGATAATATCTTTGAAGAAAATACGCCTGCAGTAGAATCAAAGGAAAAGAAGACATGTCAAGAAAAAGAATGTGATTTCAAAAGAATATAAATGTATAACATTTTCGATTGACACATTATTTATGTATTTCTAATGACTGACATTGAGGCGTGATGAGTTCAAGTTTTTTAGTACGACTTTAAAACGCTTTTCATTTTATTTGCACATACTTATAAATTATATACCTTTTGGGTATAAATATACAGAATTCAATCAAGTCGTTATTTGGCAGCGGAACCCAACACCGACTCACCAACAATATGTATATCTCTCTGAAGATTCGCTCTAACGAAGTGGAAATGTTAAGTGAAGCATATCGCTGATACAATGCCATCAAATATTCATCCTATAGATCTCATTTAGAATGAATTTAGCAATACCTCAGGCATTGTGTATATGACAATGATACATTCAAATTGTGGCAAGTTTCGTTTGTGAATGAAAAAAAAAATGATAATCCGATTATTGGAAAGTGTGGCGTATTAGATACAAATCGTGCCTTGAAAGGTCCAGTAAGAGTTAATTTAAAAGATTTTTTTAATATTGAGTGAGGATGACGTGGGTTTACATGTATTGCTGAAGCCATAAATAAGATTATATTGACCCAAGTACGTTTTGCAATATCCCAAGTCTTTACAATGTCTGTCTGTGAAGACTGTAACATGATGGATGAGTGGGATTTCTTAAACGATTAGGAATCCAAACATGTAGCAGTCACCCTATTTTAAAGGCGAAAGTTAAATGTACTAATTTGGTATTTTTGTTACTGCCAACTGGAATTTCACTGTCCACTAAAAGCTGTAAGTTGTCACCTCTCATCTTTTGCTTAGCAGCTGTCAACAGTCGTTTCGCGCATATATTAAAAAAGATCCACACCTCACAATAAATCACTATTTTTAGCTATGACCTTAAAACATTTTATGAGCCAACCAACAAAGTGCATTAAGTTAGCTTAGTATCGTTTCCATCAGACGACACTTGTGTCATATTTAATTTATTAAATAAAATCATGATCCTTTGAAAAGAACAAAACACATTTTTCCAAATAATACATCATCAAAGATTGCATAGCTGAAAAGTATTTTTTTTTAATTTTTAAGGTTCAAGAAGTTGTTTAACGTTCGAACTTCTAGTGACGTGAAATAACGCCAAACGAAATAGAGCTAAATTCAAAATTTGGCATTATTTCACTTTCAGAAACGGAATAATGTCAATTAATGGAAATAAAGCCCAAACAATTTTAATCTAAAATTTTTCATTACCCGTTTTCGACATAAATATAATATGATATTATGCAAAAATTAGGGCTCTAAGAAATAAAGCCCCATAAAATGACATAAAGTTCCAACAAAATATCAATATAAAGCAGAGCCCTAATACAACATTTATGAAAAAAGAAAAACTAAAGTATAGTATTATTTCCACATCAACATCAACATTGAAAGTTATTTCAATTATTAAGAATCGCCCTGCTGTTAGATTTGGAGTACGTGCGAAGATTTATTGGGTATAAACAAATCTAACACTGAAACCAATCAGGGGGTTACATAACGCGTATTCCATAACCAAGATGGTGCAACATATGTTTTTTAAAATTTTCAGATAAGAATTTTATTTTATTATTTTGTACAAAATTTAAAACTAAATATTGCCAAATTAGTTTCTTGAAACGAAATAAAGCCAAACTAGGAATTTGGTCTTATTTCGATTTTGAAATGGAAATAATTTCACATCACCCCAACTTGTTCGTCTCAATTATTTTTGCAAACACAAACATTCAATGACATTTTCACCCTGCAAAACCCCATCCCAACTGAAGACTTTCGTGGAAAAAAAAATGACATCCAACAATTCACAACTTCATTCAATCGCTGCAACTGCAATTTGTTACTTCAAATGACCCGTGACAAGACTTTCAATCGGCACCTTTCAACAAACTAAACCAATAACAGCAAACAGGAAATTAACCCGTCAAATCACATACATATGACTCTTAAATATCGTTTTCTAAATCAAACAACGAATTGTCCGATCCGAATCAGAACAAAAAAAAAGCAAACAAATCATCACTCGCACTCTTTTGTTTACACTTGAACCTGAGACTGGCACAATGTCACACAGCTATTCGCTGTAAAATGCTACTAGATATGTTTGTATGTAATCAAGGATGCTACCGACACGTTGAGTTGATATGCACAGCAGCCAAAGAGCTATTCATGACGTTCTCAGATCGTTTCTCTTCTTCCGTCAGCGTCTCTCTATCCATCTCTGTGTTTAATTTGTGTAAAGTGCTTGAAAGTGTTTCGACATTGATTCGAGCAATTAATAATTGCAAGATTATGCACGGCAAATCTAAGCAATAGAAATGGTAGGTACATTGAGGAGACAACGGATCTCGTATAAAACACTAGAATTTAATTAACAGGCTCCATCACTTCTGGGCGTTTGCGTTTCATTGTGAAGGAAATATTCTCATAAAATCATTTGAGTGGGATGTCCCGACACAAAATTGACAATGTCATTATATTCTGGATACTTGGGGAAAAGTATAAGGTGCACAATCGAGATTTATTGCCATTTTGTCGATAGTTTGCTGTGTGAGAGAATGAATTATGTTTAATATTTGTCAGCAGGAAAGATTTGCAGAATTTTTTTTTTGCCATCAGAAAACAGACGAATGAGTGGCAATTTGTGTTACAACAGTCATGCTCTGCAACGAGTAGAAAAAAATTGCACGCAGGCAAGGATATGATTTTTCTAGAGTAATCAATTATGTGCGAAGTTATAAAGGTGTGTGTATGGTTTGGTATCTTCGTAGAAAAATGAAAGTGTATCAATTTCTAATAATACGACAGCAAAACAAATTAGCTGTCAATTTTCTTCACTTTTACTCGTTTGTAATGCTCCGTCCGACCCCGATTGTTACGAAGGGTGCAAAAGAAAATCCTCTGTTTTATCAAGAAAACGTGGTGACCGTGGAAACTAATTGCCATAAGCCTCAAGGCAAGACTTAAAAAGTTCACTCTTGCATCCACAAAGCAATTATATGGTAATGTGTTGTTACAAATACGCAAGAAAGAATTATTTAAACTTTTTTTAATTTTAGACTAAAAACAAAACCACCACCAAAGGTTTTTTGATAGAAACTTATCACATAATCAGCCTTAAAGTTAGGCGAACTAGAAGATTTTGTATTTTGCCATTCGAAAGAAAAGAAAATTCACTCTATCCATCGAAAGTTCATTTATCATTCGAATGTTGAGTGCATTTTGAGATTCGAATCATTCGACTAAAATGTCATATTTTACTCGTATAGATTTTACATTATTAATTAACATTGATAAAAGTATTATTTATATTAGGATACATTTGCAGTGGGCAAATATGCATAAAATTAAGTTTATTTCATTTCCTACTCGATAACTCATAAAGAGAAGAAACGAGTGACATAGAAATTAAAACTCTTTTCTTTTCTTTTTTTGAGGGTGCAGTGGGTCAGTGGTTAAGTGCGTTGGACCACTAAGCGAGAGGTCGCTGGTTCAAATCCCGATATGTACCACCTGAAAGTTTTTATTCGCCGCCTTACCTCTTGCGAACGTCTGACAAACATCCAAGAGGAGTAAGAAATGTCATGAGAAGCTTCTCAAAAATTAATTGCCGTTCGGAATCGGCATTAAACTGCAGGTCCCGCCATTCGTGTCAAAAATATAACTTCGCACACACAATGGTTGGAGAAGCTAGGTTTTAGGTCCTGTATGGGCCGTTTACGCTTAATATTAATTTTTTTTTAATTAATACAATCAATATATTTAGCAATTTACTTTTCACTTTTGTTGCACAAATTTCACAAGGTAAACAAACCCACCGACCGAAACATATGTTATGTTTCACTTGAATTGAAATGCAGGGTGCCCATGTTTGTGTCGATTAAATGGAAGAAAACTAATTTTTACTTTCGATTTTTATTGTCCTTGTTTGGTTTTAATTATGATAAAATTATGCAATATTAAAGCATTATACTGCATGCAAATTGTTTGGTAAAAGTTTAAATAAGATTTGCATGAAAATGTGAGTAGATCTTCCGTCATTTCACGAAAGATCCTGAATCACCTACAAAAATGCAAGGCTATGAATTATTTAAGGACTCTTTTTAATGCCGAAATTGTGTATGTGCATTTATTAAATGATGGAAAAATATTGAGAAGGATATTAAACCCAAAGTCAGAGCAAGTCCAATGCTCAGAACTGTAATTATACGGATAGTCGAGTTTGATATACATATGTGCCACCCAAAATCGGAAAACAACATATCGGCCGAATTCGCTCAAATATTCTATCTGGAAATACGTTTGAACCCCAAACGACGATGTTGCTCGTCAGAAATGTGGAATCAAAAAAAAAAATTTTAACGTTATTGTTGTCTGCATGAATTTTTAAAATGCATGCCACGGAGCAGTAATGCAGTTGATTGTGTTAGATGACTCATTTGATTTGTGAGCTAGAATAGCTCCTCCTCGAAAAAAAAAAAAAATAGAACCATCAGGTATTGATGATTACCATTGTTTAATATTAATATTTGTTTAAATTTTTATTATAAATATAAACAATTTTACTAAAAAAACAATCATCACAAAATAAAGTAAAGTTGCCACCCTGTACAATGGCTGATCTGTGTCAAACAATCTTACACAGCTGATTTCGAAAGTTTAATTCATTTAATTCATTCTATGACATCCTTATCGAATCTCAAAATACAATAAGTCCATTCGACTTAATAGAGACATTCAAGATAACCTCAAAATAAGCCTACTTTATTTCTTAAAATGGAATTGATGCATTATTATTCAGCGACTTTTCCTTAAAATGCAGATCTGAAACAAATATACATTTGCATTTGCAACAATTTTCTGAATCAATCTCGCAAAATTTATGAGCAAAAAGAACAAAAAAATATACAATAGCAGTAGCATCTTAGTCGTCGAGGACACTCCAAACAATCTAATGGACGGAAATGTTGACTTTCCATCACAGTAAGTAAACAATCCATAGTTCAATTATTACATCCCTAATCCTCAAAGTACTTTCCCGGTCATGATTGCAAAATGATGAGAATTCTATTAAAATCAAGTAAAAGCACAAGTTGAATTGAAATTCAAATTACATCCTGACTAAAACCCATACACAAACCGATGTACAAGCAAAAACAAATCTGGCAAGAGAATAAAATCTAAGCATTTCCACTTAATAGCCAGCAAAACAATGTCTATGCGGACCGTCACCTCCATCACCTTAAAAAAATGAACAAAAAAAATATACTCAAAGAGTGAGTTAAGTGGGTTCTATTGTTATATCCCTTTTTCGGTTTTGTAAAACAGAAAAAGAAAACATATACATGCTAAAAAAAATATACACATATATTGCACAGGCACACAAAAAAAGCAAAACATTCATATACCTTTTAATTTGTCCTTTAACCCAATCTAAGCATCCTTTTTGTCTTCCTGGGGTTGTAAAAAAGTCACTATCTGCCGTCACCACCGGATAAAAAGGACTTATCCGCACGATAGTATACACAACAATACACTGATAGTCCATGGTTGTTGTATTTATTTGTATTTGAGGTTTTATTAATAAATATTTAAGACTATGACGACGAGGACGACGATTATAACAAATATCACAACGATTAACAATAAAAAATTGTATTAAATTTGCAAGTATACAAATAACGTAGTATATAATGATGACAATGATGACGTAGATGGCAAAAATGGCGGCGGTAGGGTATACAGGGCAATGAGCTCTAAAATTACGGACTACTGCCGACTGCATTAAGTAAACGTTATATTACACTTACGGGTGGGAGGAATACATTTTATATAAAAAGGAGAGTTATATATATATAAATATTTTATATTTTGTATAAAATTATTAGCACGTTTGTATTTTTTATTATAATTATTGTTTTTTTTTAATTTACACAACCAACAGCACAGCAATTTTTAATATTTATTTTTTATTTTTACAGTAAGTCACGTATAATAGACACATTTTTTTTTATAAATAACTTTTGCAGTATATATAATCCCTTTTTTTAAGTAATATTGTTGTAGTTGTTTTTATTTTTATTTTAAGTGTAAATACTTTTGGACGGTGTTAAGTTTTTGTTTAGTATTTTATTTGGCCACGAATGGAAAGTTCAATAAATGCATGAAACATTTTTCCGATGTTTTTTTTTTCTCCAATAAAGTTGATTGTATGGGAGCTGAGCAAAGGTGGTAAATGTAAGTATGTATATATATAAATTCGGATATGAACTAGGTATTTCTGATGGGGAAAAGGATTACGGACAGGAGAAGTACAATTTTAGACAATTTTGCAATCATTTAAGTGCTGCAGTCAATTGAACTAAGTCTTTTTTGGAGAAAAACAACAGTCTTAAGCAAATTTAGTTTTTGGCCGAATGTGTTTCTTCGTTCCAGCAGAGGTAAATACTGAAGAGGTTAAATAACCAACAATTCATGTAGTTAAGTTGAAAAATTTCGACGTAGAGAACTAACACTCGAGTTTGGGTGAAAATCCTTATTTTTAGAAACAAACATTTTTTTGCAAAACCTGCCGAAAAAGAATAAGATGCAAAGTTTTTTTTCTTTGCCCCCAAGACAAAGATGAACCTTTGCATTTCAATCGTTTTTGTATAGATTGGCACATATTTTTATACCCAAGCGTATACTAATTTTTAAAATTAAGGTTAAAAGCAGATATTTGGAACACATACTCTCTAGGTTTCCAAAATGATTAACCTGAACAAAATATGTAGACAATGAGCCTATTCTTTGTGAGTTTTTTTGTACCAAAATGTTTTTTTTTCCTAAAATTTCCATAAAAAATGATAAAACCAAATGCATAACAAGATATTTAACCAATATTTTTACTTATATACCGATCAAAGTTTTTGGCCACGCCCCAAAATTATTATTCGTTTATTTCTAATATATATTTATTTTTTTATAAATTTTAAAGAAATGAAGATGCTATCCATCACGTTCTTAACGCAAGCGGGGTGTATTTCCATTTATACATCTTAAATCATTTTAAATATAAATTCTTAGGCATGTAAAGGTGAACGAATCTAGAAAAAAACCTGTCTTCAAGCATTGAGTGCTAGCGGCCGCAGCAAGGTCATTATTTCTGATAATCTTTTATTGCACTTACATTTTAAGAGCTTCACATACTATTACGAGTATTTCTGAATCATAAAAGCTAGTGTGGAATGCTCTACAACGCTGTCTTTCCCTCAGATTACAGTCATTTAAAATCAACGTGCATCGGTATCTCCCTTTCCCCAATCCTTCACTTCGCTAATGCCCGCACTGTGCTACATCATTAGAAGGGCATACAGAGTCCCTTCTGAGCGCGTTTATTATAAAAAAAAAGTAGGTGAAAACTGTTTAACTGAGGTTCACTGTTCACAGCTAAAAGTGTGATTTTATTTACAAAGCAAAAACTTCCGTTTAGCATCAAAACTCATTTCTCCGAAAGAAGTAATGGGGGTTAAATGATAAGCATTCAACGGAGCACTAAAAGTGATAAAATAAGGAAAGTAGAGATACGTTACGATGGTCATGAAATGAGTCAATCGTCACTTAAAAGCCATTGCCACCTATACGTCTTATAGGTCGTTTAACAGTTCGCAGCGATCTTGGCCCGACGTCGAACATGTCTGGATTCGAAGGAATTTTTTCATTAATACCGGGACTACTTCTGCATCAAAATCTACAACGATTTAAAAAATGTCCATCCGTATCAACTTTTTAAATGTAAACTAGGAAGCTGAACATATACTCCGTAGGGATGAATAGGGATCGGAAATGGTAAAGTGCTAACAATTTATATATAACCCCACTGCCACACAGAACCACACAAAAACCGTTTTAAATTTAAAGTTGAAGCGATAAAGGGTTTCAACCTTAACAAAATATATAGATACCGACCTCTTTCACAAGTTTGCCATAGGAAGCTTTCTGCCCCACCTGCTTTTTGTGGGCGTTTTTTTCTAATATATCACGCATACAAAATGCAATTTTTTTGGGGGCATATAGGATATGGATAGGGTTCCTTCGCCCCAAGCGCACTGTAGCCTTTTCTTATGTTTTTAGACAAAATATCAAATAACACAGCCATCAGTGTTGTCAAATATCCTTCAATTCAATGGCATAAATAAAATATCCTACATCAACATTTTGAAATTCTTTTAAATGTAACGAGAAGCCACCCTACTGAATTTGACAGACTTACTTTCATTTTAAAATCACAACCAGATGTTTCTACTTATTCATTTTCCGCAAGAACATACTTGAGCTCTAAGTGCATTCGATTTTATTTTTTTAACTACACAAACGTCATATATCTACCATATAAATGCTTTACATGTTCAAATAAAGTGCTGTTTATGTCAATATAAGAGTCATAAGTACGTAAAAATAAAATGCACTTTTAACCTCTGCATTTTTAATACCCACCCTCACAGGCGGAATCCTTGACGTCTTTCCCTACAATTATTTTCATTTAAAAAAGAATAATAATACTACATGAGAAATTGCCGTCTATGCTGCCGTTGGAGTAACACTTTCCCTCCCTGTAACGTATACAGACACCCTAACAAAGTTCACCCAACATTGTTATGATGGAACAGTTGATGGGGACGTATACAAGTATGTGGGTACTGCATGCATGCCAAATAAAATAAAGGAAAATTCATTGGGGTAGCGTGCAACCAGTTGTAAAAAAATCAAGGGAGCATTAGAAGCTGAGGTCACGAGGTATACGAGACTGATTATAATACTTATAGACCATTAAAGATAATTTGTGTAATTGAATGAATGACAATAAGAGCGCATAACTTGATGCGGAGTGCTAATAATTTTTTGCAGATCCCTTAAAAGCTTTACCACGGATATATCATCTTATTTTTTGTTTATGCTAAAATATTCGTTCTATGCAAATAGACACGACACGTAACATGGGCGAGAAATCAGAAATCCCTCGAGCACTAAGTTAATTATAAAGAAAACAAGATTAAATTTCCTTTAGCTTAATTCCCAATTTACGTTTTAGATGAAAATGTAATTAGGTTAGGCAGGATTTAAAATGATTACAAAGTATGTACCTCTACGTTTCGCTATAGCTTAGATATTCTTGAATTTCTCAGAACCACCTTCTGAGTCTATCACTCGTCTGAATTGCAAGCTGTTGTAGTTATTTGTGTTGCTATTATAATTATCTACTTGAATGTGTTTAGACGGGGAAGACAAGACATTATTTCTGTGAATCTATATTGTTGACCCGACAAATACCCGTAGGAAACTTGGTTCATAGGTGTTCCTCTTGTGTACGTTTAATTGTCATATGTCACTGTAGAATTATTCAGCGTGAAAAGGGATTACAAAAATCGTTTAGTATTGAAAGGATTCCATTTTCGTCGGGACATAATTCATGTAGGTATTGAAAAGAGAAAATTATCAATGTTGAGGGGGTCGTATCCATTGTTGGCTTAGAATTCTTTTTTTTTTTTTTTGCTCGTTTACTTTTCACATTGACACACGACATTATTCGACATATGCAAGTGTTCTGTGTCAGCGACATTCAATACGATAGCAAATACGAGTTCTTTGCACTATTTGTTATTTTGTCACATACGCCCTTGTTCGTGTCATCAATTGTGTTTTCTCACTTGTTTAATGGTATGGACGAAGAAAGAGATTTCCCTCCCACGGGAGTCATTGTAAAGAGAACTGAGTAGAAGCATTGTTAGTCGATATGAGGTGACATTGGTTTTTTTTTCTTAAAGTCTTTAAGTGTCGAGAAACTTTTAGTTTCAAAATTTTAATTGAATTTAATCGTACTACTTCGAGCGTTTCTGTCAGTAATGCTACGATTCCACCAGAATAAATAAAACTTCGTTAAATCTTCCCCGAAATCTCGAGATTAACCATACGAATTTTTAACTGATAAGAAGAAGTTTAAAAATTAATCTGGAAATAAACCAAGTTTACATGCGATTTCGAAACACTCTTCTCAGGTTGAAATGGCAAAAGTGGCGCCAGCTGTCGAAAATTGAGAGAAAGAAAGCAATTTGATAACCAACTGCTGGGAATTTTTCCCAACAATGGGAATTTTATTAATAAAGCGGCGCCATATTCCGGGGTAGACCTAGGTCTCAACCGCAATTGGTTCCAAGTTGGTTGAGGTCTGAAAATCATTTTCGGATGTTATAGCAGAGCCAAGGTAGAAATAATCTAAAGTTATAGCTGTCCATTGTGACGATCTGGCCGAATCAGCAATATTGGGTGTCCATTGTTTTGCTCCCGATTGCCGCTGGACCTATTTTTTGTTGGGTTGGCTTGTGAGTTTTGCAAAATTATTTCAAGTATGATGAAGTTAAAAAGTTGCATGACGGCACGTCGCATTTTTTAACATAAAAGGTCTCGGTTAAGTTGTTGCGGACTTTGATCTTAATCGCCATCCTTCACAACTTTAACGTAAACGACAAGACTAGATATAAAAAATAAATAAATATTAGGCGTAATGGACTGCTGTATGGACCGTATACAGGACCCAAAGCCTAGCTTCTCCAACCACTGTGTGTGCGAAGATATATAAGATACGAATGGAAGGGACCTACAGTTTAGTGCCGAAGCTTCTCATGACAGTTCTTTCTTTTGGATGTTTGTCAGACGTTCGCAAGGGGTTGGGCAGCGAATAAAAACTTGCTGTCATAGAAAAGCGAAACAGAAGTTATTGGGTTTACTCCAGGTTCTGCTATAGGATAAAAATTTGGTCAATTGTGATAGCCAAACTGATTGATTTAGTCGTACGTCAGACGACGACTATTCGATACGAGTTAACGTATACGGTTTTACCGACTAGGAGACAAGGAGACAGCAGATCACACGACGTCTTTTTCCATTCGAAAATTAATGAATAAATGAAATGAAATCCTAGGGGAAGTAAGCAATAATTATGATTTGTAGCGAAATTTAATCGAAGAGAAAATAGCAGTTCACGCTTAAAGCCAAAGTCGAACAATCCTTATTTATAACAAAACTACATTCCCTTTATGCATAAAAAATGTCGCCTTTTAGAATTGCAGTTTGTTAAAGTTCTTGAGCAAAGATAGCTTTGCATGTATTTGCAACTTATGAGCTCTAGTGTGTACATAAGTTTCATAAAAAAACACTAGCATGGACCAGCCTTGCGTAGCTTACTACATATGTAGCTGGGGGTTAATGTTGCTAACTAGTTTTTGTCCTATACTACAGTGAGTTCGTTTTCAACATCAGAAGTACCTATGCAATAAAAGAACTACATAATCGATTTAAAGCAACATTTCTTTAAAAACTCTTCGTAGACCAATAGAATCAATTAATTCATCCGTTCCATTGATATCAATCTTCAGTCCACTTGAAGCGGATTTTTGAAGCATTCGTTTGACAAAACCCAATTAGTAGGTTTTAGGACAAGAGATCGAGTGGCACAGAAGTTTTGTGGAAAAATTTGAGAAAAGTTGTGAACAGTCATGGTCCACCACTGATGGACGCGAGTGAATGGAAAAAACAAATTCGATTCTCCGAAATTGTTAGCACTTTCGTCAAAATTTTTGCTACAGTGCTTTGACACAAAGCGATGTCAACATCTTTCCGATTGACCTTTGGACATTTTTTTTCGACAAGAAAACGCAAAATTGCGGCTAGCTGCAGCGTGACAGGAATTGAAAATTGCTCAAGGTGGGGTTCCACAATTTGCAGAATTGAAGAATTTCTTGTGTGTATTTAAACCATTTAGTCTGCAATCTCGCAGCATTTAACACAGCACTCATTAATTATAATTTAAAACGCGTGAACAAACAAATTATTTACCAGGAAACAATTTCCCAAAATAACAACACTTAAAAATGTGTCAAATGACAGATATACGCTGTTTTCAATTTCACGCAGTGATTTCGAAAAAAAATCGAAGTTAACGAATCAATCGAAATATAGAACACTGAAAATGATTTCACTCAATTTGCAATATCGATTTCGATTTCATTTCACTTGATTTCTGGAACATAGCTGTAGGACTCAGTGGAAAATTAAATTTATTTTCTTAAAACTTCATATCTAAGGCAATAAATTTAAATTGTATTCCTACGAATTTTTTATAAACTTCATCGCCCAATGTAATTCTCTTCACATGGAAGGCAAAATTATCTGGAAATCATTATTTAAGTTACCCAAACAGTAAACATTAACTTTTAGGAAATCCCTCGGTTAGTCATCTTAATCATCGCAAAGGGATAAACCCGAATAGATATGGTAAACACAGAAATCTAAAATATCTTCAAATCCCAATTCGCAAACGGCATACATGCTGTTCCGAAACTTTTCCTGATGTGTTTTATTTGTTTTGACCTCTTGAAAATTGAACGCCTCAGGCCCGACACCAGCCCCACCATGTGATACGGAAAATGGGGTTTAAAATGAAAAATAAACATGAAAAATGATTAGCTCGCAAGAATCACACAAAATAAAAACAATTTTTTTTCTATCGCGATGACGGATGCAACTTTACAAGAAATATAAAAAAAACTTTCGAACTTTGTTAAACTAATTAAATGATGTTTGAAAACGTATCCGTCAGGATATCACAATATATACCATAGAAATGTAATTATTTTCCTTCTTGTTATACATTTTATGAATAGACTTCGACAATTGAAGGAAAAAATAAAGTTTCTGAGCTCTTTCTTCATTTATCATTCAATAAGTTAAAAACCTTTAAAAAGAAATAAATCCTAGAACAAAGACATGGCAAGACAATAACGACATTGTGAAGGTTTTGCTTTTTTTACTTTTTAAAGTTTGCTTTATGATGTCATTTTAAAATCTTCATTTTTAAATCGCATACAAGGTTAAAAATGGATGTTTTTGAAAGTTTCACATTATGAGCGTTGTTGTTAATGCATTCTACACGAAGAAGCAATAAATCAGAAAAAAAAACATTTATGACAGCTAGACGCATAAATAATTTAAAATAGTTTCTTTGCACTGCGAAGCAAGACAGGCGGCCAGCCACAAGTAGGTCGTAAATATGAACGTTTTTGCTGGATGATTGGAGGGGTGTTTATTTATTTTTTAATCTCTACTGCTTTAACGAATCGAACAATAAATACACTTCAACGAAGGTACTTAAAGTATCAAGTTTTTCTTTCGGGGTTTATTTTCCAATTTGATGCTGAAACCAATATTAAAGTAAGCATTTGAAATATATTGTTCATGCCGTCTGTAAGTTTCAATGTGTTACCATTTTTAAATGGATGAATGGAAGGAGCATATTTAACATACATTTTTGTTGCAAAAAAACCAAAATGAAAGTGAAGCAACTAGAGAAATCAAAAATGTGTATGGAGAACTTGTTCTCAGTGAGTTCAAGTGTTGGCGTTGGTTGGCAAAGTTAAAAATGGCAATTTTGGGAGAGAGCGGAGCTCCTAAAGTACACAGTCGAAAGAAATCCCACTGTTACGCAAAGGGAACTAGCAAGCGAACCTAATGTAAGTCATATGACCATCCAAAGCTATGAAAATGAGGACCGTACCTTACCATCTATCAGACATTCATGTCTATGTAACAAGATGATACTTTGAGTTGGAATTCCAAAGAATTTGATTGACAAGGATGCGAACAAAATATCCACAAAATATCACATTTAAGAAATAATCAGAAATAACTTTACCTAATTGCGTAGTCGTTTACCTTGAGCGGCATATTGTGAAGGGTGTCAAAATAGCCATCACTTGAAGGAAGAAAAATATTGTTCTGAAACGGGAGTCTAATTTCATAAAAATATAGCTCTCTAAGCAAATATGTCCAAGAGTTAATTTTCAATATAGCCACTAGCTCTATATCGAATACACTTTCTAGGTATATAAGAGAGCTGTGCTAATCGTTCATGTCTAATCTAATCCAGCCAGCATAGGTTTTGACAGCTTCGTTCATACGAATCAGTCTCGGGCGATATATAATTGGCCATTTCAACGCAAAATTAATTTTTTTAAGCGCTTCTGCTGGATTTTCCCGACTTAATTTGTTTTCCACAGAATGAACAGCAAACCGTTGCTTGTTTTCCCTTTCTATTTATCTAAATAAAGTGCAATTTACGTAAAACCTCGAACGCAATAAATGTCACAATATAGAGGAAAAAGTAAATTAAATTTATAGTGACAGTTTCGTTATTGCATTCTTTTTTTTATACACTACTAAAGTAGGTAAGAATAAGAACGCAACATCGAGACCACAAAGTTTGTGGCATCTGCTCGCTTGCCTTGGTAAGGAAAATACTTGTTGTACATATGTACATACATATGAATGGTAGGTTACAATATTTCAATACACCATTACGAGAAGCTGCAACTTTCGCACTATTTCTAACAATAAATTGTTGTAAGAGTAAAACTTTAAAAAATAATGGCACAATATTTGCGAAGAGTTTATTTTTTTGCCGCTTCTTAAAAGGTTTTCAATTTTGAGCTAAGTCGACACGGGAGAGAGAGGATGTGATAGTGCATGTTAACTAATTTTAAAAGTAGAAACAAAAGTCCTTTTAAATTTGTCTTGTTCACATTAAACCTATTTAAACATGTTCCTTGTCCATTTTTTGATAACAAGAAATAAAAATAATTCAGACGCAGTAGTCTAACGAACTTAACCACTAAGCCACTGCACCCACATTCTAGGATAGGAGAATACTTGTAGCAAAAACATTACATAGTCCAAATTGTTACATTTATCAAGGACTTAGGAGTTGTACGAAAACAGCCTGATCTTTAGCGTCAGGCTCTGCTCTAGATGCTTTGATGATTCTTCTCCCCCTCAACTTATAATAAAAGAAGATAATGTCTGATGCTGGAGTCTTTGTGTAAAGCGATAACATAAGACTTTACTACCCCTTGGGTAAACATGCGTCTGTTTTCCAAGCGGAGATTTTTGCCATACTAATGGCTTGGATCTCGAATGAGCTTGCTAGGCAAGGTTCAGAAGAAGTTTTCTCAGGACACGAACCTGTGTTGGGTCTTCCTACATCTTTAGTCATGCCTTCTATTGATGCTTGGATTTCCCGTGAACATAAGATTCGGTGGCGAGATTGCGGTGGATGTAGACAGACCAAACTATTACGCCCGAACATTTGCAAAAGGTCTACATCTTTTCTTCTATCTCTCAAGAGAATCGACTGTAGGCTGATTGTAGGGGTCCTAGCTTTTGCTAAACACTCAAATGTGTTGGACTTAAGCGACACCACCACCTGTCCAGCTTGCGGTGAGGAGCATGACACAGAAGAACACTTTCTCTGCAGTTGTCTAGCCTATCAGGTGGCGGATTTCGGGGCTGACGTGGTGAGTGCCGAATATCTAAACTCCTTCTTATCTTTCTTCGAAGAACGGGAAAACTAAGTACATTAATTTAAGGTGTATGAATGGTAGTACAATGGACCTGTTGTTGTTGCTCCCAGTCTTCGTCAACGTGAAATCTAAAACCTCTTAGAAAATAAGTTTTCACATTAGAGAGAAATGACAATACAAAGTTTTCCGATTCTCATTTCGAATCCCCATTATAGGAATAGGTGATATATTTTTACAATATTTTTTCAACTATCATTTTAATATTATTTAAAATTCTATTAACTTCACAATCATGAGTCGGAAAAGCAAATTGGATTTAAAAACCAATTGCACACTTAAAATATTTTTTCAAAATGTTTATATAAAATTTCACATAAATCCACCCGCAAAAACAGTCGTCACAAAATTATAACAAAGACCAGTTCATATAAAACTTGTACACTCTGAACTATTCATTTCATCATAATTTAAATGAATTGTAAACTGACCTCAAAACCAATAAATTTAGACAGTTTTCAAAGAGCAGTTGAACGGAAATTTTTTAATTTTATTTCTTTGAATGTGTTCTCGATGTACCGAAAAACAAAATTAAAACAAAAATACATGAATTGTAAACATTAAAAATACTTTGAGAACTCAAAATCAATTTAAAAAAAAAAAACCGATATATATACACAAGTACAATATTTTTAATGAAAGTTTTTAAAATTGTTAAGTAATAGAAAGGCAATACACACTTTAAAATATAAACACAAACAATGGACGCGAATGATTAGGGAAACAAGAAATGTTCCGAAATGGAATTCAGTAAATTAATATCAACGTTCGTGCTTTTGGCACGAAACAAGTGCAAACTCATACTGACTAGATGTGTGTGTTTTTCGAATATACATAGTTTATGTTGTTTGGCTTGGAAGCACGCGACGTATTTTTGAATCAGCTGTGAAAATGAACACATAACCGGCACCGACACGTTGCCAATTTTTTTTTTTGTTTTCGAATGCATGTTAGTGGAATGTATTGAAAGGATACGCCAGCCATATGCACAAGGACATTTTTTTAATTTCCCCTGTACATTAAAATTTTAAAGTAGTCGTTCTGACATTTCGAAATCAAACTGTGAAAGAGGTGAGGTGTTATGACATGACGAATATGCTAAAACCTAAAAAAAGTGCGTCCGCCAATGCAGCTCTGCTTGTCTGTCTGTCTACCAAGAATACGTGTGGCGAAATGGTTTTTGGAGTTACATATGCAACGTTTTTATGTTGCGTCTTCATTTTAATTAACGGTTGATTGATTAGGCTAAAATTTCCTTAAAAAAAGAACCGCTGTAACGATTTGATTCATTTTTCTCAGGGTGTGCCCGGAATGCTTATAATCAATAAAGTTATTTTAAAAAAACCAAAAACCTAAATAGAAAATATACTATATATGTATCACGTTAAAAAAAACAAAGTTTTTACTAACATTTTTAAAAAAAAAATCGAAAACCATTTTAATGAATTTGTCACAAAAGTCTCCAAGTTTTAAAAACAGAACAAAATCGTAAATGACGCTTTTGAGAACATTGATTTTATTTTGTAGAATTTAAAAAAAAAACTCACAAAACCACATCGAATATAGCCAGAAAGTAGTATCATATGAACCAGTCGTGTAATTTAATTGTTTCGCAGTCAATTAGACAAAAGAACTTTAATTACTGAATGAATAATATATATTTCAGTATATTGGCCAATTTACTACTGTATTTTTGTGGTACTTGGGAATCGAGTTAATGAAATGTGCATGTAATTTTTTTATGGATACAAATTATCCAGGTTTATGTCTATGGCGGGTGATGAATTAATGCGGAGCTTACAAACGAAGGCTATTCATTACATTGTGGCAGCTATCAATTTGAACTGGAATTCTGCAAATTAAATTGCTCAGTTAAGTACCTGCTGGGGGAATGATGGGAGATATTGAAATATGTATATAAATGATGAGCATTGTTTGATGGGGCTTTTTATGAAAAGGGAAAGTGATCTCTAGCGAAATTAAATAACGCAAATAATTGGAACACGTTTGTAAATTTATCAATTATAATTTATCAATACCGTTGAGATTCAGAACAGGTGCTGAACTCTGTTGATATCTTATATTTTGTCGGTTCATTTCTTGTGACTAACTCTATAAAAATCTTTGATATCTAATACATAACATTTTTGCTTAAGTTCACCGACATGTGAATCTGTGAGTATTTTAAAACGCGAATTCAACTAAAGTTTTTTTTGGTTATTTATCGCCACAACTCTAGGACCACTATCCTAAGCGAGGACTGAGAATAAAAAGCAGTAAAACGGAGCTAAACTGTTTTCTCAATCCTATTGGATGCGACAAGAACACAATAAGCATTTGCCAGCTATTAAAGTAGCATAAAGCTTTCCACTTTCAGAGGTACCAACAAGAGCATCGACGAACTATTTGGAGATCAATTTCAGCGAACTCAAATCAACACCAACTACGAACTTTTTAAAAGGGGATTTTTTTAAAGAGGAAAGAAGATGGGAACTACTTATTCAAGTGAAATTTTTTAATACATTTTCTAGATATTTTTTCTAAGATTGTGATGGAAATTAAAAAAAATATAGCAAGTTGTTGAAATTAAAACCGGTCGATTCCGTATAATTCCCCAGATGAAATGAAACATCATACACGAAGGGAAATTATCCCGGTATTGCGGCAGAATGAGGTGAGTAACAAAAAATAATATGAGCAAAGCAATGGCTGACTGCAAATCGTTAGGACCGTACACATTTTAGATTGTTCAATAGAAATACTATTACCGTAGCAAAGCACTCCATCGGATAGTAGGAACGTCCGACAAAAGAAGAAAATCAAAGCACGGGTATTTATTTTACATTGATCAATTCTGTATTGAAAAAGTACTAGCAGATTTTATACAAAAACGCAATAGTTTTCAAACGCCATAAAATATATAAATATTTCAAATACATAATGCATAACATGACGCTGTTTCAATGAACGTGCAGTTTTCTATATCTAGCTAGTTTCTAGAGAATTTTCATTTTAAATGCTATAATTGAGTTCAACAAAGCTATTAATAATTTACAAATAGAAATAAACACTTTTAAATTTATGTCAGTTTCAATAAGTTATATTGATTTTATTGGAAGCAATATATAAGCATAAACTTTTTTCTAAATTTTGACATTTAAATGATTTTTCTTGAATTTTTATAAATTTAAATTATCTCTCGGTTTCATCTGGTAAAAATAGTTTTATTTTCGATAAAGATCATTGCACAATTAAAATAAAGCATTTTACTGTAATTGAAATATTTAAACTTGAACTTGCACATTTTAATGTTCCTCGAATCATTAAAGATGAACTGAAGGGGAAATTACATTATGCATTTCCTCTGAAAATAGGCAGACGAACAACAAATAAACATTACTTCACCTAAAAGACATTGAAAGGTATTTTTAATTTTGGCAATGTGTATGGGAAGAATGTGTGCTCCTCCTCGAGGTGAAAATTGGTCAATTAGTCACTAAGCGAATGCAAAAATATCAGTAAAATTGAATTAATCAGAGGAAATACGTTTAGTTTAGGTTTAATGTACATGAGGTGCGAGTGAATTCATTTATAACGCTATCGAATGGAATCGAAACAAAGCAAATTAAACAAGAATTTTCGAAATAATTTTTAAGCATGCGATTGAGGAAAGAGTCTTATACAACAGTTTTGTATGACCAAGTCAGGCACTTTGTAAGTAGATATGGACCCGAATATCTGGAGGAATTAATAACAAAAGAGCTCAAGTAAGATGATGCTCATATTGGAAATAAATTGTTTGCACCAAGTGCCTTCGGTTTAGGTTTTAATAACTTTTGGGTTACGCAGTCTTATGGCTACAGTCCATGCATTTCTGGGTTTTTATCGCAAGATAAATTGAGATCCTAAACAATGCCGAGATGTTATGATGAAAAATACGTATACGAAAATATACAGATTTAATTTCATAACCGATTCAAATAACTTTTGAATGGATAAAATTTTAGAAATCTACTTTTAACCGATTTGAATATCGCCGAAACTAGTTTTATCTTCAATTAACCCAGAAAAAAAATTATTCACCAAACGATTTTTTTCACTTAACAGCTATTGACTGTCAACTGTCTTCTGTTGCCTATCAGATGTCATGTGTCATTTTCACATATTATCTGCCAGCTGTCAAAATTCACTAAACACCTTTGACACTTACTTATTTAGTCTGGGGTGGACCTGAAGCTCAACCAAGCCGATGCCGCTGTACAACTCGTAGAGTTCATCGTTGAATCGTCACAAGGGACCAATAATATCTTTTTAGGATATTCACATCTTGCATACGCGATGTATACTATTTGTCATCTGCATCTATCAACTTGTAAGCACGAAATTTTTCATCTAGTGGAAGTATTCCCTGATTATCGTTTTCGGCTGCCGGACCGACATTTGACAGATCTTGAGACGGGTCGGTTTTTTGACTATTTCTCAAAGCTCCCGACTCGAGGAAGAGTCGGAGAAAAATTTACACCCGACTTGAATGATGTAGAATCATTGAGAAAGATTGGCATCACTCGTCTTTATGTGTCTAATTGTAGTCTGTACAATTTAATGGTTTAACTCATTTCTAAAATGAAATGTTTTATAGTTCAAGTAGGTAGGATGATGATGAACATGAAACAAGTGAGAAAAAAAAAGGACTTTATTGCAACACAACATTTGCCCAATTCAAAGTAAAAGTAAACTTTTAAATATTTGCTAGACGAAACCTGCAAATACGTTCCGAGTGCATTTCGAACGTCATCAGTTAAGAGTAGAAGCAGCTTTAAGACTCCTTGCAGGAGGATGTCAAAACGGTGCATGAATTGATTTTAATTTAAAACTAGCACAACCAACATTTAGCAAATATTTTAAACAGGAGATAAGCATTATCGAATTGCATATATGTATGTATGTCCACAATGGATACAAGCCAATATGACTGTGGTAGATATTGCAGAGTCCAAATTATATTTTTATTATCAAACAGGATTTCCCGGTTTCTTCAATTTGCCTCCTACAGTAGCTCAGGACTGCTACTGTCCTTTTGTTGTGCACTAACTTTTGTTTAACCTAACATTTTAAATCGGACCAAACATAAAAAATAAAACACAAAACTTATATAATCATTCTTTACCATCTTTTGTTGGAGGCCCGTAGCTTTTAATTGTCACGGAAATTTAATTCCAAAATTTTTCGAAATCTACTTTATTCAATTCTTCTGCAAGGCTTTTTTCATTGAGGTGATTTTTAGCATTTTTTTTCAGCGATAACAAATTTAAAGCGTTTTTGTTGTCATACTACTTAATTATAGATATTGCACACATTCTACTGCATATACTCTGCAAAATTAAATTCTCATCAATGCCAATTACTTTTCGAATGATTTTATTTACATGACATATAATGCAATACTTGGCTTTTCAAACTAAAACAATTTTCTCTCGCCCTTTTCCCACTATTCGTATCGATGGGGAAGAGTTATTCCATTCCTCCTGTGAAAGGAAAACTCAAGCTAAAGTAGTTCTTGTTGTGCATATAAATATTTTTACATCAGTCTTGATATCGCCCTATTTTCAACTTTAAAATACATTCATCTGCAACGTAGGACAACTATGCAAATTTGCGAAAAGGACAAACTAATGTCTACTATCTCCATCATCATCGTCGTTTACATAATAATAATATATAGAACGACACAAGATGTGACCCAATAGCGTCTACTTTGCAGAAATGTATTCCGAATCCGATACACCATCCCTAGGCGTTCCATAGACGACACCCTTTAGCCAGAATAGTACTTCACAAATACAGCTACTTCCAGATGATGCATGGGAAAATGATATACCTATCTATCTACTGCGGGTCACTTAGGTTATAGATGCGACATGATGAGACATCATTACTTAATTTATTTCAATGTATGTAGTTCTTTATGGTTTGTTTTTTCTTCTCGTCCTTGGCCATAAAAGATACATTGAGGCCGCAACTTTGTTTCTCTGCTTGTAATTAGGTTAGGCAAACTAGGAAACATTCTACATTCATAGATAATTAAGTAGGACGTTTCTGTTAATCCATTTGGATCATTGCCGTAGGTAATGTGAGATATCGATAAGCCATCAATTAGAAGGGAATTCGAAAGAGTGTGATGTCAATTTTTTTTAGGAATTGGTTGGTTGAGGCAGAACATCCATTCAACGTACAATCATCTTTCCAACTTTTATATGGTGCGATTGAACGCTTAATTGTCATAACTTTAGAAGGTCTTAAGGCTCCTATTGAAGAAGTTCAGCTGCAAAAAGTATCACTACCAGAGGCACAGGCGAATTCGCTCACCCAAAAAAAAAGAGAAACAAACCCGCATCTACTTTCTAACCAGTTCACCTAATAAAAGCGGAATAGATTCCAAATAAATCAGATGAAAGCATTAACAAATGCCTCCAAATGTCCGAGATGAATCAACAATTTTCTTTCCCTACATTCGTTTCTATGACTACCCTCTCTTCTTACCCATAAAATCCTTAATACGCGAGTTGCAAGTTCCATTTCTTATGATAAAAAGAATAATTTTCAACGAAAAAAAATAAATAAAACAATTTCAAATACAAATCAATCAGACTAATTCCATTGATGAACATTTTGCTGACAAGAACGAGGTGATAAACCATTCCCGATGAAAAAGAACATATAAAGAAAAATGTGATTCCAAATGGCTGTCAACCGCAATAAACACTCTCCCACCCCTTTCACAATACTCAACGTCAAAAACGTAATAATATTGACGACTAGCCATTCAACCGATGATAACGAAAATAATTTTTCTTTTTCGTACGAGCAGGGAGAAAAAAAACATAAATACAGGTCACGGATGGCAGCAGAAACGGAAATTCTAACTTTTATCAACCCTCCATCTGACGAATTGAAAAGCAAACATGAAGTACATATTTACCAATTGGGAACAGGGACATATTCAACAGACGATAACATACATCATTCATTTATCAATGTCAATATATTTTAAAGTACATGTACGAGTATGTAAAATATTTAAAAATCTGACAGCAAGTTTTCTTTCGAAAAAAAAAAAAGTTAAAAACAAACAAATTTGTCAATGTCACGCCAACCGGTAATAAAAATAAAAACCCTTTTTTAGTTTGAAAATATTTCCTCAGGTCTACAGCGAAAGTCTTCAAGTTTAAACGCTATAACTCATAACCTGAAATTACCCAATTAAATTTTAATCAAACCATGTCTTAGTCAGAGTCCTCGTCATCAGCGTTTCTGAAAGTAGTAAGCCATAATCCAACGAACCAACAGACGGATGCAAAGTAAAATATATGTAGACACACACACACGTTTTCCATGTTAAGGAAAATGTGTTGAAGAAACGGCAAATGCGAAAGATATGAAGGAACAAAATATTTATATATTTTTACACTTATCGCTCATACATACATGTATGGGAAGAGGAGGCGTAAGTCTGATACCACAACCACACATCATCATGCTGATTGTGTTAAATGAATTAAAAAAAAGTGAATGCTTCGTAATGCGCGCTTACAGAATGGGGTATACGTATGTAAAGTAAAATAGGTGTAGCTTTGGTCATTATACAGATTGCAATACAATTTATGTGCAACGAGAGAAGAGGCGAACTTATACTAAAGGGTGATCCATTTCGAGGTTCCCTACTTTTTTAAAGAAAAAAACACAGAAAATTCAAATTTAATGGAGAATGTTTATTATCATTTGAAAGAACATTCTTTGGCATTTATTTTTTGAAGATTATGTCTATCAAATGTTGGCCGTTGCTACGTCGCAGATGGTCCATCCGTTGAGTCCAATTTTCGATCACTCGTTCGAGCAGTTCGACTGGTAACTGGCGAATGACACGCGTGATGTTTTCCTCCAAGGCCTGAATCGAAGCGGGTTTGTCGGCATAAGCTTTTGACTTTACATATCCCCACAGGAAAAAGTCTAACGGTGTGATATCACACGATCTTGGTGGCCAATCGACCTGCCCAAAACGTGAAATTATGTGCTCACTGAAATGTTCTCTCAATAAGTCCATTGATTGATACGATGTGTGGGAAGTGGCGCCGTCTTGCTGAAACCAAATGTCGCCGAGACCACGAGCTTCAATTTCAGGCATCAAATAGTCGGTTATCATGGCACGATAACGGTCGCCATTGACGCTTACGTTCGCACCGGCATAATTTTTAAAGAAATATGGACCGATGATTCCACCGGCCCACAAACCACACCAAACCGTTGTTTTTTCTGGATGAAGTGGCAGTTCTTCAATCTCTTCAGGTTGCTCTTCGTCCCAAATCCAGCAATTTTGTTTGTTTACATACCCATTGAGCCAGAAATTGGCCGCATCGCTAAACAAAATTTGCCTCGAAAACGTCGGATCTTCTTGGAACTTTTCAAGAGCCCATAGAGCGAAGCGATGTCGCTTGGGAAGGTCGAGTGGCTTCAGTTGTTGCACAAGCTGTATTTTGTACGCTTTCAATTTAAGATCTTGACGTAAAATGCGCCAAGTCGTTCCATACGTCAGCCCGAGTTGCTGCGAACGGCGCCGAATCGACTCTCTACGGTCTTCGTGTACACTCTCAGCTACGGCCGCTATATTTTCTTCACAGCGTGCTGGACGTGGTCTAATCGGTCTATTTCATAACAAAGTTGAACAATTTGTAAACGTTGTTCACGCGTAAGTCTTTCCATTATGAAATGCCAAACAATACTAAACAAAAATAACATGACAGCATGACACGACTCACACGTGATCTGTCAAAAAAGGCTATTGAAAAAAGTATCTCTACTTGGATCACCCGTTATATAAATAAACATTAAATGCTATACGTTGGTAAGTGCAGCACTCGAGAACGACTGGACCGAGCTGGTTTATTTTTTTATATGTTCCGAATAAGGCTCTTATGGAAATTTGGAAAATTCGCGAAAGTGGGTGGAATAAGATCTCCAATCCTCGTCGAAATTTTTTAAATTCACTACGAAAACGCACTGTGGTGATTCTAACACCCCTATCATGAACATATCCACGAAATTCGAACATGTGCATCATTTAACAAATCCGCAGTGAACATGATCAAGTCGGTAATGTAAATTATTTTTTCACTTGATTGATTGAGGTAAATGCACGTTCTGTCCTTTTGTTAGCCGATTTTTCCCAATGTTCCAAAAAATAAGCAATACTATCCATTGTAATATAATAAAATTCTATTGTCAATTTGCAGGAGCTTTGCTTTTGTCAAAAAATGGCAAAACAGTTATTTCGAAAAACATAAATTGTTGTCGGTAGTACAGTTCAGTCGCCACTATCATTTATATAGTGCTATAAACAAGCAATTACATGTTAAATGTATGTATTGAGTACGTGGGTATGCATTACAGTAAGTATTAATGTTATGATAACTTTGGATGGTATGTATATGTTTAAATAAAATTAATATAAAACTAAATTCTATTTACATCAAAATGTATTTCTCAGTGACAAAAATGATGACAACGTGGACAGCCCGATCCGCTTAAAAATCCTTTCAGAACATTAAGCATATATTGTCAATTTGCAGGAGCTTTGCTTTTGTCAAAAAATGGCAAAACAGTTATTTCGAAAAACATAAATTGTTGTCGGTAGTACAGTTCAGTCGCCGTGTTTAATGATGCCATTTACATTAAGTGAATGCGAATGGAATGTGTGAGGTTAATCTTCGATCCGTCGCATCAAATGATAGTGGTGGAAGCCCAGGGAAAATTTTCAACTTCCAAAGGCTTGTTTGTTATTAAAGGGATATGCTTTTATACAGATCAATCTCAAGAAACTAATGTTAATTATAAATTTACACTGCAGCAAAGCTACGCTAACACTTTTAAAAATCGGTGTTTAATTGTTAAATTGAAACAGTGATCCACGATGTTTTTTGCTTAAATTTTCGACCATTTTGAGCTCACGATTTATCATAGACTATTCATAGACCAAGGACAATGTTTAGAGAAAAAAAATTTGTTGTGGATTCGCCGTCGTTCGTAGAAAATTTTTCTCTGCCGCTCTGCCATTTCGAAAATTTTGGTTCTCTAATCGCTTACAAAACACAAAATTAATTGACAACATAAGTAACGTTATTGCAGGCATACGGCCTAAAAATGAGCGAAAAAGTTCTAAAAAATTAAAATGATCACCTGAGGTAAAAGGGTGATTCATCGTGTGGTTTTATTTATAATGAAAAATAAAACAAATAAATTTGTAAGTGAACTTAAAATTTGTATTATTGGTTAAAAAAAACAATTCATGGCATTTACTTTTTGAAAATGATATCAACTAAATGTTGGCCACGAATGCGTCAGAGGTGGTCCATTTGGTAGGTCCAATTTTGGGCGACTCTTATCTCGCGATTAACACGAGAAATTTTGGCTTCCAAAGCGTTGAATTGAGACTTTACATATCCCCAGAGAAAATTGTCCAAAGGTGTGATATCGCACGATCTAGGCGGCCAATTTACAGAACACAACAAGTTCATTGTTTCACGCGTTGTTCAAAGCAGAGATCACGTGCTTGATATGGCACGATAACGGTTACCATTGACGGTAACATTCTGATTTACCTCATTTTTGAAGAAATATGGACACTCTCAGCTACAGGTGCTTTAGTCTCACCATAAGCTGGATGTGGTCTAACCGATCGGGTAACATCCACTAATAAAAATTCAGTAGGTCGACTATGCGCTACATAAGTTTCTCGAATCGCTCGAAAAACATTTCTCTCAGAACGCTGAATTAGATAACACAGCTGAACAATTTGGAGACGCTGTTGTTAGGTGAGTGTTTCCATGATGACTTGACAAACGATACTGAACAAAATTGACAAAGCTGCATGATAGGAGTCACGTGTGATCTGTCAAAAAAAGCCTATTGAACATCAAACCTCACGATGAATCACCCTATACATACATCAAAAACAGCAACGGTTTACATATGCGCGATATTATCTTTAACACATAATTGTAACGAACCAATCGATAACGGTAATATACGCCATATTTTACAATTTATGTCTGATAGGAGTAAGGAGTAAATATTGAGAAGTAAATATTTTGTTCTATTTTCCGCAAATTATTTGTTTAAAGACCGTTTCGACTACATGTCTTTTCGCATAAAATATGTATGGCTTTGTAATGACGCCCGTGTACGCCATGGCACCCGCATATTTCAAGTGATATGCGCTGTCATTTGTATCATTTAAGATCATCCTAAAAAAGTGTGAATAGATAAAATGTGTTGAAAGTCCTTCTGTCATGTTGAATTGCTTTTTGTTTTATTTATTTTTTAAATCCCCTTATTCCCCCTACGCACTGAAAAATTGCGATTTAATTTTTTGTGTGAGCTTAACGTTCACTTAACATATCACCAGTTGAGAGGGTTTAATGTTCTGATGTGCAAACAGATGTGGAGATTAATCGGACACTTTGCACAATGCCCCTTCATTTTTTATCAATGATAACATTTATTTAATCTTTTTTGTGGTTTATTTCATGCGGAAAGGGGAATTGCCATAACAATTTTATGTGAGCCCGGATTCATTGCGGCTAATGTTATCCAAAATAAAGGATGTTTTTTGACTGGACAGACAACATAAATAAAACAAAAATATTTTTTAATACGAGTTTTAACAAAGCACGAGGTCGACGTTGGATTTGGGAATTTCCTTTAATCAAATACGGGTAAAATACAATATGGTGGTTGTTTATAAGTTGAGTAATTAATATCAGTATTTAATAAACAAGCGATTACATGTTTAATGTACATATGCATTGAATAGGTAAGACAGGACGTGGGTATGCATTAAAGTAAGTATTAATGTTATGATAACTTTGCAAGACATACGGATGGTATGTATATGTTTAAATAAAATTAATATAAAACTAAATTCTATTTACATCAAAATGTATTTCTCAGTGACAAAACACCACAAAAAGTAAGCGCAGCAAAAAAACATAATATGGCAAACTTGTGAAGCCCTTCCTTGTCTATATATTTTGTCACGGTTCTAACCCTTTATCTTTTCAACTACAGCTTTAAAACGGCTTGTTCTAGACTATGGGCATGGCAGTGGCACGTATTAAAACCCACGTATGTCCCAAATTTCAGCTTCCTAGCTTAAAATTAAAGGCCTCAAAAGTTGATACGGACGGACATTGTTAAATCGTCTTAGGTATTGATCCTGACCGAAAAGATTTATGCAATTATGGGGGTCTATGACGAATATTGAGGCCTGTAACAAACTACGTGTCGAAATTAATATCCCCTTAGAATAGGGTATAAACACCCTGTTTTGCAGTGAACGGATTATTAATAAATTATTAACATTTTTAACATCATCAAAAACTCATCACTCTCTCGTGATATGAAACACAAGAGGATACTATATAAAACTATTGTGCGAAACAACTCTTTTCACAGAAAAAAAGAGTGAACGGAAACGTGAACTGCTAAAATGCAGACTCGAAACGTGCCTCCCTGACATAATATCTGTTTTCCCTGCGGTGCCTTTTTATATAACGTATTTACATGTTTAGTTTCCCAGTATTTTAAATCAAGCTTTTTTCGCTAATCGTAAATGCAGTTCAAAGGAATTTTGATCAAATGACAAAAACTACACTATTTCTACTGCAACTACTACAAAAAATATTCCACATACGCCCCCGAACACGTTAACCATTGACTGATTTCTGTGCACAGATGTATCCCTTTCCTGTTACTTTGCTGTTGCAGACAAACTTTAACAATGAACCAACCTTCATAAGGACAGTTCTGACATTGAAAGTATATTTATCCCAGAAACAAGCATCACCATCATTAAAACATATAAATAGAAATCCTCATATTATCTTCCTATTTCTCTCATAACGGGAGAGAGACATCTGCATTCTTCCCATTTCTTTGCTCTGTCAAAATTTATCGGCTAAAAACTGTAAGTTGTTAACCCTAAGATCAAGGACTACGATAATACCATAAATGTTTTTCCTTTCTTTTTTTTTCATTAAGATCTGAAAGGCGCACACTTTAATGGGACTCTAATAAATTATTGAGATTCTACTAGAACTTCAACATCGTTCTGTCAATGAAAAGGCAGACAGATAATGAATGAATAAGAAAAAATAGCGTTTTCCCTTAAACATGTCTGCGAAATTAGGCGCCGAAGAAGAACAAACATAAATTTGAATTTTTTTTCTTTTTTTTTTGCTCGAGAAGTCCTTTCTGTTTACTTTGGGATTGGTTCATGATGGATTAGGGAGCTAGGAAACCAATACAATCTATATACGTACATATAGTCTATTTACCACACAGGAAATGGTCACACAATAAATACACACTGTGAGCGAACAAAACGTAAAGGGAAATTTCAAATATCAATGAAGTTGTTTTATTTTTTTATTTTTGGCGGTTTAACTGTTTTCACAGGAATTGACACATTTATTTAAACTTGTATATACTACATATATATTAGGGCACATAAACACACATAGAAACACTCGCGATAAATAATAACAACAACTATTTTTTTTTTTTTTATAGGCAAAAACGTATAACGAAGAGATGAAGAATAAAAGTGAAGCACATAATTATGGTTTGTCTTTTGAATTTTCTAGTAAATTTAAATTTAGTTTCTAGTCAAATAAGTCAACAAGAGAGTTGGCAAAAATCGAAGAAGGGCGAAACAATTAACTATTAGAGTTCACTTAGCTTAGCATCGCGGAGAAAAAATTTGTGCAATTTTTTAAAGTAAATCATTCGAAGCAAGAGGGGGATAGCAAATAGTGATTAATTAGAGCAAAAAACGAAAGCCAAAAATAATAATCATATCTAAAAAAGTGGAAAGATGAACAAAAATTATAAGTAGATTTTGTTCAAGTCTCGCGACGTTATCCCTTTCGTGTATTTGCTGCTTAACGCCCGCAAGACAACTAAAATGGTATACGAATGGTGGACGATGTAGGTCTTTTTGAATGTATGTCTATACATTTTAGGAGAGCAGCAGCACAAGGACTATTTTATTGAGGTGGATGACTGGCTCTCGCTCTCTTGGATATGTTGTTGTGATGTCCTGCTAAAATCTGATAAGATATATCCACACACACAGCCAAACACTCAGTGACAGAGAGTACTGGCGCCATCTGACACTTGCTAGACTTGCTGTGTGGAATACATAAAACACGCCCATCAGTGGGGTTAAATGATGATAGAAAAGATTTCCAGAGAGCGAGAAGATATCCTGCTATCGTCGTTAGTTGTTACCACAAGCACACTACACGTTGTTATGCATGAGTATGTACCGAAAAAATAAATAAGAGAGGGAGAAAATTTCATATATCAGCTGTTTTTGATAAGATTTCTGTGGTAAAAGCTTTCGAAGAGCTTTTTACCACATGGTGAAATTAATTTTTTGTTTTTATATAAATGTTTCGAAGGGATGCTTAAACTTGAATCCATCCATCTACTATGAACGAAGTTGAGAGAAATCATTGACCGGAAACAATGCGATTTTGTCGAGAGTTTCAAAACTCTCAATTTTTTTTTAATTACTGTCGCTGTAATTCAACTGCTAATGTTGAAAATTTAATAAATTAATCTTGGTAGCAGTCTGAGGACTTTAAATGTTTTAGACTTTAAAACAACCATAAGAATGTGAATGAGAACAGACATGGCTTTCGCACTGTTATAATTTAAAGGTGTTACTCGGTCCCAAGGTCAAAGTGACATTTTTAACATTTGTCTGTACATAACTCGGCTTTTTTGTTTGTGAGTTTAATTGTGACGTCAAAAAAACAGATTGCAAAGTCCAAGAGGACTTAGCTGCGTCAAAATTAAGTAGTTGCATAATATATAATGATTTGCAAGGACTTATATAGTTATATTGAGAAGCACCGGAAATCGAAGGCGCGTTTTCTGGACGGTAGGCCTTACAGAATGTTCTACTACGGAAAGGAAGAGGCTAATAACCGTATTGGTATCATCCTTGAGTATTTCTCCCAATCTGCTGATACAGGGTTAGGTGTGAAAATTGTCAGTGCAGAGCGAAAAAGTTGCATTCTGGGTGACTGTGATTTGAACTGACATTTTGGGAAGTCTACGGAGGACTACGAAGACTATCATGGAGATCCAGGCATTTTTCTGGTCAAATTATACGTTCTAACCGTGCTAAATAATATTTCCCAAACAAATGCGTCATTTATACAATTTTAGCAATGGCGTTAATGAAACATAGATTGACTACCATTTGGTGGCCAGTTTCATAAAAAATACCAAGTAATCTTGGGAGAATCGGCAACACGGTCTCTTCCTCTCCATAGCCGCACTGAGAAGGAGAAAGTTCATTAACAATGCCCTAGTTAATAACGACAAAATTAAACAGAGGTTGCAGTATTGTTAAGGACGAACCGTTTTTTAGGCTATACTTTCCAGGAGGCACTCTTAACTATGAAAAAGTAACCGACATTAAAGGTGGAAAAATTAGAAAAGTGGCCGGACCGGACTCGATATCCTCCGATTTTTGGAAGAAGAAAATTTAATTATTACCATTCTATTAAGCTGATGTCACATAAGTACCAAAAAGATCGTTGACCGGGTATAAGTACGGGTATCTGAGGACCATTTCAATGTTCTTCTTTGCTGACGATGGAGCCCGTATAAGAAAGAACTAAATTCAAATAATGAGCATTACTTGACGTTTGGGTGGATATTTAAGAGAGGAATGCGTATCTTATTATCCCCAAGAATATACTCGATTTTTTTTGACCGATTTTTTATCTTCTGTGGACGGTAAATGCCCCCAAACCTAAATAAAAAGATTCTACACTGATGAAGTCATAATGTGCGAAATTTAATAATCCCTCTAATCCTTTCTTTGGAGAGAGCATCGTGTGTAGTCATAATTTCCTTTTATGAAATTTTTCTGTGGTATTTTCTTTTTCTAGCACAGCAACAGAAGTTAGGCAATATGTCTGCAGTGAGAAACCCGGAATTTAGCATTCTTTCAGAGGAACACTTTTATCACTTGTCATACACTTCAATTTTTTTATTTGAACACATTTACAAATTGATCATTACCGTCTGACCGCAAAACAGATAAGAGACGCGAAATCGATATAACAGGAAAGGTGACATTTGCCATTTTGATGAGCCAAGTCATTTCGTGTGATCGCCATTTTTTCGCCAATGACCAATGACGAATCGTAGCTTCAATGTCTCTCTAATGCGACATTTTTTCCTGAGTTACAGCGTCATTTAAATGACTCGTATAAATGGCCTTGTAATCGTACCTTAACATTAAAAAAAAGAAAACAAAAACGAACAAAAGTATTATTAATTAAATAGAAAACATTGCAGTTATTTCATTTAACACGGCTGCTTATGGAAAGCAGCATGCGTACCTAATCGGAGTGCGTATTTAGTGTCCAAGTGAACATCTTTAAAACAGATTCAGAATAATATCAAAAGAAACAAGAAATCCTTTTAATTTTCGTCCAATCCAATTCCATTGGTTTCAATTACATGCATTTTGAGGAGCGACACATCACTGCATTTTTTCCAATTCGTTTACGTGCTTGATTACCCGAATTTTTTAATCAAATTGGATTATCCAAACCAACCTCGTCCAAATTTGTTCGGATAATAAATACCCTACAGTAAAACCATAGCCAATATAATTCCTTATGTATATGGGAAGATAAAATGAGTTATGTATTGACGTATGTGCATTCGAAAAGCAATACTAAATAATAATAAAAACAATGCATGGCAATTGCGATATTTAAAAATAAAATTGACATGTCTATTCCTGGCAGCAAGCTGGTGGTCGACATTTTTTTCTGTTCTCTAGCCAAATGGGAATTTTTTGTCTCTAAATTTTGTTTGTCAAAAGCAATATTTTTCTGTTGCTGATTTGTTTTCCATATTGCAAACGTTCTGTTTGTGATGTTTACGACAAGGCGGCTCAAAACAACTATTTACCGCAAAGTTAAAATAGTTATGTTTCACAAATTTTAAATTTAAATATTTTTTGTGGAGTTTTTTTATTGAACGATAACTGACAACTGATAGACATGGTATCCTATTTTTAACAGATGTTTTTTTACATTACTAATAGCGCGCGGGACGAAATGTGAATGGGTGTATTATTATATTATAAACATACCTCTATGTTGAGGACGAGAAAATATCAAAATATGTCCTTCAAAATAAGGATACAAATGTCCCTAAGCACCCAATTGATCGAGAAAGTCACAGATATCACAGAGAGATTACCTTACCAATTATTTTAAAAAAATGTATGTTTTAAAACAATTTCACTTACCGATCAAATATTCTCGCCTCCTTCAAAACATTGCCCAAATTAATGTATGCGTCCAAAAAGTTCGGATCCAGAGTCACGGCCTTTTCAAAATGATGTATAGCCAACCAGATCTCTCCTTGGGCATTAAAAACACATCCCAGGTTACTCCATGCGACTGCAAATCCTGGACAAGTCTCAATTGCTTTTAAATAGCATGCCTACATTTTTATTTATTTTTTTTTTTAAATAAACATTTTGAATTTGTTTTTTCAACAAAAATGTTTTTTTTTTTAATGAAATAAAAAAATAAAAAAAATCTATGATTAGAGAACAATTTTTTCCAATAGCAAGTATTTTTTGAGAGGTAAAAATTAAATATAATAAAACAGAATTCATATATTTTTTTTTTCTTTTTTGTGTGTGGAGAATCTGATGGAAAAAATTACAATATAGTTTTTTCGTCAAGCAAGGAAATTCATTTTAATAAGTCAAATTTTGAAAAATGTTGCAATTTTTCCATCGTAAGGATACTCCTCTTTGAATCCTTGTTTTATCTTTGTTAAGTAAAGTAAATAAAATATAAAAGTGTAGTTGCTAATTTCTCCAAATTGTTGAGGACTTCCCATAAATAAAACATAGCAAAGTTGCGGTTTCTTTTATACGTATATAAATATGAATATATATTGCTATGTTTGGAAGAATTGTTAGAAACGTATATCTTTGTTTGGATTTCACACGCCACAATGCGATGTTTACGCCGAACCTAAAATATTTATACGCAATATAAAAACCTTAGCTACGCAAAATAGTTATTTGTATGCTTATACAAATAAATAATAAAAAAAAAAATCAATGAGTTACGCATAACCGAGTAAAAGCTTAAGCTGTTTCGAGCTAATTACGCCAAAGGGACGGCATTACGCTTTACGCTACATTCACATCTTTGTTAGGCAGTTAAAGTTTATATTTTACGCATTTATTTTCGAAGGACTAATGGTTAGTTATGATGGAAAGAAGTAGGATCATATAACATTTTAAAATATTTAAGATACGAATGGTGGTTGTTTCGAGTGATGAACGGCTTTTTATATAAAAAAAAAAGTAGCAAAGACACTCAAACTGGGAAATAAAAACCAAAGTTTTAAAAATTCAATAAATAAAACAATTTATTAATTTATTGAACAGTCAAACACAAGTCGATATTCGGTCGATAGAACAAGAAGCAGTGACATTAATCAGTTTTATAATTTTCTTCGTTCTTTGTATCAAAATTTATAAGAACAGATTGTTGACAGTGGGAGTGCTATAAGTTTTTTTAGAAAAAAACCTAGTGGGGTCAAACTTTGGGTATTAAAACGAAATCAGTTATCACATATCAAAGCACTCGAAATATATATTATTTATACAACCAATTACTGTACTGTACTGTTAGGTATTAATTTCTGTAATTTGTTCATGTAAAGCCGCATGGAATACTTTCAATCAATAAATTCTATAGTTTTCTTTTCTTTTAATTTTAATTGAAATGAAAGACGAAACACAACGCAAACACATTTTTGACATCTATAACATTTTTGAATATTAAATTTTATACCTAATTCCTTATGAACACAAACATGATTTTGCACCGCCCTGCTTACGCCGAATATACATATTTAGATACTTGGGCGAATTGTGGAGTACCCTTTGCTTTTTTTTACCACCCAAAGTTAGTGTGGAATTGGTTTAAAATTCTGAGATAAATTGTTAAATTAATGAACAATAAATATTTTAGTAAAATACTTTCCAAAAAAAGCCATGGCAAATGATTTCGTGGAGGTCTGGGGTTTCTGTGTTTTATTTCATCTTTCAAATTGCTTGTATACGTTAGTATACTAAAGAGAAAATTTTTGCGATCGTGCGGAAAATTTGAACTCAAACTGAGTATGAAGATGATATTACAACTATAGAGAATTCCAAAAAAGTGGGCCCCCAATGCCGTCCGTCGGTCTGTCCGGGAAACGTATGATGAAACTGTTCGACGGGTTTGCTTCGGATTTGTTTTCGGGGGAACGTGAAACGTTTTTTTGTGAAAATCACGAATTTTGTCGGTAATTTTTTTTCATATAACGATTTTCTTAAATTTTAATTAAAATTAACTTTAATTCTAACGATTTTGATATTTTTTTTTGTATTTTGAACAATGTGCTAAATTACACCAAAATAGTAGAGTCCGTTTTTGAGAAAATCTAATTTTTCAAAACCTAAACAAGGATTTAAATAAATTTGGTATGTGATCAAATGTTACTATTCTTTTTAAGGCGATTCCAAAATGCATACAAAGTATCGTATGACGCAGTCGTGCACTTTATTTTTAAAGGAAATAGACGCGGCAGAAATACTCTTTCTGGTATATTATTTGGAAATGCTATTGATGTGTGGTGTGATTACTTATTATTGCTCCTGGACTAGCTAAAACACGCGGCACCCATAAATGGCTTTAATAAATTCATTATAAGCGTTTAAGAAATTATGCTAAGCTGTTCAAAAACGCGTAAATTGTTTAATTTCATTCACTGCAAAAATTTAAGGGCAATTTTTGAACTGTCAAAAATTAATTTACATTCCTACTTGTTGCTAGGTTATTTCGATTTGTTTTTTTTTTCAACTACGTGATGCCTAACCCCAAGCTTTTAAAGCTTTTATTTGCGGCGCTCTTCATGCCTTGGCACGATCTTAAAATCTACAAAAAAACATTTTTTAAACCATTATTCTTAGTTTATCTTACAAAAAACGTTTAGCCTTTTATAAGGTCGTTCTAAGGAAAAAGTAAAGAGGTTTTGTTTGTGCTGTCACCACCTTATAAGGAGTTTAACCAGATAAAATATAACAGTATGTAATCACAAGTTTCATAAATTGGGCCCTTTGTATAAAAGTAATATTTATAAAACAAAAAACACAATCATTCATTATGAGCACATTAGACCTTCGAAAACAAAATATTTATAGACATGTATGTATGTAGTTATATTTAAATTGAACACTTTGCCTCAAGATGTGAATGTTTTAAAATACAAGATTAGTAATATATAGTCAATATAATAAAAAAGTTAGGGATGGGAAATATATTGCATTCGGTGATCAAAGCATCAATAGGAATGTCGATTATAGAAATATTTACATTTACATGGGATGTCCTTTTTGATAGTTTCATCACCGCGTGCAACTACGCATTATAACAACAACGCCGACACGGATAACCATAATACATATATAAAAGCTTGCAAGCATTTCTCGTTCACGAAGACAATTCTGTTGTTGGCAACGGTGGGTGACATCAGAGAGTAAAAGAGAAGCATGGAAATTAACTTGAAATAAGTGCAAGTGTTCATCTGTAAAATCTGAGACCCTCAACAAATATCTCTGAATCTGAATAATGTTTTATAAAATAATCGTTTAAACTCTTTGTTATGAAATGAGTTCAACGGTGGAGAGATTCTTTTCTTTTTTATTTTTACGGCGGGGAAGAGGAATATTTACTGGGAAGGGATCATGATTTTTGGGATATAAAGGTGTTTTTTTTTTTTGTAACTTTCTTTTTAATTTTTTTTTTGTTTTTGTTTTTATGTTGTCGTCATCGTGAAGCACTGTACTTTACCTGTTTGTTGAGAATCAATCAGGCTATTGGTATTTCAAACCACACTGTATTGAGAGCCAGGAAGAGTGTGTGTAGGAGAACCCATTACGTAGAAGACGGTTTTATTATTATTTTTATCTATTCTATTTTTTTTTTTTTTTTTGTTGTGTGTAAAACATAAATAGCAGTCGATTAATTCGTATTCTCTTCCCGAGTTGAAAAATGCAAATTAATATATGAAAATTCAAATATGATGTAAATAACTAAAATGTACATTCTTCAACTTTAATTTTTTTAGCATGAAGGAAGAGAATATTCGCCTGTGATTTTTATTTACTGTTGAAGGCGACACTATCTATACACAATGGAAGCCTTTAACTTTACATCATTGCTATTTGAACACTGAATTCTGTGTGTGAATTATTTTCTATATGACGAAATCGAGAGTTACACTGAAATCGATTAGGTGAGAAATAAAAAAAATGTAAATTAGAAATGAACATCTTGATAAAATGGCATTTATGTTTGTCTTTCTTATAAATTTGTATTTTTTGTTTTCTTTTAATTTTGCGTGTCTGTGTTTTATAAATATCATACTAAATATTTTGTTCATGCATTCGAAAATCTAAAGCACAAGCACTAATGTAATCAAGAAGCATAGGGAAGCATCTAATTTTATTATACATATTCATAAGATTCCTCTTTTAATTTTTTTTAAATACATTTTATATTTATTATTACAATGAAGAAAAAAATCTATTAAACAAAATGGGAGAGTTTAGTTTCGTTACGGGTGAATTGGGGATCATGAAATGCATGCGAAGGTTAGTTTGAAGTGGTTCCCACCTCTTTTGATCCACAAAATTTATTATGTTTATGTTTGCTATTTATTTTATTTGCTGGCTGACAAGTTTGCCCAAAGACGAGGTAAACTTCCAAAAATTTAATAGAACCAATTCATACAGAGGAAAGAAAGTTCCCCTACTTTGTAGCGATCTTGACAGGTCTCGACAAAAAAAAATGATGAAATATTTTTTTACTAAGGTAGAGAAAAAATAAATATAAGGCGTAAATATAACAGCCCATAGAGTGCCGCGTCAGCATGTGTCTGAAGGGACTAGCAAGGTCAGCAATAAACTTATGGCGGGCAGTGTTTGAAAAACTGCTAAAAGTTTCCTTTGTTCTGCTTTTGCTTCTGAAAAAATTTGGCAGCCACAGTCGAAGCAAAGGCAGATATTGATCACTGATGAAATGCACAGCAGCTTCAGCACCAGTGTTGTCACTTCGAAACTTAAAAATGTGAGGTAGATTTTGAAAAATGGTGGTAGGTGTCAAATTGAAATGCATAAGCTATTTAATAACATTAAAATAAAAAACATCTGAGAGAGGTATTTACAACAATCAATTAATTATAAAAACCAAACTACGGATTTATATTCTTGGATATGGTTTGGATGACATCAGTCAAATGACGCAAACGACCTCTGTTGCACACTGCATTATATTTTCAAATCCCTTTCTATAAATTAAGCCGTTCTTCGATACGTTCAGCAGAAACCGGTAAGACGTTGTAGTTAAACAGGCTTCTCCCACCAAATAAAATAGTTTGGTTAATAAGATTGAAAGATGAAATTGACAAATTTGCATGCACTCATTGGGCTACAGAAACAATATATTTGCGGGAATCGAATTTCTTCACATTATTAACGATGTTGTTTCGAAAATTCAATATTTTCAAATTTTAACAATTTCTGAACGAGAAGGTTTTAAGAACACAAAAATTTGCATTATTGTACTGAGTAGTGATTAAATTATAATACACACAAAGGCATAACTCTTTGTTCATACAAACAGCAAAAACAGAAAGCAATAAATCTGCTTTTGCTTCGACTGTGCCTGTCGATTTTTTTGAGAAGCACTAGCAGAAAAAAAAAATTGATTTTAAAGAGTTGAAAGCAGTCAAAGCTATGAAAAGCAAAAATTATACAATTTTGCTACTTCGACCGAAGCAATTCAAACGCTGATGGCGGCATTGGTGAAGGACGTACATAAGTCGCAGTTTACCAGTCAATTCGCTATCAAATTCTAGTAACAACAAAACATTACAACGATTATACTTTAGGTTAGGGTCAGTGGAAATGGCAGTCGGCATAAGGCCGACACACTTAATTCAAATCAAGGTCCATTGTGATAGCTCACTGATCTAGGAAGGCTTCTATCGTACTCGTTAAACCAGTTGTAGCTTTATACTTGATATATTTTCAAAGGCATCATGGAAGAAATCTCACAAAGAGAAGATTTCTTTAATGAAAGATAGCAGGGCACGTGCAAAGAAAATGAGGAATAGCTTGTGCAGAAATCGATTGAATATTCTTTCTTGTTGCATGCGTCCCTATGAGACAGTGCTTATTGATGACACATGTTGTAGCACCAATGTGGAATCTATTTAGGGAGATCAAACACGTGGAGCGTTTCAAATCCAGCTTAGCCAAATCTCTAGACATGTTGTAATATGGTTTGTTGCCGAAGTAACATTCTGAACATTTGAACCTCAATTTCAATCTAGCATGTGTCGGGAAATGTGGGCAGTGTTGTTTCAAGTTTAGCGAGTACATCAGCAAACCATGGCAACTTTGAACAGGCTGACTGTCCAGAAGAGAGACTATGTTTAAGTCCGCAAATGATCGCCCATTCGGGACATAACTTTTTTAGAAATAAGAATAAGGAAGAGCGAGCAATGGGTAAATGTTTATGGAGTGGCGAGATCAAGTTTAACTTGTTTAGATTTCCTTGTACACAAGCCAATGGGACCCATGAATGCAAAACAGTTGCGATATCATTATCTTAAATCATTCGAAACATTTTGATTCGAACAAATAACAAGTACTGCCAGAACTTGAGGTTATTTTAGTGATAGTACGTTTTTATCTTCTTTTTGGTTTCACTCGGGGCTTAACTTATTCTGTATTCCAATAGAACAAGAAAACTGTTTCTGCTTAGTTTTGAGGTTAAATTTTTATGTTTGTGATTTCGATGACAATTAAATAGACAAAAAAACTCATTAAGCGCCAATGTGAGGTGCTTCTAACTAAAAATCGAGGAATAAAATTCTCTTTTCAGAATCATTAGCAGAATAGTTTTTCTGCCAATGGAATAGTTTCAGAAGTGGTACCCAATAAACTCTTCGACATTAAACTCTCCTAGCACTCCCATTCATTTTGTTTAATTTACTTTACTACCTATCTATCTATTTTTTGTAATGCATTAAATTTTCCATTAAAAAAATATTTAACTTTGAATTCATTTAAATAGAATGAATGATATTTTATTTATTTTGAGATATATTTAAAGATACCAATAACAAATGGAAAACATTTACACTTTTTAACTTTTTCCTTTTAAATTGTTTTTGGTATTTTTAAATAAACTCCGCAAGTTGAAGTTATTGAGCAAAGAAAAAAAATATTATTAGGTATCCAAACGCTTAACCTACCGACAGAGGCCATATTTTTTGTTTATTTATCTACGCACAAAAGAAATTGCTGAAATAATTTCAATAGATCAACTAAAATAAAATACAAATTACGCAAATTTACGCCAAGGGTTATGAGCACAAACAACAACAATATCGCATGGGTCATTCGAGAATGCAGGTCACTCTGCATTATCCATTCTTCTCTTATTGCACCTTGATGAAGGAAAAAGACAACGAAATCAAAACCTAACCGATAACAGTAACACCATGGGAAAATTATGAAAATAAAATAAATAAAAAAAAACAAGATGAAGTAATAATACCAATAGAATTGAAATTTCATGGAATCGTTTCAATTTGTTTGTTTTTTTTTTATTATTATGTTGATAGGAGGATCTAACTGAAAAGGAATTATTTGGTTGTTTTTTTTTTTTTGTTTTTCTCATGAAGTTTGTTTTCGAAACAAAAACAAAGCACATCACGATAATATATAATGTAATAAAGTAATTGTCATTTATTCAAAGTTTAACAAAATAATCTAAGAATAATATAAAAAACAGTAAATGAATTCAAAGTCAACGATGATTGTTAAATATTCGAGTGAAATTCGCGCGGGAAAACTTAATGATTTTCGATGGGAAAGTCGTGAACCCATCCCTATGCTTCTTCATTGGTAAATGATCAATGTATCAATATAATAAGCAAAAAGCTAATACAACATTCACTCTGAAAATTAGATAAATATATTTTGCGCGATTGTGTGTGTATTATTATTAATTTTATTTATCACATTTTTAAGATTATTTATATATAGTATTTCTGTGGAATAATTTATTCATACCTTTGCCTCTTCTAGTCTACCAAGAGCTTTTAATAAATTTCCCAAATCACTGCGAACACAATACAAATCCTGAAAGAGACGTAAATATATGTTGTTGCGTTTGTTTTGTTCTTCATTAATAAATTTACTTACTGGATTGTATTGCAATGCAGTCACATATGCTTGAACCGCAGATTCCATGTCACGTGCGGCGACCAACGCAGCTGCTAAATTAATATAACCATCGATAAAGTCGGGCTTTAGGCGAACTGCACGGCGATAGTTATCGAGAGCTTCTTGAAGTTGTCCACGCTCCTTATAGACGTTGCCTAAATTACTAAATTCAAATTTAAAAGTTAAATTTACTTGAATTTCGATTTATAATGGTAGAGATTAACCTATAAGCCTCTGCTAGGAGGGGATTCTGTTTAATTGCCAGTGTTGAAAACTGCGCAGATTTATCCAATCGTCGACATTGGAAATGAATCGATGACAATAGTAATAAAACTCCAGTATTGGTACTGTCTTGCCTCCAGAGTTGCATACAGTGTTTCTCTGCGTTTTCATAGTCCACAGCCTGGTACTCCCGGTGGGCCAACTCAAGTAGACCTGATAGAGGATTAAATACTATTTGAAAACGTGTTAGGGGATTTTTTTTTTAAATATAATTTTTTATTTATGTAGTAAATTTGCGTAGGGAAGAGTTTCTTTTTTTCTAATTTGTTGATCGTTTATTGTGTGGAGAAGTTTTTCTTTATACCCAAAGACGAAGACAAAACATGAAAGTGAAATAGTTTTTAAACTTTAAGAGTTTATCTCAATAAATCTTTTAAAATAAATATTTCCTATAATTTTACAAAAAACAAAATATTTAAAAAAATAAGACTTATAGAAAGAAGAGAACTTAAAAATGCGAGAACCCGAAGTAATCGTCTGAAACGAAATATGAATTATGAAAGTAGTTCCCAGCTGAAAAAAAGCAGATATTTAGAGATTTAATATTATTGCTGAAATAATACAAAAGAAATTAGCAAATGGTGTTCAACTTTTGGAATTACATATTTGAACTTTGAAGTCATTTGCAGCTTACTTACATAGTTGTATTTCCATCGAAAAGGATATTCTGCTCACAGTCCTTAAATCGACCAATGACATTAGCGAAAACTTAAGAAACTATTTGCTAAAACATGAAGTCCTTTCACCGATCAACCGGATTTTAACAAAAACTGTCTCGACGGCAATACCACACGCAGATATTACCTTTATATTGATATCAAAAGCGATCGAAGCTTTTAAGAAAAACAACATAAGATGACAAGAATGCGAGCATCTCGTGAACTTAATCATGCAGATAATACCGTAAAAATCGCATCCTTTACTATACTATAAGCATGCGAATTGAAACGTCCGAGTGGCAAATTTAAAAGTGAACAAAAGTTCGATCGTTAGGATATTCCTACACTTTATTTGTTACTACCCAGCCCTCTGTCGTACTAGAAACAATATATCTTCCATTTTCCTCTGACAAACGCAGTGTCAGATCATGTTTTGAAGCGGTACCTAGTGCCGATCATCATATCATCATCGTGTGATCTTATATGTCAATTGTTTTATTCTAGATTTTCAAACACTTCACGAAGAAAAGATATCTTTCAAAACATTTCAGGGTCGAATAATTAGGGACAATGTGTAAATTGAGTACTGCAGTTAATAAAACCAGTCAATTTATTTACAGAGAAGCTATAGTAAATAGACTTTTGACCATCACAAAAGACGAATCAAATTCTGACCTCGTCCATACTGATATGAGACAATATATCAACAAAAGCGCATTATTTGGAATAAATTTGACTTCAGGGTTAAATACAAATCAAAGCGATTTACAACCATTCTAATGTATAGTTGCCAGATGGATCGCAAAATCTCGCACTATAACATTTCTTTTCGCCAGCATGCACTTTGTGAATGAAGTGCACGTTATACGAGTTCTGCGTCCGAGAGAATTTTACCACTTAAGTGGTAAGAATTTATAAATGAACTAGCAGACGAACTAGCCATAAAAGGATATAAAGGATATGTATATCAATTCATGATGACAAGACTTCCCTATGAATATTATTAAATAAAGCAATCACGTCCCAAGCACGTCCCAAAAGAGAAACAACATGTCACATGTTTCCCCACCGGAAAATGCCCTGTCAAAAACCATCTGACAGCTAAGGGAATTGAACAAAAAGATGTTTGTTGAATAATATGCGACTGCAAGTCCTTAATTAAAATATGTTAGCGTTATCAAGTAAATTTTGCCGTGAAGCAGCAAACATAGATGTCATTTATAGCAAACTGAGAAATCGTGAATGAGCTTTAAATAAAGCTTTGGTAAAACGATAGCATTGATAAATGGGACTCGAACAAAAATCGTATAACATAATTAAATTGGGCGTGAATGTTTTCATGAATATCGTGTTTCAGTCTATAAATTTCAATTGGATTTTGAAAACACTGCAACTTTACGCAAGTTTACCAGTTATGCAAGTGCGGAAATCATTGCTCAAAACAGTGATGAATCATCAGATCTTTTAACGATGTTTAACCCAATGCCCAGTTAATTCAAGCATTAAACATGAGCCTTAAATAAATGCCCAAGGCCACTGAAATATAAGCAAATTCTAAACTTACTGCACGTTTTATATTCGCATTTTGAGACAGTAAAGAGATAAATGTTACCACAATTTGCAGAGACATACTACAATTACAATTGAGTTTCACAACGTGGTGTTGAAATAATGATTTACAGCCGTATTTATTAGATTTCCTTAAAACACCTCTCAGAGGTTGCTTAGTTAAACAACGCGTAAGTAGTTACGCAACCTTTACGCATATTTGCTGAAATTCTGATTTATAAACGATTTTCCTCACGTTTTCTCATTTTAAATAAACGAGGTTTGTGTCTTAATAGATAAGAACACTTAAAAACTTGTACCAAAAACATAAGATTCTACTACATTTTGCTTTAACAGTGCAGAAAATCAGCTGCAATTGACAGATTTTTGTTTATTTATATTAAAAAATATTTTGCGTAGCATGATGAACTCCCAAAATAAAAGAAAACGGTCGGAAAATTGGGATTCCACTGATAAGGTACTACAATTTGTTTATGAAATACGTTACAAGGCACACATATATATAATCAATTATACGATTTGCATTGTCTCGGGTTAATTTGTTGGCTAAAGAAGTTAATTAAATTGATGTCCTTTACAAAAGCCGCATTTGAAATAGCATTTTTATGTCTTTTTATACCTTTTTACAATATGAAAAATATAAAAATGACATTTGCAATCAAAAACAAATTTTACACACACCCTCTAAATGCAAATAATGTTTTGCTGCGTAAAGGTAGTTTAGGTATTGCGTAAAGTTATGCTGGCCTTAAAATATGTTTATAAAGGCTGTTAATGTTAAAAATGCATCGGCTTAGAAGAGAAACGCACCAAGTCGTCAAATTATGACTGGACCATATTATTATAACCTTTAACCTTTGAACGATAGGGTTATTAGCGCAGGAGAACTTAATTCTTTGTACATGATTTCAATTTATTTTCTTAAAATGTTTTCTTTTACTAAGTGTGCTTCACTTGCAAGCTAATATTCTTTAGTTATGCAGAACGCAATTCCAATCCTTAATCCCGGTAACTTTAGTCGTCCATTAAATCCAACAGAATTGATAACTTGTAAATGTCTTAATCAGTACATTTCCTTGACTTATGAATAATAATCTAGTTGCGACGTATATAATAGCCTACTTCTGTCAGCTTTTGCGAAAGCAATTAGTCAACAGTTTGTTTTAAAAAATAACCAACAACAATAACAACAAGGTGTACACAATATTAATAAATGATCACGTGTTGTTGTTTAGTTATTCTTCATTACACATGATGAACTCCGTAGAAACAACAATGTAATTTTTTTTTTCTTTTATTTTTACTGAAAGAAAACAATATTTAATGCAAATATCAAATAATGTTCATCGTCATCATCGGCCATACTTACGTGGTTGAAAATACCGTTTAGACAAAACTGAAAGTAGTACAAAATAAACGATTGCCATATTAATTATATGCTACAAGCACAGTTTGGGTTAAATATTTAATTTTAAATAAATGCATAATATAAACGTTTTTTTTTTATGTTTTTAGGAAATAAGATAAAATAAAACTTACGAAAATATGTTCCGCGAATTGGTTTTTTTTTCGTTTTTTTTTTAATTGTCGGCATTATCTTAAAATAGAGAAACTAAAACGACGAGTGCCAAATGCGATATTATAACTTTAATCATTTGGTACGTGGAATTAGTGAAGAAGTTATTGAAAATATATTTTTGTTTTAGTGTTTTTTTTTTTTTTTTAATTAAACTTACCCAGACCTTTTGCAAAATGCTGAAATTTTATTTCTATTTACTGTTCTACGATATTTTAGTAAAAAAAAAATTAAATTATTTTGGTACAAACTTTCAATTTGGTTCCTTTTAATGGTTGTTGCTTTAAATTGAAAATTTCAAGGTAAGGAAACGCATGGCTTTGATGATTAATAATGTAATACTAACAATAAGTGTTGGACAGTGTTTTATCAGTTCTACTTCACATAGATTATTTGTTGCAACATTTTTGTGAACTTGAATGAAATACTTACATTTGTTGACATTTGAGGAGAATACATACCGTTAAATAAACTTTGATGTTATCTCGGGTTTTTGTTTTAATTACTTGAGTTACATACGTAATATGTACGTAAGATAATTGAAATTGAAGGTAATTGCGGGGAGAAGACGATGACATTGAAGACGTAACAAAGTTTAACAAAAAATATAGGAAAACGACTATTTACGACCTAGGTCAGGCAGCTGAAATAGATCCAATCTATATTCTACTCTGGAATACTTTTCTTATATCCCTTACCCGCACGTTCCAAACTCCTTGAACACTCAAAAAAGGACCTTTCCCGAAAGAACAACAACATGACTTGGTAATGATAATATGAAACAGGTAAAGGTGTTTCAACTCATCTACATTTGTAATAACGAACACTATAACCTAATGTAGCAGAGCATCTCTTTTAACACATGACTGAGATAGGGTTGCCCATAATCCATCGATACATCGAATAAAACATCGATATATTTTTTCAATGACCATCCCTAGAGACAAAAGGCACAGCTGACTTCGAAAAAAAAACACACAAACGAGACACACTCATTATATGAACACATAAATTGATCAACATTTTTAAATAAAGGTTTGATTCCCTAACAAATAACTGTTTTTCTTAAGATCATTGCCTGATACTGATATCTAAGGTCAACTTAAATTAATTTAAAAGTCTTAACCAAAACATAATTCTCAACATCATCTAATTGTAACTTAGTTATTTTTGGGAAGCGTGAGAAAGCCTTAATGGAAGTTCAACTAAGTGTTCAATGGACACTCACTGAAAAATTCCTTAGACACTTATTCTGAAGCTTTAAACATAAATTTACATAAGCTGAATTCACTGCCAAAACTGTCGCATAGGGATTTAAGCAAACACAAAATAACAGTGGATCAGCCTTTCCATTTACAACGAATTTAATTTTTGGGCGGTTTTGACCTAGCTGTGTCATTGTTAGTAAAGGAAGACATCACCTTTAATGAGACTCAAGTGAAAGAAGAAAAACTATGAGGCTCACTAGAGAGGCTTATCGGTCGAGACACAGATCATAAGGCACAGATAAGTAAGTAAGAGTGTATATCCCCCATTGAATGGCACTCTGCTACGACCATCCGCAAACCTGACCTTACATATAAGAATTAATAACAATCTTGGTGTAAAGGACCATATATACTATGCCGTCAAGACTACTGCGAAATGTCTGGTATATCCAGCGTGATCCGGGATAGTGATCCTGCAATTTCCAAGCTTAAATCGGCTCTAAACTTGAATACGAATATAACGAATTTGAGTCTGGTTTTGGCCAACATTTCTTAACTATGGAACAAGTCGTCGAGTTCTATCTATAAGCTTTGCAAAATAAATATCTGGAAATCTGGAAATATTGCATTTTTTTAGGAAGGGGGCTGATTGGCACTGCCACCAAGAATAGATATTTTCCACTCCCTATAAAGTTAGCCAGTAGTTTGTTCTGGCGACAATCCTAGGTCTTTGATGAACTTAATGATCGTTGAGGCCGATGTTTAGCAATATCATGAGGTTCGGAATTTAAGAATCTTTTGGATGATTGCATGGTATTCGCATAGGATGTGTTCTGCCGTTTCTGGTTGTTCTAGGCAGAGTCTACACAGATCTGTAGAGCTTTTTCCCATTTTCATGCGACGATGGTTCAGGGCGCAGTGACCTGTTAGGAAGTCAGTTACGATCTTAGCATCAAGTTTACTAACAGAAAGGATCTGAAGAGCGCGTTTTTTATTGGCGAGGCCAATAAATTTTTTAGCATGGCGTTATCCCTGGATGGAGTTCCATTGAGATGTACGCATTTGGTGTTCCCATGTGTTGAGTTCAAATTTGATATTACTGGTGGGTAGTCCACAGAAGGGCTCTGAGCCGATGAAAGGGGATGCAGAGCATTTTCGTGCTAGCTCATCGGCCTCTTCATTACCAAGAATTAATTGGGTCTTGTGGCACCCAGTACAGAGTCACTCTGCTATGGGACGTGAGTTGTTTTAGAATAGTTTGACTCCAAACAAGTAGAGAGTTGAACATGAAGCAGCTTTGAGTGCTGCTTGACTTTCTGAGAGGATGTATATATCTGATCTTCTGAGATTACGTCTCAAACGTTCTCTAGCGCATAGTTCAATGACATAAACTTCTGCTTGGAAGACTGATGTTGTGTGATATAGGGGAACTGACATTTTGCAGTTGGGTCCGCCGAAGCGTGCTCCTACACCCGTTGGCATTTTTGAACCATACGTGAACGAGACTGAGTGGGATCTGTTGGGACCTAGGGCCCACACCGAGCGGTCAGGTATGGTGATGTGAAATTGTCGATGAAAGTTTACTTTTGTGGGCATGAGGTCCGTGACTTGAATAATTTTTGAAGAGCTTAAGATGCTTAAGTGTTGTGTGAGATCACCCTGTTTGAATTTTTTCACGAAGTGAAGCTATATTTCGCTTGAAGCAGCGCACTTCTTAATTCGTGCATGTAGCGGTGAGAGGTCAAGGAGTTCTGATGGGTGATTTTTTAGCAAGCACAAATATGAACAACCTTTTGAAATTAAATTAAAAGAAGAAGCTTATAGAGTTACTTGCAAAATCTATAAAATATAAATCTGGCTAACACAAAAAATCATTCGTTCAAATATGGGGTTACTGCACATTTATGACTGTGGAACAATGCCCACACTACTGCTTGACATGAGTTTTTGTCTTTAGGATTCCAAATAACACGCTTAACTTTGCTTTACTTCGATAACGCAGTGTCTACTATTTATGGAACCAATTAAGTTACATTTTAATTAAATTGTAAAAGTGATATGATAAGAGCAAGAATGGCTACTAAAGAGAATTCCTTTTTAAAGCCAGCTCTTTTGTCTCCTCATTATACCTTATCTATACATAGGGTATATGGAAATATAAAAACGTAGCAAAAAAAATTAATTAGCAAAGACATCCAATTACAAGTGTTGATGTTTCATTTTATATCCTGCAAACTCTCTCTCTCTTTAAAGAAAAGTTGAAGGCATTATGCTCATTGAAGACATTGTGCATATGCTCGAATGAACTCTTCCGATTTGTTAATATATCTTCGAATTCTTCTCACAATTGTATTCCAAAATTACATTTCGAACATTCAGGAATATTGCAGAATATTTCTTGTTGCTCCCTTTAAAGTGCCTTATTATATACTTCATAAGCAAATTATGTAAATTATTAACATTAAATTCAACTTATATAGAACAAAATTGATAATAGTGTCACTACTTAAGAGTGTTCATACGCAACTGGACATGTTTTATTAGAGATGTAGATGTCGTAGCATCGTCAACATTACATTTACACGACAGTAATTGAGCCAATCCTATCATTTGCATCGGTTTTTGGGTGGAATAAGCTTTTACGCAAATACGTCATTGCTAATTTAACTAAACGTCAAAGAATGGTATATTTGTGTTGTATTGGGACACAAGACACCCCTCTGCTCAAGATGTTCTGATGAACCTACACTTGATATTTATATCACGTGAGCAATCCTCGTCTAAAAAGAAGTGGTTTTTGGTACAACTTAAAATATCCTACGACTCCTGTCTTACACATATGACATCTGATGCAAGGATACCGGAACTTCTTTCCCCAAAGCTTATTGCTGTAGTCACAGCCAAGCTGCACTTTAGACCTTGATCAATCATTTAACCACTTCTAAGTTATTGTTACTACTCAAGAAATCTGTTAATTCAGTCTTAAAACTGAACTCTCTAGTCTTGTGTGGGTTCCGGGTCACACTGAAATCACGTGAAATGAGATCTCCGACGAACTTGCTCGTCAAGATTCCTAAGAAGTTTGCCGGTATACCTACTAAAGGCCTCCATTTAGGACTGAGTCTCCTCCTATAGGCACAATATTCGATGGCACTATTATTCGGGCTGCAGACAGACCATACTACTTCGACTTATGCTACCACGGGCCAATCGCCTAAAAGTACTCAGCTGAAGTGATACAACTGTCTGTTACGCTTGGGAATAAAGCGAAGACACCGCAAAGCATTTTCTCGGTGAAGTAGGATGCACAATACTAAAAAGGCTAATGTAAGGAAGGGACAGCACTACCAAACATGCAAAATTATGTGACACGTATTTTGGTCAGTAATGTTGCAGACTGTTTGATCTCCGATCTCACTCTTACATCTTTAAAATTATTGACGGCAGAAAACTCTCTCTAATCTCGTGCAAAAATGCATGCGTAGCCATGTAAACTAGCCATTAAACGCATGTGTCGTTATTCTATTTTACGCATTGATTGTTGCAGGGGTTATTAGCACGCCTCTCTTGAATCATGCATTCAATTTGATTTGATTATTTGTTTAGATATAGCTGTTTTTTTACAGCAGATAACGTAAAACAAATTAATCTTTTTTCTTATCACTTACCTAATAAAATTCTTTGAATAAATGCTTTAGGCAAACAGTTTAAATAATTTAAAACTTTTATGACCTAAAATATTCCAAAATCTGAAGGATATTGATGTACATCAATAGTTTAATTAAATAAATTAATTTCTTAACATATAATTTTGTGAATAAATAACTTTTAAGTCCGTATAATAATGCATCTGTGCCCCAGTATGGTTCCGACTTGGACACCCCCCTGTAGATACCATCAAAAAAACAGCATTTCAGTTTTCCATAGTTTTTACTAGATTAAGTTATAAGACTTATATTCAAAAAGTTCTGCACTAACGCAGGAAGATACTTTTAACTACCTAAAATTAGTATAAGTGTTTGCCTTCTTCAAGAGCAAGAACTGGTTGAATATATATATCTGCGATTAAAATTACACATGTGCCCACACGTAAAGGCGATTTTAAATATATTTTTTATATATTTTTATACGCAAAATTGTGGTAGTGATTCCTCAAATAAATTTTATACGATTTTCGTATTCGCATGTGCTACAAACAACCCTCTGTCAGACGACAACGAAAGGTCTCCCTCGAATAATGCATTACATTGTTGTTCTTTTCGTCATGCCTAGAAGGGGGCAGCAATACAATCAATCTGTCCCAGATCCAGCAGGTGCTGCTGTTCCATCTATTATCATAAATTTGTCCGATCATCAACACCCCAAAATGTGTGTGTATTCATTTTCGTTTTAATTAATTTATTTGTTTTAAATAAAATCAATCACCTCAACTCCCCTTCCCAAAAAAACCAAATTCAATGTCACGCAATATTTTTTTTTTTTTTTTTAATTGTTTCAAGAACATTAATCTCCTATTGTAAACGACCTTGAACTTCTCCACACAATAAAAACAAAAAAATAAATACTACATATCTATAAAGATAATATTTTAAATGTCCATAACTACAATCCCATTTTGTTTCAATTAAATTGCGGAAAAATATATTTTCCACTCGAGTACTTACCTACGGAGGACAATGGCTGATTGTCGTTCATTTTGACTGAACTTGCACTATTTGCGACTGCTACGGCCGCCTGCTGCTGTTGTTGTTGTTGCTGTATAAGTTGCTGCTGCTGCGATTGTTGCGATTGCTGCTGTCCATGGTTCAGACTTTGCTGCTGAGACTGCATTGCGCTAAAGATTTTTTTAATTTTCTAATGGATTTTCTTGAAAATCGATTTTTTGAAAATTTTGCACTTCCTTTCTTCTCTAAAGAATTGTCGAAAGTGAACAACAACAATACACAAAAAGAGAAGAAAATCAATTGGTTAGGTATAGTTGTGTAGTACCAACGCGTCAAATTTGCTTGTTTGTGTGTAGTGGTGTGTTTTTTTCCGCTTCTGCTTTTGGTGTCACTCTACATAAAATTCGATGGATGGAAAATTACGAAACATCTATCCAAAAATTCGGCGATAGCAAAATATTTTGTTAAATTATAATTTTTTTCACTTGTTTTTTTTTTTTTTTTTTTTGTCAACTATTTATTTGTTTATTGGGAGTTTTTTCCCGGTATTGTATTTTATTATTAAATTTTCCATTAAACTAGCTGATGCAGTGCAAAGTGATGTACTGTGGGTTTTCAACACTTTTCTTACACTTGCGAAAATGCTTATTTTTGGTTTCGAATTCTGGTCGATTGGGTTTAACAATTTTACAATACAAATCGCACTTGATTGTTGTAATTGCATGAAGAATAAATTTAAACTGTATTCTTTGGAAACAAATTGCTGGCAAACCAATATTTTCACCGAAAACTTTAAGATCACACCTTCTTTAACCTCGTTCGTGGAAAAAAAAATTCAATAATACAAATGTCTAGAAGGTGGTTGACAGCAGTTGTCTCGCTTTAATAATTGAATGTAGTGTTACCGTTGTGTTATTTTTATACCTTTTATTGCATTTTTGGCCAGGGAAAAATCGGCATGGATGAGTACGAAATGGGTAACGTAAAGCTTAGGTCATTAACTTTATAGGCATTAAATTTTTTCTTATTTTTTCCTCATTTTTAATATATATTAGAGGAGTAAAACAAGTTGGCAGTTGGTGTGAATGCAAACACAAAAATGGGATATGAAAATGCTTTAGTGAGCAATTAAAAATACCAATTTAAAAACAGAGTGTATCGTTAAATAAAAATAATAATTTCACATATTTTTTAATGGCTTTCCATTTTTCGAAGTATAAATTTTTTTTTTTTTTCATTTCATTTATTTTTTCAGAGAGAGCTTTGAGATAGGAGTCTCATTGATAGCTCTTAAAATATACAAAAATAAATCTTAACATATCTTATCCGTTAAAAAGAGAGAAGTATAAAATATACACAAATAAATTCCCTTGGTTTTGTAAAATAAGTTATATGTCATTTCAGAAACTGAGGCGTTGTACAAAATTTATTTAATTTTATTATTTGGGTACTCTTTTCATAATGAAAAATATATACAAGGTGGCGCAAAAATAACCTTACGATGTTTTTTGGCTGTAATTTAAAAAAAATGAAAAACTTTGATTCTTCTTGTGGATTATTTTTATTTTTGTAGCGTAACATTGTTTATTAACGTGTATTTCGCATGTGTTGTGTACTACACAAATGTCAAAACAGAACTGACATTAGGGGCCAATTGCAAAATTTATAGCATTTTCTGATAGGAGGATTACTTTTGCGCCACCTTGTAGTTATGAAAGCTGTTGCAATAGGCGCCTGACTGGCGAAAAGCACATACCCCAAGCAGAGCAAGGAAGCTTCCGCCTGCAGAAAGACTGTTGAAATCCCTTAATCCTGCTTATTTGGCCACCCAGGTCCTTTTGCAATGATGAAAAGCACATTCATTATTTTTTAAACACAATCGGTTATTTTAAAGAATAGAAAAAAAACATTTGTTATTCATATTTCCAAAAGACGCACTTATTATTCTATTGATAGCATAAAACAAATGCGAAACAACTGCGGCTTTAAGTGATTTGCAATCTTATTTATCCACAATAATTCCTAAAATATCTATATTTCATACAAAAATATTTCTTATTTTCTGGAAGGAATTTAATGCATATGATCGAAATACTTCAGAATCTAAAATACTGCTTGTTAAATATTTTTACATTATGTAAATAATATATTCTTTACACAATATGAAGACTTTTATTTGCAAACCCTTTTAAAATCAAGTTCAGCTCACTCTGTCATAGAATTTTTTTTTGCCGTATTCTTTTAAAATTCGTCAAATAAATATCAATTATGACCATTTTATAGAATGATCACAATGTTATTGTATTTTCAACCAAATTGAGATTTTTTTTTCATAGAACGAATTTGCATAATACAATTTATTAATTTAATTTCGATTACGTTACGTTTCATACCGACCGTACTTGTTGAACACATCCTCGCAAATTTATTTTCGCCGCCATTTTTATCTCTCACGAAATTATCTTTTGAGTATATTTTATCGATTTTGACCTTGATTCATTTACTCTTTCTTGTCTACTGGCAACACTAATCCAATTAGGTATACCTTTCTTTCTTTCACACATTGAAAAATCCGCATTGTGGTCCGCCGCTACACCGCTCTATATGACGTTTTTTGAACAAAGCAACTGCCGCCAGCAACGTATCTGCGGCTCCGGCATTTTGATGATTGCTTCAATTTTGGCATTCTTCTCGTTATTCTCGACAGCAATGGCAGCAAACAAGGAACGTACCTTCATTATGATCAAGCCTGATGGAGTCCAACGTGGACTCGTCAGCAAGATCATTGAGAGGTTTGAGCAGAAGGGTTTCAAATTGGTTGCCTTGAAATTGACCTGGGTATGTATTCCTTTTTTACAAATATACTTATAATTATCGATTGTATACTTTCGTCGCCATTGAGAATATGTGCAAAGTGCAACTGTCCCCCGTCGTCGTTACCCAAACTGATTGTACGGATTAGGGCAGCCAGAGATAATTCTAGAAGTAAAGTCAATATTGTATAATCAATTAAAATTTGTTTAAAACGTAATTTAATTCTTAGATATGATAGTGGTGACGATATTTTTTGCTTTAGCCGCATGTGATTTAAGAGTATATAACCTCAAAATAACTTCCTGTGACATGTCAAAAAATTTAAACGTCATTAATTTTACTGTATTTTTTTTCTTGCAGGCTTCCAAGGATTTGCTGGAGAAGCACTACGCCGATTTGTCTGCACGTCCCTTCTTCCCCGGTTTGGTCAATTACATGAACTCAGGTCCAGTAGTTCCAATGGTGTGGGAAGGTTTGAACGTCGTTAAAACCGGTCGCCAGATCTTGGGAGCCACCAACCCTGCTGACTCGCTGCCAGGAACCATCCGTGGGGACTTTTGCATCCAAGTTGGACGCAACATCATCCACGGTTCCGATGCTGTTGAATCTGCCAACAAGGAAATCGCCTTGTGGTTCAACGAAAGCGAATTGGTCCAATGGAGCCCAGCTGCCGAGAACTGGGTCTACGAATAAGTGACCGATTTCGTTAATAGTATTATAAGAACAAAAATTCGTTAGCATTTCCAACTTTTTAACATTTTAACGGGAAAAAATCATGTTTATTGGTCGAAGAATAAAGAAAAAATAACTATATAGTATCGTATTTGTTGCCCTGTCAGATTCTTAATAGCGTGAATTTTGCTATCGCAAATTCTATTTGCGCCGTTGTAAGTTCGGTTTTTTGAAATAGTTGCTGCTTTACGTAAGATGTGTTATTACGAAATAATGCGAAATTTATTGAATTATTGGATTTCGGTAAGTCGTGCAATAGGTCTTAAGGTTGAAAGTGTGCAGACAAACGTAAAGCACGTTAATGGTGGTAAAGTTGCGTCACCAACTCCCTGGGTGGGAGAAAGGGGACACGAATAGATAATTCAAATTTGTTTATTTTTAAACTTGTTTCCAATGTAATCAGTCGCGTGATAGGTCAAATATGTTTATGACTGCCGCAACAAATCGAACTCTACAGCACTTTAGGAGAAATTGCCTTCTGCTTTAAGGCAATTTAAAGTTAAAGTTAAATGTTGCCCTTGGACTCTGCACGAAGCAGTTAAATTTTTGCGTTTTTTACTATTAACTGTCGCTTGTTTCAAGTGTAATTTTTTAAAGATGATTGATAAGTTTTAAAATGTTTTTCCATCATACCGATGAAAAGAAAGATGATATTTCCAATAAGTCAAATTATATTTAATACAAGGTGGCCGCATTATAGGGCACTCAACTTACCTAATTTGGCAGTTAGGTAGAACCTGGGATCTTAGTCCCGTCCCAGAATAGTTCACTGGATATATACGTTTATGTATGGCGCTGTTGTTTGGAGGGCAAGGGCTTCCAATCTCAGGTTACATCTCACAAAGCTAAGAAGTGACTTAAGATCCGTATCTGGCCTTGTCACCGGTTTCAGTCCTATCAACGAGCGTCGCAAAACTATAAGAGTTACAAAATCGGGCGTTTGTGAGTGCAGTCGTAAAAATAATAAAAAGGCATCACACAATGTATGTAAATTTCCGGGTTTTGCAAGAACCAGACTGGCTATCAATGCCAAACACTTCCTTGGTGATCAGATTGAACTAGTCAACCTTCTTCGCGTTGCTAAAAGCACTGGCGGGTTCAGTTATTCTGTTTCCGTTCTTAACTAAGAATTATGTGGTAAATTTGGGCAGCCTTTGCTGAATTAAAATGGACAATTGGTCTAAGTGCTTTTTGTATTCCGGCAATCCCTACCTAAATTCAATAAATACAAACTTATATGCTTATTGACATATATTTTAAATCTTTATTCATCCGAGCATTAGGACATGGAATTGAACGGTTGTGCAAAAATCACTGGAATCAATTAAGTAATTATTAATTAATAAATTACTCGCCTGAGTCTCCAATATAAGCGCAGTCAAACTCTCTGAATCTGAACACTCTGAATCAGCGTTGCCGCTGACTTTTTGAAAAATGTATCTTTTTCTTTTGCAAAATGTATCAAATGTATCTTTATTTCATTATAATTTATTACAATGTATCAACTGTATCAAAACAGATAAATCAATTTTTTTAATTTTTTATTTGACTTTTATAAGTTTGTATTTTTTGTATGAAGGCTGATTTCTCGTGGCGCTTAAGATGGATAATAAGGTTTACTAGAGTTTCTTGCATTGAATACAAAAGGGTTCTTGGAACCATCATTTTAATCCAATTATTTGTTTTGAAATATAATAACGCACTAACGCTTTACAGGGTTGTGATGTAAGAGTCATCACACACAACACTAGGCACCGAAGCCGACCTATTGCGATTCATGGAGAACCGGTTAAATTTGTACTTAAATGGTAGATAAAAACATGGTAGATGCTGCACCTGATAGTCCGAGTCTGTATGTTTTCGCAAGAGGCAATGCCCTGTCAGGATGCCTGCTAATATTTTAAGCTTACACCTGCTAAGTTTAATAAACTTCCTGGAATTCTTACAGTCGAGAAATAGCCATCGAACTTTTGACACTGTGTTTCCCCCAAGACTTGACCACCTTAGATTGGCAGTCCATAGGGTTATTTTGTCAATAAAACCACTGATTATGCAGAGGGGAGGCTTTATGTCAACAACCTCACTACTAATGAGTAGCCCTCCTATTGTTGCAAGCTCATCCGCTTGCTTATTGCCTTCAATACCGCAAAGTCCTGGCACCCAGCACAGTCTCACTCGGTTCTGATTGCATTTCCTGACTATAACAGAATTGATGTTTGTTGATTTCATTGCCTTAAGTGCGTCCTGGCTGTCGATGTAGATAGAAATCTCTTCCGGATATCGATGTCATCTGCATTTGATCACTCGCCTCAAGGAACCTTTCTAGTTCTATAGACACTCTTAGTTCTGGATCTTTTGAGAAGATCCCAGCCCCTATTCCCTCTGTTGTTTTCGAGCCATCTGTAAAAATTGTAATTTGAAATAAGCATCGTAACAATCATCACTTTGGAACTATAGTTTCGTTGGCAGTTGGAGCATCCGGATATTATCTGGGTCAAGTTATGGATATGACAAATCCACCAAATGACTTTTATTTAATAGTTCTTTTTAAAATTTTAAAAATTATAGTAACATATCAACTTTTTCTTAAAATTTTAAAAGGATTTTAAAATAGCAAAACCCAAAGCAAAACCACCACCAATCTATGACAACTTGGAAATAGTAACATACAGAGCAACTTCAGTCAGGTCGTACAGGTACAATACAATTGATACTGTCAGATTTCAATTTTTTTTTTAAATATTAAAAATATATGGCAAAAGATAGAATTTGCAGATTTTTGGTAAAAATTTAAAAACGTATTAAATCGAAGAAAAAACCAAAATAAAATATCTAAGTATCAAATGTTTGCACGAAAGCAAAAATGTATCCAAATTAATACAATTGAATCTTCGTGGCAACGCTGCTCTGAATACGCTGTAATACATATACAGTGGCCGCCGACATAAATCCACGTACACTTATTTTAAATTGAAATATTCTTATATCTATTGGCATATAAGTCACATCAGAATATCACAATATAGGGTTTAAATAATGGAAATCCAACGAAAATAAAATGGTATGGTAGTAAGCCCAGTTAAATCCAAAATGTCCGATTTCGATGTAAAACTACTCTTTGTGATATAACTATAACTATATAGCTATATATATATCATTTAACATATTTTGTAACCTAATTGAATCCCCTCCTCCTTACATATGTTTCTTTTGCACTCTTTTATTCCTTAAAGGAACGGTCGATTTTGGGTGCTAAGTATTTCTTCTTTATGACAATTTTTAATTTTACTATTCATTCACTGTGAGCTTATGACTATGAAGGGCTACGAAGTATATTGGGAATAACCAACAACACATCCACCGGCTACTGCAATGCCGTGGTAAGTTTCATTCTCTTTTGTAAGATTAAAATCAAATAGTTCTACAGGTTTATTAGGTGCACAGTTATTAAACTTTGAAGTTTTTCATTTTTATTACGTGAAAGTAAGATGGGCAGTACTAGTTTCCAAAGATGAAATTTTTTTTTTAAACAGAAACTGTAGTATTCCCGTAAAATGAGATAAACCTGGTTTGTGGATATTTGACACCTTTAAAATTACTTAAGAATTCTAACGTGGCCACGGTGTGCCTCTTTTTAATATGCATTTAATGCGCAACTCCAGATTAAATTTGTTATCGATATTTGCGCTATCGACTTTTCCTTCAATCATTTTGTTTGACATTTCCGCTGTCATCATTAAAAAGAGAGCCAGCATACCGCAAAAAAACATTCCGCCAAAAACAGTACTTTAATATACGAATTTTGAAAAGATAAATAAATAAATAAATTAACTAACAAAAAATAAAATAAAATCGAAATGGTTGAAAGGATAGAAGATTTGAATCTGCCCACTTCCGTTGTTGCGCGTCTCATCAAAGAATCTCTTCCCGATGGTGCCATCGTTAGTAAAGAGGCTCGTGCGGCAATTGCCCGAGCCGCCTCCGTATTTGTTATTTTCCTAACGTCCTCTTCCACCGCACTGGCCAAGAAGCAGAATCACAAAACAATTACCGCAAACAACATATTGGAAGCGCTAGAGGAGTTGGACTTTGATGCATTTCTTGACCCTCTTAAAGAAGACCTCGAAACGTACCGAAAGATGATCAAGGATAAAAAGGACTCCAAAGCGAAGAACGTTAAGGAAGATGCTGCACCTGATGTCGAGGAAGTTGGTGATGATGAATAGTTTTCGTATTAAATTAATAAAAAAAAAAGAACTAAATTAGTTGAACTTAAATCTCTGTTTATTTTGCCAACTGGTAGACACCACCGCTAAAAATTAGCTTGTGCTCTCGCACTTTGCGCTGCAAAAAGTTTTTAAGCTCTTCCTGGGAGAATTCCGCTCCCGGTCCTTGAGATGCAAACATTTTCAACATTTGATGTATCCGATCGATTGGGAGCGAGTCCAGATTGGTAAGCATTCCAACGATATAAGACCAAAAGACCTACAAATTGAATGTTATTAAATGGAGTGAATGAGTAGAAAATTGCTTCTCACCTGGAGTTCTTCTTCACGCTGATCACTTGCCGAAGCCATAGCGCTTTCACTTTCATCGTCCTCTGCTATGTCGGTCGTTTGCATTTCCTCTATCCCACTGCCGGAACTTTCGTCAACGAGAACGTAAACGTCAGTTTGTGTCTCTCGCAAAAGCCCGTGCGTCTGCCAAAACCCGATTCTACGTCGAAGGACAGAAGCGGGAATCTTCATTATCGCACTAAGTTCATCCAATGACCATTGATCTTAGGAAATGCTAGATGAGTTATTTTCTAACGGACGAAAAATATCTACCTTACTTTTCGTCTGGAAGTGATAAATAATGATGGCCTGTGTGGGCGCGACGGTTATTTCTATAGTTCGACCTCCCAACTCGATTTCCAGTTCCACTCTTCCCGTTACATTGCGCCAGCAAAGAGTTCTATTACCTTTGTACGCTTCGTATGACTTTGTAAACTTCTTGAATTCCTCCTCAATTTCTTCGGGCAGCTCCAAGGTCTCCTTGTTGAAAGCGGGCCAAAACTGAGATGAAATTATCAACGACTTAAGGTCGAATGTCCTGCCTGAAAAATTAATTTAGAAGACTTGTACAATAGCTCGTGCAAAGTCTCTTACTTTCATTGTAGCTTATATCGCCTTGAATGTGCATATTTATTCGCTTGGAGTCGCTGATGTCCTTTAACATTACTTCACAACTATGCAGAAGGGTCTCACCGAATCGAAGCTTAAGCAATTCAAGATTTCGAATCTCACGGTCGGGATTGAAGTCAAGACTTGAGAGCAGTCTATCTGCGAGTAAGTTGCGATATTCGTTGACGAAAAGCTCCTTACTGCCATAGATGTCAACCACCATCGATATAATGTCCGCAGAACGGTTGCTTCGGGGGTTTTGACTGAAAACGGCTGCAAAGTACCACAAACTTTAAATACAAGTTTATCGAATTGAAGAAACCCCAACACACCTGGTGTAGCATCGATAGGGTCTGGCTGCCAATTCTCCCAATTGGCCATTTCGTCTTTTCCGGCGACATCGATATTCTCCTTTAATGCTTCGCTCTTTGCCAACTCCTCCGCCAAGTCTGTTGGACCTTCCTCAGTCAATCCAGTCACAACTCTTCTTACTGTGTCGCTGCGTTTTCTTAAATACTCCTTCACCGGCTCTGTAACTGTTTCCAAAATAACTCCACTACTGTCCAAGTGCCGAATCGTCTTAATCGCAGCCACGTACCCGGTGAGAATGTCCATTGTATTGACGCCCGGATGGAGAATTCTCGCTTCTAACGACTCCTTCAACGATTTGATAAGGTGCTTTCGCAGATCAATCTTTTCGAGGCAGATTTTCAGATCGTCAATTGCAGGAATGGAATCGGGGTAATCTGTGGACATAAGAAAAGGGTTTCAATGCAAAATATATATAATATATGCATGCACCTTAAGACAAACCAATAATTATGCTGAAAAACTGCTCGATGATGATGTTGGCGTACGTTTCGTACAAAAAGTATGTCAGTTTCACCTTAAAGTCCTCAATGACTTTCTGGATCTTGATGTCTTCACTGTCAATTTTTAAATGGCCACGATTGAAGATTCTTGTAAGCCAATTCAAAACGATCATATCCAGCCACTTAGGGAAGAAGGTAAAGGGTAAAAAGTTCTTTGATTTTAGAAAACTCAATAATATTACCTTTTCAAGTCCCTTCAAGTGACATTTGTCAAAGATACCCAAACAGGAATCTCTAACATGCGTTGCAATTCGCTGTTGAATAAGAGTAGTCAGTGTATGGCCAGCAATACGATCCAACAGACCCAGATTCGTCAAATGCTCATTTGTTTTGTTAAACGAACAAACAAGATTTTGGCATCGACACACATCTGTGTCCCGGTCACAGCCATTGCATTTAACTTCATCAATGTCAGCCATATCGTCATCTGAATTGAAACGGAGTAAATGAGGCATTTCCATTAAAAAAATATAAGGCAACAAACCTTCTCCAGTCTGATGACTATTGGCGAAGACTTTAAAAGAAACATTATAGAATGCGTACACCACAGAATTGAAATTAGCCGGCAACTGCGACAGCAGGACACTTCTTAGCATATTTATAACATCGTCGTTATCATCGCGGTTTTTGTTTTCAGGTTTTTCAAACCGGCACATCTGTTTGAGTATCTGAACTCTTCGAATCAATTCAAGGAGATTCCGATAGTCCTCCTCCAGCTTAATAATCGCCATTTGAAATTTAATAAACAGTAAATATTGATTCTCTTCCTCTTCATGTGTGGTCTGGAATTGTGACCAGAATTCTGGAACAATTTTCCGACGGAGCATTGTATTGATTTCGATAAGAACAGATTCATAAACCGAATCTGTGATTTCTAGTTCACTTAGTTTTGTAATAACATATTCGAAGTCCTCATTGTCAATTGGATTGCATTGAAGCTTAAATTTTGGCAATTATTTAAAAAAAAAAGGTTCCAGATAGTTGTTAAATAAAAATACTTACAGAATTGTTTAATATTGGAAATATTTCCGCAGTTTTTTCCCAAATTTTATCAATTTCACTCATTTTAATCCGACTTTTGCAAACTTTCAAACATGTAAATTGGTACTGTTATTTGTTTTCAACATTGGCAAGGGTTCGTTTGCTTTATGTCAAGATGAGTGCGTTCAGATGTAATAACAAAATAATTCTAAAGGCCTTATTAGAACAGGCAATCTGAATCTTTAAAACTGTTGTTAAACCACACCCGCTTAAGCATAGGTGCAAAGAACAGAATGACAATGGCAGAGATTTTTAGAATTTCGCTAGTAATTTTCAATAATTTGTTAATGTAGATAGTTCATGAACCATAATAAAAATATATATCTTGACTGAGGAATTTTTAATTGACCAAAGACTAATACCCTATTCACACCAAACATTACCTGTTTTTTTTAAGTTTCAGTCAGGCATCGAAAAAAACAATTATTGTATTGAAGTTGCGATTGCACTGCAAATTCACTACAAATGCCTATATGTTCATATCACGTGATCATCGTTCAAGTACTCGGTTGCCAGGACCTAAGGCCATTTTATATTCGAATATATAAAACTACAGTTTCTATTTTGATAAATATGGCTATTTATTTTATTGAAGTAATAGAAAATGATTCACAGTCAAAGTGAGTTTTTATTACGCGCTTTTCAGAATTGGTTGTTAATAAATATAGCTCTTTTTTGTATGAAACCCCATCAACGTTTTAAGGAATTGAAAAGAAATGAAATCAAATATCACCTCTTGTTTTTTTATTCGCAATTATTATATATAGTATATAAAACTTTGTCTTTGCGCTCAACTATATTTCCAGTGTTAGCTCAATTTACAAATGCCTTTAATGACCGAATGAACTATTATGTCATTTTTGTCACGTAGTCACATATACAACCTAACAATGGTAACCTTTCTGTCATTTGACATCTAGTGTGGTCATTCATATGCACATTTGGCATGCAATCTAATCTTAGCTTAAGGAAAAATTATTAATTTTATTTAATTCGAAATTCATCAGCTGAATTCTTTCAATCGGTCATATTGAAATTCTACTACGTTCTCTAAAACTATATTTAATAATCAGCTGCTTTGTTGACAACTAAACCGTCAACAAATGCGTCATCTTTTCAAAAGTAAATTTCGGAATAGAATAATTTTCATTTGACTTCTTCGTTTCTGAAATAAAACCACATAAAAAACTTGAAATGCAAGAAAATCCTGAACTTTACGAGGAAGTTAAAATATTCCGTAATGCCCGGGAACGTGAGAAGTACGATAACATGGCTGATTTGTACGCCATTATAAATACACTGCAGAATTTGGAGAAAGCCTACATTCGAGACTGCATTACTCCGCAGGAGTACACAGCAGCTTGCTCCAAATTCCTGGTACAATATAAAGTCGCATTTAAGCAGGTGCAAGGCGATGATTTTCCAGCGGTGGATACGTTTGTTAAAAAATTCCGCTTAGACTGTCCGGCTGCGTTGGAACGCATAAAGGAGGATCGTCCCATTACAATTAAGGATGACAAAGGCAACACAAGTAAATGCATTGCCGATATTGTTTCGTTGTTTATTACAATTATGGACAAGCTGCGATTGAAAATCAAGACCATGGATGAGCTTCATTTTGAATTGAAAGATCTGGTTGACACCATGAATCGTTTATCACTTATTCCGGCTGATTTCGAGGCAAAAGCAAAAGTTGAAGGTTGGCTAGCTACGCTGAACGACATGCAGGCGTCTGATGAACTTACCGATGGCCAGGTGCGACAGTTTCTCTTCGACTTGGAGTCAGCTTACACAGATTTCACAAAACTTTTACATAATCAATAAATTTTAAACCCGATCAAGGCGTAGTATCATAACGTGAAAGGTTTTATTTTAAAATTTTTATTATTAACAGTTTTCTTTTATACTATTATTTTAAAATTGTATTCAATTCAATTAAAATTTATAATCGTTATACCTAATCTATTCAAATAATTATTAATAATAAAATTATAATAGATTTGGCTAAAAAGCTGACTTTATTTTTACAAACGCATTTTGTATTGCAAATTTGCAAATCAATGATTGCACAATGTCATGCTGCAGTGGGAGCACAGATACATCTGAGAGGAATTGTGACTCTCGCCCTCCCTTTTTTATTTGCTTAAACCGTGACTTTAGGTTTTTGCATGCAAATCAAATTGAGCCAGTTCAATCACACAATTACAGTAATGCGCAATGGAATCCCTTCGTAAAAATGTGATGTAAGTATCATTAATGCCAAACTGGGGTTCAAACACCATATATGGACAGTCAACAGCACCCTCTGTGGTTCACACGTATTCACATATACGAAATTTACATTATTACAATTTTTTGCAGTATTATCTCAGCTTTTAAACATAAAATGGCGCGCAATTGTTCAGCCTTTGATAAAATCAACTTACTAACAGATTACCATATGTCATTAATGCTATGTTTCGCTAATAAGTCAAATGAAATCGGCTGGAAACGGTCAACTCCTTAAGCCTTTATAATCATATCCTCATATAGACTCTTATGAAAAAGTGTGAGAGCATTAAGTCATATGAACTTTATCGTGTCTACTATCCAGAGAGGATGCTTAGTTAAAAGAACAACGTTTTATAATGCCACTTTATGGCCTATATTTTTAACATATCACGTTTCACCTTAGTACCGCCAAGTATAGATTTTGACATACAAGTTTCCATATTTTGTAACGGTTTTTTTTATAACATCGCTTCTGCCGTACAAGCGATGTTATAAAGCAAAGTTAAGAAGATGAATAATCTTAAAGCTTAGACGAAAATAAACTATTCAGATGTAGGGTGTACAATCAGCCCAACTCAGTTATATCAATAAATTTTTTATTCATTTTCAGAAACGCTGTACATCATAAACTTTACAATTTTAACAACGTCGTGTGATAAACTCTGGAAAAAGTTATGACGTCTTAAGTAAAAATTATTTTATTTCCACCCGTTTTGTAAAATTCTTTTATTTTTAACTTTCATAACTTTTCCCTGGGCAAATAGACAAACACAACACGACGTTGTTCAAATTTCTTGTGTTATTAAATTAGGTACCAATATGTGAGTTTTTGTAGCAATATTTAATATAATGTTAGGAGATCTTTTATTAAGATATATTACATACAACCAATTAGCGACGTAAATCAAGGTATTCCTGTAGTCGCACGTATATAATAGAAGACACTGGGGTGGAATCGGCTAAGGGGATAGTTAAATTCATCACTTTTGCTCCATGTAAGTTGATTATCAAATTGACAATCGCTTATTTGATATCGATTTCGTGTGACAACTACTCATTTGTCGTTTTCATACATTTGGTATAATTCCTGGCATTTAACTTTGATATAATGCAAACGTTAATAGTTTAACCCTAGAGAGACAACTATATTCGAACAGTAATGTAAATCAAATAGTTTATCTTTCTAGGGTTAAAGCAATAGAGTGCAGTTAATAAATATTGCCAATCAGTTGTCACTAAATATACACAACAAAATGTTTACGGTGTGTTATTCCAATTACTTGTGATAGTCGCGAGGTGTAATCTTTACATCTTCAACATGCAGTTGAAACAGAAATGGAATTAAAAATGTACATACCGAAACGTTTTTAAAATTTAACAATCCAAAGTAAAACAAACAATGAAAAAAGCTACTTTAGCCGCGACTTCACCCCTGTTTTGTAAAATGGACGAATATTGTTTCTGCCGAACACTTTTGAAGTTTTGGCAATACATATCTAAACACATCATCGGAATATAATATTAATATTTTGAGTCATTCATTTTGAAAATTTTAATTTTTTGAAATGCTGCCGGCGTCCACTTGCTAAAAACATTACACATACATATGTATTTAGTAAAAATGTTAAATTGGTAGACTATTTTTGAGACTTAAACTATCATTAACAAAACGTCTATCCTAAAAATGTATAATGTAAACAAAATAGAGTTTCGCTTTTAAATCGAACCGCGGACTTTCTGATGCCCAAATGCAGCCACGTGATGGTGTTTTCAAGCCTGTTGCTTTCATTACCTCGCCATTGTACATCTACATTTGTTTAAATTCGCACTCCAATCCCTTAAAATGTCCATCTATGTTATTTAATTTTAGGGACAAATAAATTAAAACGCAATCTCTCATTTTATGCCATTTAATGTTCATTTGTTTTTTTTTTTATTTTTGTTTCTGTATCCATTATAAATATACTCTTAGTATTTTTTTTACTCTTCCTCTGTTGTTGTATTATGTCTTTAAAAAGTTGCTCTACTTTATATTTTCGGTTTGTTAAATTCTCACATAGATATAAAAAAAAATGAATATACTAAATTTTTTGTATGCAATTCAAAAGTACAAACTACGCTCATCCTCTCAATTAATATTATTTTTTTTTTATTAACTTCGAATTAATTCATATTACTGCTTGGTTTTCTTTTTTAACATTTTTGTTCCTTTTAACTAAGCAACTCTTTTTTTTTATCATTCATATATTTTTTTCCTATGCAAGTTTATGTTTTAAAAAAAATTAAGTTCTCAAATAAAAAAAAAAAAAATTATTTACGATAAAGCTATAAATATATTTTGTTTATATATATATATAATAAAAAAACGAAATGAATTGTGGGGTTTTCTATTTAATTAATTAAATATATGTATTCTTTCCATTTCTTTGTTTTTTTTAATAATAGGTATCTATATAAAGTTTTAGTTTATTTTAAATTACAAAAAGAAGGAAATCTAAACAAAAATTAAATAAACAATTAAAAAATATAAAACGTTTCATTCATTGTTCCACTTGCTACAATAAGTCTAAAACTGAAACGCATTGATCTTCCTTTTTACACTTTTTTGTTTAAGCTAAATTTATTATTTAGTATATTATGATACTTTTCCTATCGGGGTTTTTAAAAATGTAAATTTTTCTGTGTAAGAGGGTTTACGTGTGTTGAGTTTTTTCTGTTTTTTTTGGGCAATCTAGTGATTTTGCAACATTTAAAAATGCACGAACTGTTACTGGGCGAAGAAAACAGGTATTTTATTCATTACAACTACACACAAATATAGTTTTGTATTGGTATTGTGTTTATTATTACATTTATTATCTACTAAAAAAACAATAATTAAAAATAAAGATACTATTTCGTATTGTTAACAAACAAAGTACGCGTCATCATCCGTTTTTTTGCAAAAACAACAGTTATTGCTTCGTAAAAAAAGACAAAAAGGATCCTTCTTATGTGGCCTATTAATTAATATAAATATTCAAAAATGTTTACAACACTTAAAAATATACATTCATATATATAATATATATTGTATGTATGTGGTTTATCAATTACTGTTTCGCATTTGAAATCAGTTTCTGTTTTTGTTTTTGTGTGAACACTCTTGCAATGCAATTCGATTTGCATTCATGTTTTTTTGGAAACATCAACAATGATGGACAAATATATAAGTGTTGACAGCTGTCAGTCAAAGTTCCATACTGACAGCTACAAAAACAAAAAGACAAAAATAATAGCGCCGCTTAAATTCGGATATAAAATTAGCTGGCGAAATGTAACATTATCTGTCAAAAAATACGATATATGTCAAGCAAGAGAGAAAGAGAGAGTCAATTTCCGTTGAGAATCTTTAACGTTTTCTCAACAGAATGTAAATTTTTTAGACCAATCCCTTCGAGACGTGTATGTAATATGTCACAATTGTAAATTGATCGTTTGTTTTTTTTTTTTTTTTATTCAATGAATGAAATATTCATGTACAAACATACATACATATTGTATTTAATTTTTATTGTACATTTCCTTGTATTGAGTGTAAAGAAGTGTTGGTTTCTTTTATATCTTATATAGATACATATTATTAAATTTATATATATATATATTTTTTTTTTCCATATACACTAGCATTAAAAGACGTGTTACTAATTTTAATTAATAATTATTATATTTATGTTTTAATTTATATTTATTTATATATATTAAAAAGTTAAACATTTAAAAGAAACAGTATCCAGTTTTATTGTATGTACTTGTGTGTCTGTGAGGAGGAGGAGGAGGAGAGGGGTCCTGTTTTTGTGTTCTGTATTATTAATATTTCTAGATATATATTTATCGAAACAAGTTGTTTTTCTTTTATGTAACAAGAGCGCGCACATCGATAAATTGATGTACAAAAAGAACGTTTTTTTTTTCAATTATTTTGCTGTTGGTTGAGCACAGCAAATATTTATTAAAAAAATCATCTGTTTGTTGGTTAATTTGTTTAAAAAGTATAGATATTTGTTTTTTTTTATGTTTAATTTGTATATATATATTTTTTTTATTTTAAATAGATAAATTATAATCGGATTTGTAGAGTGTTAATGCAAACTTTTTCTTGTTGTTTTTGTTTGTTTATGTTTATTTCGGGACTAAAACAATGTGTGTGTGTGGATGTAAAAAAAACATTTTTGGACAATTTTTCTGTTTTTTTTTATATTTAGTTTTGTCCTGCCCAGTAGGATGGTGAGTAGCCCTGTTTAGTAGCCGATTTTGTTTGGTTACTCGACTGCTGACGCTGTCCAGTGCTGTTTGAATCCTGCGGAAGATTAGATTTGTTTTTTAATTAAATAAATTATTACGTAAGATTGAGAAAAGTCGCACTGTTAAATTAATATTGCTATTTTAGTTGCATGGTTTATTTTATGTATACACTTGTTGGTGTAATTGGGTTAGCATTGGCATTAGCAATTTAGTCATTTGAATAAAAGAGCGTTTTAAGATGGTATGAAAAGGTTTCCCAGTTTTCAAAAAATTTAGTGCTATTGATTGGGAATAAGGATTGTTGCTTATAAGTAAAACTAGGTACTAGTTGCATATAAAATGACCAAAACACTTGTGAATAGTTACCACAAATGTTTGAACATCACTTCAAACAAAGTTCAAAGCGAGCATTCAACACTGCAAACCAGAGCCACAAAAGGTTTCTCCCAAGTCCAACATATTTGGTTTAGCTTTAAAATAAATCTATTATCGTTTCTAACCAATCCGAATGTTCGTTGTCTATTACCAAATGCTAGCATCTCTTATTCGAATGTGGAAAGGAATACGCACTGAGCTTCTTTTGGTTCACTCTAATTCACAAAATCTTCCTTACGACATTTTTGTCTTAATTAAATCACATTCCTGATATTTTCTGTTACCGATTTTTTTTTCCCAGGCGGAGTTCTTTTAGCAATTCGTGTTAGTATGGATTTTTCGAAATGACGCTTATCGATGATTATATCCAGCATCTCCAACTTTATAAACAGAAATTACGATTTTATCTTTAAAAAAGAAGTCAAAAGAGTTTACTTGATACAAGAAAACCCTGTCAAAGCTTAAAGTAAAAATTCGAAGTTTTAACCAAGTGAAATTGTCATGTTCCGTATTTTACTTTATTGATTTGCAAGTGATTTGAAATCCAAAAAAAGTTGTTTCGATTTGTTAATCATGTGCCGCAGAAATTTGTCTATCTGGGAAAAAGTTATTTCTTTAAAAGTCAAAATCTTTTCAAAAACCACGGAAGAATCTTTTCCAATTTCAACATACAGTTGAAGGTTGTTTAAAATTCGGTTTAAAAGGTAGCAGCACCAAAAAGAATGCACATTTATTAAATCTGACATTGATTAACTAATGTCGATTTTCATTCACCCAATTCGCCATGCTGCAACAGTACTCGCAAAATAGCTAGACCAGCCCTGGCAGCAGTTGGAATAGTACTTGACAGCAGTTGGAACAGTTCCAACATGTCGAATGGGTGAATGAAAATCGACATAATATCAATAATTAACAACAGTGCGAACTTTTAATTTCTTAATATATAAGTACGCAACATTTGCAATTTCTGCAAATGAATTGAAATTTTTCTAGATTACGCCTTTTTTATTAACTGCAATTTACTCAGTACACATTTTTAGTTAAATAACAAAAACCCAAAAACAATGTAAAATTTCAAAAAACCAAAAGAATTTTCCAAAATAAAAATAAATTTGCAATTTCTCAAGCTGTTTTAAAATTTTTTGGTCGAAATGTGGAATACTCAAGTGAATTCACTCGATTTCTAATTTCGATTTCGACTTAATTTCACTCGATTTCTGGAACACAGAACACGAATAAAGTCGTGTGTTTGATACTATAAACACAGCCCTCTCTTAAAGTTGGAGTGACATTAATATGTAAGGAATAACATTGTCAAATAAACTTCAATTCCATTAATAAGTTTTTCACAATGTCCAAGTAAAAGTATGACAGTTATTCGACACTTAATTTATCTATAAAGAAAATCAACCCATTAACGAAAGGTGCGCTTTAAAATCATCTTAAGGACTATTATATATTACTTATAACTTTAATTGCTGGTTAGATGTAATCAGTTTTTGTGAACTGCATGCAAGCTTGATATTTGGTAAATAAGTTCAAAGTAGCATAATTAATTTTATTTCCGCCCTTGTGGTCTACAAAAAAAAAATCGAAAATTCTTTACATTTTTTTCTTTCCACTTTCCAAAGAGGTAGCACGCTTTGAAAGTTAATATTTTTTTGAGAGGTAGAAATGGGCTGCAGTAGAACATATTCAAAATGTGGAAGTGAGGAGACCTCCCTAAATCGGATTTTAAAACTTCCTCGGGCTTAATCAAAAAATTCAACAAAAAAGTAAAATGCCCGACAAAGAGAAGTGTAAAAAATACCAAAACAAACCAAAGAAAAGGTGCTGCATTTCGATGAACGTAACCATACATCCACATTATGCTGTTATTTCAGTGCAAAAAGTGTAAATTTTAAACCAATAGTTTTATTATAAATATCCATCCCCTCACATTCAGATTTTGGATTTATTATTTTAAACAGTTTTTCCATCGAGTAAATGTATTCGTATGTGCCAATTCGTGCTACCTCTTTGGAAAGTTGAGCCAAAAAGAGTACACATCATCAATCCTAGTCATCCGTTTTTGCAAAAAAAAAAAAAAAAAACATTCACATTTCAAATAAAAACGACTATCATTGCGACTGTGTTAATGACTTAAGTGTTGTCTTAAAAATAAAAATAAAACTATATAACTCCATTGTTTTTAGGAGCTTACCATTTTAGAGGTCAACTGATTGTATGAACTGACAGAAAAGTGTTTTGCTTGATATATGAATAAAAACGTCCAACAACAAACATCGTACACCAAACACAAGACGGTAAATGTATCTGAAGTCAGCTTTTGAATTTTAATTTGATTTTCTAATTTTTTTCTGACTTATTCCGTGGCCTGCCTCAAAGAATGTTGTCGTTCAAACGAAAGGTTCATTATATGAAAAATGTTGGAACTTAGAGATCACAACTCATTCAAACAACTTTGTCCAGTTCTTTCTTTACCTTAAATATATTTACAGTCTCATACACTTAGTGCATAAACTCACGTTGCAACGCAATTCCTGTTTTCAATGCGTTGCTATTTAAGTAACTTATTCATTTGTTTTATAACCTAGTACACCTAGTTGTTGCATTTAATAATCTAGTTGATTAACTGGTTTTAATAGAAACTGCGTTGCTCAAACTATTTTCATTAAATTTGTGCATTGCGTAGATACCCTCTTACGCTAGACCTAGCATCGCACGTTAAGCAAAGTTGTTTAACATATGTATGTACTCAGCAACTGACAGTTCATGTTTATCGGCAAAGATTACTTTAGTAAGTTTGAAGTGTTTTTAATAATGGTACCAATAGAAAACAAATTAAAAGTAACTACCTCGTTGTGCGTAAATAAACGTCGGCTACTTGAAGAAAAAGAAAAACCTGACGATATTTTTTAAGTGGAATTTTGAATATGTGTGTGGGTGTGAGTTGATCAATGGCAGCTCTTCAACTCGTCCCGCCACGCAATCTTATTGCACTCAAACCAACGAAATTCAAAAAGTTGAGCAACGCGTTGAAAAGATAATGTGTTGCATATTGTTTAGACTTTGTTACTCAAATCGATGCGCAACTATCTCCGACGAGCAACACGAGCTCGTCCACTACCCATACAGTTGTTAAAAAACGATATTTAACCATCCACAACGCGTTGGTTGAACAAAGTTGAACTTTAGAATTGAGTGCGTTGAACATGAAATTAATTAGTTGGTCACGTAGTGGACGACCGGTATAATACTCTGAGAGTGATCAACAAAACACCAACACACACACATCACTTGAGAGATACTTTCAAAAAGTTATAATCTCCTAGTCGTGGGTAAAAAGCCAACTCTTCGTATGTGCAACTCTCTCGACAGCGTCTTGAGCGCTACTCTAATCGTTTTACCCACAAATGGACACAATTTCTTACAATTTCCAAAAAAAGATTCAATTTTAAGAGTTTTTTTTTTCTAGTGTTAAAGAACTGATCTGGGACAATGTTTTATTGAAAACCTTAAACATAAACTCATGGCATAAATTATTAAATTTTAATGAATATCAAAGTCAATGTTATTTTATTTAACAATAATATTTAATAACTTACTAATTTAAAGCAATCGACATAAAAATGGTTTAAATCTCAAAATTGTTATATTCCTTTTGTTTTCATATACATATTATGTATGTATTTATATGTTATATTTATTATTTGAATCGCTCTTAGTTTATTATCAATTTAAATAATAAATATAAATAAAGCAGTGACAAGAAGAAAAAAAAAACTAAAAAATGCAATCTAACTTACCCGACGGGATGAGTTATGAATTCTGCCGTCCATCTAATGACGAACCATAAGAAACCAAAAAAATAATAATAAAAATAATAAATCATGCAAGAAGAAATCGTTGTTTTCAATACTTAATTACGTTTAAAGTATGAATGAAGTGTGAAAGGAGGACCGTGTTAATTAAAAAAAAATATTTAAAAATTAATTGTTTTGGCCAAAAGGGTATATGGAAAAATGCAAAAATTTAGTTATTTCTTTTTTTTAATATTAATTGAAATGTTTGTTACAAATGCAAGAATTATGTTAATGCTAACAAAGCTAGAAATTGTTTGTTGAAGATGCAATTCAAAACGAATATGTATCAAAAGGAAAAGGATACTGCTTATATCATGACTTACATCATGACATTGAGACTACAGAAAAACACCTATAGCTCATCAGCTGTTGGAGAGTGTCATAAAAAACTGAAACAAAAGCTAATGGTTGATGTGGCTTAAGTAATACGTTCCAAAATAACGACAGATGTATAGCACAGTAAATCAAACTGTGGAGTGAAATCGAAAAACCCAAGTTAGGTACTAGTTAAGTTATAATACAACCCAGTAAATTTGACGGACTTACATTGCACTTGCCGCGCACATGTTTTGGAAAAAGTAATAGACGGACGGATTAAGTATTTCTCACAATACACAAAACTTATTTTGCAACAATGCAAGGCCTTAATTTTTGTTAACTTAAAACAATTTTCATTTTCATGTAGGTGTTAGCGAGTTTTACGAATTCGAACACTTAGGCGGTCCGTTTGCTGCTGATACTAATAAAAAGGATTTAAGTTCCACCAAAAGAACTAAGTTCGACTTATTGGAATCTAACATTTGAAATTTTGAAATAAATAGTAAGGCATAACGTGCGTGTGTTGGAGTTTGAAATGATGTTTTCTTAAGACTTTTCAGTTGACCTAATAATGATAATAAGACATGTACGTCCGTAGTATCAGCAGACGGGCCTTACACTTTTGATTGTTAAGTGAGTTTTTTTTCAATTGAATACAATTCTTATTCAAAACTTTAAATGTATATTGTTGTGTTTTATGTGTTTATATATACCAATTACGATACACAAAATTGGCTTTCGTGTATTATGGACAACTTAAGCGATAGACAAACACCACGTTTGATCACTTTTTTTTTGGTTATGACACTTAGCTTGACATAAGCTTCCTACAATTATAGTTCACCCTTTGGTTGGAAAAATGTATCATCAAACTTTATTTTATATCCCTCAATCTTACACGGATACGCTACCCTATTTACGGAATAATGTTTCTGCAATATAGACACTTTTTGCGGGACCACACACGAATCTTAAATCAAATAAAGTGCCATAGGAAATGAGAGATGTTTTTGTTTGGACAATAAAATGAGACAATTTTTTTTTAAATTTTGTCTTTGAAATATGTACATAGCTACATTTTGCTCTAAATGTTCAAAAGTTATATAGTTAAGGTACATAGTTATGCCTCTGAATATATTTCAAATTTATAGATTATAACTTAAAAAAATGCGAAAATGTACTTCATTAATAAACCAAGTTAAGGGTACTACTGTGCTGGAACCCCTGAGGGATATAAAATACACGCCACTGTATATGCTTATCAAACAAATAAATATCCTTCTAATAATAAAGAATTTGATTTCTAATTGTCACATTATTTTACCAAAAATAAAAAACCGTAATCCCTTCCGATCAACCATTTGATAATTGACATCGCGTAAGATTTGTGGGAACTATTTTCTATTATTCCGTTTTAATGAATGGTAGGGCAATCAAAATTGTGTCTTTAGTTGCATAACCCAGTACACTGAAATAACATTGGAAATATATACAAACATTTTGGAAGAGCAATCACATTTTAGAAAAAGTTACAGGTAAACGAAAGTTGCAAACATGTTGCTTTAAATTCCCAGGATTTACTTATGTAGACAAGGGAAGCGTCACAAAAAGAAATAACACGTGACAAGGCAATACTTTCTTTATAAAAACATTTGTGTATAGGTTTAGGCAAACTTTCTTCCAAACGGGTTTTTCAGTGATACAAAATGATTGCGTTAGTGTGGCAGTGTTAATGATACAAATGTTGCTAAGTTCATCCAATGCCAGCTGATCAAAAGAATAGTGCACTGAACCAAGATTGTGTGCATTACAACATTGGAAGAATCTAGGCTTTAGGTAACTGCCTAATTTCTATTATTTTGTCATCGCGCAGTTGTATAATTACTGCATAGGTATATTATGTACTGTTCTTCAGTATGGTTTGAAATGAATTTATGTCGATACAACTCATGCAACTGCTGATTTTACTTTTGTTATTGACTTCAATTATTGAATTCGACTACGTTGTGGGCTTATTAAAAAAAAGGCAGCTTTTACGATTTGTTAATTAAATTTTGTGGTTCTCAGTACTTACTAATATGTACTGACACCCGTCCTCGATGGCAAAATGTGCTACTCCCTCAACAATTCGCCGGATTCAATAATTGAATTGAAGTGATTTTACTTGATTTTTGGTTTATGAGAACAAACGCGAATGATGCAAAACGTTTTGTGTCGATTTACTTTAATATGTTAAATTTTGACAACTCACCTGGTGAATGGGTTGATGGATCATGTTGTGATGACCTGTTGGCATCGGCTGAAGGTACATTCCATAGGGTTGAGCTGATGTTCCACCAGCAGTCTGTGTGTTCGGCATATTAAATGGGGGTGGGGTACCGGAGTGAAAATTTTGCTTTTCATATGACTGCAAAAAGAGAATGAAAGTAACATTAAAAGATTTTCAAAAAAATAATTGTATTTCTATTAACTCACATTGACTTTGTTTAATGCTACATGACCTTTTCCATACATAGAAGATGTAATGTCGGAACCAGTTCCGGCTTGTGGTGGATTTGTTACATTCTGGGATTTAGTCTGTTGATTCACACTGGATGGGTACGCTCCCTTGGTGTAGTCCTGCGTGGCCTGTGATAGGGCATCGTAACTGGTTGATCCATATCCAGTATTGTAGGACGGTTTAGGGAATTGACCACCGGATGCAGTGTTCGCAGCTGGAATTTGCTGCTGCAGGAAACAATTTCAAAAATACAAACAGTTAATAACGCATCACATGCAGTGAGTAATTGAAATAACATACCGGATAAATTGCTGGGGCACCATATTGGAAGCCACCAGGCATCATGTTGCCCCCATAGAAGTATGCATAAGGAACGTTAAGCATTGGACCACCAGATCCAGCCTGTTGCGACATCGTACTAGACACCTGCAAATAAGAGTGGTCACTCGCTTCTCTTGAAATATACGTACGAACAAACAATTGCAACTTACATTACTAACAGGGCTAGAGTTATTGTCAGTTCTGGTGAAACGAGCATCAGTCATTGTTGAGTAAGCAACAGAGCCCAAATTGTCGCGCACACCGGCAGCACCCAAGCTTGTTGGCGTGTAATTCAGGTCATAGTAGCCCTGCTAATACAAAAAGAAATAATAAACAAAAGTTCACAATTAGTATGCAAATCGACATCAAATGATGGAAAATATATAAATGGAAAATGAAAATGCGTTCGTTAAGATGTTAAAGCGAGAGGTTCGGGCTTAAAACACTAAAACAAACAAGATGGACCAAAAATTTAGTTTACATTATTTATGTTCGGGACACAAAGTAAATGTTAATAATTTTGAAATTAACGTTAAAATTTTGGTCGAAACTTGTGTTAGAAGAGGAGGGTCGTGGGTTGTTATTTTATTGATTTTCTGCTGATGAAAAAAAGAGGTTAAGTTATGGATTGTTTTTGGTTTGGTTTGGTTTGGTATGGTTTTCGAAATGATTTCATTTTTTTTTTTTTTTTTTTTTTTTTTGTGACGAAAATGAGTGTGAAATAGTGACGTGCATTATGCGTGTGAATGTGTGTGTGGATTTTTAATGTGTGTGTTGTCATTTGCAATTTAGCAGCAGGAACTCACCACATGTGGCACTCTCTGTTGCATCATTTGTAAATCCTCGTAAGAATATACTGGTTGCTGATAGTAGGGCAATCCAGTCTGAATATATTGACTAACCATTTGGATGTTGGGCACCATTCCAGCACTGTTCTTGTTGGCGTTGGTGGCTGAGTTTGTTACTTTAGTGTTTGTCAAACCTAATGATGGTGAACTCATACTGTTTGTAGTCGCTGTTGAACTGGGAACTGAACTTACGGTGCTACTAACGACGCTGCTTGATGTTACACTTGAAACACTAAAAATAAATATTATATATTTGAATTATTAAACGAAATAAATGAAATAGAAATCCAACAGCATTGTTGGTAAAATGTTGCCAATCATTCTTGGAAATGAATGGATTTATTGTATCTACTAATATGTGCAAACCGTTTGAAGATTTTACTTCAAAACTCTAACAAAATAGATCGAAGACTTAAATAAAGAAAAATGCGCAAGATAATTTAGTAATTTTGTAATAACTTACCTGATTTTACGACACTGACATTGGATTAATCGAGGTCTAATTTAAGCATCATAAGCAATTGTACTTTAAATTGAGCAGTGCAACGAATATGTACTTGTAAAAATAAACTCGGCGTCAAGAGTGATATCTGTTTCAAATAACAATGGCTAAAGCAGTTTAACAACTACGAGGAATTAAGGGAAATTGTGGACGTCTACATGGATTCAGCATGCAAACAAATATCAATAGCCTGCAAAACTTTTTACATTTTCCTAATTGAGACGCTTGTAGAAACAAAGCAGAAACTATCCTATGTTACCAGCCACCCCAGGGAATCGGGATAATCGGAAATTATTTCAAAACGAACGCTGGATTCAGACGATGTAATACAATAACCTTGCTAGGAAGTAAGTATTGCGTGCGTTCGGCTTTGAAAACTGCTTCTTAAAAGTTTATTAAGTCAATTTCATTTTATGGAGTGGGCAATAAGTATGAATGCGGATCAGATATTAAGTAAGGGTTTTTTTTAGAGGTATATAACTTTAAGTTGGCAACACTATTTTAACTGGCGGCCGTTTTGTCAGCTGTGATTTATTTTTAGTTTGGTTTGGCATTTCAACAAAAATAGACTGACGCTTGAACAACGCTTACAAATTGTTCGAATTTATTTTGAAAATTTTAGCAATGAAGCTCACTTTTGGTTGAATGAATACGTCGATAAACAAATGTATGTTGAGACACCGTTACATCCACAAAAACTTACGGTCTGGTGTGCTTTATAAATTGGTGGAATAATTGGTCCGAACTTCTTTAAAAAGATGCTGGCCAGAACGTTACAGTCAATGGTAACCGCTATAGAGCCATGATTACTGACTTTTGCGTTCACCAATTGAACAACCCTGGTGTGCAGGAGCTGCGGCGCAACATGTCACACAGCTCGTGGCTCTATTGATTTATTGAAGGAAATGTTTGGTAACCGCACGTCACGTTACGGACCCGTGAATTGGATTCCACGATCGTGCGATTTTACGTGACTATTTTCAGTGGGGATATGTAAAGTCGCTTGTCTACGCCGATAAGCCCGAAACGATTGACCACTTGGAGGACCACTTCGCCGCGTTATTGCCGATATACGGCCACAAGTGTTGGAAAAACTCATCGAAAATTGGAACTCCAGATTAGACTACGTCCGAGCCAGCCGTGGCGGCGGTCATATGCCAGAAATCATATTTAAATAATAATGCCAGAAGATTATCTTTCGAATAAAGTAAATTTCATGAACACTCTATATAACTGCCCATGCCGGGATGAGAATTGTGTGATTTTCAATACATTTTACTTTTAGATGCTTGTTAGACTCACGCAGGAGTTTAGAAAGTGAAAAAAATTTTACATTTTAAGAAACATAATTGAGACCACATAATGTGGAATAGACAATAAAAGTAGGATACTATTAGATATAAATGTAAAATGCACGGCATTTGAAGTCGGGAAATTTGTTTTAAAAATCAAACAATCCCAACAAATATATTCATGGTAAAAATATTAGGTGTATAGGACCAAAGCCTAGCTTATCCAACCACTGCGTGTGCCAAGATATATTTTTTGACACGAATGGAAGGGACCTACAGTTTAATGCCGATTCCGACGGCAATTAAATTTTTGAGAAGCAGTTCTTGCTCTTGGATGTTCGTCAGACGTTGGTAAGAGGTGGTCCAACGCACTTAACCACTAAGCCACTGCACCCACTAGGATGGTAAATTTTTGTAAATTTATTTGACAACAAAGCTCAATCCTTTGACAAAAGGGAGTAGAAAAGTAGAAAATAAAATAAATCAGAATGGTTAAGCATTTTCTATTAACTAAACAAAAATTGTTGTTTGAAATCAAACCATTCAGTATGATTTTATCTAACAACAATTTACCACAATCTTTCTTAAACACTGCAAAGAAAAATAAATATATAATAAAAAACAAAATACAACACAAACTAAAAAAAAGTGTCATGCAAACCATAGAACATATCACATACAATATGCGTATTGATCTTTATAAACATATTATTTTTTTTAAAACTACTCATTATTTGCACAGTGGAAACTTAAATTAAAAAAAAAAAATGTGAATATACATATGTGGCATGCGGTTGTGATTGCAATATTCAATCGATAACTTTCTTACCTTTCATAATGAGAACTAGACGATGTAGTGGAAGTATCCTTCAGTTTAGCACTACTAAAGTTACTGTACTGAGATGATGAAGTGCTTGTGCTACCAGTGAACCTATATGTGATGCGATTTGATTTTTTAGTAAGTTAATTGGGTCACACAATTTAGAAAATAGAATGCGAATTGAAAGTTGTAGGAGAAGAGAAAATAAATTTGAAAAAAAAAAACTTTTAAGAACGCCACAATTATGTGGAATGTACGACTATCAAAAATATTAATAAACAATTAAAATGTAAAAAAAAATATAGCAACAGATAACAGAAAATCGCGTTTGAAGAAGGAAGGGAATTGGGCTGAGGTTAGAAATAATGGAAAAAATGCATCACCGACAAATATACCGAAACCGCAAAACAAAATGACACGACGCTGAGTTAAAATTGAGACTCCCATAAGATGAATTAAATGTTTAAGAGTGGCAAAATGTTGCCATAATCCAATTGAGTTGGTTTCGTAAGTCCTACAAAATATTTTTTAAGTGAAATTAAGATCCTAAGAGGCAACGAGATTCAAACGAAATGTGTGATATCAACATAATATGGTATTTTAATTATATTTTACGTTTATATATACATATGTATGTGATCTTAGCTATCTCTGTAATGATGTTATATCTGACCCACAAACAAAAGTAAGCAGCACGGTCTTAAGCTAAATGTTTGTGTTCCAATCCTATTAAAAAAAAAAAATGGGTTTGCTAAAGAGAAACATAAGAAAACACAAATTAACTCAGTTATTCATTCTTAAGCATGAGGAAGGATAAGACTGATGTCAGGCTACTGTAATAACTAAATTTTAAAATGCTCTGCCACGATGGAAGGCAAATTCCGACTTTTGCTTTGGAAGCCAACAAATGCTATTACATGCAAAGCAAAAAAAAAATAGCAAATACAAATATACTTTATTTGAGCAATTATGGAAAGTCGGTTTCGCAGAGATAATTATATCTGCGTTTTGACAGGATAGTTGCAAAATATTCGGCTACGAATTCTCAAAAATCATTTAATCTTCTACTGCATGAATTATGAAAGAATTTAAAACAACAACATTTTTTAGACATATTTTTATCTTAATTTGTTGATATAGAAATAGAAGTACATAAAAAAACAAAGGAACTGTAATGGGTCTGTATGCACTTTTTTGTTTGAACAATTTTCATTTAAAATCATGCTAATTTAAAATCATATAAGTATTATTTTTGTTTTTTATCACTCATGGAATAAGGTCACGCTGTTTCGTTTATCGTTGAAGCACAAAAATAGTTGACATATTTTCAACATCATAAATAATTTTTGTTTTACAAACTTGACAATTTTGGCCTTTTTGTTTTGTCTTTCAGGCATATGTTCAACATAATAAGTTTTTAAGGAATTCAATGGAATATCTTCGTAGTTATTTGCCGATTTGTTCTGCCTTTTTTTGACTCCATAAGGGAAAAGAGCTTAGTTTTTAGAAAAATAAACTTACTTGTTTTTCCTTGCTAAATCTACTGCGATCTACCTGTATGCTAAACTTTGGTGTAATGTCGAATATAATCCAAAAATGTTTAAATTAGTAACTAAATCGATTCACAAATGGGTCCACTATAAAAAAAATTAGTAACCAAGACGGCATTACTAACTAGTGAATTAAGAGTCGTTCGCCTAAATGATTAACACCAAAAATCTTCAAAATTACCAGCGATGGTTTGGCTTGCGTATGCTAACTAGAGCTGGACAGTAAATCTGTATGTTTGTTTTATAGCAATTAAATTCGGGGTATAAAACCTAGAAGCCTAAATATATCACCAGACAAACGTTGGAAAGACAGCAGAACATCTTCCAGTTGTTGACGGGTGAATGACGCTAAATATCATATCAAATATCATTCTTTTGATGTTCGGACTTTTAAATGCTTGAAATAAAAATTTGCGGTTGAAATCCATGATAAGCTTAGTCTTTTTTTTACGAGTTATATTCATCATTGAAACCTAAAAAAGCATCATCAACTAAACACTTAGCCAATTTACCATAAAACCAACACCAATGCAGCTGTACGCAACAAAACATTGAAAAAACATTTACTCCAAAGAAGAGTGTTAAGGTTTATTACGCGGCAAATAAAAGCAAAAACACTAATTGCTGTCAATAAAAGTAAAATTAAATTTATAAACAAATATTGCCTCACAAAATGTGCGCTCTATTAAATTGAATTCAATTGTTAGCACTCCAAAACCCATTAATAATAAGGATTTTCTGTTTCATATAATTAAAATGAGAAGCATGAAATATAAACAAATATTTTATGTACACATATATAAAAGTGAAATAATTCTACAACTACATAAAACATATAAAAAAAAATTAACAGAAAAAAAAAATATATATATTTAATGTATACATACCCTGTATTGTTTGAAAGACCAGTACCACCGTACACACTTTGGCTATTTTGGTACGCGCTTTGCTGTGATGGATAAGCTGATGTAGTCTGATTGCTTTGGTACTGGCTGGATAAATATCCGGCATTGGAATTTGCACTGTTAATTGTTTAGGAAAAGAAAAACAAATGTCGTTTTGGGATATTCTAGTCAACTTGTTAATACATTAATTAAAAAAAAATAAGTACACTTTCTTTCTTTTTAACACGCAAGGTTAATTGTTAATTGATATTATGTGTGTGTGGGTTTCAGAATAATGAGGAGATTGCTTATGGATTGAAAGAGATAATAAATAGAAAAATTTTGTCTGACTTTTGTGTTTTATCTTGTTTTCCCTCAAATGTGAAACCAGTGATACCGTGCTAAATTGGATAATGTTATTTGTAACAATCACTTGCGAGTTAACTCTGCGTAAAATGTTCATGGATAGGGTATCATACTGTTCGCCCCAAGCGGACTGTAGCCTTTTCTTCTGTTTTTTTTTTTTGGTTAAAGTTTAACATAACAAGTTCAACTTGTTTTTGTGTTTTATTACTTTGATACACGTAATGCCAAGTACGGTACGTCGACCTTAAAGATCTTTTGTGCCGTGTTGTCAGAAATGTAGTTAAGCTAGCAGCTTTTTTTGGTTTCCGTGTGAAGATGAACGTTACCGTCCAGAGGAATTTCATCTGTACATAATTGTTTACTTTACTTCTTCCGTCTAATTCCGAACATTCTCATGTGAGGTAGCCTACTTTGATATTACGCCGATTAAGATTTAAGACATTTATTGACATTGCTGTTGAAGGGGTGTAGCAGGAGTATTCAGGTCAATTAAATTGTTTTAAAGCCATTTCTGGCCTTTTTATTTCGAGGCACTTAACATAGTTTGGTGTATTTCCTAAAGTTGAGTTTGGAAAGTGTTTTGAAGCAGTGTAGGAGTGATTGAGATGGTATGCGAGGTAAGGTCATTTATAGTCCGTGCATAAATATTTTTGAGCGGGATTTCTGAGAGCATAGTTCTTTGGATCTCGCAATCGCTAAGATATGAAACTTAAAGCAAACTAACTACTTTTTTTTAAATGTGTACGAGTGAGTTTTAAATAAGTGCCAGTTTTGTATTATTATTTCCTCTAACGAAGCTGTGAGGCAGGTCTGTAAAGCTCTGGAATTACGCAGACGTGCAAGACGCACTACCCCTTTGAATTTTAATATGACGCACGTTTGCATAGCTTAAGAAGCATGTGCTATGATGCGCTATGCTGTTCCAATACAGGCCTACAAAAGTTCGAAAGTTAAAGTAAAAGTTAATTGGCTTTGTCAACGATTGACGTGGTCAACCCAACGATTGTTTTGTTTAGTGAAACTATACCAAAGCTAATTTTTCTTCTTATAAACCATATGAGCAGTAAATGGCCTATACAGAACGGCAAATTCTTAAAGGGATTCTCATGACAGTTCTTTCTCATGGATGTTTGTCAGACTTTTGCAAGACGCGGGACATGGAATCGGATTTGAACTTGGGATCCCTCGCTTAGTAATTCAACGCAATTCAACCATTATGCCAATGCATGTAAATGCTTTTTCCGTGATACCTGTTGGCAGACCTAAAGAATAACTAACATTGGCATTCGATAGGATACATACATTGATTGAATACACACGTATGTACTTTAGAATTACACCCAGATTTGTCTCTTCTTTTATTCATATTGTAACATCAAGTTGTTCTACAGCAATTGTGACTTGAATCAAGAATCAAACGCGAGTGGTTTAATCAATTTGTTGCGCAGTTGACGACCGGCATTAAATTATAAATGTACTAAACGCAGACTCATTTACCAAGCCACGATATATGTATATATTAATTGCATTGCTTAGCTTCCTATGATCTACCTATGCATGAGGTACTTATTCTCCAACACAGAATTTATTATGAACCTGCATACATATATTAGAAACATTTCCACACATGCAGCTTACACTGTTCTATTTAAACTCCTAAGCAATATCCATCACTATTTGATTATCGGTTAAGAGCAAAAATTAAATAAAACAAAATTAAATCAAAACTGAATAACCTTGAAACACAAAAAAAAAAAAAAATCGAAAACGAATTCTATTCACAAGCACAAGCCACTTACCTTGCATTGTTTACGGTGCTATTGTTTCCGCCTACGGGAATGTTTTGTGTCGATCCACTACTATTCACAGCGCTACCAGCAACAGAATTCGATGAATTATTTACAGAAGACACATTCGCCTGCTGCTGATAAGAATTCACAGAATTCTGATTATACGAATTGTAGTTATTCGACGCTGGTTGGTAGGTACTGGCCGACGAAGCCTAAAGAAATGCATGTCAAATAATGTCAGGTGACAAAATATTGCAGCGCACTTACTTGTACATTTGTATAACTAACACTATTGTAGCCCTGACCAGCTGCTGTCGGTTGGTATGATGATGATTTATTTGCCGACGATCCTGAATTGTACGAACTTTGATAGCCAGCGGTACTTGATGTATTCGACTGATTGTAAGGATCATTCTTAGCAAGTTGATCCAATGAGCTATTGGCCTGAACATTCATTGAAACTACACCGCTCGCATTTTGTTGCTGCTGCACATTCGATGAATTGCGTTGAGAATATCCCGATGTAAGACTATCCGACTGGGAATAGATTTATAGATTACAAATGTAAAATTACCAGAATTAATATTTCTTACAATTTGAGAATTCTGCAAACCAGCCGAAAGAACAGCTTGCTGCTGCGAACCTGACTTCGTTTGATAGTCATTCGTAACAACTTCTTGCTGCTGTACAATTTGCTGATTATCAATTGTTGCTGCGGAATTAAATTTCTCGGGCAATGCATCAAACGAGTCTTCAGTACCAAAGTCTAGACCACCAAATTGCACATCCAAATAGCCGATGTTGTTAAGGGTATCACCAGGCATTTCCACTGCTGTCGCAGGAATCTAGAAATATGACGTCAAGTTGAGCACAAGATCTTCTCAACTATAATTCAAAAAACTTACCTTCGACGGTGGAGGCACCTTGGCTCTCGCTCTACGTACAGCTGGCTGCGATGAAACATTCTGGTCCCCAAATACTGTTGCGTATGACGTCGGATATTGCACAGATGAATTTTGATACGAATTCACATTAACTGCTTGCTGAGAAACAGCGGCGGCGGCGGCGGCCGCTGCTGCAGCTGCAGCCGCTGGATTTTGCGATGTCAACGAGTTGAAATACTGCGATTGTTCAGCGGACAGAGTCGAGGAACTCTTCAATTGCTGTGCATCCAAGCCACTCAGTCGCATATTATGACCAGCATTCGACGAATGAATGTCGGGGAACTGAGCTGGATTGAGAGTACCAGCTCCAGATACCGCTACACTGGAATTATTATTCACTACTGCACTGCTGTACTGCTGAACCAAATCGTCGTTGCTCAGATGAGACGATTGCTGCGGTGCAGGCTGTTGTTGCGGCACCTGCTGGCTTCCAGCAAGATGAAGCTCTAAGCCTGGGGGCGCAGATAACTCTGCACTACCAACGCTCGCAGAACCACCGACAATCGGTTGCTGGCTCTGCTGCAGATTGCTTGGCGTAAACACCTTGCTATCCTTTAATGATCCAACATATTCCTCATTGTCCCAATCGCCCCAAGCATCGTCTTGCTGCTGCTGTTGTTGTTGTTGCTGCTTTTCAGCATTAGTGGCGATCGTATTATCCCATAACTCGACCTCCTGATGGTCCTGATCCTGGTGACGTGAGTAGTTACTGCGACCACCTTGATCTCTGCCCATTCCACGTAGACCAAGGCGACCACCACGTCCACCTCGTCCAACATAACCGCCTCCACGACTCGAACCTCGACCACGATTGCCGCTGCGGTAACCGCCATCGCCTCCACCACGACCAGATGAGTCTGCGAGATTCCTCTCGTTTTCTCGAGCCTCTCTGCCGCGCCCTTACAAAATAAAAATAAAATAAATGTTAAATTAAATTTTTTTAAAAAAAAATTTAAATAGACTCGACTTACAGCCGCGGCTGTCGTTGCCACCTCGTCCGCCACGTGTGCTACTCCTATTGCGAGATTTTTCTCGCTTATCGGTGTTAGCATTCGCATCAGCCCATTCGCCATCGCCAGCATTCTCACTAGCCGAGTTTGCGGGGCGACTTTTCTTCTTCTTTAACGTCTCAAATGCTCCCTAAAATTAAATTTTAAAAACCACATTGCTATAAATAAATTGCATTTTTTTTAAAATGGTTCTTTTAAACTCACCACTGGAAGGGTTTCTAATAAGAATACAACGGCTCGCTCCAGATTATTATCGCACTCATACAATGCACAACAGACTTCTTCTTCAGACCTCTGAGTCATCTCGATCAATGTTGCGACCTTCTCAGGCATTTTTGGATCTTCAGCAACACTATTGATCTCTGCGGCCTGGGCAATGCGAATCTGGTCTAATGTGGGCTGGAAAAAAAAAATTGTAATGCAAGTTAATAGATGAACTTTGAGGATAAGCAGTGATCATAGTTAACCTTTAGTACCTTTGGTTGTGATTTTTCTTTCTCTGTTTTGCCTACATCACCTTTTTTATTGGATGTATCGCCGCCACCAGAATTTGATTTCTTCTGGTTGCGACCACCGCCGCTAGATCGATTTTGTGTGCTCATGTCTATGTACACTGTATTTACAAATTAGCTGAAATTAAGAAAAGAAAAAAAATTGTGAAGATAGATGCGCACCGATGTAGGTGTTTGTTGGTGAAAATGTTACAGCTTTTGTGATCTATAAAAATATCTCAATAGCCACCACAATAGTTCACTTGTTGGGGAACTTGTTTCTCGCATAAAGCACTCTCTCTCTCTCTATTATACAAATAAGGCCGTTGCTCGTCCGCCTTCCACAGAAGTCTTTGGTAGAACTGTTTTAAATGTATCAATTTCACATGGCTTGCTATTTGCAGCGCCAATTAAACTTAGCTACTTGGCAGTGTTTTACACAATCCACACCACTTACTTATACTGGTGTTTCTAGCAAAAAGAGAAATAATAAGCTCTTGCGTCACTTTCGGTCCGCTTATGTATACTCTTAAATAACACAAAAGACATCACTTAATATGGTCTAAAATTGATTGATTGATATTTTTTTAAGATTGTTCATCAGCTTTTAGAGACCATTTACAAGTGCACTTGTGAATCGTAAACGTGAATGACGCGCATTTTTGTCTGACATTTAATGAATTGAATATGGTCGACTTCTTGCTGTGCCATTGAAAGAGAAGCGCAAATGGCGTCAGAACCATTAAAATTTAAACCATTTAAATGACAGATTTGATGTCACATTGCACATTGCAATGACAGAGCATAATACCTGTTTAATAGTAGAACATTCGCAATAAATTAGGTGTAAATTTTCTTTGGAACATTGCCCAATATATTGTCAGATATAAACGGACATATGTTTTGAATTAATATTACAATAGTAGTAATAGTAGTAGGTAAAAATGTCCCTCAAGATAATGGCCGTACCAATTATTTATCACTTTGCAAATTATCAACTTAAAAAAGTTCGCTTAATGTAATCAGTACAAGCTTCTTCAATACATTCATCTTCATTTAATTTTCAGTTATAAAAATATCAAGTTATCATGTGTCTGCAAAGGATATGTGGAAGTGTTCCAAGAAAAAATAAAAACTTTTCTAATCGCTCTTACTAAGTAGACAACTGATAATGAAACCAAACCAATATTTTGGTACTATGCCGTCGTTTCCAACGCTTTTGGATCCATACCAAAGCGTGGCGGATCGCAATTTGATTTGTATTTTCCTATTTCAAAAATCATTTGACCTTTTGTGGAGGGCTATGTATAAAGGTCAATGATTGTTGGTAATTGCCTTAGTGAATAATATTTAAAAAAATAATAAGTAATGTCATACAACAATACACAAATGTAACGACTAGTGAAACAAAAAAATATCAAACAAACAAATGGAAGACTAATAACCAGACCACGTTTAAACGGGAAGACTGACAATTTTATCGTAAAATACTTAAAGTGAGTCTTAAATGGAAGCATAATTTTCGTACCATGTTCACTTTTAAAAATCAAATATTAGGCGTATATAAGGCCCATACAGGACCCAAAATCTCCAACCACTGTGTGTGTGAAGATATATTTTGTAAACACGAATGGAAGGGGCCCACAGTTAAATGCCGATTCCGAACGGCAATTAATTTTTTGAGAAGCTTCTCATGAAAGTTCTTACTCTTGGATGTTTGTCAGACGTTCGCAAGAAGTGCGGCAGCAAATAAAAAGTGTCAGGTGGCAAAGGTCGGGATTTGAACCAGCGACCTCTCACTTTTCACACTTTCGCTTTTAGGACAATGTAAATATATGTATAACAATCAATAGATTATTTTTAATACAAATTCGTTGCGAAATACGATTGATAAGAAATTTTTTCTTCCCAGAATAAAGCTTCCCTTATCGGTATTAACAGCAAGAATAAGAATAGTATTTTAGGGCAAAACTTTTATGCTCGAATTCTACAGATTATCAGTTTTTAAATCGAGCGATTTAACCACGCCGATATTTTGATATGAGCAACACTTATCTTAAAAGCCTGGGAACTACATTCTGTCCTGTCCTGTCCTTTTTTTTAAACACTGGTGTCTACATATTTTCACATTTTTTGAAGCATTTTCTCGACTTCGCATTTATTCTTTCATAACCTACCAAAAAACTATTGGATGATCGTTTGATAATCCTGAACTCTAGCTGTGTGTATTTCAAATATTTTTTGGGGACTAAAATTAGAGACATGCGCACAAGATCGCTTACTTCTCGACTGGCTTCATTTCATTTAAGCACGGAAATAAATACCATGTGATATGTGTAGGATAGATCAAACGAGTAAAAATGCGACGGAATCTCTACAATAAAAAGGCTTTGGGTCCTTTTCAAACAACCACTAACGAAGCCATTGTTTAAATTTATTATCTAGTATCTAGTGGGAGCAGTTGCTCAATGAGGAAGCAAGGTGTTCAATTCCCTGGTCGATTGTTTTTGATCCCTTGGATCCCGTGGATCAATTAAGTTAAATTAAATTTTCAAATAAGTATTTGTATTTGCTTCTGAAATGGGCAACCAAGACAACTGATATGGGTGGTGGTTCCGGAAACCTTCGCATAGATGATCGTGCACAAGTGCAAGGGAGCCTCCATAAAAAGTGTTTGCTGTAAACGCGGTAGTGACAGGTTTAAAAACCCCAGTAACAAAATGTATGACAAATGTAACAAGACAAGCTTTCAAAGGCTTTAATGATTTTTTTCGAAACTGAAAACAACGAAGTAGCCGTGGATGATGATATCAATATTGTGTAAGCGTGCATGAACGAAGTGTTAGAAAAACTAAGCTATCTTGTGTGACTGATAAATGCCTCCAAGGATGCTTCGAATTAAAAGTAAAAAATTTGAGAAAGTTTTCGAAACGCAAAATAGAACCAACCTAGAGAAAATCGGTAGACGAACGGCTCAGTTTGTATTGCTATGCTCTAAGGAAGGGCCCTTACGAAAGCAGTCACGCAATGCCAATAAGCATTTCTATACAAGCGCCACCGAATTATAGTGTCAGAAAAATTCAAAGATCCGCATGCGTAAGTATCACAGGGGCATGTTGCACTGTTCACAGTGCTACACTTTATTCTAATTGATATCTTTGGTAAACTTGGGACATCTAAAGGGTAAAAACCCACACATCTATATCTAGCTATTACACCGGATAGATTTAGTTTCATCCGTTTACTTAGATATAAAATAAAAGACCGTAATCACAGATCGATTCAATTGGTGTGAAGGTTTGATTCCAAACAATTCCACCAAAGCACATTTTCAACCAGTAGATGCAAGCAAACTTTTAGGATCTTTTTTGTAATCTATGCCTTGAATCGCTTAAAATTAGATCCAAGCCGGTAAAGCAATACATGAAATCTCTCTATTGTCATATCGGCAAGTTTGAGGTTTGATAATATCAGTCGTTCAAAACAGTTTCGGAAACGGTTCGAGCTTTGCTTGCATCTTTGGCTCCCGTCACCAACTTTGGCAACGCTTAAGGGGCCATTGTTACAGTCAACTAAGTATGTTCTCTTCCCATTACATAACCAGAGGACAACCTTAGGTTTTCCAAGCATGCTTCACTCTCTCTTGATACCTTACATACCCTAACCTAAGCTAGCCAAATTAAGATTAAACAGAGCACCTACCAATGAATAAGCCCAAATGATTTTTACTTTTAATATAGCACTGCGGTGCATCCGTGGGTGGCCATGACAAATGACATGATTAGAAATCTATGTTGCATAAATGATTTGACATACAAAAAAATAGATTTTCAGCAAACTGTTACAAAACTATCAGTTATTTTTAAAGGAACTTGAAGCAAATTATGCATAAGTGATATCAGAGCTCAAAGACACGTAGCTTATTGCACACCCTCGAAGGTTACGCACCTTTATATTTCAATCCCATTCATTGCCACCACACAAGTGGTATTGGCAAAGGAAAAGCATTAAAATTAAGTAATTTCCTATAAGGATGTCTCCACAGACATTGTCGGTATTGATTTTATGGATTTTATGAGTCTTCACATTCCAATTAGCATTCTCACTTCCGGGTTAAGCCCGCCCTATATCGTTGCGCTATTTTTGTGTAATCAACTTAAAAGATTCCAACCATTTATAGATAATTCACCTCCATCCTAAATGAAAAACATAATTCCCTGTGGACAAAAATATAAACGCCAACCGGTTGCCATTTCGATAGCTCTACCAAAAAAAGAGGTGTGAACCATATCAACACAACACGACGACAAAGCCGCCGATGAATCAGCGCAGCTTGTGTACATTGGACGAACGATTTGCAGTTGCAATTTGCAAACGCTGCTAAAATGGACACAATAACAAATCAACAACGGCAGTTGCAAATGCTGAAAAAGAACTCAAACATCCAGTAAAATGAGATAACGATACAAAATGAATTTAATTTCATTCTTTTGTTGTGGGTGAAAACTGAAAATGAAGAACTTTTTCTCATCGTTGTTCTGTTCTGAAAATTTTCCCTCCGCACGACACTCACACAAAGCAAAATAAAGTAATTATCAAACTCTTCACTTTTTTTTGTTCGAACAGAAAATATACAAATTCCAAGATTTATGTAACATTACTCAACTCGACTATTAATTGCAAATTTTCAGTTAAATAAATTGCATACACAAAAATAAATTGATTTAGATAAAAGGAAGCAAAATACTTTTTTTTTTATCGGAATGAAATCGCGTTCGTGCACCTCTCTACTCCTATTTTATTTAGCTGGTTTTATTTTTGCTTACTCCCTCTTTCGCGGCTGTTGGTGTGTTCCACTCAAATTGGACAATTCGATGTGTGCGTCGGCGGCTATAATACGTAGAGAACATTCAGAAGCAGAACGCATACACAAGCAAGCACGACTCCATTTTCGGCTCGTCAAATTGGCAAACCTGTCGTTTGTCGGCGTTTTACAGAAAATCTACTTTGCTCGCTCTAATCACTTGCCGATGCCAGTGACACCGAACGGGAGAACACAACTTTTTAAGGCAAAATGGTATGCAGAGAACAAGAAACGCACAGAAAAAATGAAGGCCGGAGGAGATGGCATGAAGACAAAATGGGGGTAATTCTCTGTGCAGAGAACAGAGACGAAACATAGACGAACAAAAAAAAATCCATAAACCCCTCGATTTTCATTTTCGTGGTGTCATTATTTTTTCCCAAGAATTCTGGCATTTTTGCCGATGCCAATCGAAAGTTTTTTAGGAGAGTTGTTTTTCTAAACAATTTTCAAATCGTTTCACCACCGACAAGCTGGTTTTAAAGTAATTATGGCCATGTGCCCACAAAGTATACACAGAGACGACGCCATTGCTTGGAGAACTTTTTTTATATGGTCTTTTTTTTTGGGACAATTAGCGGAACGTAATGGCAACTTTCCACACTAGCGGCTCCGATAGACGGGTGGATTTTTTCTTTTTGGAATATTTCACAGACTTTTGTTGAATCGATTGACATAGATTTAGCACTAAATTGTTGTGTAAGATTAAAACTAGAATTTACCACAATTGCTTCGATTATAGACGAATTAATTATAAGAAAACTAAGTTGATTTTTAGAGAGCGAACAAACCGTACCTGCAAATGCGTCGAGAAAACGCACTTCAATATGGAGGTCACGTGACCCCAGGGGCAGTGTTCAATAATATTGGCGTGTTTGTGTTTTTAGCACAAGGAATGGTATAATTTGTTAAACTGTTTTCGACCAGTAGTTGTCTATAAAGCCCTTTATATGAATATTAGCCTTGACAAATTATTTGACAGAAATCTTCATTTGGTGTTGTCGTTCGAAGACTAAAGACGAAAATACATGTAGGATCCAGAAGACGAAAATAATAGATTAAACTTCGCATTCGAATCGCAAACAGTTGAGATTGCTTTTATTTTAATCTGGAGTCAGCTAAACAATAATTGTCAAATCAAACGCAAGATACTATTATAATTGAAAGAAAAGTAAAAAAAAAAAAAATACAGTCGTGGCTTGGAAACTAATTAAAAAAGTTGGAAACATCAAAAATTGGAATGATCAAATTTATTGGTTTTCAAAACGTCACGTTCTTAATAGTAAATGATACATTTTTTTTTAATGGTCAGTGAAGATTTGTGGTCTTCAATGTGGGTTGGATACAAAATATCCTTTGACCAAAGCTAAATGGAATAAAAACAAAAAAATTTAATTTTATTTCCATTCTTGTTTTTTAATCAAAAAGTAATTTATACACAAAATCAAGTCGTCGCTCTATTTGCAAAAATGTATTGCTTTACCCCACCGAAACTGTCACGCATCAAACTACCAAGCATACAGGTTGGCATTTACGCAGGTTGGCTCTTTTATTAGATATGAGCCTATCTTTGTGAATATATTTTCTTCTTAAAGATAGAATGAAACAGCACATTAGGAATAATAGTGAAGTTTGTATAAGATTTTATGGAGCAAATTTTGTAGCCAACCCAAGGCCGAAATTGTAAGTAAAATAATATATAGCGATATACTTTGTGTGGGATTAAAGTGAGAGGTTGAAGTGAGAGGCTCGATTTGAATAGGTTTTGCTAGTTTTATAATTAATAATTTAAACACATTGGGATGGTATGTTTTTTGTAGATAAAAATATATTAAGAAGAATCGCCACTGTGTTCTACATATATCATTAAGATATTTAATCTCAGAGAAGAAGTTGATTGAAGTTAGATTGTTTTCTAATAAAATTGTTAAGAACTTATGACCCATACCGGATAAGTGCACCTGTTCAAAGTTATTTTGCTCAGAGTTCGGTAGTTCCGGACGTCTATAGTTCCTTGAACTATATCTCTTCTGTCGGAAACATCTATCTATCTTTCTGTGAACTGTGTTTAAGCATATTCTATCCTGTTCGATATAGTTTCACTTTCACAGAGGTAAATGAACGTGAACGAAAGATACAAGATTTATCCCGCGTGCATAATCGCCAATGTATACTAAATATGGACAAATTCGCGTCATTGGAAAATAACTGTTGTGACTGTTCCTCGAGAACTATATGCATGAAAAAGGGGAAAAAAAGAAACTCATGACCACATGCGACGTACATGGTTTTGATATGTTAAGAGGGAGAGAACCTACTTTAGTTCTATTTCAGCATATTTTTCCCTAAAGTAGGTCTTCTTTAATTGAGTTCTTTGTAAATGGAGTTGATTATAGCATATATCGATAAAAATTATATTGCTTAATGGAACTACAGTTTGTGGACATGTTTCCGGAAACTAGGTCCATTTCAACAAAGAAACATTTCATGTTCATTCAATCATTGAAGCTATTTCGCGCACTTCTACTGTTATTAATAATCGGTACCCATATGTTGTTTTGATATGGTTTCGTTGTTGCTACTGTATGGCATGTATTATGGTTGTTTTAGTGAAGACGATGGATCATAAAAACGAATTAATGCAAAAAAACGTACACTAAATAAAAAACGAATGAAAACCATGTATGGCGTTAACGGAAACTTTTTTACTTACAACATATCACATCATTACTTTTATCGTGGAGCTCTTAGAAACGTTCTTTCTAAATCTGTAAGTAAATAATTTGCATGTTCTAAACTGTTCTAATTGTTGATATGAACTGGCAGCAATAGAGACAATAACCCAAGTCCCACTTCCGTCCTGTTTTAAAATATGGTATTATGCTACGATTACACCAAAAAATAAACCGAGATTTAGCACAAAAAATTAAAACTTAATCTTTCAGCGTTTCTACCGAAGAAACCAGATTAATTTGACGTTTAGCTCTCTTTCTCTCATTTTTGCTTAAAAATTGAGAACGTAATTGACATTTCAAAAGGGAACAGAGGTTTTTTTTAATGTCAAACAAAGCGAAAATAAAATTAAAATTGGTTGCTATAGTTTAATGAGTGGAAAAAGAATGAAAGATTGTGACTGCTACCACTAAAGTGGAGTACAGCATTGTTTCACGACTTGCCTTGGCCGATCCTCAGATTCCTTTTAGTGGTGCTGATATATGTCTGTTCATTACTTTCGAAAAACACTGGGATTCAATACCACGCGAACGTCTTCTCAAACAGATAAAAACATCTCTGTTTGAATTGAATTAACAGTTCCGTCCTACACAATACATATTTTTTATTTTTCATAATATCGAACAAAATATTATATTTTACTTCAAAGAAATATTTTACCCTACAAAAATATCACAATCAAGTGAAGAGATGCGACTACACAGACTCAATAGGTATAAATATATTTCTTTAGAGTTGACGAACACATTACAAGAATTTGTACTAAACCGTTCACTTTGAACACATCCAGTACTAGCACATAACATACTCGAAACGTCACAAACTGACAACCACACTTGTCGAATTCAACTTGTCTTTTTTTTCTGTCGAAAAAGTAGGTTCTACATAAATTGAATAATAGTAAATAATATAAGAAATGTCACTCTCTCCGGCCAGTGGAATTGGTCGTTTCTACAAACGTTCTGCTAAAATAATCAGATGTGTACGCTGGGGTTGTACCAATAGACCTTTCTATCACATCGTTGTTATGGAGGTGATTTTCATTTAAAAGGGTTCACCTGAATTAGACTTAACAACTTTACATTTCCAGAGAAGGAAAAACCAACACCAGCCGGTCATCGAACAAGTTGGTTCCTACGATCCCCTGGTCAACGAACACAATGAGCGCTTGGTATCATTTAACTTTGAAAGAATCCGTCATTGGTTAGGTAATGGTGCTCACTTGTCTAAACCAGCCGCTGAGCTCTTGGGTATCGCTGGTTTTATTCCAATTCACCCAAAAACGTACATGAGTGCATGGAGGAATCGGCAACTCGCTGCTGAGCAAGAAGCCCAACAAGAAATTGAAGGCAAAAAGAAAGAAGAATAAATAAAAATCCACCCAATAAAGTTGTCTTTCGCTTTTCTTTATTTTTTTTAAATTAAACTTTAACTGGTTTTACAATTTTTAATTGAGAAAGGCATAGATTCCAATCACTGCGATTACAAATATTTTTTATTCACCCACTTCGGTGGTGATTTTTATTAAAAATTCCACACAAAACCATTTCCAATTTAATGCAATATTTTGAAAAATAAAAATAATACTAAATAAAGTACACCGCAAAGTAAAAATTGTGAGATGGAAGAGAGGATCCATCGGAGATAGATATGATAGGCAATAGAAGATGGAAAAATTGATAAAATGCACTCCTGAAAACACCATACAGCAATATAGTAAGTGTTGAGCTTAGTCGCTCTTGTATACACTTTCTATGGATTTCTTCGCCTTGTCCATCATATCGTCCATTAATTTATCAGCGGCTGTAAGAACACAAATAAAACGATTAGGTGGCAGTGCATTTGACGACTAATGTAATTTACCTTTGTGATGTTTCAAGAAGTATGGGCGGATCACGCGTTGATAGATGATGACTGAACCATTGTTCTCAATCGGCAGCATGCACCAGACTAGGAAGATGCACTGAAAAAGGAAGGGTGTTTTTTTTTTATTCAATTCTATTTTAGGTGATAATTTTGTTAGAATATATGTAAAAATAAGCAGACTACTATGAATATATTCCAACGATGGTTGATTAGTCCTTTTTTAAATTTAACTCGAGCACTGACTGACTGACAAACATCCAAAAGTATAAATAAACATGAGGGGCTTCTAAACTTTGCAAATCGGAATCGACATTTAACTACCATCCGTGTCAAAAATATGTTGGGGTTATTTTCTAATCTGCAGTATTGCGAGCCCATAAAAGAATGATCGTATTTCTTTGTTTTTTGAACTTCATACATTTCCTTAAAGTATTGCAATGAGGATACCGTGGAGTTGCAAGAGAAGACCAAATATCATATTGTACAAAGGAATATCAATAAGCAACAAGTCTCTGTAATATTTTGTTAAAACAAAATGAAAACTAACTGTGTTTGTGTATTTACATAGTGTATTCCTTAAGTATTTATGTAAAGTAAATAGTGTAAATCTTTCTCATTGTGTTCGATTTTTGTTCACACGAGCGTTATTTAGGGTAATATTATTAAAATTGTAATCACCCATCTCTAGCAGGTAAGCTGACTGCAATGGAAAAATTAAAATAGTTCACTTTTTCATTGGGTTTGGCAATTTTCATTTTATTATTCGTGTCAACTTCACCTATTGTTAATGCCTACATGCTACATGCTGCAATACCGTCATAGTTCAAAGTTTACAAAAATATCGTAAACGTGGAAGATGCATATTTGACACTAGTTTCCTTACCAAAAAAAAAAATAAACAAATAATAAAAATAGTAACGCTTTAACATTTAACATACAAACCCAGGTACATAATAGTATTAAATAGTTTATTTATCCAGCCTAACCTAGTAATGATTGACTTTACTGCAGCCAGCCTATCTCACCATACATCCTTATCTTCAACTACCAGAAATATTTCTGAAATCCTAAATATTTTAGCTGCAGTTAGATATCATAACATTGCTATAGCGTTATCAAAAACAATTGCATTTAAAAATAAAATTTATTTGGGGATTTTATTAAAAACCAGTTCTGAAAAACACATAACGAGAACTCACTTTGATTGCGAATATTACTATAGTATAATAAATAGCCATATTTATCAATAATAATAGCAGCTGTATATTTATTTATTTGAATGTAAAAATGCTTCATATCATTTAGGATTACTTATTATTTAACAATTTAAGTATGGCAACATAGATCGTAAATGAAATGGCTTTCCTATTAATACTTGGAGCATCTGGTGGTAAATAGAAAAACAAGTTTCCAGATCATAAATTGTGATCTCGAGTTCAACGAAATACATATTTAATTTATTTCAATGTGAAAAAACCAATGATGCAATATCAAAAATCAAAATATTCCCTGACCGCTTTCGAAATTCCTTGACGTTCTCTGACCAATTTTTCGTTCCCTGATTTTCTAGTCCAGTGGCAACTATAAAATGTTGTTTGACTGTAGCAAATACGCGATATGCTAACAAAAATATCTATCAACACAAAGTAAGAACACTAAACCGATAAAAAATCATTTTTTACGTACTACCAAATACACGGTTTTGGATTTATGAAAAACGAAGTATTTAAATTTTAATGAAAAGTGTTCGATGCCACAGCCTATAAGACCCGTTCAACCTGCCGAAGTACCTGTTACCTTCCGATCTTGTCCTCTCGGATACTGCTGTAGTCGTGCCAAATTAGTAATCATGAGATGTTAAATTTGGATGTTTGGATTTGGATTTTCAAATGTCCTAGCTGTTTTATATTCCTTTGGTCTCCATTAATGACAAACAATATTGCTAGTTGCTTGATTGTTAAATAATAATTTTTTCTAACAGAAAAAAAGTAATATTTTAGTCAAATAGCATCGAAAAAAATCGAAATTGTGTTCAGTGCCCGAAAACTTTGCGCATATTTTTGGGTTCTTTGGCAACAGCGTCACTTTTATAGATGTAATTCAATTGGTTTAAAAAAAAATACATAATTGTGAGTATTTTCCTTCCTTCCTGCCACATAGCAGTTAAACCAAACCAATTAAAGTTTCAAATAAAACCATACCAACAAAATCACAGTATAACTAGAGCAATACTATCGAGAGTAAGTGAACAACGAGTGGGTGGCGTTGGTGTAAAGGATAGTGGTGACGTTAAATATTGCCAAATTTTAAATAAGGAGCCTTTGGCAACAGTACCTTGGTGACCCAAGCCGATTTAAACCCTCTTTCTGCAGGCGGCAGGTTCCACAAACGCAACTTCGTTGCAAGCAAAATGGACCATTATCGTATCTGAGTGCTTCTACGAAAGGCAAAATATGCCAAATAAAAAAAAAGAAGCACACGAAAACCCAGTTCAAATAGTTGTTAAATGAAAGGAAGTTATCTTGCAGAGATGAAGTAGGAAACCAAAAATGTGATGATTGTTTATACAAAAATATTAAGGACACTATATCCTTTCGTAGGTCACTGCTGTTCATAAATATGTATGTAAAACACAAAATTATAGAAATACACACACATATCATATTAATATCTTACCTTCAACAACCAATAAAGCGGAATAACAGATGTCAAAATTACGGAAAAATATTCAATAATTGACAAAATGCCATATGTTACCCAATAGGTCAACCATTTGGTATCATCTAATTTTGTACTTGATTCAATTGCATGGATGGAGATGTAAGCCGGGTAAACAACGCCAATAATATTGCACAACAATTGTGCACCATAGCCGAAGATCAAGTAGAGAGCACAAAGTCCAGCAACGCCTAAAAGGAATAAAAAAAAAAGAATTTATTTTAAATTTTCACTTTGAAAAACTAAATTCGAACAAATAAATTATAGAATTTGGCTCACCAATTTGGAAAAGCCAACCATTTTCACTGGTCAACAGTTCAATAAGTTTGTCTGTTAGTTTTTCAAACATTTTTTTTTCACGCAAAAAAATAAAATAAAATAAAAACAACTATTTACTAGTAGTCCAACAATGAATACAGCTCTGGCACTGGCTTACTTCGCCTATCTACGAACACAATTATTCATCGCTGAAAAGGGACTTCATCAGTGAAAGAAGAAATTGCTGCGAGCCTATGCCATTTCTATAAATGTTCTCTAGCTGTTGTCAAAGAATGAAAATATGCTTTTCATAGAATTACAATAAATTGCCCGTGATCATCTCATGTAGTTGTAGAATAAAAGAAATGCCGAATGATTCGAATGCAAAGCGAAGAAAAACACACAGTTGTGTATTGTTGTATTTTTAGAAAGGGCATTCGTTTATGTACTCATAAATGAATTTCATATTTTTATTTAGAGTGGCAAATTGTTGCAAATATTCGCCGGTGATTGGCCATGTACTGTACATAGTGTGTTTTGTAGCTACACTGTACGCATCGTTTAATGATGTACAACGAGGTGTAGCAATTGCGAATAGCCCGTGAGTGACAGTGAGTCGATGAATAAATCAAATGCAGTAATAGTAGCTAATAGCTGCCTTTTCAAAACTAATTAAAAGCTGTTTCAATGTGAGAGCTGGAAATGCTTTAGAGATGATGACGATCAAACTAAGTGCAGGAACCGCATTCAGAAGATAATTATTTCCTATTAATTGATCAGCTAAAACTATTACTTATAAATCGTGTTAAAACTAGCTTATAATAAAAGCATTCTGAAGGTCATCGTCTAACAAGCACGTCAACCAAAATGTGCCTTAAGACTATTTTGTAAGGTATAGACATCACACGTAGACTTTACGAATATTAGAAGCATGACATTTATAGCCAACTGATTGCGAACTGAGCTGAGATGGCTAAGCAGACCACTTCCATCTTTTTGGAAGACGCGTTTGCCAAGAAAATAGCCATCCTCGAAGCATTTGAAAAGTCTTTATGGACGTGAAGCTGCGACTACAAAGACCTGGCAGTGTTTATAAGGCGAGCAAACTATTGAACTGAGTCCACATATAAAGTACTATGGGATGGTATTGGACCTTAAGATCAAATGCGAAGGTCATCTAAAACATGTACGCAAAAGGGCGTCTCGGGCACTTTTGAGACTTATACCAGACGTCTGGAGAGCCAAGCAGCCAATTCGAAATCTGCTGTCAACCAGTGGAAATTCTTAACATATTCTTAAGTACACGAATCCCAATTGGGTATCGTCGACGAATAAGAAAACATTGCATCGCTGAGAGTGTCTGGCGAAGCCATGCCGAATGCGCACCGAACATTTTTAGGTGAGAACCAGACGAAAGGCAAAAACAGTTCAAACAACCCAACCTATAGAGAAGGGCACCAGTAGAAATCAAAGATAATAAAATTTCTACTTGACACAATTCCTGTCAGTCCAAGGAGTATCTTTACAAATACAAGCATGTGGATAACTCATACTGCCCGCACTGAGCATGTCTTTATAGTATGCCGAATGTTTGATATGCATGGACTGTTCTTAGAAAGAGAAAATTTGCGGTGAAGTCACACAAAGAAAAAAAAATCTCCACAGTCTAGTGTTGCGCAAAGGTAAGTTTCAGAGTGTTACCCTAATACTTATACGCTCCCGTGACAATTTTATCCATTCCATCTTGTTGTTGTGTAGAATGAAATACGCATTATTAGTGTACCCATAAGCAATTTCCTCGCTCCTATCAATTTCTTTCAGCAAGAAGTCGACTTTGAACTCAACCTAGACCGTTTTACAACTCTCAGTTACCTAACTTTTCTACATTTAGGCATCTCCGGTATTTATTTTACTTTAGATTTCAAAACAGATTCAATACTGCACAAAGTGATATTGTCGTATACAGCGCGTGCTCAATCAATGCTTCTTAAGGAGATTTAACTGTACGAACGGCTGAACATATTTTGCAGAAAAGTTAGATTAGCGTATGCGCACGTACCTGTCTGACAAAAGGCCAAGACAACTTCTCGAAAAGGCAAATTAAATTTAAGTCAAGAATCACAGAAACCAGATGGCTGCATTTGGGATTGCGATTGGGATTGGGATTGCAATAAGAAAGTAATTCTTCCGAACTAGTTGAGAAGGAGATGAGATTTCATGTGAGTTCTTGTCTTTAAAAAAATTTGACAAGAAAGAAATTTAATTGTTTATAGTAAGAACTTTGATTGGTTCATCGTCTTCGGGGTAAATATCAACTCGACTTATGGCAACTTAATGAAGACTTGACTGATTGATTACTTTATAAAATCGGTGATACTTTAGTTTACCACAACAAATGAGGTTAAAATTCCTGCCATAACCGCAAGCTTGAAGTGCAAATCACTTAGTCTGCTAGTTCTGCCAGATAAGCATTAAAGGGGACAGATAATGGACGCTTTTGAGAGAAAAATTAAGAATGTATTTCTCTTTTTGCGAGGAAGGAGGAGAGAAGGAAGAGAAGGTACAACTGCGTGATACAACTGTATTAGCTGTACGAAGATGTTGATGTAGTACAACAAACCAAAACATGTGCTTGTCTTGGTGGTTTTTTTGCTGCGCATAGTTTTACGTAAACTTTACAAAACCAAAACTATTGCATTTCCAGGTTTTCTGGTTAAGCAACATTTTTGGGTTGTTAGCGTGTAGCATAGATTAATCACTAATGTTTTGTCATACTTTTAAACTTTTCAGGCCTCATTTCCGCAAGAGTGAATGTTTCTGTTTTGTAAAGCCAAATTCTTTCTCACGACCGCATACGTGTAATTTCATTTACAGGAAACAAAATAGTATCTGGGTGGTCGGATACGCAGTATTAAATGATTCAGTTCCCTTACCGCAGGCTATAAGTACGCTTATACGCTTCGGGTATATGTTTTCTGTCTATTGTGTCCGCCGTAATGCACTTGAGGATTTATACCCCACTTCCAGGAGTCCCATACAAAAGTTTCTTAACTTTTAATGCACTAATGCTTCCCGGTAATTTGCGTAAAACATGTATGTATGTACGTATAAAGTACAAGAAATCCTAAGACTACTACTACTACTAAATATGAAGTGAAATTATAATTGCGTACTAAAATATTCGTTGATTAATTTGTATGAAATGCGAAAATAGCTTAAAAATTGAAAGAATGCATTCTGGATAAGACATTTTAGAGCGTTCTGAAAAAAACATTCCGATATGATTTCTGAAGAAAAGAGTTATAGACAAGGATAAAACTATTAAATGTCACTACTTAGTATGTCTGTTATGCATTCACATTTGAGCGTAAAGTTGAATTACTAAAAATAATGTATTGACAAACAACACATTATGTTTTCATGCTAAACTTGAACTTGATACAAATTTGTACACGTACTACGGAAGTATGTCAAATCTCGGTGTATATAAGAGTAAAATGTAGACTTACATCGCACCTGTGGTGGAGTATCCATTTCGATAGGCCTAACAGCTAGGTATCTACTCACATTCAAAACAATAAAAAATATAAAACAAAACCGGCAACTTAACGTCGCTATCTTATTTATCTCGCGTTGAACTGGTTTTTCGCTCCACTTCAACAGACTCTACTACACAAGACTGAAAAACTCAGCCACCACATCATCATAAATCATCTCGCTTACATCATGAGATGGTCAGCAGCTAACTTCCGATTATAATCGCCTATCGCGGCTATCTGCCGAAAATGGACTAGTAAACTGAATGTCTTGTTAACGAAAGCGATCAACTGCTTTGAGTATATCTTGAATCTGATGCGATAACACAAAAAATCAATTTCATGTACATAATTGCAAACCTAGTATGCGTGTCAAAACACACAGCATCGGCGACCACTTGAGTTCATTTACTATGATGTTGAACTATGCATGTACCTTTTAAGATTCTGTTTATAAGCTCCACGACGTTTTCTTCGGACTTTTTAACTGTGCGAGGTGATGAAGGCATCATTAAAAACAATTAGGTAAAATAAAAAAATTAACTAACACGCGGTTTACTTTCACCTAAAATTTCAACTAAACTACGTGTCACTCTTGTTACAATAATTAATTATGGGTGACCTGTCTAATGATATCTAATGAGAACAGAGTGAATGCGACCGATATTCAACTGAAAATTCCCTTAAACGTTTCCATTTCAGAAAAGAAATTATTGATAAAATTCGAGATAACACCGATGTTTTGATTTTAACAGGCATCACTTTATAAAGTTGAATAGGTATGTAGGTACAAAAATAAAAACCACAATTGAAAGGTTAAAAAGGGCGGCAACAACAAAATGTATATAAAACATGACACTTCGTTTCATTTTTGGTGGGGCGAAAGTGTATGACTAGACAAAAAGGACAATTTGGGGCAGCTAGATTACTCACCAAAGAATAAATATAGTCGGGGTACGGCTGATTTTGATTCCAAAAATTCAAAAGCCTGTGTCCATGGTTTGGAGTTGTCCCGAAGAGATTTATCAATTGAATCCTTAATTTTATCAACCTGTGCAGACGCCATTTTTGGTAGAGATTTAGATTATGCTAGGGGAGAAAATTATTATAATTAATCTAATTGGCAATAGGATGGGATAAATTAAAAAAACTACCTATTTTGGGGATGACAGCAGAATTAAAAAAAACGGAACTGTCTGTTGAAGTAGAAAGAATAAATTTCGATTTCGAACTTCGAAGCGCAGCTGTCATTTGAATAAATTATGAGCAGTGAAGTTGGAAGTAGTTCAAAAATGGAGGAGCTGCCAGCAACGTTGGTTATTGTGAGATTGTTTAGTTTTAGTACCTATTACAAAATAGATATTACAAAACTATACTATTATTAATAAATGCTCTCACTAAAACTTACGAAATGGTTAGGGAACGATTTTCTAGTAAAAAAAGTAACGTTTAAACAATCTGGAAATATTTGTAAAATTTGACGGAAAAACAAACATGTGACTATAGAAAACAAGCAAACTGCCACGTTATTTTAGTTTAGTAAAAAAATTCAAATAATCCGCATAAACAAATATAAATTACAAATTGAATGCATTTGACAGTTTTTTCATTCCTATTACGAATTTTTCGAGTTCGGGAACGTCATTGAGTAAAAATTCGTATTAATATACAGGAACTGACCAATTTACTTTTCTGTAATATGACTTGTCTTGGACGTTTTGTGCTGGCCTTGGTTGTTGGCTTAAAAGATTGAACCACAGTTTGTCCTGATATTTTAGCAGTCTATAGTTTAAAAAAACTTATTCTGAAAGACTGATTGACTAACACAGCAACTGAGTTAGTCAGGGTTACCTAAAGTTAAAGGAAGCACAATTTTGATTTATTATTGTTTAATTTCTAAATTGATTTTTTTTTTCAAATCGATAGCAAAATTGGGGAGCTGGCAATAAGTAATTGATTTAAATAAGAATTAATATCTTGAACATAATATAAAACCATTACGTACAATACATTAATAACTTATTTGTTTTCCGATTTAAATTGTATCAAAATAGAGCTAATCACTTGTTGAATTTTTTTTGCAAACAAAATTACTTAATTCTGATCTAAATTTTTCTTAAAATCTGTTTTTTTATTTCACTAATTGAAATCGATTTCAATGAACAGCTGATATTTGTCGTTTCACTGATGTGTTCGATTATCTTTCTATTCTGATCTGTCAGTTTTGCATTTAATGATCAACTCTAACCTTTAAATCGGTAACAGTGGCCTTTCACTGACAGAAATTTTTAATGATTGACTTTTCAAAAAAAATTAAATATCTGTTCCACTGATTTGTTCCAATGATGCATTTGATCTTTTATTTCCTGCGATTCGAGCATGATACGGAATCCAAACAAGTATGTTTATTCTAACGACCGAGTTCAAGGAATTCTTGCGTGAAAGCAGTATCTTGGAATTGGTGAAAGGATTAAGTAAGGCCTTAAGTGCATTTTGACTTTTACTTTAGAAACATACACTTTAAATCTTCATTCTACTCTTCACGATTTAATGCATAGAGACCCGTATGGATGACTACTTAAAAGCCTTACGTTGAATCATCCTTCTCTTGGCTCAGATCCTTCCCGTAACTATTCTGAAACTTTGGAAAGGTCATAAACACGAACGCTTATTTTTAATATATCCAATAAAAATAGAAACTACATTTAAACGAATCCTCATTTATTCTCTAACTCTCAAATTGAGCGTATCAACAAAAAATAAATTTGTTTGTAAATATTAGATTTAAGAATTTTTAGCATCTAAAAAATAATCCGCATTTATTCGACATTTCGACATTTCAACGCATTTTCCATTTATTTTTAAACATTAAATTAAAGATCTATAATATAATATATTTGTATGTACAACATTTTCCTTCGATATCCTTCAAGCAGTAGTCGTTTCTTGTTTGCTGTTAGCGCTTAGCTGATTTTGATTCGGAATTTCCTTTTTGACCGGTCTCTCTGTTTGTTAAAAAAAAAATAAATTCGATTTGCGTATGGAATAAACAATATATATATATATATATATAACATACCAATTTGCTGGATAATCACATTTGTAAGATTATTTAAAGGTAGTTCAATGAACATATACAAAAAGAACGACGCAAAGAATGACATCACGACACTTGTCAAAATGTAGGTAATCTAAAATAAAAATATTAAATTATAAACGGAAAATCAAAATATAAGGGTTCCTTACCAAAACCATATTATTTGAGTGAATTGGCTGACGAACGCTTCCGGCCATGCACCGTATTATAAAAGTATGAATTAGAAAAACTTGAAACGATAGTCGTCCTAGAGGCACAAATATCTTCATTGACGAAAACTTGTAGAGAAGAGCTAAAGAAAAACATATTAAAATTTCGGCTGTATTAGAAGGTAAACAACTTACATCCAATTTTGAAGGCCATCAATAGAATCAGTGCCGCACACATGAGAGCCCATATATTTCGGTATAGTCCCGAGTATATCGCAACCCAAACGGATGGTCTCACAAATTCATACCTATAGAATATTTCTCCCGACATCAGCAGTAGAAATGGCAGAGGAATGCATAGAAAGATTATTCTGTTTAGATTTTTCTTTTTGCCTTTTAGATTTAAGTCTTCATTTTTGTATTTTAAATAAATAAATGCAGCAATTGTCCCGAAAAAGAATCCTCCAAAGTTCGTGTAAAAGGGTGTATAACCCTTGTATATAGTTTCACTGTTAGTCCAGAATAAATACCGATAAGAACTAGAAAAAACATCAATTTAATAAGTTTTCGAATATCGAATCTGTTTTTAATGTTCTTACTCTGGGGTTTCTTGGTGGATGGCATCGATTTTAAAAATATATGTTACTAAGCCTGTTGACAGAAATGACATGACTACTCCACTGCCTAAAATGTAGTTGCGCGTATGAGGAAACCTAAAATGATTAGAAGATTTGACTGCAGTGATAGTTATAGTTTTCGCTCGCTTTTAAAATGGGTCGAAAAAGTAATTTGTTTACCAATCTAAGCTTTAAAAAAAAAATCTTTATATTTCTTACCTTGCAATGAAAATAAGTACAGCACCCAATATCATGTACAACTGGAAATCAGTCGCCAGATACCAAGTTTGATGGAGGCACTATACCCAAATAAAGTAGATTCAAACATTTTCGTTAAAAAAAATGATCCCGTTATACGTACGCTTTTCTTTAATGTAAAGTTATTGATAAATAATAAATTAGCCCACCAAGTGTCCCTGCAAAGCACATTTTCAGCCTGAACAATATGCCTCCAAAACGGGCCATCTTGAAGACGTGGTAATATTGATGCATTCAAAAGAATTATAAACGCTAACGATGGCACCAATCTGAAAAAGAATTAATACAATAAATTGTGTATGAATGTTTTTGTTTATTCGAATTTACCTTATATATCGAAACGCAACCAATTTTCCCCAATCGGCGAGACCAGGCTTTTTCGAACCCATCTGCCGTTGGAAACCAATGCACAAGAAAAAGCTGCTCATAACTAAAAACACCTGAATAATTACGCTGCCGTTTATGAAGAGATTTGATCCAACCCTGTAGAAGATCTTTTCTACAAATTCTGTATTAGCCGTTGGAATGGACTTTATAAGGAGCAACACGTGTGCAAAGACAACCAATAGAGTACCAAAAAATCTGTAGCACTCAAGAAATCTTAAGTCTTTTGCGATACCATTACGCGAAGGTGTAATAAAACGATAGTAGTTTCGAAACAGCGAGAAAGACGTTAGCAATTTGTCCTCTGAAAGTATTAAAATAAAATTTAAATAGAATGCAAACCTTTTGTACTTAGAACTTACGTTGAGTGTGTAAAATTTGCTGGTAAAACTCATTTTCGGTCATATCTAGAGGCTTTTTATTTTTCAAAAGGCGATCGTAATTTGTCGAGAGAATAACCAAAAAGACTAGAGTTCCAACAAGAACCATTAAGCTGATCTCCAAGTAATCTTAGGAAAACAAAAAGGTTATAATGTTAATGAGAAATGTAAAACTTTTCTGATTGGCACTCACTAAAATCTTCAAAATCGTTGTTCGAAACACAATATTGAATAAAGGAACGCACTTGTAGACCATAATTTTTCTCGAACTTATAATTAAGGCATGTATTTATGGTCTTATGATTAAGAATCCTGGTATCGGATTTTTTTTGATTGATATCAGTAAAGTATTCAATTAACTAAAAGAGATATATATTTTTTTTAAATTTGAATTAATTTGAAAAATGCAAGCACAAACTGCTGTATCGTGAATATTTCCTGCGTAAAGTTGATCCTTGCGGAATGTACTTAATGGGCTAACAAGTTCCTTGCATGGATTCAAACAAACTCCAAAATATAGGCTGTCATGTCGGTAGTGACGTTTGATGACTGCTGAAAAGTTCTGAAAATAAATTAATTTATTTTAATGTATGCATTGGGCCTCCACAACTGTCAGAGATTAGTCCAACTGACTGTCAAATCTGCTCTAACTGGAATAAGCTCTGATAATTGTGGATGGGTAAATACATAGGCACAAGAATAAGAAAAAATCGACAAGAAATGGCGCCCAATAAGAACCTCTGCTCTTATTTATAGTAGATGGATTATTTTTTTAAGAATCGATAGGGACATATTACATCATAGTGAAAGGCATACACAAATGGAAGCATTGCTTAGAGCGCGACATACACAAAACATATAAAACATAAGAAGGCAAATGTAATAATAAAATGTATAATGATATTCCGAATAATTTAAAGTGCAGTAAAACACCAAAAATAAATGCAAAAGCACCATTTAATTGCTACAATTCATGGGACCTGTATGAAAATAACTGTGAGAGTATAAGTACGGCCAGTGAACCGTGATTGCATAGAGAGATTTCACTATCAACAAAGATAACCGCTTTTTTCTTGGCTGTGTCCTTTTTAATTTTGTCCGTATATTTTTGAGACCTTTTAATAATTTCGAATAGCATTATCATTTTGATTGCAACTGATAGATAGGACGCTTCCTTGAGGTAAGTATATATTTGTTTATGTATTTCATTCTTGAAAAAAAAAAAATAGTCTTGCCAATATTGGCTTTGTTGCATTTTTTAGTCCGGGTTTATTAAACTCAAACTGCTCTCTCATTCACCACAACCGGTTTTTTTCCAAGCCATATACATATGTATATGTACAAGTGTATCTTTTCGTGGGCTTAAAAGTGTACTTAGGAGGAATTGGAAGGAATTAAAAGTACTTAATTTTTTAAAAACGTAAACAATCAACAAAAACTTTTAGGTTTAGGAATTGAGAAATTTAGGAACATAGTATCCAATTTGAAATATAGTAAATTCTAACGTTGATATGTCTTAAACGTGAACAACAGTTTAAGCTTCAAGTTATCAATAAAATTCGAGCTAACTGCATTTAGCTTGCAATTATTTTTCTTGGTATAACAGTTAATCTTGCACAGTTTTCAGTTTGTTGCAAGTCAGTTGTATTATACATTGTTTTGTCTGCTCGGTTTTTGCAAATAACGCTTTGCTTTAGCTCTATAGTTTTATGCGTCAAAATGTCTTTAAAAACCAACCTTTTTCTCACTTGGACATACATGTCATATGATGTGTCATGACATATTGTGTCTTTGGAGCAAACAAAATAAAGTGCACGACTGCGTCATACGAAACTTTCTCGGTACATGAGATGCGTTTGAAATGAGATGATGAGAAATTTATTTAAATCACTTTTTAGGTTTTAAAAAATTTGATTTTCTCAAAAACGGCACCTACAATTTTGATTTTATTTCGCACATTGGACAATTTTAATATAGTTGTTCCAAATACAAAAAATTATCAAAATCGTTAGAGCTGTTTTTGAGAAAACGAATTTAATTTAAATTTAAGTAAATCGTTATATGAAAAAAATATTTTAAAAATCTAAGTAATCAGATTTGTTTGAGTTTATAGTATAAAAAAAAATGTAAATTTTGTTTAAGTTCCCCAATATAACCCCAAAAACCTTATATTCGAACTTTGAAGCAAATTCGTCGAACCGTTTCGCCATACTGCGTCCGGACAGACAGACAGATCGACGGACGGCATTGGCTGACCCACTTTTTTGGATTTCTCTATAGTCGTAATATCATCCCTCATACTCAGTTTGAGTTCGAAATTTCCGCACGATCGCAATAACTTTCTCTTTAGTATACTAATGTATACGAGAAAGTTAAAAAACACAAAAACCGATGAAGGACTTGTTTTATTTAATTCCGTACCTACACATTATGTTAGCGCTTAATGCATCATATTTTATTTAATTAATTGTATTAAAAAAAAAACATTTATGTGGTAGTGAAAAGCTAAAACATATTTAATTAAATAGGGGCTACGGGATTGTTCTATTCTTTTGTCAAAATTTAACTGTCCCAAACGTTAAATCCCACATAAGAATGAACTGGATTCGTTTTAAGTGTTGTTAGTCGTATACTGGCGTGTTATTGAAGAAAGTCCTAAGTCCTAAGTCATAGTTTTGAGTAATTTCACTTTTTCTGTTTCGATATCTGCCATCGTTATATTAGACTATTACGCATATCTGAACCTACTACAAATTTGTACACATAGATATGACTAAAATAAGTGTAAGACTTTTGAAGAAAAATCGACAAATGAGAGATCAGTGGAGATAGGACTTTTTTGGCTTGAAACTGCAGTAAACAAAAATATGTCGTGGCTATTAAGAAAAAACGTCTTATCTCAATATTTTCATGTATTTTCAGTTTAAGCAAAGAGAAGGAAGTGACTTGAAAACCTTACAAAATAACATACATAACAACCATACAGTGATGGCTTATATAATTTAAAATAAGAATACCATCACCCCAAAGAAGTTATATCAAGTTAAAGTGAATATTAATGATTTTGAAGTATAACTACTTTAAATATTAGATTTACCTATGAAAATCACTTAAAATTTGTTGTATTACATCACCAAAAACAACCGCCCCACTTGCAACATTTGCAGATCCAACCAGATCCTCTCTACCCAGCACATAATCTACTAATGCAGTTTAATTAAAGCCAAAGTCTGTATCTTTTCTTCCTCTTCCCCCTACATATTGTTGCTTAAATCTCCCACTGAATTTAGAGTTAAAATACCTGCATCTTCTTTTATCCCTCCAATTAGAAAACAAAATCTACTACATATTTAGTTAAATACATTTTATAAAATTAGCCGAAAGCCCTGGTAGCTAGTGCTATTAGGGTACATAAGTATAATTGTATTATCTGTCAATAATGCTTAATTATAATAATAATATATTTTGTAGACCTAATTTAGTAACTCAAGAAATGTTAAAAATGTTGTTTGCTCAAATGCACTTGGGACTTTCTTAACAAATATGCGATTGTCGGATATGTTTCTAATGTCGTTATTGATTTTCAGGCACATTCCAAACGCATTTAATTTCTGAAATCGCGATATAAATAGAGTATTACTGCACCATTACAGATATGCTCTTAACTCAAAACATGACTTTTGGCGTTAAGGACTTTTTTGGTTAACACGGCAGTATACGTATACGTATGCGTTAACAAAACATACGTTCTCCAAACCAATAACAAGCAGTATTGAATGGGAGCGTATCAAAGTCCGGTCCTTTAATTCCCACTTTTTAAAAGCTATCCTTTTCGGATACTTCCGTTAAACAACACTTAATATACTATATATACTCATTAGTCACATAATTTTACTTACTGCAATTTGATTCCAAAGTGTTGAAGTTTCATTGGGCACTATCTCTCCTATTACCAAACAATAAGATGACGGTTCAGGTCTATCCAAACATAAATCATAATCGTCTAACTCATATAAGGGTGGCATTTGTCTATAAGCCGTCACTGTACGAAAGAAATTTAACTTAAATAAATTGATTTACATGAGGGATTTTATTTAAAATTCTTACTATTGAATTGACAAATCGTCCCTAACGGACACACCGCCACGATCAATAATGCAAAAAGTATTCTCATCTTGTCTAATACTAGGTGGATACTTATTATTTTAACAGTTAAACTAAATCAAGACTTGAGCCACTTCCCGGTTAAAACATAATCTATTATTTTTCGCAAATTGCAATTACTGTCACGCACTTCTGTTGTTTTTATTTTATAGCCTCTCGGATGAATAGATTTTGAAAATCACGGACTACCGATAGGAAGCGAGGCTGGCGATCTATTGCGTTAAAGACAAATTTCAGACTGAGTAGAGAATTGACTTTAAATTCTAACTTTGATTAAAATTTAACTTAACTTTTAGATGCGAATTTTAATGTCCGCCCTTGGCAATGTACATAGGTATAATTATTGTTTCATGTCGAATAAGTTTTCAATGCACAAGATATTCATTGTTTTTACACGCAGTTCAGATATCTATAGGTCACGTGTTCTTTGATCTTACGGATGAATGAGTGCAATACTTATTCGCCATTAAAATGTTGTTTAGTGTTGGCTACGATGATTTTGACAAAATTATGTTAACTTAATGTGAGCTTATATTGGATTTTATTTTTTTAGTATGATATGAGTATTGTGTAAATAAGCATTTAAGGTTGGTAGGTCGAATTAATGCTGACAGCAATTTTGTTCTTAAGAAAGGATTATTACAATAAATAAATTAGATTTAGTATAGTGATCTCGCTAAAAGGTTTTATATAGCTTTAGTTTTATAGTACGATAGTACGAGGTTATAAGGTAACGTACTTAAAGGTTAGAAAATATGAATGTCTAAATATAGTGCGAAGTGTTAAGCTACACAAAGAGATGAGCAATAAAACGTCAGAAAATTCTTTTCCGCAATCGAATTTGCATGTAACACTGTTTTGCTGGTCCGGTATGCGGGAAATAATTCGGTGTAGTTTCATTGTTTGGTTGTAAGTTGAGAATCAAAAGTATTTAATCCAGCCCGTGAAATTTATTTCGTTTGTATTCTTGCAAATATGCATCAGATTTCGGCAAGTTGATTCGCTATCGTGTGACTTTTTCAGTCTTGCCCTCGAGAGGTAATACGCAGGGAAAGTGTCAACATGGATGATACTAAGATCTTACAAGGGAAACATCTATCAACAAACAAACAAGCGTCTGTCGACCGACTAGAACAAAACGTCCCTATTGTTAGCAGGAACTCCGAGGAAGTTAAGGAGTTCATCTACCTCGGTATAAATATCAGCTCTAGGAATGATATCTTAGTGGAAATCCTACCTAGGAAACCGCTGCTACTTCCTTTTTGCAATGCAAATGGGTTTGAAGCTCCTGACTCGAAGGGAAAATTGCATGCTCTCTAGAACCCTTATCCTGCCAGTTCTGCTAAGCGCGGCTCCGAGTGCGAGACGATTAGCAGGAAAGGAGAGTTAGTACTGGGATCCTTCGAAAGAAAAATTCTTCGACGGATATTTGGTCCGGTGTGCGATGAGCTCGATACAACCGCGAACTCTATGAGCTGTACTAAGATGCGGATGTAGTCGACTAGATTGGCTCGGTCACATCGAGCCACTCAGGCAGAGACTCTTTACGGTTTAGGAGCCTGTTAAGTAAGTAAGCATCATCGCAAACAATCACAACTTGGTATGATTATTATCGTGTGTTTTTTGCTGAATATAGAAAAGCTTATCTTAAATTTAGAAATATGAATTTATTTTCTCTCTAACTTAGTTCTTCAACATAGCATTAAACTATACTATGCTATATCAGTTTAATTATTTCTGCAAGAATGTCATTGAATTTACTCACTACCTACTTCTAGTACTGTTAAAGTCAAACATCTATTGTTGCTTAATACAGTCAATTCTTGATATTCCGCAACTTTAATTTATTATATAAGATTTTCTTAATGTTTGCTATAAAGATTTTAATCTTTTTGGCTAGTCTCTTCAGTTCATGATATCATCAATGCATGCATACCATCTGCTGAAATGAAGCTTCTAAGAGATATTGGATGGAATATAAATTCTGTTGTAGGTCGCGGTAGAATAGAAGCGTTAATATTAACTGCTTTTGACTTGGGACCTTGATTTAAATTTTAATTTCCGAATGTCAAGACTATTAAGTGAGCAAATTAATCGGCATTGTCATGACACGGTACTATACTACATATTTCCACGGTCGTTGGCTGTCGGGTTAGAATGTACATAGTACGTACTGAGTCCAAAGATAGCAAATCAGACTTAACAATAATTTATTTAAAAGCTTCGTTTATCTATTGATAAAACCAGTCTTTAGTCGGTGGTGTCGTCTTAAGAAACTAAAGGGGGTGGTCTTTGGTTTTTCGCAAACTGATCATTTCACTATATAGCATTATAACTCACTAACTATAATTCGCTTAAGCTTAAGTTAAGTTTTTAATCTTTTTCCGGTGTTTCCAGCTCTTGCTCAACAGACTGGTGGATTAGTCTTAATATACGTGGTCACACAGTGGAACCACTTAGCTTAAAAGAGTTAATTTTCTTTTAAAAAAGAAGACAATTCCGCTATTTACAGGCGTGTAATCGGAGCTAACGTTGTTTCCTTCGTACATTTTCAATATCTGTGGGTGCCCTAAAGCCTGGGGTTCCAGCTGATTGATTGATGTTTCTGGTTCTTTTGGCAGCAGATTCGTGCACGTCCTGTGGTAGCAAATTAAGAATCGTTTTTAATTCAAGGGTTGGTGTCGTTCTCATTGCATTAATTTGCATTTAATTTTGCTTGCTAGCCCTTGTATTTTTATAAGTAACTTAAGTTTGGTTGCTATGTCTGTTGCTTGTCACAAGACTATGCTGCTATTCGTGGTATGCAACCCACCTTCTGTCATGTGTATTATGCATTAGCGTTTTTCCTTAGACTAAAAATATACTGGAGCTGCCGAGGTGAGTGATAGCAGCGAGGTGAGCGACGAAAACAAACACATGTTTTTTTATGGGAGCTCGCATACTGAGGCGTAAATCAAATTTATCTCCTGTCAACATTGTGCTCAACGCTGAAGCATCTCCGCTATCTTTATAGCTCCATTTATTTGGGCCTTATTCGTTCATTGACATCCAACTTCTCATTAAGTTTCCTATGACACCCAGATGATTTGCACTCTTCACTACATACAGGGGAATTCTCTGGTGGTTTGTATTTGTGAAAAGCACAAGTGCAATATTTTGGGGGGTTGGCCTAAAGACTATATTTTTACAAGTGGTAAGTTTTTATACAGTTCGCTTTTGCTTGATAAGGATTTGAACTTCATTAATGACTAGTACCTCCTCGTTTCCCGACATCCGCACACTTTCTATCTGACGGTTTCGGTCTATAGTAAGTGCTTCCCTATCCGCAGTCAATTTATTGTTAATGCATTTAATAGTTCTTTAATTTTGCAGAGATTATCTGAAAGTTATTTCCAAATTTAACTAAATAAATAATGAAATTATATTGGGTGTAATATAAACATATTAAAATGGCTAATGCTTTTTGTCTAGCACCCCCTTCATCTACATCAGATTGGCAGTGAGGTGGTTGTAAATACCAATTAAAGGAAATATGTTTACTTGTTCGATTGGCATCCCGGATCGGAGAGTTCGTTCGGATTACCAAACGAAAACGACATAAGTTGCAGCCATGTCATGCACCCAATTTTTTTTGTAAATAGAACATAACAATCGCAGCTTTAAATTTATTATATGTATTTTTATTTACAAATTCATCTATTTTGGAATACAGGAGATGTATATTTACAAAAGTATTTGCAGTCTAAAATAACATAAACATTTTTAGGTTAAATAAAAAAAAAACACACAATATAACTGTTTCTATTGCAGAAGAAAAATGCGTTAAGTACAATTTGTAAACAAACAAAAAATTGTATACAACTCTAATAATTCTGGAATAGACTTAATCTAGGTCTGCAACTACAGATTTATTTAAATTATTTTATATAAATATTTTTTCATTCAAAATATTACAAAAAACTTCACAATATACATATATATATAATATTTTTTATTTTTTATTTTTTTGTTCAATAATAATAATCATTTTGCGTTTTATAAACAATTTTTAAACCTATCTATCTAACGGTTTTCTTTTATAATATCAAATGGGCATTTGTTGTTGTTTTCATAGGTTTTCTCTTTTGTTTTTAATTTATACATTATTCTTTAAATAACCATTTTGCTTTACAATTTTACTTTAAGGTCACATGGTATCACTCAAAAATTCATATATACATAGATTTATATACTCGTGTGTGTGTGTATAGATTTATTTATATAAATTATTTAGATTCGCACAACTGGTGCCATGATTAAGAAAAACATTAAATAGAAACATAAAAATGTTGAACGAACGAAACACTCACACATAACGATTATACACTCATAGTATTAATTTTTATTTTTTATTTTTTATGATTCTTAAAAATTATTATTTAAAATTATCTCTCTGAGGTTTATTTTAAATCGTTTCCTTAAAACTTTCTAATATGAAAACGTTAAACTTTAAAAATATGTGCGTGTATACAGATTGAAAGTTATGCAAGATATATTGTTGTTGCTTTATTTTGGTAATAAATAAATATATAAAATATGTATGCTTTGTTTATAAATTCTTATTTGTTCTAATATTATTAAATTAAAAGTTAAGTGTAAACTATTGGCTTAAATATGTTTAAAATATGTTGTTTTCTGTTGGCTATCATCAGTTATATAAGTTTGCAAAAATAAATAATTCAAAATAATGCGGGAGTCGTGGATATGTATTATCTGTGGGTGCCGTATCAGTACTAGGTACTATGTCAGTATATTTTTTCTGACATTCTTGCTTCAAGCTATTTGTTGGAAAGAGATGGGTATGAGAATATCTTTCTCAAGCCTCAATTTGTTTCTACTGCATGCGGTAAATACAGATCAACTACAGAGTGTCCTTTCCGAGACGCGGTATGCTGATACTTCCTGTTAATCAGGAGGGACTCAATGAATGTGTACCGAAAGTGTATAGTATTATACCGCACTAGAAAAAAAGTGAGCGGCCTAAATAGATTTTAGTGCTAGAAGAAAGGCTCCATTCCAAACACATTTTATAAGAAAATTTAATTTAACTTGATCCACACTCCCGAATTCGAAACCTCATAAAAATAAAACAGGTAGGTCTACCTACATAGAATGTCCGAAAAAAATATAAATCATAATTGCATCTTTAGGCATAATCTTAAGAACAATATTTATATTAAAATAATTTAGAGAAACAGGTTAATAACTATAGAAAAAATTCTGTTTTGGAAGACACAGTAAAAAAAGTTCCAAATCATTGCTAAAATCTCGATTTTAAATTTAAAAGAATATCTTGAGAAATCAAACATACTTAATTAAATAAGAGGAAGAAAGGGAGAGAATAAGAATACTATAAGTTAAATTCGAAAATAATTTGATCAAAAAAAGTTTTAAACTGTTTACATGCCTTTTGTATTTCTAATTGTAAGACCAGCAATTGTAAAGAATTTGCTTATCAAGCTCATCAGCGTTCTCAATTTGAAACAGATAGAAAGGATACAATTTTCTTTATTTATAATACTTCAACTAACATCAACATCAAATTGTAACTGGTAACATCATTCATTGCTTCTCTAACAAAATGTAAATTTTGATTACAGTACGTCTTTAAACACTGGGAAACAAAGTTATATGTTGACTTAAAAAAGGGACATAGTCTATTATGTTTTAATTTATATTATAATTTAATTTATATTTATAATCATCATATATGTTCTTCCCAGGTGTAGCTTTACAAACTTTATTTTTTTTTTTTTTTTAAATTACGAACCCAGCAACTCCAAGAGATTTCAGGGCTTACAGTTTATTACATCTTCTATAGCAACATTTTAAGCTGTAATGAAGGTTACCTTTAGAAAAAATTGTAGGCCTTTTATGTTCTTGATGTTTGTCTCTTACAAAAATGAATAAAAAAAAAATTGATACTTAAATTCGTGGAATGAAAATGGCATAAGAATCACTACAAGGTCTATTTCCGAAATATCAATCATTAAAAATTAATATGTTGTATAACTATCTAAATAGTAATTAGTGCCACACGCTTACTTCGTCCAAAAGTGTTAATCATATGCGTACCTACTCTCACAATTTATTACCAACATTTGGTTAGGATGATTGCTTAGAAATATATTTATTTATGCAGTCGTGTTCTTGTACAGTTGTTGCCCTTAACCTTTTTTATGCGATAAAATAAAAAGACTGCTCTGGCTTAACTCTTGCACAAACATAATTTGAAGCAGACTACATTGAACGTTTAAATTAAACATTACAATAATTTAGTTTTCAATTTAATAATTTGAGTATTTTAGTATTGTCAGAATCATAGATTGTTAATCCGTTTCTTATCGTACTTTGATAAAACTATTTTAGCGCATTTTTTAAAAGAAAGAAATGTGGGGATAATGTTTGTTTTTTCGCGAACAGCACAAACGGTAGGATTATTTATTCATGAGTGACGGAATGAGCAAGAAGCGCTCATTTGAGCAAAATTAGAACACCAAACGGTAAAAAGAATAAAATCTACTTGATTCTACCATGCATGCGATTAATGTATATTTCAGATATTTGGACAAATGCACTTAGACAGGGCCAGTACAGGATGTTGGTGGCGTATGACTTGCAAAGACTAGGATCCCTCCGAGTAGCAAGATTCTACCGGATGTTCGCATGTTTGCGATGATGGAAAAGGAAGAAGAGGCAGATGAACTGCGCAATTGAGGGACATGACATGGCTGCATGGACGGATCAAAAATTCTGCGTAGTCAATTTTAACAACACCGAGCTCTTGGGCCATGGATGTTTCAACCGATGGCTCCAAAAATTGGGATTAACCTTTCTACACTGCCTGCGACAATTAATAAGAAGAGAAGTTGCAGTTAGGCACCTCCCCAAGAAAATTTTATCTAAAGGATATTCAAATCAAAACGTTAGATAACGACGGAAATATTTATCAGTTAAATATATAACTGATCAAAGCCCCTAATAGCACGACATTATATAGAGAAAACTTGACAAGGATAAGAGGCACAAAGAACGCAAAAATTAAACCACCATTATGTTATGAATAAAGTGGTTGCAGGGTGAATTCAAGGCTATAAGTGGAATGGCCTGTCAACTCACATATTCTCCGCTCAAAAACGAAAAAAAAAAATCTTGATCAAATCATATTTTGAAAGTGTTTAATAAAACTATTAAACAAATGCATTTGTTGCATATTTTTTTTTCAGAAACGACATTGTTAAGTAAGATGAATACTTCTACTGTGTTTTTTGCATTCACAATTCTTCAAGAATTGTAAATAAATGCACCTAATATCATATAAATACATGAGAATACAGTTATAAATGAATTTAGCCTCTCAATTGCTTACTGTGGTAAAGGTAATGAGTTGTTCATTATCGAACTAAAACCAAAAGGAAACTCATAAAAAATGACGTGACTCTCGATAAGTTGGCACACGCTAGAGATTTAGAACCTCAATATAACGATGAAAATACTGAGTATAATGTTTAAGTTAGGCACTCTTCGTGAGGCTTCCGGTCAAAGTTATTGAACAGAATATTAATTGAATTCGACTTAGCTTTAGTACATTATTATACTAACCATAAACCAAACCAAAACATTGTAAGATGCATTTTTCTGTTACAAAGCGAGTTGAATAAAAACGTCAACCTATAGTCTATGAAGTTTAAGTGTCAGCCAAATTGTTGGATTGATGAGCTTGCTTATCGCGGTATATTTACTACTAGCCCCACAAAAAAAATAATAAACTATGAAAAATTAACAAAGAATAAATAAAAAATCAATAAAAAAAAATTACTTAAAAGCGATGAGATTTTTTTTAATGTAGATACACACAATTTAGTAACCTACGAAACCGGAGAATATTGTTTCAGTTCTAAATATATCCAACTGTTTTAAATTTTTATATTTTAGAAGTTTTTGTATTTTTTTTTTAATTATTTTTGTTGTAACTTAAAAACAAGTTTTACTATTAGTTAACAAAAATTGTTTGATTAAGAAAATAAATTTGAATTTCACTATGCTTTTGTTTTTTCTTTTTAACTTTTTGCTTGCACAGTTCTTTTGAATTGATGTTATTTTTTTTTTGTTAAACTTAACTCGTTTTTGTTTTTGAATTTGAAAAAAATAAAATATAAAATGTACTGCTACTGTACGTGTTTATCCTTATTAATAAGGTCACAGACATTCGCCTGGGTTTTGCGCACAATATTTGGGAAATATTGGTTCAGCTTGAATACCTAATTCAACTAAACGATTACGAAAAACAGACATTCTACCAAATACTTCCCTTGGGACGGCATCCATGTCATGTTCGTCATCTGGGTCGCTCCAAAGTCTGCAATAAAAAAAAATAAATATATTACAAATTAAAATACGTATAATAAATGAAATAAAATAAAAACATTGGTGTTTGTGGAAGAAGAAGGCAAGCATTTCGTTTTAAATGTAGTAAAATGTAGCACTGGGTCATAAGTCAAAAAAAAAAACACATTATAGACTTATGACGCATTGTGGACTATGCACAAACCTATTAAATATTACTCTCACTTCTATTTCATATGAAATGAGAGCTGATGACCTAGCAAGTTAAGAATCGGTCTTATTTGAACAAAGCCTTTATTTACTACCAAGGTCGAAATATTTTAACACTTTTTATATTTAGAACGAATGTCTTGTCTAGATTTAAGAATGACCAGCTGAAAAAATTGCTTCATTTATAGGATAGAAGAGAACCTTTTTTGTAAACCAGAATCCTAATAGCTGGTGGAGCGACGTGGTTGCTCGATAACTTTCTCACCTAAAAAAAAAATCAACGATTGACAAGAGTTATTCTCCCTTTGATTTTTAATGAGATATCATTTTTAGATGCGAGAGCAAATCCGACGTATACAGTCCCTCACGTCTTCAAAGTTATAGCTGTATATTGTGAGGTTCGTTCCAATTCGACAATGTAAGTTCTCTTATTGTTCTCCCGCTTCTATTTCGATATTGTCAAACGTATCGGTAAGTGTTCACTTCATCCTATCATTCAGCGTGTGTCAGAAATTAAATATAGTTTCAGTTGGTTTGGGTACCCGAATGATTAAATAATACAGATCTAGTATTGGCAAAATGTGGGATTAAAGAGAATGACAAGATCCTGATGCGAGTTTGTATTAAATGTCTGTATATTGTAATGTGTAGGAAGTGTTGAGCGACTATGAAGGGTACCTAAATATTTAACTGCACGTCCGAAAACATGCTTAAAGGTGTACTGATAAGCGTTCCTAGCAAGGCGGGTATTGCGGATGAAATGTTTTAAAAGGAGAATATAATTGGTCATTGACAGAAAACAGCATTTTGTTATGGAACCATTAAATTCCGCTCAATTGGTTTTACCGCACGTAAGTATGCTATCGAGGTTTAGCATATGTTGCTCTTCTCGTTCTACGTCTTATTGTGAGTGGCGGCGTATGCCGGAAAACGAATGTGAGAAGCTGATGCTTATGTTATTGAATAAGAGGAGATCAGAATTAAAAATGAGTCATGAGTGTGATCATATTTGAACCTCAGAAACTGTAATTTTATGAACTTTCAAATAAACATATCATATTTTTGTTTTTGATATCAAATCCACAAGGCTTAAACTATAAGTTTAAAATTCTTTGATGTATTTAATATTGATAATTCCTTTTCTATTTAGACAACATTGAAGCAGGGTACGGAAACGCACGCTGACGAACAGTTCGCGAACATGGGCTTTTAAGTGAGAAATTGTGAGATCCGTGAGATGTTCGCTACTACATTGTTATATCGTCTCAAGCACGTGAGCGTGCGTTTCATAACGACTCACCTCGTGGTCTCACACCCTTTGTACGTTGACAAAAAGTCTCATTCGCATGCGTGAGACATATATGAGACAATTTTTGGACATCAGACTCAACTTGCGTGCGCAAATTAGTTAAATTGAAAACTAATATTGCTTCGGTCACATTCCACAGATCGAGGGATCGTTTTTTTGAGGTGGGGGTATGCTTTTTTGAAGGAATATCCCGTTTCTAGCTGCATTATCATTTATATAATAATATTCGTTTTTATGGCATTGTATTCAGCTAGTTTTTTTTCCTTTGTCCGGGATTTCAATGTCACTATCAACACCTATATTTTGTTATGTAAACAATTGTAGTAACGTTTTATATTCACTGGAATTTTTCACAATAACGGAAATTGGAACACAAAAAAAACCCACACCTACAATGAAAAAACAATGCAGCAACTACTAATTTTAATGAGACATTTACAAAACTCCCGCCTATAAAACCATAGCTGGAACCACTACCTGATATTTTCAACTTTAAACAATACAAAATTTGCAAAGTAAATATTTTGCATGGGACACCCAATTCAATTAAGAAATCTTCTATCTAAGTTGTTCCCAAAACAACGCTATTCCATTCACAAAACAATATGAATTGAAATCGCAGTCATAAATCTCTCCAACTAAATCAAACAATTTGCAACCAAAAACAACACAAACATATTTTTTACACGGCCGCAGCACTCGAACAGAAAACATTTTTTTCTAATGCCAATCCAATTCAATGAAATTCGAATTTTAAGAACGACTCACGAACAATACTCACGTCTCACGTGCGCACGCTAGCGGACATTTTCTAGTTTTGCCAAAACTCCCCCACGTGCGCTTGCGGTAGTAAAAATATAAATCGACTCACGCACGCGCACGCGAATTTTAAAAACTGAGTGGGCACGGGAGTAAAAAAATGAGAAGTGAGCTGTTTGTGTTCGGGTGCATGCGTTTCCGTTATTTGCATAGAAGAGCAAATCAAGCTCTAATGATGGTGGGGTTTATGATAAAACAATTTAGATTTGACAGGTGTTAAGCAAGCGGCCGACTTAAATGTGGGTAAAAAGTCTTACTTAGGAATATTTTCTTCCAGCATGCCCAGCAATGCATAATGCTCTCGTTGTTTTTGGTTGGATAAATCTAAAATTACGCCTACGCACAAAGTTCCTCTTCGAGGAAAACCCCAAAAAATATATTACAATTAATTTTGAAAACTTTTACTGTAAAGTTTGTTTCAATTTTAAAATTGTTTGATTTAGAGTGAAATTCAGCATATCCTCTTTTAAAACTGTTCGTATTTGAATTTGGTTTTCGGTTTCAATTCGGTCGGAATTGAGCATAGGGATAATTAAAAAGTTCTTGATTTTCAAGATATTTCGTAACCTGACGAATTATCAGCAAAACGCTGTTTTCTTTCCACTGACTTTGACATTAATAATTAATATCATCCGGGCCATCGCAAATAAATATGTTGGGATGCATTCATTGTTAAAAAAGGTCTCCGTTAGCTGTTATCGAAGTTGATTCAGTAGCGAGCTGTCTTTGTCGTAATTTTTCAGACAAATGGACAAGTTAAGTAGGGTTGTCAAAACCAAACATGGTTTAAGCTATATTCGAACTTTCTGACGACTGCATCTTTGGTATAAAATAAGCCTCACTTGGCATGAAGGCAAAGGACAAGCACAGTTGATACAAAACAGATACATAAGATATTAATCGGAAAATACAGGATCTGAAGCTTTTACAACGAATTTAGGTGTACGTACGTTTAAAGCCGATTCCGAATTGCAATTTATTTTTGAGACACCCAAATAGAGGACAATCTACGTTCCGACAGATACCCCTTTTTTTTGTTGGTATTTTTGGAATGCATAACACATGAATATGTGAACTTGTGAATGAAAATTACTTGTTAATTTGTAGCGATTGTAAATGTCTTCCTCGTCAGCATCAAAGTATCAATTCCTTCACAAAGGAAAAAAAAAATATTTTAATTGACCTACCTCTCGCCTAGAGCAGCTGATCTCGGCCATAATCTGTTGTCTAATTGATCCTCGTCAACTTGTTCCGTCCAGAGACAAACCTCTCCCCCGAGTACCTTTAAAAAAAAATCAAATTATTCACCAAACTGTTTTAGTTTATATAAGTGCATCCTTACTTGTTTTATTCGAAATTTATCCAATCGCATTCTTTCCCACGGCCTGTGCTTGTACACATTCTGCCACGTCCGATACGGTGAACATGCAGCATCGCCTATAAACAAGACACAACATGCCTTTAATCATCACACCATTTATACACCAACTGTGCATCCCCTCTTTACCTGTTGCCCTCCAACTTCCAAAGCCACAGTCCAAATACCAAGCATCCACATGTGAGAATATCAAACTGAAACCGTTATCGATGAGATCATAGTTCTCCTGCCATGTACTGCCACCCCAGACTTGTACAGCAAATTGGCTTTTGGGGAGACATTTCGTATTGGTCAAGCCACTGGACCATACCGATACCCATTTCGGTAGAGAGTTATTGTTTGCTATTTTAAGTCTGCGACAATAGAATGAACAAATATGAAGTCAAGCGATAGTTTATTGTCAAGTGGATGATGAGTAGCAACTTACCGCCCAAGAGCTTGGAGCATGAAATCACACCACATTTCCCGTAAATCGGTGTCGTTAAAATATTGCCCCCAGCATTCTAGGTTGACTTCATCACCGCCCAAGTGAAAGTAGTCTGTTGGACCGGTTAGATTTAGTAGTTCTTCGTAGAGCTTTTGCAAAATGAGGTATGTGTTGTTATTTTTCGGATTCAGTTGGCCGCAGGGTGGTTCACCTAGGGAAATGAATTCCTTTTAGAAATGTGATGATGAACAGAGTTTGATGGATATCATACCACAATAGAAGCTCCAGGGTTGTTGATTGATGCAGAGACTCAGTTCACCGAGCCCTCGCTTTGGTCCCCAATCCCATCCATTGCCTGCATGAGCAGGTGCGTCTATTTCAGGAATGACCTAAATCAGTCACTTTAGTATGAATTTAAATTTAGGAAGTTGCTTATATGTCTTACTTGAATGCCTCTAAGCTTCGCGAATGTTGAGACTTCCTTCACATCTTCATCTGTATAAGTTTCGCGTTCTGAATAAGCTCCATGTGCGGCTAATTCGGGATAGAATCTCGAGACGAATGGAAAACTCTGAGAATCCGTAATGTGCCAGTGAAACCGATTAAGTTTTGCCATTGACATCGCAGTCAGTGTACGCTTGATGGCCTCCACTGAAAAGTAATGTCTTGATGTGTCCAACATTACGCCGCGATAACTTTAAAGAAAAAATTAAACACATTTTACAAGCTCTAATTAAATTGTCAGACTCAACTTCTTACCGAAACTTTGGTGTATCAATCACTAACGACTTGGACAGTATTCTCAAAACATTATCTTCATCGTCGAACCAAATCATTTGTTGCAAAGTCGAAAGACCATGCCGCGCTCCAAAAAAGGAATTCGCATTTATCTTTGCAGTCATCTTTCGTTCATCGGCTGCAAAAGGCACAATGCATAACTTTACCAAGCGATAATCTTTCTTTACTCACATGAGGTTGTTATATTATAGCTCTCGTCCGTGTCGAAGCTCAATGTAGTGTCGCTGGATTTCTTAATCGTCACCTCGACTAGAAAATTATCAATGTCACAGTTGCCGCGCCGTAATTTCGATAGAAAACTATTCCGATGCTCGTGTGTTGTCTGTTCCTTACTAACACTATTTGTATTGCTGTTGCCACTACTAATAACTACATTACCAACACTACTTCCGGTATCCTGATAGTCTAGTTTTTGAATATGCCTCAAATCCTTGAGAAATAGATCAAACGAACTGCGAAATAGTGCGCCGACATTGTGGTATGGGGTGTCAATTGTTAAAACTACGTCTTCGGAGGTGAATTTTAATGATTTCGAGGTAACTGCCGACTTGACTGTTGGATGTGGCCAGATGTTAATATCGCCACAAGTCATGGCACAATTAAGGAAGGGAACTCGTTTCTCTGTCGGTGTTTCGGTAAGATAGTGATAACGGACACACTTGTCACCTTCGCATTTGTATGTCCAAGTTTTTTCGGATGGTCTGAAATAAAGTTAACGTGTTAGTGTTAGTGAAAGCAACATGATGGTAAAGTCGTCATACTTACATCGTATACATATTTAGTTCGGCTCGGTTTTTGATGGATTTTTCGAATGTGCTTATGAAAGACTGATGTTTCAAAGCACCCTGGTTCCAGTATAAGACTACCAATATGAACACTGTGGCAGTGAGCAGCATAAGCAGCGCCCTACGTAGAGATACTGCGAGTGCCATTTTTAATGCAAACCGTATCCTGAAAAGAGAAAATTAGAAAACATTATGAGTATTATGGTATCGAGGAGAAATTTTATTTAATATAATAATGCTTTTATGCCATCGGTAATGAGAAGTAGTACAGGAAATTGAACATGTTAGCCTAAGCTGCTTTAAGTAATATGCGGGCATACTACCTTAACTGCAACGTTACCGCTTGACACCTTATCTATCTCACTGTACATCGACTAGGTAAATATAATTTCGAAAGATTGCAATAACAGGTGACGGGACGTAACACAGTCGTAACTCTTGTATATCTCTTTGTTTAGTTGTCTATATTGCCACGCAACATGGCAAAAGGTTGAAATGAGTTTAAGTAAAATATTTTTAGGTAATTTGAAAGCTTATCACCGGTTTTACGTTTAAATGAACTACTAATGAAGAATTAGTTGGGGAACAGTGTGCATCTCAGTTAAGACCGTTACATCACGTTTGCTAATAGAAATTATTTGGCGGGAGATGGATTTCAGTTTCAGTAGATGATTCCCATTTGGAGTGGCCCGTTTCACTCAAAACCATTGAATATACATAATTGACGTAAGCTTGGCAGCCTAGACATGTATATAAACACAAAAGCAATTCAAAATACATATAATCAATACTTCACCGGGATCAACTTTTTTGCATTTCTTCCCTTTGTCTAACGAATTTGGCTAATAACTTTTATTGAAGATTAAAAGAGAATTCAAATAAAATGTAATCAATTTGTGGACGCTTAAAAAAATTAAATATTTGTGTGTCCATTGCATTGATCTTATTCTTCTTATTCTCAACGAGGTAATGAATAAGACTTGAGGGATGATAACTACTCAACTTTACTGCATACCTATTGGTTGGGCTTTGGGGTTCGTCCTATTATAAAATAGATAAAAAAAATATCTGCAGAGATTCCGGTTTCGTATTACTTAATCACTGAAGGCATTCAAACAGTTGAGGAGCCTTAAGGCTTGGCTTTATTTCGCTCATGTATAGGAACATTGATTTGACTGGGCATGTGCTTCAATTTTTCGAGATGGATATATTGACGCAAGTCTTCCTCAAATTTTCAACTTCTAATTTGACCAAGCTTCGTTACTCTTGTTATCGTACGAAGCATATTCATCTCAGCTAATGTTCAATAACGTACAACTGCTGAGTAGAGCATTTTTTCAGCTAAGAGGGCATTCATTTATTGGTCATAGAATAAAGCAGCATTTTTCTACACCCTACGCTTCACGATGTCTTTCGTAGAATAAATGTTTACCGTGAGATAGAGGAAGATGGACTCCTTAATCACCCCGAAGTTGCTATTATCAACAGTTACGTTTTGTCCTTGCCGGTGGACAGGTGTTTACTTGTTTGTTGAAAGCATGTATGCATTTGGTTTTGTCCTCGTTAAATTTAAGACCAACTAAACTCGCCTGTTCTTCAATTGCCACACAACCCTCTATCACGACATGATGAAGCGGCCGATTATGTACGGATCTAAAGTTCATAAAGGTAAGGTTTTTAGCAGTTTGCAGTTTTTTTTTTGGGAACCCAAGTTCGCTATCATAGCCGGCTTTGAAGTCGATAAACAGATGGTGCGTCTCGACTTAAATTTGTTTGTTTAATCAACTACGTGGGAATGTAATATTAAACTTTAAAGAAAGGATGCAGACTGCCTAATTATTAAACATACAAATTTGAATTTAACGATAACACGCTTAACAAGCCCAGTGATAATCATCGGCATGGCGATTCCATATCGAATAAAACACTCAAATTTGCAACAAATATTCAAAATTATTATTGTAATCGATAAATAGGCCTTTGACATCTACGTTCTAGAGACAACTTCATGTAAATGTTGTCTTCGGCTCCGTTTCAAATGGTCCATTCGGAAGGCCCTATTCTGCGTCACTCGCAGCATTTCGGCCTGTATTCCACGAACTACGCGTGTTATGTTATCCCGCAAGGCTTCAATTGTGTTCGGCTTGTCCACATAGACTAACGACTTTACATAACCCATCAAGAAATAATCAAGAGGAGTTAAATCGCATGATCTTGGCGGCCATTTCGAGAAATAAGCTGCTCGCCAAAACAGCTCCAACATTTCTATTGTTTCACGAGCTGTGGAGCATGTGGCACCGTCTTGATGAAACCACATGTCAACCAAGTTCAACTCAGCCAACTGGGGCAAAAAAAGTCGCGTATCATGGCTCTTTGAAGAAAAATGGACCGATGATGCCATTAGCCCATAAATCATACCAAACTGTCGTTTTTTCGGGATGCATAGGTAATTATTTTATGTCATGTGGCTGTTCATCACTCCAGATGCGACAGTTTTGCTTATTTACGTATCCGTTGAGCCAGATATTAGCCTCATCACTGAACACAATTTTTCGATAAAACAACGGATTTTCACATTTTCACAGAGCACACATTTTGAAAATAAATTTCGTTAGTCTTTCCATCATAAAATTGCAGAGTATGCTGAAACCTAACCTACTAACCAACCTGAAAAACTTAACTCTTAAAAAATCAAGCTATACACATACGTTTAACCCAATAAAACTGCCTAAAGAACAATTTTTCGGGAATACGTTCCATTATGACCTATCAATAGCAAATTCTGGAAACCAATACATTAACATTAGGAAATTTCACACCCAAAAAGTTACGTATACGCCTGAGTGAGTGCGATTAATACACTCCATTGAAAGAGTTGTTAAGGCAATTAAACGTTATTACACAAAATATTTATAGTGTATATAAATAATAAAGTATTGCAATCACTTAACTAGGGATTAAGTGAACATGATAGTCAACCAATCGAATATCTACCTTAAAAGTGTTATTAAAAAATAAATTAAGTACTTTAAATCACAGATTAATGAGATGGTGAATGATTTTTAAAAAATAGAAACATTATTTATAAAATGGTTTGCTCAGTTTACTCACCTAATAAGCATAATTTTTGCCAACACTTTTTAGAATTTAATTGCCTCGATTTTTGGTTCGTACATGTGTCTTTAAATGAGCACTCAAATCTGAATATACATGAGTTCGAATAAAACATTTACATGCGAACAGTCATAATATAGAAAACGGATGCGATATGGAAATGTTCGATTTCAGTCGCTAACATTTCTCGCGGCGGGTTCCGTGAAAGAGGTTATGCATTTTTTATAGAATTTTTGGAACAATTTTTTGCTTGACAATACCGTTCAAATCATAATAGCGCGCTCATTTAATCTGCATAACATGGTTAAGCACAAAAAAAGATGATATAGAATGAACAATGACAACACTTAAGCTGTTCTCTTACGATTGTCATTTAGCATAAAAGCCACTAGATTTCATATATAATGTGGGATTTCGCTCATTGTCCTTGAAAAAAGATAATCATATTTTTATGTTCTTTTTGTGTGCGCAATGTATGGAAAAAATTATATGGTATTTAAAACAAAATTATGTAACTAGATACATGTAGCATAGTTTTAGTCGAATATGACTATTAAAGGAATACTGTTTGCCAGTGTATCCGTGCGAGAACTGCGAGATATGTTAAACTTTTATATGTATATAAAGGGTGGGCCAGAAGCCACTAGTTCTTTTTAAATCATAGGTTATTTTGTCACTGACAGCTGTTTCCCGCTTGAAATCTTGATAGAAAGAAAGTCAGTTTCATACCTTCGCGGTATTTATTTTCCAAATTTATTGCTGTGTAGCCCAAACGGTGCGTTTTCTGAAAAGAAGTTTTGGCCAAAATGTAGCACCCACAGCGCCTGCTGTACGCAAGCTTGAACAAGAAGTGCGTAAGAATGGCATGCTAGTGGACAACACTTACTGTCCCCGTCATCGTATGGTGCGCACAGACAAGAATATGGGGACCATTTTTCTTCGATGCTGGGAACAACGTTACGGTTAACGGTGGGCGTTACAAAGCCAATATAACCGACTATTTTTTAAATGAAATTGAAGACATGGATTTGGACGAACTCTGGTTCATGCAGGATGGCGCGTCGTGCCACAATCGATCTTTAGCGCACCGCCCCGGAGTTGCGATTTGACCCATTGGACTTTTTTTGTGGGAAACCGTGAAGGACAGACACGATTCAAGCACTTAAGGCCAATCTCATATAAGAAATCAGTGAAAAAATTAACCGTTTGGTTGGTCAGGACACTCTTGCTTAAAGTCAGACAAGGAACTCGCCATCACAAAGTCGTTCTGCTTATTAGCTTTCCATTACCTTAATATCCATCTTAATATTATCAATGGGCACAACAGTCTCAGTAGTTTCGCATGAGTTTTATGTTTTCCCCAAACTCCCCAGATATTGACTCTATAAAATAGTTAAAAGATAAATAATTTCTACAATAAGTGGGTTAAGTGCGTTGAACTACGAAGCGGGGAGCCCCGCTTCAAATCCGCCTCATATCACCTAAAAGTTTGTATTTGCTGTCCAACCTCTTGCGGAAGTCTGACATTCAAGAGTAAAAACTGATATGAGAAGTCAGCATTTAACTGTAGGTCCTCCCATTCGTGTCAAAAATATGTATTCGTACAAACAATGGTTGGAGAAGCTAGGCTTTATGTCCTGTATGGACCGTATATGCCTAGTATTCATTCATTTAATTTCTTTAAGCACTGCCGAAATGTTTTGAATTAAGATTAAAGTCAATTCAGACCTTCAAGAAGGATATTGACTTAGCCTTTAAGATGTCATGCTCAGTTAGATATAGAAAAAACCCTACCGCCGTTGTGAAATGAAGACCTTTCCGACTACGTAAATCTTTAACATCTGTATATAAGGATTTCCCAAAATTTTATAAAAAAAGGAGTAAGATAAGCCAAAACAAAGGCTTGATCAGAATGCTGACAAATTATAAAAACCCTCAAAGATTCTGCAAGTTTTAGAAAGTTATTCATAAAAAACGAGGATTAGACTTGGATCCACTTCCTGAATGTAAATACCAATGTGCAACCCAGCAATCTTGCACTTTGTGAAGAGCCCAAATTGATAATAAACAAGAAAAATATGATCTAGTGTTTCTCCAACGAACTTAAAAGTCTTACGGTTTAGGAATCGGTCAGTTTTGAAAATATCAACATACCTACCTCAAGGGTAGCCCTACGGAGATAGCTTTGCACTAAGTTATGCGAACTATGGAAAGGTCTATTGTCTCCTATCAATACACGTCATGGGCCGATATTTGAGCAACAACAACATCCAGACTCGTTGAGGAGTGCAGAAAAAAACTGGCCATGCGAACATAAAAGGGAATGAAAGCCTGACATTGGTCCTCTCTTGCCGTATCCTCTGCAGAGGAGGTCCATTTCCCGCTACGTATTTTTCGTAAAGGGAAAAATCTTCCACTTTTTTTCGAACTTCACGATGAAAGGCAGCGTCTAGGTGAACGAATCTGATGAATTGTGTCATTTTCAGAACACTCAATCTTTTACACAAAATGTGTAAGGTCGTCGCAGACAAGCTGTTAAGCCCAACATCACTATCGGAACCGCGACAAGTCTACCACTTAAATATAGGTAAATCTGTAGGGGTTAAAGTTTCTACCCTAAAATTGCTGTTTACCATTTGAAGTAAGGACAATTACAAAAAAATCTAAGAACACTGTGACTAATTATCACATATTTGTACCTGTAGAAAACTTAATCACAAAACTTGTGCCGCAGAAAAAATATGGAAAACATATTTCGAAAAACCGTCGTCGATTAGGACACACCTATTAAAATATATATAGCAATTGTGTGAAACCTCACATATGGTCCCTAGTGGTGACGTTTACAAATTGATTTTGTTTGAGTAAAAAAACTTAAATTCACTTTTATTTGGTAAAAGGGCTTTTGTCTTTACTTAAACAAAAATCATAATCCCAAGAGTTCGTGGAATATGCTAAACAAATGTTGATTATGAAAATAGTTCAAATATTAAAAACTCCTTCCTTTCCCTTGGCTTCAATATATTGTATATTAAAATATAATGGTATATATCATAACATAAATTCAGAGAATGCAATCGATCGTGTATAGGTCAAACAAATTGACTTAGCTGACTGTTTAAATCAATTTAGTGCCCACCCTCAATGTTTTCCATTTATTCAAAGATCACGAAAACTCACAGTGATACCAATAAAACATGCTAGTGCAATATCAAAAGAACGTTACCCCAAATAATACATACAGTGAAATACGTGCTGCCATCTTTTATCGATAATCCTCACAATTCCATTCAATACCTCTAGGATTTTCTTTTACCAAAAAACACGAGATTAAAATCGACAGAATTGAATTGTTAACAAAGAAACACAGCGCTAATAGTTACGTAAATCTGACATTTAAATCAGTTAGAACATGAAATATTTCGCCTCGAGAAACGTGCACCCGCTGGCAGTAAAAAGAAAGCAACTGATTTAAACGGTGCCATACATTGACATGCAATAAAAATCCCACTTTTTTGCATGCGTAGAATTTATTAAACTTTTACATTTTCAGCCGTTTATTTTTCTGGCGGCCATTGAAGGGCATTCAAGTTAAGTTCTTCGGTCGATAACTCGGAGTCCACGTGTGTCCTGTGAATTAATTGCGACCATCTGCAACAGTTTGCAGGTTGCAGCTTCTCCAGTAGCACAGTTGGCTTTAATTATTCACAATGCATAAATGGCAAGTGTTTCTCTTGGAGGGGCGAATTGGAATTTGACTAGTTAGAAATGTTTTGGAGAAGAAAAACTAACAAACGAACGAACTTTAAAAAATAGAAATAAAAAAATACACTGCATTTACATGTTATCCAGTTAGGAGAACCCCCTAACTGAAAATTGAAAACTTTTATTTATTTCAATGTTTTTCTATTTTGTTTTTTAATTTGCGTAACCTACCATTTACTTGTTCATTATCAGGAAGAACAAAGTAAACAAAATAAAAAATAAACTAACAAGGAATTTCTTAGGACAGGACTATATCGCAATGTAACGTGTTTAGGAAAGTTTGTGAGAAACAAAAAAAAACAAAAACATAAGAAAAGGCTACAGTCCGCTTGGGGCGAACAGTATGATACCCTATCCATATCCCTATATGCCCCAAAGAAAAAAGCATTAAGAAGATGATGGATAGCATTTTATTTAGTTCTATTAATTAAAAACGCCCCCAAAAAGTGGGCGTGGCCAAAAACTTTGTATGGACGATATGTTGGAAAAAATATTGGGTAAATATTTTGTTAAACAGATTTTTTCGCTTTCTGTGAAAATTTTCGAAGAAAACAGCATTTTAGTCAAAAATGCCCACAAAAAGTAGGCGTGGCAAAAAACTTTATATGACAAACTTATAAAGGAGGACAGTGCCTACATATCTTGTGAAGGTTGTAACACTCTATCTCTCTAACTTTAGCTTTAAAACGGTTTTTTCTAAATTGTGGGCGTGGCAGTGGGCGTATTCAAAAAAATTTTACACTTAACCATTTCGGAGCCCTAGGGAATATGTGGTCCAAATTTCAGCTTCCTAGCTTAATTTTAAAGGCCTAAAAATTGCGTACGGACGGACGGACGGACGGACGGACATTGCTAGATAGTCTTAGGATTTGGTCCTGATCATAAATATATATACTTTTATGGGTCTACGGCGAATATTAAGGGGTGTTACAAACTATGTGTCAAAATTAATATACCCTTAGGATAGGGTATAAAAAGGACACGACTTCTAGTGCTTGGGTATACGCCTGTGGCCTCCTATTGAAGGTAAAACTAGGTGGCAACAGTCATGGAAGCGAATTTTCCACTTTACCCGAAGAAAGTGTTAAGCGTTCCATTTTGTTAGCTTTGTTACTAGAAATTGCGAATGCGATGACTGATGGGAGGGTAAGGTAAGGTAAGGTAAGGTGAGTAAGTGAGGGCTGTTATAGAGCGCATATTGTTTCCATAGGTTGCGAATGTGTAGATATGTACGAATGTATAGTTGTGGAAAATCGAAAGAAGTCATGTTAACTGGAAAATGGTAAACGGTTTTGGGTCACGCAGCCCAAACGGTTTCAATTGCACTTCTCAGTTCACTTTGAGTGTAAAATAAACTTTGATATTAATACAAAGTTAAACGAGTCCTTATTAAGTGTATTGAGCAAGGTCAGGCAGCTAATCAATTTGGATAATTTTACTTTTTGTGGCAAGTTGGTATATGTATTTTCTCATTAAGGCAACCTTGGGGGATAAAAAGTCACGAATTCCAAATCGATACCAACCGTCTTTTCATCCATTTTGCGTGAACAGAGACACACTTTACCGAGCTGTCTTAATTTTTAACTCGTTTTTAATTGAAACTCCGTCAAAGGTGTAATGTTTATCAATGTTACTGTACAAGCGTTAAAACTTTTTAAAACGCCACATCACAGAAATTATTTGTAATTTTACACATCCACAGCGGTGAGTTCAAAGTATTTGTATGACAGGGTCTAAGAATTTCGTTAGCGGCGATAAAATGCGAGGTTGAAACTCGTTTTAGCCCTCCATTAAAGGGGTAAGGGTAAACCTAAAAAAAAATTTTTAAACATAAATCTTTGACTAAAATCTTAAGTCATCGTGTTTACCAAAATTACGGAAAAAGTAGCGTCAAGTAGATAATATGCGGTTTGGGCTCTGAGATGCTAAGTCCGTCAGTCAGCCAGGTCAAATTGTTTTATAGTTAAAGAATATAAGATCTACAGTGCCGAATACGGAATTAAGCTTAAAATTGAAACTCGAGGACATGAGAGGTTATATTGGCTCCCCACGACGTCGATTATAATTTTAAGACGACTAATATTCGGGAATTTTACCTGACGTTTGCGTGTTCTTTTTCGCACTCCATAGCAACAAGCAACATCCGCCCTGCGTTTATTTCTTCTTTTAAATGACCCAAAAAATGTGACGAGTTAAACTCTTTGATATGTGCATACGGAGGCTTTTTTGAAATGTGAAATAAAGGGTGATTCATCGTGAGGTTTGATTTATAATGTAAAATAAAACACATCAATTTGAAAGTGAACTTTAAATTTGGTCAATCGTAGCCGGCTTGTTTCTGAAGACCTGAGACAAAGGTGTGATATCGCATGATTTAGGCGGCCAATTTACGGTAGCGAAACGTAAAAATGAAGTGCTCATCAAAACGATTTCTCAACACGTCCATTGTTTCACGCGCTGCATGGCTCACAGCGCCATCCTGTTGAAACCAGAGCTCACCGAGACCATGGGCTTGAATTTCAGGAAGCACATAGTCCATGAAAATGGCGCGATATCGGTTACCATTTACGGTAACATTCTGATTTGCCTAATTTTTAAAGAAATATGGAGCAATGATTCCACTTACAGCTACAGCTGCTATAGTCTCACCACTTCGTGCTGGATGTGGTCTAACCGGTCGAGTATCATCCACTAATGAAAACTGGGACTCAAATTTGCGAATGGTATTGGCAATAGTGTTTTCATTAAGTCGATTATGCGCACGAAAAGTATTTCTCACAGAACGCTGATATTCGTAGTATGGCTGAACAATTTGGAGACGCTGTTGTGGTTCAGTTATTCCATGATGACTTGTCAAACGATATTGTATAAAAGTGACAAAGCAGTTTGAAAGGTGTCACGCGTAATCTGTCAAAAAAAGCTCAATTAAAAATCAAACCTCACGATGAATCACCCTATATGTTACAAAAAGGTATTACCTTTGCAAAATACGCTTAAAATTTCCGAAACTCAACAATATGTTTTGAATTAAATTTTCTCCAAACAGTTGAGTTGAGTACTTAGTTCAGACAATTTAATGTTATAGGTTTTGCTTTGTTGGCCCTTATCTGAGACAGACACAAGCCCTGTCTAACTAATATGGATGCCGCTTTGATGAAGAAAAATATGCTGTTTCTTTTCAAGTGAGACAAAAATACTGCAAAATAGATGCAAATCTTCTAAATGTGTTTTTATTTCCAATGAAATGCGTGTCAAACTTTATGTCAAGTTGTATTTGGACTTAGGGGTAAATGAAGCTGCAATTTTCAGTTAACATAAAATAGGTTAAATTCTTGCTAACCCCTTTTATTTTGAAGACGAAATCAAAAAAACAACCGGAAAAGTAAGTTTGGTGAACGAAAACGTTTATTGACTTTATAAAAACAAACATTGTCCGCATATATGCCACTGCCAAAGCACGTTATAAAACACCTTGCACCTTTAAATTTGCCGAATATAAACGTCAGTTCGGGAAAAAGCGATTCCGATATAGGTAAATACTTTGTCAATACTCACTTAAAATGCTGAAATACATGATTTAACGTGCTCCCTCCCGTGTAGATACTTAACTTTTATAATCAAGATCACATATCATTTCTATAAAAAAAAAAAAAAATCAGACCATCACTGAAACTATTTTAGGCATTCACTCGTCGGAAGTCAAACATTTTTCACACCCAACGGTTTCGAATTAATTTTCCGCCAACGAAGACGACACATATCCTTACCCCACTGATGCGCCTGCTGAAAAATCTTTCAATTTCATCGTGTAAACACCACTTCGTTGTGTCACCCACCATCAATAGGCGCGCGCGTTCCGTCTAAGCAAAAAGTTTAGAACATTAATATAGCTTTGTCCATTCACAACGAGAAGGGGGCAACACGGCGACACTATAACAATTGCACTGTGCTACTGTGTGCTACTACTGCGAGAGCAGCACACTCTTCCACGATAATATCCTGCACGATACTAAAAACACCAACCACTCATATCTGTGCACCTCCACCTCCGCTATTGTTGGATCGGATTGTCCTGTTTTAGGTCTTTCACACAGTATCTACGTACTACAAGTATTGTTTTGTCGTAGTTATCTTCGTACACTCAACGAGGAGATACTATATATCCTTTCACACACAGCAACAACACAAAACAACGTGGTATTTGTGTTTTGGATTTTTGCTACTGCTCTTTGCTGTTTAACTGTGCTGTCAGTTGAACGTTCTAACATTTTTTTTATTTCGTTCCTCGTCGTCGTTTCCTGCTCCTGCCGCCGACAACTCTGCTGACTATCACAAGTGAAAGTGGAAATATATCCCCTAGAAAGGCAAACGGCACGGCACGGGACAACAGAGCGCATTGTAGAATTAAAAAAAAAAAAAATACAACTCACAACTAACCCCTAAAGGAAACCTCCTAGTCTACTATACCTTTTTGAGTCGATTCAGTCCGACTAGAGTAACCAGGTTGGAAGGTCGAATTCGACGAAGGAAATTCTTCTTCGCCGTCGGACGCGCGACGCGTATAACTCGTATCCTCTTTGAATGAGGGAAAAAGAAAACATTTCCTACCTCGAGGTAACGTGTGGATTTTAAGTTCTTGATTACGCAAGGACTCTACTACTAGGATCATCGTATATTTAAGTGACAAGTGTGTGCGTTTTTTTTTGTGTATATTTTTGAGAACGATAAGGATTTGCAAACACACAACATCAACAAAACGAAGAAATATACTTGAATAAAAATAAATTAATTATATTTCGTGTCGCAGTATGAGCCTTAAGGAGAATATACTGTTTCAGCGAAAGAGTGTTCTACTATCTACAAATAAGATCTAGAACTCGAATGAATTAGAAGTTAAACAATTCCCAAAGATTCACCCATTTTACGTAAGCATAACGGGCTGCTCTCCCACTTTTTCGCTGTCTGGTCTGGTCTGGTCTGGTCTGTTCTTCGTGGATTTGTAACGGTCGCCAACTAATCTAATGTCTTTGAAACGCTTGGCAGTTATTGCCGCAATCAGCCACGTTAAAGGCAACGCAAATCACAATTCAACGATGAATACAACGACCACCACAACGATGTCCTTTGCCGCCGCAAATTCAGCTTATAATCAAAATAGTGGCAACTCGCAGATTGGGGGACTTGGATTACTTCATCAGCAGAATTTAAGAAGTGGCGCAAATGTTGGTGTTGGCGGCTTTTCAGTGGGTGGCATTAGTGGTGGAGCACCTGTTATGGGTGGTAGCAGCAGTGGCAGCAGCAATCCTGGAGGATCCAATAACATAAATGGCAATGTAAACATTTTGCTCGGAGGGTGTGTATAATTTATTTATTTTTTTTTTATTGTGGACTTATGAAATGCTTTCATTTGCGGCATAATAATTGTTAAAGGATTGCGTCGACTATTTCAACACTTTGACTGTGTCTAACTTTTGAATTTTACAATTTTATTCGAAAATTAATTTGAATTTATGGCAAACAATAAGCGGGTGGAGGAAATATTATTTGAAAAGTTTTTTTTTCAATTTAAGTATCGGTCATGGGGTGAAATTCGCGTGATGTAGATAATGTGCTTCGTGCTATTATATGAACATTAATAAAAAATAAAAAAAAACAAAAAACCGTTTCGGTAGCTAGAGTTGCACGAACAGTTGACTAATATGGAATTTATCGATTGTAAAAGGCACTTTTTCCGACAGATTGTCGGAATGTTACGGGGAAAATAAACATAGATAATGTTTTAAATATTCATAATTCGATTGTCTAGTGTTTGCGATTAGAGTGTTAAATGTGTTTGATTTGTTAGTGAAAAATTGTCAGTGCGTTTTTCGAAAACTGTTAAATTTTGCGTTTGTATCGTTTATTTTGGAGAAAGATTCATTTCACTGAAGTACTTAATAATTTTTTAGCAATGCGTTCCATAGAAATGAACATTTAGGATCCTTTTTTTTCAAAAATCATCATGTTGTTAACTGGAATTTCTCGCCTTATGAGATGCGTTTTTTGCAATATAGCAAATGTTTTTTTTCTTTCCTTTTATTCGAAGAAATTGCATGCCTACTGGTCTACCTGTGATGTTTGCCACGTTAACCTCAAACAATATTTCGGTCTACCGGTTTCGCATGACTTCGTCACTACGGCCAATCAAATGCTGATGTTGTTGCATTTGTGTGATCCCTTGAGCTAGGCCTGTCTCTTTACATTGATTTTAATTTGCATTTTGAAAGGCGGGTTCGTATTGAACATGTAAATACCAGCTGAGCCAGTCGTGTCCCAATTCTCCAATTTTTTGAGATGTTTTCTGTGACGTGAAAACATCTTCGGGTCTTTGAAATTTTAATTCTAGGAAGCTACGTTACTCCTGTTATCATGCGAAGCGTGTTCATTTCAAACTGTATGTGAGAATATTTTTCGATCACAGAAGATGCCTCTTCATCCAACCAATGCTTACAATGATTGATTGTTCATCTTCCATTGTTGCTTCTCTGTTAATCAAAGAACTCAGATATTTGAAGTTTGAAAATTAAACATGAATAAGAGAATGGGCAGTACAGATACTGTATCTTTTTTTGAGCAAACAAGATCCCTAATCTTAACCAAAACATCAAGTGCTTGCTGCAGGAAGTGATGATCATTGCTTAAAAAGGTCCAATCGTAAGTAAAGAGTCTTATCTTATCATGTCCTTCACAACTCCGACACCGTTCTAAATGCTAATGTTATATAAAATAATATATGGTGGTGTTTCCCCAAAGTACCGTTATATTATTTATAATTTTCGAAAAACTAAGTCTAGATGGCTGACCCACTCCATCAATGAAAATTAAAAATCATATCAAAATCTTTAGACTTGGAAAAAAGTCCGTCCACCGATTTCAGCAGGACAGATAGATGGCGGAACGATACGCGGAACTATTTTTAATTTATATTTCATGTTATACTATCTCCACACTTTGATTTTGATTTTAAATCTTTGCACACATGAAACTCCAGGATGTATGTATTCTAGGATATGCTGTTTTTTGTAAATGCAGTGTCCCGTCAAAAATCTGGTAACTGAGAAGGGGATTCGATTCAATGATTCTGGCCTCTCTGTTACCTTCAGCTTCCTGGTAGAGCTTTTGCTTTCACTATTTGATTCATATTTTAGCAGACACCTCAGAATGGACGTGCCGAATCGTAAAAAATCCTTTACAATCTTTTTGGCTAGTTCATATGCTGGCTCATTACTACCAAATGCACTTTGCATGGAACCCAGATAAATAGAACAGTACTTACAGGCTAGCCAGCTTTTTGAGCAGATTGAAGCAGTCTCAGACAATTTTAGAGGTTGTTTTGAAGACGTTAATAGCAGTAGTAGTTCCCCGCTTTACTCTCGAAGAAAAGGTAAATGTATTTGTTTGTTTGTAATATTTCTGTCTAGATTTTCCCTTATGCACATCTCTATTGCATGTAGCCTAAAATATAGAGCTGCTCCTTTTCATAATCGCTAAAGAAAAGTACTAGTAGTTTCTCGGTATGATAGAACCATGTAGAAATTGTGACTAGCTTTTCGGGCTTATAGACTTTAACCCTCTTAATTTTTTTTAACTCAGGTCAATTGATTAAAGTTCGCCCAGGAACAACATTTTTTTAAAGAAAAAAAGTCCCAATAATTGTGTGCAGCATATTTAACATATATTGCAGAGTATCCACTTAGTTTCTATACCATATCCCAACTCAAGAAAATTTACAAAAAAGCAGCAGAAAGTTCTCGTATTGCGACTTCTTTCTTCAAACAGATAATCTAAATGATACCATCCTCATTCATTCATCTACCAGCAACCAATTAAAAAAAAACTTTTACCTAATTTAAGAAACGAATCCACTTTTCAAATGATTACTTATACATCAGTTCCACTGTTGTTCAGCTTAAGATCAGATATGATTTTCGATTCGCTTCGCTTATTATAAGCCATTCAAGAAAATTTACAATTTATCTGTTTCGTTTTTTTTTGTGTTGTTGTTGCTGCTGTTCTGGTTTTGTTTCGCTTGGATTAGGAAAATATCCGATAAATTTATGTTTTAACGCTTGAAAAGATCGCTTAAAATGAGTCAAAGTAAGGGGTGTCGGTTTATTGAACAGATGGACATGTGAAATTTAAAGCCTGTGGATGCTTTAAACTTTGTTTTTTTTTTTTAATTCCAATTTACATGCCAGCCCTGAAGTTCCATTTTATCATCGCCATATCACTTTCCATGTGGGTGTTTGTTTGTTTGTTTTTATTTGAATAATATTCGTAACCTCTTCTGGAATATGAAAAAGATTATGATGACAGTCTCTGCTCGTTGAGTTTCTTTTCACCGAAGCCTTCCAATTGAAACGCAGTCGCCAAATTATGATGATCTATTATATTAAACATTCGCTTTCATTGTTTTCTTGCTTTTTTTTTGTCTTTTGTTTAGTCTGCTTTATGTCGCGTACTTTATGACAGCACACGCAGCAGTGCTATTCTGCCTAGGATTGGGTGTAATTTGCATAAAGATCCTTGTAATGCGGATGTGTAAATTTATTCATTCGTGCAGCTAAAACTACCTCCCCAGTAGCATATAAGCATAACCACCACCACCACCACCACCTATATCACCACTGAGCAGTGCTCTCATTGGGGTATAAATGTCCTTAAAATGATATGTTTTACGATTTTGATTTTATGTAGCGTAGCTAGAGCTGCGGAGGAAGGGGGTAGATGCGTCGAGTGTATACGCAAGCAAGGCTTCTGGAATAAGTACTTCGAGAGGGAAGCCATCTTCAACCTCCTCGGATTATATAGTGTATCGCAAGTGTGAAGAAGTACAAGTGGCGGAACAAAGGACACATTTACCCTTTATACACGTATTAGCCTAATAAGTTGGTTACGGTTTAGATAAGTAGTCTCGTGAGGGTTGAAGCAGGAATTGTCTGACACCCCAATTATATAATTTAATATTTCTTTTTAATTTTCTGTTTGAATAGGGCAAGGTTGCACTATATAAAAATTGGCTTATCCCGATGGGAGTATTCTTATCGCATGCAAATTACCATTAAAAGGAAAAACAATCAGCAAAAATACGGTTTGCAGTACTAATCAATTGAAATGTTTTAGCTTTTATAGTACATTTCATGAGAGAGAAATTACTTTCAGAAAAATTGTATTCTATTTTAGTTGCGAAATCTTAATTGGCATGATATTTATCGACATGAAAAAATAATAGCATATGCTGGTGATAGTAGGTTGAAACCATCGCAATTGCTTTCATATTCAACGAAGTAGTTTCATATCTATACATCAAATTGCTTAAAAATTTGTCCGTTTTGCGATCGCCACTTTTACGCTTGTTTAACCTCTCCGCGGTAACACCGGGTAGCGTATATGGAAAAGCTACTTCAGTACGTCCCCTCTCAACAACTAAGTTAGCATGTGTCATACTGAAACTCCGTATGAATCTATGTTCATACATTCAGCTAAGCGTGGAACTAAGGTAATTTTGTCATATGCGCCTACCTGAAGAAAATAACATGCCCCGAGCGGAGCAACAAGTGCCTGAAGCGGTTCACCCAGATACTGTTGTCATAGTCACCTGCCTGGCGAAAAACATCTCACATCAAACCAATAAAAGATAAATATTGTATTGACATTCTCTATGAAGAATGCTAATCGAGTATGATAATGACGATGTTAATTAGGTGCGTTTCCTATTTCTATGGAGGAGAGGTACTGAAGTAGTATTACCCATATACGCCACGGGTACTGGTCTTGTCCAGTCGCTTTCAACTTGCTAAGCTAATGAGAGACTTCTGTCTTAATATTGCCGCTGCCGGATGGGCATTAATGGGCCAACAGAAGGTCTTATCCCCGAGGTGTAATGCTGACCCCCGGGACTGGTTCTACAGGGTCCTGTCCGGGTTCGGTTCTCTCTGTTTATTGACCACAATAAAAAAAATTTTCCTTTGAGATGAACAAGATTAGACTCGGATACTAATTCCAGGCAACCCGGAACGTCAATGGATGTATTGCGCACTGTTTACCTCAGGTCCTCCTGAAAAATCTGTCTGAGAATAGGGTGTGATAAAAATGAAGTATTAGGATGCAGATTTTTCGTGGCAAATCGGAGTTTGTCAAAAAATATTAATCGCCTTTACATTCCAAAATATTAGCCTAATATGAAGAGCCTGAGGGTTTTATCAAGGAGGATTTATGGACGTCCTACCTATCCGTAGTAAGACATCAAAGTTGTGCTCGGCTGAAGTTGAAAAGGGAAATATCCTTAGCGGGTTAGTTGGTAGACACTTTTCCACGAAACGACTAAGGGCTACCGACTAATTAATTTTGCAGAATATTTAAATATAGCCCTGGGTTTTCAAGTCTACATACCGTCAGCAAGCCAGGCAAAGATGCTTCTGAGAAGTAAGAAGAGGGAGTACGCAGCTCAAGTAGATCGAAACAGCACTCGAAGGTTGAATACGAAAGGCCAAGCAACTGGCAGCTGGCTTTAAGACCAAAGTCATCGAAGCACAGGGAATTTTACATTTATTGAAACAGCATATTTAGCAGCTGCTAAGCGGGCATCAAGTAGAGAGAGTGATAGACAAAAAGCAAAAAGCGGAACCACTTTCGTCCAATGAAGAACCAGTCTCGCCAGCCAGTGAAGAAGAGGTTGGACTATCAATAAAAAAAAATCTAAGAACAAAAAAGCCGCCGGCTCTGACGGTCTAATAACAGAGTTCTTCAAACACACAGTTGAAGTTTTGGTAGGGCGCATAGATCAAATCATCAACTTAAGCATGGGCGTTCCTATGTAGATGCATTAAAGTGGGAGGGTTTTCATCACTTTATTTTCCATTTTAAAACTCAACTCAAAGTAAAAAGAAATAGTATTTAAAAAAAACAAAAATACTTTTGACAAAAGGCCCCGCAGTGCTGCGATATTCATAAATCATGCTTTTCATGAGCAAATAGAAAAAAAGGATGATTAAGGTTAATGATGGACAACCCAAGCTCTTTCTACGAAGATACAATTCAATGAGGACATAATTTTCAAAATAAACAAGTAAATCGATGTACGTACATCCTTTTAATTATAATATCCTGTAATGAGGTTACAAATACCATTACAACCAATTCCTGTCCCCTTAAATCATCATAATATTTTTCACATTTTACAAGAAACAGGCAGATACGGCGTGGTGGACTCCCATCTAGTAACATCAAATCGATACGAAATATTTCGATATTCTATAAATATAGCCACAACGTGCATAGCAGCATTCTACCTCGAGTAAATCACCTTATGTGTATAATTTGAGTTTCGAAATAGACACGAAGCCCGTTGTGACTTAAGCACGCGAAGGAAAAACTTGCACCGCTACCCCGTACCACACCACAACCTATTGATTTTTTTTGTTATTGAGGTGCAAAAAAAAAATAATGTAACCGACATCTAACCTCAAATTCTAAATAACTAACAAATACCCACCTTGGCCACAGTCTTCGCTTCGTATCGCTTCGCGCACAACCCCAACCTTCAATGTAAAATCCGCACCACACCAAGGCTGCCAAAAGACGTGGAGAAAGAGAGACATGACTAAGTAATCCACTTTTGATTAACCATGATTTCGGTTTCGAATTTCATGGTAATTGGGATTCATTTGCGCAATGATTCCTCCTTTGACAGTAGAAAATTGTCACCGGGAATTTAATTAAATGTTAATCTTTTGGGTAAAATTGACACCACCTGGGTTCTGGCTTACATATCCCGCTCCACCTTTTTTCGATTCGATTGCCAATCAACCGAATGAGATGTGAATTTGCATAAGAAAAGGTTAGTATTTCGGACAGAAAATACAAAGTATCTAATGGATGTTGATGAAAGTATAATAATTTCCTTTTGAATGAATGGAGTGAAAAAAGACTATCCCTTCCTTCGTTATCAGCGAGATTCTCATGAGAACATAAACACCTGCGGTCTACTATGTTTGCCACTACGAACGAACTTATATTGGTCCTATATACATATATCCGCATATAGAAACAAAAATAGTGGACTTCTCCAACATATTTCATGGCGATAGGTGTGGTATTCCATGTGCGTAATAAGTTAAACTAGAACACGTCCATGTAGAGCTATTAGTTTCATTGTTCTAAAAAAATAGAGTAGACTCTCCGCCACCATTTCTACCACCCTCCCAGGCAATATAGATTCTTTTTGTTCGGATGGTTATTAGCTGAAAATAATCTTTTTCTAATAAATGTTTTATGTCCTTTTGTGTGTTTACAGTGCTATGCTGTCTGTGGTGACAACTGTGTTGTGCGTCGTTTGCTACTGCTGTCACCGGAATATAAAGAAACGTACCGAGGCCGCATACCGGCAAAGGTGGATGGATAATGACGCTAATATGGAAATATACAGTGTGGAGCAGGTGAGTGGATAATGTAGTTGGTTATTTAAAGACCGCGCACGACTGAATTGTGATTTTAATTTTAATTTGAATTTTAATTTTATTTGGTGGCATAGAGGAGAAGAATCCAAAAGTATAACTCGGTTGTGGTGCGTATTAAAAATTGTATATATTTGGAAGAGTGTGCGGCTAATTTTCAGTTAGAACAAACATTTAGTTGAATATATTTCATCGCTTTCATGACGATAAATAAGCAAAATCTATAAATTTGTTTATTCAACTTAATCACTTGTGTATTTGTCTATACCCAACTCTGATGGAATATGTATTATTTTTGGCACAAAACTTGCTTAGCCCTTAAATATTGTATTGTATTGTTTAAGGGGTCTATGCCAATCTAGACGTAGACATGTCCCTGTTCGTCAGTCAAGTTGATTTTTACCCGCATAGAGTTTTTTTGCGTCCACTTCTTGAGGACATATTTTAATCAAATATTAAATTTTAACTTAACATTGTTAAAATGACTGCATTGCAACACTTTAAAACTGAGACCGGCATCGTGAATTCGTGAATAAGGGCGGTTTTTGGTTGCTATACACATACCAAAACGTGGTATGCACATACCGTTGAAACATATTTCTTAAGGGTTTGTTTTCCATGAGACAAAAGTTAAGCAAAAAGAAGTTCGAATTATCTTGTTTTGAAAAATCCAACGCAATTATTTTACTGAATTTCACAGGTCAATTCGGGATAAAAATGTCGGGTCGACTAGTAAAATTTAGCAAACCTTGTATTTGGCGCCGAAGACTCGCAATGATGTCACTCTCATCTGTCAAACTTGCTTTGTGTTCTTTATACCATGAACCTACATAAAACAAAAATAGTCATCAAGCTACGATTACACATTTTAGCGTTGCTTGTTATTATCGTCAAACAGGGGTATAATCGGCTAAGGTGATAGTTGATAGTTGACAATCAAGATTGCTCCACGTAAGCTGATTATCAAATTGACAATTTCGTTTTTTTTTTATCGATTTTATATCGATTGCGTTTAACAGCTATTAAGGTGTCACTTTCATATTTCATACATTTGTTATCATTTTGTTTGTCCTGGCATTTAATTTTATTAACATTTAAATAATAATAGTTAAAAGGCAATAAACTGTAGTAATATTAAAATAAAAAGTTTTATGTTTAGTTTATTTCAATTACTTGTGCTAACCACAAAGACTGATCTCCACTTCTTCAATTTGCCGTTGAAGCAGAAATGAAATAAAATAATTTCCGAAATATTTCTAATATTTAAGAATCCAGAGTAAAAATTAATAATATAATCTAATATTTGTTAATTTGATTGAAATGGCAGTCCAAAATAAGAAGAGTTGCCAATCGTCAACCACCATTTTGCGATCGCTTTACACAGAGCAAAGAAAAGTTGGTTATCAAAATCGGCAGTCAACTATCACTTCAGCCGATTGCACCCCAGAGTCATGAATGTGAGCATTTTTCTATATGACCCTTTAAATTTAGCATTTCCATCTTATCATTCCACACACGAGAAGATCGGATTCTCAAGGGGAATGCATGGAACACTTTTATGTATGAGCAATGACAGAATTAAAGGATGTTATCCTTATAAGATTCTAAGAAATTTGGCGAAAAATCCTAGTAACGATTGAAATATTAGGTTAGGTTAGGTTGAAGGCTGTCGGCAAAAGGACCGACACACTTGGACTAATATTGGTCCGTTGTGATACCACAGGGATCTGGCATAAAGCTTCATCCTACTCGTTGAACCAATTGAAGCTTCTAACGAAGCGAAGTAGACCTTTTATGTCAATGTTTGTTAGATCATATGTGTCTCCGTAAAAGAAGGCTTCGAGATGGAGCAGGTGAGGGATGGTTTCCTTCTCCCCCTCGTTTATACAACTTCTGCAAAAGTCGGACGAGAATGCACCAAGTCTTGTTGCATATTTACCTATAAGACAGTATCCAGTGATGACACCTATAGTAGTGCCGAGATTCCGTCTACTTAGAGAGAACAAATTTTAAGAGCGTTTCAGATCCAGCTTTGTTCAAATCCGTTTTGAGGTTAGACATGTGATACATTCATATCCACCTTAAGTTTGTTTCCTCTGGAGCAGATTGAAATATTCGATTCATTGAAAATTGCCCTTCCTACACATATAGAAAGGGTTTTTTTTAGAGGTTTATACTTTAAAATAAAATAAAGATGATTTTTTTTAAATTGAAATGGAATTTACTTTATTCGAAAGATAATCTTCCGTCATTATAATTTTAATATGATTTCTGGCAACGGCCACGGCTGGCTCGGACGTAGTCTAATTTGGAGTGGCTTCATCGCTAAAAAAAATTTGCTTATGAAAATTGGGATATACGCCTTGCTGGGTGTTCCTGTGGCTTCAATTCTTGCACCAGTTGGATTTTGTAAGCACGCCGCAAACCAAGATCAATGCGCAAAATCTTCCATAAAGTGGACGGACACATAATCAATTTCTGTGCACAATGGTGGATAGACTGATTCGAGTCTTCCTCTACGCTACTATCTAAACGTCTCTGTGGATGGATATTATCATTTAGAGTAAACGTCGTGCGAAAACGTTCCATAGTTAATCGAATCAATTGCTCTGATGGACGATTATGTTGACCGTAAAATGGACGTAGTCCGCGATACGTATTTCGAACAGAACCATGATTTTCAAAATAAATTTGAAAAATTTGGAAGCGCTGTTCAGGCGTCAGTCTATTCGTGTTAAAATGCCAAACCAAACTAAAAATAAATCACTTGACAGCTGACAAAATGGCCGCCAGTTAAAATAGTGTTGCCAACTTAAAGTTCTGTACCTCTAAAAAAAAAACACAAAACAATGCCATTTTTTAAGCTATACCATTTCAGAAAAAAGCTATATTGAACCGCTAATCTTATATAAAAAATTCATGTCACATAATCAGACTCAAGCAAGTTCAAATATCTCTTGACAATGTGCATCGAGCGACAAGAACTACACATTTTATTTTAAAAGTATTACATTATCAAATGAAAGTTGTCCAACCCCTCCCTGTTCGGTAGGCCATTTTCCCAACTACACTATTTGCTATTACTCTTCGTCGACTATTCTTCTATAGTTTGTATTATAACACCAATCAAACCTTCTATGCTTTACAAACAAAAATCAATTTCCATAGGGCCACGATTAACTAACGATAAACTATCAAGTAACAAACAAACGAAAACCACTAGGTATCTATAACTCGTCATGATTGTTTAACTTCATTCAACTCGCCTTTAATTTTTGCGGTCGTTGACTTTTTCTTACGACGTGTTTTACGACTTTAAACTAGTTTTTTATTTTCATGCACCTAGCACATTTGAGTCAGACTTCAACTGATAGGTGTTAATTTATGTTAGCGGTTTCCACTATTCAACACAATTTATCTACTGCAAGTCGTTGATTTTTTTTTGTTATAATGTTTGTAATTAGTCGATGAGTTTTCCATTTTCGACACTGACATGCCTGGAATATTTTGTGTTGTGAAGTACGAACATTGTCATTACTGAATTATTTTTTATTTACCGTCATTTTTTTTTTTTGTGGCTATAATCTGAAGCACAATCAGTCAGACAATAATTGACATGTCTTCGGCGTCGTTGCTTGTGGAAAAATACATTGATTTTGAGAAAATTAAGAGAGGGAAGAATGGAAGTTAATAATCTTTCACAAAAGCGATTTCATGGGAGCTAGCTGTCGGGAACAATTGTAAGGTTACAGTATTATAAAACTAGTTTTTGATTGGGCTCTTTGTTGAAAAATCCGGGAAACTGGGAAATCTACCAAACTGGCGGGCTTGTAGAGCTGCACTTAGGTGGGTGAACTAAGATCCCTCCACTCCATAGCAAAGTTTTAGTAGGACCTCTTAAAACTTCCCTTAAATTTATTACTATGCAATCATTGATTGCTGAAATATCGATAATCAATGAAATTTTATTCAAATTTTATTCAAATATTATTCACTCGGCAACGAAATGATTTAGAGATACACCGCAAACAAACCAAAATGTAGCTAAAAAAAAATTCGATCCCAGTGACCCTTGTAGAGATACAGACTTGACAGTGAACATTTAAGAAAAAAAAAGAGTGGAAAGATTTCTTATGAATTCATATCTCAAAACTAAAAACTTGTAACAATAACAGCAAAATAAGTCCATTGACATCCAGCTCCGGCTTTGTTTCTTCTTCACAATACTCAGCGTCGTATGTCAGTCGTCGATTTTAAGTGGTTGTGGCATTAAAAACGAGTTTTATTTAAGAGCAATGTTATATTCTACCTCGAGGCAGATCCGCTTCTTTAAAACCAACCAGTTGGGCCAATTGTCACCTAAAGTTTTTTCGCTGCCCCAACTCCTGTTAAAGTCTGTCAAGAAGCTTGGGTGGACATTCTATAGATTACGCAAATTCTAAAAAAAATACATAGACATTTACTTCACTATTTTTTTTTAAACAGGCTTTCCAGTTACAGGCAAAGGCAACCCTGAGCTGAGCAAGAAATTCCAAAACATTTTTAATTAATCTGCCTTCAAAGAAGTATTGGTGTTTGTGAGAGATAAATTTCCCGCGATGTCTTAAAAATTCACAGCTTGTTTATAGGTTTGCTTTGTCATAAAATAACCATCCCCTCAGGTTAACAACTATTTTAACAGATTACACACTTTTGTTGGTATTACTACCTTTACTCTTCCATGTACTGCTTTGCCAAATATCTGTTTTACAAAGCCGTATGCGAAATGATCGCATGGTGTGTTTTTTTCCTCATTTTTAATTGCTTCATTGAACGCCGAATGGGTTACAAAAATAAGTAAAAACATATATTTTTAAAATTTCAGAGAATATCACAATCACCAACATTCTTCGAACGCAAAAAAAAAAATTAAAAATTTTCCGAGTCAACGTATTTGTTTTTAAACAATTTCAAACAGCACCGCTGTTATAAAAAATAAGCTATGTACAAATACAATGATAATCGTTTGTTACGACATTCAAGGGACTGACATATTTGGTCGCTATAAGCGCATAATAGGTCGTTGTAAGCGAATAATTAAGGAATGCATTTGTCTAGACAGTATGTCGGTTATTCTACAGTTTTAAAATACAATGTATAAATGACGTGTGTCGCATAAACTTATGTGAGTCGTTATAAGCGATATTTAATTAAAAACATAAGGAAAGGCTACAGTTCGCTTGGGGCGAACAGTATGATACCCTATCCTTATCCCTATGTACCCCAAAGAAAAAAGGCATTAGGAAGATGATGGATAGCATTTTATTTCATTCTATGAAATTTATAGAAAAAAAAAATTATTTTTAAAAAAAAACGCCCCCAAAAAGTGGGCGTGGCCAAAAACTTTATATGGGCGATATGTTGGAGAAAATATAAGGTAAATATCTTGTTAAACATTTTTTTTCGATTTCTATGAAAATTTTCGAAGAAAACAGCATTTTAGTGAAAAACGCCCACAAAAAGTAGGCGTGGCAAAAAACTTTATATGACAAATTAATAAAGGTGGACAGTATCTACAAATCTTGTGAAGGTTGTACAACTTTATCTCTCTAACTTAAGCCTTAAAACGGTTTTTTCTAAATTGTGGGCGTGGCAGTGGGCGTATTTTAAAAATTTTAACACTTTACCATTTCGGAACCCTAGGGAGCATATGTTCCAAATTTCAGCTTCCTAGCATAACTTTAAAGGCCTCAAAAGTTGATACGGATGGATGGACGGACGGACATTGCTAAATAGTCTTAGATTTTGGTCCTGATCATAAATATATATACTTTTAGGGGTCTGCGACGAATATTAAGGGGTGTTACAAACTATGTGTCAAAATTAATATACCCTTAGGATAGAGTATAAAAATGTGAATAAATATGTGGCTTAAGGGGTTACATTTTTTCTTTAACTAAAATGTAAAACATTTTATTCAAACTTTTTACTGTCTTAAAGATATACATTTGAAAAAGAATTTCTTTCAAAACCCCGTAATTGTGACAACATTTCCGGGGATCCCTCGGAAAAAAGGTGCGTCCGCATTGACGGCAGAACTCGTGACAGGATCATCAGAAGTGAAAAACAAAAATTATTGTCTTGGTTAAGAATATTAACTAAAATTTGGACGAAGGGGAAGAAAAAGTGAAAATTGGATTTTTGGCAGACCTTTTTACAAAAAAATGCTTATTTTGCTAAAATTCGCTCAACATTTTTTTATTTTAAATAGTTGTGATTGGAAAAAAACAAAATCCTTTGTTCAAGTCCTCGTGAATTGTATATCAAAGACCTGAGTAAAATTTTATTAAGATCGGTTGAGTAGTTTTCGAGAAGTTTTGACAACCGACTTTGAAAACACAGTTTTGGGAAAAACGCGTTTAAAGTTTGGATAACCTCGTGATTGAATTGAGTGCGCACCTACCCAAGGCTGTATCTCCGAAACTTTTATTCGGTATGACTTGTAAATTTAGGAAACTATTCTCGAGATGTTGTAGAAATTAATAAGACAATAAAAAAAAATGTTTTAATCTGTGAAACCCACGTAACCACTTAACCGATTCAAAGCGATTACATGGATTTCAAACGTGACTTAAGGAATTCGTCATTATAACCAATTTTCATTGTAATTTATCAGGCTAATTGGAGACTAACATTAACATCTCTTAATAGATGTTCACTTGCAGAGAGGAAAAACTCCGATTATCCCCCTCCTATTTTGCAGTTATAGTCAAACCGGCGTTATGCTAATGTCTGTTTGTTTTGCTCCAGCCTTTTTTACGTTGATACAATGAATAAATGCATTCCAGGAAGTATTTTTATAGATGTGCATTGCGTAAGCATAAGAAGAGTAATTATACGATGAGATATCATCTTTAAGCGCTTTTAACATGAATGATACTAATGAACCTTTTCCACTCTATTTTTGCAAGAAACTGACAAACGCAAGCACAATGTTGTAGTCTCTATTTGATCTTCAATTCATTTCGAACTATATATCTATTTATCTATATGACTCGTGTTTACAAATTGTCTAGTAAAATTGAAAAAAAATAAAAATAGCTCTAGTGTCACGTGAATCATGCGAGATAGAAATCACCCTGTCAGCCAGAAATGCAAATATTTACCCAAGAAAACTCCCAACAAATGAACCTACAGATACAAATTTGTCACCAAACATACTTATTGTTAGGGTGACTTTAGGGCTCTCACCCACAGCAATATTGTGAAGTAAACTTAGAAGGGTCTACTCAGCAGGTGTGGAAAATCTCGTCGTAAAGTTGTCGTCGTCGTCGTCGTCATCCCTCGCCGCGGTCGGTAATTAATTTTAAAACCTACATCTTGCACAGATAAACCCAGATCTATTTTTTGTTGTCTCCAACACCTTTTCATCCTTCGGTTCTGCCACGACGCCGCTGCATAATTAAAAAGAATGTCGTCTCTCCACTAATTAAGTTATTTATGCACCTCACCCGTTCACCTTCTCTCCTCCATCCACCGCCCAATACTGTACACAAGTTGATTTCCTTAATGTCTCAATTAAAGTCTTTATCTTTTGGCGATTCGTTACAGTGCTATGAGACATCTGGCCTCTTCATGGAGTCATCTGAGGGTTTAGCAGTACCGACACTGAGTCACGAACCGCCACCCTCGTACGACGCCGTGGTGGCAATGCAGGAGGAAAGCCAGGCAAACAGGATCTCTCCGCCACCGGATTATCGGTCGATGAATGATGTATCTGGGTCATCGAACGCCAATGAGATTCCCAAGTTCATTAGAGGCACCACCCATCATCTCCAGGGCATGAAGAAAATTCTCAGTGCCCAGTCGTGCTGTTCGCTGCAACGTGCCGAGGCAGAGAATTTATTTCAATTGGGGGTGGCTGCTGCTGCCGCCACATCAGGACGATTTGGTGTGAGTGCTTTAGGAAGGAAATCCTTGCTGTATGCTGCGACTGCATGCGACTCGGCTACAATAGGAGAGGGAAGATATGTCAATCGACCTTACTACCGGGGATGCCCCCTCTGCGGTAAGTTTCGTTACGATGACTCCATGTCTCTGTCGAGCGACAGTGGCCTAGATCAGTTAGTTGTCGCGGTCGATGTCAGTAATGGAAACGCGGCTGTGGGTGTTGACAAAGACACATGCTACTGTACGCCCGTACAGAGCCTTTCAATTGACGATCGTAATAACAACGTTGACGAGCAGCAAGCGACTGCTGCCGTTTCTCATGCAATTGATGATCGTGGGTGTACCTTAGAAATGTGTTCATCGGATGCTTCAGAAGCATGCGAAAATTTAATTAATAACAATGAGAGTGGCGTCGACGATACACCCACGGCTGGCGCTGCATCAACTTCTACTACATCAGCATCATCTTCGTTAGCTATGGTAACTGCATCCACGAGTGACAATTCCAATCATTTCGAAACACCCACCAACACCACCGACACAACGTCAATGGATCTTGACTCTATAAATGACAACGGAATAATTCGCTTAGACATGAGCAAAATTATCGATAAAACTGGACTACCTACCTATGAAGCGGCCTTAAAATTAGAATCTAGTGGTTATGTGTAAGTTTATTGATAGGTACTTACTTATTCTTGAATAAAATATTTTGGGCAAATTTTTTGCACGCGGTGTTTGTGCGCTGCGCTGTTTTTGTTGCAATAGGATTTTTCATTTGAGACTTTCTACGTACATATCTTTGTTGCAAAATATTCTGACAAAATCAAGCATATATCTAGCACTCTATCTACATATACATATGATATAAGCGAATGTTTTATGTAAATACAACTGTTGAATAAAATCAATCATATACAAATGTTTTAATTGAAATGCAATATTTTTATTGCTTCTTAAATTTTAAAAAGTAAGTTCGTCATAATCCGTGAAGGGACAGTTTTAACGCAGCGGGACAAGCAAGTACATGCCATTAGGAATTTGATGAATTTTTAGTACATTTTTAACAGTTCTCGTATACGTTAGTATACTGAAGAGAAAGTAATTGCGATGGTGAGCAAAATTTTGAACTCAAACTGAGTATGTTTTTTTGGGTTACATCTCGCGGGGTTATTTTTTTTTTCTTCATCGTTTCAAATAACGGTACCTATGCCATACAATTTTTTTGGTGAAAATCACTTATCACTATTTTCTAGAAAATGTTCCAAGGATTTTGGTCTTTTTTTGTACTAAGAATATATTTGGGATGGGGCCAAAAATACTGCATACTCAATTCGAATAACGGTAATTAATAAAACCACAAATATCTCAAAAACTAATAAAGGGAATTACGAAAAGTGTTACTACTTTTTAAAGATGTTAAATGTTGAACAAATCTGCGTACATCTATTTTTGATATAATTTTTTTAAAAATTTGTTTTTTTCGTTTTCTTAAAAACGGATCTTACGATTTTGAAATTTTTGTATTGTAAACAATTATGTTAAAATTGTCCAATGTGCGAAATTACATTTTGATCGTAGGTGCCGTTTTTGAGAAAATCAAATTTTTCAAAACCTTAAAAGTGATTTAAATAAAATTGGTATGTCATCAAATGTTGCCATTCTCTTTGAGGCGATTTCAAAATGCACATCATGTAGTGAGAAAGTTTCGTATCTCGCAGTCGAGCACTTGATTTTTAATATATTTCAATGGGCCTTCAGTGAGGTTTTCCAAAGAGTTTTGGGGTTTTGTGCCTTTGAAAAATAAATACATACATTTGAGTATGAGAGAGTGTTTTCGTTTGTTTTTTGTTTTTCTGTGGAAACTGTTAAAATGGATTTGAACTATTTTTTTCTCTCTCTCTCTCTGTTCTGGATTTATAATTCAGTGACGGTGCAAGAAGTCGTCATATTTATTAGACGCACTCTGATTTATTGATAACCCCTTTTGTTTTCCATAGGACTATAGAAAAAGACAATTTAAGGCTGTAACCACACTATAAATTAATTACTTAATGGTGAACAAAGAGAAAAAATTGCTACAAAGGATGTAGCTGTAGACGTAATAGATAGAAATAACTAATTAATTCTAAATCACATTTATGTCATTAAAATAAAGTCAGTGTGCTTTTTGTAAAAAATTATCATTTATTTTTGAATAAGGTTTGTTTCGATTTTACATACATAGAAACTTCAGAAATCCTGTAATAAATTTGAGGAGTGACACGACTTATGCAAACAATGTGAGCAGCATAATTTAAATGACCGTATGAGGCTTATGATCACAAATTACAAGATTTTGACTTTTTATTCTAATCGTTTAAAGTTGTTATATATTAAGTCGCCCATTGGAGTACCGGATGGTAAATGCTTTGTTTTTGAATTTTTAAGAAAAAGTAACATATTTCTGCAATTTAATGTAGCCAATAGACCGTGAGCGACGTGAAGCAATTACTATTACGTGGTGGGGGAAATCTATTTAATATATTTTTCAAACATGAAAAATTTTGCATGTGGACAGCTTACATTTTTTAACCAACCGTAAATTTGCGCCCCGAATCATTTCTGGCTCAACGGATACGTAAATAAGCAAAACTGTCACATCTGGAGTGATGAACAACCACATGCCATAAAAGAATTACCTATACTTACTTACTTAGGTGGCGCTACAGTCCGGGTGGACCTGGGCCTCAACCAATATGCCTCTCCAGTTAGCACGATCTTTGGCTAACTGCCTCCAGTTGCGCAGTCCAAGTTGGTTGAGGTCCCCTTCCACTTGCGCGCGCCACCTTAGGATTGCCTCCTTAGGCCAAAGTAATTGATTAGTAAGGCCTTGTCGAGAAACACCAAGGAGACTCTATATAAGACCCTCATCATCCCTGTCCTGCTGTATCGCGCAGAAGCATGGACGTTACCAAAGGCGGATGAAGATCTCCCTGGTCGTTTCGAAGAATTACCTATACATAACGAAAAAAACGACAGTTTGGTGTGATTTATGGGCTGGTGGCATCATCGGTCCATTTTTCTTCAAAGACGACCGTGGAAGAAACGTAACCGTCAACGGCGAATGATATCGATCCATGATACGCGACTTTTATTTGCCCCAGTTGGCTGAGTTGACCTTGGTTGACATGTGATTTCATCAAGACGGTGCCACATGCCACACAGCTCGTAAAACAATGTCCAAAATGTTGAAGGATGTATTTGGTGATCAGCTTATCTCTCGAAATGGCCCTGTGAGTTGCCGCCAAGATCATGCGATTTAACGCCTCTTGATTATATCTTGAGGGGTTATGTAAAGTCGTTAGTCTATGCGGACAAGCCGAACACGATTGAAGCACGAGTAATACGTGGAATACAGGCCGAAATACTCGAAAAATTTACGTAAAATTGGACCATTTGAAACGGAGCCGCGGAAAACATTTACATGAAGTTGTCTTTAAAACGTAAATGGCAGAGGCCTATTTATCCTATATATACTAAATATATTAGAAAATTATTCGCTCTCAATTGTCAGTGAATTCAAGAAGGCAAAACAATTTTCGGATGATATTGTTGCAATGTAATTTTATTTCGCAATTCATTTTTCCCAGAGATGTTTATCAAGCTAAGTAATAACATTATTAAGGAAAAATTAAGGGTACGCATCATACCTTTCCATTTAAAGTCTAACGAGAATGGTATGGTTCGTCTGACCCAGTCATGCACTTCATTTTGATTGATTGCAAACATTTAGTGAATATTTAACAATAGACTACACATCTTTGACATTACACACTTCATGTACTGATGTATCAAAGAGCTTAGAACAAAAACAATATATCAAACAAAAAGGTATTAAGGGCTGTCAGTCAGATACAAAAGCAACGTACAAAAATAAGACACACAAAACAAAGCAAAACAAGATACAATAATTCAAAATCAATAGGGTGCTGTTCTAGTACTTGCAAAATATGGGTCATTGACAGTTCTATATCTTACATGATACGTACATAGGTACCTACATAATTTGTAAATGTGTAAACGAAGAGTGGAACAAGTGTATTGCAGGCTTAACGGATTTGGGTAAAGGTGAAATATATGACCGGCACATATGTGGTTCATTGTCAGACAAAGTTGTTGTATTTTTGTTGTCTTCTGACTGACAGACAGGTATGAGAACTTGTCGTACCATATGCAATGGTTAGGGGACATTTCCCGTTATACAGATGACTGATGAGACGCATACAGTAATGCAGTACAAGAAGAGGGGGAAAGAATAAGCGCTGGTGTTTTGAAATGACATAGTGACGAACGTGAAAAGAAAACGAGAAATGCCAGTAATCTGAGTTAATATATCAAAAAAAAAACTTCCGTGATATTCAGATGGATTTGTTGAAACTTTGCAAGGACCAGCATTATTTATGATGGTAATGATTTCGCTGAGTTGATTTATTGGAAAGAGTAAACCTTATGATTGGTCATGGATATGAATCGTTTACCCCTTAATGCCCCATCGTTTGTAGCCTTAATTCACGAATTGTTCTTGTTTGCAACGAAGCTACATTCAGAGGGAATGCAAAAAAAAAAATAGTTATCTCTTTATTTATCTTATCAAACTGAGGTATAAATATGGTTTTGCAATCTTAAAGTAATATTTGAGTGAAGATCAATAAGATTGCGACGAGCAATTTACAAAGGAACAGTAAATGGAAAGAGTTATTCTCCGATGTTGAGCAACACTTCCTTTTGAAAAACTTTACTTTTTTAACAGTTAGGCTTATTTATCCTCTTTGGTATATACCCATAAGCCCATGGGTAACATTTTGCTATTGTTGATGTAAAGGTCCAAGTATAAAACAAAATCAAACATTAATCGAATACACGAACTGTCAAAAATGTATCGTAAAACGATGTAGACTGACATCGAACTGTGACTACCCAACTAACATTTTAAATTTTATCAAGGCGTAATCGTTTAAGCTTCGACAGGCTAAGACTTCCTTAAGGCATTTGTAAAGCATTAAGCAAAAACAACATTTTAACTAAAGTCTTGACTTGCAAAGGTTGACAAGCTACTGCAGCAACCTCTCCAGACGGTCGAACTGCCAACCAAATCGACCATGTGCTAATCGATGCGAGGCACCCATTCAACATCCTGAACGTGCACATTTACCGAGGGGCACACATCGACTCTGAACACTTTCGGCAGCGGCTAGATTCAGAGCTCGACTGCCTCACGAGAAAAAGCCTCGAACTGCCCAGAAAAAGAAACTCGACGGTGGACGCCTTAGCACATCTGGAGCTGTCAGAGCCTACAAAGAGTACATTCACCTACCACAGACGCCAACAATCATCGCGACATCATCAAAGAGGTAGCTGAAACCACCATAGGATACCAGCCACCCCAGAGAAAAAGCCCGTGGGATGATAATGAATGCGTACACCGGAAAAAAATGACAGAAGATACGCACATAAGAAAATTGCGGCGAAAAACAAGGGGAGCAAGGGAAGAGTATCGAGCTAGGAGAAGAGAGGGGAAAAAGAAGATCTTGCGTGCAAAGAAAGGAGAGTACGCAGTCTCCCAGCTAAAGCAGCTAAAGGAGATCGAAGAGTCTTGCGATCGAAACAACATCCGCAGGTTATAAGAAAGCTAAGCAACTGGCTGCTAGCTTTAAAACCGGAACGCAGGGTCTTCGAAACAGAAAAAAGCTAAAGAACAACAAGGCCGCCGGCTCTGATGAGCTTTTAAAATACGGAGGTGATGTTTTGGAAAGGCGCATGCACCAAATCATCAACCAAGTTTGGGTGGAGGAAAGCATGCCCGATGACTGAACCATCAGGCTCCATATGTCCCATCTACAAGAAAGACGATCCTATGTCTTGCAAGAACTATCGAGGCATATTCCTGCTTAATGTCGCATATAAGATCCTATCCAACATACTGTGTGAACGTCTCAAACATTTCTGCAACACACTAATCGGCATGTACCAGTGTGGCTTCCGGCCCGGAGGATCAACTGCAGTCCAAATCTTCACACTAAGGCAAGTCCTGGAAAAGACCAACGAGTTTCAAGTCGAGACACACCATCTCTTTATCTTTAAAGAGATGGCAGCAGACAGCATTCATCGTCAGGTGCTTTTTGTGGCGATGCCCGAATTCGGGATCCCGTCAAAACTGATTTGGATGTGTCACGTGATACTAGATAACACGCGGTGCAATGTGCAGTTTGGCAGCAGCTCATCTAAACTCTTTCAAACATGCCCGGGATTTCGGCAAGGAGATGCGCTGTCGTTCGATTTCTTCCATCTTGTTCTCTAGCAGATAGTGCGCAGGGCATGTGTCAACACGGAAAGTTTAAGAAATGCATCTCTAGTGGAGACATCTGTAAAGCTTTTGTAACAGAGCTTTTAAAGCTGTAATAGTAATATTTTCAACCTTATATATAAAATACCACCGAAAAGTGATCGCCTTTCGCATCTAAGTTATACATACAAACATATATCATTATTTTTAAAACTATAAGTAATCTTTTATTGGACCTTATCGAAACTAATATGTAAGTTGGGTAGTTTATTACTATTTATTGAAGAGATGGGATACTATCTTTTTGCAAAATTGGGAAGAGTAAGCTATTATGTACGTACATATGTACGTAAACGTTTTACCGTAAGCTTGGATTTTATGGCATTGACCTATAGAAGAAAATGCTAAAGTCTACAATGCATATTCGATTGAAAAGCAGTCCCATAAAATCAATTGTATACGATGACAGTTTGAATAATTTTCTACAAATCTAAATCTCCATTTGTCTCAAGGTATACATAGCTAATAATATACCTAATAAATCGACTAATGAATGTTTCATCACGGCTGTCAGCGGTGATGACACTGCTTTCAGTTTTTTCATCAATGAATAACGTACTTTGACGAAACTCATTAGTGCATGGACTTTAATGTGCCTATGCAGTTTATGTGTGAAAGAAAAAATGTATGTAGTTTTTTTGAAGCCAGTCATATTCGTTTCTTATTGGTTACCTTCCATAAGCAAGCGTGTGTATTAACTCCTGTAAAAACAGGTAAAAACATATAAAAAAAACCCACAGGTTCTATCGGTGGAAAATTTTAAACATATTCATACTTCGTTGCCATGATGGATTTTTGTACTTCATGGACATTTCCAATAGATCTTGTTCTAAAAGGAATAGGGCCAAGATTCATTTGTTTTACTATTTTTTCCTAGTTTTATCTTTTTAACGAAAACAAAGAAATTAAAAACAAAAGTTAAAAAATCGTTGAATATAAAAAACGAAATGTTTCTAGTTTTTTGTCTAACACTTTCATTGATTGCTACAAGTGACCACATTATAAATGAGTTTTTTTCTCCCAAAATAAATGCGAAATAAACCACGAAACTGAGAGTAGATACAAAAAAGGCACGTCATTCTCTCCTATAAATGAACAATTAATAAAAAAAAAAACCGCTCCCAATTTCGAGAGAAAATGGGCTCCACTTGAAACCAATCAAATTTTGCATCGGCAAAGGCAACAAGTTTTGTAGTAGACACCCACCTTCGGAATGATACCATATCATCTGCTGCAGTCAGCTGTTGCTCACGTTGTTTGTCAGTTTTCCAATAGCGCAAAAGTTTGTATTTAAAGTGTACTTTTAGCTAAACGATTGGCATTTCATTTCATTTCATTTCGTTTGGGAATTGAATCACATTTTCAATGTTGGTACAGTAAACAATGACACCAACAACAACAACATCATCATCACTAAACAAGCGATTATATCACATCGCTTTGCGGTGATTAATTATCGAAGAGAACTCATCATACGTAATCAGAGACGAACAATTCCCGACACAACACAACACAGAAACGACGAATACAATGATGACGACAATGAGAACGATTGCGAGTGTGAAGGCGACTCGTACTCTTCGGCGGATCACGAGCAATCAAAGTAAATACGCTGCTTGTTTACTGACACACCTCAAGCACTTGAATTATTAGAATAATTGCTCTCAATATCAAGACGTAATGAAATGCTCACGCACAACGGGACACTCGCGTTTTTATTTGAAATTGATGATGAGCGAAGCTAAATCGCGCTAGTTGCGAATATCTGAATGACATCCTACTGCTGCTCCGCTGGCAATAGTTCTGCGACCCATACAACTAGCGACGCCGCCAACGACAGTACAGCTCGCCTCGAGAAGGAGGAAGCCCTTGTAATGACGATGTGTGTTTATAAGTCTTGAGGGTTGATTAGATTGCTCATATTGGTATGGTATATTCTATTTCATGTGTTCTCGTAGGTTGGGAATGTTTTGTTGTTATTGTTTTTTTTTTTTTTTTTTTTTTTATAAAATAAAAGCGCGACAGAAGCATAAAAAAACACATCTTGTGTTGTATTTGCTTATTTATAAAAAAGTTGTAAACGACAGTAGTTCTTTTGGGGCTAAATTTAGAAATAAGTTTGTATTGCTTTTAATTAGACTGTCATGCCTCGGCACCTGTCGGGGCATATTTCGCACGCGCCTTTGTCAAGAGTTCTGGCTATGAAAAAGCATACAAAGGTGAAAAGATGAAGAGCTGCTTTGGCAAGAAGGTGGCCAAGTTTTGGCATTACTCTCGATTGAGACGATCGCAATGGCTAATGGTCGCGGATAAGCTTTTAAATATTCCTAAGCATCTTTAGACCCATCGATTTGGTTGCGTGATTACATACATACCTGAGGTGTTATTTATATTTATTTGTGTACTTTATTTATTTAAAAACGGATGCGACGTTGGACCGTAGCAGCAATATAAATAGACGGGAACGAGATAGATATCGCACGAGATGAAATGGAATGTATCATGGAAATTGTTGTATCATTAAATAGGAAGAAAGGTGACAAAGAACTTAATAGAAAAAAAAGAAAACGAAAACTAGACAGTGGCGCAAGAATGTCGAAATACAGGTATACGTTGATCATTTATTTCATATTCATTGAGTTTTTATTGCGTCATGTCATGTTCGAATGACTGATCATTGGGTAAAGATAGGTCCAGAATTCAATAACCAATCAATCAATCAATTAGTCGAGTTCAAAAATAAATCATTTTTTAAAGTTTTTCTACATAATGAAGAATGGGTAGCAATTGGTTGAAAAAAAACAGGTTTAAGTCTGCAATATTTCAGATTTTTGTCTTACATTTAAAATAAAGAATAGAAAGACAACAGATATAAGGAGTTATAATTTAGTATAGACAGAGGAATATAAGAACAAAAGAAAAAAGAATAAAAAGGAGATACATATACAGTTGTGTTCAAAATAATAGTAGCGTGACGTTGAAATCGATCTAACTACTTCCCTGGAAATAAGTTTTTCGCGTAGACTGTAAAAACACTTCGGTAAATATTGTAACGGTACTTTGCAAGCAAAATCAGTAAAAATGTGCACATCTGCGCTTGCGTGTTCGCGGATTTTATCCAAGGAAATGCTTGCCAACGGAAAAGTGCTGTTCAAAATAATAGTAGTATTTTGCAGGAAAGAGTTTAATGTAAGTTTACTGGGTCAAAAAGTAAGAAAACGAAAAGCTTTCGTCATTGAAATATTATTTTAAGTTTTTTGTAAAATTTGTTGTTTAAAAATTGGTCCTAGTAGGAAAAGCGAGAACTGATCTGCATGTTGCGTCAAATGGGAAAGTCATATAAGGAGATTCAGGAAACACATGGGTGTAGTGCATCGGCAAATGCCAATACTTTACGCTATGTCGAAAAGCCAGAAACTCGGGGAAGAAAACTCTAAACGTCCAAAGATGATGATAGGATAATAGTATGCCTATCAAAAAAAAACCCAGCGGCATCTTCTAAGGTCGTAGCAGACAAGATTCAGCCTTCTATTTGTGATGTAACGATTCGCAGAAGGCCGTCAGAAAATTAACTTTTCGCCCGAAGCCCACGCAAGGTCCCACTGTTGACAAATAAGCATCTGCAAGCTCGGATCAAATTGCCAAAAATCATGCCGATTGGCTCGTCGCAATGGTATCATGGATAAATGTGTTTAATAAAAATCCTTAAAGAGGTTATGCTCTCCTATGGCGAGTACGAAATGCCACTAAAATGGGTGTTTTCAAAAGAGTGGTTTCTTATCAGAGGTATTGAGGTCATGGAGTGGCCGTCACAAACCCCCGACTTGAATCCTATTGAAAACTTGTGGTGCCATGTTAAAAAATATTTTGCTGATGCCAAACCAAAAAATAACAGACAACTTTGAAAGTTGGTTGAGGAAGCTTGGTGTAAAATTACATCTGCTCATTGTCAAAGTTTTTTTGGAGTCTATGCCACGTCGGTGTCAAGCATTCCTGAAAAATAAATGCTTTCCTTGAGGAGATATCGCTACTGTTATTTGCAACACAGCTGTATTATTTTCCGATACAAAAATGTATCGGAGCGATTATAAAATGGAAAATTTGTTCTCGTTGAATTTAAATCTTAATTTGAAAAAAAAAAATGAATTGCCGTTCGGAATCATCGGCTTTAAACTGTAGGTGCCGTCCATTCGTGCCAGAAATATATCTTCACACACTTAATGGTTGGAGAAGCTAGGCTTTATAATAGGAAGGACAAAGTGCTTTACTAAAAATTATGTCTCAAATTATTTACAACTTACAATTTTATCAGTCACACGTCAGTCACACATCAGTGACAATTTGTCATTGTCAGAGGTTCCCTTGCTTTGTCAAGTTACTTCCTAAATTTTGGAAATTTTGGGGACTGTGGATAAAATCTCGTAGAAAATGTTCAAAGGAATAATTTTATAGTAAAAGAAACTATAAAGAAAATCATAAAAAATAAGGACATAACGTTTTCAAACAAAATAATTTTTGCAACCAATTAAATTTTCACCTTTAGTTCGTAGCTGATTGATTTGATTGATTGATTTTAATAAAAGAATTTCCATAGAATTAATATATAAAATAAATAAATACGGCATGGATAATTTGGTTTGCATTTTTAAAACATTAAACATTTTAATTTTATAATACCGCCTTTGCTGCTTAATACATGACGAGGGAGGAGTCAGTTTTACATTTGGCTTTTTAGTTATACGTATACCTTTGTTCTTTTGTATATTTTTCTATGAGGAGCTGGCGCAAAAAGGACAACAATAAGGCGAAAGCAACTCTAATAAACTGTTGTTAATTTGAAGAATATTTCAACATCACCTTCTAATAGTTCCGCAAAAATAAAAACCGTTATCAATCATGACGAACTGATTTGTCACGATTCCAACATGAATGTGGAATGTTGTACCATATAGTTTGCTAACATGTAAAATCAATGTGCAACGGGTTCTCATTATTTCCTCCTAATTAACTGAATAACTGTGATATGTTACAATCAACATTATAAGGGTGCTAACAATCTCTGTGCACGTGCAAAAAATCAATGACACTTTATATTAACGCAAATAAAAAGAATAATTTAATTTTTAAATAACAATTTATGCCTTATTTCCTTAATTCATCATCCTCGCTGTCTTCTAACAAACACTTAGTAATTTAAAATAGTCGCAAGTGCAATATGTTGTTATTTTTTTTTTTTTTTTGTAATATTTCACTGTTTTGTATTTTTCAGCCAATTTAGTATGCGAACCGTGAAAACATACAATTTATTGTCTGATGATTAAGGTGACCACCTGTACCGGAATGACCGGTATAGTACCGAAATTAGGTACTGTATACCGGTGTACCGAAGCTTAGCGTCGGTACATACAAATATACCGAAATCATAATAGGACGAATTCCCGTGCCGACATTTTCCCAAGAGGAAAAAAAAGAAAGAAAAAAGTGAAACCATATGGTTGGTCACCTTATATCTCTTCATCCTGCGACCAAATGCTCTTTGATGTAGAATATGTCGTCAAATATATTTACATTTCTATTTGTTTACTGTGCGAGTAGCGAAACTTAAAGAATTTTGCGATTCAATCGATGTGAAACACCAAAAATCTGCATGGCTACTTCAAAATCGACAGAAAAATTAAAAATTGAACACAAGAACGAGTACTAAGTGATAAAAGGTCGACCAGTTTAAGGTTCATATTAAGATTTCTAATATTACGAGTGTATTGAGGGTTAGCTGTTTCTGATGCTCTGTTTTCGAGTTGCATGCTGTCTGAATGCTGTCTGCATTCGACACACCACAAGAATGGATGCATGTTGAAGCCTGCGTAAAGTTCATTGCATCCATTGCATCGAAGACCGTTTTGACATGGAATCGTCCAAAACTGAATTTTTTGATCAATTTACCTTTTTGCATTCATGACAAGAAAATAGCATATCTACTGACCAACGATGAGTGGAACGCTTTCAACACTTCAGCAACAACAAACAGCAATTCTTACAACCGGACCCTTGGATGAGAGGCAGTGATCTCTCTAATAATTGAAATATGGTCCGTCGACAAAAACCAGTCGGAGTATTGTAACGTAAGGAGACCTTCTATGGCGCATAAAAATGTCATGCCTGTTCTTCGAGTTCATGCCAGCCAAAAATGTTCGAAGAAATCAGCTCTGACGGCAAGTACGCATTCAAATATCGCGACAATTTTAAACACGTAATATTTAGGTACATAAACAAATTTGAAATTACCAAATAAATGAATAAAACTGAGTATAACTATATTAAGTACCGAACTCTGCATCGCGATAAGTGGTCACGTTACTGATGATAGTTCGGCCATTATCCAGAATAATCATTTGACAATGAATCCGCTAGACTTGTCTGTCTGTTCCCTTACTTTTTGAGCAAGAATTTAAAAGACTGTGACAATGGATGTGGTGGGGATGAATTTTCTCATGAGAAGAATAATGTAAAGGAACACTTTTGAAATAGAAAGTAGTACATTTTCAAATATGACAGCCGACACCACTGCAATATATAAAATAACGGCTATCATATCAAAATTTACTAAATATTCCTAAATATTTAATAAATGGAACAATATTCTCACACAATGTAGGATGCATCATATTACCAAAATTGTTTATTAACTAAGCAAATTCTGCAATGGAAATTTATAAAGTGAAAAACTTTGTATTGACCGAACAACAAGCATGCGACAATAGAAAAAAACTGCACAAGGTTAGGGAACGGCATTAAGTTAAAATTAGTAAAAATTCGAACAAATTAGAAAGTACCCCATATCTGCCAACCGCGTGAAATGACAATTTAGTAGCATTTGAATAGTTATTTGACTATTGTCAGCTTATTTTCAGTTCATTGACAGATCTTACAACCGTCGGTACTAAGATTAAGTCCACACTTAACACACTGGTCGACTGACCTGAAAAACAGAGCGAAGAAGCTGTACATTCAATTTTTGTTTTAATTTTTTGTTCAACGACGAGCGACAAGAAAAAGATTAGACCCTTATTTTAATGATTTATTTTTCAGTACATTCCTTCGAAAACCAAGTAAAGACATCAGGTAAACAAAAGTAGACAAAGGTTAATCACCAGCTTGCAAATGAGTCAACTCGATTACCGGACATAAACGGTCAAAACACCAACACTCTGGGCTTGTTTCCTACATCTCACCATGATAAATAGACAATTGTATCATATCAGCGAATTGCTCGTACTCCAACTACACATTTAAAGAACAAGAACGATACGAGAAAGTAAACTGGCAAAATGTTTCTTTAGGGATTTAACTGATCGCCCTGCTTTCTCAACAAGGATGTGGATGATGCCACCGATATTATAACAAAGCCTTTGCCCCTAGATATAAAATCCTTCATCGCGAACAGTATATAGAGTATTTTACTTAAGGAAAACTATTGGTGTTACTCTAGGTGCAGAGAATCTAGTAAAGTAAAAGGCAAGCTTTCAGTCTTTATAAGGTCAAGACATACAACATAAGAAAGAAATTACTGCATTGTCAATAACAATCATGTCAAATTCACCTTAGAACAAAAGTTGAGACCAAATATTGTTCATATTTCAGCGCTGATAAATTGTCAGCTTATAAAGTATATCGAATCCCGATAACTTTTTAATGACCAAAGTAAGGTTCTCGCAGTAGTAGGTCCTGGTGATTTTATAACATATATAACCGAAAAATGGTAATGTCGTTGCGCTTGATATTTGAGAGACTTTTAATGAAGTTTAAAATCAAGCTTTTTCGAAAATGGGTGCATTTGGAATCGATTGATTAAAAACAAAAAATATAAAATTACCAAGAAGACGCATCTCATACAAATGTTCGTACTGAAAATTTACGTATGGCGGGTTCTAAAATTGAAACCCACTCTCTCTTAGCTTTTCCAATTGCTTTATTAAAAATCTTTCTAACCAAAACAAAACGACACAAAGTTCACCCAGATTATAATCAAAATAAAACTGTTTCCGGATAGTGCGAAGTGTTCTTATAAATATAGTAATATGTACATCCAATTGAAATTACGTTTTCCGAAATCATTCAGTTTGTAACCGCAGAGATAAGCGAGAGCACTTTTTTTTTGAATTTTTGTTGATAAGCCTTTCGGGTGTTTTGGTTTTGGCCTACATGGTTTGCGATCGCAGATAAGAAATGCTCTGTGAAACGTATATTCAAATTATAGGATTTCAAATAATGATTGCATTGCAAACGCACGGCTCGTGTCAATGTTATCGGTGACCTCACTTCCGCTACCCAAAATAACTGATAATATTGCTGCTTCCACGATGAATTCGTTTACCAACAATATAATTATGGCTCCCTGCATTACATTTAAATAGAACAACTGCAGTAAGATACATTCTACACCAAACAGAATCTGTCACCATCACCTCGACCCATTACAAGGTGACACTCAAAAGGGAGTCACCCCATCCTACTGACCTGTGTCCCACAAATACAATCTCTGTCTGTTGGGCGGTTCGATATGAAACACTAGCTGAGAAAGAGTGGTATGAGAAACGATGACAAAACAGACGAACAAGAAGAAAAAAGGCAACCCCATACACAAGAATATGACTTACCCTCTTTTCTTGAAAGATCCTTTACATGTCCTAGTTTCGCCAGAAATTGAATTCCCCGATGAAGTATCCGTTTTCGATTTTATATATGCACACGTTTGGGGCACGTTTGATTTATCACCGGACTATAGATGGGGTTATTAGCTGCTGCACTTTCTGACCTCAAATACTCAATTAGAAAGTGTTATTAATAAAGGTTACTGCAGTTTTAACGCAAGGAGACTCGCAGGCACTCACTCAAAGAAAACGCAAATACATTCCCAGAGCGATGAGTTGTTACATGTGCCGTCGACCATGTAAACTCAGTTTTTTGGGGGTTTTCTCTACGCGCATCACAACTAGAACAAGAACCAACAAAAAGTCTATCCGTCAGCAGAACGAAGAACAATTTTAGCAAATATATGATGAGGGAAGTGGATTTCTTTTTTGCACCAGTGATTAGCAAACAACAAGCAAGACAAGAGACGAACAGAAAAATAAACGAACGAAGAGATGTTTTGTGCGAAGCGATGCAAATAATTCACTGCAGAACTAATAAAATAAATCACATTGAACACTTTGAGCTTAAATTTAATGTGCTTTTATTGCGGACCGTGGTGATTTAGCGGGGTTAATTTGTACGTTTTCTTATAGAATATAATTTTTACCGAAAAGAAACAAAAAAATTTGCGCTAATTATTTACTTTTCGACAATTTGCTTGACTGAAGAATGACGTTTGGTGTGGTACGAAGCGCTGTTCCATTATTGTTTTTTTTTTTTTTTTTTGTTCTGACACATGTCTGGTTTGGAATCGAAGAAGAAAGTGAAAGACTTCATTTTAGGTCATTGTATAGTGGAATGAGTGTGGAATGGAACGGTTCACTATGACGTTGGAGGAAATTAAGTGGCGGTTATTTTTAAGAAATGAGAGAAATGGATTTCTTTTGTATTTTGCATATTAGAGAAAGGTGGGCGCCGAGTGGAGGCCTATGCTATAGCAAACCCGGGGAAATTTATCTGTTGAATCAGGTATTTACATTTGCTCAAGAAGTGCTGGACTCAATGTCAATCCAGTGAAACCGAATTATTTTTGTTCCAAAGCCAAAGTTAACCAATAATATGGAGCTTACCACCTTGTTGCTAATTCGGTAACAACAAAAGTTGGAAACTGAATGTCTAGAATCGTGTAAGGAAGGGCGATGGTCGCCATAGCTATATAAATGCGTTCAATGGCCAGCTTCCAGACGGATTACATCTCACATGGGTCACTGTCTCCATACCGAATGCTGCGTCGGGGACAATGTTACACCTTATTCCAATTGATATATGCGGAATAAAATAAAAAACCCAGACTGAACCCGGCAAGGATGGAGGTATTATACTCAATGAATATGCTATAGAAGTATAAACGTATGGGACCAAGACAGTGGACCGCGCGGGCCGGTTTAATCTCAAACAATCCCGAACTCAACTTCGCCTTGCGACTTCCGGAATACTTAATATATTTTAGGCAGAAGAAGAATCTAACTCTCTAATGGGACTGAAAAACTGTCATGATATACGCAGATAGTCAAGCATCAATTAAAGCCCTGGAATCTCCAACTATAGGAATGCATGTATCTCTTAACGAGATTGCCAACAGATGTGACACCTCTCTGTGCTGGCTTTTCGTACACAGCTAAATTCTATTCAACTGCAGAGCAGATGAACTAACAAAATTTGGTACCGCAGAGTATGTAGGTTATATCCGATTGGTTACTTTCTTCCCCGCAACCAATGTACCCATTCATAGATGAAACGACATCAGCACATGCGCATCATTCAAGCAAATTTAGACTAAGTACGATTTAGTCCCTAAAATCCGCAGAGATGTTACGGAATCCATAAAACACCTAATGCCAAACTGATCTGAACTTAAGTTGGAGAAAGCCGATTCGAGATACGAGATAACTTCTACAAAGATCTGAGAGATCTATGCAAAATAGACATTCCCCATATCAACAAATACATTGCAAAGTCGAAATAGTCTGACTAATTTTTGAACTTGTTCTAATATTGGGAGAAATTTGGAGTTTGTCTGTTACAGTCTCTATCTCTCTCTATTCTATCACCCGTCTCCAACGAATTAGAGAACATTTCAAGTTCCATGATATCAGTAAGCTCATCTTGTGCTCGTCTATATTGCAGAAAGTTTTGGGGTTTTATTGCAACATACCTCACCTCATTTTTCGCTTTCTCCCTTTTCCAAGCCTCCGGGGATTGTTTGAAGTTCGAATCACCTCTCACCTTTTCCAACTTAGAAAGTGGACAACTCAGGACTCCCTAGTGCGTTAGTGTAAGCCTTCCGAAATCAAACAATGAAATGTGCATTATCATGAACTTGGCAAACAAAAATTTGTTAGTTGTGTTACTTCACTTTGGATAACTTTTTCCTATAACAACACTATTTCCTCATTTATCTAAAGTCATAATTAATTACTTTTAACTTTTATTACATCATAAAACAAATAAAATGTAGTTAAGGACTTAATCGACTAATAAAATCTAAAGCGAAACTGCTATTCAGATTAATATGTTTAACTGTTAAGAAAATATAATATTATTTTTATCAGTTTATAATTAAATACAGTTTAATTACTATAAATAAAATTGTATTATAGAGCTCGATGTTTTAACACACGTAAAAACATGCAAAATCGCAATCAAGAGGGGATTTCGTTTTTATTTTCGCCAATACTGGGCGAGTTTATGTATTTGTTCAACTAGCGCTGGCATCACTGCCGTTATGGACACATCTAGCAGTGCCTGCAAGTGCTGTACAGCCTCTTCATCGGTTAGTCCCAATTGCAGATTTTCCTCGACTTTTTTCACCGCCTTGTCCGGCTCGAGTGCTATATCGGGCACTGAAGCGTCCACCATTAGGGAAAACAAATTCAACATGACATTGGCATGCCGCCGCAGATGCAAAAAGGCAGTGTAGCATTGTTTTCGGAATTCATGATGATGTTCGGAACTGACACCGCCCATCGCCTCGACCATTTCTTTGCTAAGCTTCATCGGTGGTGGCATTGGCTTGGGATCACGGCCAAGAATGTATCCAAAATCGATGTGGAAGAGTTTGCCATTGGTAGTGAGAAGCAAGTTATCCAAATGACGATCACCGACACCTATATCCAATAAATTTTAGTAATTGAAAGATACAAGTAATGTAAAACTTACCCAAAAGATAGGTAATGACGCAATATCCAGCACAGCTTTTGATGTACGTGTCCATTGTTTCAGCGGTGATGCCGTAAGGTCCGGTTTCGCAAGGATTGTGTTTCCTAAAGAAATTATGAATACTTCCCTCTTTGGCCAGAACATCGGCAACTGTATACGAATCGATATATTGCAGGAAACCGTGCTTCGAACTGGTGGCCAGCACTTTGTAAGGAGTAAGTTTGAGATCAAGGTTTTCTCTGCGCAGCAGCTTATCCATCAAAGTTATCATTTGAAGAATAAGTTGATCTTGCCGTAGGTCATCGCCATGCTTGAATATCGCAACGTATTCGTGGGAGGCAATTGATGTCACAAATGTAAGTCTGAAACAACGAAAGAGTCAACACAACACAACACAACATCACTTCAATATTGATACTTACTTGGCTGGCATAAGTGCACTCTTGAAAAGCGACGTATTATTCGGCAAAATTTTATTTATATAGATGTCTGGGTCCAGTGGGAATGGAATCGGCTCGAAATTCGTAAAATTAACTTTAAATGAATCCGATTCCGCAAGAAGTTGCTTAAATTTCTCGGTTTTCTTGTTCCGATTGCCTGGTTCCTTAGCGACCATTTTAACCAGTTTAACCAACTCATCGATGAAGCGTTGTTGCTTCTTTAGATTAGTAAATATGTGTTTCAACTGCGTTGGACCTATAAATGGAATGTACCCATAAAATCGTAAATCCAACGACTATCATATTTCACTCACCGTTTTCCAGAACTTTTAGGAACATTTTCAACACCATCGCATACATGTTATGTACGCGTTCATCTTGTTTGCGAATAGACTCCTGATCCTCTACCTCAATCGATAGATACCAGTAGAAGTAATTGGCCAACGTTGGATTTTTGCAGGCTCTTTGAATGAGGAATGTCGACAAATCACTGGGACCGACTGAGCTGTTCTCACTTATAAGAGTATTCGAGACATCGGATGTTACAGAAGCGATAGAAGCGCTTGTAACGGCGTTTTCGTCATCCCCTGAGTTCACAGATATCGCCATAGGAAGCAAGCGTTGCGACACCTCCACCTGGACGGTGCTTTTCTTCTGGATGATTGACTGCTGCTGCTGTTGCTTACTGCTAACACTCATACTCACATCCGAGGCTGAGCTCTGATCAAACACATTATCATCGAGGGATTTCACAATGTCTCTGTCGGGTGCGATGCGCTTGTACGATTCTATGATGTCATTGAAATTCTCATATTTAAGAGCCTGAACCAATTGCAGCAGATAGAGAAGGAGATCCTCATCGGGGGCTTGCATTAAACGAGTTATTGCATATTTTCGAACATCCGGATGTGAGAATGACGGACTTAGCAGCTCCAGGGCATCTTCCACATCCATTGGAGTCCATTTGGCAAGCAAACTGAGTGCCTGCAACACTTCTGCGGGCGTCTGCCAGTTGATGCATTTGAGGAATTTCGTGAGAGCTTTTTTGTGTGAGCTTAAGTAAAAACGGAACTTCCACAGAAGATCCTGTTCTTCGCTGCTAAGCACATATGTTGGCGGATAACGATAGACGATGGTGTGCAACTGGTCACGAATGCTGCGCGAAAAGTATCATTTATTAGTATTCAAATATGTGAATTTAATTTTGAGTCCTTGACTTACCTAGCAGTTGGCTTAGCGTCACGATCCGATATGCGAGATCTCTCTGAACGTGCCAGTCGATGATGCTTTCGTTCTACCAAGTTCTCCTGAAAATTTGATAACACGATAAATTATATGTAGAACGCCGATTTCGTGCGATTCGTGAGTACCTTGCACTTTCGAAACCATTTTTGAGAAAGAAAGTGCTTTATTGCCAAACATAATCGACACCAAGTTAATTTTAATTTAATTTTTAAGAAGAATATCGATAGAAGAACCATAGAAGCAACGGCAAGTGGTCATCACAAGGAAAACAATACAAATGTTTCCGTATATAATAGGATTAAGCCAGAACAGATCGATTTTGAGAGAAATTCCAACAGCCGAATGCCAAGAGCTGAAATGCAACTGAGGCAATTTATAATGGCAAAGTCGGCACCAAGTGCTGTGTAGACAAACACGAAAGGAAATACTTAAAATAATTCCCTTTGGAGGTGTATTTGACAATTTGTAGATTGGCTATTATCATCCACAAGTGGCAGTGACATTGTACGAGTGAACAAGTGAAAGAGGAAGTGAAAAGTTCGATTTATTTTTAAATGTGTTAGAAGTGTAAAAATGTGTTTACGGGGCACCACGGACTTCAAGGCTACCAAATGAAAGTGGCGGCGTCTCTGAATTCATTTTGTTTTCAACTTATTATGGTTTTGACGCTGGTAGACGGAAAAATTACATCTTGTGTTTGGATAGAGTTTTACAAGCAGGTTTTTAGTTGCCAAGTTTTTGTCACAGATCACCGAATTTTTTCGAGCAACCCTTTGTGCTGAAACACGTGAGTTTCATTTAAAGAATGATATTACATACTTTACAAGTCCTTAGGGCGTTGGAAGTCCAGCTTTGGCCAGATTTTTTCAATGCTAAAAATGATTTCAACCTATCCTTTGGGAAGTTCTTGATGTAATTGTGAAATTCTAACCGGGAGCACGTCCAATGACAATATGCCACACCTGACCTTGTAAACCTTTGGATTATTTTGCTACACCTCGCAACCAGACAAGTTCTGACCTGAAAATTTCTGCTCGTTCAGGATTTGTGCCATGTCTTGGGAAATGCAAATTTTACGAATCTGCATATGAGATGGACGAATAGCAATTATTACATGTATGCGAAACCTACACGAAGGGTACACGATCGAACGACCGAAGAAAACACAAGAAGGATGAAAAACAACCTTATAAGAGCATAAGCATCATGAGAAGAATAATGTCTTCTCTAGAAACAAAGAATGGAACAGAGTTTTTAATTTAATTTAACCCATTAATTAGGTGGCCAATCGAAAAACCATACAGGTTCGTAAGCTGTCATGATATGTTTTGTCTTCATCTTAAAACTAAATAAAGTTAAGCAAGAGCTCTTCCACCTACCTGTAGTATTTCCGAATCGGGAACTGTGACTAGCTTTGGCTTTGATATGATTTTATTTGTCTTGTCACCTTCGGGCTCAAAATAAACGATCGAGTACTGCAAAGAAATACTAAATGAAAACACTTTCCTTATAACTTTGCGTCAAACTTACATTAAAATCATCTACATTGATGGTTGGAAACTCAATCATCAAGTAGATATAATTAGACAAGCGTTTTTCGCGCTCATTGATCAGCTCAATCTCTCGAAAAGTCAATCGATCCAACCAATCGACCTTCTGCAAGTGTCCATTGCGATGTATTTTCGCCAGCTTACCCAATCTCTGCATCTGCGACTTACTAGACTCTTTTCCCTTTCCAGGAGTCTTTGATGGATAACTCCCATCGCCCTCAACGTCAAGCCACACACGTAGATCATACATTCCCTGTCGAAACATTCCGTTCTTACCGAAAAGTGATATTGATGTGCCACCAATGATGGACGTTTCGCCAGCGCCAGCGCAATCCAAGATAGTCAAGACCAGAATCGCCGTTCTTGGCAAATCAGAGAATAACATTGGCAGTGATATCCATTCGTTCCAGCTCCAACGTTTCGTGAAGGATTTGTAGGAGGTAGTAACAGGCAGGCAGTATGGCTTGCCCTTGTTGAACACTTGAAGACGCACCTGAAATGGTGGACATGATTCCGAATATAGCCCGGAAAAGGCTAAAATTCGATTTTCCAAAAGTTTTTCAAAGTCGGGCTTTTGCTTTTTACCCTCCAACGTCCCACTTTTTGAGTGCAACAAAAGGAAAAAGATAAAAACATGATAAAAATGCGAAAAGGTGGGTTGTTCGAACCATTTTTTGGTGGGACTTACATTTTAATTTGAACACGTTCGTTTAGCGACGAGCTGTAGATATAACGAAAATGATCATCGGGTTGATCCATGGTTAGCACTTTCACAATATATTTAATTTTTGCATTAAATTATTAAATTTTTTTTTTTTTTTAAATTTTGTTATCAACAAATAGTAAAGAAATAAGAGAAAAGACAAAAAAAAAAAATTGCCAGTTTTTGACGGCTGACAGTCACAGCTGTTTTGTTGAATAGCAGGAGTATACTGTTATACACACTGTTTGTTTTGGAAATTTATTTTCTTCCAATTTATTAGGGTCATTCATCAAGTGGAGGAAGTGGAACGAAAAGTTTTTTCGTAAGTAAAAATACATAAACGATGTTCTAAAAATGCATTTCACTAGCTACATTTTGAGATAAAGATTAGGTTAAGATATTAAGTTGAAGTAAAATGTAATATAATAAATTTTATTATTTCACTTATTGAAATCGATTTCAATGAACAGCTTATAATTCGTTTCCGCAATTTGGAACACAATCGTCCCACTGATGTGTTGGATTCTCTTTCTATTCTCATCTGTCAGTTTTGCTTTCAATGATCAACTCTAATCCTAAAACCTATACCAGTGGCCTTCCATTGACAGAAATCTTTCAGGGATTGTTATAACTGACTTGTCACAAAAATGAAATATCTGTTCCACTGATTTTTTCCAATGATGCATTTGAATGATAGCTATAACTAGCCCCTTCGGGTTTAGTTAAAAAAAAAGTCTTATAGAAACTACAACATAATTAAATAACATGAAGTTAAATAAAGTGGATAAAATCTGTTTAATATTATTTCAGTCATAGGTAATACATACCTCAAAATAATTATTCCTGTTCTCATTAAGAAGTTGGCCAAACAAACGCCTAAATATGTCAACGGAACGAAAAATAACTGTCCAGACTTCTAAAATACTAGTAATTTAAATTTAAGTCTTATCATAAAATTAAGAAGAATTAAGGATATGAGTAAATTTTCAAATGAGAGGCATTATGCTGCATTTCCACCAAAATATATCTTTACTTCGACAAAAAGAAAAGAGATTAACATTCTAAACTCGTATTTTGGTAACTTTGTTTTACTTATTGCTGCAAAATAACAACTCAAATCTTGCTATTGCTTCATAAATGTAATTTTCTTTTTATCAACACTGACAGCAAGATTTCAGTTCCTCTGAAAAGAGTATTAAGTAGGGTAGAGTTGAAAACAATATAATAAAAACATTAACTCCTAAAGATTGGATATTTAACGCTTATAAGGATCTCGAAAGATACTTGGAGAGCTCTACAAGACATATATGTAACTAATAATCATATACGAAAGTTACAGAACATGGTTCAGGACATGGGTAGCATGCCTACTTAGCCTGTCAAAAAAAAATATTTCAACTTTTATATTACTAATGCCTCACCTAACGAACATTGCCATCGATTTTTGTATAACACACACCCATTAATTACTATCAGTCATCTGATGCTCATCTAAAGTCCCTGTAAATGTCATTATCAGCTGTCCGAACAATTTGTGTTTTTATTTGCATTTCAAATTATCAATTAATTCCTCGAAACAATGACCCTCGAACTCTCAAAACTAGCCATAGACGGCCTAAAGCATCTTGGCTCAACTATAAATATCGAAATTAGCCGAAAATTAATCGCTAGCACTATCAAACTATCTCTCTACGCTGACGCAAGTAAGCACTTGACCCATCTAATTAAATCGTCTGCAGATTTTTTTTAAACTAATTATCATCTTTTAGATGTTCCACCCAATCCAGAGATATACGCCTCAAACGCAGACTATGCTAAACACAGTGAATTTGCTGTTGCCACATTGCTTTTCCTCTCAACCAAACACGGCTACGATGCCATCAAGCTGCGCCATTTCCTCGAGCAACATTCCATCAATGCAACCATCATCGAAGAACTAGCCAAAGCTTACGAAGCTAATCGCAACGAATTTCTCATGAGACTACTTAGAACCGGCCATGCATTTCCGCACATCACCGACATTGAGTGGAAAATTGTCTGTGACGTCAAATCTGCCATGTCCGACTGCAGTTCGGGTGAGCTTACATTCCATGTTAATCTGGGCAATTACCGTGAAAAGACCGGCGAACGCGAGACCATTGTTGAATTCGTCTGCAACACCGAAGAGCTGCAATCTCTGATCAACAAGCTGAAAGAAATCGAACGCCACTGTGCCAAGCTGTCGTCCACAGATGCAACAGCAGCAGCAGCCTCAAAATAGCATAAAGCAATCGCCTGTCGATCTGTACACATTAATTTATTTCAATTGGGAGAGCAACAGCAACGTTTTACAATAACAAATTTAGTTTGTGTATAGAATTTTTTCGTTTTAAATCAAAATGTAATTTGTTTAGCTTTGTAGGATGTAGGAAGAGTGTTTAAGCCTAAATTTGTTCGTCGATCAGTGATTTTAATAAACTGAAATTCGATGGTGCATTCGAGTAGATCGCTCCCGAGAATGCGCTGTCTTTGTCCGAACTTATTATAATACAGTTGTTCTGTGAGATTAGCTTCATGCCGATGCCACGAAAACGGTCGTCAATTTTGTACAGATTTTTACCATTGGCCCACGAGTAGAAGGGTTTCCCGCTGAATGGGTTCATAAAATCAGCCCAATAGCCGTGCAATCGGAGGCGGGATGTTATTTCTCTGGCAGCGAGAACAAACTGAAATGAGACAGAAGGGTGTTAGGGTTGGTTTCGTCACTGTGCTGGCTGTGAGTGAACACCACCAGCGAGGAGTATTTGAATTAAACAAAATTTTTATATGTCGTGCAAGCAAATACAAAACGTTTCGAATCTGCGTTATAAGAATTATCAAAGCTGATGGAGGCTGTTAAAAAATATCACTAACTAATCATTGTTTTTACTACAAACATATCTTGAACATCCCTTATGTCTTGACGTGGTCTGATATTCTAAGTAGAAATTTCGCTCAATTGATTGCAGAGTAAAATGCGGCATTATCCATTTCTTTCTAACTAGACTAATTAAAAAATAATATATACATTAGGCCTAAAGGGTCCATACAGCAACCAAGCTTCTCATGACATTTCTTAATCTTGGATGTTTGAAGATTTTCGCAGGAGGTTGTCCAGTTTTTTGTTTTTAACTGCAAAGCATTGTGTCGTCAATATGACTCAAAAGACTGCTAAAAAATAACCATTATATATCGTTAAACATTGTATGATTCAATGACTACAATAATGTTGCGTTAACAAACGCTTGACGTTGCAGTACTACACCAGTGCTGCATTTATGAATTCAGCGAATGTTTTGGAAAACGTATTTGGTTTTAAACAATTTTCACACAGAACCACTGTTAAAAAAAAAACTTTTAAAGTAAATATACAGTGAAAATTGGTTAAAAAAACTAACGTATATCGTCCATATATTTTTGTAAATTCTACGTATCCTGTCAGATTATTTTAACAGCATCTAGTTTGGCTTAATTGAAGTGCAGCACATTTTTTTGGCTGGTTTTCATTGCCCTGTGGTGCCAATACAGTGGGTCATAGTCTTAAGGTTAGTAGCCCCTAGACCAAACTACCATATTATGGCTGTCAGATACATAACGTCTTATGCCAAGAACTTAAAAAAGAACGAAACAACTCTTTCAACTAACACAAGATAATGTATGTATATTGTGCAACGAGAACGAAGAAACTGCGGTGAGTATTTTGTGAATTTACTGCGAGTCATGGATGAACCTACAATCTACTATGGCACACGGTTTCCTCACCTCAATATTCATAAAGGAAGATGGCGGACACCAGATTATCGAGTAACAAGCCGCCAGAACCTTTGTCGGCTGTGAACACAATGTAGGAAACTATAAACTTCCAGACAATGACAGTCCTACTCTGTGGATCTGAAGCATAGACTGTTTAAAAAGAAAAATTCTTCGTAACATATTTTGCGTTGGGGGGATCAGTGAGCTCAGGTAGAGCGAATAAACCCTTCGTCTCCTATTAGGAGGGAGGACAACGCAGAAGTGGAAGGCGCGCAAGTGAAATGGTACCTCAACCAACTTGGTATCCGCAACTTCAGGCAATTAGTCAAAGTTTGCGTTCATTCATGAGACCCAGGTCCATACTAGACTTTAGCACCAACGTCCAACAACCTTTATTGATTAAGCATTTCCTAGGCTCTTTATGCGAACCTTGTTGTTTCTTTCGACGTTTTTGTTAAATTTCACCTAAATTTTAAATTACGGTTGTCACATGCGGCCTTGAAGCGATAATTAATTAAAAACTCAATTCGACCTTGGTCATTCACACACACACAAGAGTAGATATTTATCGAAAATAAAAGTAAGTTTTATCAGCGCTGATAGGAAGCGTCTTCTACCAAAGGGCGCGGTGTATATGTGAGGAGTACGCGAGGAATGTGGAACTTGTTTAGATAGAACAAAGTTTTGTCCAGTCTCTATAGCTGCATTAAAAAATGATACTCACTTTACTGGCACCTTGTTCAATATCACCGTCATACTTCAGTGTCATTAAACTCAGCTTTTCACTCGACACCACTTCCGGTGCTGGAAACAGCTCGTGTAAACTTTTTTTTATCAGCGAGGGACATTCAGCAACGCTAAATTGCAATTTGGCGTCTTCCTAAATTCAAAAAGCAAAACAAAAAATATTACATAACGTTTAACCACATAAGCCATTGATATACGGAAAAACAAATAATACTGCACTATGCTTTCGCAAGTGTCAACATTGTCTCTGGCCTTTAGTTTTTTTTTTATCAAACCCACACGCTCCCGCTATAATCTGCGTCGTAGTCTATAAATAGACATAATCATTTAATCAAGCCAAAGGCTGCTCACCTTTCCATCAAAGTCTACCAAATTCTCTAGCGGAACTTCAATTGGTATAGTCGTTGAAGCACTTTGCCACGCAGGTCCTACTGCATTTGGAAAATAGAATCTATTGCCTCGGGGTGCAAGCAGTTCCCAATTGGGGCCACATTCACCACCTAAAAACTCTCCGTTTCCTAAAACGATAATGATAAAGCAAAATGTTCACAATTATTGCATCATAAAAATATAAATTTGGCAATTTAGCAACCAACAACCAACCTTCAACGCGAGCCTTGCTCTTGACCACTTTGAATGCACTTTCGAGGTCTTTGGAATCACTACGACGCGAGTATAATGCCACACTGGACACGGAAGGTAATTTTTTCTGTGAGGTTAATAGCTGCTTTTTGTCTAAACCAGCACTGAATCTATTCCAAGTTCTTAAAATCGTATTAGACATAATTTCATTGCAGCTCTAGCGCTCTATTTTAGGGACTCTGTCTCACGATTAATTTGCTTGATATCGATAATTGAATTATGTTTGAATTACTTTTGTTTACTATTTTGATTATATTCTCTTTTGTGGAAAAGACTCGAATTGATATGGAAAATTATCAAAATGAAATTAATTAAATATTTTTTTTCTTCAATCTGTCTGGTGTGAATCAGCTGTTTTGACTTTTTCGCTACAGAACTTTTTGTCAAATTAGCAAAGTGAAATGGAATGGAAATTGGGAGATTGGGGCTTGTTCGATGAGAGTTAATGGAATTTTTTTAGTTGTATGAAATTCGATGACATTTTTAAAAACACAATCAAATTAAACGAACTTTTTTAGAGCATCGATAAGCAAAGAAAAAAAAACAAAATTTTATTGAGACATATATCAGGAACAATTCCGTTTATTAACAAGTGATTTGTTTTGTGAGGATTTATTGTCTAGTGATGTAAAATCTACTTAACAGTTTATCCCCAGTCAAATATGTGATGTGAAAATTACATTTCATTACCCCAATTTTTTTTGCGAGTCAAGTAAACATATATCACCATTCGCTAATCAATCCGGCTTAATACATTTTTCTATATCTGACGATTGGTGGCCCTACCAGCCATCAGTCTGACAGCTGTTACAAAGATTTGCACCTAGCTTAAACAAGCTAATAAATAAAGTATAGACAAAGTACTTTCTTAAACTTATGTTTGAAGCCATCAAAGAGCATCTGATTATCGACATTCAAAAGCGCAAATGTCCAAAACAATATAACGTTTGAAAACTTAACAAGTTGTTTTCAAGCTGATTAAAACATGCTTGTTAAGCTTTCAATCGTTATCCATAAAACATGCTTATGAAATATCTTATTCCCCACCTTGACCAGAATGTTGCCAAACAACCTATCTGCAATATGTAGATAGATATAAACTTTATTACCATTTAGCTATTTAAACCATATTTACAATTAAATTAAATTTATATTAAACCTTTGGCTAACAAATCGCGTTTTAGAAAAAGTTCAATTTGATATAGGAAATTAACATACTTTCATAAATTCCAAAATGCGTTTCATTGCTAAAGGTGCGATCAGACGGTCATCCAAACTTGTCAACCGGATGACATGTTGACGTCAGACAACTTGTTTATTTCAGACGGGATGACCACTTTAGGATAAATTCTACGTCATAGTGACGTCAGGATGTCATCCGGATGACCGTCTGATCGCACCTTGAAAGTTTAGCCCCAGGTTGTGCAGATAAACTTATTATCAATCTTCATTTACTTGTTGTACAATTTACCAAATAGTAGACTTCCAAATTCTGTGAAAGCAGTTTGTATATATCCGAATGCGCATATACATTTTCTGTGGAACCCAATAAGCACATCTCTGACATTTGACTGACAACACATCTAACAGCTGACTCGGGTAATTTGTTTTGACTGTTTTTTTTTTTTATTTTTTATAGAAAAACTTAAGTTCATTGTGTTGTTCTCTGTTCTGATTCTGATTGTCCTTGTGAAAGTTAACAAAGGACTTTCTCAAAAATATTAAAAATAACCAAGAAACGACTTCATGCACAAGTTGCAGACTTTCACTTCAGAACAATGTCAGCAGCTATGGAAAACAACGAGGTGTTTCAGTTTACACCACTCAAATCTTTTGTCAGTCCAACTTTTTGGCATAAATTATCGGAAATAAAAATCGAAATCGATCGGCTATCAGACGATGCTAAGCCGGTATTTGGATACTACACGAATTTCAATTCAAAGTCATGCTTATTGGAAGTGGATTATAGTTCGTTTAACACGTAAGTTCCGAAAATACCTACTGCAGAACCTATGTTTTGTATCAGTAATTTTTTCTTTTAGGTCATTTAATCCCCCAAAGAATTACTTTGCATCCATTGGAACTCTGTACAACAAAAACACTATTGAAGACTTTAAAGAATGCAACAAGAATGCCTTGCTGCAGGATGAGGGACAAAAATTCTTGGATGATATCAAGTCGGGAAGAGTGCTGGACGATCCCAGGCTACTAGCTCGTTTCATGATCTTATCATTCGCGGTATTTAGATTACCAACATAATGTTTATTAAAGTCTTAAAACAAATTCTTGTTTTAGGATCTAAAAACCCACAACTACTATTATTGGTTCGCATTTCCATGCCTTCTTAAGCCAACTTTGCAAGTCAAACGTGATGCGAAAGCTAAATATCTGATAGATCTGCCTGAAGTTGGACATTTCACAAAAATACTGGAGTCCATGCCGGATAAGGAGCGGTCTTTTTTCATTCTTAAGCGATCTGTGAAGGAAAAACACTTCACATTGAATGATATAATTGACGTTGCGAACCCTGAGTGCAACTTTAAAGATGAGAATCTAAACGATCTATACTTTTGCTTTGCAGATCCGAGTGAATATGATAGCCCCTCATGGATTATGAGAACTTTTGTTGCATTTTTGCATCTCACGTGGTAAGAATAGACGCTTCAAATAAAAGAGCAAGTCAATTATGTTTTCATTTTAGCCCGGCTCTCGCAGGAAATGATCTTAACTTTATTGGAGTGCGATTCAACGCAGACGACAAGTTTGACCACAGTCTTCAGTGGACCGTACATCTACCAAAGACTGATGAGGATGACACAGCCGACGTTCATTTTGTGGGCTGGGAACCAAATAAAAATAACAAAATGGGTCCTCGAAAGGCATCGATGAAGGAAAGCATGGATCCAGCAAAGTATGTTAAAAAAATATGTCTATAAAACTGTCAGCACAAACTACATCCCTCTAGGCTGGCGGAAAACTCTGTAAATTTGAATCTCAAATTGATGAAGTGGCGACTTGTACCTGACTTGGATTTGGAGAAAATAGCCGAAACAAAATGCCTGCTCTTTGGTGCTGGAACTCTGGGATGTGCTGTTGCTAGGAATCTACTGGTTAGAAATAACAGAAATTTTATGAAAACGATTTGTTGATAATTGTTCTCCGTTTTAGAGTTGGGGTTTCAAGTATATCACCCTGATAGACAATGGAAAAGTCAGTTTTTCTAATCCAGTGCGGCAGTATCTCTACACTCATGAAGATGCTGTTAAGGGAAACAAAATGAAGGCCACCACAGCTGCTGATAGATTAAAAGATATCAATCCAAATGTGGTAAGATCCTACATAAGAGACACAATGCTTGTGCGACTTATTAGTTTTGTATTCTTTTTTCACAGATTACAGCAGGTTATGTCATGCTGATTCCCATGCCAGGTCATACGATTGGACATTCAATGAAGCAAGGCGCTACCGAAGATTTGCAAAAAATCATTTCATTAGTCAAAGAGCACGATGTTATTTTTTTGCTGACTGATTCCAGGGAAAGTCGATGGTTGCCAACGATGCTGGGAGCGGCTTACCAGAAGGTGATTATTAAAATTTTACTTTAAACATTGATTTTATGATGACGGGCTCCACTTTTAAGATTGTACTGAATGCTGCGCTGGGATTCGATAGTTATCTGGTTATGCGGCACGGCAATATGAAGGGAACAGCAGATACCTCAAAATATAAAGATATAGACGACTTAAAGTGCATTCCTGGCTCGGAACTCGGCTGTTACTTTTGCAATGATATTACGGCTCCAGGAAATGTGAGTAGTTTTTATTATTGCTTATTATTAATGTGTGTTTTATTTTAATCATTTTTTTGCTGGTTCTTCCAGCCAGTTAGTAATTTTATAAAGTTACCTTCTTAATTGAAAGAGCGTGATTACCGGAAAAGTCTGTCACGTTTGTTAGGGGAGATAATTAGGTGTTTTCTTTCTTGTCTTACAACTAAAGTGCCGATTTTAAGGTTTTAAAAATTGTCAAAATGGCTGCAGTGGGGGTGAATTCTATTATATTAAAAAAAACGTACAAAATAGTAAGGGAACGCTTTTTAAGTAAAAAGTAGTTGATTTTCGAATATGGCAACCGTCTTTTTTATACATTGGTAAACAAATGTGATAAACACGAATAAATTTTTGATATGTTATTATCACGCATTCTTGCAGTTTCGTTTAAAATTTGGCATTTATTTAAAGAAGTGGAAAATGTGGTATCATCCATCTAAAGTTGCTTACTGAGCAAGCCAGCTCCCTTTTATCAAGCATGCAATAATAGATAATAATAAGGAAATGACTTCACGGGCAATAACTTAACCTATCACTTACATTTTTTTATTGTGAAGTTATTGCCCACTGAAGGTGAGGTGAGGTATAATTTTATTAACATTATGAATAACAAAAATAAATTATTTCATGTCACAAAATATAACAATTTATGTTTACCAATTTATATTAACAATTCTACAAAATGGAAAAAGTATTGAGGAGCGCGAGTTTTTAACCATTTTTAAGTAGCAATCTTGGCAAACTTTTAAATAATTGCATGGTTGCAATAAAAGGCGCAGCGACAACCGCCCATAATTTGGTTATGGGCTAATGTCTCACCCAAGTTGGACATAAGTCCATAACTCACTTTTCAAATATGAGTCATAAGTTCATAATTTTGTTAGTAGATTAAACTTTCTTTCTGCAAGCGGCTGTCAAATTCGGAGTTCGTCTTTAGCAAGAAACAGTAATTAATTAATTAGTTTTACATGCGTTAGTCCATAATGCATAGGTAATGCAATATGGGGGGCATTCTGCCCCCCTGTATGGTTTCATTGTTAGACTTGGAGTATATGCAAAGATTATTTATAACAGTATACTCCAAATCTGACAGTGAAACCAAGCTGGGGGAAGCATGACCCCCATATTGCATTACCTATGTAACATGTGCAGTATTTTCCAACAAACAAAATATATTTTAAATGGGACATAATTCCACACATGTTTTTTATGGAATTATGTCCCACTTATGTCCCTGCGTCGCAATAAAATGCTCTTTTTTGCCCAAGCAAAGAATGCAACGTTCTTAAATTATCATAAAATGTTAAGAGAAATTATTTCCCAAAAAAAAAGTTAGTTCACTTTTTCTTAGTGAAGTTATTTCCCACTCGAGGTCAAGTTATTTCCCATCAATTCAATTATTACCAACGAGGATTAGTATATGACTGTTTCTCAATTCAGTTTAGACAGTTTTCAATTCTGATAACAAGATATTTTGTAAAAATTCGTACGAATTCGTACGTAGAGGAAAGAACGTATGATATTACCGATTGGCACCTCATAAAACTGGCCGATTCCTGAAACCAAAATATGGTCTTTTTTTAATTTTAAATTTGAAAAAAAATTTAAGAATATTGCTAGAAATTAAAATTTATCCCCTAAATATTTTTATTTAAAATTCGTGTTGAATTTAAATAAGAGGATTTTAATTTATGTATTAGCTTAGTTTAAGTTAATCGATCAGGTTTATTCCTGTTCATCTACGTATGTGGATAAAAATTAATTTTCGGTGGGTTAATTTATGTTCCATTCTTCCCTGCTCGTGGATTAGTATTTGGTCTATATTTTAGAATCGGTGCGTGCCCTAAAAGTTTGTTTGTTGGGCAGTTAATACTCAAGGCGCTCTTGGCAGCTTGTTCATGCTATTGTCATGTAAATCCACATAATAATGTTGGAGTTTGGTTCCATCTGAAAATGTGGTTGGATGCGTAGATTGCATTAGCTGCTTTCCTTTCTCTTAACTTCTCTCACTTAAATTCAAGCTACAATTAAGTTTTTTATGAAGTACCTACATGTTTTAAGGTTCATGAAGATTCTCTTAACAGCAAGTGGTTCCATCTTATTGTTATGTCCACAAGTTAAATCTCCGTAGTGCAAAGCAATTCATCATTTTCGTAATCAATTAAATTTTATAAGTATATCATTGATCACAAGTCGCCCAGCATATAAAATATATTCTATGTCCAGAAACGCTTAATATTCCGGGAAACGAGTAGATATGTGCGATTAGCATTTTGAATTTAAATTTCCTAGTCCTTAAATTATTTCTATTTCTCTATATAACAGATCACGCCCAATACAAAAATTTCCTTGTTTATTAAACTAATAAAAGATTCTGTTTTCATAAAAAAATATATAAAAACTAGGCGTAAACGGCCCATACAGGACCTTAAGCCTAACTTCTGCAACCATTGTGTGCGCGAAGATATATTTTTTGACACGAATGGAAGGGACTTACAGTTTAATGCCGATTCTTTACGGCAATTAATTTTTAAGAAGCTTCTCATGACATTTCTTACTCCTGTCAGACGTTCGCCGGATACGGGCTGAACTTAACCAGTAAGCCACTGCACCCACCTGTTTCCATAAACTGTACTAAAAAATGCAAGATCTTAAAATAAAAAATTTATTGAACAAACAAAACAACCAAATTCAGCAACACCATTCCATTCCAATATCATGTTATGCAATTTCGTAATCATGCCCCGAGTAAGCAACGTAACCAGAACATGATGGATCACCCATTTGTAAGTGATCCACTCGCGTCACATGCATCCTAAGGCCATTTATGCAGGTGATCTTGAATCCACATAAATTCTGTAGAATATTCGAAGTTCTCAATGCAAAAGTGCAGAATTGTCTTCCGTCAATGGCAATGAGTAATTCGTGTTCAGTAAATGCAATGGCAATGTTGAATTGTTGATTGAATGTGAATGGAAAGCCGCCATGACGTTCCTCTGGACCAAATCTAAAAAATATACGAGAAACCCAAATATATGCATAAGAGCTCCAGATCATCCAGAAGGATTTACTTACTCAAAGTTTTTATTCATGCAATTCCTAACGACAACCTTTTGGTCGAATCGTACACTGAAATGCAGTTCTTCTCGCTTGCTATCACTCTCCATGAATTTAATAATGAATTGTCCCTTCTTGTTATCAAAGCATCGACCTGTTATAACAACAACATGTCCTGGACTGAATAGAATCGGAATATCATTACTGAACGCTTTGCCAAAGTCGGATGCGTGTATCGCGGGCCAAGGTACTGGAAATGCTGTCCGGTGGTCAATTTGTTTTATCGTCTGAATATGATCTCGAATCTCAAGCGTTCGAATTGATTCCAGAGGTATGCGATAGGGGAACGTGCAAAACGGTCGACTATTGATGGAAATGTGAAACTTTTCCTCCGTCGCGAATATGTAGATCATGAAGAAATCGCCGGAAACAATTGGATTTCGAGCAGTGTTCTCATCCAAGTGGATGTTTGTTTCTTCTTCGCCCCAGCTTCCATTTTGACGGCAGTTGCGAATGATGCAGTCTTCGCGGAAATAGCAGGACAGCCGCAGACCAATGTCACAGGTTGCATTTGTTGCTGTTTTAGAGGTACACAAGTTGATGTGAAACCTGTGTAAAATGTAGTTTGTTTTCTATTTGAGTGTATAGTTATTTATGTAAAGTCTTTTGGGTGAAAAGGACCATGAATTAAAGCATATTGCAACTACTTATAAGCTCTATATCTAAAGGGTTGCTTGGGATGGAGCCTTTCTAACGTTTTCAAGCCTTGTCTTTTCATGTAGCCATTTTTTTTCATGTATGGCTCTCTTTCATCGAACATCGCGGAAATTAGCTTTAAGGGCTTCAATCAATCGTGAAGCATTAGCATACGTAAAGTGACCACATGTCGCGAAGCAAATTTCGGTACACAAAAATAATACTTCACATATCTGCAGTTTTATTTATTAACTTGGTAATTTTAAAAGTTTATGTGCCTTAATATAATTAAAGAAAACTCTCTCTCTCTCTTACCTAAGTGCCTGGCAAACAGAGAATGTACAAGGCGATTTTCATTAAATGCTTGCAAGGAATGCTTTTTTTCTGAAGTTTTGAAAGCAGTCCACTCATCGTTGGTCAGTAGCAACGCTATTTCCTTGTCATGACTGAATTTTTTCATATTTTGTCAAAAAGGTAAATTGATTGGATTGGATGATTAAGATAATTGACGTAGTGGACGATTCCATGTCAAAACGGAACTTGGCGAAGGCTTCAACATGTTCAATTCTTATGGTTGGTTGAGTGCAAATCAAATGAAGATCGAGAGATGGTCAAATGGAACAATCCAATTCTAAATTTATTCGACACACCCCTAATAAGAGAATTGAAAAAAAAACTTACTGTGTATTAAAAATATTAATATGAACAATAAAATGGTCGATCTATCATCAGTTGGTAGTCGTTCTTTTGTTCAATTGCGTTCAGGACAGTTTTTTCTGTATTTTTCTGTAGCGATTCTACGAAAACTTTCAGTTTTCCGAGACGGAGTCGCTTTCAATTAATTTAACTGTACTTTTGAAGACTGCTGCCTACACAAATTAATTCAAATGGTCGATGGTACAGAAATATTTACCTACTTGATCGCGGAAGCTAGTTTTGGAGTAGACATGCAAATTTTTGGTATTCGACATCGACTTAATTGAAAAATTGTTTCAAGTTTCACCACTCCTACATTAAATAAATAGAAAACGTGAATTTGAGGACATATTCTACGTCGAAGGGCATTTGGTCGCAGGCTTAAAATGGTAAAATGGAGATGAAGAGATATATAGTGACCATATGGTTTCTTTTTTCTGCGAATTTATCCTGTGTTTTTTTTTATAATGTACGCTCACTAAAGGGATTTTGGATACCCTTATAATGAAGTAGCACAGTGCGGGCATTAGGGAAGTGAAGGATTAGAAAAAAGGAGATACCGATGCACGTTGGTTTTAAATGTCTGTAAACCATAATGCGTAGGAAAAACAGCGGGGTAGAGCATTCCACATTCGTATTGTACGGTTAAGAAACGAATCCTTGTATTTCACTGTACGTCCGAATACAGGCTTGAGGGTAAACAGATGTGCATTCCTAGCATGGCGAGTATTGCGGTTGAATTGCTGTAGGGGTGGAATGCAACTGGCTATTTCATTTGAGCACTTGTGGTGGAAGTACCGATAAAACAATGACAGACAGGAGACATCACGACGATGACTAAGAGAGTCAAATGATTTCGTGATGTCTCGATCGCCAATAAATTTTACCGCACGTTTTTGAATACTGTCAAGTAGCTCCAAATATGTCATTGATGCACCAGACCAGATATGAGCGTTGTACTCAAGTTTTGGGCGAATGAACGCCTTGTAGATTCTAGCCAGATCAGAAGGGGTGAAATATTTCTTGCATCGCTTAAGGAAGCCTAGACATTTCGCAGCGTTCTTATCGACATCGAATATGTGGTCATTCCAACGAAGTTTGTCTTTAACGCACATACCGAGGATGGAAAGTCTTTCGGTTTCGGCGATGCAAGTGCCATCCATGGATAATGGCAGAGAATTAGGGGTTCGCTTAGGGTACACCGGTACACAGTGCCTAACTTCGGTACTGTACCGGTCATTCCAGTACATGTGGTCACCTTAAGCCTACACCTTTTCACGATCTTGACCAATTTTGATATCCATTTCCAGACTCGGCTGGTAAGCTTTTTATGTTGAGAGAAACGGCGTCCAGTCAAAGTAAAAAGTAATTCCGCCAACCAGTTAGGCCTTTAATAGGCTGAAAATAACAAGTTCACTGGCTCTGATTGTCATGCTCGATTGCTGGACTATCAGTTACATATACCCAATCAACACGAAAGGCGGACTTATGTATTGCAAGAACTATCAACGCATATAAGTTCCCATATTCCTCTTCATTCGAAATTTTCTTTCTATCCCGTGGGTGGTAAAGATCAAACGGCTAATGTTTAAATAGTTTGTCGACTGCGCTGCGATAACAAAAAACAAAAAATAGGGTAGCACGCAATCACGCCTGTCTGAGTATAATTGTTTTCTTATGATATTTTCTGTTTTTCTTTTTAAACATAACCGATAACTACTTTATGATATTGTGTAGTTTATCAATAAATCGGAATTTGAATTACCTCTCGGTAGTCTAGTAGATTGATGATTGATAGAACATGGATAGGTAATTTACGCAAAACTCACCACCCGCGAGTGCAAAATAAATTCACAGTTGAGTATAATTTAATACTTGTCTCACCTAGAAGCTCCATCAATAGTTTTTCCCACAATTACCAGAGAATGTCCAAACTCCAAGTGATGCGATAGATTTCCAACGAATTCAGTAAGCATTTTATATTGTAAATTTTATTTATTTAAGAATAAAATGAAAGGTAAATAAATACAAATACTTGGATTATGCAGTGTAACATGCAAATAAAAAAACCAAAGCTTTATTTCAAACTACACACATGCAGGCGTACTAACTATAACCTTTCAGTCGACTGTCTGAGAAATTTATTTACCTCTTTGGGTATGGCTGACAGCAACCGAGCGTTATCAAATTTGGAGAAATTCAACTTAATATACTCGTATCTTATCGCACGACGACAAAGAAATGAATACTTATTTGTTATTTTAAACAAATTCAATAAGTAAATGTGTTCGAATTTAATCAGTTCGATTTGCAGGTAAAACAAAAATGCGGATGACGACGCGTCAGAAGAATACCACACGTTAACCGCTTAATTCGATAAAGTTGACAACGAAAATGTGATTATACCTAGTTAAGTTTGGGAGGTATACAAATTCAATCCAGCAGCGTACCTCGACATAGATATTTGCAAGCTTTTACGTGATGTATTTTCTCGAGTTAGTGGATGTATTTATCATATGTTTGTATCTTAGCAGAGTGTTTAATGAGTGACTTTTTAAAGCTTTTTTTTATGATATCAGATGGTGGTTATCCACGATTTGTGGAGGTGAGGCTTTACGTCACTGGAAAGTTTATGAAATGTATTCACCACATTAATTGGTACTTTACTTAATACGGTATAGAACTTTTAAAATATTATAGCAACAATCTACAATTGTTACGTTTCTTCCTAGTTCATATTTTTGTTAGTGTTGCCATATTCTCTTCTTGTCTCCTATATGTGACAATGTTATGATCAGGCAGTTACAAAAATTACCTAAATGTGATTTCTCCCCGTTAGTCGCGTTTTACGACAAACGCAATTTGTTGGGAGCAGCTGTACAGTGATATTTTATGTTAGACCAGCTGACCCGGCAAACTTTGTTTGTTGCCCGTAAATATTTTTGATTTGTTCTGCCTTAAGTAATTATTTTTAATTAAATAATTTCATTTAAATTTAGTTTAACAACGATAATTGGTGGTATTCAACTTAATATTAAAGTCTTCCTGTTGTTTTTTTTTTATTTCCCTTCGTATTAATTATGTAGATATATAAATTTTGTTAATGACCAACTCGTGAGCAGGCCAAATACAATTGCCCATGCGAAAAACATGGATTTTCAAATTCCAAACCTCAATATCTCTTGGTTTTTGAGAGAACGCTATTCGTTTTTGATAAGGTAGACTGGCAATTGCCGGATGTGGATCTACAATCGATTTGATATGAGTTACATTTCTCCACAGCGTTCTATTGCAGTCCTTTGGTTCCAAAATGGTCCATAGCAGGGTGCCACCAAATAACCGAAAAAATGCTCAGTTGTGGACTTCAAATTCTCCAAGATATGGCCAAGAAGTTGTCAGTTCGCATGGCGTTAACAGAGATTGAAAATATTTCGAAAAGTTACGTCATGTTGGAGGACTTCATTTTGATCATCTGCTTTTTTTTAAAAATATGTGTTTTCCAATTTTATTGTTCAAAATATTTTATTTCCTTAACGAATTCACAATAATTCGCTCCAAACGATTACAAATTTGACTGTTGATTTTTTTATGTGAAACAACAAAAAGCGATGATCTCTCTACACACTAAGACGATGTTGGTAAATTGGTAGTTACACGAAGAAGAAGCATCGCCAAGAAGACGTTGTTTGATTGTTCTTGCCTTACGCGATGAAAGCCCTGATGATGTGATATTGAATGCAAAATTCGTGATCGTATTTTGGCCAAAATCAGTGAAATTAAAAAGTTTATTACATTGGAAAAACTATACTAAATGATTATTCTCGACAGATGATACTTTCCAAACGTGAAATATGGCCAATTTATGGAATTTGGTCTTATTTAACTTGGCCTTATTTGGCGGCACCGACTTTTCCAATTGAAAAGGTTCCTCATTCGAAATCATCATACAGAAATCCCAATTTCGTCAAAAATAAAAAATCTTCGGCTGGACTGATTTAAATTTTTTTTTTTCGAACGCATTTCCAAAAAAAAAAATCCACTCAGCCGGATTCTAGATATAAGGTCACACACAAAAGTGAAACTAGTTTTTATATATAGAGATATAGTATGTTTCCCTATCGTTTCCATTACGAGCTGTAGCATTCGAGCATTCGAGCAATTTTTATCGAGTGAGTGTCAGCTAAATGGAAATCAAGGCGACAAGCAATTCAAGTGGGCTGATTGGCTAAATAAGCATATTGTCTTTCGAATGGACAGGAACTGATTGTCTTATTTCTGCACTATACTAATTATTATATTATAACAACTTAAGGGCTTAGAAGTTCCAGAATCCGAGGAAGCCTTCACGTCAAAGAACCCATCTCAATTGGAGCATGACCGACTCAGTTGGTATTATCATGTTCAAAGGAGGGATCCTACGAACTCCGTCAAAAAGACAATGGCAATCAACGTTCCCTTTCAATAGCGTAAGAGAGGCAGGCCTAAAAACTCCTGGATCACACAAATGCAGAAACACTAGCATTTGATTGGCCTCAATGATGAAGTGATCCAAATTTTAATTTTCACTTCAAGTCTGCCATAGAATGAGCTATAAATCCGAAATTATACACTGGTTGGATGGTTGAATCCATTATCCATGTAAGCGACTATCGTATGGTAGCCGAATGGACAACGGCAAAACTTCAGAAGATTGAAGTATAACAGGTGCGATGAGAAGCTGCCGCAGCAGCAACACTAGAAGTTACTGTTGAGCATTTCCCGCTACAAGTCTTTGTTAGATAAATGACTGCTAGCTGCGGTGCGCCCTAAAACTGCAGCTTGAATACAAGCTTGAGTACAAGTTCCTCGGGACCCATCTGATAATGCTTAAATGGTTTCGTAAAAGACCCATACAGAAAGCACAAATGGAAGGACAATAAAAATATTTAATGCCGATTCCGAATGCCAATTTATTTTTAGAAGCTTCTCATGACAATTTTTTTTTCTTGGACTCTGACAAAGTCACAATAACAATGGTTATCTAACCCGATGTGATTAAATCTTGAAACTGGTATCAAAGGGGCCATTCTTTTTAGAGCGTCAAGTGGCTCTTCAATCATTGTTGTCGAATACAGTGGATTGATATGACAGTGAAATGCTGCTTCTATGCGCTGCAAGCTCTGGTCAGACAAAACAAGGTTAAACTCGGCTGGGTCCCGGCTACCAGAAAAATGCGGGCAACAAATCTCCGAATTTATAAGCAAAAGCCAGAATTCTCGTTCTTACTACCAGAAGTAGAAGCAAGAACAACAAAATGTTGTAGCCTATGATGAACTTTTTTCTTAGTAGGGTTTAGGAAATTAAAAAAATCAATACCTGCATGATGTTTTTTTTTTCGACTTCATCGCATGGATCTCAAGACCCTTAGTTTTTGTCAGCTCAGGACCATGGGTCTTATGAACGAACGCTGATGCAAATTTCCTAAGCTTCGATTGCGTATGGGAAAGGTTTAATTTATGCTCTTGCTTTTTTGAAATTAAAAAAATTAAGTAAATTCTTCCTAAAAAGTTTTTTGTAATAGGTCCCTCGTCCCACAATTATGTTAATTTTGTATGATAACCCTACTAAAAGGGTACACATTTCTAACTTTCTCGTTTCTCATTAAATAATAACGAGTTATTAAATTGTTACAGAAATGTTTGATCAATTTTTCGAAGTCGATTAGCGAATAAGTATGCAGTTAGTAAATTAAATTGCTAAATATCAACTTTATTTTATTTGCAGTCTCTAAAAGACAGGACACTGGACCAGCAATGCACAGTCACCCGTCCTGGTGTATCCAACATTGCAGCTAGCTATGCAGTAGAACTTCTTGTTTCGATTCTTCAACATCCAGAAAAAGATTCAGCACCAGCATATTTCTGTGCAAATGGAGAATCAAATGCCAAAGTTCCAGAAGGACTTTTAGGAGTAATTCCACATTCTATACGCGGAATGCTCTGTAATTTTCAAAATATTTTACCAGCGACAAGGAAGTTTACGCAGTGCATCGCCTGTTCACAGGTATGAAATGAAAAGTGCTAAGTAAAATCTCTATAGTCATATATGTTGAAGAAGACTTAAAATTTTCTTTAAAGATGTAAAACATATTTTTAAAAGTTTTGTTTTTACAGAAAATTGTAAGCGAATTCCAAGCGAATGGCCTCGAGTTCCTTTTCAAAGCATTTGAAACTGCTAAATTTCTGGAGGACTTAACAGGAATATCTGAATTGATGCAGATCGATGCTGATGTAAGATAAGAAAATATATAATTTAATTTCAATTGACATCCATTAATGTTATATGTATTTGTTTTAGATTATCGAATGTGATGATTCCGACTTTGATGAGTAATTACGTCGCCCAATATGCATTTGGTTTAAATACCGCTAATCTAAGATTAAAATACTTTACAAAGTTATATTTTATTTATTGCAGAAAATAAACGTGTACCGCTCTGTTATAATTTTTTTTATTTTATGTGTTTGTCAGTATAAGGGGAAGAAAGAAAATAAATCGGTTACCATGTTATGCAAGCAAATCAAATGACTTTGTGCCACTTTCATACAATGGATTGGTCGCTGCCCTTCTATCCGCCGTGCATTTCCATCCATTAATCTATTTGCGAAGATGAAAAAGCGGCAAAAATCGACTCCAGAAAATTGAACCTCAGCACTGTGTACTATCTATGAATAGTTTCTTGTTAAGATCCGAAAATATCCTGCGGACATAAAAAAAGAAGAAGCATATAATAGTGCTTCTTTTACTCTCCATCTCTCTCTCACTCGTTTCCATTTTCCACAGCTCCCTTAACAATAATGCCCTTCACCGCATCTAAGTATGAGTGAGTGGGTGGACGGATGGTGACACGTAGGGAGGAGTTCGCATTTAAAACATGATTGAAAATGCATCAAATACCAACTACCCACCACTACCATATCGCCAGCCCACTGACACCAAGGAATATCAACAAAAGATTCTGGCGCGGAAATGGCGGTATACAGATCCTTGTTTTTTTTTGTTTTTTTTTTGTGTGCTGCATGGATTTCCTTTTTGCAATGGTAATGTGTGCGGGTGGTTGAACAGAGTCGCTTTTAAGAACCCAGTCAGATGTGTACAGGATGCAGTGTTTCGGGGTGACGCGCACACAATGTTATGACGAAGATTGGAGCAATTGGATTTCATGTAATGACAAACATTGTCTGGGCTGATGATTTAACACCGATTGGGTTTCGTTGATGCGCGCAGAACAGCATTGAAATGAGTTGTTGAGTTGTCTTGCATCTAATTTTAGATATGTGCACTTAGGTTCGAGTAAATTTACATATATATTCTGAATAATGACTGCAAGGTAATGGAATGATTCGTGGAAAGACGTTTCCAAAGACGGCACTTTGATTATGTAGGGCTTAATTAAAGTTAACGTATTAGTTCAAATACTGAGATTTAGGAATTATGCATGTTTGAAAGCTAAATGCGCGTACCACGCCGGTGTCGCTACATACCTTGTATAGTTCCATAGAGGAGTCATTAAAAAGATCTGATGTATTGTCTCCTTAGTACTGAGAGTGTGGAAAAAAAACACTTTTTCAGTCTAATAATCGGTGGAGGCGACACAAATTCCGCTATCAGGCATATATAAATCTATCATGGACGGGCGGTCTAACAGCATAACTATTTAAGGCAGCAGGTGATGATTTAGTAGACTGCATACCGCAACTCGATGGGATGTTCATGGCCATTATTTCTTATTCAAATGGACAAAAGGTCCATGGATTTTATGTCTTTATGTCTATATTTCAACAATTGAAATCCTTATTTATTTAGATATCCAGATAATTTTATCCCTGCAAATCCTCTGGTGACTCCAGTTCATATTCAACCTGAATTATATTTATTTTTTCCTTATGCAATTTTACGATCAATTCCTAATAAACTAGGGGGAGTTATTGCATTAGTTATATCAATTGCAATTTTAAATTAGTAAATTTTGAATTGGACTTAAAGTCCAAATAAGAGATATGAAACAAAATAGGCGCTTGTCTGGTGAAAAGCGAATATCCCGCAGGCGGCAGGTATCGTCCAGGCAACTTCGCTTACGTAAAGGCTACTGGAGCTTAAGATATCAAAATGATTCAGTGTCCGGAGACTGAATGTAGTTCCTGCTGAAACCGCTGAGCATATATTTCGTAAATGACCGGGATTCGTTGGTTAAGAAGACGGTATAGTTAAAATTTCTGCAACTAAGACGTTCTGGATTTCACCAAGTCAATCAAGGACGACAAAACAAAGTATATGCGCATTTAACGCATGAAGATGATTTCTAATGTCGATGAAGATATCCTTTGTCGCTTCGACTAACAAATTCTTCGCGATCATGAAAAACATGTAATATTTTTTACAGTTCTTTAAAATCGCCATCGATATACACAGCATGTAATCGTATCATCGATACCCTTCAAATCATTAAAAAAAAACTCTGCCTAATTTTCTATTTCCTAAAACTGATAAAGCACCCAATCAATATTTCTATGAATTTAAAAAGGGCATAAACTTTAAAAACATCAAACATATCCACGTGCACATACTTAAAATTGAAACAATTCAATTTAGGTAAAGAAAAAGCCTTAGCGCCTTAAGCCGTTGCAGCTAGTAATAGTTTCTAGCTGCACATTTTAATGCTTAATTTTAAGTTTATTCATAAAAAAATAATTCACCAGAAATACACCATCTCAATACCCCACAGTTTAATGTAAAATGTCCCACAAGATTTTTTCTCTCATTTAAGCTACAACCTGCTAAAAATTACTATTTAAACAAAATATCCCATTTTTCTCATATAACATTTCCTTCGCATCCTGCTCCTTAGCATAACAGCAGTTCCTTCTCCTTATTTAAGGTATCATTTGACATAGGGAATTGTCGTCCCCATGTCATATTTCAAATTTCCTCTAAGAAAAACCCTGCTATATAATTTCCCCAGAACCGTTTCACAGCGGGGAACATATAAGGGTGGAATAGTGTAGTAAAGGATTTCCACCAGAGGGCAGTCGATTTTTTATTGCCGGCGCTTTCTCCTTTCTAGCTCAGTTCCTGTTGAAACGTTCTATCGACAAGACTCTTTTTTGGGGGATGTTTTGCTAAACAGCGGCGATTGTATCTATCCACGAAGACTTTCCGCATGAACAGGACTTCAACCATTCATTCTAACGTTTATTGTTTTTCTCACGCGCCCACGTTCTCTAACAGTATATGGATACGGAGAATGATGTCGATGTGTTGTAGATCCTTGGCCACCCTTTTTCCAATTGTTCTCATTTCAACACGAATACTCTTGCATTCGTATATGACCTACACAACCATACACAGATACAATATATATGTCATACGTTTTACATTTCTTCGTGTAATTTGTTTTCTTTCGTCAACTTCTCGTCACTATAGGTACAACATTCTCTTTAATATTGACGCAAGAAAACAAAACAAAAGGCGCAAAAAGTGGACAAAATAAAAAGGATTCACTGTCGTCGCACACCTTCTTTCTAGCTGGGCCTGTATTGTTTGTTGTGAGAGATTAATTAGACGAAAAGAGAAATTTTATCGCGTAATATAAATATTTGAATGTTACAATAAGCCACAGGGCTTTCTCGTTGTGAATAGGGAGGGAGGAGCAGGGACGCACGAGAGTTGTAAGTGTGATGCAGAACGATATAGGTCGCTGCAAAGTGCATTCTTTTGTTGAGATTTATGGAACAGTTCTATGTATAATTTTTTGCTTGTGAATTAATTTAAATTATTTTTCTTATATGTGGTATACCACAGGATACAGATAAATACTTTTTAGGAACGAAAGACAAAAATGGTTTGAGATATTTGGGGCTTTTTGACAAGGATATGTAGTTGCTGATAAATTAACTCTTTTTTTACGAATCTAGAAGCAAGTTTTCTTCAAAATGATCAATTTACATTTTCTATTAAAGTGATGCCGACGCATTCAATATTGTGTGCTTCATTTGATTGAGTTTGTTTCATTGAATATCAAATTACTTTGTAAATGTGCATTCATGCTTATGGCATCTGCAGCATGGCATTTTCATGAAACGAATGCTTTGTCTTGGTAGGATTGTAATGCTACAGCTACAGTGGAGTTTAAACATTCACTAAGCGATAACGCAAGTGAATTGTAAATTGTGTTGGTTAAGTGCTCGGTTGTGGGGGAAACAAGCGATAACGCACTCAGTGCAATATGGTAGTTCTTTGTGCAATGAACCGTAGGAGTGGTGTTGTGGTAGATGGATGATGTGTATGTGGATGATCGACATTTCCCTACAAATCGTTTTCAAATGAAGTGTGCGCCATTAACAATTTATATACAATTATTTTATAAATCAACTAGTTTTGTATCAGTCAAAACTATATTCGTTCAACACATGTGCAGGAACAAAATACTACAAGATATTGCGAAGTGTTTTCTCTCATGCAGTCAATGCTACCTACTGCGCTATTTAAAATGAGAAATAAAATAGATTTGAAACCGATTATTTTATTAGGAGTTCCACGGATACGATACTTAGCCAAGTAGTTTAATATATAAACGACGTTTGTTTTAAAATTTAGATTAAACCAGTATAGTTATTTTTTTAGACAGGATATCTCATTAGATTCTGCAATTGGAATCCTCTCGAGTTTACTTTACGTATCCCAAAGCCTTCCGGCTAAAACAATTTTTTTTAATGTACCCGCACTGCAGAGACTTTGAATACCCTGTGTAATGAAATGAAACAGTGCGGGATTAGGGAAATGAAGGATTAGAGAAAGGGAGAAAGCGATGCACGTTGGTTTCAAATGTCTGTAAACTAAATATAATGTGAAGGAAAAAAAGAGCGTATGAGAGCATTGCACATTCGTATTGTACGGTTAAGAAACGAATCCTTGTATTTCACTGTCCGTCCGAATATAGGCTCAAGGGTGAACTGATGTGCGTTCCCAGCATGGCGAGTATTGTGGTTAACTTGCTGTAAGGGTCGAATTCAATTGGCTATATTTTTTCACATTCATACAATTGAATCGGGAAACGAAAAATCACTCCGTAGCAAATAACGCTTTAGCCATATGATTTCACCAGCTCAACTGGGGAGTTGTTAAATTCTGAAATTATTTGAGTATTGAAGTCATTTTGTCATAGTTTTAAGACTTCGCTTAAATACTTTGACTTAAACATTTAATTCTCAATCTAGTTTGGGGTCTTTTCCCAGACAATCATTTTTATCAGTCAAATGTTTTGAAGTAAAAGCAATATTTTTTGAATTCTTTGAAATTTTCTTACAATCCTTTACATTCATTGAATTATTGTTGTCTCTTAAATGCATTCGATTTATTGAAGAATGAAGTAGTTTTACTGGTTAAAAATATTTAAATTTATTTGAAATCCTTTATCATATTTACTTCAAGTCATTTGACTGCTTCAAATTATTGTCTCACAAAAGACTTCATAATAGATTGGGAATTCAATATTGAAGTCAAAGTACTGGTATGAATATATTCTGATTGCATTCGAAATAAAAAATCAAATGTCAGCGATTTTAGCTAATGCAATACCAAGAGTATTGCATTGTTTTTCTGTTTAAACCAGGCCTCCTGTGGATTATCTTTGCTTATAAACATAATTAGCTTTATCGTTGAAAGCAACTCTGTGATAAAATAGTGGAACAGTTGATTTTGGGCCCATTCACCAATTTTTCGATGCAAACTATGGTCATTCTTTAATTGTTTTACGAGCTAAATATATAGCTATAATTTAAGGCTTCAAAAGTTTGAACGGATCGATAGACGACATAACTTTTGATTCTGATCACAAATATTACTTCTAAGCGTCTTCATTTGTAGATTTTTAGGCCATATATCTTTGATATTGATAAACGGACTTGTTAACTACAAAAATTGTTTGCATATGATATTTGGTATTAAAGCTTTAAGAATTTCAAAATAAAAGTTTTCTTTTTCTCCAATGGCTGACGAGGAGGACAAGGATTCTTCTCGCTTTATTTCTACCACTATTGAGTTAAACGGCATTCCGGTTTTTTTGAGGTTATTTACCACTGAGGCCAAACAAAAGTGGGTGTTGTTACATTTGTGTGGTTAGTTATCACGGGCTTTTTCCATTCAACATGTGTAATTTTATTGGTTTACCACAAAATCTGCTCTTTTAGCCATCTCAACTTAAAGACTCACATGTACAGTTGCGGGATAGCATTAATATTTAGTTTTGTAGCTATGCTTACATAGATGTGTAAAACTGACGGCTTCCGGAAAGCTGCCAGTATAGCGAGATAGGTGTATTGCTGTATGTTCATTCACTCTGAGGTATTTTCACAATTGTTAAGTTACATTTTTCAAATGCAATGCAAAAGGCTTTGTATATTTAGTTTGATGCAATAACATAGCCAAACATAAAACATTACTTTTTTTTAATTCTGATTATCACCTTACCCAGTGGTTGATTGTTACACGCCCAAGCTTAAAAGACTGCTTTAAATGAAGTAAAATTTAATTGAACGAAAGTTAAATATAAAACAGACTTGTTAAATTTTATTGAACGGCTGAAATACAAATTCTGTGGTTTAGTTGTTAAGTGCGTTAGGCCACTAAGCGAGAAGTCGCTGGTTCAAATCCCAGTCTGTTCCACTTGAAAGTTTTTATTCGCTGCCCCAGATGCGAACTTTACAAACATCCAAGAGTAAAAACTGTTATGACAAGCTTTTTAAAATAAATAATTGCTGTTCTGAATCGGCATTAGACTGTAGGTCCCTTCTATTGTTGTTAAAAAATATATCTTCTAGGCTTTAGGTCCTGTATGGGCCGCTGACGCCTAATATTTATATATGCATTTATAAATTCTGTTCATAATAAAAATAATTCATAATCGAGCCAGAACAGATCTACTATTTTTGACAATATCTAAATATCGTCGGCTTAGAGTGTAAACAGTCTAACTTCATTTTTATGACATTTAAGACATTCAAAATTCAATTTGAAGTAAAATCAAATTGCATCATGTGTAAGACAGTTGAGTTCTTAACTTTCAAACTAAACTACTTACCCTAAACTAGGGAAAGGATACACAAAAACTTAATGTAAAAAGGTTGAAGAATATTATAACTACACACAAATCATATTTCGAATTTTACTACAAAGTGGCAAAAAGTATTTTGGTGTAGTTTTTTCCTTTCCACGTCAAATTGTCATTTAAGGAGTTAGCAGGTTCGCACTCTAAGCCGACGATATGCAATTATGTATGAGTAGTTGTTTAGTAGAAAAAATTAAAATATATTGCCCCCTAGAGAACGATTAGGATTTGTTTGATTCGGAATTTACTTCCACATGTTCGGACCTATTTAATTTTTGACTTAAAAAAAAAATGTCTTACGAATTTAGGACAAACAATTAGGAATAATTACATTAACGTTAAGCATTCCTTCGATAATAATGCACAATTCCCTAATACTATAGAGCTACCAATTACTTCTAAAATGCAATTTGAAGTTAAAGGAAATAGACCCTAACATAAATAAAACAACTTCTAATAACTTTAAGTTGTTTTTAAAATAAGAATTCTTTTTCTTAATTTAAATACATACACTTCAGATATACATAATGATTTTACTCAAGTATTCAGTATTATTAAAAGCATCGTAGCACGAGGTATTTTATTTTACAAAACTGCAATTCTCATCAAGTTAAAGTCCATTAAACGGAAAATGCACGAAATGCTTTCCATCACTTTACTTCGTGGCTTTGAATGACTCTTCTGAAATGATGATGACATTGGAGCAACAAAATGTGTTGCAGACTAAAGTTCCTTTCAAGGATGTTTCACTCCTCTATGTTTACTCGCAATCTTTCATTAATGGACGAAAATATGCATATTCAATACAGTTTATATATTCACATTTATATTCGGTAATAATCATTATCATCAAAAACGACAGCACATTGAAAATAAAGTTCAGCTTGCAAGCTGGTGTCAAATTGCGACTGTGAAAGTTCACTGTGGCGTATGTGGAACATTTCATCGCATTCCACTTCATTAAGAAAACAAATTTGTTTTTTCCTTGTTCTCTTTGTTCGCATTTTCTGTTTTGACAATCAAAAGTAACTTGCATAAAGTCGTGTCTTACGCATTTGTTATATTTTCAATGCCACACTGCGTATGTGTGTGTGCATTATCATTGTCTCGTTTGTTTTAAATGACAAACATATGCAGGCAAATAAAAACAAGAATTCAAATAGAAAACAGAACCCAAACAAGGACATCCTGCATTACATTTTTGTATGTTTTGTTTTTACTTATTTTCGTTTGCATTTGGCTTCTAACGGCTGGGGGCAAACAATGGCACAGAAAGTGAATTGTTTCAATGCTAATACACCCACATAGACACAATACAGGGAGGAGGAGGAGGGCGTTATTTAAATGTGCAAAAAATGGTGTAGTGAAATTTCCTTTCGGAAAATTCATAGGGAAACTTAAAAATTAAATTTTAATTTCGTTTAATGTTCATCGTATGCCGCAGGTCAAAGTTCATGCGGATCTGTTTTTTTTTTAAATTATTCAACTACACCTACGAGGAAAGTGAGAAGAAATATCTTTTCTATGTAGGAAAGTTAATTGGAGAACCTTTGTTGCGATGCCATGGTTTCCCAATGATTGGTTTATTTTATTTAATTACGGGAATCAAGTGTTAATGAACTTTTTTTTAGCAATAAACCGCTATTACTGTAGCTCTTGAATAGTCTCGCATATGTGCATGTATATTGATATATGTATGAATTGCAGGAGTTTCTTAAGGTTTCCATTTCTCAGATCTGTTGAGGGTCTTCTTCTGCTGCTTTTAAGGGCTAAACAATGCATTAAGTTCAGTCGTTCGGCATGAATACCCATCGCAAGTGTTTACGGAATGTTTCTAGACAGAATGTTTTTGCACTTTAACGCGATCAACAATTTTGATCTCCTATTGTCTACCACTTGCCGCAGCGTTTTACCTGTCTGTAGGTTTTGAGATTGAAAGAACGTAGATTTATTCTACTTGTATATATGTGATGAGCTAGAGATACATGCGTAAATGACCCCTTTCCCTCGAGTTCACCTACTTTCTCGTTACCTGGAAGCACGTTCCGGCACCCAGCACAGAATCACCGTACTGGCAGTCAATATCACGCCTTAATATTTTTACACCATTTCACTGCTGTATGACTACGTAATGACTTGACCACAACTGACTTCATGGTCTTTATAGCCGCTATAACCCTAGTCACTAAACGAGTCCCACTAAAGTGTCATTTGAAGAATAAATGTTTATAAACCACTTTCAATATTTACTCGGCCCCAGCGAGGTATCCGTCAAAACGGAACATTTTCCGCTACGCATACTCTGTCGGAGACCCTAATTACATTCAAGGTATCCGATTTCGGAAAAAAATAATTAAAATGCGTTGGCGCATGGATTTGACATGCGATAAATGTTAGATTCTGATAGGGATGTGCAAAACATACCGATAGATCGAAAAGCTGATATATGTCGACCGATATTTATATTTACGGTCTTTAAATTTATATATGTCGACAGGAGGTAGGCATTTTTTTCTTAATACAAGAAAGTATACCAATAAGCTTAGTAGCGTAAGTTAGAAACTAGTTTTCGATTTACCGTTATTCAGATTTAAAATATATTGAATCGATAAATATCGATATATTCTCGAAATAGACGTCTCTGAAATAAACGAGTTGTCAAAAAGTACAAGAAAAAAAAATTAAAAGGCAGCTGTAATATGGAATGAAATTGTGGCACAATATTTTCAATAATTATATAACTTTGCGGTATACACAGCTTCTGGTGGCCTTTTGGTGTAGTTTCGTGCTATGTCCGTTTACTAATGCATCAAATTCACTAGGAGTGCATATTGCCTTTTGTTTTTTCTTATCGTTTGCTGTCCCTGAAAACAATGTTAAGCAATAAATACAAAAAATACTTTTCCAATTTTTTTTTGTCGGAGGATATCGGAAAAAATGGTGCGAAACTGTTACCAAATGCACTTCATTGCACTGCAAAGCAGTTCGTAGGCATTATTTTCTGTCGGAACAATGTTCCGAAGAATGCCACGAAGCAAAAATCCTCCGAATCGTAGGAAATCGAAGAATTTTCCGTTCCGACAGATACCTCGCTAGCGTTGACTCTTCTTTCACATCAGTTACATTACATTTTCTCTTTAATTGTTAACTGTTAATAATTGAGAATCACTTCAACCAGTGATTGGTGTTATTCTCTTAATTTAATTAATTTAAGATTGATTACTGCCAGCAGACAGATATATTTCAAATCATTGGCCTCAAAGCAACATATAAACATAGAATTTATCCGGCTGGCTTTCACGTCTAAAATTGTGAAAAAGCGTGAATCCAATTTTAATGAAATTACCCTACGTAGTACGAAATAAAAAAAACTCCTCGGTGATTTCTTTTATCCTCAGCTTTCTGTTCTATCTTTTTCCCAGGATTAATCGATTTCAACGTACGTGCTGGAATTAATGATATAATTTCCATGCCTTCCTTTATACTTTTCACATGAAATCGTTGGGCTGCGTTTGGGAAACCTTTTTAAAATATACCACAAATAGATAAAAAAACATAAGGAAAGGCTACAGTGCGCTTGGGGCGAACAGTATGATACCCTATCCTTATCCCTATGTAACCCAAAGAAAAAAAGCATTAGGAATATGATGGATAGCATTTTATTTCATTCTATGAAATTTATAGAAAAAGAATTATTTTTTTCAAAAAACGCCCACAAAAAGTAGGCGTGGCAAAAAACTTTGTATGACAAATTAATAAAGGTGGACAGTACCTACATATCTTGTGAAGGCTGTATAACTTTATTTCTCTAACTTAAGCCTTAAAACGGTTTTTTCTAAATTGTGGGCCGGCAGTGGGCGTATTTCATTTCGGAACCCTAGGGAGTATATGTTTCAAATTTCACCTTCCTAGCATAATTTTAAAGGCCTCAAAAGTTGATACGGACGGACAGACGGACATTGCTTAATAGTATTATTATTAAGCATTACTAAATATTAAGGGGTGTTACAAGCTATGTGTCAAAATTATATAGCCTTAAGATAGGGTATAAAAAATACTTATGTACGAGTATGTTGAATGAAAGAAAAATCAAAGGATACTTTGCTTTCTTCTTCTAAGATTTGCGTTTTTCAGCACCTCTCTCCAATCCCTGATTTGACGTCAATAGAAAAGCGGCGAAATATTTGCACATATTGCTTTCTCAGGTTTTACTTTAGTTTTCTCATTTGGGTTTATTTCCACACCTTATGCAAAATAAAGCCGAAAGCCATTCGTACACTTAGAGCTAGCGGCCAAGCCTATAGAACGATGTGAACGGAACTCTGTACTATTCAGTAATGCAAGGTTTAAGGGTCGCTAAACCTTCATCATTGTGATACCGCTCTATGAGTGTGTTTAGACGATGCTGTAGCCTCCTTCTGGTCATCATTTCTACTTGTGGTTTCCAAATGACTATTCCATAATTTTCGTGAGTTTATTTGTATTCCATTCATTCCTGCTTGGGAAAGAGCAATAGAATTGTCGCTAAGAATCCATTTAGTCAGAGCTAATATTGTTCCCTACATACATTCAAATCTGTTTTTGCCTTAACAAGCTTGGTCTTCTGCTGATTGTTTGGCTGATCCTTAAAGCGCCGCTCTTGGCAGCTGATTATTATGCATTAAGGGGAAGCAAAATGAGAATTTCCTGTTATTGTTGGTGATGTTTATATTTCACAAATAAATCTCAAATGGCTTCGTCTGCGGCTTCCTATTGGATTATGCTGCCATTTGTGATTATTTGTTACACAATTCCTGTGCGCATTCACCGATTACGATTTAGGATTTGGACTCACGTTCTTGCATGAATAGAATTATATTTTTCTTATCATTGAGTGATAAGGCAATTTAGTTTCTATTAAGAGTTATACCAAATACGTCCCACTTTTCGCCACATTCAGGGGAATTCCCTCAAAAGCAGAAGCTTAAGCTTTTAATGGTTGACCCCAAGAAAACATTGTTTTGTCCACAGAATAGGAATTTTATTATCACAATACTTTATCGTCCGCCTATGCAGTGACTTAAGCCCCTTGTATAACAAGCACCCAAGTTGTGGAGAGATCACGTCTCCTTGAAGTTAACCTCTAACTGCAGTAACTCTTGCGTCAGCGACGCTTTATCGTATTTACATTTCTTTTGATTTTGAAAAATTCAATAAAAGTTTAATTATAGTCGGGGATTTAAAGCGATAAAAGGTGTTTGGGCATATTATTTTGTCTTCTCCTTCTGCAACTGTCGATGCAGTTATTAAGGATCTAAACATTACCTTTTACTTATTCTGTATCTTAACAGCCCCATCAACACAACCATCTGCTGTTATCCAAACTCACATCGTATCCATCCAGATCACGATAAAATGTCTAAGTGGACACTTCCTATTTGGTTACGTTTGCGTTCGCGCATTTTGAGGTAGATGCTTTGTCGACGAACTACATGACGTGTCCACCGATATTTCAAGTTGGTTTAAAACCAGAGATAGAGAAAGATCTCGACAGAGGTGGGCACACACAATGTAATAACTAGGACTTACAGATATCACTTAAAAGCCAGCTAAACCAAGGTTTGGATGTGGTCCACTAAACCGAAACACGTTGTTTATATTGAAGCGGCTGCTTGGACAATATTGCTTTAGCCCAGAGAATCTCAAAATTCCAGTCCTCAGGTTCGAAATGAGAATGAAGACGGAACCTCCATTATGGCTTATGGATTCTTACGGATTGCCTCTTGGTACTCAGGGAATACGTCATCACTCAATTCTACTCTGCTGGGTTCCTGGACACGTTGGGGTGATAGGGAACGAAAAAGCGGACGAAATGGGCAGATACGGCTCTGATATGAATTTACTACTATCGGACAAAGAGGTGCTACCGCCTTTTAACACTGCTAAGACTTTTATAGAGGGCATCACCACACAACTGGCTAAGGAACAATGGTGCAATACCGGCGGTTGCGTTATCCGGAAGTCTGTGGCCTGATGTTGACGCCAAAAGATCAAAGTCCCTTGTCTCTCTTAACAGAAGTCAAATTCGGATGCTCGCCGGGGTATTAACCGGAAACAGCATAATCGGAAGCATGGCTAAAAGGCTTGTGACTTCTGCAGAAGCTGCAGAGATGAAGAGGAAATAGGGTCCCAGGTACATCCTCTATGCCACTGCCCAGCTCTACAGGAACGACACCCATCCTGCATGGGAGCACTGTTCTTCGAAAGTTTGGACGACTTGCCTAGGGTACCTAGGGTGAAATTTGCATCTAGTGCAAAACTGCCTTCCTAAGCTAACCTTATGGCTTATTGCATTTAAACAACAAACCAACAGTGGCTTACTTAGCAAATTGTATGTTTATGTTTGAATTCACTGAGTTAAGTTATAGTAGGTAGAAACCGAACTTCATAGGTATCTAATTTGTTTATCGGGTCATGGTAGGCGAGTAAGCCACTATATGCAGTGGTGGCATGTTAAAAGGCGCACTCATTTTTCAGTATGTAATAATATGGCCACGTCAGAGCTATCGAGTTACTAAAAAAAATAAGTAGATAGATATTTCCAAGCTCAGAAGAGATAAATGTGTTACAGTAGTGGGGTCACCTTGCCCCCAGCTCAAGTTATATCAAGTTGAAGTGATTATATTTCCGATTTTGAGGAAATAAATGCTAAATATAAGTTCAGAACTATAGCTACAAAAACCGTTTAATATATTTGGTACAATTTAATTGCACAGGAAATTTTAGAAATTTCATGTGATTTTATTAACCCAATAAAAAGTTAAATGGCTCTAAACTCTCAACAAAAGAAAATTATGTTTTGTAGCTTTTTATTTAAAATCAATTTTTTACAAAACCTCCACTCCTTACAAATAATTTTCCTACTTAAAATTCTATCTCCGACTAATTTTACCAAACTAAAAACTATTTATAGAGTAAATTGTTTTTGTTTTAATTTTGTATTTTTCACTTTCCACAGAAGGGAAAATAAGTCATTCAAAATTCGGGGTCTCTCAACCAGCGACTATTAATACAGGCGACAAAATAAGCATTAGAAAAACAATAAAATTTTTATATTTACTTACCTACTTAGGTGGCGCTACAATCCGGGGTGGACCTGGGCCTCAACCAATACGCCTCTCCAGTTAGCACGATCTTTTGCTAACTGCCTCCAGTTGCGCACTCCAAGTTGGTTGAAGTCCCCTTCCACTTGCGCGCGCCACCAATCAGTTCGTTGACGAATGGTTTCAGGCGTTCACACAGCACGCCAGACAGGATCTTATATGCGATGTTGAGGAGACTTATACCTCTATAGTTGGCGCAGTTAAGAGGGTCTCCTTTCTTGTGGATCGGGCAAACAATGCTGAGGTACCATTCATCAGGCATACTTTCCTCTGACCAAATCTTGGAGACGAGTTGGTGTATGCTCTCTACCAAATCATCTCTCGCTGCCTTGAAAAGTTCGGCAGTAAAGCCGTCCAGTCCAGCAGCCTTGTTGGATTTCAGTTTGGATATTGCTATCCTCACTTCATTTTGGTCAGGTGGGCGGGAGTCTTGGCTTTCATCACCCATGTTGAATGGTTCATTCTGCCAATCTTTATATTTAATAACTAATTATATTCATTTTATTTGATCGTTGAATTTAAAAGGATCATATTAACACATTTTTTATTTCACCTTAATTGTTCTAGTGGCCGTTACGACATATTTTCAACTTAATTTTGTTGAAGGTGACTTTTTTTCACCACTTTAAAGCTGTCATACAAGATTACCCCATTGACTAAAACTAATTTTATGCTGTAAAATATTTTCATAATTTGTATTCTACAAAATAGACCTTTCATTATTCTATACCATTTGTAGTTTAATATTATTTAACTTTAACATGACGTTTAGCATCCTAATAATAATCTTCTGTATATCATTCTAGAGTGTGGTGCCGTACTTCAATCATCTTTTGAGTAAAAATACTGCCATCGCCGTTCCATTGCAGATCTCTGTGAGAAGAAATCTTCAAAAACAGCAAATTCTTGTCACGTAACAGATACTTCTCTTCCTATTGAAGTTTTTCTATTAAGAAATGTCTTTATGTATTGTATATTGAATATTAACATATAAAATAACACGGGCAAATAGCAGGAGCACATTCTGACGATGACAACAACAGCAACGATAGCTAACCACATTTAAGATTCTTAAAGACCACAAAAAAGACAAGACGAGGTTTTGTTTTGCTTTCGTTTCCATCTTAAGAAGAAATAATACTCGTAAAAGAAAAACAGAAGAAAGTAATTCCATTTAGTATTCCAAATTGAAGTATGTACTCGTACACAATCTACAATGCGTAAGTTGTGATACTTTTAGCTTATCTATCTATGTGAAGGGGGTTGATGGTGATGATGATGGCGATGGCGGTAATGAGATGGATTATATGGGATAGTACTGCTAGATATGGATATATTTATATGAAGCGGGGGTTATAACTATTAAAGTGGTAAATGAACCAGCTTTTGAAAATCAATCATAACATTCCACCTAAAAATTACTCTTCTCTATCTTTGTGGGAAAGACCGTTAGGCTTGTTGATGATATTCTGTATAGCGAAAACATTCAAATGTGTTTCATATATCTATCCCTCCGCGTATTCTATAAAACTAAATTTACAAAATAAAAATAATATATATAAAAATTTTATCGCAAATGAATATTCACAAAACCACATCTATACGTCATATGAGAAATTCCAACAAAACAACAATATTCAACTCCTTAGGCATATTTCATTTCGAAAATATTCTCATGTCCCGACAATAAATATCGTGCAATTCAATAAAATCTCGAAGGATATGATCTTATTGCTGAAACTTTGTTTTTTGGTTTGACTCATTTGCTGAATATTTCTATAATCCTTCGTGCATTTTGTTTACCACAGTCTCTTATTTGGACAACGCATAAATGTATTTCTAAATTTGTCATTTTTTGCAATTCTACCTACGCTCTATTGAAGACGGTAGTAGAAACAGCTGAGACCGACGACGACTGAGTGTGCGATGTTATGCAACATAGGAACGACCTCATTTCGAAAGGATGTCATCATATATTATTCATACACATATGATTGCAGCATCCACTATACAAAAACCTAAGACCGGCAGCAGTACTCGTAGTCGCAGAAGAAGGCAGAAGGCAAAATAAAACTTTTATCAGGATCAGATTACAAATATTAAACTCTTGTGTAATGCTTGAGTGTAGTAGAGTGATGATAGAATCTTGTTAGACATGCACTTGTACCCTCGAGATGAGTTGTGCTGTAGTTATTTAGACAGAAATGATGATGACTTTTTTGTTTCTCTTATTTTGTTGATGAAAAGCAATAAATAGTTTTTGGTTATTCAAAATTTTAAGTCTCTTTAAAAATTTAATATAATCAACCGGATGGACACAACGGAATTCAATGAGGAAAAATTAAAAAAAAAATAAATATACATAGTTAAATGCATTCCCAATAAATTCTCTATTATGTTTCGGGATATTGTTTATCTCCCGGAGGAGTACGAAATAAAGCCTTATGCGAATTCGCCGCACGCAGAACTGAAAAACAAGTGGGTGAAAATCGTACGACTAAAGCTCATTAAGGTTTCGCAAAAACTCCTGAAACCTCCATCGAAATTAGGACGTTTCCCATTCATTTTTCAACCTCGTTGTTGTATGAGGTCTCGATGAAACCTCCTCAGAATCTGGTTTCAATGGTGAGGTTGTCGAAGCAAATGCACCTTTTAACAAATTCTACAAGTTACTCAAAGGAGTTGACAAGAGGTTGACAGATTTTCAAATGTGTTACAAGTCAATCTAAAAGTCAGCTTACCGATTTCTTGAACGATGATCTCGCGATTTATATGAAGATATAGGCATTGTTAGCTCACAGTGCACTTGCAACTTGAAGGCAATACTTTTTTATTCGCTTTTATTTTTCCATGGCTGACTGAAAAGTCAAACAAAACCCAGGTAGTGTTTGGTGTGAATACTTTAACGAAATTTCGAAATCTTTTTGTGGAATCCTCAGATTTCAGTGCGGTGTGAATAGAAAGCAGTGGATAAGTCAACCGAATGAAGCTCCCAAACATGTTTCTTGCAAGCTACAAATATAGACCATTTGTTTAATTGTTAATACTGCGAAAGTTTGTTTTTTTCATTGTGAAAATGTCAAATGCTGATGTAGCAGTGATTTTAGCATACGCTAAGCAACGGAGATCTAAAAAGAACATTTTGTTGGAGTGATATGATTCAAAATAGCTTTTCTTGAGTATTTTGGTATTTCATTTTTATGTATACAAGGACACAATTCCATTATAATAAAGAGCTTCTTTTGTTTAAATGCAAGTTGCAAACAAGAGTACAACAAGTTGCAAAAAAATGAAAGCGTGCGTATGAAGTACAGCTACGTGGACAGTAGTAGGCCTTAGATTCACCAATTTTTTCTCAATTCTCGATTCTCGGTCTCCATTTTAGTTTTTTCCTGTAACCATTTGGTATCGGATCAACATCGGAATATTATCAAAATTAATACAAGAATTGCTTTTTGGTTTGAATAGTGTGGTATTCCAAAGTGTGGTCCAACCATAATGCACGATGTTAATTGTGAGTCACACTTTACGTCTAGTTTTTTGGCTAACTTAATTTGACATTTCTTTGTTTCAGTGTTTGACAAATTCAACCATGGAGACGTACACAATTGAGCAGCGCGCTCAAATTGTTGAAGCCTTTTACGAAAATGGGCGTTCAAATCAAAATGCATTTCGTGAACCAAATGTGTCCACAATCAGTAGCATAGCTGCATTTGGGCAAATGAGAATCCACGAGTGATTGTTGAAAAGCCGATGCATCCATAAAGAGTGAGTGTTTGGTGCCGTTTATGGGCCGGCGACGTCATCGGGCCGTACTTCTTCGAAAATGAGGTCGGGCAAGCAGCTATCGCGAGATGATAATGGACTTCTTGTTGCCAGATATTGAGGATATGGACCTGGACGATGTGTGCTCCCAACAGGATGGTGCCACTTGCCACAAAGCCAACGAAATAATGGTTCTTTTGCTCAAGAAATTCAATGGCCATGTTATTTCACGTCGTGTTTATGTTAATTGGCCGCCACAATCATGTAATTTGACACCGCTGGAGATCTTTCTTTGGGGAAATTTAAAAGAAAAAGTGTACGTCAATAAAACAAAAAGATATTAACGACATTAAAACTCAATTATGTCTCAGAGTCATTGAAAATATGGACCCTCAGAGGTATAGCACCGAAGCCGTGGCGAGCATTTTGCCGATATTTTGTTTCACACATAATTGTCATAGATCCTTCTATCATAATAAAAAATATTAAGATAATGCTGTGAAAACTGTTTTGTTTTATTTACAATTAACATCGTGCGTTTTCGTTGGACCACCCTTTATATGGACGGCAGTCTAGTGATTGGAGAAACAGTAAGAGAACACAATGCCGTTCTGATCAAGGATTTTAGTATTTATTTGTTTTTTAATCATATATTTACAAGGAGCAGGTGAATTTAATAAATATATTTGATTTTGAGTTCGAAAATCAACGAAAATTTCGACTCTTGTGGCTCTTTTTAGGGCATCTGCTCTTCACAGCGCGTGCTGCGCAAACACTATCGTACGTACACTATCTCCATTCACTAGTCCTCTGTATGGTTATGAGGTTGTCTAGATTTTGCAGATTCAAGCATCAAGTGTAATCATCGCGAAAACCGCATAAAAAATATTTTACAGAAAAGTTACATATAAATCTGGTCAAGTAAATTTCATTTGAACATCGAACTTCTCAAAATCAAGTATTTTTCGCGAAGCTGCTTGTTAATGTCTACTCAATATCAGTTTTCTTTGCATATCCTTGGTGGATCGAAACACACTCAAATAATGGTAAATCATAAGGAAAGGCTACAGTCCGCTTGGGGCGAACAGTATGATACCCTATCCATATCCCTATATGCCCCAAAAAAAAGCATTAAGAAGATGATGGCTACCATTTTATTTCATTCTATTAATTAAAAAAAAAAAGTTTTTTTTGAAAAAACGCCCCCAAAAAGTGGGCGTGGCCAAAAACTTTGTATGGGCGATATGTTGGAGAAAATATTGGGTAAATATATTGTTAAACATTTTTTTTCGCTTTCTATGAAAATTTTCGATGAAAATAGCATTTTAGTAAAAAACCGCCCACAAAAAGTAGGCGTGGAAAAAAATGTTATATGAAAACTTATAAAGCAGGGCAGTGCCTACATATCTTGTGAAGGTTGTAACACTCTATCTCTCTAACTTTAGCTTTAAAACGATTTTTTCTAAATTGTGGGCGTGGCAGTGGGCGTATTCCAAAAAATTTTACACTTAACCATTTCGGAGCCCTAGGGAATATGTGGTCTAAATTTCAGCTTCCTAGCTTAATTTTAAAGGCCTAAAAATTGCGTACGGACGGACGGACGGACATTGCTAGATAGTCTTAGGATTTGGTCCTGATCATAAATATATATACTTTATATGAGTCTACGACGAATACTAAGTGGTGTTACAAACTATGTGTCAAATTAGTATACCCTTAGGATAGGGTATACAAAATTGCGAAAATGTTACGTTAAATTCGTACCGCTGTACAAGTTGAATCTCTGCATTCACAATGAGTGGTACTTTGATGTTTTGGGCACCGTAAAGGTCCAACCGCAATGTGCATAAGCTTCCATATGCATAAATGCCAAAAATCAACGAATGCATGTTCATGTATGGTTATGTACTGTCAATGCATAGTCAAGCCACAATAAACTTATATTCACAATGTCAATTCAAATTCGTATTTGTTCCTTAAATCGCTAGGTATAAAAAAAAGAATTTAAAGAAACCTTAGAAAAATTTGTCAGCAAGCATATCTCCTACTTCATTTAGCAATTTCTGTCAAATTTTCAGGGACTTTCAGTCAACCAAATACATATATTGATCGGGACTCAAGCATTACAGTTTTAAAACTTCTATGCGCATTTTTGTCTTGAAAGTGATGACAGAAACTTTAACTAAACTTTCAATTCACCCTCAGTAACAACAAAATGCATCATGTTCACTGAATTATGAAGATTTACAAACCATTCAAGCCCAAGATAAATTTCAAATATTGACACAAACTTAACTCTTGCAGACCTTAAAAAAAAATCGCACATGCTTCTGACACATTACTGACACTTAAAAAACAGTTTACTTAGAAAATTCTTACAAGGAAAAATACCCTTAGTCCTTGCAGCATGCAAAGCTACTATGATGACTTTTCCCACTGAGAACATCATAGTCAGTCAGTGGTACGGCAAAACTTTCTTAATATACAAAAATTCTACACCTATGCAGGAGTAGGAAGAAAATACTTCTACATGTACGTGTGCCAGTTCCTGGAAGTGTCTCCTTATGAGGAAGATGTCGCACTTTCAAGAGAATTTTCAAGATTTTATCATGACAGGCTGGGGAGACGAGCTCAGATGCATCTAATGCTACGAGTGCATGTGAATGTGAGAATATCCAAGTGTATTTTGCAGTTGGTTAAGTATTAAAGCATGTCAGAGATTTTGTTTGGAAAATACTTACTAAGGTGCAGAGGGAAATGAAAACTAGCTTGTTAGTAGTTCGGTTGGAATGTATTAATTTAACATACATACTTCTGCTTATTTATTCATTAAGTATTAAGATATATACGATCAAATCTTAATTGATTTTGTTATAGTAATATATCTTGAATGCACCTATGTATATTTTTGATAAGAATAAAGATTTATCTATTGAATGGATTGTTTGCGTCTGAAGCTGACGTAAGTTTTTAATTGACATTTTAAAGAATAATCCACTTTCTGTTATTAATCAAATATTATAAATACTCAATTAAATTTAGATTTAATTTTTTTATAGAGTGGAGAGTTTCACCCGATCAGCACCACCCTGGTTTCATGAAGAGTGACAGCAAGCATATGCAGCAAAATAACATGCCCACAAAGTGGTGCTGCATAAAAGGGCGAGTGTGGTTCATGAGCTTTACGAGCAGAAAAGGAGGGAAGAACATAAGCTTCAACTAAAGAGAGGAAACAGATATGTGCTATTTCAAGCAATAATGATCGGCATTTTTACAAAACTAACATGTCGGAAACAAGATCCGAACAGAGTACTATGGATATGAATAAAGAAATCTGCGTAGAAAGAAAAGGCATGCGATGTCTCCCAGCTCAAAAAGATCGAAGACCCCAGCGATCGAAACAACATCCGAAGGTTCTACAAAAAGCCATGCAACTGGCGGCTGGCTTCAACCCCAGAACGCAGGCTCTTCGAAATGTTGATGGAAACATAGTCACCGAAACGCAGGAAATTGTACGTCCAGTCAATGCAGAATAAATTCCACCTCCCAGCTTATAAGAAATTGCTATGGCTATTAAAAAGCTAAAAAACAACAATTCTGATGGACTGCCAGCTGAACCCTTCAAATCCTCAGCTAAGTATGGCTGGAATAAACTATTCCCGACGACTGGACTATCAGCTCCATATGCCCCATCTACAAGAAAGGCGATCCTATGTCTTGCAGGAACTATTGATGCATATCGTTTCATATCGGCATATCGGCCGCTCCCAACGTGCCGTGATAGAAGCTTTTACGGCTATTGAAGAACAGGCGAAATTAGTTGGTCTTAAAGTAAATGAGGACAAGACTAAATACATGCTATCAACAAACAAGGAAACATCTGTCCACCGGCTAGGACAAAACGTAATTGTTGAAACTTCGAGGTGAGTTTACCTACTTCGGGATTACATTATCTCCTAGGTAGGAATTACCCTAGGAAACCGTTGCTACTTCGGTTTGGCAAAACAAATGGGTTTAAAAGTACTAACTCGAAGGACGAAGTGGAAGCTATACAAAACTCTTATCCTGCTTGTTCTGCTCTATGGTGCTGAGTGCTGGACGATAAGCAGAAGAGCGGATATTTAACTATTGAGAGAAAAATTCTACGAAGAATTTATGGCCCTGTGTGCGAATGGAGGAAAAGATACAACCGCGAACTCTATGAGCTGTACCAAGATGTGTAAGTAGTCCAAAAAGCCGACTACATTGGCTCGGCCGAATCGAGCGAATGCACAATAATACTCCAGACAAGAGGAGCTTCAAATCCCAGCTCCCAGGTTTGAGACGAGAAGGAAGACCGAACCTCCGTTTCAAAGACCAATCCATCGCGGATGTCAGAGCACTCAATGGTCAGGCACCCTTTAAGTAAGTTAGTATTTCTGCAGAATTCCTCCGTCAGCTAGAGCGAATCATTCTACAATGACGATAAAAGTCACGAATTCCGTCCATCCGACCAATGAGAAATGAGGATAGAAATATCTAAAGTTAAATCCAACAAGGCTATTGGGCCAGATGATCTACTCACCGAATAATTGATGGCAGCAATAGACCTTTCATGTCAAAGTAGGATTAAGGTAAGATAACGAACCTTAATAAATCATAATTAATAATCATAATTGAAAGAATTGTGCAAGACAAGTCAACACACGATGGTATGATCTTTATTACTTGCATAAGCCGACAATTTGGTGCATTGCGGAAACACGGTAAAACAAACTATATGCTTTCAAAAAGAAGGGACGCCCAAAGACGATGAACCGGCCCGGACTATAAAATCTACTTCTATAACTTTGACTTTGTCTATCTCGGATCTGATATTACAAATGAAAACGACATCTCTTTTCAAATCTACTCAACTATGTAGTTAAGTTCAAAAAAGTGTCCGTCTATATGTCTTAATGGCTTAACGATTGGAAGTAATATTGTATTTAAATAGGTTTTGGTGAGTCACCAAAGAGGAAAAAAAATAAATCAGAATAAGCCACTGTCACTTGAACAGCCAGTGCATAAGGAATTGAAGATTAGCGATATTTCAGCTCTCACGTCTCATGCCGTTTCAGCGGCGCAAAAAACCGTCAATATTTTGTCTCTATTCTAGGATTTACGCGAGAAAATTTAAATAATTTTTAGAACACCTAAACGTTTTCTCTAAAAATAAAATATAAATTTTAAAATCTGTGCCCTGTGGCACTTCATGCAAAAAAACATATTAAAACTTTTTTGTGCAATTAAATAAATAAAATAAAATGAAAATTAAGATTAGGAGTTATTTTCGAGCTCTAGTTGCATACATGAACATTTTATTTTATTTTGTTAAAGTCGACATTTTTTTGCCACCAAAACCTTCGCCATAAAAATTGATTATTCCTTTAGCTGCAGTGTTGTAATTTCTATTTATTTGTTTTCTATATTATTAAAAGTAAAGCTGATAATAAAAAACATCCCTCTGTATGAATTCAATGTTTTGATGTCAAAAAGTCGATCGTCAAATTCAATTTGTTTTTCTGCTTAGATTAATTGTCATGATGAAAATGTAGCATTTTTTACTTAAATACTTCTCAAACTCAACCAAATGCATTTTAAAAACTGTTTACTTCCTAAGGCACTTGAGGTAACCAGTATGCGATAAGACTTTCTATTAAAAATAAAATAAATTATTTATTTCATATGAATGTTAAAATTGGAATTTTATTCATAATTATTCAATAAACCTCTTCTTTAAAAAGGTATATTATGAATACAATTAGTACCAACTAACGAATTGTTTAATGGTTGTAAGCTTAATTTAAAGTATTCCATGTGATTTTTAGGAACGTCCACATATTTAAAAAAATATAAAGCAGACAATGGGCTTGCGATTCATAAGAATAACAAACATTAGATAAGAGACTCAATGGTTTTATTTAAAAAAAAACCTCGCTTTGTACATAGAGAAGTTTTGCACTTTGTACATAGAGAACTTTTGCACTTTGTACTTTTTTTTCAAAAACATTGTTCTACGAAAATATTTACAAATAAAGTAGGTAAATAAAAATCACTGGACCTAATGTAAAACTAGGTTAGGCAGCATCGTCAGAGTTAGTATTTTTTGGTTTCTTTTTTATATACTTCAACACCATGGGTTTTTTTTTTTAAATGGAGTGGATGTAAGAAACATTCGTGGGGCAAAAGTTTGTCATTGTGTACCCATTTGTCCTTTAATAAATCAAATGTTTTAAGGTGCGATCATCCAACCTTGTCATCCGGATGACATGCTGACGTCAGAAAACTTGTTTATTTCAGACGGGATGACTACTTTAGGACAAATTCTACTCCGGATGAGAAGTTCGGATGACAGTCTGATCGCACCTTTAGCATTTTTCCTCCCCTAATTGTCCGTAGGCAATTAATTCATTCAATTATTTATTTACAGATTCTCTAACAAAAATTGTTCTTAGTTTGATTCGCTGTCGGATACGATAAACAGATTTTGTATCCTTTACCCTCGTGCTTAAATGGTCGTTGCGGCGATTTCAATACATAACGTTTTGAGATCTTTGTTGAGATAAATAATTTGACCCAGCTTGTAAAAAAGCCGACACGAGTACCGGACATTTTTAGTCAAACCGCCTTCACCTCTCATCCTGACAAATAAAATCTTAAAGTATTATGCCCTGATACAACGAAGATGTAGGCAAAGTGACATATTTAACTAGTTGGAACCTATAATACTCTTTAACTAACAACGAGAGCAAATTACACGGCAACATAAATACAGGGGATCACCGCTGTCGTAAAAAGAAGATCAAACACAGACAAAATAAATAGCAGCATCATGTACGTGTTAAATAAATATCGAGGACGAGTGGTAGGTGTAGAATCTTCTGCATCACAAAAATATAACAACACCAACATTTGATTGGCCTCAGTGATTTATCTGCAACTGTGATACGAACCAGTAGGGATGCAGCAAAAGTGGGAAAGTTATGATCCTGTCGATGTAGTGAAATCGGAAGGACAGTTTAGATGATTCCTTTTTAAGTAGAAAAATATTAAGGAAAAGACTATAATGGTTTTCAAGAAGTGGCATGTCCCACTGGCATAGTTTTAAGCGTCATAAGAATATTTTGAATTCGTTTATCTCGTAAGACTCTCTCCATAAAATAAAATAAAACAAACCAATGTCCCTGCGGCTTAACGCTTGCCCGGATTTTAGTGTCTCGTTGTACCGCATGGTACCAAAACAAAATAGTGTAAACATAATTTGGCAGACAGCATGGCATTTCGGAAGATACACAATATCTAGACTGGTGCTTGCCTGTACCAGCCGCTGTAGCCCCAAGAGCTACTGTAAAATCTGAATCACAATAAGCAATAAAAACGCATTTGACATTTGTCTAAGCATCTCTGATTTATTACGGAGAATGGAAGAAAGTTTATCTTAAGAAACTACTCGTAACCTATTCGTGATTTGCACGAATATCTCAATCATTTGAGGTTGATAAACTTCTTTCGCGATCAAAACAACAATATGCCTGCGGGTCATTGAAAACTTTTCGTACATTTTGACCCATTTTTTTGAGTGTAAACATACAAATTACGAATACGACTAGCAAAATAAATAAAAAAAAACAAACTTCCACGTACGCAGACTACATTTTTGATGTAAGCCTACATAATAATTTTAAGTGACATAATATCCATTGTAAAACACAGATTCCATCTACAATTCAATTCCTCAAAATTTGGAATTCACCCACAATGAGATACTCGATTTGTATATGGTATCCCAAAAGAATATCCATATTGTTTGCCTATGATGAACCACCATAACCATTCTGGATATACACACCGAAAATGCTATCAAAGGAACGAAACAACAGAGCAAAACAAATAAAAGAAACCGCTGGCCGATGCCACTACATGTGATCTGCAGCGGACAGGTGGAAAGTGGTACAGTTGGTACAGTTGAAGAGATGATCGTATTCGTAATAACAATACAGTAGAAGAGGGTAACAAACCATCGTGTTGTTTTTGTTTGGTATGCGCCAGCACATGTGCTTACTTACACCTTTATCTGGACGATGTATAAATAGAGAGACTATGGTACTATTAGAGGCAATGCAAAAACCATTTCTTTTTCATCATCAATCGACCGGTGAACACCAACAGGTGTGGTGTGAACGCGTGGTCTTAAGACTTTCCACACGAAGTATCTTCCACTTGCTGCAGAAGTATCTGAATTGCGTGTAGTTGTTTTTGTTTTGTTTATTTTTGCTTAAATAAGTTTTGTAGAAAGTGAAACCGGTGTAATTTGCAGAAGCATTAAACAATAATTTAAGACAGAGGACAATCAACAGATCATCAAAATGGTAAGATAAGAATTTTTTTGTTAATAGAAAGGAGAAGAGCTCATTACTTTCATAGATTCTAAGATTTACCTGGTACGAAGTATTTAGTAATGTCCTTTTATAAAAAGAAATATTTTTGATTGAAAAAACAATTGTTTGTATTTGGTGTTGTGGTATTTGAAACAACATTTTCATAAAAGGGGCACGGCTCTTGTATTGTTTGCAATACAATTCATCGGTATGTAGTGCAGTTTTACCTTTAACGTGACTACGGTTGCCAATGAGAGGGCTGGTATACACGATGTGAAATTTAAATGCTTTAAATTGAAGGTTTTTCTTGTGAAGAAAAATGTAGGTACATGTTATATGATTTAAAAATTTGTACAAAATTAATTTACACATTTTATGAACTATTCACTTTTCAATGAATTTAAAGGAAACACATGTCTAACAATTTTGCAGATTGGCAAAAGGCATTAAAATTAATCCTACTATTAAATTCGGAAACTTTAAAATGAAATAAATTTTTGGCGAAACATTTTTAACAGTAATTGTATATATAGAGTCCGCCAAATAACTTTTTTTTTATGAAACAGGGCGCAAAACATCGAGTGTAGCTTCGGCTGTGTGGCACGTAGCGCCGTCCTGTTGAAACCAAATGTTGCCAATATCCTCTTCTTCAATTTTTGTGAACAAAAATTCGTTCAACATGGCCCGATAACGATCGCCATTGACTGTAACGGCCACTCCTTGTTGTTGTTCATGTTGTTGTTGTTGTTGTTGTTGTTGTTCAAGCGTATACACAACCATATTCGTTCAGCGGAAGGATAAAACTAATTATCTGTCAAATCAGACATGAGCTAAGTGTTACCATTCGCGAAAAAAGCACTAGTTGAAAAAAACGTTAGATGGCGGACCATATATAAAAAATATTTTTTGTAAAGTTTTCTTTCAAACGAAATTATGTCAGTTTTTAAGCTGATCCATAACATCCTGTTTATACTTTCAGAAAATCGCCAACAAATGCAATCATTTGATTTTTAAAAATAATCAAATGATTTTAACAAATCGGAATTCGCATGATTTCTAACTGCTTCAAAGAATATTTCATGTTAAAAGAATGCAATACTTTACAACTGATTGCATTACTGAAATATTTCCTAAAGTCTTTAACATTCCTTGCGTTATTGAATGTATATTGAAGTCTTTTGACTGCTTGAAGTCTATTTACTGTTTTTAAGTTTTTTGACTGCATTTAAATTTTTAACACTTATTATTATTCTTTGTTTTGTCACTACATGCCAACAACGAAACATAGTTTACTTGTCAGATGCCAGATAACCGCAATTTTTTTAGGGGAAAATGTGCTCCAACAGTTATTGCGCTTCAATCTGATTGTGGTCGAAATGTAAAAATCAAGTGACATTGACAGTCAAGTTCCTCCTTTTTTTACTTTTACAAAATAGTTCTTCAATTCTGTCAATAGTTCTGTTCCCTTAAGTTTTCAAACAACTTCAAGTAACTTTCGAAATTTTGGGGAATAGGAATATATTCTCTTAAAAAATGCTCAAGTTAGGACAAAGTAAAGTAAAGGTTTTTTTGAGTTCCAGAATTTACAAAACAGAGATAAGTTGATTGATTTACCCAAACAGGACATTTTTTGAAGCGAGTTAAAGTTTTCACCTTTAGTTTATATATTAATAAAAGGATTTGTAAAGATTATTAAAACAGGGGGGGGGGGGGGGTATTGAATATTAGAACATTAAATAAATCGGAAATGTCCTCAACAACACAAAACAATTTTCTTTAATAAACCATAACTAAATTGTAAACACAATCGCAAAAGCAAAACAATTGCGAAATCGCAATTGATCGCAATTGATAAAAAGTATCACGGAAGCATCCATGTTCAATTGAGTAATTTTGACTTAATTTTACTTTTAGTTTTTAAGCTTAAAAAACGAAGAACAAAAAATTGGCACAAGAGTGAAGTTGGGCTCTGACAATCTATGTTTAAAATATCAATACATCGATGAGCCAAAAGACTTCATGTAGCCAAAGACCTTCAGAGTAGTATCATTAATTCAAGCAGTTAATATTTTATTTTTTATTTTAAAATACAAGCTTTTCATTATTCTTGCCTCAAGTCCTTTAGCTGCTGCAAGTTATTCTCCAACCGATGACTTCACAAACATATTGCAAACTCAATTTTTTTAAATTGAAGGACTGATGTGATACATATTTTTTGAATTCGCACCATGGATTAAATGAATTGCAATTTTGTACAACTCTTCTACAAACATTTGGCCTAGCAAACGCAAATTTCCGCAGTTCTTATGTGTATATTTAGTCCTTGGTGCGTATGTTAAAGATTAAACCTTATGTATGGTCAGGGAAGGTTACACCGAGTGTTACCGACTTAACGTTCAGAATATGATTTGTGGACATATTCTATGAAAAAAATCGATCTCCAATTTTAACCTTAGTTACCGATGATTTAAGGAAAGTTCTAGGTATTTGTCATTGATTTTAAAATAAATAATGTTCCTTGTAACTCCGTTTCAATTATGTCAATATTTCATTGCAGTTTTGAGATATTCAATTTTAACCCTCTGCGACTTATGTACTTTACTTTATGATCCTTATTATAATAAAGAAAAAATTGTTTTAAGAAGTTTTTGGAGCAAACCATAAAATGATAATTCGGATAAGGTGTTTCAAAAAGTAAAGCAATTTTTTTCAGTTCTGAAGTTTTGCGATATTTTTATTAATTGCATTACTATTTGATCCAGGTTTTCCTTGCGGTATTCGCCTCTTAATAAAGGGTTTACCTAAAAATTCTGGATTGCTGCGAATATCTCATCCTTTAATGTTGTCTCATTGCATAAATTATCACAACTCCAGATTTCGCATTCACATATCTATCCCTTTTTAAATATTGACATGAAAACCGTTTACGCCTAATGTTTATTATTGTTTTTTTCCAATATCTAAACGACAGCTATGCCAAATCTTCATTAGAATCCATCAAGAAGTAAGCCCGTGATTTAAGACCAAATATCTAAACAAACAAACATAATAATATTAGTAAGATAGTACAAACCTGACCCAACTATCTATATTATCTCTTAAAAAAAATTCATAAGTTTTAACGATTGACCCACTGAAATGAGATAACCTGTATAGGTAAATTGATCTTAATTCTAATCGAGTGAGATAACTGTAATTGCGAGGTTGCTTATCGCTGCTATTGTGGATGTGATTTCGAACAGTAATTCTACGTTTTAAGTATGTACCTATAGATTTAATCAATCTTTTTAAACTCTATCCATTTTGGCACATAATTTGTGACAACCCTAAAAGTGTGTATAATTTTTTTTAGTATCAGAAAAGCCGTTTGGTTTTGGAAATGACATTCCATTCGTTACTGTTTTATTTCAAATTATGGCACTTCGACCTAAAAGATGTTTGTGCTGTCTTTTTAGAAATAAAGATTTGAAGTTGATGGCGCTATCAGAAGAAAAATTAATTAATTCATCAATTAATCCCTGGAGAATATTTTCGTTGTAATTCCATAGCTGTCTCAGTTATTTCGTGTTTTTAAGTCAAAGTTGGCACTCCAGAAAGCCGACTATTTCTATTTTATTTAGGTAATATCTTCTACCATGGTGCCTGTGGTAAAAGATCCACACCAAGGTAGCCACATACAAAATATTTGATATCATACCGACTAAGATTTTTACATCTATTGACATTTTTGCTGGGTGGCTCCCCTAGCCTGTCTTAGACCTGAGCTATTTTCCGAATATGAGACTTAAGATTTGGAGTCACTGGTGAAGAGTTCAGGTCTCAGAGTTCTTTCTGACAAGTTCGTCGGCTTTTTCATCATCGTCAATAATGTCAATGTTCAAAAACCCACCATAGTTTGGTCTTGTTGCTAAAGCTGAGATTTTAAAGGTTATTGAATTTGAGCATGACTATTACAAATCAATGATGCACGAGCTAAAGGCTTTTAGAGCAGCTCGATTGTTAGTGAATTTATGAGTGTTTGAATCTTTGATATCAGATTAGAAGTTGTGAATATAGTTGGCACATTCTAGAATTGCGTGGAGTTCTATCTGAAATACACTGAAGGTTTTTCCAATCGCTAGTGTGATATTCCGTGTATACCAGATCTCATTTTGGATTCCATTTTACAACGAACTTCAAAACGAGGTACATCACATTTTCATGAACTTTAAACTGCATATAATAGAATTCATCATCAGAAGCTCTACATGGCGATGGCCGAATTCGGTATCCCGGCAGAACTCATGTAATTATTTCGCGTGACATGTGTGGAAAACACGCGGTACAAGGTGATGTGACTTCTTCAATATTTTCATGAGGTGTCAACACAGAAAATACCTTTTTGACATTATTACGCTACGAACCTGCATTGATAGACGCTTTTACTGCTATTAAAGAACAGGCGAAATTATTTGGTCTTGAAGTGCATGGGGACAAGACGAAATGTATACTAACAACAAACAAACAAGTATCCGCTCACTGACTAGGACAAAATGTCACTAATAATAGCAGCAACTTTGAGGTCGTTAAGGAGTTTATATCCCTCGGTAGATCATAAACTTCTCGAATGATAATTTAGTGGAGATTTGGCGAAGAATTGCAATGGGTTCAAAACTCCTAACTCGAAGGGCAAAGTGCACAGTCTTCAGAATGCTTATCCTGTTAGTTCTGATAAACGGCGTTGAGTGGTGGACCATATGTAGGAATGAATAGCTTCTTCATCTCTGCACCAAGATATACAAAAAGCCAAATCACGGATGCCAGAGCGCTTGGTCCGGATAATTAGAAGCAGCGTGCCCGTGATCCTAGCGATCCACGTCTTAGGTAGAAACTCTTCACGGGTTTGAAGTAACTACACCATTTTCGAGTGCTTAACTGATGTGCATTAACAATATGTGCTAGTTTTATTTTCAAATTATGTTTTTTTTTTAGAAAATGATACTTTGCCATTATGTAGCACTAAGAAGGAATTCATAAAATTGTTGGTGTTGAAAAATCCCCTCTATGATTATGCAGATAGAATCATGCGATAAGAGCTGAGCCAACGAGGGTCATTACAAGCATCATTAGGAGATAAACAGTTTCTAATTATACTTATTAATTTTATAAATCAATTATCTGTGCAATATTGCTAGTGATAGCATAGGTTTCTGATGGAAACATAGATTATTTAAATGAAACTTTTCAAGAAAAAAGAGTGCAACTTTGTCAGACTGCTATGGATGGCAATTGGAATAAAATTCTAAAAAGTGCGTAATTAACATTAACCTTTTCTATCCAATATTCACTCATTGAAAAGTATAATGAATATGAATGATAGAACACTGCCCATTGCCTTTTCATCGTATTTGTGTCCGAAAGGCTATACTTCTAAAGAGATAACAATTTCTCGCAAAACATTCAATTTCGAAAAATAGAAGAACAAAATTAAATTTGCGTTATATTATTTTATTTTGCACGTGAATGAGCGAGAAGACATCCCTCATTGAAATTGTGTTTTTTTTTTTAAGAAAAATCCTCTGTTTTATTCATTAATCGTTTAATCATTGTATTGAGAACGCGGATAACATTGAAGTCGGTAGTTGTGATTAAAGCAAATTGCTGTAATAAGAACATACGTTTTATTTTTCAAGTGTATGACGAGTCCAAAGAACTAAAATAGCAAACAGGATACAAAGTTGATTATATATAGTGTTTAGTGCATTCTAAGTTATAGCAACAGGTAAATATCTACTTAGATATTGTACGGATAAAATGAACTTACATAATAAATATGAAGTTGGTAGTTATTCAAAGGATTACAAAAAAACACGTTAAGACATGATCGATACATTTAAGCGGATAAGGGCATGGATGTTTTGAATGTGTTTAAAAAACAAATTGTACAACTATTCTTCATTTTGCTCTCATAACGTGGTGAATTAGATTTTGTTTTGTTTCGGAAAAACTTTAAATAAGTAATAAATACGAATTTGCTATAAATAGTTAAACGTCTAACTTTGAATAGTTTTCTTATAATTATACAAGAATTACCTGAGCGGTTTTCCATGCAAATAGCATACTAACTCGTCCTAAAAATAGCAAAGGCAATACCTAAATGCTTAATTTAGATAGATTAATACTTGTTATTTAGGTCAGTAACAAGGCTTTGACTTCGTGTCTCTTTTGGTAGCACATTATACCTTTTTTTTTTAAATATTCCTTATAATGGTCCGGTTATAAGCAAGGCTTACATCGTTGTTGTTTAACCGCCCTGTACAATTTGTAGCTGCTTTAGGAATTGTAAGGATTTCACTCTATTTGTTTCTCTTTTTTATGAAAATTCAAATCTTAGAGCGCTTAGACTCGGTATTAGTCCATAACACTTCCAGACAGCAATCCTCTTTTTGGTAAGTGGTTTAAGAAACTATGTATATGTTTTTGGTTTTTCATTTTAAATGCATTTTTGTTCACCGTTGAGGATTAAAACTGCATTTTCACACCAACACACTAACATCTTCAACGGAGACACCAACATACTATTTTTTTTTTATTTGTATAGTTTCATAGTCAAAAAAGTTCTGTATTACTAAAAGTATAAAAGTTCTCTCGTGCGAAAAGTCGTGCATGTAAGCAAAAAACTGTTTACTAGATCTATTTTAAATCAGCCCTCTATTCTTTGCATTCCTGATCATTCAGCTATCACGCTTTCAGATCAAGGAGGCTCTATAGTCATTGTCGCCTCGAATATCGGAGTTTAAAATTCGAGTTAAGAAATTCGAAGAGCTACTCCGCCTGGAACATTTTGGTACAGAATATAGAGTTTGTGGCTATTAACACAGAGGACCAAATATCTGTCGAAGAACTATTCTTTCGAAATAAAATTCTCCTTTTCAGTGCAGTGATGCCGAGGTGTCGTGCAGTAAAAAACGTACGTGTACATCTGGACTTAACTACTTCGATGTCGCTGTTATCAAAAGTTAGATGTTTGTTTGTCTGTTGATAGCATATGTTTTGTCTTGTCTTGATTTACTTCAAGGCGTCTATAACGGCATGCTGCGCTCAATGTTAACACAATTCACAATTTAACTCTTAGTCATCGTCGTAATGTCTCCTGCCTATCGTTGTTCTATCGATACTACCATCACAAGTGCTCAAACGAAATAGCCAGTTGCATTTCTCCCCTTCAACACTTCAACCGTAATACTCGCCATGCCAGGAATGCTCATCAGTTCACTCTAAAGCCTATATTCGGTCGAACTGTGAAATTTAAGGACTAGTTCCTCTGCCGTACAACACGAATGTGGATTGCTCTACCTCACTCTGTTTTTCCTGACCATTACAATTTACAAACATTTAAAATCAATGTGCATCGGTTTCTCATCCTTTCTTCTAATCCCTCATTTCCTTAACGCCTGTGCTGTGTTACTATAACATTATAAGGGTGCTAACAATCCCTTTTGGAAAAAAGCTTTGAGCGAAATTCAAATGAGTCTTTATTTAACTTAGAACAACCACACAAGAAATTATGGTCACTAAATGTTTGTTTCTTAAGAAAAACCATACGCAACGAATGTTACATCCTTAATTCTTACGATTTGCGCTTAATTATTTAAAATGTTGACATTGCTTGGAATCGCCCAATCGTAGAATTTAAAAAAGAAATGCAAAATAACTAATATAATAAAAATCAGTTGTTTTTTTAATTTGAAATTAAACTGGAACATATTCCGCAAAAATCCACTTTTTACCGAATGTCGTTTTGAACTCTATAGTCTAACATGTGATTTTTTTTTCTTACGAAAAACCTCAATGCAGTGTTATCACTTAATGATGCTTTAAGAAGCTATTTCGGCTACAAAGTTTCCCACAAATATATATAAGTTAACAACGATTATATATATGTATATACAAGCTAACGATTTATTCTCATTATTATTTGCCATTCTTAAGAGCAATGATTTTGTTGACGCGATTTAGTAAATTGTTTGAATTTTGGTTGTTCGATTGTAAGCAGTTGGCTCCATTTCGCAATATTGAAGTTAGATTTTAATCCATCCAAAGATCTAACGATTTATAAACAGATAGTAACGAGGTATAGATGTAGCTTTTGCCAATACATACCATCAAATCGAGGGAAGTATGGAATTCAAAAATTAAAGTAAATATGCACATTAGGATGCACAAAAACTTAATTTGTTTTTAATTTCCCATATCCGTTTTTGAGATATAAGATAGCATTGGCAACTGTATGTATTAGGATATGTCAATTTTTCCGAAGGAAAATGCACGATATAGGTTAATTTTAGTTCACGGTTAAAAGATCTTGGCTCTTGAGCAGAACTTGAATTTCTTGAAATTCTTTAAATCGATTGATTTGATTAAAATCATTTTTGATTAAAAACGATTAAAAACATCGATGTTTTCGATGCATCGACAAAGAACACATTGTATTATATGAGTTTAAAATAGGAAATAAAAAATAAGGCATTATAAGAGTGTTGAAATCAAATTAATCGATTTCTTTCTGCCTCAGGTGCAGATGGCAGACCTATCATAGCAAGCGTTCTATCACCTTATTGGTAAATGCGAACTTTCTAGTTTCTTCTCTTTTGCTCTATTAAAGACGCGTAGTCGCTTCCGTTTGAGTTTTTTTGTATGTGCGGTGGCTCATCACAGCATCGTATTCCCTCGCCTTGTTTTTGTTATTGCTTATGCATTTGGTTCTCGAAAATAGCTATTAAAAACTACGTTACAATTAGAAAAGAGCATATGAAATGAATTTAAATTTAAATTCGGCCCTTGTACAGAGCATCGATACATCGAATTGGAGTTCAACGATGCATTTAATAGCCGTGCAATCTTTTCAAATGATTTGAAATATGTACTCACCGAATTTTTTGACAAGAAGATATTTTATTATATAATTTCTTAGCTTTCATCAACGAATGCTTTAGATCCGAAATATTTTAACGTTTCGAACTTTCCATTAAAAATAAATTTCTAAATAAGGTCGAAGTAGGTCAGCGAATGGGTGCATCAAGTGCTCGTGATAAGATAAATCCCCGCTTAAGATGACTCCATCTCCAGCAAAGAATAATTTATGCTGTAAATATCAAAGGACTTAAGTGGCTTCTCTCAGTGGCTAAGTGCATTAGACTTTGAAGAGAGGGGTCCCACATACAAAGACTGATGCTTCTTCTTTTAAAATGTTACAATGTTACTACAGATTGCAATGCATTTGTAGGTGATTTACCCGCGATAAACCTGCGCTGGTAATGAGATTATATGATTTCGAGTCAGAAATATATTTGCGTTTAATGCGTAGCGTGATTACCCACAAAAATAGTGCGGTTCACTGGACTCTTGCCATACAAAAAAAAACTACGTCGGTAACATCATTCTATTGACGACACACTGCTGAAGAATTGACATCATTATCATAATATTGATTAAAAAATATTTATTTCCAAACAGAAGGCTCGGCTAGTTTGTAACAATTCAATTCTTTCATCTGTTTCCAATTCCCATCAGTAATTTGTGAATATGAAAATGACGTTGATTTTTCACTAAAATGGAAATAACTTGATTAAAACCAAACTCAGTTTTAAGAGATGACGCTTGTTATTTCTAAATTTTTAAGAAGATACAATTTACAGTCGTAAAAACTCCCTGCTCTGTATTTTTTGTTGCAAAGAAAAAAACACTGATTACGAATTAAAATAAAAACAAAATTGATTTGCTGTTATCAAATTCATATTATTTTTATATTAGCCGTTATCAATTGTAGAGCTAAGCTCACAAAAAACAACTTGAATAATATTATAGGCCATGTAGTTTTCCGTTTTATAGAAATACAAATTTCCGTTATTACTTTATAGTCAGTTGACGGTGAATTGACCTGAAGACGACGCGAGTCAGATAAATGAAAATTTTTTTTTATAATTTGCACGTGCAAAAGGGATTGTAAGCACCCTTATAATTTTAATAGGAACATAGGAAATAAGGAATTAGACAGAATGAGACGGATGAGAAACCGATGCACATTGATTTTAAATATTTGCAAGTTGTAGTGGTCAGGAAAAACTGAGTAAGGTAAAGCATTCCACATTCGTGTTGTGCGGCAGAGGAACGAATCCTTATATTTCACAGTACTTCCGAATAAAGGCTTAAGGGTGAAGTGATGAGCATTCCTGGAATGGCGGGTATTATGGTTGAAAAGCAGAAATGCAGCTGGCTATTTCGTTATCATTCGTTTCTAGAAAATATTTTTTAAGTTAAACCCATGCTACATGTACGTATATTTCAGAGCTACCCTATCCTCAAATGCAAAAGCAAAGTAAATTTAAATTACATGTTGTTCTCTAGCAATTTTTCCTTTACATTTTAAGGTTCGCTCCGCATTTGAAATGGCTTTGTCGAAAGTCAATCATAATAACACTGACAATGAACAGGAGAAGTATCTTCGGGAAGCAACACATCATTTTCGGGGCATTGAAAAGCCGTTAAAGTACGGCCCTGCAATAGGTACACTGCAGGATCTAATAGCAGCTTTACACAAGGAGTTTGAAACAAACTACGTAAACATTGAAATGGTGAATCATCTGCTCCTGTCGTACAAGTCCAATTCGAAAGAATGGCATAAATTCGCCAAGTTCGATCGTTACAAGTAAGTTTTTGGACGAAAAAAAAATACTCATACGCCAGAGTGACCAATATACTTCCCCCATTTAGATATACTCGCAATCTTGTTGATGCTGGCAATGAAAAGTTCAATCTGATGATTCTTTGTTGGGGTGAAGGCCATGCCTCAGCCATTCATGATCACTCCAACTCACATTGTTTTATGAAAATTCTGCAAGGGGAACTGACCGAAACGCGATATGAATTTCCCGAAACCAAAGACACGATGATAAGTGCGGTCGCAGATATCGGACGCAGCACTGATGACAATTCCGAAGAGAATTTTAATGGAGATCAATTAAAGGAATTGGAAAAGTCTTCGATGTCATTGAACGATGTTGTTTACATTAATGGTAAGAACAGGAAAATTAAAAAAACATTTCAAAAAAACAATATAATTCTATATATAATTTTGTAGACAATCTTGGGTTACATCGTGTGGAGAATCCTAGTCATACGGATGGTTGTGTATCGTTACATCTATACTGCCCCCCTTTCAATTCGTGTTCAGTCTTCCAAAAGAACTCGGGGAAAAAAATCGAATGTCAAGTTACTTTCTGGAGTAAATATGGCGTGCGTCAACCACAAAACCAGTAGCAAAGTTCTTATGACTTGAAACAGTTGTGTAATTTCGTGAACATTTAAGAAAAAAAACTTAATTAGACTTTAGGGATTTAGTTAAGATTTACTGATGCAAATATTGTTCTTTTTATATTCCTATTTGATTTTTGTAGTTAAAGGAAGTGTATAATATAAATATATGTGCGAAGATAGAGTGGTTTCTCAGGGTTTTAATGACCAACCTTGACAGCACCCCTTAATAAAGATTTATTTATTAATAAAATCCATTTGTATTTTCAATACACTTCTTACTATATAATTACTTAACTCAAGTTTGTCGTGTCATCCGACTTAATTTAAACTCTCGTACCTGTGATCCCCTGTCCACATGTATGTTTCCCAAAGTGTGGAATTTATCCCTGTGGAAAAGTCTAAATCCGAGGGTATGTAATTAACACGAATTTCCTATCAACTGTCAGTTCGCTGAAACAATATGTATGCAAATAAATTTTTTTAATGACAATAAAGGATGATATTTGAACCCAACTAATGGCAGAACGGTAGCCTACTTAATAAAGACCTCTATTAAAAAACAATTTTGAAGCTAAGGCTGTAATTGTTAGCTTCCAATACGAGTTCAGATAATATTATTAAAAATAGGCAAAGTGCCTTATAAGAAGTTATGTGTTTTTTTGGTATGTACATATCTTAAATCTCAAATCGGACTGCACGAATCTCTTATCGTCAAGATTTGAAATTTTCGAGTATATTAGTGAAAACGTTTAGAAACTTCCTTCGGAGAGCGCATTGTGTAATTTTGGAAAAAAATGTCTTGTCCTGAATTTTGGGGTTAGAATTAAATAATAGTTTTTTTTTATTTTTGTACCTACCTACACTTATTTTCCGACTTTAATGATGATAAAACAATTGAGCTACCATCGAATCCGCCGGAAACGTCTTCTTATCGAAAGGTTTTTAGGAAAAGTAGTCTTTTATTTGTCAATTAAACAAATAGTACTGACAGTCGTCCGAGTAATGTAATGTCAAAAAAATAATAGAAACGAAAACGATAGCTTTAGCTCTGTTTTTGGAAGCAAAAGAAGATACCGCTATATAATTATTTGCGGACCGCGACATTAATTCAATGATTTAACTTTTATTAATTATGTAAACATTTTGTTATATATGGCTTAAAAGGGCAAACTTATGCATGTCGTTAATTTATACTATAGTCAGAAAAAAGCGAGAGCATAAGCTCCAAGATTGCTCCAAAGTGAGCTGGACAACTTCATGGAACAGAAAGTGATCCTTTGGGACAGAGATTTTGTGCATGAAAAACGAAATCCCCTACCTTTCTAATTTTGCAATTCAAATTAAATTAAACACCCTACTAATGTTAGAGTCCACTTAATAAATAATACGTGCCTACAAAACTTTAATCCTATCTTACATTATGTAGGACATAATCCCGAAAACCGAAATCTCGAAAATCCAAAATCCAGAAAATTCAATATCCCGAAAATCCAAAATTTCGAAAATACGCAGATATGGAATATGAAGGGCAGCATGCAGCAACTCTCTGCATGGTTTCGCTTTTAGATTTTGTGTACGTGCGAGGTTGATTATAAGCATAGATTCTTTATAACAGTATAAACAAGTATTTTAAGAATACGGCAATTTAGAAGACGTTTTTTTTAAAACATTTTTAGCGGGATTCGTAACAAACGGGATCTCGATACGCTCCCTAAAATTTTAAGTTTTACTTTCTGGATTTTCGGAATCGTGATCGGTCAGGACTCCGTATTTAGGTATCTTATTTATGTATACTTAACTGTACCGGGCGGGTTAGCTATGTTTGTATGCATGTACCTACAAAAAACAAAACTTAACTGGGTTTTGATGTTTGTTACTCGTTGACGATATTTTTTCCTCAATTTAAAAATATTTATCGTCTGTGGGCTGCTTAAGACGTCGGGTATATTTGGGTATATTTGCAACGCCTACTTTTTTGTTATCACTAAATGTAAAGGAACCGGCATAATACTGAAGCGCTATGCAGATTAAAATAAAAAATCAATTATATTGGTTTGGTAAGAGCTCACTTTACGGTTATGGGTAGCGATTATTACCGTTTTCGTGCGAAGATAGATTACCTTTTTTGCACTGGATCTTTGCGATAGTGTAAGATTTCAATGCACTGAGAGACGTTTCATTATTTGTGTTATCCTTTACATTATCGCACTTAATCGTCAAACTAATTTTAATCACATCGATCACCCACAAAAATGCAAACGTCTGTTTGTTGCAGATTCTTAGATTATCCCGACTTTTATTTTTGAAGCATAGCTATTTAAAATGTGAAAATATCTAAAAAAAAAAACATGCTTCGAATAAGGTCTGAACCTTTCCTTTGAAATCCGTGCCACATTCAACTTGATTACAAATTAACCTTTGACCGCCTTTAATTTTATTCTTAACAAGAAAACAAATCATAGTTTTCAACAATTTTTTTTTTTCGTTGTTACACGTTTGGTATAGCCTCTGGCCCTTTGGCAAGGACAGACTTCATCGTTTTTAACATTGTCGGTATCAAACCAACATGCTTGTCCACGCATTGCACCGCACATCGTTCGAATTGGTCTGTGTATTTTGCGACGTCAGATTCACTGGGACTTGGGGGCATTTTAACTTTCACGTCATCGTTACATTGCTGAGAATATCACAGTATTAAACAATTTATCATTGTATTTATCTGCATGAAAATAGATATTACCATTACACATCTTTGTAACCTTCCCTGGAACTCGCCTAATTCATGTTGAACATAGTTCTGGGCTTTGGTAATCGGACGTGAACATCTGTCCACACAATTATTTACTGTGTCAACCCTTGAATTCATATCCTGACAACACCTGGCAGCACATAAGTGCATTTCTGTCTGTAAAAATGAAAATAAATATTTAAAAAAAAAAGTTTAAATAAACCGTCCTAGGTAGGCTTATCACCTCCAGCGATCATAACCTTACAAAATATCATGCAACATCTTTGCTATTTACCTGCATTTTACGCAAATGTGACTTGTCCATATCGTCAATCATTTCGGTGACTGCTTGTTCAATACGTTGGCGTTGTTTTTGAATCATTTTGTTTCAGGTAATATAAGTTCCAATAGTAAATATGTATTTTATTATAATCCTCCACCGGAGGTTTTCACGCAAATAAAAAATAAAATCTGATTTCACATATATCAGGTAAATGTCAAAGCATGAGAAAAATTAAATATATGGCTCTGTGATCGGTAGGAGGAATTGTATAAAATTTTGTGGGGTAAACAGATTGAGGTTTGTTCATCTAGCTCAAGTTCAAATTAAGTCATTCGGAAAAATGGCTTAGCTTGTTTCATTTAAAGACTTCTTAATCAGTTTTTAATATGTGAAGATGTTTGAGATTATTTTTACTTTAAGTTAATATTTATTAAAAAGTAAGACCTTTTTCCTTACTTGCTAATTTTCAATATGGGAAATATTTTTAAAAATTAAAACAAAATAATGCATAAAACAACATTTTGGTTACAAAAAGATAAGTACACATACTTGAGCAGTAAATTAACGTTGCTAACGATTTCATTCAAAATTGCGTTTGATTAAATGAAGAAATCTATTGCCCACGAAGCATTTACTAATCGTGGGAATTTGGAAAATTTATAAATAAATATAGTCGCACAACATTTCATAATTTTATTTTAAACACGCAGCTGAGTAATGCTTATTATTTCCCACGTCCTTATGACGTTTTCGTTTGGTAATCCGGAAGAGTTGCGGACTCTTCTGAAAGTGTTCGTGTTTAAATGACAGTTCCTCTCCTGGAAAGAAGATAAATTCGCTTCTGACTTTGAATTCGGAATCAAAACCAGAAGCACTAATACAACCAAACACCACAAACGTCAGAATCGATGAAGTGAAAATTATAACCAAATTTAATTAAACAAAAAAGAAATAATATTGTGAATAATATACACATATTTCAATAGTTAATATTGTTTTTCTTCCATCCTCTTCATCGTCATCAGATTGGCAATGAAGCGGTTGGAAATACATATACACAAATACAACGCCAAATACAATTCAAATTCAAATGAAATATGTTTACCTGTTCGATTGGCATCACGGATCGGAGAGCTCTTTCGGATTACCGAACGAAGACGACATTAATGTAATCGATTTCCTCTTTTTGATACTTCGTATGATAAAAAACATTGAAACAAGTACAGCGTGAATTAAAGCGTGATTTAAAATTAACATGGTTAAAAATAGTGGGGATTGTACACAACCCGTGGATCTAAATATGTTTCACTCAGTTTGCGTGTTTTGCAGTACTGTCCCCTAATTTCAGCAGACTTTTAAGTATTAAGCATCCCATTTATTTCGCGTTAATAATATATAGGTAGTATATTTTTTTATTTTGATTCATGGTTTCAAATAATAATTTGGAATAATTTATCGTTCTTGGATTTCAAGGTTCCTTTTATAAACAAAATCCCGCACCATGAACACTGTTTGCTAGCTGCAAATTTGACATTGACATAACAGCTCGAATGTCAAAATCTCCCGAAAAGCGACATAGATTTTATTTTTCGCTCGATGAAATTTAGTTTTTTTTTTTCAAATGAAACATTTTAACAATTTACCAAAGCATTTTAATTGAGAGTTGTGTTTGAAATAATTTTCTAATTGTGCCGCAAAGCAGTAGATTGCAGCTAAAACAGTTTTGCAGTGTTTCAGTGTCTTCTCAAAAGCTAATTTAATATTTACCAAAACAAACAACAAGCAGAACTTGTTTCTTCCGCACAGGTACCTATTTGAAAAAATTGTTAAACATGTCTTCTTGACGAAGAAGAACAAGATTGGTTTGTTTTTATTTGTATCACCATAAAGCCGGCAATGTTTATTATAAATTAATTGAGCAGCATGTTGTATCTTGAAGAGATTTAAACGCTTAAATATTGCGCAATGGATGTGTTTTTTTCTATTTATTGCAGCATTTTTCATTGGAACTGACATTCATCACTGTCTGTGTCATTTTCAGAATACCACCACCCATTTTAAATGAATCGAGCTGAAGCATAGCATATGGCATCGGAACTTTTGGATGATCTCTGTAGACAAATTTACACTTGCCGACGGTGTAAGCAAGTAATTCCAAACACCGCACGAATTGCTCACCACTTTATTAAAAAAATAATGTGTTCTATTTCAAGACATTCACGACAAAACACGATCAACTGATGCATAAAAAGGAAAAACACGAACGCAATCCTGCCGAAAATGCGTATGTATGTAGTTTGTGCCAAAAGACCTTTGCAAACCATGGAAACCTGGAGCGTCACATGAGAGTTCACAATGATGTTCGCCCGCATATCTGTTCCGAGTGCAATAAGTCTTTCGCCCAGGCGGTTAACTTGCAACGCCATTACTCAGTGCACAATGGCGAGCGACCATACCAGTGCCAAATGTGCGACAAATCATTCACCCAGCAGGGCAATCTTCGTCGCCATGAACTCATCCATACTGGAGAGAAGCCATTTCGGTGTGAGCGTTGCGATCGTCCTTTCTCGCAGCGTATCAATCTAAAGAAGCACATGATGGCCCACGAGGGCTATCGGCCTTACGTGTGTAGTGTGTGTCAGAAGTCGTTCATCCAGTCGCAGAACTACAAGAAGCATCTCACCAAACATCAAAAAGAAATGGCCAGGCAGGAAGCGGCTGATGCTGCATTAGCAAAGGTTAAATTAGAACAACCACTGTGAGTCCAAAAGAGAGTCGTGATTAACTCAATTTATATTTGTTTCTATTTCAGAATGTATGGAGCTGCATTAGCCAAGCTTAAGATGGAGCCAAAGTAAGTTCTAGAATCACTTCTCAATCACATGGAAATGTATTACATATTTGCATTGTTTTCTCTTACAGCAGAACGTATGACTGCGGCGAGTGTCGGATTGTTTTTAATCAATTCAACGGATTCGATGTACACGAGTTCTGTGGTAGTGTTGGAGGCGTAGTTGAGGCTGCGTCTATTACGGAACACAACTACAGTCGGGGTTAAGCAAGAAAAAAAAAGTTATATATATTTAAACAAACTTGATTGATAACTATAAGCACGTATATACATATATATAAAGTCCACGGAGTAAATTGTAGTCTCCGATTCAATTCAAACTGTAAATACATTTGTGAATCTGTAGAAACCTTAACAAATAGAGAAATATTTTAGAAATGTTAAGCGACGTTGTTTCTCTCATAAAATTATAAAGTTTGTTGTTTGAGCTATGGTTTGAAATTTCTGTAGATCAAGTTAAGCTGTATGCTTACATCCATATAAGGATTTCCTAAAGTTCTATAACCATTCTATTCTGTAAATCAATAGGATCAGCTAAGAGACAGTATTGGTCTGGATATGCAACATGCATCCTGTAAAGAAATCAGAGAAACAGAGGAAAAGATTTCCAAATCTCTACATGCCTGAGGACTATACTTGAGGAGACAGTTATGCATGAATATTTGGGAACTACAGAGATGTCTAATCACTTACATTAATAAACGCTAGAAAATAGACATCACAAAATTAAGTTCAGTCCAGAGAACGGCTGGAGTTGTGTTTAAGCCCGACAGAATCACTCAATTCGTAACATTCTACTCATTCTTCACTTTCGGTGTACTTAATGCAAACATGTCCTTTTGCTTCTCTAACTGATCCAGCGTCTATTTCAGCCCGCTGTGATTGGTGCAAATATCTTCTCGCACTTTTGAGTCTAGATAAACAAGTCATCCCCGGAACAATTGCGAATGTTGTTAGACTGGTGGTCGTAAGTACGCGTCGCTGTCAATAGGTCCTGCTTACCCATTACCACAATGCGGGTGTCCGTCTTCAACTGGCGCTAGGCATACACTCTAGGAAAGCTATTCTTTGATAAGTACGCGTCGCTGTCAATAGGTCCTGCTTACCCATTGCCTCAATGCGGGTGTCCGTCTTCAACTGGCGCTAGGCATACACTCTAGAAAAGCTATTCTTTGATGATATTTTGGACATCTCAGACATCAAGTTCTACGACATCTTTGCTTTCCTCAACTTCATAAGGTGTTTTGATTTTATAATTAACCTCTCTATCCACAGATCTTACGATAAGATTGCGTGTCCTTGTATCAAACTGGCTTGACAAACTCCTGATGATTCTATCTTGTCTGCAAGGATATCGAAGACAGTAATTGCAGCAATGATGATGATGAAATTAAGAATTTCTTATGACGATGAACTAGTTTGCATTTAGCTCGGTACCGTGAAAGCAAAAAACATCATAGAATTCTTAACATCTTCCGACCTATGCCAATAGCACACATTTTTTTGTTGATTTTGTTCCATTTTCGGGCTTACAAATATAAGATAAGATAAAAAACTAATGGCTAGATTTTACTTTACTGCCCCACCTCCAAAATCGCTCAAATTTTGTATTACAGTTGGTTTTCATGTCCTAAACTCAAATCTGCAAAAATTGGCGCTCTCTTAGCGTTTGGGCGTGGCACGCCCTCAAAGTTTGGAAAATGGCCTATGAAATGGTACCAAAATGTCTGGAATGGAGTGTCCAAATGTTATAAAATTAATTTTACCAAACTAATATTAAAAAAAATTTTAAATTACCATTTTTACCTGTATAATTACTTTTTCGCTGGGAGGAATTTTAGTGACTATACATATGCAATGGCCAACTGTGATACAAATAACAGCAAGCCATAGCACCTAGTGCCATCTAAAAATTATAATTGTAATATGAACCCCTACACTTGATATTAAATACTTTTAATTGCCAAAAGGTGGCAATTATGTTAAACAAAAATTATTAAAGGTGCACATATGTGTTAGCTACGGTTAATGAAAGCCGACTACGGATGAAGAAGGTTGACAAACAGGTTAATTTCAAAAAAGATATGGTCAAGCTACAGCGAGGCAAAAACAAAAAAAAATTATTAGGCGTAAACGAGCCTTACTGGACTTAAAGCCTTGCTTCTACAATGCAAACTTTGATGAATTTGAATTTTTGATTAAATGCAATTGAATCCAAGAATGCAACTGATTGGTTGATTGCATTCAATTGACTGATAGAACAGTGAGTGCACTCATTTGAACGCTAAATGAATGGTGATTGCATTCACTTTTCCGCAATCTGAAATTTAGGTCAATGAATGCAATCATAAAACTGAGTTCATTTAATGAAGTTTAATGACTCTATGATGTTTGTCAGACTCTATGATGTTTGTCAGACTTTCCCAAAATAAAAACGTTCATGTTGCACGGGTCGGGTTTTAACTTGAGAGCCCCTGCTTAGTAGTCCAATGCAATTAACCACTGCACCCACAATGATGCAAAAACAACCATGTTTTTTAATAGTACTGAAAAATATGCCGTCAAGTATGAAAAGCGAATTCTTATGGGCTGATATCCACAATTTACTTCAGCCTATATTGCGCGTTGACTGTACTCTTTTGAGAGCTTCTATTTTGCCTCGGACTAAATGGCTTAAACGGAATGCCACCTAATGCGAAAATAAAAATAATACTTAAAACAAAAATAACTAAATAAGCGTCATAGCCATTCTTATTACATAGACTTTATTTGCGGTTTTCAGTTTCATTTTCATGTTATCAATATTTTTTTAGTTTAAGTTTTGTTTTGAGATTTAACTACTAGAAAAATTTTATTTTCTTGGTTTGTTTGTTTTCTTGTTCTTATTACAAAATCAACTAAATAATTTTTGTATTTAATAAATAATCTATGATTTCTTCAGTGTTCACGTTCAAGTTCATTTTCAATTTGAATTAATAATCTGTAAACTCTTAGAAATGATTATTCTTACGTGCTAAACGAAATAAACGATAAAAATATGAATAATATATATATATATATAAAATATAAATGAATTTGCTTTAAAATAATAATAAAATAAAAATTATTATATACTATATATAATTAAAGTATCATTGCAAAGGTTAATGTGTGCACAAAAGAAGCACAAGCAAAACAAATGATTGCTGTTACATTGGTGTGTTGTTAATATAGTCATACATATGTATGTAGGTGATCTGTTTGTTTTGATTGTATTTCATTTGCTTGTTACGCACTCAGTCAAACTGCAGATAGCACATAATATAATACTCTTCTCTTGTCCAACGTCACAACGTCACAACAATCAGCGATTGATTCCGATGAGTGAGTGACAAATAATAAAAATTTTTTATACCTGCGGTGGTGCTTGCACTTGCTTAATCGTGTTCAATACGTACACTTAATGTACACTTAATTAAAAATTTGTACAATTAGAAATTAAAAAATATTCTTTCTTAAAATACGATAGAGCCAGCCGTCTGGCTGCGTAAGATAATTGAAATTGAATAATTGTGTCTATGTGTACGATGATGATCAATTAAAATGTAATTGTACATTACAAAATGTAATGGGAAAACATGCACTCGTTGGAAGTTTATTATAACGCATCTGTTGGGAAGAAGTCCTTCAGGAGTGTTGTTCGTCTTTTTTCGGCGATATCCATTTGGTTTTCTAAATCACCCAGATCAGTTGTTTCGGCACGCTCGATTTTCCACGACAGATTTTCAATTTCGGCTTCGAGTTGCGCCTGAAATAATTTGTAATTAAATAGATAACACATTCGAGACTCGTGAGAACTTTTAATACAAGCATACCTGTTGATATTCGAAGAGGATCTTTCTTGGTCCGGCCTCCATGAAGTACGCATACGGGTAGGTGTATTGCAGGGTGTATCTGCACTTGGCTAACAGTGATGCTGCATTGAACAAGTACTGCCAATCAATCCAGGTGCCGCGTCCCTTCATCACCTTCTCATTGACCCTTGCCTTCAGCCGATCTAATGTCTGCTGTTCCAATTGTAGACTCTTCGAGTGATTCTCCCAGCGCTCGTAGTAGTGGAGGTATTTTTTGAGTGCTTCGCGCGCCTGTACATGCACCGATTCATTCGCAATGTTCGGATTGTCCTTGTAGCGCGAGCACTCATAGTACTCTGACCCGTGGGTCTTCCAATCGCCAAGACACATCCAGCAAAAGTCATGTTTGCAGTTGAAGCACTGCATGTGGTTGCAGCCACCGTTCTTCTCAATGCAAATATGACATTTGGGACAGTCTTTGGTATTGGCACTAATGTAGTTTGCGGTCTCGCTGTCATCGGCGCACTTTGTAAGCCACTTCTTGATAATCTGACAGTCAGTGGGCGCATGATAGTCCATGCCGCACTTGAAGCAGAACGAAGTTTTGCATACCTTGCAGATCGCTCGCTTGGCGCATATCTCTCCAGAGCGCACGATTATATTACAATTCGGACCTGGACAAAAGCGCAGCTCTGGATGAGATTTGACATAGTCCTTGAAAGCGAACTGTTGATACTTGTCACGCATAACTGGACGCGTCACCAGATTCAGGACGAGATCTTCTGGCACGCGAACATTGCACTTTTGCGCCATGCAACCGATCTGAATCGATATACCCTGGAAGATTTGTGTTTCGAAATACATTGACCAGCAGTCTTTGCAGAAAGAGTGAGCGCATGATAGCGCGTAGAATTTATCACCCAGCTGTGTTGTGGCACACACGGGGCACATTTGGCTGCGATAGATGCTTGTGGTGGTGATGGACGACGAGGGCTTGTATGAGGAACTACTGAAAGACGCATACGAGGAGGCGGCGCTTGATGTTGTCGTTGGAGGCGGCGGCGGGGGTTTAATTCTTGCTGAAACTAGCAAAAGTGATGCGTTTTCACGATATTTATCTACAATAGCTTGATTATTCCATTTGTGCTCGAGCAGGAGTACTTTGGCCAGAGACGGTGTGATCTGTAGTATTGTGTTGAGTTTTTCAACGGATTCATTGAGGAGTTTCTCCACCTCTTCAACAGTGAGGCAATCGTATTCAAAGTATTCGGGGTCAGTTTTTCTTGGATCGATTCGTTCAATGTCGCAGTCTTCCCCTGAAAATAATTTTAAAAATATATTTTTCTTCTTTCGTTATTTTTTATTTAAGAATGGGAGAAATAAATTAGCAATTCCATAGACAAACATCAGTACAACAAGACGATCTGTTCTGTTGGGTTATATCTCACTGGTAGCAATTCAAAAATTAGTCCATGTTATTAACAATTTTTTATTAAAAGCAGTTTTTTTGATCTCATTGTGAGCATAATTTAGTTAAATGTAAAATTTCATAAATAAATAAATAAAAAATGTTTTTTTTAAATTCACAAAAGTTTCAAAAATTTATCTATACTAGCTGACCCGGCAAACGTTGTTTTGTTGTTACAAAAGCATGTATTTTTCAATTCCAAACTTTAATATCTCATCGTTTGGTCATGCTTTTTAACTTTCTCGTATACATTAGTATACTAAATAGAACGTTATTGCGATCGTGCGGATATTTCGAACTCAAACTGAGTATGGGGGATGATATAACGAGTATAGAGAAGTAAAAAAAAAGTGGGTCCGCTAATGCTGTCGGTCCGGGCGCCATATGGCGAAACGGTTTGACAGATTTGCTTCAAAGTTCGTATACAAGGTTTTTAGGGTTACATCTCGGGGCATATTTTAATTTTTTGCTTTATCGTTTGAAATAACGGTACCTGCCATACAATTTTTTTTTGCGAAAATCACTTATCACTCATTTTTTCAGATATGGTTCCAAGGATTCTGGTTTTTTGTTGTACTAAAGGATAAAAATACTGCATACTGAATTTTTGGAAAAAAAATCTATTAACGGTAATTTATAAAATCGCCAATATCCCGAAAACTAATAAAGGGAAGCCCAAACAATTTTATTGTTTTTTATACCACATAGAGGGTCCGCCATCTAACGTTTTTTTTTCAACTAGTGCTTATTTCGCGAATGGTAACACTTAGCTCGTGTCTGATTTTACAGATAATTAGTTTTATCCTTCCGCTGAACGAATATGGTTGTGTATACGCTTGAACAACAAACAACAACAACTTGAACAACAACAAGGAGTGGCCGTTACAGTCAATGGCGATCGTTATCGGGCCATGTTGAACGAATTTTTGTTCACAAAAATTGAAGAGGAGGATATTGGCAACATTTGGTTTCAACAGGACGGCGCTACGTGCCACACAGCCGAAGCTACACTCGATGTTTTGCGCCCTGTTTCAACAAAAAAAAGTTATTTGGCGGACCATATAGTTGAATAAAATTTGCATACTTGGTTTTTTGAAATAATTTTTTGTTCTTAAAACGATTTTCCTCAATTTTAATTAAATTCGTTATCTCAAAAACTAATTTTGATAAATTTTTGTATTTTGACCAATTGTGTTAAATGTTTGCAATGTGCGGAATTGCATTAAAATCGTAGGTGCCGTTAAACTTAAAAAGTGGTTTAAATAAATTTGGTATGTGATCGAATGTTACCATTCTTTTTGAGGTTGATTTAAAAATTCACATCGTGTAGCGAGAAAGTTTCGTATGACCCAGTCGTGCGCTTTATTTTTTATCGTAATAGCGAACACTAAACGAATTGGAAATTTTAATCAATGAAATTGTATGATGGCATCTGTTCGAATCATTGGAAAACGTGGGAGTAGAACATGTTCTCGTTTAATTTTTCCGGTTATAAACGTTAAACCAATCTGACACCCTTGAATATTGGCGAACCAGTTTTTAAACTCAATGTAAAGTCAAACTAATAGAAAAACTGTTGGATAATAGACGCTTTCATTTACGTCTACGAAGTCTTTGCTGGGGTTCTGATCGCGTAACTTTTCAGACAATCATCGTCTCGGCGATTGAATAGAACGATGTAGTTCTTTGTTTGCTTCATGTGTCATCACAATCACATCGTTCAGTCGAATCGTTCTTCTTTTCAGACAGTTTGAAAGGAACTTCTTGCAAAATGTGACATCTCAAAAACAAAAAAGTCTGTCTACATTTTTGCAGAATTTTGTTTACTTCGGCCTTGTTATTCAACTGAGCTTTTAGAGACGTTAAAGTACCACGCTGTTCGTCTTTCACAAAGTAGACTTGGTTGTGCCGAATGTAGTTCTACAATTTATTTATAAGAGTAACATTCTAAGACAGCGTTCTATTGCAGTCACTAGGTTCCAAAATTCCATAGCACAGGGTTAAGGTAATTCCTTTAAGGTTGCCACCGAATGGCTGAAACAAATGTCGATCTGCTCAGTTGGATTTAAAATTTCCCAATATATGTACAAAGTCTTTTCCTATTGGGAATAACCAGCCCTATCGTGGAATCCACCGGGGGAAATGGTTCACTCAAATTCATAAATCGTCATCGTAGAATACTTTCGACGTGAAACGTTGACCTGTCGGTAAAGTAAATGTGTTTCACACCATCGTAGAAAACGTACCAGGAAACACTCGTCATACAATCTTTGACATTTCAGATACGCAGCTAATTCATTGCGTATTTGGCACTCGTTAACTGCAATTTCCATTTGATTTTTCTAAGATGTAAGTATTCTATGAATTTATTTTCAGTAAATATTTTATTAATCAGTCCTGGTTGGAGCCTAGATGCGTTGCATCCACACATCACGCATCAGGTAGCAAGAATATTGGTAATTTTTAGAGGAATTTCTATTTTGTGATGGAGTTTTGATGACAATATGCGTTCCATAAACGCAAATTACCAATGCTGGGATTCGCAATTTGTCATAAAAATATCTCTTGGCTTGTGGTTTGTCAATAAATTTAAAGTTATTTTCCAACTTTCACTCCTTTTATTTACTACAAAACCGCTGTTTAACGACCAACTTCAAATTCGAAATTCACATTGATAAGGAAGTTCCCACGGCGGATTCCACGATGCATACGACAAGTGAAAGTGAATCGAGTAAGTGAAGGGAAACTCAGATACGGCGTTTTCCACGATATGGGTGAACGTTTCAGATCGCATGTCACGGGGAATTTGGAAGTAACAAAGATTGAAAATATTTCGAAAAGTACCTCATGTTAAAGGACTTTATTATGATCATCTCCTTTATTTTAAAAATAAATGTTTCCCAAATTTAATTTCAAAATATTTTATTTTCTTAAAGAATTCACATAAATTCGCTCAGAACGATTACAAATTTGACAGTTGACATTCTTATTTGAAGCAACAAAAAGCGATGATCTCTCGAATCGCAAAGACGAGAAGAAGCAGCATCGACAAGACGACGTCGTTTGGTTGTTTTTGCCTTACCCGATGAGAGCCCTGATGATGCTATATTGAATGCAAAATTTCCCTGCCATCTTATTTTGGCCAAATTTTCCATTATTGAGCATCAAGAATAGCGATATCAATAGCGGTTTTCTGGAATCATTTCCGGTTTATAAATTTGGAAAAACTTATTCTCGACAGAGGTCACTTTCCAAACGTAAAATAAGGCGAATTTTTGAAATTTGGTCTTTCGTTGATGGCCCATTCGAAATCATCTACAGAAAACTTCCAATTTCGTCAATGCTTAATCATTTACATATAACTCTAACAAAAATGGGCGACAAAAACTTTGGCTGAACGGATTGTAAATTTTTTTTTTTCGAAACCATCTACAAATGGTCCCCTTTCATTTAATAAAAATCCACCCAGCCGGATCACCCACATAAGTGAAATATAGAGAAAAGAGAAAGTTTTTATATATAGAGATTTTATTACAAAAAAAATATACAAAAAACATTTCTATTCATTTAACTTAGAGAATCACAACTCAAAAATCGAATCATTATGATAATGATGCCGTGACGTCGTTTGGCTATAAATACTTATTGTGATTTTTTGGCTTTTTTTACACCTTTTGGTATAGCTCTAATCCATTGACCTTTTGAACATATGACAAATTACTCTTCCTTTTTATACCCTAATAAAAGTGTGAAATACCTTAACAATTTTCGCAGATAAAAATATACGAACTATTTGTGACAAGAATCAGTAGCTATGCCTTTTATTTATTGAATTAAGATAGAGGGTGAGAACTGATACCCTCAAGAGGTCCTCATGCTTAAATACGCGCCCTATATTCAGGAATGAGCCAGCTAGATTAACGCGCAAAATTGGACCTTCCGAATGGACCACCTCATTGTTCTGTTAAAATACTTATCTGATGTATACTCGCAGATAGGGTCCCAGGTTCAAATCCGACCCCTAACAAAGTTCTCATTCGCTGATTCACCTCTTGCGAAAGTCTGACAAACATAAAAGAGTAAGAACTGGACAATTGGAAGCAGAGTGCCCGTGATCGCAGAGTACATCACAATAAAATGGACAGGAATCTTTTAAACTACAATCCTTCAGTTTTTTTTGTTGTCCTGCTGCCTTAGGTCTCTATGCATTTTTGCTTCTCAATCAAATAAGGTGTATTTTGCATAGGTGAGTGTCATATCATCCGCAAAAGTGAGATAGAGAGTTTATTTAAATTAAAAATATAACTTGGTTCCCAAACTGTTGCTTGAGACCTGACTACCATGGTGCAGGGAAATTACTTCAAGGAAATTTAATCCACTTCTAGCGGGATAAAAATAACTAAAACAATTCATTAGAAAATTTGCATGCACTGCAGGTGCATTTCCGATAACAAAACACTAAACTGCGACAACCATTACTAATTCATTCGTTTCAGGCATCCGTTACCTACGATGAATGAGCAAATATCAACCAGCGATAACAAGTTCAACGATTTGAGAAAATACAAAATGTTGACTCATTTCTGAACATAGGAAAACTTAAATTTTATGCTTATTAGTTTCAATGATTCATGTAAAAAATAAACATACTTCCTTTACATATCTGGGACAACTTTTTTATCGCCAAATATGTTAGATAATTTTATATAGAGTGCCTGAATATGTTGCAGATTCGGCAAGACCATTAGCGGGTGTGTTGTCACAAGCTTCTTAAGTAGGGAGGGAATTAATAATGTTGAATGCACCCTCATATCTAGAAAAGCTAGCTTGCTTGACTAGGCGGCGCTACAGTCTGGGGTGGACCTGGACCTTAACCAATAAGCTTATCACGTAAGCACGGCCTTTGGCTACCTGCACATCCGCTGAAGCACACAGACCAGTAACTGGTACATTGTACTCTCTCAGGCAGATACTTCCTTTTACTTCAGTTATTTACCCAACTTTTTCGAAAATCGAGAAGGCACTTCATTGATAAGAAGCTTTAAAAAAAATCAAAAGGGAACGCCAACTATTTTCTTAAAAAAAATCTTCATAAAATATTTGGGTCTTTTTTTTTCTGAAGAAATTGTAACAATCACCACGGAACACCCTGGAAAACATAGGAAACAGCAGTGGATGTTAATTTTTTTTTTTTTTTTGGGATTCATCACATGGCGACAATTTAAACTCAGCATCGAAACGAAGAAACGTTGAATGTGGAGAGCAGATTGGATTTCCATGCTCCACACATACAAATGCTCTGATCACCAAAATACCAATGAAATTGAAAATTGGTTTTCTTCATTTTGAAAATTTGGTCAATTGTCGACTTAGTGGCCCCAAAACCACACTGATAGGGTCTGGTTGCAAATGGCACAGTTTAGAGAGTTTCCTTTCTTGGAAACTTAATGCCCTCAAATTTAACGTCTCGTAACGTCTAAATAATCATTCCTAATCTATAAATGGGCACACTAACCCAGTAGATAGCATTTGCCAAAACAAAAAAGAAAAACACTTCATGTGCAAAGAGCAATCTTTGCGATATCTGCCATCTGCGATGCGAGCAAATGGCACGAGTGCGCTTACTTCAAAAGGTCATGGCACTTACAACAACACGCACATACACAAAAGATACAATGTGCCATACATCTTTTGAGTAATATATATTTTTTTTTTTTGTAGTTTCCTATTGGATTTATTGCCAAATTTGTTATTCGACTTTAATTGGAAAGCAACTATTAGCCATCAGCGATGAAAAATCCCACCAAAGAGGATTAGTAGAATGGCTCTACTGGCTTAGATTTTGCTACTGTAATTCAAAGGTGTTTGAACTCAACCCAGCTATGGGCTGTGCTTTACTTTGGCCTTGATTTGGTCTCGAATGCGGAAGGTAGCAATAAAGATTTATGGATTTATCAATCGTTATCGTAATATTTGCATAAAAAGTACTCGCTCATCAGTTGTCTTTTACCTGTTTTTAGGAAAACCAGTGATAGTCTAAAGTCGCAGGTCGACATCGACAACAGTATGTAGTTGAGAAAGGAGAAAAGACATATAGCTACATGAAATACCTGATTGTACACAGAAAATAAAATGAAGGCCATTGTGACTGTGATTATATTTATGCCAATAAACTTTTTGAATGTCAGTCCAAGTCGACTGATATAATAGAAACAAAAAAACTACAGTTCGAAGGTAACAAACACACACAGAGAGGAGAGTTATTGATTTTTCTAATAGCATTTTCTTTTACTTTAGAGATTTCACCCTTCGATTCGAATGGGATATGAAAAGGAGAGGAGCGAAAAATCAATATTTGTATTTGAAAGAGTGCAATAGCAGTGCACTGCACTTACACTTTACACAATCTACAAAGGGGTTTCGGTTTTCGGTTTTCGGAATCGAGGGGAACTCACCTGAATTGTAATAATCCTCGTACTCGCAATCGTTATCCGAATAATCCATATCAGAGTCTGCTGACATTTTGATTTTTGTTGATTTTATGTGTTGGGTTTCTTTTGAATTTTTTTTATTTATATGGGGGCAAACCAAATGGGGCAACTGATTTGGAGCACCGCTAACACACACGCACACGGGTTCAAAATGATGCACTGTGCATTTGGGGCTGGGTTGGCACGAAAAAAAAAATTACGCAGACTTGGCTATTTTGTAAATTTTTAGGTTCTCTTTGACATGAAAACACTAAGCGCGAAGGCTTAATATTTTATAATTTAGCGATAAATATAACGCGATCGAATATATTTTTTAGTATTTCTACAGCAGGAACACAAAAGAAATATAACAAGAGAGTTAAAGAAAAAAAGAGAACCCCCACTCGATGTCGATCACAGAGTAGACCTTTTTCTTTTCTTTTTTCTTTTGTTTCGACGAAATGTTTGACATCGCGCATCGTGAAGTTGGATGGCATTCGTTTTTTATTTTACAGGGATGTTAACGTTGAGATTAGTATGATTAGCATGTAGACAAATAATGTGGTTAAAATTTTATGTTATATGAACATCTATTTGATTACTTTTTTGAACATTTTTGTGTGAATATATTACAATTAAATACAAGTTGTGCATTCGCAACATGGAGATTTATTTTTGCGAGTCCCAATGACTGATCCCTACGAGAATTGTCCACAATTCGATGGTAAAGAATGGGTCATATAAACAGAAAAAAACATTTCATTGGCTGTTCGGAGATTTCATTCTTTGAATTCATTTACACATATAAACTGATGACACATTAATCTGTATATTTTATTTATTCTGTTCAAGGAACCGGGCAGTGATTTCAACATTAATATATGAACAACATATGACATTGAAATCAAAGAAAAGAGTAAAAGCAATGAAAAATGGCATTAGTCTCCGTGAAATAAAAAAAAATTGTGATTCCTTTAGTAAAGAATTCTTTTTCACTTACGATTTTCTCAGAGATCTCCAAGGAATTCGTAAGTCCAACTTACTTACGTATAGATAAAGCCGTCACTTCGTAAAAAATCTATTCACTCGTTTTTTTGTTTGTTTGTTGTTAAGCTTATAACGTAATTTCCAACAACCTTCGATATGGTAAGATTTAGCAAAAGCAAGCAAGTTTAACTAAATAATCCCGCACAAAATTTTGAAAGAAATACTTTTAATAACGATTGTCTTTTTCTACATAAAATGAGTAGCTGTCATTTAGGCAAGTTTGTAGCATAAGGGATTACAAAAATATAACATAAATGAATTTCATAATTTTATGTAGTATTATTTAAAAACTATGTTATTATCAAAAATACCTCAAATAAGTACTTGCACGCCAAAAAACACAACAATAAAAATTACCATTTTATATATATATATTTAAAAAGGGAATTTATTTAAAAAGTAATTTCCTTGCCAGTAAAACACTAAACCAACCATTTGTCATTCCATAAACGAAAGTCGCTTGTGTTGACAACAAATTTATTAACAAAATGGAAACGTCGGCTAGTGGAAGCGCTTTTACGTTTAAGAAACGTAATATTAAAAAGCAGCAGAACCGTAGAAAACGAGAATCTACATCGAGTTCAGGTAATTGTATAGTTTCCTCAAAGCCATTTAATGTATTCATATTCCTTCTCCAGAGAGTGACAGTGGTGGTGAGAAATCAGCGGTTGTCCGCACTGAAAATCGCCGAAAAAGAACAAATCCCAATTTTCAAAGTACCAAACTCCTCGGTGGGAAACGAGAACGACAGGCGGCTCAGTCTTCATCCGATGAGAATCCGGAAGACAACGATGTGGGCGTTTCATATAAATCGAATAAAAGCTCCATGCCCCAGGGCCCGTCTGATCAAGGTGCTACCGCAATAAATGAGTTCGAAACTGAGCTGGATCGAGATGCACAGGCTATTCACGCCAAGGCAATTAAAATCAATGAAGAGCTTGAAGGCAAGGAGGATGACAAAATTTACCGCGGCATAAATAACTACGCGCAGTACTACAAGAAAAAGGACACTGCAATGGGCAACGCCAGCTCCGGAATGGTTCGAAAGGGGCCTATGAGGGCACCGGCTAATTTAAGGGCAACTGTTCGCTGGGATTACCAGCCGGACATTTGCAAAGATTATAAAGAAACTGGCTTCTGCGGCTTTGGTGACAGTTGTAAGTTCTTGCATGACCGAAGCGACTACAAGGCTGGATGGCAGCTGGAATTGGATCATGCGACCGAACAGAGAGGTGAATGTGAATCAGATGGCGATGACACAAAATATGAAATCCACTCTGATGACGAAGTGCTGCCGTTTAAGTGTATTATTTGCAGGGATAGTTTCACAAATCCGGTTGTGACGAAGTAAGTGGTTACTCTCATCAACTTCGAATTGAAATATAATATTTTTTCTTCGATTTCAGATGCAAGCACTATTATTGCGAGAAATGCGCTTTGGAGAACTTCAAGAAGTCGTCGCGTTGCTACGTGTGCTCGGTTCAGACAAATGGCATATTCAATCCTGCGAAAGAACTCATCGCTAGACTGAAGAACAGACCGGACCAAGATATAGGTGTTTCGGACAGTGACTGACGTCTTGATATGTCCTGCTGAAGTACAAAATGTTTTTTTTATTAAAAGAGTTTCAGTTGCTAGAAAATAGTTTTTTGATTGGTTTATGTTGTTTATTAATTAATGAGATGAGTTCTAAGTCCGCTGGTGTCGCTCTGGTCGTTATGAAGAAATGTAAAAATTTCCTCTCGCTTGTCATGTCATTTCACTTTTGTACATTTGTCTTCGGTTTGGTACTCATGCTGCACGTTTTATTAAATTACAATTTTATTAATAGTTAATAAAAGTGATTGTAAAACATATAAAGGACACTATTGAATATTTTGTTCATTTTTAAAATTGCCAGGGTATGTAATGTATAGTTGTTTTAAATTAAATCACACTTTGTTTACATATTTTTAAGGGATTTGACATTTCTGTTTATTGGAAATCAGTGATGCCAAATCTCTTTTACAATATTAATATTTGTGTAGCACTTTTGAAACGAAGGTGGGCTTTTACAGTAAATTTAATATTAACAGAAAATATATATTAAATCACTCATAAGTGATTACAATACTCTCGTTTTCTCGTTTACACGCCCAAGAATTTGGTATTCCGTGTTTTTTGTGAACAAGTCTAACGAGCTATTCGCTAAAGTGATAAAAATATTTTGATTGCATATTTTCGTTGCTACAATATCACTGCGAAATAAACACTGCCATATACCGCATGACGCATACGCTTGGGGAAACCTTTTGATAACCATTTAAATTTAATCATAACATAACATTTAGCATGCATTTAACTGTCACTTGTGTTTTTATTGTTGCAGCTGTTGTTATTTACAATTTTCTTTGATATGGTATAATCTCCTTTTGTTTTTTAATATTTGACGATTTTCAATTTCACTCAGAACTTTATTGATTTTATATGAAAATGACATTTCGATACTAAAACGTCCTTACGCAGGCAAACTAATCAACATCCTCGAAACGTTTTCTTTATGAATTCGAATTTTCGAATTTTTTATGAATTCGAGTGTAACTGCAATCCGATCACCCGTCAATCTATATTTATGTTACATAATTTATAAAAATAATTTATAAAATCTTTTCATTTTCAGTTACACCACAATGGATGAGCCATGTGTTAAAAAGCAACGGATTGACTCGAGCCCTAGTTTTCAGCTACAAGTTATACTTTCCGATGATCTATGTAAACCGATCCCTCTCGATCTGGTCATAGTCTGCAAAATAGATAACAAAAAGTATATTTCGTCTATCATACTTGAACTTAGTCGCTGCTTACCACTGCCAAGCCTTCAGCACCTTAAGAGAGTTCGGCAAAATGAAATTGTCCTTTGCAAGAAAACAGATGCCGAGTTAAATACGACCAGCGAATCTCTCAATGAGAGTGAAATTATTAAAATCCATGATTATATCATCAGCCGTGGTATCCCTTCGGAAATGGCATCATTGCTCTGTAAAAGTGTTTCCATTGTCGGGGTTGCCTCAATACCAACTAAACTCCGTTGGCAGTACGATGCAATGAATAAGTTGTGGCCGTGCAAATTCCATCCAAATAAGTATCTGGAAGCCTTATTCAATGGCACAAGTTTCTCAAACCAGGAAAAAGAGTTCCACTTCAAAATAGCTTCAATACTGACAAGACTTTCCGATCTGGAAAATAAACCGTTTGGAATATGTGTAGACCCCCGATCGAATTCAATTGTAGCAATCACAACTGGAAGAATTAAGCAGAATCCCGTGATGCATTGTCCAATGGTTCTAGTGGATCTTGTTGCTCAAAGCCAAAACGAAGGAGCCTGGCAGTATGATAGTGAAAATTTCCATCATTCTGACAAGAAGGAACTGAATTTTCGGGGGATTCCACAAAACTATTACAACTACATTGTCAACATATTAAAAGAAGATATTACATTTGGAGCTGAAAATATAAATCTTCGAGAAGGACGAAGGGAGGTCACAGAGGAAATGCAGAGCTATAATAATTTAGTAAAATATGGTCCGTATCTTTGTACGGGCTATGATGTTTATTTGTCAGTGGAACCATGTCTGATGTGTGCGATGGCCCTTCTTCATAGTCGAGTTCGAAGAATATTTTTCCTTGAAACATCAGAAAATGGAGCCCTCCTAACCAAGTTAAAGTTGCATACGGTAAAAGAACTAAACCATCACTTTGAGGTGTTTCATTGTTGTAGTGATAGAAAAACTGCTTTTAATAAATGTTTTTGACGAAAAATTTATAATTCTTTCTTTACTGTTAAATGTTGTTTTGTTCTAGTGAAAATGTACTTTGTTAAAGGGTTGTTCGCTTACATTTGTGTAAAGAAAAATAAATAGTGTTGAAAACTCAAAAAAAAAAGAGAGTTTTCACATTTTAATGAAAGATAGATACCTAGCCTTAAACTTTAACATAAAAAAATTAAAAACGTCAAAGTTTAATAAATATTTTTCACAATCGAACCGACCTTTTCTAATTTTTCTTTGCGCAAAAGAACGTGAACAAACCTTCCTTAGAGAATTGATGTATTTATTGTAGTCCGAATTTGGGTTCCTTTAAAGCAATTTAGTAATCAATTCTAATTCTAAGTCCATATAGTGCTGCCAAAAGTACGACTACAGGTACGTTTTTAATTTAAATTTACCAAGGAATAAATTATAAAAGGTTACCATTTTGGTGTTTAAGAATACTTTTTCATAAAATAGTTAGCAGCAAAAACTGCTGAAAACAATTCCAGTGACAACCAACTAACTATAAAGACATGAGTTGAAAAAATACTAGTTTATTAAAAAAGGTCGGCCGCTCAAAAAGTATCAAATTGTCGCTAATGTTGTCCAAACGTAATTTTGGCAGCATAACAACGTTTCCGTAAACACAAGGTGTAACCTCGTTTACTTTTCTTTCAGGGAATAAATAAGTATTATTTTTCATTGCTTTCAAACCACAATTTAAATCTTTTTAGTTCATAACCGAAAGCTAAGGAAATGTTTCGAGAAAGGAAAATGGTTAAAAAAGTCAGCTTCTCGACCGCAGATTTATATTAAAGTGGATATACATTCCATCACTTCACTAATGCTCGACAGATCTTACAAAGAAGTAACACCAGCTTTGTACGTCTAAATTGGTCTAAGAGTAACAGTGATTTCGAAATTGTTCCGTTCGTTTTATGGATTTGTTTTTCGAATGTTTCAAAGTCGTTGGCATTGGTGCATATGACACATGGAGTTACTATCATTTGATGGAACTTAGTTTGCTTCAAACACACACCGTATGACGTATGCCGATACTGAAAACCGACGTTCGACACACCATATTTACGCTTTACATTTGGGCTGCGAATAATTATGCATAATAATCTAATTCACCAATTAAAATGTGATTTCACAAGTCGAGTACATTTGAATTTGTGAAAATTCGAAATTCGTGTAGAGACAGTAATTTTATACTTACGTTTCTTACGTAAAAAGTGGAATATTAAAAACATTGAAACGAACACATCATAGGAACGCTTTATTTTCCCTTTCTGGGAATTCACTGAGAAATGAAACAGGAATTGTTTTTCCTATGTAAAATTACATAAATTCTATGGGTTTTTAGGGAAATGTGGTACTGCGAACGTATACTTGGATTCTATTTTAAAACAGTTCGGCTTTATTGAAATGATGAACTAAAGTTTGGTGGTAAGTTAGTGCCCAAGAATTTCCTTTTTTGTTTAAATTTGACCATTTCCGTTCCCCGATTTCCGTTACATTCCTAGTTTAAAACTTTAAAAATCTGAAAACTAAAATGAGATATTTTTAAAAACAATTCGTAAGATGTGGGTCAGAGTACACTAAAGAAGATCTTTTTTTAAATCCTCCGTAAAAAATTCGAATAGACCAAGAGTGATTTTTTTTAGAATATGTCTCAATATATCCTAAAGTATTGCATATGAAGTCGGTATGTTTACTTCACTCTAAATTGTGTTAAAATTGAGTTTTTATTAACGAACAAAAGAAGAAATTAATTTAAAATAATTTAGGTACTTACGCTGCTAGTCTGCCGATTTTGAAGGTTCAATTGCTACCGAGTACCAAATCCAGTGTATAACTGCGGCGTTAATACCGTAAAATGGAGTGAAAAGCAACAAATCAAATTATACGCTATGGTTAACTTTATGCCCTACAACTGTGAGTTTTTTTTTTTTGACGTGAAGTGACACTTTGAAGTGTTTTTACCGCAGTTGAGACTTTATTAATTTCATTGTAAAATGATATTATTAAATTTATAAAGGTATGCAACAAAAAACTTTATATACAAGGTGGCGCAAAAGTAATCCTCCTATCAGAAAATGCTATAAATTTTGCGATTGGCCCCTAATGCCAGTTCTGTTTTGACATTTGTGTAGTAAACACATGCGAAATACACGTTAATAAACAATGTTACGCTACACTGCTCCAGAACGCGGAATATTGGTGACTACACCAAAAATTAAATTTTTAAATTACAGCCAAAAAACATCGGAAGGTTACTTTTGCGCCACATTGTATCTGTCAAATTTTGGTCGCCTGAATCCCTGAACAGGGAAATACCAATGGGAATTCAAAAATAATGTATTACATTTTTTCCAAATTTATTCATTTTCTAGAGACGGTCACTTAATTATTTGATAATTTACTCATGATTTATCCTTGGGAAATAATTGTTGAAGACTCGAACCATGATGCGTACCAAACCGATATTGATCTCACATACTCACTAAACGGGTGATTTCATTTCACGACCATCACCAAATATTGTCAATTCAACATTCGCCTTCATTAATTAAAATTGTTTCAATTCAAAAATTTCCCAGTGGCATCTTTGCCTCCATTAGGGCAATGACATCTCATGAACTGTGGCTTACCAAGAAAAAGTCGATAAATTTCCAAAACAATTAAATTGTAAGTAAAATATTTAAACAAAAATAACAACATTCACATCTCGTTGTTTGACGTAATCCAATTTTATGTTAAAACAAAACAATTAAGATTTTAACGGCTCATAGTAATTAATTTGTTGTCATTTTTAAAGCGGCGCGGCGCTAGTAGTGCACTGTTAAAAGAATTTATTTAGTACTACAGAGCTGCATTTTTAGAATAGTTTCATATCTATGGAAAGGGCCGACGTCAGTCTTAATCAGATCTTAACGACCTACGTCGACTTGAGCCAATTTTATTAATAATACAAAACCACGACTTAACCTATTCTGAAGGTTGTTGGTTGGTATTTCAAATACAAATTTAATTTAATTAATTTAATGAATATAATATTTGAAGGAATATTCTTGTCTCTATCTCAAACAATCTACTATGTGGCAAGTCTGAGCTATGGTTAGCATTCATTTATGACGTTTAACTATTGCTTAATTATAACGTTCACGACTGCTGGAGGGGTGTTAATTAAATCAATTAATTACATGAATTTATAACGTATTTTTGGTGTGCATATTTCCTATTCCACGGGGTGTGTTTGTTTACTGAGAAGTGAGAATATTCTTTTTCCTAATTTTGTGGTATTGCAATGTGAAACTTTTAAATTAAACTGTTTAAAAATTAATTCTTCTTCTTCGTCTATCTGCTACTACTTACTATTTTAAATGAGCTCATTACACTGTCATTGAAATCAATTTAAAAATGGAGGGTGTAACCTACCGGTGAGAATTGGTAGGAGAACACTTGAATTTTTTCTTTCCCAATCGCACTTTTGACGTTTGCTTGCATGTTTGAAGAAAATAATTGTTGTTTACAAATTTAAATCTTTATTTTTATCATGATTAAATTTGCGATAAAAAACATTACTGGTTTTTTCAATTGTGTTTCAATGTTCTGAATGACATTTCTTATGACATTTGCTTCCATGCGTAATGGGCAACTTAGGCAATTATCAATGGGTCAGTTTTCGTTCGGCCATGACGTTAGCTTCCAGCAATATAACATTTTTCTGACTTTTCTTCTAGTTCAAGACGATATAAGTTCTTTTTGCGTACACTTGTGCGAAGGAAAATTAAGTACGAAACACATGGCAGAGGATTCCCTCATTCCAATGCAATACACTTTCGCGTATAAAAAACAAAAACCTCAAATGTTAGTATATGCTTTACAGAATTAACCAGAAACATTGTGTTTTGACAATTTAAATGTTTTTACCGCAGTCGAAATTTTGCATAAACAAAAATAACCGAAAGTACTTTTTATTTCCACCACCTCTTACCACTTTCCCAATACGCGAACAAGTTTGTGTAATTTCTCCTAAAAGTTGCTCCAGATTTTCGTTTGCAAATGAGTAGGCGAACGGATCTATAGTTATCTAATTTATGATAGAATTGAATGGCGACACAGACCTTTCAAATGAGATGTGTTAATTGTTGATTTCGTCTACATCAGCGCTAATGCAATTAACTTTATTTATTACATATTAATAGTTTAGTTTGCAACATTTTCATTGCACAGTGTTTTTATTAGATTCAAATTGAATTTAACAGTCCCAAGCGTGCCTAATAATTAATTAGCAACTTTAATTATTTTTTAATTTTTAAAAAAAGAGCTTGACTTAAGGAAATATTTTAATACCATGTTGGTAACGTGTGGCTTAATCATTTCAAGTAGCTTTCTTACTTAACGGGCTTCTGACCCATGAATTATCTCTGCCAGCGACACTGGCGTATGGCATCTACTTTTGATGAACGGTTTTACTCTTCTCCTCTCTCCTAACTCGATAAAAATTTCGCGCACAGGCGTCAACGTTCGCCCGCAGAATGTGGGATTATTCAAAATGTTGGATGCGTGACTTGCAAAAATTAGCATGTGGTCGATTTGGTTCGTGGTTCAACCATCTAGAGAAGGTGTGGTTGCTTGGTGAATTCGCAGACTTGTAAACCTTTGGTGCTAACCATATTACGAGCTGAAAACGCGTTATCTGCTGTTTTGTCGTGCTTTACAACTAATCTGCTTTTTATCGATTTTAGCTTTAACGTTCCCGAAAAGGATTTTGATGTTCGTCAAACACTTCTGGTTATTAGCAATGTATTTCTTACACCCCGCGTTGTCATATTCCTGTATTTAAGACACATAACGGTAGTTAAGCATAGTTCAATGCCGTTTCGTTAAGATTTCCACGCGAATTTGTTTTTCAGCACATGTCCCTTTGCTTATTTTTTAATTGTGTTTCTTTGTTTTCTATCGACACATTTTCCCAAAATCCTCCCAGCAACACTTAGGACCTTAAGTCCTATCACATGCATTATGATAGCCTCCAGTGGGTACAAGCCGAAGTTGTGGAGTCCTTGTGTTACCTTACACCTGCTCGTAGCTACCCAATACTGTCAAGCCATCTCGATTTCCTCAGAAACCTGTTAACATATTAAACTCAGATATCTGGCAGTTCTTCAATGTCTTGCAAGAAGTAGCTAACCTTCCTTTCAATAAAAAAAATAAACAATTGCAAAGATCATAATCGATCCTTAATGTGCGTATATGAATTTTGATACAAAGATTGTAACATACCCTAATATTGTGATCGGTATCGGTATCAAAAGTTCTGACATTTACGTCCCTCCACCCGTGTGTATAACCAATTATTATGATTTTAAATTTTAAATTTTATTATCTGTCGATTTTCATTCACACATGCTCAACTGTCAGATCTTTCCCAGCTAATAGTTCTGCTCAAACTGCAGTCGGTGCTGCTCTTGCTTTATAGCTAGTTTAGTTTTTCAGTGTTCTATTTTTGACAGCTTACGCGTGATTCGTGACGTATACTAAGGTCAAATATGTTCGGCTAGCATTGGAAAGAAATCCACCCGAAGAACTCTTGAAAATTATTAAATTTTATTATCAAAATGTTTTTCGCGCGCTTTAACCATTTTGTCAGGAAGCTAATTTCTGGTTTAATGGGTTTGTTAATAAACAGAACTGCCGCATGAGCAACTCGAAGCACCGTTTGGTGCAATTTATTGGCCCATATTTTTTCCAAGATGACTGTGACCAAAAAGCTTTAGCTGAACATGGTTGATATATGATTCCAGATAAACAGCGCCACATGCCGCACAGTACGCGAATTTATGAGCCAATTGAGATATGAGGCCCTTATACTTTTTATACGGATACGTCAAATCAGTCGTCTATGCCTATAAGTCATCGTCAATGGCTGACTTGGAAGACAACATTACCCGCGTTATTAGGGAGATACCAGCCAATATGTTAGAAAGAGTGACTTAAAATTGTACTCTCTGAATCGGCCGCTTTGTATATCAAAGTTGTGGTCAATATATAATCTTTAAAAAGCTTCATCGGTACTACATGCCAAGGAATACTTTTTGAACTCAAATACAATTTTTGTAATTTTCTCGTGTTGTTTTTAATAACTAAAATCGGGACGTTTTAAAGAACAATCACTTTCTTATATAAAGCTATTTCACTCGCAGCTTTCGTTCTTGACCAAAACAATGTTTTTTTCTTTTAGGACACCAAAATTAAGTTGCTTCAAAATGGAAAATACAAGTATCATACCCGCACGCCCATGATAAAAATGCACATTGATAGGGTACAAAAAATAACATTTAAGCGGAATGTAGCCTATCCGTATATTTACTAAACATTTTGTTGTGTGTCCCGCCTCTCGGTTAGTTCAATTTTGATTCACGTGCAGTAGCATCGTGAGTAAACTGACGATCTAAATGTTTGCTTACTAAAGTACTTTGTATGTAACTACAAGAATGTATACGCATACATAATACTGCATGTATTCATTTTATAATATCAATCAGCCCCTATTGACACTCTGAGATTGGCTACAAAATAAATTATAAATTGATTCACAGTTATCACTTTATTGGCCTGTTAATTGACTATTTTAATTAATACGTGTACATGATTGTTTAGCTGAAGGACTTTTAAATAAATTTCTTTAAAAGCTGCATAATGCATACTTATGTACATAGCGCATGTCACGTATTAAACACACACTTAACTGTGGTTCGAAGGTATATGAACAAAAAATTCGTTCATTGCTTTACTTCATTTATACCGTGGTTTCATAAAGAAATGGTTGAACCTTCAATTTACTGATCGATTTGTATTGGTTTGATTGATATCTCGAAAGCGCATATAAAGGACAATTTATTTTATTATGATATGTATGTACGTTTAAATGTTTTTAATTTGTTTCTTTATTTAATCGAAGAGGTTTTAATCAGAAATATATTGATCATAACTCTCCCACTTTATCGCATTCCTACTGGTCCGCTTGTGGGGTTACTATTTATTTCGTCTCATAAAATATAAGCCCGATATCACTACATAACTGCGACCAATTAAATACAGGCGTTGTTCTATTTGTGTGATCCAAGAGTTTTTAGGCCTGCCTCTCTTTCGCGCGATTGCTTAGGGTTCGTAAGGTCCCTCCTTTGTACATTGCAATACCAACAGGACGGTGGTGATCCAATCTTGTTGCGATGGGTGCTTTGACAGGAAGGCTTTCTCAAATCTTTGAAATTCTAATTTCATCAGCTTCGTTATTCGGATCTTCACCTCTGCTTCTGTCAATTTGCCCTCATACTTTTTGTATATTTTCCAACACTGCGATACCAATATGCAACCGGACGAACAACTGCGATTCGCTTACAGAAGATAATAAAGTTTTACTACCACTTAATCAAAATATTTGAACTTTATCACTTTTCCATTCAAAGAAATGTCTAGAATTGGATGGAGTAGGTCAGAGAATGGGCCGTTCAGATAACCTGCCCCTTCTTTAGGCTTGTCCAATACACATTCCATTCGTCAGCAAAACACAACTGATGCACTTTCGTAAGTAAGTAAAGTAAAGGACTTAAGACGCTTCACTGGTGCACACCGGTACATCAACCTCGTGCCTTTGCTTGCACGTACATATTCACGATCAGGAGCTTCTCGCTGTGTTAGTGCAACCAATGTAAGATCATTTGGTTGGCTGTCGAATGTATTTTCAGTATCAAAATATCCTTTAAGGAATGGTAATGCATGTTTATACCCTATCCTAAGGGTATATTAATTTTGACACATAGTTTGTAACACCCCTTAATATTCGTCGTAGACCCATAAAAGTATATATATTTATGATCAGGACCAAATCCTAAGACTATTTAGCAATGTCCGTCCGTCCGTCCGTCCGTACGCAATTTTTAGGCCTTTAAATTCAAGATAGAAAGCTGAAATTTGGACCACATACTCCCTAGGTCTCCGAAATGGTTAAGTGTAAAATTTTTTTGAATACGCCCACTGCCACGCCCACAATTTAGAAAAAACCGATTTAAAGCTACAGATGGACAGATAGAGGGTTATAACCTTCACAAGATATGTAGGCACTGCCCTCCTTTATAAGTTTGTCATATAAAGTTTTTTGCCACGCCTACTTTTTGTGGGCGTTTTTCACTAAAATGCTGTTTTCTTCGATAATTTTCATAGAAACGGAAAAAAAGTGTTTGACAAGATATTTGGCCAATATTTTTTCCAATATATCGCCCATACAAAGTTTTTGGCCACGCCCACTTTTTGGGGGCGTTTTTCAAAAAATGTTTTTTTTTTTCTAAATTTTATAGAATGAAATAAAATGCTATCCATCATCTTCTTAAGGTTTTTTTTTGGGGCATATAGGGATAGGGATAGGGTATCATACTGTTCGCTCCAAGCGGACTGTAGCCTTTCCTTATGTTTTTTTTATTGAATAGTCTCAATGGTCGTCAATGTATGTGAGATCATCTGTATAGAAAGGCACAGTTTCGCGTATCTCAATTTCCTTTACCCAATGGAAGAAGATGCCTTCCCTTGCACCACTTATTAAATTGTAGATGAGACACCCCAACCCTACGTCGCCTATCTTTTTGCAAATCTCGAAGGTTTATCGCCAAGTATGCGAATACTTTTCACTCTACTCATTCACTTTTCTTAAATTTAAATAAAATTGGTTTTCTCAAAAACAACTCTTGCGTTATAGTAAATCAGAGGAGAAAACGATACCTACTGCATAAATATAATAATATATAATATTTGCACATTTTAAGTCAAGACACAAGAAGTGTTAAAAGCTTTCTTCATTTTCATTTGGGAAGTCTTGCACCTAGAAGATACAAGTATGTATATTTTTCAATAAACAAATACCTACATAGAGTCACTGAATTCATTATCACATCTCTAAATCTCTTATATCTGAATGAATTTACCTAGTGATGTAATCCAAAAGCGATTTGTGAACACTATCAATCGGAATAGCTATGTAAACTTCACATGCACAATTAAAATAATTGTGGCAGGCAGGTAATTAGCATTTTAATGGTAAATATTGTACTAAGCAGTTGCACATACTCGGGTACAGTGATTTTTTTTTACTGCGCATTTAGTAATTTTATTACATAATAAATTGTAAGCCCTTTTGAATCGCGATTTTCCTCTTAATATTTTTTTAGCTGTGACACTTTTGTTGTGTTTATTTTTCAATAAATTTAATTTGCTTTATCAGAAGTAAAAACATGGTACGGATAGGAATAGCCCAACTGCGTTTCTGCCAATGACTATCGCTTGTCTTCAAAGGGGAAATCATCTAAGCAGGCAGTTTTTAGCATCCAGGTGAGCCTAGCAACACATAATATCCAAATGCTACCTTCTAAGTGTGCATGCGATTCTTTTTGCTGACCAGATGCTCCCAGCATTTTTGAAATCGGCAAAATTCACAGGCTAACCAGTAAGTTTGCCGCAAAAGTGGGAAAGTTATGATCGCTCATTCATGATCAAACATCCTCGGATACAGGAAAATTTTTGAGTGGAAAAAACTTGGCGTATTGCGCTTAATGAAACCAATTCCACGCACGATAATTTTACTTACAGAAATGTAAATACGCTTGCCATATTTTTAGACTCCGTACGCAAATGAAGCTTAATATTTAAGAATGACATTAGATGCGAAACTAAAATTGAAATTACACGAAAAGAAAAAAACAGGAAGAGCTCCTTAGCAAATATAATCAAATTCATTGGCTGCTTGGTCTATTTGCCAAACTCAGTATGCAAAACAGGCTTTTATACCAGCAAGTTCTAAAACAGGTAACAAGTAACATACAAATTTTACAAACTTTTCCAAATAAAGTGCTAAGAAGAATTTATAGCGCCCCGTGGTATATCCGAAACGGTGATATCCACCTAGACTTAGATATGGCTACGCGTCGAAGACGATATAAAAACATTTGCCAGTAAGCAACACTTTATGGTCAGCGCAATAACGCTATGCTACAAATTCTAAATGAAACGAATCAAGTGCGCCGACGACAACGGATAAAACCATTTGAACTAGCCCACCGGAAGAATACCCTTCTGCAGAAACCGAATAAAGACAATACTAGGAAAACTACTGCGTCTTAGAAGTGGGCGAACTGATTTAAATAAATTTTCTATGTGATCTAATATTTTCGTTCTTAAAACCTAACCCTATGAAGCATCTGACTTAATCTTGCATTTTATTTATATATAAATGCATCTTATATATAGCTTAGCTTATAATAGCTGTTTTCCAAGCTTTCCCTACATCGTTTCTATTATTATTTTGAACATGTGGTTTTCTTAAAATTAACCTTCGTAATAATCCTCTATTTTGCAATTTTTGCCACAAAACTACTAAACATGATCTGTCAAAATTTAGCCGGAGAAAATGCAGTGAGCAATGAAAATGTGATGTAAATGCAGTCTGAAACGCTTGACTTATTTTTAGCTTCATCAAATTAAGTAGAGAATTTTGAATGGAAGCTAAAATTAAACTAGAACTGCATACTACGCTTATGTCAACAAAACTGTAAACATTTTGACTAAAATTACAAATTTTGCTGAATGACATTTAATGTCTAATGTAAGGCAAATTATTATTGATTGATTGATTTTTAACGAAGACGGTTTTACTTTGCCGCCCAAAAACAGACGGCGGTGTTTGCTAAGTTCAAACTTCACTCAGGGTCAAAGTACGGTATGAAAGTATGGAAACAGGTAAAACACTGTCATTTTTGCATGTGGGCAGTTTCAGACCAAAGGTCATTGTCCTGTTGGACACGGCTATCATAATGTTGTTGGCTCTCTTTCATTTCCTTGAGCTTTTCATTCGTATTTTGTTTTTTATCCTTACAGGTTTTTGAGATGGATGGTAAAAATGAAACTGGTTAACGGATTTCCGTACACTTGTTGTTGCAGTGTTAAGTAACATATTCGTTAAGATTAATATGCCACGAAATGTTGATTACCAGTTGCAGATAGGAGGATTCATTGGGAATTATCAAACCGAGAAATTCGGGGTTTTTTTCGGTGAAAATATATGCAAGTGAGAGGAATGTTTTTATTTAGTTGTTGTATCGCTCTGAGAACTTGGATGGACCACTTGTTGATAAGCCATTCAAATCCAACAAAGTCAGACTAGCCTGGATATCTCTCTCTGTTCTATTAAAGTTGATAATTCGTAGGATTTATTTTCTTGAAGCATCGGTGCTTAGCTGTAGTAATACAATTTATAATTCGCCCAATGACGTTTCCTTATGTAATAAAATACATTCGTATGTACTACATTAGATATGTATATTTATTTATATTGTTAACGACTGAATGCATAATAAAGTGTTCTATTGTATTGGGTGTAAGATGTGTACAATTGTACACCTACTTTGCTAAGTTATTGTACTGACGCTGGATAAATATGGCATCAGAACAGCTTTGTTTACTATAATAAGGAAAGCAAGTAAGTCACGATAAGCTAGAGTACCTCTATTTAAGACTTGCTACATTCTATATGGACAGGCATTTGAGTAGAAATCAATTCACTTTGTGTTTCCAGATGGCAACAATATTATAAAATTGGCCGAATTGCACTTAGCCTTATTTACGGATCGAAATTCCAGATGTCATCGTAAGCTAAGCTTCACATCTTCTGAGACTCGAAGAAGGATTAATACACAGTTGCCAATTGTAACTTACGCTAAAAAAGTTTATTCCTTGTCTTAATGGAAGATACAAGTAGCCTTTAACGATGTAGGGCGATACATCAGTTTTTCAGGAGCCTGGTTGATTAACCGCTGTACCAATGTAATTCGAGAAACTGTACTTATATAAATCTTCACAATTTTTTTATTAAATAAAGTAATTTTTTTTTCCGTTCTGAAAGGACTTTTAACATTATATTACCCCATTATCCGTTTACTGTATTGTTTTATATACTCTATCCTAGTCCATCAGAAAAATTGTTATTTTAATTTCAATGTGTTCATTTTCAACTAATTATATTGTACTAATAATCCAAGTTTTACGCTAGGGTTAAAATCCCTATGAATGAAATTTTTCTTAAGTTAATGAAAATATCCTTTGTTTTTTCCGGAGCCAACTTTTTATTCCTACGACATTTGGTCTGGTTTGTGACAGGTGAAATATACGAGCGACATTTAAAAAAAAATACACATCATTTAGTAATGATGTAACGCTGTAACTCTAAAGGTCGAGCTACTTAGAGATGCAAAAAACTACTAAATATTTTCTCAAATTTCTTTTTTTATTTGAAAATACAATCCTTCCGGTTAATAATAAAAATAATTTAATTCAAATGGCTGCCTCAGCTGGCCATGCAGTAGCCTATAAGATCGGTCCAATTTTTAAGCACATTATCGATTGTGTGCAGCTGTATTTCACCAATGGCTTCACGAATATTGTCATTTAAAGCGTCAATTGTCTCTGGCATGTCGGCGTAACACTTATCAAACAATAGCCCAATTATGCCTCTGGACCAAAATCCGCACCAAACAGTGACTCGGCTTTTCAATGTATGCGTGCGGGTTTTCTGTGCCCCAAATGCAACAATTTTGCTTGTTTACATACCCGCCAAGATCAAAATGAGCTTCATCGGAAAAGATGATTTTTTTTGGCAAAATCGGCATCTTCTCTAAGTCGATCGCAGGCCCAATTAGCAAAGCGAAAACGCATTGGATGGTCAGTTGGCTTCAACTCCTGAACCAATTGGACATTGTATGGCGTCATACCAAGGTCTTTATGCAAAATTCGTCTCAATGATGTCTCCGAAATGTTCAATTGTTGAGAACGACGGTGAATTGATGTTGATGGCGATTCACGCACACTTTCTGCCACAGGTTTATCGATGAGGATGCCAGTTTCTTTTACTTTTTTACAAGATAACTAACATACGGAGCTAACGGTGCTTCTCTTCTTCCAAAATCCGTACGCAATTTTCGTACACATTCTGCAACATTACCATGATTTTCAAAGTAATGTCGCAATATTTCCCAGCGTTGTTCAAGCGTATACACAACCATATTCGTTCAGCGGAAGGATAAAACTAGTTATCTGTCAAATCAGACATGAGCTAAGTGTTACCATTCGCGAAATAAGCACTAGTTGAAAAAAAAAACGTTAGATGGCGGACATCGCGGATTTTCGGGTCACATCTCCGCGCATCTTGTTTTTTTTTTGCTTTATCTTTTGAAATAAAGGTACCCGCGATACAATTTTTTTTTTGTGAAAATCACTTAATACTATTTTTCTCGAAAGTAGTTGCAAGGATTTCTGTCTTTTTTTGTACTAAGGATATTTGGGATGGGGTAAAAAATTCCGCATGCTCAGATTTTGGAAAAAAATCGTTTAATGGTAATTTATAAAACCAGTAATATCTCAAAAACTAATAAAGTTCTTTATTATAATATAAAGTTGAACAAATTTGCATACGTAGATTTTTTAAATAATTATTTTTAAATATAACGATTTTCTTAAATTTAAATTAAATTCGATTTCTCAAAAACGGCTCTAACGATGATAATTTTTTGTATTTCGAACAAATATGTTAAAAGTATCCAATGTGCGAAATTACATCAAAATCGTAAGTGCCGTTTTTGAGAAAACCTAAAAAGTTATTTAAATAAATTTGTCATCATTTATTTTCGATTCATTTTGCGATTCAAAAACGCATCTCATGTACCGAGAAAGTTTCGAATGACGCAGTCGTGCACTTTATTTTAAGAGTTATTCTTCAAAATTATTATCTATTCGAATAAAAATAGTATTACTTGCTTCTATTATTAAATAGTGACCTTTCTTTTTTTACATTGTTCATACAAAATGTGGCACAAGTTTCTTTATGTGAACATTTGGTCTACGGTCGGACTATGTCGGACTGGAAGCCACACTGGTAGAGACGTTCACACAGTATGTTGGATAGGATCTTATGTATATGTAACATTTAGCAGTAATATGATTAGGAAGGCATTGGATCGCCTTTCATGTAGATGGGGCATACGAACTAACATAATGGTCCTGCATCAGGCATGTGTTCCTCCACTCGAATTTGGTTAATGATTTGGTGCAAGCGCGTTATAAAAACGTCTCTTGATCTTAGTTCACTTTAAATTATATAACTAACTCGTTAATAGGGTCAATTTAACTAACTTATCACGACCTATCGCGATTTCCAAATTAATTTAAAAAGCAGCCCTAAAGGGACAGGGAACGTTAAATTAAAATGTCCAGCGTAATGCGCATTGGGAATATACCCTCCAAGTTTCACAGCCTTGTATGGCTAGCAAAGCAGTTTGAACGTTGCTGAGTCTGTCATTTGCTACATACCATTCGTCCTCATAACAATTCAATGATGCCAACTATTTGGCGTGATTTTCTTATCAAACATAAATGTTCTGATATCATTTTTAATTGTTACCTAATCATAAATTATATTTTAAACAAATTCTTTTTTTTTTTTTTAATTAATAATTTTAAAGGTGAATCGACTAAATTTACACTTATCGGTACTATTGTAAAGCGATGGATTTTTATCAAATATTATTTTTAGGTTTTTACACGTGCAATGTTATCTTTTGTAGAATTTGATAAGAACTGAGTCGAAAAGATTTGCAACTAGATCACACAACTAAACACAACTAAAGAAGTACATACATTATTAAGAGACTTAATTATTATTATTTAAAAGTATTTTCTTCCCGAGGTATGTGGAAAGAGATGACATTGTGTTGTTATTGATACTAAGCCTCGGATGATTTTTAAATTGTAGTAAGTTAAAACACGTATTCCTCTCGTGAAGTTTTATGCAGCTTCAAGTGTCGAAGACTAACGGAATATGTAGATGCTAAGAATCGTTAAGAAGCGATGCATCTGATTTGGTAGGTTTCATCCGACCAAGATTTGGTTGGAAGAGCGTGTTTAGTGAAAGGAAACACACTAAACTGCCCCAACTAAACATCGTACTAAGATTGTCACATTGTTTGCAGTGCGGTCTTTGGCCTGGTAAGTTAAAAGTATACACATTTCTTACTCCTGAATCACAGATGAGTAATTATACGGATAGTCGACTGAGAGGATTTTTGGCTCTCCCGCCTATCCTTTTTTATTTGCATCAAAAAGCAACAGTACTGTGCTCGTATATGTTTTTCGCCTAAGAATCCATTTTGGAGCAGATCTCATGTTGACATTTCAAAAGTCAAAACTGGGCTGTGTCCAATGACATCGTAATAACATGCGACGATTTATAATGAATCTGCAACAGAATAATATTTTGGTGAATGTTTTTAATTATTATGTAAACTAAAATAATAGTTTTACCAAGCAAGCATATTTTTTCGGTAAACATTTTTAAGCAGTTTCGTAAAGATTTTGGCAGTTGCGCAAGTTAAACATAAAATAAGGGTTATAATAATTTGTTTGCCAGTAGTTAAACTAATTTAGCAGTTTTAAATTGTCAGTAATAATAAAATAATTTTGATGGTTGACTTATCGAATGTCGAGTAAAATAATTAATATCAAATAATTTTTAAACGAAAGGTTTAATAAATATTTCAGCAGTTATTGAAATATTCTGTAAAATTACTAAAATTGTAGGTAAAATAAATAAAAGCTCAATGAATGAAATTAATGAGTAACGCGTGATTCGTTAACTGACCATTTCAATAATTTAACATAGTAATTCATAAATTCACTGCTATTTTATTTACCGCTATTCACTATTCCAATTCAAAGATAATAACGTTATTAAAACATGATGAAATAAATTTAATAACGTTGTTAACTTGGAATTGAAATAGTCAAGCTTACAGTTTGTATTTAAAAATGCATTTAAAGTTATTTCGTCGCAGTATACTGATCGCTCGCTCTCATATGAAAGTTCCGAATATGTAGGTATGTAAATATATTAAACTTTCATATGTTCAAGAAAAACATAATAAACAACCAAAGAATTTAATATACATGAAAAACTAATCCAAAACTATTAACTATAAATATTTTGCACCCAAACATTACTAGTTTAGTAATATTCATGCAATTATAAAATAATATATACATTTTATCTCACTCTAATAACCAAAATGGAAAAAATATAACAACCCAAGTATGTTTATTTTAAGGCAGATAACTATTTCTTATAAACACAAAAAATATTCGCATTTAATTGCAACAACTTCATTATTTATTATATACCTAACTATTTTTTTTATAAACATTTCAATTGAAATATCTATTTAACTTGAACTACGTTAACTCAATACTTCGCAGCACTTCTCCAACACATCCGCTATAATCAGCTGTATTTGGTTGCCATTTGGAATTCTTGCAAAACTGCCCGCGCTAATGACATTTTTTTGACACATTAACCCCTCCATACTTTATTTGGCTGGCTCACACGTATCCACAGATAGAACATTTCAGAGAGGATTTTTTCACCATTTTTAAAATTTTTTTGCGGGTTCAAAGGGACAGAGGTATGTTGAGTCGACTATCTGTATAATTACTGTCCTGAATCAGAATCAATTTTAAAACCGCATACGACAGCATCTACATAGAAAGACGAGCTATGTTTAGTTCTTAGATCTCTACCAAACTAATCTGATTGTGAAAGATTACGACGGAAAAAGTTACAAGTTTGCTACATCAAAGACGACGCGCTGCCATGAAACTTTTTTTTAACATTTTACTTAAAAAATTCTGCAAAACACGAGCTCGCTAATAGCCGTTTCTTTGGGCTGAGAAGACAACGATGTAGAAAGACCTTCTCCAGAATAACTAATAAAGTTCTATAGAAGATCTTTATTATTTGCTTAAGATGCTTGGTTCCATTTGGTTAATTACGGGATGAACTATACGAGCCGAGCCGTACCGTAGTGGCCAAATAATATGCGGGAGCGGCAAAGCAGTAGTAAAAGATTCCGCATAAGGTGGCGCGTACAAGGAGTCAGATTGGAGTCTAAACATCGCCCTAACTGTTAAAGCCTATTGACCAGGTCTCTGGTCACTCTAGACTAAATAAGAATTTATGTAGGTTGAAACAAAAATTGTGATAGATATGATATGATATTGGCTTGTGACTGGGGACTGGCAGGTGCATTATCAATTACCAACGAGGAACCTCAATGAAAACAGTTTTCCAATAGGAGTTCAAGTTTCAAGCCCTACTTAACTAAAAAAAACAGGCTTATTATATTTTGCAAGTTCAAAGGGATTGCTATGCACACCCTTATAATCTTATACCTTATACAGCACTGGCATTAAGGAAATATGGAATTAGACGACAGGGTGAGAAACCGATGCACATTGATTTTAAACGCTTGCAAAGTTGTAGTGGTTAGATAAAACAGAGAAAACATATGGTGAACTCAATATTGAATTCATATGCATCAATTGGTTCGGTTTATTGGCTGAAGTCCCAATTTGTTAAATCACAAGTTTTTTGGGTCTATTCGCCTTCTGTTGCACCCAAATCTACTATACAGCGCTAAGTGGTGGACGATAAGCAGAAAAGAGTAGTTCCTATGTTCAAAACAGTATAAATGAGCACATGTCAATTTTAAAAATCCAAACTATCGCGGATGTCAGAGCGTATTCGTCTTAACTTAGAAAATGTATAAAAGCAAGTAAAGGGATTTACATTTAAGAAAAAATAATTTATACTCATACTTACTTACTTAACGGGCTCCCGACCCGTGAAGAGTCCCTGCCTGAGATACGGCTGCCTTCCACAATCTGCGATCCCGAGCACGCTGCTTCCAGTTGTCCAGACCAAGCGCTCTGGCATCCGCGATGGCTTGGTCTTTAAAACGGAGGTTCGGTCTTCCTTGTCGTCTCGAACCTGGGGGCTGGGATTCGGAGATTCTCTTGGCTGGAGTCGACGAGTTTTAGCTTTTCGGACTACATCCCCATCTTGGTACAGCTCATAGAGTTCGCGGCTGTATCTTCTCCTCCATTCGCCCTCCTCGCACACAGGACCAATTATCCGTCGAAGGATTTTTCTTTCAAAGGATCCCAGTATTAACTCTCATTTCCTGCTTATCGTCCAGCACTCGGCGCCTTATAGCAGAACTGGCAGGATAAGGGTTCTGTAGAGCATGCACTTTGTCCTTCGAGTTAGGAGTTTTGAACCCATTTGTTTTGCCAAACCGAAGTAGCAGCGGTTTCCTAGGGTAATTCTCCGACGGATCTCCACTAAGATGTCATTTGTGGAGTTGATGTTTACCCCGAGGTAGATGAACTCCTTAACTACCTCGAAGTTGCTGTTATCAACAGTGACATTTTATCCTAGTCGGTGGACAGATGAATGTTTGTTTGTTGATAGCATATAACGGGTGATCCAAGTAGAGATACTTTTTTCAATAGCCTTTTTTGACAGATCACGTGTGAGTCGTGTCATGCTGTCATGTTATTTTTGTTTAGTATTGTTTGGCATTTCATATGGAAAGACTTACGCGTGAACAACGTTTACAAATTGTTCAACTTTATTATGAAAATTCACGTTCTGTGAGGAATGTGTTTCGTGCACTTCGCTCAACTTATGGTCAACATAATCGGCCTACTGAGCGTACTATTCGCAACACCATCACCCATTTTGAGACCCAGCATTCATTATTGGATAATATTCGACCGAATAGAACACGTCCAGCACGCTGTGAAGAAAATATAGCGCCCGTAGCTGAGAGTGTACACGAAGACCGTAGAGAGTCGATTCGGTGCCGTTCGCAGCAACTCGGACTGACGTATGGAACGACTTGGCGCATTTTACGTCAAGATCTTAAATTGAAAGCGTACAAAATACAGCTTGTGCAACAACTGAAGCCGCACGACCTTCCCAAGCGACATCGCTTCGCTCTATGGGCTCTTGAAAAGTTCCAAGAAGATCCGACGTTTTCGAGGCAAATTTTGTTTAGCGATGAGGCCCATTTCTGGCTCAATGGGTATGTAAACAAACAAAATTGCCGCATTTGGGACGAAGAGCAACCTGAAGAGATTGAAGAACTGCCACTTCATCCAGAAAAAACAACGTTTTGGTGTGGTTTGTGGGCCTGTGGAATCATCGGTCCATATTTCTTTAAAAATTATGCCGGTGCGAACGTAACCGTCAATGGCGACCGTTATCGTGCCATGATAACCGACTATTTGATGCCTGAAATTGAAGCTCGTGATCTCGGCGACATTTGGTTTCAGCAAGACGGCGCCACTTCCCACACATCGCATCAATCAATGGACTTATTGAGAGAACATTTCGGTGAGCACATAATTTCACGTTTTGGGCCGGTCGATTGGCCACCAAGATCGTGTGATATCACACCGTTAGACTTTTTCCTGTGGGGATATGTAAAGTCAAAAGTCAAACCCGCTTCGATTCAGGCTTTGGAGGAAAACATCACGCGAGTCATTCGCCAGTTACCAGTCGAAATGCTCGAACGAGTGATCGAAAATTGGACTCAACGGATGGACCATCTGCGACGTAGCAACGGCCAACATTTGATAGACATAATCTTCAAAAAATAAATGCCAAAGAATATTCTTTCAAATGATAATAAACATTCTCCATTAAATTTGAATTTTCTGTGTTTCTTTAAAAAAGTAGGGAACCTCGAAATGGATCACCCATTACTTACTTAACGGGCTCCCGACCCGTGAAGAGTCCCTGCCGGAGATACGGCTGCCTTCCACCCTCTGCGATCCAGTTGTCCAGACCAAGCGCTCTGGCAACCGCGATGGCTTGGTCTTTAAAACGGAGGTTCGGTCTTCCTTGTCGTCTCGAACCTGGGGGCTGGGATTCGAAGTAGTCGACGAGTTTTAGCTTTTCGGACTACATCCCCATCTTGGTACAGCTCATAGAGTTCGCGGTTGTATCTTCTCCTCCATTCGCCCTCCTCGCACACAGGACCAAATATCCGTCGAAGGATTTTTCTTTCAAAGGATCCCAGTATTAACTCTCCTTTCCTGCTTATCGTCCAGCACTCGGCGCCGTATAGCAGAACTGGCAGGATAAGGGTTCTGTAGAGCATGCACTTTGCACTTCGAGTTAGGAGTTTTGAACCCATTTGTTTTGCCAAACCGAAGTAGCAGCGGTTTCCTAGGGTAATTCTCCGTCGGATCTCCACTAAGATGTCATTTGTGGAGTTGATGTTTACCCCGAGGTAGATGAACTCCTTAACTACCTCGAAGTTGCTGCTATCAACAGTGACATTTTATTCTAGTCGGTGGACAGATGATTGTTTGTTTGTTGATAGCATATACTTAGTTAGTCTTGTCCTCATTCACTTCAAGGCCAACTAGTTTCGCCTGTTCTTCAATAGCCGTGAAAGCCTCTATCACGGCACGCTGGGATCGACCGAATTTACACTCATTAGTGTTATAAAATGTCCAAGGACCCATTGATAGAAATATGGATAAAGTATTAACCAGACAATTGCAGTCTTTCCATGTGTTTCCTCGTATTGTTTTTCTATTTAATGTTTGAAATTTTTATTAAATTATTTGAGAAAATATAAATTTAAATTTGAATGGCAGTTAGTGGTTAGTAGGGGTAGTTTACTAGTCATTATCCATTCATCACTTGGGTAAGCATTAATTGTGGGTAAATAACTGAGATTAACCTCGAGACTTCTAAACCGCAGAATAAGTTGTATGGCACCAGTGGGATAAAAATTTGTGTATGTTTTTTTTTCAAACAAATTTAACTTCAAAGAAAAGTGATGCTAAGAGATTAAAGTTTGTAAAACATAAAGTCGATCTCTATAAGGAAAACGACACTCAACATCGTCGGTTGTGGACCAGATTTATTTTATGCTAATAAATGACTTTGTATACCTCGGTTCTACATTCTAGTCCTAGTGTATGACACAGAAATTTGCATCAACAAAGTGTGAGGCGGAGATGAGGCAAAATAAAAAACAAAAGTGATCAAATTATATCGATTAATGTGACTGCTTGCGTGCGGTCTGTCTGTCTGTCCGGGCGCCTTGTGGCGAAACGGTTCGACGGATTTGCTTCAAAGTTCGTATACGGTTCGGCGATATTTTTTTTATTTTTTGCAATACCGTTTGAAATAACGGTACCTGTCATACAGTTGTTTTTAAGAGAGAATCACTTTTCACTATTTTTCTAGGCAAAGGTTCCAAGGATTTTGGTTTTTTTTGTACTATGAACACTTGGAATGGAAATACTGCATATTCGGTTTTTTGCAAGAAATTCGAATAACAGTAATTTATATAACCAATAATATCTCAAAAACTAATAGAGCGAATTCCAAAAAATGTTATTTTTTTAAATAATATTAAGTTAAACAAATCTGCATACTTGGATTTTTTAAATAATTTTTATTTTTATTTCTTCGATTTAAAATAAATTCGTTTTCTCAAAAATGGCTCAAACGATTTTGATCAGATTTTGTATTTTGAACAATTATGTTAAAAGTATCCAATGTGCGAAATTATATCAAAACCGTATGTGCCGTTTCTAATTTTTCAAAACTTCAAGCTATTACTTGGAAACAGAAAGTCGTGAAAAATATCCATCTCTGACGTCAATTTGTTCCAATCGTACGCAGTAAATAAAGATCGAATATCTGTTAGTACCGAGACGCGGTATGCTGCTTCTTAACAGTCCCAATTCCTGCAAATATCGAGGAAATCAGAAGAGATTTATTGAATTCCTATACCTACTTGGTCAATATTCTTTATTATTTTTTGCCTTTTTTTAGTCATCAGGGTCATGTGAGGAAAAGTGTAAAAAATTGGCGCTAAAATAGATTAAGAATACAAAATTTTACTAAAACAAATGATTAAACAGCAGTTAAACGTCATTACACTACGTGTCTACCTATCTGCAATTTGTATTTATCAATATTTTTACGTAACTTGTTTGTGCGATTTTATTCTCACTACAAACAGCCTTAGCCTCAGAGCCAGAACAAATAAATTGAATGATACATAGCCCGGTCGTGACAGACTTTGAGACTTACAATTGAAGGAATTTAAAATGTTTAAACAAATAATAAAATATTGCCTTTGTAGACAATCAACTGTTGCAGTTATGAAACCATTTTATTAGCAGTGGTGGTGCTTTGAACACTTGGTAAGGGTCCCATACAGCCCTGCATCTTCATAACTCGTAATCTGAGAATCATTCGATCAAAAATCTTGCAAATTATATGCAAAATAAACAGTGCATAAACTGCCCTTTTGCACTTTGCATTTCTATTGCAAAAGAAAAAATTTGGGAATGGCAGTTAGAGTCCCGTGTATTGTATTCCCCCCACGCATTGCAGGATTTTTGATCTATACAAAGCAATGTCAGAGTGCATAAACGTATCTTTCTATCAATCCATGCTTAAGCTACGCCACTGTTTTTCACATTCAACAAAGTGGAGAGGGTCAAACAAATCAAAAGTTGCAGATTCTTAATGCATAGATATTGTAGTAGCAACTTTTTGCCAATTTATGACTCGGCCATTGAGACAATTATTGTTCTTGTCACCCGGCCATAAACAGTTCAATCTTGATTGGTTTGTTTATTGATATGATATTGCGGCGTTTGCGTTTCAGGGCCTGCTTTGAATTTGACTTGAGAAGCTTTCACACAGAATGTGGTTTTTGCTCCTCGATGAAACGTGGCTCGATTCCGATATTCCAATTTATTTGAATTGACTACAATCTATGTGTAATTGTCAAGACACAAATTTAAAGAATGACATGCAACAACAAACGCAAAACTTTATAGCTTCTGCTAATCAATTCATTAGCACTTATTCGCACAGACCAGCACGTTAGCCGGCAATTTTCTGAGGGTAAAGATACGACGCAGTGCCTTCAACATGTGCAAAGATCTGGATTCTCTTTCGATGTGAAACTGTTTTTAGAAATGATCACGTCTTTGGGTGTTTGTCAGCGGGCCCCGTATATTAATTGAAATTAATTGCCAGAAGAGTTTAAGCTAATAGCGAATATTTTCTTGTTGTTGTTCAATGTAAAGCTATCCCGAAAATGGCAAAGAGGCCTGTATTTCGGCTCATAGGTGACCCCATGCTTTAGCAACTAACAAGGTTAAGGCCTTTGCTTGTCTCTTTGCTTCAATTGACAAACTTATAGCCATTGAATTGGAATGAAAATATGGTTAGACTTAGAAGTTGTAATTTACTTTTGATGAGATATGGGATTTTTTTTGCTTTCCGTTTTTGGGACTTGACAAACAAAGTAATTAGCAGAGGGCGGGTTTTATTGCATTGAACCATTTGAAGATACCGCATGGAAAATTTTGTCTATCTATATGAGTTAATGAATTTATTTGAAATATAAAATCATGTGGCTGCGAAGCTAAAAAAAAGCGCTTAACTATGTACCAAGTTGGGATTCAATTGCCTGGATAAAGTAAATTATAGTCGAGGCAATTCGGTTGGTTATGGAACTACTTGTCGTAGTTAGTTATTTTTATAAAAGCTGATATCCTATGAGGCTAAGGTAAAGCTCATTTAAAATGTTTGGTAGATGATAAATAGTTCATACAAAGAAACATACATAGAGCTTTTTTAAGTGCGGCAGCTAAAGGACCATTTTCGATATTCCCCTCCAATGCAGTAATCGAACAAGTAGGGAAAAATCCTTACACGTACGGATTTTCGATTTAGGAATAGGAATGTATGAAAGTATGTTAAATTTATTTTATTTTGTATAGTATGGATAAAATAGTTATGTAGAGAGATTATAGGGAAACTTTTACAGTGTGCTCCAGTGCTCCAATTAATGAATGGCTAGCTTGCAAATATGACACTCAAATCTTTAGGTAATAGCCGAGTTGAAATTGACAAAAAAAGACCTCAATATTAGGAACACTTCCCGAACTGTGTGCACCTATGTAGTAAGACCTCCTTCCAAAGTCTTGCAAGACACAGGATATCTAAAAGGCTTTCGGCCACTTTTCGATGGCTTAGCAAAAAAAAATTAAGCAGGGATAAGCTTAGAACAATAATAGGAATCCTGACAGGATACTAACTCCTGTGAAAATACCCAAAAAGACTCAGTAGGCGTGGCCAAAAACTTTTGGGTGATATATTAAAAAATATATTGGCTTAATGTCTTGTTATACATTTTTCTAATCCATTGTCTCTTTAACTTAACCTTTAAACAGTTTTTTCTTCCTTGCTTAAATTTAAATTCACAAAAATTGCTTACCGACGGACATTGCTTATTAGCCATTATTTTTAATTCTCATCATAAATGCATACAGTTTAAGGTCTAAGATGAATATTAATGGCTGTTACAAACTGTGCGTCAAAATGAATATACCTACAATGTAGCGACATCGAACTGTTAAATGAATTAAGCACTTTAAATGGGGACACATGTAGAGCCAATAAACCTCGGCCCCACAAAATCTTTAACTTTAATCCAAAGAATAGAGGCAGGCCTTATTGTTCCAAGCTTAAATTCTATCTCTAGTTTAGGGATTTGAGAAAGTAAGTTTAGTTGATCTTGTCAATTAATCTACGCTACGTGGGGCGGGACAGCATTTAAATAATGGGACAATTCCGCAAAAAGCGTTACATATGGCAACGCTATGTGTTCATAAATAGCACATAAGAAAAAGTAGGTCAACCGGATAGGAACCGAATTATGACCTCGTCACTTAGGTTTTCTAAATATCTCTAATACTTGACATATTAGTCACTAACAGAAAACCACACTCCTCTTATCATATTTTGAAGTTTTTAGGCGCTCTTAAAATTGCTGTGCGCTAGCCCACAGTGTGTGATATTCCGACATCAAATTAAGTAATGTGTTTCATTTGTTATCAATACGATTCAATACGCATTTGGAAAGCATTTCTTTATAGTTCACCCATACAAAGTTGTTTGCCAGTTCCATTTTTGGGCATTTTTTGAACCCGAGCTAGGATTTTGATAAAGTCTCTTTTTTATAAAAAAAAATGTTGGGATAGAAATATAGTTTCAATAGTTAAATCAAATTGGCTGTGCGAACAATCACAAACAATGAAAAATCAAGATATTGGGCAGCTACTGATAATGTAGAGGAACCAAAAACAAAACAAACAAATGCTCTGAAAAATGTATGAACATTAATCCAACATTTGAAATGAATAATCACCAAATATTTCGAGCTGCTCGAGTGAACGGAAAGGCTAGGGTATCGGCTTCTTTAAGCAATAAGAGAGAACCTGAAAAGCGCGCGATTGAAAGAGATAGAGAAATAGTGTAGGTGCTGAGGATATGAAAAAACCGTTATTACAAATTGTTTTACGGCGAAGACGACATCATCATCGCTTGCGCGGCTTACAAAAAAGGAAAACCTATAAACAGCGCCGACTATAAAGCTATAAATAAGTCTCCTACATATCGGATATTAGATCTTGCCTGAAGTGTGCGAGCGCGAGACATTATTATCAGTATGGTTTTAGCCTCGGGTAAGTCCACAATTGACTAAATATTCTTACAAATTCTGAAGAAACCCATAGAAGTTTAGATAGATACTTACCACCTTGTTATCGATTTAAAAGACGTATAAAATAGTATCTTTCGAGACGAGCTGTAAAGTGCCTTGTCTAGTTTTGGTATCCCTGCTAAAACTTGTGTAGGATAACGATAGAAAAAGTGTCACCGTCGATTACTATTTATTTAATTGTGTTCTTACATGTTAAAAAAAAGTTGCCTTTTGGAACAAAAGCGGCAATATTGGAACTAACAAAAGAGCAAAACAAAGTAATTGCTGTAAATAAGAAGGGACAAATCACATCGACGAATCGGCCAGAAAGTGACAATAGACAGCTATTTAACATTAGGCTTTAATATCTGAAAACGCTTGTCAGTCGCAGCTTCTTAAGGCTGAGAAGCCAAGTATGCAGAAAGGCACTTTGTCGAACAACTTGGGAAACTCTTTGAAGATTGGACTTTCTAAAGCATATAAAGTTGCTCCTTGGTTAAAAAAAACTTCGTATTTGGCGTTTGAGATTGGGATGAGACATGTAGAGAAAGGGGAACAGTAATGCCTCTTGATGGGGATCGCAACCACTTTAGAGTGCGCAACTGGAGGAAGGTAGATTCAGTGACAGTAGTACCACCTTAGTAAGTAAGAAGTAGAATATAATAGCGAGCCTCATGAAAAATTACCCACGTTGTTGTATTGTGAAAAAATGTCTGCCAATAAACTAAAAATATTAACGAGGGCAATTTCTTTACTTTTTTTATAAAATGCAACTGTAGTAATTATTGCACGGGTTTATTAGCTTAAATTAAAATTCATTAGTGAATTTGTTTGCAAAGGTCTCGTTGTCCTGCTTCTGGTAAAATGATGACAGAGCGAAATACTTCCTCTCTGGTTATCCTGCTTTTGCTCGTATTAGGTGGCGGTTTTTCGAAGCCACCGTGGTGAGTGCCGAACATCTAACTGAAGCTTCTTCTCAGTGTTCTTATTAAGATGGAAAACTAAATGCAATAATTAACTAATTAATAAAGTACCAAGCTTCGTCTTTTTTAAAAAGCTATACTGCACGTACGGACCGTATTTGTATTTGATAGTTGTATTAAAATATACAATCTCAAGTTTGATAACAAATTCATGTCTTTTTCAGTGATTGGGCGATCTCTCCAAATCGTTATGCAGTGTCTGATATTTTAAAAATGCCGTAGTGACAACGAACGAACATATAAAAAATATGAAGATGGAAACGCTGGAGCCGAAATGAATATATACGCAGCCAATATTAACTCGTGCTGTTTTTAATTGCAAATACAAAAACGCACATTTACAAGCAGCTTCTGAGGGCGCGATCGTTTCCGTATCCTCTTGCATGGCAAATTTAAACGAATGAAGCTGACTGCAAACAAATCTGGCAAATGTTCAGTTTGCTTTACCATTTCATCATGAACAGGTTGACGAATGAACAACGCTTGAAAATCGTGCAAATTTATTTCGAAAATAATGATTTAGTTTGCGAAGTTTACCGCAAGCTCATTTTGAGTTGAATGGCTACATCAACAAGCAAAATTGCCGCATTTGGAGTGAAGAGAATCCACATGAGACCCTTGAAACGCCATTACATCCACAAAAACAGACTGTTTGGTGTGCTCTATGGGCTGGTGGAGTCATTGAGTCATACTTCTTCCGAAATGATGCTGGAGAGTCCGGATGCGTTATTGGAGACCGGTAAGAGCCATGATAACTGACTATTTTGTTCCCGAATGTGGATGAGATGTGGTTCCAACAAGACGGCGCTACATGCCACACAGCGCACGTCACAATTGATTTGTTGAGGGAAACATTCGATGAGCGCATATTTTCGCGTGTGATTTGACACCATTGGATTATTTTCTTTTGGGATATGTGTAGTCGTTCGCCTACGCCAACAAACCAGAAATGTTGCCGACATACAGCCCCAAATGCTTGAAAAAGTGGTTGAAAATTGGAACTCTAGACTTGTCCTTATTCGAACCAACCGCGGCGGCCACATTAAACATTAATGGCATAGAATTATCCTTCCAATAAAGCCAAATTGATAGACATTAAAACGATTTTCTTGTGTTTTATTTCAATTCAAAGTTCTATACCTCTAAAAAAAACTGCCTCTAAATAAACATCTATAATAATACCTTGTAAGCATTGTCATATTTTAGGTTAGAATATGATTATTTTTTAATCAATGAAACAGTAATCTGTTCAAACCGATATGAATCCATTTAAATTACTATTTTGTTGACAATTGCCATTTTCAATATGAAAATTCAAATATTCAAATTTAAATACATGAAAATTTGATGATAGGAATTTCTTCGTATTGTAGTTGTCGGTTGTTGGCTCAAAAATAACAACTTATTCTTTAATACGACGAGTGTACAATATCACAGAGGTTTTTACACAAGCTTTATGGAATAAAAATCAATCTTCCTAAAGCTTACAACTTAAAAAAACGTTTTATTTGCAAAACAAACTTAAATAAACAAAAAATTAAATACTACTCTATTAGAAATATAGTACGAAATCCATTCAATAATATTTTAAAGAAATCCAACAAAACAGGAACTAGATTGTTTGTGATTATGTTATTGCTTTTTTTTAACCAAACTTAAAAGAAACACAACACCTCCAACAGGTATCTGCGGCTCATTTAAATAATTATTTTTAAAACTACCTGTTTTAAAATGAGGAATTAAAGAGAGACAAGCAAAATACTCAGAGAACGACGAGATAATCTCAATGAGTGCACCACACTATACCTACAACACTACATCTACACGCGCTCGACTCGTCGCTCGCAGTACTCTCCCCACAAGTAAACATAATAAAAACTGAGTTAATCTATAGTTTAAAATTTTCCAAGCGTAGTCTACTTGCGCTTAGTTACTGCGTGCAGATACAACAACCCCCACAATCAAACCACAACAACTACAAAACGAAAACACTGAGATGGTGCTGGATTAAGTTCTATCTATCTAGCTAGCTACTGGGAAAGAAATGATTGCGTGCGAGCGTGTATGCGATCAATCGGCCTCAACACGCAGTCGTAGAACTTATCAAAAACCTGATACGCGAGAGAGAAAAGCCAGTCGCAGTGGTTTTTCAAGCCCCCATCCGCCCAACTGAAAAATATTATACACATTCAAACTGACATCTAGTATGGCGGTCTGCAAATGTTTTCTTAAGAGAAACAGCATACTATTCGGTCACCTAACACACCAATCAGTTACTCGTTGGACTGTGACGATATCACAACGTATCTAGTACGCTGGCAAGCAAATTGATCATTATCAAATCAAATAACCCCCTCGTTAGCCAAAGCGCCCAAGATTAAGAAAAACCTAATCAATTAAAAAAGCTTAAACAAAAATTGAGAAAAAAACAACACTCAATTGGATACCTATATTGTTTTCGTTCCTTTAAGGGATCTTGACGTTCTCTGTTTCTTTGAAACAAATCAAGTGCGGCACACTTGTGCCCAGACCCAGAGATACATACATTATTTGAGCTTTAAGCGGGTGGCAGTTCAGCGTTGTGCTGAAACGGACGACGGCCATTGATCGCTGCTCATTTCATCCCATAGTACGCTACGGCTACGGCTACGGCTACACACGTCATTATTGTCGTATTGTCGTCTTCGTCGGGTTTCGCGAAATCGTAGGGTCTGCAAATATCGTTTTGTCCCCTTCGCGAAAACTTCTTGTCGTGTCGCGCAAGTGTATTATAATACTACGTTCGATTCCTCAATACCATATACCTACATAGTGTGTTCTGTTACGCGATCGTCTCTTCGTGTTGCTTTATAGTTAACAATAATAAATTCTTGATCGATATCAGGGCAAGAAATTCATTTGAATTCATTGTTATTTTAACCTCGAATGCGGTTGCTACAACTCTGGCTTTTGTTTCGCATTAAAACATGATGTCTTTGTATCGCAATGCGAAGCATTGCTTCGTTCTAAAATTACTACTCTAGTGCAAAACGCAATATTGAAATATATTTCAAATTGTTTTCTATCCTTAATAACTCAACTCGACTCTCACCAAATAATTATTAGTGTCCTAATAAATATACAAAGCGTGATTTCGTTTCATTAATTTGAAGCTAATAAATTGGTGTAGTATACAATTAAAAAAGTTTAAGTAAAACTAAACCAAAATATATAAATATTAAAACCGACCAAATATTACAAAAAACGGGCGCGACACAAAAAAGTGAAAAAAAAAACAAAAGCAACAACACTAAAACTGTGCTAAAAAGTCAGATGTACTAATTAAAAGTAAATATAAATTTTGTATTTACTTAATATAAAATCAAAATCATAAAAAATCAACAGCAATCTATTCTGTCTTCTTATCTCTGCGCTCAACAACGCGACCGGTTCTTAGGCAATCGTCGTATATTATTTTTTTTTTAGATTAGAAGTGTTTGTGCTGTCGTGAAGTTCAAAACTCGGACATATCTCCTACTTCGCTCTGTGTGTGCTGTGTGTGGTGCTCCCTCTTATCAGAAGAAGCTATTTAGTACTTTATTTTGTCGCTGAAAAAATAAAGAAAAAAAAATATTAAATTTATTATACAAATATAAACGGAAACATTTTCAAGCTAATAAATCGCATCAACAAATACATAAAATACATTTTTTTTGTTGTGGACAACAAAAAATTTAGCCAACAACTTAAAAAAAAGGAATTTTTATGAAGTATTTCTTAGAATAACAGTAACTGATATTATTCGCACAATAAATGGAGACAAGTAGTAAATATTCAAATGAATACAATCAAAGTTTTATGTGCTTGATCAACAAGATGCTGCTAAAAATAGAGAATACCTTATTACGGAGCCATCGACAACGCGAAACTACTGGAATTAAAAAGCTGTATAATTCGTTCTTCGTTTTGTTTTAATTAATCGGACTAAAAAAGGATTACAATAAAAATAAAAAAAAAAATAAAAGAGAATATACCAAATCCCAAAAAAAAACTATATTTGAACAAAATTTCCTTCAAAATTTTCGATTTATTTTCAAAAAAATCAAACTCAATTCAACTCTGTCTCTATACTCGTACTTAGTGAAAGTGATCTTTTCCGTTAGTCATAAAAAAAAAATAAAAAATATCAAAAATAATATATTAATTAGAATAAATTAGTGTTACATGAAATTCGATAAAAAGTGCCTTATAAGTTTTATTAAGTGAACAAAAAAAAAAAACAATAATTCTCAATTGAATCCTCACAAGCAAAGTGTATTCTACGACGAAATGTGATTTTTTGAGAAAAATAAGGATATTAAAAAAATTTGCACTAAAAAATAAATAGATATAGAAAATAGATAAATTTATCCTTCCCCAAACTGATCGTGGAGGAACACGACGAGTAGAAAAACTTTTCGCCACCAAGCTAAACCAAAACAACAAAATATTTTTAATAAAATTCGACTTTATTTTGATATTGTAAACATTTGTGATTTGATAAAAAAAAATTAATAAAATATACAAAAGGAGCAAGTGTATTTTGTCATTAGTGAAATAATATTTGTACAAGAATTCGTTTGCTGAATTTCGAGGAACGAATGGCTCTATCGCTACTTTCACATCCAAATTTTACGGATTTTCAGACATTGCTGGACCCAATACGTTCCACTTTTGACTTTTCGCTCAATACCGATCAAATGGAATACAACAACAATAACAATTCAACAATTAATCAAGTAAGTAAAATATAAATCTCATTTATGTAAAAAAACATAAAACCCATTTGTAATCGATGATAAGATGTTTTCAAAAATTCTTTTAAGACAACACTTTGATATTTTAAAGAAAAATCCCCATAACATTCTGGTTTCTGTTCTGTTCTGTTCATTTACACACTCTTACAATCGATGATAAGATCTTTAGACGCACATAACGTTGATTAGCCTGATAATACCTACAAAAGAGGTTAAGACATTTTTTCTCTGTATTTTTACTTTGCCATATAATTTCCACATTTTCCTGTAAATAACACGGAAATCGTCGTATGACAGTGATTGATTTTAAATGTTCTATTTGCTTGGTTAAGTTCTAGGGATGTTCCCATCCTTGCCAGTTCATCAGCTCGTTCATTACTCGGCATGCAGCTATATGCAGCTGAATAAATTTTGTTCATATCGGGCTACGCCAAAGCATTGAATGATTTTAAAAGGGAAGGGATAGGCCTGCATCTATCGGCAGCAAATAGCCGCAAAATAGCTTCGGTGGATATTTGAATGATGTCTTGCTGAAAAAAGGAGATCAAGGCTTGCAAACAAGAACTAAAGGGCGAACCATAATAGACTTTTATGATCTTAAGCTAGCTTAATAAAATATCTAAATACTCGTAAACAGTACAGCACGGCCGTAATGGGATTATGCTCTGTTTCGTCAAATTTTCGTTTACTTGTGTGGTCTTACGAGAGTGTAAATTAAATGAGACCTTCAGTAAGAAAATTTGACTAATAATCTATATTTTTACTTTACATCACTATATTTTGTAAATGCATTTTAAGAAACAATTATGGTAGTTTAAGAGTTAATTTTCCACATTTTTTCCTTCGCTCGAACATAAAATTTTTGACAGTTTGCTTGACTTCTGTAATTTTGTTTAAGTTCATTATAGGTAACTAGAACTTTTGAGAGAAATTGAGTGGAATTTTCGTTTGGTTTCGACATAAGGTTAATCCCACTTAAGTCTATTATGGTTGGCTTTTAAGATCCCTTCCTGCTTATCGTTCAGCACTGGACTGTAGTGTTTTGCGAATTGTTTTCACACTAATTGAAAGTGTCCTCCAATGCAGTTTAGTTGTTTTCTTAATGTCACCAGATTTATTTCTTTTTTGAGGGACGGAAGCATTGGTGCAATTGCCTCAGCAAAGAACAGAAATGGCCGTAAACAGTCATAGTTCCTTTTCAAATTTGTCTTGTCAAAATGCTTAAAATTTGATTAGGAAATAAAGTCTAACACTTCGAGAAGGAGCATTCAACAATGTTAAAATATGCGAAGTAAATTCATATTCAAATCATTAATCTACTCAGCGAAAGAAATATATATGAATATGCAAATCTTGAAGACATTGACCTACGAGTTACAGCATCCAGAGAAACACTCCAGGGAGGTGTCATCTCTCCAGTAACAAGGGTCCTCGTCATTAATGAAATACTGACGTTGTGTCACTTACCCAGATGATGTTGTGTTGCTTGTGTCAGGCAAATTCTTATCAACTAAATATAAGCGACCTGTAAGAAAACTCACTTATCGAGTGGATAAAAGAATGTGGTCTTAGCATAAGTCTCCAAAAGACCGACCTTGTACTGTTCACAAATAAAAGAAACATACCGCAATTCGAACTACCAGCTATCGCGGGGATCCAGCTGCCAAGAGTGCCAGGTCTCGTAGATTGTGGAACAGGTGCCGGTCTATTCTCAGAGGAATTAAATATACACCAATCTATCAGACATCTATCAGACATAACCGGCAATAAGATGATGAGTTGACAAGAAAATTAAATAGATCGTGAGCAGGCACTTCAATTGATCAAACCACTCAGAGAACAAGTGGAATACAAGATCAGAATGAAAGCCAACTATAGGTGGAAATCCACCTGTGAGATATCACGGAAACTATGTCCACAACATAATACAATAAAAACAGAACCAAAGGCTTCTACAGTACGAAAGAACAAGCTGGTTGGTGATTTAACTGGTCATAATTTTATAAGAAACCACATGATGAAACTCATTCTCAAGGATGATGACATTTGTAGAGACTGCGGCGATGCGGAGCCCCACGAGGACACCCCTCTCTATCTCTGTCTACTGCCCGGGTCTCTGTGACTTGAGAAACAGAACGCTTGGAAGTGTCTTTTGGCCGTTTTGGAATTTTTTTCTTCCAAGACATTGAAGAATTGTAAGATGTCTCACTCCCTAATCCTTACAGGTATCTTACGGGTATCTGGAGACAATGGGTCCACAAGGACCTAAGTATTTCGGGAATGACTCTATTCTTCCATTTCAACCCATCTAACCTAACCTAACCTAACACTTCGACATGAAAGACCACTACCTAATGATAATTTTATTGCTGAATGCTGCTCACACTCGAAAATTGAACTTGGGAAGGTGTTATTTGTGCACTAGAAACATCTAGCGGACACATTTGACCGCATTTTAGGAAAATGTTAAATATTTACTTTGTATTTGGTTTAGTTTAATCGAAAAACCTCTGATCTAATAAGAGTAACCACTACGTCAAGCTACATCTCACATTTGGTCTGAAATTGCGTATTATAATGAAATTATTAACGATGAAGGTAATTGTTATTGGTCCATGAATTTAACACATGTGCGCAGTAAATGAGCTTATGCCCTTGTCAAAAGAGAATAAACAAATATATTTCGCTCGTTCTTTCTCGAATGGAAGCATATAAAACTGAAAGTTTTTTTCAATAGGTACTAAACAAAGGTGGATAGCTGACAACGATGTATTACTGTAATACGGAAGTACATACCTTGGGGATATTAACGTCTTATCTCAAAATTTGTAACCAGGTTTATGTTTCAGATTTACTCTGACTGAAAAGTCATATTATAGTCTTGTGGCTTGTCGCCTAAAGCCTAATTGTAACAGAATCTTTGAGAAAAGCCTTTTGACTTGTATGACTTACTCTATGCCTATCAATCATTTTAAAAATATCTGATGAAATGGGCTTAAAATAACCACAATCTGCAGGATTAAATATGGTTAAATTAAAATCCATTGTTAGGTTATTGCCTATCTGCAGAGCTTTTTAAATACGGAGGGGATGTTTTGGTAGGGTGCATGCACCAAATCATCAACCAAGATTGGGCGGGGGAAAGCATACCCGATGAATGGAACATCAGCTCCATATGCCCTATCTACAAGAAAGGCGATACTATGTCTTGCACGAACTATCGAGGAATATCCGTGCTAAATGTTGCATATGAGATCCTATCTAACGTACTGTGTGAAGGTCTAAAACCTTTCGGCAACGCACTAATTGGCACGTACTAGATGGCTTTCTCATCGGACGCTCCCAGCATGCCGTGGTGGAGGCATTCACGGCTATTGAAGAATAGGCGAAACTAGTTGGCCTTGAAGTGAATGAGGACAAGACAAAATGTATGCTATCAACAAACAAACAAGCATCTGTCCACTGACTAGGACAAAATGTGGAGATCCAGCGAAGAATTAACATAGGAAACCGCTGCTACTTCGGTTTGGCGAAACAAATGGGTTCAAAACTCGTAACTTGAAAGACAAAGTGCATGCTCTAAAGAACCCTTACTCTAGCAGTTCTGCTATACGGTGCCGAGTGCTGGACGATAAGCATAAAAGGAGAACTAATACTGGGCTTCTTCGAAAGAAAAATTATTCGAATCATATTTGGTCCTGTGTGCGAGGAGGGCGAATGGAGGAGAAGATGTAATCGCGAACTCGATGAGCTGTACCAAGATGTGGATGTGGTCCGAAAAGCCAAAAACCGTCTACTACACTGGCTCGGCCACATTCAGCGAATGGACAACAATACTCTCTACTCCGGCCAAGAGGATCTTCGAATCCCAGCCCCAGGTTCGAGACGACAATAAGGCTGAACCTCCGTTTTTAAAGACCAAGCAAGCATCCGCGAGCCAGAGCGTCTGGCTTGCCTAGGCATGGACAACTGAAGCAGCGTCCCCAGGATCGAAGAGGATGCAAGGCAGCCGTGTCCAGGCAGGCACCCTTCACGGGTCGGGAGCATGATAAGTATGCACAAATGCACAAAGCAAAAGAAGTAGAGAAGAATGTCCTAAAGAAGAGGTTGCAAGATAAAAGGACTTAATTGTTCTTTGCGCACTTAGTTACTCTTTTGTTTTAACTGTATATTATTGCAGATGTGATTTATTCACTCTGGTGTGAATTGTGACGTGATTGATTAGGTTTTGACTGTATTTTTACCCAATATATCTTTACTGCTGTAAACCAAGCTTGTATCTAGGTATTCGACAAGAAGTATTAATTAGTAAATGTTAAAAGTTATGTTCAAGTTCATTTTCCAAAAAGGAAAACAAAACTAGAACCCATAAATTCCTTCAAGAAAGCAGGAAATCTGTTTCGATGTTGGTGAGAGCAACTTCCAGACGTTTCCTTTTTAGTAAATTTATGGTACGTTAGGAAGTTATTCTCAGCAACATCGAAACAAATTTTCTGCTTGTCTTGCAAATTGCAATGTATTTTGTATAGGCAGATCCCTTTTTTGCTAGTTCACCAAACAAAGTTATTACGTTTTATACCCCAATGGGAAAGAACCGAGTACGGGGCTTTTCTAAATAGCAAGCGCTTTGGAAGCCATGGACACAATAAATCGACTTAGTCTGATATAATGTGGGGTGGGCTAGCTCCAGGGGAACATTTCCACCTTTCATTCTCCCTCAACTGAGGGAATTTTACTAATCAATAAAAAATCTTAAAGGACAAAACGTGCTACTGTGCATTGCATGCATTGATAAATACGTAACAACGTTCGGGTTACAGCAACAAGTTCCCCCCATCCGATGAACTACGTCGTGTTTGTAGCAAGCATGCTGGCGTTGTAGTACACCCCGAACATCCTTCGTATTAGCTACCTGGATTGACTTGAGGGTATGCCCTTCAGTCATCAGGATGTAATATGAAGCGGGAGGTTCTAAGGAAACTGTTTGAGGTTACTCGAGGTAGGGTATTTCGAGCTTAATTTTTATTTTGGCGGTTACGATTCGATCTAGGTGTGTGTAGGCAGTTGTGAATAAAGTTCATAGGGGCTTCAAAGGAAGTTTACAAGGAAGTTTTGAAGTCAAGGTTGAACGACAAAAAGCTTTAGTTCTTTGCGAAGGCACAATGTCTTATTGCCACCGAGTCAGTTAATTTCTCTGCTTGCTTTTTTCGATGCACTTTTTAGCATTATGGGACACGCTTCCTCTCTAACTCTAATTTATGTCCATTTTGGAGCCATCCGTGAAGATAGATATTAATTAGAATGCGAATAATGAATATTGATAACGATTAAATGCAACCACATGCATCAAATCCTAATTTATAGCAGCCGTGAGTTGATGTATTCACTTGAGACAATCACGTCAAAGTTTAAAGTAGCTCTAATTAACGTGCAGCTATCAGCAGGTCATTGATAGTGCCTTAATGCTTTAGAAGAGATTTGACTCTTTCCTTTTAATGTTGAGTTATCTGGAACTTGAGTGCCTGGATTTTAGACTGCTATTTTCAACAGAAATTGTGACTTTTTGGATAATATGAAGCAAAACGGTTCCGCGCAGACACTTTTTCTTTTCTTTTTGCTGTCACTCCTTCCACTAAATTCAAATGACCATCTACGCAATATATTGCATTGGGGTATGTTCTCTACATTTGCTGTATATGAAATTACACTTTTGTCTAGAGGCACCTCTACTGTAGTTCAACCTGTTTGCTTGTCGAAAAACAGAATTCTTGTATTTTTTTTATTTCTCTTTCACTTATTGAAGTCATTGGCGTCCATGGTAAATAGATTACGTGCAACGAATAACTCTGTTTCGACATCTGAAGTATTTTTCCATTGTAATCTATCCTATGGTAACATAATAGCCATAATAGTCGTATGCTCACAGCTGTTGAATTTTGCGAATATTTTAATGATATTTTGAGGAAAGTAAAAAAAGGAAAATCTCAAAGTTAGCAATGTTTTAAAAAAGCTTCAATTCAAACTTGGACAAAAGACCAATGCATTTACCAAATAACTAGGTTAAACGTGAAAGGGGGTTTGATATCAGATTTTGGGTTAATCCTTGACCAAACAGCCCTAATTTTGTTGCTTGATTATATTTACCTTTTAGGAGTTTCGGATAAATGCATTTACTAGTATCTGATTAGATATTTGTCGTTGGTAGCCAAGCCAATTTCTTGCTTCAGAGTAGATAATTACAAATTAAGGAAAAAAACGGACTCGGCGAAGACCTTGTTACATGTACAAAAGTACAGGATTTAGCGTGCAAATATCTTTTCACTTATACGTATTGAACAGTGTTAAATGTGTAAGAGGCAGTCTTGCAAAGCCTACCAGCCTCTGTTCCTATGCAAAACATGTGGCAATGTTATACACGCTTGCACACTTTTTATTTTCTGCTCATTACTGTAGCTTCCTTAGATGTCAGTCGTAAATATGCCTTATCATGCTTGGAACAACAGTCGAAACTACAGCTCATTTGTGTGATTTAAGTGAACCCATTATAGCTAGATAACTGAGAAATATTTGGTGCTATATTATTATTTCAACGAATGTTCGCTGATTTTGGTTATTCCTGCGCTATAAATACATAACTAGTCAATATTCTCAATTTTCTTAGGATTAATCACATCTTCAATAATAAGAATGGTTGACAGAAGCCTAACTTGTCGGACCTTTGGTTGCACTTCGAACATGACAAAAGATTGTTTCCCATTTTTGAAATCAAATGAGTCTATCTCAATCGTTTAGAATATCATCTTTCAATTCGATTTATGGTTTTGATAACTGACATTGTCTCAATAACGATTGCCTAATAATATATAAAAAATAAATTAAATTTTTGTACTACAAATATATCTAAAAAGAACTGAATCAAATTAAATAAATCTACTACACATGCCCCTAGCTGCCTACGAGAATAACAATAAATTTTACATGATTTAGATGTGAATCTAAATTAGTCACTGCTAAAAAATAATAATTGTTACCAACGGACCCGTCCGTATGAAGAATGCATATATTTACCTCATCAATTGTTAATTCACCGCACAGATGACATTATCACTCGCCATGTAGGGTGTTAATTAATGAACAAAAATTATTGTTGAATAATCAGAAAAATAATTATTTATTACTACTCACGTTGGTTGCTGGTGTTGTTCAAGAACGCAATGAAACTGAAATTCATTGAAATATAAATCTAAACATTGCGATGTTGTGCAAATCTAATGGATTCAATTTAGTAAAATACAGGTTTTGGTTTTTTTGTTTTGATATTGATTACCAAATGCACGAGTAGTATTAGAATATTATTATTAGAGAAATGTCAGTTTTGCATTAAGATCTCTTAAAGTGATTGGAGTGGATAATTTATTTTTGTTTTTTTTTTCTTTTTAAAATAAAAATTAAATGTGGCTTAGGTACCTACATACATATATGTATATAATTTATTTCATAGGAGAGAGTAATCTTCTTTTTGGTTTGGAGAGACTATATTTTGTTAGTTTCTTTTTATATTGCGTGGCGTCTTTGGTTATACTTTGGGAATTGAACCTACACTGCTCGGTTCACAGCTAGCTAGCGTCAACGTTCTTATCTGATCATAACTTTATTATTCCATTGGCAGTTGAATGAATGTCTATTGCACAGTTCTTAATTAAAAAAAAATAAATAACTCAGGAGAATATTTTATTTTTTCCCCAAAAGAACACAATTTAGAAAAGTTATTGGGAATGTTTTTCTTTCTGGATGTTTTTTTAGGGTAATAGGTAAATGCCTACTGTACACTCTCGGTATGTGTGTTAATGACAACCTCCATTAGAATGAACACCTATTATATGTCGCCTAGAGCTCTGCTCTTGATCCACCAATGTAGACACATTTTTCCCCTTTTTGATTTGACTACAAGGCGTTGCCCGCCCCATAAGTTCAGTATATTTATCATTTCTGGTCGGATGCACCCAAAACTTCTTTAACGTCATTGATGTATAGACGCAAAACGGTTGATAATTTTATTAGGCGCAGAAGTATAACGGAAGCTATTGATTCACCTAAATGCCCAATATTTCAGTTTTCTTAAAGCGAAGTTTTTACTTAGGTCTTGAATTGAATTACAAGTTCATTTAAGCGTTTCGGGAAAATTAGATGAAGCTTTAAGGAGCAATTAAATCCATTGCCTCGTTAGGTGAAGTTATCGAGAGGAGCAAACGTTTCTGTTTCCATTTAATTCCGATTAAACCTCAAATCACAAACAAACTGCCTTATATTTTGAATTTGACCGAAGTTATGGGCTGCACCATAAAATAAAGAAAGGATGCCATCGCGATCGCAAAAGCTTCCGTAGCGGCTTAACTTGTTTTTGAACAGATGCTGCAGCGTTCATAGAGCGTCTATACCTTGCCTTATATTAAAACATTCATTGAGTTGAACAGAAGTGGTAGCATCTATAAGCTTGAGCACTTAAATATGGGTGGCTTAAATATAGGACCTGAAGCGTATAAGTTTCAAAATATTGTGTGTACGAAAATATATTTCTACCATGAATAGAAGAGACTTACAGTTTAATGCCACGGCAAATTTGAGGACCTTCTTATAACGAGTTCCTTTCAAGACTTTCGAAAGAGGTAAGCATTCTTCTAAGAATTAAAAATAATCTTCTATTGAATCTCATTTTCCCTGAAATGTAAGTTGAGGTTTCCTGTCGATATTTCATTATTTTATTTATTTTTCCATAATCAATGATCAGATGCAATAGTCAGTTGCATTCCTATCCTTTCTCATTTCGCTCGAAGTTCATTTAATAGTCATCAGTTTACCCTCAAATTCACAGCTGTCGTATTGAGCTTAAGGCTCTTGACTCACAGCACAAGGTATGTCTTTGCAGGGTTCCTGGACACAGGGACATAACCGACGACGAGCTGCCAAGAAAAGGATCCTCGCTATCTCTGTCACTGCCCGGGTCTCTGTCACTTGAGGAACAGAACATTTGGAAGTTTCTTCTTCCAAGACATTGAGGAATTGTCGGATGTCTCACTCTCTAACCTTACCCTCAAGTCAAAAATAAATACAATATATTTTGCTCTCTCTCTCTCTCTGACTGGCAAAAAGTGAAAATAAATGAAAGAGCTTCATCTCTTTACGGCAGGTTCGCCAAATTCATTATGTTTTTGGCAGACAAAAAAAAAAAAACAGTATAATATTTCCGAGTGATTCATTGATATCATTTAAAAACAGTCTACAGACAATTGAGTGGGCACAAGTATGCGTTATCTTTTGAACTAAAAACCGTCAATAGAACTTATCGAAAACTCAATGCGCTGATAACAATAATTTGTTTACGTATTTTTGCTTCTGGTTACTGTGTGATTGTACATACTAAGAGCGAACAAATTAAGAAACTTCTTGATATGATATGATATGACAAGTGGACTGTTGCCAGGGCCGTTCATTACAAATTACACAAGGCGATCTCTGCGGCAGGTGGACTGTATCAAAAACTATTTTAATTAGGTAGTTATCGCGATTTTTATTTAAAAACGTTCACCTCTTCTACAAAACAAAAGTAGCCACATATAATATTGTAACTTTCAAACGTTGGAAGAAACACCTTTTTTCTTTTAAACACTTCTTTTGTTTGAGCCAATTCTTTGACTTTATTCGTTTGTAACCTTTCGTCTGATAGCGTACCATTTGCGCTATTGAGGTTATTGATAGGAGATTAACAACCATTTTTGGACGAAGTATATTTGGTTAAATAGTGTGTACGAGTTTTAGAAATTACTGTGGAATGTTTCCATTCCTTGAGCTTTAAGCGAGCGAATTTCAAATCCCAAGAATACAAAAGACCACGTTTTGTGCGGCTTAGGATCAAATGAAAACAGGCTTGAGCGTGTGCTGATGAGCATTTCAGTATTCCAGTTCTAAAGGAACAATGCAACTGACTATTTCGTTTGAGCACTTTTGGTGGAAATATTGATAAAACAATGACAGGCAGATATACCCAGGCGCTTTTGTGATGTCTAGATAATCAATTAGTTTTATCGCACGATTTTGGATCCCACGTGCAAAGAGATTGTTAGCACCCTTATAATGTTGAAAGTAACACAGCACGGACATTAAGGAAATAAGGAATTAGACGACAGGGTGAGAAACCGATGCATATTGATTTTAAATGTTTGCAAATTGTAGTGGTCAGGTAAAATAGAGTGAGGCAACTTCCACATTCGTGTTGTGCGGCAGATAAATGAATCCCTATATTTTACAGTACGTCCCAATACAGGCTTTAGGGTGAACTGGTGAGCATTCCTGGAACGGCGGATATTATAGTTGAATTGTTGAAGGGGAGAAATGCAATTGGCTATTTCGTTTGAGCACTTATGAGCGTTGTACTCGAACTAACGACGAATAAACGATTAATACATTGTAATCATATCAGAAGGGGTGAAAAATGTCTACATCGCTTGAGAAAGTCTACTTATTGGCGACATCGAATATGTGGTCATTCGAAGGGTGTTACTAACTCAGATACCGAGAATGCAAAGCCTTTCGGTTTTAACGATGCAAATGCAATTCGTAATAATGGCGGGGACAGAAACAGCATTGTGTTTTGGAAACATTTAATTCCACTCTGCTATCAAGGACAGAGTTGAATGAGCTGAACATAAGTTGCCATTGCAGCTCTGAGCCCAATGATTAGGAATGAACAGAATTAGGTGTAACAGGCAGGAGATCATTTATAAAGATTGGAAACAGAGTCAGGGACAAAACGAAGGCTTGGGAAACACCGGCGTTTGGTTAGGTGCAGACTTGAATCTAATTGAATCCGTTGAAGAAGGATATAATCGATTTCACGCATTTTCGACAAAAGAGCTTCCTGTCGAATCCTATCAAATACTTTGTAAATATCAAGTGCAACGATCATGCTTTTAGCACTACTGTTAATAGATTGGTTCCACTTTTCGGTTAGATATGTCATCAAATCATCAATGAACAGTGGACTATGGCGAAGTACACAAAAGTTGCTGCCATAATTCAGTCCGCAGGTTTGTATTCATATCTTCCCGGTTCGGGTTTAATCGCGATGAAATAGGGTCCAAAGGTTCCTTCTAACCCAATTAAATAGCAACGCGTTGTGGATATGATATAATTCTAGTTATTAGTACTTGTAAAAAGCCTTTGAGAAGAAAATATGCTTCATTATTTTTGTAGAGATTTACTTTAGTGAATTCAAACGCGCCCACTTCACTAAAATGCTATTGACCCAGAAATGATCTGCAGGCCTCATCACATAGGTTGATTCGCTACTAAATACATCAAATGTTTCTTTTGCTTTTAATCCATTCCTTTTCGAAACGTACAATTTCTTACTCTTGGGTTTTATTTCGTTCTTAAAGATTTATTATTCCTCTTTCCAATTGCCGACAAAGTTTCTTAAGAAACAAATTTTTTGTTGTCCCCTTATGTTTAGAAAAAGATTATGAATGGACAGGGATAGACATGGTAATCGTTTTTGAATATTTTTGCTTTGATCGTATGAACTCTTCTAGATATTTGTCCCTAGATAAGCTTCTTGATGGAATAAAAACCTGATTAGAAGCTCAAAATACTTGGGATAATCTCGCCTAGCAACATATTTGCTAAAGAGTAAAGAAATTAGTTCAAAGTTCAAAAATATAAAGTCTGAATAAAAAGTTGTTTGTTCAAAAGCTTTGTATTAACGAACTGTGAAGAACAAAAACGTTTAACGTTTAATTCCAAAAAATTACATTAAAAAAACGCCCAATATTAAATGAAAGAATAGACAAAATTAACACTTATGAACGTGCCTTTTGGTTTATTATTAAAACCCCTAGCCACATGGCTGAAACTGCGACCTAAAAGGTTTATTGTGTCAAAATGCCACAACGTCCTTAGTTGCAGAGTTTCTGAATTCTGTGTTCGGAAGTTTCCTCGTCCTCTAGACAGAACCTACATTCAGTCTCTGGGCACAGGTTCATTTTGTTTAGATGACATCCGCAATGGCCTGTGCCAGCCTCCTAATATTCTCCTTACTTAATAGTAAAGGTTTCTTGTAGGAGTAGGGCTTAATTAATCTTTTGGATTGTCTTTATTCCGAGACACTTTCCCAGAGTTTTAGACGAAGTTATTGTTCCCAATGTGGGAACACATTCCCATTGGTATTGAGACTTTGGTGTTGGATCCAATAACACCAGCTTCAAATCCCGTTTCCATTCTTGATAATAAAACAAAACAGAAGAAAACATTAGGGCTTGTAAATTTTTAGACTAATGTCGATTTCCATTCACCCAGTTGGAGTAGTTCTAACCAAAATGACACTTCAGTTTCCAAAGAACATGCATTACATGTATATGCACTACCCTCAAGCCGATTTTACATTTCTCGCGCGTTCCCTCTTTTTTTTTTTGTTTTCAGCGTGGACATATGTCAAACGTGTTGGTACTAGTGTGAACAGGAACAGTTCTCGCAAAAAAGCTGGAACAGCACTGACAGCAGTTGGAACAGTTCCAATATGGCGGATGGGTAAATGGAAATCGATAAAACAAAACAACCTGTTAATCGTTCCATATTATAAAAAAGATTATAAATATCCAAAGGTATTTACTGCATCTGAACATACCCCCCATTCTACAATATTTACACATTTGCTGCTTGTTACAATAAATAAAGCGCGATTAAAGAAAAACACCAACTCTGCGAACAACTGCTCGTACTCAACCACGCTTCAATGCTGTTACTATTATGTTTCATATACATTTATGTATGTAGATTTTTAGTTATTTATCACAGACACAATAATTACAAATTATGCACACTCTCCCAGTATAAAATATAATACTCAATCTAGTATCAAGGAAAACCTTGATTCACTGCTTGATATGTGAATGAAATCATTTGACCAACTCAATATATTAATTGTTTTCCTATTTTTTATTTTCATTCAACAATCACAGTTTCCAGTTGAAATTGCGCTTTAAACGTCAAATTGATAATAATTCTTAAACTATTCTCCATAAATTATGTATAACAAAAGTTTAGAAAAATTTCTTCATCTCTACTTAGACTGTTTGTGAGATGTAAATGGTATGTATGTACCTACTATCTGCCGTCGGGGGTCAGACGGTTTGTGTAATCAGTCGTGTGATAATTTTCATGAAAACGCCTACTTCAATGAAATTTGCGTTATTGAAAATTACACACAAAATTAAATCTAGATTTGTACTAAATAGAAATAAATATTAACATAGGTCAAATTTGATTGGAACGATGGAATGGTATAGGACAGTGTACGAAAAAGTAATGAACAACAACAATTGTCGGATAAATTGATTATATGGCTTATTGGCAAACCAAACATTTTTTGTTTTAGCGTGTGACTCGCCGATGCGATTGGGCTGCACCTCGACCTAAAATATATTTTGTGCTAAATGTCAGAGATATTGCTTAGGAGAGAAGCGCCTCTATTTTTCTAATGATGCTCATGTAACGTTCAGCAGAAGAATAGCATCTAGAACTTAAGAGCTGAATATAAAAGGATCCATCATGGGATTTTGTTCTTAAATTTATTCAATTTACATCCACAACTTTTACACTTTTATTGCTAATTTTTAGAAACAAAGAAAAAAAAATATTTAAAGTCCAGTCGATTTGATTGCGAATATTTTTCCCATTGACGACTGGGAGAGTTTTTATTTCTACATGACGATGGAATGAAGTTTTACATAACATACCTGCCTGCCTACGTAAAAAACTGGTTTATCTAGTTCGGCTGAGTTCTAAACTTTTAACTGGCGTCATGATGCTTTGGATGTAAACAAAAAAAAAAAAACCAACCACAATTTAAGAATGAAAAATATGGAAACTTTTCAATTAGGAAGGAAGGGGCACTTCAGATGACGTACATACTTATGTATACATATCATCGGTGAAATATTATATCTATTCAGTTGTATATCCGACCTTGCCATTGTGTATAGTTACGAAAAGTCTGTTGTGGAGCGGTTTTACATTTTTTTTTAGAAATTTCTCATTAACCATATGAATAGATATCAACATCGTGACTGTTCTTTTTTTTCACATCCAATCAAGTCTATTCAACTTCTTGTGGCTAAATAATGATCTAGCCAATTTGAGTTTAGCTAATTTTTGTTCTTTGTAGAGCTGTTAAATTCGCAATTAGTTTCTAGATTTTATAAAGGGAAGATTGTAACAGATGGGACACTGAGGAACGTTCAATATTTTGGTATTGTATTTTTGGAAAATGTACTAGAGTATTACATACTATAAGAAATTAATTCAATTTCAAAAGAAAGAGTTAGTCGTGTGAATGGAATTGGCTGTGGATAAAAAGTAGATACCCCTGTGTGCACCATCCACAAGAAAGGAGATACTCTGGACTGCGTCAACTACAGAGGAATAAGTCTGCTGAATGTCGCGTATAAAACATTTTGGCCCATTCCAGTGTGGTGTTAGGTAAGAAAAGTCAATAATCGACAAATTTTCATAATCCGACAGATATTGGAAAAATCCCAGGAATTTCAGATCGATACACACCATCTATTTATAGACTTTATGATCGCCTATGCAAGCATATATAGGAACGAATTATACAAAGCCATGTTAAGTTTTGGCAGCCGCGCCAAACTCTTCCGTTTGTGCAGGATGACGACGGATAAATCTCGCTGCTTCTTTCAAGTCGGCAAGAACACCGAGCCATTTTATTGCGAAAAAGGTTTGAGACAAGTCGACGTGCTTTCATGTACTTTCTTTAACATCGTTCTTAAATCAATTGTACGAAACTCACAAGCAAAAGTTAAACTTTTTCAAAAGTCCGGTCAACTGCCTGCCTATGCTGATGATATTAACCTTATTGGGAGAACGCGGCGAGCTGTCAGTGGCGCATTTGCAAGCATCGAAACGGAGGCGGCGAAGATGCGAAGATGCATGGTTGATAATGAGATCAAATGTTGAGGACTCTCAATATCGGCGACTCGGACAAAACGTCTCGAGGAGTGTGGAGACTAAGATTTAACGACGAACTATATGGGCTGTACAGCGACGCTGGGCTGGTCAAAGAGCTAAAAATACAACGGCTGAGATAGCTGGGCACGAGGAGCATATGGACATTACCGAACACGCCGGACGAGTTTTTGAATCCATCTCTGAGGGACAACGTAACCTCAACCAACTTTGTGTGCGTAACTGGAGGAATTTTTTTTTCACATTAAGAACTTTATGTTTTTTCTCACTTAACAAGAAGGTATGTAATTCCATGCACCAAAATGAAAAACCAAAAAAAGGGTTTATTTTAAAAGAATGGAAATCAAATGTATTGTCATGTCAGAACTCTTCTTTCTTTTGTAGCAAGGCAAACAAACATGTTAATGAGCCAAAAACCATTTCCGTTTCATCTCTTCCCCTCCCCATGCCATAACGAATTAATCATAAAATTCAGAGAATTCATATTGTTGACAGTTCTCAATGTGTAGCATTAGCTTATGCATTCACTTTATTCACTTGAAACTTTCTTGAAGCAATCCTCTTTTAATCTACAAGCGCAATTCCGCTCTTTCACCTACCTCTCTTTCGTGCTCTTATGGGAACATCGATTGACATTGCCTATTTGACGGGTTCGTAGGTAAACTTTTTTGAACGTGACAATACCAACTGAGACGGTCGTGCTCCATGAATGCATCCGCGAATCTTTGGGCTTCTAACTCTATCAAGGTTCGTTATTATTATTACATACAAAACATCTCTATTCTACAAAAAAAAAGTCTGATGCATTTTAGAGTCCGTCGCTTTTTAGATAAGTTAATCGATAACTTCAATAAATAGCAAAGGACTTAAGATGCTTAGTGCATACCGACCTGTATTTCCAACGAACTGTCGAACGAGACATCTAAGGCCTACTATCCACGTAGCTGCATTTTATAAGCACGATTTCGACATTTGCAGCTTGGTGTAGGCTTGCTTGCACCTTGCATATAAACAAACGAAGCTCTGTCCTTCACGGAGCGGAAAAGTCGACGAGCTGCAGCTAGTTACTACTCAAGCCTATTGCAAGACGCATGGACATTACTTTGTTTTTAAATTGCGGCTGCGGCTGCGGCTATCTTTCTTATAGTACTTTGTTTATACAATAATACAATTCTAACGAAAAACATAAGGAAAGGCTACAGTCCGCTTGGAGCGAACAGTATGATACCCTATCCCTATCCCTATATGCCCCAAAAAAAACCTTAAGAAGATGATGGATAGCATTTTATTTCATTCTATAAAATTTAGAAAAAAAAAAAACATTTTTTGAAAAAACGCCCCCAAAAAGTGGGCGTGGCCAAAAACTTTGTATGGGCGATATATTGGAAAAAATATTGGCTAAATATCTTGTTAAACACTTTTTTTCGGCTTCTATGAAAATTATCGAAGAAAACAGCATTTTAGTGAAAAACGCCCACAAAAAGTAGGCGTGGCAAAAAACTTTATATGACAAACTTATAAAGGAGGGCAGTGCCTACATATCTTGTGAAGGTTATAACCCTCTATCTGTCCATCTGTAGCTTTAAATCGGTTTTTTCTAAATTGTGGGCGTGGCAGTGGGCGTATTCCAAAAAATTTTACACTTAACCATTTCGGAGCCCTAGGGAGTATGTGGTCCAAATTTCAGCTTTCTAGCTTGAATTTAAAGGCCTAAAAATTGCGTACGGACGGACGGACGGACATTGCTAGATAGTCTTAGGATTTGGTCCTGATCATAAATATATATACTTTTATGGGTCTACGACGAATATTAAGGGGTGTTACAAACTATGTGTCAAAATTAATATACCCTTAGGATAGGGTATAAAAACGTCTTTTGGCAATGCCGAACTTTAAATTTTTATAAAAATTACATATATTTGCAGATTGCATGAAGCTTGTATGACGGTGCTTGTGGGCAGTGCTTATATGCAAAATATGCTTGTTGTTGTTTGCATGCAACGCACAAATTGTGTGAGTTGGGACAGTGAATTAAAAATTCTAGTATGTGGCATCGTCTTAATAGGATGCTAATTATCACGTAGAGGAGTGGCTCCTGGAAAGTTTAGCTGGCGACATTGTTTATTTAAAAGACCCTCAGTCAGCCGCCATTTTTTCAGAATCCTTTACAACGAGTTGACCTTAGGCCATAGTAAACAAACTTCGGTGGCCGAATTTCCCGAGCATTTCTCCTTCTCCTAAAGTATCCCTGAACGAGTTATTTTTTGTCGCAAATCATGGGTAGCCTAGTTGATATCAACAAGTAAAAAATATACTTTTTCACACTCGTGATACCGGCAATCCATACACTTTGCTTGGATTTTTAGGGACTTTTCTTTGGCAAGATTTTTGCAACAAGTGGATTCCAAATCCCAGCGAGCTCTATTATACGAAGAGCACTTTGGCTCACGTTCGAATGACACCATATTTCACTTATCACTTCTTTAGCTTCTTCTGTCCACTAACATGTTTCTGTGTCGTGTTGGTAGTATCCTTTTAAAGCTCCAAGAAGTAATTTAGCTCTGTCTAAGCATACCGCATATCTTGTGGATCGCAGGTAGCGGAAGTAATTGACATGGTGATAATTAACGCTTCGCCTTTTTCTTGTACCAATTGATTTTCTCAAAAGAGTTTTTTTGTTCTTCATCTCTATAAATATTTCCGAAACGTTCTTCATCTCTATGAATATTTCCGACACGCTGTTGCTATGTTTATCCTAAGATCACATTGCAAACTCTTTTCTTTCGTTCATGCAACTTACATTTATCGCCACTACAACAAGTGACCAGGCGGCGGCTTTTTTTGATGGAGTTAAATCACCAACAAAAAACAATATAGCCGGAATGCATATTTTTTCCTCTGATTGCACTCATATAAGAAACCTATGCACTAGTTTGAGAGACATCAAAGGACATTCAATCGCGTTCTTACTATCATCTCTTCCAGCTCGTAGCTGCACCCACTCATACCTTCAGCGTTCCCAATCACTAGCCAAACCGACTATTCCCTTCAGTGTCGTCATGAGCAATGTTACTTGTATCTCGAAAACTATGCAAGAGTATTTTCTATGTTGCTTAATAATTATTATTTCATCCAAGTCTACTCTCGATTTCATTTTCAATGAAAACAAAAAGATTGGCGGCAAACTTGACGCGTGTATTTACACCAAAAACAAATGCTAGGAAAATTGACAATTAACACATTTTTACATACAATCGGCGCAAACAATCATTAACACATCATTCACCACAGAATAACAATATAATTAAAAAAAGATGTTACATATTTTACAAATAAAATATGAGTTTGCAAAATAATGTTAACCATTTTTTTTTTACCGAGAAAGACTACGTTTAAGTCCACCACAAAACCACCTAAATATTTTTCGCAGCACCACCCAACCTTACTTTACTTTTTATTTTTTTAATCTCTGACATACGTCAAACTATCACACGTGACAGGAATATAACTTCTTGGTCTCATACAGAATGCTTGGGCAAGCAGGAATTTAGGTCCAGTATAGGTTGTTTTTGCTGAATAAAATATTAATTTTTTTTACTGCCACTAGTATTTCTAGTTCCGCTACTAGCGCCATGAAGCTGTGCACAAGTATTGCATTTCAGCTGGTATTAGTAATAGTCCCTGGATCAGCTAATTTGTGTACAACTTTAGTAAAGAAATTGGCCATAATTGAATGGGAGTTTTGCTTTTTATAAAAAAACACTTACATGTGCATTTATATAGTGTGATTCATTTGATTTTCAATAGCATTTTTAACTTTCTCGTATACCTTAGTTTACCAAAGAGAAAGTTATTGCGATCGTGCGGAAATTTCGAACTCAAACTGAGTATGAGGGATGATATTACTATTAGAGAAGTCCAAAAAAGTGGGTCCGCCAATGCTGTCCGTTGGTCTGTCTGTCTGTCTGTCCGGGCGCCGTAAGGCGAAAAGGTTCCACGGATTTGCTTCAAAGTTCGTATATAAGGTTCTTGGGGTTACATCTCGGGGCATCTTTTAATTTTTTACTTTATCTTTTGAAATAACGGTACCTGCCATACAAATTTTTTTGTGAAAATCACTTATCACTATTTTTCTCGAAAGTGTTTCCAAGGATTTCCGTCTTTTTTGTACTAAGGATGTTTAGGGTAGTGCCAAAAATTCTGCAGTCGTGCACTTTGTTACCGTCAATGGTAACTGTAATCGCGACATGTAAACGGACTATGTACTTCCTGAAATTCTAGATTATGGTCTCGGTGAGCTCTGGTTTCGACAAGACGGCGATACGAGCCATACAGCGCGTGAAGCAATGGACTTGTTGAGAAATCATTTTGTTGAGCACTTAATTTCACGTTTTGCTACGGTAAATTTGCCGCCTAGATCTTGCGATATCACACCTTTGGACCATTTTCTCTGGGGATAGAGTCTCAGGTCTCAGGTTTGACACTTTGGAAGCTGACATTACTCTTATTATTCACGAGATACCAGTCGCTCTGCTCGAAGAGTCGCCCAAAATTGGCGACACTTAGTCGTGGCCAACATTTACATGATATAATTTTCAAAAAGTAAATGCTATCAATTGTTCTTTAAAATTATAAAATTTATGTGTTTTATTTTACATTATAAATCAAACTTCACGATGGTTTAATTATATTAGTCATCGCATACTTTACAACAAAGAAAAGTTTTTACTCACTCTTAGTGAGTGTGTGGCCTCACGATTAAACCAAAATTAATAAGATGAAACAACTTTTGTAATAAACTGATTAAACGTGCACCTTCCACTAAGTACAGGTAAACTATGACAACTTTATCCAGTTGTAAGCGTTTTATATATGCAATCTTATTGTAAAATCCGCTTGCATTTAATTCAATGTAAAAATCTAGCACTAACCTGTTCCGTCTAGATGGTGCCTGATGCATTATACACTAATAATTTCGTCATAAATAGTGTTTACGGCAGCAGGATTTTTCTTCAATTCAAATTATGATTGGAGCATAAAAACAGTCGAACGTCTGGATTGCCACAGATTGGGAAGCAATCCTTGTCGTATTCCTCCTTTTAATAAATACATTTGGAAATATGATTTCATCTTATAGGGGCGTTTAGTGTCATTATTGAACTAAATTACAGTACAAGCCCAATAATGATAACTGCATCCAGTACGTGCAATGTTTTACAATTAAATAATATATTTTGAATGATAAAGCACAGTCCCATTTGTCTCGCAGGGTTAATAGAGATGGACTAAAGTAGATAATTAAACAAAATTATATTAATTTAAGTAAATTAAAAGGAGACTTAAATAAGTATGCAATTGTAAGTAAATGTGGAGAGATCCGATAGCCAACGTAACCACAACTAGTGTGCGTTTGTTTACCCACGATTTACGAATTGAAGAACCACCTCTTGATGCCGGTCGGTATTCTCTTGTGCCTGCTATCGAAGGAACGTAATTATTTTTAAATTGAGGCCCCGACTGCTGAATATGTATAACGATATCACTAGTTGTTCTGAGACGCTCTGACTAATATTGGTTAAATATGATACTACAGGGATCTAGGAAAAAGCTCCTCCCCACCAGTGCTGACAACCTTCGTATGATTGAGCGCAGTATATTCATAAAAAAAGGTCTTACAAAAGATCTTACAATACCTATGGTAAAAAATATTATGAACGCTTTTTAAAATGAAAGAAGGCCTTTGGCCATCTATTTTCTCTAAGGTTTTCCTAATTTTTTCGACGACGCGCTATTGCCTCGCATTAGCTAGGTACACATGTATATTATGACCTCAATAGCGTGTAGATCTCCGCAGAATCTGCAGCTTTAGGTACCCTATGTCCCTCAAGACCCGACCAACTTAGACTGGCAAACCTACCGCTTTTTTCCTTAATAGTACCCCTTATCATTCAGAGGGGAAGGTTTGATGTCTGCAACCTCGCTGTAAATGAGCAGCCCTCTTATTCTTGCAAGCTGATTCGCCTGCTCATTTCTCTCAATATTGCAGTGTTCTGACACCCAGCATAGTCTCACTCGTTTCTGCCTGCCGTCCTACACTACTCGGGATACAATACTTGTGTCCGGTAGTCGTATAGACACTCTCAGTTTTGTATCTTTTAAAAAGATACCAGAACCTTTTCCTTATGATGTTTTCAAACCATCTGTAAAAATCGCAATTTCGATCGATCTGATTATTAAATTTCTTTGCCAATCCTTTCTTTTCGGATGAAGCTATGGAACAACACCAACGGTTGCGTCATAACCCGTAGTCTGTGGCCTGTTGTTGACACCAAACGATCAAAGTCCCTAGTCTCTCTTAATAGAAGTCAAATCCGGATGCTCGTCGGGGTATTAACCGGACACTGCATCATAGAAAGCATGGCTAAAAGGCTAGGGCTCTTTGTAAATGACTTCTGCAGAAGCTGCAGAAACGAGGAGGAAATAGAGTCCGTGGAACATCTTCTATGCCACTGCCCAGCTTTACAAAAGAATGCCGCTTATCATGCATGGGAGCACGGTTCTTTGAAAGTCTGGACGACTTGGCTGGGATAACTCACCTCTATCTGACTATCGAAGTGGATTTTTTAGCCACATGTTTTTACATATATAAATAGAGTACTCACAATGGGCCTTCACGGTCTCTGCGTGAAATTTGCGTCTGCTTCAAAACTGCCCTCCTAACCTAACGTAACGTAACCTAAAGAAACGCTCTGAGATGGATCTATTTAGACCAAATCTGTTTGGTCGCTAGATCACTTGTCCACCTAGGGTTGGTGGACAAGCTTACAACTTCCTTTTACTAGTAGCAATTCTTCTATTTACTAAACCACATATCTTAATTTGTTTTTTTTTTGTAATTTCAGCATTTGACACACAACAATAATAACAACAGCAACAACAATCGCAACTACAACAACTTTACATCAAATCAATCACAAAATGGATACAATAACGACTATGACCAAGTGATCAATTTTGTAGACTCCCCACCAAATTCTGAAGAATCGTGGACAGGTAAACTAATTAAATTTTCACTTTTTTGCTAATTGCAAATATTATTAACCGCAAAAAATAAAAACCAACAATTAGTATACCAGAAAAAGCTTGAAGAAGTAACTTACCATTTATTTCAATACGCAGACGAACAACATCAACAACAACAAACCCAACAGCAGCAGCAACAAACTGCTAAAATCCCGCCAACAGGACCTAGAATCATTGATGTTCAAACAATCTACGGACAGCAACAACAACAACAACAACAACAACAGCAGCAGCAAGCAGCCGCAGCAGCAGCGGCAAGTGGTCAACGTAAAAGGCGAATGGATTGGAATCCACTCGAAATCAGCCAAAATGGTAACAATGGAACCAATGGCCAGCAGCCAGCTCCAAAAATTCCTAATCTGACGAATGGTAATACAGCCACCAATAACAACAATAACAGTAACAGCAACAACAGCGCTAATAACAATACCGCCAATAATACTGTCAACAAGGAGAAGGAAAAGAAAAAGCTCTCCAACGGCGATACTAATGGTAAGTTGGTTTTATACACATACACAATACTATCCAATCTTAGCTGTAACTAACTCCTATTGCCATCGACCGGTGTTGCCTAGTGAAAAGTCAGCTAACACTAGTTTTGACAGTTTGTTCCGTCATGTTTTTAGCGTTGTATGCGATTGCAGGCAGAATACGAATTAACTGCTGAAAAGATGCAGATGCAGTTTTCTTTAGAACGAACCAGATACATTAACAGGTTTTCTGTTTTCTTTGAATCGAATCTTTGTTTGTTATAATGCAGCAATGTTTATTTTTACACTTTTTCCTTCTTTCAAACATGTGCGAATATGAATCTATGAATTTTGTTTTTGTGAGTTAACTGATCCAGTGGGATGAAGCAGTTTCGTTTAGGTGACGGTGAGGGTTCTATTCTGTCGGTATTATGCGGTAGATACTTGGATCTTACCAGACAATTGATGCCAAAAATGACTACCTACGGCCAAGACGAAATCAACAGCATTCGCAGTTTTTGCGACATACTTTTTGTATACCATGCCGAATTCTAAATTAAATTGTATTTAATCAATTAGTAACTTTGGTGAGAAATAGCGTTAGATCGCTATTAACATATTTTCCTTTGTTTAAATTTTGCCTCAGTCCAAAACTCGATAACCGCTTTCTGAAATATGTACCTGTGATTAGATTTAAGCGTTTTGTATATTTAAAACGTTTAAACAAAGTGGCTGTAAACTCTAGCAATATGACACCTTTTCTCTAAAAACAAAAAGTCTTGACATAGGCGCCTGCCTAACGAAAAACACTTACTGCGAGTGGAGCGAAGAAGCCGCGTGAGCTGTGTCGCCACCTTCGCAGAGTTGATATCTCTTAGTATCACGTACCGTTTCATGTGTATATAAATATGGAATACATTTTTCAGCACGCATTAGTAGGCTTTATCTTCTGAGACTTGTGGGACATAATCAAATTTTTTACTAATGTCACTGCGACGCGTACTGTACCAAGGAATATAAGGCTGAAGTAAATTAAAAAGCCAACCGCTTCACTGTCTGTCTAATCATAACTGCATTCCTAGTGCTCCGCCTATGAAGTTCACAGATTTATTTCAAAAGATATTTGCGGGCCCCCGGTTTATCACTTCATCACGGATCCCAATTAAATGCGGGTGTGTTGTTGAATTTGTGTCATTCGAAATTATTTAGGCCTTTCACGTCGATTGCCATTGCATTTTTGATGGCGTTCGTATGGCCTCTACCTTGAAATGGCAGTACCAACTGAGTTGGTCGTGCTCTAATTCTTCGAGAAGAATTATTTTACGTGCAGTCTTCCTCCTTTTTTTCGGCCACAAAAGGTAGCAAAGTTTTTTCGACCACTTTATCTAACCTACACTATCACGATGATTGACGTCGTCATCATCGCTGTGGATCGTGTGTAGGGTAGTTTCATCCTTGCTTATTATGGTTTCATCGTCAGTAAAGGATAAGTGTTGTACTTAAAGGCCTGTCAGTTTGAGTTGGTGCATGGAACACGTATTTCTTCACTCTAATACATTTTCAACGATCTTTATGATATGTGCCTTCAGCTTAGCTGGATATGTATTAACCCAAAAAAGAAAACTGTCCTAAAAAGCGCCATCTAGACTTTTGTCAATTATCTGATCGACCCGGGAAGAGTCTTTGCCTTAGACAATTTATCCCTCTACCACTTTGGCGTTCGCGATGAATGTCCCATTAAAACAGATAGTCAATCTTCCCTGCCATCTGGAACCTGAAGGCTGAGATTCTAATATTCCCTTGGCTGAAGCACAGATGTCCATTCTTTCTTAAATTGATTCAACTTATATTATGTATGATCTGATCGTATTTACCTATACTGCCGTGTTAAGCAAGAAAGTTCTATTATATTATGTAGTATCCCCTACAATTCATATTGCAACCATCTTTCGAGTTAAGCAAGAAAATCCTTCATCCCGAATTTGGCAAACCTTTTGCAAGTTTTTTATTAAATGAAGTTTATGGTCGGAGACCGTTTGTTAAGCGCCGCTTTGTTTTCAGTGGAAAGGAACCCTACCGAGTACCTTCAGCCTTCAATAGAGAAATAAAATCATAATTCATATATAAACTTCTCTCGTTTAAGCTGTGGACATACACTAAAACTAACCTATAGCTCGTAGGTAGTTTTTCGCTAATTGTAAAGAATTTAATAGCATTACGAATACATAATAAGGAAACACCTCGAACTAATTTTATTAGACCCACACAGTCCAACAATTTTCAAATACAAAGGTTATTGCGCGCAAACACCTACAGCCGTAAATAGCGCACCCCACTTAATGTTCAAAATTTAGATTTAAATGTCAAACCAAAAATGATGAGATTCCTCTAAAATATTGTTTTGTTTTGTTTTCTTAAACTATTGATGAAGATAAATGTGCATTTCTTAAAATAAAATACAACCGCTTATTTAAATAAAACAAATACAAATAAAGAAATTTAAGCCAAATAAATAATTGCTATAAATTTCTCAACTATAGTTCAAAGCTTCTTGTGAAATGGTAATAAATAGTTTGAAGAACAAATTTGATAAAATAAGATTGATTTCAACTTCCAATGTAAAATATCTGCCGACTATAAATTCAGCTTGTCACTAGTGCTAATTTATAAGAAGTCTTCTATAACAATTTACAATATTGCAAATGCAATGTTTACATTTTATATCATTCTTAAATTATCACTCTTAAATTCAACGATCGATTCTATTAGCAGCTTCTGCTATCTTGAACCTCAGAATAATAATAATAATAATAATTTGTATCACGACTGATATGCACAAAATGTTTGACCCATTCAAAGTAAAAGCAAAAGCACTCAAAGTCGGTCTTTTCAATAAATTATCTACAAAATAATCTTGCAATAGAGTATGTACCAACACTCTCTAGCCTTGTTTACCCAGACACTAAAGAAGGTGCAAAATAATAGCATAGGTCCACTTCAAAAGTATCTACAAATTAACTATAATTTCAAAAAACAACTTCTCTCCTTATCTAACAACTTTTCGTGATATCATTCTAAAAATATACATTTTGTTTTATTTTCTTATAAAAAAAAATATAGCCAACTCTTCGGTCCAAAGAGGAAATTTATAAATATTTTTTTTAGCAAAAATAAACGTCAAATAATGAAAATCAATGCACGCTGTCAAATTTACATAATGTATAATTAAATTGGAGAGATGATTACCAAAAATAAACGCATTGCATGCAAAGCAGAGCGTGGTGCTGGTGACATGGTTCTAAAACAAAACAAAAAAAAACAAGTTTAGAAAGTCTCACCACAATCGAAAACATGATTCACAGCGTGACCATTGATAACGTATGAGATTCATCTTTGATTTTATTTTTTTTTTGACAATTTTGTTTCTTAACAGTTTTATTAATTGCATGGCGTTTTGATGTTCCCTTCAATATGTGGTGTTAGTGACATTTGGTATATACCATTTTGACGTTTACAGTTTACCATACGAAATTGGATTAAAGTATAGTTGTTCATATTAATCCAATAAAACCAGTTTCCTCCTTTATACAAACTGTCGATCGAACAAGGTAGAGTTTAAAAGCGAAAGCTCTGCCAAAAAAAAGTATACCCAAATATGTATATAGGTATATGGAGTTGCAAATATTCAAATGAGGAATTAAATTAATGTGCATGAGTTGTAGTGGAACTATTTCTTTTTGTTTTTTGTCTTAAACTACTTTTCCAGCAAGTACTGAACCGAAACTAAAACTAAATTGCACCACATCTTTCTTAAATCCCGATATTAAACATGCACATTATAAATTGTAATCTGTTAAGGATAATGCTACGTTTCCACCGAGCACTAGATCGAGATTAAGGTTAATCTGCCCTTAATCTACTTTAAATCTTAAGATTTGCCTTACAAATTTTAATCTGCTAAGCACAAGATTAAAAAATAATCTTGAAAAAAAAACTAGGTTTGAATGTAAGAATCGGCTTCTGAACACACTCAATACCAATTTGCCATACCTGGATATGTCAAAAGTGACGTTGGTTGCTGAGAATTGAGAGCTAGGCAGGAATTTGCCAACAAGATGTTGGACCTTTTGTGCGCAAATTTGTGAGCCGGAAAGCTGGTTGAGAGAAAACCCTTATGTTAATCTCCATTTTTATGGTGGAAACGTGTGGGCGACTTTTCTTCTAGGTAGCAGGCTTTGAAAGTTAATTTTTTGGAAAGATTGCTTCAAAAGTGGAAGTGAGGAGACCTCCATAAAATTTTAACTTTCGGTTTTAACCCCACTTTTTCAACATATAAATTTTCAATCAGATGACATAAATATTGATGAATTCAAAAAATTCTTCAAAATTCAACAAAAAACGATTAATTCCTTAAAAAAATACCAATCCCTGAAACAAAGAGAAGTGATAAAAAGGATCAAGTAAGATCTTAACTTCAACTTGATTCTGAGAATATCCCAGGCAGAGTTATCGCAATGGCATTATGATCGGTCTTAAAAACTACTTCTATTAAAGAAGAAGAATTGTCCTTCAGGGCTTCAGTCTTCGTCTCAACATGCTTGGTGTAAAGAAGCTTGCTATCGATGATAGCTGCAAGAATCAGCCTTTTAGTTGATTTCCTTGTTCTTATTATTCACCAAGAACCCATTTCTAGTTCACCGAAATTTTGATGAAAAACATGGCTGGGATCTCAAGGTTATGTTAAAATCATAATGTGTTTATGCAGCAAACAAAAGAGCTTAACTGTACCGATGTTTTTACTACGAAAATATAATAGTAAAAACAGCCATAGAGACCTTCTTAAATTTGCCATTCGAAGCTACTTTCTCGGTCCTGTACGGGCCTCAACGCTTCATATGAATTTATTTGTTCGAATCATGTGAGAGGAGAGGATTAACTTCAGGTGGACTTGCAACTTGATCGCAAAGATTTCAGGTGGTATTCACCGTGAATGCTTTAACGAGGGTTAATTATTTTTTTAGAAAGCTGTTTTATGGTTCGGTGTGTACACAGCTTTCTAGCTCCTTTTTCTATCCACAATAATGCCAAGCTATTGTCGGATAGGTTCAGATCAACCCATCCAACTGTGGAATTTTAATACTGGGTTGACGTTGTCACCTTAAGTTCACTAATTGTGTAGGGGAATTTGAGAAAGAATAAAGAAGACTTATGGTTCTTAAGTTCTTAACCTGGAACAGGTCTTATTTCAGACAAACAGACATAACGCTTTATTACTTTACTGGATCGCCAGTGGACTTGTAGGGTGAGAGAATGCTGTTTAATTTTTTCTTTGGCACCTTAAATACTTTAACAATAAGAGTAAAGTCTCGAAGGCTACTTCATTTCGTGGTCATCAGTTTTTACACTCTATCTTAAGGGTCTATTCATTTTGACACATTGTTTGTAACGCCCCTTAATATTCGATGAAGACCCACCCGCCCGTCGTCCGTATCAACTTATGAGGCCTTTAAATTTATGTTTGGAAGCTGAAATGGTTAAGTGTTAACATTTTTTAATTACGCCTACTGTCGCGCCCACAGTTTAAAGCTGTAGTTGAAGAGATGAAAGGTCAGAACCAAACATGTAGACACTGAACTCCTTCACAAGTTTGCCAAATAAAGTTTTCTGCACGCCTAATTTTCGTGGGCATTTTTTTTTTTTAACAAAATGCGGATTTGTTAGAAAATTTCTATAGAAAACGTCAAAAAATGTAAAGCAATTATTTTTTCTTCCCTATCACCCATACAAAGTTTTTGGTCACGCCCACTATTAATGATCAGTTCGTTATGCCGGCACATAGCCAGAGGTTTCAGAATTCCCAATAGAATATTAAATAGGTACACTACTTCTTCCGTTAAATGTTTTTACTTTTTTTTTTTATTTGCTGCTACAACTGCAATTTTTTAATCCAAAAATCTTGAAAAATTCCTTCTATCCACCTTTATTTAATGACAAAAGTTTAAAAATAGTTTATAGAGGTAATTTTGTTTATCAATAGTCTTATTTTGTTTTTCCTTATCACAGACACCATACAGTCTGTCTGACAAGATAACACCTTTCGCAGGAAAAAATAAAAAATAAAAAAAAGTCAAAACAATGAAATACGTCAACCGAATCAACTCTTCGCCGTGTCTTCCTTATCGATAGACTAAAAATTTCACACATATGCATCTCCCTTTGATAAGATAATCTCTAATCTCCCAAACTTAACCAGACCTCCGCCTCTAACGTGCCAAAAAGAAAAAAAAAACAGAAATACAAAATCAAACACAAATCTCCTTCGGCTAGATGTAGTAGCTCAAACTCCGTGTTCCTACCTCACAATCTAGATTACACTTTACAACGTGCTAAATGGGTCGTGTATAAGGTCATTACTGCTTCAAGGGAGATATGAGTCCGAATAAGTAGGCACACAATAATATTTTCGAGTACCGCACACACTGACAGAATCTTGTTGTTGTCAAAACACTTCAACATTTTACTTATACATTAATCTGCAAAAGCTTGGCTATAAGTATACGTATTTGTAAATCAATCCACTATACACCAAATCAGTTATTAAATATTTTATTAAACTTATTGTGGGCCGATCTGTTGGATTGTTTGCATCCATAAACACGTTGTCCTATCGGTTTGCTTTACCTTTCCCATCAGCTTTTCGAAACTCAATTCGAATTTATCGGTTTTTGACGCATAACAAATTATTTCATCTTATGGCTGTTTATTTGCGTTCTTAATCAGCTGCTTTCACTCATTTGTGTATGCGTTTGAGTGCATGTGCTTGTTATCAACTAACTTATCACACCAATCAAGTGTAGTCGGGGCCTTAAACAAATAAAAGACAACAAACGGCAAATGTGTATATAACAATTAAACGGGAACATTGTAACGCGTACACAATAGAGATGTGCTAATGTAAATATTCTAAATCTGTAAACACAATACAGTGCGTCTCCAATTCACAATCGGTTTATACATATATATATATATATATGTATAAAAAAAAACTTGACTAACTTTATCAGACTTAACAGTTCCAAGAAAACCTACAATAAAAATAAATACCTTATTTCTTTTGTTGATTTGTTGTTGAACAAATAAAAATAAAAAAGTTTAAAAGTGTGTTAATGGATGACTAGAACTTACTAATATTGTGTGCGCGGTTTTTTTTAACCACCCGCCTCCCCCCTATCTTCACCCTATCTTAATTCCGCGTGGCCTCCGTTGCTACGTTGCTCCATATGAAATGCAAAACTTTTCAAATCAAAATGATAACATTCGACGTTTCAGCAGATATCAGAACCTTGTTGGTATGTGTACTTTCAGAGAAATTTTAATTTACATGTGTGTTGTTTTGTATTGAATTTTCACTGAAAGAGAGAGAATGTGTTTTTGTTGAGAGATTATGTAAACGGGAAAGTTTTAATGGAAGAACGGGACGTTTTCCTTTAAATGTTTTATAAAAATATTTATTCATTTTTTTTCTTTAGATATCTTAAATAAACGAAAATTCTTGGACAATTTTTACAGTTCATGCATAACACAAAGATCTTCATGTCATTTTAGGGGTATACGAGATATGTAAAAAGGTTTTGAGAGACCGCTAGTAAAAAAAATGCGCCATTATAAAAGCATGTTAGCAAACAATTGAGTAAGTAATTTTAGTGCTAATATCTGCATTGTCCTGGAAATCGGTTTTCGCATTGAGTGTTATTTGCATATTCATTTAAACACTCAAGACTTACTGAGTGGAGTTGTCAAAGGTTATCATAATCATACAAAAATTCATGTAAATGTCCTTAAACTGGGAAACTGGAGTCATGTGTCGTCGTGTTCAACTTTTAGCAAAGCCATCTTTGGTAAGAAAACAGGTAAATACAGCAAAGTCGACTTTTACAGGACAGATTGAAACAACAATGTCTGAGCAAAAAATTTAAGTTTGAAAGGAAAAATTATTTAAAAATATCCTGAAAGTACATTTATTGTGGCACGTAAATAAAGTAGGTAATTTGCTAAAGCTTTTGGGCTTGGAAAATGGACCGAAAAACTGCAAAAGTGTTTACAATTTTTATGTGAGTTGATAAATCAAAGCTTGCAGTTTTCATTTTAGAGATTATGTCATGTTAATATTGACCACGACTACGATTTAAGAGGTCCGTAGGTGGAGTCCGAATTTCATTTACTTTTTTTCTAATGACAGGTGTAATGTTGTTTTTTAAGGCTTGACTTGTGTGGCATGCAGCCGCCTCACACCACACGTCAAAAAAAAAAGTCAGACATCGTTGAATGATTGACGTTTACATCGTATTCACGGTCATCTTTGGAAAAATACGGTCCAGTGATTTTGCCTGACCATAAACCCATCAAACAGTGAATTTTTTCCGGGTGCATTGGCAGCACTTGTATTTCCTGATGCTGCTCATCCCCTGCAGATCGTAAAATGATCGGAATGCGTGAACATTTTTTCGCAGGGCGCCATTAAGTCTTTCCATGATTTCAAATATTTCACGAATAACTCGTGAACTATAAAAAATTAAATACTAAAAAACCAGGGACCAAAATAAATTATCTATAGATATTTGTGATCACCATTAATAGTTATAAAGTTTAGTTAATGTCCGCTCATCCAGGAGTTATTAAAATTTTAAGGAAAATAATTCTTACGTCGTCGTAACCGTGGCAAGTTTACAATAGTAAATCATCTGTCGAAATTTGTAAAAAAAAGTCTTATAATAACGTCACTGGGTCCCAATTTCCACCACGAGTGACCGACAGGTAGGTGTTGTGAATGTCATGATAAAAGGGAAGAGATACATATATGAGTGGGAGATGGACGGCTAACATTCATCTGTTCTTCTTTGTCTACATCCGTTATTTTCGATAGTATTTGTTTCGCGTTAGACAGCAACCAAACAATCAGTACTCAAGAATCATAAAAATGTCGAAAGAGTAATAAGGAAAACACTGATGAATTAAAGTTTTTGTAATAATAAATACAAAATATTTTAACCACCTGATTTGTGTGTATTAAACGTAAAACGTAAACTTATAGCATGTTTAAACTACAACAAAATTTTGCATTCAATTTTTCTGTTTCCATTAAACTTCCAACATTTCAAAAAGACAACAACTGCCTTAAGCTGCTTTGCGCTTGCGCTACATTTCAGCGTAGCTGATTTTACAACCTTTTATTTTTGTCAGCGCAAAAATTTAAATTTCTGGCTGAAAAATCTGTTATTGATTTATGCTTTACTCCTCACTAAGTACCATTGAAATGTGTTATAAATGATTGTCCTATTTTGTATTCATTCATTGGAAAGACTTATGCTTTTTGAATACATTTTTGAAAAAAATATTAAGTATACGCCACCGTAGTAAAAGATAAATCATTACAAATATTACGATAATGTCCTAGGTTCAACTTATATTTTACAGGTTTGTATATGAATATTGTTTTAAGGCTGGTGTAGCTAATGGGAAAAAAATATACGCAGGTGTACAAATTGAAAGTAACTAAAAGAAGGGGAAATGCTCAACAAATTTGCCACAAATGCGTCCATTTGGCGTCGCTGATATTCTTTTAAACGATTTGAACTAACCTTATTGTTTAAGTCCAGCTTTTTTGGTCTGAATAAAATCAAATAGATGGTTGCTTTAATCTCAGTTTTGTCTCACACTTCGTCTCAAATTATCTTTCTTATTTTTATTATTGTCTGTAACGTCGCTGATGACATTGTACTGGAACAGCAACGAAATATAAATCTATATAAATTCCAAACTTGATTGTGTAAAACACCTCTCAAACCCACATAATCTAGCATCACCTATGTACATATGTATATCATTAGCATCGCTGAAATCGAAAGACTTATCCCTCTTGGTATGTCTGTTAATGACCTAACATATTCGATGTCACCAAAAACTCTAGTAAATATCTAGGCTTCAGCGATAATAAATAAATATTAGGCGCAAACAGCCTATACAGGTCCTAAAACCTAGATTCTCTAATCATTGTGTGTGCGAAGATATATTTTTTGATACGACTTGAGGGATCTACAGTTTAATTCCGATTCCAAACGGTAATTTTTAGAAACCTTCTCATAACATTTTTTGCTCTTGGATGTTTCTCAGTCTTTTGCAAGATGAGGGGATGCGAACATTTGTCTCTATAATTTAGTATGCGTTATTTTCTTGAAACTTGCGTAATTGTGCGCATGATTATTTGTCCCGGTGCAACAATGAAAGATTTAGAGCTACTAAAGAGAATTAAAAAATACGCGCTAAAACTTATTGGTGACCGAGATATCTGGAAGTCGCTTGACTCCCTGAGTCATTGTGGTATTGCTTTCTACCTACCATTTTATATGGGTATTTTATCGATAAGTACATATATAAAATACTTTTTAATCGCTATAACCACCATGTCAGGAATACACATTAGTTCATCTTCAAGGCCACATGGTATAGTGGCAATAATCATTGTATTATAATTCGTAAAGTTTATTTTCCCGTGAACAGACAGAGCAAGTCGATTGCATCGAGAAATTTTACGTTTGATATTGTAACTATAACTCAATCGACAAAGGTTCGCGTTATTGTGAATAAAAATGCTATTTATTGTGAATAGAGCATTCTTTGAACATTTTTGAACATTTCAATTGATTTTTTTAAAGTATTTATTTTTGTGTAAATAAAATTAGTACAAAATAAAATGTTTTCAATTTGAAGAAGGAAACTTGCACAGAGACTTCTTAGTGATGAGAAGGAATAGGAGGCGATTAATAGATGCTTCCATTTCTCTTGAACTTGAATTTCAGTTTTATTCTTAAATATCTTTTTCTTTGTTTTGCATTTAAATCATGCCCAAACCTGTTATGATAGCTTATGTTCACTGATACGATTCATATGTACGTAAATTCAAATTTACTTTTAACCCTGCATGAGCCCCTAAGCTATTCAGTTCGTGAACTTTTCCCACCTGCGATTTTGCGTAAATAGCCTCAGCAACAACTTTTGACCCGTAATCAAGTCAATTTGTATGAAATAGTTATAAAAGTGAAAGAAATTACATTTTCGTTTTTGAACAAACTATTTTTTTTTCAGCCACACAACACACAATCGAAAAGAAAAATGTAGACGATAAACAACGAAAAATATCGTTCACAATCGACATTTGCAATACCGAAGTTCAAGCTACTATAAGCCTTATGGAAGAGACCAATATTTTTCCAAGATCCGAACCAAATTGCATTATTTTCTGGTCTTAGTAGCCGGTAATGCCGCATAATTTATTCAATCACTAAGAAAAGTTTCTGTTGGCGTTATTAGCTTGTTTTTATATCCTGCTTTTAATGTATTTTCATTTTGATATATTTATAATCCAATTTTATGATGATCTGGCCATGTCGGTCCATTGTGCATTTTATGGCTTATATTTTAGCTGGAAGCCAGAAATTTTAAATCTGCACTTCCAGGGTCCTGTTGGAACAATGGTTTGTAATTTTATCCTATGTATTGGTATGCACTAATTGAAAGGCACATAAATGCATACATATATATATTATATCTGGTCAAGTGCATCACAATAATAACAGCCAGTGTTTATAATGATCATAAAGCTTAAGTTTTATTCGACACTTTTGCGCGAAATTCTTTCATTTTTCACACTCCATGTGACAAAAAATTAGGACGGTTAGGCAACCTAGCTAACTGTGTATTTTAATTTTTTAAGATATCATTTAGATACTAAGTTCGGTGTAAAAGTAACAAAAAAATATATATTTGCTATGTCTTATTAAATGCAATTGAAAATGCAGTTGTGAGCATGCTGCTAGACCGATTTAACCAAACTTCAATCAGAGAGCTACCTACTATGTCCAGACTTTTTGGCGTATATTTTGTGTGTGTATAATTTTGATAATTTGTTATTTACTTGGCTACAGCGCCACCTAATATGATTATAAATTATCTTAATGAAAAAAACTATATATTGTGTAAATATAACTTTTAATTTATATTACATATGTATTTCCAATTTATTTATAAAAAAAATTTATGCAAATTGGTAAATACAATTTCACATAATATCTGCTGAAATGTTTATATGTTTTTCTGACACAAAAATTAATTCCAAGAATATTTGGCGTCTATTAAATACTTCGGAGACCATATGAAAAAGCGAAAAAATATGCGAATATTTTTTAATTTTTTTCATGCCACCTGTTCTACCACCTGTTTTACCCTCGCGATGTAATTTTTTCAAATAAATAGCCCAACGTCGATTTTAATGGGGGGGGGGAGAACTCACCGCTTCGGGGAAACGTGACGTAGTGTAACATTACAGATTATTTTCGTGATGCGTCATTTAAATTGTTTTGAATGGAAAAACTTATTGAATCCAAAATTAGCAGAGAATTGAATGAAATAGCCAAGCAAATAATTTGTATACCTTCGGCCTTACTAATAATCAAACACTAATGTCGACTATTAGTTGACTGCCAGTTTAAATTAAAATGTACAGCATATTTGAAATGGTACCAATAAATAATTTGACCTCCACCTTTACTAGGCGAGGACTTTTTTATGAATCTATTACATTTGCTGTCAAATCTATTTGTCAAAACATCTGATATTGTTTTCAAACAGAGGTACTTTGAAAATAAGGCGAAGAAAATAAGTAATTAAACATGAATTCAAGTCGAGTTGACGAATCGGCAACCTCTCGAAAAGGGAAAAATTATAAAAAAAAAACAATTGACTCATTTTTAACAGAATTGCACAATTTCCCCAATGTGTAGGAGCAGTTGATGGCACACACATCAAAATAAAAAATCCTGGTGGAGAGTTTGGTGCTCGGCATAGTTTAGGTGTAGAAAGAAATGAAGCAACAAATCGGTTCGGTGTGTCAGGATTTGAGTTCTGCCAATGTGACTTGTGTTGCCATTGTGCTTTAAGTGAAATAACTTTGTTCATACCTTTAAGTGCTTTTAATTTTTTCGACATATATGTGACGCTGTGTTTGGTTTTGTGTAGAAAACAAATGTTGCAACATATGGAGAAGGCCTACCAGAAGTTTTAATCGCATTAAGTATGTTAAGAAGTATCTTAGAAAATTTGGAACCCATTCGGAACGGAAAATGTACCTATTCTTAAGTAAATGTACACACTTCGAATTACTTCGATATACGTTCAGTTAAACACTAATTTGTACAAAAGGAAACTGTTTGAATTTGTTGCGAAAATTCACAATTTGTATCCTTTTCCTAAGCTAATTGGACAATTTCTTCATGCTTTGATAAAGCCGAACAACAAAAATCGTACCTAATTGCTCCGACTAACATTATTTACTCCAAAATATATTACTATACGTTTATTTGATACAAAAAAAAATGAATTCACGGCAAGCTTCCGTTGCAGAATGAAAATTAGAGTTAATGTTGGACATAAACATGTCTTTCTGACCATTAACATTTAACCCTACAGTTAACAATTATCCGACAACTAAATTTGTTTATTGGTACAGGGATTTAAGAAAGTTTACAGACTTTAAGTTAACTGCCAGACTAAATGTGATTATTAGTACGGCCGCTTGTCATTTTAAAATACTTATCCGATACGGATCAAATATGTACTATTAAGTTTATATTTTATTTCTCCACATGATGGTATATTTAAATTCCCCATGAGGGTATTATTTTGGAAGTTTGCTCCAGGGTTTAATTCAAACTACTATGATTGAAAATACAAAAAACAACTTCCAGTTAAAATGTCATTCGATTTCATTGATATTCATGATACCTATGATACATAGGCGGCGATGAGCGTTCTTTTGTTCAATCTTATATACGCTTACCAAAAAAAACCGGCTATTGTATCGCAAACTGTGTTTGTGAATAGCGATATACACGTACTGTGATAATTCGCTGTCGTTATCGCAATTGCTCTGATGTGTCCTGTGTATCCCTTAAAAGTGTCAAGTAACATATCCTATGCAGCTCAATGTATTTTAATGCCATGAAACGACGATTTTTTACAAACTTATAAATAACAAAAGAGTTACTTTAGAGGATACTTTGAAGAAAAAAAGTACATCTAAAGCTATCCCACTGACCTAATTGTTTTTGCTTTTTAAAATATGTCAAGTCACTTATGTTTTGCAAAAAAATTTCCGCGGTCATTGCCCCTGTGTTATGCGAAACAAACAAGTTCATCAAACATTATTTATTTCGTAAAATTCACCAAACAACATCTACCAAACACATAATTACCATTATCGAGAGAAAACCATTTTGTTCTCTTCAAATGTTTTTACAGTTCTAAATACAAAAAAAAAACGTTGCCATCAACACACCTCCACAAAAGCCCATCACCATATCATTTCAATTCAAATGCTGTGATGGAGAGGAGGCTGGGATATAACAAATAATAATAATAATGATTTCAAGTTTACTTCAGCTCATTATGAAATTTCAACGTGTTTTGGTCTGGGGTATTTCCTTCTCCTTCGTCGACAAAGCACAAAGACAGAAGATCATCCTTCCCTCTCTAAAAAAATAGCAGGCGAACTATCTCGTGTTGGGGTTTGGTTGTTTTTATATTTTATTAGAAGCACGCTATAGGAACGTGAACAAAATTTACGATTATTGATAAAAACACACAAAAGATGAGTCTACAAAAAAAAAAAAAAAACAGACAACTTTAATATGTTAAATGAAATTGACATCGAATTCAAAATGGGTCAAATATATTGCTCATTTTGTCTTGATAGGAATGCATTATAGTACTGTTTGTCGTGTGAAAGGGAAATTTTTATTGAACGTCTTTAATTTGCCATATTAAAAGTCATTAAGAAAGACAACATCTTCAAGATGCGCGTGAGATGCGTAATAGCTTGATTGCGTAACACAGAAGTAAACATTTTCATTAAAATTAACGGAACATTCCAAAATTTCTTCACAAGGGTGTGTTGTTAGTTTTCTTCGTACTTATTTACAAAATAAGAACTAAAAAAACTTGGTTGCAGTTTTATTGAAAAGTTACAAATGCGTTTTCGATGCACTCTCTGGCAGGTAACTCAATTTGATTGAGCGAGGATAATTTTTTTTGCCGCAAGTTAATTAGTATTCAGATGTTGCATTTATGGTGACGACGACCAATTAGTTGTAGATTTTTTTCTTCTTTTATTAAGGCACGCCCGGCGCTGAGTTCACCGTGATTTTTAAGTGTATTTAACAAACAAGGCATTTGCAGTAATTTAAAAGTTTGTAGAAGAAAATACCTTCAAAGTGAATACAGTATTCTTGCATGAGGAATTATTTTTTTTTTTCATGAAAACATTCCATTTGGTGCAAATAAACAAACAAGTAGGAGAAGATTTGCTTGACAGATATTAGGCACACTATCTTAGCAGTTTAGATTAGCTAGACTGGGAAAATTTATTGCCCTCTGAGGATAGTGTTACGTACGAAATAGGTAGTAATATTTTAATATTAAAGCAAATTCTTAGCTAGGAGTTACTTTGGATCTTCGTTATCTCTCCCGCTGTCTATATGTATAGAGAAGCAACCTGATTAAGCGGAATCTCTTTGGCCATTTATATGAGTGTCAGAGAGTTATACTTGTAGAAGTATTTCAGTTACATAGTTTTTCACTTAAGCTAATGACGCACTAATAGAGGTTCACTTATCATTAATCCAGATTCGATGCAGATAGTGCGTACTTAGAAAAATATATGACATATAACAGATGACGTGAGTCGTCGGTTAATGGATAATTTAAAGGGTGCATCAAATGATCGAACTTTTGGTTGGTTTGGTTCATCGTATATCCTCTGGATTATTTCCTGCAATATTGAAAGTGATTTTTAATTGAAAGTCAATAGGCATGTTACCATTTTAACATGCCTGAACATTCATTTTTAATGACGATCTGACAAAATGATTTGCTCCGCTGAGTACACTATTCAGTATTATGCCATTTGGGGTATGGCAAATCCAGTAGGAGACTTATTCGACTCAATTATACCCAAAAAAGTACATTGAATGGTGTGGTCTTCAAGCTTGTGGTATCACCAATCAGATCGGCGAACCAAAGCTCGCATTACGGTCGATGGCTAACGATTTATTGAGGCGATATCCGTCGGCTGTGCGAACATTCACCAAAATCACCAAGATTTCAACATTCACTAACAATAAGATTAGCACACTATCCAACGCAGTTTTTGGAAATACCAGACCAATAAAACAATTGCCACAGGTATTGGGCTAAGTGCTTTTAAGGGGTAACTAAATGTAAGTGTAGGGTGGATGTAAGTGTAGGTGTGTTGTCTTAACGCAAAAGGTATAGGTTTAATCCCCACGGAAAATCGTACCAAGTGAAGGTATAGGTTTAATCCCCACGGGAAATCGTACCAAGTGATAATGACCATGGTGTAGAGTGCCAGGAGGTATAGGTTTTATTTCCAACAGGGAACATTGATGTACGCCACCTATTACTGTAGAGAAAGGCATTTCATCTTACTTCTCACGACATTGCACATTGCACCATTACCGAGTCTGAGTGTTTCTAAGATTTAGTATTGTGGAGTGGTGGCATCATTAGACAATTTTTCTTCGACAATGAGCCTGGGAACAATGATTTCGGTCAACGGTGGGCGTTACAAAGCTATGTTGAGCGACTTTTTTTTAATGACTGATCTTTTGCGCACCAAATTCCCAAATCGTGACATTGGAGCTGCGATGTCATCCCTTTGGCCTTTTTTTTTTGTTAGAAACCGTGAAGGACTGATGTTATGCGGAAACGATTCAATCACTCAAGGTTTATATCATCCAAATGAGCCAAGGCCAGAAACTATTAACAAGGTCTTGAAAAATTGATGTGAGTGAATGCGCTACTGCAAAGAAAGCCGAATCAGCCACTTGAACCAGGTTGCATTCCATAATTATCATATAAGAATGTTTGCTCTTACTAATAAAGCCATAATACATGGATACAATTTAATTTTGTTCATTTTTTGCATTTTAAAAAAGAAATTTGTATTTGGTCCACACTGTATGTGGTTGTTTTTAGGATCATTGTTACTAAATTCCCACTGTTTGTGGATGATCCTTCGTTAAATCCGTGACGATCATTGACTCGATAAGGACACTATTTAACGACAACATTTTATCGCGAAATTGAAGGAACATTTCGTCTGCACAGAATTACAAGGTCGTATGTGGAAAATATGAATACATAGGACTCTGCAATTTGGGCACCGAGATCGTACGATTTATCACTACCTACTTCGTCTAAGGCTAAGGTGTAGTTAGTCGATTGCAAAACTTTTGAGACCTTTATTTTTTGGTATATAAAACAAACTGTTATACCTCTCCAAATTTATTGTTAAATAAGTTTTAGGAATGTTTGAAAGGCCGAAAGGCTTCTCAACTTCCAAGTTCTTTTTTAATCGCTACTTACCCTCGAGAATATTAAAAAAAGAAAAAAACTTCAACTAATTTATTTCTTATTTTGCTCTTATTTTCAGGTCGCGGAAGTTGGGACATTGACTTCGATTTGAATGCAGATTTCAACGGTACCAGCTACTTGAACAAGTACATAAAACTTTCCAAACTTCGTTTCAAATATTTGAATAACAAAATTCTATTATTTTAGTGAATCATTTTTGTCATTTTCTCCGGCACTATCTGTTCTCAAGCAGGAAATCCACTCTCCTCAGGCATCGGATCAATTGAAGGGCAATAAAAGTCCACTGAATCCAGTCAATCAAGAGAACTCTCTTAGTTCGGACAATCATGATTCGGACAATCAAGTGAATACTGCTGATTTAAACGAGTCGAGCGTTCCAATTGGTTCACCACAACAAGTTGTTAAACCAGTTTATGATAGTGCCAAGACTATTACAGTAAATGGATTTAGCATAACCAATCAATCGGTTGAAAAGCCAACTAATAGCGGTGAGTGAATTATTTGAACAATCTTTACATTTATACCTTTTACTATATAAAAAAAACAGCTCGCAAAAGTCCAATTCTACCTGCTGCTGACTCTTCAAAGACCGAGAATCCGCTATCCGATGATTACAAGTAAGTTCCTTGCCGGCATTCGGTTCGCGTAAATTTTGAGCTTTCTCCTTGCAATTTATAGATTCCAGTACATTTTGGCTGCGGCTACATCAATTGCAACTAAAAACAATGAAGAAACTCTTACCTATCTAAATCAGGGTCAAAGCTATGAGATCAAGCTGAAGAAAACTGGTGATTTGTCCTTCTATAGGGATAAGATTTTGAAGGTGAGTGCTCTTAATCTCGACAGTACAACCCTGTCTATTGGAATATTGGTTCTATAAAAGTTAGAACTTATGACGGTATATATATATTCGTGGGTCTATTGGTTACCATCTTTTGAGCCTTTAAACTTTAAGAGAGGAACGAAATGTAAGCAATTCTCGTTGTGCATTCGATAAAAAAAATGTAGGCTTAAACAGCTCCGACCATTGTGTTTGCGAAGATATATTTTTGACGCGAATGGAGGAACCTAATTTTTGAGAAGCTTCTCATGAAATTTCTTACTCTTGGATGTTTGTCAGACAAGATATGAGTAGGTCGGTACAAGATAAGAGTATTTATGGAGCGCTTCTTATAAATAGCTCGGGGGTGGTTAAAGAGAGTGTTATCAGGCTTAAGAATTCTTAAAATCCAGCTAAGTCTTCAGTGTTTCTAAATCTTATGATGCAAGTGTACATGCGAGTCTGGAGAGTTCGTGCTTTCGCGTGATTACAAAAAATGGCAGTTGATTGGCGACGAATGTTCTGTATTTGGGAAGGACTTTTCCGATGATAACAAGGCACACCAACAAAGTTCATTGTACTTCAGAAAAGGCAGCCCAAATTTACCACAGAACTGTTATTACACAACGCAAATTAGATCAGTTCAATCTGACTGAGATCATCTTCGTGGAGGAAGTGTTTGAAAAGGATAGTCAGACTGGTTCTTGCAGAAGCGGGACATTCACATATAAAGATTCGTCTTTTCACCAGATAGCACTCACAAAGGCTCGAAACCGGTGACAAAGCCAGTTAAGGATCTAAAGTCACTTTTTTTCAGTCCTAGTCCAATCCGATCAACAGCTTCGAATGTCTGCACGATGCGAGATCTAAGTTTGTTGTAGACGTTGAAGCAGAATCATGTGGACGGTTGTGGGCCAATAAAGGCTAACAATGAGCAAGAGCGTCAGCTATTTCATCATCCTAGATGCCTCTACCGCGGACCCAGCTCTGAGGAATAGAGCTGCATCTACCCAAACTGTTCATACTGCTTATGGTTCTTACCCCAATTTGGGGGTGTTCGTAGCTGCAGCTTGGCTTTATAAACAGGTATAAGCATACATACACAGCAGATGCTATCGCAGAGACATCAACTTGGAAGACAGCGAACAATGATGTAACGGCTCCAGAGTTACCGTTCATCAGGAAACCATCTACATATATTCACAATGATATCACTCGAACTAAATCCGCTGTTGTAGTCTAGTGGGGATGCAGGCAAGTAATAGGCTTATGATACCTCAATCCAGATCTTAATTCTATAGCTAAAAGTTGTTTGCCAAACTAATATAAAAGGTACGACACAATTTCTTCGATATCGAGACCTAATCATGTTAAAATAGGACTGCTGTACTGCGGTAAAAACATTTCATCCAATGGACAATTTGTTTTTAAAATTTGACAAGAAATACTTTTAAGGTACTAGAATAAATGTTAATTGCCTCAAAGTTGGCGCCTTGGCATAGTGTTAGGCTGACATTTTTGACAAATCAATGGGACCCTCACAAATAAAAGAAACTACCACAATTTGAAGCACCAGCTTTTCGGAGAATTGCACTTAAGGTGGCGAAATATTTCGGTTTAAACCTCAACCTTTGAACGAGTAAGAAAAGTAGCCAAGGCATTAAATCCATGCATCTGCATCTTTGGCTGAGCGCTCTACCAAACCCCAAATTAAGTCTGCAGATGTACACGGAAATTGTGCAAATTAAAGCTGCATATGGCTACATAGTCAGTCCGCGTAATGTATAATACAAAACTAGCTTGCATAGAGATAACTAATGCAATCAGAATGATACCAACTGGTTTCTTGCAAGCGATCATTAACTTGCTGTCGCTGGATCTATATATGTGGGAATAAGCTGCCAAGAGCGTGGAACCCTAGTACCTATGCCCTAAAAACCTATGCCCGAAACACGTTTGCTCCGTCTCCTTTTAATTTTGATAAACCATTCTCTTGCAATAGAATAGTAATGAACCCACGAATCGGTTTCCATATACACACACAGATGAATCGAAGATGGGCCTTAGAAAAGCTGCATGTTTATTCTCAGAGGAATTTAGTGAATTCTACTGAAATGAAATCCAAGCAACCTTTGTCGCGAGCAGCTTAAGGCTCTTGGTTCAAAGCATAAAGCGCGTTTCAAAAAGAAGCTCTTTATGCTCTGAGAACGAGTGGAATACAAAATTAGAACAAAAGCCAATAAAAGTGAAACTCATTAACCAGTGAATATCTGTGTTCAGAATATAATAACAGCAGAACAAATAAACTTGTTCAGGTCGACAGAGATACTCTGTCTAAGTTGGTAGGCGCTTTAACTGGTCAGAATTTTCTATGAAATTACGACGTTCGACTTAGTATCGATGATGACGACATTTGTAGAGGCGATGAGGGCACACCCCACTATCTCTGTCACTGCCCAAGTTTCTGTCACTTGAGAATCTCAACACTTGGAAGCTACTTTTTGAAAAATGTTAAAAAACATTCCGATGTCTCACTCTCTAATCTTTAAAGGATATCAGAATTGCGTCAAAGCATTGGGTAATTGAAGCCACAACACGAAGAATGAAGAGTATCAGAATGGGTCCATAAGGACCTGAATGTGTCGAGGAAGGAGGCCTTTTTTCCGTTAGCCGCATGTCGAAAGAGTTAGACGTACCAATTTTTGTACGATGTTGTTTTAATCCAGGTTTACTTTCAATGGTGTAAAAAATGCATTTCAGGCTTGATGTGTATTCACAGATGAAACAACCTGGTCCATTTCATATCTTTTATGCTTTCATTTCGCTTGTTCCTTCAATTTTCGCTTAATCAATACAAATTCCCTGAAAGCCAATTCGTACAATTGAAAACCATATCAGAGCCAATGAATGTACCAATGAATCTCTCTCTCTCATATATTCCCACTAATTTTCTCCACCCATTACAAGATATTTCCAGTCGTCACTACTCCCAATTCAACCAGGGCAACCAAATAGTAGCGATCCATCATTGTGGATGCGCCACTGACGAGTTGTATGCACTCCGGACTTATGTTCACATGCAAAGAAACATTAATTTTATCTCCAACTGAGAATTGACTAAATGAATTTCACTTCTCAAATGATTAATAAAATCCCCTTCAACTGTTCTCTAACTCTGTCCATTTAAAAATCGAATACTCCCAGAACCCAATTAGCCTTAACATGACTGTCTCACCATGCTACTAATCGAAACTAATTTGCATGCATCATACCATTCAATTAAGTTCAATCGAGTCCAATTAAGCCAGTCAGCAACTAATATCACAACACTAGTCAATTCAAGGGAATAGAAATTGCTCCATGGCATCGCAACCACCAACCAACCATACACCATCGAGAGAGCATTTGACCACGAAAGGCTCATGTCTTCAGCTGAAATGCAATGACGGTGATGCCAACCAACGACGATGCCTGAATTATTAATTAAACTCTTTTATTAATATGTTTATTGATATACTATATGTTTTCATGTTTTTTTTATAATTTTTTTTTAGAGCGTTATCAAGATCTGTTTCCATGAGCGTCGCCTCCAGTACATGGAACGTGAACAAATGCAACAATGGCAAGCGTCACGTCCAGGTGAAAGGATCATTGAAGTTGATGTTCCATTGTCCTACGGTTTGTGTCATGTATCACAACCGTTGAATTCAAATTTGCTGAATACAGTTGAAGTCTTCTGGGATCCTCTTAAAGAGGTGGGTGTCTACATTAAGGTCAATTGCATCTCAACAGAGTTCACGCCAAAGAAGCACGGTGGCGAAAAAGGTGTCCCATTTAGGATACAAATTGAAACGTATATAGAAAATGCAAACAGCTCATCAGTGAGCGATAGTTCAACGAACTGTAATAATTTAAATGGTAGCAGTGGAAGTGGCAATGCAATTGGAAAGCTACCTATTCATGCGGCAGCTTGTCAAATTAAGGTGAGGAGAAATACCCCCAGCAATATGACACTTCGATTGCTAAGATCTTCTTTCAATTTATCTTTTGCATACAGGTTTTCAAATTAAAAGGAGCCGATCGAAAGCATAAACAGGATCGCGAGAAGATCCAGAGACGACCACAATCTGAACAGGAGAAGTTTCAACCAAGTTATGAGTGCACCATTATGAATGATATACCATTGGATTCGATAACACCAACGGCTGGATGCTATAGCCCGGAATAGTAAGTTTTGTTTAATTTTATATTTTTTTATCAGATGTTCTGAGAATGGCTTTTGAATTAAATATTTGCACAGAAATAGGGTTGCCATTATTCTATGTTATCTGAGGTCGGAAAAACTTGAGTTATTAAGCGTTTCAATGGTGATTTCAGGAAACAGTAATTCCCATTTATTTTCTCCTTATTTTCCTTAGTCTGAACTGTGAGGTTCTACCGCAAAACATATTTGCATTACCCCCGATTTTGGTTGTTTAAGGAAACTTTAAGTAAAAAATGTTATCCTTGTTCATTGAATTCATTAAAGTCACTTTTAAATAACTAAAGAATTCACTAAATTAATTGAATTGTTTGAAGTCATTAAATATCGAAATATAATTCAATTGGTAAAAGTCATTTGAAGTCAACTCATTCCGTGAAGAAAAGTGACTTCAGAAAGACTTCAAGGAATGCAAAGCATTAAAAAAGAATGTATTCTTTTTAACTTAAACATTTGAAATATTTTAAACATTTTGATCGCTGAAAATAAGTGCTTTAACTAGGACTTCAATATGAATAGAAGTTCAATTTAACTGTGAACTGAATGAAGTGAATTAATATTATATCCTCGACAATGATTTCCATTGCTTCAAAGCCCTGGTAAACAGAAGAATATAAGTTAAATGAGAACCTGAAATGAACAATGAATGCGAAGGTGATGGCGTCGAGCTAGTATTTCGATAGGAATTACCGATGTCAGCAGATAATAAATTTTGGCCAAAAACGCTTTCTAGGTGGAGAGTCGGCTCCTTAAGGCTATCTCGAAGTCATAGGATAGGAAAAGTTGGGATAACAAACTGGCGAAGCAGAGCAAACCCTTGTAATACTCTTCGGCATGGAGGATTGTCGATATCATTGTTCACTTTGAGGTCTTGCGTCTTTATGATCACACAATGCTTTCAAAGTATCCAGTCAGCCACAACTATATTAAAAAACGAATAAAGATTTAAGTGATGGAGACTTAGGCAGTGACAGAGGAAGTGAAGTGTATCCTATCGTCTCTTATATCTCTGCAGTCATCGTAATTTTTGACATTTATTTTCTTTGAAGAAGCCTCAGAATGTAATGGCCACTCTGGTCGGGCGTTTATCATTCTTTGCCATAGCCTCCTTCATACAGGTGATTAATGTCTTTCACCTCGTCTAAGCCTCTGTTCTAATCTTATATCCGAATGTTCCCTAAGGTGGTTTTAGTGCCTATTTTGGACAGCCGTATGGCTTTCCGATATCTTCAAATTCATGAGATACTGCTGTAAGGCAAGAATCTTGAGTTCTTCGCGTCAGAAGCTAACATGCTTGGGCTTTATTTCAACTGCAGATAGTCAATAAATATCGCAAAATTATTTCATGATTTTGCCATCATTGCTAAGATTTCTGCGTGGAATTAAGTTCAGTAATCAAAGAGCCTGACAAAGCCGAGTCATTTTCTTCATATTGGTCGCCTTTTTGTGGCTTGCCAATAGACAATACTGCCATATGCTAGTATTTGTCACACTATTATCGTATACGCCTACAGAATTATTGCGTGGGTTAGGTTACCACCTTCTCCTTAAGAAAGTAAAAAAGTATTTACTGACTTTTAAACTTCAGCTTCCAATTAAGTTTCCTTTTTCACTCTTAGCCACCTTCAAGGGTATTCCTTCAATAGCTGATCCACCAGCTAATTTTATTTGTAAGCAGCATAAGTTCGGTTCCTAGACCGCATTATTTTTTCCACATGCTAAGTGGATCTAACTAAGGACGATTTCGGGTATTATTAATTTTTCTTTGTTTTTGGAAAAAATGCATTCTTGGCTCAGTTCTTCAGTTTGCATCCGACTTGGTGTTTTATAGCTATACAAAATTTGTTGATTCCTGCCAAGACTCTTAGTCTATATTTCCTTCCAAAACCCAAAATATATTGAATATCAAAGGGATTAAACGAGCTTACAAAGTTATTTAAGCAGTAACTCCTACCTTAAGACCCGAATTTTTAGTTCGTTCCACTAAAAACTAACTTTCAAAAGCTCAAAAAAAAAACGAGTTCAATAATCTTTCAAGATCTTGAATGCGTTTATTTTATGCAAAATTTTATTATTATTTTACTTTAGTGTGATAAATTTTTATTGCTTTGTAACCTATTGTTGGTGAAGGTTACTAAAACGGCGAGACGTAAATATGCAGCTGCAACATTGATGTTCTATAAAGTTGCTCATGTGTGATCTCGCATTGGATTGCGTGCAAAAAATAACTATATCATAGCGTGACCATATGTGGACCGGAAACATGAAAACTGTGAAAAGAATTCAATTTAATTGGTTATAGAGCCTATGCGAGTGGAATGGCAACATAATTTGCCCCTTTAACTATTGCTAATTGAATAGAATTGTCACGTCGTATGGCGCCCTGAGTAATGCGTTGAGAAATAAATTTATTGCTTTTGTTTTAATTAATAATAAGCTAATTTTTGGAATAGCTCAAGTAAATCTTTTCTAGTTTTAGGCAGTAATAGGTACGTTTTTCAAAATCAATAACAATGATATGATCATGCTCCTTCTGGGTCAAATTTTGGGACATGCAAAAAACCTAGTATTTGATTTGAGTAAAAGGTTGTAGCTTTAATGTTTAAAATTGCTCTATTTAATTTCAAGGGCCGCTAGTGAGAGCAATACGACCAGGAACTTAGAAACTTAGAAGTGGTAAACAGATTTAGTTTGAAGCCCAGCTTGGCTGTCATTATAGACACACTAACTGTAGCCATCGACCTATTTTTTCACAATAAGTGTATAGTACGATATCAAAGATCACCTGTTGAAAGTTCGATGCATATTTTCCGTAAGGAGTACATCAAAATGTGAGTCCACGCATCTGACCACAGACAGTCCCTCTGCTGGCTCCTAAACTGTCTGTCAACTTGTGGAAAGTTTTTAATTGTTTATATTACTCTGTCATCGAAACTACTGTGAATTGTACTAAAAACTAATTATTTTTAATGAGATGGCTTTCAGGGTTCCTACCATGATTAAAATATCAAGTGGTGAAAGAATCATAAAGTAGAGCCAGATGGGCTAGGGCAGTCCAAAATATTATGTTATGTAGTTTCGTAAAATAAGCAATAGCGGATTTGCATAAAGGTTTATTCCACCATCTTTTTATTTGTTGGCATGTTTCATGTAGCCAAAGTCGTTCGTTAGCGTTGCTAGAGAACCAACAGTGCTTTAGTCCAAACGAGTTTACTATCAAGGATTGTTCCTTTTTAGCTGCATATAACAACTATTAGTATTTACTTGTTCGACAATCGACTTACTTCTTCTCGTGTAGTGAAAAAGGACGTGATGGGAGATAATTCGATATTTATTCTCTCCCAGGTGCGTAGATAGCATCTGCTTATGTTCTTGCAGCAAATAACCAGATGAAAGGATAGTAAAAATTTTTTTTTTAATTGTGTTATCTGCCGAGCTACAGAAAGTAATAAGTCAAGTTTTGTATTCAAGTCCACTTTTACATTGCAATGAATATTTAGTGGAAATAGATCTCAATTCATTATTAACCTGCATGTATGTTTTAAAACGACGTACGGCAGAAGACGAACCTTTTTTTTCTGTAGTAACGAGCAGAAGTAAGAATTGTCCTGAGAAACTTCTCGAAAAAATATTTCCATGTGGATTTAAACTGTAGGTCCCTTCTATAAAATATAACTTCATCGCGCACTGTTGTTGGAAAAGCTAAGTTTTAGGTCTTCTATGGGCCGCTAATGCCTTTAATTATTTATTTTTTTGTAACGGGCAGAACTGCAATTATTCGCAGTATGTCATTTAATTTTTCTAGAAAATGGTTCCAAGGATTTTGTTCTTTTTTTGTACTAAGGATACTTGGGATGGGCCAAAAATACTGCATACTCAGTTTTTTGCAAAAAATTCGAATAACGGTAATTTATAAAACGGCAAATATCTCAAAAACTAATAAAAGGAATTCCAAAAAATGTTACTACTTTTTTGATGATGCACATCATGTAGCGAGAAAGTTTAGGATGACGCAGTCGTGCATTTTATTTTGGATGCATGCGTTTTCTTCTCTTATCCATATTTCAGGGAAAGGATTGAAATAGAGGCCTATATCTCGAACAGTTTAGTGCAGGACGCTTCTTTGGAAAGATGAAAAAAATTATATATCACCTTCAGTGCATAATGAATGGGTCTAATTCTAATAATTATCTTCAACATCACCGTCTGTAACGCTACAGCGTTGTGATTGTTGTCTAGTAAGTCTTTGTTTTTTGGACAGTATGGATAATTTTTGGAAGTTCTCTGTCCGATTTCTCTTCTCTGCACAAAAAAACTGTATAGCTCCTGGCAAATCCTAATTATCAGTTAATAATCAACTCAAGGCGTTAGCGAATGATCTACCTAAATCAATTATGGGAACGAATATTGAACGCTGATGCTGCACCTCGATATTTTTTGGACATTTTGGAACATAAGGTCCATGTACTGTTTTATAAACTTCAAAAGCTTCGACATTTTTCCAGTAAGTTGTTTTCTGCATATGTCGATTTAATCAAAATATATAATTCAAAAAAATGATCTGCTATTTCTAGCACAAAATTATTCAAGAATTCAATTCTCGTCACACCCAAGGCTTTCTCAACTGAATTTGAAACGTGAACGTTACTGCACCCATCGATATAAAACTAATTTTATTAAGAGCCCATAAAAACTGAAAAAAGTCATCATGAAAAATCGTTGCTTACACCTATATTTAATTACCTAGTACTGGCAACTTAACCTTGGCAACCCTATTCTAATTGAACTGCATTTAATATGAATTCTCAAACAAGTCACTATACGATCATTTGTATGCAAAACACGATTTTTGCGAACCACAAACCATCCTTAGAATTGTGGCTAAAAATATCTCTCCCCGCCAACTGCGTCAATAGCCGCAACAAACCCAACAAAAAATCGTTATTTTTACGTTTCTCCTATAACATGTTTATTAAAAATAAAGTATCTAAAACACGCACGCATTATTTTGTATCTTTGCTTTTGCACATTGATTCAGGTCAAGAAATGTTTAATCCACAAGCAGAAGAAAACTCTGCAAACCGGTTAACTTATAAAGTCAACGAATTGCTTCAAAACAAACCAAGTTGCAAAAAAAAAAACTATCAGATATTTTGTTTTATATCTGTGCAGGGCGGGGCTTAAAAGAGGGGTGGGGTAAAACTCGTCTTTACCGATCACTGAAAAACAAAAACAGACAGCTAGAGTATCTATCCCGTCCGCAATTATGCAGTTTCCATTGCTGAATCGTTGTAACCGGTGATAGTACGAGCATTGTTAGTCTGTCTTTGTATACAATTCTTTTACTTGTGTTTTTGTTTTTTTTTACTTAACTTTCAATCTGTGTTTATAATTTTAGCATTAAACTTTGGCCAAATTCGCCAGTTCACATACCGAAATACGATGGAATCATACCTTATGCAAATGTATCGCCTACTGCCAACTCTAGCCCCATAGCAATAAACAGTGTGACATCGACGAATACCAATAATTTAAAAATAATGGACACCAATATGGTGTCACCGCAACAAGTGGAAATGGATGATTATGTATGTTGTCTCTGTTATTTTAGTTTTTGTTCATAATTATTAATACTACCTATAATTTTTTTTTTTGCTTTTTTTGCAGCAATCGCCCAATATTATGGCCGAGTCAACACCAGCTCAAGTTACACAATGGTTAACATATCATCGATTGACAGCGTATGTATCTACATTCGCGCACTTTTCCGGCTCAGATATTTTGCGGTAAGTGATTGTTTTGAATTGATTTTACATGAAAAGCTGTAGTCTTTCAAAATAGTAAAAACCAGTCTGACTTTAATCGCAATTATGTATAATTTTGCCGCATACCGCCTGTGAGGTATTTTTAAGAAATATTAAGTCAGAAGCGGAGCTGATGACTTTTTATAGTTTTTGTTATTGTTATTGTTACACTGTTGGGTGTAAGAAAGGTAATATGAGTAGGCAAACTGAGTTGCTATGTCTTAATTGAATCGGATCAGGCACTCACGAGTATTTTACATAAACACTGATGAAGTTACTTAATGAGATTCAAATTTAGATGATTTCAAGTCAATAACAGTGCCTTTCTTGGTAGAAAAAATTGCTAGTTATGTATCTTTTTTATTACAATAAAAACACTTAATGTCGGTTTGTTTAAAAATAATTGATTTCGAACGAAATTGGTTTTCGTTTCCTCTGGCAAAAACGCTTGTCAAGTAGAATGTAAGCCAAAATACGCCTTGCATATCGCCCAGAGCCAAAAAATGAATAGTCCAAACAGTGGACCATCAACTTCAAGACTATGACTAAAATTCAAAAAATGGTCTGCATCGGTACTACAAGGAGTGTGACAACTAATCCCACAGTCAACTTGGAAGTCATACTCAACATAAACAAACCTCGTCATTAGCTAAGCCGAACTGCAAATGAAAACGCAGTCCGACAGGACACTCACGGATTCTTCCCTACAAAATCCCGTTTTTGAGCTATACTCTGTCCAACATAAATTGGCAGAACAGGGAAGAAAGGATGTTTGCCCCTCATTCGCACTCTTATGTTTTCCGTAAGGTGGTATTCTAACAAAAGCTTTTACAGGGTTAACGTACTAGGGATATCAAATCAGCAAAAACCTGTGAGAATATTATGTAGGGTTACCATAATTTTTTATAGATTAAAATGTTTTATTTGTAAATAACAAAACAAATTTATGTTTATGTTATGATGTCAGTTCTTTCCAAAAGAACACTCTTTCGCTTACGATAGGCAATTAAAACCCTTCTTTTTTTTAAAACCGTATGCACAGAAGACTTGCTAATTTTGATCATGTTTCCATTGCGTCCTACCTCATGCAATATTTTACCAGCGCCGGAAGATCGCTATTTAAAAAAAAATGATGCACAATTTGCCAGATGGCACTTATCGATATCATTTCATTTCATTATTTGTTCAGAGAGAGCTTTGAGATAGGAGTCTCATTGATAGCTCTTAAAATATACAAAAATAAATCTTAACATATCGTATCCGTTAAAAAGGGAGAAGGTTAACAAGAAAAGTATTTAAATCAAAAGTAATTCAAAAAATAGTATAATGTTATTCATAAAATCAATTAATAAAAATGGAGTGAAAATGCAAAGCCATATCTGGGTTCTGTAGATGGGTTTTTAAAGAACTTACAAATTCATTAAAATTTTGTATGTTTTTAATTTGAGTTGGTAATTTGTTCCAAAATCTGGTACATAAAGGGAAAAATGACCTGCGAGTTTGCAATGCTGAAGTTCTGGTGATATTGATATTACATGTTCTTGGTGATGAGGAAAAATTTATCTATTCGAATAGAAAAGTTGGAGTTCGATTGTGTATTAACTTAAAAAGAAACTTGCACATTTCGACAACGAAATGAGATATTAAGGAAATGCCAAAAATACAGTTAGATAAATTTGATACATGATCGATCTTTTTTAAGGAATGGACAAACCGAATGCAAGACTTAAATGCTACATTTAATTTTTGTTAGCTTATTGAGTCCATTCCACCGTACAGTGGAGCACCGTAAGCAATAATTGGCGATATGAGTGTTTTAATCAGAGTCAATCTTGTAGATTTTGGCAGATACAAAGATATTTTCCACAAAACGTCATAGACCACCATAAATTCCGCCAATCATTTACTTGATCGTCCCATGTTAGCGTTTTGTTGAAAACAAAACCTAAATTATTGACAGTCACACTGTAGGGGACCACATGTTTATTTAAAATTATTTTAGGAAAATAAGATTCGTCAAGACACTTCTTGTAAATTATTATACTTTGCGACTTTTTTGGGTTAAGAGTTAATTTGTTCTGTATAGTCCAATTATATATACTACACAGATCATCATTAATCATAACGATTGCATCTTCAAGAAGGCCCAGCGGAAATGAAAAATAAAGTTGTAGGTCATCCGATGATCATAGAGATGATATGAACTATTTTGTACTTCATTCACAATGTCATTGATAAATATGCTGAAAAGTAATGGACCTAATAGTGAACCCTGGGCAACACCCGTTTTAAGTTCAACAAACTCAGATACCAAACGACCAGCAGCAACTGCTTGCTTGCGGTTGCGCAGAAAGCTATTAATCATTTTGATCGCACATGAAGAAAAGTCAAACTGAGCCTTAATTTTTTAAGAAGAATAGAGTGGTCAACAGAGCCAAACGCGTTGGAAAAGTCAAGTAAATTTAGGATTGTTACCTTATCTTCATCCATAGCAATTCGAATATCATCGTGAACTTTCAAAATTGCTGATACACAACTATGCTTTTTACGAAATCCTGACTGCAGTGGCAATAATAAATTGTAAGAGTGTTGCCAATAGCATGGGCTGATATAACCTTTTTCATGGTAGCCGAGCTTATAATTAAAGCGTTAAGCTCTGCTGGGTCCTCGGAAGCCGTGGTATGCCGGGTAATAAAATTAGAGTCATACCGAAGTTTAATTTTTTTGGCCAAAGCCGAAGCCGAATGTATGGGCACCTGGAATGCCAAGAAACCTAAAATAAATCATCTGTTAAATTATCCGCTTGGGGCGGACAGTATAATACCCTATCCATATCCCTATATGCCCAAAGAAAAAAGCATTAAGAACATGATGGATAGCATTTTATTTCATTCCATTAAATTTAAAAAAAAAGATTTTTTGAAAAAAAACACCCCAAAAAGTGGGCGTGGCCAAAAATTTTGTATGGGCGTTGGAAAAAATATTGGCTAAATATCTTGTTAAACATTTTTTTTCGCTTTCTATGAAAATTTTCGAAGAAAACAGCATTTTAGTAAAAAACGCCCTCAAAAAGTAGACGTTGCAAAAAACTTTATATGAAAAACTTATAAAGGAGGAAGGTGCCTACATATCTTCTGAAGGTTGTAATACTCTATCTCTCTAACTTAAGCTTTAAAACAGTTTTTTCTAAATTGTGGGCGTCGCAGTGGGCGTATTGAAATTTTGTTTACACTTACCCATTTCGGAGCCCTAGGGCTCCGGCTTCCTAGCTTAATTTTAAAGGCTTAAAAACTGCGGACGGACATTGCTAAATAGTCTTAGGATTTGGTCCTGATCATCAATATATATACTTTTATGGGTCTACGACGAATATTAAGAGGTGTTACAAACTATGTGTCAAAATTAATATACCCTTAGGATAGAGTATAAAAACCGTTGATCAATTCAATATTCGGCTTCGGCTAAACTTTCCACCAAATGTGGCCGAAGGAGAAGCAGAGTGATTGGTCGTACCCTAAATAAATTTGAACCAAACCAAACAGATAAAACATATATATACGACAGGCGATTGAGAAAAGAGTTGTAAAAGAATCAAACAAAAGATGGCGTGCAATCGACGCCTGTGTTATCACTAGGAAAATGTGGTCATTATACAGCAATAGCATACAACTTATTCTAAGATTAAAGAGACAGACAACTTAGTCTTCTGTCAATCAGTTTAATGTACTCACTTTGGGAACAACTAAAATATCTGCACCCCAAGAAGGCCTGGATATTTCGCAGGGTTTTGGCGACATTGAATATGCGATCATTAACAGAAAGCTATCAACTAATGCCCAGATAGAGAATGAATATTTTATTTTAGGAATAGTGAGCAGAGTATTAGCGTTTCGCTAAAGCAATATTCAGGATGACAGCTTTCTGTTTTGAAGATATTGAATTACAATCAAATATGCTTTTAGGACTGGAATTATTCCGTTAAAATATTAACAACTATCCAACATCAATAGTGGCTTTGATGCTGCGAAAACCCTCCAAAGACACGTTGTTCAATTGATACAAAATATATTAATTTGCGAATACTTAAATTAATTTTCGTACTAATCAGTATATTATAAGAACTAGCAATCTAAATTATTTGTAAACCTAATAAAAAATGCAAATTCTAATACTTTCAGAATGTCGAAGGAGGATCTAATCCAAATATGCGGTCTTGCCGATGGTATTCGGATGTTTAACATTCTACATGCCAAGTAAGGATCGCTGTGACGTATTTGTCAATTATTTGTAATCTTATTTTAGACTTCCGAAACATTTCAGAGCTATAGCCCCACGTCTTACCATTTATGTTAGTTTGGATGGCAGTAGCTACAACGCCATCTATCTAACATCGAGCTCTTCCAAGGAACTAACTCAGAAACTCTTCAAATTACCTGGATTCTTTGAACTGAATGCCAACAGTTCAACTATGAATGGTGGTGGAGTTGACGGAACTGTCTATCCAGGTTGGGGTAAGTTTGCAATTTAAAATTTTTTTTTTCATTTCAAAGTTTCATACTAATAAGCATTTCCTTTTGCAAAGGCATGCAATCAAAATACTCAGGAAGTGGTTCAAATATATTCAATGACGCATCCAAAACACCAATTTATATTCTTGGACCGTCTGGAGTTCATGTCACCATCACCGATGAGGTTCTAAACAATGAAATCAAAGATGGAAGCCTTTACGCACTTGAAGTACAAAATGGAAAAGTACTTATGAAAACAATTAATAAAAATGATAATTAAATTACAAAATTCACAATATTCAGATAAGATCAAATATATTTTATTATTTTGTTTTTTTAAGTAAACCCAAAAAATAAAATAGATACATACATAATTTTTAATCGATGAACCAGAAAACAATAAAAAGAAAAAATATTGAATAACAATTCCCTGGACTGAACAAAATCATTAAGAAATACAAAATAAATAAATAAATACATTCAATTTGTAATTGTTTTTAAAACTTTTCCATATTTGCATTTTTTTAAATAAATACGTAATGAAATTTGTATCCTAAAAAAGAGAAAAATGAAAAAAAAAAACATGGTGAAGGAGAATTTATTGTTTTAGTGCAAATTTTTTTTATACGCGCATATATACATATATATATATCTATGTGTATATATATATATATATTTAAAAAAATATCTATAAATTCAATGAATTAAGATAATATTATATTATAATATTTTGATGAGAAAAAATAATAAAATTAAGGCAGACCAAATGTACAAACAATTTTATAAAATTCTTTATTGTAAAAAAAAAATCTTCTTATAATAAATTTGGTCTGCAGGAAAATGTATGCTGAATTTTTATTTATATATATCAGGTCAGGTAATTGGTTGAACATTTTCTACGAACTCGGGCAAGCTGCCTCCAGTTATCCAGACCAACCGCTCTGGCAAGTTCCAAAGTTTCATCATCCTCTAGAAAGAATTGACATTCAGAGGCACAAGTTCATTTTGTTAAGATGAAACCTCAAGCCCAAATAGCCTGTGAGGAAGCTCACCAGCTTCCTAATATTCTCCTTACTTTCCTTGTAGAAGTAAGGCGTAATTAATCTTTTGGATTGTCTTAAATCCGGGACACTTTCCCAGTGGCTCAGCAGTAGGGTTCTGATCCTAAGAACACAGATTCTGGTCCAGCTCTAGCCATAGCTCGTCTGCAGATGTGTTGCCTGCAATACCTTGGTGGACATCCAAGTTTAACCTTGTTGTGTTTGGCTAGGTTTTGCAAGGCATCGTAGGAGCACTTCACTGTCACCTACGCCCCTGCGAATTTACAGTGTCGATGATAGTGCCTATAGTCCTGCTTGACTATCCGAAAAGATGTGAATTCCGGCACCTTTAATTCCTTTCCTCTGTGGATGTATGGCCCTTCATTGGTTAAGACGACGGATCTTCTAAAAACACTTCCGTACATCAGCAGAATTTAGAAACTCTGCAACTTAGGACGTTTTAGCATTCACTAGGGAAGTCACTCGTATCTTTGGTTGACATCCCCTTGCGATGCAATAGACCTTTGAGGTCACAGTTCGGTATTCCCTGTCGTCTCAGATCTGGGCATGGGATTCGATCAATCATTACTGTCCATTCGCACGATATGGCGGAGCCAATGTATATGACGTTATCTTAGTGGTACAGCTTATAGAGTTCGCAGTTTTATCGGTGCAGGATCAATGTTTTATAGAGCATGCACATGCTCCTTCGAGTCAGGAGTTTTAAACTAATTTGTTTCGACAAACCCAAGTGGCAACGGTTTCTCCACTTAATTGTCATGCGTGGAGTTGATGTTTACACAACCTCGAAGTTGCTGCTATCAATAGCGAATTTTTTCCTAGTCGGTGGACAGATGTTTGTGTGCTTTGACACGGTCCCATTAGTCTATTAGTCTTCCTTGCCATCGATACTAAATCGACTTAAGAGCTATAGTAAGTATATGACAATATCATCCTCCATCTTTCTTTATTTGGCAGCATTTTTCTGACGTTGTTTTCTGGACTGATTTCACCTGTCTGCGTTTTTAATCTTAGCCTTTCTGGCTCCATCTTTTACACTCGAAGATCATGTGATTGGCTGTGGAATCACCATATTAACTCGATCAGCTCATCACTTTTTACTTCTTATAAAGGAATGTGTTAAAACATCCGTGGCCGGTATGAGCTTGCATAAAGTAAAATTAACTTCCCCATTTTCTTCGATTTAGTGATTGGTACTTGACAATCTTGCAACCACCTGCACCATGTCTCCATCCACCATCGCTCTTTTCAACTGTTCCTTGGCCTTTGCCATTGCTACTCTTTTCTACTAGTTCAATGGGGATAACTCCCGCAATTTTAAAAGCGGCCGGCTTCGAGACCGTTCGATGCATTACTCTATTAATTAAGGACTCTAAACGACTACAGGAGCTGTGTTCGTAAAATCTACCAGCAGCCAATAACTTGTAATCCTACTGCAGTAGACAGTGGTAGACTATTGAGTACCGCTTTAAGTGCTTTGGTCGGGACTAACTTTGGCGCTCCTGTTTGTAAAACCCAGCCGTTCTCTAGACCCTTCTGAGTACTGTGATGTTGCATGCTTCGAAAAAAGGGCAGCCATACCATAAACTCGTAAATGAATCGAAGCCCAAGTAATTAAAATAGAAAAAAAAACTGAATTCTGTGGAGACTTCATTCTCCTATTCATCAGAAGTTTCGTTAATTTTCTCTCTTTCTCTAACTTTTAACTTTCCCATATACATTAGTATACTAAAGAGATCGTGCGGAAATTTCGAACTCAAACTGAGTATGAGGGATAATATTACGACTATAGAGAAGTCCAAAAAAGTGGGTCCGCCAATGCCGTCCGTCGGTCTGTCTGTCTGTCTGTCCGGGCGTCGTATGGCGAAACTGTTCGACGGATTTGCTTCAAAGTTCGTATGTGAGGTTCTTGGGGTTACATCTCGGGGCATCTTTTTTTTTTGCTTTATCTTTTGAAATAACGGTACCTGCCATACAATTTTTTTTGTGAAACTCACTTATCACTATTTTTCTCAAAAGTGGGTCGAAGGATTTCGCTATTTTTTTTAACTAACGATATTTGGGATGGGGTGAAAAATTCTGCATACTCAGTTCTTGGAAAAAAAATCTATTAACGGTAATTTTTAAAATCAGAAATATCTCAAAAACTAACAAAGGGAATTTTTACTGATTTTTTTATACTATAAAGTCGAACAAATTTGCATACTTTGATTTTTGAAATAATTTTTTTAAAATTTTTTTTTCATATAACGATTTTCTTAAATTTAAATTAATTTCATTTTCTCAAAAACGGCTCTAACGATTTTGATAATTTTTTGTATCTCGAAAAATTATGTTAAAAGTGTCCAATATGCGAAGCAACATCAAAATTGTATGTGCTGTGTTTGAGAAAATCAATTTTTGTAATACCTAAGAAGTGATTTAAATAAATTTCTCACCATTTATTTTCGATTTAAAAACGCATCTCATGAACCGAGAAAGTTTTGTATGACGCAGTCGTGCACTTTATTTAGTAATTTACCCAGTTCGTTGTGACGTTATCCACTGCATTCAAAAAAATAATTAAATCAAAATGCTATTTTTGCTGTTCCACTTAACAGAGAGGCCATTATTATGCATTCAAATTGTTTGTCCTTGTTTATTTTTGTATTGATTATTACTATGTATTATAACTATGTATTAACTAATTTTAATATCACTAAAAACGACCGCTCCGCATGCAAATGCACTCCTTAGAACCATAACAGTTCAGTTTACCTCCTCAACAGTCGAAGATGTTTTTCTCCGACTACAAAGCGGAGCTGCCACATTTTTACAACTATCAAACGTACATTTTTCGCGTTTTGGGAGTTCACTCTTTTCCTAAGAACACTTCAAAAAGAAAGAAACTTGCATATGCAGCTTACTCCGCGATGGTGTTCTCATTTACCGGAGGCTTTACGCTTGCTCTTTTGATTGAATTATACAATCAACCCACAATCATGGATAAAATCGTAAATGTATTCTTTGTCTTGGGCACACTTCTCGGATCATTCTTAAAGCAATGTTCACTAAAAGTTAATCATTCGCTTTATAAAAATCAAGTCGCACTCCTTTACAAGGACATTTTTAGTCCAAATAATCATCACGAAGAAGCTGTGTTGCGGAGAAGCTTGACAATGGGCAAGCGTGTCCGAAACATCTATGGCTTGATATCGGTTAGTTCAGCAATATATATACTGCTAATGCAGCAAATAAGCCATCCTGATCAGCTGGCCGTGACTATATATTTTCCCTTCGAGCTCAACACCACGCTGCGTTTTAAAGCAGCAGAATCATTCGAAGCTATCGCACTACTTTTGCTGTGTCTTATGAATGTTGCTTACGATTCATGGTGCACATCGTTTTTAGTTTTTGCCAATATTCAGCTAAAAATATTGAAATATCGATTTCAAGACATTGGAAGAAATTCTATTCCTGATTTGAATATTAAAGAAGAGCTTAAAAAATCGATTCGCCATTATGAAAATGTTTTCCAATTTGTGAATGAACTCGAGAACGCAATAAGTATTCCGGTTTCGATCCAAATATTTTGTTCTATTTCGGCACTGTGCTGTAGTTTCTATGCGATGTCCTTTGTAAGTAGGTACACAGAACATGGGTATGGTATTGTTTCGGTTTGATTTTTTTTAAGGCTTCTGTCGAGGATGACATTTCGGGCTTTGTTAAATTTTTTATATATCAAATGGCAATGTTGGCGCAAATTTTCTCTTTTTGCTACTTTGCGAATGAGGTCACATTGACAAGTCTTAGTCTACCATTTGCACTGTATTCGTCAAATTGGATAACATGGAATAAAGAAAATCGAAAACTTTTTTTGCTCACCATTCAAAGGTTTCAGAATCCAATTATTGTGAGATCAATGAATCGCTGCTACTCCTTTGATTTGACGACTTTTACATCGGTAAGTTGGGAATTTCATTTTAATTTTAAAAAACTAATACTCGATATTTATTTGCAGATTGTAAACACTTCGTATAAATATTGTGCACTCCTTAAGCAAATGAATAACTGAACAAAGTGCTAAAGTACTTATACTTATTGTGGCAGCAGTATAAATTGCACAGTAAAATAAAGGCTTTCTTTAGGACCATGCAAGAAGATTTTTTTAACTTGTAATGTGAAGTAATGGAAAAGCAAGAGCGAGTTATTTCTCTTCTTTTCTGTTTAATGCATGTGAGTCATACTCGAATGACGCTTAGTCTGAATCTAAACCTAAATTGCCCTCACTTTCAAAATTTAAGAAAGTAAATTAAGTGAAAGCAATTTTGCGCGTTTAATGGGCAAGTTTAGTGTCAGGGAGCTTGGAATGGTACTGGATGTTGAGTCTCGATCTCATTATACCTCATATCACATCTGTGATCTGGGGCCTATAACGCAACACAACAAATACTCTTTGAACAAGAGAAATTAAATACTGAAGTGCCGCACTCTCTCTTGTTTAACAAGAACTTGCCCCTGATTTGTGTCATTCAGTTGGCCATTTTATGTATTTAATCGAAATATGGTAAATTTTTAGGGAACATGAGTAAGCAATTTGAGAAGCGACTTTTACCTCAAATGCTTACAGTTTTCTGTTAACCTTTGTTTCGCTAGTCCAGTCCAAATATGAGGAACATTAGCCAGAATATGAATACGATAACCTATGGCCCTGTCATCAGCGAAGAAATTAGATATTTATATATATATTAGTCGTAAACGGCCGAAATAAATAAATATTTGGCCCATACAGGACTTAACGCCTAGCTCCAACCATTGAGTGTGCGAAGATATTTTTTTGACGCGAATGGAAGGGATCTACCAATGGAAGTGAAAAAAAAATTCCGATATCAAATATAATAATAACAATGCGATTTCTCGCGGACCGAGTGGCTGGGAGTGCGATATATCTGGGAATGATCCTTAATATGAAACTCAATTCGAAGCTAAATGTCAATGAAAGAGTGAAGAAAGCAGCTAATGGCTTCTACGCATCTAACCGCATCTTTGCCAGTATGTGGGGACCAAATCCAAAAGTAATTCAGTAGATGTATACGGCAATAGTGCGCTCCAATACTCACATATACCAGTGGCATGCATAGACATAGTTTTGGTGGCAAGCCGTCAGCAAAGCGACCGATCTTAATTCAGTGACAAAAATACAAAGACTAGCATGTATAGGGATAACCAGTGCGTTGAGAACTACGCCAACTGGTGGACTGGAGGCAATTTTTAATTTAACATCTCTCGACTGAATCTGTCAAACTAACACTTGGAATTCTGGTAATTTTGGTCATGGACAGATTTTAAGCAAATACGTTGGAAACATTGTCAGTTCTGATTTTATGTCTCCCCAACTGGACTTTAACCGACAAATCTACTGCTCCTTCCCGAGCACAGATGATAAGAATGAATAAGCGAGGTATGGGTTTTAATGGACCGTGATCGAGCACTTCAGTCGATCAAGTCACCACTCTGCAATCTTAGGAAACGAGTGGAGAACTAGATTCTTATGAACTCTAACAACAGGTGAAAAGAACTAACTACCTGTGAAGTCATTACTGTGGTAAGCTGGCCGTACCGGGACATAAATTACTAAGAATGAAATTAAAACTCAAGGATAACGATATACATATGTCGAGGATGTGGTGATGAAGAAGGCCGTGAGAACATACCGCACTTCCTCTGTCACTGTCGGAGTCTCGGTCACTTAAGGAACAGTCCACAATGTGTTCATGTGGTCCATGAGAACCTAGTGTGGCATAGCAGGATAGACCTGTTCAGCCAACCCGTAAACCTAACCCTTAAATATATCATTGTGGGAAAATTGAAGGTCTAAAGACATACCAACACTGCTCGTGACCGTTCTTACTCTTGAAAGTTTGTTAGACTTCCGCAAGAGGACAAACACTTTCAGCTGGTCATCGCTTAGTAGTCCAACACACCAAGTAACCACTAAGCCACTGCATCCACGCCAAACTAGTTTCACCAAAGTGTAATATTTCGAACATAACAATAGTACCTACCTGCGTAGACTGCTCCTTGGGAAAACGGGATTTCAACTCTGTTGAAAGTCTCCTCGGCTGCTTTCGGACGACCTTCCTTACAATTAATTAGATTGAGCATTATTTTACTTAACAACAAATTCAAAATCAGTTTGGGTGACAGATTTAGGTGACACTAAATTGTCCTTCATGCTTCAGATAAACCGGTTTAGCAAACTAGTTTGGCCTAAAATCAAGCTATATAATATTTCAATAAATTGTCACGAGTAGCTTTTTTAAAATTTCAGTTTGTAACCAGCTTAAAATTATAAATTAAATAAATTAATTTGTTTTTTTTTTATATTTATTACTTCATAGAGCAATTAGTGAAATAGTCCCCTAAATTAGTGAAATAAATTACCTCATACCCATCGAAGGTACTTCTTCTTAACAAGTAAGCATTGAGGTTTTTTTGTCAGTGTTGATCTACTTTAATTATTCATTTGCTTAAGAAGTGCAAAATAAGTGTAAGATGTATTGACAATCTGCAATTGAAATCAGAGTATTACTTAATTTTTATTTAATATACAATAAAAACTTACAGATGTAAAAGTCGCCAAATGAAAATAGTAGCAACGATTCATGGATCTCAAAACAATCGGATACTGGAACTGTTGAATTGCGACCATTATAAGCTTGCGATTTGTTTTATTCCAGGTCATCCAATTCGATGTATAAATAGCAAATGGCAAATTAAGACTTGTCAATATTGCTTCATTCGCAATGTAACAGAAGAAGAATATTTGCGCCAACATTGCCATTTGATAGATGGAAACCTTAATACAAGTCCACATATCATTATCCAATGAAGCCTTCAAAATTAAGGGTCTTGCTTAAATTACTAAGTAGCTACTCATCTACACAATTTAAATTTACTTACAAATGACAGAGCATAAAAATTGCAGCACAACACCGAAATTGAACAAAAAATCTGTATAGACACGGGCACAGTAATAGCTTTCTCCAGATCCTTGACAAATTGTGAGATCTCTTCATGCTGACGAATTGCTTTCTTAATGTCAGCGTTTATGTACAAATCACTAACGTAATCTAGTCCAATACTGTACAATCGGTGCTCTAATATCTCGAGCTGTGTATTTGCAAAAACCAAACACGATGTACACCACGAATCGAAAGCTATGTTAAAAAAACATCCCAGGTATATGGAAATGCCAGCGTAAGCCGCCATCCCTGCAAAACGAAGAGTGCTGTTTAACTCAAAAGGACTATAAACTCTTATAGCAATTTCGTTGGGATGACTCAATTGCTCCATTATTACTAGGCAAGTTGCAGCACATACCGAAACCGAACCATAGGTATTTCGCATACGATTGTTCGTGGCCAAATTTCTCTCGAAAATAGCCTTTTCAAACGGATTAATCGGGGTAAAGATGTCCTTGTGAGATAGTTCAACTTGATTTTGAAAAAGTGTCCAGTTAATTTTTAGAGAGCATTGCTTAAACAATGCTCCCATCATTGAAATCATTATGAAGAAAACGTTTGTGATTTTATCCAAGATCGTTGGTTGATTGAAGAACTCAATCAACAGACCGAAGGTACAGCCTCCCATAAAGAAGAAAATAACAGCAGAGTAAAGTTCGTACGCCAGTTTCTTATTTTTGGACGTATTTTCAGGCAATCGGTAAACTCCCAATGATCGAAAAACAAAGATTTGAAAATTGTAGAAATACGGAAGTAGCTCGTTGTAGTCGGAGCACATCTTGGGACTGTTGAACTGAACTGCATTGGCTAACTTTAGGTTCGGCTATTTATATACGAGGAAAAATAATGAGGCGAATTATTAATTGGGTAAAAATGTATCAACAGTGTAATTGGGTAATTTGATTCTACAACATAATTCGAGGAAAATTAATGTAAACAAGGACTAAATGCCTTTTATATTTTGCATGGATAATAGTTTTTGCAACGTCCGTTGTTTTATTTTAAATTATTAATAGCTATATGGATTAGAGATAATGAATATAACGCATTTTGAATTGATTTACAAGGATTGAATTCGTAATTCAGCAGCAGAATATTATGAACATTTTAGTGTTTGAAATAATATTCTTCTGCACTTGAACATGGTATTCGGCAATGTTAAATATCAAGGGACATACATAAGTTTTTTGGCAAATTCCTATCCCTCTTACTTCGCCTACAACAAACATCAATTTTTCAGGATTTTGAGGATAAAACAAAGTGTTTGTTGTCATTTAAGAGCTCTTCTTTCTTTTCCTATAAAAAAATAACGTTAAAAAGTAAAAAAAAAACAAAATTCTTTTGTACACTTCTCCCCTTAATCCCTTAATATTATTCTTATATTGAAATTATTAAAATTCACAGGGAACTCACTTAAATCAAACACCTTAGAGTGAGTTGCATGGGGAATAACGCACCATAGGCACTGAAAACACATTGTGTATATGTCCTTGTGCTTGTAAGTAAAATCACACCAAAAATAAAAATGTTAAAGAATAGCCAGGTTCTCTTATACAAAAATCGAATTTGCCTTACAAGAAGTACTGATATCTAATGGCTGGCTTACATGGCCACACAAGTCTACCACGCAAGATAAGTGGGATGCACAATATTAAAAAATCTACTGCAAGGAAGGGACAGCACTACCAAACATGCAAAAATACGTGACACGTATTTTGGTCAGTAATGTTAATTTGCGTGGTAGCAGCCGAATGTAGACTGCTTGATCACTGATTTCACTCTTACATATTTAAAATCATTGACGGCAGACATCTCTTTCTAATCTCGTGCAAAAATGCATGCGTAGCCATGTAAACCAGCCATAAAAATGAAAGCCAAGTTTTTTATTGTAATTATTTATATTTTTATAATTTATATTTATATTTATATATATTTTTATAATTGGCAAGTTTTTAAAATTGTAAAAATTGGGACCCTATACTCATGTGTTAATATACTTGCCAAGTTTAAAAATATGAATACTTTGCTTACTAAACGGTTTCCCGACCCGTGAAGAGTCCCTGCCTGAGATACGGCTGCCTTCCACCCTCTGCGATCCCGAGCACGCTGCTTCCAGTTGTCCAGACCAAGCGCTCTGGCATCCGCGATGGCTTGGTCTTTAAAACGGAGGTACGGTCTTCCTTATCGTCTCGAACCTGGGGGCTGGGTTTCGAAGATCCTCTTGGCTGGAGCGTTGTTGTCCATTCGCTCGATGTGGCCGAGCCAATGTAGTCGACAAGTTTTAGCTTTTCGGACTACATCCACATCTTGGTACAGCTCATAGAGTTCGCGGTTGTAAAAATATAAATACTTTGCTAAAATTTGTGAAATTTTTAATAATTACAATTTTTGTATAAGGGATTTTTTTAACATTTATGTTTTTTGTGTGATTTCAATACTTTTTGCAAAGATTTTTATGGATGGAAAATAACAAATGTTAGATTTTTCCCTGTGGTTTCGCTGCAAACCCTATTACTGTGCCAAGATTCAAGGTTCTGTGATGATTGGAAGTGCTCCATAGTTTTGATAATCTGTCAGTGATCAGTGAGTCAGTGGTTACTATTTTTGCTAATTTGGAGCCTTATAACTCAGGAAACGCTCATATTAAATGGTATGGAGCCTGCTGCTGTGCGTCGCAATAAATCCTGAAAATTTTATGTCTCTAGCTTTGTTGTAAGTGAACTTAGAGGAGGTCACAAGCACCCTAAGTGTGAGTTGCATGGGGTAAGCGAACCATAAAAAACATATATAAATATTTTTGACGCACGTCACTGCAGTAAAATGAATGTGGACTGACTTAGGGTTAGTTAAACTTTGCTGTCATTTTGTTGTCCAATTAGAGGTCTTATTTGCTGCCTTTTAAAACCTTTTTGTTGTTGCTTTGACAGTTTTTCCCATAGCAAGTACAACAGCATCACGTGGAAAAGTTGTTATACATAGTTCTTTCTGCACTAAAATTTCAAATAAATATATAAACGGTTTATAACTGGACCTTGGACTCTTAGTCTTGGTAAAGCAGTTTTAAATGTTCTTAATGTTAAAAGTAATCTGTTTCATGCTTAGTTCTAAAGAATCATTGAGATATATTTATAAGACTCAAGACTTCAGTTCCTTTTTTAATATAGGCTCCGTTTGTTATGTTTGACTTTATCGAAAGCTTGTGCCGTATCGCGAAATATAGTGGAACAAAACAAATTCTATTCAAATTCTCGTTCGATCTGGTCTGTGATTCTATGCACTTGTTCAATCGTCGAGTGCTTATTTCTAAACTCAAATTTATATGTAGTTTGATACAAGTGGTTTTTTTTCAATTATTATTTGCAGCCTTTTCAATAAAATCTTTTTGAATAACTAACGAAACATTGGAAATATCGACATTGGGCGTTATTTGGCTTGCTCGTAAGATGGTTTGCCAGGATCCGGAAACAGATAGTTTTGTTTTGAAACTTTTAATTGTGAACTGTTTTAGAATCCTCCTCGTCAATATATGCATTTCGTCTTTGTTTCTTCGGTTTCTCGTGATAATTTTTGTCTTCATGAGGTTGGAGGAACGTGGGATATTGGCAGATTCATTTTGTTTTTTTTGAAATAGGATCTCCTTTTCCAGGAGAGGAACTGTTATTTAAGTACCAAACGAACACTTTCAGAAGAGTCCGCAAGTCTTTCGGATTACCAACCGAAAAGTACATAGGTTTGCTGACAGTTACTACCTAGTACTGCCGTTACAATGGCAGCGTGGCCGAGCGGTCTAAGGCGCTGGTTTTAGGCACCAGTCCGAAAGGGCGTGGGTTCGAATCCCACCGCTGTCAGCAGTTTTTTTTACTATGTTTTTATAATTTTTTTTTTTCGATTTCTCCCTCATGCCAGAAGCACGAGCGTGCAAAAATGAAAATGTTGGGAAATCACATTTGACTGTTATTTGCTCTCGTAGAATTATATGGTTTGGTTTCTGAAACATTATAAAATATTATGGTTTCCCTGTCACATATGGCATTCTTGATTTCGGTAAAACATAGAACTACCAAGAGTTTAATCAATCCAACCAATTAACTCAATTTTGAAAAATTTGCACATTTATGCTTCTGGCATGAGGTGGACGACATTATGTTAAGGTACTATATTAACAATATGTTTTGAGTTATAGGAAGTGGAGTAATTATATGATTCGGGTCAATGGTAGCGAAAGGGTTGTTTGAATAGCTGGTCAAAGTAGCGAAATAATAATTCGATTTAATAAAGGCTAGCATTTTGACGTTTTGAAATCATTCCGCAAGACTTAAAATGTATGTTTTTTCTTCTTGTAATGTAGATTATTTTCCTTCTTGCTGAAGAATTTAGAGAGACTATCATCGCTAAATATACTGAGCCCTAAAAACCGTGTTGGCAGGATTGAAGTGCTCTTGACCGGAAGGAGTAGTGGCTTTCCGTCGATAATGAGTGCCATTTTGATAAATGTGATCTTTAATAGCTCTGTATGGCTGGCGTACATGGCGTACATACATACTACATGGCGTAGTGAAACATTGGTGCTGTGGATTAAAGCAATGCTAATTTACAAAAAACGCTGATTACCGAAGCATATTATGGGAAGGGCGGCATAATAGGGGCAAATAGCGGCTGCCCAGAAGGTTGTGTTTTGTATCCCCTTCTGAATTTCGAAGAACTTGCGCCAGGATTAGCCTTCGACCCCTGTCTTACGCAATCACACCAGTAATCCTTTTACGACTGGAATAGAATGGCTTCGGTCAGACTCTGAGCCAGGGAAGGAATTCCATCGTATTTTCACAGATGGCTCCAAAACCGGTTAGGGGTCTGTTGGTGGAGTCTCGCACTCTTGAATTCCAAGACTAGACTCCTCTACCCCCCTAGATTAACATGGGTATGTTTTTTAAGTGGAGAAGGATTAACAGGTGGGGAGCAAGAAGCATTTGCGTTTGCGAAGCCAAGTTTTCTCTTAAGTTGGTTAGAAGGAGACAATGCAGTTTTTCGCATGTCACACCAGGATAAGGGGGTTCTACGATGAGTTGAGTGGAGCGAGAAAGCTATATGAGCAGTGATGCGAAAAGCGACTAACTGCTCATAGTAAAGCGGTTTTGTGCTGTATTTCGCAAAGCAAAGCTCCCATTTCTTCTTGACAACAATTCTGTTATGATAATTTTTATTTCTCTGAACTTAAAGTTAAGGGCATTTAAAAAATGCTCGTATAAATTATTATAAATCGACTGATCCTCACTACACTCTACAAAAATCGCTTGAAAACCTGGAAGAAGAATTTGCTTGCGAGAAGCTCGTCTTTGCGCATGGAATCATTTCGCTATACTGTGCGTACGTGCATAAGGAAACATTAGATGAAGTTTTATAGCATGAAAACGCTTTTCGCATAGCGAAGTTAAGATAAGATTTAGATGTTAAAATAGAAAGTTGTAAGTTTCAAGTCTTGGGTTCAGTTAAAGAGAAACCCCAATACTCTGCCATTATCCATGAATACCACTTGCATCGCTGAAGCCGAAAGGCTTTCCATCCTCGATATGTGCATTAATGACAAACTTCGTGGAAACGACCACATATTCGACGTCGCCAAGAACGCTGCGAAATGTCTAGGCTTTCTCAAGCGATGCATCGTTGTTTTATAGCAACTTCCATCATAAGTGTTTATTTTTGTGAATCTTAACAACAAATTTCAAAATAAATTTGTACAATCTAAAACTTCCATCATAAGCCTATAAATTAAATCAAAAGAGATTTATTTCTTATAAAAAAAAAAACTTTATTTTTTGATCTGGCAGCAATTCTGCCTAAATTACAACTGAACAGTTTTTACTTAAAATCTACATCTTAAATACTAATCCAAATCTAGCGGCGGCTATGTGTTCCCACAGGTACTCAAGCATTACACTTGTCGTACGTGCGGGAATGTGTCTATTGTGCAGTTTGTGCGGATGCAGGTTTCGGGTGTCGGACTCCGTCCGCGCTGGATGGAGTATGATACTGTCTGCTGTCTTAACTCTTCCCCATTTAAGTGCAAACGTCCTCGTTTGTTGATTAGAATAAAGGTATTTGGTTGACCTTGGATATTCCGGCTAACCTTGGCAGTGGTACTTCGCGTTCTCTACCGGGCTGCTGCACTGATGGCGGTGAGGGAGGTTCGTCTTCAATGCGTACTGTTATGTTGTTTGAGAGTTCTGTTGCAGATTTTGTTCTCCTGCATCGTTTGGTGACGATGGCCAATAATATGAAGATCATTAGCGTTGAGAGTCCAAAATTTCCGATTTGTTTTTTTAAATTTTTAGATTCCAAAATTTCTATGAGTTTTGTATTGTTGACGTGCAAATCTTTTATTAATTCTAAGGAAAGTATTTCTTCAAAGACATCTTTATTTGAGAGGGGTTGCACAATTGCAGGAAGAGGTTTTGTTCCGGACATTTCTCTTGAAGAATATGTGGTTCTGTTGATTATTAGAGACGTGTTGTGGAATTGGATAATAAACGATCCTGATAGGTCAATCATGTCGTCGCTGATCTGAATTGTTCCGTTAAATTGGTTTAAAAATATTATTCCGCTTGATATCTCCTCGATCGTTGGTACATGTAAACTGTTGATCTTCGTACACAGGGATGGTTGGCTTTTTATAAGGTTCGGCAAGCATGTTGAATTACTTATATCTACTATATTTTTATGAGTACAAATAGAAAGGTTATTATATGTCTTACATTCATTTTTTATTCCTAGTATTTTTTTATTACATTTTAGTATTGACTTAAAATCTATTCTGTTTATATAATTACCCTTTTTTATTGGCTTAATTATAAGTTTTTGACATGGTTCTTTTTCTGTAATTGGTAAATCTATGATATAGGCGATAGTTGTTTCATTAATGGCAATTTTTATTTCGCTAAATTCTAATGCTTCTTCTACACTTAGATAAGGCATATTTTCGTTTCTTAAGATATCTCGGATAACATCGACTTCCGAGTTTGACAATATGTATGAGTTTACAATTCCGGCTTTAGCCCATTGTACAGCGTAATCTATGTTTATTATCTCTGTTTTAATGACATCTAATTTACTTTTTATATTTAGGAGATTTCCAATCATGCCGGTAGTTTTGGTTAATTTAATCATTTTGTTGGTTGCGTCTGTTAACTGATTAATTTTCTCAATTGTGGCTCTATTAATAATTAACTGATTGTTGTTATTTTGTAATAAGTTATTAATTTTCCCGTTAAGCATTAAGAGATCTTGATGATCGGGGGAGCCTCCTACCCACTTCCAAGCACTCCCAATAAAGTCTAAAGACCGTTTAATTCTGTTAGTTGGCCTAAGTCGATTAATGTGGTTTTGAATTTCTTGTATGTCGTGTACGAAAAAGGGGTATAGTTCCTTGATGTGGCTAGCATTTTCTGTTATTGTCGTGTTCGTATCGTTAATAAATTTCTGGTATATTTCTATGTTAACTATGTGAATGATTTTGAAATGACCCTCCTGTACTCTAGCCATTCCGGAATTTAAAGTTATGAGTTGTGCATTTGTATAATCTAGTATCTGGTGTTCGGTCCTACAGTAACGTAGCTGTAATAAGAGTCTGGAAAAAAAAAATTAGAATGAAGAATCAATTCCTTATTTGCTTCTTATATATGATTTTGCCGCTTTCTGTTAGAACGGTTGTATTCCTATCTTCTTTAACTACTTCCTCCTTATATCGACTAGAAAGCTTTGTTCCTAATCTTTTGTTCTTCTTTACGTAAATTACCTGTCCCGGGGAATATTGTTTTGGTTTCTTTCTTTTTTTGTTATGGTATTTTAGGTCGATTTTTTGTTTTCGTTGTAACTTTTCTAAGTTCGAATGCCGAGTCCTATCGTAATCTTCAGGGCCGAAGTTTACATTGCGGCCAAAAAAAAGATCAACTGGTTTTTTTTCCGTAGTAGAATGAATACTGTGGTTGTATGCGTTGACTGCTCTTTCAAGCAGTTCCTCAAAATTTCGATGCAATTCGTCGTTTTTAATGCATCTCATAATTTCTACTAATGTTGAGTGGAAGCGCTCTACCTGGCCATTTGCTTCGCTCCTGTATGGCGGTGTCGTGTAGACATTGATTTTTAATTCATCCTTCATCATGAAAAGTATTGCGGAAGAATTAAGAGAGGGTTCGTTATCGATAACCACTGATTTGGGTACACCGAAGAAAAAGAGTATATCCCTTAGAGGTTTTCGTATATCTTCTATTGCTTTACTTTTTAATAATTTAACTCTTGCATATTTCGTGAATTTGTCAATTGCGGTTAGAACCGCTTTTTTTTCTGTGATAAATATATCAAAGTGGACAGTGTGTCCCGGGAAAGTTGGTAATGGCGTTTCATTAAGTTTGGGTTGGTTTGGATGCCGTTCGTATTTATTACTCTTACATATGGAGCAGATACTGGTAATGCGGTTAATTTTTTTTGTCATGGAGGGGAAATAGTATTTCTCGAGAATTTGCTGCTTATTCTCCTTTGCATTCCTGTGGGCTCGATTGTGTGTTTCTATTATAATAATCTCTTGGTCTTGTTGGCTCAAGACATCTTCTACCTGTAACTGTGAGAATCTTATTTTATAATTACTAAAATTGCTGGGGTAAATGTCTTGTATCATACCCATGATACGTTCTTCGGTTTTAATGGCATTTATAACCGAAGGGTTAAGGAATTTCTTTAAAATTTCCTTAAGTTTCTCCGGGGTATATTCTGTTTCTGTGACTGTGTGCCGGTGATATGTTGGAAAAATTATTTCAAATTTGTGAGCAGAAGTTGTACCCGTTTGCAAGAGTATTTGATTCTTGAATGCGTTGATGGGTACCTCAACGCTTATGATGAGGCCTTGGGAAGAGCTTTCATCGCTATGTTGAGTGGTTTCGGATAGAGTGTTAATGTAAGATACCTGTGGCGCTCTAGATAAAGCGTCCGCAACGACATTCGTACTACCAGGTTTGTATTTTAGTTCGTGACTATATTCTTCGAGTATAGCCTTCCATCTTTTCATCTTGCTGTTATTATTTTTGTTGCTTAGTGCAAAAGTAAGGGGTTGATGGTCAGTGAAAATTCTGACTCTGCTGGGTCCGTAAAGGTAATTTCTAAATGAGCCTAATGCCCATACGATAGCTAACATCTCCTTCTCGTTAGCTGCGTAGTTCTCTTCTGCTTTGCTTAGCGTTCTAGAAATAAAGGAGATAGGTCTGTTGTCTTGTTCGAGAACAGCACCGAGTGCATAATTGGACGCGTCAGTTGTAAGGTCAAACGGTTTGTTGAAATCAGGGTATGAAAGAACTAATTCTTCGGAGATTAGGGCATTTTTTATTTTATTAAACGATTCGCGGGCTTCTTGGTTGAGTTCTATTTTCGCTTTGGAAGATTGGCTTTTGGATACGCGTCCCTCTTCCCCTCTTAAAAGAGCTGTGAGGGGTTTCGCCATTTTTGCGTAATCTCGCACAAAGCGTCGATAGTAGCCTGATAGGCCAAGAAAGGATCTGAGTTCCTTAAGAGTTTTTGGGGACTCGAAGTCCAAAATGGATTTAACCTTACTAGGGTTGGTTTTAATACCTTTCGAAGAGATGACAAAGCCTAGAAATTCTACCTCGGATTTGAAAAAATTACATTTGTCCAACTGGACCTTCATATTTGCATTTTCCAAGGTTCTAAAAATTTCTTCGATATGTTGAGCGTGTTGGGTCTCATTTTGGCTGAAGATGATAATGTCATCTATGTAGACATAACAGATTTTTCCGATATATGAATGCAATATATCGTCGAGTGCTCGCTGGAAAATAGATGGAGCATTCTTCAGCCCAAATGGTAAACGCGTGAACTCGTATTTTCCATAGTTTATGGAGAAGGCTGTCTTTTCGATATCGGATTCCTTAAGTGGAATCTGATGAAATCCGCTCTTCAGGTCTAGTACAGTGAAAAACTTATTTTTCCCTAGTTGGGAAATTATTTCGGTAATATCCGGAATTGGATAACGGTCGGGTATCGTGACAGTATTTAATTTTCTGTAGTCGATCACCATTCTATATTGTTTTGCTCCTGTGGAATCGGGTTTTTTTGGAACGATCCACACCGGGGAATTATAGGGAGACCGTGAAGGTCGTATTATACCATCCTCAAGTAATTTCTGAACCTGTTTTTCAACTTCCGATTTCAGAGACATTTGAAATGGGTAATGGCGGGTATAGACGGGATCTTCGGTGGAGGTCCTAATTTCTGCAACTACTCTAGTAGTATACGTGAGTTTTTCTTCTGGTTCGGAAAATAAATTTGGGTGTCCATTAATGGCTGAATTTAATAGATACTTTTGCTGGGGAGTTAGATGATCAGTTTTGACATCTATGGAATTGACAGACTGCGATTTTAGCTGCTTGACCTTAATTCGAACTTTATTAAGTATTGTCATGTAACTTTCCTTAGTGTGAATTATTGCGGATAACTCCTTTAGGCTATCGTTGCCTAAAATTCCATGAAAGGTTTTGAGAGTTGGTAAAATGAAGAATTTGATATTAATATTGTTTAGGCTAAATAGATTAAGGAATGTGTGATGCGAAACTTTTACATCGCCGGCTATTGATTTGGCGTAAAATGTTTGGTTGTTTGGAATGGGCCTTTTTACTAAGTCAGGTTTTATGTAATTCTTGCTTGAACCAGTGTCAATCAAGAATTTTAGAATTTCTCCGCTTTGGGTCTTACATTCGAAGTAAGGCAGCGAAGAATCGGTTAGCCTAAAAAATGAATGTCGCTATATTCAAAATATTGCTCGATTGGGAGTCGCGATTCCGATGAGTGTTGGTCACCAGGGGAGCCGGTGCAAGTTTGGCCATATTCATCATAGGTTTCTACGGCTGGATCTCTAACTTCTTCTTCAGCTTGCTGTATTTGTGGATGAATAGTTAACTCTTCTAGTTTATCTACAGTTGCGTCGATATGGAAGTTCGGTTGTTTAAAGTTGGGATACCTTGCGCGTTCTTGCTGAGAAATATTTGGCTTTGACGCATTCCAGTTTGCTTGGCGATTCTGATTGTGAATATTTCCAATCTGATTACTGCGTCCTTGAGTGAGGTTTTCCTTTTTAAGTGGAATCTGGTTTAGGGGTGGTCTAGTGTATTGGAAAGAGTTGTGGAAATTCGGCATATTATTCTGGGGATACGAATTGAAGTTTGGTCGCTGACCATATGCTGGACGAGGAGAATTTGAGTACATGGGGTAATTCTGATAGGGTGGCCTTGGGTTTGGGTATGAATTTGGGGTTTTGTATGGGACTGGCTGTTGCAGCAAGACCGGTCTAGGAAAATTATATTGTGCTGGATTAAGTTGTGGAGCAAAAGTCTTTTTGATAGCTCCTTGAGACTGTTGCGTTCTGTACCTTTGGTTCTCAAGTTTGAGGCAGAGGTGCAACGCCTGCGGCAGATCTGTTGGTTCTTTTATTCCTAATAATTCTGATAAGTTTCCTTTTAAACCTCTAACAAAGGTGTCTAGCGCTTTGTCCCGGTACGTTTGGGTCAGGAGACACATTGATTGGTGGCTTATCTCCATACAGGAGATTTTATTGATTATTAGTGTTAACTGCGAGCACACTTCCTGATAAAATTCCTGTATGCTCCTGTTGCCTTGTACTAACTGTGACATCTGGCATTCGAGGGTGCTGACATCGCGTTTGTCGGCATAGTGCATTGTAAGGCAATTGGCTATGCTATCCCAGTTAAGTGGCGTATTATAAGCTTCGAGAGCTGCGTCAGCCTCGTTGATTATCTTGTTGCGAATCACGTTGAGGATTCCGTAATACTTCGGAGTTCCTTTAGTGTGATCATAAATGTTGAGCACGCGCTCAACACTCTTCTTCCAAGAGGAAAATTCGCTGGCGTCTCCGGAGAAAGTTCTGAGACTGCGAACGACATCAGGTATACTGTCTAAATCCTCTAATTGGTTTCTATATTCTGGAGAAATTGTTTGGTCTATACCGGAGAAACGGTTAGAACCTGGGTTGAGTATACCCTCGATAAACGTTCTGCCTTGTTGTTCAAGGACCCGTTTGACAATGGTCGCTACCACTGTGTCAAGCTCAGGAGTGGACCTGACTTCTTGTGATTCCATATTGGAAGAGCTGGACTGGTAAGAACTGTTAGGATCATGAAGTCCTGTTAGAGTAGAAATGGTCGGGGGATTATTCCGCGTAGGGGGTCTGCCATTAGTAATTGGTGGTGCATTAGAAGCAAGTGGATTAGGCTGTGGGGTCAGAGCTTCGTTACTTTGCTCCGCGAGTTGGTTTCTAGTGAGAGGCATGCTGACAGTGAATTTGGAAATACCGAAAGTTGAAATCTATTCACAAGGAATTTCTACTCTGAGTTTTTATGTTTTTCTTATGCTATAAATGTAAAATTTTTATGTTTGTTTTGCCTTTGTTTTCAATTAAAATTTCTTATTTCTAATTCGATTTTTCACTTTTTCTTAAATTTCTTAACGTTTACTTTAATTTATCGTTTGTTTTCTTTTAAATTTCTTATTTCTAATTTGATTTTTCACTTTTCCTTAAATTTCTTAAAGTTAACTTCAATTTATCGTTTTTTTTTTTCTTTTAAATTTCTTCTTTCTAATTCGATTTTTCACTTTTTCTTAAATTTCTTAACGTTTACTTTAATTTATCGTTTTTTTTCTTTTAAATTTCTTATTTCTAATTTGATTTTTCACTTTCTTTAAATTTCTTAACATTTACTTTAATTTTTCGCTTTTTAAACAAAATCACTTTTCCTTATTATATCTTATTCTAACTTACATCAAATATGGCAGCAGCATGTTGATTTGATCCCTCGTAGTGCGGCTGGAGTCTCACACTCCTCCTTTTCTTCCCTGGGGTTACTAAGGGGCCCTTGTGTCCTTAAGATCCACTGGTCACTTTTTTACCGGTTTGTTTAATATGACCGAACCTGTGGTCTGGCGAATAACTGTCTGTTTTCCACGCTTTAACACTTTCACTACTATTTGTTTTATTTAAACACTAGGGTTCATTTGGACCGCTTTGTATGGTTTCATACTACGTTTCGACACAATACGCGGTCCCTGCTCGGGCGCCAATTAAATCAAAAGAGATTTATTTCTTATTAAAAAAAAAACTTTATTTTTTGATCTGGCAGCAATTCTGCCTAAATTACAACTGAACAGTTTTTACTTAAAATCTACATCTTAAATACTAATCCAAATCTAGCGGCGGCTATGTGTTCCCACAGGTACTCAAGCATTACACTTGTCGTACGTGCGGGAATGTGTCTATTGTGCAGTTTGTGCGGATGCAGGTTTCGGGTGTCGGACTCCGTCCGCGCTGGATGGAGTATGATACTGTCTGCTGTCTTAACTTATATACAGACGGAGAGTGAAATAACGGGTGATTTTTTAAGTGTGTATCAAATATTAAAATATTCAAAATATTTATTGTAATCGATAAAAAGACCTTTGCCATTTACGTTTTAAAGACAACTTCATGTAAATGTTGTTCGCGGCTCCGTTTCAAAAGGTCCATTCGGAAGGTTCGATTTTGCGTCACTTTTTCGAGCATTTCGGCCTGTATTCCACGAATTACGTGCGTTATGTAACTTGTCAAGAAACAAGAAATAATCAAGAGGCGTTAAATCGCATGTTCTTGGCGGCCAACTCACAGGGCCATTTCGAAAGACAAGCTGCCCACCAAATTCATCCTTAAACATTTCCATTGTTTCACCTTCTGTGTGTCATATGGCACCGTCTTCATGAAACCACATGTCAACCAAGTTCAACACAGCTAGCTGGGGCAAAAAAAAGTCGCGTATCATGGCTCGATATCGTTCGCCGTTGACGGTAACGTTTCTTCCACGGTCGTCTTTGAAGCAAAATGAACCGATGATGCCACCAGCCCATAAACCACACCGAACTGTCGTTCGGGATTCATCGGTAATTCCTGTATGGCAAGTGGCTGTTCATCACTCCAGATGGGACAGTTTTGCTTATTTACGTATCCGTTTATATCGGTTGTTTGTATCCGCCAGAAATGAGCCTCATCGCTGAACACAATTTTTCGATAAAACAGCGGATTTTCATGGAGTGCACATTTTCACAGACCACGCATTTTGATAATAAATTTCAATCTTTGCTCGTTTGTAAGTCTTTCCATGATTATATGGCTGAGTATACTGAAAACTTTTCACTTTGACAGATGACGTTTGGACACCATTACTACCCAGTGCCGCCAACCGGAAATACTTAACTTTTAAAAAATCACCCTTTACAATGATTCGTTTCTCAACCGTACAGACATTAAAATCAACGTGCATCGGTATACCCCTTTCTCTAATTTTTCATTTCCCTAATGACCGCACTGTATCACTTCATTATAGGGGTATCCAAAGTCCTATTAGTCCGCCTACATTATAAAAAATAAAAATACAATAGCAGTGCACCTGCATCCACAGGATTTATTTAAGGGTTTGGTCCTCACCGTCTGCATGCGTAAAATGCATTATATGCTTTTCATACTCATTCACGGACATCCGAAATCCAATCAAGTTTCTTAATTTACTTAGTATAGATGATATTTTATAATTGACATGAAATTTACTTTATTTGAAAGATAATCTTCTGGCATCTGGAACGTGGTCTAATCTGGATGTCCAATTTTCGATGAGTTTTTCCAACATATGTGGCCGTATATCGGCAATAACGCGGCGAATGTTGTCGTCCAAGTGGTCAATCGTTTCGGGCTTATCGGCGTAGACTAGCGACTTCACATATCCCCACAGAAAATAATGAAGCGGCGTTTAATCGCACGATCTTGGAGGCCAATTCCCGAGTTCGTAACGTGAAACTATGCAGTTACCAAACGTTTCCTTCAATAAATCAATGTGGCACGTGCTGTGTGACATGTTGCGCCATCTTGTTGAAACCACAGCTCCTGCACATCATGGTTCAATTGATGAACGAAAAAGTTAGTAGTCATGGCTTGATAGCGGTCACGATTGGCTGTAACGTTCTGGCCTCAACATCGTTTTTAAAGAGGTAGGGAACAATTATTCCACTAACCCATGAAGCACACCAAACAGTCAGTTTTTGTAACGGTGTCTCAACATACACTTGAGGATTATCATCACTCCAAATTTGTTTATTGACGTATCCATTCAACCAAAAGTGAGCTTTATCGCAAAACAAAATTCGCGCGATACGTATTTCGAACAGAACCATGGTTTTTAAGATAAATTTTTACAATTTAGCAGCGTTGTTCAGGTCAGGCGTCAGTCTTTTCATGTTGAAATGCCAAACCAAACTGAAAATAAATCACTTGACAGCTGACAAAATATCCGCCAGTTAAAATAGTGTTGCCAACTTCAAGTTCTATACCTCTAAAAAAACATCCTTTACTTACCCTGTTAAACTAAATATTTACAAACCACGCTGTAGAAAAAAAAACAACCATTTTTATTTTCAAAAAGAAACTAAATCAGTTTATTTATTAAGAAAAAAGCATTGTCATTATATAAAGCCGACAAATAAAAACAAAACATGATTCTCTCTTTAAAGAAGAAAGCTAAATCAAATGCAAATTATATTTACTGTTTAATTTAATTAAATATTTCATTACAATGTATTGGTTTTTTGTAAAATGTTTTGGCTGAGCTACTCGGAGTATAAGAATATTTTTAGCATTTTTGCCTTCAAAACAAAAAATTTGTCAAACAAACACGGAAGAACTTCACACATTAAAAAATTACAATTCTGTTTTTTTTTTTTCGTTTATATTTTTTTATATAATATATCTGCTTATTTTTGTTAATATTTTATTCAGTATCACAAAGTACTTAGCTACCAGCGCGTTGCGTTGTTTTGTTTTTTATTATTTTATTATTTTTTTTTGTTATTGAAGACAAAGAATGCTTATTAATAATAATATAAGTTTGTTGTGGTTTTTTTTTATGTTTACATTTTAAGAACACTTTTATTCACTTTTATTTTATTTTTATTATTTACTTTTGTTTGATTTTTTTTGATTTTTTATTATTCTTTTGCTTCTCCTGCTTTTTGAGCTCCTTCTCCATAAGAGATTTGTACAGCTTGTATCCGAAGAGAGCTGAAAGAGAAATAATAATTTCACAAAACACCGCAATTGAATATGCAAAGAAGTAAAGATAAAGCTCCCCTAACCAAAGACAAGAAGTACAACGAAGAGGACAGCAGTTGAGCAAATAAACCACTTATTGTTTCGCTCGTGATTTGAAAGTTTGTTTTCAATCGAAGATATCGTTTCTTCGAATGAATTTTGCATTTGTTGGATGAATTTATTTTTTTCGCTCGCAGAGAGTGTGTGAAATTTCGATTTCAACGTTTTCAATCGGGTCATAATGTGTTCGAGAGTTTTTGAATTGGTCGCACTCTTGCCAACGGTCAATTGTATAGTTTCACGTAGACGATTTAAAATGTCATCGTCGGTATCGGTACCACGGACAAACTCTACAGAAGCCATGTTGGGCCTACGATTTTCCTTGTAATACTAATTGCAATCTTGGAGGGATTCTTTATCTAAATATGAAGAATTGAACGATCTTATCGGGGATAGATATAAAATTGATTGAACTGTTGTTAAACGCGCGCCGAGGCTAATGTGGTACAGTAGTGTGCCATTGTAGAAAATGTAGTAGGCTTATCAAACTTTCGATAGCGCAAAACATATCGAACACGATTGAATTCAATGAAATTCCGGAAGTGTCGACGTAGTGGTGGTTGCGTATAAAAAGTGCGAATTGTATTTATAGTTGGCTGGCGAACAGAAGAGCTAACAGCGTTGACTATGGCTGATTCAATTGGAATACTCTGATCCACTTTATGTCAATGAGTTATTTCAAATAATAAATTCGTAATGTAATGTATTGGATTTGGGGGAAACATTCCTTGTGCAAAATATTCAAAAGTGAGGTCCTACCATTCGTTCTACCATTTTCGAACTGGTTATACCGCTTCATTACTTTTAATCTATGAATTGGAGGCATAAGTCATTCTCTTTGGGGGGAAAGCACCCAATAGCTTTGTTCAATGAGGCTGTCCAGCTCAGTACAAAGCATGCAAGTTACAGGTTTTCGTGTTCAATGAGAAAAATGTCGGTCCAGCTCATGTTTGCTTTTTGTTCAATGACTCTGCTCCGAGCAGAATTTTTGCACTTGCTTTTGAGGTAGAACAGATTTGTGGGAAACGTCAAAGTCAGTTGTGATTGCAAATTAATTGTTTTGTCGTCGAAGTGAAAAGTTGTTTGTTGATTAATAAAATGGAAGAAATCGAATAATCTTCTGATAAAGGGCAATCGGTTGTTGTAAATGTATTAAACAGTAAGTTCATGATTAATGTTCATTAATTCACGATTTATACTAAACTTGTAAACTCAAATAATTATCCAACAATCGAAAATTAAATTGTCATTTTTTGACAACTAACATATGGCTGTATTTTTTTCTTCTACCTTTGATCTGACATTTTCCACAAATTTGTTCTGCTCTGCCTTGCCTATTTTTCTCATTGAACAAAGCTAATAATACAAAATTTCAAGGCCGATTTTGATAGTTCCTTCCATTGTTGATGCCCAAAACATTGACTTTACTTAAATAATATCACATTTAATGCATGTTCTCCATGGGTAAGGCATATTCCTGGTTCACCAGATCATATTCCATCAACATACATGCACCCAGCTTAGTGAAAGAATCAACTAGGTGACAACTGCTTCGAGAGGCACTTTGAATGTATACGTTTTCACCGATCTGAAAAGCAAATGAACCCATAAAGGGGAAATGGATACATAATCTACACAGATGGATCAAGGAGGAATTAAATATTCACTGCTTCATTATAGCAGCAACCAACCGGATGTTCGGGCAATCGCGGAATCTCTTCTGGGTCCCTGAATACAGAGACAAAGCCGGCAATGAGAGCGGTGCCAAGAAATGCCTCTGCAATGGATCATGATCGAGCACTTCAGTCGATCAAATCACCAGTCTATAATCTAAGAGAACGAGTGCAGACCAAGATTGTTATAAAAAATATCAACAGGTGGAAAGAACTAATGAACTGTGAGGTGTCACAGAAGCTTTGGCCAGAATATAACAGTGGCCGGATTATCAAACCCGCTGTCCAAGCTGGTAGGTGCTCTAACGGGTCATAACTTTGTAAAAAACAATACAATGAAATTAAAACTCAAGGACGACGATATACAAAGCGGCTTTGGAGATAAGGATGTAGCGCACACCTCACTTCCTCTGTCACTGTACAAGCCTCTGTTTCTTGAGATTTTTTGAATTTTACAGATTTTTTTTAAATATCGGGATGGCTAGACGGCGACGAGTAAAGTCTAACAATTTTTTATACCAGCGGTTAGCACCAACAAAAAGGCATCACAATGGGTCCAAGAGTCTAACAGTACTCATTCGAACTGTTTAGCTATTTTCTTAAGCGACAGTCTTTCTCTGACTTATTGATCTTATTGTTTTGGAGTGAGGAATTTAATAGTTTTCTGGCTATCGATATAAATAACAATATCACCAAGCGATATTGTATTTGCTGCCAATCAGTCAGCGGCTTGGCGAATGACGATAAAATACTCTGCAATAAGGCAGGTTTATGGAGAGGCGAATGTCCTTCTTGAGTATTGGACCCATTCGTGAATATTGACTGCCGATTTATGTGGACGATTCGATGTAAGTCAAGTTCAGTAGACACTTGATCGGTTGATTTCGGTAGATAGCGATCTGTTAACGAGTTTGTTGGACTCGCCAATATTTTTTCCTCAGTCTCTCAGTATTACTGCAGATCTGGTCTGCATGATATCTATGAGGAGAAGGTGATGCAGGAGTTCAGTTTAGGAGACGTAATGATGAGATATGCAACTTGTGTAGCTTTTCCATCTGTTTCAGAGTGGAGTTCTTCTCCAAGGTGGTCGACCATACAATCAATCCGTACAAGAGATTCGGTCTAACTATCGAAGTGAACAGCCAATGCAATGTATGGTTATAGATAAGCTAAATGTTCCATGCGGTCTAACTTAATATATACCTACATAGCTGGCACTGTTTGAGAAGCGAGACTAATAGCGGATCCGTATTAAGTGGGTAGCGAGCAGCATGGAATTGTTTGCTTTCTAATAAAAACGAACTCAGTACTATTAAAGATCACCTCCAAAACGCTCTCAACAACCTAGTGAGTTGAGCAGTTCGGTGTGGCCTGGGTGTCAACACTGAACTAGTCCTATTTTCAAGGAAATATAAAATTCCTCATACTGACCCTCCCTCCATAAACTTTCTCTGAAGAAGCGAATATCTGGGTCTGATTATAGATAAAAAGTTGAGTTGGAAGCCTATTATCCAGGCTGTTTCGATGCTTTAGACAGCGGCCATGCTTCCATCCTACACATGATAGGGAATATCCCCAGTAAAATCGATTACACCATTCCCCAAAACCAATTTGGAAATTTCTTCCATGTTACCATTTCATCGCGATCATTCTGGAAAGGATAAATTCTTGGAGGATACAGCGATCCATTTTTATACCGACGGATCAAAAACCAATGATAGGGTGTGGTGTATTCTCTGACTAACCAAATCTTAGTCTCTCTTTCCATCCTCTTGGTGATTGTAGCGTGTTCCAAGCAGAAATAATGGCGATTAAAGAAGTCTTATCTTGGCTAAAGAGTAACGTGGTATCCTCCAAGGATATTAGCATTTTCTCGGACAGTCAAACGGCTGTCAAGTCCTTGGAACTAGTCTCTGTAAACTCTATAGTAGCCCTAGATTGCAGATCGTCTTTTCAGGAGATGTCGGAGTATTTGAACATTCACCTTTGCTGGGTGCCGGGGCATAGGGACATTACTGGGAACTGTAAGACGGATGAACTCGCCAGACTAGGAACCACGTCACTTATCTCACCTGATATCGACGACTTTTAAATTATCGCTAATGGCGGAAATAAACTTTAGGTTCTGCATATGGCCTAAGCTGTATCTGAAACGCTCTAAAAATTTCATCTCTCTAAGCTGATGGAACATTAGCACTACCATAGGTGTCATCACTGTACACTGTCTACTATACTGTTTACTATAGGTAAACATGCAACAAGACTTGGTGCATACTCAATCGACGGAAGTTGTATGGACGAAGAGGAGAAGGAAACGATCCCTCACCTGCTTTGTACATGCCCTACTCTCTCCAGAAAAAGTAAACTCCATCTCGGAGTCTTCTTCCACGAAGACACATGTTGTCTCACAAACATTGACATCAAATGTCTACTTCGCTTCCCATTTACAAGTTTTATCCCAGATCCCTGTGGTATCGCAGATGACCAATACTGGTCTAAGTGTGTCGGCTCCTATTGGCGAAAGTCACTTCAACCTAACCTTACCAACGACAAGTAAAGTCTTGTTTGGAAAAACATTAAGATCGCAATTGTATGTTCATTTGACTAGCTCTTTGATGTCTATGGGTAGTTGCCTGATGTGAAGATAACGACGACCTCTAAAGCAACAACCTTGCTGACGGTTTTCGTTATATCCAGGTGGAGTTCAATGAGAACAATATTCCGGGGTAAGGAAATAGGAAAACATCCTTGCCCCCAACAAATAGGAGACATTTTTAAAATGGCACAAATGATAAAGAGTGGAACGATAATATTCTGGAAACCATCTGCTTTCAAACATAAGAATAAAGCACGCTACTTCCGAACCAAACTACTTTTTTATGGAGCAAATATCGTTGTCCACATTGTTAAAGTTCCCTATTACGAGTTCCGTCGTAAAACACATATTTGAACGGATACGAAACAGATGTATGAGGGGACAACAAAGTAAATAATATAATTCAATGAATTGCGAAACTCATAAAAACATTTAACCAGTTTTTAGTGCTGCAATAAAGATATAGGGGGAGGGTGAGAATAATGCTGGCTGCGCAGAGGTGAAAATCAGAGCAAATTGATTAAATTGCAAACCTCACTAACTGGAAGGAACATAAATGTTTGGAAAAATATAAAGATTATTGTTGAAGCGCAATGAGAGTTTGAAATTAGTTCACACCCAAGCGTATGTGTTTTTGTCTATGAAAACTAAGTACAAAATGATGTTAGTATTATATCTTAGCTGTTTAACCATTTTATATGTATGGATTGAACTTCTTACCGAAAACCAAAGCAATCAATCCCAGCATCGCCAAAAATAAAATATAATCAGTCGAAGAGGGTACTACACGGGAAGCTGTCTCAAACTGTTGCCGATACTTCTCGGCGGCATTCTCATCGGGGAACATTAAGTTCGATTTGAGGCTTTCTTTCTCTTCATCGGAAATGTCTTGCATCTGATCAATCAACTTCATTACATCTTCGACGCTGGGCATCTTAAAGTTGCCCGTTATGTCGCCCAAATCAGCGAGACCTGAACCGAGTTCGACAGTCTTATCGAGGATAGTTTCCTCGCTGATAATTTGATCTGTTGCCATGATGACGGTTGCTGCTGGTGTTGGAATTCAGGTGCTGCCGAATTTGAAAGATTTATTTTAATAAAAAAAAAAATGTTTTTATTTTGCGTATCTCGATTAGTTTTGGTTGGCTGTCAGTGTTTGAAATTTTAGTTGGTTATTTGTTTTGGTTTTTTTTTTTTACATTATTTAATTCGAATATCCTTGAGCGAATAGCGTGAAAAATAGAAAAATATTTCTTCGTTTTATAAAAATAAGTTTGAATTTGGTTTTGTTTACTCTTTTACGTGTTACACATGCGCCAATAAATGGTTCTGTTATAAAATTTGGAACACGAACGAACATGCATGGAGAAACTATAAAACAATTAATGTTTTCTAAGGAATTTAACTTTGTTATAAATTGTTACAGCATGCAAGGATTCAATTTTGTTAGTTGGTTAGTGTATTGAAATTTTGCTAGAGTTTTAGCACTTATTAGCTGTGTTTAATCAAAACTAGATCAGAACGGAACACATAAGAACAGCATAAGCATAAAATGTCAATTTAAACTAGAACAGTTTCATTTTCTATTAGGTTGCAGCCTACTATCGTGAGGTTTGATTTTCAATAGGACAGATCACGCGTGACACCTTTATCATGGAAAGACTCACACCACAAAAGCTGCTCCAAATTGTTCAGATGTATTACGAAAATCAGCGTGGAAAAACTCAGTGAAAATCCGGTATTTTTTCGTGAAATTTTGTTCAGTCATGGAGCCCATTTCTGGCTCAATGGACACAAAAGTAAAGAAGAGTACCAAGAGCTACCATTATGTTTATGTGTGGTTGGGGCTGGTGGAATTCTTGGTTCATATTTCTTTCGCCAATGGTAACCGTTATCGCGCCATGTTAACGGACTATTTGCTTCCTGAAATTCAAGTCCATGGTCTCGGTGAGCTCTAGACAGCGCTACGATCCATTCCGCGCGTGAAACAATGAACTTGTTGAGAAATCATTTTGGTGAGCACTTAATTTCCCGTTTTGCTACTCTAAATTGGCCGACAAAATCGTGCGACATCACACCTTTGGACTATTTTCTTTGGGAATATTTATAGTCTGAGGTCTGTACCAGCTACGATTGACGCTTTGGAAGCCAACATTACTCGCGAAATACCAGTCGCTATGCTCAAACGAGTCGGCTAAAATTAGACCTTCCGAATGGACCATTTCGGACGTTCGGGGAATGAATTAATCACATTGGATCAGGGGTCTCGTCAATGGTCATGATGGCAGATACTTTTAGTGATTTACTCGGACGTATTTGAACTGACTACCAGGTAAGGAGTTTTCAGGATTAACGGCAGGCCTTTGGAGAATGGTGGCAGATAAACCCTTTATGGGCCAGCGGCATTTCATATTCCCGAACGGCAGCTCATACTGATACCGTTCTGCTGTCCTTGAGTCAAGGTATGTATGTGGAATGTACGAACTCAAAAACTTGAGTCTGTCCACCGCGATCCGGTGGATAGAATTTGGAATGATGAAAACACACAATTGCGCTATTTTTTAGGGAATTCTTAGTGAGAAATAGGATTAAGTCAAAATTTATCGATAAGTGATCGCATTGATGTGAACCACACTAAAGCTAAAATCCATAGCATTAGTCTATGCTATGTAGCTATGAAAAGCTAAAGAAAAACAAGGCCACCGGCTCTAATGCTTTACCAGTGTGAGTAGAGGCAAGCATGCTGGCCTATCTTCTTCATAGGACCCATTTACAACTAGGTCTTGCAAGAACTATCAATGTGTATCCCTGACAATATCTTATCATCTCATCTTCTCACATGACCATAAAAGAAGTTGTTAATTACTGAATTTTATTGACTGCTAACACTTGTTTCTGTAGCTTTTAGTTTTGACATCCAGATCGAATTATGCAGGTCTTGTATGTACTAGGCCCGTCACTACTTGCCACAGCGAGACTTGAAGGAAACTTCAGGTGAACAGTTTTGTACACATTCGTGCATTAAAAGTGCATTTAACTGCTTTAACAGTCTTGTATGATTTGCCTAAAGGGCGACTCAAATGCCTTTCAAAACGATGCTACTGGAATACAACAAGTTCTTTTTGATACAACTGAAATTTAATGCTAAAGTGCTGCACACTATATTGTTCGAAAGTACTTGTTGCTTTGTGCTACAGATCCCAGAGCAACCTACTAATGCTTTAAATTCCAACTTGTCCGGTCCTATGTCGCCAATTCAATAACAAAGGCGCTCGCAAATGATTTCAGTAGAAAGATTACTGTTCGCATCTGAAGGCGAGGTCAAAGATAAGTTGAATTAATTCAAACTACGAACATGGATTATTTGACTCTTAATGACATTATTTATCAAACATTGGCACCATACATGTCCTGAGTGGAACGAATTTCAAAATGAACGAACACACCTTGTAGAACCGAAGCAAAGGTGTTAAACTGCATTAAAAAATTACCGTATCAAAGTTTATTGATTGAAAGCACTCCTCAAGAAATTTGGATTGATAGGAAACGAAATCCACGGTACGTCTGTGTCTTGCAAAGACTATGAGGCATACACCAGCTACATGTCGGCTACACGATCTTATCCAACGTATTGTGAGGATCTTTTTGCAACAAATCGGCACGTTCCATTGTGATTTTGGACCCGGAAGATCGACCGTATACCAAATTTTCACATTAAGGCAAGTTCTGCAAATTCAATGAATTTTAAATCGAATGCAATATCCTTTTAAAGACTTTAATAAAGTCAATGGCCCAATCCGGGGGCCCAACAAAGCTGATTAAAATATTTCGCTTAAAAATTTAAAGACACGAGAATGTTCAGAATGTGAACGGCAAATGGAGGAGAAGATACAACCGCGAACTCTATGAGCTGCAGCAATATGCAGATGTAGTCCAAAAAAACTAGCTGGCGGTTTTTTGGTTCGGCCACATCGAAAAAATAGACAAGAGGATCTTTGATTCGTAGAACTTAGGTTCGCGATAAAAAGGAACAGGGAACCTTTGTTTTAAATAGCAGGGCATCGTGGATGCCATAGTGCTAGGTCTTAAACAGCGAGCCCTTGATTGTAGAGTAGAGCAATTTTACCCTCATCGAGAAACTGTTAATTATGTGACATATCGAAGGCAACTGGTGCAAATTCAAGTCATTGCTGATGACTTAGCCTAAACAAAGCACATAAAAAAAATCCAGCAAGCGACTTCTGTAATAAATTAAAGCGAATCAGCGAAACATGATGCCAAACAGTTTCGACTTTTTATATGTAAATAATATTCTTGAAAGGAAGGCAAAACAAACATATTAAGCACTTCTTAGACCTTATGTTTAGTCATTGACTCTTGAGAGTCCACTGAACACTATATGGATGATTTCGGTACAATTTTCAGGACATACAGGGCCAACTAAGAATCACAAAGCTGTAGATTGAGAACATTAAACCAAATTGTTTTGGATCTCAGCTTAAGAACAACTCCATCGTCCACGCTCCCTTTAAATTAAAAACATTCCAACATTATGTTTCTCCCACAGATGAGGGTTTTAAGTCTTCCAAATAAAAATAGGCACTCCAAAGTGTTATCGCGATCGAAACAAAAATAATCCATAATCGACGACGCACGACACGTAGCCGCGATGCAACGTGGAATTGAAAATTTTTAAAAAATAAGTAGAACAGATAAGCTAACGATCGACGACGATCAAACTTATCTTCTTCGAAAAACAAAACCCAACCAAATTTACCATCGCCGCCGTTCTTATGAGAACTTTTGACAAGATTTCGCAATTAGCAGTCGTGGCCGAGTGGTTAAGGCGTCTGACTCGAAATCAGATTCCCTCTGGGAGCGTAGGTTCGAATCCTACCGGCTGCGTTTCTTTTTTTTTTTTTTCTTTTAAAATTTTTATTTTAAACTGTTGTTGTTCTCCCTCTTTCCATGCCGATTCTGTTTCCTATGTAATTTGTTCATAAATCAATAAGTAAACAATCCAAGAATAATGCAACCAATGTAAACAAAAAACACAAAAACCGCCCAAATTACAAAAACAAAAAAAAATTGAAGAACACTTTCAAGTAGGTACCTCTCGAGACGAATTTAGATTGGAATACAAATTGGAGCGTCCGACACGACGAATGAAATGGAACTGGACACTTTGGTCGGGCGGACGACAGGGCCAGGCCGCGTTTCAAAATTAAAGTTTCCACCTGAATTTGAGAATTTCTTTTTCTGACAACGTAAGCATTTCGCCACCTTGCAATTGGTGGAAGTACAACTACACCTGGGTTTATCAAGAAAAAGACGTTCGCCAACCGATAACAAAATAGCGGTGGCGTGTCGCGTTAAACGTGAAACTTTTAAAGTTCCATGTGGAAGCTATGACGACTGCGACGATGATAAGGGTGAGAGGTGCTTGCCAGCGACCTATCATATCACCGCGATAAGAAACAAATAATAGGGAAACACGTTTGATTATCTTTTAGCCAATTCGAAATAGGTGTTAACTGGGGAACAAATCTACGGCTTTAAACTAACACATTCCTTTTTAGTAGCAACTGAGGGAGACGACGGAGCATACAATTCAAATTTGATTCTATGGTTAAGCAAAGATAAAATTTGTTTTTTTCTACTTTGAAAGTAGGTACAACTCACCTGCGAGTCCGACGACAATAACAGCTGGAACGTAGAAGACAGCGTTTGGAATACTCTGCTGGAATGGATCCGAAGAGCCTGATAAATCGACCATTTTTACCGGGAGTTTAGGTTTATGTCTGAACGTGAACGCCGAATGAAGAAAAAATGGAAATTAGAGAATATTGCAGCAGGAGAATGTCTGAAGTAGGCTGATGGTGAATATATTGTTTCTTGCCGGAAGGGTTGTTAAAAGCGAAATACGCAGACGAAGCACTTGACCTGACGGCTGATTGTCGAGAATTTTTTTTTTTCTAATAGGAGTCAGAGTCGGAAGACAGACGTTGGCAGAAGAGAAAAAATATCTAACCAAATGACATTTGTTCGGAAAAAAACGATGTCGTTCTTTTTTTTTTTGCCTCGTCTGCTGTTGTGGGGTAGCCGGTGAGGTGGTAGGTTTGTTTTTCAAATGTTTGTTTGTGTGCCAGTGTCATAGATTAATGATAATGATCTCTTTCTAGCAAACAGTGCTTTTAAGGGGCGAGTGATAGAGATGAAAACTATCAGTGATTTTTTGCATTTTTTTCTTTATTTATTTGCCATGCCAGGGATGCAATAGAGGATTTTCAACAAAAATATGGTGGAAAAATCCTTTTTTTCTTCCGTTTTATAAAAATATGTATATATTATTGAGAAAACAAGAGCTTTTAAAAAGAAAAACATAACATTGGTGAAGTAAGTAAGTATATTCTGACTTTTTAGTTTGTTTCCATCGGGTTTTTTTCCTGCGAAAAATATTATCTCATTTGAGAACAATAGAGCCTCGAAAAATACACCGTTGGGACAGAAAAGTTAACATAAAAAAAATACATGTTTTTAGAATTTTCTTTATTTATTTGCCATGGCAGGTTTCAATGGAGTATTTTCAGACAATTGCTCAAGAAAAGTTGTGGAAAACAAAGGAATATTCCGTTTTATAAAACAAATAACCATATACTCTGACAGCGAAGCTGCCATAAAGTCCACGGAGTTAGTTGTGGTCTAGAGCTGTGTCAATCTTTTAAATTTATTGATCGAATCATTCAAGTCTTGGTTGAAAATATGAAACGGTCTTAATCAATCCTTCAATAACAAATACCAGTCTCGTATTGCTTCATTCAATATCAATACCAGCTGAAATCCCAATCATCATTTATTGAGTTTGTTTCCGATAGACACAGACAGATTCAGATGGATTGTAAGAGTGAATACAGCCAAATAAATGTATACCTTTGGAACAAATTTTTTGCAGAAATTTACTTGGTTCGCTCTCACTTAAAGTGATATATTAAGATACATAAATTGACACACATTGTGATCAGGGCAAAAAGATCGAATCAATAACGATTGACACAACTCTATTGTGGTCAAGCCTTAAGCGATGAGACAATGCGAGATTACTTAGTCGAAATATCAGCTGGAGCGATGGAGCGGATGAGCTTGTGAGAAAAACGTGAACCTGGTCCTCACTATTGATCGGATTAAACTGCTATTCGCACGGTGAATTGTGAATGAATATATTCATAAATCTTTTTCTTAATTTCAAGATAAATTAACTCGTATAAATAACATGACGTTAATAATTAACTGCGTTCCAATTACTTCTAAATAAAGTCTTGGTATACATCGATATTCATATATATTAATCAATCCGTATATTGCCTCCGTTGTAAGTTGTAACTTTGCACTTTCTCAAATTAAAAACTGTCGTGAGGCTTTCTAGAATCAGCATAGAATTCAATGCAGCTATCATACTCCATCGAGCAATAAAAACTGCATTATCTTCTAGTCTAGTACATTCACGAAAAAAAAAAACGAAATTTGGCACTACTGATTCGTGCTCACTTCTGGCGGGATTTAAAGAAAAGTCAGATGGGGGTAAACAAAAATTTGAAATTTCTTTCTAATTTTGCATAAGTTTGTTATTTTCTGGGTGTAAACAACTAAAATGCCTGAAGATATAAGTGAAACTGTGCTAGCAAGACGATTTATAAAGGAACGCCTACAAAGAGACAACACAAATTTCCATGGACACGATTCCGAGTGGAAGAACGTTCACGATCTCCTGGAAAGAACAGCGGAGCATGGTGAATCGAATTCCCTGCTTCTTATTGGACCAAGAGGTTCCGGAAAAACAACCGTGAGTATAATGCAATTAGTTAAAGCATCCACAATCTAACTATTCACTCCAACCAGATGGTGAATTCAGTGCTTTATTCCTTGCTTCCCAAAAAGGAATTCCAAAAAAATTCAGTGATCGTTCACCTAAATGGACTGGTGCACACCGACGATAGACACGCCCTCAAATCGGCCACAGTACAAATGAACCTGGAGAACGCCGCCGACGGTAAAGTATTCGGTTCTTTTGCAGAAAATCTCGCATTTCTGCTTGCATGTCTGAAGTCGGGAAACAAAAAGTCAAAGAGTGTGATTTTCATTTTGGAAGAGTTCGATTTGTTTTGCGCCCATCACAATCAAACTCTTCTATACAATCTGTTCGATGTGTCGCAGTCGGCACAGGCTCCTCTGTGCGTTCTGGGCATTACGTGCCGATTGGATGTCATCGAACTGCTGGAGAAGCGCGTTAAATCTAGATTCTCCCATCGGCAGATATTCCTCTTCCCCAGCAGTGATAACTTTGACAATCAGATTGATCTGTTCAAGAATCTTCTTCGGTTGCCAACGGAGAAACAACTCAAAGCTCTCTGTGATGCCATTCCTGTCATCAAACAGTTTAAAACAACGTCTGAGCTGTGCTTCATAAGAAATCACTTTAACCCGACGAAGTACAGCTTCTCGCGGAAGTTCGTCGAATCGTGGAACAAGCACATCGATGAGCTGGCGGCTAACAACACAGTCCGAACATGCCTGCAGAATATGTACGACTTTGATGTGAGTGAAGCTTTCTTTAAGGTGTTCCTCTTCAAGGTTGTGACCCAGGTGAACGACTCGCACTCAACAATCAAGCCGGAGAACATTTCCCAGATCTGCACAGCGTACGATTCCGACGACAAGGTCCAATTGATGTGTGGACTTTCAGTGCTGGAGCTGTGCCTTATCATTGCCATGAAACACCATTCAGAGATCTACGACAGGGATCCGTTTAATTTTGAGATTGTTTTTGCGCGTTTCATGAAGTTTGCCAAGATCAGCAGCACGATGCAAGGCGTCGAACGTACTGTCGTGTTGAAGGCGTTCGAACATTTACGAAATTTGGAATTTATCATGCCGCTAAGTTCGACGGCGTGCAAGGTGCAAAAGGAGTTCGAAATGCATAAGATGGCGTTGTCTTATGGTCAGATTGCTCAAGCGGTAAACAAGTACCAAGCGCTGCCGACAGAGGTGTCACAGTGGGCGCAAAGTTCATTGATTTAGGATAGCTATTTTAGCTATTTGTTTGTTTTTCTCTTTTGTTTTTGTAATAAAAATTAAAATTGTGTTGAATTTAGTTTGGATTTTTTTGTATTGGAAACACCTAGAATGTTGCAAGCAAATTTCAACCTACTTTGAGGTTAGATTTCATCAAAGCAAAGTTGTTGCAAAGTTATCAAATGTCTCCTCGGAAATTAAATAATTACTTAATAAAATTGGCAACCCCCTATCACTTTTCTGCCTTTTCTGATGCAACAGCGAAGCCGAAGTAGACAAAGTCCCTATTAAGCTGCCTATTGTGACATTCTATCCGATTCCTGTTGGTTGTGATTTTGCTCTCATTAAACTAATGCTGGATCTTTCACTTTGGTGGCTTGAAAGGGCCGATGAGGATGGCTAGCTTCGGCTTTGGTTCATTGTCTCGCAATTAATAACGCTTTGAACAGCATCGGGGTTTTCAGAATTTTTATAAGTCAGCTACATTGAGGAGGGCCATTGTAGGACATTTGATTATTTCACTTGTTGAAAATCTTGTTGCTAAATGTGGTCTCGCAGTCCTTGTTTTCTATTATCGATATATTAGGAAACTGCTTGGTACAGTGCGGAGAGCAATAGGAATGGAAATGCCACGTCAAAAGAGAACTTCAAAACTAAGTAAGTTTGTTGGGGATGAACCCCGAAGCGGGTTACTGGCCTCGAAATATCTGGCTTTTGTGCAAGGAGTCCCAGAAAGGGCCTTATCCAGCAGATTGGGGTTTAAGTGTATGGACTTAACGAAGCGAGTTTGATAAGGACGGATTCAGTTTTGACGGACCTACAAAACAAACAATGGACAACGACTTTCAGGTACACCACTTATTTCCAAGGCAACTTAAGTACATATGAAGTAAGGCCTTATATTTAAAACTTTTGAAAAACTAATGAACGTCTTTATACGCAGTTGATTAGATTACAGTGCGATTTCCTCTGCTCAACATGCTTATATCAAAACACTATAGAAAAGTCAATAAAAGATAAACAATATACACTGTCGGCGTTCTTGGATATTGAAGGTGCCTTCAATAATGTCAAAACATGCGCAGTCAAGACAGCACTACAGAATTCAAATGTTGATCAATCTCTTACTAATGTGACACTGAACTTAGAGTAACTGCTGCAAGAGGCACTCCGCAGGGAGGGGTCATCTCCCCACTACTCTGGGTACTTGTCATTAATGAAATATTAATCAGATTTAAGAATATGGGGGTCACGGTAACTGCATACGCAGATGATGTAGTTTTGCTTGCAAAAGGAAAATTCCTACAAACCATAAGTGACCTCCTAGGGAATTCACTAAGAACACTTAGTACATGGACAAAGCAATGCGGGCTTGGCGTCAACCCCCAAAAAACTGCGCTTGTCCAGCCACCAACTCTTGAAGGAATACCCCTAAAGGTGACGGACAGGGCGAAATACCTGGGTATGATCCTAGACGGGAAACTTAATTGGAAACCGAATGTCAATGAAAGAGTGAAAAAAGCTGCTAACGCTTTCTACGCATGTAACCGCAACTTTGGCAGGAGGTGGGACCAAACCCCAAAATAATCTTGTGGATGTACACGGCGATCGTGCGGCCGTGGCAGCGCAGCGTAGTCTGGTGGCAAGCCGCCGGCAAGGCGACCAATCTCAAGGCAATGACACAGATACAAAGACTAGCATGTATAGGAACAACCAGCGAAATGAGAACCACACCTTTGGCAGGTTTGGAGGCAATTCTCAATCTAACTCCTCTGGATCTATACATGGAAGAATCTGCAACCAAAAGTGCCTTGAGGATTAGTCAAACTAATACATGGAACCCATCCAATTTCGGGCACGCACAAATTCTAGAGAAAAACGTTGGGAATTATGTCACTTCTGACTACATGTCTCCCCAACTGAACTTGACTATTCACCTACTCCTTTCCGAGCAGAGTTGAATGGAGAACAGATGAACCCACAAAGCGGAAATCGGTATCCATCTATACAGATGGATCAAAGATGAAATGTGGAACCGGTGCTGGTATATTCTGTGAGGAATTGAATAAACACTGCTCCATCAGGCTTCCTGATAGCAGTAGTGTCTTCCAAGCAGAGATTCAGGCAATCGCGGAAGCGGCCCGAATGGTGTCATTGCTGGCGATACCACGTAATGATATTACCATTTTCATTGACAGCCATGCGGCTATAAGAGCAATTTCTGCTATAGAAATTAAATCAAAGCTAGTTCACCGCTGTCGCGAAGAGCTTAAGGTTCTTTGCTCGCAGCACTCTAAGAATCTCTGCTGGGTCCCTGGATATAGTGACAAAGCCGGCAATGAGATAGCTGATGAACTGGCGAGAAAGGGGGCGGCAATGGATAAAGATAGAGCACTACAGTCGATCAAGCCTCCGCTATGTAATCTCAGAGAACGAGTGGAAAACAAGATACATATGAAAACCAATAACAGGTGGAAAGCACTAACTACCTGTGAAGTATCTCGGAAGCTATGGCCAGCATATGACAAAGGCCGAACATTCAAATTTCTACAGTTCGACAGGCCAGTTCCACTTTCTAATCTTTACAGGTTCTTGAGGACGTCAGGATGGCTGGACGGAGTCAGGTAAATGCAAGAAGGATGACACAAGCTGACCATCAACAACACCGACGGTCAACCCCCAACAAAAGGGAATCACAATGGGTCCACAAGGACTTGAGTGTGATATAGTAGGGTCTACCCTGCTCTACCAACCCACATACCTTACCTAAGGCCTTATATAAGGGAATTGTATATAACATTGATAGTCGCAGTCTTGCTCTATGAATCTGTTTCAAGAGAAAAATCCTTCGGAAGATATTTAGTCCGTTAAAGTCTTCTAGATGAGGCTATTCAACTTTATTTTAAATAAAAAGAAAGATACAGATGTTAAAAAGAAATTGTCTCTTCGAAGTACAGACCACTGAGGTAATTGAGATCTTTAGCAGAGTTTTGGAAGGCGGTAAAGTATGTCAACGGAAAAATAAATTAAATCCAAATAGCACGCACTTCACTTGAGGGAACATTTCAGGCTGCTCCTCAATCCTGTAAGAATTTAACTATGCGGCCCACTAGTTGACGATGTCGATGAATGTATGACATCAGCTTAGCTTACGTCTGGGATGGCGAATTTATCTCTGATGAGTTTGAAACAGCAATGAAGATAATTGATTTTAGGAGGGCAGCTATAGAACTTAACCAAGTCAATATCACTTATGCTTCTGGCATGCAGATGACATTATATTTCTCTTGAATGCAATCAACGCCATGCAGTTGAGTACTGCACCTGAGTGTTAATCTTGAAAAGCCTTTAAATTTTATTCAAATGTGGAGGCGGTGGGTATTCGTGCAACGAAAAGTCGAGCCTTCAACGTGAACATAGTGAAATAGTGAGAGAATACAAATACCTGGGAGTTATCAGGTAAAACGTGCTCTATCTTCATTCTATTGTGAACAAACGCAGACAAAATTTTGTGCAAAACAAAGCGGATAGGTTCTTTTATTTACGGTGCCCAGGTGGAGGGTTTTTATGCTTTAGCGTTTTGGTTTTAGAATTTTGCACCTACCTAACAAAACGAAGCCCTACGATTATACTTTGAATACAAAGTTAAAGTAACAGAGATGGAACGAGTCAGGCTATATAAACTAAAGCACAATCTTAACGCTTCCAGAAGAGGTCATCTTGGTAGAACATCTGTATGCGGTTTCATATCTAAATTGCGTGCCCTATTTTCATCAGAGGATAGATACAAGAGATTCTTAAGCAATGCTCAGAATTTCCTAACTTAGATAAGATTAAAATCAAACAACACTCAACCGTCAAAACAAGCTTATTACGAGCATATTATTATTTATTTTGTTAGAGGGTTTGCTGGAAAGGAAAAAATCATCGAAAGACATGGCAGAGATATTACGCGAGGGATGATTCTGCAATAGTGAGGGACTTTATCCCTAGCTAAAACCAACCTTCCCGTCGTTTGAGGGATCTCTTAACTTTATTGTTTGAAAATAATTTCTTGGCCTTAGCTTACTCTTATAGATCAGAGGTTTTATTAGCCTCAATCTCTTAATTACATTGTCAGTATTTAACAGTTCTGTCATTTCTATTGTAACATGTTTGAGCAAATTTTTTAAGCTTCATATTCAACCATTTAAATACATAGATCTCTATGTAGATCAGCGTGGCGTATGTACATTAGGGGCATTAACAATGTTGCTTTGTTGCTATTTCAATAGTTGTTGCTACAGCAAGTACAGCAATGTTATCTGCAAAAGTTACTTTAGTGGTTTCTCCCATTTCAGGCAGGTCCCTAGTGAATAAGAGGCATAGCACTGGACCTAACACACTGCCTTGTGGTACACCAGCTTTAATTTCTCTTAATGTTGTACTCTGTCTCTTTTTAATTCTAAAGTATCGATCTGATATACATATATGACTCCAGAATTGTTGAGTACTGATTTTGCCTTTGTAATTTGTGAATCATCCCTTTGGGCCTGACTTCATCGAAAACCTATGCTTTATGAAGAAATATTCTAGAGCACACTTTTTCTCTTCAAATGCTTTTTCGATCTTATCTGTGATTCTATGCACTTGATCAATTGTAGAGTGCTTATTTGTAAGTAATTGGTGATTTAAGACTAGCGATTCTTCATAATTTTTTTTCAGGGTTTTTTTCAAATAACTTTACCAATATTGTTAGTATCGACATTGAGCGATATGTGATTACTTCGGTGGGTGGTTTGCCTGGTTTTGTTTCCATTATTATGCTAGGCACATATCTTAACTGAAATGCAGCATTTATAATCTGCTACAGTTTTTTTTAAAACTTTTTCGTGGAAATTGTTTGAAAATTTCCCCTGTAATTAAATCAAACGCGGGGGACTGGTTTTTATGTTTTTGCCTTCCTTTATTTCTTTGCAAAGTTCTTTAACTGTTACTGACCGAAAAGGTATATCTTCTTCGCACCTTACTTCGATTCCTTGATAATCTTTATCTTCATTAGGTTTGAAAACCTCTTCATGATATTCTGCAAAAGTATTCGCTTTTTCTTATAAAGGGTGATTTTTTAAGAGGTTTAGAACTTTTTTAAAAAAAAAAACACAAAAAATTCAAAAAAATGAATGAAATATTTATTTGAATCGATAGTTTGAACCTTGCAATTTAATGTTTAAAGATAATTTCATGCAAATGTTGACCGTGGCTGCGTCTCAGGTAGCCCATCCGCTGAGTCCAATTTTGGCATACTCTTTCACACATATCGGCCGGTATCTCACGAATGAATGCATGGATGTTGGCTTCCAGTGCGTCAATCGAAGCGGGCTTGTCCCTTTACACATTAGCCTTGGCATACCCCCACAAAAAATAATCTAATGGTGCCAAATCGCACGTCTAGGCGGCCAATTGACCGGCCGGAAACGTGAAATTAACTGTTCACCAAACTCGCCTCGCAATTGCGCCATTGTTTCGCGTGCTGTGTGGCATGTGGCACCGTCTTGTTGAAACCACATATCATGCAAGTCAAGAACTTCCATTTCGGGCAAAAAAAAGTTTGTTATCATCGCTCGGTAGCGTTCACCATTGACAGTAACGCTGCGATTCGCATCATCTTTGAAGAAATATGGCCCAATAATGCCGCCGGCCCATAAACCGCACCAAACAGTGGCTTTTTCGGGATGCATTGGTAGCTGTTGCAATGCTTCTGGCTGATCTTCACTCCAAATGCGGCAATTTTGCTTATTTACGTACCCATTCAACCAAAAATGAGCCTCATCGCTGAACACAATTTTTCGATAAAAAAGCGGATCCTCGGCCAGCTTTCCAAGAGCCCATTCACCAAAAATTCGGCGTAGTGGTAGGTCGGCTGGCTTTAGTTCTTGCACCAGCTGTATCTTAAAAGGCTTTACGCCCAAATCCTTCCGCAAAATTTTCCACGTAGTGCTGTAACAAAGGCCTAACGGCTGGGAACGGCGCCGAATCGACATTTCGCGGTCTTCTGTCACACTAGCTGATACGGCCGCAATATTTTCTTCAATACGCACAGTACGTAAACGTGTTGGTGGTTTAATGTCCAACAAAGTAAATTTGGTGCGAAATTTGGTCACAATCTTCCGAATAGACTGCTCAGAAGGTCGAGAATGCCGATCATAAAATGGAAGCAGCGCGCGATGAACATTTCGAACCGAGCACGAATTTTGATAGTAAAATTCAATAATTTGCAAGCGTTGTTCATTTGTAAGACGATCCATGGTTAAATTGCAAACCAAACTGAAGCTGTTTGACAGTGACACAAGGTACTAAACACACGTCAGCTGTCAAAACCAGTGTTGCCAAAACCAAACCAGCTAAAAAATCACCCTTTATATACATATATTTGTGTATATGTATTTCCAACCGCCTCACTGCCACTGACGACAAATAGTATTAGCCATTGTAATATGTTTATATTACACCCAATATAGTTTCATTATTTGTTTAAATTTGGTAACAACTTTCAGCTAATCCCGTCAAAATTGAAGAATTATTAAATGCATCAGCAACAAATATAACATTTATGGTGTTTGAAAGTGCTAGTGCTTCTGGTTTTGATTCTGAATTCAAGTCAGAAGCGAATTTCTCTTCTTTCCAGGAGAGGAACTATCATTTAAGTACCAAACGAACACTTTCAGAAGATTCCGGAAGTCTTCCGGATTACAAACCGAAAACTACATAAGAGATACTACATTTGTGATACTTTGGGCAGAACACTGATCATGTAATGTGCCTATACCTTCGTTACTGTGCTCGTTAATATATTACTCGCGTAACAAACCGACCTTACTTGCTTAATTAAGTTGCCCTACGGTCCGTGGTGGATCTGGTCCCTCAACCAATAGGCCTCTCCAATGTGCGAAGTCTTTTGGTAATATCTCCCAGTTGTGCACTCCAAGTTGGTTGAGGTCCATTCCACATGATGCGCGCCACTGAAGGGGAGTCTTTCCGCTACTATGTTGTCCCTGCGGAGTAGAGTCGAAGATTCTGCGGGCTGGAGCGTTGGTGTTTATTCGCTTTACATGTCCCAGCCAACCCAAACGTCCAAGTCGCAGTTTTTTTACCAGGTCAATGTCGCTGTGAAGCTCGTAGAGTTCATCGCTGAATAGTCTTTTGGATAAACAATTGTACACTTACCGGGCCTAAGACAGCGCTGATAGGATCGGGTCAGGTAAAAAAATACTTTTTATGACAGACAAAATCTTATACGCGGTGTTTAGGAGAAAATAACTCTAAAGTTGTCGCAGTTTAGAGGGGTTCCATTCATCACACCTCACCTATCTTATTGGACAGCTCTGGATACTGCTATCCTCATTTCATTTTGGTCGGGTGGACAGAATTCAATAAATCGAACGCCTTCACAAAAAAAAAACCGGTCTATGCATCCCAACCTGCCTATCGTATATGTTTTCTAAGATAACCTTAATTATTTGTCAAAATAAGGCTTTAAAGGAAGAATACAAAAATTTGAGATTTGAGGGTCTTTTCCAGTTTGCTCGGGACCAAGGGCAAAATCGAAAAAACTGAGGCCCAAAGGGCACTTTTTAGCAACGCTGATAACTATTTAAATTAAGAGGGCGCTAAAGCATTCAAAATGCACTTTGGAAAAATGTTTCTAAAATAAAAATTTTAACAAAACTAATTTTCATTCTTTCTGTTGGGGAGGTCTAGTTTTTGTTCCTTCATTAAAGCTTCTTGTTTGGTTAAATCTTATCACTCCCCTTTCTTTTAGATGCAGCTTGTAGACTTTAATTATACATTGTATGTGTATTGAGCAAATGTCCAAAACTGGGTCAATTGATTCCATTGACCCCAAATAAATTGAACCTCCATTTACGTCGCTGTAATGACTTACCTGCATTTTATCGAAAAAAAAATATATCTCTCGTCGATAAATAGTCGATCGATAAATGAAATTAGCATCTGAATGACAAATGCGGGTTCCATAGAAGAAGATTTTGTTATAAAACCAACGAGGACGGTAAGGGAAGTCATCATTCAGTGCTCACTTGTCTAGCCCCATATCGACATAATAAAATGACTTCTTCATTCGCCTTATTATCCTTTTCGATAATTCTTGCTGTTGCTGTGATCACATTAGCCGACGAGAGCCCGGGGTTTTTTCTTAAAATTACTAAAAACGTTCCACGTTTGGGTCGACGCTCTGATAAACAGTTTGAAAGTTATTTTTTCAAAAATTCTAAGCAAATACCACGGATTGGCAGGAGGAATGAAGCGGTGAGTAATTTGAAATATTTTCTCAGTATAAAGCCAATAATTCGATTAATCCTTTAGGAAGATGCCACCTTGCAAGATGCTGAACTTTCTTCATTTTTGGATGAAGGAATGACTTCACCCAGCAAACGATCTCTAACCAATCCGATTCTTACAACAGGACATCGAGAGTACAATGTCGTGCAACCGGTTAATGCCAACACTTTGATTGATCTCATCGAAAAGAATGCTATTCCAAATGAGAGCATAAAATTTGTTCATTGGAAGGATTTTGATCGTGCACTGCAGGCTGATAGCGATCTGTATACAAAAGTTATCTCGTTGGGACGTAAGCCAGATCATCAGCTGAAGAACGATTTGAATTTTAGCCGTTTTGTACCGTTCTTTGGTAATGGCAACGAGGGAGAAGACTTAATTTTCTATCGCGGTGATAAGGAAATGTACCCCACACACGAGAAAGATTTCTTGCATTACAATAATCTTTAAGTTGGACAGCGGGAGTATGATAAAGGAAAGATGGTTGATCATTCCTATGATGAGTATTTCTAGTCCAAATTTTGATGGTTTCTGTTTAAGTGTTTGCTAGTCTAAGGTAATAAATTAATCTCAAGTGATCTCATATGAAATTGTGTTTTTTGTTCATCTATCGTGTCGGTATTCGACAACCGTAAAAAGAGTGATATGGTAAAGGAGTATTTTGATGCAATATCGATTTTAAAGTTTCAAAAATCTTTATTGTCGTTTTCGATTGGTAATCCGAAAGACTTCAGGACTCTTCTGAAAGTGTTCGTTTGGTACTTAAATGACAGTTCCTCTTCTGGAAAGAAGAATTATTTGCTTCTGGCTTTGAATTCAGAATCAAATCCAGAGGCACTAGCACATTCAAACACCATAAATGTCATATTTGTTGCTGATGCATTTAATTTTTGACGGGATTAGCTGAAAGTTGTTTCTAAATTTAACTAAAGCTTATCCCTGCTTAATGTCGCATATAAGATCCTATCCAATATACTGTGTGAACGTGTCAAACATTTCTGCAACACACTAATCGGCACGTACCAGTGTGGCTTCCGGCCCGGAAGATCAACTGTAGACCAAATCTTCACACTAAGGCAAGTCCTGGAAAAGATCAACGAGTTTCAAGTCGAGACACACCATCTCTTCATCAACTTTAAAGAGATGGCAGCATGACAGCATGATGACAGCATTCATCGTCAGGAGCTTTTTATGGTGATGCCCGAATTCGGGATCTCGTCAAAACTGATCCAGATGTGTCGCGTGACAGTAGCTAACACGCGATGCAATGTGCAGTTTGGCAGCAGCTCATCGGAACTCTTTCAAACATGCACCGGATTTCGGCAAGGAGATGCGCTGTCGTGTGATTTCTTCAATCTTGTTCTTGAGCAGATAGTGCGCAGGGCAGGTGTCAACACGGAGGGCACTATCTTCAACAGAACAGTCCAAATGCTGGGTTATGCGGACGATATAGATATAGAACAGGCGAAACTACGAAGGACATTGTTCTTCTTTGCGCAATTCGAGTAGTAATCCAACACAAAATCCACTCTTCTAGCGACGGCTCAACCAGTTCTTTTGCTAAATACTCCGCTTTCGTCGCGTTAGGTCGTAATTAAGATCGTTTTCAATGCTTTCCAGTACACACGCTGCTAATACGCTCTCTCCGCAATTTTCACAATCACCGGAAAACTTATTTTTCACATTTTTTATTTATTATAATATATTTTTTCTTTTTACTATTTAATTTAATTAAAAAAGTCGCACGCATGCGTCTTTGCCGAAAGAAAATCACTAAATATATTTTTTTTATTGGTCATTACCTTCTGATCGCAAAACAAATAAATGACGCGAAATCGCAATATGTAGTAGGAAAAGTGATATATGTCATATTGATGATTCAAGTCATTACCATGTGATCGTCATTATATAGAAAATTCGAAATGACTAGCAGCGTCCGTCCGCATCCGGGACAAAAATGACGATTATAGTCATTTCATGTGATCGCCATTTCGTCGCAAATGACCAATGACGAATAGTAGTTCTAATGCGACTTTTTTCCTGACAACACAGCGTCATTTAAATGACTCTAAAAAATGGCCGTGTAATCGTTCCTTAAGATGTGTGAAAGGGAAAATGAATTTATGTTCCCTTACAATATTCAATCAAATCAAAATACAAACATATTGTTTTGAAATCCATAGTTTATTCTCAAGCAATGTTCATATTTTGTGGATACAATCACAATGTATATATTTTCATATAAAACCATACATATACATAGAATGTATCGCCAGCAAAGTACATAATGTCTAATATTATTTTATTCTTCATGTGTATCTACCGTCTAAGTTACTTGTTATTAATATAATAATTTGCCAATATTTAGGTATAATATCATTTCATTGCTCGATTTTTTGTCTAAATTAAATTAAAAAAAAAAAAAAAAACTAAATGCATAGTTTTTTTTTTATAGATAATTCTTTAAATATTTAATCTCGCCACGGACTATCGCCAAACGAAAATCCTTGCAAAAATTCTTTTGTGAAAATAATAAAAATTAAAAATTAAAAATTAAAAATAATAAATTTAAAACAAAATACATTTCATATTTAGTTTAACTTAATTATTTTTTTGCTTTAACTTAATAATAATTTTAACAATAATAAATGTAAAAAAAAATGCTTAAAATGTTATTTAAGTGTTGGTTTTTTTTTATTACTTAGTTTCTAAAGTATTGATCTAAGAGTTCGATATAATGTGAATTATCGAACGTTTCATTCAAAACAAACAAAATTATAAATGTATGTATCATTGTTATAGTTTCTTGTATAATTTATTTAATTTCAATATATTCTGTGTTGATTATTTTGAAGATTTCTTGGTGATGGCTTGGTTGGTTATTGCGTCGCGTCGTCTCTCTTTCGATACGATTCTGTTGAAAATGTTTGTTCAATCCCACTCACCGATGTACATGGTTCGAGGCGTGGGTACATAGCCCCGAGTTGGCAGTGGCAAGCGACCATAAATATGATTGTAAGGTGACTCTACGATGTCTGAATCTGTAAGAAAAATTTCAAAAATTTCAATTATTAAAACAAATTAAAACATGGTCTCTTGTTATTGTTGTAGTTGTGGTTGCAGCATTGTTGATTAAGCAATTTTAGTATAGCTTATGAGTTAAACAAAAAGAAAAAAATAAATAATAATTATTATTTTATCCTTTGTTTGTTTGTGTGTTAAGCGGTTACCAGCAGGGCTACTACAAAAAATTGTTGGCTTAATCGGTATCTGTTAGTTGAAGTAGTTAATTGCGATCACGTTTGATTTATTTATCTCTCTTGCTGCTATCTAGTGCACTTAATATTGATATTCAGTTGTTGTGATGATTTTTATTTATTTCTTAGAAGTGCACATGCACAGGGAGGCAAGTGCAATACCCGTTGATGGGTAAAAGAAACCGCTCCTCTTGATACGAAGCTTTTAAAGTTTTACCTTTATTTTTGTTGTTTTTCTTCTGCGCACGCTTTCATGAGATGGATTTTGCCATGAAACTTGCCCAGATGTGATGCCGTGCACGTGGTGTGAGTGCGACACATTTGCCAAGGCTTTTGAAAGTACCAACCAAATGGTAATGGAGTGTAAGAAATCGATTGATTGATATGTCTTGTTATTAAAATGCGTTCGATGCATTCGGTTGGTGCCAAAGACAAAGTGACTGGCAAATTGATAGTGAAACTCCAAACGATTAATTATGTGATTTTTTTGAATGATGTCAATCACGAGGGAAAGTTTATGAAGTTAGTCAATGCCATCGGTGCACAGCTGTTGAGCTTTTGGCGGTTTCTTCATATCGAAAGGTTATGAAGGAAATGGGCAGGTTTGATTCGCTTGAGATGAGGCAAGAGGAAAATGAATGATCAACTTGGTGTTCATTTGAAAGTAAGGGAGGGTGAGAGTAGCTCTTAATGTTTGATATCAAATCCAAGTCCCTATATACCCCCAAAGAGGCGTGGAGACAACTTTGGTTGGATTACATTTTACTTCGTTTTTTTCTTCCAGATTTAGTGAAAAGAAACAGGTTTTGGCGTAAAAAAAAAACTTTACACGGCAAAGCGGGTCAGTGGGAGGAGAATAGACGGAAGTTTTAATCGTCATATTTCGAACCTCAAACCACTCTCCAAACTTTAAAGGAAAGAAGAGTGGTGTGACTTAAACCATCTGGGGTTTGATGGCTGTATGTTTGACCGATGTCGAATTAGTCTATACCAACCATTTCGTTTCCATCCTACTCGTTAAAATAGTTGGGACTAATTGTATGTTTATATTTGATAGAACTTCAAGATCTCATAAATCGGGATATCGTTTATTAGAGAGAGCGGGACATATGCAAAGATAGTACAGGATTTTCTCCTCCTCTTTCTGATGCATGCAACTTCTCCAGAAGTCATTCACGGATGACACATATTGTAGCACCAAGCTGCAATCTATTTCAGACACTTAGAGCGTTTTATATCCAGCTTGCGCCAAATCTATTTTGTCGCTAGACTAAGCTCGGCCATCCCAACCGAAGCCAATTTTAAGATGAGTTTAAATTAGGCGATTGAAGTGCTTAGAGAATGCTTATCAGGTAAAATGGGCTGTGATGTTCGAATTTTAGCAAGTACATTAAATACAAGGTTTTTTTTTGGAATTTTCCTTTGCCCCGGCAGTCAGAGATTAGTATTGCAATTTAGAGCTACTATTGAGTTTAAGGTTCCAGCGATTTTAATGGAGCTGTCAGTTTAATGTCAGTAAGGGAGATATGAATATCTCTGGCTTATATCACATTATGAAAATTCCACCTGAAAAATGCTGCATTGATTGGGACGAAAAGAGAGAATAAGTTTAAGTCTCTCAGAGAAAACACAAAATTCCAATCACTTCATTAGTCTTTGATCCATTAGTGTAAAAGTGAATCACTTCATCTTTCAGGAAAACGCCATCCCCCCAAAGGCTATTTAGAGGGAATGGTGACTTGTAAGTTTCTCTTAATCTGAGTTTGAGGTATGGCTTAGTTAGTTGTTTTTCTGAGCGGCACTGAAAGTAATAAGGAAAGCCTTGTGGGCAAAAGTCTTCTGACATCACAAATTTTTATATACTTTCAGAGGTCTACGTAGTGTATAAACTAAGCGTCAAAATATATCTTTAGGATAAAGTATAAGCAAATGGAAAGACTAAAATTTGTTTGGACGAATTTTTGAAAAAGATAACGAGGCTGTCCAGCTCAGTACAAAGCATGTAAATTACAGGTTTTCGTGTTCAATGAGAAAAATGTCTGTCCAGCTCATCTTTAGGATAAAGTATAAGCAAATGGAAAGACTAAAATTTGTTTGGACGAATCTTTGAAAAAGATAACGAGGCTGTCCAGCTCAGTACAAAGCATGTAAATTACAGGTTTTCGTGTTCAATGAGAAAAATGTCTGTCCAGCTCATCTTTAGGATAAAGTATAAGCAAATGGAAAGCATGTAAATTACAGGTTTTCGTGTTCAATGAGAAAAATGTCTGTCCAGCTCATGCTTGCTTTTTGTTCAAGGACTCTGCCTGGACTCTGCCATGAGCAGAATTTCTGCATTTACTTAAGAGGTAGAACAGATTTGTGAGAAACGTCAAAATCAGCTGTGAATTTAAATTAATTGTTTTGCCGCAGCTGAATTTCGAGCTATCACTTTAAAATCTATGGTAATTTTCTTAATCCGTCGTCTCTAATATCATTTGTTCCAACAAATTAGGTTCCATTATTTTATTGTTTTTATTTCACAATTTATACTAAACTAGTAAACGCAAATAATTATCCAACAATCAAAAATGAAGTTGTACTATTTGACAACTTACATATGGCTGTATTTTTCTATTCTAACTTTGAACTGAAATTTTTCACAAATTTGTGCGCTTTGCCTTTTTTCTTATTGAATAAAGCTCATATAAACTTAGAAGGGAATCATCTAAAAAATATATTCTAAGAAATCTAACTACCGGGATCCATTTGACCCTGACACTCTAAATTAACTTTGCACCTTCAATTTGACTGTAGGGCATAACAAATTTAACGAATCAGAACTAACTCATTAACAAAAGGAATAAATCATCGCCCTTTCAAAAAGCGGACTTTATGCGATATGTGGAGCTCTCTGAACACACAAGAATAGCGTCCCATGTAGAAATACGTTTAGAAACTTGCAAGTTGAAACAACTTTTTTAATTTCTTAGCATAAGTTCGGTTAGGTCGGCTTTCCTCAAGGACGAGCTACAAATTTCCAAACTTTTTTGCACCACTTTTATTCATTGGTTTACTTTTATATAAAAACTTTGCTAAAACACCTCCCCCCTTTTGTCCTTTTTCCTATTCAAAATACAAGCAGAATCAATCAATTTAATACAAAAAAAAAAATTAAATATGAAAAGTGAAAACTCAATTCGTTTGTTGTATCCAACAACACTTTAAGCGTAGAATTATAGAAGCCAATAATAAAACGGTTGAGTGAAAATTACACATTTCCTACCTTCGATAAATATTGTTTCACCCGATTGACTATTGGTGGGCTAAACTTTTCAATCTTCGGTACAGTCTTATTTGAGCCTGGTTGTTGCAATAGTAATAATGGACGATTATGCTGCTGTTGGATATGTTGGGGCTGCCTTACATTTCTACCCAAACTAAGGGAATTTAATGGGAGCACTCGAACACCTTTATTATTCTGGGGATGAAAAAGCGGAACAGCTGGCAGGGGAAGGTGCCAGGAGATGGTTAAAATCACAATAGGAAGGTAAGCAAACTAAACTAAATTTCTATCCTACAAAAGCAAATAGGAGGAGAGTCTTCCATAAACAGCTGACTTTTATCAGACTTTTATCAGAAGAAAGAACCAACTACTACAATTTACTGTGGAAAGTTTAAAAGTTAACTGAAAATTTTGTGTAAAAGAAAGATTAGGAAATGTGGTGAGCACTTCCTGTGTGTTGTTCAAAGAAGTTGTTTTGTGTTTTGATTTAAGGAGAAGAGCATAGCAATTTATAAAAAAAAATTGTGATTGATAATAGAAAGTAATATTTATAAATGCGGAGTGATGTTGTTAGATGATGAGCAATTAAGTGGCAGATGATCTATTGAAGATGCAGCACCAGCGACACATTTTTATATGGTTTCTGCTGGCGTATTGAATTAAACCGCGATGAAGCTAAAACGAGAACTAGTACATGAACCATTCGAGATACTTCAACCAAATTTTAAGGTAGATGCATAACATTTTCCTGTGTACATAAATTAGTGTGCTGTTGAATGATATTTTCACTTTCGTGCAAAAAAAAACATCCCAAACAACTTAAGCCTAAAGTAACAATAACACTTTTAATATTGTTTGGCTTTTGGCAAATATAGAATTAAAAGTACGCGTATTCAAGTGCTGAGAGGTAACATTTATTTACTGAACGCGTTTGCTTAAACGATTTAAGAACAAAAATAAGTAAAATGAAAAGTTCCCTTTTTACTGATTTTACTGAACATAAAGTAACAAGCAGCAACTGTTCAACTTAAAATACAACTTACTTAAATTGATATAAGTAATTTTTTTGTGAAAACTCATTTCTCAGTAAAGGAAAATCGAACAAGAAGTTTAAAATCAGAAACTGGAAACGTGCTTTGTTGTTCTCCGGTTGGGATATTTAGCCGCAAACTCGCCCAATTCAATGTGAGTTGAAGATATTCATTTTCATTAAAACGCACAACAATGAATTGAAATTGTTTTTACTTGCGTGAATTAACAGATAATTGAACTAGATTGACCAGAAATCTTTTTGGTGAGAACATTTTATATTGCTTTACAAAACGCGCCTATTGAAGTAAGTGAAAGTAAAATATTGCAAAAAAAGTTTTTTTTTAAATTTTTCGAACTCAATCTGAGTATGACGGATGATATTGCGACTATAGAGAAGTCCAAAAAAGTGGGTCTACCAATGTCGTCTGTCCGAAAGCCGTATGGGGAAACGCTTCGACGGATTTGCTTCAAAGTTCGTCTATCATTTTTTTTGGGGTTTTTTTTATTTTTCTTTTTATTTTTTGCTTTATTGTTTGAAATAACGGTACCTGCCACACAATTTTTTTGTGAAAAGGATATTGGTTTTATTTTGTACTAAGGATACTTGGGATGGGGCCAAAAATACTGCATATTCAGTTTTTAGAAAAAAGATCTATTAACCACCATTGGACAATTTTAACATAATTGTTCAAAAACAAAAATTTATCAAAATCGTAGGTGCCGTTTTTGGGGAATTCAAATTTTTCAAAAACCTAAATAGAGATTTAAATAAATGTTGTATGTGTTCAAATGTTACAATTCTTTTTGAGGCTTTTTAAGAATACACATCATGTAGCGAGGAAGTTTCGTATGACGCAGTCGTGCACTTTATTTTATTAGGTTTCTTCTAGTTGTAGTTCGAACACAAATTCGTTTTCTTATCGCCTGAACAGTCAGAGAACAAGTTGAGTTTGTTTAAACACGATGGGAAATGGATAACAATGGAAGGTATGTATGTATTTTTAAAACGTTTATTTTTGCTGATTTTCAGTTTTATTTGCAAAAATACGTTCCAATGCACTTTTGAATCCTTGATCAGTTAAAGTTGGAGAACAAATTACAAACCAGTCGGCAACGAGTTTCTAATTCGAATATCACCATCATCGAAAATAAAAGTGAAACATAAATGGACCAACAAATGGGAACTCTATTTCCAAATGGAGAGATGAACGGAAGTCTTCCAAGATGAGGAATTCCGTTTTACATAATTTCTCCGAAAAACAGCGCCTATAAAAGATTCTGAGTGACTAATTAAGTTTTAAATTCAATAATGATTTCAAAAAAGTTAGACACGAAAACATGCTCTTCGACTGTCTACGACTTGCCTTAATCCTGATGATAATCTCGTTGCCAATTAAAATAACAAGAAAAGCGTTTGCAGATTTGCAGGTGCATGTTTCTAGACCATTGTGTTTGCAGAAATTCTACGTTAGCGGTTAGGGTATATGAATACAAATCCCTGTGGTTGGTGTACCAACTAAGAATATATACCTAGGCTACATATGGCGGTTAGTGCCTGTACTATCAAAGCCTGAGCCTCATGATATATCGTCGTGTATTTAACGTCCTCTTAGATTTACTATCATCACATTACTATCGTCACCGGGCGACTATATATTTACACGTGCTAAGGCAATATGTGCTTGTACCTACCTACTGACGCTATGTATATGATTATTGGCGTATTTTGCTGAAAGCTTATAATGTCAGGAAACGAAAACAATTAAAGACATGAAAGTATTGACTCTCTGGCAACGAAATGCTTTATATTTTCACACACCGTAACCAAAATATGAAAGCAACCAAAGAAAGTAGTACCCCTAGAAAGCAATCTACAAAATCTACAAGCACAGTTTGCTTTAATTTCCTAAAGCTTAAGGAAGTATTAAATAAATAATATTTTATCATTAAAACATGCAACAGAAATTAGTAGTAGTAGTAGTAGTAGTAGTAGTAGCACGGGACATTCCAACTTTTGTACAAATAAAGAAAAAAAAAAAATACTGTCTTACGACAAAGCAAATGAAATGAGTGTTCTAAGGATTTACCTATCGAATGTAATGAATGCCCCATACACACAAACACACACACACCCAGATCTAGATCACAGAGAGTCAGTCTCTGTCCGTTTGTCTGTCAGAATAGGGAATACTGTCGTTTTGTATAATATGGAGCGTGTGTCTTAGGTTGTTGCCAGTTTAATAATCTTGAATTTGGATTCGTTTCATGCTTAGGCTGCGCGGTTTGCGCGGTTTTAGATATCCATATATGGATTCCATGTCGCTCTCCAGTCTGCGACTGCGACTGCCGTTGCCATTATTTACAATCGAATTGGTATCGTATAAGGATTGCACGGCTACATAATCGGGATTTGCGTGTGAAGGTCTTTTACGCCAGCATGGTGGCGGCGGCACTGGTGGTAGGGATATGTAATTTGAATGCTCGGTCTGTATTTGTATTTTGTTGTTGCTATTGTTGTTGTTGTTTTTATTGGATGTCATTTCATTTGTTATGTTTGGGGCAGTCTTTGAAGTTGGCTGCTTAATCGTCGGTATGGCAGAAGGCTTAGATTTGGTCACTGTGGTGGTGACATTGGCGAATGACGGCCGACGACGGCGTTGGTCAATCATCATCGGCGGCTGCTGGCGTCTGTCATAGTTCGAAGGATTAACGTCAATGTGTTTGATTCTGTCGTATATGTTTGTGTTTGTGGCGTTGTTCGATTTGTTAAGGTCGTCGGAATTCTCAAAGAAACTCTCTGTCGATATAGAGATTTTGCGGGCGCCTTCAAATTCAGTGTCCATTTGGTCGGTTGGTCTCGTCATTCCGTTGTTTGGTCGTTCGTCGTACAATGAGTAATGTTTTGCATTTGTGCTGTTGCTTGTGTAATTCTGTTGGCCACTACTGTTGCCATAGATGTTACTATTGCTTGAGCTTTTGAAGGATCTGTATGTCGGTCGAGGGATCGCCGTTCCCCGTATCGGTTGTGCGCTCATTTTGCGAGAGACGGCGGCGGCAGTACTTTTACCACCGATACCGGACATTTGGTACGTCTTGTCTTCGTCATGTATCTCGTAGATTCTGTATGAATCCAATGCCGTCCTGTCCAAGTCAGATATGTCACTTTCACTGCACCACTTAATGACATTGGGTAGCAGCGTTGGTACTGCAGTAGCACTGTCACCGCCTGCCCTGCCATAGTGATTGTACAGGGGATTGTGGCGCGTCGACGTATGGCACCGATTGCAGTTGGTCGGCCGTAAGTAATCGTGCGGTGTCGGTATAAGCATAGCGTTACGGCGCATTGGAGGACGTCGGCCATTGAAGCCGTCCACGCCGATACTGCTGCCGCCATTGGCCGCCGAGGGGTTGACTACGAATGGCGTCGGGTCTATGGAATATTTGTCGAGTATAGGGAAGTTTGAATGGTTTTGTACATGGTCTCGGTACGGGCAATGGTATGGGTGATGGTCAAGCATATAATTCATTTGGCTATAAATACCTATTCCGCTCTCGAAGCTTCTAGCCTGCCACATCATCTGATGGTGATGGTGGGCAGCGGCAGCTGCCTGTTGGGCTGTTGGTTGTGGTGGAACGACGGCATGATGAGCGTGGTGCGCCGCAGCAGCTGCAGCCAGCATTTGCTGATGATGCATGTACGGGTGGAGCGGAGCGATTGGCATATGAATCATTGAGTTTTTCTTATGCGATAGGGTATTCATGCTGCTATTTGTGTTCATATTATTGTTGATGGTATTGTTATTGATGGTGTTGCTGTTATTGTTGACAAGTGGCTCCTTGGCTTCCTTCGAAGATTTTGGTGTCTTGCCAAAGTTTGGAACACGTGCACGTAGGCCACAATAGTAGGGATCATCTGGGGAAAAGAAAAGAAAATTTGACAAATAAGTTAATAAATATTGAAGTGAATTATTTGCATGCAAAATTATAGTGAAGAACGGTTTGAAAAGATCTCAATTTAGATTTCAAGTTGATGAAAATATTAAGACAACAACAAAAAATGCATCTAGGCCTGCTCTTATAACGTTTTAGAAAATGGCATTTAAGGTTTTCAAATTGGATTCTGTAAATTAACTAAAAGCTCCCGGTAAGCCCATACAAAGGGTTTTTAGAGTTTTTTTAGAGGTTGGTTTTTCGAATAGAGATAAAACTGACATTTTGTTGTCAAATCTGGCAACTCTACTGTCATTTATGTTCATGAACAACGCTTGCAAATCGTGCAAATTTATTTCGAAAATAATGGTTCAGTTCGCGAAGTTTACCGCAAGCTCATTTTGAGTTGAATGGCTACGTCAACAAGCAAAATTGCCGCATTTGGAATGAAGAGAATCTACATGAGACCCTTAAAACGCCAATACATCCACAAAAACTGACTGTTTGGTGTGCTCTATGGGCTGGTGGATTCATTGGGCCATACTTCTTCCGAAATGATGCTGGAGAGTCAGTTACCGTTAATGGAGACCGGTTAGAGCCATGATAACCGACTATTTTGTTCCCGAATTGGATGGCATGAATGTGGATGAGTTGTGGTTTCAACAAGACGGCGGTACATGCCACACAGCGCACGTTACAATCGATTTATTGAAGAAAACATTCGATGGGCGCATAATTTCGCGGAATGGGCCTGTCAATAGGCCACCAAGATCGTATGATTTTACACCATTGGATTATTTTCTTTGGGGATATGTGAAGTCGCTCGCCTACGCCAACAAACCAGAAACGTTAGGGGATGAAAATTGGACCTCTAGTCTTGTCTCTATTCGAACCAGCCGCGGCGGTCACATGCCCGAAATCATATTTAAGCATTAATGGCATAAAATTATCCTTCCAATAAAGCCAAATTGATAGACATTTTGATTTTCTTGAGATTTATTTCAATTCGAAGTTTTATACCTCTAAAAAAACCCCTTTATTTACACAAAATGTCATCTAAAATTTCGAAATTAAATGAATTGACTACTACCCCCGCTTTATATGAAAAAAAGTCTATTTTTAGTGAGATTGCGTGATGTACCCGCACGGGATATGATTTATATTGCAAATCGAATTCCTAAAATAGGAAAAATATACGTTTGACCAACGGTTGTCCATGCCATTTTAGTTCTATTTTATTCTTTGACCAAAATCCAAATAAATTAATTGAAGCTAAACTTTGCTAAAAACTAGCAACCGCTTCTTGCCGTTTATGAAGGTCTTACGAGTAAGTCATTAACCAAGTACGTATGATAGTTCCAACAAACATGGAATGAGCGATAGGTGACAGATATTAATGAGTATATTACAATTCATTTTGTAACATTTCATACATGATTTTGTTTTGGTAATGACAAGATGTGAGATGTGGCAATGCAGATTTATGGACTCAAGCTTAGTGCCTAAATATTACTAAGCGTCATTTACTTATTCTTCTACTTATAACAAACCATTGAGACGAAGTTGGACCATTGAACGAGGAGGCTATAAAATATCTTGTTCATTTGTATTCAGATAAGGGATGTAGGTTTTTGTTCATGTTGCACACAACAGCTTTTTGTGTGAATCTGTCTTACGGTAGACTTGTTTTGTTTTAAAAACCAAGTTTTTCCACTTTTTCACCGCAATTGGAAGCTTTTCAAAATGACCGTTAGGAATAGGCTTAAATCGATTATATTCATTTAAACACGCTTTGAAGTCGTTATTAATTAAAGATTGACAAGACTACGTGATTTAAATGTTTATTTGTGTGAATGACCAGGACATCTGGAGTGTGTCCTTTTATATTATGTATCGATTCGTTTTATTAGTTATAGTAGTGTCACCAACCGAACAAACGATAATTAGCATTTATTTGATGACAGGTGACCTTAATCTGTCACCTGTCATCGCTCATCTGTTGTTGTAGTTAAACCAACAAAGTATGTCATCAATAACCCTCATATACCGAGATACCTGGGACCTTCTGTGACAAAGAGTGAATGTGTTTTAAGCAATAAATGATAAAAAATTAAACGCGTGTGCGCTTACATCACGCTAAAAATGTACTAGATCAGCTAGAAAAGCCGTGAGGTTAGAGAAAAGCGACAACAAATTTCACATGCCAGCTCTTATACTCATGCGTAATGCTCAAACGCTAGTTAAACATTTAAGTAGTAATCGTAGGGGTCTCTCTCTGTCTTACCGATTGTATACCGTCTTGGTTGATCGAACAGACTTTCCTTAAGTCGAGAGGAGCAGCTTATCCTTTCATTCATGCTATCAGGAACACAAAATCGACATTCATGCAAATCGAAATGCAAAAGTTTCTCAAAATTTATTACCAATACTATTGCACTATTTGTATATTAGTGATATCCTACTAAAAATCAACATTTACGGCAGAGTGTAGTCTTTCATTGTAGCAGTGAGAGCTTTACTTTTTCTTGCTTTATTATTTTTGGATTTTATCGACGGCAGTAAACAAATTTCAAGTAAAAATGCAACAAAGTGATAAGTAGAACGTCCTAATGGCATTGGCGGGGTTAGACTTATTCAGGAATTTACAAAATGGTTTGACTTTTCTTCAACCAGCATCAATAATATTTTGGGAAATTTATAAATTACCCCCTCAGTACCACTCATCTGCGGTTACATACAATTTAATTTGACCTTATGAGCTAGGTATTTGGTAAATTTGTGAAATATCCCGAAAGTCGCATCGCATTCATCTCTACCTCAGTCTTGATATCTCATTCTTGGCTGTAAATTTTGTAATTTCCTCAAAATATAGGTTTGTCGCATGATACAACTACGATCATAGATAAAAAAATCACAACAATGACGATATGTATAGCATGTACCAGCTAAGTGTCACACGTCATGCAATGTCAAATGTGAACACGTTAGTAGCTCCTCTGACATTTAACTAGAGTACCTATAGACTTCACACATAAAAGCTCGGCTCCTCTCTACTTCGTGGGAAGATAAACAATCAACAAAACGATGAGGTTCAAAGATCACCATGATTTATATGTGAGCGCATACAAAATGGGTGAATGCTTTGGAAATACTTTATTGCCACCATTTTTGTATAAAAAACACAAAAAAAAAAAACTTTACCATTTTACTTCGCAAAAACAAAATTTCAAATACAAAATCAAAACCAATAAAATTCGACTGAATCATTCCCCGAATGGTCTACCCGTCCCATGTCCACGGCAACGGTGTGGTCGAAATGTCATTCACGAAAAGAATTATTACATTGACTTATTTATTGCCCCATTGATCTATTACAATTGAAATTGTGTGTGCACTTTGCACTCGAACTACTGCAAGTATCTCATGACAATGCGCGATGCTGCAACAAAACAATGCCTACAATCGGCATTGGATTGCACAAAACTCGTGCACATTCGCACAGAATATGCATAGCATACTCTGGTGTATAGAATTTCATAACTTCTTATAAGTAGGTACATATGTGCTTACCATATTTCTTGTTGTCTTTTCCTTTATCCGATTTACCTCGGGATAATTTGATTCTGCTCTCCTCAATGTCATCGTAGTCCGGCTAAAGGGGAAAAAAAATACAAAACAATAAAGTTAAAAATAAAACAAATAAAAATAGTAAGACGCATGTTCTAATAAGAAAAAAAGTTATTTTTTTTTTTAAATTTAGCGATGATACGCAGACGCATACGCTTACATATAATATGGTAGTTTTATGATCTCTATGCACTCGTATGGATAAATCAGGTGAACAAAGTCGGTGAGCTGAGCATAGCCAGCTACCTACATTGTGCATTAGTTTGTTTGCAGTTTGGCATTGGCATTGTCCATTCTGTCAGAATGGATATATTATGCTGATTTCAGTTTCAATTGACAAATACAAAAGCGGTGCGCAGAGCAGTCATTTGTTTATCTCAAAATGGGAATATGTTTCGTTGTAGGTACTCAAGAATTACAAAGTAAATACAAATAGATGAAAGATGAAGGCGACTTCTTCGGCTTTTGTGTGTTTTTTGTTATACTGTTGGCGATTTGTTATATTGCAGTGTGTACTTGCACTTTTGACAGATCGCAAATATGTATGGCAAAAACAGAGAGAAAGAGAGAGTTGAAAATGGTTGCAAGTACTCTTATATGGTTGGTTTTTTTTAGATTAAAATTGAATTTGGAGTTTAATATATTTCAGTGAGCGGATTTTTGAATGACAGTCATTTTTGAAAAACCAATTATTCAGAGAGAGAGAAAATATTTGTTTAACAACAAATATCGCTTTGCAAAATCACTCTTTTGTTATGCTTTATTGCATACAACGGCAGGGACGGGGTAGACTAAAGGATACATATTAGAGGGGTCTAGCGACACATTTAAAATCTAACTGCGTCCCGTCAAGTGTGCATGCGCGGCTGTGGGTTGATAGGACTGGGGATTAAAATTTAGCGTACTTTCTTAAAAGCCACCGTGTGGTTTTGACGAGTTTTAGGGGTGTTAATGAAGGCAACCCGGAATATTTCATAAGGGTCCTGGAAACTTTTCGGATTCACAAATTCTATATCCTACATAAGCAGCTAACCTACTTAGTTACTTTTAGAGCTTCGACTATTTAAATGAATCTGATTGAGACAGGACTGTCTTCTCATCTCTATTAGCCACACCGTAGCTTCGTAAATTGGAAGCTGCGGTTGCAAAGATTCTCTTAATTTTCCAGTATTTCGAAAAGATGATAGAGTTAAAGGCGGTATCTTTAAAAATCGAAGTAGCGCAGGTGTCAGATATGATGTCTACAAAGAGCTATATAAGCTTATTAACTGCTTCAAAGTAAGACTCTTTTAGTTGAGACCTGTGGTCGGCTGGGCGATCCCAAGAAGTTTATTAAACGAAAAACTACAACAATATACACATAAATATACTAAAGAAGAAAGTTATTCTGATAGTCGTAAAACTTCAAACGCAATATGTGAATAAAGTATCATCCCTATAGGAAAGTTTTAAAAGTTAGTCCTGCAATTTCGTTTGTCCGTTTGATTTACAGCGTCTCCTAGTGTTGGTCTTCTTAGTGTGAAATTAAGCTTCAGAATCTCACATTCATAGGTCGTAGGTTATGGCTTAAACAGCGGATATACGCAATGATTCCAAAGCTTGTTTCTATTAATATATCATCATACCCATTTCGTCCACCCTTTGCGATCAGTTGGCGTTTACCACCTTTACTATTGTCGATTTCCATCCCACATCCCTCAAACCAGTGACTGTGTCATTTTTGTGGGATGCATTAAACCAAGGTGAATTAAGGCGATTCGGCAAAGAATTTTCTTGCTATACAAACCGATTTGGAAACTGATTCCATATACATATTTGTGTTTGTGTTCGGCTCGAAATCTTTGGCGAAAGATGTGAAAATATTTTGCTACACATAATTTTTTTGCTTGTGATTTGTTGTGTCTTTTATTTTTTTAAAACACAGAAATAAAGGAAATGATTCGAATAATTTTTTTCTAAGCCGAGTTAGCTAATTCGGTTTGCTTGAATTTCAAATCAGGCTAACTCGGTTTGAGAAATTCTTTGTTTGGTCCATGATGACATACAAAATTTTAAATGCGCCACAAAAAAAAAAAACAAAAAAATGGAAATAACGCCCGGCGGTTTCATGGCTTGCAAATAAAACCACATTTATGAAAAAAGGAAAAACAAAAGTATGGTATTATTTCCACATCAACATAAAAATAAGTCCACTTTTTCCCATTGAAAGTTATTCCAATTATTAAGAATCGTCGAATGGAACCCCCTGCTTGGTTTCACTATTAGATTTGTGGTAGGTGCGAGGTTGGGTATATCTAAAGATTTATTGGATATAAACAAAGTTTGCATATACCCAACCTCGCTCTTATCTAACAGTAAAACCAAGCAGGGGGAGGGGGTTGTAGGGGGCAGCATAGCCTTCCACATTCCATTACCATCATGAAATTAAGAATTTTAAAAACGAAATAAAGCCCGCAGTAGTCATTGAAAGAAGACCCGACTTATAGGGTCTTATTTCCACTTAAAAGTAAAAGTGGAAATAATGACATATATGGTCTTATTTCGAAGGGCGCTATTTCACGTGACCTTGGTATACCACTAATCTCTGTAGTACTCTATGTCGCTATTACTTCGGTTAACATTTGGATAAATAAAGGTGACTTCTATACACTGGCTCTAAGCCAAAGATTCATGTCTCTTGTTTTCCCTCTTCCATATCTCGGTGTTTAAAATTCATTTCAATCGAAAGGTGATACGAATATGGTATTTGTTTCACCTGTATTTTCATCACGTAACTCCGCCCATTCTTCTCCTGTTTACAGTAATGAATAAAGGATATTACACTTCAACACATGAAAGAGTTCTATTGCTATCACTGATAATTGTCCCGTTGAAGATTCGCTTCCTAATTAAACCATAGAATTTCAAAAACGGTCCTACCTTTTAAATTACATGTTTCAATTGCCTCGGCTTTAAATAATATTTTTTAGAACATAGAAAGAAGATTTGTTTTAGATTGAGTGCAGCTTAGCTTTTTGACGGAACAGCAAGGTAAATGTAACTTCTCTTAATTAACGAAGGTAATAAAAACTTCAAAGAAGCATAGTCTCAACAAAACTAAATTTTCTTCTTCGTAAGTTTTTCAAAATCCTCAACTTCTGAGGCAGTAGGCATCATTGAAGTTTTATATCTAAGGATTTAGGATGGGCCCTAATTAGAAGAGGTATTTAAAAAAAATTGAAACAGAGCCACTACTGTAACACGAACCACAAAAACAAAATAATTGCAGCCATCTATTCCATTTTATAAGTGATAATCCACGCCTGGAGGTCTGGATAAGGTTACTTACACCGAATTACTACGTTTTCCTACCTTAAACGAGCCATGTCATAAAATTAAACAAAAAAAAATATTTGTCAGGGTCAATTTAAGTCATCACTTAGCATAACTACTTTGCTTTAAGAGTTAAGCCCTTCAGCCACTCGTGTAGCATAATGTGATGATAGGCTCCCAGGTTATGCTGGACTAAAAAAAAGGTAAATACCCAGTTTTTGACTGCGTTGTGTAAAACGATTATCAGTGGACTGACTACTGTGGACTTCACATCATAAATCAAAATGTATGTCAAGAATTACACGCTACTGGTAGCTATTTGTATGTATGTAACACTAATCGTTTAATTTTTTTTTGGTATATCACCTTTCTCTCTCATTATGCAATAAATCTGCAAAAACTTAACAGCCAATGTGGGTCAATTAGACTTCCATCAATAGTGAGACTAGCTGGAGTCTAAGTAAAGGATTCCTTAGGAATAAAGGAAAAGTTAATGTTGCTACTCTGTCAGTGGCGTGGTAAATATGTTCTTAAAAAATTCCACTGCTGATTTATTGAGACTCAACAATTCATATGTTATTCCAAGAATTTATAACTTGCGCCACTTGCCACCAATTGCAATATTCTGCCCTGAACAAGTATTTCAAACATTCTTCTTGCCCTAGCGCAACTATTAGCAAACAGCAACAATAATAATTACAATTCCATAACAACCGTAACTCAATCAGTCAACCCACCCGCTCGCTACAATTCTCTCAGTAATCATCACGTTACATCGCATGCACAGAATAATCTCAAACTCCTCCTTCGTAGAGTCGCTAACCATGGTAGGTTAGGTTTGCTTCGTTCATGCTCGCTGGGCAAATCGCTTCACCTGAAACACCAAAACAGGTATTTCTATTTCTATTTCTTTCTCTTCCCCTGGCGACGGACGTACGCTACAACACAACTTTGCATAACTCGGCTCGAAATTGGAGCAAATATTTCATCATTTCTTCTTCGAATTACACTGATCAATCTAGATTCTAGAACGAGCGACATAGAACACAACATCCCCTCCCCTCTTCCTGATGTGCTGGTGTGCAATTTCAAACCTCCCTCATCTGTCAACCGACCATCACCTAGTGCCAGACCAATATAACGGAATTCAATTTCCAAAGAATCAACGTGATATCAATATCGTTATCGAGAGATATCGATATGCGCTGCCTGTCTTCGCCTAGTTTGCTAGCCATTCAGCTAAGGCGACCTTAAAATTCCGAACCGTTGGCCATTTGGCACGCATATCGTATTTGGAAAGCGTCATCGTTGTCGTCACGTCAGTGTCGTTGCCAATTGGAGGAAAACATACCGCTGTCACGTCATTAAATACCACAAACTTACGGCTAATAGAATTCACGAGCAACTTACCTTCGGTATGTCATGCGAGTAGATATTATCTCGGGGTGGTAATTTTGGTGGTTTTTCACTGCGTTTATGGGCCAATTGTTGTGTCTGCAGGAGTAGTTGCTCCCTAGTTGCGGCCACATGTCCAGCTGGTGTACCATTGTTAGGACCACCGCCGAAGCCAGAACTGCCAGAACTTCCGCCACTGCCTCCGCTGCCACCGCTACCGTTGCCAGCCACGCTGTATGGATCTTCATCGGGTATTGGTATTCTTGGACGATTCTTAATGTCAACCACTGGCCGTTGCACTGAAACTGTGAAGTAAAAAAAAAAACATACAAAATACATAGCATCGAGTTAGTTTGGCAAAATGAATTATTAGGTCGCCACTGGAGGGCTATAAAGTATAAGTGTTGACGGAACAATAATAAATTGTGCTGGACAAAATTCTATGCTAATTGCAACAATGCAATGCGGAAGAGAATCATATTTTGTTTTATGAAACATTCGTGTGGCTTAAGAATGTGAAGGTATAGGAAAATTACTAGTATAATGCAGATACCGTTAAGATGGTGTCAAATTGCTTAAATGGTTGGAAGGAGATGCAATTTTTTTTGTTTGTTGGTCGGTATTCATTTCTTTGTGGACATTTGTTTTAAATTTGCTATTGTTTGAGAAGTGGCGAAGGCTTTCATACTTTTGAATATGGCTTGACTGGGTTTTTGGGTGAAGCATGAGTGGGGTCTAGCAGGGGCCTAACAGGGGCCGTCCTTACTGGCAATTACTTCTTTGATTTTTGCTATTGCAGCTTTTGAAGTACTACAGATCGTAAGATCAGTGTACTACTAAAATCTTTGAAAAAATAAAAGAATAGGGGGTGACGAGACCTAGAGTTCTCCCGAGTTCTCGTGAAATTCTGAAGGGAATGGATGGTTGTGTAATCTAACACCAAACCACTATCGAATTTAGTGTAACCTGCTTTGGTTAGGTCACTCAGATCTTCAAGGAAATATTTTCCCCATTCTCGTTTCCTCATAGATCTTCTATGCAGAAGTCGTAAGGCACTCCCATTACGTTGGCATGCATGCCTTAAAGGCAGTTGCCAGTTAATGCTCCCAGCATGGAGATAATATTTCTTTTTCTTATGGAGAGTATGTTATTTGTACATAAAACTTCAGACTACTCTGGATGATTTACATGTGCTGATTGCTTTTTACCAAAAGGCTCTGCAGTTGCCTGGAATGTCAATTACTCGAAGGCCCAGCACAGGGATTTCAGTAATCTTTTTGAGTGCAGAATTGCCTCACCAGCTTAAATCTGTTTGTTTTAAATTTCAGGGTACGAGCGTTTTACCATGTATACGTTCTAAGAGTCTACCAGCTGCCTCAAATGTATACCAGAGTTTCGAGCTGCAATTGGAAATTAAGTTCGGGGCATAAAAGCTAGGTCAGGCAGAAATTGTAAAAAATGTCCCCATTAATCAGTTGTACATCTGCTGTAGCCAGGAATGAAGTAAAATGTTGATAAGATAATATTGTGTACAGAAATGGAACTTAGTACCAGCTATCACAGCGGTCGCGTTGGACCTTTTGTGGTACACTTATATTCATTAGAATTCGTCCATTACGCAGAAGTTTTTAATAAAGTCTGCACAATTTTTAGGGTAATCATTTAATACATACATATGTAACGTTGACAAGTTCTTAGTAAGTAGCTTTTGTAGCATGAAATATGGCGTGCTTTCTTTGTACACACGGCAGATATTATCTTGAGCCATAGGTTCCTTTGAACATGCAGTACCCTGTCAGAAATCTAGTAACTGTGTGTTTCTGCCATCTAGACAATTGTAGGAGTAGCTTAGGTATTATAAAAAAGATGGTTGCTAGAAGGATCCTGTATGTTGCTCTCAGTTTTCATCTAATAATGCAGTGCATTTGTTTACAGCCATCAAAAGGGTAGATTCAATAGGCACAGCATAAAACTACATAGTAGGCATCTAATGCTCTTATTCTCCTCCGTTTATTTTGTCTGCATGCGTTGGCTAGCGTCTGCAGTTAATTAAGTCCGGGCTAAATAGATCTCTGCTTCATTTCATGTTAAATAAAGGGTTTCCTCGCTTACTAGTCGTTAACGGCCCATTAGGGATCTAAACACAAGCTCACAATAATCGTGTATACAAACATATATTTCTGACATGATTGTAAGCGATCTGAACTTTTATACCGATTTCGAATGACAAGTTTTGAAAAGCTTCTCAAGACAGCTCTTACTCTTGGATGTCAGACTTTCGCAAGAGTTGGAAAAGCGAATAAATAAGTAAGGTAGCACTGGGATCCATAACGCACTCTCTACTGGAAATATTTCTCACAACCACTCTCGCAGAAAAATGAAATATAACCCAAATGCTAATTAAGCAGAGCCGTGATGTGTAGATCCTGCGACAGCTTTACAAAATAAATCACCGTAGGTGTTATGTTTTTAAAGTAATTTATTTCAGTCCGCAAACAAAAATGCAATTGAAAATAGCCATAGGAGGACCAGCATGCACAGAGCATATGATAGACGGGCAGTATTACGGTTTTTGGTTACTTAGTCTTACAAACATAAGACATTAGGGAAGCCATATAGATTAGAATTGATTTTAATACTCAACCATCGAGTTCCTTGTGTACCAGCTCAAATACTAAAAATATATTAATAGCCTCTCACCCCCCTTCCAAAGACCAATTGTCACTTAATCCATTAAAAATGTTTCCCTGTCCTGAGGAGACAAAGGATGACTTATCTTTCCAACAAGCACAACTGCATAATTTATCAACTTCAACAAAAACCATGTAATCCTGGTTGCTACTATTTCTTCTTTCGTTTTCTCAACTGCATCTCATCTTACTTAGTCATAACTTTATATTACAAAAAAAAAACAGTGTAGCATCATCAGCCTTAACTTCGACTCGTTTTTATTTCATGCAAACAGCCTTGAACTGCATTATAAGTCAAAACTTTAACTCACCCTCAAACATACATCTTCACACACACAGACACATTATGTACTTACTTCGTCAACGAAAAAAAAATATATATAAATATATTTAAAAGTAGTACTCACCTGGTGGTAATTTGCTCTTTAACATATCCATCGCTACAACATTTACAATGAGCACCCAAACGGGGCACTCCAAGATGTCACTTTCAGACTTAACAAAGGCCACTGCTGACAGGCATTGTGTCTCTAATCGTCGACGATCTGGATAAGCTCGTCTCAGTTCACGATTAACATTCGATTGGAACTTTTTCATATCGAACAACTGTAAAATGTCAGAATAACGTAGATTGTCAGTGAATTCAGAAATAACTTACTTACATAAACACTATAGCTAGGTAACTTCAATTTGAATGCAAAAAAAAGAAGCTAAAACCAAAAAAAACATAATGTCCAACTTGACTTACCTTGACTATTTTTTCACTCTCTAGAGCTTGATTTGGCAGTTTGAGTATATCGGCACCAATTGATGTCTCCTCATTGGAATTGCTGGCAGTGCTTTTAATGTAGACATTACTTTTGGCATAACGGCGTATTAATATATTACCGGCATCGTCCATTTTTATTTTGACACCCTACAAAAGAGAAGTGTATATGAGATCATGTCATCGAATGTGTCTGTATATCAGTTACATGTTGCTGTATCAAATGTCAAATCATTGTCAAAAAAATATAAAAAATATCTTACATAACTATGAAAGTATCGAATTTGGTTAGAAAATTTAAAACCGACGACGTCTTATGCATTGGCGTATCTATTACTTTGTGGTTTGGTGTTTTTTTTTTTTGGAATGAGCATTATCTGTGCGTTGCGGAAGGTTCCGATGATAAATTAAGATTGACTCCTAAAGGGAAAGAGTTGTGACATTAAAAATGTAATTTGCACGGGCCTGGCAGATCGATAGTAGACCAAATATTTTTAGATAGAAAAGAAGTTTTACGATAAACAAGCAAAATCTTGAAGTGGACAAAAATACAAAGCTTGCGCTCACTTACTCGATAAAATGTTAGTTATGATAGCTTAAACCTTGAAGTAAAGGGTGTTTTTTTTAGAGGTATAGAACTTCGAATTGAAATAAAATACAAGAAAGCCTTTTTAATGTACATCAATTTAGCTTAAGGATAATTTTATGCCATTAATGTTTAAATATGATTTCGGGCATGTGGCCGCCGTGGCTGGTTCGAATAAAGACAAGTCTAGAAGTCCAATTTTCAACCACCACTTTTTTATGTAAGCAATAACGCCACGAATGTTGGCTTCCAAGTCCCTTAACGTTTCTGGTTTACTGGCGTAGGAGAGCGACTTCACATATCCCCAAAGAAAATAATCCAATGGTGTCAAATCGCACGATCTTGGTCACGATTGACAGGTCCATTCCGCGAAATTATGCGCTCATCGAATGTTTCCTTCAATAAATCGATTGTGAAGTGCGTTGTGTGGCATGTAGCGTCGTCTTGTTGGAACCACATCTCATTCACATTCATGCCACCCAGTAACCGGTAACTCGGTAACCGACTCTCCAGCATCATTTCGGAAGAAGTATGGCCCAATGACTCCACCAGCTCATAGAGCACACCAAACAGTCAGTTTTTGTGGAGTTAATAGCGTTTAAAGGGTCTCATGTGGATTCTCTTCACTTCAAATGCGGCAATTTTGCTTGTTGACGTAGCCATTCAACCCAAAATGAGCTTGCGATAAACTTCGCGAACTGAACCATTATTTTCGAAATAAATTTGCACGATTTGCAAGCGTTGTTCATCTGTCAACCTGTTCATGATGAAATGGCAAACCAAACTGAACATAAATGGCATTACAGTTGCCAGATTTGACCACAAAATGTCAGTTTTATCTCTATTCGAAAAACCAACCTCTAAAAAAAACACCCTTTAGTTAAGAAACTCATCTACCTGAAGGTAAACATTCATTTCATTAGTGACAAACTTTGAAAAAATTAAAAAAAGAGGACCTTCCGTTTGGTTGTGTTTGAAGTAATAATTTCTATTAAATTTAGAATTTCTCATTCGCAGATTCTGTTTGGCACACACCGCGTAATCCACTAAGGAGACGAGAAAGAGGAGTCTTCATTTCAAATACGGTTAGACACGTTCACGAAAGTGCTAAGTTCAGTCCAGACCTGTGTAGCTTTCTCTGTCTGGATTATAACTTTCGGCAAAAAATAGTGCCTGCAACCTAAATTGACCTTGTAAATGTACACAGCCGTGGCACAACCAATCCACACATATGGGTCAAAAGTATGGCGGCCAGCTCAAAGTAAATCCAAACTCAACAAGGCTCAAAGAATGGAATAGGAGCTACATATATTTTAGCTTTTTTATCAAAAGAATTTGTACGATAATAAACGGGTATCACTTACTTTCAATACGCTTTTGACAAAACATTTTGAGGTTCAATTTGTGAGAAGATTTCTGCGAACTCAGATTTAACATTCGCAAATTAATTGTGGAGTACACCCCCTACTTTATGTCTCTTTCTTGCAACCTCTATTCGCGAGCTTGAGGGAAAACATAGCCATATTGGTTGACTGTCAAGCTGCCTTCAAAGCTATCAACTCAATAAATATAACCTCGAAAAGAGTGCTGAAAGCTAAGATTTATAATCGCGAAACCGCTTTACTCCCTATTCAGTGTCGCAAAATCTCCTGTCTATTGCTTAAATGACAAGGTCCTTGTGACGTGTCGTGAAATACAAATGGTCTTTTCTTAGCCATACAGCACCAATGTGGACTGATCTTAATCATCCTTCATATTATACTTAACTGACATTTAACTTATATCGGTATCTCGTCTCTAACTCTTATAACTCACTTAGTTATTACTTCGTTTTAAGGGGGTATCCAAAGTCAAGACTAAGTACCACCTTAAAGTTTTATTAAATTTTAGTAATAAGAAGCTTTTCAAAACTTCGCCGTTCGGAGTCAGCATTAAACTGGGACCTACAGTTGAAATGTGCCAAAAAATATATCTTCGCACATTGAATAGTGGAACAGTTAGGCCTTAAGTCCTATATGGGCCGTATATGCCTAATATTTTTATTTATCAAATTTTATCCAAAGTCGCTTTAGTGTGCTTAAAAAATAATTAAAATTTTCATAAAATTTTTGAAATGTGAATATGATTAAATAGCTCCCGTCACCATCTAGCTAAAGGGCAAACTATTTACATTAATCAGTGATTCAGTGATGTTTCAATGGTCTCTACGAGTGTTAGTCGTAGCTTGCTTTAGTGCAAAAAAATATCAAATAATAATCACTTTATTTTAAGGGTCAAATTATGAAAGAGCGCTTGCTCTAGATGACAGGCATTTGATGAATAAGCTGTGAATCATCTAACTCATCATCCTCATAGTACAGGACTATACAAACTGATGTGCAAATTCCTCAAGGAAGTAAAAAGATTGTTTGGATGTGGAGGTATTTTTGCTAAATTTTTACATTTGATTTGCCTAATTCTGCGAATTTGTTCTGAACGCATAATCTTCCGACCAAATTTAGCCACGCGCATATCTTGGTATCGAAAAATATAATCAAAACGTGTAAGTAATGCTTGTTTCGCATGCTAATTTCAATTTAAAACCCCATAGCTTTTAGTTTTTTAAAAATCACCGCAAAATTCGCTTGCACAAAAAGTACATTCAGCTTCAATCAAGGTTGCGTCTGCATACATTTTTTGTTTATAATTTAAATTTCATCAGTTTACATTTCGTCCTTCATCAATTCATAATAATAAATCACTGTCTAATCGCGTGATAATTATTAAATCATCGATCTCACCTTCGCGATAAATTAAAACCAAAAAATAATTTTGACAAGTCGATTTGATGTTCATAGATACTATTCGCTGCACGTTTAACAAAAACTCCAATACAAAAACAAATTTAAACAATTTTTAATTGCATGTCTTTTGTTTAGCTTACCTGTCCTATGTGCCGTTTGAATTCGTCTGTCTTTGGATCTCTCATTGGGTTGTCGAATCCGCACAATCCGATTCTGCAATTAAACAAAAAACAAGAAGAAAAATTCTTTATACCAATTCGTCCATAAGTTTTAATAAAAAATGTTTTTCGTTTTCTAGCGAATTTCCCACAACTGTCAAACGTAGAGAGGGAGAATAAGAAAAAACTGCGCCCGCTTTAACATTCTTCTCCCGCCAATCGCTATCGCACTCGTTCTCAGGCATGCAGTATGAGAATGCATAGCACGTACCACATAACAACACACTTGACGCAACATGACTTGTGTAGTGTACGTCTGGCTGGCTGACTTGGCTGCTTGCTATTGCTATCTCTATGCGAATGGCACAATGAATAGACAAAACTTCAATGTTTTCTCTTCACCCGATGAGTTGATGGTTGCGCTTGCGCAATGTAAAACATTACTTTGCCCACCTTAAACGATGGCTTCGAATTAACTGACGTAAATATAAAAAAATAAAAACAGCTATTCGCACGAATAATGAGGCCACGAAAATGGGCCACACACAAACGATAACAAAGTTCAGCGGGAGACGGTAAAAATTGCATTCAAGGCACCACTGACAGCTATGTCAAATGTGAATCAAACTCGCTGCATAAAAAAACAATTTTTTTTTGTTTCAAACCACCACGAAGATCGAGAAAAAGTGGAATGAGTAGATTTATGCTAGATTTTAATCATGCCATTCCCCTCCCACCAACACAGTGATTACGATTTGGGAATGTCGGCTGCGGTTGCGCGGTACATTTGCGCACTTTCCAACAGCAGAATTGGTAATGAATTCAAATACAGTACGCCAACTGTTCACGGATAGTAGTAGCGGTGCTATATTGGCCGTTTTGTTTATAAATTATTGTCCACCCCCTCATGCGGACAGAAAATACGACTTTTGGCGCCACACATTGTGTGTTAGGACAAAAGAATAAGTGTGCAGCTGCAGCTGCAATATTCTCTGCATGTAATGTTGGGCCTAGCCTAGATCTAGTTCGCGGTACATACATACATCTAGTTTATTGCTTTGTTTTTCTTTTCAGATTTTCTCAATTCAACTGACAGTCACTTATAGTGTTTTAAAGTATTTGACATAAAACGGATAACAAATTGGTCAAGGAACAAAAATGTGACTCATTCATAGTTTTCTTACGTGTTGGCCACTTGGGCGTATGTGTAACAAATTGTCGACCTATGGACTTGCACGATTTTAAATTTTTTTTTGTGTTTTTATTGCGTAAAAAATTGAAGCATGGATAAAGAATTCGATTCGAACTTCAGCGTGGAAAAAGTCCTAAGCAAATTCGGATATATTGACAGAAAATTTGTGTCGTATTCAAAACTCGGATGTCAGAGTTTCCTGCTAGAGGTGATAACATTTAAAAAGGCAGCCAATTAGCCACTACGCTGTCCTTCAATAACTCGAAGAACATTACTCTGATTGTTCATTTAGAATAGAAGCGAGTAAAGGGGCGTCGGATGGGCATACTCAAGTTATGGCAAATTTATAAAAAATGACTTAACCCCAATTTGCGCTGGGAACTTCGACTTATTTGGAGTTTAACAAAGAATGTTGTAGTCAAGAATTTGTTAGACTGATTTCTTTATGGATTTGGAAGCCTGGACCTTCAGGACATCCCCGCATACTTGACATCAAAACTTAGATTAGACTTATGCCGCTCACCGATTGTGAGAAACCCTAGTATGACTTTGACATAATCTGCAGTGTCTTAATACCTGACAAACAAGATTGGAATTCCTCCAGCATAGGCCTAACTATCTTTTCAGGAAGTTCGAAGACGGAAATGAGCAGAGTCTTTTCAGTAGCAGTAAGTATTGGGAAGTCCTACTGACTGACAGTAGAGGACACTTCTAAGGATGGCACTGCTAGCAAGAAGTGAAATTTATGTGTGGACAGTCAAGCGGTACAAGCGATCAAAGCCATCACTCAATACAACTCTGCGAGATAGCAGTGGATGGGAACAAGACAGCAGGCGGCTATGATTTTGACTTAAAGCTGCTGGCCGACACGCAGGCTATACCTGCCTTCAACGCAGCTTAAAGCTATATTGAGTTCGGCTAAAGAACAATAGAACAACAGCAGCTCTCGGCAGTTTCACCATAAACCCTAACCTGTAGCCTGCGATCAAAGATAGTAAGAGCATAAAATCTTGAGTTTCTTTAAATGCGAACCAAGTTTGAGTGCTTGTCAGTATATTAACCTGACAATGCACCGTTGGAGCCACGGCTAAGAGTTCTTAAAACTTCTGCAGAAGCTGCAGGGATGGGGAAGAGATTGCATCAGTGGAAGACCTTTAATGTCAATGCCCATCACTTCCTACTCTGACCTAATTCGGATTATTTCGGATCCTTGTCCCAAAATATCGGATTTATGCAAATTTTTCTTTCTATCAACTTAATAATTAGTAAATGTTAAAAACTATGTTGTAATTGGACAAACTGTTCCCTACATTGCCATACGAATTCGTAAATGCAAAGTGCCAACTTCGGCAGCTGCCACTCTCCCACAAAACCATACTTTGAATAAAATTACCTAAAACTCAAGCAGACCGGCCGAACCCCTCTTGAAAGAGTACAAAATACACTTGAAAGAATGAAAATACGCAATTTTGTCGCCGTGTCGTCCAAACCGCCTTTGTTTGTATTTGTCAGGGAAAGAATACTTAAAAAATATGAAAATCATGTGAAGCGAAGTACAATCCCATTGCAAGGTGATGGTTAAAGTAAGCCGAGCGACAAGCTTAAACTGTCTCAATGTCGCGCGAACGTTAACATCTCAGTTAGTACCCTTTGGGCAGTTCTTCGGTAGTACTTTTCATTGTCGCATAGTTGCGATGCCTATAAACCTTCATCTCGAAACCAGCCTATAAGCTGGACTTATCTCGGCCGAACACTGACACTGACACAATGCGGTATACATATATATATATTTTTTTGCGTTTGCTGCATAGGAAACCATCGCCAGAGAATTCGATTGACTCTATAAGTGCTCGTACACGATGCCTACCAAAAGATCATACATGTTTTGACCTTAATACATACATCAAGCATTGGCATGCCAGCCAAGGGGGGGACTTCTTAAGCTGCGCCGACGACGCTACATGCCGCCATATTATTCTTAGAGTTCCCAACTATTTTTATTTCAAATTTCTGTAAGGTAGGTACTAGGTACTGCTAGGCCACAGCCGCAGCAAGATTCACGAGATATATACTCGTACCAACGAATCGAAACGAAACGAAACGAAACAACTTTTACTTTTATTCGTAATGAATCGGTTGCAAGGTCGTCAAGCGGCAGGTTTCCATCTTCCATCGGGTATACGGGCATATTAAAATCTGTTCAGCTGTTCGACTAAGTTAAGTTGCGAAACCCGTCTCGGTAACGCCTAAGTGATTTTGACAACAACAACAAAAAAAAAAAACTGAAGAAAAACACAGCAGCAAATTGGGAAAATGTTGAACTCTGTCAAAAGATACTTGGAATTGTATTGTGTCGGAGAAGAACTTGCATCCTCTCTGGTTCGGGTTGCTTCTAGGGAATATTTACACCCGAATATTTACTTTTTTACAAAAGCGATATCAAGACTAACTCTAGCTCTTTGACCGGACAAAAGGAAGGTCGTTCAACTGGCTGAACAAGGTTGATTCGATTACATGCGAACAAATGTAGTTGTAGTTTCGAACTACAACAGTCATGTGGTGTTCTTTCTTCTCGTTCGGTTACGATGTGGGCTGATGTGAAGATCTTGTCTTCCATCGTCTGAGTCCCGTATGAATAATTAATGGAATACCGTTTTAGGGGAGACTAATGTCTTATAATTACTTCATAGTTCAATTAAGTTATATGCATTTGTTAAGCGCATAAACAAAAGCACAATAAACTTGTTGACATTGACGCCGAAATAGTTATTCAATAAATTAATAGATAAGAAACCAGTCTTAAGAAAAAAATTTCTATTAAAAATGCTCGTAAAGTGCAAATTTTTAAAGTGGCTTTGATGGCAAATTAAATTTTTGAAACCTACTCCCGTATGGGAAGAATGTAAAACAGTTTTATAGCGCGGTAAAGTGAATGGGGGCGTTAAATGGGATAACAAAAGTAACACTCTTGCTTAACACGATTTCATTTTATCGTTGCATAAAAGTGGTGTTAAATCCAAAGAATGATATGTTCATGATTTTGCATTTTAAGTAGCCGAGACCTCAGAGTCTTTGTCATAAGTAAGAATTTAGCCTCATTGTTTTTTTTTTGTTTTTTTTTTTTGAGGGAATAATTGTGGTTTGAAGAATCGATTCTGGAAAATTTCAATATCGATTGAGGGAATACCAGTCAACCAGTAGTCAGTCATATACCGGTCTTAAGGTGATGTTCTACAACATTTTTTTTTGTGGAGGAGTTTTGCGTGTCTCATTTCCGGAAATTATCAATTGCGTCATTATAGTACGTTATTTTTGGTTTACCTAAATTAACATTGTTTTATGGTGAATCATAAGTACAGCAATTTATTTACCATAACAGAAGGCACCTACCTCATCTTCAGAATTGAATTTTTTTTTCCATGGACCAAATTTAAACGGTAATTTATCATCATCACCTCATAAATTGTTGGTAGTTTTTGGTAAGATTCTATTTGTGGAATACCATCAGTCATTATTTATGTGATTCTATTTGATTTGGTTATTCCTACTTGAGAGTTGTTTTGATTAAGTCTGAAGTGTCTGAAGGCCTGCATGATGGTTTCTTGTTGTTCCTAGGAAGTAATGAGTACATTTAGCAGCAGCCAAACCCATTTTTGAAGAATTTTTGTTTATTCAAACTGATTCAAGAACTTGACTTTCAATGAGTTGTAGAATTTAGGTAGAATAATTTATTTAGATCATATTAAGTCCAGGCTTACCTGCTGCCTAAGGGGCTGTATCCAAATATTTAGGGTTGGATAGGTCGAGGCTTCTTTAGAGCTTCTGTAAAGCTTTATGCAGAAGCAAATCAAATTCTTGATTAACATTTCTTTTAACAATTTCAGAAAGTCGATATGAAACTTTTAAGAACAATTCAATTTATATCTGCATTAGGACTATCTATCGAAGGAAGGAAATTTGCAAGGTAAATGTGATTTTATCCGAAAATTTGTTGCCCAGGTGATCATGGGTAATTTGGTACTCCAAGTAGATAAAAAGAACAAAAACAGTAGAAATACATATTCGAAATACTTATTCGGCGCAAACGATCATGATAAAATCAGGAATAATGAGGCTTGTAAGAAGAACATAAAGATTTTAGGTTATACTCGAAATTGCAAATAAAAATTTAATAGTTAAATTGGAATTAAAAATCAGGCACTAGAAACTGACAATGACCTGTCTGATCAAGATAAGTAAAAGAACGTGAAAAGGGTGCTAAAAAAGAACAAAGACCTAATGTCAACCTTGGAGATTGTCATTAACACTCCGCCTTAGTGAGCTGTGTTCTAGAATAAAATTCAGTTCTGCATAAATAAAAGATTAAAGTGAAAGTAGCTTGTTCCTTCACAAAGAGATTTATAATAAGTTAGACATGAGAAGCTTGCATTGATGTTTGTCTATATTTGAGCAGATTTGGTATCATTGTAAAAGTGCCACTTGGCAACTGGGACTGAGTAACGCTGGAGAAAACGTGATGCAATGTGCAGTTTGGTAGCAGCTCATCTGAACTGTTCCAAACATGTACAGGATTCCGGCAAGGGGATGCGCCATCATGTGACTTCTTCAACTTTATTCTGCATATCACTTCTTTAAGGACTCTAGGGACATATGATATCGTCGTATCCCTAATAATTTAAAACAAAATTCGAATTTATTTCAGCTACACAAGAAACGGCTGAACGGATTTAAATAATTTTTTTCATAATGTAAATAGGGATAAAATGTCTGAAGGAACCACACAATTTAGAAATCATACTTTAATCCTGGCTTTATTTGACTGGCGCATCTTTTAAACCCGAAATCATATTACATTTTTTCTTTGAGCGTGCTTATATTTTGTTCTTTTATTTGTCGCATTCGAACTTTCTATCAAGAAACAGATTGTATTGAGTAAAATTTGTATTTCAGGAAATATCATGCAGCTACATCACGGGGAAGAAAAAAAAAGGAAATTAGGGCTCCAGTGACGATTGGTAAACTAAAAATGACAAGAAGGATTCCATATAGCGACCTAGAATTTAAATTTAAGGCTAACTACAAACATGGCAAAGGAACATAGTTGTCATGATAACAAAATCGGCTTTAAAACTTGCGTCTTATTGCAAGCAAACAGTATGGAAGCTGCATAGCGGATTATGTTAGGCTTCTGATAACATAACATGCTATCCATTTTGAACCCGACATTTGAGTCTATAAAGCGGGGAAAGCAGCCAGACAAAATGCTTTCTGGGGTGGCATCGGCTAAGGTGATAGCTGATAGTTGACAATCAAAATCATCACTTTTGTCCCATGTAAGTTGATTATTAAATTGACTATCGCTTTTTTGATATCGAATTCGTATGACAGCTATTTAGGTGTCGCTTTCATACATTTGCTATCATTATGTTTGTCCTGGCATTTAACTTTGTAAAAATTCAAATGAGAATTTGATTAAAGTGTAGTATATTTCTTACTGTTAAGAAGTTGACAGTGAAAAATTGTGTGTTATTCCAATTACTTGTATTAACCAGCAAAGTGTGATCTTTACTTCTTCAATTTGCAGTTGAAGCATAAAATAAAATAAAATAATTACCGAAATGTTTTTAAAATTTAAGAATCCAAAGTGAAAATTTTGAATTTATTCTATCATCTGTCAATTTGATTGAAATGACACTCCAAAATAACAAGTGTTGCCAATCGTCAACCATTACTTTGCGTTCGCTTTACATAGAGCAACGAAAAGTTGATTATCAAAAGTGGCAGTCAACTATCAATTTAGCGGATTTCACCCCTAATTTTTGGGAAAAGGAAGAAAATTAGAAAAAAAGGATTTGAACAAAACTTCGAAGGAATATTTTATTTCTAGATTTTGTCCTTCAAGATTCCTTTTAGATACAATTTTTTATTTGAGATCTATGAATAATGAAATTGATTTTAGAAATTCTGTCCGTTCTAGACTTAAGTAATTTTAATAATTGCTGCTCCGTTACATATTTGGAACTGCTGGAGAGAATTCAAAAGCGTGCGATTAACTTCGATCCCATGAATATTTTAGTCATCGTTGCAATGTATCCTGCCTGTCATTGTTTTATAGTTACTTCCACCATAAGTGCTCTAAAGAAATACCCAGTTGCATTCCACACCTACAGCAATTCAACCGCAATACTCGCCATGCTAGGAATTCACATCACTTTACCCTTAAGCCTGTATTTGGATGGACAGTGAAATACAAGGACTCGTTTCTTAACTTTACAATACGAATGTGGAATGCTCTACCACGCTCTGTTTTTCCTTCACATTATAGTTTACAGACATTTAAAATCAATTAAAATCAACGTGCATCGGTATCATCCTTTCTCTAATCCCTCACTTCCCTCCCTCACCCTAATGCTGCACTGTATTACTTCAATTTAAACAAAAATACTCATTGACAGCCAAGCTGCGTCAATAAATACAACCTGCAAATTAATTAGATTAAACAGTTCTAAGTAGTTCTGCTATACAGCGACGAGTACGGGACGATAAGCTGTAAAGGAGAGTTAAAACTGAGCTCCTTCGAACGAAAAATTCTTCCACGAATGGAGAGAAGATACAACCTCGAACTCTATGAGCTGTAGCAAGATGTGGATGCAGTCTAAAAAGCCAAGACTCGTAGACTACTTTGGCTCGGCCACATTGAGGACGTAGGTCAGATCTAGATTTCCCTCCTCAACAAACTTTGCAATATAAGAAAAGTTGGTGGAAAGTGAGCCTAATTTCTAAAAACCGGCCCTCTCTAAAACTGTTATTTCACTGATGAACATAAAGATCTGAATACCGCAGAGAAAGAAGGACTTCTGACAAAATCATATCTAAATCTGGGTTTTTCTTAAGGATTCTTGTATGTCTTGTATGCCAGTAATTGAAACCAAATGACTCATCAGTTTGAGTAATATGAATAGTCACGAACCAATCTATCTTGGAGGCAAACGAAAATAAACTTTATATCAATCACTGAGCCACACTCTACGAATGGAAGGTGCACCATTCTTTTCCTGTTAATTTCCGAATTTGGCATTGTAACAGTTTTCCATTCCTTAATCACCATTCTAATCTAAGCAAAAGTCCAATATTCCAAATACTCCTTACATGCAACATACAATTAAGTCTATTATTCAATTAGCAATTATATTTCATAACTTTTCATAATAAATTTTCGCATAAAACTATTCCCCAACAGAAATAGAATTTATCGACACTGAACCGTGAAAAACGAATTACACTAACCAAAGGTTATAACTCATATTTATTTTGCCTCGGGGCTAACACCCAACACCCAATAAAACATAACCTGCGCTGCCACCGCTAAGGAAATCAAAATATTTACCAAAACAATTTACTATTCACCATTCACTTGCCTCTGTTCCAAGAGGAAAACAACAAATCATTCTGCTTAGCACTAGGCGTCAGCTAGTAGGTGCCTATACTCTATCAACCAACCAACCAACAACCTTGAGCCATGTGCTCTAGTTAGCTGAAATCCGGCCTGCGGCTCGTGCCATTACCAGATAAAAGCCAATCTAAGCCAAAAATAAAACAACAATAAAGACAATATACACCCACCCACCAATGTAGGGATGGATATATGGACAGCAGTTTCAGATAAAAGGAACGGTACAAATGCTGATTTACTTCCTTAGACTTGAGCTGGCAATATGGCGCCAGCTTCAATTGCCTTAGATTAAGATGGATGGTGTACGATCGTTCTTAACCTCGTCCGGTTCTAATTTTACCTCGCCACCAATCAATGGTGGGAGGGTGTGGTCCCTTTCGCTTTGTTAGCTTTGTATCTACTTGAATAATTTGTTTTATTAAAGCGGAACTATTGAAAATATTCTTCAGAAAATAGCAGCGCGTTTTATTAACTCTTAGCAACATCAGATAAGTGGAACACCGCATCATCGGAATAACAGAGAAGCTGGAAGAGGATGATCTGAATCAGAATCAGACTGGAACTCGGAATAATTAATTATGATGAGCGCATCCCATTTTCTGAAGAATTCTCTCAGCGATTCAACGCTACACACGACTAGAGTTCAATCTTAAGCACTACACTACAAGTGATGACTTGCAAATATGTGTAGCGTAGTGTATCTTTTGTCAGCGATCATGTCGTCGTTCTGCCGAGTGCCGAGAGATTCACTAATTAAATTACATTTTATTTGGTCAAGAAGGGCACGAATTTGCATTTTGTGCCCATAATGAGTCAAGTAAGTGTATACTTTCGGTTTCAAACGTGTGTGGGGTGTCCTTTCGAAAGATCGCATGTTTGTGGTGCAAAAAAAAAAAGAAAGAAGACGAATAAAACACACACTCCTTGGTCTGGTATCTCACGAAAGGTTGTGCTCGACACAGGATGAGAAACTTAATAGATGCGCAGACGGGATACAAATGCAAATCTATGGACTAACACGAGAACTAAAGAATACCTGCACTGCACCCACGACGAATAGAGAAAGAGAGATTCTCTCGACATGATTACATTGTCGCTTAATGAGTCAAACTGGTGCGCGAGTGGGCAACATTTAATGTCAATTACACATTTAATTAGAAAACCACTGCTTAATTGCCTTATTAGGATTGCTGCACATGATATAAGGGATTTGTAGTTGCATTTAAGGTGAAAAGAAATGACTTCCAACAAAGGATAGTTCTCTTAGTGGCGTAACGTGCCGAGAGGGGTGTCCAGGCGATATTGGGTTTTTATTTTATCAGCGCGTTAAAATTGTTGAAGCCTTTTACGAAAATGGGCGTTAAAATCAAAATGCATTTCTTTGACTTAAAATATTAAAAAGAAAATCCAAATGAGTATCCACGTGTGATTTTTGAAAAGCCGATGCATCCACAAAGAGTGACTGTTTGGTGCGGTTTATAGGCTGGTGTCGTCATGTCGCCGTACTTCCTCGAAAACGAGGTCGGCCAAGTATCTACCGTGAATTGTGTTCGCTATCGCGAGATGATAACGGACTTCTTGTGGCCAGATATTGAGGATATGGACCTGGGCGATATGTGCTTCCAACAGGATGGTGCCACTTGCCACACAGCCAACGAAACAATGGCTCTTTTGCGCGAGAAATTCAATGGCCGTATTATCTCACGTCTTGGCGATGTTAATTGGCCGCCACGATCATGTGATTTGACACCGTTGGACTTCTTTATTTGGGGATATTTAAAAGAAAAAGTGTACGTCAATAAGCCAAGAATAATTCAAGAGCTAAAGGATGAGATAATTCGGCACATTAACGTCATCGAAAATATGGACCATCGGATAGAGGTATGCCACCGAAGCCGTGGCGAGCTTTGATCCATATGATAGATCCTTCTATCATAATAAAAAATATTAGTTGTTTGGGTGAGGGCTTCACGTCATAGTTGCCTTCTCAGCCCAAAGAAACCGAATGGCAAGCGTTATTCTGCGTTCGATAGCTGTGATAGCAGAGTCGATGTAGGCCTTAATACCTCAAAGTTAGAAAATCGCGCAAAGTGAAATCGTCAGGTAATTTAGGAGGTTGCGTTCCGAAAAAGAGGATTATAAACCACTATGAGGCATTTATGGCTCCGTTTACAACAAACTTTGAAACAGCAATTCAAACGAAAACAGAAGTTGCAAAATTCTTAAAATAAAAAGGATTAATTAAAAAAAAATATTCACATTTCGTGGACGTCTGAAAAATCAGTCAATGGTCACTTCTTGCTCATCTTTCGAATAGATTAGTTTTCCAAGATTTTTCCACCAGTTTTTGCCCAAAGCTATAAGCACAGCAAAGTTGACCGCAGCCGCTTGTTTTTCTTGCCTCATGCAAATGTTGCTAAGCTTGGAGTATTCAGAATGATAAATGATTGTCAGAAATGCCTCGTCCACCTGCTACCCAAATTTTCATTCATATCCATTTGATCCATGTTTTCAAAACCGTTTTAACCCATTTTGCTCGAATATGTCCAAGTTTTTATCCAATCGCTGTCTAAAATTAGTGTTTTTAAAATGAAGTTTTTCCCGATTTTACGCGAATCGCGGAAAAGGAGTGGTCTTCTTCTCAGCGGCAACTGAAATTGTTGAGGATCTTGTTGACTACTCCGAGCCGGGCTTGAGGGATTAGCACCTAAGATTTTGAGGTTGCAGAACTAGTTTAACTTAGGGTTTGGTTTTCTTTAACTTTTGTAGTTGAACGTCGTGGTGTATATTTTTTCGATGTGTTATGTAAGATATTAGAGGATATTTTCGCTCGCAATCCTTGGACTTGGCATGGTTTTTTCTGATGGATAATCTTTATTGGAAAACCCTTCAACCATATTTCCATATTTTCATTCTTAAACAAGTAGACTTCAAGGCTAATTTCCTGCATCTACAACAAAAAAAATAACTACTAGTTGCTGTCTACCCAAAGGTGGCTCGTGAGCTTGACAAGTAGAAATGAAGGAAAGAACATTAGCTTTAATGTTTAATGTTTTTTAAGCATTAAGACTCTAACAGAGATGAACAATGAAGCCTTGCATTAGAGTCAAAGTTACAAACGAAAATATGCAACGTAGAACTGATACCTCTAAGATGAAAGTCGGGAATTATTCCAAAATTAAGTAAGTTTAACGAGACTGCTATTCCGGATAGCCTAATACTGAGCTAATTAAGGCAGCGGGAGAATAATTAGTATATCGCGGCTATTGATAACGGAACAAGTGAACTTCAAAAAACACAACACAGTTTGCCATCCATATAAACTATCAGCAAGTAAGTAAGACTAGCTAGCGATAGTTATTCACAAAAAATTAAGTCACTGGCATTGGTCGCCTAAATTTGTCGAATCATTTTAATCAGAAATGTGAATTCTGTGCCTTGAGGCGCCCGCCACACAAATTCCTGACCAATAAAATCACAACAACTTTTCAACAAACATTTAAAGCCCACATTCTTTTCGCCATATTTTCTCAGCGTCAATGTTTGTCTAATTAAAATAAAGTAACTACGCCCCAAGATGTAGGCCAAATAGCCGTCAACTTGTTGACCTCATTCTCGCATTCGAAACCCCCCCAAAATCAATAAGAAGCAATTTCGACAAATTTAAGCAATTAAAAACAAATTATGCAAATTCAATGGCCCACAACACGTGCTTATCATTCTAAAATTCCTCTTTTCAACGTCTCGTCAAGAAGCCTAATTACAGACATACAACACTACCAATGTTTATTGGTCGTTAGCCTTTTCCCTATGCCAATATAATTATTTGAAACTAATAAAAAATAAATTCACCCGATCACATGAATGTTGTCAAAATTGCGTGGGGCTACAAAATTCAGTTCAAATTTTTGAAGAGCAACAACCTCCTAATTGCCCCAAAAAAAAAAAAATAAATTGAAAAAAAATCTTCGGCTACCAGTCATCATTTCGAAATCTACCAAGATCAAAAGAAGAATTCTTGTCAACTGTCCATTAAGAAACAATCTTTTGCCATTCGGTGAATGATTCAAGTATTTGTATTCAATGTCGATTATTTTTTTTTTTATTATTTTGTTTTTAACTTTTGTTTATTCCTTCATTCTTGGGGTTATTAATTTTTGATTTTCATCAAAAAGGTACACGGCAATTTTAGGTGATTCAACTCAAATATTCACATTTCGCCCAAGAGTATGATGGGACTACATACTTAAGTTAAACGTACCCTCGTTAAACACACGAGGTAGAACTAAGGGCATAATATTTCTCATCTTTCCCGCAAATTGGTCTTATTATTTAGAGTATGTGGTGGTGGTCTTTATCCTGCGGGTGAATCACTTTTCAATTCGAACAATTCGCTTGTGTAATAACTTTTATGTGCAGCAATTATAATTTAACTCGAATTTAAAAGCTCCCTCTCTCAATAGGTACGTATATTCGCAATTTACTGATTGATGGACACTATAAAAGTGACCAAAAACCACATACACATTTGCAATTGGGTCAAGGGTGATTCTGCTGAGTTAAAATAAAAATAAAAACAAAAACCGTTTATATAACCGTGTAAAAAGTTTTAAACGAACTCGAACCGAAAACGAAACGAAAAGCAAAATACCTGGCAAAGGCCAATTTTAATTGGCGGATATTTTTTTTTTTTTTCAGTATTTTTTATTTTTTATGGTTTATACTATACATAATCGTAATCGTAATAATGAAGTGTAAAAAATTATGAAACAAACAACTGGAATGGAGTTACACATGGTTCCGTAAATTCATTGATGACTTTGTTTGCTGATTTTACACACTTGTGAGGTTTTGTTGTTGTTGCTGGGCGATAATTTGAAAGAATTTCGTTAGAAAAGTTGTCAGTTAACGTCTTGTTTGAAGACTGATAGGGACAATTATTTGTGAATGTTCAAATCTGCTGATACAATCTTGGATGTATCGGACGATGGATACCATTGAACAATACGTTCATTGAGTCGTGGCTGATCGGTTGAAATTACATTGAGGTCAAGTCCTTTAGGTCAAGATAGTCATAAAAACTGAGTATTCACGCACAAATGACTTCGATGGGTGTCAAAGAAAGAATTGGAACGAAACTTTTTATGAATGTAGACGAGAAGGTTAACATTATTATCCTTTTTAGACCAAAATATATTCTGAGTTTACGGCATAAATTAAATAAGGCTTCGCATGGGAAAATTGATTTAATTATAAGCTGATAACAACAGAATTCGGTCTATGAAGACAGTGACTTAGTGGTTAGTATGTTGGACGACTGAGCGGGAGGTCTCAGGTTCAAATCCATTTAGTTATCCGCCCCCTCCTCCTAACTCTTGCAAAGAATTAATCATAGGAAGAAGCTTCTTAAATTGGCTGTTCGAAATCGGCATTGAATATTGATTCCTACACTTCATAATGCTTGGAGAAGCAAATCTTAGGCCCTGTATAAGTTGTTATTATGGGCTTATATAATATATATAGATGAATTTATTTTCAGCCTCGCATAGTGACAGGAGTGCTTAAACAGCTGGTCCATCAGATTTCTCATATCTTTCTGAAGAGGTGTTCCTCAGGGCAGGTTCAGAAGTCTACAGTCCAAAAGTCCACGTGGGTCGATTGTAAACTTATAACTCATCCAGATGAGCCAAAAGTGCAATCGTCTTATGAACTACGTTTGTATGTCGGATTTCTATAATAGTTCTTTAAATGAAAAACAAAGTAACACACGAGGATGTGGAGGGTGTTGCTTGTTGATCTAAAGTGGCCCTCTACGCGAGATTAAGGGATTTAAACTCTCTTTCCGCAGTGGACAGGTAAGTGCAACTAAGGTGCTCCAATATGTAGGGGTATATGCTATTCGTCAGGAGTACACATTTAAAAACAGTTTCTTAGCAGTTGGTAATCCATGTTTTCGCTATTTATGTGCATGTTAGCTAGGTACTGGTGCTTTTTCACTATGTACGTTTTATATGTTTCGAAATATTGTAAATTTCTGGCTTACCTGGTTGAGTTGTAAGTTAACATATACTATGTGGGTGTAAAGCCTTTTTTATTCTGCAACTTACCAATTATTCCTGGGATTCTTTATGGCTCATATATATTTCCGCCTTTCTTCTACATTAAACCCTTTTCTAGGGGGAATTTAATAATTTCTAACACCTTTCTTCTTAATGCCGCTGACCCCAAAAGTATGGAAATTTATATTGCCAGCGTCTACTTGAACTATTCACTCTACTTTAACTGGGCTGGAATGCCAGACTTCTTTAGACGACCCTTTGCTGACCAAATAGGACGCTTTCAAATTTTGTTTTGCCTTCTTTTTAGGAGTATAGGTTTTTATTTTCGTTTGCTGTGATTTTTAGAAGTCTAACTGCTGAGCAGTGAGACTATGTTTCGCTGATTCGCTTTAATGCATTCCATATTCAAGCATAATTTCGAAAATCTATGGCTTTCTCTCTGGATGTGCATTCCAGTTTTGCCTTATCACAGTTATTAGGTATTGAATTTGCATGAATTTTCTTTCGGTTTATGTTAACCAATTTTCCGTCCTTCCTCTAAGTTCGCGGGGAACGCTGCTTGCACTGACCACGATGTCCTGATCTTTAAAACCTATGTTCCCTCTTTCTGTACCGTCTGGATCCTGATTCTGCGGTCTGCATTCAAAGATCCAATACAGTTGAACCATCAACTGGCTCTTGGACTTCATCCAGATCTTGGTACATATTACAGAGTTCGTGGTTGTACCTTCTTTGCCTTCTTCTCACACTGGACGAATATTCATAGAAAAAGAGTCCCTTATTAACCCATCTTTTCTGCTTATCCCGTAAAAAATGCCCGTAGGCGCTTTGGAGGTTCTGTAAGACATACATTTAGTATAGTACAACTGAAGTAAAAGCGGCTTTCTAAGGTTTTTTTTCATTCAAGATCCACAGAAAAACGTCCATTCGTCATGATTTAGTAAAGGTAGCGATTTTTTAATATTGAAAATTTATCGTTTTATTACTTGATTTGAGGACTAAATATATGTTCTTCTTGCTTTTAGTCTTGCAAAATATGAAGTCTTTTAAAAATTCGATATATGATTCCCCATTGGGTGGGAATTTTTCAATTTCAATTTTTATAAATTTGTACACATTCCTAGTCGTCAAATTGATTTCCAAAATTTGAAAAAAAAACCTTATGTCATCTAAGTTTAAACTAAATTTTATGTAAATGAGCACACAGTTGTCTGGCAATATTTTTGTAACTAACCCATCAAGTGATTTTTGAGATTTTATGAACTTTTTAAATTAGTTTCTTTTCGAAATTTATGAAATTGACTTGTAAGATTTTATCCCTTCTATATACATATTAGTCGTTCTAGCTGGCTCTAGGAAATAAGGCCCCAAGAAATAAAATCCCAATATAAAAAGGAAATAAAAGCCAAAAAGTTTCATAATGACATAAAGTTATTTATATTATTACAATTTATAAAAATCGTCGAATGGAAAATGGGGGGCATGCTGCCCCCTGCTTCTTTTCACTGTTAGATTCCGATTGGTGCGATGCTGGGTATATGCAAAGACTTATTGGGTATAAACAAAGTTTGCATAAAGCCAACCGCGCGCGTACTTCAAATCTAACAGGGAAACTAAGCAGGGGGGTTGCTGGGGGCCAGCATGGCCCCCCATATTCCACTCCGTAACTATTAAATCAACCACGAAATCATTAAGAGTTTTCAAAACGAAATAAAGCCCGGCGGCCCTTATTTGGCAGTAGTCATTGAACCGACAGAATCAAATAAAAAAATATTGGAATACAAAAATTAAACAAGACCCCAGAGTGATGTCTCTTTACGGTCTTCAAGGAAATATTAAAACATTGTCTTCTTTTCGAATTTCCTTTACAAAGTTGGCAAACGCCAAACTTTTTGGGAGCGTTTTGCGCGATGTTTGTTTTTTACGATGTTTTATTTTTTTATCTTTGGAACGTCCCAATTAGTAACTTCTTGGTCACTAAAATTTTCTCAAAATCATGAAAATGTCCATTGAATAAGAAGGCGCCCTTCGGTTGAATTTAGCAAAATGCAACAATAAGTGTTTAGGTCTGTTTCTTTAATTTTTCAAATAACTTTCTAAATTTGGAAGAGTGGGGATAAATTCTCTCAAATTTTCTCAGCAAATGCTCAAGTTACGAAAAAGTAAAGGAACGCTTTTGTAGTAATTTGAAGTAACCATACTACTTGACAGAAATAACAATAATAATTAATAAGCGATTGACATGAGAAAACAAATGTATTTGCATCTTTAAGCTTTTTAACTCGCAGATTAGCTGAACTGCGCCCTAGCGCACATACCATCGGAGACATCCGCGTCGACAAAGCTCTGTCTACTTGTGTTGCACCATCAACCAATACAAGAGCACTAACAATTGTTGCGCTTCCTGGGCCTATACTCGTGGTTGAGTCCACGACTTCCGATTTCCGTCAGTACTACTATCCTTGCACCGGCTTAATTTGAAGACAAGAGCTTGAGGAGGGTCATATCTTTCAATGAGTTTCGATCGCTTCTTGCTTTTCGAATCAGAAGATGAGGAGGCATTGCCCGATGAAAGGGTCACGTTTGCTGTCTTTGGTGAGAATTCAACCGATCTATCTCGTTTCATGGACGCTGGCGAAGAGCTGACCGGAGTGCTTGAGCCTTCAGCCTATGATCACTCAGTTGCGCCGCTAATCACTCAGTTGCTTCATTTTCCTCTTCCGCTGCCCCTTAGGAAGGTAAAAAACACAGAGCCAGCCGCTTCAGGAGCCCTAGAGATATCTTGGATCATACCGTCAGCAGCGGTGCAGTGAGTAGCAACCTTACTCATGCCCAGTTTGCCCAGTGAGTCGGACCCATAGAACCACAAGTGTAGCTTGTGGGTTATTTTCAAATGTGAAATGTCTTAGCGAAACATTCGCTGTTTTCAAAGGGATAGCGAGTGCCAATAAATCCTTCTTTAATTAGGTCTGTGCAGTAAAAAGTATGGTAAATCTACCATTAACGCTGCTGAATCAGTCATAAAGGGCAAACCATTTTACATGTGTAGAAGATAATCGTCCTAAATAATTTTGTAAATGTTTGCCATGTACACTTTCGCCATTTTTTCGATAAATTTCCTCTCATGTTTTAGCTTGCCACACCTACTCTTATCCAAACATAACATATTTGGTTTAGATACTTTGTAAGAAAGTCGACTGTTGTTTCTATATCTTTTCATAATTAAATTGTTTCAATTTCGATTCGCTAGCCAACATTTCAACATCTATCGCCTAACTACTCCCAGTTTCATGTGATATGATAAAAAAAAATCATATTTTGACACACTCATCAAATTAGCATATAAATGTTATGCGGATTCGTCACATGTGATTATGTACAATGAAAAACAAATGCCGCTACCTCTATCATCTCTATATCCGATGATATCTTCACTTTTCGTATGGTAATTTGGCAATCTAACCACGGGAAGCGGAAGTATTTTTGTTGGTGTTTTATTCAGAAAAAAAACGGCTTATAAACGATCATAATCTAGGTTGGGCATTTCGATGACTTAATGGTCTGAAGAAAAAAAAATGAAAAAACTTCCAATGCGCACCAACAATGTCGGCTGGGATGAATGGGGATTTCTTTTTCACTTTTCGCCGCTTCAGATGCACACTGATAATCGGACGAACGCTGTGAAATGATGATGATGATAATGAGGAGAAATGATGACGCACTGGTGGTATAGTCTCAAGTACCACCTGTAGATTCTCAACGAAAACGAAATTTCTTTTGTTTTTCGTGAGTTGTGTTTCTTCTATACGTTTTTGTTTTTTTATTTTTATTTTACTTTGTTTTATTTGCTTCTTCCTCTTCTTGTGAAATTTAGGATTTGTTTGCTTCGCTTTTGGTCTTCTCTATTTTTTTTTCTGTTTGTTTCTGCCTCGCCACGACACGGTTAGATAACACAGAAGCGATAATTATAAAAAGAAGAAGATAAATTGATAGTTATCGAATGCGCGTGGGTTTATTGCATTGTTGGCCAAGAGTGTAATAAGTGTTTTTCTATGTTTTTGGCGTTTTTAGTGCTTTAGCTGGGAAACTTCGATTGCATAAGAATTTTGGACAAGTGCATACTTGGATGCTTTTTTTTTTGGATGCCTTCATTACCCTTGGCTGCACGATCTAAGTGTCTGTGTTGCAATTCGATTTACCCTTATAGCAAAACGAGATTAGATATACCAAAATGGACTCGCCAGTGAATAGGCATAAATTTATGCGTAAGTTGGGCAACGAAACACTCGGATAAAGTTGGTCGCACCTAATTTATGAAAATGTCAATAAGTCTACAGATGATGATGGTAGCCTAATTGAATGTTTTAAAATGTAGTCATCCTTCAAAAAATGGAAAAAAACACAAACAAACATCTCGATTTCTTTTTCAACTAGGAAATGATGAAACGTGTTCTCAGCAATTAATTGCTTTACTAATCAAATGTTTATCTCAATTCAGTTTTCAGGAAAAAATATAATCATTTGTTTGAAGACGCGTGAAATCAAAAGTGATCAAAGTGAATAGTAAATGCAGAGATACAGAGAGAGAGAGAGAGTACATATATTTACAATGATTTACCAAAGTAGCGTGCACTCTTATTCGGTACCCGAAAGCGATTAGCCCCGTGAAAGTTGTTAATTATTTTTGAGTTCACTTCAAACTTGTTTTAGAGAAGAAAAACGATTTAACAAATAGACCTGTCAAAGTTGTCATTGTAAGTGATTGGTGGTTCCATAACAAGTATTGTTGAACGCATTTTAACAAGAAGATTTTTGTTTATTATATATTTAAATTGAGTGTTCATCAATAAGTTATTAGGAACGATCATATCTTATTACATAATAAAGCTGTAAGGCTCATTTAAATCACAAAATCTGATAACAAAACTTATGGTAGCTTATGGGTAACAACTGCTGACAGGCAGCTGACAAATGACAGGTGATAGATGTAAGCAAATATATATGGCAGGTGACAGGTGACCATCTTTAACAAAATTCTTAGTTCACTGATGGGGCATTCGAAGGTAAATAAATATTTATTTAAATTTTTCCAAAATTTAAAAGAAGTATGGCACATGATGTACCCACAACTTTTTGGGGTTAATACAGATTGGCTTGGTGGCCTTGAAAGAAAAAGCTAACTTCCAACCTCAGTGAGCTGCAAAAAAACTACTTAAAAAGGTTCGAAATGGAATCAAGGAGGCAATCTACCTCTTAGTATAAATCTTGGAAGAAAGTACTGAAACTTCTAAAAAATGCATGATCTTACTAACAATTCAGTTCATATATAGTATTTTAGCTATAAGTCAGTAGAAATGCCATAGCTCGCATGCATCGATGTAATACACTGCTCAGAGAGAACATGACTCACTCTTTTACAACTCTTAAGATAATAGGACGAAGGTAAGAGAAGTCTATTAGCAAGAAAGAAGGAAGAATCATTGGCTTCTTGGGAGTAAAAAAGTGAAAGAGGATAAAAAACGGATGGTCGAAGAAATATGGATGTGCTAAAACCTCTCTTGCAGACCGCTTAACGCGAAGACGACACGAATCAAGCCTTGGACTCAACATTGACTATAAAAGCCCAACCCAATCGAAAGAAAACAAAGATAGGAATATTTAAGCTTAAGTCCAATAAAACTAGCTTTGTGGAGAACATACACCAAGTCATATTTGAAATTTGGTCGTAGGAGGCTATGTCTGGTGAATGTAAACTCAGCATCTTTTGCTCGGTTCCCCGAAAAATTGATACCCAAAGTACAGTAGTGTACATTCTCAACTGGAGTGCACCAAAGTGATGTTTCGCCGAGCAATCCAGCCAATACAACAAGCAATGAAATCAATGAAATTGATATTTTCACAGCGACAATTTGGAAAAGTCTACCGAAGCAGACTAAATTTTGAACTTTTTATTAAAAAAGTTAACGACCCAAGCTACTTTGGGAAAGCATAGAAGAACGACAGGTCAAATTTCAGTGGATGCCGTAAAATTCTAGAGCCATTGGTACTGAGTAAACTCAACCACTTGTGTGCGTTGAGAGGCTTAATCCGATCATTATTGGTTTCGGTCTAAGACATTATACCATACATCACCTGCTATAAATTTACAGTGACACGTAACCATGGGGCTCAACAAAAAGAGACAACTAAGAGCTTTGCCAGTGTCTGGATCTAGGACTGATCTCAAGAAATCTTCAATAAGAGGGGATCAGGTCGAAATATGCTATGCATCTATACAGGTTGCGATCCTCTCTAACATTTGTGTACTTCAGACCAGCCAGCCAATGAAGAAATAAGTAAGATACTTCCACATTACGATAACTGCGATACTTATACTAGTTTGCTCTCACCAGCGATAGATACCCGGCATCAACACATCACCCCCACAGAGGCGAATTTTCCGTGCAAAGTTCAAGGGGACAAGCAAAAGGACCAAGCTGCTCGTGTACAAAAAGCTCATAATATCAGTGAAAACCAACAGTTGGTTGGAAATATCGACGACATAAATACAGAAGAACCAGGAACTCGAGAGTAAGACACTTCAAACCTGCACAATACTTTATCCGAGCTGAATAACATTGAAATGCCACAAAATACTTAATTAAGCGGTTAGGTCCATGTTCTCACTCTATGGTCCACTGCTGCATGACTAAAAATGCGTGAAAGTGTTTCAAAAATAGCAACCACCACCTGGCACGCATATCCTCACAAATTCTATTCAAACATCGAAAGTAATTGTGGTTCAAAAAAAAGGTTAAGCCTCCTCTCCATAAGAGCAAATAAATTCCCATAACTTCCATTCATAACACGGATATGCAGTCCGCAATAAATGTACACCGATGCTAATAAAAACCGACACAACATCATCGCTTCCTGTAGCCGCGACATAAACAATAAACAATTTTGCTCTGAATATGGGTGTCGATGCGATGCGATTCACATTCATGTAACATTCCCTTTCGCAACAGACACCAAATTCCATATTTATTCGCAGTCCAGGCCATAGACACAGTGATCACAGTAACAGCCCCCAACTTCAATTGATTACCAGGTTCGCCTACACTGACCATTGGCGAATCCGGCACTCGAATTGAGTCCGTGAATCCCGGCGCGCTAACACGATTAACATAAAAATAGATCAGATCTTTATCCTGCTGTAGCTGTTGAGAGTTGCTGAACACGCAGTCCGCCATAAGTGGCTATAAATATCTAGACACACGCGCAAGCGTGTGCATCCTCTAAATCAACGCACGATTGCTGCATACATACCCATGAAAGAGCAATAAAACATATTCGATATTGTACGCAGCCCGAAGGAGTACGAACATGATTCTCTATTTCCAAAGGTGGCTGTTAATATGCCACCCATTAACTAGATGCGACATCTAATGGCCTGGTCGACCGTAGACGTAGACGGCGGCAGCGCGATGACATCGACATGGAGGAGGAATACGTGCAGACACCCCACGCTACACACGGTATCTATGCCAATTGTATCTATCAGATTCATTTCTATTTAAGGATTAATCAAAGCAACAGATAGGTAGGTCTAGGTACCACAGCGCTAGTTCCTTCCTTCCGTTTGGATTGGGAAGTCCTCTTGGACATAGATGCCAATTAATATTGTGTGTGACTAGCCCCGAAAATGTCACGAGTTTCTCTCTGGCCCCTCGCCACAGCCTGTCTGGCCATTTTACACACAGAAATGACAAGACTGCGGGAGTTGTGCAGAAAGCGGGCGACTGCGACAGGAAGGACAGTCAGACTTTAACTATCGCGTTGCACAATCAAACGCGAGGTTCGTTATTTCATGGTGTATGGTGTATGTAGTTGCGTCCCGAAGCAAGCCAACGATATGGAATCCACGTTGTTTTGCATTTGACGCTGGAAATGGAGTTGCTATAGAGTGTTTCGGAGGTAGCCAACCCAGTAGTTTGCTTACTGTTGTTGTTGTCCCAAATGAAGATGAGTTCCACGAACACTTCTTTCTCTGTGTGAACTCACATAAACCCTCGATTGACACAAACAAGCAGAGCAGGTTTTTTTTTTTGCTTCGCAACAAAATGTCATTCGACTCTGAAAGGAAACAGCAGGAGGGGAAAGCTACTGCCACCATCTCATTCTCATGATGTGCAGCGTTGTGGTATTCTAACAGGTGGAAGCCGCAGAAGAGATGTGCTTTTGTTTTTTCCTTTGTTGCATATAAGTATCTACATCCATCTGCAAGCGACATAAAGAGACGAACACGAAAGGGAAAAAGAAGAAGATGAAAAAAATAACGACAAACGAGATGCCATGGAAAGGAAAAGTTAATTGAAAGGAAAAGGGTTCATGCTGCAGACAATGGGAACTTACTGTCACTTTTTATATTTATTTCTTGGTTATATTCGTTAATGTGAGCCTTGACCTAAATATTGTGTTTTTTTACTCAAAGACGGAGGCTTTGGGAAACAGGAAAACATGTGCGTTCCATGGAACGGCATGTTACGAAATTCTGCTCGTCTGGTTTTTATGGTGGTCATTCGTTTTTAGCGCTGACAGTTGGCTTGGAGTTCTGGTTTAGTTTTTGTTTTTTTTTTGTCTACTGTGGTTTCATTTTAACGATTGCGGGAATCGTGAAGCCGATTCAATGGCGTGAAAGTGTGTAATATAAACACGATATTTTTGTTAAGGACTAAACAGAAAGCAGGGAAGAAAATGAAGAAGAGAAGTTTCTTCTTTGCTTATTGATTTGTAGTCCTAAATAGAGGGGTTTTTTTAAGCATACAGAGCTTGGAAGATAGTTGAAAGTTGATTTTACATTTTGGCACAACAAACTGGTGTTAAGTAACCCGCCTGCCTACCTGACTAGAGTTTTTGTACAAAGAGAAGGCGTCCGATGAGGTCTAGACACATAGTTCCAAATAGTATTGAAGTGTCTAATGAAAAGACTGTTGTACCAAAACTTCAGCATGGCAAGGAGGAGCTGGATAAGTTATAATAGTTTGTTTCGTTAAATATTATATATGGCTGCGCTCAACTCCTGACTTAGATGTTGAAATCCCCGCAGCATCAGCAAAAGTTTAAACACTGTACCATCTCTTGATGTCAAGTACATAACCTGTTCGAGAAATTCAATAGCTTCGTCTAACCAATTTTCCTAAAAGGTTATTAAACGTAAAAAACTAACAATTATCGTAATCCTTGACTTCGTAGTAAATATTTCAGTTTATTTATTTAAAGTCGAAGAGTTAAAAAAAATTTTAATTTCGAGCCAAAATTTAAAATTTTTCAGCCTAAATAAGGAGTTACCAAGGTAAGGTTAGGTTAGGAAGGGTTGTGCATAAAATATAACCATTGTAAATACTCAGTTTGTCATAAATGTAACAAACAAAACCATCTTGATCTGTTAATGCAAATTATGAGTGATAGAAGTGTTTCTCCAAAAGTTGACAAAGCTGTCGAAGAGGCACGGCTCTCAGATGAAACATACGCGGCATTATTGGATAGTTGGGCAGTTCCACTGATTAAATTTAACTTTTGCAGAAGTCACAGGAACAAAATTCCGAGCCTTTTGCTCATTTAATTTTTGGTTTCCCTTCACTCCGGCGTATCCGGGAATACAGCCATGTTGTAGTGAGTAATGGCTGAGAGAAGAAAGTGAAGAAGGCGCATTCCGGCTTTATTACTATCTTTTACTTGTAGTTCCATCGCTTGTAGTATCTGAATAGGTCTCTCAACAGTGATCCGCTGCCTTAACGCGGTTTGTCAAAAATTGTGCCAAACAAAGCTCTTCAAGTGAGAAAGTAATGGTTTCATGACTTCTGTGTTCAGATTTTTAATTGGATCTTCTATATCTTCAATCAATTGTTCTAGTTGCTGCGTGAAGCACTGTTTCCACAGATCGGCCCATGACAAGAATCGAGATTGGGCTTTGAATGCAGGTCCAACAGTTCCCTTTCTTTGAAGCGAACTGATGTAAGACTTATTGGCTGTTTTCCTTGGCAGTAAAGTGACCACATTTTACCAATTTGAGGATAAAAACCACTCGCACCTCTTTCCAAATATATGAAGTAAATCCAAGTTTCAGGCCATCATTTTAAAGTGCTCAAATCTATAGGATGGGCCATTCACTAGTTCTCTCCAGTTTAGCGAGTATAATACCAGTCGGTCAAGATTTTAGTGCCCGCGCTATTCTGACACCTGCTAGTATTTACATTAAGGAAAATATAATAATAACTGTTTCATTATATATACGGTAGAGCCGGGATTAAAAAAATTATGAAATCCCCATTAAAATATTTTACATTCTAATAAATAGGGAGTGAGGCCGATCGGCATGACCACTTCAAAAATGCCTGAACAATCAACCAATAATTTAGTACAAATATAAGAATTTACCTTTGCTACAAAAAATATATTAAGGGGAACACGTCTAACGATAATGCTTTTATAAGGCGCATGTACCAAATTGTCCAACTAGTATGGGTATAACAAAGCAGGGTCTATATTCTCCCCATACAAGAAAGGCGATCACAGGTCTTGCAAGAAGCATATCCCTACATAATGCAGCTTTTCAATACTATGCAACGTAACAATATACCTTTCGCACTGGTAGATCTGATAATCGTTTTATCTGCCTCAAAGCAAACATCAACAAACTCCACGAATGATAACCCAAACCGAAAGCAACATGTCCAGGAAGGGAGACGAAAGATCTCCACGGTTCTTGATCCCGATCCCATCATGTAAATTATTTCACTCCGTCAATTTAAGTTATTTTTTTTCCAATTTTCAAAATGCCTAATATAGGCCATATGTGACATATCCAAAATTGTATTAGAATAAAATCTCATAACTCTACGATTTGTGGCTTGTGCTGTGCGTGGCTGAGTCTGTCAGGATAGTCGTTTTTATTAACATAAAAACGTATCTTTATAAATATATATTTTAAAGACTAAGCAATTGAACTTTTTTCGAAGCCAATATCACAACTACAGGAAATCAAGACGAAACGGAAGCCTAATTTATTTTCATCTGGAAGCTATTCAAAATTATGTGAAACTACAACAGGATTTAAAACATCCTTAAACATATAATTAAACTGATAGCATCTGTATCCGTCAGCTGGATACCAGGTCATGTAGGCAGTATTGAAATCTCGGCGGCGGATTCTCAAGCAAGACTTAAGTGCGAATAGGGGCAGGTACCTTACGCGAAAAATTCAGGAAAAATGGAAAAAGAAAAAAAGGATCAGAACCTGTCTTTAATCGTAAAAGATTTAAGGCATGCATCAGTCTTAAGGCCCCGAACCATAGAATCCGTCGCTGCTGTGCGTGCGTTAAAACGTTTTGGCCATCCCATAGAATCCGTCTGAACTTTGAAAGCTTAATTTTTTTTTCTTTTTTATTTGTCAAATCGGCTGTCACCGGCGATGGCAGATTGCCATATCAAAACAATAACCTTTTTTTTTAAGTCGTTCGGTTTTCAAATTTTATGTTAAATCATGACAAATCGTTTAAATATAAAGGGTGATTTTTTAAGAGGTTTAGAACTTTTTTAAAAAAAAAACACAAAAAATTCGAAAAAATGAATGAAATATTTATTTGAATCGATAGTTTGAACCTTGCAATTTAATGTTTAAAGATAATTTCATGCAAATGTTGACCGCGGCTGCGTCTCAGGTAGCCCATCCGCTGAGTCCAATTTTGGCATACTCTTTCACACATATCGGCCGGTATCTCACGAATGAATGCATGGATGTTGGCTTCCAGTGCGTCAATCGAAGCGGGCTTGTCCCTATACACATTAGCCTTGGCATACCCCCACAAAAAATAATCTAATGGTGTCAAATCTCACGATCTAGGCGGCCAATTGACCGGCCCGAAACGTGAAATTAACTGTTCACCAAACTCGCCTCGCAATTGCGCCATTGTTTCGCGTGCTGTGTGGCATGTGGCACCGTCTTGTTGAAACCACATATCATGCAAGTCAAGAACTTCCATTTCGGGCAAAAAAAAGTTTGTTATCATCGCTCGGTAGCGTTCACCATTGACAGTAACGCTGCGATTCGCATCATCTTTGAAGAAATATGGCCCAATAATGCCGCCGGCCCATAAACCGCACCAAACAGTGGCTTTTTCGGGATGCATTGGTAGCTGTTGCAATGCTTCTGGCTGATCTTCACTCCAAATGCGGCAATTTTGCTTATTTACGTACCCATTCAACCAAAAATGAGCCTCATCGCTGAACACAATTTTTCGATAAAACAGCGGATCCTCGGCCAGCTTTCAAAGAGCCCATTCACCAAAAATTCGGCGTTGTGGTAGGTCGGCTGGCTTTAGTTCTTGCACCAGCTGTATCTTAAAAGGCTTTACGACCAAATCCTTCCGCAAAATTTTCCACGTAGTGCTGTAACAAAGGCCTAACTGCTGGGAACGGCGCCGAATCGACATTTCGCGGTCTTCTGTCACACTGATACGGCCGCAATATTTTCTTCAATACGCACAGTACGTAAACGTGTTGGTGGTTTAATGTCCAACAAAGTAAATTTGGTGCGAAATTTGGTCACAATCTTCCGAATAGACTGCTCAGAAGGTCGAGAATGCCGATCATAAAATGGTAGCAGCGCGCGATGAACATTTCGAACCGAGCACGAATTTTGATAGTAAAATTCAATAATTTGCAAGCGTTGTTCATTTGTAAGACGATCCATGGTTAAATTGCAAACCAAACTGAAGCTGTTTGACAGTGACACAAGGTACTAAACACACGTCAGCTGTCAAAACCAGTGTTGCCAAAACCAAACCAGCTAAAAAATCACCCTTTATAACATATAAGCGAAAACTTGTACCCATATTAATAAAAAAAAATATTAATATCGTTCTATTTTAGTTGGAAAATAAGTTTTAGTTTAAAAAAAATAATAAACGGACATTTAGCTTCGATAAATCTGCTAATACGGCAAGACTGACTGCAATGCTTTTGTTATTTCAATTATTCAACCAATCAGCTGCTTTTAGGCCTGTCTGTCAAGTATGAAAAGTTAGAAAGTTGGGTTATAATGGCCTCTGCCACCGTGAATGCGTTGTTTATATGTCACCTTCGATAATTATACGTCTATTCTATCCTGAGGTCAGGCAAAAAAACGGGCGCACGCAGCAACGGATCCTATGGGTCGGGGCCTTTGTCAATAATATCCTCCGAAAATCTCAGGGAACAACTAAGGAAAAAAAAGTATATCAGAATAATCTGGAATACTGTGCGGCACTTGTCCAGTAGTATTTGGGAAAATACAATGGATTCACTACTCATTCGCGGATTCATAAAAGAAACTGAATTAGAAACATAAACATTGGTGAATTACGTCGTGAGGGGAACACACCTCTCCAAGGTATAAATAATCAGGGAGCACAATAGACCTCATATTTTATTATTTTTAGCATTTATCTGTTTGCTATCATTACCTACTAGTTTCCCACCTACAACCGCAATCTAAATACCGTTGAGCCAATATGTATTTAAGGCAATCATAACAACTTTATAAAATAGAAATCTGGGCATGTCTTTAGGTAGATTTGGTTTACCAGCAGAAATTATTGAAATTGAAAAAAAAAAAACGAAAACATAAATTCCTGCAAAAATGTTTGTATAAAACTTGAAGGCCGCTATGCTGTTTTTTTTTTTTTTTTGTTTCTTTCCACAAATGCAGCTATCAAGACATTTGCAAATATCTCCCATTTAAAATAAATATTTTATTCGCTTATTTGTTGCAAAAATATTCGCGTTTGCTTGCGTAGTAATCTAATCTGTTGTTTCAAATCAGATCGAAACCAGGCAAAACCCGTCCCATAAGGCAGACGTAGATATCTCATATTTCTCTCACATGACGTGTCGTATTAGCATAACATTTTTTTTTGTTAATGTTCTACAACAAATAATGTTAACCTTAACATTTAGTTTAGTGTGTTATTAAATTAGAACCTCTCTCCCTCTCCCTCTCCCCCTCCCTCGTATAGTATGGTGTCATCAATAAACAAGAAAATAAAAACTTAGATCCGGCCAATGATCCACAACTAAATATTTGATTTAATTTATTTCCATTTAATTATTCCAAAAAAAAAAGGCAAATCGACATCAGAACACCAAAAACAGGAATTAAACAACATTTTTTGTGGGCGTTCTTTTTTTTCTAATATTTGTCGACACTTTTAAGTTTTGACGTTAGTTTGAGTTGGATGCCGAAAAATGTCTCTAGTCGTCCTAGCTTGTGTTCCTACACTACACAGTAGGAAAAGAAGACGAAGATTATCCTCATGTTTACCAATCATGAAAGCTGACATTTTGACAGAGTAGGTACTTATCTACATCTAGTAAATGTCACCCTCAGGCATCTTCGAATGAATGAATTTCCTACTGCATTTTAGCGTTGCTCGCTTACGTAATCGCAATGTTGAACCTCTTTCGAGTTTATCTGTTTTGTTTTCCTCGAAATTAAATTTGCAAAAATTCATGTGTGTCTGTTATTTTTAAACCCACAAATGTGGGAGTGCTGCAGAGTGAAGAGATGAAAATAACTGAATATTATTAAATAAGAAAAAAAATTTGCTAATCACCCCTTTAAGTGGGTTATTAGTGGAATTTTTGTCGATTTTTTTTTCTGTAAATTTGAGGTGTTTATGTATCTAGTTTGATTTCTATAGAATCTATAGACGTATATTACGTTTGATTCCGCACAATTAATAAAGATTAAAAAATTCTTTTTTGAAATGAATCCAACACTTCGGATGAGGGTAATTGAAGTGGATGTCTGCCTTGGTGTATTGTGCGTGTTTCAAAGTTGAAGTAGATTATGTGCCGAAACCAGTTAGTCAATAATAATTAGCTGGGGGATTTCAATTAGGCGTGATAAAATAGAATAGTGTTGCTTCAAGTGATGTCTTCTTAATGGAGCGGACGTAATCACGACGATAAGAACTGATTGAATGAAGATTGATTGAAATTAAATAAGAATGTGCGCTTAATTGTTAACAATTAATCTGTGATGAGAGGGTTTTTAGTGAATTGAAACAGTAACTAGGTACCTACTTAGTCTAGCCAATCGAGATGGGGGGATTTTTTTGTTCCTTTTTGGAAATAATCTATTTATATTTTCTTACAGTTGTTCCGGGTTTAGGTACTTTGCTGCATTACCGGAAGGATTTATTGATGTGTGATAGTTTTTTCAGCGAACTAAAGCTAAAAACTTACTGGGTAGCGGCGAGGCTAGAGTCGCAGTGAGCGGCGAAATCAAAGAGATGATTTCTTTTTGAAGCTGGCATACTTGTCATATGTATGTCTTAGCACCGCTGCAATCGATGCTCGCATTCTTGATATCTTTACAGCTCTTAGGCCTTAGAAATTAACTTACGCAACAAGTATTTTCTTTGACTGATGTGCGGGTAAAGCAGAGCAAGGGGCGGTGATCGACGATGAATGATTGAACTGGGTTCTTTCTTTATTCATGGAAAATCGGTAATCACCAAAGTAATCGATTTCCAAGCTTAGGAATCGACTTCATGCAATGAATTTTGGATCCTCAATTAGTTTATCTTATCGGGTTTTATAGTAAGGACTTAAGGCCTTTTTTTATATAAAGCGCAAACCATTTCGAAAAGATGTGCACCACAAAGGGCACGTTTGCAGCAGTCGATTTGCTGAACCCAATTTTGGATGACTCGACCACACATTTCGACGGAAAGGGCCGCTATCTCTTGTTCAGCATTGCCTCTGAGCTCCTCTAACTACACTGGCTTAAGGTCCTTAAAAAAGAAGTCTAGAGGTGTAATATTGCACGATCTAAGAAACCAATCGACAGGACCATTTCTGGATATAACACGTTCATCGAATTGAGTTCTCCATAAGTCGATTGTTATATCCACAGTGTGGGTTGTGGCACCGTTTTGTTGGAACCACATAGCCATAGTATCTAGTCGATGCAATTGACCATAGAAATATTGTTGCAACATGTCTCTGTGGCGATCTCCAGTGAATGTAACGTGACGGTCATTAACATCAACAAAAAACGAAAAAAAAAACAAAAATTCAGACACCAGTGGCAAGAAAACCACATCACACAGTTCTATGGATGATGTTGTGTTTCTTGAACCAAATGACTAATAACTAATAACCCATATTCTGTTTGTTGGAGATGCCGTTTATCCAAAAATGCGCGGAGGGCGATTTTGCGATTTAACGATGAAATTGGTCATCTTCTTCCAACATTTCTAAAGCCCAATCCGAGAACGTACGCATGATTGAGTGGCTTTAGTGTTTGAGTTAACTTCATCTTATAAGAGTGCAGGCTAATATCTTTTCGCAAAATACGCAGTACTGCGAACGCCTTGAAATCGACCATTTTGGTTCATTTGCGATTGACTAACCTGCTGTCTCTCTGACATGAGAACATTCAGCAGCGTAAATTCAGACCACGCAGCACGTCAGCCCATGCGAAAATGCAATTTTTTAAATATTCGTTTCCGCATTTAAAAATTATCTTTAAGGTCTGCTCCTTAGTATACTGAATATAATGCAGTAAATGCAACTTAATAAATTCATTTACAGCGATTTGCACGTTTTTCCAAAACCTTTTATTTCTTAGGCACTACAAAAGTGGACAAAATTGGTTATAGACAATAGTCTTCCGAGTCTCCTTTTCGTATATAATTTTTTCGTTTTCTCAGAAATGAGAGGAATTAGAGGGAGAAGGTGCCAGATCGATCGATTAAAAACTCAGATTAATGACTTTACATAACCCCACAATAAATAATCAAGAGGCGTTAAATCGCATGTTCTTGGCGGCCAACTCACAAGGCCATTTCGAGAATAAGCGGCTCACCAAATTCATCCTTCAACATTTGAATTGTTTCATGAGCTGTGTGGCATATGGTACCGTCTTGATGAAACCACATGTCAACCAAGTTCAACTCAGCAAACTTTTTATTTTGACAGATGACGTTTGGACGCCATTACTAACCAGTGCTGCCGACCTAAAAAACATAACTCTTAAAAAATCACCCGTTATCATAAAATCTATGGGATTCTCCGCAAACTTATGAATACATTTTTTGGTTACTATTATTAGGTTCTTAAAATAGAGCAAACAATATGACATATTTTTTTACATTTTGCAAAGGTGAGCAAATAGGAAGGCCTTTTAAACTCAAATGAGACAGGCACATTATTTAAGCGCAGTTCCAAAAAAGCATTAATTTCCTTCAAAACAAAGCTTACTATAAAGCTGCTGGTGCAACTATTCCCGGAGTTTTTTGCATAAGTGAGTCGAGGTACACCAAAGCCTGGTAGCTGGGTAAAAATTTGAAAATATACACTGACTCTAATATGTCCCCGAATCATGTATTAAACATTCAGTGGCTAACTAGCACCCTGCTTAAAAACAAGTAGATTTCTGGAAATTTGCTAACCAAATAATGTTAAGCAGGTTTGAATAAAAGCTAGCTACACTACCTAATCTCAAACTGAACGCTGACGTTCCAAACAGTCAGCCGTCACTGTCACTTTAATGACACGGCTTTAGACATGGTTAATTTTATAACCTCCAGCACGAACCTCGTGCAGCTTCCAGTAAAGCAGTCTCAAAATTCTTGTCAAGTCTTAATTGCGACTTTTATGATTTGTTTTTAATATTTCCATTTACAACTAATCGTCGAGTGAAAACATTCCTGAATTGCATAAATATACATAAACAGCACTATAATCGTCAAGCTAACTATTCGTATCTAAAGATAGCGATACCATTAACATCAATTGATACAATTACAGAACCCGCTTGCAGGAGGCATGTTTGTATGTACCTGTGTTGTAAATTCCTCCATTGACATCTCGAAGATAACATGCAAATGCGCTGTAATAGAACCCGTACCTAAACAAAATTTACATAAAACTCGTTTAAACTTACCGCATTCCATCGAATCCATCATCTGAACCGTTAATGGTTAAAACTGGGGCACGTGCATACGCCTTAGCTACGCGACGATTCCGTTCAAAGACAATGACTTTAGCCCAAATTTCATCGTCGATTTGGGTCCATTTATCTAGAACCTCTTGAATGTGTTCCTGCAATGAGAAAAGAGAGCGAAAACCGATTACAATCTATGGGTAGTTCGAATGCAAGTTCGAGTATATCACAAGTAGGTACCTATTTCCCTGCAATAAAATATCAACTGAAATGAGCACATGTATCTGAATGTAATGGCGTCCTCGTTCGATGTAACTAAGACACACCGCCATGGGCTACAAAGAGATCTGCCAAATAAGATACTCCAATTGGAACAGTTATTCGAGAGGTGTTCCCACTCCTGCTTGTAAGAGAACAAGACCGAAGATTCAAAGTACCTTGCTAGGCTGCACCAGCGCGCCGCACCAACACCATACAAATTATAACAACAAACGGCCTTGCAGACGATATCACTTTTACTCAGTGCTGCTGCTGCTGCTACTGCTGTATGCTGCTGTTATTGTTTTTGTTTGTGTTACTGGCTTGCGTCATGCTTGTTGCATTTTCTTGCGCACCTAACCATGCTTCAGAGAATTCACGCCGCTGCTACTGCTGCAGAAGTAAACAGTGTTGCTTAGCTGTTACCTTGTAAACTTTTCGTAAACTGGGCGGAGCAGTGGAGCAATAGGGGGGTAGGTCGGTTGGTTGGTTGCAGCTTCAGACTTTCGATGCACATGCACACTACACACACATACTCACATCTTGTAGCAGATACAATTTTGCGGGACGTTCTCAATTTGGTTTTTATAGCACCAAGCAGCAACCAAGTGCTTGCTATGGAGCGAATAGTATCTCTTTTGTTCATATTGCACAGATTGTTTTTCGTTTTAAATAAATTGTCGAGTCGAAGAAATATATTTCGCAATTTACATGCAGTATGCATATTGCCGAGTTTTAAATACCAGCTACATGTATGTTTGTGTAGGTACATATGTGGCATATATAGCCAGAGTTGTATGTGTTCGACGAAGAAACCTATTTCCGCAATTTTTTTTTTTTTTTTCACTTAAGCGTGATATTGGAGGGTAATTTGTGAATAGGATCGCCATGGAAGGCAGGTGCTTATTACGATATCAGTTCTTTGGAAACTACAGCAACTTTTTGTTGGGAGTCACGAATAAAACAAAAAATAAATGGCTACGAGTTTGCTGCAATGCGAATAACGTGCGGATCGTACTAATTTAATTATACGATTATGTGAGTAGGAACGGTTTTGAATATTAATGGTGTGGAAGCGAGCATATGCACTGAATAACATGACATGTACATGAGGCGCTTGAGGTTCTTGTTGTTGTCACCAAGAATTCGTTTAAACATATCTTTCAGAATGAGAAGATTCTTTTATTTTTATAGTTAAACCAAACATATGTGACGGATGTGTTAAATAAATTAATTGAATCCTTCGTTGCATGAGATTTGGATCAAAAAAAATCAGCAGCATACAAATGCAGAAATATTTTACAATATTGCTTTTGTTGGAATATCTGATCCGATTTGAAGGTCATTGGGTAAGCACCTCAAAACAAAAGAGTTGAGATGCGAACTGAAGAACAATTTTCCTGTACATTTTGCGGCCAACCAAACAATTTCATTGCAATATGACGACAAGCTAGCTATGACAGCTTTAGTTACTTTTTGTAATTTTATGTTTTAGATTTGTGTGGTGTCTTATGGCGTGTTTTTAGCTATAACCTTTAATTTGTCAGGAATACTGGAGAATCGAGTGGTATCAATAACTCAAATTCGACTTAAGTCGTCTTAAGCTGTTATTGTTTATCGCCACACAATCTTTTGAGCATGAATATATTCTTTATTAGACAAAAACCAATAAAACACTTAAGTATGAGATAAAAATAATTGTTAAAACCTACACAACAACTTTCAAAAGTTTCAAAGCCTTGCTCACCATATTAAAACTTTCAAATTTTTGACCCGTAGCCTGCGTAAAACTTCTTTTTGTAACATCGTAGATATCATCTACAAATTATTGCATTTTAAGGCTTCATTTCCGGCTATGTTTCCTCTGAATCTACCTGAAACTAACTCAATGAGTGAAAAATCAGTATTCTTCCCTACACTATTTCCCTCTTTCATAATAAATAGCTCGGAGCAGGAGTGTTATATTTTTCATTATAGATCAGGTGTTGAAAAACGTTTATTTAAACACTAACTAACACTGCTACGGAATAAAAGAAACCCCAACTTTGGGTAGTGGTTAGAATATACTCGAGATAGGCATGCCTTTCGTAAAAGGCGACCCTACACCCAGGTGGAAGCTCAGTTTTACTGCTTGCTTTTCATTCGATCCTTTTATAGATAGAAAAAGAATTACTGGATCACCACCATCGGGATATAAGCCAAAATTAAAACATAAACCATTCCGGAGTAACTCGACACTCAAAGTAATGTAAAAACTTTGAGCAATCGAACACTTCTACGAAAAGATTAAAAGAGAAGATTAAGGAATCTCAGCTTAAAAAAATACAATAAGCCGAGTCCTCCGCAGTTACATCACGACTGAAGAAGAGCTAGCGCGCTAAACAGATCTATATATATATATAAAAAAAAAGCAAGCAAACTGCTGATTCCTCACATACTGAAGCAAAGCTGAAAAAGACAATCAGCAAAGAAAATAGAATCCCCGCACAAAGTCTTCGTGATACGAAGTTACTTCGGAGTTATAAGTTATAGAAAGATGTATAGCTTTTATTAACATTCAAAGTAAAATCTTTAAATAGTAATAATGTGTAAAAAAAATTAGGCAACATCTTAATGCAAAGAAAATGCAGTAACTACAACGAGTATACCTCGAGGCCTGCATTATTCGTGCTGTAACGTGCGGCCTTTAAACGTTGCAACGTTAAGTTGCACTAATGCGAATTTCCAAAATGAACCGCCCCAAATTTGCTAGTTAAACCTTATCGAAAGAGTGCGTTCCGAAGAGGAAAGATTTACCAACTTTCAGAAAGTGCAAAGGAATCAACCGGCGGGCTATGGTGGCTGCAATGGAGCTTAAGAACTTCACAGCAGGTGTGATAAATTCAACAAAGAAAATTGTTACTGATCACAGCAAGAAATAAGGACAGACCGAAAAGTCTAAGGAAAAAGCCGAAAGAAAATTCGTCGAGTTCTCGATTTGTGAGCTTTGTAAGCGAAAAGCAAAACGATACAACGCTTCTTCCGTTGCTCAGTCGGTTAAAAAAATGCTAAATTTTCGTATAAATTATTTATGTTTTTCATGACAAAGAATCCCAAACTATTATGAACATGTGCGGCCTATCTTCATACTGTGTCATGGAAAATGTTAAAATTACCCTCGAAAAAACAACAAAATATTTATGGTTAAATTTGCCTTCGGGGCGATTTGTTTGAAAACAGAGAGTGACGAAAATAAATTGATAGGCATAAAATTGCTCATAAATATTGACAAAATCAATTGCATGCCTGCTTGACTGCTTGCTATACTGAAAGACGAAACTTCTGACATTGGTTAAATTGAAAAAAATCAGTCAGTTTGTTTCAGATTGCATTTACAAAATTTGCGCAATAAGCAGCGAATTGCATGGAGCTTTAGCTTAAGAATAAAAAAAAAAACCCTTGACACTCATTGTGCTGTTAATAGCATCAACATGACAGACTTAATGGCGCATGCAGTTATTTTATTATTATCCGAAAGACAGCATGCTTTTCACAAGACCATCAAAGAATCAAAGTAATGAAGTTTTGTGCTAAGAGATAAAAGTTCAGCTGTATGAATCCGTTGGGACATACCTCTTACCACTCACAACCAGCAATCATTTATGCCTTTTGAGGATATTTCAAAACCTACATCAGATACTTTTCAAATGGTTTGAGTAATAAATAATCACAATTTTAAGGTAAACCAAAGATAATACTAGTTTGTCAAGCAGCCAGTATAGAACTGCCAAAATTGACACATCACTGCAACGGAACATGTGTGTGATGCCGTGATAAAATAAATTAGTTTACTATCCAACTAAATATAAACCAATTTTAAGTCAGAAAATATGTAGGTACTTCTATACAGCAGCTGACTTTATAGTTTTCGGATTGCATTTAATATTTAAACATATTTAATGTAAATACTCTGATTGATATTAACTCTATTGAAAACTACGAAATTGTTCGTATATAAACCAAACGTCCTAGAAAATGCTGTTATAACGATTCAGTTTTATAATAATTTTATCAGTACTTGAGTCTTGATGGTGCTTTTTATTTGTGTATAACTTGGACTTCGAAAATAATCCCATTATATAATATCTAAGAATCGAACCTTTATTAGCAGGTATATACATCATCCATTAATTACATAGAAAATATAGGTTATTATTGTTAAGGTATCCAAAAATACTGCAATATAGATGGCGCTGTAAGATTACAGTGCTTAAAAGTCGCCTCGGCTTTGAAACTAACAAATAAAAATATATATCTGCACCTTTTTAGCCCATGATCTACCTAGGTCTGTAGGTCTTACAGTTTCCGAGTAATTTTGGGTCCGACGGAAACTCAGTGCAGAGGACAGAAAATTGGCTTGGAGGATGAGTATTTAAATCCCATATTTATTATTATATTTGAAAGATCGTGTTCTAAGGTACCCACATCTGCCTCTTCCACTTCCTTACAAATGAAAAAATATCTGCAGGCATCCTGATGTATGCTTTTCCAAACATAAATTAAATACTGCGAGTAATGGCTACCGAAAGTCAGTTTCTGCCTTAAAACTTATTTAAGGTCATCGATCAATGACCATCTTCTAACGAAGAATGGTTCCCTTAAAATTCGTCGCGATGTAAGAGTTGTCTTTGACACAGTATGCTGGGATTTTTTTTTAACTTTTTTCCAGCTAGTTTTTTGTAAGAAAATTCTTTGAAATTTTTAAAAAATATAGACAAGGCCCATAAGGCCCTATGTTTCTGCTCAGATCATAATCGCAAAGATAACAAATTTTAAAATGTTGTCACTCAGAATAAGAAGAACTGACGAGCTTTATAAGTGGAAGTGATTCAGTCAAAGGTCAACTTGAACACGGCATATGCAGTGATGACAGTACGATTCGTCAGTGATTTCTTGAAAAGGTCTTACCTTTGACATAGGACCGACCAAGGGGACTTACACTTTATAAATACGTTTTTCCTGCTACTTTTACATTCAATCAATTAACATCAATCATTTTGTACGTGTAGAATGACGTTAGCACTTACTCATATTAATCAATTGACTTCAAAAATTTTGAAATTTGGCATTCTTGTGGTCACTTTGAAGTGCAATTCTGATTCATTTCCATAAGAAATTTTAGTCGCGGAAATCGGTTTGAAAAAACAAAGGTTAGGCCGACACACTTGGACCAGTATTTGTAAAATCTTCTTCCTACACGTTGAACCATTTGCAGCTTCTACTAAAGTCGTTTATAAGCCTTATAGCATGCTTGCACATAATATAATGTCCAATAATGACACTTACTGCAGTATTAATATTTGAAGCTTGGAGAGATCAAATCATTATAGTATTTCAGAATCAGCTAAGCCCAAATCTGTTTCGTCTATTTGTTCAACTTAAACTGCCTGCTACTAAGAAAACGGTTCAGCGGCAATTTACAAGCAGCGATTGGAATACATAACTCCTTTTTTAAGAGAGAGAGAGAGAGAGAGAGAGTTTGGTGGTTACTAATTTAGTGAGTTCATCAGACGTGCAATTGCCAGGAATGTTCCTGTGCCCTGGCACCTAGAAAATGTGAATATCAAACTGTTCCGCCTGTCTGCTGAAGAGACGATCAATAGTCTCTGGATACTATAGAGTTACCATAAAAATTGCGACGTCCTTGGAGGATATCACGTTTTTCTTTAGCCAAGATAAAACTTCCTTACTCACCATTCTTGCCGCCTGGAATACTAAACCCTACTCATTTTGGTGTAAAAATGGATCGATGTGTCGTCCATTAATGCATCCTCATCCTAGAATGTCCGCGATAGGATGGTGGCATGAAATTGAAGTGGGGGGATTCGATTTTCCCCGATCCCGAATTTGATTAGGAGGAAGGGGGTATTCCAATAGCTTTATTGGTCCAATATGATGTAGCTTTAAGATGAACAGCCGTGTTGGCGGCCGTTGGTCTGCTAAAAATATCGAGGGGTTTCGGGTAAAACAGAATGTCAAATGCAGCAACTATTAACCACTTTATCTATAGCTGTCGACCAGACAAACGTAAATATCGGTCTTATGGCCAAGATATATAGCAAGTGAGTGATGTGAGACAATAAAATTTAAATGTGACGTCTGTTCCTTGTTTTTGAAACATTTGACCAAAAAGTTGACGTCAGTCGATTGTCAGAGACATTTTCTTTTTCTTACAGCTCATAGCTATGTGAAGATTTTTAGATTTGTTGAGTTCATCAGCTGCGACGAGGAAATCATATATAAGTTATCCAAATCCTTGAGCACTCAGCTAAGGTAGAAATCGTCTTTTTCGTGTATTGGTTGGGGAAACTAGATCTTAATCATTGGAAATTGAACCTGCACCTCCCGGATCTAATCCTAACAAACATACACTACTAGAACCACCCACTAACAATTTATAGGATTTCTTTTGTGTCAAAAACAGAAGTACTAGCACTGTTCACCAGCGTTATTGCCATGCATTGACGTTCATTTGCACCTTATGACGTGTCTGAAAACGCCCACTGAAATGAAATACCGATTAAACTAAGTAATATTTTTTAATATCACCTTAAAAAATATAAAATAAGTATTAACTGTTTTTTTTTTCGATTCTCCCTATGTCTTCGCAAACTTGTTAACCTTTTACAAATAAGCGCTACGAAACTGAATGCGCACACAACTCGTGTGCAAAAACTTGAGCAGTACAAACAAGAAAAAGATAGATTTAAGTGCGCGCAATGAAGAAGACACCACCGTCGCTACCTACTCGCAGCACTTTGCAGACGAGGAGAACATCATTCAGTGGTGTGTTTACGACTTTGCAATTAGGTTATAGACAGAACCATAGTCGTCAGTAAGTTTGCGCTAAACAAATACCAAAGTTCAGTACGAAAAAATTAAATTTACATAGCAAAAAACCAATATTGCAAGCACGATACAAACGACAACAACAAATAAGTAGAAGAGTAGAAGAAGACTTTGACTTTAATTTAACTTTTGCATGGTATTCCATTGCATTCCAGCCCGACATGACCAACATGACTGTAAAATGTTAACAACAATTTTGTAGCTTTATCGGAAATCGTGGGTCTTTTGTTTTTTTCCATTGTGCTTTGCAGAGGGCATCGTCACCATCGAATAACAAACATTTTATTTGGCAATTTTATATCGAATACAGTTCAAAGACTTTGCATTTATTGATTCGTTCTATTGTTTACGGCGAAGAAAACAAATTAACGGGACTCGCTAGATGATAAAATATACTAATTAACAATCATAGGTTATATAATCAATGACATCGCTGTCGATGATCGTGCCAATAAAAAAACCACACAACAATCAATTCACTGTTAACGTGAACGATGGTGCGAACGAAACGATGCAAAAAACAAATTGAAAAATCTGTGAAGAGAACTATCTTGAGGCCGTTTTGTGCTAAACTGACGCGTCAATCTGCGATCTTTGTGTATATTTCTCTCTCTATTGATCCGCATGCATCTCTATATCGATAGCGCCGAGCCGATATCTGAGAAATGAGAACTGAGAACTGAGAACGCGCAGAGGATCTGGAGTTTCTCATCATTACAGCAGGTGGGTATCGGAGCGACGATCTGTGGCGTCAATATAAGCGCACGTGGATGTTGTAATAGTTGAATGACATAATTCTAGATATACATGGGGAATTTCATGTGTGCGTGTGTGTGAAGGAAAAGGGGAAATTCAGTTTTTTTTTTTATTTTTGTATCTAAATCAGCGATAAGCAACGGAAGTTTTGTGGAGTTATTTTACGGACACTTACACAGATCCGGAGACTACAGATTGAGAGAAGAGATTAAATTGATTGCCGTGCTGTTGTCATTCAATGTGCTGTGATCGCAGATTAATTAGTGGCGATTAACTTGTAATTGCTAATTGGATTGCGTGGTGTTTGGTGGTTAGCAAATCAAGGGGAGAAAGGAGGGACGTGGCGTTGAATGCGTAAGGTATTTCAAAGAGAAGTTATTCATGACATATGTCGCTGTCGGTCAACTAGGTAGGTAATTGTCAATAAGTAGCCATATAGAAGCATTGCGCCAATAGTCGAATAGCCAAAATTTAGTGTACCAAATAAAATAAATTTATCAGCACAATAATGTAGCCAAAGTGTTTTAGTCTCCCCCAGCACTCATGTGGATCATAAATTCTTCTTTTATTCAGAAACAGTTTGACTAAAGTCCAAGGTTTGAAGTATGGTTACAGGCTATATACCTGAAACCTTGAGTGGAAATAGAAACGTAAGCAATACTTTATAGCTTTTCAAAACTCCTAACTCGAAGGAGTTGTGCATGCTCTACAGAACCCTTATTCTGCCAGTTCTGCTATACGGCGCCGAGTGCTGGAAAATAAGCAGGAAATGAGAGCTAATACTGGGTTCTTTCGAAAGAAATATTTTTCGACGGATATTTGATCCTGATCCTCCGTGCGAGGAGGGCGAATGGAGGAGAAGATATAACCGCGTACTCTATGAGCAGTACCAAGATGTGGATGTATAACGAAAAGCCAAAATCGAGCGAATAGACAACAATGCTCCGGCCAAGAGATCTTCGAATCTCAGCCCCCAGGTTACAAGAAGACCAAATCTTCGTTTTGACCGAATCTGCGTTTTAAAGACCAAGCCATCGTCAATGAAGGGAGCGCTTGGTCTGGACAACTGGTAGCAGCGTGCCCGGGATCGCAGAGGATGGAAGGCAGCCGTGTCAGGCAGGGAAACGTCACAGTTCGGGAGCCGGATAAGTAAGTAAGTAAGTTATACATCAAGTCCCCAGGGTAAATAGTTTTAAACACCTCTTAATGTTTATCATATCGCTCCTAGCTTATTAGTCATATTTCCTATGATAAATGGCCGGTTTATAACCCGACGAGCATCCGTATTTGGCAGCTATCAAGATGGACTAGGGAATTTGATATTTTGATGTTAATGTTGGCGCTCAGACTTCAAGTAAAGGGGCAATCACCAGTGTTGTTCCACTGTTCCTTAGCCAAAGGAAAAACAGTTAAAGTGACACCGTTGGTGAAACTCTTAGGGGTGTTGAAAGACGATAATACGTACTCCTCTGCTAGTAGTGTGTTCAGATCAAAGCGATGACAGGCCAGTTCTTTAACTTCAACTGTCCCGGGAACCAGCATAGCTCAACTGAATAATGACTTACAGCCATAAGTGTCATAAGGCAATCTGTAAGTCATATTTCGCTAACAAGGTTTGAGTCGATTGCTTGAAGTTCTGCTTTACTGTCCACACAGATGGTTATTTCCGTTGCTGGTTAATCCATCTATAAACGGTCTGTGCTGCTTTCATTACCATCAAAAATGTGAAGTGCAGCCACTGAGAATACAGCAACCCCTACATTATATTCCGTTACTCTGATCCTCGCACACAGGGCCATAATATTCGAAGAATTTTAAAACTCCTAACTCAAAGGACAAGTAGATATAAACTTTTCTCTTCTGTTTATTCTTTAGCAGTGTAGTCAACATCAGCCTATCGGGTAAGATGTTGTATTTTGCTTAACTGCGAATTAGGTTGAATAATTTGCTCTTTAAGACTGCTTACCTACAGGCTCATTAGGTGAACAATTATCGATCAGATTTTGAACGTGAATTAAACAGGACTTATTAAAGAGTTGTCCTGACTGACTAGCCCTAAAATTTTGTACGCAAAAGTGGTTTATAAATCTTCATCCCTGCCTCGGCATCGTCTTATTGTGGTTAGATTTTTGCGAGCAGATTGAAGTCTGCAACCACACTGTCAATAAGTAGCCCTCCTATTCCAATACCGCAGTGTCCTGGCACCCAGCACAGTCTTACTCGGTTCTGACTGGATAATGCTTTAAGCATTGGGCGACAGCTCCTAACTGTATCAGAATAGATGTTGGTTGATTCCATTGCCTTGAGTGCGGCAACTGAATACCAAAAACTTTAGCAAAAAGTGATAGGAAGTGAGATCACTTCACCCTTAATATTATTCAATCAAATTGAAATGTCTATCTAAAGAAAAAAACCCAACCGCCTACAACAACCTTTACCTAACTCACGATTTTTCACAAAAAAAAATAATTCTATTAAATAGATATGTAGTTCGTAGGTCAACTCTTTTGTATTAACATAAATTCCCTTGCTCAAGCCCACTCGTGATCCCTCCAGGCATTAGCTTCTGAGCCTAAGCCCATTGTAATACAACGCAATTATTGAATTCCTTTAAAACCGCTCCCACTCTTACCACCTTTTTGAGAAAGCCAATTCGAATTCCTTTCTCTTATGAGTCGAGTCACAGACCACCCGCCCAAATAATTTGATCCAAATTTAAGCAACATAATTGCTTAAGGTCAATACCCAAATAGGCTTTTACTCTTATGTAATCTCTATTGTTGCCCATTGTTAAGGCTTTGGACAAAACATTTAACGTAACAAAATGGTCAGCCATAGTTCTATGGACGTAATACCTCCCCCCGTGTTCCATTGTGTTCCCATTTTGCTTTTGTTTCCTTCCCACCGATTGATATCTGCCGATAGCGCGCATGTAAATGAACGCATATTTGTTTGTCCAGATATCTCGTTAAGTATATCTTAATACTAACAAGAACAAAGTCCAAGAAGTTAATGCATCGGTCGTGGTCTATTTAAAATAGCCCACACGCCGGAAAGGCTATACTAAAACTGACCACTACCACTTTCGTAACAGCGAAATACGAACCGCGAGCACCACTGCGTTCGCTCATAATAAGTTAACTGGGTTAACAGAGACTGGAATTTAGTTGTCTGAACTGCAGAAAGCCTTAAAATTGTTTGACTGCATCAACTACAGAAAACAAAAACAAAAACACAACAACAGCAGCAACAACAGTGGTAGCGTAATTACATATGGAGCGGCAGTGGCAGCGGCATCGCCATGTAGTGGTGGAAGTCCCTTGCGTAATCGTATCTTTAAGTATGCGCCAAGATACGAATTATGTACTCGATTATGGTTTTTTTTTTCTATTTTGTTTTATAATTTAGCATGAAACGCGCGTTGAGTCGAGCTTTTTGATATGGGCACTGTCTGTCGTTGCCTCTATTGTGGAACTTTGCTGCTGTGTACTTTCTTTTTGATTTTTAACTTTACCGTTAGTGATGAATTAATAATAATAAAAAAAAAATATATGTGTCTATTTTTGTTGGTACATATTTCGGAATTGGTTAGCCTGAGGGGTCAATTGCATGTATCTTTGTCTCTAGGCTGTCCATAGCGTTGAATGACTTGAAAGCAATTAACCACAAAATGTTTTTTATTGCTGAACGGATTCAGTAGGCATCGGCATCGGCATGGGCATGGGCATTGGGTTATTAAAAATATATAAATTAGATTTGACATTTGATATGAAAATGTGGTCGCTATTGTTTGTTAATGGAGTTAGCGTTTGTTAAAAAAGATTCGAAATGAAAGTTAAGATATAGAAAAAAATAGTTGTTCCAACTGTTTTTGTCGAAAGTGGAGAATTTAGTGTTTATTTTGTTTGTTATCTTTGCACTTGAACATGTTGAGTGTCATAGAAATTGTACATCCAGCATTCCTATATTCGCACTCGAAATAAATGCACTTATTTGTAAAAATTTAAAAGAAGTACTTCTTGGTCGACCTTGATGACTATACCTTGCTATGTGTTCGAAGAACGATTAATTTTGTTTGAGCTTTTGAAGTATCCACTCATCTTTGGTAGGTGGCATCAAGCCATCTGTCAAAAAACTACTTAAATAAGCTGAAGATTTATCAGCGTTTTCATGATCATTCAGGGAAGGGACATAAGTGCCTTAAGGTCGGTAAGAGGAAGAAGACCAGATTTTTTTTTTTTTTTGGAACTGCGTCTAGGTGTTTACTTTCTGTTTGGATAGTTAGAAGCCTGTAGAACAAGACAGGACATTAAAAGACAAGAACCTTTACAAGGACGTGTTCCTTCCATTTTGGAAATAAGGAAGGCTGCACATTATCCATGTGACTTACGTTAAATAAGGGAAGCCAAAGAACTTTTAACTTCTCCCTTTTAAAGAATATAAAAATTCCACCCCTAAAATCGCAACCTGCACAACAAAAAAAAACAATAACAATGGTAGTCCTTCAGTTTTTTTTCTCTCACAGACCAAATCTTAGTCTCTCATTTGGACTACCCAATCATTGCAGTGTGTTTCAAGCGGAAATCATGGCGATTAGAGAAGCCTTGTGTTGGCTGAAAAGAAACGTAATATCAGCTAGAAATACCTGAATCTTCTCTGACAGCCAAGCGGCCTTGACATCGCTAGACTCCGTCTTTCTAAACTCTGATTTGACATAAGCTGGAGTGTTTGATATCTCTAAAAAGACTGCACGTCAGCTCTACAATAGGTGTCATCACTGGAAACTGTCTTATAGGCAGGCATGCAACTAGGCTTGGCATGTACTCAAATGACTTTTGCAGAAGCTGCATGGACGAGGAGCATGCTTCCTTCAAAAGCACTTCCTCCAAAAAGCAGTTAGCTAGCTCATCGAGGGGCCTACAATAATGCGTTGGCTGTACACTTCGATAGTAAGACCGATTATCCTGAACGGAGTAATGGTATGGACGTCTGCCTTGGAGAGGAACTTCAACCTGGAACAGATGAAAAAAACTCCCATGTTCGCAATGCAAGCAAATGGCTTTAAGGCACCAGTACTTCGACTGAGAAACCAACATACTCTTGCCGCATCTCTATCTAGAAAAGTCCATGCGTCTGCCTATTCAACTTGACTTTAAACACAGACTTGAAACACACGATAGCGGTATTGGGTTGCGGGGATGTTGCGGGGAGTTGTATTGCCGATGAATTGGCTCCCTAGAACGGAAAAAATAGGAAACCAGCTCAGGCAGTGAGGCATTGCTAGGCAAATGTGGCAAAAGAGACTCTCCTAAAATAATAACAAATCTTCTAGACAACATTGGAGTGCTAGTTTTTGAATCGAGCTCGAGGGAATAGTGATGTCGGAGTTCTATTCGTCAGGTAGACTTCCTTGTCTTTGTCGAAATTACTAAGTTATTTACATTGACGAAGCTACAGTCAGGTGTGGACCTGGCCCTTAACTAAAAAGCCTTTAGATAGACAAAGTCCCTTACTACTTCAGAGTTATTTCTGTCGATTGTGACTTTCTGGTCGACTTTAGGTGTCCCTTCTTGTTTTCAGTAAATACTTTGCTTGGCCCTTGTTAAACCGCTGAGACCATTTTGGACTCGCAAGCGCACCAGCTCGTGACAGTTCTCGTTCTGCGAATAATATTCATATCGTCGGCGTAAGTGAGTAATTGAAAGACAGTTGGCTTTGTACAATTCTTCCAAGTATGATGTCTAGCAAGTCACATTACTGCGGACGAGGTCATAATGTCGTCGACGTATTTGATGAAATATTTAGGTCTTAACTTTCTTTTCAAATGAATAAAGTCTTAGGCTAAGAACATACTGGAGCTGCAAGGATAGCGGTGATGCAATGGGAGATTCAAGGACTAAGAGATACATTCATTCTTATGATAAGCGCTTTAAGCCTCAGTATGCAGGCTGCCACGGCAAACAATGACATTGTTTTCACCACTTTCCCCGATTCTACCCTCGACGCTATTCTCAAAGCTCTAGTATCTTTTCAGCCAAAAATTAATTTGATATCACCTTCAATTGCAGAAAGTTGTTCGAAACCTTTAAAAGTTAGCTCACTGACTTAGCATTTCTTTTTTACCGTAATTAGAGTGTTGGACTACTGAGCTAGGGGTCTTATTAAGTTTTTGCCTTGCATCTTGCGAAATTCAGACAAACATCCAAGTGTATTACATTTTGAAATCGACATAAGCAATGTATCGACTCTGTTTGTTGCCAAAAATATAACTTCGCACACACAGTGGTGGGAGAAACTAAGCTTTAGACTGTGTTTTTCCGTTTATTTACTGGGAATAGCAAGACCCACGGGTTAAAAAAAAAAGCGACAGTGTGTAACATAAAACCAACAAAACCAACATCGGCAAAACAACTCCCCGGAACATCCCAACATACTTCGATCATCCTAACGTGGAGCTCTGAATGGTAACGACTTGATATTTTGGCATTAGTTTCCATGAAGTTGAAACGAAGTTCCACATTCTACGCTGTCATCTTACTTTTCGCATTATTCCTGTCACGGTTAGGCCAAACACATTGTTTTGGTTCTTTTCAGATATTGTTGAGGTCCGACAGTAGCTCCGTCATTTCCTCCTCATACTTTTTCCTATTGACAGCAACAGTGGTTGTGTGCTGCTTCCTACCAAAAAAAGCAACACTAGGGATTCATTTCCCACTTCAATTAGTCACACAATCCCCCAAATTATTCTACTGAATCATAAAAATAATGATTGCTCATTTAGGCTTGTAATTCTCAATCGCGGTTAATATCCGATAAAGGCTCTGACATGTCCTCTTACTCTGTTGTTTTTTTTTTTTAGCAATCCGAATGCATTATTTATTCAGAAAATATTTACTTAGGACACATTGTGTTTTGATATGCTTAATAACTTTTGACTTTGTTGCAACTCTTTGCGGCTTTTACACCTTGAACACTTGCAACACTCCCAATCGTCATACTTTTGGTTAAAGTAAATATTGCAAAGTTAAGAATCATCGACTTAACACTCATCTTTGCCATAATACATCCACTCAACCCGAATTGCAATTAAAAACAACAAAAAGAAAGCAGAACACGAAACATTCCAGCTGAAAATTTCTTTGAATCACTCTCCTCATGTCCGTGTTAGGTCATGCGTTTTTTTTTTCTCAGTAAATAAAGAAGACTTCTTTTGGCGCATCGCAAAGTGGTATCTTCACTTCAGGGCAAGGCAAATAAAAAACCAATTCCAAGAGTCATGGACATTTTGACTTCCTATTGGGAATTACTTCAGCCTACTTTTACATAGAGTAGGTACCTACAGCTAAGCATCTTCATGACGACCATCATGGCAATCCTCCTCCAGGGCAAAGCTACTTCACCTGCTATAGCGATGTATTTCACTATTATACATCAGCATCTTGCCTATGGCTGCAATTTGCCAAGGTTCCCTGGTATCGTTCGTGATTTTCAAATTCTACATTGTTTATTTTTGGCGGTCGATGAAGAGTAATGTTTTTGGGTGGGTTGGCGTTCCAATTACATGGTTAACTTGTCTAGGTAAAGAGTAATTTTTTTTATGTGAAATCGATTCCATAGATGGAAATAACCAAACCAAGCCAGCGCACCGTTAGGGCTTTCAATTTTTAGGAGAACATCGAAACGAGAAGCAAAGAAGAAAAACTGGGTCAGTAGTACTCGAAGTATTAACGAAACATGCTTCCGACTTAACCACTTGAAAATGTCTGAAGCCATCAAAGGTCAAAAAATCAGGTTTTCATTATATATTATTTTTTTCTAATCACTTAATGATGGATTAATCCCATCGAAGATACTTAAAAGCTTAGCGGAAGTATAGTTTTCAAAAGATATATTCGTGTTGAGACTTTGACATTTGATCTGCGGTCAAGATGTTGGAAGCAATCATTATGATATGACAGGCAAAGGTTGTCTTAAGAATGCAAATTGGTATTTGGTTTGTAAACAACTTATATCCAATTGGAATTAAGGTATATTATTTTGGTAGATAAGAACTTTGAAGGCAAGCAAACATTTGGAATTTTTGGGCTACTAGCTATAGCCATATTGTTAGCTTTGAGATGTGGCAAATTCAAAAATGTTGGCAGTGTGCGTGGAAAAGTTCTTTTGGACTTATATCTGGAACTTGAAAACGCTCATTTATTATGGAACAGGTGTAGAGTTGCGAAGAGATCTCAGCCGTGTTTCGTAGCGACAACAGGCTTCGAGGGAATTCGAAGCCATCCTACAGGCATACAAAATAAGCTACCTTCACTGCCAACAAAATGTGCAAATTCCAACGAGAAAACCAAAGCCATTTTTAACTTTATCCTTATAGATGTGTATGGAGGAAAGTCCAAATAAGTGGACAAATCTTTATAGGATTCAGAGAACATCTGGATGGTTGGACGAAATTGTGTAATACCTTGAAGGGTAACACAAAAAACTTAAGTGTATTAAAGAGACGAATCTACTTCGCCGACCCATAAGTCTAACCCTACCATAGTCACTAGTTTGCTAACAGGACCATCACTTGACATCTACTCTGACAGTCAAGGGGCCATAAAGGCCATGCAAGGGTGAAATCAAGGGCTGTTGATTAATGAATTAAGTCGTTAGACGACACAGTAACCCTGTACTGGGTGCCAACGCACACTGATATCCTGCAAAACGGGGAAGCGGTCAAGCTTGCAAGATCGGGGACAGAGATGACGGCATCACTATCACTTGAATAAATACGTACACCACTATTCTATTTTACGATAAATCGAAATTGAGTCCTTGAGTAGAACTAACCTATGCTACCTATGCAGGCATTCTAAAGAGCATGGCCAGCAGTTAGCAGAAGAAGATCAAAATGCATGATCGGGCTAAGCCACAAGGATATCCGAGTATTAACTTGAGTCCTTACGGAGCACTGCGCTGTGGGTCTACATGATAAACGGCTTGGAATACTTGACAAACGACGTTGAAGAAACGTTGAAGAAATGCAATCTGTTCATCACCGGTTCTACGAATGTCCGGTTCTAAATAGCATAAGCTATGAATATATTATAAGTATGTGAGCAACAGCATCGAGCTAAAAGACCTTCTTAGATTTGTATACAAATCGGGATGAACGACACTTTGAACCTCCAATAGCGGTTTCTTTTCGTTTATTTTCGAGTGCTTTTTTTGTTCAAGGAAGGTACCCATATAGATACTACCTATATAGATACTGCTCGTCACAACCTTACGATTTTTGTCAGTTTTTGTATTTTGGACGCTTAGGGCGAGCACAAGAATGATCCATGCTTTAGTAAATGGTAAATATATTAGAATTAGGTTTAAAATAAATACAATGATCTCCTAATCATAACAAAACGTTAAACATATTTTAGCCAAAATTACTCTGCGTTTTTTAAGCTATCTATCAGCTTGCTGGTTGATCCAGGAGCTGAGCTACACATACAAATCTAACAAGTTTTATACGATCAAATTAAAAAAGGATCAGCAAGGACCGGTCTTGACATATGTACATCGAAAGCACAAACACTGTGTAGCGTTTTCTCTATTGAATCGAAACGAGGGAGGAGTGTGCGATTTGCGGGTGAAGGTAAACAGCAGTGAAGTAGTCGATTAAAATTGACCACTGCTTTGTTGTGATTCCTATTTTTATTTGGTTCTATTAGTCTCATTCATAATTCCTCATTTAGGAGTTCCTGAAACCCACGTACAGATGATCATGGACATGTACGAGGAAGCGAAGACAAAAGTCGATGTCCTGCAGGAGTCACCGATGAATTTCCAATAAAAGTCGGTGTTCACCAGGGAAGTGTCTTAAGTCCTTTGCTCTTTATTAAGGTCCTAGATTATCAGCTTGAGGGAAAAGTGACGGACACTAAAGTGCATCAGTTATTCTTTGCTGACGATGGAGCCATCATTAGTAATGATCAGACTTCCCTGCAACGAGCACTTGATGTTTGGGTAGATGCTTTAGAGGGGAATGAGCATCGTATTAGCCAAAAAAAGACAGTGTATCTGTACTGCCCATTCTCTGACACAAGCCAACCTATTCCAGACCACAGACGAGGATGAAGTGGCAGGAAAAGTCTGCCATCTTCTGTGACCGAAAAATGTCCCCTAAGCTGAAAGGAAGGCTCTACACCGCAGTTGTGCGTCCGGCGCTCACATACGGTTCACAATGCTGGACAATGTACAAAAAGTATGAGGGCAAATTGACAGCAGCTGAGATGAAGATGCTTCGCATGACAGCAGGAGTACAACAGTTCAAAGGAGGGATCCTACTAAAAGGCAATGGCAATCATCGTTCCCTTACAATCGCGTAAGAGAGGCAGGCCTAAAACCGCCTGGATCACACAAATGCAGAAACACCAGCATTTGATTGGCCTCAATGATGAAGTGATTCAAAATCGGGATGCCTGCAGATATTTTTTGAGGTCGAACCCGCGAACCCCACAGGCGGACCAGTAGGAATGCAGTAAAGTGAGAGGGTTATGATCGCTGTAATCCTGATCATAATCTCATCGTTAAATGGAGAGAAGAAGTCTCAACAGATTGGCTTTAGTTTAGTAAACCTCCGGCGCTTCTATTTTGACTTTACTCTGTGATTTAGCTTGATTGAGGCTGAAAATAGCCTAGCCCCATGCTATATTGGACCGCATTTCAAGTCTTCCGAAGTTGAGCCATGCATTTAGTCAAGAAAATACGAATATTCAATAGTACAAACATTGACCTGACGAAGTTAATGTTTTGCGAGAATGGAAAATGCGTTTCGAAAAAGATGAGTAAAATTTGAGCCTCCCACGGTTATTCTATGAAAGTACAACAAATTGAACGAAGAAAAACAATTTTCCTTGAAGCAGCCTCACAACATTACATTTTCTTTTAGTCAAAGATATCAGCACCTACACATTCAAGTTAAAATTATGTCACTAGACCGAATGCTTGCGCAACCATATAGAGAAGCTCATGTTACCATCAGATCATGTTGAATCGTCACACAGCAGATGCAGCTTGAATTACACGTTCGACAACAGGAAGCAAGTTAAGGTCCAGTTTAGACGTAGGTATCTGGTCCGATAAAAAGAGTTTGGTTTTGGCGCAAAGCATAGCGAAGCAAAGCAAAGCAGAGCATTGAGCATTCTCTGGTCTCTTGTTTTGAAGGAATTCTATACCACAGTTCCTCATAACTCATACTTTCGTTCGTGCATGACGAAGAAATGACTTAATCGATGTCGGCCAGTACACAAAAGGGGTACCCTTTACAGGGTAAAAGCAAAAAAAGAAAAAACGTGCCCACCGTATGTATTGCACAATTAAACTCGTTTTTCTGTTGTTTCTGGCTCTGTGTATCCCTCCGCGCACGTACTCGAATCTCATGAAAACGCCACCGTTTCGATTAAGTTAAGTTTCTGTTTGGATGGAGCTCTTGGTGCAACATTGCAGCAGCTCTGCCTCGAAGTCTGTCTCCTTTGACGGGTTTTCTTGAACCAGGTGAACTAGGTGAGATACAGATACAGATAGATAGATACACATGCGAGTGTATATGCCACTCGCCAGTACGTCAGAGTCGGCGGCGCGCGCGGTATCACAGACGGAAACTCGTGAAAACAACTTTCATTTTCCAAATGCTCACACACACACACATAGAGAAGGCGAACTGGATGACTGGCTTGAGGCTTGAAGCTTGACTATGCAACACGCTTGATCGGGCTGTGATTGTGACGGTTCTTGCTCCTCGCGAGGAAAATTAGGTTTCCCTCTCTCGCTCTCTCTCTTTCTCTCTCTCCCTCTCTCTCTGTCTGTCTGATAAAGGTGGGAGGAAGTATGGCTTTTGCGGTGATGAATGGTGCATGGGAGTCATATTCCATTCAGGTCTGGGCCATGTATCTTTCTGTGAACTGTGAACAGCTGGGCCGCTAAGGCACTAAGTATACTGTGCAAATTATTGCCCAATTGTACACGTATTATGTATATCGCACAGCGAAACGGACAAAACAACAAAAACCAGGAAAAAATCTTATAAAATGTTTCGCCAAAGTTTTATTATGGGAACAAGACACAAATCAAAGAGACAATGTGCAACGAATTGGCGGCGGTTTTCCATTACCTCACAGACTAAGTTACTGTCTGTCTTATTTCCATTGAAAGTAGGAGCTCGCGACATATAAAGGCGAAAAAAGGGAACAATGTCTTAGTTTAGGTTTTTTTTCTTCTTCGTTTTTAGTTTGAACCCAGTTAGACAATGAATGAGGGCAGCTGTGTTGGGGTTTCCTTTATTTCCCTTAAATTATTCCAGCTGTGGGCTATATGGATAGTTTGAGAGGGGGAACGATTGTCGTACTATTTGATGTAATAAGTCGCCCCCTTTGCGAGCGCAGCTGCTGATGAAATACAGGAAACTGTGCAGTGTAACTGGGTTGTTTTGTTTGATGTCTTTTGTCTGATGTGATTACGAAAATGTGTTGTCAATTTTCATCGCCTTGGGTAGCCGAACCGAAATGCTTGAGAAAAAGTCATAAAGTTGATAGAAAGAGTCAATCAGGGGGCTAAGACTGTTGATGGGTGGAACGTGATGGTTTGGAAGAGATTTGTTTTTGTTGACATTTAACTTTTTATCTTGTTTTGTATTTTTTTTTTAGATCACTCGATGTGAAAGGCAAATTTAAGTGATATTTGGTCTAAACAAAGAGCTTGAGAAGTAGTAACAACGTGAGGAATGTTTTGCGATAATGCTAGGTAAATGAACGATAATTTGTTTGGTATTTTTCGCGGCGTGAAGAATGTGTTCGAAGAAAATTTACATAATTAATATGTAGATATTTTGTAAACGGGTTAACAAATTAGTAACATGTTGGCCTGACAAGAAGGAAATAAGAACGATATTTCTAGACGTGTTAGATGGCTATTTGAATTGCGTCAATAGCATGTGTTTGAAATGTTCTGTTCGTAATTTAACACTTAAATGACAACATCGCGACCATTTGATTCAACCCCTTGGGCTTTTCGTTGAACAGGTAGGAATAGAATATGGGGTACAACTAAGGCGGATCTATATAGATTTATTGAGAGATGACGTCGTTTCTTTATTGTCAGTTGATTATGTTGACACGAACTCTAATTCGGAGACTTGAAGTTGTTTATGTTATTGCTTCGCTTAGGTCCGATGGAGTAAAGTTTAACAGAATATCTCTTGGCTCTGCAAATGATGCTTTTGTAAATTTTTCTTTTCAATTAAGGGACAGGACTTTTATGTTTGTGTAGAGGACTTTCAAATCATAGTGCTGCTGTAATCTCTTATAAAAACAAACATAGTAAAGTTACTTTGCATGGATCAACACAGTAAACGCCTAATTGTACCGCTTGGTTGACAAGATTTTAACCCCTCGGAATAATATTAGATGTTTAAATAGAGCACGTTATTGGAGAGAGGACAGTATTTGTAATAGTTTAGCTTGGCCTTTAATTTATTAATTTTTTTCATTGGCCATGCGCAGGGAACCCTTGATCCTCTTTTTTGTCTTATTTGTATTTTTAAAATGCAGTTTGTGTTAGAGTAAATGTGTTACATCAGTAATATCACACAAAATATGTATCCTTCGCGAAGGCTTGTCGTTGACGCAAGAAAGATAGTACGATTGGACGAGAGGGACTATACATTTACTGAAAAAATATTTCATGTCGTTGAATGATTATTTTCTTTAGAGATGGCTGCTTATTTAATATTTTCTTGACTATTTTATGAAAATTCGAACGAAGTCGGTTGAAGCCTACCTTTATATAAACATGAGTTTATAAATTGCAAGATAATAATTTGGAAATCTGTTATATATGAGAAAGAGGAAGGGGGGAGAGAAGAAAAATTTTTATTTGATAGCAGTGTTGTATTTTTAAATAAAGCGGTTAGGGAGCATTCGGCTTTTCAATTTGTGTATACGGAAAGGTATTCGCGTCTATTTCTCCGAAAATATTCCTTGCGTAGCTATTGAATGTAACATTTAGCTTTCTTTTAGACTCGTGGTCCATGTCAGCAGCCATAGAGTATAATGGGTAAAATGAATGACCACGTGAGCTTTAGCTTTACATTTGTGTTAATTTTTAAAGAAGTGAATAAAAGTGGCCTAAGTACGGAGCCTTGTGACACATCTGAAGAAACTAGTAGGCGTGATGAGCATATATTTTGGTGGACACATACATAAAAGATTACATCAAAAGCTCCCACATAAGAATTGGGTGTCTAAATTATTTTGTAGAATGCTCTGATTTACGGAATCGAACAGCGTTTCAGCGTGTTTTCGAAATATCCGTAGCCGATTAAGGGTATACAATAAAGTGACGTCTGAGCCAATACAGAAAACTACAGAAAAACATAATAAAAGGCTACAGTACAGTATGTAACCCTCTATATATCTTTATATGCCCCAAAGAAAAAACCGTTAAGAACATAATGGATGGCATCTTATTTTATTCTAAGTAAACTTTATATGGCAAACAAAAAAGGCTTTTTAAAGCTGTAGTTGGTTAAGCTTTAGAAAAATTTAACACTTAAACATTTCGGGACCCCAGGAAGTATATGTTCCAAATCAAATTCAGCTTCCAAGATCAAAATTGAAGGCCTCAAGAGTTGATATGGGCGAACAAAAAATTGTTAAATCGTCTTAGGTTTTAATTCTGATCCTAAATATATGTATATACTTTTAAAGGTCTACGACGAATGTTAAGTGGTATTGCAAACTATGTGTCATAATTAGCATACCCTTAGATTTGGGTATAAAGAAGAGGAATCTAAATGTATACTGATAGTGCTATTTCTTCGAAAGCCAAGTTGTATCACTCCAATTATTGCTTTTAATAAGATTGGAAATGTTACAAGTTCAGCAGATGTTAAATTTATCGTTGGCGGAAATCAGACAAAAAACAATTCCCAAATTAGTAAATTGCAACTATTTTCTCTTAATGAAATAGCAGAGCTTCCAACTATTGGTGCTGCTAGCAATCCAACAATACAAATACATCAACAAAAATTTAATAAAATCTTTGTCAATCACACCACACGTACAAAGTGCTCACATGTCTGTAATTGAATTATCATTTGAAAAAAGAAAAGTTATTTTTTATTTATTTGTTTGTCTTGGAGAAGCTACATTTTTTTTCATCTAAAGTTCTGCCTAAATTGCCTCACCAACGTGGGATGTATTAATTTCAAATCGAAAAAAATCGTTCAAATATGGAATAAATGGGAAAGTAGATCAGTGTGTTCTACTGCTAAAGGAATATTCATTTTGCATTTTACGACAAACCAATTTGCGGCTTTGGACTTGTTGTGAAATTGACCCTAATTTTGAATCAATAAATTGTCGCTTAACGATTCGTCTATAAATATAAATTTAAGAGATTTTGTGGACTTTTAAGGTCGAACCGGCGAACCCCACAGGCGGACCAGTAGGAATACAGTGAAGTGGGAGATCGCTGTAATCTAGTTTTATTTCATTTATTCACGTGACCATAAATCACACTTACTTTAAGTCCTACACCGCCACATCTGGATGAAAAGCCCTTGAATCAATAGGTCGCTAGGTCGAAGAGTGTTTGCCATTTTTTTGTGTACTTTAGACGACATAGAAAAGAAATCAAATCAATAAACGCATATATCTGATACCGTCTCTCTCCCTCTAAGCTTAAGCTTTGTAGCTTTTTCCAGAAAGTCAATATTTTTCCGGAAGACCCAAAGAATTATCTGGGGTTGTCAGTTTTTAAAGATCTTTAGGAGTGATTCCAAAAAAACCGTTCCCAAAACTTTCCTCTTTCTTCATTGTCACGAAAGTTTCCAGTTTCATGGACCAATGAATCAGATCCCAAAATGCCTGCATCCTAATCCGAAAATACAACTATGAGTTTCTTAAAAAACAACAACAAAGGTATAGTTTACCAGATGATCAGTTGCTCATTCAAATATCTTTAAACTGAATCAATTCTAGAGAGAAACCTTTGTTAATAATTATAGTAACACAAGCATTGAATTCAATTGTATTCGCAACAAAAGAATTTATGTAGCTTAGGCTATAATCTCCATTAAAAAAAATATATTTTTGTTTCTAAAAGTTGATGGGTCATCAACATGTAGAAGAGGTATATCATTGAGACGGAGATGTTGTATACATATTGATGGAAGGATTTTTGATGGAATTGAATTTTGCCGAACCGCATAATCAGTATTAAACACGCGAAGTACCCTGAACATTATTCTAATATAACTGTTTAAAATTATGAACACCCTAAATGGCGTAGGCGTTGAAGATAGTCAATGGAGTGTCATTTGATTCATTTGTTATAGAATGCCCCAAGGGTGTATATTTTATTTTTGTATATTTCCAGAAATACATCATCAATTACCTTGTATAATTTATCCTTTTGATACCAGACATCCTCTTCCTCCTCTTGTTGACTAAAATTCTGATCCAAATTCAGATCATCTCTAGACCTGGATAAAATCTTCCTTCGCGACACCATTTTCTTCGCTTTCTGTAATGAAACAAAAAAAATACCCAAAATTAATGATTATAAGATAAAAAAAATTTAAAATTTATTTGCTTTCATTTTCTTTCCACAAAAGAGAAAAATCCCATCCCACAGGTGCGCCACTGTAAGAACGTGCTTAAGGCATACCTACGCATTCGCAAAGTCCGTTTAGTCCACAAACCTTTGTTTCACAAGTGAATTTATTAAAACAACGGTTTCGACAATAAACCCACATTGACTCCACCTGAATGCAACAGAACTGTTCGTTGCAACACCAAATTTAGCCTAAAAAGATCTCAATCAGAGAATCACACTGACTGACGCGAGTCCAAAGAAATCCTCAAAGAAAAAAGAAAACTGCTTTTTCAGGAAACATTCCCTCTGGCATCTGAGTATTGTAATTTTGATTGAAGATTTTGTACTCCTTTTGAAATGGTTCTCAAGGCATTATCAAGACTAATGATCGGTATTTTGATGGAATTTGTTTTTTTTTCAGGATAATTCCCTACCATTGAGTGCAAATTAAAGTTTATTAAAGGCACAAAATCAAGGGTTGTTGAACTTCGGCACTGCCGCGACATGCGGGCGTTATGAGTGCGCGTAAAAATCGTAAAAATTCTTTTAGAACATTTATTCGCCATGACAGGTGCTCAATTTGACGTTAATTGTTGCATTTATTGTCCGCCGTTGATGACTATGGTGGACGTGCGCTGTCATGTTAGACATTAAACTTAACAGGATCCGGCAGTAAGGATGAATTTAAGAGTGTTCGTTTCGCAATCGTATAGTCAGTCGTCGACGCTTTGATGTGGATGCACGTGCGTGGGATTGTTATTACTATGAAATGAGGTTGTTAAACTTATTTTTTTGAGAAGTAAAAACTAAGAAGAAGAATGTGGATGGAAAGAAAGTAATTGAATATTAATGTGGCGCCGCAGTAGTGTGAGTTTAATGATTAATTGGTTTTCATGGCTTCAAATGTTAAGTGATTTATTACTTTATGATGCTGGAAAAATTGCGTAGAATACATATTGTAGGTTTTTTGGTTGGCAATTTAAGAATTTATGTATTTTGTGGGTTTGTCTTGCCAAATAAATCTATGACCGTTATTATTGATGATTGATTTTTCTATTAGGGAATAACGCCTCCATAAAATGTGTGAAATTTTTAATTTTTGGATTTAAGGTAAAACCACATAATGACTAAGCTTAGAGATATATTTTTAGATTTAAGGCGGTGAGAAGACCAAAAAGGTGTGTAGGCAGGGCATACTTATAGTTTACCTGCTGCTTCGCGATGACTGGGCTAAGTGAGCATTAATGCTGTACGAGTTGCCTCTATATGTGTACATGACCTAGTCTGACTGATTAATTGAGGCCATTGGTAAATTTAACCCCATTTTTCGTCGTGAGAAAAAAATGTGCGTCCTTCATGCCTTCATGACCTGGTGATGTCTAAGAAATTAATATGGTACTAATTATTAAGTATTACAATAGCTTTAAGTTGGTCTCCTTTCGTTTTATGGGAGAGTCTAATGAGTTTAGAGCAATTGTGATCGGGACAAAACTGGCGAAGACAATTTGAGCTCACTCACTTGCGTTGTGAGCCTCAGAATTAGCAACTTTTCGTTCAATTGATAAATAGAAATTAGACTGAGTAAGAAAGGGTTTTTTGTCATTACATAAGACACTGGGTGCGAGCAGAGGAAAGGAAATGCATTCCAGTTAGATTTCTATCAAGAACATCTCAACGGCAGAGCTTTGTTTTTTTGAAGCGATTTAAGAAGACAAATCGGAAAGTCTAGCGAAAACCACGAAGACTGCAGTGGAGAACTATAATAATTCAACAGGAATTCTTCTCCTGAAGATATTCTAAGCAATATTCTATTCAATTGGAACAAGCTATACAAAGAGAAGAGGCAATTAATTTATTATCAAAATGCGAAACTACCACCTTAACAATATCGTTGCTTAGTAAATCACCGTTCGGAAATTTAAAAAGTGTACACTGGTAGTGATAAGTGAAAAGAAAGCGGTGTTTAAACCTTAGTCCTGAAAATACCACTCTAACAATAGGGATGATAATGCACGCCTTAATTCGGAATACCGACTTTGCAAAAATCTTTCCAAGAAGAAGTTCACCAAAATTCAAGCAAACTGTATGCAGAAAACCTGTATCGTGAGCTGGAACAAATATATTCTTTGCTTACTAATATGAATCAGGATACTCACAAGATGACAGAAAACAGGTCAAACAAAGGGAGGAGGATGACCAAACAATTTTAAAATGGTGGTGAGACACTTTTAAACGAGTAATTTCCCTCGCTTTATTTAGAGGAACCACTCGTAATAGTTAAAAAGTAACCGACATGAGGTTGGGAAAACTGTCAAATTATATGAAAATAAAAACCGAAAGCTTGGATGCTCACTTGGTGGATTGATAAATATTTTGCACACAAAACTGAGTCGGTATATCATTTTCCAAAACGTATTTAGTGGCAAGGTATGTTACTATCCTGCCCGAAGCTGCCCCAAGAAGGAATAGGCAGAGAGATAGCTTAGCGGATGATATTTCTATTGCTGTTTCAGGAAACGAATTTGTTCTCCTTACAAGAGAGTACAAGTTCCTTATATTTTCTCTCTCTCTACTTAAGGTACCAGCTTAGTCTTGTTTAATACAAGATTAATCTAACAAAGCTTACAGACAACAGAGAATTTGGAAAGCTATTGTTAATAATTGTCTATGTATCCTTTACTTATGTACTGTGTGGTAGTCTGATGGATGGACTAAGACTCTGAAACAAATCCCTAAAATCGCAAGATGCCTAGAGGAACAAGAAGAAATCTCACATCTTGATATTTCACCCAAATTTTAATTGCCAATAATTGGAAGAAATTTTTGGTAGGCCTGCAATTACCTGCTCAGATTTATAAATGCCTAGGGCTGGTTTGGTTTTCATAGGTTGCAGAGCATGGTCCCCATGACACCACACAAATCATGTGTGACGTGTGTGAGGTTTCTTTCGTCACTTGTATAGGTGACCAAGCTTACATCACTGGAAACTGTCTCATAGGTGCATACAAAATAAAAACAAGGCTTGTCGTGTATTGCTATGACTTTTGCAGAAGCTATATGGACGAGTGGAAGGGAAGTGCTTCCTTTCCTTCTGTCTCCCAAAAACGCTTCATATAGAAAGATTATTTTGTATCATCTTCCGATTGAAAGCTACATACATTTACGAATTGATATGACCTAATTTAAATAGTAGAACCGAAACAAGTACTAAGTATGGCTTCATTTAGTAAATAAAGCAATTTCAAGCTTCTTACAAAACCTGAGCAACAAAATACCTTTTTGACCTAGCAGGTCCAGTGAAAAATCGCACAAAACCAAATCGGCTAAAGTTGGCAAAATGTCAAATCGCTCAAAAACTTGGTTGGGCATTTTTTCGATCTGGGCAATTTTAAGGGCTGTAAATGAATTATGACAAAAGGAAAAAAGAGGTTTTGTTACGGAACCGCTGTATACCATATCTGCGTCCTATTAATCTACAAATATGTAAAAGACTTTTAAGTAGAAAGCTACGACGAAGAGCACTTGATAATGGCATTTTCGCAAATAATCGCTCGGTCAGGCCCAGTAAATAGCCACCGATAGCGTCGCTCACTACGTGGCTTTAGCTGGTTTGTGAAGGTGTAAATACATGAGAACACAACAGAACTTAGAAGAAGAAAAATACATTTTTAAATCCACTCTGTATCGCGATATTGTATATTGTCTAAACTCAAAAAATGTTAAAATATTGAAATGAGCATTTCAAAGCCAAACCTCGCCAGGAATGTCTTTCTACGACATTGGGAAACCGACCGAAAAGGTTTACTCTTGAAATTTTTTTTTACATTTTTATTCACGCCAGAAACGTGATTGAAACCTCTTTACTGTGCAGTCTAAGTGATTTATTCATGTCAAAATTGTTAGACTAACTTGAATAACCATTATGAGTTACTTAAGCTCAAATGTCGAATTTGTTAAAGTGGGCCCAAATCCACTTGAACGGTGCCATCTTAACATGAATCAGTTTTTTTTTTTTGCATTTTGATTCGAATATTTGTCTTTGGCAATCGTGTCTGCCTCTTCAGCTTCAACTTTAGCTTTAGCAATTTCAGTAGATAGCTCTACCTAACTAAATTCCAATCGTGATTGAAATCTCAATTAATTTATTCACTAAATTGAGAGAGACAAAATACAGTAAATAAATAATTTTTCAAAATCAAAACTTAAACATTCCGTTTTAGCCATTCAACTCTTTCGTTTTTTTTTTGGTCTGCGATTAAACACACTCAACCGCGAATAAGTTATAATATCACACCGTATTGATTCCATTAAATTAATGCTAAAATTAAGACAAATTACATGAGTACAATACACTTAGAGTTGCAACTGGTTTTTTTTTCGTCTGTCGTTTCGTTCCACATGGGAAGATCCGTCCGTCCGTTTATAAATTAGAAATTTTGTTTGTTTAATCGAAATGCCCCTTCCGAAAAGAAGGTGGTGTTGTAATAATTAAAAATCATATTTAGTTGGAGGCATTAATTTATGCAAATTGGAGAGAGTTTTCAACTGTCAGTCGTCTGACCGCGAGGAGAAATTCAATTCAATTTGATTCGACTTACGACAACAAGTGTTCCGGTGTAGGTACCCAAAATTGGGTTGGGTTGGGTTTGGTTTGGTTTTCAAAGGAACTTCCCCGAGGCGAATGCAATGAATCTTCACACTTTCAGTCAAAAGATAACAATTTCTGTCACTCTGAAGGGGATATTTATTTTCTGTAATTTTCAGAACTCGAGAAGACAAAAGGGTTTGGGTTCGTATTTTTTTTCTTTTTTTGCATTCGCATAAATTAAGGCATCTCTCGCGCGGCTGACCATCTCTGTGGCTAACACTTGAGATTTCACACCAAAAGCTGGGATAACAGTATTAGCGTTGAAAGGCGGACTAAAGTCGCCTTCATTCAAAGGAATTATACCTGTATATGTGTGAAGGTACTCGTTCTGTGCGCAGCCGTCGTCGCTGCGTCGCGTCGTCGGTCATTTTGGGAATCAGACAAATATACCACACTGACGAAGTGAACTATACCTACTCGATGATGGCTTGATAAAGTTCTTAAGAGTCTGCCACAGGTTAGCGAACCTCATTTGAATGACAATCAAGTGTTTATTATGCAACAGGCATACGCTCGCTCTTCCCACTTTTCATATGGTTGACTGGTGGTTGGCTTTAAACGAACGGATGGTAGATACCTACATATAGTTAGTGTTGTTGTTCGTATTCTTCGTCGTTTTAACTGTAAAATATGTTTGTGCGTGAGTTTGTTTCTGTGTGTGCAGAGCAAACATAGCGACAAACGGACGGACGGACGAATAAATTGTGAAAATAAAATCAATTCGCGGTGAATAGATACACGTAATGAGTAAGCAAGTCAGGAAATCCATTGCGCTAAATATTGTTTTTTATTTCTACTTCTTCTTTTGCAGTTTATTTTGTGTGTCGTATGCGCGTCTACTTCTGGTGAAGTGCCACCAAAAGAGGGGCAGCCTATGGTCGCAGAGGAATACCAATAGCTTCCAGCGAATTGGTGTCGTTTGTGCCATCCAACATTGTTAGCATAGTCATAGTAAGAGCGAAGTCAAGCCATTGTTGTGTTGTCGTCAATGGCATATAACACTCACTCACTCGGGTGTTGTATTACCAAATGCCCCACAGAAAATGCTGAAAAATCTCTTTTTACATTGTTTGGGAGGAAAATATCTCACCGGAGAGATAAGAGATTATTCAACTCATGTATTATTTAAATACACACCTACATTGCGGTGAGCAGAGCGCGCGCCATCTGATTGTCTCAGATTGGTACCTAGGTAGTAGTTCTCACTTCGGTTTCAATTCGAGACGCTCTAAGGTGGAGCCACTTATACTTATGTATATCGAACCATTGAGGGATGAATTTTGGATGTCACGTTTGCTTGGCTCTGTGTGTTTTGATAGTCTGTGCGATTTATTTGCACTTCAACAGTTAAGTGTTTACGATTTGGTTACACAAATCAAATGTTTGTTTGGCTAACAAAATGTACTTAATTTGCATATCATTGTGATTGTAATCGTTTGTGTGATACCCACCATGTATATAAGTAGATGCTTAGCTTAGGTGTACAGAGATTTAAGTTGCCAAAACATGTAGGCATGTCTGAAAATGAGATAATAATAAACACAGTGGTGGAGATATTTCTTAAGGACCCTCAACTCCCAATCCGCTGATCATAATAATCAATTGTTTTCGAATCGGCGAACCAATGGGGATGGATTGAAATTGGAAACGCTGTTCCTATAATCTAACCTCGTCAGCCAATGGAAAGAAGATGATAGCTTCTGCAACAAAAATAGTCAAAGTAATAATTTTGTTTGCATTTTCCGAAATTCGGCGAAATCCGAAATTCAAGGACCTCCTCATTTAAGGGGCTCTTTAAGGTCATTAAAAAACCTTTCAGTTATATTAATTTGAAACTCTTCAAGCTTTTTAAACACGAACAATTTGATAGACATGTATTTCAGCAATTTAGCCTCTTTACAGGGAGGGGCAAATGTTTCTACTTAATACTTATTTGAAACATAAATTGGTATTTTTGCATTTTCCCAAAGACGTTCCATGAGGGTTCCATGGACCCCTTCCACATATAAAAGTAATTTTATGGCGTTAACAGCTCATGCAGGACATAAAGCCTAGTTTTTCCAACTATTGTGAGTGCGAAGATATATAAGTACTAACTGAAAGGGACCTACAATTTAGTGCCGAACGTCAATTTATTTTTGAGAAGATTTTCACGACAGTACTTCTTACTCTTGGTTGTTTGTCAAACTTTCGCTAGAGGTCCGGCAGCAAATAAAAACTGTTTAGGTGATACGGGTGGAATTTTAACTGTGAACTCCTAGTAGTCAAACGCACTTAATCAGTAAGCCACTGCACCCATTTTTCGTCTCATTCGTGATTATTGTAAAACAAACAAACATCCATTCTGATCCAATGGTAATGAAGCAAGCGAAGGCAAGCGATTTGGCATTGGCGTCACAAATGGACTGCTTTGCTGCATTATGTAGCCAAACATTGGATTGGGAAGTGTTACCATTTTCGGCTGATTTGACGACTCTCCAAAGAAGATTTCTTCTTCCTTCGCATTCTGTTCTTAGAAATCTTGGGCTCGTTTTTTAAGTTAACGGGCTCACACCCGTGCTGGGTGCTTAGATTCGAAGATCCTTTTAGCTGGAGCATTGTTGGCCATTCGCTCGATGTGGCCGCACCAGTGTACACATCTTGGTACAGATCATAGAGTTCGCGGTTAAAACTTCAACCCCGGATTTAAATTTCCGAAGACTGACGTAACGTTCGAAATATAAAAAACTATTTCATTAACTGCATTTTCATCAGTTTTTTTATCAGTTCGTCCATTCACCTACCTATACTAAACGCAGGGGAGAGTTTGCTATTCCACCCCATCCCAATGTCCGACCTACATCTTACCGATATGAGATTTTCAAATCTCTGATATATTCTAAGTGGGGACAGAGCTATTCTGGGGGAAGTCAGGCCCACCCTGGCGCCTACATTGCTCCGCCCATGGTTGCTTGTGAACATGTTCGGAGCTATGGCAATTATAATAAAACATGTTTTTTTTGATACATTTTAGCTGCTTTGTATAAGAAACATGTAGAACATAGGTCGTGTTATTTAAGTTTTTAGTTGGAGAAAAATGTTTTTTTTTTTTTAAAAGTGATTTATTGCGGAAAGGACACTTGAAATGCGTAATTGTTTCGTTGTTACTTACTGAATTTTTATCAAGTATCTTAGCCAACGTGGGAGGTGTGAAAATACTCTTCCGCGTGGTAGATATTTTGTCATTGTCAGAAGATGAGTACAATAAGTGTTAAAATAATCACTTAATTGAGCGCTCACATTAATATGGTGCTAAAGTGTATTTTGTACAATTTTGTCTATGAATTCGAAAGCTTAATTAAGAAAGAAAACGCTTCAATGTTTGGCAGACCTTGGCATCCACAATGGCGCGGATATATTGATTAATTCAATAAAACTACCTTTCGATTTGCCCTTGGGTATAACACTATCAATAGATATGCACCTAACACTTGACAAACTTCCTCATCCAATTCGCTCACAAGAGGCTTACTTCCAGAAGTACGGAGTTTAAAAAAAATTCGGTACCACAAATCGCCCGTTTTTTGAAGACGCTCGGGGATGAACAGAAGTACCTACTCTGAGATGCTAAATAACATTTTTTTATGGTGATATTAATGTGCGTCTTGCTATATTTTTCAAAAACAAAAAAACATATTCAAAACCCTAATAGAAATGCTAATGCTTTGCTAGATCGCTGGGCATACTATAACTTTAAGCGATATCTTTACGTCATCCAACTCGTTTTAGTTGCTGTTGCTTTCGATTTAGCATATCCCAACCTTCGCGATTAGCTATTCAACTATTTTTTTTCAGGCTAAGTGTGTGCTATTGTGGGTCGCCTTATGAGGTCTCGAAAAGTTGTTTATAGCAAAAAATATGTAAAAAGAACGTGCGTGTGTAGATCAACTTGTGTCAATGTATGTATGTTGAAGCTGCGTGCATTCATAGTCCCTTTTATGTTTCGTATAAGTAATTTAAGACCCTTAAAGCTATAACATGACTTTGCGTTCTTTTGCCCTCAGGCTTCAATTCAGACAATATTTCCATGTGTTTGGAAATCTGTCTTCATAGAATCATGAAGTACTCGAACTTCTTATGCTGAACGCCATTGTTTTTGTATGGCCTTGCAGGAAATAAGCTTGTTTATGGGATTCCTTAAGATGTTAAATTACTGCGAATATATCACTTTGATTGGAATACTTGATTTATATGTAAATGTTAAACAAAAGAGTTTTGAGGTGTATTTCTTGATTTCTTGAATTTGAAAAGAAGATCAAGCAGCCAAATATTGAAAGGGAAATTTTCAATTGAAGATGTAATTAGAAGAACGAATGATCTACGAACCACTTTAAACTTACAAACGTGAGGGTTTTTATCTTATATATGTATCTGCTCCTTTTGAGATGATATAATAAAAACACTTCATGGGGTTAATTATTTATGAGTTCTTCTAAACTTTTTATAGTGAATATCTAGGCACTTGTACCTTTGGCCAGACTTACAAAAAACGTGGTACGTTGTAGAGGAGAAGCTCTTATAAACACGTGTGTTATGATATTTTGACAGACGACAAGTAACAACGAAGCCATTTATAATGGAAATACCTGAGATCATATTCTTTAACGGGTATTGCTGTGCGGACGATTTGGCCCTGGTGATTGAAGCCAGGAACAATAAAGACGCTCAGAGAAAGTCTAACCAAGTAACGCGCCGTGACCTTTACCAATGAAAGAATATGAACAAATACTGCTGGTAGAGAAGAGAAGAAGACAGAAAATGTCCACTGGGTAGTAGGGATGATTTCTAGATAAAAGTAACTCCAAGTCGGTTGCGATAGATCTATCAAAACAACCAACTTATTAAAAAACCTAACGTCGTCGGACCAACAGTCGCTCACGTCAGTAACAACCACCATTCTTCTGGATTGCTGAGAGATATGGGCCGGCTATTTCAAACAAATGAAATATAGGAAGCAACTTTCTGTGACACCGAGAAGAGGTACCTCTTCCAGTAGCATTGCAGGAGTGATCCAAGATAGAATTGAGAAATTGAAGTACCTACGGCGCAAGCTAAGGACCCCACCATATAACGATAGTAAAAGCGATGGAGGTTAGGGACTTGTGGAGGTGGACTGCGAAATTGATCAGAAGTGTCAGTGAATGAATGGGGCGAAAATATACTTTACTGAAGTCGGGAGAGTTTATTAGGTAAGAGTTCAAGAGAACTACAGTTATTTAATTTTAATTCATTTCATCGAAATGGTGACTTATATGAAGAAAATATCTGTTTCTGCTGTCAATCAATTGAAGCACTCAAATATTCGAAAATATAGTTTAAAAATTCATCGAAATAAGTGTGCATAAAGAGGACGTAATAGTCTTCATTTTTGATTTTTCATTTCTTCTTCTTTAATTTGATTGAAAAAAAAGTGAAAAATTTAAAAATTTTGAATATTCAGAGAAGCATTTTTTTGCCTTTCAAATATTTAATTGAAAAGAAATTGCTACTAAAAGATTAAAAACATCTTCCGACCCCTTATGCAAAAACGTCGCTCTTGATAGTAGTAATTTTGAGGGTGCTAAGAAATGGAGTTTACGACAAAACAAATCTACGACTAATTGCTTCAAAACTACTTTTCTTAAGGACCAAATATATGAATGATAGACCTTTTGTTGCACTCTTCCGATAGAAAAATTCTTTGACAGATATGTATGTACGAGGAGAGCGAATGTAGGAGAAAGAACTACTGCTCCAATCTCAGTACTTTGTTTCGAGGCGACCAGAAAGACGCAATCTCCACTTTAAAGATCTTAAGCTGCGATTCTTCAAGTAGCAATTAGGAAAATATTCGAAAATATTTGTGAAAGTTCAAAATACTGCAACCAAATCTCCTAGTTCTACTTTGTTGACATTAAGTAATGTGGAACGATTTCAGCCGAAAGGTGCTGAAGAAAACAACGAACGGACAGCTGCCCTTGTTTTTGGAGTTTTTAAAAAAAATACTTTGATGTACAATGCTGGTTATTGGCTTTAAAAATCCTTTGCTATTATTTTTTTTAACTTTTTGATTTTTATAAATTTTTAGGGCCGTTACCATTATTTGTTGTTACTTTTTCGTTCTTCACATGGAATAAGGTCGGATTTTGGGCATTCTGAAAATGATTAGTTTTATGACTTCCAAAATTCCACTGCTAAACGGTTGCAAGATTCTAAAAATTTGAAATTTAAGAGCGGCTTAAAATTTGTACAAACCCATTTTCTCCCTTCAACAAATTTCAACAATAAATTACGGATTAAATGTGTTTGTGGCAATCCACTGATGATCCTAAACCACCAGATCTCGATGAAACGCCTTTGAAACTATACGTCGCTGAATCATTTTAATAATTAATTTAGTTTCACGGGCTCATCTTCTGTCTTCCATCATAAAATAAATACTCTATGGTATCTGTTGGGTCTCTTTAAGGTCTTCAAAGGATTTCTATTCATTTTTTCGATGGAATTTAAGGAATATCCATCTCAGAGGTACATATTAACTTCTTTCTTAATTCGACTTAATTTTCAAATGACCCAAAAGTTATATCCCCTTGAAACAGGTACCTTACGCAATAGAAGTGCAAAATGTGTTTAAAAAAAATCCGAACCATTAACATATTTTTAAAATAGTAAACTCAATAAATTTCACGCTTAATTTACTCAATCTGGTTTTGAGTAGAAGTATTTGCGCCGAATATACAAATTTGTGGTTTGTAAAATATGCCGCCCTATTCGTTTGACGTCAGTAGCCGGTATGAAATAACCGAATACTGGTTAGTAGCCATTTTTAGGCATAAAAAAAACGAAATATATTCCATTCCATAAAGTTTCATAAAAATGGCGACCATAAACAGCAAACTTCTCAACATCACTGTTCAAGAAAATTTATCTAAACCGAACTAACGTTTCCTTTCAAATTGATGTTAAAGGTTAATAGCAATCTTCCCTAATCACACATCGATTGGATAAAACTAATAAAAAATCAAACATTTTGTTTGCTTTTTTTTATGTAACATTTATAAAACTCGAACGACAACAAAATAAATTGTTGGTCGTGCTAAAAGAAGTTATTGCCATCCTCGGCTCGGCAGCAAACAAGACTCATTGCAAAATGGAAAGGTAATGTACACCATCGAGTTGGAGTTAGAGTTAGGTACATATAGCTAGATATCGATTGGTGAAGCTGTTACCTCCGTGAGTGAATGTATCTTTATCTCTTAAGCTATTAAATAAATATCAACAATCATTGGAGATTATCGAAATGCTTGAAACTATATTGCTCTTCAAATTAGGAAACTTAAAGTTGTCACCAAACAAAAATAGAAAGTTTCATTCAAACAAGAAACCGAGAAACCAACAATGTTATGAGAAGAAAACGTGTTTCGATTGTTGTTAGATAGATTGTTTAAGGTTTTCTTTTCCTCAACAATTTGCAAAACAAAAGAAATATGTAACTTATTTTTTAGACTTGTTTGTTTAGAGAGGCATACCTATGGTAGGTTTGCCTGCCATCACTCTCTCACATTCATCAAACTTTTAACATCTTTAACTGTTGCCATTTTTTTTGTTGTTCGTGCCTATACTTATTATGCATTCCTACGCATTTTAATGGGACGGAAATTCCGCCCATTAATTAGCATTTTTTATGTTTTAGCTTCATATTGAGTCATAACATAACCATAATGCAGTGATGACACCTTCTGGATAATTAAAATTACATTTAATATGAAGACAGACAGGTAACTGGGAGTAAGTTATTGCATTTTGTTTGTTTTTTCTTTATGTGTGGAACTTTGAAAAGAAAATGGAATTATTCACATGCGCAGGTTTATGCATTTCCCACAGAAGCGCCAGCTTCTCAGAAGGGAGTGATTAACCTTAAGACTATGCAATATAATGATTTGAAGCACGACATATTTATCTAATGGAATTAGATCTTGTCTGCTGTATTCTACTACGGAAGATTGTAAAGAAAAAGCAAGGCTTAAATCCTTCGATGCTTAACACTCTTTTATTGATTTTATAGGAACGAACTTTAAAGAACCATTTGGCATTTCTGTCAAACTTGTCTGTTTGTGTAGGAGATGCTGATGGTGAAAGCAAGTTGCTGCATTAAAGTCGATAACGACATGACCTTTTATGTCAAAATTAACTTAAACTAGCCAACGGGCTGGCAAGTAAACTTCTTTAACATCCATCATACTCGAAGAACGCTGCACTGGTGCGCTTTCGAGTATAGGAACGGGATCGGAAACAATGGGTCTAGAGTTAAACGAAGGCAAGACAGAGTGTTCATAGAGACACCAAACATAGACCAATCGGGCAGAATGTCAAAATAGACAGCTATAATTTTGAGGTATTAAGTGTTTTACTAGGCCTTGCTATCACGTTTACGACAAGACATTTCCTTAGAATGCAAACGAAGAATGACTATTTGGAATCGCTGTTTCTTTGGGCTAAGAAGGCAATTATATAGTAAGGCCTTCTCCTGAACAATTAAGAAAACTGTTTATAAGACGTTAATGGTCTCAGTCCTGCTCTATGGTTCCGAAGTTCCTTTTTAAGGCGGATGAAGATATTGGTCGTTTTGTAGAAAAAACTCTTCGTTAGATATTTGGTCCCATATGCGTTCACGGGTTATGGAGGAGAAGATTTAACGATTCATGATCTACGGATTGTACACTGGCATCAACCTGGTCAAAAAACTCAGCATTTGAGATGGCCGGGACATGTAAGCTGGCCATAAAGGGGAGGCCCAGGCAGACTCAAACGTATTTTTATGGCCTGCTCGATTTCACTGTACACCAACTGACACCAACTTCCAAACCCGCCGAATTTTTGATTTATTCCAAAAGGATAACGCAGGCAATGGACATCGCCTTAGGTTGCGCACACAAGTGGATTATAACTTTAACTAACTTGGAATACACAACTGGTTACTGCTATCAAAAGACCCAATGTAGACGCCTTGGCACAGCTCCAACTTGTCGATTTGCAGTTGTTCTCCACTTCATTTCTTGAACATAAAATCATCTTCTACGGATTATATCTTCCTCCTCATAGGTGCGACCACACATTATTCCAACGATTAAATTCAAGACTTATTCAAGCTAGTTAAGGACTGTATAAAAACACCGGTACGTGGTAGTCTCCTGCTCTAAGTTCAGTATTGCGTTCAAGGTCATAGGAACATAGAGAGGAAATATGAAGTCCCTGAACTGGCCAGAAGTTGATCTCAGAGTGGGGAAAGACGCACTTAAAATCTGAAAATCTACTCCATTTTCAGGAAGATTTGGCCTGTTTACCAAAAAAAAATAGAACACGTGCAGACATCTCCAAACTTATGGGCAAAATTACGATTCACTAGCCAATAGCTATGCACGCGCAGTCAAGTAGTCGGCTTCCCTCACAATATCCACCAAATAGAGATAAAAATTGGAGAGTATCATTGTTTTATTCTAACTGCTGATGTCCAGCATGAGCCCAGATTGACCGAAACCAATCACCAATCACAAAAACGTTCATTCTAAATAGACGACAGAAAAATCAGGACATTTGCACAATCTCCTCCAGGCTTGAACCAAACCCTATTTCCAAACACCAGTTCGCATTGCAACTCTTTTGTCTTCCGCGAAACCACCTCGTTTATGTTAATACAAAAACCAAGCCCACATGATAAAATACTAGGCAAAGCCTTGTCTAGCATAAATAGCTCCCCCAACATGCTAATTACACGCATGTAGAAAGTCCTCACGCACGCGAACAGCAAGTTCGTTCTCCTCCCACTTCATCTCCTCTCTCTCAACGGACAATCGCGAATAAAATGTATATTTGTGTTATATATTTCGCTTCCTATAACATTAGTTAACTTGAAGAAAAAACATGATTTCACGCACAACACAACGGCTGTGTACCACTCTCACTTGAAATAAATTCTTTCAAATTGTGTTCAAGCCACACACATAGAAAAAGATTTTACATTTTTTTAACATTTACCCTTCTTGTTACATAGATCGCTTGCAAATAAATCTCTTTAAGTACGTACTAGATTTTTATATTAACATTACTCAATAATTGCTTAAACATTAAAATGCCTCACCGCGCCAGCATTGGTATGTGTAAAAACCGGGCTTTCGTACGACATTTTCTAAGGAAGCCAGTCTGCGAATACCAATTTCGTTTGTTGTTGTTGTTGTTTGTATTTAAACAAGCTACCACTAGGCAAAGTGAAAACTCCATGAAAAGTGTATATAATCTTTTTTTTCCGCTTGAATAAATCTGGCAGTGCAAGTGCAAACCGCAAAAGTTGTTTTTTTTTTTTTATTTTTTTTCTTGATGGTAAAGTCATGAAAATTTTTGCTGTTTTACTTGGTCGAGCGCCGCTGCTGTTGGATACGAACGAAATATAGTACTTAGCTTGTTGCATTGGAGCAAGTCGAAAATGAAACTCTCTCTGCGGATATCAGTACAGCGAGCGAAAAGCCACCGAAATATATATATAATTGCAGTACCTACCTATAGATGAATTTTCCCCACCTGTTGATGGTTTTTTTTATTTTTTCGTCTCCACTGGAAGTATGGTTTTTCTTGTCTAACAATAAACTGAAGTTATATTTGAGCTCATTACATTTGATGGTTGAAAGTACGAGTGAGTTGTTAGGCTGAGTTGCTGGTAGGCATAGAAACCATACATAATGTATGTGCATATGGAGTACTAGTACTAGTAGTAAATGTGAAAGCAGGTGACTTGCGGTCCATATCTACGTATATACGAGTACATGGGCAAACTACATACACACAGAGATATTTTTGTTTTTTCTTCTTATAAATTAAGTTGTTATGTTAGGAACGGGCCAAGGCGCAGCAGCGATAAAATGCAGCGCAAATAGTCGAAACTCATTGTCCATCTAATTGGATAGAAATTTTCGTGTGCTACACATTTGTTGTGTATCCGATTGATGATCACTTTGTAGTTAATTAACTTTTTACTTTTTACTAACACTTACGTTGACGTTAATCCGGTGATGATGATGATAAGTTTTTAACTTGCATTTGAAATATTCGATAAATTAAAAACAAAACTTTCTTATTGTTAAATTGTGTTGTACGAGTATAGCAGCACATCTGCCGATTATTACCGCTGCGGTAGTAACTATACCTATACCCATAGTTTTCACGATGTCAATGACTCTAATACTTTGCGATGATCGTGTTGTTTTTCCTATCTCTAATTAGGCGCACGCATACGAAGCAGATTCATTGCCTTTTGTGGTTAAAATCAATTTAACCCGCACCAGACACAGGAATTTGTCGTCGTCGTCTTGCTAAGACGGTGCTAATAATGAGCATTAAAGGATGGATTTGGAATAAAATTGGGTGGTCTTGGACTTGGCAGATGTTAATGAACTCTTGAAGTGATTTTCATTATTTTTTGGCCACAAAAGCTAAAGCCAAATGTAAGATGTTGACTTTTTGGTGGTTCTCCTTTTGAAGTAATTATTTTTGAGAGAAATTATCGAGAGCGGGTGTAGGCGTAAATCGGATTATTTTATATTGCTTGTACTTTCATCTGTTTCCAGCGTATTTATGGATGAAGACTTAGCCTAGAAGTTGATCAAAGTCGGCAGTGATTTTATGTGAACAATAAGTATCGACTGACGGGGAAATGGAACAAAGAAACTTGGGAATGGGGTTTTGTTTTGATATAATTCGGTCACTGTGGTGTCAATTAGAGGGGGGAAATTGTATTGAAAGGATTTGAAAACCGTATGGCCATGCATTTTGAGTCCAAAGACACCACTCAGGATTGACACAGAACTCAAATGTATTTCATTAGTGTTTGATGCCAGTGAGGCTAGTCAAAAGAGGGGATGCACATTAGCTTCTCACTATCAACTCATACTACTCACCTCGGCGTTGATGACGGGTGCCCAGTATCTCGATTTAAGATTACCTTTGGAGGGACGTTAGTGGCATCGGATGAGAGAGACCTCTCACTAAGGCACTGTTTCAACTGACGGCCGGCGGTATCGGGCGAATTCTAAGGATTGAATCAACCTTGGCATAGTTTCATTTAGGTCGACCTATTGTTATCCCTATATTCGCCGCTTCCATGAATTTGGAGTCCTAAGTCAATATGGATACCCAACACTAAGTTAGAAAATAGTTGGTGACGGATAAACACTTAATGGCTAATTACATGCCCTGTAATACTCGGCTTCTTCTATCCAAGGGGTCCCTCCAAGTTTGGGGTATGGTAGGAACATGGAATCGAAGCGGCCAATAGCCTCGGCTATGGACGGATTTACTGTTCATGATCCGTCCGGGGTGATCATGCGCTTAAACCCCAACAGATAAAAAACACGACGCTACCAAGACAGCTTTTACAAGGTCCTCTACAGTCAATTGGATCCCCGGCAAAATTTTAGTAATATCATAAGTATGGCATTCAAATTATAACCTTAATGTCTAAATAAGAGGAGGAAATATTTGATAGCAAAATCCGAGACCATAGCCTATACAAACGTCTTGAAACGGGTTTGGACTTATTGGCTTCGCTTCGGGACGTAATGTTTTTATAGACAGCACTTCCCCAACATCAATGGCATAGACACTGAAAAGTCATCGGAATTAAAAATCAGTTGCGGCCTAATCACCAAAACCCTGATATGATGAAGAGTATACCCTTGGTACATTCAGTAAAACAACAAAAACAACAAAAATGTCTTGTGAGCCTCTTCGGAGAAAAAGGAAATTGAGGTTAGTTTATCAAATAACCCCTAAGGACTAGGTGATATTCTTATTAAAGCGAAACTTTGTTAGGCCTGGTTGAGTTAGCCGATTACTATGCGCGTCTAAGGGAAGGTAAGCATTTAAAATCTAAGTTTTTTTTTGTGTTCAATTAGAAAGGGTGTGTGGGGCGAGGGGTTGGATATAATGGGGCCATCGCGATATCTGGGAGTACATAACTTCAAAAGTCGTCAGCCTCATCCTAAACACCTTCACCTTAGTAATTTATTTACCTCCGCTTCATTCCTAAAATTTTCCTTCTGCTACTGGCATTTCCTTATATTCACCCAGTACGTGTTTAATATCCTCCTGCATCTACCTGGATTTCTCGAAATTAGGTTGGGTTAAGCCACAAATCCTTGGATGCTGAGTAACCTTTAACTAACCATTTTTGTGACACACTTTTCAAAAGTGAGAGTACCTCACTGAAGTCCTCCTCCACCTTCCATATATGCTAAAGATTTTCCCTGGCATCCGACAAAGTCTATCATGGTTCTGCACGCATAATGTCTTAATTATTGAAGACATTTACAGACCAGCCTAGATCTGACGACACATGTTTCCAGCACCTTTAGAGCCACTTGACTTTCCTTTCGGAAATCACCGAAGCGCGACCCAAAGTACAGCTAGAACCTCCGATGGAAAGACAATGCAGGTTTTTGGGAGCCATTAAGATACCTTTACAATGGATTCCACCAATAAATACGAACAGTTTCCCTAGATTAGTAGCTGTGGTATCTTCCCATTTAGGAACACCGTTGAAAATGGTGCTCCAAAATCTATCTAACTTTGAAAGAGTTTCATTAAAATTTGTTTGATACCTTACATTGAGAATGCTCAAAATAGAACAGCAAGCTGCTTTTGAATAGTAAGGCGTTGAATTTGAAATGTAAGGTATTGTGCATAAAGCACTAGTTATAACAACACTGGCAGTTCTTTGAACTACCGCCAATATTTCCTGTTTTAATTTCTTTTCCCATGGGTCTGTGTAGAGCCAGAGCATCGTTAAAGGTTTCTACCTACAGTGATCGACATATCCTCACTTATATTAACGTATAAGTCACATTAGAATATCGCAGTATTGAAGAAACTTTCTTAGGGTTTTTTTGTTTTATATAGATCGCTGTTTGCCGACTACCGAGATGTAAAATTTCATAACTGTAGAATGCTCGGTTGCCACGCCTCTCTGTTGGAATATACACAGAGTTTTTTCTTCAAATCCTACCTACCTACCCATGTAACATTCCTAGCGCCATTAGCATGTCCGGCACTTCCTTGAGAATTTCCTTAAAACATAATTATTCTCCATATCTGAGGCCAGGCAGGCTGCACTCACTCCCTCGCTCATCAATAAAATTCTTTCCATAGGTGGATGTCAAACAACATAAAATGTCAAAGAAATTTCCTCGTTTGAACGTAACAGCACGTAACTTTAATGCACTCCGGGAAGGGGACATATTTGATTAAAAAAAAAAAATAAAGGAACTTACCCAAGGGCCCATTGGTGCCATTCAAAGTACCAAACGAACGCACCATCACGTATCGGTGATTGACCCTAAACATCATCACAGAGACGTTCGGAAGCGAGTATGCCGCCGTCCTAAGAGGCTTTTCTTTTGTTTTTATTATTAATTTTTTTTCCATTCATACTGGTAGCCGATTTGTAAGAATGTATACGATTATTAATAAGAACTACGTGACAAGAAATGCATGTACATATGTGATGTGCAGTATTCAAATGTGCATATTGCGCTGGACAGAGGGAAAGAGGTATGTATATGTACATTTTGTATTCGGACCCTGGGTTCGTTGTTTAATGCATTTTCAGTGGCTCTCTTTCGTATCAGGGGTATCTTTAGAAATCAATAAATAGGATCATCATAATGTTTGAATTTAAGAATGGACATTTCTTTTTTCTTATTTTCATGTTAAATATGATAATAATTTTAGTGTTTCTTTTCTTTTTATGGGCGCATTTCGAGAGCATCATTTGGAATGCCTAACGAGTGTGAGAGAACATGAAATGCATTTCAAAGAGAATTATTTTTTTTTACATTCATAATCGTGATTGGAATTTATTTATTGAAAATCGATCGCATGTATTGTTGCAAGGCGAATTATATTGTTAATGTTCCAAAAGGATTTGTGAAAAATATTGCTTTCAATGTTAAATTTAAATGAAAATAATTAACTGAAATAATCTAATGAGTGATTAGAACTGGTGACCAAATGACGTTTGTCTTTGCTTCTTTAGAATTCACTGCAGCTTCTAAGTACAGTGGAATCTCGATAACTTGAATATTTAATAACTCGAATAAAATTGGTTGGCAATAGCGCCAAGACTGAAATTTAAATGTAATTTTTATTTGATCTCGAACGTCTTTACTCGAATGCCTTGATACCTCGAAGAGATTATTTGGCGTATCCTTCGATAAGTCGAAATCTGAAGGTGTATTCCCGTTTTATGCATCGCTTCAAGGGCACTGTGTTTGTATGTTCCTATGGCTTAGTATGACCTGTTAGTCCAAGAGCTGGTAAACGACTTGAGCAACGTGTTTTTACAAATATAAACATTTGTTGGCTGGTAATTTTGGACCTACTAATCGAGGAAATAACGGTCTGGGAGGCATTCGGAGGGTTCGACGCTATGCACCTGATTTTTGAAAATGTAAAAAATGGGCGTAAAGGTCTTACAAGGCTACAATTTTAGTGTGTTTAAGTTAACGGATGTAAGTACATATAATCGAACGACCTTTTTCGAGTAATTGGGGCACGACTTTGAAAGAGGCTTGTTTTCCGTTTGAGACCATGACTAATAATCACGTCGAATTAAGTAAAGTACAGCATTAAGGTAAAATGAATATAGAAATGCATCAACAAAAGCTTTGGGCTAACGTTATTCATGTTTGATAGATGTTTGACAGCTGTGAGTGCCATAATTGCGAGTGTTCGACGGTAAAGCCTGGTATAAAAAAAATACCAGGTGTGCTGAATTTCACTGTTCGACGTGTCATTTTTATTTTCGATGCCATATCAAACACTTTCAAGTACGTCATACGAATAAAAAAAATGGCAATTCGAACAATGAAGTGAAATTTCAATGAGCCGAAGAGCGAAAATTTCAAATATCTGGGACCGATGCTAAGATGTAAGCAATGAATGGATAAAGTGACCGAAAAACTTTAATATCTTCTGTGACCAAAAATTAACACCTTAGCTGAAAGAAAGATAATAAACTGCGGTTGTTCAATGTGGATAACACACAAAAAGTATGAAGACGATTTGACAGCAGCTAAAACTAAGATGCTTCGCGCAGTAGCAACTTGACCGAATTAGAAATTCAAAGACCCGACGAAGCGTTCAAGTCAAAAGAACCGACTTATCGAACAAATTGAAGCACTACTGATTTAGCCATGTTCAAAGGAGGATCACATAACTACATAAGTATATGATTGATACAAAACCTGGACTCCTGTAGATATCTTTTTATGTCAAACCGGCCGTCGGTAATTCATTCATACTGAGGGTGCAATGGGGGAACAATGTTAGAGGGCATAACACTTCTTGCATATGCTGCCTACAGCCGATATTGAATCGACAGGAGTTAACAGAGGTCGACATGGTCTTCGATTGGGGTCCCTACTAGAAATAGGCTCCTGGTGAATCTTCTTAAAACTGAGGTTGTTGTCTTTATAAGAAAGAGTAGGTTGAACGGTTTGACTTAACAGAAAACTTAAGGGAATACTGTATATCTGGGAATGGTCCTTTATAGCAAGCTCCCCTTTTAAGACAAAACTACTTAGACAGAACGTTTTTCAACTGCTGTCAGTGCTAGTCAGTGCTGTTCGACACAAAGCGCACAGCTTCCTGGAAGCTCAATTGTTCTCACTTAAAAGATTCCTATCGAGTCATACAAAAATGAATAGGTCATTTCCTATGATTCGCATCAGTTGTTTGCTGTAATAAGCTTTTACTCAAACACAGCATTGGTATTTTCACCTCATTCCAAAGAAACTTCCGGCTGCTCCGATAATCTCCGTATCTGTCTATGGCTGCAGTGGCTTAGTGGTTCAATGCTTTCAAATACTAAGCGAGGGATCCAAGCCTCAAATCCGACCCGTTCCGCCTAAAAATTGTTTATTCGTTGCCCCACCTCTTGCGAAAGTCTGACAAACATCCAAGAGTAAGAAAAGTCTTGAGAATAGCCATTTCGAATTGGCAAATCGAATCTTCGCACACACAACAGTTGGAGAAGCTAGGCTTTAGGTCCTGAATGAGGCGATTACGCTTAACATTTATGTAATTTTTATTCTCCGTATCTATCAGCTTAAAGCCAGTTCACTCATAGCTATTCCATTCCAGGCGGTCAGAAAGGAAAACAAGAAAGAGGAGTTCTTAAACCTTTTTTTGTTGGTGGCAAGTTGGATTATTGGAGTTCCTAAATATGGGTAGGACCATCACTGCCACCATATTCCACTAGAGATATTTCTTTATATCGACGAAAGTGCTCCAGTATTATAATGCTACCCAGAGCGTAAGTCTAGCAGTCTCTGCTCTCGCAATTGGGGATACTTAAAGGGAGTTCTGTGGGCTGGCTTGTAAAGGGGTGTCCCGGTTCCGTACGCACTTTTTCAGTTCCTATGTCGAAATGACTGAATGGCAGAACACTAAAGATGTTAATCATAAATAAGTAGCCTCCTACTTGAAAGTGCTTTACTAGGAACAACTAATCCTCAAGAAAGGATTCAGTGACTAATAAATACAATACCTGGGAGACAAATAGAGCTACTCATTGACGCCGAGAGAAGCGGCATAAATTAATAATGTGCTTACCTCAATTTCGTAGATTTCTACTTTTTCAAAAAAATTTAAAATCAATTGACTAAGTTATTTGTAAAATGATTTGAACATATTCTTTTTTTAACCACAAAAATTGGTCACGAACATTTAGCAACAAATTAACCGAATTGCGGTATTTGGTTTTATTTTTGTATAACCAGTTTGAGAGTAATATTTTTGTACAAATTAATCACAACAAGTTTAACTCGTATATCTAACGTGTTAGGTTACAACTTAAATTCGCTCATGGATATTGAGTGTCCACTTTTAATTTTGCTTAGCTTTAATTTGAAGCAAAATAAAACAGCAAACATAAAGCTATCGTTGCGTCATAATTGTTTGTTTATAATTTGTTGATTACACGAAAGTGAAAATGCTGTACTCTACAGTAGCATATTTTTGTTTTTGGTTTTTACTTCTCTTTATAATTTACAGATACATATCCATATACTTGGACTGCAATTCGCACTTAATGTCTTTTATTATTAAATATATAAAATTTAAATTTATTTCAACAGAAGCATTTAATACTTTTTTATGTTCAAATTGTTAATAATATGGGTGATGTATTTTTAATGAACAACAACGGTTCGTTGCTAACAAATGTTGCCTTTTGAACCTTTTGAAGGTTCGAAAAGGTTAAAAACTGAGAGTTCAAAGGATTCTGTTCGTTAATCTCTAAACGAATTGTGAACTAATTCAGCCATGGTAGGAGAACATGGTTGGTTGGGAATGTGTTTTTCTCTCGGAGAGGAAAACCTTCTGTAATTCGAGGTGTATACAGATACATTTTTTTATTTCACTCGATAGAAGAAGGTTTTCGTTCGAAAATTAATAACAATTATTGGATCTGTGGAATCTGTGGCACACGTAGGGAGCATTAATGAAACGTTTCAATGGTTAAAGTGTCAAATTGCACACAAAAAAAAAAACACAAAACTGCAACAAAGAGTAACAACAATTGAAGCATTCAGAATAAAAACATTTATATTGACTCTAACGTTACGAAATTTCAACATTCTTAAAAGTGAAGTTACCCGGTTTTTACTTTGGAAGCTTCAATTCTTCTTAGGAACTGCTGAACCGATTTCCGAAATTCTTTGACTATGCGACTAAAACAGCTAAATGTTTGGAAATAAGAAATTCCAATCATATTTCTACGTTTTCTGAGAGCTGAGAAATGTCTTATATTATTTAACTAATATGTTCTTTTGGCGAGGTTTTGTCCGTCCCGCAGAGAATATAATTAGCGGGCCGAATGGCGATGCTGCAGTAATATTTCTGCAGCAAACCAGTCAACGATGAATTATTTTTTTTAATTTGCGATAGATGCTAACTTTATCTTATCTTGGCTTTGTGTTAAAAGCAAGTTTCAGTTTCTGAAGAAAATCAAGATTCTTTTATTTTTCTGTTTGATAATTCTTCAATGGCTTTGTCGATTGTAATTTCAGTAGTAGCGAATTCAGTTGCCAGAGTATCAAAACCATTCAAACTATCCTACAAACTTGAGTTTTCAATTTCGCACTGAAAGGCTTATAATCAGAAGGGACAACAAGAACATTTTATCTTGTTATTTGTATCAAGCAAAGGAATTTTCGTTCTGCAGTAGACGTGAATAGGAAGATATTGAATTGGGAAAATATTTTGCAGGGATTCCTAAAAACTGTTTGGCTTTATATCGTCTCTACAGATCAAATATGTCGTTAAAATTTACAACTCGACGGGAACAGTAGATGGGCGGACTAGCAGCAAGAAATTTGCTACAATTTTAATGAATTTCTCTGTTGTTTTAAGCTCTATTAAGAGTGAGGAGCTTCAAAAATTCTTATATATATATCTTCATGTCAAAATGGAATTTGTTACTATTCCTTTTGTGCGTCTAATATCTCATAGGGGTATTGATCCTCTTTTCAACGTCCAACTGGCTAAGATACTAAACTGATAATAGCCAGCCAGTTTAAGTTTTTGTGCCAATTGAACATATAAGGCTTGATGACCCTATAGAAGATTTCTCAGACACATTTCAAAAGAAAATGACATTGACAAAAAGTAAATCTATTCTATTCAAAATGGAACGACAACTCTAAACAAATTGGACTCAGATTTGTGCACCTGTTTGTGCTATTTAAATATACAAATCCAAACCCACAGATCGACACTCCTTCACCATTCGACTAATAGATCTGCCCTAAAAGCGCTTATGTAACACTTAAATGACTCACAAGCCCATCATTGGTAAAAAAAAAAAACAATCATCTTCATTAACAAAACTGCATCATCTTCCACACAGACACACACATGACCTCAATCCCTCGTTCGTAATCTTCTCGCATTCTTTTCACCTCGAAGATCTACAACAACAAAAAAGCAAAAAAAAAACCTCCAACTGTCTGCAAAAACCAGCAGCATTCATCAATTTCCACCTTGACTCATTACGCCCCTCTGCCGCCGAGAGGAAAATTCATCTCTCGCATACTCTTATGCAATGCATTTCAATTTCCACCAGAAGAAAACGAAGAACGAATCTCAGTAATCCCCTCCCAGCTTTATTCTAAATGCGATATTCCTCATTTGTCTGGCAGGTAATTGCCACCACCCACCTTGTAGAGCTGTCAAAACCACCTACAAGCGATAAACTAAACACAAAACCACCCAGACCAACACTGGTAATTCCAAATTTGGTATCCCAAACACAGTATGACTTATTTCCTCTGTAAAGTAACTAAAAAATCATATCCCAAATATGGTACAAGTCAGCCGTTACATTGATGCTAAATATAATAGAAAAGCTAATTTTGTTTTCTTTAAAGGATGACCTTGCTATAGATACTCACCTCAAAAAAAAAAAAAAAAAGTGCAATCCAAGTGAACGATTTTAGGTATTCCTCAACTGTGATTTTGTATTTTAATCCGATTTTTTTTTATAGATCGACACAATGTGCGGTGACGGGCGGGGTGGTTGGATATTTCCTTGAAGGGGGATCTTTCTCTCAAAATGTTAAGAGTCAACAAATTTGTGTTTCCACTTAGCAAATCCCGTTGTTAAGAGTTAACAAATTTGTACTTCAACTTAGCGCAAAAAAAAAAAACAAACTTTATTCACGTTTATTGTAGGTAGGTAGATGTATTTTTTTTTAATGTAAATGTTGAAATTTACTCATTATTGAGAATTAGTTATAGATAGACGACGGTGATGGTGATGATGATGATTATGATGGCAGTGTGAATGGTATAGATACGGTTTATTTTTTATTATTTTTTGCTTCTTTTGCAATCTGGCAATTTCACTTTTTTTTTTTATTTTATTTTTCCTTCTTTGATGGTACACGCTTTCTTTTTACATATATTTATGTATAACAACTGTGTGTTTGTATTTGTATATGTGTGTGTGTGTGATACACTAATAATAATAATAATAATAATATTTTGTTACTTTCACAATACCGCGCACAACATTTAAATGATGAAATATCGAACTATTTGCACATCGAATTCGAATGAAAGGCACAAAACAAGAAACGAGAAAAATAATCACGAGACGTTTAAAAAAAACACACTATAACCAATGAATATCAATTTAATTACAAGACTGTCATAAACTGTTAAGTGCAGAACGCGAACTTATCCGTTGTGTGCAATCTCACAATAGTCAGTTTGAATCAAACATCGTCTAACTCTCTATTCAAAAATGGATAAGACTAACTAACCTCCAATTTAAAAAATAAAAAAAAAAAAAACAATGACACACAATCCACTATAAGAAAGAGAGCAGTAGCTGGCTCCAGAAAAGAAGTTATTAAATTGGAGGAACATAAAAATAATGTGAAAAAAATTTCGGGAGAAACCAGCGTACTCGACGACTTTCGCGACTCAACTAAACTTAAACCAAGTGGTAGGAGGAAATCGATGGTAAAATTATTTCATCGTCGTCGTCGTCGTTGTTGTTGGTTGACTTTGCGAAGGTGCAACACACAGCAACGATGGTAACTGCTGTATGGAAAGAAAACTTGAAAAGATACCATGGTCAGAGCCGGAGCATGAAAGCTGTGCTGTTACCACAGTAGCACTACAGTCTACAGGTGATATCTATGTGTTGTTTAAGAAAACTTTATCCTATATCTTCTCTCTTTAACGCCAGGCAAAGAGAAACAACTGACCACAAAACTTTGCAGAGAAAACAAAAAAATTGGTTTGTTGTCTTTTCTCTTAAGAAAAAATTAGCATATGATTATTTCATCTTATTTCATTTGCTGAATGTTAATCGAATTTGTGGATTGTTTTTTTGTTTTTTTTTTTTAGTATCTTGCATTAGGCAATAGTGCATTAGAGGTAGCTGTATAGTTTTATTTTTATAGTTAATTAGCATTTTTTAAAATTTTTTTTTTTTATTTGTGTGCGCGCGATAAGCATAGGCAAATTAGATAATAAAAAAATGTACGTCAATGCAGGCAGGCAGGCAATCCGTCAAAATTTATTCATAATTTGGAAAATAAAATGTTTGTCAATGAAACAAAAGAGTTGCACAGCGAACTGAAGCATAAAATCAACTTTATAGAACAAACATTACGCAATCAATAAACAATGCATATCCTCCATGAATATTATGTTAGCGCTGAAAAGTTTCCAACAACAAAATATGAAGAAAATAAAATAAACCACATTCAAATTAAAAACAAAAAAAAACGGTTCTGAAGGTCATGACAGCATTATTAACTGATATCTAGCAAATGAAGATGATTAGCGAGAAACCAGAAAGAAACCCAAATGCTTTTTGTTATTTTGTCGATAATTTTTACTCATGGTGCAGGTTAAACTGTGCACATACTCTATTAAATTGTAGAATTTGAGTTGCGCAAATAATGAATGGTGAGAAAATATGATTAATATGGTTTTTGGGATTTGGGCTTGTTAAGAAAACATTCTGATTGCTGATGTTCAAGGTTGACCGCGGCCACCCGCTGCTTTGCATTTGCGAATAAATAGTATAATTGCTACGAATTATAGTCGCTTAAGTGTCAGTTCAGTTCAGTTTAGAAGTTGGACATCATAATTTACTTCAATCAGGGATGAGATAAAAAAAATATAGATCGATTATGCGGGCAGCATTTTAGGTTTTTTTTCACCCAAATCGAGAGTTAAGTAACTTAATTTGGGAACTGTGGCGAAAATCGTTAATGCTCAAGGCCAACTTCTTGTGGATGAAGAACAAAAATACACACAACTTAAACAAGGTGGCGCAAAAATAACCTTCCGATGTTTTTTGGCTGTAATTTAAAAAAAAATGAAAAACTTTGATTCTTCTTGTGGATTATTTTAATTTGGTCTTTTAATTGTTTTTACATCAAGTCGAGAATATGATGTCATGTAAATGGCCGCCGCCACAGTTGATTGTCATTTGAACCCTTTTTATGGCATTTTCCATCACTTTGGCCAAAACTTCCGGCGATAGGTCCTCACATTCTTGACGGATATTGTCTTTAAAGGCTGCAAGAGTCTGAGGCTTGTTGACATAAACCCGCGACTTCAAAAAACCCCACAAAAAGAAGTCTGGAGCGGTCAAATCAGGCGATCTTGCTGGCCAGTGCAAATCGCCAAAACAGGAGATTAGGCGCCCGGGAAATGCATCCTTCAGCATATCGGTTGTGGCACGTGCAGTGTGTGTCGTTGCACCGTCCTGTTGGAACCACATGTTTTCCAATCCCAATTCATCAAGTTGCGACAAAAAGAACTCGTTGATCATTGCACTGTAGCGCTCACCATTCACAGTAACCGTTTGGCCCGCGACGTCTTCGAAGAAAAAAGGTCCGATGACTCCTCCAGCGAAAACAGCACACCATACAGTGACTTTGAGCGGGTGTAATGGCTCTTCGTGGGTTACACGCGGATTTTCAGTGCCCCAGAAGCGTAAATTTTGCTTATTTACGTACCCACTAAGATGGAAATGGGCCTCATCACTCATGATTATTTTTGATGAAAAATAATCTTCCTCTTGGTGGTGATTAAGGATGGCTTGAGCGTAAGTTAGACGCGATTGGCGGTCAGCAGCTAACAGCTGATGCACCGTCTGGACTTTGTACGGAAACATCTTCAAATCTTGTACCAAAATTCGCTGTAAAGACCGTCGACGGATACCCATTTGCGTGGCACATCGTCTGGTCGATGTCGACGGCGCTTCCATGACATCTTCGGCTACAGCAGCAATATTCTCTGCAGAACGGCTACTTCAGGGTCTGCCACGCCTGGCAGCATCTCGTGTTGTGCCAGTCTCTTCGAGGCGAGCGGCTAAACGTCGCAGTGTTTCACCAGTAGGCGTTGGACGGCTAGGAAATCTGCGACGAAATTCACGTTGTGCCAAAGTCACCGACCGATTATTGCTCAAATAAATAGTCACCAAAATTCCGCGTTCTGGAGCAGTGTAGCGTAACATGTCAATATTAACGTGTATTTCGCATGTGTTTACTACACAAATGTCAAAACAGAACTGACATTAGGGGCCAATCGCAAAATTTATAGCATTTTCTGATAGGAGGATTACTTTTGCGCCACCTTGTAAATATTTACTTTTCAGAAGTCACTCCTAAATATGATTTATCCGACATTACAGCCAAAGGGATTGCTGTTGGGGCAAATACTCCGGAAGAGGCCAACATTTGGGAGACTTCGGGTGCAGATGGGGGTGAACTGATATTAGACAATCAATTTCCACAAACAAATAATAACCAAAGATGCAATCTAGCGCAACAGGACCGCAATGTAAAAACATTATGATTCTTTAAAGGAACTGCACATGGCGTTGATTGATTTTAGAAAAGCATTCGGAAGACAAACAAGGGATTTGATATGAGTGGCGCTAAGACGACGTAGAGTTACTGAAACCGACTTAGAGATGATCAGATAATGAAAACCTGAAGTTCCCAATCAAAGTTGGTATGCAGCGGTGTCTTAAGTACTTTTACTTCGGTATTTCCGGTGCCATGAGAACCTGTCCCACGGCGATCATAGAAGCTTAACCTAATACGGTGTTAGTCTTATTAGGTTAAGATTCACATTTATTGCAACTGCTATCGGAGATCCCCGAATTAGACATAAGACAGAATTAGAATAACAGATCAAACAGCAAAAACACTATGCTGTCACTACTGAAATCACAAACAGCGAAACATGGGTCGGCAAAAACCCACTAAATTGCCAAAACGTCCTAAAGTGGTATACCTATGTTTCAAAAATGGTCTCTGCGGAGGGAGCTTGTATCTACTCAATACCCATGGGAAAAAGTCCCAGTGCATTTCAGGCAGAGCTCAACGCCATTAAGGAATGCGCTAACCTAATTCACAGCTCAGGTATTAAAGGCGATAACATCTATATATCCACGGATAGTCAATAGTCCTTAGTCCGCCAAATATTTACTACAAATCAGTACTGCACTGCTTTGAAACCCTTTAGGCACTCAAAATCTGGTGGGTTCCCGGACACAAGGAAAGCTTGCACAACGAGCTGATGAATTTGCTAGAAAAAACTCGGAGACCCCCTTTATAGGACCCAAGCTTTTCTGTGCAATAAACAAATCATCTTTTTATCTGAAATTAAAAAATTTTCGCAGAGAAGTAATAAGCTCTGATGCTATAAAGAATTTTGTAGTCTGAGTTGATAAAGGGTCTCTGCACTACACAGCTGCTGTTCGTTCGGCTTTTGTATATGAGATGCTCCGTATTACAGCAGCAGTAACAAAGCTTGATCTAATTGATCTAATTTCAATGATCAGAGGAAGCCTTTATTGTAAAGAACGTAAAGGAACAAAGAATATTTACTTAAATAATAAAACACTGAAATATTCGTTTAAGTGGACGCCTACATTGCTGATCATGCCACTGCTTTAAGCACAACGAAAAAGAAGGCTAGCTCAATTTTATTTAGATCATCTTCAAAGTATATCAGGACCCTTATTCAAGGCTCAAGGTCCAAAAAAATATATAGAATTGTGTTAATTTTTGGGACAGCTTCGAATGTCTTCATGATGCATGATCATGGCAGTATTCGGTATATTTTAGCAGCACCCTATATATATATGAGGGCCAACAAAGGCTGATAATATACTTTGCTTGGCACGAGCATCAGCATTAACGTGCATAACCCCGGATAGTCTTATGTTTGAGGGATAAGATTGCTTTCACTTTATACCAGCAAGGCGGCTTAGCTCCACCTACCTACCTTTCAGGACAGGACACGTGGAAAGCCTATTTCCTTATGACCCGTGGCAGCTGTTACACCGATTACTTGCCGCATCTGCATTGTGTTAAAAGTAAACTCTTTCCCGCAGTTAAGTACATCAAACTGGGCGACAGTTTTAATTGAACATTTATTATGTGGAAATTTATCTTTGCAGAAATAGCCATTATCGTCTTTGAATTTGCCTATGATAGCGTATATAGGGACGAATTATACAATGCCATGTGAAGTTTTGGCATTCCCGACAAACTCGTCTGTTTGTACAGGACGACGATGGAGAAATCTCGCTACTCCCTCAATACCGAAATAGGTTTGAGACAAGGTGACGCGCTATTATGTACTTCCTCTAACTTCCGCGACTCGGAAAAAACGTCATCGAAGTAGTTAAATACTTCGTCTAACTGGGCTACACTATCAGTTCGAACCTGTTCTTCCCGGTCCTTTTGTATGGTATAAAGGCATGGACCATGTCAAAAGCGGATTAAAAAACCTTCTGGGATCCTTTGAGAAAGATTCTTCGGGTTACATTCGGTCCAGTTTGTGACGATGGAGTGTGGAGAAGAAGATTCAAAGGCCAAACGAACCTGGCCAAAATGCTTAAAATACAACGGCTGAGATGGCTTGAACACGTGGCGCGTATGGATGCACCAGCCCGACGAGTCCTCGAATCCACCCCTGTGGGATTGTCGGTAGCACGCACAATTAAAGAACGACCTCAACCAACTTCGTGTGCGTAACTGGAGGCAGCTAGTGAGGGAACGAGCTGGCTGAAGGGGCTTAGTGGTTGAGGAACCACGGCCTGTAAGCGCCACCAAAGCAAAGTAAGTAAGAAATAGCCATTAAGGAAATTTCTTTTTCAGTAATACAGTAGGTTAGAAGATGCCTGCAGGCGACAGTAAACTGTTAAGTTTTTGGGGCAATATAATATGCAGCTTGTTTGCAGCTTGTTTTGCATAGCTTTTCGTTGCTAAATCAACCGTATTTATCACAGCCCATAAAGCTACAATTATCATCGATCTTCTTGCGGGATATCTTGAGTATAGATTACAAATGGAACCGAACCCAGACGGTTTCTTGTGGAACTCCTGTCGCTATTTCCTTTAATTCGTTAGAGTCTTTTATATCAACCTTGGACAGGTCAAATTTATTTTTTTACCTACCTGGAGTTTCCCAGGTTCTGGACTCGCGGTTTCCATCTTACCGCGTTGGAGCTCGTCTTTGATGTCAAATTATTAGAAGGAAGAGTCTCAACTACTCCAGGTATGTAGATGACGGAAATAAGAGGTTGGTTAAGAATAAAGAGCTTGAATTTAGATCCAGTACGGTAAAAGGTCTTTTCGTTTATATTATTAAAAGCGATATTAGTCTATACGATTTCTTGCCAAATTTAACCATTTTAATCTTAGCTACTTTCCATTGTCTAGAGAGATCATTAATGAAATCGCATCCAGGAGCTGAATTTAAATTTTTGTATTTCACAACACAGTTCAGCCAGCAATGCACATTAAATTATTTTAAAATTATCAGGTTGTCAGGTCGATTTTGTGATTTTTAAAGTTCTGAATCTCTTAAGTCCTACATAGGTAGATTATTTAACATCGTTTTAAATGGGTCAATTAAAAATTGTAAATACAATGAATTCCGAAATAGTGACTATATGCTCCTGATGGTCACTCATTCGACATAAATTAAATGAAAAAATTATGCATAATATGTATGTTTAATGAAATGCATGTATCGCACATAAATGCTTAACTTTGCCTACTATAAAATGGTTGAACAATTTTTACTGCTCAACCCAATTGTAACGCTGAAATCAGTAGCTTATTAGTACCTCCATTGCGTATTTTATACTCTTCGTTGGGTATAGTTTCCTTTCTTTTATTTTATTTTCAGATACCTATTCGTGGTATATAATAATTAATTGCATTGACTGACCCTATGTGGTAATTTCCAAAGTTTATGTGTTGACTAATACATATCAACAGGGCATCCAGTGTTTTATTACTTTCTGCACATCGGACATTGCCAAAAGAAATATTAATTAACTCTGTGAAAGAAAATATGATTGTACCTACCACAAAGGAAAAACTCATCAGTGAAGGTTGCAACAGACTTATCCAACTGTTGCCAACGAAACAAATGAAACAGCAGTAATTAATCTTCAACTCTTACACGCCAAATTATGTTTAAGAAATAAATTCTTGAGGATGATTTTGAAGTGAACTTATTTCCTACTTTTTATTTAGTATATGAGTTATAGGCGTGAACTAGATCAGAAAAAAGTTAGTCGCAGGAAGTCAGAGCATTCAAATGTAATTTTTCCTAAGCAACAAAAAATTGGATATTGTAAGAGGTGATCCTCTTGTGAATCGGTATTTTCCACAGAACTGTCCCGCACTGGCCTAAATCGTGTCGAAGAAGTTAAAATTAATTTTCATCGCTGATTTTGTTTGTCTCCATTTGTCCTTCGTAGCCATGCTCTTTTCCCTGAATGAGTTGTGCTCACTCCAGGCAAGTTGATGCTGCAGAAATACTTTATCTTCCTCTATTTTTTACTAACTTAAGGACATCGTATTGACTGCGATTTTGAAGAAAACGAAGAATATATTAGCTATCTCAGCGTATCTACCGCTTGACCCGCTTTGCTACCAAAGACGCTGGGCATCATAATGGGCTTATCCTGATCCCTGAGAGAACTTACTTTAAAAATTCGTCAGCAAAAACCCACTTAAACGCCCAAAGCATCTTATATTGCCACAGAAACTTAATATTGTACAAGCAAGTACTATGATCGGTTTGACGTTAGCATTAAATTTTAGGGTTGTACCAAACCAAATATTTTACAAACTGTTCAGAATAAAGTGCTTAGATGAATTGAAACCGTCCCGTGGTGTATTCGAAACAGTCTTAGGTATGGAAACCCTCAAAGACAAGATAAAAAACCTTTGCTCGTAAAGGTGCGATCACATGGTCATCCGGATGACATCCTGACGTCACTATGATGTAGAATTCATCCTAAAGGGGTAATCCCATCTGAAATAAACAAGTTTTCTGACATAATTCGACATAAATTAAATGAAAAAATTATGCATAATATGTATGTTTAATGAAATGCATGTATCGCACATAAATGCTTAACTTTGCCTACTATAAAATGGTTGAACAATTTTTACTGCTCAACCCAATTGTAACGCTGAAATCAGTAGCTTATTAGTACCTCCATTGCGTATTTTATACTCTTCGTTGGGTATAGTTTCCTTTCTTTTATTTTATTTTCAGATACCTATTCGTGGTATATAATAATTAATTGCATTGACTGACCCTATGTGGTAATTTCCAAAGTTTATGTGTTGACTAATACATATCAACAGGGCATCCAGTGTTTTATTACTTTCTGCACATCGGACATTGCCAAAAGAAATATTAATTAACTCTGTGAAAGAAAATATGATTGTACCTACCACAAAGGAAAAACTCATCAGTGAAGGTTGCAACAGACTTATCCAACTGTTGCCAACGAAACAAATGAAACAGCAGTAATTAATCTTCAACTCTTACACGCCAAATTATGTTTAAGAAATAAATTCTTGAGGATGATTTTGAAGTGAACTTATTTCCTACTTTTTATTTAGTATATGAGTTATAGGCGTGAACTAGATCAGAAAAAAGTTAGTCGCAGGAAGTCAGAGCATTCAAATGTAATTTTTCCTAAGCAACAAAAAATTGGATATTGTAAGAGGTGATCCTCTTGTGAATCGGTATTTTCCACAGAACTGTCCCGCACGGGCCTAAATCGTGTCGAAGAAGTTAAAATTAATTTTCATCGCTGATTTTGTTTGTCTCCATTTGTCCTTCGTAGCCATGCTCTTTTCCCTGAATGAGTTGTGCTCACTCCAGGCAAGTTGATGCTGCAGAAATACTTTATCTTCCTCTATTTTTTACTAACTTAAGGACATCGTATTGACTGCGATTTTGAAGAAAACGAAGAATATATTAGCTATCTCAGCGTATCTACCGCTTGACCCGCTTTGCTACCAAAGACGCTGGGCATCATAATGGGCTTATCCTGATCCCTGAGAGAACTTACTTTAAAAATTCGTCAGCAAAAACCCACTTAAACGCCCAAAGCATCTTATATTGCCACAGAAACTTAATATTGTACAAGCAAGTACTATGATCGGTTTGACGTTAGCATTAAATTTTAGGGTTGTACCAAACCAAATATTTTACAAACTGTTCAGAATAAAGTGCTTAGATGAATTGAAACCGTCCCGTGGTGTATTCGAAACAGTCTTAGGTATGGAAACCCTCAAAGACAAGATAAAAAACCTTTGCTCGTAAAGGTGCGATCACATGGTCATCCGGATGACATCCTGACGTCACTATGATGTAGAATTCATCCTAAAGGGGTAATCCCATCTGAAATAAACAAGTTTTCTGACGTCAGCATGTCATCCGGATGACATGGTTGGATGACCGTCTGATCGCACCTTAAGCAACGGATTGCGAGAACGCTTTGCCGCAATTACCATATGAAAGCAATCTAGCGCGTCGAGTTCAAGGGACCATTTGAATTAGTGCAATAAAATGTAACCGAGTGTTTTTGGCGATGCAAGCAGGTGCCTCCAATGGAAAGCTGCCTGGGGTAAACGCGAACGAAAATTATTAAATTTGAAATACTGACTACTTGGCGAGGAGGGTTATGATCAATATCGAACTGTACATATTGGTGATCTGCAAAAAAAGTCACCAACTATAGATCATGTGGTTGATATTATTGAAGACTAAAGCAGTGTCTAGAAGGGATGGAAAATTGGTTACAATTGTAACTTTTTGGAATCACTGTTAAATGTTACACAGTTACAATTCACCATTCAAAAGCTACAATCAGTTTTTTGGTGTATCTACAATAATTCTCTTCAGAAAGTACCTAAAATAGAGGTACGATAAACGTATGAACTGTGCAAGACCATTTTCATTGCGAACAGCTACATTTTCCCCCAAAATATAAAACAAGATTATGGCCAAAATATTAACAATAAAACTGTACACGTTTCCACCAAAAAAAAAAGGAGATTAACATTTATAGGTCCCTATGCTTCTGGTTCTCAAATATGCGCGCTAAATGTACAACATCTGGTTATAAAATGGCGTCCACTTTTCAATTCTCAGCAACCAACGACACTTTTGACATATCCAGTGTGTTCACAAGCCGATTCTTACATGTAAACCTAGTTTTTTTCTAGATTATTTTTTTAATTTTTTTCTTGCATTCGGACACATATTTTATTTTTTTAAATGTGATTAAAATAAAAGAAAAGAAACGAAGTAAAATATCTTAAACGGTAGACACGCATTTCAAATAAATTTGTGTTTCCATGTAAGCGTGGCCAAAATTTTATTTTATATTTCACTCCGTTCAAAAAAATGGTTTTGATTACTACCAAAAGTTTTCATTCGAAAAAATTACAAAGAAAAACTTTTAATTTATTTGGCTTCTTTTTTTAAAAAATTCGACAACTGACATAAAAGTTTATGTTTTGCAAATATTCATAAGATGTGAAGATTCTACTGTAATTGAATATGGTTGTTGAAATTATCATACGCTTTAACGGTGACAGACACCTTAAAAAGGTTTAAGCGTTTCGAAAAGAAAAATGGTAGCATTCGTAACGTGTTTCGCGCACAAACGCAAACATTTGAAAATAACAAAACTTGTACACATATGTAAGCAACATTTTCTGCAATCTGTGTATCATGACAGAAAATGTTTCATCAGATGAAAAGTTACATTTCAATACCAAAAATTGCAATTCATGTTTGCAAAAAAAGTACAATTCGAAAATTTGATTTTTCATCACTGGTGTCTAGTACTTCTTGTTAATTTCTTATAATGAAAGTGGGATCATATAGTACACGTAAAGATCTGAGCTTAAAATGTAAACAAAAAGTAACTAACCTCTATCATTAACATAAAATCGTTCCACTGGTGTTTTGATGACATATCTATATCATATAAAGTGGAACCAATCTATTCACCGTGGTGGTGAAAGTAAGGTTGTTGCGTTTGATATTTCAAAGGCATTTGACAGAGTTTGGAACCAAGCTCTTTTGTCGAAAATGCGTGCATTTGGAATCAATGATACCTTTATTCAATGGATTAGAAATTACCTTTCGGACCGTTCAATTCAAGTTGTTTTGGACGGTTTCAAGTCTGCAACTTACCAAATAAATGCGGGTGTTCCCCAAGGCTCCGTTTTGTCTCCGACTCTCTTTCTCATTTTTATAAATGATCTACTCTCTGTTACTTCTAATCCTATTCATTCCTTCGCCGATGACAGTACCCTCAGCTTTACATATTCGTTTCCTGGGCAACGCCCCTCATCTTCGCGAGTTGAACTGGAACGGCAACGTATGTTGAGCACATTAAATTCCTATCTTGTCAGCATTCTTGAGTGGGGTAAAACCAATAGAGTAGAATTTAATGCTTCCAAAACACAATGCTGTCTTCTGTCATTAAAGCGAAACCTCAATACTCTGCCATTATCCATGAATGGCACTTGCATCGCTGAATACGAAAGACTTTCCATTCTCGGTATGTGTGTTAATGACAACCTTCGTTGGAATGACCACATATTCGACATCGCCAAGAACGCTGCGAAGTGTCTAGGCTTCCTTAAGTGTTGCAAGAAATATTTTACTCCTTCTGATCTGGCTACAATCTACAAGGCGTTTATTCGCCCAAAATTTGAGTACAACGCTCATATCTGGTCCGGTGCACCAATTACATTTTTGGAGCTACTTAACAGAATTCAAAAACGTGCGATAAAACTTATTGGCGACCGAGATATTGCGAATTCGCTTGACCCTGTTTGTCATCGTCGTAATGTCTCCTGCCTATCGTTGTTCTATCGATACTACCATCCCAAGTTCTCAAACGAAATAGCCAGTTGCATTCCTCCCCTTCAATACTTCAACCGTAATACTCGCCATGCCAGGAATGCTCATCAGTTCACCCTAAAGCCTCTATTCGGTCGAACCGTGAAATTTAAGTATTCGTTCCTCTGCCGTACAACACGAATGTGGAATGCTCTACCTCACTCTTTTTTTTCCTGACCATCACAATTAACAAACATTTAAAATCAATGTGCATCGGTTTCTCATCCTTTCTTCTAATCCCTCATTTCCTTAACGCCCGTGCTGTGTTACTATAATATTATAAGGGTGCTAACAATCCCTTTTGCACGTGCAAATTATAAAAAAAAAATTGGATCGGTCCAGCTTCCACGATGACCAATGGTGACTGTATGGTGACCGCTCACAGCCGACGATGAGCGCAGTTCTTTCAGAGTCTTCCAGCTTCTTCGACAAGCCTAACCAGGGAGAGGACCTACGTTATCGTGGGAAACATATTCCGATTCTAGCCAGTATGTGCCGAGATACATATAGCGTACAGTCGTGAGCCTTTACTCCTCGAACTTGGTTTTCTACAATCCACAGTTCTTAATCTTCCCTATCTTGAGCAAGACGGAGAAGAAGCGCAGCCGAAGCCTTTTTGGAGTGCTGGAGTTTAATCTGTACTAACAGCAGCATTTCTGCTACAATCAGGCACCTTTACCAGATACAAGACCTCCGATTCGGAAGACAAAGAGAGGAGTTCATCCCCTCGCAGAAGAATGCAGGCCATCTCCATTTCCGACATGCTGTCACTGTTGGCAGATGACAGGAACATCGTCTTCCGTAGAGGGAAAAGAGATTGTTGAACCGGGTTCAGATAGGAATCGGGATGAGGAGGCAGTTCATCTTTTTCATAAACCCGGAGTACAATATGCTGCGAACCGAACCTTTCATACCTTTGGTCAGCGCCAGTGCCATTTCTGATTGATCACTATCACAGCCAATCTATAGAATCCCTTTTGCTTCTCCAGTGAATCGGTGGCAGCCACCTTTCAGAGTATTTGATTAAGTCCTCCTACAATTTATTCACATTTGGATTTACTACAAAGTTTTACAAAGGATTGAAGCAGTTCCAAGTAAAAATCTAATCCAATCCAATCTAATCCCATCCATCCATTGATGCTACTTAAACTTGTTCGCGCACTTAAAACTATTCGCACCTTCATCAAGGCATCTCTACACACCCAAACAAGTAAAATAAACAAAATGAGAACAATTGCTTAAATTAATGAACTTCCCAGCGTGCAGTTAAGTAGTACCACAGGAAACATACTCGCGTCATGTTACTTCCATAGGTAGTTGCCGCCGCATGTCGATTACATCAAAACTGTATTTTGCTTGCAAAACTTTGACTGCTTTTACTTTCATCGATGGATGTTATGCAACCCATCAGTCGTCGTCGTTCCTCGGGATTTTCAAGCAGAGTATCTATGTACATATTATATGAAATTGATATTGTAATTATAATTTAAACAGAATTAAAATTCTTTTCAATTGCCGCTCTGAGGCTTCACACACAGTTTTTGATGGAAAAAAAATTAAAAATATGTTTACATTTTACAGTTTTTGTTTTTTTTTTTTTTGTTTTTTACTTCAGGCCAGAGTCTAGATTTTGATTTCTTCAGACAAGGTGTGGAAGCTCATCAATTGAAAAACAAAAAAAGAATGTTTATGTAAGCAAGACTACAAACTGTAGAGATTGCTTTGTAAAATATGCACACAAATTTTTTGTTTTATTCAAGTAGGACTTTGGAAGTGACTTATTTGGAATGTTAAAGCAGTTTGCCTTACATAAACTATTTTTATACATTGTTTCTAATCTAGACGGTTTTCGTTTTCTTACAGTGAGCTATAATGGAAACAAGCTGCAGGCTTTGCCTGAGTGTAAATAAGATTTCTATTAGGTAGGTTCCCACTTATTAAACTGCTAAGTGAATTCCAAAAGGAGTTTACAATATGGGTTCGATCTTTTTAAAAGAGAAGTAGAACTGTGAAACTACATTAAAAGAGACAAATATTTTACTAAACTCCTTTACTGCCGCTTGGATAACATCTGCATTTTTAAAACGCATAAACCCTTACCAAGCAATGCAACGCATTGCAGCAAAAACACCATGCAAATACGTTCACTGCTTCTCTTACATCAGGTAAGCCGCAACACACAGACAGAAGAATTTTTGGACTTTCCCTTCAAACATGCTATATACCTTTGGTAGAAGGTTGGTGGATGCCCTTGCGACGGTAGTCATGGCTCACTTAGACCAGCAAGGGTCCATTGGGTCGACAAGAAAAAGCCACTGTTAGAGGCTCAAAGTGTCGCTTTTTTATAGCTATCCTGATTTGTTGTATACAATTTCGATTTGTATAATCGAAAAATCTGATCCTACAGCTCATGATAGAAGTAACTGCCGAGGGTCATAAACCTTATGCTATTTAGGCCCAGACATTCGGACACGTGATTCCTTGCCTGTAATACCTTGGTGACCAGGCACCCAACACCCAATTTTGTGTTTGGCTAGGTTTTGCAAAACATCGTAACAGCACTTTACTGTCACAGAATTAACATTGTTAGATGATAGTGCCGGTAGTGCTGCTTGACTATCCGAGAAGATATGAATTCTGGCACCTTTAATTCCTTTTCGGGAATTAAATTTGATCAGATCTGAATGACATGAATTTCCGCCCGAAATACCGTGGGACAGATTCTCATGGGTATCGAGACTGTTGGGTCCAAAAACACCAGCTTCAACTCCAGTTTCCATGTTTGATCCGTCGGTAAACCAGATCAGACTTCTCGGATCTAGTGTCGGAACATCATTTGCCCACTTAGAGCGGTCTTATATTTTAACCTCGAATAGATTCCCAAACTTTTACTCCCTAACTTTAATATCAGGAATCCCAAACATGGGATGCGGGATCCCAAACATGGACATATTTTACTGGGACATATTTTACTGCATTTGTGGTTTTCAGGTGACCACAAGGTCAACCGGATTAAACTTATATTGAAGTTGCAGCTTAATAGCGATTCTAGTAGCTGTCTTCTTAATGAAGATCTTTATGAGTGATCTTGAACTTCTGAGACTTAGAAGGAAGTTTAATTTGGCTTAGCAAACTTTGCTCGGAGGGGTTGATGTGTTGCAAAAAATCTTATTTGAACTTCGTGATCTTGACAGGATTCATTGTCTTCAATTACAAATAACCAGAACACTGCAATCGATGACTAAAACTTAATCTTCAATTGCCATTGGAACATATTGGCCATGTTGCAAGTGTTCAGCAAAATGAACGCCACGGTTCAACAATTGCTGAGTAACAAATTTCAAATTGAAAGATTGATTGGAGCCTTATCTTCGATTGGGTTACCCAAAGCATCGACAACTCGGCTAAAGAGCTCATTACCGAGTATAGCCGTCAAAAGCAAAAGTTCGCCTAGGAATATGACTTGTTTGATATCTTATTGTTACCGAGAAAGGCAACAACACTGTTATCAGGTTTGATATCTAACACTTTTCAAACCCGAAGAAACTTGCACTATCTCGTCAGCCTGGAGGTTTTCAAGTCATATTAATTAGCAATTCCATTAAAAATGCTTAATACATGACCAGTTACTTCCAAATCGGCCTTTGGGGCAACTCACAAAATGGTAGAGCCCTCGACGCTGCGTACCTGTAAGGCAGCTTTGCATAATCTATGCAGCATCCGTGGTAGGTCTCACTACTCACAATGCTTTAAACTTTAGGATTTTTACTAAAAGGCTTTGATATTTTGGACTACATCCACATCTAGTATCGAATGAATAATTTCTTTTTGCCATAGCAGCATTCCCGGGATCACAGTAGGCTGACATATGTCATTGGTCGGGAGCCCATTAAGTAAGTTAGTATTCAACTTCCGAAAAGTCTTAAGCTGTTAAAATAACATCGAATGTCATCTAACTCACACCTATGGCAATGTATTAATATTTCACATATTTTCCAACAAATTCCAACCGACCCACCCTTAACGCAGACAACAGAAACTCACACCATCCACTAAGATCAGAAATTAATGGTTTTAGAACAAAACCATCACCTCCATAAATTGTTCATTAATTTTGCGAAACAATATCCGACCGTGACTACTAGAATTCCGATTTGTTATTTATTGCTCCCGTGAACATGCCCATAAGGATTGATTAATCAAACAATCAATCACATTCCAAGTCCACCCAAAATGGAGTTTAACAACCTTATCACAATTAATTCTTGTCCACATTCAAATAAGCAACGAACAAAAGTACACCACACGTTTTAATTTACTGAATAAATAAATGTTCGTCAAGTCAAGGAGCCAATATTCCTATTCCAAATAAAAACCCACAAACACTCCTGTCATGGCTATCGAGAAGTTGACAATTTCCCATTGTTCAAATTCTCAAGAGTACTTTGGACAAGTTTACGAAAACATGCCAAACGCGCCAACTTGACGCGATCATTGACTTTGTTTCAGCATTCCAGGATGCTTGTATCTCTGTTTAATCGAACATATCCGTTCTATTACAACCGAAAATTGGTTCAATAATTAATGATTGATCGATCGAGATGATTAACATACTTAACGACCACTCCAGCATTAGATCAATTAAATGTTAGCCAAATGATGTGCACCAGCAGATTAGCAAATAAGTCCCAATTGACCTTTCGACAAAATACGAAGAAAAAAAAATGCTAAATCTCATATCTTTCAATCAAACCCGAGGTGTTAAATTCTCGCCTCCATAATATGAAATAACGAACCGGATCTCCCCTGAAACGCCATCTATACTATATAGCCTATGGGCCATTTTGCTAACTTCGAACATGGCAAACACAGCAATTGTCATTATGACAGCAGGTAGAGCAACTAAACGACATATTTGTGGACAATGGTCAAAAGTAGCTGTGCCGGTAGTCAAGTTCGATTTGGTGTTTTTGTTTTTTTTTTAGTGACACTTTAACGATAAGAACCCAAACCAGAAGCCAGTTAGGTAATTATGGGGAATTTTCGAGAGATACAATCGCATTCAAGTTTACTCACCTGCGAAGGAGGAGGCACGTGCACGTGTACGACAAGTACATGCTGTCAATTAAATTATCCAAAGTTGGGTCAGAGATTAGCAAACATAATCCAGTAAGTGACACAATTGCAGAGTTTTCTACGGCGGCGGCAAAAGATCTCGGACATGTGATTGCGGCCAGTATTCAACAAATGTCATTTATCGGCCGATGGGACGCCATATACATAATATAATGGCAAACTATGGGTTAAGTGTATCCGGGAATCCAATTAGCTTTTAAGGGCTCTCAATGGCAGCATATTTGGTGATTTATTAATGCAAGGATATTCCATTCCAATTGAATGGGAACACGAGTAATGCCTAATTAAGGGTTCCATGTGAACGGTGGACAGTGGATAAGACATAAGTAGACAGGTAAATGCCATCATGCCATGGAGTATCAAAAGAAACCTACGGCCATTCAAAAGTCTTGCAGTTGTAGATACCCGTCCTAAGTAATCGTTATGTCTATGAGTCTACCTATGTCTGTGAGTCATTCTAGGAAGTGGCTTTAGAGTATATTTAAATACCGCTTAAGTATTTATTTAACGTCAACGTTGATGGAGCAGTCTTATTGTGCCAATTGACATTGAATGATTTCAATTAATTTATATTTTTTGGGGGAGCGCCGACCGTACTTTTTCACTGTCCACTTGCTTTCAAATTGATTGTATTCAATATATGTAAATACAATGCTTAAGTCTTGGCTTATAATAAGATTGATCAGGCTTGGTCCAGGTATAAAAATGCGAATTTGTATTACCGACCACCCACGAGATAAAGAAATCAAACTAAATTATTTTTTCACTTCATTCTAATAGTGTACGGTCTCACCATTTCTATATTTGACATGAAATATAGAATTACCACCTCCCACTAGATGATAAATTATATTCGTTTGGTCGGCGTTGGTTCGATAGATTACAAGTCTATTTGGTTTCCCTTCAAAGGAGAACTTTAATGACAGTTACTAACATCTATTTCGACTTTTCTATGTAAATAAGCGATATGCTCATCGGCGAACTTTATCAAAGATGTCAAGTATCTAAGCGCTACATGACTCACATAGAGTTATTTTATTACCACGACAATAAATAAAGGAAGGATCTGAAAGTCCATTTGGTGAAAATCAACCTAAAAAGAAACTATGGATACACTGCAAGGGCGGGACCAATTGTGACGTATACAACAACTGTTTAAAACAAAAGTCTAACCAGCTCAATAAACATTTCTACAACGATTTTTTGAAGGTAAAAATGTCAATCCTACGATCAAACGTTGAGCCAAAATATTCTACAAATTCGCACTGGTAGGATAAACTTCTGTTCGTTTGTTAAAAATATCAATAACTCGGCATTGTCATCTATTGCGGCTGGATCCTCCTGCATAGACCGCTTACGAAACATAATAGAGCGATGCGTTGAGTGCAGGTCTCCGTTACATCTTCTGTTTTTCGACTTTGAGAAGTCTTTCGAGATGCCGTATGATTGGCTTTGTGCATGAGAGACATTCCAGAAAAACTATAGCCTTAAGGCAACATACGACGGCGGTGAGTGCCACGTTTTACACAATGGTAAGATTACGTTGGATTTTGAAGCCCAAAGTGGAGTTCATCAGGGTTGCAAGATGTCACCAATATTGTTCTTGGTGCTTATGCAGCGTTGACGGAAGGCAACTCTAGAATTCGTTGGACAATGACATCTTACCTTAAACACCTAGACTACGCTGACGATGTTTGCTCACAATCTAGAAGCTGTTGCAAACAAAGTGGGGTTCAAAATAAACACAGCCATAACAAAAGCCCTATGCGCGCTCAACTCAACATTGCCGGACAGAAAGTCGAGATAGTTGACAACTTTCATTCTTTCAAATGAAGTGTGGTCTCGGCTAACCGCGGTAGCACCGAACTGGATGTGTGCAGCAGAATCGGGAAGGCTAAAGCTGCGTTTGGGATGCTATCCAAAATGGAGAAGCAATGTAATCAGCTTAAGAACCAAGCTGCGACTGTTCCGCTCCAACGTAGAATCGGTGCTGCTTTATGGGTTCAGTACCGGGAAGTTGGACACCACTAACACCCGCAAGCTGCCGATCTTCGTAAATAAATGTTTAAGAATCATCCTGAGGATTTTTTGAACCGTTACTCTATGAAGACAATTCCATTGCGAAGTACGAAGAACAGTCGACGAGAAATCATCTCTTTAGGAATGAGTTCGAGGGAGCTGAAACGCGTTCCAGAACTCCAAACAAGAAGGCCCGCAGACGTTGTTAACGCCGTATGCCTTTAAAGGACTTGTATATGTATTTATCATATCTACAATGATATTCCAGCTGTCAGCTTTTTAGATAAAGGCAATCCGCTTGCTGCCAAATTTGAAGCTAGCTCAACGCTCCTAGATTGTACTTTGAGCATGTTGAACATTCTATGGGACAAATTATTTTTTGCACTAGAACAGTAGCAAGAGCACTTTAAGAACTTAACATATTTGAATTGCATTGTTTTCCGTTTTTCCGCTTCGCGAGACAGCTTGTGTTTTGTCCATCCGAGTTGACGCCATGATCCGTCAAAAAACTATAAAGAATTTACTGTCTGCGGCGCAATCACTGCTATTATAGCTACTCCCAGACTAAATGCAACGCTAGTGTCTTAAACATTTCACCATAGTCGTTGTTGCCAGTACAGACAGTTTTGCACTTGTTTACCACTACACCTATTCGTGCTGCTTTTGTTCATGTACTCGCAAACAGCGTTATTACTTTTGAAAGATTGTGCCTCTTGTGCGCCTTGCCCAAATACTTTTTTGACATCAAAGGACCAAAGGCTGGGTCGTTATCAACCTTGATGCAGCAGCAAGCTTTCTCCATCGTCATTTGCACAAACGGATCAGTTTGGTATGGATGCCAAAACTAGACATGGCTCTTTATAGCTGATCTATTTAGAGATGGCATATGTGGCTTTAAAATCATTAAATCATTAAAGTGCACGACAGCGTCATACGAAAATTTCTTGGTACATGAAAAACGGTTCTATGTTAAGGCTTAACTACATTCGGCAAAAATTGAAAAGAGTGACTTTTTAAGTGATTTCACCAAAAAAAATTGTGTGGCAGGTACCTAAATAACGGTAAACGATAAAGCAAAACAAAAAAAAAGAGATGTTATCCCAAGCGAACTTTGAAGCAAATCCGTCGCGTCGAACCGTTTCGACATACCACTTTCGGATAGACCGACGGACGGCGTTGGCAGACCCACTTTTTTGGACTTCTCTAGTCGTGATATCTTCTCTCATACTCACTTTGAGTTGGAAATCGCAATAACTTCCTCTTTAGTATACTAATGTATACGAGAAAGTTAAAATGTGGCGAGTACCGATCTGCACTTCTTGATTTATCTCCAGCATCTGCCGCAGGTCAATAACAAAAGTCTACCGAAGTTTAACTTCAGGCACAATTTCAAGATGGCATTCCCAGGCCATTTCAACTGGGAACAGAACAAACCAACTACTTCAATAGAAGTTAATATCCGCACTCTGTAGTACGCGTCACAGAGTAAAGTGGATATACCGCCACTCGCATGGCTCTTTGAATTCGAAAACCGACTTGGGCTGTGCGTCAGTCCCCTAACTGCAAAATCGTTTGCATATGTCTGTACTTCACTTCGGAAATATTTTTTCAAAGCGGAATCTTTTTGCGATCTTTGATTTCATTTACTATCACTTTGTCTAAAAATACATTCTGTCAAACTGTGAGGTTAAGGAAGGTATAAAAATATCTTTAAAACTTACAACCTCACTTTAAAGTCAACTAAATATTAGTTATGGTGTTGTGACATTTCTTAATACGCCGTGTTTATTATTTTTGGGTTACTAATTTTAACTCTGTCACTTTCAACTCTCTCAAAGTGCACTTTATTCGAATATAAATTTGCGTTAATATGTTCCATTTCGTCGCCCCAAGGAGAGTACCTAGTTGAAAATAAAAACGATTTGGAGAGAGAGAGTATATTTCCCTGAGGCACACCCGATTTTATGGCAAGAGAATCCGATGACACTTAATCGATTATGATTTGATTTGACCTGTCTTTACGATAAACTTATCGGAAAGAAGTCAAATTGCTCAATAGTGTCTTGTTCCGATCTCGGTCAAAAGCCCTTAAGTTATCTAAGACTCTTAGATATATTATAGGATTGAATTTTAGCAATCTATTAGTTGGGTGACCTTCCATTTTTTTTCATAGTAAGTAAATTCGCAGTTTTCTATTACTTAAGGCAGTAAAGCTATTCAACGGGAGTTATGTGTCAAGCATTTGCATTACGGGTTTTCGGAAATTTAGTTGCATGTGGGCGAAAGGGTATTGGGTATTTGAGCAAAATCAACTTAGAAAGTATCAATCTTGAAGATGTTGGTGAATGGGCATTCAAATGTTGTCGAAATAAGAGTCGAGACAAATAAAGAACGTGCCACCGATTTAAATTGAAGCTTTTCAATTGCGATTTTAGCATAACTCCCATCAGTACTTAACAATCAGTGCAATGTTTAATCGTAAATGTAAATCCATAAATCCATGGATGGAAAAAGATATACTAAGTGAGCAAGCCTTTAGGCCGTACCGGTAATAAATTTGATGTGAAGTTTAGTTTGACTAACCTTTTTAAAAAAGCAGAGAAGGTACTTCAGATATTCAGACTTTATGAGGAAGTATGTCGAAGTTCTAAAAGTCTCAACAAATTGGGCAAGAATAATATATTATCTGTCTGCTGGATCCCAGGCTATCGGTAATTAGGCGGCGGACCCTTTAGCGAAAAAAGGGCCATGAGCACCCTTCTTAGGATCTGAAGCATTCTGCGGAATAGGGGAACACACCCTACGTGAACAATTTAGGAAATCGGAAAATGAAAAAAGGGCCAGGACCTTTCAGGATCTGCAGGGTCTGAGACAAGCCAAAAAATTCTTAGGAGATCAAAATCTCAAAAGATTTAAAGCAAAAATATCCTACGAATCCTGACTTACTTAGTAATGGGCATTGGAAGGAAGATAGGGATATCAGATGAAGTTATCTGCAGATTATGCAATGAGTCAATTTTGGGAAAACTCAAAATTCAAGAAAACGATTTACCAATCACGAATACACTGCTCATTCTCAAATTCATAAAAGAAACTGGACTGGATGATGTGAGCATAAATACTCCAACTTAATTCCTGGGAAACTGAGCTGTGAGAGGGCTCTGGAAGAGAGATCACGGATCACCTAATCACTAGTTTGGTTGTGTGTTGGAACGTTTTTTTTTTCAGTTCTCTGACTACTAAGTGAGTGTAACTCACGTTGAAAGTTTAGTATTATTTACAACTCAATTAGGTTTAGATGTATGCTGAAGATCTAAAAATGGATATTTATAGATTTGGAAGATTCGAAACGTAACGAATCAAAGGAAATTTTATTACGATGTCCTTTTTCGAATTTTGTATAGCGATAAAGCTCACTTTTGGTTGAATGGATACGTCATTAAAAATAACTGCCGTATTTGGAGTGATGTTAATCCTCAAGAATCCTCAAGTGTATGTTGAGACACCTTACATCCACAAAAACTGACAGTTTGGTGTGCTTTATGCTTAATGGGTTGGTGGAATAATTGGTCCGTACTTCTTTAAAAAAGATGCACGCCAGAACGTTACAGAAAATGGTGACCGCTATAGAGCCATGATTACTGACTTTTTCGTTCATCAATTGAACAACTATGACGTGCAGGATCTGCAGTTTTAACAAGATGGCGAAATCCGAGATCGGTATCTCGAAAAAATTGATACAGCTGGGTAATATGTTGAAGTTGCCGAGGTGATACTAAATTAAGTTTCTTCTCCAATCTAGTGCCTAGAGCAGATAATAGTACGCAAAGTAAGGGTCAGTATGAAAGGTCCTATCTTCAACAGATCCGCCCAGCTAATGAAATATACATACGATATTGACATCATCGGGCACTCCCAGTGTGCCACTTTCACGCGTGCGAAACTAGTCGAATTTGAGGTAAATGTGGACAAGACGAAAACAACAAACAGACATCTGTCCTTCGCCTAGAACCGAAACCGCAACAGTTTGGCGAAAGAAATCTCCTTTTGAACTCTTCCTACTTTACTATGCCGAGTGCTCAAATGAGCGACGGTGGCTTCATTTGAACCGACTAATACCACGCGGCACAGCTGGTATATTGCATCGGGTGTGGTGACTGATGATGCTATCAAATATGCTATTGCATCTTTTGAGAGTTTGAACTCACCTCGTCCTGAAAGAATTTATCCAGTTTTGCTGAAACAAGGTTTAAGTCAGGTTTTGCCAACGTTGAAAAGAATTTTCACCGCGAGCTTTGCCTTGGCCTTATACCTTCCCCCTGGCGTATGGTCATACCAATAATTGGGAAGTCTGACTACATTCTAGCCAAAACCTTTAGACCCAAAGCTTTAGAAATACTGTTTGAGCTGCATGTGCGCAAAGTTGCTCTTCGATCACATCCTCCCTCTGAGATGCATCATGCTTATCAGCGCGGAAAATCCTGTGAGACGGCGCTTCAAAACCTTGTTAGTAGGATTGATAGTGCTCTTGACCGGAAGGAGTGCGCGTTGGGCATTTTCGTCAATATTGAGGGTGCTTTTGATAATGCGACCTTTGACAGTATGTGTAACTCTGACAGACAACATGGTGGAGATGAAACTTTGGTGTTGTGGATTAAAGCAATGCTAATGTACAGGACGTTGGTATCCGATGCAGATTGTGGCAAGTGCGTCATAACAGGGGTAAATAGGGGCTGCCCTCAAGGTGGTGTTCTGTCTCCCCGCTTATGGTGTACGGGTCGACTCACTTACGGCTCTCAGTTTTTTTGGAAACTACACTCAAGGTTATGCGGATGATGTTGCGCTCTCAAGCGCAGAGATCCCTGGATATGATCGATGTCTGGTGCACTAGTAATTGGCTTTCAGTGAATCCTATTAAAACCACGGTTGTTCTCTTTACGAGAAGGAGAATCGTCACTGGTCTGTCCCATCTCGTGCTTATAGGTGTCACCATCCCTATATCCGATGAAGTCAAATATCTGGGTGCAATCCTCGATAATAAACTTCTACGGTCCAAACATGTCGAATCAAAAATCGATAAAGCACTGTCGACTTTCTGGCAGTGTAAAGGCTTTCGCGGAAACGTGTTACTGCTTCTTTTGCCAAACTCCAAAGAACGGCCTGTCTCGGCCGCACAAGCGGCCTTCCCTAGCACCCCGGGCTCTGCTCTAGATGCTTTGATGAATCTCCCCCCCCCCCCTTTGATTTATATATCATGGGGTGTACGCTAAGAACCATCTTTCGCTTAAAGAGAGGTGGATTTTGGTACCATGGGCACTGGAATTTTAAGGAACTTGCTCGAGAATTATCCTTTGACCCCTGTCTTATGGATATGCCGTCTGATGCAATGACACCAGAAATCCTTTTGCGAAAAAACTACCGCGTAAACTTTCCACGGAATGGCTTCGGTCAGACTCTGAACCATGGATTGAATGCCATCTATTTTCACGGATGGCTCCAAAACCGGGCAGGGGTCTGGTGCTGCAGTCTTTGTGGAATGCGATGATATATGACTTTACTACCCCTTGGGTAAACATGCATCTGTTTTCCAAGTGGAGGTTTTTGCCATCCTAACGGATATGCGCTATATTGTGAACAACAGGTGGAGGGCTAGAGGCGTTGATAGCCAAGCTGCATTAAAAGCGCTTCTAAAGCCTCTTACCTCGTCCAAGTTAGTGCTAGAACTCAAGCTTTCTCTGAATTTGGTCGGAAGACTGAACACAGTGAATCTTGTCTGAGTACAAGGTCACACTGGCATCTAGGGAAATGAGATCTCGGATGAGCTTGCTAGGCAAGGTTCAGAAGAAGTTTTCTCAGGACCCGAACCTGTGTTGGGTCTGCCTACATCTTTAGTCATGTCTTCTAATGATTCTTGGGTTTCTCGTGAACACAAGATTCGGTGGCGCGATTGCGGTGAATGTAGACAGACCAAACTACTGCGCCCGGACATTTGCAAAAGGTCAGCATCTTTTCTTCTATCTGTGAGGAGAATCGACTGCTTGTTGTGTTGGACTTAAGCGACACCACTACCTGTCCTGCTTGCGATGAAGAGGATGACACAGCAGAACACTTTCTCTGCAGTTGTCCGGCCTATGATCGCATCAGGTGGCGGATTTTAGAAGCTGACGTGGTGAGTGCCAAACATCTAAGCTCTTCATCACTGAAGCTCCTTCTCGTTTTGCCTGAATGGTAGGACAATGGACCTGTAGTTGTGTGGATAGTAGCAACCTCCGACAAAAAAATGCCGAGTAGTGGACGTTTAGCAGGGAGCAAGGATTGGAGGCTGCATGAGTTCTACCAAAATGCAATGGACTTCAAGAAAGGGGGGCTTGGTCTGGGAAACCAAAAGCGGTGCTATGGGGTATGACAGAGGATAAAAAGCTGCCTTGTCTTACACTAAGTGTCTTCCGGGGTCAGCAGCCTGTTTAGTAATTAAGAAGTGGGTAAGCGCCGTAAAACAACTCAGTGTAGGAAGCATTTCGGACACAGAAGAATTTTTCCTGCATTTTTCGTTTCATCACACTTGGGAATTAACCAAGTATCGAAATCGATGAGTTACTAGAAGTATGTACAGAAATAAATTGGCATTTTAATTTGTGTTATTTCTTGAATATTTACTAGCCTACAACCAAATAAGTTAGACCTGAAACATTGCATTTATTTTAATGCAGGTACACTTGAAGATACCAGCCACAATCAATTACGTAACAACTTTAAAAGCTCACAGTTTAGCGTATAAATCTCGAGCAACACCCAGCCATTTGACAATTTGCCATTTCGCCAAAGTGTATTCCACCAATTAAACTACCAAAAATGGTACTCTAACTGTGCCGAGTCCTCTTGCACAATCGCATTGGCACATATGTATGAAGTTGAGCACACACAAATGCCGCCATGGGATTGTTTGATTGTTTTGCGCAGCTGCACAGCAAATGCCAATCAATGAAAATTTCATTTAAATCGTTTATTATCAAATCATCCAAATATGGGTGCAAATAGTTTGACGAAGCTCGGCTGACGCGTTGCCGCGGTAAATGTCTACCCTCAATTTGAATCGAATTTAATTTATAGGCCAAGCCAATCCAATCCAATTCAATCCAAGAGCCTCCTAACCAACCATTGACGCCGACGACGACAACTCATTGCGTAAAAACGCAAATCGCTACCAAGCTCATATTGCACTAGGAACGATTTTTGCAGAAGTCGAGTCTATATCTCAGATTTCGTCGTCGTAGTCGTCGCTATTGTTGTTGTTCTTTTGAGAATTGGGACTAATCTATGCTTGAAACGAGATTTCTTGATGTCGTATACCTAGTCTCATGCCACCACGATATAATGACCACCAAGCATAGCTGGCTAAGCCTTTGTGTAGATACTGTTTGTTGGCAGCAGACAAGATAAAAAAAAATCGCTTTGCATTGAAATTCTCATGTTCAGGCTTTTTATAAATTCAGAGCGCGTGTCAAAACTTTCAGCTCAACTTGGTCAACAATTGGCCGCTTAACTGTTTTTATTTTATTTTTTATTTTCAGGTGGCCAGGCTAGGCTACTCTTACACATGCGCTGCTGTCGAAGAATGAATAACAATATGTGGACTGTTGGTAGGTTCCCCATGTCAGAGAACAACACAAAACAAAGACAGCCTATTACAAATTCACCGTTGTCTTAGCCTTGAGATACAAAATAGGTGAACAAACAAATAGGTATCTGTAGCAACATTTTTGTGTTTAAAAATGAATATGTGCCCCCAAAAAGCACGAGTACGTACTGTACTCGATAGCAATCGGAAATATGTAGTTGAAAATGATCTGAGGCGATTGTACCCTGCAATTGGATTGGGCGAATAATTTGACAGAAAATCTACTTTGAGCGAATGAGTTGGCAATCTCTTTTTTTTTATTATTAGTGTTCGGGGTTGGGTTGGGTGTGGTGGTGGCCGACAATAGTTACTAATTTCCTCATTGGACTACAAGCTGGGTATTATGCAAACCAAGAAGCGAATGCACCAAGCTAATGAAACCGTGGCGAAAAGAAAGGAACACTAAAATTTACATTTAAAAAATATAATCAATGGACTGCTTGTTGGAATTTCGCATTGCGATACTCAACGATACGATTACCTAAGAAATAAAAACACCTACTTTGCGCACTTTAAAATTCGAATTCAAGATCATATCCAAGCAGGTTTGATGAAACGGAACAAATTTGTTAAATGTCATCTCGAATTTTGACAAACACGATTGAAATGAAACCCAATTTTTTGGTGTAGCCGGTAAAACTTGATCCTAATCCAGTTGACAGGGATTTAACTCATAGCAACAGGATGGATTTTTTTTTATCGGAAACAGTTAAACAAATGTCATCTAAAATTGAAGTTCTTGCATTTGAAGAGATAAACATATATATTGGAATTATGAATTCACGAAAGTGGTATAACTAAACTGGAACTTTAAAATTAGTTATTTTGTTTTAATAAAATAAAGATATTGAATCTCGTTTAAAATGTTAATTTTCAAATAAAAAAACTGTTTATTTTTGTATTTGCATAAAGTGGAACATATGTAAAGAAACAAGTTTGTCATTCATTACCTTCTCGAGGACTAATTTAAAATTGGATAACTTTGAATTTGTTAATTGAAATTTAAAATAATACACGGGTTTTGATGTCAATATTTATGGCAGGAGGATTGGTTTTGGTTCGATTGAACAGCAGTAAGTTCTCCAATGGAAACATTATTCAGGTAAGTTAAATCAACACAAAGCTTAGGAGTGAGAAATTCTCTAATTTCTTCCCTTCTCCAACACATTTAAAAGTATGGGGCCACTTACCTTCAGGGTAGCAGGCTTTAAAAGATAATTTATTTTTAAACAGGTAGGTAGTGGCTTCAATTTAACATATTCAAAAAGTTGTAGTAAGGAGACCCCCCCCTAAATCGTTAAAAAAAATAATTTTTGGTTTTAACCCAACTTTTTCAACCTAATTCTAATTTTATTGTGAAAAACATATAAATTTTCAATCAGATGGCATAAATATTGATGAATACAATATGGCAACAGTATCTGGGTGGCCCGCTTCGCGGGTTAAAGCGATTTCAACCCTCTTTCCGCAGGCGTCAAGTACCGCTCATGCAACTTCGTTGCTCCGCTGGAGGTATGTACTTTTCGTCAGGCTGGCCTACCGCAACAGTGTGTGTGGCAGCACTCACCGCAAAATAATGAATAAAAAGAGGATTTTAACACTTCCTCAGGTTTAATCAAAAAATTCCTCAAAATTAAACAAAAACAGAAAAATTTCTTACAAAACTCCCAAAATAAATCTTGCTATGGCATCACTGAAACAGAGAGAAGAGTAAAAAATGCCATAACAAACCAAAATTAAAGTAGCTGCATTTCGATGAACGCAATCATACATCCATATTTTTCTGCCATTTCAGTGCAAAAAGTGTAAATTTTATTTACAACATTTTATTTTGAACAGTTTTTCTTCTACAAAATAAATGTATTCGTAAGTGCATTTTCGTGCTACCATGAAGGAAAGTTGTGCTAAAAATACTAGCAAACAAAAAACATGCTACACAGCAGGCAAGTTTTACTGGAAAAACTACACTCTTCGGAGACAGGATTCCTCCACCCTTCGGATTCAGAGGAGAGAAACTTTTGTAACTAGTAAAAGGGTAACTAAATCAAACTCAGAAATAAGTCCAACGGTGACGAAAGACTCCGTGTACATAATCCGGACTCAGGGAAATGTAAAAGCTTCGAGGATATTCCTTCATATTTGCCAAACTCTTTTACGATCAAGAGCTAATTGAAGATGCCATTTGAACCGGGAAATCGAACAATTTAAAATTCAAAAAGTGTGTCTGAACTGAGTGGCTGAACTTTATAAGGAAATACAAAAATTGAAATTAAATAAGCTTGGATAAGGATAAAGGTCATACCCATAAAGAGTTGACTAGAAAAGCACCTCAATCATGTTCATTAATCTTATAAAGTCTTCGTTTAGGTTACTTCTACCTTCTCCGACAGTAGAAGGTAGCTGAAGTCATAAAGGATCCAAAGTCGGTCCATATGTTCAATTTCGCTTGGGCCGTTGACTACTTGCAGAACTGCCACTCCGGTCGGGATATAGGAAAATGTTCTCTTGTCTAGAATTGCTGCTTACATTAGTTCGCTATTCAACGGAAATAGCTATGGAGGGACGACACGAGGAGGCTGTATGTCAACTTGAACTGTATAGTGAAAAAAAGCATAGCACTGAAAACAATTGTAAACTCGCGGCCACGTGGAATGTATCTGTTACATTATTAGCTCATATCCGTCGTTATTTCATTGACAATCAAATTAAAATTGCTATAAAGGTGCAGTTACAAACTAACCACAAAGTTTCAACAATATACTCCAAGACCGCCCCACAGCCTAGTTGATGTCTAACAAACGACGACATCTTTAACACTTCATCAAATCAAAACAACTAAAATGTTGCATGCGACAACTTGCATGTCAGTTTGATATTCGCACTCGCATCATACTCAACCACCTGTCATTGTTCATAATGTCACATCGTGCTGTCACTCAAATGAAATGAATTGAAATTAAAATGAGATCAGTAAATAGATGTCACAATCCTGTATCAAACCTATATCATCTCAACAAAGCACAGACAAATGCATTTCCGTCAAATGCAGATCGATCGTGCCGATTGTAATGCAAATGCAAGCATTTGTCCATTTGAAATTCTCTCGAAGACAAAGCAGACAGATTGACACAGATTACTATTACAAATTGTATCTATACATATTTTCAATAAATAATTAATTCAATTATTGTAAACGGTTAGGCACTAAATATTATGCAAATAGCAGCTTCAACCAGTACGTATTCAACTTTTGTCTTAGTCATTTTGGTTAAAAATATTTCGTACTGTGCCCAAATATAAGTGGATCTATTAATATGTCATTGGGTGCAATATGTTGTATAACTGGTTCGTGCTTTTTTGTCAAGGCAAAAATAAATAATTAAGAAATAAAGCTGTTGGTACTTTGTATAAATAGAATGTTGCCCTGCTAAGGAGGTTTCCAGAATTGTAAGTTAATAACTCAAGTCCAGTATGGCACGCAAGTCGAAAGCTCTTATTGATGGTGATATATTTATTAACAGTTTCCTGGATTGGATAAAAAGTACTTAAAAGTGTAGGCTATCTTGATTAATATTCTAGGAGTTGGTCTGCCAAAGGAGTGCTGTACTTCAGGTTCGAATTCTGTGCATTTGAGAATATATTCAGCAAAAGAGGTTTCGAGTTGGCTTGCATTTGCATTTTTTGTAACAGGTAGGAGCCAACTTAATTACATACATACAACAGCAAAAGTCATAAGCATGCAGACAATGAACTGGAGTCTTCACGGCGCTGCAGTGAAGGAGAACTCGTAATGGAATGTGTGACGAGAAATAGCTCACAACTGCTTTTAATGTGAGTGCAATTGATAAGTAGTTGGATTATTTTACTCTCTTCTGGGCTTTTTTTTTGTCGTGACTTATGATCAGGATTATAGGAATCTTTAGCCTAGCGAGGGATTGACCTATTTGATATATCTACGGACCTGCTGACCTGGTATTGCTGCATGATCCTCGAGTTTTTAGGTCTGCTTCTCTTTCGCCCTTGAATGTTTTGCATTGGCTTTTTGAAAGGGCAACCAACTGAGCCGACTGCAATAAAAGGTAAAGCACTAAGGACGCTTTCCTGCTGCACACCGACTTTGATTGGGTATTCTTCGTTGACAGCGGTGGGGCATCTTACTCTATTCATTTTACTTCGTACAAGTTCATGATCATTGCACGTAGGACTTAGGAACTCATCACTGGTTGCCTACCGAGTGCTGTAGCGGAGCGGTTTTAGGAGTGCTTTCTTCTGAACCCCCATAAATAGGTTGGTAGAACTAGAGGTAGAGCTGTACCTCAACCAACTCTCGTTCTCCAAGTTTCTTTAAATATTGCAGTCAAAGATTCTGCGGGCCGGAGTACTGATGTAATTTCCCCTTAACGTGTCCTTGCCATTAGTAATGTATTTTTTTTTAGCAAGCCGCTGTTTAGCTCATATAGTTGCCCGCTAGACGTTTCTAGATGTTCCTTTACCCGCAAACATACCGGTGATGGGTTCTCATTTCTTACGGAGCGGTCAAACTCTAAGGTTCTAAGGAGCATAAGAGCTTACTCTCTTCCAACTCTCGTACTCCAAGTTTCTTTAAATATTGCAGTCAAAGATTCTGCGGCCCGGAGTACTGATGTAATTTCCCCTTAACGTGTCCTTGCCATTAGTAATGTATTTTTTTTTAGCAAGCCGCTGTTTAGCTCATATAGTTGCCCGCTAGACGTTTCTAGATGTTCCTTTACCCGCAAACATACCGGTGATGGGTTCTCATTTCTTACGGAGCGGTCAAACTCTAAGGTTCTAAGGAGCATAAGAGCTTACTCTCTTCCGATGACGTGTTCATAATAGTGCAGGGAAATATTTAAACACCTTAAGTGAGATTATGGAGGTCGCTTTGAAGTCGATCAGCAACTGGGAAAAAAGCTGTGGTCTCAATGCGAATCCTTCCAAAACGGAACTGGTTCTTTTTACCGAAACTGGTTCTGGACACGAAACTGAATTGGAATCTTAACGTAGCGGAAAGAATAAAAAAACGTATAATGCTCTTTTTATCTGCAATAGAAAGGTGGAAAGACTCGGGGCTTAAGCCCAGCTTTGGTGCACTGGCTATATACGGTGGTGGTGAGGCCCGTATTTACATACGGCTCACAAGTATGGTGGAAAGCAACCAAAAAGAAAACGATATACGGAAATTAGCGGCGGTTCAGAATGGCCAGTATAGCCATTACGGTTGCGCTCCGAACCACCCCTACGGCAACTCTGGACACCTTACACCGCTTGATCTACAGATCAACAAAATTTATGGTAACAGTGCTATACGACTCATTAATTTGGGACTTTTCTGTAATAATAGTTGTGGACATGGTATGATCCAAGCGGAGCTACTCCCAGGCAATACAATTTTTTTGTCAACTTTGACATTCTATATGACATAACATATACTGAGAGAAAGGATTGGCAAAGAAACAAAGATCGAACGAAATTGCGATTTTCACTGATGGTTCGAAAACAGAAACAGAAGATCCAGGGCTGAGAGTGTCTATACGACTACCGGCCACAAGCAGTGTCTTCAAAGATTAAAGCATTTATAAGTAGTTACAGTCAGAACCGAGTAAGACTGTTCTGGATGAGCTTGCAAGAATAGGAGGGCTACTGTTGACAGTGAGGTTTCAGGCATCAAACCTCCCCCCTGCATAATAAAGGGCATGATTGAAGGTGGAAAAGTCTTAAGGGATAAAGGGCATCTAAAGCTCTATGGCCACTCTTCGATAGTAAAAGATCTACAAAGTTAATAAAACTGAGCAGGGTAAAGCTTAGAACATTAACAGGTATTCTGACGGCGCTGTCTCCTGCGGAAGCATGCAAAGAGACTCTGATTATCGGATACATATATCTGTAGATACTGCGGAGATCTGCATGCTGCTGAGGACATAACACATATACTGGCAATAGCGCGCAGTCGAAGAAAATTTTTGGGGAAAAATTTCTTTGAAATCTTAGAGGAAATAGATGGCATGAACTTCAAGGGCCTTTAAGGTCAATGCAGGGAAGTTGGTTGCTTTACCAGGGATATTGTTTAGGTTTTTCTGCCTTTTAAATTGTGAATTCGGCTGGTTGTGTTTTATTCGCCTCTTCGACTGTGTGACTAAGTGTTTTCTTCTTCATTACTGAAGATCTCTGTTCGGGACACCTCTGTTCTAATCTAATTTCCGAACATTGCTTCTACAGTAGAACTTCTCGGCCTTCAAGGCAATTATTTCTCAAATTAAATTCAAATGTAGCCGCTTTTCTTGCCTTTTCGTTTGCTCGTAGATTTCTCATCGCTCTGCCTAATGCCACTTCATCGTACTTTCACCTGACCTGACCTGCAGTAAGTTGAAGAAGTCTGCTTAATTTGATGAACTGCTGAGGGCAGCTAGTCCTTGTAAATACCTGTTACCCTTTGTCCACAATATCAAGGGTATTACCAATGTGACTTTTGTCTTTATGGTAAATTCACAATCTCGTCACCACTATTTGAAGGAATTTTAAACGTGTTCCCTTTGGTAAAGATCCAGGTTAACTTTAAAAGAAACAACGACATTTGCCATTCACAATAAATATTAATATCTGATTCATAGAACTGTGGTTTGGATTTTCATCAAATGAAGGAACTTACTTTTTATCACTTTGCATTCGGAATGATTCATATATGACTAATCAAAAAGCATAGAGACCACAATTAGGCTAGGTTAATGGGCTGAAAAAGCAGACAAAAACCTACTTCGTCAATCTTGGGTCCTTATGAAGAAGTAGCTTCCAAAAGTTATGTTCCTCAAGTGACAAAGAATATGAGGTAAATCCCAGTGAGTTTCATCGTCACCGCAGCTTCTACAGATATCGTCATCCTTGAGATTTAATTTCATCAAAGCCATTGATGACGCCTACCAATTTAGACAGAAATGCTCTGTCATGCTGGAGAAATTTGTTGATCCGGCTTTTATCATACATTGGCACCATTCTAGTTGATATGTCATTGATGATCAATGTCTTTCGGCTTTATTCGGATATTGAATTCTCGTTCCATAGATTGCAAAGTGTTAAATCAATTGAAGTACCAATTCTCGGTCAATTGCAGATCCACTCTTAGAAATCGCATCGGGTCGCTCTTTGCCCGGTATGTCTCTTTGCCCAGGGATACATCAAAGATTGTTTAGTATCCTTTAGTTCTTCGCGAAAGTGGCGAATAATCTTGAACTTCATTTTAATAGCAGATTCTATTGCTTCCATCATTGACACCATGCTTCCTAGTTCAGTGATCAGACAGCCTAATTGAGCTGACAATGTTTACTTTCTCTAAGCACCTGCTTCACAGTCGATCTTAGATTCAATCTGTTCTTCTCTGAAAAGTACGCAGACATGCGGTCAGAATCAACATTGTTACATACAAATTTATTCAGAGTCCGTGCATTCCCCAGATGACTGCGGATTCAGCTTTTTGATTGTCCGTTCCAAATGTTGAATTGTGATATATTACTTTTATTTGTGAACAGCACAAGTTCGGTCCACAAGTTAAGTGTCCTTTGTGAGCTTTCTAACAGTTTGCTTATGGCTGATAGAAATTTACCTATTGCCAAGCAGTGTTGCCAGCAGTAAAACAACGTCTGGGTAGGCAATTGCCTTAACCCTCCAATTTCCGATTGTCATGAGTATTTCAATATTGAGAAGAATGTGGATTAGGTGGATTGTCACTAATAAGTCAATAGCACCAATCAGAAGAGTACTACCTTGGCTACTCGCCATCTAAAGTGGTTGACTCCGTGGTTCGATTTGTGAAATCATAGAAAGGGTGCTGGGTTGGGCCGCACGTTGCGGACTTGGCATCTTGCAATATTCTTGATGCACTACCCAGGAGCATAGGATCGATGTCTTCTGACATGCAATGTTGTCTGAAATTGAACTTCCAGAAAACATTCTCTGCAGAATCCCCGGCCAGATCGTAATAGGAGACGCTGCAATTAAAGAGTTCGCTCTGACTGACGCGGTTACGAGATATTTCCAATTATGCTACAGAAAACCAAAACCATAATCGTACCGATTCTCAAAAGATTGTTCATTCGCCGCCTTGAATTCGAATATATTCCTAAAGCCTGGCGTATAGTGAAGGTTGTCTTCATTCCTATGGCGGAAATACAGCATACATGATGTAATAAAAACGACACCAACCGCTGGTTTGGAAGTGATTCTAAGTTTGCTACCCTTGGATCTATACTTTCACGAATCAGGCTTGAGTCAGCTGGAACGCAGATTTTGTAGGGCACGCACAGATTCTGAAAATATATGCAGGAGACAACGTTAGCTCCGACTATATGTTATCCTACAGGGACTTAAACAGACCATTTTCCTGATCGTTCCCGAGCAGGAAAGAATGAACCACCCACGAAAAAGAAATCCATATCCATATAGACAGATGAATCGAAGATGGATTGTGGAACAAGTGCCAGTCTATTCCCAGAGGAATTAAATAATAACTACTCTTTCAGAGACTCCTTGATCAAGTAGTATTTTCCAGGCTGAGGTGTTCTAGCAATCATGAAAGCGGCCCGTACTGTATCAATGTCGGCAATACCACGGAATAAAATTACCATTTTCGTTGACAGCCAAGCGGCCATTAAGCAGTTAGTGCTATTGAGCTATCCAGCTGGTTCACTGCTGTCACATAGAGCTTAAGGCTCTTGTCTGAGTTTTTGGACACAGGGACTTAACCGGCAATTGGATGGCCGACGATCTGGGAAGAAAAGGATCTGAAATGGAGCGTGATCACGCTCTTCAGTCGATCAAACCACGACTCTGCAACCTAAGAGAACGAGTGGAAATACAAGATTAGAATGAAAGCCCACAATAATTGGAAATCCTAAACATTTTGTGAGATATCATGCAAACTGTGGCCAGAATATAATAAAAACCGAACCAAAAAGCTTCTACAGTCTAAGCTGGTTGGTGCCTTAACTGATCATAATTTTTTTAAGAAACCACATGATGAAAGTGAATCTTAAGGATGACGACATTTGTAGAGACTGTGGCGATGCGGAGCTCCACGAACACACCCCACACTATCTCTGTCACTGCCCGGATCTCTGTCAGTTGAGGAACAGACCACTTGGAAGTGTTTTCTTCCATGACATTGATGAATTGTCAAATGTCTCACTCTCTAATCTTTCCAAGTTTCTGGAGACATCAGGATGGCTTGTTAGAATTGAGTAGCCACAAGCTGAGGGTATCACAATGGGTCCACAACGACCTGAGTGTAGCAGGAAGAAAACTTTTCTTCCCTGTCAACCCTTCTAACCTAACCTAACCTAATTTAATTCTTCTGATGAATCCAATATTCACATTTTACACTAATTGTCCAAGCAAAGCCATTTTGCAACAGAACTAATGGTAAAAGTTAAAAATGATTGGCTTACATTTTCACCTCATTTTTTGGTAAATGTTGTCAAAAAATGTCACCAGGAACTGTTACCGGGCCAAAATAAGTAAACATATATATATCAATACCGCCAAAGAAACATTTTTCGCTACCGAAATTTTAAATTAAATCCAAGGCCACATGCCAAACGCATTCGCATTCGTAAAATAAAAACGAAAAAAAAATACAAATTTAATGAAACTTATTTTGGGGCGGATATTTTTCTTTTCTATTTTGGCCATTTGAATAAATAAGTATCGCCATTCAAGGCAATCGAGTACGGAGATTATTGGCTTTACCTAAAATGCGTTTCAACTGGAATAAAACCCAACTTGGCTTTCGTATGGTCGACTAAACGCCTGTCTTATGTCGTTCAAAACTTAATGCCTAATTTATTTTAATAAACGCTAGCCATCAGTTGACGACGCTAATTTAAATGATTAAACCACTTACTATTCAACATACATCTATGTATCTTTGCCAACATAAAAAAAAAACACAAAAAACACCAACCTGATGGAATTTCATAAAATTGCAGAAACGAGTTTGTTGTTGGTTAAGTTTGTCATTTTGGCAGATGTGCGTTCATATGGAATGTTGTAAGCTAATTTATTCCCAACTTGCAGCCCGTGACTCCCACGAGATGGACGGGTGTCGAGAAAGTAAAAAGTTTCCTACAATTAGGCTACAATTTCCACACTTGTCTTGTAACCTCATCCGAATGGCGCAAATTATAAATTATACACACCGCATTTAGTAGTTATGCAAATTATGATTAATTTTGAGTTCGATCCCAATCGCAGATAACGCATCATCCCAAAACGTTTTGATGAAGATGATGGTGATTGATGACGATGACCTTTCAAGCATGCAAATTACAAGAAACCTCAAAAAAGCCGCTCATATGTTGGTGCCCATCGAGTCCAAACATTGCGCACTACAACCGATCACAGTTTATGACAACACTTGAGTGGCAACAACCGCTTCAAGGCAAAAGCGTGCTATATTCGCTTCTGGATACGTATTGCATACTCTGAGTCAAAAATCTATCTAAACTAGTCCAGTTTATTTCCACTTAGGCAAGTGCTCCCCGCCACCGACATGCATAGTCAGCTTGAAGAACTATTATCTAATTTCGATTTCGAATTTGAAGTGTATTCGGTCGGCGCGGCGTGGCGGACATGCTTGAGCAGGGTGATCTTGGTGTCAACGAATTTTTTCAGTGACATGTATTGGTTTTTCGTTCGTAGATAGTAACTACTCCACTAATTAATTGAAAAGAAAATCCAAAAATTGTTTGACAGTAAATAGAAAGAGTTCAACAAGATCGAAGGTTGACGATCTTGTTCAGACCGTTTTTGGAAGGTGAAGCTACGTACGAGTGTGCGTTTGTTTTTCTTTCGCTGCTAACCACAGGCCACCAATTAGCTTGTGATTTTAGTTTCGCGCAATCCCGCGTGTCAAAGTAACGAAGAGTGTTGTATATTGTATGGGTAGGACGTACCTACACGCTAGATCTTAAGTGATTGAGGATTGTTTGACCAAAAGTGGCGGCACATCTAAACTCTGTCAAAAGAATTGCAATAAACGGTGGTGGTGGTGGTGTTAGGTGTTGAACGACACAAGTCCATTACCATATCAATTATTATTATTATTATTACTCAATAATTGGCGATTGTGAAATTAATTTGCATACAGGAGGGAGTTTCAAGTGCCATCGTTTGACACCTTTAAGGCTATATTACATGAAAGTGTGACATTTGGAATCCTCATCAAACAATGGTGGCTGTGGTGGTGTTTGAGTGACAACTTTGTGAAAGGGAATCCCATCAGAGTTTTATGAACTGACGTAGGACACTTCTTCTTTGCTTTTTCATAGACAGCTTAAAATTTTAAGAAGAGACGCGATTGTCAAACAAAGGTGATTTAAAACTGGGATTTCTTAGGAATTCTGCAATGAAGCCATCGATACTCTTGTCATGGGAAAGTGGAGGTGAGCAAATTCTCATTACGATGGAAATTCAGTTACGTTTTTATTGAAGAGTTGTTTTTTTTGTTTTGCATAACCCCAGGGCAACAAAAGTCGAAGAAAGGTTTTTAAAGGCTCTTGCCGGGTAATTTTAATGTGACAGTTGTGAATGGATTCATACATTAAGATGAATAGATGAACTCTGAGATGGAACGTGACCCAGTCGAACAGAGACATTTACAAGGCAAGAATAAGTAGGTAGGTCTTCTAAAATGAGTAAATAAAACAAAAAGGTTGCGGAGTACAGTGTCGGACATAACTATAGCACCAAATAAGTTTAAGCACTTAAGGGTAAGGTTTTAGTATGTCGATATTCCTGAATGGATGACGAAACCATGATGGTGTTGAAGGGCGTATATATTACCCCCAACTCAAGTTATAGCCCCTAATACTATAACTGTGGAACTACTATAGATAAAATAACAAGTTTGGGCAATTTATAGGCTTAATTTAACGAGCAAAAAATTTATTGAAGGGTATATACCTCAAACCAAAAAAAATTGGTTTTATTTTGGGTACAACTAAAGCACTAAATCAGTTTTACCATCAGAATTATTTTCAAAACCTTTACCCTTTAATCGTCTTCTTTTTTTATCGGAGATAACAGTTTTAGTAAGGAACTTAGCTTTGAAATACTTTAAAATAGTATTAACCATATTTAATACTAAAACTGACTTGGGACTATAGTTATGTCAGACACTGTATGTGTTCCTATTTTGGTGTAGTCGAAATGCCTTTCCTTTTCATACCCTATCCTCAGGGTATATTAATTTTGACAAAAAGTTTGTAACACCCCTTAATATTCGTCGTACACCCCTGAAAGTGTATTTGTTTATGATCAGAACCAAATCCTAAGACTATTTAGCAATGGGTGTCCGTCCGCAATTCTAAGTGCATTAAATTTAAGTTAGGAAGCTGAAATTTGGACCACCTATTCCCTAGGGTTCCGAAATGGTTAAGTGTACAAATTTGTTTACATCCGCCCACTGCCACGTCCACAATTTAGAAACAACCGTTTTAAAGCTAAATAGTTAGAAAGATAGTGTGCTTAAACCTTGACAAGAGAAGTTAGTCATATAAAGTTTTTGGCCACTCCCACTTTTTGGGGGAGTTTTTTTTTAAATTTTTAACATTTTCTTAAAAATTTCATATAATATTAAATTAAATGTAATTCAACGCCTATTTATTTGGAAAGGGGTATGGGTAGGGTATGAGACTGTTTGCCTCAATCCTTATGTTTTATAATACAAGAATGTCTACCTCTTGGAAGCGCAACAGAAAAACTATAGAACAAATAAATATCAGCAGAAGTTGTAAGGAAATCTTCCACTTTGTACAGTGTAAACTGAAGATGCGTTAGATCTATAACGGAAAGGTTCAGGGGAAGCAGTTACTGGGTATTCACGGGCAGAATAATCTTATGTCCAAAGGAAAGTGACATTATTATTAAGCTGGCTAAGAGTGCTAGTATTAGGTTCAAGTAAAATTTGTAATAGGCAAGAAATTACAATGCTGACTGATTTAAAATATTCTATTATTTGATGACCGCGAGTTCCGTCACAAGCCTTCCTTCCAAAGTTGATTGCATAGATATATCGTCTTGGCCTCATCTCAGAATACATTTTTGAAGAAATGCATCCCACTTGAATCTGTCTTGAATTTTAACCCATAGCCCACAGATGGAACTCTGTGAAACCACTCATGTCCCAAGCCAGTACCTTTTACGACACTCTCTAAGACTTAAAGCTGTTCGGATACCACAAGAATTAGATGAATATACAATCGTATCCATGGAGATATTCGAGATATTCAAATTTACCATTTTCTTAGTAACCATGACTAGTTCAGTTTTAAATTTACATCCAGCGTTTGGATTAGCCATAGGGCAAGTGTGTTTAAATGAGATTCCATTACGTGTTTCATTAAATTTCATAAATTTGCAAACCCTCCTACATAGAATGGAGATGATCTCATTCAATAACAAGATTCAAAATAGTCCTCCTGCATAACGTAGAGGTTAGCTTGTGATCCGGGTGCAGGCTCAATCGCCAACAGAGAACCAATTAAAAATTAAAAAGAAATAGGTGATGACCAAAACGAGGATTTCTGTCTGGAAGACCACTACCAAGTCTGAGTGGTCTACCATTTGGATTAACTTTTTCATATAAAAAACACTAGGACAGAGCTGCCAATAACTTCTAGGTTATAGAACTCATAAGCTCTGCGGGGATAATTTGGCTTTCTAGATTATGCTTCATACGTGCGGCATAGAGTTGCTAAAGTTTAGAGGAGTTAATGCTAAAAACAAAGTTTTCCTCTCATATAAGCCTATCATGACAAATCTCGTAAATTCAATCCCGGTCTTAATTTATACTATTTATATTCATAGTTTTTCCATATACTTTGTATATAGCATTGACAAATGTTATTTATATATGTATATTACTTAAATTATTTAGCACTTATGTATTTGTACAGTACTCCCATAGGCCGCCCTGTGCTAAATACGTCAATTGTATTAAAGAGGTAGTCCTCGAGAGAATAAGTCCTCTTGACATTCAGCCAAAAACTTCTTGAAGGTTTGAAACCCTTTCAACAACCCTTTTCGACAAGAATTTATTAAAAAGCAACACTGTCTTAAATCCGTGCTTAACGCTATGCAATATAGCGGACCGAGAAAGCTGTGCTAAAGCTAGATATGTAGGAATATCTAGATAAAAAATTAATAGAAAATCAGAGGCTTAGATATGGGGTGGCAACTCTCCTTGTTGCGGAGATTATCTTCTACACTGCCGGCCTTCTGATTATATCACTTTTTGTGTAATTTTTTGCTGCGTTGAAAACTATTTTTTTCCCTGGTAATGGTTATAACCATTATGAGTTGTTAACGAAAATATTTTGTCTATAAGAAACAAATCTACTTTAATCTTCAAGATTTGCGTTCACCGTATGTCGCCACAGCATTTCTTAGTAACTATGACTAGTTCAGTTTTAAATTTACATCCATCGTTTGGATTGGCCATAGGGCAAGTGTGTTTAAATGAGATTCCATTACGTGTTTCATTAAATTTCATAAATTTGCAAACCCTCCTACAGCATATTTGTTCTTTCCTCACAATTTATTAAAACTCCCATCTTGTAATTATTAGCTTTCTAGCATATTAAAAAAGTGGAGTACATACGAATTACCTATGTTGATGAAGGGTCCTCAAAAACCCCCCCATGGATGGTTCGAATTTGTAGAAACTCAAGAAAACGTATTTCATTAAATAATTAATTGGTTAAGTAAAAATTCCAAGTTTCAAGTAAGTCCAAATTAAAAATGCATTCACCTTCTTCAAAAGGATAGTTGTTGTGAACGTGAAAATTTTTAATTAATATCGGTTAAAAAAAAAATATATAAAATGAATTAAGACTCTTCGTGGGACGTGTTTGGGATATGCATTCCTGCAGTGTTTATATTTTTTTTAAGTTTCAAGTAAATTTGACAAAAGAAATCATTTTTCCCTTTAAGAGTTCGCCATTCAACAAGCAATTGGGCCAAAATAAAAATATCCTGAAATACGTGTCCAAAAATATTTTATTTCACATTCTCTAATGCGGCTTGGAAGTTTATAGCCCCTAAACATGGTTTTTATATAAACTGCACTAAAATGTAAAGGCTACCCTCAAATCAAGTCAATATGGTTTGCTCTTAGCCAACTATCCCTTTACAGTGCGCATGTAGGTTAGGTTAGGTTAGGTTGAAGTGGCAGTCGGATAGAAGTCCGACTCACTTAGACCTATATAAGGTCCATTGTGATACCACGTGGATCTGAAGTTCCTGCCTACACGTTGAACCATTTTGAGGTGCTAATAAAGCGTGAGAGACATTTTGGGTCGGTTGAGTTTAGATCATTAAGATCATTATAGTGGAAGGCCCCCATATGAAGATTTCGCTTTCGGGAGAGAGCAGGGCATGCGCAAAGAAGGTGTAGAGTAGTCTCCTCCTCCTCCTCATCCATACAGCTCCTACAGAAGTCGTTGGAATAGGCACCAAGCCTTGTTGCATGCCTGCCTAACAAACAATGTCCAGTTATGACACCAATTGTAGCACCATTGTGTGACCGATTAAGGGTAATCAAGCTCCTTGAGCGTCTTAGATCCAGCCTAGGCCAAATCTGCTTCGTTGTCAGACAAGTAGTACCATTTGTCCATGTGTTGTTAGTTTTTTCTATTGCATCCAGTTTAAACAAGAGCTTGTACGTGGAAACTGGTATGCCTAAGGAGCCCTTTTCAGGCAAGATTGAGAGGGTAGTTCCAAGTTTGGTGAGTTCGTCAACCTTGCAGTTACCCGGAATGTCTCTATGCCCCGGTACCCAGCAAAGGTGAATGTTGAACTGCTCAGCCATCTCCTTTAGAGATGATCGGCAATCTAGGGCTACTTAAGAGTTAATAGAGACAGAGTCTAGACACTTGATGTCGGCCTGACTGTCCGAAAAGATTCGAATATCCTTTACGGATACCACAACATTCCTTTTTAGCCAGGACAAGACTTCCTTTATCGCCATAATTTCCGCCTGGAAAACACTACAATGATTAGGAAGACTGAGAAGACACCTCCACCCACCCCATCATTTTTTTTTGAACCGTCCGTGTAAAAATGGATTGATTCTTCTTCCGGCAAGGCATCCTGCCAAAAGGATCTAGGGAGGATGGATATCTGGAAGTTTTTGTCGAACAGCAGTTGGGGTGTGGTGTAGTCTATATTCCTAGAAGAGATTCTGAGTATGTTCAGAATTGCAGAGTGGCCGATTTCGCTATCGGTCCATTGAGAAGTTGATTTGAGGCGAGTGGCCGTGGTAGCAGCCGTCTGTCTGCTAAAAATGTCAAGGGGTATTAAATGGAACAGAATGTCCAGTGCAGCTGAGGGAGTGGTGCGAAGCGCTCCACCCATGCATAAACATGCTGATCTCTGGACTCTGCCTAGTTTATCGCGATTTATCGCTTTCTCTAAGGCAGTCCACCAGACAATTGTTCCATATGTTAGTATCGGTCTTACAACCGAAATATATAGCCAGTGAGTAATTCGAGGTTGTAGTCCCCACTTGTTACCAATAGCTTTTTGCAAGAAAAAAGTGCCATCGTAGCTTTCCGGACTCTTTCTTGTATATTAGATTTCCAGTTGAGCTTCCTATCCAGGATGAGGCCTAGGTATTTGGCCTCGTCAGAGAAGACTAAGCTTGTACCCCTGATTGAAGGGGGGTCGACTCGTGGGATTTTGTATTTCCTAGTAAAGAGGACAAGTTTGGTTTTGTGGGGATTGACGCCTAGACCACAATTGTCAGCCCATCTTATTACCTTGTTAAGAGCATTTTGTAGGAATTCTTTTAAGGTGTTAAGGTGCTTCCCCGAAACGGCAATAGCAACGTCATCTGCATAGGTTGCATAGTGCGCATGTAGAATGTTGCCGGAATCAACTCTACAATTTTTTGCAATTCAGGTTGCGAAGGTAGTCAGTCAGCCAGGAAAAACTATCTTAGAGGTATAGATGATCTGATCTGTGATGATATGCCTTTACAATACCATGCGCCGAATTGCAATAGATTTCGTTTAAGAAATCCTTGTACCTAGTTTTGTTTAACACGTCTGTTGCACCGCCGACTGCTTTGAAACGTTGAACGCGTTGACAGCTTTAAGTACGTAGGTATTACTTGTATTGTAAGCTCAGTTGGTTGGTATCTACTATGTCCTTAAAGCAATATCTAAACAGTTTTGTTAGGCAAATTTATCATCTCAGCCAATACTGCAGTTTGCCTATTTTAAAATTGGTCTATGACGGTCTTCTTAAATCTAAATGCAGTATGGTATTGCTTATTGGGGTGGTACGCATTTCAATAAAATAGAGCCTTTGCTAATCAAACAAAAACATGCTATTCGCATTATATGCAGGGTTTACCGTCGAGCTCCTAGTTCTGAGTTGTTCAAAAGTCTTGGATTTCTACCTTTAGGCATTTGTACTATTATAAGGTTTTAAAAATATTTTTTGAAACTTCCGGGTTTATGATAACCACAATCTACGTGTCGACAACAGTAATCTCGTCCTTGTATCCACAATAAAAAGATCGCATTTTTCTTGTTTTTATTTTGTTACGGCGCTTCGTTTGTTTAACAAAATGCCTGCAAGTCTAAGATGTAAGTGAGTTAAATCCGTGTTCCTTAAAAATGTTAAATATTGGCCTTTTTCCTTAAATTCTGATGTATTGATAACTTCTTGAATCCTTTGGTATGATTTCTTTTGTTATTGTTTTTTGTGTTTAATTTAAAAAAATAAATACTTGTATTTCAACTATTATTATTGATTTCAATTTTCATTATTGAATATATATATTTTTTGAGTTTATTTCTTAATTTTATCGCATCCCCATCGATAAATAAATTAGCCCAATTTTTGTTAAATACGAACAGTACATTCGCCTCTTGTCAGTATCTGTCAACAAAATGTACTTACTATTTCACTTTTAAGCTAAAAAGCTGTATTTTTCTTTCTAAACTTTTGAATAACTTTTGTATAGCTTTTAGTTTTTTATGTAATCTCTCCTTATGACATTATTTGCTACATCGGAAAATTGCTACACTGCACCTTACATGTCAACTTATAAACGTATTTGCATTCGTATTCCATTTAAAATACTTTTTGATCACAATTAGCTGTGGTTTAATAGACGTTTTTATAAAATTAAACAGATTTCCACAAAGAAAATAACTATTCCCACTCCAAAATTACATATTTTTTTTAAGGTTGTGTCAGCTAATGTCAGTGAACCATATGTCATTCATCCATTTTATATCAGTTTAGTAGAATATTGCTCAACATAAACGTCAAATCGCAACAATGACATTTCCATAAGAATAGAATTTCGAAATTGTGGTTTTTCTACAGCTTTTAATATGCAATTTGCATTTAGTACCTTTTTAGCACACAATAAATATTAATGGCACCATAAAAACCATAAAATTGCAAGTATTTTCTTCTCGTATTGTTGTCAGTTTATTTTGAGTGCGTTTAATAATAATTTGTATTGTTTGCCAAGGTGATCGTTATTTGAGAAAAGCTCAAGACAACCTCCCTTGGTCAGTTCCGTTCTTTTTTTTTTGCAAAATTAATATACACATATGATATACACAATACAATTTGAGATATATTAATATTAATGTTCGGCAATAAATCACGAAACCAGAAATTCAAATTTTGTTTTAATTTTTTCTGATTGCAGATAATGTCTCTACCTACGTAACATTTGTTTTTTTAAATAATTGAATCGGATACATATTTAGACGGCTTAGCATTTTGTGAACACGGAAACTTAATTGAGTGGCCACAGCTCAGCGCTTATCGCTGAGCCGAGGAAATGAGTTTTGACAATTGTCAAATTGCTTGAGTGGGTTTTGGATTAGAAGTTTTTATTGCAAAGAGAATAAAATGAAAAAAAATAGCCACTGATTGCTCAAGATAAAAGGGTAACTTTTAACTATTGCGAATTGTGTAATTGACTTACAAAAATAATTTGAGAGAAGGCGTTTTACAGTTTTGATAGAGTGCTATGCTTGACTGATAATGGAGTTCCTTTTATGGCTATGTAGATTATAGGTTAGTGTCATTGACCACAAATTAAGTGTGAAGCTTTGATTTGTGCCCTAAAGTGCAAGCCAATTTGAGTTGGAGCACTCTGTTATGTTAAGCCTGTTAGTTTCAATCATGGCAGCTGGAAACTCACGTCTTTGAGGTGCCTTTTTTGGAAAATTCAAATCTAATAGAATCAAATAGATATTGAAAATCGAGATATCAGCAATTTTTTGACAGCGGATAAGAGGGAAATGATAAGAAAGAAAGAAATGAATTGAGCTTCATAGTTCCTTCCTGCATGTGCATGGGAAAAAAAGACAAAAATACACTTAAAAAATTTCTTATTTGTCAGACTTCATTTTTTAAGCCGATCTATGTAAACAATGAATTCAATTCTCATCGTGTATCATGTTAATTGAATAAATTTAGATAAAGTTCTTGGCACTGTGGGTGCAGTGGCTAAGTGGTTAAGTGCGTTGGACCACTAAACGAGAGGTCGCTGGTTCAAATTCCAACTTGTACCACCTGAAAGTGTTCACTAGCTGCCTCTACTTCTTGCGAACGTTCGAAATCGGCATTTAATTGTAGGTCCCTTCCATGCGTGTCAAAAAATATATTTTCGCACACACAGTGGTTGGAGAAGCTAAGCTTTGGGTCCTATATGAGCCGTTTACGCCTAATATTTATTTATTTATTTTCTTGGCACTCAGGGCTATACGTCATTACTCAGTTTTACCTTTCTGGGTAAACACTTTGCAATTGAAGCGGCTGTCGGTTGTCGACAAGAGATCCTTAGTCCCTCTTGATCTATTTTCCTGGATTTGACTTCTATGGGAGCATTGGTCTTTAAAAGCTTGGAAGAAATGGTAGGGGTACCTCTGTCGGACATAAAACAATTTAATCAATTTATAATTTTCATGTTTCCTGGGTGAAACTGCACTTGATGCAAAACCTGACGTAACCTTGAGTGTCAACAAATTTGTTCATAGCGGTGACAGGAAAAACAAAACAAACCTAGCCTCGCCTGATTTTCAATAGCCATGCAAGCTTCTATCTACCATGGAATGCTTGGAGCGGCCAATAATGTCAATATCGTATGCATATCCTTTCATAGTGGGAAAACTATCTGCTCAAGAAGTCGTGAACAAGATTAAAGAACTCACATAATAGTGGATCGCCTTGTCAAAGTCCGGCGAATGATAAGATGAGCTCAGATGATCTGCTGTCACATTGCACAGACTTTTCTACACCAACACGCGACACAGTTAAATGACTTTTGCAAGGATTCCGCATTCGGCCATCGCCATGTAGAGCTCCTGACAATGAAAGGCCTTAAATTCGATCCGAAGATGGTGTACCTCAACTACAAATTCGTTGTTCATGTACGATCTGCTGGGAGACTACGTTAACTCTAATATTTCTACGCAGGATCTTCTTCTCCTCCCTTTTCCTGGGTCGGTGCTCTTCCCTTGCTGACATTGTTTTCTGCTGCAGCATTTCAATGCGTACATCTTCTGTCACTTTTTTCGTCTATTCACACATACATATTTCATCTTACCACGTGCTGTTTCTCGGTGGTTCTGGGTACCTCGTTGATATGTTATTGACTGGTTTTTGCGACATTGCGTCCAACGTCGCGTTTCCTCTTCTTCTTTTTATTTTTGACACTTCGCAGCATCATCTCATTAGATGATCAGATTTGACAATTGCCCATCGGCTCAGGATGTTGAAGCGTGCCAAATCAAAAAGTCGATAGCCATTATCTGTTGTGGTTTCGTAGAAGCTGCGCTTGCTAATTAACCCCCAGAGGCATTTTCCCTTCAGATATAATTTTGACGTCGTACTCCACGTAGGTTTCGCTTAGGAGGTACAACTCCTACTTGATAAATTCCCCATCTTCGCCGTTGAGAGATTTACACAGTTTGAAGTTTGACCTTTCGCTAGAAAAATCGACATTCCAGCCATTCAAAACCTGTTGACATAACATTGATCCAGAAGTACAGTTTTGTGCATTTTTAAAAATGACCAGAGTGGTCCGTGTGGTCAATGACTTTTTCGGTCCCCGGTCAAATGGCATATAAGTGTAGAGATATGGATATAGCAGGATCGTCATACGTGACATACAGCAAGCGAAACAATCAAATTATTAAAAAAAATATTCGATGAACGCCTAGTTTCGTGGAATGGACCTCCAAGAGATTGTAATTTGATTCCGCTTGATTTCTTTTGTTTAAAGATACGTAAACTCACTATTCTACGCTGACAAACAAATAGCAATGGACGCAGTGAAAGCCAACATAACACGTATTATTAAGGACATCCGAGAACAAATGTTTAAAAATGTGGTCAAAAACGTTGTCGCTTTGTCCAGCCGACAACCCAAGATTGTGTCTAAAACTAATTACGGAATGAATTCTCTCGATTAAACACAAATATTATGTGTTTTGTTTAAAATCAAAGTTAAAATAAAATCACATTCAACTAAATTAAACTAATAAATTTGCAAATTGGCAACGCTGTAACCACCTACGCATTATTTCTGAGAGAAAAAAACTATTTCAAATAGTGTTACCTTAAGAGTACTTCACCCGAACAAAATAAATTACTATTAAAATTTCGTATTTGGGGTAAAGTGTGCAAACTCAGAAATATATATAGATACTAGATACTGTTAGGTTCAATAGTGAATTGAAATAAAGATATTTTACCTATCGCCAGATAAGTAGATATTTATTATTAATAATCGAATCGAAACAAGTTACAAGTTTCAAACACCATCGACTACGCCGAACTATTTACATTCCAAAAAAGAATGTTTAAGTGTATCAGCAAATACACATCCAAAGCACATGACTTAGCCGCATCATGCGCAAAAGCAACACAATAACAATCCAATCTAATATTCATAACATAAGCCCCATCTATCTCGGCGCTCTTGCGCTAGAGAGAACCTTGCATATCTGTAGGTGAATTCGCCTCCAATATCGGCTGGTTGGCATTTGCAACCTACGATCAGCAGCAGCTCGCAGTGGTGCAGGTAAACGACACTACAAACTCTTCAATTAATCGGCCGTCAAAAGTTTTACTCTATATTACGAGCGGTTTCCATTGAGTAGCCCTCCTGTCAAATTTTGATTGAAATGGAGTCAAATACTATGCTTCGGTACCAATAACTGATTATATCGAAGGCCGCGATTGATTTGAAGCGATTTGAAAGATACTTCGACAACCACCACCAATAGCTACGGCTACATCCATCCAATAATGACTTAACTAATAAGTGAGGTTGTTGGTCGATTGATTTGCTCACTTGTTGTTGTGCTTTACCTCGTCGCGTCGTCCGTCGTGGTAGCTGTTAATAGTGATGCTGTGCAGTGTCAGCTAATGAATGAGTCAACAAGTAATAACAATATCGCGGGTTAGTAGCAGCGACAAAATTATAGCCCAATAACTGAACTAATCAGGCAGACACTTGTTTGTGTTTGTATTTGTGTTGAAGTAGTTAAGGTCACTTGTACTATATAAAAACCAATAAATAATAATTGACAAAATACTGCCCAAATTAGTTGGATCGTCATGATTAATCCAGATTTTATGTGTTCTTTTTTTTGTTTTCTTGTTTTTTTTTGGGCAAAAACATTGTAGAAAACTGCGTCAACAAATCCATGAATATGGCGATCAGATTCGGATGAGCGGCCTTGGCCGTTTGCGTTTAAGTTTACGTTTGTCGTGCGCAATTAAACTGACGTAAACGTAAGGAGTAGGTTGAGGATGTGCATAAAAGACTACCCAGCTATATACAGGTATAGATGATAACCTTGGTAATTTATAGGTTATTGGTAGGATATTGAACTGTGTTGCAATGATTTGATTAAATGGGTGCTGCCGTTATATTTTTATTATGCATTCAAATTTACATATACTTCAAGTCTTATCAATGTCAAGGTTGCAATGGTATTCTTCCCTGAAGTCACTTATTTAGCGGACTAAACATATATGCTGTCGTTTTTCAATTTCAAAAAGGAGCCCATTTGAAGATTTTGCGGAGCCATTTCAGGGAGGGAGGAGGCTCAGAAATATTATCCCATGAATGGATCAACCTATGAAGATTTTGTTTTCGGATCTTTTGTGGTCGGTGGCGTTATTCCTGTCAAGCAGATTCACTTCATTTTCTTATTAGAAATGTTTAATAAAAAAATCAAATTCGTTGCAGCAAAAACACTCTACGAAGAAATAAAAATCATTCAGCGACTTACTTATCCATTTTAGCCAGCCACAAACAACTTGTTTTAGAAAAACTGCATTACCTATGCTCATTCGACATTTGAACGGCATCCAATTTTTGCACCAGATTAGAGAGAGAGTTCGTTTTCTCTGCCGTTTTTAAAAACTTTAGAGTGATGTTGGAGCACAGCATTTTCGGTCATACTTACCTATAGGCACCATAAATTCTAGCTGTGAAACCTATTTCCTCGTTTTAAAATAGCGCTCTCTAATTGCATTCACCGAAGAAGCCGGATGTTCTAGAATAGATAGCAGAGGTATAGTTTCCATTTTAAATATAATCAAATTACTTCACTGAATAAAGATAGAACTTGTTAATATAGTGTTTCATTTGAGCAAGGAATTCAGAACAAGTGAGATCACAGATCAAACAGTCAGCATTTGGCTGCTACCACGCAAATTAACATTACCGATCAAAATACGCGTTTAACATTTTGGTAGTGCTGTGGCTTAGTGATTAAGTGCGTTGGACCACTTAGCGAGAGGTCGCCGGTTCAAATCCCGACCTGTACCACCTGAAAGTTTTTATTCGCTGCCCAACCTCTTACGAACGTCTAACAAACATCGGCATTAAACTGTAGGTCCCGCCATTCATGTCAAAAATATAACTTCGCACACACAATGGTTGGAGAAGCTAGGCATTAGGTCCTCTATGGACCGTTTACGCCCAGTATTTATTTTTGCTTGGTAGTGCTGTCCCTTCCCTCCGGTAGACTATTGCACCTCCTACTCAACCATAAACAGTGTTTGAATTTTGGAAATGCATTTTATACTCTAAATAGAGATGTGCAAATTATGTATTCAACGAATATTTGTTATCAAGTTTAAATAGAAGGCAAATATGTTTTTTTTTGCATTATGCATTAAAATTAATTTTCGAGATTTTGGGGGGCCATTTTGATTTTTAGGGAGCTATTCCAGCAGCGCTGATACCCATTATATCCCTAGAGTATAGAAATTCCTTCGAGTATACTAAAAAGATTGATATTTGCAAATCTATAATTTATTCAAATAATTCCAGTTATCGAGAAGAAGCGCTCTGACTTGATCTTTGAAACAGATGTTCAGTCACCCTTGCAGTCTCGGATGGGATTCAAAGATCGTCTTGGCTGCAGCTCTATTGTTCATTCGCTCGATGTACCGAAGTAGCATCGGATTCCTTGGGTAATTTATGTTGAATCCCCATTAAGGAGCGGTTTGCGGATTTGGTATTAACCCCGGGGTAGGTAAATCCATTATTCACCTGAAAGATTCAGCTATTAACAGTTGCGTTTGTTCCTAGCTTGTGGACAGATGTATTTGGCTTTGTGATAATATCTTAAGACCAACTTAATTTGCACGTTTTTGAGTTGCCATAACAGCTTCTTTCTCGGGATGTTGAGAGCGGCCGATGATATCGATTTCGTCTGCATACCCCAGTAATTGTAATGATCTGACAGTACCTACCAAGTTTAAGCCTGCTACGCCACTGCTCAAAATAAGATTAAAGAAGTCACATGACAGCTCATCTCCTTGCCGGAACCGGAATATTGAGATAAGCTGCTGTTAAACTTAACAATGGACTGCTTATTCCCTAGTTTCACGCGACACAGATGAATCAGTATTGCACGGATCCCGAGTTCGGCTATCGCCATGAAGAGCTCCTGACGAAGAATGCTAAGATATGCGGCTTTGAAGTCGACAAAAAGATGGTGTGCCTCGACTTGAAATTCGTTGGCCTTTTCCAAGTCGGTCGGTCGGTTGTCTATGGTCGGTTTGCCGAACCAGAAGCTACGCCTATCCATGCCAATTAGAGCTTTGCAAGATGACTTGAGTTGTACATTCGATTTAAGAAATAAGATTTTCATCGGTGATGGTTTCTTCGTCTTGCTTTCGTTTAAAGATTTTTTTGTAAAACATGATATTTTTCGATCGCGGGGCTCATCTGGGAGACTGTGTACTATCGCTTTTTGTAAGCCTTCTGTACTTGGCTCAATACACTTCTCTAAATGTGCACGTTCTGTCAAAATTTTCTGGTGGATATTCGGACTTCGCCATTCCAAAGTTAAATTTAAATCTCTGGGCGGTTCGGAACTTCGAGTCGGGTCAAGTAAAATTTAGCCACTACAAGAAAGTTCAAGTACAAGTGTACAAGTTTAAGATGTTGGCAATATAGTTGGCAGTTAAACAATCTGGAGAGCTTCAGGTTATACTGTGTTTATTCTTAGTCTTAGAGGCAGTACTCGCTGCTTTTCCTCGCATTATAAGCTCCTTAAAAGCTTACACAGAAGTCGTTGTCTGTTGTCACGGCTGAATTTGAGCTATAGGCAGTGTTATGATGACATTAATGACATCGGTCAACTGCAGCTTATTGTCATAGACCTGCACCTTTAGTTTAGAAAACCCCACAAGTGGCCAAAATCACGCCACCTCCACGATACATAATCACACCTTCAAATTCCTCATGCAGAATGCTTCACAATATGCTCGATGTGATCGATGTGTAACAGTTTCCTGGTGGAACCACCCAAAATAAAAATTGTTTATCACTGGTCTGTAGATCTCGAAAAAGTACGGACCAATGACGCTGCTGCACCCGCCGGTGCTGGTGTGCATTCACAAAGTTACTGCTTGGTGTGGATTTCTGGCCGGCTTGTAACCCCCCAATGCTTCGCGTGGGTTCCCCTTCCTCCCATATAAGGCAATTTTGCTTGTTACCGTATAGCCACCACGTGGCTAAAAATGATTTTGCATCCAAAACTGAGGTCCTCTTTCAATCCCAGTCCCGTCAACGAAAATAAATCGTAACTTTGCTCAAGTCGCGATTCAAAACTCACCAAGCTAAATTCTGAGCACGGCGAGGAATCGACTCCCTCAGGTTCTCTTTCAATAGTTGGCTGATTGCTTTTTTTAAGAATGGGGGTGATTAGTAATGAGACCAAGAATAGATATTTTGTGCTCCCTATCCTAGGTCTTTGATGTACCTTACGATTGTTGAGGCCGATGATTTAGCAATATCCTGAGGTTCGGTGAGTCCACTGTTGAAGCATTAAGCAGGGCATTCGCATTGATTTATTCTGCCGTTTCTGGTTGTTCGAGAGAGAGTCTACACAGATCTCTAGAGCTTTTCCCCATTTTCATAAGATGGTGGTTCAGAGCGCAGTAACCTGTGAGGCAATCACTTCCGATCTTAGCATCAAGTTTGCTCATAGAGAGGATCTGAAGAGTGCCCTTTTTTTGTTTGCAAAGCCAATTAATTTCTTAGCATGGCGTAATCCTTGGATAAAATTCCATTGGGATGTGCGCATTTAGTGTTCCCATGTGTTAAAATCAAATTTGATATTACTGATGGGTAGTCCACAGAAGACTCTAAGCCGATGAAAAGGGATGCAGAGCCTTTCCGTGCTAGCTCGTCAGCCTCTTCATTACCAAGAAATCCTTCGTGTCCGGGGAACCAGTAAAGAGTTACTCTGTTATGGGACCTGAGTATTTTAAAAAAGTTACGACATTTCCAAACAAGTAGACAGTTCAACTTATAGGAGTTAAGAGCTTTGAGTGCTGCTTGACTGTCTGAGAGAATGTAGATGGTGATGTGAAATTGTCGATGAAAATTTACTTCTGTGGGCTCAGGTCCGTGACTTGAATAGAAGGGCTATGTATAATTTTTGAAGAGATTGCTGATTGCTCAGTAGTGTGACTGTGGCATGTTAATTTTGGCATCAGTAACTGAATAGTAAAGAACAGATCTGACAAACTATCTCCTATTAGTTAACAAAGTTTTGGAATCATTTCAGTAATTTCAGAGCTCACCGCGCACCTACAAGCTTTACCTCTAAATGCACGATGTTTATTGTGAGTCACACCTTAACGTTTGACATTTCTTTGTTTCAGTGTTTGACAAATTCAACCATGGAGAGGTGCACAGTTGAGCAGCTCGGTAAGACTGTTGAAGCCTTTTTACGAAAATGGGCGTTCAAATCAAAATGCATGTCGTGCACTTCGTGATTTTTTTGGTCAGCATAATCGATCAAATGTGCCCCCAATCGGTAGAATTGTACGCAAATTTCAACAAACTGGGTCTGTAGGAAACGTGAAAACACCTATTCATGCTTGCCCAGTTCGTTCTGGGACGGTTTATGCGGCGGTACTTTTTCGAAAATGAGGTCGGCTAAGCAGTTACCGTGAATGGTTTTCGCTATCGCGAGATGATAACGGACTTCTTTTGGCTTGATATTGAGGATATGGACCTGGACGATATGTGCTTCCAACAGTATGAATTCACTTACCACACAGCCAACGAAACAATGCGAGAAATTCAATGGCCGTGTTATCTCACGTCGTGGCGATGTTAATTGGCCGCCACGATCATGTGATTTGACACTGTTGGACTTCTTACTTTGGGGATATTTAAAAGAAAAAGTATACGTCAAAAAGCCAAGAACAATTCAAGAGCTAAATGATGAGATAATTCAGCACATTAACGCCATTGAACCTCAATTATGTACCACCGAAGCATTTAGCCGATATTTTGTTTCACACGTAATTGTCATAGATCCTTCTATCAATCAATAAAATTTATTAAGAAAATTATCTGAAAACTTTTTGTTTTATTTACATAAACATCGTGCGTTTTCGTTGGAACGCCTTTTACTAGTGAAATGATACTTTAAAGAATTTATGCATATCCGTGTTACTCAACGTGGTCTATTTCTAGTCAAGTAATGACTACGAGTTCTAAACTACTAGAATTGAACCTATTTTAAGGAACTGAACAAATCCTTCTCTCATAGAATTCTCAACTTAATTTATCAGCATCTTTTTATCCGTCATCAGAATTAACGTTTTTATTTATGATAATTATGATAATAACAATTTTTTCTTAACACCACCGATTTGTTCCAAAAAACAACCACTAAAGTTTCATAAAAACGGTTTCCGAAAGCAATAAAGATATTTCTTAGAATATCGTTAGATAGTTACTGGAATAGGATCCATCCAAAGTTAGTGATGTCATCGTTGCTGCTGTTGCCCGTTGCCCGATCTCTCTAGTGGCATATTCATTAATTCTCATCCGTTTAAGAACAAAGAGAAGAAGTCCCAGAAAGGGGCTATAACTTCTTAATGACCTTGAACATTAACACAACACAAAATAACATATTACAAAAAAATCTGCACCTTTTGTCAGTGAGGATATTGTACCGGTTTAAGCCTTTGTAGCCCCTCACAATGGACTCACCATGGACTTTAACAGTGAATTCTTCTTATTACTCTGCGGCGGCTAATTACAACTAGAACAACTTTCATAATTTATTTCCAAATCGTTGTGGAATGTCTGACATTTTAGCTCTTGCAATTGTCATCCCACTCCTAGAACGATAAATAGTCGAGTCGGTCTTGGAACAAGAGGAAACTTTGATTACAAAAAAAGAAAAACAAAGCTTGAGAGGTAAATTGGTTCGTTTCGTAAAAAGTTCTCGCTTTTAAAAAATAGCGATCGCAAGTTACCCTGTGACCTTGATGTTTTTTCCACTCCTTGTAATTGCATCCGACATTCAGTGTCTTTCTTTGTTTATATCTTGCATTAAGCGAGAGAAAAAAACTGAATATCTGATCAGTATCACTTGAGACAAATCAAGAAGTAGTTGCACCCGTTTTTGGTGCCCCATCGACGACGACGCCGGCCCTAGGGAATGGAGTGCTGCAAGAAAAAAAGGTTCGCTCGTAAAGCTCAAGGAAGTAATATATAATAGGTTCGCAACAAAGGTGTATCCAATTCCCTCACCGTCTGTATGTAGGGAAGGTGGAGTGGGAGTAATTATAGTTCTACTAAAATTTACCATTTATTAATTGGCAAATAAAACACTGAATTATGTGTTAAATGTTTTATGGATTTTTTTGTTTTGTTTTCGCTCAGTCACAGTTGAACGGAACGGGCGGCGGTGGTGACACTGAGACAGATACAAAGCTCTACCAGAATTAATTTTTAATTGAACCAAATGTAAGATTGCAGAGTTTTATTTGACCGAAACTAGTTCACTTTATGTGGTGTTAAACTGATGTTTATTAACTGCGGCGGCATTGTTCAAGTTCATGAAGTTGATTTGAAGTTTATAGATTTTTCAGGAAAAATTATTTCCTGAGTACGTACTTCTTGGTCTTTGTTAATGCTTTTGCCAAGTGATTGCAAAGTGTCGTGCCCACGGCACGATTGATATGTAAGTTTTAGGTGATTTTTTATTTACTTCCCGTTGGCATTGAAAAGTGAAATTTTTGGGAATGTTATCCGAAGGCCAGTGAACTTTTGCACAGAAACTTGTGAATCAGGATTTGGCTTAAGTAATTTTTTTTTTATAAGCTTGAAATTGAGTTAATATTATGTAACAACAAAAGTTCGGCGAACAGTTCTTTTGTGTTGGCTTTGTTTGAAATTTTAATGGACTTAATTTTGGACTGCTTTTAACGAAATTTTTTTCGCGCTTTTATTAAAACGATTATGTTCAAGTTTTTTTTAAGTAAACCTTCTTTAGAATGAAATTATGATATTGGTAGGATATTCATGTGAGACACCCGGTGAATGATTTGTATTCATTGCTGGAGGTTCTGGAGGAGACGATTCTATAAGGAACTATACGAGCAATGCAGTGGCATCGAGGTGGTGAAAAAAACTGCGTTTTGGGCTTTTGAGGTAGAGCAAATGAAAGCCCGCAGACTAAACAGTAGTGGATAGTCTTATATTAGGTGTAGCTCACAGTGGAAACGATCCTCAACAAGCTTGGAGTGCAGACAAGTTTGGGGCTTATTAGGTTAGACTAGACATAACTAAATGAAAACCAGCCAGAAATACTAATAACATTTTAAAACCTTTACCTTATTCGCACTGTTATGTGCTCTATTTTTAGTAACTACTTTTCTTATTCACTTTGTAAAGTCAAGCAAGCTTGTGAAACCTCGATAAAAAGACTTCTATGGTGCAAGCATGTTGAATCGAAAACCGATTAAGCACTATCGACTTTCGACAAAACAGGCTTTCGGGGAAACGTGTAACTGCTTCTTTTGCCGAACTACAAAGAACGGCATGTCACGGCTGCACAATGGCCTTACCTAGCATGACGGGCTCTGCTCAAGATGCAAGATGCACCCCTCGATTTATATATCATGGGGTGTACGCTAAAAACTATCTTTCGCTTAAAGAGAAGTGGCTTTTGGTCTGCTGCAATGATACCAGAAATCCTTCTGCGACAAAACTACCACGTCAACTTTCGTCAGGTAACGGAATGGCTTCGGCTAGACTCTGAACCACGGATTAAATGCCATCATATTTTCACAGATGGCTCCAAAACAGGACAGGGGTCTGGTGCTGGAGTCTTTGTGACTCTACCCCTTGGGTAAACATGCGTCTGTTTTCCCAGCGGAATTTTTTGCCATCCTAATGGCTATGCGCTATATTGTGAATAAAATGTGAAGGCCTGAGTTTGCTAGACAAGGTTTTCTTCCATTGATGCATGGGTTTCTCGTGAACACAAGATTCTGTGTCGCGAATGCGATGGATGCAGACAGGCCAAACTATTGCGCCCGGACATTTGCAAAAAGTCTGCATCTTTTCATCTATCTCTTAGGAGAATCGACAGTAGGCTACTTGTAGGCGTTCTTTCGGGCCATCAAGCTTTTGGTAAACACTTTAATGTGCTGTGCTTAAGCGACACCACACCTGTCCTGCTTGCGGTGAGGAGGATGACACAGCAGAACACTCTCTCTGTAGTTGTCCGTCGCGATTTTTGGAGCTGACGTGGTGAATTCCGAACATTTAAGCTCTTAATCATTGAAGCTCCTTTTCATCTTTCTTACAATACAAATGTCAAAAACTAACAAATTATTAAATAAAAGTATTCAAGCTTTTCGAAACGCAGAATGGAACAATAAATTACGTTCACTAGATAAGTCTGCAAAGCCCTTTTGGAACATTGTTAAAATTGTTAAAAATAAAAACAGACAAATACCTTGTCTCAAAAATGGTTTGACTACCTTGTATACAGACAGTGAGAAAGCGGAATCACTTGCCTCAAATTTCTCAGAAAATCATGCAGTGTCGCAACATTTAGGAGATGCAAGCACTGAAACACTTGTCCAAAATGCTATACAGGCTTTTAGTGCAAATAATCCTGAAACTCCCTCGGAAGAATTTGTATCGGAAACAGATATAAAATACCATGTAGATAACTTGCAGATTAAAAAAACAGGTGGATTGGATAATATCAAAAATATATATATTAAAAAATTACCTAAGGAGGGAATCAAAGTTTTGACGTTTATTATAAATGTCTGCCTTAAAACGCAGTACTTTCCTGATGGATGGAAACTGGCAAAGGTAGTCCCAATACAAAAAGCGGGAAAGCCTCTTGATAAACCTCAAAGCTACAGACCTATAAGTTTACTTAGTTGTGTTAGTAAAATTTACGAAAAAATCCTAAAAGAAAAAATGATAAAGATTATCGAGGATCATAAACTGTATCCCGATGAACAGTTTGGTTTTAGGCGTGGTCATGGTACCTCCCACCAAGTTTTAAGATTGTGCAATATTGTAAAAACTAACCGTGCAATAGGAAGATCAACTGGTATGATCCTACTAGATATTGAAAAAGCTTTTGATTCTGTGTGGCACAATGGACTTATATACAAAATGATAAACCTAAATTTCCCTTCGTTCCTCTGTAAAATCATCCAAAGTTTCGTATCAAATCGTCGTTTTATTGTGCATGTGAATGGTAGTGTATCAAATGTAATAAACTTTTACGCTGGTGTGCCCCAGGGCTCAGTTCTTGGGCCAGTTCTTTACAATCTGTACACTTCCGACTTTCCTCAGCTCTTTCAATGTGAAGCAGCAATTTATGCCGATGACACGGCTATAATTTCATCGCATGAGTTCAGTCTAAATATCGAGACGAATCTTAAAAATGCGATCGAAGTACTGCAAAACTACTACACAAAGTGGAAAATAAAACTGAATGCTGAAAAAACACAAGCTATCTTTTTCACTCGAAAAAGAAGTTCTTGTTTTCTTCCAGCAAACCAATTGCTTGTCAATGGGTATTCAATTGCGTGGAAGCCTTCTGTAAAATACTTGGGTGTACATCTTGATTCAAAACTGACGTTTAAAGAACACACTACGCAAACACTTAACAAAATAAATATTGGCATAAAAATATTGTATCCATTTATAAATAGGAAATCATTACTTTCAAATGAAAACAAAATATTAATTCATAAAACAATTTTTCAAGCCATCTTATTGTACGGCTGCCCGGTTTGGGGACATTGTGCCGAATGTCACATTAAAAAGTTGCAAATCGCACAGAACAAATTATTAAAAATGATGCTTAGTCTCCCATGGCATCACTCTACGCTAGATGTACACGCAAGAGCAAATGTTGAAATGATCTCCTTCAGAATTCGCAAACTAATCGACAAATTTAAGACCAGATGTGATATCCCTGAAAATCCTCTTATCAATCAATTAAATATTGAATATCATACACTTCACTGATATTAACTAACGCAATATTCAGCTTTTTGTTAATTTATTTGTATGTTATCTTTCTATCTATTGTTAATTCATTTTTGTTTATCTGCTAATTTATATCTATGTTTGTTCGTATATATATAATATATACATATATATTTTTGGTTGTGAAACTGTTAATACCTTATTTTATTTATTTATTTATTTATTAGATTACCTATTTATTCTTTCACACATTCATTTATATTTTATTTATCTTATTATTTATATACATGCATACATATATTTATTTATTTATTTATTTATTTATCTATTTATTTTATTTTATTTATTTATTTTTTTTTTTTTTTTTTATTAAATTTGAGGTTTTTAGTCGTTGTTTTCCTCAAAACAAACATTTTTCTTTTCTAATTCTATTTATTTATTTTGTTCTCTAATAAACATTTTTCCAGTAGAAAGACATGAATTTGTCATATCTCTGTATTTAAATTATGTAAATTGTGCTATAACAAATTGTAAATTATAAACGAAATAAAACTTACTTACTTACTTACAATGGATCAGTACTTGTGTCTGAGCTCTCCATCGAAAAATAGCAAACTCCGACTGAAGGTTCTTTTTTCGCTGTTACCAAGCTGTTTTACAATTGTGCTGAAATTTCAAACTCAAACTGTAGTCGGTTTGTCGGTCCGTCTGTCTTGCAGAGTTTTATTTGAGTACCCGCAGTTAAGAAACTGTTTCACGGATTTGCTAGAAAGTTCAGATAAAGAGCTTTTGTGGTACATATCGCTTTTTTTTTTTTTTGACTTTAGTAAACCCTTTAATCTCAGAATTTTGTCCTCTGCTACATCCGAAATAACTCTTGGCATGAACTGAAATTAGAGCTGTGGGGGCGATTTTCTACGAATTCTCATGAGACGTGTTTATAAAAAGAGTTGACAGTGTATTAAGCAAAAATAACTCAAAAACAATCAATGGCCTCCCTAGTCCGGTATTAGACGCAGAGATTGACAGCGCGTATGACAGCGCAGTGACCCGTCCTTATGGCTAAGGTTAATGTTAATGGATTTGAACACCAAATCTTACTTGTGATGATGCAATTCCCCCATTTTTGGTCCCCTTTTTTTACCTATATGTTCGCTACTAGCGGAGCTTAGGGTCTTAAATGAAACTTAGATGCTTAGCACTGGAAGATAATAAGTGACATTTTCACACTACAACAGATCAAAAATAATATAATAAAAACCTTTTTATTGACTTTAGTCGATTAAGACTTTAGAGTCTAAAGTTAAGACTTTTAATGTATACAGATGCAGAAAAGGGCGCATCTTAAAATCATTCTTAAAGCAATTATTCCAAACTCACAAGAAAACTTCTGGGGTAAACATTTTCAAAAGTGTATTCAACTGCTTCCATGTACTGACGATATTGGACAAATGCAACTTCGAAGTAATTAAAGACTTTGTCTACCTAGGCTCTACTATCACTTCGAAATATGTACTTCAATGCAGAGATCAAGCGAAGAATCACTCTTGTCAATCGCGGTTTCTGCGGGTTAAGAAGGCATCTGGGTGCAGGGGTGCAGGGGTGCAGGGGTAAAGTTCGTTGGACAACGAAGCGAGGGGTCCCCGTCTCAAATCCGACCCGAACCACTTACTAAAAAGTTTTTATTCGCCGCCCCATCTCCTGCGAAAATCTGACAAACCTCCAAGAGTAAGAACTATCATGAGAAGCTTCTCAAAAATAAATTTCCGTTCGGAATTGGCCTTAAACAGTAGGGCCCTTCCATTCATGCCAAAAAAATATATCTTTGCACCACCATGGTTGAAGAAGTGAAGCTTTAGGTCCTGTACGGGCTGTTTACGCTTAGTATTTATTTTATTTTTAAGATAAAGATGTCCTAAAAAGCAAAGCCCTCTCTCTTAGAACCAAGGAGATATCATAAAAGACCCTATCACCCCGGTGCTGATCTGCAGAAGCATGAACTCTGTAAGAACTGAATGAAAATTTCCTGAGATGATTTGAGAGCAAGATCGGGCTAGTTTGTATCGATGGGGTGTGGATAAGAAGATTCAACGACGAACTTTACATTCTATAGAAAGATGCTGACCTTATCGAAAAGCTAAACATATAATGTCTGTGATAGCTGGGGCACGTGGAACGTATGGGCAGAAACGCACCACCCCAAAGAATATTTGAGTCTACCTCAACCGACCTCAACAAACTTGGTGAGCGTGCGGAACTCGAGGCTGCTAGTTATGGACTGAGCTGGATGGAGGCGCTTGTTTGTTGACTTTTAGCGCCACCAAAAATTAAAATAAGCAACGTCATTACATTGACAAATATTCATCATCAGTCCAATGATTGTACTTACAAGCTTACTTGCTCTTATTTCATCAACTCCCAAGCGATTCCTCTGCCACCCATAATTGCTCAACCCATATCTCAAGAATGACCAAAAAAGTTACTCGTAATTCAACGCGGCATACATCGGACAGCTCTTCCATATGAAATACCTTACTAAGAACCCGTCTGCATCGAATAGTACCATTCAATGCCATGCGATTCGAATTTTTCTCGCAACTATTAACACAGCTCATTACAATGTTTATCTAAACACAATTACCTGTTAGAACGCCTTAAATAGTTGACACTATGATTTATATTTCCAGTCAACAGGTGCCACAGCATCCATCCATTCAATGCACAGAGATAATCGGCCACAAGTATGCAGATACTCGAGCTAACCTTTGTTGTAGTTGTGATTGTTGCTATATCACATGATATTTCTGTCAGCTTAATAGTGCTCACTTATCCAAAGTGATGATTGACACGAAGGTAATTCTATCCGATGGATTAGAAGCAAACAAAAGAAGCTTCATTAAAAAGATTCTCCTTACCCAATCAAAGTTTTGAAGATAAATCGGAGCAACAGATAAACATCCGACATGTCTAGAGAACAAAACAACAACAATAACTACTTGATGTTTGCCCATCAAGGATTTTAATTAACGCCACATGAGGTGAGGAGCAAAATGATTCAACATGATTAGCGTATAATCAAAGCGACATCCAATGGATACATCTTAATTGTCAATTGTGAATTGAAAAAAACCAAAACTCAGTAGAATATATTTGAATAGATTAAAATATTTCATCACTTCAATAACTAATTACACAGATACATTCATGCTGAAAGGGAAATAATATCAAATTCGCATTCTTTCCACATAACTGCAACACACAAGTTTAAACCGCTCGAAAACAAGAAGTCTACCGAGAAAGAAAGAAAAACCCGAATAGCAAAGCTTAAACTTGTTAACAACCACTTTTGCTCGTTCAAGATACACACACGCACACACACACACAGGCAGAGATCGGAAGCTTAAATTCACTTCTTCCAATTCAATACAAATCAGCTTTCAACCTCCAGACTAAAGCACTTAAGATAGCGGAATGTCTTGAAAGTGAGAGTCCGTTGCTGCACGCTCGAAATCGTGTCATCATATGGTCAGCCGTCTACAAAACTTTTGTATGTGTGGTAGTACGAAGTGCCTACCTGAGATTTTTCGCACAAACTTAATTCGTGCTCTTTGTTGATTGCTACGCTCTTAAGTGAACTTAAGTCCGCTTGTTAAGAGCACCACGAAATACTGAAGCTTTGAACGCTTCGCCTCTTTGTCTTAGTATGGATTTTAAATTTTACAGTAAGTTAATCAATCACGCTTGATTAATTCAAGCTTTTGTGCAAAAGACCGTTCAAGCTTTTCCTTTGTGTAAAGTTTGGTTTACAAAGTGAAAATTGGTCGCATGAAAATTTAGTTGGTTGTGTTGTTATTTTTATTTTTTTCTATCAAATAGCTCGTTGAGTTGAGTTGAGGTAGTTTAAAAGGGGTTATTGCATAGTTTGAGGTGCTTGTCTTTATTCAAAAATAAATATATTAATTGTTTGTCTTGTGCAAGTTTACGGTTTTTGGGTTGTTGTTTGTCTAGCGAGTACCTGTGACTTTGTTGACAGTGCGCCGCTACGGCTACAGGTGGTGGGTATACCACTATACCAGGGTGTGGTGCTGATTTTGTGAATTAAACAATAATAAACAACGGTATTGTTTGTTGATTTAACAAGCAATAGGAATAATGAGAGATAATTTAAAGATCGGTTCAAGGAGGCGCGAACAAAATAACCAAGGAAATATGAGTGTGTTTTCGAAGAAAACAAAAGCGCCCAACAGCGATCTTGACAATTTCTGGGGCACACTTTTTGATGGAGACAAACTTACAAAATAGAATAAACAATTATTCGGCATAAAAGCCCATACTCGATCAGGGCTTAGCTACTTTAAGCATTCACGCTGGAAACAGGTGGGACGGACAGTTTTATGCAGAATTTGAATGGAAAACCATTTATTGGAGTGCGGGTAGTAAGTTCACAGCTTTGACGAAGTTCTTTTTTCTTGCGTTGAAAACCTCAAAACAAAGGCTGTTCGATTCGAGTTATGCAACGTTCTAGGCAAAACAATGAGGTTCATGAGCGTCAAGTTTTCGGTCACGGTCCTTGGAAGAAAAAAAATCATTGAATTTTTGAAGCTCTTAAAGCAACCATTTAAAAGTGGAACTTGAAGAATGTGAATGTGACTCAGGCTTAGGGTAAGTGAGTTTTTATGAGAAAACTAACACTTAAGATTTGGTTAACGTGATGAGAGAAATTTTGCACCCGTCACACTTGGATTAGTATAGATCCTTGTAGATATGACAATGTCAGAGATAGTGGGGATGGAAGTGAAGTGGATGCATCCTTTGTACATTTTATATTATTTGTGTGATACCTCAGAGTGTAATATATACAGATGTTTAACTATTGCAACCAGTGGCGAACGCAGATTGGGGTTTCGGGAGTTCAAACACAAACCTACCGAAACCTTGGAGGAAAAAAGAGTGGAATGACTGATAAAATCAAACTTCAAGCTTCTCCTTTCAGAACGGAGTCAGATAAGATTACGGATGCAATCAGTTTCAGCCTGTCCCTAAAATCTTTATGCAATAAATGGAATAAGAGGGGTGTCTGATGCAAAAAAAACCCCAGACTTCTTAATCAAACCCCAATCCACTGTTGAATTAGTAAATAGTATCAACCAATCGAACATGTGTTGCTCAGATCACTCAAATCTTCGAAAAAGCAGTCACCTAATATTTCGTACCTAATCTAGCGAGTGGGAAGCAGTTGCACACAATACATGTTGTAGTTTCCCTTCCTCGACGTCTCTGCAGCTCATATGCTCCCTATTCTGTAGGCTTGTTTGTCTTTCAGGCAGTGATTGGTGCTATTGACTAAAAGTAGTTGATTGACTCTTTTCACATAAGACTTAGTCCGGACTAGTCTCGGCAATGTAAACGTGTTGATTTCATTCCACCGATATATTTTTTTTAAATCTTCTGATTCGCTGATACGATAGGAATGCACCTCGACCTGAAAGATATTTTGTGCTAAATGTCAGAAAGTTGCTTAGATAAGCAAAGCTTCTACTTTCCTAATGTAGCTGATGATACTATCAGCAGAGGAATTCTAAACAGCTTTAGTGCTTATTACTTCTCTGATAAAAGTTGTGCTTCTTATTCCTTGTAGGGTCGGGCATTCACATGTCATGTGCTCTGCCGTTTCGTCTTCTTCAAGGCAAAGGCGGCACTCCGGTGGGTCGACTATGATATCTTATCTGATATCTTAATTTGTGATGGCCGGTTAGGTATACTAACCGATATGAGTTCTGAATGGCTGTGTAACCTTTTTGGTCTGTCTAAGACCCGGGATGCTTTCCCAATAAGAGATGCACATTTTGTGTTCCCATATTTTTAGCTTTAGATTAATAGCTGATTTGTTTATTGGACAGAAAGACTCGGGTCCTATAAAGGGGATCTCCGAGCCTTTTCTGGCCAATTCGTCAGCTCTTTCAATTCCCTTAATTCCCTCGTTTCCGGGAACCCACCAGATTTTGGTTTTGTTTCTTGTACTGAGTTCTTGGAGGGTTTCAAAGCAGTTCAGTACTTATTTGGAGTCAATAATTGGTGAGCTAAGGGGCTTTTATAGCTACTTAACTATCCGTGAATATATGGATGTTAGCGCCTTTAATTCCTGAGATGTGAATAAGGTTTGCGCATTCCTTAATGGTGTGGAACTCTGTCTGAATACACTGGGACTCTTTCCCATGGATATTGAGACATTTTTGTTTGGGCCGTGGATACAAGCTCCCACCCCAGAGACCATTTTTGAGCCATCCACTATTTACCACTTTAGGCCGTTTAGGCAATTTGGTGGGTTTTGCCAACCCATGTTTCTCTCTTTGTGTGTAGAAACCTTTGTTGAACCCTAGTGTTTTTGTTGTTGGATCTGTGACGAGTTTGGGGATTTTCGTTTGCAATTTCATTAGTTCGAGAAGTTTACTAATGGTTTTCTCTTTTATTTGTTACATATTGCCACTTTTTTATGAAAATGAGTATTAGCATGGCACCGGATATATCATTGGATGAGAGCCGTTGTACTTCTTTGTCAGGTTTAATTATCGCGGTCTTACCACCGATCTTAAGCTGTACATCTCTGTTTTCAGAAAGTTACTGTCTGGCTAGTTCATTCCCTCTGCAGTTTCCTTGAATTTAGCAGTACCCAGCAAGGCGGTCTTAAACCTTAGTTGTAATTTTATAGAAAACTTCAAAAGGGAATAACTAGACTTACTCACTCCTCCGTTTCTCTAAAAACAATTGTTGGGGGAAATCAGATAGGATTAAGAGAAAGGACCCTAAATAAAATGCAATAAACTTTTGCGGCCGGCTTAAAAATGCTGGTTACATCGTTAAACAACAGAAAAGTTATTAAGACCGAGCTGAACAGGTGGCTTCGAAAGCTTACTGCTTAGAGTACTCACCGAAAATGATTTCTTGTCTAGATGCTAGACCGCAGAGAGTATGTTTTTCGAGAATGAATGACAAGGAAAAGAGATATTGTTGAAGGTAAAAAGGAATCTGATGATCGGCAGTGGCAAGTCGATTTTAAACTTTCTCGTATACAATAGTCTACTAAAGAAAAAGTCATTGCGATCGTGCGGAAATTTCGAACTCAAACTGAGTATGAGGGATGATATTACGACTATAGAGAAGTCCAAGAAAGTGGGGCCGCCAATGCCGTCCGTCGGTCTGTCTGTCTGTCCCATCGCTGTATGGCGAAACGCTTTGACGGATTTGCTTCAAAGTGAGTACATATGGTTATTGGGGTTACATCTCGGGGCATCTTTTTAGTTTCTGCTTTATCGGTTTAAATAACTGCCATACAATTTTCTTTTTGTGAAAATCACTTGTCACTAATTTTCTCGAAGATTATTCCAAGCATTTCAGTCTTCTTTTGTACTATGGATACTTGGGAAGGGGCCAAAAATACTGCATACTCAATTTTTTGCAAAAAAAAATCGAATAACGGTAATTTATAAAACCGCCAATATCTCAAAAACTAATAAACGGAACTAGAAAACAATTTTATCATTTTTTATGATGTTAATGTGAACAAATCTGCATAGAGGATTCGTTCCTCTCTGGAGGCAAAACTGTTATTGTGTTCTGACTTAGGGACTCTAAGTTTCAAAGACGTTTTACCCAGATGTGGTCATCATTAGTGGATTGCCACAAATCACATCTTATCCATCCGTACCTTTCTTCTCCGTTTCTTGCCGTATGACTGTCCACAAAATCTTTACTTCAAGGATTTACAAGTTCATGCCCAACTGCTGACGATGTTCACCTTCAAGAACGATCTAATGAACTTAAGTCTAAAATCTATGAGAATGTGGAAACAATCCACAATTGGTTTCATGTAAATGGACTATTACTCAACCTAACTTTGTTGCAGTTTATTTCGATTTCTAAAAAACCACAAACATTTTGACCCGATCTATGACTATTGAAGAGTGAACTGAAATCTTTTGAAGGTGTCACTACTTTGGGTTTGATTACTTCAAACTTTACGGAAGGCTTTATTAGCTTAAGTGCTCATTCACCTCTCATTTCCTCCCCAACACGATTAAGAGCCTTTCGGGCTTACTTTCAAAGAATTGCTAGGGTGTTAAACCCAGATATATGTCCAAAGCAGTGGTGGGATTGTAATGCACGAACGCTGAAGATGTTATGGCCTGTGAATACGTGTGAACCACAGATGGCGCTGTTGACTGTAACATATATGGTGTTTGTGACCCAGTTTGACATTAATGATACCTGCATGACATTATTTTTAAAATGGATTCCATGGCGCAGTACTGCAATTGTATGTGTGAGATGGATCAATTTAAGTTGAATGCAAAAACTTTTATCAATACAATTCCACGCCTTTTTCAAGCAAATTCCTCTCAGTCGAGTCTCTTTATAATTACTCATCTGTGAATATCTCTTAGCCACATCCGCAAAATATGTTAGGTAAAGTATAACAATTCTCATATGTATTAACTGGATCAGTCTGGGAGAATGCATGTGACTTTAGAATTTATAACTAACCTCCAATGTCAGCTATTACAAAATGTATTAATAGTTTCAAGTTCCAAGTTCTTTTTTATTGAAGATGTAGTGGGTAAGCAAAGGTTTTTGTTAACGAGGCCTTGGCTGCGATATCGGCGTCTTCATTGCCTTTATACCCGCGTGTCCGGGGATCCATGCAAGTTTAATTTTAACTCTATTTTTTATCAATTTGTCACGGATGGCAATAATAACCGGGGTATTATTGTTATAGTTCATAACTGCGGTTAACGATGAGAGGCTGTCGGAGCAAATAACGAATTTCTTCTTCCTTGGGAGAGAGGTGGCTCGTAAGCTGACTGTTGCTTCGGCTGAAAAAATTGAGTTCATGTGCGACCTTAAATTAGAGTCTTTCCATTTTCATCTACAAATGCAAATGCGGTGCCGGTTGGGGTCTTAGACCCATCAGAAAACACAAGTTCCCATCCATCGGTTTTGTGGATCTCTGAGCATTCCAAGTATATTTACCTGTATACTTCATTTGATGTAAATACTTTAGTCAGAATACTTTAGCGAGACGTCGACAGATCCTTCAGTACAACTCCAAAGAGATTGGAAAAACTTTACCCACCAATATAAGTCAATCAATCCCGACGCAAAACCACTGAGGTTCCCTATAAATGATAAGAACTTTTATTCGATTACGACTCGGGCATCCACGACTTACACATGACCACCTCATCACCAAACTCCCGCCCTTTCTTGCCACATTTGCAGTTCCAACCAGAAACTCTCCACCCAGCACATAATCTACGAATGCAGTTCAATCAAAGCCAAAGTCCGTATCCTTTCTCCCTCTTCCCCTCTACAAAAATTGTTTTCATCTCCCACTGAATTTAATGTCAAAACAGTTTATAATCTTCTTTCATCCAATTAGAAAACAAAATCTAATATTTAGTCAAATATATTTTATAAAATAAGCCGAAAGCCCTGGAAGCTAGTGCTATTTATGTTCTTATAAAGTCACCGCCATCTAACGTTTTTTTTTTCAACTAGTGCTTATTTCGCGAATAGTAACACTAAGCTCATGTCTGATTTGACAGATAATTAGTTCTATCCTTCCGCTGAACGAATATGGTTGTGTATACGCTTGAACAACGCTGGGAAATATTGCGGCATAATTGGGCCATTTTTCTTATTGATTGTTTGATTCTGCTCAATTTTAATTGCCCACAATGCAAACATGTTTTCACATGAAAATCAATCTGAAATTCGAAACCTTCCCTTCATCGCCGAACAAACAATTTACAACATGCGCATGCGCGCACTCCTTACAAATGCCTCAAAGATGAACGATGTGTCTTATTGCTGCTATCATGATCACAAATAAACTTACTAATTGGATCCATGGTCAGCGGGTCAATATCCCAATCTTGAGGCAATTAATTCGATTTGTAACTGTGCAAGCGTTCTAAAGACCCACAAAAATACATGGATCATGCATCATACTCTATCTCTGCTGCATCCATTAAGACCAGAATACATTCTCCATATTTTGAAAAAAAATTCTAAAAATAAATTTCGTTCACATAATTAAGTTGCCGGCGAATCCATAAATATTCTGACACAGTCCACTTAATATAACGAAAAACCAAGAAGGCTTAAAAAAAAAAAAAAAAACACCACAGCCCACATGACAATTCGCCCAAACAATCTGCATTATATGCATTCTCTGGAAAAAAGATACAAATCAATGATTAATATACTCAAAGCCTCATCCGTAGAATTGTTCTTTTGTACTCTTCTCGGCCTGGCAAGTGTGTTAATGATGGTGGAAGCCGCATCAGTTGACGGTCAAATGATGAGTAGCATTCGACTTTAAGGGGCTCGCGTAAAATCCAAACTTCCACTAATTGAGAATCGGCTGTCTGGAGGGTAGCCCCAGAAAATATGTTTATCCCTCATATTTGAGCATCACAAGCCGCTTGCGAAATCAGTGTCAATGCGCACATTTTTTTGTTTTAGGTCAACTTGTCGATTTGTGCGAGCTTACAGTATAAGCCCGTCAATTTTAATGTTTCGGATGCGCTGTTGTGACAACAGTAGAGCGGAATCATAAGAACTGCATAACAGTAAGGAGATGATGGCTTCTTTCCTGGTATTGTGAACGATTTAAATGTGCGAGATTGGGAGCGCGAGCATATGGAATGTGAAATGTGTCAAAAGTTAAGTACTGACTAATTTATGGACAGTTTGTGAAGGTTCACTTAAAATGTTGAGGTGTTATTTGCAAAATTGATGGCAAGAGGAACAACGAATGCAGTTTGAATGTTGAGGTATTTTACTTACATAATAAGGTCACAGTTGGCACTTTGAATGAGATGTGCTTACAATGCGGGAATGCGTTAGGTTCATTTAGTTCATGTCATTCACAGACGTTCGATCAAGGACAATATACATTTCACATGAAGTTTGAATGCATCTTGAGGCCTAATTATGTCACTGGCTGGATACAAATGGCATTCAGTGCCGATAATATCTTTATTTAATTGATATTCTTGTGCAGTACAAAAATGTAAATCACATACAGTCCTACGACTTTAACTGGGAGAAATAATGTTTATCCAACAATGATTTTGATCCGAAAATAACTTATGCACGTAGTTACAGCCATACTTTGTTTTTGAGGCAATTAAACTTAAACTTCAAGCCGATTAGTGATCGCCTGGCTGTGATCCTCATCAAGGCTGTATTCCAATATATGCCCGCGCTCCTGCCAGCGAGGCTGAGAACGATTTAAAGCCGGAGTATGATATCAAATCATTGCTAATTGCTGCAAAAAGGTTGACCTCAAAGTTAACCCTAAAAAAGAACCATAGTAGCCCTTCACTAAAAGAAGAAAACTGGACCGTCCTAAAAATCTAGTACTCTTTGGTGAGACTATAGAGTTCTCTAGGGAAGTAAAATACTAAACATTTCCCCATCCCCCCCTACATCTTCATCTCACCAAGACAGGAATCCATCCTGACCTTCCACTAGAGCTCAGTAGAGACAATGTTTTAGGCGTCACACTGACAGACAGATATCCTATTCGATACAACTTCAAGGCTACATTACCAGAACGACGAAACTGGAAACAGAATAAACCCCCATTTGCTAGGAACTCACTAGTCTGGTTACGGATGGTTCTAAGACAGATGAGGGAGTTAGAGCGGAAGTCAACAAAGGGACTAAAGAATCTTCCCTTCAGGCCGAAATACATGCAATAGAGCTCTAAATCAGAGAGAATTTAAACAGAAACGTCACTGCCAAGCACATTTATATTCTATCTGACAGCAAAGCGGCACTACTTGCTATTTTCGCCTCTGAACTCACTTCTAAACTAGTTTGGGACTGTCTCCAACTCCCAACCCTAGCTATCACCAATAGAGTTGACGGGACACTTCAGAAAACACATCATGGCTATGGAAATTGCTCAAGACAACACTTGTCGAAGATGGCACGAAGACGAAGAAACAGCAGAGCACATTGCGTGCCACTGTGATTGCTTAGCAACAACACGTCTTCGACTATCTTAAGGAAACTAATATTACTGCCTCATCGTCCAAAGTTTGTCCACTGTGGCCTCGGTGATATGGGTACCAAGTCCCACCTCATTTCACAATCTAATCAAATGCTGTCAAAGTTGTGCTCGGGAAATTTAATGCTAAAGCCGAAAAGGAACATATAGAAAGGCGGACCCATTTTTTGGAATTTCAAAAAACTTCATATAATAACAGCAAAAAGTGCGGGAATATATATATATATATTTTTTTTTTTTTTTACTTTCAAGGCCAGGCATAAGCTTAAAGTGTCATATATCCACATTGGCGAATGGACATAAATCCTAGCTACACATAAAATATGGCGCCATCTAGATTCAAGCAGGGACTGATGACATTATCGAGTTCAAATGTAGCGTGATTAAGGGCGCATGAAAATCGGCACGACTTAACTTGTTACCTTATTAAAGAAAGTGCGACACTTTGCTGGAGATAAATAAGAAATTGGAAATGTAAATTAGTGGGAAATCAGTTGGTAATAAATAAAAGTTTACTTGTGGATTATTTTACATAATTATTTCATTATTTATTAAGTGTCAAAGTAGAAACGAAAAGCATGTTAAATTTGCAATTCAACATTATAACGACATTCTCTAGGACCTTTGCTTTAAACGAACAAGCTCGTAGGTCTCGACTGAGTTAACATTTCGATTTATAGTTTCCCCTGAAATATTTTTATTTTCAATTCGAAGAACCGTGCTCCCATGCAGGATAAGCGGCGTTCTTGTAGAGCTTGGCAACGGCATAGGAGATGTTCTACGGACTATATCTCCTCCTCGTCTCTGCACATTCTGAAGAAGTCATTTGCAAAGAGCCCTCGCTTTTAGCCATGTATCCGATGGCGCATTGTCCGATTAATACCCCGACGAGCATCCGGATTTGACCTCTGTTAAGAGAGACTAGGGATTTTGATCTTTTGATGTCGACAACAGGCCACAGGCTTCGGGTTATGAGGCAACCGCTAGTGTTGCTCCATTGTTCCTTAGCCAGCTGTAGGATGACGTTGTCGAAAAAAGTCTTAGCGGTGTTAAAAGGTAGAAGCACTTCTCCGTTCGCTATTAGTGGGTTCAGATCAGATCTGACCAGTTCTTCCGCTTTTTCATTCCCTTCAACACCAACGTGTCCTCGGACCCACTTCGCGTTTACAAGGTCAGAGTCGATTACTTTAAGTGCTGGTTGACTGTCCACGCAGATGGTTATTTCCATTGCTGGCAGTCTGTGCTGCTTTCTTAACCGCAAAAATCGCAGCTTGAAAGACACTGCAGTGATCGGTCAGTCGAAACCGAATCGGTCGTTGATGGCAAGTGCCTCCGAGAAGACACCGGCGCCCGTACCTTTCTCTGTTTTAGAACCGTCCGTGTACACGGGTATACCTTTAATAATGGTACTGAGTGAGTCCCAGTCCTGTCTTTTCGGCATAGTGATTCTGAAATCTTTCTCGAAGACATACCTGGATTTTTCGTAATCAGTACGTGACATGAGACCCTTCCTATCAAAGGTTTCAAGTATGCTCGAGTGTCCGCAAAGCCAGGCCTCCAAAGTTTGTTCTCTCTTAATCTGAGAGCGGCTTTGGCTGCAACGTTCTTAGTGAATAGCTCAATGGGCTGCGGGTACAATAAAGTCTCCAGACCTAGTTATGGTGTGGATACAATTGCACCTGTTATGCCCAGACAAGCAATTCTCTGCACCTTGATCATGTTTTTGAGGTAAGATTTGGTTTTAACAGCTTCCCACCAGACAACTGAACCGTAGTTCAGAATGGGTCTTACAATCGCGGTGTACAGCCAGTACACAATGTTCGGTTGTAAGCCCCATTTTTTCCAAATGTTTTTCTACAAGCATGGACGGCATTAAGTCCTTTCTTCATTCTTTCTTCGGTGTTCCGTTTCAAGTTCAATTTTGATGTGAACATCACACCCAGGTACTTGGCCTCAGTTGAAAGATTTAGGCGGACACCTTTAAGCTTAGGTGGGTCCCATTTAGGTACTTTATATTTCCTGGTGAACAGAATTACTCCGGTCTTCTTTGGATTAAACGCAAGGCCATACTTTTCCATCCATTTGGATAGTTCTGATAACGCAGTTTCCATAATGTTTATAATGGTGGAAAGATACGTTGGAAAGTAAAACTTATTTCTTTTAACACGGACTAGGCCGGTCATTCAGATAATAAATAACTATTAAGACCTAAAACCCAGCTTTTTCAACCATTCTGACGAGAAGTTATATTCTTGACACGAATGGAGGCACCTACAGTTTAATGCCGATTTCGAACGGCAATTTATTTTTGAGAAGCTTCTCATAACATTTCTTACTCTTGGATGTTTGTTAAACTTTCGCAAGGGGCAGCGAATAAAAACTTTAAGGTTGTGCGGCTCTAATATAAATCACCGACCCCTCGGTAGTATTAAGGGTTTAGAAAATGGACTGTAAGAGGAATTGAGCGTGCTCACAATATATTGCCGTGAATTCGAAACATCCTTTTCCTTTTCAAATTCAACTAATTCTGACAGATTTGACAGCACCGAGAAACTTACACGCACACATAACTTCCCAAGCTTTTCAGCTAGGTGGTCTACAACTTATAAACTACATACATACGTCAATGAATAAGAACATTTGGCCTTTGGTAACCACCACATCCGTCGTATGAATTATGAATGCTTTCAGCATCTCAGTTAATCTGATCCAAAAGTGGTATGCAATTCATAGAATTCCCAATCGTATCCACCAACCAGCCGACCAACGTAGTACCATGCCAAAGACCTCTCTCATTAGCCAGAAGGTCAGCATATGATTAATCAACACCCAAGCTGAGGTATTTCGCTGAGTCACATATCTACTCCATATAACCGCACCGCACACTCGGTTTTTAATCCATACAATTAAATAAATCATGTTCTTCCCCTGCGGGCAGCAGTGGAACAATAACATTTGAGTTACGGTACAACCCCACATGACAGATATCTAATTCTGCTCAACAAAAGGAGTCCAAAAACCCAAGCCCCACCGCGGTGCACTCCAAATCATCACGATGTGTCACCAGCGCACCGACAACACGACGACGCGAATGAACTCTTTTGACTTTGCATTATGCATTCATTCATTCACTCCCTCTGGCGGATGATGCAACTTAACATACCAACCACAAAGTTTATTTACTTTGGCCCAGTCTAACTATCTACAACTGCGGCGAACTGTGTTTAGATAATCACCCATCATCAGTTGGAATCATTAGAATCAACAATGCAGGCAATCTTTCCTCGTTCCCCCTGAGAAAGCATGTCCTTATTGATCTCGTTTTGGGTTGACACAGGCCCTCGTGTTCGCATTGTTTATTTTGCCAAGGTATGAGCCATTACACGTGCGGTCCCAGATGCTCTTGGCAGATGGAAGAAAATGCCGCTTGTAGCTGTCACTGTGAGTTCGGTGCACTGCTGTCAGAACGCTGAATGCTTTTCATAAATAATAAAACTTGACCTTGGGCTCTTAAACGGTGCTTCTAGCTGGTGCTGATGCTGGGCTGGATGGCTGGCTGGCAATTCAGAGTTTCAAGAACAATAAGAGCGCGGTGCCATGTCGAAGGATAACGGCGTGTCAGAGGATGACTATGCCAGCGAACCGCATTAACAATGCAAAATCATGCATTTATGCACTCTAAAACGGGCGAACGTGACAAATTTGCTCTCTCCAATTGTCGGTCGGCCTGCGCAGTTGTATGTAATGTAATATGGCATGCTGGGCTAATACGGGATAAGTCGGTATATCATAACAAGTTGGACGAACATCGCACAGACGCGCGAGTTTAAAAAGGCCATTGCAACAATTTGGAGCTTAAGTACTTCTTGTTGAGCAGTCCCCCAGTATTTGTAGGCGAAAGAACTGTGGCGACTAGAAGTGGTTGACGCCGATGAAGCAATACGGCACATTTCAAATAAAACGAACTCAAAATCGTTAGACCACACTGTTCATTCGCCGTTATAGTGCAGGAGGATGTGAAACCCTTGGAAAAATTATGAACACTCCACCTCAACTGAAGTAGGGTTGCATTATGAACCTGCGCTTCCTATATATAAATTTGCCAACAATACTCACGAGCACTCACGAGCGAAGAGACATTCCTGTACCTCGTTCTAAAAGTCATCGCGGATAATTTATTAATTTCTGTAGAACCACAGAAACCATGTTCTGTGCACGGGGAAAGGACACGCTAACAAAAACAGACCTCATATTCCGTATCGTATCGATATTATAATCCGACTTAGAGAGTGAAGAAGCTGTCCTTCAATTTGCTTTCAAGCTCTCATATGGAACGAATCTACGAGAAAGGAAAATGAATCATTTAGGACAGAAGTTCTGCTCCTGCTCCTGCTGCTGCTGATGCTGCATCTGGAGAACAATAAATCTCTGCGGCCCTCATTTCGATGTTGCGCTCCTCTTCGAGTGAGCATAACAACGTTCGCTATACGTGTTGACATTTCTTACAAGGGTTTTGTTGATTTTTGTTGATTTTTATGGATTTCAGTCGATGTCATATCGTCGTTCCATCGTCCCATCGTCACCACGTAAATATCTTGCATCGTTGTACCTTCTAGAGGTTGGCACGCCAACGACGACAGAGGCGTGAATAATCCACATCTACTACAATAGTCAGGAAAAAAAACGAGCGCAAAACTATCGCAACCTCGCAAATCATTGTGCTTCTTAGCGGAATATAGAGTTCAATTACTGCGGATTATGGTTGATTGTGTATCTACGTGTGTTAAACACAACAACAAATGCACAAAAAGTTGAATAATTCTTATTGCAGTCATTGTGTAAGATATTTGTCGGATATGCCACAAGTCAGCCAGCCAGTTACAGTATCCAACACCATCCAGCGCCATCGTCATTTGGGTGATTGTAACAAATGGGCGAACTGCGGGTAGGTACCTATCTCAAAACTGGACGGTTTTTTTTCGTTTTTTTTATTATTTTATTGTCGACTCTTAGCTTCGAATCAGATGGCATGTGGTCACACCTTGGAATGCATAATTCAATTGGATACGGAACATTTCAGCTGGTTCTTGTTGTTGTTGTTATTGTTATTCTGTGTCTTTTGTCATTTTATGCATTGTGTGGTTTATTGTGTAGCCATCAATTGTGGACGGACTTGGCAGTAGAGGATTCGTGGCGCGCTTCATTGTCTCGAATGTTGGAACGAATTTAAAGTTAGATGTTGTAATCGTTTAAATGTCACCTATACAAGGAGGGATAGACCACGGCACAGGGAGACATCTAGATTTAGTCGAAGAAGAATGTCTACGGTGTTAAGATGGTGTTAGAGATGACTTCGTGATGATTGGATAAAAAAAAAACATTTTAAACGTGCTACTTGGCCATTTATAGGTGGAAATTTAGTTGGAAATTATTCCGAGGAATTTTTCTCACGACATATTCTTAGCGGATCATCCCTTTTTAGAGAAAAATTACCAAACTAAAGAAGAGATTTTGAAAACGAAAGAAGGACTTTTAAAGCCCAAAAAACTCAAGAAAGTGCATATAGTGGAATAGTTTCTTTAAGCCAATACAGCTGCATTCAGGCGACATTCTTCAAACCCGTGGCAAGTCTTTCACAATACATAACTTTCATTTAAATTTATTTAGTTCTTAAATGGCGATGACAGCCGCCAAGATCCCGCCAATGATCGACATGTACCAGTCAATCTAGATGAAAATCGAGAGTTACATCCGCCCGACCAAAATTACTTCAAAGTAGCCATAACTTGACTAAAAACGAACAAAGCAGGTGGAACCGATGGGCTACAAGCAGAACTCTTTATGGAAACTCAGGACCATCTGCCCGATCCACAAAAAAGAACATCGCCTACTATGCATCGCCGATTTCAGTAAGGCTTTTAATAGGATATCTCATCAATTAATCATCTTCAAATTGTCTGCCCTAGGTTTCGAACCTATATTGTTAAAATGGATTTCCTCTTACCTAGAAAGCCGTTCTTATAGTGTTCGCCTCAGATCCTTCCTCTCGGCTCCTTTCTGGTGTCCCTCAAGGTAGCCATCTAAGTCCGCTTCTCTTTATCCTTACAATAAATTATCTGGAGAGGGTCATTAAACATTCCTCCCTCTCCCTCTACGCTGACGATACCAAATTTTTCAAAACCATTTCTTCCCCCTACTCTAGCCTCCTTCAACAAGACCTTGATAATTCTTCGATTTGGTGCCTCAAAAATTGCTTAGAGCTTAACATAGCCAAATGTCAATCTATTACCTTTTCTCGTAAGCAAAACCAGTCCCCTCCCCGATATACCTTCTCCTAGGTCAACCTACATCCCTTGTACAATCTCTTCGCGATTTACTGTACAACGGGGAGCTAAAGTTCCGTTCGCACATTGATGAGATAATCCTCAAAGCTAACTCTTCGCTTGGTTTTGTTAAACGGTGGTCCAAAGAATTCTCCACCCCTTATGTGGAAAGATCTCTTTACATTTCGCCCCCTTCTCGAATACGCCAGTCAAGTGTGGTCGCCTCTCATAGAGTTCATAGAGTTCAGAATCGAGAGCATTCAACGTCGTTTTCTTCGATTCGCTCTTCGAGGTTTACCCTGGAACAACCCTATTATCCTGCCTTCCTATCAAGACCGCCTTAAACTTATAAACTTGAATACCCTTGAAGAATGCAGGGACGTAGCAGGCATTCTCTTCATTCATAGACTCCTCTCAGGTTCTATCGATCTCGCGTTACAACAAATCTATTTTCTTCAACACTAACCCTCGTAACACCTTTACGTTGTCCTCCTCTTTTTTATTTACCAACCCACCGGACCTCTTATGGTTCCAACGAACCAATCTCCCATATTCTGCGAAGGGTCAGCGCAAAACTTACGGTTTTTGATTTTAACCTCAGCACTGCCTGTCTCAAACTCGATCTCCTTCCCAATTCCTCCCATATTAGTTCGTAAATTTTAGTTTTTAATTTAGTAAATAAGTACTATAGCTTGTAATAAGCCTAATAAATGTGGCATTCGCCTCCACCAAAATTACATACTAGAGGCATAAGCCTTTTAAACATCGCCAATAAGATCTTGTCCAGCGTTTTATGTCAACGTCTTAAGCGTTTGCTGACGATCTAATAAGTCCTTACCAATGCGGCTTCAGACCTGGAAAGTCTAAGACCGACCAAATCTTCACATTGCGCCAGATCACCACCTGTTCATCGATTTTAAGGCAGCGTGCGAAGGTATAAATAGGGACGAACTATATCGTACCAACTCCAGCTTTGGAATTCCTGCTTAAATGATACGTCTTATTAGGATGGTGGGGATTATACCGAAACCTTCGACACCACTAGATGGTGAAGGCAACGTGACGTACTATCGTGTAGCTGTTTCAATATTGTGCTTGAAAAGGTAGTACGGAACACCCAGGCCAGTACATCAACAATATCCTTAGTAAATCAACACAATTACTTGGGTTTGCTGACGACATTGATGTGATAGGAAGAACAAACCGAGCAGTAACAGGTGCAATGGAGTCAGCAGCAAGCAGAATGAGGCTGACTATAAATGAGGACAAGACGAAGTATATGCCTTTATCAAAAAAAGTCCAATCCCACCATCGACTTGGTCAGAACATAACAATTGACCTGGGTAGTTCGTGAATTTGTCTAGCTGGGCACTGCTCTAAATGCGGAGAACAACATCAGCGCGGAAATCAAACGTAAAATACCTCTTGCCAATCGCTGTTTCTTTGAGCTAAGTAAGCAAATTAGGAATAAGGCCAGATCGAGAAGAGCCACTATACAAAACACTCATCTTCCCGAGCATGGACTCTTACCCAGTCGGATGAAAGCTCCCTTGCTGTAATAGAGAGAAAAGTCCTACGAACAAAATTAAGTAAGGCCCAGGAGCACCAGTTCAGTTGATTATCATCCAGATGGGCTATCCTGCATCCCTGCAGAGCCTCACTAACGAAAAGAAGGCGAGTATGCATGCGAGTTTGTCGCGGTAAAATTTACCACGACAAGGAATACCCTCCTGTCCCCTCTCATTCCTACCTAGTCCTTTCTTTTATTGGTTCGCGGGCCCAAGGTCGTAAGAAGTGGAAGGGCAGCCATGGCCTCATCAACCAATGGCCCACTTCTTTCGAACCATGGGAATGCAACCACTACAGGCAAACCCGGGTAGAAAAGGCATTATACAGACGGACGGTCTACGTGCATAGAACGATGAGCAGCCTATCCGAAGGTGAGCCGGGCGGACGGCCTGGAGTCTCCCAACGGACCAGCGAGTCTAACCGGACGGGTATGTCCGCAACGTTTAAGTGCGCCAAGCCAGTTCTCGAAGCGCAACCCCACAAACAGACGGTCTGCATCGAGGGGGGGGTACCAACCAATGAAGGACACCCCCAACACTTGTTACGGAGACGGGCGGGCCGCCCTGAAAACTAACGCATCCGTACACTAGATACCGCCGGGCGCGCAAAATGCCCAAGAGCGAAATGTCACGCAATGAAGGAGTAAGGGTGGACGACCCGAAGTCCAGACCTCCAAAATAAATTGCGCCGGAACTACCATCGTCACGGTAGGGAGCCACGTTCGATGCGGGAAGGGAAGACGATCCCTTTTGATCCAACTCCACCTTGGGGAGCACCGGTGGAGCAACAAGGAATGCGGGCGGACGGCCACATATTCGCACCCTCAACACCAAACGCAAAGACACACTGCACAAGAGCCGGCCAGCCAACAAACCTGATCCCCACTGATCACGAAACAAAACAAAAACGGAATAAGCCGACATGCAGCGAAGAATAACACTTCCATAACCAAAGATCCTGAGGTCAAAAACAACGCGAACAACAAACCACACACTTGAAGGATCAAATTCAAAACACGACAAAACTAAAATGAAACACTTGTAAGGGATAGCACAAGAAACGCAAGTCCCTACTCCCCAAATCTGCGCACGACTCCACCGAGATAGGTCGCGGTAACGTAAATTGGAATGGTACTCACTGTTCCTCCTGATTCCCTGTCTTCGTTGTATTGTCGGTGCCCGGACAAACATTATTGGTAGTAATGGGTTGGGGAACTTAAAAATTTAACCCAAATTAATTTTATAGAAACAACCTTAAATTTAAAAAAAAACAAAGTGAATATCCTTTCTCTAATGATTTTTTTTTGTTTTTGTTTTGCCGCGAGTTGTCAAATGGGAAACGCTGTCATATGTCCAGGGTCGGCCGGAGGGTTCGTCTCTTATTGGCTAAGTTCAATAATGGGCGAATTCAAAGATTGGGAAATGTGAGAGCATTAGCGGGATCATGTCAGCACACTTTGCGTAGCTGAAAAAGACATGACCCAGTTAAATAAGTGAAAGTGGGGGGGCGTAGGTAACAGTTGATAATTTCAGAGCGACAGCTGAATTATCGAGTTGGAGCTGTTAACCTATGTCCCATGTATGAGTGAGTGTAGAGGAGCAGATTACAGCTGACAATATAAGCGCAAAAGCTGAATCGTCATGTGGAGCTGTAGTTGGTTCTGCTTCCCCTACAATGCATGAGTGTGTATGTGGAAACAAAAAAAAACCGGTCGGCCGAATGGACAAAGGGATTTTTAAAACCACTTCTTGGTTGACCAGCAAGTTTTCTAGTAGTGTTTCATAATTGAGTAAAGCAAAAAAAAGAAAAAGGGGACTTTAATCGAGAAAATATCAAAAAAATAAAAAGAGGTTTAGATCGAGAAGGATATTCACCAGAAATAACGAGGATATAGAGATCCGTGGCGAGAAACCCACTTACAGCAACGAAGAAGCAGGGAACTAGGAGGAAGTAACGAAAAAAAAACAGATAAGTAAAGAGTATTTTGTTTGAGATAATTCGTTGGGGCTTTGAAAGAGTGAAGGAAAAGATTTTGGTAGGGTAGTGCTCCGAAGAATCCCAGATAAATTGAGGGACACGCGACCATTCGTATATAGAAATTATCTTCACCGTTCGGGAAAAACGCGATCTTGTGCTACCCCAACGGCAAACCGTTCTTTTTCTCCTTCGGTCGTATAAGATTGCCATAATAAAACATACCGTAATCAATAAATTGTCTTCGGTTTTTTTTCTTATTTCTTTTCTTTCAGAACTTCCACAAGTTTTTTTTTTTCCTTTTCGTCTGTCGTAGATTTCGAATTATTTTTTTTTGGTTTCACAATTTCGCCGGAAAATTGTGTGGCGCCCACTACTCATTTGAGGTACCGAAGAAACAAAACTCTACTCTAAATCCCCAGGTCATACGTAATAACCCAAACCCATCGGTAATAAAGGAAACATTTCAACCCAATTACCGATACTCAACCTAACCTAACCTAACCTGCTGCGACCTATTGAACCCACCCTTAGCTGAGCAGCCGGGGAAATCAGCACTGTAGATGGCTGAACGTTGCGCTTGAATACTTAATTTGACAGTTCAAATAAAGACGAATTTTTCTCTCGGGCGGTGGCGGCCGCAAATTTTCTTATAGATATATTTATTCACTTGTTCGTGTTTATTATTTTGTTAATTTTTTTTGGCTAATAAATAGCGCAACAAGTTCGTGGGTTAAAAATACTGGGGTCATTTAAACGATAAAAATAAACAAACCAAAATAACAACGTATGGTCTAGAACCCCACACAAAAGAAGTAAACACATTTACTTTTGACTGACCTCTGTGTTGAATTCTATAAAAAAAAGGTGGACTACAGCAAATGTTTGTGGTCGAACCGGAGGCAGACCAAGCTATAATCCCACAGGTGACGCGATATAGCGCGCCCTACGAAACAAGACCACATATGGCCCTATTTCCATTTTTAAGTGGACATAAGACCTCATGAGTCATGTGGTCTTATTTGAATGACCACTGCGGAATTAGGACCGGCTGTCCCCATTTACTTCGTTTTTAAAATTCTTAATGATTTCGCGATGGTAATGGAATATGGGAGGAGGCATGCTGCCCCTTGCTTGGTTTCACTCGCACCTACTCTAAATCTAACAGTGAAACCAACCCCGCCGGGCGTTATTTCCATTTTTTCATGGAAATAAAACCGCGATTCAAATGTAGCGTTATTTCGTACGGTGTGAATGTCACCTATCCCACATTTCTAATTCGAATGTCCAAATATCAAATTGTCTAGAGAGCATATTTCGGTGACAGAAGATAGCAGAGTTCTTCTGCCATTCCACCCACGCGTTCTGACTTGAATTTTGCATTCAAATAAATGTATGGAATAGGTCGGGCATCAAGTGCTGTTTGCAGGGAAGGGTGATCCTCGCTGTTGATGGCTCCATCGCATCTTTATCAAAGAACAACTGATGCACTTTAGGGTCCGTCCCTTTTTCTTCAAGCTGATAATGAAGACAGCAATAAAAAGCGAAGGCTTTTCAGCAGTACACATAAACCCTAATCGGCAGTCTTGGTCTTTGCTAAAGGCAAGAATGACTCGTAATTCAGCTTTCACCAGTTTTCGCCAATAATTCTCCCTTCATCGTTACTCAAGTCGCAGAAGCTATAGACCAGACTAATTTCCTATCGGGGTTTAAGCCTCTTCGGTCTTTTATCTTAGCAGGTCCAGAATGACCTGCTAGGTCCGGATCCTGATAGCAAGCCGATCGCCATTCCCCCCCCACCGTCGTATACAGCGAGCAAAAACCTGGACCGACGGGCCATATCCCTACTGAATTTACGTACCCTCCGGATTCTCATATGAATATGATTCGAAATCTGTCTGATCGAGCCGCATAATGCTCGTTTAAGCTAAGACCCTCTATCATGCAGTTTTGCAAAGCTTCTGCTGGCCTTTGCAGCACTAGCCGCTTAATTCGTCTCTCAATGAGCTATCCTAACTGAACCTGTTTCAAGTAAATACGCGCTTCGTTGTTGCCTTTGAAATTTTCGACATATGTTTTTGTACCTGCTTGAATTTTTTGTTTGATATTTTAAAAGAGTAAATGTTGGATCCCATGAGTGAGCCGGTAAAGAGTCGTCCACCCACAACATTGTAGGGTCAGTTTGGATAAGACACTTATACACTTATAGCTTTGATGGGACATTTCAATCATATTCAAATGTCCCATCGATGTACTTATGACACAGTTGAAACCGCTCTTCTATCTTGCAGAGTTCATGCTAACCACTATTCCCCAACATCAATTTGATGATAGAACAAATAAAACACCTCCATTTTCTTTCTTCCCACGCAACGCACTGCTGCGATGTATTTTATACGTCATTCCTTTAAATACCACAGTGCAACAATCTCCAGCAATTACCATAATCTCAGACATTAGGGACAATAATTCATGCTCCTAAACTACTCGCAAGTGCTACTTAACGTTCGCAACCTTTTTATAAATCACCGTCAATGGCCAACAGCGTAAACCTCTTCTAACTCACATTTCCTTGACAAACTTCGTAGCTCGTACCTTAACCCACTGCAGCACTAAATAAGGACGCTGACGCATATTTAAATATCATAATTCCACCGTTGGTTCCCGGATTTCTTAACTAGAACAACAGCAAATCCACCCGCAGATAAGTCACTCCCACGCATGCGCCACCGCTCACCGAAGAGATCACCATTTGCTTCTCTTGCTTCTCTGGCCATGACGCAATTACGAATGCGCAGCACTGACGACTAATTTAACAATTACCCGAGTGTCAAGTAAACTCGGTGAATTTACACCGCGCGGCAGGATTATGACTGTCAAGTGGGGAAGACTCGGTGGCGAGATTTATATTTATTCTGCATAAGTAGCACGCAAATGAGAATGGTACTTTGCCATTAGGCATACGAGCAAGGGGTCTATGCCAACGTGTTGCTGCAACATGATGCGCACATCGAACATGCCTTCGATTCTGTTTCAGTTAGAAGCAAGCGTTTACCGGGCGAGTTAGTTAATCTTAATTGTTAATTAAATTGCAATCTTGAAGTTTGTAGCTAAGCCCACCTGTTGTTGCTGATGCTGCCAATTGATGAATGCTCCTCGATAGTGCTGACATCGTTTGATGGAGCAAACCAGTATTAATTAGAGAACCCTTTTGCGCGCACTTGGAGGTCGCATGGAGTATGTGGAGATAACGCAATCTTAACTGGACGTTGGGTATGCAGTGATTGAAGCCATTTGATATCCTAAGGATGTTCTCTCTATTCAATGGCGGATAGTCGTTTAACAGTGGCACCTAAATGCTGTTGAGGGTTGTTGACTATTTGCTGAGCGACTATTTTACTGGAAATTAGTTTGTCTTGGGTTCTATGCTTTCGTCGCTTTTTCCAACAGAGAATGCCTGTCACAGTTATTGCCACTCAAAATTAAACTAAATGCAAATGTATTTGCGACCACGCACCACGTCTTTTCCTTACGACCCCACTGCGTATGCTCCCCGCGAACATAGATTGATTTCTTAAAATTGATAAAGAATCACTTTCCATCTGCGGCCGAGTGAATTTATTTGCCCATCAGCGGAACGTATCACTTGACAAAGTCAATAAAAAACCATAATTGCAATGTAAATCCGCAGACATTTCGTCGTTAGACTTCTGCTTCTCCTATTGCTATTGCTATTGCTATTGCCAAGCATCTAAGTCTAAGGGCGAACGCTCTTCGCTCTCACCCTGGCACTGACTGACAACCGAACAGACGGACTGACTTAAGTGCGCTGGTCGCTTGTCTATGTCCACCACATCACATCACATGCAGCTATCATGACCGAAGAAATACCAACTAATACGCTAGAGAACAATAAATTCAACAGCAATTGCAGAGAATGAAAAGGTTCTACTATCTATTTGCCCAAGACCTACACTGACTGCAGCCTATCTCGGAAAACAGAACAAGAAACCAACAAAATATTACCAACATAAACTAAGCCAAAGTATGGCAAACGCAAGGAGTTATTGAAAGGTCCCGGACATGGGGGCAAATGCGTTAACCAAAAGGGAGAGATAGGTGTGTTTTTTTATTCTACTTTCGCATTCTAACCTAGAACTCGCGTTTTTTTTTCGCTTGCCAATGGTGGGCTTTGAAACATAAGACCCACGAGCGTGAGGCAGCACACAAGACAACACAACACAGCCGGACGATGAACATTCCTACGTTCGTCTATGTCTAGACGACCGATCAGAGTTCGTCTAAGATGACGACGACGTTTATGTACAATCTGTGTTCGCATAGATACATTTGGAGAGGGGAAATTTATTCCCGGTTAACATGTCAAAGGCACGTACATTGCGTGGCGCGCGTATCCCTTATGCATCTTTAGAGTAGAGAGGATTTTGGTATGGGGCTGCTCCTGCCTCCATGTGCATGTCATTGCTGTCATCGGGCAAATATCATCGCGCGGTCCATTGGTATTGTCGACAATATTGGGAAAATTCAAATTCGCTTTCTTTGGTTTTATTTGCAAAACGCGTCGTGTTTTCGGCAGCGAATTTATTTGGATTTGCTTTTTTGAGATAGATCCGCGGGCGAAGAAACAACCACACAATGATGTCCTTGCGGGGTCAAGTCGTTAAAAGGGCGGAGATGGTGTTGACATCACGAGATATGCCACTACACAGCGATATGTTGGTCATATGTTAAATTGAACACGATATATGTATGTGTATATTCGGTGCGGTATGTTGTGGCCAATTGAGATCTTTTGATGTGAGAGTGGGCGCAGGGACACGCGGGTTGTTCGCGAACATTCTAATCAAAGTGTTTTAATTCTTTGTAGTCCGATGTAATGCCTACGTGCGTCGAACTGAGTGAACGAACATGAGTACTATCTATGGTAATACATTGCTGTTAATTAATAGTAACAACATTTATTTGCAATTGATTTGCTAAGGATCGTTGAGTGCTTTTGTAGATTAAGGCACCCTACTGATGACAGCGAGCAGAGGTTTGAAGGAAAGGATTCCCTATGGCGATTGATGGTTTGAACGACCTGTGTTCTCTTTGATCAATGGAAAATGTTGTTAAATATCGAAAAAAAGACGCGGACACTCAGGTAATTTGTCCCCGACAATTTCGGATAATGGATACATGAAGGACTTAAATGGATGTTTTGGTAGGTTGCAGTGGCTATGCATAAGCTCCACAGATACACAGATGCACAAGGAATGAATTACTCATAACAAGGATTTATTTGATAGAATCTTCTTTCATGAAATTTCGAAGACATAAGGGGAAACAGTAGCGCCCGGCCATGTTCTTTAGCAACTTTGGAACTACACCCTTATTTGCAGAAACCAACTCAGGCCATTTTAGCTCCCTCTCTAACTACCTTTACAACAAAGCTTAAGACATAAAATTTAGTATTTTTTGGGACTATAGGAGCAGGCTCCATTCTTATTGTTTAACGTGACTAGTTTCTGGATTACAGGGCCGTAAAATTAGCTGACTGTCTTATCAAAACTATGGAGTTACTTCCAATCATCTTACAATCTTAAATTTTGACACAGTAAAATGATTTGCGGAGTAAACACATCCCTCACAACATAATAACGACACCGGAAAAATTCTAACATTTGTGATTTTCCATCCAGAGAGAGTGGTAGCGGCCCACTTTTCTTAACTCAAGCCCCTAACACACGTACAGCTAAAATAATATTGCTATTTTTTACATTAAGGGTGTATGGAAGCCGCTTCTTTTCTCTAATTCAGTACCCAAAACACTTAGAATAATGAAATTATAAGTGAAGGAAGGATTTGAAGAACAAACACCGAAAATAATAAACCAAAATGTGTATAGTGTACTCTCTCCTTACGGACACATCTCATAACCGGACATATCTAAAATAGCGGGCAAAAATGTGAGTTTTTCAAACACAAAATTTCATAACCGCAGAAGATTTTCGCTCTCTCTTAGAGGGACAAAATATTACTTAAACACGGTTTGGTGATGTTTTGTTTGCATTACCTAAGGATACCTGCGCTTCTTCGGTTTGGCAAAAGGAAAGTATTACAAACTCCTTATACTCGAAGGATTAGGTGTAAACTTTCTAAAACACTCTTCCTGGCAGTTCTGCTGCAGCACGCTAAGTACTGATCAATAAGCAGGAAAGTGGAGCAGATCCTTAACCCTTTTGATATATCGCCCTGTGAGCGAGGAGGCGAATTTAGGAGAAGATAGAACCGCAAACTATATGAGCTATACCAAAATGTGGATGTAGTCCAAAAAAAAGCCATGTCGCATTGACTACGAGATCCAGCCCGGAGGATCTTTAAATCCTTCGAAATTGGAATTGACATAAATCCAAGTTTCGCATAAAATATGGCGCCATCTATATTGGAGTAGATGATAGTTGGCATATGATTCAGTACTCCAACCGTAATAACAATCCAAAATCGAAATTGTGGTGATATAAGTGGCTAAAAATGCAGTCGTTGGGAAAATCAATTTTATTTGCACTATGTTGGAGATGGTTTTGAAAATGTCGATATACTTTTGGTGGTCCATTGGTGTTTTTTTAGAGGTATAGAACTTCGAATTCAAATAAAACACAAGTAAATTTGGCTTTATTGGAAGGATAATTTTATACCATTAATGTGAAAATATGATTTCAGGCATGTGGCCGCCTCGGCTGGTTCGAATAAAGACAAGTCTAGAGGTCCAATTTTCAACCACTTTTTCAAGCATTTGGGGCTGTATGTCGGCAATAACGCCACGAATGTTGGCTTCCAAGTTCCCTAACGTTTCTGATTTGTTGGCGCAGGCGGGCGACTTCACATTTCCCCAAAGAAAATATTCCAATGATGTCAAATCAAATCACACGATCTTGGTTGGCTAATTGACAGGTCCATTCCGCGAAATTATACGCCCATCGAATGTTTCCTTCAATAAATCGATTGTATCGTGCGCTGTGTGGCATGTAGCGCCGTCTTGTTGGAACCACATCTCATCCACATTCATGCCATCCAATTCGGGTTATCATGGCTCTATACCGGTCTACATTAACGGTAACTGACTCTCCAGCATCATTTCGGAAGAAGTATGGCCCAATGACTCCACCAGCCCATAGAGCACACCAAACAGTCAGTTTTTGTGGATGTAATGGCGTTTCAAGGGTCTCTTGTGGATTCTCTTCACTCCAAATGCGGCAATTTTAGTTGTTAACGTAGCCATTCTATCCAAAATGAGCTTGCGGTAAACTTCGCGAACTGAACCATTATTTTCGAAATAAATTTGCACGATTTGCAAGCGTTGTTCATTTGTCAACCTGTTCATGATGAAATGGCAAACCGAACTGAACATAAATGACATTAGAGTTGCGTAGCGTTTTTTGGGTTTTTGTTTTACTTTTGTAATTATCTCTTGGGTACAGTTATCCAGACCAAGTGCTGCTCTGGCATCCGCGATGGCTTGGTCTTTAAAACGGAGGTTTGGTCTTCCTAGAGTAATTCTTCGTCGGATCTCCACCAGGTTTTCATTCGTGGAGTTGATATTCACACCGAGGTAGATAAACTCATTAACTACCTCGAAGTTGCTGCTATCAAAAGTGACATTTTGTCCCAGTCGGTTGACAGATGATTGCATATTTGTTGATAGCATGTATTTAGTCTGGTCCTCATTTACTTCAAGACCAACTTAGTTCGCCTGTGCTACCACGGCATGTTGGAAGAGTCCGATGATGTTAATATCGTCCGCATATCCCAGTAGCTGGACGGATCTGTTGAAGATAATGCCTTCCGTGTTGACACCTGCGCTGCGCTCTATCTGCTTAAGAAGAAGTCAGATGATAGCGAATCACCTTGCCGAAATCCGGTGCTGAATCCGGTTTGGAGGAGTTCAGATGGCCTGTGTTCCCCAGCGTCACGCGACACAATTGGATAACTTTTGCCGATATCCCCAATTCGACCACCGCCATGTAGGGCTCCTGACGATTAATGCTATCATTAAAGTCGATAAGGAGGTGGTGAGTCTCGACTTTAAATTAGTTGGCCTTTTCCAGGATTTGCCTTAGTGTGAAGATTTGGTCTACAGTTGATCTGCCGGGCCGAAAGCCACACTAGTACGTGCCGATTAATGTCTTGCAGAATGGTTTAAGACGTTCACATAGCACGTAGGATAGAATCTAATATACAATAGTTATCAGGGATATATCACATGATATGACAGGATTTACGCAGATCTAATATACTTTTTCGTACTTCCACTGATATTTCCTTCCCTCTACGACCCTAAAAACAACACCGATCACAAAAAATTTAAAATAAACATTGAGCCAGGGGTCTGTTATATTAATTTGTTTTGTTGGAAGTTCCGTTAATTAGATATTAACTACAGTGGTCATTGACTGAACGAAAACTTTTTGGATATTTTATTGTGAGGTATTGTATAGTATATCCTAACTGTTTTCTTTTTTTCTAATTTTCAAGTTCTTTTATGTACAACTAGCTGGCCCGTGCTCGCCTTGCTTCGCCTGCCTGCACACATTCTGAAAATCCACACCCACACCTGCAATATTAAGTGGCTGTCTCTGGGATTTGTTAATTGCCATAGCGAAATAAATTTTAAAAGGAAACTGTAAGAGTTTGAAGTTAAAGAACTATGTCGCTTCCCTGATCGCTTACTAATGTTCACTAAAAGTTCACTATTTTTCGATGAAACATATTCATTTGCCAACTGAATGACACAAATCAGATCAGAGATGTAAAATGAGGTGGAATGAGATAGAGACTCAACATCCAGTACCATTCCAAGTCCCCTGGTACTGAACTGGCACCTCAATCTATAAACGCACTTCATTTTCTCTCTTAAGTCCCTATCCATTAGGAAACTAAAATTTGCACTTAAAGTTAGGTCGTGCAAAAGGGCATGAGGCCCCTTTTTTAAATCTTAAAAAATCACGAATAGACGTCGAAAGCAAGTTATAAAAAGTAAACATCACTGAGACCGTTTTGAAAATCTTGGTCATATAACATTTTATTTTCTCAAAAACGGCACCCTACGATTTTGATGGTATTTCGCACATTGGACACTTTTAATATAATTGTTCAAAATACAAAAAAATTGTCAAAATCGTTAGAGCCGTTTTTAAGAAAACGAATTTAATTTAAATTTAAGAAAATCGTAATATGAAAAAAAAATTACTTAAAAAATGTAAGTATGCAGATTTGTTTGAGTTTAAAGCATACGAAAAACTGTAAAATTTTTTGAAGTTCCCTTTATTAGTTTTCGAGACATTGCCCGTTTTATAAATTACCGTTAATCGATTTTTTTTTCCAAAAACTGAGTAAGCAACATTTTTGACCCCATACCAAACATCCTTAGTACAAAAAAAGACCGAAATCCTGGGAACTACATTCGAGAAAAATAGTGATAAGTGATTTTCACAAAAACAATTGTATGGCAGGACCGTTATTTCAACCACAAGAACCTTATATACGAACTTTGAAGCAAATCCGTCGAACCGTTTCGCCATACGGCGCCCGGACAGACAGACAGACCGATGGACGGTATTGGCGGACCCACTTTTTTGGAATTCTCTATAGTCGTAATATCATCGCTCATACTCAGTTTGAGTTCGAAATTTCCGCACGATCGCAATAACTTTCTCTTTAGCAGACTATTGTATACGAGAAAGTTAAAAAAATGAGGTTTGCAAAGATTTTACAAAAATCTCTAAGCTTTTGGAGCACGTAGAAATATAAAATTCGACTTGAAATATGTATTGAAATAATATTTCATTAAATTAGGTTCAAATTTCAATTTTTTTTCGTTCAAAGTCTGGTCTTTCAAACACAAAACTAAATATTTTTTAATGCACGACCCTGCTCCTTGTGAATACAATAATTACCAAAATCTGTTCAGCCGTTCGCTGTGTACGTCCAGTCAAAAGAATTTTAATTTTTTTTTAAATTATTAGTGATGATAGTGATGACAAATGCATGTAAGTCAAATTTTTCATGATTCTACTAGATTCTGTTCTGCAGCCATTTTTTTCTGTCTAATAGGTAGGTGAGCGAATAATTTTTGGACTCACTGCACATGTAGCCTGAGTGTTATACATTATGCATTTATACATTAAACATAACAAATTATAAATATATGATTTATGTGACCAGCGAAGCAACAGTTGATGACGACATCAATCATCGTGTAAGCGTAGGGTGGATGAAGTGGCAGGAAAATGTCGCCATCTTCTGTGACCGAAAAATGGTCCCCTAAGCTGAAAAGAAGGCTCTACACCGCAGTTGTGCGTCCGGCGCTCACATACGGTTCACAATGCTGGACAATGCTCATGTATATGAGGGCAAGTTGACAGCAGGAGTAACATAGCTCGATCGAATTAGAGGTTCCAGAATCCGAGGAAGCCTTCACGTCAAAGAACACATCTCAAAAAAATTAGAGCACGACCGACTCAGTTGGTATTGTCATGTTCAAAGGAGGGATCCAACTAACCCCGTCAAAAAGGCAATGGCATTCAACGTTCCCTTACAATCGCGTAAGAGAGGCAGGCCTAAAAACTCCTGGATCACACAAATGCAGAAACACCAGCATTTGATTGACCTCAATGATGAAGTGATTCAGAATAGGGAGGTCTGCAGATATCTTTTGAGGTGGAACCGGCGAACTCCACAGGGGGACCAGTAGGAATGCAGTGGAAGTGGGAGGGTTATGATCCCTGTACTCCTGATCATAATCTCGTCGTTAAATGGAGAGAGAGAGAGAGATGTGACCTATAGTTCCAAAAATGTTTCACCCAGATGTGGTGGTTTAGGTCTAGGATCATCAGTGTATTGCCACATGCACATCTAATCCATAGGCACAATTTAAATATGCATCCATGTCCTTTGAACCATTTAAAATAAGTTGTCACTTCTAAAATTTTTCGATTTAATTTAAAAACAAACCATCAACAAATAACCACTGATTAATGGGACTTTTGTTTTCTTTTTGTAACCAACACGCAAGAAAAACCGCAACAAAAGTTCAATAAACTGACCCAAAGTATACACGTAAAAATACACGTATATGTAAATGATACTACAAACGTGATACACCAGTTGGGAAATCCAAATAAGAAACAACTAAACCAGTTAACAACACAGATCCGCTCCGGCTGCGTACATGTTTGATTAGCAACTTTTTAATTGCCCATTATCAGGCGTAAAAAATTGGGCATTCTACAAGTTGTTGGCTTCGATCTTAAGTAAGTCTTCTTTCGCGCGAATTTTGCTAAATGATGTTTAAAATTACACGTTCAATGCAAACACACTGACAGTGTCGATTTAGTAAAATGATTTATTGCATAGTTTTCGCACATCAAAATTTGGCGTTGAACTCTTCGCACAAATCGCCAAGAATTCATATTGCGTAAATTTGCGTGACCGCATCTCCAAGCTCAACATATTATAGCATAGATCCGTATTCTGTGTAATTTGTTTGTATTAAATACTTATTGGGGCGGCCAATAAACCATAAACGAATTTGGAATATCAGACTCAGATTTTTTATATCGAAGCGGCCTTGAACTTTGAATTGGAAAAAAGAAAACAAAAAATAAGACACGAAATGTTTCAACGGAAATGAGTTAGACGCATCCGCAACAACGCAATACTCAATTCGAATTCACACGGTGAATGAAGTGAAATTCTTGCTAAGGCCGAGCGTTGCGGTCTTATGAAATCATCGATGAATGGAAATGTTAAATGCAGTTGTAGAAACATTAAATGATGCGATTACCGGTATAGATTGCTAAATTCTCGGGGGGCAACATCAACATCAATTGATTCATTATATGGCAGCTGTGTGCGTGACTTTTTATGGGAGAAATGAGTCTGACAATCTAATTGCGGTGCTAACGAACGTCCAAATGACATGCAGGTGTAAAAAGTGTTTTCATTACTTCCATTATGGTCAATAGTGGAAACCGGTTGTGTACTCCTTAATAAGATCCACTGCAATTTATTGGTTTTATATAGGTAATTATTTCCGTTGGAAACCTGTGAACTCTGTTCGCCAAGGACATTAAAGTTCGCCAGACATAAGAATTTTTTCTTAAATCACGATTCACGAAAGGTACACTTCCAAAAACAACAGCATCTCAATCATCTCCAAACTGATCGACGAACCTAGCTACTGCCCAAGGACAGGTCAAAGCCAATTGCAAAGAATTGACCCCCAGCTCCGTCTGATTCGCATTCGTAATTGCAATTTGAATAGAGGTTCAGGGTTAATTGGATCAGTCGTGCACTGGGAACAAATCGCCATTCAGCTTTACCAAGGTAACACCATGACCCACTCTAAAGGCAGTGTAAACCTCATTTTCGTGACTTGAGCAACTTTAAATGAAGTCATTACCTAGTTGTTGTCGCCCTCAATGAGGTCCTTGCAATAAATTTGAAAATCTCGTGCCGCAGTGCAATTTTCAGCCCCAAAACGCTTTTATCCACTTCAATGAACTCCCATTAAAGCAGCAGCAGCAGCAGCAGCATCAATTCAATAAAACAAATCGTGCGTTAATTAAATATTTCCAAAGGTACATACGTACGTACTAGAAGTCTAGTTGTCCCTTTGTTGCCACATGCCATCAGTCTTTGGCTCTTTATCACAGCGGCTTACAGCGCTGAACAACGAAATCAGACAATTTATTGTTTTAAGTGCCACCAGACATCCCAACTCTCTCTCTCTCTCTCTCTCTCTCTGTGTGTACGGAACCCCGCGTTTGATTTAAACAAATGAAGTAACGCGCCGGCTACAAAATAAAAAATAAAAAAAAATTAAATACAAAGGTACCCAATCGCTTCGTCCGCCGTCCATCTCTGCCATGACAATGACACCAGCTAACAGGCACAGTGATGCAGTCAACTGTTTGCTGCAACGACTTACAGCAACATGACGGCACTGGCACTGAGAATCAAAAAATTCAATTAACATATTTTATAGAACAGTGGGCTGCGTTACATTTGACATCTGCAAGACCTATGCCGGGCAAACAAACGTGGTAGGGATGCCGCGCCGCTATGTCCAATGGTCCAATGATCCACCTCCAACAAAGGGGCGAGGAGGGAGCGCGCAAAAACATTGGTTCAACGTCGCGGCCCACCTACTCCCCGCTTTGATAGCTGAGATGATAAAATTCGCGCAATGGATAGTCTTAATGATGCTCTGGGGTCGTGGGTTCTATTCCCCCCCCCCCCCCCCCCCCACCCCTTTCGTTCTGTCATTGCTGTGACTATTGTAGCAGCAGCGGATACCCTTTGGCTGCTGTTTGTCTTCTTCTTCTTTTGGGCTGCTGTTCCAGTTGTCTGTTTTACTTTCGGCTCAGTCCATCCGTCTATCTGTCTATCTATTCGTCTCTTCTTTTTAGGTTTTTCGTCTGCGGATCCGATTATAAAATAAATATTGGCATACCTTGAAAGGAAACACATGTAGTTGTAGACGCTTGACCACACGATGGGGTCGGGTGTTGATCTAGTTTTCTTTATGCAAAAGTGTAGCAGGCAAGTAGGGATGCTGGTTGGAGACTGTTCTTAACTTGAAGCGCATACGAAATCAGAACTTGTTTTTAACCAAACAAAATGGCGCACGATTAAAAGGTCCCAAACGCTGCTGTAGCTGTCGAACCTCTTTCGTCCTTTATTCTAAATCAGTACAAAAGTGTAGTTTTTCTTGTCGACTATACTATTTTTTCCATAGTATCTTTATTGAAGTGATTCTGTTGTCGTGGCACTTTACATATACATACACTTGGGTACGCTAAGAGTACCTATCGTCGTAGTCGTCTGCACAAGGATAACTTTTATCAGATTACCGTAAGGCGAGCCTTACAATGTTTAACATGAGGGCTACTAATATTGGGATTATTTAACCCGAACACAACACACCCAACGACATCTCAGAAAGTCAGCACTCAGCATGAGTGAAGTTGGCGGCCTACGACCAATCTCCGCTCACAATAGCGAACAGCAGTCTTCGAACAGATCGATGAAGTTCCGTGATATCTCCAGAGCAACGTGACACACTCGAATCGCTCGTATTATTTTGCAGAATTTAATGGTTATAACGACGACGACATTGTCCAGTGACGAATAATTCTCCAAAGACACCAGCGCCGATCCGGCCGAAGCGGGTGACTCTGCTGACTTTGACTGCTTCTGCAGCTAATGCAAACTACATGTCTGTTTGACTAGAGTCGCGTCGGACGATGGACAAAGTTAAGCGAAAGTTGAAGGTCGTGCTGTGACGGCGCGGCGCGGTGCGACGGAGAAAAACAAAAAAGGGAAAACTACGACCGATTTTCTAGCGTCAAATCGAGGACCGATGTTATAATGTTTAACAAAGAGCAAAAACCAGTGAGCAAGTGTTTAGATGGAGAGATGATACGAGCAGTCATCTACGTAGAGTGCAAGTAGGTTGGGTAAGTGGTGGTGCTGGTGGTAGATCATGACGGTTCAGGTATATGCCTTGGGTAGTTAGAGTCTTTTAATCGTAAGAGACTGTGTTTCCACTTCGAGTCAATTATAGTGTATTCGCTGATGTACTGCGCTGTTGACAACTGTCGACAGACATCTGACACATGATGAACTGGGCAATTGTTAGTTTGTTTAGGTTTGATTTGTTAATGTGCAGAGGAATTAGTTGGAGACTTGTTTTTCTGCGATGAGTTATGGTATCAGAGTTGATTCTGTAATTCATGGTGTAAGTCAAATTTGCCAAAGGAAATAATGCAGTAATTTTTGAATAAAATCTATTTAATGTTTCGCAAAATGTTCCAAATACTTAATCGTGAATTCAAAATTAAATTAATCAAATTTTCATTAATTTTAAGCCTTGACTTTACATAAAAGTCATCAGCGTTCTTAAAAAACCGTATTAAGCAGCATTAATGAGTGAGTGTTCCCTTAAATAAATTGGTTATGGTGCGTGCTTACCGTCTTCCAAAGAAAGATGAGAAGGAACTTCAGTAACTAAGACCTTAGTTGTTCGGCACTTACCATGTCTGCCCCGAAAGTGGGAGTATCGCTCAATCCCAACACATTTAAAAAAAGCTTGATGAACTTCAAGAACGCCTACAAACAGCCTTCAGTCGATTCTCCTGAAATATAGAGGGAAAGACGCAGACTTTTTGAAATGTCCGGGTGCAGTAGTTTGGTCAGACTGCATCCATCGCAGTCGCGCCACCGAACCTTGTGTTCACGAGAAACCGAAGTATGAATGAGAGCCAAGACTACAAATGCAGGGAGACCCAACGCAAGTTCGGGACCTGAGAAAAACCTTGCCTAGCAAGGTCATCTGAGATCTCATTTCCCGATAAGCCAGTGTGACCACGGTTGCAACTTGAAAAAAAATGTATGTATATTCAAAGTCAAAAATAAAAATGACCAACTTTTACCAAAAGTGACCAAAATAATTTAAGTCCCAAATACACAGTAAAATAAATTGTTCTCCTTCTTCATAAGAGGACTATTTCTATTTACTTTCTCTTCCATATTCTTAAATCCACCCCTTTACGGCGCACAGTTTGGTTTGGCTTTCTCAGAGTGTCTTCAGTGGTCATGGCTCGACCACCACCGACTGCCTCCGCAAATGCTTTCACCCATCTCCTGTTGTGCTTGCGATGATTTGTTTTTTGCGGTGTCATAAAACAGCTCTCTAATTAGACTTAAAAGGACTTTGCGTGTGCACAATTGAAGGGACCTGCCGATCCAACCCAAGCTTCGTAGATTTCAGAAAGTTTCCGTTACACCACTTACTCTAAGATGATTACTTGGATAGAATTTCAAAAAAAATAAGTGAAGCAAATAAAAATAAAGGTGACACTAAATCTACCTCAGTGTCACCAGCTTGCGACTCCTGTCTTTGTAGTCCAAAGTACTAACTATTTAGCTGCTGCACCCTAATATCTACCCTCCAAATCAGACATTTTCATTTTAACTGGAAATAAATTGCGTTGGGGCTGATAGTAGATGATGATAGAATGACCAAATGGAATAAAAAATGACAATGTGACCAAGTGAAAAAGTAATGACCAAATTTTGTCAGAAATGACCAAAGTGGAAAGCGTGAGTGTCACCTAGAACACAGACTTGTGTTGAAATTCAGAGAAAGCTTGATACCGAGCACTAACTTGGACGAGGTAAGAAGTTTGATCAGCTGAAGAACACTTAGTAACTTGATTTCCCGGGACGTTAGTCTCAAGGAGGAGACTGAAAGTCTCATTGTACGTACTGTCAAGTTTAAGAATTGCATCAAGTTTGCAGTGGGTGAGGACGCTGTTCAGATCTTGAGCAGACCTCTCCACCCCCTGTCGAGATCTAAGTTTGAATGTAATATAAGTTACAATTTAAATATCTTACATTTAAACATGCCAAACGTTCGTTTTATATATACTCTATTCCAGCTTAATTAGCAGTAATTTGACGGCCTTATTTTCGAAGCCATAGCGCTACTATAGTTTAACGTTGCAGTGTGATTCATGAATATAGGTTTTTTCTGCCCTCTGGGCTTGGAAGTCCTATACCATTCTCTTTAAACGTGTCTAAATAGATACGAGATGGGTTATATATAGACTAATTCGAATAAACATAAATTTAATTAATTTAAAATTAGTGAATAAATGGACTTTTTAAAATCTGCTCGCGACAAGCAAAAATCACAAGCAGACCAACTAAATTGCACCTTCTGCCATAATTAGGCAGCTCATAGAAAATATTTAATTTGTGAACCGCGTACCTCGTGAAGTTTTTTTGAATTTTTCGAATCTAAGTTCTTGAACTGCATATGGCGAATCCCATATTACAGAACTATATTCTAAAAAAGATCTGACTAACCAGCAGTAACTAATTTTGAAGCTATTTATGTCTCGAAAGTCCTTACTATTACGTTTAAGGAAGCCTAACAACGAGTTAGACATGGCAATGACATAATCATAATGCAAAAATAAACTTTACTTATTGTCAATTTATGACACCAAGATCTTTCGCTTCGTCAAAACGTTGAAATAATATATTAAGTTCCAAGGCATTACCATTGGACCACTCCGACAATTTATGAATGCAATCAGTAGGATTATTTATCCGAAAAAATTGTTTCAAGTCACCCTCGAAAGTCAAAACTTTACCAAAATGAAAGATTTCATGCACGTCATTAGTAATATAAATAGCAATGGGCCCAAATGACTGCCCTGTGGAACACCCGAAGTAACTTCTATAACGCGAGAAGTCCAACCATCGACTTTAACCGTCTATTAGTTAGGTAATTAGAAAACCATTTTGGCATCGAAGAATGAAATCCCAAAGACTTAAGCTAAGCCAAAAGAAAAGTGTGATGCACCTGTCAAACGCTTTTGTAAAGTCAGTGTAAACCACATCAACTTGAATTCGTTCATTACATTGTTAGTCCAAAATGCATAAATAATGGAATTTGCAACACCACTGCTTGTTGGATTTGGACTTATTTCCCACTACATGTGAACTAAATTCATGTGGATTTATTTCCCTATACCTCACTTTTGAAGCTCACTGTAAATAAAGGGTCACGGTAGTGCCCAGCCAAGTTCTTTAGCAACTTTGGCACTACACGAACCAACTCAGGCCATTTTGACCCCCATCTATCTTCGCTTACATCAATGCTAGAGACATAAATTTTGGGATTTATTGGGACGCACAGCAGCAGGCTTCATACCAAATTTCAACTTTTTAGCATGAGCGGTTCCTGAGTTATAAGGCCCCAAAATTTGCAAAAATAGTAACCACTGACTAACTGACAGATCATCAAAACTATGGAGTTTGCGGAGAAACCCCAGGGAAAAGTCTAAGATTTTCCTTCCAGGGGGCGCGGCAGCCGCCAAGTATAAAAATGTAAATACTATTTGTGAAATTTTTAATAATTACAATACAAACTTAGCGTTCTTTTCTAGATCTCAGTACTTTTTGCGGCTGACTTGGAAGGCAAAACCGATTTTTGTATAAAATAACTTGGCTATTCTTTCACATCTAGGTTTTTGGTGTGATTAAATTGATGTGATGTAAGTATTAAACATTAAAATATTTAAATTTGAAGACCTTACACCCTTTTTTTCTGGCGTCATGGCCAATATTTGCTCTCGGCTGTTGTAATGGCCCGGACACAGAAGCACTAGATCCATTGCTTGGACCAATCCTACCGACTGGCGGATTACCGGCATCTGCGCTGTTAAGAGGATTGCTTTGACACTTCTAATTATGAAATTACCTGCAATGGAATTGACCATTTGTGTGAACATTCAGGCAGCACTCAAAGCGATCATATTCTGATAAACCCGAGATGCATCAAAGAATACCCTCTGGCACTCTGCGAAATCCACCACTATCCACTCCTGGATTGTCCGTAGGTTCTTATTTTGACTTTCAGCTATATAGCGAGCAGGTACAATACCAGCCTTCCAAATAGCTTAGAGCTTCATTGAATGCGTCACGATGGATTAATAGGCCAAAAATGGATGAATAGGCCTCCTAACCTAGCCTAATCTATTATGGACGACCAGCTGCAATGGATCACACAAGGAATAATAATGACTTTGTTTTTCCTCTACAAGTTTGGATTCCAAGTGACCTTGCATCAAAAAGAAAATAACCCACAATCAAATAAATACCTTTCCAAAATAAAAATGTGAGTCATCCTCCCGGATATCATACACTTAAATTCCTCGAATCGATATTAAATTTCGGCATTTTGCCAAGGACATTGATTGAAATTTCTTCATCAAGCTTACCTATGTAACGAATGGTCTGTGCGAATGGTATGAGTACGGTAAGAGTATGACGCACGCATTTCTTGATATTTATTTGAATCAGCACTTCAAGGACACCATACTGTCATCTGAAAACCCCATTCCATGGTTCACAAAGATAATACCTGCAGACAAAGTAACTCTTGTTGCAGTAACAATTAACCGAACTGACACCGACGTAGGCGTCGTCAGCGCTATGATATATGACAGCATTCCTTCAAAACCACAAAGCCAAGAAGATAATTACATTTTATCAACTGTACAATTCGCTTAAAGCACCTCATTCGAGAGTCCTCAGTTCATGCTCAAGGTCTCCGAGTGTATACAGATATTGCTGCCGCCAATAACTCCTCGTCTAGTGTGTCCTTTTGCTTGTGAAAATTAAATTTTATTTCTATATTTAGTGGACACATAGCTATCTCTCGCAAAGTGTGGGCAGTAATAGACTGCCTGATCTGTCCCCTGCTTAAATGCACCCAGGATCGATTTATGCCCAATGAAACAGGAATGTCTCCTTTATCTGGCGCACTTCGATTGCTTTTGTACTCGGCAAATGGTAATTGCCATATATCCTTAAAATAAATCCCAATGATATATTGTCGTAGCAGCCAATCGATGGCCAAACGGAGAAAAAAAGTAAACAAAAACATCCTTGGCAAGGACCTCCGCGATTATGACAACTCCATGACAATTAATCACAAAAAAAAAAAGAACGCAACGCACAGTCAAGTAATGGAAAATTGAAAATGTGTCCATTGTCACGACGAAGTGGTGCCTTGAAATGTCATCCATTTCGCAGCGAGAAGCCAACAACGCGTAGGCATATTCAACGGCAGCCACCAACAGCCAACATCGTGGTAAATTATGAAGTCAAGGAGCATGCAAATCACTGCTAACAGCATGGTGTCTTCATAATGGGAAAATTGGTTTCTAACTCGTGCCGGGATGTTGGCGCTGCTGGGCCGACTGTGTGTATTTACACAGCTTCATCGTTTGCGCTAGCACCTAGTGAGTAGTGAGTAGTGAGTAGTGAGTAGTGTATATGCTGGCGACACGGACAGTGTGGTAGACGCCCCACCATAAACGACGCATGGCAGCATCCATTCACTGAAGCGGCTAATGGAGGAAAGTGAATCTGCACGCGGCGAAAAATATCACTTTCAATGCAGCGAAGTGCGAAGGGTCAGTTTCGTTGGTTATTGTTGAACACAGTGGGGCCATAAAAAATACTTGTATGTATGTATGTACTTTGGGATAGGAACTGACAATTCGGAAGTTGCTTTGAACGTTGCGGGATCGGTCAGATTTATGACTAATTTTGGTGTCGCAGACTTTTAAAGTTGTCGACTTTGTATAGCTTTTAAGTTCTAAGTACGCGCGAAAGATCTTTTGACGTCGTAGGACATCTTTTCGATTCCGATTGTGGAAACGACCACGAAGATGGTGGTGATCTATATAAATTTTTGCTGACTTACAAGGATCGAATTTTGTATTACAAAATATGGCTCTCCCCAGAAATGGTCTACTATTTTTTATTTAATTTTTTTGTTTCCACTGAATGCTTAGGTACACGAAGCTGGATTTTAGTAGCCTCTTACGAAAGGCTTGCTTAACTGGGGCTTAAACAAATATCGATACCCCCTGGTATTTAAGTCCTTACCCAATGTAAGGAGAGGGACAATAAATTGCCGCTCCTGACCGTAGAATCTAGATACCGTAGTTAAACAACACCTCACCTCTCACACAAGTGGAAAGGGACCAACTTAATCAACTTAGAGAGCGCAACTGAAAGCGAAAGACCATTATTATTGGTTGAGACCCAAGTGTACCACCAGCTACCTAAATAAGAAGGTACTAAGGTAGATAAGTGGTCGAAACCTGCCGGCTGCCTCAGGCCATTATCATCAAATAATGGCTTTACACCGAGCACCCGACACCCGCATAGGAAATGAAACACTGTATCTCTCTCATTAGCGTCTTCGCAGATGCGACAGTGGGTGTTGCTCAGGATACCGCCTCAAGTCTAGCGATTCCGGATTAGGAACGCGTTCTCCGGATTAGGTTCTTGATTTGCTGTATGTAGTAACAATCTTTTTTGAGATGACGCAATTATTCAGACAAGACTTAGCTTCGTTCTGAAGTAAGAGGGGAAACACAGCGGGTCGCTTCACATAGCATTCGGTAAGAGAGGAGCAATGTCCGACTACTTCGTCGGCCGGCAATTCAAACGCAGTGATTAGGAACCGACGAGCAACCCAGGCCTGCATCTCCCTGCACTCCCCAACGAGTCTAGATGTTGTCTTCGTTGTGATAAGGGCCCTAATCCCGACCATAGTATCGACTAAAAATCTATGCCCTATTTGGGTTTCGCACTGTTTAAAAGCAACCGACGAGTTTTCTTAAGTTCACTTTACTTTTTCAACTGTCATTCGCATAATTTTATTCAAAAGTCTTGTCGAAATTCAAAGCTTATAGGAATTGGAGTACGGATTTGCACCTTAGGTAAGTAGGCACTTACAGCGAGTAGAAGGAAATAATACTACCGGAAATGATTTAAACTTTAGCCCCAAGAACCTGACTGAATAGAGTTTAGCTTTTTTGCTAGCTGCTTTCAAACATCAAACAAAATTAAATAAAAATAAAGTGCTCGTCTGCGTCATACGAAACTTTCTCGCAATTTTTGAATCGCCTCAAACAAAATAGAAGCATTTGATTTTAATTTATTTGAATAGCTTTTTTAGTTTTGAAAGATTAGATTTTACCGAAAACGTCTTTAACGATTTTGATGTAATTTTGCAAATTGGACACTTTTAACCTAATTTTCCAAAGTGCTAAAACAGATGAAAATCGAAAATCGAGCGGTTTTTTGAAAAAACGAGTTTAATTCAAATTTAAGAAAATCGTTATATCGTCGATAAAATTTTTGGTAAGAAAATCATTTGTAGGGAGCAAAGATATTGAGAAAAATCACTTTTAAATAAAACGCTACACAACATAATTTTGTTATATTAGTTTAGTGCCATGTAACTTTTTGTTGGAGGGATGAAGTCATATTTAATGTTGAACAGTTTCTGCGCAATTAAATTCAGTGTGTAGTTTGTATTAAGGGCTTTGAAACTGTGTCTTATATTTTTCAAGTTAAAACACTTCGAGTGATTACGAGTATACGTCTAAGCTTGAGTAGGGGTGTTCGTAGACCCCAATAGTATATCACTTTTTCTAGTTCGAGCATTGAAATATCTATCTAATTCAATATTTTTTTGGTAACTAGAAAGCCCAAACAACACATACAGTGTTCATTTCGTGGTTTCAAGTTGGTAGCGCTTTCATTTGACGTCAAACGCAGCTGTCATTTGAAGGGTCATAATATTAGTTGAATGTTTGCCATTTGCGATAATGGATCGCTTAACTATCGAACAACGCGTCAAAAATATTACAACTTACTATAAAAGTGGTGATTGCAAAGTAGCCACTTTTCATGAATTACGCGATAACTGACCGAGTATGCAAGTATTCGAGAAATTTCAAGAGAGTTACTGATATCGTAAGGTCTGTGTATCATCGTAAAGCACGCTCCGTCGAAGATATTGCTGCTGCAAGTGTTGCTGATGATCCGAATTACGGTTACAGTCCATTCGGAACGATATGGTCGAATGATAACCGATTTTTTTTTTGCCGTCGATTGAAGATCATCACTTGGACGATATATGGTTCCAACAAGAAGGAGCAATAAGCCACACAATACGACCAATTATGGCTTTATTATGTGAGAAGTTTCCTGGTAGCGTAATTTCACGTTTTGGCGACGTCAATTGCCCACCAATCATGCGATTTAACACCATTAGATTTATTTTTTCTGTGGGGTTACCCAAAAGACCGTGTTTACGCGAATAATCCCCGAACTCTAGACTCATTAAAAACCAACATAAATCAAGTTTTGGCCGAAATACCTCCCGAAATGTGCAAAAAAATGGTTAAAAATGGCTCTAGGAAATAGGATCCCAAGAAATAAAGCCCCAAAATAAAAATGAATATATAACTTTATGTCATTATGAAATAAAGACCCAATTTTAGGGCCTTATTTAATTTTTATATTGGGATTTTATTTCATAAGGAAATAAAGACCCAATTTTAGGGCCTTATTTAATTTTTATTTTGGGGCTTTACTTCTTGGGGCCTTATTTCCTAGATTCGCTAAAAATTACCTCAAAAGAATCGCACTTTGCGAATCTCCCCGATGCGGCCAATGGCAAAGTCCAAAGTAAAAATAAATAAATAAATTAATTATAATTATTAAATTAATTATTTTCATCAAAAGTGTATCGCTGTGTGTGTTTAAAAGCTTAGCTTTACTTTCGAAACCGAAAATTGTATGACCCTATATCATTAAATGGTAACAAATGAGTGTGTACTATTTATCTGACTTCTCTATTAACAGCTGATTTGATGATGGGTAAGTGTGAAAAATAATTTGCTAACATTAGTATTTTTCGCTATTCTTATTTCTAAAGAACTACTGACTTCAGGAGTTGAAGTAAATTTTATTTTTAATCACCTCTCAACTTCCTCGCGTTTCTCAACGAAATGATTCCTGAAGAAGTTCATATACAGGGTGTTTTTTAGAGGTATAGAACTTCGAATTGAAATAAAACACAAGAAAATCGTTTTAATGTCCATCAATTTGGCTTTATTGAAAGGATCATTTTATGCCAATTAATTTTTAAAAATGATTTCGGGCATGTGGCCGCTGCGGCTGGTTGAATAAAGACAAGTCTAGAGGTCAAATTTTCAACCACTTTTTCAAGCATTTTGGGCTGTCTGTCGGCAATAACGCCACGAATGTTGGCTTCCAAGTCCCCTAACGTTTCTGGTTTATTGGCGTAGTCGAGCGACTTCACATTTCCCCAAACAAAATAATCCAATGGTGTCCAATCACACGATTGACAGGTCCATTGCGCGAAATTATGCGCTCATCGAATGTTTCCTTCAATAAATCGATTGTAACGTGCACTGTGTGGCATGTCTCATCCACATTCATGCCATGCAATTCGGGAACAAAATAGTCGGTTATCATGCCTCTATACCGGTCTCCATTAACGGTTAACACCTCTCCAGCATCATTTCGAAAGAAGTATAGTCCAATGACCCCACCAGCTCATATAGCACGCCAAACAGTCAGTTTTTGTGGATGTAATAGCGTTTCAAGGGTCTCATGTGGATTCTCTTCACTCCAAATGCGGCTAATTTGCTTGTTGACATAGCCAATCAACACAAAATGAGCCTCATCACTATACAAATTTTTTCAATGTCTTTTTCGGCCCATACACCAAAATCACGACGCATTGCATGGTCTCGCGGCTTTAATTCTTGCACAAGCTGGACTCATAAGGTCGTAAGAAGAGATCTTTGTGCAAAATCTTCCATAAAGTTGATGGACAAAGCTCCAATTGCTGTGCACGGTGGCGAATCGATTCATTCGGGTCCTTTTTAACACTTTGCTCTACAGCGGCAATTGTTTCTTCGGTGCGCACTGGAGCAAATTTTTACCAGTTGCTCCGTTTCATTCATACCACCCTACAGATCGGTGTGCTGCAAAACTACAACCCCTGTTTGGCCCCCCGTCTCTCGGCCAATAGGTAGGTTGTCTATTCTACGCTCGCATCTACCACTCAACGATGAAGTGAAATGAAAAATCTGTTCTCGCGCTAGCGTGCTTATTTATTTATATTATTTGCATTCCCGGGCCGAGATGCCTTGAGGCGCCACTTGTCAGCAAATGTTATTAAGAAATCCATTAAAAATATTTTCAAAATACGCAAAGGTTTCGTCCTCACAAAGCACATCTTCTACCAGTCGTCGCGGTTCACTTCAACCCTTTTCGCACAACTGGTGGTCTATTGGAACCCGGGAAAATCTCATTAAAACTCAATTGATCATCACAGCAGCAGCAGCATCAGTAAATTTGCATACTCTGCAGGCTCCATCTTCTGAACCGAACTGAGTCAAGCTCAACGGAATACAAAAATGCACAAATGAATAATAAATTAAAAATATTTATATATATATATGTATGTTTCTTCTTCTAATCGATCCACTATTCAAATGAGTACCGATCGGGGTATGCTAATTTTAAGTATGTACTACAGTATGTTGTGCCAAAATCACCATACTGTCTATTGAGTTGAAACAAGCACACACTCAACGACCTTGAATTTTAAATCTAAAGAAAAAAAAATGTTTTCTTCAGATTTTATTAATCAAAATGATACAACTCAACCTGCTCGGCGAGAAGGTGTATCTACTCGAAAGATTGTGGTTCGTATGTTCTTTTGAGCATTGAGAATTGAGTACAAATATGTATGTATCTTATTTGAACGATGCTTCAAAAACGAAAGTTGGATTCGAAAATTCGCTTTAAATTAGAATAATTAGCTGTTGAGAGATGTATAGAATTGAATTAATTTAGGCATATTTTGTTTCTATTGTCACAGAAGCGTATCGCATCAATGGTATTTTTAATTAACTAACGTCATAGGCTTGGGATACGGGATACATTTATGGTCTCAGAATCAAGTTTAACAGGAAACTTTATGACCATAGATAAACGAGTTAGATATATATATATTTTTTATTTTTTATTGTACTGCGAATTGTACCCGAAATAAGCGCTTGACGAATATTGTATTAATTTATTTTAATTTAAGAGCGCTCATTTTTGGAATGAATCTGACGGTTACGTAATGTTAGCGACGACTTCTTTTGTCTGACTAGGAGTTCTTTAAATGCTTAATTTAGTTTAATGTAGAATTATGTTATTGGCTGGGTTTGGTTGTTTTCGCCGTGGGCATGAGGTCAGCCTATGACACTTTCCCTTTCTGCTAGCTTGGCTATTGTAGTTAATAAATACTTATTTGATGGCAATGTTTCTCGTTGTCGCAATTAGAATGTTGCCGAATAATTGGTAAAGAACAAAATAGATGCTAACAACATCAAGTTCTACTCATAGCAAATCTACTGTGGGAAAAAGTAGTGGTACCTATTTAAGGACAAGTTAAGTCCTTTCGATGATCAGCTGAGATAAACAATCTTCATGTGAGTACATGACGTTTGTTATACCCAATCCTATAAGGGCATTCATTTTGTGTTTATTTTAAGCCTTTGAATCGCCTAGTGCGAAATATTGTGTTATAAAGGGTGATTTTTTAAGAGTTAAGTTTTCCAGATTGGCAGCACTGGTTAGGAATGGCGTCCAAACGTCATTTGTCAGAGTTAAAAGTTTCCAGTACACTCTTCGATTTAATCATGGAAAGACTTAGAAACGAGCAACGATTGCAAATTATTGAAGTTTATAAAAAATTCGTGCTCTGTGACAAATGTGAACGTCCGCTGTTTTATCGAAAAATTGTGTTCAGCGATGAGGCTCATTTCTGGCTCAACGGATACGTAAATAAGCAAAACTGTCGCATCTGGAGTGGTGAACAGCCACATGCCATACAAGAATTACCGATGCATCCCGAAAAAACGACAGTTTGGTGTGGTTTATGGGCTGGTGGCATCATCGGTTCATATTTCTTCAAATACGACCGTGTAAGAAACCTTACCGTCAACGGCGAATGATATCGAGCCATGATACGCGACCTTTTTTTTGCTCCAGTTGGCTGAGTTGAACTTGGTTGACATGTGTTTTCATTAAGACGGTGCCACATGCCACATAGCTCGTGAAACAATGTAAATGTTGAAGGATGAATTTGGTGCATTTTGATTTAACACCTATTGATTATTTCTTGTGGGGTAATGTAAAGTAGTTAGTCTATGTGAAAAAACCGAACCCGATTGAAGCCTTACAGCATAACATAAAAGACGTAATTCTTGAAATACATACGAATGGACCATTTGAAACGGAGTCGCGGACAACAAAATGGCAAAGGCCTATTTATCGATTACAATAAAAATTTTGAATATTTGATGCAAATATGAGTGTTTTATTCAATTTTTAAAAAAACTACGCTACCCGGGGTTTTGATTTGTAGGTGTAGTAGAAGAGTTAAGGTTCATTAAATAAAGTTTCGGAGCCTTTGCTATGGCCAGTTCGTTGGTTTGTTAGTACACACATGTCCAGAAACGTGTTACTGTTTGGTCCTATTTCTAGAGCGGAGGATGTTAAAGTAGTGCATGACTAATTGGGACTCAATGAACACCACAGCTGTAAATACGGTTTGCGCATAGCGCTTCTTTTTGCCGAGACTTTTGCAAGGTTTGTTTTCCAAATCTAGAGGAGCCCTATCATACCTGTTATTAGAATGGACTTTTGCAAAATGTTGAATATCGATTTCATTCTAAATATCACTCATTTACATACCACCGTCCACCGCCATGTGTCTTTACCGCGTTAATAGTGTCCTGCTGAGCTTCTAGCAGTGACTGTTGGCAGTCTTTGTTCTTAAACTTGTCGTTGCTTCGCCTTTTCAGTGCCAAGATCGTACCAATTAGTTTTCGTGCACAGGTGAGCGCTTCTCCCAGAATCCCTTTGCAACGGGGAAGGGATCGATGAGCTTTTTCGAGCTACTCGCCCGAAGTTAAAAGTTCTTTCAAAGAGATAAGAGATTGTGACACTTTCCCGATTAGTTAAGTAAGGTTGGGATAGGAGAAGAATTAAATGGAATACGAATCAAAGGGAAGGGATAAAAAAGTGAGGGGCTAAGATTATCTCTGGAACTAATTGTTCGAAAAAAAAACTCTTTCACGTTGTAAAGGAAAAAACCTCCGGATCAGTAAAACTTACTTAAGAAGGTGTAAAGAGGGCGGACTTGCTATCACTGAAAGTAAAATTAAAATTCTTTCAGCATTGAAAGAAGCTTTTCTCCTCGAAGTATCCAGTCTATTCTGGAAAAAATCTCCCCGAAATTCGTTCCTATTTCAATACAGCTTCTTCAAATTCCTTTAGTGTTAAAGGCTTGAATTGCACGAGGACTACTCTCAACCAAACATCTTGCATGCACCATGAATGACGTATTTTAATTTTTCTAGTTCCGAAGAGCTTATTGTTTCAAATAAAACAATTTCAGCAATGATCATTCATCTACAGTCAGTCAATCGTTTGATTAACTTCTCTCCCACAATTTTATAACTGGTAATACTTTTTTAATGGCTTCACTTCATTGATTTTTAACAACATTTTTCTTACTATTTTCTGTTTAATTTTATGCACTTTTGCTTTTAAATGCTATAAAACCCCCGTTTCCGTCTTGTCGGCTTCTAATAGATTTAATTACACTCTGCTGAATCTGACATAAACACTAATTAAATGGCGTCGACAGAAACGTAACCTGTGTCGTAGCGATAGCGATTGTCGGCAAAATTGGTTACGACTGGAATCGGAACATGCATTTATTCATTTTTGCCCCTTTGGGATAGTGTTCTTTGTTAGTTATATTGCATTTTCCCAACCATTATAATGTGTTTTACGTCTACAAAGATCTAGATTAATCTTCTGAATTTAAGAAATTCGCTGCCAACCTGCACTGACTCACCAGCTGCCTTCTTTCCCTACCAACTCTGCCATTTGCAATAACTCAATAATAATAAGTGAAGTGGCTACAAGTAATAAATTAAATAGCACTGCATGTCAATCTGCCACCATCATTCAACCTTGTCAATAGTGATTAATAAAAAAAGTGCCAATAATTGAAAATTAAAATTCCTAAAATAGCTCCAATCAAAGGTAAATAAGTAACCTTCATCATTCATTCTTCAACGATTAGCTATCCCTTTCACGGTAATACCATTAGGTTATGCACTCTTCCACTCTATATAGAGCAGTGAACTAGCATTCACTGTTAAAGAGTAACTGCTGACACCTCGAAAGGATTAATAGAAATCCACCGCTTCAGTCAGACTCAATTAGCTCGAGTGTTGCAATCTATGATCACAGCGCAACGGGCTAATTGTGTTGTCCTGTGACCGTAGGGCGCCAGACCCCGCGAGCCTTTGGCTAAATCTGTCAGATAATATCAAAACAACGCGCATTGTGGCACAATTAATGATGGCATTATTAGCTACAGTAGCTGACGCGGAATTAACTCGCGCCAGTACTTAACCACCAATGGAGCGGGAGCCGGGGAGCGAGCCTTAGTTGCGTCTAGGAGCACGGTAATCGGATACTTTGTGTGTCTCCCATTCTCTCGATATAAATCTCTTTCTCTCTAAAATGTCCCATTGCAGATTGAAATTTATACCCTGGCGGGTTGCTGGTAAATAATTGATGTTTTAACTTGGTCCACAAGAGACAGACTAACTATGAATATGAATGTCGCAGATGACACCATAATTAATATGACAGGTTCCTTTGTGACAATTGTAATGGTGGAAAGTGTTTCGCTTTGGAGTAGAACACAAAGTAACTTGGTCGCAGGGGCTTCAAGGTTATGAATATACTTCGTCTTCTTCTTATCACAGAGTGGTTTAAGGTACTGGTTTTGACTATATGATTTAAAAATAGAGTGTGAGTCTGAGTTGCTTCAAGATGGGAATCGAAGCTTTTATTAATCTCGCTCCAAAGTTGGGTTCAAGGGCGTGTTGGTTAATTTTAGAAATTATAAATTATGCATGTACATATTTTTAAGCTGCTTAGTTAGATTGGTGTAACACGCCTGATATTGATGGGTGCTATCAGTAGTTGACAAAAATTACACCGAGTAATTTTAGTATTGGGTTAGCTAATTAAGATGAATCCAAACATCCGTACCGAGTTGGCTAGAGCTGGATCCCAGATACAAGAACATCGGTTCTGTCTAGAGGATGATGCAACTTCGGAACATATCCTCTGTGATTGTTCAGCCCTTAATTGGTTAAGATGACAGATTTCAGAAATTCTGCAACTAAGGACGTTGTGGCATTCACTAGTGAAGTCACTCGTCTCTTAGGCTAACTTCCCTTTTCTTGATACAATAGACCTTTTAGGTCGCAGTGCCAGCCATGTGGGTAGGGGTCTTAAAAAAATTATTCATCAATCATTTTAATTCTGATCTGCTAAAGTAAAAATAGAAATTAAACAGGAATGCGTTTAACGCTTCACATTCATAGTCAGTACCATTAACTGAATGCACTCAATTATTTGACTCTGTTAAGTCCATCAAGTCATTCAAGTCAGTGAATGCATTGATTGAAGAGCTTTGAAGTTTCGTTTAAAAAAACATTTTACAAATATAATGGCATTCAGGGACTTCAATGGCTTCAAAAGCGTTAAGGGACTTACTGAACGCATTAATTGCTTTCAAATTAATCAATGAACTTTTGACTTCAAACTGACTCAAAGCGACTTTCATGAATTAACAGCATTCAACATGAATGAATTCTTCTTAACTCAAGCATTTTGATTGTTAAAAATAATTGCTTCTTTCAAACGTAGCGAGGAATGATTTAACGTCTCACAGCCTTGTCTGTCTGTCAAAATGTGTTCGAATTTATTTGAGGTACTAGGAAGCGCAATTGACACTTAAGCGGTGTTTTGTTACCGCCTTTGGAATTAAGGATACAAATTATGTTGTTGAATTCTATTCCTGAGATGACGGAGGGGTACTCAGAATAGTACTTAACCCCCTTAATTCTGGATGCCACTAGCGAAGTCTGCACGCATTTAAGATATGAGGTACTGTGTTTAAGTATTGTTGCAAGTGGGCCATTACATATGGCGCAATTAGGCAGAATCGACCAACTGGACTAGGCCATTTCTAAGAAACGCAAAAAGGATTTTCGCTTTACGCACCCGCGCTGAGCATAGACGTCATCCGCCAGTGACACACGTTGAGCTCATTTTCTTCTATATTCCACCGAGACAAGAGTAATACATCTAGCCCGGGCCATCTTCTGCATGCAATCCTCGACGAGCTTCGCTATAGTTACGGTTGAATCGAACTTTTATCGCGGCCTGACTATTAACGAAAATTGCAGATATTTTCTTGGATGCCCCCTCCCTGATAGCAAGGACTTCAGCCTAAGAGACACTAGAAAATTTGAGGAGTCTGAACGATTTCGATGTATATCTTGTTCGCTTGAGAAAATGTCAGCGAGCTGGTGTTAATTTTTAAACATCTGTGATGTAAGACAATGTCTCCGGTGTCCACCCTGAATGGGAAGCTTACAGAGAAAGTTTAATAGAAATTGTTATCTATATTTAGCTTCTAGTTAAGTTAAGGTTCTAGAGTGTCACCCTGGTTCATGGCTCTAGAGGATTCGGATCAGTGTGGTCACTTTGGCAAACATAAATGTGGTAGGTTAACAGAAAAAGGAGTGACGATAGATTTGAAATTAAGATAAATAAGCTATTTAAACTGTATAAACATTAAAATATATATTTACATCTGAGTGTTGTATTTACAATGTACTACGGATTTTTTTCTTTGGTTTTTATTTCTATTCTTAGATATGTTTAGCTAACATCAATCAAATGATGTAAACAATTAATGATGTCCATTCTATTACATTTTCGAAAACCTTTCGTTCGTAATACGTTCTGGGGAAACTAGTAAGACTTCGGTTAACAAGACGGCTTGAAGACGAAAATGTGAACCTACGCTGTTGTTTGCTTGTGACTTAAAAAATCGAATATCGAAAGAATGCTTCGTACTGCCAAAGAATATTATATTGCCAAGAAGACGCATCTCATACAAATGTTCGTACTGAACATTTTTGTATGGCGGGTTCCAACACTGAAACCGGCTCTCACAGCTTTTCCTATTGCTTCTCTATATTTAAATTCTTTGCTCAGAGAACTTTATAAACAAACCCAACGAGATACAACACAGCGGCACAGTCACCAATACGATAGCACGACGAGTATGAGATATATCTTTGAATGAAAGTTTTCCTAAATAGATAGGTACATTTATGAAACTCACATATACCAACTAAATATCCTGGATAACCTGTTTTTGATGAACGACCGTAAGGATCGACGACATGGGTATTGAACGGAGAAACAGTTTTCTTCCAATTATTTTTCATTCGGCTCCTTTTTAACGTTCTCGTATACATTAGTATAGCAAAGAGAACGTTATTGCGATCATACGAAATTTTTTAACTCAAACTAAGTATGAGGGAAGATATTACGACTAAAGAGAAGTCCAACAAAGTGGGTAGACCAATGCCGTCCGTCTGTCTGTCTGTATGTCTGTCCGGGCGCCGTATGGCAAAACGGTTTGACGAGTTTTCTTCAAAATTCGTATATAAGGTTTTTGGGGTTACATCTTTTTGCTTTATCATTTTAAATAACGGTACTTATCACTAATTTTATCGAAAGTGGTTCAAAGGATTTTGGGTCTTTTGGGCCGAAAATACTGCTTACTCAGTTTTTTTCTAAAAATTCGAATAGCGGTTATTTAAAAAACCGCCAATATCTCAAAAACTAACGATTTTCTTCAAATTAAATAAAATTGCCTCAGTGCCAAACCAAAGTCATAAAAAGGTTCAAAATTTGCCGTTTGGAATGGGCCTAAAATAATTGAAGGTCCCTTCTATTCATGAAAAAAATAGTTCTACGCTAAACAATGGTTAGAGAAGTTAGCCTACTGGTTATTTAGGTCTGTAGGTTTGTACTTTGGTAGTAAGCATCAGTTAGGAAAGCCGTTTCCATATGTTAAAATGACAGATAACATTCCTGATACTAGTCAAACTACGTCATTCGAATAGGTACCGCCATTTTCAAGTCTGAACAGAATTTTGTTAAGAACCATAATCCTTCGGCCGTTTTATTACTTTTACCTTGCTTAGCCTGAAAGATCCTTATTCTGAGCATGAAGACAATTAATCTGCCTGCAAAACTATTTCATATTACTATAATGATTTTATAATTAAAACAATCCTGTTTAAACTACCGACAGTGACGTTCTCAAATTAGCAGCAAACTCTTCGCGAATCAAAGACTTATAATCCAAGCTCAAAGTTCACAACAACCTGAAAGAGCAACATATTATCAAACTTAACCTATCAGCTGAAGGTGACTGCTTGCTAAGGTAAGTGAATATTAATTTGACAGATTTTATTCAAAAACACTCTCAGTTAAACGCACAATACAATATTAGCCATCAAACACCTTGTACTTTGTGTAAGAGGCCTTAGCAAACTATTGGTAAATTATATTGTCACAGTTACCATTGAGGCTGTTGGACGTCTTGAATTTATCCAACAACTATAAACAGGTTTCCATGTGGGCAGCCATTGCCCTTTAAGCTGAGTCAATGCTGCAACTCCGGGTACTAAGTAAATAAGTGTTTTTTTGTTTTCTATTTTTACTTCACGTAATCAACTTTTGCCATGGATAGGTGCGAATCAACTAACCAGACCTTGTCGCTCATCTAACCCAATTCTTGCTACCTATAGGCAATTTGGTATTTCCGAATGAAGCCAATAAAATCCAAGAGCAATGTTTTGATTCACTCGATCAGAATTAATAAACCCCCAACGACAGCGTGACGCCAAAGTTATTCACCTTTTTTCGCTAGGTTGACCTTATAGCTGCACGTCATCGTGTAAGCGAATTACGATTCCAATTCCATTCCAACACCAACGCGAAATTAAAAACAAAGTGTGGTTTATTCATCCATTGGAGAGCCTCCAACTAGTCAAGCTTAGTAAAAGCCCTCGCGGAAATGATTCAAAAGATGTTTGGGTGCTTCGCGGTAACGAGAATGACTAACGGCGCGAGGCATGCGGGGGAATCCGTCAAATTCCGTTTCTTAAATTGCACGTCGTCGGTGCCGATCAATACGACGTATTGACTGATGTGATGAAATGATGAAACTTTTCATCGAGGATGATACTGCAGTACGAAAGGCTTAGCCTTCTGACATTCGACGGGCCAACTACCGCGATTATTTTTGGTTGCATATTGGTTACGGAGTCGTAATCACGCACAATCGAGCCGACGGTCTTTTGGCTTTGTGACGTAACGTAGCCAAGGTCGCCGCCAGAGTTGTGTTGTGTTGTGTTGCGTTCGCTTCCGAAGTTCAACGATTTTTTAAATTATTTTGCGGAAATGTCCGCGCAGTGGGAGTGAAATATTTCTGTGTCATTCTACGCGTTAATTGCGATAGACAGTTGTTGGCTAATAGAGACCACGCCATGTTGTTGCGATTTTGATTACGTTTAGATTAAAACTCAAATTGGCTGAGTGGCTTGGTTAGGCACTAAGAATTGCAACAGTTGAAGTTAGGAATGTTTGCTTAACCTTCAGCGGGGCGTTCGACCAATGCGGAAGACGGTGATTTCCAGTTAGTTCGCAATGGATTAAGCAAAATATACATTGTTCTGTTTATTTTTAAATTAATTCAAATGGATTTAATTTGCTTAATAGGTGTTCTGATGGTGGCCCAGTGTATGTGTTCTAACAAAAGCAACGAATATTTGTTTTCTTTTGACGGCTCAGCGTGAGTAATTGGAACGGGGGAACCTACTGGCTAATTTGAGACTCTAATGATTAATGACTGTGAGAGTTTGTTTATTGATGTAAATTGGTTGTTGTTTTTTAAATGATGCAACACATATATTATTAAAGATTTGATTAGATACATTTGTAGTGATAACACATGTTCTCATCTTTTGTGGCCTTCAGCTGACCCTTGGGGCTGTTGTTAATTGGCGTTCTGAAGTGATTTCTATGGATACAAATTCTTATTTATACGGAAGTTGATGTGTGTCTATCTGACGCAGTTCTTCATGGGGAGCCTTATGGAATGGATAAGCGTGTGAAGACTTGAATAAAACAACTTAGTGAAGAATTGTTTTCGGATCTGTTAGAGTGGAGTTTCGCCTGTTATACTAAATAATTTGATTATTTGCGGCCACAGACTTCTAATTGGATACACCACTCCTCCGTGTCTGCACAACCAGTTATATTCGTCACTGATTCAGTTGTGTTTTTTTTTTCATCTTTGCTGAAAAATTGATTGGGTCATTGTTTTTTTTTTTTCATTTTTTTTCAAAGACAAAGTATCTGTACGTGTCCTGTACTTTGACCCTTCTGAAATATTCTATTTTTTTATTTGAATGGAAAAGTTTTTCATTTCATTAAGTGTACGAAGAGCCTGTATCAGGAGTTGGAGGAGGTATCTTCTTCGCCTGCTGATAGATAATCCACGAGCTTCGACAACACATGAACAAGAGAACAACAATTTTCAAGTTTGCTCAGGAAATTCGTTCGCCGAAGTTCATTAACAATGCCCAAGGCCAAGTACTTGTGGAGGACGAAAAAATTGTACAGAAAATTGCCAGAGTATTGCGAGCAATTTTTAAACGATCAGTTTCCCCGGCTATATTTTCCAGGAGCCGCCCCCAACAATGAAGAAGTGACCGAAATAACAGTCGAAAAAGTTGGGAAAGCGGTCAAGAACTCCAAGAAGAGAAAAGAGTTTGGGCCGGATGAGATACCCAGAGAGTTCTGGAAAAAGATGGGAGACATCGGGCTCTGGCTCATGATTCTTATCTCCAAACACAGTAGAGGTGATCCAATGCCCAATCATTGCAGGGAAAGTTATCTTCTTCCTTCGCACAAAGGAAAGGGAGATACGCGAAACTGTGATAGTTACCGTTCAATTAAGTTGATGTCACACACCATGAAGCGGGTGTTAGATGGCCGCCTAAGACAAATAATACGGCTGTCTGATGACCAGTGCGGGTTTGTCGTGGGTAAATTAACCACAAATGCAATCGAAAGTATCAGGATAATAATGGATAAGCATCGTGATTCCTTAAAGGATCTGCATATGATTATGGTTGATTTTGAAAAATCATTCGATAGACAACCAATAGATCTGATGAAACCTACGTACAGATGAACATGGACATGTACGTGGGAACGAAGACCAAAGTCAGATGTCAGGAGTCACCGATGAATTCCCAATTAAAGTCGGTGTTCACCAGGGAAGTGTCTTAAGTCCTTTGCTCTTTATTTCGGCAACAGTTATTCTTTGCTGACGATGGAGCCATCATAAGTGATGATCAGACATCCCTGCAACGAGCACTTGATGTTTGGGTAGATGTTTTAGAAAGGAATGGGTATCGTATTAGCCAAAAAAGACAGAGTATCTGTACTGCCCATTCTCTGACCCAAGCCAACCCATTACAGAATTTATTTGAATAGGGTGGTGGTTCCCAAGTGTGAAAACTTCAAATATATGGGATCAATGATCGACATCAATCATCGTGTAAGCGTAGGGTGGATGAAGTGGCAGTAAAACTCCGGCATCTTCTGTGACTGAAAAATGTCCCCTAAGCTGAAAGGAAGGCTCTACCCCGCAGTTATGCGTCCGGCGCTCACATAGGGTTCACAATGCTGGACAATGTACAAAAAGTATGAGGGCAAGTTGACAGCAGCTGAAATGAAGATGCTTCGCATGACAGAGGGAGTAACAAAGCTTGATCGAATTAGAAGTTTCAGAATCCGACGAAGCCTCCACGTCAAAGAACCCATCTCGAAAAAATTGGAGGACAACCGACTCAGTTGGTATTGTCATGTTCAAATGAGGGATCCTGCGAACCCCGTCAAAAATGCAATGGCAACCAACGCGTTAAAGAGGCAGGTCTAAAACCTCCTGGATTACACAAATGCAGAAACACCAGCATTTGATTGGCCTCAATGATGAAGAAATTCAAAATCGGGAGGCCTGCTGCTATTTTTTGAGGTCGAACCGGCGAACGCTACATGCGGACCAGTAGGATGCTCCTTCCGGAGAATCCTAAATGAACAGTCGAATATAAATGAACAACAGCTGTGTTGTCCAAGCTGCGGTACATATAGGCAATACCACGTAATACATTACTTTATTCATTAACAGCCAAGCGGACATAAAATCAGTCAATGTTAACAAAATTATATAAAATCTTGTACCGCTGTAGCCAAAAATTAAAGGCTAGGTGACTGGTATATGGCTGTCGAACTAGCAAGAAAAGGGACTCATGACACATTTCAGTTGATCAATTCGTCACTCTGCAATCTCGGAAGACGAGTAGAATTCTAGATAAAGGCGAATGAGAGGTGGAAATCCCCTCAATCTTTGTCAATGCCCAAGCCCCTGTCACTTTAGAAACAAAGCACGTTAAATCTTCTTCTTCCAAGATGTTGATCTAATGTCTCACTTTCTAATCTTAACAGCTTTCTGAAGAAATCGGGATGGCTTGATCGTATTGGATAACTACGAACAGGAAGAAAGGCCCCGAGGAAGCCACAACATCGGCTAATCCCCCACTGGAGGATATCACAATAAGAACCCTTAGTATGGCGAACCTATGATCAACAGCGAAGTAACCTATACTGACGACTGTAATCATAGTGTAAGCGTGGATGGATGAAATTGAAAGAAATCTCGTCTATAAGAAAGCTTAATTGATTTAGAGTAGAGGACGTCTTTACGTCAAAGGAAGTATCTAGGCTCAGTTGGTATTACCATATTCAAAAGTGTAACTTTTACGAACCTGGGGGCCTAGAGATATATTTTTAAGTCAAACCGACGTACTCCACAGACGGACTAGTAAGGATGCAGTAGTCAGTCTATAGTCGAATATAACCTAGCCTTCCAATATATTACCCCTAGACCGTTTACATCGCTGAGCAATCCTGTGAAACCAAAATTAATTATCGCCTCCTTCAACGTTACGTAATGCTTGTCAATTCTTTTAGGTCGACCTACGTTGTGCTAGTAGCGTCAGCCAATAGAAATATTTAACGTTCAAGCCGCGTGATTCAGACTTGCGTGCTATTTAAACTTCTAACCCGTTTAACCTATGCGTAATCAACAAAAAACAAACAATCTTTAACCTTGTACACTAAAAAGTTTTATTTGCATTTTATACGGTTGAATCTTAAATAAGCAAATCAGACCTGGGAAATAGCTATTCAATTCTAAATTTGAACAACACAACGGGAAGGTGAGAAGAAACTACGCCATTCCAATTCAAACCAGTCACATTTAACTCAACAGCAATCAATTAGTCACAGATCGCGAAAAGGTTCCCTACAATGTTTACGCATAAGGATTTCCCTACCGAATCTAATTTCAATTGAAAAATGACATTGCAATATGTTGAACAAAATTGCAATTGCCAAATACAGAATACATTGTAGGGCAGAAATTGTTCTCTCTTTTCCTTTATAACATAATCCACTAATCTGTCAGAAATATGAATCGCAGCCAAGCTCACTTTTATTTTGTTAAATGACGTGTGTGCGATTTGAACCGGATAAGGGATTTTCTGGTGGAATTCAATTTGCAGTGAAGAATATTACCTTCTCCTTGGATTAAAGCATGAAGAAATGCAATATCTGAAATGGAAAATCCCACACTTTTACGTACTCTTCAATCGGTGCGACATTCGATATCTATCGTTGTCCTCTGTACGATTAATGTATTCCTGATGCCTGTACCGTACGTAGCTATTGGTTGAAGATACACTTGCGACTGTCAGTTGGTGAGGTCATCTACATTTTATAAAATCGTAAAATTCTAATCAAGATTATGGTGTACTCACTGCCCTTAGTGAATATTATCTTAGCCGATTTACCAAAATAATATTTAATTATAAAAATACGACAGTCTATATAGCGTATTTAACAGTAATAATAGCGTATTTCACTCTAATGATAGATCAAACATCAAAGGTAATAGACGACAGCTGACAGAAATCATAGGAAAATTGACGTATGCCAAAATCATTAATGTGATAATTTGTTTTTTTTTTTATTGTTAGTTGGTTTGATAAATCCATTTAAAACAAATCTTTAAGACATATTTCATATAAATACAAAATTGGATGTTTTTGTTTTCGATTTTAAGACGATTAAGCAAACAATATTGTTTTGTTTTGGTAACAAAATAAAGCTAATCACTTGTAAAAAAATACTTATAATTTGGAGCACAACTGTTTCACTGACGTGTTCAATTCTCAATTTGTTCTCATCTGCTAGTTTTGCTTTCAATGATCAACTATAACCTAAAACCCTGTCAGTAATTTTTCAATGATTGTCAAAATAATTAAACCACTGATTTGTTCCAATGATGCATTTGAATGATAGCCATAATTGCCCCCTGAGTATGTGGACCGCACCTAAGGAAGTCAAGGTAGATCGAACGAGAACGATAGAGAAATCCCTTGGCAGCAAAGAATTTACGTTGACGTCCTTTCTGGATATGCAAAGAGGGTGCTTTCAACAACCTGAACACTAGAAGCATCATATCCTCACTTGAGGAGTTAGGCTTATCACAGTTTCTGACAAACTGGGTTGGGACTATGCTTAGCAGCGATTAAGAAAAACGCTACATCCCAAGGGAGAGTTCTATCTCATCTCTTGTGGAACAACATTAACGATTAACAAAATTTAGATAGTCGCTTATGCGGATGAAACAGTTGTTCTAATAACAGGAAAGTACCTTCCTACCATTAGAGATATTGTGGAATCTGCGTTAACAGAACTATCCAAATGGATGTAACAGAATGGCCTTGCGTTTAATCCAAAGAAGACCGAACTAATTTTGTTCACCAGGAAATATAAGGTACCTAAATGGGACCCACCCAAGCTTAAAGGTGTCCGCCTAAATCTTTCAACTGAGGCCAATGTGTGGTGTTCACATCCAAATTGAACTTGAAACGGAACACCAAAGAAAGAATGAAGAAAGGACTTAATGCCGTCTATGCTTGTAAAAAAATATTTGGAAAAAAATGGGGCTTACAACCGAACATTGTGCACTGGCTGTACACCGCGATTGTAAGATCCATTCTGAACTACGGTTCAGTTGTCTGGTGGGAGGCGTTAAAAACCAAATCCTATCTTAAGATCCTGAACAACGTGCAGAGAATGGCTTGTTTGGGCACAACAGGCGCAATTTAATCCACTCCGCAAATATGTCTGGAAAAGCTATTAAACCTGCAACCTATTGAGCTATTCACTAAGAACGTGGCAGCCAATGCCGCTCTCAGATTAAGAGAGAACAAAATTTGTAATCGGAAGGGACTCGTGTTACTTACTGATATTAACCCTCGACTAGCAGAAGGAGAGGAGTTACCGCCTTTGAACACTGCTAAGACTTTTATTGACGACATCACCACACAACTGGCTAAGGAACAATGGAGCAACACCAACAGTGGCGTCATGACCCGAACTATGTGGCCCATTGTTGACACCAAAAGATCAAAATCCCTAGTCTTTCTTAACAGAGTTTAAGAGCTCGTCGGGGTATTAACCGGACATTGCATCATCGGATACATGGCTAAAAGCGAGGGCTCTTTGCAAATGACTTCTTCAGAAGCTGCAGAGACGAGGAGGAAAAAGAGTCCGTGGAACACCTTCTTTGCCACTGCCCAGCTCTACAGGAACGCCTGTATGAGACGACTTGGCTAGGGTTCCTCTATCAAACATTAAACTATTCCTCAACAGATTGAAGTGATTTTGTTGAACAGAGTGCTCAAAATGGGCCTTCACGGCCTCTGGGTGAATTTTGCATCTGGTGCAAAACTGCCCTCCTAACCTTACCTAACCTACGTGACCCGCACTTGATTTCCCAAAGTTTTTAATTTGGCACATTTGTGGTGTTAAAGATGTCATCTGAAAGATAAAAAGTGACCAACGGCTGATAAGAAATGCTAACTGACGGATGACAGCTGACAGAATATAATTCAGAATAATTTTTTCTTATCACAAATTTCTGAATTTTTTTCGACGTCTTTAATATATATTATTATAATACACCAAACCTATAACAATTTATCCACAGCTAGCTACATCTGTCTTTACCCACTTAAAGTGACTTTCAACAAATTCGCTTTTTACCAACAAATTATGGCCATGTTCCACTTAAATTTCCAAAATAGTTTTAATGGTATTTTAAATTGTACGTATGGAGTAGACCAAGGTTAATGCCATCGTAAACTTTAAAATTAAAGAATTATTTATGATATTGTGTCCGAAAATGGAATTCGTTGTTTTTCTTTCTCGAATTTGCATTGTGTCATCCTAATCACTTCCTTCAGTCAGATGTACTTGAAGTTATTATAAAAATACTTTCCTTAATGACACACCGCATCACTCATTCCTGAGAAGAACTTAACGCGATCTTAAGATGAGTATTTCCAACTAATGGTTAAGAGCATCCCATTCCATTCCATTTGAATATGATTCATAACATACTTTGGAGTTGGCTTCTTTGAATCTTCTTGGTATTCCAAAATTCCTATCATTATGAATCCGCAAAAAATTAAACCACAAACATGGCCCATAATTACTAATTGTTAAAATTCAATTAAGTTTGTGTGTGAAAAATCCCCCGCCCCACAATAATAATGTAAACAGCTCAAGAAAAGAAAGAAGAAAACATAAGTTTATCCTCAAGATTGCAATTCATATGTATGAGACTTGGACGGTTTTCAAGAAACAAAATCCCAAAACTGGTTCTAATATAAAAAAAAATTCTAAAATCCAGAATTTCAAAAATAACTTTATAATCCCGCAGATCCCACCTTAGAAGAATTTAATTCCCAGCTAAAGCCACACTAACTAACTGCAGGTATCTACGTATCTGGTGGCATCATAAAGAGAGAACAAAAACAGTCGACACAATAATCTTATTCCACCCAGAATCGAGAACAAAAACGAAACCGCATTTTAACGAACGAAACGGATTCGCATACGAAATATATTTATAGGTATACCCAAACTACCAAAAAATGTATTCATTCAACGACGACGACGAGGTCTAAAAATTCCCAATGATGTAATAACGTTGATTTGACACTGTTGTTGATGCTATTCTTTTGCTGATGCTGATGATGGTGCTTTGAATTGAATAGACGCCGTCATCAAAAAGAATTTGCAGAGCAGCTTCCTTTTGGCGACCGACAACTGGAAGGAGGTGGAGATGGAGATGTTAGTGTTAGTGTTACCAATTCTTTTAGGGTTGTTGGTTTTTTTTTTTAAATTTAATTCGGCTCTTCCACGTTATTTCAACACGTCTGTCTGTCCTTAGATGTCTCGAAAACCGTTGAATCTGTTTTAGTGATTTGTTTTTCCCTTTACAGATGTGTTGTCTATTTATGTTTCAAAGTAGAAAAATGGTCTGTCCCTCTAAACTACTACTCGAGGGATAAATGCGGGAGGGGTAAAAGGAATTGTCTGGAACTAACCTGGCGATTTCAAAAATTATTTCACCGTTGTAGTAGTGACATCATCTGGATCAGTAAACCTTTCTTTAGACGGGGGCGGTTGATAAGTACAGACGGGAGATGGCGATATATGGATCTATTTTAAAAATTCTTTCAGCATTCTTATGAACACCTTTCGGATCAGGTACATTTGAGTACCAAAGTTTAGTACCAAAATAATATTAAGACAGTGTGAAGCAGTCTCTGAGAATTTTGATTACCTAATGGAGACCTCTTATTCATGGATTAAACTCGGTGACGGAGTTTGGTCGACTGGTTTGGTAATCATCAAACGAGTTACGATTCGAAAACCTTTACGTTCACGTATTCGGAATTACACTATTGATTACAACTGTAGACTGGAAAGGAACTAAAGACCTTGCCTATACCATGAAGGACCTAACTATTCCCTTTTAATCTCTGACCGAATACCCTTTACAACGCGTGGCGAACAAAAAACTATAAGCTAATGCTCAATACCGCATTGATAATGAACCTTAGAAAACGAATTTGTTTTCTCGTGATGCCAGGACAAGAAGACAGCCTATACTTTTTGTATTGCTGTAAAATGTGATAAAATGTATTTTACTTATAGCGTTCCTCATAGTTGAAATTATTTTCGAGTTTTAAATGAAAACACGTCTGCTGCAAAAATAAAGCTAGAGGAAGAAAAAGAAGAAGCGTCAAAGTTGAGGGTAAAGAGTGTTTTGTTCAAGGTATGTATGATTCAGTGATCAAAGCAGCTGCAGAAGGACATAAACTGCATATTTAAACATGTTAGTGGACTGAGAAAGCTAAAGTAATGATAAGTGAAAAGAAAGAGACATTCAAAGTGCTTCTGTAAATAATGGCAGTAAACTGTCATTGATAAAGTTTACTTAAATGTTGAATGCAAGCAGACGTTGCAAAAGTATGAAGAAATGCGTTGAAATACTAACAAAGGATGTAGTCTGTACGCTGTCTGTAGCTGGAAGTAATATCTTCCATTGTTACTAATATAAACCATGACATGCGAACAAAATATTTGAAAACAATCTTGAAGATAATTGCACAGAGACTGCTCAGTAAATCCGTACGCTGAAGTTTATTAACAAATCGGGCTTGAGAATGTACGTACAGATAATCGGTTACATATACCCCGGCTGGGGTCAGAGGAGAAAGAGTTCCCAATTAAAGGGGTCATCCCATGTGATGGGCTCAAAAATCGCTATTTTTTTTTTTATTTTTTTAACATGTTTAGAATACGGTAGTAAAGTGATTTTTAAAAAATCTAAGTCGTTTTAAATATATAGCAGTTAGAAGAGGCAGCTGTTCTTCTCAAAACTGTGTTTTTCAAACTTTCCTCCACCGTATCTCAAAAACGGCTTGCCCGAATGACTTGAAATTTGTAGGGTACACTCAGCACAGCATGGAACTATTATCAATCAAAAATTCCCAGAAATTTCGATTTTTTTATAGCAAAAAACAAAAAGAACCCAAAATTCGCAAATTTTTTTTTCAAATGTCTACCAAAAGTCCAATTTTTGTTTATTCATTTGATAATAGTCCATTCCGTGTATTTAGGCTTACAGATTAAAAATTCGCTAATTTTTTTGTTTCAAATAAGCCAATCAGCCGGAAACGTGGAGGAAGTGCGATTCCATTTCTTCGGGGTGGGTGTTCAGAACGCTGTAAACTCATTTTCTACACAACATTTTTAGCTTAAAATTTATATATCTACTGTTAAAATATATGTTAATAAATGACAAGAAACTTAAAGCTCTATCTATTTACTGGTCGTAGAAATAAAATCATAAAAAATCCCTAAGCCTTGCTTAGTACTTTGCAGCTCTAGATGATCTGCTAGAAAGAAAAGTGAAGACCCTAAAGTATATCAGTTATTCTTTGCTGACGAACGAGGACCAAACCTTGGGGTATGCAGCTCTAGATGATCTGCTAGAAAGAAAAGTGAAGACCCTAAAGTATATCAGTTATTCTTTGCTGACGAACGAGGACCAAACCTTGGGGTATGCTTTTGATAGGACTAGGTCTCGTAAAGTTCCCTTCTTTAAGTAAAGATTTTCCGTACTGTCCGGATGAAGTAACACAAACACTCTGCTATGTCTTGAGGTCGACAAATGTCGCCTAAGCTGAAAGGAATTCGGCACTAACATAATGTTCGCAATGTTGGGGGCGAATTGACAGCAGCTAAGATTAAGACGCATGACATTACTAGTAACAACGAGTTAAAAGTTCAAAGATCTTTTTGGATCTTTTCATAAAAAACTTTGAGAACTGATGGTTTTATCCTATTCGAAGGATTGCCCCTACGAACCATTTTAAAATTGTAAAGTTCTTATTTTTACAAGCGCGAATTACGCAAATTCAAACACTCCAGCATTCAAGTGGACTCAGTGACATAGTGATACGAAACCAGGAGAACTCGTTCAGTGTCATGTGAATCGAGTCGGCAGATTATTCACAGCACAGCCAATACCCTAAAGACTGATAAAGACTATACGATTTTGTCTTACAATGGGATTAGATCAACAAAAAGTAACACTGAATTAATTAAAATTTTAAAGCAAAACTTTAATGTAACGTAGTCGATATTTGATTAATATATTATATTAAATAAGTATGTTATGTCCTAATAGCCTGACAATACTAAAAATTGAGAGTTCATACTTGTTCAGACAATTGTCTCACAATTAATTTAAATATTTGGTGACCCTTGTTCGTTATCTAATATTAAATGCAATTCATTGCACTTGCTTAGAGAATTTTAAATCGATGACTGGCACTACACCGAAAAATATAAAAAAAAAAAAACATTTATTTAATCACACAAACTATTCGCCATTGGCAACACTAACGTCACACTACCTACTTTCAATTCCAACCCCAAAAACACAATGACACAATTTATTGGCGCACTGCCTGTATACCCACTTGTTATTACCACCAGTACCAGATTCATCCGACGAAGATCAAAGTGACTAACTTTATATAAAAAGCACACAATGTGCAGAATTTATCACCACGAAAAGCCCCATGCGCAAGCTTTAGCTTAACAACGCGCGCGCTGCCCTGGCTCGTTGATACGTGCTGGTACTCCACACCAACTCTCTGTGTGTGACTTTTAGCTAAACCAAAACCAAACTCAAGCAAGTTTGCACTAATGTTGTATCTCTCAGATATACTCGTACTCACTATCTAGATACACGTTTGGTATGGTTTTTCTTTTACCTTCTTAAAACCTATGTTAAGTGTCTTTTGGCCGTATCTTCCGTAAGTTAGTTTTATTTTCAACCTTGTCGAGTGCGGACGCTTAGCTGCTTATTTCGCAGACCGTAGGTTGACTACCATCTCTTTATTTTTCTTTAGTATTTGTTTGCGGTTCCCTGCCTACTGAATAGTATCTCTTAATTGTGTCCGTTGTGTCATCGTTACGGTTCAATTTATTTATTTATTTGTTTATTTATTTGCTCAAAGTGTCATTGTGTGATATTACTAAATCTGAAGTTTCCTGCTGCCAACATTACATTTCAGTGGCTGTGTAGACTCGACTCTTAAAATAGCAGATTTTATTTTGCAATAATAACAAGAAATATTTTATAACCCGATTACTACAGACATACAATTAAAAGTGAGTTTAAGCTTACAATTAAGAAAAAAAAAAAATTGTAAAAATAATAATTAGGCATATTTGCCAATTTAGTCTTATCAAATTCAAGACTTGTTTGGACTGTGTAAAAAAATTATCTACAATTTATTTAAAATTAGTAAAGTGAAAAAAATAATAAGTGACAACAAACTTGACTTGTTTGAAGTGAATTTTTTCCAAAAGAATAAAAAAAATAAGACAAATTATTTATGTACATTATTTTGTGAATTTTTTTATTTTCGGAGAGCTACTGCCTTGACTTGTATTAAACCGGATTTCCCGAAAACCAATCTAAACATTTTGGAATTTTAAGTAAGTTATTTAACTTCATTTTTATTTTATTAGTTTAATTAGTGGTTCTTGAGTTCGTCATGTTTTTTTAAGCTTAGATATATTTGCTACTAATATCTAATTAAAAAGTTGTTTTTGAAAAATTTCGTGGCGTTTTTTTTTAGTCTTTAATTCAAGACATTATTTCGTGCTGCATTTCAGAATAAGGAATTTTGCTAGGTAAATTGTTTAATGTTAGTTCTTTAGGGCATTCATATGAAGCCTCCTTACTTACAGAAATAACATACCCGAGTGAGAAAAGTCGCAAATTCGAAAAACTTTCCTTATTTTTTTCAAAACCTTGGAAGTTCGACCTACCCTTTAAGAAATTATTTGTTAAGATAGGTTGAATGTGAAAGCCCCAGAAGGAAACTTAAAAAAAAAAAAAAACACAAACGGTCCATTCAGGTCCTAAAGCCTAGCTTCTCCAGCCATTGTGGTTTTGAAGATATTTTTTTTGACACTAATGGAAGGGACCTACAGTTTAATGCTGAATCCTAACAGAAATTTATTTTTGAGAAGCTTCTAATGGCATTTTTACTCCAGGATGTTTGTCAAACTGGGGCAGCGAATAAAAACGTTCAGGTCGAACGTACGGGTTGGATTTAAACCAGAGACCCGTCGCTTAGTAGTTTAACGCACTTAACCACTGCATTAACAGGGAAGGCACCTTTACTATATCCGTGCAAGAAGTCTAACGTTTGAAACCCACACCTCTCTCTTCCCCTTAGCAAATGATTACGTATTTCTAGCTAAACTGCTCTAAATTCTCTTTCTATATTTCTTAAGATTGATTGAGTGTACGAACCGTAATACGGAGATTTACTGGAGAAATGTGAAACGGTAGTGTTTCGATAATGTGAACTTATCAATACATGGTCCTTTCACATACTTTGAACCCCTAAGCCTCTTTAACACGACGCCTATTCGACAATAACGATAAGGGTTTTATCGAAAACGAGACAACATTTTTTCCATTTGAATTTTTGACGTAGGCATATCGAGCTTGTCACTGCAATACTGGGATATTGCGAATTAGTCTCCCATCTTGGGAGACAAAGTACGCACTACTTAAAGAATTCGAGGTAACACTTTTCGTATGAATGACGTAACGCAATCGACAAAATATATGCGAGATTTCTCGAATCGTAGCTCGATCTTTATACGGAAAAATAATTCTCAAGAGAACAGAGAAGATACTGCTGCTCACTGCCACTATTGTAATCGATGAAACTACGTGCGAACGTTAGGTTAGGTTAGGTTAATTTAAAACAGGGGTGTAGTGAAAACGAAATCACCATACGATAGTAAGCATCAAAATGGGCCCATCGCGAAATCTTTGGGGAACCAGCTGAATTCACATTCAAAAGCCAAAAAAACCTAAACAATTTCACTGGTAAAGCAACCAATTTTCTTGCTAAGACCTAGAAGGCCCTTGAAGTCAATGCCATCTACTTCCTCTAAGTTTTTAAAAAAGGATTTCCTTAAAATTTTTCTTCGACTACGCGCTATTGCTTCACATTCACACAGTATGTGTGTTATGTCCTCAGCAGCATGCATGTATCCGATAATCCAATCCTCTTTGCGAGTTTCCGCAAGTGACACTGCTCTTTTAGAATTCGTATTGTTTTTCTAAACTTATTCCTGTTCAATTTATTTGATCTCCATAGATCCTTTACTATTGAAAAGAGGCCATAGAGCCTAAGATATCCTATCTCCCTCAAGACTTGATCACCTTAGGTTATTTCCTTAATATTGCCCCTTATTATACGTGTGAACGTAGGTTACCAAAAAATAAATATCATAACTAAATTGCATGGTAGTCCACGTTCTTTCGATTTCACGTTTCAGGTTAGAGACAAAATTGTCAATGTCAATCCCAAGCCAACTTGAGAGCTCAGATCTTGCATTTGAGTGGTACCTACTTTCGTAGCTTATATTTTAAGCTCATTGCATTGCTCTGCATGGTATTGACATCATCTCTAGTGATGTACACACCTACCTATTTGAATTTCAATATTCTTTTTACTTTTGTTCACTTTATTAATCCAAGCTTAACCTAGGCCTCAGTCAAGTGGTCTTCACATATAATAAAAGTTAATTGTAGTCATTTTCAACATAAGGCAGCTTATTGCAATGTTGAAAAACGAATGATACAGCACCAGTGCAATTCATCAGATACTGTGCTTCTTAAAAAAACAAAAAACACATTCTTGGAAGAGTTGACAAAAAGGCGAATGAAGATGAAGATAACACCACGAAGTCTATCTATGACTCACCAAATGAAAATAAATGCAATTAAATAGTTTTGATCATATCTTAACTACCTTCTTGTCCTTCAGAATCAAACATAAAACCGGTTTTTAAGATATTGACAGATTTTGAAATAGAAAGTTGTATTTAAAAAATTAACGATTAATTTTAATCTTAAATTGTTATAACTTTTTATGGTCTAATCTAAATCTATATACAGGGCGGGTCCGGTTTAGAATACAGATGGATATCTTTAAATCTGATTAATGGGATCAAGTTATGAAAAAACTCGTAAGGTCGATCTTCAACGCCCACCTATTTACAGAGTGCGATAAAAAAAGTTATTTTAAAGAAGAACGTACCAATAATTGGTTTAATCTCTAGTGTAACAAAGTAGCCAGTCGGAGTTAGTTTGATTCACAATTGATAAATTGATATTACTTTAATTGTGAATTTTGATATACTTGGCAAGAAACCGAGAAAAAAGAGCGCATACATTATGTGCGATTTGTGGCAGTCCACTGATGATCCATAATATCTGGACGAAACACCTTTTGAAATCTTAGGTCGCTTTGTCATTCTATTGATGTAAAGCAAGAATAGACAGTGTATCAATTAGTAACAGTTGATGACGAGTATTAAGCAATTTGTGATTAATTTTTACTAAATGTTTCAATTATTATTACCATCCGCGCTTGCATTTTGAAGATATAAAAGTTGTGTAATTTTTGTTGTTTAATGCCAAAAAAAAATTCACTTTGGAGATTTAATTAATACTTTTTACAATTCAAGAGCTAATTTAATGCAATAGCACAACGCTAGAGAAGTGGGATATAAAAAAAAGAGATGAGATGCCGAAGCACGTTGGTTTTAAGTATTTGTAAAATGTTCAAAAAACAATTTTTCGGGAAATAACTTCACAAGAGAAATACAAGTCGAAATAGTGCACATTCCTAGCACGTGGATATTCCAGTTCAATTTTTGGAATTTGTTTTGTGGTATCGCAACTAGAAATAACTCATCATTTCGTAGTGTCACGATTACCAATAACTTTATTGGCACTCTTTTATATCCTGTTAAGAGTATATGAGCGATGTACTCAGAGGCCTTATAAATTGTAGCCCCGATAAAAAGGGAAAAGGTATTTCTTGCATAGCTTGATAAAGCCTAGCCATTTCACAGGGTTTTGGCGATATCGAATATGTAGTCATTAACGCATATATCGAGTCTTTCCATTCCAACAATGAAAGCGCAATTCATGGACAATGGCTTGCGCTTTAAGAGGTTAAATGGGTTTCTCAGCTTCAAAAAATAGATTTTTTTTATTATGTTATTAATTTCTACAATATCTCGAGATTATTATGCTAAATTTTCAAGTCATTCCGAATAAAATTTTCGGAGATACAGTCTTGGGAAAGTCCGCACTCAATTGAATCACTAGGTTTATTTGAGGTAATCCAAACTAGAAACGCATTTTTCTCGAAACTGTGTTTTCGAAACCGGCTGTCAAAATTTCTTCGGGATACAATTCGCGAGGACTTAAACGAAGGATTTCGTTTTTTTTTTTCAATCACAACTATTTAAAAAAAAAAATCTTGACCAAATTTTACCAGAACTTGCGTTCTTTTGTAAAAAGGTCTGCCAAAAATACAATGTTTACTTTTTGTTTCCCCTTCGTCCAAATTCTAAATATGGTCTTAACTAAAACACGATTTTTTTTCGCATCTTTTTTCCAAGGGATATGTATATTTTCCTTTGAAAATTTCAGAAATTCTTTTGAAGACAGTTAAAAGTTTGAATAAAATATTTTATTTTTTGTTTAAATAAAAAATATAAAATATAACTTTTCTTCCTCGAATAAACCCATGCAAACCCTTAAAGCTTTAAATTCCGCTCCTTTGTTGTTATACCACTTAATTATGCTGTCAATTTAATGACAGGTGGTTGCCATCAAGCACTACATCCCTGATCTACGCTCGACGATCAGGGATGTAATACAAAATGGAAATACGAAATGGAACATAAAAATGTGCCTTAAGGAACACCAGAATATTCCATCAAGTTGTTAATTCACGATGGAAAAGGGTGTACGATGTAAAGTAGTCCATTTTAAAAAAGTAGTTCCGCGTCACTGACTCAGAGATCTTAACCCTCTTTTCGCAAGCATTTGAACCAGATCGTTCGAATGTTGCAAGTTTGGCCCACTTTTTTGGGCGATCCGACCTTTTTCTTTTCTTGGTGATTTGATTTTGGGCGTTTTGTCACGGAACCACAAAAAAACATGCCTATTTCTTAAGGGTGCATAACTTTGAAACCGCTTAACATAATCGTATGAAATTTTATGTGGTGATTGGGAGTAAAAAAACATAAGGAAAGGCTACAGTCCGCTTGGGTCGAACAGTATGATACCCTATCCTTATTCCTATGTACCCCAAAGAAAAAAAGCATTAGGAAGATGATGGATAGCATTTTATTTCATGCTATGAAATTTATAAAAAAAAAATTATTTTTTTCAAAAAACGCCCCCAAAAAGTGGGCATGGCCAAAAACCTTGTATGGATGATATATTGAGAAAAATATTGGCTTAATATATTGTTAAACATTTTTTTTCGATTTCTATGAAAATTTTCGAAGAAAACAGCATTTTAGTAAAAAACGCCCACAAAAAGTAGGCGTGGCAAAAAACTTTATATGACAAATTAATAAAGATGGGCAGTACCTACATATCTTGTGAAGGTTGTACAACTTTATCTCTCTAACTTAAGCCCTAAAACGTTTTTCTCTAAATTGTGGGCGTGGCAGTGGGCGTATTTTGAAAATTTTAACACTTTACCATTTCGGAACCCTAGGGGGTATATGTTCCAAATTTCAGCTTCGTAGCATAATTTTAAAGGCCTCAAAAGTTGATACGGACGGACGGACGGACGGACATTGCTAAATAGTCTTAGATTTTGGTCTTGATAATAAATATATATACTTTTAGGGGTCTGTGACGAATATTAAGGGCTGTTACAAACTATGCGTCAAAATTAATATACCCTTAGGATAGGGTATAATAATTGGATACATGTTTCAAGAAATTTTAATTTTCGCATTAATTGCATAAACATAAGTTTTTACCATTCGTTGAGCATAGTAGACGCAAAGTCACAGATAGATTCACTATTTCAATTCAATTTCCCTGTAAAAAAAATAAATATTATTCCTAACGGACTATATAGGACCTAAAGCCTAGCTTCTCCAACCATTTTGTGTAAGATTTACTTTTTGAAACGAATGGAAGCGACCTACTGAAGGGCAATTTCTCATTGGCATTTTTTACTCTTGGATGTTACAACGTATAAAGGTGGATAGAACCAAAAATATTGCCTTTACTTTCGATTTGTCTATTATTATTAATATTAAATATTTTATGTGATTGATTGTTAATTACTTTGCATTTTTCTGTATACTAAACTAGCTAAATGTAGACTACATTACATGCTACGCAGTTAATACGTGACGTAACAAAAAACGCTTCGAAATATTTTCGAAAGAATGGATTAACATTTTGAAAGTAAAAACAGAAACATATTACCTTATCAAGTGGTAATTATGCAAAATGCCAGAGGCATCAACTATTAAATTCGTAATGAAAAACTGATTAATTGTTAACAGCAATCAAAGTGTAAAGGTTCCAGCTCCCGTTTCAATGCAAAACGCATGATGTATTATGTTGCAGTTGTTGCGAAGACTTTAATTAAACTATTCGTTCTGGTAATTAATTTTATAGCTCTATAATAGTTTGATATCATTCATTTGTTCAATACAACTTTGCATATTTAATCTGTATTTACTTTTTAATAAAATGTACGTTCATTACTTGTTAAGAAAATTGCATTGCAATTTTAATGCAATTAGATACATTAAATTATCTAAGTCGTAAGATGTAAGGAAATGAAAGACGAAATGGTAATTCCACCTTCTTAGTTCTGCCTAACCTCACCAACTGTTTTAGTTAATTAACATTTGATTGCTTGTACTTTGACGCCACATTATTAGCACATTTATTTTTAAACTCCTCTTTAATTTAACAACAGAGATGGAGGTAGAGGTAGGTACCTAACCTACACCCATTGTTCTTCTCTGTCCTTGTGGTTTTTTTACTTACAATCAATTTATTTTTCCACGAAAAATAAAACAAATTCATCTAAGTAAAACCGCAAATCAACTGTCATTATTATTTTATACCAGCGATGGTTTTGATGTAGACTGTTCGACAAAAAAAAATTAACGACACCATTTTAACGGTAGTTGAATGTCAATAAAGAAGAATATTTTAATTTGTTCATAATAATTATTTGGCTGTTTGTTTTTTTCGTCGATTCCATCCAATTATCGTAATCATGGCCGACATTCAATGTCAATAACGTTACGGAGTCGAAATATAGGACCCAACGAAATTCTTTGCACATAATTTCACCTATGCATAGTTAGCAGCGATGATATAAGAATACATATATTACATCATCTAGATTCTAGAGAAATGGACCGTTGTCTTATGTTTTATTCCAAAGTGATTAAAGAATTTTTTGCAGAATTTCTTTTGGGACCTCTTCGATGATGTGGTTAGAGGAACAAAGAAATTGAATGAATATGCATTGCAAGGTGTTTAGTTGTTTGTTTTTTTTTGCAAACCAAATGACAACGGCACTTCAAGAGGGAGAATTTATTTATTTGTGGTCCTCTTGAAAATGAAGCGGCCAAAGAACCCAAAACATGCTAAACTGTGTGACAGTTGTGCGGCATGAGTCAGAGGAGAATATATCTACGTGACAAAAATACGCGTGTTTTTTGTTTTTAGCAAAACCAAATACTTGTATTTTTATTGTGTTAATGTTCTTCGGGGTAAGAAATATGGAGTATGTTATATAATTTACATACTTTCCTGAAGATTTTTATCAAAGATTATCGTTCGTTGACAACAATTACTTGTTGAGCAATACGATTTTGGAATAACCAAATAATTTGCTAAAATAAAAAAACACATTTAAAGGACGGTGAACTATATTTTACATTTTACACACGCAAGTCGTAGATTATTGCTACATGTGTGGGAAGTCTATAGTGAGAGATAGTAGGGATTCCCACTGAATTCGAAAGGTACTCAGGGTAATATACTTTCAAGGAAGAAAGTTTTTATAACCCTTAAAACTTAACCTACTTTTACTAACGGGCCTCTGTCTGTCCTCCGACAAGGCAGCTTCCTTTTCGTCTCGAACCCTGGGCAAGTCCAATGTATTCCAAGTGTTTTGGTTTTGCGCTACAGTCTTCTCCATTCGCCAACCTCACACAAAGGACCAAATATCCATAGATAAATTGTTCTTTCGCGAGATGATCTACTGAACCCTTTTGGGAAGCAATTCAGGATGAAGTTTAAAAAATTTTGCATATTGAAATATTTTAAAATACTCGCGGACGGACTGGTTTACATTCTGGAGATTCTGGAGATGTTTGAACTTTTGCTGGTACACATGTGTACCGTGCGTCCCGAAAGGTGGTTAACCCTTAGCTATCAACAGTTACGCTTTGTCCTAGGCGGTGGTCAGCTGTACGCATGTATTTCTTCTTCTCCACACTTATCTCAAGACAAACTTATTTCGCCTGTTCGTTAATACCCATGAAAGCTTTCATCATCATCGCCGATGATGACAATATAGTCCGAATATACCAATAGCTGTACCGATCTTTGTACATTTGTTCTGAGACCTTCCCTGCATGCTATATTCTCAAGAACAAGATTCAAGAAACCACACCGAAGCGCATCTTCTTGCCGATATCCGAATCATGTTTAAAGGAGTTGAGATGAGCTTCTGCTAAACTGCATATTGCTCCGCCTGTTTTCTTAGGTCACGGAACACTGGTGGATCAGTTTTGACATGATCACAGATTCGATCATAGCCGGGAAGAACTCTTGTGGATTGATGCTATCATATGCGGCTTTGAAGTCGATAAAAATGTGATGTGCTTCGTGTGGTCTTTTTCCAGATTTACCTTAGTACCAACATATTGCCTGCGATTGATCTGCTGGTTCGAGGCATTCAGACAGTGTGTTGGAAGGCAGATGAGGCATATGGTGATATCTGTAAAAGCACTGCCTCCATGTTTTAAAAGCTCTACTAGATCTAACATCGGCCTTATTATTCTTAAATTTTTTCAAGTTAGGACAAACTATTCTATACTGGATGCCGAGACTAGTTCCTCATTGAAGTAGGGCATAGATTTTCTTTTTGCCCTATCACTCTTCCTACATGATGCTCGTAAAGTAGCTGCTAAAATAAATTTATTATTCTATTATTCCCTGTGCAATGTTGACTAGGTTTGCAATTAGGTCTTAAATTCGTCAGTCAGTTGCTGGTCTTTTATATAAAACCTCTGGATGTTGTTTCGATTGCGCGACTATTCCCTTGAGGTGGGAGCTCCTCATCTACTTTCCAAACAGGATCTTCATCTCTTCCTTTACTCTATTAGTATAGAGTCGATTTTGTGGGAGCGTCAGATTGCTGTGTGAATCCTTAGCACGTGCAATGAGAAAACTTAATATTATTGTACAGCAAGCTAAACTATTCCTAATAATGCTCAACTCTAAAAAAAGGCCATTGATATGATTTAAGGCTCAAAAGAAAGCCCAAAATTCCGAATATCCACAATCCCGAAAAGACAAAATGCCGAAAGTGAAATTAAAAATTTTAGAGAGCGTATCTGGATCCAGCTTTTTAAAATCCTGTTTTTTACAAATTCAACTAAAGAAAGGTTTTAAAACACCTTCTTCTAAGTTCCTGGTTTCTTAAAATACTACTTTCTACTTGGCATATACCCAACCTAACACCTACCCCAAACCTAACAATGAAACCATGTGGGGGGCAGCATGCCCCTTAGTATTCCATTAGCTGCCTGTCTATTTTCAGGATTTCGTTTTTCGGGATTGTGTCCCCAACTCCTAATATTCACGGTAAATTTTATACCAATAGACGTTTTTTTGGGGTAAAAATATAATTGAATTTCGCGGCTTCTTGAAATCAAAATCAAATATTTGTATGTGCAGGATCTTGCTCCTTGTTAATACCTAATTAACAAAAAAGAACTACTTAAATCCGTTTAGCCGTTTGCTGTGTAGGTCCTTGCAAAGGAATTTCAATCTTTCATCAAATTTGACATACTAAACCTTTTTGATTGTAACCAACTTTTTTTGTCGTCCAACTACGCAAATGCTATAACCACCTATCTTTATTCATCTGAACGACTCATTTAAAATGTTTTCTCAGTGAAGACATAGCCTCTGAAGCTTGTCACTTCAGTCTAAATATGTCCAGTCACTCAGTTGCAATTGTACATCATCTTGTATTTCATATCATTCCAACTTGAATGAGTTGTATGCCTTTCTCCGCACTCGAGTGCTCAATTTGTTTAATCAAATAAATAGTAATAATATTTGGAAATATATTGTACCATGCAATTGCATTGAAAATGAAAATGTTGCAATTAATTTTCCCCGCTACTGAAACAAAACCATCAAATTTCATCAGTGCACTTAAAAAAAAACAAACAAAAACGACCGCCTTAGTAGCAAGCTAAGTTTCTCAACGTGCATTAAAAAATTATGCACTTTGATGAGTGCACTTACCCACAAGTTCATCGCAGTTCAGCAAGAAGGTCAAACTCAATGGTACGGGTACGGGTATTTCCTGTGCTCACCTGTTGAGTGTCATTTCAATTAAAATTATTATTCTCATTATGTGCGGTTTGTTTATGAGATAAACAATAAAATTAACTAAATAAATAAATTGTGAACTTGTTGAAAACAAATCTATCTAACTAAATTTATTGTTCGAATGGGGGTGCAAAAAATCATAATTTCTTGTCTAGGGTTTAACGAAAAATATTTCTCCAAGAAATAAAAAAGATACAATCACAAACAAAATTTTTATTCTTCAAGGTGTTAATAAACTCGTTACGGACCTTCTTGTAATTGCTTCAAGGCTATTAGACGATTATACAACTTATTTTTATATTCGAGTATCTTTATCTGTAACAGAATTAAATTCACTACACATGTGGCCTGGCCACTGTCAGTTTATACGATCTCTTTTCATTTTTTTTTCTTTCTTTTATTTCTTTATTTTCAGTTGTCTCGTCACACGATTTACATCGGTTAATGTCAGGTGAGTTACTTACACACTATATACCTTATACGATTCTAGATATGATTTATTCCTTTGCCTGTACTTTATGATTAATGAATTTAAAACCCCATTTTGTATGCCTATTTCACGGTTTTTGGCTTGAGTGATTCACTGTTCTTCTCTTCTGAAATTTACCCGTTTAATAGGTTGTCCTTTTTGTTTAATGTGCCACACGAGAACCATGAAATATTAAAATTTAATTACGGCTTCTACGATAAATTAAAGTACAAACCAAAAAAAAAAAATCGAAAGTTCAAATAAGAGCAAAAGTTTGATCAAAAGAATTGTGATCAAGTGAGTAATAACATTGTATTGCCTACCACGTCCTGGTAGCGCAACCTTTTTCTCTATCATTGACCGCATTCTGTTAGAGGTTCTATGTCAGCTCAGACAGAACGTGTGCTGAAAGACGTGGTGAACTTGATATTTGAAAATATCTTAAAGAATATGCATAATAAAGTCGGATTCGAATGCACTGAATGCACTGGCAGACAGGTGTTCGACACAAGGTGGTCACGTACGTTCAAATTTGATTTGTTACGTATGCATTTGGACGTTACGCACTTTTATGGAACTCGTTTCTTTGGATAAGTCATTTTGATGCAATGGCTAAACTACGGCTTAGTGTGCGTTGCGTTACGAAGAGGTTATTAATTAAGCATTTTCTAAGAAAATTTGAATAACCAGGTTTATGGTGTTTTCAATTTTGTTTGGGTCACCATCAGCCGAGGGGAGTGAGAGTTTTTTTATTTATTTTGTTTTGAATTTTTGGTCGTCGAAAGATGAACGTGAAGTGCATTGCGAATTAGGGTCATATTCTGTAGTACCTACAGAATGCAGAAGCCTTGTATGACTAAAGAATTTCTGGGTGAGGTATGTGAGGTTGTTGTCTCTGTCCAGTTGGTTGTGATAAATTTGTTGGGGTCGCAGCTGCACCTGTCTGAGTATTGTCAAAAAGCTAACTAGCATCAGATACGTGTAGGAATTGCGATAATTAATGCGGAATGTGAGTAAATTGCTCACTGCAAAAAGAAATGTTTCAGAAATAACTTTAAAACCCCAGAAGATGTGACTTTACTGTGCGATTAATGAAAGTTTCACAGAAAGCGTCCTTTCAGACTGTAAAATTCTATAATTCCAACCTGACAAAGGAATATACAAAATGAAGAAAAGTACGAATCGCCGAATAATTGGAACAATAGAGCGAACAGGAAACTCCCTTAGATCTGGAGGAGAAGCAGAGCGCTTTACAAGTACAAGCAAATCTCCTAGAGGCGATGATATATTTGCAACAAATCAAATATGATCCCAAAGGCAAAGGACGATCCTTAATCGATTTTTCGCATGCAGCCTAGAATTTGGCTACATTCTAAAAGCGCGACATAAAAACAAGCCACACCTCCGACCGCCAAAGTTTTCAGCTTTTCACCTTTGAAAATCCAAGGAGCATTTTTGTATTCGCGACCGACCAAACAATATCGCAATCGCCACGTCCCAAAATTCTCATATCAAAGGAAGGAGAGTAAAAACAGCACTTCAAACTTGGCAGCGTTTCTAGACATTGATTACAATACGTGTATGCTTAAGTGAGTACTACAGTTTTTTAAACATTAGTGATATTGACCTAAGAGTGACTGCCTCCAGAGGCACGCCATAAGGTGGAGTCGTCTTCTCCTCCTCCCTATTCTTGTCTTAAATGAAAGACTGAAACTGCATGGACACTTAAGACACTTGTAGACAAAATAAAATATGATCGAAAACAGTTTAAAGACCGAATTTGTGCTTTTGAAAAATACAAAATCGGAATTCAAGCTACCAACTATTGAAGAGCTACACCTGGATCTAAGTTGAGCTGTAGAATAGGTGTTGGACTGAGGAACTGTTATGGCAATCGATGAAGTTATGAGCATGGTTTAAATGATGGAATTACTATATTAAGACAGCCACGCTGCAATAAAGCCAATATCTGCTTTAAAAAAAATCCAAGCTTTTTAGCCGCTGTCGCCTAGAAATCAAGGCTCTCGGCATACAGTATAAGACTAATCTGAGCTGCGTTCCTGCTGACAGAGACCTATCGGGCAACAAGCGGGCCGACGAGCCAGCGAGAATTGACCACAAACAGAAATTTCAATCGATCAAGCCAAAACTTTGTAACCTAAGGAAAGGAGGAAGATTTAAGGCAGGTAGTAAGCATTGATCATATCTAGTAAGCTGTGTCCAAGGTATGATAGAAGTAGTGCGGCTTATGTAGGATAACATTTGTCGACGTCACAGTGGCATAAGTCGGTGGCTGGTAGAGGTTGCCTTGTTATCATTCTTGAGTAGGTTCAATCCCCAACAGAGAATAACAATACGTGTCACGGATTAATAAGAATTAACGAACGACATATAATTCCTCCAACCATTATACCAAAAAGAGTATTTCTGTCTGGCAGTACAATATACCATTAATCAGTTTGCGTGCTCAAGAGTTTGGATTTTTTTTTTGTTTTTAAAAACTAAACTTCAGTTGTTTCCCAAATTACCCCTATAATATTCTAACATACAATTTGATGACCTTAACTATTTATGTGATCAGATCAAATTTGAGGCCATTTGTGTTAAGAAATAAAAATTGTTCGCTTAAATTTTTCATGCATGCGAAATAAGTGAAAGTCTAAATATTTTTTAGATCCACAGCGTGTGTTTCATGCGAAGTTTTTTTTACCAAACTAATGTTTGTGTGCTTCCTTAGCCAAAAATGTGTTGTTGTTTATTTTAATAAATTATCTACGAACCGGATTCAATTTTTTGTTATTAACTTTATCTCCGAAATGTTGCTAGAAATTTATAACACCTTTTATTTGTGGCAAATCAAGGACTATCGAAGTTGACAGCCTTTCCTCATTCTGTTAGTACCAGATATTGGGTCCATGAAACTAATGTCATTCTGCCCAGCGGCACATGCTTCGCAAAATTGTCTCTATTTGCTATTTACTCAATCAAGAAATAATCATAGTGAAGTTAAGTTTACGATCAAACTCAGCACAGACTTTAGCATAACACAAATAAAATTTTAATCGTAGAACATAATATGCAGTTTTCGTATAAAGTTGTTAATTAATTTTTGTCATTTCGTGAATATTCTGTTGCCGTGCTAAAAATATTTTATGCGCTTTAATAAAAAAAAAACAACAAAGAGGAGTTACCAGTGTATCTTAAAGACTTTGATCTAAATAGAAACACGCTTTTGCGGAAATCGATTTTGCGATACGGGTTGTGTATTCATATCATTTTGTTTTTAAATTAAGTTTGACTGCAAAATAATGCTGCAGGTTTACCTTGAAACAAATTTAATTAATTAATTCTTACCTTGATTATTGGATGCCAATCGCTTAAAAATTATATTCGCTTTCAATACATAACTAATTTTTTCTATAGTTGCCATTAGTAGACAATGAATATTTCCATATGGAATTTTATACAAAGCCAAAATGCGCTATATTTAATCCGAAAGCTCTTATTTCGTTCAAAGTGTTGTTCAAATATCGAACCCTGCGGCCCTCTCGATTAGATAACTAATTAGTATGCACAAATTTCCTAAAAATAATAATCTTGCAGTAAAAGTGTGCCGAATAAGTGCGATGAATTAGATACAAATAGTAATGAATATCTATTGATAACATCGCTCCTGGGATTAAAATTAGCTCAATTAACCCGCATTTTTTAAAAAAATATCCGATAACAATTCACTTCAGCTATTATCGCATTACTAAACAAACTTCATACCTACCGACAAGGTACATAACTCCTTTTGAAGTTCATCTTCATCTTATTGTATCAGAGATTCATAAATTCCATTTGAAGATTAATGTGCAGACAAAATTCGCCACACAAACACAAAAAGTGTGGGCAGAAAAATGGTAAATTTCATGCGTTATGTCAGGAGACTATTCTCTGAAGTAGCCAATTAGTATAGGCAGGCTGTACTCATGATGATACACAAAATAAATTACTCCATTGTTAACATTTGTATTATCTAATAATATATAATTTTGTTAAGTGAATGTCTACGCTAAAAAAAAAAAAAAAGTGTATTTGGACCCCAACAAATTGGCAATGTTGAGGGTCAATGAATGTGGTCGGATTCGAGAGATTGGCAGCGTTATAACTGAGGGAGTTATCTATCACATACATACTATCTTTCTTTGTAAATGTTATATGGGTATGTTACCGCTCTCCATGACCCCATGCTCCGTCGGGACATGTTTTAGAGTTCCCACAACTGCGAAAACTATCACCTTCCCTCATGCGAACTTTGAATTCAACGAGCATCTGTCGTTGCATAAACACTTTTCCTCGTGCGACATATGACATATCATATACACTTTGTGGTTAATTTTAAATATAATTTTGGAGTGTTCGTTTTGTGTGCAATCCACCTTGCTACCGAATAACTCCATCACGTCACGCGTCCTCTCACATAAACAAAATACAGTACTGCCTCCTATATTTAAACTTTTTTATTTAAATTTGCATACAATCAAAAATGTATGTGCATACAAAAAGTAGTAGTGCCTATCTGGTGACCCACTTCTTCATCATCCATCTTAGGAATTACTATTTCATCAGCCTTCCCATTTTGCTCAACAATATAAAACAACTATGGAATTTCGCTGCGCGCCGCTTCGCATCATTTCAATTATCTCAGTACTGGTTGCACACTGACACCATTTAAGCCACCACCGACTGCCAGCCTCCTCCACATTTTGACGACAGACAAACTCATAAAGTTCAAAATGAATTGTTCTACGAATTTTTTTTATATGAAAACAAAACACAAAACAGAGCCCAGATTTATCTCATACTTTATCGATTTATTAGTGCTTGCATCGGGGCGATGTAACCAGCAACCAGCTTAACAATAACTAAGCAACCACCAGCACGCCAAATGATTGCATGATTGATGGGGCGTGATCTTTTCAAATTTTCATATCATAAAATATCATAAAAGTGAATCGCATCGGTTTTGTGTGGGGCGGCAAGGTGGTTCTTTTGATATTTCACTCTAGGTTTACCACCACCTGTCACTGTCAGGCATTTAATTCTCTCGATCATATTGTGATTTGTGATCACGACGAAGGCAGGCAGCACTTACTTGCACGAATATTTAAAAAAAGTTTTTTGTTCAATTTTTTTGCCTTTCCATTGTATAATAAATTTTGCCAACAAATTACGTGTGTGATGTTTATTTCGTGGCACCCTGTGTAACTCTAATCCAACTTTTGATTACAAAATCGAGCGATGGGAAACAACGAAAAGCAAAACTGCCCTATTGTTGCACCTCATGATGACTTGCAAATAAATCACCAAAAAATGCCATAAAACAGACAGACCACCAGTAGCGGACCAAATTGTGTATCTGTCCTTGACTTATTCATTGGCTACCGACAATGTGCTGCTACAAAATTCGATTGCATCAAGTCCATTTGCAACAGTGCAAATTGGTACTCATGTTGTGATGATTTAATGAGCGAACTGTAGGCAATCTAATTGAGACATTTAAACAAATTCGATTTACATGGCTCATGCCGTCTCGGGTTAGGTTGTACCAGTTGGCGTAGCTAATATGCGCTTATTTTTTGGTTAGGTGCAGAACGGTGTGTTGAAGGTTGCCACCCATTCACCTGAGATACATGTCTTATAGTTTACCGATAATAGTATACTTCCATAGCGCTTGCGCGCGTCACCACCGCACCACTTGCATGACAGTAGCGCTCTCGACGTTTGAAAGAAATATGTTTTATGCTTGATTAAAATATTTCCGCTCAATGGAAAGCAAATGTGCTTTAGTTTATTGTACAACAAAAAAAATCGTGCCACAAGGTTGTTAGTTCATGTGGTGAGTTTCGCAATTGAGGAAAAAATGGACGTGGACGCTGATAGACTGTTAGATGGAGTTGTATCTGAGCCATTTGTTGGCATTTTAATTGTGTAATTTTTGTTGTTCGTTGAAGGAAAGAAAAGGAACAATTCGATTTCGAAAAACGAAAGTGATTGGTTTTGGTTTTTTTTGCTCGGGTGGGAGCGAGTGTTGTTGTGTTTTAAAAAAAAAAACTCAAAGCAATAAAGATTGGGATATACATATATTCTTTCGTTTGTTAAAGCGTTTAACTACTAAGCAATGGGTCCAAGATTTAGTGAAACCCCTAAAATGACATTGCCAAAGTGTGAAAAAAATCCATTCAAGTGAAGCTTCTAAAGTTTGACATTCGAAATCGAAAGAGTAATTTTCATTTGTATATAGTCTCTCTCTATTAAAACATAGACTTAAGTTGTTTCGGCAATATGTAAATGAATGTGTGTTTTAAAACGACGGGAAAATCATCATTCACTAACATTGTCCCAGAGGAATTAAGATACATTCTTCTCTCCATTTAATGACGAGGTTATGATTAGGATTATAGAGATCATAACCCTCCCACATAACTGCGTTCTTACTGGTCCGCCTGAGGGGTTCGTAAAAAACGTACATTTTATTTTAATACTTCCCAAATGGCTTATATAGAGGGAAGAGATCAAGGCAGTTATTGTCCCTTCGCAGTGCGGGATAGAAACCTGAATTTTTGTTTGTTTTGTTTTTATTGAAGGACTGCTTGAAATGGTTTGACTGTTCTGACAGAGTAAAAAAAACACAACAAAACAGTTTTCAATGTGCACGGTCAATGAATAGTTGAATAACTTTCAGACAAAGCAAAACTTTGTAATATTGCTCAGCTATCAAAAAACCTAGAAATATGACTGAAAACTAAATAAATGAAACGCTCTAGTTAACCATAATGACCTCAACAAAAGTCATAAACTGTCCAAATTTGTTCATTCGGTTTAGTTTTAAAATTATGAATTTTTCTTCGTGTCATCTGTCAAATTTCATTGAAACCGAAAGCCCGCAGAAGTTAAAAAAAAAATTGATGAAACCGAGCCTAATTGTAGTCTAATTAGTAGATGTACAACCTGAACACCTTTCTTTGAAAATTGCATATGAACTTATTACTACACTTCCTAGTTGATTAAGTTCATATCTGGAGTCAATAACACGTGACAACTGACAACATGCAATGGCAATACATTTCCACCTTAACTTAAGTCAATGTGTTCATTTTATACCGACAGATGATCGAATCCCAGCCAACACATTTACTTCCGATCAAATAAGTTTGTGTCTTCTCGTCTTCATATTGTTTAAATAAAACAAACTCCCACACCTATAACAAAGCAGACACCAGCTAATTGAGTCTCATCACTCTGACACAAGAAATAATAATTATTGAACCATGCAATCAACCGCCGAGTAGGCACAACAACAATGGCTTCCATTGAAGTTAACCGACGAAATATGAAATTCTCTCTGTCTAGTTATGTACATATATCAGGAAATGGAATACCTACCACCGAACCGAGCTGCCGGCATAATTATGAATCTCTTCCGTTTTCGGCTCGTCTCGCATACTTACATATATCACTCGATTGATTAACGTCTGCAAACAATTAAAACTGACACTTCCGCATGAGCATTTTGACAAAGAGATGGCGGCAGCTCATCTTCATGCATGGATTTGAAGATGACTTCCGAATTCGTTACCGTGATCGCATCCATGATCGACATGAAATACAATTCCATTTTAGAGCTCGTGCGGATATCGATATGCCCCAGATAGTAGGTTAAATGCACGCCATTTGCATCGCGAAATATGAGTAACGAAAAAGAAAACCTGTTAACCCATTCTAATTTACAATCACCGACGACAACGAAGCCGCGCAGCCGCAAACGACCTTGCACCATACACTCCCCTCTGGCGGCTAGTGGATTGCGATCACTAGTATTAATAATGCCAATGATCGTAAACACGAGAACGGAGAACGACAACGATGGACCAACAACTATAAACTATAGGTGCGGTGCGATTGTTGCCAGCAGCCTTGGAAGACTTGCATAATGGAAAATAATTAAATAGGAACGACTAGGTATAAATGAATATAGATGGCGTTTCAAATGTCAGAGTTTCTTCTGCTGATTCATTAGCTGCTGAAAGATTGTAGGGAGCAGTTTTTCACACATATATTTTTTTTCCTGCGCGCAGAGTCAATGAAATGGGAAGTGAATGTGTTACCAAAAGATATGCAAGCTCCTAAAGGCATTAATAATGTAAATCAGCATTGTGAAGATTATACATTTTCGCGCCTGAATGGAACTAACAAACAAAAGATGCTTTGTTTATGGTTTTTTTTTTGCTTTGCTTTTCAAAAGAAGATAATAATCTGTATCAAATGGGAAACAAATTTCATATGAAATCCACACCATTTATAACTTTTAATTGTTTGGAAAAAGAGATCACATTTTGAAGGCTACCATTGCAAAATTAAAAAAAATAAAAACATGAATGGTCGCTTCCCTTTTATATTAAATTTTAATAATTTACCTTGGAATTTTCCAATAAACAGCTGTATGGTTTTCATAAATGACAGAAAGTGTTACAAAAAAACAAAAAATAACGAAAACGAAAGTAAAAGTGTGAAATGTCAAAATGTAGTTCGCTGTTCATCAGGTGTAAAATAAAAGGGTTTATTAATGCAATCGGATTATGTCGTTGAGGTCGGATGGGCAATCTATTAAACAAAGAAAAACAAAACATTAATAAAGCAACCTTGGTATGATATAATTTGACATTTGTTACAACAATGTCTGTCTGAATGGGGAAAAACGAATGCCGCAGCAGTACCTACTCAGTCAGAGTGCACCTTTTGATTGCATTTTTTCCTTCTTTAACACGTCATTTATTGTTTGAACAGTGAAAATGTCAAATGTCAAGAAATAATTGGCACAATTACCTAGGTACTTGTTACAAAATCAAACTTTCGTTCAAGTGGCAAACTACAACAATTACTATTGGTTAATGAAGCGTGCATTTGAAAGTTTACACTGCATATTCTTGGTCAATAGCGCGGAATTCGGGTATTTATTGCTTAAGCGAAGTGTGCAATTCGGACTTAAGCAAAAATCTGTCAACATTTAGCTTAATACAAAAATATGACAAGCAATTAAAATGTCTGATTACTTATGACAACTATATTGTGTTATATTTTTTAACTGATGCTGCTTAGCTGAGCGGTCGAAAATGCTTAGCTTATTTTTTGTTTCGCTAAATTGTGGAGGGAAATTTGCATGCGATCTAAAATTAAGCCAGAGCTATACTTTATTATGCGATTAGATCCATATGAAGGACCAATTTTGTTCAAACACTCGTAGGACAAAGTTTTACAAAGTTGGATGTCACATTATGAAGCAAAATCTTAAATTCAAATTGGCAGAACTGTTTTTCTGTAACATTTTTCCATATAATAACTGTTAGTTTTCTGGACATTTTCCTTCTACTCAAAATTACTGGCACAACTTACACTTCAATGATTTTGTAAATTGTCAGTCCACAAATTTGTTGCATAATGACAGATGTTACCTGAATCAAATAAACATAAACACTATTTGGCTATTTGTACATGGCAGTCGCTATCATATGACAGATGACAGACATTTGTATATAAACGTCGATATGTAATAAACATCAGCGTTCGTTAAGGTATGATCAGAGTATTTGATTTGTTTATGTACATTGCCAAACATCGTCGAAAAATTGAAAATATGCTAAATGGCAAAAATATTTCAAGCATTTTGTCATACAATCTAATTGCAACTTTAGTGTGCTGAGGGACTTCTTTTCACAACAAAATTTTGTTTATCACTAACAACGCGAAATAAAGGCAACTTAACGTTAACAGATGACAGAAGACATTTAGCATTTAATAAATCAGACATGTGCTTCAAAAAAATCCTTGACCATTCGGTTTGCTACAAAAAACAAAACCATTAAAAACCCAAATTCCATCTCACTTTTTCAGCAAGGTTCCACTCCTCGTGAGAACTCGTTGAAGTTTCAAAAGACATCATCCACTGCAATTAATCATATTCATCATTCAACAGATCACCTTCACACACATATATATAGACGTCAAACATGTTTGACAACTACAGAACATTCAAAACCACCTTAAGCAATCTCATCTCAACATTAACGATACCCACTATAAAGTATCTTTATATTTTCCACTTCCACGTCCACTGCACCATCGCATCGCGTCTTTAAGTGTCACTTACACTTTCGTTAAAAGTGTGCTCAGTGCACGCAGAAAACAAAAATGATGCCATCGTACTCCGAGTCCGATGACATTGCGCGTGATTACGACAGAAACTAACGCGAGAGTTCGTTAAACTATCACACATTATTTGGACGAGTAATAAGTTTTGTTTTTTTTTAATTATGCAAGTTTCATAAAGTAATTGCAAATGAATTGCTCTTATAACGATGTTCTTACTTCTGGCAGACCCATGATAGCTATGTTATTGATTCATGAGGTGTTAATTAATCAAGATGTTTATTCTTCTTTTTGAGAATCCGTTGAGCATTTCTCACACATTTGCGGTTATGTTAGTAATTTTGTAAATTTACGCTGATGATATCACACATCAACTTAATTAACCCGATGGCCTTTTAATATTTCATATTTATTTTTATTTTGTTTTTCCTTAACTTGTGTGTTTCTGGTCGTTTCTTTGTTTTGATTTCTTGACAGCAACTTTGACGGTCAACCATTTTATGCCTCGGATATGCGTGAAACAGTTGTGGCTTTATAAGACCGTTGCTGACGGCTGCGAGTGTTTGTCAGATGCTTATATTATTTTTTTCTGTGATGATGGTCACTGGGGAATTATGTCGCCGTCGCGGTTTTGTATGGATACTTGAGGCCCTCGGCAAAAACTAGACTTTTTAATGGATTTCATATTGTTTTCTTCTACGCGAAAGAGATAAATGAACAATTTTGACAGTCGTATTTACGTAGAATGTAAATAAAAAAATATTATTCTGCCCAAATATCTTGACGCTCAAGATTCTTCACATAAGTCACCGTGCCTTGGTGTTTGTTAGGAAATATTTAACGTCAGCCTTGAGGCTATAATCGATAATGGTTGGCAACCATAAAATTCCATCATCATCTTATAATAATGTCAAATGTCAGTTGTATATTTTGGCAGTTGAAACACCGTTAGAGATGTCAGGTGCTTAAGAATTTCAGCAGTGGAACAGGTTTATTTGGGTTGCTTTTAATTTATAATTGCAGGTTTTGGGCTGTCTGGTAATCGTTTTCGTATATGAGTAGCTATTTATGGTGAATTTGTCATTTGTTTTCTGGTGTTAAGTTATTTCTTTTTCTTATATATATATTCTTCAAATGTTAGTCATCTAAATTGTCGTCAGTTAAGTGTTTATTCGATCGTGCATCGTTTGTAGGAGAAACGTGATGGGCGGTAGACGGATTATAACTCAAAATTTGTTTTAATTAAAAAGAGCTTTGAGTTGTACTAAATTTAAATGCTATTTTGAGCAGCAGTTAAATAGAGGGTAATATAATTGCTCGTATAACAGAGTATTTCATTTCAGACATACGTACATACATTAAAGCCTCATAGTCTTCTTTTTTTATAGGGACATAACGACTTTAATAACCCACATTAATGCATCTCCACTGACCCGCCTGTGGGTTTACTCCGTTAGACCTTAAAAAATATAATATTTTCCCAGTTTCCTATCGCTTCTTAGCTGAGTCCAATTTAAATGCTGTTATTGTTACATTCATAGAACGCAATAGTTATTAGGCCTGCCTTACATAAAAACTCATTGGCTTTTTGACAGGGTGTTGCCCACTCCTTACAAAATAATAGCCGTACTACTGTGCCAGTCATGCTCCACTTTTTTTGGAGATGAATTTGTTGACATAACTATAATTGTTTTCGTCGGGCTGAAACTCAAAAATTGGTCCTTTGTACTTTCAAACACATCATTTCTTGTACTGTCAAAATTTACTTAGAGAAGGCAATTGAGGGATTATAAACTTAGACGTCCAGCACTCACAAAGTCAGCACCCAGAGTCTGGTTCTTTAACTGGTTGACTAGTTAGTGCAAAGGGAGGACAGTCTTATACACAGAATTTCCACAGGCATTCGGTCGAACTAGTTTGCTCTGTCGTCTTCACCCCGAAGAATCGTACCAGTTTTAGGTCCTGAGAAAAATTTCTCTGAAACTTGACGAACAAGTTTGTTGTAGATCTCATTTTCCGTGATTCCAGTATGAGCCGAAACCTAAGCAAAACTCAAGGTGAAGAACTAACTAACGAGAAGTTGTAGGATTAAGCAAAGCCTTAAGTGCACCTTTGCATTCATTTCAGAAACAAATACGTCGCTCATCTTCACTATATTGCCATTAGAATCGCATAGATCTCCACTTGAAAGACTTAGCAAAGAGAACACATTCCATGAAAACCCCGAACACCTGATAGATTTTGCCAACAACCGTGAAAATGCCTTCTTCCGGCACAAATCGTAGCCAAAGCTATACTTAAACTTGAGGAAAATCAACTATGAAATATTCCGGTATCATTGCATCAGATGGCATTTCCATTAGAATGAGCTTGTAGAATAGTTATCCCGCATTGTCATCGAAACTCCAGTACGAGTAAGAGTTGCACCAAAAATTCTAATTTTCAGGTCAACTAATTGAAATTTTCGATGGTTCACAAACTTAGAACTGAACGAAAGAGTTGATCTGAAAACTAGAATTTCGAGTTGTTCATCAAGAAAACTTTGGGCTCAGTCTCGGGCTCAAATCCAATCCAGTATAGTCTACAAATATAACTTCAAAGCATCGATTGCCAAGAAGGATCAACTACAAAGTCCACATCTTATGTCGATCATTCTTAACTTAAATACTGATCGAATTATCTCTATAAGTATGGCAATGCGATCTTAATGTAACAACTAGTGACCGAGTATTAATTATGCCCATTTTATGTAACTCTCAATAAGCTAACTAATTGCCATATCTTATGAGATTAAAATCCAAAAGCATTTAATCCCTCATATTTTAAGCAAATATTAAATGTCACCTTACCAAAATTGTCAGTGGCAATGTTAAATAATATCAAGTCAACAATCTCAAAGTACACCATCACAAGAGCATATATGTACATAAATGATGAATGAAAAAACCTACCCAAAAGAAAATAAAAACACAAAGTGACTTAACCATCAATTTCTAAACTAATTTTGTAATCAGTGGTATTATCCAAGGCTTGTTCGTTTTAACATAAACTACTTGCCATATCCGTCAATCATTATCGTGCCGGAATGTGACATTAATGTATCACAACGAAACGAAACCAGTTAACCGAAAAGGTTAAAACACCCGCCCAAAGATTTAGGCCACAAAATTGCTGCACAATTTGAATTAATTTGTTCACCATCCATTAGTTTACACCTAATGTGTAAAAGATCGTTCAATTACGCTAAGAATCGAGGTAACTGGATTAAATGCGTTTACGTTTAGAATAACAAATTAGCTCACGAATTTGTAGTGTCATTTCAAAGTTCACACATCGTTCTCTAACTCTTCAAATGCAAATCGAATTTGAGCATAGACAAAAAAAAAGGGAATTCGCCCAAGTTCTAGTGGTCAGTCCCTTCTGCGATGTACAATGACAACAATTACTGCAATCCAATTAGCCCGGTCTTGACACGAAAAGATACAAAGCGCTTAAGCGATTAAGCCAAGGTTGATTACATCGTTGTGTGTTATAAGAATACCTTTCGGCCAAGTACGATAAAAAAAAACCTGGTCTGAGTCAGTTGCATGCTCAGTGTGTATATATTTCGTGGCTCCGATTTTAAACGGTAGCATGATGCTAATTTACACGACCAAGTCAGTCACCACAGCATGGTTGCCTTTGGCTTATGTATTTGTTGTGTAAAAGTATATCGAGCAAGCTGTGCTGCATATCAATTGTTCTTGAAAATTGTGTTTTTGGACTCGAAATTTATTATTGGTTTTTTGAGTTGGTTTAATGAAAATTCAACGCACGCACTTACGCGCACCGCGCACATGTACGTCATCTTAATCGTCATGGCCCTTCTTCTTTGTCTGTTTGTTCATCGGTCACCTATTCAATTACTGCACATTTGGAAGTCAGTTTGTATGTCAAGTGAATGAAATTGCTTTTTGTTTTGGAATTACTAATTACAAACTTTAAAAAAAAAAATAGGCCACCTAATTGTCAGTTTTGTAGTTTGTCGTGAAGACGTGAAAAGTGCGTTCACCAAATATGGGCGCGATGTTTCTTTTTAACACTTAGGTACTCGTATTTTCATTGCTCCAAATAGTGTCACGTTCTAGAGACAGGGAGAAGAGTTTCTTACTGGTTTTTCGACAGATAAGGAAATCCTCCTACCCATGGGCATAAAAATCAATCAAATACCCGCCAAGTTCATTGGCCCAAATTTGGCCAAATTTTGTGTTGTGTTGTTTTTTGTTGCGTGGGAGACATTAGTTGACAAATACAAAAAAAGGCAAAATCAGCTTTCGTTTTGTTTGTTTTTATTTTGTGGCTACATTTTGGGCGACATTCGATATCTCCAATTGTTCTGCTATAATTAATGACCTGGATTTGTTGGGGATTTCTTTGTTCTTAATCCGCTAGTCATGAGCGGCAAATGGTATTTTGTCTGTGTTTTACATTTTTTTTCATAGCACGAAGTAAATAAAAAGTTTTATGGATAATTGTTACAGGCGACAAAAATCGTTTAATGTTGCCCATGTTCGGGAGACGAATTGGACAATTAACAATAAAAATGACTAGACACTGTCGCGAGACATTCAAAATTTAGATTGAATAGATTGGTGGGTACACTTACGGGTGACTAGCTGAGCAGACCGGCTTCGCTTATTCCTACCTACTTATTTTTTTTATTATTTTCACATTTTATAAATTCAAAAGTTAAATGAATTTACAAAGAACTTGCCCTTTTAAAATATTTACCCAAACTTTCAAAAACAATCGTTACACCCTTTTCACGCCGCATTGAAATCTGAGGTTTTGCAAAACCCCATGAAACCTCCACGAAATCAGAAGGTTTCCCATACATTTTTTAGATTTCCAAACCTCATAGTTGTATGAGGTTTCAATGACATCTCCTCAGAATCTGGTTTCAATGGTTGTCGAAACAAACGCACCTTTTAACACATTCTACAAGTTCCACAAAGCAGTTGGCAAGCTGCTGACAGATTTTCAACTGTGTTACAAGTCAACTGCAAGTCACCAAAGAGTCAGCTTACTGATTTTTTGAACGATGATCACGCGAATTATATGAGCATATAGGCATTGTTAGCCTATAAACCGTATATGGAAACCTCCGATTTCAGTGCGGTGTGAAGAGGGTATTAAGCTAAAATATGTTTCAAAATGGTTGATGTATCTAAATTTCTAAAGTCATTGGAATAAATGCACAAAAAAACGTCTCTCAAAACGTTGGCATGGTAATAAGGTACAGCATGGCTTAGCTTTCACAGAAAGCTTCATCAAGTCTCACGTCAAACGCGAACAAACGACCTCCTACAGAACTTAAGAATTTCCATCTATAAATCTGTTTTCAGGAAGACTCTTTTTCCATTGGTTTCCATTTAAAATTGGAAGAAAGGCTATAGTGCTTGTTCAATGTTCTTTCTTCCCTCCATATTCCCTTCACAAAGTAAGCCTTCAACACCACATCTTTAACAGCTGTGCTATATACAACAACTTAACCACTTAAAAACGAACTTGGCAAGCATTTATCTAATGACTGCCAATTATTTCCATGAACTTGGCTGTAACAAAAAAAACAACAGCAAGTCCAAAGCTTACATACTACAATTGAAAGTATATAGGTAACAACAATCAGACAAAGTTATAATTAGAATGTTCAGCACGATTAAAATGATCTCCTTACACTGACTTCTCTGCAGTTAAGAACAACAGACGCTATTAATTATGTTTTTAAAGACCCATAAACCCGATTAATTCCAACTTCCTACAGAACGTTTGTGATTTCGTAATTACCTACACACACTTCATAGATTTAATTACATCCACCTGTGTTAAAACTGCAACAGTGCCAGCTAATTATTATCTAAAGCAACAAAACAGCACAAAGGTTTTATTCTTCAGTCATGGTCCGGGTTTAAACACAGTAGATATTGATTTTGAATTTAAATTTGATTTGCAATCAAAAATTGATTGGCAGCACAAAAATTCGCCAACTGTCTGTAGTACTGAATGAATTTCGAAAGAATTAGACGCGCTAGTTTCTCACGTGAGGAAACGGAATGTGAGAAGGAAAATCTGGCCCATTTGATTTGATTCGAACAGTTTTCCATTGAAACGATTTATTATTCCACAGACTAACGAATTGTTAAATTCATTCATAGGTTTCTCACCGTTGCGTATACTGTATTCGCGATTCGAGTACATACCACCTAGACTACCCGGCCAGAGGAAGGTAGTGTCAGTTTAGCTTGAAGTGAAAACATTTTGTTTAAATTCTACGCACGCTCCTGAATAATTTTGCCAAAGCAATGAATTATTATTATTAGCTGAATAGTTTCGAGTTTGGTATTTTGCCGTAATGGAGGTACACCTAGTTCCCACACGCTTAAATAATGGAAATACCATTTAAGTCTGAGGAAATCAATAAAACAGAGATTATAATGTCACTCGAATACGTCCTACTTCCAAAAGAGACTTATGCAAAAGGCTGATTTAATTTGCGAGGGTGTGGCGTAAGATAAACTCGAGGAAAGATTTATTTTGCTAATAAGAAAACAAAGAGGATTTCCCAGAGCGGGCAAGGTAGCTTTGAAGATGAGGCACACTAGCTAGTTGGGAAATGTGATGTAATAATGCAAGCCCGCTTTATCGTCTTTACGTGAATAGTGTTATGCACACATATAAAGATTATGTGATGAAAGCGATAAATCCTTAAACATGGAAGCTACCATTGTCGTGGAAAAAAAATCAGGAAAGAAGTTAAGCGGACATGACTAGGTTAACAATATGAAGCAAAACAAATTCCATAAAATGGAGGTTGAAGCTAGAATTCCAAGAAATAATATACATACAAGTGTTGACATTAATTCTCCACTGAAGTTCTTCCAACATGTTAAAGACTTCATTGAGTTAACGGATTATAATATGCATTCTTCCGAAACCTACTAAATATTGCCAATACTCTGATTTCTTTAAAGCTTTCGATAAGCTTTATTATGGGATATCCGCTTTTAAAGCGATTTTTCAATTAAATTCACTATCTAAATCCCTTTGAAATTGATGTGTTGATTACGATTTATATATATAAAACTCACTCTAATCTTTTAATCTTATGTATCTGTCAACTTCGTGACACAGGCTTATGTATCAGATGGATCTTTTGCAAGCTATTTACTCAGCTACAGATTCAAGATTCAGATCGCTATTCTGATTAGACCTTTTAAAAATAAAATTTTCTTTTCAAGTTTGGATAAGCTTGTGTGGTTCATTGGCACCTGATGATTTTCACGTTTGTTTACACTCGTTTTATTGACGTTAACGATTTGTTTGCAGTGATCGTGATATAAAAATGGTCACTGCTAAAGAGTTATGATCCTTAAAAAGTATAATTACATATTAGTGTGATATATTTTATATTCCATCCTATCCTTTGATATTCTACGTAGATCCCTAAAAAATTGTCTCTGCTTGTCACCGATAAGAGGCATTTAAATTTGAATTAGAAGGCTGAAACACAATATATGTACATCCTTGAGGCCCGAAATTTTCAAGTTCAATTTATAAATTTCCAGTTTACATAATTAAAAGTCAACGTCTTCATAATATTTGTAGACAACGACCCCGGTAGCAAGTTTGCTTTATACCGTTTTTTAGGGGCACAACTTTATTTTTTTTTTTTGTTTTTGAAAAATTGCTTTGAAAGACTAATTTCTAGTCTTATTCAAATAATTTGTTGTACATACTTTTTTTATTTCTGAGATTTTTTTTAGATTTATTGACAAACAAGAAAATATATTCGCACTTTTCGTTGCTGTACGCGTTCATTAAATTCTCATGTAGCAACTCATGTGTGACAACTGGTCCCGTGATTTTTATGTACACTCGTCACTTTTGAAAATGCTTAATTTTGTAATTTAATAATAATTTTCGGTCAAACAATTTGTAGTTATGAAATTTACAATGATTTTTTAACAAATAACCACTACTTTAGGGAAAATAGCTATCAAACACGACGCGCTCCGAAAGTTAAAATACGGTCAACTTGTGCGATTGTCGAAACCACAAAGCCAAGAACAGTACTGTTCGTTTTGATGTACATAGTTTAAGTTTAGCAGTAATCGCTACTGCATTGTAATTTATTTGCTTTTGAACTAAATACACGTTAAAACTGTTGCGTATTTTGTTTTTTATTGAAGTAAAATTGAATAAGAAACTGTTTAAGATCGGTTTAACTTGTGAGTTTTCCTAAAATTAAGAAGTTATTGCTTTTAAATAGTTCGCACTAATCGAGGGACTACGGTACCTATTTGGTTCCAATTTTTCGTTTTAGAAGCAAACCTCATTATTGTGTGGGATTTCGATTAAGCTTTCTTAAATCTGGAATATGTATGGAAAACCTCCTGATTCTAATGGAGAAGTTATTGCAACGCAGATTTCCGTGCGATGTAAAAAGGGATACGTGGCTAGCACACTCCTTAAAAGCTAAAATTGTATTATATTTATGTGTTGTGCAATCAAGCTGTAAAGTGTATGAAATTTTTATTGACAACCGCAGCCCCCACATGAGAGGAGAATTAATTCGTTTAGCGTATTCTGAAGGAACGAATCAATATTTTGGATAAAATAAGAAACAGATATGCAACTATGTATAATGAAAACATCTGCAAGCACTTCACTGAAGCACACTCTTACCGCTGGCAATAAACGCTATAACATGCCAACGTCCACACCTTAAGTATCTAATAAAGATTCCGCGGGTACTCCCTCACATGGTAAATAAATTGGATACTTACACATTTATCTAACATTTCCCATTTGAAATGCTCCGACTTTCTTTTCCATGCCATACCGACACAGCATACCTCGTCTGCAACCCATCCCATCCTAAAAGTACTTTGTATTAAAATATATCCTCCAAAAAAAATTGCTTCCACACTGCTTGTTTGTGTTTGTGTATACAGTTTCTCCGCCCGCTTATATAATATTCGCATCATATTCCTTCTCCTTAGTATGCATCTCAGACTTTGACGATCCGTCAGTTTGAAATGCATCACATCGCCTGTCTGTTCTGTTTGTTTATACAACAAAATAAAAACAAACCTAACTATCAATCACCTTCCAACTTAATCTACATGCATCGCAAACTCACCATAAATTAGCGTGTTATTCAATCATATTAGTGGACTTTCACCACATTTTATCTAAGAGAGATATAGGTACCAACTCTGTCAATGTCAAGCTATGACGTATGTGATTTCCAAACCATATTGCACCTATCAATTTCTTATCTACAGACTGATTCGTCCCATTTAACCATTTCCTGTAGTTTTAATTATTCGACCCTTTAATTTTCTTTAAAACTTTTCAAGTTCATTGGCCATTGTGTACGATTTTCGACAGTAGAAAGCGTCATCATCAGTTGCTTACCGCAAACAACCCACACCCGTATTAAGCTATTGTTTTTCAATTCTTTCCGTCACGGATCTAAATGCTCAAATCATAATAAATTGGCCAAAATGGAATGTCATTATTAACCTGTAATTTATTTCTAAATTAACTCGCAGACTATTTAGAGTTAGGGAACTGTATACATATTATGTACCTGCACATATTATTCGAATGTGCTTTTGTTTAGTGTAAAACAAGTCTAAAGCAAAAATGATAAAACAACTTCAAAGCTATAACCATAAAAAAAAACCGTCAAACAAGACGACCTTCAAGCAAATAAAAACTCTGACATTCTTTTTTTTTGTATTCATCAAGACCGCGTATCGCGCCGCTAGCCACCGTGCCTTGGCAGTTAGCCAGTAGCTGTAAGCAACAGCAGTGTTGAAGTTGATTGCGTTAAGTGAGTGAGGGGCATGGCATTAAAACACAATATTATAGGTACCGCTTGGCATAGTCGCCCAATGTACAACTTGAAATCTGATAGCAAGTTGCAAGCTGGTAAAGCATCTTTATCTGATATTCAATGATACGATTATGACATACTGTTGGTTCTCAGGTGTCATTAAATTTATTTTAATTAGCCGCCATGACTATCTGTCAAAGACATGTACTCACATTATATAGTGACGGTTATGTGCTCGACTCTTTTAATTTAGTTTTACTTTCAACTATTTTATTATAAATTTTAGTACAAGCTCTCTGTATACAGTATACAGTATACATAATATGCAACTTGATTACTAATAAGATTCTATTTTTGTATCTATTTCAGTGGCGGACGTGTTATATTACTAATTGCGTGTGTGTGTGTGCGCGCGTGTGTACATGTGTGTGTGATTGCAAGAGGCTAAGAACGCAATAACTTTGACTGAATCATCAACGAAGCGGTAAGAAAATGATTTCACGGAGGAAAATTATATCGCGGTCTTTGGATAATCTGGATGCGATAGGCCCAAATGAGGACGAGGAGGATATGTGGTATGACAAGGATAAATTGTGCAAGGTAAGCGTAAGCAAAACAACAACAAAAACAGTGTTGAGGGAGAAATTAAATTCAAATGAACACTATGGGGAGACATGGCAATTGATGACAGCAATTAATGAGATTAAGAAGCGGAAAGATCGAACTTTCAAGCACGAATGTTTTTGCTTTGGATTAATTGACAGTTCATGTTGACAGAAGAAGTGTTTGTTAAATAGCGAAAAGGGCACTTCGTAGGTTACAATGCAAGGCGTTTAAAACGAGTTTCAAATTATTTAATTAGGCTTGGATATCTTTAGCGGTAATAATTCATCTGATAGCTCATGAGATTGTACGAATGTTTCTTATCTTACCATATCTTCAAGCTGACTAGATTTATGTTGATACATATTGTAGAAACATGAAATGGTGTTCTCTTGAGTACATATCAACTTCTGTATGCCATCAATATTTCAAGATTACTGTCTTAACATCAGTTAATGCTCTGATATTTGATTTGTGTTACCGATGATTCTCGACCTTTAAAGGAAGTAAAGTAATATTTATTTACCAGTCGCAAAATATATATAAAAATAAACATCATAAGCCTTAGTTTTGAAATTACTGACGGGATATTGCCATCAATGCTAAGCGATTTGCAGATAATGGAAACAGCATATAAATTGTAGTTAAGACCCAACGGTGATATCAGGCTTCAATTTTATTTGCTTAAGCGCTGGTCTGTCTAATGATGATTTTGTTAAGATGTGGAGATGTTAAGATCAATGAGGTATTGACCGAAGTGTCCCATCCCCATATGGTAAAATAGAAGTGGCGGTTCTCAAGAACCAAACAGCTCTTTGGACTTGCATTTTGAAACCTGGAACTCAAATCAGAGTTACACTGAGCTGATAAAGCTGAGGTTATATTAACGAAGGTGATAGCCGTTATTACGGATCTATGGTTATGTGTAGCTTAATTTGACGGTAAGCCTCCCGGATATCAAGCAGTTCAACCTAAGACACCATTGTGGTATTCGGAAGGTTTTAGGCTTTAAGTCTCAGAGAACAAACTTCATGAGTATTTTTTAAGCTTTTAACTTCTTCATCTCTTGCGAAAGTCTGCCTTGATAGAAAGACAGTTGTAACACTGACTACAACGTATAGGAAAACGTGTGGAAAAATTAGAAGGCTACACTCTTTGGTGCAAATTAGGTATAGCTACCATCGGAGAGAACATCCATCAAAACGAGTTGAACTGCTGTGGTTCAATTCCACCAATCGTGCATGTAATCGCAAGAAGACTTAGCAGCAGATAGATAGCGGTGGCACCATCCTTCTAAAATGTCTCTACGAGCGGTATTAGCAAAAAAGGCGTAGAATATTTCAGACCTTTCGCAGAAAATTGTAAACTTTGACTAGCGAAACAAACATTTTTTGTTTCTTTCATTAAATGCTTGTGAAATTCACTTAGGAATATTTTGTGTGATTTCAGACATTTTTGTGCTAGACTGACTAAAATTTTCAACAGAACATGTGGTCAGACGGACTAAACCGTGCCTAACACCGTGACGCTAAAAAATAACGCATCATTAGCAGTCCAGACGTCATTGTTTATTAATTCGACTTCTTCTACATAAAACCACTCTTACAAAAAAATATTACACGTAGTTCACGCAATATTGCGCATATTCACCGAAAATTAGTTATTAATTCCTACATATCATTAAAATTTTATACAAATTGCAGGAAGATCTTGTCTATAGTTGAGGTACATAGTGTACTTCATTAAATAGTTGTTAGTCCATATTAAGATAGATATTAGCTTCCTTTTTTAAACATTTGTGTTTATAAAAAAGGGCACTATTTTTCACACAAACATTTTTTTTAAGTCAAGTTTAGTTTTCGCGTGACAATTAAAAGTTTGCTATTTTCAAACAGTATTTAAATCTATTACTTAATTTACATATGTTAGTCTCGTGCTCCCGATGAAACTATATAATGTATGCGATGAAATGATTTATTAATATTATAATCTCAGCTATTTATCAATCATTACTTACAGCTCATTTCTGAAAGTTGAATTGATAATGTCGATAACCAGTTAGCCGTTTATGTGCTCCACATACAATTTTATAATAATGTATTAAATGTACAGACTACTACCATGAGGAATTCCACTTGCAATTCCACTGGTCAGATAAATCTAATTATATTGCTTAAATGAATCGATTAAAATCGATACCACTGCTCTGGATACCGTCCACAACGGCTTACATTATTTTTTATCATACAGAGTGGGAGAGCTCTACTAACTAACTATATTTGTTTCAAACTAAAAAAAAAATTGTGGGCAGTGGGCTTGATGTAAAACCAGTTACATATCAGAAACCGTTTTACGAGACAATTTTGCCAACTTCATTTTCTCACGCCTTGTTGCCGATTTGACGCGGTTCCTTATAATGAGATTTCAAATCAAGTTTTGCTTCTCTTATAATATGTACATCTGAATGAGATAAAAAACGTAGGTAATAAAACTCTAATGAATTTGCTGATTTTGATGTTTATTACTGTTTCATCAAGTTTGGATTTCTAGAGCCCCTAATTAGATATATTTTTTTGAAATATATTGGCTCTTGATATATGTTTGAATAGAAATAAAATGTAGAAAAAACAAAGGTCCAAAAATGGCCTCCGCAAAGTACCTGGTGCTGCGTATAGTCCAGCACTATTTTAACAGAAGTGGGAGGATAAGATGGAAGGAGTTCTGTTTTGCCAAACCGAAGTAGCAGCGGTTTTGAAATGTTATTCATCCATGATGCTTGTTTGTTAAAAGCATCTGGTTTTATCGCTTGTCATGAAAGCCTCTATCACAACATGTTAGGATCGTTGGATTATGTCGATAGTTCGTTAAATTAGAGAATTAAGTAGTCATATCATAGCCCATCTCCTTGCCGGAATGCGCATCGTTTTTGGAAAAGTGTGAGCTAAGAGCCCTAAGTTATTCGCGATAGCGGATAGTATATATTGATTGTATGACTGCCGATCAATAATTAAATATGGTAATATCATTTCGTGAAACAGGCATCCGTGATTGCTAGGACTTGGTTTAGTTCCTCTAAGAATAGTCCAGAACCGTGTCCATAGAATCATCTGTGTAGGTGGGGACCGACTTACTTTCAATGTGTTCATGAATAATTCATTCTTCACAGATCGGAATCGATCAAGAGAATTAGCCTTAAAAGACAAGTAGCCACAGTTAAAAGCCAACCAAAATGTGAAGTATGGATAAAACCTAGCAGTAAGCAAATGCAAAAGTACCACAGGAACCGTACTATGCTTAAGGGAAGCTACAGTGGGGTAAAAGTTATTGCCTAAACAGATGACTTTACAATGATGTTCTTCGTTAAGATCATCACCAGCCTCCAGTACGAATTCCATTTTTTGAGCCTTGCATCTTGCTTTCATCGAAAGTCCACAATCTGCCATGGCAAGCACTTTTGAAATGTAGTCGGCTTGCATTTCCATCGTTCCTTTGTATAGAGGAGATAAGCCGGTTTCTAGCTTAATCATGCTGTTCAGAGTAATTCGTTTAAAGAAAAATCTGACCAATTTTAAATCATTTCTTGCCACGTAAAACCTGAGCTGCATATAAATGGATTTCGGAAAAAGCTTTATTATTATAGTATCATATGCTAATTTCTCTTCAGCATAAAATTAAGTCAATCATTAATCAATCTTAGTGCAAAAAAGAAAAAAGCTTTAGCTAAAAAAACAAACATTTTTTGTTTCTTTTATTAAATGTTTGTGAAATTCACTTAAGAATATTTTGTGTGGTTATAGTTCACGTACAAAAACAATATTTTTTTTATTGATTTCAGACATTTTTGACAAATTCAAAAATGTGCTACACTGACTAAAATTTTCAACAGAACATGTGGTAAGACGGACTAAACCGTGCCTAACACCGTGACGCTTAAAAATAACGCATCACCAGCAGTCCAGACGGTATTGTTTATTAATTCGACTTCTTCTACATAAAACCACGCTTAAAAAAAATATTACACGTCGTTCACGCAATACTGTGCATATTCACCGAAAATTGATTATTAATTCCTACATATCATTAAAATTTTATACAAATTGCAGGAAGATCTTGTCTATGTAGTTGAGGTACATAGTTTACTTCATTAAATAGTTGTTAGTCCATATTAAGATAGATATTAGCTTCTTTTTTAAACATTTGTGATATAAAAAGGGCACTATTTTTCACACAAACATTTTTTTTAAGTCAAGTTTAGTTTTCGCGTGACAATTAAAAGTTTGCTATTTTCAAACAGTATTTAAATCTATTACTTAATTTACATATGTTAGTCTCGTGCTCCCGATGAAACTATATAATGTATGCGATGAAATGATTTATTAATATTATAATCTCAGCTATTTATCAATCATTACTTACAGCTCATTTCTGAAAGTTGAATTGATAATGTCGATAACCAGTTAGCCGTTTATGTGCTCCACATACAATTTTATAATAATGTATTAAATGTACAGACTACTACCATGAGGAATTCCACTTGCAATTCCACTGGTCAGATAAATCTAATTATATTGCTTAAATGAATCGATTAAAATCGATACCACTGCTCTGGATACCGTCCACAACGGCTTACATTATTTTTAATCATACAGAGTGGGAGAGCTCTACTAACTAACTATATTTGTTTCAAACTAAAAAAAAAAATTGTGGGCAGTGGGCTTGATGTAAAACCAGTTACATATCAGAAACCGTTTTACGAGACAATTTTGCCAACTTCATTTTCTCACGCCTTGTTGCCGATTTGACGCGGTTCCTTATAATGAGATTTCAAATCAAGTTTTGCTTCTCTTATAATATGTACATCTGAATGAGATAAAAAACGTAGGTAATAAAACTCTAATGAATTTGCTGATTTTGATGTTTATTACTGTTTCATCAAGTTTGGATTTCTAGAGCCCCTAATTAGATATATTTTTTTGAAATATATTGGCTCTTGATATATGTTTGAATAGAAATAAAATGTAGAAAAAACAAAGGTCCAAAAATGGCCTCCGCAAAGTACCTGGTGCTGCGTATAGTCCAGCACTATTTTAACAGAAGTGGGAGGATAAGATGGAAGGAGTTCTGTTTTGCCAAACCGAAGTAGCAGCGGTTTTGAAATATTATTCATCCATGATGCTTGTTTGTTAAAAGCATCTGGTTTTATCGCTTGTCATGAAAGCCTCTATCACAACATCTTAGGATCGTTAGATTATGTCGAAAGTGCGCTAAATTAGAGAATTAAGTAGTCATATCATAGCCCATCTCCTTGCCGGAATGCGCTACGTTTTTGGAAAAGTGTGAGCTTAGAGCGCTAAATTATTCGTGATAGCGGAATTTGTCTTTATAGAAATAGCAGTAGTATATATTGATTTTATGACTGCCGATCAATAAATAAATATAGTAATATCACTTCGTGAAACAGACATCACTTACTTCCGTGATTGCTAGGACTTTTTTAGTTCCTCTGAGAATAGTCCAGAACCGTGTCCATAGAATCATCTGTATAGGTGGGGACCGACTTACTTTCAATGGGTTCATGAATAATTCATTCTTCACAGATCGGAATCGATCAAGAGAATTATCCTTAAAAGACAAGTAGCCAGAATTAAAAGTATGGATAAAACCTAGCAGTTAGCAAATACCAAAGTACCACAGGAACCGTACTATGCTTAAGGGAAGCTATAGTGGGGTAAAAGTTATTGCCTAAACAGATGACGTTACAATGATGTTCTTCATTAAGATCATCACCAGCCTCCAGTACGAATTCCATTTTTTGAGCCTTGCATCTTGCTTTCATCGAAAGTCCACAATCTGCCATGGCAAGCACTTTTGAAATGTAGTCGGCTTGCATTTCCATCGTTCCTTTGTATAGAGGAGATAAGCCGGTTTCTAGCTTAATCATGCTGTTCAGAGTAATTCGTTTAAAGAAAAATCTGACCAATTTTAAATCATTTCTTGCCACGTAAAACCTGAGCTGCATATAAATGGATTTCGGAAAAAGCTTTATTATTATAGTATCATATGCTAATTTCTCTTCAGCATAAAATTAAGTCAATCATCAATCAATCTTAGTGCAAAAAAGAAAAAAAGCTTTAGCTTAAAAAACAAACACGACTTTAACTCATTTTTCAATGCCAAAATCATTAAAAGTTGAACGAATTACTTAATGCACCGACATAATGCAAAGTTATTTTTGTGACGTTCTCAACTTGGAATTTAACCACTAAACGTGATTTTAATTTGAAAGAAAGAAATATTGAATGCAAAACGATCGCGCACACCATCGTCTTCCCACAGAAATGATATCACTTAGTAGAATCAATTCGGTCAATCGACTTCTATGTCAGATGAGATGATGTTTTGCCCGTCATGTCGTGGGTTTTTCCCAAATGACCGTCACATATAAAAAACTGAAAACAAAATAAAACAAAACTATAAATAAACAAACCCCTGTATGTATTTAATATGCGAACCCATCCGAACATTGCTATTAATATTCTTGATGGTCAATTTTTGGACAATGTGCTAAATAGGGATTTGTGGGAAAATCTACAATTGTATAAAAAATATATGTATAACATTAAATCTACCTAATTTGTGGCTTTATGTTAGCTGACAACTATTAACCGTCATTAGGATGTGTCATGTGCGAGCAGATAAAATCGGCATGGCGTAATTTGCTTGTAAATTGCAGATATACGAATACATATGAATATTAATATGTTCCATTGAAACTCTATACCACTTCTGATAAATTGCAAAAGAAAATAATCTTTGTTATCCAAAAAATTAATAAAGTGAAGTGTTATACGTCAAAAAATATATACACATAGGATGAACGTAAAGATATGCATGCAGTACTGCGTGCAGAAGCTCAGCACATGTATTTTGGACAAAAGTCATTTTTCATTGGATAAAAGGAAGCGTCAGGGAGCATCCACAAATAAAACAAAACTGTTCTAAAACCTTTTCATTGAAAAAAATAATCTTCCGATAAATTTGTTCCTTACAACTTGGATATGTTTTTTAAATTTCAAATAATTCTTATTTATTTCAGGATCACATAGATGAAGTCTTATCGAAATGGGAGCAGATAGACGATGAAATCTGGGCCAAGGTTATAGTTTTTGAGAAAAATCGTCGAGTAGCCAAGGCCTATGCTCGATCTTCTGTTATCTCAATAAATGGCTCAAAACATGGTTTTGATGGAGTCAGGTGAGTCCAACTCTAATGCTTTAAAATTTATCAATGAACTGACAAAAAATATCTCTTTAACAGAATTGGCTTGAATGGTTTTCAAAATCCAATGCGTGACACTCAAACAAAAGAAGTTAAGAAAGCCATCGGCGATGGTTTCAAATTGAAAATGGACGAAACGGGAAACATTCTCATTAAACGCTATGGCAAAGCTAACGTTTACGTACATAGCACGTCAAAGCTGTCAAATGAGGAAACTGTGATTGGAGCGGATATCTTGCAATTACCACATCATGCCATCAATATTGGAACGTCATCCAAGGTAAAGATTTATTGTCTCATAGATCCTGTGAATTATAAAGTCAAGTCTCCTATCTATAGCTCTTCGACATGCGCAAGTTCACAATGAACATAAGCAGAGAGTGTGCTCGGACAGCACCCGAATGTAACCGCTTGGAACGTCAATGTTTATCTGCCATTTCTCTAGTGAAATCCAGCAATAACCTCATACACAGCCCCCTATGGATTCTGGTCATTAATGTTGTTGCCATTGATATGCTTAAGAGTCGCCTGTCAACGATAGGAAAGAATATCGATAACGGAAGTCGGACTTCACCCAACACCTCGGGCAGCGAAGATCCATACTCAACTATTGAAAGTCAAGCTGAGCTCATTATAAACGATGACGCAAGTCTGAAGGGTAAACGTAGTAATGGAAGTTCAACGTGTGGTGATAATCCTTACGTTCCAAAGGTAATTTAAATACAAATTTAAAGATCTCTCGAGCAATATTATTTATTTATTTTGATTTCCTTTAATAGCCCGATTATGAGATCTACAATCAAGCCATTCCACTTCCTGTCAATCCGAAGAAGAGCAAGTCGGCACAACGCAAAAAGCAGGACGATCCCTATTACTGCGGTCTTTTGGCACGCATTCCAAACTTTATAAAATCCTCTAAGTCATCTGGAAAAAAGAAGGATCCCAAAATGACCCGTAAAATATCCGCTCAACATGTGCCCGTTGCGCATCCGATACCATTAGCAGCGTTTCATCAATATCCTCCGGCATCTTATTATCCATTTAAGCTGCATCCGCAGCATCATAGAATATCACAATCGCAAATGTCCTTGTGGGATGCGCGCAGTTTAGTCAGTGGATTTGGTAATTTAATACAAAACCAAACGTAGTTGTACACATTTAACATATATTTTCTATCTTTTCAGAATAAATTTCGACTCCTTTGTTAAATACATACATATATAGGCTTAAGTAAACTTTAGTTAGAAACTTTAAAGAGAGATGAGGTAACCATGAAAGGAATTCGTATCGCATCGTGAGGTCCTTTGCCATAAAACCGCTTAAGACTGAAAAACGTCCTATAAAAAGAGAGCAACATATTTACTATGTATACTTTTATTTTTATATAGGCTTATGGTCGATTTTTTTCTGACCGATTTTTTGAATTTTAGTCGCGCAACAATATATATAACTGTTTTGTATTAAAAACAAAAATATAATTTAAACTGCCTTTTTTTCGATTGTGTTTTTCTACGATTTTACAAAACGTATGCTTGTGTTTCTTTTGTACATACATATGTAATGCAATTTGTATATAATTTATAGCAAACTTATTCAGATAATATTATTATTATTGTTTTTATTTTAAATACAATTATTTAAAAAATATCTATATAAATAAAATAAAATAAATGTAAATTAAAAATAATAATGGAATTGTTTAATTTCTATGTTATTCTCAAATTGTACCGGAAATATTTTCTTTATATTCAGGAAGGGGTCTGAATTTTGGTTTACAACATTTCATAATGACGAAAGCCCTCAATTTCTGTTATATTTCAAAGACACTCGTATCCTCGTATCATAAGCTTAATATCAACTAATTTTTGAGTAATTGTGTTATGTGTAATATGTGTATTTACTAATAGTAAGAGCAGCAACTACTTCAGTTAAAGCTTGAAGTTAGCTGATGAAGTTGAAGTTTGAAGTTAGAGTTGAAGTATGCTCTGACAGTTGTGGATGGATAGATCACATAGTGCCTGGCGACTTCCCAAGATAAATCACTTTCTGTTTCAGATTTCAGCGTTCCCCGTCCTTCAAATTGCTTTCATTCTTTTTGAGGTGTGTAGCCACAACGTTCATTAAAATTACACAAAGAGTGTTTTGTTTTAACTAAATGAAATCCAAGACTTTTTGTTTCTTTAAACAGAAGAGGTAAAATGGATTATCTCGCAAAATACTCACCAGATTTTAAAAGCGGAGGAAGTTGTAAAGTGGGTACAAATAAACGTGTACCCTTGGAACTAATTGACTGATTTTAAAAATTCTGTTAATGTTGTGATGGTGGCAATTTATGAATCAGTCTAGCTAATCTAAGAAGAGGCGGGTAGAGAAGTAAAGCCCTAACTCGAGTTGACTCTGAAGCTACTAGGTCGATTTTGCAAATATTTTCTTTAATAAGTATCTGGAGTTGTACGCATTATCTAGAAGAAAAATTAAATAAAAACATAAGGAAAGGCTACAGTCCACTTGGGATATCCATATCCCTTTATGCCCCAAAGAAAAAAGCATTAGGAAGATGATGGAAAGCATTTTATTTCATTCTATAATATTAAAAAAAAAATATATTTTTTGAAAAAAACGACCCCAAAAATTGGGCGTGGCCAAAAACTTTGTATGGGCTATATGTTGGCAAAAATATTGGCTAAATATCTTGTTAAACTTTTTTTTTCGATTTCTATGAACATTTTTGAAGAAATCAGCATTTTAGTGAAAAACGCCCACAAAATGTAGTCGTGGCAAAAAAATGTATATGACAGACTTATAAAGGAGGGCAGTGCCTACATATCTTGTGAAGATTCTTACTTTAGCCTTAAAACGGTTTTTTCTAAATTGTGGGCGTGGCAGTGGGCGGATTTAAAAACATTTAACACTTAACTATTTCGGGACCCTAGGAAGTATATGCTGTAAATTTCAGCTTCCTAAAGGCCTCAAAAGTTGATACGGACGGACGGACATTGTTAAAAAGTCTTAGGATTTTGTCCTGAAATATATACACTTTTATGGGTCTACGAAGAATATTAATGGGTGTTACAAACTATGTGTCAAAATAAGTATACCCTTAGGATAGGGTATAAATATTGCCTTATGCCATAAAACAAAAATCTACCACAATTTCAGAATTCAGCATAGAACATACGCACATGTTAGGTTATTCGACTAAACCAAACCAAGTTTGGCAGTCAACTTCTTGTCATATACGAAACGAAAGAAAAAGTTGTTTGGGTGAAACAATGTGAAATATTAAATATTTCGAAATTAATGTCTAAAAATATAGAGACAAGTGAGTTTGCAATGAAAACCGCATAATATTACATTGAATACAAGAAGATCATTTTACCAATAAATATTTTATATTGCCATAAAGAATTATTTTTTGAAAATTTTATCAAAGCAGAAATACAAGCTAAAAGGGACGCGAGAAAAGTCAAACACTTTGGTGATAGCATGAATAGGTACTGAAAAATATGAAATTGAAGATCAGTTTCTCCAAGTCCAATAGGAAGCGACATTATCCAAACTAATTAATTTCGATTTATATCGAAAATGGTAAAAGTTTTATTTTTTTTACATCATTTTATGAGTGATTTTAAAATATTTTTTAATTCATTTATTTGCACTGGTAAACTCAGTTTTCAGCCACCTCAAGTTTGTTTGCGAATGTTGGCGAATGTTGACGTAGATACTCTTACCGCACTTTCCGACCGTAAATTGGGAGGGAATTACAACTTAATACTTTCCCAAAAAATTCACTGTTTTGGAGATATATTGTTTTTAATTACCTGAAAAAAAGTAACTATACTTATAAAGGCGACTCAAATTTTGCAGAGTCGTGTTTGACCTTACTTTACCTTATTTCGGGCAAAATGGGAGTTACACAATTTACTGTTTTCATATGCGTTATGGGATTACAAAAATTGTAAACTAATTCTTAAAAATTAACTAAATTTGGTCTCATTCAAGTTTCTTACCAATAAATTCAGGCTTATAAAATAATTCCAACGATTTATTAAAAAAATGAAACTCTGAAGAATTGGCAACACTTTAGTACCTGCTACCGTACACTTATTACCGATTTGTTACTGTAACTGTCACAGCCGTCAAAAAAGATAATGCGCCTCGCGGACACACCCTTCATTAGGGAAAATTCAAAATAATTTTTTCTGTTCCGTTGGGAATGGCTGCGGCTCATTTTTCATCAAATTTTAATCGTTTTTTCCACTATTTATTGACGTTTTAATTTTAATTGAATTAGTTTATAGTGAAAGCTGGGATCAAATATAAAAGATTTTTCATTATGGATCGGTTCGTAACGCGGGCGTCAACATGGAAGACTCTTGAAATGTCTTCATTTTCGCGTAGCTTTGCAAATGTTTCACTCACTGGCAAGAAGTCGACACCCAAAAGTTCCGCTTCAAAGAGTCAACCCGACAAACGACTGAGCATACGTGATGAAAACTTAATAAAAATCTTCTCCAGCCAACCAGACGAGCCGCTAAATATTGCTCCAGATAAAGTTCTATCGCCATACGACCTGAATGTGAACGACAGCTTTGGCGGCAGCACGGCTGTCAGCCGCGATAAGAATTCTCGAGTATCGCGCCGTCTCATTCCCAGCGATGAGAATACTCCGCCCCCGAATGCGCAAATCACCTGTGAGTACCATTGTCAAACTGACAGTAGGCGAAAAATTAATAATAGTACATAGCAAACTCAATTTTTTATTATTTATTTGGAATTTTGCTTGGCCTTTGTTTATCTGTGCAATTGTTTCGCAATTATTGCCTTGGTGAAAATATTATTCTCTATTATTTAAAAGCGATCGGGAATGTTTCTGTGCCCAACGTAATGTGTAGCAGTGGCGAAAGTAACAATTCACGTCCTTCAACCCCCATCACCAATATGATACCAGCAAACTTTGACTCCTGCACACCCAAAGAAATTCCGTTCCTGGCGCGGATTCAAAGAGATCTCAACAGTCCCTCGGCAGCTATGCGGATTCGAGCTATTCATGCATTGAGGTAAGAGATTGCTGCATAACGTTAAATGGCCAAGTTGTTGACACGTAAGCATTTGATGCGGAATTGCAGAAATCCAACCAAGTCTTCGTATGCCTACTTTGATGTTCCATATGAGGAGCAGGACATCATTACCGAGGAGGAGCGGAGATCTCCGGTAAAGGTGAAAAGCATAGAGGAACTAATGAAAGACGTTGTGGTCTATGTGGAAGTGAGAACAGGTGAAGATAATCGATCATCGGGAGTGAAAAAGGTGATATCAGCGCTGGGAGCTAAGGTTAACGACAAGCTGTTGAGGTAAATTTTTATCTAACAATCTATGAGAACTAATATGAAATTGAAGTGCTTTTTATTTTGCCACAGAGACACAACTCATGTGGTATTCAAAGATGGACTGCAGTCCACATACAATAAGGCCAAAAAGTGGAATATTCCCATTGTGTCTATTCTTTGGATTGAAGCGTGCAAAAATTTTAAGAGACTGATGTCCCCAAAGGATTATCCCATATCGAATGCTGATCGCTATGAAAATCCGGAGCTCTACGACAGGATGAAGGTAACTAAAAGAAACAAGATTTCTCGCTAAAAAAAAGTGAGGTTAAAGTGGGTTTTTGTTTTGTGTGCGCATTATTTTTGAGTTTCTCTTTTTTGGCCAAGTTATTGAATTTTGCATAACTTAACGAATTGCGAGAGTTAGAATTTTAGAAAACCTAATATATCATTTGGTCGATGTAGATTTTCTGGAAAATTCAAACAGATTTTGCTTGTAGAAGTCACTGTCAATGTCATTGCGGAAATATTTATATATTTTGTCCTCGAAATAAGTTTTATAAATAAATTTGTCGAGCAAGTGTGTGCGGCATTCTTGGTAAAAAAAAAATTTGGAGATTGACAGGAATTGCTTTGCGCTTGGCGTGATTTTGCGTGAAATCTCGTGTAATGAAGGCTAATAACCGCTTTTTTTACTAGCTAAAGACTTTACGTCTTAAGTCTTATTTATGTCTGTTTCCATGAACTAGCTGAATGTCTGAACAAAGCAATGGATATTTCTTTTAGGAAAGCCAAAACTATCGTTATTTTTTCTCCGCCGCATGATTCTATTGATAATTCTTTTTAACACGTGTGTTTCTATTTTTAAATTATTCTATTTTATCAGTAGCTCCACGTTGCTTGCTTTCTACTAGGTCGTCATTGACCCTTTGTATTAGAAGGTTTTTGAATACATAGTTGCGAGTAGACCGTTTTTATTGCGCTTAATTTAGATATATATCTATTGTCAACTATTGTTCTCATTGACTCACCTTCTAAAACCATGTCAACTTCGCGGCTTCAGAAGTCCTACCGAATCAACAGTAATTATTTGCAAGAGAATAATCATTTTAAATAAAAGTTTGTTATGTACTCTAAGACTAGCCTAGCCTTGACATGGAGAACAGATGATTGCTTGTTTTGTTGAAAGCACGTATTTGGTTTTGTTTTCGTTTACTTCAAGACGAACGCCTGTTCTTCAATTCTCGTTATCGTGGGCATACCCCAAAAGCTATACCGACCCGTTGAAGATATTCAATTCCATTTACTCCAGAATAAGATTAAAGAAGTGACATAATACCGCACCTCTTTGCCGGAATCAGCTGCTGCCAAACTACACATTCCACTGCATATTCTCAAGCGACGCAGTCGGATTCTTTATGCCGGGATCCAGAATTCGGCCATCGACAGAGCCAGCAGGCTTGCTATCTTTCAGCTATTTAATTGCTGTAGGTACTGACCTTTTCTAATCTGGGAGGTAGAATTTTGTCTGCATTGACTTGACGCGGGTTCTCTTCTTGCCCTACCACTCCCATCATGAATTGAGCAGAACATGAGCTGCTTGAACACATATACAATTGTCTCAATTTAAATGACTAGGTTTTCACCATAATTTCTAAGAGCCCGCTTTCTGGCTTCAAAGCCAGTCCTTGAGCTGAGCGACTGCGTATGCCCTAGGCAAAATCTTCTTCTGGCTCTCTTTTCTAGTATCATCATGCCAAGGTCTTTTTTCGGCGGTGAACGGTCAACTTAGGGTGGTAGGTGAAGGCGACGGAATACACATCTTCATATCAACACCAACCGAGGTGTCCACTTTGTGCAAAGAAGCTATAAAGGTAAAATAAGTAAGCTTGTGGTCACAAGCGACCCAAAAATGGTTGCAATACAGTGTAAGAGTCTCCTACATTCGAAAGTAGAAACCAAAAATAACACAAAGTCCAACAGCAAGTAACAACATTTGGTTGACAACACGGTGAAAAACTACTGTGTACACTTTTCTGACTGTTCTTGCCTCATTCCGTCCGAAAACAAAGGCGAATCTTCCTCCGCTTCCTCCACAAACCGCGTTTCTCATGGAAACGATATATAAAAGATGACAGTACCATAAGCTTCTAATACTCGTTTATTGGTCTCTCATCTTCGGGGTTGTGTAACTGGACAACAACAAATGTTAAGCTTAACTTAACAGCTTATTTTATCGGGGTTATAACAATTGAGTGGAATTTAAGGAAGTATTTCCTTAGAAGCGAAAGCCTTATACTATGGCATTATCCATAGATGGCATCGCTGAAACCGAATGGCATTTCATCCTCGGTATGTGCGTTTCTGACAACCTTATTTGGAATGACCACCTCTTCTATATCGGTAAGAAGGATGTGATACTTCACGCTTCCTCATCTGACTACAATTCAAAAGACGTTTATTCTGCCCAAACTAGAGTACGACGCGAATGTTTGGGTCGGTACAACAATAACTTATCTGAACCTACTTATTGAAAAAAGGGCCCCCCGAGCACACAATTCCCCTGAGATTGGCAGTATAAAGTCCCAAGAATTTTTGACCAATGAGTTTGATGGGAAAACAGAGAGAAACTGAATGAAATAGTTCCGTAACCGCCTCTCCATGTCTTTGTATTTACAATTGCTCAACACATCGAACAATTTTAATAATATTGTTTTTTATTTGGTTTCAGCGCTACAAGTCAATGCAACCCGATGCAGAAGAAAATCGACGACAAAGAGCAAAAGCGCCGACGAAAGAAAATGGAGTAAAGTCAAAGGCAATTCCAGCCACAATTTCAAATTTGAATTCAGCGAAGAAAAAGGTAAGAAATGTATAGAAAGTAGTAAGTCGTAGATTTTTTTTTAAAAAAAAATCGATTAACACGACTTCCTCGAGAACATTTTTTTTATGAAAAAAAAGTATCTACTATCTTAGTGTAATTAAAGAAATAAGCTAGGAATCCGCAATAAAATTAGAGTTCCTTTACATTCATGTCAAAAACATATCTTCGCACACAAGCTATAATTAAGGCCCAGTTTGCGTTTCATGTTTTTAACGTTCTAACGTAAAGCATATCATAGAGAACGTAATATATAGCATTAAGAAAGTAATTGCAACCCTGCTAATGATCATCACTAATTTTCTAAAAAAAAAAAATTTGGTTCTAAGGATTTTGGTCTGTTTTCGTACTTTGGACAAATTTGGTTAAGAAAATCGAATTTAAAAAAAAAGTTAAAAAGTGTTTTGAATAAATTTTGTATATTGAAAAATGTTTTCAATTGGTTTGAGGCGATTCAAAACGCATCTCATGTAACCAGATGATGATTTGTATGACGCAGCCGTTTTCTTTCGGTTTGACCTCAAAAAATATCTACAGGCCTCCCGGTTTCGCGACACTTCAACGCGTAGACCTATCAAATGCTGTTATATTTCTGTGATACAGGAGTTTGACACCGCCTATCTTCCGCTCTTGTATAGGGACGGAGATATTTTTTACAGGGAGATCTTCTTCGGAGATATGAACTGCTTAATTCAATCAAGCACTTGCTACTCTTGTAATCATGCAAAGCATGTTCATCTCATCTTCACAGAAGATAGCGGAGTTTTACTGCACTGCATTTACTACACGTTTACACGATGATTGATATCGTAATCCGCGGTTGCTTTGCTGTTGATCAGATCCCAATGTTCCCGGAAATCACTTTTCTAAATAAATGTCTGGATTAGTTCGAAATTGACAGTACAGATACTTTGTGTTTGCGCTACAAAACCCGCTCTATTATTTGTTACAATCGGCCATATAACACCCGCCCAACTATCTTCATAGTATGTGACATCAGCTTAATATCTGCCTTTACTTTGCTGGAAGAAAGAAGATAGCTTTTGCTTAACTGATGCCTATTCATTAGATTGCCTATGTTGAGTTCAGAGATAAGAATCATGAGCCATCTTGACCCGATGTCTCCAATCTTTTCCCAAAACTTAAACTTAATCTCGGCCGTCTTTAAACGATTTTCACTTTTTGGGGTGGGTCATAAATTCTTTGACCGTTAAGTCGGTTACTTCTTCAAAGAGTTTGTTAAAAAGACCTTCACAAGGCTTGGTTCATATTTTAGCAAGTGAAGAGGATGTTTCTTCAAAACCACGATACAGGCTTGAATTTGGCCGCAGTTCATGCGGATTTATTCCTATTCAAGGCGAGCCTTATTTATTTGTTAGAGTGACACTTTTAACGCCGTTTTCCTTGCACATGTAACAACCTTAGCTTTCCTCTGCCACCGCTATGTATCTTTGGCGTGTTGTTTTGTACGTTTGTACGTTTGGCACAGTAATTAAGCTTTGTCTAGGCAAGGTCGCTGTAATATAGCCCACAAATCATGTGATCTGCATCTTTAACTACGTCCATTTTACGAAGATAGCTTCGTATGCTGATATAAATGCTCCGCCTGATTGTACTTATTGTGCAGTATCCGTTGAGTCCCCCTGTCTAACTTTTAGCTGTCCACGATCCATGATGCGCATTATCAGATGTGGCGGCTTACTTTAAATACCAGACCGTGCTTCTTTTAGCTTCTTAGACCTTAGTTTTTTTTAATTGAGCTTCTCTTTCCTTTTTCAGACTGATATATCACGCTTCTTTTCGCACTTGGAGAAAACCGAAAGCACACCCAGCAATAACAGCGTTGCAGCATCTTCTTCTACACTTATGTTGCAAGGGTAAGTTTTTTTTTTTAAATTCAGAAAGCATCTGCTAATTTACGTCTCTTTAGTATAAACAAAGACTTCTGCACTCCTAAAACGCCAAACGATTCGCTAAGAAAACTGGCATACCTTGACACTGTATCAACCCTGTCAGATACAACCGAAACTTCCGCCAAATCAGATTCAGGTTCTAAGAAAGTACTCAACTTTGATGATGATGTTGATAATAGCCAAGCAGCCCCCCCTACACCGGCTAAAAAGACTCCGAGTCGTCGGTGTAACTCAATTCAAGTTACACAAACCCCGAAAGCAATCAACCATGCTAGTAACATTGCTGTGAACGACAGCAGCAAAATCTTAGACACGCCTAGCTCTAGAACTCGTAGAAGGAGTTCCATTCACATTCCAACTAATATGACTGTAATTACAAAAGCTAACGATAAGATCTCTACGAATTCATATTCTGTAATAAGTGAAGAGGCCTCTGTTGAGGATCAAGAATCCACAACTGAAAAGCGACAAACCACATTTAGCGAGAAGCCTCTAGACATGGCAACACCCGCACCATTGGAGAAAATTCACAGTACACGCAGGCGTACACTGTACACGCCAAAACCAATGGAAGAGTCTAGGCCACTGACAACGCATGGAGCGTCTTCTGTTAACAGACGACGAACGGTCTTTGGCACAACTTCGAAAATATCCAACGAACTTTCGATGGAAATGTCCAGCATTGCACCCATCACCCCAATCGGTGTAGGCATTCCTAGTTCAACTCTTATCGGTGAGGATTCCGTTAAGACTCCAACGCAATTGGGATCTCTTTTGGAGGAGCATGCCTCGGCCACTGTGTTTAGTTCCACGAAAACTCCTGCAAACCCACGACGCCGTACTCTTTTCGATGTTTCCATGGACATTATTAGCCAACGCTTGCAAAACATCAATCAGTCGGCGAAATCGGTGCGCAGTTCTCGGCCAGATGATCTCCAAAACAACGATCGTCGTAGTTCGGTTGACGATTCCGACACAATCGCTGAGCTGCTAACCCCGACTAACGACAATGGACAAACAATTCGCAAGGAGCTGTTCAAGGCTATTAATGAATCATGTCCAAAGCAGTTGCCTGACGCAGCTGCAACTACACCCAAGGAACTGTTGCAGAAGAAAAAACGTAAACTCTTCGTGCCCAATGGTATAATGCTTACGCCAACTCCTCCACCAGTAACTGCAAAAGCCGACGACTGCACTATTTCAAAGCGAACACGCATCTCAGATACACAAGCACTTACAACACCAGCCAGCACAAAACGCCGCAAGACAATCATGCCAACGCTGACGCAGCCAAAAACCGAACAAAAGAAAGCTGCGCCAAAAATTAACGGTGCCAGTGCACGTTCATCCCGACGCAGCACAATGGATTTTGAGGCAATAAAAAAAGCAAAGTCTGTGATTAAGAAGCCCTTGGCAGGGTCCGCCGCAACACCGACACCGGGTGAAGCCGCCACCACAAAGCCGAAACCGTATCCGTTCCTTGTTTACACAAACATGCACACCGAACAAATAAAGTTCATCAAAGAGGTTCGTACCTTTAAATAGTTAATCCATCCTATTACATTTGTAATTTTTGTTTATTAGTTAATTTTGTTGATCAATTTGAGCTTCTCAGCAACAATTGACCATCCCATTATTGTTTGTATACACACATCATAATTATTTTATTGTATTCTTTGAACAACCATTGAATTAAAGAAAAATCTTTTTCATAGAAAACTAAATGAGCACGTCTCTTGCTGTTTATATTATGTGTGGGTGTGTGTGTGTGTTTTTTTTGTAGGTTCCAGTCGATGGTTTTACAGGACTCTGAGTCTATACATTCAGAGTATCAGGTTTTGATTTAGAGAACCTCACAATCGCTTCCAACTAAAGTTGAAGTCAAATTCAGATCGAAGGTCTCTACCCAAATGGTGCATGGTCGAGTGTGGTTAAAGCTTATGGTCTGCACAAACAGTATGTTTGTGGTTCATTAACATGCCTGACTTTGCTCTTTCTCTTAAGATGTTCCTGATATTTTGATCATGGGGCAATTTGGTAGTCGAATCTGGTCAACGCTTCTGATCTCCACGCGCAGGCCTTTACTAAGTTAAATTAACAAAAAAAAAACAGGTTTGTGGGTCATAAAGGGCTCTTTTAACACGCCTGGCTCGGGGCAGATTCCTCTTGGGGCAATTCCTCATTTGAAAATGAGTGGCTTTTGGAACAACACGTCTTGAAGTCATAAAATGCAAGCCTAACCGATTTTTGGCTGCGTAAAACTACCAAAATTTACTTCTTCCACGTTCAATAATAATTTCTGTGAGGATCTGAGCTAGGGGAGGAATGTGATCACAATTTCACAAATGGTTCCCAAACATTTCGTGTCTGAGTGCCTTCGTGGAATTGAGCCAACTACAGTCTTTACTCCCCACTAGGTTAAAATGCATTTAAGCATATAACTATGTTCTCCTGATAGATCTGATACATATATGCGGCTGTAGTGGCTGTGCTATAAGGTGTAAAAGTGGTGTAAAAAAAAGTCGATCATCAGATTTCTTTGCGTGGTGCTGGTCTATATGTTGGTCATTAATTCGAAAAACACTTTCCCCCATCAGGAATCGAATCGACTTAGACCAGTGATCTCAGCGCACACACTATGCACAACGCCATCGAAGCCACAAGTTCAGCTTGGTCTGAGTAGGACTTTTGTTGTTTATTGGTTTCAATGTACGACAAGCACATTGCATTTTATTCGGGTTCTTTAATTTTTCCCCATTAGACTGACTCATTAGCCAACAATTCGTTGTACTGATTTGGAAGGGAGTGAAAGAGTTGTCACAGGTCAAGTATTTAATATCAAATTTTTGCATTGGTTAGAGTGCTCCTAGCATCAGCATCCGTTTCCGAATATGAATATTCGAGCAGCAGACGGACCAATCTAGTTCAAACGAATGTCTGTAAGAACTATGCAACATTTTCGCATTCATCAGTGAGAAATGACTGAGCACTTAACCGCAGCAATTTTTCTCTGTGGCTGCCTTGCCTTTGCTCTAACTAGGCTCCACAAAGTCCCTCATTACTCCTGCTCGGCTTTCTAAAAAAGTTAGGTAGTTTAATTCAGTAAAAGGATGATCTGTCTGAACGTACATTGGACCACTTTCAGAATGAGAGCATTTGGTAAAAGTCAATATTGTTTTTAATTTCAATATTCTTTAACAGTTCAATACATTTCTGTCTCAGACAATGTGCTCTGTGCTGCTTATGCCTCAATCTCAATTCTAAGGATTTAAACTTTGATTTTGTCTTTGCATGCTACAAAAGAATCCACACACGGCCTATACAGGACCTAAAGTCTAGCTTCCATAGTGTGTGCGTCGCTCACTGGTAAAAATGACCAATACAGGTAGACATTGCTTATAAATCCTGGAGAAGTCATCGACATCAATTGAAATCTTAAGATTGATTGATTGACGTGTGAACGTGTAGAACGTTTAAAAGTAACTTTACAGAAATAATTGAAATCAGTACGAAAAATTACAACAAAGAACTTATCAAAAGATCAATAAAACATGACCCCATTATCTCCAGTAAACAGATCAGGAAATTATAGATCATTTTTGGAATTGGATACCAAGGATAAAAGGTCACATATAATTCAGCAGTCTCTCTTGTCTTAGCCGAAAAACGTTTAATATTTATAGAAATTTGTTTGAAATTACCTAATGAGTAATGTTAATAATAATAGTATATAGGATGTAGTACACTACGACCTTGTGGTCTATTGTGCGCCCTACTTATACCTTGGAGAGGTTTGCTCCCTCTTCCAGAGCCCCCTCACAGCTTAATCTTAATCTTTGAATCTGCAAAGATAAGGATTCATCTGATATCCCTATCTTCCTTAGTTGTTCCCTGAGTTTGCAATGCCCCGTTAGAAAAACCAATTAAGATACGTAGATTATTTTTGCCAAGACTGATACAAGCTTTAAATCTTTTGCGATTGCAGTCTCCTAATAATTTGTTGGCTTATCTCAGACCTTGGAGATCTCGAAAGGTTCTAGCCCTTTTTTCCTTTTCCGATTTCCTGAATTCTTCGCGTAGGTTGTGTTCCCCTATCCCGCAGAATGGTTCCGGTGCTATGAAGAGTGCTGCTGCCCCTTTTCTCGTTAGAGAGTCTGCCACCTCGTTACCAATAATGCCCACATGGCCTAGTATCCAGCAGACAGATAATTTAATTTTCTTGTCGAATTTGTTGAGACGTTGATGGCATTCCAATACAAGTTTGGATTTAATGGCAAAGGAGTCCACTCCTTTCATGGCTGCTTGACTATCTGACATTATTGCTATGTTACAGTTTCTCTAATTCTTTTCGAAATTGATTCGAACGCCTAATTCTATTGATGGTTAAACCATTTATGTAAATTTTCATCGATTCCTGTTATTAATAGCATTTTGCCAGGTTGACCTTCCTTCAAAATTCAATTTTAGTCAGTAAAACTTATGCAAAATAATTCAAGATACTCGACGTCAATACATCGTCTATAATATATTCAAATATAATTTATAGTGATCTTAACTCTATACTAAAAGAAGTCTCAAATTAAATAACGTTGAAAAGTAAGCATAACAGCACTGCAATGAATCAATTCCAGCCATTCACTTATATTCTCACAGGTAACGAAGTACAATGAATGAAACATTTGATAGTGGCCATAAGGAAAAACATTTAAGTCGACTTATGTCGAGTCAATTCTATATTACCCTGTATTAATTTTTTTTCATTTCGGTATCTTAAGTGGTTCAAAAGTATATAGCCGGTTGAGTGCTTTAACACGCCATAGCCCACCACACAATTTTTAAACTTAAAATTGTTTTCCTGAAAAATTAGAAAAAGTGGCTTTGGTTGTTTTTCTTGTGGCCACAGATAAGTGGGCGTATATAAGTTTTACATCGAAAGTTAAACCAGACACTAACATATGTTCTAAGTCAAAGTAAAGATTCTTAAATGACAGATTAGTGAGGATTGGTTGATAAAAAAAGATTGAGACAGGATGCATTCTTCATTTTTTTAATCAATTTCTTACAAAAGTTCTTTCCATCTCGCTAAAATGTACAAGGCGTTTATTCGCCTAAAACTTGAGTACAACGCTCATATCTGGTCCGCTGCACCAATTATATATTTGGAGCTACTAGACAAATTCAAAAACTAGCCATACAATTTATTGACAATCGAGATATTGCGAAATCGCTTGACCCTCTGGTCATCGTCGTAATGTCTTCTGCCTGTCGTTGTTTTATCGATACTTTCATCGTAAGTGTTTGAACGAAATAACCAGTTGCATTCCTCACCTTCAACACTTCAATCGTAATACCCGTCATTCAAGGAATGCTCATCAGTTTATCCTAAAGCCTGTATTCGGACATATTGTGCAATATAAGGATACGTTCCTCTGCCGCACAACACAAATGTGGAATGGTCTACCTCACTCTGTTTTTCCTGTCTACTACAATTTGAAAACCTTTAAAATCAACTAGTTTGTATGTTATTATTTTACTTGAGACTTTATAATAAGAGGAATATATAAATAAAACATTGATATTGTTTAAACACTGTGCGAAAGCTAGAAATGAACTAGACTCGGCAATCGTTTTATTCAGTGTAGTCAGTTGTACACTATATGCTAACATCGAGCCAGTTCAACCACCCAAAGTGTGGGAAGGAAAACATTGTACTATTTTTGCTTTCAATAGCAGGTGACCGAGTATGGAACCGTAACTGTCTCTTGTGGTGTGTCACACTACTTCGAATTATTGCACTGAATAGAGTACACATAAAGAGAGAGCAAATAAATGCATTCTTGCAGACCTTAAATATATTAACAATTTAACTTGACTACAAATTCAATGTCAAGCCGTTATTCTTAAAGCTCCACTCGTTTATCAATTTATGTGGCTTAAGGATTTGTCGCTGTTTCAAATAATTTGGTCTCCATCCTGTGTTTTCAGCTGCAGGAACCAGGCTCTGTAGAGCTACTTTAAAAAAGTTCTCATTCTCTTTTGTGGTAGTTTTTTATCATTATTCAAAACGAGCAGAATACGATCCTTTTCTTTTTAGATTTTCCCTAGACAGACTGCAAAAATGCAAACATTTATTTTCACTGTATTTTCTAACAAGAGCATCGGTAAGATGGAAAAAAAGTTAAAACTCATAAAAGATCTACTTTTGATTAATTTTGAGCAAAATTTGTTATTTAGATATATCTAAGTCATTTTGCACAAGTTGTTAATTGTTTAAATGGGTTGTCCTAACTTCTACTGAAAAACACACGAACAATGGGAAACCAGCAGTTTTCTTAGAAAAACTGGGCTGTTAGAGAAAGTGTTTGGGATACCTATGCAGTGTTTCCTCGCCAAACATTTTTAACAATATAACAAAGTCTATTTCAAGATACCATTCCCATTCACAATACCTCAATCCTTCTGCTGCAGTAACCCATGTGAAAATCGCAATAATCGATCTCCCTCATTTGATATAATTTGATTGGTTTTAAGAAATCCTCAGTTAATACACTGATTTTCAAATACCAGGTACTATGTACTTTTTATTTTCCAAATATGACTTTTCTTTACTGGGTACTGGTACTTGAAAGCTTAAATTTTCAGCCGCAGTGAAATACTTTGTTTAAATTTTTTGTAATTCCAGCATAAGAAGAAGCTTCCGTATTCCTGTGGAAATCTATATAACTCTCATTTCTTCTCAGGCAATGACAAAACTTAAGGGTTTTCAACTGGAGAACAACGTTAGCGACAACACCACTCACATAGTCAGTCTAGAGCCACGTCGTACATTTAATTTACTACGTGGCTTAGTGCGCGGCTTATGGATCGTCAACTACGATTGGATAGTTGACTCAGTCAATGCAGGTCAATGGCTAAACGAAGAGCAATACGAGTTACGTGACTTTTCCCGAGCTGTTGAGGTAAGATATCGAAAATCCAACCAACAAACTTTTATTAAAAAAAATTTTTTTTTATAGATTTGTCGCTCAGAGAGACAGGCATTCGGAAGTGGTTATAGAATGGATTTGTTCAGTGATCTCGGTGCCATGTACATCTCATCGAAATGTAATATTCCAAAGGATAGTCTAAAAGAACTGGTGATTCTCTGCGCAGGACGTCTGACTGATCGGCGACAGCGAGCCAAATATATTATCGGTGATTCTAGTCCCGAAACATTACCGGATAAGATTTATCTTGACCCACAATGGATATTAGATAGCATTAGCAATAGTCAAATACAAAAGCTGACAAAATATGTGGTTACTACTAAGACTGAAGAACAGTAGAGCTTGGCACTAATTCTAGCCTTCAATTCGATAACTGATTAGTGTAACATTATGTAGATCAATTGTGAATTTTTCTAAGATATATTCTATATTTTAAGATAAATATAATATTGTGTAGGAAATTTGTTTGTTTGTGTTGCATTTGTGACATCTTATGAGTTACGGGATTCGTGTGCAAGGAACAGAGAAAAAGTTTGTATGATTTTATCTTTGATCAATGGTGAATGGGTCTGATGTATTAAATATCAAGCATACTTTACAGGCGCAGGGACATACAGTTTTTCAAGAAAGTGTTTTTGCAGGCAAAAATATACCTTTAGTTTAATTTTTCATTGCTAATAAAGACTCATCTAGAGATTTTTTTTCTTTACACTCCTTAAATTAGTATTCAAGTGACCACATACAAAAAAAACTTATTCGCTTTTATTAAAAAAACATAAGAAAAAACAACAAAAACTAAAAAAATCACAAAATTACAGTCCGTAAGCATTTAAAAGTCCATTTTATCACATAATTTTTATTCAAAGTTTTGCCGCCTTCAGCTTCAAGCATTGCTTCTTGTAGTCTGCGTTTCATCGATCTGATTAATTTTCAAGGTCGTATTTTTTTATAGTATAGTATATATATATTTATTAGTATTTTAAATACTTTATAATTTCATTTATAATTATAATTTTTCTAAATAATTTCATTTTTACAGTAATTTTTTAAATATTTCTTTTTACATGTTTTTTACATTTAGTTTTAAAAATTCTAAAATTTTCTTCGGTTTTTATATATGTTGGTAACATGTTAAATAGCCTGATCCCCTTGTATAGAATTGTCTTCTGTCCATCTGCTGACATTTGCAAATTCAGTCGGAAATCGTTCGCATTTCGTAGTCTGTAAGGTTGAGCTTCACTTACTAGCATAACTTCCCGTGTTAAATATGCTGGTGCTTCGCCATACTTTATTTTGAAAACGGTGAGAAGTGCATTCAGTTCCAGTCTCTGCTTGACATCCAACCATCTCAGTGTATCCAACATTTGCCTTATAGGTGTATATCGATTGCATTTCAGGATGCTTCTCATACCCTTATTTTGAAGTTTTTGCAATCTTTCGATTTGACCTTGAGTGCAACATGAAAACAAAATTGTAGAACAATATTCAAAATGTGGTTTTATTATAGTGTTGTATACATTAACCGCTGTTATATAGTCCATTCTTTTTCGAATTCGTTAAAAAAAATCCAATCTTTTTAAATTTGTATCTATTATCATTCCTAGATATATTTTATGCTTTTAACATTTTCGATCGAATTCCCATTAATTTTAATAGTTAATTCGCTATCTATATTAATTGTCATCAACTTAGTTTTTTGTTCGTTAAGCTTCAGTTTATTCATTCCAAGCCATGATACTAGATGTTTCACATCGTTGTTTAACATGGTTCTGCATTGTTCAGTGTCGTCTCCTTCGGCGTATATTAAAGTGTCATCCGCATATAACACGCCTTTGCAAAATTGCATGATTCTTGGCATATCGTTTATATAAATTATAAATAATCGCTAGGTATTTTTGCGTAAAAATTGAATTAATTGATTTCGGGTCTAAGGATTGCTTTTAAAAACTTTTCGCATGTGCACACAAATTCTTTAAGGATTAAGGTCAGGACTCTGGGCAGGTGTATTGAACCCTTTGGTACAATTGCAAAGCAGCCGCATCCAAACTGTATGCTCCTTATCACCGCAATCAAATCCAAATTTAAGGGCGCTACTACTCAGCTTAGAACGCAAAATGTTTAATTATTGCTTCGCATTCATGTGGCCATCAATAAAAACCAGGTTCTCAACTCCTGTGCTCGATATGCAATCCCACACCATAACAGACAATTTACCAAATTTACCAATTGGAATAATATTTCTTTTAACCAACGCTTTTAAATGTTACCGCCAAGACTGTCCCATATTGGGATAATGCTATTTTCTGTGGAGAAAGTAAGATAATGCTCTATAATGAGGGACCCAATAGAGTATGGCGGCAGCCTTAAAAGCGTTAGATAAAAGAAATATTATTGCAATAGGTAAATTTGGTAAATTGTCCGTTATGTGTGGGCTTGCATATCCAGCACAGGAGTTGAGAACCTGGTTTTCATTGCGCGTGGCTACATTACAATTTTGAGGTTGCACCAATTACAGGAAAATGTTTTCAGCTTTAATGAAAATAGCCTCGGTTTGTATGCTTGGTAAAGAAACCTCCTGTGAATATTCTTTTTCAAGTGAACTCAAAATATATATTAGGAGAATATCCCTTCTTTCTCGAAGAAAAAATACGATATTTACACTCTGCAAACACTTTGCCCCACTTCGGATTTACGCCGAAGTTTTTCCAGCGGTCACATACCAATTGACAGCAACTGGGATAAAGATGATTCGCATGACAGAAGAAGCGATAAAGATTAGTAGAAATAAAAGTTCAAAAATTCGAGCCTCAATCTCGCCAAAAAGAGATGCAGGCCTAGAAACACCTTGATCATATTTATACATACAATAACACCAGCATTTAATTGGTCATAGTGACGAAACCAGGACTTCTGTAGATATTGTTTGAGGTCTAGTACTATAACTATTAGATTCATTACAACGTACAGTGTAAACGCCTTTAGCCGTTTTGAAAAAAACTTTTCGGAAAATACCGGTATGGTTTCCGTCGCTATAAAACGACAAAAGATCGAAAAAAGTACCCACAAAGGAAATACCTGGTGGAAAAACTAACGAAGATGTAACTTAATTCCACATGGGCAATTGGCAGCAGCCCATCTAAGCTGTTTCCAAAATGCATCGGATGCACTATTGTATGACTTCTTTAACTTTGTTAAACTCATTTGTTCAGCTACGTGGTCCATATTGACATCATTTAAAACATACAAATTAATTTAGTCTCGAAGTGAACAATTACGAAACAATCGCACTCGCAGCGCATTTGAAATTTCCGTGGGCGAAATTAATTGCAGAGGTTAGACGTTATTCATAGATACTAATAAGATAATAATATATATATACCTCGTTATGCTGGCCTTTGAAACATTCCAAGATTCTTTTTAACTGAACGCGAATAATTATAATTGTTCATTGATTGACCTTTTCTCATAAACACTTTTCGTACAGTTAAGTCATGGATGCACCTACATATATAGGAATCTTTAAAAGTTTTAGACGCATGTAACCTCTCAAATACTAAATTTAAAGGCACGAGGTGGTAGTGCGGAAACATACACATTCTTTTGAAAACAGGAATGGTGAAATATCAACACACGTCAACTACTTACGCAATGTTCTTGTGCATTTCATCAGTTTGGATAATTTCAGTAATAAATATTTATTAGTTAGTCATAGCGAATGTCGAAATATTGTGAAACTTCTTTAACAGCAATTTGATATTCTGAACACATAAGCTACCTATCCAATCAGTTGTTCCCCTATGAATCTATTTTAAGCCCTAAAACGTGAGATAACTAACGTTGACAGGCCTATTCTATCATTTCCAGGGGGTTTACATATAATGTATATGTGTATACCTACAATCCGTCATATAAAGCGATATCTAAACAGGCCTCCTGAACCCATCCCCCGCCATGCATTAAATTAGAAGCACGCCCTTCGTCTTTTTGGCTACCCCCAGTGACCATCTCCCACCGAGATTTCAATCAATGCCGCAAGTCCCTCCAAAACCACATTTATATTAGAACACACGCATGATACACAATTGTACTATACATATTACGGAGGCACTTTTATTCGTGTACACGCTCCTTAGCAACAACCCCAGGCCCTCCACACAATCATTTGCATTTGCATGCATTCACGTGGCAACTTGCCCAAGCACATGTGCAGCAAAAAAGAAAAGAAAAAACGAAAGTGCATCCCTAAACTGCAGCCAAATACAAAGAGTAATGAACTTCAATTGCATTCACCTTCTGTGCGTTATTTCAAGGTCGAATTTTTCAGTCGATGTAGGTGGGTGGCAAGGTAGGTAGGTGGTGGTGGCAAGCCCTGATGAATGAAATGGGCAAATGAGGAAATGTGAATAAAAGAAAAAACATTTTTTTTAAAGCTTCCAAATCGCATGTATTTTTACTTTTGTTTCATTTGTTTTGTTTTGTTTGACTACAATTCTTCTTCATTTATAAAATATAGTTTTAGCCAGACATTCTTTGCGCGCTTTTTTTTCTGTTAGTTAAAAAGAGGATGATTATATTTTGTGCTTGTTCCCGACGAACGCTGGCCGAAACCAAAATGCAGTTTTGTCCACCACACTCGTGTTGATGTTGTTGTTGAATGTTTTTGTACGACGAAAAGGAATATTTTAGCTTGTTGAAATCAACAGTAAAAAAATCTATGACATACATGTAAATATATACTTTTAAATATTCATCATTATATAAACTATATAATTATTATTTATATAAATGCTTGAGTAGTGTGTGGGGTAATGTGTTTTGTTGTATTTTTCCTTTTTCATTAAAAAAAAATAAACGAATAAAAAATATTTTTAAATAGTTATTTTTAAATGTAGTAGTAGTAGATGGAATGAATACGGAGACCTGTCTCCTCCTTTCCTGCGAAACTCTTTACGATGGAAGCAATGATATTTTTTATCAAATGTTGTTGTTATTGTTGTGCTGCTGTTGTTGTTGCTGCTGCTGTTGTTGGTGTTTGTGCTGTTGCTGCATGGTTGCTGCTGAATGTTGATCTTCATTGGTTGCAGCTATTTCTTGCCCTTGGTGGCCTTTTCGGCGGCCTTGGTGACCTTGCCGGCGGTGGCGTCCTTGAAGTTGACAGCCTTGATGACACCGACAGCGACGGTTTGCCTCATATCACGGACAGCGAAACGACCCAGTGGGGGGAATTCTGAGAATGACTCAACGCACAATGGCTTGCTTGGTACCAAGTTGACAATGGCGGCATCACCAGACTTGATGGCCTTGGGGTTGGATTCAGTGCTCTTGCCAGAACGACGATCGACCTTCTCCTTGATTTCGGCGAACTTGCAAGCAATGTGAGCGGTGTGACAATCCAACACTGGAGTGTAACCGTTCGAGATCTGGCCAGGGTGGTTCAACACGATGACCTGAGCGGTGAAATCGGCAGCACCCTTGGGTGGGCTGGCCTTTGAGTCTCCGGCAACGTAGCCACGACGCAATTCCTTGACGGAAACGTTCTTAACGTTGAAACCAACGTTGTCTCCGGGAACGGCTTCAACCAAAGCTTCGTGATGCATTTCAACGGACTTGACTTCAGTGGTGATGTTGGCTGGGGCAAATACAACAACGGTACCTGGCTTCAAGACACCGGTCTCAACACGACCGACTGGTACTGTTCCAATACCGCCGATTTTGTAGACATCCTGGAGTGGGAGACGGAGGGGCTTGTCGGTTGGGCGAGATGGTGGGAGGATGGCATCCAAAGCCTCAATCAAAGTCTTACCTATAAAAACGTATCGAGAAAAAATCGAAATTTAATATTTTTTGTATGTATTCTGACATGCGCCGCATGACTAATCTTTTAATCTCGTCAACGAGTGAATGACTCATGGTAAAGTCACCTCACTACTACTACTGCGAGGCACAATTGCGATAAATGAAAAGAAAAATAAATTAAGCGCTTGGAAACAGGACTCACCTTCAGCATTGGCTTCCTTGCGTTCAACCTTCCATCCCTTGAACCATGGCATGTTGGATGATGGTTCCAACATGTTATCACCGTGCCATCCGGAAATTGGCACGAAAGCAACAGCAGCTGGATTGTAACCAATCTTCTTGATGTAGGAAGAAACTTCCTTCTTGATTTCCTCGTAACGGGCCTCACTGTATTGTGGCTCGGACGAATCCATCTTGTTGACACCGACAATCAATTGCTTGACGCCCAAAGTGAAGGCGAGCAGAGCATGTTCACGGGTCTGACCGTTCTTTGAGATACCGGCTTCGAATTCACCAGTACCAGCGGCAACAATCAACACAGCACAATCGGCTTGAGAAGTACCAGTGATCATGTTCTTGATGAAATCACGATGTCCAGGGGCATCAATGATGGTCACATAGTACCTTGAGGTTTCGAATTTCCACAGAGCAATATCAATGGTGATACCACGCTCACGTTCAGCCTTCAATTTGTCCAATACCCATGCGTACTTGAAGGAACCCTTACCCATTTCCTGGGCTTCCTTCTCGAACTTCTCAATGGTACGCTTGTCGATACCACCGCACTTGTAGATCAAATGACCGGTGGTGGTAGATTTACCAGAATCGACGTGTCCAATGACGACGATGTTAATATGAACCTTTTCCTTACCCATATTTGCGGAGTAACTCTACAAGAATGAAACAAAAGAGACTTTTCATTAATATCCGTATTCGTACAAATCTCTTCGCCGACCATGCGGCGACACAAGAGTTTAATATTTTTTCAGTGGATTTGGTATTTTTGCTTTCGTCAAATATTTGATTCAGTAGCAGAACTGATTAGATCATCATTTAATATTAATCACACAGCTAAATTGCAAACAGTTACCTATGTTCTTTCTTATTTTAAATTTCAAATTGGCAAAAAAAAAAAGATAGCGTGGCTAATGCATGTACTATTCTACCGGTGTGACGACGCCGCCATATTGTTAAAATCGCCATTTTGAAAAATCGCAGGCTTGGCGAAATGGCACTGACTGCCGCCATCTTGTTCTTCAAAAGCTGACTGCTGATGAGACAAGAAATAGCAACAAATTTGTATGCGAAAAACGCATAAAAAAAAACCGCACATCGAATTGCGCAAAGCTTTCAACGCCCATCAAGTAAAAATTACGCCGCAAAGGCACATTATTTAATTAATAAACCGACACATGGTAACTTGATATCAGATTCAAAATCACCTAATATGGCTTCCAACTTTCCAGCAATTACACTAGACAAAAGGAAGTGAGAGCAGATGAGGCAGCACACACACATAAAACGTGTTCCAGAACTTTCCGGCGATCACGACACGAGAACAGTTACATACATATGTATATACCTATAGGAAAATTGGAAAACTTTCTCCACCAGATTTATAAACTAGCAACACTATATCGAAATAAATTCGGCAAGAAATAAGCATTTCGAGGTGGTGCTGGTTCAACTTATCCAACTGTAGTTGAGAGAAAAGTACCAATTTCCAAAGAAAACTGCCACGTGCCAATTAGTTATCGGCAGTCACACCACACCATGCATATAATCATAGAAGAAAATTCAATTTTCACTGAGAAATCACGAATTTTCTTTTTTTTTATGATAAACTTTTCACAGTACAAATATTTACGATAAAATATATTGTTTGTTTGCCACATAATTAATCAATTAAACAAAATTTGTTTGCAATTCAGCTACGTGCTACTAGATAAAAATTTTTTTTTTAATCACTACCACTTACTTATTGGAATTAGTAAAAACTGAACCGAGAAATTACAAGCCTATGCTATTCCGGCAACAGACCCGAACAAAGTGAACGAGAAATCCGTTGTTGAACAGCGATATACCTCGGCGATGCTCTGGCGGATGCCACGTCTTGAACATGTTCGCAGTATTATTTCCGGTTGTTATCGATGACAGGTAGTTCAGTTATTGAATTAATGCAATCATATGTGCTCTTTAAGCGAACAGGTTTAATGAAATTGTATTTCACAAAAATGTGGGTGGTTCTACATTATTGTGTTTGTAGATCAGATTTTGCTAATAATGTCCAACTAGAAATATTGAAGTTCTATTGGAAGCATTTAAATGAAGAGAGAATTGCCTCAGTTTAACCATTTCTTTGTTTTATAAATTATTCCGATTTTCCTTTGTACGAATAATCTGTATTATAATGGTGGGAATTGGTTCTCTGCGCTGGAAATCACTACAGTTTTATATTCAGTCAAATGTAGAGTTATTTGTAACTGTTAAGAATTTCAACTTAAGTTTGTTTGTATGAATTGACAAGGAAGTAAACTAGATTCTGGATGAATTTGATAGGTGGCTTTTTTTTATTGTAATCCCATAAGAAATAAGACGGCTTCCGGGGCCTATAAACGTATTTTCAAACTGTCTTTCATGACGCACTGTAAATGAAATAATATATAAACTCTTGGTAAGGTGTTGTCTGACAACTTTTTTCGCAGTATTATCAATTTAAACTGGGCTTAGCTCATATAGAATTGGTTGTTATAAGATTTGAAATGCATGTTACATTTTCACCAAAAGATAAACCGAGTTTATATCCAAAAGATCAACAATAAATCTTTACACGTTTCCACCAAAACAAGGAGATTAACAAAGGGGGTTTCTCTCGACCCCATCCTTGGCTCTTAAATTTAAGGAATATTTATGGTAGTTCAGTTTTAATCTTTGGCTCAGTAATTGATGGAAACGTTACATTAATGTCGTTTTGTTGCCTCTAAAAAAACTAAAAAAAATCATTGCGAGATTCGTAATATCTGCAGAATATTTTTAAGAATGTAAAATAATTTGTAGTCAGTGACACCTACAACCAAGATTAGAAACATTGTTTTGTTTTATAAAAAGGTTTCTCGGGGAGCAACAGAAACAAGCTCGCAAGACTTCTTATTTCTTAAATTCGGTTTGTCAAAAGCAAAATTTTTTGTTGCAGGCATTTTTTCTATTGCAAACGTACTGAGTTCTGTTGTTTTTGAAAATGTGGCGAAAATTAGTCTACCAGAAAAATGTGTCTCGATCTCAAATTTGTTTATTCTTTTGTCAATGATTAGCGACATAAGACTGAGTAACAAATAGGCATTTAATTAATTAAATAAATAAAATGTTTTTATAGTCTCTTTAAGCATGCTTGAATTGTAAAATTAAAGAAAATAGTTATACTCCTTCAAAGTCATAAGTTTGTAATTTGGGTACAAATAAAAGTTTATGACATAAGTTTAAGATTTTGAATTTTGAAGTTTAACAACTTATTAGTTAAATATTGCCGAGTAAATAAAATACTACCCATACGACATTTTGATTGTGAAGTTTCGTAAAATAAAAGGTTGATAAAAAATTCCTATACCAAGAGAATTTATGTTCTGTCCAGCGAGGACAAGCGAATACTTAAGGGTTCACGCCAACGAGCCAGAAAATTGACTTTCAAAAATAATTGTCGGTATGAGAGAATATAGTTGAAAATTACAATTCTCTATATAAATTGATAATGAGGTGAACTAGATTTAATTCAAATTGATTTGGTGAAATTTTATATTAAAAAAAGAAAAAATGTAGAGGAAATTCGTTACCGAAAAGAGAATTTCATCAGAAATAAAATCTGTATAATAACAAAATGGTTTTACATATAATTTTTGTAAATCTAATTGCTTTTTGTTCCTTTTTCATTTGTAAGCAGAAGCGACGAATAGAGAAAACACATGCTTGTATGAAAAAAATAGGTGCAACGTTTAACAAATTAGACAGGACTAAACGAAACAAGTTATCGAACTGAAGTGACCTTTGAATAAGAAACTCAACAAACCTTTCCTCAATTTTGCTGACAGCTGTAAAAATTTAATTTTGAAAAAAAAAACTTTCTCAAAAAAAATGTGACTTTAATGTGACCGATTTTTACTACAATTCTAGGCTAAGTACTAGCATAGGTGACAAAACTTTATACAGAACCTCTAATACTACATGTGTTTGGCTTTAAACACCGCTTCCGCAATGTGGCTACATTGTATAGCTCAATTAAAACAACACGTTTATCCTTTCCAATTCAACCTTGTTTATTCACAAAAAAATATTTAAATAAAATTTAATTTTTAAAAAATTAACTCTCCCACATCATTTCCAAATAAAAGTTTCCAAGACACCGGTACAGTCAGTTTCAATCCCTCGCCCGATTTCATTTGCAGTTCAGGTTCGCAAAGTTCATCCAATTCCCTCACCAAATGAGAAGCATCTTGGGAATTGTCGCCCTCGATCACATACTTGAACAGCAAAAGCGTAGGAACATTGCTAGCACTAAGGGCTTTGTACAATTTTACAGCATTGCCTCCTCCGTGAACCACGTCGCCAACAAATTCAGTCCACTTCACTGTTGCCAGCTGGTTCAAATGCCTCTGCTTAAATTCCTCATTTGATATGTACTCAAAGAAGTTCCCTTCTACTGTGTGCTTCTCATAACCAAAGCTACTAGTAAGAATAATCACTTTTGAGCATTTCTCTAGTATCTGCACCAACTGTATATGAAAGTCATTCAAGTGCAGAGATATGAGTGGAGATCTTATTTGGATTATCAGCACTTTTTTGTTGTCATCAATGTACACCTCACATGAAGCGGCTTTACTATCCGGGTCATGCTGAAATGCTGAGGGTCCGATGATGGGGATTAAAGCCGAATGCCAGATGTTTCCCACTCTCTTCAGTTTCAAAGTGGATATGATTAAATCGCAAGCCAGCTGACCAGCATTGCCGACACCAATGCTTGGCACAATTGCTGTATATCCTTCTAAATTTAAAGGACGAGCTTCGTCATTTAGTAGAAGCATTTTGTATAATTATTTCAAAACTAATTCGGTAATTCAATGTGCCGGAGTTTAATAGAACCCTACACATAAACAATTTTATACAAAACTACAAGTAATGGGGTTTGTTTGGTTTGTTCACCGAAGTGAGTATTTAGGTTTGTTGGCAATTTTCGCCTTGTTTTGTTTGTGTTGTGTTTATGTCGATTTTTATTTTAGAAGTTCTTGGACTACTTTAAGAGCTTAACTGATTTGAACGCTTGAACTAATTACTTTTTTAATACACCACCAAGCATTCCAACCATCAAATCCGACGGGTAAATATTTTTTCTGCAGTGAATATTTTGTTTATGAGAAATTTGCGATTTTAAGACGACTAAGCAAACAATATTGTTTTTAAGCGGTATCAAAATAAAGCTAAGCTAATCACTTATAGAAATTTTCTGCAAACAAAATTACTTAATTCTGATTTAAACTTTTCTTTAAATCTATTTCGATTACTTCACTGATAGAAATCGATTTCAATGAACAGCTGATAATCGATTCGATTCTCTGCTGTCAGTTTTGCTTTCAATGATCAACTCTAACCTTAAAACCGGCCTTCCACTGACAGACATTTTTCAATGATTGCTATAACTGACTCGTCAAAAAAATGAAACAACTATTCCACTGATTTGTTCCAATGATGCATTTCAATGATAGCTATAAATGGCCCCTTAAAACCTATACCAGTGGCCTTCCACAGACAGACATTTTTCAATGATTCCTATAACCGACTTGTCAAAAAAATAAAACAACTATTCCACTGATTTGTTCCAATGACGCATTTCAATGGCAGCTATAACTAGCCTCTTAAATAAAAACATTTTACGGAATGCACTGCCCCTTCGAACAATCAAATACCGATGGTAATATTAATTGCAACCCGAATCAAATCACCTTGCATCATAGAGAACTACGTGAATACTCCAATCAGAACTGGCTGGATTTGCATATTCTGCGGATGAATTTATATCTTATTACACTGTAATAATTATTCATAAGTATATTATATCACATCGCGGATTAAAACACTTAAACTTGTTTATAAACACACTTTTATGTACTGAATTTCCGACATTCACAGATGGAATACTGCTAAAAAATTGTTTGTATGGCCATACCACACCGATTTTTTTTCTCAGTGAACTGTCATCTGTCAAAGGGTATAAGTCTCTATACAAGATCTTAATATACAAAAAAAGGACGAAAGAAGCTACGTGGTACATTCATCATTATTCTCTTCTCTACACTCATTAGCCCCTTTGTCATAACTTTACTTAGAGTGAGAAAAATCGCGCAATGTAATGATTAAATTAGGATGGAGTTAATTTTTTTAGTCATCATTTCCACGCATGTAATTTTTGCACAATATTAGAAAGAGCAACAATTCAATTAAATCTGCCAATTGCACCTTGCGTATTTCGACATAATTTAAACACATCAGTATAGTTTTTGGCCTCTGAGGGCAGTCGGGTCAGGCCAAAATAAATTAAAGCAGCTTTCACTTGTTTGTGGTGAAACTCCTTAGAATATACTATTATTTTTTTTAAAATCTTTACAAAATGTAGCTTTTTTTTCGATAGAATCAGTGTTTTTCCCAATTTCAAATTGACACTGGATGTTTTCGAAAATGTGTTGGGAAAAACTAAAATTGCAATTTGAAAATATAATATTCATATAACTAATTTTACAAATTTTCTGTCATGCTTTGTGTTCGATCCTGAATAGAAGGATTTGAAATGCTGAGGAAAATGCAATTGTCCTCCAGAATATTCTGTGTTATGTATTCCGAAATCATTTATATTATTCTTGAAATTTTTGAACTCGTTTAATATAACGATATTTACTGACATCTGCCATATTGTAGTGTTTTATACTAATTAAAGCTTATGTTTATTTTCCGTGTGGAAAAAATAATTAGAGAATCGCGGGTCGCTTAAAAATAGCATTAGCACAACTGGGTTGCCCATCTAGATTTATGGACAACCCCGATTACTTTACTTAAATTATTACAAGAAGCTCAGTTTTGAAAACAATTAATTTAAAATTTAATGATAGCACCAGCATTAACTTTTTTTAAATTTTGTATATGTGAATAAATGCAAGTCATAGATTTGTCATTTGTAAAGTGGTACTTTCAAAAATGGACAAGAATGATACTAAAATTACATTTACGAGGTGGCCATTAAAACCTGTATAATTTCTTATATGTGTGCAAGATATTCCCAATTTAATTGGCACGCAAAAGCCCATGGAAGTGCAAATAATATGGGTAAAACCAGCTGTGTTTACGTTTGAATTGATTGACTCTCTCACAGTTGTCTATATGAAAAGAAAAGAAAATCCTGACATAAAAAATACAAGGTTTGCTAAATTTCACTGGTCGATCTGCCATTTTTATTTTTATTTCCATTCTCAATTACATACGTCATAGGCAAAAAATAGCAGTTCAATCAGTGAAATCCAGCATACCTCGTAACCATACTTTACTAAGGGGAATATGGAATTTTGACATTTTAAAAGAATTTACCAATGAGAAATTTCTAAATGAAGTAGGAGACATGCTTTCTGACAACTTTTTCAAAGATTTCTTTAAATTTTTTTTTCCATACTTAGTGATTTAAGGAACAATAGCAAATTTGAATATAAGTTTATTGTGGTTTGACTATGCATTGACAGTGCATAACCGTACATGTAAATATGCTTTCGTAGATTTTTGGCATTTATGCATATGCAAGCTTGGCCCTTTAACTGTCGATACAGAAGTCGAAAAACTCTATGCACATCATCATTCTTGGCCATCAATTTCACATCTTTATTATCAATGAGGTTGATACTTGCGAGGTAGAACAAATAACGTCCGTAAAGTTATATGTTCATTTTTATAAATGTTTTTGTATTCATTTATATCTTTAAAAATTCTCGCCAAAAACGCATTTTGTACCAATTGTAGCCAAGTTAATAGTTATTGTTTTATGTTGAGTCCACATCTCAACCGAAGACTTTACAACTTGGCAGCACTAGCAAAACATCGAAAATTTATACAAAATTTCAGCCAATCAGAGGCAGCCAACACAAAAAGGTAGGAGACTGGAAATCAAGAGGAAGACGTGGTGAACTGAGCACAAATAAGAAATAAAATAGGAGCCCGCAGATATTTTTTAGCCGGTCAAATTTGTGCAAGTGGTGAGCTCAAGTGCCACAAAAAGCTAGAAAAAATAATTAATAATTGATTATTTTTTTTACTCAAAGCAACACAGATTGTTTTGTGTTACAAGTAGTCTTGCTTTGGTTAAATAAAGTGAATTTAAGTTAAAATCTCAAGAATGTTGATGAGAGTAGCCGCTGTGGCACTCCTTTGCTTTGTTGCATCGGTAACCTGTGCTGAAGAAGATGTTCTGGAACTAACCGATGACACATTTGCATCCACATTGGCTCAGCATGAGACTACATTGGTCATGTTTTATGCACCATGGTAAGTTTTAGTTGTCGCTTAAATAAATAGTACCTATATAACAAAGTTCAACCAAAAAATGCAAATAGGAAAAAAATTCCAAAATGACTACCATGGAGAATCGCCACGTATGACGTCGAATTTTTCATTCAATTTTTTTTTTTCGTTTTGTCATCTGACAGATTTAATTTTATTTCCGTTTTTTTTTTTTTTTTTGATGACAAAATTGTAATTGAGATTTTTTTTGGGAAAAATCGATAACGATAAGAGTCGAACTACAAAAAAAAATTCTAAACATATTTCATCATCATAGTTGGGTGATAAAACGAAAAACAGCAACGAACAAGCCTTTTCGAAGATAGCGTGCACGTATGAACTATGAGGGAAGGGAGTACTATCGCTTTATTGCCGGCTTTCATTTAACATTATAAATTTGTTTGTGTTGTAGTTTCAGTTCTCTGATAAGATAAATATAATTTTAACCAGAGAAAATTGATGTTTCTGAAAATCATCACGCTTATTAAAAGTTGTTGACATTAGGATGGGATTGGAGAACATTCATAGAATGAATGCATTTGCACCAACATGGGGAACTTCTCTGTTAGATTATTATTTCTCAATACTTTGCTGATGGTCTAAACATTTTTTATAGTACGTATATCCGAAGAAACTTTGATAAAAAAAATAAATTATCGCACTATAATGAACAAACATAGAAAAGGTACTCCAACTAGGTCAACTAGGTTGCTAACAGGTTGCTTAGAACTTGGATAAAACTCTTACTGGTGTATACTAGATTGGCCAGTTGATGTATATTTTGAACGAGGTCTATGTAGTTGTGCCTACATTTAAATTTAACGAAGTAGCAACAGTTGAATCTGACATAGGTACATAGATGAAGTATCCTTTTTTTTTTTTGGATTTACCTCAAATTTAAGAAATTAACAAGTGACAGACGAAAATAAATATTTTTTCAAATCAAATATGTATATATTCCTAGAGTCCTTTCCGAACAATCAGACTGATTCTAATTTAAGAACAAATCTAGGGAAATGTATACAAACGGCTTCAAAAGTTCACCGGTTCTGCCTAGGACAAACTTAAATTGACGGAATACAAGAAACGTTAGAAGTTTACTAGAACCATTTTTTTCCGATAAAGATCAGTGTAGGCTCAAATTGTCAGTCACCTTCACCTTATTTGTCTGTTCTTTGATAGATAAGGGGTAAAGTAAAGCACGTCTGCCTGTTTTATTCTCCACATGGCAAATACTGCGGAAGTTAAAACCAAAAATAAACCAAACCACACAGACAAACACGAACACAAATGATAAATCCTTAACTAATTAAATTAAATAATTTAAAATTAATTAGTTACGAAACTGATGCAGAGAATTTAGAATCAAATGTCAAAATATATCGCAAGAATTTATTAACCGGAAACGAAGTGGAGACTTTTACCTAGCTTATCTATTGCACTTCATCATTTCATTGAAGAAAATTTTTTTAAATAAAAGAAAACAAAATTTTTTATCTACTAAGTGGTTTGTTGGATAATTTTTGAGGCATAATTTATATATTTTTTTTCGCGTTTGCGTTTTTCTACTACAACACGAACGCTGATTGGTTGAAATGCATGCGGACTCAATAGTTTTTGGACATAGGCTTTACAATAAAAAGTGCCCTATTTTATATTTCCTTTTATTTTACGTGTTAAAAAATTTAATTAAAAAAGAAACAGAAGACAATGTAGTAAATCCAACACAGCGAAAATTGTTTTATGTTTTCTGGAATTTTTAGTATTGGGTTCTTGGTATCGTCAGAATAATATCTTGTAGCAAATCGCTTTCAATTCAAAGAAAAGATAATGCATTAAGCCTTTACTGCGTCGTCATGCACTTTTTAAGCGCTTTAATTGTGTCAAAACAATTTTTTACCATCAGAAGCATAATTTAGATGCTGTGTTCATTTAGTTTTCATTGTGTTCACTTTAGTGTTTCTTTCATTCGATAGGTTTCTTTCTATAATAACCTGTATGAAGAATCGACGGATGTAACGACTGCTCGTTGTGGCAACAGCATTTGCTCGGTCCCTTAAACGTCGGTATAAGTGACGTCGACTGTTATTTATATAAATTTGCTTGATTGTGGGATTTGGTACCCTCGGCAAGTTCTGAATTTTGACCTTCCGGATATTTTGATTCCAAAACTAGACTCATATTCAATGTCAAATCCTTCATTGGTAATGCAAAAAAGATCCTAGAATCTTTCATAAATTTCCTTATAAAAAGCGTAAAACTATAGTTAAGCTATAAGTTAAGAGTATAGCTATAGTTAACAATTTTTTCCAAATTCGTTTTCAACAATATCAAAATTTCCAGCTGACCAGAATATGATATATATAAATTCGCGCACGACAGTAGTGCGCTCTAAGCCAATTTTGTTAATTTTATTCACTACGTCACCTGCTTCCCTTAGATTGTCTCCTTTAAGTGTGTTACCGTAAGGCATTTTGGTTAATGTTTTAAAAAAATATCATAGGATTTAATGATTGCAAAAGTAGCTGCGGCATGAGCTTCTTCAACAAGTATCTGAGAGCGATTTTCATACATTTTCATTTTGCCGAGCACATTTTGAATTCAGCCATCTACTGGTGATTGTACGACAGGCAAAAATCTACTGCGATTAATCAGCAATAAACAACATTGCAAAAAACAAGAACTAAAAAGGTCTGGACATCCTTGGCCTAAGCTTAAATCCAAGGCTGGTCTTAGGCAACAAACTTAGGAAGCAAATATTAAGAAATTAGGTTTTTAAGTATTTCAGCCAATCAGCGGTTAACCAAAAGACAAATGATTTCACCAATTTTATTCTTTTCCCTAATAAATAGGTTAGGTTAGGTTAGGTAAGACAAAAAACATTTTTCATAATTTTTCAGTTTTAAACCAAATTTTCCACGAGAAATAAATTTTTAATTCTACAAAATATGAATGCATAAAAATAAGTAGGTGGATTAAAAAGAAAACATTAAATAAAATGCATAAATATTTGTCAAATCTCAAAATTGCGTGTTGTTCAAGATATGAATTCCTTTCAGGGGGGAAACCTATTTTAATCTGTATAAACAAATTATACTCTGTATATCCATTATTTCTGAACTTCTATTATTTTTAATACTTATATCTCAAAATCGGAAATATTCATTTTGATTTGATATAACTTGATGGGTGCAGTGGCTTAGTGGTTAAGTGTGTTCGACCACTAAGCGAGAGGTCGCTGGTTCAAATCCCGACCTATACCACCTGAAAGTGTTTATTCGCTGCCCCACCTCTTAGTGAACGTCTGACAAACATCCAAGAGTAACAACTGTCATGAGAAGCTTCTCAAAAATTAATTGCCGTTCGGAATCGGCATTAAACTGTAGGTCTCTTCCATTCGTGTCAAAAAATATACCTTCGGCACACACTGGCTGGAGAAGCTGTGGCTTTGGGTCCTGTATGGGCCGTTTACGCCTAATATTTATTTATTTTTTTAACTTGAGTTGGCGTAATGACAGACCCCGCAACTGTCCCACAATTTTCTTGTCTGAGCTTCAGAGATATCTATCTGCATGAGTATTTTTCTTAATAAATCAACCAAAAATATAGATAAATCAATTTTGCTCCCAACTGTACATATTGCGAACTTAATTTGTTGCTTTTTTTCCACAATACTATAGCTAAGTAATTAAAATTTTTAATATCACGCCAAGAATCTTGCAACAAGCTCTTTTGATTGTTAGTACGTAACTACACATCTACCACTTTCTATAATAAAAGATTTTCGAGACTTTGGGGTCTGGTCACGCACAAACGATAAAAAGATTGGTGAAGTTCAACTGCGATGTATGTTGGCAGACACAAACAATTTAGGAGTGCAATTTAATTGCTTCTTTTTGTGAATGGAGCTCCGTCGAAACAGGCGGATAACAGCTAGTCTGATAATTTCCTATTTAAATTCGTTATCATATGACAAGGCAATCTCTATTTCAGCTGTTGTAAAACTAAGTTAAAGCTTTACATAGACTTTAGAATAAAGTCTCATTCTGTGTGTAGCCAGATTTGATTGATTTTTTTATTCCCAGCAATTGCTCCACGTCAAAAGTAGGTATACCCTTTACGAGTTAAATTTCAATTGCAACTAAATTCTTGTTCTGTATTTATTGTATGTTTTTAATGTCAAATAAATAATTTCTTAAACCTTCGACTGATTGCAGTCAGTTTGTTAATCGAAACCAACTTAGGTCCTAGGCTAATAGATTTCATTTAAACCCTTAGTTATAATTACAATTTTCTTTTTTTTAGGTGCGGCCACTGTAAAAGACTGAAACCCGAATATGCCAAAGCTGCTGAACTTGTTCGCGATGATGATCCACCAATTGCTTTGGCCAAAATCGATTGTACCGAAGTTGGTAAGGAGTCTTGTAATAAATTCTCTGTCAGTGGGTACCCCACCCTGAAGATCTTCCGCAACGGCGAAGTATCCCAGGACTATAATGGACCACGCGAAGCTGCCGGCATTGCCAAGTACATGCGTGCTCAAGTTGGTCCATCGTCAAAGGAGCTCTTGACCGTTCAAGATTTTGACAAGTTCTTGAGTGCCAAGGAAACCTCAATTATTGGTTTCTTCGAAAAGGACTCTGCTCTAAAGAACGTATTCACCAAGTATGCCGACAAACAGAGGGAGAAGTATCGCTTCGCGCATACCAGTGCCAAGGCCGTCTTGGATAAACAAGGCGAAACGTAAGTTAACTAATATTTTTCCGAACTCGAACAAGTCATAACATTACAATTTTCTTGGTAGCGATGCCATCATTCTGTTCCGTGCCCCACATTTGGCAAACAAATTTGAACCATCTACCGTCAAGTTCGAGGGTTCTACTGAACTCGATGTCACCAACTTTATTATTGCAAACTTGTAAGTTTTAATTTGAGTCATTCCTTTCATTGCATAAAGTAATTGATTTTCTTGTTGTAGCCACGGTTTAGTTGGTCATAAGACCCAGGACGTCGCCAATGACTTCAAGAACCCAATCCTTACTGCTTACTATGCCGTTGACTATGTGAAGAACGCCAAGGGTACCAACTACTGGAGGAACCGTGTTCTAAAGGTAGCCAAGGAGTTTTCCGGACAATTAAACTTTGCCATCGCCGCCAAGGATGAGTTCCAACACGAATTGAACGAGTTCGGCTATGACTTTGTTGGAGATAAACCAGTCGTCTTAGCCCGCGACGAGAAAGGTCTTAAATACACATTGAAGGAAGAATTTTCCGTTGAAAACTTGAAGGAATTCGCCGAGAAATTGCTTGCCGGTGAGTTGGAACCCTACATTAAGTCGGAACCTATTCCCGACAGCAACGACGCTCCTGTCAAGGTTGCCGTAGCCAAGAATTTCGACGATCTCGTCATTAACAACGACAAGGACACTCTTATCGAATTCTACGCCCCATGGTGCGGTCACTGCAAGAAACTCACTCCCATCTATGAAGAACTCGCCGAAAAATTGCAAGGCGAAGATGTAGCCATCGTGAAGATGGACGCCACTGCCAATGATGTTCCACCAACATTCAATGTGCGCGGTTTCCCCACCCTGTTCTGGTTGCCCAGAGACAGCAAAGACAAGCCAGTATCGTACAATGAAGGCCGTGAAGTTGATGATTTCCTGAAATACATCGCCAAGCACGCTACCAAAGAACTGAATGGCTTCGATCGTAGCGGCAAAGCAAAGCCTGATAAGGACGAGTTGTAAAAGAACTCGCATCACTCCAAACACCTCAAAAGTATATTGCAATTTGATTTCATAAATTAAGTTTAACAAATTGAGTGAACAAACCAACAACAACCTACATTCATACATTCTTGAACACATCATCGTCGTCGTCGTCGTTGCACACTTAACCAATCCAAGGAGTCTACAACTTTCTATTTGAGCAAACATTTTTTTTTTCAATAAGCAACACAAACAACTTATCAGTGATATTGGCTCTAGCCAAGTTCTAAAACAGAAAAACTTATTTTGTTTCTCTATGAGAGAAAAACTATGCTCGATGTATGTGTTAATCTTTAATTTTGTTGTATCCTCTATTCGCATCTCTCGATCCAGATAAAGAGCACGTTTACACACTGTTATTATAAAATGTTAAATTATTTTTAACGCATTTTCCATTGTATGAATTATTTTCCACTTTTGGTATAGTGAATAGTGATAAACAAAAACAGAATATCTAGAGTAAAATAAAATAATTTTTTTCTAATAAAACTTTAAAATTTGTTTGCATTTTCTCTTGCTATCAGATCACCAGTGGAACTGTTGATACAAAATGTCACTAGTGCCCAAACGGACCGATACTGTTTTCATAAGGTCACAGATGAGTATTTATGCAGATAGGTAACTCTGCATTCCGCTGTCCTTTTGAAATTTTACTAAAAATTTATTTTGGAACTACGTTTCCACCAAAGACAAGACAACGGCTTAACAATCACCCCTACCATTTAATCCGGCGGATCGAAGATTCACCTCACACATTCGATTCGTATTCACTTACTGTCGGCATCATTAAATCCGGCGGATACACTGTACTGCCGCCAACAAATTATATTTTTTCGAAATCAACTGCTTTGCAATTTTTGACAAAAGCAAAGCTTTGCAAATTGACAATAGAATTTTATTATATAAAAATGGATAGTATAGCTTACTTTTTGCAAGATTGGGAGAAATCGGCTAACAAGAGGACAGAACGTGCATAATTTATCATATGATGTATCTCTCAGATGCGTCGTAAGACAATTCTATTCTTGGTATATTTTAATTTTTGTGTAATGAATTTTAATGTAAGTTTTATTAAAAACTTTCGTCTTAATAAATCCGCGTTTAGTTACGTGCTAGCAGTGCTTACTGAAGGGCTTCCCCCATCAAAATTGTTATGAAATTTTTATAAAATTACAGAATTACGGTACAGAAACCAACACAAATCCGCTACTATTTTTCCGCGTATCAGAAATGTCAACATTTACATGGAGAAATTCGATCCCCTCGTTTTTAATGATCAAGTGAAAATTTAATTTATATTACCGACGTGAACATGTTCACTGCGGATTTTTTTAATGATACAAATGTTCGCATTTCGTGGATATGTTCCCCGCGGCGGATTAAATGATAGGGGTGAATAATCTTGAAACGTTTCCACTGAAGAAAAGAAATTCATTTTTAATTGAATTTGTATCGTCATAATGACTCAAATAATAATTTAAATAATTTAAACACATCAATAATAATCCAAACAACCCAAATGTCATCGCAACAGATCGGTTTTTGATGCAAAGATAATTTTTTTTGCGTTGTACATACATTTGCACTGCGATATATATCATTAAACAACGATTGACGTTGCAGTATTGCATTCAGGAATTTAGCCCTACTCTGGCTCTTAAAATTGTGCAAAAAGTGGTTGTCAAAATGTCAAATTGCTCCATCGCTCTCAATTCTCAGCAACCAACGTGACATTTGGCATATCCAAGTGAATAACATTTGAATGGTAGATCTCGAGATTTGAGGAAGGTTTTGGAAAGTTAAGTGCTTACCGCCGTTTAGTACTTGGTGGAGCAGTACTAGCATTTGCATTTGCAGCATTTGGTTTCGAGTTATGTACAGTAGGAGAATATATATAAAATATAAATACAAAAACAAAACTTGGCATCACTTTTTTTAATGATAATTATTAATGACACAAAAAATTCAATAACCAACTTGGCGCCACAATTTTTCCGTGGATTTTACCATTTATTTACATATCCTTGAACTGATTGTTCGATTTGGTTACATTACCACTAAAACACTTTTTTAATATTATTAAATTTACGAATACTTCCCGCCGGAGTATTCTTCCCACTTATATTTTCCCTCCGTCGTTTTATCTGTCACTTTGTTTTGTTGCTTTTTTTTCTCACTGACGTTTACATATTTCGCGAACAGCCCTATACTCCGAATTCAGTAGTGTCACTTGTGTTGCATTATTTTGTACTTTGTAAAAGTATCTGCTCCAAATTTGTTTTTCTTTGCTTTAAACTAAAAATAGTTACTAACTTTTATCGATCGATGAATATGCACGGAATGCCGCAACCAGGTATGTGTGGACCAATGCTTCCCGCAGGAGTTTCTCCAGTAATAATGCAGCAAGCATCGCCGCAGCAAGCCCAGCAAATGCAAGGAGTGATGGCCCCGCAACAAATGCAGCAACCACCACCTCAACAGCAACAGCAGCAGCAACAACAACAACAACAACAGCAGCAGCAGCAGCAAGCTGAGAAAATCGACAACATCTCTAAAGTAAAGAGCCTCTTTGGTCCGCTAAGGGAATCCCTCTCGCTCACATTTAAATATGGTGCATATTCTCTGCAACAAAACAACCTAGCAGACAATCTTAAGCGCGACAACAACAATCCGACAAGGTTCGAAAAACATCTGGAAGATTTCTATTCGTACTGTGATCAAATCGAATTACACCTGAAAACTGCTATTCAATGCGTTCAGCAGCTATCATCAGCTCAGCACTATCTACCAGGAGTAGTATCTGCTGTTCGAAATGATCCCTGTATGCCGACAGACAACACTAACGGGCCAATGACTTATCCGCAGTATTTGACCACCATTCGGAGCCATGTTCAATCAGCGAAGGATATACATGACACCCTTATAAGTGCTGCTCAGAATATTTCGCCGAGTGACTGATAGACGGGGACTGTCTAAACAATTTTTAGGCATTTTTTTAGTTTTTAAAAGTTTATTGTAAAAGAAAATAAAGAGCGCAATAAATTAAAAAAAAAACGACTGCATTTTAATTGTGTTATTCCTCATTTCTTCTTTGCAGTTTCATCCTGAAGACGGGATCTTCAATTAATTGTTTTTTCTTCAGAAACTGATTATTTCCACAGCCAGCCACTGGGCATTTAAGCCGTGGGTTCACCTGAATACATTCAAATATAGTGGACTTTTCATAGTAGTGCCCACAGACGGTATTCTTCATAGGATGTGTCATTCGACGCTTAGTTAAGGGATCAAGATCGGAAACTTCGATTTCCATACTGAAGTCATCTTCTTGGACGACGCTAGTGGACGCAACCGATTCCATATTCATTGAGAAAAGAGTTTGTATCTCTGTCATGAATCGTTTGTATTCATCTGTGTTCTTTATGTTACATTTCGATTGTTTGTTCCATTCTCGAGCGTATGCCTGATGTTTTAAAGTAAATAAGTAATTCTTGAAGATATTTTATGAACATACCTCATCATATTCGTTAATCGATTGCGTGTCTTTTGCAGTATCCGCGGCTTTTTCCGCTTTCTTTGCATTTGTCCTTACCTCAATTAGTTCTTCAGCTAGTTTTCCAAAGACTTGAGGATTCTTGAGTTCTAAAAGAAGTTTTATATTTAAATTGCGTTTTTATTCAGTCCTACCATGATGACATACCATCATCGCCATACTCTGCGACAAGCTCTGCAGTTTTTATTAAACTTTGGATAGCTTCTTCAATTTTTAAATTAATTGCTTCCGACATTACGATTTATTGTTACCGCAATAATTTAAAATCTCTACATTACATAGGCAAATCAAATATAAAATTTGTAAACATTAATTAAAGGCTACATGAGCCAAGATGTAGTACAGTATATTGCTTAGGCTACGATTAGATTGTTTGGAAAAATCCCACACATATATCATTTTGTTGACCCCTTTATGGCTTGTTTACATGGACTCGCAAACCTACCACGCAAGATGAGTGAGATTTAATGCAATTGCAATTAGGGCGACTGGCATTCCACAAAATAATTGAATAGTGCAGTATTATTTGGAAAGCACTGTCACACAATGCAATATAAAGCCAGTCTGTGCAGAAAGTAAGAAATAGAAAAGCAACTGACGGTGCTAGTCCTGCCAGTTCGAATTTGAAATTTTGCAACATAATGTAATACTACAATTTCGTAAAACTCTGCCATGCACGTGTTGGTCTTAATTGCGATGCTATCCGTCCTATAATTTCGCACATACAATGCTCGGATATACTTGGTGTCATCAAGCTAAGTTTGAATCGAGAGGCAGCGATTTTATTCTGCGTAATTTTATTTTATCGTTTTACTTTTAAGTCGAGTAACCAACAACACGGGTGATCCAAGTAGAGATACTTTTTTCAATAGCCTTTTTTGACAGATCACGTGTGAGTCGTGTCATGCTGTCATGTTATTTTTGTTTAGTGTTGTTTGGCATTTCATAATGGAAAGACTTACGCGTGAACAACGTTTACAAATTGTTCAACTTTATTATGAAAATTCACGTTCTGTGAGGAATGTGTTTCGTGCACTTCGCTCAACTTATGGTCAACATAATCGGCCTACTGAGCGTACTATTCGCAACACCATCACCCATTTTGAGACCCAGCATTCATTATTGGATAATATTCGACCGAATAGACCACGTCCAGCACGCTGTGAAGAAAATATAACGGCCGTAGCTGAGAGTGTACGCGAAGACCGTAGAAAGTCGATTTGGCGCCGTTCGCAGCAACTCGGACTGACGTATGGAACGACTTGGCGCATTTTACGTCAAGATCTTAAATTGAAAGCGTACAAAATACAGCTTGTGCAACAACTGAAGCCGCTCGACCTTACCAAGCGACATCGCTTCGCTCTATGGGCTGTTGAAAAGTTCCAAGAAGATCCGACGTTTTCGAGGCAAATTTTGTTTAGCGATGAGGCCCATTTCTGGCTCAATGGGTATGTAAACAAACAAAATTGCCGCATTTGGGACGAAGAGCAACCTGAAGAGATTGAAGAACTGCCACTTAATCCAGAAAAAACAAATCGTTTGGTGTGGTTTGTGGGCCGGTGGAATCATCGGTCCATATTTCTTTGAAAATTATGCCGGAGCGAACGTAACCGTCAATGGCGACCGTTATCGTGCCATGATAACCGACTATTTGATGCCTGAAATTGAAGCTCGTGATCTCGGCGACATTTGGTTTCAGCAAGACGGCGCCACTTCCCACACATCGCATCAATCAATGGACTTATTCAGAGAACATTTCGGTGAGCACATAATTTCACGTTTTGGGCCGGTCGATTGGCCACCAAGATCGTGTGATATTACACCGTTAGACTTTTTCCTGTGGGGATATGTAAAGTCAAAAGCTTATGCCGACAAACCCGCTTCGATTCAGGCCTTGGAGGAAAACATCACGCGTGTCATTCGCCAGTTACCAGTCGAAATGCTCGAACAAGTGATCGAAAATTGGACTCAACGGATGGACCATCTGCGACGTAGCAACGGCCAACATTTGATAGACATAATCTTCAAAAAATAAATGCCAAAGAATGTTCTTTCAAATGATAATAAACATTCTCCATTAAATTTGAATTTTTTATGTTTTTTTCTTACAAAAAGTAGGGAACCTCGAAATGGATCACCCTTTATAATTGCACAAATTATTGCAAACACATTCTGCAAGCCCTACCGGTTTGATTACTACTGCTACGATGGTCTTAAACCATTCCATGTATTATTTGCCCAACTATCATTGAATCGAAACTGAATTTTTCGTTCGTCATTTAACTAAAATTATGTTGGCATACCATATTTACCAATTCTAACGTCATTATGTGGTAAACTATGACCAGAATCAGAGGTGATTTCACAGATTTTGAATATGACATGTTCCAAAAGTAAGTAAAGCAAGTATAATATTTTGATTATTCAAGTTATATAAATTCGCATTAAAAGTTTAAAATAATTAACTTGTTAAATTTAGCATTGATTTAAGAATGGTCGCTGAATACCGGCCAAACTGTAAAACTAGTTGTTCCAAACAATACAAATGTTTGTATTTGTTAGTTAAAAGAAAAACATAAGAATACAAAGAATAATTTGTTTCTTTGTGCAATGCTCTTCGCGAAAACGTTAGTGGCATGAATCAATGACCGTCGGCGCCACTCACGCTGCACGATAAATAATCAATAAAGGCTGTAAATAAATTTCATACATAATTTTTTAAATAAAACTGTAAAAATAAAACAACAACATTTGCACAACGCAGAGCCCCATCAGTGCTCGCAGAATATTAGATTTATCCTAGATTTTAAAAAAAGTAATAAATTGTAAATAGATAGTTAGTGGCATGAGCGCATCTCTATTTTGAAAAAAGTTTTAATTCAGTAAATATTTTAAAGAAAAGATCAAATATATGTATACTAAGAAATTATTATTAGCACATTTTTTTTCGAAAAATGTAATGAAAACAAATTCCCCACAAGCAGATCGGTAATTACCTATACTTGACGTTATTACGATAAAAAGCAAAAGTGGACGCACTGTTTACTTCCAGCTTAGTTGTTAGTTGTCAATTTGACATATGCACCTTGGGGCTGGTGTAATTTTAAGGTTTATTACATATAAAAATTGTCACGTTTTTGTGCATTTCACGGTTACAATTCACACTCAATATCATATTAAAGTTATGAATCATTGTTAATCTAAGTATGCTTCTGTTTTGCCCAACATGTGGTAATATTTTAATGGTAGAAGAAGACACAAGCGGACTTCGTTTCTCATGCAACACATGCCCGTACGTTTGCAATATTAAGAAGAAAATATCGACACGAACATATCCCCGATTAAAGGTAAGTCGCAAAGTATAAGAAAGTAAATAAAGTCACTGTTTTGAAACATTTCTACTCTAGGAGGTGGATCATGTAATGGGCGGTGCTGCTGCCTGGGAAAACGTAGACTCCACAGATGCAGAGTGCCCCTCTTGCTACAATAAACAAGCTTACTTTATGCAAATGCAGACACGTTCTGCGGACGAGCCTATGACTACATTCTACAAGTGTTGTAACCAGTTGTGCTCTCACACTTGGAGAGACTAGAATTTATTTTCGAGTATAGTAATGCATTCTCTACGTAGCCAAATAAAAAAGATAACTCATTCAGCAAAGCAAATCTGCACCTACCCCGAAAAGATGGTCGAGAAAATCCACGACACCAACTCTATGAATGCACTTGATGCAGCCAAAATATATCTAGACGCCGGAGACGTGATAGCTCTTCCGACGGACACTGTTTACGGGCTGGCGGGCAGTGCCAACTGCGAGCTTGCCATTCAAAAGCTTTACATGATCAAGGGAAGGAACTTTCACAAACCCGTTGCCATCTGCGTGAAGGATATTGAATCCCTCCGGCATTGGGGACAAGCGGAGCATCTCAGCGACGGATTACTTAGCAGAATGCTGCCCGGTCCTATAACAATAGTGATAGAGCGCTCGAAGAACTTGAATAACCGATTCCTTAATCCGAGTACTTCGAAGATAGGAATAAGAATCCCAGATTTCCCCTTTATACAAAAACTGTGTGATAAGTTCGATCAGCCATTGGCCCTTACCAGCGCAAACCGAACAGCCGAGCAGAGTAGTCTCAATATTCAAGAATTTGAGTGCCTGTGGCCACATTTAGGTGGCATTTTCGATGGCGGGCAAATCGGACTTACAGAGGAATGCCGGTCGGCGTCTACAGTCATTGACCTTTCTGTCCCAGGGAAGTACATTGTTGTTCGGGAAGGTGTAGCTCTTAAAAAAACTCTTAGTATTATGGATAGTTTCAATATAAAACAATTGTTATAAAATAAAACCGTTCTTCTTTAATTTCGCTCTTTTAACAATCATTGGATGTGTGGTCGCCATGCTTTCGATATTAATCGCGGTTGCGTTTTTTTAGGTACTTCGGCGGGTAAGCTTTGCCAGCGTGACGGCGGCCAGACAATGTAAGTAGCACGGGCCGTCATCATCCCTAGCGACACAGGCCCAAAAGTGTTGCTGTCCAATGAATTCCCAGTGTTATCACCTTCAAGCCAACAGTGTCCATCTGGTATTCGCACGACTGTATTTTTGTAGCCCATCGTTGAGACTATGTCACCTTGGAGGCCTATAATTCGTTTAATGATTACTCCATTGGCAATTTTTGGAGAATTCAGCACAACTATGTCACCACGCTTAACTTCGTAATTTCGCATCGCCCATCGCGATAGGAACACACAATCCGGTTCTGTAGGCTCCGGATTCAATGCCGGTTGCATTGAAATCCCTGAAAGAAGAGAAAATTCAAAAAAGTGACTGATGGAAACGCGGCGGCGGGTGAGAAAAAGGTACCGTCAACTCTGGCCACATAACCAACGCAGTCAAGGAAAGTAACACCTACCGGTATCCCGACTAATAGGGACTTTAAAAAGATCCGAAGCTTCATTTAATTGTTTTACTAATATATTACAAAATATAAGTTTTCAAATATAAATAAACTCGGTTTGACAAGTAAATTCTTTTTTATTTTATTTCACGGTGTTATCTAAGAGTTCTGTTTCATTTGAGTTTCGAGAAGTTGCTTAAAATATGATTAAGCGGCAAATATATAATAATATAAATGAGTACTTATATTGGGCACGTTGTAGCCTGGGTCCGGTGGACAATACACAATTTGCATTTCTGCTTTATCTTTGTTCACTAAAACAGTTGGGGACTTAACTTAAAAAAGTACTTTTAAATGCCCAGGCAATTGCTGTGCTCAACTTCCAATGCTTTTAACAATCAATGTGTTTTAGCTTAACGGCTCTTAGTCGGTTAGTCACGAATTGGAATGTCAATTTTTCCACCAATGATGTGATAATTCCAGTTCAGTAAAATGTATATATTCCACTTGATGATAGAAACAATACACAATTGTGAGAATATAGGTACGGACTTAAATTTGTGAATGCGTAAACGACAACGGAAGAAAACATGGAAAGTTGGGCTACTTTGACGAGAGTCACATTGAATGAGTCACATCCTTTCGTACAAGCATATTGCAATTGTGGGTGCAGTGGCTTAGTGGTTAAGTGCGTTGGACCCCAAGCGAGAGGTTGCTGGTTCAAATCAAGACCTGTACCACCTGAAAGTTTTTATTCGCTGCCCCACCTCTTGCGAACGTCTGACAAACATCCAAGAGTAAGAAATGTCATGAGAAACTTCTCTAAAATAAATTGCCGTTCGGAATCGGAATTCGAAATTCGTGTCAAAAATATAACTTCGCACACACAATGGTTGGAGAAGCTAGGCTTTACGCCTAATATTTATTTTTTTATAGTGCAAGCTGCAAATATAGGTCATTCCGCTGCAATACGCTTGAGAAAGCTGCAGCTCTGGCTGTGTAATCATTGCATGCGACTATGCAGATATGACTTTGCCACTATAGAGAGAGATTCGTTTTTTTTATGCAAGCTGGAAGCAAACGAAAGCGTGCGTATGAAGCTCAGCAACTTGGACAGAAAGCCTTAAGTGAAGAATTTAATTCCAATCTATAGAGAATATTTTTTATCTAAATATTGCTTTTAAAGAAAAAAATATTCCAGCTTTATATGCGATTGTTTTTCGAAAAAAATATATTCTCCACAAGTGGAATTTTATATTCCACTCACTACGGTCACACTGACAATTAGCTTTGTTCTTTTTTCAGATTTTTCTACCGGCCAGCGTTAGACTTGCAGTCTATTAAAATAGAGAAATTAATAAATGCATATCGACGACTAAATTGCAGAACCCGTTAGTCGTTCTTGCACGTTTTTCTGATTTTTTTGCATTAAAAATATTTATGTTGAATTTTGCGACTTTTGGACAGAGGCCGAACGTCAATATAGCATCGAAACCAAATTCAAAATTGAACAGTTCTTTGAAAACGTAAACATTTCGAAGTGAACGTAACATGTGACACTTTCCCTTTGCATTTCGTTTGTAAAATTACCAACAAAATTAGGTTGTTTTTTGATATTTGTGGTCGAAATTCATCGAATAAAAACAAAACTGATAGAAACATACATTCCGCATCAGAATGCGCCCAGACTCATTCTTTAGTTACATTTACATTAGAAAACAGTGTAAAAATATTTAGATTTCAAAGTTACTCAACGACACCAGTCGCTATCACCACACAATGGCTCTAATGGACACTGGCCTTAGTGGCCGACTGAATCCCGAAGACAATATTCCATTTCCAAAAATGGAGAAACCTCAAATTCTTGGCTGTTTCAGCGTCAATTCAAACCGCGACTATGAACCGTCAGCGGAGAACTTTCGATACTTTCGAATGCCGAAAAAGTTTCCGTTAGACCTGAACGAAGGTTACGGCTTGGCAAAGTCAAAACCGGAAATGCTGGACGAGCGCTTAGACCATTTATTACAGTTCATCTACAATCATCAAGACGAGCTGCTACCCAAGTCGGATATGCCTAGTACCAAGGGCTTGGGCGATTTTGATTTTATCTGCTTTCGGGGACTTCTTCGCCTTCTTATGTGTACACCGTATGAAACGAGAGATGATTGGTGTATCCATGCGACAAGATTCAAGGGAAATATCTACCTCAATCAGAAGGAAACCGATCAGAAACGTCAAGATCGTTGTAATACAAATGAGAACCGAAAAAGATTTTGTGCGTACGGATTTAAATTTGAACAGTTCTGTATGTCATCTAATCCCTCGACCGAACCAAACACAATCGTTCCGGTTGATGAATGTGAGGAGTTCTGTTGTATGTATAAAACCAAGTTGGAGGGCATGGAGTTGCTCTTTGGTGCTGAGGTGGATGGTGTATTGAGCGGTACTGTATGCCAAAATGTTAAGAGCAAAGACGTGTTGAATACGTTGAAGTTTGTTGAGCTTAAGTGTTCCCTGCGGCCCAACAGTGAAAGACAGTATCAGAATTTTTACCGTTTCAAATGCAGAAACTGGTGGTGTCAAAGCTTTCTCGTTGGAATTAAGGATCTCATGGTCGGCTATCGCAATGACAGGGGTCATGTTGACGAAATTAAGCATATGGAAGTTCGGTCGCTTCCGAGATTGGCAATGGTATGGAATTTGTTAATTTGAATGGCGTAATTTTTATTGTTATTTTATTATCAGAACTACTGGACTCCTTCGCATTGTGCCGACTTTTTGGTAAAATTCCTGCAAATGGTAAAGAATATTATGAAGGACGTCAATTGTCCGCACACTGTATACGAATTCTACTTTGATCCAAGGTCTAAGGTAATAAGCTACCGGGTTTATGTGGGCAAGTCGCCTCATACTATTTTACCTGACTGGTACGTTGCAATGATTCAACAGCGGTTCGTCAGCACAGGTCTAACGAGAACTTTTACAAATATTTAAGACGTTGTTTTTTTTTTTACAAGAAATGTGTACGCTTCCATTAATTAAGCAAATGAATTTCTTTATTTATTTATTCTTTTTTAACAACAAATGACCCTTTGGTTTGAGTTTATTGTCAATGATGCGTTTCTTTTCGGCAACTTTGTCTGCTTGAATTTTGGCGTAACGTTTCTTAGCATAATCCAGCTCTTTGAGAGAGGAGACCATCTTTCGGGTTATTTCCTGCTGATGTATGATGCGTTTCTTTTGATTTGTCTGTCGGCAAGGAATTAATTCAATGATTGTAGTTCTGCGAGATGCTTTTACTTACCCCTAATGGTGTTGGGCGACCGTCTAAGAAGGAATAATCAGGAAGGTTTGTTAGTGGCCCAAATGAGTTTGGATTTAAAGGCAAGCCATGATCCTCGCGCCAATGTTGGTCGCAGAGTGATTTGCTGGTCGAAATATTTCTCGACAAGCCTAGAACAAACAATTTGGATTAAAATCTTAATGTCTTGATAAAGTATGTTAACGATTTAACTATATACCTCCTGCACTAGTGACGATTTTTCGATAGTTAACCAGAAGTTTCAGCATTTTATTTTTTTAATATGTAATAGGAGACACCGATTCACACTCAAAATATATTCAATTCAACCTCAAAAATTTGCTGTCAGCAATCAGCTGGTTGTCATCGGTCAAAGTGCTGCCAAATCACTTTAAAAAGTTAAATACGATAATTAAAATACGTAAATTCGAGGATCTTTTCCGATAATATAACATATATATATTTTCTTATAAACATATTAACTTCGAGGGTTTATATTAAATCAAGCACAAATAAATTAATCATTCATTGAAATACAAAATTAGTTCACGGCGAAATTTGTGTAAGATATTTTGTGGCAAGTAAAACAACTTTTATTAATGCATCGACATTGAATAATAAAAAAACAGTTTCGTGGGCCAGTTTTTACACAGATGGCGGCAGATGAGGTCTATCTTCAATTTATATCAACAAATATCTGTAAAAAGAAAAATGTAGTAGAATCTTATAGCATTGGTTAGTGTTTGGTTAGTGTATTTGCTTATTTAGACAAAAAGACCGTTTAGTAAACATACAGATGGAAACCGTTAATTGGTAAGCTGCAACTGCATGCCATGTGGTTTGCAGTTTCTGACAATTTTGTCAAAATAATCTGACCTTTAATTTCAATTTTAGCAAAGTAACGTATTAATCTTGTAAATACTCATGCGATGCTTAACTAAGCAATTTCGGAGAGGTTTTTAAGGGAAATCTAATAAATGGATGTACAATATTTTCTGACCATGCTTTGGAAGCAGTTTGATGTATTTGCTCATGGAACAAGAAATATGATATTTTTCTGACTCTTTCTGTGTAACTTATTACTGTTCCGTAAAGTCCAGCTTAGTTTGGTACAATATTTTCTGCACCTACTGTTCAGGTACAGCAAGTCCATCAGAAGTGCATTTTTGTAGTGAGTGAATTTATTTGTTGGTGATTTTGAATTTATTTGATTTTTTTGGTAAGTATTCAAACTTTTTCGTATAATTTTCCTAATCTTACCGCAAACCTACTGTTCCACGTGGGGTACGCCAGTTCGACCTAAGGCCTCGCATCACAGAGGTCAGTGAAATGCTTGTGGTGTTATATAAGTACGATCTACGGGTTATAAATACCTGCTACTCGCATTGTATTTTTGGAATTTTTGATCTTCATTTTACGACGCCGGTGATCACCTTTGTTGTATCGACATTTCTAATCTAATCTAATCTAGGGTAGCATTTATATTTTGAATGTGGTGTTGAGGTTATGGGTGAATAGCGCTCTTCAATTGTTTCGTTGCTTCGGAACGCTTCGTTTTGAGAACCCAATCTATCCTTTTTCGGGTAGTACCGTTATTCGAAAATATATAAAAACCTGGGTATGTAGCATTTTTAACCCCAAACACAAGTATCCAAAATAAGATGAAATCTTTAAAGAGTTTTTGTGTTTTGGGAAAGTTGTTTTTGCAAATAATAGCTCGGCAGTCTGCGAGCTCAACCAAAGTTGTTGTTTAAGATAACGGAGCACCAAATTTTCCATTTTTTTCCTAGGGAAAAATATTTTGTTTAATTTGTGATCGCGAGATTTATCTAACGTGCTATAGAAAATGAAACCGATCTGATGCTTAACTTTGGCGTTCCCCTTCCATTCTTTTCATGTGTCTTCTTTCAGTCCTTCCTGCATCTTGCATCTATTTTGATAACATCGTTATAACAATAATAATCCCCCATCTTACATGAAACAGAATGACCAAAGGGTGAAAGTAACTAAAACGCAGAGAACATAATTTTTTGATAAATTTACATTCAGACTTTAATACAACGGTTTTCATGTTATTTACAACTTTAGCAACTGACTTAAAACTAATCCTTATCTGACTACTTAAAATCGGTTCTATAAAAATCGTAGATGATCCTACTTATCGTACTGCCCAATGGCCGGCCAAGCTGGCCACAAGGAATTGTCGCCAACAATTGCTTGGCCTCATCAGCCGATTCACAGTCGTCGTAAGCCAGCAAAAGCAGTTTTGGAGTCGGATATTTTTCGACAATAGCCATAGCCCGTTCCATTGATAAAGTTCTAAGTTGAACTAGTTGCTTTATGAACAAGTCACGCACTGTCAGTCCACTGTTGCGCATCGAATCATCATAGAAGTCTTTGAATTTCAATAAACCCACTGTGCTATCGAGTGGACTGCTTCGCCGTATGTCTTCTTTTGCGGTACTTAAAAGCAGCTTATCTTTGTAATGCAATATTAAGGAACTCGTCATCGCTTTCAAGTACATAATGGATTCCCAGTGATTGTTTGTAAATTTTATTTGAAATCCTCCCTGCACTTGAGTATTTACGGCCGACTGTAGTAGCGTTGGAATCGGCAGCCCAACATGCTCATTGCTTCCATAATTCTCGATTAAATAAATCAAATTTTGAATTTTACTACTTTTCAGTCGAAATTTTTGTTCATGGAAGCGCCCATCACGAATGCTACTCGCGAAATCGTCCATGCGTTTTCTTTCAACTATGTATGGAAGCACTAGTTCTTTGCCTCGCTCATCTCGACAAATCCATGCAAAGTCACCAACAGTAAGACGTCGAACCTCATGCGGAATTTTCAATTTGTCAATGAATTCACGAGTCTTGTCGAATGTTTTCTTAGATTTGCCATTGGTTTCTTGTGTGTCAATAAGTAAAAGTATCTGAAACGTACCAGGACTCATGATGATCTGCTCGTTGGCCTCTTCCAACGCCAGTTGCTTGGCTTTCTCTTTGGCTGTGGGTTCCTTTTTCTTCGCTTCTTTCTTAGTCTTTTGAACAGATTTAATCATTGTTTGGACATCTCCTGAATAAGCGTTAGCTGTTGTGTTCAGAATTGAGTCTGGATTCTCTGCCCCCATTTGCTGGAGTTCTTGGTCTATTAACTGGCATAGTGTGGGTCCAAATCCGCGTAGAACTGCACAATCTCTCCCAGTAGTTAATGGCAGCGGAAATTTACGTAGCGATTCTAGAGCCTCACGAATTTTATACTGAGATTTGGATGACTTGTGTTGAGCCTCTTTCAGCCAACGCTCTAACCATTTTTCGAAAAGAGGATTAGGTCTCTTGAGGATGATTTCAATTCGCTGTGATTCCCACATTATTCTTTCAAAATTTAAATTTTTTTTAAATGTAAATAAATCATACAAACGTCAAAGTTGAAATATTATGCTGCGCTTACACAGATCATTACTCGAATGTACAGGGTGCACATTCTATTTTACACGAATAATTAAATTATTAATTATTATTTGTTTTGTGACAGCCGAATTTAAAATAAAAAACAAATTAACTTAAGAATAAAACCATAAATGCATTTAACTTTGCCCGGGTTGGGTTTTTTGGCTTCTTATATTAGAATTGTATTTCGGAAATTCGTTTTATTTTTCAAAAAGAGGACCTGGGTGTCACTTTTAATGTACCTATAACCAAAGTGAAGATTTTAGAGTGAATATAACCAAAATAAACGGTTTTGTTGTAGGTAAATATTAGTTGGGAAATAAGTACGTTGGTACGTATGGTATCTTCGTATAAATCAGTTTTCATAACAAAGTGTTCTTAGGAGCTCAAAAACCGTATTTTTAATGGTTTCGAAACTAGTTTTCTTCTGAACTGGCTATCACATATTAGAAATTCAATTAACACTACTGAAAGGTTTCATAAGTCGTATTTCATACAATAAATACGGGCACATACAAAAAATCTCTTGAAATCCTGACCTAAGTCTTTGCGCGTTTTATGTAGGACGACGGAAATAAAGTGAATCTTTTGATGTATGCAAAGTTGAATTTTCTTTCGAAGCAGATTATATATGGTTCAAGGCTGAGATATAGTTGGAATCTTAGATATTTTAGAAGAAACAAATATATATATACCTATCTAAAAAACATAAGGAATGGCTATGTTTAAACATTTATTAAAAAAATTGGCGGGGTCAAAAACTTTGGATAGATGAGATATAAAAAATTTTTTTTGCCTAAATATCATATAATACATACGAAGAAACCAACTTTTGGGTAAAAATAAAGAATTGAAAATTCTCAATTCTTAGCGATCAACGTCATTTTTGACATATCCAGGTATGGTAAATTCGTATTGAGTGTGTTCACAAGCCGGTTCTTACATGCAGACCTAGTTTCTTTCAAGAATATTTTTTAATCTTGTGTTTAGCAGATTAAAATTTATAGTAGATTAAGGGCAGATTAATCTTAATCTCAGTTTAGTGCTCGGTGAAAACGTATCAATAGGTTCTAACCCTTTATTTCTTTAACTCTAGCTTTAAAAGTTTTTTTCTACATTGTGGTCGTGGCAGTGGGCCACAACCTTTTCGCGACCCTGGGGACTACAAATAACAGCTTAAATTTAAAGACCTAAAAATTGGATACGGACGGAGAGACGTTTGGACGGACATTTCTAAATCGTCATAACTTTTGATGCTGATCATAATTATATAAACTTTAGGTCTACGAAAAATATAGAAGGGTGCTAAAAACTAAATGTCAAATGAATATACCCTTCGGATATGATTTCACAACATTCACGATGTAATCTAAATTTCAAAACTACTAAAACTAATATACTACCTTTACCATATCCAGCTTGAGATGTTTGATATTTGAGTAAAGCTGCACAAAATTAAATTAAAAATATTTTCCGTGGCCTTAGGAAAGCTTTGTCAACCGACAAGCTTTTATAAATTCATGCTCGCATTCCATAGGTATTTTGTGAGAATTATACTTTACCTACATCAATCTAAAGCCCATCCACCCACAATAAGACAGCTGATTCGTTCTGTTGAAAGTTTTGCAAGCTACTGTGAAATGCCAACTTGCCGGCTGTGTATATCTTGTGTTCCACAGGCACACCAATGATAACAACACAACCACCCCCAATACACCTCCACCATATGAAATACAGCTGGCTGGCGTCGCCAAAGACCAACCACCATAAATGATGATGGCAATGGCAAACCATCCTAGCCGTTTCGTGTTCTCTTTGCGAGGTCTTCAGTTATAGTCCTACGGTCGGGACGCGTGCTTCTTCTCGGCTTATCGTTCTCGTAGCAATATCGCTCATACCTTTGAAAAATATCGTAATACCTAAGATTTCCCTTCTGAAAAAAAGCAACAACAACAACAAATCAGAATTTTCTAAATGGACTCGAATATTATTTTCATCTCATCGGTGGGTTGTTGAATTTTTGGGATGCGTAGGGTTGGAATTCACATCAAAGAACACATTTTTTAGTAATTATCTCAAGTAGTTGACAGTAGTTGACAAGTTCACAAGTTTGTCTGTCACTTTTCTAACGGTTGTGTCGAGTGTTGAGTTAAAAGTGTCTTCTGTTTCTTGCATAAAGTGAAGTGTGCACTTGGTTTAACTTTAGTGTGGCCAAGTTTGAGATGTTATGCAAGCGGGTTTGTTCGTAGAGTAAAATGCTAATTTAGCAGAAAACCGGGTCAAGGATCAGTTAAGTGACTAAATGAAAATCGTGTGCAAGTATTAAGGAAGCTATTCCGCAAGTAGTGAAGTGTTTTAAACATTGTTATGCAAGAGTGCAGAATTTTTTGCATCACTGAGAATCATTGGGGTTGGATTTTGCATTTTTAATAATCAAAGACGATACGATTGATACAAGACATGCCATACAAGCAAACTTTAAAAGGAATGTAACAGCAAGAACGGATATAGGTATGTCAGCAGGTTCTTTTGTTTCAACTAAGAGTGACAAAGTATGCCTAGTGTGTGGCTGGGGAGATATTTTTGGCGCTCGATTGTAGGTAGAGTATAAAATATTTATTAAAAAAAATCGATTCGCCCCTCGGAGTCGTCGGGCTGTAAATGTGGAGGGGCATTAATAATTGGAAAAGTGTTATTTGGAGAGAGGCCACTTTAAAATGGAGGACTGCAACGCATTGTTTGCTTTGCCATTTCCTTATTACACATAGAGTTTTGTTTGCTTGTCGTGTTACTGATCCGTAATATGTATTACAGTTATGAATTGGGAATGTCGTTGGTTGTGATCAATTTTATATCTTTTATTTTTGTGTTGCATATGTCCCGATAGTTTGCGCAACATTAAACGATTGGTTATAGTTATACGATGAAACTATTTATTTATTAAGGATTACAGGCTAGGGAAAAACAATTTTCACCCCCAGTCTTGCACAAATTGATTGAGGTCCCTTTCTACTGGTCCGACCGAACTACGATAAGGCCTTCCAATTTTACATTGTTCCTCTGGCTGCAGTGTTGGTGTTCGTTCTTTCATAACCAGTAATTTAAAAAAAGGCATTATTAGCATTTTACATTTCTACCGTGTTTGTACCTAAAATAGCCTTAACATCAACACATCAGGATTTTCTAACACAATGCATATCAATCGAAACCCTCTAAATTACTAATGTTCATATTATTAGAAAGATTAGTGCCTGCGTTGCCAAAAATATTGCCACTTTTATTTAGGGTTCTTGAGTCGATTGTTAACAGAAAAATTGACTTCTTCAAAACATCCCTTGCAACCAATTAGCTTATCACAGCCAAGATCGTGTTTCCCAAATGTATAGGTTAAGTTAAAAACTTACACAATCAAACAAAACTGGACCCGTTATAATTACGATATATTTTCACGTGATGTTTACAAAGTCGGCTGTTACAGCCTAATTCTAGATATAAAACAGTTTGTCAGACTTCTTCACCTGGGGTTGGCTTTCAAAAGGAATTATGAGAATTTGACTTCTCCGAGCGAAATGTAAACTTAAGTTTCGCAAGTACATTGATTCTTTCGCAGTCTAAACTTATGAGGATTTTGCTCATTACTGTGAGTCGCAGAACCGTGGAGAATGAAAAGCACAAGTTTTCTTCGTTGCAAAGGAATGCTTGAAAATTGGCAGTTTAGAACTTTCGCGTATTGTAGAAAGACATTTTTCAATCGTACTGAAATTTCGTATAGGGAAATAAACACACAAACAAATTGTGTACAAAAGTTGAAGAATATATTTAATTTGTTAAAGAGGAAGAATATAGAAAGAGGAAGAATCAATTTTTTAATTTAATTTTAAAGAGGCAAAAAGCGTTTTTGTGTTTTTTTTTTCGTTCTCCTGAAAAATTGGAACACGGAGTTACACTCTAAGCAGACGGTATGATATGGTAGTACTGTAGAAAAGTTCAACAAGTGTGTGGTGTGTCCCGCTTTAAAATGCTGGGTACGCTTTAATCGCCTGCGAGAGTTCCTCTCAAAGATATGACTCTTTAAAAAAATATATAACGAAATATAAAAATAACATGTTCCCTTAATTGTTTTGTGTAGCATTTTCCGGGTATACGCTTTAACACAAGAAACAAAATAAGAGGGTAAGACTTGAGGGTAAGACAAAATATGTCTTCGAACACACAATTGTTGGAGAAGCTAAGTCTAAGGTCCTTTTAGCGGCCGTTTGCGACTAAAATGTTTATATGATCTTTCGGTGACAGATATTCTGAATATTTCATGCTTATGCAGACATCTTACTCATACTCTTTCAGACGCAAACTTAAATATTTTTGTATGTAAAGGGGATTCGTCATGAGGTAATGGAAAATAAATTTCAAAGTGAACTTAAAATTTTTATTATCGGGTAAAAGAACAAATAATGGCATTTAATTTTTGAAAATTATATCATGTTATAAATGTTGGCCACGACTACGTTTCAGGTGGTTCATTCGGAAGGTCTAATTTTGGGCGAGTCGTTCAAGTAATGTTGGCTTTCAAAGCGTCAATCGTAGCTGGTTTATTTCTGAAGACCTCAGACTTTTTACATATCCCCAGAAAACATAGTCCAAAGGTGTGATATTGTACGATATAAGCGGCCAATTTACCGTAGCAAAACGTGAATAAAAGTCCATTGTTTCACGTGCTGTATGGCTCGTAGCGCCATCTTTTTGAAACATAGTCCGTTAACATGGCGCGATAACGGTTACCATTGACGGTAAAATTCTGATTTGCCTCATTTTTGATGAAATATGGACCAATGATTCTAACCACACCATCACGTTGTTTTTAATGGATGTAATGGTAGCTCTTGATACTCTTCGGGTTGTTCATCAGCTCAAATACGGCAATTTTGTTTATTCTCTTCATCACTGAACAAAATTTCACGATAAAACATCGAATTTTCATTGAGTTTTGAACGCTGATTTTCGTAATACAGCTGAAAAATTTGGAGACGCTGTTGTGGTGTGAGTCTTTCCATGATGACTTGCCAAACGATACTGAACAAAAATTAGAAAGCAGTTTGATAAGAGTCACGCGTGATCTGTCAAAAGAAGCCTTCTTGTCAACCAAAACAAAATATTATAATCCTTTTAGTATTTGTCTGCACTTCTCTGTATCGTTGCATATCCTTATTAGGGATTTAAACCAAGAATTATGCATTAATGGTGCGGCGTTGCATGTGGAGCTGCATCTACAACCAGCTTTAAAATAATCTTACCAACAAAATTATATCTGCAAGAATTTCTGTGTAACACGTATGTGGGGATATATTTTGGCATGAATCCATCAGTTGATACTATTTCACCGATAACACCGCATTTGTTGCAGAAGTACGCCAAAACATTTTCCAATTTAAATTTTGCGGCTTCTATTGATTTTGTCAATCATACATACTTTGTGTTTCTTTGTTGCCTTTTAGCACAAAATAGCAGAACAAAGAAGGATATCAACTCGCTTCATTGATATCGAAAATTAAAAGAAAACATCGCGGGTAAACCTAAAATAAATATTTCTAACCAAAGAATTTAGAATTTTTTTATGATGATGCAAGTACTTCTTATTTTTTTTGTCGTATGTTTGTAGAAAATTGATAAATACAAAGTAACCAACTGCAGAACTACCTACGGTGTAAGCTGAATGACGTTTTCTCTAAATAACAAATTGTGTATGTGTGTTTTGCCCTGACTGAATCATCAGAAATTCACAGCCTGAACCGCCATTTCATTAATTTCTTTCTATGGACAGTCAAAGAACGACAATATTTGTCCAAGCCCCGAAAATGTTTCAAACCAGAAGGCAGGGCAAAAGTTGTTTTTTCTAAATGCCTTTTTGTTCAACTAAAGGTTTTCGTTTAAAGAAAATGATCCCCTAACAAAGTAGGGGTTTCAGGAGCTCGTACAAAACGGAAAATACACGATTTTTAGGAAATACGGCTATGTATTTGGCGCAGGCAATAGTGAATAGTTCTCTGAGTCAGACAGCGGAATTTGTGTCTTCTTTTGTCGTTTAGCAGGCTGCAGAAATGGTGCTTCCATATCTTCTCATCATTTAATAGAAACTATTTCGTGACTCGTATCAAAATATATCTGTATCAAAAGTTTTAATAAATTATCATAGACAAAATATTGAATTGTTTCAACTTCATTATAAAGAGGTCGGTTAATTCATAAAAACCATCTTTAGGCCAAAAATCGTCAGAAACGAAGCGCATATCATTTTGTAGGTCATTTGACTTCCTTAAAAATCTAATAGCATAGTATTTATGCGTTAAAAGTCTATGCAGGGGCGGGATCGATAAGAATATTGGTCCCAATAAATATTGGTGACTTAAGGGAAACATATCACATCTTGGGAATTTCAACATCCAGGTGCGCCCTGAAGAAGCATTTCAAATCCTAATGCTATTTCGCAAGGAAGCACGCGTGTTTGTGGTTTGAAGATCAACAGTGGCCAGCGCTGCCGAAAGTACTGCAATTTTAGCATCCAAATCCGTACTTCCCAAAAGCGGGATACTGCCCAACCCAAAGCACAAAATTAAACTAAGAATGCGAAATAGACACAACCGATTCTTGTCAAATCAAGGCGGGCATTTACGTGGAAGGATAGAGAATTTTGTAGCAATATTTTTGGACACCAGCGAAGCATTTTTAAGGCCTTGCGATACTACGATGCTTCGCCATTTGAAAACGTCAATTAAAAATAGATTAGCCCTAGGTTGCTGTTGTGGGTGTATCATTCTTAAAGTGTCCAGAATTATATTCCCCAACAAAGATGTTAAACGTCAGCCTGTGGCGTGAAAGAACGATTTAACAAAAATATCAGGACCATGCAAGTATTGAGTTAAAAATTGCAAGAATGCCAGGTCTAAAAACCTCCATCTTGGCCGAGAACTTTTCGCATCGATAAAATGTAAGGGGCAGGAGTAGGTCTTACGAAACTTTTACGTGGTCGTTAAACCTCATGAATATTTTAAGAGTGTCACGCATTCCAGATATCGTCATCAAAGGTTTCGGTACCTTTTTATATTTCCGATATATGGAATGTGTAACCTTTCTGAAATATTAACGCGGTAAAAGAACCACGCGAATTATTCGCATGACCCAGACGTACACTTTACATTTTCTTGATGCGAGAAAGTTATTGAACGTGGGCACAGCACCTAAAGTTTGTTATGCCTAACCTGCGAACTCCATAGGCAGAATACAAGCAAATTGCAGTCAGAGGGCAGATTGTTTTTGCTTTTTGATATTTAAGTTGATACATTTCGAGTTAACACTTTTAATTATTAATTCAATAAGGGTAACAACAAAACTTGAGGATCGTAATTATATAGTCAGTTAAATTTCTGTTAAACATTCTGAAATGGACAAACGTTGTCACTCAGCAAAGGCATTGATTAGAATAACTCGTATAGGAATTATGTACCTCCAAACCTTGGCCTTTTCTTCCAAAAGCATCTGATGGCCTGAGTAAAATTACAATTTCGCAAGAAACAAAACTGTGGAAGATCTTGTCGTCTTTTTTTGTCTCTAAACTTGTATAAATGTCTCTTGTATTTATACCCTATCCTAAGGGTATATTAATTTTGACACATAGTTTGTAACACCCCTTAATATTCGTCGTAGACCCATAAAAGTATATATATTTATGATCAGGACCAAATTCTAAGACTATCTAGCAATGTCCGTCCGTCCGTACGCAATTTTCAGGTCTTTCAAATTAAGCTAGGAAGCTGAAATTTGGACCACATACTCCCTAGGGCTCCGAAATGGTTAAGTGTACAATTTTTTTGAATACGCCCACTGCCACGCCCACAATTCAGAAAAAACCGTTTTAAAGCTAAACTTAGAGAGATAGAGCATTATAAACTTCAGCAGATATGTAGGCACTGCCCTCCTTTATAAGTTTGTCATATAAAGTTATATAATTATAAAATAATATCCATCATCTTCTTAATGCTTTTTCCTTTGGGGCATATAGGGATCATACTGTTCGCCCCAAGCGGACTGTAGCCTTTTCTTATGTTTTTTTAGAAGTTTAAATTTCAAAATAGCATCCTGTGACGCAAATAGAATATTTTTAAATCTGAATATTTTGGTGGGTCTGAATTTTTTGGGAATGAAACCTTCTTTTAAAAAAATATATGTTCGAACACAGAATGTTTGGAGAAGCCATGTTTAAGGTCCTGTATTTGCTGTTTACGCCTAATATTGAGCTTTTTTAATATTTTTAAATAGCTTTTTCAGTTAAAGAATTTTTTTTCAAGACAACTTGTTGCTCTTTAGCTATAGAATATTTTCGTATGAAGTCTTCTTCTGGAATTCAATACACCAACTATGTATGTTTCAATCAAAAACATTGCTTAAAAAACATAGATATTTTTTGATAAGGGGTTATTGTCACTGCTAAAGATTATTTTTCTTTCCTTTCCCGATCACTGACTGAAACAAATTGGCACAAATCCAAATTTAGGGATTTTATTCAGAAAAGCGAATTGTGTTTTTCCCATCAACTCGGGCTTGAAATGATTTGATTTCCTCAAATAAGTGAGTTGCGATCTTGCTGAATATAAAGCCTTATTACTTTAAAATTCTTCTTATGAAAATAAAAGTCCACGGAGTGTGAATTAACCATCAAAAAAATTCTCAATCGCAGTCAAATAACTTCTTCTATAGAGAAAGCAACTGCCAGAAAAGTGCAAACGGATGAAATTGTCAATAATATTTATTCAAGTCTTTCATTTGAAATCGTACCAGAGGCGTTGTTAAACTGTCGTGCAATCGAAAGCAGCTGAGTCAACATTAAATTGTCTTTGAATCTGTTTCGCTTGTGAGTACATTACATTCGGACCCAGGCAATTCAATTATCGCCCTTGGCATTTGCTTTAAAAGGCTCGTGATTTGCACGCCATTTACGACACCAATGTAAGAGATAAATAACTTCCGAATCTAAATGGCAAGTTTGAAAGTTCCTGTCAAGCTATAGCAAAAAGTCAGACGGGGAATTGAACTAGAGACGTTTTTCTAACCACTGACAATAAATGCAACAAAAATTTCATTAATTAATTAAACAAAATTATCTCTTTTATACTAATTAATTTTGGTTCATTCTTACTAATAGTGACCCTGCACTATTGTTTTAAAGGTCAGCAAATATCTTCCTGAGGAAATGTCAGCTTAGATTCATCCTCAGCTTTTTGATTACACCCCTCCTATCTATTACGAGTTGCTAAGAAAATCTAAAAACATACATAATACATTAGCCCATTCACCTTTATGAGAATCAGGCAAAAGGCATAATCCTTATTAAGTAAACAATTTAAATGCTTTCCATTCCCTTTTGGAAATAAAGATATTTTATTAGTTTCAGACGTGCTTCAATAATCATTGAAGAGAGGGTTAATTTTATTGTGTATATGTAGGATGACAGAAAACTGTTGTAACACGTATCTTCCCAACACGTAACAGGAAACTAAAAATGAAGTAGATAAATTCAAATCAGGATGTAAATGTTGGACGAAATATCGAATAAAATTTATTGAAGTGCAAAGAATGTGGAAAATCCATTCCTTAAAATATTTCTGTTTTCCTCTTTATTCATAATACTCGAGTATGAATAAAAGATGACATGAGCGTATGTCATGATGTGTGGAACTGGCTCAAAATATTGCCAAAGCCTCACATGGTTGAACATGTTTTATTAAGAAGACCTCAATACGAAGACGTTAAACGAATTACATAAATCCTTTTATGTCACTTCAGTCCATAAATTTGTGTCTGAGACAAATGGTCTGTGATCAACAAATGTTTATGAGTTGAACAAAAACAAAAACACACACCAATTATGTTGTGTATACGCCCCAGAGTCGACACAAAGTCGCCGTAGAAAATATATACCAAAATGTTTAACTTTTGACAAAGCTATCAACGTGTTTGCGTTATTCAAAATAACTTTTTGTGGTGTCTTCTTTTTTTTAGAACAATATAGAGATAGGTTAGGTTAGGTTAAACAGAGGTGTGGTAAAAACGAAATCCATCACACAAGACTAGGGCCAAAAACGGGCCAATAGCGATCCCTGGGGGAACCATCTGAATTCACAATTCAAAAGGCGGAAAAACCTAAACAATTTCCCTGGTAAAGCAACCAACTTCCGTGCATAGACCTAAAAGGCCCTTGAAGTTCATGCCATCTATTTCCTCTAAGTTTTCAAAGAAGTATTTCCCCAAAAATTTTCTTCGACTGCGCGCTATTGCCGCACATTCAATCAGTATATGTGTTTTGTCCTCATCATCATGCAGATCTCCTCAGTATCTGCAGTATCTGCATCCGATAATCCGAGCCTCTTTGCATGTTTCTGCAGGAGACAGTGCCCTGTCAGAATTCCTGTTAATGTTCTAAGCTTAACCATGCTCAATTTTATTAACTCTATAGATCTTTTACTCTCGAAAACTGGCCATAGAGTCTAAGAGACTCTGTGTCCCTCAAGACTTTTCCACGTTAGACTGGCAGACGTTTGATGTCAGCAAACTCACTATCAACTAGGAGCCCACCTATTCTTGCAAGCTCATCTGCCTGCTCATTTCCCTCAAAACCGCAGTGTCCTAGCACCTCACACTCGGTTCTGATTGTAAAATTCTGTATGGTTCGACAGCTTCAGACTGTATCAGAATAGATGTTGGTTGATTCCATTGGCTTGAGTGCGGCCTAGCTATCAATGCAAATGGCGATATCTCTTCCGGATACCTATCCCATCTGCATACCTCTGATTGGAAGACACTGCTTGTTTCCGGTAGTCGTATAGAAACTCTCAGCCCTGGATCTTCTGAGAAGATACCAGAACCTGTTCCTTCCGCTGTTTTTGAACCATCAGTGAAAATCGCAATTTCGATCGATCTGGTTATTGCGTTTCTTTGCCAATCCTTCCTCTCCGGATATGTTATGTCATATGGAATGTTAAGGTCGACAAAGGAAGGGATTTCATCCGTTATAATTGGATTGCCTGGCAGTAGCTCCGCTAGGATCATGCCATGTTCAAGACTATTACTCAGGAAGAGTCCTAAATTAGTAAGTCATATAGCACTGTTTTTCATCTGTAGATCAAGCGGTTTAAGATGCAGAAGGGTGCCCAGGGCTCCCGTTGGGGTGGTTCAAAGCGAACCCGTAATGGCTATTTTCCGTATCTCGTTCTCTTTTTGGTTGCTTTCCACCATACTAGTGAACCATATGTAAGTACGGGCCTTACGACCATCGTATATAGCCAGGTTTTAAGCCCCAAGTCTTTCCCACCGCTCTTTTTATTCTTTCCCCTGCGTTAAGATTCCAATTCAGTTTCTTGTCCAGAATTACGCCTAGATACTTCGCACTGCCCGAACGGGACAATTCCACTTCATTTAGTTTTGGAAGCTTAAATTGCGGTATCTTGTATTTTCTGTTAAAAGTAACCAGTTCCACAGCTTTTATAAATATAGATATAGTCAAGAAATAATTTTAAGAACGGTCTTCTTTTCCGTATTTAACTCAAAACCTCAAAAATTCGTTTTTTATTTTCTTTCAATAAAGAAACAGGATACTTATTCTAGATTACTGGTCCTTATGCAGACGCTCTAAACTTAACTATATTACTCAATCCTATTACTTTTCGGCCTTAATTAATAATACATTTTTATTATTTAAATATAATTTTTTTTTACAAGAAAATTTATTTTAAAAACTTGATTCCTTTACTAGTTTTATTTTTATTTAAAACTAAAAATTAAAACTACTTATGGTAACACACCGACCTGGAAAGGCATACCCACCTCTTCCTCTCTTTCCGCAAATTAACTCAAAACCTTCTAAAAGAGCGATGATTCAATAAATTTAGTAACAAGATGTTTAAATATTTAATTTCCAAGAATATTTGCAATCCCAAAACCCAAGTTTTGTCACACAAAAGAATTAATCACTCGCATAATGTGAAAATGTTTTGACAAAAAAAAAATGACGACATTTCAAGTCGATTGACCACATGACCTTTGGAAGGCCACAAAGCTATAAATAAATTTCATGAAAATATCCAAAGCCTAAGACATTGAAGAATACGAACATAATTGATATTCATGTTTCTCTTTTCCTGATCAAATAATTTACTTTTATTTATATTTCCGTGGTCAGCAACAATATCCTCCGCTTATACACGAAGAAAAAAAAAACTCCCCTATTGTCAATTCGTTTATGATAATGACGAAGGTTGGCAGGACGACTATTTAGCATATCTATTGAGAGTCACTTATTTATTATTTATATGTTTCTCTTGCAAATTAGGTTACTTTATCAACAAAACAAATTACAATAATAATTTCAATTGAAATTTCAAATATCAATGCGTTCCATTTAAATATTCAATTCAACTTGTCTTTCATATTTCTCAATGCTGGAAGGAGATGATCAACATTTGTATCATATGACGGATAGGAACAGTGCTATTTCACTTGCACTTGCAGTTAGGGTTTAATCAAATAGGGATGCATATAGGTGATAGTACTTTTAGTAGCACTCTTCAACCAGCTACGTGTGTGTGTTTACTCAATAGCCTTGCAGGATTTCCGAAGATTGTGGGTAAAATGGCTAACACTTTCCCACGAGTACACTTTCATACTTTGTGGAAGAGATGATGGCGACAACGACGTCAACGACGGATGCATTCATCAGGATAAGCACATAACGAAAATTGAATGAAAAAAAAAACAGAAAATGAGATGAATCCTTTGATTCTTCGATATGGTGGAAATTTATTTTATCTGAATGATGAAGCGTGTCAAATTAAATTATTATGGGAATAAAAGTGAAATGCAGTTGTGAATTGAGTGAGGAAAATTTAATTGGCATTTATATTTGTATTGGGCTGTTGGGAAATTAATTTTAAACCCCACCCTTAAGGTATAATAAATTTGATATAAAAATTGCTTGCTCCACACCTTAGTGTTGGCCGTAGATCGTAATATTTGTGGTCAGCATCAAGAGTTATGTCGATCTAGACATGTGCGTCACTCATTTTTGGCCTTTTAAAACAAAGCTAAAACATTTTACAATTCATCTATACAAATATATTATTGACCCTCTTTGGGGCTCAGAAATATAAAAACGACATCGAAAACACCACCCAAGCGAACTTTAGCCTTTTTATAGGGTTTTGGTTGAATCTAACAAATTTGGAGTCGTCAGGACTTAACCCTCTAACTCATCCCCACAAGTTCGCCTGTGGACCTGCATGTTTCTCGGTGGATCTTCAGGCCGGTTTCATATCACTTCGTTTCTGGGGCTAATCAAATGTTGTGGCAGTTGTGTGATCCAGAAGCATGCCTCTCTTTCGCGGGTTCGTAGGGTTCCTCATTCAAACATGAACTGAACCGGTAGTGCTCCCAATTTTTTGCGTAAGGTGTTCTCTTAGGAGTTAAGAGCTTCCTCGGCTTTTCAACTTCTAATTCGAATTATCTTCATCTTTTAGATACCATAGATCTCTAATATTTTAACTTTTCAAACTTGGGAGTCACTTTGCCTATCAACTAGATGTCTTGAATAAGTCTAAATGGGTCAGAGAATGGACTTAACAGAAACTGTGTTATTTTTGGACTAATACGATACTAATTTCCAGCACCAAATGATCGCTGCAGGAGAGTTTGATCCTCGCTTATAACTAACGCAGTAAGGTTAGGTTGAAGTGGCAGTCGGTCACTTGGACCAGAATAATGTCCGTTGTGATATCACGTAAGTCTATTCGTTAAACAATTTATATACTTTAATGACCTAAAAATGCTTTTAATATAAATAGCTGACAAACCATAAACCTTAAAGATTAGAATAGGAGAAGGCTCCTTAGTGGAGCTTTCGGTTTTGGTAGAGAGCAAGGCATTTGCAGAGAATGTGCAGCATAGTCTCCAAAAAAGCCATTAGAGTATATGCCAAGCCTTGGGGATGCTTGGCTATGGGGCCATTTCCAGTGATGTCCATATTTTTGAACCGAGATGCAGTCAGTAGACTGTTTAAAGAGATTAAAACTTAGTAAATTTCAGATCCTCCTTAGGCCTAATCTGTTTTAATGCTAGACAAGTTGTGCCACTCCTACACCGAAGGTAGGTTTCCTTCCAATTGTAGCACGTAGCGATTAAAATGCCTAAGTAATCAGGTGAAATACCAAACAGTGTTGTTCCATGTTTTGCAAGTTTATGATCCATGCCACTCCAGCACTTTAATTGGTGAATGTTGAACTGCTTCGAAATCGGCTTTGGAGATGATCAGTAGTCTAGGGTTGTTAGTGTTTATAGAAACCGAGTTTAGTAAACTTAACGCCGCATGACTGTTTGAGAAGATACGGATATCCGTGATGGACATCAATGTTTTAAAGAAAATATAATAGTTGTAATGTCGCAATGACTTCCGCCTGAAAGACCCTACAATTATTGGGTGGGCGAAATGAGGTGAAACTATTCATAATTTATTGACCCATCAGTGTCTTGTCAAACTCATTAGTTTTCCTGTTTCTTCGGGAAACGGTTGGACGGATTTGCTTCAAAGTTCGAATATAAGGTTCTTGGGGTTACATCTCCGGGCATCATTTTTTTTTTTGCTTTATAGTTTGAAATAACGGTACCTGCCATACAAATTTTTTTGTGAAAATCACTTATCACTTTTTTTCTCAAAAGTGGTTCCAAGGATTTCGGTCTTTTTTTGTACTAAGGATGTTTAGAATTAATATAAAACGGGCAATATCTCGAAAACTAATAAAGGGAACTTCAGAAAATGTACCGTTTTTTTTATACTATAAACTCAAACAAATTTGCATACATAGATTTTTTAAATTTTTTTTGTAATGTAACGATTTTGAAAATTTTTTTTTAAAAGTGTCCAATGTGCGAAATTACATCAAAATCGTAGGTGCATTAAATTTTTTAAAACCTAAAAACGATTTATATAAATTCCTCACCATTAATTTTCGATTTATTTTGCGACTCAAACACGCATCTTATGTAGCGAGAAAGTTTCGTATGACACAGTCGAGCACTTTATTTCGAATGCGATTCGAAAACAAGGAACCGATAAGGTTTCGCACAACCCATTCACGTAATTTATTTTCCTTTGTATCTGACAAGAGTTGTTTTGTCGCACAGGAAGCACCACATTACGCTCTCTTTATTGTTATGATTTTTTCATTAATTTTGGTGAATTCTAAAATACCCCTTTCTACATTTATCCTTGAACATTGCTGTGTGTGTGTCTATTACTTATTAAAGGAGTTGCAAATGCCGACACATTTCTCTTAAAAAAATCAAGCCAAAAGAGGAACCATCATCTACTCAGCGAATTTGAATTAAAAAAAGAATGGAAAAACAACTTTTATCTTCGCCGCTTCCTTCCGCCTGTAAATTATGCGAATTTACGATGATGAAGCAATTTGGATACATTTTTTATAAGTTCCACAAGCAGTACTATACTCATTGTGAAATTAATTTCCCAAATGCCATCTTTTTGGCAAAATCCTGGTAATGCGTTTAAGTACATTTTGTATTAAAGATGCATCAACAACTATTTTGATTAAATTTAAACAGAATTAAGATAAATGTCACTAAATTCTTATGGATTATGGCACAAGAATTCTAGATTGTTCTACTTTATTTATAAATAGAAAGAAAAATCAATTTGTCTTACTTTAAGGAGATGAATGAATTAAATTTAAGTATATGTACTTTTGAAGGAAGGAATGTCTGCATTTCGCAATAGAAAAGTTACTTACGAAAACTTAAACGGAAAATAGTCAGTTGGTGGGGTCGCATGCATGAATATTCAATGATTATCTGGGTAAACAATAGAAAGTGTAGTGTTCGTGCACGGAAGGAACTGATTCCGGAAGTTTCCCGTCACAATGTTGAAGTCGCATTTAGGAGTAAGCGTAAACGTGAGATTGCAGTCCTAGTAGCGTAATTTGTAACTTATTTCCGAAATGGCTCAATCAGTTTCTTGATTTTATCTGTGGCGTAAAGGTTTCAAATTTGATTAAAGCAACACGCTTGCATGATTCACTTGAAATTTGCGTACACAGGTGCTTTTGGCTCTCATAATAATCATCGATTTATGTTATGTTTATATAAAATTAATTTATGCACTTTAAAGTTCTTGGTAATAATGGAGAAGGGACATGCCATTCAAAATATGATAACTCCATGTAACCTATCAATGTGAGTGCAGTAGCTCGGTGGTTATTGTGTCTTTTGCGTCTCAAAAATGCTTTTTTCGAAATTGATGTGAGAGCTTATATTTGCATGCAAATGAAACAAGGAAAAGTCAAATTTTTACTGCAATACAAATTTATTGGATTGAGTTGCACGATTTAAGAAAATGGCTAACTGAAGTGGTCGCCACACACTACCTCGTATGAATGGCGAAATGAAGAACATTTTGAATAGAGTTTTCTTAGAGCGTTTATAGGAGTGTTATATAGGGTCCGCCAAATAACTTTTTTTTTTGAAAATGCTATAAAAAAAAAACTACTGAATATTTTCTCAAATTTAATCCTTCCGGTTAATAATGGAAAATAATTTCCTTCAAATGGCTGCCTCGGCTGGCCATGCCAGCCTACACGATCGGTCCTATTTTTAAGCACATTATCGATTGTGTGCATCTGTATTTCACCAATGGCTTCACGAATATTGTCCTTTAAAGCTTCAATTGTCTCTGGCATGTCGGCGTAACATTTATCTTTTACGGCACCCCACAAATAATAGTCCAACCGTGTCAAATCGCAGCTCCGCGGTGGCCAACGACATCAGCTCTGCGGCTGATAATGCGATCTTCAAAAACAGGGCGCAAAACATCGAGTGTAGCTACGGCTGTGTGGCACGTAGCGCCGTCCTGTTGAAAAAAATGTTACCAATATCCTCCTTTTCAATTTTTGTGAACAAAAATTCGTTCAACGTGGCCCGATAACGATCGCCATTGACTGTAACGTCCACTCCTTGCTCAATGGCCCAATTATGCCTCTGGACCAAAATGCGCACCAAACAGTGACTCTGTGCCCCAAATGCGACAATTTTGCTTCTTTACATACCCGCCAAGATCGAAATGAGCTTCATCTGAAAAGATGATTTTTTTGGCAATATTATTACTATTGGCAATATTTCCCAGCGTTGTTCAAGCACCATATTCGTTCAGCGGAAGGATAAAACTAATTATCTGTCAAATCAGACATGAGCTAAGTGTTACCATTCGCGAAATAAGCACTAGTTGAAAAAAAAAGTTTAATTGCAGACCCTATATATCGTTGGAATGCTTGTAATTTTGAAATCAATATAAAAAAAAATAAAAATATTAGGCGTAAACGGCCCATACAGGACCTAAAGCCTAGCTTCTCCAACCATTGTGCGTGCGAAGTTATATTTTTGACACGAATGGAGGGACCTATAGTTTAATGCCGATTCCGAAAGGCAATTTATTTTTGAGAACCTTCTCATGACATTTCTTACTCTTGGATGTTTGTCAGACGTTATATGTATCATGTAAAAAAATATCAATAGATGAATTTGCTAGAACAACACCAGTTAATCCTCCTATAGTAAATAAAAATACGAATCCTAGAGCTCATAAAATAGCTGGTGAATAGTTTAATTGAGTTTCATGTAGAGTAGCTAGTCAAATAAAAATTTTAATTTCGGTAATTCCCAGAGGTGGGACAGCGAATAAAACTTTCAGGTGGTACAGGTCGGGATTCGAACCAGCGCCCTCTCGCTTCGTGGTCCAATGCACTTAACCACTAAGCCAATGCACCCACATATCGTTATATCCACCCACGTATATATCGTTGGAGAGCTTGTAATTTTGGCATTTGAAGTCAATACAAATAATTTAAAAAAAATATAATTTCTTTAATATATTTAATTATTTGTATTAGCATGTTGTTTTTTTTAGTTTGTTTTCATCTTTGACTAAGGTTTTAAATGGTTACGCTGTCTTGAGCTGTTTTCTTTCATAGTGCATTAGTAACAAGGCAAACAAAAAGATGCCCCTATTGTGCCCTGTTGCACTCGCAACTGAGTTATGTAACCTCTTGTTAGTTCAAGTTCATTTATTAAAATTGTGTTACAAAAGTAAAAAAATAAGGTTTTTTTTTTGCGAGAGTAGGTGGAAAATCTTCCATAAGACACTATGAGGACCGACCGCACGTGCTCATAATAGTGTGAGATTCTTACTCACTAAAAACACCTCCCTTCAAATTACTTTAGACTACAACTAGGTTATTTACTAGATAGGAAAGTTTAGATTTAATAATTTATATTCTCGTTTACCAGGCAGCTTCCCAACGGAGGCACCTGCTTGTACCGCCAAAAACACGCGGTTAAATGTTATTGCGGTACTTCAAATGGTTTTATCCGTTGAAGCCGGCGCACTAAATTTGTATCGTTCAAAATATATATCATTTCGCTGTTGCTTCCGGGCAAATGATTTTATTTCATCTTCGACGGTTGCCACATCCAAATCTCTGTGGATATCACTATTTCAGATATATCACGGGGCGTTTACAATTCTTCTTAGCACTTTGTTTTGAAAAGTTTGTAAAATTTTGATGTTATTTACTTTGGTACAACCCCAAAGTTGTATACCATAGGTCCAAACCGGTTTCAGAACTTGCTTGTATAAAAGCTGCTTGTTTTGCATGCTGAGTTTGAATTTGATTATATTTAATAGCAAACCCTTCCCGTTTCTTTTTTACGTGCGATTTCCATTTTAATTTCGCATCAAGTCTCATTCCCAAATATTTAGCTTCTATGAAAATGGGTAGCGTAGTTACATTTCTGTAAGTAAAATTAACATGCGTAGATTTTTTTTCATTAAGGACAATACGCCAAGTCTTTGTCCACTCAAAAACGCTGTTGATAGCCCGTTGAAGCTTAATTGTTGCTGATTCAACCGTATTACTCACGGCCAATATAGCGGTATCATCCGCAAACGTCGCTACAGTTGTGCCTTCTTCCTGCGGGATATCTCGAGTAAAGATTAGAAATAAAATCGGACGCTTCCTTGTGGAACTCCTGCCGCGATTTCTTTGAATTCGGAATATTCGTTTCCGTGTTTAACACGGAAAAGTCTGTCCAATAAATAAGAACTTAATATATTTGTTTAAGAAAGGCTAATTTTAGCTTATATTTTAATACCGTATGCCATACTTTATCAAAAGTCTGGGAGACGTCGAGAAAAACGCTAGAGCATATTTTTTTTTTCCTCAAGGGCTTTTTTAATTTCATTGGCTATTCGATAAACCTGGTTGATTGTATAGTGTTTAATTCTGAACCCGAGTTGGTAATCAGGATTTAATCGGCGTTCTTCGATAATCGGGTGTAACCGTTTAAGGAAAATTGTTTCAAATACTTTTGACTTAATTGGCAAAAGAGATATTGGTCTAAACGATTTCTTGTCATATGGGGATTTTCCCAGCTTTGGGACCTCAGCTAATTTCCATTGTCGTGGAACGTATAATAACCTAAACGAAGCAATTATGAGATAAACAAACATAGTAAGTGCTTTCCTAGGCAACTCTTTTAGGACCTCTCCCCGTAATTAAATCGTATCCAGGAGCTTTGTTTAGTTTAAATTTTTGTATTTCATAGCACAGTTCAGCCAGTAATTCACTTTTAATTTTAAAATTGTCAGGTATAATTAAATTAAAAAATAAGGTGAAGAATGAAAAATATTAATAAATTTGTGCTTTCAAAAGGCAATTGGAGTAATTACCTACACAACAACTTCCACTTAACAGGTACATAACCGCGAATAAAGACAACTAGAACTAAAAATATGATAAAAAAAATTCACAGAACATTACTAACCAAAAAATAATGACTTCCAACAGGTGCAAAACTTGAAATTGTTGTGAGGAGCATTAGTAAAAATTTTATTTCACAATTTATTGATCGGTGGAAAAAGCCAAGAAGAACGTTTTGAAATAAATAATAGAGAGTGGCTAGATGGTGAATTCAATGTCATAATTTATGAAGAGCAGCCGTCTGGAAAGCAAAGTCGGCCTTCAAAAACGTATGATCATCGGAGAAAACCAAAAAAAAAAAATAAGATTCGGAGTTTCTACAAGAGTATGGATTAGAACATGCTTATATCCAAGCCCTTAGGTCTATGCGAAAATCAGAAGAAGCTTCTATTGTGGCCATTATCCGGAATTCAAGTAAGGAAGAAAAACGAGAACTTTTAAAAGAAATACCGCAAGAGACACCAACTTTGAATCCTTGTTCAATGCAACAAACTATTAGTACCTTCATTGATTCTTCCCGTTCTTTTTGTACAATGTGTGGAGCAAAACCTAAAGATATAAACGAATTTATAAAAGTCAAAACCAAACCTAAAAATGAAAACGCCTTTAAGTACGACCTATCTACTCTATATGCTTGGATTCGTTGTATGGAATTGATTCTTCATATTTCTTTTAATCTTTATTTTGCTATGGGATCTGCAAATACTCTTGAAAATAAAAAAGCAAAGAAGAGAAAAAAAGACTTCTCGTTTTCGTTTTCGAGTTTAATTAGGTTTATATGTAGATAAACCTCGACAAGATACTGGTAGCAGTAATGATGGCAACACTGCTGGAAGATTTTTTTAAAAATATTCAAACTTCTGCCAACATAACAGAAGTTGACTTAGAACTCATTAAAAGGTTTTATATTATTCTCCAAATACTTTCATCTGGTTCGTCCATAAATGCTCAGAAATTTGGTGAATATGCATTTTATACTGCACGCATTTATGTTGAAAAATATAAATGGTATTGCATGCCATCTTCGGTGCATAAAATACTGACTTACGGGGAAGCCATAATTCAGCATTTTTTAGTTTTAATAATAGGTCAGTCACGATTGTATACCTTGGGACCGAGCTTCCTTTAAGACAGATAACCTCCAAGTCGTTTCGCTGAGGATTCCATTCGATGGATTGTTTCGCTATGTTGTCGTTAGGTTTCCTCAGAGTATGGCCTATCCAACGCCACTTCCGTTGCATGATGTCGGCATCCAATTTTTTCTGTCCGGTCTTATTCCATAGTTCGTTGTTCGATATGGTTGCCAGCCACCGGATCTTTAGAATGTACTGTAGACAAGGGTTAACGAAGGTTTGCAGAGCATTTCCATGTTTCTGAAGCATATAACAGCACAGATTTAACATTCGATTGGAAGAGTCTCAACTTGGTGCGTAGCGATAGTTCCGCACAGGAGAAAGGATTCCAAATGTACTACGTGCTTTGTTTATTCTATTGTTTACGTCCAGGTCCGTTCCGCCATCGAGTGCTATGAAACTGCCCAGATAATTAAACGGCGTGACCTCCTCTATGGGTCCCTGCCTTAGAATAACTTGTTGTGTGCTTTGGCCCGTTGTCATTATTTTTGTCTTATTTGCGTTGATCCTTAAGTCAGCCACATCCCCATGTAGTTACAGCGAATGACATATTTGATTTAACCCAGCCGTGTTGTTTGCCATGAGACATATGTCGTCAGCATAGTCTATGTGGCTAAGTTTGTCAAAAACACTAAGTTGGATACCATGTCTTTCAGTTTCATCACATGGTCAATTGTCAACAAAAACAGAATTGCTGACAAGACATCTCCTTGTTTCACTCCTTGACACACATCAAAGGAATCGGAGCTGCCCATTGTGCAAAACGAAACACCTTGCATACCATACTTAAATGATAACCGACCCGTAAATATGCAGTGCCTGAAACGAGGTAGCTTTCATCCTCTGACATCCTGCTGGGCACTCTGCTTCCGAATTTCTAGACCAATCGCTCTGGTATCCTCGAAATGCAATGTCTTTAAAATTATGGTTCGCTCTTCTTTGTCGTCTCGAACATGTGGGCTGGGATTTGAAGCTTCTTTTGTCTATTCGCTCAATTTTGACGAGCCAATTGACGGCTTTGGCTTTTTGGATATAGCTTTAATATCTGTCGAAGAATTTTTCTTTCGAAATACCCTCATTTTCTGCTTAGCACTCTGTAAGGCATACATTTTGTCTTTTAAGTTAGACGTTGGGGTAATTCTTCGATTTTATTTGTTGCTGTTTACCCCAAAGGCAGAAGAACTCATTCACCATCTCGAAGGTGCTGCTATCAACAGTTGCGATTTGTCCTAGGCCATAAACAGATGCTTGTTTGTTTGTTGATAGCATACATTTTCTTTCTCATTCAAGTTCAAGCCCAACTACTTTCGACTGTTTGATATTCAATAGACGTAATAGCCTTTATCACGGCACGCTGAGAGCGAGCAATAATGTCCAATGGCGAAATTCATCACTATGAAATGCTCCTAATGATGAATTCTTTCATACAATATGTATCAAGTGTCTCCACTTGAAATTCGTTCGTCTTTTCCAGGATTTGCCTTAGTGCGAAAAAGACCAATTTCCCGGAAGTAAAACTGGTAGGTGCGGATTATGTGATTTTTGGCAGCGTTTAAGGGGTTTTACATGGGTTTCACAGCTTCAAAAAATCGAATTTATTTTTATTGTCTTATTAATTTCTACAACATCTCGGAAATATTATCCTAAATTTTCAACTAATTCCGAATAAAAGTTTCGGAGATACAGCGTGGGCACCCAATTGAATCACGAGGTTTATTTTAGGTTATCCAAACTTTAAACTCGAAACTGTGTTTTCAGAGCCGGTTGTCAAAAGTTCTCGAAAACCTTAATGAAATATTTCACAGGTCTTCGAGATACAATTCACGAGGAAGTGGACGAAGGATATATTTTTTTTTTCAATCACAACTATTTTAAAAAAAATGTTGAACAAATTTTACCAAATTAGCATTTTTTTCTAAAAGGTGTACAGATGTAAAATCCAATTTTAATTTTTTTTCCCTTCCCAAATTCTAGTTTATGGTCTTAACTAAAAGACGATTTTTTTTACTTCTGATGATCCTTGTCACGAGTTCTACTGTCAACGCGGATGCACCTTTTTTCCGAGAGATCACAGGAAATGACATCACTATGACGGAGTTTTTAATATTTTCCTTTGAAAATTTCAGAACTCTTTTCCCCGAATAAACCCTTAAGACGTTCAAACAGTACGTTGGATATAGGATCTTATATCCATCGATAATTCTTGCAAGCCATAGCACAGCCTTTCTTGTAGATGTGGATCAGAATATTGAAAAATTTGTACTTGATTTTTCTTAGCTTTGCTGTATTGTTTATTGGATGAATTGCAACAATTGCCTAAAATAGTTCCAGTCGTACGTTGGTTTTGTTTATAATAATTTACTTTTCATCTTCCCGTAGCGCCATTAGGTTTTCTGTTTAGCAACAATGTAAGTGAATATTTTGAGAAACATTTTTTAATGCAGATTGATTTATGCTGTAATGTTCTACGAATTTTCTTAAATCCGAGCAAAAACTTAATCAAAATATTTACTCTGAGTAAAATCAAAACTATAATTTCTTCTTATTTCGATAACTACACGTATGAATTATTTTTCTAAAAACCTTAAATGAAATTGTAGATTTTAGTTTACATTTTTTATATGGAGTTGGATTCTGCTGAAAGCCTTACAGAAGCTCTATTTAAGCCTTGGCTTGTCATAACATAAACATTAGTGCGAAATACATCCCATGAGTTTGCTAAAATAAAAATTTGATAATTCCCTATTTCTATCCATGGTTAATTTTAATGTTCCCCTAATAAAAGTAAAAAAAAAAAAGAAACATTGCATAACTTCCTATTTTCTTTTCTTTCAGATACAATAATATAAAAAAATATCTTATTAAATTCATTAAAGTGTTTTTGTGCTCAAAATGGGTATAAATTTAGTGCAAGTTCATAAAATTTAATTAAGAAAAAAAAAAGTGATAATAATAATTGAAAATTAAAATACTAATTATTAATAGTGATAAAGAAATTATTCAAAATTTTCAATCTGTGGTCGCGTATACGTTCGCCACGGCCCAATAGGGCTGGTGGCGGGTACTTCCTAACGGGTTCGTCTAATTCCGACGCAGTGGAAACGGTTAACGGATCTGACGAACTAATTATAAACATCACAGATAAGGATTCACTAAATGGACTATCTACAACGACAAAAATGATTGCTCCACGCTATCGTTTTCGTGATCTACTTCTAGGAGATTTTTCTTTCAATGATGATGGAGAAAGGTAAGCCTTAAAAATGTTTATTTTTATATTTAATATATATATGTATGTAAAGAAGTAACTCTATACCCTACCCAAGTGGTACATTGTTGCAAGCAACAGCTCCTTTGATGTCATTTTTCCCAGAAATTTTGTTCAAAGAATGTTTTGCTTGCAAGACTAAGACTCCTAGGTTATCATTTTATCATCGTGAGCATTGTTTGTTTGAATGCTTGAAATTCGGCATAACAATTGCGATACAAATGGAAATACTTTCCTCAAAAGGGTTTATGGAAACGTTCTCTAAAAGGGATTGTGCGTGCCTGGATAATGTATTCCTTCGTCTGTTGAACCGAACAACATAGCGTATATTGTTATTTATTTCTATTCGACGTGCGGTATGCATGTCTCTTTTAGCTGGCTCCTAATTTGGTTCTGATGTAAGATGTGTGTCAAATTAATGATGTGTTTAATCGAGCAGGAGCAACTGGATGTGGTTTCGTATATGAAATAATTACGTGTTTCTGAGGCGTCGTCTATATTGCTTACATTTTTAATGAAGAATTTTTAGAGTGGTATTGATTTTGTTTTACGCTCTATATGAAACAGAACTATTTTTAACTTTCTCGTAAACATTAGTATACATTAAAGAGAAAGTTATTGCGATCGTGCGGAAATTTCGAACTCAAACTGAGTGTGAAGAATGATATTACGATTAAAGTGAAGTCCGTCGGTCTGTCGGTCTGTCCGGATTTCGACGGATTTGCTTCAAAGCTCGTATATAAGGTTTTTGGGGTTACATCTGGGGGCATCTTTTTATTTTTTGCTTTATGTTTTGAAATAACGGTACCTGCCATCTGTGATGTGTGGCACGAAAATTTCTCTGTGCAGTTACTAAATATGTCAAAATGATCAGAGAAAACTCTGGGTATATTTTTAATCCTTATGGTTTACATCCCCTTCAAAACATTTTTGAAAAGCTGTTTAATGACATATAACCGCCTTGTGATGTTGATTACGCGAAGCAAACACGACCGAGTAGAACACATGAATAAAGCAAACCACAAAAATTAACGAAAGAAGCGCAAAAGAAAATACAAGAATCGGATGGGAATTGCGGCTTATCCATGTTTGGCTATCCCCCACACTTTTCATCCCAGTTGTCTTCAAACTCACGTCTTGAGTCATCCCAGTCATGTCTTCATCGTGTAAAACATGACTAACAAAGCGAAAGCCAAAAAATTTTGCTGTTTTTTTTTATACTATTAAGGCGAACAAATTTGCATACTTCGATTTTTGAAATTATTTTTTTTTCATCTAACGATTTTCTTAAATTTAAATTAAATTTGTTTTCTTGAAAACGGCTCCAACGATTTCAATAATCTTTTGTACTTTGAACAATTATGTTAAAAATTACAAGTGTGCAATTACGTCACAATCGTAGGTGCCGTTTTTGAGAAAATCTAATTTTTCAAAACCTAAAAAGTGATTGAAATAAATTTCTTACCATTCATTTTCGATTCATTTTGCGATTCAAAAACGCATCTCATGTATCGAGAAAGTTTCGTACGACGCAGTCGAGCGCTTTTTTTTAAATTAATTCCATGAATAATCATGGTCTTATAGGTAAACTCTGCCGTTTCCAATCGAAATAAATCGTGTTCCTCTGATTCCAGTTGTTTATTGCGTGGGAATTCGTGATTTAATTCCTGTCCCTCACTTGAGTTTCCTGCTTTTCCGTATTCGAAACGGATGTCGGTTGAAGGGTTTATTATTTTTTAATTGCAATCGATCAAGGCGACGAGTAACCAACCAAAATCTCGTTTGGTTTAACGCCAAAAATCGACAACATCTGTAAATAGACTTTCGCCGGATAAATGTGTATTTGTAAATCAATTCTCAATGTGGATGTCATGAATCGGTTATTGGTCGTGAATGAATTATAATTGTCCGATATTCAGCCTAAGTGTGACGGCACATGAATCGGATTTTATTTTTGTCCTAGAGGCCGCCTCCACAAGGATGGTCGATGATGACGATGACGTCCAGTACCTATCAATATTTCCCCTAACTAAACAGCGTTTGCATTTTCGATTGAATAGGTAGACTTTGCTTTTTCATAAAAAAAAATGGTTTCAAGGGCGAAATATTATTAGAATAAATCTAGCACGTTTAAGTGTTAATGAGGATAATTAGTATTATGCTTAGGCTTGGAGAGCTTTAATGGCAAGCAGCTGGCACTTTAAATGGGGGTAGAAAATTATGCAAATTGGGCAAATTATTTGAAATTCTGTGGAAAAATGAAATGTGGAATACCAACTTGTTGGCTGAAGGTTTTGCGGAAGAAACTTTTTGGTTCACTTTTTCCTTTTTTCGTTCATTTTAATGTTACTTAATCGCAGAAGGGCCATGCATAATAGAGAGAGAGAGAGATCCCTCGAGTTAGGAAAATGTCCGGAAGTATTAAACGGGTGCAAATCCCCGAAAAGGGTGGTTGCTTTTGAGGAACTAACGGAATGCAAATTTATTTCCAAAATCGTATTTCCATTTCTGTCAAACTTCGAACTGTATAAACCTTTAGAGGGAACGTTTGGAATGGGCATACAATTGTAGGTCTCTTCTATCCGTGCCAAGTATTAGAGCTTTACCAGGAAAGATGTTGAGATATGATTTTAAGACTATAGTAAAGTCCCGTCAATTGGTTGACAGGGTGGCTTTTCTTCGAACTTCCGATATGGCTTTGTGCTAATATCTCCCGATGTTTCTCTTGTTTCCATTTTGTGTAGAAAACTGAATTGGAATTTGTGTACTCAGAAAATAATGAAGAAGGCCTTTAGAAGATTTAACACACTATTTGCGTTTATAAGAGATTTAAATTTACAAAAATGTAAAAGTTTGAAAGTTAAACCCATCATCCTTACTATGAGAGATACAAATAAGAAAACAATGTAGTAAGAATTTATGGCCGTTGACGGGTGATTTACATATAAAGAACAACAACAACCACGGCTGCTCTGGTTGAACACCATGCACCATGGTGGGAACAGGGCGCTACGCTTAAGTAACTTTTGCATGTTCAAATGGAATAAGTCTGTGTTCCCAATGTGGACGAATTCTCATGTTAAATTTTGAAACATCGTTTTCAAAGGTGAATCGAACTATTGGTTCCAAGCCATAAACAATACGAGATCTGGAATCTATTCGGCAGAATTCGATTTGAAGGTATCTTCACGAATGCCAAATTGCTGGAGGTAGAATTAATTGGAGATTGGCCGCGGAATTACATAATTTTCCTCTTGAGGCGCAACAAACATGAATTTAAGTGTCATCAGGCATCGGACACTGTCATAATGCACGCAGAAAGGTATCAGAATTTGTTGGGTGCCCGGGCAATGTAAAATAGAGCATAACGAGTCTGCAGAACTCTTGTGTGGTTATAAAACTGTCTTTATGACCATGGGGTAATTTATAATATAATGGAAAGTCTCATTACAATGGTTAATCAGAGGTGGACTTACTTGGATCTAGAGGAATTTTGAATCTGTCTGGACATGGTAGAAGCCTGGGACTATCACTTGTGGTGATTTATGACCGACAGAGGAATTGTCCGTAGCAGAAGCAAACGCCTGGGAAAGTACTTCTTTAATAAACTTTAGAGTGTGGCGGCTGTAGTCGATTATATTTTCAATACTTGGAGTGCGGCAAGGATGTTACTACACATGTTACAAAAGTTGAGAAAATGTTAGGTTAGGTTGAAGTGGCTGTCGGCATAAGAGCCGACCAACTTAGATCAGTATTGGTCCTTTGTGATACCACAGGGATCTGGGATAAAGCTTCCCCCTACTCGTTGAACCAATTGGAGCTTCTGACAAAGCGAAGTAGACATGTGATGTCAATGTTTGTGAGATCACATGTGTCTTCATAAAATAAGGTTCCACTATATAGCGTCCTTTTCCTGTTGAGAGCAGAGCAGACACAAGGCAGGTGAAGGATCGTGTACTTCTCCTCTTTGTATATACAACTTCTGCAAAAGCCGTTTGAGAATACACCAAGTATTGCTGCATGTTTACCTATAAGACCGTGTCTACTGATGACACTTATAGTAGTGCTAATGTTCCGTCTGCTTAGAGAGATAACATTTTTAGAGCGTTTCAGATCCAGCTTAGGCCAGATCCGCTTTGTCGCTAGACATGTGATACCACTTGTCCACCTAAAGTTTGTTTCCTTCATTGCAGCCAGCCTTAGCGATAATTTACCAGTAGCGATTGGTATACCAATCTCTTCTTTATCAGGTGAGAGAAGTTACGTGGTTCCTAGTTTGGCGAGTTCATCAGCCTTACAGTTCCCAGGAATGTCCCTGTGCTCCGGCACCGAGCAAAGGTGAATGTATCTCCTGAAGATACGGGCTACTATAGGGTTTGCAGAGGCTGATTCCAAAGACGTGAAAACCAAAGACGATTCCAAGCGGAATGTCTACAGCGGTGGAGGGAGTAGTGCGTAAGGCTCCTCCAATACATAGGCTGGCTGATCTTTGGACTTTGCTTATTTTATTGCGATTGGTCGCTTTATCTTAAACAGTCAACCAAACAACCACTCCATACGTAAGTATCGGTCTTTTAACCGAAATGTATAACCAGAAGGCCCCATCAGTTCCCAATGGCTTTTTGCAAGACAAAATTGCTTCTTTAGGTTTTTTTGATCCTTTCATGGATATTAGGCTTCCAACTGAAATTTTTATCCATAATCAGACCCAGATATTTCGCTTCTTCAGAAAAGTTAAGCTTACGCCGTTTATGGGGGGAGGGTCATCATTTGAGGATTTGTATATTTCCTTGAGAATAGGACTAGTTCAGTTTTGTGAGGTTTGATACCCAGGCTACACCGAACTGCCCAACTCACGCTTGTTGAGAGCGTTTTGGAGGAGATCCTTAAAAGAACGGAAGTGCTTCCCTGAGACGGAAAGAGCAATGTCATCTGAATAAGCGATTACTTTGCAACCCTCCGCTTCCAGGCATGTTAGTAGTTCATTTACCACCAAGTTCCAAAGAAGGGGGTTAGAACACTACCCTGTGGGGTTCCTCTATTGACAGCTTTTCTAGCAGATGATCCAGCCAGTTTTGAGTTGATAATCCTACTTGTGAGTAAAAGATTGATCAGCTCACCGATTACTACATCTACTTTCAGGGCCGACAGTGCATTTGCGATCGCAGATGTATGACATTGTTAAAAGCTCCTTCTATGTCTAGAAAGGCAACCATAGCGTGGAGCGTACCAGCGTATGCAGAGCCGTTTCCACCGATTTACCCCTGAATTATGCATGCTGCAAAATAGTTGAAAATGACAAAGTTGAATAACCAGATGAACATGCAATCTAGTCAATCTAAGTCAAAATGTCACAGAACTTTATATTTGTTATATGAGTTTGAGTTAGAAACTTACTAGGAGATTGAAACCTTGAAGACCTGGGCAGGGCTACCTAACATTAAAAACGTCCATAACCAGTTGATTATTGAGAGATAAAATTTTTTTAGCAAAACTGAATTGTCCAAAGGGCTGAACACTGATTCCTGAAGTTAAACGTTTAAGAAAAGAAGGCTTAGTGCAGAAATCTTCGTTCACCAACTCAGTATCTCTTATTGTGTTGAGAATTTCCTTGATTGATTAGTTTTTATTCAGTTTTCGGATTAAAAGCGGACATTCAAATTCACATTTCCCCATTTAATTTCAATTCCTTAACAGAATAATGTCCATAGAAAATCGACAGTTTATCCCTTTTTGAATGGACACAGTTATGTTATTTGTATGCATTTCGAAACATGTATCCATAAGAGGAAAATAAAGGGGTTATCCTATCTATGCTAAATTCCTTCTATACAATATACGCTTATTCAATAGAGATCCACAAAGACTTAATCCATCTCAACCACTAAACCTAATCTGATTTCCATTCAATATAGGTTCACAATTTAAACTTTAAAGTTAACAAAGTATTCATCACCCAGTCCTGAATCAGATATCTGGCCCACTTGATTATGTCCTCAGGTTGTGGTTTCATTGCTTAACCTCAAAGCAGCACACAAGAACTTTATGTATACCAGTTTACCAGTAATCATTCCATTGTTAGGTTGAGCGATAAGAAATATTCCAACGTCCTTTCAATTTGCCAGTCATATTTTCCATCTTAAATGAATAAACATTGCCAATCTGTTTCCCTTCAAGAGGATGAGTGGCAATTTACCCAAATAAATCGATCGATAAATTGGTGTATTTTCTTAGTCATGACACGAGGTTATATCATTTCAATTTACTACAGATGATTGCAAATTATTTTGTACATGTATGTTTAATGAATATGTGTTAGTGAAAAAAATATACCTCAGTGAACAGTGAAATTGAATGAAAATATTGACATGAGAGGAGTGAAGGATTTTTTTGTTTTTTTAAAGAAGCAGGAAATCGTGTTGGGAGCGTCATGTTATAAGTGGTAAAGGCTACCTCTGAAAGAGGTAAAGGCTACATACAGAATTGGATCAGAAAACTTTTTCACATAAAAATTTAGAGAAAAATATGGTTAACGCTTATTAATTAATCAGGTTGAAAAACAAAGTTCCAGATTTGTCCAAAATAATATTTTAATGCAAATGTTAACTCCTGATGCAAAAGCGGTCGTAAAATTATATGGGTGATTTTTTAAAAGTGAAATTGTCTATATATTTTAAGTAGCCGACCGCTGTTCTTATAATGATAATCACCCTTATTCTACATGGCGTTTATACTAAACGACAGCTGGCGTTTGACATATTAAAAGTCAAAACTGGGCTGTGTCCAGCTGTGTCGTAACTTGCGACGGTTTATAATGAATTTGCAACAGAATAAAATTATGTTGAATGTTTAAACATTTTAGCAGTTGCGCAAGTTAAACATAAAATAAATATTTTCATAATTTGTTTGCCGGTAGTTAAACTAATTTTCAGTATTATATTGTTAGTTGATTTGTCGAATGCCGAGTCAAATAATTAAAATTAAATAATTTTTAAATGGAAGGTGCGATAAATAATGAAATATTCCGTAAAATTACTAAAATTGTACGTAATTGTTACATAAAATTAATGAGTAAAGCGTGATTAGTTAACTGACCATTTCAATAATTTAACATAGTATTTCATAAATTCACCGTTATTTTATTCCCCGCTATTCACTATTACAATTCAAAGATAATAACGTTATTAACTTTGTTCAGCATGATGAAATAAATTTAATAACTTTATTATCTTGGAATTGAAATAGTCAAATGTACATTTTGTGTTTAAAAATGCATTTAAAGCTATTTCGGCGCAGTTTTTCAATTCGCTCACTCTCATATGAACGCTCCGAATATGCATATAAATATGTTCCATAAGAACATAATAAAACAACCAAAGCATTTAATATGTATGAAAAACTAATCCAAAACTATTAACTATAAATATTTTACACCCAAACATTACTAATTTAGTAATATTGATGCAATAATAAAATAATATATACATTTTATCTCACTTTATTAACCAAAATGGAAAAAATATAACAACCCAAGTATGTTTATTTTAAAGCAGATAAAACATTGAGAACTATTTCTTATAAACACAAAACCTATTCGCATTTAATTGCAATAACTTCATTATTTCTTATATACCTAACTATTTTTTATAAACATTTCAATTAAAATATCTATTAAACTTGAACTACGTTAACTCGATAACTTGACAAATAAAGTCATCTGTTAAAAAGAGTGGCTAATTAATTCAATATATATATGTAACATAATGTGCATGCTTATTTTTGAGTTGTATTCAACAACACCAAGCACCAACAATATATTTATGCAGTGCATTCCAGCTACCTTCTGTCCTCCTTCTTCTGTCTATCACTTTCTATAAATTTTAAAATAATGCATATTAACTTATATAAAAAATTTCCAAAACCGCCTTAGAAAAGAAACAGCTAAGAAAATTTGTAACACAAAATAATTTAAAAAGGATTAAAAATACTTTTTATCCACTTCTTTTTATCGATGCACGGAACCCGAATATGTACATATATTCATTAAACTTTCATATGCTCAATACAAACAATCAAATAATAAAACTATCAAAGAATTTAATAATATTATATTTAATATATATAAAACACCATTGCAAACTATTTACTACAAATATTTTAACCCAAAAATTACTAATTTAGTAATATTTATGCAATAATACAATAAAATATATATTTTATTTCATTTTATTAACCAAAATGGATAAAGTATAACAACCCAAGAATGTTTTATTAAAAAAAAATAAAAAATAAAGAACTATTTCTTATAACCGCAAAAAATATTTCAATTAAATTGTAACAACTTTATTGGGTTACTAATTTTTTGTTTCTTTATAAACATTTACATTAAAATAGCTAAAAAGTCGAATCACATAAACTAAACACTTCGCAGCATTTCCTATTTCCCAACACATCCGCCGTGACCAGCTGTTTTGTTGTTGCGATTTGGATATGTTGCAAAACTCCCCACGATTATTTTTGGCGGGTAATCTAGTAAATTAGATCTAACTTCATGTGTCTCGCTCACATGTATTCACAGATGGGAAAATTGAGAGAGGATTTTGCGGCCGTTATTAAATATTTTTTGCGGGTTGAAAGTGATAGGGGATTGCAGAGTTGACTATCTGGTTAATTCCTCATCTGTGGTCCTATGTTGCGTATACCGCGATTTTGCCTAATTTTAAACAGTTTTTTCTCTGAGTGTATTATAGAGCTAATATATTATCTTATAAAACTGGGTTGAGCGACTTTATAGCGAATATATGGCATATTTAGTATCCCCTAAAAGTTTATTAAGGACCCGCAGTTTTTAGACCATGTAATTAGAAGCACCATAAGTATGGTTGCAAACGAACAAAGGATATAGTAGCTCAGACAGAGAATTGTCTCATAGATCGGGAGCTCAATAACAAGGATTTAATTTTGCTTCCTGGTTGTTGGTTGTACCTATTTGGTAGCTTAAATCATAAGGCAAACTTGTAACTTGCAACGAAAATACTTTCAAGAAAGTCGTTTTTTAATACTTGACTGCTAAATTTTAATGGAACTTCCTTCTCTTTCTCCCCGACTCTCTTCCTCTCTCTCCCCCCCCCCTCTTTCTCAGACATAACGTTATACTATATTTATTTTTCAGATTGAATTATTATTTTATTTTTATAATTTAGATCTAAGACCTAAACATACCTAATTTTGATTATTATTTGAACTTGTTCAGTATTAAAAGAATTATTTATCTTATCTGTACAAAGAATACACGCACTAATAAATAAATGTTAAATGTTACTCTATTAATGTGGAGATTAAAGAACGAAATTGTAATGTTTCTGATAATATCTAATATATAACAAACCGTCTTTATTATGTTATATCCGATTTCATTGAAGAACTTTAAAATAAAGCCAGGATACTAAGTCCCACCTCTGTACCTTTAGAAGGCTGGCAATTGCGTCCTCTGCTTTTCTAATTTTCATTCACACATATATCCAGATATTCCTAAAAATGTTTTGAAACTCTTATTCAAATGTGCCCACCCTTCCTAACATGTAAACAAATTTGCTACCCACAACATTCTGCACGCGTACTCCTTTCGCCCCATTGTTCAATCAATATCACTTTCGTGCCATTGGACACTATTTCATTAAACATCATTAGTCGACTGACCTTCAACAGGTCTCCCATGGAACACCACTGGTTATTAACAACGTGGTAACTAAACAAAACCAGATCCCGTACCCTCATTCATGTGTGTGTTATAGGAAAATACCTTCAAAGAGGTAATTTCCTTGATCCATAAACATCATCGGTCACCTGAATAACCTCTTAAATACTTCAATCCAAGGGTATATCCTTTTGCAAACAAAATATTATGTATTTACGTTAGAATAAAAAAGAAAGAAAAATATTCATTAATAGTTCAGATTTCTTTCCCTTGAGCCAACAACACTGGTCGATACTATCCATTCCGTACACAATGCTGACTATGGGTAAACCTCTAATGCGTAACCTCAACTATTTCTGTACCGAAAATACCACTTATCCTGCCATTATTTGCGGAATTTTCAAATAAAAAGGAAAAAGTTCGATTGAGGGAGGCCCCCGTCCATAATCCGAGCGATTTACCTTACGCCATGAAGGGGAAAATCGTATTTATGAGGATTTTCCAAAATTCATTGCTTCATTTGTGCGCAAAGAAAATGAAAGCCCTGAGAAAGTATATCGTTTGTATGCTCTGCTTTCTACAATATGTGCGTTTTATAAATTTGTTCAATGAATGTTAGTAATTGAAATTTTAGATATTTTTTTTTCTTGACGGAATTTAGAAAAAAATATTGAAATAATTGTGACAGAGGTTGACAGGATAGACAAGGATTGACAAGGGTACGTCTAACCGAGGATTACAACGGCAGAGAAATCACGCAGCAAGTTTTAATTGTGAGAAGGGAGAAAAAGATTGTTTCAAGGTAGTCAAAGGTAAATGAGTGAAAATTGAATGTTGACAATACTTATGCGAATGGACAAATAAGGCGTTAAATTATTTTGTCCTGGGATTTGGACATTTCTTCGTAAATAATTTAACGCAAAAGAGAATACATTAGGCAGGAATTGCTTGTTAGTAAAATGAGTCATCATACAGTTGACATTATTTACAAAATGACGACGAATTTTGTCGATTGATTGTGTGACTTTTAATCGCAGATAGGTTGGTACAAACATTAAGTCAATAATAAGAGTCGTAGCATATGGTCTGTTGGGTCCTATTAGCACCTTTCATACGCATTGATTAAACTTTGTCCTTTGACTTTTGTTCTGACTAACTCAGAAAACTCAAGACTTCTCGCAAGAGGTGGGAGCAGCGAATAAAAATATTTAGGTGGTACGGGGTGGATTTGAACCTTAGTAGTTCACTGCAATTAACCACTCAGCCACTACACCCTTACAAAGGAGAGTGAAATATGTGTATGTCGAGATTGAGGTTACCATCAACATTTTTCGAAAGAACCAAATATTTTTGGATGTAGCATATTGTCTTGCGAAAGTGAACTTTTAGTTTTAGTTTCCAGAAAACTAACCGCATCTTTTCGCGTTCAAATCACGACTTGCCGTTCACCTGTCATTCAAGTCTAAACTAAAGGTAGGTTCGGAAGTCAGATCAGCGATTCTCCATTGGTTGATATTGCTGCGTAAGCCGAACAATGTTATGGCAGCAGCGAATAAAATTGCCAGTACATTGGTTTTGATGAATCGACAAATTAGAGCGTAGCTCCTGACTCGTGAAGAGTCCCTGCCTAAACCAAGGCGGCAATTTAGGGAACGCTGTTTCCAATTTTCCAAACCAAGCGCTCTGTCGTCGACGATGCCTTGGTCTTTAAAACGAGAGTTCGGTCTTCCTTCTTGTCTTGTGAACCTGGGGCTAGTATTCGAAGAATACTTAATCTTGGTTGAAGCTCTATTGTCCATTTACTTAATGTGGCCGAGCCAATGTAGTCGTTGTATCATGGCTTTTTGGACCAAATATCTGTCGAAGAATTTTTCTTTCGAAGAAGCCCAGTATTAACTTTCCCTTTCTGCTTATCGTCAAGCACTCGACGCCAAAAATGCAATTTGTCCTTCGAGTCAGAAGCTTTTAACCCATTTGCTTCGCAAAATCAAAGTCGCTGCGGTTCACTAGGGAAACTCTTCGCCCGATCTCTACTGCGATATCATTCATAGAGTTGATGTTTACACCGACGTAGATGAGTTTTTAGTTTAGTTTTTCCTGGTCTTCAATAGCCGTGAAAACCTTTATCATACCCCTCGCTCGGACTTTCTCGGACTCACTCCAAATTAATAATATAAAAAAAAGTTGAAATTCTTTTGACTGCAGCTACACAGCGAACGGCTGAACGGATTTTGGTAATTATTTTTTAAATTTATAAGTTTTGTGTTTGAAAGAGCAAGTAATTCAATAATTAGATTTTGAACCGCAAAAATGTGAACTTCTCCTGCGCCTAATGTAATGAAATTAATTTCAGCCTTTAGTGCTTTGAATTACGCATATTTCAATTCCAATTTTATATATCTACGCGCTCTAAAAGCTTAAAAATTTAAGTTAAATCTTTGCAAAATTTCTTTTTTTATTAAAACGTTAATTGACCAAGATTTTAAAATCGATCTCAGTGACGTTTACTATACATAATTTGCTTTCAACGTCTATTCCGGTTTTTTAAGGGCGTGACTTGAGTAATATAAACGCAAGGACAAATTATTTCCCTCCTTTTTTTGCATGTACATATTTGCCCGATTGACTCGAATGAGTTTGTGCGCCTTCCCAAGCGTTAGGGTTATGTGTGTCTGTCAAGGCAATTCACTCTACCAAAACTTATAGGCCATACGGCCTCGTATGAAAACGATTTGCTATATTAAATTTAAAAAATGTTCAAACGGTGCAGAAGTCAAACGGAGATAGTCAAACTCGACTTCTGAATCTGATGAACCTGAATTTAAATAAGGAGTATCTTGCCCACCTTACTTTAAGTGCAAATGTAGTCTTCATTTAAAGGGCGTTTTTTTAGAGGTTAGTTTCTCGAATAGAGATAAAACTGACATTTTGTGGTAAGATCTGGCAACTCTAATACCATTTATGTTCAGTTTGGTTTGCCATTTCATCGTGAACAGGTTGATAAATGAACAACGTTTGCAAATCGTGCAAATTTATTTCGAAAATAATCGCGAAGTTTCATCGCAAAATTTTGTTCAGTAATGAGGCTCATTTTGGGTTGAATGGCTACGTCAACAAGCAAAATTGCCGCATTTGGAGTGAAGAGTATCCACATGAGACCCTTGAAACGCCATTACATCCACAAAAACTGACTGTGTGGTGTGCTCTATGGGCTGGGCGAGTCATTGGGCCATACTTCTTGCGAAATGATGCTGGAGAGTCAGTTACCGTTAATGGAGACCGGTGTAGAGCCCACTATTTTGTTCCCGAATTGGATGGAATGAATGTGGATAACAAGATGTGGTTCCAACAAGATGGCGCTACATGCCACACAGCGCACGTCACAATCGATTTATTGAAGGAAAAATTCAATGAGCGCATAAATTCGCGGAATGGACCTGTCAATTGGCCACCAAGATCGTGTGATTTGACACCATTGGATTATTTTCTTTGGGGAAATGTGAAGTCACTCGCCTACGCCAACAAATTGATGGACATTAAAATGATTTTCTTCTGTTTTATTTCAATTCGAAGTTCTATATCTCTAAAAAAACTCCCTGCATAGAAATTGAAAGAGAAAATGAAGTGTGAAATATTTTGCGCGTCTGATGGGCCAGTTCAGTATCCATGGAACTGGATGTTGATTCTCTATCTCATTGTACCTCATCTTACATCTGTGATCTGATTTGTGTCAGCAGTTGGCAATTGTATGTATTTCATCGAAGTATAGTCAATTTTTAGCGAACATGAGTAAGCGATTCGAGAAGTGACGTAGTTAACTCTTTTAACTTCAAACGCTTACAGTTTCCTGTTTTCACTACGACAATAAACAAATCGCAGAGACAGACACTTAATATTGCGGGTGTGGATCTTCAGAATGTGTGCAGGCAGGCGAAGCAAGGCGAGCACCGGCCAGCTAGTACATTATAAAGCAATACGTTATATAGGATTTATTAAATGTTATAACTTAGAATTGACTTGAAATTGTATACAATTTTAAACAGACAATTTAAACATATTTTCAAAATAGTTTCAAATGTCGCCAAGTCTCATATGACCCATTCGTGGTCTTTATATTTTGCGTGGCTTGTGATTTTCTTGGGTAAAATAGTATCTTAAATTTCTCCCCAAAGCACCAGCACTGAGTACAAGTATAAATATTTCTATAGCCATTTCAGCGCATGTTTATAAAAGGAATTAAAAACCAGCATTCGTTTAAGTGATACTCCCGAGGATACTTTAGATCATTATCCCATTTTACACAAATGTTTCAAGTGCTGGCGAAGGACACGACCACGATGTGTTTCATATTCCTTCGCAAAATGTCGATGAGTAAAGTCGTGCAACAGATTGCAAAGTGAGTGTTCCTTATTATGAATTCAATAAAAAGTTGATTAAGCAAATATAAGAAGTCTGTGAAAATTCAACATTTAATAAAGTTGACATAAGCTGACGTATAAGCTTTGTTGATGCGTTCAGAAAGTACAAACAAGGGATGAATAATTGTTTCAAGAATGGAAAATGTAATGGATTTAGCAAAATATGAAAAACGCTGTAATAACGACTTCAAGGTAAATTAAACAAAGAAATGGTGGCCTGCGGATGACGTAAAATTTAATGAAAAATAAGAAAAATAAGAATGAAAAGGGAAAAGCTTTGTGCCATCATAAATGGTTTTTTTTAACTGATGGTGGTTGAGGAAAACAAGAATCTAGACAAGAAAATTTCGTATATATTGTTTTTTAATAAAGATATCCAAATCCTATGGAGAAATCCAATGTTGTAACTCATTGGGAATTAACCTCTACATCGTCGTTTTAATAAAACCGTTGTTAGTAATGTTTGTGGCTCTACAGATGTGTGTCGACTCTGCCTATAACAACCAGAAACGGCAGAACACATCCTATGCAAATGCCCTGCAATTATCCAAAAGATTGTTGTGCTTCCTCGACAACGACGTGGATGCCGCTGCCGAATTAGAAATGACTGTAATGCCCATATTAATCGTGTCAAATTTTCGGACGATCAAAAGTTGAGGCAAAAAATACTACAGGTAGTAAAAACTTTTGGTCGTTTGTCAAAAACATTCAGAATTCGGCCTCATCATCTGTCCCGACACTCATTTACAATGGTAATCCTGCTGTCAGCTCTACAGATAAAGCCAATCTGCTTGCTGCTCACTTTGCGGCTAGCTCAACGCTCCCAGATTGTGCTTTATCTCCTCCTGTACTTGAGCGCGTAGATTTCTCATGGGACCAATCCACTTTCGCACTGGTACAGTGGCAAGAGCACCTCAAGATCTTAATATACACAAATCCGCTGGTCCAGATGGTATATCCCCTATTGTTCTGAAGAGGTGTTCTTCCACGCTGGCAAAACCACTGCTTAAGCTTTTCTATCTGTCCTATTCTTCAGGGCTCTTTCCGAGAAGATGGAAAAAAGCATTTGTCCAGCCCGTCCCAAAAAAAGGCGAATCTTCCTCTCCCTCCTCTTACCGAAAAAATTGCACTTACGTCCCTTCTTTCCAAGGTCATGGAAACGCTGATAAATCGTCAGCTTATGAAATATCTTGAATCCCGAAAACTTCTTAATGACCGGCAGTACGGTTTTCGCAGCAACAGGTCCACTGGTGATTTGATGACATATCTAACCGGAAAGTGGAACCAATCTATTCACCGTGGTGGTGAAAGTAAGGTCGTTGCGCTTGATATTTCAAAGGCATTTGACAGAGTTTGGCATCAAGCTCTTTTGTCGAAAATGCATGCATTTGGAATCGATGATACCTTTCTTCAATGGATTAGGAATTACCTTTCGGACCGTTCAATTCAAGTTGTTTTGTACGGCTTCAAGTCTGGTGTCCCCTAAGGCTGCGTTTTGTTTCCGTGTTTCTTTCTCATTTTTATCAATGATCTCCTGTCTGTTCCTTCTAATCCAATCCATTCCTTCGCGGATGACAGTACTCCTAGCTTCGCATATTCGTTTCCGGATTTAAATTCCTCATCTTCGGGCGTTGAACTGGAACGGCAACGTATGTTAAGCTCATTAAATTTCAATCTTGACAGCATTCTTGAGTGGGGTAAAACCAATAGAGTGGAATTTAATGCTTCCAAAACACAATGCTGTCTTCTGTCATTAAAGCGAAACCTCAATACTCTGCCATTATCCATGAATGGCTCTTGGGTCGCTGAATCCGAAAGACTTTCCATTCTAGGTATGTGTGTTAATGACAACCTTCGTTGGAATGACCATATATTCGACGTCGCCAAGAACGCTGCGAAATGTCTAGGCTTCCTCAAGCGATGTAAGAAATATTTCACCCCTTCTGATCTGGCTACAATATATAAGGCGTTTATTTGCCACAAACTCGAGTACAAGGCTCATATCTGGTCTGGTGCACCAATTACATATTTGGAGCTACTTGACCGGATTCAAAAACATGCAGTAAAACTTATTGGCGATCGAGACATCGCGAAATCACTTGACTCTCTTAGTCATAGTCGTAATATCTCTTGCCTATCGTTATTTTACTGGTATTTCCACCATAAGTGCTCGAACGAAATAGCCAGTTGCATTCCAACCGTCAGGAATGCCTATCAGTTTACCATAAAGCCTGTATTCGGACGAATATAATTAAAAGATTCATTCCTATGCTGCGCAACACGAATGTGGAATGCTCTACCTCACTCTGTTTTTCCTAATCATTACAATTTACCAGCATTTAAAATCAATGTCCATCGGCATCTCCCTCTTTCTTCTAATCCCTCATTTCCTTAATGCCCGTGCTGTGTTACTGCAAACATTAAGGGTGCTAACAATCCCTTTCGCACGTGCAAATTATAAAAAAAAAAAATTATCCAAAAGAGTCTCAAAAGCTTCAGCTAAGGACTCATAGAACCTCAGGATATTGCCAAATCATCGTCCTCAACAATCGTAAGGTTCATCAAAGACCTAGGACTGTCGCCAGACCAAATAAATTACTAAGCTCAGAGTGTGCACAAAAGATCTATCCTGGTCGCAGAGCTAATCAGCCCCACTCTTTAAACAAAAAATAAAATGTTGTAGCAAGATTTTAGCTTCACTTTTTGCCCAACAGAAATTGCAACAAATTTTTGAAAACATGTTGTATGTTCCTCAGCTTGAGCTCGACGAATCAAATCCAGAATGAAAGAAATCGTATTATATTTCTAAATTATTTATTGCTCTGTAGTTAAGGTACAGTTTTAGGAGCTGCTAAATGAGCATCTTGTAGGAAGTGTGTTTTAGAGCGAAACGAAGATCCATTTGAATCCATGAACTTGACGGAGCTATAAAAAAAAACCAAAAGTTAAGATTTGTCCTCACTGGTTGTGGTCATAATTCGATGTAACCTACTTTATAAACGGGATCCCGCCCTCCTCGCACACAGGGCCATAAAATCTTCAAAGAGTTTTTCTCTCAAAAGACTTAAGTATCTGCTTTCCTTTCCTGCTTATCGTCCAGCACTCAGTACCATAGAGCGGAACTGGGCGGATCAGAGTTTTGTGTAGCTTATTCTTAGTCCTTCGAGTAAGGAGTTTTGAACTCATTTGTTGTGCCAAGCCGAAGTAGCAACGGTTTCCTAGGGTAATTCTTCGTTGAATCTGTGCCGTTTTCGGAGTTAATGTTAACCCCAATGTAGGTAAACTCCCTAACCACCTCGAAGTTTCTGCTTTCAATAGTTACGTTTTGTGCTAGCCGGTGGACAGATGTTTCCTTGTTTGTTGAAAGCATTTACTTGGTTTTATCCCCGTTAACTTCAAGCGCGCCTAGTCTTCAATTGTCGTAAAAGCCTCTATAACGGCACGTTAGGGGCACCCGTAATGTCGATATCGTCCGCATACTCCAGTAGCTGTACAGATCTGTTAAAGATCGTGCCTTCCATGTTTACATCTGCCCTGCGCACTATCTGTTCCAGAATAAGGTTGAAGAAGTCAGATGACAGCGTATCCCCTTGCCGGAATCCGGTACATGTTTGGAACAGTTCAGATGAGCTGCTGCCAAACTGAACATTGCACCGTGTATTCTCCAGCGTCACACGGCACAATTGGATTAGTTTTGCCGGGATCCCAAATTCGGCCATCGCCACATAGAGCTCCGGACTATGAATGCTATCATATGCGGCTTTAAAATCGATGAAAAGAGGATGTGTCTCGACTTGTCTCGAAGTGTCTTTTCCACGATTTGTTTTAGTGTGAAAATTTGGTCAATTGTCGATTTGCCGGACCGGAAGCCACACCGATTAGTGTGCTGCAAAACGGCTTCAGTCGTTCACACAGTACGTTCGATAGGATCTTATATCTTATTCGATGTAAACCAAATAAAATAGAAAAGATAAATGATGTTATCAACCAAGCATGTGGTTGACTCTTTTCGCTCCAAGAACAACAACGGATATAACCATTGTTGCAGCCCCAACAGGTTTAAATTGTAGCGTTCTTTTAAAACATACCCAATTGTATAAGAAAAAAATAGAATAATTCAACTTTTAATTGAAAACAAAGCTAAAAAATTTATAAAATAATAATGGTTTATTTTTTTAATTAAATCGTGGCCAAGGTCCTGAGAAAACGCTTCCACTATTACTGTCTTTGAAGTGAAGATCTTGTAGCCCTTATAACAAATGTGTGTTTTGTGGAAATCCCCTGATGATTCTAAACTAACGCATCTGGGTGAAAAGCCTTTGGAATTATAGGTAGATTAATATGATTAATAATATCAACAAATTTGTTATCAAAATACAAATCAAATTAGATAATATTTCTTTGTGTTTATAATGTGTAGACTATTAATGATGTGGGTGGGTCAAAAATGACATCTACATGGGACTTTTAAGAGCCAACCACAGAGTTCAATGTCTATTCTTCTACGAATATTTTGCGATTGTACGTAGTGATTTTTTTGGGGAAAAATGTAGCAGAAACGCTTCAATTGTAGCAGGGTGGGCAGCGCTGTCTTGCAAGAACAATCTCTACATGTCGATTTCCGAAATCGAGTTTTTGGAAAAATTTATCCAGCTAGGAGCTCACTTATTTCAAAAACTTTTTGCGTGACTTCTTCAACTCATAGGGCGGTGTGTAGGTGGCACCTCAACATGCGCGTCCAGCTACTGGCGTATGCTGATGATACTAATATCATTGATGCCTTGATGGCTTTCACGGTTATTAAAGAGCAAGCGCAACTAATTTACCTTAAAGTTAATGAGGAAAAAATTAAATAGGTACATGCTATGAAGAAACAGTTAAACATCTTTTAAATAGATAACAACTTTCTTCCTAACTTGGGATAAGTTTGTGGAGATTTGACACATTACGGCAAATCAATTGGATCCAAAGCTCCAGACTCCAAGGAGTGGAGTTTGCTTACGCAAACCTTTTTTAAAATTCACTTAATATAATTTGACATTTCTTTCATAAATCTTATATCATACAAAAGTAGTTTAATTAATTCATTACTTGTGCTAACTCTCACTTAAAAACAGCTTTCTTTGCCAAAAATTACTATTTCAGTTCGTTTTTCTGGATTCGGATGGTGGTGGGCGCATATGATGTACACAAGTCCCAAATAGTCTCTTGTAGAAAAACATCCAACAACGTTTGAACAGAAAATAAACTATTCTTTACCCCTTTGGTCCACTATTGGTATTTAGCCAATTTTTATCCAAAAGATCAAGGAATATTCTCGCTAACAATTAGCTGTGAAAAAAATTGAAACACTTAAAAATACTTTATTGCTCTTTAAATTGGGTTATCCGTCGAGGTACAGAAAAAAAATCATTCAGTACTGTGTCAACGTCTACTTTAATATTGCGATGTAAATTTACAACAGCAAATCGTTTACCTAAAATACGTTTTACGGCGACGCAGGGTAGTAAATGATTTTTTATTTGGCAGAATCATCAGATGTTTTTCATTAGCTTATTTTTGACTTCTCTGCGATTCTTCTTGTCCCAAGCTGAAATTCACTTATCCATAATTTAGAGAATCAGAATCATAATTTAGAGAAAAAAATACAAGTATGACGCTTCTTAAAAATGTATTTTGTTTGGACAAAACCAGGCACAATTATACCGATAATTTAGGAAATATCCAATTATACCAATTGTGATCGCCGTCTTTTGCGTTACATCGTTGCGCTTATTGTTGACAGCTTCTGCCAAATGATGATTCACAGTTTTTTTGACTCGACTCAGAAATTCATTGCATAAAGTGCTTGCCCCAATTGGAATGCAGCTTAAGATTTTCAAATATAGCACAAACTAGTGTTGCTGAGAGCAGCTTCAGATGATGCTTCATTCGTGTTTTTCACTGACCTCTGCTTGTCAGCAATGGTAAGTCGCAAAACGTTCTTGCTGCTGATAGAACCTTGTGGCTCTAAATTTTTGCTTACACCTTCCTTTAATTGGTCATGTACCCTTTGAAGAGCAAACCGTCTCGTGGATTAATGTGTAAACTGTTCCTCCAGACGCATTGATTTCTCTTACTTCATGTCGTCAACCAGTAGAAGCTTAGAGCAGCATATAGAGAAGAATGGACCACAGGACATTTTTCGACATTATAACCTTGAGCTTCATAAATCTCGCAGCTCATTGATTCGTCATCATAATCCCGATGTCAGTTGTGCATAGGAGAAAACTCTCTTAGGAATTCGAAGTACAATGTGGGGTTCTGCAAGGTTGGATTCTGTCACCAATATTGTTTTTATTGGTGGTTAGCAATGTGCTTAATGCGGCTTTACTGACGGACGGATAGTTGTACTCTTACATCCGAACTCAAACATCTTGACTACGCTGACGATGTATGATTGCTATCGAATAATGGACCTTCACCAGATGACAACAAATGTAGAGAGGGACGTCGTTGGGCTAAAAATTAATACGGGACAAATAAATATGATCATCCTGAGATCGAACTCATTAACTGGACAACCGGTTGAGAGAGTAGAGAGTTTCTAATACCTTGGAAGTATTGTCTCAAGAAGCGAACTAGATAGATAGCCGAATATGCAAGGCAAAATCTGCAATTTAGGCATAATAACGCAATTGGCTTAAACACCAAACTGCGGCTGTTCCGTTTCAATGTTGAATCCGTGCTGCTGTATGGATATGGCACTTGGAGAGCGACCACTACTATCACGAGGAAGCTGCAAACGTTAGTTAAAAGGTGCCTACGCAACGTCTTAGGGTTTTATCCGTATCTCAAACGAACAGCTTTACCGGAGAACAACTATACAGCGAAGAAATTAGTAGTAGATTGGTCATCACACATTCCGAAAAGGTGACAGGCCCATAGCTAACCATGCGATGCAATGCAAACCGGTAACTCAGGATGGATGGCAGAATACGCGGCGGTCCTAGGAGTACATGGCGAAGAACAGTCGAGAAGGAATAATGAAAACTGGGAAAGAGTTGGGGAGACCATTGCCAGAAACCGCACACGATGGTGCATAGGCGTTGTAGAGACCCTAGGACCCTAAATGGGAAATAGGACATAAGTAAGTAAGTATAATAATCTTGATAAAAAGAAAGATTTAATGGATTAATGCCTTCGAGAACCCTGTTCCAGTAGAATCTGTCACGGATGAAAGAGTAAAAGTCAAAAAGTTTTGGAAATGGCTTCGTTGCGGAAGAATACAGATCGGAACTTTGAACTTAATAATACTTATACATTTTTTGTATCCTACATACAACCCCATAACCTCTTTAGTACCCCCTTTTAGGTGCTTGCTGTTTGGTCGCATTAAATTCAAGTAATCATTATTTTCTGAAACTCACAAACCATTAATGGCGTATAACAATTAATTAAATCCTTACATGATAAATATATTTATTTCCTGTGAATCCTTGGAACTACATATAATTAAATTTGCATTTAAATTAAATTTTATTTTATTTCCTCTTCTAAGTCTTTCGTCTTAGAAAAACGTAATCCCAATTAATATTAGTTAATCTCTAGATTAAAACGGACGCAAATTTTTCCCACTTAATACAAGGAATACATTGCACCATGGTCAATTTTTAATGGCTACCATCAATTATCCGTTAGCATAAAAAATAACTTATACCGCTATATAAATTGTTATTTATATTATAAGGAGAACGAATTTCATAAAGGACAGCTGAAATCCTTTCGTAATTACAAAAAAAAAAAACAGAGAAAGATTAAACGAAAATGTCATCTGCATGTCAGAAGAAAATTGCTTTCGCACTCCCATGAGTCGCTGGTCCATACTAGAGAAAAATTTAGAAAAACGAAACAAAATGGTTGGTCACGAACAAAATGAGAATCCAGGTGAAGATAATAGCATAACATTCTTAATTGTGTTACAACATGTACTCACACTAATACAAAGAGAGTCATTAAATAGCAATTAATAAGCTGCTATCGATCGCAACATCTAATTGCGTCAACTAAACTTGCTATCCCTATAAAAAAAAACTTACTAGGAAATTACTAGTAATTGCAGTCAAAGGCTTCTTCCTCCATTTTTCTATAACATACACGCGTATCCCTCACTTTGCCATCGGAAATTTACTTCGTGCAATTATCTTTTCACCGCAACTCTTCGATGTGGTTTTATTTAAATTGCAGCAATTTGTCGCTTGTACTTTGCTTCTGTATGGGAAAATGTGGTCACATACATATATTCGTTTATTCGTCCTAGAGACAGCATAGTTTTGACACACAAACATTTATTAATTAATGCCATATCCAAATAGCTGATTTGAAAATCAAATTGCTTTCCTTCTTCATAAAAGTTACGTAAGGCAGAGAGGAATTGAGTACTTGAATATGCAATTGCTTCAACACCACCACCAACAAGAATGTGAAAGCCTGTACACAATGAAAGTTGAAAGAGATATGACATCTAAACCAAGATTTGCATTTCGTTTCGATTGTGAAGCAGAAAAACTCCAGGTCCAGTGGGTTCAAAACTTGCTTCCGGAATGTCAATACTTTATCGTTTCGTACATCCTGTTTTGCTTAAAACAATCATCCAAAATTTCTTTATAGGATAATTTTACACACATAGGTACGAGGAGCTAAAGCGTTATGAATGAAAGCATTTGTATGTTAATATGGCAGCGTCGCCAGAACATCCGTTTGCTGGTGGGAAATTTACATATTCTCGAATTTATTTCGAATGAGTGTTGAAAGGGATATATGTACATACAAAGGCTTCCACATCTAATGTTTTACGAAACAAAGTAAAATCCTTAATGAGGAATAAAGGGAGAAAGACTGAAAATAAAGTTTTTCGTTTGAAGCTTAAGAATTGCTTGTTTTGAATTTAGAGGAAGACGTAAGAGGCGACGCGGTGAAAAGTTTATTTTAGTGTCTTGAGAAACGGAAGGTGAAGGTTCAATCCCCAATGGGACACAACAATGCGCGTCACCCATTATGAAAGAAAAACCAACAACTTCTAGTTTCCCAACAAAGAGGATTTTTACCCGGTAGTTCAACAATTACCGAGTCTAAGTGCTCTAGGATTTTGATTTGATTTCCTTGTTTTGGATGGGGCCTATTGTGATGTCCTGGTTTAGAATTCGCCTAAGGTGCCGGAGAGGAAGTAATATTAGTTGCCTCAAGGTAGATACTACCTAAAAGCCGAAGACGTGTTGAGAAATCACAGTGGCAGAGAATGTGCTCTGCTGTTTCTTCATTTTTGTGGCACATTCGACATGTGTTGTCTTGAGCAATTCCCATAGCCATGATGTGCTTTTTTACTCTGCAGTGTCCCATCAATAATCCGGTCATTGTGTGTATTGGCCCTCTGGATAGTTGGAGGAGTTGGTTAGTTCTTTTTGGAGAAGGTGATAGTAGAAATAGTTTCGCCTGTCTGTTATTTCCAGTTTCCATGTAGGTAACATGTATTTCGGTCTAACAGGAAGATTCTGTAGTCCCTTTGTTGACTGCCGCTTCAACTCCTTCATCTGTCTACCAGACAGCAAATGTAGGTTTATTCTGTTCCCAGTTTTGTCGTTCTGGGAATGGTACCTTCAAGTTGTGGCTTAAGTTGAATCGAATAGGACATCTGTCTGTCAGTGTGATGCGTAATACTTCTCTGTCTCAAGATGATTAGATTACTGATCCGTTGAATGTGCTGGTTTACTTTACTGACTACACCTTTCCGTTCAGTTCCTCTCTCAAGGCAACTAGTATTCGACAATGTTGTTACTGCATGGGAATAGCTGACGGGTCCACTTCTAGCTTTATATCGTTTTGAAGAGTTTCGTTACCGTTAAACACTTCACGGTATTTCCTAGCAATAAACTCTGTAATATCTTTATAAAAATCTACAAGTTCCTGAGAATCTTGGGAATATTGCTCCTATTATTGCTCCAATGACGCGTATGAATGACGTATGACGCAGTCGTGCACTTTATTTTTATTTAACATCTGACACCATGTTATAATAAGAAGTCGACACATTGGGATCTGATTATAGACATCGCGTATAGCATGCTAACTAAGAAAACACAAAACATCGTTCAAGACCTATATTTCTATATTTTCCAAGAGCTGTGGAATATTAAAAATAGTTTTGCCAACGTTTTGGGATTAAAGTCTGATTATTGAAACTCGTTTTTTTTTTCAAAATCAAATACTTTTATTTGGAGAAACCTTCCTGTTGTGAATATCTAATCAATAAAAATCAAGAAAATATTAGTGGAAAACAAATTTTAACTTTGGTTTCAAATAATTTTATTTTATATCTTGAAACGATAAATTTTCTTCATTCCATAAATTTTCTTAAAAATGACACTTTTTCGTATTGGAAACTTGGAGTATACAGTATTGTGCAAAACCTAAGCAAGTTTTCCTACTCTCATGTAAAAAGTTGTCTCCCACTCTTAAAAATACTTCCCGGTAAACTGTAAATATATTTATTTACATATTTGCATGTGTCCTCAAAATCACCCAAACAAAGTTTTTAATTTTCATTTATTAACAGTAAATAAAAAAAATAAATCAAAATCAGTTCAAAAAACAGCTGTGCAAAACCTAAGCAACTCTTTTAATATTCTGTAAAATATCCGTTATTTTTTATGACTTCAGCACATCTACGAGGCATCGACTCATTAAATTAGAAATAATAGCTGGTGGTATGTTTTCCCACTGTATTTTCAATAAATTTATCAACTCCATTTGGTTTTTGCACCGTATTGTTCCAACGCGACGTTTAAGAATCCCGAATAAATTTTCAATCCGATTCAAATCCGGCGACTGTGCCGGCCCATCAAGAACTTCAATCCGATGATATGTCAGCCACTCCTTGACCATTTTTAAAGTATGCTTCGGGTCGTTGTCATATTGAAATAATATAACAATATAAAACAATCAATTATACCCCCTATTTCAACAAAAGGACCAACACCATAATCAGAAAAGCATGTCCATATCACAACACTTCCACCCCCATGCTTCAGTGTACTTTTACAGAAGCGTGGATTAAGTCTCTGCTTGGGCGTACGCCTAACATATTGTATGCCATCAGTGTTTCACAGGTTAAATTTAAATTCATCACTGAATAACACACTTTTCCACTTGCTGACTGATCAATTAATATATTTTTTAGCAAAATTCAACCTATAAAGTGTTTTAAAGAAAAGATTATTTCAATTCAAAAAACAATTTTATCAATAAACCTTTTCTGTACATGCTTCTTCGTAAGCATAGGTTTCTTCAACACTGAATAACTTTTAAGATCAGCTTCAAGAGCCCGTCTACGAACCGTACTGGAGTCAACGTTCAAATTCAAAGTCGACAATATTTCCCGAGAGGAAATAAAGGGATTTGATTGGATTAATCTCGTTATTTTCCTATCCTCCCGAACAGTTGTTTTACGCGGCCTTCCTCCTACATTATTATTTTCTAAGCTACCGGTAGCTTTATATTTTTTAATCAAACGTGAAACTATAGATTTATTAATTCCGAATATTTTTGCAATTTTTGACTGTGATACACTTTGTTTATATTGGTTAATTATTTTTAATTTGAAGGTTTGATCATAATTAGCGCGCTCCATATTGAAAATGACTGTGAATGACTACCCGATCTTAATCTCTACCCACAATTGAGCAAAATTAACTTTGCACATTGCGTCATGGAAAAACCGTTAAATTTGTGGTAATAACAAGAACTCTTTTAGCAAACTCGAAGTTGCTTAGGTTTTGCACAGCTGTTTTTTGAACTGATTTTGATTTATTTTTTTTATTTACTGTTAATAAATGAAAATTAAAAACTTTGTTTGGGTGATTGTGAGGACACATGCAAATATGTAAATAAATATATTTACAGTTTACCGGGAAGTATTTTTAAAAGTGGGAGACAACTTTTTACATGAGAGTAGGAAAAGTTTCTTAGGTTTTGCACAATACTGTAAGTATCCAAAATATAAGAACAGGCCAAAATTATTTTTTAGTGGAATATCAATTTTCGAATTATCCGTTTTTGAGATATTGTCGTTTTTCTAAAGTACGACTTATGGATATACAGACTGACGGGTAGAACTAGCAAGACACCCTTTTTTGCTTTCTTTTCGTAATAATAAACCTCATTCACCAATTTGAATTTGAAACTTTTCAGCGCGATCGCAAAAACTCTTCGCTCAGTAAAGTATATTAGTTAGTATTGGAGAAATTTGGTTATTCTCTCAGCGGATTTGTATGGTCTTTTTTCTACTCTATCATTGTCAAGTACGGCTGAGGATAGAAAATCTTGAATAAGCATAACTTTGCTATCGGAAATAGACACTCCATATTCAAGGCAATAGACTAAGAACGGACATTTCAGTGTTCCTAACGGAAGAGTGGAATGCAATTCGAAAGAAGGCTAGCACCAGATGAAAAACATCAATCAGCTGTGACATATTAAAAAAAGCTGTGACTGCGGCGTATTCACAGGCCCTAACCCTTTAAGAAGCTACGCTATAAAATTAAACTCAAGAATGACGACATTTGTGGAGGACGATAAAACCTTTTTTTTAGGTATGAATCTCTGTTACTTGAGGAGCAGAAGACTTGGGAGTATTTATTTAGGAATCCAAATCACAAGGCAACCCGCTTTAGGGGTATAGGTTAACTTTGTTATCTTAAGGGTAACATATAATTAATAAAATCTACACCTTCGTACAATTGGAAATGTTTCCGATTTGAAACACTATATGTCAGTATCGTAAAGGGAGGTTCTTAGGATTTAGTGGAAGTCGATCAGATTTGGATAATATTAGTTAAAGAAAGCTTACGGATGAGGTGTTCTTCACGTTCATCACGTTCATCACCTGTGCTATGATAGTTTTTTTCAAAGAAATATATCGACCAATGAACGCTGGAATGGGGTTGGTGCTGAAGGAGTAAGAACAATAGGATAATCGATATAGCTGATGTATAAGGATATGAACCATTTAACGACTTTGTACACTTTGATTGCATGTCAATAAGCAATAAGCAAGAGAGATGTTAGAGCTATCAGTCCAGGGAAAGCCGGAAGCTATGTTGTTTATCACGGTATAAATCGTTTTAGGTATTAACTTGTCACTTATTCACATTTTTATGACTGGATATGGCACTAGGTGAAGATCGTTTAAGATATTTTTGGAGTAAATTAGAGTCGGTGGGGGGAGATTATGACCGTATACATATTTTGTCATTAGCGTAGACAGTTATTAGGTAAAAATGTCATATTTTGTGTTATTTCTTAAAGAACTACTATACCATGGAGGGGAGATGAAGAAATTCTATTTTGGAGAGTGACTGTGGAAGACTGAGAAAGACAGCTAAAAATGTTGGAATATAAGTTGGCCTTAATCATTTTGTATGCCTCTCGATTGGTAAATATACTGAGAAGTCTATGGAAACAGCCCTACATATGCTAGTACGCACCATCGAATATTTTCTGGTACATAATGGTACTAGAGGGCGCTTTTTAACAATGCAACATATCTGCCACAATTGCACTTTCCGGGATTAAAGGTAGAAGCTGCACTTGTTGAGTTGATAAAGCTTCTGCTCACAATCAAATCTGGTGGGGTCCTTTCCTCCCTTCTCTGGAACTTAGTGGTGAACGGGCTGTTTATACGTCTAGAAGGGGAGGGATGTAGAGCGATCGCCTATGCAGATGATATATCAGCTTGTCTGTGCATGAGTGGTGTACTTCGTACTACTCCCTCGGCAGCATCCGACATCCTGTTTCATTTAAAACCACTCGACATCTTAAGCAGACAATTAGCTGCTAAATCGGTCATTCGCCTTAAGGCAGCATCCCAGTGAACAGAGAAAGAATTTCGCCAGACTGTCATTCTAAATCTATTTAAGACCCTTCCAAGGAACATAGATTACACCACACCTCAGCCTAAGTTTCACAAAAATTTTCTAGTCACCATTGAATCCAGATCATTCTGGGAGGAAAGTGATCTCGCGGAAGATGAATCGATCCACTTCTACACCGATGGATTTAGTGATATCCGTTAGAGATAGCCGAATTTTCTCTTCAAGGCCGACGAACTCGCAAAGCACGGAACCACACTGCCTAGTATTTCACCTGATAAGGGTTCCTTAGGCATTACAAATGCCACATGCCAACTAATGCTTCTAATTGGAAGCTATTGAGAAAACTAACCTTTGGGGGAGCCACAAAGCGGATTTGGCCTAAGCTGGATCTGAAACGCTCTATGTGTTTGATCTATCTAAAAAAGACTGCACGTAAGCTCAACAATAGGTGTCATCACTGGACGCTGTCTTATAGGCAGATATGCAACTAGGCTTGGCATGTACAAAATGACTTTTGCATAAGCTGCATGGACGAGGAGGAAGAGGAGACAATCCTAAACCTTCTTTGCGCTTATCTCTCCCAAAAACTTAAGGTCCATCTTGGTGCCTTCTTCCAATTATGACAATCTCCAGGGATCTAAATGGTTTAACGAGTAGAGCAGTAAAAGTTTAGATCCATCCACGTGGTATCACAACGGACCTCTTTTTGGTCTAAGTGAGTTGGGTTGGGTGACGATGAGAAGGTCGCCACGAAAGCGGCTAGTTCTCCCATCCAAGTGTATCGCAATAGGTCCATGCTTCTCCAGCATGTTAAGCTCACCTAACTTAAGAAGTTTATTCTACATAATTTGTGAAAAATATTTATTTAATTGTCAACAACTTTATAAGATTGAACTGCACCAAATCGGCTTAAAGACTGACCTGCCCGCCAGCTTTGAAGGCTCCAATGCCAGTCCATCCGCTCAGAATATCAACTTTAAATTTCCTTTTATAGAAAACAAAGAAGCTTATTGGGTATCGTAAAGTTTTAAAATATATTTACTGGTACATGCAATCGCACACCACCTGCCGTAATAGTTACCCCATAACTTACGCCTTAAATCACACTTTAAGCAACAAAGAAATACTTTGTCTGAAGGTATAAAAATGTTTATGACGTATCCAGAAAAAAATGGCCACCTCCTTCTTTGAACTCCTGAAGCTCGCTACAACTACTATTGAGAAAAAGTTTTACGCACATACAAACATAATATTTACGAGGTTTTAAACAAACATCCAAATATTTGCACTTTACTTTATTCGTTTGGGATAAATCTCATCAGTTTTATACTCATTGTCCAGCTTTATACGAGCCACGACACAAAAAGACAAATAAAATCTTTCAGTAGACAAATACACTTTGAAAAATGTTGTACAACACTATATGAAGCTACTCCGTTGCAATCATTACGGTAGAGTGCAACTCAATTGATAGATAAAAAAAATGTGAGTGCGGAAGAAAACACTACATTTATCGATGTCCACATTCCACTTGTGAAACAAAATGAAAAACTGTTTAAAACTCTCTCTTCCTCCAAGTTTACAGTGTCAACTTGCAAAGGTGGTTGTTATTTGCTATTTATCCCGAAATATCTTTAAAAAAAATCAATATCAAGCTAAATTGAAAACGATTCTTTCGCTCACCTTGTTAATGACAGCTCCTCGAACTGGGTCAGTGAAGTGAATGCGCCGGGGAAACTTTTTAAAAAATATGTCTCCGTTCTTTGTCTGACACTCGTTTTGATTCCTTTAATTATGTCTTTGCTCATTAATGTAAGTAAAAGAAATATCTTCTAAAATTATCGAAAATTTCTTGTGAAAATTCAATTTTTTTTGTCAATGGATGGCATGGCCTTGCACGGAATCGCTTCGTTTATAATTTAATTAAATTGTCCCCAGACTCAAAGCCAATAGATACAATTAAAATATTTCAGTCTTCAGATGGGGACAATGTAACCTCCGTTTTGACTAGGTGTAAGGCAATTGGAAATGCTTTTATATCGGCTTTTGTCGCATTGGAAAGTTAATTAAGTTTGAAGTATTAAGGGAACCATAAATTGTGAAGATAGTCATTTATCATTTTATTTTAAAACGGCCGGGTTTTGTACCAAAGGGAGGCGAATTTAAAAATATTTTAATATTTATTTAATTTTATATTTAGTACATGTAAGGGTAAAACGGGCGAGTATATTACCCCTCTTGGGGATGCTGGTTATAAATAACGTCCTAAAAAATCTTAGGACTTATTAGCGCCATGGTACATCTGCATATGCCCCTAAGTCCCGTGGTCATAATAGAGCAGGGAAAGTATTTAAGTACCTTAAGTGATGTCATGGAGGTCGCCTTGAGGACGATTGGCACTTGGGCAGAAAGTTGCGGTCAGAGGGCAAATTCTTCAAAAACGGTACTGATTATTTTTACCAGAAAATACAAGATACCACAATTCAAGCTCCCAGAGCTCAACGGAGTAGAATTGTGCCTTTCGGATAGTGGGAAGTATCTGGGCGTAATTCTAGATAGAAAATTGAATTGAAATCATAATGTTGCAAGAATCTTATCTATAAAAGAACAGTGGGAGAAACTTGGGACTTAAAACCTACTATGACGCACTGGCTGTATATTTTGGTGGTCAGGCCCATACTGACATATGGCGCAATAGTATGGTGGAAAGCAACCAAAAAGAAAACGATATACGGCAAACTAGCGGCGGTTTATAAAATGGCTTGTATAGCTATTACGGGTGCGCTCCGCACCACCCCCACGGCTTCATTAGACACCTTTCTGAATCTAACACCGCTTGACTTACATATCAGGAAACTGGCTGGCAACATTACAATACGACTCACTTTTTTGTGTCAGTTTAAGGGAAATAGCTTCGGACATAGTACGGTCCTTTCGAAGCTACTGAAAGGAAATTCAATCATAACGGATGGAATGTCCCCCTTAGTTGACTTCGACAACTCTTATGATGTAATATACTGCAAAGAGATGCAGTTATTAAATGAAACGGAATTGTCATTTTTACAGATGGCTCGAAAACGACAGAAAGATCCAGAACTAAGAGAGTTTATAATCCTACCGGGAACAAGCAGCGTCTTTAAATCGGAGGTTCTAGCTGTACCCAAAGCGGCTGAGCAAATGCTGATGAGATCGATATCCGGAAGACATATTGCTATCTATGTATATCGACAGCCAGGCTGCATTTAAGGCAATGGAATCAACTAACATCAATTCTGATGTAGTCGGGAACTATCGCCAATGCGCAAGGCATTATTCAATCAGAAGCGAGTGAGACTGTGCTGGGTGCAGGACGCTGCCGTATTGAAGGCAATGAGCAGGCGGATGAGCTTGCAAGAAGGAGGGCTACTCAATAGTGGTAGGTTGCTAACATAAAACTTTTCCTCTGCATGATGAAGGGTTCGATTGAGAAAATAACCAAAAGGAATCTTGGGGGACACACGAAGATTATAAAACATAGCGGGGATAAGCTCATGATGTTAGTTGGAATCCTGACAGGGTATTTCCTCTTGCGAAAACATGCAAAGAGGCTTGGAATGTCAGGCACTCGTAGGAAATTCTTAGGGATATACTTCTTTCTAGCTTTGGAGGATATGGACGGTACAAACTCCAAAGGCCTTCTTGGCTATTGTAGGGTTATTGGTTGCTATAAACTTGAAAGTGTCTAGTGTTGTGTGATGACTCTTGCATCATACCTCTGTCTTAACCTAACTTAAGGTTGAAACGTATCGACGTCAATTGGAAACCTTCTGAACTAAGCATAGCAAATTTAAATATTGCAGCAAAAAAGCAACAAACACCTTAGAACCGAATTATGTGCTATAGACAGGTGTGACGGGACCAACCTAGAAAAAAATTACAAAAGTTGCACAAATTCAGGCTCTTGACACCTCTCAATTAGTCTTAGCTTGTATGGAAATGCCTACCAAGAGGAAATAAACTAGGCAGGCCTAACGACGTAGCTGCCTGATGGGTACTTGGCCATGCAGCCTTTCAAACCCTTCAATGTCCTATAAAAGGCCAAAATAAAGCAGAAATGGCGTCATAAACTAAATAAATAAAAATAATAGTTTTAAGCTTTTCGTCATTTAAAGTAGTTAGATGTGGTGACCGAAAGAAAGAAGATTACAAGGATCATTTCATATCAGCCTTCTCAGAGCAAATCGAACAAAGTTACGTCGAATAGCTTCAATTCGTCCAAAAAGTCTCCAAAGACGGACTAAGCAATCGCACAAAGACTGAAGAGCTTAGAGGTCGTCAAATTGGATATATTCGCAATAAAATTTATAAGTCCAATGAAGTTAAATTTGAGTGCAAAACTAACTCCAAGATCTATGGAAATTTTAATAGAACTGACGAAAATGCTTCTCTGACATTTAGTTGAGTTAAGAGCCCGCTGTTTTAAAATTTATATATTTTCATATCACCAGCGTATATCAAAATACTCCTGTTTACCTAATACTAACAGTTTATTATCAAGTATAAACAAAATAGGGACTAAGTGTCTTCCCTGAGCAGAGAATAATTCAGAAAAGGAAACAACATGTTGTGGTCGCAAAAAGTCGACGAGTAACCTGAAAGAAAGCTAAATGTAGGACAGACCATAATGGACTTTGACGTTTATACTGAGGAGGAACCATGAACATCTTGTTCTTCCTTTGAATTTTCAAGAGATGGTTTGTGCATTTGTTCAACGCAATCGAGACAACTCTCGGTTGTGAATTAAGAGTAGTTGGTTGGATACCTGCCGCATTGGAGGAGCCGTCTTCCACATTTGGGGCGAAATGCCACAACAAGTTATCTATAGAGAAGTCGAAGGCCAAGGACTTTCCAGACAGGGTATATAATGGCTGCGCTGAATTTTACCTACAGCGCCCTCTCAATGTGCAGCACTATTTATGTTTTTGTGTATAGGTACCGTTGTTGTGCGAGTACAGGAATCCTCCCATTCCGGCGACCGAACTCGTTAGTTAATCAAGCTCGCCACGTTCATTGCACATAACACATCTCTTTCGACCACTCTTTCCTTTCCAGCATCCCCTTCATCATCCGGTTTCTAATCATTTTCAAATTCTAACAGTCCTAAACCCTACAAAGCTGCCCATGAACGCCAACTCTTAAGGTATGAATTAATCCATTTTACAAAGCCACCCTCATATTATATAACGTTATAATCAATATTGGAAAAATCTCGTATGTAGGGACTGCCCCTATTTTGGTATTTCGAAATAAAAGTTATGCTTGTAAGGATCTGCTATTACTCGGCCCAATATTAAGGAGTCTTACAACCTCTTTATCAGAATTCATGTTCCCTAAAAATAGAGTATTTACGTTTTATTCATACAGGACGAAGCTTCAGTTAAGAATTTGCCGTGAATACAAATGAAAAGACAGGGTGGAATATGCTGAAGTCGTAAATGAAGACTAAAATGTTCTGTTTTGTCCCAAAATTTAGAAGAAAAAACTGGAAACACTTCATGAAAGTGTAATAATAATAAGGCATCATCATTATTCAAATGAAAACCAAAGGGTTTTTTTTTAAAGTTGGTTTTTCGAATAGCGATAAAACTGACATTTTGTGGTCGAATTTGGCAACTCTAATGTCATTTATGTTCAAATTTTGTTCAGTGATGAGGCTCATTTTGGGTTGAATGGCTACGTCAACAAGCAAAATTGCCGCATTTGGAGTGAAGAGAATCCACATGAGACCCTTGAAATGCCATAACATCCACAAAAAATTGACTGTTTAGTGTGCTCTATGGGCCAAACTTCTTCCGAAATGTTGCTGGAGAGTCAGTTACCGTTAATGGAGACCGGTATAGAGCCATGATAACCGACTAGTTTGTTCCCGAATTGGATGGCATGAATGCGGATGAGATGTGGTTCCAACAAGACGGCGCTACATGCCACACAGCGCTCGTTACAATCGATTTATTGAAGGAAACATTCGATGAGCGCATTATTTCGCGGAATGGACCTGTCAATTGGCCACCAAGATCGTGTGATTTGACACGCCAACAAACCAGAAATGTTAGGGGACTTGGAAGCCAACATTCGTGGCGTTATTGCCCACATAAAGCCCCAAATGCTTCACAAGTGATTGAAAATTGAACCTCTAGACTTGTCTTCATTCGAACCAGCCGCGGCGGCCACATGCCCGAAATCATATTTAAACTTTAATGGCATAAAATTATCCTTCCAATAAAGCCAAATTGATGAACAGTAAAACGATTTTCTTGTGTTTTATTTCAATTCGAAGTTCTATACCTCTAAAAAAAACACCCTTTGTAAGTAAAATAAATTAATAAAACTAAACGAAAAGCTACTAGTATCATCTTCAATTGCCGCCAAATATTTATTAAAACTTTCTTACCTAATCTGAGTCAAAAATGTTCTTTGGGATAAGCAAGTCAGCCATTATAGTCACTCGCGAAAGTTATCACAACTAAACGAAATGGAGATCCTTTGACAAGTTGGATTATAATTTATATATTTATAGCACCAACTGAAAAACTCTATAGTTATCGCTGTTCTTCTTGTTGTAACTACAAATTACTTACTTGTCATAGATATAAAAATACACTGAACTCTTCACCTTTACACCTTTCCAAAGATTTGCATTGCGTTTAGAATAAATATAATGTTTCTAACGGGTAACTAATACGCAAACTTTTCAATGCCCTTAGTGTCTCAGATTGAAAATCATCTCTGCATCATCTTAGTTTCGTAATTATTTAATGATTATTTAAATACTTTTGGTTAAATTCATAATTTTAATATTCAATCGATTTTGAATATATAGAGCACAATGTACGTAAATAGATAGCGCCAGGAATTAGGAGAATTTCATTAAGGAAATGTTAAATTTTCCACACCCAAGTATTATTTGAAACTTGCTGGGAAATCGGGTTTGGCATTTCAAATAGATACAGATATGTATATCTATTAAGCAACAGCTGGGAAATAGAATAGCATTTAAAACAGAATTTGGATTATGAAGGCAAAGAAAGTGCTGCAAATAGAAGATAATTATTTTCGGGCTGCTCCCTGTAGGGAAAATATGTTTATTTGATACCTAACAGGCGTTTCTTGACCTTAATTGAAGTCGATTATTTTCAAGTTTATGAAGAGAGGGAAGCTCATGTTTACCCGCGAGTCTGTGATTTACATCAAAATGATAATAGTCCTTCCACTTAACTACATCTATTCTGGTTCACTGAGGTATAATATTTTCGAGCAGTAAATCTTTCTTCTTCTTCTCTACATATAAACGACGAAGTTATAATTAGGATTATAGGAATCACAAACCCCCTTCTTAGTGGTCCGTCGGTGGGATTCGCCGGTTCGACCTCAAAAAATATCTGCAGGTCTCCCGATTTTGAATCACCTTATCATTTCATCATTGAGGCCAATCAAATGCTGCTGTTTCTGCATTTGTGTGATCCAGGAGTTTTTAGGCCTGCCTCTCTTACGCGATTGTAAGTAAACGTTGATTGCCATTTCCCCTTTGACGGGTTTCGTAGGATCCCTCCTTTGAACATGGCAATACCAACTGATTCGGTCGTGCTCCAATTTTATCCAGGTGGGTTCTTTGACATTGATTTTGGAACTTATAATTCGATCAAGCTTTGTTACTCCTGCTGTCATGCGAAGCATCTTCATCTCAGCTGCTGTCAACTTGCCCTCATACTTTTTGTACATTGTCCAGCATTGTGAACCGTATGTGAGCACCGGACGCACAACTGCGGTGTAGAGCCTCCCATTCAGCTTAAGGGACATTTTTTGCCACTTCATCCACCCTACGCTTACATGATGATTGATGTCGTCAGCAGCTGTTGCTTCGCTGTTGATCATTGATCCCAGATAACTTTTCACACTTGATAATTACTACCCCATTTAAATAAATGTTCGGAAAGGGTTGGCTTGGGTCAGAGAATGGGCAGTACAGATACTCTGCCTTTTTTTTTTAGCTAATAAGCAGTAAATCTGTATTGGCTGTCAAAGTCGAAATTGTTGCAAATTAAATGCAAGTAAATTGTCATTTCAAATCGATTACCATTGAAATATTAAGCTATTTCCTTCCCCTTTTAATACCTTTTAATATTAAATACTTTATTCGTTTTCAATATGAAATTAAAATAAATATACGGAACTTTGTACGGGTTTGGCCGAGTATATGAAAAAGCTACTCCATACGAACGTGATTGGTATTGCTAGAAATAGTCTAAAACCGTAATAATATTCGAAAACATCACTCTAAGTTTAAATCCCGACCTGTACCACCTGAAAGTTTTATTCGCTGCCCCACCTCTTGCGAACATCTGACAAACATTAAAGAGTAAGTACTTTCATGAGTAGCTTCTCATGCAGGATGGCGCGGCATGCCACATAGCTCATGCTGCAATCGATCTTTTGCGCACCAAATTTCTAAATCGTGCTATAAGCCATCTTGGCGATGTCAATTGGATGCCTAGGAGCTGCGACCAATGTTATGCCAACAATTCGGAAACGATTTAAGCACTTAAGGCCTACATCATCCAGACATTCCGCGAGCTACAGCCCAAAACCATCAACAAGGTCTTGGAAAATTGGAGTGACTGAATGCGTTACTGCAAAGACAGCCGAGTCAGCCACTTGAACGACCTTGTGTTGCATAATTAATGGTAATGTTTGCTCTTACTAAGTTTGCTCTTACTAATAAAGCCATAATACATGGAAAAAATTTAATTTTGATCCACTTTATTGCATTTTTAAAAATAAACTTTTATTTGGCCCAGCCTGTATGCACGAACCGAATCATAAAAAAATCCATTCAATTGTTCACTGTGCAGGTCCTTGCAAAGGAAGATTAACTTTGTTTTATAATATTACACTCCTTCGTATTAATAAACGCGAGCTAACGATGAGTTCAGCTTAAGTCATGAGTTAAATGTAAAATTTTATTAAAACTGACGTTCTCTAACTGTGAGTTAGCTTAACTTATGGTTTATCAAACAAATGTAAGAACTGTTTTTTTTTAATTCTTAAAGAAAAATCAGAAATAACTTTACGGAACATAAATTCACATGAGCAATAATTTCACTCTTTCCCATGTGGAGTTATTTCCCACTAGAAGTGAGAATTAATTTAACACTAAATTTGGTGCAGTTGTTTCCCGCATTAGATTTGGGAAAATACTTGTCAACACTATAATATATGTTTATAAGGAAACTGGTTCGGGGAACGCAAACTTTGTCTATATCCAAAGAATCTTTGCATGTACCCAACCTCGCACATACTCTAAATCTTACAGAGAAATCAAGCAGTTAGTCAAAGGGTGTCATAACGATCCCCATATTCCTTTGTAATGTCTTCAGACCTTAAAAGAAATTATTTCCCAAAATGTATTTTTGAAAAAAATTAGATAAACTTCTCCGATGACCTTTACCTTACCATATGTTATTCTTGGACTAATTCCAAGCAAGAAAATATATACAACATATATGGCAGGCGCAAATTCAACCTTCATATATATATACTCCATCCAAAGGGAATATTAAATTTGACACATAGCTTGTAACACTCATTAATATTCGTCGTAGACCTCCAAAAGTATATAAATTCATGATAGGCGTTGTCAGAATGGCTCATTTAGGAGTTACAGGCTCCTTTGTTGAGCACTGGGTTCCCTAAAAATGAAAATGGCTCCCCAACTTTTTAAAATGCGAAAAAAAAATTGCCTTCTATTGCAGAGTGATAACAAATATTTGTTGCATACATAATTTGCACATCTCTATTTCGAGTACTAAATGCACTTCTCTAATACATTGCCAATGTCAAACAGTGTTCATGACGTTTAAATTTCGAATGGGCATGGGTAATTTAATAAGAAAAAGCCGAAGTAATCTGCGCAGATAGAAATAACACCACCGTCGCCGCCGTCTTCCTTACGATCCCAGGCAAGAATCAACAAAACGACCAAAGAAGATTCAAAACTAACATCTTCATGGGTTAATCTATACACAAAAAAAACATTTTACACCTTTTCGGTGGCTCTTCTTTCACTAAAATGGCTCCCCAAAATCTTCAAATGGGCTCCTCTTTGAAATTAAAAAACTACAGCACTGTTCATGATTAGAATCAAAAGCTAAGACGACTTGGCAATTTGTAGGCTAGAAAGCTAGTTTTTTGTCCGTCCTCTGCCACGCTCACAATTAAGAAAAAAATGTTTTTAAAGTTTTAAGTTGATGGAAAAAAGCACTAAGATGTTCAAGAAATATGTAAACACTGAAGTCCTTAACAAATTTGCCATATCTATAAAGCCACGCCTACATTTTCAAAATTCAGCTTGATTTATTGCGAAGAGTGTGTGAAAATTAGATTCAAATCATATTCCAACATTAATGCCTAGGGTTATCAACAGGGGTATTTTGGCCCTGAGACTACGGGAATTTTCTTTTATCTCCGGGATCCGGGCGTTGCCGGAATTTCCCAGGGAAGCAGTTTAACAATTTAACTCTTAAGGATTTGGTACAGCTATTAAAAATATTTAGATAGGAAGTCATATATCTTAAAAACTACATAAAAGTATATATATATGTGCAATTGAGCAATGTTCGTCCGTTCTTGGATTTATTGTTTTAACATTTTGAGCTAGAAAGCTGATATTCTGAACAAATATCCTCAAGTTCCCAATTTCAAGTTTCAAGTTGACGCGAAAGGATTACTTACTTTACTTAGAGGGTTCCCGACCCCTGAAGAGTCCCTGCCTGAGACTCGGCGGCTTTCCACCCTCTGCGATCGGAGGCAGGCTGCTTCCAGTCATCCAGACCAAGAGCTCTGGCATCCGCGATTGCTTGGTCTTTGAAGCCGAGGTTTGGTCTCCCTTGTCGTCTCGAACCTAGGGGCTGGGATTCGAAGATCCTCTTAGCTGGAGTATGATTGTCTATTCGCTCGATGTGGCCGAGCCAATGTAGCCGACGATTTGAATTTTTGGACCACTTCCACATCTTGGTACAGCTCATAGATAGAGTTCGCTGTTGTATCTTCTCCTCCATTCGCCCTCCTCGCACACAGAACCAAATATCCCCCGAAGATATTTTCTTTCGATAGACCCAAGTATTAACTCTCCTTTCCTGCTAATCGTACAGCACTCGACGCTGTTCAGCAGAACTGACAGAATAAGGATTCTATAGAGCATACACATTGTCCTTCGAGTTAGGAGTAATTCCTCGCCGGATCTGCACCAAGTTGTCATTCGTGACACACCTAGTCATGAACTGCACATTGCTCAGAACGATTTGGGACGTTCACCCCGTTTTTTTTGATAGGATCTTACATGCAAAATTAAAAATAATAATATATTCTAAAAATCTAACCTCCTTAACTTGTTTGTCACGCATAATTTTCGGGGGTGTTTTTTAAAAAAATGCTTTGGAAAATCCGTATTAACAAAGAACCTGGTGTCCTTATTTTTTCGTTAACTAATTTTCATTGCATGGAGCATTTATTTAAGTTGATGTGATTAAATTTCGAAAAAATGCATAAAATACTTCGTCTTGGTACAAAGAAACGAAGCCATTTTAAAAACATAAGGAAAGGCTACAGTCCGCTTGGGGCGAACAGTATGATACCCTATCCATATCCCTATATGCCCGAAAGAAAAAAGCATTAAGAAGGTGGTGGATATTATTTTATTTCATTCTATAAAATTTGTAAAAAAATATATATTTTGAAAAAACGAAAGTGGTCGTGGCCAAAAACTTAGTATGGATATATTGGAGAAAAAATTTGCTAAATATCTTGTTAAACATTTTTTTTCAGTTTCTATGAAAATTTTCGAAGAAAACAGCATTGTAGTAAAAAAAACGCCCACAAAAAGTAGGCGTGGCAAAAGACTGTAGATGACAAACTTATAAAGGAGGGCAATGCTTTCATATATTGTGAAGGTCGTAACACTCTATCTCTCTAATGTTAGCCTTAAAACGGTTTTTTCTAAATTGTGGGCGTGGCAGTGGGCGGATTTAAAATTGTTTAACACTTTATCATTTTGGGATCCTAGGGAGTATATGCTCTTAATTTCAGATTCCTAGCATAAACTTAAAGGCCTCAAAAGTTTATACGGACGGACGGACATTGCTAAATAGTCTTAGGATTTCGTCCTGATCATAAATATACATACTTTTATGGGTCTACGGCGAATATTAAGGGGTGTTACAAACTATGTGTCAAAATTAATATACCCTTTAGGGTATAATGATGTAAACAGAGTCAGATGAAATACTCGTTACCTTGTGGTGTTGTTATTTTGGGGTAAGGGCAAAATATTTTTTTAAAATCTCCGGGCCTGGCCCTCATTACCCTATTAATGCCATACAATTATGTGTGAAATAAAGCCAATTTCAGTTATATTGAAACCATTTTTCTGTGCTTTATTTTAATTTAAAGTTCTCCATCTCTAAAAGAATCACTCCTTATTATTTTGTTTCTTGCTCAAAATGACTGCAAACAAAATTACGAAGGGTTTTAAGCTAATTAACAAAGATATAATGAGAAATAGCTTTGCACGACAAATTCTTACTGTTGCTGTGCAGCTAAGTTACATTACAAGGTTTTGTGTTTTAACCGCCGAAAGCAAAGTAGAAACTAAGATTGCTCGTTAGTTCACTGCAGTTACTGAAGAACAAGAATATCCTGCAGGTTTCTATTATATACGTGAAGAACATATACATTTTTTATATCTCTTTTTGTCTTCGAAAAGGGACAACAAAGTCGTGTAATGTTAAGCGTTTCATGCGAATGGCCTGAAAGCAAACAAAAAATAGTAATAAAAAAAAATATCGCAAACAAGAGGACATCTAAACAACGACATTTCTTTCAATTTGCATTCTATCCACTCGGTTTTTTTTTTTGTATACCCAAAGATCCTTTTCTTTATTGCGACTGAAAAAACAATCAATATCGTCTGCAATTACTAAAGATAAAGATAAAGCTTAACCCAAATCACATCGTTTTCGCTTGCCAATGTCTAGCTGAAATAATCATTTTTATTTTTGAATCCAAATAGACTTTGCCCGAAAATTCCAGATTTTATGTGTCGTGTAAGAGAAGGACTTATTCGTCGTATATAGTTTTTACTATCTAACTCATGAATGCAATGAGATATTTCCCATTAGCTAATTAGCGCCGTGCGGTCGTATTTTTAGATGAGATAAGTATCATGGGATTAACTAATGCAGGATTTATGGTGCGAAGATTCCTACGATGATTATGTTGGTCTAATGAACTGAGAAAATCGATGGACATGTTATTTGCAGTTGGCATTATGTAAATGGACTTTTTAAATGAATGAATGATGGTGATGATGAATTAATTATGATCATTTGAGTAAGTAGGTAATCAATAGTATGGGGGCGGATATCCTTGTGCGTTGATAAATTGGGGCAGTCGATGGTGTGGAATATGTGTTTTTGGTGTGAATTGAATAATGCGTACTGATTGCTTAAAAGCATCAGCGGCAGTGCTTAACGGGGACTTGACGGAGAAAGTTATCGTGAAGCATAAACTTAATTGAAGTTCATAGTATAGTATTGTGGACTGTTGGATACAGAAAACACTTACCGACGGGCTGTGAAGGGTCAGGCAGAATACGGAGACATGACCAGCGCTATGACTTTCGCGATAACTTGGTCTTTAAAATTGATGTTTGGTCTTTCTTGTCGTCTGGAATCTGGGGACCAAACTTGGATTAGAATATGCTGGAAAGCTTTTATTTTAGCTTCTTGGAGTACATAAATATTTGGGAGCAGCTCAGTTCTCCCTTTCCGAACAGGATCGAATATCGATAGATAAAATTTCATCTCATTAAATACTCCGTGGCGTATTTGTTATTTCAAGTGTCAGTCTATTGGAGAAATTCGAAATTCGCCTGTCGAAAGATGTTTGCTGGAATTATGACAGATCTCTTAGAATCCTGTCCAGTCTAAGAGAAAGTTTTGCGATCGTGTGAAAATTTCAAACTGAAATTGAGTATTTAGGATGATATTACGACTACAGAGAAGTCAAAAAAGTGGGTCCTACAATGCTTTGTTATGATGCTAAGTTGAATAAATTTGAGTTTTTCGATTTTTGAAATAATTTTTTCATGTAATGTTTTTTGAAATGTAAATCAAATTCGTTTTTCTCAAAAACGGCTGTAACGATTTTGATAAATTTTTGTATTTTGAACAGCCGCATAATCGTTTGATAACAAATCCTCGCCACGGCTTCGATGACATCCGATGGTCTTTATTTTTAATGACTCTGAGACAGGTTCAATGTCGTTAATGTGCCAAATTATCTCATCATTTAGCTCTTGAATTGTTCTTGGCTTATTGACGTATACTATTCCTTTTAAATATCCCAAAATCACATGCTCGTGGCGGGCAATAAACATAGTCTCTACAAGGTGGTTCAAATGCAAATGCCATCAAATGTCATTGTTGTTTAATATTTATTGTGTAGGCAGATATAGACAGATATTTGACCATGGCAATGGAGCGATACGAATTCCAAGTGGTTATGTGAATAAACAAAAATTGTTTGGATTTCTGGGTAACGATTTCAGCTATTGCGTCCCCTCAAAGTGACTTTTTGGTGCGGCTTATGTAGTGAAAAGTCGTTTTTTTTTGCCGCGAGTTGCTCTGGTCTTCAATATTGTTGATTCCAGCAGGTGAGAGCAAACGCTGACACAGCTCAACACAGGAGAGATTTTAGATCAAAATGCCCTACAACGAGCTCAAATTTGCATCACCTAAGGACGTGATCATTTGCTTTTTTCCGTTGTAAGGATATTTTAGCTTATTGAACAGATTATTTGAAAGCGGCAGTGGATGACAAATCGATTCACTTCAAAATCTTTTATGCGGAATAAGCGTGGGGGATATGGTTTGAGAAGGTTGAAAAAAAAATCGTTAGACCCAAACTGCATGCTGTACCTTAAGACTACACTTATTATATGCCTTAAAAGTCCGTCTCAAACAAGTCATCGTCTTCCCCATAAGAAATATTGAAAAGGAGTGAAAAGGAGTGTGGCTGGCGTCTTTGGACCTTACAACAAGGTCTCCATACCAATGGGAATGTGTTCGAGGCTGAAATCCATGACATTGAGTCAAGCGATAGATTAAACTTTGGAAAATATATTTTAAAGGCGTCAAAATGCTCTTAAAACTTCATTTTGCAATCTCTAAACAATGTTTAACTTGTATGAGTCCCCGGCCACCATGGAATTGTTGGCAATGAATCTGTGGATGAATTAACAAGAGCTGGTTTAGACTCACCGTTCTTCGTACCATAACCATATTGCACAGTCGATTGTACTACTGCAGATTGACGATTGAAAGCATCAACGTCATCTAGCTAACTGCGAAAATGTCCCGGGACTCAGACAATCCAAAAGACTAATCAAGTCTTACGCTCCCACAAGAAATACTTATGCTAGATAAGGAAAGTAAAAAAAACTAGTTAGCTTTCTCACAGGTCATTGTGGTCTGACATAATGAAATGAAAATGTAGGTTCTTTATGAAAGAGGACGAATATGAAAGCTCGGCATTTCATTGATTAAGAAGACGTATTTTCTGCCTACTAAGAGTTAGGCAAGGTCTTACAATATTCAGTGAGCCAATGTGGGACTAAGATGGGGGACTAAGGGGTTGACTGATAGAGCTTGTTCCCGGCACCAACCCCCAACAATGTTAAGCGTTGATTTCAACTGATGCACCTGAACTAGACTCCACTGTTTAAATTTTTAAAATATTCTCCAAAATACCGAGTGCAAATTATAAACCGAGCTTTTTGGGAAGAATATTGTTTAAAATAAACAAAATTATTAATAACTTTAAAATTTTAAAACTCTTCTGGCTGACGCGGCGAATAAAGTTACTACCACGTGCTGTATTACTATTGTGAGATATTTATTTATTCTACCAAACCATAATACGCGGCTGTTCAATGCTTAATATCTTAAAGAGTCTTTCCACAAAATGCTTTAAATTTAAATTAAAAAAAAAACCGACAACTCATCAATTACTTAAGCATTTTCGCAAAATGAAACACCCAATTTAATCTGCTACATTTGCTTGTGTATCACGGCGCCTATAGTCTTTTGTGGAATGTATTATTCCGCCATCGGCTTTAAATTTCAAAAAGAATTTTTCATACAACCAATCCCGTTGATATAGTACACATTTTTATTACTTTGCATGGATTATGAAATTTTACACAAATAAACAAGACCGATGTTAAACAGAATTCTTAAGATCTTATTTGTGTAAACCTACTTGGAGTTTAGCTGCTCGTTAAACCGCTAAGCTTGCATGCAATGCGTATACATGCCATAAGACTCTGAAAGATTAAGATTAATCCTAAACTGTATGAGGGGTGCTTAGTTAAAGCTTTGAATAACATTAATTTGATATGTTTTAAAGAGCACTTCGAAATACCTCAAACCATATTGTTATGTTTATCTTCGCCTCGAGAGGTTCTTACAAATCAAGTATCACAGTGTCTGCGGAAATTTCAAAAGACCAAAAGACAAATCGCATTTATTTCGAAGGACGAAAGACACCTACATACGTTCCATAAGATTTCAGGTAAGGTAACCTTCGCCACATAAAGCAATCGTAAAAATCATTATCTTCGCGACATAAAATGAAAATGTAAATAAAAGGTCGTATTTCTTTGCAGCTGTGACGCATTTAATTTTTTTTCGTTCGATACTGAGATTCTGACGCGACTTTATTTATATTTTATGGTTGTATTTTTAGTATATTGTGATATTGTGAAGTTGGAAGGAGGTATTTGCATAAAACATTGTCGAGCAAGCAATTTTAAAATAATTAGTCGAATTCCAATTTGATTTTAGCTCGATGTATATTTGAACTCATAGGACTGTGTTTATTATTTATTTATGTGAATATTAATTTGGGGAAAACTGGACGTGTCATTTCCTTACACTTATCTCATTAGGTAGCAGAAATTTATAAAGTCTTTTGGGCAAATGGATTTTATTTGTTTTAAAAAGTCCCTTGAAGCTGAAATGGGTGATATATGTACTTGCATAGGGTCCGCCAAATAACTTTTTTTGTTTTGAAAATGCTATAAAAAAATCTACTGAATATTTTCGCAAATTTCTTTTTTTATTTAAAAGTACAATCCTTCCGGTTAATAATGGAAAATAATTTCATTCAAATGGCTGCCTCGGCTGGCCATGCAGTAGCCTACACGATCGGTCCAATTTTTAAGCACATTATCGATTGTGTGCAGCTGTGTTTCACCAATGGCTTCACGAATATTGTCCTTTAAAGCGTCAATTGTCTCTGGGATGTCGGCGTAACATTTATCTTTTACGGCACCCCACAAATAATAGTCCAACCGTGTCAAATCGCAGCTCCGCGGTGGCCAAACGACATCAGCTCTGCGGCTGATAATGCGATCTTCAAAAACAAGGCGCAAAACATCGAGTGTAGCTTCGGCTGTGTGGCACGTAGCGCCGTCCTGTTGAAAAAAATGTTACCAATATCCTCCTTTTCAATTTTTGTGAACAAAAATTCGTTCAACGTGGCCCGATAACGATCGCCATTGACTGTAACGGCCACTCCTTGTTGTTGTTGTTGTTCGTTGTTCAAGCGTATACACAACCATATTCGTTCACCGGAAGGATAAAACTAATTATCTGTCAAATCAGATATGAGCTAAGCGTTACCATTCGCTACCAACGGCTCTAAGCTTTGTTTTGGCGTATACGCGAGCTTCCTTAAAGTAGATTCTAACGCCAAAAAATTTTGTTGCGCAATCTGACAAATGGAAACTACTCTGTAAGTATGTGATAGGCCAAAACACTTCACAAGCTGTTATGGCGCGCGTCTAGTTGAGAGTAAAACGACTCTCAACTCACTCTCGAGAGTAGTTTCGAAAGTGTACTTAGTACCAACAACATCTCTCGGAGAGTTGGATCTTTACTCTCGAGAGTCAAAGATTCTGGGAGTAGCTCCCAATTGGTCTTGGACATATGTGTTGCGCACTCTCAGAGTGTTTGTATTGTGGGAGTATCTCTTGAGAGTGATTAAACAGGTTGAATGTATGTTCGTATGTACAAAGATTGTCTTTATAAAAGCTAAAATTATCTGGATATCATTATATTATTATTCTACATATGAAAGGATGGGCCAAATTTAAGTTACTTTTTTAACTTTCTCGTATACATTAGTAAGTATACGAGAAAGTTATTGCCATCGTGCGGAAATTTCGGACTATGAGGGATGATATTACGACTGTAGAGAAGTCCAAAAAAGTTGGTCCTCCAATGCCGTCCGTCGGTCTATCTGTCTGTCTGTCCGGGCCCCGTATGGCGACACGGTTCGACGGATTTGATTCAGAGTTCGTATATTAGGTTTTTGGGGTTAAATCTCGGGGCATATTTTTATTTTTTGCTTTATCGTTTGAAATATTGGTACCTGCCATACAATTTTTTTGGTGAAAATCACTTAAAATTGTTTTTCTTCAAAATGGTTCTAAGGATTTTGGTCTTTTTTTGTGCTAAGGATAATTGGGATAGGACCAAAAATATTGCATACCCAGTTTTTGGAAAAAATTCGAGTTTTTTTTATACTATAAAGATGAACAAATTTGCATTTTTCGATTTCTAAATAAATTTTTTTTTTAATTTTTTTTCATATAACGATTTTTTAAAATTTGAGTTAAATTCGTGTTCTTAAAAATGGCTCCAACGATTTTGATAAGTTTTTTTATTTTGAACAATTATGTTAAAGATGTCCAATGTGAGAAATTACATCAAAATCGTATGTGCCGTTTTTGAGAAACCTAATAAGTGATTTAAATAAATTTGTCACCATTCATTTTCGATTTATTTTGCGATTCAATATTTTTGGATCTCATGTACCGAGAAAGTTTCGTATGACGCAGTCGTGCACTTTATTTTAAATGCAATCAAATAAACAAAATTTATTTGTTTCCATGTTTTATGTTGTTATTAGTAAGAACTTCCTCGGCTGCGTTTGCAGTAGCGCAGTAGTAACTGTAATAGATATATGTAGGCCTTAAGTTCTTGAATCGTTTCCGGATAGTCGGTTAACAAGTTCCCTTTTTGCACAAACTTGCGTACAGCAGGCGCGGTCGGAGCTTAAATTCGGCCAAAACTTCTTTTCAAAAAACCCACAGCACTCACCGTGGAAATATGTTTTCAAGATTTCCCAACGTTGTTCAAGCGTAAAGAGACTCATTTCAATCCGCGGAACCAAGATTTCGAGCGGGAAACAGCTGTCAGTGATGTCTATGATTTAAAAAGAAACCATTAGATGGCGCACCTTTTATATGTGTATTTATCTAGGTATAACAATTCAAACCAGATATAAAAAGCAACTATATTCTAGGTAAAGCTTTAGCTTTTCACATTAATTAAAATGGTACCAAACAATAAAGATTTTTTGGAAATGCTTCCTTGCATTTTGTGGGACTTTCGGCAGCTACTCGTCGGCTTCACCAACAAAGTCTAACTTGCAGTAAAACTTTGGTAGTGGCTTCCAAATTATCCAACAGCTAATGAACTCACGGAACGGAATGAATTTTATAAGTGCGATCTGAGTCACAGTTGAATTCCAGAGCACGTTCGCAATCACGAATACACTCGTTCGGCTTGTTTAGCCAAAAAAGCGTTGCTGTGATTCAATTCTAATGGCCTAAGTGCACAAATCGATGGTTTCTCGTGTATGTGATACTGTTAATTTTAACTGAGAAAATCAATTCCCAAAATATTTAAACTCAAAATTGCTTCCAACATTCTTCAAATCTTAGAATTTGACATCGATATGTCTGGCGGCTTGCGATATAGGGTGCCCCATAAAAAGAAGACTACATTTTTGTCTTATAGTCTTTAATTTTCTAGGAACATGGAACATATAAAAATCAACTAAACAACACAGTTCGTTTGTTATCATGTTTTACAAAATAACTCAAAAGACTCTTCAAAACAATTACTTTTGCTCAAAGTATAATAAGTTGCTTTGACGAAATGTTAACTCCTTCACAATTTTTATTTATTCGAAAAGCATTTGCATAATTGAATTCCTGTTTGCAAACGCTGCAAAAAAAAAACAATGTTGTCACCTTTTTAAGTGATTTTAGCCTATATTAGACCGGCTTCATATGACAAAGCTGTTGCGTTAAAAAACGCCACAAAAATTTGTTTCCCCTCCAACCCTTCCACTCTCATACCCAATCCACTTTTGCGCCCTATCCTCTCATTTTTACTTCGGTCATCCTGCTGGGAGATTGGTTAACTGGTCGCCTCTGATTGACCCTTAATCCCAATCAAGCTGGCTCGTTTCCATGAGACCCGGAGGATGACAAAAGCAGGTATGGAGCCCAACGGCGTGTTGGCATCTCGACAACGATGGGTGGGGGAGGACGATCCCTTAGCACACCCCAACGTGATTCCCAACGGGTCGGGATGAAGACCCTGTTAGAGCCAGACAGACTGTTTGTCTGTACAACGATGGGTGGGGGAAGATGGGAAATAATTATCTCTCCCCCAACGAAGCAAATCGATCTGGCAGATATTACATTAACATCAACACCAAAACCAACAAAACATTAATATACAACACTATAACTGAGGGCAGGAGCCCAAATACAAAACACACTGTCAACAACTTCAACAACATTCACCAACCACTCACATAAGAAAACCTAATGAAGACTTCCATGACCAAGAGCCCAACAATTAAACATTTTTGTAAGAAATAGCACGCTATACAGATTCCCCTTCCCCCAAATCTGCGCGAAAGTCCACCGGGTTAGAATAGTTTTTCGGTTACACTCCTCCTCAAAGACTCCTGGGGTTGTACTAAATTGGGACACCAGCAAATATTGACCCAAAACTAAAATCCGTCTTTGTTTCTTCTTTCTTTTTCATTTTTGGTTTACTTTGGTATTGTTTTGCTATTAACTTTTATTCGTTGGGGACATTTTCGCGTTTCAATCATTTCTCGATTCTTTCAACCTTTTATCTTGTCGAATTGTTTAAGTGTTTGTGAACACGTCCTCTTGGGGAAACTTGTGTGAATGTGGTCATCGATTCGCTCAGCCCCAGAGTTGCAGCGAATTCGAAAGAGAGTATGAGACGGAGGCGGTGGCACACTCCAGTAAAGTGACAGAGTGCATGCTAGAAAAAGCCGCAGTGGATTCCGTTATTGCTGAATGTGGGGGTATGAAAGAGAGAGTGAATGGTCCATCACGGACAAAGAAACCTGGAAGTGGACAAACCGACACTTCTTGGTTGACCATCAAAGGTTTTAGTAGACTTGAGAAAATCGAGGAAGTTTTTTTGTTTCAATATAGTTTTGCGGATTGCGCTAGTTTTTTTTTTGTATATATATTTGTATCTGGGATTTCTGATCGAGATCAGAATCCAACACAAAAAAAAAGAGGAGAAAAAGAAAGAAGACGGCCGACAAAGGATATAGCGGCAGGACAGGCCGCTGATCCCCAGGGGTACAAATATCAGGATTCCTAGAGGAGCAGATTTTTTTGTAAAAGCTAAGTATAGTGATTTGGTGTTTAAAAAAGTTTCGTTAAGTTAGGCATTTTATTTTAAGAACCCGGTAGGCTTTTGTCACGGTAAAATCCCGCCCGTTTTACCCACCATTACTTTACCTTTTCTTCATACCTTTTCGTTTCAGAATTTTCTCCTTCCCTAAAATTATTTCCATCTCCGAACTCACCCCAGCTGAGCAACCGGGACGGTAGCATTCAACAGGCTACCTGTTGCACTTCTCTTTCGGCGAATTCCTGTTGACGTTTCCCTATTCCGCCAGTATTCGACTGTTTACCACCGGCGCAGCGGCGGCTATATTCTTCTCACGTTTTATTTTTTTGCGCATTTAAACTCGGTTATTTTTTACTAACCCACCCCCGAAATAAAGTGCAACAAAGCTTGGAAATAAAATTCCCGGGTCTGGATTTTAAGAGGTGCCTGAAAATTCGAAACAAAAAACTTACTTTGTTTAGAATTTTCTATTTTTTTTGAAATATGGAATTTAATTTCATATTTTAAATCTATTTTTTCACATTAGTCGAATCTCAAATCTATGGCGAACGATTGTAACGAATTTGTTTTCTAGTATTACTGGTTCCAGAATTCAAAATTTGCAATAATAAGTTTGATCTCGTCGGTTCGATGATATGAAGAATCTGAACGCAACTTTTCCCTTTTTGTGGCAATTTTCAAGAACGAAAACTAAGATTCGAAATGCCGCAACAAGTTTCGACGAAAAATACAAATCAAACCTGAAGAAAAATAGTTAATCCATCTAAGAAGATGTGAGTTTCCTGAATGCAGTTTTTAACTTTCTCGTATACTACTAAGAGAAAGTTATTGCGATCGTGCCGAAATTTCGAACTCAAACTGAGTATGAGGGATAATATTACGACTACAGAGAAATCCGAAAAAAGTGGGTCCGCCAATGACGTCCATCGGTCTGGCTATCTGTAAGTCTTTAAATTGTTTTTTCATTTAACGATTTTCTTAAATTTAAATTAAATTCGTTTCCTCCGAAACTGTCCTAACGATTTTGATAAGTTTCGTATAACGCTGTTGTGCACTTTATGTTTGTATGTATTTTGCATCATTCCTGCCACATTCTCTAATCGTACCTTTATTGCAAGAAAAATACGTTTTTAATCGCTCGTGCTCTTCAAAATATCTTTTTTTAGGACTTGCTATTCTTTTTATCAAAGCACCTTTAGCAAGGAAGTCAGATCTCGATATAATTATAAATGATACTGTTAATTTTAATTTTTAACTTTGCCAAAATATTTAAACTTCTGCTCAAAATTGCTTCCAACATTCTTCAAATCTTAGAATTTGACATCGATATGTTTGGCGGCTTGGGATATAGGGTGCCCCATAAAAAGAAGACTACATTTATGTCTTATAGTCTTTAATTTTCTAGGAACATGGAACATATAAAAATCAACTAAACAACACAGTTCGTTTGTTATCATGTTTTACAAAATAACTCAAAAGACCCTTCAAAAAGATTACTTTTGCTCAAAGTATGATAAGTTCCTTTGACGAAATGTTAACTCCTTCACAGTTTTTATTTATTCGAAAAGCATTTGTATAACTGAATTGCTGTTTGCAAACGCTGCAAAAAAAAAAAACAATGTTGTCACCTTTTTAAGTGATTTTAGCCTATATTGACCGGCTTCATATGACAAAGCTTGAAAATAAAATTCCCGGGAATGGATTTTAAGAGGTGCCTGAAAATTCGAAACAAAAAACTTACTTTGTTTAGAATTTTCTATTTTTTTTGAAATATGGAATTTAATTTCATATTTTAAATCTATTTTTTCACATTAGTCGAATCTCAAATCTATGGCGAACGATTGTAACGAATTTGTTTTCTAGTATTACTGGTTCCAGAATTCAAAATTTGCAATAATAAGTTTGATCTCGTCGGTTCGATGATATGAAGAATCTGAACGCAACTTTTCCCTTTTTGTGGCAATTTTCAAGAACGAAAACTAAGATTCGAAATGCCGCAACAAGTTTCGACGAAAAATACAAATCAAACCTGAAGAAAAATAGTTAATCCATCTAAGAAGATGTGAGTTTCCTGAATGCAGTTTTTAACTTTCTCGTATACTACTAAGAGAAAGTTATTGCGATCGTGCCGAAATTTCGAACTCAAACTGAGTATGAGGGATAATATTACGACTACAGAGAAATCCGAAAAAAGTGGGTCCGCCAATGACGTCCATCGGTCTGGCTATCTGTAAGTCTTTAAATTGTTTTTTCATTTAACGATTTTCTTAAATTTAAATTAAATTCGTTTCCTCCGAAACTGTCCTAACGATTTTGATAAGTTTCGTATAACGCTGTTGTGCACTTTATGTTTGTATGTATTTTGCATCATTCCTGCCACATTCTCTAATCGTACCTTTATTGCAAGAAAAATACGTTTTTAATCGCTCGTGCTCTTCAAAAGATCTTTTTTTAGGACTTGCTATTCTTTTTATCAAAGCACCTTTAGCAAGGAAGTCAGATCTCGATATAATTATAAATGATACTGTTAATTTTAATTTTTAACTTTGCCAAAATATTTAAACTTCTGCTCAAAATTGCTTCCAACATTCTTCAAATCTTAGAATTTGACATCGATATGTTTGGCGGCTTGGGATATAGGGTGCCCCATAAAAAGAAGACTACATTTATGTCTTATAGTCTTTAATTTTCTAGGAACATGGAACATATAAAAATCAACTAAACAACACAGTTCGTTTGTTATCATGTTTTACAAAATAACTCAAAAGACCCTTCAAAAAGATTACTTTTGCTCAAAGTATGATAAGTTCCTTTGACGAAATGTTAACTCCTTCACAGTTTTTATTTATTCGAAAAGCATTTGTATAACTGAATTGCTGTTTGCAAACGCTGCAAAAAAAAAAAACAATGTTGTCACCTTTTTAAGTGATTTTAGCCTATATTGACCGGCTTCATATGACAAAGCTTGAAAATAAAATTCCCGGGAATGGATTTTAAGAGGTGCCTGAAAATTCGAAACAAAAAACTTACTTTGTTTAGAATTTTCTATTTTTTTTGAAATATGGAATTTAATTTCATATTTTAAATCTATTTTTTCACATTAGTCGAATCTCAAATCTATGGCGAACGATTGTAACGAATTTGTTTTCTAGTATTACTAGTTCCAGAATTCAAAATTTGCAATAATAAGTTTGATCTCGTCGGTTCGATGATATGAAGAATCTGAACGCAACTTTTCCCTTTTTGTGGCAATTTTCAAGAACGAAAACTAAGATTCGAAATGCCGCAACAAGTTTCGACGAAAAATACAAATCAAACCTGAAGAAAAATAGTTAATCCATCTAAGAAGATGTGAGTTTCCTGAATGCAGTTTTTAACTTTCTCGTATACTACTAAGAGAAAGTTATTGCGATCGTGCCGAAATTTCGAACTCAAACTGAGTATGAGGGATAATATTACGACTACAGAGAAATCCGAAAAGAGTGGGTCCGCCAATGACGTCCATCGGTCTGGCTATCTGTAAGTCTTTAAATTGTTTTTTCATTTAACGATTTTCTTAAATTTAAATTAAATTCGTTTCCTCCGAAACTGTCCTAACGATTTTGATCAATTTTTGTATGAACGTAGGTGCCGTTTTTGAGAAAATCAAATTTTGTGATTTATATAAATTTGGGATGTGATGAAATGTTACAATTCTTTTTGAGGCGATTTAAAAATGCACATTATGTAGCGAGAAAGTTTCGTATAACGCTGTTGTGCACTTTATGTTTGTATGTATTTTGCATCATTCCTACCACGTGCTCTAATCGTACCTTTATTGCAAGAAAAATACGTTTTTAATCGCTCGTGCTCTTCAAAAGATCGTTTGCTATTCTTTTTATCGAAGCACCTTTAGCAAGGAAGTCAGATTTCGATATAATTACAAGAAATTTTGCAGGCCAGAAAGCTAGAAGAGCTGGGAAATAAAAGAGAAAATTTAGTGAAGTAGAAAGCAACGCAAATAAATACACTTTTTAGTTATTTTATGAAGGAAAGTGTTTTTATGCTTGAAAATAGCTTATAAGATTAAGATAAATTTTCACTAATTTAGGGCAAAAAAGCACTAAAACCCATACTCTGATTCATTTGAATAAAAATTTATTAAAACCTAAAAAAACTAGATACACTCAAAATACAAATAAATAATATACAGTCGAACTTTGGTAACTCGAATGACAGTGGTTAGCAATAGCGCCAAGACTGAAATTTACATCTAATTTTTTTTTGACTGTATATTCATTTCATTATGACACTTTTGAATTCTTTCACTTACAGTATTGTGCAAAACCTAAGCAACTTTTCCTACTCTCATGTAAAAAGTTGTCACACACTTTTAAAAATACTTTCCGGTAAACTGTAAATATATTTTTTTATTTACATATTTGCATGTGTCCTCAAAATCACCCAAACAAAGTTTATAATATTCATTTATTAACAGTAAATAAAAAAAATAAATCAAAATCAGTTCAAAAAACAGCTGTGCAAAACCTAAGCAACTTCGAGTTTGCTAAAACAGTTCTTGTCATTACCACAAATTTAACGGCATTTTTAAAGTGGGTTTTTCCATGACGCAATGTGCAAAGTTAATTTTGCTCAATTGTGGGTAGAGATTGCGATCGGGTAGTCATTCACAGTCATTTTCAATATGGAGCGCGCTAAATATGATCAAACCTTCAAATTAAAAATAATTGCAAAAATATTCGGAATTAATAAATCTATAGTTTCACGTTTGATTAAGAAATATAAAGCTACCGGTAGCTTAGAAAATAATAATGTAGGAGGAAGGCCGCGTAAAACAACTGTTTGGAAGGATAGGAAAATAACGAGATTAATCAAATCAAATCCCTTTATTTCCTCTCGGGAAATATTGTCGACTTTGAATTTGAACGTTGACTCCAGTACGGTTCGTAGACGGGCTCTTGAAGCTGATCTTAAAAGTTATTCAGTGTTGAAGAAACCTATGCTTACGAAGAAGCATGTACAGAAAAGGTTTATTGATAACATTTTTTTTTAAATTGAAATAAACTTTTCTTTAAAACACTTTATAGGTTGAATTTTGCTAAAAAATATATTAATTGGTCAGTCGGCAAGTGGAAAAGTGTGTTATTCAGTGATGAATGTAAATTTAACCTGTGGAACACTGATGGCATACAATATGTTGGGCGTACGCCCAAGCAAAGACTTAATCCACGCTTCTGTAAAAGTACACTGAAGCATGGGGGTGGAAGTGTTATGATATGGACATGCTTTTCTGGTCCTTTTCATGAAATAGGGGGCATAATGGATCGTTTTGTTTGCAAGGATATTTTGGAAAATGTGATACTGCCGTATGCCGAATGGAATATGCCACTTTGGTGGATATTCCAACATGACAACGACCCGAAGCATACTTAAAAAATGGTCAAGGAGTGGCTAACAGACCATCGGATTGAAGTTCTTGATTGGATTTGAATTCGATTGAAAATTTATTCGGGATTCTTAAACGTCGCGTTGGAACAATACGGTGCAAAAACCAAATGGAGTTTATTAATTGATTGAAAATACAGTGGGAAAACATACCAGCAGCTATTATTTCTAATTTAATTGAGTCGATGCCTCGTAGATGTGCTGATGTCATAAAAAATAACGGATATTATACAGAATATTAAAAGAGTTGCTTAGGTTTTGCACAGCTGTTTTTTGAACTGATTTTGATTTATATTTTTTATTTACTGTTAATAAATGAAAATTAAAAACTTTGTTTGGGTGATTTTGAGGACACATGCAAATATGTAAATAAATATATTTACAGTTTACCGGGAAGTATTTTTAAAAGTGGGAGACAACTTTTTACATGGGAGTAGGAAAAGTTGCTTAGGTTTTGCACAATACTGTACATGGGACCGGCATTTTCCTGTCCCGGGCCCGAGTTTTCTCTCGACGACCGTGGTCTTATGGACAATTTCACAGAAATCCTTACCTGTTACACTTGACTCTATTGCTGAAATCAAGCACAATGCTAAAACTTTTGACACATCTTATTATTTATTCCTTCATCTGTTGCTGTCTGACCATGGATACTCTCTCGACAGTTATTGCAACTTTAAAAAGTCCTTATTTCTCTATTTTACATAATTCCAAAAGTTTTTTTTCACCTCGGAGAATGGTTTTCAATCAAAAGAATTCTCCTGGGGCAATATGAATTATGAACATTTATCTATTATGGAAGTTTTCTAAGTTGAAAATATGCGATGGAAAAGGGATCTACAATTAAAAACCTTTTTCTGTTAGCTTGTAGCTCAATTTCGATTAAGTTTTTTTTTGGATACCCTAAAATGCTCATATGTTTTAGATAGACAATCGAATTTCGTCTATGTGACAGTTATAAATTTTTCCTCGCCAGAAATGAATGTGCAAAAATGTGAGATTGATAAATTGATATTTCGAAAGTTTGGACAGTCCAAATCAATTTCAAATTCACTTAAGTTTTACGAGTGTACAGAGAGAGCCAACCGAATTAAAGTCTCACACAAAAGCGCCAAGCAATAAAAATATTCATCACCTCCTAACCTTTTCAAACGGACGAATCCCAAAAAAATATTCTTCACTTTTGCTTTCAATACATACACGCGCACATAAAATGGAATTAAATCAGTTACAACAAATCATTTACAATACACTGGCTAACTGAGTCGTCCGTTTCTTTTTTCTTTCTCCCTCTTGACGTGTAAAAAATGAATTAAAATCAGTTTATAACTTTTGCTTTCATTTGCCCACTGTTTTTCAATTTTATTTCCATTTCTATATATTTCTCGAGTTGGACAAAAAGGCTAGACAAAAATATTAATTCTAAAAAAGGACGAAAGAGAATATCCTCTTTTCATCATTTTCAGATAGAGCAAACAAAATTTTGTTGTCGAGATACTTGAACTGAATCTCCCCGCTTTTTGTTTTAAGAGCATTTGTTTTGTGAAGCTACACAAAACATTAATAAGGGTATTGACTCTAATTCAATGAGGACAATAAAATAGTGCTCATAAATATGATGGAACTGTTCATTCAAGAAACAAATATTCCTTGGTCAATTGAATGGTTTTGCGGGCGCAAATAGGCGAAAAGGACGAAGTTAATTAACAAATAACGAAACCATTCACTGTACATTTGAATAATGAATTGGTAATTAAAGGATTAAACAAGAAGACCTGATCATGAATGCAATTTGCCTTCGAAAATGTGGATCTGAATTTAATTAAAAAAGAAAAAAAAGAAAAGAGGAACAAAAAGTAGCAGGTGAAGAAAAGAACGCAATGATATGTGCAAATTTGATTATGTTCTGCAACAAGGAAGGACATGTGAGAATAAATAATATTGATCCATGAAAGTTACTGTACTTTCAGGCATATGGTTAAGACCGAAGGGAATAAAAAGCAAAATATATAAATACGGCATTGTGAAGTTGTACACATTGTTATCCGTGCTCGCAATTTAATTGGAACTGGATTAAAAAATATTAAAAAAAAAACAGAAAAAAAGAATAATATTGTATGTAACGGTCTTCCACAAAGGTTTCCCCACGGATATTCCCAGCAGATAAGCACTTATAAGCAAGCTTATAAGCCCACAGCTAAAATGGCCTAAAGTGGTATACGGATGGTTCTTATATGGAATTAGGAGTGGGAGAAACCCGAACTTCACAATCGCTATGAACAAGAGTTTAACTGTATTTCAGATAGAACTCCATGCCTTTAAAGAATGCGCCAACCATATCGACAACTTAACTTACTTGTAAAGGCTTGAGCAGGTGCAGTGGCTTAGTGGTTAAGTGCGTTGGACAACTAAGCGAGAGGTCGCCGGTTCAAATCCCGGTACCACCTGAAAGTTTTTATTCGCTGCCCCACCTTTTGCGAACGTCTGACAAACATCCAAGAGTAAGAAATGTCATGAGAAGCTTCTCAAAAGTAAATTGCCGTTCGGGATCGGCATTAAACTGTAGGTCCCTCCATTCGTGTCAAAAATATAACTTCGCACACACAGTGGTTTTTTTTAACGGCTTGAGCATAAGATAAGGCAGCCTTCCATCGTCTGCGATCCCGGGCACTTCCGGGCTGCTTCCAATTTTAATTCGTGATGGCTTAGTGTTTAAAACGGAGGTTCCGTCTGTCTTGTCGTCTCAAACCTAGGGACTGGGATTAGACGATATTCTTGGCTGGAGCTCTATTCATTCGTCCGATGTGGCCGAGCTAATGTACTAGATGTGTCTTGTTTTTTTGGAATAAAATCGCATAGAGTAGTTCGCGGTTGTATCTTGTTCTCCATTAGCCGGCTTTTTTTTTTTCGAGAACATTAACCCTTCATTTCCCCTTGTCGGTCAGCACTCGGTGCCGTATAGCAGAACTGGCTGGATGAGAGTGGTCGCCCTGTTCTTAAATAGCCGTGCAAGCCTCTATCTCTTTGCCGAAATCCGTTGCATTTTTGAAGGAGTTCAGATGAGCTGCTGCCGAACTGCACTTTGCTACGTATGTTTCATAAGAACAGGCGACACAACTGAATCAGGTTTGACGAGATCACGAATTCGACCATCCCCATAAGGGTGACTGCTATCATATGCGGTTTTGAAGTTGATGAAAAGGTGGTATGTCTCGACTATTTCTTTAAACTTTTCCCGAATTTAGTCTACGTGCGGAAGCTTGGTCTACGGTCGATCTGAGTGTATTGCAGAAGGGCTTGGGATGTTCTCATAGTATGTTGTCTTGAATGATCTTGAATGCGACATTAAGCAGGAATATGCCTTGATAGTTCTTGCATATCGAGCTGATGGTCCAGCCATCGGACTTACTTGCCTCCACCCAAACTTGATTTTGTGCAAACTTTCTTTAATGGACCTAAACCCTTCTGCTGCATTCCCAAATTAGCATTCAATTTAGCTGTTTGGAGCTGGAATTTAAGAATTAGATATGTGTACCATATTGAGAGCGCGTCCAAGGTCCAAGACTTGCCAAGTGAGCTATCCTGCCAATAGATGTCTCAATCTAAGTCGGAATAATACAAAAAACCTTAACAAAATATAAATTTGAATATTTTTCGCATTTTGATTCTGTTGACAGCAGCAACAACCTCTTTTTTCGTTCCACTTTTACCAAACGGTGTGTACAACTCGAGGGATTTTATTTTTTAAAAAAGTTTAACAAAATCAACTTGAACTTGTCGGACAAGTAGTTGGAACTATTGGAGCCTAATAACTTAAATTCTAGAAATTTAGTTGTGATTAAAAATGCGCTGGTTGTGTGTGTGTGAAAACTAATTTCGAATAAATATATTTGCTTTAATTTAGTCCTATTACTTTAATTTTTCGTTCAAATTATAAATAATAAGCACTTTTCTTTATAAACTTGAAAACTTTATGAACCTCTGACCACTGAACAAATACTACATAGGTTGCAAAAATAGTACAAGCTGCTAGGAAACAGTTTAAAGGAGGCCAAAACTCTTCAACAGAATACAAGCTGCAGCTACGGTTACCGTAGTATGCCTTGGCTTCAACTAGTAAGCTACTATAGTAGCTATAAGTTCATGTTTTGCGTGAGTGAGGCTCGTATTTGAAGATTAATAATATGTCCGCTCGAGGCCTCCCTTCACTACATTGTTCCTCTCGATTAAAGTCAGATTTATTAAATAGAAAAGGATTTTTTTTTATAGATTAGATGTAGGGATTTGGCAGATTTTGGTCTGGTTTTTGTATTTTGGATACTTGGAGTGGAGCAATAGCAATGCATCCTTAGTTTTTCTAATAATGACGTTTATCTTGGAGTAATTTTCGATAGCAAGCTCCTTTAAAGCAAGCAAATCGAGACGATAATTTAATTTTAATTTTAAATTCATTTTTATTAATCTTTTCAATGAAACTTACATACTAGACAAAAATGATTAAATCTAAATTAAAATTATTGGGTTTTTTACAACTTGCTTACTGGTCCTCAGGCGGACGCTCTAAACTTAAACATATTATTAATATTAATTGCCTTTCGGCCTATAAACTGTAAATATTTTTTAATTAAATTATCATTTTTATTTTATTGTTAAGAAAAATATTTAAAAAACTTAACTATATTATTTTTTATTTTATATAAAACTAAAACTAAAACTAATACTAGACTTACATCTATGAAAAAGAAAAAGAATAAATATTTACAGGAGAAACTTAAGACTATTAAGACCTATTCTACTTAACTAATAATATTTACAAGTATAATAAATATAAATATAATATTATAATATAATATAATAAATATAATCAGGATGGTGAGCACTCGTTGCGTATTCACCGAGTGGTCACCATCCCAATCGAGACGATAACTTCTAAGGCAGTGTCTGTTTTGTGGCAGTGTAAGGGTGCCTCTGACAAATCCTATGGTCAAGGATTTGGCCTATCCTATCGCATGCATCGGTTATTTAGCGGAATAAATATTCTACCCCTTTGACATTTATATCGTGGAAGCAATCACGAAGGCCATTTCTCGTTTAAAAAGAAGTAGTTTTTGGTACGAGTCGGTTTTAAATACTAAAACTTTGGCTTCGTAGAAATTTCCAGAAAGTCCACTTTCCCCAAGTTCAGGAATGGTTTCGAGAGATGGTAAAGCATTTTTATTTTCAAAACTTGTCATGGTTCAGTTTTTTTTTCCATCGGCCTCGGTATTTAAAGTCGTGATTATGCTTTACTATATTGCGAACTCCACTACCCTCTGGGCAAACATGCGTCTGTTTCCAAGCGGAGGTTTTCGCCATCCTAATGGCTAATCGTTATATTGTGAACAACGTGGAGAACTAGAAGCATTTGCATTTTCAGTGGCAGCCAAGCTGCATTAAAAGCGCTGGTCAACTCTTACATCGTCCAAGTTAGTGCTCGAACTTAAGCTTTCTTTGAATTTGCTCAGTCTTTTCTGTGTCTTTTCTGTGTCCCAGGTCACACTGGCGTTCAAGGAAATGAGATCTCCATGAGCTTGGGCCACCACTTACTTGCGTAGCACAATGGACTAGTAGTTATTTCTGAGAGCTCTATCGGATAGTAGCAACCTACGACAAAAGAAGAAGAGAAATTATATTGTGAAGAGCGGCTGCAGGAGTCCAAGGATTTGTGTATGTAGTGACAGCCAAGCTGCACCTTGTCCTTTAAATTCCTTAAAATAAGTGGTTCAACTTAAGACCTCTACGAACGACTGAACATTCTGAGTGCCTGGAATTCTGGAATCATAAAAAATATAATTTCATGCGAAGTACTTGTCAAGGTTCGGAAGAAGTTTTCTCAGAACCTGTGTTTGGTATGTCGAGATCCTTAGTAAGGGCGTCCATTGAAGACTAAATTTTCTATAGACACAATGTTCGTTGGCACGATTCTTCGGACTGCAGACAGACCAAACTAGTTGCCTACAACAAGCAAGAAAAGACTGCGGACACATAGTAGACAATATGAAGAGCTACCAACCTTTTACCAAGCAAAAATAAGGTCTATTGAAAAGTTTGTAAATAACTAAAATAAGACGAAATCTACATTCATTAAAACAATTTAGCATACGCAATTATTAGGTAGATACATATTTCATGTAATTTCGATCAATTTAACTTGGGCCGTGGATCTTCAAATCGTGAAGGTCGGAGTCTGTCACCATCAACTGTAAATACATGAAGAAAACAAAAACACACATGACCCCCTTCTATTTAATTTTTGATAAACACTAATATCAATCTCTAATCAAAACAACGATTTCAGTAAATGAATAGATGCACGTGAAAGTAAATAGAAAGCGCACACAGCACACGAAGCATGAATACGCATGTCTTCGTGTGTAAGAACAAGTGTATGGCAAGCTTTAATCCAACGAGCCGACAAAACGTGTAATAGGAGGGCACTAACCAACTTCCCGGCGACGAATAGGGAGAAAACACCGCACCCATCAGATGATCTCTCACTTCATTTAAACTTAGGGCTACAGCCCTTTAAAAGTAAAACGAAAACAACACATTTCCTTTCCACTACATCTCTCGCTTAAAATACGCGAACCGACTTCTGGTTAAGAATTACTATTTACACATTTAAATAAAACGATTGTCCAATAAATAATGGACGCACATGGGTTTTCCCTTTCTAGAACTTTCCAGAATAAAACATAAATTATAAAATAAATATCAAAATATTTTATAGTAAAAATGGAGAAACTGGCTCAGTGATTTAACTCACCCTCTTTTTTTATTTTTATTTTCTTTTGCATTACACCTGCCACCTTTGACTATTTCGTTATTACTAACATAGATGAGTAATTATACAGATAGTCGACTGAGAGGATTTTTGGCTCTCCCGCCTATCGTTTTTTATTTGCTTCAAAAAGGGGCAGTACTGTGTTCGTATATGTTTTTACATGCAACTCAAATTGAGCCAGCCCACGCACACAATAGCAGTTCTGCACCCAAGAATCCATTTTGAAAAAGATCTCATGTTGACATATTAAAAATCAAAACTGGGCTGTGTCCAATAACATCGTAATAACATGCGACGGTTTATGCTGAATTTGCAACAGAATAAAATTTTGTTGAATGTTTTCAATTATTATGTATTATTTTAGTTTTACCTAACAAACATATTTTTCGGGTAAACATTTTTAAGCAGTTTCCTAAACATTTTGGCAAAATATATCAAATATTTTCATAATTTGTTTGCCGGTAGTTAAACTAATTTAGCAGTTTTAAATTGTCAGTAATAATTAAATTATATTGTTAGTTGATTTGTCGAATGTCAAATAATTAAATTTAAATCATTTTTAAATAGAAGGTGCGAAAAATAATAAAATATTCCGTAAAATTACTACAATTGTAGGTAAAATAATTAAAAGCTCAATGAATGAAATTAATGAGTAACGCGTGATTAGTTAACTGACCATTTCAATAATTTAACATAGTAAAGGGTGATCCATTTCGAGGTTCCCTACTTTTTTTAAGAAAAAAACACAGAAAATTCAAATTTAATGGAGAATGTTTATTATCATTTGAAAGAACATTCTTTGGCATTTATTTTTTAAAGATTATGTCTATCAAATGTTGGCCGTTGCTACGTCGCAGATGGTCCATCCGTCGAGTCCAATTTTCGATCACTCGTTCGAGCATTTCGACTGGTAACTGGCGAATGACACGCGTGATGTTTTCCTCCAAGGCCTGAATCGAATCGGATTTGTCGGCATAAGCTTTTGACTTTACATATCCCCACAGGAAAAAGTCTAACGGTGTGATATCACATGATCTTGGTGGCCAATCGACCGGCCCAAAACGTGAAATTATGTGCTCACCGAAATGTTCTCTCAATAAGTCCATTGATTGATGCGATGTGTGGGAAGTGGCGCCGTCTTGCTGAAACCAAATGTCGCCGGGATCACGAGCTTCAATTTCAGGCATCAAATAGTCGGTTATCATGGCACGATAACGGTCGCCATTGACGTTTACGTTCACACCGGCATAATTTTTAAAGAAATATGGACCGGCCCACAAACCACACCAAACCGTTGTTTTTTCTGGATGAAGTGGCAGTTCTTCAATCTCTTCAGGTTGCTCTTCGTCCCAAATGCGGCAATTTTGTTTGTTTACATACCCATTGAGCCAGAAATGGGCCTCATCGCTAAACAAAATTTGCCTCGAAAACGTCGGATCTTCTTGGAACTTTTCAAGAGCCCATAGAGCGAAGCGATGTCGCATGGGAAGGTCGAGCGGCTTCAGTTGTTGCACAAGCTGTATTTTGTACGCTTTCAATTTCAGATCTTGACGTAGAATGCGCCAAGTCGTTCCATACGTCAGTCCGAGTTGCTGCGAACGGCGCCGAATCGACTCTATACGGTCTTCGTGTACACTCTTAGCTACGGCCGCTATATTTTCTTCACAGCGTGCTGGACGTGGTCTATTCGGTCGAATATTATCCAATAATGAATGCTGGGTCTCAAAATGGGTGATGGTGTTGCGAATAGTACGCTCAGTAGGCCGATTATGTTGACCATAAGTTGAGCGAAGTGCGCGAAACACATTCCTCACAGAACGTGAATTTTCATAATAAAGTTGAACAATTTGTAAACGTTGTTCACGCGTAAGTCTTTCCATTATGAAATGCCAAACAATACTAAATAAAAATAATATGACAGCATGACACGACTCACACGTGATCTGTCAAAAAAGGCTATTAAAAAAAGTATCTCTACTTGGATCACCCGTTATTTCCTAAATTCACTGCTATTTTATTCACCGCTATTCACTATTACAATTCAAAGATAATAACGTTATTAAATTTGTTCAGCATGATGAAATAAATTTAATAACTTCATCAGTCAAATGTACATTTTGTGTTTAAAAATGCATTTAAAGCTATTTCTTCGCAGTTTTTCAATTCGCTCACTCTCATATAAACGCTCCGAATATGCATATAAATATGTTCAAATAAAACATAATAAAACAACCAAAGCATTCAATATACATGAAAAACTAATCCAAAACTATTAACTATAAATATTTTACACCCAAACATTACTAATTAAGTAATATTGATGCAATAATAAAATAATATATACATTTTATCTCATTTTATTAACCAAAATGGAAACAATATTTGGGTTGTTATATTTTTTCCATTGTGGTTTAAGGCAGGTTTATTTTAAGGCAGATAAAACATTGAGAACTATTTCTTACAAACACAAAACCTATTCGCATTTAATTGCAATAACTTCATTATTTATTATATACCTAACTATTTTTTATAAACATTTCAATTAAAATATCTATGAAACGTGAACTACGTTAACTCAATACTTCGCAGCATTTCCCCAACACATCTGCTACAATCAGCTGTTTTTATACCCTATCCTAAGGGTATATTTATTTTGACACATAGTTTGTAACACCCCTTAATATTCGTCGCAGACCCCTAAAAGTATATATATTTATGATCAGGACCAAAATCTAAGACTATTTAGCAATGTCCGTCCGTCCGTCCGTCCGTATCAACTTTTGAGGCCTTTGAAATTGTGCTAGGAAGCTGAAATTTGGAACATATACTCCCTAGGGTTCCGAAATGGTAAAGTGTTAAAATTTTCGAAATACGCCCACTGCTACGCCCACAATTTAGAAAAAACCGTTTTACGGCTTAAGTTAGAGAGATAAAGTTGTACAACCTTCACAAGATATGTAGATACTGCCCACCTTTATTAATTTGTCATAAAGTTTTTTACCACGCCTACTTTTTGTGGGCGTTTTTCACTAAAATGTTTTCGTAGAAATCGAAATAAAATGTTTAACAATATATTAAGTTAATATTTTTCTCAATATATCGCCCATACAAAGTTTTTGGCAACGCCCACTTTTTGGGGGCGTTTTTTTTTTAAAAAATAGTTTTTTTTTCTATAAATTTCATAGATTGAAATAAAATGCTATCCATCATCTTCTTAATGCTTTTTTCTTTGGGGCATATGGGGATATGGATAGGGTATCATACTGTTCGCCCCAAGCGGACTGTAGCCTTTCCTTATGTTTTGTTGTCATTTGGAATTCTTGTAAAACTGCCCGCGCTAATGACATATTTTTGACACATCAACGCCTACGTACTTTATTTGGCTGGCTCACACGCATTGAAGAACAGATAGAACATTTGAGAGAGGATTTTTTCTTCATTTTTAAAAATTTTTTGCGGGTTCAAAGGGACAGAGGTATGCTGAGTCGAATATCTGTATAAATACTCATCTGTGATTACTAACTAGAAAAATATAACTTGATTTGAAAATGGAAAATGCTTGCAACAGGAAATGTGTTTTTTTCTGGTTGAGTGCCAAATTCGCAAGTTGTTTTGATTTGAAACTAAGGGGTGGTCCAACGAAAACGCAAGATGTTTTGCACGAAAATTGTAAATAAAACAAAAACTTGAGAGAATTATCTTAATATTTTTTATTATGACAGAAGGATCTTTGACAATTATGTGTGAAACAAAATATCGGCCGAATGCTCGCCACAGCTTCGGTGCCATACCGCTATCTGATGGTCCATATTTTCAATGACTGAGACATAATTGAGGTTCAATGCCGTTAACGTGCTGAATTATCTCATCCTTAAGTTCTTGAATTGTTCTTGGCTTACTGACGTACACTTTTTCGTTTAAATATCCCCAAAGAAAGAAGTCACGACATGAGATAACACGAAAGACCAATTGCCACACAGCCAGGCAAGTGGCACCATCCTGTTGGAAGCACATATCGTCCAGGTCCACATCCTTCAATTTCAATTTCCATTCATGGTAAATGCTTGGCCGACCTTTTTTTCGAAGAAGTACGGACCCATGACCCGCCAGCTCATAAACCGCACCAAATAGTCACTCTTTGTGGATGCATCGGCTTTTCAACAATCACTGGTATCAACAATCAAAAATCTGCTCATTAACGAATCCACTAAGGTGATACTGTGCCTCGTTGCTGAAGATAATTTTCTATGTAAAGTCAAAAAATGCATTTCGATTCGAACGCCCATTTTCGTAAAAGCTTCAACAATCCTAACGTGCTGCTCAAAGGTGTTGAATTTGTCGAGCACTGAAACAAAGAAATGTCAAGTGACTCACAATTAACATCGTGCATTATAGTTGGACCACCCTTTATATTAATTCACGGTTACTTACCACGCTGCGCCTTACACAAATAATATTTTTATTGATATAATTGAACGAAAGAACGTCGTCCTTTAAACACTATCCCATTTAGCATTTCTTGACTCCCTGTCATATGCTAAATTTATTATCGAAACAAATAATTCAAAAAAAAAATAAGTTTTACTGTTTTACTACCGTTAACATTAAGTACTACTGTAAGGTTCATCATTTACATTTTAATTTTGACGCCACCACCATAGCAAAAGAAAAGCTATTCAAATAAATGTCCCGCTATATGGCCCATCTAAACACAGACACACATGCCAACAAGTTTTTAATCTCACATAGTCGAGCGTCTTACATTAAATTAAGAGCAAATTACATATATCGCTCAGATTCCCGCCGTCAACGAACAACCTGCACCCACAAAACAAAACACGAAAATCATCCCAACATCCCATTCAGAATAAGCGAAGCAAACGTAACAAACAAAACCAAATATCAGAGAATTTTCAACATCTTAAACACCAAGATGAACGGAACGAACAAAACTTTGGTACAAAAGAAGCCTTTTGTGCGATTGTCGTCAGCGCCACCAATAAAGGACTCACTCGTGAAATGTATTCCTATTTTGCATAAATAAATATGCGACGACTGGGGGAAATGTAATTCCTTTCAAGCAGGCAGCCAGGCAGGCACTCAAAACTACGTCATGCAAACAAGGATAACGAACAGCTAATTTCCATTCATATAAACAGAGTTGGAAGTAGGAGGAGAAATTGAATTGAAACTGAAAGTGAAATTGATTTTTGATAGCATCTCATGGAATGGAAACGAAATAAGGCTCTACTAGCACATGGCAAATGTTTCGCCCCGCTCGGATATTACATTTCTCACTGACTAACGATACTTTATCCTGGAAATAAATCATGAGCCAAATATGTAAGGCTCCGTGTCTTTTCGAAAGAATTTAATATTTTATATTGAGCACGAGATACCTTGGGATCTGAGTGCCATGCTAAGACACCAAAAATATCCAGAAATGTTTTTGTTTTTTTTGCAATAGATAGCTGTTTTGGCAGGAAGAACTTAACCTACCTTATTTATTGGGCAATCGACTGTTGTCAGCTCTCATCCAATGTTATTCAATCTCAATCTCAATAGATAATGCATTGGGCTAGTATATGATATAATTTCGTTCAATCTTTTCAAGTGGCGAAGATATTTCTTTATCTTCCGGTCAACGATATTAACCATAAGGATAATAGGTACAGTGCTAGCATTCTTGGATATGGAGGTGCGGGTGGGGTTTGATAAGAGAGGTGCGGGTGGGGTTTTCTCTGATAGACTTGAACCAAGTGCCCTGCATTGGGATATTCCAGTAAACTGTGAGGCTCAAATTAGCGACCACACTCCTCACTTTACCCGATAAGTGTTTTAAGGAACTGGCAAAATTTGATGTATGTTAAGCGATAAAACAGATTTAGCCTGATTTCTCTGAACAGATTATACATTGGTGCGACAATAGTGTCATCACTGGACACTTTTTCATAGACAACAAGGCTTTGTGTACATATATTTAAATTATGTGTGTGTAGGAATCTATACTCCAAAAGGAAGGACTTCAATGTCATTTGTCTATTAAAGTTTTATTTTATTTCGGAATGATGATGATTCGAACTGCAACTGATCTTAACTTATAACACAAGGTTAGTGGCTTTGAACTTTTCTCCTCTCAATAGCGCAATTTGATAAGTAAACTGGAGGAATATCACGTGTGCCCCATCGTCGTCTCTTTGTAAAAGTATATAAGTCCTGTCGTCCTTGTGTACATTTATTAACGTTCCGGTTCGATTAAAAGAATAAACCTCTTTCAACTATATTTTTCTTTTAATTAATCTTTCCATCAACTTCTCGAAGTAGTCATTATTCCAATTTTCATTTTCAGCTTCTTTATATATTGTATTTCTCTCGTCCATCGTACTTGATTTAATTCTTTTGTTTTCTACAAGTTTTTTTTTAAACAAGTAAAAGCTTACACGATCATCATTCGTAGTCGTTTATGCTATCTTCTTCTGCATGTGTTCGTCCAGGTTGTTCACGTCGCCAGTTGATATGTCCCGTTGATACATGTTGGTGCATGTATCCTACTGTTGGTATCGTCGTCCGTTTGTTATCTCACTGTGCATGCATTCATCTGGCTACTCCTTTCATCCTATCTACAAAGTTCTATCATTTTAATTCCGTAAAAAAGATATATTATGGGATATTCCATTCGAAATTGCAGTACGGTATAAGCGTTTGGGGAAGTGCATATCTAAATAAAATTCAACCTCTGATTGTACTTCAGAAGTGTGTTCAGAGATCTGCAATTCGTCTCGTTTAGCCCACTCGATGGTTTTATTAAGACGCATGAATATCCTTCCAGTTAGACATCTGTGTTCTATTTTAACGTCCTGAAGATATTTTTTATTAGAGGTGGCTACTTGCAGAATCCGATCTCCACCTTTTCGTATTACCTGCTAAAGAAACACTTATTCCATTCTTTCTTGCAAATTTTGCAATAGCCTTCCTGTAGATCATCGGTCGATCCCAGCGTGCCGTGAAGAACGTGCGAAACCAGTTGTCCTTGAAGTGAATGAGGATAAGACTAAATATATGCTATCAACAGACAAACAATCATCTGTCCACCGACTAGGACAAAATGTCACTGTTGATAGCAGCAACTTCGAAGTAGTTAAGGAGTTCATCTACCTCGCTGCTACTTCGGTTTGGCAAAACAAATGGGTTCAAAACTCCTAACTCGAAGGACAAAGTGCATGCTCTACAGAACCCTTATCCTGCCAGTTCTGCTATACGGCGCCGAGTGCTGGACGATAAGCAGTAAAGGAGAGTTAATACTGGGATCCTTTGAAAGAAAAATGCTTGTATCTTGTAGAGGTTTGCTTCCTCTTTTAGAGCCCCTTACAGCTAAATTCAGCATGAATTATGTTGCAGTATTTATACTCTGGCTTTAGCCTTGGTAAGGAATACCTACTCAGAGCGCATCATCCAGTCCTGTTTCTCTTATGAATCTGAGAATGAGCTGTGAATCCGTGGACGGTAAATCCTTTTCTTGAATTTGGTGCATTCCCAAATATTTAAACCTTTTTTGAGTCAGTGCCCCGCAGGATTCCAGAAAGTGTTCTGGAGTCTCATTTCAAAATCTGCAGATACCTTCATCTGATATCCCTAACCAGTTAGGATGCGTAGGTTATTTTTGCTAAGAATGCATTTTTTAGCTTTTTTCAGAGCTTGGAGATCCCGAAAGGTTTTAGCCCATTTCTCCTTTTCCGATTTCCTGAATTCTTCGCGTAGATTCCTATCCTGCAGAATGGTTCAGGTACTATGAAGAGTTCTGCTGTTCTAGCGAGTAATGCCCACATGGCCTGGTATCCAGCAGTCAGATACTCATTTTTGCCCAATTTGTTGAGACTTTGGAGGCATTCCCAGTGCTTTAGCTGCTTGACTATCTGACATTGTTTGCTATGTTGCAGTTTCTGTAATTCTTTTCGAGATTGATTCGAACACGTCTTTCTACGTCGCGTATTTCAGCTTGAAAGATACTGGTACTGGCCCATGGTCATGGCCCAGTTCTCAGCAGCCGTCTGAATATAAATTTATCGTGTGGTTGCTCATTCCATAGATTCTCCATTCTTTCTTGTTGCTGAGCTTTGTTAAGAAATTCTTTTGTATGTTGTATATTGTATTTCCTAATGCTGTCATCTCTTGGATTAGACAAGCGTAGACGTTTTCCGAGTAGTACATCATATTCCTTCAAACTAATGCATTTCCCCTTTCCAGTTCCTTCTTTTGCTATTCTTAGAAAAGTTTAGTCCGCCACCTCTGAGGCAATGAGTGTAGAGGCGTTAATTCCAATTGCACCTCCAATAAAGCAGTTGGGCATGTAAGCATTGCGCCGGTGATGCATTTATACGTTACTCTTTGCACCTTCTTGAGAGATTATCGCGTTGTGACCAGACTGGTTCGTTTTGCCCATGCTACTGCACCATATGTGATCATTGGTCCCACAATCGCTATGTAAATCCACCGCAGAATATTAGGGGTACAGCCCCACGACTTCCTCGCTACGCTCTTACATATCATATGAGAACGGGTTGCTTTTCCAGTTTCCTCAGTGTGATTCTTCCAGAGTAGTTTGCTGTCTAGATGTAGCCCCAGATACATCATTGACGACTGATGCCTGACAATCAGATTTCTTTGAGTCTTTGAAGTTTTCTTTCTATCGTAGCCCGATTGTTGTTTAGCCTGGCCGTGAGGCACCATATCTGAATTACTCTTAGAGCTCGTTGTATAATGCAGCCGAGTGTTTCTTCGAACTTTCCTCCGGTAATTAATACTATGCCATCAGCGTACGACTGACAACTGTTGCCAAGGGTAGTTCGTCTAAAACAAGGATCCACATTAAGGGTGATAATACCCCTCCTTGTGGACACCCTCTTGCAAGAGTCTACTCTAATAGTTCCAGCCTGTCTGTGTCTCTGCTGGTCTAGTGCTCAGCAGTTCGCACATCCATCTGGTACTGTATTGTTGGCTCCTTTCCGTTGTAGCTCGTTTGATAGCCTCAAGCGAGGTATTGTCAAGCGCCCTTTAAATATCAAGAAAGGCCCACGATGATACCCCGACGAGCTATCAAAACAGACTAGAGACTTTAACCTTTTCATGTCAAACATGTGGTCAGAGACTTCGGCTTATTGCGCATCGACTAGGGTTGATCCCTTGTTCGTAAGCCAAATGTGCAGTCAAACTTTTACTCGTGTTGAAAGGCGATAATACATGCTCGTCGGCTTCTAGTTCATTGGAAAATAACTCTAAGATTTACTTACAATGGAAGGATATGGCATTAAATATCGCCTGCTAGTTGTTAAAATATCTACTTGGAACTTGCTCACTAATTTAAGTAAAATTTTACCTAAACATAAAATCTAACAAACTAACTATTCTAATTATTTTATATTACATTCATCTACAATTTCCCCCTTTAGTGGTTTCTGACATTTTTATGTTCATGCCTTTTGACATTTATTCCCAGCGAAAACTTGCAATGGAATCTTGAGTAATGAACATGAACAACATGCTTTGTTTATTCACGTCAAGTACTTCACCCACAATGTACGCGGTGCGGTTACCTTTCACTGTCGTATTTGCTTTCTCTTCTTTTATGAGGAAATGTGGAAATTTTCTCAACATAACCCTACATCTCTGTGCAGTGTACTTTTTCATCTTAAAGTTCAACCAAAATAAACCCATTGACATCACTTAGCTATGAAAATAATTTGTTCTTTTATCCAGTTCGTCTCCCGCCAACGTCACTAGCTGTTTTCCGCTAAATTTCAAAACTATTGCTTGGTGTTTACACATCATGGAACCGTGTAACTGGTAAAAGTGTTCTGTTTAATAAAAAAAAAATTGCGACACTAGTGAAACTGTAAAGTTCTTGCAACTTTACCGAGAATCTCCTTCAATTGTGGTCCATCACTGTTTGTGAACCCAGTGGGTGTGCTGGAAAAATTATGCCCTAGACAAGTACCTACATTTGTAATTGAATAAACTGGTTGACTATAACGTCGTTATTTATTGCAAGGACTTTTGCAAAGGTTTATTTTTCCTTGCTGATGGTAGCGAATTGAAAATTTTGTATTTAATTGTTGACACAATAGTGAAGTAAATAGTTGTTAATATTATGCAAGGAATTATGAATAAAAAATAAAACTTATTATTTTGGTATAACGAGGTAAAAATAAATCCTGTATATTTGTTCAAATAGGAAGGAAAGAAAACAATAACTACAGCAGCGTGTATTCAAGTTATTGCGTAGTTGTAAAGTCATTTATATGACGATGAGACGTCTGGAAAAAAATTCGCATTTCAGAGATATTCCGTCATTGGCGAAAAAATGGCGATCACACGAAATGACTATTATTGTCATTTTTGTCCCAAAATCAAATAACAGACACTACAAGTCATTTAGAATTTTTCGTTGGGGTGCCACTAAATGACGACCACATGGTTATGACATGCCTCATCAAAATGACAAATGTCACCTTTCATATTATTTTTATTTCGCGTCATTTATCTGTTTTGCGATCAGACGGTAATGACCAACGACAAAACTAAAGCTGCTTTCTTTTAATAAAATACGACTTTTTAAATAAAAGAAAATATATTCGGACAATTTCTCACAATTTTTTGTCCGATATCCTCCGACAACAAGTGGTTGCTGAATTTTCTTCCGATTTTCAGCTGAGTAGTGAAAAAATTTAAACAATACAAAGTAATATTTCGCATTTATTGCTTAACTTTGTTTTCAGGGCAAAAGCAAATAAAAAAACAATCAACGGGCAATATGAACTCCTAGTGATTTTTATGTAGCACACACCAGAAGATTTTACTGAAGTTGCTGACGAACTATTTGTTTTTTAACAACTAAGATGTTTTTTTATTTATTTAAAGTTACACCAATCATGCTAGTCATTTTTTTCATATGCTTATGCAGATTTATTAAGGGGGAAGATTTTATTTAAATCTGTAAGTAAGCTCTTAAGTTTTCCAAATATAAGATCTATAATAGCATTACTTCAGACGCATTAGCCAGATGTTTATATTACTTTTATTTCTCGACTTTATTTTCCGCCCTTAATTCTTTATATTGTTCAATTTTTGAATGTGAATATCGGTAACTCGAAAATTGGTTTCGGATGTTTCTATTAAGTCTTTTCACCACGAGACAAAAATCCAAATGAAAGCACAGATATCGTATTAAATGCTGTGTCATTTGTCATTTGCGTAGAATGGCACGGCTGCAATTTCGTGCATTGTTACATTTTTTGGAGGCTGCCATTTAAATGACGCAAAAGCCAAAAATTTTAGTCATATGTCCTAGGCGTCTTTAAAGACCGATCTCACGGCCATTTGTTTCCGTCATTTTTATGGCTTTTTCATGTCATTTGGTCCGTCATTTTCATTTCATTTGACTCCGAAAATGTTATCCCAAAATGGCGATCCCACGAGCGACATTAAAATTGTGACGTGAATTTTACGTCACAGCGTCATTTAAATGACTCGAAAAAATGGATCGATCATTACGGTCGAATAAAAAAATAAACAACTTGTCTGACAATTGAACAATTTTATTTCAATTCATTTTATTTTTATACATTCGGTTTTAAAGGGTGTTTTTTTAGAGGTATAGAATTGACGGCACAAGAAAATGTTTTAATGCCCCTCAATTTGGATTTATTGAAAGGATAATTTTATGTAATTAATGTTTTATGATTTCGGGCATGTGGCCGCCGCGGCTGCTTCGAATAAAGACAAGTCTAGAAGTCCAATTTTCAAGCATTTGGGGCTGTATGTCGGCAATAATGCCACGAATGTTGGCTTCCAAGTCCCCTAGCGTTTCTGGTTTGTTAGCGTAGGCGAGCGACTTCACATATTCCCAAAGAAAATAATCCAATGGTGTCAAATCACACGATCTTGGTGGCCAATTGACAGGTCTATTCCGCGAAATTATGCGCTCATCGACTGTTTCATTCAATAAATCGATTGTGACGTGCGCTGTGTGGCATGTAGCGGCGTCTTGTTGGAACCACATCTCATCCACATTCATGCCATCCAATTCAGGCACAAAATAGTTGGTTATCATGGCTCTATACCGGTCTCCATTAACGGTAACTGACTCTCCATCATCATTTCGGAAGAAGTATGACCCAATGACTCCAGCAGCCCATAGAGCACACCAAACAGTCAGTTTTTGTGGATGTAATGGCGTTTCAAGGGTCTCATGTGGATTCTCTTCACTCCAAATGCGGCAATGTTTCTTGTTGACGTAGCCATTCAACCCAAAATGAGCCTCATCACTGAACAAAATTTTGCGATGAAAAATCAGCATCGATATCAAACTGTTCATGATGAAATGGCAAACCAAACTGAACATAAATGACATTAGCGCTGCCAGATTTGACCACTAAATGTTAGTTTTTCTATTCGAAAGACCAACCTCTAAAAAAACACTAGATGGTCAATTTCTTGGAATTGCAATTGCGAGATGGTCAGCAAAATTACATTTATTGATTTCAAGAATTACATTTGGTATCGATTGGAACAGTTAGAATTAAATGGAATTAAATTATTTGTCTCTTAGATTTCCAAGAATTCCATTTTGTTCATTCGCTTACTCTTGCTTTTCTTTGTGAAAAGAGAGCGTGAATAAGGGAAGTGTGTGTTTGAGGGTATATGGAAATGTCGTATTAACTTCCATGGTGTGGTTGGGGATGATCAAACTCGATTACGTAAATGCCTGTAAAAGAAATAAAAGGAAACACATGAATTAGCATTGCAATTGTGGCAGCAATTCACGAGATAAGAATATCTAATTTACATGCATACTACATATGCATTACTATTATCAGTTCAGCTGAGCTTATCTCTAAGTCCATTGAATAGGAAAAACAAAATATGAACCACGGCAGTTTCTGAATATCATCTCAGTCAGAATTGTACCCAAGGCTGATCACTAAACTGAGGTAGGAGAAAACCCTAACAACAAAGAGAAGGTTCATGAAGACAACATAGGAGAACTCCATGGCTATTTTCTCTCTAATAAAACAACCCAAACACATTCCAAAGCAGCAAACGTGGAGGAAAAACCCAAAACCCACAGTTGTTCCACTGATGTGTTTGATTCTATTTTTATTCACATCTGTCAGTTTTACTCTAAATTATCAATTCTAACCTTTAAACCTGTACCAATGGCCGTTTACTGACAAAAATTTTTTAATGATTGATATATAAACAACTGTTCCACTGATTTGTTCCAATGATTTATAGCTATCATTGAAATGCATCATTGGAACAAATCAGTGGAATAGTTGTTTCATTTTTTTGACAAGTCGGTTATAGCATCATTGAAAAATTTCTGTCAGTGGAAGGCCACTGGTATAGGTTTTAAGGTTAGAGTTGATAATTGAAAGCAAAACTGACAGCTGAGAATAGCAAGAGAATCGAACACATCAGTGGAACGATAATGTTGTAAATTGTAAAAACTATTATCAGCTGTTCATTGAAATCAATTTCTGTCAATGAAATAAAATAATTAAACTTAGAGAAAAGTTTAAATAAAAATAAAGTAATTTTGTTTGTAAAAAAAAAATCCGTAAGTGATTAGCTTTATTTTGACACTATTAGAAGCCAATATTGTTTGCTTAGTAGTCTTAAAATCGCAAAACAAAATTTTCAATGATGCATTTCAATGAAAGCTATAACTGGGGTCTAAGAGCCTGGCTACACAATCATGGGAATGAAAGTCACTTCGTAGTTACACACACAAAAAAGCATCATTCAAATGAAAGCAATTTTAACAGATGGGGAACACTGAAATATGAAACTGAATTTCAGTTGGGAAGTCGAATATTTTCTTTTTGAATCACATAAAGTCTACTTGTCTCGTGCGAAAGACGATCATTCCCATTAACGTGTAGCCAGGCACTAATGGATCTACACTAAATCAGTTGAGTACATCGATATGTACGAAAGATAGAATGATATAATGAAGAAAGGACGAAAAAAATGATTACTAGTGATTTACTCACCGACTTTAATAAATATGGAACAAAAGAAGATTTCCACGGCTTCCAACTTTTGCGTTTGCGCAATTCACTATTTGTCTTTTGTATTTTTTTCTTTCTGTTCAAGTTTATTTTGCTTTGTTTATTTCGGATTTAAATGGCGGCACTGCACCATTACCAACTCACTAGTGTCATAACAAGTTCAGCTGCAACTACTTCTCTTGTTTCATATTTTTTCTGGACACTGGAGTAGATAGGCATGCATTTGGACATTTCTCCTTAAACAAACAGTGAGTGAACAAATGCGCGGAAACCACTACTTTTAAATTACCTGCTTTCAATTGCGTAATGGATAGTTTGAAAAAAATACAGAGATATATATTTCATGGAATTAGAACCGCATGAATTAGAACTACTACTCTGGCACGAAGTAAAAGAAAAGAAATCAATCCCTTTTTTGATTAAACTTTAAAAATTTTATTCATTGTATCTAAACAACTTAAAAGCTAAAGTAGTCTAAAGTCGTTGGAGTCATTCTTAATTGATTTTTCACCAACCATTGTGTGTGCGAAGTTATATTTTTGACACAAATGGAAGGGACCTGCAGTTATTTATAGAAATGAGTATGCAGCATTGTTGGCTCCACCCCAATAGAGGGTAGACCGTAGTCTTCTGTGGTATTAGACGTATTATATTGAACTCGCTTTATTTGGTCTCAATACTAATCCGATAAAATAGATTTCCGCGGCCATCTTTACATTCGAAGTTCGTGTCTATTGGGTTGACCTGTCATTTTGCCGATATTATGAAGGTATGAGTTAAAACATCCCCATGCCCTCGCTCCATCCATTCAGTGATACTATTGATCAAATTCGGCGTCTACTTTATCCGGAATCTTCAACCCCGACCTCAATCTTGTGCGATAGGAATTACTCCTCCAATTAAAAGACCTTCTTGCCCCGAGACGAGACGATAATATTCTGTTGGTCATCTACGTTAGCAATAAGCTTACATAGAAAGTTGGTTGTCTTATCACCACTTTAAGACGCTGGCGCTTTCTCAGACCGAGATATTTGAATGCCTGTTTTGCTTGTCCGACCTGGAGTTCCATCTTCCTAGGAATCCTACTTCTTGACAAGAGTACTATTTCCGTTTTCTTTTCCGCCAGGCTTAGTTCATGTTCTTCTCTCCAATGAAGAACACGGCCCAGCCCCATAGCTTGGTTCAAGTTTTTCTGAGCGTCTTTCAGTATTCCTAGCTAAAATCATAACCGCCAGGTCATCTGCATAGCCTTTCTAGGTGGTATGCTCAGGCAGCTCAAATTTAAGGATTTAATCGCATGCTATGTTCCATAGCTAACGACCGAAAATGTATCCACAGGCATATGTTTTCTACCTTCTCTTGTGTCCTACAGCAGCTCTCCTTTATGCTTGCGTTAATCTTCTACCATTCAGATAAGATGCTGCGGTACGCTGAAGGTATTGCCAAAAGGTAGGTTGCAAAGAGGTTTCTTTGAAATGTTTGAATAACATCCGCTGTGGCTCCTATTTTAGAGTGTGATTTTCTGAATTGATTTTGTCTTTCAAATAGATCACTTTCGTTCTATCTAGGTTTTCTTTTCCCTTGCTAAGCTCTTATGGAAAACCCCGTCTTGCAGGGTATTTGTTTAAAAGCAGCTAATGACAGGTTAGCGCCACTCCCGTCAGATACTGCCAATCATAATTACTTAAGAGTCGGATCTTTTTGGGTAGGTTGGAAAGACCTTTTTATCCAATTTAACGCTTTGGAAAGAGTGTGTATTATTATTTATTTTTTCTGCATTAGGGCAGATTGCCTGAGCGTCCACCTTACACGTTACCACTTTGTTGCCTAGCCCTCAAGGATTAACATTTTTGTATTCTTAAAAATGTTTGTCCTCTTAATATATTTTTCAATTTTACGCTCGCAGTTCTGTATTCTGCACTAGCAGTGTCTTCAATGTTTCTTTTTCTTCTCCATGCGCTTGCAAGCTCGGTGTATGAGTTACATCGTACTGTTTACAGTGCTCTCAGTGTGCCGTCTTCTTCTCAGGATTTCAAATCTGGCAAATCTAATGTCATTTATGTTCAGTTTGGTTTGCCATTTCATCATGAACAGGTTGACAAATGAACAACGCTTGCAAATCGTGCAAATTTATTTCGAAAATAATGGTTCAGTTCGCGAAGTATACCGCAAAATTTTGTTCAGTGATGAGGCTCATTTTGGGTTGAATGGCTACGTCAACAAGAAAAATTGCGGCATTTGGAGTGAAGAGAATCCACATGAGACCCTTGAAACGCCATGATGGAGAGTCAGTTACCGTTAATGGAGACCGGTATAGAGCCATGATAACCGACTATTTTGTTTCCGAATTGGATGGCATGAATGTGGATGAGATGTGGTTCCAACAAGAAGGCGCTACATGCCACACAGCGCACGTTACAATCGATTTATTGAGGGAAACATTCGATGAGCGTATAATTTCGCGGAATGGACCTGTCAATTCGCCACCAAGATCGTGTGATTTGACACCATTGGATTATTTTCTTTGGGGATATACGACGTCGCTCGCCTACGCCAACAAACCTGAAACGTTAGGGGACTTGGAAGCCAACATTCGTGGCGTTAAATTTGACCTCTAGTCTTGTCTTTATTAGAACCAGCCACGGAGGCCACATGCCCGAAATCATATTTATTTCAATTCGAAGTTCTATACCTCTAAAAAACAACCTCTATTAGGAAGGTTTCAGCTGTTCAGCCCTTGCGAGCAGCCAGTAAGGATGCAGTTAAAATGGGGAACATTTTGACATTTAAAGTCTTGCCTAGTTGGCTTCAATTATCTGGTGGGGAGACTTTCCCAAAAATTCAATAGCGCACCTATTTTGGGTAAAAGAAATATCCTATCCCTATCTAATGTCGATTTTCATTCACCCATTCGCCATGCTGGAACTGTTCCAACTGCTGTCAAGAACTGTTCCAGCTGCTGTCAATTACTGTTCCAACTGCTGTCAGTGCTGTTCTAGCTATTTTGCGAGTACTGTTCCAACATGGCGAATTGGGTATATGAAAATCCACATAATTGTTAGGCCAATTGCACTACAACCTTTCTCTATGTTTAATCTGTTCAACTACAGCCAAATATATGCAAACTAAACACACAAATCCTACAAACTGAAATCAATACATATGTTTCGCCTTGACCCTTACAAATTGCTTTTCACATACATATGTACCTAGGAAAGGCACAATACATACATACCGATATGAGTATGCTTAATTTCAATCAAATTTATACATGCTGATGCCACATGTGCTGGTGGCTGGTGGTGTCCTGTCCCAATAAAAAGTGACATCAATTTCATTTCTAATTTATTATCAGAGAGAGAGAAGGCTTGACAGCAGAAACTAAAAATACTCTCCTGTGTGTACAAAAAAAGAAAAATCAATAAAACGTATGAAATTCCATAAGCCGTCAGGACTACTTACGCGGCCGAACTAATAATGCTCATGCATTATTCAAATGTAGGACGCACAACAGTCTGTTTTTTTGTACGCTCGGAGTGAGTTCGATCGAAAATTACTCTTTAAAATCCATTACAGGTCACAGAATTGGTTATCATCCATTTGCCAAATGGCATTATGTGGCCGCCATGTCATCCCTGTGCACCACACCACTCGTGTCAACTTTTTTTTTTTCGCTTCAATCAACAGACGTTTCACAGGAACCTGATATCCTGCTGGATGACAGAATACATTTTGATATCGAAACCGGAACACATAGTGTGTCTGACTTTGAAAAGGGTATTCTCCTGCATATGGATTGCAATGTGCCCTTGATACTGAACTTTAGCTTCTTTTTGTTGTGTTCAAATTGATAAAGTATTGGTAAAGGTTAAAGGTTCCTTCAGACGACATAGGTACATACATACATATATCAGAAATCATAGAAAGATAAAACGGTGACAATAACATTTTTGAAGACAATGATGTGTAAAAGGCTGTTTCAAGTGTTGCTGTTTATAGGTCTTTGTCAGCTTTCGTAGAGAAGTAATTTATCGACTTGTTACATGCAGTGTAGGTATGTATATGTTGCGTGTCACGTGACATGCGATGGAATTTAAATTTGTTAACACTTGTATTTATTTCGTTCAAATATATTATTGACTGAATTGGTTGCGACAAATTGTTAAGGTGCGATCAGACGGTCATCCGGATGACATCCTGACGTTGTCATCTAGTACAAATTCTACGTCGTAGTGACGTCAGGATGAATAGTTTTGGTAACCGTCTGATCGCACCTTTAGACTTTGATATTTTATAAAATGCTAATAAGGTCGGTTTCATAAAAACAAGCTTACGATCAAACCCCACAATAGAAAGTACAGAACCTTTTTAGAACGACACTTGGAAACCCCGCTTTGGAGTAAAATTATTTAATAAGTAGAACATAATAATTCAATCAGGCAAATGCTGTGAAAAAGGCTTATCCAGGATTATAGCGAAAGCCATTTTAAAGCAGAAGGACAAGAAGAAAAAAATAAGAAAAAAAATAAAGGAAGGCTACAGTTCGCTTGGGGCGAACTGTTTCCAAAAACGACGTGCTTGCAGTGCAAAAGTAGAGCTGCAATGAAAGTGTATCCAAGTCAGGAGAGGAGAAGAGAAGATAGCCCTACGTAGAAAGAAGAAAATTCGTAGTCTCCCAGCTCAATGGAAATCGAAGAGTACCGCGATCGAAATGTAAAAAGCTTAGCAACTGGCGGCTAGCGGCAAGCCCGTAAAGTAGGTTCTTCAAAAAGATAGAAAACAAAAGTAAATAAAAATATCTATAGACCAATATCGCATCTACCAATAATTTCAAAGATATTTGAAAAATTTATTGAAGTGATGACATTCGATTATCGAAGATCGCCGACTAATACCGGATCAAAATTCGATTTCAGAACTAGCCACACTATAATTTATCAGACTTAAAAATTAAATTGAAAAAAAGCCCTAGAGGGGAAAACGATTTGTTTTAGCTGTTTCTTCACGTCTCTCAGGCCCTTAATAAGGTATGGCATAAGGGATTGAAATATAAACTTTAAAAAAAACTCTCTCAAAACAACTATTTGAGATCCTCAGCTCATATTTAGCGGACAGACACCTATGCTTGTGGCCAAAAACTTGTCGTATTGTTCTCAATGAACAAAATCCACGCACGTTAATTTTACCTAAAGAAATGCAACAAATCTACCCATTTACATTGAATGACACTAAACGCAAAGATTTTCAAATCGCAGCATGCAAAACAAGCTGCTTTTATACAAGCAGGTGCTTAAACCAGTGTGGACGTATGTTATACAACTTTGGGGTTGTATTAAAGAAAGTAACATTTTACATTCTTTCCAAAAATGCACTCACCTTCTTGGCCTTTGCAATGACTTGTGTTTTGAGAGTAATACTAGGAACACGGCTGCATGTCCTCATATTGGCTTATGGACGATTTTCCCCCTACCCTAGGCAGAAAAAAAAGTAACAGAAAACTATTCTCCGAAGCTCAGGTTTTTTTTAGAGATGTTCAAACAACTTTTTCGGCAGCTGATAAATGCCTTCAAAGTGGTAGGGCCAGAAAAGAACACGCACCCACTCAAGCAGATGAAATTCCACCTTCCTCTATTAGAAAGCTACAAAAGCAGCAAGTCCGCTGTCTCTGATGCTTTGTCAGTACAATGTACGTGTGTGCGAAGTCATATTTTTAACACAAGTGAAAGCCAAACACAATTTTAGGCCGATTCCGAAATGTAGATATTTGAGAAGATTTTCATGACAAAATCTGCATTTGGATATTTCTAAGATTTTCGCAAAAGGTTGGGGCATGGAAAAACTGAAGATCGTATTGGAGAATCCCTGCCTGAGACACGGAGCCTTCCATTCCTCTGCGATCCTGGGCATGCTGCTTCGAATTATCCAGACCAAGCGCTCTGGCATCCGCGATGGCTTGGTCATTAAAACGGAGGTTCGGTCTTCCTTGTCGTCTCGAACCTAAGGGCTGGGATTCGAAAATCCTCTTGGCTGGAGCGTTGTTGTCCATTCGCTCGATGTGGCCGAGCCAATGTAGTCGGCGAGTTTTGGATTTTTGGACTACATCCACATCTTGGTATAGCTCATAGAGTTCGCGGTTGTATCTTACCCTCCATTCGCCCTCCTCGCACACAGGACCAAATATCCGTCGAAGGATTTTTCTTTCAAAGGTTCCCAGAATTAACTCTCCTTTCCTGCTTATCGTCCAGCACTCGGCGCCGTATAGCAGAACTGGCGGGATAAGGGTTCTGTAGAGAATGCACTTTGTCCTTCGAGTCGAGCGGTTTCGGCTATAAACAAATTATTTTTTCAGTTATAAAAATCAATAAATATAAAGCGTAAACGGCCTATATAGGACCGAAAGCCTAGCTTCTGTAACTATCATGTGTGCTCCTTTGTTTCAACTCACATTCATTAAGGAGCACAGCAGTGCCCAGCCAAGTTCTTTAGCAACTTTGGCGGTACACCCTTATTTACACGAACCAACTCAGGCTATTTTGACAACCCCCTTTAACTTCGCTTACAACAAAGCTAGAGACAAAATCAACTGTTTAGCATGAGCGGTTCCTGGGTAATAAGGCCCCAAAATTAGCAGAAATAGTAACTCACTAAAAGATCATAGTAAGACCTTGAAATTTGGCACAGTAATAGGGTTTGCGGAGAAACCCCAGGGAAAAGCTAATATTTGTGATTTTCCATCAAGGGGGTCGTGGCAGCTGCACACTTCTCTTAACTTAGTCCATAAAAGACCTTCAATTATGATTTTTTACACAATTTAAATATTGCTTATGTTCGATTTTATTTATGTTTTTGGTGTGATGTGTTTAACTTGAACCTATACAGAATTGCCATACATATGTACGTATCATCCCTACGATCTTCTACCTAATTCTTCCGATAAGAATACTGGCGCAGAATGATATTTCGTGTACCCTTATCATGCTTAAAACACCATCAACAAAAGAAAGGGGGGAAATGTTAAGTGAAAGAGTCCTATATCCATGCAATTTCGTGGGATATAGGCCTTTTTTGCTTAACAAACATGAGATTTTCGGATATGTGTCTAATTTCTTTTTTGATTTTGAGGTACTTCCAGATACAACTTTGAATTTCCGAAAGCGCAGAAAAATACAGTATAAGCGCACGATTGCAGATATGGTCTCAAATTATGACTTTTGTCGTTTAGCACATTCTTGCTTAACGCGGCAGTATATTTATATGGATTTTGACGTATATTAAACTTCTTTCAAAAAAGCTCACACAATTATTTATTGCTTCCTTCTACTACAAGGTAGGTACATCAATATAGCAAATAGCTGATTTCATTCATAAACCGCGATAAGGATGTATAGATATTTGTATCATGGAAACATCTCACGATATAATCCTATTATTGTTATTGCCCTAAATAAAAGTCCACACCAAGTGTATCGATTTTTTGCTAAGCACCCACTCTCTTCAATTTCCCTTAATGCGCGTAAAATTGTAAAAAAAATCTCCCATAACCCACCATCATCAAAGAACGTCTCATCGACCGGATAGCCATGATGTTCGACCCACATGAAGTTAGTCGCAATAAAGTTGGTCTTTTGCGTTAATTGATGTTAGACGATTAGTTAGGGTTTTTTGTTTTTGATGTCAAAAATTATTAATAGGCAAAAGGCTGATAGGAATGTGTGCAATCATTATTATTAGAAAGTGCAGTCAAAGGTATGAATTTGATTGGCGTGTATAGCAGAGTTGACGGCGCCATATATAAATGAGACGTTAGCGTTAACTATTAAATAAACTGCACGATTGCGACGTAAGAGCTATGCTTTAAGGGTTCTTATCCTAAGAGCATACTAAAGCATGATAACGATGGTTTTTCGCTTAAATGTGCCAAGTCTTTTTATTGGAGAGTTTTTAAGTTTTAGAATCCAAGTGCAGGTTTGCTGCACGCTATCAAGTTAAATACTTAAACAGAGGAAAGGTTCCTTTGTGTTGAGCTCAAAGAAATAATAAGCTGAATTTTGAGCAAAACCTTACTAAGCATTGCGTTTAATATCTTATGATTGGTCAAATAGGTCAACTACAAATGCGGAATAAGTTGCAATATAGGTGTTCCATAGTAGGGAAGTAGGGCAGGAAAATATGAACGCAATTTCTCCACTCCACATTAATGGACACTTTTATATGAAAATGTTGATATAGAACTTTTTTGCTTAAAATTCACGAAAGGCTTAAGGTGCCATTAGACGGCCATCCAAACTTGTCATCCGGATGAGATCCTTACATCATTATGACGTAGAATTTGTACTAAAGTTGTCATTCACTACTAATTCTACGTCATAGAGTGACGTCAGGCTGTCATCCGTATGACCATCTGATCACACCTTTAGTCCTATCTAATCGCGGAAACTTCTTAATGACTGGCAGTACGGTTTTCGCGGCAACAGGTCCACTGGTGATTTTGATGACATATCTAACCGAAAAGAGGAACCAATCTATTCACCGTGGTGGTGAAAGTAAGGTCGTTGCGCTTGATATTTCAAAGGCATTTGACAGAGTTTGGCACCAAGCACTTTTGTCGAAAATACGTGCATTTGGAATCGATGATACCTTTCTTCAATGGATTAGGAATTACCTTTCGGACCGTTCAATTCAAGTTGTTTTGGACGGCTTCAAGTCTGGTGTTCCTCAAGGCTGCGTTTTGTCTCCGACTCTCTTTCTCATTTTTATAAATGATCTACTCTCTGTTCCTTCTAATCCAATCCATTCCTTCGCGTATGACAGTAATCTTAGCATATTCGTTTCCGGATTTACGTCCCTGATCTTCGGGTGTGGAGCTGGAACGGCAACGTATGTTAAGCTCATTAAATTCCGATCTTGACAGCATTCTTGAGTGGGGTAAAACCAATAGAGTGGAGTCCAAAAGACAATGCTGTCTTCTGTCATTAAAGCGAAACCTCAATACTCTGCCATTATCCATGAATGGCACTTGCATCGCTGAATCCGAAAGACTCCATTCTCGGTATGTGTGTTAATGACAACCTTCGTTGGAATGACCACATATTCGACGTCGCCAAGACCGCTGCGAAGTGTCTAGCCTTCCTAAAGCGATGCAAGATATATTTAACCCCTTCTGATCTGGCTTTGGATCTACAAGGCGTTTATTCGCCCAAAACTTGAGTAACGCTCATATCTGGTCCGGTGCACCAATAACATATTTGAAGCTACTTAACAGAATTCAAAAACGTGCGATAAAACTTATTGGCGACCGTTATATTGCGAATTCGCTTAACCCTCTTAGTCATCGTCGTAATGTCTCCTGCCTATAGTTGTTCTAACGATACTACCATCACAAGTGCTCAAACGAAATAGCCAGTTGCATTCCTCCCCTTCAACACTTCAACCGTAATACTCACCATGCCAGGAATGCTCATCAGTTCACCCTAAAGCCTATATTCGGTCGAACCGTGAAATTTAAGGATTCGTTCCTCTGCCGTACAACACGAATGTGAAATGCCCTACCTCACTCTGTTTTTGCTGACCGTTACAATTTACAAACATTTAAAATCAATGTGCATCGGTTTCTCATCCTTTCTTCGAATCCCTCATTTTCTTAACGCCCGTGCTGTATTACTATAAGCACTATAAGTGTGCTAACAATCCCTTTTGCACGTGCAAATTACAAAAAAAAAAAAATATCTATGGGTAAAAAATTGAATGAATTTACTGAATCCCACAGTAGTGTCATATAAGCGAAATAGCTTACTGTAAGGATGGCAGAGATCGAAATAGAAAAAGTGAAATTACTCAAACAATGAAAATGGATATATTACTTTCGTGCTTAACACGGCAGTATAACCGCAGCCATTGCTTTTACCACCGACAGTAAAGTTGACGATGAATCGTCGAATTATACCTACATAGAAAAAAAAACCTCATATCAACCGCCATAACAACATTAAATGTGTCCCCATTTTTTTTTGGAACCATTCAATTATCTTCCTTGCAGGACACCAAGCAGTCGTTCTTTTTACGTGCAATAACATAGAATCACGCATTTACAACGGCCATTGTTAGCTCACAACACCGACATCAAAGGACACTCAGTAGCAAAAACAGTGTGTGTAAATATGTAGCACGTTATATCTCTATTCCATCGAGTATAGCAAGCACTCCAATCAAATGAAGGTGTTGGCCATTCGTAATTACATGTCGTTTGCGCTGGATTAAAGAACTTCAACTGTTTGCTTGCGAGAGAAACATGCCCTTACAATCGTATGTTAGCACTTAGTAAACACTAACGCTGACACCGCACACATCGATGTCGATGTCCTGCCCCTTTGAACAAACTCAATTCCCAGTTGTTATCCTTTTAAAAATAGCACAGCAAACATTGAGATCGCTTCCTACACAATTATCGTCATCGTCATCGTCATCGTCATCTTCATCATCAACACGTTTACTTCACATTCTGGGGGGCAATCGAAATTCATGAGTTCGAGTTCGAGTTCGAGTTGTTGTTCAACGTAATCACTCGCATACAAGGCTTTGCCAGTAGTCTTTTCCCAGAAGTACGTGCGTCCATTCATTTCGTGTTTGGTCAGCATTGGTTGCGTGGAATGCCTGGAGATGGCAGGCAATAAAGTGTAAACCTCTTGTGACTCTTAAACAGCAGCAAAGCTTATCACAATAAATTGACTGTTAGAGGAATTCAAAAAATGGAAAATATCAATTTATTGTTCGAATGGATGGAGTAGTCCGGAAGGAAATGTATGTAAAATAACCAAATCAACACAAATTGCTAAGCACACAAATGAACGTGAGATACATTCCAAGTGAAAGAATCTCAAAGGAACGCAGCACGGATAACATCCTGAGGATATGCGCGTGTGTGTCAGTACACATTACAATATGTTCATCAAATGTCTGCCATTTCGAATTTTTGATTACCATCAGTAGATGTAGGCTCGGCAGTGTATCTACAAAGCAATGTAGTCGAAATACACTGTGGGAATTTTAAGCGACAGTCGTTGTGGCTTGTTTTACTTCATTACTGACTAACTGGCAAGTAGAACATGCAATTTTATCTTTTTAGCTCCGTTTTAGTCGGTGCTGCTGGAGAATTAAGGAGGTTAATTATGTCAATGAATTTTATGGTGAGAATTTGAAAGCAAGTATCTTCATCAGGATTATTTGATTGCGGTTGATGACAGTTATTAAGACAGTAGCTTGAACAGATTGTTCTCTGCTATAGCTGCTTTTCACTCTTTTCTTCATTTTTGAAATTTGCTGAACCTGTTGCGGTATTCGCTCCATTATTTCTTGGTTTCGGGTACTGAGAAGATGTCAAGCCCTGTTACACGAATCCTTATGATGTTTTTTTTTTTGTTTTTACTCTGTAACAAGATTAACTGTTGATCTACGTCGAGTCGTTTGACATTTGTTCGCGGAGATATAATTGACCCAGTGTTTCGAATACAAGATTAGATCTATTATCTCCTTCACAAATTTTTCTTATACAGGGTGTTTTTTATAGAACTTCGAATTGAAATAAAACACAAGAAAATCGTTTTAATGTCCATCAATTTTGCTTTATTTAGGCCATGTGATGGACATTTATGTGCCATTATGCCATTTATGTTTAAATATGATTTCGGGCATGTGGCCGCCGCGAATATTGGCTTCCAAGTCCCCTAATGTGTCTGGTTTCTTAGCGTAGGCGAGCGACTTCACATATCCCCAAAGAAAATAATCCAATGGTGTCAAATCACACGATCTTGGTGGCCAATTGACAGGTCTATTCCGCGAAATTATGCGCTCATCGAATGTTTCCTTCAATAAATCGATTGTGACGTGCGCTGTGTGGCATGTAGCGCCGTCTTGTTGGAACCACATCTCATCCACATTCATGCGATCCAATTCGGGAACAAAATTGTCGGTTATCATGGCTCTATACCGATCTCCATTAACGGTAACTGACTCTCCAGCATCATTTCGGAAGAAGGCCCAAAGACTCCACCAGCCCATAGAGCACACCAAACAGTCAGTTTTTGTGGATGGTTTTATGTGGATTCTCTTCACTCCAAATGCGGCAATTTTTCTTGTTGACATAGCCATTCAACTCAAAATGTGTAATCACTGAAAAAAAATCAGCATCGATATAAATCTCATTTTCGGCCCATACACTAAAATCACGACGCATTGCATGGTCTCGCGGCTTTAATTCTTGCACAAGCTGGATCTTGTAAGGTCGTAAGAAGAGATCTTTGCGCAATATCTTCCATAAAGTTGATGGACAAAGCTCCAATTGCTGTGCACGTTGGCGAATCGATACATTCGGGTCCTCTTCAACACTTTGCTCTACAGCGGCAATTGTTTCTTTGGTGCGCACTATTCGACGTCTCTACGGATGCGTATTATCACATAGAGTAAACGTAGGGCGAAAACGATCCATATTTAACGGAATTAATTGCTCTGACGGACGATTATGTTGACCATAAAATGAACGGAGCTTATTTCCGAAATAAATTTGCACGATTTGCAAGCGTTGTTCATTTGTCAACCTGTTCATGATGCAAGTTGCCAGATTTGACCACAAAATGTCAGTTTTATCTCTATTCGAAAAACCAACCTCTAAAAAAAACACCCTTTATAAGTTTGATGTGAATGTCAGAGTCACTAAATTGTTAGTACTAGTAACCCTTAGCATTCATAAGTTTATGCACAAAATTTGTTGCCTCCGCATTCTCCTTTGTTTCAGACTTTGTCCTGATTTTTTTCACTCAACTTTCAAGGGTCTTTTCCTTTGGCATTTTACAAATAACTTTTTTTTGTTTCTTGTAGGTAGTTTTAAGTAGAAACATTTTAATTACTTATGATATGGTAATTTCAAATTTAATCGATTAGCTAAGTATCACTGGTTATTGTTATACCCTATCCTAAGGGTATATTAATTTTGACACATAGTTTGTAACACCCCTTAATATTCGCCGTAGACCCATAAAAGTATATATATTTATGATCAGGACCAAATCCTAAGACTATCTAGCAATGTCCGTCCGTCCGTCCGTCCGTACGCAATTTTTAGGCCTTTAAAATTAAGCTAGGAAGCTGAAATTTGGACCACATATTCCCTAGGGCTCCGAAATGGTTAAGTGTAAAATTTTTTTGAATACGCCCACTGCCACGCCCACAATTTAGAAAAAACCGTTTTAAAGCTAAAGTTAGAGAGATAGAGTGTTACAACCTTCACAAGATATGTAGGCAATGCCCTCCTTTATAAGTTTGTCATATAAAGTTTTTTGCCACGCCTACTTTTTGTGGGCGTTTTTGACTAAAATGCTGTTTTCTTCGAAAATTTTCATAGAAAGCGAAAAAAACTGTTTAACAAAATATTTACCCAATATTTTTTCCAATATATCGCCCATACAAAGTTTTTGGCCACGCCCATTTTTTGGGGGCGTTTTTTCAAAAAAACTTTTTTTTTTTGTTTTAATTAATCGAACTAAATAAAATGCTATGCATCATCTTCTTAATGGTTTTTTCTTTGGGGCATATAGGGATATGGATAGGGTATCATACTGTTCGCCTCAAGCGGACTGTAGCCTTTCCTTATGTTTTTTATTTTGTTTAAGTTCTATGTTAGGGCTTTATCTTATTGTGGGTATGGTCTGAATTCTGATATGTCTTCTGATAGAGTATTCGGGTGCTCTTGTATTATATAATGGTGGTGCACATGCTGTGATTATTTATTATTTTATTTTTATTTTTCTGCAAATAATAAAATAATGACGAAAATTCTAGTCATGAGTAGGCACAAAAGAAACCACTTCGGGCGCATCCAGATTATGGTGTTTAGAAATGGAATGCATCTTACCTCGAGGCACTATGCTGTACCACGTATATAGCTCGGCAAGTTCGAAATCATAGTATTATTCGGTGGTTTATATATTTTGTTTTCGCAAACCATTTGCTTTTTTTCTCTGCCAATATTATTTTGCTTGGACTAACTTATTGGGTAAAATCTTATAGGTCTCAAGATGAAGATAGAGAAAAAGTTTACTTACAATGTCTGAGCTCTATGACCAGTTTTATTGGGAGTTGTAAAGCGAAAGAGAGACTAACTTCTTAGCCGGCAGCTTTAAAACTTGACAATTGTCACACAGACAAAAAGATTTATCTTTATGACAGATCGTAAGTAATAAGATCTAGTGCACACGTTGCATTTCCGGGGAAAACATATGACAAATAAAATGACAGTTTTTTTTTAAAGGAATGAAATATTATCAGGTCATTAAAACATGTATATATATATATATTTTTACTTTAAAGTAACGAGCTGCTTCAAAACAACTTGAACAGGGGCGCAACCATCTTCCAAAAGATGGGAGTCTTCGGGTTCAGATCTGGTAGCTCTTGATTCTTATTCTCAAACTTATGTCCCATAGCATGAAAATCGTTGAGCGGCCGGGACCCATCGATAATTAACACGTCTGTCTCATGACCAGTCAAAAGTTTAATTGGAAACATTAAAAAGCACTTAAAGGAAATTTGATATGGGTAGAGCTAAGACAACAAGGAGTACCTGAAACCTACGTACAGATGATTATGGGCATGTCAGAGAGGTCAACAAGAAGTATTGTCACGTTCACGTAACGTGACAAAAGTGTTCGTCTCCCACCTTTCTATTTCCCAAACACACTCCCATTTTCGCCATTGATTCCTTCCGCTATGCCTTTAAGGAATTGGTATTGCCGATCTTGTCGGATATTTTATATTCAACGATCTTGCTTTCCATATCCCTTAAAAGTGTGGCAAAAGCAGGTACCCCGTTGGATGGACGGTCCCAGATAACAGAGGACCCAGAGAAGATGAGGCGGGCGACTCTAAAGAGACAGAAAAGAAGACATTCCGACTATCCATAGTCAAAGACCTAGTCTAGGCACAAAACACAGCCAACCAACGTAAAGATGTCTTCAATAAACAAAACTCGGAAAATGAAATCCGTACACGAACAGTCGGTCGGGACTACAATTTTGCCTCGAAAATGAATGATGAATCAACACCCAAATAACGCCATAACATGCAAAGCATTTCCAGCATAACTAATATCCACCAAGTACCGTTAGCCGAGGACGATATCAGTGGACAGGAGCCTCAACCGTCGATAATTAAAACTATTGTATGGAATGGCACACTATATGCTTATCCCCAACTCCCCCAAACCTACGCGAAGGTCCACTTGAGTAGAGTAGGGACAATAATTTACCGCAAAATAGAAATAAATCAGCATCCTCTGTCCCCAAGGCAATTCTGTCCATATTTAGGTGACGTTGCCACAATCCCCACGCAATGTCCTTTCAGAAAATCACTGGGCTAATATTCTCTTTCCCTTCCACAGGGTTTTGTATAGTTTTCTGACGCGGGGGGAAATAATCGCGAAATTTAACGTTTTATCTAACACTGGCTCTTCTCAGTAACTGGGTAAATGGGCTATATGTGAGTGACGTGCTCGAGATTCGTACAACGATCAAAAACACAAACAGTAATAACCAAAAAAAAGGTGTTGATTGGAGGGAAATTATGTTTGGGTGCGTTCGGTGAAAAGTCTGAGATTAGGAAATGTCCCTAATACTCGGGCGAATTCACAAATCGACGCAAGAAATATGAGTGAGAGCATAATTAGCGGAGTGTGGTAAGCCGTATATGAGTCCCGTACATGCTGAATGAATGATCATGTATGAGTGGGTGTATGGTATGGGTAGACAAAAATTGCAGCAGAAAAATCACTTGGTTGACTGCGAAGTTCGGAAGTTGAGAAGAACAGCGTTAGAAGTTGTTTTTATCTATTTATTAATTGCCGTTACTAAGTCGGTAGTGAGAAAGTAGAAAGGCGGGAGAATAAAAGAACAGCTGGAAGAAAAACAGAAGAAAGACATAGCCGCAGGACAGGCACGAGACTACCTACCAGGACAGGTTTCTGGGGACAAAGGAAGCTAAGTATAGTGAAAGTGTACATCTTAGATTTCATTTACGTATGGCTAGGAATATTCAAAAACCTTTTAAAACTCGAGTTGGCTTTCGTTCCGAATAATCCCGGAAAAGAACGGGACGCGCATCCATTATAATAATCATATAGTCCGTACCAAAAATAATTAAAAACAGGTAAGCTAATTTATTACCATCCTTAAATTTCCCACCTCAAGTTTAATTTTCGAACCCAACCTAGCTGACTAGCCAAATCGCAGCATTTACCGTGCTGCCTGTTGCACTTCATTGCATTCTCTCTCTTACCCATATCGCACCGGCGAATCGGTCTTTGGCATATCCTTCATACTGTCATTATCGACTTGAAATCCATCGGCGCAGCGGCGGCTGCAACTTTTTTTCGCGCAATTAGAATCGTTCGCGGTTTTTTTTTTAAGTCCGACGTAAAAGTGTAACAGTATTAAGACCTTAAGCCCGAAGGTTGTTGACCCCTTGGACATATCTATAATCATCTGTACTTAGGTTTCAGGAAATTCTCAACCAAACTCGGTGTGCAACAAGGGAGTGTATTAAGTTGTTTGCTGACGAATACTCCTGAATCACACAAGTTCAACGGCAGTAGAGTTTGATTCCTGCAGATATATTTTGTGGTTAAACCAAAAAACACCATAGGGGGACCAGTAGGGATGCAATGAAGTGGAAGGGTTGTGATCTCTATAGTTCTGATTGTAACCTCGTCGAAAAAATGAAAGAAGAAGTAGAAGACATTTTTATCTATGTAAATTGAAAGATTGCTTATTAAGCTATATTCGATAAATTGCAAAAGTCGCTTCAAATATTAGATTCGCATCGTAAGTGGCGTGAAGTCCACATAAAGAAGGCCAATCTTGCTCGCCACCACTGTTGTCTGAGTAAATCTATCGATAACATCGAATGGGTTCTTTAACTGCATACACCGATTCGCTTCTCAATAACTATTGGCGTCTGGCAACGAAATTGAATCTGAGTTTCAAATACCGTATACGGTATACCCGTAGGGTAATTCGCTACTTATGTATATCTCGAGCGATAAAAACGAAGTTCATAAAAGTGTGGTTCATGTGATCTTATGAAGAAATCCCATCATGAATACTAAATTGGTATTTGGTCATTTCATTAGGATATGTGCTTGCTATAAGCAATCTATCCCAGATTAGGCACGCCTTCATCTACCTAAATGCATAATAATAATGTATGCTCATCATTTTGTATGTGTTTAGTAATTTAAACTGTTTGCGAACTTTTGGTTTTGAAGCATCCTCCGCAGCATAAAATCATCTGTTATTGATTCTGCTTATTTTTAATTGCTCTTTTTGCATTCGATTGGTTGTTTAATATTTATTAACAAAATTTTAATTATTTCATGTTAAATTTTATTGTTTAAATATTAAAAAATAAAAAGGTTATATATCCATCCGAGGACAATTAATTAAATGGATTTTAATGGCATCATTCGTGGTCTCTAGTTAAATGGTCATCTTAATTTATTTAAGGACTTGTTTGTTTTTATAAATGCTAATTATTTTGAAATTAATGAATTTATTTAAAACAGAGAGCCAAGAGATATACATATATGGCACGTTGAAGCAAATATTTCATCACATTAAGGAATATCTATTATGTTTCATATATGGATAGATATTTTTATTTTAATGAATGGATGTGGGTGGGGGAAAGTATGTCAAGATGAACGACATGATTCATGTAAGAGGAAAATGGTTGCACTTAACTGAAAATTTACCGTTAAGGTTTTTTGTTCATATTAGTCGTACATTCTCTTGTGGGGTAACGGAATTTAAAGTATGCCTGTCAAGGGATAGGAAATAAATGTGTATCCACGCAAGGCAAAGACATGAATAATTGTGAAGTGAAAACTGTTCTCTTAATTTAAAAAAAAGAAGATTGAATGACAAAGTTAGGAATTTTTAATGGATTTGAAGCACTGTCATCTTATTTCGATTTTGATCTTAGTTAGGTAGGTGGCTGATATCCAGTACTGCAAGAAATACGCAATTACCACTCATGATGACCTTAGGGTAAGGGGTAATGGGTGTATGTACTGACATCCACCCAGTGGAGTTGAGAAAGGTTATGATATTATTGAGACTCTTGTCTGAGATATCTGAGAGGTTTTCGAAGAATGGTTTATCAAACGCCCTATATCTAGCCTTGGTCAAAGCCGGGCATCCGCATAGGAGGTGAAAAACTGATTTCCTCACATTGGCGTTATCGCAGCTACGGTAATGGGTATTGCGGGGTATGCCGAGCCTGGCAGCCTGGGTGCCTACTTATAGCCACTAGTATAGCGACATCCGCCCGCGTTCCAAACCTAGAACCCAAATGAGGTTTAGGGTTCTACGCTTGTTGTATTTGGGCCATATCTTCCTGAAAGTAAGGCAGTTCGTCAGACTCTGCCCTCGCCCTGAAGCTAACGAATTCGGGAGCTGGAAGAATAAGGACGTATGTAATTCGTCTGAAAGGTCACTCGCTCCTACTTCTCAGTCCCTTTTGGACCCGTCAGTGAAGCTTACTTTTGAAATATTTGTCTCCAATGGTGTTAAGACGAAAACTGGCATGCATATCCACTTGCAGAATAGCTTAAAGATGTTGCCTAAATGTTTTGCTAATTCAACGAGATAAGAAAATTGCCTAGAAGTTACGTTTAAATACTAAAAGTAATGATGAACCTTTTCCTGACTTTTCTAAAACCTTTTAGTAATTTTTAAGTGTATCCAGGAGATTAAAACCTAGGACCAAGAATTTGAATTTAAGAATTGTCAAACGAAGGTCATTTTTCGTTTAATGCTTTGCAAACATTTGTGCGCGTCAGACCCTTCTGTTTTGCTTATAGTCACAGATTTGCACTTAATATTTCCTTCGTGGAATAAGTGGCCATTTAATTACTTTTTTTTCCATAAAACAACTTCTTGCCCACTCCAACTGAATCCATTTTCCAAATTTTGAAAATGGCCCTTCGAATTTGGGGAAATTCAAAACTATTTGTGGATGCAAGGACTTTCGAACAAATAATATTTTTCTTCGCTCAAATATGCCAAGAAATTTAATGGTTGCCGCTCCTAAAACAAGAAATTGGGACAAAATTAAAACTGAAACGTATATAATTATTTATTTTTCCCAATCCCAGTGGTTTTTGAGTTAATACCGCGATACGATTTAAACTTGAGCAATTAAAAAGACACCAGTGTTGTAGTATCGCATCATCGCATACAAGATCTTGGACGTCAAAACCTGGTGAAAACACAAGAAGTCAATTTTAACTTTGTGTCATTTCTGCCAATTACTATAAGTAAGACTCAGGGCCAGTTAGTAAGTTGTGATGGAGTGATGGAGTTGTGTTCTCTCAAACCAACATATTTCCGTGTTTTGGGGTGCTGTTCTTCCCAATCAGTGTGCAGTTTGGGCAAAAAGGTTAAGGATTTCAATATTATAGAGGGTTATGGCTCACATTTACAAAGTAAATTTGTGGTGTTGAGTTCATGTCTATAATAAAACCTGATAGGAGGCGATTTCGTCAACTTATTAACAATTTATTCTAAAAGAAGAAAGCACTCTTATAAGAAAATTCTTGAATTTGCGCGTTCTAATTTGACATAAAATTGTATGTACTTTTCATTTGTGTTAAAATGTATCTTCCCACAGATAGTGGTTGGAAAAGCTAGACTTTAGGTCCTCTGCGATCCATTTACGTCTTACATTTACTTTTTTTGTTGTGCCGCCTCAATATACCTTTAAAGGAAAATATGTAATTGTTCTGCTCATATAGATGCCTCTATAATTCCACATTATTTTAAGTAGTTAATTACGAACTGAAGGCTATCAGAATTTGGCTATGTATGATCAAAAAATTAATTGCTTTTGTTTGTGAAAGAACTTCGGTCAGCCTTCATATTATTACAAGATTCTGAAGCTCTTATTCATCCTTAGCCTTACAGCTTTTGAGATTCTAAAAATCTGAACAAACCTAAACGATTGCTGCCAGATCTGACAATTTGGGTACCTACCTTACAATAGTTCGCCATTGTCAGCTCATTGGCAGTATATTTGTAGACCTGACAATATTTTCCGAGATCTGGCAATCGTCTGAACATAGTTCGACAAGTACATTGGATCATATTTGTGTAGCTTTGGTCATAATTGCTAAGCCGCATTGACAACGTTTATTATTTCTGAAGTTATTTTTTGTACTGACGCGTGTTAGTGTCAATCTATACTCGTGCTATTTGCAATGTGACGACTTGGCCAATTTTACAATTCCTTGCGGCAATTTCTCGCACCTAGATAAGATAAGCCTTGTGTTATGAATTGGAAAGCAATCTGACTATCAATTTAAATATATAAGATAAGAACTACATCCTCAAAATCTGCTTGCACGCTCAAACGCATTCTACAATGTTCTACAAAACAGTTGAAAAATAGCGACTACATCTAGGCAATTCCTAATGCTGTAATGCAAATGTGAGTAAGAGTCTCTGTGGATGAAGACGACTGGAAATCGCCGGTGTCGTAAAGGAAACATCAGAAGGGCAGGTCTGAACACAAATGTAACAACACCAGCATTTGATTGGTCTCAGTGCTTTTTCGTTGCAAGGTAGGGCTAAAAAACATACTAGTGGTGGATGTGGAAGTCTTATGAGCGCTCATAAGAGGTATTTATCTCATATCTTCCACCTCTCCTTTCGACTATGTTTTTATCCTTACTTTGAAGAGTGCTTGAATTATGCAGGCTTTTGTAAATTGATTTTAATATTTTTTTATCAGTAATTTTATGTATTTCATAAAAGTAACAACACTCCAGCATTGTGTCATGTTTAAACTTGATTTCACCCAAATTTGTAAAGAAAATATTGATTACATAAAAAGTTATCGCTAAATGTTTCGGCCCCTGTTCAACAAGCAGTCCTTTGCGGTGACCATCATTGCATTTTACCCGAAATCATTCAAATAAAAATAAAATTTGTCAAAAATCATTCGATTTCCACAAGTTTAATATATATTAAAAATGATGTAAAAATTTCATTCCAAATCCACCGAGCGTATTTTGAATGACAGTGGTCACCGACCATAAAAACATAGTTTTGAGAAAAACGCATTTAAAAGTCTTACACTCGCAACTGTCGAGCGTCAGAGAGCCAATCGTTCATTGTTGGATAACTGGAAACATTTTTGTTGTATTCTCTTGAAATTTTTAGAGAATTGTTTGAAAATTCTGATTTCCCTAACCCTTAAGGTCGTACCTTAAATACGACAAAGACCCCAACCTGCTACTCTTGGCAGGATATAAGAAACGTCCATAATATGCTCTCTGTGGTATCACACATTTAATTAAATTTTCGAGCAGCAAATCTGCCAACAGAACACCCTTTCACAGTCATAAAATTTTGCACTACCACATCTCATTATAGCGCACTCCTAGAATCCTCTCAAAATCAACATTATTCTACACCACAAATCATTTATCTAGAATGTAATGATTAGCACAGAACTATGTATGACAGTGGGGGTGGTTAAAATCAAACAAAACAAATTTCATTGTTATAGATATTTTCGCACGTATCACGAACGCAAAGATAAACTTTCTATTTGAATTCTGAGAATGATGGTTTATCCATGAGCCTCAACCATCCTTGGGCAAAATAACAAACAAACTATTCACTGAGGTAGAAAACTTTGGAGGATTTATTACTTTCTCTGCAGGTAGATAGCTGTCATTTCACGAGTTCGTCTCTGCGTCTCTGCGAATCTGTGAAATATGTATCTACGTTGTTTTATGAACTTAGGTTCGATGGTAACCAGGGAAGGAGAAAACAAATCGTTTCTCTTTTACTTGATCCTTTTTTCCTTCTGGCTGAGAATTTTGATTCATTTTCGCAAAAAGGTCACAACAAATCTGCAAAGTACTTATTGGGAATTCAAAAATATTATTTTGCTATCTTCAGAGAATAAATTGAGTAAACCCATTAGCAAATTTTCCCACACAGCGCATGAAGTACATTAATTTAAACAGTTTATTCAGAGTTTTGTAATAAATTATTTTTGCAATAATACTTTAAGGCTGGGCGACAAAATTAAAGGAATATTAATTAATTTATTTCAGTGAATTTGAGAATAAAATTTTTGAAAGTCGAATACCTTCCCATTCTCCTAAAGTTGGGTACATATATTCAGGGATACTAATAATGAATGAAAGAGAGGGCTCTTGTGACCTTTAATTTAAGGTTTATTTTGGTGTGCACGAAGGTTATGTCGTGTAGGGCCATTGGTTGATTTCTTTTCGAATCATTCGTTGCTTTGACAGTGATCGGGGTAATGCGCTCAAAATATTAACTCAGAAACTCAGTATTACACCTATTTTGCGTTACGAAATGGATAGCAGAGTTGTGATATTGCAAAGTTACTTCCAAAGTGGGATTTAGTGCTGCCGAAACTACGCGAACTGTGAAAATAAATTTCTGTCAATCGAACATAAATATATCCGCATTCGTCTTGAACGTGTGACTGTTTGGTGGTGTTCTTTTCTCCATTTAACGACGTGATTATGATCACGATTACAGGGGTCATAACCCTCCCACTTCACTGCATTCCTACTGGTCCGCCTCTGGGGTTCGCCGGTTCGACCTCAAAAAATATCTGTAGGCATACCGATTTTGGATCACTTCATCATTGACAGAATATGGCAGAATTTTCCTGGCACTTCATCCACCCTACGCTTACACGATGATTGATATCGTCATCAAAGGTTGCTTCGTTATTGACGACTTGTTGATCCCAGATATTTGAACTTTTCACACTTGGGAACCAACACCCCAATAATACGATACCCATTCCGTCCTAAAACATCTATTCAAACATCAAGTGCTCATTGCAGGGAAGTGTGATCTTTACTTATGATGGCTCCATCGTCAGCAAAGAATAACTTATGCTCCCGCGTACATGTCCACGATCATCTGTACGTAGGTTTCAGGAACTCCTCGTTGCCTTAGCGCTACCCATATCAGATCTCTTGGTTGTCTATCGAATGCTTTCTCAAAATCAACCAGAATCATGTGCAGATCCTTTAAGGAATCACGATGCTTTTCCATTATGATCCTTATAATTTGGATTGCATCTGTGGTTGATTTACCCGCGACATACTCGCACTGCCGTTTTATTTGTCTTAGGCGACCATGACCATTTAATACCCGCTCAACGATCTTCATGGTGTGTGACATCAACTTCATTAAACGGTAATTATCACAGTCTCGCGTATCTTTCCTTTCTTTGTACAAAGGAAGAAGATAACTTTCCCTTCACTGGTTGGACATTGGATCACCTCTCATGAGTTTGGAGATAAGAATCATGAGCCATCTGAGTCCGATGTCTCCCATCTTTTTCCAGAACTCACTGGGTATCTCATCCGTCCCAACCGCCTTTCTCTTCTTGGAGTTCTTGACCGCTTTCCCAACTTCTTCGACTGTTATGTCGGTCACTTCTACATTTGTTGGGGGCGGCTCCTATAAAATATAGCCGGGGAAACTGTTAAAAAGTTGCTCACAATACTTTCGCCACCTGTGTACAATTTTTTCGTCGTCTAAAGTAATTGGCCTTGAGCATTGTTAATGAACTTCGGCGAACGAATTTCCGGAGCATTTCTTCTTCTCTGTGCGGCAATCTTGAAAATTGTTGTTCCCTTGTAAGTGTTTTGTCGAAACTCATGGTGTGGTTCCTGGCATTATTGGCTAATTTATTTATTTTTCAATAAAAATATTCAAAGAAACGTTACAGCATGATAACCGATATTTTATACCCAGGAATTTTCTTAAACATGGAGCAAGATAGGGCTACATGCCATACAAGCCTTCCAACAATCGATTTATTTCTCATTAAGTTCAATAATAGTGCAAACAATCGTTATGGTGATGTTGCTAGGCTTCCACGGATCTGCGGTCGCCGTTGTACGTTACATTAAAAATGGGGTACCATTAAAAATTCAATGCAATGGAAAGAACAAGAGACGATTCAGCCACTTAAGAACAATATTGATCAAACTGTTCGTAAAACAGGGAATGATACCATCAAAAATGTATAAATTTGTAAACTGGGGTGACAGGACTGAGAATCTAGCCGAAGTTTACTTACTTACTTACGGGCTCCCGACAAGACCTAAGACACGTCAACTTTCCATCATATTGTTTGCTCGCTGCTCTCAGTTATCTAAATGAAGTTCTTTGGCATTAGCGATGGCTTGGTCTTTAAAACTGAGGTTCAGTCTTCCTTGTCGTCTCGAACCTGGGGCTGGGATCCTCTTGGATGGAGGAATATTGTTCATTCGCTCGATGTGGCAGAGCCAGTTTGATCGACGTATTTGGGCTTTTGGACCGTTTTTTGTATGTTCTTCTCCATTCGACCCTCCTTGCGTCCTGGAATCTTTTGGAGCCTAATATTAACTCTCCTTTCCTGCTTATCGTTCAGTACTCGGCGCCGTGAAGTAAAACTGACAGTATAAGGTTTCTAAGCATGCATTTCATCTATCGAGTCAGGAGTAGCGATTGTCATCCGTGGAATTGATGTTTAAGTTGTTGCTGTCAGCCGCTACGTTTTATTCATCTCCCTCATTTACTTTAAGACTAAAGGGCCAACCATAATAGACTTAAGTGAGAATAACCTTAAGGCGAAACCGAACGAAAAGTCCACTCAATTTCTCTAAAAAGTTGTAGTTACCCATAATGAACTTAAACAAAATTACGCAAATCAATTAAACTGTCAAAAATTTTATATTCGAGCAAAGCAAACTACCCTACCCTAATTCCTAATTCTTTCTTACAATGCTTTTAAAAAATAAAGTGACAATATAAAGTGATGTAATGTAAAAATATATTCATATGTTCTTGTTTTTCTGTGGTGTCAGTTGTCAAATTTCCTTACTGAACGTCCCATTTATTATCCACTCTCTTAAACCCACTCAAGTAAACGAAAATTTGACGAAACTGAGCATAATCCCATTATGGTCATGCTGTACTGTTTACGAGTATTTGATATTTCATTAAGCTAGCTTAAGGTCATGAAAGTCTATTATGGTTGACCCTTAACGAATTTCGCCAGTTTTTCAATAGACGAAGAACATGTCTAGAAGTCTGAAAATGAGCTGCTGGAAATTTGCACCAGGTGCTTTCTAGCGCCGCGTAACACAGTTTGGATCAGCTATGGAGTTATCCCTCGGGGGTAAAATCTTTTCAATCATCAAAATGTTGAACAGTGATTTTAACTCTCTCGTATACTAAAGAGAAAGTAATTGCGATCGTGCGGTAATGTCGAACTCAAACTGAGTATCATGTCGGTATACCGTCCATTGACGGACCCACTTTTTTAGTCTTCCCAGAGACTCAGCCGGTCCGTCTGTTTGGGCGAAACGGTTCGACCAATTGTCTTCAAAGTTCGTATATAAAGTTTTTGGGATAACATCTCGTGGCGTTTATTTTTATACTTGCCAAAAATACTGTATACTCAGTTTATAGAAAAAAAGAGAGAGTTTCGTATGACTCAGTCGTGCACTTTATATTTTAAAAGAAACCAATAACAGTTGAACGTCTGTCTTCTGTCTTCTGTCTTCTGTCTTCTGTCTTCTGTCTTCTGTCTTCTGTCTTCTGTCTTCTGTCTTCTGTCTTCTGTCTTCTGTCTTCTGTCTTCTGTCTTCTGTCTTCTGTCTTCTGTCTTCTGTCTTCTGTCTTCTGTCTTCTGTCTTCTGTCTTCTGTCTTCTGTCTTCTGTCTTCTGTCTTCTGTCTTCTGTCTTCTGTCTTCTGTCTTCTGTCTTCTGTCTTCTCTCTTCAGTCTTCTGTCTTCTGTCTTCAGTCTTCTGTCGTCTGATGTTGTAACACCGATCACAAATTCGATTAATACCCCAATTTGCCCAGGGACCATAGGTGTCTTACCTAGGACCTCATATAACAGAGTCAACGGTACACTTCATAACCCCACTTTCCATAGAAAAGAACATCAGCAACATACAAAAATACATTCTCCCATCTTCTCTAATAGATACAAGTTCTCCTTCTTTCAAATTTGCAATAATCGAAAGATTCAATTATTTTGTATCCATTAAGCTACCGCAAATTGGCATGTAACCCTTTAAGCCATGAATTTGTTACTCCCACGGAATTAATCCGCCGAACGTTTAAAAGCTGAAATGCACAAGTTAATAATATCCTTTGTGTATTTGAGTTATTTGCTAATTGAAAAAGCATTTGATCGTTCCATAACCACTCTCTTCGTTTATTGATTGAACGGTACTGATTTTTGGAAAATTGGTAATTACTTCAATGTCTGAAAGTAACATGTTGACTTAAAATCATTGTTCCGCTTGAATTTCGTTTACTTGAAAACATGCGAACCGAAAAAAGCATTCTTATTAGTTTTAAGTACTTGCGTCAACTTAATCGATGCGTAAAAAATCTGAATCTATTTCCGTTTTCTCCTGACTGGGCGATTATCCTGGCATTAAAGTTCGATGACAAAGGCTTGTGCTAGCACGGCGTTTGATGTTCTTTTGCCTTTGATGTTGGTCTTGGGCAAAGGGCTTGTCCCTGTAGTTATTGTCGTTGCCTTGACACAAGTATGACGTTGTAGCGACACATGTATTAATAGAACAAGTGGAAGAAAGGCGGAAGTTTATTTAAAAATGAAAGTTACTGCCCACAATAACATTGGCTGCCTACGCCACAACCTTCCCTTTCAATGGAAATACAGTTTCTTCCTGCCAAAAATTGATTGTAATACATAATTGGTCTGCAATTATTTTAAAAGGAAAAAAAAACATTGATTTGAAGTTATTACGAATTGCTATAGCCGTGGGCCGTTATTCCTTGGAACATTAGTATCAGCATATCCGGCAATAACAAAACTCGTTAGGAAGTTGTTAAATCCAATTACAACGGTATCTTGCTTTAGGGTTGCTATTTAACTTTTAACTTTGGTATTTCCCAAACAATCTCCTAAAAAGGGGGGGGGGGGGGGGGTGCATGCGCGCCAGATGGATTGAATTAAATTAAAATTACTCCTGTTTATTGATATTTAAATGGTATTTTGTAATCCCAGTAATTGGGCTAATGGAAATGTTTTATGTTCATCAAAATATCGATATCCCAATTAGATTTTGAAGAAGTGTTATTTTTTTTGTTGACAACAATTTGTTGACAGATGACGAGTAAAAACTGCGCCATTTTCTTCTTCTAGTCGATGGTTTCGTAATTAGTGACTACAACTACTTACTTTACCTAACTTAATCTCGACCGTGAAGAGTTCCTGCCTGAGACACGGCCTTCCTTTTCCACGATGCCGGCACGCTGGTTTCAGTTATCCAGAATAAGGGCTCTGGCATCCACAATTGCTAGGACTTTGAAATGGAGTTCGTCTGGAACCTAGAAGCTGGAACTCGAAGATCCGATGATGCGTGCAAGCCAATGTATTCGACGAGTTTTGGCTTTTAGACTGCATTCACATCTGGTAAAGCTCATAGAGTTCGCGGTTGTATCTTCTCCTCAATTCGTACCTTCTTCGTACCTTCGAAATAGCATTTTTTAGCGAATCAAAAGTTTTGAACCCAATTCCTTCGACAAATCTCCACTTGAGTAATATTTTGGTTAAAAAAGAGAAAAAAGAAAACAAGGAAATGCAACTGTGGCTCATGCGGACTCTAAGTGTGTTATGAAACCGGTTTTGTGGCTTGAGAAATAGACTCATGTCCGCGGTCTCAAAGACAATGAAGTGAAGATGAGAAGTTACTCTAAGTCACAGTAATATCTCGTCATAAGTGCACATAACCCACCCAAAGGCCAGAATTGCACAACTCGTAGAAATTACAGAACACTAAAAAACTTACCAACGAATCAGACAGAACATGGGTTCACTTTTGGCCTATGGATTTGTGACCATCGAACTGTGGGTGTCGAAGTGCTTCTGGTTTTGTATTTTATTCCAATCCGGAATCTCCTTTTAGAACTATCATTTGCATGTTTTTTTTCTCTGTTATTAAAAAAAGCCATCAGTATCTTCAATGTGAATGTCGCTATTGGAATTTAGCAGGGAATAAAAGATTGAATGTTGAGAAGCATCGCTAGGCCTTGTTTCTCGACAACTGAAATAGAAGTCAAGTTGAAGCAGTACTTCAAGCGGTCATAGCATCTCGAATGTTGGCCTCGAGCTCGTCCAAGCTCAAAGTTGGCTTGTTAGCGTAGAATAAGGACATGACATAGCCTCAAAGAAAACAATTGAGTTGTGTAAAGTCGCATGATCGCGGCGGCCAATTGATATGCGTTAGCCCGGAGATGACCCAGTCATGTTCGCTTGGTATGGCATGTAGCGCTGCTGGAACCGCAGTTCCGATACATCGATGTCGCGCTCTGACCACAAAAAGCCGGTTAACACACCTCTATAACTGACGCAAATGGGGAGACACCGAAATAAATTCGAAAGATGAGTCCGATGACGTCACCATGCCATAAACCGCACAAAACACCCGCTGAGCCAAAAATTGGCTTCGTCCGAGAAGTTGATTTTTTGAGCAATATCCGGATCACTGACTAACATTTCCAATGCCCAATTAACTAACTCACGGCGTTGTTTATGGTCTTCTGGTTTCAATTCATATGTCAGCCCAATCTTATCCGAATTTAGGCCCAGATCCAAACGCAAAAGAAGCTCTCTGGCGATGCCCAAATTAGCTGATTAGTGCCATTTTTTGGTTTTCTTCGAAACTGATCTCTGCGGCTATGTTTTCTTCATTTTGCACCAATCTCTATCTAGTTGATGGCTTAGCGTCCAAAAGATTGTAATCACTCTCAAACACGCTTTTCCAGTGCGAGGAATTGCCAGCGCACTGATGACGACCGACCTCACGACGAAATTCACATTGCGTATTTACAACTGGTTCAGAGGTTCAGAGCGCTTCTGGAGGATTTACCTAGCCACTGGTCAGGAGCACTCGACTCCATGTGCAAAACTCCAAAATATATTTTTAAGCGCCATTTTCGCGAGCTCCTTCCTGACCGCCAGGAATGGAGCGGTGATGGTTGCATTGGTTTTAGGCCGTACACAGATGGTTCACTCATGAACGGTCGCTGCGGTGCCGGAGTCAACTCCAATCCTTAGGTAGACAAACCACTGTCTTTATCTTTGATCTTTGCGATCACAGCTGCTACAAATATCGTTCTAAGGAGAAGAGGCACTTATACATTTGCTCCGATAGTCAAAAAATAAATATTAGGCGTAAACGGCCCATACAGGACCTAAAGCCTAGCTTCTTCAACCATTGTGTGTGCGATGTTATATTTTTGACACGATGATCAATCTGCTATTAAAACCTGCTCTGCTCCAACTGTTACCTCCAAAATTGTAGAGGAGGCTATATTCAATCTGAACAGGCTGGGCACACTGTAACACTAACCTGGGAAACCGAACACACCGGTATCCAGGGAAATGAAAGAGCTAATGCTCTGGCTAGGCAAGACCCGTTATCAGCCTTTTTAGGCCCTCAACCAACCCTAGGGTGCTGCCATCAAGTATTGCCATGATTTGTCATCATGCAGTTAGTTGACGGTCCCAAAAGTGAGTCCCAAAAGTGAGCAGATATTTGCTTGGACTGAGAGGATTGACTTGAAAGCCCTAATTGGCCTTGTCACTGGTTTCAGTCTCTCAACGAACATCTAACAAGGATAAGAGTTAGAAGCTCGTCCCTATGCGAGTACTGTGGAAGATGATGAAAAGATGTCTCAGAACGAGACTGGCTACTCTCGGCAAACACTTCCTATATGAAGACGATTTAAATAAAATCGAACTCTGACCTCCATTTCATTATTAGGCCGCCTTGGTGGAGCGGCACAACTGAGCCGTATCACATCATATTCTGGGTATTCCCTTTTCAAGTTGAGTGGCGGAGAGTGCGAAGTATCTAGCTGTTATCCTTGCCAGGAAACTTAACTGGAGGTTGAATGTTAATGAGTAAGGAAGGCAGCAAATGCATTTTATGCATGCAACCTTGTCTTCGGCAGAAGATGGGCACCGAAAACCAAAGTACACAGCAATTGTACGACCGATACTCACATATGGCAGTATAGTCTGGTGGCAAGCCGCAGACAAATCAACCAATCTTAAGTTATTGACGAAGATACAGAGACTACCATGCATAGGGATAACTGGTGCAATGAGAACGACACCAACCGCTGGTTTGGAAGTGATTCTAAATTTGCTACCCTTGGATCCATACATGCCCGAACCAGCTGCCAAGAGCGCCTTGAGGATCAGCCAAATAGTCAGCTGGAACCCAGGTCTCACGGGGCACGCACAGATTTTGAAACTTTATGTAGGAAACCACGTTACCTCCCTACATGGATTTTGACAAACCTTACACCTGCTCCTTTCTGAGCAGAGAGGAATGGAAAACGAATGAACCCACTGAAATGAAATCTATATCCATATACACCGATGGATCGAAGATGGATTGTGGAACAGGTGCCAGCCTATTCTCAGAGGAACTAAACATACACACGGAAGGAACTATTGCTTCATGCCAACCAATATAACCTAACCTAACCTTTCAAGTCCTCGATCATCATAAAGGTGCCACAAAAAAGTTTATGGAAACACCAGCAACTAGAAGTCTCATAAAAACTCAAAGAAATGCCCTGCGGGCGGACAGATATCTGATTAATTTAATTAAAATTCAGAAGCATTGTAAATAATATCAATTAAGTATGTTCATGTAGGAAATATTGAACTGAAGTGATTACATGATAGTGGTAAATTTAATTAAAATCAACAGCGCAATTCTTAAGCTTCCTGTCCCTCTATAGCATCCTTGACTATCAACAAAAGTTAATTAAAATTTATATTTCGTATTGCGAGAATGCGAATCGATGCAAACATTCCATTTTCGAATTAATTGATAAATCACATCTTTAAAACTTCACTTAATTTGACCAATTTAACCTTTCAATTTTACGTTTTGATAGGCCCAATTTCAAAGCGTAGGCAGTTTTAATTACCAATTTCTATTCTGTGATTACTGATTAGTCTGTTGCCATAGATAAACCACCAAATATGTGCTCTTAATGCTGCCACGAGCATATTCATTTATTATTAGTATACCACTCTCGGATTATTCAGCTGGTGATAGGTGGTTGGGGATATGATTTTAATTAACAAAGCTTGCGCTGAATTTCAAAAGGAATTGGTGGACAAAAACAAAAAAAAAACTTCAATTATGAAACAAATATTGTAGTACTGGGAGCGATATCTGCGGATACATAATTTGTGTGCATTAAAATTTATTTGACTGTTTTGATTTTCTACACTAAAGCTTTGTTTTAAAAGCGTGGTGGTGGTCTATGATTAAGTGTCATAACATTAATATGAATCTTCTGTTTTTAATTACTCAAATTATTTGTGATTCATTTTAAAGGTTGGTTCCACTTCAGTTAAGGGGTTACATGGGTTTATTCGGGGAAAAAAGTTATATTTTCAACAATTTTTTTGTTATATAAGAAATAAAATATTTTGTTCAAACTTATTACTGTCTTAAAGATTTACATTTGAAAAAGTAATTTCTAAAATTTTCAAGGGAAAATATTCAAAACTCCACCATTGTGACGTCATTTCCAGTGATCCCTCGGTGCGTCCGCGTTGACCGCAGAACTCGTGACAGGATCATCAGAAGTGAACAAAAATAACCGTGTTTTAGTTAAGACCATAAATTAGAATTTGGACGAAGGAAAAAAGCGAAAATTGGATTTTCTGGACATTTTTTGTTTAAATAGTTGTGATTGAAAAATAAAAAATCCTTCGTCCAAATCCTCGTGAATTGTATCTCGAAGACCTGTAGAAAATTTCATCTTTGTATATCGTTTGAGTGGTTTTCGAGAACTTTTGACAACCGACTTCGCAGTTTCGAGAAAACGCGTTTAAAGTTTGGATAACCTCAAATAAACCTCGTGATTCAATTGAGTGCGCACTTTCCCATGGCTGTATCTCCGAAACTTTTATTCGGAATGACTTGAAAATTTAGGATAATTATCTCGGGATGTCGTAGACAATAAAAAAAAATTCAATTTTTTGAAGCTGTGAAACCCATGTAACCCCTTAAGACCGATATTGGTTTATTAAAAGGCTAAAAAATCTTACTCTTTTCAAAGAGTAAAGATGGACTTAATCGTTACTATTTCTTGCGACTACGGAAAGAGTATGATTTTCTACAACGTTTTCTTTACAAACAATACATTTTGTCAACTGTAGGTAGTTGAGTTTTTTTTGAATTTGTATCAACTGCAAACGGTAAAATAATGGGATTACAAAATTCATCATGGAGTACAATGGAGCAATCTCGACCTGATGAAATATCTTTTTGTCAGTTATTCAGTCCTGCCAGTATTTTGAATCAGTTTAGATTGAATCTAATAATATAATAAGTTCTAATACTTTTTCGGCTTTCAAAAGTCCGTCCAACTACTCGCATCGTCATGTCAATTGCGTTTTCGAGAGTATTGAAATGGAGGCGGCGAAGTTAGGGTTAGCGATCAATTAGGGCAATACAAAGTATATTTTGTCAAGAAAAAAGTATACTCAACACCGATGTACTTACTTAACACCGAATTCTCGGACACCACAGATACATATAACTTCGAGATAGTTTTGTCTAAATTGGCACCGCTATTTACTCATACAACGACACCAGTGCTGAGATCAAACGCTAACCACTGTTTCTTTGCATTAAAAAAAACAATTGAGTAGCAAACTAACCCATTTCCGGCTAACTTTGCGAACGTCGTAAATGTAGGCGTTTGGAACTTTACTGATGATAAATTTAAATGAGCTAAATAGTGATTTCGAGGGTTACCACAATTATCTTATCGACCTGTTTTTGGATTTTATCTGTAATATGATTGTCATGTCTTTTAGGCATTTTTAAAATCCGACTTTTTGAAAATTTTGAAGTTAATATTTTGGGATATTGAAAAATTTCTTAAAAATTAAAATTTTTTAAAATAATATTTACTTCACGTAAGTAAAATGTTAAACTTATATTCTAAAAAAAATGTTGCGCAGTTTCAATGATTTGCCTGCCTTATGGTGATCGGAGATGAAAGTACTATTCGCCGATTATAGTAGCATTTAAACCTAAAAACCATTTTTTCATTCGCTGCATTTTCAACTCAAACTAAACGTTTTATTTTTTTAGTGATATTCTGTGTTTATGTATATAGTGTACCAATTTTTTCAAAACAGGATATATATCCTGGTTCTGAGAAAAAAGAACAATTCATACATGAGTGCTATATATTGGAAAAACCCTTTGTCATCCACGCGACTTCTAAGAAATAATTAGAAAGTACACAATCAGTATAGGAAACCTCAAAGCCTGTAATTTTTCTTATGGGCGTAGGTCTGATGGGGAACTCTTCTATAGTTAGGTACGGTAACGAAAGTTAATATTTTAACTTCGATGATAAAAAGAAACTCATCCGAAATGAATGGTTCGGGTCACTTTTATCAAGATAATTGTACATTTGCAATTGTACATTTGTACACGTGAAAGATACATTCTGCGCTTACCTACAATTTGCTAAAGAAACTACAATGCTGTAACTAGAATTTAGAACGTGTGTTGTAGATTCCTTATTGCGTTTTGCATCAACTATTCAGTACATGCTTCAAAAAAAATTTAAAATTTAAAATTTTTCGATTTGATTTACTTCATCGAATAACATCTATTTTAATTAACGGATTTGGATCAAACTTTTTTTACCAATTAACTAAATATTTCACGATTAACATAAAATTAATTTTGCAAAAATTTGAACACCCCATTCCAATAATGTAGATACCATGTCATAGGCCATTTTCGAAAATTTTGGGGCGTGCCACGCCTAAACGGTTAGAGAACATTTTTATCAGATTTGAATTAAGTGCTTGATGAAAACCAACTGGATTACATAATTTGAATGATTTAGGAGCTGGGACGGGAAAGTTAAATATAGCCGAAGCCGTATAATTCTGATACTCCTTTCGGCGAACGTTGCGAAAATGCCACGTGAACAGACAGTATTTAATATTTCACGTTTCTAACTCAACTGGAACTGGGAGTCGCGGGAAATGGGTTTATCATGTCAGTTCTGTTCTAGGGCGCATGGACTTTGTCAAAAGTGGATGAGGTTGCTCGTAGCCGCTTTGAGAGAGGTAAGTCCCTTGGGTGATTTTCGTTCCCGACTGGCGAGTTGTGGTGGTAGAGATACAACGACAAACTGTACAGACTGTATAGCGACATCGACTTAGCCATAAGAGTGAAGTTCCACCGATTGAGATGGCTGGGTCATGTAGAGCTAATGGAAGCCAATGGTAGATCTTTGAGTCCACACTCGACGCACGGCGCGGTAGAGGAAGGCCGCTACTCAGTTGGCACACGCCTGATTAAGATCGAGCTGACTGGAGATTCTTTTTCGGTGGAGGGTCAGGTCCAGCCCGGACTGTAGCGTCACATAGAGTAAAGAAAATTAAGTATACTTTCTCGGATATTGACCCGATTGAAGATATCTTACCGCTTTGCTTATCAGAGATGGATATGTTGAAAGGACTAACATTTCTCGATAGTAATTGCTATGATGGTATACCTCCTCCCATTGCTTTAAAGAATTGTTCTTTTTCCCTTATCTATCGCCTTCTCCACATTTTTAATTCATCCAACCTTCGTAATTTTTTTACGGAATTGAAAGTTGATTTCATTGTACCTATTTTCAAGTCGGGATCGAGTCAGATAGGCCCATTAGCAAACTTTATTTCTATGGGCATGTGCATGTGCAATGGTATTAATAATTGCTTTCATGGCTGGTAGATTTACTACCACTAATTTGACAACCTTACTAAATATGTCTTTGAAAGCCTTTATCACTATATTCATTGATCTTTCTAAATCGATTCAAATTAAATGTCTTCAAAATCAATGGATTTCTTTATACTTTAGGAATGGAAAACAAATTGTCAAAATTCCTATATTTTACATGTGGCGTACTCCAGGGAAGTCACCTTAGGCCATCACTTTTCATTCAAAATTTACTAATGATTTTCCTTCCTTTATTTAATTTTCTAAACGAGCTATTCCTCTGATTGGAACATTTTCACAAAAATTCCTTCAGTTAAAGACTGTGAAAATCTTCAAAATGATTTTCAAAATTAAGTTCGCTGGTGTGATGAACGTAGAAATGTACAAGGTTTTAAAAGGTTCAAGATGATGTGCATACTCAGGTAATGAAATTTCACAAAATTTGCATGGAGATCTACTCAATTATAAAGCTCGATGTTTACTCCTAAGTTTGCAAACCCTTTCTTCTATAAGAAAAATGTCCTCTTCATTTATGTTCCTGCATTAGCCCTTCGTCAAAGATGTTTTTGGTAGATTAACATATTTAATCCTTAACTAACGGGTGATCCAAGTAAAGATACTTTTTTCAATAGCCTTTTTTGACAGATCACGTGTGAGTCGTGTCATGCTGTCATGTTATTTTTGTTTAGTATTGTTTGGCATTTCATAATGGAAAGACTTACGCGTGAACAACGTTTACAAATTGTTCAACTTTATTATGAAAATTCACGTTCTGTGAGGAATGTGTTTCGTGCACTTCGCTCAACTTATGGTCAACATAATCGGCCTACTGAGAGTACTATTCGCAACACCATCACCCATTTTGAGACCCAGCATTCCATATTGGATAATATTCGACCGAATAGACCACGTCCAGCATGCTGTGAAGAAAATATAGCGGCCGTAGCTGAGAGTGTACACGAAGACCGTAGAGAGTCGATTCGGCGCCGTTCGCAGCAACTCGGACTGATGTATGGAACGACTTGGCGCATTTTACGTTAAGATCTTAAATTGAAAGCGTACAAAATACAGCTTGTGCAACAACTGAAGCCGCTCGACCTTCCCAAGCGACATCGCTTCGCTCTATGGGCTCTTGAAAAGTTCCAAGAAGATCCGACGTTTTCGAGCCAAATTTTGTTTAGCGATGAGGCGAATTTCTGGCTCAATGGGTATGTAAACAAACAAAATTGCCGCATTTGGGACGAAGAGCAACCTGAAGAGATTGAAGAACTGCCACTTCATCCAGAAAAAACAACGGTTTGGTGTGGTTTGTGGGCCGGTGGAATCATCGGTCCATATTTCTTTAAAAATAATGCCGGTGCGAACGTAACCGTCAATGGCGACCATTATCGTGCCATGATAACCGACTATTTGATGCCTGAAATTGAAGCTCGTGATCTCGGCGACATTTGGTTTAAGCAAGACGGCGCCACTTCCCACACATCGCATCAATCAATGGACTTATTGAGAGAACATTTCGGTGAGCACATAATTTCACGTTTTGGGCCGGTCGATTGGCCACCAAGATCGTGTGATATCACACCGTTAGACTTTTTCCTGTGGGGATATGTAAAGTCAAAAGCTTATGCCGACAAACCCGCTTCGATTCAGGCCTTGGAGGAAAACATCACGCGTATCATTCGCAAGTTACCAGTCGAAATGCTCGAAAATTGGACTCAACGGATGGACCATCTGCGACGTAGCAACGGCCAACATTTCATAGACATAATCTTCAAAAAATAAATGCCAAAGAATGTTCTTTCAAATGATAATAAACATTCTCCATTAAATTTGAATTTTCTATGTTTTTTTCTTAAAAAAAGTAGGGAACCTCGAAATGTATCACCCTTTACAAATTTAATTAATTTAAAGTTAATAATTAAATGGACTTTTTAAAATCTGCTTGCGGCAAGCAAAAATCAATTACGTTGCAAAATTCCTTAAATGTGCTTATGCACCTCGTAATAGGCTCATTATTACCATAATTGGTTCTATGGCTATCTGTATAAATTATATATTTAAAGGAAAGATCAATTCTGGTGAATTAAAATGATAACATAGAATATCGTGAATAAACATGGCGGAAGTTGCATCGCTTCTGAAACTTAAGACCAACTAAATTGCACCTTCTGCCATAAGTTACTCATCAAACATATTTAGACAAACTCTTTCTTTTTAAGGCTATTTATGTCTCTAAATCCTTTATTATAAGGTCTAAGGAAGCCTAAAAATGTATTGGACTTGGAAATGACATAGTCATAGTGCAAAAAGAAACTTTACTTATTGTCAAATAGATACCAAGATCTTTCACGACATCAAAAAGTTGAAGTCTAAGATCATTTATAATATAATTATGTGCTAAAATTCAATGTTCTTAAAAAGCCTTACATTTAAAATGTTAAGTTCTATAGGTTAAATCAAAAGGTAGGTAGTCAAGGGTTACATATTTTTTTAGGTTTAAACAAATTTTCTTTAGTTTTAAGTTAAACCTATAAATATATAAATTAAGTAGATGAATAAATAAGTGTATTGTGTAACAAATTTTTGACAATTTTTATTTTTTATTTTTCAGGTAAGCCTCAAATGTGGATAACATAGATTTATAGGTATGAACTTCTATTCTTATATATAAATATTATCGTGATATATTCGACCAGCTTTTGTTGCTTTGCAAAGTTTTTAGGAAAAAACTAAAAAGTTGAAAACATTTAATTTTTTTAGTGAACCCATAAAACATTATTAAGTTTTTTTCAATTGTAAATCAAACAATCTAAGATTGGTTGCTCTAGCTTTACTGCACTAGACGTTATTACTAAATAATAATTTGCAAAAGTTGACACAATGTCACAGGACAAACAAACAATTAAAAGGAAAATACTGATCGGCTTTTACATTTATAAAACACGGGTTAAGCAGCAATAAACGAATGAATCTAATCTTAATAATACATTAAATTTTTATGCTATTCCGGTCAAAAAGAATAAAATGACATTGTCTTCTCGGATCTTTCGGCTATTTTATCAGGTTTTTCAATAAGAGCGCTTCAAAAGTTTTTTTTTTTAATAAAACAAAAACGGTTTTGGATATCAATGAAATTCTTTATTCCTGTGAAAGTATGTACAATGCCATTAAGTATGGAACTCGATTTCTTTTGCATGGCCACCACGGGCACGCTTGCAGAAGTCCAGACGCTGAGCCCAATTTTCGACGATTTTCAAGCATATCGGCCGATACTGCTTTCAGGCGTATCGGCCGATACTGCTGCAATTTCACGTTCGATATTCGTACGAAGTTCATCAATCGTCGCTGGCTTGTTGGCATAGACCATTGACTTGACGTAGCCTCACAGGAAATAGTCTAACGGTGTCAAATCGCACGACCGAGGCGGCCAAGCGACTGGACCATTTCGTGAGATAACACGTTCTCCAAACTTGGTTTCCAATAAATTGATTGTGACACTCGCTGTGTGGCTTGTGGCGCCGTTCCTCTTGGAACCACATGTCCTCCAAGTCCATATCATCCAATTGGGGCCAAAAACATTCGGTTATAATTGAACGGTAGCGATTCTTATTCAAAGTAACGTGCCGGTCTTGATTATCACGGAAGAAGTACGGCCCAATGACGCCGCCGGCCCATAAACCACACCAAAACGTAATTTTTTCGGGATGCAATGATGACTCATGGAGTACGTGTGGATTGCTGCCTGACCAATACCGCATATTTTGTTTATTGACGAAGCCATTCAGCCAAAAATGAGCCTCATCGCTGAAGATGATTTTTCGATGAAAATCCGAATCATTTTCAAGTTGTTGCTCGGCCCAATTCACGAACATACGACGTGAATTGGTGGTCAAGCGGCTTCAGTTCTTAATCTTGTAAGGATGTAGGCCAAGATCTTTTCGCAAAATTCGCAACGCTTGAGAACGACGTTTAAGAGACACATTTGGGCTTTCTTCAACTGAAGCCTCAGCGGCAGCAATATTCTCGACACTACGGGCACTTCTTTGTCTCACTGGTACGGGAACATTTTGTACTGTGCCTGTGGATTCAAAATTTCCGCTAGACGCTCAATTGTTGATCTGCTAGGACGATTATGACGACCATAAATTGGACGTAGCGCTCTTAACCTTGAGGCCACTGACTCCGAATTTCGGTAGTAAATTTTAATAATTTCGACTCGTTGTTGGCTCGTATATCTTTCCATCATGAAATGGCAAACCTTACTGAAGAGAAATGTCAAAAGAGCGGCAAGAAATATGACGTCGTTTGCTGTTCCTGACGCTCTACTTTTGTAGCTTCCCTGTTGAAAACCCCTGTACATGGTTTTGTTTCACTATTTATGAGTGTAAACATATGATGATATGTTACCTTTTCTAAATACATCCTTTAAACAGTTTACCCTTCCCCGCTATACAAATATTTCAACAACATGAACAAATTAATAATATTCCAAAAGAAAGGCAGAAAGTGTTCCATAGAATCCATTGCGCTTTATTCATTATCTTAAGTATTTCTTTGCCGCTCTCTGTGCATCAAGCCGTACTTTGAAAATAACCTTCAGTGACGATTATGGTACTACTTTCATCTGGCAAAATGTAGAAGCCTTAAAATCCATTGTTGTTTCCACCAATCAAAGTGCTTTAACTTTACGGAATTAATGGCCGTGACTTAATTTGTTCACCAATGAATATACTTTTCTCAATTCTAGAACGCGTGACATTAAATTGTGAGAATTTGGACTGGGAATTACTCAGCACTGTTATCAAAGGTAACCCATCGACACGGATGGTTCAAAGACAGAGAAAGGTTCGGGAGCTGGCGTCTTCTCAGATGCATTAACCATTCGTTTCGGCTGACTGATCACTGTAGTGTCCTTCAAGCTGAGATCTATGCGATTAAAAATGCAACACAGACTATCCTATCGATGGAACTACCAGAAATGGTGTTAACCATCTGTGTAGACAGTCAAGCAGCACTTAAAGCAATCGGTTCCAAACTTGTAATCGTGAAATGAGTTACAGACTGCCCTTTGGCACTCATGGCCAAACGTCATCACTCAGTTCTACTCTCCTGGGTTCTCGGACACGTTGGGGTAGAATTTAACTAAATAGCCGATGAACTGACCAGATACGGCTCTGATCTGAGCATATTACTTCCGGAAGGACAGATGTAACCGCCTTTCAACACCTCTAAGATTTTCATGGATGGTGTCATTACACAAATAGCTATAGATCAATGGCGGACCACTAGCCGTTTTAAAATAAAGATCAAAGTTTCTAGTCTCGATACTACCCGGGGACTGTATCATTGGAAGCAGGCCTAAAGGAGCTAGGAGTTTTTGCAGATGATTTTTGCAGAAGCCGCAGAGATGAAGAGGAGATAGAATCTGTTAAAGAACTTCTATGTCACTGCCCAGCTATATAAGAACGCCGCTTGTCTTGGTATGGATTCTTCGATATCTTGGACGACTTGGCTGGGATACCTCTATCAGACATAAAACTATTTACAAACAGATCAAAGTGGTTTTGTAAGTTGAATGCCCTTACATGTACAGCTAGGGTATTCACAATGGGACTTCGTGGCTTCTGCGTGAAATTTGCACTCGATTAGATATGTCATCAAATCACCAGGGGGCTTGCTGCTACGAAAACCTTACTTCTGGTCGTTAAGCTATTTTATAAGTTGACGATTTGTCAGCGTTTCCATGAACTTGCAATTCTGGGAGAGTGCCAGGAAGAATGAGATAGAAAAAGATACACGGTGGATTTGAAGAACGCCTGTTGAGATCACTGTGTTGTGATCTGAAAGTACTCTGGCCACTGTTCGAGTGTGAAAATTAATTCTTCTCACAGATTACACTAAAAGGTGATTTTTTAAGAGTTCAGTTTTTCAGGTTGGCTGTACTGGTTAGTAATAGCGTTCAAACGTCATCTGTCAAAGTGAAAAGTTTTCAGTATACTCTGCCATTTAATCATGGAAATACTTACAAACGAGCAACGATTTCAAATTATTGAAATTTATATTCATGTGAAAAATGTGCAGATCCGCTTTTTATCGAAAAATTGTGTTCAGCGATGAGGCTTATTTCTGGCTCAACGGATACGTAAATAAGCAAACTGTCGCATCTGGAGTGATGCATCCCGACAAAACGACAGTTTGGTGTGGTTTATGGGCTGGTGGCATCATCGGTCCATTTTTCTTCAAAGACGGCCGTGGAAGAAACGTTTCCGACAACGGCAAACGATATCGAGCCATGATACGCGACCCAGTTGGCTGAGTTGAACTTGGTTTACATTTGGTTTTATCCAGACATTGCCACATGCCACACCGCTCGTGAAACAATGGTAGAATGTTAAAGGATGAATTTGGTGAGCAGCTTATCTCTCGAAATGGCCCTGTGAGTTGGGCGCCAAGATCATGCGACTTAACGCTTCTTGATTATTTCTTGTGGGGTAATGTAAAGTCGTTAGTCTATGTGAACAAGCCGAATACGATTGAAGCCTTGCAGGATAACATAACACGCGTAATTCGTGGAATAGAGGCCGAAATGCTCGAAAAATTGACGCAAAATTTGACCTTCCGAATGGACCATTTGAAACGGAGCCGCGGACAATATTTACATGAAGTTGTCTTTAAATGGTAAAGGCCTATTTATCGATAACAATAAACATTTTGATTATTTGATGCAAATTTGAATGTTTTATTCGATTTTTTAAAAAAAACTACGCCTCAAATATCACCCTTTACATGCTGTGTGCAAAGTAAGCAAATTGGACTTATCTGAACAGCTTACAGATGGAATGTCATTGCAAATAAGTGTCGTTCACTCATCTAAAAACTTACCGCTCGACAAATGAAACACAGAGACAGAACTATTTTTTTTTTTTATTTCTATCTGAATTTCCTGTTAGGTAAGTTGAGATTAAGTTGAGTGGGTAAGAACTGATGTTCCCTCCATTTGTTTCAGCGCGCCGAAGTTTTTCGTACAAGTTAACTGTTAACCCTAACCCTTCAGCAATCCGCTTTAATTTTAAAAAGCAAACAGTAAAAAGTCTCCGCTAAATTGGAAACGCGTTTTCTCAAAGATGTCACCACATGCAAACAAACAAAACGTACAAGCTCCTTCCCCGTTCCAATTATTCAAATATTGCCTTTAGGAGCTTTATAATACGAGAAAATATCCCTTTCGAAACTCGACGTCAACTCCTATTTCCGATTCCTTCTTTGTGGGGTTAAATCAACTGGCACAAAAAAGTTCTCCGCCGAACTTAAATGTCAAAAGTGGAAAAAAAGCTTCAATCGTACACTGAGTTCCCGCCAAAAATTCAATTTACGCTTTTACGCATTCTATGTTTCTGGGTTACTAGTTCAAAGCCCCTCTGCACACACCATGTGCTAGATGGTATTTTATTGTCCTCTCTCTCTGACATCCCCATTACGTAATCTGAAAAGGGATTGGTACAACAAACAGGAGTAAAAGTGAAATTTCCATAGACCCACTGGATTCTGCAGATGAGATAACTTCTTGCCAGCAGGTGCAAGAGCTTTTTACAAGAATTTTTGCTCATTCGCTTTCATCCAGTCTAGAAGAATGTGAATGGTGATGGAATGAAGTGAGGAAAGATTGTGTCATGGGAACTCTATAACTATACAAGAACCTTTAACCTCAAATTTTGATTCCCCTAGTGTTGTCACCACTTCGCACATGATATGGCCTATATAGCCATGGCCTGTGTGGGTAAACATTTGTACAACATCAAAGGATTTAAATGACAGCACACCCAATTTGCTTATTTTATGTAGGTATGAGTGTTAAATTGTGGGATGATGTGAATAGGAGAATCGTAGGAGAAAAATAACTTTTGGGTATTTTTTTTGTTTGCGAAAAGGATACAGTGGATGGCTGTGGGGGGGCCAAAAGCTCCATATCTGCAAACCTCATTCTCTTTTGTTTTTTGTGTCGTACGTATATCCTTGATGGTCGAAAAAACTGCTACGTTCCTTGTGCCACACAGTTGATGGTTAGAAAACGCGCTATTCGCATATCGCTGCATGTTTTTTTTCTTGTCGCTCCACGTTCGTCGTTTCGCAGAGTGTAAAACAATATCGAGTATCCGTCAATGAAATTTTAACAAATCCTACTCACATCCTCTTCGGATGGTGCTTTCGCGATCCAGACCAAAAAAATAAGCAAGTGAAATGGGTGATAAATTGCGTGACCGAAACAATCGTCGTTGGCATTGTTAAAGTGCATTTTAATTTTAAGTGCTTCGTCCTTGAAGGATAGAAAATATTGTGTATGTGCAAATGATTTAGAAAAATTCACAAAGTTTTATTAAATGTCAGCTCTACCCTTTTCAAAGGACAAAACGTGTGTCCTCGCTTTTGTTTTAAGTAGTCTGACAAGCTTATCTTGCCGTTGTGTTTGTGCATATTTGTCACAATTTAATATTTGTGTAAACATTATTTAGGAGAATTCAAGGATAATCAAACAAGGGAGAAAAATTGTGGAATACTATTGAATTAAGGTAAGGATTTGTGTTTTTTTTATTACTTTGAAGTTATCACAACAACAAAGCGCAGGTTTTCTTGAAGGAAATGTGGAATATGACGACGATCCTTTTTTTTTTATTTCTTCAAAATTGAAAAATACATTCAAGAAGGATTCGTTTCACATCAGAGTGATCGGAGTGAAAATCGATTTCCCTAAAAAAAAAAATATAGCTCAAGGATAGCCAAGCCTTGTATTGCATTTGTGTTTAAGGATAATGTAGACTAAGTATTCAAAAGAGACTGTATCCTTGCGGAGCTTTTGTAATTTCGGTAAAAGTATCATGTACTGAATACTTTTAGGACTCAACGACGACGTGAGCAGAAATTACCCATGTCCTGTTCGTTGTTATGTAATACAGTTGTACTCGAAGTCAGTAAAAACGAAAAAAAAACACAATAACATAGCGGCCAATCCCGCTTCCTTTTACCGCGTACAATTCGGTGAAGTTTTATCCATCTACAAAGAGTCACGTCAGAGCGAAACTCCCATAAAATTTCGTTTTCATTCTGAAATTTGCTTGGGATGTGTTTTGTTTTTGTCCTTCTTACTCTGTTCTATAGGCTTACTAGGGCGTAAGATGAATTTCGTGGTAAAATAAAATTATTCTCTCCAGGGTTGGGTAGGCAATCGCAATCGTGTGTGCTGTTGTTTTTTTTATTAACTGAACGGATAAAGGAAGCGGGCAATTTAATAAACTAAACATTCGGTCTAAAGATAGAAACACAAATATAGTTGTACAGGGCGATGAAGTGATTGGCGTCTGCACGCTTAAAGCTGGAAATTAATTTGCAGTTGTTTTAAAGGATAACTTCTCAAACTTAGAGAATAACCATCCCACAGAGAGTAGATTCAAATTGAGTTTGGAAATAAACTAGCTTTGCAGGTCCTTAAATCAGTTTGTGAGGACTTTTAAACAAACTTACTGATGATAATTGATATGTCAAAATTGACGTCGGTTGCTGGAAGTTAAGATCGGCTAAGCAATTAAAGAAGAGCGGGCTTAGGAGTAAATCGCCGTTATAACTTTTCGGGGAAATCTTACTTGCTCATTTCTTATCGGTGTTTGGGATAGCACCCACTCTCAGTAGATTCCTTTATCAAACTGCCTTCAATCACATCTGCTCTGATTGAGATGGGATTTCGCTCATATCACTTATTGACAGAGTTACCGTCACACTTTCTATGGGTTTAAAATAAAAATTGTTAAAATTTTAAATATATTTCCTCAACTAGATCAAGTTCTTTAAAATATTCCTTGTAATATAGAGCAGTAAGGATCATTCTGTTAACTCGTTCGAGTACAATTTCTTATCAAATATGCTAACATAATTGTTTGGTTAGTGTTAATACAACAATGTAATAGATAACCCATTAAAAATGACAGATAACGGATGACAGGTGATAAATGATGACTGACAACAGTTTATTATGAATTAATTTTAAAACAGGGTTGCGGATTGCAGATGAATTTATTGTAATGACATTTTTTCTGGAATTTATCCAAAAACAACTTTATGGGCTTAAAAATTTCGCTGTGTAAAAATAATTTCTACAGAGGATCTTGTTATAAACTCATTGCCATTATATTTTATGATGAAAATATCCCACAATTCCGTCAATATAAGCTTAAAAAAGGTATGATTTAATTTATAGGCACGCCAGCGGGGAACATGGACTGACGGAAATGGCTAGATCGGCATAAATTTTGTTGCTGATCGAACAACTTTTTTTTTGCCTCCTGCCCCCTGCCCACGTGGCTGACACTGCGACCTCGAAGGTCTACTGTGTCAAAAAGGGGATGTTACCTTAAGAGACGAGTGACTTCCCTAGTAAATGTCACAACATCCTTAGTTTCAGAGTTTCTGAAGATAGAAGTCCTTATTTAAGATTCGTCATCTTAACCATTGAAGGGTCGGACAATCATAAAGGATATGCTCGAAAGTTTCATCGTTCTCTAGACAGATCCCGCATTCCCGGAGTCTCTGGGCACAAGTTAATTTTTTTAAGATCATATATCAGGCCGTGATGGCCTGAGGAAGCTCACCAGCTTCCTAATATTCTCCTTACTTAATAGCAGAATTTCCTTGTAGGAGTAGGGGACTTAGTTAATCTTTTGGATTGTTTTGTTGTTCCCAATCGTTAATCAGCCTCAATTGACTCTGCAGTAGAGTTCTGGCCCTAAGAACCAGGTAGCCCATGTTTGGCTAGGTTTTGCAAGGCATCATAGCAGCACTTCACTACACTTCAGATGATAGTGCCTGTAGTGCGGCTTAACTATACGAGAAGATGTGAATTCTGGCATCTTTAATTCCTTTTCGGGAAATCAAATTTGCGCAAATCTCAATGGCATGGATTTTCGCCTGAAATAACGTGGGACACATTCCCATGGGTATCGAGACTTTAGTGTTGAGTCCAAAGACACCATCTCCAACTCCAGTTTCCATTTTTGATCCGTCAGTGTGTCTCGTATCTAGTGTCGGAATACTATTTGCGTACTTAGAGCGGTTTAATATTTCAACCTTGAATAGATTCCCTAACTTGTACTTACTTCCTAACCATAATATCAGGGATGCAGTAAAACATGTCCATGTTTGGGATTTCTTTAAGTATTTTCAGGTGACCCACGTGGTCTATCGGATTAAACTTATATTCAAGTTGCGGCTTAATAGCGCTTCTGGCAGCTGTCTTCTTAATGAAGATCTATATGGGTGAGAGCCCAACAATGACCTCAAGTGAGGTTATTGGTCTGGTTCGCATCGCACCTTAAATGAACTTATTGAAGACCAACTATGATGATATATGCATCTATTGAAAAGTCCTTGCCTGTCCATTAAATCCAGGAATTGTAAATATCCATTCATAACCAATCAATCCTAGATAAAGTGCCAAAATTTCGTCCCTACGAACTAAGTCCCAACTGGAACTAACTCCCACTAGCCAAATGAACTAAAAAAGTCCCACCAATTTTGCAGTGGGACTTAGTTCATATGTTTGGAAGGTAGTTCGTAGTTCATTATGAACATTGTATTGAACATCATTTGAGAAAATGGGAGTTAGTTCATTTAACTTGTTTCGAAGAAAAACTAATTTCTGTTGAAAGTTGTAGTTAGTTCGTTTTGGCAAAAAATTGTTTTAAACTAATTTATAGGAATGGTAACGGGTTTAAATATAAATCACACATAAAAATACGGTTTGTAGATGTTGTGCAGTACATACATAGGTTTCCATAATGTACTAGACATAAACAGCGGAATATGTATGAGGGGCAAGCTGCTCCCTTCAACCACCTTGCTTGATTGGGTGTAGTAGTCTTTATTTGTATTTGCTTTCAAAATGGTTTCGTTATCATAATAGTTTCCTTTTCAATATAACTTCCTTGTGAAAAAATTCTGAACGTTCCATCCATTAAATATTTCTTGTTGAACGTAGCAATATTTTATAAAATAAGCTGCGATATTGTTTCGGCCCAAAATATGCGTTAAAAACATTTTTCCTCATTTATGCATTTTTAAAATGGTTTTCCGCTTCTTATTTTTTCAAAATGTTCCCATATAGTTTGTTCCAAATTAAACCAAATTGCATATGAAACGAATGTTTTACTTGTCATTTTTGCATGCAAGCATATGATGATTTGCAGCGAATGCCATTTGAAGTTGCAAGCACACAGAATCGTCAAAGGTTCTGATGATGGATATATAGGGTCCGCCAAATAACTTTTTTTTTTTTTGAAACAGGGCGCAAAACATCGAGTGTAGCTTCATGTAGCTCCTCTTTAATTTTTGTGAATAAAAATTCGTTCAACATGGCCCGATAACGATCGCCATTGACTGTAATGGCCACTCCTTGTTGTTGTTCAAGTTGTTGTTGTTCGTTGTTCAAGCGTATACACAACCATATTCGTTCAGCGGAAGGATACAACTAATTATCTGTCAAATCAGACATGAGCTTAGTGTTACCATTCGCGAAATAAGCACTAGTTGAAAAAAAAACGTTAGATGGCGGACCCTTTACATGTCCTTTTTGCCGCACAACGAGCATTGATATAATCGCATTCACTTACATTAAATATTGTACTATATTTACGTATGTATTTACTCTTATTTTATATTTTGTAACAAAAGGATATACCTACCTATGCTGGATTAAAATTTTTTGGGACTTAGTTCATTTCAAATCGTGAATTTTCGTTTTATTTTAAATAATTTGGGATCAAGTTCATTTGCGACTAAGTTCATAAAGAACTGGGTCGCAATTCATTCCCACTAAATGCTCACGAGACATGTGAATTAAATTGAAAAAAAAGATTAAAATCCGTTCAGTGGAATTAAGGAACTAATGAGGTTACCGAAATTCAACCATGAGATTTCCGACTGAAAATCAAAGAAAGGCTGGTCTAATGGTCAATGAATTTAATAAACTGCGTCGCAGCACATGCAGGAGTGTCTTACTTTCTCAAAAGCTTGCCTTCACAGGCGAACGTGAAGCAAATTTGCCAAGAATTTGCCAGTTAAACTCACTTCTAGTTGTCGGATTTTTTCAAAACTTTGCCGACCAAATTTATATCCGGTGTCAATAATGAAATATAAAAAGATAGATTTCCGGTTCCTTTTTGTGCAAACTTTTAAATAATCTTTAAAAAGATGAAATGAAATAAATAGATATGTTAAATCGGAGATATGATCCCATGGAAAAAAGTACCATTGTATTTCGGGCAGAGCTTCATGCCATTAAGGAATGCGCAAACGCTATTCACATCTCAGGAATTAAAGGCGCTAACGTCTATTTATTTACGGATAGTCAAGCACCTATAAGACCCCCAATTACTGACTCCAAATCAGTACTGCACTGCTTTCAAACCATTCAGGCACTCAGTACCAAGAACAAAACCAAAATCTGGTGGGTTCCCGGACACGAGGGAGTTAAGGGAAATGGAAAAGATGACCCCCTTTATAGGACCCGAGTCTTTTTCTGTAATAAGCAAATCAGCTATTAATCTGAAATTAAAAAGCTGGGAACACAAAATGTGCATCTCTTATTGGGAAAGCATCGCAGGTCTTAGACAAACCAAAAAGGTTATACAGCCCTTCAGAAACAATGCCAAGAAGATACTTAATCTATCAAGGCATGATATTAATAATCTTATAGGATACCTAACAGGTCATCACAGATTAAGGTATCACCTCCATAAACTAAAAATAGTCGACCCACCGAAACGCCGACTTTGTCTTGAAGAAGACAAAACCTCAGAGCACATCATATGTGAGTGCCCTGCCCTATACGGAATAAAAACGACAACTTTTCTCGGAGAAGTAATAAGCACCGATGCTGTTTAGAATTCTTCTGGTGAAAAATTAGGAAAGTAGAGGCTCTAAGCAATCTTTCTGACATTTACCACAAAAGATCTTTAAGGTCGAGGTGCAGACCCTATCGCATAGGCGAGTCAGAAGCTTAAAAAAAAGTATAGGGTCCGCCAAATAACTTTTTTTTTTGAAACAGGGCGCAAAACATCGAGTGAAGCTTCGGCTGTGTGGCACGTAGCGCCGTCCTGTTGAAACCAAATGTTGCCAATATCCTCCTCTTCAATTTTTGTGAACAAAAATTCGTTCAACATGGCCCGATAACGATCGCCATTGACTGTAACGGTCACTCCTTGTTGTTGTTCAAGTTGTTGTTGTTCGTTGTTCAAGCGTATACACAACCATATTCGTTCAGCTGAAGGATAAAACTAATTATCTGTCAAATCAGACATGAGCTATGTGTTACCATTTGCGAAATAAGCCCTAGTTGAAAAAAAAACGTTAGATGGCGGACCCTATATATAAATCGTTGTGAAAAACATAAACAAAAGGTTATGGTGGAATTAGAACGTTATAGGTGTTTGGTGTTTGACTCCCCTGCTGCTGTTTTAGGGAAAATAAAAGAACTTAAAAATTTCTAAGACTTTATTGAAAAAGAAAAATCAAGCAGCGAATAAAAAAATGCAGCTGGTACGGATCGGATTTGAATCTGGGACGCCTCGCTAAGTAGTCGAGCGCCCACAAAAAGCTTAGGTAATAATTTTCTTATACTTAGATTAATTATTGACTAATTAAATGTAAAAGCGTAAATATTTAATTAATGTTGTGCAGCTCCAGTTTTATTTGGCGGCCTCGTGTATTCGAGGTCAGACATTTCATTCAGTGGTTCCTTGTCTACAAGTCAAAACAGTAATTATTTTAATGTCTAAAATAATGCATTAGCCTTAGGCGAGGATAATTAATTATGCTTGCCACTGGCAGCTACACATGTCCAATCGTGCTTACGTAGAGTACTATTTAGCAGAATTTATTTAACGTTTACTAAGCAATATACTTTTCCAGCTATTCTATACGGATGCGTGTTATGATTTACTGTCTAAACAAGGCGGGACTCTATACATACAATGACGTACAAAAGCGGCAGCGTTTCATGGATACCAGTTTGGTGTATCAAAATAAGTCTGACCATTCATTTTAATTGGTAACCCAAACATCCGCAAGGAATTATATTAAAATTCACTGCTTGTGGCAGGTCCCATTAGGAGCGTAATATCCTTAATAGAACTGGTAACGTATGCGCATCATTAGAATTGTACTTGAGAAGAAAATGAAGGTCATTGCCATTGATTAGAACATCCGCTGGTCTTTGCACAGATACAGTATCTAATTTCCATTGAACTTCAGGATATTTAACTTTTGAACTTTATAACGCAATACGAAGAGATATCAGATTTTATTGGAATTAACGTGAAAGAAAGGAAACTCGGGTCCTTTGCGATTGTTGCCAACCTGACGGCTGAGATTATTAAAGTTTTTTTTTTCTTAGATATCTGATGCTATCAGTGAAATATGTATCGCACGAAATGGAATTAATTTTAAAGAACAGTCAAGTTTTCCTATTCAAAAGTTGTTTTTCCCAGTAAAGAGCCAGTCCCTTAAGGTTGGGGGTTTTTTTTCTTATCGGGGTAACATCCCGACCACGTTAAAAGGTGTTAACTATGAGGGAGAGAGAGAGAGAGACTAATAGCTATGGATATTATTTTCACTTAAACGGCAACTGGACTAGGAACGTCAAAATTCTATACTTCAGGTGCTACTGAAATACACACACGCGGTGCAAGGCAGACATAACCGAAGATAACAAGATGAAGGTAAAACTGCGATATTGTTCGGAGATATATGTCTAATTTGTGCTAGGAAAGGAAAGCAGTTTTCTTTTTGTCGGAGGTTGCTACTATCCGATAGGGCGCTCAGACTCAACTGCTGGTGCATTGCTGAAAGATGAAAAGGAGCTTCAGTGGTGAAGAGCTTAGATGTTCGGCTCTCACCACGTAAGCCTCGAAAATCCGCCATCTGATGCGAGCAAAGAGGCAGGACAACTACAGAGGTAGTGTTTCGTTCTATCATCATTCTCAACACAACCACGACAGGTTTGATCTGTCTGCACTCATCGTAGTCGTACCACCGAAACTTGTGTTCACAAAAAAACCCAAGTATCAATGGAAGACTTGATTAGACATGCAGTAAGACCCAACTTAAACCTTGTCTAGCAAGTGCATCGGAAATCTCATTCTCCTGGATGCGAGTATGACCAGACAAGATTGACTGTGTTACGCCTTCCGACCAAGTTCAGAGAAAGCTCGAAAGCACTATCTTGGACGAGGTAACAGGGTTGAGAAGCGCCTTAAGTGGTGATTGGCTGTCACTGAAAACGGAAATGCTTCTTGCCCTTCACAGGTTGGTCAGAACATAATAACAACAAATATATTTTTGAATAGCGAATACCTCTGCTTGGAAAACAGACGAATGTTTATCCAAGGAGTAGTGAAGTCAAATGTTCTTGCGTTGCATGCAACCAAGGTAATGTTGTCATAGGCGCCTGCTTGGCGGAAGGACATAACCCGAACACGGTTGTTACTCGCGAAAAAAAAATTCTACCGAATTTTACAATAAAACCTTCCAAAACCAAGCATGATCATGACCTGGCGGTTGAGTAGGATAAGTATGTTCATGAAGAATTAAGTTCGCTGCATGTTTGTATGGAGGGGACGTATTAAAGTAGCTTTTCCATATACGTAGCCCGGATAGGCCGTTCTTTGGAATTTGCCAAAAGAGGCAGTAACAGCTTTTCGCGATTGCCTGTAGAGGAAAATTTTATCTTATCAAGCCGCATAAGAGGGTCAAATGGAATCTTTTCGCACGCAATCATTCCAGTTTTAAATTCGAAATCACTCAACTGTCAAGTAAATCTATGGGATAGCCTAGTACAGAGCATGTGACATTTTCCTTGGTCGGCAGACTGATGGGGACTGATTTTCTATCGTTTGACTCGGTTCGTTTTTCTGCAAAGACGGTGTCTTTGCGGCTTGTGTGCAGCTTGATTTTACTTATGTAATTTTGTCATACTCTAATAGCTTTCTCGCAAGTTGCCGCAAGTCTTCCACTGTGCCTTCCACATTTCGGCCAATCGAAATGTTGTATTCCTTGCTGCTACTCTACTCTTTATAAATCCCCATACATTCTCAATTGGGTTCAAGTCCGGGTTATATGGAGCAAGTCTAAAACTTCATGGCCTGATGTTTGAGATGTGGGGTTTGTTTCTTAAAACCAAGGCGTATAACTCAGCGTTCAGCATTGTCGGACTTTGTTGGATATTATTATCGCTCAACCACTTTGCAAATTGTAGTTTGGTTGATGATGATGTTGGGGCACGATTCTTCAATTTATTGTGATATGCAGCGTTATCCATCACGAAGACTTAAGATTATTCAAAACCTTATCTGAAAGCCATTTTTGAAAGTTGTTAAAATTTTTATCGTCGTGGTAGTCTCCTGATTTTAGTCCTGACTTGAAGATCAGCAGAGAAACATTAAAAAACCATTCATTCCACCTGCATGAGCAGTTACAAGGTGTGGTTCTTTTGATACTGTCCTCTTCAGTCCTTTTAAGCTGCCATCAGACGTTTAGTCAATGTACATATATATTTCTAACTTTCTCGTATACATTAGTATACTAAAGAGAAATTTCGAACTCAAACTGAGTATGAGGGTTGCTTTTACGACTATAGAGAAGTCCAATAAAGTGGGTCCGCCAATGCCGTCCGTCGGTCTGTCTGTCTGTCTGTCTGTCTGTCTGTCTGTCCGGGCATCGTATGGCAGTTCGACGGATTTGCTTCAAAGTTCGTACATAAGGTTCTTTGGGTTACATCTCGGGACATCTTTTTATCTTTTGCTTTATCTTTTGAAATAACGGTACCTGCCATACAATTTTGTTTGTGAAAATCAGTTATTACTTTTTTTCTCAAAAGTGGTTGCAAGGATTTCGGTATTTTTTTGTACTAAGGATGTTTACAATGAGGTCAAAAATTCTGCATACTCAGTTTTTGGAAAAAAATCGATTAACGGTAATTTATATAACTGGCAATATATCGAAAACTAATAAAGGGAACCTTAAAAAAATTTACAGTTTTTTTTATACTATAAACTCTAACAAATGTGCATACTTAGATTTTTCCAAAATAATTTTTTTTTTTTTCATATATCGATTTTGTTAAATATAAATTTAATTCGTTTTCTCAAAAACGGCTCTAACGATTTTGATAATTTTTTATATTTCGAACAATTATGTTAAAAGTTTTCAATATGCGAAATTACATCAAAATCGTATGTGCCGCTTTTGAGAAAATCTAATTTTCCAAAACCTAAAAAGTGATTTAAATACATTCCTGGTGTATTACACTCTTTCTGAATATCCATTCTTTCGCACTAAATTCTTCTTTTTTTTCTTAGTTTTCTTGAATGAAAATCCTCTGCTTTTCAGAACTCTCGAAAGCTTATGTTGTTTTCAAGTTCTTCCGCTATTTTCAACGACACTGCATCAAGTGTCATTAATCGATTGTCATATATGTCAAATGTATTTATACTGACTTACTTAGGTGGAGCTAGCTTAGCTAGCTGCCTCCAGTTGCGCACTCCAAGTAGATTGAGGTCGTGTTCTACTTGTGCACGCCACCTAAGGCGAGGTCTTTCTAGACTACGTCATTCCTCTGGGGTAGAAGACTCGAAGACTCTGCGGGCTGGAGCGTTGTTGTCCATTCGCTCTACATGTCCTAGCCATCTTAGTCGCCCAATGCGCAGTTTTTTCTCTAGGTCGATGTCACTGTACAGCTCCAACGCAAACAGGGCCGAATATTTTGCTCGAAACGACCAAGAATATCCTCATCCTCTTGTCATAGGGTCCATGCCTGGGACCCATGGACTGGGATGATAAGGTTCTTTTTTAGGGTTATCTTGGTGTTTCGAGAGAGGGCCTTACTACACAATTGCCGTCTTAACACGAAGAATCAGCGGTTGGCAAGAGTTATCCTTCGTCAGATCGTAAAGCGCAGCCGAGGTAGATGAGGTCCCTCAAAGTTGTAACTTACATCCATATCAAATGTATGTATGTTTCCTCGTAATTGAAGTTGTAGATGTTGGTAATCTTGGGCTGCAAGCTGTTTCTCGAGGGAGACTTAAATCCTCCTTGCTCTCGATGTTCCATGGCTTTATTTTGCATTGTTTTGGTACTAACACCAATAAAGTTACCAGGCTTATTAAAGGCAATCATGTTTGGACTCTGACATCCGTTTTCAGTTGCCTCTTCAAAATTTTGCTGACATTAATTTATTTTTGTTGTCTGTATGGTGTCCCAAATATTGACCATGCAAAGTAAAGTTCAGCAATCTAGTGACGGCACTTTCAGTTGCCTTCCAGATAGTTTGAATGTTAACAAATTGGCAAAGCCAGTTGAAACGAACTATACAATAGATGGTGTGAATAGTGGGTGCAGTGGCTTAGTGGTTAAGTGCGTTGGGCCACTAAGCGAGAGGTCGCTGGTTCAAATCCGAACCTGTACTACCTGAAAAGTTTTTATTTTCAACATCCAAGAGTAAGAAATGTCATGAGAAGCTTCTCAAAAATAAATTGCCGTTCAGAATCGGCATTAAACTATACGTCCCGCCATTCGTGTCCAAAATATAACTTCGCACACACAATGGTGGGAGAAGCTAGGCTTTAGGTCTTGTATGGGCCGTTTACGCCTAATATTTATTTTTATACAATAGATGACGACAGCATACCAATTAATTTTGCAGCAGCCTGATATTGTAGCACTATGTTGCAAAGGTTATCTTCTGACGGTCGAACCGGCAACTAAATCGATCATGTGCTTATCGATGCGAGAAGAAACAGCAAATTACCTAGAAGAAGAAAGTCGACGTTGAACGTCTAAATACACCTAAAGTAGCCAGGGTCTTCATCTTCACACTGTGCTGACCGTCTACACTTTTAGCCATTATAAAGCAGATGGAGGGTGTTTTTCCAAAGTTTCTAGAGCACCTGTCTTGGCCCTTTATATGTTTGGCATTCCTCCGCTTCAATAAAAAAAACAGCCTCAGTCCTTTTTTATATTTTTCTCTTCCCCTAAAACCAATTTCTATTTATTTATTTATGTTATTGCTAAAGTCTGCGGAATGCATGAGTCTACAGAACGTTGGTATCCTTCAGTTTCGACTTAAAAAAAATAAATTATATTCCATGTTTATTTGTCGTATAATTTTACACTTGAAACAAAAGCGATTGTATGATACGGTGAATCCTCTTACAGCTTACGCTTGAATTGTAAATAAACCAATTGGGTAGGTACTAAATGGAGTGTAGGCCAAACTGTCTACGTTGTCAATATGCATGCGGTCTTAGATATGCTTAAAGAGGCCTACAGATTAATTTGATTTTGCGGTGGCAATTTAATTTCACGCATATTTCACCAGCACGTGTTCGAGTGTTAAATGGGTTCATTAAATTTTCTACCGAATAAATAAATCTTTTCTATTGTCGATTTATTTTACTTGCAAGCGGTTGTTAGCTCCTTGAAATTTATAACTCTGAGGTGTTGTAACTATAAAGTATTTCTGATTCTCACACGCGGTACTGTTTTTGCGGATGTCCTCGAACTTGTGAAATTGTGTGAAATTTTAAGACACAAGTAACTGAAAAGCAGCTTTAAAGTTGCGAATTTAAGGAGTTCTTTTGGTAGGGCTGTCGTCGATTGATACCATTGGTACTCTCTATTCGCCAAAATCTAGTCGTCCCTTTCAATGGAACTTTTTCTTATGGCAAAGAAATAAATTATTTGGTGATCAGCTTTAAGAAATTGGGGCAGGCTGAATTCAAATCTGTCAATAAAAATTACATACGAGGCCTGATCTGGGATCTGAATTGGGAAAAGGCAAATAGACTCTTTTTTTTTATTACACTAAAATTATTTTCTGCTGAGTTTATTTTAACACTATAATACATAAACCCAAAAAATATAAATATTAGACTCATGCTGGCTCATGAAGGATCTACAGAGATGTAAAGAATGCAGTTAATTCTGTACTGCAGTTAATTGAATTTAAAGACTTATTGTTAACTTACTTAAAGACTTTAACTCACAGACTACATTCACCAGTAATTTTTAGCATTCATGACTTATAAGTCAATTGACTGCATTCTTTAAGTCAGTAAATCTTTTGATTGCTTTTAAGTACTTTTAACTACACATTTCAAAGATTAAGTTATATTTTGTTGGAATTGCCTTTAGTACCTCATTAGCCCCTCATTGAAACTCGTATGTACAATTATATGTCATGTATTTGTTGATGTCGTAATGTGTTTTTCAAAGAAAGGCTTTGTAGATAAAGTAACGACGATATTTCAGTTGCATTGGGAACAGAAAAACAATATAAAACTACTTAAAATCCTAAAACGTAGTGAAACAATAAATTAACTTTAATATATAGAATACAACAAAACATTTGTGTTTTTCAATATTCTTCCCTTTAAAAGTTGAATATTCTTAAATAATGTTTAATCAGCGAGGTATTTTTATTGGGCCTTACTAATAATCACATTTAGTGAATGCTTAAATAAAAATCTTCACACTTTAAACAAATTATGTACCAATAAAGAATTTAGTGCCCAGCTTAGTCATAACTGAGAGGATAAAATTTAATGTATGGAAAGCCATGTTTAAGTCGTAACTACACAAGTATAGACTGACATTTCGAAGCAGGTGTTACCTGTTGTACAATATGATGGTACCTAAAGTAGGTACTTTAATACACAAATGTACTGAAAGGTGTCAGGTTAATAAGCAATAAATTTTAATACATGTAGGATTCGGAAGGAACAATACGGATAACGATAACGATAACGATGACGAATAAATACACCAACGCACGAAATAACATCGAAGTAGAAAATATAAATAAATTGCAACATGTCTAGACGCAGTCCATACTACCGATAAAGATCACAAATTTGACGATATAAGTCAAAATAATACACACGCATGCGCAAATAAAGAGCTCAGTAGTAGTTTAAAGCCCATCAAGACTCGGTCATTATCACTCCGCACCCATAGTTATTAAAATTCTTTGCATTTATATTATTAATTCATTTTGAACTAAACATAATTAAAATATTGAATCTGTGGTGTTTTATTTATTTAAAAACAAATCCCCCACATGCATATAAATATAAATATATGTATAACATGAGGAGCTTTAGTTGGAAATCAAAATGCACAAAAGTATCTAAGGTTTTCTCATATTATTTCAATTCTAAACCCTTTCTATGTAGAATTGCATTAAGAGAATTATTTGTTAATCAATTAATTACTAAAATCGCTTTAAAAACGCATTGACACGGGTATCAAGAGCAATAATACTTAGTGCTAAAATACCTACTACTACTACCACACGGTAATACCTAATGATATACGAGGAAACGATTATGACAGATGTATGTATAGCTTAGCTGTACCACAGTCTCGACTAGATCCATTCTTTCGTCCGAAAATAACTAAAAAATAATGGGATTTCAAAGTAATGATGATGCATTAATTATTTCTAAATCGGCAAATAAACCTTCGTTACTCGAAGTACTTTTAATATATGATTTGGAATTTTTTTTTTGAGAACTACAAAATTGATTTCGACATTTAGTGTTGTTTGATAACGACTTTGATGGAAATTGTAGTAGATTGAAAGAAAGTACGAAGGTTACTTAATGAATAGGTGAAATCGTTTATTAGTAGGATTCTAAGAAAGCTGACTATTATACTATAACCTTGCAATTAGTTAGTAGACGACATTTGTGTCTGTTTATTAGTAAGGCCCATTGTCTACAGCATTCCATACGAATTAAATTTTTAACTCTAGTCCTGAGAAAACGAGCAAGTCCGGTAGAAGATTAAATTTACCGTGAATGCAATATGACTCGGTTATCAAACACGAGTCAGAACTTTAGTCTTTCGACCGAATTCAAAGAGTTCTTGCGTTGAAGCACTAACTAAGAAGTGGTTAAAGGATTGAGCTAGGCCTTAAGTGCAATGCATGTATTCACATTCCATGAAAGCATCTCAAAGGTTTTAGTGCCGTTTGTGTAAATACGATTACATCCCTCCCCTGGCTCAGATCTTGCCCGATACCATTCTTAAACATGGGGAATTTTAACGCAGCCAGGTAAGTGTTCAAGGGGTGCATTATGGCGTAGTCAATTGCATCAGATTTCATCGGTTGTCATCACCAAATACTTAACATTGGTCTAGGACCGGGATGGCGAACCTTTTTGGAGCATCGTGCCATTTAAAAACAAAAAAGAATTTGAAGTGCCTTTGGTGTGCTACCAGTTATCACGATCGGATCTTGACCCAATATAAACGATGCACACGCGCATCCGCTTCACACTTGGAAGACATTCCCACCGTGAAAACTAATCCGAGGCGGATGAGGTGTGGTGGATCTGCATGGAAACTGCAGCTCAGCCTTAATTCGGCTATCATTGGAAATAAAAGCGAAATTAAATTATAGAAACTTGCGTTTTGATATCAAGTGGAAGGTTCTAGAAAATATTTTTCCCTAATATAAAGGATAATAAACTAGTCTCGATCTAGTTTTCTAGTAGTCACTAGACACAAAAATAAATAATTTTCAACTGTGCAGCAATTTATACGTAAACATATCAATTAATTTTTTTTAAATTAACAGTTCTAAATTCATTTTAATAAAAGAAACAAACTTCCGATTAACAAAAAACAGAGAAATAAACAAAAACAATGAACGATCTATTTAAGTGTGGCTTTTTTTGTTGCAAACTTAATGCCATGTGGTTTATATCAGGGTTGTTTTCTGACACTTTAAGCAAAATGCAGGCTGAACTGGAATCATCTGACAAAGGGTTTCTAAGCAAATCTTTAATGTTAATAATTTCTGAAAATAAGGATTTGCACGCATACGTATATTGTCAATATAGCAAACGCCAACTCTTTCAAGCAATTATATGTATTGGGAATTGAATTGCAAGATTCCATTAATTTTAAATTGGCACTCTTCATCGTGTTGCCTAAAAGCTCGATTGATTCCAACTCTTTCCGGGTTTCGGCGAATTTTTGAGTCCATATCGAACTAGACAGGAATTCGTTGAGCTGCATTTCAATGTCTTTAATTTCCAATTAAAAAAATGGCTTACCAGAGACCTCGGAGAACGCCAATAAGAGAATTAAAAAATCCAGAATTTGGTAATAAGATCGAATGAGAGGCAAAAAAGAAAAAAACTTAACTCGGTGTAGACAACTGATGCTGGCGCTCAAAGGTGCAATCGGATTTCTCAATTGGTGACGTCTCTCTATCTGGGACATCATTTTCATGGAGGCGTAATCAAAAATTTAGTATTTGCCAAACTTTTGACTTTAAATAATATAGAAATTCTTTGCGAGAAAGTATGTTTACTAACTAACACCAAGACAAAACGCGTAAACCTGTACTAGACAAAAGTACATAAAGTACATTTACAAACTTTGATATGACATCTCTTTGAGATCTCAAATAGCAGTCATATGTGGTTGCTTTGTTAGTTCCAATAGTGATAATTTAGGGTGACGTGAAATAACGCCAAACGAAATAAAGCCAAATTCCATTTGGCATTATTTCACTTTCATAAACGAAATGATGTAAACAAATTAATGGAAATAAAGCCAAAATATTTGTAATCTAAAATTTTCGTCGAATGGACTATGGAGGCCTGCTGCCCCCTGCTTGGTTTCACTGTTAGATTTATTGGGTATAATAATGCCTATATTGCATAAAGCCAATTTCGCGGCTACTCCAAATCTAACAATGAAACCAAGTAGGGCGGTTGTGGGGAGGGGGCAGAATCCCCCATATTTTAAAACCATCACAAAATCATTAAGAATTTTAAAACCGAAGTAATGCCAAATTGGATTTATTTCAAATTTCGAAATGAAATAAAGCCAAAGTAGAAATATTGTCTTATTTCGATTTTGAAATGGAAATAATGCCAAATTTTTACAATTTGAGTTTATTTCGTTTGGCGTTATTTCACGTCACCACTATGTGAACGTTAAAAGCGAATAAAGTCACAAAGAAACGTAGTGTCCTTCAAAACCTGACTTTTAATAATGTCCTATAAACAGGCCAAATTCAAGGGCTTAACAAGTGTCTATGTGTACACTGCATGGGAAATAATTTATATACTTTATTTGTATGACATTGGCTTAATGAATACCAAGCGAATACTTTTAGTTGACTGCATGGAAAATTCATTTGGAATATTTGTTCATTGTAAATGTGAAAATAGCAGATCTGTGCATTGTTTTCTTCTGTTCGTCATTAAATTGATTTTTTTTATTATAACTAGCGGAATCCGGAAAAAGTGTTTTCATTCAGTCTGCATTCGCAAGGTTGTTGGTTGTCAGAGTACACTTTTCAGCATATTCCGACCGTTGGAATTTGCTTGTGCATTTTGCGCACATAAAGCATCACAGAAATCTTTTCCCGTCGCATTAGTTATTGTGTCAGCAATCTTGACACACGAATTTAAGTGAATTCGAAAAAAATCATTTGGACTTCTTCTTGACTTTCTGTAAATTCAATAAAGGGACAAACGCGCTCAGCGGGCGGCAGACGGCTAGTATAAGATATGATGTAAAGGACCTACAATTTAATGCCGATTCCGAACGTAAATTTGTTTTTGAAAAGCTTCTCATGAGATTTCTTACTCTTGGATGTTTGTCAGACTATCGCAAGAGATGAGGCAGCGAATAAAAACTTTCAGGTGGTACAGGTCGGATTTGATTCGGAGACCTCTTGCTTAGTAGTCAATTCAATAAGATTCTTTTAGGTGAACAAATTCTTGCACTGCTTCCAACGCCTTAAATGTCTAGAGCTCAACATAATTGTTACATCTGAGCACGCTATCTATGATATTTGCAAGGTGACGCCTTTTAGTTCTAGACTGTACATACTCTTGACAGTAAAATGCCGGTCTTATGTCGCTGGTCACCGACTTTTCTACTCTCCTTAGCCACACCCATTTTTTTATGGATCTATTGTGATATCTTTTCGTCGTTGGTAGCCGATGTCATGGCCAACTTCGGCGTCTTTCCTTCACATGATCACCCAATGTTGTCCAGCCAGCCCGAAGTTCGCAGAAAACTGAAAATTTAAAAAAAAGGTACATCGGAAAGTTCTCAATATCTTGGAAGTACTCGCTTCGGTTAGGAGGAGACTGTTTTGCACCAAGTGAAATTTTTCGTCGGCCATAACCTCCTTAATAAGTCGCTGGTGATCAACCTGATTTAAGCCTTTTTCGGATCTTGCATTCTATTCGTTTCCTTAGGTTGCGAAGGGGGGACTTAATCTGTTGAAGTGCCTGTCCTTGGTCAATTGCATACTCCTGGGCCTCAACCATAATAAGTCTCTCCATATAGCGCGGTCTTTGGCTTACTGCCTCCAGTTGCACACTCTAAGTTGGTCGGGGTCCCCTTGCACTTATGTGTGCCACATAAGGCTAGGCTTTCATCTACTGCGTTTTCCCTCCGAGTTGGAGTCGAAGATTTTGCGGCCTGTAGCGTTGGTGTTCATTCGGTGTGCATGTTCCAGCCATCTCAAACGCCCAATGCGTATTCTTTGAGCCGGTCGATGTCGCTGTACAGTTCGTAGAGTACATCGTTTAATGGTCTCCTCCACAACCCGTCAACGCATACGGGACTAAATATCTTCCGAGGAATTTTTATTTCGAAACGACCAAGAATATCTTCACTCGCTATAGAGAGAGTCCATCGAAACTATAGAGCAGGACTGGGATTATGAGGGTTCTATATAGAGTTTCCTTAATTGTTCGCGAGAGTTTTTACTATATAATTGCCTTCTCAGCCCAAAGAAACAGCGACTGGCGAGCGGTATTCTTCGTTTGATTTCCGATGAGATATCGTTTTCAGATGTGATAGCAGAGCAGAGGTAGAAAAAGTCCCTAACTACCTCAAAGTTATAGCCGATTCGTCGTTGTTAGGTGTGCCTTTTTGTTGACAGCAGACACTTTGTTTTGCCCTCGTTTACCGCCAAACCCGCTTTTGTTCCTATACTCGAAAATGCACCAGTGATAGCGCGCTATGTTCTTCCAACGATATCAATATCTTCGGCATATGCAAGTAACTCAAGAGACTTTTGAAAGATCATACCTCTTGCGTTGAATTCTGCAAAATTCTTCGAAGTATGATGACAAAGAAGTCACATGACAGCGCGTCGCCTTGCCTGAATCCTTTTTTGACATCAAAGGTCTCGGTTAGGTCTTGACCGACCTTGATGCAGCAGCGAGTTTTCTTCTGCACAGACGGACGAGTTTGGCAGGGATGTCAAAACTAGACATATCTTTGTATAGCTCGTCTCTGTAGATGCTGTCATACGCGGCTTTAAAATCGATAAAAAGGTGGTGAGTGTCCATCTAGACTTCTTGGGTTTTCTCAAGGATCTGCCGTAGTGAGAAATTTGGTCAATTGTCGACTTCCCGGGCCTAAAACCGCACTGATAGGGTCCAATCCGATCGTTGACAAATGGTTTCAGGAGCTCACACAATACGGCATACAAAATCTTACATGCGATGTTAAGAAGACTGATACCTCTACAGTTGGCGCAGTTTACTTACTTTACTTAACGGGCTCCCGACCCGTGAAGAGTCCCTGCCTGAGATACGGCAGCCTTCCACCCTCTGCGATCCCGAGCACGCTGCTTCCAGTTGTCCAGACCAAGCGCTCTGGCATCCGCTTGGTCTTTAAAACGGAGTTTCGGTCTTCCTTGTCGTCTCGAACCTGGGGGCTACGATTCGAAGATCCTCTTGGCTGGAGCATTGTTGTCCATTCGCTCGATGTGGCCGAGCCAGTGTAGTCGACGAGTTTTGGCTCTTCGGACTACATCCACATCTTGGTACAGCTCATGTTCGCGGTTGTATCTTACCCTCCATTCGCCCTCCTCGCACACAGGACCAAATATCCGTCGAAGGATTTTTCTTTCAAAGGATCCCAGTATTAACTCTCCTTTCCTGTTTATCGTCCAGCACTCGGCGCCGTATAGCAGAACTGGCGCAGTTGGCGCAGTTTGGAGATATAATTCATTGGTATGGCTATCATTGCCACCGAGATTGTTGGGACTGGGACTACCGCAGTGATCAGGAGGACAGATGAATGAGATAAATAACTAAATTCCATTTTCAATAAAATAACAATTGTTACCACTGCTAATCGCTACTGCCTTGGTCAAGAAGTAGAATAGTAACCTTTTTTTATATGACTTTGAAGCTTTTGTTGGGAATATCAAAATTGAAGATGATACTCTTTTCTTTTCGTTTAACGACCTCACTACCGAAGTCAGTCACAGCTGTTAACAAAAAACGTATTTATCTAAAATATTTAAATGCATTTTTTATGTACGTGTGCACGTCCCGCAACATTTTCTTTAGGCGAAATACAATACACTAGGGTCAGCAGAATCGTGAGGCATTACCAAACAAAAAGTTCTCACTTAAGTACTTGAGTTTTTCTGCGAAATGGGCGCCAGGATTCAATGCACGTTGAACAAACGTCTATATAGACATTTCGTCTTAAATAAGATTGTACGTGTTCTGACTGTTGATACAACAACAACCGACATACAAACAACTAAAAAACAACAGCAACTGTTTTATACAATTACCCCCGCCCACTATTTAAGCTTGCAACTTAAAGTGAGCCACCATTTGAAGTGCGTAAGAGGGTGACAATGTTCTCTAAAGTAAATCCTCAGACGATGAAAAATTAAACGAATGCTCGGAGAGACCACTGCCGTACATTAGTGTAAAATGTCCCTGAATTTAATTGCATACGCTCAACGGTGCTTATGAGAACATTTAAATTGAAACTATACCTCACCTGGATTGCGATGGCGACTGGTGAAGAGGTGATTATGTCGAAGGATTCAAGCAGTTACGTACTTTAAAAAGGGAATTGGAAAATAAAAGGTTTGCGACGTTCCGCCTTATTCGGGGGCTTTAAAGAGTCGGGTCAATATTTTAGAAAAATATATTAAACAGAGGTTGGGTGAAGTTAGATATCAGTGGTGCTTCTTTGATGCTCTGGGAATTATTGCTCTCATACTTGGCATACTCTGGAACTTATGTTTTTACAAACCAATACGAGGAATTTATACATTTTAGCAGGTCAATTGCAGAGTTCTTCTAGGAATTGCAATAAATACCTTCCAAGTAAATTATTCTATCTCAAATATGACAGAGTGCTAGGCAGTATCAAAGAAGGTAGGGAATGTCCTCATGCGAAGCAGGATTTTTCTCCGTTATTACTTTGCAGCATTTTCCTGGTGAAAACATTGGAGTCGAGTGTCTTATATTACAGGGTAGGATTTTATTGCATTATCTGCTTGGTTAGGGTAAAGAGATGATCCGACACTCTGCTGTATCCGTGAATCCAGCAGAGATTTACGCTGTGTTGCACGCCAGGAACCTTAAGCTCTTTGCGACAGCAAGATTTTTTTTTTTTGCTGTCATTGAAAAAGGTAATACCAGCGCGTGGTATTACCAACATTGAGTCCTGTTAAGGGGCATTCTGGTCTAGAAATTAATTGAAAGTAAACTGGTAAAAAAGGATTTTTTGATAGTGGAGTTATATTCGGAGTTACAACTGTTTTTATGACATGGCCACTTAGCCGTAAACAATTAGTTTAGTTTCAATCGTCAAGCCACGTGGACGAACTACATGCATGCTTCGAACTCCGAGCTTTGGCAGCTTCTAAAGAAGGTAGAACTGCTCGTATGGCTGAAAAAATTTCAAAGAATGTTACTTTTGACGTGGAGGAACGAACATTGCCAGGAAACGTTTAAAAAGGAAATGAGACTCCAAACTTTACATATGCTTTTCTGGAGACTATGTTTATACCGTATCCTAAGGATATATTAATTTTGACACATAGTTTGTAACACCCCTTAATATTCGCCGTAGACCCATAAAAGTATATATATTTATGATCAGGACCAAATCCTAAGACTATTTAGCAATGTCCGTCCGTCCGTCCGTCCGTACGCAATATTTAGGCCTTTAAAATTAGCTAGGAAGCTGAAATTTGTATCACATATTCCATAGGGCTCCGAAATGGTTAAGTGGAAAATTTTTTTTAATACGCCCACTGCCACAATTTAGAAAAAACCGTTTTAAAGCTAAGGTTAGAGATATAGAGTGTTACAACCTTCACAAGATATGTAGGTACTGCCCTCCTTTATAAGTTTGTCATATAAAGTTTTTTGCCACGCTTACTTTTTGTGGGCGTTTTTTACTAAAATGCTGTTTTCTTCGAAAATTTTTTACAGAAAGCGAAAAAAAATGTTTAACAAAATATTTCCCCAATATTTTTTCCAACATATCGCCCAAAGTTTTTGGCCACGCCCACTTTTTGGGGCGTTTTTTTTTCGAAAAAAACTTTTTTTTTTTAATTACAGTCGACTCCCTCTAAGTCAAATTTTCACGGGAAATAAAAATTAGTTCGACTTAGAGGGATTTATGGAAATATTCGAGTTAGAGGGATTAACTATTTATGTATGTATTTATTTTTTTAAGGAATTTATTTAGGTAATGTAACAAATACAAAAGTATACTTTGAACAAAATTAGTTAAAAAAATCAGTTATTTTTGTTTGGGATGTTGCAGTGTTCACTTGTTTAATAAATGATTCTATTTTAAAAAGGCAATAGTGAACCTCATCTGGGACATCTTCGGTCATTTCAATTGCAGTTTGCAATATTTCAATTGCGTTTTCAATATCTTTCTTTTCTGGCATATGGTTGATTATTGTTTCGCCATACTCTTCTTCAGCTCCACTCTCATCGTCATCAACATCAGCAGAACGAACTATTCCTTCCACAATTGTTTCAGGATCCAGTACTTCTGTGGCTACGATACCGTCATCGATTTCAAGATAATCCAACAAATTCACGCCTTCGACATTATATTCTGTTTCAATAAGTCTGTTCCAGATGCCTTCAATTCCATTGGCGTCATCGTTTGTACATCTCATTAAGTTTAACGGCATTTCGTCTTCATCATCCCATGTCTCAGTTTTAAATCCAGCCTTTCTAAAACAATTTGCAATTGTCATCGGTGTTACATCTTGTACCCACGCCTTTGAAATTTCACGCACACAGTCCAGCAATGATATCTTGTAGTCCACTTTATTAGTTTCCCAAACACTTAAAATCTTGTTAAGTATACGGCGCTTATAATTAACTTTTAAACTTTGAATTATGCCGTTATCCATTGGCTGGACTATTGAGGTCATGTTAGGAGGGAAGTACTCAAGCTTAATAAACTTCAATTTGTCCTTTATTTGTTTTGGATGAGCTGGACAGTTATCGATTAAGAACAATACCTTGCGTTTAGATCTTCCGAACTTTTTATCCAGCTTCAAAAGCCAACTCGTAAAAAGATCTCCCGTCATCCAAGATCGTTGGTTGGCTACGTAGTCCACCGGCAATGATTTTATTTTTTTAAAGCAGCGAGGACTTTTGCTCTTTCCGATTATTAATAGCTTTAGCTTTTCTGAGCCAGTCATATTAGATCCCACAAGGCATGTTACTCTTTCTTTACTGTGCTTGCCTCCAAAACATTTTTCCCCTTTAAAAGCCAATGTACGTGTCGGCAAACATTTAAAAAAAAGTCCAGTTTCATCAACATTGAAAATGTCGTCCGGTTTGAATCCTGAGACAACTTCTGGGAGCTGTTGTTTCCATTCATTGGCTTTTGTCTTATCAACAGAAGCGCTTTCGCCAGACAAAATTTTGCCAAGAATACTGTGCCTAGTTTTAAATCTGCTCAGCCAACCGTCACTTGCCTTGAAGTTAGAAAAATGTAAGCTCTTTGCAAATCTTAGAGCTTGTTTTTTTAAGATTGGACCACTGACTGGTAAATTATTGCCACGTGCACTTTCAAACCATTTTAAAACAGCCTTGTCAACGTTTTCGTATTGACACACCTTGTTTCTCTTTACCCGGCCACTAACACTAGCACTACCATGTCGAAGCCTTAATTGTTCTCTCTCAGCCCATATCGACGAAAGAGTACTTCTGGGAATTCCAAAATCTTGAGCAATTTTCATTTTCTTCTGAAGTCCCTTCTCAATTTCCTCAACCAGATGGATCTTTGTTGCAAGATGTAATGTTTTTAGTTTTCTCTTGGCCATCATTTATCTAAAAAATTGTTATTATTCTCTAAGAAATTCGGTCACATGCATTACAAACCTAGTCTTTTAAAAATTAAATTGTTTGCTTTTATTCAATTTTCGGTCTCAACTTGTCGTAATGTACCTTGAAAACAATACAATTTTAATAAAGCTAACCGAAAAACCATGCAACTTTCTACACAAACTTACTTATTAACGAACGATCTACGATTGACTGTACAAGCTACTCGTTTTGAAGAAGATTTCTGTACAATGAAGCAAGAGAACTTTACTGTTAAAAATCATAATTGTTTTCAAATTAGCTTCCCAACAACACAAATGTTGGGTACCTGTAAATTTTTAGTTTTTTTTTTGCACCTGCATATTTTTCTCTCGAACAACACAAGTGTTGTGCACCTGCAAATGTTTCACTTTTTTACCCCTTTTTCTATGGAATAATTTTTTAAGCAGAAGTATGTAGATGTATATGTAGAAACACAACGTATCGTCGCGACGCAACACTTGCCGGAGGAAGACCTTTTTTTTGTTGATTCTGTTTTCTTCAGAAGAAAAATTCGACTTAGAGGAATTGTAATAGGTCAAGAATCGAAAGAATATGTTCGAGTTAGAGGGATTTTCGACTAAGAGGGATTTCGACTTAGAGGATGACTTTTCTATGGTAAATTGAAGGGAATGCAAAAATAGGGTCGAAAAATTCGAGTTAGAGGGAAATTCGAGTTAAAGGAGGTTTGACTTAGAGGGATTCGACTGTAATAGAACTAAATTGAATGCTATCCATCATCTTCTTAATGCTTTTTTCTTTGGGGCATATAGGGATATGGATAGGGTATCATACTGTTCGCCTCAAGCGGACTGTAGCCTTTCCTTATGTTTTTTGGAAACAGTTGACATGACATATAAGTTCTAGTAGACCGATTGCTTTAATTTTTTTTCAAAATCATCTTAATACATTCAATATTTTAAAAAAATCCCAAAATTTGAAAAAATTAGGGAAAAACAAATTTTTTTTCATATGGACGCCATTTTGTGTTTTAGATCACAGAAAGGGTCGGAATCGTGTCAACTAAGGGGCACATTTTTTAGTTTAGCGGCGTCGCCAGAAACCTGTTAAGTGAGAACATTCTTCAACGTCTTGGAAGAGAAGAAGAACGGGAAGAAGTGTTCTGTTCTTTTAAAGACAGGGAGGCGGGCAGAAGCAGTGGTAGTAAGGTGGGTCCTCGTGGAGCTCTTTTTCGCTGCATTCACTACAAATGTCCGTCCGCTTGCGATTGAATTTATTAGAAAGTTGTGGCCAATTAAAGCACCTACCAGCCTAACCAGCGATGCGGATGTCGTTCTGTAAAACTTTTTAGTTAGGTTCTTATTATATTTTGGTCATATTTTCTATGATATATCACAAGTGGTATTGGCTTTCACAGTGTTAGTGGCGATATTAACTGACTGATGTGCTCGGTCAAGATTCATTTTGGGTCCTATTCTTGCTAGCTCTTCGGCCATCTTGTTGCCGGTTATGTCCCTGTGTCCAGGAACCCAGCAAAGATATACCTTGTGCTGTAAGTCAAGAGCCTTAAGCTACATGCGATGAATGAACTGCCTTAATGGCCGCTTGGCTGTTTCGGTATATTTAAATATCTCAGAGTATTATGATGTGGATTTCATTTGCATGGGCTCAGTAGCAGAAGAATGGTCTGTCAAAATCCATGCAGGGTGGCATCTAGTCGGAGGTAACATAGTCTCTTACATACATTTTCGTTCACAGAATCTGTTGCGTGCCCTCAGAGACTTGGCTTCCAAGCTGATCCTCAAGGAGGCGCTCTTGATTCCTGTGAGTATAGATCCTGAGGTAGCAAATTTAGCAGTTGGTTACAATCTTATTGCACCGGTTGTCCTTATGCATGCTAGTCGCTATATTTTCGTCAGTATTAATTGATTTGTCTGCAGCTTGCAACCAGAGTAAACTGCCATATGTGAGTATCGGTCGTACAGTTACCTTGTACATTTCAGCAGAAATATTTTGGGTTTGGTGCATACTTTCTGAATTTGCTGCCTTTCTTACTTGTTCATTGACATTCAATCTCCAGTTTAGTTTCTCCGTTTCTAGATATCCTTTATATATAATATATAGTTTCCTATTTAAGGATCACTTGCAAAGACCTGGTGCAGTCGGAAATTGTAAGAGGAGTTGAAAGTTTATTAAGATATTATTTATATCTCTTTTTAATACAGATCCCTAGTTCTGCCCTATGCAAGTCCAACCTCCTTTGGTAAAGGTATGAACTATAGAACGTGCTCGTTATGGTAGCTCTAAGTCCAACCACCATTTATATGAACCATCATTCTAAGAGCTATCACTTCTTTTTATAAGGACAGTAAGGGCCTTGTGTTATTTGCATCGTAATATCTGACAGGAGTAAAACACCCTTCCTTGAGGCATTCTTCACGACTGCAGCAAAACTATATAAGTTGTTGTTTATTATCGGACCATAGCCTTACTTCGCTCCAATTTCTAAGGGTCCTTTTGTAGATTTATGCATTAAATAAGAGGCAAAACAATACTCCAGAGAGTAAAATTACTGACTGTCCAAACAGGAGCTGGGGCTTACTTTTCTACTTTTAAATCTAGTTTGTCAGCTCAAGGCCGTTTTACCCCTACCGCATATGGCTGTATGAAAACTTCAAAAACTATGTATATTACCAAAATAACAATATCCCAGTTATTCTCATTTTATTGCCTCTTCTACCCGACCATCAGCATATTTTAGTGAATACATTTTTCAGGCAATTTCATGAGAAATGAAATCCTCCCTCGACAAAAATTTAACTTCTCCACTATCCGACCAAATAGAGCATCCATTAAGATGAAAATATTTGCAAATTTGAAAATGTTGTCTTCTGTGTAATGTTCACCCCCTGTACCGTAGATTAACATAGGAGGATGGCTCAATACCCTGCAGATATTGCATCATTCAAGTTGAACAATTTCAAACTACCATGTCTACTCCATGTCTAAATGACCTAGATAAATGGAATCCATGTACATAATAGTTGTACAAGTAAATAGACACACAACAAAGCGCCCACATCAAGCAAAAAGATACTTTTTTTCAATTTCAAGTTGAATAGGATTTCAGAATTTGTCCCTTTTTTTTTTGGTTCTCATCACGCGTTTGAGTTTTTCATATTTGAGAAGAAAAATTTGTGAACTTTCAGTGAAGATTTATCTAAAGAAAGATATTAACATAATTCAAATGTAGCTTTCTATGGGTTAAATATTTAAATTGTGTGAGCTGAGGAGGGATGCATTTAACCATTCTTCAAGTGGTAATAATAAAATTCCCTTGCGCTTTTCCTTAAGTTTAGCACACATCGTCGTAATATTTTTTAACCTTGCTGTACGTTGGTAAATATACTGAAGAGACAGTTATTGCAGTTTCAAACTGTGAATGTGGTTTGTGCTTATACAACACCCACTTAAATATAGTGGCCCACTTTACTTCAGAGAGGCCGCCCAAATTAGCTATAGAACTACATGTTTAGATTGTGGAGAATAAGGCGCGATTTCTCTTAGCAAAGTGAAGAGGGCTTGCTAGTTCAATTTTTATTTAGCTCATCTTCACAATAGGAGTGTTTGCCAACGATAGGCAGTCTGGATTTGGAAACAGCCCGATATGGCGAATGAAATTTGATGCGGTTTTGCCCGATTTATGGCAGTACCCACATAGTTCCGTGCTGTGATGATTTTGAGATGCTCTTTGATCCTGTGATATCACCTGAATCTTTAAACAGATGTTTAGATCTGATACAGGGCCTTGTTTGCCTAGAGTGTCATGCTGTGAGCTTCATTACCACAGACACCCTCAACATTCGCACCTACCCACCATCTCTAATTGCTTCATCGTCTGCCATTCTAATTCCAAACGCAGCACAAAACTGCAACATAAAAATAGGACCAATTTATATGGCAAATGGCTTGGCTTGGTCAGTTAGTTATTGTTCATATTTATGAAAATGTGAAATTTTCCTATCACATATGTGACATGCAAAAATATGACCAAGACAGATTATAACACGATTTGGAAATATGGAGGGCACAAGATCGATTCTATCATGGGCTGTATGACATGGCGCGCCATTCTGCATGAACCAGAGGTCGTCCAAATGTCTTTAATTTCAGTAAAAAAAAGTCAGTTAATATGGCTCTGACCGAAACGTTGTTCCCAGCCTCATTTTCGATGTACAATGGCCCAATGGTGCCACCACTGAACTCTCGGCTACAGCACCCATATTTTCGTAAAATTCATTTGAAATGAAAAGCTAAAAAACGATTTTTTTAATTTTTGCTTAAGGCGTCATAACTTTTTTTTGGGCTTATAAGATCACAAGATGTTAATAACATTTTATACGTAATTAAATAAGGCCTCTAAAATATATTAAGTGGTTTTTCTAGCTATAACTAATATTTCGAAAGTTATATCATTTAGAGTAGTTATACCTCAAAATAGTAGATATTCACTTTAACTTGATATAACTTGAGTTGGGGTGATTATAGAACCCTCTACTGTACCACATTTTTCTCGCCTTAGCTGTCTATGAGTATTTTTTTATAATTCAAACAAAAATATTTGTCAAAACACTATAAACTTACTTAACACAAATAGGTAAATGAAAAACGTTGACTCACTTTTGACACACACTGTATATTCACTCTCACACTCACATAAGGTTTCCTTATTGGGAATAATTGTGTGAACAGGTTGGGTAGATGTTACTTTATCCTGGGTCCCAGGTCATTGTCAGCCTATGTTGGCACACAACCATCCATAGGATGCTGCTCATCGGTCCACAAAAGTGATTTACAAAACTCAGCAGATCTAAATACCTGCTAGGACTGAAGTGTCCTTGTCACTGGCTTCAGTCCTCTCAACGAGCAGCTCAAAACTCCTATGGGCGGAAACTCGGGCTTTATTGAGTGCTGTCTGGAAAGTGACGAAACGATAATCGCACTTAATCTGGGAATGTCTAACTTTTGAATGAACCACACTATCGCCATAAAATCCTAGGCCTTTTCAATAAATATCTAAAGGAGTGCTATGTTTTCGACTTTTCGGTATGCAAAACGTATCTATGCGATCACAGGTGTTTCAAGACAACTGTCTTCTTCAAATTTTTTATTGTAATCGATAAATAGACCTTTGCCATTTAGGTTTTAAAGACAACTTCATGTAAATGTTGTCCGCGGCTCCGTTCCAAATGGTCCATTAGGAAGGTTCACTTTTTCGAGCATTTCGGCCTGTATTTCACGAATTACGCGTGTTATGTTATCCTGTAAGGCTTCAATCGTGTTCGGCTTCTCCACATAGACTACCGACTTTACATAACCCCACAAGAAATAATCAATTGGCGTTAAATCGCATGATCTTGGCGGAAAACTCACAGGATCATGTCGAGAAATAAGCTGCTCAAAAAATTCATCCTTCAACATTTCCATTGTTTCACGAGCTGTGTGACATGTGGTACCGTCTTGATGAAACCACATGTCAACCAAGTTCAACTCAGCCAACTGGGGAAAAAAAGTCGCGTATCATGGCTCGATATCGTTCGCCGTTGACGGTAAAGTATTTTCCACTGTCGTCTTTGAAGAAAAATGGACCGATGATGCCACCAGCCCATAAACCACAACAAACTGTCGTTTTTTTCTGGATGCATCGGTAATTCTTGTATGGCATGTGGCAGTTCATCACTTTAGATGCGACAGTTTGCTTATTTACGTATCCGTTGAGCCAGAAATGAGCCTCAACGCTGAACACAATTTGTCGATAAAACAGCGGATTTTCATTTTTCAGCACATTTTTCACAGAGCACGAATTTTTATGATAAATTTCAATAATTTGCAATCGTTGCTCGTTTGAAAGTCTTTCGATGATTAAATGACAGAGTATACTAACATTTTTTGCTTTGACAGATTGACGTTTGGACGTCAACACTTAACAGTGCTACCAACCTGAAAAATCTTAACTCTTAGGAAATCACCCTTTATTTACTTACCTAAAGGGTGATTTTTTAAGAGGCTTAGAATTTTTTTTAAAAAAAAAACACAAAAAATTCGAAAAAATGAATGAAATATTTATTTGGATCGATAGTTTGAACCTTGCAATTTAATGTTTAAAGATAATTTCATGCAAATGTTGACCGCGGCTGCGTCTTAGGTAGCCCATCCGCTGAGTCCAATTTTGGCATACTCTTTCACACATATCGGCCGGTATCTCACGAATGAATGCATGGATGTTGGCTTCCAGTGCGTCAATCGAAGCGGGCTTGTCCCTATACACATTAGCCTTGGCATACCCCCACAAAAAATAATCTAATGGTGTCAAATCGTACGATCTAGGCGGCCAATTGACCGGCCCGAAACGTGAAATTAACTGTTCACCAAACTCGCCTCGCAATTGCGCCATTGTTTCGCGTGCTGTGTGGCATGTGGCACCGTCTTGTTGAAACCACATATCATGCAAGTCAAGAACTTCCATTTCGGGCAAAAAAAAGTTTGTTATCATCGCTCGGTAGCGTTCACCATTGACAGTAACGCTGCGATTCGCATCATCTTTGAAGAAATATGGCCCAATAATGCCGCCGGCCCATAAACCGCACCAAACAGTGGCTTTTTCGGGATGCATTGGTAGCTGTTGCAATGCTTCTGGCTGATCTTCACTCCAAATGCGGCAATTTTGCTTATTTACGTACCCATTCAACCAAAAATGAGCCTCATCGCTGAACACAATTTTTCGATAAAAAAGCGGATCGTCGGCCAGCTTTCCAAGAGCCCATTCACCAAAAATTCGGCGTTGTGGTAGGTCGGCTGGCTTTAGTTCTTGCACCAGCTGTATCTTAAAAGGCTTTACGCCCAAATCCTTCCGCAAAATTTTCCACGTAGTGCTGTAACAAAGGCCTAACTGCTGGGAACGGCGCCGAATCGACATTTCGCGGTCTTCTGTCACACTAGCTGATACGGCCGCAATATTTTCTTCAATACGCACAGTACGTAAACGTGTTGGTGGTTTAATGTCCAACAAAGTAAATTTGGTGCGAAATTTGGTCACAATCTTCCGAATAGACTGCTCAGAAGGTCGAGAATGCAGATCATAAAATGGAAGCAGCGCGCGATGAACATTTCGAACCGAGCACGAATTTTGATAGTAAAATTCAATAATTTGCAAGCGTTGTTCATTTGTAAGACGATCCATGGTTAAATTGCAAACCAAACTGAAGCTGTTTGACAGTGACACAAGGTACTAAACACACGTCAGCTGTCAAAATCAGTGTTGCCAAAACCAAACCAGCTAAAAAATCACCCTTTACTTATTTTCAGATCCATACCATAGGTTTATGTATAAAGTGAATTGCAATAGAATCATTAACCCAAAAATGCATAGAATTTGCATTTTTTAAAGAAATAATCCAAAAATATTAACTAATATTGCGACAGCCTCCAGTTTCTTTAATCGATCGTCATTCTTCCCCTGTCCACTCGACAGTTTATAACTTTATAGAACATTGAAAACTGCTCGAACGATAAAGGATTTTTGGAAATATTGCAAGAGTTCCTTTTGGCCTTTTTACTGCCTTTCGTGCATGATAACAATGAATCTGAACAGAACTTATAAGGTGTTTGTTTAATTATAAACTCATAGATTCGAAATTGAACGTTAAAAATTTGAGAAAACACCATATCATATTTGAAGGGTTAAAGCATTTCATGTAGTATACCTCCACATCGTCGAAAATAACTTGAGTTTATTAGCCGAAGGCCAAAGTAGCTAGTGCTTTGAAATTAAGTTAAATTGTAATTTATTACCTTTTGATAAATATTAATAATAATAACTTGAGATTGGGTGAAAGGAGATTTCATAAGAGGAGAAACTATTGTGGACAAATTAGGGATATTCAGGAAGATCCAATTATATTTGCTGCCAGAGTACAAAAATAACTAAATCTTCTCTATCTATTTTACAAATCAATAGACCCACTTATAGATTCAATGACCTGATCCGCACTACAGGATGTCCTTGTCCTTTCTGTGTAAAATTGTAAAATTAAAATTCATTATCTTTTATTAATAAAATCAGAGAAAAAAACTAACACATAAATATCTAGGGAACAACCTTATCCGGCATATTGGTTGCTTTATTATAGCTGACCTACAATTTTGACATAGGACCTATTTCCCTCCACATCGATCCGTTATAATTTATCCCAAAAAAGAGCAAGATAGGACAGAAGAATTCCCCATACAATTCATCCATCCTGTGCATAAGGCCAGATTTTCCTTAAATTTAAAGATAACAAAATTCCTTTCTTCAGTTCAAACTGAACTAATTTATCGACCTCCTTGGATGTGGGACTGTTTTCGGCTTAAATTGAAAATAAAGTTCAGCTTAAATTAACCTCAATCATAATGGATTAGCTTGATGAGAAATTAACTTTTGGACAGATTCATTTTGAGAAGGACTAAATCCTTTTTTTCTTATTGTTGACTTTGGCCTTGGCAATTTATTCTATTCACGTTGTAGGAATTAATTTTTATTTTTTTTTTTGCGGATTTGTCTAGGAGCAAAACTTTTTTGTTGTTTCTTGAAGGATAAATCGTTATGTGCTACAAATCAATAGAAATGACGATGTAATGGGAAGAAAGATGAAGTATTGATTTAAACTTTTTGATTTATTTTTGTTAAAAAAAGAAAAATCGAATTAGGTGTGGATGAGGATTTAATAGCAAAAACTTTCGACATGAGCCATCGTAAGCTATGAATTTAGAAGTTTTTCGTTAAGGCGGCATGACAATGTTGAATGTCTTATAAATGACTTTGTTACAGTTGGAGTTGGAAGTTCAAATGCAGACATTTGGGTTTTTATTTAACATCCTTAAGGGCTGAAGTCGACATTTAACAACGAACTGTGAAATCTCACGGGCCGCCCATTACTTGATTTGTAAATCAAAGTAACATCAACTCTTAACGAGCTGCCCCACGGTGTCAAACAGTATCACTTTGATTTTGAAACCTCCTCTTCATGGGATAGAAATACATAAATTAAATTTCCCAAGAGGATGCGTGTTGCGGAATACATTTTCCCCACCATCACTCATAAAACACACCAAAATGTTCCATTTCCAGACGCTGCTGACCTGATTTACCAAACCCTTTCTCAGATTTTTAAGATAAAAAGCAATATAGGCGGCCAATATACAGTGAAAAATGTGTCGGTAGTTTCGGCAAAAGGATTACCCCCAGAGACAACATAAAACGTCACTTTCGAAGTATCCTTCGTGAGTCGTTAGGGTATGGTCAACCACACAGACACACACACACACACACATTCTAGTGGATTGCTTGCATCTAGAACTAGAAAAGTTCTCCTGCGTAGGAGCTTCAACAAACGACACATAATCCATGTGGTCGAATTGAAAAGCCAAATGTGTTACAATATCCTGAAAGTGTTTTCAAGCGAGAGTGATATAATGAATGTTTTAGTTTTGCATGTTTACAAATGCTAAATCTGGTGATTAAGCAATTTGAATGATAAATAAATTAGAATTTCTGCACAAATGGATGGGCCTCTATCTGCTTTTAGACACTTGAAATTTATGTTTTACTTCCTTTGGAGATAATTTAGAAAGTTTAAGTGGGTAAACTTGGATGGTGGGTAAATACCTTTAAAGGTTTCCTATCAAATTGCGTAAGACAATTACTTTTAAGTCGCCTGTCAGAGTAGAGCAACAGGTCTGTTGTATTAATACAATTAGTGAGGTAATTTTTTTAAGAGAAATAATTGATTATTATTATTATAGGGCGGTACAGATAATGCTGTCTGTTTAGTATTCTGTAGAATTGAAAGAGTTGTTTCAACTATCTGATTCAAATTACGGGCTAAGTGATGTATATATATTTAGTGAAATCAAGATTGCAGATCATTCAGAGACCAATCGTGTTATTTCTAAAAGCTCTGGCAATAAGATTGAGAAGTCCACATCGGGAGTACAGCATCAGGCTAATCATATCTCGATTTACATAAATCATCGTCCAATTGTTTCTTTCGGCATACCAAGCAATACACTTTGTCACTCCTGGAGAAGCGCTGACTATTACTTTAAATATGCGAATTATGGCATCCGAATTCCGAACTTTGGATACAACAAATTGGTAGCTAAAATGTTGTAAGGAAGCCCGGTTTCAATGTTAAGGGCATAGTAGGTAGGTTGGTGGATGTCCTTGTGACGGTAGTCACGGCTCACTTCGACCAGTAAATTGAGTCCATTGTGTCCTTTTGGGTACCTTCGTCTGAACAAAAACACCTGAAAAGAAACCGCCATAGAGGCTCAAAGTGTCATTCTCTATAGAACCATCCTGATTTGTAAACAAATCTAAGAAGGTCTTTTAGCTCGACTTCGCTTATATCTTCCAGTTCATCATAGAAGTATCTGCCGAGGGTCATAAACCTTGGGACATTCGCATTACAGGTGACGAACGAATTCAATTTCTTTAACGTCCCTGAAGCTTCTGCAATAGTCGTTGTGCATTATGGCCAGCCGTTCCGCATGTAGACCCACAGCACAGTGCCCCGTGAGAACTGCCCTATCAAGAATTCTGATCTCTTTTTGTTAACCGTCGTGTTGTGTCCAGCGTAGCTAAGTTCTACTCAAGGACTCGATTTTTCTTGCAATAAAGCCAAGCGGTGTATTTATTTCTTCGAGCCGATCTTCAAGCTTGTCCGCTTCTTCGTTTTTCGGGATATCAGCGAGCCCAGGTACCCAGCACAGGATACTGAGTTGTTAGAAGATATCTCGTCTGACAACTTCCTCCCGATTTTTCCACATCCGACTGCATGGCCTTTATGGCCGCTTGGTTGTCAGAGTAGAGCCTTTTTAATTCCGCGGCAGCCTGGATAACGACAGCTATTTCCGCCTAAAAAACACTACAGTCGTCGTTAATTTGAAAGGATTTGCTTAATCCTAGGGATTCACAGAAGATGCCCGCGCCTGTTACGTCGGTGTATATTAGAATTCTGATATATGTTAAGAGCATATTTGGGTGTATTTGCTTGGTAAATATTTTTAAGAGAAAACACTGTAGTGTTTTTTAGATTGAGTGCTTCTTCGTATATCTAAATTACTCGGAAAGTGTTACTGTTAGTCATAAAGTAATATTGTTATTGTTATGCCCTCGATGGTAGTAAAGGACTTGGTCTACATCGGCTTTGCTATTGAATCTGAAAACGACATGTGATCAGAAATCAAACTAAGAATAACGCCTGATCAGCTGATAAGTAGTTAGGCTCGCTCTTGAACTACTATGGAAACTCTATATAACACCTTAACAATCCCAGTCCTGCTCTATGAAGGAATATCCCGGACGAGCCTCCAATTTGTAGGAATTGATCCTTCCAAGAAAAACACAACTCCGGTATTAATTCATCTATTTAATGGCAAATGATAAATAAAACAAGCTTAGTGGCTCTACTCCTTGAGAAACAAACTGCAACTCAACTTAAGTTATAACACAAGCTTACTCCTTGAGATACAAACTTCAACTGATCTATTTCAAAACTAAACAAGAATATCGCGCGTGTACCCCGTCATCATGTAAAAGTAAATATGTTAGTCCTGTCGTCCTAGTGTACAGTCTATTTACGTTTCGGTTCGATCGTCGTTTGCTATCTACTTCCGGTTCACTGTCTACTTCTGTATGTGTTCGTCTATGTCGTTTACGTTCTGGTTAATACATGTTGGTTCGTGTATCCTACCGTTATCTCCTATCTCACATTGCATAATACATGTTACTGCATGCATTCTACAGCTATCCGTTTACATCTATCCTACATCTATGGTTCCAAAGCATAGACCCTTTATAAAGTAGATGAAGATATCCTTGGTCGTTTTGAAAGAAAAAATAAAAATTCGCTGTTATGGGTTCTGAAGGAGACGATTGAACGATGAATTCTACGAGCTGTACAGCGCCATCGACGTGGTCAAAAAATTGCCACGTTTAAACAATGGGCGTTTGAAATGGCTGAGACGTGTGAATAAATACAATGTTCCAGCCCACAGAATCTTCGACTTCAATTCGGAGAGACAACGCAGGAGAGAAACGCCTAGCTAAGGTGGCGCACACCTAAGTAGAAGTGGACTACGGTGACGTGAAATATAGCGAAACGAAATAATGCCAAATTTTAAATAAGGCACCTTTGGAACAGTACCTGAGTGCCCCTCTACGCGGGAATAAGGGATTTCATGGAATGGAAATAATGCAAAATTTTTAGAATTTGGCTTTATTTCTTTCGGCATTTTTTCACCTCACCGGGGACTACTACTAGCTTGGATTGCGCCTAAGTAAGTAAGGCAATAAGTTACGAGCGCGGACCATTTAAAAAATATACGCCTACTAGGAGTAAAGCGGTTGTAATAAGAAAGCATCACCGCTGTTCTCGACGCTCGCATCTCCGCTAGCTATGAAGCTCCTGTTCTTGTTAATTGGAAATAATTTTTTAACGGAATTCCAATAAGTGAGAGTTGGTAGAACGGAACTTTTCTATTGATGTTATTGACTACCGCTTTTAAGTCAACGAAAATAGTTTTCAATACATGATTTTTGCGACCTATAGTTTTAAAGGCGTTTCACCCAGATTTGGTGGTTGGGATCATCAGTCAAGTGTCACATACACATCTTATCCATATGCACTTTTCTTCTCCGGTTTTTGCCGAGTATATCAAAGTTCACACCTAAAGCAAGTGTGAATTATGACCGCCCACAAATCTTGTCTGCGATTAATTATTGCTTCGACAAATTTTGTATTTTATTACAAACGTCAAACCTGATAATCTATCAATTTCAAACTCAAAACACTAATTAATGTTCACCATGGTGAAGTTAACAAGCAACGTTTATAAATTATTAAAAATTACTACCGAAATTCTTAGTTGGGGTCGCAACTTTAAGAGTTGCTTAAATTTTCTGTCATATTAATGGTTCTCCCACCAGACCGACTTTAAGTGCTATAGTAAATAACTTCGATGTTCACTGTGCCATTGAGACAAAGCACAATTCAAAGTACTGAAAGTATTGCAACCTTCAGTTCAAAATAATTCCAAATCAGTCAATTCCACGCCACTCAGAGAAATTGCGAATTATGGCGGATTTTGGCTTCGTGATGAAATTCCATGATGAAATTAACTCAAGACTCCTCTTGAGCACCTCTAGACCACTCTAGACCACTCTAGACCACTCCTCTAGACCATTAATAGGGCTAAAACTTCTCAGATTGAACACTGCAAAAGTTTGTTTGAAGCAAGTCCGGAAGGTCGTCGAAAAATCGTCTTAATTTTTGGCTTAAAAATGGCGATGTCACGGTCAATGGAGGTCGGTTTCGCGTCATATTGGAAGACTTATTTTTTTGGACACAATTAGAAGGGCTTGACATCCACATCAGTGATATTTGGTGGGTTGGTGCCACATGCCACATAGCTTCTTCTTTTGAAGAAATAGTTCTGTAATCGCTTGGTCTCGAGAAATGGGCCGGTCAAATCGCAACCTCTCTCATTCGATTTAGCCCATGGAAAAGTTTTGAGATAAGAGTCTTAGAATGGTATGCTTGCTTCTGCCGTCATTAGTGGCTTTCAGTCTAAAAGTGTTTTAGCGGGAAAGCAATAATCAATGACCTATGCACGTTTCCAGCTTACGACTGTCAGCTCTACGCCATTTTTTAAAAAAAGCCCCATATCTTCTACAAAGTCGTTCATTTCCTTATTTCAGTAAAGTAAGAACCGTGAGTTTAATGGCGGATGCCAATCGTTCCACTTGTTCTAGTTCGTCAAAGAATCAGTAAGGCTCATTAAATTTACGCCTTCAATGGTTGTAAATCACATAAAATGGGTATGAGGTTAAGTTTAAGACCTTAGCAGGATCCTCTTTAGAAAACTGAATCGTTGTTTTTGATAAAATGAAGTTTGTAGGTTGTCCTGATGGACTTCTTGTACCAAAAAAGTTTCCATACTGGAATCCTTATTAGTTTGTATCCACTAAAGCATTTTTCGTATCTCATTGTACTTTCAGGCGTTACAAAAGTTGCAGTAAGAAAAATATTTCAAAATTACAAAACAAAATTATAGGTAGAAGTTAACCCTATTTCAATGGGGGGGCTATTGAAATCCCCCTTTTAAAAAGTTAAACGTTATAATTGCAAAAAACTAGTTATGCGAGATAAATGCATTTGAAGATTGAAAGTTTGGTGAAAGTTGATGCAATTATAAAGGTTATGCAGAAAGAATATCCTGGAAACGAAAACACATAGAGAAAAAGTAAAGACGCGTCGATTCCGCATTCAGACCGACACGTCTAATGGACTTTTTGCCAACAAACTGTTTACCGTAGATAATCAGTGTTTCTTTAGGGAAGCGCAGAGGAGGGGCTCTGTACTTGTAATTATTTCAGTAATTAAAATTTATTAGTTCAACTTCAAAAGTGTAACCAAAGACGTTAAGCGCCCCCTTCCAAGACCAAGGGAACATTTTTGTAAAATCATTATACTGAGATACTTTTCACTTAATGAAGTAATTTTCTTTGCATAAAGCGAGATTATCGATGGAATTTCATTAGCTAATTGCATCGCGTAGTTCCTTTCAAAGTCACTTTCTTAAAGTTTGCGGATCAATAACCAAATCTTTGGGCAGCCGCTGACTGTTTAAAATGATTATTTAATCTGCTTTTATGGGTTCGCACTTAATCGTACTTATCCCATTTCCAAATGAACGGATTTATTTTTCGGTCATAATTAATTGCATGACGTTAAATAAGAAAGAAAGCGTGCGTTGTAACAGTCTTCGCCTTTCCATTTTGTGGTGCATCAGCGATGCTATGAATCCTTTTATGAGCGTCTTTATAGTCGCATTGCAAGGACGCATTTTAATGGGTTTTCTTGTTTTAGTATAAAATCTACGATATAAGATGTCTGCTTTTGGGAGTGCTGATAATAAGTAATTTCGGTTAAAATCCATTTCATTGCGTCGTAACATTTCGAGGGTAATTAACTCGGGAATGCGTTTCAAACGCGCTCCGTTGCATGTTAAGATCTATTCGAAATGTTTGAAATTATGCAAGAAATATTGATTTTAAACATAAAGACAGTCTGTGACACATTTTCACTTTAAAGTCGTGCATATTATGCAACTTGAATTGGCTATTTTGCAGGTCAGATTAGGTATTGTTTAATTCACGCACAGGGATTGGGTACGAAATTGCATTTTGTTTTTCATGTATTATGGCTTTAAGGAGTTACATGGGTCTATTCGGGAAATTAAAGTTATATTTTCAACAATTTTTGTTTATATAAAAAATAAAATATTTTATTCAAACCTTTTACTGTCTTAAAGATTTGACAAAGAATTTCTAAAATGTTCAAAGGAAAATATTCAAAACTCCACCATTGTGATGTCATTTCCGGTGACCCCTAGGAAAAAAGGTGCGTCCGCGTTGACAGTAGAACTCGTGACAGGTTCATCAGAAGTGGATTTTAACGGAGGAAAAAATTGTGAAAATTGAATTTTTGGCAGACCTTTTTACAATAAAATTCTAATTTTGGTAAAATTTGCTCAACATTCTTCGTCCAAGTGCAAGTCATGAATTGTATCGGTTGAGTGGTTTTCGAGTACTTTTGACAACCTACTTTGAAAACAGAGCTTCGAGAAAAACGCGTTTAAATTTGGGAAAACCTCAACTAAAATTCGTGATTCAATTGTTTCCCAAGGCTGTATCTCCGAAACTGTCATTTCGGAATGACTTGAAAACTTAGGATAATATTCTCGAGATGCGATTTTTTGAAGCGCTGTGAAACCCATGTAACCCCTTAATAGTAAGAGCAAAACATTCCCAACTATGGAACACAACGTGGAATTATGGAAGACAACGTTGTTGAAGTAGGATTACTTGGATGGTTTTGAACCTAAGTGCTTGAAAAAGGCTTCAAAGGTTTCAAATCGCAGCTCCAAGGCGGCCAATTGGCATCGCCAATATGGCTGATAACACGATTTGGGAATTTGATGCGCTAAAGATTGATTGTGGCATGGCGCGCCATCCTGCATAGGAATTTATATGCCTTTGACTAGAACTTGTTTTAATGTTGCTAATTTAGCTTCATTTATTATTAAGTGTTAATCCTGTAAATATTGGAAGGAAAAAATCAGTGGGCAGGTTAGACTTTAAATTAATTTCTCAAATTTGTCAAAATCCATGTCTTCAATATGAGTAAAAAAAAAGTCGGATACCAGTCTCACGAACTTTTTTCAAGAACTTGCGTTCAGTAAGCGCGTAGGGTGCTAAATTTCGGCCAAAACTTTTTTTTTCAAAAAACGCACTCTTTTGGGCTAGACAGTACTCACTTTGGAAATAAGTTGTCAATAGTTCCCAACGTTCAAGCGCAAAGCGACTCACTTAGTTCCACGGAGGTATGATACTGACCTTCTGTCAAGATTTCGAGCGGGAAACAGCTGTCAATCCCGAAATAAACTGTGATTTAAAACGAAACCACTAAAGGCCAACCTTTAGAAATTTGTTGATCACTGAAGCTCGGTCTATGGCAATTTGCAAGTCGAAGCTTAATCTAATCGGAGTAAATTTTCTCCAAATTTAAGAAAGGAAAAAATCTTCTCCAATACACGGTTTTTTTTCCATACCGAAAAATTCTTTAGCTAGACCACATGAACGCACGTGACAGCACTGTGTTATTAAGTTTTCTAACCAACTCTGGATGATTTACTGCCTTTATTTTGCAAATGTTTACTACTAAGGTTCGAACCCTGCAAGCGACCATTCGAAGCTTAAAATTGTTGATTACTTTTTGAAGAATAAGTCAGTCAATGGCCGCAATTTTAGTTTGAATGTAATATTCGTAACATGTTGACTTCGGCGACGAATTAAGGTGCCTGGCTGGTTTTGAACAGTTTCGCTCACAGTGCTGATGTTTCGCGTTTACTTGCTGGCTTAGCATGTTGATATGGAGTTTAAATATTTTACTTTTGCAGAGCGCTCATAGATAAGATTGAATAATAAAACTGCGTTATTTCCGTGTTCCATAACTTTAAATGCAGGGATTGTATTTGATATCTGTCAAAAAGATCAACAACATTGAATTCAGTAAATGACAGAAATTGGTAGCCAAAAACCACACCATCTGTTGGGTCACAGCTCATTTAATCTCCGTAATGGTCACGATTGGGAGGTTGGTGAACTCCTCAAAGTTCCTGCAATTGAACATTAAATTTTTGCCGCGTCTGGTAGAGTGATGTTTGCGTCTTTGTTGAAATCATGTATTTTTGCTTCAACGTCAACTAAAATCTCCTGTTCAGGCTTGCACTCTATCACGCACATTAACAGCGGCCGATGATGTCTATAACGTCCATATACTCCAGTAGCTGGAATGAGCTTTTGAAGACAGTGCCGCAATCTGCATCAGAACACTATTAAGGAAATCACATATTACCTTCTTGTCGGAATCCGGTGCATGTTTGGCAGCAGTTTTGTCAGTGGGCTTATTGTTTTTCGGTTCTTTAGCAGCCGTGCCGAGCTTTTCTAAACTGGAATGTGGAATTTCTTCTACACTGACCGAACGCGAAGCCTCGTCCTGCCCAACCATTCTTTTAATACGACCGTTGCTGGAGATTTTGTCTGCCCTTCGTTATGTGTGCAGGTTTAAAAGGTTAGATATGTGCCTTGCATCGACAAGCGCTAGGATGTTTTGTGAAATCGTACTGCTGCGAAGCTATTGTCTGTTATCGCGGAGGCTGTTAAAGTACGATTTTTGACCATTCAGGAGGTCATTTAAAACCGTAATTGATTAGGATTTCATCTCCTTCGCAAGCGTCGTTTTTTTTTGTCGACGAGGTTATGATCAGAATCAGACCTTAATCCTCCCACTTCACTGCATTACAACTGGTTGGTCTGATGGGTTCTCTAGTTTGACCTCAGCAAATATCTGCAGGTCTACGGATTTATCGACATTGACTTCGAAACGCAGTTTGTAGGGCTTCTTTTTTTCGAGATGAGTTCTTTGAGGTTAAGCCCTCCTCAAAAGTTTTTTCGACATCACGAAACCCAACCTGGCGAGTCAGACACAAATATTTGGATAGGTTGTCATAAATCTACTAAGCGATTGCGGGCGCTTCCGTCGGCCCTTTAAGAGCTCATCTGCCATTATCTCAATTTCGACAACCTCACTAGTGTTGAAAATTCTTTATGACCTTAGCTTCCAATATGTTGAAGTTGGTCACGTAAGGTTTCTACCAATATGATTGTAAACGACACCGTTGATTTAATCTAGTGAATTCATGTGCCTTACGTCTTTTTTCAGAGCTGTTTATCTTGGCTTCTCAGACTCATTCAGCCAGTCATCTTAGAGAGAGAACATTATAGTATTGCTTCTTTATTTTTGTCTATAATTCGTGCTTAAGCATAGCAAGTACCATAATCCAGTGGTTACCAAGGAGAGGTAAAAAAGCCACAAGTGATGTCTAAATATCTCTAAGTTGATGCCAATCAGTGAATTCCTCTATTTTACAAAACTTATAACACATTCCCTTCTTTTTGCTTGGATTAAGCCATTTCTTAAAATCATAAAAATTTCAAATTTAGAGGCTTTAGTCTTAAAACAATATCTTCTTCACGTCTTGCACGAAATTCGATTCTAAGAGGCGTCTTCTATCTGTAATTTTGCAGGTAAATTTTTCTCCCAGATATGGACTATAAAAACAAATGACTTTTCCAGTCTGTATAAACTTTACAAATAAATTGACAAACTTTTTCTTTCGGTTTCATTACAAAAATAAACACCCATATACCTTTCATTCTCTAGAAGGTATTTAAATTGTCAGTAAAAGATGGCAAATCGATAAAACCGAATACGCAGCTAGTTACATGAAAAAGGTTATCGTAAAAAAAAGGAGTAACATTTTCTCTTAGACGGTTATTCTTACTCGTAAACAAGTGCGCCCCAATCTATATCACACACACACACACACGAGAAACATTCAACTTAGGTTATCTTATAATTTGCAAGCATAAATTACGAGTGTTAGGAATGACATTTTGGGCAGAAGAAACTCCTTAATAATTTTTATGATCGCATGTTTTGTCGCAGTTTTGTTTGCAAAAATTGGGTCAAATGCAAGAGTATGTGTTGTAGTTACGCTAAATAGTATCCTGGGTATTTTTAGTTTTAGGACTAAGGCACAATAGTGTAATACAGTTTGTTAACTTAATAAAAAGTGACACCGGAAATAAAGAAGGCTGCAAAGTGTCACCAAGTAGTCGCTCCCCTCATTTGTTATGGTAGATTGTTGTCTATTAATTTTTTATACGTATAAGTGGGGATCATCTATTTGTGTGCAGGAATCGAATATATAAAATAAAACCCGACACAAAATTTGCGGTTAAAAAAGGATGTAAATAGGGTTACTATGTCTGTCGGTCCATTCATAACTCGAAACGATTTTGGTGATACTCTCGTTAACGGTGGAGGGGTTATAGACTATCGTCCGATTTTAAAAATTCCTTCAACGTTGTAATTTTGAAACCTTTTGAATCAGGATAGGTTATCTTTAAGGGGTGGGTAGGAATTGGGTGTTAAGAGAAGCTTTCTCTGGATCTACTTAGGCGATTTTAATTCTAAGGCTAACTCCCTTCGGTTATTAAATAAATAAATAAATATTAGGCGTAAACCACTATGTGTGCGAAGATATATTGTGTGACGCAATTGGAATGGAATTACAGTTCTTTCTCTTGGATGCTAGTCAGACGTTCGCATGAGGTGGGGCAGCAAATAAAAACTTCCAGTTTCTCCCTTAGTGGTCCAACACTTAGAGGGTCCGATCAGATAGTTGGCAAATGGCTTAAGATATAGCTATATTTAGCGCAGTTTAGATGGTCTCCTTTCTTGTGAACAGAGCAAACGATGCCGAGGTTCCATTCGTAGGCATAAATCTATCCGACTTAATCTTGGAAATAAGTTGGTATATGCTCTCTTACATCACAGTTTTTCATATTTCTTTTGATTGGCACATCCCATTGCACTCCCCGGATGGCGGTGATATTTGCTTTTAAGTAATCTTGGGCCTCCACTAATTGTTCGATTGCAATTAGTCTGTTAAAGTTCTGAGCGTATCCGAAAGTCGTTGTCCTTTGTTGTACCTTGTTCGGGGTCGTCAACAGTGAATCCGTCCTTATTCGAGGCTATTGGTTCCTACGCCACAAGAGTTGTTTAAAGTGGTTGGGCTGTTGACCCCACGCAAACTCTACGAGCTGCACAGCGACGTTTGAGATGGCTGGGATGTCACAGAGCCCAGAACTTTAGTGCTTAAGATTGTGTCGGTCTTGGAATACGGTTTAAACGACATTGAGTATTGCAGTATTTTAAATTGCTGGTGTTTGTTTATTTATCGAATGATTTCATTGAATCTTGAATATCCTTAACAATTCCGAACTTTGCATTTTGTTTTATCTTACTCCTTTTCCTACTTAATCCTCTTACGTTTCTTCAGGAGTAATGACATCACACAATCAATTTGAGGCGTAAAAAATAGAATCTCGTAGAGAAGCGAAGTATAATTTGATGATTTATATAAAAAGGTAGGGTTGTGTTGTCAAACATAACTTATGTATGTAGAACGAAGGATATTCGAAATAAGAAAACACTGTACGATGTGAGCGTATCCTCGGCCTTAAAGTATTAACTATTCAACACATATCGTATACACCACATCAAATAATATTCACTTTCAGTTCGCATACATGGATTTATTATTTCTTTAGATCCCTTTTGCGGCACTCAAACCCAACCAATCTTGACAAAAGGTTTCGCAAGAAGGAGAAACTTCCAGAGACGTGACAAATTGCTTGTTCAGTTTATAAATATTAATTCACGTTTTCTTAAATAGCGTTCATTTCTGAAAGTGGGTTTCAAAATGCTTCACCGAGCCCAAAATCCATTGCTTTTTCTTTTCAGTATCAACTAAATAATTTTTAAATTTCTTAAAAGCGGGACATCCAAAAGTGTAAACTGTGACGCTTCCTTAATTTGCCAGCCGGAACCCCCGGTTAATGTCCTGTTTAAGTCACTTCCATTTTGGAACCTCGGTACTAGGATCTTTGTGGCCCGCTAACGCCTAATAATTTCCTAGTTTTTGTGAAAGATTTACTTCAATCAGTTTAAATCTGAGAGTGTTGTTTTCATTTTTCTTTTTATTGTCTCTTTTTAAAGTTCGAGTTATTAGTTATACATGGCGATGATGTAGGGATCTTCGCGGTCCGGGCTCAATCCCCAACGTTAAAGAACAAGGCTCGATCTATTTGGATTTTTTTTTATCGAAATAAAAACGCCAGTTGTTAGGCGTTACCTACCCTAGTAAAAACTGTTAGTTAGACTCGGTTGGAGCACAGTCTATGTTCTGTGCCCTTACAAAAGTGTAACGGAAGTGAAAAATCTCAAATTAAAACTGGTAGTTCTTGGTTACCCAGCAGTGTGTGACTCTGACGCCACTAAAAAACACCTCCAATTTTAAGTACTTTCTGTAGCTTTTAGACCATTAGTTCGTGAGGCATGGTTCTTCTCCATCTCCGGATATCGTCTCGTACATTTAAAACGATTTCTACCTTGGAGTTGATGTAATATTGCAATCGCTGATTGTGAGACACAGCGCGCTTTCTAACCACTTCCCTCACCATGTCAACTTTTAGGTCACAGTTCAAATTTCTATTATTAAAAGGGACATTCTTGGAATGTCTGTATGGTTTAAATATTTGTTTTTTTTTGTGCAGCGCCATAATTGGATGCCGTACGTCCAGACAGGCTTCAATAACTGCTTATACAGCAAGATTTTGTTCTGGAGAGACATATCATTCCCTCCTAGTAACCAGTACATTTTTCTATGTTTTAGGTTATGTTCTTCTTTTTTCTTGTGCTCTTTCCATTTTAGCTTTACGTCCAAATTGACATAGTACCTTGCAATATGATTGTTAAAGAATATCGGAAAATTATTTAACTCTTTATTTGTCAAGTTTATGTGAGTTGACTTTGTCTGATTGAGTTGGATACGCCATTGTTAAGTCCAATTGCTTACTCTATTGACTGCGTTCTGCAGTTACTGTGTCGCCTTTAAGGTGCATTTACCACGTGATAATATTGCAGTGTCATCTGCAAAAGTAGCCATCATGGCATTTTTGTCGACAGGAATATCCCGGCATATAACAGATATACGGTTGGTCCTAAAACTCTTCCCTGTGGAACACCAGCTTAAATTTTCTTTAGTTCCGAATATTCTTGTTCGTATCGGACTCGGAATAGTCGATCTGAAATATAGGACTTCAGCACTTCGTAATACTGTCTAGGTAAATCCCTTTGCAGTTTATACTGAAGGCTCTTATGCCAAATCTTGTCAAAGGCTTGAGCAACATCTAAAAATAGTGTCGAACAGACTTGTCTTCCTTCCAGTGTTTTTTCGGTCTATTTTAGAATGTTTATTTCCAAATACGTTTTTCTTCAATGATTTTGCTAAGCTTTTTCAGGAGTAATTTTTCGAAAATCTTTCCCATAATTGGTATAAGGGATGGCGGTCCTTAATGGCATTTTTTCAAAACCTGGATAGTTATTAGATGGTGCTTTATCATTTGCCACATCCTTCTTACTTCTCTTAGCGTGACAAGGGGAATTTTAGCTTCATCCTTTTTATCCTTTTTATTAACAAACTCTAAATTTTCATTCCCTCGACGAGAATGGTTTGAAAACGTTCGATAGATGCGAAGAGATCAGGTTTTTGTTTCGGGCTTTCGATCCATTTGCAGTCTAATTTTGAAACTGAGGTTTTTTTCGACGCTTAGATGCTTTCCACAAGGAGTATTCGGTCAACGTATCCGTCGTTAAGCTCTGTAGAAATCTACTAAGTGACTCATTTTTGAATTCATAGATCATTGCTAAGACGGTTTAACACAGCCTTATCGGCTGGGAACCTCGCGGTTTGCCGTTATCTACGAGCCCTTCTTTTTTCTAAATCCAAGTTGGGTCACCGCTGTCGCATAGAGCTTAAGACTCTTGATTCACAGCACAAGGTATGTCTTTGCTGGGTTCCTGGACACAGGGACAAGAAAAGGATCCCAAGTTGGTCGCGACCTGGCACTTTAGTCGATCAAACCACTGTTCTGCAACCTAAGAGAACGAGTGGAATACAAGATTAGAATGAAAGCCAACAATAGGTGGAAATCTCTAACCACCTGTGAGATATCACGAAAGCTATGGCCAGACTATAATAAGAACCGAACCAAAAAACTCCTGCAGGACGAAAGAGAGTCGTTGTCCAAGCTGGTCGGTGCCCTAACTGGTCATAATTTTCTGAAAGGCCACATGAAATTAAATCTCAAGAATGACGACATTTTTAGAGACTGCGGCGATGAAGATCTCCACGAGGATACCCCTCACTATCTTCGTCATTGCCCGGGCTTCTGTCACTCGGAAGTTTCTTCTTCCAAGACATTGAGGAATTATCAGATGTCTCATTCTCTAGTGTTTGCAGATTTCTGAAGACATCGGAATGGCTTGACAAAATTAAGTAACCACGAGCGAAGGGAAAGACCCTTAAGGAAAGCCACAATACTGGCATATCCACCCTTTTTAAGTCCATCACAATGGGTCCACAAGGACCTAAGTGTGGCAGGAAGGAACTATTCCTTCATGCCAACCCATATAACCTAACCTAACCTTTTTCTAATATCAGCACCCTTATAACGGCGGGGTATTTTGTTTCAGGTTGCCTCCTGTTCAAATTAGTTGGAGTGCTTTCCACTGCTGCCTGTTGTACATCAACAATGAATTGTCATGATCAATTTGCTCTCTTGTTTCCATAGGATCCAATCCAGTTCGTTCTGTTGTTTACAAGCTTAGCATAACTTTTTTCTTGCACTTCCGTTTCACTTACTGACAAGATCACCGCAATATAATCTGAGGAGACGTCATAATTTCCTTCAACACTTTTCGCTTATATATTTATGAAAAGAAATTCTCTATATCTATAGATAATGTTTTCTGTTGTAACAGTTTTCAGAATGTGCCCTTAAGGTTAAGCGCCCTCTTCAATTGAAAATGGTGCATATCAACCCTAACCAGCCCTGACTTTCCCTATATTAATTTTCTTACTGCTCGAAACTCGAAAGCTGCCTGCGCCTGTAGACTGATGGTGTCTGTTTTAATTAAAATCGAATTAATCTGAAAATTAGCGCCATTTATAATATTCCTTCAAGAGTGCTACTGAATATTGTTAAAAATATTAAGGCTCGACTGCTGTTAATTATGTTTCGCCGCACAGGAACAACAATAACTGCATGATTGGCTCTTTAAGTTGAAAATTTTCCTACAAAAGGTGCTGCCACCTCGTGAAAGTGATTCGTTAAAGGAGTACTTTGTCCTTGAGCCAATGTGAATTTTGTACGATTTTATGGCCGCACTTTAATGAATACTGGAAAGCTGCTGTCGATTATTTGAGTTGTTGGAATTTTCAATACTCCCTGGTGTTCAACTACGAATATATTTACCCAAAAAATTTAGGACTTTGGAAGTAAAAAAATAAACAATTTTATATTTATCGTTCGGGGGTGGTTTTTTCTTTTTTATGGTAAGAGCCTTTCAATTTCATAGATGAATGAGAGTAAGTTCGATTGAGGATATTTTTTTCGCACTGCAGACACATTCGTCGTCGTCGCATAAGCGTGAATATGTGTATGCCATAAAGTTTTGTTTGGATTGGTACTGGAAGCCTTCTCGTATAGACGTCCTTTGCGAGAAATAAAATAAATGCAACTATTTTGGGCAATGGAATTTGGTAGGGATTATAGAACTTTTGCTAAATCAAAATAAAAGGGAATATTTTTTAGAGTTTAAATGATGTCGATGCTGATCGCGGAATGTGCATTTTTCAATGATGTTTAATTTTATGTTTTGCAATTTAAATTTAAGTTTATTCTTTTTGTTTAAGTTTATTTGGCACAACCTAATTAAATTTAATACTGCGTTGGACTTTAGTTTATAGTTAACGAGTTAGAAAAAAGGATTTAGGGTCGTATATGGGACTGCTTTTCGCACTATAACGGGCATCATGCAGAGAGAGTGATAAGGCAAGAAGAGAACATACGTGAACCAGTGATGGGAAATGACGTTTTTGAGATTGTACTTTTCTCAAGTTGGGATTGTAACTTTTGCGACTAAATTGTAATTTTTCGATTAAAAAATTTAATGATAACATACAAAACACAACAGTTTTAAATATTATTAGGATTGCAATCTTATATCAATAATTGCAAAAAAAACAAGTATCATTCTAATAGTGCTATGTAAAATTGCTTAGTTGCCATAATTTACTTTCAAGAACAATAAATTTCAAAAGCTGTTCCACAGAAAACCCTTTCCAGTGGAAGATGATTTTCATTTAAATTTTAATTAACAAAACTTATTTTATCAAATATTTCTTTAACCATAAAATTACGGCAAATTTGCCTAAATAAATATTTCATATGTTTCATATTTCGTGCGACATAAATACATGAATTCTAGCCTCCTCCGACTGCATTTCTAAGTTGACATTATTTGAAATTTTTAGAATATAGGATAAGAAATAAAAATAAAGTTTCGTAATTTTGCTAAAGTTTAAAACCAGTTTTATATTACTTGGAGAGAGAGAGCCATCTAGTTGAGTTGTATTTTATAATTGCATCCATTTCAATTCCAAAATGTTCTTGAAAATTCTTATATTCTTCTTTTCTAGTGGCACTATTGCTAAAGTGTTGATTGATAAATTGTTGGAGTTGATCAATATACTTATTGACAATTTATTGGCAGCTGCTTTGGAAGCCAAATTAAGGATGTGACAGACTCATCCAATAACAATTAGCTTTGGAGCTATTCCTTTTAATTTGTCTTGAACGGTACTACCCATCATGACAGAACAATTTTTTTTTAGAGAAATAGTTTTTTCCCGAAAAACGCCCTTCAAAAATACAAAAATCCCACTCGGGATACAGTCCTCAAGTTCTTTGAGAGCAAGAAACATATCTTTGCATTGGCCCAATTAGATTTTCGGATAAAGTAATGAACTCTGCATCATGTTCATCGACAGCCACAAGATCATTCGGTATTTCAAGGAGGAGTTGACGAATGTGCTTTTATCAACCATCTGTTGGGTCAGTAATTATATATAGTTATTAACAAAATATTAGCTGGCTAAATAAAATTATTTCGTATCAATTTGCTTTGCTTCTTTACTTTTATTTTTTTCAAAGGACTGAGATTTGCTGAGCGAGATAATTTTGACAATATTTTTGACAGAAAAGCAAATTTTGGAAACTCGAGATGCGCAACGGTGCCTAAATAAATGACAAACGAAAGAAGGAATATGAAAGCACAACAATTACGCGAATAACATTTGCTGCGATGTGTTGTTTATAAAGTGGACTTCTGTGAGAGGGAATGAGGAATGAGAATGAACACATTTTATAGTCTATTAGCTTATAGTTTGGTGGGAATGCGATCGTAACGTAGGTATTGTACTACACTTATTGAAGATGGATTTTCACTGTGAGAATTCTGAAGCAAAATGATATTTGGTTCACTGTAACTTTTTCAAGTTTATTGTAACTGTGTAACTTTGATTTCCGATTGTATCCAAAAAGTTACAATTGTAACCAATTTCCCAACCCTGACGTGAACTAGTGAACCAGTCTCAACATCCAGTAAAGATGAGTATGACTTAGCTATTTAAAAGCTTAAGCTCTGCTAGCAGAGCTCTTAATAAACTGAATCATAGGGGTGGAAGAACGCATGCCCAGTGACTGTTCCTTTATATGTTCCATCTACAAGAGAGGCGATCCATTGTCTTGCAAGAACTATCGAGGAATACTCCGGTTCTACTTTGAACGTCTAGTTCTATTTCAACAGACTAATCGGAACATATCAATATGACTTTAGGCCCGTCGGATCGGTCGTAGAACGTTGTTACACTAAGGCAAGACACAAAATATTTGTTTAGGCTTTAAAGCTTCATACGATTGTATTTATCGCCGGGTGTTCTACATGGTAATGGCCGAATTCGGTGTCTCGATAAAACTGATCGAGATGTGCCGTGTGACACTAGAGAACATGCGAAATGTGCATTTCGACGCACCGGGCTTAGTCTTCGCTCTCATGTACGAGTAACTTTTTCAGCCATATCTTGTGTATATAGTGCGTAGACAGGTATCATCACGGACAGGTATCATCTTCAACATCATCGGAATTTCCCAGATTACCGTGGTAGAGGGTTCATTGGTGAAAAAGCGTGGCTTTGAAGCAAATAAGGGCACGACCAAATATATGCTGTCCAGCGACTATAGCAAAACGTAACTATTGATAGCAGCAACAAAAACAGTACTACTTAGGGGAAACATTATATTTAAGCGAAAATCCGACCCAGATTTTGATGGTCGGATCCTTAATTCGAAGGACAAACGCTGAGTGCTAAACTATAAACAGAAGAGTTCATAATCGGCCGTTTTGAAAAAAATTTAGTTGATTCGTTGATTCAGATTCAACTGCGATCTGCACCTTGAAGTAAATGTAATCTTAAAATATAAACATAGCAAACATTGCTCCCGCCAAGAGGATATTCGTATCCCAGCACCCAGGAGGCAAGAAAGATCGAACAGCAGTTATAATCGCAGGGGATGGAATGGGATGCTGTGTCTTGGGAGCTGGTTAAGTACCAAGAAAGTAGGGTTAATCAGAAAAAGAATTTCCGCGACAACTTCCCATTCTGGTGAGGAGTGGTGGAGATAATCGGAATAATAGGAGTAGTGTTTAGGTTGAATGCGGCACATTCAAAGAATTATGAAACAAAAAGAAAAGATTGCGATCTGAGAAGAGGCATTGCTTAGTCGAGCTGACAATTCGAGCAGTTGGACGTAGTGTCGTGAGAATCAACGTTGGGACGAGTTGATGAGAAGAGAACTCTTTGCTCAATAAGTTTGGAATCATATTGGTTTCAATCAGAGCATATGATTCACAGAATGCAAAACATAAGATTAGACTCAGACGGACACAGGTTTTCGAGCGCTTGTCACTTACCGTCTTCTAGTAGTTAAATGTAGACTGATACCAGCAGTTCCATGAACACCGTCTCCCGTCAAATACCATTTAGGTCTGCAAATTCACATAAAATGTGTTCCAATTTGGCACTCTGGAGAGTCGAATATTTTCATTCTGTGGTTAAGATTTATAAATCTATTGGTACTATTTTTGAACGACTGGATAGCTCGCTTGACTTATCTAAGCCCGTTTTTCCAATATGGGATACATTTAATAGCTAAATTCTCTGCTGATTTGAGGTTGCAGCAGAAGCTTTGGAGTCTATCCACCGGCCTTATTCATTTCCGATAATAGGGTATATGGTCCATCATAGTTTGAAAGGTGATAAAGCAGTATATGACTGATTTTGAGTCAATGGTATATAATAGTTTTTTTTAGAGCCGGTGTGTTATTGCGCGGATCATATCAAGTTCCGTGATTTAAGACAGCAGGGTCCATAGATTTCTTTTCTCTTGAGGCTGACTTGACCAGCTGTATCATGCCATTTTTTTATATACATATAAGTGCCGAGTGTTAGTTCGATCATTGCTTTAATAGCAGCCTTGGGACGGATCTGAAAAGCTCCGGAAATAACTTTCTTAAAACCCTAGAACGATTGATCGATATCCATTTATGACCAAGCATCGATACAAGGCTTTTTTCTACCACGCGGCATGCATGCTGCAAGTGTAAATTTGTGGAAAAAGCTTTGCATACTTTGGTACGCTCCATCGAATTCTCCCTGCTAACGCAAATGCACTGTCGGCCATGAAAGTAGATGAAGCAATCGTTGAGCTGATCAATCTTTCACTTACAATTGGGACAGTTCGGATCATCTGCTAGAAGAGTTGCAACTCCAAGAGGAAGCGGAGGGTAGCAAAGTGATCGCTAATTCGGATGATTTCCGTCTCAGACAAGCAGCTCAGTACTGTTAAAGATCTCCTCCAAAACTCTCTTAATAAATAAGTGACTAATTGCGTACTAATAAATAAATGGGTCTAATTATAGATAAAAAGTTGAGTTGGGAGCATAATATCCAGGAAAGAACAAAAAAAAAAAGCTAGCTAGGTAGCATTTTTCGCTTGTAAAGAAGTCATTGGGAACAGATGGGGTCTTTAGCTTCACATCACTCACTGGCTATACATTTCGATTATAAGACCGATACTTACGTATGGAGTGGCTGTATGGTGGACTGCTTAAGAGGTTTACGCACGACTTCCTCCGCTGCTTTAGAGATTTTGTTTCACCTGACTACCGTTGATATTTTTAGCAGACAAACGGCAGCTAACACAGCTGTTTATCTGGAAGCTACGTCACAATGGACCGACAGTGCTATTGGCCATGCTTTTATCCTAAATATAATAAAATATACGCAGTAAAATCGATTACACCATTCTCTTCAGTGTTCCATTTTTATACCGATTTTTTATACTGTATTTTCTGACATACTCAATCTAAGTCTCTCCTTCCGACTTCCTGATCATTGTTGCGTGTTCCAGGCGGAAATAATGGCGATTAAAAAAGTTGTATATCTGCTAAAGAGGAACGTAATGGAAGAATATCAGCATTTTCTCGAACAGTCAAGCGGCAATTAAGTCCTTATAATCAGTCTCTGTTAACTCTGTAGTAGCTCTCTTCAGGAGATGTTGGAGCTGTTCAACATTCACCTTTGCTGGGTGCCGGGGCACACGGACATTTCTGTGAACTGCAAGGCTGATGAACTCGCCAAACTAGGAACCACGTTACTTCTCTCACCTGATAATGGTGAGATAGATATATCATTAGGTAATTGTAAATTATCGCTAAGGCTAGAGGAAATAAAACTTTAGGTGGTATCACATGTCTAGCGACAAAATGGACCTTAACCTAACTTAACCTAAGCTGCATGTCTGGACGTTGTGTTATTTATTTTTTTTTTATAATGTACGCGCACTAAAGGGACATTGGATACCCTTATAATGAAGTGACACAGTGCGGGTATTAGGGAAATGAAGGATAAGAGAAAGGGAGAAACCGATGCACGTTGGTTTTAAATGTTTGTAAATTATAATGCAAAGGAAAAATAGAGCGTGGTAGAGCATTCCACATTCGTATTGTACGGTTGAGAAAGGAATCTTTATATTTCACAGTACGTCCGAAAACAGGCTTAAGGGTAAACTGATGTGCATTCCTAGCATGGCGAGTATTGCGGTTCAATTGCTGTAGGGGTGGAATGCAACTGGCTATTTCATTTGAGCACTTTTGGTGGAAATACCGATAAAACAATGACAGGCAGGAGACATTACGACGATGACTAAGAGAGTCAAGTGATTTCGCAATGTCTCGATCGCCAATAAATTTTACCGCACGTTTTTGGATCCTGTCAAGTAGCTCCAAATAAGTTATTGGTGCACCAGACCAGATATGAGCGTTGTACTCAAGTTTAGGGCGAATAAACGCCTTGTAGATTCTAGCCAGATCAGAAGGGGTGAAATATTTCTTGCATCGCTTAAGGAAGCTAGACATTTCGCAGCGTTCTTGGCGACATCAAATATATAGTTATTCCAACGAAGGTTGTCATTAACACACATACCGAGAATGGAAAGTCGTTCGGTTTCAGCGATGCAAGTGCCATTCATAGATAATGGCAGAGAATTAGGGGTTCGCTTCAATGACAGCAGACAGCATTGCGTTTTGGAAGCATTAAATTCCACTCTGTTGGTTTTACCCCATTTAAGTATGCTGTCAAGATCGGAATTCAATGAGCTTAACATACGTTGCCGTTCCAGTTCAACGCCCGAAGATAAGGGGCGTTGCCCAGGAAACGAATATGTAAAGCTGAGGGTACTGTCATCAGCAAAGGAATGGATTGGATTAGAAGTGACAGACAGGAGGTCATTGATAAAAATGAGAAAGAGAGTCGGAGACAAAACAGAGCCTTGAGGGACACCAGCATTTATTTGGTGAGTTGCAGACTTGAAACCGTCCAAAACAACTTGTATTGAACGGTCCGAAAGGTAATTTCTAATCCATTGAAGAAGGGTAACATCGATCCCAAATGCACGCATTTTCGACAAGAGAGCTTGATGCCAAACTCTGTCAAATGCCTTTGAAATATCAAGCGCAACGACCTTGCTTTCACCACCATGGTGAATAGATTGGTTCCACTTTTCGGTTGATATGTCATCAAATCACCAGTGGACCTGTTGCTGCGAAAACCTTACTGTCGGTCATTAAGAAGTTTTCGAGATTCGAGATATTTCATAAGCTGACGGTTTATCAGCGTTTCCATGACCTTGGAAAGAAGAGACGTAAGTGCAATTGGTCGGTAAGAGGAGGGAGAGGAAGATTCGCCTTTTTTGGGGACGGGCTGGACAAATGCTGTTTTCCATCTTCTCGGAAAGAGCCCTGAAGAATAGGACAGATAGAAAAGCTTACGCGGTGGTTTTGCCAGCGTGGAAGAACACCTCTTCAGAACTATAGGGGAAATACCATCTGGACCAGCGGATTTATGTATGCTGAGATCTTGAAGAACTCTTGCCACTGTACGAGTGCGAAAATGAATGGGTCCCATAGAAAATTATACGCGCTCAAGTACAGGGGGAGATAAAGCACAATCTGGCAGCGTTGAGCTAGCTGCAAAATGAGCAGCAAGCAGATTGGCTTAATCCGAAGAGCTGACAGCTGGGATGTCATTGCAAATGAGTGTCGGGATAGATGACGAGGCCGAATTTTTAATATTCTTGACAAATGACCAAAAGTATTTTTATCTTTAAAAGGGTGATTTAGGGAATGATCTTAACCCCACAAAGCTGATTTAGTTTTTTGATTCTTAAAAGAGTTCCAGGATTGCTCATGAGTTTTGTGTGTACAGAGTGATTTCGTTAGCCTCTTTGCCGCTAATAATGATAATGAGTCATTGGGATAACCGATTGTACTTCATACTCATAAAGGAGCAAACAATTGCTGGAATTTCAAAAAGTTATCCAGAGAGACTTATTCATGGCTAGCTTTCAAGATGATTCAATAAGTCCTTTTTCCCTGTCCAATATTTTTGAACATAACTTTGTTCATACTGGGTAAACACCTGTTGCTTACATTAAACGCTTTTTTGTGAGTAAAAGTCACGCAATTTGCTTAATACTATTATATTGGCCACAGCGGTTCTTTCACTTTCAGCAAATATGTGTTCTAATTTATTGCTTGCGTCTAGATATTAATCACATCTCTCTTACTTCTAACAAAAGATCAATCTTGAAGGAATTCTGCCTGACCTACACCAACGCAAAAACGATTCACATAACAAACGTATATTCCTAATGTTTTCAATTTAAGAAGAAATGTTTTATGTACGCCTCAACGAGTCCATCTTCATTTACTGGATTAGCATTAGTACTTGTCATTTTGTGCAATTTTCTTTTGTTTGCAGCTCCACGCAGTTTCATCTTCTTTTGACATTTCGTCTTGAAATAACTGAAACTGGATTAAAATAAAGAATGCCTTAACCTTCCGCCCGTTAGATAACATCATCTGTCAAACCCACCCGGTCCTGTTAAACCAACTTTATTGTGCGGTTTGAGGTGAAAAACAAAAACACTTACTTTCCGAGGTCCTTGAGTTTCCTTTTACATATACCACGTAGCATAGTATACCTTTAATTTGTTTTTGAGGTTTTTTTTTTCGGGTTGTCCTTGATTGAATCCCCACAGCAATGTGCAGGGATTAAATTGAATTTCAAAAGAGCACAAGACAATGAATGTGTAAAGGCTGGATCCGGGGCCATTGAAATGAGGTCGTGGTGGTGGACTGAAACCTGTTAAGGGGACTTTGTCTGAAAGTTTTTTTTAATAATAAATCTTCTCTTGGTGTTTGGAGCGCCACTTTTGTTGTTGTAAAAACAGAGAGTGATGTTAATGGACTGAATGGATTTTAATAAAACTCCAATTATGAATGTTTGACAAGGGACCCTAATTTTGTAAAGTCCCTTTGGGTGAAATTGGATTTATTTGTTCTTCATTTTTATGACTTAATTTGTAAACTTTTTTTTTGGGGACCCTGTAATAAAAAAACAAAAACCAATTCGAAGAAATGAAATTGGATTTCTTTTGTCATTAAGAAGTAAAATTCCTCATCCAATTTACATTAAAATCAGCATGAATTTTCGGACTAATTAGTCCCAAAATTTCACAAACTGTGAACGATGATATTACGAGACTAATAAAGTGTTAAGTAGTCGACAACACTGTAGAGGTAATGCATTCATTATAGGCTATGGTGCGATCTTCTCCTTCTGATTGTTGATGTTAAGAAAACCTCTCCAATGATACGTATAGTTCTTGCGATCGTGCGGAAATTTCGAACTCAAATTGAGTATGAGGGATGATATTACGACTATAGAGAAGCCCAAAAACGAGGATCCGCCAATGCCGTCCATCGGTCGGTCTGTCTGTCCGGGCGCCGTATGGCGAAACGGTTCGACGGATTTGCTTCAAAATGCATACAATTTTTTTTGGTGAAAATCACCTATCACCGTTTTTCTAGAAAATTTTTTATAACTATTCCAAGGTAATTGGTACTTTTTTGTACTAAGGATACTTGAGATGGGGCCAAAAATACTGCAAACTTAGTTTTTGGAAAGGTTAATGGTGATTTATAGAGCCGCCAATATCTCGAAAACTAATAAAGGGAACTCAAAAACAATTTACAGTTTTTTTTTATTATAAATTTGAACAAAGTTTTATAAACTTTCGCCGGCTATATTTTTCAGGAGCCGCCCCCAACAAAGAAGAAGTGACCGACATAAAAGTTGAAGAAGTTGGGAAAGCGGTCAAGAACTCCAAGAAGAGAAAAGCGGTTGGGACGGATGAGATACCCAGTGAGTTCTGGAAAAAGGTGGGAGACATCGGGCTTAGATGGCTCATGATTCTCCAAACTCATGAGAGGTGATCCAATGCCCAACCAGTGGAGGGAAAGTTATATTCTTCCTATGTACAAAGAAAGGAAAGATACGCGAAACTGTGATAATTACCGTTTAATCAAGTTGATGTCACACACCACGAAGATCGTAGCCTAAGACAAATAAAACGGCAGTGTGAGTATGTCGCGGGTAAATCAACCACAGATGCAATTCAAAGTATAAGGATCATAATGGAAAAGCATCGTGATTCCTTAAAGGATCTGTATATGATTCTGGTTGATTTTGAGAAAGCATTCGATAGAAAACCAAGAGATCTGATAGGGTAGCGCTAAGACATCGCGGAGTTCCTGAAACCTACGTACAGACGATCATGGTCAAGTCAGATTAAAGTCGGTGTTTACCAGGGAAGTGTCTTTGCTCTTTATTACGGTCCTAGATTATCTGCTTGAGGGAAAAGTAACGGACCCTAAAGTGCATCAGTTATTCCTTGCTGACGATGGAGCCATCATAAGTAAAGATCAGACTTCCCTGCAACGGGCACTTGATGTTTGGCTAGATGCTTTAGAGGGGAATGGGCATCGTATTAGCCAAAGAAAGACATAGTATCTGTGTTGCCCGTTCTCTGACCCAAGTCAACCCATTCCAGATATTTATTTGAATGGGTGGGTGGTTTCCAAGTGTCAAAACTTCAAATATCTGGGATCAGCAAGTCGTCAACAACGAAGCAACCGCTGATGACGACATCAATCATCGTGTTAGCGTAGGGTGGATGAAATGGCAGGAAAACTCTGCCATCTTCTGTGACCGAAAAATGTCCCCTAAGCTGAAAGGAAGGCTCTACACCGCAGTTGTGCGTCCGGCGCTCACATACGGTTCACAATGCTGGACAATATACAAAAAGTATGAGGGCAAATTGACAGCAACTGAGATGAAGATACTTCGCATGACAGCAGGAGTAACAAAGCTTGATTGAATTAGAAGTTCCAAAATCCGAGGATGCCTTCACATGTTCAAAGGAGGGATCCTACGAAACCCGTCAAAGGGGAAATGGCAGTCATCGTTCCCTTACAATCGCGTAGGAGAGGCATGCCTAGAAACTCCGGGATCACACAAATGCAGAAACAACAGCATTTGAATGCCCTCAATGATGAAGTGATCCAAAATCGGGATGCCTGCAGATATCTTTTGAGGTCAAACCGGCGAACCCCACAGGCGGTTATGATCCCTGTAATCCTGATCATAATCTCGTCGTTAAATGGAGAGAAGAATGAAGTCGAACAAATTTGCAAACATCGATTTTTGAAATTAAATTTGTTTTTTTGGCGACAATATGGCGAAAATGTTAAGGGCATTTAGAGTTAAGAATTCGTACAAGGTCCATTTAAAACGGATCAACAAAAAAAAACAAATCCTGCCTGTTTCAATTTTATGATTTAATTTGGCATTCGAAAAATTATTTTCGGTAGTGCGCTTAATAAAGTATTGGACACCTTTCTGAACCTTACACGCTTGTCTAACATATCAGAAAACTGGCTGGCAACAGTGAAATACGACTCACTTTTTTGAGTCACTTTAAGAGAAATAGTTTCGGACATAGTACGGTCCTTTCGAAGGAAATCCAATCATAACGGATGGAGTCCTCCCCTTAGTTGACTTCGACATTCCTTATGATGTAAAATATCCGGAAAGGGAGGTATGGCAAAGAGAAGCAGTTATCAAATCGGGAACAGGGTCTGGGATCTTTGACTATCGGGAAAAAGCAGCGTCTGCTCAATCAGAGGTTGTAGCTATCCTCAAGGCGGCTGAGCAAATGCAGATGAGATCGATATCCGGACGAGATATTGATAACTACATCGACAGCCAGGCCGCACTTAAGGCAATGGAATCAATGGTCAGGAACTATCGCACAATGCTCAAGGCATTTGCAATTAGAACCGAGTGAGACTGTGCTGGGTGCAAAGACACTGTGGTAATGAAATGAGCAGGCGGATGAGCTTGCAAGAATAGGAGGGCTACTCAATATTGGTGAGGTTGCTGACATAAAACCTCCCCTCTGCAAAGTAAAGGATTCGATTGAGGAAATAACCCTAAGGACTTCCAATCTAAGGACTTCTCGACTGTAAGAGTTCCAGGAAATTTATAAAACTTATCACCGGTCAGCTTAGAATTCTAGTAGGAACGGGGCCTCTTGCGAAAACATGCAAAGAGACTTGGACTGTCTGATACTCGTAGGAAATTCTTAGGGAGATACTTCTTCGAAGCTTTGGAGGAAGTACACGTTATAAACTTCAAAGCCTTCTTGTCTTTTGTAGGGTAATTGGCTTCTATAGGGAAAGGGTTTAGCATCTTTGTCTACCGTTTTGATTTGAAAAATTCAGTCGGTACCCCTGGGATCGCGATGGGCCCACTACGGCGCCCAGTGTTCTGTGTGATAACTCTTGCAGCACACTCCTGAATGGCTTATCGTACATAGAAGTTGTTCACATCTTTTTTAATAGATGTAAATTAACGTTTTTTTCTATTAAGACTATTGTTTTTTCTGTAGGACCTGTACTTCCAAAGTTACAGAGCCGACAAAAAAAATTAAGGACGTTTTTGCTAAAGTCATGATAAAGGGCATGGGTGCAGTGGTTTAGTGGTTTAGTGCGTTGGACCACTAAGCGAGAGATCGCTGGTTTAAATCCCGGCCTGTACCACCTGAAAGTTTTTATTCGCTGCCCCACCTCTTGCGAACGTCTGACAAACATCCAAGAGTAAGAAATGTCATGAGAAGATTCTCAAAAGTAAATTGCCGTTCGGGATCGGTATTAAACTCAAAAATATATCTTCGCACACACAATGGTTGGAGAAGATAGGCTTTGAGTCCTGTATGAGCCGTTTACGCCTAATATTTATATTTTCATGGTAGAGGGCTAATAGAAGTGAAATTATTTTTTTATTATTTTTTACGAGTAGTTTAAGTAATAATGGAACTTTTTAATTCTATTCGAAACTGAGAATCGAAAAAAAAGAAATTGTCGCTCCACCCAGCTCCATATAGCAAAGTTTTCAATGCCAAAAACACAGTTAAATTTGCAAAGGAAATCACCAACCGAACAGCCACAATAACAGCATAGGCACCATTATATATCAAGCCCTTTTAATTTTTGCCTTCCACCATTCTGCCTACCCTCTCCGAACAACAACCTGCACACGAAAGATTTGACACTCCCGCTTCCATGGATGAGGAAGCTTTTCTTGTCAAAGGAAACAATAATGGGCATTTGTGTACACATCTTGTGTTTGAATAAAACCGACAAAAATAAAATTCTTTCACGAGAACAGCACACATGATGTGACGCAGTCGGTTCATCCAAGTTCTGATTGTTGGAGGTACTGCCGCAAACGGTACAGATACACTTTATGCGACATTTTATATTATGACTATAAAAGAATTCCATTGATGAGCATTTTTATTTTCTGGTTCTAACGCGTATGACATTATACCTTAGAGGATCGCTTGCAAAGAGGTGATTAAAAAAATGTTTACTTGAACGTTGTGCATATCTTTTGGAACGACCGGAGGTGCGATTGCCGGATGTGTGTTTGTCATTACCATTTCTATTTACGTTTACAAACTTTGTGGTTATTTATTCAAACACGCTAGACGATGATTGATTTCTAATGAATGTTGATAAGTATTTGGAGGATTGTAGGCTCTTTAGAAGATTTAACACATTTTACTGAAGCCCTTTCAAAAGTGTTGTACCATTTCGCCTAGCTATTTAGAAACTTAAAGTCTCATCAATAATGAAGGAGTAGATTGAATTATAAGAAGAACAAAGGAGGTTAAAAATTGAAAAGAACAGAGTCGGCAGCAAGGCAGTGCCTTGGGGAAAAAATTATTTAAACTTTGAGTATCAAATTTGGAGCATCCCAGGTTAGGTTAGGTTAGGTTAAAGTGGCAGTCGGATAGAGGTCCAACTCACTTAGACCTATGTAAGATCCTTTGTGATACCACATGGAGCTGAAATTCCTGCCTACTCGTTGAACCATTTTGAACTGCAAGGGGAGAAACAGTTTGGGTCGACCGAGTTAGGATCTTTAGGATCATTGTAGAAGTAAGCTCCTAGATTGAGATTTCGGTTCAGGGTATGTGCAAAGAAGGTGTAGAGTGCTCCTACAAAGGTCTTTTGAATAAGCGTTGGCACGCCTTGTTGCATGCCTGCCTATCAGACAGCGTTCAGTAACTAAACCAATTGTAGCACTAATGTGCGGGGGCAATCAAACTCTTAGAGCGTCTTAGATCCAGCTTAGGCAAAATATGCTTCGTTGTAAGACAAGTAGGGGGAGCTAGAAGTTTTTGTCAAACTGCTGTTGGGGTATGGTGTAGTCTATATTTCTAGCAAGGATTCTGAGTGTGTTCAAAATTGCAGAGTGGCCGATTTCATTTTCGGTCCAATGAGAGGTTGCTTTGAGGCGTGGTAGCAGCTGTCTGTCTGCCAAAATTTTTCAGGGGTATTGAATGGAACAGAATGTTCAATGCAGCTGAGGGAGTGGTGCGCAGTGCTTCACTTATGCCTAGTTTGTCGCGATATATTGCCTTCTTTAAGGCAGTCCACCAGACAATCGATCCGTATTTTAGCTTTCCAATAGCTTTCTTGCAAGAAAAGAGGGCTCCCGTACCTTTCCGAACTCTTTCTTATAAATTCGATTTCCAGCTGAGCTATACAAGATAAGACCTAAAAGTAAGCTGGTTCCCCCGATTGAAGAAGGGTCGACATGTGGTATTTTGTATTTCATAGTAAAGAGGACAAGTTCAGTTTTGTAGGTGTTGACGCCTAGACCACAACTATCAGCCCTTCTTGTCAGCTTGTTAAGAGCGTTTTGTAGGAGTTTTTTAAGGTATCTACGTGCTTTCCCAGTACGGCTATAGCAACGGCAGCCCTCTACTGCCAGGCTATCAAGCAGTTTGTTCACCACCAGATTCCAAAGAAGTGGGGATAGGACCTCTCCATGCAGCGTCCCAACGCAACAGGACTCTAATTACTTTAAAACACAAAAGGAATATCTTCCTGAATCCAAACTTATGCGGATATTGGTGCCATTTCTCGGTGCTAAGAAAGTTATTCTCTTGGTTTTTCCATGAGTTTATACTTTATCGGCGTTTTTATGGACACAATTGTCAAGTTCTAAGGAGGGCTACCACGAACCCAGTCAGAACGGCAGGCCCAAAAACTCCTGGATTACACAATAGCAGAAACATCAGCATTGCATTGGATATTTTTTGAGGTCGAACCGGCGATTCCCACAGGCGGACTAGTAAGAATGCAGTAAAGTGCGATGTGTGTGATGCCTATAATTCCGATCACCTAGTCGTTTAAATGGAGAGAAGAATGGTAATGGATCGGTTCAAGTTGGAGTTCTGCCTTTGGGAATGGGCCCCTGAAATGCAGCAAGTCCAGTAGAGTAGGACAAATGGTACATGTAAATAGTTTGGGTAAATATTGAATCACGACCACTGGAATGATATACGAGTTAAACCAAAAGTATTGCATTCTCAGGTACCTAGCTTCAGTTACTTATATAAATAACAAAAGCACCGTAGAGCTAACTTGTTGGTAGCCCTATCCAATAAATTGTTAAACAAAAATCTATCGTACTCACACATACCGTTAAAAAATAACACATTTCTTAAAGCAATCAACTATAGTGCAAAACAAAAATGTATTTTCACAGCAATGATTTATAAAAAAAATTGTCACAAACCACTTCTTCTTCTTTTAAACAGACAAAGTTATTATCGCAATTAAAGGGATCATATCCCTTGCTCTATATTGCCGGTTTGAGCTCAAAAAAATATCAGCATACCTCTCGGGTTCATATCACTGAGGCCAATCAATGACGATTGCAGGACTTTCTTAGCCGCATTTGAATAGAAACGTTGCCTTTCCGACATCGATGGTCCTTCTCTTGAACATGTCAAAACCAATAGACCCGGTCGTAGTCCTTTTATTGAAAATCAGTTCAGCTTATACGAATCTTTTTCTGCCGACACGTGCGGCATTTTATTCTCATCTGTTGTTAATTTGCAGTCATACTTTTAGTAGATTTTTTAACAATGCGAAGTGAATGTGATTGCGGAACGGTCAACTGTGGTGTAGAGAATTTCTTTTAGCTCGGGGCCATTTTTTTTGATCATCAAGTTTTTTACACTCTAACACAAGGGTTAATGCCGTCATTTATGGTTCCCAGATGTTTTGGACTTTTCCCAATTGGGAATCACTTCCATACCATCAAATGTCAAGCATAGATCGAAGTGGGTCTGAGATATGGGCAGTACAGCACAGAGAGAGGGCAGCAACAAAGGGCAAAGCACTAAAGACGCTTCGTTGGTGCACATTGGCTTTGATTGGGAACACTTCGGTCACTCCTGAGGAGCATCTAACTCTTCTCTTTGCTTCCTCGTACATATCCATTCCATGATCATCTGTATATAGGGTTCACATCGATGCCTTCCATAGTCCGCCAAAACGCTTTTTGATTTTTGGGACATTCTAATCGCTTTCTTAACTTTTTTATAGAACATTCACACATTTATAGAAAGTAATTTGTGGGTGCAGTGGCTAAGTAGTTAACTGCGTTGGACCACTAAGCGAGAGTTAGCTAGTTCAAATCCCGACCTGTACTACCTGAAAGTTTTTATTCGCTGCCCCACGTCTTGCGAACGTCTGACAAACATCCAAGAGTATAAACTGTAATGAGAAGCTTCTCAAAAATTCATTGCCGTTCGCAACTGGCATTAAACTGTAGGTCCCTTTCATTCGTGTCAAAAACTATATCTTCGGCACACACTGTGGCTGTAGAAGCTAGGTTTTGGGTCCTGTATGGGCCGTTTACGCCTAATATTTATTTATTTTCATAGTAAGGAAATTATTCGTTAAATTGTTTAGTTTTCTTCAACGCCCACAAGGAGCTGGCCTTACTATCTCCTTCTCTGTGCAGCTATTAAAAATATGGTTATGCCTTTGTGCAAGCTATTTTGTCGCAGGTCGTATTCGCTCACCATACAAGCTTCTTCTTAGAAGCTTCTTCTTGTCGAGACTTGAACGCATGTGTTCCGAATCTCATCTATTGTAAGGGGGACTTCTTCTTTTGTCAGAGCTTGCTTGTATGCGATGGAGTGCTCAGACACAACCACTGGTCCATTGTGCTACCATGCAGACACCTTACATTAATTTACATAGTTTTCCTGCTTTCGAAGATTTTATAAGATGAGGAGGAGTTCCAGTTATGAAGAGCTTAGATGTTCGCCGCTCACCACGTCAACCCCGTAAATCCGCCACCTAATGCGAGGAAAGACCGGACAACAGCTGAGGGAGTCTTCTGTTGTGTCATCCTCCTCACCATAAGCAGGAGTTGCTCAACCCCAACACATAAAAGTATTTAGAAAACGTTCAGTGGCCCGAAAGGATGCCTACAAGCAGCCTTCAGACGATTCTTTTGAGAGATGGAAGAAAAGAAGCTGACTTTTTGCAAATGTTCGTCCGTATCAGTGTATCAGTGGAAGACATGCAGGCAGATCCAATGTTTGTTCGGGTCCTGAGAAAACTTTGTCTGAACCTTGCCCAGCAAGCACATCGGAGATCTCATTTCCCTGGATGCCTGTGTGACCGCGGCCCCAGACTAGATTCACTCTGTTCAGCCTTCCGACTAAATTCAGAGAAAGCTTGAGCACTAACTTGGACGAGCAGCACTTTTAATGCAGCTTGGGTGTCACTGCAATTACAAATGCTTCTAGGCCTCCACCTGTTGTTCACAATATAGCGCAAAGCCATAAGGTAAGAGGGACATTTTGACCAAGCTTTGAACGCCGCTTTCTTTTCGCTTCATACTTACTCACCTATCTCTGTAAAAATGGATACTAAATGGTGGTGATAATCTTTATCTTTGGTAGTATCCTTTTGACAGAGTAAGGTAGCCCTTTTGAAGCCCCGAGAAATGATTTAGCTTTGTCTATCGAAAACGCATTCTTTGCACAATTTCTACTTACACTTTTCTGTTTCAAACTCTAACTAGTTTCACCAGGTTAAGAGACATCAAGCGGTCACTGGATCAATCTTGTAAGTTCTTTTTCCATTTTGTGATTTTTGGATTTTCATGAACACTTGTGGGACATTTCAATTAATGTTAAATGTGTTATACTATACTCATCGAGAAGTTACGAATCGCCTAGAAGTAACTTCTCCTCCCCAGGTCGCCGTTTACGATAAACACAATTTGTTTTGGGTGATGCTGCAGCGCGACAAAGTTTACTTATGCAATACTTTGCGAACTTTATGTTCTGAGAACAAAAATTGCAAACAACCGGTGGTGTATTAGTCAGGCGGGATTATGAAAGAGGTGGTGGTTGACCTGTGTCCCATGGCAGCATTAGGCACGCTTGCGTATGCGCGGCATTTGCTCGTCGGTGGGGTGGGGTCTTGCTGAACGAAGAAGAGGAGGGAAATGATTCAAAGGAGAATCAATAAAAAAAAGTAGAAAATTAAAGAGTAATAAGAATAAATAGACTGACTGTGTTTCATATGTTGTGAAACATTTTGGACAAGCCCCTTCCCCTATGCATCTGGTGAGAGCCTAAATGCACCATGATTATCCTGCGTCCATTTTAATCTATTTAGGATAATCCCAAAAGATACCTTCACATGTACCTACTCAATCACAACCTTACGGAACGATATTTAGGTGCAAATCAAATTCATTATGAAAGAATTAGAATCTTAAAACTAAAATATGCTTTTTAATCAAAATCAATTTTATCAACACAACATGTTCATACTTTATATTAAGCATATAAACTATATACTACTTTACTACAAGAGTATTTAATAATGGTAAGGTATGGGTGGATTTAATCGTCACTTTAATATATATAGGGCCCGCCAGTTAACGTTTTTTTTCAACTAGTGCTTATTTCGCGAATGGTAACATTTAGCTCATGTCTGATTTGACAGATAATATACCGCTATACCGCTGAACGAATGTGGTTGTGTATACGCTTGAACAACGCTGGGGAATATTGCGACATAATTGGGCCATTTTTAATTTTTTTTTTTAAATGAGCAAGGAGTGGTCGTTACAGTCAATGGCGATCGTTATCGGGCCATATTGAACGAATTTTTGTTCACAAAAATTTAAGAGGAGGATATTGGCAACATTTGGTTTCAACAGGACGGCGCTACGTGCCACACAGCCGAAGCTACACTCGATGTTTTGCGCCCTGTTTCAAAAAAAAAAAGTTATTTGGCAGACAATATACATCTAATTTTTATAATACTTAAGTGATGTATAAATAAGTAAAAAAAAACTTATAATTTGATTGCCAAAGACGTTCATTATATTATACACTATAAGTATACAAGTACTTACAGTTTTCCGGACGCTGAAAGATGTGGCCACATGTTTTCGTCGCTAATACTGTGATGTTGTCTCCTTTTTTTTGTACTCACTCACTAACGTTTCATAAATTAGCAATGAATATCTGAGGCAATTTTAGGTAAACTATGCAATATAATGAATTTTATATTTAAAATTTACTTAATAGTTAAAGCAGTATTTCAAGTAGCAAAATTTATGTTAGTATTTTTCAATTATAACTTTAAAGATTAGTATAATTTTTTTTTTTGGGTAATTCACTTGTAAGTCGCTTTAACACTTTTAGCACTTATTGCGTGATAAAGATTAAATTCTGGGGATTGAATTTCGCGGGGAAGCGTTGGGTCACTCGCTTGTGCAAGTGTAGGGGCTTACGTCATCTGCACGCTTCAAGCATACATGTGATCTCCGCGTACTATCGAAACTGTAACTGGTCGTTGTTTCGTCTATTCGGAGATCGACTGGGTGAATTCGGCGTTTGCGAAGAGCAACTAAATTATTAAAAAACATAAGGAAAGGCTGCAGTCCAGTTGGGGCGAACAGTATGATACCCTATCCATATCCCTATATGCCAAAAAGAAAAAAACATCAGGAAGATGATGGATAGCATTTTATTTCATTGTATTAAATTTAAAAAAAATATATATTTAAAAAAAAAAACGCCCCCAAAAAGTGGGCGTGGCTAAAAACTCTGTATGGGCGCTATGCTGGCAAAAATATTGGCTATATATATTGTTAAACATTTTTTATCGCTTTCTATGAAAATTTTTGAAGAAAACAGCATTTTATTGAAAAACGCCCACAAAATGTAGGCGTGGCAAAAAATTTATATGACAGACTTATAAAGGAGGGCAGAGCCTACATATCTTGTGAAGGTTCTAACACTCTATCTCTCTAACTTTATCACTAAAACGGTTTTTTCTAAATTGTGGGCGTGGCAGTGGGTGGATTCAAGAACTTTTAACACTTTACTATTTCGGGACCCTAGGGAGTATATTCTCTAAATTTCAGCTTCCTAGCATACATTTAAAGGCCTCAAAAGTTGATACGGACGGACGGACATTGCTAGATAGTCTTAGGATTTGGTCCTGAACATAAATATATATACTTTTATGGGTCTACGACGAATATTAAGGGGTGTTACAAACTATGTCTCAAAATTAATATACCCTTAGGATAGGGTATACAAAATTATTGCGGACGCTCTTCGTCGGCGATTCTATGTTTTCATAAATTTTATAATTCCCGAATGTGCGTCCGCAATTTCTGTAGATACACGAAAAACACGTTTTATCATTGCGAAAGAGATATACATATAATTTTTTCTTTTATTTTTTTGTGTACTTGATTGCTTAAATGAAGAATTGCAGATTGATTGTAAGGGCAGAAACACGTTAATGCAGGGCTTGGCTGATTAATGATTTCGGATCCTATAATTTCCGATAAATAATTTTATGGGAAATAAACTTACAGGACAAAAAAAAGTCACTATTACCTGTGAATGAATTGGTGCTAAAAAAATATAAAAAAAACAAAAGGAAAGGCTACAGTCCGCTTTGGGCGAACAGTGTGATACCCTATCCTTATCCCTATGTACCCCAAAGAAAAAATTCATAAGGAAGATGATAGATAGCATTTTATTTCATTCTATGAAATTTATAGAAAAAAAAATATTTTTTTGAAAAAACGCCCCCAAAAAGTGGGCGTGGCCAAAAACTTTGTATGGGCGATATATTGGAAAAAATATTGGCTAAATATATTGTTAAAAATTTTTTTTTCGATTTCTATGAAAATTTTCAAAGAAAACAGCATTTTAGTGAAAAACGCCCACAAAAAGTAGGCGTGGCAAAAAACTTTATATGACAAATTTATAAAGGTAGGCAGTACCTACATATCTTGTGAAGGTTTTACAACTTTATCTCTCTAACTTAAGCCTTAAAACGGTTTTTTCTAAATTGTGGGCGTGGCAGTGGGCGGATTTAAAAACTTTTAACACTTTACCATTTCGGGACCCTAGGGAGTACATGCTCCAGAATTCAGCCTCCTAGCATAACTTTAAAGGCCTCAAAAGTTGATACGGACGGACGGACGGGCGGACATTGCTAAATAGTCTTAGGATTTGGTCCTGATCATAAATATATATACTCTTATGGGTCTACGACGAATATTAAGGGGTGTTACAAACTAAGTGTCAAAATTAATATACCCTTAGGATAGGGTATAAAAAAATACTCAGATCCACTTTACGGATTCCCGTTCGCTGCTCGTATACAAAAGAAAGAACGCGGGGTCTGAGTTTAAGAAAATGGTGTGTTCCTATTCATATGAGCCCTCAAAGTTCAGTGGCAGTTGCAGCTGATCATAAAGAGGTTTGGGCTACATTAACATCTACATCCGGTTCGAGTCTAGGGCTATTGTAGCGTCAGTTAATTTTAAAATTTAACGAAACTATTCATTAAATTTATTTTAAAGTGTTTAAGGTGTACGCTACAAACCATCTAACAAATACGAAACCCTTTCAGGCGAATACAATCTTAATTTGCACCCTACCACTGCACTGACCAAAGAAAATGAGCCCATTCAACACTTTCTTATGGAAGACTTTTCTAATCAAAACAACAAACAATAAAATTTGCTCCTAATCACATGATTCCTTAATTTCCCATCTATATTTTACTTGCCTCTGGCTCCTTCGATGTCTTCGATGTCTCCAGCATTGCCGTTCGTAGAACTCATACTCAACCCAGCTCCAGATCATTTTTTTTATTTCACTCTGTTCTGCTATGTACTTTTTGCCCTGTTTACTTTCCATGACTCGAATTCGTATATGAGCCATAAAATTATATGGGTCACAAAAAGCAAAAATACAAACACACAAAAGAGTTGTTTTGTCTGCCTTAAGACAACCAGGCGAAGCTATTCACAAAAAGTTAATGGGCTATCGAAAAAGTCAGGGCGTATACGCAATGTTTTTTCTCTCTCGCGTCTCGATACCTCCAAAAGCGTAATAGAGCTGCCATCCACCCCCACCACAGGGGATTATATTTGTTGGCTCGTGTTTTAGTGAATGTTTGAGGGTGAATTCGTTTATCTGCAAAGCTAGGTACTTTTTTTTTCGTTTTTGTTGCTACTCGAAAGATATTGATCATTGGCAAAGGAAATGATTTTTTGTGAGACATTTCTATTATGGCGCATAAATTGTGTCTGCACAAACATCCATGCACTTGGGAAGGAAAAAGGCTTCGTAAACGATGGGAATTATCGTGGTGGTTAATTTTGGTAACATGTTGGTTTATAGATACTGAAAGTATTAAATATAAAGATATCGGCTGTTCGAAGAAGAGGAAGACAATTTGGATTGAGAGAAATTAAATGTCCATTAGGCGCTTTTGGGGGAATAACTATATTGGTTAATGAGTGTGAGTAAGTTGACGAAATATTATATCACCAAAGAGATTTCGGTCATAATTGGCAGACTTATGACGCCTGTAATGAAAAACTGATTTTGACGTTTGCTGTGTGATGAATATTAAGTGTTCGACTGAGTCATATAAAACACTCTCGCTATATTAGTTGCGCTTTAATACTAGATTAGTAAAATACGGACTCGAAAATATGAATAAAGAGTCTTCAAATTTTGGCGCTTATTAGATAGTTTATTTTGTGTTGGTGGGTGCAGTGGCTTAGGGGTTATGTCAGATGGGATGAAGGACAAGTTGAAGTGTGTTCATATATAAAGCACGCTTGTGGTGCACGGCATCAGCTCGTCGGAGGAGTGGGATCTAGCTGCTTTTCCCTTGCACACAAAATATCGTGCCAAAGAATACAAAAAAAAAGTTACCATGACCTCGAATATCAGAGGTTAACAATAAAAATGTCATTGATACGATTGTAGAAAATGGTAGGTGAAGTGGTTGAAAATGAAAGAAAAGAGGAGGGATATGCATTTTTTTACGTGTGGTGTGTTGGGTGTATTGACACTTGGAGGGCCCCTTCCTGCATACGTCACCTGCTTGCACTATGACTATTCTCGCCTCCAGATCCTAAGAGAAAAGTCCCGAAATCGGGATCACCCGCACAAACTACTCACAAACACACTTTATGTTCAAGCACTTTTCACTGAAGGGAAATGCAGATGATGCAGCACTCCAGGTTTCACTGAGATGAGGATTGATGGAGGTTGACTTTTCGATAATTTTCCAGCTGAACGATGATGGGTGGCTTGGCACGTGACTTTCTGATGGCTCAGTTATCTGAATTGCCCTGATTCTTTGTGATCAAGAGTGATTTTTCTTACTCCTTTTGAGAGCACTGTTAAAAATTGTATGCGGATGCTTTTGGAGCACGCTTATTAGTTACCAAGTGGTTGCTTTTTGCTGTGCCCTTTGTGTGTCCGAGTTTGGAAAAAATCACAGGTTACTGGAACACTCGTAAGCTTCACAAGAGCAATCCGCAATAAGCTATAGAAAAATGAAAATGTTAATTTAAAAGCACTTTCTTACACTTTCAAATAATTGAACTTCAGAAAGGAAAGAAAACTGATGTAAAATTCACGTGTATTATGGGTTGCGGATTTCGATTCATTCCTTTTAATTTTAATTTCGCTTCTCATTGGCCCTTTTACTTGCTGGCCTAAATAAAGCAAAAACTTACTTGACAGTGAAACACAGTAATACTTCACAAAAAAAAAATATTATTTTGGACGATGTGTACAGCCCAGTAAAAGTGTAGCCAATAAAAAGAGCCTGCACCAGATTTGCCACTAGTATAAGTACTCTCCGCATGTCTATGTACTAGAAATGACATCCATAGCGGAAAGCAAACAACAAAAATACTGGTTAATTGGCAGACTAGCGCGTAGATGATTTAAATGGTCGAAAAGAAATGTCCGTGAAAAGATCCGGTTCGTGTCCAGGAACATGCAGTCGGTCGTTATAAGTTTGAATGGGTGAAAAATATAATTTTCTTTGGTGGAGTACGCCACAGGGTCGCTGCTTTAATTCCGGAGCCATACCACCTTAAAGTTTCTATTCGCTGCCCCAACTCTTGCGAACGTTTGACAATCATCCAAGAGTAAAAAATATCATGGGAAGGTTTTTAAAAATGAAATTGCCGTTCGGAATCGGCATTAAACTGTAGGTCCCTCCATTCGTGGCTTTAGGTCCTGTATGGGCTAGAAGCTTCTCAAAAATAAGTTGTTTGTTTCATAGACCTTATAGTTGTAAAAAAACCTACCAATTCGAATAAAAACAGTCTTGTTTCTAAAACTTATATTAAACCTGATTTTAAAATTTTTTAGTCTTTCATAAACGCCGAGCAAAAATTAATGGGTGTGCACTCTCTATGATAACATTTAACGGGATTAACAGCGATAATTTGAACGAAATATGAATGGATGATTTGTGAGCATGAATGAATTGCGGACAAATTACTAAATTAGGGTTTCTTCTTTTTACAGAAGATGAAATATTTCTTGAATTGTCAGCCCTTGCATCCAGTTCAAGCTTGGCATCCGACAATTGTTCGCCTATATTATTTAAAGCATGCAATCACCGTCTAGTTCACCCTCTAAAGACTATATTTAAGACATCTCTTAGGTTAGGTGAATTTCTTGATTGCTGGAAACATTATTTCATTACTCAAATATATAAATCTGGATCTAAAAGATTAATTGACAAATTTCTGAACAATAGCTAAATTGCAATTAATAAACAAGCTGTTTGAAGCTGTTGTGAAAATTAAGCTATTTGCTGCAGTTAGCCGCCAAATATCACAAAAGCAACACGGTTTAAAAAGTGATAGATCGATAGCTGCCAACTTACCGATTCTGGCAAATTTTGCCTTAATCATATTGAAAATCGTCTTCAAGTTGACTGTGTCCACACAGATTTTTCAAAGGCCGTGACAGTACGGCGTCCAACACAACATTCATTTAAAAACGCTTGAAAATTTTGGATATCATTCCAATATTTAAAGTTGGATTGGCAGCTATCTGATAAATCGTAAACAATATGTAAAAGTTGGCTCAGTTCTTTCCAGCGAAATTATGAACTATTCAGGCGTTCCCCAGGGAAGTAACATTGGCCCGCTTCTTTTTCTTCCTACCATCTTTGAAGATAAATGCCCTTTTATATGCAGATGATTTGAAAATATTTAGATCCGTTAGTTCTGTTACTGATGCGCTGAAATTACAAGACGATCTTAGCTCTGTAAATGACTGGTGTTCTATAAACGGGTTAAATTTCAACATCAATAAATGCTCGGATATAGCGTTTTACCAAAAAAAGTCTATTCTTGCAACGAACAGTATTGAATAGAGTTACTGAACAAAACGATTTAAGTTTAATATATTTTGTGTGGGGAGTATTTCAACACAGAAATTTGGAATATTTATTTACATTTCAACTGGGAACACTTCAAGATTGCAAACAGAAATGCAGTAATACTTATATTAAATATATTCCGAATAACACATCAAAACGAAACCTCTAATATGACCAATATTACTTATTCTAATCCAGTTCTATTTGAGGCAACAAGAACAAGAGTAAGTAGCACCGCTGGAGCAACCTTAAGAATTCTCTATCAAAGTCGATTTGCAGCGAGAAAACGTCTTAAGGCCTTTGCTTTTTATTGCTGCCTTCGATTATCGGCTTAAAGGAAAAATGGCTAACTGTTAGGATATCAGTTTTTATTTCCCAACGATAAAGCCATTAGAAACGTGAATCAAACTTCTCTACAATAAGCACTTGATGTCTGGGTGGAAGTTTTGAATGGGTACGACCTGCTCAACGTTTCTATACAAGCACAAAAGCGAGGCAGGTCTAGATCACACAAAAACAACAAACTTTGTGTTGGCAAAGTGCTATAAAACTTGAATTTTTTTTGTGGGATTAAAGCGGGAAAACCGGACCTTTGGGGCTGCTTTTAGTGGATTTGTAAGATGACAGCATGTGCTCCATCCACATGCGGCTGTATTGTATGAACGCTTACCATCGACAAAATTTACACACACTATATCTTAAAAAAAAAAACTAGGAATTTCAGATCGATGCACATTACCAATTTATTGACTTTAATGTCGGCTATAATATCGTTCGGCATCCCTGCCAATATGGGTGGTTTGTGCAGGATGATGATTGAAAAATCTTGCTACTCCATCAAAATCGGTAGGATCGCGTTCTCGATGTCGAAAAACGTTTGAGACAAGGTGACGCGCTATCGTGTAACTTCTTTAACATCATCCTCGAAGCAATTATATGTAACTCACAAGCCAACTTTAAAGCTAACATTTTTGAAAAGTCTGTTCAACTGCTTGGATATACTGACAATATTGGTATTATCGAAAGATCGCAGCGAGCTGTCAGTGACGCATTTGCAAGGATTGAAACGGACCCGGCAAAGATGGCTCTCACGCACAATGTATATGCTGTCAACGAGGAAGAACTCTCAGCATCGACAACTCGGTCAAAACGTTACGATGGGCAGATGCAGCTTCAAAGTAGTTAAATTGCTGTTCTTCGATCTAAGAAGTAAAGTACCCTCTTAAAGACCCTTGGAAGTATTATGTAAGAGCCTTGTCATCATGGTCCTGCTGTTGCTTTGAAAGAAGGATTCTTCGAGTAATTTTCCGGTCAGTTTGTATCGATGGAATATGGACGAGAAGATTTAACGACGAGCTTTACGAGCTATACAGCAATGCTGACTTCGGCTGACTGGGGCCTAAAACGTGTGATCTTGTTCTCATTTCTTTGCTCTCCCTGCTAATTCGATAAAAGAGCATATCATTATCCAAAAGTTAACCTCTGTACTTATTGATCGTGTGTTTTGCATCGTCTGTTGTGGATGCACTGACAGGGTGGGCACTTTGACCACTTTTTCCATTTTAATCCGTGGCCATTAAAAAATTTCGTGATGTAGAAGGGGGTCTTTGCTCCATTCATTCTTGGCAGTTTACTTGCCTCGAGCCTAAATTTAAATCACTCTTGCCAATTCTGCTGTCATTGCTACTCGTGTATAAACTTTCAACTGCCAGGTTCGGTGGGGATAAGTTCCCCAAGATCTGTTGACTCCGAGACTGTAGGATAACAGCTTGTTACTCGAAGAGCACCTATCTTTCTGCATTTCTCTTTTTTGAGGGCGTCGCGTCGTCCTAATTCTCACGTCCATGAAGTAGGTTCGCGTTTTTGATTGACATGAGCAGTGTTCTCATGTTTCATGTTGGTCGTACTATGCGTTAGTCATAAGCTTGCTTAATAAGTCAGTTAAGTTTTTTAATACAGTTTCAAAGGCAGATAATTTGATGCCTGTTTTGCTTGTATTGCTTTGGAACCGACTTGGAATGCCACGTTCCCAGTAATCCTTCTTGACAAGGCAGCTATCTTCTCTTCCAGGATTCGCTCTTTAGGGATACGCTGCTTGACTTGTTTCAACATTTTCAGTGCCAGATCGTCCCCATAGCTTGTCAATAGGGTTATCCTCGGACATCTTCATTCTAAGGATTCCATCATTTGCTATGTACCAAAGGTGAGGGCCGACACTGATTGATTCTTGATCCATAGAACGGGTCATATGACAATGCTAACAAATGACTCACGGTGTCACGTGGTTAAATTATAGACTTAAAAGAAAGTTAGGGGACACCATCATAGTTCAATTTGTTTTTGTCTTACTTTTACTATCTTCGACGCAATTGGCCCACACACTCTTTGATCGGATTACATGCGACGCAAAATCATCCGCTTCATCGAATTAACTTCTTGTCAATCCGCCCACGCTATCACTATTTGAAGAAAATACGCACATGAAGCTTAAGAAACAAAATCATTTGCAAAACTACTAATAAGCTCAACCACTCAAACAAACACCAGAGACATCCCTTCTATCCGACCTCTTTGTGTTTCGACTACGCCCCAGTCCTAGTACCACGCCCTGCAAAGAATCCTGTCTCGCATTCCAAAAATAACCTTTTTCTGTCTATTACCTGTGTTATGTCCTCACGCAATGCTCCTCAGCACACCACCGTTGAGGATATTCAGATTAAAGAATATCTACGAAGCGGTGATTCTTAAATCCCTTGGAAAGTTGGCTGACAGCCAGAAACTAATCATGTGCTGCTGAACAAACGAAGGTTGTTTATGTGGCTGTGGCTGTGACGGTCACGTCACGATCACAACACGAGTAGGGCAAGTGTTATGTCAAACGGTTGATGTGTGCTAGTGATTCATGTTGTTCCGTTTAATGATCCAATTATCCATTCACACGCAGTTGGGGGCGGATTCTCTGTGGCTTGACACTTGAAAGTTCAATGGCATCCAATGTCAAAACACAACATTCCCAACTTTTGATTGAAAATCCATTTTTCGTTCCTGTAAAAACAGCACGAACGCCGTTTTAGTTCGAAGAAAATTCCCAAGAAAATATGATAAAGTGGTTTTGCAGGATTAAATTCAAAACTTCACCATAAAAGTGACACAACAACAGACAAAGACATTCAAAAAAATGGCCCCCCTACGAACACAACTTTGTTATTTTTGACGACAAAGTCCTGAGTGCCAGCACTTGAAATTCGCACACGATAAACAGCGCGAAATGCGGTTCCATTTTTAGTCTCACTGTCAGAGTCTCTGTGACGAAGTTGTTGTTGGTTTAAAAAAAAACAAAATCATCATAAGGCGCACGGTCCTCTTATCATCCTGAAAGATAAACTTTTTCTTCCTCTGATGCTAAAGGTTTTTTTTTCGCTCTCGGTGTTGATTCATTCATTTCAAGTCATTGGCAGGTTGAGGTATCCTTGTACTGAGCTACAGGGACATATTTATTTAGCGTTAGGAACTTTTTGTGGTGTGCTTCGAAAGGAACGGGGCAACCAACATCCGTTGGCAGGTGATAAACATCGCTAAATGAAAGGATGGAGGCAGCTCATGCGTATTTTCGTTGGAAACTTTTGCAATTTTGTTGTCTTTTTTTTTTTTTCTGGCCTACCTGATTGTTTTGGCTGTGCCGTTAGCATCTCAGGATGACAAATTGGCGATGGTGTGAGCCTGAAGCTTTGAAAGATTTGTTTTATAATATCTGTCTGCAGCTCGTATAGCGAGAAACAATTTATTGGCGGATTGCTTGCAAACGATAGGTTGATACATGAAAGGTATATAGTGGCGAGGAGGATTCCAAGGATTCACGTAATTGGGTTGTCTCTCGGGGAATTTACATTTTTGAATTATTTTCGGAATGTGATGCTTGTCGATGATGACATTTTTAACTTGTTTAAAGGAAGACATTTGCCAGTAAATTTAAATTTATTTGCTTTTGTCTAAAAATATTTTACTCACTCACTCTAATTTAAACTAAATTAATCTGCATCGATGGCCCATACAATTCTATCCGAATAACAGCGATTCACATTTGAATTATGATATCGCAGACGCAATAATACTTTAATATTTCCGCGCCCACAGAGGAGTACCGAAGCTAATTTAACCCGCCTCGCCTCACATGGTATAGATGCACCCATTGTTGTTGTCCAGTCAGCAGATATCGACGCGAGTGCATCAGCGGAATTTTATTTATTATCTTGTCCATTAAGGGTCATTGCGTTTCTATTGAGGTTAAATATCATCGATGGTCACGAGAAGTACGGGCATGGTCGACATATAGATGTTGAGACTCGTAATAAGTTCATTGTGCAGCTCTGGAGTGATAGCTACATATAGATACCAACTCATTGCAAGTCGATGATTATGATTGACGTAAATAACATGGGCGTCGGTATTGGTTTCGTATGGGGGGATGCATTGTTTTAGCAGGTGAACTCTTTTCGAAATGTTATAAAGAGCTGCTCCGGAAGCAGCTTAATAGTAATGAAATGTCTTTGATTTCTCGTGAATCAATTCGGAGAATGTACAAGGAATTCGCATTACAATCAAATATCATTCTGGTAAGCAGGCTTAGAAGGGCTGTTTGCATTAAGTGTATGAGAAAGCAATGCACGAAGCCAAAGCCAGAAGCCAAAAAAAATCCCATTTTGATTACCCTGTACTAAGCACCTATTACTAACTGAAGAGGTGTTTCCTTGAGGTCACGGAATCTGTCAGAGGACAGCGCAGTGCTCCCATGCAAAATAAGTTCCACTCATTCAATTTCCTCTTCGTCTCTTGAGCATCTGTAGAAGTCGTTAGCAAAAACTCCTAATCTTTTAGCTCATTTTCCAATGAAGCATTTTCAGGTTAAAACCTCCTATCAAAGTAAACTAGGGTCTCGGACCTCTTACTATCGATCGGCCACAGAATACGAGTTACGGCGCAACGTGTGTTAAACGAATTCATCAATGAATTTTTTGGTAAAGAGCTGAATCCGTTTTATGTTCAATAGAGTTGCCAAGCCTAGTTGAGGTGTGGACTTCATTAAATCTGTTGTACTGAAGACAACCAAGTCCGTTGTACCTTTTTCAAATTCATAAGATAAGATAAAGTCGTAACAGACTCCCATCAAACAACCGAACTAACGGGTGATCCAAGTAGAGATACTTTTTCAATAGCCTTTTTTGACAGATCACGTGTGAGTCGTGTCATGCTGTCATGTTATTTTTGTTTTGTATTGTTTGGCATTTCATAATGGAAAGACTTACGCGTGAACAACGTTTACAAATTGTTCAACTTTATTATGAAAATTCAAGTTCTGTGAGGAATGTGTTTCGTGCACTTCGCTCAACTTATGGTCAACATAATCGGCCTACTGAGCGTACTATTCGCAACACCATCACCCATTTTGAGACCCAGCATTCATTATTGGATAATATTCGACCGAATAGACCACGTCCAGCACGCTGTGATGAAAATATAGCGGCCGTAGCTGAGAGTGTACACGAAGACCGTAGAGAGTCGATTCGGCGCCGTTCGCAGCAACTCGGACTGACGTATGGAACGACTTGGCGCATTTTACGTCAAGATCTTAAATTGAAAGCGTACAAAATACGGCTTGTGCAACAACTGAAGCCGCTCGACCTTCCCAAATTTTGTTTAGCGATGAGGCCCATTTCTGGCTCAATGGGTATGTAAACAAACAAAATTGCCGCATTTGGGACGAAGAGCAACCTGAAGAGATTGAAGAACTGCCACTTCATTCAGAAAAAACAACGGTTTGGTGTGTTTTGTGGGCCGGTGGAATCATCGCTCCATATTTCTTTAAAAATTATGCTGGTGCGAACGTAACCGTCAATGGCGACCGTTATCATGCCATGATAACCGACTATTTGATGCCTGAAATTGAAGCTCGTGATATCGGCGACATTTGGTTTCAGCAAAACGGCGCCACACATCGCATCAATCAATGGACTTATTGAGAGAACATTTCGGTGAGCACATAATTTCACGTTTTGGCCCGTTGGTTGGCCACCAAGATCGCGTGATATCACACCGTTAGACTTTTTCCTGTGGGGATATGTAAAGTCAAAAGCTTATGCCGAAAAACCCGCTTCGAATCAGGCCTTGGAGGAAAACATCACGCGTGTCATTCGCCAGTTACCAGTCGAAATGTTCGAACGAGTGATCGAAAATTGGACTCAACGGATGGACCATCTGCGACGTAGCAACGGCCAACATTTGATAGACATAATCTTAAAAAAATAAATGCCAAAGAATGTTCTTTCAAATGATAATAAACATTCTCCATTAAATTTGAATTTTCTGTGTTTTTTTCTTTAAAAAAGTAGGGAACCTCGAAATGGATCACCACCCTTTATAGGTTAAAATGAGTCTCAAAAGCGGGATGTACAACCAGTGCACTATCTGCTTGTTAGCCACATTCCTTTCCAAAAGATTTCCTGCAGGCGTACGAAAAAGCCTGCCCTTTCTTCATACTTCGTTTCTAATTTAGTTTTGAGTGGATTACTTCACCAAAGCACATGGCATCGGTCGAGAGATTGGAGCTAACTCTTTTAAGTTTCGGTTTTTTTCCATTTTGGAACCCTATATTTCCTAGTAAACATAATAAGTTCCGCTTTTTTGGGGTTAACCGCAAGACATGTAGTATCCATTTACTATGCACTTAATTGTTCAGATGCATACAAACTTCTGCAGTCTGTAGGTACCGCGCTAAATAAATTGAATTAAGGGAAATAAAGGGTGATTTTTTAAGAGGTTTAGAACTTTTTTTAAAAAAAAAAAACAAAAAATTCGAAAAAATGAATGAAATATTTATTTGAATCGATAGTTTGAACCTTGCAATTTAATGTTTAAAGATAATTTCATGCAAATGTTGACCGCGGCTGCGTCTCAGGTAGCCCATCCGCTGAGTCCAATTTTGGCATACTCTTTCACACATATCGGCCGGTATCTCACGAATGAATGCATGGATGTTGGCTTCCAGTGCGTCAATCGAAGCGGGCTTGTCCCTATACACATTAGCCTTGGCATACCCCCACAAAAAATAATCTAATGGTGTCAAATCGCACGATATAGGCGGCCAATTGACCGGCCCGAAACGTGAAATTAACTGTTCACCAAACTCGCCTCGCAATTGCGCCATTGTTTCGCGTGCTGTGTGGCATGTGGCACCGTCTTGTTGAAACCACATATCATGCAAGTCAAGAACTTCCATTTCGGGCAAAAAAAAGTTTGTTATCATCGCTCGGTAGCTTTCACCATTGACAGTAACGCTGCGATTCGCATCATCTTTGAAGAAATATGGCCCAATAATGCCGCCTTTCGGGATGCATTGGTAGCTGTTGCAATGCTTCTGGCTGATCTTCACTCCAAACGCGGCAATTCAACCAAAAATGAGCCTCATCGCTGAACATAATTTTTCGATAAAAAAGCGGATCCTCGGCCAGCTTTCCAAGAGCCCATTCACCAAAAATTCGGCGTTGTGGTAGGTCGGCTGGCTTTAGTTCTTGCACCAGCTGTATCTTAAAAGGCTTTACGCCCAAATCCTTCCGCAAAATTTTCCACGTAGTGCTGTAACAAAGGCCTAACTGCTGGGAACGGCGCCGAATCGACATTTCGCGGTCTTCTGTCACACTAGCTGATACGGCCGCAATATTTTCTTCAATACGCACAGTACGTAAACGTGTTGGTGGTTTAATGTCCAACAAAGTAAATTTGGTGCGAAATTTGGTCACAATCTTCCGAATAGACTGCTCAGAAGGTCGAGAATGCCGATCATAAAATGGAAGCAGCGCGCGATGAACATTTCGAACCGAGCACGAATTTTGATAGTAAAATTCAATAATTTGCAAGCGTTGTTCATTTGTAAGACGATCCATGGTTAAATTGCAAACCAAACTGAAGCTGTTTGACAGTGACACAAGGTACTAAACACACGTCAGCTGTCAAAACCAGTGTTGCCAAAACCAAACCAGCTAAAAAATCACCCTTTACAATGAAAAATTACTCCTGCATTTTGCTGTTTCTTTTGAAAGAAAAGGCATCTTTCATTCAAACAAGTAGTCAAACCTTACATATATAGGACATTGATAATCCCATTCCTGTTCTATGTATCTGAAGCATGGACATATTCTAAATCATAAACTCTTTTCAAAACGGACGAAGGCCATGTCCTTTGGAAGCCATAGGCCATATATTTCGGAAGACATTCGTCACGTTTACGATGTAGAGGATACGCGCCAAGGACAAACTATACGAGCTGAGTAGCGCCAATAACCTGCTCGAAAACTTTTGCATAAAGCATTGGAGATATTGAGTTCTTTATCACCATTGGCACTTCAACTCTTTGTAGTTCCTACAAGTTCCTTAAAATAATTTCACACTCTTCGTTTTAGGTACAATTTTAATCTAGGCTCTCTGCAGCTAAAATTTCTTAACATAGATTTTTTATTCAAACGATGCCAAGCATCGATCGATGACAAGCGGTAAGCAAGCAGTCAAATACTAATTTCTGACCTAACTGCTGGTACTTTATAAAGGCGGAGAAGCTGCTTCAGGGTAGCTCTCAAGATAAAACTCGATTTCACTGCCAATTAACATCGACGACAAGTCGAGTAAAAAGCTCAAAACAAGTGCTCAGAGATGGTTTCCAAAATGGGTTTCCAAACAAATAAAAATTTTTCAAGGGATATTTGGTCCTGCGTGCGAGGAAAAGAATGGAGTAGAAGATTAAACCGCGAACTCTATTAGCTGTACCAAGATTTGGATGTATTCCAAAAATCCAAGACAAAATTGGAAGCAGAGGAAGGAAGGCTGCCTTATCTCAGACTCTTGAGATGTCGGAGCCCGTTATGTTAAGAAAGTTAATCCTTATTTGTACTTCAAATAATCATCCATAACAGTATTCGAACAATAGATTGTTCGGATTTGCATTAAAAAATATTTTTATTTTGTATTTTGAGTCTTTTAAGTTTAGGTAGCCCATAAGTTTATCTGGTTTAAAATTGTATTTTTAAATACTTTTTCTGACGCGAAACAAAAGTTGTAAGCACACGATAACAAGCTCCGACAGAATAATTTTTAAAGACATATTTATTATATTATATATATAGGGTGTTTTTTTAGAGGTATAAAACTTCGAATTGAAATAAAACACAAGAAAATCGTTTTAATGTTCATCAATTTGGCTTTATTGGAAGGATAATTTTATGCCATGAATGTATAAATATGATTTCGGGCATGCGGCCGCCGCGGCTGGTTCGAATAAAGACAAGTCTAGAGGTCCAGTTTTCAATCACTTTTTCAAGCATTTGGGGCTGTGTGTCGGCAATAACGCCACGAATGTTGGCTTCCAAGTCCCCTAACGTTTCTGTTTTGTTGGCGTAGGCGAGCGACTTCACATATCCCCAAAGAAAATAATCCAATGGTGTCAAATCACACGATCTTGGTGGCCAATTGACAGGTCCATTCCGCGAAATTATACGCTCATCGAATGTTTCCTTTAATAAATCGATTGTAACGTGCGCTGTGTGGCATGTAGCGCCGTCTTGTTGGAACCACATCTCATCCACATTCATGACATCCAATTCGGAAACAAAATAGTCGGTTATCATGGCTCTATACCGGTCTCCATTAACGGTAACTGACTCTCCAGCATCATTTTGGAAGAAGTATGGCCCAATGACTCCAGCAGCTCATAGAGCACACCAAACAGTAAGTTTTTGTGGATGTAATGGCGTTTCAAGGGTCTCATGTGGATTCTCTTCACTCCAAATGCGGCAATTTTGCTTGTTGACGTAGCCATTCAACCCAAAATGAGCCTCATCATCACTGAACAAAATTTTAAATTTGAAACTTTTTTAAACTTCGCGAACTGAACCATTGTTTTCGAAATAAATTTGCACGATTTGCAAGCGTTGTTTATTTGTCAACCTGTTCATGATGAAATGGCAAACCAAACTGAGATTTGACCAGATTTCACCACAAAATGTCAGTTTTATCTCTATTCGAAAAACCAACCTCTAAAAAAACCCCTTAATAAATTTTTTTATATTTTTTAAATGAAAAATTCAACTTGAAAGGAATTGTAATGGGCCAAGAATTAAAAGAATGCGTGTTGAGTTAAAACGACGTTCAACATATTTTTGATTAATTCCGACTTAGAGTGATTTAACTGTATTTTATAGGGTTGTGTTAGGGTTTAAAAGCAAACGCCTTTGGTAAACAATTGGCAACTTTTCTTCTCACATAAACTCGAAAACTTATGGTTTTATAAAGATATAGCTACTTTGACTACGCCACTGTATGTCTCTTCAAACTACTTGTATATCAATAAACGAGAGGAAAAGTAAAATCATATCTCGATAACAACCAATACCATTCCATATTCCACATGTATTCCTTCAAGATAGTACTGCGCTTGCATTGGACACGAGTGTTGTGTCACAAATTTGCACATCTGATTACTCTATTTGATATTTATTTTTCTATTTCCATGCATCTAGGGGTGTAGTTCGTTCCATTCGTCTGCAGTCATGCGAATCGTTGCATTTCTGGAGCACATAAAGCCAGATGAATCCAAAATCGCGTGTGTCGCGTTTGTGACGAGATTTGAATAAAAATAAATCGTTCGGAGTTCGAAGAATATATAGAAAAAAAAATCATGTCGTAACTTGAATCTAAACCCGAATATACGTCACCCGGGACGTGGTGGCTAAACTCAGTGCAAATCGAAAAACATTAAAATCTAAGCCGAAGTAATGCATCGGAACTCAAGTTTGCGCGATGAGTAACAAGTTTCAGGTCAGCTACAGTGCACTTGGTATGTCTGACGATACATCATCAACGGCACCGTCCTCAAGTCGGGCGGGCCGAAATGTCAATTTTCAGCCGGAGTATCCTGTCGTCGCATCATCGAGGCGAGGTTCGAGGTTCTTTCAGCGGCCGCGGTCTATGTCCGCATGGAGCGACATCAGTCGCAGTAGCATGCGTCTGGATGAACGGTAAGAAGCAAGTTTAAAAGTATTTTTGAAAAAATAATTATTTTTACTCATGTCAAGTGTGTTTCCTTTCCGTGAGCAAAAGGGACATTTTTTAATTTTCCTTCCCATTTCGTAAGAATTGTGTGTTTTTTCTAGGACATTTTGGGCGGGTAGTTGCCGTAAGGCGATGAGGGAAATACGAAATAGTTCATGGAGGTATGGTTTCGAAGCGCAGAAGTTTCGGACGAGTGAGCTGGCGACAACAACGATTACAAAGAACAACGAACAGCCATCAACAAAAGTATACACATACAAACAAGTTGGTAGTTTTTGAAATTCTTCCAAGTCCTTGAGATAGGTCAAGAGTAGAATTTTATTCTTGAAGAACATTTTTATGTTCCTTATTGTATCTGTGGCAAGTAAATTTGTAGCCTGCCGGTTCGGTAGGGGGGACAGAGATGAAGAAAGTTTGTGACACATTAAAGACGTGATAGTTATTAAGTTCTGGTTGTGCGTTATAGATATGGCAGGAACGTACACGTGTTGGGTAAAATAGATTCATAATGGTTACAGAGAACTTTATCTAAATGGAAGGGAAACTATTTAGTAAGTTTAGTAAGTTCACAAATATTGAAGAAGTTAAAAGTTATCTGCATTTAACATTTTATTCATAACGGAAGTACTGTCGTGTTTTTGTTTTATGCTTTTGAGGTCCTACGAACATATTTTTAGTGAAAGTATTCAGAGATGGGTGCTGTAGTTTTCCAGTAAGTTCGTTTGACTACAGATCCAGCAGGAAAGCCGATTGATTTCCTGGAATATGTCCTGCAAAGTTCCTCAAATATATAGCTGTCAATTGTTAGATTCTGTCCAGTTCGCCGATGTTGCGTGTTTCTTCTTTTTGACGGCATTTACTTTGCATTTACCGTGCTAGCGGCTAGCCCCATTTTTGTCATGTCCATTGCTATAGATACTTGCAAACACACCAGTATCAGAACGATGCGTTTTTTCAATAATATTGAGATTTCACGCCGCCAAAAAACTCCCTACTGCTTAAAGGTGTGTAACGACCTAAGCGATAACTTTCTTGTCAAAAAATTCTAAAATATACAACAAATGAATGTAATGCCTTCCCGTGATGCAAAATGTGTATATGAAAAATGGTTGGGCTAGGAGATATAGTCTTGACTCAAATCCAAGCAAACATAAACCGATGCTCTTTGCGACGTTAACCAAAATACGAACCTTCAGAATTTCCCGTGTAAGTAACCAATATCTGTCCTTATCCAGGATGCTGGTCTGCAAGACCAAGAACCCCGTGGTAAACCGAGTCTCACTGACTACACAATATTCAAACACAACTTCTGTAAAACTTTCTATGTAAGCTTCCACGTTTGAATAAGAGTAAGACGCCGTCACTGTCACCAAGAAATTCTTGTCCTCGGTATAAAGAGGGCGGGCAAGTCACTTTTAAATTCTTCGATACTATCTTTGTCAATGGTCTGGCCGCTATCAAAGTTCTTGTTAAGGATTGCTAAAGCGTCAGTGTCGCCAGCCTTCCTGTCTTTTCAACATCACTCTCGTTCAGCATTCTGGCCGGAAGTATTTAGTTGATGACCTCTCAGATATCTCAGGCATACAAATCAGGTTCCCTAAATCCACAGGCTTAAGCTCTACTCCCATATTCACTTCTTCTCTTTAATATGTGGTTCCAAAACGGGGTTTCTATGCAATCCACTTTCACGCAGGAATTTCCAAGCACTTTAGCTACCTACGTGTGGGGTGGTTCACTTAACGGGCAGTGACAGTAATGTAGAAATACATTTTTTATATATGAAATATTTAGCGATTTAACATGAAAAAACGTGTTATAGAAGTTACATCGATCTCAAACGTTATCTTTCAAATCAAAAAAGGTTGTTAGCATTGTGGATATTTAGTCTATAATGGACTAAACGAGGCTGTAACCGCACTGAAAAGTTCATAAATACCTTTTTTCGGCACTCTGCAAAATATTTCATATTTATTTCTTAGTCGACGTTTCTAATCATTAAATTCCAATCTTGACAGAGGGATCAAATCAATAGAGTGGAATTCAATGCTTCCAAAACAAAATGCCATGAGCTGTCATTGACGCAAAACCCTAATACCCCTAAACTCTGCCCTTATCCATTAACTAACTGAATACCCGACCTATCCCGTGTTAATAGAATCAATTTTTCTCTATACATTGCATACAAATATTGCAATGGAAACTTTATTAACAACGACCTACCTATGTTCAAAATTTCATCTTTGTAGGCCTTACAGTTTCCGAGTAATTTTGTGTCGGACAAAAACGCAGTGCAGACAACATAAAATTGACTTGTCTATCATTATAAGGAGGACGGCACCTGTCTCACTGAAACCGAGCGTCTTTTCATTCTCGGTATGTGTGTTAATGACAACCTTCGTTGAAATGAACACATATTCAATGTCGCCAAGAATGCCGCGAAGTGTCTAGGCTTCCTCAAGCGATGTACGAAATAGTTTACCCCTTCTGGGCAAGCATTTATAAAGCATTTAAACAACTCAACCGCAATAGCCGTTATGACAGGAATGATAAAGTTCTACAATAAAGTGAAATGTTTTCCTGCTTATTTCAGTTTACAAACCTTCAAAACCAATGTGCATCGGCATCTTCTCCTTTCCTTTAATTTCTAAATTTCTTCAATGCCCGGACTGTGTTTATTCATTATAAGGGTACCCAATGTACCCATTAGTGAGCGTGAATTATACGGGCTTTATTAATAATAACGTAATAACTTCTTTCCTATGCAATGGAACCCGATTTCCATTATTACTTCATTTTACAGGCATTTAGAAATTTACATTTACAGAAATTTAGATTTAATAAAAATGGAAAATTGGGACTATGAAACGAGAATTTCTATAGTGCATTGCTATCGTGACTTGGAGTCTATTATTTTTGTCTAAAGAGAGTTTAGGTGGTCTTTTGGCGGCAGTGCTCCAAGCAGATAATAGTCCATCTGCTTGGAGCAGTGCCGCTAAAAGACCACCTAAACTAGGCTGGTTAACCTAACACTAATCCAGTGATACCCCATGAGAGGGAACTGCATCCAGATCGTGTCACAGTGTGCAACCCCTCACATAACTATTGATGGACAATGTTCTAGGAAACAAAGCGGCATATATCTTGCTAGTCAATATAGCAATGATTTAAAATAATTTTCACCGCATATTGAATTTCAAACAAGAAGCAATAATAGTTACTAACATTTTTTATTCAGAGTAAAAGCTGAGATTAATATAAAGAAAAATATATGCAGCCCAATTTTGTACGCAGTCAAGTAATTGGAATTTATTCCGTTTGAGCCAGTTCTTAAAAAAACATTTTGCAATTGTTCAAATCGAAATTAATTACTCTTTCTAATAAAAGAATCTAATCCAATAGATATTTCATTTGAATATGCACTTTGTTTGCTATAAAATTGTCAGCTACAGGACATCCACAGACATATTTTTTTAGATTAAATTTTTAGGAAAATAAAAAAAAAAACATAAAATTTAAATTTATAAAAATATTATGCAATAAAAATAAAAATACAAACTCCATTCACCAGAACAAAGAGAAATATACTGCAAAAATGTGAAGTTGTGTGTTCAGTTGTGTACCTATGCAATCGGAAAATGCTTCCCCGGTGTGCCTTTGATTGGATTTATTCAACAAATGCACCACTATTATGATTCCTAGTTAAAAAGTTTTTTATTATATTTTTTTTCTATTTTAAATCAAAAACTTTTTATTTTCGCAAAAAAAAAAAAAATCTTTTTAAAGTTGCAACAAACTGTTGCTGGTTGCTGCTGTACTTTTAATTTCCCTTAAAATAATAAAGACCGTTCAATGGTTTTCAATTTTAAGAACGTTATTTAAATAACTGCAGGTTATAGCAGTTGAAAATGTCAATTTTGCCCACATTATTAAGGTTTGCTTGAATTCGGAGCGTTATTTCGGGGCATTATCCCGACATATATATATTGCATTATCGACATTATCTTTAAATAAGTGATCCTCTCAGTCTAATTAATAAAGTAAACTGGGACAATAGCGGAGATTCTTAGTCTTCTTCTTGAGATTCACTTCCCGGGAAATCAGGTTACTACGCGTTCTTCAGCCATTCAATCAACGATGGCCCCATTTGAACCAGAAGGCTGAACATACCGAATCTTGTCTGGGTCTCAGTTCACACTCGCATCCAGGGAAATGAGATCTCGGATGAGCTCGCTAGTCAAGGTTCATTGGTTCTGTCTGCATCTTTAGTCATGTCATGTTATAGTCCATTGATGCTTGGGTTTCTCGTGAACACAAGTTTCGGTGGCGCGACTGCGATGGATAATCGACTGCAGGCTGCTTCTAGGCCATGCTTTTGGTAAATACTTAAGTGTGTTTGGCTTGGGCGACTCCTGCTTGTGGTTAGGAGGATGACGTAGCAGAAGGCTTCCTCTGCTGTTGTTGCTCGCCTTTTCGAGGCTAACGTGGTGAGTGCCGAACATCTAAGCTCTTCATCACTGCAGCTCCTTCTTATCTTTCTTCGAAAGACGAGAAAACTTGCTACATTAAGGTAAGAAGTCCGATTTGTAGTACAGTGGACCAGTGTTGTATAGTAGCAACCTCCGACAAAAAAAAGGACCTATTGACAGTTGTACGCGTTCTACGTCTAAGGTTCTGTGTTCCAGATTTGTAGTAGTATTGTAGACTTGCAAGTCATCAGTCGCGACCATACTTAGACTCAGTCACTGAGGTAAAATGCAAGAAGATATATCTCTCTAAGTTTATTTTAAAAACTCGATTCAATTACAATTTTCCTTGTTGGAAATTGAATAACAAAGACTCAATTGAAACACCCAACAAGTTGTAATGTGGGGCGTTAAATCTCTGTTGGCAAAGAAATTTCTTTGCCAAATATGTTTCTTCTTTTTTTTTTATTGCAATAGCATACCCTACGCCAAATATACTCCCACAATTTTAACCTGGATTTCTCTACACAAATTGCCTAAGGATATACTCCTACAAGAAAATTCTTGGCAATGTTGTGGCCACGGAAAAAGTAAATTTCAAATTTATTTCAAAGTGATTTAAAAATAGTCCTTGCAGTTGTTGGATGTTGAAAGATGTATTAATTTGCTATAAACTTGTTTACTGGTTACTACATCATTGTGTTATATCCATAAAAGAGTTATTTGTGATTGACTTAGAAATACAAAGCTCTTTGGGGCGTGGGAGGTGTATTTCACTTAACCACACTAAAAAGGAATTTTAGGATATAACAGTCGGGAAACACTATAACTCACTATCCTTATCCTTTGGTAAAATTGATTTCAAACTTTGCTCGTTGATAGAAAAATATAAACTGATAGACAAGCGTAGAAGGCAACTGCTTACATCATGAAGGGGGACGGAAAATATTTAAAAACGTGCTTAAGGATATGTGGTTAGAAAAAAGTGCAACCTTGTAATACATTTTGTGGTTCGTTTGTAAACTCTGACAATGAGTGCTACTAATATGCAACTTATGCTTAATATTTGATCTTCAATCTGCCGAGCTTACGCCTTGAACCAACGTTCTATTCGCTTGCTGTCTTTATTGATCTTTCGGGTGCGTTTGACAAATCCACCTCCCACTTCGAGATCTAAGGACATTGAATCTGGTGGAATGGATCCTGGTGACGCTTAAGTGCAGGGAAATTACCGCTGCTATTGGCAGGTGTAAAACGTTTTGCTCAGAGGATGTGCTTTCCGGTGCCACCGTGTATAACCGGAGTGAGCCATCATTCTATCGAATACGCTGATGATTCTTGTATCATTGTCAGCGGAAGTAACTATAGGTTAGTGCATGGAATCAACGCTAAATATAGTCGGGGGCTTGACAGAGACAGAGATTATGCTATTTAGAATAAGATGGCCGATTTTCTTGGCCAATTAACTTATCTTATCTGGCTTAGTGAAGTAATTGGGCTGCACCCTATCTAAAACCTCTAAGGCCACAAGACATCTGACTAAGTTACAACATTTTGTGTGTTTATGCATTACGGGTGCAATAAGAGGATATACCACCGCTGCTAACTCCCCTGCAGCTTTTTATTGTTAGTGAAGCCAGAAAAGCTCTTATTCGAAGGGACCGGAGGCGTTTGGTTCAGTGCGTAAGTCAGGAGAACTCGACTTCATGTGCTCAATACAGGGTTTTCAGTAGCGCTTTCCAGTCCTTCTTCCTAACGCATGGAAGGGAACAGCGATAAGTGAATCGGCTTTTGTCCGAGTGATTCTCTCATGAACGGAGTCCCTGGAGCCGGCGTATAATCTAGCGATTATCGGATTAAATTATCTGAAGAGTAAACGGCGTTGTCTTCGACGTAAGCTCGGATAGCCAAGCTGCTGTTAAAGCCTGCTCCGTTTCTACGATCACCTTCAACCTGCAATCTGAACAGGTTGGCAAATTGGTTTTGTCACTGGTTTTAGTGCTCTGAGCGAGCATCTCAAAATCATTATGGTTCTGGGCTATCTGAGCGGCTTGCAACGCGCAAACAAAAAATAGAACAAATTTTTAATTCTAATCACCATAAAAAGGTTGAGCTATCATGCCCAAATCATTGTGGGCATAAGCGACAGCACTCGTGAATAGACATAATCTGCGTAAAGTGGCAGGTTTGCTTGTTCTTCTCCTTTTATTTTCGCAATTCCGCTTGCATCTTATCGTACTGAGGCTCTGCGAGGATGTCAATCAGTATTAGTCGAGCTATGACGGAGGCCGTTTAATTTACTTATCACCACGTGCTAAAGGAATAGGTGATAGATGTACGCAGCATCGGTGGGGGCGATCGATCTCTCTCTTCAAAAACACATTTCAAACGCCCCGGGGAAAAGAAAACGTCCACACGAACCTAAACAGTATCATTTAAAGGCCTCCCCTTTGTTAGCAAATTTTTGCAAACCTAACACCACAAAGCGTTTTCCCAAAATTAAGTTGATGTCCAACTTGCTCTTATGCTCCACATAAGACCCATAAGACCTAAATCTGCTTAGACAAACGTACCAGTCCAGATTTATTTCACTCACAGGAGCAATACTACAACTAATCTAACATCCTCCAGTTATCCAACAAAATAAATTTACTATAGATGTGTAATTCTATAGATCACGATTATCTGACACCGTTTACAATGCTTTCAAAAATGGTACTCCTGTCATGCTGAAAGCCTCAATACCATATTCCAACTATGCCATTCACATGCAGACAAATGTATCGGGCGTCCCAAAGAGCATTCTCTTTAGTCCTTGTTGTGTGGAGACACATACTCGAATATAAAAATGTCAACCGAACGTACAACGAAATGTTCTGAAAATAAGCTAAAAGATGTACGAGTAATTGAGGGGATGTTTCGAGGATTAGTGAGACATGTTTGCGTTTGCAGATTTTATTTACTGTGTATTTGACAAATATTTGCAATTGCCATTGTGACATGTGCAAATTGCGAATTTATTTACAGAAATCTAATCTTTAGCATTTTTTGACGAACAGCGACGACTTTAAAAATACATAATCCTAAGTGATACTACCACAAACGACTCAAGTTCTATTTTCTTAAAATAAAGATCCAACCCCTCTTGGAAATAAAATAAAAGAAAATAACAACAATAAATTCGGTATAGACTTAGACTCACTTCACTGTCACTTGACTGTGATTTATAGCTATTCCCACTCAAACTCAAGGATAAACCTTTATTTATAGAAAAAAATATAAAAATAACATTTCGAGAGCACAAACACCAAGCTAATATATGTTAAAAAAAAAAGAAGAAAAACTTTCCGACAAATCCTTCGAATTACGAAGTGGTTCATTGGTCGCCATTTGCCCGTTAAACGTTGAACATTAAGATAAATGAAAATCACCAATCAGGGGGGTATGTTTGAATTTACTATATATTTTCGAGCTTATACAAACATGGCATCCGTATAAGATTTAATGGACATCGCTGGCATTTCATTAATATAAATTTAATCAGAGATACATTCGTACGGAGATTTATAATTTTGAGTTTTGATTAAATTTGCGTTTTGAATAAAATCATTAATCAGCTGCAAGTAGAACACGAGATGGCGATTTTAGCACAATAGCAAACCGTCCTATTACATGGAGTGAATAACATGTTTTAATTAAAATCTTCTTTGATACTTTAGGCAGAAAAAATAATAGTAAAGACCCAGTCTTTTGTTTTCAGCATGATTTCCCAAGTGGTTGGAGCATGACCTAAAAAAGTTCCTACCTGCATATTGTCTACCTACCTCGGCTCTATCTGGAGATGGTACACAGTACATTATGTCATGTCCATAGACATCTTCTTTCACTGCAGTAAAAAGACGCTGAAGAGTGTGTTGCTGATAATCCCTATTTGTAATAGAATTTCTTAGCAAGACCTACAAGAATGAAGGGATTTTAGTCATTTTTGCTGAAAAGTTGTTGCTTAGTTATTTACGAAAATAATTGATATTGAGTGTGAGAAATTAATACATTTAAAAATTTAAAATAAATAAATATAAGGCAGCCCATACAGGCCATACGGGACCTAAAGCCTAGCTTCGCTAAGTAATTGTGTGTGTCAAGATATAATTTTCGACAGGAATGGAAGGGACCTGCAGTTAAGTGCTGATTTGGAACAGCAAATAATTTTTTAAGAATCTTATTTTTACTCTTGGATGTATGGAGCCAACTCTTTCAGATGTGGTACGAATTTGAACCGGTGACCTCTCGCTTAGTAGTCCAACGCACTTAATCAGTAATCCACTGCACCGACTGTTATATCTATTGGAAGCAAATTAACGCTGAATACCGCTTTAGCCGCGGTACTTTAAGTCGATTGTTGATTCTACCTTCATACGTACTAGTTTTTTGTAACAAATAAACCATTGGTTTAATGTTATTATTTTATGTTCAAGTAAAAAAATCGTTGCCTCGAGGAATCCTTTCTCAAATTTAACGTAGAAGTTTATTGAGACATAGAAAGTGAGATGCATATACAGTATTGTGTAAAACCTAAGCAACTTTTCCTACTCTCATGTGAAAAGTTGTCTCCCACTTTTAAAAATACTTCCCGGTAAACTGTAAATATATTTATTTACATATTTGCATGTGTCCTCAAAATCACCCAAACAAAGTTTTTATTTTTCATTTGTTAACAGTAAATAAAAAAATAAATCAAAATCAGTTCAAAAAACAGCTGTGCAAAACCTAAGCAACTCTTTTAATATTTTGTATAATATCCTTTATTTTTTATGACTTCAGCACATCTACGAGGCATCGACTCAATCGAATTAGAAATAATAGCTGGTGGTATGTTTTCCCACTGTATTTTCAATAAATTTATCAACTCCATTTGGTTTTTGCGCCGTATTGTTCCAACGCGACGTTTAAGAATCCCGAATAAATTTTCAATCGGATTCAAATCCGGCGACTGTGCCAGCCCGGCCGATGATCTGTTAGCCACTCCTTGACCATTTTTAAAGTATGCTTCGGTTCGTTGTCATGTTGGAATATCCACGAAAGTGGCATATTCCATTCGGCATACGGCAGTATCACATTTTCCAAAATATCCTTGCAAATAAAACAATCAATTATGCCCCTTATTTCAACAAAAGGACCAACACCATAACCAGAAAAGCATGTCCATATCACAACACTTCCACCCCCGTGTACTTTTACAGAAGCGTGGATTAAGTCTTTGCTTGGGCGTACGCCTAACATATTGTATGCCATCAGTGTTCCACAGGTTAAATTTAAATTCATCACTGAATAACACACTTTTTCACTTGCCGACTGATCAATTAATATATTTTTTAGCAAAATCCAACCTATAAAGTGTTTTAAAGAAAAGATTATTTCAATTCAAAAAACAATTTTATAAATAAACCTTTTCTGTACATGCTTCTTCGTAAGCATAGGTTTCTTCAACACTGAATAACTTTTAAGATCAGCTTCAAGAGCCCGTCTACGAACCGTACTGGAGTCAACGTTCAAATTCAAAGTCGACAATATTTCCCGAGAGGAAATAAAGGGATTTGATTTGATTAATCTCGTGAATTAATGAACGTGAAACTATAGATTTATTAATTCCGAATATTTTTGCAATTTTTGAATGTGATACACTTTGTTTAGGTTAATTATTTTTAATTTGAAGGTTTTATCATATTTAGCTCGCTCCTTATTGAAAATGACTGTATATCACTACCCGATCGCAATCTCTACCACAATTGAGCAAAATTAACTTTGCACATTGCGTCATGGAAAAACCCACTTTAAAAATGCCGTTAAGTTTGTGATAATAACAAGAACTGTTTTAGCAAACTCGAAGTTGCTTAGGTTTTGCAGAGCTGTTTTTTGAACTGATTTTGATTTATTTTTTTATTTACTGTTAATAAATGAAAATTAAAAACTTTGTTTGGGTGATTTTGAGGACACATGGAAATATGTAAATAAAAAAATATATTTACAGTTTACCGGGAGAGAGTAGGAAAAGTTGCTTAGGTTTTGCACAATACTGTAATTAAATATATTATGACTTGGCAAAGAAATAGCCCTCTCCTTCCTTAAACCCTTCCGCATTTCTTCAGGCCGTTTATTCCTACATCTCCCTTCGTTCTCTTCGTAAGCATCCTATACTTATCCGAAGGTTGTCACCATTAACATAGCGTTGAACGAATTTTTAAAATCGGGCTAGTAGCTCGAAAATAGCTCATCATATCCCGTTACTCCCCTCACTATACTTTAAAACCTAAATGAGTAACATGTGTTTAAGCAAAATAAAGTGCCCGACTGCGTCATACCAAACTTTCTTGATGTGCATTTTTAAATCCTTTCAAAAAGAGGAGTAACATTTGATCACAAACCAAATTTATTTAAATAACTTTTTAAGTTTTAGGAAAAATTGATTTTATTAAAAACGGCAACTTTTTTTGTTCAAAATACAAAAAATTGTCGAAATCGTTAGAGCCATCTTTAAGAAAACGAATTTAATTTAATTTAAGAAAATCGTTATATGAAAAATATATAAAAAAAAAAATTATTTCAAAAATCGAAGTTTGCAAATTTGTTCAACTTTATAGTATAAAAAAAACGGTACATCTTTTTGGAGTTCCATTTATTAGTTTTCGAGATATTGTTGGTTTTATAAATTACCGTTGATCGATCTTTTTTGCCAAAAACTGAGTATGCAGTATTATTGGCCCCATCCCAAGTATACTTACTTACTTAACGGGCTCCCGACCCGTGAAGAGTCCCTGCCTGAGAAACGGCAGCCTTCCATTCTCCGCGATCCCGAGCACGCTGCTTCCAGTTGTCCAGACCAAGTGATCTGGCATCCGCGGTGGCTTGGTGTTTAAACGGAGGAAGACCGCTTTCTTGTCGTCTCGAACCTGGGGGCTGGGATTCGAAGATCCTCTTGCCTGGAGCGTTGTTGTCCATTCGCTCGATGTGGCCGAGCCAATGTAGTCGACGAGTTTTGGCTTTTCGGACTGCATCCACACCTTGGTACAGCTCATAAAGTTCGTGGTTGTATCTTCTCCTCCATTCGCCCTCCTCACACACATGACCAAATATCCCAGTATTAACTCTTCTTTCCTGCTTATCGTCCAGCACTCGGCGCCGTATAGCAGAACTGGCAGGATAAGGGTTCTGTAGAGCATGCTCTTTGTCCTTCGAGTTAGGAGTTTTGAACCCATTTGTTTTGACAAACCGAAGTAGCAGCGGTTTCCTAGGGTAATTCTTCGACGGATCTCCACTAAGATGTCATTTCATCATCACAAGTATCCTTAGTACAAAAAAATACCAAAATCCTTGGAATTATTATCTAAAAAAATAGTAATACGACGATATATTAAAAAATAAAAAGATGCCCCGAGATGTACCACTAAAAACCTTATATACGAACTTTGAAGCAAATCTGTCGAACCGTTTCGCCATACGGCGCTCGGACAGACAGACAGACCGACAGACGGTATTGGCGGACAATCGCAATAACTGTTTCTTTTACTAATGTTTACGAGAAACTTAAAAATACAAATACCGCTGCTACTTCAATTTGGCAATTAATAGGTTCAGAAAGACAGTTTTATCTGGATTGGAGAATCAAAACTTCCCAAAAGTACCGCTTTAACCTCGAAAATATACCAAGTAAAACCTGCGAAGACACCGAATCGTTGACAAACTTTTGCAAATCTTTAAAATGGATAGTTTAACACGCCACTAAATTTTTATTCACTATTCACAAGGGGTGGTATCTTCATTATCACACAGTTGACCGGACCGTTATATATAAATTTATTTCGAGTTCCTGCAGTCGCTGACAAAATTTTAAATTCTTTTGTTTTTAGGCAGAATTGCTATAAGAGGAAGGTGTACGCGACATAGTTTTAGTCATCACAGACATGTGACTTAAAAAAGTATTATATCGAAATTTACCTTACTACTGCCCTCTTGTTTCCGTTGACAGCAACACGCTGAGTAAAGGTACATTAATCTTCAGCAGTAGGCCCATATTATATGACCCTTATAATTGGGCAACAATAACCATTAATTATTCATTTCCGGTCGGTTGGGCACGGCACAGAGGACATAAATTTCCAAAATTCTCGTGTATTTTATGACGTATGACGCCCTGCCTGCCACCCTTGTATAACAGGATAGGTATTCACCGTTTAGCATCACTCATTTATTTTGAATGTTTCATGTGGATGGCATCGTCATGGAGGACTTAATTTTTCGCGTACCTACTTAAAGCAGAGTGTAAGCAAACTTTTTTTGTAATACAACATTACCTATTGTGTAAATTTAATTTAATGGCAGACGAAAATGTCCCCTACCGTTGTATTTTTCGCTTACATTTTTTTATGGGAGCGGCATCCTTGAAAGGGTTAAGTAAGTAAGTTGTTGATGTAATTTTGTTTAAAAATTTAATGAGCTCTGAAATGTGGATGAACATTATTGAAGCAGAAGCGTTTGTGCTAAGAACATTTTGTAATATTGAGAAGAAACTTTTGTAATAGATCTCTGTGGGTTTGCTCTGCTGAAGTCTTTTGGGAATTTACCTTGCGAAATTCTTGTGGTGGAAACAGAAGTTCGTTGTTATCCAACCATAAAATGTAGAACAAAACCCATTTAAGTTAACAAACGATTTTCATCAGGTTTTAATTTTTAGATAATGGATTTTTTTTTTTTTATTTTCTGCATAATGAGAATCGTGAGTGCATTACGTTGGACTACTAAGCGAAGGGTCGCCGGTTTAAATCCGACCATCCGTACCATCTAAAAGTTTATATTCGCTGCCCCACCTCTTGCGCAAGTTGAAGAGTAAGAAATGTCATGAGAACGTTTTAAAAAATAATTTACTGGTCAGAATTTCATTGGTGTCAAAAAATATATCTTCGCACGGACAATTGTTGGAGAAGCTAGGCTTAAGGTCTTTTATGGGCAGTTGACGCCTTTAATTTTTTTTTAATTACGAGAACCGCCTTCCAGGTTTAAAGCCAACAAAATAATATACGTTAAAAGTGAGCAGGAACGCGTTTAAGTTTAGAATTGCGCCTAAGGCGATATCTCAGACGAGGAATTAACCAGATAGTCAACTCTGCCCCTATTCCCCTAAAACTGCATTTTAAAAATTTCAAATTTCTTTCAAATTTCCTTTCTGTGTGGCGCAGTGGCTTAGTGGTTAAGTGCGTTGGACCACAAAGCGAAAGGTCGCCGGTTCAAATCCCGACCTGTACCACCTGAAAGTTTTTATTAGCTGCCCCACCTCTTGCGAACGTCTGTCAAACATCCAAGAGTAAGAATTGTCATGAGAAGCTTTTCAAAAATAAATTGTCATTCGGAACTGGCATTAAACTGTCCCGCCATAATATAACTTCGCACACACAATAGTTAGAGAAGCTAGGCTTTAGGTCCTGTATGGGCCGTTTACGCCTAATATTTTATTTATTTTATTTTTGAATGCGTGTAAGTCAGAGATTTGCCGCTTATTTAGTGGTACGAATACGAAAATGAACGAGATTGCTATGGGAAATGACATGTCATGGCGGCGGCCATTAAAACCCATTCATGTGTTCAAGGTTCCCATTTGATTTGCACGTAGAAGCCCATATAAGTTCAAAACACAGCTGGGCTTACGCTTGGGGGTGACCTGGGAGATTCTCTCTCGAGTTGACTATCTGGTTAATTCCTCATCAGTGATCAGTGGATTTTTGAAGCCACGATATAGTTCGACATTGATTGTTGCTCAAAACGATGATAGTGCTCGAAATCAGCCTTCCTAACCTAGCTTGCAAGGCAAGGTTCAAATGAAGTTTTCTCTCTGCATCTGTACTCATGCTATCCATTGATGCTTGAGTTTCTCGTGAACACAAGTTTCGATGGCGCAACTGCGATGTTTGCAGGCAGACCAAACTACTGCCCCCAAACTTTTGCAAAAAGTCTGTGTCTTTTCTTCTATCTCTCAGAAGAATCGACTATAGGCTGTTCATAGGTGTCCTTTCGGACAATACTTAAATGTGTTCGGCTTGAGCGACGCCACTATTTGTCCTGCTTGTGGTGAGGAAAAGAACAAAGCAGAACAGTTCCTCTTTCGTTGTTCTCCCTTTGCTCGCATCAGGTTTTGGATTTTCGGCGTGGTGTGTCCCGATCTAAGGTCTTCATCACTGAAGCTCCTTCTCATCCGACCAGTAGTTGTGTCTGAGCGGATTGATCGCATTGGAGCAACCGCCGAATAAAAAAAAAAGAAAGTCGAAAAGTTAATGAAACTAATCCTGTGAGAGTTTACACTATACGTTTTAATTTAAGTTTTTAACTTTCTCGTATACATTATAAGATATAAGTTATTGCGATCGTGCGGAAATTTCGAACTCAAACTGAGTATGAGGGATGATATTACGACTATAGAGAAGTCCAAAAAAGTGGGTCCGCCAATGCCGTCCGTCGGTCTGTCTGTCTTTCCGGGCGCCGTATGGCGGAACGGTTAACGGATTTGCTTCAAAGTTCGTATATAAGGTTCTTGGGCCTACATCTCGGGGCATCTTTTTATTTTTTGCTTTATCTTTTGAAATAACGGTACCTGCCATACAGATTTTTTTGTAAAATTCACTTATCATTATTTTTCTCGAAAGTGGTTCCAAGGATTTCGGTCTTTTTTTGTACTAAGGATGTTTAGGATGTGGTCAAAAATTCGCCATACTCAGTTTTTGGAAAAAAAATCGACTAACGGTAATTTATAAAACGGGCAATATATCGAAAACTAATAAAGGGAACTTCAAAAAAATTTACAGTTTTTTTTATACTATAAACACAAACAAGTCTGCATACTTCGATTTGTTAATTTTTTTTTCACATAACGATTTTCTTAAATTTAAATTAAATTCGTTTTCTCAAAAACGGCTCTAACGATTTTGATAATTTTTTGTATTTCGAACAGTTATGTTAAAAGTGTCCAATGTGCGAAATTACATTAAAATCGTAGGTGTCGTTTTTGAGAAAATCAAATTTTTTAAAACCAAAAAAGTGATTTAAATAAATTTCTCACCATTAATTTTCGATTCATTTTGCGACTCAAAAACGCATCTCATGTACCGACAAAGTTTCTTATGACGCAGTCATGCACTTTATTTATATTTATATACATCTTACAGACTTTCAAAAAATGTATTCACTAGCTGCATCCCGTCAACAACGACCTTAATTTTTTTTTACCGTGGTCTGAAATATGAGATATAAAATGTGTCTCTCACCTATCAGCTGTCATTTGGCACCCATCATCCTTCCAACTGACATCTGACATAAGTCACTTAACATCTGTCACAAGTAATAATACTGACGTAATCAATCACCTGTTAACGTTACTGTTAGCGGAAGCAGCATATTTTTATACATTTCTACTGAAATGGAAGTCAAAATCAATATTGTTAGATACCAGATGAGTTTTCCTGCCACATCGAGTTGTAGGTTCATTAAGTCGCACCATTAATCTCTTATCACGAATGAGAGTTCATGCTGCTACTACTAATCGCTTCAACCATGCCACAAATGAGCGGCATTCAAACATGGAAGCCTACCTCCTGTCGGTTCCAATCACCCTCACTCAGTTTACATAGCCGGATATGGCTACTTGGTCATCGTTGGAACGAAACAAAATAAAGGCAAGCACGTTCATATAAAGGAAAAGGCAATGTGTAAATGTGCACGCCAGGTTGCATGTGCGATGGTATGCAGTGCCGGTATATCTGGCAAGGATCTCGTCAAGTGGTCATTTCCCTTGCAGACCGTTGGTCGGTGGTGGTTTTACTTAATAGCACCATATGGCGTGTATGAAGCCATTATACCGGATTTCGAATACTTTAACCGAACATTCCATAAATGCGATGCAATCGAAAGCACACGAGGGAGGTGGTCACCTCATAATAAGAACATGTACGTGAATATTTATGAACTCTGGAGCTTATTTAAGGTGGATTTGACGTAGGTATGTGGATATATCCTTTTTATGATAATAAATCAAATTTAGCCTTTGTCTACCTGCATCAAGATGTTCAAGTGGATCATATCTTTAAGCGAGCGAAGTGCGTGTTGAAGCTTGAACCAATTTATTTGACCATTTGTCAAAGACGTGCGTTGATGTATTAAATATCTGAAATGTTCTTCCTTATAAAGATTTAATGATCATAAAAATATTTATAATATTCAACTTAAGCACTTAATGGCTGTATTTGTGTATCTTGTAACGATGTGCGTTTTTTTCTTCTTCTTTTTCGTTTCAGGTGAGTGAGTAATTAAACGTTCTATGCAATAAGCTTAACTTTCAACTGGGGGGTGAAAAATTTCTGCAAAATCGTGCAAATTATGGGAGTCATGCTGCTCCGGAAGCAGTTTAACAGCAGGATGTTCTCCAAAATGAGTTGAGAAGATATTAAGAGTTTCGTAAATGAGCGTTGTAATTAGTGCGGAACGCGCGAAATGTGAGTGGAAAAGTGTAGAGTTAAAGTGTTCATTGGATTTTGTTGTACACTGGAGAAGGTAAGGTAAAATATATATATGAATTAAAAAGGAGTGTATGGTAGAAGTAAGGGTAGATTTGGAAACACATACATATAAAGGTATTCTGCCTTAAATGTGCATCAACATTTTCTTTGTTTTTAGTTTCAGGTTCAGATTCTCATAATCCTTGACATTGTTTTGACCTCTATTGTCTGCAGTGCACATTCTGTTATCCAAGGAGATGTGTTGCCCCACGTCTTGGTATAGAAAGTCGTTCGTAAATATGTGTTCGAGTACAGAGATGAATTCAATGTTAATAACTTTATGCGCTCAAAATAAGCATTGAAGGATGTGTTCTCCTGTGAAAGGGAGTACTTGTGTAGCGCAGCAGCAGAAACTAAACAACCATAGTAAAATATAATTTTTAAAGAACAAATTTGTAGATGTGTGAGACTTTGCTGACCCCTTTTAATATTTCGAAAAATTAAGGGAAACATCATTGTTGAGTTGTAAAAGGGGGATTGATCCCCAAAGGGTTTCATGTGGAACATGATGAAGTACCACTTCTGTTTAATGGCATCAGAGCTATAAAATTTTCTCAAGATGTGTTCCTTTAAAAGTATACTTGTCCCATATGGAAATGCTAAAACTGTATTACAATCCATGATACTAACGTCCAAGTTTCCAGTCCTTCAATAAAACTCAGTAAAATAACCGCAAACACACTACTTACTACTTCTTACTTGCTTAACGGGCTCCCTTCCTGAGACACGGCAGCGTTACATGTTCCGCGATCGCGGAAAAGCTGCTTTCAGTTACCGAATATGCTCTTAGCTGGAGCAATTTTGTCCAATCGCTCGATGTGGCCGAGCCAATGCAGTGGACGTGTTTTGTCTTTTTGGAATATATCTACGTCTTGGTTAGTACAGCTCAAAGAGTTCGAGGTTGTATGTTCTCCTCCATTCGCCCTCCTCGCACGCAGGACATAATTTCCATCGATTAAGGATCATACACTTTGTCCTTCAAGTTAAAAGTTTTGACCCCATTTGTTTCGAAGTAGATGCGGTTTCCTAGGTTAATTCTTCATCCGATCTCCACTAAATTGTCCTTCGTGGAGTTGATGTTTAGGTAGCTGAGCTGCTGCTTTCAATCGTGACATTTTGTCCTTGTTGATAGCATATACTTAGTTTTGTCTTCACCTGCTCTTCAGTTTACTTTTAGTATAGTATAGGGAAGCATTTTTGTATCATCTAATTTGAAGGTCAAAGGCAGCAGCAATCAATCTACTCTAGCGCCCGGTTATTCTACTAGCGGGAGATTTCAGACAGACATGCTTCTCGTGGGATACACTGGTACACCGAAAGGAGAAGGAGATATGATTTAAGTCCCCGCATCCCAATTTCAGTTCAATGGGTTACTGTTTCTTCTCATGCTCCTTGGCTCACTTCTTTTATCGACAAAGTTATGTGTCTTGTCCTTTGATCACTGAAGCCTATCAATTGTAGGTGTATTTGCATTTGTGTGATCTATAAGTTATTAGGGTATAACTCCTTTTCAATGTTGATTGACATTGCCTTTGTGACGGGATATGTAAAATGTTTAAAATACTGAACCGTTCGTGGTCAAATATTCCCTGAAGGTTTCTCCGGATCTTTAAACTTGTAATTTGACAAGGCTGCCAATTTACCCTCATATCTTTCCTGCAACTGATTTCGGACCGAATTGAAGCGAATGAACAACTGTGGTGTTATCTCAGCTTAGGGAACATTTATCGGTTTAGCGAAGATAGCAGAGTTTTACCTACACTACTCTTCCTTTCTACATTATTCTTACACGATGACAGGCTGCTTCGCTGTTCTTCATCGATAGAGAACATTTTGCATTTGAGATAAATGCAAATAAATGTCTGGAATAGGTCGGACTGTAGCCAGTGGTCAAAATAGTGCAAAAAAGATGCTTCTTAATTTACGGCGAAGATTTGGGCTGTGCGAATCCCATCTAAAGTTTTAGTTTTCAGTTCTTTCCGATTCATAATGCGGTTGCTGCGGCTGGACAATCTTTGCTTTTATACCGCGATGTTTTGTTTTTGACATAGGTCATTACATAAACTTACAGCCGCTTGAAAAATTCGGCTTGCATTATTTGCATTGAAAATGTTTTTTGTGAAGAATGAAGAATCGTGTCACAAATAAACAGTAATGGATCCAATTTGCACCCCTGTGGTTCGCCGTATTTAGTCTTCTCCGGTTTGGTTTAGAAATTACGTACAGTTTGCTACGTTCTAGTCCTGATGGGATAAAGTATCTTTTTATTTTCTCAGATCAAATGAACAAGCGCCACGCTAAAAATGAAGCAGATGATCGGCCATGGTAAGCCATGAACGTTTGCGATTCATTCAACCATCAATTTCACCGAGTTTGTTTGTATTTGACTTCACGTTGATCGGGAGAGCTCACATCTAAGCTTTATTTGCATTCGAACTTGAGCAATAAAACTGAGCTTCACTTGTATGTGAGTGGAAAGGTTGAAAAAGCTTTTCCGCTTCTTTCAAAAGAACTTGAATTTGCAAATTTCCGATACTGAAACTTGACTGAATTTCCAAAAAAACGTTTCTCCCAAAATTTGGTTTCTTGTTAACTTTCTGCTCTAGTCCCTTTTGGAATTCAGAAATGTCCCTGTCAGTTTTTTCAACTGTAAGTAGCTTCGTTTGCTATGTTTTATATATCCAGGTATAAATCTGTAGAACACATTTTTTGTGTTTCAAGTCAGTGAAATTAAAGTTTCAATGTATTAACAATGAAATATGAATGAAACTTTTTTATTTGTGTTCGCTGTTGGATTTAAGGTAGTCGCGAGGTTGGATGCAGGAAAACTTTGTTAATATTTAAAGAATCTTTGCATATACCCAACATCGCACCAAACTAAATCCAGAATATTTTTACTCTAATATCAAATATTTTTGGAATGCTATCCCGACCTGAGTTAGAGAATGGCTGATCTGGAATGTCAAAAGATTTACTGCATTCAATAAACTTACACGGAATATGATGATTTTTGTTGAGGCCATCGTTGACCGTACTTGTAAATTTCGCTTAGAGCGTGTTCGTATTTGTACTTTGTTTGTTTGGAAAGCATGTTAAAATGTTCCAATCACAGAATTTCTGCAAACAAAAGCGGTTCACATCAATTTTCTCTACAATTGAATTTATAAGTCTGCCGTTTTCAATGTTACTTCTTGCGCCTCTTCTTATTAATCGGACTCTGATGTGTAAAACCAAATCTTTGTTATGTCCAAAATTTACAGTTTCCTGTGTGATTAATTTTACATGCTGCAAGTTCAATCACATCAAAAACATATATGTCAAAGAATAGCCAAGTTCTTTTGTATAAAAATCGCATATGCTTTACAAGTCAGACACAAAAAGTACTGAGATCTTAAAAACAATGAAAAGATTGTATTATATTTATAAACAATTTCATAAATAGTATTAACCTTTTTATACTTGGCATATACACAATGTTTTTTTGTTTCGGTGTCTGTTCTTCAAATCCTACCTCCGCGCATAATTTCATAACTCTAAGTCGTTTGGGTGCAAAGTTAAAGAAATGGGGGGCAAAATAAACAAAATTTTATTTCTTCTGGTGTTTGGTCTTAAGAGCCCACCCTCATGTAAAAAATCATAATTGTAGGACTTTTGGGGACTTAGGTAAGAGAATTGGGCAGCTATCACACCCGAAATGGAAAACACACAAATCCCTATTACTGTGTACAATTTTATGGTTCTACAATGATTGGAAGTGCTCCATAGTTTTGATGTTCTGTCAGTGAGTCAATGAGTTACTATTTTTGCTAATTTTGGGGCCTTATAACCCTGCCTTATCTAACTGCTCATGTTAAACAGTTGAAATTTAGTATGGAGGCTGCTGCTGTCCCAAGAAATTCTGTTTGTATTGTAAGCAAAGTTAGAGGGGGGCCAAAATGTCCTGAGTTGGTTCGCGTAAATAAGGATATAGTGCCAAAGTTGCTAAAGAACTTGGCTTGGCCCACCGTGTCCCTTAATAATGTCGTGGCTCATAGAATATAAATGAGAATGGCATAAAACTGTTAGCACAATGTGGTTCCACGAATACAAATGAATAACATCTTCGGAGGGGATAGCGTTTAATTTTGAAAAACAGGCCAAAACCATTTGCAAAATTAAATTAGCAACCATATTGGTCTTAGTATGCAAATTTCCAATATTTGTTTGCCATTTGTCTCCTAAGCGACATGTATCCGTTCCTTCCATTCTGGTATGGTTGCATGTAGTATAAATCATTCTGCAAATCATATTGTAATAATACACATCCGAAAGTGGATTCATAAATTATTCAGTATCTACCAATATATATATTTTTCATCTGTTATTTCTCAAATGAATGTCCTCCGCTGTATCCCTTCGAAAGATGAATATCACACTCGTAAATAACCACTACACTTGAAAACATCACTGAGTGTACATATGGCAGTTGTTCCTTATTGATTTTATACGAAGCGAACTTTTAACGATAACATATTTCTATATCGCACAGAGTGGTTCGTCCTTGGCTGGCTCCTTTGTATCCCATCACAAACATTCTGTGACATCAAAACCTTGTCCTAGTGGGTCAAAACTTTTGAATGGAAATTTATCTCTCTCTCTGTATCCTTCTTAGAGTATGAATGTGCCACATGTTCTGGTTCAATGGAGTGTAGTTTGTATTTTTTTGCTTTCTACATGGACTAACAAAAGAGGAGAGAGTGAGATCAAACAAACCATAGCATTCGACTCATTATGCTTTCAGACAAAATTTAATAAATTATAAGTCAGCACAAGGCCATCATGTTAATGAAATTCGGTTGAACAAGTTTCGTTCGTGTGAATTTATTAATACGATAGTGAAAGGAAAACGTGTTTGAACATTTGTAGAACATTTCGTGCAACAGAGATGTTGACCTGATGAATGTTGAATAAATATTCCCAAGTGCAAATGGAAATAACACCACTTTCGTTGGGTTTACTATTCCTCATGCATGTAATGAAGTGAAAGGTTATAGTTGAAGATATGTAGATAAATATTTCTTGTTATCAGCAGATATGTCGAGTTCAAATTGAAATACTTTTGGGTACGTTATGTCCTTTCAATTTATTAGATGACTGCAGCCACTTAAGTTGTTCAAAGCACGTATGCAGCGTCATTTTGTCTTGTCTTGTTGGCAGATGTCAACGCAGCGTTTAGTGCAATCGGGGTTATATATCTAAATTTTTGGCTTTTATTCAATGATATCTAATGGTTTCGGGATATTTGCATATGTCAGCTGCTAGTGTGAATGCAAAATTGAATGACACTTACACTTACTGCTGGTGGATGTTATTCACACAAGTCACGATAACTTCAGAACGCGAATGTGAATGCAGTTTGACTTTAAAGTGGTAAAGAATTTTATTTATCATATTAACTCATTTACCCCCCACAGTACATAACATGTTACATGGTAAATAAAAACTATATTTTTCAATTTAGTTCTAATTATTGCTAACAGATGGTATTTGTTTTAATTTTACGGCAAAAAAAAAATGCCACACGCAATTTTTGGGGCAAAATTTTGACAGTTATTGCGAAAACTGATTTTCATAACTCATATTTATAATTTGGGATGCTCTTTGTGAAGGTGTCTGAACTGCATTGAGAATTCGTATATTTTATTATTAGGAATATATCGAAATTCACGGCCAAAAATAATTGCTAAGGACTTCCAGAAGCAATGAATTCTTTTTTTTTAAAAAGAATATGATAACGATTTTGACATGGTGATTGTTCCACCGGGACTAGTGCTCTCACAGACGATGAGACGATGAGACGATGAGCACTCATAAGTGCCCACTGTACCATAAAAAGTACACCTCCAAAGTCCACTTTCTGTGAGTGCCAGGTTATTTTTTGATCCTTTGAGTTTTCCGTGTCAGTGCGTAATTGAAATGGCGTTTGAGGACAATTACATGTAAGCTTAGGTCATTTGCTATGTCCCGCTTTGCAATATTTCTCAGGCAGTTTCTAGAGACTATAGATTCTAGTTAAGTTAAAAATTGAAAGGCTTTGGTTCTGTCTTCTTCGTTGTACTTTTGTATAAATGCGAAATGAAATTGGCACCGTAGCGCAGCTTATACCATATTTACACAAGAGATTTCGAAATCTCGTTAAAGAATAACGCTACCTTCTGTCAGCCATCGAAAAATAAAAAGCGAGTAAAAATTATTGCATTCAAGTTGCAAGTGCACTGCAAGTCCACTTTAAGCTAACAATGCCTATATCCTCACATAATTCGTTTGATCATCGTTCGTAAATCGCTTAGGTGACTTACAGTTGACTAGTAACACAGTTGAAAATCTGTCAACCGCTTGCCAACTGCTTTGTGTTAAATGGTGGAGGAGGTTTCAGGAGCTTTTGCGAAGGGTATTAGGCTAAAGTCGATCAATGGCGAGATGGTAAAATGCTAAATGGAGATTGGACGGAGAGATAAAAAAGAGTTTAACTAGTAGCTGGTTAGATGCTACAAGCTAAGCTATGTGCGTTCCACGACAAATATGTGCAAAAAGGTAAATTCTTAAAAGAATGCATTTTGGTGAAGCGTAAGTCGGTGCCAAATAATAAATGCGATTTTGGGGCGATTTAAAAATGCATTCTATGTAGCGGGAAAGCTTCATGCACTTTATATAAAAAGGAATTGAGAAACTTTGAAGAGAAACTAAAAAATATAATTGAGAGAAAGCTCGTTTTAGCAATGATCGATTTATTTCATGTGTTGTTAGCTTGTATTGCATTGTGTTATATTTGGAGTGGGGTCATCCAAGAATGACAAGCGCTTAGACCTAAAAGTTCATTGTACTCAACAAGGCTGTCTAAAATGACAACAGATCAGCTTGTACACATCGGTATTGGAGGTACTTAACCTCCCACTGGTTTTTGCGAAGGGAAGGAGGTCAGTTAGTTAAATTTTATTTAAATCGTCTTCATACAGGAAGTGTTTGCCGAGAGTTGACAGTCTGGTTCTAGCAAAAGCGGGACAGTCACAGATAAAGTGAGAGGTCGTTTCATCATCTTTCAGTAATTCAACTACATATATCCTTTGTGAAAAATACCTTCTAAACTTGTTGCTGGTTAAGAGGATGGTTTGTTCCTTTGATGGCTTCTCTGTCGGTCATGGACCATTTAAGAAAGATTATACTCTCATCAGCGATGACGGAATCCAATGCAGATTTTTCTAAAATTCACTCAATTAATTTACTGTTGTGTGTCAATGAATCCATCTGATTCTGTAATTCTGCCATTCGAATTCATTGCAACTCCGAGGATTGGCGATTAAATGTGTAGAAAAAATTACGCTTCTGGGAGAAAAACGCAAGGTGTTGACAAACCCTTGAAGAATGCAAACCCGAGTGTGTCCCTGTTATAACATTTAACTGTATTGTATGCCATTAACAAATTGTGTTCACAACTTAACAATACTAAAACATGTCAAAATGTGAAGATTCTGTCATATTACGATTTTTCTGTCCACCTCCTTCTCTTTTATGCATTCTTTCCTCAACCTTCATAACATAAAGCTTTAATTCTTATCAGAATATTACTCGACAATCGTCTCATTATTTCAACAGTCCCCAACGAATAAAAGTTACAACCACTGAAATCAATTAAATCAAAAAAGGACCAAGAATAGAGCGAAGATGGATTTTTGTTTTGTGAAGCGTGTCCCAGCTTACTATAACCCTTGGACCCTCCTACTATAATTGCGTTTGCGATGGGTTTCTGTGTTATTGGTTTTGTGGCGACTAGTTGTTTTTTTCAGTGTGGGGCCCGTTTTGATTAGCTCGTTTTAAGCGAGATAATCCTCACTCTCTCTATGCATCGTTGCAGACGCCCAAAATTGTCGAGTCGCCAACCGTTCGTTGTGCTCGGGACCAACTCTTGTCTTCCTCCGGGTTCCATAAAAACCAAGAAGCGATCAGTTGTTCAATCTGCTAGCAAGAAGACTTGAAGAAAAATATAGAGGCGGAGCAAAGATGATTTTATAGAAGAGGAAGGGTTTGTTGGGAAAACAGCCTTCATGCCATTTTATAACGAAATAAGGGCTTCACTAGCTGAAACTCTACATTCTTATATTTTCCACGGTCCTGACCACGCCGCTCATTGTTATTCAGATTAAGCACTGTGATATTTTGAATGATTTGCTCCTTTTAATCTCAAACCTGAGTTCTCGGTTCTGAAAATCTTGTTGGCTAGATCACGATATGCCGCATACAACGTGTCATGTCTTTTCGGACTAAATCTATATTTTGGTACAACTGAGAGAATTCGTGTTTGTGTCTTATCCGTTTCCCAGCGCACATTGAACCATTGCCTGTTTTCCATTATCGCTCAACCAAACTGGATAAGTTTTGACATGATCCTGAACCAAACTTAAACTATATGATACATATACAGAATGAAAATCTTTGCAAACCTCTAACAAATATACTCGACTCTTTAAAGGCATGTGAAATTACTCCTTAGTTATGTTGTACTGGCTTGAGGACAGGCTCCGCAAGTACAGTTCTAGAAACTATGAAAATGCGCATTAAGATAGAGCAACCCAGGCAAATAGCTCTAAGATTCAATTTTTGTCTATGTACCTTATATATTGGTTAATTTCTGCAACGGCAACACTCATTCAATTCTAACTTGACAAATAGTCACGAACCATAAAACAGCACCTTAAATTCGATAAATTGGATTATATATGAGAGAACCAGTTACGATGGCTCAGTGCCAACAGTATATATTGAACTTTCAAGCGATTTTTGTAACTTAAACAGGAAAAAAATACTTTTGAAAAAGCTAGAAACTTACATTGTTAATTTGAATTACCTGTTGCTTGAGAATTGGCATTTTTCTTTGAACAGTCTTCTGCAGACAAGATTTGGATTTGTGTCTCATTTTATAAAATTTTGAAGAATTGCAGATAGTTCGGGAATGATGTCTTCCACCAATTATGTGGCTGATGAAAATATACAAAACCCACAAAACAGAAACGAACTTGCTTTTACTACGCACGATAATATCTCTCTAGTATTGAATCACCATATAAACAGATACCTTCCTTAGACTGAACCCCAAATCAACTAAAAGCATATACCCAAAAGTTTATTGAACAAAATATCCAAATTCCAAACTAAAACACAGCAAACCCACCCATGCCTCAAATGCGTATCTTTCATTAGAGTTTATCCGCAATTCAGATGCCATTTAATGTTCCACCGAAATATACCGAACCTGTTTCCACATTGAAACCACTTCGAAAGTACCAACTGACACTCTCAATGGATGTTTAAACTCGCTACTGTCGCATTCGACTCACTTTGTTATAGTAACATTATAGCTAATTGAATTAACGGAATTTGGCTACCCCTCGAAGGACCATCACTTCATCACATAATAGAATCTATTCAAAATTAATGAATGTAACGCAACCAGTCTGACGAAGCACTTTTATCCGCGACTTGTGGATAATGTGAATGTATCTAGGTCTTTTATTTTCATATCGAAACCAATATTTTTGTCACGTGATCTTAAAACGTCTACTTTATTTCTCCAAACTTTTGCTCCATCGTTTGTGTCAAGGATTTTCCTGGCAAACGTTATTCGATGCCATTGTCTAAAGTATTCACACTTTGAGAATTGTGTGACCAGTTTTATAACTTCCATCTGAACCCATATTTTCCACGCACGTAGTATACCACCTAATCCAAGATATTCAATTTGTCAAATTCATTTCTTACCTTCTCAAGTTCCAGGCAAATGTATCTTTAATCCCAGCCTACTTTGTGTAATACCTTCGTAAGTCCTTTACAGGTTTCATGTGTCATAAAACAAAACGCGACTAGAATCCCCGCGCTAAATTGACCAAAGCTTTAACTTTAAACGACGATAGGCATATATCTAATTACAATTTCTGTGAAATACCAACGAAATACGAAACAAATAGATGGTAAAGTAGCTTTAGCATCGCAAAAGCCAAATAAAACAAGCGACACCCCGTCCACCAAAAGAACTGAGAGTAACTCATGAATAATGAATTTGGAAATTATTCTGCTATAACCTGCCATCATCGCAGCCAATCGTCCATTCCTAGTAACTTCCCTTTGGCAGACCATACCACTGGTCTAACCCAACGCCCTCTGTCCGTTGATACTGATTTGACCTTGAGGATGAGTAGAGTGCAAAATTCTGCCAGGTGACCCTCTTTTAGTTTGTCATCGCCATGTACTGCACACATGGTCTCTCGCTTTCCCCTTAAATTATATTACAAATATTTACTTGGTCCTGTCAGTTTTTCGTTCTCTCGGTCTTTTGACGACAGCGAGAATCACAAACACGTGTTTGATACTTCTAGCAATACAAACAGAAGAAGTTTATGCGATTGTTTTGGGGCGCGTCTATATCACAGAATCGATTGTGTGTGTGGCTTTTCGTGACTAGAAAGAGTTTTGTGCGAGCAAATTATTCATAGTCATTGTATTTTTCCAAGTCACACATGTCCTTTTTTTTTTTGTGAAGTTTACTTTAGGAGTATACGTAGAATAAATAAAAAAAATGGTATGTAATGGAGAAAGTGTGCGCTTTTTAACACTTGACATTTGCTGATTATATGAAGAGATAATCCTTGGATATGGCTGGCCGGACGGATGTTGATTGTGTGCGTGCTTTGCAGAAAGCTTAGGTAGTTTCCCCTGAAAATTTGGTGCCATGAGAAGTTTTTTTTTTGTAAATAAGCTTGAAAGACTGAGCTTGTCTTGGATAGAGCTTTTGTTTTGCATGTTGGTTTAGGTGGATTGCAACAGATGTCGCGTGTCGATGTCTTGAAGAGGTGAACAGGTGGTTTTCTTTTGTGGGATTTTTTTCTTCTCTTAGATTTGAAAATAAGGGAAATAAAACTGTGGTTTATTTGAAATTACATTTTCATATAGTGTAGAAATTAACTTTTGCAGATGTTTTTGAAACAAATTAAGGGGTTACATGGGTTTCACAGCTTCAAAAAATTGTTTTTTTTATTGTCCTATTAATTTCTACAATATCTCGAGAATATTATCCTAAATTTTCAAGTCATTCCGAATAAAAGTTAGTTACGAAGATACAGCCTTGGGAAGGTGCTGATTAAATCACGAGGTTTATTTAAGTTTATCCAAACTTTAAACGCGTTTTTCTCGAAACTGTGTTTTCAGAGTCGGTTGTCAAAAGTTCTCAAAAACCACTCCACCGATCTTGATGAATTTTACACAGGTCTTCGGGATATAATTTTCGAGTACTTGGACGAAGGATTATTTTTGTTTTCAATCACAACTATTTAAAAAAAAAATGTTGACTAAAATTTGCAAAACACGATTTTTTTTTCACTTCTGATGATCCTGCCACGAGTTCTACTGTCAACGCGGATGCACCTTTTTTCCGAAGGATCACCCTAAATAACGTCACAATGAAGGGGTTTTGAATAGTTGCCTTTGAAAATTTCAGAAATTCGTTTTTTATATAAAATTAATTTTTTGAAAATATACCTTTTTTTTCCCCAAATAAACCCATTCAACCCCTTAACAGATTTTCATTTTAAGTAGATAAAATAGTGTGGTGGTAACTTTAATTTGTCTGCTACGGTAATTCTGAGTCTTTGTGCGAACTGCTCTTGGCACGATATTTATAATAATATAAATAAAACAGTGTGCATTTCGAGTAAAATAAAATTCAGAAGCTACTATCGAGACTAGTAAAAAACGAACAATTTCAATGGACATTTAGTTAAAATTTCATGCCAACAGATCTTTTCGTCTTTTATGCATTTTACTTTCAGTTACTTTTTGTACAGCATTGTTCCTCGTGAAAGAGTCTGCATGCTGCACCGTTGGTATTCATTCGCTCTACATGTTCCAGTCGATTCAAGTATAGGTCGTCTTTATGGATCAGCGTTCCATCCCATGGTACAATTGTAGTACTTGTGAGCTTTTGAGTACATTTCTTTTCGAATTGAGTACCATACTATTTTAAAGCTGTCGCGTATAGATATTGAGGCCGTCCGTCTTTTATCATTTAGAACCGTCTTTTGGGGTATGTACCTGCTTTTGCTACACTCCTAAGAGACATGGAAAAAAGATAGTTGGATATAAAATATCCCACGAGATCGGGTACGTCAATTCCTCAGAGAATAGCGGAACGGATCAAGGTCAGAAACAGGTGTGGGTTGGCATTTGGGAAGATGGGAGACGACCACTTTCGTCACGTTTTGTGAACTTAACAAACGCCTTCCCCCCGAAAAGGCTCATCTGGTATCTTTTTAAGAAAGGCCAAAGTAACAATATTCCAAGCACGGAAATCAACTTCTTAATCGCTTTTAGCTAAATTTGATGCACTTCACAAATCAAGTAGATCTCAGTACCTCTTAGCATAACATAACTGTCTTCTTGTGGATAAGGCCATGCTGAGACTTTTTTTATTTGGGAGGGTCCGATGTATTTTGGTGTCAAGCTGCCAGTGTAGCAGTCGATTCTGAGCAGGTGTTGAACGTCCCTTCTCCGAAGATTAAATACTTAAATCCGAAGATCAATAACTTTACTATAATATATCAAATTCGTTCTCCCGCGTCCGTATTCGTGCTCCCATTTCAATGTAAGGTGGTTATGGGCTTTCACCCAAAAATCACCATACCACGTCCGAATGTTTTTTAGTTACATTACATTCGGAGCAATTTGAGTACTTTTTTTTTACAGCAATAAGAACTTTACCCAACGGTAAGGGAGGGAACGCTGGCTGCCATATGCGACTTTAAAATCAACATAAAGGTGGTGAATATCCATCTGAACTTATTTGGTTTTCTTCAAGTTCTGCCGTAGTATGAATATTTCCTCAATTGTGGACTTCTCGGGCCTAAAACCACACTGGTAGGGTCCAACCAGATCTTATTGTTAGACAAATGGCTTCGACGCTCGCACTATGACAGACAAGCGATGTTGAGAACACTGATGCCTCTACAGTTTAGAGGGTCTCCTTTTTGTGAAAAAAGTAAACATTGCTGAGCTTTCTTACATCAGGCATGCACCAATCTTTCAAATGAGTTGGTGTATGTATCTCTACTAAGTCATTGCTGCCTTTAAAAGTTCGACCACTTCATTTTGGTCGGGCGGACAGAATTCTTGACTTACACCGCCAATAGTGAATGGTTCGCTCTGCCTGGGAGCGTTATTTTTGTCGTGTTCGCAGTATGGAAATTTGTCCATATCCTCAGCACAGACATGTGACTTTACTACAAGGTTTCCTTGTTCATCTCTATAAACTTCGGGTTCGGGTTTTGTTACCCTGGCATGTTCTTTTCACCTTTTGGTAAAACTTCGGGTCATTCTTCCTAAAATAGCAACTATCTGTTCCCTCATTCTTGCGCTGCTCAAACTTCATATTTCGTGCAGTGCTGGATTTTTGATGTGGCTTCTCGGCATCTTAGCCACTGGTCCTCGGCACTTGATGCTGGATGCAAAAGACGAAAAGAAGAAGAAAAGAAGAGATACACGTTCGACGCGGTGACGTGAAATATTGCCAAACGAAATAATGCCAAATTTTAAATAAGGCACCATTAGCCTCTTTCTGCAGGCGTTAGGTACCGCTCACGCAATTTCATTGCTCCGCTCGAGGTATGTGCTTTTCGTCAGGCAGGAACCTATGCAACTGTGCCCGAGTGGCACGACACGCAGGATGAAGGGATTTTAGACCTCTTTCCGCAGGCGGTTCGATTTTGGAATGGAAATAATGCTAAAGTTTTAGAATTTCGTTTTAGCGTTATTTCACATCATAGTTCGACGGAGGTTCTGGCGGCTTATTGCTATTGCAACCATTCAACGTCTTTTCATGATCATCAACAGGGAAAATTGTTGTAATGCCTAAAATATCCGTAGACGTACATTGCCCACAACTAGGTAGTAATTACTTGAGGAATGCCCTTCGTCGATCGCAACATAATCAATCTGGTTGATGGTTTGCTGATGAAGTGACCGCCATGTGGCTAACCTCATACTTTGGACATTACTCGTAGGTTTTCTTGAGGAGCTCGTAGAAACTTTCTTTGGTAGCATCGTCCTTTTCCTCGATTGAGGCGGGTGCGCATATAAGGATAATGTCGGTGAATTCCCCTTTGATACAGAGTATTATAAGACGTTCACTGACGACGTGTCGAAACCTCAAGACTTCGTGCCTAAGTCTGTCGTTTGTCTCGAATCCACTCCGAAATAGACGCTGATTTTGTTCCCTTAGCAATCACCGTAGTAAACATCCTTTTTCTTTTGCGGGCCATGTATCCTGGATGGCGGTGATATCTGCTTTATAGCAGTCTACGGCCTCTGCTATTTGTTCGGCTTAGTCGGTGTCCCTTCTTCGTTTTGCAGGTTGCAGGAACAACAAATTGGCGTCTTTCTTAAAGTTTCTCTTCTATTTCTTTAAATCGACAAGGTTATGATAAGAATTTAGATAAACGAAACTCTACCACTTGGGTGTTTAAGGTCGATTTGACCTTTTCTGGATTCCTCCCGGTTTCGTGTCCTTTCATCACTAAAGCTAATGCAGTCTTCCTTAAAGTTATAACACCACGCAGTATACCTCATAATAAGTGTGACATATTATAACTGCAGTGACTGTTGACATGACCTTCTTATAATCTAAAGTCCTTCATCTTACTTAAAAGTTTACCTGTCGTAATTGTGTTATAAATTTGAATTAAGTATTATTCAAAAATGTTGTGCGTTGAATTTTAATAATATCGAGGGAGAATTGAGAATAACTTTACCTTATTTATTCATGCATCTACTTCATACGAATAATTGAATTTAATTTTCCTCTGCACACACTTTCCAGTTTTATCTCATATAAATAATATCTTGTAATGGCATTCTTACGAACGAAGTAAGTATCGTTTGTTGGCACCTGCTATCTTTAACCTCATATGCTTACCTCATGTGTGAAATTCCATAATGCTACAACCACCCAAAAACCGATTTGTGGCAGACACTCTCGAAGCTTAAATATTACAAATCTTCACCCTCATAAGAGATTGCTTTTGTGGGACATCTGTTGGACAAGTGTTTTTATAGTTCCGATGGGAACGTGCCATTTTGTTTGGATTAATTAAATTATACATAAAGCAAAGTGTTTGCAATTCGTACCTGACTAAAGGGCACTCAAAAATTGTAACAGAAATGTGTTAAATTAAAAAAAATATATCCGCATGAACGAGTTGAATTTAATTTATTTTTAACGAGGCTAAGGAATTTCCTTTCAACATAAAATAGAATGAATAAATAATTAATTAAAGTCCTTCTCGAATCGATATTTAAAAAAAAACATAAGGAAAGGCTACAGTCCGCTGGGGGCGAACAGTATGATACCCTATCCATATCCCTATATGCCCCAAAGAAAAAAGCATTAAGAAGATTTTATTTCATTCTATTAAATAAAAAAAAAAAGTTTTGTTGAAAAAACGCCCCAAAAAGTGGGCGTGGCCAAAAAAATTTGTATGGGCGATATGTTGGAAAAAATATTGGGTAAATATCTTGTTAAACATTTTTTTTGGCTTTCTATAAAAATTTTCGACGAAAACAGCATTTTAGTAAAAAACGCCCACAAAAAGTAGGCGTGGTAAAAAACTTTATATGACAAACTTATAAAGGGGGGCAGCGCCTACATATCTTGTGAAAGATGTAACACTCTATCTCTCTAACTTTAGCTTTAAAACGGTTTTTTCTAAATTGAGGGCGTGGCAGTGGGCGTATTCACACTTAACCATTTCGGAGCCCTAGGGAATATGTGGTCCAAATTTCAGCTTCCTAGCTTAATTTAAAAGGCCTAAAAATTGCGTACGGACGGACGGATGGACTGACGGACATTGCTAGATAGTCTTAGGATTTGGTCCTGATCATAAATATATATACTTTTATGGGTCTACGACGAATATTAACGGGTGTTACAAACTATGTGTCAAAATTAATATTAATAGGATAGGGTATAAAAAGAAGTTAATATCTTTTCCACTTCACGCGGTCATAGCTGGACGCGGTTATGTTGATGTCATACAATTTGTAGGCTCTGAAATCACTAGACTCAGTCTCTCTAAAATCTATAGCGGCTCTAGAATGCCGATCCGACACAGTGTTGGTGTGTCCTTGGACTGGTTTTTCCCACGAAAACAATTTTTTCCCCCTTTTCCCTCTCCTAGTTGATTATGTATTATTTGAAACAACAGTTACTTTATTTCAATAAATGATTTTTGCGACCCATAGTTTCAAAGGCGTTTCACCCAGATGTGGTTTTTTGAGATCATCAGTGGATTGCCATATACACATCTAATTCATACGCACTTTTATTCTCTATTTCTCGCCGAGTATGTGCTTGTTTTCAAGTGTGAATTATGACCGCTACACAAAATCTTCACGTCGAAGACAATGACCGAATTTTTTAAAAAAGTTTTATTAAAACCGAACAAACAGCAAACAAACAAATGTTAAAAAATATTTTATAATTCCGTAAAATGAACTTACAGTGGTACAACTCGTGAATAATCAAGTTAAAGGTTTTACAATGTAAAATTAAATAACTTCAAAATGACTAAAAAACAGCACAAGCAAATAAAAAACACTATACATTATATAGGCTCATATTTTTTGTAGCGAGTGAATAAATAGATTGCATTTAAGCAGTCGCGTCTATTTTATTTCTTTTTTTATTTTTCACATCCGTTACTATAGAAAAATTGTTAGGATTCTGCGTTGGAATGAGTTAACGATAAGGAATATTTGACAACTTTTATTAAATTTAAAAAACATTTAGACCCATCATGTTTTTAATTTTTGAAATCTTCCTCCAAAAACCTTCTACTTTTTAGGTTTTCAACAACAATTTTTCAACGCTTTTCATTGTCAACTTCAAACTTATCACAATCTTCTACCTTTTCTGCCAAATCATGCATGGTACTGCAGTTCTTTCTTTTTTAAATATCAGTGGCTATAACCGAATTTAGATGGGCTCAATTCCTTAAAATAGGATTACGTAGTAGAAATTTGATTAAGCTTAAGAGATGAAAAAAAGGTTGGGAACGGTTTTTAACCATCAAAATTCCCACAAAAAGGTAAGCTATTGAAAAATCTGACCTTACGTGGATAAGTGGCACAACTTGTCTTGCGACGAAACTGATTTGGCCTAAGCTGGATCTGAAACGAAGGTGAGAAAGTGTTTGATCTCTCTAAAAAGACTGCACGTTAGCTCTAAAATAGGTGTCACAACTGAATACTGTCTTATAGGCTTCCTTGCTACTAGGCTCAGCATGTACTCAAATGACTTCTGCAGAAGCTGCATGGACGCGGAGGAAGAGGAGACAATCCTACCCCTTGTTTGCATGCCTTCTTTTCCTGCTCCACCCCCCATAAACGTAAGGACCTTCTTCCATTACAATCTTGAAGATCTTTCAAGCATTGGCGTTAAAGATCTCTGTCGCTATATTCAAAACACCAAATGGTTTACACTAAGTAGTGTAGTAAAAGTTTAAATCCACGTGGTAACACAACGACCTCTTTTGGTCTATGTGAGTCGGTCTCGCCGATTGCCACTCCAACCTAACCTAACCTACACCCTTTTCTTTCCATTTCAAAAATTGGATTTGTTCCTTTATTCGGCGAGGTAATGATTAGATTGTAACCATTCCACTTTACTTTACCAGTTTTGAATAACTTTGGCACTAAGGCCAATCAAACGTTGCTCTTGTTTTGTTAATTTGTTTGGTCGAGAAGTTTAAAGACTTCTTCGCACTTATTTAGGGACTTTCTTTGAAATTACCTTTGACGAAGTTCGAAGGTGCTATTTCCTTAAATCATTCGTGGTCCAACTGGTGTAGATGTTGCTACTGATATGTATGCAAATATCATTCTCCGCTGTCAAACCAAAAAAGAATTCAGGGTGCGACTCGACAAATATAGTCAATAAATACTCCACTATCTCAGCGGTACAAAACAATTTTGGTCTTTTGTGTAAAACGTAAACAGGCTAATTTATAGACGTATTAAAAGGAGTGTATAAAGTTATGCGCGCTTTAAAACCCAAAAATGTTAGTAATAACATTGTAAAGGGTGATTTTTTAAGCGTAGTTTTTTTTCAAATATTTAAAATATTTATGTTTTAAAGACAACTTCATGTAAATATTGTCCGCGGCTCCGTTTCAAATGTCCATTCGAAGGTCCAATTTTGCGTCACTTTTTCGAGCATGTCGGCCTGTATTCGACTAATGACGCGCGTTATGTTATCCTGTAAGGCTCAATACTGTTCGGCTTATCCACATAGGCTAATAGTCAAGAGGCGTTAAATAGCATAATCTTGTCGGCCAACTCACAGGGCCATTTCGAGAGACAAGATGCTCACTAAATTCATCTTTCAAAATTTCCATTGTTTCACGAGCCGTGTGGCATGTGGCACCGTCTTGATGAAACCACATGTCAACCAAGTTCAACTCTCCCAACTGGGGCAAAAAAAACGGTCGTCTTTGAAGAAAAATGTACCGCTGATGCCACCAGCCCATAAACCACAACAAACTTTCGTTTTTTCGGGATGCATAGGTAATTCTTGTATGGCATGTGGCTGGTCATCACTCCAGATGCGGTAGTTTTGCTTGTTTACGTATTCGTTGAGCCAGAAATGAGCCTCATTGCTGAACACAATTTTTCGATAAAAGAGCGGATTTTCACATTTTTCACAGAGCACGAATTTTGATAATAAATTTCAATAATTTGCAATCGTTGCTCGTTTGTAAGTCTTTCCATGATTAAATGGCAGAGTATACTGAAAACTTTTTGCTTTGACAGATGAAGTTTGGACGCCATTACTAACCAGTGCTGCCAACCTGAAAAACTTATCTCTTAAAAAATCACCCTTTGCAATGTACTCCCTTTAGAATAATTTAACGCAACAAGATTCATGTGGCACTATCCGTATTTACCGTATTTAAGCCATTCTCAGTAATTTCCTGTATGCTGGCTTTATTCTTGTAGCAAATAAATCGTATCAGATATACATAAATGTGTTTTTGTATGGAAATGTTATTTTGTTTTTCTCTTTCTCTCATCCGAATTTGTGTTCAACAAAAACTATTTCAACATTTCTATTCAAGTGATTTTGACTGATGATAAATTGTGATGATTTTTAATATAAGTGGGAGAGATACGACAGTGCAGTGATTTGGCAGCGGATTGAATTATGTATGTTTCTTTTTTAAAACGTGTACGAAAAATGCACAATAGAATTAAAAAGCTTTTACTTCGTTTACATATTCTTCTTAAAACGAAATTTTCGGGTCTCAACAAAATAAATTCAACTTTTTTTTTTACAAACAGCTGAGTTGTGTAATAAAGCTTATTGTAATAGATTTTGCCTTATTCAGGTGCATTACCTGATATAAGCCTTTACAATGCTGCGGATATCTTCTTTTGTTCAAAATGGTGTTCCAGATGTTAGCTCTTCTGACAAAGCCAATCGACTTGAGCGCGTTTAGTATATAATGAGGCAAATCCACTTTCATGCTTGCACAGTTGCAAAAGTACTTAATGATCTAAATATTTACACATCTGCCAGTCTGGATGTGTTTTTTCCAGTTGTTCTGTAAATTTTGATCTGCCCTCATTTTTTAGTCTCTTTCCAAAAAGATAAAAAAAATACAACGCGTGTTTCATTTTTTTCATGATCAATTGTCATCTCATTAAATATCTTGAATTTCGAAATTCTACAATAATGATTTCGAAGCAAAATGTCCACTACGGATTCGAAGCCATAAATCACAGAAAAGTGCAAAAAACCAACAATTTTGCTCTAAAAATATTAAGGGCATTTAACAGAGCTTAGCATCAAGCTCTTCCATCTTATTCATTTGATTAGAAATAAATAAGAAGATGCATTTCGGTACAAATTGACTTCATCGAGGCTCTTTTTGTCTTTTAAATTATGACCTTTAAATGTTCAGGAAACCGTGTAGGATGTAATGGTCCTTGCACCGTGGTTGCCGAAAGGCTTTCTATACTCGGTATGCGTATTAATGCCTTTCGCTGTTGTAATGATCATACATTCGATGTCGCTGAAAGCGCTGCAAAATGTCTAGGTTTTCTCTACCGGTGCACGAAATTGCTTAGCCGTTATGTTCAGGTATTTATCCGCCCAAAACTCGACTATAATAGACATATGTGGTCAGCTGCCACAAAAACTACTTTGCGTTGCTGGATAGGATACAAAAACAAGCGATAAAAGTCAAAGGCGACAGAAGTATAAAGTTTGATTCCATTCAAGGCCCTCATAAGGCTGTCTGTATTTTCTATTTTATCATCAGGGTAAGGAAGGTGAAGAATTGTGTCTTATTCCTTCTCATCCATGAAGCTAATACAAAAGTAATTTGAACAAGCGCTAAGCCCGGTTGTGTGCCTGCCTATCAGACAGTGTCCAGTGACACCAATTTTGTAGCACTAATAAACTCTTACAGCGTTTTAGATCCAGCTTAGGCCAAATCTGTTTCGTTTGCCAGACAAGTAGTACCACGTGTCCAACTAAGGTTAGCTTTTTCAATTGCATGCAGTTTTAATGTGAGCTTACATTTAGAAACTGGTATGCTTGGCGTGTTTGTAATATATTTGATGGTTGGGCTTATAGTTCGGAGTCCGGGGTTGCCCATGGCCTCAATCAACAAGCACCTCCAGCTATGCACATCAAGTTGATTGAGGTCGCCTTCCAATTGGTGTGCCCCCTAAGGTGGAGTCTTCCTCTGCTACATTGTCACTCAAAGACCTGTCGGGCTGGAGCGTTGCTGTCCATATAATCTACGTACCTCAGACATCGCAGCCGTTAGGTTTTTACTAGCTCAGCTCATTAAATCTTCTACCTTACACTCCATCAATACAAACTGGATCAAATATCGAACGTTCTCCCAGGAGGTTTACATCCGATTTTGGCGGAACCTATACTTCTGCGCCATACAATAGTACCAGGATGACTTGTGTCGTATATAAAAAAGTATATCGTCGCACACACTACAGTTGGATAAGCTAGGCTTAAGGTCTTGTTTGGGCCGTTTACGCTTAACATTTTTTTTATTTTTTTAGTTGTTACATATTAGAAAAGTAGGTATCGCAGTGCGTTCTCTGTTTCAATTTTGGCCGCTGGAAGAGTGGGATGAACATCCAAATGCGAAAAAGTCTTAGTCCCTGTCTCTGCGTGTAAGTTTGTAAGAACATTTACTCAGCATTTCACACAAAACACACAGCTACCTCCCGTTTTCTGCAAATATTTATATCTCATCGTAATGGTGGCGTCATACAATACAAACAAGTCCTTGCCATGAACACCAAACCGAGAAACTGAACTGAACACACTTTAATATTCTGTCCCTAAATTGATGGTGGCAATTTAGCTCCAACAAAAAAATCGGATAACTTAATCCTAGTCGCCTAGTCCTCCCAGTAGGTACACTCACCTTCAGCACAGTCCTGTGTTCCTATATTTACTGGAATGTGGTACACTAAAGCGTTTGGAAAGACAGAAATTCACAAGGAACATTCCTGAAGTAGGTAAATATCCCTTATAACCGCAATGTTTTCGCCTCAAATGGCAATTTCCTCGAACAATACCCTGTGTCCTTTGTGCTAAGACCGTACGAAGATAAGAATTCCACCGTAATGCGGGTGTGGGTGCAGATGCGGGTGTGCTCGCTGCTATTTCGCCACCCCACGATTGATTTGATATCTAGCTTTAGACATTGTGATGAAATCGATTACGCTATTAGCTATTCGATGTTCCTCAGGATCTATCTCTCTCTCGGCTAAATTGTTATTACTGCTGAGCTTCCTTTGGTGTCTTTGTCTTCCTAGTGTTGGGAAGAGGGGGCTTTGGTGGGGGCGGCCATTGCGCTCTGCGTAATGATTGGGATCATAATGCCAATCAAACATCTTCTACTGGGAGTGGCAATGGCAATGGCTGCGGCACTGCTGAAGTGATATATATTAGTTATGACATGTTTCGCCCCGCACTGTGGTAAGTTTATAAATTGTCTGTCTTAGGATGTTGGTATCATCATCGCCGCTGCTGTAATTACACTAGAGTATCGTGGGTGAGAGAATTTAATGTGACGGAGATTTATAAATGAAATGAATTTTAGGGGACGAGATATTAAGTAGTGTCATTATTTGGGGGTCGATTTAATCGAAATGTTCCGACGTGTTATTACTTGGAAATTATTAAGGCTTGTTGTGTTTATTATTGTTGGGGAGGAAACTTCAGGCTGAAGCAAGACTACTGGTGAAGGTTATAATTTGAATAATCGAAAATGTTGTAGATAGTAATAGTATTTCCAAGGCTTGACGGAAGTGGAAGTCGCTTAATGAAGGTAAGCTGTTTGTTTTGCTTTTTCGGAGGGAGTTCGGTCAAACAAATTTATTTGTTCAAGAGACAATCTCACTTTCTCTTTCCGCTGCTGAGTTAAATGAAATTTTATATCAAAATGGGCCTGTTTATTGTTTTATTATGTAGATTCATCAAAATTATTCCTTTCCTCTTTGTCAAGTTTACTTGACAAGCTTTTAAAAAAGTGGTACGCTGCTTCGGGGTTAAAAATTGCATCGCTCTGAAATGAAAAGTCGATTTCACTACCCACGAGCCGGGACAGCTTCACATTGACTAATCTTCCGACGCTTAGTAGTTGGGAGAACAAGTCGGCGAGCCTACGAGAGTTTGTTGTTTTGGCTCTGAGGTGGTTATCAGTGAGCCAAATTTGATGTCAAAGACTGGTGGCTGAGTATTTTGTACAACAAATCAAGTGATAATGTTTGTGGAAATGCAGGCTGAGAGCTGATTGTAGATTGGCGGATTCCGCTGCCTACGACCACTTGTTATTGTTACTATTGAAAAGCCAATTTAAGGTGGTCAAGTATTGAGAGACACTGTATATCTGAGGCTCTATGGCCTTAGTTTTTGTTAGTTCTAACGAAGATCTATGGGGTTAATGAAATTAAGCTGGAATAAACTTGAAGACAGGGCACTGTCTCCTGCGCAAACACGCAAAGAGGAGCGATATCTACAGATTCTGCGCAGATCTGCTGAATGTGAAGCAATAGCCTTGCTTTGTCAAAGAAAATTTTTAAGAAAATACTCTGTAGGGAAATTGGATGCTTTACCAGTTAAGTTTTATTTGGTATTTTTGCCTGTTGAATGCCCAGGGATCGCGATGAACCCATTTTGGTGCCTAGTGTTGTATTTTCAACAGACTCCTGCTTGACCTGTTTAACCTAACCTACTTTCGAAAGAATTTCAGGGCTGGTGCTTAGATCCCCATTATATTTAAGCAGCATTTCGAGCTGCTGCTAAACGGTCATCATGTAGAGAGAGATAGGGCAAAAAAAGAGCCCATGTCCAGTCAATGACTGAAAAACCAGTAGTGCCTGGTTCCACCCGGAAAATGGATTAGATATAAAAAAGCTTGAGGACAACAAGGCCGCCGGCTCTGATAGTCTACCTACAGAACTCTTCAAATACGTAGGCGATGTTTTGGTATGCGCATGCACCAAATCATCAATCAAGTTTGGGTGGAGGAAAGCATGCCCGATGAGTGAACCATTAGCTCCATAAGCCAAATCTACAAGAAAGGCGATCTCATGTCTTGCAAGAACTATCGAGGCTAAATGTAGCATATAAGATCCTATCCAACGTACTGTACGAACGTCTCACACCCTTCTGCAACACACTAATCGGCATGTGCCAGTGTGGCTTCCGGCCCGGCAGATCGACCGTAGACGAAATCTTCACGTTAAGGCAAATCCTGGAGAAGACCAACGAATTTCAAGTCGAGACTCACCACGTCTTTATCCAACTGTGTCGCGTGACGCTGGAGAACACGCGGTGCAATGTGAAGTTTGGCAACAGTTCCTCTGAACTCTTCCAAACATGCACCGGATTTTGGCAAGGTGATGCGCTATCATTGTGACTTTTTCAACTTTGTTCTTGAGAAGATATTGCGCAGGGCAGGTGTCAGCACGGAAGGCACTATCTTCAACAGATCCGTCCAGCTACTGGGATAAGTGGACGATATTGACATTGTCGGACGCAACCAACGTGTCGTGATAGTAGTCGAGGTCGGTGTAAACTTAACTACGAACGACATCTTATTGGAGATCCTTTGAAGCCGCTGCTACTTCAGTTTGGCGAAGCAAACGGGTTGACAAAGTGCAAGTTTTGCTATACGTCGCCGAGTGCTGGAAGATAAGCAGGAACGGAAGACCGAATCTCCGTTTCAAATACCAAGCCATCGCGGATGCCGGAGCGCTTGGTCTGGAAAACTAAAAGTAGCATGCGCGAGATCTTATAGAATGGAAGGCTACGGTGTCTCAGGCAAAGACTCTTACAGGTCGGGAGCCAATAAGTTTCATATACAGCGTATTCTATAAAAGACATGCAGTTTTATAAGCGGTTACAGGTTAGGTGTGCTTGTGAGCTTGTCAACAAAAAAAAGTGCCAACTTTCCGAAGAACACTTTAAACCAAAATAAATAAATAAATAAATCCCCGCTTAGTCGGTAATCTCTTTATTTGTTATTATTTTCGAAATTATACTTAGAAAATCTTTATCGCAAAGTGGATACAATTTATCGCAGCTTCTTCCCAAAAATCCTTGTTGTTCCGATTCCTCATACACTTCCTTGTAGATGAGCTCCTTACTTCCAAACGCTTCGTGCATTGAAGGGCTGTAATTGAAAAGAGAAAAGAAAATAGTTTTCAAGTATATAATTTAAATAATTTGTCCATAAATAAATCAACAACGAAATACAGTGTGCATACTTAAAGAGGGTATCCCATTTATGTGTAGGAATACTCATGCAATCTACTTAATGTTGGTGTATTAGATACACGTTTACGGATTCGATTTTTTTCTTGCTGTAGCGTATGGCTACGTTAAATGTTGTTGTTTGAATATGACCGTCGATTTCAATCAATCAATCACATTCAATTTAAATCAATCGGTGAAATGGATAATAAGGATAATAAATTTCTAGTTCAATATGTTTCTTAAATCTTTATGAATTTTAAATGCGATTTGGAGATGAAAAAAATGTATTTATATTTTAGTTAGGTAAATATTTTCGTAAGAGAGAAATAAACTCATTTCTTCTGTTAAAATGTTAAACTTAAGAGTGCAGCGAACCGAACAACGCAGATATCTGTAAACTGTAAATTGCCATAAAATGGGATGAAAAAAAACAAAACTTAAACAGCAAGTGCTTAACCTACGCCAAATGGACATTTCGAAACGGCTGTTTAAACTTTAAACACGAATTTGAGGCAAATCCGTCGTACCGTTTCGCCATACCGCTGCTGGACACACCCGAAATGGTGATAATATCTATATCTCTATATATAAAAATTAGTTTCTCTTTTATGTGCGACCTTAAATTGTCTATAATTCGGCATTCATTAAACATTTCAAATGCGTTCGAAAAAAAATGTTCGATATCCGTCTAGCCAAAGTTTTTGTTGACCATTTTTAGAGCTGAATAATAAAGCATTGACGAAATTGGAAGATTTCTGTATGATGATTTCGAATGAGCCACTTTTTCAATTGTAAATGAAAATTTCGGTACCGCGAAATAAAGCCAAATTAAAGATTTTGACCAACTTTCAAAAATTGGCCTTATTTCACGTCTCGAGAATAATCATACAACATAGTTTTTCCAAAGAAATAAACTTTTTAATTTCACTGATTTTTACCAAAATACGATATCGCATCATCAGGGCTCTCATCGCGTAAGGCATAAACGACCGACCGACGTCGTTTTGGTAATGCTTCTTCTTCGTGTAACAACTAATTTACAAAGATCGTCTTCGCGATTCGAGATATCATCGTTTTTTGTTGGTTCACATAAGAAAATCAACTGTCAAATTTGTAATCGTCTTTGGAGTGAATTTTTTGTGAATTCCTTAAGAAAATTAAATATTTAGAAATTATAATTGTGAAACATATATTTTCAAATGAAGTTCTTAAACATGACGTACTTTTTGAAATGGTTTGCCTGGTGTCTGGTATATCCAAACTCATCGTGCCATGCGATCTAAAACAATGCTTCTTCGAGAAGATCGACATTTGTTTCGGCCATTTGGTGGCACCCTTAAACGAATTACCTTAACCCTGCTTTGAAACTAAAATAGAACGCTGTGAAGAAGTGTTACTCTTATCAAATCGATGGGATATTTTAAAGTCTCTACAAACTCAATTCAATAACAAGGCGGAAGTAAGAAAAATTTTGCAAACATTTTGACATATCATACTGACAAAAATTTTTGTTTTTTGAGATGCCACATTTTGCAAGCAGTTACTTTCAAATTGTTTAAATTTGAAAAACTTCCAATGATTCCAGACAGATGCCCTCATACAATTTCACCGATTAAAATTTCCAATTCGTTTAGTGTTTGCCAGCACGATCAGAAAGTCGTAAGACTATATTGAGGTTTTTCGCATGGCCACGAGTTTATCATTAGAAATGATCAAGGGAAATTAAAAATATTGTCCATTAATTAATAAACAAAATATTTAAAATGTTTGCTTTTACAATTTGAAAAAAAAAAAATATATCAGGAAGACTTTAATAAAATGTTGAATACCACGCCACTTGTCGCAGTTTAAAATAAATTTCAATAAAATTATTCAAATAAAAATAATTATTTAAGAACAAATTAAAAATATTTCCGGGCAAAACAACAAAATGTTTCTAAATTAAACGTAAGAAAACCTTTTCTTTGTGGCAAAGGTAGGTACAGCAGCTTAGATTCTATAAAAAGTCGCTGAGCAGTTTAATAGTAATGCGTTAAAATTCGGAACAAGTATTTACATTGAGCGAACCCACAGACAAAACAAGCTGCGCGCGATGCAAATTCTTCTGTAAACGTTTACCTTAAATTTTAGAATGAGTTTTGAGCCAGAAAGTTGACTAAAATAGATTCAATCCGAAGAGTGAGTGAAATAACACTGAATAGTGTGGCATCAGTCTCTTGTCGAAAATGCGTGCATTTGGGATTGATGTTACCCTTCTTCAATGGTTAGGAAATTTTCCCTTGCAACGTTTAATTCAAGTTGTTTTGGGCGGTTTCTCGCTTACTTAAATGGCGTTAAACCAACAAAGTGAAATTTAATACTTCCAAAATACAATGCTGTCTTCTGTATGTAAAGTAAAACCCCAAAACTCTGCCATTATCATCACTTGCATAGCTGAAGCGAAAAACTTTTCATTCTCCGTTTGCATGTTGATGACAACCTTCGTTGGAATGACCACATATTCCATGTCGCCAAGAACGCTGCAAAACGTCTAGGCTTCCTTAAGCGATGCAAGAAATATTTCACCCCTTCTGATCTGGCTAGAATCTACAAGGCGTTTATTCGCCCCAAACTTGATTACAATGCTCATATCTGGTCCGGTGCTCCAATTGTATGTCTGGAGCTACTTGGAGTCGTCTCTTACATGTCATTGTCTTATCGTTAGTTCCACCACAAGTGCTCAAACAAAATAGCCAGTTGCATGCCACCCCTTGAACAGTTCAACTGCAATACCCGTAATGACAGGAATGCTCATAAGTTTGGACGTACAGTGAGATATTAAGATTCATTCATCAGCCGTTCTACACGAATGTGGAATGCTGTACCACGCTCTGTTTTTTCTACACATTTCAGTTTTCAGACACTCAAAATCAATGTGCATCGGCATCTCCTCCTTTTCTGTTATCCCTAAATTTCTTTAATGCCCACACTGCTTTTTATTCTTTTTCCTTGTGTTGCGAGTGAACATATTTGTGTTCAGCGAACAGCGAGTTGGCTACTGTTGGTTAGTATTCTTGACAACTAAGCCAGGGTTCCAAAGGCGTTAAAGTCTTTTCCAGTACCATCTTTAAACATGAAAACGAAGGAGCATAAACGTATGCATAAAGTGGTTGTATTGGTACCAGGAATATTTTCAAGTAAAATCATGAGCCACCAGGCATAGCCTTGGCCTAAATCCATTGAGAATCGAGCCGATGATCTGGCGCACCCAACACCACTTTCTCGCGTTAACAGCCAACAACTCTCTCTTTTAAATATGATACAACTGTATCGTAGAGCTGTAGGAAACCAATATTCCGAAAATTTCAGTTGATATTCCAAAGAAACCAACCAACTTACCTCAGGATAAACGTAATTATTTCCGTGATTAAATTTTCCTCCTCATCGGGAAAGGGATGCTTAGCAAGTTCACACACACTTTTCATTAGGCACGTTTCATGGAGTCCATAGCTATGAACATATATAATAATTAACCAACACAAATGTTACTATCACATTGGCCTGGTACCTCACTAAAAGATCCTCCAATCCGGTGTACAATTCACCAGCAGTAAAGTCATTCGAATGGACCTCATCATGAACTTGATACTTTGACCGATCAATATCTTTAGCTTCTCGTTTATTATAAATTCCCGGCCACGTTGGCACCGAGTAGAAATGCGTCAAATTAGACGGTAGATCGTAGTTCATTTGAAAACCCCAATCCACGTAAATTTTATGGTTTGGCACATGAACTGGCACCGAAAGAGATGCGGTAATCTAATGGATTTTAAATGATAAGTTGACACTTATGAATTGTAGACCAGGGAGAACACGTACCTGAAATACGGTCGTTTTCGGGAAAATTAAATAGCAATGCGAATAGTTTATCAAACAAATGAGGCTAAGCACTGAGAAAACGGAGTTCATTTTGAGTAATAAATTGAAGTAATTTTTTTATGAGACGATAGTTTGCTTTTGCACTGTCAAACTTTGCGCGTAAACTGTAGTCTGATCCGAAAAAATCTAAGCAATTGTATGTATCGCTTATTAACATATCAATTCGGGAACAACTACATTGGTTGTTTATTTTTATTATTAACACTGTCTTGTTGTTAGCACTTCAATTTATTGAAATATCAAACTTGTACTTGGGCTGTACTGAGTTTGTTAGCATAGCATTTTTAGAAGATTCAGTTCAATTCAGTTCAATAAACGTTGGGCCTAAAAACTTATTGGATGTAGATATGTGTTAATTATTTTTACTATTGAACTATATAATTTAAGTGACTTATTGGGCTTAGTAAGTGGGAGATGATTACACTAGTTTACACAATACATGTGCCTATAATTTTAGGTGAAAAAAAAAAAATAGTACCGGCTAAGCACAAATTTATCTTAAAAAATAACGCATTAGGGAAGACACACAGCATATATGGGAATCCCAGAAACCCTAATAAAGCTTCTCCGTGCCGCGTAAATCCTGATGTATACGTTCTATGTGGCTATGGAGAAAGTGGAGATCTTCTACTACTCGTGGTTCAATATAATTGTCTAATTTTTCCAAAAAAAGCTTTGCCTTCACTTAGAAAAAAATTTGTCCAAGCTGTCATCGAATCTGCATATTTTATATCTGATTGATGTCTGAGTTGATGTCTGATTTGCGGACGGTCAAGAACACCTGCTTTAATCCTTTCCATTGTTAGCCGAGCAAATGGTCGGCAAATGTTAGGAAAACTGCTTCAAAACTGGTAATAAAATTTGAGTAGGGGGTACCTCAAGGTGCAGTTCAGGGAACATTACTGTTGATAATTTATATTAACGATATGGAGAAAATGCTGAGACAGTCGACGTCAGGTTGCGGACGACACTTTATTGTTCGTATCTCGTATCGGGGTTTTCAGTCGACGATTGCATAGATAAAGTGAACTTCGTCCTCAAAAACCTAAATTGAAATTACCTAAGAATGAATAAGCTAAAACTTAACGCAAATAAAACTAAATCCATACTTATTAATGGAATCTCTAATAAAAACGTTATTAATGGTGAAGTTATTGAACAGGTGAATGAAATTACGTGTTTAGGAGTGATCATTGATAATCAATTGAAGTTTGTAAAAAAAATGCAAAAAAAAAATTGGTTCTTTAGAAGAATTAGAGGTAAACTATCGATGGATAGCGCAATTAAAATTTATAACGTAATGATAAAGCCGCATTTCGAATATTGTTCAACAATTTTGTTATTGGGCCCAAATCAAATTATTTTTTGGGTGTAATTTATTTTTTATATTAAACAAAAATACAGTTAAAAATCTAAATTAATTAGCATAATATATCTAATTAATTGATAAGAAATAGCGAGATGCTAAATAAAGAGTCTAATTGTAAATCTAAATATAATTTCATATTTAATGACGGCTGGCGAATTTTGTTCCGAGGGATCAATTGATTGCGGAATACAGTTTGCTAACCAGGCGTTACAACCCAATGTTCTTGTTAAGCTCTGCTGTCCCAGCGACATATCATACTTAATGTAATCGCTCTTTGGCCGACAAGAAAGTTCAATAGCTAAACAATACAGAAAAGGTGAATAGACGTTGAAACATTGTAATTTTTTCATCAATTCTGCATTTTTCATTATTAGTGGTTGCTGCGTTGAACTACCCACTTCCATTTATCCCACCTCTTTCCATACTTGGTGTGTTCAAATCACAGCTAAATGACTACATTTATGACATTTTTTAAGAAATATTCCTTAATTATTCTAAACATTTCTTTTTTAGAGTTCCTGGATTTAAACATCTTGGAGTCAAAACTTGACTTGATTTACGCATATTCATAAAGATTTCATTGTAACGAGTTCAAATCGTATGTTAGGAAGAAGGTAGTTCAAATTATTTGATAACCTAACTTTAAATGCGCTATGCGAACAATAGCCTAAAACCGCAAAATGATCAATTGCCCGAAAATATGGGGTCAGTTATTCATAATGAAGGATCGCCAATAAAATTATGAACATTTACCCAAACGTTGAAATGAACAATGGCCCAAACTTTTGGATCTGGTGTCTGGTAAATTTGGACGGCGCTTTTGGCAACTAACAGTAACTTTGAAATTAGTTTTATATATATTTTAGTCCACAATGATCCACTGCAACCTCTCCACCCCCTATTAAAGTCTATTACGAAATGTCGTACTTACGTTATTTAGTTTTGAAAATCAATAATGTCGTGTCAAATTTCAGGCGCTCTTACTTTAGCCTCGATTCTGTATTATTATATTGAGTTTAGATGGCGCTATTTTACCTTGTATAACTTGAATTTATGTCACTGTTATATCTATTACGGAAATTTAGTGCAGAGGACAGAAAGTTGGCTTGGCTATTGTATTGAGGTTTACTTTTTGGTTAATAAAAATTAGCAATCGCCCGTCGTTTTTTTGGGCGATTATTCATATTTGGCTTATCATATATTTAACTTGGGCCATGGGGAGAGTACGATAACTTTGGCGCCAAAAATTGAAAACTGATTTTGGAAGACGGGTTAAATACAAGCATTTTTTTGTATGGAAGAGGGGGGGTCTATCTTGCGCCGTTTAGGCGAGAAGGACAATGTAAAAAAAAATTACTTAAAATGGAAAACAGTGTATTAAAACACAATGGCAACACTTACAAAAAAGTGCAATAGCACTACTATTACTAAAAAAGTAGTCAAAAATTAGAAGACCTAGAACTATATGCTTTTCTGTGTTCGATTAGGAATAAATACGGGGAGTAACTACAAGCAGTGAACTTAGTGCTTTGTTTTCCAATTCTGGAAAAACCAGCCTTCAATATTTATTTTTAATTTTTTTTTTTCAAAATTTTGAGTTTGATGGTAATTTTTTGAAAAACTGTACATGGAAATAACTGAATTTAAGAACAAATATAAAGGAATGAATTCTTGGCTTTCAAAACTGCTATTGTAATTTTTTGTAAGCGTTGCCATTGTGTTTTAATACACTGCTTTCCATTTTAAGTCATTTTTTTTTACATTGCCCTTCCCGCCTAAACGGGGCAAGATAGACCACTCCCCCTCCCATACAAAAAAAATGCTTGTTATTAAACCCGTCTACCAAAAACAGTTTTCAATTTTCGGCACCAAAGCAAGCTTCACCAACCAACTATTTGTGTGTGCAAAGCTATATTTTTAACAACGAATTGGTTCTATACCGAACGGAAAATTTGACAAGGCTCTCCTGAGTGTTAATACTCTCTAAGGTTTTCCAGAGTTTGGCAGGGTATTGAAATCAAGTTATGCGATACAAGGGGGAACTTGCACGGATATAAAAATTTTTTTATCAAATTAGAAACAACCACTTACCTAAGAATGAACGTCACGATTTCAGTGATCAAATTCTGCTCATCGTCATGAAAGGGATGCTTTGCCAATTCACAAACACTCCTCAACAAACACGTTTCATGGAATCCATAACTGGAAACAATCATAGATTATCTCTATCACTCAAATGATTCCCATTCGTTTTTACCTCACAAGAAGATCCTCTAATCCAGTGTACAATTCACCAGCAGTAAAGTCACTCGCATGCACTCCTTCGTTGACCTTATATTTCGAATGATCAATGTCCTTGGCTTCTCGTTTATTATAAATTCCCGGCCACTGTGGTATGACATAGAAATATGTCAAATTTGACGGCAGATCGTAGTTCATTTGGAATCCCCAATCGAAGTACATTTTATGGTTGGGCGCATACACTGGCGTTGAAACTGACATCGTCATCTGATGAATACGATAGGTAGAGATAGTGCAAAAAGTAATAAAAACCGAGTACCTATACCTGAAGTACAGATGTCTTGGGAAAAAGTAAATAGCCATAGGTGTGATTTATCAATGAAAAAATCCCAAAAACTAGGCCGATCTGCATTAATTTAGGCATTTTTGATGTTGAGGTATGTTCACTGTTAACACAAAAAAATAAATTTATTCACTGTTTAGAACTGATATTTGCATAATACGCGCGTACTAGAAGTTTCTCTTCAATAATGAGCGTCAAAAAGCCTAGTTTACTGGAAGACTTTGTGCGTGAACTGTGTCGGTCTGATCGAGGAAATGTGGATGTTCTATGTGATGAACTCGTTGAGGAATGTAGAACAAACGGCACCGGGTGTTTGCTTCAACAATTAGCACTTGGCAGTTCGTGCTGGTGGAATTAAGTTGTTGTATCACTCAATCAGAATTATTATGGGACACAAAATAAAATCGTAACGAGTTTATTAACCGCGTTACTCTTGACATAAATGCAGGTGTTATTTGTGTATTGTGAATGTGTGACGTGATGGTTCATTTTTTACTTCTTTTCTTGATGTTCATAGTAGAAATGCTGAGATTTAATGCACGCATTTGCTCAGTGGCAAGTGCATTGCAACATATTTCCTTGGGAATAATTCACGATTTGGTGGAGAACGCACAATGTTAACATAATGTTCTACATATATATCCAGGTCAACAGGTTACTTGGACAAATTTTACGTTTTTGGTTGTCATATTTTATACAGGAAAATGAGCTCCACTATTAGGTCGATAGGTGAGAGTAAACTAAGAAATGGATGCTCAATAAGAAATATGAAATAAATATTAGGCGTAAGTACAGGCCCTAAAGCCTTACTTCCAAAACATTATATTTGCGAAGATATATGCAGTTTAATTCCGATTCTGAACGGCAATTTACTTTTAAGAAGCTCCTCATGACAGTTCTTTTGAATGGTTGTCAGACTTTCACAAGAGGTGGGACAGCGAATAAAAACTTTTAGGTGATAAGGGTTGGGTAAGTGTTGGTAACCCTACAGGGGTATTTTGGCTCGGAGACTCGGAATATTTGCTTCTATCTCCGGGCTCCGTTCCTAGCTTAAATTTGTCCGGGCCGCAGTGCTATAATTTAATTCTTAAGCATTTGATATAGCTTAGAAAAAACTTTACATTTAAAATCACATATTTTAGAAGCAAACTACATGCAATGGTTTATTCCCACTAAGTATTTGCAATAAATCTATGCTGTGGCATAGAAACGCTTGCCAACTAAATCCAGAAAGCTAGGACTTGTTTCGGATACTTTAACCTGAATTGCAAAGACAACACGATAGCCTAGCCCAAGAAATAATGTGCAGCATGCTATGAAAGAGTATGTTTGTAATAAGGCGAAGAAGCCATAAAGCCATATCGAAACGAAATCAAAATAATAAGAAATAATAAGTTTTGGTTCCAGTAATCTTAGCTCTAGACTCTAGAGGCGGGTATATCTATATTGAATCAAGGAACCTCTTTCCACAACAGGTTACTATTTTGTGCGGTCTTAAAGCAATCTGCATCACAGCTACTTATTTCTTCAATATTAAATCTGGTTTGAATGCTACTACAGATAATAATATATGTTTTATGGTCTCTTTTTATACACTATCCCTAGGGTATTATAATTTTGACTCATTGTTTGTCATACCCCTTAATATACGTCCTCTAAATAGACCATTTGTGATCAGCATCAAATCTTATGACGATTTAGCAATATCCGTCTGTTCGTTATTCGATTTTAGGCCTTAATTTTTGACGGGAAAGTTTTAAGATATTTTTGCGTTAAAAAATCCGCATTAACTAAGATCTTGGTGTTCTCAATTCATCTTAAACTAAGTAATTGTCCTGGCATGGAACATTTATCTACGTCGATGTGATTAAATTTGGAAAAACTGAATAAAGTACTTCGTATTTATAAATGGAACCAAAGTCAATTTAAATTGATGCAGTCAGATGATGATGAAGTTACCACTTTTAAATAAAACAAAAACTCTCGCTATTATAAGGGGAAGGACAAAATAAATTTTCAAAATCTCCGGGCCTAACCGTTACTGCAGTTGATAACGTAGTCCAACGCACTTAACCACTAAGGCACTGCAGCCACTGCTTATTAAAATTATAAAGAAATTAGAAGGAAAAGCTACAGTCCGCTTGAGGCGAACAGTATTATACCAAAAACTTTGTATGGGCGATATATTGGAAAAATATCTTATTAAGTTTTTTGAGGAAAACTGTATTTATGTGAAAAATTACCACAAAAACAAGCAAACAACTTTATATGACAAACTTATGAAGGAGGGCAATGCCTACATGTCTTGTAAATGTTGCAACACTCTATTCCTCTCACATTAATATGTTGGTGTATCGAACATTTTTTTACACTTAACAATTTTGGAACTCTAGGGAATATGTGGTCCAAATTTCAGCTTCCTAGCTGAATTTAAAAGCCTAAAAATTGCGTACTGACGAACTTTGCTAAATAGTCTTAGGTTTTGGTCCTGATCATAAATATATATACTTTTAGGGGTCTACGACGAATATTAAGGGGTGTTACAAACTAAGTGTCAAATTAATATACCCTTAGGATAGAGTACAACAAAAGGGAGTAGTACGTAAGAGAGACGGAAATAAAGGGTGTTTTTTTAGAGGTCTTATAATTTAAGTATGATATCTGGCATATGACCGGCACCGCTGGCTCGGACGTAGTCTAATCTGGAGGTCAAATTTCCTTTGAATTTTTGCAGCATTTGTGGCCGTATATCGCCAATAACGTGGCGAATGTTGTCCTCCAAGTGGTCAATCGTTTCGGGCTTATCGGCGTAGACTAGTGACTTTACATATCACCACAGAAAATAGTCAAGCGGCGTTAAGTCGCACGATCTTTGAGGCTAATTCACGGGTTAGTAACTCGAAACTAGGCGGTTTACTTCAATAAAACAATTGTGGCACGAATTGTGTGACATGTTGCGCCGTCTTGTTGAAAACACAGCTCCTGCACATGCTGGTTGTTCAATTGATGAACGATAAAGTCAATTTGCGCCTTGTTAGGTGATCGCAAACCAAGATATTTTTCCAAAATCTTCCATAAATTGGATGGACACATATCCAATTGCGGTGCACGATGGCGGATAAACTGATTCGGGTCTTCCTCTACTTCTTCTGTACGCACTTATTGACGTCTCTGTGGAAGCGTATTATCATTTAGAGTAAACGTGGCGCGAAAACGTTCCATAGTTAATCGAATTAATTGCTCTGATGGACGTTGATGTTGACCGTAAAATGGACGTAGACCGGGATAAGTATTTCGAACAGATCCATTACTTTCAAAATAGATTTGCACAATTTGGAGGCGTCGTTCAGGCGCCAGTCTATTCATATTGAAATGTCAAACCAAACTAAAAATAAATCACTTGACAGCTGACAAAATGGCCGCCAGTTAAAATAGTGTTGCCAAATTCTATACTTCTATACCTCTAAAAAGAAGATGAGAACTTCCCGAAGGTTTCGGGTTTAAGTCTATTGGTTCGCTTCAATGTGTATTTTATGATAACTAAAACTTTTAGACTTTTTTGGCTCACCTGTACCCCATACGAGCTACCTATTAGTATACTCGAAGTGTTGTATTATTTTGACATTCTAATTCTTTCGAAAGTTGGTCGAACTGGAAGAGTTTGTATTTTGACAAAGAAAATTCAGTCTATCCATCGAAATTTCATTTATCATTCGAATGTTGAGTGCATTTTGAGATTCCATTCATTCGACACAAATGTCATTATTTTACTTGTATTTATTTCTCTGTCGCATAGATTCGTATAACAACTTAATTTTTTTTTTGGTTGAATATGAATTATTGTGGTAGAAGTATTATTTAAATAAGGTTAAATTTTGCAGTGACTAAAACTCATTTCATACTCGAAAACTCATAAAGAGAAGAAACGAGTGCCACTAGAAAGAAATTCAATTAAAACTTTTATCTTTTACACACACTATCACAGCACAATTTTGAACAATATAACAATCTACTTTTCACTTTTGTTGCACAAATTTCAAAAGATAAACAAACCAAAACATATATTTTGTTTTACTTAAATTGAAAAGCAGGGTGACCATGTTTGTGTCGAGTAAATGAAAGAGAACAACTTTTTAATTTTGGTTTTTATTGTCCTTGTTTGGTTTTAGTTATTGCACAATATTTAAGCATAGTGCTGCATGCAAATTGTTTGTTAAAAGTTTTAATAAGCTTTGCATGCAAATGTGAAACGTTTAATTGTAGTAGATCCTTCGTCATTTCACGAAAGATCTTACGTCACCGAAATTGTGTATGTGTATGTGAACCCAAAGTGATAAGTCAGAGCAAGTAGAATTTTCAGAACTGTAATTATACAGATGGTTGAGTTTTATATAAACCCGAAAACAAAATATCGGCCGAATCCGCTCAAATTTTCTATCTGGATATACGTTTGAACCACAAACTGCGCTGTTGCCTGTCAGAAATGTTGAATTTTAAACACAGTTTGAAGTTTTTGTTACCTGCATGAATTTTTAAAATGAATGCCACAGAATAGTTTTGCAGTTGATTGTGTGACCAATTGATCTATGATCTAGGATAGTTCCTCGTCGGGCGAAAAAATAGAACCATCAGGTTTTAATAATAATATTTGTTTAAATTTTTTTTATAACAATAAACAATTTTACTTAAAAAAAAATAATCATTACAAAATAAAGTTAAGTTGCCATCCAGCATGATGGCTAAAATGTCAAAAGAGCTGATATGCTGATTTCGAAAGTTTATTTCATTTATTTCATTCTGTAAACATTATTCGTTCGAATCTCAAAATATAAAAAGTTCACTTGAATGAAAAGAGACATTCTAACGAATAGTTTCTTCATTCGAATCTCAAAATCAGCGTTAACGTGGCAAGCTCTCAGCCCTTTTGTATAAAAGTTTCTATTTAAATTGGAGCAACAGTTTAATAAAAACTAAAACTATGTTGAGTGGAGTATGGTGAGAGACTGTCAATCTCATTATTTATTATAGCCCCCTTATATTCGTCAAAGAACGCTCAAATTACTGGTATTTGGGGGATATTTGAAAAGATTAACGAGGGAGTTGATCGAACTTCTCGGCCGGTCTTAAAAAATCTGTTAACAGACAACTTCCTAGTCAGATGGTATTGGCTTCTTAAGAATATTAGCTTCTTGTATTAAATATTGTTTTCTTGAATCCTCATCTCTGTGCAATCGACCATTGGACAATAGTTTGGTTCATTATTTAGCTGTTATCTCTAGCGTCAGCTTTATCTTAAAAGAACCAGCGTTACACTTATGAGACAAATAGTCGTTTAGTTGTTTTTTGCGACCTTTCTTACGCTCTGGGATCTATCCGACGACTTTTTTAAAACTAATCAATTTAATAAACAGTTTCCTAAACTTTCAGTTTTTAAACTTCAGCATTCAGGTTCAAATTCAATTCAACATGAGCGCTGTGATTTCTATTTCTCATACGTGTTTGGTACTGATACTTCGGACATTTCTCCTCGGTTGGTTTTTTCAATGCTAAAACAGTATTTGCATATACATTTACATATATATATTTAGTTTGTCTTAAAAACCAAAAGTAAGTAAAATTATTTTTTGAGATTTATAAACAAGAATTTGTTCTTACAAAAATTGATAAATTTATTGGGATTTTGAACTTATGCTTGAAATAAAATAAATTATAAAATGCCTATTAATATATTAATATGCGACTTTTTATTTCAATCGCGAATTTTTGCTTAAAAATGAGAAAATTTAAAATTTGTTACCTAATTTGGGACTTTTTGGAAAATCCTAGAGTTTACTCTGATTATAACTACATCAAAAATTGAATTTCTCAAAAAAAAAGCGGCTTGTTCATAGTAAACCGTTGTAATGTTTCGCCAATTGTTTGACATGGTGTTGTCTTTCTTTAAAAAACGTTGTGTAAGTTTATACTACCAGATCTACGGCAAAAAATGTGAGTCAACTTTTGAAAAAAATTGTCCAGCTCAGAAATTGCACCACAATCTTAGTCATTTGTGACGGAGGTTGTTGCACTATATCTCCTTGGTTTCTCTTCGAAGACCCAGATGCGACAGTTTTGTTCATTTTCATTATGTTCATTATTTAATAAAAGCACTGTTTAATTATTATAACAGAATTTTTTAAGACCTTGTAACATGGTTTCACCTTATCAAAGTCATTGCAGTGATAGTTCAATGTTGGCAGTTTAACACTGGCTCAAAAAATAATAAAATAGATCTCCGTTGAGCCAGTTTCCTCTCAATTTAATGTGATATTTAATGAACGTTCAATCGAATTAAATGTAAAAATGTTTTCGTTATATGAAAAAAATTGTTGTTGCAATAGTCCCTAGAAAAAGTGACCAAGACCAACAAGAAGCTTAGAGGGATTCAAGTTACCTACTGGAACTTTTAAATTAGTTAAATTACACTTATAATTTATTTTACCAAAAACAATTCATAGAGCCGAATGAACATGTACAGTAAAGTGGACACTTTTGATCATCTAATGTCCTGTTATCATAGATATCCGCTTGAGAAAAAAAATATTCATTTCGCATTAAAAACATGTTTTCAAAACTAATCTTTGGTTTGTGATAAAATAAAATAGGATAGCGGCAGGATAAGAGTTCTGTATAGCATAAATTTTGTCCTTCCTGACGGAATTTGTCTTCGTGTGAAAATTTGGTCTGTTGTTGATTCGTTAGATGTGATCGTATATGCATCAATAGGATCTACTCTATCAAAATATCAATCCCATGTTTAAAGAGTTCGAATCGGAGACGTGCTATTTTTCAGCTTTAAATCGTTGTTTTATCGTTACTTCCAAGTGCTGGAAAGAAATAGGGAAATGCATTCCACCATCACAACAATTCAACTACAAACTCGCCAGGCTAAGAATGCACATCAATTTACTCTTATGCCTATATTCGGACATACTGTGAAACACAAGGATTCCTTCCTTAACGTACAGTACGAATGTGGAATGTTGTACCACGCTCCGTCTTTCGCTCACATTATATTTTACAGACATTTAAAACCGACGTGCATCGGTATCTCCCTTTGTCTAATCCAACACGTCCCTAATGCCCGCAAAATGTCACTTCATTATAAGGGTATCAAAAATCCCTTTAGTGCGCGTTCCTTTTTAAAAAAACTGAAAGGTGGACTTTGTCTTTGTCTGCTCGCGGGTTATTTTCTTGCCCTGCAAATCTCTCGACATGATGTCTACAATTCCTTGTGTTTCGCTAACTAAGTTTCCATCACAATTTCAGACAGCATGCGTTCCGAGCTAAAGCCAGCCGCAAGTGCCTAAGCTTTCTTGAAGAATACTCGGATATTGTTGCGATTGCGAAACTCTTCGATTTGCTTGAACTGGAAGCAAACAACGCAAATACGCTACAAGAAAATGGTCAGAGTTAAACTTTGGCCCTTTTGCATAGAGTAGCACGTGGGATATTGGTAAGCGGAACGCCTTTGCAAATTCATAGTAGCTTGAGTGCGGGGAGCCAGATTCTTGACCGTCGTCGGGGAGGCCGCTGATCCAATCTAGGAAATTTATTCGTCGTACATCCTCTTTCTGAGGCGCTCTTATTGACTTGAGAGTTAGTTTCAACTATTTTACTTTAAAATTAATTGATGCTTGCACCTATTCAGGATCTTATCCTATTTACATATTTTGATGCGTTTATTCCCATTCAATTCCCTTACACTGTATTACTACGTATAACGTATGTATCTATAAGATGAAACCGCAGGTAATTTCCAAGAAAAAAGAACGGAATCGACTAAAAGTTAAATAAAGTTTTAATATGTTTCGTAAATTAACCCCCAAAATGTTGAATTTTCACAAACAAGAATAAGATTCAATTTCCTATTCAACAACGCAAAGATTCAGTTTATTAATGCAACAATTTTCCGACAACTCACTAAGGTAATATGCAATTAAAAAGAATACATATCTTTTAACTACTTCTCTGCCATTTAAACACTAATAAAATAGAATTGACCTAGAAAACTACAACCTACACATCCGACACACACAGTGGTGTGTTCCCGCCCGTTCATCAATTAGCACATAGGTAGGTATCACCGATGCTTACAGTTCACTTCTTCTTGTCATCCGACGATTCACATCACATCACATCGCATCGCACCAATTGTCACCTTGACGCTAATGATGAAAAATTTTCTTGCACTCCACCAAACATAAAATACTCGCACATTTTAAGTGCAAAACAAACTGTCAATAAAGTACATTGTATTGTCGAATGTAATGCATTGCATCGCTACTGGAGTGGAATATATATATATCTTAATCATTCTCCTCAAGCCTCTCGAATGTAGCAGCTAAACGTAAACATTATTTAATTCAAGCCCACCCAAGCAATCACCTGTTGGTTGCGTATCGACGATGCAAAATGATGTCATTGTGGCGACGCGACGGACAAAGCTGAAAAATGGAAAATAAAACAGAAGGAATATAAAACCCACCCAATACCCACATCCACTTCGTTAAACAGCGAAGCTTAAAAAAAATAAAAAAAAACCGCCAACATTACTTTATCAATCGGAAATCTCTTGTCGATATTCGCAAACACAAACATGTCCTCTTCGTCAACAAAAGATGTTTCAACTTGTAGATAGATACCGGCTAAAGCGGTAGGCATTACGAGTGGTAAAATACTGGGCGGCAAATGCCTGCTTAGATTCATTTTTCCGATACATTTTCCACTCTTAGCTAGGGACCCCTCCGTGGTGAAGTATCTTCGGGCTTGAAACTTTCTCTCTCTCGAAGTGCTTTTTCGCTCTTTGCAAGTTTTCACCAACCCTTGAGACGGATGGTTGAATTGGAAAAGCTCCACTGAAGAGAACCCGATTTACCCCTGCAGGATAAAAAACTCTCACTTCGCTCTCGTCTGGTGAAATGGAGCACTAAACAAAACGGTATAAACCTATCCTAACCGCTGCCACTATACCACCATCATACCAACCAACTCGTCCTGACTGATACACTGGCCCAACAAGAATCCGGGTTGGGGTTGGTTTTCCGGCTGCTCTCTGCGTGTTTTCCGTTTTGTATTACAAACTTTTCTTTGTTAAGTGTGGCGCCGCGTTCAGATTTTCCCGTTCTATTTTGCTCACCACGCACTTGGCGCGGTGTCGACTTTGTCGTCGTCTCTGCCATCTGCCATCTGCCGACATCGTCAGCAGCGTACATAGTTTTGTACGGGTTTTCGTCGAATCTGTAATTTTTATGTAATTCAGTTTGTTTTTATTCGTTGCGCCTTTAACATGATACGTTAGAGCGGTTTTCATTTTTTGGGGTACAAAAATTGTGTTTTTCCGATACATACACTCGAAAAAAATAAATAAATATAACACACAAAATAACGTATCGTCGCGTCGGGCTTTTTTTTTCAACAACAACCACCTAGAAGTTTTTTTTTTGTTTACTGGGCCAGGGCTAATTAATCACAGTGCATCATCCTTGGTTTTCATTTTACTTGTGACTTACTTTTCGAGCGAGGATAATTAATTGTAATTGCAGAGCTTGTGTTCTTCAGTAATCTGAAATTTAATTAATTTTGTAATTTTTTAGTTTTCAAATTTAATTTTAATTATAAAAGTGAAAATTATTTTTAAATGTAAATAAAATAAAATTGTAAATTTAATGCGTGGAAGATATATGTTTAAAAAAAAAATTAATATAAATATTTAATGTGTAAATAATTTAAGTGCTGTTAGTGGTTAGAGAAACATTTATTTTACTTGGAAAACTACACTATTCAATTCCCATTTTGGATCATAAATAACACACAACAGTTCTTATGTACAACAAAACACCGGTAAGTTGTTGTAAATTTTAATTAATTATTTTATAGTCGCGCGCCGTTGAATCGAATCCAAAATTTAATTAGAGAAAAATGTCATTTGGAAGCGGCAATCAAATCTTTTTCAATAGCCCAGAGATCCATTCAATTTGCTGTCTCAATCAAATTTGTTCGTTTACAAAAAGCGGGAGCTTTTGTGTAAATAAATTAAATTCCCTTTTTCGATTTTATCGAATGAAAATTTGACTTTCATTTTTTGGCTATGAATCGTAATGTGGGTTTAAAGTGGTTGTAACATTATATTTTAATCTGATACCTTAGTCTCCTGTTTTTTACTGCTCTTGATTCTTCTTGAAGATATCGTTTTTGTAATGAAATTCATTCTGCGTATAGATAGATACAAGATTCTTTGAGTTCTGCAAAGGATTTTCTGTGGGATTTTCTTAATGGCTTTCCTTTAGTGGTGGTTGAAATTGCAGTGGTTAAGATTGCGCGCTGGTGTCGGTGATATTGCACTGAAACGAAGACAAAGGCTATAATTTTATTCATGGAATTTCGTTACTTCATTTGTAGGGAATCCTTTTCAGTCAAACAAACTTGCCTGAGAAGATGTTGGTTGGTCTTGGATTCAGCAGCAATGGAGGATAATGTTTTTCGAGGATAATGAGCAAACAATTGGAATCCGATGATCGGCCGTAATAAGCCGTTATATAGCACTGTAATTGCAGGATCTATACTTTGTGTGATATCAATCACAAGATGTTGTTGTTTTACAATTGTTGTTTGACGTTTACTTATTTATGCATATCCATGTTTGTTCCACAAATACTACCTCCATTTAAATTATTAACCCTTTTGTATGTCTTTTGGTAGGTGCAGGGTAAGATAAAAGGGGTGTCTACCTGCTTTAAAATATCACAGCTGCAAGTCCTTTAAGGGCTGCGTTAAAGAAAATAGATGGCTGTGTGGTAAATCACAAAATTTCGATTAAGACAGTATAAAGTCGCAAATCCTATTACTTTACCAAATTGAAAGAAACCATTATTTTTGACGATCTGTAAGTGAGTCAGTTAGATGCTCTTCTTTGTCATTTATGTACTTGAAGAAAATTTATGTTTCCTGCTTTGTTGTATGTTTATGTTTTTTTTTTTTGTCGGAGGTTGCTGCTATCCGATGGAGCGCTCAGACACAACTACAGGTCCATTGTACTACCATTCAGACACCTTACATTAATGTACTTAGTTTTCCCGTGTTTCGAAGAAAAACGAGAAGGAGCTTCAGTGATAAAGAGCTTAGATGTTCGGCACTCACCACGTCAGCCCCGAAGATCCGCCACCTGATGCGAGCATAGGCCGGACAACTGCAGAGAAAGTGTTCTGCTGTGTCATCCTCCTCACCGCAAGCAGGATAGGTAGTGGTGTCGCTTAAGCCCAACACATTTAAGTGTTTAGCAAAAGCTTGGTGGCCAGAAAGAACGCCTGCAAGCAGCCTACAGTCGATTCTCCTCAGAGATAGAAGAAAAGATGCTGACCTTTTGCAAATGTCCGGGCGCAGTTAGAGGGGGAGTTGAAGTTACCTAAGTTGGGTCACTTTTGATGTACACTCAAAGTGAAATACGTAGAATGAAATCATCCAGAGCAATCGTCCCTGTTTACCCTGTTTTCATCCGGTTTTGTGGTTTCACCTCTTATGCACATTGCCACTGTCTCTTCTTTGTAAGGTGGGGGATGTGAAATAAATAGAACAGCTTTTGTTAACACTTTTCACTGCGCCCCTTCACTTTGAATGCATCGTCGGATCGATGAACGACTCTTTCATCAAAAGTTGGTAGGTTTTCATCTTTCAAATTTTTCTCTGCTAGAGGTAGGTATGCTTTTTGGAAGGGCACGGCGTTGCTGAAACATTAACAGACTTTAAAGGGAGTCAAAGTATAAAATAGACTGGAAAACTCTGGGTTATGGAATAACACATGAATATCATTTTTGAAATAATTTTCTTCAAGCCATATCCTTTTAATTTATTTCCTTCTAGTTTACATTAAGATGTAAACACGTATCTTAAAAATCACTAAAAGTGATATCTTCTCCTTAGTCATATTTCGCGATAAGTTCCATTTATTGGGGGTTGCGCTGCAGGGATATTCTTAACTTTTCGTCTCTACACAGCAGACACACAGGTTTGGTGACTTCTTAAAATGTGGATTGAGCAATGATTCAATGCGCAAACACAAACTTTACCTGTTGCCCCTACCTTAACCTTTCTATACTCGCGCATGTGGTCTCTCAAAACGACACCAGTATTTTTTTTTGATATATTTTTTTTGATATGTAACTTTTTTTTAGATTATGCCAAGTTTATTTTTTGTAATAAAAATATCCACAAAAAACAATGCAGATATCCATGGAACTAATTGAATTTGGAATTTATGTTGCAAGGCGCAATTGCTGTGATTTTCATTCAATCGTATAAAAATGGTTAAAAACCTTCATATTTCCAACGTTCGACTATAAGAAAATATAAGTTGGCTGTTTTTTTCTACATTTGCTTAGCAACTTATCACCTAAAGTTTCTTTAGTTTATGTCTATCAAATTAGTTAAATTCATTAATTCTAAAAAATGTTACTGAATCACCTTGTAATTTAACTCAACTTAATTGAAGAATTTTTTTTTTTCAAAAACATCCGATATTTTGCAATAAAATCGACGAGTCTTTCCCCGTGTACCCCGCTGAATGAAAACAATTCACTTGACTCGTATTTTGAACGAAGATTTGTTTTGCTAATTAATTAAGAAGATCGTGCGATTTTTACACCTATGGACGTCTTTTGAAAAGTCACAACTTGTAACTCGGCTATAATGAGCTAACAACTTTTCTGGAGCAATTAGCTAGCTTATACAAAAGTTCCGCTCCATAGAAATGCGCACATGTTGCAGAAAATGAAAAGATTAATTATATTTTGCTTTTGGCCAATTGCTAGCACTTTGTTTTTAATTTTCACGGAAATAGGGTAAAGGGCATTAATTTGTCCTTTGATTGTTGCAAATTTCTTGTTTTTCATTGTTCTATTTCTGACACCTCACAGTGATTCATTACTTTGTGTTCTGTGAAAACGTTTTTTTTGTTAAATTGTGGTCAGCGAAGAAGCTTATTTCTGGTTAAATGGGTAGGTGAGGTTAGGAGGGCTGTTTTGTTCTTGGTTAAATTTCATACTGGCCCATTGTGAACATACTAGTTGTTCATGTAAGGACATGCGACTAACAAAATCACTTTGAACTGTTTGTAAATCATCCCTCTATGTCAAGTCGTCCGAGCTATCGAAGAACCGTGCCCCCATGCAGGGCAAACGGCATTTTTGTATAGCCGGGCAGTGGCATAGGGGATGTTCCACAGACTCATCTTCTCTTCATCTTTGCAGCTTTTGCAGAAATCATTTGAAAAGACTCGTAGCCGTATAGCCATGTTTCCAGTGATACAGTGTCCGGTTAGGGCACTTTAATTTTTTGGTGTCAATATAGAGCGAGAGACTTTTGGTTATGGTTCAAATGCTAGTGTTCCACCATTATTCCTTAGCTAAATGTGTTATGACACCCTGGATGAAACTCTTAGAAAAACAGGTGGGTATGTTAAATAACAAAACTGCCGTACTTGGTCGGATGAGCAATTTCAGGCACTATGAGACCTGCCAGTGCAGCCGACAAAATGCACTGTTTGGTGCGATTTATGAACCGGCAGAATCATTGGTACGTATTTTTTCTAAAACTGTCAATCTCATGCCGCCCAACATCGTTTAATGATTTTGACCATTTTTTTGACCAAAATGCACGGGATGCACCTAATTGACATGTGGTTCTAGCAAAATGGCGCTACATGCGGCGAATCGATTCATCAATTGTGAAATTAGTTCGGTGACCAATTTATCTCTAGTTTTAGAGCAGTTGAATTGTTCACCTACGTCGCGCAATTTAAGGCGTTTTTAAAATTTTTCATACATCTATACCTTATAAGCCAGCGTCAATTGCAGCCTTGGAAGACATCATAATACGTGTTATTAGTAAGAAACCAACCAATGTTCCCGAAAAAGTGACTCAAAAATTGGATGCGAATTTTCTCAACTTTCAGCTCGAGTACATTTAAAGTTTGGATATTTTTCTACACAGCAAGTATTTATGTTCAATGTCATTCACTGTTAAAGCAATATTTGACACCTCTACCTTTGTCAATGTCATCATCTTGGTGGGGTATGTTTTCACTTGTAATGCCATTAATAATGCCATAAGTGCCTTTATTCTGTCTAGACCTTTTGTAGCGTTGAACAAAATTCTGTAGACGCAATAGTTGTGAATTTAATGAGGCATTGGGGTTCTCATTATTTCTGCACAGACAGGCAAATTTGCCAAATATGATACTGAAATTAGACATGGCTACTGCGTATCGATTTTAAATTCATAGCAAATTTCTCCCTCAGAAGAAGTATCTTCTAGTCTGTCCCTTTAAGAATTCATGTCCTCTTTTGTAGACAAGTAGTAAATGCCTTTCCTTAGATTCCAAACACAAGACAAATTTGTGTTACAATATTTTCAAATTAATAAAATATGTTCTTACTTGCCAAAAAAAAAAAAAAAAAAAATTAAACAAACATTAAAATATCGTTAGGCTGTTGTTGCGCACAATATGTCCTATTACCGTGATTGCAGAACATTGAAAATGGAACTTCCTTCAACTGGTCCACCAAAATGCTGCCAATAATGAGCTTTAGATTGCAGAGATGTTTTATTTTTTTAATTTGAATTTGAATTTTATTGCTCGTCTTTTTCGTGATGACAAAAACATGTCCAATGTTGTCACTGTCTTCCAGCTGATTAAGTGAAAAACATGGATGAAACGAATTTAATGCAGCAATGCTGAGTGTTTAATTTTGGGCTTGGTTGATTGTAAATGCGAAATTTAAAACCTAGATAGTTTTTACAAGTCCTGTTTAAAGTTTCACATTTAGCCTCTTCTGCAGTGATGTACTTCGCATACCTTAGGCTCGGTATTTAACTCTCTAGTTCATGTTTAGCTTGTAGTTCATAAAAATAATTGCCGTCAGAAGATATTACTTTTCCGCTCAAAGAATAGGTTCCTGTCTACAAGGCCATTCCAATTTTGCTTCCTTTAATGGACTGAAACTGAATTAGAAACTGCATTGTACGCCTGCGAATAAGCTTTTCGAAGGAAAACTGAGGCTTACAACAGATCTTAGGACCCCCATTTGTACATAGTCTTCTCAAAAGAAATGGGTGTCAACCAGTCCTTCCGATGGATGTATTACAGCAAGCCGAGATGTACGCTATTAAAATGGCTGCTCAGGCACTCCTAGAGATGGAACTACAAACATTGAAATCTGTGCCAGGAAATGCCTTCTGAAAAGTATAACTTAGCTTGGTTGACGGACACCTCGTAGCCGAGAGCTCGGAAACCTCGTAGATAGCCAGCTAGATAATTTGCGGGTCCAACCTGCCTTAAACATATCTTAGGGTGTCATTGACCGTGTTACGATTAGTTTGGCTAAGGAACAATCGAGAAACACAAGTTTCCAACACAGCAACTAAGACTCGGCATTTGCCTTGTCGGAGTTTTGAAGCAAAGCCAAAACTCCATGAGGGCTACATCAAATATGGCCCCACTACTAATGACTTCTGCAAAAGCTGCTGGGTTAAAGAAGAGATTGAATCAATGGACCATCTCTTATGACAATACGAGTATCTACAGCTTGGCCAATTTGTAAAAAAAACACACCTCGTAGTCCTTTCATGTACTACTGAAGTATCCACAGGGGGGCTTTACTTAACCAAACGAAATTGTAGTAAAAGGGGAAAAAATCCAGTATCTAAAATTAAAACAGATGAGTATTCGTGGTGCTTTTAAGAAACTTGTTGCGAAAGCCATTGTCGCATTGCTTATTACTGAGCCTAGTTGAAGAGCTGTCCCAGTGGAAAATGGAAGCACACCACGATGCATTCTGAAGCAATCATACCGAAGGTTGGAAGGCTTGACTCTGTATCCCATATTATATTTGTTTTACATTACCAATTCCGAAGAGAGGGGCTACCAGCGTTTTATCGTGGAACATAATTTTAACTTAAAAAGGCAATTTTTCACAAAAACCATTCCGTCTGCAAAAAGGGCTTTCGAAATTTCCCGCTGGGACGCTTTAAGGTTTCCACACAACGCCCACAGTATAGGTGATTGGAATATGGCATGCTTGTGGTTGCCCAGATAATCTCGTCGAACGGGTACCTTCTTTATCTATTCCTCGGGCGGACAAACAATACCCAAGAAAAAGAAGAGAAAGATACCACGAAGCTAAGCATACTAGCTTAAACTTATCCTAAACCAACCTAAGCAGCAAAGCTAAATCCTAGCTGCACCTGCTCTAACGTAATTCTTTCCGAAAACTTTCTTACCCTAAACGAAATGTTCCTTCTCTAAATCTTTATTTGATACCGATTCGTTATGAACCTTCGTCATGCCTGATGTTATTGCTATCCATAGCTATCACCCTGGCCAATGTTGCGAGTGATAGCCCCTCAACTAATCTAAAACACTAGGCTATTCTTTGGACATGGTGTTGTTAGGGGATCATATTGATGGGACTAAAAAGTAAAAACAAATATCAGGAGTAAACGGTCCCACAGGACCTAAAGCCTAGCCTGTCACGAATGGAGGTATCTACATTTTAATTCCGATTCCGAGAAGTATGTAATTTTATTTTTGAAAAACTTCTCATAACATTTCTTACTCCTAGATGTTTGTCAGACTTCCGCAAAAGCTGGGGTATCGAATAGAAACTTTAAGGTAGTGATCCAACGCACTTAACCATTAAGGCACCGAACCCACAGTCTTTCGACTAATCGACAATTAATTTAAAATCTTCCATTTGTCGGGTTTCCATTTCTTAATTTTTTGTCATAACCTTCCTCTTATAGATCAACCCGTCTAAATCTCCTGATTATATTGTCAGTACCTATTGATGTTTTTTATTTCTACATGAACGTGGTTAACAAGCTTACTTCTGTGGCTTTGTGTGACTCTTTTAACTTCATCTTCAACCATTTCAATAATTAGATCTCTATGTGCACTAACTAAGTTCCTCGGTACATCATTTTGGAAGACCTAAATTTTTTGTAAATATTTTTGGCATGTGGATGTCCACAACTGGAGCCCATGGGGCAGTATTAATTTCAGATGTTGCAATACATTTTTGAAGTTTGACAGAATTGAGTGATTCTTCAGTTTAGCGTCTTGAATCATGCCCCTATATTTTGCTGCATTGGAGTATAGACTGACTTTTGGCCATTTAATCTATTTTGCCAATTTTGTGATGGCCAAGTAAGAACATTCGCTGACAAACACTTCAAAGAATACACGAGTTGCGCTATATTGCTGTAGCAATTGTTAGCGCAATCACTTTAGCATCGCGCCGGTGTGTAAGAACGTTAAGGCTCTGAATGGGCTTTTAACCCGCAGTATTATTTATTGTTAAAGGGGTTAGAGGCTCGCTTCCAAAAAATGTCTGGAACACCTAACTAATAATACTTGTAACTTTAAATTTCCTCTCAGCATGTTAAATTTTTAAACGCTAGGTTTAACAGGGGCTTTAACCCTTTAAAATTTAAATAATTCAACTGATCTTGAATCTACAATCTACAATTACAATTACTTACCGAATTGGAGGCAATATTCTTACGAATGTCGCAGTGACAAGCTCGATCTGTGTACGGGAAAATAAATTTCACCATGAATCACCGGAATTGTGCCGCAGGAACATGTAAAGAAGTTAATAGAATTCTTTCTGCAACTGCTCTGGAAAATATCGTCGTGTGAATGGAGCTTAAGGGTCTCCTTCCGCTTCAATAACTTGCCTAGTTCAAATCAGTGTGACGGACGGTTAGAGAGTTATCGTGTCTTACAAAGGCATCGTCCTTGCAAGTTTCGTGGCTGAGCAAAAAGCGGTTTAAGCTCTGCATTGTCGTGTTGCCGCACAGAAGACATAGCAATTCATTAAACGGGATTCATAATCAAACTCATAACGACGAGATTATGATCAGGATTACAGGGATGATAACCCTCCACTTCACTACAATCCTACTGGTCCGCCAGTGGGGTTCGCCAACTGAGTCGGTCGTGCTCCAATTTTTTTGAGATGGGTTCTTTGACGTGAAGGCGTCCTCGGACTCTGGAACTTATAATTCGATTAAGCTTAGTTACTCCTGCTGTCATTACATCTTCATCGCAGCTGCTGTCAACTTGCCCTTATACTTTTTGTACATTGTCCAGCATTGTGAACCGTATATGAGCGCCGGACGCACAACTGCGGTTTAGAGCCTCCCTTCCAGCTTAGGGTACATTTTTCGGTCACAGAAGATGGCAGAGTTTTCCTGCCACTTCATCCACCCTACGCTTACACGATGATTGATGTCGTCATCAGCTGTTGCTTCGCTGTTGATCATTGATCCCAGATGTTTTAACTTTTCACACTTGGGAACCACCACCCCATTCAAAGAAATGTCTGGAACGGGTTGGCTTGTGTCAGAGAATGAGCAGTACAGATACTCTGTCCTTTTTTTGGCTAATACGATACCCATTCCCTTCTAAAACATCTACCCAAACATCAAGTGCTCGTTGCAGGGAAGTCTGATCTTTACTTATGATGGCTCCATTGTCAGCAAAGAATAACTGATGCACTTTAGGGTCCGTCACTTTTCCCTCAAGCAGGTAATCTAGGACCGTAATAAAGAGCAAATGACTTAAGACACTTCCCTGGTGAACACCGACTTCTATTGGAAATTCATCGGTGACATCTGACTTTTGTCTTCGCTCCCGCGTACATGTCCATGATCATCTGTACGTAGGTTTCAGGAACTCCTCGTTGTCTTAGATCTTTCGGTTGTCTATCGAATGCTCTTTCAAAATCAACCAGAATCATATGCAGATCCTTTAGGGAATCACGATGCTTTTCCATTATGACCCTTATTCTTTGGATTGCAACTGCGGTTGGTTTACCCACGACAAACCCGCACTGGTCATCCGACAGCCGTATTATTTTTCTTAGGCGGCCATCTAATACCCGCTCAATAATCTTTATGGTGTGTGAAATCAACTTAATTGAGCGGTAATTATTTAAGAGTCTCCTTCCGCTTCAAAAGCTTGCCTAGTTCAAATCAGTGTGACTAAAAGATCGAGAGTTATAGTGTCTTACAAAGGCATCTTTCCTGCAAGTTTCGTGGTTGTCTAGAAAGCGGTTTGAGCTGTGCATTGTCGTATTGCCACAAGAAGGCATATGAAGTCATGAAAAATATTGTATTGCATACAAACGTCAATATTTTCCAAAACTATTAGTTCCAGTCACCCACTCTCGTCTGTCCCTTTATAATATTAATCCATAAAAAACTACGTTGTTACTCTCTCAACTGTCCCGATTTAAAAGTTTATTCCTTTTGCCATCTCTTTGTGTATCAACAAGCCAGCAATGTCGCAATGGCCAGCCTTCTCGGCCACGTAGCTCTAAAAATGACGAGATTTTCGTTTCTCTGCCCCGAATGTTTATGTCGACTTTTAGTACTGCATCAGAATATTCCACAAACTATCAACCCAAAATGTCCTTTTGCTCAGCGCAGCATAGTATGAAGAGATAACTGTGACTATCCTTGGGAGTAGTAAATAAAAATTATCATAATAATTTTATTTGTGTCAAACACGGACGCACTCGACTGGTGCCTGTTTAGGACTCCCCCCCATGAGTTACAGTCATGCGTAAATCCTCTTGTTGGGAACTTTATACTTGCCATAAACTTTTCATACTTTAATAGACTTACATCGTGAACTGAACCGACAACTGATTTTGCCTCCAGTGGCGTGCTGTGTTTAATGGACAACGAGGACAAATTTATACGCTCTGCTGTTTATTTTTATACACTATCAACCACTAAGCACATCCTCAAAGGTTAATGGCAACCGCAATCCGCCTAATTAATTACGTGGGTAGTCCAGTGCACCACGATCTGGCTATCTTAAATCGGGTGTATTTTTGCGGATTACACCATGAGCTACCTATTTGCCGCCTAATGTGCTAACCGTTTTTGTTGTTTATCATTCTGCCAAAAACAATTGGTTTGTTTACAGCAAACCGCAAACAAACCTCAAATTAATGAATGAATTATTTTAATAAAATAGGGGACCAACATTTACCAATTAGGCTGTCGGTTTCGGTGAATTTGATTGGTTTTCAATGAACCTTCGTTTATGGGTTGTGGATGTTGTCGTTTGTATCTATGAAATCATTGGTGCTTTCGGTTTTTTTTTTCTATTTTTATACACAAATTTAAGTAGAAGGATAATAATTGAGGCAAGTAATTTTTTGTCTTTAAGGATACCTATCTTGAGTTGGTCTATTTTGAGAGGTTACATAACCGTACTCAGTTCCTACGTGAGGTCGTAATCAATCAAATTGGGAGAAAATATTTACTTTATCTATTGATTTCTCCAGGAAAATTAGTTTAATGGATTTCGGTCGGGGCGCGAGGAGCGGGTGATGTGTGCGTGCGTGTTTTGAGAGGGAAATATAGGACACTGTGTTGTTAACTGTGTTCACATAGTTGTCAATTATGGGAAACAAATTCCCCCAGGTACCGGGTATTGTTTTGTACCAAAACTGTTTGACATGGATTTATATACTCAAATTAACTACCCACATAACAGTGAATGTGTATGTGATGTGATAGTTGTAGGGATTTCAATTGAGTTTCGTATTTTTTTTTCAATTCAAAGTCATCGATTCTTCAAAAACGAAGGCTTTCATATAGCCTTGAGATTCACCAGGTGGGAAATATAATTGGCTGTGTTCCCTAGGTAATTTGGTATACTCGGTTATTCTACCTACTGGAACAGGGGTTGACAACCTTTTTGTATTGCCACCTACAAATTTATAAAAGGGTTTTTGGGGTTAATTTTGAAAAATACAATATCTTCAGATTCGGGTAAGGTCCTGACTACTGTGATACCAGTTGCACCTATTATTGTGGCGGGACAGTCTTTTAATGTCAATATTCGAAAGAATATTCATGGAAGAAGGCTCCCAAAGAGGCACATTGCCATCTCCTTTTCTTTGTCCATGCAGCTTCTGCAGAAATCCTTGGAGTATAGACCAAGCCAATGTAGCACCACTGAGTCATCTATTTGGAGATATTAAGAGAGTTGGGTTTTAAAAACTTTGGCCGAATCTGTTTTTTCGCTAGGCATGTTGTAACATTTGTCCACCTAGAGTTGGCCATCTCAATAGTACCTATAACAATTCACAAGAAAATACGGCTATCTCTCGCTGAAATCACGTTTCTTTTAAGCAAAGACAAGACTTCGTTAATCGTCACGAAAGACGAAAAGACAGACCATGTTTAAACCTTCAACAGTCTTCGATCCTTCAGTGTGGAAGTAGAAAGATACATAATTCAGGAAAACACTCTCCTTGCAGACTGCTCTAGAGGGAAAGATAACTTGTAGGTCAAAGCGAAATGTCGTTGTGTCTAATATGGCCCAACCACATCAACAATGTACATATAAACGCGTTTTTGTGCATGCGGAATAAAGGTTAGTCATGCCACCAACATGCACGATTCGCAACACCCGAATATTCGATGGCAGGAGTGCGCCTACGTACTAGACCACACCACTTCGTCCTTCATCCACCTTTGTTTCTTTAGCTCGTCTAATTTTTTGAATTCTTCTTAGCTCGTTTTGCAAAATTATCGCAAGTGTGTAGATTCCCATCCAATTTTCCTCCAACTGCCACATTCGGTCTATGAGTAATGTTAGATTGGGCAAATTAATTCTCCACTGCGAAAAAAGCCGGCAATAGCGGATATGACGTGGTCCGTATCTTCCTCCTCGTTTAAACACTCTGAGCACAAAGGAGACCTATCGTGTCCGAATCGGTGCAAGTATTTAAGGTGGTAGTTATTATTCCCAAGTGCTCGTTTTGTCCAGGTCTCTATGTTGAACTTGTAGGTCCATCTGCTTTGTGTACTATTATACCAGCTGGCTTGCCAGAGGGCTGCTGAAGCCGCTTGGTTCTTTTTATTCTTGCAATCTCGCATGCATCTTGTCGCCCTGGGGTCTTCTGTTATAAATTCTCAACATCTCGATTGGAATCTATCCTGCTATCACGAAGGCTGCTTCATCAGATACTAACAAGTCTTTGATGCGAATAAATGCTTCATTTGTTTCTGACTCTGTCTTCTTTATTTGTTTTGTTATATCTTCCTTTATTAACGACGGCAATAAACCTCCGTCATACAAAACTTTCCATAGGAGTGAACCGAGTACTAACCCTTATGGAATTTCAGCCGAAACGCTGTAGTATTTCAACCCTTCATAAGTTGCATACCTCAGTTTTTTGCTATGGAGAAGTTTTCTGCTATTCTCAGCGCGTAGTATGGCGTATTCATCCTGGCTAGCGATCTTCTGATGAACGCCCAGTTTGCCGGGTTAAAGGCATTTTTGATGCCCAAAGTCACCACTGCACTGTGCTTCGACTGTAATTTCGTGCAAACGCGGAATGAAGGTGTATAGGGTTTTTTGTGTGTTTGGACATTCGTCTATGTTTGGGTGATTCCAAATTTGTTGATATTTACGAATAGGAACTGTTTGGATTGTAATTTCTATTTCCAGCTGCACTCTCTTCAAATCGAATAAAATTAATAAAACATTTTTAACACAATTAACTCTTTTGGTAATAAAGTAGGGCGACCGATGCATACTCAAATAAGTTTACCCAAAGCCTGCGTTTTAATATCTCCTAATTTTATACAATGCCAATCGATGCGTGTCAAACCTTTCGTCTGTCCACCATTGTGTGTGTGGATGGTCGTGTGCCAAATTCGACTGAATATCAAAATGTCAATTCAATCAGTGGGTCTCGCTCATGGCTTCGTGTAATGGACGTCAAACGTAATTACAATATGTATGTGTTCAGTAAATCTCTAATCGAATTCTGCACTCATTATCTACTCATCTGCATCCGTCGGATGATGTTCAACCAATCAATTTATTATGTGCTACAAACTCCCACCATTACCTATTATATGCATCTTCTGACAGACAATGAACACGCTGTATCTATTATCAATTATGCAGCGAAATTTCGATTTAAATGATTACTTGTTGAAATTGAAATATTTTTGCTTCTTGAAATTTAGCAATTTAGGGTTGGGAAATTTCTTACGGCATAAGGGTGATTGTAGTACTAATTAGGACGTTAATATCAGATGTTTTAATACAGATTGAAGTAATAAATGACAAAGAAGGTTTCGAAGCGATTCTTAAGTTGCTACCACTGAATCTATACTTTCATGAAAAAGACTGCTACGCAATCAGCTGGAGCCCTGACCTCGTCAGCAACGAATAGATTCTGAAAATGAAGACAATGTCAACTCAGAGTTAATATCCCCCTTCACGGATTTGAACGTGCTATTTCTCTAAGAGGAAAGACAGAAATTAACCCACGAAAAGGAAATATTTTTCCATATAGAAGGATGAATCGAAGGTGTACTGTAGAACAGGTGCCACTGCATTCTCAAAGGAATTAAGTATTACAGCCCTGATCACAGCAGTTTTTTCCAAGCTAAGATCCTGCCAATTTTTACTGAAGCATATGCATCATTATTGGCATGACTTACACTTTACCATAGTGATTGACAACTTTAAGACCATGGACATAAAAGTAATGCTGAGGTTATGAACACAGGGACATACATAGCCGGCAATGTGGTGGCTTACGAGCTAGCATCAAAATGATTCAAAATGGATATTAACCGGGTTTACTTTAGTCGATCAAACCGCTGAAACTAAATCTCAAGGATAACGATATCTATAAATTTTTTTTTCACTTGAGGAATAGAAGCTTTTGCTTCCAAGATATTGAAGAACTATTCGATGTCTCTCTTTGTTTGCCTTTAGAGGTTTCTGAGGACATCTGTATCACGACCAGGAATTAAAAGCGGACCACAACAACAGTTAAACTAACACTTACTTCAACTCCTGCTGGAGCATAGGGCAGCAAGAAGATCCTTCCATCAGTCCCGATTCGCCGCAACTGGCCTTAGGTGTGGCCACGATTGAATACTTTGCGACCGAACTTTATTTAAGACAGATGACCTCCAAGTTGTTTTTCTTCTTCCAACGACTCTATTACCCCGAGGTTTCCATTCGGGGGATTGTATCACTACATTTCCTTTAGGTTTCCTCAGAGTATGGCCTATCCATTGCATGATGTTGGCATCCAATTTTTTCTGCCCGGTAATATTCCATAGTTCACCGTTCGATATATTTTGCGGCCACCGGATCTTCAGATTGTACCGCAGATGACGGTTAACGAAGACTTGCATCCTGCTAGAAATGTTTGAAGATAATTTCCATGCTTCTGGAGCATATATTTAACGTTCGATTGGAAGAGTCTCAGCTTGATGCGTAGCGATATTTTGCTGGTAACCCACTTAAGTTTATCACAATAGGCCCATTAGGCTCTAGGTGTGACAAGTAGCTCTGCTTAGCCTACTTATTAACTTAACCATGGATAGAAAACCTGGACCTTTTGTTTTGTTTGGATACTTGAAAAACGGTTCAATTGCCAATCTTAATGGGCATTAAACAATAGTTCCCTCCCATCCATGTAAAAAAAATATATCCCCGGCACATACAATGGTTGGAGTAGCTAGGCTTGCGGTGCTGTATGGCCAGGCTGTTTAGTTGAAAAAGATTTTAATTGCTCATATATTCCTGCCCTGCATACACTCTGATCGGCATAATTCAAATGATCACAAACTTGGTCAAACAAAGTTGATGTGTGCCACAAAATGACCGTATGCCATCTACTGAATTGTTGTGTCAAACTATTATGCTGCTTAAATAAATACTTTACATTCCGTTGAGCAGCTCAATATTAGATTTTAATATTTAATTTTCAGGCACACACTGTCTTATCATGAGATAATTTCCGATAGCTCTCTACATTATGATCTCGTTGTAATGGCTTAAATTACAATTTTGAAAAATCCAGTCCCACAGTCAAATACATTTTCAAGTAAAGAAAAATAATATGATCTTACCGTCGTTTTTATATCAATTATTTATGGTCTTACAAAAGACAACATGGCATATGGTCGTATCTTAGCGTCACTTATCATTTGGGTAGTTAAAAATGGCGGTAATCTTCTATATATGCTTGGTGGGCATAGAACTGGTAGTCTACAAAAGATTGTCTTGGGAAGTTTAAGCGAAACTGACCCCCTAAATCTCAAACATAGTATAGTTAGCGCTACAGTCCAACCAATTAGCCTCTTAATTTAACGCGGCTATGGGATATCTGCCTTTAGTTGAGGTTTCCTTATAGTTGTCCGCTTCACTTGAGGTAAGATCTTTCTCTGAAGTATTGTACCTTTGGATTTGAATCGATAGAGCGGGACCTTAGGCTCGGATAAAGCCTTTTTGTCTTCTTAGACAAAGGTAGTAAGTTAATTGTCCATTGTACCTCCAAGTAGTAATCCTTAGAATGTTGTTTGCTTCTCAATAAATCAGCTGTCAATTGTTCCCAACGGAGTTCTCTCAATTAACCGGCATTGGTCCTAAAAGTGACAAATTGAAGCATTTAACATGAATTTAATTCGCAGCGCCGCGCCGTAGATAATTAAATTTGAAAATTTTTTTTATTTACTTAGATCTAAATTGAAGGTGAACCACCTTCTGCCATTCTTGATATTTCAGTTAATATTTTTATGTTTTTAGTGAATCTCCTGCTGGTTATTTAAAGCAGTTCTATTTGAAAACATCGACCTACCAAATTTCGTTCATAAAATATTACCATATTCGTTCTAGTAGATAACAACTTAAGTTCTAAATATTCATAACACTTCGTGGTGATTTCGCGTCCAGACAAAACCGAGTAAGAGGACAAAAAAAAGATAAACTCTTTCAACTATACATACATATTTATGTTGAATAATTTTCTTTTGTTCCGGGCCAAAGGACTTTCAAGTGAATATCTTAACAAATTCCGAATCAGTTTGCGAGCACCGGACTTTCTTTTGTTCATTCACTTCCCTCACATCTGCTGCTTCGAATGCCAACTGGAAGGTATAGAGTCCTTGGACAGCTATGCATTTTTGACCCGTATTTGAGGGAGAGTGCTGTTGTATGCAAATGAACTCATCTGAATTTAGTTTTTCATCATGGCAATTAGTAGGAGCACATACACGCCATCTTTTTGTAGTAAAATATTATTTTTTTTTTTAATGAAAAATGTCAGTTTGAAATCGCTCCCCCATTTAAGCCCCTATCAGACGTAACATGTCCTATCCACAAAGAGATTAATCATTATCATGGTGCGAACTAATTGTTTCAGTTGAATCTCACCCATGAAGCACCAATTAGCAATGCACGACTAAAGGTGACTTCCCGAATGGCTCTTTTGCATACATGTGGATCACTGGCCTGGCATTTGCGTAAAATTCATTTGATTTCATGTGAGGATGGATACATTAAACACCTCGTCGTTGAGATACATAGGTTGACTGTTTGAAGCGCATTGTTTTAAAAACAACTACACATCCTGACTGAGCATCCCCGTTGCGACTGGGCGGGCGACACGACGCGACGCGGTTCCCCTGATGGAGATCGCCTTTGTAAAATGAAAGGCAGTGCTGCTAATTAATGTCTGCACACTTCCCTGCGTGGAAAGTGCAATAAATGGGTCCTTTGCTATGCTCCGGCTGTGGTTGTAATTTACTTTTGCATCTCAATCTCATGGCAGCGCAGGGTGTTGGATGGTGTTTCTGTTTGATGTGCGCATAGTGGTGGTTGTGAGTTTGTCATCAGTACACAATAATAAAGGTGCACAGTCTGAAAGCGGATAGAGAGGATGTGTCGGGTATGTTATTGGTTTGGTGTAGGAAGTCTAAGCACTCACGACGACGACGCTACAAAACATCAAGAAATATTTAAAAATCGATTTCATAAATTTTGAATGGAACAAAATTGATAAAAGATTCAAGTTTTCGTTTGTAGTTGTGTGGCAGGATAATAAGACAAGATGCCGGTCCGAAGGTAAAAATAGGTAATACTTTAATGCAGAAAGCTTACAAGGTTCATTCAAACTAAGTTGATCGCAGTAACCCGCAGTGATGTTTTCATTGCGGATAAAGCATGTCTAGCAAAACTTAAATCCTAGCTACCCATTTAATAAATTTTTTGCTTAATGATCACTTTTTAACTAGGTTTAATGAAGGGAAAGACCAAAATAAGTGCTTAATGAACGTGATGATAGGTGATTTTACCTGTCTATAAATCTCGGACCTCAGGACTCGCCTTTTCAAAAATCATCTGAAACGAACTAATTTTAAAAATGCGCGAATCATTTGAACCCAAATCCTCAAGTTCACACGGCAATTTATACCGTTTCGAATCGGCATCGGCAGTGAACTTTAAATAAAGTTGTTGACAAAGAGCCCATGTGATAAAATCCAGTATATTGAACGCCTTAAACCATTGTTGATAGCTTGAATCCTTTTCAAAAATTTTCGTATTTATTGCACTAAGATCTTATGGTCCATTGTTCTCCAGTAAAGCTGCCCAAAATGGCAACAGAACAACTAGTGCTCATCGGAATTCAAGGTACTTAACCTTCCACTGGTTTTGGCGAAGCAAAGGACGTCAGTTAGTTCGAATTTATTTAAATCGTCTTCTTACAGGAAGTATTTGCGGAAGTCTGGTTCTGGTAGAAGCGTGGCAGTCACAGATTAAGTGACACGTCATTACCTTCCGGAAACCACTAGCATAGGCCCGAGCTTCTAACTCTGATCCTTTTTAGATGCTCGTTGAGAGGACTGAAGCAAATGATAAGGCCAATTAGGGCTTTCAACATCTTCACATCTTCTCAGTCAACTTCACTTTTCTGAGTAGCAGCAGGAGCAACACCCTATGGTTGGTTATGGGCCGGCAAGGCCGATAAGGAGCCTTGCCTTGCCAGAGCATCAGCTCTTTCATTACCCTCGATACCGGTGCGTCCGAGTACTCACGTTAGGGTTACAGAGTTCCATCTGCACAGCTTGTTCAGATTGCATATAGCTTTCTCTACAATTTTGGACGTAACCGTACCGGCAGAGCAGGCTTTAGTAGCAGCTTGGATTTCTGAGCAAATGTGATTGCAAAGATCTCCGCCTGAAAGACAATGTGTAAACGACGGTATCGCTCGGCCTAAAACCAATCCAACCATCACCGCTCCATTCCTGGCGGTCAGAAAAGAGCACTCGAAAACGGCGCTCAACACAAGGCTTGAACGAGTGCTCCTGCCCTGTTGCCAGGTAAATCATGAAGAAACGCTCTAAACCTCGCACCTCTTGTTCTTTCGTCGATACTGATCTGCCGTCCGATGAGCACATACATGCGGTACATGGTTTTTCTGACTTCACTTCACCATAGCAGCGGTTGGAGTTCCTCTCATTCCACCCGCAATGCATACACACGCAAGGTTTTTTAGCTTAATCAGATGCCTTCTGACCTTCTGGCCACCAAACAACAGCGCCATACATAAGGCAAGGTCTAACAATGCACGTATATATCCTGCGTCATTGCCAGAGAATGTTTGTGGCCGTTGAGGTTATGCGTTGCCCAGTAGAAAGTTTTGGGTCAAGGGTTATACCTAAATATTTCACTTTGCTAGATAAGATAAGCTGAGTAGCAAAGAATACTGGCTACCTAGTGTTAGGTACACTTCTTCTTGTTGTAAACAGCATCATCTCAGTCTGTGAAGGGTTTACTGACAGAGGTTGTTTACGGTACCAGTTCCCAACTGTGTTCAGCGCCAATGTCAATGTCAATGCTCTCACAGAGGTTTTGTAAGTTATTTCCGCTGACAACTATACAGACATTGTCAGCTTTCTGTCCCTGTTAAGCCTTCTCAATAAGAAGTCGACAACAAGAAGATTCCACAAAGTGGCGGAAAGTACACCTCCCTGCGCAAAGCCCTTGACAGCTCACACAGTTCTGATGCTATTTTTCTACATTTGATCATCTCTAGGATTCATTCCACCAATGCCTTTTGATCTCTATGTAGCCTCAATTCTGCAGAAAGTGGGGTTGTCAAGCGCACCCTCAATATGCAGAAAGACACCAAGGGAATTGAACCCACGATCAAGTGCTTCACTAATTCTGGCCGTGAGCTGCATCAATGCCGTCTCCAACGTTGGTGGAGTATTCAACTTAAGCTGCACGTCAATTAATTTTTGAAGGCCCTTAAGCAGGAAGGATGAAACTCCTGAACCTTTTTGGAAGATCGTGGTTTCCCTGGTTTGGGAATGAAGCTTTTTTCAAAGCGACAGGAATATGTCGCATAGCAATGCTGGCTCGGGATACCCTAGATACAATACCTATAAAATCATCGTACTTGGATCCCTTTTATAAAACGCACTTTGATACACTCCTTCGAACTCTTATCAATCCATTATAATTCGAAACTTTGGCCACAAAGACTTCCACAAATAAGGTACTTCCCATATGTACCGCAGAACTCCTGAGGTCGATATCAAGTCAAGCTCTAATGTAAATAATACATAGTTACTCAACATTTTTGCCCGATGTCCTTCGTAAATGATTTTTTTTGTATAGGATCATTTCAGGGACCACATTTTTGGACCACTTCTGAATTTTTTCGAAGGTAACGCTGATTCAAAGTTTTAAGTGGACACAAATTTGAAAATCTCCTTGAGGGTTGCATTTGGCGGCATAAAACAAAATATCCTAAAACACGTATCCCATATTATTTTGTATTTTCCGTTCCCGTGTAAAATTTCGGTTTATTATGTGTGGCGGTTTATTAGATACGGCTCTGATATGAACCCTCAACTAGCGGAAGGAGAGGTGCTACCGCCTTTCAACTCTGCGAAGACTTTTATTAACGGCGTCTCCACACAACTGGCTAAGGGACACTATCGGTTGCGTCATAGCCCGAAGCTGTGGCCTGTGGTTGACACCAAAAGATCAAAGTCCCTAGCCTCTCAGAAGTCTAATCCGGATGCTCATCGGGGTATTAACTGGACACTGCATCATAGGAAGCACTGCTAAAAGGCTAGGACTTTTTGCGAATGACTTCTGCAGAAGCTGTAGAGACGAAGAGGAAATAGAGTCCGTGGAACATCTTTTATGCCACTACCCAGCTCTACAAGACACCGCTCATCCTGTATGGGAGCAAGTTTCTTCGAAAGTTTGGACGACTTGGCTGGGGTACCTCTATCAGACATAAAACTATTCCTCAACAGATCGAAGTGGTTTTGGTAGCCACATGTCCTTACATGTACAAACAAGGTACTCATGCGCCTTCACAGCTTCCGGGCTAAATTTGCATGTGTGGAAAAACTGCCCTCCCAACCTTACCTAACCTAACCTATGTTTGGCGGTTAGGATGTTTAAGCGTTTAAGATATACAGATTTTTTTTTTCATAACCCCCCCTCCTATAGGGGTAAGAGGTGCCCCCTAAAAAATGTCTCAAACTTTAAAATCAGTTCGACTAATGGAACGCCGGTTTCATCCAATTTGACGCAAAAAGGCCACTCAAATTGACATGGGCGGCTATACCCGAAACTCACTTCAAAGTGCACTTCTACAAAATCAGGAAAGTACACCTTTCATGTTTTAAGACTCTGCGGTTTTGTTGGGATGGATGCAATGGATGTTGGTTAAATTGGGTCAACGTACCATTTCTTGGCTTATTTTATTAATCCTCCGCGGTGCAATAAAAGATCCAGAAAATTACATTTAATCTCAACTAATAACTACTTCTGCTCCGCTTCAATTCATGAAAAAAAAATCTTAACTAGCACAGCAGCTTTGCTCTGAACAAACTGCAATATAGGAGAAGACTGACTGCATTGTTGAATGTTCTTGAATTTCTGCGCAAATTGGAGTCCTATTCAAAAATAACCTCTAAGTGCTACCTATACAGAACTACTTATCCCACCCACCAGATAGGTAGGTAGATGCTTCCCAAGTGATCCTTTTTGTACTCCTCCAATCAATTGCCGCCCTTTCCAATGTCAATTTGTGTGAAAACTTCTCTCTCCCCTTTTGGAGGATGGAGGATGTATACACGTAGGTAAGAAGGTATCTGAAGAAGCACTTAGTTTAACTAAAAAAGGAAGCAACTACCCAATACCAGAGATTGTTAGAGAAAAGTGTTCCGGAATTTTCCACCATTCAGGTATCGCATGCTGCTTGCATATTGATTTCCAATCCCGTTCACTGTACATGATGTCCTTTGGGGTAACACAACAAAAAAAAAGACTTGTTTTCTTTCTGCAATTCATTTCAAGTGTATGCCTTGCTTGTAAGTGTCACTCTGGTTTGTTTTGTTATATATTTTTTTTTTTCATCCTGTCGCTGTGCCTGTATGTGTTTAGTTAAATTGTCATACTTTCATGCACGGTTGAAAAAAGAAAACGTAGTTTCACCCAAGCCGAGTATATATTTCTGATTAATTGGAGTGAGTGAAGGTCGTATTTAGAACAAAGCATATCGTATCGTTAAATAGTTAACTAGGTACTTGTCCTTTTATTGTCGATGTTTTATTTATGTACAAGCTGACGGCAGTGGTTTCACCTCGTAAATCTATTTCTGACTAATACTGCATGAGAGAAAAATGAATAATTAAATTGGACTGCCATCCACCAAACAGCCACAGGACATTCTACTACGCGTGAATATTGAATACAATTCGAAGAAATTGTGAGGGAAGAGTTGGAATCGGAGGGGTTGTTAAGTTTTATGTTGGTAATCTTGTGGGAAAGGAAATAAGTTGGTAAAAATTGTGTCAAATTGGTGGAGTAGTTCTTTAATGGGACAGGAACTCTTATAGGTTGTTAGCTTTGACCCAGAACCCAGAGTACGAGCTGTAGGTACAATTACTACTTTTTCAGACATGTTTCCATCTACCGTCCTTATATGCAGGTTCTCAGGGCGCTTAGATTATGCTGTTAAAGAAGATTGGTCAATATATACTTTGGACTTTTTATTTCTTTGAAATGATGACTAGTCTAGTTTCGTGGGAGTTGACACTCAAGGTGCGATCAGACGGTCATCCAAACTTGTCATCCGGATGACACCCTGACGTCATTATGACGTAGAATTTTTCCTAAAGTGGTTATCCCATCTGAAAATACAAGTTTTCTGACGTCAGCATGTCATCCGGATGACAAGTTTGGATGACCGTCTGATCGCACCTTCAGACCACACCGAGCTGCTCAATTCGTAAGCTTGTTGCGGACATATTAAAGAAGTTCCTTTTAAGTGATGGGGTGCTTTTTCTTTTTGGATGCCCAAATGGATGTGGTAATTTTTTAAAGATGTGCTACGGATTCTTAATGGATCCGGATTTGAGTCCGTATAATTATATTTATTTTTAAATTATTCGGATTTGTGAACACACGGATATCCGGATATTTAATAATCCGTGTAATTAAGCTGACCATTCCTTTGCTTCAATTACATCTTGGTAAAAAAATCATTCTAACTAAAAGTACTCATGTGATTTTAAGGACATTTATATATTTCATATTTTTCAATATTCCAACGACCTCCGGATATAAAATCATAGCACCAGCAAATGGTCATGAGATTCTAATGACATTTTCCAAAAAAGTCCTTTTTGAGGCTCCAGGGACCTTTTTCGATGTTACAAGGACCTCCGGAGGACCTGTGAATCTAGGGTCATTTCCGAAAATATAATTTTTAACCTTGAAAAAGGTCTGTGGAACCTAAGAGGTCCTTACACCCATAAAATGTGTCTTATTTGGTATAAGTTGGTTTGTCTGTCTTTGCTTGTTGCGATTTAGTCATTTCTCTAACGGAACTACCCTTTCTTCTTTTCAAATATCGCCGATTACTCCAAATTGTCGATAAACAAACTTCCTCTTGTATACTCGCTTCAATTCGTTATCTAGAATATCGATTGACAGCATGCCAGCTAAAGGCGCAGATTGTCCTCATAGCGCTTAATATGTTTAGTCTGGACATCTTTTTTCTTGTTTCCTTTGTTACCAAAGGATGAGCTCACACTGGAGACGCAGGACTTGCAGGATTCTGCGACTACATCTTGGTCCCCCGATATTATCGGAAGCGAGGATGGTATGAATGAAGCTTTTTCTTCTAATCTAGAAGAGCCCTAAGATTGAGTTGAGGTCTTCTTTGATTCTAGATTTTTCGTTGATGTGCTTTTCCAGGGATACCTTCAAGAATTACCATTGCATACACATTATGTAGGGGACACACTATGGAGCGTAGGAGTGTCAGCAAAGCCGTCCTTACCGGTTTTAGAGCATATTGTGCCGTAGATAAAAAACTGATATTAATTTTTGTGCGTAAATGGATATATTTAGATCGGTCGTTTTGTTATATATTTTTTTTTTTCATCCTGTCGCTGTGCCTGTATGTGTTTAGTTAAATTGTCATACTTTCATGCACGGTTGAAAAAAGAAAACGTAGTTTCACCCAAGCCGAGTATATATTTCTGATTAATTGGAGTGAGTGAAGGTCGTATTTAGAACAAAGCATATCGTATCGTTAAATAGTTAACTAGGTACTTGTCCTTTTATTGTCGATGTTTTATTTATGTACAAGCTGACGGCAGTGGTTTCACCTCGTAAATCTATTTCTGACTAATACTGCATGAGAGAAAAATGAATAATTAAATTGGACTGCCATCCACCAAACAGCCACAGGACATTCTACTACGCGTGAATATTGAATACAATTCGAAGAAATTGTGAGGGAAGAGTTGGAATCGGAGGGGTTGTTAAGTTTTATGTTGGTAATCTTGTGGGAAAGGAAATAAGTTGGTAAAAATTGTGTCAAATTGGTGGAGTAGTTCTTTAATGGGACAGGAACTCTTATAGGTTGTTAGCTTTGACCCAGAACCCAGAGTACGAGCTGTAGGTACAATTACTACTTTTTCAGACATGTTTCCATCTACCGTCCTTATATGCAGGTTCTCAGGGCGCTTAGATTATGCTGTTAAGGAAGATTGGTCAATATATACTTTGGACTTTTTATTTCTTTGAAATGATGACTAGTCTAGTTTCGTGGGAGTTGACACTCAAGGTGCGATCAGACGGTCATCCAAACTTGTCATCCGGATGACACCCTGACGTCATTATGACGTAGAATTTTTCCTAAAGTGGTTATCCCATCTGAAAATACAAGTTTTCTGACGTCAGCATGTCATCCGGATGACAAGTTTGGATGACCGTCTGATCGCACCTTCAGACCACACCGAGCTGCTCAATTCGTAAGCTTGTTGCGGACATATTAAAGAAGTTCCTTTTAAGTGATGGGGTGCTTTTTCTTTTTGGATGCCCAAATGGATGTGGTAATTTTTTAAAGATGTGCTACGGATTCTTAATGGATCCGGATTTGAGTCCGTATAATTATATTTATTTTTAAATTATTCGGATTTGTGAACACACGGATATCCGGATATTTAATAATCCGTGTAATTAAGCTGACCATTCCTTTGCTTCAATTACATCTTGGTAAAAAAATCATTCTAACTAAAAGTACTCATGTGATTTTAAGGACATTTATATATTTCATATTTTTCAATATTCCAACGACCTCCGGATATAAAATCATAGCACCAGCAAATGGTCATGAGATTCTAATGACATTTTCCAAAAAAGTCCTTTTTGAGGCTCCAGGGACCTTTTTCGATGTTACAAGGACCTCCGGAGGACCTGTGAATCTAGGGTCATTTCCGAAAATATAATTTTTAACCTTGAAAAAGGTCTGTGGAACCTAAGAGGTCCTTACACCCATAAAATGTGTCTTATTTGGTATAAGTTGGTTTGTCTGTCTTTGCTTGTTGCGATTTAGTCATTTCTCTAACGGAACTACCCTTTCTTCTTTTCAAATATCGCCGATTACTCCAAATTGTCGATAAACAAACTTCCTCTTGTATACTCGCTTCAATTCGTTATCTAGAATATCGATTGACAGCATGCCAGCTAAAGGCGCAGATTGTCCTCATAGCGCTTAATATGTTTAGTCTGGACATCTTTTTTCTTGTTTCCTTTGTTACCAAAGGATGAGCTCACACTGGAGACGCAGGACTTGCAGGATTCTGCGACTACATCTTGGTCCCCCGATATTATCGGAAGCGAGGATGGTATGAATGAAGCTTTTTCTTCTAATCTAGAAGAGCCCTAAGATTGAGTTGAGGTCTTCTTTGATTCTAGATTTTTCGTTGATGTGCTTTTCCAGGGATACCTTCAAGAATTACCATTGCATACACATTATGTAGGGGACACACTATGGAGCGTAGGAGTGTCAGCAAAGCCGTCCTTACCGGTTTTAGAGCATATTGTGCCGTAGATAAAAAACTGATATTAATTTTTGTGCGTAAATGGATATATTTAGATCGGTCGTTTCTTGTCATGAAAGATTTTTTCGCCTTTGGGTATTAAAACCGCCTTTACTGTGGGGAATATGGACCAGATCTATGCAAAGTCTATTGGAGATCGGCTGATATAATGCCATCTTGTCCTACTGATTTATAAGGTTTGTAGCTATTCAGCGGTTAAAGCAGTCCGTCCTTAGCCCTCAGTCATTGCGAGTTAATATGAGCGCTTGACCTGTTAAGTGTCGTATTGCTACTACTGCTACTAACTGTGGAGCTATATGGAAATTAAATATCTTGTATTGGAATTCGTCCAAGAGCCGTCTGCTTTCTTAGGGCAGCTTTTCTGTAAACTTCCAATAAGAGACAGGGATTCGAGTATTTCTTAGACCAACGTTTAGACACGTCCTTCGTCCTATTAACACCTAAAATCGGGTACAAAAAATTTAAAAATGGGGCGGGTATGCCGTGAGTAAAGTAATGTCTAAGGGGAGGGGTAAGACGCCAACGAGAAAATTAGATAGCTTGGTTCTTATCAACATTAAGCTCCGAAAGCCGAATTTAGCACCACGTTGCAAGATTAGTCTAGTCATAGTCTAGCTGATATATACCTACAAATTTGCATGTTATCCGCATAGACAGATATGTGGCAGTTTTTGATGACATTGCCAAAGTCATTGAGTCATTTTGAGTTGAAAAAAAGATCAGCGTTCAACTGGATTCGTAGACGATACCCTCCAAAAGCTTGAGACAATGTTGATAGTTAGAAATGTTATTCCTTGGACTCTTCTACGCTGGACTTTTGGGGAAGATATCTTGATAGGTGAACTTTTGGAAGGCGCACGTATGTGCTTGGGCTAAGTAGTTGAAGCAATTTTTGAAAATTACTGAGGCGATTTCATCACAGTTACGCTTGTATGTCTACTTCCGGCACTTCGGTGCCAAATTATTGGCTAAGGATATAAGCAAACAAGTTAGCGATAACATCGCCTGTGGAAGTTGTGGATAGCTATAACAGGAGTCGTTCCGAAGTTCCGCTAAAATCATGATCTATCACGGTGCATACCATTGGACTACTGGTCTAAAGTTAAAATCCTCACAGTATCATCTTCAATTTTTTCCTCACTCCATCTTTTTAGCAAAGGCATAAACTACAATGGAAAGTTGGCAGCGACAATTTGGGTATGCCCCAAAAGTATTTATTTCAGTAGCATTTTTAAGATATTAAAAAAAATAACATACATAAGGAGCTCCTTAAAAATATATCAAAACATAGCTCAAAACGGTGCGTGCTTTGTTCTATTTGATGATGAATAATGTCAGGGATTCAGTTTAAGCCCCAGCCCCGTTTAATTAAAACATTTGTAAATGAGCATCTCATTTATGTTGATCTTCTGAGCAATAACTCTCTTTGCCTCCATTTTAGCTTTTTAATAACTCCCACCCCACAGTGCTAAACGTCTGCCTTTTAATTTGGAAGGATTTTCTCCACCAAACAATATTTATGATAACAACTTCTTGTTTCCTCAAATCAATCACGTTCAAAGGATGCATCCTCATACCATTCACAAAGATATCTTCACTGTTTGACATTCAATGAGTTTGTTTCATTTAATTCAATTCAAAACAGAGCTACCCTCTAGTTGGCTAATGTGACATTCGTTGATTGATTGACTGATTCCATCAATAGCATCAGGAATTTTTTGATATTTCTCCATCGAAATAAAATATCCTTCAAACTAAAGTTGGAAATAAAATCAATTTCATGCAGCAGCAGTTCGAAACAATACATTTTAAAATTATGAAAATCGAAATTGAAAAGAAAACTTTCACATCCAGCGCAAGATGTCACTAGTCCTTAATTTAATTAAATCCCAGTTGAAAATGACGACAATCGCAGACTTTCAGACAGTGGTATAATATGTCAAAGATATATAGATGGTTGCTTCTCATTTTTGGCCACAACGATGGGATCCACTCGGGGATCCTTATGGAGTTATCAGATTTTGGTGAATGGAGCAATGACAACCAAACCCAAACTCAATGGCTTCTATTCTGTGGGTTCAGTACTTCATAGATTGTTTTTTGAGGGGACGCGTCTTCTCATACAAATATTTATTTACATACAAATGTAACGATAACCGATGCGATGCAGTGCTGCGCCATTTTAAACGAAAACTAGAAAGTTTTTTGTGATTTATTGCTCGCAATAAAAGCAAGCTTGTCCTTTAATAGGTTAGATTACTTTATTTTTTAAATTGTAGCAAATAGGAAAACGAGACGAAAGTTTTGAACCGCATTCATTCAAGGGCTCCTTCAGTATGTCATCGAAAAAGTGAAACTATTTTTCTGTACAAACAAAGAGATTGCTAATTTTAAGGTTTCATTCAGAACAGATTTACCGCAAAAAACATAGCAGTTGCATAGTTGCACGCTTATAACCAAAAATCTATCTATGAGAAAGGAAGATAAAAGTCGAAGTATGCCCAGCGGAAAGACATCGGGAACATCCGGGAACTTCTCATCGGTTTGTTGGAAGGAAGCACATATTCTCAACATCTATATTATTCAAATTGAACCAACAAAAAGGAAGTGTCAGATGTCAATTCTTACACCACTTAACACAACACGGGTTTTAAATAAAAGTTGATAGAATTAAAGGTTAGGTTAGGATGGTGGGTTGGTGAGGTGTGCGGTGTTGCTGCTTCCTCATCACACTCTGGTCGAAGTTAGGCCATTGTAATGCCCATAGAGGGTCCCCTTATACCAATAATACGTATGTTGTTTCTTCCTTCCCTCGCCGGTATCCATTCAGTCGCTGTCGAACTATCAGAATTTTGTTAGGAAGGTAAGCAATTGGGTAGCAAGTTGTGTCCGCTACGTAGTCCCACCATCATCGAAGCAGTGTTTTTTAAGGAGTTTGTGGGTTCTAGCTATGTAGGACTCAGGTTCGATTTAACTTACTTAATAGGTGCGACGTGTTTTTGGAGTGTTTTCAGCAGGTCGTATGGCAGTTATATCAGACTTGTCAGTCTGTTCGGGGCTCCGGCGGGGCTCATGCTATATCACTTTCTTGCTGGTTCGTCAGCAATTTCATCACCCTACATTACCCTGTGTTTAGGTTTGACGTTATATTAAACGCCAGAAACTTTAAGCCTGCCTTTTATTGAAAATTGTGTGATTGTTTTATTGGGGTTAATTTGGCTGGCATTTCTACTACAGTTTTTCTCTAGATAGATCTGTGAATTCATTCCTTTCCAACTCCTCTTTGCTGGAAAATATACATGCTAATTTCCTGTTGAAGTCAAGGTGCGGTCGTAATGGGTCAGAGGACATCGCTGAGCACAGGTAACTATTAAGGACACGCGCATGCCTTAACGAATTCGTCAAAGGCCTCCTTTAACCTTTTGGTTATTGAGGTTTATCGTCAAGGTGCTATAGGTTTTCTTACAAAATCTTGTTAAAATAAAAAATTTTACGGGTTCTGAATGAGACGACTCAACAACAAACTTTACGAGCTATGAAGCGATATCGATCAGCTCAAAAACTGGGTGTTTGTTGGGAGATGTAGAGCGTATAAACAACAACGCGCCAGGCCCCAGAATTTTTAAATATAATCCAGAGGGAAAACGCAGTAGAAGAAGACATCGCAATAGGTAGCGCGCACAAGACCGTTCTTATTAGAGACGCTTATTAGTTAAGGTCATAGGTCCATCTCGGATTTAAACGCTACCTTAGTTAGTAAGTATTCTACCTACACTTTCAACCGATTAGTGTCATTCTATGAAATGAAATTCTGAAATTAATATTACATATTTCTATAATGATAAATTCAATTGAAGACCGCTTTTAGTTGCCAAAAGAATGGTGTGCGGCCAAATATTGAACACTGATGGTCTTTTATCTTTAAATACTCTGGGAATATTTCTATTGAAACTTTGACAACTCAATAATAAAATAGTTATTTTCTGCTTAAAGAATGTACTATTTTGGAATCTTAAAGGCAAGGTTGGAAGGCTGTTTAAAAGCTTAATCTGATTTTATAAGCACGATATTCTGGCGAAATTTTACTGGTCTGCTCTTCGTGCTCTCACATTTCTGAAATACAAGAGAGATTCATAATATTATTAATGTCATTATCATCTTCGCTGGATTCATTTATGGCAAACGAAAAACGATTTCTTGAACGATTTCTTAACTGAATTCTCAAAACCTCTATAATACTTCGCTGATAGCAAGTTAAAAAGCAAGTCCTCCATAAATTTTAAATCTATGGCTCTTGGAAGTCTTGTCTAGTTTGACTCATAGAAGCTTGATTAGCAATATTTCATCGAAGGAAGATGGAAACTGCTTCTTCTACTTCTTTCGATACCTTCACCTAACCAAGATATGAATTAAATTACTATTTCGGGTGGGGGAGAAAAGGAATATAATACAAGTGTTGCTTTCGGGTATTATGCATTAGCAGTTTATTTCGGGTGAATACCTCTTAGCTCTAAGGTGGATGTGAGCGAAGCGAGAGAGAAACTTGTTGGTTAGAAAAGAGAAAGGAAAAATAAGAAGTACCAGGATTTGTGCAGTAACCTAAAGATAAACTCTAAGTTACATCTGTCATCTGTCAGAACGTCATCTTACCATACAATTCCCTAACATATGTTCTGCCTAAACAGCTTCATCTTCACTTGTTTTTTGAATGAAAATGAACTTGAAATATAAGTCAAGACTTTGGTAGAGAGTAGGTTTCATCTTGAAAGCTTTATAGAAGCTCTTAAGAAGCCAAGGCCGATATTTATGCTATAAGAAAAAATCAAATATAAATTAGTGAGTTAAAATGTGAAATGATTTAAAAAATGTCTCATTCGTACACCTTTACACACTTTAATGAGTCTGATGAAGTCATTGCCTTCCAGATACCTTAGCCAAAATATTTTACCATTTTAAGACTTAAGGTGCATTTCTTGATATTTTTTATTTATTTAATCGACATAATCAAGAACTGGTTCTCGGCGCTCAGAATATAGAGTATTAATGTGTAGCTAATGGGATCACTTTATTCAAGGCTTTGCTTATCTTTACCCCGCACAATATTATGTATTTCGCTTAACGTTGTGATTTCCAGAAACGCCTTAACGACATTAATCAGGTTTTTGCATCTTGAATACTCACTATATCAGGTATTTAAATCATGCTCCCTCTCTCTATCTCCCCTCAAAGCAACCAACAACTTTGTCCAACCATAGTCCTTCACTCTTGCTGAGAAGTCAACCGCCTGAGGGTACTTTAAGACTATAATAAATAAAGAATCAGTCTGGCATCACACTCCAACACATAGTAGAATGGTGAACTCCAAATTTAGTACCTTCCCAACATGAAATACAAATTCAGACTCACATTAACCTATCATCCATACACATCTTTTGCCAAACCTAATTAGTTCATAATTTCATGAGTCAACACTGACATTACGCTTTGAAAGTTAGCCTCTGTCACTTTCAACATAATTTATTTACAAAGGTGCACTGGCACTTTGAAATACCTACCCCTTTATTTTATATTCACATAAATTAAAAAAAAGGGTTCAAAATAATATTCTCAATCTGGCTCACGTTCTTCGTAAAATTTGTAAGTTGGTCAATTTCCTAATGGAAACATATAAAATGAATATTTAGTAACACTTGGAATTTATTCAAATTTCCAGGCAACCTTTGCACTATTTTACACAAGCTTCTGTCCTCTGGGGCCAGTCATGTCTGAAAATATTCTTCAAAGCGTAGACTGGCTTTGAATGAGTAAAGGTGCGTTTCACTACACTACTCTCAGAGACCAAGTGAAATGTATATAATTTAATTAACTAATGTCAACACATTTGATTGAATATGCGTTCATGCAACCGTCTGCAGGGTGTGAACTTCTGAGTAAAATTAATTAAAAAAAAAAAACTCGACTACTCTTTCATTATTGAAGGCCTTGAAGCGCAGTCTCCGCCGGTCCACGGACTCGTGGTTGGTTGTAGTTATGTTTTCACATTTGCTGCACTTAAAGTTTTCCATATAAGGATTGACCAACGTGCACTACGGTTTGGTAGAGTAGAGCGACTAAATATACATAGAAGGGATACAAATATGCGGCAAATTCCGAAATTTAAATTCATGCATACATAGCAATATTCCCAACATTATGGATAATTTAATTCCATCCGTTGACTGCGAGATAAAATTAAACATGAGAAAGAAGGCAACAGCGATGTTTCAGGCAACAGGAAAGCGGATGAACTAGACAAAGAAGGTACCGAACAGTATTTTCCTTCTGAAACAAGCGGATACCGTTCACCTTCATGCAAATTATCAACAGCTAACGATAAGTGGAATGAAATCAGCAAATGTGCATTAGATGTTTGATGTTATTTAAACGAACTACTTTCCATAAGTAGGAAAAATATTTGCTGGGAGCAATCGTTGGTCAATGCTTGTTGGGCTGGCATTTATTTATTTATTAATAAAACTAGTGTTTACATAATTGTTTACATTACATTATTGTTTATACATATCTATAACCTTAAAAGGTTTACCAAAAATATTTATACTATTGAAGGGTAATTTTTTTGTTGGAGGTATAGAACTTTAAGTTGGCAACTCTATTTTAACTGGCGGCCATTTTGTCAACTGTCAAGTGATTTATTTTTAGTTTGGTTTGACATTTCAACATGAATAGACTGGCGCCTGAACAACGCCTTCAAATTGTGCAAATCTATTTTGAAAGTCATGGATCTGTTCGAAATATGTATCCCGGTCTATCCATTTTACGGTCAACATCAACGTCCATCAGAGCAATTAATTCGATTAACTATTGCTCTAGATGAGACTATGTGCGAACCAGTAGTGGCTCTGGTCAAATAATATTTAAATTGTAATGCCAGACGATTACCTTTCGAAGGAAGTAAATTCCATGTCAATTGAAAAAAAAAAACATATTTGTTTTAATCCATTTAAAAGTTCTATACCCAACACAAAAATACCCTTTACCCTAATTATTCACACACAGCGCAAATAGAACATCTCAAGATCACACTGCTAATTGTAACAATGATCATAGTTGGCAACAGTCTTAAGAGTAGTAACGTCGTCGGCATACATTAAATAACTCGATTGTTTTTAGATAGACACTAAATCGTTTATAAATAAACTAAATAAAATCGGACCCAAATAACTGCCTTGCGGGACTCCAGAATTGACTGTGAAATAATTCAATGGAAACCCATTAAATACGACTGAATTAGATCTGTTCAATAAATATGACTCACGCCAATGTAAGAAACTTAACCTAAACGCCATTTTATTCAACTTTAAAGGTAAGACGCGATGGGAAAGTTTATCAAACGCTTTACTGAAGTCTGCGAGAACACAATCTGTTTGTTTTTGTTTAGCTTAAACGAGTCAATGATTGGCATATGATAGCTTCAAATAATTTTTGAATTGTCGAAAGTCTTGCGTTTTACCTTTCCTAAAAATTGGAATAATTAATGACATCTTCTAAGCCTCAGGAAATTTGTCATGTAGACAGAGAATGGCTAAACAAATTAGAAATCGGAACTACAAGTTCTCAACACAATTGGTGGTATGCCAACTGGCTCTGATCATGTCATCAAATTTAGATATAAAACTTGATCTAGTTTCGATGCTAACATCAAAATTTATATTAGTCAAGTGCTTGAAAGAAGTCAGCTAATAGATTAGCTAGTACTAATGGGTTGTGACTTTTATATTTCACAACAGATGGATAAAATTTGCGGTATTTTTAATGCTGTATAAAATTGCAAAAAAAATTGAGATTCATTTTTAGATCTTGTTGTACTTTTTGATTGTTATTTAAGTACTTAAAACCCGGAGCTCTTATAAAGTCATTTCTTTGATGAATATAATCAGATACCATATTTTGTTTCCGTGCTTTTTTTAAACTCCTTAACTCACTGTATAAGATGTATAAGAACATTTCATTTTTTTTGGAATTAATTGGAACAGACTTTAGAAAACAATCACGTGTCAAGATTGTTTTTTGTCAGCAAAATGTGATTTTGCTGATGTAGTCCAAGAGATGAAAAATTGTTCACTGCAAATCATGCCATTAGAATACGAGTACCGTGAAGGACTGCCCCGTAGTGGCTATATTGAGGAAAAAATATTAGGGTGAATACTTTTTGAAGATTTCAGTTCTCTGTGCAAGGTAGGTTCTTCTCTCCATTTAACCACGAGGTTATGATCAGAATTATAGGGATCATAACCCTCGGACTTGGCTGCATTCCTATTGGTCCGCCGGTTCGACCTCAACAAATATCTGCCGGCCTTCCGATTTTGAATCACTTCATCATTGAGGCCAATCAAATGCTGGTGTTTCTGCATTCGTGTGATCCAGGAATTTTTAAACCTGCCTCTTTAACGCGATTGTAAGGGAACATTGATTGCCACGACACGCTCGGATTGTTACTCACTGCCAAATAATAGTTTCTCTTCGCAACACAATAACTAAGCATCATTCTTGTTCCAAAAGAATCCTCCGAAGATTCATTTCTTGTGTGGTCCAGCAGCTTGCCTGGAATACTCAAAAAGAAGCAATGAACTCTTTCAAACAGCTTGTCGACGACAACTTTGTTTTGCGATCCAGATCATGAGGTTGCTGAGGGCTGTGGAAGGGTATATAAGCTGACACGGCGGAAAGGCTCAAATAAATCCTTTCACATGCCCAACTTTCATTAGAATGCTAGTCACCGGATGCGTCAAGTTCAAAGATCTTCTCAGGTAGACTTACTCAAGTTCACACCTCGTACCCCTCGACTATAGTTATAAATATTTATTAAATTGAAAATGAGTGAACAAAATCACAAGTAAAAAGGTTTACTCCCGTCGGGGCTTTAAAGTTGCAAAGTTGTCTTACAGAAAATGCAACAAAAGCCATGCTGCTCATGATTTCCGTGTTTCCTTTACCTCTATTGGGAGCATTTTTACTGAAAACATATCTTCCCGTACTTGTCCCACCCTGTTTACGCCCACAACGACAGAATTAATATATTAACAATGTTTCTGCATAAAAACATCTTCAGCTAAAGTACTTATCTGGAAAAGTTTCTTCATATTCCTCTCCTCCTTTAGCAAACAATCTTTCATAGGATGAAGGATGAAAATCAAAAAGCCATCGTCGTCGCATACCAGTCCAGGCAGCATAGTTTCCTTGCTCCCGCTTAAAACATCGCCGCACTACTCAATTATACTTTAACACTTATTCCTCCTTCGAAGTTTGTTGCCTTCATTCTTCGGTGTCTTGTGCTTATTTTTATGCCTTATACAGCCAAGGGCTGTTTATGTATCTTTTCTGTACAGCACTTTTCGTTAATGCTGCACTTTAATAAACATGAACTATATAGAGCACTTTAATTCCTCACATCCGTCCGTTCAAGTTCGTTTTGAGATATATCCCAAAGGGCTTGCAATTGCCAAACTATATCAAACTATCAACGTTTGACATTTCTTTTAGTCAGCCAAGTGCTGCTGCCTTCTTTACACAACACCTAAAGGGAGTTTTCAACTAAATGACAAGCAATATCTTCAAATATATGCACACACCTTATCCTTGGATATTGAAATGTGTGTCTCCTTCGACAAAAGATATCCTTATCCATATCCACCTAAACACTTTGATGCGATTAAAAATGTATCAAAAAATCGATCTGTAGCTTTTTCAATTCCATCATCGTGCAGACAGTCTGTCTTATCAGCCCCCAATAACCTATTACCTTGCCAGCATCGCATCTATTCGATAGATGGTTTCTCATCGCATAGTATACTGCTAAGTCGTTTAATACAGTAATTGCATTATTAAACTACCAATCGGCACTATTAGAAGTCACATGAGAGGGTGTTGTTGCGTGCTAGTCTAGATACAAACATTTGCGAACATTGTTGCCACTTTTTATTAATTTAGTTGTGATGTTTTAAGATGGCGCCACTTATGACTTTTTGTCTATTTGCTTGATGTGACCGAGTTGTTTTCGTCCGGCTACGGCGGTAATTGAAAATGTTACAAATAAGTCAACCACAACATCGAAACAAAAGATAGACATTTCAATGTTGGGAAACCTATAAATTCCGTCGCAAGGTTGGTGCGATTTAATTTTGGGGGCAATATGCGGCAATATTTTTTGCCGCACACACGCGTAATAGCAATTTATGCGTTTCCGCAACGCGCTGGGAGTTCGAATAGTGTTTGAGTGTTGTTGCGAAGAAATGTGTACATAGGTGGCGGAAATATTGTGAAGCGAACAGTTTTTCAGCATGGTTAAATTACATATGGAAACGCTAAGATCATTCAAGAGTTCCTGAAACTGACGTACAGATGATCGTGGACATATACATTCAAGCAAAGACAAGACGAGTTATAGATGTCCCGATGGAGTTCCCAATGAAAGTACACCTTGGAAGCATCTTAAGTCTTTTGTTATTTATTGCAGTTCTAGATGATCTATTCGAAGTGATGAACCATCAGATGATGTAGCCATTATAGTCGAGTATCAAACTTTCCTGCAGCAATCACTTCGTGCTTGGATGAATTATTTGGGTGCGTCCACATCTGTCAAACTTTCATTCTTGACCAGGACATAGGTCTAACGTTTCAGTTTTTAAGCTTTTGTGTTCCTCCACATTAGGTCCCATTCTTTTTCTTGGCCGTCAAAGTCGGTGTTGCTATTGCTGTTTTAATCTGTTTCTAATTTAAGAGCCCACGTTCAATTCGAAATTAATTTCATGCAGCTATGCAAACCTAAACCAAGTCGAATGGAGATAGAGCCAAAGTCATCTCAATTCTATTTCAACTCAATTTCCCACCTCTATGATAATGGAAATTTACGTTCGGAGATACTCAACACACTTGAACTCAAGGTAACTTTCGTGATATTTTATGTAAAAGCGCAGCAAAACCCAATACATCTCAAATTTTTACATCCAGTAATCCAAAGTGCGTTGGACTACTTAGCGAGGGGTCTCATGTTAAAATCCGACCCGTACCACCTAAATATTTTCATTCGCCGCCCCACCTCTTGCCAAAGTCCGACAGAAATCCAAGAGTTTAAAAATGTCATGAGAAGTTTCTTACATTAAACTGTAGGTCCTTTCCATTCATATTCATGTCAAGAAATATAGGTATCCTCACACCATAATGGTTGGAGAAGCTAGGCTTTAGGCCCTGTGTGGTATTTATTTTGGAATCTAAACATACGTAACTTTGCCACTGCTGACAGTCGGCTTTGACGGTATTAATTGAGTCTAGTGGACTTAACTTGTAATTATCCTCATAATATGGCTTATAGATGCTTTGGATGGTAAAAAGTCTCTTGACATCGTACATAAAACGGAAGAATTCGACAGCAATATCAGTGGTGATGTTGATGTTCCCTCAGTTCCACTGCTCAACAATTGAAGTTGCCTCAACCTTAATAAAGGTGTACTTTAAACGATTTGTAAGTAAGATGATTAAAGGAAGTCTCTCGCTTAGTTCGTGTTGGACAATTGGTGGACGTGGGGCAAGGCCTTCTGCCAATTTATCTATAGTTCATTCTTTCGGTGCTGCCAAGTGCTTTGAATAAACAGGAAGGAAAGTTGGTCGGATGCTTAACTATTGAAGAAATTGTTGAAGCAAGTGCTTCCAGAATTAAGCTCTGCGAGGTGGTGAGTCTGAGCTTATAAGTCCTTGGCGTTATTTTCCTTCTTTGCTTTAGTGAAAAAATTGGGTATATTGATCCATCTGTGTGGCCGGAAGCTGAACTGGTGCGTTTAAGCTTTAAAATATCTCATCTAGTACATTATTGGATAATATCTTTTGCAATAAAATGATAATTAGCAATAAGTATATATTTATTGTTTCAAATATTAAACATTTCTTAATTATTTTAATTTTCTTTTATGCGCTGGCTCCATCGAGTGTTTGCTGTGAATTTTAGAAGTGAGGACGACAACCAGTCTTTATCCCTTTTCACATCTTCTGTGTGTTCCCCTTTCTTTTATCCACAATTCTGCTATAAAACAGTAATTCCTTTTCAAAATTTGTATCTAATCAGTTTCAGTGTTTCATTGAATAAAAACAAAAAAAAACCTAAAAAGTGGCATCACTTGTAAATATAAAGCTATATGCCCTTTCACATTCACTGCCTCTACAATACGATATTCAACGATGCATTTCATAGTAGACGTATAGAGCATACCAATCTATACACAGTGATTCCAGAGCCAGACTCCTGTAGAGATTTACTCAGTTTATACATAAAGGAAGAAGCCAGTCAGCCTTGCGAAGAAACCAAAGAGCTTCGTGTGAAAAATCAGAGAATGTCCTTGTTGTTATAACAATGTGTGCTGAGAGGGCGTAAAATAAATCATTTATAGGAAAAACGAAGAACCCTTTGCAATGTTTATCAACAAGGAAAACAAAAACAGCAGCCCAACAACAATTGAACACTAAGGACTAAGGGTATGCACTTGTTGGCTGGCAAAGCAAGGATCAAATGTACATGCATGGAAAGAAGATATCTGAGAATGACGTTGACATTTGCAATGCCTGGCATGTGTACAAAAAAAAGCAAACAACTTGATGGAATGCTTTTAAACAATTTGAAACTGAATTCAATATAAATGTTTTTGTTGTTTTTTAAATGACTATTTTTGTGAGACGTTGTAACAGTTTTTTGCCTCTTAATTTACAAACCGATTAGACAATCACTTGTCAAGGTGTGAGAATGCCTGTTGTAGGGGCATACATTTAGGGGTATCTTTTAATATCAATATTGATGTTAGTGACTTACAAATGTCATCGTCTAGTTGTTTTGTTTTTATGGTCAATTAAGTATGCCAAATAGTGAACTTGCTTTATTTAGTAACAAGATTAATCGATGGCAAAGGAAGCACGTGCAAACTATGCGTTAAGTATCCAAAGGAAAACCAACTACATAATTCTTTTCTTTTCATCCTGTTAATTAATTAATGGTGGTGTTAGTTTGCTCCTTGAATGCATAATGGGAACTCCGTAAAGGTATACATTTAATAGTAGTTAATGAAAGAGTAACACTACCTACGTGTTACATTCGACGAACAAAATGAAACTGTTTACCGGTTCCACTGTGTTGATAACAGGTTGATTTGTAATTTCACGTCCTGGCAAAAATGCAGTCTTTTGGCTTCTGGACCGCGAGGCCTTTCTGACTTATTGTCATATTGGACTTTTTCTGTCTTAGGTGTGTTGCAAACCTTGCGTTAGCTGTTGGCATGGAGTACGTTTATTATACCCTATCCTAAGGTTATTTTTTTTAGTAAAATGTGGATTTCTTCAAAATTTGTTTTTTATAGAACGAAAAAAAAAATGTGTAACAAAATATTTAGCCAATATTTTTTCTAGTATATTACCTATACAAAGTTTTGGGCCAAGCCCACTTTTTGGGGGTGTTTTTAAAAAAATAATTTTGCGTTATAAATTTTATAGAATGAAATAAAATGCCATCCATCATATTCTTAAAGCATTTTTCTTTGGGGCATATAGGGATATGGATAGGGTATCACACTGTTCGCCCCAAGCGGACTGTAGCCTTTCCTAATGTTTTTTCACTTAGTGTTAATTCCCTGATTCGCTATAGAAATCATTTTTCTGATTGAAATAACTACGGTGCTTGAGATTTAAATTTACATTTCTTTCTTATTCGACTAATCATATGTCCCATTTGATTCCTTCTTATTTACTTAAAATACAATCTTCAAATTCAAATGCTTCTAAAGGGTGATTTTTAAAGCGTAGTTTTTTTTTAAAAATCGAAATAAACATTGCAAATTTGCATCAAATCTTCAAAATTATTATTGTAATCGATAATAGGCCTTTGCCATTTATGTTTTAAAGACAACTTCATGTTAATGTCCGCGGCTCCGTTTCAAATGGTCCATTCGGAAGGTCCAATTTTGCGTCACTTTTTCGAGCATGTCGGGCTGTATTAGACTAATGACGCGTGTTATGTTATCCTGTAAGGCTTCAATACTGTTCGGCTTGCCCACATAGACTAATAATCAAGAGGCGTTAAATCGCATGATCTTGTCGGCCAACTCACAGGGCAATTTCGAGAGATAAGATGCTCACCAAATTCATACTTCAACATTTCCATTGTTTCACGAGCTCTGTGGCATGTGGCACCGTCTTGATGAAACCACATGTTAACCAAGTTCAACTCAGCCAACTGGGGCAAAAAATAGTCGCGTATCATGGCTCGCTATCGTTCGCCGTTGACGGTAACATTTCTTCCACAGTAGTCTTTGAAGAAAAATGGACCGATGATGACACCAGCCCATAAACCACACCAAACTGTCGTTTTTTCGGGATGCATCGGTAATTCTGGTATGGCATGTGGCTTTTCACCACACCACATGCGACAGTTTTGCCTATATACGTATCCGTTGAGCCATAAATGAGCCTCACATTTTTCACAGAGTATACTGAAAACTTTTCACTTTGACAGATGACGTTTGGATGCCATTACTAACCAGTGTTGCCAACCTGAAAAGCTTAGCTTTTAAAAAATCACCCTTTGCGAAGGATATGCCAAAATAATGTTTCATTGGGTCTGTTACTTTACATTTTTTAACTAACTTCAAGAAGCTTCCTAAATTTCGAGGAGTGGGAATAAATTCTCTCAGAAAATGCTCAAGTTACGAAAAAGTAAAGGAACGCTTTTGTAGTAAGTTGTAGTGACTATACAACTTGACAGAAATAATAATAACTAAGCGATTGACTGGACAAAAAAAAACATTTCCGTTTTCTTACGGTTTGCAGGGTTAGCGAATGTTTCTACAAGAAAGAGCAGGTGACTGGACCAAGGGTGCATCTCGTATGGATTAAATCACAACCCAGAAAAACTGGTGCCAGCTCAGCTAAGGTGACGTCCTGGGCTGAATCCGAAAAAAAATTATATTGACTTCTCCGCTTGTCGTGCTATGGATGAATTTACCCTGTGTGTGTTTGTATCTCGTTGGACTGGCTTATGAAGTTATCTGAGCAAGGATTTAAAAGTTCTTGATAAAGCAAACCAATTGCAAAAGCTGTGAGAGCGGATTTCAATGTTGGAAAACTTGGAACCCACCATACAACTTCAGGAGAAATATAAATATGAGATGCGTCTTCGAGGTATCTCTATATTCTTTGGTATTACCCATTAGGATGTTCTCCTTACTTCAGCGGACCAAGGTACCAACGTTGCCACGAGGAAAAAAATATTGGCGGCCTTTTTGAGGGCCATTTGCTCAAATTAAGGGCCACTTTTCGTTTAAACTTTAAATTGATCCTATCTTTTTGTCTGAAATTGAAACCTGAATTGGAAACCTAATCGGAAAATGGAAACGCAATGTGCCTTGGCCTTCATTGTTGTTCTCGTAGATATATCACTCGCATAACAAACCAACCTTACTTGCTTACTTTGGGCTTTCACAAAATTAATAAAAAAAGTGAGTCAACAGAGTTAGGGGAATATATCCCTGAAGTTTCATAACTTTACCATTGGCTGCACTTATTTGCCTAGCCAAAGTAACGATTCTGGAAAAGTAGTTTGGTGTTCAGTTCAGAAAATTTCCTACCAGCTATTTGCGTCCACTATGTATTGCAATCATCGCTTTACGTAGTAGGTGTGGAATGTAGCAATTGATTTAACGGTATAATTGTAGGAGTTTCGTGGAAGGAATGCAGTGAAGTGGGAGGATTATGATCCATATAATCCTGATTATAGTCTCGTCGTTATATGGAGAGAAGAAGAAGTTTCGTGGTATTTGAATGCAGAGAGCAAAATGTTCGAGTTATCGTTTTCCAATATCAGGTAACCGGGTGCGTTATCTAAAATAAGAAGAGCTTCAAACTCGAGTTTTGATTCTGGAAAAAAAGCATTTAATGAACCAGTCAAGGTCTTGTGCTTAATATTCAACAATTTCAATAAATTTACATTTAGTGCTACAGCAAGGCTTTAATTGTAATTTTTTAATTACAAAATAAATTCCCATCTAAATATGTACTTGGAACTTTTTAAGTTTAAAAACATTCTTCAGCAAACAGAGTAAGCATTACAAACTGCGGATCACGGATCACAGTTGGATCTTTTTTTAAAATATACCTTATGGGCGGCGGCAACATCTCTCATTTATTAGAAATTCAAACAGCTAGCCCATTCTTGGAGAAAATACGCGCTTTCCGTTGAATTGAAATAATATAACTAGCTAAATTTTCGGAATATTATGCACAAAATAGTTATGAAGCATTATTTACAATTGCAATTGATTATTTAAGCCTTTTAAATTTTTTTGTTGGTGCAAAAAGAGATTAAAAATTTTTCTTTAATGAAACTCGCATGGAAAAAATGGAATTCTGTGTCGATTTTGAATTGATCTAACTCTCTCTGCAGTTCTTGCTAGAGCAGATCGATTTAAGTAAGCTTGGTGCAGAGTTCATTGTTTTCTTCCTCGAGGCATCTAAATTTCGTTGAGTCCCTGGACAAAGTCTTGGGATTTTGTTTGTTTCACAGATCCAGATGGAGTTGATCCAGATTGTGGTGATCCAGAATGCTTTTACTACTTTCAAATGTGGCACGTCAACGAATATTTAAATAAATGGCTTTCCATCGAGTTTACAGAGGCTGCTTCCGAAGAGTGTGACTTTCCCATTAGAAATAGTCTGCTACTCATCTCTTAGGCTAAAAACGCACTGGAGCTGCGAGGATCCTCGAGGACAGCGGTGATAAGAGGTACATGCTTTCTTATGACAACCGCTTTACGCTTCAGTATGCGCGCTGCCATAACTAAACATGTGTTTGTTTTCGCTGCCCAGCTCGACTTTATTCTCTCCGCTATCATCACAGCTCCAGTATGTTTTCAGCATTACTGATTTGTCCTTTGGATGTTTTCGTATTGTACTCGGTATTTTGCTTTCTTTTAGTGATAGTTTCTCTCAAAATGTCTTATCTTTTGAATGAGGCTATCTACGAGTACAATATAATCAACATATCCCCACATACAACACATTTATCTTTAATTAAATTCCAATCCAATCGTTCTTGTGTTTAGTCAGGTTAACAATCGTGCGTTATTTAATTTACTACAAAATTCCGAAAAACCAAAACCCAGTGTAATGGCTCTCGCTCCGCTAATTCCGTTTAAGATCCACCAATATCCACAATCTTCACAGGCCATTCCCATCCACCATACTCACGAAATTATACTCAAAAATAAATTTCCTTCTTTAATTTTCACACCAATACCAATAACAGTTTACTTCTATCTAAAATTTAATCTAGATGCAAATTTCTTACCACACACAATACCAGAGCTTCACGTGTAATCCAGAGTAAAAATAAATACCAAAAAAACTGGATGATATTTCGTCGTCTTCCTCTTTATTATCCTGTTTCTGTAGATACACGCACAATTTACACAATTTGTTGAATGACTTTTCTTTAATTAAATGTTTTCCAATTGAAGGAGACACTCTCAACCACATGGATTATCAAGCCTAATTTATTGGCTTACATGAAGCAGGGGAGTTATTGTTGACTGCCTGCCTGCTCTGCCACCGCCGCGCCACCTGCATTAATGTAAATTGCGGTTAGTGGTTGGAATAAAAGAATACTAAGCAGAGAAGTTATACCATCAAGTTCAATGCAAGTATTAATTATGAGGTTGAGCTGAATCTAATTTGTTTAACAAAAGGATGTGCTAATCCGAGTTTGTTGATGTCAGGAAAATTGTTTTTGATCCTTTTTTGAAAAATAAAATAAAATAAAATTACGAGATGGAAAGTGTAATTCCTGAAATGATTTGTCGGCCGACTTGGCTTTCAGGCTTTCAACATCATAATGCTAGAGAAGGCGCTGTGCTGTCTGTCTGAGTTGTCAACCTGGTTACTGCAGGCGATTATACTTATTCACTTATAGCATTATCACCTTTCAGGGCTTGCGAAGACATTCGCTTTCAACAGGAGATTCAATACCAGAGTACCAGAAAGAAGCAAATGGGACGAAGGGTCAGTTGCAAGAGATTATAAGATCGCCATTTACACCGACTACGGTTCCAAAATGGATATCGCCATGGATAGTGACGACTTTAGCGTTCCTCAGGCGGAAATAGCTGTTGAAATAGACGAGATATCAACTCAGTAACCCTACGCATGCTGATATCCTGAAAAACGACGAAGCGCACAAGCTCACAAGGTCGTGAACGCATCACTGGCACTCGAAGAAATAATTACACTCCTTAGCTTTATTGCACCAGAAATCGATATAGAGTCCTTGAATATAACTAACCTACGCTGGAGACAACTCGACGCGTGCAGACATACCAAAGAGCTATTGCCAGCGGTTAAGAAAAAGTTATTAGAATTCTTGATCGGGCTAAACCGCAAGGAACATTCGAGTTTTAAAGGGAGTCACGGGGCATTGCGTATAATGCAAAACGACTTTAGCGAAAGCTGCAGGGATGTTGAAGAAATTGAATCTGTTCGTCACCTGTTATGCGAATGTCCGGGCCTAAATATCATACGGTTTATGATCATCCGGCAGATACTTCTATGATGAGTTGGAGGATATAAGCAAATTCGAGCTAAAAGACCTTCTCAGATTTGTGTACAAATCAGGATGGTTCTAAGAGAGCGACACTTTGGGCCTCCAACAGCGGTTTCATATTGTATACTTTAGGTGGTGTAGTTGGTTTTTGTTCGAGGAAGGTACCCAACAGGACACAATGGACCCAATTTCATGGTCGAGGTGAGCCGTGACTACCGCCACAAGGGCATCCACCAACCTACCAACCTAAGGCTTGGGAACATAAACACTATCATAAAATAGAATAAATGTAAATGCTCTACATGGCTTTCATCCCCAAGTTATTAGTTTTATACATCTTTTTATTGAGATTAGGTTCATGAACAATTTTTTTTTTAAAAAAGGGAAGCAGAAGAACTAGAAATGTTTTGCGATTCCCCAACATTTCTAGCGTCTTTCAGGCAGAAGTCCTTGCTATTAGGTAGACGGGAAATGTGCTTTTAAATTTATCAATAACCATGAAAACAGCGGCTATCTTCATCGATAGTCAGGATGCGATTAAGGCTCTGGATTCAACCCTGACTACATACAAGCTTATTGGGGACTGTAAAGAAATACTGACTCGAGCTAGCCGCCGGTTCAGCATTACTCTAGATGTGAGCTGGCCAAATGTAGATCTGCTTCCATTGGTGGAGAATACTTAGGAGAGATATATTCCTGACTTTTTCCTCACTTGCTGAGTCTTGGAGGTCGAGCTTGATAAACTGTATCATATCGGGAAAGACGTGGCCCACATCTTACAAAAAAATGAAGAATACGGAATACCTTACACTAAAAACGCGTGTGGACGTCGTAAGGCTATTGGGCATATGTATAGGTCACTGGCCGACAGGTACTCACGTGGATAATCTTGGAATCCCCCATAATACCTTCTATCGCAGTTGTCTGGACGTTAACGAGAGTGATCTTCCTTGTAAACTTCCGGCTTTAGCGAAAACCAGATATCGTACACTGGGTAAGCATTTTTTCGATGACCTCGCGTACATCTCGAATATAAACTTTAACAACATAATTTCTTTCCCTAATATCACAGGTTGGTTTTGAGTTATACCCCCAAATACTTTTTTTTAATAAAGGAAGGTCTGTTGCTTCTTCTTCTTTTCCATTCTCGATGAGGTAATGATCAGGAATAGAGAATCATAACTTTGCTATTTTCCCTGCATTTTTTAGGATCTTCCTGAGGAGCTCACCGGTTCGACCTCAAAAAGTCTGGTATGGCTTACAATTTTCGAATAATCAATTTTTGAATAATTAATCACCAACATTTTGGCGTTGTTACTTTTCTGTAATGTATGAGTTATTTGACCTGCCGCTTTGTGGGTATATTTATTTTAATTTTTTTGCGACACCGGACTATTGCTGAAAAAGCATGAAGCCGTTTCGACAGGTTGGGGAAAGCTTTTTCATGAAACCAAGGATAAAATGTGGTAAAATGTGATTTGTGGGTGCAGTGGCTTAGTGGATAAGTGCGTTGGGCCACTAAGCGAGAGGTCGCCGATTCAAATACCGACCTGTACCACCTGAATGTTTTTATTCGCTGCCCCACCTCTTGCGAACGTCTGACAAACATCCAAGAGTAAGAAATGTCTTGAGAAGCTTCTCAAAAATAAATTGCCGTTCGGAATCGGCATTAAACTGTAGGTCCTGCCATTCGTGTCAAAAATATAACTTCGCACACACAATGGTTGGAGAAGCTAGGCTTTAGGTCCTGTATGGGCCGTTTACGCTAATATTTATTTTAAAGAATAAAATGAACCTTGTCTGGTAGAAGCGTCAGCCCTTTTGTATCCATGAATACCCGTATGTCCGGTACACATGTTAGATATACAGAATTTGGCCTTCTAAATGTTAGACCACCTTTAAATCAGATTATCCAAATAAAAAGCGTTTAGTAAGAGGATATTATCGGTGGCCAGCAAATACATGTCCACTTTAAATTTCGTAGATAACAAGTTAAGACCCCCTCAGTGCTAGTAGACTCCACTTGTCGTCAGGGATACCCTAGAATATGAAGTATGTGCGGCTTATTGGCCTAGACCTGCGACTTCAAAAAACCCCACAGAAAAAGTTAAACGCCATTTCACGAATTCAGGTAACCTTCGCAGAGATAACCGTACCCTTAAATCGTCTATTGTAGCTTTTAGCTTTCGCTGTGTGGCGCGTAGAGCGGTCCTGCTTTAACCACACATCGTTTACATCCATATCGTTCAATTTGGACCGATGGAAATTGGTTATTATTGCTCTGTAACGCTCGCCGTTGATGGTAGTTTTCGAAGTTTTCGGCTGATCTGTCCTTTTTTATACCTACGGATTTTGGCTAATTGCATACCGAACCGTTCGTATCGAATTTGGCCACCAAGCGTTGGAAAGAACACTCATTTTATTAATAAAGGCTTATCATTTAGATGTGCTGCTTTATCGTGTAACTTGCCATGGTGATTTGCCATCAGTGACAGAATAATATTTAACAGATTTGACAGACTATGGTAATTATGGCTTTCTGCTTTCATATGGAGCCTTAAAATTATTAAACAGACTAGGAGTATCCATCTGAACTTTTTCTGTTTTCCTCAAAAAGAATAGTGGCGCTAAATGACGGGGCCCAAGTGATTATTGACAAAGAAAAAGTAGTTAAGAGAATCAGATATAAGAATGCAGGTCTAATATCTTACCAGTGCATTATTCAGACAGCCCCTTGTAGAAAACTACACTGAAAGAAGTAGTGGACAGCTTGGTAGTCAAGTTGATTAATTTTATGAGATATATATAGTTCTGCTCTTCAGCACTGACAGCTCAAGTAGTTTATTTGATTCTGAATGTGATTTGGCTTGTTCCGGCTTATTGCAACACAACAGTGTTTGTTGGGGAAGTTAAGGTCATGTTTTGGAACGTTTCTGGCTAATAAATAAAAAAGTAATCTCTTATTTTCAAAACTTGGATACGCAGGAAGCAAGGAAGCAGTTGCAGTTCATAACACAAGAGCCTCAATTTTATCGCTGTATGGTTTCTCTAGATGTGCCTAATAAATTTATTTGTGTCTAGGACACGTGTATTTTATTGAGTGCAAAGAATCCTTTTTTTCGATATATTGTTGCGAAGGACTTTACTACTTACTTAACAAGCTCCCGACCCGTACAGAGTCCCGGCCTGAGATACGGCAGCCTTCCATCCTCTGCGATCCCGAGCACGCTGCTTCCTGTTGTCCAGACCAAGCGCTCTGGCATATGCGATGGCTTGGTCTTTAAAACGGAGGTTCGGTCTTCCTTGTCGTATGGCTTTGTACAGCTCATAGAGTTCGCGGTTGTATCTTCTCCTCCATTCGCCCTCCTCGCACACGGGACCAAATATCCGTCCAGCACTCGGCGCCGTATAGCAGAACTGGCAGGATAAGGGTTCTGTAGAGCATGCACTTTGTCCTTCGAGTTGGGAGTTTTGAACCCATTTGTTTTGACAAACCGAAGTAGCAGCAGTTTCCTAGGGTAATTCTTCGACGGATCTCCACTAAGATGTCATTTGTGGAGTTGATGTTTACCCCGAGGTAGATGAACTCCTTAAATACCTCGAAGTTGCTGCTATCAACAGTGACATTTTGTCCTAGTCGGTGGACAGATGATTGTTTTTTTGTTGATAGCATATATTTAGTCTTGTCCTCATTCACTTCAAGGCCAACTAGTTTCGCCTGTTCTTCAATAGCCGTGTAAGTGTCTATCACGGCACGCTGGGATCGACCGATGATATCTATATCGTCCGCATACCCCAGCAGTTGGACTGATCTGTTGAAGATATTGCCTTCCGGTTTGACACCTGCCCTGCGCACTATCTGCTCAAGAACAAGATTGAAGAAATCACACGACAGCGCATCTCCTTGCCGAAATCCGGTGCATGTTTGAAAGAGTTCAGATGAGCTGCTGCCAAACTGCACATTGCATCGCGTGTTATCTAGTGTCATGCGATACATCTGGATCAGTTTTGACGGGATCCCGATCCCAAAAAGCTCCTGACTATGAATGCTGTCATATGCGGCTTTAAAGTCGATTAAGAGATGGTGTGTCTCGACTTGAAACTCGTTGGTCTTTTCCAGGATTGACCTTAGTGGGACTAAGGCCAATCCTGGGAAGGTCCTTATCAATACATATTTGGGCCCAATACTACAAGGGAAAAGTAATTTTAACTTGAATGAATTTTGCATACTCATCATCATGTCTTTTTAGGTTATTATACCTATTAAAGTTTCAAAAATAAATGCAACTATGCGAATCCATACTTTCAAAATCAACCAGATCCGGAAACCTATTAAAACGCATTTAGTATTATTATGGTTCGAATAATTAGCGATTTTAAGTATCCTTCAATATTTTTTATCGATGGTTCAACTTCAACTTATCGAAATATAAAAAATATAAAAAAAGTTATTGACAACCCAATGGCAATGGGGTCATTAAGTGGGATGAGTAGAGTCAGCTTATTATTTCCTCTGACAAGTTAATAAATGGAAGATTTTTCTATTGCTCACTAAAAAATGAAAATTAATTAAATTTTTCTGAACGAATACTGAAGTGAGTCCAATTAGTTGAATTAAAGCGCTTTTAAGTGTTAATTAGATAATGAATTTAACAGCGCGATGTAGGATTTGTGTCGAGAATCGTGGATAGAGAGGAAGTTGAACTGACATGGAAAATATAAGGGATGTAAGGTGGATTTTTTCTAAATCTAATCTAATCTAGCGTTGTGAAATTTTTATTTTTAAATAAAGTTTTTTAATGCACTGCCAAGAAGATTGATGCAGAGACTACTTAAGACAGGCTGTGATAGCTTAATGAATTTTTAAAGTCTTTAAAAGGATATGAGAAAGGAAACTCCAGCATGAACTAGAGTATGCAGGCAACGAGTACATTTGGAGTAGAATTCATTTTATTAGGACCTAAAGCTTAGCCTGTACAACCATTGCTCCTGCTAAGGTTTTTTTTTTACACGAATGGAAGGGACATCTACAGTTAAATGCCGACTTCGAGTGACCATTTTTTTAAGAAGCTGTTCATGACTTTCTTTGTCTTGGAGGTTTCGCAAGAGGTGGGGTAGTTAATAAAAATCTTTAGATTTGAACTTGGAACCAGTGGTGGATTAGCCACGTAGTAATAGTAGCAAATGCTATGGGCCCCGTGTACCAAATTAAGTCGGAGCAAATAGATTGGGGGCTACTTTTAAAACGAATTATTGCAGTAGTAAAGTTTTTGGCATAACAAGGCCTTGCTAACAATGGCAATTATTTAGCTCTATTAGAATTTATCACTGAATTGGATGCTTTTATGGCACAACATATTCAAAGTCATGCCAATGAAGGAAAGGGGCCTACGTTTATCCATCTAATTGCATCAAGCATACGGAATACAATTATAAGCGTAATTAACCCCTAATTGCCTGACTTTTTTTTTTTTGAGCTAAAATAAATTAATATTATAAAACTTGCGTTTCTGAACAACATTTGTTCTACGACTTTGCAATTTCGCAAAAGTTTGTTTGTTCGAGGTTTGTGACTTCTTTCTGAACATACACGAGTCAAATAATTTAGTTTCAAGTACTCACCGGCACAAACGGTGGCGCTTGTATCAAGAAATATTTTTAAAGTCGCAGCGGGCAGTTTAAAAAAATTAAACAAATTTTCAATTTGCTCAACATAGACGTTCGTCTCAAAGCTACGTCGTAATGGACCAACCGTGATATTGGCCATGCTCGCACCCTAAATAAAGTAGGAAATATCCTTAGTAGAATCGATTGCACTATTCCCCAACTTCAATTCGGAAAATATCACATACCACCATTCCACCCCAATAATCCATAATCCTTAAAAGAGAAGGCAGAAACGATCCCCCACATGCTTTGTACCTGCCCTGCACTCGCCTGGAAAAGAAAGCTCCATCTCGGAACGTTTTTCTACGAAAATACCTGTGATCTGACAAACATTGACATGAAATGTCTAATTCGCTTTCATCAGAAGCTCCAATTCGTTCAACGAGTAGGGGGAAACTTTATCTCAGATCCCCGTGGTAAAACAACGGATCAATACTGATCTAGATGTGTCGGTACTTATGCTTACAGCCATTTCCACCTAACCTAACCTTACCTAGCAGCTCAAAGTTGTTGGAAATCAAAAACCTGGAAACGTTATAAGGTGTTTATTGTACCATTGATAACGTGCAAGCTGCTTCAGCTAAACGTATGAAAGCATATCTGCCTCTATAAGTGCCTCTAGTCCGACAGCTAAAAGCTCTTCCAACAAAATTTGCAATCAATGTATGATTTTTGCGACCAATTGTTTCAAAGGCGTTTATCCCGGATGTGGTGGTTTGGGATCATCAGTGGATTGCCACATGCACATCTAATTCATACGCACTTTTCTGTTCGGTACCTTGCCGAGTATATCGTAGGTGCTTACACAGATTATTTGTAGGACAGCCTAGGCGATGAATAAGTTCAGTTCACCGCATTGCTTACTTCTGATGTGGCCAGTATTATTGACAGGAAGAATCATTAGGCTCTGGAACTGCAGAGTTTCAATCTTTTGGTAAATAATTCTTTCTCAAATTTTGAAATCGCCTTGCGCATTTATTTATCTCCCATGATCACCAACAGTGCAGTGGTGAACGATCTTTCTCAACACTAAGACGTATTAAAAATAATTTGAGGAACATGATGAGTCAAAAACGTTTTAATAAATATCGAATACGATTTACTAAGAGAAGTCGATATGGACAGCATTATTTTATTGATAACCTAAAGCAATCCAAGGGCCTTTTGAAAGAATTTTCTACAGGCTCCGTGCTAGCTTAGTCCGGCACTGCCTTAATAGTCCGCTTAGTAGTCGTACAACGCACGCACGAAAGAGATGCCGATGTATGTTAGACTTAAATGTCTGTAAGCTACTATGTCAAGGGTGTGGTACGAGATATTAAAATATTTCGTAGCATTCGTGACGACATCTGACAGAGATTACAAGTGACACTTATCGGTAATGGCAGCTCTCACGCTAAATATACCGCCAATGCATGTTGCATGAATTTTAAATCCCAAATGTTATTTGCCAGAAGAATACATGGATTTCTCAGTGGAAAATGGTTTAAGAATGACAGCTGCCACTATGTGCAACTAAATAAATGACAGGACTTAAAATCAACTTGAGTTTCACTTTACTCGGTGAACATTTTTGTATACAAGACTCCGGCATTCACGCCAAATTGCTAAAACTTTTTACAGAACTCAATTGAAAATTGATACATCCCGTTGAGTCCGTCAGTCTCTAAGTGTCTTGTTGTGAGAAAAGGTATACCTGCCTAACATACCCAAGATATTGCTTTTGAACTTAAAGCTTTAACTGCTCTCGTTTCGCATGAACATTTTAGAGTTTTTTTTTTGGGTATCGCTTGAGTGAAACAAAGTTAATTTCCCAATCAATACAGCGCGCTGCGAGAGAAATATTTCTTCCATGATATTTACTATATGTATCGAATCGAACCAACCCCAAGGGACTCATATTTAATTATGTTATACAGTTCAGTTTGCGATTCTTTCGGTTCATTGAGGTCACAAAGCCTATAGGGTTCATTGGAAAAATTTTCCGGTGAAAAAAATTTGGTAGAAAACTTAAACACAGCCTCGCTACAATTTTATTTTGTATACTTTTGTTCTTTCTGTTTTGTCATTTCCCTCTTTGGAAACTGTTGCTGGAAGAAAAGTAGGTACTCCAGAAGAAGTGTTTGTTTTGTGTTTTGAAAGTTTGGGTGGCAAAATAATATTTCACTTTCCCTGCAAGGTGAACTGCATTTGAACTATTAACTTTGGCAAGAACGAGAGGAAGGCCGGTTAAAGGTTGGATGTTGAACTCGCTCAGGGGATATGTAGCTTGAAGAGTTCCTAACCTTTGACTGGATACACAGCAGCTTTTCGCTCTCTGAATTCGAACACGCTGCTTCCAATTACCCAAAGCCGTCTAACATTCGAGATCAGATCTTCTTTGGATTCTGACCAAAGCGCATAAATTTGAAGGTTGTATCCTCGCCTCCATTGGACATCCTCGCTTAGAGGCCCGAATATTGCTGAATATTCATAGGAGAATTTTTCTTGCGAATAAGCACTCGTATACATTTTGTACTTCAAGTCAGGAGTTCGAAAAAACTTCGATTGAAAAACGCACTAGTTAATTGTAAATAAAACAAAAAGTTTTCAGAGAATTATCTTAATATTATTATAGAAGGATATATGACATTTATGTGTGAAACATAGTATCGGCCATATGCTCGCCACGGCTTCGGTGTCATACCTCTATTCGATGGTCCATATTTTCAATGACTCTGAGACATAATTCAGGTTCAATGTCATTAATGTGCCGAATTAGATCATCCTCTTCAATTGTTCTTGGCTTATTGACATAAACTTTTTATTTTAAATATCCCCAAAGACAGAACTCCAACGGTGCCAAATCACATGCTCGTGGCGGCATATCGTGAGATAACACGGCCATTGAATTTCGCGCACAAAAGAGCCATTGTTTCGTGGGCTGTGTGGCAAGTGGCACCATCCTGTTGGAAGCACATATCGTCCAGGTCCGTGTTCTCAATTTCTGGAATCAGAAAGTCCGTTATCATCTCGCGATAGCGAACACCATTCACGGTAACTGCCTGCCCGACCTAATTTTCGAAGAAGTACGGCGCGATGACGCCGTCAGCCCATAAACCGCACCAAGCAGTCACTCTTTGTAGATGCATCGGCTTTTTAACAATCACCCGTGGATTCTCATTTGCCCAATTTCGGCAATTCTGATTGTTAACGAATACACTGAGGTGAAAGTGATTACGAAAAATAAATCACGAATTGTACGAAATGCAATTATTTGAATTAAACGCCCATTTTCGTAAAAGGCTTCAACAAACTTAACGCGCTGCTCAATTGTGTACCCCTCCATTAAGTTGGGCAAAAAACTAGACGTTAAGTTTTGACTCACAATTAACATCGTGTATTACGGTTGGACCACCATTTAGAATCATAAAACTACGTAGTGTGGGGAATAGAAAATAATTAGATACGCCTCTCAGGATATTTTGAATTTACCCCATTTACCCGTTTTTAGAGTGACAACTCCTAAGAAGATATTTCTTACGATTTACTTTTACCCTTGGTTTCAATATCTTCTGCACGGGCCAATGTATTATTTTAATTTTAAGGTGAACCTTTGATTGCTTAATCATTAGATTTATTCCAAATATTTGCGTTTTGTATTTGCACTTGTATTTATTTGTAAAAAGTTTTTGTACAATAAGAAAATAAATTCTTTATGAGTGCACAGTTTACATGAAGGTTTTTATAATGGTTCAATGGTTATAAATAAAGTAATAATAGTAAAACTTTAAGTAAAGAATGAAGTGGGAAAATTTAAATTAAAGTGACAGCAAAGAAAAAAATTTAAAACACAATTAAATTAAGTAAACTATTCAATAAACATTTAAATTAAAATGGGAGGCCAACATCAATGACGCGTACTAAAATGAAAAAAAAACTAACGAAAAAAAACGTCTGTGCTCGACCATAGTTTTTATACTGGTTACAAGACAAATGAAAAACATAAGGAAAGGCTACAGTCCGCTTGGGGCGAACAGTACGATACCCTATCCATATCCCTATATGCCCCAAAGAAAAAAGCATTAAGAAGGTGATGGATATCATTTCATTCTATGAAATTTATAAAAAAAATATTTTTTTTGAAATATTATTGGAAAATATATTTTCTAAATATCTTGTTAAACATTTTTTTTGAGTTTCTATGAAAATTTTCGCCCACAATGAAATGAAAAAAGCCCACAAAAAGTAGGCGTGGCAAAAAATCTTATATGACAGACTTATAAAGGATGGCAGTGCCTACATATCTTGTAAAGGTTTCAATACTCTATCTCTCTAACTTTAGCCTTAAAATATTTTTTTCTAAATTGTGCGCGTGGGAGTGGGCGGATTTAAAAAATTTTAACACTTTACCATTTCGGGACCCCAAGGAGTATATGCTCTAAATTTCAGCTTCCTAGCATAAATTTAAAGGCCTCAAAAGTTGATACGGACGGACGAACGGAAGGACATTGCTAAATAGTCTTAGGATTTAGTCCTGATCATAAATATATATACTTTTATGGGTCTACGACGAATATTAAGGGGTGTTACAAACTACGTGTCAAAATGAATATACCCTAAGGATAGGGTATAAAAATTGGTCCAGACTGCATCCTAATATTTGGCGAGAATAGCTTGACCACGTTCATATCTATGCAAGTTAAAAACAAATCTAGCGACAGAATCGAATGCAACGTTTAGTTTACGCCTTGAGTTAGCATCAGTGCAGGCAAATATCTCACAGTCGTACATAATTAAGGGTACTATCAGAGCCTTTGCCAATTAGAAGTTTAACGGCGATTGGTAAAGTGTCTTGGCATACTGAAAGACCTCGCAAAGCTCCATCGATTTTAGAAATTGCCGAATTAATGTGATCGCTCCAAGAGGGGTTACTTCTGATAACAATGCCAAGATTTTTTTAAAAATAGGAGGCAGGCGGGACATCAATAAATGTTTATAAATTATATTTGATTTAGTCTTAGAATGGTTTGAAAGAAGCTTATTAGCTGAAGACCATTTAACTATAGAATTTAGATCCTCGTTCATTTTTTTCAAACAGCATCGTCCATCAATCCAACAGGAAAGTGAATATAAATTTGTACATCGTCAGCATAAATATGAAAAGGACAAGTATTATGTATAACAAGTGGACCAATTATTGAACCTTGAGGCACACCACAATTAACATTTAAGAGCGACAAATAAGATCGATTGTAATAGACAGACTGAGCTCAATTTGTAAGATAAGACGAGATTGGCTTTACGGAAAGATGAGAAAAATTAAAATAATATATAAGAATTCGGGGACAGCGTCTTGACGTCGGGGTCAGATTTGGCGTACTTGGTTTAGGTCTCTTATTATTCGGATTTTGAGCTCTTAACATGATTTAGACAAGAACAGAACGAAATAAAGAGAATTTCCACAAGTTATTTAAAATGTCTATTTGCTTCAAATTTCACAAATAATTTTCAGAGTAAGCACTTGGCACTAATGAAATTTATTAAAGGTAAAGCTATTCATCTATTGAGTTGATTATTTTCGGTTTGGTTAGGATTTGTCAATGATTAATTCGAAAAATTGAATGATAAACTGGACGTGTTACTCGCTCTAACAACAGCGTTTCACTTTTAATTTATAAAGTTTCTCGGTTAGGGTAGGTTGAACAAAGGTGTGGTGAGAACGAAATCCGCCACACAACACTAGGCACCATAACAGGCTTATCGCGATCCCTGGGGGAACCATCTGAATTCAAAATTCAAAAGGTAGAAAAAACCTAAACAATTTCCCTTGTAAAGGAAAGGTCCTATAAGGTCCTTGAAATTTTTTTAAAAAAAACATAATTTGCTAAACGTTCCCAAAGTTATATGTAATGAAGAAGGACATTTTCTATATTTCTATTGTTATTGAAATGTATCCCTAAAGCAGCAATTTAAGGACACGGTTTAGTTGCAGTTTGAAGAAGCTAACTTTAACCCTCATTTTCCTCATACAACTCGAAACATTCTGAAATTTATTTCATCCGTATTAAATAAGTTTTTTTTGCTATCCCAAAAGTTATGTCGTTCTTCAAATAAACACCCCACAAAAGTCATTCTTCGTCTCATAAACGCTATTTAACATCTACCTTATACTCATGTCGCTTTAATGCTATTAAGTAGAATAATTTATTAACACTCAATACTATTGAAACGATCAATCATTCAAATGCTTCTTGGTAGGTATAGCTACATTAGTTCAAGTTTTTCTCTTCTAAAGGTATCTGGAAATGCTTTTACCAAAATTCTATCAAAATTCAAGGTTTATTCTTTCAGCTATATACATCGAATTCTATGAGTGTGTTCTTTCCATTTTGATTAATTGCTTTTATTGCCATGCTGGTGGTACTATTTGGTTTTACAGGTACAAAGGCTGGTTTCCACCACGTTCTATCGATTGAATAGTTTCAATTTCAAACTCGACCAGTTTCCTATTTGTGTTATACCTGCCTCCCTTCTATAAAAGCTAATTCAAACAGCGACACGCCTTCGACAGAATGGAATATAAATGTTGAGAAAAACATTGAGGCGGATTTTTGTTTGCTTTCAACAGCAAACAAGGATAAAAAGATTATTTACCTAACCTAGAGGTTAAAGCTTTAAGTATGCGCAATGTTTTAGAAAAGGGTTTGACACTTTGCCATGTCATCGGCGAACGGTGAGAGGCTAAAAAGGTTCATAGTTGCAGCCATCTTCGGAATTGAATGAGAATAATTTTGAATATTTAATAACGTTTTAGTGCTTTTTGCTTGTTCCTGGAAGGTATTACTTTAGAGACGTATCCTTGCCAGTTGGAAAGTGTCGAACTAAAATGGTGCGAGGTAAAGATTTTATGGTATAGATTTTTGTTTCTACATTTCGTATATTTTTCTGTCTCAGTCATTTCAAAGGATTATTGTGATGGCAGATTTTATGTTAAAAGTCAGTCTGTATATTTTTACCAGCTACGGCTCGCCACGAAAAGAAATAGATTGCTATCAAAAATGGAGAAAGGCTATAGAGTTCGCTTGGGTCGATTGAATTTGTCTTGTTAAAATGGATTGGATTTGATTGCAATAAGTCCTTGAACGCATTGTAATTGGTTTTCTCATAAAGTAAATCGAATACAAAAAAATATATTTAACGAAAAACGCCCCTGAAAAACAGAACAAAAATAAACACTTTTTTGTGAGAGAATTGTTGTCTACATGCCTCCTAAATCATGCATGGAGGAGTTCCTCAACCAATAAGCCTCTTCAATAAGCGCGGTCTTTGGCTTACTAGCTCCAAATGTGCCCTCCAAGTTGGTTGAGACCCCATCCATTTGTCGTGCCACCTAAGTTCAGATCTTCCTCTGCTGCGTTGTCCCTCATGATAAGATTTGAAGATTATGCGGGCTGCAGCGTTGGTGTTAATGGTGACGTGAAATGACGCTAAACGAAATAAAGCCAAATTCTAAAAATATAGCATTATTTCCATTAATCTAAAAATCGAAATCGAAACCGCCTGCGGAAAGAGGATTGAAATCCATTAATCCCGCGTAGCGCGTCACTAAGGTACTGTTGCCAAGGCCGCCTTATTTAAAATTTGGCATTATTTCGATTGGCGTTATTTCACGTCACCGGTGTTAATTCACTCTACATTACCCAGCCATCTGTGCACATTTTTTTTTTGACCAGGCCGATGTCGCTGTGCAGCTCGCAGAGTTCATCGTTAAATCTTCTTCACAACACGTCAACGCATACGGGATCGAATATCTTACGAAGATTTTTTCTCTCAAAAAGACCAAAGATACCTTTATCAGCTTTAGAAAGGGTCCATACTTCGGAACCAGGACCAGAACCAGGAGCAGAACTGGGGCTATAGAGTTTCCTTCGCTGTTCGCGGTGAGTGTAGTGGCTTAGTGGCTAAGTGCATTAAGAAGCGAGGGGTCGCTGGTTCAAATCTTAATGTTTTTATTTGCTGCCTCACATGGGAACTTCTAACAAACATCCAAGAGTAAGAAATGCCATGAGAAGCTTCTCAAAAATAAAATTTCCTTTCGGAATCCGCATTAATCGATATTTAGGTCCTTCCAATCGTGTTAAAAATAAATCTTCGCAGACACAGTGGTTGAAGAAACTAGGCTTTAGGATGTTTACGCCTAAACATTTTTCCTTTTAGTTGTTTAGACGTCATTACTACATTGTTGCCTTCTCAGCCCTAAGAAAAAGCGATTGGTAAGCATAATTCTTCGTTTGATTTCTAACTTTGTTTTACCCTCGTCAGGGTAGCAGTAAGGCCTATTTTTGCTTCTTCTGTCATCTTTTACTCGCAAGCGCACTGGTGACAGCTCGCTGTTTTCTACCTCTCTTCCAAGTCATCTCCGGGCTAGTAAGCTTTCCAGCCCAGCAGTCTTTTTCGACTTCAGTTTAGACATTACTATCCTCACGTCCTTTTTGTTGGGGAATTCTTGACTTTCACCTTAACAGCTCTATGTAACAGCGTGGACAGCCCTATCTTACCATGAAAGAAGAAAGAGATCTACCTTCTCGAGAAATAATGCAGTCGATCTCTGCTGGCAATTTTAATTATCGTAAAAACAAAAACTTCCGGATGTACTTTCTTTTCTCGGTATGTGCGTTAATGACAACATTCTTTGATATGACCACATATTCGATGTCGCTTAGCGATGTAAGAAGTATTTTAATTCTTCTGATTGTTGTTAAAACATTCTTCATCTTCTTGCTTTGTGTTTGTGTTGTTCTGGAGAATAAACCGCTCTAAAGTGGCACCGCTTTAGTGTACACACATTTTCGTCTACACAGGTGGAATTCGACCCAATTTAACTTATTTCGATTTGGTAATTTCAGCTACCATGTGCTGGCTGTATCGAAGAAATGTCTTGGAATGCTTTACCGAAAGTTGCTATCTCTGTCGGCGGAAGTAAATGAAAAAAACTTGAAAAACTACATCTTTCTTCGGTGTTATCTGCGCCATTTAGATGTCAATTCATTCCTTCACTTCTTAATAGTGAAAGTTTATTTAACTTCACAACTTTCAATAGTTGCTCACGGATGACGCCATAAGCCCCCCCCCCTTAATATTGAACACTGTCTGTCAAGCAATTGTTTCACCAGTAGCCAAGTGACAATTCAATTCTGAAGCTATATGGACGCGGAAATTCCCATCCCCAAGATCCTTAATAAAGGCAAAAATAAGTATACAAATGAAAACACAGACATAATTATTTTCATCACCCCCCAGTTGGGGAATTGACTCATCTACATAATACAGAGACAGAGAGCTGCTACTTGCACAGTCCCAAGAATGCAATCTGCAATTAAATTTCCTGAATAGGACGCAAAACAGCAACTTTATCCCTGCATATTTAATTGTGTACAACATCAGGATGCTGGGGGAAACTTACTTGTCTCTTGATGAGAAAATGCAATGTAGTATTTTTTTTTCAATTTTTTGCTTCCATTTCTCGCTTAGGAGACATTAAATGGGACTGGGGCCTGATCCAAATGTTATATGTTTTTGCTGGGAAAGGGTTGTGATCGAACGGCAAGTTAACCTGCCACTTACATGCTTCTTAAGTCATCCTAATTCGTGTCTGCAACTCGTGAGTTTTAACTCATTACAACACGATGGCCATCATCTAAATTATATTTCATGAGCTCGATCTAGTGGAAGAACAGTAATTTTTGGGGATAAGTACCTTCCCACTCGGAGTAACATGCATTTTACAATACTCGTATGTTACCTCCTCTTGTTCAGGACATAATGGCCAATTGTTTAGAGTCCACAGAATTTCGCCAACTGCATAAAAATCTTTCACTATGGGTAAATTCATTTTTAATAGACAAAACTCGTCTATTTGGTTCGTTGGAAAAAGTTCAAGTTGTTGTGGGTAGGGGAAAAAACTAAATGCTTTTGGGGATACTTAAGTGCTGCCAAAGTTTTGTAATAAAAAATTCAAAATTGATTACCCTTTTCCACGAAGCGGACATTCCATTGAATCTGATTTAAATCCATTCGGGCAATATTCTTATATTTTCTGCAGGATAATGCAGTCTTCCGCTCTTGTGTATGTGGTTTTGACTCTGTAGATCGATAAAGGGGGTGGGATGGGAGATGTTTATTTTAATTTTTCAATTGAAACACAAGTATGAGAAGAGAATACTGATTTGTACCTTTGTAGTTGATTGCAGGCTCGACTGGGTGAACATAGAACTATGATGCAATACGTAGACACATAACGTAGCTGCAGGAGTTCACTTCAATGAAAATGTATGATTGCCTTCGTAACATTAAAGGCTGCAATTTTTTTAATGGTTTCAATTCAGGCGCCAAATTTTCCTGTATTTCCCTTGACGTAAGCCACTATATTGAGAAATGTATACCATTTGTTAAGTAAAACTTGTTATGGCCCGAACGCTTTCTGGGGCTCTCAGCAATGATATGGCCCATTATAGTATACGCTTCTATTATATGGTGGAAGAAAACCACTCAAAAGTCCGCGCTAATCATACTAAACAAGGCACAATGGCTCGCATGCATTGGTCTCTCTGGTGCCATGAGAACCTATCCCACGGCGGCTATAGAAGCTCTAAATTGCTATCGGAAATCCCCGAACGCGACAAGATCCGCGAGGTTACAAATCAAATGCTTCAAATGTGGAGAAACCTTTGCTTCAACAAAGGTTTCTCCACTGAAACCACAAACAGAGAAGCATGGGTTGGCAACAATATCGGATGGTTCAAAAATGAACTCTGCGGTGGGAGCTCAATAGCTATAGGGAAAAGGCCCAATGTAGTTCAGGCAGAGCTTCATGCCATTAAGGAATGCGCGAATCTTATTCACATGTCGCGAATTAAAAGTGGTACAATCCATATATTCACGGATTGTCGAGCAGCTATAAAAGCCCTTAACTTGCCAATAATTGACTCCTAGTCAGTACTGCACTGCCGCGCTTGAAAACCTTCCCGGAGACGAATGAATTGAGGGAAATGGAAAAGCTGACGAACTGACTGGAAAAGGCGCGGAGACTCTCTTTATAGGACCCGAGTCATTATGTCCAATAAACAAATCAACTATTAATCTGTAGCTAAAAAGGTGGGAATACAAAATGTGCGTCTCATATTTGGAAAGCATCCCAGGTCTTAGACAGACCAAAAAGGTTACACAGAAACTATGCCAAGAAGATACTTAATCTACCCAGGCATGGTATTAAAAAACTCATTGGATACCTAACAGGTCATCACAGATTAAGATATCACCTCTAGAAACAAAAAATCGACGACTCACCGGAGTGCCAACTTTGTCTTGAAGATGACAAAACCGCAAAGCACATCATCATATGTGAGTTGCCGGCCCTAGACGAAATAAGAAGAACCTTTTATTCTCAGAGAAGTAATTAGCACTGACGCTGTTAAGAATTCTTCCCCTGATAGTAGAAGTTCTACTTTCCTAAGCAATTTTCTGACATCTAGCACAAATGATCTTTCCGGTCGACGTGCATTTTTCATCGCATTGGCGAGTCAGAAGCTTAAAAAAAATAATCTCAGTTGGTATTAAAAGCTTGGATTAATGTTGTGATTCTATGCACTAATGAGAATCAATGAAATCAAAGTCTTTTTTGAAATCTCTAAATTGTATTTTGGAGTCTTCGGCGTAATGTGCAGAGACTAACTCCATTTCTTATATTTGCGTTAGTTGTCCTAAAAAACGCAAAAATATATCAGATTTAGACTTTTGCATTTTCCCGATTTGCGTTGACTTTTAAGGGCTTCACATTATTCTTTGTGAAATTTTGAGACCGCCTTAACGCCTTAGTTATACATATTTCTAATGCTTTATTCTTTAAATTACACTCCGTTCTTCTTGGGAGCTAAAGGCTTTACGTCTGATACTTGCTGTCCTTGGCGGACTTGGCCAACAGCCAACAATCTTCTCCATGCCGCTCGATTAATAAATTCATAGCCACTTTGCATAAGCGTCTATAGCCACTTACGTAAGGTTTACTGTTCTTGTGTAAAAATCTTATTTGATACACGAGAAAATGCTTTGCAACTCAATTACCTTCTTAGTCCTTCGAAGCTATGTCTGATTTTTGATATATTTTTGCTGTAGTTCATGCTCGACCATAGGTTAACAAAGTTCTTTACTGTTTCAAACATTCTGCAATACATTTCGTTTTGTCTTGATATGTGCGACTTGAAATTTAAACTTTGATGTGATTCGCGTTCGTGGGTAAAGGATCGACTGACTACTGTCGTCAATGTTCGTCATCGTTATAGTCCTGTAATGTGTATGCCTTGCCGCGACTTACTTATGTTCCGGTTTAATGTACATCTTCGTTGGTGTTTGGTTTACATGTCAGTTTTGACCTGTAATCTGTTAGAGCAGATGTCGTCTCGTTATTGTCCGATTGCTACATAGCCTGCTACTTAGCCCGCTAGGTTTCAGCAATGAATCGAATCTATAAGATTACGTCGTTGTTCTATCTTATCATCAAGATTATTGAACTGATTAACTGAGATCATTCAATAAAAAATCTGCGAAAGTTATATTCGTTCTTTAACAAAACTGATAAGTACTTATCGGGCTGTTGACCATAGCGTTTAGACAGCAGACAACGGAGTTGTTCGTCATCGACCGCACCAACTCTGCCTCTAATATAATGTTTATAATGTTTCCCTGATCATCTTAGAAGTTCGGTTTTAATAGCATTGACTGTTCTTTAAACCAGCTTGCGCATTTCTCCTGTTGTATCTTAAACTCTACTCTTTTCCTCTGCTCGTCGCAGTCTTCTACTAGGCTCTTGTTTCCGCATGAAGCTTCGCAGTGGATGCCTTTTGGATTCTTGAAAATCAAGTTCTATTTTATTGTCGCGTCCTGGCAGCGCTGTTTTTTGTTTTTCACATTTGATGTTTCCGGCTTAGGCGAGGGTTGAATAATAGGATGGGGGAAATGCAGTAGGCGTTGATACTAGCAACACAAAATAAACTGTTTTCGTAGCATCAAAGCCGAGTATTGAACGGCGTGGCTAACATTTTTTTTCTGAGGAACTGTCGTTTGATAGACTATCTCTGTTTTTATCCCTCTAAGTGAGTGAGTATTTTATTTTTGCGGTATTAAATATTTGCGTCGAATGCACCCCCAGTACGTTGTATTGGCAAATTCATTCAAAAGTCATTTTCGATCTGAGCAAAACCAAAATGTTTTTCTTTTATACCCTATCCTAAGGGTATATTAATTTTGACACATAGTTATTCGTCGTAGACCCATTATAAATATATTTATGATCAGGACCAAATCCTAAGACTATTAGCAATGTCCGTCAGTCCGTCCGTACGCAATTTAAGGCCTTTAAAATTAAACTAGGAAGCTCCGAAATGGTTAAGTGTAAACAATTTTTGAATACGCCCACAATTTAGAAAAAACCGTTTTAAAGCTAAAGTTAGAGAGATAGATTGTCATATAAAGTTTTTTCACTAAAAGGCCATTTTCTTCGAAAATTTTCATAGAAAGCAAACAAAAATGTTTAACGAGATATTTAGCGAATATTTTTTCAAACAAATCGCCCAGACAAAGTTTTTGGCCGCGCCCACTTTTTGGGGGCCTTTTTTTTTATAAAATCATTTTTTTTTAGTTTAATAGCATGAAATAAAATGCTATCCATCATCTTCTTAATGCTTTTTTCTTTGGGGCATATAGGGATATGGATAGGGTATCATACTGTTTGCCCCAAGCGGACTGAAGCCTTTCCTTATGTTTTTTTTTTAATTTTCCTTAAATGTAATTTTCCCAAAAAATAATAAATTTATTTATTAAATATGCTTATAGTCTCAAACTAGTTAAAGGGGTCCTCCCCTGTGAGTTATTAAAAATTGATCAGATTTTTATTTTACAAGTATTGAGTGACCACTTTGAATCTTAACGTCTGCTGCAGATGCCAAGGCCTTTGTCACAATTACAATCAACCAATGTGGTTTTCATTAAAATGCTTGCCAATAATCCGGCTTAGTATTTAGCTATACATATTTTTTTATATAGAAAATAAGCATTAAGGTATCCTTAAGCATGTATGGTGGTTTGTGTCAGAAACCACAAACACCCACAAAAACCGCAAATCAACCACTGCCTTCACCATTTGACATTATAAAGCTTTTGCAAATATGTCTGTTGTCAGACATACTTTCAGCCATTAGCATGTAAATATGGACAATTCATTTTATAATTAACTCAAGCGTAAGTTCCGCAACATTTCATCATGATAATAATACTGAAAGTATAGGGTGGGCCATCTTTTGTTTGCTCTTTAAAATTACTGGAAAATAATAACTGCTTTAAATTTTATTTTAAAAGTTTGGTGGTTTGTTGAGAGATGATCATGTAGGAACGGGATAGGAATATTTCTGCAGTAAGTCAGAGTCGGTGGCTTGACACGATTGCAGATCACCGGTGTCGTTATAAAAAATATTAAACAGATAGAATAAAAATATTCAATTAGTGCTGGAATAAAATTACGTTTAACTTCCAAATCCCATTAACAACACCTCCGGGGTGCCCCAAGGCAGCCACCATTGACCGATGATATTCATTTTCACCACAAGTGATGCTGAGTGTATCATCGAAGATGCCTACCTCTCTATCTATGCTGATGACATGAAAATCACGGGCACATTTATTTTTCCACTGACTCGTAGACTTCAAATAAAATTGACCGATTCTCTCAATTTGGTGCCAACAAAATTATGTAAAGAACTTAATTTAATTGCCTTTGAATTAACATAATCAAAAGAGCCAACTCCGCGCACCGTTTCGACAAAAGTTACAAGATTCTTTTACATAACTTGTGTCAGGCCTATTTTGGAGAATGCTAGTCAAGGAATAAAATCTGTGCGACGTAGTTTCAGCTGATTTGAACATCATTGTCTCGATGAGCCTTTTTTTGTTGTCGACAGTTGCTACTATCCGATGGAGCGCTCAGACACAACTGCTGCTCCATTGGGCTAACATTCAGATACGCATAGATGATCGTCACTCACCACGTCAGCCCAAAAAAATCCGCCACCTAATCCGAGCATAGGCCGGACAACTGCAGAAAAAGTGTTCTGCTGTGTCATCCTCCTCACCGCAAGTGGTGTCGCTTAAGCCCAACACATTTAAGTATTTAGCAAAAGCTTGGTGGCCCGAAAGAACGCCTACAAGCAGCCGATAGTCGATTTTCCTAAGAGATAGAAGAAAAGATGCAGACTTTTTGCAAATCTGCATCCATCGCAGTCGGGCCACAGAATCGTGTATTCACGAGAAACCCAAGCATCAATGGACGACATGACAAAAGATGCAGGCAGACCCAACACAGGTTCGGGTCCTGAGAAAACTTCTTCTGAACCTTGCCTAGCAAGCTCATCCGAGATCTCATTTGAGCTTATAGCTTATAGATACAATATATGTAGATCGGCTCAAACTGATCAAAACGTCTCAAGTTTCACCGCACTAACTTTGGTCACAATGAATCAATGTCCAGAATGCTTATGAAATATGAAATTAGATTTTAAAGTCTCTAGTCAAGTATTGTTTTGTGTCATTAGGTGTTTTTCGACTCGAAAGTGTCCCGTGAGGAAGGCTGCGACTAGTCGAATTTGACTTCTACTAAGTTGCAGTAGTTGTTTGGTTTTTTTTGTGGGAATTGTTTGGTATGAAGTTTTTTCCTTGTCTGTTTCCTTCGGTTTCCCTCCAGAAACGTAGCTTTTTTTCTTCTAACCAAGTGATACAACTTTTTGTAGTGTTCATAGATATTCAAGTCGAACGTAACGTCTAGTCTCTACTATAGTCAGGCGTTTGTCAACTTTCCACAGTCTGGCATTTCATTTTATTGTGTACTTATTCGTTTTGATATTTTTTAAATATTATCTATCTATCTATATATATTTATAAAAATTAATGTTTGTCTGTATGTCCTTTATGGAATCCAATGAATTTCATATATTGCCGTGACGTAACGAAAACAGCGAAAGAATGATGATGTTTCGAGATGTGGGTAACATAAAAATTTACGTAAATTGTGAAATTCACGGCTCACATTGAACAGATAATAGTGCTGTTTTTTGAATAGTTTTGTGCATTTAATTGTGGGTTAAATTAATTTAGATAAATAATTCAATCGAATTAATTTAGTTTCCGTGAGCTGATTTTATTCATTCTCGACAGTGAACTCACGAAGACCATCGAATGTGTATGTGAAGGATCTGACGTTCCGCACATATTTGCTGTGCTGTTTTTTTGTTCGGATACCATCGTGAGTGGTATTAAAATCGATTTCAATAAATCGTCCATGATATTGCAACGCAACTAAACTGTACTGTAGCATATGCACAATCGTTTCAAGCATGTGGTTTAAATTTCTTGTGTTGTGGATGCGAAATTTCACTTTGTCACTTCGTCAGGCAGTACTCCATTCTGGCAATGGAATTTTCCTACTCTATTTCATGCAGTGTGCTTATGTGATACTTCGTCGCATCCTGCTGCAACCAGGGATTGTCAAATTTCAATTCCACAATTTCTGGTAAAAAAAAAACAAGTTTATCATTGCTCTCAATTGGCAGAAATTCTTTGTCATCTAACAACTTTTTCCCCTCAATATTCTCATAAATTGTTTCATAAACTCACCATCTGCTTTGGAATTTACAGTTTTTCAAGATTTAAAAACGTTGAAGAACCTTTAATATTTCACCGCTAAGAGTCGAATTAAATGCGTTTTTAAGAAACCAGAAAATGGCCCACCCTATTCGCATTATTATGGCGAAACTGTCACAAATATTTTATCGTTGTCTATTATAAAGAATGAATTCGGCATAATTTACTGTCAACTGCGGAAAAGGTAAAATCAATATGCTGATGTTGGGGGCCGAAATTTTACCAAAATTAATAATTGCACTCCTAACGTGGCGGGCAACATGTTGTGATTACTGCTTGCATGTGTGTGAATATTGTCCTCGTTGAAATGTACGACATGTAATCAGCAATCTATGCATGTGGAAATTTTATGAATATAAAATTTTTAATATACAGTTCCAGATAAATGCCTAGAGAAGCTCCCTTCAACAGCCATGCATAGGTAAACGTCGGTTGATGTGATTATACCCTATCCTAAGGGTATATTAATTTTGACACATAGTTTGTAACACCCCTTAATATTCGTCGTAGACCCATAAAAGTATATATATTTATGATCAGGACCAAGTCCTAAGACTATCTAGCAATGTCCGTCCGTCCGTACGCAATTTTTAGGCCTTTAAATTCAAGCTAGAAAGCTGAAATTTGGACCACATACTCCCTAGGGCTCCGAAATGGTTAAGTGTAAAATTTTTTGGAATACGCCCACTGCCACGCCCACAATTTAGAAAAAACCGATTTAAAGCTACAGATGGGCAGATAGAGGGTTATAACCTTCACAAGATATGTAGGCACTGCCCTCCTTTATAAGTTTGTCATATAAAGTTTTTTGCCACGCCTACTTTTTGTGGGCGTTTTTCACTAAAATGCTGTTTTCTTCGATAATTTTCATAGAAACCGAAAAAAAGTGTTTAACAAGATATTTAGCCAATATTTTTTCCAATATATCGCCCATACAAAGTTTTTGGCCACGCCCACTTTTTGGGGGCGTTTTTTCAAAAAATGTTTTTTTTCTTTCTAAATTTTATAGAATGAAATAAAATGCTGTCCATCATCTTCTTAAGGTTTTTTTTGGGGCATATAGGGATAGGGATAGGGTATCATACTGTTCGCTCCAAGCGGACTGTAGCCTTTCCTTATGTTTTTAATGAGAAAACCCTCCGCACTTTTCGTTCGTCCGTCCGTCAGCAGATGGAAATAAATACAAATAAATGATTTCAATTAATGACACCAGAAATTTTAAGTATTTATTTGTGATATTTGCTCATTTAAATATTTGCAGGAAGGCACGAGTAGGGTAATTGAAAAAAAGAGGAGGAAATCAATAAAAATCGCTGCTGGCTGCATTCATAAATCGAAGATTATTTCTCGGTAAACGTTATTACGATAACTTCGTTGGTGTGGCCATAAATCGATAAGCGATAAACATTGCGAATGTTAACTCGGATGGAAGGTGTAGGGCCTATTAATATCATCAGCAAATGGAAACAGTGATATGTACGTACATATGTGTGCAGCAAGGTCGACAGGTTGTGTCAGTTGCAATGGATTTTTAAAAGTGTAATCCGCATGGGTTGGGCTTCTGCGGGATTAAAGGATTTTTTGTTGATCCGCTCGGAGTAGGTGATTTTTATCGGCCTGAGAGTCTCCTATGATGAAAGTTTATTGCGAATGTAAAAACTGTGCGACAGTTGCATTTTAAAATATTTGAATTAATTTTAATTTAACTAGGGAACTTTTTCACGCCGCAATTCCTATAAACTCTCAAGACTTTTTAAATTTTATTGGTGGTGATTCCACACGAAAGAGGGACCTTTTATGCACCGAAAACTATTCCCAAAAAACTTTATAGAGGTGAGAAGTATCGCCCATGGTTTTGATGGCTTTCGATTTGACTCCCCGATACCGTAAGACTAGCATTCAGCATTGTGCAAAGCCAAAAATCACTAGAAGACGTGATGTTCCAAATTGATTGTATCTTGATTTAATGATCGCAACACAAACGGCCCATACGACAAGTCAAACACGGCAACTGGTACAAATTTGTGCAGCACAAAACGATCATGCCCATTTGTCCAGAGAATGCATTGTGTTGTGTATCTTCCACTGGCAGGCCGTAGCCAATTAGAGTGTCCAACTCTTGCAGAAGGAAAACACTATCCTACTAAAGTGCTTTTGAGGTCATGGTTACTTGGAAGTGTCTGTCGAACTGAATGGTGTAGTCAATTTAAGAATAGCGGACAGGCCAAGATCCTTCTGGGTCCACTAGGATAAGCAGCCACTCCTTTGCTAAAGACATCAAGGGGAGTCATATGAAACATAATATCTAGTGCTGCTCATGCATAGACAAGCAAATATTTTCTTTCTAAAAAGTTCAGCCAGACTACCACTTACCACGTACAAAGGTTCTCGTCCTACTTCTAAAGTACTGAAGTATACAGTCATGTAAAACGCGGGACTGGAAACCAGCTCTGTTACCAAATAGCTTTCCTACAGAAGGCTGCTACTGAAGCTTTCCGAACTCTCTCTGCATTTCCGCTTAGATGTCTATCCAGGATATGTTTCAAATGTTGATTTTTGTATATCCTGGTAAGGACGGCGAGTTGCATTTTGAGGAAGTTAGTCTCCAACCCATAGAAGTCTGCTCAAGGTATTGTCTTGCAAAGATTGTTTAAAATTTTAAAAGTTTCTTGAGATACTTAAATGTTCGTCGGAGACGGCAATAGTAATTTCGTCCACAATAGCAGCTCGAATGTCGCTGCATTCTCGAGGCTACTTAAGCAGGTTACTGCTGCAGTTATTGAAATCGAGTTTCACAACCAAGTGTGCAGGGTATCTTTTCCTGCGATTCTTGCCGTTTTTACTTGACGAGTACTTGGCTGCAGTGAAGTCAGTGGTTAAGCGAGGGATCCTCGGTTCAAATCCGACACGTATCATTATTATGAAAAGACCCCAAACTTTGAGATAATCAGTTAGGTTCCGAAATTGAGTGAAATGAAATCGAAATCGATATTGCAAATCGATTAAAATCATTTTCAGTGTTCCATATTTCGATCAATTTGGTAACCTCATCACTTTGCGTGAAATTAAAAACACCTGTTATCTGTCATTTGATACATTTTTAAAGTGTTTTTATTTTGGGAAATAGTTTGCTGGTAAATTATTTTGCTGTCCACTTTTTTCTATTTTGAAAAATTTGCAATCGAAATCGATTTAAGTGAAATGTTAAATACAAAAATTCATTTTCGTCGATTTTGATTTCATTTCGAGTAAAAGTGAAATGTGGAATGAATGAAAAATGGCCCCAAAACAATGAAAAATGGCCCTAAAAATATGGCCCCAAATGAAAAACGAAAAATGGCTCCAAAAACTTATATGGAAAATAAACAACACGAACATTTCAATGATTTGGGGCCATTTTTCATATTTTTGGGGCCATTTTTAATTTTTTAGTTTGGGTTCAAATTTCATGATGAAATATATGAAAAATTGTCCCAAACCAAAAATTAAAATGGCTCAAAATCGGAACAACCAAATTACCTGCCGCTTGCGAAAAGAGGGTTGTAATCGCTACTTCGTTGTTCCGTTCGGGGTTTGTACTTTTCGTCAGGCAGACACCTATTGCAACAGTACCTGGGTGACCATATTTCATGTATCCCTGACCAAGAGTATGAACTGTCATGAGAAGCTTCTCAAAAATAAATTGCGGTTGGGTATCGGCATTAAACTATAGGTCCCTTCCATTCGTGTAAAAAATATATCTTGCTAGCAACATTGGTTGCAGAAGCTAAGCTTTATGGGCGTCATTTATTTTATGTCTACTTATTAAATAAGATAGATAAGTCGAGAGAGAAAATTCCATCTAAGAGCTATAACTATGTTGTGTTGCAGAATGGACTTGTACTTACCGAACAAGCAAAGTTCGACGTGTGGAAGAAACTTCAGATCGTGTCCTACATGGTTATATGTTATACAGAACAAATTTCTTCTTCGCCAAACCTGCGTCCTTATGGGCCGATTGTGTTACCCTATCCGTATTATCGTGGTTCACTTGCTGCCTAATGGTAATCCAAAATATTATTAAAAATGGCAATAGAGCCATTTGGAAGTGCGTTAATATCATGAAAGTAGTAGCTTCCAAATTTTCTGCTCCTTAAGTGACAGAGACTCGGCCAGTGACATTGCAAATGAGGTGTGTCCGCCGGAGTTTATTTTTTTATCAGCGATATTTTTATCTACAGATATCTTTATCTTTGAGATTAAATTTCATTGCATGGGTTCTCGTAAGGTTGTGGCCAGTGATGATGTCTTCCACCTTCGACAGAGATTATCTATTCCAGAAGTTTTTTAGTCTGGCTTTTGTCACACGTTGATGTGTCATCAAACTTTTTCACAGGTTGAAATTTGCTGATTAATTGCACAATTAATGGGCTCAGGAACCCAGCAAAGTGAGCCAAGAATCAACAGTCCTCTGAATGAAATTGAACTTTATTCCGAAGTTTAATCTTTCCTTATGCGCCATCTAAAAGAAAGGCGATAGCAAGACATAGTTGCAAGAACTATCAAGGCATATCCTTTCTAAATGTTGCATATAAGATCCTATCTAACGTACTGTGTAAACGTGTCAAACCCTTCTGCAACACACTAATCGGCACGTACGTGTATGGCTTCCGGCCCGGCAGATCGACCAAATTAGACCAAATTTTCACACTAGAGCAGATCCAGAAAAAGACCTGCAGCAGCTTATCTGAACTCTTCCAAACATGCACCGAATTTTGGCATGGTGATGCCCTATCATGTGACTTCTTAAATCTTGTTCTTGATCAGATAGTCAGCACGGACGGCAATATCATGCAAATGGGATATTTGGTCCTGTGTGCGAGGAGGGCGAAAGGAGGAGAAGATACAACCGCGAACTCTACGAGATGTACCAAGATGTGGATGTAGTCCAAAAAGACAAAACTCGTCGACTACATTGGCTCGGCCACTGTCCTTATTGCCCCCCTATTGCAATCTTGTCGAATAACTAATGCTGCCTTTGGTCGACATATCGAATGGTGCTCGTAAAGGCCTCTACCCACTTTCGAACACATTATAAGCATTTATAGTTCTGGTTGAACGGAGCTTGAACACATATGTATCTTCCGCACAAGCTCGGTATCGTTGACATCTTCTCTTCCTGTGAAAATTGTCGCTCTTCTGGAGAAATGGAATTAATCATTCCCATGAAAAGGGGAAGTGATTTTTTTATTCCCGCTTATTAGATCCATCTGGGCCGTCTGCTTTAACCACATGCCACCGCTATTTGGTACTAAATAATTGGTAGCATGTTGGGTTGCTGGTTGTGGCCTTACTCCGTTTATTATTACATCGCCCATTTGCATATTATAACTGAAACTCCACCAAATAGTTTTGAAAATGTTAATAAATATGCTTCCGCCGCGCCGCAAGCCGCGCAACTAATCAACGGATTTACACCTCGATAAGTTTTAATTCCGCTTCGTAAGCCAACAAATTTCTAACCCCTTGTATCTCATTAATCAGTCACAAGCATCGCTTGACAAAATCTAACACGTAGTACCATAATTTAGAGATAAAACCGCACATTTCAAAATCAGCATTAGCTTTGCTATTTATCGATTGCACGGGAAGGCCTTACAGTCGCGACATTTTCATAATCCTGACAGTGCTTGGTTTGGTTTTTGTATTTTCTTGCTGCCAGCAACATCAGCATAAAGTATGTGACAATTCACAGGTTTAAATTTAAATTTAAATTTACAACAACAACGCAAAGGAATAAATGAATTTGAACCACACATGAATTTGTCACGATTCAATAGAGGGATGAAGTTCCGTTTGATTTATGTGTCATCGTCATCGGTTGAGTATATAAATTTAAAGGGATTCAGTTTCAGTATTTCTAAGGATGTTCTATCTCTTTGCCATTGGCATGTGTAACTGTCATATAGGAATTTTTTACTCACACAACGGCGATAAATTTCAAGGGATTTTCAATAGAAGGTGAGTTTTGGAAAATATTTTTGTGCAAAAGCATTTCGCATGATACAAAGGATCAACTCATTCAATTGTGATATGATTATAAATTCAGTCGTGCATTCTTTCCTCAAATAAACACATGTATAACTCTAGCTGTATGTATAAATATTTTAGAGTACATTTTATATTCTGGGAAAGAGTCAAAGAATCGTTGATGCGTTCTTTTCTGTATTTGTTGGATGGGTAAAGCCTTGACCTTCATTCAGCTATGTCGTTTATGAAGAACAAATAACATTTTATTTATTTTTCTTTCATTTCAAACTTTAAAAAAAAAAACAACTTTGGTGACTGTTTGGTAGACTAAACCTTAGGTGATTTATTTTTGACTTGGGTTGGAACTTTTTAGTGTTTTATTTTGTAGGGTGTACGTTTGGAGGTATTTCGAAATGACAAAGGAAGATGTAATGCCCACGAAGGATACGACTGGAGGTGGAGAGTAAAATATTTCAAAATGTCAGAATGGCTTTACGTTTCACCATTTTAGGCAACACGAAAAATAAATGTCGCTATACCAGTTGTTGGATGAAAGGTACTGACCTATCCAGTGTAACTTAGCCACTCTTGGGATTGTTTTGTATCGATTTATCGCCCCTTCATGCATCCAATAAACATCAGTGTGGTGAAAGGGACGATCAGAGGTTGTGCAATTTGTGACTTAAACCTTTAAGGGCATATTCTGGAAGTTTCACCGAATGAAAGTTGTATTGCAGGGGAGCGGGGGTCAATTTTCATTCTATTTCAAGTTACAGCACATCAAATTGGGTGACTGTAAAAAAATTGGTTTTGGACATTTTAGAAAGACAATTTAGTGGCGCATACAAGTCTTAACTACTTTGGGTACATAGCGACAAACAAATTATGGCTTCTTAAACTCAAAATATTTTAAACTGCTATCGCCTCTTCCAACTGGAAAATTGTTAGTGGATCCCATCTTTTGGCCGAAGGATATGCTTGTGAAGGAATTTGTGAACAGGCCTAGCAGCAAGAAGGCACCAAAAAACCTTCTAAAAAACTGAGAACCTCAGAGATAACTCCTTCTACCTTCAACCTGTATTATCAAAATACTGGTGGTCTCCGTACAAAATTGCGAGATGTCTTACTATTCTCCTCGTCTTGTCAATATGATGTGATTTTATTTACTGAAACTTGGCTCACTAATGAACATCATAATGCAGAAATGTTCAGCAAGGACCAGTACGAAGTTTACCGCAAAAACCGCTGTCCTGTTCTTATCAACTTTGAGAGGGGTGGAGGTGTTTTGGTTTCAGTGCGGAAATCTTTGCACAATGACGAAGTAGTTATACCTGCTATAACTCCTGATTTGGACCAAGTAGCAGTCAAAATCAAATGTATTTTACGTACTGAAATTATTGTTATTGTAGGTTATAAACCACCTATCTATTGTACAAGGTGTTTTTTTTAGAGGTATAGAAATTCGAATTGAAATAAAACACAAGAAAATCGTTTTAATGTCCATCAATTTGGTTTTATTGGAAGAATAATTTTATACCATTAATTTATAAATATGATTTCGGGCATGTGGCCGCCACGGCTGGTTCGAATAAAGACAATTATAGAGGTCCAATTTTCAACCACTTTTTCAAGCATTTGGGGCTGAATGTCGGCAATAACGCCACGAATGTTGCACTAACGTTTCTGGTTTGTTGGCGTAGGCGAGCGACTTCACATATCCCCAAAGATCCAATGGTGTCAAATCACACGATCTTGGTGGCCAATTGACAGGTCCATTCCGCGGAATTATGCGCTCATCCACATTCATGCCGTCCAATTCGGGAACAAAATAGTCGGTTATAATGGCTCCATACCGGTCTCCATTAACGGTAACTGACTCTCCAGCATTTCGGAAGAAGTATGGCCCAATGACTCCACCAGCCCATACAGCACACCAAACAGCCAGTTTTTGTGGAAGTAATGGCGTTTCAAGGGTCTCATGTGGATTGTCTTCACTCCAAATGCGTCAATTTTGCTTATTAACGTAGCCATTCAACCCAAAATGAGCCTCATCACTGAACAAAATTATGCGATGAAACTTCGCGAACGGAACAATTATTTTCGAAATAAATTTGCACGATTTGCAATCGTTGTTCATTTGTCAACCTTTTCATGATGAAATGGCAAAACAAACTGAACATAAATGACGTTAGAGTTGCCAGATTTGACCACAAAATGTCAGTTTTATCTCTATTTGAAAACCAACCGCTAAAAAAACACCCTTTATAAACCAACCAAAACTGGTTATAGACAGACTAGACTAGATTGTTGTGACACCATCAAATTTGGCCATCATCGTCTATGAATACCATCAACGGTGTGACTGGACCGCAGATTCTTCGACCATCAAGCGGCGGCCTAGGTGTTCTTATTATTTGTGATAGCGCCCTATGACTTTCTCTACATGATGACCGTTAAGCTGCTGTTGGAAATGCTGCTCAAATAGATTTTCTAGATTTTCCATTCCCTCAATAGCCATTGGCTTGAATTTCTTATAAAACCTACGAATATTGTTTCGAACGCCAGACTCGTCGATTTCCTTCAGCTGGGAGACTACATACTCTCTTTTCTTTCTACACAGGAGCAGGATCTAGTTTTTCTTACTACTCCTGGCTCAGTCTTGTCTAGCTGTCGCTGTTCTCCGCTCCAGCGTTCTTAAGCATGCATGTCTCTCATCTTTTTGCGGTATACGTAAACATAATCTAACTATACTAACCAACTGCCATACATAGTGGTTGGGTGTCTATATAGTAGGTGACGTGAGTGCAAAGTGGGGAGGTCCTCACTCAAGCGCTCTTTCTGAACTCTGTCTAATCCAGGTGTGCTAAGACGTCCGACGTCGCATTTCATTTTCAGAGGAGTTCGCATCATGTTCTCGTTTGACAGAAAGCTGCCCCGCCCTTCGGTAAGTGTGCATGTTAGACGCGAACCGACCTTGCATCGTTAACCTTGGCAACCCAGTGCTTCTCATCACTGTATTACCAGCTGCTTAAAAATTAATTAGTCGATATCCGTTGCCTCATAGAAGCTGTGCTTATAGTGCTGATTTTTTTTTTTTTTGCTCAACTATCGTGAAAAGTTAGGTTAGGTTAACAACATATTGTACAACACCCAACCAACCCAAATGTATTAATATTTCAAAAGAAACTAAATGCCTCACGTGGTTTTCCTTAGAGATTTACGACTACGTAACTCGTATAACCAAGAAAATACCAAAACCAAATCGGATTTATTATGAATTGAACTTCCAATTGAATGAAATGGCCTATCTATCTGCACGTGTATTTTTTTTTCTGTTTTATAATTCAAATAAATATAAAATCGAAAATCATTTCTCCATTAAAATCCCAGAAGGCAACCATAGTCCCAATCCAAGTGGTTGAGTACGTTATAGATTAAAAATCCAATATATTTGTGAATTACTTTTTTTTTGTGCGCCCATCAAAGTGGAAACCAATCTCATTTTGCATATTCATCATGATGGTGAATGGTGAATATATAATTCAGTGCATTTTATAATAAGGCTCAATCTGTTAACACGTTTGTGGCCAATGTTTTTGCATTGAACACTAATGTATTACCAACTCTTTCACGCTCAAGCCTGACATAGTGACAGTCAGGCAGTTCGAGCTAACTAACTCCCATAACAAGTTTTGTTAAAAAAACAACGTGCACGACTGCGTCATACGAAACTTTCTCGGTACATGAGATGAGTTTTTGAGTGGCAAAATTAATCGAAAATGAATGGTGAGAAATTTATTTAAATCACTTTTTAGGTTTTAAAAAATTAGATTTTCTCAAAAAGGGCACATACGATTTTAATGTAATTTCGCACATTGGACACTTTTAACATAATTTTTCGAAGTAACAAAAATTATAAAAATCGTTGAAGTCGTTTTTGAGAAACCGAATTTAATTAAAATTTAAAAAAATCGTTATATGAAAGTAAAAATATAAGTATGCAAGTTTGTTCGACTTAATAGCAAAAAAAAATTAGAAAAATTTGTTGAAGTTCCCTTTGTTAGTTTTCGAGATATTGGCGGTTTTATAAATTACCGTTAATCGATTTTTTTTTCAAAAACATAGTATGCAGTATTTTTGGTCCCATCCCAAGAATCCCTTAGTACAAAAGAGGCCGAAATCCTTGGAAATCTTTGAGAAAATTAGTGATAAGTGATTTTCACCAAAAAATTGTATGGCAGGTACCGTTATTTCAAACGATAAAGCAAGAAAATAAAAACATGCCCCGAGATGTAGCCCCAAGAACCTTATATACGAATTTTGAAGCAAATCCGTCGAATCGTTTCGCCATACAGCGCCCGGACAGACAGACAGACAGACCGACCGACGGACGGTATTGGCGGACCCACTTTTTTGGACTTCTCTATAGTCGTAATAGCATCCCTCATACTCAGTTTGAGTTCGAAAGTTCCGCACGATCGCTAAAACTTTTTCTTTAGTATACTAATGTATACGAGAATGTTAAAAATAAGAACAAAAAAAAGAGTATTCACTCCACCCTAGTCTATAACTTAGGTCGAGTTGGAAGTAGACTCCCCCATCATGAAAAAAACTGTTTACATGTCTTCCTATGCAGGTCGCTTTCCCGCTTTACTGTGTGTGCAACCTAAGAGTCTAAAGTTTTCACAGACTCGATAGAAAGCACCTTGTAAAGATTTTAAGCTTTTGGGACAAATTATTGATGACAAGAACCGAAAGAAGAATCCAAAATTCAAAGTTAGGAAATATACTAAAGCCTGCCAACTATCATCATCATCTGAAAAACTTCTGGAAATTAATGAAATTGATCCAGAATTTTACCGCCGACTTTGAGCGATGAAACACATTTTCATTTTTAGCACTTTGTTACCATTTTTAATATCCACAAAAATTATTTTAAAAATGCGCTCTATCTACAACAGGTAACTACATTCTTTTTGTTGTAACTTTCAATGCATTTGCATAGCCGGTACTTGAGGGCACTTAAAGGTGTAGCTATAGGCATTTATCACATTTTCCCGACTTTTTAGAAATGTCTCCTAGCTGCTGGAGCTGACGGCATAGCTGCCGAGCTGTTCAAGGGGCAAGCGATGACTTGGAAAGGAGCATACTCCAATTTATCTGTAAAATATGGTCGGAAGAAGGTATGCAGAGGTCAGTCTCCTTAACATCGCATATAAGATCTTATTTGCCGTTTTCTGTGAACGCCTGAAGCGAACAACTTTGGCTGGAGACACTTATTGGTTGAGGCCCATGTTGACTTCGGACTGAAGCGCCACATAAAGTTTAAAAAGAGACCAAATTCGTGGTTTTGTACATATTTCTGCTTCAGTTATTCATCAAGTAAAGCCGTTCAGATGCAGCTCATATTTTTTTAGACTTTGGCAATACACTTAGTGTCACTCATCGCGCCACCTGCCGGAAAGTGCGAAACAGTCTTTGCCCGGTCAGCTAGTTGCACCTAAAAACTACTCTCACATCAATGAAAAGTAAGTTAGGTAAATACGTGAAGTGACTGATTTCCTAGACTACCGTGAAAAAGTACGCAAGTAGCGCTATAGCTATCTTGGAAGAGGGTATTGGGTATATGTACTCAGATCCTCCTAGTGGAATTGAGAAACCATGTCCGAGACATCTGAAAGGTCATCAAAGAAGGGTATTTTAAATGTCTTGCGGCTAGTCTTAGCCAAAGCGGGGCATCCACATAGGTTTCACTCTTATTGGCATCGTTGCGGCTACGTCAATGGGTATTATGGGGTATATCGAGCCTGGCAGCTTGGGTGCCTACCGCCGCACCAGTCTAGCGACATTCCTCCGCGTTCTGTTAAGGAGGTTTTGGGTTCTGGATTTGTTATTTTTCTGCCAAGTCTGTGATGCAGTTCGTCAAATTCCTCCACCTGGACTCTGCCCTCGCTTTGAAGTGTGAGGAGATTTCTCCCTTCATGCTATGAAGGCGCTATCCACGCGCAGGATTCCGGATGGAAGGAGCCCATTCTGTATCCCATTCCCATTCCCCTTCTGGCTATCTCGTTTCCCTCTACGTTCCTATGCCCGGGGACCCAGATGCGAGAGATTCTTTGAAACCGAACCGGAAAATCAAAATCGAATGTGCCCCAAACGAGCAAAATAGGTCCATGTCGATGTACATCTAATAGAGTTCATCATTGAATCGTCTCCACACACAACTCGTCAAGCATTCGGGACAAATATCTTCAGAATAATTTTTTTTTAAAACTTCCAAGGGTATCTTTATCCGCCTTAGAAAGAGTTCATACTTCGGATCCATAGATCAGGACTTTCATTTTAAGGGTCTTATATAGAGTTTCCTTTGTTGTACGGTAGAGGGCCTAACGACATAGTTACCTTCTCATCCCAAAGAAACAGCTATTGGCTAACGTTATTCTAAGTTTGATTTCTAAGAAGATGTGGTCAGAGCCGAAATAAACAAAATCCCTCACTGTGCTGTCATATGCAACTTTGAGTATCGATCGGAACTTGGGGTTTTTTTTAGTATCTGCCGCAGTGTGAATATTTGGTTAATTTTGGACTAACCTCTGGACTATATGGGATAATTAGGAAATAGAGCTATAGTTGTTGGAGTTTCCCGACCAAACCTCGGTAATGAGTTGGTGTAAGATCCTTATCAAGTCATATCCTGCTGTTAGAGGATCTTGCTTGACTTTAGTTAAGATATTGCTATCCTTCCTTTAATTTGGTTGGGTGTACGAAATTCAACAAACCAATGTTGTTTGTCAAAATAAGGCTTTATCGAAGGCATTGTGAATGCATGTGTTGCAGAATTTCCTTCAGGTAAGATTAGATTGCATGCTAATTGGTTAACTAATGATAAAATTATCATATTTTGCAAGCGAAAACTGTCAATAATATGACCACTTGGCATGCAGTCTTCATCAGTTGGCCCAGGGCCAAGGGCCAAATGCACAACCGATATCGGATACTTTTTGGCAACACTGCTCCCAGTAGACATACTTTGGGTTGGTGATTTTATTTTTATTCCAAATCTACTGTATTCAGTTTCTATTACTTGTGTCACAACTAAAGGGTGTTTTTTTTAGAGGTTGGTTTTTCGAATAGAGGTTGGTTTGACATTCAGTTTGGTTTGCCATTTCATCATGAACAGGTTGACAAATGAACAACGCTTGCAAATCGTGCAAATTTATTTCGAAAATAATTGTTCCGTTCGCGAAGTTTAAAAAAGTTTAAAATTTAAAATTTTGTTCAGTGATGAAGCTCATTTTGGGTTAATTTGGCTACGTCAATAAGTAAAATTGCCGCATTTGGAGTGAAGAGAATCCAAATGAGACCCTTAAAAAGCCATTACATCCACAAAAACTGACTGTTTGGTGTGCTGTATGGGCTGGTGGAGTCTTTGGGCCATACTTCTTCCGAAATGCTGGAGAGTCAGTTACCGTTAATGGAGACCGGTATGGAGCCATTATAACCGACTATTTTGTTCCCGAATTGGATTGCATGAATGTGGATGAGATCTGGTTCCAACAAGACGGCGCTACATGCCACACAGCGCACGTCACAATCGATTTATTGAAGGAAACATTCGATGAGTGCATAATTCCGCGGAATGGACCTGTCAATTGGCCATCAAGGTCGTGTGATTTGACACCATTGGATTATTTTCTTTGGGGATATGTGAAGTCGTTCGCCTACGCCAACAAACCAGAAACGTTAGGGGACTTGGAAGCCAATATTCGTGGCGTTATTGCCGACATACAGCCCCAAATTCTTGAAAAAGTGGTTGAAAATTGGACCTCTAGGCTTGTCTTTATTCGAACCAGCCGCGGTGGCCACATGCCCGAAATCATATTTAAACATTAATGGCATAAAATTATCTTTCCAATAAAGCCAAATTGATGGACATTTAAACGATTTTCTCGAATTTTATTTCAATTCGAAGTCTTATACCTCTAAAACAAAAACACCCTTTATATTTAGCAAAAGGTTTTTCAACAAAATAATGGCGGATTCCAAACAAACATAATTGAACTTTGCGTCCCATAAATTGATCATTTCATTATTTATTCTATTAGCAAAATTCACGCTACAAGCAACAAATTACATCCGCACACGAAACGATTACGACATTATTTCCACCAGAATAGATTAATTTAGTCATCAATCGGCTGGTAAATCTATAAAGGAAATGCAAAACTCTACACCATTACGCAGCACGGCAGGATATTTTGACAGAGCGAAAACAAAATGGCAACCAGAAATGTTTCTTTGGCACGCCACTCAGCCAGCGCACATTCGCATTCACATACACAAACAAAAATAGCTATCTATGTAGCACCTGTTGAGCTTCAGCAATTCCTCAATAATAACTAATCGAGCTTGTAATGGGATTACATCAAAGGAAGTCATAATCCCTTCGTAATTACCATTGTTTCCGATACACATGTGCAGTTAAGGGTTTTCCCATCATGATTGCTTTATATGATTTTGTGTGTTTGGGACAAATTGTTATCCGACATTATGGATGATATTCCATTATTGATTAGGAAAGACATTCATTCCGGAAGTGCTACTTTACAGTTCTAGTTCTGTATGACAATGGGGTTTGATTTCCATTTAAAGTGCCGAATATTTAATTTTCCCTACCTCAAACGATGTGACATTCAGTTTTTGTAAGTGAACGACTTGCACTTGATGGAAACCACACAATGAACACTGAAGAACATCAATCACTCCATGGAAAACTTGACACGTCAATGGCACTTGTTTAAAAGACAATTTTTTTCCCACAAAATTGAAAGACACTCATACACGCGTGTTTTGGTTATTTCCGTTTCAAATCATTGAAATTGAACTACGAACGATTCACAACCTAAACACGCACCATCGCATGTAAAGGGAATATCTGTGTTTTTTTTGCCCCCAGCCTCAAGACATTGGTAATTTTGAAAATCCATTAATGTAAGCTAACTGTAATATGAGAAGGTGTTATTAGTGGGGACTGAAATGCTGTTTCAATAGGTGAAGGCAAAAAAAAAAACGGTCATGATATATTTTTCAAGAAAGAAAAACAGACAGTAGCTTCATTTCAAGATAAAGCAAAATCACTTGTTGAGGCTTTGTAGAAAAAAAAAGAACACCAATGTCATGCCAAGTGCTAAATTATATCTGTCAAGTCATACAATCCTGCGGGTAAAATTTTTATGAGATATGACTTCAACTTTGCAATGAGTTGTAGATTGTAATCTGAAGATAAACAGACAAAAAAATAAAAAAAAAATTAACGTTACAACCACTCACTTTGCTATTTAAAACATTTGGGCAATTTTCAGTTCCTTGCTTGTTAAAACCATTAACGTTCAGTGTTCTCTTTCTGTTACGGCAGAGAAAATAAAGTGCACGACTGCGTGATACGAAACTTTCTCGGTACATGAAATGCATTTTTGAACCGCAAATTAATCGAAAATATATTTAAATCACTTTTGAGGTTTTGGAAAATTAGATTTTCTCAAAAAAGGCACCTACGATTTTGATGTGTTTTCGCACATTGGACATTTTTAACATAATTGTTCGAAATACAAAAAATTATCAAAATGTTAAAGCCGTTTTTGAGAAAACGAATTTAATTTAAATTTAAGAAAATTGTAATATAAAAAAAATTATTTCAAAAATCAAAGTATGCAAATTTGTTTAAGTTTACAGCATACGAAAAATCTCATACGAGATATTGCTTGTTTTATAAATTACAGTTCACAAAAAAATGGTATGGCAGGTACCGTTATTTCAAACGATAAAGCAAAAAATAAAAAAAATTGCCCCGAGATGTAACCCCAAAAATCTAATATACGAACTTTAAAGCAAATCCGTCGAACCGTTTCGCCATATGACGCCCGGACAGACAGACAGACAGACCGACGGACGGCATTGAAGGACCCACTTTTTTGGACTTCATCCCTCTTACTCAGTTTGAGTTCGAAATTTCCGCACGTTCGCAATAACTTTCTCTTTAGTAAACTAATGTATTCTAGAAAGTTAAAAATTCTAGTGGCTGAGGACATATTTAAATGTTAATTTCTTTAGTTTTAGTTTAATCCATGGGTTATGCAACTGAAGAATAAAATCAATAAAATTACAAACAAATTTTTTTTTTTGATTTTAAAATTAACTAGTCCTTATTGAAAATAAATAAATAATTAGGTTTAGGTTTCTTTAGTAATTCTCAATTTGGATTTAGAAAAGGTAGATCAACAGAAGAAGCTGAACTATATCATAGCTTAAATGAATCTGAGATTGCAGGCTTTTGACATGGTGGACCATGATTTGTATAGCACAGGTATTCGAGGGTCTGTTTATGATTGGTTTGCGTTCTATCTAAGAAACCGAAAACAAAAAGTATAAAAAGGCGTTCCTCTAGGTTCCGTTTTGGGCCCGATCCTATTCCTAATTTTTGTGAACTCACTTTTCGTTCAACATTTCAAAGGCCAAATAACAGCTTTTGCTGATGACACTTCTTTATCTTACTCTGAAAAAAAAAACTACTTTAACTTGTTTACTGCTGTCAATAATGATTTAGAAATTCTGCGCAAATGGTTTTTTTTTTACATAAACTAATGCTCCAGCAACTTGAGCAAGATTCAAAAGTCGAAGAAGCAAATATTGCAGTTTTACCTCAGCCTTTAGACTGAGAAGATGATGAAAATAAAATTGATGATGAAGAATTGGGGCCAATTCACGTAAATTATGTTCCAGATCTTGTTAAGTCGAAGAAGTAATTCAGAAATATATAGAAATTGAAACACTACCCGAACAAGATGAATCAACAAGACCTTGCCCTAAGTTTCCTTTCTAAATGCTTTCAGCGTGCACTTCCTTTCCTTCTTATGGACGGATATATGCAAAACCTTTAATCAAAACTACAAGGAAGCAGTCCAATTGAAATCTTTAGCAAAGGAAACAGTTAGGTGTGCTAAAAGTAGAAAAAATTATCTTCGTTTCGAGTTAACAGTGGAGGAATGCAGATTTTTCTTTGGCATCCTATTATTTTCCGGTTACCAGCCTTTGAAAAGCCAAAGGCATTACTAAATGAAGAAAAGGAGTGCCAACTCTTATTTTTATTGGTGCGGCAGATTTGCACTCTGCCAAACCCAAAAAAAAGTAGTTTTGAAACAAATACTATAAATATATTTGTAGGTTCTAGAAATTATGTAGATACGAACATATTGTTCCTAAAAGTATCACGAAATGAGAAAGCATATTAAAATCTTGATAAACTGTTTTTTAACCCGAGTACGTTATCTTTGGAGCCGAAAAATGCAAGCCGTTTTTTGTGAGGAGTTAAATAAAGGGACCGCCAAATAACTTTTTTTTTTTGAAAATGCTATAAAAAAAACTACTGAATATTTTCTCAAATTTATTTTCTTATTTGAAAGTACAATCCTTCCGGTTAATAATGGAAAATAATTTCATTTCACGATCGGTCCAATTTTTAAGCACATTATCGATTGTGTGCAGCTGTATTTCACCAATGGCTTCACGAATATTGTCCTTTAAAGCGTCAATTTTCTCTGGCATATCGGCGTAACACTTATCTTTTACGGCACCCCACAAATAATAGTCCAACGGTGTCAAATCGCAGCTCCGCGGTGGCCAAACGACATCAGCTCTGCGGCTGATAATGCGATCTTCAAAAACAGGGCGCAAAACATCGAGTGTAGCTTCGGCTGTGTGGCACGTAGCGCCGCCCTGTTGAAACCAAATCTTGCCAATATGCTCCTCTTCAATTTTTGTGAACAAAAATTCGTTCAACATGGCCTGATAACGATCGCCATTGACTGTAACGGCCACTCCTTACTTATTTTCGCAGAAAAATGGCCCAATTATGCCTCTGGACCAAAATCCGCACCAAACAGTGACTCGTTTTGGGTATATCGGCTTTGCAATGTATGCGTGCGGGTTTTCTGTGCCCCAAATGCGACAATTTTGCTTGTTTACATACCCGCCAAGATCAAAATGAGCTTCATCTGAAAAGATAATTTTTCTGGCAAAATCGGCATCTTCTCTAAGTCGATCGCAGGCCCACTTAGCGAAGCGAAAACGCATTGGATGGTCAGTTGGCTTCAACTCCTGAACCAATTGGACTTTGTATGTCGTCATCCCAAGGTCTTTATGCAAAATTCGTCTCAATGATGTCTCCGAAATGTTCAATTGTTGCGAACGACGGTGAATTGATGTTGATGGCGCTTCACGCACACTTTCTGCCACAGCAGCAATTTTCTCGGGTGTACGCACTGTTTTTGGCTTTTCACGCTTTGGTTTATCGATGAGTATGCCAGTTTCTTTCACTTTTTTCACAAGATAACGAACATACGGTGCTTCTCTTCTTCCAAAATCCAAAATGTTCAAGCGTATACACAACCATATTCGTTCAGCGGAAGGATAAAACTAATTATCTGTCAAATCAGACATGAGCTAAGTGTTACCATTCGCGAAATAAGCACTAGTTGGAAAAAAAAACGTTAGATGGCGGACCATATACAATACATTTTTTTGTTTGTACTTCAGTTGGTTTTTATGCACTGAGTTCAAATCTGAGAAAGTTGCCACCCAACCCACATGTTTCAACATTGCCTATTAAATGGTACCAACATTTCTTAAGTGAAGTGGCCTAATGTTCTAAAATTATTTTCATTTTATGTGCTTTTCGTTAGGCAGGAGCCTATGGCCAACAGTATCAGATTTGAACTCAGTGAATGAAAACCAAATAGATTAACAAAATTTGAGTGATTTTGGAGGTGGGACAGTAAATTAAAATTTTACCCTATCTTTCCCCGATAAGGCGGGAGTGGCGACTTAAAAAAAATTACTTAAAATGGAAAAGAGTGTATTAAAACACGACGGCAACAATTACAAAGTTCAGATCTCAGAAGAGCTCCAATCAATTTTTTAATCAATGTTGTTATTTGGGAAGGAAACTATTTTATTTCATTATGGTTAGAATATAATTGAAAACTTAGGGTAGTTTCTTTTTTAATTAAAATTAAATTTCCAATATTTTTAAAATAATTGTAAATTGAAATATGTGCAAAACATATTTGAAAGTGACAGTTTGGCATTAAAGTGTCTGTTTCTGCAGCGCTGCTTAGGAAAGCAGAATCGCTGAAGGCAGCTCTCCATTTCAACAATAACAACAAATTAAAAACTGACCGCAGATATTTTATTTTTAACAGTTTCGAATTTTTGAAAAACAATTTCCTATAGACGAAATGATGATAAAATATTTTGGACACCATGGACTGATATACAGCTATGGCCACATAAATAGCACAAGCCTTAACTAAAATGTACTCCTCATATTTTAATTACGCTACTTGATATGGGCGATCATGCATGTATGTTATTGTTTACCTTTATGACCAGTAGACCAGTAGATTACGGAGAAAAAAGTTTACCGTTATTAATGAGTTCATATGTCAATTTTGTTGCTTCATTCTGTGATGTGATCTTTGCGGCTGGACACAAAAATAGCACAAATCGCTGTAATTGGAATTTTTCTTGAAATAATTTGTGTAGTCTTACAGTTATTTTTTTATTATACTATCCGATAGTGTTTGATTTTGTTTTTATTACAATGGGAAGAGGTAAGCACCGTACTCCCGAAAAAAGAAAAATTGTGTACAATGCTATGAAGCTGGTAAAAAAAGACCAGATGCTCCTAACCTGCAACAAAAACGCCGTCCAAGACCAAAAAAACTACTGTTATAATGGATAGAACCATCATACGGAAGAGCAAAACGGATGCTTTTAAATCATCCCGCGTGATATCCAATGAAATTCAGGACGAATTTGGCTTAAACATCTCAAGCCGTTCAATTAGAAGACCACTTCTTTCCAAAAGGAATATAAGAAAACGTTTAACTTTTGCGAAAAATCATCAAAATAAGGACCTGCAATTTTGGAAAAGAGTGCTATGGAGCGATGAGACAAAAGTGAATAGAGTTGGACCAAATGGGAAAACGTTTGTGCGTCGCCCAAAAAGCAAAGCTTTGGATTCCAGGTACACCCAAAAAAACAATTAAGCATGGCGGGGGTAACGTTATGGTCTGGGGTGCATTTTAATGGCATGGAGTTGGACGCATTGTTAGGATAAAAGGTAAATTGGTAAAATTCCAGTATTTAGATATACTAACAACTGCAATGGAGCCCTACACTTTCGAGTCCATGCCAGTAAATTGGATCTTTATGCACTCAGCAAATTTTGTCAAAGATTGGTTTTTTTCGGGAGAGTGTTGACGTTCTAGACTGGCCAGCTCAAAGTCCCTATCTTAACCCTATTGAAAATTTATGGCACGACATTAAGCTTAAGATTGGGGAAAAAAATTATAAAAATAATATTGAGCTATGGAGGGGAATAAGAGAATCTTTTCCAAAAAATAGATGCGAGAAGCTCGTAGAGAGTATGGGGAGGCGATGTCTGGCGGTAATTCAAAATTCTGGCCACAGTACAAAATACTAATGAGGTAATAGTAAAATCAAAGAAATACTGAGCAATATATTCAGTTTTTCATTACTTTTTTACAGGCAAAATTGTGTGTGCTATTTACGTGTCCAGAAGAAATCTCATGTTCCCTAAATAAAATTGTTTAAACTTTCGATGGGCATTAATAAATCTTTCTATAAAAGTTAATTTTATTTTTGTTTTAGTTCAGCTTTCAAACGGTGTACAATACAAGTACAATATGAAATATATGAATTTTATACTACTAGTCTAATTTGTGCTATTTATGTGACCATGGCTGTATAATATATAAAGGAAAAACATATTCGTTTTGGGTAAAAAATTTGGGCTCTTTGGGGAACAGGTAGCTACTGGTACAATTTCGATTTATACCAAGAAAAACAATTTGGCCACAAACTACGACTACGTCTTGTGCAGTCTTTCCTGGCATTTTACATTTCAGACTCCTCAAGCCATGAAATTTATTTTGATAATTTATATGGGATCGGGGTGCTGTCTCCGATTCATGCGACACGCACTCCCTTATACGTCGTCCGTTTTTTCCCTGATACTCTCCCGCCCAATCATCCATGCGATTTCCTTTTATGCCTAAAGTAAACACAGGCAGTCATTAAACTCATCGCAAAGAGAGAGGTACCTTTGTAGAAAGCGTATTTTGTATTTTCCGAATTCCTTTGTTAAAGCAAATCAAAATAAAACGTTATGAATTATTGAACATTTATTTTTTGACTTCCATTTATTCCAAGAAATGACCGACATGGTCTTTCGACGTCCAGGAACGATAAGGGAGTAATTGGAAATCTTGTCCAATTACGGGTGTTGCTGATATGAAGAAAAAAGATCACGGTGTCTTTGACCGCTGTTAGTAAAGCATTACAACGCTTAGGCTGGGCGGAGTTGATAAACATGATTGGCTTGCCGCCAAATACAATACTTCAATAAGAGGGAAGAAATGATACTGGTGGATCTTCACCAGAGTCTTGGATATGGCTGTGGTGAATGCTTGGGTTATTTTTGTAACAGAGAAAAAAACAAATATCACTGCTACAGATTAGGAGACAAGTAGTTCTGTATCTTAAATGAAATGTAATGCAACCAGGATTTCCTACACCGCCAAACGCCCGTGTCTACAAGTACGATTTGACAGCAATAAATACTTTTTGATGAAGAGAGCAAAACAAGCCTTTGACGTATTGCTTAAAATGCGATGTATCTTTTTGCACTAAGTGCTTTCCAGAATACCATATATTTCGTTCATAACCTAATAATCTTAATTAGTTCTTCGCCGTTCACCTACATATGTATATTTTTTTTTGTCTCAACATCAATTCTTCTTTTAAAAATAATTCTTCTTCTCTCCATTTAACTACGAGATTATGCTTAGGATTATAGGGATCATAACCCTCCCACTTCAGTGCATTCCTACTGGTCCGCCTGTGGGTTTCGCCGGTTCGACCTAAAAAAATATCTGCAGGCCTCCCGATTTTAGATCACTTCTCATTGAGGTCAACCAAATGCTGATTTGTGTGATCGAGGAGTTTTTAGGCCTGTCTCTTTTACGCGATTGTAAGGGAACGTTGATTGCCATTGCCTATTTCACGGGTTTCGTAGGATCCCTCCTTTGAACGTGACAATACCAACTGAGTCGGTCGTGCTCCAAATTTTTCGAGATGGGTTCTTTGACGTGAAGACTTCCTCCGATTTGTTCCTCCTGCTGTCATGCGAAGCATCTCCATCTCAGCTGCTGTCAACTTGCCCTCATACTTTTTGTACATTGTCCAGCATTGTGAACCGTATGTGAGCGCCGGATGCACAACTGCGGTGTAGAGCCTTAGCTTCATAAGCTTAATAGACATTTTTCGGTCACAGAAGATGGCAGAGTTTTCCTGCCACTTCATCCAACCTACGCTTACACGATGACTGTTGTCGTCATCAACTGTTGCTTGGCTGTTGATCTTTGAACTTTTCACGCTTGGGAACCACCACCCCATTCAAAGGAATGTCTGGAATGGGTTGGCTTTTTAGTCAGAGAATGGGCAGGACAGATACTCTGTCTTTTTTTTGGCTAATACTATACCCATTCCCCTCTAAAGCATCAAACATCAAGTGCCCGTTGCTGGGAAGTCAGATCATCACAAAGAATAACTGATGCACTTTAGGGTCCGTCACTTTTCCCTCAAGCAGATAACCTAGGACCGTAATAAAGAGCAAAGGACTTAAGACACTTCCTTGGTAAACACCGAAATTTTATTGAAAATTCATCGGTGACTCCTGGGGGACATCTGATTTTTGTCTTCGCTCCCTCGTCCATGTCCATGATCATCTGTACGTAGGTTTCAGGAACTCCTCGTTGTCTTAGCGCTACCCTTTATTCTTTTTAAAGTTAATAATATCAAAATATCTTGGAAAATTATTTGAACAAGTAGGTGTAGGATATTAGACTTCATATCTGCATAGTTTGTCAGTAGATTTTTTGAATAATCCCAAAATACAAATTATATAATGTTATTTCTCTACAACAATTTCACAGCTATGTTTGATACTTTCGTCCTTTTCTCCTACATAATCAACATCTATGCCATGTTTTCATTAGAATCTGTGCATCCATTCGACCGTTAATAAAGGACAAACATTCCAAAAATAATACCTTCACATTTATAGTACTAGTAAGATAATAAGATGTGTAATCAATCTGAAAGCCTCTCAATATATTTCGAAAAATTCCTTAAAAATCCCTCAAGATTACCCTAAAACGGAACCAAGTACCTTAAAAAAAATAATGAATTGTTTTAAAGGAGCCACTTCTGAGGATAACCTTTTAACTAAACCTTACACAAAACCTAAGACTCTGAAGCTCTTTGCATAATGTCGTCCATATATCAACTCCTAAAACATATGCAGCACTAAAAACAAGAAAGATATTCATCCTGAAAAAAATCCTTTAATATTTTCTTTTTACTCCGTACATAGAAACCACAAATGTTTCTACATCAATTCGAATGTGTTTTGGTTTTTTCTTGTTCCCTACATCAGTGCGGACTACAAAAATGAGTAAACAAATCCTGTGGTTTCCGTGTCATGTCATAATTTCAATCAAATATTCCCCTTTGGGCTTTGAACTATGAAGTGTTTCAAAGAGAACAAAGATTGCTCTTGTGGTTCTATTTTTTTTTTTTTTTGGTTTTCCTATTTTTATTTTATTAAAAACTTCAACAAACAAATCCTTTTGTTTATGAGATTCATCCCAAGAAGATGGAAAGGCTATGCCAAAGGAATTCAAGATATGGAAATTATCCTTCATATACAATAGCAAAGTGCATTGGCAACTCAAGGGAATATTCATTTAACATTGCAAAAGTCGGGGGTTACTGGTCACATAATGGATCCACAGAATCACTGTCAATAACAATTTGTTTTGTGTGGCTTAAGGAAAAATCTGTTACCATTATATCGGACCACCATCCAAAAGCTGTATGAGCATTATTTCCATAGCAATAATCCGGCGAAAGATCAAAGGTCAAAATCCCTCTCAATCGATAAACAATTTTATTAACGTTCTCCTTGGGTATATTTCACACTTGCCACCAGTTTCCCTTATCAGATTATATCTGCACACACACACTTTATCCCAACATGTGGTGAAGGGGATACAAAAGAAAAAAAAACAGGCCTCCGGCGACTTATCCCCAATTCCCTCATGTATGCTTCCCTTCCATAGGATGGCGATGGCAAGGCCACCAGCACAAACAATTGAAGAAGGAGAACTCCGGAAACCTTTTTAGTTAAATAAAATCTTGTTGTTGCACCCTTCACGCCATCCATAATATCTCGTGTGTCCTTTGTCCTTTGAATTTCACCTAATTGAAATAAATAAGCGAAACCTTTAACTGTTGCTGGCTAATTGCAAACAATACTTACACATACGCCAGACGAGTGCCAGCATTTTGTGTATTTTTGCGACGTACATTAAGTCAATCTCAGAAATGATATCGTGTATCTTTTTGAGATAAAAATAAATTTCCCTCGAGTCGGATGTCGGATGGTTTTATTTAATTTGACCTTCATGGTCGTCATCGTCATCGACATCGACATCGACATCATTTTAAGGACAGAGGTCTTCTCATACAGCATGATGGGTGATGATTCGAGAAGGACTTTATACCACAGTGTATCGATTGTTCTTCTTCCCATGCGCTATCCATTCAGCTATGAAAGAAGGGAATTTTTGAAAATATATTTATAATTAAAAAAAAAAAAAAACGAAAAATGTTTCCATACTCAAAGAGTCATATGCTCGGAAATAGATCTTTTGAAGAGAAATTTTAAAGATACATCAGTCTTCCGCTTGACCATTAATTAAAAAATTGTGTAAGATATCCAAAAAAGTTCAAAGGATGATGTGGGGTTATTAGTCCGGGAATAAGAAATAATTATTGGAAACTGCTTTTGGGTAAAGTTTCGACTAGCAAGGATTCAGTTTCTACAAATAGTGGATGATTTTTCAAGCGTTTGCTTTTTATTTGAGTTCATAAATCAATGCTTGCCATTAACTTTTAGATACTACGAATACGATTTTGAATCACTTTTTCGATTACAAGTATGTCTTTCATTGGGGTAATTGATCCCTTTTTTCGAAATACGTATTGACGTATACCTATTCTAAATAGTTTATACTTTAAAGACGATAAATCGCACAATCTATTTTCCAAATTCGCTTAAATTGCTTACCGAACTCATTTCTCGATTGGTTTTTCGATTCGCATGCTGTGATGCATGTAGCATCGTCTTGCTAGAATCACATGTCAACCAGCTTGTCCAGCTTGTGCATTTTGGGGGAAAAAAAATTCGAAATCATTGAATCGTGGGATTAGATAGATAGATAGATAGATAGTTGATTTTATTCATTTCATACTTAAACTAGTAACAATATTTATGAAAGAATTGGCGATGAAGTTGTTCTTAAGGTCATAAATCGCACCAAACAATGTATTTTTCCGTGGGCTTTGCCAGCTTTGGTTGCTCATTGAACCAAATACGGCAGTTTTGATAAAAGAAAATTTTTCATAGAACGGAATTCAAGATATGGAAATTTTATAATAAAATTAAATATGTGTCGTTGGTGTGTAAAGGTACGATTACACGGCCATTTTTAAGAGCCATTTAAATGACGCTGCGACGTCAGCAAAAAATGTCGCAATAGCGTGGCATTCAAGCTACGATTCGTCTTTGGTCATTGGCGAAAAAATGACGGTCACACGAAATGACTATCACTGTAATTTTTGTCCCATTTTGAGTCATTTAGAATTTTCCGTTGGGATGTGATTAAATGACGATCACATGGTAATGACATGCCTCTTCAAAATGACAAATGTCACCTTTCCTATTATTTCGATTTCGCGTCATTTATCTGTTTTGCGATCAGACGGTATTGACTAATAACAAAAATATAGCTACTATCATCTAGTACGACACTTTTAATTAAAAAGAAAAAAAGTGTTATATAAAAAATGTCCAAAAGAACTTTTGCGATGATGATGGAAGTTGCGGAGACGGCATATTTAGCAGCGTGTGTGCTGGAAAGCAGTGAAGCCGGAGAACTGATCCGAAACTAGACTGATAGGTTCGTCCCATTTCGTACCGGTACGAAAGGGGTGGATCAGCTACTGTGGATCAACCTGTGGCACTTTTCGGCTGAGAATTATAGATTTATCAATACCGATCCTTCAGGATCAATCTAGGACTTTCTGTATTCTGTATGGTTTATTCTGTATATCAATCGGTGATATACAATTGGTAAAGACGTTGCTCCACTCTGTAGACATATATTGTGCATCACAATCTCAGCTTTTCCTCACTCGACGTTGTTCCTGATATTCGGGTTTCTAACTGGAAGCTAAAATTAGTTGAATCTTCTACTTGTCATGGTTTCGTTATTAGTCGCAATCTTTCGTGTTGTTACCGCATAAACATTGTAATTGGGTGTATTTTAAAGGCTGTCTTCGCAAGGTCTGGCTAACTGCTAGTCTTATGCCCCCTAAAACTGGGCCAAAACTTGTTCGCACCCTAATTTTACCTTTGATAACTTTATCTTTCAGTTGTCTAAGTCGAAGTCTAAGTCTAAGTCATATTTCCCAATACTGACTCACTTTCAAAAGCATAAAGCTAATTGGAGCTTTAAATGATGCAATCCGCTACATTCGGAGCCTCAGTATGTTGGATAGAATATCTCCTTAAGCAAATAACTTCATTGAATGTACTTTTATCTCTTACATAAATGCTAGGAACTGTATATTTTTGCATATGGTTCTTATAACCAAGCCCCCCTCCCCCCGTACATTTATCTAAAACTAGAATCTTTACGATTTCATAGCACCACGAACTTTTACATTCCTTGCAACAAAAATCTACAATTTCCCAGATTCTTTTACATTCCCGTAATCAATTCGTCAATTCGTTGCTTCTTAATATTAATGGATAACTTCGGGTGTGAAGATTGCGATTTAAATCCGAAGTTTTACGAATTGTCTTTCTTTCTATCTTTTCTCATTTTGTTTTCCTTTTTTTTCTCTAAAATTTGGATGTAAAACTAATTATAGTCTTAAAACCTTTATTACCCAATTTTTTTACTATAAACAATTTTACCTATATAATGTTTTAAATAAATTAATTTGTATTCAATGTAATCAATGCCAAAATAATGGATATTCCTGTACCACATCTATCTGGTGCAATATATACGACTTCGTAATAAACCTTGTTAAATATATCTAGAAAAGTATTTAAATCGACAACTTACGTGGGGATCCCATGAGAGAATTATTTGGGTTTATTTTTAATTTTTTTTAGTCAAAACTAAGATATGGTATTCTTGAATGGGGCAAACCATGCATCACGTCTGAAGCAAGACCTTTAAAGTCCATTTCGAGAAAAATGCATTTAAAGTTAAAAAAATAATTTAACAGCAATTTTTTTATAATTTTGAGTTAAACGAGCCATAACGTTTTTGTTCCTGGAGAGATGCACCCAAAGCATTTAGGACTACTTAATTATCTTTCGAAAATGTTTACCTATTCTTGTTTAGAAGTGGGTAGACCTCCAAATTAGAGGTAACGCACTTTGATGTGCTGTAATTTGAAATGGGGTGAGAACAGTCCCCCCTCCCTTTTATAGAATTTTTGGGACCTTCAGGAATATGCCCTCCACTGTTACTTACAATCACGCAATTTAAAAAAAAATGATATGTTCACGGACAATGTGGATTTTACGCGGCTAGTAGTAGTCCATTTGGTAGTAGATTTTGGCTTTAGTCGTTCCACCTAACTCAACAAATGCAAGCGTCATTTAGTATTCACCTAATGATAAGTTTGTTTCCATAATATTTAACCGTCAAATATGTTACGCATACGGGGCGTGTTTTATTTTCTAATTTTCTAAATGATGGCGATGAGATTAATTTTCAGAAACACGACTGCCTTCAGTTACGCATCTAATAGGAAGTTAAGATATCCTTCCTATGAGAGCTCCTGGGATCCGAAGATCCTCTTGGCTTCAGCTATACACTTTGGGATCCTCTGAGTATTGTTTTGACACAAAATAAAGAGCCTCTTCTTGTAAAACTCTACAATCCAGCATCAGATTCAAAAATTTGAATACAAATTATTGTTTAGCGTCGAAAGCGTTAAAAAACAAGAAGAAGAGTACGGGTCCAAGGTGAATACCTTGAGGAACACCCGATGTTGCTTGAACCGACCAGCGATGAATCAAAGTTCTTAAAGCGTTCAAGCGTAATACACTCCGTAAGATCTTAGCTTACCCAATAACTATAATTTCTGCTGTTATGTTCGATGACGTGATTTAAATGCAGATATTCGTGGAATTCGATATAATGGTATTATCTCAACGATATGGTACCCACTTCAATACCAAATTACTTAGCAAACCTCACAATAAGCTAATTGCGCCTAAAAGGCCTCTATCACGTGTTTCCAATTTCATCAATACAAAGCCTTGGAAACACATTGAATGTCATGGTTTTAGCCTCTAGCGCACCCGTCATTGCACACCACAATAAACAACAATTCATAAACAAAGAGAAGGGAAGTAGCACCACTCTCACTAATAATACGTAATTGGCCAAGGAAATATTATCCATAATCCAGTGTTTGGTTTCCGTAAAAATAGATAACAAAAAATATAACTTCATCTTTATCTTTGGCGTCATATCGATGACATCATCGCAGTAGGAATACAAAATAAATAACTAAATATGTCGATGGCGACTTTGATCAATGGAACTGATGTGTCCATCTAGCTACTCTCCATCTACATATAGCTGCAGTAGTTTCTATATCCTTGACGATTTATTTTACCGAAAGCAGTCCTTATGCAGAGAGAAACTCATCTGGAATGTTGCAGTGAATCACATTTCATATTGACAACCGAATTGAACTCAAACTCAAACTCAAATTCAAAAGTATGCTACTTCATACAATGAATCTGTCACAGCTGTTTGGTTATGTAGATAAACAACATGGCTGTACATACATACAAGGAAAGTCCATTATTTTTTCATACCGCAACTGTTGTTCTGCATTGTTGGGCTGATGGGGTTATGTGTCTTTGCAAAATCAATCTAAAAAGAAGTGGCAATACAAAATCCACAAGCCATTTATTCGAAGGTAGATTTAGGTGAGGCTCAGCGACTGACTGGAGGTCCTTGACATTTTTGTTGCGCAGCATTACGACGATTTTGTGTAAATGGTTGATCTTGTTAAATGGGAACTTCACACAAACTGAGAAACCGATGTTCTCCCCTCATCTTTTGCTCGTAGAGTTCAGGAGCCGCTCTTGTCCTTCTGCGCCGGGCCACTTTGTAGGCATTGTTTTGCTGCGGGGCCAAGGCATTTCTAATGGCTCCTTGTTATCTGTCTTCAGCACTGTCTTCTGCAACTATTGCGCGTGCAAAAATACATTTTTTTGGACACGAATGGAAGAGAAATTTTTTGGTTTTCATGACAGTTTTATACGATGTTTGTCAGACATTTATTTGGTACGAGTCGGATTTGAACCAGGGACCTGGGACTAGAAGTCCAAAGCACTTAACCACTAAGCCACTACAACTTCTTTATGCTGGCTGCAAAGGACTTCTCGAGATGTTAAGGGATTGTCAAAAGTTGCAACAGGTATGGCTATGTATAAAATAAGTTTATACATAAAGTACAGGGTGGGCCAAATACAAGTTTATTTTGTTAAAGATGCAATATTTTTAAGAGCCAATATGCCCACTAATTATGGAAAACAACGGCGTTCAAGTGGCTGCCTCCGCTGGCTTCGCAGTACCGCATTCTGTCACTCCAATTTTCCAAGACCTTATTGATGTTTCTTGAGGTTTCGGGCAATAGCTCACAAATTGCTTGGCTGGTATTGGCCTTAATTGCTTAAATAGTTTCCGGATTATTGGCATAACATCACTGTTCCACAAAAAAAAAAGTCCAAAGGGATGATTTCGCTGCTCCGAGGCGGCCATTTGACATCCCCAAGAAGGTGTATAACACGTTTTGAAAAGTTGGTGGGAAAAAGATCGATTGTGGCATGGGTTGTGTGACATGGCGCACCATTCCGCATGAACGTGAGATCGACCAAATCCATGTGTCAATTTCAGTAAAAAAAAAAAGTCGGTTGTAACGCCCACCGTTGGCCGAAACGTTGTTCGCAGCCTCATTTTCGAAGAAAAGTGGTCCAATGATACTACCACTCTACACTCTAGCCAAATCCTAATCTGTGCACACCGTACGAAGACGGAGACCATGAGTGTTGCTACTAGCATAACAGTCTCAACCTTTTAAGGCGCTTTATTTCGAATAAAACGTCTTTTCAAAAAGCGCACTGTATTGGGCTATACAGCACTCGCTTTGAAAATTAGTTTTCAATATTTCCCAACGTTGTTCAAGCGTAAAGCGACTCAATTCGTTCCGTTGGTGTATGATACTGCTGGTTCAGCTGGAACCAGCTGTCAGTGTCAAAATAACCTATGATTTAAAAAGAAACCACTAGTTGGGCCACCCTTTTTCTACGAATACCGTTAAAGAATTGAAATCGTTTTCTTTCTAACTCATAGTCTATCTCACTCCCAGCTATGCCTCTGCGTCCATAAACCCCACAGAGCCATGCTTAGTGCTGTGAGTCAAACATTTTGATTGAGCTCGTCGCCACAGTGGCGCCACTAGATTGGATTTTATTTCAATGACGTCCATTTCTTTTTTGACTGTCAATGAATGTGATAAAATCAATCATTCCATGATCAAGATACTCAATAGCTTGGCAAATACTGCTGTGTCTGTCTTCAGAGATAGAGCTGTGTATATTTAATTCTTCTGATAATAAACCGCCACCTGTCGTACAGTCCTTCTTTGATCCATCTGTGCATGTGGAAATTTCTTTTAGGTGTTAAATTATTTTTGCTCGGAAAGGAGCAGGCGGATGTCCTGTCAAAGTGCATGTGGTCGGAGGTTACATTCAAATTTAGAGTCGTATCCAAACCAGCGGTTGATGTCATTTTCATTGTACGAATTGTCCGCAAACATGCTTGTCCTTGTATTTGTTGTCATTAGCATAAGATTGAATGCTTTTTCTGCGTGTTGCCGTCAAACAATTGACTACTTTCTGTCGAAGCGTAGAATGCTAAGCTAATTTCTTTACTCGTTTCCTGACTTCGAACCTTGTCTATTAACGAATACCCCCAGATATTTTTCACTCTCTGACAACTTCATTTTAAACTCGATACTCGAAAATTCAATAAAAAAAAAACACGAAAAAATATTGCAAAAAATTGTTTTGAGTAAAAGTACTTTTTTTTGTGTTATGCATTTAAAAGTTTGAAATTAAACCAATAAAAATAATTCCATGTCTTAATTGTTTGTTACTTAATAGCAATTAAAATGAATTTTTTTAATTGGCAATTGCGTTTAAAAATTTAATAATTAGTTTGCTTTGCTCACAAAGGGTGAGTGAGTTACGAGCGGTAATATTTTCATTTCCTATTTTTTGTTCCTGTCATTCATGTGGTTTTATGAATTGTGATGTTATGTCAGTTTAGTTTCAGGATGTGGTGCGCGAGTACAATTTTTGTTTCTGTTAATAAAGTTGAAAAAGTTGTCGTAAAAAAAGTTATAATTTTTTAGTTCAGTTGGTCTGCTGTGTTGCGAGTTTTGCGCACGTAACAGACCACGTAACAGACCAACTATATTTATTTTATAGTATGTTATATATATGACCAGCTGTTTTCCATCCGGATTTGCCAGATTAAAAGTAAATTGTAATTGGTCGAGATTTTTATACAAAAAATGGGTAACTTAAATACAAGGTTATCCGATTTGGGCAACACACGTATTTTGCGATCTGATTATTTGGTTTATGTTATGAAACGAATCGTACGGGAGGAAGGTTTATCTTCAACACCCCCTGTGAAGTGTCATATCATACAACTACATTCATATATAAAAAACCACGTCTGTCTATTCATAACACGAAAACCATACATCTGCTATTCGTGATTTTTTTCTTTCTGTTTTTGTTAGATATGTTGTCCGTCTAGGGGTTTGAAAGCGGTGAGATGGTTGGTGGATGGGGAGGAGTAACGGAGAAGGAAGATGAGCTACCTCTCAAACTACTTCTGATCAGTTTAGGTACTTAAGAAGTGGACGAAGGGTCGGAAAAACGGGAAGGCATAAAAGTGGGGAAGGTAACGTTTCGTTACTTTCAAACTAATGTCGTGACTCGCATGAAATCTTTACAATTACGAAAGTACATCGTATAGGTAACGGTACTAAAGTACATGAAGTAAAGAAACATACAAAATGACAACATTTATTTTGTTACCTAGTAAGGATTTCACCTGTTGTTGCATGTAGATATGGTCTCTTCTGTTTCTTTTTTGTATTTTCTCTTTGCGCTCGTAATCGAATTTGGGATCGTGGATCGGCTATAGATGTGAATAATTTTCAATTGTTTTCCTTTAATTGATTTCTTTAGGGTACACCTTTAAAAGTGTGATTTATTTCCATATTCTTTACAGAAACAAGTTAACGTATACACGGCGAATGGAATTTGTCGTGGTATTGCCAACATTGATACACTGCGAGTGAATATTACTAAAGGATATTATTTCACGCGAGTGGAGCTGAGGTCATAGTCAAATTACATGTAAAGAGTGGGCTATATGTTGGTCCTTTTTTAATCAATTTTTGACACTACCAGCTCTTTTCAGTACCTATTGTATTGGCGACGTATGAAATGGAACTATTTACGCTTGAACGCCGAAACCGTGTGAGTTTTGAAGTGGTCTTTTTAGCTGTCATATAGAAGCCAAAACAAACTTAACTTGTAACTATTTGTTGTGGTTTCTGGCTCAAATTAATGTGTTACAAGTTAACTGCGAGTCACCTAAGAATCAGCATATAAATTACGACGAACGACGACTTGCACTGGCACTTGCAACTAAAAACCAATAATTATTTATTCGCTTTTACTTTTCGATGTTTCAGTCAGTCAAACCCAGGTAGTGCTTGGTGTGAATGCTTCAACGAGGTTTCGAAATGTTTTTGTGAAAATCTCAGATTTAAGTGTGGTGTGAATAAGGTATTATGTGCAAGACGACAACGAAAGAAACGTCTTGAAAGACATTGAAGATTGTTTATTTTTAGCATTTTTTAACACAAACCAACAGATGTTCCACCCTTTGTATGTAGCTCTAAACGTTTGAAAATCAACATTCTTTAACTGGTTTCAGTGCCTTCGTACCGCCGAAAGATCAAGATCGAGATATCTCCTTAAATTTTTCAGTCATCAAATAACCCAAATCTGGAAAAAATGAAAACAAATCTCCTCAAAATTGATGGTTTATTTCAAAGTTTAATTTGGGAGCTTATTTTTATCACCTTTCTACAGAGACCCCACTTCCACATACGATTTTTTTTTCATAACATGAACCAGTGAATCAGATCCCAAAATATTTCTATTCTTAATCGGACAACCCTGTCTATAATAAAGATTTGAGAATAAATCATTGTTTCAAAGTACTCAACGAGTATGTAGGTGATCCATCGCCAGATCAGTAAAAGTAGGTAAGAATGTGCCCATTGTCATGCTACAAAATAGTGCAGATGTTTTCCACAAAATTTAAGAAGTGGTTGTTTTTTGATTCTGACAGTAAGGACTTTTCTTTTCAATCGTGTTTAGTCCGCGCAAAAAACATAAACCTAAAGAAGGTTCAATAGTCAAAATATATCAAAAATTAATATCGTTGTCGATCTGAGAGACCCCACCGGGGGTACAGAAAGGTTAATGAAGGTTTTCCTTTGTTGTGGGGAACGTGTACGAAGCCACTCACTCAACACAACATTTGTTAAACTTGTTAAAACCGAAATAAATAAATAAATAAATTGCGCCTTAAACTATACTAGAATTTTTAAATAATGTATACACTCAGGAGCAAATTTAAGGAGAGACTGTAATATTATTATTGTAAAGGTCGCTATCAAGTTCTGAAATGGAGTTTGACAGACGTTCGTTTATAGCCGCTACCTTCAAGTAAATATTCACTCTTCCGATCTCAATAACATCACGCTTGCTAGCTCTTTTTTGGCACTTTGTCCAGGCGTTTCAAATCCCTTAAAAGCGGTAACAATTTTAATTTCCCTCCATCCCATGAACCCTTCCGTACTTTTTTGTACAACATAAATATTTTAACTTATTTACTGTTTTTGCGTCAGTTGTCAACGAACATTTTAAATCCCCATACAATTCGTGAATATTTAAATATTATAATCCCTCTCACAAAATCTGTGCTGCTAACACCGCAATAAACTGTCAATATGAGTTGCTTCCTTTAATAAAATATGACCTGTAATTTTGTTATGAAGCAATCGTGTTTAAATGCCAATAAAAAAAACAAACAAAATTCCAGGCTTTGGTTTTCCCTTGAGCTTTTACGCGAAACAAAATGCACATTGCAACACTCACATGAGTGGAATCGTAACAAAACAAATTCTTTTAAACCCGCCACACTAACATGATTTAAATTTTAATATTTATGTTATGGCTTTAAATAAGTGTGTAAAAGTACGGTATAAAGGTCCATAGCAACGTTTGGCGAACTTTGGTCTTTTAAAATGGACAAAAATGTTGTTTCACGTTCAGATTTTTGGAATTTTTGATTAATAAATGCAAATACCTGAAACATGTAAAACAAACACAAAAATTCTGTGCTCCCCTCAACAAATTTGGTTAGCGACAAAACGAACAGAATGTCACAACAAAGTTCCTGCGAAGAGAAGTCGAGTATTAAACGACTTAAATAATATATGCTACTATGCAAATCGTATCCATTCTAATGAGGTGGAGACAGTTGAAATTACAAAGTGTGCTTAATATATTTTTTTTTATGATTTTATGTAACAGCTTTTAGGGAGTAGAAGAGGAAACATTGGAATTTAGTACAAGGAGGTTTAATTTTTTTATATAAAAACGTTTTATTAACGGCGTGTTACGTGCTGCTTTCGTTAGTATTAGAAATCATACTGCGATGAATCGGAAATGAATTTTTGTTCTTCGTGACTGAGAACCAATAATGTGTACCAATAATGTCGAAGATATTTGAAAAACTCATATTGAAGCAATTACATCCGATTATGATTGTTATTATTGAGAACTCTACAATTGACCAGGCTTACAGAATTACCAACGAAATTGAAAAGCCAAAAGCCTTGACGTTCCTCAGGCGTTAGACAAGGTATGGCTTACGGGATTAAAATACAAGCATAAAAAAAGCCTCCCAAAACAATTTTATAAGATCTCAATTAGCGGACAGACTCTTTCGTTTTAAACACTCCGAATTCAGAGAAATCACGGCAGGAGTACCACAAGGAAGCGTTCTTGGCTTCTTCTTTTGTACACTCGCGATATCCCGCAAGAAGAGGGTACTATCGTAGCGACTTTCGCGGATGGTACAGCCTTACTAGTTGTAGACAATGCGATTCAGCTTCAGAGAGCTATCGACAGAATATAGCTGTGCACAAGAACTTGGCGTATTGTTCCCAAGGAGACATAGGAGGCGTATTGGAAAATTTTCCAAGCTCAGCATGCAAAACAAACTGCTTTTATACAAGCAAATTATAAACCCGGTATGGACGTATGGTATACAACTTTCCACCAAATTTTCCAAACATTTTCCAAAAAGGATTATGGGATATTCTGACACAATAACACAAACTCCGTTCTGAATAATTAGTACTCCAACTATGTTATTCAATAACTACCGTTTTTGACTTTAGTCCTGTTGCATTAATTTAAATGGTTTTATCCGTTGAAGTCGATATGTGTAGCGTTTAAGATTTTTAGCATGGTATGGTATTATTGCAAAGACTGTGGAGAGCGCTCCTTTTTTTGCAGCAAAATATTTGCCTCTGTTTTTTTTTTGTACATAGAAAGCTGAATCAAATGATTTTTCAAGAAGTAATTACTTGTTCTGAGCACTTATGTGTTGCACCACTTGTGCCTTTTTCTTGATGAATAAAAATAGAATCGTACTAAGAACGCTCACTTGTGGAACTCCTACAGCGATTTCTTTGAGATCCGAGTATTCGTTTCCGTTTTAACATGTTAACGGTGTTAAGGACTTAGAGAACTTCTTCGGAAATGGTAATATTGGCTTATAAATAATTCAAAAACGTTAGGTATAGTTTATCAAAAGTCTGAAAGACATCAAGAAAAACGCAGTTTTTCTGTTTTATAGTGCAATCACTTCAGTGATATTCTTTTTAAAGGCGTGTGTGGATGACAGAAACTTAAGCCAGAAGATAGGCTTAGAGTGAAGTAAATCTCTTCAATTATCATGAGTGTTATTTTTAGTGTTCTTTATCTCTAGTAGTCCATTCATAATTATCCTTTCTGATTGGAGGTGATTTCTTCCTCCGCAGTTGGACTTCAATATATAAAAACGTGATCTTGAATATTTTTTTGTTTGGGGATGCTACACAGACTCTATTCACACGGCACTGAATTCTGAGTTTTCCCGAAAACTCCTCAAATCACCATCAAAATCAGGAGGTTTCCTGTACATTTTTCAGATTTCATAGTTTTAAGGTTGTGTGAGTTTTCGAAGCAAACGAACCTTTTAACACTTTCTACAAGATCCACAAAGCAGTTGACAGATTTTCAACGCACATATAACACATTACACATTACTAGTCAACTTGAACGATGATCACGTGATTTATTCGAATATAACGGCATTGTTAGCTTATATTTGTGAATGCGTCAACGTGGTTTTGAAAGCTACCTAAAATTTTTAGTGCGACGTGAATAGGGTATTAAGATTGTTTCCGTTTTTTAAGTGGTTTTATTTTGTCGATTACCAATTTGGTAATATCCCGAAGATAGATTTTATTGTTTTTGTTGCTTTATAAGTAAAATTAAACCCAGCCTGAGCTTCGTAAGACTTCGCTAAATTAATCGTGTTTGAAAAGTTTGCGCAGTCTTTCCTTAGTTAGTCCGAACTGGTCTTAATTTTTCCATAGGCAGCCGCTTATTGTTATAACGATTACCAAGTGAACAAAACTTTTCTCAATTTTAACAGATTAGCCAAACATACTCATAAAATCATTTTTGTCCACACCGTTTCCGTAGAAGGCAATGAATGGAAGCAATATCATAGGATCTTTTATACACCAACTGTAATTCTTTGCGTATTGCCAAACTCTATTTTTTTGCTTGTCGAGTGCTCAATACTTTCTTTTGTAAACAAAGAAAGTAAGGTCAAACATTCTTCAGGATCCTTTTCTAGATGAGTCCTGTATCTAAACAACACCATTCCCATCATCTATCCATAACCTCCTATATATCCGGATTAACGTGTCATACGACCCGTGTCGAGAATCAACTTCGGTGGGGGCCCAGTTCGAACTTAGCTCAGCCGTGAATAGAGTATCCGCATAGCTGGCGACCTCCGAATTTACTAGCCCTGTAACTTTATGTGGGCGACTAAATTGACAAAATATCTTGTTATACATTTTTTGTCGTTTTTTATGAAAATTTAAGGAAAACATCAGCATTTTAGAGAAAAACGCCCACAAAAAGTAGGCGTGTCAAACAAGTTATGAAGGAGGGCAGTGCTTACATATCTTGTAAAGTCTTTAACACTTTATCTCTCTAACTTTAGATATAAAACGGTTTTTTTTCTAAACTGTGGGCGTGGCAATGGTCCAAATTTCAGCTTCCTACTTTAAATTTAAAGGCCTTAAAATTGCGTACGGACGGACGGACATTAGTAAATAGTCGAAGGTCTTGCTGCCGTTCATAAATATATACACTTTTAGGTGTCCACGACGAATGTATAGAGGTGTTACAAACTATTCGTCTAAATTAATAGGGTAGGATATACTAAATTTTACCGATTCCTCTTTAAAACCGTGCGGAATTACGGTGTCCGAACTGTCTGCCGGTCTAAGTCAAACGAAACCGACTTGTGACAAGACCGAGTAATCACTTGGTCTACACCCACTGTTGGTATTAGCATTGAGTTAAGGACTGAAATCTCCACTTCCAGCTGGGGAATGAGTATGGTCATGCCGCTGCTGCCAAAACCATAAAGAACAAACTTCCTAAGAAAGGCCTTACCACAATAGTCGCTCTTCGGTCAACTATAACTCCCAATAGTGCTCTGCGCATACTGGAGAACTTCGGAGATGATCTAAAGTGCCAACAGCCAATTAAGCCTGACCTAGACAAAAATGATCCGCCTCTAACCGTTTCTGAAGAGTGATAGACTCTTTATCCTCTCATTTTTGGCTTGATTTCTTCGCCAGATGGGCTTCTGAAATCGAACATTTGTCAATTGTGGAAATGAACTTGACGAGATCGTTTACAATCTTTTGCAAAAAGCCGCTCGCATAACTCGGTAATATTTTCCCATATACGACGTGGTTATGAACGAACTCGTCGGGTGTTGTGTCGGTTTGGTTGCTAGCTGGCAAAGCCGTTTCCGCATTTCTGTCGAGTCTCTTTTGAGGGTCAATCTTCATTTCTCCGGTATATTTCTTGATTTTCTATTTGAACATTCTCTTAGCCTTCGATTCGGAATTTGGTGATTTTTCTTTTTCTCTGCTCTTTGAATATTTCCTTAGCCTTTTTTAACCTTTAAAATCTTATTAAATTAGTTGGAAATGTTCGGATCTCCGATTTACTATATTAAGCTTGGTTAAGAGGTCTTTACTTCACTTCCCTCTGGCAATTTATGTCAGCCGATAAATTCTATCTATTTAGACGCCACAATCTTTGGATAAATATTTTTCAGGGCCTTTTCTTGGCATTACTTATTCATGAGGTTATTTGCAATGAGTAAGAATGTTTTTGTGTTTAAAAAACACAAGTGACTCCGGCGATATTGTTCTAAAGCCCCACATATTTCCAATTGACTGGCGATACGATGAATTTATTCTTGCTCTGTCACTCACTCAACATGGTGCCTTTAATATTTGCTGAGAATACAGCTTAATCAAGAATTCCCCGCGCTTCGGTGACTTAATTTCCTTCACGCTGTTTTGAAGATCCTCCATTCCAATCTAAAGTAAAAAAACATCTCTGCCAGAAGTTTTCAATGACCGCTCATACCTCTTGTGGCATTGAAAAACAAAGTCCACTTAAGTTAATTAAAAAGAAAACGAAATAAGTAAACTCAAAGTCTGGAATTTAAAAACCAATTCACATACCTTTAGAAATGTATAAAGAAAAAAAAAAAAACAATAACTACAGCCCTCATCAATTTGCCTCCAACAATTACAGACAGGCAGCGTATCATAGAAGAACGTGTCTCAATCAGGAAAAAACAAATCAATTCGATAAGCCCATCTAATGTCCAACTTCCCCTGCTGCAGACAGAAGCCGAAGGTGCGCCCATAGAATACCAAAGCAGAAAGATATTTTGCAGGTTAATTTTTTTTCTCTCCGGCAGGTAGACAGATAAACCAAACATCACGTTTACAGTAATGACAGCAGGGAAGCATCATTCAGATTTTCACAAAAATAAAAATACAACCATTGTTTCCCCAAAGCGGCTTTTCTCAATTCGCAACTCGTATCTTTTCTTCTCAGACACACTGCATTCCATTGTCACGTCGCCTCGTCTGGTACTGGACTATGACTTATATACGAAGAGCTCTCAATATCGAATATTGCCCTATCACTTACCGAAAGGCTGGACCCTGAGCGTATCCATATGCAAATTATCAAGGATTGATGGGGCGAACCTTTCCAATGGGTTTCGAAAGGTATCTCTCAATCCACATTGAAAGCATACGGAAATGGTTGGATTTTTTTTTGTTGTCCAACTTTTGTCCTCTTCTCAGCATTCTTATTGTGTACGGAGTATCCTGAAATTGAATTGATTGAATTTATTTCCGGTTCCTTCCACTCCTGGTTGGCAATCATATATCCTATGAAAGCAATTTATTTTGTTTTGTTTCTCGATAAAGGGCTATTGTGGACCCCATTGCAGGAGCATGCAAATAAGCATACGATTTATTAATTTTAAGTAAAAACTTCATCGTCGCAGAACCACCATTAATTTATTCATTAATCCAAAGTTTGGTGTTTTTTCGTGAAGACTTGGTAGGTACTGTGAGCGTCAAAAAAAAGTTTACACCTCTGTGTTTCATGTTCAAAATTCAATCATAATTTTTATTTAAAGTTTATCTTAGATCTAGTTTAACATGTTCGTTTATATTTTAATTCTTAATCGAACGACATATAGGAATCAATAATAACTTTGTCTCTCCCTGTACTCGAGCGCGTAGAATCTTCTATGGGACCGATCCATTTTCGCACTCCTACAGTGGCAAGTGTTCTTCGAGATCTCAACATACATAAATCCGCTGGTCCAGATGGTATATTTCCCCTGTCGTTCTGAAGAGGTGTTCTTCCACGCTGGCAAAACCAATGCGTAAGCTTTTCTATCTGTCCTAATCTTCAGGGCTCTTTCCGAGAAGATGGAAAACAGCATTTGTCCAGCCCGTCCCAAAAAAAGGCGAATCTTTCTCTCCCTCCTCCTACCGACCAAATGCACTTACGTCCCTTCTTTCCAAGGTCATGGAAACGCTGATAAACCGTCAGCTTACGAAATATCTCGAATCCCGAAAACTTCTTAATGACCGGCAGTACGGTCTTCGCAGCAACAGATCCACTGGTGATTTGATGACATATCTAACTGAAAAGTGGAACCCATCTATTCACCATGGTGGTGAAAGCAAGGTCGTTGCGCTTGATATTTCAAAGGCATTTGACAGAGTTTGGCATCAAACTCTCTTGTCGAAAATGCGTGCATTTGGGATCGATGTTACCCTTCTTCAATGGATTAGAAATTACCTTTCGGACCGTTCAATACATGTTGTTTTGGACGGTTTCAAGTCTGCAACTCACCAAATAAATGCTGGTGTCCCTCAAGGCTCTGTTTTGTCTCCGACTCTCTTTCTCATTTTTATCAATGACCTCCTGTCTGTCACTTCTAATCCAATCCACTCCTTTGCTGATGGCAGTACCCTCACCTTTACATATTCGTTTCCCGGGCAACGCCCCTCATCTTCGGGCGTTGTACTGGAACGGCAACGTATGTAAAGCTGATTGAATTCCGATCTTGACAGCATACTTAAATGGGGTAAAATCAACAGAGTGGAATTTAATGCTTCCAAAACGCAATGCTGTCTGCTGTCATTGAAGCGAACCCCTAATTCTCTGCCATTATCCATGGATGGCACTTGCATCGCCGAAAACGAAAGACTTTCCATCCTCGGTATGTGCGTTAACGACAAACTTCGTTGGAATGACCACATATTCGATGTCGCCAAGAACGCTGCGAAGTGTCTAGGATTCCTAAAGCGATGCAAGAAATATTTCAACCCTTCTGATCTGGCTAGAATCTACAAGGTGTTCATTCGCCCAAAACTTGAGTACAACGCTCATATCTGGTCTGGTGCACCAATGACATATTTGGAGCTACTTTACAGGATTCAAAAACGTGCGGTAAAATTTATTCGGCGATCGAGACATCACGAAATCATTTGACTCTCTTAGTCATCGTCGTGATGTCTCCTGTCTGTCATTGTTTTATCGGTACTTCCACCACAAGTGCTCAAATGAAATAGCCAGTTGCATTCCACCCCTACAGCAATTCAACCGCAATACTCGCCATGCTAGGAATGCACATCAGTTTACCCTCAAGCCTGTATTCGGACGTACAATGAAATACAAGGATTCGTTTCTTAACCGTACAATACGACTGTGGAATGCTCTACCCCGCTCTGTTTTTCCTACGCATTATAGTTTACAGACATTTAAAACCAACGTGCATCGGTATCTTCTTTTTTCTAATCCTTCACTTCCCTAATGCCCGCACTGTGTTACTTCATTATAAGGGTATTCAAAATCCTTTTAGTGCGCGTGCATTATAAAAAAAAAAAAATTATTTTAGAAACAAAAAACAAAAAACTTTAGGCGTTAAAAGAAAATTTACACTACAAAGAAAATAACGAAATATTGCAATAAGCCCTAAATTTAATCCTTTGTTTGTTTCATTTTACCTTTATAACGGCCTTCAACCTCCTGGGCATGGATTCCACCAATTTTTTCGTGAAATCGGGTGGAATTTTTCCCACTCTTCCAATAATACGGATTTTAGTGAGTCTGCACTAGTTATGACCCTTTTTCGAACTTGCTTGTCACGGTACTCCCACAAATGCTAGATGGGGTTAATATCTGGGGATTGTGGAGGATGATCCAACTGTTTCGGCGTGCGATACAATAACCATTCTTTCACAATTTTGGCCGTGTGCTTGGGGTCATTGTCCTTTTGGAATATCCATGCTTGATCCAAACCCAATTTGGCGACGCTAGGTTCTAAGTTTTCCCTCAAAATATTTAAATAGTCAATTTTATTCATTGTGGACTTAATAAACACCAAGTTCCCCACACCTGTTGCCACCATACATCCCCAGACCATAACCGATCCTCCCCCATGTTTGACCGTAGGGCTAATGTTTTCAAATGCTGTATTTTTGGCTCTCCAAATTTTTGGTGGCTGTTTTGATTTTAAAATATCAAATTTACTCTCATCACTGAATAATACATTTTTCCAAAACGACTGGTCCTTGTTTTCGTACTTTTTTGAAAACTGAAGTCGGCGCTTTTGATTGGTTGCTGATATAAGTGTTTTTTTTCGTGGTACTCTGCCATAAAGTCCAGTATTATGTAGTACTCTTCGAATAGTAACGGAACCACCTGACTCTTTTTGAATGTTTTCTGATATTTTAACAGCACTAGCAGATGGATTTTTCTTCACTTCTCGCACAATGGATCTTTGTTCGGATTTGAAAAAACGCTTGGGTCTACCAGTCCGTGGACGATCTTCAACTTTCTTAAAAATTTTATATTTTCTTCAATAATTTTTTTAACTCCTTGAGGGGTTCTGTCAATATTTTTTGCTATTTGTCTTAAAGATTTTCCTTCTCCTTTAAATTTCGACACAAGTTTTTGACCCCCATTTTAACAACACTTTAATTATAAAATGCTAGCGGTACTTCTTTTATAAACAAAGAAACAATTAATGAAATCGAAAGACAGCCTTTGCCATAGGGATCCACCAAAATAAAGAAAAGCGAAAAAATACACGTAAGGGCATTTTTCGCGTTCCGCAAATCACAATTCACAAAGGTGTAAACTTTCTTTTGACGCTCACAGTATGTTTACTCTTCGGGAAACCGAACTATTAGTGGTTAGCTACTGAAGTGCAAACTGGGCGCTGGCTGTGGTTTAAATTAGCTCCCGTATTTCGTAGCTGTAACTCGTTTCTATTATGCAAATTAAAACGCTTGAACTACGAGCATATTTCGCTGTAAATGATTTTAATTGAAACCGGATGGCAATATGTGCTTTAAGGGGGATGAACTTTCTTTGCTGCTTTGTTGCTGGGCACGAGGATAAGTCTGCACAGAAATCAATTGTGTATCGTATCACATTCAAATTTGATGAAAGCTGGCGAAGCTGGTTAAAATTCATGATGACGAGACCAGGAAGTGTTTTGCATTTTGCCGTTGGCTTAACGGACTGATGAGTGATTACTTAAACATTCATAGATTCGGAGGAGAGAAAACAATAATATTTACCGAAAAGGATTCGGCCTCAAAGCAGATACAAATCCAATCCGGTAAAATCAACGTTTAAGTTATTCAATTGATTTGCAGTGATAAACGTAATAAATATGTTAATCTCTGTGGGATATCAGCTGTAATGATGATGTGATTGCTTACTGCTTAATAGCTAGAAGAGGGCAGACAGATATTTTTTAGGCTCTGCCGATTTTGTAGAATTTTAAAGTGGAATTTGCGTAGGTGAGGTCTAGGTGCGTCAGATAGGACAAAAGTAGTGAAACCCTAATATCTCAATGGATAATGGGAATTCTGAAAGAAAAACAAATACCTTTTGAAATGAAGGTAGGGTAAGTCGATAGCTATTTGCGCCAGAGAGAATGAAAGGGGTAAATCGCATGCAGGGCAATGGGTTCGATTGGAAAGGGGTGGTGAGTGTGGAGGGCATATATATATTCATATATTCACAAAGCCGATTTTATGATATCTTAGGTGGTATGCTTAAGCTGAATAAATGTTCTGGGTCTGACGGATGTAAAATTTCCTTCCAGTCCCCACAATTTTACATGTGAACCTTTAGCCCTTAGCTAAAACCTAGTGTAAGTTTGACGATTTTTGACTATGATTTGACTTCCCGCGTTTTAGAAGTTACTTCGGGTGTTCCACAGGGCAGTGATTCGGGCCCGTTGCTATTTACATTATTTATTTATGACATTTACATTATTTATTTGATTAGACTTTCGCGGATGATCTGATATTTTTTTCTCGGATAAATAATGTAGCTTAATAGATTTTCTGAGTGGTGCCAGGCTTTAAGATACTCTAATTCTTCTGTAATTTGGGATTCGGCATATGCAATTCACGAAATTAGATTCGAAGGAGTCAAAAAAAAACCTCACGAGTGCATAAGCAACGAAATTGAGAGTCGCGAGCAGATTTTTAAAAGTTCATTTATTCATTAATTTTGAACTAATTAAATTTATGTTTATTTGAAATATAGAAGATGAAGAATCGGCAGATGAAGTTTAGTCACTCAACAAACAAACATTGCGTAAAACGATACTGAAAGCTTACACTTAGAGAATGTAGTGGTTTGTGTTTTGCTCTGTGACGGTATTAAAAAAATACGCTACAGGGGCGGGGACAGAATATCCCTGCAGCTCTATCCGCAAAAAATAGCGCTTCACGTAAAGGACGACTTCTAGGCAATTGCAACTTCCACCATTCAGTCCATTTCAGTTCTGAATGCTACAACACAAGTGTGCATTAGAGTCTTTGGGCTGATACGACTGAAGATCACCGGTGTCGTAAAATGAAGATCAAACAAAAACAGCAGGAAAATGCACGTGTTGAATGTCGGAGATTTAAAAACCCGTGAAAATATAGTAACACTAGTATTTGATAGGGCTCAGTTATTTATCCGAAGCTGAGAGGCATGCCGAAACTTTTAAGGTCAAACCCGTAAACTCTATAGGTGGACGAGAAGGGTTGTATTTAAATTTGCATATTTCCAATGGTTTATAGCTCTGTAAAAGTACTGAAGTGAAGTTCTTTCCGTAAACTGTTCAGACAAACTTACATTCTATATTTTAAAATGCAGCAAAATCTCCGCCAAATTCAAAAAGGTGTAAGAAAAAACAACTATGAGTTTAGTAAGAAATTTGGGTAGCAACTTCACAAAATCAATGTTCCTGCAGGCAAACAAATCATAGGGGATTCTTTGTAACGAGAAACAGGTAAAGACGTTCCTCTGAAAACTAACTAGAACTATCAATGGCAAACTGTTCTCTCGTAGTGGCCCACTGAAACCACACTGTGATTCAAACCATATATAATATGCACTGCTCTATCAACGACTCAGGGTTTTGGATCGTTAAATTTATTTGATTGATGTCTATAGAGTCGTTTACCGTTGCAAAGCCAATTGAACTCCGGGGGAAGATCGTATTCCAATTGATATTTCTAAGTACATGCCAATAGTTACTATAATATGCCCGCGACCGGCCCTGCTGCCAAATAATAATATCCTAAAAGAATCTCTACTGATTCGGAGGGAATCACCATTTCAATGTTGAGAGATTTGTAATTTGTAAGATGTAAGTTTGTAATTTTTAACTGAATTTTGAAATGGATGTATTGGAAGGTCATATTCTGCATATTATATTGTTGTTATTTCGGAAATACCATAATGGAAGTGAATTCACTAGAGAAATCCAAAATGTGTATGTAGAAAGAATATTCTCAGCGAGTCCAAGTATCGGCGTTGGTTTGCAATGTTTAGAAATGTCAATTTTGACATAAAGGATGAACTTCGTTCCGGTAGGCCAGAAGAGGTAGACGAAGAGCTCCTGAAGTCCACCGTCGAAAGAAATCCCACTGTTGTGGGGTAGCACCTCTCAGCGAACTTAATGTAAGCCACCGACACCTAACGAAAATGGGAAAAGTCAAATCACAAAACCACTATCGCAGAGTAATGATCTTTAGCAAAAAAAAAATCGAATCTGCCTTTCTATGCCGTCGTAATCAGTAGAGTTTTTTGAATATGGAAGATGTGAAATGAAAAATACATTAAACCTCGCCACCAATGGCTTAGTTCCGATGACAGACCACTCTAGGTGTTACTGAGGTAGGATGCTGAGAGAATAATCCATTTTGAGCTATTGCCTCAAAAAACGACTATAGTCGCAGTTGTGCAGAATAAAGTTGGCACCAGAGAAGAAATGGCAAGATCTTGTTATTCCACCAAGATAACGCTAGCCATAGGAGCACCTGCACACAGTTACAGGAGTCCGGTGCAACCACAAGATTTAGCACCTTAAAACACAAAATTACAAAAATTTGAAAAATCTGTTGAATAGTTTTCGATTTATATTAAAACAGCTAACTTGAAAGACTTTGAATTTCAATAATGCAAATCGTTTCTAGAATTATTTTGAAAAAGCTTATTAAGTGAGTTTTAAAGGTAAATCATTGCTGGAAGCTCAATTCGCTGGATTTAGCGAAGGAACTGTGAACGTAGTTTTTTTTTGCGGCAGATTGCAACGTCTAGTCTCTAGAGGAAGCCAAAGCCTAGCTGCTCCAACCACAGTGTGTGCGTAGGTATATTTGTTTTACGCGAATGAAAGGGACCTACAGTGTCAGACGTTTGCAAGAGGTGCGGCAGCGAATCAAAACTTTCCGGTGGTACATGTCGGGATTTGAACCAGCGACCTCTCGCTTAGTGGTCCAACGCACTTAACCACTAAGCCACTGCCACCAAACTAAGCCACTTCACTCTGAAGGAAGCTGCTGAGTTCTAAAACCTGTCAAGCAAAGGGTACCACATGGATCAATATAAGGACCGGTATTATTTAGCATGTTCATAAATCTCCTGTCATCTTTTTGCAAATACTCATCAGTTCATATGTATCTACGCCGATGACGTTCAGCTTTATTTGTCTCGTCCCGTTACCAAACTAATGAACTCGGTTCTCGGCTAAATGATGACTTATCGCAAATTTATCAGTGGTCAGTTGCAAATGGATTGCTTTTGAACTCATCGTAGTCGAAAGTATATTCTTGAAAATTTTCAGAGAAAACTTCATGTAGGTTTGAAAGATTTAGTCCGATACGTTCATGGTCCTTGCAGTTATGACCACATTTCAGAACATTCAATAAACCTTTTAGTCCACACTCCTTCGTCATTTGTCCAATACTACCTATTAAACCTAAGCCCATATTTTCACTTATTCAGTCATATATCCCTGTACCTTTCCACCTGTGTTCTCCTCGATTCTTAGTTGAAGTTAAAATTGCAATTTAAGTTTAGTAAACATTTTGTTAATCATCTGCAACAAAAGATGTTATCTTAATGTACAATCCGAGTTAAGTTTTTTTAAGAAATTCTCTGACCTTACTAAAAATTACACCAAGTTATCCTTGCAAGGATTTTTGTTTAAATCTCTTCCAAAATGACTGACACTGCGACCTCAAAGGTCTATTGTATCAAAAAGGGATGTTAACCTAAGAGACAAGTGACTTCCCTAATGAATCCCACAACGTCCTTAGTTGTAGAGTTTCTAAATTCTGCTGATGTACGGACGTCTTTTTGGAAGATCTGTTGTCTTAACCAATGAAAGGCTGGACATTCACAAAGAATGTGTTTCGAACTTTCATCATCCTCTAGACAGACCCAAAATTCAGTCAGATTGATACCTCAAGCCGTAATGGATCCTTGCAAACTTCAACAACTCTATTAAATGATGAACAATGATGAAGCTTAGGAAATAACATGATTCGGGAATTCAACTCCCGTTTAAAGTAACCCAATAAATTGAACCACCATACTTAACCTTTAACAAAAAATAGAAATTTTTAAAACAGAAACTAACTCCCTCAACGTCAATTACAGCAACTCTCCAATCGGACGAACCCATTCATTGAATTTTATACTGCCATTTCAATCTAAGAACTAAAAAAAAAACTTTTTCATCGCCATTGATTCAGGTCAGGTTGAACTATTCGTAAAAAATATTTATCTATCTTTTTGTGTTCGACGAAACTAAATTAAATTTTGCGTTTTGTAATCATGTTCTCCCTCCCAGAACGATAATAAAAAATTAATCGAAACTGAAACATAAAGTTCATTTGTAAGCTCGGAATGGGAACAGAGAGGGCCAGAAAGTTTTCTACATCTACCCAGGCACAGGCACAAGCAACCAATTGAGTTGCATGCGAACTTCAAGGAGGCTGGTTAACATTATTATAACGTTACTCTGTAGAAATTCTATTTGAAATGCTGTACATACCTTTTCAATTCTAATAGTTTTGATTGCTGTTCAACTATTTAAAGATACACTCACTCGTCAGTTGTCGTAAATTTACCGAGGAGTTCTCGGATGAAATTTAGTTTTCGTTCTAATTAGATGGTAAAATCACTTCACCGAACTCAGATGGAATGACAATTTGTTGCTGGGCGAAGAAGGACACTTAAATAACGGTATAATGATCTCACAAACGAGCATGTAAAATTAATGCAATTGACTGTAATGGCGTGTGTCTTGGGAATACATACTTACACATATATATATATTTGTGCGTTTAATTACTTTTGCGTGCGTCGGTGGTCGGCCAACACTGAGCTTAATTACATATATCTATGTGTTTGCTCTATGAATAAATAATGATTTGTCGTCTGCAGAGGGAAATAAAGGAAATAAATTTTTGTGTAAAAAGTGACTTTTTTTATGGATGGCCAGAGCACTTAGTGTTTGTGTTGTGACTGCGTTAACTAATAGTAATACTTGCAGTGTTGTAGGGAATTGCTCACCTTATTTATGATCACTTTGCACTAATTGGCTACCGGATATGTTGGAATAACTATTAGTCCGCCACGAGGGTGACAACTATTTACACATAGAAAGTGTAATGAATTATTTACAAATCGAGCGAGGAAGAGCCTTATTAATGAAGCAACAAACTAAATGAGTCGAGTTGTTATTTTGTGAATTCGTCTCTCCGGAAGGGAGTTAAAGGTTGATTTTTAAGCGTAGTTTTTTTTTAATCGAATAAAACACTCAAATTTGCATCAAATATTCAAAAATTGTAAAGGCTTTTGCCATTAACGTTTTAAAGACAACTTCATGTACATAAATGATGTCCGAGGCTCCGTTTCAAATGGTCCATTCGGAAGGCCCAATTTTGCGCCTTTTTTTAACATTTCGGCTTCAATCGTGTTCGGCTTGTCTACATAGACTAACGACTTTACATAACCCCACAAGAAATAATAAAGAGGCGTTAGATCGCATGATTTTGGCGGCCAACTCACAGGGACATTTCGAGAGATAAGCTGCTCACCAAATTCATCCTTCAACATTTCCATTGTGTCACGAGCTGTGTGGCATGTGGCGCCGTCTTGATGAAACCACATGTCAACCAAGTTCAACTCAGCCAACTGAGGCAAAAAACAGTCGCGTGTCATGGCTTGATAGCGATATCAAATGGACCGAAGATGCCACCAGCCCATAAACCACACCAAACTGCCGTTTTTTTGGAAGCATCGGTAATTCTTGTATGGCATGTGGCTGCTCATCGACAATTTGCTTATTTACGTATCCATTGAGCCAGAAATGAGCCTCATCGCTGAACAAAATTTTTCGATAAAAAGCGGATTTGCACTTTTTTCACAGGGCAGGAATTTTGATAATAAATTTCAATAATTTGCAACCGTTGCTCGTTTGTAAGTCTTTCTATTATTAAATTCCAGAGTATACTGAAAACATTTCACTTTGACAGATGACGTTTGGACGCCATTAATAACCAGTGATGTCAACCTGAAAAACTTCACTCTTAAAATATTACCTTTTACAAGGTAGCAACCTAATATGCTGCGTCTAGTCTGAAAATCCTGCAAATTTTTGTCAAACTGCAGAAATATCTCTGGACAATTCAATAGTTTGGCGAACAATTGACATAGGTGTTGACAAATGCACCGCCAATTGCAGTGACGGTGCGTCATAGAGACACTTGTTGTACTTAAACAAACTTCGTCATGTTTCCCATTTTGATTTCACTTTTTTAATGCATCTCTCCAGATCCCTCTGTGCGGTAGGTACTCTTGTTCTACTTAAACAAATTTCGTAAGGTTTCCCATTTTGAATTAGGCCAATCTAAAGCTGTTCGTGTTATTTTTATGTGATCTAGGGGTTTTTAAAGCTGCCTTAATGCCGCACGTCACTGGTCAATTATGCACTTTTGGGGTAGCGACAAAGGTACCAAAGATACGCAAAAAACTTTAATATTTTATGAATGCAGGAAAATATAATAATTGTGGGTAAGTGGCAGGAAGACTCTATGGAACAGTAATTCTATCTGAGTGCTTCATGGAATAGTGGCAACCTTAGTCAAAAGAGAGAGGGAAGCTCAGTGGAATAGAACCTCCCGGTCACATACAATTCACAACGTTAAAGAAAGTGCAAAAATTATGAGGGCAAATTTACGGCAGCTGACGTAAAATTGGTTTGCATGACAGCAGGAGAAACTAAGCTGGATCGAATTAGAAGCTCGAAGAGCGGAGAAAGCCTTCAAGTCAAAGAAACTATTTCGAAAAAATTGAAGCACACTTGATATTATCTTATTTAAAGGAGTGACACTGCTAACCTCATAAAGAAGGCGTTAGACGGCGCTAATTTTAAACATTTAAAAAAAACATAGCGAAATAGAAACACTAGTAACCATTAAACCCCCAAATAAAATAGTTGAAAGTTTATCACTAGAAATTTTAGTTCTGAATCTGCACACCTTCTGTACAGCTATGATATAAAGCTACAGGAGGTGGTAGAATCGAAGATCCAACTCTAAAAACAGTTGTTTCACCTTTATGGCGAAATAATATGAAATTTATACCTAAGACTGGCTATAGGTCTGCTTCAGTTTCAAAATCATTAAGACCTAGAAGACTATCACATCGGATGTTTTGCACTCGCCGTCGCCGAACATCTATCAAATAAATATGAATTTGCATATCAAGCGGGCAAGTCTATGGTATTTATTGAAAAGAAAAATTGAAGGACACTCGACAGACCAAAGCAATTGCCCTCTGTTCCTTTCTTGACATTGCTTTCGATGTTAGGCTGGTAAAATTTTCCGGTACTTATTAATTGAGTCTGTGCAAAATGTAAAGCAGAACCACATCTTTCAAACTAGGACTGAAGCGGACCGAGTGTTATATCCGTTTATTAATAAAAAAGTAGACGTAGTTAAACTTTAATTTTCCTTTATTCGTCGCAAAAAATATTAACTCAGGGCCAGGCGACCAATTCCTTGTTCAACCTGTCCACTGAACACCCTACTGATACAATCGTATGAATTACTAAAGGCGGCTCCAACTATTCGTTGTGTGCAAACCTTGCTAGATCATTCAACAGACTGCGATTTATGCTGGTTCACGCCGCCCTTTTATACCCAGAATTGTTCGAAGACAAAGTGAAGTATATGAAACAAAGTGAATCAATCAACCGTAACAATTCTGTGTATGAAATGACTTCGTGTTACATATGTGAATATACCTTATGGGTATGGTGCATAGCACTTTTTATTTAACATAAGGGAATGAAGTGAATACTTAGTAAATATAAAATGTTAAATGAAATGTATTAATTAATTTAAGGTAATTGTTAAATTTATGCAATTGATTATTATTAATTAATTTATGTAATTTATTTTTAAAGTACTTTCAGAAATTTAATAATTCTAGGAAATGCAATTTAAGGTACAACAATGAATGAAAAGAAAAATGAAATGTGAATGATACATAGGGCAAATTAGGTAAATACTGTTCACATATATATATATTTAGGATGGCCGCTACAATCTCCCCCTCTGCCTCAGAAATCGTCCCGATGATGTGGCAGGAACAGGTGCTGTCATCCTTCTTGTCATCATTTTTGAAACCTTGGAATGTGAGGTTTCTTCAGGTATCTTTACTGGTCTACCTCTCTTCTTGATAGCCAAAACAGGTTTAGGTAGTTCATCAGAACCACCCGTATAGGTTGTTAGCATAGATGCGTGATATGTTCCCAATGGAACGGTGGGATTGCTCTCACTAGCAATCGTAAAAGTTGTCGAACCCTTTTTCGCTAGTACGACATAGGGACCATCCCTCTTCGGAGCGAATTTGGATGTAAAACCTCTGGCGGTTCGACTGATACAATGAGTTTGTACAAGGACTTTGTCGCCTATTTCAATTTTACCGTGGGATCTTCTTCTTTTGTCGGCGCTTGCTTTGTTCTTGTCTTGTTGTTTTTCGGTAACTTCTCGAGCTTCTTTAAGGGTATCTGCCATTTTCAGCAAATGCGGCGTTATTTGAGGTACGAAGTTTTCGGACTGAATAACGGCTTTCAGGTCGTGAGTAACATCGTCTGGAGTCCTGAGTTCTCGTCCGAACGTTAGGTAAGCTGCGGAAAATCCAGTACTCTCGCATTTGGCTGTGTTCATCGCGAATCGAATGGCGGGAATTTTTAAATTCCAGGATGTGTGTTCATTTCCAACCAGAATGGATAACTGCGTCTTCAGGTCTCTATTCTTCCTTTCAACAGGATTTGCTTCTGGATGGTAAATGGGTGTAAAAGATTGTTTGATCCCCAAACAATAAGTGAGCTTCTGCATTAGCGCGGAAATAAACTGCGTTCCGTTGTCGCTATGGAGTCTCCTTGGGACACCAAACCGTAGAAATATCTCGTTCATGAGTGTAATAGCACAATTTTCTGCGGTGGCTTCTGTTAACGAAAATAGTTCGATCCATCGACTACATAGGTCTTCAACAATAAGAATCCACTGATATCCTTCGGGAGTTAGTGGTAGTGGTCCAAATAAATCAACTGCAATGGTCTCGAACCTCTGACTGCTTGGAGTGGTCTGCATAAGTCCGGCTGGTTTAAGATTGGAGGCCTTGTAACGTTGACATTCAATACAGTTCTTCACGTGTCTTTGTATATCGGTTCTCATCCCAGACCAGTAATAACGGCTGGAGATACGGGCTAACGTTCTATCCATGCCATAATGACCAGCTGTTGGATCATCGTGATACTTCTGCAACACGAGGGACTTCATCGTTTTTGGGATAACAAGTTGCCCATTTTCCGAGTCCTCTTCTGCACAGAAACGATACAGGACGCCATCTATCAAAACGTAGCCTCGATTGGTCCATCGAAGCAAGTTCTCGTCATTTTCTTCGAATGAATTAATGATGAGTTTAAGGTCGGAATCTGCTAGTTGTTCTTCTCTTATTTCCTTGGAACCTCGTCGTGGAATATCGATATCCACAGAGCAAATTTCGCAATTGTCATCTTCATGTAAATCTGGACAGGGTGGTCTTGACAGTGTGTCAGCTACTGCGTTAGTTCTTCCGGGATTGTATCCGATTTCAAGGTTATATGGCTGCAACTGGAGCGCCCATCTGGCAAGTCGTCCGGTGGGTGACTTAAGCGACATTAACCATTTCAAAGGCTGATGGTCCGTTAAGATCTTGACCTCAGATCCCTCTAAATATCCTCGAAATTTCTGTACTGCCCATACTACGGCGAGTGCTTCCCTTTCCGTCATTGAGTAATTGCGTTCTGCGGGTAATAATAAGCGGCTGGCATATTCAACAGGATGTTCCATCTCTCTTTCCCCCTGGAGTAAAACAGCCCCGAGCGCGTAACTGCTTGCGTCGGTCTTTAATATAAATGGAATACCTTCTTTGACTTGCTGCAAAACCGGTGCGGTTGTTAAAAGTTGTTTCAAAGTATCAAAAGATCTCTGCTCTGCCTCTTCCCACTTCCAGGATACATTCTTCCGTGTGAGATCGGAAAGCGGCTTAGATACATCGGCAAAGTTCGGAATGAATCTTCTATACCATGAACAGGTTTGTAAAAACGATAACACTTGCTTTGGATTCTTTGGTCTTGCCCTTTTGAGAATTGCTTCTGTTTTTCCCGGGTCTACTTTAATTCCATCCCTTGTTAGGATATGACCTAGGTACTTAACCTCGGAACAGCAAAATCTACATTTATCTCGGTTGAGACGAAATCCAAATTCCTTCAAGCGATCAAACACTTTTCTTAAGTCTTGTAGATGATTTTGAAAAGTTTCGGAACATGTAATTAAATCATCTATGAATGCTAGTAACAAAACGTCTGCTAGACTTCTTCTTAATTTATCGATAATGCGCTGAAAAGTTGCTGGCGCATTGCGTAATCCAAACGGCATACGCTTAAATATGTATGTACCAAATGTCGTTGTAAAAGCGGTTTTCAACTGGTCTTCCTCAGATACCATAATCTGCCAGTATCCTGACCGTAAATCCAATGTTGACATATAGGGAGTGCTTTTGGCTTCATGAAGTAGGTCATCGATGCGGGGAAGCGGGTAACGATCGGGTAGTGTCACTGAGTTAAGGGCTCTGTAGTCGACGCAAAATCGTATACCACCATCACTTTTCGGTACCAAAACCACTGGAAAAGCCCATGGAGATGCCTTCTCTTCAATTATGCCTTTTTGTAGCATTTTGTCTATCTCGATCTTTAGCTGAACTTTCCTGGCCGGTGAGATTCTATATGGAGCAAAAGCAATAGGTTCTGCCGTTCCAGTTTTAATTTTATGTTCAACGTTAGGGATTGGTGTTTCTATCTCTCCAAATAATTCGCTCTGCTTGTATAACAATGATTCGATCTTTTCCTTCTCCTTGGAGTTCAAGTGTTTAGCTTCTTCTGGACGTAGCTTAATGTCGATGCTATTAAGCTCAAACCATGCTTCAGCATCTGAAGGTTCGACTCTCTTTGGTTCGCTAAATAAGGTACTGATTCTCTCTGGAGTTTTCATATCGTTAGGCACAGCGTCAGAAAAAATGGATTGTACACCATGTGGAGAATAATCGTTTGGTCTCTTTCGTTTTGGTTCCTTACCAATAGGACTTATTACTCCTCGCTCTTCTACCCAGGCAAGATATGCAGATACTTCTTCTAAGAAATTCTTTCCAGGTGTTGAGGGGATCTGTTTCACCTTTGGTTTGTTTATTGGTTTCAAAACGTTACTATTGACCAATTTAAAATCAAAATTCTTTGTGGGATCATCTATGAAGCTGAATGATCTTTGCGCAATATTCAACACAATTCCACATTGTTCCATGAAATCTATGCCAAGCAAGGTTCGATTTCCTTTGGCTTTTGGCAACGCAATGAAGCGAATTTTCCGAAACCTCTTCCCAATAATTATGTCAACCACAGTAGCATAAACGACCTCTTTTCTAGGGATACCGTCGGCGAAAGTTATCTCTGCATTGACAGGCTTGAATATACATCCTTTCTTCAATAGCTGCTGATAAAGACGATCTCCCGCTACGCTGGTTCTAGCTGCTGTGTCTAGGTATGCCTCACCATGAAGGCCATTAATGTTGACTTCTACTGTTGGGACGTTTCTTCCAATAATTACGGAGTCTACGAGATTAAAATCAAGTAAATTCGGACTATTTGCATTTTTATTGCTGCAGTTAGGACAATTCGTTCGGTAATAGCCAGCGGCTCCGCAACCATAGCAATTTAGAGCTGGCTTCTTTGCTTTATTTTCTGCAACCGCTTTGCCAAACTCTGTGTTTTTTGACTTCCTAAAACACACCTCAGCTAAGTGTCCTTTCTTTCTACAGAATGTACAACGCTTCTTATCATTTCCCTCCGCAAGATTTGCAGAAGGCTGGTTCTCCTCATTGAATACCTCTACTTCTCTGGCTTGTTCCAATAGATCCTGAAAAGTTTTAATTGAATTCCTAGAGATTTTCTCTCTTATCTTAGGAAGAACCTGTCCGTAAACCATGTTTAACATGATGGTTTCCGATATCTCATCTGTTAGTTGTGAAAACAATGACCGTTTTCTGCATATGAATTGATCAATTGATTCATTCGTTCTCTGTTTTTCATCAAACAATTCCGTGTAAATTCGCCATGAAGGTTTGGCTGGTGCGAATGCTGCTTTCAGCAGTTTGATTGCATCATTAAAACTTTTGGCTTCTCTTTTTACACCTTGCCACCATGTTGCTGCGAAACCTTCCAGCAATAGTGGAATACCCGTAAGTGCACTAGCGTCCGTAATGTTTTCAGAGTCTTTGTACACCGTTATCGTCGCAATGAAATCGCTGACTTTTGACGTATTCGTCTCTCCATCAAAGCGAGCTGTACATTTACTAAACGTTCCGTGATACTCCTTCACGTGTATAGCGCTTAATAAACGTTGTAGTTGCTCTTCTGTCAATGCGGTTAATGCTGCCGCGCCTGTCGAAGCATCTGGTGACGTGTCTCCAAGCATCTCTCCTTCTGGGATCACCTCCGTACTCGAAGCTTGTGTGGTTGCTTGTGACGCTGTCGCTATCCTCTCACCGTCTCAGCATAAAATTGTCTTTGCGATGAACTTTGATTAATCAGGAGCCAAGCGACCAGTAATAAAACTGTTCAACCCGTCTTCGTTGATTATTTTTCAATGAAACCTCAGGAGCCAAGCGACCAGTAAACTGTTCAACTTGTCTGCCGTCGATTTATTTTTTGACGACTAGACCGAAAAAAAAATTTCCGTTATCCACTTTTTGTGGGCTCTGCTGTTAATTCCTAACGTCGAGTTTGAAATCCAGGCCACAATGTTGGGCACCAATGAAGCGGACCGAGTGTTATATCCGTTTATTAATAAAAAAGTAGACGTAGTTAAACTTTAATTTTCCTTTATTCGTCGCAAAAAATATTAACTCAGGGCCAGGCGACCAATTCCTTGTTCAACCTGTCCACTGAACACCCTACTGATACAATCGTATGAATTACTAAAGGCGGCTCCAACTATTCGTTGTGTGCAAACCTTGCTAGATCATTCAACAGACTGCGATTTATGCTGGTTCACGCCGCCCTTTTATACCCAGAATTGTTCGAAGACAAAGTGAAGTATATGAAACAAAGTGAATCAATCAACCGTAACAATTCTGTGTATGAAATGACTTCGTGTTACATATGTGAATATACCTTATGGGTATGGTGCATAGCACTTTTTATTTAACATAAGGGAATGAAGTGAATACTTAGTAAATATAAAATGTTAAATGAAATGTATTAATTAATTTAAGGTAATTGTTAAATTTATGCAATTGATTATTATTAATTAATTTATGTAATTTATTTTTAAAGTACTTTCAGAAATTTAATAATTCTAGGAAATGCAATTTAAGGTACAACAATGAATGAAAAGAAAAATGAAATGTGAATGATACATAGGGCAAATTAGGTAAATACTGTTCACATATATATATATTTAGGATGGCCGCTACAGGACTAACATTTTTCACAATCAAAGCAGTTAAAAGATGCACGCGAGAAAGTCTTTTTTCCCAGATATTGTTCATCGTCATAACTAATCTACTAGACGCACTCCCTGTTCTAGAGAAGGCTTGAGATGAAATCAGACGAACAGACGAATCAGACATTTTCGGAATATTCTCAGTCAACTAGCAGCTCACAACATATACGTCTATTTTTTGGGATGCTTGTTCATCGCTTTGTTCGCTGTATTTACAACTTATTTGACCAGCATTTTAAAGTTTATTTGTGCTGGAGACTCCGCTTCGATCTAACTTTTGGAATTCCGAAAGTTAATATATCTCCCGATGAGACTTTCCGAAAAGCAGTGTTTTTTTTCAATTGCGGCATTGCATTAGCAGCACTGCAGCGTTATATGGGATGTGCATTTTGATCGTATGACCTTCTTTAGGCCAGTGACCAGTGTTGATAGATGTTATTCTGGTAATAGCCTTAAGCTTTCGTTTTTGAATGCCCCCTGTTTTAGTCTTGTTGTAATTTGACTACAAATTGTATTTGACATTTATATGTCAGCCTTCTTCATTTGAGGTTGGCTTGTGTTAGGAATCCCAGCGAAATGTTAACTTCTTTCACAAGTGAGTAGTCTTGAGCAGAGGCCAGATATCACCATGTTGATTTTAGTCGATAAAACGAGGCCAGCTGCTAGCGATATTCTTACACAAATGTTGATGTTATTTTGCCGGAAATTGTAGACTTGATTATGTTGCACGTCTGTCGTCAATGAGTTTGACTATTATTTGTTTGCCTCGTTTTCATGTCTTTCGTTTGATTGGACTGAAGATAGCCAGTAGCTCCGGCTAGAACACGCTGGCAATTCCCCGAACTCTGTAGGATTTTGAAACGTTTGAAGACTTAGAGAAGACATCCGCCCTACAGTCCATTTTCGAACCATCTGCTTTCGATTTTTAGATCCGAGCCTCTAGTCACCATCATCACATTCATCTTGCCATTTAGAGAAACCTGAATATTTCTATGACCGTTAAAATCAGAATCTCTGAGTCTGATCGCGCTGTGTACTTGAATGTTTGTTATGTGAAAGTCAAGATATGGTGCAAGAAGACTGTGAGGGCATCGGATTTAGATTAACGTAGAGTGCGAGTGGTGCCATTTCTCGGCATGTTTGGTCCGGCCACCATACTAATGACCTGAATACTGCTGGTTCTAATCATAAAAGCAATCCATTCCCAACAGATGGTTAAAGTGTGTTATTAACAGTGAATGGACACTAATTGAGAGGAGTAAGTTCTCTCCGCCTTTGGAAAGAAAACTACTCTCACTTTTTTCTTAACCCTTATCGGCAAATTATAATCTGTATAGTAACCTATAAACTTATAGGTTATATATTAAAATGTAGAAAAATAGATGGCTTTACCAGGAAAATTGTTTAGGTTTTTCTTCCTTTTGAGTTGTGAATTCAGCTGGATCCTGCAGAGATCGCGAAGTTCGAGTGTTGTGTGGCGGATTTCGTTTTCACTGCACCCCTGTTTAACCTAACCTATATCACACTATCCTTCCCATTCTACTGCCACCGGCACACTAATGATCCTCTGTAGGGTTCTAGGGTTTGCCATGAAAAAGTATCGTTCTCTATCTTATTATGATTCAGGGGTTTCAATTAATGCTTTGGTCTTCACGTGAGAATTTAAATAGTTGCCTAGAATATAATGAAGAGGGCATTAAATTGGGTTTATCAATTTTGGACTTATATGTTGCGGGACAACATTATCGTTTTGAATGAATGTCTCTATCTCCAGAAAAGAATAACTGATGCAATTTCGGAAGAATATTCATTATTAACTGATCTTTTTCGATGCCTGTGTCCTTCATTCTACTAATGCCAAAGAATATGTAGAAGAAAAAAGTATAAAGACATCATCCCTTTCCTTTCAGCATCACTTCCTACTCATCTTCTGTAAAGCGAAGTTCATCAAATTTGGCATTTTAAATTTAACCCATAAGAAATCAGTCAAAATCAATAGTCACTTAACACCCTTAAGCTACACACTTCAGCTAAAAGGGAAACCATCACACTCAACAAGGATAATACGAAAATTTGCTGCTGCCTTCTTACCTTCTGACACAATTTATCGAGCAACAACCAGCTGAGCCTTAATCCTATTTGACATTTCTTGCAAAAAGAAAGAGAAAAACAATATTTGTTCGCCTAGCTTCACGCCATGTGCCTGTGTGTTGTTGTTGCCGCACTGCTGTTTCACACCCCAACCCTATGGAGAACTTTATTGATCCATCCATGTCCATGTCAAAATTGCTCAATTAATGATACAATTCAAGATGCTGCCGATGACGATAATTAGACCGATAAAGTTGAAAATAATGATGTTCCTTTCGAAGGACAATCGATTGGAAGATGAAGTGAAATGTTTTAGTGACCTTAATTCAGATTAATTTTGATTAACTTCTTCTGGCGTATTAGGTATCTATCGACAAAAAAAAAACACCATTCGATTAGTAAATAGTTCGCTGAACACTATTCCGGTGTATATGTATCTGCTGCAATCATAATTACCCTCGTTACCTGCAAATGATGATGGGTGGCTCACTCTCAGCTCCTGTTGGAATTATTATTATTATTAATTATCAAATGCTTCGATGCGATTTGGAGATAAACTAGGTATGCCAGGTGTAGGTAGCTTTTTATGACTTCCTTGAATCGTTAGCGTCGATTCGTTGGAAAATACAGACCTCCCTCTCTCTCTGTCTCTCTCCGTTGGAAATCTCGACAGGAAAGTTTTCCTCAATATCTTACTTAATTGGTAAACAGACACTAAGTGGATAACATTGCTTTTAGGTTTGAAACCTACAATAGGAAGTTTTCGTCTCAATTATACTTATTTCAAGATAATACTGGTGTTCGGCTAACCATAATAAGTGGTTTTGTTTTATTATTTAAGGGATGCTACATTACTTATAAGATACTGCATGGAGAAGCTAATTCTGGTATTTTGATATCCGAATTTAAGTGATTAGGAAGTTTCATTAGAAGTTTGTTTTAGGTTTTTGTAGGCGGTTGGAGGTTTCATATAACTTTTTGGAAACCATTGTTACATGTGCCAACTTGTGGTTATTGTGGTTACGCGCGATTAACATGCAAATTTTAAGTACCTTGACTTTTTCCATAAAAAGAAAATAGTCAAAAAGACTTCAACAAAAGCGATTAAATATTGGATTTTAGAGATAACAATAAACGCTTCCCGTTTTACCTGTGAGAAATCCTCAATCCATTGTTTTGAAAGGCGAGTATTTCTTAACTTCCCTGCTGTCTTTATGCAGTTTTAATGTACTGTATCTGGTCTCTCCGTATGAAATGATTAAGCTAAAAACATACTAAAGCTACAAAATGAGCTCTGATTCGAACGTCCTAAACAATATTGGTTTTTCGCAATGCTCCTGCTTTTGTATTGAGGAAGCGTTCCCTTTTGCTACTAATTTTTTGTGAAATATGTATAAGCCCTTAATTTTAATCGAAGACAGACCCCATGCTTTTGGATCTTATCAAAAGGTTCTCTATAGCAAGCTCATTTTCCTGATTTCTTGTAAGATCGCTGGGAATGTGACAATGGTTAGGTTGAAGCCGAAAGATTTTCTTTTATTCATGGATTGTTTTAGAAGATTGTTAAGAAAGTCTCATTAACAAATTGGCATTGGTAACTTGCATTCAAGAATATTTTTTCGGATGAAGCCATTGACAGGGAATGCATTTTTATGAAGGGGGCTACTACCCTAATACTTACAGGTGAGACCTCTACTTTTTTGTAACCAATATTTGAACGATTCCATCTTCAAGTTACGCTAAAGTCGGCGCAACAACACCACTTGTCGGCCCTGAAGCATTCTGTGGTGTTAGCAAAAATCACTTTAGGAACTTTGTTAAAAGCTTATCCCTGACCGAATCCAATGAAGTCTGACTCAATTCACATGGTCAGAACTGTACCAAACATTTCTTACCCAAATTCCACCCCAGAAAATCCAAATTCCTAACTAACCTGGACAGGAAAAAGGCTATTGAAAAAAGTATCTCTACTTGGATCACCCGTTAATTGCAAGTTGCTTAGATAACATAAGAAGCAAGTAGAGAGAAAATTCTCCTGCATTTAGTTGGATACCACAAGATCTAAATGCGGGCTGCCGCTCCCATCTCTTCCTGGAATTGCAATTTTTGTATAATTAAATTCTAGCATTCATAGATAAAGTTCTAACCACCTAATCTACAAAAGGATACAAACATTTTGTTTTGCAAACATATTAAAGTTATTTACTCTTTTAATTCTTTGATAATTATTTATTTATTTACGAAAAAAACATAAATTTTGATTAATTTTCCAAATGAAAATTCGTGATGAATTTTGAAATTCCTAATTGAATTCTATGAATCCATTTTTGCTGCAGATGGAGAATTAATAGGTAGCTCCTCTTGTTACATTTTAATTAACTCAAACCAATTTCGATCCGGCTACATCAATACGAAAGGAGCGCTCGCTTCCTACAATGTTGTATCCGGAAAGAAAAATCCCGAATTGAAACTCCGTGGATCCATCCAAAGTCAGTTACATACTTTGCAAAATTATACTTCTTTCTTTGCAAAATTGAAGGAAGTTCATGCGATTCGTTAATTACTTAAAAGCAAGGATACGGTGGTTCCTTATTGATTTTTGTTCCTTATAATAAAATTCTTGGAGTTGCGCGCACATGTGTGAGGATGCAAATAGGAAAAGGTTTGCCAGGAATCTAACGTTTCAACTCCCATAAAACTTCCGCACTATCAAAGACGATTCCATATTCGCATACTCGTTAGCTTTTCGTGGCGCAATTATATAAGTTTCTCTTGGGCAAAATTGTTAGAACACTTGACACTATTTACATTGCCTGAATTTCGTAGAATATTAAAATGCTTTGTGTGTTGCTTCCTCTCACCCTTGTTCTATGGTGTTTGTTTCGCAGAAGGCCTGGTGTTATACTTACATTATTATTGTACGTGATGCGAGAGCAGGGAGTTTTAAAAGAAAGTTTGCTTCACTTATAGCAAGTGGCAGATAACAAAAAAAAAGGAAGATGCTTAACCCTATTTTTCATAATTTCATGAAATAAAAATAAAACAAGAACAGCGAGTGAATGCAATTTTTTGTGCGATTAAGTTGCAACTGCAGCAAATAATGCTTTCTTCTGGCTGTGCTCAAGGGAACTAACTCTGGTCTATGAAGTTGTAGGGAGATTACTTGTGGTTAAAGCCACGGAGTAGAACTTTAACAAATCCCTTCAATGCCCTTTTTCGTTTTTGTGTACTCTATTATGCACTGGGGAGGGGTTCCTTCAGCGGAGAAAGGTTGTCTTACGAGATTGAGCTAATAAAATTATATTGGTAGATTTTTTTTTAATAATCGCTGTCTTTCGAAACAAACTAACTAGGGAAAACTTACCTCTGAAAGTAAGAAATTTAAACGAAAAAAATGTGCACGACTGCGTCAAGCCAAACCTTAACCAAACAAAACGGTTACATAGGAAGTTTAATTAATTTTCATATTTAAGCTTAGATGTCATTTTGCATATTGGAAAGTTTTAACTTAATTTTTGAGAAAATTTGTAGTTTTAAGGGTAAGAATGCTAAAAAAAAAACCCAGCTGGAAGGTACCCCTAGAACTCGAAATACGAACATTCATTAAACCGATTGGGGATACGGCTTCTGGACAGACTAAGTACAAAACGATTTAGCCTTAACACGAAAAAATGTATTAAACCAAAACTACCAGGGTAAATGAAAGCTTTTCATGTTACAAGGCCAACTCAACTGAGGAAAACCGAAAACAGTTCAAACAGTGACTGTCAGAATTTCCTAAGACCAAAACTTGAGGCAAAAAATATTACTAAATATTAACAGCCTTATTAATAATAAAACCCTACTCGCTCATAAAAAACTTATCCGTGTGTTACCTTTTCTTATTAATAATGAATTGTTCTCCGTACAATAACTAACTGACTGTTTTCCTAAAAAAATAACAAAAATAAAAAATAAATAATAAAATAAATAAAAAAAAAATAAATAACATAAATAACGAAAATGGCATTACTGACATAAATTGTACTAAAATCTGTTACATTCCGGCTGACATCTAGAATATCCGAATAAAAAATTTACAAATTTCTACAAACTATGAAATAAAATTGAGGAAAAATTTCGTTGAAATCAAATGGAGTAGAAAAAGAAATGTTTCTTATTTTGAAAACTTTTACTTTAGCGTTAAGACAACTTTTTCTATTATTTGCTCCTATAACATTGGAGAAATGAATTTCGTACATCCACAGGAATGTGTCCGCTTTTTTTTATTCCCATTAATGTCTTCTCTTACTAGGGCAATTAGTTTCAACACATTTGGTTTTGAGAACCTGTATTGTTTTTCAAATGCAGCATTTTCCAATTTTGTTAAAGGACTTATTCTTGCTTTATACACTTTTCTCTTGCGTGATGTAGGTACAATATAATCTTCAACACAGCAGAATTATTTTAAAGTTATCAACTTGTTAAACAACTTACATCAGTGAGTTAGTTTTTGAAAGATTTTACGCAGCGGATAATTCCTAAAAAATGATTATTAATAAGAAATTGAGTTTAACTAATGAGTTAAAAGTGTGTTAGAGTTATCAATCTGTTAAATCGGCATTAATAATAAGGCTGTAAATACTTAGTCCCAACGGAAGTAAATTTTTCTTTTTAATTTGTCAAGAATATTAATAATTCGGCCACGTTATCTAACCCGACACTCATTTGCAATGACATTTCAGGCTTTGGATAAAGCCAATCTGCTTGCTGCTCATTTTGCAGCTAGCTCAATGCTTCCATGATGTGCCTTATCTCTCCCTTTACTCGAGCACGTAGAACACTCTATGGAACAAATTCTCTGCAAGAGTACTTCAAGATCTCAACATTCACAAATCCGCTGGCCCAGATGGTCACATATCCTATCCCTATTGTTCTCAATAGGTGTTCTTCCACGCTGACAAAAACACTGCTCAAGCTTTTCTGTTTGTCCTATTCTTCAGGGCTCTTTCCGTAAAAAAAGCGAATCTTCCTCTCTCCTCTCCTCAAACCGACCAATTGCACTTACGTTAGTTTTTTCTAAGGTCATCAGTTTAGCACACAGCTTTCATCGTTCAATTCAAGTCGTTTTGAGCGGTTTGAAGTCTGCAACTCACCAAATAATTGCAGGTGTTCCCCAAGGCTCTTTTTTGTCGCCGGCTCTTTTTCTCATTTTTATCAATGATCTCCTGTCTGTCACTTCTAATCCAATCCATTCCGTTGCTGATTTCAGTACCCTTAAGTTCGCATGTTGGTTTTGGGATTCACGCCCCTCTTCTTCGGGCGTGGAGCTAGAACGGCAACGTTCTCATATTAAATTCTAAACTTGACAGCTAAGTATGCTGTAAAACCAATAGAGTGAAATTTAATGCCTAAAAAACACATGCTGTCTTCTGTCATTGAAGCGAAGCCTTTACTCTCTGCAATTATCCCTGAATGACAATTGCATTGCTGAAAATGAAAAGCTTTTCATCCTCGGAATGTGTGTTAATGACAACCTGCGTTGGAATGACCATATATTCGATGTCGCCAAGAACGCTGCGAAATGTCTAGGCTTCCTCAAACTATGAAAGAAATATTTCACTCCCTCCGGCCGTTATTCGACGGTCATTCGACTTGAGTACAACGCTTATATCAGGTCCGCTGCTCTAGCTACATACATATTTAGAGCTACCTTAAGGGATTCAAAAATACGTGACAAAGCTTATTGGCGTTCGATACATCGCGAAATCGCTTTATGATCTTGGCCTGTCGCTGCAATGTCTCCTGGCTGTCGTTTTTTAATCATAAGTTCTATCGTTAGTGCTCCAAAGTAATAGAATTTCACTCCTTCAACTTTTCATCCGCAATACCTGTCATGCTAGGAATTCACATCAGTTCACCCGTAAGCCTGTATTCGGACCACAGTACGTCCGAATACAGGCTAATATATAGATTAGTTCCTCTTCCACGAAACCCGATCTGTTTTTCCTTCACAATATAGTTTGCAGACATTTAAAAACAACATACATCGGTTCCTCGCTTTCTCTTATACTCCACTTCCCTAAAGCCCGCGCAAATTATAAAAATGAAAAAAGACAGACTGGCCGACGGATGGCATTGTCGGACTCACTTCTTTGGACTTCAATACGACCAAAGTGCACGCGAAAATCAAAAATTTTGGATTCGACTCATGGCCAAACGTTCTAACTAAATAAATTTCTTCTAACATTTCTCGTTTTATTATCTATTTTTCAGGACCACCACCAAAAAACCAAACTAAAATACCAATTTACAATTCTTATGAATTTTTCTACAATATACCTATACAAATATTGTGTTAAATAATTTAGTGCAAAAGTAAAATATAAATATTTGTTTTTTTTGTAATTGAAATAAAAAATGATTTTTTCATCATTATTCCGGTATGAACCAACAACAAGTGAATTGCGGACCAAACGAAGCCTTTCCACAAAATAAATCTATATAATCTACAATTTATTTTGATTTTCCATCACACAAGTTTTTACTAAAACAAAAAAACACCAAAAAAAATATATTTATATTACCTACAACCACTAGTGGCCAAAATATATTTTATAAAAAATTAATGTATATACCCACCCTAGAATATAAAATGTGTACATAAAAAAGATACAAAAATTATTGGTGAAGCTTTAAAAACGTATGTCAATTAATAAGTTTAGTGAATTAAGTCATAAATATATCGTAAAATAAGTGATATAAGTGTTTTTAATTTTTTATGTGTTTTATTGAGAAAAAAAAAACAAAACCTACAACATTTAAGTTAACAAGATTGTACAAAACCGATTAGCAGGTAAATATTTAAAACTTTTTATAAAAACCAAAACCAAAAACAAAACCACAAAAATACTATAAACACTTTTCGCTATTGCCTGACAGTAGAAGATTTTATTTTAAAGAAAAAAAATAAAATAAAAACGCATATATGTGTCGTCGGATTGTTAATTTGTTGTCGATTAGTTTATTTTTGCACTTTAAGCATCTTTCAGTAGAGTCAATGTGTCTGAAAGCTTCTCACAAACTTTATACTGGCGTCAAAAGTTTAAATTAAAATAATTGATGTGTGCACAAAATTGTAGTTACGTACATTATATGTTCTTAAATTAGTGTCAATAGGTTGCAAAAATGCCTGTTAATATAATCAGCAATAATATTCCTGGAAGGACAAGTTCAACATCTACTGCTGTAACCGATTGGTTTCTATGTGTAAGTGTATAGTGTAATGTTTTACTTTTTTTTTTTATTTTAGAGTACTTACCGAAGCATGTCCTTATTTATTTTGCCTGTTGTGATACTTTTCGTGCTTTTTTTATTTTTAGTAGTCGCAATAGCACTTGTTAAATTCTTACTAAATACAGCTTAATCTTATAATTGCATTAATTACGACTAAGCACTTACAATCAACATACAATTGAAACGGTTTCTTTGTATGCTCAAATTATGAGATATGGAAAACTTAGGATAAACCTTTTTATTTTTAAACACTGTCAGGTCTGTGTCGCGGAGTGCTCATTACATAAATCCGCTGGTCCAGATGATATTTCCCCTATCGTTCTGAAGAGGTGTTCTTCCACGCTGGCAAAACCACTGAGTAATCTTTTCTATCTGTCCTATTCTTCAGGGCTCTTTCCGAGAAGTTGGAAATCAGCTGATAAACCGTCAGCTTATGAAATATCTCGAATCCCGAAAACTTCTTAATGACCGGCAGTACGGTTTTCGCAGCAACAGGTCCACTGGTGATTTGATGACATATCTAACCGAAAAGTGGAACCAATCTATTCACCATGGTGTTGAAAGCAAGGTCGTTGCGCTTGATATTTCAAAGGAATTTGACAGAGTTTGGCATCAAGCTCTCTTGTCGAAAATGCGTGCATTTGGGATCGATGTTACCCTTCTTCAAGGGATTAGAAATTACCTTTCGGACCGGACCGTTCAATACAAGTTCTTTTGGACGGTTTCAAGTCTGCAACTTACCAAATAAATACTGGTGTTCCCCCAGGCTCCGTTTTATCTTCGACTCTCTTTCTCATTTTTATCAATGACCTACTGTCTGTCACTTCTAATCCAATCTATTCCTTTGCTGATGACAGTACCCTCAGCTTTACATATTCGTTTTCTGCGCAATGCTCATCATCTCCGGGCGTTGAACTGGAACGGCAACGTATGTTAAGCTCATTGAATTTCGATCTTGACAGCATTCTTAAATGGGGTAAAACCAACAGAGTGGAATTTAATGCTTCCAAAACGCATGGTGCACCAATGACATATTTGGAGCTACTTGACAGGATTCAAAAACGTGCGGTAAAATTTATTGGCGATCGAGACATCACGAAATCATTTGACGCTCTTAGTCATCGTCTTAATGTCTCCGGCATATCGTTGTTTTTTGGGTATTTCCACCACAAGTGCTCAAATGAAATAGCCAGTTGCATTCCACCCCTACACAATTCAACCGCAATACTCGCGATGCTAGGAATTCACATAAGTTTACCCTCAAGCCTATGTTCAGACGTACAATGAAATACAAGGATTCGTTTCTCAACCAATACAACTGTGGAGTGCTCTACCCCGCTCTGTTTTTCCTACGCATTATAGTTTACAGACATTTAAAATCAACATGCATCGGTTTCTCCCTTTCTCTAATCCTTCATTTCCCTAATGCCCGCACTGTGTTACTTCATTATAAGGGTATTCAAAGTCCATTTAGTGCGCGTACATTATAAAAAAAAAATAAAAAAAAGCATACATACTATTGATATTGATAACACAAACGCATTTTCAGTTTAAATTTACTGACATGCAAATCAATCACATGATTATTTAAGTTATAAATTCTACTCATGCGGGGATTGACTCATTCCTGGCATAATTCGTCCAATGATAACCACTTACTAAAATATCCACCCTACGTAAGTTGTAAGCACATCCACGGAAGTTGAATGCAATGGAGGACAACAGATCAGGGCTATAAGTTGCTGTAGGAAAACTATATCAATATTCAGTCTACGCTGAAGAAGTTTGATACGTTGACTGTATGGGGGACAGTTTTATGGATCATCCTATGGGAGGCCTCTAAGGGCAAAACGAATAAAGTTACGATGGCTAGCTTCAATTCGAAGACTGAGCAGCGAAAGATTCAAAAAATTAACCTCTTAATTTGACACGATAATCCCTACTCATTAAGGTATGAATTTTATAAAACTAGGGGGGAAACCATACACCCTGAGCTTAAACCTGATTACCTCATGGGATAATTGAAAGCCTTAGAGGAGTCAGCGTTTATGCAATCGACTTTCGATTTTCCAAATCGAGAGGAAAATTACTGAAAGTAATCTGGGAACAGCTAAAATATCCATTATTAATGGAAAGACGAGAGTCACTGAATGGTCTACTAAAATAGTCAGCAAACATATTGCTATTACAGTAAATAACTTTGCTGGATACCCATCCGATTTTTTTTTCCAATTAACAGACTTCCACTTTTTAATGAAAATTCCATATTTTTAACATATTCACTATAAAGATTTCAGGATAAAACAAAATGAACAAAATCTGATTGAAGGCGGGTTTTTAAATAGATTTTTCAAGCTCTGTTACGTCGATTACGTATCGACTTTAGCTCTCTTGTATGCCAAGAGAGGGACAAGTGTCCATTTCGACATAACTGTATCCCTGAAGTCATTTATAAGGGCATTGAATGATTCAACTGCAACATCAGTTTTAGAGAAGTTGTTCATATTTATTGGTAAATTATTAATTTCTTCTGGAAGTTTTTGAAAATTTGCTTTCCGAATGCGAATTACGGCTTTCGTGAAGATGTCCGCCTTGGTTAATAAAGATGTCCAATTGTGGATGATTTTTATCTTTGTTAGTAACCAGCGTTGTCGATGACTTTTTGAAAAATGTATCTTTTTCTTTTGGAAAATGTATCAAATGTATCTTTATTTCAGATTGTTAAATGTATCAACTTAATCAAAACAGATAAATCAATTTTTTTAATTTTTTAGTTGATTTTTAAGTTTGTAGTTTTTTGTATGAAGGCTGATGTCTCATGGCGTTTAAGATGGATAATAATTTCAAAAGGGAAACCACCACTTCAATGCAATTATTTGTTTTAAAATATAAATCCATTCCACGCTTCACAGGGGTGTGATGTAGGAGTTATCACACACAACATTAGGCACAGAAGCGGACCTATTGCGATCGCTGGGGAACTGGTTAAATTTGTACTCAAACGGTAGACAATCTTAACACTTTCCCTTTTAAGGCCTTTGAAGTTTTTACCATCTATTTCCTCCAAAGATTCGAAGAAGTGTCTCCCTATGAATTTCGCACTCACAAAATATGTGCGCTATATCCATTACAACCTGCAGATCACCACAGAATCTGCAGAAGACAGTCCAAATCTCTTTGCATGTTTTCGAAAGAGGCACACTCCGGATTCCTACTAATATTCTAAGCTTATACCTGCTAAGTTTTATAAACTTCACTGTCGAGTTCACTGTAACAGTCGAGAAATAGACATAGAACTTTTGACCCTGTGTGTCCCCCAAGACTTGACCACCTTAGGTTGGCAGTCCTTAAAGTTATTTCCCCTGATTATGCAGAGGGGATGTTGTATGTCAACAACCTCACGACTATTGAGTAGCCCTCCTATTGTTGCAAGCTCATCCTGGCACCCAGCATGGTCTCACTCGTTTCCGATTGCATTTCCTGACCACATCAGAATTTATGCTTGTTGATTCCATTGGCTTTAGTGCGGCCTGGCTGTCGATGTAGATAGCAATATCTCTTCCGGATATCGATTTCATCTGCTTTTGCTCAGCCGCCTCGAGGACAGCCCGAACCTCTGATTGAAAGACGCTGCTTGTGCCCGGTAGTATTATAGACACACTTAGTTCTGGGTCTTTTCAGAAGATCCCAGCCCCTGTTTACTTTGTTGTTTTTGAGCCATCTCTAAAAATTGCAATTTCTTTTGATTTATCATAGTTTCGTAACTATCATCACTTTCGAAACTATAGTTTCCTTGGTGGTTGGAAGATCCGGATATTATCCGGGTCAAATTAAGGATATGACAAATCCACCAAATGGCTTTTATTTAATAGTCCATATTAGAATTTTAAAAATAAGTTGGTATTTAATATTAATTTAAAAATAGCAAAACAGAAACTACCACCAATCAATGACAACTTGTTAATAGTAACATACAGAGCAACGTCAGTCAGGTCGTACATGTACAATACATGAAATATTCTGACTGTGATGAAAATGAACAATTGATACTGGCAGATTTAAAAATTTATTTGAAAAAATTAAAAATATATGACAACAGATAGAATTTGCAGTTTTTTGATGAAAATTTAAAAACCTATCAAATCGAAGGAAAATAGAAAGAAAAGTATCTACGTATCAAATGTTTGCACAAAAGCAAAAATTTATCCAGATTGATACACTTGTATCTTTGTGGCAACGCTGTTAGTAACACTGTTGTGAGATTCATTAACAATTGTACTAATAGCATCGGAAGAGAATACTAAATAGCAAAACAGAAACTACCACCAATCAATGACAACTTGTTAATAGTAACATACAGAGCAACGTCAGTCAGGTCGTACATGTACAATACATGAAATATTCTGACTGTGATGAAAATGAACAATTGATACTGGCAGATTTAAAAATTTATTTGAAAAAATTAAAAATATATGACAACAGATAGAATTTGCAGTTTTTTGATGAAAATTTCAAAACGTATCAAATCGAAGAAAAATAGAAAGAAAAGTATCTATGTATCAAATGTTTGCACAAAAGCAAAAATGTATCCAAATTGATACACTTGTATCTTTGTGGCAACACTGTTAGTAACACTGTTGTGCGATTCATTAACAATTGTACTAATAGAATCGGAAGAGAATACTAAATAGAGAGTTCGATTTTAATAGTTTTTTATGCAGCTTGTTTGCTCTAAGTCAGAAGATAAAATGTTATCAAGCAGCAATAGCTCTTGTTGTGCTTAGTGTATGGTGTGGATAAAGTAAGTTTCATCCTCAGAAGGCTCCAATTTTATTTGAGGCAAGTTAAAATCGCCAAGAAGTAAAATTGTACTGTCACAACAAGTTATGTCAAATATGTGGTCGCTATAGATAATACCAAATATAACGAACAAAGACAGTACGACGGTATATATGCATTAGCAATGTACAAATATTTATTTCCAAATGTGATTTTCAGACAAATGATTTCAATATTGAGTTGAAATGCAAAATCGATCTTTCGGGACTCAATGTGAGTACGCAATCTATCAGGACATTTTTATGACGATCGTTTCTATAAACTGAGAACTCACGTGTAAAGAGTTCCGTGTCCAAAATATTGACATTAGGCCAAGTTTTGGTCGAAAAGCAGATGTCGTGTGAAAGAACTTATGAGTTAAGGCAGAATTTCGAGGTTTTGAGCGGAGTCACCGTATATTCTGGTAATAGGACGGCAGCTTGTCTAGCTTCCTTAAACTTGTCACTCCTATCATACAATCATATCAGCATATCTCTTCAGAAAATCTTTACACTTACATCACTTACATTTCCATTCTATTTAGAAGCTAAGCTTCAAGTTTTCTATCCGAAACAGATTTTCAAAAATTTAAAAATATTCAAAAATTATTGTTCCTTTTCGCTCATTTGCTTAGGGCTAGTTGTGGGCGCATAATAAACATACACATTATGTATTCTTTTAAATACTAATACATAATAAATATAATTTCATAGTATGTAACTTATTTACACACAAACGTAGGATCAGCTAGTATTTTCATATAAAATAAGGCACTTATCTACGCATAGACAGCCCTGCTCTTATTATATATACAAGGACCAACTTAGGCCATTTTGAACACCCTCCCCCTTTAAAATAGGTTACAACAATTTTTAAGGATTGCCCAGAAGATTCAGATTGGCATGCGTTTAAAAGATGCTGATGACAAATAAAACACAATATTCGATTTATGTTCGAAAAGGTATGTCCTACATATATTTAATTTTTTTTTAAAGAAACGCTACATTTTTCTTACAAATCTACAAAACATTAAAATCAATCCTAAATTTAATTTGTGATATTGTACAAATGTGTTACCTGTCCATGGTTTTTCTTATTTAAATTTCACTACAAAACACTACAAACCGGTAAACGTAGCATAAGCAAACAAACCACAGATCATAATAAAAAGAACATTCAATAATTCCAATATTTTAGTCATAGATCGAATGTCGAGGGAACGGAGTACTCTGCATTGAAAAGAAGCAGTGTAATCTACTCATTTCAATTTCGTTAATGCTTGGAAAATGAGAGGGTTCTTTTCCCAGGATACCTGGTACAACACTGTATACACAGTCAGTGGTATTTATGTAGGCTAAGGTTAGGAAAAACTATACTTAATTTGACAATGGAACTGTATAAAAGTGTGTGTTCTCTTTCTATGGGAAATAAGAGTTGCTCAATAGGTATGTATGTTAGTTTTTTTTTTATGGAAATAGTAGCCCTAAAGACGCCAATGTTGTAAAAAGTGGCAAAAACAGAGAATTTATGAAAAGTAGTCGCCACGGGGCTAGCGATAAAAAAAAGTGGCTATATAGCAACTAAAGTCGGGCATCGGTAACGCTGACCAGCAGGCTCCATACCAAATTTGTTTAACATAAGTAGTTCTTCGGTAAAAAAAGAGACAAGGAAGTGCTCAACTTTTTTTTTTCAGCAAAAGAGGACATGGTCAAGATGTTAGTTGCGTGCCCTGTATAAATTAGCATGTCAGAGGTTTCGCTAGCGGTTCGATCGAAAAGCCTTCGAAATAGTGTTTTTTATCAACATCTTAAAAGCTGCTGTAAAATTCCGCCTTAAGCATTGAAATCAGCTACCATGTACTCCAGATAGGCTTTTCCCCCCAAGAGGTCATAAATAATCCGTCATAATGACCATACCAAGCGATTATTTTGAAGTCATATAGTTTTAATGTACCGTATTTTGTACACAATTAATAAGTGCTTGTTGAAGAGGTAAAGATAAGGCAAGGTGTAGGTTCTGATTTTATTTCCATTTGTGGGTATAAGATAACCGAGGCTTCTCTTACTTCTCTCTTTATTCATCGCTCAAAGGGATAACCCTCTCTCGTCTCTTGTAAAAACTGCCCTTGGAATAGAAAAGTGTTCAACCGGCACCGTTTTTCTTTCAGACTCCGTCTACTTTTGAAGACTTCTTATTTCTTTTCCATTTTAAAATGCGTTGAAAGAGCTTAAGAAAAGTATCTGCCATCATGACTACTGCCTCAATCTGGGGTATTTATTTGGCCGCCGTACATCTTCTTATAAAGGGGCTTTTGTCGACAACTTTAAATTTCTACGCAAAAGTTGTGCTCATTTAACCTACCAATCAACTTTTAATGCCAAATTGATGCTGATGGGTGCCTGCCCTATTCTATAACCCTCAACGACCACCTGCCGTACAATATTCTATTTGCAACTATGGTTTACTACTAATGTGGATGAGCTATAACTTTAATGCTGTATGTATATCTTCCAACACATAACCTCAAGCTTGTCGACCAGCCAAATTAGGTTAAAGTTGAGTTCTTAGGAGCTCCAAAAGTGGCTCTCACACTTGAGCTCCATCCATGGGATGCACCGTAAAAGCACAAGTTCCTATCACAACCAGTCATCTGTCAAGTGTCATCTGTCATTTGTCATCCGAATTTGTTCAGTTGTCATCTGTCAGCTGTCATTGCCATCTAACATGTTCATGTTGTTGAACCACAAACCCACAATTCGATATATCCCGAAGTAAATGATTCCATTTACTTCATATGACTGAGAGTAAAATGTTTTGTAAGCATATTTCGTATGCGACACAAAATTAAACTAACTGTATATTATTTAGTAGAGACTTTCTGCTGTTTTTTATGTATAGTAAGAAAGTTTATGACAGTCGCTCTCTACCCAACTCAATAAGTACCAAAACTGAACTCAATCTCAGATCTTTCACCGAAATTATTCTTCACGCCATTCGTTAACTGATTGAAAGCAATTTGATAATCCTAAAGTTTATTTCACACCTTGAAAATTTGATTCCAAACAATCACTGCAAACAAAACAAAACAAATCAAATTTTCCCAAAATCCCTCTCAGCAAAAACTACCCTTGAAATCGGTTTCCTTTGTCATTTTGACCCATCATCTTTAAAAACGATTCGATTTAGAAGATACAAAAAAAAGAACCCCAACAAACCACCGACCCATTATTATCCGAGAAAAAAAATTATCCGTAGAATATCCTTGATACAGCCACTTGAGGGTTTTCAATTTCAAGTTTCCCATCCCTTTGTCTGACATGCCTTGCAGGGCTTTTAAACCATTCTAACGCCGGTCCTAAATGCCTAACAGAAAAAAAAATACGTAGAAGATTTTTTTTTATTCAATACCCATCCCCTCACGGTTCAATTCCATGAATTTTCGCACCTGACTGCTGAACAGAAATGCCAATTTGTTGTTCAGTGTTTTTTTTGTTTTGTTTTTTTTTTTTTTATCTCCGGGCTCCCTTTATATAAAAACCAAAACAAAGAAGGACATCTGCATCCTGAATCGTGCGTACATTTCAGAGATGATAATACAATTTGAGAGGAGTATTAAGACTGTAAATATACCAGAGTAGAACGTGTAGAAAATCCATCAAATCGTCTTGACTCTTAAGCGCTGGTAGCAAATAGAAAAATCATTTCTCTGTTATACATACTTGGGGTTGGCTGTTTTGATATTTCTCTATTTGTGTTGGTTTTTTTTTTGGTTTCATAGATGGAAGTGGGAGTGTGGACTCTACTCGTCGTCTTCCATTTCGATGCGTTTGTTTTGAAAGCTATTTTATGGATCCAATTTTGCAGGGTAAATGTCTTCGAAAAATGTGTGTGTTTTAATGTTAGGGGATGAACCGCAAAGAGATGCGATAATATGTCTTTTAGATTTAAGTTACGATTAAGTAATTTTCCACACTATTACCCGTACCCAAGCGAGACAGCGGTGGGTTTATTATTGGCTTAGTAAAGTAAGCTGTGCTAGGGTTATTTTTTCGTTGGTTTTTGTTTTAAATGCAACGTAATAATTGGTGCAGAGGAAGCTCTTTTCTGGCTTCGACAATATCTTAGATGGTGATTGTTGCACTTTAGTTAAATGCGTTGAAACTTGTTTAGGGTAATTATTTTAATATTTCTTTCGCTGCATCACAATCTTTCGAATTGTATTGATTAGTTTAGTAAAATGAATCAACAACACACATGAATACCGTTGTATGATCCTTTTACTTACTTTACTTAACGGGCCCCCGACCCGTGAAGAGTCCCTGCCTAAGATACGGCAGCCTTCCACCCTCTGCGATCCCAAGCACGCTGCTTCCAGTTGTCCAGACCAAGCGCTCTGGCTTGGTCTTTAAAACGGAGGTTCGGTCTTCCTTGTCGTCTCGAACCTGGGGGCTGGGATTCGAAGATCCTCTTGGCTGGAGCGTTGTTGTCCATTTGCTCGATGTGGCCGAGCCTATGTAGTCGACGAGTTTTAGCTTTTCGGACTACATCCACATCTTGGTACAGCTCAGAGAGTTCGCAGTTTTATCTCCTCCTCCATTCGCCCTCCTCACACACAGGAGCAAATATCCGTCGAAGGATTTTTCTTTCAAAGGATCCCAGTATTAACTCTCCTTTCCTGCTTATCGTCCAGCACTCGGCGCCCTATAGCAGAACTGGCAGGGTAAGGGTTCTGTAGAGCATGCACTTTGTCCTTCGAGTTAGGAGTTTTAAACCCATTTGTTTTGCCAAACCGAAGTAGCAGCGGTTTCCTAGGGTAATTCTTCGGCGGATCTCCACTAAGATGTCATTTGTGGAGTTGATGTTTACTCCGATGTAGATGAACTCCTTAACTACCTCGAAGTTGCTGCTATCAACAGTGACATTTTGTCCTAGTCGGTGGACAGATGGTTGTTTGTTTGTTGATAGCATATATTTAGTCTTGTCCTCATTCACTTTAAGGCTTGTATGTTCCTTTTAGTGTAGACAAAGAGCTTTAAAATTTAACGGAACGAGAACGCTTTGAAGTCGTTGTACTACTTAAAGTCTTTATAAGGCCTTAGTAAAAAGACTTCAGCCTTATATTGGATAGGAAACGCTCTTTTAATAAATTGGTAGGAGCAACTGATTTCGAAATTTGAGTTGGTACAATGTCCCACCTTCAAAAAAGTGTTGCTTTACTCTTTTCCATAAGTACACACAAACAAAAACAAGCAACACACTGCACTGACTGACTACTACTACAACAACATGCACTTCAACGGCAGAAAAATACAAAACAATCGCTATAACGCTCGCTTATTTCCTTCAATACTCATCATCTCATCTCACCTCAACTTTCAATTTTGAGGAGACTACTATACTTCATCCAAATTATTCGTTGGTACATATTTCCCGAGCAACAAACACCTTATTTAAGTCAATATCATGACATAAGGTTGAGGTGATGCTTGAAGTGATCCTTTGCTTTTTATTCTCTTCAACTGTTGTATTGCGATTTTCAAATAAGTTCGAGTTGGATTAGAAGGGATGATTAAGTCGTTTTCCTACACTCAGAGAAAAATCTGTGTAAAATTCGCTTAAATCGCGCTATAAGCTCCTAAGGCAGTTTTAAGCCCGCTTAGGCCTTAATCTAAAATCTTTGCCAAATTGCGTTCGTTAAACAAAGCTAAGTTCTCAGTGAAAATCCTATCATTAAAAATAAAGAACCTCATCGACTAAGTACACTTATCTTATTTCCAAAGAATTACCTCAGCAACTTAGGCAATTTTACACAGTTTCCAATCACTTCACAAAATCAGTTTTTTTGATGGCGTAGAGCAACATTTCTTTACAATTAAAAATGTTACATTTTAAAAAATAAATTGTTTGTAAGTTTATTATTACTTTTGGATGAAACAAATATATCTATATTTATTTTTAGTATAAACAATGTAGAAAAGGGAATTAATACTTTAATAGCCCTTTCTTATAAAGGGTGTTTTTTAGAGGTATAGAACTTCGAATTGAAATAAAACACAAGAAAATTGTTTAATGTTCATCAATTTGGCTTTATTGGAAGGATAATTTTATGCCATTAATGTTTAGATATGATTTCGGCCAATTTTCAACCACTTTTTCAAGCATTCGGAGTTTGCTTCTAAGTCCCCTAACGTTTCTGGTTTGTTGGCGTAGGCGAGCGACTTCACATATTCCCAAAGAAAATAATCCAATGGTGTCAAATCACACGACCTTGGTGGCCAATTGACAGGTCCATTCCGCGAAATTATGCGATCATCGAATGTTTCCTTCAATAAATCGATTGTGACGTGCGCTGTGTGGCATGTAATCATGGAATCACATCTTATCCACATTCATTCCATCCAAGTCGGGATCAAATTAGTCGGTTATTATGGCTCTATACCGGTCTCCATTAACGGTAACTGACTCTCCAGCATCATTTCGGAAGAAGTATGACCCAATGAATCCACACCAAACAGTCAGTTTTTGTGGATGTAATGGCGTTTCAAGGGTCTCATGTGGATTCTCTTCACTCCAAATGCGGCAATTTTGCTTGTTGACGTAGCCATTCAACCCAAAATGAGCTTCATCACTGAACAAAATTTTACACCAAAATCACGATGCATTGCATGGTCTCGCGGCTTTAATTCTTGCACAAGCTGGATCTTGTAAGGTCGTAAGAAGAGATCTTTGCGCAAAATCTTCCATAAAGTTGATGGACAAAGCTCCAATTGCTCTGCACTGTGGCGAATCGATTCATTCGGGTCCTCTTCAACACTTTGCTCTACAGCGGCAATTGTTTACTCGGTGCGCAATGTTCGACGTCTCTGCGGATGCGTATTATCACATAGAGTAAACGTAGTGCGAAAACGATCCATGGTTAACCGAATTAATTGCTCTGATGGACGATTTTGTCGACCATAAAATGTACGGAGCTTGCGGTAAACTTCGCGAACTGAACCAACGATTTGAAAGCGTTGTTCATTTGTCAACCTGTTCATGATGAATTGGCAAAGTAAACTGAACATAAATGACATTAGAGTTGCCAGATTTGACCACGAAATGTCAAAACAACCTCTATTCGAAAAACCAACCTCTTTAAGAAACACCCTTTATATAATGATATTGCTTTGCAGCACTTATCCAGAAGTCATAAGCTTAATCGCAAGAAATATCAGCTGGTTTTCTTCTAAAGATGATAAGCTGCTTATTATCACTTAAGTTAGTGGAAAATGGAAAATGTTTTCGAAAATTCGTTCTTAGTTCAGTGATTTTCAAATCGTTTTTGCCACATACAATTTTTTTTTAAATCGTTGATTCGATTCTTTCGTCAAATAGGAATACACTAACTGGCTTTTATGAGTTTTGCAAATTCATGTTTAACTCACTTAAATAGCTGCAACTTGTGCGCACCACGTAAAATCATTGAAACGGTCAGGCAATTCAAATGACAAAATATAATAGCTCCAAAAAGCTTTTAAGGATTTTTCCTTGCGATAGCGAACGATCTTCAGAACGGAGTAATAGCTGACTATTGATGTTGCCCATATCATTACATATTTTATTAGAAATTCGGTCACTTTATCGAGAATAATTTTAATTCAGCTGGCATTCGTTTTGGCACGAATGGCGTTTCACACGATGTTATAGACTCATTTAAGAGATTAAATGCTTGAGTGCTTTCATCCAATTGGAGAGCAAAATACGAACTCTGATTTATTCTTTCTATAATCTGAGTTTTGAGATCGCCGGACATATCAAAAATTCTTCCCTTGACAGGATCATTAAATTATGTACTGCTTTCCCATTTTGCCTGTTAACAAAAAATTAACCTGGGTAAGATACAAATGCATCATTTTAAATGTGCAAAATTTAACTCTCATCAGGGACACTTGGTAGGATGCAAATACAGCATTTTCAATAATACTCTCTACAGCGACTTTCCTTAGAGATATCTGATTTCTCTGGAACTCCTGCAGTTTTATGTAAAAAAAATTCACCAATTCCTGAGATTTGCCTGTAAAAGAAGAAGTAGGTTCAATTCTCCCCTAATGCAAATTTCGGATTCAAATGCAGATACCCTTTCAAAGGAAATAATAAAGACGTATTTTTGTTGTTTTATTGAAGGCCGTCGAGGATCCCCTGAAAGTGGTCCGTGGACCCCCAAGGGACATTTTGTCGCGTTATGTGCGAGGATTTTCGAATCCTAGCTCCAAGCTTAGAAACGACATAGAAGGCCGAACCAAGGACCAAGGCCCTTTGTCGTCTTTTAACCTAAGTCGCACTTCTGTAAATTCTATCGATACAGTCGAGTCTTATCACTGATCGACAAGACTGTACTTTTCAAAGAACTGTCGTCAAAGGTTTACCTATCTTCACAAATGATTCAATGACGGACAGGGCAATATGAGCCGTTGTTTCTTAGATACCTGGCGTAATCTAACTATCCCACTGACAGACAGATAACTGCATTATCCTCCAAGCTTAGATCTACTCTGTTAAAAAGGTTGCTCACACCATTCTACGACCAATGTAAATAAACACCTGCGCGGAGGGTCAGGCAGCACTCAATGAGAAATGCGTGTTGTTTTCGGTGTACTAATCGGGCACTGTATCATTGCAGACATAGCTAAGAGTTTTTGCGAATGAGACGAAGAGAAAATTAAATCAATGGAACATCTCCTATGCCACTGCCCATCTATCCAGGGCATGGGGCATGGTTTTTTGACAGCTTAGGCGACTTTGAAGAGACCCCCCTATCGATGTGGTCAAGCTAAAGAAGGCAACCGTCTTGGCTTCTGGGACTACATCCACATTTTGTACAGCTCATAGAGTTCGTGGTTATATTTATATTCTCCTTCATTCGCCCTCATTGCACACAGGACCAAATATCCATCGAAGAATTTTTACTTAAGAATAGTTCAAATCTTGCTCATAAGAGCCGAAAGTTCTGGACTGACTTGTTTCGCTCAAAAACCAACTTATCACTATGCAAACGGATTCAGTAACTACCTAAACGTTGCTGCTATTAATAGTGATATATTTTCTTGGCTGGATCTGTGTTTGTCAGGTTTAAGGTAAAAGTGGATTTCGTCAGTATTAAGAAAGATTTCCTGTCAGTATTAAGAAAGCTTTCCAAATATTCGGATTGAAATCGGCATACAATTTTAAGGTCCCTTCTGATGGGGCCAGAAATTAAACTCCACCCACAAAATAGTTGTGCCCATGATTTATTTCATATATAAGTGTATGGAACAAGTTTAACTTTAAATTCGATACTGCTTTCTACCTTTGACACACTTGAAAATTCTGGACAACGGTCACCGGAAATTTCATGAGTATAATTCTTTAGTTGCAAACAATAACTCACCCAATTGGCACTCATTCCAACTAACCCGCCCAATCAACATCGATTTTGCAAAAATGTTTTTCGGACATTCCATTCGAAATTCAATTCGTTAGTTGGCCGCACATAAATTTTAATTGACATGTCCGGTCCATGGACATGGACATGGAAAAGTATAAAAAATAAATGCCAAGTTCTTACGTCACTTTTAAGGGTCAATCTATTGGTTAAATCCAACCCGTCTATTGTACGTATAATGAAGGGACCTATACACACCAAACGAATTCTTGTTGCCTCCCCAAAGGATTACGAGTTGCATAAAATTCTATAGCTATAGATAAAATAAACCAAAACAACAAAAAAAAATGAGGAAATTTTCCAAACAAAAAACATCCCAAAGGACAAAAGTTTTAGGGCTTTTCTTTCCATTACATTTTTTGTTCTACGGTCTACGGGGAAAAACGCTAAACCGACCTTTTAAAATGCGCACATCCCGTTGCCATATCCTCATCATATCCGTTTTGGATTATGGTCCCAAATAGAACAAACAAATTGCACATAAATTCATACATATTCGTACAAGGTTTTTACGATTCTCTTCCACCGGCTTGGATGGTTCGTTTTTATAGTACCGCAAGGACAATTGGTTCCGTTCTATTGTGTGGCGGCTATGAGTGGAGCTGTTATTTTTTTCCCTCTCTCTCTCTCTTTCTCCGTTGGGAATAACATTTACACATCACATACTCGCACATGAGTTATAAACAGCGAAATCCTGCAAAACGATGTGTGAAGTATGTAAGCCTCTTAAATTGTTAAAAGAAAAAAAAAAAACCTCGATAAAGGTAGGTAGGTACTTTGTGCGGCATTTTCTATCGCAAGTATTGTACTTTACATGGATAGGGCAAATATTTGTTAGATCCTTTAAAAAGCGTCATCTTTTCCATGGGAATGTGAGAAAAGGCAACATAATCAGAATTTTCGATTGACATTATGTACCTGCGTATTTGATTTATTTATTTGGATAAGTCTTGAAATGAGTTAGTTTCTTGAGAGCAAATTTGCACAAGAATTCCATTGCGTGTTTGTTTAATTTAATAGGAAAATTCTGGGTTTTTCTAAGGATTGTGGGCTCAGTGGGTAGTATTTTAGACTACAGAGCCATCTTTTCGCTGGCACATGTCATGTGAAAGTCTAATCAACATCCAAGAGTATAACTTGTGTTGAGAAGCTTCTCGAATTTAGGAGAGCAGAACCTACTTAACCACAGTAAGGTACCCTTTTCCGTTTGGTATTTGGGGTTCTTCCTTCCTCCTCACGGTCAGCTAGCCCAACGCCCGAAGAAACCTATAAAAGTTAGACGTAAAGATGTGGGAAAGTTCTTCAATATTTTGGAAGAACTAGATTGGTGTTCTTCAAGTGACAGAGCAATGGGGTGTTTCTTCGTGACTCTTTTCGTTACCACAGTCTTAACAGGTATTGTGATCTTTGGAACTAAGATTCATTGAATCTGAAATTCCGAAATATGACTAGTAAAGGTGCGTAGCAACCTAGACAGAAAATCTCTCTGGAAAAGCTTGTTGTTCCTGATTTTATCATACATTGGCCCATCCTCCTTGCTCCAACAGGTGCTCAATATCTTTCGCCTGGTATTAGCCTGAATTAAGATCTTGCAGACCATTTTCTTGTCGGTTCGTTGGTCGGCTCGTTACCTGCAAGTCCTTATGCACTAGAACCCACCAGAGATTTGTCTTATCACGTGAGCCTAGACCTATGAGTTCTAGACGATAGCAGCCTTAAAGTATGCTTGGACTTTAATTCAAAAGCAGATGCAGTATCTGCCAATAAAAATGGTAACACCATTTCTTAGTATTGCTGTCATTGACACTATGCTTTCTACTATCGTTAATGCTATGACTTCCACTTGGAGTGCACTTTAGTTATCCGGAAGCCTGTAAAAGCTGTGAGCGTTTAGTTCTTCTGATCTAAGATTCTCCATCCATCTGGCAACAAAACCGTAAACGAGCTAGCTATGGCTAGATCAGAATCTGCGTTCTTAGGACCAGAACCCATCTGCAAAATCAATTGGGTTCTGTTGCTCGAAGGCTAGTTAACGATTGGGAACAACAACTTCGTCTAAACCACTGGGGAAAGTTACCCGGGCTTAAGACAATCCAAAAGATTAATTAAGCCCTACTCCTACAAGGTAATTCTACTAATAAGTAAGGAGAATTTTAAGAATCTGGTGGGTTTCCTCACAGACCACTGCGGTCTGAGCTACCATCTTAAAAAAATCAACTTTTGCCCAGAGACTGAATGTCGATTCGATGAGACTTCCGAACATATCCTCTTTGATTGTCCGGCTCTTCATTGGTTAAGACGACGGATCTTCCATAAAGACTTCCGTACATCAGGAGAATTCAGAAACTCTGCAACTGAGGATGTTGTGAAGTCACTCGTCTTTTAGGTTAACATTCCCTTGTGATACAATAGACCTTTCAGGTTGCAGTGTCAGCCATGTGGGCAGCGGTTTTAATAAAAAAAAAACGACCCATCTGTGTAGAAGGAGATCGATTTGTCATTCAAAGACTGAGTAGATACACAAGTGGTCAGAATCGATTCAGATTCAGATTTGAATACAGCTGCGATGCTTACCTTAAGGCATTAGATTGATAATCGCTTCCAACCCAGCTCTTAGAGTCGCTCTTATTGCACTTGTTGTCCGATAATCATTGTATGTCTCTCATTGTCTTGAGATTGGTCGCTCTCTCCGTGGCTTACCGCTAAATAATGGTACTATGTATCAGTATTGGGTTACCCTATATTCTAGCCAAAAAAAACCCCTTCCATGTACGGTGCCTGTGTAAGGATGACAATAGCTAGACAGATGGTAATCAGGAGATTCTTGATCTTGATCATCCAGTAGTATCATTAACTATACGTCCGTCTTTACGTATAGTTCAAAAAATAGAAAAGGGTATAGCAGCTGGCTTCTTCTCAGGAGCACTTGTTATTAACCAGTAGTTTCGACTGTGTGATCACTGTCTTTCAAGCTGAGATCTATGCGGTTAAGAAAGCAGCACAGACTATACTAACGATGGAACTACCAGCAATGGAAATTACAATTCGCTCATCCTGCATGGGAGCACGGTTCTTCGAAAGTTTGGACGACTTGGCTATGGTACCTCTATCCGACATAAAAACTATTCCTCAACAGATCGAAGTGGTTTTGTTAGCCACATGTCCTTACATATACCGGGTGATTTTTTAAGGGGTTTAGAACATTTTTTAAAAAAAAAACACAAAAAATTCGAAAAAATTAATGAAATATTTATTTGAATCGATAGTTTGAACCTTGCAATTTAATGTTTAAAGATAATTTCATGCAAATGTTGACCGCGGCTGCGTCAGGTAGCCCATCCGCTGAGTCCAATTTTGGCATACTCTTTCACACATATCGGCCGGTATCTCACGAATGAATGCATTGATGATGGCTTCCAGTGCGTCAATCGAAGCGGGCTTGTCCCTATACACATAAGCCTTGGCATACCCCCACAAAAAATAATCTAATGGTGTCAAATCGCACGATCTAGGCGGCCAATTGACCGGCCCGAAACGTGAAATTAACTGTTCACCAAACTCGCCTCGCAATTGCGCCATTGTTTCGCGTGCTGTGTGGCATGTGGCACGGTCTTGTTGAAACCACATATCATGCAAGTCAAGAACTTCCATTTCGGGCAAAAAAAAGTTTGTTATCATCGCTCGGTAGCGTTCACCATTGACAGTAACGCTGCGATTCGCATCATCTTTGAAGAAATATGGCCCAATAATGGCCCATAAACCGCACCAAACAGTGGCTTTTTCGGGATGCATTGGTAGCTGTTGCAATGCTTCTGGCTGATCTTCACTCCAAATGCGGCAATTTTGCTTATTTACGTACCCATTCAACCAAAAATGAGCCTCATCGCTGAACACAATTTTTCGATAAAAAAGCGGATCCTCGGCCAGCTTTCCAAGAGCCCATTCACCAAAAATTCGGCGTTGTGGTAGGTCGGCTGGCTTTAGTTCTTGCACCAGCTGTATCTTAAAAGGCTTTACGCCCAAATCCTTCCGCAAAATTTTCCACGTAGTGCTGTAACAAAGGCCTAACTGCTGGGAACGGCGCCGAATCGACATTTCGCGGTCTTCTGTCACACTAGCTGATACGGCCGCAATATTTTCTTCAATACGCACAGTACGTAAACGTGTTGGTGGTTTAATGTCCAACAAAGTAAATTTGGTGCGAAATTTGGTCACAATCTTCCGAATAGACTGCTCAGAAGGTCGAGAATGCCGATCATAAAATGGATGCAGCGCGCGATGAACATTTCGAAACGAGCACGAATTTTGATAGTAAAATTCAATAATTTGCAAGCGTTGTTCATTTGTAAGACGATCCATGGTTAAATTGCAAACCAAACTGAAGCTGTTTGACAGTGACACAAGGTACTAAACACACGTCAGCTGTCAAAACCAGTGTTGCCAAAACCAAACCAGCTAAAAAATCACCCTTTAGAAACAGGGTACTCACAATGGGCCTCCACGACTTCCCGGTGCAAATTGCTGGCCTTTGTTAGATAATAGAATGAAAAACCACAATTATTTTATATGTTTTTTTTGCTATATGTGAACATTCAAGATTCATTTGATGCGAAAAGTATTTCTTGTAATGATCTATCAATGAGTCAAAGTTGTTTATGAACTTGACTGGGTAGCAGACGTACTTTACCGTTGAGTTTTGGCCCATTTTCAACAGCAAAATAAAGAAAAAAGTTGAGTTAAAAATATAAAACGGGGCAAGTGCCTCCACATAACGAATAGCCTAAAAACAACAACGAGTTGGTAAGGTGCTGACTGGGTAGTATATTTGCCATGACTGAAAAGTATTTATTACTTCTCGCTACTATAAATGGGTGAAATTTGCTTTAAACTGCTCTCTGTGTTTTTATTTTTTTTTATTTCAAATATGGGGTTGACTAATAGCTTAGGTTGTAATTTGAAATATCGATTTTTCGTTTTGACTAAAAAAGGGCAAACAAAATTTCAAATCTATGGAACAAGAAAAAAAAAATTTTTCCTGCAGCAGAGAAGCCCTCTATTAGTAAATTTATTGTCCAATAATGAATTTTCATGAAAATCAAATATGTTGGTTCCATCACAATTTAAGGCTTTTAAATTATGTATCTTTTTGTTGGCCTAACAAAAATAAACAAATCGCAAATGTGCAAATAAATTCATTAAATAGTTTTATATTTCTTTGTTATTAGTTGCCATTAGAAAGTACATTAATTTTATTTTCAATGGCGAGCGAGGGTTTGAGGTTGCTGTTTTCTCGCGAGCTTTAGCGAGAGCAAAAGAACAAATAGTTTATTGTCACGATTTTCTCAGTGAAATCCACATGACTACAATTCTTTCAACTTTGCTGTAAAATTCGTTACTTAAAAACCTTTTAAGCTTTATTTCTTATAAAGGGTGTATTTTTTTAGAGGATGGTTTTTCGAATACAGATATAACTGACATTTTGTGCTCAAATCTGGCAACTCTATTGTCATCTATGTTCAGTTTGGTTTGCCATTTCAACAGGAGCAAATTTATTTTGAAAATAATGGTTCAGTTCGCGAAGTTTACCGCAAGCTCCGCTCATTTTATGGTCGACATAATCGTCCATCAGAGCAATTAATTCGGTTAACCATGGATCGTTTTCGCATTACGTTTACTCTATGTAATAATACGCATCCGCAGAGATGACGAACAGTGCGTCGCTGTAGAGCAAAGTGTTGAAGAGGACCCGAATGAATCGATTCGCCACCGTGCACAGCAAGTGGAGCTTTGTCCATCAACTTTATGGAAGATTTTGCGCAAAGATCTCTTCTTACAAGGTCCAGCTTGTGCAGGAATTAAAGCCGCGAGACCATGCAATGCATCGTGATTTTGGTGTATGGACCGAAAATGAGATTGATATCGATGCTGATTCTCATCGCAAAATTTTGTTCAGTGCTGAGGCTCATTTTGGGTTGAATGGCTACGTCAACAAGCAAAATTGCCGCATTTGGGGTGAAGAGAATCCACATGAGACCGTTTGGTGTCCTCTATGGGCTAGTGGAGTCATTGGGCCATACTTCTTACGAAATGATGCTGGAGAGTCAGTTACTGTATATGGAGACCGGTATAGAGCCCACTATTTTGTTCCCGAATTGGATGGAATGAATGTGGATGAGATGTGGTTCCAACAAGTCGGCGCTACATGCCACACAGCGCACGTCACAATCGATTTATTGAAGAAAACATTCGGTGAGCGCGCAATTTCGCTGAATGGACCTGTCAATTGGCCGCCATGATCGTGTGATTTGACACTATTTGATTATTTTCTTTGGGGATATGTGTAGTCGCTTGCCTACGCCAACAAAACAGAAACTTTAGGGCAACATTCGTTGCGTTATTGCCGACATACAGCCCCAAATGCTTGAAAAAGTAGTTGAAAATTGGACCTCTAGACTTGTCTTTATTCGAACCAGCCGCGGCGGCCACATGCCCGAAATCATATTTAAACGTTAATGGCATAAAATTATCCTTCCAATAAAGCTAAATTGATGGATATTAAAAGGATTTTCTTGTATTTTATTTCAATTCGAAGTTCTATACCTGTAAAATAAACCCTTTATATTTAAGAACCAATGTACTCGTTTCTTTAATAAGTACCTGCGTACCCTCGACCCGTGTACTGAGTGCCTAAAAGCATTTTCTATGACATGCTGGAAAGATGTGTTTTCTTATGGCATATAATGCCCAAGTCCACGAAAATTTGTGTAACTATTTTTTGAAGTAGGTGTTCAAAATTTGGGTTTAAATAAAAAAAAAATGGTTCCTCTTTGATTTCATATAAGAAATTTAATCTTCTTTTATACTCACTTTATGGGCACTGAGGCTGAAAATTTTACAGTACACGGCTTAAGGTTTTAACTAAAATTAATTTGTTTTCTATATGTCCGAGGCCCACGTAGCTCTAAGTACTAGAACTTTTGTTCGATGCAATAAGAAACTCACAAACTGGAGAACCTATCGTGAAAATCTTGCGATCGAATGTGAAATTCTTCAAGTCAGTTAAATGACATTATTATCTCATCTTTTACGAGTAGCTGCAAAGTAAAAGCCACTGTGGTAAGAGTATAAAGCATCCGTAAAAGAGTAAAAAAACTTTTCAGTAGTTGTAAACGCTCCAGGTGGGACCGATTCTTATCCCTTACAACCAAGAGTTGCGCAGGTGCAGAGGAGCCATTGCGAAAGGCTCGAAAAGCTTCCAGCAGTTGCTTGGCTCCAAAGGACACTCTCAAAAGATCAATCAAACCTGATGGCCTTACCACACGATACTGGGAAGAAACTTTGACTACTCTTTTCAGAGTTCATTTCCTTGGCTCTAACATCTTAGGGGAGACTCATGAATACGCTATCAAAGTTGTACCCCCTCAAATAAATGTATTAGAATAGATAAGGTTAAATGGGCGATAAATTCGTTCAAGACATACAGATGGCATTTTTCCGGACATCATTGAAAAAGGCCTGGATCTCCTTTTGTCGACCATTATTGTCTTATTTAAGTTCAGTTTCAATTGATGTATACCACAAGCCTGAAGGGAGATAAAAGTGGTATTTATCCCCAAACCAGGTAAACCCAGCGAACTACCTAAGTCATACCATCCAATTAGATTGACTTCGTTTTTCCTGAAAACGATGGAAACAATCATAAACGTTCGTATCAGGGAATGGTAAAGTACTCCTATCAATATACCTATCCGAAAGGCAAGGCAAGTTCACAGAAGAAGCACTTTTGAATTTAACAGTCAAGGTCATTTCTCCTTCTCTGATGGTTTGGCCCCAGTTCAAGTTATTTTTTCATTCATATCAGCAGGCAAAGAAGATATTTTTTTCCATCTCACTATGCAGGCTTTCAATACACTTTGCTTGAATACAGCTTAGAACCACTTCCAAATCACTGAAGTGCTTCCTCGGCTTTCTAGAAAAATGAGGTAAATTCTTCAGAGAATGCAAAGAAACTTATTCTATTAAAAGTATAACATTTTTACTACTCCTTTTTGCTCGTGCCTTATCTTAATTTATGTGAAAAGCATTTAAAGTAAAACGTAAACGGTTGGCACATGCACATGCACATGCACATTGTTCTGTCGTCATTGTAGATACAATTACTGTTCGCATCACCCAAACTGAATTACCTCATATGCAGTTAAAAAAAATCCATTTATCCATTGCGTCGTCGTTGTCTTCTGGTGGATCGTTCTGTGACCAATTTCAAAACTGACAACTTGATCTAAATAAAGAGGAAAACGTTGAAAACATTACCCGAATGGACTCCGACTATCTGGCACAAATGTGCAAAACCAAGAGGCAAACTGGTACACGTCTATGGAGACCATTTTATCTCTGCGTCAATTCAATTTAAGATTATTGCATTTACTTCACTTTGAATTGCTATATTTAGTTCCAAGAAACAGAGAATGGATAAAATACGAAGAAAGCTTCTTTCTCTCTCTCTCTCTCTCTCTCTCTCTCTTCCACAAACAAAGGATTTAACTTTTTCCCTTTATTTTTGGTGTTGCAAGCACGAGTGATAAATCCAGAAGTGATTCATTTACATAATTCAATTCAATCGAGTCCTTTTGAAAGGCATATATGTAGCTACGATTTTTTTTTGTGGTTTCAAATTCAATTTTTCCGGTGGGGAATTATGTACGAACACGACTCCGTACAACATGGTTGCCCAACATATTTTCTCTCAGTTTTTGTACGAAACTCAATTCGAATTAGGTTCACTAGATTCAAGTGGGCAATTTCTCAGTACGCAGTACTTTATCTGTGATGACCATCTGTATATCCAATTAATTGGAGAACTCAACGCCATTGCAATTGACAGCGAGCAATACTTACTGCACTCCTTCAATAGCCTGCTTGCTATTGACAGGTAGACTAATCTCATCTCACCTTCTAATAACCCACTTTACACAGACGAATTAAAGTACCTCCTCTGGCATCTAGTCTCATCTATCATAATATCAGAAACAGAGAACAGTTGTTTTCATTTGACTACGAATTGGGAGGGTTTAAAACTTCTAAAGACATTTCTAATAGCATTACCAAGTGCCAGCAGTGTATCCCTGAGGGGGGAATGAAAAAGAAAATCTCTGTTTCTGTTGGTAATAGCTTATATCACCAATTATCCTTTTCGGCACTTCCTTTCGAACTGGGAGCTGGCTGCGTCCATCATGTCAGGAGCCCTTTAAAATCCTTCTTAATTATAAATCTGATGAGTCTTTATTGCTGCCATTGTTGTTGTTCGCATCATTATGGTAAGTATAATTGAGCCGAGTATAATAATTCTCGCAAACCATTAGAGACAAAGAAATGTCCTTCAATCGCCCTTATCACCCTTCCGAATGCCGCCTGCTCTCGCAGATATAAATCTGAAAAGGCGAGGAGACGTAGCAAACCTGTTTAACAATGACAGCAAAGGACATGCAACAGTGCGTAAGTAACGATTTTCCCGCAAAAAGGGTTGGAGTTTGGGGCTGGACAGACACACACACATACTTGAAGGATTTTTTTTTATCATCCTTTCACTCATGCGACGACACCCAACTGGTGTGGTTAATGAGGCGAACTTGTAATTGATGTTCGCAGGGATTTTCGGCAAAATTGAGCAAAATGATGGCAAAATATATTGTGGCTGAGAAGAGACATACATAGGCCGCAGGATCAAATTGTTGGCACACATTTGTTGTCAAGCGAATGACAAAAAAAAAATCCCTGCCATAAATTTAAGTGGTATGTAGCTATGTTGGTATTTCTTTGAAGTTCTTCGCGTTGGATAATTGTTCTGGGTTTTGGGTTTGGGGAAAATTAGTTTTTTTTCACTTAATTCGTCGGCGCTGAAATTAATACGTAATACGACCAAAATATCATAACTTATGTAAGGTTAGGTTGAAGTGGCAGTCGGATAGAGGTCGGACACACTTAGACCTATGCTAGATCCATTGTGATACCACGTGGATCTGTAGTTCCTGCCTACTCGTTGAACCATGTTGAGTTGCTTATGAAGCGTGAGAGGCATTTTGGGTCGGTTGAGCTTAGGTCGTTAAGATCATTTTAGAAATAAACTCGTAGATGGAGATTTCGTTTCCGGGAGAGAGCAGGGCATGAGCAAAGAAGGTGTACGGTTGTCTCTTCCTCCTCATCATTCACACAGCTCCTACAAAAGTCACTTGAATAAATGCCAAGCCTTCAATTTGTGTCCAGTGATGACACAAATTGTAGCACTAATGTGCGATCTTTTGAGAGTAATCAAACTCTTAGAGTGTCTTAGATCCAGCTTAGGCCAAATCTGCTTCGTTGCCAGACAAGTGGTACCATCTGCCCTGGTATGTCTAAGGAGAATTTTTCAGGCTGAAAAGGTAGTTTTAAATTTGACGAGTTCGTCAGTCTTGCGGTTACCCGGAATGTCTCTATGCTCGGGCATCCAGCAAGTAGCACCCAGCACAGTTAAATGTTGAACTGCTCAGCCACCTTTTTTTTGAAATGATTGGCAATCTAGGGCTACTAAATCCAGACACTTGATGGCCGCCTAACTATCCAAAAGATTCGAATATCCTTTACGGATACCACGTTATTATTAAGCCAGGACAAGACTTCCCTGAACAACTTAGGTAGTTACAAAGTTCACCTACCGCGGGCTTAGTAAATAAAAACTCCGATTAGGCGAAGATTCATCATATAAAGTCGCCACTAACAGTCCTACTATATGGCGCCAAGTATTGGACGATAAGTGGGAAAGAGCGGTCGTATTGAACTCTTGTGAAATAATATTTCTTTGACGGATGTTGGGTCCCATTCCTATTGAGGGAATGTAAACAGAAAAGATGAGAATGTAGCCTATAAAGCCAAATCACGTCGACTACATTAGCTTGCGTACATCAAGAGAAGGCTCGAGACCACAATAAGACTCTATTTTTAAGACAAAGCTATCGCAAATGCCACAACGATTAGAATGGGTAATTGGAAACCGCATTTTCGGAATTGAAAGCCTACCGTCTCTCAAGCAGAGGTTCTCAGAGGGTCCTTAGCCCGTTTACTATGAATTTCCTTAAGTTATCGAACGTCCAATGCTTTGGTGAGTTTGATGTCACTGTACAGGTAGTTGAGCTCACCGTTGAAACGTCTGCTCCTGAAACCATCAACGCAAATATTTAAGGAATATTTTTTCTCTCAAAACGACCAGGGATATCTTCAACCGCTTTCTAGGGTTTCCTTGGTTGTTTGGGAGAGGACCTTGCTATATGTTTGCCTTCTTAGTCTTCAAAGCCACAGCGATTGGCAAGCTTCATTATTTGTTTGAAGTTATAGCTATCGATTGTGGGTCCCTTTTTGTCAATAGCATATACTTTCTTTTGCCGCTGTGGCGACTTTGTTAACGCCCCAGTGGCAACTTACTGTGTTTCTGAATGCACGGATATGTGTACCAGATATATGCGTAACTGTCTCCAATTTCACTACCCCCAAATGCAAATTATACAGCTTAACCCAGACCACAAAATTTAACTGAGAAGGTGAATTCGATGTATAAATCGCTCTCAGCTTGATATCTTATTCTATTTTGTCATTTTCTTACCTGAAATGCAGTTGCCACAGCCACCTTCCTGCCATTAGGTTTTAAATTCAGTCAACTGTCAGTGTTCTTGAATTCTGGAACTCTGCGGTATATCTTTGGTACAACATCTGTGTTCCTAACAAATATAAATTTATTCTATGTCAAAATTGCTCGATTTTCCATCACTGAAGGCAGAGAGCGTTGAAACGTCTAAGGTAAGAAATATGATGGCTGTGCCGCGGTTTTCTCTTTCTTCACAGTTTCCAATGTTGCATTGGTGAGCTTTCTACACTTTTGCGGCCGCATTGCTTTTGGGAGACTAAGATTAATATTAAATTTGTTTTATTAACAGTTATATATTTAGAAATAGGTTATAGTTATAGAACTGTACCAAGACGAGTCAACAGTCCATATTTTTAAATTTGTGAGCCCATGATTGACACAATATCTTCACAGATTGAGAACAGGTTCGCCCGAATTAAAAATCCCTGAAATACTAATGAAGTTTTGCAATCCGCCTTTTTCACATTCTTGGTAAAGAGTGTTTAGAGAGAAGAGGCTTATATCATGTGATTTTCGGCTCAGTTGTTTTCGGTTAAGGTAACATTATTGAAAGATAACAGTTCCGTTTAAAGTGCTAAAGAACAGTATTGGTACAGGAATCTAGGATTAAATGATTCAAGTTGAGCTTCTGACAAAGCGAACGAGTCGTTGGATTTCAATGTTTTTGAGATGATTTGTATCTTTGCAGAAGTAGGCTCCGTGATGGAGCTTTCTTCTTCTGGAGACAGCAGGGCAAGTACAGAATAGGTGGGCGATCGTTTCCTCCGCCTCTTCGTCCATACAGCTTGGACAAAAGTCTTTTGAGAATTCCCCGAGTACAGTCTAGTGCTAATGCGGGTCTTCTTATCTCGAGATTAAGTGCTTACATGGTCTTAGTCGGGGAAAAAAAAGATGATTTTTCAACGAAGGGGAAAAAAGTGAAAATTTAATTTTTGGCAGACCTTTTTACAAAAAAATCCTTCGTCCAAGTTCTCGAGATATGTATCTCGAAGATCTGTGTAAAATTTTATCAAAATCGTTCGAGTGGTTTTCGAGAACTTTTGACAACCGATTTTGAAAACACAGTTTAGAGAAAAACGCGTTTAAAGTTTGGGTTACTTCAAATAAACCTCGTGATTCAATTAAGTGCGCACGCTGTATCTCCGAAACTTTTATTCGGAATAACTTAAAAATTTAGGATTATATTCTCGAGATGTTGTAGAAATTAATAAGCCAATAAAAAAAATTCCTTTTTTTGAAGCTGTGAAACCCATGTAACCCCTTAAATCTTTAGAGCGTTTTATAATCTAGCTTAGGCCAAATCTGTTTCGTCGCTAGACATGTAATTCCTCTAAAGCAGACATCCTTAGCGATAGTTTACAAGTAGCGAAAGGTATGCCAAACTCTCCTTTATCAGGTGAGAGGTAGGAGAGGTTTCTAATTGAGCCTTACCGTTCCCAGATCTATCTGTGTGACCGGCAGTCTAGGGGCTACAAAAGAGTAGACATAGATTGATTCGAAGGTCTTGATTGCCGCTTGAATATCCGGGAAAATGTCGATATCCGTCGAGGCTATCACGTTTCTTTTTAGCCAACATAAGACTTCATGTATCGCCATTATTTCCGCCTCGAAGACACTGCAATGATGGTGTCGGATCCGAGGCTGCCATAGTCTCTGTTATAAAGCTAAATGTTTTTGACGTGGTCGGGAAGCTTACCCGACGTCACAACCCCCAACCTGGAGGGCCAGGCCCTGTTCTTGACCCTAGGACAGTAGGCCGATAATTCCGGTGCCAGTAACCCACTTCGGGGTAACCAACTAAAGCTGCGGCCATGAGGGGTAGTAAACTCTTCTCGCATCACTAAAAAGTACCTCATTGTGGCTTGTGAGTAAAGAGTGTTCTCGGCAATTATTTTTAGATCTTTTGAGTCCGACAATTCTGCGTATACAAAGTCTTGAAGATATAACTGCTGTAATGAATTTTTCATATTATCATTGCGAAATTGGGAACAGTTTGAATGGATAGGTTTTATCTTCACAATTCATGAGAGTTGTCATATGTCTTTATTCTTGGTCAAGATTTATTCTCTGAAATAAGGCTTTCCTCTTTCAGCTGCCCAGCTTTTTAAATAATTACCTTAACCGCGAGTCTACAAAGGTCATTTCTTTTTTTGTGTATATATATGAGATAAAATTAGGGGTAATAAAGTTAAAAAGTTCTCTTCCTCCTCAAGGTAGGTACTTCCTAGAACGAAATTCTGATAGTTGCATGCTGAATAAAATAAATAAAAGGTAAAGTTTCTTTTTATTTACGTTTGCGGGTGCCTCGACTTCGTCTTTTAAATTATTTACGCCCCGCTTGCATGTTCGCTAGATATTTGCACGAATCGTAGTTCCTCATTTTTCACACACTCACACACATACTCACTACCACACAAAAGTACAAACACTCTATGCTTAAATATTCATAACTAACAAAAAAAAATATTTTTTTTATTTATTTCATCGTGTTTCCACCAATTCTTGTTCCTGCCGCTGGCTTTAACAACGCTTAATCATTTAACTTAAAATAATTGTGGGTAAATATTTACTTTTACCTTTTGATTTATTAAAACAAAAAAAAAATTAACAACTAACAACTAATTATTAACAAAAAAAAAAAAAACTATTAAATATCGAAGAATGTCAATGTTCTTCTTCCGATTACATAATCTTCAGCGTGCTGAGGAAAATAAACGCAAAAAACGCGTCGAACGACAACGTCAACAGCAGCGGCAACGTCGCGGCGCCAAAGTGTTTCGTTGCGTTAGCGATTCAACGGGACATCTTACATTGGCGCCATCACGCCTCTTCGAAAGGACACCGATGAGTCCATCGGATAGCTTGGATGAGATAGCGCTACAAATCCCAAGGTAATTTATTATTTATTATAAATGTTGTTAAACGAGATTCAATAAAATAAGGTGATTTATTCTCTATCCTTGTGTCTATTTAATTTAGTTTTATTTCATTTCGGATTATTTCAATTTATCAAAAGACTCTCTCACACCGCAATCGGACGGAATTCTGAGACTCATATTTTTGGACTTATCGATAGATTTTACGATCATAAGTTATTTACATTTTGAGCTCGAAATTTTAAGTATCCAAAAAGGGGATTGATGTAACAATTTCAAATAATTTTTTTATATCAAACTTTTCCATACAATAAAACACCTCATCGAACTAGCTTTCTTTAGCACACTTTCGATATGGTCTTAAGCCCAAAACAGGTTGGGTATGCTAGGATAGCAGCGACGACGCGGTCGTCGAGTACAGCTGTGATAACAAATACATGCGAACTGCCATAAGAAAACCATGTGTTTGTTTTCGTCACTCTCATCGACTATAGTCTCGCCGTCATTATCACAGCTCCTGTATGGTTTCGGCTTAAAAACATTGGACTTATTGCCGGGACATAATCTTAAATCCTGCCGCCTTTGTTCGAGAACATGGAGCAAACCACGGTCAATACCTGGAAATAATCCTATATCGCAAACAAACCCAGCGGGAAACAGAATTTCCAGGGCCGCTTCAAGAAGACGAGGGTCGCCATGTTGTCCCTTTTTTAGGAGAAACAAAAAACACGTTCGTTGTTATCGTTGTTAGGTTTACAAGGTAAATGTATTAACAAAACAAGTAAATCATTTTCTAAAAAGGCACTTTTCTGTGTTACAGTGACGTATATCGTCCTGTTAAAAGCCATATACAATAGATAATGCCATCGCCCCAAAGTAGTTGGCCAATGCCTTGAAGGCCCCTAAGGTGCACACCAATGGCAATACTCGTAACAACGCTAGCAATGGATATCTTTGGTAAACATGTGGAATCTAAAGAAGCTTTAAGGCTCAAAGAGTCACACCGGACTCATACTTATAATGATATCTCTTGCAATTGTTTGGTCTGTTAACGTTTGGATAAAATTTAAGACCGTCAACCCAGACCGATCACTGATTCGTGATTTTCTAAAACTTTTCCAAACTCAATATCCCTGACGAATGTTGTATACTTACGCCGAACTAAGTTGTAACTATCCTAGAACCAGCTTGTAGACTTGCTATGGTACAGATTATAAAGGCTGTTTTTAAGAGGTTGGTTTTTCGAATAGCGATAAAACTGACATTTTGTTGTCAAATCTGGCAACTCTAATGTCATTTATGTTCACTTTGGTTTGCCATTTCATCATGAACAGGTTGACAAATGAACAACGCTTGCAAATCGTGCAAATTTATTTCGAAAATAATGGTTCAGCTCGCGAAGTTTCATCGCAAGCTCCGTTGATTTTATGGTTGACCTAATCTTCCATCAGAGCAATTATTTCGGTTAACCATGGATCGTTATCGCACTACGTTTACTCTATGTGATAAAACGCATCGGCGGAGACTTCGAACAGTGCGCACCGAAGAAAAAATTGCCGCTGTAGAGCAAAGTGTTGAAGAGGATCCGAATGAATCGATTCGCCATTTGTCCATCAACTTTATGTAAGATTTTACGCAAAGATCTCTTCTTACGACCTTACAAGATCCAGCTTGTGCAAGAATTAAAACCGCGAGACCATGCAATGAGATTGATATCGATGCTGATTTTCATCGCAAAGTTTGTTCAGTGCTGAGGCTCATTTTGGGTTCAATGTCTACGTCAACAAGCAAAATTGCCGCATTTGAAGTAAAAGAGAATCCACATGAGACCCTTGAAACGCCATTACATCCACAAAAACTGACTATTTGGTGTGCTCTATGGGCTAGTGGAGTCATTGGGCTATTCTTTTTCCGAAATGATGCTGGAGAGTCAATTACCGTTAATGGAGACCGGTGTAGAGCCCACTATTTTGTTCCCGAATTGGATGGCATGAAAGTGGATGAGATGTGGTTCCAACAAAACGGCGCTACATGCCACACAGCGCACGTCATAATCCTCTAGGCTTGTCTTTATTCAAACCAGCCGCGGCGGCCACATGCCCGAAATCACATATTAGGCGTTAATGGCATAAAATTATGCTTCCAATAAATCCAAATTGATGGACATTAAAACGATTTTCTTGTGTTTTATTTCAATTCGAAGTTCAATACCTCTAAAAAAAACTTGGAAGTAATGGTTTCATTGTTCGGTGGAACGCATCGTCCATGCCCGTAAAGGCAGCCATTGTAAATTATTTAATATTGAAGGACTTCTCGATCGTTGTAGTTACTTTATGTAGGGCCGATTCTAACCGATTCTTTGATGAATTCATTGCCAGAATTGATTATTATGGCCGCTCTAGTCCCCTTTTTAAACACACTAAAACTGTTGTGATATTCATTGAACATATTCCTTTGCTTTTTTTTACAGTTTGATTCTTTTAAAAAGCTTTCTGATATTAGTCCTAAGAAGCCGAAGTTCCGTTTTCTTCAGAACCGCGTGTTTTCTTTTAAAAGGTCGACTAATAGAAGATGATTTTTTCAAGGATCCATTGAAGATTAAGTATTTTAAGTATTAATCTTTTCTTAAAATAATTTATTTAAAAACCACTAAAAGCGAAGCAAATTTCTTAGCCCACTGTAGCCAAAGGTGGTGAAGGAGGTGATAAAAGTTAATAAGAAATTAAATTTTTCCCAGAATAAGTCGGGAATGAGTGTAAATTCAAGCTGGCACTATTGATTTAAAAATAAATACTAACAGCTTTACCCGAATTCAAATCGCCAAATTTATGAAATTATACCAAGTCCAATTACTGTCATAGGAACGCAATCCTACTTGATAGGAACTCAAATTAGAAGCCTATTCCTGACATTGTCATGCAGAATAAATTTATTAAAATGCATTTTAGTGCAGGCCCAATGGATGTTAACCTAAAATCATTTTTATTCATTTACCGCGTAAATTATTTAATTGGATTTGCAAAGTATGCATGCCAGCATGCTCTGGACTTTTTACAATGACACCAAATGCATAAAATGCCATGCACTTAGGTACTGGTTTATTCCGAACCGAATTTTCGCTAATGCAATTCCAATGTATATAAAATTAACTGAAATTTGTGAAATACTTTGAGTTTGGTGCGCAATCAAATTGAAGTTAATTACAGTTAATGCGGGCGACAGTGTGTCCTGTGGAATGGATAATTTGTTCAGAGGACATGCGGTCTATGCTGTTACTACCTTCACACAATGCATAAACGCAACGGTTGGTTGCTATGAAGCATAATATTAAATGGAATGTAAACAGCTCAATTAAATTGTAGGGGGAGATACGTTTCATAGTGTCATCATCTATGCCATTAGTGTCAACAGCAGTGTCTGATGAAAACATTACGCTTAGAGTGCATGCGATGATGGCATCTCGAATCAATCAAAGTTGACATCAATTGACGGTGGATTATAAATCTACATTTAATTTAAAGTGTCACGGGGAGGTTTTTTTTCGTTCTTCTTCTAATTAACTGTGCAAAAAAAATGCGTCTGATGTGATATCCTGAGGAGGCATCATCAATCAAGTGGAGGGGTATGGAATATTGATGGTTGCCTTGGATGCCTTAAATCTGGGCTAATGGAGTTGGTGTTTGACTAAGAATCACACTTGAGTGAGTTAAGGAATCTGTGGTTGTAAGTAAATATGTCAGGATGTGCTGATAAAATGACATAAATTAGTTCAATATTGAACGGTAAATTATATTTTATGGGAAATATGGTTTGGCAATAAACGAGGATTAAACTAGCTTTTTACAGACGAATGAGAAAAAAACGTAACTATAGGGTCCGCCAAATAACTTTTTTTTTTTAAAAATGCTATAAAAAAAAAACTACTGAATATTTTCTCAAATTTCTTTTTTTATTTGAAAGTACAATCCTTCCGGTTAATAATGGAAAATAATTTCATTCAAATGACTGCCTCGGCTGGCCATGCAGTAGCCTACACGATCGGTCCAATTTTTAAGCTCATTTTCGATTGTACGCAGCTGTATTTCCCCAATGGCTTCACGAATATTGTCCTTTAAAGCGTCAATTGTGTTTGGCATGTCGGCGTAACACTTATCTTTTACGGCACCCCACAAATAATAGTCCAACGGTGACAAATCGCAGCGCCGCGGTGGCCAAACGACATCAGCTCTGCGGCTGATAATGCGATCTTCAAAAACAGGGAGCAAAACATCGAGTGTAGCTTCGGCTGTGTGGCACGTAGCGACCTCCTGTTGAAACCAAATATTGGCAATATCCTCCTCTTCAATTTTTGTGAACAAAAATTCGTTCAACATGGCCCGATAACGATCGCCATTGACTGTAGCGGCCACTCCTTGCTCATTTTCGAAGAAAAATGGCCAAATTATGCCTCTGGACCAAAATCCGCACCAAACAGTGACTTGTTCTGAGTATATCGGCTTTTCAATGTATGCTTGCGGGTTTTCTGTGCCCCAAATGCGACAATTTTGCTTGTTTACATACCTGCCAAGATCAAAATGAGCTTCATCTGAAAAGATGATTTTTTTGGCAAAATCGGAATCTTCTCTAAGTCGATCGCAGGCCCACTTAGCGAAGCGAAAACGCATTGGATGTTCAGTTGGCTTCAACTCCTCAACCAATTGGACTTTGTATGGCCTCATACCAAGGTCTTTATGCACAATTCGTCTCAATGATGTCTCCGAAATGTTCAATTGTTGCGAACGACGGTGAATTGATGTTGATGGCGCTTCACGCACACTTTTTGCCACAGCGGCAATTTTCTCAGGTGTACGCACTGTTTTTGGCTTTTCACGCTTTGGTTTTTCGATGAGTATGCCAGTTTCTTTCACTTTTTTCACAAGATAACGAACATACGGAGCTGACGGTGCTTCTCTTCTTCCAAAATCCGTACGCAATTTTCGCACACATTTTGCAACATTACCATGATTTTCAAAGTAATGTCGCAATGTTTTCCAGCGTTGTTCAAGCGTATACATGACCATATTCGATCAGCGGAAGGATAAAACTAATTATCTGTCAAATCAAACATGAGCTAAGTGTTACCATTCGCGAAATAAGCACTAGTTGAAAAAAAAAACGTTAAATGGCGGACTCTATATTTAGTTTCTGGTGACTTGACAAACAGGATGAGATCATCTCACTACCGGAGAAGTCTGGTCCTAAGAATATGTTAAATTTGAATAGTTAAAGATTGTTCTATTGCTTGAGATGCCCCTTATAATGGGGAAAGTACCGGCTTTGATTAAGCTAAAGCTGGTCGTGGTAGTGGCGCTAATATTACTAGAACTAAAGATTCGTGCAGATTTTTTGAGGGAGTCGTCGGGTACAGCAAAAGTATGGGAACTTGTTTCTTAATAAGCCACTGTCAGTCCAGTTGTTGCCGAAACAGCCATCGGTTTTAGGGAATTCTCTCTGATCAGCTCAGCTTCATCACTCCATGCTAAAGAGGTGCGCTGGAAATTTTAAAAGATCGTAGCATTATGGAGGGGCTTGTTATGGCCCTCTTAAGGGTTTTGGTTTCGTTTTTGGGATGAGGATGGTTTTATTTTGTTTGAACTCATCTGAAACTTCTCGCAGAGTGGCAACGTGTTAAATAAAGAGAGTATTTTTGATTTTTAGTACGCATCACGCCGTGAGGACCAATAGCGCCAGGTCTCATTTTTGACATTTTGACGTGTCTGCAGTTGAAATGTTAACCAATTACATTAAATTCCCATAAGCTACCCTCAGATAATGGTTGGAGATCTATTCAAGAAGAAGACCCTGACTTCGTCTCAGTGGATGTTCTTACACCGTCAGTTGGCATAATCTCCTACTATCCTATGTATGCTATGCATTTGCATTATCGTGGGTCAGATTATGCCAAAGTAAAGCTTTCCTACGCACTTTACAACTAAGCCACTGCACCCAAACTAGTTTCGCTAATACTGCGCGAAAACTATCCTACGACTGCTGTCTAATGGATAGGCAAGTCGAAAAATCTGCACTTAAGGCCTTGTTCAATCTATTAACTACTTCTTAGTTAGTAATCCAACTCAAAAACTGTCAAAATTCGGTGAAAAGACTGAGTCTTGTTTGGGTTCCAGGTCGTACTGGACTCATAGGAAATCAGATCTTGCTTCTCAAGGTTTCGGTAACTGTGTTGGGTCTGTCGGCATCCCTAGTAAGGGTCCATTAATGACTGGCCAAGGCTACCTGCGAAAAAATATTGCGTAGGACTAATAGACATTCTGACGAGCAACTTCGCCTTCGCCAAGCACATAAACGTAAAGCTAGTAATAAATACAACTGTCTGTGACACTCAGAGAGAATGCGAAGACACCGCGGAGCATTTACTTTGTGAATGCCCTGCTTTTGCTCGAACCAGGCTCTTTATGTAGTCACGTGGCTAGTACTGAACAACAATGCTCCTTATCAGTATTTCATTTGAGATGGACCTAGTCAAAAATAATTTTCCGAAGTATATTTAATTTAGGCATAAACACCCATGCTTAATTTGTTTCGCAATTCATAGAATCCGTGGAGTCTGTTACTTCGGGTGAAATGTTGACATTGACTTATATGACATATTAAATGAACGCAAAGAATCCGTTATTTTTCATTATTCCTCTTTAAAACTTCTATAAAGCTCTACAGTATAGAGCTATACTTTGTTTTCTTGATAGCGGCCCCTTTAGTTTCCGTCACATTGGTCACCTTCTTTGTTTCATGCAAAATAAAACCTATGAAGCTAATTAACGAAGAATTTGTTTATCGAAATGACCCGATATAATTTTATCTACCTTAGAAAGAGTCCATGCCTTAGATTTCTCACGAAATGTTGACAATGCCTTAAATGTCTGTGTCTCGATATGCTTGGTGCAAAATAAGCTTACTGTCTAGAATTCCTTTAAGATATTTAGCATCCCTTGATAGCTGCAATGTGTCGCATTTAAAAGATCATGCTTTGAGCACTGGCTTGTGAGTTCTGCACAATTTGTTTAAGTATGAGGCCATCGCAAACATAGTGCTGAATAAAATGTTGACGTTCATAAAGGAAGTCACCCCTAAATCCAGGGTAATTTATTTTATCGTTTCAAGTTGGTAGCGCCGCTGGCATTTGACACCTGCCAAGCTCAGCTGTCATTTGAAGTGACAAACAATGCGTTAAAATTAAGGGGCCCAACCAAGATCTTTTTAAAACTTACTACAAAAGTGGTGATTCAAACGTGCCCACTTTTCGCGCATTAAGCGATGATTATGGTCGTCATAATCGACGGACTACGCAACCAGTCGGTAATATTGTGAAAAAATGTTAAGAGAGCGGAAGCGATACTGATATCGTAAGGCCTGTGCCATCATTAGCTCGTTGAGTCGAAAATATGGTCGAAAGGTGTCATTGGTCCGAATTTCTTCGAAAATGCAAATGGGCAGACGGTTACAGTCAATACGGAGCGATATGGTCGAATGACTGATATGATATGGTTGGCCGACGATTGAAGATTATGAGTTGAATGATATGCCAAGGCAACAAGCCACACAAAACGACCAGTTATGAGTTTATTGCGTGAGAAGTGTTCTGGTCGCGTAGTTTCACGTTTGACGACGTCAATTTGCTACCAAGATCATGTGATTTGACACCGTTAGACTTTTTTCTGTGGGGCTACGCAGAGGACTGTGTTTACGCGAATAATCCCGGAACTCTTAATTAAAAACGAAAATTACTCAAGTTATGGCCGAGACACCGCCCGAAATGTGCGAAAAAGTGGTTAAAAATTACGTCAAGAGAATCGCATCATGGCGAATATTCCAGAGGCGGGCATTTGAATGATATCGTTTTTCACACTTAATGGCAAAGTCCAAGCTTTATAATGAAATACAATTTTCATCAAAAATGTATCGCTGTGTGTGTTTTATTTAGCTTTACTTTCGGAATCGAAAAATGAATGGCCCTATAGAACACAAAAGGCCGTTTATGTCTAGACCCATATAGAACCTGAAGCCTAGGTTAAAGTGGCAGTCGAATAGAAGTCCGACTCACTTAGACCTATATAAGGTCCATTGTGATAAAACCTGAAGCCTAGCTTCTGCAACCATTGTGTGGGAGAACACGAATTTTTGACTCGAATTCATGGGATCGACAGTATAATGCTGATTCCGAAAGGCAAGTTTTTTTTCCGTAGCTTCTCCTGCATATTTATCAGACGTTCGCAATAAATAGGGACAGAGAATACAAAATGTATGTACAGGGTGGATTTGAAGCTAGGACAACTTCCTTTAGCACTTAACCCCTAAGCCACGTCCCATAATTCGTTGTCCTAAGAATACGCTCTTCTAATCTAAAGATGATGTCGGCTTAAAATGATGATAATCGATGATGATGAGTCTCGTCCAGTAACCTTGTGCAGCTTCAGTTTATAACCCAGCTAATAACGCAAATACTCAATCCGTCTTCGTTTCCAACTCAACGCCTCAAATTAAACCACGCCGTTTGTCAAATCGGTATTTAGCTACCCACGAAACAGAAAACAAAATTACCAACCACCTACTACCCCAATAAATAAAAATACAGGTCATAACTGCGTGTGCACACTCAAATGAAAAGCAAAACGAAAACATTTCACGCCCCACAAAGCGAATAAAATTACACGGCCGCAAATTTAATAAATCCCCATGTTCCGCAAAGTTTACTACCCCCGCCAACCAGGATCCTTCATTTCGCTAATTTTATTCTCTGTTGCTACTGCCGCTGGGGGTTGGTTTTGTTTATGTGGTTCTGCGGTTCTGGGGGAATAAAAAATAAATCTTTTAAAAATAAAAACCATTCACAGAACCCCAGGCGTGTTCATGGCACTCGCATAAGCTTTTTGCCTAAATCCATGACGTTATTGATGTATCACGTACTTCTGGTTAAAATCCCAGTGCCATTTGGTATGCGATGTTGAATGTCACTCTAAATATCACTTCTATTAATGATTGCGTGAGTGAAGGGATGAGTGTCGGGTAGTTGTGGTCACTATGAATCTGGCTGTAGCTATACCCCCCTTTCGGCTGGGTTCTCGCGCACATCCTCATCATTAAAATCAAGTTAATGATGTGCGGAACGAATTAGGTTTATCATAAGTTATTGTCATGGCAATGTCAGTCCTTTGGGGGGTTGAACAGGAAACTTTCATTTGTCATGTAGGTACTCATAAAACGGAATATATGTTCATAGCTAGGGCCTTTGAAGAGCTGTTCTGGAATTTAAGATTCCTGCAATTTAGGGAGACTTAAGGTGCGTATGTTTTGTTTTTTACGACAAAGGTCGGGTATATTATTAGCACATAACTCATTGTTGATGAAAGTAGCAAGGATTCTGGCTAAATTAATGTGCACGTATAGGTACTTCTTCGAAAAGATACAACATTGCCAAAAACTCTATAAAAGCGTAAAGGACTACGAGTATGTGTGTCTACGGCATTCTTAATTATATACACACTTCAGGGTGTAATAAAAACGCGCATATTTCTGCAGAAAGGTATGCTCGCAACGAAACTTGTGCAGATTCTCGATTGAAGGGTTACACTTGCCTGGAATGATATGGTAATTTAAATCAAGGAATTCATACTTTGTCGGAAGATGCGCGGTGTACCCTTGGAACATAACAAAGAATTGGATGAACGATATTTTACATATTACCTGAGCTTTTGGAGAGCGATTACTACTTTGAGTTGTTAATGAATTCGAGGAAAGGTTCCTCTTTGTATTGAGTTGAATTAAGATGAACTTGGCGATGCAGGCACTTGACTTTGTACTGAGGGCAATCGGAAGTACGTAATCCAACTTGAGAGTGGTAATAAGAATGAATAAATTTTATTCCTTTGTGTTTTGCGTTGCGATTTAATTAAATTTTCCGGAGAAAACGGGAACATTTTTAATTTTCTATCAGCTTAAGCTTAAAGGGTGTTTTTTGATCTGAAGTGTTTTAATTAAAGAACCATTTGAACCATATTAAATGTTGTTTTTTTGGGAACTTTCCTATGAACAGCTTCGAAAATATGATATCAGTTAACGTCCTGTTTGAAGGTTAATAAGTCAGGCCGATTTCGATTCCGATTTTCATTCGCATACTCACTGGGGAATGCTTGAACCTGCAAGTCCAACAAACTAGCATCCGAGTCCCTACGTGCTTCGTATTAAAGGGAGCGAAAAATATAAAATAAATTTGTAGAAATCGCACTTTATCTCATTTTTGATTATTTGCTCAGGCATTAGACATCATTGTGTCCAGTTTCAAAGCAAGCAGATCACCTTAGCTACTCCAACAATATATGCATCAGTATCCTGTACATTGCATGTGCTACTGTTTGATGTATCTAGAAAAAAAATATCCATCAGACTTATTTTTGTTGATGAGTCTTAAATGGTTTGGTTAAACGACAAGCTATACTCGCGGTTGCTCAATGTTTTCAAATTTATTCTGCATCTCCTCTACTAACTAACTTAGCCGTCACTACAGTTCGGGGTTTACCTGGGTCTGAATCAATATGCAAATACCTACTTTGGTTTCCTACTCAATTTCTCCACTGGCGCCCTTCACTCTAAAATGTTTGATCCTATTACTATCGAAACGAAATTACTAAAACTCAACAAGGAATTCATTGCCGGTCCTGATGGTATCCCCGCTATCTTCTTCTTCTTCGAGATTATGATCAGAAATACAGGAATCAGACCCTCCCACTTCACTGCATTCCTACTGGTCCGCCTGTGGGGTTCGCCGGTTCGACCTCAAAAAATATATGCAGGCCTCCCGATTTTGGATCACTTCATCATTGAGGCCAATCAAATGCTGGTGTTTCTGCATTTGTGTGATCCAGGAGTTTTTAGGCCTGCCTCTTTTACGCGATTGAAAGGGAACGTTGATTGCCATTGCCTTTTTGACGGGTTTCGCAGGATCCCTCCTTTGAACATGACAATTCCAACTGAGTCGGTCGTGCTCCAACTTTTTCGAGATGGGTTCTTTGACGTGAAGACTTCCTCCGATTTGTTCCTCCTGCTGTCATGCGAAGCATCTTCGCCTCAGCTGCTGTCAACTTGCCCTCATACTTTTTGTACATTGTCCAGCATTGTGAACCATATGTGAGCGCCGGATGCACAACTGCGATGTAGAGCATTTCTTTCAGCTTAGGGGAAATTTTTCGCTCATAGTTTTCCTGCCACTTCATCCACCCTTTGCTTACACGATGATTGATGTCGTCATCAACTGTTGCTTCGCTGTTGATCATTGATTCCAGATATTTGAACTTTTCACACTTGGGAACCACCACCCCATTCAAAGAAATATCTGGAATGGATTGGCTTGGGTCAGAGAATGCGCAGACCAGATACTCTGTCTTTTTTTTGGCTAATACGATACCCATTCCCCTCTAAAGCATCTATCCAAGCATCAAGTGCTCGTTGCACGGAAGTCTGATCATCACTTATGATGGCTCCATCGTCAGCAAAGAATAACTAATGTAATTTAGGGTCCGTCACTTCTCCCTCAAGCAGATAATCTAGGACTTTAATAAAGAGCAAAGGACTTAAGCCACTTCCCTGGTGAACACCGACTTTTATTGGAAATTCCTCGGTGAAATCTGACTTTTGTCTTCGCTCCCTCGTACACGTCCATGATCATCTGTACGTAGGTTTTAGGAACTCCTCGTTGTCTTAGCGCTACCCATATCAGATCTCTTGGTTGTCTATCGAAAGCTTTTTCAAAATCAACCAGAACCATATGCAGATCCTTTAAGGAATCACGATGCTTTTCCACTATGATCCTTATGCTTTGGATTGTATCTGTGGTTGATTTACCCGCGACAAATCCGCACTGGTCATCAGACAGCCGTATTATTTGTCTTAGGCGGCCATCTAATACCCGCTCAACAATCTTCATAGTGTGTGACATCAACTTAATTGAACGGTAACTATCACAGTTTCGCGTATCTCCTTTTCCTTTGCGCAAAGGAAGAAGATAAGATAGCAAAGCTTTTAATAGAATACCATTTTATTAAAATGGATATCTTCTTATCTGGATAAACGTTGTTATAACGTACTATTTAGGTCCATCTTGTCAGCCCCCTTTTTAGCCACTTCGGGTGTTCCACAAGGAAGCCATTTGGGCCTTATTTTCTTTCGTCCTTACTATAAACGATCTAGAAAGGGTTATCAAACACTCCTCCCTGTCCCTATATGCCGACAATACTAAATGTTTCAAGGTTATTTCCTCACGTGAAGACTCAAGGCTTCTTCAAGAAAATCTTGATAGTTTTATATTTGGTGTCAGAATAACTGTTTAGAACTCAACATAGCCAACTGCCAAACTATAACCGGCATCCAAGTATCCAATCCGCTCCTAGAATTTATCTTCTAAACGGTCAACCTATATCTATCGTTCAATCTCTTGGCGACCTTGGCATTTTGTATGACAGGGAGTTTCGTTCTCATATTGACGGGATAATCCTTAAAGCCAACTCATCACTGGGTTTTATTTAAAGGTGGTCTAAAGAATTCTTCAACCCTTACGTGAAGAGAGCGTTTTACATTACCATCGTAAGCGTGGTGTACTTTCCAGCGTATTCACGTGTCCAGAATTGAAAGTATTCAATGTCGATTTCTTCGATTCGCCCTTTAAGGTCTACCTTGGAGCGACCCATTTATATTGCTTCCTTATATTAACCGCCTGAAACTTTAATACATTAGAAGAACGTAGAGATGTAGCTGACATCCTATTCATTCATCGACCACAATCCGTTTCTGTTGATTGCGCGTCTCTGTACAACTCGATTTCCTTCAACACTAACCCTCGTAATTTGCGTTGTCCTCGTCTCTTTTATCTGTCGCCACAGCGCACTTCTTGCGGCTCTAACGAATCAATCATATTCGATTTAAACTGCAGTCCTTCCCGCCTTAAACTCGATATTCTTCACCAATCTTATTTTTTGAGACTTAGTTTAGTATTAGTTCTTAAGTTATTTTTAAGTTGTTAGATTGTATTGAGCCGAATAAATGAGGGTTCGCCCCTACCAAAATTACATTAAAAGTTATTCCGTTCCTCTGGATTAGAGTCGAAGTTTCTGCGGGCTGGAACGTTGGTGTTCATTCACTTTACATGTCCCAGCCATCTCAAAGGCCCAATGTCCCATGCCATCTTTTGACTAGGTCGATGTCGCTGCACAACCCGTAACGTTTATCGACGAATCGTCTCCTTCATAATCCGTCGTATAATTTTTCGCTTAAAACAACCTACGATATCTTCATCGCTTTAGAAAGGGTCCATGCTTCGGAACCATAGAGCAGGACTTGGGTTATAGAGTTGCCTTCGTTTTTTTTGAGAGGGCTTAACTACACAGTTCCATCTCCTTGCTGACATTATTGTTTTGATACCTTGGAACCTTTCCTACAAGTTCAATGTTCCCTTGATGGACGGTAGGGCAATGTCGCTTTTGTCGTTCTTAAACATAAGGATTGCACCAGGAAGGACGAGGTTTTTATCTCTTTCCGACAACTCCTTCAACACGTCGAAAAGATATAGCATCTGCATAGCGCAAAGCATTACCGCATTAAAGTAGCACACATTTTCTAAATCGGTTAGGCCCCTTAACGTTGGCAATTGGCAATTCTGCAGTTAGGGGATTGTTGAAAGGAATCCTGGCGCATGTGTTCGGAAAGTAGAAGTCGAATGTTTTCGAAAGTGTTCATGATCTTCCCTTGAATGCCATCAAATTTCACTTTTTAAACGAGTTTTGACTAAAAAATGCTGTCGTATTCATGGCCATGGTATGCGAATCCGAACGGAGTTTTTGAAACTGCTTCAGAGCTTTTGATGGCACGATTTTGGTTATTTTAACTTTCTCGTTAGTAAACATTTTGTGGGCTTAGCCGCAAATTGTTTGGCCCGGAAAGAGTTAAGATGAGCTAAATTTGAGGAGATTTATCTAATTGATCTTTGTGAAGTATTTATCATTGTGAGGCAGGAATCATTTTCATTGTGAGGTTCACCTGCCATTTTGTTTGCCGTTAAGGATGGAAACTGTGCCCTTCTTTTCGCAGCACAACACCTTGCTTCGCCGTCATCACTCACGATAATATCTACATCCAATGTCTAGCACAGATGGCGCCTGGTCAAGCAGAACGAATATGGCTCGGTGTAGGATAAACGGCCAACAACTATTCTGAAGTTCTTCCTAGACTTCCTTTTCACTTTAGCTTATCTCCAGCATGGTCGTCGGATATTAGTGTCTCTTAATTTGTAAGTTATATACCCAACACCAGTAGCATCCCATAGCTTAAGTTCCGTACTTTGTGAGTTTTATTAAAAAAAAAAATCAAAAAGAAAGTAAAGGACTTGAAAACTACATTAAATGTTGCAGTAAAAAATCATTAAATAAACTCACCCCGATAGGACAGTCCTCGCCCAGGAATGGATGAAACAAAAACACAAAGACAAACACCAACACATCTCTCCATCTCGTGTTGCAAAGTTTTCCTCCGCTCCACAAGAAACATACAGGACGATGCGACACAACCATGTCGAACTGCCATTTCGACTTTCTGCTCATCAGTGGATGGGCATTAAACGATGACTTCATCATCATCTCCTCTTCCCCCTTTGGATGGGTTGAGACTGACACATTTACTGCACAATATGTTCACATAGGAAACTCGCTGCCATGTCATGTGTAACATTATATTATGTACAATATTACAGGAGAGCAAACCATTACCGGAAACTTTGTCTCCAATTTTCAGTGGCATCACAGGTAAGCGACATTCGTGTTCACTACCCTTCTTGTTTCAGTTTACCCGGATATCCGGTGGTAAATGGTAAAGCGAATTTCATTATTTGTATTTCGTGAAGTATTTTCTCTCAGTTATTTATTCGAACTATTGGAGTAGGTTAGGTACGTACTGAAACTTAATTTAAAGGTTCACGTCCCGTTCCATGTAACATGCATGGGAGTGGAAAAAGAGGCTCGTTCTGATAGAAGGTGGAGTGTATCCTGTCTTAAGTTGAATAGTTTACTCGCACTCTTGGTGTATTATTATTCTCTTGCCATCCTTATTCGGGATGACATTTCAAAATAACGCAAAACGCGTTAAGAATTCCATTCCCAAGTTAGTTCCGGCCAAATGTATGCAAACGACATTCAAGATAGCTTCTGATAGGATTGTGTAGAGGAAGGTGTCTTGAAAAATATTCGAAAAATGTCTACGGTTAGAGAGAACCACGTACTACTGGTGTGTGGGGTATTTGAACCCAGACTCTTGAGTCAGATCTTCTGTGGCAGAGAAACTGTCTCCGATGACTACTTGCAGTGTTGACAGTATGCATCGTTGCGGTTCTCATCTCTCTCTCTCTCAGATTGCGCTACAATACCTTCTCTTTTTTTCTGTGAAGTAGTTGGGAAGTAGACTTCCCTAGCGACACGAAAAGTCAGTGTTTCCTCACTATGAAAGTCTAGCAACTACGCAATGTCAGTTGCAAAGGATAACGTCTAATCTAATGAAATTTTTATAGTCACTGAGAAAGCTTAAGTGATTGCACTCAGCATGGAGTTGATGGCGATGATGATGATGAAAGTCTAATGCAATTTTTTCTTTTTCTGGAGCGAAGAATAAATTATTTAAATAACTACAACGTGTGTGTTCCAAAAAGCATTCCCATGACGTGAATCAATGGCTTGAGGTCTTAGGATAAGACTTACTTTAAGTTCGAGCCTTAGGCCCGAATCGAACTTACTTAGGTGGCGCTACAGTCCGGGGTGGACCTGGGCCTCAACCAATTCGCCTCTCCAGTTAGCACGATCTTTGGCTAACTGCCTCCAGTTGCGCACTCCAAGTTGGTTGAGGTCCCCTTCCACTTGCGCGCGCCACCTTAGGCGAGGTCTTCCTCTACTGCGTTGTCCCTCCGGGTTGGATTTGAAGACTCTTCGGGCCGGAGCGTTGGTGTCCACTCGCTCTACATGTCCCAGCCATCTTAGACGACTAATTCGTATTTTTCTGACCAGGTCGATGTCGCTGTACAGCTCGTAGAGTTCGCTGTTAAATCTCCTCCTCCAAAGCCCGTCAACGCAAATGGGACCGAAAATCACTCGAAGAATTTTGCGTTCGAACTAAAGTATGTCTCTCAAAAAAGCCTGAGTTCCAATGAATGAATGATTCCAAAACCTACTTTTTGTTTTCGTGGAATGTTGTCATAAGGTGAGGAGTTCTATGCAGCGGAGATTCATGGCTTTGCACTATATTGAGAAAAATATGAGGAGGGGTCTTAGTGTGTTTAGGGAAAACCAATATGCGGCTTCCACTTAAAAACTTGGTCGAAATACTGGCCGCTTGGGGTCTTATTTGGGTTCCGGTTCACACTGGAATGACGGAACTTCAAGGTTCGCCGAAAGTTTTCTTAGGACCCGAACCTGTAATGTTTCTGCCAGTAAGGGCATTGTTTATGATTGTATCCCACAGCCGGGCCACCACTGCTTTTCAAAGCAAATAATCGTCCCGCTTTTGCTCATAACTGGCTCCCTGCCCTAGATGGCTTAATAAGTCCTTCAAAAATCAAACATTTCTCTAAATTGTTGATTTCCTCCAAATAATTATTCGTTGCAACGATGATCTCCTGATTCGACCTGAATCTCTTATCTAGGAACCATTTCTTTATCTTTGGAAACAAGAAATAGTCGCGGGGTACTAAATATGGGGAATAACTTAAATCATGTAATTTTGCTATTGTGATCGTGGACATGTACGTCGGTGCGTTGCTATGGTGGAAAAGTACTTCCTTCTTTTCGCCAGATGCGGCTGTTTTTGCTTCAAACCAAAGTATGGAAAAGCACGCTCACCAGCAGTTAAGGTGCGATTACACGGCCATTTTTGCGAGTCATTTATTTGATACTGTGACGTCAGGACAAAATGGCGCACTAGAGCGACATAAAAGCTTCGATTCGTCATTGGAGAAAAAATGGCGATCACACGCAATGACTGTCATTGACATTTTTGTCCCAAAATCAAATCACGGACACTACAAGTCATTTAAAATTTACGGTTATGGTGCCATTAAATGACTAGCGAAAAAAATGGCGATCACACGGAATGACATGCCTTATCAAAATGACAAAAGTCACCTTTAATGACCAATGACGAAAATATAGCTATTCAGATATGTATGTAAGTAAATATAAGGATATCAGCATGCCTCAATTGCGGTGTAAAAAAAATTAACCACTAAGAAATTATTAATATTGTCGATTGTCATTATCTTCTCAACCCGCATGATATGGGCCTTAAAGGAAAGGGTTTGACAAGTGGAACCAAATGCGCTATGTGACTTCATACACTCGGAGGTCCTTGGAAAATCGAAAAACGTCCTTGAATCCTTCAAAAAGGGCATTTCTCAAGAATGTCAATATTTGCTTGTGTGGGACAAAAAAAGCTTTCCATCATTTGCAATTGATTATGACGTCACATAACAACACAACCACAACAATAAGAAAACAGTTTATTAATTATTATGTCCTTTCGCCACGAGACAAAAATCCAAATGAATGCGCAGATATCGTAATAAATGCTGCGTCATTTGTCATTTGCGTAGAAAAATGCCATGGCTGGAATTTCGTGCCTTGTCATTTTTTAGAGGCTGCCATTTAAATGACACAACATCAAAAAAGTTTAGTCATTTGTCCTTGGCGTCATTAAAGAGTGTGCACACGGCAATTTGCTTCCGTCATTTAAATGGCACAAAATTCATGTCATTTGGTCCGCCATTTTCCTAGTCATTAAAATGACGCCGAAACGTCGTCCCAAAAATGGCGATCACACGAGTGACACTTAAATGACTGCTATATGATTTTTACGTCACAGTGCCATTTAAATGACTCACAGAAATGGCCGTGTAATCGTACCTCTAGCAAGAGTGCGCTTTAAATTAGATGTTTGCTATCTAAATACATTTTTATTTCTTCTCACGCACGCTACCGCGTATTTCACAACGACTCACCCCGTGAGCGAGCACCAATGTACGTTGACGAAAAGTCTCATTCGCGTACTCGACAGGATTTTGGGTCAAATTCATTCAGTGTGTTTTCTCTGCCAGCATCATCGAACGATATTCTGTGGTGTACTTGGTGTGGAAATAAAAATTAGTCTTGCCTCGGTCACAGATAGAGGTTCACGTTTTTCGGAAGCATTGGAAGATGCATCAGTATTTATATCATATTAATTTTTACGGCATTGTCTTCAGCTAGTTATTTTTTCTATTTTTCTGGATTTCATTGCCACAGGTTCATTTTGGTTATATAAAAATGTATAGTTACGTTTAAAAATAGCTGGACTTCTTCCAGTTAACGCTTTATCATAGTTTTCATCTAAGAATATAATTTTGTTTCATCCCCCTTTTTAAACAAATTTGTCAAGATCGAATTTTTTCCGTTACACTAAAATTATTGTTAGGCGTATTAACACTTAATTAATTCTATTTTCTACTCTCGTAGGCAATTCCCACCGAATGAAAAAAAACAAATTCCTTAACATTTTAATACTTCTAAAACTGGAGATATTTAGTTAATTTTTTATGTTCTCATTCGAATCCTCAATATAAGCCCTCTGAAATCCTTAATTCGTAATTCTAAACCCCCTAAAAAATGTCTATGAAATAATTAAATTTACAAAAGCTAAAATTGGAACACGAAAAAAAATCCACCACTAAAATCCAATTCGCACTTATAAAACCATGCATTTGATACAGGTCGATAATTTGAGCCCAACCTGTAAAGGGTCTTCCAAATAACTTTTTTTTTTTTGAAAATGCTATAAAAAAAACTACTGAATATTTTCTCAAATTTCTTTTTTTATTTGAAAGTACAATCCCTCCGGTTAATAATGGAAAATAATTTCATTCAAATGGCTGCCTCGGCTGGCCATGCAGTAGCCTACACGATCGGTTCAATTTTTAAGCACATTATCGACAGTGTGCAGCTGTATTTCACCAATGGCTTCACGAATATTGTCCTTTAAAGCGTCAATTGTCTCTGGCATGTCGGCGTAACACTTAACTTTTACGGCACCCCACAAATAATAGTCCAACGGTGACAAATCGCAGCGCCGCGGTGGCCAAACGACATCAGCTCTGCGGCTGATAATGCGATCTTCAAAAACAGGGCGCAAAACATCGAGCGTAGCTTTGGCTGTGTGGCACGTAGCGCCGTCCTGTTGAAACCAAATGTTGCCAATATCCTCCTCTTCAATTTTTGTGAACAAAAATTCGTTCAACATTCGACTCTAACGGCCACTCCTTGCTCATTTTCAAAGAAAAATGACCCAATTATGCCTCTGGACCAAAATCCACACCAAACAGTGACTCGTTTTGGGTATATCGGCTTTTCAATGTATACGTGCGGGTTTTCTGTGCCCCAAATGCGACAATTTTGCTTGTTTACATACCCGCCCAAGATCAAAATGAGCTTCATCTGAAAAGATGATTTTTTGGCAAAATCGGCATCTTCTCTATGTCGCTATGTCGCAATATTTCCCAGCGTTGTTCACGCGTATACACAACCGTATTCGTTCAGCGGAATGATAAAAGTAATTATCTATCAAATCAGACATGAGCTAAGTGTTACTATTCGCGAAATAAGCACTAGTTGAAAAAAAAAACGTTAAATGGCGGACCTTGTTTAACCTTGAACAATAAAAAAATTTCAAAATAAATATTTATTGCATTACTTATTTTATACATAGTACCGCATGGGATACCCAACTCAATTAAGAAATCTTTAATTTAAGTTAATCCCATATTAACGTGATTCCATTTATAAAACAGTTGTAAGGTTGAAATTGCTTAGTCATAAATCTCTCCAAAAAATCCAACAATTTGCAGCCATGTGTGGACATTACATATTTATTGAACTGCCGCAGCACTCAAATGGCACAGAAAACCTTTTTTTTTCTTATGCCAATCCAGTTTCTTATTCCTGAAATTCGAATTTTATAAAGGAACTATTCGTTGGTCTATACTCACGCCTCGCGTGTGCACGCAAGCCGACTTATGTAAAAATATAAATCGACTGCCTCACGCGCAAGCGAATTTAAAAAACTGAGAGCGCATGCGAGTAAAAAAAATGAGACGTGAGCTGTTTGCGTGCGCACACGAGCATGCATTTCCGTACTCGGCTTCAAGCCGTACTCTGTAAATAACACTGCAGGTATCCGAACAAACAGTCACTTTGTTTGATGGCAAACCTAAACCTTCGGCCTTTTTTCGCCGAAGTTGAATGTTTTGCCGAAAGTGGATAATTTGTCCGAATGTAGTCGAAGTCGAAGTCGAAGTGATGTATTCTACTTATGTCCCATGGGCCGCACTCTTATTTTGGTCAGCAGTTCAACGTGCCTACAATTGAGCCACCCCGCCCACCAAGGACTCAATGAATTCATAATTTTGCAATAATTTTGAATTTATCACTTCTATTATGACAAATTGTTACCCAAGAAAAATACACATACTCGTATGCCCACACAGATTCCTTTTTTTCCGCCCAAAATTTATGTTGATTCGCAATTTTTGTTATTTGTTTGTAAGATTTATTATTGCTCGCAAAAAAAGCCTAAAAATGAAAACATTACATTTTAAATTACCCCACAAAAGGAAGCAGAAAGATATTCTTTATTGAGCATTTGTTTGAAATGATTTTGATTTAATCTTTAGTAGTAGGTATTGCGGAGGTAGATACAAACAAATACATACCTAATTTAAGCTGACAAAAAAGGAAAAATAAATGAGCCTTTTGCGGACTGATGAGTTAGGTTTTGGTATGGTCGTGAATAAATCAATATTTTAGATATAGGTATAGGTGTAGATGTTTACCAGGAAATAATAAATGTTTTATGTTCGGTTTTTTTCCCCAGCTGACGAATTGTGGGGGGCTTAAATATTATGCTTTTATTTCTATTTGTTATCGCTTTTATTGTAATACTCGTATTGATACTCATAGTAGTACTTAATATTGATGAAGAGGCTTATAGCTATCTATTTCATGGGGCTTATATGTTGACCGATCGATTGAAATTTTATCGCATTTTTTTTGTAACCTGAAAGGGGCTGCATGTGGAATCTGTGAGATGGCAAAAAAAACAACTATTGTAAATAGTAGGAAAAAGTTATCGAATATAGATGATTTATTTATGGAAAACTATTTGTCTTTTTGCTCGGAGTTATGGATGCCTGCTTGTGACTGCTTTTACGGTTCACTTAGAGCCATAATAAAGGTGTCGTTGATGTCGTATCAAAAGATGTAGGACTTTTGTCTTTTTGAGCAAAATGTTTGGATTCTTTGGGAGTTTCAAAGCAAGGGGTTGTCAGCTGTTAATAATGTGAGATAGCTTGCGCTCAATCGTTATCATTACTACGCGAGCTTTCTTTTTTAGAGATTGGAAAACGCTGGCGTAGCTATTATCCGAGTAAATTTCAAATTGACCAAATAAATCGAATGATAGGACGGGCTTCCAACCGGGCGCCCGCTATGGCTACGGGAGTTTGGTCTCGAACCTTGGAAAGATCCTCTTGGCTAAAGTATAATTGACAGTGGCTTTTCGGACTTTACCCACCTTAGCCAACCCATAAATTCCTAGAAGAATTTTTCTCTTTAAAGCCTTCAGCTGCCCCTTTCCCGCAGCACTTTGTCTTTCGAGTAAGGAGTATTGAACTCATTTAGTTTTTCGAACTGAAGTATCAGCGGTTTCCACTGGCAATTTTTGGTTGAATCTCCTATAAGGTATCGTTTATTCTTGTCCCTTCCCGAGGTAGAGGAACTTCTTAACCAACTCGAGGTTTCTGCCATCGTGCCTGTTTGCTTAAGCATTTATTTGGTTTTGTCCTTGCTTACCTCAAGACGAACTAAAGTCGATGAGAGCAGCCGATGATCTCGATATTGTCTGCCTACTTCATACTCCTTTCCAGTGGATTCCACTCATTTTTCAGTGGACGCACTCATAAAAATACCACATTCACTTTTTCTGGGGCACAGCGGAGCATTTGTCGGTCAGGCAGTCGCTTTACACCCTGTGTCCAGAGCAAGCATTCTATGGCAAGCCTAACGCCATGGTAACCCCAACAAAACAAATAGCAACAGCCAAACAAAGAGGAGCAAAAGCCATTACGATGGAAAATCCATCGTCTACATAACGGGGGTTGCGACCGAAAAATGCAGTTAGTCAACTTGCACACTGAAGTACCATTCTTCGATGTTTCAACAAAACCACTTCGATCTGTTGAGGAATAGTTTTATGTCTGATAGAGGTACCCTAGCTAAGTCGTCCAAACTTTGAAAGAGCCTTGCTCCCATACAAGATGAGCGGCGTTCTTATAGAGCTGGGCAATGGCATAGAAAATGTTCCACGGACTCTATTTTCTCTTCGGCTGTGCAGCTTCTATAGAAGTCATTTGCAAAGAGCCCTAGCATTTTAGCGATGTTTCTCAGATGCAGTGTCCGGTTAATACCCTAACGAGCATTAGTATTTGAATTTCTATTAAGAGAGGGACTTTGATTTTGGGGTCAATCACAGCACCACAACCGATGGTGTTGCTCCATTGTTCCTTAACCAGTTGTGTGGTGACGCCGTCAATAAAAGTCTTAGCAGTGTTGAAAGGCGGTAGCGTCATCATCAGAGATATCAGAGCCGTATCTGGCCAATTCGTCCGCTTTTTCGTTCCCTTCCACCCCAACGTGTCCAGGAACCCAGCAGAGTAGAACTGAGAATTGAGTGATGACGTATAGCCCTGAGTGCTAAAAGGAAATTCGTAACACATTTCGCATTAACAAGGTTGGAGCCACATGCTATACAAGAATTACCGATGCATCCCAAAAAAACGACAGTTTGGTTTGGTTTATGGGCTGTTGGCATTATCGGTCCATTTTTCTTCAAAGAAGACGTTGGAAGAAACGTTACCCTCAACGGCGAACGATAGCGAGCCATGATACGGGACTTCTTTTTGCCCCAGTTGGCTGAGTTCAACTTGTTTGACATATGGTTTTATTAAGCCGATACCACATGCCACACAGCTCGTGAGACAATGGAAATGTTGAAGGATGAGTTGGACAAGCCGAACACGATTGAAGCCTAACAGGCCGAAATGCTCGAAAAAGTGGCATATCGGTACTCATCTATTTATCGATTAGAATAAAAGTTTTGAATATTTGATGCAAATTTGAGTGTATTTTTCGATTTTTAGAAAAACCTATGCTTAAAAAATCACTCTTTAGTTCCATCGATGAGATAATCTGTGTTGCTTGTTTAACCGCATAGATCTCAGCTTGAGAGGCACTGCAGTGATCGGTCAGTCGAAACGACTGGTAAATAGCAAGTCTTCCTGAGAATACGCCGGCTCCTGTACCATTTTCTATTTTTGAACGATCCGTATAGACGGAAATCCCTTTTTATGATGGTACTGGGTGAGTTCCGGTCCGTCTGTTGAGTATAGTGATTCTGAAATTTTTCTCGAAGTCATACCTGGGTTTCTCGTAAATAGTGGGTGACTGAGCTCGATGGGTTGCAGGTTCAATCGCGTTTCTAGACCTAGTTGTGGTGTGGATTTAATTGCGCATGTTATGCCCAAACAAGCAATTCTCTGCAACAGGTTCAGGTTTTTAATTTTGTATAAAACCTCAATGTCTGAACTACTGCATAGAGAGCATCAAAAATGTTTTTTTTCTAAATATATATATTTTAAACTATGTTTGTATTCAAAGCATAATAGAATTCAGTACAATTAAGTGGGATGATTAAAAAATTGAATTGATAGTAAATTTTAACAAAACTAACCAAACCAACAATTTAACTAATTTCCATTCGTTTTCTTTTCTATATTTCCAGGTATGTGACCCTTTTGTGGACTCTGTAATTAATCTCTAATGGATTGGTAAATGGTATTCAAAAAAAAAACCCTTATGTTCGATATCAATTGTGTTAAGTCGTCATCGTCGTCGTCGTCCTGGTCACAACAAACCAGACATCGATGACATATTCAGGTCGTGTGTCCATTCTTCTTTCGACATATCGAAAGTATCACTTACGTATGTGTGTAGTATTGAATTTGCTTCAACAATAGATAAAGAATAATACGGACCTCGAAGTTGAGAAAAAAATATATAAAAGAGTATCGACGACGATGACGGTCGATATGATTAGATGACATTGTTGACACCGTGCATGGTGCGGACTCGGTGCAGATGTTTCAAGTATGTTATTTTTATATTCTAACGAATCATATTGATTGAGTGAGACATTCAGGACGACACCTGCTCTAACACATGATTTACATACTAAGGATTTGTTATGTCTATATATTCTATTGGTTCGGTGTGTATATGTAGACATTTGTGTCCTTTATCCAGTCTAATGAGGCATGATGCCATTCATTTCTGTTTTTTTTTTTGGTATTTTCTCTGTGATATTATGAAGAAGATTGCATAGAATACTTGAAAATTAAATATGAAAGTCTACGAAAATTCTTGGAAGGATTCATATTTTACTTGTCGTAAAGTTTTGTACATATAAAATTATCTTTTATCACGTTGTGCATGGCTTATAATCACGTAAAGTAACTAATGGATAACGAAGCATATTTTAACGAAACTGGTAGGTACTTCATTGTATGTTGAAGAGTAAATCTTCCAATTTGCATAGGAAGTTTTGGGGAAGTCATGCGGGATTATGTTTTTGGTTAGTTTTTGCATTTTGAATTTGGATACACGGGATGTGTGAAAGTAAGTGGCATGCTCAGTTTTTAGGGAAATATCTAAAATAGTTTGTATTTGATGTTTTAGCGTTCCATCATTTTATAGGGTCCTCCAAATAACTTTTTTTTTTTGAAAATGCTATAAAAAAAAACTACTGAATATTTTCTCAGTAATCTTTTTTTATTTGAAAGTACAATCCTCCCAGTTAATAATGGAAAATAATTTCATTCAAATGGCTGCCTCGGCTTCACGAACATTGTCCTTTAAATCGTCAATTGTCTCTGGCATGTCGGCGTAACACTTATCTTTTACGGCACCCCACAAATAATAGTCCAACGGTGACAAATCGCAGCGCCGCGGTGGCCAAACGACATCAGCTCTGCGGCTGATAATGCGATCTTCAAAAACAGGGCGCAAAACATCGAGTGTAGCTTCGGCTGTGTGGCACGTAGCGCCGTCCTGTTGAAACCAAATGTTGCCAATATCCTCCTCTTCAATTTTTGTGAACAAAAATTCGTTCAACATGGCCCGATAACGTTCGCCATTGACTCTAACGGCCACTCCTTGCTCATTTTCAAAGAAAAATGACCCAATTATGCCTCTGGACCAAAATCCACACCAAACAGTGACTCGTTCTGGGTATATCGGCTCTTCAATGTGTGCGTGCGAGTTTTCGTGCCCCAAATGCGACAATTTTGCTTGTTTACATACCCGCCAAGATCAAGATGAGCTTCATCTGAAAAGATAATTTTTCTGGCAAAATCGGCATCTTCTCTAAGTCGATCGCAGGCCCACTTAGTGAAGCGAAAACGCATTGGATGGTCAGTTGGCTTCAACTCCTCAACCAATTGGACTTTGTATGGCCTCATACCAAGGTCTTTATGCAAAATTCGTCTCAATGATGTCTCCGAAATGTTCAATTGTTGAGAACGACGGTGAATTGATGTTGATGGCGCTTCACGCACACTTTACGGAGCTGACGGTGCTTCTCTTCTTCCAAAATCCGTACCCAATTTTCGCACACATTCTGCAACATTACCATGATTTTCAAAGTAATGTCGCAAATATTTCCCAACGTTGTTCAAGCGTATACACAACCATATTCGTTCAGTGGAAGGATAAAACTAATTATCTGTCAAATCAGACATGAGCTAAGTGTTACCATTCGCGAAATAAGCACTAGTTGAAAAAAAAAACGTTAGATGGCGGACCCTTTACTTTAAAAAATAAATCTGGCAAAATTCTGACTAACGACTAGGGGTTTGCTAACAGAATAACAATGACTATTCGTTTGAATGGAACCTTAGTTTGAAAAAAGGTGTAAAATTGCAAAAGCTGATGAGAACTTTTTTTTTCGTTTTAAGAGCTTATCCGGGGATTATAGAATTCGATAGATCGTAACAACTTATTAATTGACAAAGTGGATTATATGATGTTTTTTTTTTGTATACAGATAAACGTGATTCGGTTGCTAAAGGTGAGAGTGCACTCGAAATAAATGGACAGAGTTCAATATGTAAACAAGAAGAATGTGATAGATTTAGAGCCTTCCAAAAAAATATTTCTGAAATACTTTTTAGTATTCATAACATAGAACAGTAGCGGGCTGAAGAGTTGGTGTTTATTTGCTATTCTTGCCCTAGGCATCTTTAGTCATCCGCTTAAGCCTTGGACACTTAAGACACGGATCCATAGACTAGGACTGTGATGATCAAACTTGTATATACCTTCTTAGCGCAAATAGACAGCGACTGGGTGACTTAGGTTAGGTTAAGACAGGGCTGTACTGTAAGAATCAAAAAAACATAAACACTTACCCTTTTAAAGCATCCAATTACCCTACAAAAGCCAAGATGGCATTTGAGGTTTGTACCGTCTATTTCTTCCAAAGCTTCGAAGAAGTGTCTCACCACAGCAAGACAAGACTGCAAGAGGCAATGCCCTGTCAGTATTCCTACTAGTATTCTTAGTTTATCCCTGCTTAGTTCTATAAACTTCCCGGAACACTTACAGTCAATAAGTGGTCAAAGAGCTTTTGACAAGTCCCCCAAGACTTTATCACCTTAGGTTTTTTTTTTTTTATAATTTGAACAGTAAACTGATGAGCATACCTGGCATGGCGAGTATTACGGTTGAAGTGTTGAAGGGTAGGAATGCAACTGGCTATTTCGTTTGAGCACTTGTAATGGTAGTATCGATAGAACAACGATAGGCAGGAGACATTACGACGATGACTAAGAGGGTCAGGGTCAAGCGAATTCGTAATATCGATTTATCGCATGGTTTTGAATTCTGTTAAGTAGCTCCAAATATGTAATTGGTGCACCGGACCAGATATGAGCGTTGTACTCAAGTTTTGGGCGAATAAACGCTTTGTAGATTCTAGCCAGATCAGAAGGGGTAAAATATTTCTTGCATCGCTTTAGGAATCCTAGACACTTCGCGTCGTTTTTGGCGAAGTCGAATATGTGTTCATTCCAACGATGGTTGTCATTAACACACATACCGAGAATGGAAAGTCTTTCGGATTCAGCGATGCAAGTGCCATTCATGATAATGGCAGAGTCTTAGGGTTATTTCCTGAATATAATCAAATATTATGCAGTAGCCACTATTAAGTAGCCCTCCTATTCTGGCAATCTCATCCGGCTGCTCATTGCCATTATCACCACAGTGTTCTGGCACCCAGCATAGTCTCACTCAGTCCTTACTATATCAGAATTGATGTTTGTTGATTCCATTGCCTTAAGTGCGGCCTCATTGTCGATGTAGATAGCAATCTCTCTTCTGGACATCGATCTTATCTGCCGCCTTGAGGACAGCCATAACCTCTGATTGAGAGACACTGGTAGTCTTATAGAATCTCTTAGTTCTGGATCTTTTAAGAAGATCCCAGCTAATGTTCCCTCTGTCGTTTTCGAACCAACCAAGGTCAAAATTGCAATTCCCTTTGACTTGGTAATTGCAGTTCTTTGCCAATCCTCTCCGGATATATTACATCATACGGAATGTCAAAGTCAACTAAGGGGGCGATGATTGATTGGATTGAGTAGCTTCCAAAGGACCGTACCATGGCCGAAGCTACTACTCTTAAAGTGGCCAAAAAAAGTGAGTCGAATTGCACTGTTGCCAGCCTGTTTTCTGATTTTCAAATCAAGTGGTGTTAGAAAGGTATCCAATGCCGCCGTAGGGGTTGTACGGAGCGCACTTGTAAAGGCTATACAAGCCGTTCCTTGAACCGCCGCTAATTTGTCGCATATCGTTTTCTTCTCTGTTGCTTTCCACCATACTAGTGCGCCATATGTGAGTATGGACCTCACCACCACCGTATATAGCCAATACACCATAAAAGGTCTTAAGCCCCAAGTTTTTCTCACTGTTATTTTGCAAATAAAAAGAGCATAATAAGCCTTTTTAATTTTTTTAACAACATTAAGATTCCAATTCAATTTTATATCTAGAATTACACCCTGATACTTCGTACAATCCGAAAAGGGTCAATTCTATTTCGTTGAGTTTTGGGTGCCGGATTTTTATTTTCTGGTAAAAAGAATCAGTTCCGTTTTTGAAGGGTTTGCCGTCATGTCATGACGACCTCTATCACATCACTTGAGGTGTTTAAAATTTGTTGCATATGCCGTGGAGCTAATAAGTCCTAAGCCTTTTAAGGACGTTATTTATAACCAGCACCCACAAGAGTGGTAACATGACCCTCTGGGGCGTTCCTCTGGTTACAGACATTCTGACCAATCTTTGTGCAATGGAACAGTTTACTTTCCTACTTGCAAGCATCTGGCAAACCCTATTAAATACTTGCGTCCACCAGAGCGCTTCTTATGGCGCTTCACTCCACGTAGATGAAGGCTCCTTCTATGTCAAGAAAGGCCGCCTTTGCAAACTCACCGAAGTATAAACTGTTTTCTATTTTTCCCACCACCTTTTCCAGTCAGCGATTTGACCTCTTTGGACTTTTTTTTGTGGGGAACCGTGATGGATCGACGCTTTGCCAACAATCCGAAAACGATTTAAGCACTTAAGGCCAATACCATCCAAGCAATCGGTGACAGCTATAGCCCGAAACCATAAAAAAGGTCTTGGAAACTTGGAGTGACAGAATGCGGTACTGCGAAGCCAGCCGAGGGAATGTTTGCTAATAAATAAAAAATTTAACTTTGTTCATATTACTGCATTTTTAAAAACAAACTTCTATTTGACCCACCCTGTATATCTGTAAATTCCCATTCTTAAATCGGCAGAAATAATTATTCGCACTTCGCTATACTATCTAAAAGAAATCCTTTTTCCCCTGCTTTTCCAGAATGGTATCCCTTTAACGTTGATTTGCCTGCCTTCAACTTATAAAAAATGTGTCCTTAACTTCATGAAATTTATAGTAAAAATTATTCTTTAATCACTACACACAAAAATTCCGAATTCCCACTGTTATGTGCTCATTAATTTGATAATAGCACTAAAGAATTTGTCAACATGACTTGTAGGCGGACGCATATTTCGGTTAACCTTAATCTTGTAAAGGAGCAATAAAATTTCCTAAACCCCTAGTGACATGTGCGACTATGCCGCACTCATTAAGGTGTCCCAGGGGATTTCTGCTCTAACTAAAACCTATGTGTGTATGTATGACCTTTTGATTGCATAAATTACAATATCAAATTAGACCTTATTTGGGTTGAGTTTGTGCACACTTTGGATTCACGCATCCACAGAGAAAATATTTTATTTTTACATATTAAAGGTAAAAATTTTCCACGTAGGAAAATGTTGCGTATACGCCTCGGTGTCATGGTGGCTACTTTTTTTGGTAATAATTAGTGTTGCTGCTACTTAGTTAGGTGTACGATAAAATATATTTATAAATATTTCTCATTTCTACCAAACTACACATCTGGCCATGTGAAAGACTTCCTCTCAACATTGAAATTTGCTTAAATAGTAGAGGTTTAAAGGGAATACTAAAGGAATGTAGAAAAGGGAAGGACTAAGAAACAGACGACTAACAATATTGGTATGTGACAAATTGGTGAGTGAAATCCTAGCTGCAGGGACGGACAAGGAAACATAGTTCTAGAAGAATATGTCTGTCGATAGCGTGTCATACCTTAAATTACTTTTTCTTATTGTTTGTTGAAATGGTGTTCACATGGTATGCTTAATATTCGAAGTTTGACTTTCTTTTGTGACTCATTTAGTAGTTTGGTTGGTCGTTTCCATTATTCAAATTTGACTAAAACGACCTGCGAGTGAGATATCATTGAAATTTTGTATTTATTTAGAAGGCCCATGTATGCCCATTATGTATGGAATAAAACATCCTTCAAATGTCTGATGCGGCTTCCCTAGGTGGTGCGCATTTGAAACGTCAAATTTTCAGGCACATAAATCAGCTGCTGGTTGCTTATTGATCTAAGCTGTGCTTCCGTGTTCAGAAATCGCTCGTGCAAAATGTCCATTGTGGTAAGAGCTGTGTGGCACGTAGCGCCATCCTGTTGAAACCACATGTAGTGAAACCATCTAATAGGGGCCAAAAGAATACGTTATTAACGACCGATATCGCTCGCCGTTGACAGTGAGTTTTTCTGGACGCATTGCAATTTGGTGGATCTCGTGTGGATTGTTATTGTTCCAAATTTGACAATTTTTACAAAATAAATTGTTGAACGTTATAACGTTTTTATAACTGGCAAAGAAACGCAATATTCAGATCGAACGAAATAGTGATTTTCACTGATGGATCGAAAACAGCGGAAGAAATAGGTTCTGGCATATTCTCAGAAGATCTGGGGCTGATAGTGTCTATATGACTACCGGACACAGGCAGTGTCTTTCATCAGAGGTTCTAGCTGTCCTCAGGGCGGTGGAGCTAATGCAGATGAGATCGATATCCGGAAGGGATATGGCCATCTATATAGATAGCCAGGCCGCATTCAAGACAATGGAATTAACCAACATCCATTCTTATATAGTTAGGAGCTGTCGCACAATGCTTTTGAAACTCGGATTATCGGATACAAATATCTGCAGATACTACGGAGATCTGCATGCTGCTGAGGATATAACACAGTCAAAGAAATTTTTTAGGAAAATGCTTCTTTGAAAACTTAAAGGAAATAGATGGCAAGGACTTCAATGGCCTTCAATGCAGGTAAATTGGTAGCCCTACCAGGGCAATTGCTTAGTTTTTTTTTATCTTTTGAATTGTGAGTTCAGCTGGTTCCCCCACGGATCGCAATGGGCCCGTTTTGGTGCCTAGTGTTGTCTGGCGGATTTAATTTGTACCACACCCCTGTTTAATTTCCCTAAACAGACCAAATAAATGACAGCCAATTTAACTGATGTAGCATTATAGCTTGTCGGCCGCATTCAACTGTCAAAGTTCGGAGATCTATATACCCTTTAGTTGTGACCCATGATGTAATTAGTATATCTGGTTTCATTGTTCATTTTTTTAAGTTGAAGGCGCGTACATGTGGACGTCATCCCGGACTCCTCCGTTTCTCTTCCGGTGCTCCCATGACAAGCTGCGACTTTGTCGTCTGGCGGAAATTCGCCATAGCTAGTCATCGCATTTCTAGCATGCGTTCGGGTGTTTGTTGCCAACCCGCCCTTGACGTCTACTTCTCTCCGACGTTCTTGAAGAGTGTTTCAAATCTGCTTATAAGCTTCTCAATATATTTATTGAAATATTAATCGCTTTATCGCATTACTTATTCAATTCTGTTTTTCAAGAAAATTAAGTTCTATCTGTCATTCCCCTCATCAAAAGGCTACAAATAAATCGGACAAATCTCATCACAGATCGCACATCCACTCGTGTTTCAACCATTTCCTCCTCCATAATAGGCCCGTGTTACAGATGTAATTTAATTAAAGGCCGCCCTTCATAATAATTTGCTATAATTGGTAAATTAATTGCCCATCTATGTTGCTACAGCTTGACCAAAAAGTCGAAGTGGAACTTCATTCCCTTGGTATAGTTGACACTGTTTTGGGGAAGGCAGGAATCAACTTCCATCGGTACACTCTTCTATTGAATTAAGTTTCATGTTCAGGCATTTTTGTCGGTCATTTAGTTTGGCAAATTGAGAATGTCATTTGTGAATGGTTTTGTCATAATTATGCCATTAACTCGGATAATTCAATAAAATAAACTTCCATGAATGTCATCATAATTTTGAGATATTTAGCGATTTCTTCGTCGTATTATTGTCCTTTCCACGGATAAGTATCTATTTGGAACAACTCTCTTGTTAATGCGATTTATTTTGAAATCTATATCGAAAGCTTAATATCATCAAAGGGATTACATTTTCCTTTTTGAATCAAACCCATCATTATTGATTTTATTTTATGTCCGGATATTTATCTCGTAGATATTTTTCAACAAAACAAAAAAATGGCTATTCAATATCGATTAGTTATTGGCTTGTGTTGTTAATATTATTTTGTTTGAAATAGAAATATAATGAACGGTAGGAGGTTTTTTCTATTTAATTTGGGAGGACAAAATGACTTATTTTGTAACTGTGTTGCGGGTAAATCCAACAGAGATGGAAATTTATGCGTTTTAAACGGGTAAGGGTAATAATCATCGCTGAGTGCTATTCCAGATGCATGTAAAGGGAATTTTTTTTAAAATTTGGTTTTTCGAATAGAGATACAACTTACGTTTTGTGGTCAAATCTGGCAACTCTAATGTCATTTATGTTCAGTTTGGTTTGCCATTTCAACAGGAGCAAATTTATTTTGAAAATAATGGTTCAGTTCGCGAAGTTTACCGCAAGCTCCGCTCATTTTATTTTCGACATAATCGTCCATCACAACAATTAATTCTGTTAACAATGGATCGTTTTGGCACTACGTTTACTCTATGTGATAATACGCATCCGCAGAGACGTCGAACAGTGCTGAAGTGGACCCGAATGAATCGATTTGCCACCGTGCACAGCAATTGGAGCTTTGTCCCTCAACTTTATGGAAGATTTTGCGCAAAGATCTCTTCTTACGACCTTACAAGATCCAGCTTGTGCAAGAATTAAAGCCCCGAAACCATGCAATGAGATTGATATCGATTCTGATTTTCATCGCAAAATGTTGTTCGAATGGCTACGTCAACAAGCAAAATTGCCGCATTTGAAGTAAAAGAGAATCCACATGAGACCCTTGAAACGCCATTACATCCACAAAAACTGACTATTTGGTGTGCTCTATGGGCTAGTGGAGTCATTGGGCCATACTTCTGCCGAAATGATGCTGGAGAGTCAGTTAATGTAGACCGATATAGGTCCCACTATTTTGTTCCCGAATTGGATTGCATGAATGTGAATGAGATGTGGTTCCAACAAGACGGCGCTACATGCCACACAGCGCACGTCACAATCGATTTATTGAAGGAAACATTCGATGAGCGCATAATTTCGCGGAATGGACCTGTCAATTGGCTACCAAGATCGTGTGATTTGACACCATTGGATTATTTTCTTTGGGGATATGTGAAGTCGCTCGCCTACGCCAGCAAACCAGAAACGTTAGGGCAACATTCGTGGCGTTATTGCCGACATTCAGCCCCCAAATGCTTGAAAAAGTGGTTGAAAATTGGACCTCAAGACTTGTCTTTATTCGAACCAGCCGCGGCGGCCACATGCCCGAAATCATATTTCATTTAGTTCAATTCGAAGTTCTATACCTCTAAAAAAACCTGTATATGCCAATGCAGATGCAATGCAATTCCGGCATTTGGAATGTAATGTATGTAATTCCGTGTACCGATTTAATTTCTCTCATGCAAGATTTCCGATGCATCGTAGGTGCCCATATTGGCGACGAATACATAATGATCGACTTGCTCACTGCTAGTAGAAGGTTTCTAATTGGCTGCCTGGGACCTCCAACATTTAGCATAAGTGTAGGCAGTGCTCCCGCTGCGCAAAAGGCTTTCGCTCGATAGCTTCCTCCTCAACTTCTATAGGGATATTGCTGCTGTTTATCAGTACTGTGTTCTGCCAGTTCTATGTCAGCTTCATGCAACCATTCCTTTGCATTTCTAATAGCCTGACTGCACTTTTAAGATAAACTTTTCAGTGGAAAGCTGTTATCCATCAAATCTTGCCTGCTAAATCTGATTCCTTTGGACATATACTGTGGCAGCAAAGCATTCAAAACTGCAATCAGGCTCAGAGAGTCCGAACTGTGGCCATCCAAACTGCATGGCATCGAATACAGACAGTGAAAAGTCAAAAAAGAGAAAGAGTTAGCTCCCTATTTCTATGTTGGAAATCGGTACTGCCGCGCTCATTTACTGTGCATCTATGGAATCAAGGAAACCTTTTAGGGTTAATGATTTATCCAGGATCTTTCAAACAGCAGCTGAGGAAGTAAAAAGACATGGTTCCACCAACAAAAACTTTACCATATACTAAGATAGCCAAGCAGCTAAAAGGCCATGGATCAGTTGTGGTCACGAATAGATCGCTGAACTAATTAGCTCAACTGCACACCTTCACTAAAGGTTGACATTAAGTCCACGAGTAGAATCAACCTACGATGGAGCAATCACGAAAATATATTCGCATATTCCTGCGAGTCACTAAATGGCGGTTGACAATTTTTTGTTCGTCAATCAACTCTATGGCGAGTTACTGAATTCTGTCGGGTATCTCGAAGTATGTAATTTTTGCTTTGCACAAGATTTGAGCATTGTATTCGAGCGTAAGTCTAGCAAAAGACTTATTAACTGTAGCAAGATCTAAAGGGGTCGACTATTTCTCGCATCTCTTAAAGAACTCTTGACAGTTGGCAGCATTCTTGCCGACATCGAATATACATATGTCATCGGAAGGAGGTCAACATTAACGCGCATACGAGTATTGAGAATGGAAAGCCTTCTCGTTTCAGGCATGCCAGTACCTCTCTTTTACAATAGCAGCGTATAGAAGTCGCAGGGTGATAGAAGTCGGCATTTCGATTTGGATAAATACATTTTGCCATTTCAATGATGGAAAATGAGTAACATAGAACGAAAGGAAAGGAGAGTGGGAATCTGAGGGTACTGGCATTATCCATGGAATGGATAAATACATCCAATGCCCAGCACTGCCAACCAAACCCGCTTAAATTAAGAGGAAAGACAGCTGGACAGTGACAAAAAAAGTGTAGACCGCCCACATTCTCATCATCGTAACCTCTACGGAGTCCCATTTCACATATATGATATCTCAGCTTGTTATATTCCGTAAATAGACTTTCAAAAGACGATAAGGATTTAAAGAATAAAACAGATTCACATTTTCTTGGTAATAAAATTCTGGTGCCACAATATGGCAGTGAGGAAAGTTCGGCTACATTGTCATTCAAGCTTAATAGCTGACGTCAAGCGAATCTGACGGATTGCAATACGGATTTGTGCCTGTGCCTCCGTACTAGTTTTTTTAACTTTCAGTTCAACTTAGCCGAAGAGCACTGTATAAAAAGATCTAGAGCCTATAAATTGAATATGGCTTCCAACCCGGCTGCGGGAGTAGTTCTTATTGGCCCAGTAGTGCCGATGCAGGTCATTCTTTGAATTAAAGTCATTGTCGGCAGTCGTCCAAACTAAATTACTATATATTTATTTAAGTTTTGGTCTTCATAAATATATTTGGTCATATGATCACTTTTGCGATTTAGGCCCCAGGATTTCCCGCAAATACTGTTGTTATAGTACTGGACCTAGTAAACTGCTTTGTGGTACACCAGTATTCATGTTTGATTCTGAAGAACCGCAAAACCCTGCAGGCTTCCTAAACAATATTGCCCCAAAGAAAAGAAAAAAAGGGAGTCCAAACAAATGTGGGAATTTATATTCCAAAAGGAAACAACTTCAATGTTATTTGTCTTTTAATTTGTTATTATACGAGCTTAGTGGCTTTGAACTTCTCTCCTCTCGCTACAAACTGCAACTAATCTTAATTTATAATATAAATGATAAATGATAAATTTTAAAACTAAACTTGAATGATTATCGCGTGTGTCCCATCGTCGTCTCTATGTAAAAGTATATAAGTCCTGTTGTCGTTGTGTTTACGTTCTAGTTGATATGTCCCGTTGATACAGGTTGGTGCATGTATCCTATCTTTGGTGCATGCATTCTGCAGCTGTCAGAACAACTCAAATAAGTATAAAGTTGATGTCAAACCACTGCAAGTGTGTGTTATGTATTTAAAAATGATAAAATCTAAACTTTACACATTCACTTCTCAAGGGGCATAATCCTGCAGCCCTTTTCTAAAACAGAAAAAAAATACAGCCTGCTTATCCCGACTTCATCTTCTAAAATCCAAAATAATCTACACAAAAGCGTGCTCCCTTCGCGAAGCTGAAGTCGAATATTGCTCAATTTTGTAAATAAATCAACCGACAAACTCCTATCTGTATCTGTAAAAACAAATCGTTAAACAAATACATTTTGAATACCCAACGAAAAGCCATTCAATTGCTTTACGGCTTCTTAACTCCAGCTATGGATAAGCAAAAACCAGAAAAATAAGTCCATATCCAATAGAGCATAGAATTAGCTTTTATTATCCCTTATTCACTCAGCTTATCCACTAAATAATAATCAGACAAAAGGAAGTTTACATATAAATTCGAACGATATATGCCCCATCTAGCGGACAAAATTGAAACTATTCAAAGAAATATAAAGCTTTCCCTGCTAAAGCTCCATCACAAAATTCACCACGCTAAGAGTATCCCAACTCTCTTAACTTTCCCCTGAAAAACGAAAACCGTTTCCATCTCAACGACCATTAGCAACCGCTCACGCTCGCAAGAGAGCGCAATAAACATCAACAACATCAGTATAACAGTTTGCATATGGACAACGGAAATTCCCATAAACATGATAATGTGCGCAAAAGCCAACAAGGACATTCAACCAAATATCACAACAAAGTACACGCTACTTTCTCAGCATTACATCCTTCCGGTAGACATGTGCTTTTTCTAAGTGAACATCAAAAACTCTCCCGCTCCAAAGTAGGACTGCCGCAAAAAATGTAAATAAAGAAGACTTTTTGCTATTGTGATTCTTCTAAAACACATACGTAGTAGCGTACGCGTATAACAGTTCATCAAATGGATTTCGTCCTCGTGGTCTTCAGTCGTTTAAGCAATGCCGACGGTTAGACACGTCATCCGTTCTTGTTAGTCTTAGTGTTAGCTTCACTTACGCGCTGTGCGTTCGTATGAATTCTATTCAAACTTCGCGTTAATCCGACGCGACGCGTAGTGTTTTCTTAAAATATTTGTAAAAAAAAATAAATATTCAAGTAAAGCGAAAATAAATATATATCCCTTCGCGGTTAGTCCGATAACCCTCCCCCCCCCCCACACACACATATTAGAGTGCTTCAGGAGGTTAGCTGCAGGAAGAAACAACAAAATTTAATTCCAATTACGCGGGTCCACCCAAAAACAAAAAAGGTCCTTGAAAACGTCGACGTCAAGGATAAGCCCTGCTATAACATCTTTCCGCTTTTATACTGAAGTTGAAGGAATTAATTTTCCTACTTGGTTTTTGTTTTCTGTAATTTTTATCGCTACCTATGTACGTCACAAAGTTAGCAAACGATCGTTAACATTTTTTATTTCCGAGTTTTAATTTTTTCTTTTTCGAGGGTAAAGGTTCCTATACCTATAATATTGGTCCTTGCTGCACGTTAATATTATTTTTGTTGGTGCACGTAATTATGGAAATCCGCTTCGTGTGGACAAAATGGAAAATTTATTGTCTTAAAGTATGATGTGACGGGGTATTATGTGTTTTCTCTTCTTTTAACAACAGCAAAAAACGACAGAAGATAAAAGTAAATAAGGTTTCGTTTCTGGTAATTCCATAACTAAGTATCTATTAAACTTGTACCCTTGGGTATGATGAATGTTGTGAATGAAAATAAAGACACTTTAAACTTTGGTGGTATGTAAATAAATAATTTACTTTAATCCGGCTTACAGTGACGCGGTGTCAAATATTTCAACAGTGAAAGTGAAACAAAATTTAATTGTAGTCGTTAATTCTACTGGCATACTTTCATAAATTCAGCATAAATTCTACATGTTTGCTGGTGAATCTGAGATTAGTGATTGTGGATTATACTTTACCTTTCCTTAAAAGTGAGCTTACTTAATTCGTCTATTCAACTGTGCTTCCGGTACCCGGCGATCGTTGTTTAGGCCTACAAAACTTAGTTTTTAGTTATTTTATGAGGTACTGTCGGGTTTTCCCGTAAGAACTTTATTTTTAAATAAAACGCATTTGAGATATCTCGAAATTGTTATTACCTATTTGAAGTACAACCAATAATATTGTCGATTTGTTGAATCCAATTTTGGATCACTCGGCCACACATTTCGACAGGAAAAGGCCTCTTCTTTTCGTTCAATAAATGGAGCCCTCTAACGACGCCGGCTTGTACGTAAAGACCAATGATTTAACGTAGCCCCAAAACGTCCAGAGGTGTTAAATCATACGATCTGGGCGGCCAATCGACAGGACCATCGAATTGAGTCTTAAATAATTGTTACACTCGCTGTGTGACTTGTGGCACCGTCTTGTTTAAACCACATATAGATGATGTCTAGTCCATGCAATTGACCAAAGAAAAAATATTGCAACATGTCTCTTCACTGACCGTAACGTTGGGGTGCTGACACCGTCGGCATGGAAGTGTTTTTTTTTACAAGACCAATAACGCACAATCTGTTTGTTGGCGAAGCCGTTTCTCAAAAAAAACATTCTCTCATCGAAGACAATTTAACGATAAAATTGGCCATCTTCGACCAAGATTTCTCAAGTCCAATACGAGAACTTACCTAGCTTCATATGATCGAGTGGCTTTAGTAGGGAGTTAATTTCGCAAAATTTTGCATCTTAGCGATGCGCATTTCTTCAGTACGTACGCTTGAACGGCAACAATATTCTCGTCAATTTTACCCACTCATCAGCTCACTTGAACAGGGACATCCAGTACCGAAAGTTTAGACTTAAATTTGTTCACTTTACTTTAGGGAGTTATCAGCAAAACTTGACGTTACCGCTGGCGTTAAAGTTGCCGTTACCAACTCGAAATTTTGGTAATAAATTTTAATTATTTGTAAACGTTCTTCGTTTGTTAACTTTGTCATGTCGATTTGTTCATTGGTATTGGCCTTCAAACCGAAAGTTCAAAGGTGTCAATCCCAACTGAAAAACCCTTCATTTTAGTTTAAATTGTCGGATGATGTTGCTATATGTCCCGCTTTTTGCTACAAGTTATCCCTTATTTGTTTTGCTGAATGCTCTTGCTTGCAAAACAGAAACCTTACATGGGCTTTGAGATTTGAAATTACATTCTGTTCGTCGTTCCTATTTTTTTTTTCTTCATATAAGTTCTTTTTATCCTAAATACTAAACTATATATAGTTCGTTTAAAGTGGCCTTATCAATTTAAAAAAAAAAATACAAAATATTTGGAGGGAAACTGGATGTATCGTCACTAGACTACTGACACAAAGAAACAGGCAGCACAAGCAGCACACAAGCTCCAGAAACAACCATAATTGCAACAACTTTCCTTTGTTTTCGAGTTATTGACTATCAGGTGCCGATCAGTCTACCAACTGTTACATGCTCTGTTCCAGTCTTTTCCATATTTTCACTATGTTTTTGAAACTTTTCGATTTTAAAACTCAAAGGAAGGAAAGCTGAAATGAACATATCTATGAAACCCTTCTAAATGCGCGTCTGCAGAACAAAGAGAATACACCCTCCAAGCGTCATGGCCTTACGATTTGAGATTCCAATTTGAATTTGCTGTAGTTAGTTCTGTGAGCGTGCGAATTTTCGAGGATTGCAGAAAAGACAAGGCCACTAGGAAAAAAAAATCTAAAATTGTCAGAATGTCTTCTGTGGAATAAATGATGCGCACAGAAAAAAATAAATCATAGGTGTAAACAGCTCACACAATCATTGTGTGTGCGAAGATTTATTTTTGTTGACACGAATGAAGAGACCTACAAGTTCAGTGCAAACTCCGAACGGCAATTTTATTTTTAAGAAACTTCTCATGACATTTTTTACTCTTTGATGTTTTTCAGACGTTCGCAAGAGGTGGGGCAGCGAATAAAAACTTTGAGGTGGTACGGGTCGGGATTTGAACCAGCAACCCTTCGCTTAGTCCCACGAACTTAACCGGTGCACCCACACACATGCGCATATGATACTAATTTTTGCGATCAGTAAAGTAATTATCACCCCCTAGATGATGAGGCTTTGTTTGTATAACTCAATCGGTATACGGTCATAAGTGTCAACATTTTCTGAACCATCAACATGTTATTTATCAATATAATGACTAGGCGACCTAAAGTTTCAAAAGACATTTCACCCAGATATGTTGGCTTAGAATCATCAGTGAATTGCCACAAATCACATCTAATCCAAATGTACTTTTCTTCTCTTATGGCCAAGTAACTTAAATGTGCTCCAAAAACCATATTTTTTCTAACGTTCCACTTGGAGCAAAGCTATATCTTACGGGTTTCATTTTTACGCTAACCGTGATAATTTGCATTTTATCAAACTCAATCATTGTGCCTGGGGAGTGATCAGTGGTATCTTTTATAAAAAATGACGCTACGTCTCTGGCCGTTATCGATGGCTGATAGGCGTGATAACCTCTGTACCCTCTAGATCCTCTCAGTTATCATGCCTATCTCAATATCGTTCACTTATTTGTGAACAAATACTTCTAACTCGTCGATTTTATTCAGAAGGTCATTCGCATTCCATGTTACTATTTTCGGAATGTTTTTTATATTTCAACGACAGCTGGTGTGCCTCGAAGTTTGTTTTCGAGCTTTGTCCAGTTTATTAAACATGCCTATTGTCGATTAATTTGGCTTTGCTCTTTAGGTCTCGAAGATATGACTATGGTACGCGGAACTAGAGCCCGAAAACAATGATACTAACGATCATAATAGAATCGTATGTCGCAACAACTTCTACCAGTAGAAAGTCTGGAAGCGAGTATAGACCGCGTTTTACCGACAGATACTTCTCCACTCTACAAATATTGATATTATCCCGTGTACATTAATTACATTTTTTGACACACAAGACCAATTAAAAATTAATCTGCAAATCAGTCAGATTTTTTAGTTCTGTCAATGGGATTGGTGCTTAAAGTGCAAATTAATCAAAATACATTTTTAATTGATTAAACCGAATTACAAATTCCGTACCTAAATGCTCCGTCTAAATGTTTCAAAAAACGTTGATTTGAAAATAATGTATGCAACATTCCTTTGTGGAATTAATTGTGACAGAATAAAAAATTCGAGTTAATCTAAGACAAAAACATGGCTTTTCTGCCCATTAACATTTGACTTTACAGTTAACGTTTATCCGAGAACTAAATTTGTTTATTGGAAAAGTTATTTCAGAAAATCTATAGACTTTACGTTATGCCTAAATTTGATGATTGTTAAGGCCGAATATTAATACAGTTGCAAAGTGCTCAAACATCTGCTTAATTGTTTATCCCTTGCATGTTTTAACAATTAAAAGAAAAACCAACAAGAAGTCTGTAATGAGCTTAAATGTTAGATGGTGGTATGCAATTTGATATTCTCTCCATTTAAAGGTTTACAAAGAGCAAATAATATATTCTTCATAAACCACACGTCCACACGTGCAAATAAATTCCATAAATAAGTCAATTCATCAAATTTATTGTTACCCAAACGCACCTGCACAGCAACAGGCAAAACTTTATTGTGCTACCTAATCAATTGGTTTTGCATGACTTTATCCAATAAGAAGAAACTAAATTAGGTATGAACAAGGTATACATACATACATTATCATCGCGTTAGGCACGAGAGTAATTTTGTTTTTTTTTTATTGTGGGAAAACGTTTATTTAAAAAAAAAATATTACAGACATCTAGATAGTATTAGTGGGTAATTTCACTTGTCATCACCATCCTTCTTCTTAATCATACGAAAATTAGGTATGAGAGGTAGTTGACATAGCTCTCCGGTCTCCGGAAAGCCCAAAAAAATTGGCCTGAAGACCAAAAATTTAATCTAAACGTTTATCTATTTTATACATTTGCAATCAATTTTTACTCCCGGCAAATTTTACTCTATTTCAACTATAAAATGCACATCTGTCGTCCTTTCAGTAATACGATTCTATTTTCATTTAAAAGCGAGATGCCCTTATGCCCCCACACTTGTGTCCGAAAAATTACTAAATTCCGTGAATTTTGCAGACGGTGTGGGATTCTGCCAATCTAGCCGGTCCAAATTAAATTAAAAATGCAAAGTCAATTATTGCTTGAAATATCATCATTATAAAAATATATAACAAAGTTGAAATTCTTTCAACTGGACCTAAACAGCGAATGACTCTTCTTTTCTGTTTTATTTGCCTGATTAAGCCGAATCCCGAATTCTCGATCTGGAATAAGTTTGTGCTCCTGCTCAAGCATCTGTGATCTAATTAGTGTCATTCAGTTGGCATTTGTATGTATTTCATCGAAGAATAGTGAATTTTTAGGGAAAAAAAAGTATCGCGAAGAAAAAGTGTGTCCAAATTCAAGCTAAGTGTATGGAGAGTCTCTATCAGGAGTTGGAGGAGGTATCTTCTTCGCCTGCTGATAGGAACCAGGTAGCCCAAGAGCTTCGACAAAACACGAACAAGGGAACAACAATTTTCAAGATTTCCGCACAGAGAATAAGAAATGCTCAGAATTCGTGCGCCGAAGTTCATTAACAACGCTCAAGTCCAATTACTTGTGGACGACGAAAAAATTTTACACCGGTGGCCTACATAAAGATGATCATGGACATGTACGCGGGAGCGAAGACAAAAGTCAGATGTCCCGCAGGGGTCACCATTGGATTCCCAATTAAAGTCGGTGTTCACCAGGGAAGTGTCTTAAGTCCTTTGCTCTTTAATACGGTCCTAGATTATCTCCTTGAGCGAAACGTGACGGACCCTAAAGTGCATCAGTTATTCTTTGCTAATCATAAGTGATGATCAGACCTCCCTGTAACGAGTACTTGGTGTTTAGGTAGATGCTTTAGAGGGGAATAGGTATCGTATTAGCCAAAAAAAGACAGACTATCTGTACTGCCCATTCTCTGACCGAGAATTCTATTTTTATTTGAATAGAGTGGTGGTTCCCAGATTTGAAAAGTTCAAATATCTCGGATCAATAATCAAAAGCGAAGCAACCGTTGGCAGCAAAACTCTGTCATCTTCTGTGACCTAAAAATGTATCCGAAGCTGAAAGGAAGGCTCTACACCGCAGTTGTGTGTCCGGCGCTCACATACGGTTCACAATGCTGGACAATGTACAAAAAGTATGAGGACAAGTTGACAGCAGCTGAGATGAAGATGCTTCGCATGACAGCAGGAGTAACAAAGCTTGATCGAATTAGAAGTTCCAGAATCCGAGGAAGCCTCCACGTCAAAGAACCCATCTCGAAAAAATTTTAGCACGACCGACTCAGTTGGTATTGTCATGTTCAAAGCATTGATCCTACGAACCCCGTCAAAATGGCAATGACAATCAACGTTTCCTTACACTCGCGTAAGAGAGGCAGGCCTAAAAACTCCTGAGTCACACAAATGCAGAAACACCAGCATTTGATTGGCCTGTGATTGATGAAGTGATCCAAAATCGGAAAGCCTGCAGATATCTTTTGAGGTCGAACCGGCGAACCCCACAGGCGGACCAGTAGGAATGCAGTGAAGTGGGAGGTTTATGATCCCTATAATCCTGATCATAATCTCGTCGTTAAATGGAGGGAAAAGAAGATAGTCAATTTTTAGGGAACATGAGTAAGCGCTGAGAGAAGCGACATAGTTCTTTAACTTCAAACGCTTACAGTTTCCTGTTAAAATGTGTTTCGCTTTGAAAATTAAATAATGCCAGAGACAGACGAAAAAAGGCGAGCACGGGCCAGCTGGTATGTAATATTTCAAATTAGATTAGATTGGATTTAGGATTGGAGGTGCTGTATTATCTCCCAGATCACGGCAGCCTCACAAGGGCCTATTCAGAACTCATCCATGATGTCGCTGTTAGTTATAAAAGCAACTAGCTCTTTGGGTGAGCTGGCAGCTATATCCGCTGCTTCAAGGTAGAATTTACCTAGATAACGTTGCCGAGCTTGTATTAAGCAGTTGCAGGCACATAGTATATGTTCTGGTGTTTTTTTGTCCTCGTTGCACAATCTGCAAGTATTACCTTGTGCTATTCCCATAGTCATCAGGTTTTTTTTTTTTGTTGACACGCCAATGCTCCGAGAGAAAGCCTGTGAGTAGTCGAATATGATTTCTACAAAGTTGCAGTAGTTGTTTCGATTTTTTGTGCGAATTCTTTCCGACTAAAAATTTCATTTCCTCTTGAATATTCTCCTCATTCTCACCGCAGCTTTTAAATGATGAATATCGCTTCTTCTTTTTGAGTATTTGGAAACTTCAATTCAAGTTCAAACGTTCAGGATGAATGTTTGTTTGTTTTCTGTTGTCTTTTGGGTCGTAATTACGGATTTTAAATTTTCCTTGAGATTTTAATTTAATGTCCTTAGTTTGATGAGAAGGATGAGAAGGAGCTTCAGTGATGAAGAGCTTAGATGTTCGGCACTAACTACGTCAGCCCCGAAAATCCGCCACCTAACAAATCCCGGACAACTGCAGAGAAAGTGTTCTGCTGTGTCATCCTCCTCACTGCAAGCAGGACAGTTGGTGGTTTCGCTTAAGCCCGACACATTTAAGTGTTTAACAAAAGCTTGGTGGCTTGATAACGTGCAGAGAATATTAGAACGGACGGGGATGACAAATGAGTTTATTTTTCTCCTTTTAACGAAAATTAATAGTCTCCGCGAGATTAGTGAGGGACTCTGGGACCTGCAATCGCAATACTGCGCCAAGATTAAAACTTGAAATGCGTTTTTCTCGAAACCATGTTTTCGAAGTCGGGAACCACTATAATTCAAGAAGCACAAGACAACCAAACTAGTACTTAGTCGACTAATGTTTGGTTTTGTTAAAAACTCAATTTTTTAGCACTTCAGAATTTCCTTCGAAATTCGAGTATAAAACAAATTGTTAATTATCAAAAAAATCAATCGATAAATTATTAGCTTTATAAAATCGACAAAATTACTGTCGAAACTAAATTTTTGCAAACCCTTATCCCCTTATAGCTTGCGACTCTATTGCTCTAAGACATTTATCGCACGACATTTATAACATTATGAGAGCGTCTCAGCGCCCAGGCACTTGCGTAACAAAAACCTCACTGGCAACCTATTTCCGTTAGTCAGATTTAGTTCGGGAGTAGCCTCATTTACGAATCGATTCCACCTTTTGTCTATCATCTACTATATTTGCGAAGATAAAAATCAAAATATAAAACGAAAAGTGATTTCAATTTCGTTTTCATAATCCGAATCCAAAGTCAAGTGTCAAAATTCAAAGACTGTCTGTGAGTGCTGTGCTATTTCCTGATGGCTTTGCAATACAATTTGTCCCCTAAAGGTTGGAAACAATTTAGCATGAATATAATTAATGGGAATGTCGACATCAAAGTACATAGGCATTGATGGATATCTACAAGGGCGGGTCGAGGCTATTATCGTAACATCCTATGCAAGGGATGCGAGCGCGCATTTGAGAATAATTCATACAACGAAATAAATGATTACAATTAAATTAAATTTGAATTATTTATTCTAAAATTTGAATTTAGTTTACTACTTTTAAGTTTTACTAAAATTGACCTCATAATGGGAATCAATAAGAGATCTATGTCAGCTCGAAGATCGAGAACTGTTTAGTCAATTTGAAAGTAAAAATGAAGTATATTGTTTCTTCTGTTACAATTATTTGCCGATTCCGAGGGGCAGAGAAGCTTCTCGGACAGTTATTACACTTGGATGTTTGTCAAACTTTCACCGGTTCAGATATAATACTGGGAGCCCTCGCCTTGCGAGCACTTTCCACCGAGCCACTTCACCAGCTTAGAATTTAACACCCCTTCCCAAGAGCGATTTAGCGAGTATTTTTCCAATGACTAAGCACTTTTAACATTGGACAAGCTCCGATGAAGTGGTGAACATCTTCGTTGCACGCTCATTGAACAAGGAACTTTCTGCGACCGTGTCCCGATATTGCAGATGTTGTTCTTATAGTGTATTTGCCCTGAAAATAATTTATCTCCTACAGGTTTTAATTCAATATACCATTGGGCAAGCCTAGCTAATCTATAATATGCTCACCTTAAAGGCTGCTAGGATGGATTTCAATAATTCAGTGCCATCTGATAGGACGATATTATGTCTCCTGTATTGGCTTGGAATAGTCAATGCTTTCAGGACATACATAAAGTGCAGTGTTAATGTATGAACCTATAACAGCGCGAGTCCTGTTTCCCTATTTGACATGGAATTAGATTTACTTTCTCGCAGTCTGAAGTTATAGTTAACGAAATATCTCAGTAGCTTTTCCACTTCAATTTCTCACTGCACATCACTTATGATTTTTGTACTCCTTTCCAGTTTTAGTCTATTGAATTTTCCTGCAGAGGAAAACTGAGGTATCGCTTCACATTCTCCACCACTTTATTCGTTTCGGAAAATAGCCCCTTGCAGGCTTCATAAAGTCTGTCTAATCTGTTGATCATTGTTTGAAACGTGACTGATGTTTCTGTCATAATTACAATATCGAGGTCTTTGAAAACTTTGGGATGATAAGCACTTCGACAAAATTAAGGATTAATGAGTGCTTTGGTCTGGCGGCAATTCTAGGTCTTTGATGAACCTTACGATTATTGAGGCCGATGATTAAACAATGTCCTGAGATTCGTTTGGTCCTTTGTTGAAGCATTTAAGCTTCTAGATGATTGCAGGGCTATTCAAGGTGGAGTCTGCAGCCCTGTAGAACTTCTTCCCTTTCTTTTAAATGATGTTTCAGGGCCCAGTGGCTTGGATAGCGTTCCATGGGGATATTCGCATTTGGTGTTCCTAGGCAGTCCACAGAAGGGCTCTGGGCCAAGGGATTGCAGAGCCTTCTCGGGCTAGCTCGTCAGCCGCTTCATTACCACGAATTTCGTCATGTCCTGGGACAAAGTAGAGAGTCACTCTGTTGTGAGCAGTGAGTTGTTTTAGCTTAATCTGTAGACCGTCAAATTCAATTCCACCAAGCAACCAAGTCAACCAAGCAACCGATGTCATTCAAACTTAATGAATACAGCCGGAAACTCAGAAGCATTACAGTTTGACGCCCATACACGATTTTAACCAATTACTGCGGTTCTATTTTCCTTATAATTATTGACTTTGATAAACCTTAAGTAACTTCATTGACGTGGGTATGTCAGCGTTGCTGAGTTTATAAAAAATCGAATTTGTATCAATGGAATCAAAAGCCGCATTGAAATATATGAAAAACGTACATATAGTTTTTTTCTTTATTCAAAAAGGTCCTGGCAATAGGTTCTCGTCAAAACAAAGACATTATCCACTGTGAATAAGTTTTTCCTGAACTCGTCATGGAATTCCCAAACACGGTTATTAGCTTTTCTACGCTAATAGCCAGTGGTTTCAAGATAATTTCTATGAAAATTTTCTTAATTGCGTTCAGAATGGTTAGATTGCTAGTTACTAGGATCTTTGGCTGGGACTTCGAAGCATCAAAAATAAAGTTGTATGCATCTTCTAGTTTTTTTTTTTTCAAAAACTTATATGTGAAATTCATCGCTGCAGCACTCTTCACACGTCTTGAAGGCTTATATTGCGGTCTCATTCTTGGACTCTCTAGAAGGGAAGCACAAACAGTATTTTCCCTATTTAATGACCCACAAATAGACCAGCACCTCACAAAGGATTCTGATGATCGGACGTGGCAAGCTGTGAAACAGGGGACAATCTATGTCATTCGTTTTATTTCGAATTCGCAAGATACGTACTCTGTAGCCAGCGCTCATATTTGAAAATCGAACGGTCCTCGAATTTTGTTTTTCGGAATATTGACACTACCTAATTCTAAAGTAGGTAATTGTCAAAATCATTCTAATGTAAATGTATTTGCGGTCAGGCTGTGTAAACTTCAGAAATTTTCAATAATTTAAGCAACAATTTTTTTTATATTTATTGAATACTGGGAATCAACTAAATGTGCAAACACAACGACGTCTCAATTTAAGATTTTTGTACAATATACGACAAGGCCAGAGAAAAATCCTTACATTTATGGGCAAATCTGTTTTAAGATTCAAATGCTGAAGGTCTACAACGGTTAAACCCAGCAAAATATCCTATTCTTACTTTTTTTTATGATGTAGGTTTGGGCTGTCTTTAAAGTGCACACAAAAGGCAAGCTCAGTAAAAATAAAATAAATTTCTCCGGAACTGGTGGTGGACCATCTAAGCATTGTTCCTTAACACAAATGCTTTTAATTCTTAGCGAACTTTTTTTCGCTTAGCTCCATTATATTGGATTTATCCCGAATTCGTTTTTTCCTAATTTGATCATTGCGATCCTGATTTTCTTCGATAAAAAACCATATTGCGACACTGTCCATGTTGATGTTGTATTATTTTTAAATTTTTCTTATTTTGTCATGTAAATTTCCATAATAAATTATTTTATCTGCCAAACACAATGCGAGACTCGTTCGAAAGGCGGAGGCTCTAAATGGCATTTTTCTTCAAAAATTGTCTACCACAACTCACATTCAATCCATACGCACTTTTCTTTCTCTTAAAAAATAAGCATCTCCAACCATTGTGCGTGCGAAGTTATATTTTTGACCCGAATGGAGGGACCTACAGCTTAGTGCCAGTTCCGAACGGGAATTTATTTTTGAGAAGCTTCTCATGACATTTCTTAGTCTTGGATGTTTGTCAGACGTTCGCCAGAGCTGGGGCAGCGAATTGAAACTTTCAGGTGGTACAGGTCGGGATTTGAACCTGCTTAGTGGTCCAACGCACTTAACCACTGCACCCACTTCTTTCTCTTCACCTGTGGATATTCAGTTTAACAGTTTAAGTTCGGCATTACCCTCAATTCGTTCAGCCCGTGCCTATCTGACTTCTATAGTTTTACAGCATCTTAGCGAATTTAAGTATTTTTTTCTGAAGCCCCAGAAACCTATACACCAACCCCACGGATTATATACTTATATATTGTAGATGTCTCTTGTGATTCTTTCACATCTCATATCACATTCCGATTAGCCCTGTCTTCAACAAAACTCATTCAATTTATCATAAAATGGAAAAACCTTCATAAATCATTCATAAGCAAAGGCTACCTACTACACGCAACATCAAGCGGGCATATCATTCGTATCAAGTCTCCCCATTTGACAATAATAATCTGCCAGATACAATTGAAGTAGTCATAAAGGCTTTAGCCGTCTCAGTGGCATCATAAAATCCAAATTCCAAAACCATAATGACACGATAAAAATTTTCTCATCACTTTGACACACACACAGACACACGAAAAAAAGTTGTCAACAACACTGTAGCAACACTGTGGATTAACTTACCCATGACACACAGCAACACAGTCCAAAGCAATATTCTGGAATTCCCTTGCCAGATTCAAAAAAAAAAAAATACGCCTACGAAGGAAGTAGTGTATTCGCGAATATTATGACATTGTGCTGAGGGTCTCTCCAGAGATGTGCCGGATAAAGGGGTGAAAGTAATTAGGGACAATTTTTTTTTTATTTTGTTTGCCTTTCCGCTTACTCGTTTGTTGCTCGTGTGGATGTACCTACAAGTGCAAACATCCCAAATGGGCTTCCGGCCTGTTGCTCCTGTTTAATTTAGCGAGATATAATTTTATTTCAGCATTTTATCTACAACAACAGAGGTGATGTAAACAAGTAACGAGGCTTTTTATGGGATTTGTCGGGAATTTAGAACACAAGGACAAAAATATTGCTGTTGATAATTATGGATGTAAATGATTTTTCACAGCTGGAAGAGAACAAAAAAAAAACAAAACGCCGGATAAATTAACAGGTGTTTGGGATTAAAAAGCTCTTCAAGGTAAAGTAGAATTTCATAATAAGAAACATTGCAGGGATCAAAGGCTTATACAAAACGTGTAATTTTTCGACAGGAGTTTAAAGCATTTTTTATTTTTTAATTATGTAAAAGTGATTGGGTAAGCGGCGACGTTAATTTATGCTCGTTGGTGGTTCGAGTGAGGACCCTTCCATTTAATTGAAAGGACACCTTTGAAACTTAATTTAATTTTAATCAAGCCAAAAACAGCAAAGGAAATATTTAAATGCGTAATACTCCGTTGTGTACGTCACGGTTCAGCCTCTCGAAAAGTCCTTTAGTGGAAACTGTCACAAAAATATGACGCCCACAAGCTCATGAAGCAGAATAACACTCGCACGTCAAGAGGGGGCCAATAGGCCCCCGAAACAACCTCATATCTCTCAGCGCGCGACAAATTCCTCATTTATAGCCAAATGTAAAAAATTATTTCGCTATTACGAGGAACTAAAAAATGTAACTCAATCTATCTTTTAAAATGTATAAAACGTTTATGTATTTTTACGTACAAAAAACATTTCCTATTTCACTTCTCAGTGAAATCACAGAAAGGACACTAACCATTCCAATGATTGTTTTCAAAAATTCAATTTGTCAGAAATTGAAACTTCTGAGCATTGTTTCAAGAGTAGGTTGAACCTCTAAATTTCCTTTGGCTCCAGTCATACCTATTACTGTTCCACTTTTTACGTATAGGTTCAACCTACTCTTGAAACAATGCTCAGAAGTTTCAGCGGCAAATGTCTAGGTATAACGCATACCTCAAATCATTTTGGCGGGAAGACTGTTAATCTGACAAATTTAATTTTTTTGAAAACTCTCAAAACACCATTTCTAAGCAGTAAGCCTCCATTGGTGGTACGACTAATAGCGTGCAAAAATATTCAAGATAACCATAACTATATTCCACTTTTGGACTGATTTGAGTGAGTGCCCCTTATCCCAATGTAGACCCAAAAAGTGTTGAGGCCTATCATCCGCAATGGCTTTGTATTTAAAACGAAGGTACGGTCTTTCTTGTCGTCTCAAGATCCGTTTGGTTGGAAAACTTTTCGTCATTCGCTCGTTGTGACTGCGACAATGTAATCGACGTATTTTGGCTTTTTGGCTTACATCCACATCTTTGTACAGCTGATAAAGTTTAACTCCAATTTGTTTAATTTTCTTCTGCCTACTCCTGGACACTCTTTCCCTGTGGTCTTTTTCCCTACTGCGGGTTGCATTATAGGATAGTGGAACAACTTGGTTCTTAGGGTCTGTGATAAGAGTCGACGTCTGAGTTCCGAAAATTTAATTCCGTTCTAGGCGTTAAGGCGCAATCAGACGCTCATCCGACATGAACAAGATGACGTCAGAGAACTTCTGTAATTCGCTCGTCATCTGCGGGCGTGTCATTTGCTAGATGACACCCGATCACACTTTCAACTATGCAAACGTGTAATCCTATATTAGATAAATGACTGACTGCTGTCAAACAAATTTGGTTATCCTGTACCAACAGCGATGAGAACCGATCACACGTCAGTTAGCTGAATGAATCGAATCATCAGGTATGTCATCCTGTTGGCACTGTTAGTGACATACTGGATGATAGGCGATCACACGGGCTGGATAACATGTCTGATCGCTTCTTTAGACGCGTGCTTCGCATTGATTAGTACATGGTCGATGGAAACTTCTCGTAGGTATTGCTCAGGTGGTCATCAAATTTGTCCTTAACCTAGGAGATGATAGCTACTGGTTAGCAGTACACCTTTTTTCGCACATTACAGGTACACACCCTCATATCCTTTGACGTTCTGGATGAAGGTAGGCGAGGCTATCTTCGGCTCTCTGAAAACTAAAAGCTTTTGAGGTGATCAAAATTCCGGTGTCAGTAAGAAAATGTTGTGAGTGAGCTCCTGTTGGTCCATAAAGGGTTCAGCCCTGATTTTATATCTTCCATATGCCTATGGAGCTGATATTTAAAGATGTCGAAACACCTCACACAGGTATAATATTAGTTCAACCTAACTAGAACTGTGAACGCCACCTTTAGTTTCATTCTAAGATTTTGTCCACTGCCATCCAGTACCAGAAGAAAGTGTTGCCCTTAACAATCTTCCAAAGGGGTTGGTTATCCAATATCTACCAGTCACCAACGCGGAGATGAGTAGGAGTTGATGGTGAGAGGAATTAGCTGAAAGTTTACGTATACGACAACTAGGCTCCCAATCTCGACATTCGGCCTCGGAAACGTCCAAGGTCCAAGGCAGCTCATGAACGTATTCTTTTGGCCATCTATTCTTGAAATGGGTTTGGACAGCATTTATTAGCTGGCAACCCTGAATGTTGGTAATATTAAAAGTCGAATGTTTTCCTCAATTTTTCCAACCTTGCTGGACAATTAAAGTGGAATACGATTTCAGTGGTGATTCCATGTGAGGCGTTTTGTTCTCAATCCATCTTAGTTTTTAAAAATATCTGAGAGGTCTGCTGCACTTCTTCAACTGAAGTTTGAAGTTTGAGAAGCATCTGCATATGCTCAACAGAGTTGTCTCCAGAAAATGTACAAAAGTTTATTACCAATTTCCCGTTGAAAATTGGCTTCTAATAAAAGTTAGCTCATTCAGCCCAAACAAACAAAGATCTTCACAGAGAGTTCCCTTTTATGCCAACCATTTTGGCCTTTTTGCCCTAGAAAATACTCAATCTTGTATGAAATCGTGCAGAATTTCGAACTTGCTTGTTTCAAGAGTGGAAAATGTGTAAAAATCTACGTTCTAAATATCAACATTTGTTATTAAAATTGAACCGCCAACCTCGAGACATCTATTTGACCTCGACTGAGAATATGTAGGTCCTGTTTGTTTGAATTTAAGCGATTGCCAAACGAATGCAAATTACGAAATTCTCGAAGCGAAAGGACTTTCATCTTTTATTGAAACAACGAAACAGTAAAAGAGCGAATACTTACAGCGAGCGAAATAAAATACAAGAGTTTCCCCTTAGAGCTTTTAACTATAAATTCATGAAGCTTTATTTCGTGATAAGTTGCGTGGTGACGAATGGTATAAGCTAGGCGCCAGATTTAAAAATACAATTTATTTGGATCGCATTTCGATAAGATGAAGAGGATGAAGATGAACATGATGATTACGAAGGTTCTGCTACAACATTCCGCCCCCCTTTGAAAGAACTCCTTTCAAGACGGAGCTGCCAGTTTATGGATAGGACGTCTGAACTCTCCTTTTGACATTTTGACATTAGACCATCTGGACCAGGGACTACGTTGATGATTTTACCATCAGCCAATCTCAACACTCGGGCTTGGACCCGTCCGATTTGTTCGACCTTACAGCTCATGAATGTATTCTTTATTCGCCGGCAACGCTGAATGTAGCTAATGTTTGGTACCTCTACTGCAGCCTCAGGAACCACCTTGAGAGATGACCCGATGAGCAGATGTGTTGGCGTAATAGCTTCGACATCTCTAGGGTCAATTAGACGCGAATTAATAATCGCCTCTATTTCCACTAGGGCTGTGGAAAACTCCTCAAACGTCAGCTTTGCTCAGGCTCCGATGGAGATGACCTTTTGCTACCTTTAGTAACGTACCCTGGGGTGTATAAAATGTATGCCTCTATTAGTACAAAAGTAGTTGATATTTTGCTGAGAAGAACTTTTGAACAGCATGTTGCGCAATTCCAATAGCTCAGATTCAGCACCTACAAAGTTAGTTGCGTTATCGCAATGGATTCCTCGAGGAAGGTCGTCGGCTGACAAATCAGATACAGGCTCCAAATAAACTGCATTGCTAGAGAAACAAACTAAAACTGCGACAAACGTTTTATAAGGAATTATGCCTCTAATTTTGTAGTGAGTATAAACATGACCGCAGAAATCTACGCCACAACAGAGGGGTTAATCTCTCCAAAAGTAAATCTCCCAGGACTTGTTCCAACAGTTGAGTTGAAAAAATTTATTAAAGTAAAGCTTAAAGAAAAGTTAATCCGTGTCTCTTTAAGGGACATCTTATTTGAAAATCCGCCCACCTGCTTTTTAAGACTCACCTAACGTCTATCCTACAACCGTTTCCTTTACAAATAACACTCGATCGACAAACACAAAAATGCCTGCCATAACCAGACGGTAAAAAACACGAATCAACCAGACGTCTAAGAAATCCCTCTTCTTAACCCAATGCAAGGACTTTGACTAAACTCATCCAATCGAATTTATTTTCTTTTGAAGAAATTCAGCAAAAAAAAAAATAGAAAAAACTCTCCTTATTTATGTTCGCTTTAAGAAAATACGGGAAAAATGCCATCAAATCGAATTAGGCACAAGCAAATAACATTTCCCTTTCTATGATATACAGCTTTAGTATACGTAACCTCCCACTTGCAAAAATATTGTTCATCACCAAACATGACCTTTATCCATCATTACAGCTGAAGATGTTATTATCATCCATAGCAGCAAATCCATTCGCATAGAACTGATTCGATTTGCATATGATTATCTCGAAAAAATCTTATACTCATAGATACAAATCCGCAAGCCAAAAAGCAATCCTATGGCAGTTAATGGATAAAGAGTCCTCAAAGGTGAGCTCACATCAAGTTGGATCTTCATTTTAAAACGATTTATGGACACAAAATCTACTCGCACTCGCACTCATAATCGTATCTCCCGGATATAGTGTACCTACCTAGGTCAGACCTGTAAAGTGTTTGTCTGCGTGTTTTATGTTTCAACCTTTGCTTAGACATTCATCACCCTCCGGGGATCATCTTTCATATTTGATTCACTTTTATATTTGCGTTTTTGTTCCACGCTCGTCAACATTTTGAATTGGGAGCATTTTATACGAGTATCTATGCAAAAGCGTTAAGGGTATTAACATAATCATGAAACACAAAAAAATAAATAACCCTCCCTGGGGATGATGTTCTTAGGTTTGGTGATGTTTTGGAAAAATATATATAATTTTTTTTTTAACATGAACACGTAGGCACCTATTTGCGTAGTTGGATAAAATACTTTATTACCGTTGGGCATTTCACTTCAAATTGAAATAAGTAGACAATAATGTAACACGCAATAGGATATTCTTTTTTACATATATTTTTCTTCGTTGTATTTTTTTTTTTTTACCACGCAGACTTTGTTTTGCGTAGAGCACTTAGGAACGAACGATTGCATTGTTGTAGTTTAGTTTGTCATGAAAATGGGTCCGTAAAAGTGGGTCACACAATTCTGTTGGTCGATATGTTATGTATGCCTGCCCAGAAGCCGCATAGTTGTTTGATGAATTTGCTTCAAAGTTGGAGTTTTTTTTGGGGCTCGCGGACTAGAAATAGAGAGCAGATTCAATTTGTTTCGCGACATATGCCCCATTTGTCTTTTTAAAGGGTTTATTTTTAAGAGGTTGGTTTTTCGAATAGAGATAAAACTGACATTTTGTGGTCAAATCTGGCAACTCTAATGTAATTTATGTTCAGTTTGGTTTGCCATTTCATCATGAAAACTGCGCTTGCAAATCGTGCAAATTTATTTCGAAAATAATGGTTCAGTTCGCGAAGTTTATTGCAAGCTCCGTTCATTTTATGGCGAACATAATCGTTCATCAGAGCAATTAATTCGGTTAACCGTGGATAGTTTTCGCACTACGTTTACTCTATGTGATAATACGCATTCGCAGAGACGTCGAACAGTGCTGAAGAGGACTCGAATGCATCGATTCGCCAACGTGCACAGCAATTGAAGTTTTGTCCATCAACTTTATGTAAGATTTTGCGCAAAGATCTCTTCTTACGACCTTACAAGATCCAGCTTGTGCAAGAATTAAAGCCGCGAGACCATGCAATGAGATTGATATCGATTCTGATTTTCATCGCAAAATTTTGTTCAGTGATGAGGCTCATTTTGGGTCGGATGGCTACTACAAAATTGCCGCATTTGGAGTGAAGAGAATCCACATGAGACCCTTGAAACGCCATTACATCCACAAAAACTGACTGTTTGGTGTGGATTCATTGGGTCATACTTCTTCCGAAATGATGCTGGAGAGTCAGTTACCGGTAATGGAGACCGGTATAGAGCCATAATAACCGACTATTTTGTTCCCGAATTGGAATTTCGCTTAATGGACCTGTCAATTGGCCACCAAGATCGTGTGATTTGGCACCATTGGATCTTTGGGGATATGTAAAGTTGTACCCCTGTACAAATTATAAAGATCAAGGAAAACAGATTCAAACCTTCGAGTTGAACGATTACGCTCTGAACGTTCTAATGTATATGATTTATGCATTTCTGGTAAGGTGGGTCTTGTGGTTGTGCTTGAAATGTTCTAACGGGACAATTCAACTGGATTTTTCATTTGACTATCCTTCCATTCTTTTGTCTTCTACAACTTCCGAAGTTTTTGAATTACTTCGCAACTTGTGATCGTTGGACTGGCGGTACAAGGTGAGGTATGAAATCTGTGCGGCAACAGAAAACAGACGCATTCCTGACAAGATCATCTCAAAGGCGTTTAGTTTTTGTTGGCGGTGATATGAAGAGCCCTGTCGGGAAGTCTTGCGAAAATTATAAAGACTGCCATGGAGGATTAGGATATTGTACCAGGAAGACATTTAATCATTTTCGCACCATTCAAAAGAACACAACCTACGCGGCAAAGAAACGTGGAAACGTGGTGCTGGACAGATGAATTTAAGGTTGTGATATATAAAAATTAAAGCGGAGGGCTTGTTCCAAGTGCGTCTCTAAGAATAGATGAGAAATAGCTCGCCTTGATTTGGAAAACAGCCGTTGCAAAACTTCTCGGCATGAAGAAGTGCTAACCATGAAAATCTGGTTAATTACTCATCTGTGTCAAGGGCGCAAATGTTCTACAGCACTTGAGAAAACTCTTGAAAGCCGTTGGAATTTGCCAATTAATGGGCTTGAACATGCATGCTTGAAATATGCATGACAGTGTCTATAGCAAAAAACGTTAGACTCATATAAATTATAGAAAAAGAAGGGTTAGGGTCAGAATTGTCGAAGGGTCGGACAAAATCTGAGAGGTAGAGAAGAAAAATTTTGGTCTGTTTATTAAAACCGATAAACAACAAAAATTCTACTCACAATCAGACCGAGCTGAACTTGTGGCTTCGATGGTGTTGTGCATAGTGTGAGCGCTTGCTTGACGAGATCGCCTGTCTAAGTGAAGGTTCGATTCCTGATGATGGGGGAAAGGGTTTTTCAAATTTAATAACCATGAAATAGACCAGTACCACGCAAAGGAATCTGATAATCGGACGAGGCAAGCCGTGAAACAGCTGTAATTCCAGCCTTAGTGACAATCACAAGTAGTTGTGAATTCATTCAACCATTCAATATGTAACTGACGAAAAGCTTGGAAGCTAATAATAGCGTATGACATAAGGTAGGCCTTATAAGGTTTTTGGGGTCACATCTCAGGGCATCTTTTAATTTTTTGCTTTATCTTTTGAAATAACGGTACGTGCCATAAAAATTTTTTTGTGAAAATCACTTAACACTATTTTTCTCGAAAGTTGTTCCAAGGCTATCTGTATTTTTTTGTACTAAGGATACTTGAAATGGGGTAAAAAATGCTGTATACTCAGTTTTTGGAAAAAAAAATCGATTAACAGTAATTTATAAAACGGGCAATATCTCGAAAACTAATAGGCAACTTCAAAAAAATTTACATTTTTTTATAATATAAATTCAAACAAATCTGCAACTTAGATTTTTTAAATTATTTTTTTTTCATATAACGATTTTCTTAAATTTAAATTAAATTTGTTTTCTCAAAAACGGCTCCAACGATTTTGATAATTTTTTGTGCTTCGAACAACTATGTTAAAAGTGCGAAATTACATTAAAATCGTAGGTGTCGTTTTTGAGAAAATCAAATTTTTTAAAACCTAAAAAGTGATTTAAATAAATTTCTCACCATTAATTTTCGATTCAAAAACGCAACTCATGTACCGTGAAAGTTTCGTATGGCACTTGGCAGGCTTGCACTTTATTTTTGAAAAAAAGCATAATTTTTTTACTTAAAACTTGAAAAGCAGAATTTTCAAAGCAACATTTCGATCTGCTCCCAAAAAAAAAACAATATATTCAAGTTTGGTCTTTTCAATCATAAAATTATATTATGGGGAAACGTTTAGGATACTTGACGAAAGCCTACTATTACACAAAGGCATACTGTTAGTAAAATATAGGAGCCGCTCTTAACTGCGAAAATTCGAAATTAGCTATGACAGTTGATATATTATATAAAAAATTATATTTTATTATAACTATGCATTTACATGTATTTTGACAATGGGGATGGGAAAAAAAGCACGTGTTGATATATTGTGGAGCTGGAAAACCTCTCCCATACACCAAGAGCTTGTTGATGGTAGGCCCCGTCACCAAATAAAATACCATTATTGAATTGTCCTGTCTCTATAAAGGACAGCCATCTATAATTCAGAGATGCATCTGTATTATCTGGCCAGCACCCAAAAGAGTAATAGAAATGCCTAAATTCGCTCTCACTTTTTTTACCTATAAAACCAGACTACTTATAAATTACGGCCATTAGCGGTTCGGACTCGTGCTTAGCCTTCGAAGTTTGTTGAAAAAAAATGATTTGCTAAATTTCATCTGAAACAATTTATTCAAGAAGCTCCTAAGGCTAAACGCAAGGTCCTATCAAAAACCATAATAGCTCAATGTTTTTAGGATAACTATATTGCCTTTCATATTAGGTTTAAAAATCTCCAATCGAGCCACCATAGGCCGTCATCATGGCACACATTTTAAATAATTTTGTTAATTCACATTGAGGACGACTGACGACTATAGCATGTTCGAGAGAGGGAGATAGAGAGTAAAGGAGCGAATAAGTACATTTTTCGCATATTCAAATTAGCACAGGTACAACCCTATTCTTGCTTGGTGAATATGTAGCAGCAATTTAAAACTATGAGCTTCTTCGTATTTTATTTTTGCTAGGTTTAAATCTTTGAATGCTTTAAATCTTTGAAGACTTTAGTCAGCTTTTTCTTTTCAAATGTTCTGAATTCTTCTCGTAAACTATGTTTCCCTATCCCGCAAAACGATTCGGGCACTATGAAGGCACCTGGTATCTTGAAGGCCGTGTTTAATAAAGCTTTATAGGCATTCCGGCACAAGTTTGGATTTAATAACAAAGAAGTCCTGTGCCTATGGCTGGCTGTTTGACTTGCTGACATGTTATAGTTGTACACCTTTCATCAGGTCATCTGTATTAGATGTTTCAGCTTGCTGTTTTGGTTCAGCTTCTGAGATAAGGTAATCTTTGTCATCTCTTCACGAACCATTGTGAGTGCCCCAAGCGAGTTTGGGAATTGATAGCACGGATGGCTAAATATGGAAAAGACACTGTCCGAAAAGGGACAGTTTCGAGCCTATGTATTCTTAGAGTCTGGAATGTATCTTTACGACAAATATGTGCAGGTAGATGGAGTCGTAGTTATTCATACAAGATTGACATCAAACAAACAACAAAGTTATTTTTGGAGAATCGGGCCTACCACCAACATGTTGTTAAGTGACTTGTTATCCGAAATCTTAAGCGCGGGAGCGTATCGGGATCCCTCTTTTTAAAATCCCGTTTTTTTACAAATCCCGCCGGTTTCCTAAAATACTTTATACTGCTTTAAATAATCACCTACTCCAAATCTAAAAATGAAAACATGCAGGAGAGTTGCAGGGGGCAGCATGCCTCCCCATATTCCATTATCTGCCAACCCAATTTGGCAGCCGCGGGATTTCAAAACCGGGATTTTAAAAAGCGGAATATCGTTCCCAACCCCTTAAAACGCAGCATCGAAAAACACTCCATCAGCTTTGCCGCATAACTGCTCTGACGACGGCGAAAATAGAGCGTTACGCTCTCTAAAACGTGCAAGTAGTCTTTTATTCATCTTGAACAATCGCTTTGGAGTTGCTTGTTTTTGAGTAGAAGACCTGCTTTAATATCCACAGACCAATGAACGTCCGTGCCATGCGCCCGATGAACATTTCCTTTGAACAGAAGGTCGATTCCACATCGTCTGTCTGTCTGACTAGCACTTGACGTTTTTTAAGAAGTCACACGCCAGATTTTCTGGAGTTTTCTGCACTCAAAATATGTGTTTCTTCTAACTTCCAGAGTTTTTCCATATTTTCGTGCAAGTTTAATCGAAGCTTTTTATGGACGGGGACGAAAAGGGTGGCGGTCCTAAACGGGTCCACCCAATTTTGGTGCTGTTTTGTGCCACATGAAAGTTGATTTCGCCCAATCCTAATTTGAGTATCAGTAAAAGTTAATCTACCCATCTTAAAAAATGTTCCTAACTTGCGATACATAAGTTTCTGATAGAAACTCTTTCCTTCAACTTCCACAGATGCTTATTAACTAAAATAATTACAAAATGTGATGCATAAAAAAACACAACAACTTCTTATTAATTTACCCCCTAACTAAATATCAATGTCGACATCATGTTCACCTTTAGCCAACTCAATTACTGGTTCAAACTTCATTCCGAAAACCATTAATTACTTTCTAAATCAAATACTTGAACTGAACATTTCACATGCATTGCTCGTAATAATAGGCGTTTCCCCCCAGCACAAACCTTTAAATTGCTTAAAGCCGCGGTTTTACTTGCGCTGTTTGACATCTCACACCCTTTAGCCACAACGAACTACATATGAGGGTTACTAAAACTCACATAACCTTTTCGTTGGAGTAATTAGGTTGCGGTTAAATAATCAAATGAAAGTCTTCAGCTAGATGATAATTTCGACTTTTTAGAATTTCACCACGCAAACGTACATGTACGTTCCAATGCCGCCGCCGACGCCACCGCCACCCAGTATGAAATTAAATTTGATTTTCGTGCAAACTTGATTAATCAATGAATTCGTGCAAATTTATCGTGCAGGAGTGTGTGATTATTGAATGAGTAGAAAGTATTCATTTACATACATATTTCAATCAAAAATCAGCAGCCATTCGGATCGTTTTTGGCACCCTCATCAGCTAAGCACACATTTTCTATTTTACATTTTACATGTCCCTGCCTCTCACCTTAAAGAGGAATATTCCGTTCTGTTGCCGACATCCCTATGAAGTATTTCAATAAGCAGTAACTGTATTCCAGCTAGGTAAATCCTTTGAACTAAATTTCATTACCATTTCCCAAAAGAGTCGAATTTATTCCACCGAAGTATTTAATTAGGTACTTTTGTCTTCTAAGATGACACCCCTAAAATACCTTCAAGTTGACAAACAAAACTTGATGAGCCAAGGCAGTGTCTGACATTGATACCTTGGCGCTAAGTAAAATTCTAGTAAATCTATGTAGCTAGCTTGTCAAAAAAAGGAGAGTATGCTATCCTTCCGGTGTTACGGTTACACAGTTAAATAATACTCATTCAAGTCATATGTAGAGGATGGAAGCTTTCATGGTCGGTATATATTTGCGCCTGCTAAGATGACAGATGGTAGCAGGAAAAAAAAATATTCCAGGATTATCTATACAGGATGGGCTCTAAGAGGGTTTAAGGATATCTCAAATGGTATAGTGAATTATGCATGGATGTCGTCGTCTTCTATTTAAGTGCCTTAAAAGAGAGCTCAAGTTGATTGATAGATTTACACAGGTGAAGCAACTTTATCAGAAAGGTGGATTAGGTGCTATGGAAAGGTTGAGTCCTTTCAACTGGATATAATTCAGAAGGCTACTGGTATTCATGAATGAGCATTTTATTTACATGTTTGGTTTGAGGGGTAGGCGGGGCGTTCGAAAGATGTCTATGAAGTTGACTAAATTGACTAAATTGACATGTGTTCATTTGGATGAACGAAAGCTAAACTAACAAAAAATGTAGGTAGATGTTGTAGTCTTAAATTGCTTTAGGGGAAACGTATTTAGATGATATCAAAGCGAATTTAAAACAGAAGAGGGTTTAAAAAAAACACTCATTCCGTCAGTGATACAGTTCAAGAAGAACTATCAACTGATGCCGTATGTATAGCTTCTTAATATCATGAGGGGACGATATGTTAGTTCTAGGTATATTTTTCGTATTATAAATTTTACCTACTTCCATTGAGCCTAATGCACTTTCAGCCTGCAAAATTTAATTAAATATTTGGCGCTTTAATGTTATGTTTTTGGCGTAAATTAAAAAGCGCAAATGACTAATTCACCAGAAAGTCAACCCCGATCCGGCGGCTATTAAAACTTTAACTATAATTCTTTATATTTGTTCAAGCTTCCCATTTGATTTGCACGTAAACTCCTTTATATGTGCAAATTATATGGATAAAAAGAAATGTTTTTGGCATGAGTTCAAGGGGCCTTTGCAGAGAATGCAGGCTGCCACGTATCAAACAGAGACTCTACATGGTTTGGGTCTCCGGAGTCCATTCAGTACTTCAGTAAGGAAGGCACCTTCAATGAAGCTCACTTCGACACCTGAGCTTGAATTGTTGCCATCATGAATTCAAAGAAAAAAGTTCAGAAGAGAATTTAACCTTTTTGGCTTACCAATCCGACTTGTACCATATTAAAGTTTTTTATTCGCTGCCCCAACACTTGCGAAAGTCTGACAAACATCCAAGATTAAGAACTGTCATAAGCTGTAGAAGCTTCTCAAAAATAAACTTCCGTTCGGAATGGCCATTAAACTGGGACCTCCACTCGTGTCAGAAAAAATTATATCATCGCTCCACAATGGTGGGAGAAGCGAGGCTTTAGGCCCTGTATCAGCCGTTCACACCTAATATAGCTCTTTACAATAAGCAACATCCAGTCAAGCTCTATAATGTGATCAGCATGTCATCAGTTCAGTACAGGAGCGACATTGTGATCTAGTGAATTAAAGAGAACGGGAATTTTCTAGTAACTTTGGCACTTCACCCTTATTTAGAGAAAGTACCACAGGCCATTTTTAACCCCCTTTAACATCGCTTACGCTTACAACAAAGCTAGAGTGATAAAATTTTAAGGATTGATTGCAACGCATAGCAGCAAGCTTTTTCCAACATCGGTCGTTTCAAATGTTCACACTTAGGGAAAATCCTTGGAAATATCAATCTTTTCATCAGCCGCAATGAAGCTGCATATGTTGCTTTCACCCTCTGACGTCCAGAGGAGATGATTTACTCATTCAAACATGCCCCATATTTCGGCAATTGGATGCGTAACTATTTTATATAAATGAGGTCTGTCTGTCTGTCTGTCCGAGCACCGTATGGCGAAACCGTTCGCCGGATTTGCTTCAAAGTTCGTATATAAGGTCCCTGGGGTTACATCTCGGGGCATCTTTTTAGTTTTTGCTTTATCTTTTGAAATAACGGTACCTGCCATACAATTTTTTTTGTGAAAACCACTTATTACTATTTTTTTCGAAAGTGGTTTCAAGGATTTCCGTTATATTTTGTAGTAACGATATTTGCGATGGGATAAAATATTCTGCATACTTAGTTTTTGGAATAAAGTTAATAAAGTTTTTACAATAAAGTCGAACAAATTTGCACACTTTCATTTTTGAAATAATTTTTTTTTAATTTTTTTGTCATATAATGATTTTCTTAAAGTTAAATCAAATTCGTTTTCTCAAAAACGTCTCATACGATTTTGATGATTTCGATAACTTGATAATTTCGAATAGTTGTGTTAAAAGTATGCAATGTGCGAAATGACATCAAAATCGTAGGTGCCGTTTTTTAAGAAAATCAAATTTTTTAAAACCTAAAAAGAGTTTTAAATAAATTTTCGATTCATTTTGCGATTGAACAACGCATCTCATGTGCCGAGACGAGTATGACACAGTCGTGCACTTTATTTAAAATGAGAAAGAGAATTATATACAAAACAGAGTCTCGGAAACTGAGCCCTTTCTAGGTTACTGGTCCTTATGCGGACGCTCTAAGCTTAACTATATCACTTAATACTATTACCTTTCGGCCTTAATTAATAATACATTTTATTTTTTTTCCAATATATATTTTTTTTAACAAGAAAATTTTTTTTAAAAAACTTGACATCTATATTTATTTTTAATTTTTTTTTTTTTTTTTTTTTTTTTTTTTTTTTAATTTTTGATTAAAATCCTTTCTAAAGCGAATATAAAGGAATATATCCATGGTCATTTTGAGAGAATTAGATTCGCCCGGTTCGGTATGCGTTGTTGATCAGTTGTACAAGTGTACAGCAACATAGACCTGGTTGAGCGGGCTGGGATATGTACAGCAAATTACAACAACGCTCCAACCTGCAGAATATTGGGCTCTTATCCGGAGGGACAACGCAGTAGTTGCCTTAGGTTGCGTGCACAAATGAGGTATATTCATTTAGATGGAGACTCCTCAAGTTCCGGTGCACAAAATAATGTATAGTTAGAGAAGGAGGGGAGAAGGGGGTAGCCTATTTTCACTCGATTTTAAGCCTATCGGTGATATAACTTCCAAACTATTATACCTTTTATACATTACGAAGAGACAAATCAGTAGCACATCCAAATATTGACAACTTTGTATAATTTATATAGCGATTATTGTCTGAACTTTTGTCTCTGATTTTCACAAACAATAAAATGAATATATTAATGTCGAAACAATATAGTTAACAGTTAAACAATTAAATAGTTAGAAGAAATAAGAAAAGGTTGGGTCGATTTTCCGTGAATCCTTCTGTCATCGTCCGGACTTAGTTAGACAGCAAATTTCTAGAACTTGCTCTGAAAAATAATGGATTATACCCTTTTCATCTAACTCAGATGCACAGATGAGAGTACAATTTGGCTAACGGCTTCTGCGTTAAGAAGAAGAGGACGCAGAAGCCATTAGGAATCGTCATTCATGCGAGATAGTCACTAACCACCATAATTTGCATGAAATTTCTGGAAGACCAATCGCCGCAACTCCTGTAAAAGAAAAGCAACGTTCCTTCAAAAAAGAAAAGCAAAGTCCCTTAACCTTTTAGCCATGGACTGTTTCCCTCTGGGGGGATATAAAATAAAAAATTAACTTTAGGAAGCCTAATATTTTGGACATTGCATCCATCATCATCTAGCTCAAAATATGACTCTCCAAAAATCTCGATCTGTCCTGGATCATCGTGTGGTATCTCTAATATTTTCATATTGATTGGAAAAATTAAACAAATGGATGCCTCTGAAGAATTTAAGCAGTCCAATTGCATAGCCTACTTTTAGGCACAAATGAAATGACTGAATATTTTTGTAAATTTGTCGAAGATAAATTATGAAAAAAAAAAATTGTTTCATTGGGTAATATTTTTTACTAAAATGTCATAAGTTTACTTACACAAAGTTTTTATAAGTTTAAAAATTAAATCATTAAAATTTGCCCTTAAACGCTGACGGTCTATAACTTAAAATGAAGTGAAAATAGACACCGCCTTTCACATAATGTTTCGGGCGCTTGAATTTCAAGTATATCGTCTTAAAGAGTTCAACCCCTTAACTGGGACAACCCATACATGTACACCCTACTTAATCGTATTACCATTTCAATGCCACTGTTTTGGAAATAACAAACTAATCACTCATTCATGTAACAATTGGACCTGAATAAACAAATTCTTTTGAGTTATTAACAACTGCCAATCTAAAAAAAAACAACGCCTTCACTTCATGTTGAACTCAGTTAATTGCCTAGAGAACTGCCCTCAAATCCAATTCACCCGATTGCAGACATTGCATGACTCCTCTAGATATAGTCTAATGCTATAAAAAGTTTTCCACATTTCTCACTAAAACCATCAATAATAGAGTGCAACTAAATAATTCACAGCAGCACTTCAGTTTATATTAGCCGAACACAGAAAGGGAAAAAAGAACTAGGCCATCCACATTCTTGTCAAAGATACATGCACACGTAATAGGTAAAATTTTATTCGATCGATAGAAAATTTATCCTAAAGTACGACTACAGACAAATTTGATTTGTTATTCCAAAGATAAATCATTTGCTCCACTGAGTATCTTTAATATTCGCAAAAATGTGGACTCAAATTTACATCTGCTATTGATGCAAAGCCTTACCAAAGTGGAGCCCTGCCATCAGAAAGGGGCGGGCCTATATTGATCGATTAACCAGACTTAAATGTTTGAAAAATTGATTATTATTACTTGTTTGGACGTTTAGGTTTGATGTCAGAACTTTGGCCAATCCATCATAATTGATGAATGTCTTTTCGGTGAATTACAGCACTACAAGCATCCGGATTTCGGGTGAAAGTTCAGTAACTTTCAGCATCTCTCCCACTCAAGTATGAACCTATCATAGATACATGGTCGTAATGAGGATGATGAGTAGCTAGGCTACTCCTAATTTGCTAGTGAATTGAATTCGATTTTCTTTTCATTGAAACGGCTTAATTGATTTTGATTGATTCCTTGGATGTGTTTCAAGGATTTCTGGTTTCTTGACTTCAACTAGGTGCTTAACATAATTTATTCTGCACTTGAGTAATGCCCAAGAAGGACTGTAACAGAGAGAGTGAGAGAGTTGTGCAAGAAGGTTCTTGAACTACATATGTAGCATATGCGGATGAACAAATGATAACCAATGTGTCCTTGTGTCCTACGTGACTACGAAGCCGAAATGTGAAGGGTGGTCCAATGAAAATGCAAGATGTTAATTCTAATTAAAACAAAAAGTTTTCAGAAAGATATCTTAATATTTTCCATTATTATAGAAGGATCTATGACAATTATGTGTAAAACAAAATATCAACCAAAAGCCCGCCACGGTTCAATTTCGTTAATGTGCCAAATTATCTCATCCTTTAGCTCTTGAATTGTTCTTGGCTTATTGAAGTACATTTTTTCTTTTAAATAGCCTCAAAAGAAAGAAGTCCGACGGTGTCAAATCACATGATCGTGGGGCCAATTAACATCATCACGACGTGATAACACGGCCAGTTGCATTTCTCGTGCAAAAGAGCCATTGTTTCGTTGGATGTGTGGCAAGTGGCACCATCCTATTGGAAACAGATATTGTTCAGGTCCATATCGTCAATTTCTGGCCTCAAGAAGTCCGTTTTCATCTCGCAATAGTGAACACCACTCATGTTAACTTCTTGGCCGACCTCATTTTCGCAGAAGTGCGGCCCGATGACGCCGCCAGCCCATAAACCTCACCAAAATCTTTGTAGATGCATCTGCTTTTTAATAATCACTCGTGGATTCGCGTTTGCTCAAATGCGGCAATTCTGCTTATTAACGAGACCACTGAGGTGAAATTGATCACGAAAAAAAAATCACGAAGTCAACGACATGCATTGTGATTTCAACGCCCATTTTGGTAAAAGGCTTCAACAGTCTTAACGCACTACTCAATTATGTACTATTAATTATGTTCAATGTATGTATTAATTATGTATGTATTAATTATGTTCAATTTGTCAAGCACTGAAATAAAAAATGTCAAATTAAGTTGGGCGCAAAAACTGGACGTTAAGGTGTGACTCGCAATTAACATCGTGCATTATGGTTGGACCACCCTTTATTTTCTCACACTTTTTTATTGTCTCTTTAAATTAATTTGCTTCGTTGAATAGCAATTCCTACGTGATGTCCAAAGACATCAACAATTCCCCGGAATGCCCTTTTTTTCAAACTCCCACTAATTTTATGACGTCTTTTCTGTAAATTTTGTCAATAATGTCGTCAGACGTGAACTCGTAGTCTGTTATCCAACAAGGGAAATCACCTCACCACCAATCTTGATGCAACTCACCCTTATTTTTAGAACAACTTTTCCAACAAGTTATCAGCACATTGAGATCACCTGTAACCAAGTAAATAGCCAAGGTATAACCCTAATTAGGCGCGTAAGCTCAAAACTGGGTCGTCAGACACGACAAACAAATTAAATAAATTGCTCCCATGTTCAACATAAATAATGCATGTGTCCTGTGCGGTGCGTTTGACCACCAACACCACTCATTTTTGCGCGTTCATTTTTCATTTTAATTTTATCAAAAAGAAAACGAACAAAAAAAAACAGTATTGTTCGTGTTCATTGTTTTATCCGGCGTTATACCTCCTGCAAGCAGTGCACGTGCATTTTATTCAAATTATTTATTACAAAGTGTAACTTTTCAGTTTGCATCCTGTGTGTGTGGCACAATGAAGGAGTGCGACTACAAAAAAAAATAAAAATAAATAGCTCAAAGCAATATTAAAAGTAAATTTATTTTGCTACATACGAGAAACAATCAATTTGTAATTAGGTCAACATTGCACATACCTACATGAATCCTCGTCTGTCAGAAAGGATATTTAAGTGAATTTTAGTATTAACAACGAATAGTGTAGTTCTATGTCAATCATAGTGTAAGTTTCTGTCAATATTTGGTTTGTATTTTTTTTAAATGGCAAACTGCAAAATAAGAAACCAATTTGCATTAGAAAAAATGCCCTTAATAGTGTTACGCAGGAGTTAATAAAAAGAAGAAGAAGAAGAGACAAACCTTAATCTTTGATCGATTTATTTCTGTGCGGTGCGGTGTGGATGTATGTGTTTAAGTGTGTGTGTGTATAATTAAGTTTTTTTACCTTCGCAATTCAACCACCGATGGATAATCTACTTTGCAACATGGCGAGTAACAGTAGATACTCGTCTTACAATTGCTTAACGTCGTGGGATTCTTATGATAAAATTCCCAGGTAAGTTTTCATTTTTTTGTATATATACTATAGGTAGCTACATTTTTAGGTGGAGCAAACAATGGGAGAATAGAGTTTCGAGAAAACTGCAAAATTTATCAAATGGGCAGTCAAGTTCTCTATATGTCTTGGTCCTAGACCCTTAGATTATGGATCTTATTATTTTTATGTATTATGACTTTATCGGTAAGAGCAAACATTCCCATTAATTATGGAACACAACGTCGTTTAAGCTTCGCAGTAGATCATTCTTTCACTCCAATTTTCCAAGACCAAGATTTTTTGTTTATATCTTCGGGCTATAGCTCACAGATTGCTTGATTGCCGGTTTGTTGGCATAAGATCGGGTCCTACAAATGGTTCCCTACAAAAAAAGTACAAAGGGATCAAAGCTTCGAAGCGGCCAACTAACATCATCAAGACGGCTGGTAACACGATTTGGGAATTTAGTGCGCAAAAGATCTTTTGCGGCATGGGCTGTGTGGCATCCTGCATGAACCAGAGGTTTTTCAAATCCATGTCTTCAATTTCCGTAGAAAAAAGTCGGTTATAGTGCCCACCGTTTATCAAAACTCTGTTCCCAGCCGCATTTTCAAAAAAAAAAATTGGTCCAATGATGCCAGCACTCTACAATCCGCACACTCTCGGCTACAGCAGCCACATCGTCATCTGCGCAAATTGTACGACGACGGGGACCATGAGTGTTGTCCACTAGCATACCAGTCTCACGAAATTTTGCGTACAGCAGGAGCGGTGGGTGCTTCATTCGGCCGAAACTTCTTTTTGAACAACCCACTGTTTGGGCTATACACCACTCAATTTGGAAATAAGTTTTCAATATTTCCCAACCTCGTTCAAGCGCAAAGTGATTCATTTCGTCCCGCTGAGGTATAATACTGATTTTCTGTCAAGATTTTGACGGGAAACAGCTGTCATTGTCAAAATAAGCTATGATTTAAAATGAAACCACTAGATGGCCGCTGCGATGATATTTTAAATGATATTTTCGTCTAAGACTCTTAACCACTGAATTATTGAACATAATAATCTTAAATGTTACATGGTGGTGAGGAATAAAAAAAATGCAATACATGTTTTAGGATATTTTCATTTTGTTCCAACAGGCACCCGACCTATGAAAAGTCTCTACACTTTGAAACTGGTGTATTTTATCTATTGAAAGTGTTGGTAAAGAGGTTTAGCAATGGAAGAACATGCTTCGTCGAATCGACGAATTTTAACGTTATTATTGCTTGTTTCCTGTTCGTTTTGAAAGGTGGTAGCCGTGGTCAAGCTGTGTCTTTTTTTCATATTCGGCGACGCAACGGCTTTGTGGCAGCACAAATTACAGCTTTATGTCTTTTGCTTTGTAAATTCTGCCAAATTAACTAAATCTGTGAAAATTTAATTTAAGAAGTAAATATTACTATGAAACATATATCTGTAGATTTTTTTATGCTAGATGAGGAATTCTTTTCGAGTTATTCAACGATGAACGGTGGGCTCTATGGGGAGCGTCGAGTGTAAAACTTTCAACGCATTCTTCTCAACACTATGTTTTTAAGGTCGGTGGCTACTGCCATTCAAAAACCGCTCGGTGAATTTGAATAAAATTTCTACAACTTTTTTAAGGCATATTCATATGAAAATTAAAGCTTGATTTGTTATCGAAAATAAACTCAAGAAACTTAACTTCAGATACTCTAGTAAAAGCATAATTTTCAGCCGGCTACACGAATTTTGGCCATATTTCATTTTGTTTGGGGCCAAAATTCATTATGAAAAATGACCCCAAACTTGGGGAAAAAATACCACTTTTCCCATTGAATTTTTTTTTAATTATAAAGAATAGTCGAATGGAATTTTGGGGGACGCGCTGCCCCCCTGCAACTCCCCTGCTTGGTTTCACTGTTAGATTATAAGCATGTATGAGGTTTGGTAAGCCACGTATTAGAATGATATACAAATATTTATTGGGTATAAACAAAGTTTTCATGTACCCAACCTCGCGTCTACTTCAAATCTAATAGTGAAACCAAGCTGGACCAAATCCCATTACCATCACGAAATCATTAAGAGTTTAAAAAAAAATAATAAAGCTTTGCGGCCTTTATTTTGCAGTAGTTAGTTAGTACAGTAGTTAGTTGGGTGCCATTTTTCATTTTGAAAAAAAAATTTAATTCTTGGGGCCTTTGTTCATTTTTGGTTTGGGGTCATTTTTTACTTGTTTTCCCAAACATAGGGATCATTTTTCATACTGAATTTTGGCCCTAATCTAAAAAAGAAAATGGCCCCAAACAAAATGAAATATGACTCCAAAAATATGAAAACTAGCCCCAAAACACAGAAATTTTTGGGGGCTTTGTTCATTTTTGGTTTGGGGCAAGATTCGTGTAGCTTTTTCAGCCACATAAGACCAAATCGGTGGACTATATGTTCGGGATATCGTGCAAAAATTTACATTTAGGCAAACTAAGTTCCAATTCGTTTTCAGAACACCGTTCCTAGAAAAAGGACAATCTCGTGCTAAAAATCAGATAGGTTGGATACTTTACAAAAATACAACATTTTAAAATCATCAGCAAATAAAAGGCATTCACACTTTTTGAAAAGTTGAGGAACTTCATTCACAGGGAGTGCAAATAGCAAGGGCCCTCAATGACTTCCTTGTGGAATACGAGAAGCTGCGGTTACCACTGAAGATAGAAAACCATCCAAAACTACGGAGGTTGGAAGAAAGCCACTTCGAGATGTGGTCAACTTTAGCTGGCCTTCCTATCAATGTGGAATCATTATTAATCAATCCCTAAACGATACTGAACTGAGAGATAAATTCGAATTAAACTAAAAGGATTAAATAGACAAATTCTTTTCGAACAAATATCTAAAGCTAAATGGTTTGGTGGTTATACCTGTATATTTAGTTTACACATTTTTGAGGGTTGCGAACAAATTGGTCGGTACCCTTAGAAAGATCTCTATATAATAGAAAATAGAAACTCATGAATTAATTATCTAAATGAAATTATAGAAAACTGTGACTGTGACTTTTCTTTCTTCACTAAAAGGTTACTTCATCTACTTAATTTAATTAAATTTTGATAATATCTCAGATGAAATGCCTTTGATCTCGGAAAATATTTGTCATCATTCTTGCAAACACATGAAGAATATATTAACAGTTCACTATATAAATGGTAGCTCAATCTATATAAAAGTACATACATAGGTTTTTTTCCTATATACCATATATATAAATAGAGTTTGACACATTTGATATGTTATTTCACGTAGGTGAGGTTAATTGCCCATTGAAGAGTGATGAATTTTTTTGGAGATAGCTTTGCGGAATATTTTAAAAACAAAAATTGTATCACATTAGGTGTAGGAACCCTTTTCGGATAGACAGTTTTCCAAAGCAATGCTCTCTTATCTTATTATAATATTATCTTTAAAATTTTCTTGAAGAATCACATGTCTCACGAAGCATGAAATTCTCTATAAAAGTTCACAATGTGCCAAAGGAAAATAGGTATGTGACGTATTTGTTTTATTTTCTAATATTAACACCTTTCACCCCTTCCCAACCTAGGAAGCTGTACCGCATGAGTATAAATAACAGAAATCCTCCGAAATGGTTAAAACAATTTCAATACCTAGAGAGAAGATTGCCATGTTCATAGAGTTTAAAAAGTTTTTGAAGGAGTTTTTTTCTGTTGTCGGATGTTGCTACTATCCGATGGAGCGCTCAGACACAATTAGTCCATTTTGCTACCATTCAGAATCCTTACATTTCCCGTCTTTCGAACAAAGATGAGAAGAAGTTTCAGTGATGAAGAGCATAGATGTTCAGCCCCGAAAATCCGCCACCTGACAAAGGCCGGACAGCTGCAGAGAAAGTGTTTTGCTGTGTCATCTTCCTCACCGCAAGAAGGACAGGTAGTGGTGTCGCCAAGACCAATACATTTAAGTGTTTAGCAAAAGCTTGGTGGCCAGAAAGGATGCCTAAAAGCAGCCTACAGTCGATTTTCCTCAGAGATAGAAGAAAAGATGCAGACCTTTTGCAAATTTCCGGGTGCAGTAGTTTGGTCTGTCTACATCCACCGCAATCGCGCTACCGAATTTTGTATTCACGAGAAACCCAAGAATAAATGGAAGACATGGCTAAAGATGTAGGCAGACCCAACACAGGTTCGGGTCCTCAGAAAACTTCTTCTGAACCTTCCTAGCAAGCTGATCCGACTTCTCATGTCCCTGAATGCCAGTGAGACTTTTGACAAGTTTCACTCTGTTTAGCTTTCCGACTAAATTCGGTGAAAGCTTGAGTTCGGGCACTAACTTGGACGAGGTAAGATGGTTTGGCAGCGCTTTTAATGGAGCTTGGCTGTCACTGCAAATTCACATGCTTCTAGCCCTCCACCTGTTGTTCACAGTATAACGCATAGCCATTCAACCATAATGGCAAAAACCTTCGCTTGGAAAACGGTCGCATGTTTACCCAAAGGGGAGTGAAGTCTTATATTATCGCACCAGACCCCTGTCCAAACACGATGACATTGAATCTATAGTTAAGAGACTGTCCGAAGCCATTCCGTTACCTGAGGAAAGTCGACGTCAGTGTCATTGCATCAGACGGCATATCCATTATATGGTCGAAGGATAATTCTGGAGCAAGTTCTTCAAAATTCCAGTGCCATCTCTCTTTAAGCGAGAAAAGTTTTTTTGATGATAGGAATATTCATCATAGCATCTGTACGTCCAAAATAGGCCGTTCTTTGGTGTTTGGCAATAGAGATAGTAACACGTTTTCGTGAAAGCGGTCGTTTAGATCCATTTCCTTTTCGGAACCTTTTTGGAAATAAGACCCACAACTTACCAAAAGCTCCTCTACTCTGCCAGAAAGTCGACAGTGCTTTATGGGTTTTCGATTCTACATGCTTGGACCATAGATTTTTTTTATCGAGGATTACTCGATTACTCAACCATGGGACAAACCATGGTTTTAGGAAGTTTCATTGAAGCCCATTTTTACTGCACCAAACATCGACCAAATCTAGGGATCTCTGCGCCTTAGAGCAGACAGTCCCTAGGTTTAAACCGACGGAAAAAACCGCGACGTCATCCGCATAAGCTTGAGTGTACTTTCCAGGAAGATGGAAGATGGAAAGCCGTAAGCAGAGAGTCTACCAGCATACACCATAAAAGAAAAGACAGAACACCAACTTGCCCCTATTTACCCCTGTTATGACGCACTTGCCACAATCTGCCTCGGCTACTAGCGCCCTGTATATTAACATTGCTTTAATCCACATCATCCAAGGAAGTTGAAGGAGTTACTCCTCGCCCTCCTTTCGAAATTTTTGTGTTAATTTGTTGCCCAAAAAAAGACAAAACACAACTAGATGAGTTAAGATTATGTAACTCGAGTTGACTTAGTTAGGTTATTATTATTTTTTATTTAAAAAAAGCCTTTTTTAGCCTATGTGGTTTGGCCTTTTATAAGGAGTCTGCCTTATACATACAGATTGACATTAGACCCTAGAAAGCAGACGTCATCATGTCCTACGGTTCTACGAGGTGTAGAACAATGAACTCGTCAAAAAGCAGCAGCAGTGTGATAAGTTATCACACCATTGACTGGAAAAAAAAAACGTTGCCTAAAGTAAAAAAAAGTATGGCTTGAAGCAATTGGTCATATACTCCGAAATCGGTCAAGTTGCAGGCTTTCGGTCCTGCAAATCGTAAATAGACCAAATCTTCACACTACGGCAAATTCTATTATCTAAGACGAACAAATCGAGACACGTCGTCTTTTCATCGACTTTAAAGCTCTGTGTCCTTGCAGTGTTCAATTCGGCAGCAGCTCATCTAAATTCTTCCTACCATGCACTAGATTTCGGCAAGGTAATGGCCTCAAGCTTGTTCTTGTGCAAACAGTGTGCAGGCAGGTGTGCTTGGACGCTCTTAGAATGCCGCCGTAGTAGGAACTTTTAAAGTTAGTTGGTTTTGAAGTGCATGAGGACAAGAATGTTTGTTCACCGTCTCGGACAAAATATCACTATTGATAGCAGCAACATTGAGGTAGTTAAAGAGTTAATCTACCTTGAGGTAAATACTAACGTACTAAAAAGTGGATATCCATCGAATTACCTTAGAAAACTAACTCCCGGGATCGCAGAGGATGAAATACTGCCGTGTCTCAGTGTCAGGGTTATGAAAGTCCCCTAGGAGGAAGGTTGCTTGACAGTACTACGCCTTCAGGACTACTTTGGGTAGTTCTAAATAAAACTACTTTCGATCGAAATCACGTAAACTGTATATCCAGTCCGCTGACATTTGAAATTCCAATCAGACGATAAGCATTCACTCTAACAGCATCACATACAACACACAACACGCACACACACAAGACTCAAAGTACCTACGTTTTGTCTTCAACTGGACAAGAAGATAAAAAAATAAAAATAAAACTAAAGCCAAATCGATTCAATGAACTTCTATGCGCAAACAAAGCACGCGAAAGGCAAGAGCAATCGAAAAGAAAACTCTACCATATAACATTAATTCGTCTGACATTTCCAAAACAAAGGACTTTATTTGATTGTGGTTATGGTGGCGCTTTGCCGTATCACAGCCATCATTGTGTTAGCACTTTCTCGCTTTCATAGAGACCAGTTTAACACCCATTTCGAAATGGAGCATCTCTGCTTGAAGCATGATATCGGGGAGAGTGTCACATTTGGTTCGTTCCTCAGTGAGTGGCTCCGTTATCCTGTGCCACATCGTTTCTGTCTTTGAGCTCCCAACACTTAAGACTACTTATTTTTCGTCTCTTCTGCTTTCTTCCAACTCATCGCCCAATTTATCGTAAACGATTCTGAGTGACGCAGGTTTGAGGTAGCCCAACTACATTACTGTCGAAGAGAGCTGTTCCTTTATCTTTGGAGCGGAACTAATCGACATTAGCTATACTCGTACAAGAAAGTAGTATACACAGATACTGGACTGGACTCATTTAGGGTACTCCTTGGTTTCTAAATTAAAATTAAAAAAACTCCTGACCAAAGGAAATTCTCCATGGTATAGGGGCTTTTATTCAATTGTAACGATGGATACGTTTTTCATTTCATAGCGTTTGCTATCAGTCGGGCTGTGTAATCCAATTTGGAGTTCTTCAGTTTTGATTTCGGGACTATATTGGTGGGTGTATGAGGTTTTTTTCTCCCCTCCCTATAAAAGTGATTGACGCATATCGATTGCAGTGTCCTTTGAACATTGATTGTGGCGAGTGTTTTTTTTTTTTTTTGTTTTGTTCGAATTTTGAGATATTGCAGTTTGTTAACTTTGTTTAATGTATGCATAGACAAAGATAGGTATCCATAGATACCATGAGTCCATCAGGACTTGGTCAGAACTCATTCAAACTTGAAATGGGACTAGCGATTTTGTCATCATAAAAGCAATTACAGTTGTTTGATAGTTAGTCATCCGAAGTTTCAGCATAAAAGCCAAACCTACAGGCGCAGTTGATATTTTTATATGTCACAAATATTTTGGATACGACATCAATGCTTTTTAATACCTGGTCAATTAAATAAAAATTCGTTTAGCGTTTTGCTATGTAGATGTAGGTGATTGCCACGTGGTTGTTCGGGAGAAAACAACAAAATATTACTTTTGTTAAGGATATCTGTTTTAAATTATGGTGCAGGTCAGCTTCTGGATCGAATACAAAAGTGCGTCATAGCTCATAATATCCAGCGGAGTAGAGTCTAAAATTAATTTTAACCATCGTTGTATTACCTTGGAATTGAAAAAAATCTGAATTGGCATATTGGAAATTAAAAACTTAAAGCTTAACAAATTTAGTATAGGTACAACCCATGGTTTTCAAGTCAATTATCATTTTTTGTATACCCTATCCTAAGGGTATATTAATTTTGACACATAGTTTGTAACACCCCTTAATATTCGTCGTAGACCCATAAAAGTATATATATATATATGATCAGGACCAAATCCTAAGCCTATTTAGCAATGTCCGTCCGTCCGTCCGTACGCAATTTTTAGGCGTTTAAAATTAAGATAGGAAACTGAAATTTGGACCACATATTCCCTAGGGCTCCGAAATGGTTAAGTGTACAAAATTTTTGAATACGCCCACTGCCACGCCAACAATTTAGAAAAAACTGTTTTAAGGCTTAAGTTAGAGAGATAAAGTTTTAAAACCTTCACAAGATATGTAGGTACTGCCTACCTTTAAAAATTTGTCATATAACGTTTTTTGCCACGCCTACTTTTTGAGGGCGTTTTTCACTAAAATGCTGTTTTCTTTGAAAATGTTCATAGAAATCGAAAAAAAATGTTTAACAATATATTTAGCCAATATTTTTTCCAATATATCGCCCATACGAAGTTTTTCGCCACGCCCACTTTTTGGGGGCGTTTTTTCAAAAAAATATTTTTTTTTCTATAAATTTTATAGAATGAAATAAAATGCTATCTATCATCTTCCTTATGAATTTTTTTCTTTGGGGTACATAGGGATAAGGATAGGGTATCATACTGTTCGACCCAAGCGGACTGTAGCCTTTCCTTATGTTTTAACGAAAATTTCAATATCCACACTTTGTGAAGTGAGGGAATTTCATCTTAAGATCGATAGTCAGCCCCGGATATTTAAATTCATGTTCTTTCTCTATTGTGGGTGCAGTGACTTAGTGGTTATGTGCGAAGCGACAGGTCGCTGGTTCAAATTCCGACCTGTACCAAATTCAAGTTTTTATTCGCTGCCCACCTCTTGCGAACGTCTGACAAACATCCAAGAGTAAGAAATGTCATGGGAAGCTTCTGAAAAATAAATTGCCGTTCGCAATTGGCATTAAACTGTAGGTCCCTCCATTCGTGTCAAAATTATAACTTCGCACACACAATATTTATAAAGGGTGTTTTTTTTAGAGGTTGGTTTTTCGAATAGAGATAAAACTAACATTTTGTGGTCAAATCTGGCAACTCTAATGTCATTTATATTCAGTTTGGTTTGCCATTTCATCATGAACAGGTGCAAATCGTGCAAATTTATTTCGAAAATAATGGTTCGGTTCGCGAAGTTTACCGCAAAATTTTGTTCAGTGATGAGGCTCATATTGGTTTGAATGACTACGTCAACAAGCAAAATTGCCGCATTTGGAGTGAAGAGAATCCATACGAGACCCTTGAAACGCCATTAAATCCACAAAAACTGACTGTTTGGTGTGGTCTATGGGCTGGTGGAGTCATTGGGCCATACTTCTTCCGAAATGATGCTGGAGAGTCAGTTACCGTTAATGGAGACCGGTATAGAGCCATGATAACCGACTATTTCGTTCCTGAATTGAATGGCATGGATGTGGATGAGATGTGGTTCCAACAACACGGCGCTACGTGGCACCCAGCGCACGTCACAATCGATTTATTGAAGGAAACATTTGATGAGCGCATAATTTCACGGGATGGACCTGTCAATTGGCCACCAAGATCGTGTGATTCGACACCATGGGATTATTTTCTTTGGGGATATGTGAAGTCGCTCGCCTACGCCAGCAAACCAGAAACTTTAGTGGTTGAAAATTGGACCTCTAGACTTGTCTGAACCAGCCGCGGCAGCCACATGCATAAAATTATGCTTCCAAAAGCCAAATTGATGGACATTAAAACGATTTTCTTTTGTTTTATTTCAATTCGAAGTTCTATACCTCTAAAAAAAAACACCCTGTATATCTATATATTATTTTTTTTTCCTTCTCTATTGGGAAGAACTTTGCCCTGCAGCTTATGTTGCAATGCAGAGTGGGAGGATTAAACTTAAAGCTTTCCTGTTAAGTTAGGTCAGGTTGAAGTGGCAGTCGGTGAAGCTGACTCACTGAGACCCAACAGAGTTCCGTTATGATACCGTGCGGATCTAAACCTTAACAACTCTGCTAGTTAAACCATTTGAAGCTCTAGCGAAAGAGATCTTTAACGTCAGTAGTTGACAGATCTTCAAGATTGTCATGGAAGAAGGCACCTAGGTGAACCTTACGTTTACGGAGTAGGATTGTCTCCTTTTCCCTTTCATCCATGCAGCTTCTGAAGAAGTCAGTTGAGTACATGCAAAGCCTAGTTGCATGCCTGCCTATAAGACAGTATCCAGCTTACGCCAAATCCGCTTTGTCGCTAGACAAACTGTCCATCTAAGGTTGGCTTTATCCAAACTTTCTTATAATAGCATTCATTTCCATGTCGAAATGCCTAAGGAACCTTTATCAGGTGAAATATCGGGTAGTTCGTCGGCTTTACAGTTCTCTGGACTAATACTCCATGAATGCAAATAACAAGGAGAGCAGGGATCACCAACCACCCCAGGAAAATAATCCTTGAAATAATGATGAATGCATTGTCGGATCGGTGACAAATTGTACATTTAAAAACGCAAAATTAGCGAGAGAATAAAAGCGAGCCAGGAAAAGGGAGAACACTAAACTTCTGTGTAGAAAGAAGAGTGCAAACGCAATCTCGCAGCTCAAGAAAATAGTCGTTCCATTTTCCGGTATATTTAGGAGCAATTTCCGGGCGCTCTACAAGAAAGCTAAGGAAAATGGAAACTTTTATAAATGTGTATCATGTCGAAGAGGTGTTTAGTGGTAAGAAGAGAACCCATGTTCTGTCAATGTAGAAGAAATGTCACACTTACGGTTGGTACCAAAATGAAAAACAACAATTCCACAGGCTCTGATGGTCTGCCAGTGGAACTCTTTAAAAATGGTGATAGTTATGTATCGGAGAGATGCATGCACAAAATCATCAACTAATTATGGGTGGAAAAAACCCACATAAAAAAAGCTCACATAACGGTGGCCGAGTTCGGGATGCCGTGATCCGACTGTGTCATGTAATGCTAGAGTGCATGGGGTGAACCTGTGCATGCACTGCAATTCGGCAAGGAGATGCACTGTCATCGACCGCTGTTAACCTGCCGTGATAGAGGATTTTAAGGCAATTGATTAACTGGCATGTTAATTTTCTTTAAGCAAACAAGCAAACATCTGTCCTCTAACTAGGACTAAACGTCAAACAATATCTAAGAAGAAACGTCGAGATGATTAAAGAACTCACCAACCTCGGGATTGAAATGAACTCTGCAAACCACAGCTTAGTGGACATTACCCTTGGAAACCGCCGCTTCTTTGGTTTGACTAAACTCACTCGTAAGCTCTACATAACATTGATCTTGCCAGATACTGTAGGTAGAAAGGGGGAGGAGATACAAAACTCTTTCGAATAAGAAATGGCCCTGCGTGCAAGGATGGCTGTACCACGATTTAGATGTAGAAGAAGAAGAAAAGAAGAAGTTGTTCGAAAACCAGCCCACACGTTCAAAACGAAGAGAAAGACCGAACCTCTCCATTTCGAAGACCAAACCATCGCGAATGCCAGAGCGCTGTTTCGGATAAGTCGAAGCAGCGTGCCCTGGACATAGAGGATGGAAGGAAGCTGCGTCTCAGACGGAGACCCTGCACTGGTCGGGAGCCCAATAATTAAGTATGATTAGATAAAACCCAACATCATCCGCAAAATTAGTATGTACACCTTTAAAATAATTTATATAAAAAAAAAAAAAAACAAACTGGTCCCAAAACGCAGCCTTGGGGTACATTCAACTTAACTTCAATTCTAAGTTAAAAGATTCCAATTTTTCCAAGATTCCAAACTTTTCCGTCTTTGTTTACGAAAGTAAAAGCTACTTAATATTAATTTAATTTTATTTTTTTATGCTTTTAAGCTGCAAAAACACTTGAATATGAACACAATTTTTTTAATTAACTTTACCTACAAGTGGCATTCTCTTGTTGGGGGGATTTAAGGCGCACACACACAACAGCACCCCCAAACTTTCGAAAGGCAAAAACAAAAAAAAAACGATTTGTGTCATCCGAATGGGTAAATTGGTGTCATCACCTCCCAGCACTCATCACATAATCTTCCGCGTAAGACTATCAGAACTCGAAGCACAATCATTTCGAATAAATCCTTGCCAAAGGACCGTGTAATCCTCTTATCTACACGTAAGTATTCGCTTCTTAATAGATGAATGATGTGAGTTCCTTCTAGGACTAAGAAAATAATTTTATTATATTTTCATTGTTGTTAGTAATTTCTTGTGCACGAGTAATCAATTTCATAGTCGTCTTGCGGGATGAATTATGTTAATCGAATAATATTTCTTAAACTTTGCGTGGGGTTAGCTACACAAAATGAAGCTGGCATTATTTTCTACTTGCACAGGATCTAAAGAGAAATGGAAATTCCTAGAAGACTGAGGTTTGCTTGATTGGAAGTTAACATTGCGTATCTACTTTGTTCGATTTGCAGATGATTGTTGGGCTAATTTCATGTTGAAGGTATTACACATGAATGATTTTTGTACGAAATCAATTGAAACGAGAAAACAATAAGGCCTTGTCGCGTAAATTTCCTGTCGTACATAATAACGTAGATAGCGATATCTCTAGGAATGGGGGAGAGTGAAGTGAAGTGAAGTGGTCATGTTTGTGTGCACAAGGAATTTCGTCTACGTGCGCTTTTCAAGCTGTGTAACAACGTTTGAGAAGATATCAATATTTATTTTCGAATTTTTGATTCTGATATGACTCACTTCCATCTTAGTCTTCTATGGCCTGACATTATGTTCGGAAATCGAAAGGTACGATTACACGGCCATTTTTGCGAGTCAGCAACTTTAGCATCCTTATTTAAACGAACCAACTAAGGCCGTTTTGACCCCTCTCACGCTTGAACTTCGCTTACAACAAAGCTAGAGACATAAAATTCAGGGAATTATTGGGACGCACAGACAAGCTCCACACCAAATATCAAATGCTTAAAATGAGCAGTTCCTAAGTTATGAGACCCCAAAATTAGCAAAAATAGTAACCACTGACCACACTCACTGACAGATGATCAAAACTATTGAGCACTTCCAATCATCATAGAACCTTGAAATTCTAAATTCTAAATTCTTGGATCTAACATTTGTGATTTTCCATTCAGGGGACCCCGAAAGACCTACAATTATGATTTTTTACAGTAGGGTTGGCTTTTAGGAACAAACACGGAAAAAATAAAATATTGTTTATTGATCGTATTTACTTGTCAGAAATCGCCTATCTCCGACTCTAACTTCCAACTTTTAACTGCCCATCTGGTCAAGAACGTTATCTATGTATCAAGGTCCCTAATTAGCCGCACAGTCCATCTTCTCTTGTTTCGCAAATTCATTTTCTCCCGCACTTTAAGTTTCTGAGTTTCTTCGCATCTACGGTCGCCTATTTCTTGTAATTCTTCGCTGGCAGTAGGAAATCGGTAGGACACACTCGTGCGATTAAAACGATGGAGAGCTCCCATCTCTGCACTTCTATTCTTTTTCCTAAATTTCTCTTGTGTGATCACGTCTGCCGAGATCTTACAGTTATACTCGTACAGGAGGAGCACAGCATTGGTGATCGATAATAATAAGCAATACATAAGTAATAATCTCTCCGATGCGGAATATATTTTTGTTGCCAGAAAGTGGGTTTGGAGCTTCAGACTATTCCAAGATACTCTACTAGCGTCCTTGCTGATTTTGACTTCATATCCCACAGTATTGCGGCCTTGGCGAGCAAAGCTGGCACGCCTAGATGCTCGGATGAACCTTCCACCCTTTGATATTTAAAACATAGACGCAACCCTGAAGCCCACACCTAAGTTAGTGCTCCAACTCAAGAACTCTTTGAATTCGGTCCGATGACTGAACTTTAATTCCGAGTCACACTGGAATCCTGAAAAATGAGATCTCCGACGAGCTTGCTTGTCGATTTTCCGGGCTTCAGACAGAGTAAAATGTCCCCAAGTGCCTTGTTGGTCTTCTGACGGGCCACCAAGCTTTTGCATCACTTTAGCAACTAAATGTATTAGGCTTAAGTGATACTACTGTCTGTGACGGTTGTAGACAAGGCGAAGGCACCGCGGAACACTTCTTCTATGAATGTCCTGCTTTTGCTCGAACCAGCTTTAGGTTTTGAACATCTAAGCTCATTATCATTAAAGGGCTTTCTGAAAATGCCGGGCTTTTACTTTAGTAAGCAGAAGTGTCTTCCTGAGAGTACAATGGACCTGCTTCTGAGTGCTTCAGCGGAAGTACAAAGCTTTCGAAAAAGAATACCTGAAGGCTTTTTTCGTATAAAAAAATTGATGTTTGGTACAACTCGTAAGGATGTTAAAATACGTCTAACTTGTTTCTTCTTCTAAATACTCAGTAGAAGCCAGTTTACAACTGAAAGTGGTCGTGGTTAGCAAAATTCAAAAATGTATTTATAAAGCCTCTAAGCCTCTCTAAGACTGACAACATATTGCAGCTGTGAGGATATCAGCGAGGCCACATCAAACACATGTTTTCTATGGCTGCTCGAACACTGAGGCTTGTAACTCTTATCATAGCTGTCCTCGACGCTCGCCTCTGTGCCATCTTCACAGCTCCAGTATACTTTGGGTCAGAATCTAAGCATCTGCGAACCCTACCGTGCTCACCTTCTTGCTTGTTATTCTAAGTACTTAGCAAATGGTCCGGGGGTGGGAATAACCAGTGGCTATGCGCAGCTAAGCCAGTCGTGGCTCAGCCTCTGCTAAGTTTGTTTCTTCTACTCAAATACTCAGCGTCGATTGTCGGCCGATGTTAAGTAGTTCTCGTTTCAGTGATGTCGGGTATTTCAAAGGGGTAAAACTATCGACCACAAGGCAGTTCCGCCTCCAGCAAGTTAGTCCTGGCATTGGATACTTCACATCTAAAATCACGGAGGTTATATCAGCGAGGTTATGTCCACTTTCCTTCTTTTACTAAATCCATTCTCCTCTCTAGTTCGCTGGTTCAACATCAAAGAAGTTTTAGAAGACCGCTCAGTTTACAAAAAAAAATCGCTAAGGCCAGTCAAATGCTAGACCTGGCATCTCCTCTTTGGTATTACGGCGTGCACTGAAGAAGTCTTCTTATCTATCCCGTCACCACGCGAGAGTCAGGAAAAATTATTTCAAATAATGAAAAATCAGGAAAAATTGTGTTTTAATCATTAAACCCCTCAACCAACGTCAAAGTCAACTTAAGCTACAAGAAGAGTGATTGCAAAAGGAAATTACATTTATTTTAAATGCTTCACAATTACTTGTCAATTTTATTGGTTTAGATATTTTTTTCGCATCCTTTAACCTTTGGCACAAAATTACTCTCCTTCTTAGTTGAAGTAAATAGCTTTCTAAGGAGATAACAAAAATCAACAGTATTCGAGACAGAAAAGCATGCCTGATTAATCACAGGACATAAATGAAGATAAATGTTTGTCGGAAATTATTAATGGTTCGTTGCTATCGCTGTGAAACGTCGAGATTGAGTTTGATTATTATGTGTGCTACACGAAGGTGTCGGAAGCGATAAACTCATCCAGTTAAAATGTGTTTAGGAGCTGCATTAAAATAAGTCCACGAAGCACGAAGTTCCCAAGCTATCCCAAGCAGGATGGAATGATGCAATATTGTTTTGTAGCTTGTAGGGCGTCATTTGTCTAAGTTATGTAATAAACTATTAATTCAAGTCCGCCAACCCAAGGACGTGTAAGTCCTGAAGGTGAATAACCTCAATGATTAATCGTTCGATTTTAGCTCATATAACTAAATGGTACAAATTGCTTGTGTGTGTTGTGTTCTATTAAAGTTTGATGAAGATTAATTTGAGATACTTCGATATCCGTGTTTAAAATTTTTTATCTCGCATAATGGGTCTTGACAGATTTTTAGTGGAAGCTTAAAGGCAGTGGAATCAAAATATATCCCATACAATTAGACCAATTACTGTACTTTGAAGTTGAAAAATGTAAGGTTACAGTGGCTGTCACCATAGACTTGCACTCGGTCCGTTGTGATACCTTGAAAAAGTTCCGCGTTATAAGAGCGCGTCAGATCCAGCATTTGCCAGTTATGTTTGGTCGGATTGGACAGCTCATTCCATTGGTGCACCCAATGTTTGTTCTCTCAGTTGGATTCAGCCTTAGTGACAGCTTACAAATAGAGTAAATAGAGTTTGGTTATACTAAAATCAGATTTTTTAAGCGATACAATTCCCAGGAATGGCCCTAGACCTCGGTCACCAAACAAAGGCGTTTTTAGTCTAACACCGTGATGGAGTTTATAAAGACTGATTTGAAGAACTTCATTGCAGCTTGAGTTCCTGAGAGACGTCATTTATTTCACCTGCAACACGTTACAGTCGTTAGAAAGACGCAATGAGAAACTAAGATTAAGTCTCTCAGACAAGACACTTCCATCCACAAGATTTTCATCCTTCGGTGTGGAAATGGATTGATGTGTCCTCAATGATAGGGGTGAGATGGATTTTAAAATTTAAGCTGGGAAGGTCCTGAATTCACTCCAATGACAGTTTTTCTTTCGAATATATCCAGAAGTGTAAGTCCAATGAAACAGAATATCCAGGGCAGTGGAGGGAATCTCCGCTCATGCATAAAAGAGACGACCTTTTGAATTTACAAACTATCGCAATTAATAGCCTTACCTAAGGCAGTCCTCATGGTATTTCCCCTATCGTTCTGAAGAGGTGTTCTTCTACGCTGACAAAACCACTGCGTAAGCTTGTCTATCTGTCCTATTTTTCAGGGCTCTTTCCGAGAAGATGGAAAACAGCATTCCCAAAAAGGACCAACTGCACTAACGTCCCTTCATTCCATGGTCATGGAAACGCTGATAAATCGACAGCTTCTGAAATATATTGAATCCCGAAAACTTCTTAATGACCGGCAGAACGGTTTTCACAGCAACAGGTCCACTGGTGATTTGATGATATATTTATTAGTTTCAAGTCTGCAACTTACCAAATAAATGCTGGTGTCCCCTAAGGCTCCGTTTTGTCCCCTACTTTCTTTCTCATTTTTATAAATGATCTCCTCTCTGTCACTTCTAATCTAATCCAATCCATTCCTTTGCTAATCAGAGTACCCTTAGCTTCACATATTCGTTTCCGGATCTACGCCCCTCATCTTCGGGCGTGGAGCATGAACGGCAACCGTATGTTAAGCTCTTTAATAGAGTCTTCTGTCATTAAAGCGAAACCCAATATCCATGAATGGCACTTGCATCGCTGAAACCGAACCACTTTCCATTCTCGGTATGTGCGTTAATGACAAACTTCGTTGGAACGACCAAATATTTGACGTCGCCAAGAACGCTGCCAAATGTCTAGGATTTCTCAAGCGATACAAGTAATATTTTACCCCTTCTGATCTGGCCAGAATTTACAAGGCGTTTATTCTCCCAAAACTTGAGTACAACGCTCATATCGGAGCTGGTGCACCAAAAACATATTTGGCGCTACTGGATAGGATTCAAAAACATGCGATTGACTCTCTTAGTCATAGTCGCCCCTTAAGTGCTCGAACAAAATAGCGAGTTGCATTCCACCGCCATGCTAGGAATGTACATCGAATATAGCTTAAGGGGGGACTAGTTAAGCCTATATTCCGACGGATTCGTTTCTTCATCGTACAATACGCATGTGGGATGCTCTACCACGCTCTGTTTTTCCCGCCACATTATAGTTTTAAGAGAAAAGTGTGTTTTTAACACTTTCTGCGATATTAGGCTTTCAACCCATTTTTTATCTAAAATCATACCCGGATGTTTGAAATGTTGCGTAGGCTAACACTCAGGACATACTCAGCTGCCCAATTCAAAGTTGAAGTGAAGATAAGTAAACGAACAAACAGAGTGAAATGCAACAAGGATTTCCTTCCTCAGCAGCAAAACCGCTAAAACTTTATAAAAGTCTTCCCTTTACAAAAATCTTCAACTAAGTTTAACACAAAAAACAACCAACAATAAGCTCTAATGAGGATGAGCAACAAAGAATAATGTCCATCACGCTCAATTCGTTACCTCGTTTGTTTGTATTCAAAGAAAATTCCAAGGATTCTCACTAACTATAATATTTTCGGTCATTTGCTGTCCAAAATGGAGAAACTCCTTGTAATAAGGACATTGTACACAATAACAATTGCAAAAACGGCATTTAAGGTCACACGATTTCAACATTATCATTTTGTGTAAATTTCCCATGAATAATAAAAAAAAAATTCAACGAGCAATCCTCTTTCAAACAATAAAAACCCAAATCGTTATCCTTTTTTTTCACTAACAATGAAAAAAGCCGCACAGCAATTTATTTCAGCTGCCAAATTGTATTGCTTTTGAGTAATTAAATAGAATTTTTATCCTCCGGGTTGAGGTTAATTGAATGATTATATACTCGTTATTTATTTTTATATATTTTACTGCAATCGTGTGTGGAATTTTATCAAAAATACTTATTGCATAGAGAGAGAGAGAGGTTCAAATATGTACTGAGTTTAGAATTCTGCGCGATTAACAAAGGATTTTCTGTTGCTTCTGGAAACTAAATTAAACATTCCTTTAAAATAATTTACGAAAATATATATTAACTTAGAAAGTGTGTGCACACGTGGGTGCTCTGAAGAAGTTTGCTGTAAAACTAAATTAGTTGTGCTTTGCTTGAGGAATAATCATGTGCAGGAGATTGCATCAGTATACTGCTTTCTTCGGGTGAATCGCCTTAATTTATCTTTTCCGCGAATACATTTTGGTTCGTTGAAGGAGGTTCTGCTTTTCTATGAAGTGAATGTTGATTCGAAAGCAAAACTCTATAGATGAATGCTCCGCGGCCTAGCCCGTGGTAATAGAAATTAGTTTTTCTATCCGACTTAATATTGAGGGCTTACTTTACTATACATACTCGGATTGAAGTAACAAATCTCTTGTTTTGAATAGAAAATATTAATTTAAATATATAAAAACTATTTTCCCCACTGACTAAAGGGAATTTGGATAGCCTTATAATGAAGTGATACAGTGCGGGCATAAGGGAAATTAAGGATTAGAGAAAGGGAGATATCGATGCCCATTGGTTTTAAATGTCTGTAAACTATAATGTGAAGGAATCGCCGAGCGTGTAAGAAATGAATTCTTGTATTTCACTGTCCGTCCAAATATAGGCTTAGGGGTGAACTGATGTGCATTCTTAGCATGGCGAGTATTGCGGTTGAATTGCTGAGTGGAATGCAGCTGCCTATTTCGGTCGAGCACTTATGGTGGATGTAACGATAAAACAATGACAGGCCTGAGACATTGCGACGATGACTAAGAGAGTCAAGCGATTTCGCGATGTCTCTATCATCAATTATGTTAATTAGCACTTTGTTTTGAAAAGTGTAAAGTTTTGATGCTATTTGCTTTTGTACAACCCCAAAGTTGTATACCATACGTCCAAACTGGTTTCAGAACTTGCTTGTATAAAAGCAGCTTGTGTTGCATGCTGAGTTTGGCAAACCGACCCAGCAGCTAATGCATTCGATTATATTTAATAATGACCTCTTCCCGTTTCTTTTTTACGTGCGATTTCCATTTTAGTGTCATTCCCAAATATTTAGCTTCAGTTGCGTACGGAATTTGTACGGAATCTATTGATATGGGTAGTGTAGTTACATTTCTGTAAGTAAAATTAACATGCGTAGATTTTGTTTCATTCAGGACAATACGCCAAGTCTTTGTCCACTCAAAAACGCTGTCGTTAGCCCATTGAAGCTTAATTGTTGCTGATTCAACCGTATTACTCACGGCCAATATAGCGGTATCATCCGCAAACGTCGCGACAGTTGTACCTTCTTCCTGCGGAATCAGGACTGCGACCCAGGACGCTTCCTTGTGGAGCTCCTACCGCGATTTCTTTGAATTCGGAATATTCGTTTCAGTCTATCCGCTAGATAAGAACTTACTAGCTCTTATAACTGTCTTGAAAATACTTTATCAAAAGCCTTGGTGACGTCAAGAAAAACGTTAGAACATATTTTTTTTTCCTCAAGGGCTTTTCAATTTCATTGGTTATTCGATAAACCTGGTCGATTGTAGAGTGTTTAATTCTGAACCCGATAATTGGATTATTCTGAACTCAGCTACTTTCCATTGTCGTGGAACGTATTTTAACAAACAAAAATAATGAGTGCTTTCCCAGGCAACTCGTTGATGACCTGGCCCGTTATTAAATTGTATCCAGGAGCTTTGCTTAGGTTAAATTTTTGTAGTTCAGCCAGTGATACAGGTTTTATTTTAAAATTGTCTGGCATCCCGGCTAAGACTATGTCTTCAATTAGCTTTTGACTGTCAAAGGGCTTAAAAGTTTCTTCTTGTGCTCGGCAAATATGTCGGCTTTTTTTTTTGTTTCCTTTCGCCCGTTCACCATTATCTTTTTTGATAGAAGGCGCTTGCGATTTTGGGTCTTAATAATTTTCATACCTTTAGACTATGGGTTAAACCTTCAGAAGAAGAAACTTCGCGACTTTTAAAATTCTTAATTTTTTTGTCAAAGTGCTGCATAGATTTACGAGCTTTTCTTTTCTCTTACCAATTCGCTTATTTCCTGAGGATATTTTATTTCGCTTTTTGATTTTCTTATCCGTTTATAAGGAGTATTATACCAAGCTGAACTTTGTATGACTGCGATAAATTGTCCGACTTCGACTTCAAGTTCAAATTGCGTTTGAAGAGACACGATTTCCCTTACAGTTTCTTCAGGTTGATAAATCCTGTCCTTTAAGACCGGAATCTATAGACATTCCCCGCGTTTTATAGACATTAAACGCAACGCGGTTCTTTTTGACAATATGCGTTTGGGTTGTTATTCCCTTGACAACGCTTATATTGAGGGATGAGTCTAGTCGTTTTACGCATCGGTTCAATTTTAACTACAATGTTAAGGATACTTTTTATATTGTAATTTTTTAATGTCTTCTGACTTTTCGAAGCTTCGCATGAATAGCGGAAGTCCGCGCTTAACTTTCTCTGTCGCCAATTAGTTTAATAGCCCTCCTGTCCAGTAGCTCTAAATATGTTATTGGTGCACCAGACCAGGTGTAAGCGTTATACTCACGAATATTTTGGGGCGAATAAACGCCTTATAAATTCTACTCAGTTCTGAAGGGGTGAAATATTTTTTTTGCATACGTCCCTTCTTTCTAAGATCATGAAAACGCTGATAAATGCGACTTTAACACACCAAATCAAAATTTTGAAAAAAAAAGCAAATAGTTCTTTTTACAGTTTATTTAAAGACGTAATTTAAAGAAAAACTATTTCATCCCATTATCGTTATTTAAGGAGTTCATTAGATCGCTCCTTCAGAATGTTTTATGGAGGTCTGCATTTAGGATTCACTCAGACCGTTTTGAAAGGATTCAAAAAGGTTTTATATTCCAAAAAAATTAGCTGCGACTTTTGTTATGAGTCTAGAGGAACTATTCATAGCGAAATGCTTGTTAGAGATTAACTATGCTCTTAGGTAGATGTTTTGTAAGATACTTTCTTGAAAAAATGAACAACTCACTGTGGATGACTATGTTAGTGTTCCTCTTAGTGCAGGAGTACATATTATATTACACATCCTAAACTCTATTTATTTTTTTAACAGCCAAACCACGGAGTGCACTTTTCACTTCAACTTCTCCCGGATAAACTATATACCTAAAATGTTCGGTGAAATACATGATATTCCTATTAAGTTAGAGGACAAATTTATAGTAGAATTGTGTTTTGTCAAATGGACGACCAATATACTAGCGGATTTTAGTCTATTATTAAAAATGCAACAGACAAGAAGTCACCAGAGAGAGAGAGAGCGAGGGTAAATCGGTGGCAGCTAAAAGCAAGAAGACAACTCCACTGTGTACTGCGTTACAGAATTTTATACAAATGTTCATACGTCATACGTTTCGTATATGCCAAACCGTAGAATAAATGGAAGAAGGGAAGGTTGATCTATAACTTGTGCAGAATAGTGGAAGCGAAGAGTGTTGCCAGAACGTTAAGTTTTATAAAACCAGAATTAAAAGATCGATCTTCATAGAAGGACGTTCCAATTAAAACTGCAGTGTTGTTCAGGCACATATAATGGTGGGTTTTTATAGCCTATCCTTAGGGTATATTAATGTTGACACATCGTTTGTAACACCCCTTAGTATACGTCGTTCAAAAGCTAAGACTATTTAGCAATGTCCTTCCGTTTAAATTTAAGCTAAGAAGCTGAAACACATTTTCCCTAGGGTTCCGAAATGGGTTAGTGTAGAACTGTTTTTAGTAAGCCCACTATTTATAAAAAAAACCGTTTTAAAGCTTAAGTTACAACCTTTACGATCTGTACAAGATATGTAGGCATTGCCCTCCTTCATAAGTTTGTCATATAATAAAGTTTTTTGCCACGAATACTTTTTGTGGGCGTTTTTCACTAATATGCAGTTTTCCTCGAAAATTTTCTTAGAAACCGAAAAGAATGTTTAATAAAGATTAAGACAATATTTTATACAATCTATCACCCATACAAAATTTATAGTCACGCCCATTTTTTGGGTTTTTTTTTTTTTCAAATATTGAAGATTTTCTTATGCATTTCATATAAAATGAAATAAAATGTCACGAACCATGTTGTTAATGCCTTTTTTTTAAGGGCATCATACTGTTCTTCCCGGACTTCAGATTTACCTTATGTTTTAGTCAGATTTTCTCTAAAAATCGAAGAATGTACTGGCGAATGTTTAAAAAAAAACCACCTCATTAATCTTTTATTGTTTCTACAGTAAAGATTTCGTTTAGTACTATGCCAACCGAACAATACAGTTACCATACAATACATACCATACATACCATGCAAAATTGCTATGGCCAGCAGTTAGCAAAAGAAGATCAAAATTCATGTTCGGGCTTAACCGCATATCAGAGTACTACTGGGAATCCTCACGGGGCACTGTGCTGTGGGTTTACACGCACATGAGCTAGAGAATGTAAGCAAAGTCGAGCTAAATGACGTTCTTAGATATGTGGACAAATCGGTATTGTTCTAAGAGAGCGAAACTTTGAACCTCCAACAGCCGTTTGTTTTGTTTATTCTCAGATGTTTTTGTTCAAGGAAAATATCCATAGGGACACAGTGGACTTAAATTGTTTGTCTAAATAACATTAAACAACGTTTTCAACACTGTCGAAAAAAAAAATGTATCATGTCAGAGCTCTTCTTTCCCAACCATTTTCGTTCTGTGTGCGTCTCACGACCAGAGCTATTGGTTCTGTGCTGGGCAACTTCGAATGTTTCGATTAAGCATTTTTTCCATATATGTTTTTGTCTTTTTCTTTGAATTTTTCTCCTCATTGATCCCTAATAGTGACAAATCCCAGGTCCGTGGGGGCTCAGTCACATCGAAAAGCGACTAATTGCACGATTATTCAATTTAGTGTGCAAAAAATTAGTTGTCGGCTGGCATGCTCATTTTACTGGAATCACAGCACGCCCAAATCTGGTTATTATCTAGGCCTCGATAGACCGCTTCATCCCAGCCCCTGTTCCCTCTGTCGCTTCGAACTCACCAAGGTAAAATTGCAATTCCCTTTGATAATTGCAGTTCTTTGCCAATCTTCCCTCTCCGGATATATTACATCATATGGAATGTCGAAGTCAGTAGCTTCCAAAGCACCGTAGCATGTCCGAAGCTACTACTCTTAGAGCGACCCAAAAAAGTGAGTCGTATTGCACTGTTACCAACCATCTGATTTTTAAATAAAACTGTGTTAGAAAGGTATCCAATGCTGATAGCGCACCCGTACAGAAAGATTCCAATTCAATTTTCTATCTAGAATTACGCCCAGATACTTTGCACTATCCGAAAGGGACAATTCTACTCCGTTGAAATTTGGAATTCTTGTAATTTCTGGTATAAAGAACCAGTTCCGTTTTTGAAGGGTTTTGTATTATCTCTTCCCAAGAAGACAAAATTGTGACATATATTTTCGAAAGCTAACCATGATTTTCCTTCTTTCTCGTTCAACTTAGATTTGAACATCTTATCTTAAAGGATTTCTCTCATTTGAAGGCCAACAAATATGCTTTTCTTTAGTTTATCCTCGTGAAAATTTACTTTTCAGATGTTTGAATGCCTTTCGATCTGTGTCCATTACATCTACCAAATTTATTATCAAGCTTATCTAGCATTGCCATAACTTTTAAATTGGCACAAACATACCATAAACAGCGATTAATTACAATTAAGCAGTAACTTCATATTTGAATACGTTTCTTTCACATTAACTGTATAAGCCAATGAAACTGATTTTATGGTTAAAGTCACTTAATTACTAAGTGGTTCCGCCAATGCCTTTCATCGCGTCGGCCTGTCTGTCTGTCCGGGCGCTATATGGCGAAACGGTTCGACAGATTTGCTTCAAAGTTCGTAGAAGGTTACATCTCGGGGCATATTTTTAGTTTTCGCTTTATCTCTTGAAATAACGGTACCTGCCATAGAATTTTTTTAGTGAAAATCACTTGTCACTATTTTTCTAAAAAATAGTTCCAAGGGTTGTGGTCTTTTTTTGTACTAAGGATACTTGGGATGGGGCCAAATTCTCAGTTTTTGGCAAAAAATTTGAATAACGGTAATTTATAAAACCGCCAATATCTCAAAAACTAAAAAAGGTATTTCCGAAAAATTTTACAATTTTTTTATGATGTCAAGTTGAACAAATCTGCGTACATACATTTTTGAAATAATTTTTAAAATTTTTTTTTTCATATAACGATTTTTTTAAAATTAAATTAAATTATTTTAACTCAAAAACGGCTCTAACAATTTTGTTAAATTTTTGTATTTTGAATAATTATGTAAAAGTGTCCAATGTGCGAAATTACATTTTTGGGACATAATGTGACATAACTCTCAAAAGAAAAAGTTTTCCCTGCACCGATACCATCTAATGCGACACTAGTCTCGGGTGAATGGACTGGTTGCAAAAGCAGGTGGCTAAATCAAGCCACATCGTGTTCCAAATGGTGTTCCAAATTTCCAAAAAAGTAGAGTGTCTCTAAGGTGAATGTATTTGGAGTTCTATATATTAAATTCACACATACGTTGTTTCGCTCTTATTTTGATGCCGACCAGTTTCAGTATTAAGTTAAATCTATAAATATAAAAATAAAGTAGTGATTGATTCCAAAAGTTAACGCTTAGGGCATCAGAAGCAGACTAAACAGTTATTATATTTCAAAACTCCTAACACAACAGACAATCTTAGTACAAATTGTATAATGCTTGCTTCTGTTAATCCGCTCTGAACCACCACCACCACTTAACCACCTTCAGTCTTCGTATTAATAAAATTAATTATCGTTCCACTTTAAAAACAAAAACCAACGAAATAACCCGAAGGATACGGATTAAAAGGAAAATTTACCATCAAGAGTTCTCGCAGTCGCAACTGCGTTTTTTTTTTGTCAATAAAATAAAATTCACTCGCTCGTTGATTCGATTATATTGAAAAATTTCATAGTGATGAAAGCTTTTAGTATATTTAAAAGAGAAAAAAAATCCCTGACATTCTGACATCGTTGTGTAGGTGGTAAATGTATTCTTAGGGCTAAGAGTGGTTTGATCTTTGTTTTTAACATTTCACTTTACACATAATATTCTTCTTCGCGCTGAGATTAAATAAGCGTTAAAATTTGATTTTCTTATCCACGACCGTTTAACGTCTCTGTGTTATTAATGGATTTTTTCAAAAGTCTTATTTCCCACACCCTCTAACACTAATCATCGATCAAAACCAAAAATATATGGGAAAATACATAGTTACCGAACGAACAAGAAGAGCAAATACATTTTTTCTCTTCGTCTGGATGTTGGAAGGAAAGCCTTTATTGTTTAATAATCCATTTTCCGGAACTTTCGTGTCACTGGAAAAATGTAGATAATACAAAATTTAAATGGGAAATTCATGTTGGATGTCTGAATTTCATGCAGCGGAAAACTGATGCTGATGTTGACATTTTAAGGACAGAAACATACGGAAATGTTTATATTTATTTACCTTCTTCGACGTTAGAATTGCATTCGAATCGATGGTTAACTGAAAGAACTCAAAGGATAGGCGTTATAGAGATATTTTCTCGATGTTTTCGAGCTTTATGTTGATTTTATGGAACTTGTTTACTATCTTTAGTGAGTTTATTACATCGTGTGAGTCCTATGAGTAGAGTACGTTCTAAACGATTCAATCTTATGTACCTCATAGCATTAGAATGCAAAATGGAATGACAGATCCACTTAAATGTCAATGCAAGCCGTCGTAGTACCAAGTTTAATGGCGTCATTTGTGCAGTCCGTTTTCTCTCACAAACATGAGATATTCTTAAAACGTATATCAGAGGAGATTGCTTTATTATTTAAGTTACTCTATCACATAAATGTTCAAATTCGTATCTATAAACGATTTTTCGTTGATATTTAACTAAAATGGACAACGAATACCGATGGACAATTCAGACAACTAAATTGCCCAAAACAAAAGAAAGCGTCCACACTGAATATTGTCGCCCTTATAGCTAAGCCTCGTGTCTACTGGATTGGATGTTGTGACGAATAGGTAGGTGGGATTGTGAAAGAGGTGGTGGGTGACCTATGTCCGATGGCAGCAATAGACACGCTTGCGGATACACGGCTTTAGCTCGATGGTGGGGTGGGAACTTGCTGCCTCCCTATACACTCATAAATTATCGTGTCTGGTTGTATTGGTAAAAAAAAAGTATAAAAAGAGAGAGAGAGGGTGATTCGAGATAGAATCAAGGTAAATTAATAAAAAAATAAAAAAAGAGTAAAAAGATAGAAATGCATCTGACGATGTTTCGGGTGTTGCGAAACATTTTGGACTTGCCCGGCCCCTTTGCATCTGGTGAGAACCGAGATGCACCTTGACTATACTGTGTCCGTATCTGTTAAGGATAGTTCCTTAAGATACCCTCACTAGCTTCACCTGATCACAACCCCAAAAACTGATTAGACACGAATCGATGTATGTATGTTTATTCATAAATATGTAAAATAAAAACAAATTGTATTAAAAAATGTGCACCTTCTCAGAACAAGAAATTATTCTTATTTATATTGTGATTCATTCATAGCTTATGGTATAGGAAATATAAATGATTGTCTTTACGTAAGGTAAGTTTGCTGTAGGTATTAATGTATTTGTTCTTGTAGAATGAATTAAGCAAGAACGCTCCCAGCGGGAAAAAGATTCGTCCAAAATGCATTCTGAAGCAATCCTAGGAAGCAGAGAATGCATTTACCTAGGTTGCGCCTATAATTTCCTTTTTATTAAGACATGTCCGCGGACGGAAGCAATACAAAATTTTTTTTTTCAAAATATCTAGAACATCTGACTCGGAATGTTTCTTGAATGCATCGCAAGAATCAATCCAGAATGAATCTGGCAGACGTATTTAGAATGCATCCAAAGGATGAATCCAGAATTTATTGTGAGGATGAACTTAGAATAAAATTCAAGAGAAATAACAAGTGCATTTTATTCAATAATATTTTTTTTAATTCTTATTATTTATAAACTTATAATATTGAAAATTGTATCTAAATTATCAGCTGCTTCTAGAAAAAGGTTCTATAGAAAAAGTAAAACATATTTTGAAATCAACTTATGGCACTTAGTTTTATAAAATGGTACGTACCTAAAAGTGGCGAGGCATCTGGGGAATAGGGCACAGTAACTTGGTGGATGCATTAGCTAAAATTACTAAAATGAATTGTAATAATTTATAATTGCTATTAAGTAATGAGATGGCAAAACATACTTGGCGAATAGTATATTTTTTCTGAAAATAAATAAAAAAAATCCATTTATTCCGCAGTTTTTGAGGCGAAGCTTAGAACGCAATATTTACTATCCAATATTTTTTTTAAACTTTGAGATTATTTCTATTTAAATGTTTATAATACAATGAACAGGGAAGTAACTGCGCATTGCAAATAACACTGAAGTGAATCGCAATATCCGAAAGTCATAATAGAATGCAGGCACAAACCGGTTACGCCAAGTACGCGACAGATAATAATATGCGTTAGCAAAAATTCTACATGTCCAAAATTCTGTTGATTTAACTTTAAGGGCAAGTCAGCGATTTCTTTCGAATGCATCGTTAATACATCACAGAGAATGTCTTCCCAAATTTCCCGCTGGGCTTAGATATATATAAAAATTTGGTTAAGTTTAAAGTGGATACGTATAACTTTGGTAGGTAGGTACTCACGATTTTTCTGGACGATGATATATGTGGCCACATGTTTCCTTCGATGAAAGTTGTTGGTATTTAATGGTGTTAACTTTTTTTGTTTTTTTTTCTAACGCGCGAATTAATTAATATGGTTATTTCCTAGGCAAATGTAGGAATTTAAATATAATATACAACTTCAATCTTCAAAAATACTTAATTACTTGATTCTTAATATTTTCCTTAGATATTAAACAATATCAAGTCCAGAATAAAAAAAATATTACAGGGTAAGTTAGATTTAAGTAAAAAAAAATTTTAAATGCATTTGAATATTACCTAGATAAGTAAATTTGATTGACAATTTGCTTTTGCACTACTTAAGCACGTTTAGCGCGGCGTAATCCTTCGAAAATTTGTTTCGCGATTTGGGTAACTTTGACTTGAGGTCAATCACGTGTAAGGAGTTTGCGAAGTTGATGGGTCGCTTTCGCGCGTGTTTTCGTTCTCCGTACTAGATCTAGACTGAGTCAAGCTCGCTGAGTTGGCTTTGGTGCATTTGATGCGTTTGAGAGCCAAAACGACGGAGAAATAATTTTGATAAGCGAAAATTACATGTTTTTTTCTTTGCGGACGTATGGTGGATATCAACACAGCTCCGCTGCACATTTATGATGGGCGTTCGCAATTTCTGTGGACATAAAAAAAAAAGAACTTGAAATCAAAATACCTTCATTTGCTTTTACATACCTTTTCGATGTGGGGGGGGTGAAATTTAATTTGTATTTTTTCCCTTTTATGTTTCTTATGATTTGATTTATATTAATCCTTGGAGAATTTTGACCCACGGCTTACCAATAGCTTGGCATCAACATAATTTGTCTTATATAAAACAAATTTATTTAAAAAAAAGTCTTACCTTGGAATTCTATTCTGCAATTCTCGTTAATATTTTATATTGAATTAGAAGCACAACTTATCACCTTGACTGCCAAGTGGTAAAAGAACAAGCGTGGGATATTCACTTAAGATTTGGCGGTTTTCGCATGTGAATTCTACAGTTCAGTGTAAGTCACAGATGTTGGGGTATTAAATTAGGTAAACGTTGGTACGAATATCCGGTTTCAGTCCAAGCAGTTAAATTCAAAATTTAACGAAGAAAATATTTTTTTTTTAATTTTTTGAGTTTAAGCCGTTTGTCACAATATATCTGTTATTTTAGTAGCTTAGGTTAGGTTGAAGTGGCAGTGGGCTAAAGGTCATTGTGGTACCACGTGGATCTACATGCCTGATTGTTGAACCATTTTGAACTGCTTAACCCTCGACCCGTGTACTGTAAAATTTTAAGTTATCGTGTACTTGGGCACTCAGTTTTGAATATTTTTATATGAGATCAAAGAGAAACAATTTTTTTTATTTACATCCAAATTATATATACCTACTTTAAAAAATAAAACAAATTTTCGTTCACTTAGGCATAGTATGCCCTAAGAAATTAAATCTTCCTTGCATGTCATAGACCAATATGCATGTTAAAATAGGATTGGAAAATTATTTTGGGCACTTAATGCCCAGCACACGGGTCGAGGGTTAACAATCGGGAGAGACAATTTATGTCCGTCGTGTTTGGATCGTTGAATTTTAGAAGAAAGCTGCCTAAACCTCCAGCACAGGGCATGTGCAAAGAAGGTGGGGAGTTGTCTCTTCCTTCCTCCTTCATGCAGTTTGCAAGTAAATTTTGAACAAGCGCCTGCAAGCCTGGTTGTATATCAGACAGTGTCCATTGATGACAATGGACATTAGTACTAATGTCTGATATTTTGAGGGCGACCAAACTCTTAGAGCTATTTAGATCCAGCATCGGCCAAATCTGTTTCGTTCTCAGATAAGTATTGGATATAAGGTTGATTTTTTATATTGCAGCTGGGGTTTTGACATGCCTAAGGAGCTTTTATTTAAGCAAGATTAAGAAGGTAGCTTCAAGTTTTGCGAGTCGTCAGCCTTGCCGTTTTCTGGAAAGTCACTATGTCCTAGCATCCAGCACAGGTGAATTTTAAACTGCTCAGCAATCCCCTAGAGCTACTAAAGAGTTTATAGACACTGATTCCGGACACTTGATGGCCGCCTGTCAAGTAAAATGTGTCATATTTTTTTTTACATAAATGCACTACTATCTCGGGTTATACATTTCAGTTTAGTTAATAGACACATTTTCCAAAACGAAGTTCACATTAGTACGAATTCCAGTACCGTAAATGTGGCTGTAACCTGAAACAGCAGTACACGGCGAATAAAAATGGGACGAAGCTAGTTGGCTTTGAAGTAAAAATAAAGAAATCCATTTTAGGTATATGGGACATAAAGGACCTAAATCTAAGCTTCTCGAACCATTGAGCGTGGGAAGATAAATATTTTTTTGACACATAGATTTCAAGTAAATGAGATAAATAGTATGACACTTTTATTAAGCGAGATTAGGACAATTTAGCATGCTAAACAAATCCCAATTTTCATATGTAGCTATATAAAGCTTTGACGCGGTAGGTTCGGTACCTACTGCCTGCGGAAAGAGAGTTGAAATCGCTAAATCACCCCTGGCTTGCCACCCAGACGTTTATTACTGTCAGGCAGGTGCATGTTAAAAAATTTATTTGAATTTCAATATCACTAAGTATCTACAAATCTAAAAAAAAAACCTTAACTTCCTTAGATAAGCGAAAACAAATTAGTTTTCTAACTCCATAGGAAAATCGCATGCTCAACATAACCATGATGCACGATAGGCATGTAATTCAAAAAGCAAAAAAATGGCGACTTTATTGGCTCTGCCATCGAGCGAAAAGGTAATACTGCAGCAGCCCAGAGGACCAATGCATTCCAACCCATTCCTGCTAAGCAGATCCCAGAGCACTTAGTTTGTACAACTCGAAACATCATTCTGCTCACTTCTTGGCGTATTACTCTCCGGTGACCTATCACAACATGATGCTACTCGATGACTGCCGTTTCAAAGATCTTGCCGGTCTGACCTTAAATCTGGCAAGTAGTTGCTTGCGGAAACAGAGAAGATCAAACGCTACAGTATTTTTAAACTGAAACTAAACTTTGTCATTTCTATTACGTCACGTTTATTTCGAACCCATTTCAGTAATTTAAAGGTTGGCGCAGATTAAGGAAAGCTCTCATCTGGTAGTAATAGTTTTCCAACAAATACGACTTGACAACTCCCACTCAGCTTCCAAAAATTGCTATATGAGCTATAACATTTCAATGAACCCTCCTACAAAAATATTAGTCTTTCCTGGGATACCTTGATGTACGAGTACATAAAAGAAATAAGCGATATTTTGAAGTAGAAGAAGTGCTAGGGATATTTGAAGAGCTATCACTAGGAATCCTATTTCAAGCCTCTTATTGAACAAATAAATTAAGTGAAATAAAATAAAATGCTGAGCATACAATTGAGCAGAAACTAGTAAATCAATATTCATCGTTTGATTTGAAGGGCAGGTTGATTTTCTACCTAGCAGCGTTGTTCAGGGAAAAAGCGACACTCTATTGGGTGAAGGAAAAGGAAGCTTTCACATATGGACGTGGCTACATTATTTATCTACTTAATTACAAGTTAGTCACATTTATTTTATATCAATATTTTCTATGTTAGTTGTATGTGAATGAAGAAGTGTTTTGAAGCAATGTCGGCGTTCGGTGTAGATACATACACGACGTACGGCACCAAGATTTCTAGGATAGACATAATGATTTGTATGTACCTCTCACTCTTAGGTTGCTTGTTCACCTAGTGTCTTTTAAATCCTAAAGCGCAGTTATTGAATATGACGTCAAAATGACTTCGAACAATAAAGACAATTTCTTTTAATGGTTCACACGACCTTGCAAACATTTTTTGGATTTACATATTTTTAATGACATACAACCTCCCTAACAAATTCTCAATGCTCTATATACATCAAGGCAGCTTTAAGAAACCATAGATCACATAAATGTACCACCAACAAATTTTGATTAGCCTAAGCGGAATCAGTAGAGTTGTAGTCAAAAAAGTGGAAAGTATGATCTCTCACTCTTTATTGTAACATCGTCAAAAATATACACGGAAAAGCTGAAACACAATTAAAATCTCCAAACAAATCCGGATACCTAAATTAAAAAGCACAGCGACAGCATTTATTATAAGCTTTGTTGGTTTTCTTCTTCTTTGTGGGTAGACAGTGTCTGAAATGTCTCTATGACGCACCGTCACTGGATACATACATAGGTAACACCAATCACAGGACCTATGAGAAATGAATTGAATGTGGAAATATAACTCGTAAACATGACGTCTAACTATGAAAAAAAAATATATTCTTGAATTTTATGCCTGAGATATCGAAGAGCTCAACAAGAGCTTTGACTTAGCTAAAGCCGGACACCCACAGACCAAATGTTTTCCAAGCAACTGAGCCAGTACAGTACTGTAAGGCCGCCAAGCTAAACCGCTTGCAAACTGCACGCGTTCTATACATATATGAGGTCCAAATTTGTTTCAGATTTGTTGTAAGCGGTAGACATTTTCCGGGATATGGCGTAATTCAGACTCAGCGTCTTAGATACCAAAACCACTCTATGGCTGGTAAATAACAGTTAAAGTACTGGACCCAGTAAACTTCCTTGTTGTATACCAGCTTTAGTTTCTCTTAATGTTGAGCATTCTGTTTTTTGTTTAATTCTACAGAATCTTCGGCAGTTGCTTTCTAATTTCTACTTTATCAATAAATATAGTGGAACAATCTTTTTTTTTCAAATACTTTTTCGAATTTGTCTGTGATTCTGTGCACCTGATCAAACGTCGAGTGCTTATTTCTAACCGCAAATTGATGGTTTGGAATTAGCGATTTTTCTTGAATTATGTTTTGCAGCCTTTTCACCAGCATCTTTTCGAATAACTTAGACAACATTGGAAGTACCGGAATACTTCTCCTATATGCTATACTATCTCAAAGTGGATGGAAGATTATTCTGCAGATGCGGAGAGAATACCTGCAATTATTTTGAAAAAATGCCTTTCAATATCAAAAGGAATTTTTCCTTGCCTCTAGAAAAACTCTTTCATAATTCCCCTATTACCGCCCTATCGCCAAGCTTTCATGCATTCCTAAGCTTTCCGAAAATATTGTATTTAATTCAATATTCCTTTACTGCAGACAATTTATCTCATCGTCACCTCACCAACGTGGTTGCCTTAAGGGTATCAATTTAATCTATTAGAATCTAGGCTTTCAACCAACATTCATTGATTGGGTTCAATCCTACTTAACTAATCACCAATATAAAGTCAGATTTAGATCCTCTGAATCGGATCCCTTCCTTAATACCTCTGGCGTCCCACAGCGTAGCCATCTTGGCCCACTGATTTTGATTCTCACAATAAATGACATCGACTGCATCATTAAGGAATCTTTTATATCAGTCTAGGCTGATGATAAAAAACTATATTGGAACATATCCTCCTCTTCTGCCTCAAACCTACTTCAGAAGGATCTTAATAGATTTTCAGCCTGGTGCCACAAAAGCTTTCTTGATCTGAATGCTAATAAGTGTCAAGCTATAACATATTTCCGTTAACGTTTCGCGCTTCCTCCTAGATCCTATTACATCAAAAACGAAACTGTTCTCCAAGTAGATTAGTAGAGTCTTAAAACCTACCTCTACCATCCCTGACATACTCCCTAATCGAATTATACTTAAGTAGTTTTTAAGAATTTAATTGTTAATTCTCAGATAATACGAATGTGGAATGCTCTACCACGCTTTTGCCCACACATGATTGTTTACAGACATTTAAAACCAACATGTATCGGTATCTCGTTTTTCTTAATCCTTCACTTCCCTAACGCCCGCACTGTGTTTGCACGTACATTATAAAAAAATGGTAGTTTTAAGTATTGCTTGTATTAAGCTAATAAAGCTAAACAAACTCTTTAGGGCGAGAGGGGTCCCCTTCCACCTTCCTTCGCTGATGTTTGTTGCTAAATGTTTAAATATTTGATGGCAAATATTTATCGAATTGGGCGGTATGAGTTTTCCTAGGCCTCGGAATCATTATTACAGCGCTTTTAGTCTTCGCTAGTACCCTTAACCCTTTCATTTGTAGTTTATATAATTATCATAATTATTTCCCGACAACATAAAGTGCTATTGCTTTAAGTAATCGCAATCGCAATCGCAATTAGTTAAGTTGACAATAAATAAATGAAATTTAGTTTCCTGCAACATACACCCTGAACGCATTTTATATTCACAACCATAATCTCATGCGTAGAATCAACTGCAAAAATGCACTACGCTGCAAAATGTTTCCCATGTTACATGCCAAAGAGGGAGTTTTTTTTTAATATTTCTAATCTAATTTAAAAATTCAATTTTAAAAGTGGCATTTTGTGCGCGGTATCTTTCAGCCAATCATTTTTTTTAATTAGAGTAATTCATTTATTGCTACACGCAACATGTAGCATCGTCATGTCAAGAATTTCTCAGCAGCAAGACTTTCTGACACATCTGATTGATTCAAAAATTTCACTTTGCATATTCCGAGTCTAATTAGGTTTTCATAACTAAACTATAACTCTGCCTGGAACAAAGTGAAACTACACAAGTTCAAATAAAGCAAATTAAATTCAAATAAATTTTCTCGCCGAACTAACATTCGACGACGAAGATATGAAAATTGACGAATTTGATATTGATTAAAATGGGGTGGAAAAAAACCGTGGTAAAATATGAAGAAAGATACAGTATCTGTTTCAGAACCTGCGGCTCTTCTGTTTAAATTTTAAAATGTAATTAAAAATTTAAGGACTGCTTAATTACTCCATTTATTCGCAATTGACTTAGCTAGTAGGTTAGTTGGTTGGTATAGACATAGTGTGGACGAAATATGAATAAAAAAAATATTTCCTTTCGAGGGAGAAAATTGAAATTTTAGAAGAGGATGAACATGAGAACGATGTCTAAGTGGGAGACGACGAAGAAGAAGAGCGAGGACTATGCCACTTATTGAATTACGTATAATATTTTTGTTGAAAGTACCCCTAATTGTTGAAATTTAATTGGATATCGCATTGGAAGAAGACGTTTTCTCTCTCTCTCTCTCTCTCGAGCAGCAGCAATATCCTGGAGTAAAGTCAATCAATTTTCAATTTTGTAAGTAAGTTTATTGTGCGAACATTGACTTCTTTATTGAAATGGCTCCAGGGTAGTTGGAATAGATTGTATTTGTAAAATAAACCATTAAGAATGCTGAAAGGGCTGAAAACAGTACCAGGTATGCATAAGTATTGTCAAATTGCTACATAAAAATATTCTTAGTAGGCATTCACCACGCGAAGAGTCTCTGTGGAAGGTCCAGTAATTCTGCAGTCTGTTATCAGCAAAAATGGACTGGACTTTTACATTTTATCGAACGGACTGCGATTGTCTGCAGCCGGATGAATCCATTTGAATCCTTTTTTTTAATTTTTACCTATAACTTTTTTATGGGCTGATAAAATCACACGACGCTTTTAACATTTTTTGCGTACTTCAATTGGTTCTACTTTCTCTTTTAAGTAGATCCAATAAATATTTTATCACTAATTTCATTTAAAATAGTTTAAGGCAGTGTTGGTATGTCTTTGGACTGGTTATTCCCATGCAAAATATTTATTTTCCCTTTTTCCCTTCTCATTCGCCCGAGCAGGCCTGTCCTGCTGTGCCACACTTAGGTTCTCGTGAACCTCGTGAACCCATAGTGGACTGTTCCTCAAGTGACCGAGACTCGGACAGTGACAGAGGAAGTGAGGTATGTCCTCACGGACCTCTTCATCACCACATCATCGGCATATATCCTTGAGGTCGAATTTATTGCGTGATGTTTTAGGAAGTTAAGTCCCTTTAGGGCCAGCTTACCACAGTAAGTGACCTATCACACTGTGAAAGTTGAATGGTTCGGCCACTGTTGTATTCTTCCCTGATACTTCACAGGTAGTTAGATATTTCCACCAGTTGTTAGATTTCATACGAATCTTGTTCTCCACTCGTTTCCTAAGATCGCACAGTGGTGGCTTGATCGACTGCAGTGCTCCATCATGGTCCATTATAGACCCATAGCTCGCTAATTCGTCAGCTCTCCCATTGCCGGCTTTGTCACTCACCCAACAGAGATGTTGATGATCAGACCCTGAAGCTCTATTCTTCGCGGCACCGGTGAACTTGCTTGGATTTTATTTCAATAGCAGAAACTGCTTTTATAGCTGCCCGATTGTCAATGAAAATTCTGTTGTTGAAAGCTGTATCTTTAGTTCTTCCGAGAATATTCCGGAACCGGTTCAACGGTTCCGGTCCATCTTTCATCTCTGCTCGGGAAGGAGCAGGAGATGGGTCTGTTAAAATCCAGTTGGGGAGACATATAATCATAATTGACAATGTTCCCAACGTATTTGCTTAAAATCTGCGCATGACCCAAATTACCAGGATTCCAAGTGTTCGTTTGGCTAATCCTTAAAGCACTTTTGATTGCAGATTCGTCCATATGTAGTTCCAGAGGTGTTAAATTAAGAATTGCCCCCAGTCCAGCAGTTGGTGTAGTTCTTAACGCACTGGTTGTCCCTATACATGGTAGTCTTTGTATTTTTGTCATTGACTTAAGATTGGTCGCTTTGCTCATGGCTTGCCAACAGACTATGCTACAATATGTGCACCGCCTGCCAAATATACGGTTACATGCTTAGAAGGCATTAGCTGCTTTCTTCTTTGTTTCTTTTTGAACTACTTTTTCCTTTTTTCCAAGGACACGGTTTCTTACCATCAAAATTCCCACAAAACGAAAATTTGTGCTTTAACTTGATATAACTTCAGTTGGGGTGATGTTAGACCCCTACATTAAAAATTTTTGTTCTGTGTAAACTTTAGGAATATATATCTAGTAATTTGTTTACTACTTTCTCTTCACATGTTCTGCTTTCTTCTATGACGATCTTGAAGATGTTTCAAATATTTACAAATTAAAGTCTGTCTCGGTACATAAATAGCTCCAGCTGGTACGACGGGAACCCCCCCAGATCTGTGTGGTATCACAATAGACGTTATTTGGATCTACGTGTGTCGGCCTTAAACTGCCATTTCAACCTAACCTAGGCTATTTACTTTCGACAACTGGTCCTTAAAATATAATTCATTTTTATTAGATTAGAATAAATATCCTAAAGGAAGAGAGATGCATAATTGCCAAACAAGGAAGATATCGAAAGCTACAGAATCCTATCACATCCCTCTATTGCTCAGATATTGGCATTCTAGAGCTTAGGGAGAATCAGTGTCATTTCATCAGCTTGCACATCCCGAGAGACAGTGTTCGAACGATAATTCTCGCCCATTGCCATCGAAACGCCAACTGTCAGCTGTACGGCGATAAGCCATTTCTTTTTATACAATATGTCTTTCAAGATTATTTTCTGAATTTTTATCAGACCATCCCTAATAGAGCTTGATTTGCTATGGTAGGCGCCAACGTTTGTAGAAACAGACAAAATACATTTCGGTTTATTCGACGAGACAACAGATACAAATAATAGAGTCGACCTAATCTTTTAGGTCAGGCTTTTGAAAATAAAAGGCACCCTTTCACTGCCAGACAGCCAACAAAAATTCGTGGAGAACTTCTCTTGCGAAGAGCGAATGCAGTGCCGCAATCAGCTTTACCTTCCGAATTGTTTTCCCTGAAAGGATCATGTTTGTAATAGAGAATGCATACTGTCCTTTGGGGCAGGACATGCAGTTCATGTCAAAGTTGTTGTCAGCTGAAAGCAAATACCTACATACTTGTGGCGCGTATCCATTGGAAGCAATATTTTTTTCACTTGACTATGGATGATTCCTAGAATTCTGAAAGAAGATTTTTACAGCATACTTTTAAGCTTCCGCTACTGCGATTTATTTCTTGTGAAAAAATATTTCCGTTTATTTTGGAGTTGGAAATACTTAAAAAAAGGAAGCAAATAAAAAAAAAAAATCTTCTTCTTCTACCCTTTTGTCGACGAGGTTATAATAAGAATTGTAGGAATCATAAGTTCAGTGGGATATGAATTCAAAAAGTATTTCCCGGTTGTTGCTGTGTGTTCCCCCAGAGTATTTAGTCCAGATTCTCAGTCGCGGTTATGTGAGAACGTGAATTGACAATGGCCCTGTGAGGGGGCTCGTAGAGACGCTACTTTTGAATATGACAATAACAGCTTATGCCGGAATTCACCAAGTCCTCAATATTGGGATACGTGTTGTATGAATAGAAATGTGCTCTGATTGTCATAAACTTGGTGATGTCCGGTTGTTGCAACTATTTCGTAAGCAGATTATTTTATCTTCCCATGGCAGTCACCGGACAAGATATTATTATTTTTGCAAATGGCGTCGTACGTCAATCAAATTTGACATTTGTGAACTAAACATGCTGATGTCAATAAGCAAAATCTTCTTTTTTGGGGCACTGAAAATCCACCTGGTGTGATATACGAAGAGCCATGTTTGAAGTGACGGGAGGAGTTATTGGGCCGTATTTTTGAGGACGCCATCGGCAATACGGTCACTGTTACTGGCGAACGCTACAAGGCTAAGATAAACGACATCTTTTTGCCGGAATTGGATGAGCGAGGCTTGGTGAACAAGGGAATAGCACGAGCACAATGGATATTGTGAAGGAAGCTTTACCTGGTCGCGTAATCTCTCGTTTTGGTGATTTGGCATGGCCAGCAAGATCGCCCAATTTAACCATACAAGACTTCTTCCTTTGGGGGCTTCAACAAAAATCCCCCCCTTCTGGTTGAAGGTGGTTTTTTGTTACCACGAAAAACATTATGAAACAACTACAAGCCTCGGAACTTGGCCGGTAGTAGTCCAATTCTAGCCGAGTTCCCGTAGGAGCCTCTTGTACGTACAAAGATTTATTTTCGAATGCCGATTCGAGCGCCAAACTTTTGAGAAGTTCTTATTCTAAGGCTATATCCGACTTTAACTCAATGGATACCGTGATGGTAACAAGATAAAGATCCGAATACCTTGGAGTTTTGTGAATGAAAAAAAACAAAATTAGCGCATGGCCAACATTGCAACTTGTTTAGCTGTTTCAATCACTGCCAGGACATCTACTGGAAAAGGGCTTCCGTCTGAAAGTCTGATTAAACTAGACAGCCCGAGGATTTTGGAATCAAATTCTGCACTAACATCAGTATCCATTTTTGAGTCATCATGCAGGTATTTGTGTTCCTTTGTTTGAAGTTTGAATGATATAGTAAAGTTCAATCAGGGAATTTAATAGTCTCTGCACACATTTCCGTCCATATATTTCTGTAGAATCGGTGCGTATCCCGTCGTAGCTTATCAACGCAGATTTGATGTGTCGAAGGGCACTGTTTGCCGCAAATTCAGTATAAACAAAATATTAAGCGATTTTAAGTGTAATTTAGCTTTCCGCATGCTTGAGGGAGTGTATCTCCTTACCACAGTAGTGCCATATACCGGCCATTCTCTGAATTCTTACCCTTAGAGGAGTCCTTCTTTGTTTGATTTTAGAAAAAGTATGCTGAACGCTCAGACACAACTACTGGCTCAATGTATTTCCATGTGTCTTTCGAAGAAAGATGAGAAGAAGCTCAGATGTTCGGCACTAACCACATGAGCCTCTAAGATCAGCCCACCTGATACGGGCAATGGCAGGACAACTACCAAGGGAGTGTTCCACTGTATCATCACTACAAGCAGTACAGGTGGTGGTGTCGTTCAAGCTTAACACATTTTATGTTTTTAGCAAAAGCTTGGTGGCCCGAAACGACACCTACGAGCATCCTGCAGTCGAATATCTTGAGAGATAGAAGTTAAAACGCAGACTATTTGCAGGTGCAGTACTTTTCCCTGTTTTCACTCATTCACGAGGAACCCAAGTGTCAATGACATTAATAGGAAAAGTTTAAACACAGAATATTTTCACAAATATTGCTCACCCATAGTTTATGTTTTCACGTTAAAAATCTTAGCAAGTTCTTCAATACTACCTTATCTTGGAACATCCACATCAATGCTGTGGCGGGTTAAGCTTGCCGTGTGCTCCGGTCTCTATACACTCCACGAAAACAAATTTTCTATTGCCTTAAAAAATCGAATTAACAATCTCATTGTGTTAAAATGAGTTAACAGTTAAAAAAATATAAATTGTTAATCGTTCTTTAAAAAATAAATACTTTATTTTAAGTTGAAGACAGTCACTTCTTATGCCATATATGTATAAGAAAATCGAAATCCAACTTCACAAAGGTATCTTAATTTCGAACTCTCTTTCTCAATCGAATCATAAAAATCACACACAACTCGTATTGCAGTAGAATCGCTTTGGTACAAAAAAGCCCTTCAGGGTTTCACGGGTTTGAAATATAAAAATATATTTCCATTTACAGTTCTTCTTTATAGTTTTAGATACTTGGCACTGAAAAAGTAAAATTCTTTGAAAGTTTAGTCACGATTTTGCATGTTTTACCCCTAGAATCGCAGTATCCACTTCGTTCTCTTACGATGCAATAAATGGCCCCTTTGCTAGTGTGTCCTAAAGGATTTTTTTTCTTTCCTTGTGAATCCTTTGAACTTTCAATTTCAAATGCATATTCTCACATAAAAGGTAACTTCATCCAAATACGAAGGTACAAACGAGTAAGAAGTTCGACTAAAGTAAACAAGATGCAAAGGATTGAGCATTTTCGGTTGAACAATGAACTGCAATGGCTTTGATGTATTTTAAATGTACTCTTCAGCACTAAATCCTTGCACTAAAATTCTATTTCAACATTTCATTTCGTCAATTTATAGTTTTTTTGTTTTTCTTTCTCATTGCAGAGTCCGCGTTGAATACTACGTTAATGAAAACACATTCAAAGAAAGACTGCAACTTTATTTCATTAAGAATCAAAGATCAAGTAAGTATAGTATAGTAGTAAGTATAGTTATATAGTTTTATAAAAATTCGCCTGGGCAGACACATTTATGAGATTTTACTTTATTATTTTTTATTTTAGTGACTCCATATTAAATTACTTTGAGAACATTTTTTATAGGAAACTAAAAATTAAGGGATCGAAATCGAAAGAGGCAGCGAATTCGACTATTGTTCCAACAATAATAATTTTTATTTCGTTACGACTTTAACCGAAATTGTTTAGAAAAATTGAATTGCTAATTAAAAAAATTAGTATAGAACACGAAGTCTTTCGTTGATATATTTTTTGACACGAATGGAAGGGACCTACAGTTTAATGCCGATTTCGAAAGGCAATTAATTTTTAAGAAGCTTCTCATGACATTACTTACTCTTGTCAGACGTTCGCACGAGGTGGGGTAGCGAATAAAATTTTCAGATGGTACAGCTCGGGATTCGAACCAGCGACCTCTCGCTTAGTGGTCCAATGCACTTAATAAGAACTTAATAGAAAATTACAGAGGTATCTCTAAACTATCCTCAGTTCCTAAATTATTCGAAAGCATTGTGAAAACAAAATTAGAGTTTTTAACCCGCGAATACATATCTGAATTACAGCATGGTTTTATCTCTGGGCGTTCTACAACAACAAACAAAGCCCTTTTTTCATCGTATGTTATCGAGAATATTGAGGGTAAGAGTCAAATTTATACAATATACACCGATTTCAGTAAAGCTTTCGATTCAGTAAACTATTTTAGCTTACTGCAAAAACTTAAATTATTTGGATTCCACTCATTACTTCTAAATTGGATCTCATCCTATTTAACTGGTCGATCACAAAAAATTGTAATCGATAATTCTTTTTCGAAACCCATAAATTGTATTTCAGGTGTTCCTCAGGGTAGTCATTTGGGTCCCCTTCTTTTCAATATATATATATAACATCAGTTATAAAATATTCGCATTGCTTTTCTTGATGATCTCAAATAATTCCTTAAAATTAAAAGTGTTGATGATTGCCAACTATTGCAATTAGATATTGATCGAATTTCTGAATGGCGTAATTTAAATTGTTTAAAATTAAACATAAAAAAATGTAACGTTATCTCATTCTATCAGATTCATACGCACATAAACTTCGTTGACGAAATTGATTCTGACCCACTCTTGCGTGTAGAAAATATTAAGGACCTTCTTATTATGCTGGATTCAACTTTCTCCTTTAAAATTCATATTGACTGTATGATTGAAAGATCTAATTTACTTGTTGGTGCCATTAAGCTAAATTGTATTGATTTTTGTGACCCACATGCTTTGCTTTCCTTGTATATATCTCTAATTCGATCGTTACTCGAATATGCGGATATTATCTGGAACCCAGCCTCGAAGACTTTCTCTGAACGTATTGAAAAAGTCCAAAGACGTTTTTCTAAAATTATATTTTATAAAATGAAATGGACTTTTATCCCGAACTATAGGTCGCGTTGTTTACTTCTTGGTATTAAATCACTGAAATCCAGAAGATGTTGAATGAATTATCACGTTAAATGCCCTTCCTTACTCTCCAAAATACCACTTTATGCACCATCAAGAGTTTTACGCTCCAAAGATTTGCTTTTCGAGCACTAACTATGGTAATAATGAACACTTTTGTAGATGCATAAGACATTTCAATGAAGTTTGTCAAAATATTGAATTAAGATGGACAAGAGACTTGTACAAAAGTAAACTTTACACTTTTAATGATTATGTTTTTTTTTATGAAATTTATTTATGTTATTTGTTTCTTTTTCTTTTTTTGTAAATATTTTAAATATTTTTATGATACTTTTTCTAAAATCTATTAGCCTTAGCTTTTAGATAGTAAATAAAATAAATAATCAATATGCCACTACACCCACAGTTACAAAATACAAATTTACAAATTACTACATTTAAAATTATTACAAAATTGGTCAACCTATGCAGATTTTAAATTGCTTTAAGTGGTTGATTGATTTTGAAAAAAAAGGTATTAGATTAATATTTAGAAGTGCGTTATTTATATTGTTTAAAGGATGTTTTTTTTGCTACGCGCCTTGTATGATACCAATTTGAATATTTTTCCAATGATCCAATGAACAATCTACCGCATCTTGTATTTTTTATTTCTTATGAGGCTTTGTATCGACAGAGTTTGTATGGCCTATAACTTTTGGTAGAGTATGGAAAGACTGACACACATATGCACAATATACACACCTGCAAAGAAAAAAATTGGAACGTTGAACACCAACGTGGCCACGAAGACATAGATTTTGGGGGGCCTTTTTGAGGGCCATTTGCTAAAAGTAAGGGCTGCTTTTCGGAATTGGAAAATTTCGTATATAAAAACAATAATTTATTTCGCCATCACTTCCTTATGGAGAACCGGAAAATCGAAATGTAATGTGCAACCGCCAACGTTGAATAACAAAACTTAGCCGGTGCTACGGTCCGGGGTGGACCTGGGCCCTAAGGAAAAGCCTCTGCAATTAGATGTGTCTCTGGCTAATATCTTCCAGTCGCGCACTCCAAGTTGGTTAAGGTCCCTTCCACTTATGCGCCTCACCTAGGACGACCAAGAAAAGGTATATGATTTGGATGCATAGAAGAGGATTGGAATAGGGTCTTAAATAGAGTTTCCTTAGTTGTTCGGGAGAACACATAGTTGCCTTGTCAACTCAAAGAACAGCGATTGAAAGACATTATTTTTTCTTTTGATTTCTGAAGACATGTCGTTTGCAGATCTCATAGGAGAGCCTAGGTAGGTAAAGTCCCCTACAGTGCTCAAATGCGGCTTTAAAATCAATGGAAATGTTGTCCGCATCGATTTGGAATTTTTGAGTTTTCTGCAGGGTCTATCATAGTGTAAATATTTGATCAATTGCGAACTTACCGGCCTAAATCTGCACTGAAAAGGTCCGATCAGATCGAAATGGTTTCAGTCGCTCGCACAATACGTTAGGTTAGATCTTATATGCTATGTTTACCAGAATGATACCTCTGTAGTTGGCGCAGTTTAGAGAGTCTCCTTTCTTGTGAACCGGGCAAACAATGCTGGTGTTCCATTCGGAACCTACCAAGTTATGTCTTGCTGCCTGAAATAGTTCGCCAGGTAGACCGTTCAGCGCAGCCATATTGTTAGACTTCACTTAACATATTGCTATTATTACTTCATTTTGGTCGGGTTTTAAGATTTGGGGACCATTCATGTTCTAGGCAACGCTGATTGACACATATATAACCTTAAGGCTTGAGCGAGCAGACGCACAAACTCATTCAATATTCGACTCTTCAAATGAATGCATAAAACAGAAAAGGAAGGAAATAGTTCGCTCTTGCTTTTGTATTACACACGCGCCGCGCCAGATTATTTGTATGTGTTCTTAAAAAATCACGAATGGACCTCAAAAGAAAACTATAAAAAGCAAACATCACTAAGATCGATTTAAAAATCTTCAGACTTGTAAAGATGTTTCTAAAATTGCTAAGCTCTTAGACTACGTATTAATATAAAGTTGGACTTGAAATATGCGCATTTCAAAATTCTAAAGACTGAAATGATTAATTAAATTATTGAATTAGTCGAATCATACTTAAAATCAATTTTTAAAATTTTTTAAATGCACGAACCTGCTCTTTGTTAAAAAAAAAATTACTAAAACCCGTTCAGCTGTTCGCTATGTGGACCTACAAAAGAATTTTAACTTTTCTATTTTAGTATTAGTAATTTTGTTAGGAATGAGTAAATCGAATGATGCTGATTATAATTATTTTAAGACTTTGGGCGGGCAGCATTGTAAGACTTCAATTCAATGTTGTCATCATCCCTTTAGCGGGACAAGTTATTCAATTAATATCGATTGTTGGCATTGGCAAACTTGTTGAAGGTCATTAAATATTCTCCTTTGGCAAGGCTTAAGGACATTTAAGGGATAACAATAATGAAGTTGAATCCTACACAACAAAATGATGTTAATATCTTGCCACAATAACAATGTGGGTGCGTGGCAGAACAAACGAACAACATTTACTCTTCCATGACAGTTTTGTTCTCACAGTCTATGTTCACGAGAACCAGTTATTGGTTTTGTTTCGCGTAATGCCGAGAAGAAATATGTTAATTTAAAAATGTGTCAGCTTATTAGTATATTCCAATTGCCTATTAATCCTATTAAAGTCTGTTCTACAACGACTTCCCGCAAAATTTTGGGGGAGGCCATAAGCAATATGAACAGTTTGAGTAGATGGAACTCTGTTATTTTTACCTGGGTTTCCAGTCTTACTACAGCTCTAAAACATTCCACTACCGTCACTCTGATTGGTTTGTATTGTACTATATTCGATGACAACAAAAACTTAGACCTGGTGGTCCATTGTAAAGGCTTTTTAAAGTTACAACTATACTGTTAGTTCACAGAGGAATTAGGATTTCTGAACCACCTATTCGATAGGGATCAAATTTATACTATTTAGCAGAGTTGTAATTTTTGAATGCAATCTTTGATGAATATTAATTTTTGATTGCATTCATTCACTTCAATTTGAGATTTCGGGAAAATGAGTGCAATCACCATTTATTTTGCATTCAAATGAGTGCACTCATTTTTCTACCTTACAGTTGAATACAAAAAGATCTCTACACCCATTATACTTACCTAACGGGCTCCCGACCCGTGAAGAGTCTCTGCCTGAGGCACGTCAGCCTTTATCCTCTACGGTCCCGGTAACGCTGCTTCCAGTTATCCAGACCAAGCGCTCTGGCATTCGCAATGGCTTGGTCTTTGAAACGGAGGTTCGGTCTTCCGTGTCATTTCGAACCTGGGGGCTGGGATTCGAAGATCCTCTTGGCTGGTGCATTATTGTCCATTCGCTCGATGTGGCGAGCCAGTCGGTGTGTTTTGTCTTTCTGGACTACACCCATTTCTTGGTATAACTCATAGAGTTCGCGGTTGTATCTTCTCCTCCATTCGCCCTTCTCGCACTCAGGACCAAATATCCGTCGAAAGATTTTTCTTTCGAAGGATCCCAGTATTTACTCTCCTTTCCTGCTTATCGTCCAGCACTTGGCGCCGTATACCAGAATTGGTAGGGGCAGAGTTTTGTATAGCTTACACTTCGTCCTTCGAGTTAGGAGTTTTGAACCCATTTGTTTTGCCAAGCCGAAGTAACAGCGGTTTCCTCGGGTAATTCTTCGCTGAATCTCAACTAATGTATCAGTTGCGGAGTTAATATTAATGTTAAGATAAACTCCCTAACTACGTCGAAGTTTCTGCTTTCAACAGTTACGTTTTGTCCTAGCCGGTGGACAGATGTTATCTTTTTTGTTGAAAGTATTTGGTTTTGTCCTCTTTAAATTCAAGGCCAACTAAGCGCGCCTGGTCTTCAACTGCCGTTAAAACCTCTATTAGGGTACGTTGGGAGCGGCCAATTATGTCGATATCGTCCGCATACCCCAGTAGCTGTACAGATCCATTAAAGATAGTGGCTTCTATGTTTACACCTGCCCTGCGCACAATCTCTTCCAGAATAAGGTTGAAGAAGTCACAAAGCCAAAATCCGGTGCATTTTTGGATGAGCTGCTGCCAAACTGCACATTGCACCGCGTATTCTCCAGCATCACACTGGACAATAGCATCAGTTTTGCCGGGATCCCAAACGTAGAGCTCCTGACGATGAATGCTATCATATGCGGCTTTAAAGTCCATGAAAATATGAGGTTTCGACATTGACATTTTTGAGAAATGTTCTTTTTTAAGGACTCAATGACTTTTTGCAATGTTCGAAGGAACACCCAGTAAAAATGCATCGCAACAGCAATTCAGGACGGTGACTAAGTCGACTGGAATCACGCCATTGCCCATCATCAAAGCTGCTTGGAGAACACTACAGCGGATTGGACATTTTGTAAAATAACTCGCATGTTCGTTTTCAATTCCAATTATTTTACGTATCGCAACATCAAAATCATTGCGACACCGAAACGTCGTAAATCTTTCAACACGAGATTCAGGGCTTCCAATGCGCGTCTGTCAGGAATCGTGCACTCGTCACAGGTGATAAACTTACATTGCGCACTACTTTCACCATCGCAGAGTTCTTTGAAAAATTTCATGATCTTCACTAGCAGATTCAATGGAAATTTCAATACAGAATGAGCGATTCGACAGCCTTTCAATAACGTAGTTGCTATCCCAGAAGTGGCGAGTGTCAATGTAATCTCAGATATCCCAAACGAACAGTAGCCAAAATCAGCGAAATTGTTTTCGAACAAATGTACTAACAACCGGATCTTTCCTGATCTTTAATTTTCCCTGAAATTTTTAATAGTGTTATTCCTTGGGCCAATCGAGCAAGCCCAAAATCATGAAAATCGAATGGACCGTTCTCGAGTTATGAGTTCGTGTGTGCGGACGGGAGTCTCTTTTCTATAGGAATTCTATAGGAATTCAAAAATACAGAATATTAAAAGAATACAAAACAATCCAAATGAAGGCAGGAATGCAAGTGATTGTAAAATCTTTTTGCATTGAATTAAAAGGTAGCAAAATGGATGCACTGATTTGAACGCAAAATGAATGGTGATTGCATTCATTTTTCACTATCTCAAATTGAAGTCAATGAATGCAAACATAAAACTGAAAACTCTGCTATTTAGTATCAAGTATTCTAATACACGTTGTTGCGGCGTTGGATGCTTCATAAAAAATTTCCACTCTCTATGATTGTCAAAAGCGAACTGACAAAATTTCATTCATTTACAGAAAAGAGCCAACCAAATAAAATCAACATGGAACATAAAATGCACGCTGTATTTTCTTTACTAATTTACTACATATATTCGGGCGAATCTCAGTTTTGGGTCTAGTGTTATATAATGGTTTGTATCTGATATTCCAAAATACGACTGTGATTAAGCTGTTTTTGCAGATGACACAGCAATAATTTCATCTCATAAATTCGCTCTCAACATTGAGATAAAACTCCAAAATGGAATGCAAGTATTGATCAGATACTATCATAAATGGAAAATTAAACTTAACGAAGGGAAAACGCAAGCTATATTTTTCACACGAAGAATAAGGTCTTGCTTTCTTCCTAGCAATCAGTAACGACTCCTAAATGGAGCTAATATAAATAGAGAGCTCTCTGTCAGTACCTTGGCATTTATTTGGACTACAAACTAACGTTTAAAGACCACATTCACAACACCTTAAATAAAACAGGTGTAGCTATTAAAATGTTGTACGGATTTATAAATAGGCAATTTCTTCTATCTACAGAAAACAAAATCGTGCAACATAATGTAATATTACAGGCAATTTTGCTTTATGGGTGCCAGGTATGGGGCGACTCTGCAAGGTGTCACATAAAAAGATTGCAAAACTATAGAAAATTATGCTAAATTTACCTTGGCACCACACAACCGTTGATGTACACAAAAGAGCGAATGTTGAATTGATAGCTAACAGAATACTAAAATTATAAGGCGCGCTTTAAACAAGATGCCGCCGCTTCGCTGAACATCCCTGTGTTACTGACCTAAATTGTTAAAATTATATTCTTCCTTTTATAAATGGTGTTTTTTTTAGTGGTTGGTTTTTCGAATAGAGATAAAACTGACATTTTGTGGTCAAATCTGGCAAGTGGCTTTCCATTTCATCATCAACAGGTTGACAAATGGACAACGCTTGCAAATCGTGCAAATTTATTTTAAAAATAATGGTCCAGTTCGCGAGGTTTACCACAAGCTCTGTTCATTTTACGGTCGACATAATCGTCCATCAGAGCAATTAATTCGGTTAACCAGTGTTGAAGAGGACCCGAATGAATCGATTCGCCATTTGTCCATCAACTTTATGGAAGTTTTTGCGCAAAGATCTCTTCTTACGACCTTACAAGATCCAGCTTGTTCAAGAATTAAGGCCGCGAGACCATGCAATGCGTCGTGATTTTGGCGTATGGGCCGAAAATGAGATTGATATCGATTCTGATTTTCATCGCAAAATTTTGTTCAGTGATGAGACTCATTTTGGGTTGAATGGCTACGTCAACAAGCCACATGAGACCCTTGAAACGCCATTACATCCACAAAAACTGACTGTTTGCTGTGCTCTATGGTCTGGTGGAGTCATTGGGCCATACTTCTTCCGAAATGATGCTGAAGAGTCATGTTACCGTTAATGGAGACCGGTATAGAGCCATGATAACCGACTATTTTTTTCCCGAATTGCATGGCATGAATGTGGATGAGATGTGCTTCCAACAAGACGGCGCTACATGCCACACAGCGCACGTCACAATCAATTTATTGAAGGAACAATTCGATGAGCGCATAATTTCGCGGAATGGACCTGTCAATTGGCCACCAAGATCGTGTGATTTGACACCATTGGATTATTTTCTTTGGGGATATGTGAAGTCGCTCGCCTACGCCAAGAACCCAGAAACGTTAGGGCAACATTCGTGGCGTTATTGCCGACATTCAGCCCCAAATGCTTGACAAAATGGTTGAAAATCGGACCTCAAGACTTGTCGTTATTCGAACAGCCGTGGCGGCCACATGCCCGAAATCATATTTAAACATTAATGGCATAAAATTATTCTTCCTATAAGGCCAAATTGATGGACATTAAAATCATTTTCTTGTGTTTTATTTCAATTCGAAGTTCTATACCTCAAAAAAAAAACACCCTTTACTAATAATTTAGGAATTTGGGGATATGGATACTTGTTAATATTTATTTATTTATATGTTTTTTTTTTATTTATTCAATAATTTTTGTATTTATCTGTTATTTATTTATTTAGTAAATTTTTTTTCTCTCTCTCTGTCTGTCCTTTATCGGAGGTTTTTGTTCGTATTTTGCTTCAAATTTGTCAGTTCTTTTTTCTGAATTCCAGTCGAAAGATGCAATCGTATCAAATCTCTGTAAACAGTGCGGTAACAAAAATAATGTAACATATGGTTTTTTAATAAGAAATAAATATGTAATAAAATAAATAAAAATGTAATGTGTAATGCAGGGCTAGTTCAATAAAAGCGCGCTATAATGACAAAAAATGACTTCATTCGATTCTGACAAACATGCATCATTCAATTTCAAAAATAATTCGAAAGTAAATCATAACATTTTTGAGTTACGCATACCAAAATATTTTATATTTTATGTGGATTGGTTTGGTAGAATACAACACAAAACTGTACTATGTGAGCTATGTATTCGAGGATATCGAAATATTCTTGATTTTTGATTCCGTTCCATTTTTTGCTTAAGTGATTGACGCCCCCTACCTATCTACGCCACTGCCCTGTACGTCATGCAGCATTTTTTCGAGCCCAAATATCATCCAACAGGAACTCCCATTTCAATTATTAAACTTAAACTAAGTTAAGTGAAAAAAAGGGGAAAAGGAAAAGGTTTCTCCGTGTGACAGTTTGTTCCCTTTTCAACTGATCCATTGACTTTAAAATGTCGCACAATTTTGCTGAATTTTATCCAAAGGGGAATCGTTTGACAGTTAACCTCGGGAAAATGTTTCCATTTATGAATCTCCACTAATACCTAAGGGTCCATGAATTCCTTTAACTTTTATCCTCCTCCCTGAAACCATCCTGATCTAACCATCCTGAATGCCGCACTAAACTTTTCTATACTTTCGCTATAAATAAACTCAGCCTTCGTCATAGCGATGGAATAGAAAATTCCACCCTTGGGTATCTAGGTGACATCGACAGGTAGAACAAACTCATCCATTTTGTATCAGTTCAGCAACAGTTGACTGTTATCTTCTTCAAATCGAGTCCTATCGATTTGTATTTATATTCATAAAGTCAAACGGCTGACCAGGCCAAGTGAAATGGCAAGAGAACAATAGCTTCTTTTTTTTCTTGGCTAAATAGATTGATTAGGTATCATCCACTGGGGTTAGCTTGAATAATAAAAGAATTATTGAACGTTTTTGACAAGACATGAGCAGGAATGTATCTCTAATGCTCTATCTATCTCTTTCTATTTACTCTGACAGGTTTACGAATACGAATAGCTGACTTGTTTTTTAAATTACTAGCATGTGTTCTGTATATATTACGTGTGATAACGGATACAAATCCAACATTTGCTACATGGTAAGTTGGCCTAAAGAACAGCTCATAGTTCTAAGTTCATATATTTCTTTTTGTTTTTCTTAGTTATGGCTGTTTACCAAGTAATAAAACGGAATTTCTTGCATCGGCTCAGTTAACCGAAGAGGAATTCCAAGAAAATCCAATTATAAATTGGGAAGCGATTCTGTGGGTGAATCGGCCGACAGTTTTATGGGCCGTACAATTAATTTTAGCGTTAGTGTCGTTAACGGAGGCAGTTTTACTAACATATCTAGGATATAAGGTGAGTGTATTGTTCCTAAGGTACCACATGGATCCGATTTCACATTAAATCTTCTTCTTCTTCTTCTTTTATTTTAAGGGAAACATATGGCAACAGATTCTCTCGTTTCATTTTATCTTAGAATTAATTACGACAATACCTTTTGCACTTACGGTAAGTGCGAGAGATAATATTCTTTAAGAGCTTTTGTAGTACATATGTTTGTGATTATTGATGACCTTGAGGGATTCATATTTCATTCCAGATATTATGGCCTCCCCTGAGAAACCTTTTCATACCAATATTTCTCAATTGTTGGCTGGCCAAGAGGTCATTGGAGAATATGTTCGTAAGTATAAATGAATCTTATAAATTCCGGGTATGGAATTTAAGAAAACTTCTTTTCAGAACGACCTCCATCGAGCTATGCAAAAATCTCAGTCAGCCTTATCGCAGCAACTGACAATATTATCAGCGACGTTGCTGTGTCTAGTTTTTACGAGGTAAGTTGATAATTATTTTCAAAATTTTCCTAAAAACTAAGAAATTGGCTAACAACAAAAACAATTAAATACCATTACAACCTTCATGTCCTCTTAGCCACAATGATTTTTTAAAAAATGAGGCGAACCATATTTGTCTTTAAAATATCAGACACCAATGAAAGTGCACTCATTTTTTGGGCAAATAAAAATTAGAATTCAAAAGGAACTTTCAGCAGACTGCCATTCATGTCATTCAACCTACATTTTCTTCCACTAGAGCAAGACCAAATCGAAAATAAATAAAATAGTCTGCTGGAGCGGATCGACTGCTGAGTGAACTTTGTAGGCTCCCAAAAAATTACGCCAAAAAATTAATATGAAAAAAGACCCCAAAAATCTTCATACATAATTATAACATTTTTCCTGAGAAAAAACGCCTAAACATTTTGGCATAATTGCCAAGAATTTTGACCTTTTTTCCAAAATTTTTTGGGCATTTTTTCCATTTAAGAAAACTGAAAAAACGCACGCGAACATATTTTGAAAGAAACGCCAAAAAACCTAATAGAAAAGAAAAAAGCTCTAGAAAATTGCATTTTATGACTCATTATTTATGGCTCCCTAAAATTTCGCCAAAGCAAATTCCTAGAAAAAAACGACCAAAAAATTGTTTGTTTTTTTTTTCCAAATTGAAAAGGAAAAAAACAGGAAATTGTTTACCCTATCGGTGCAGGTAATTTATTCTACAAGTTTTAGGCTCAATTTCCACATTAAATTTGGAGATTATGCCAAAAAAAAGCTTTTTCTTGCCTAATTTTCATATTACTTTTTGGCTCTTTTTGCTTAAATTTTGGCGTAATTTGCTAATTTTGTGGCGTATTTTCCTTTTAAATTTTCGGCGTTTTTTCCAAAAATATTACGCCCAAATTATTTTAGCCTTTTTTCCAAAACACGTTTTGTCGAAATTTCAGGGAACCGGCTTTTTATATTCCTTTATCCAATAGGCTGATACTGCCACCTTCAAGCTGTATTGTATCAAGAAAGGGGTTTCAACTATTTTTGCAAAAGCCAGTCACAAAGAATGTGTTTTAATTCCTTTTCTTTTGGGTGTTCTTTCGGAACTAGTGTCCGACCGAAGGTAAATTTTTTGGCCGAAGCCAAAAAAAAAAATGAATATTCGACATCGGCTAAACCTTCGGCTAAGCCTTTTTTCGCCTAAGCTGAATGTTTTGCCGAAGGTGGAAAATTTGGCCGAATGTATCCAAAGCCGAAGCCGAATGTTCGGTCGGACTTTATTCGGAAGTAGAACTCGAATTAGATTGCGAACCTAGTGCTTGAAGTAGGTATATGTTTTGACGTCTATGGCAAATTCTTGGCAGTTTGAAGCTGCATAATAAATCCCTAATAAATCCCTAGTAATGAATGTAGGAATGACCAGGCCACACCATCGTAACGGTCCAATTCTATTTGAAGATTGGTTATGTGTTACTTAGTACGTTGCAGATTGACTTAAGATATTTTATGCGGAATTTAGCAGGGGCCTTGATAATTCTTGCAGGGCATAAAATCGCCGTACTTGTAGATAGGGATGGTCTCATCGTCACTTATACATTCCTTCAGATATACTCTTCTATACCGGATTATGATACCGGTTCTTCATTAACAGGACTTGGGTTCTCTTCTTCTACCCTACTATCACACTCTCTAGATGAGGGCCATTTAGAAACTGATGCTTAATTACATCTACTGTTTAATTACATCCAGGTGATGTCTAATGGCCGATTCTTTAACTCAGTTTAAAAAATTTCAATTGAAAAATATACCCTCACCATATGCTAAGCGACATGAGTTGCATACCACACAGAGGAGAGGTTCTGTTCCCTGCTCCTCTTGGGCAAATTCTTCAGCTCAGTTCAGTCACTTTCAAAATTTAGTTTCTTGTGTTTGGTTCTGTTTTAGTTTTAAAAAATTGGATTTTCTCAAAGACGGCTTCAACGTTTTTAATGTAATTTTGAATATTGGACTCATTTAACCTACATAATTGTCCAAAACAGATCAAAATCGTAAGAGCCGTTTTAGAGAAAACGAATTTAATTTAAAGTTATGAAATAAATATTACAAAAATCAAAGTCCGCAGAGTTGTTCACCTTTACATCACAAGAAAATTGTAAAATGGAAAACCCTCTATTAGTTTCTGTTTTATAAATTACCGTCATTTGATTTTTTTTTACAAAAAACGGTGTGTGCAGAATTTTTGGTCCCATCCTAACTATCTAAAGTACAAATAGAAAACAAAATCCTTGAACCCATGTTTGTATGACAGGTACCGTTATTTAAAACGATAAAATGATATTATTAGTCGGACCCATATTTTTAGACTCCTTCTGTGGCGTGAAATAGCGCCAAACGAAATAAAGCCAAATCATGTAAATTTAGTATTATTTCCATTCCAAAATCGAACCTCCTGCGGAAAGACGGTTGAAATGTATTAAACCCTCATAGCGGACCACTCAGGGACTGTTCCTATAGGCGCCTCCCTGATGAAATGCACATACACCAGCGGAGTAACGAAGTTGCGTGAACTTTGAAATCTCTCAATCCCACGTAGCGGGTCACCAAGGTCTGTTACCAAACGCGGCTTATTTAAAAATTTGGCATTATTTCGTTTGGCAATATTTCACGTCACCGACCCCTCCTCAGTTTGAGCTTGAAATTTTTGCATGATCGTAATAAGTTTCTCTCCAGTATACTAAGGCATACGAGAAAGTTAAAAATGAAAGCCACCCTTAATCTAACTCAAACCCAATAAGCCCTATTTCAATTGGAAAACGACGGGCTTAGTTGCTATTGTCATGTTTAAAAGAAAGAAAAAGGCAAGTTCCTATAAAAGAACCAACAAACAAGAAACACCTTCACCCCTCCATAAGGAGTGTGTCAGCAATTGAACATTGAAATAATTCATAGAATCGTCCTAGTAGTTCCACAGGTATCTCCCATTCCCCGCCCTTTCTTTAAAAAACCTAAAGCGATTTGGTTCATTACAACACAAAAAAAAGTATTTTAAAACCAGCCGAGTACTTCCAGACAAACTCACCCCTCTAAAACCAACGTAGCTATAAATGAAGGAAAAGCTATGAATAAACGAAATCGACGAAAATAGGATAATTGGTTTTCCGGATATAAAATGCCAGACAGACAGGCATTGCATTTTATATTGACGTGAATCAACCTTGTATCTATATATAAACTAAATGCATGCTCTATCTCTTTGCCTCTTTGCAGCGTTTGTGGGATTCAACACTTCCAACGAGCGGGACATCGTCATTTGAATCTATTTCAAAGTACCTATTACGTCGTGGTGACGTTCTCAACAGTTGGCTATGGAGACTTTGTTCCTGACATCTGGCCTTCTCAATTGTATATGGTTATAATGATATGTGTTGCCTTGATTGTCCTTCCCACACAGGTAAGTAGTTAAAAAGAAAAAAACTGTGTCATATAAATATTTGTTATCTGCAAACATAATACCATTGTAAACTGTCATTGTTCTATCGAGGTAATAGTAAGGAATACCTGCCCCTTGTTTGTGAAGTGCTTTCAACAACATTGTCTCCAAGGACAAAGAAAAGATACCACATTCAGGTGGAAAAATGCTCCATGGATAGGAAGGAGTTTACGTGTGAACAAGAAACAATGTACCTTTGGCTTTCATGTTCCATTAAAAAGATACTTTGTTCATTTGTTAACTTTAATTAACCACACATTTTCCTTTACTCTTCCTAGTTGAATACCGTTACTAATACAGTAAAAAGTTCAGCAAACTACGACAAGCTTTCAAAACTCACGCACTTGAGAACTTTTTAACGCAGCTTCACAATGAAACCTTACGTACTCCACAATTCGAGCCAAGTCCTTGAAATGAAAAAATTTTTCCATTCGTATTCTCAACTCTGTTCAATCCAAATAATGTCAATCAGTTGTCCCTTGTGCGGTTCGACAAATTGCCAAAACGATAGAGAAAAACTTGGACAAGCAACTGAAATTCCTATTGCATTTCATTTCGTATCCATATCCTAACCTTGCTTGACGCTGATTGCGATTTTATCCTTTTCCGGTGACACACAGGATGCGTATGTTTTGCACTTTCCTCTGCGTGTTGAAGAGATGTTTTGTCTCTATGTCTGGATCTTCATTGTCATTTTTTTTGGAAAACATTTTTGATGCCCTTACCACGCCCGTTTCAAAGAATCAGAAAACTGAAATGCATTGCAATTGTAGTTTTTTTGCCTCTTGTACTTTTTGCTTTAGTGAATTCCCTTTTTGTACTCCTTTCTCTTCTTTTAGTTCGAACAATTGGCCTTTACATGGATGGAAAGACAAAAATTAGGTGGCAGCTATTCATCGCATCGTGCACAGAGTGAAAAGCATGTTGTTGTCTGTTCGACAACGCTGCATGCGGACACAATTATGGATTTTCTAAATGAATTCTATGCCCACCCCCTGCTGCAGGACTATTATGTGGTGCTGTTAAGTCCGATGGAATTGGATACAACAATGCGAATGATATTGCAAGTGCCCATATGGGCACAGAGAGTCATCTATATTCAGGTTAGTAAAAAATCGATTAAAGTTGATTGTATCTAATTTAAATGGATGACACAGTACAGTATGGTGGACAAGTTTGGGTCGTAAATATTTTTTTTTTAATGGTGACAAGTTGTTAGGCGTCTTTTGTAGTCAACTTACTTACATACTAATCGAATAATTGAAGGAAATATAGCCGCAAAGAAATTAACATCATTCTTAAGGGGAGAGGTATTGGGCACTTTAATTCCCCATACATCGCGCCAAAGGAAGATAAAATAATAATAAATAACGGGTGATCCAAGTAGAGATACTTTTTTCAATAGCCTTTTTTGACAGATCACGTGTGAGTCGTGTCATGCTGTCATGTTATTTTTGTTTAGTATTGTTTGGCATTTCATAATGGAAAGACTTACGCGTGAACAACGTTTACAAATTGTTCAACTTTATTATGAAAATTCACGTTCTGTGAGGAATGTGTTTCGTGCACTTCGTTCAACTTATGGTCAACATAATCGGCCTACTGAGCGTACTATTCGCAACAACATCACCCATTTTGAGACCCAGCATTCATTATTGGATAATATTCGACCGAATAGACCACGTCCAGCACGCTGTGAAGAAAATATAGCGGCCGTGGCTGAGAGTGTAGTCGATTCGGCGCCGTTCGCAGCAACTCGGACTGACGTATGGAACGACTTGGCGCATTTTACGTCAAGATCTTAAATTGAAAGCGTACAAAATACAGCTTGTGCAACAACTGAAGCCGCTCGACCTTCCCAAGCGACATCGCTTCGCTCTATGGGCTCTTGAAAAGTTCCAAGAAGATCCGACGTTTTCGAGGCAAATTTTTTTAGCGATGAGGCCCATTTCTGGCTCAATGGGTATGTAAACAAACAAAATTGCCGCATTTGGTACGAAGAGCAACCTGAAGAGATTGAAGAACTGCCACTTCATCCTGAAAAAACAACGGTTTGGTGTGGTTTGTGGGCCGCTGGAATCATCGGTCCATATTTCTTTAAAAATTATGCCGGTGCGAACGTAACCGTCAATGGCGACCGTTATCGTGCCATGATAACCGACTATTTGATGCCTGAAATTGAAGCTCGTGATCTCGGCGACATTTGGTTTCAGCAAGACGGCGCCACTTCCCACACATCGCATCAATCAATGGACTTATTGAGAGAACATTTCGGTGAGCACATAATTTCACATCTTGGGCCGGTCGATTGGCCACCAAGATCGTGTGATATCACACCGTTAGACTTTTTCCTGTGGGGATATTTAAAGTCAAAAGCTTATGCCGACAAACCCGCTTCGATTCAGGCCTTGGAGGAAAACATCACGCGTGTCATTCGCCAGTTACCAGTCGAAATGCTCGAACGAGTGATCGAAAATTGGACTCAACGGATGGACCATCTGCGACGTAGCAACGGCCAACATTTGATAGACATAATCTTCAAAAAATAAATGCCAAAGAATGTTCTTTCAAATCATAATAAACATTCTCCATTAAATTTGAATTTTCTGTGTTTTTTTTCTTTAAAAAAGTGGGGAACCTCGAAATGGATCACCCTTTATTTACATAGTAATAGTTACATAATGTGATATGAATGTGTATTCATATGTATAATCATATAAACAAAATTGGTGTATGCAGCTCTGTTCGACATTTCTTGAATTATGCTCTCTATAATTAAATACAAAAATTTAAACAAAATACTCATTTTCTGCTGTTAGATTTCTGCAGGATCACAGAGGACAACTAGGGCTACAATCTCTACTTTATTTTAATTCGATATATCCATGGGTTCCTGGAAAAATAAGGATGGAGTAACTTTGTTAATCAGACACACTTAGACGTGAGACGCACTTCGATGCTTCATTTCACTTTTCGCTCTTTCTTCCTTTTCATTCGAATATTGGATGTAAACAAGAAAGGCACTGTTCCGTTTTGTTTTTTGAAAAAAAAATCGTATAATAAATACAAACAATAGTAGTTAAAAAACCGATAATTTGAATTTGAAAAACAAACAACTAAAACATTTCAACTTCGCACATTTACAAATTATTTACACAAACGTAAAAAAACCTATTTTGTACTTTTTATTTTCCACTATTTAAAAGAAACATTTTATAACATTATTCTGACATTTAAGAGAAAGGGACGGTGCTTTCGCTTTTCCTTTTTTTGTTGAAATAGGTTCCTACGCAACCGCTGGCGGTACGGGCAAAATTTTTTCCATAAATCTTTTACAGCCAAAATAAGTGCCATTAATAAAATTGCTATAGCGGTTGCATCTTCAGGCATAACGGCGACCCTTCTCTCCGGGGAAAAAACTACACATTCAAAATTCCAATAAAATTTGAAAAAATGGAAAACCCAATGAGCTGTATTTCAAAAAATTCATGTTACTAGTTTACGACGAATGTAATATGGCCAATGCAGGAAATACAAAATTTCAGCAGACTCTTCGGGGGGATTACATTTTTGTTCTCTGGAGATTTCAGACAAATACAACCTGTTGTCACGAGAGGTACGCTACGCGCTATGAAACCAATGCATGTCTCAAACATTCAGTTTTTTGGATAAACCTTAGGCAACTTGGATTGAAACTATTTACGGACAAGTTCACAACATAGATACAAGACAAGACTCTTGGCTATGCGAAAGGTCCATTATAACCAACTAATGAACAAGTATCTTACCTCTTAGAATCTTAGAGACAATTCCTAGTGATTCAAACAATATTACAATATTACAGCCTTCTTTTGGACAAAATTGACTTGAAAGTTGGAGTTTTGCTGCTTCGCAATTTGAATCACCTCAAGCTTTGTAATGGTACAAGATTGAGAGTGATTTTGTTGCAGAACGACGTTATTGAGGCATTCATTTTAACCGGCTATGGCAAAGGAGATACGGATTTCATACCAAGAAGGCCAATAATTGCCAGCAATTATCCATTCCAATTTAAATGGATTCAATTCCATATCAATGTCTGTTAGGCAATGAGAAAATAAATTAATCGCAGGGTCAAACATTTGAAAAAGCTACGGTTGATTTGAGCAGTGCCGCAATAAATATTGTAATTTTAAAAGGTGCAAATAAAACCGCTAATATTGTTAAAAATAAGTGTTGCGTCAATAAAAGTAAACAAATTTTTATTTAAAAGAAAAATATATTGCCGGGAGTCTTCGGGTAAAAGTTTTTTTATATCGGGTAAAAGTTCTCACTATGACGTTTTCTGTTAGACGAAATGCATCAAAAGTTTCCATACAGCTATTTACCCCTGAAGTTAATTTAATTATTATTTAGTGCAAGCAAACTCATAAGCTCATCATCAAATATTAAGTAGATTCCATTGTCCTGTCAACCCTCACTGTGAGAACTATTATCCACGCATTATTCAATTACATGCATGACAACGCGAAACATACCACGGCTGCCGATATTTTAAAATATGAAAAAAAAATTTAGCTTACCTACTCCCGGAAAAGCTTTTAGTATAATTTCTGTGTGTACGAGACAATGTGACTATGGTCATTTTTAAGGATTAAGTACTCGTAAAAAAAGAACAATGTTAACATTCTTAATTTCTCCTTCAGTTCTTAACATTATTTTGAAATTATTCCAGGGATCGTGCCTAAAGGACGGTGACCTAGCACGAGCGAGAATGAATGAAGCCGAAGCCTGTTTCATATTGGCCGCAAGGAATTATGCGGATAAGACTGCTGCTGATGAGCATACGATACTACGTTCGTGGGCGGTGAAAGATTTCGCCCCCAATGTACCACAGTACGTGCAAATATTTAGGTGAGTACACAAAAGACACATTCGCTTTCCTGTGATGACCTTAAAAGTTGTTTGTTCGTCTCTTTGCAGGCCCGAGCATAAGCTGCATGTGAAGTTTGCCGAACATGTGGTCTGCGAGGACGAGTTCAAATATGCTCTACTAGCAAATAATTGCACATGTCCTGGCGCCAGTACATTGGTAACACTACTGTTGCACACATCGAGAGGACAGTGAGTTCGAAATTTATTTTTAAAGACATATTTTAGATACGTGTTAGCCTCGGGTATGGAATGGACCACAAGAGTGGGGGGTTCAATTATTATTAAATTAAGTTATTCATGAGGGACAGCAGCAGGTATGACTGGCTTAGTAAATGATTTTTAATGACAGAAATATTCTAATTATCCCTTGATGGGTTTTCAAAAGTACGAGTTGCGGTTTTAATTTGTCCCATCCCGATTGGAAAATATTTGGATATTGTAATTGCCTCGAAGACAGTGCGTGGATTGACTTTACAATGTGGCCGAGTACCGCAAAAACAATTACTCTAATTGAATTTAAAGCACACTTAGAATCCTCCAAGGACTCTCTGCTAGTCTAGTCCTTCCCACATTTATTTTTTTATTTTTTTATTCTAACCCTTTCTCCTTGTGCAGAATAAGGAAATGTACATTAGTCCAGGTAAACATATTCAATGGCATCATTAAACTCCTCGAAAGCTCGCATTCATTGTCGGCACTCCCCATCCTTTAGGTGAACCTTTAGCCATAAATATTTCAAGTAACCCACCCCCAGTAGCCGAACCATTGCTGTTACAGCGCTGTAGGCTGACTTCTTGTTGGGCGTTATAAATTAAGATAAACCCAAACGAATGACTTGGAATTTCTCACCCCAGCACGGCTGATGACATAATCTAGCAGAACCTAATCCATTCTAATTTTTTTTTTTTTTTGTGTTAACTGTCAGGACATTCACATTCACACCCAGCACACATCGTCGTTTGGAATTCTAAATAAATATTTAAATGAAATATTTCGACTCATTGTGCAAACATTTAACTGCTAATTAACTGGTCATTCTGTGGTTAGGCCATTAGGTCAACACTCACAACATTCAAAGTACACTATTTGCTCGACTTTGGCTGGCTCTGCCTTCCTGATCCTTCATTATGCTGCCCTCTGGCGCTGTGTGTACAATGAAATGTTTCTCTTAAGCAAATATCCTGCTTGGCTAGGGTATGTGTCTGTACGAGCGGTAGCGGAGGCGGAGGCTGAGGCGGAGGCGGAATTAAGGTCATAAAATGCTGCAAATTAATTTAATTTTTTTTTTGTTTTTTATTTAATTTCACAGAGAAGGACAGCAGTCTCCAGAGGAATGGCATCGTTTATATGGAAAGTGTTCAGGAAATGAAATTTATCACATAGTCCTTGGGGATAGTCGCTTTTTCGGAGAGTACGAGGGAAAGAGCTTCACGTATGCCAGTTTTCATTCGCATCGAAAGTAAGTAAAAACAGCATTTTTCCATTTACCGAATAAGAAATAATAACACTGCGAGAGAAATAAGTGGTTACAGTGTGTCTGGCAAGTAGGAACTTTTTAATTTTAACTAACCAAGCATGAGTTATTATTTTATGTGTGTGCTATGGGAGGAAGGTACAGTTACATTAGAAGTAATATCTCAAGCTAACTGCGATTGTGTCAGTTGAAAACGATTAAATTTTAGTTCGTTATGTTATCACTAGCTGAATGCCCGGCCTAGCTTGTGATAAAAGAAAATAATTTTTACTATTAAATTAAATATTAACTATTTTAAGTCAGAAGATACATTATATTTTTCTATACAGCATTAAAATGTACATTAAAATGACAGATTGCTTTCATTGCATAGAAAATAAAAATATTTCGCGGGAAACTTTATTTAAGGTAAACACAGCCGAAACTTGATTAACCGGAATGGCTGGGACCAAGCCCATAACGGATAATCGAAAATCGCGGTTATTAGGTTTTCTCTTAATTTTTTAAAAAAAAATTCTAAGTTTGCGGACACTTTATGTGTTTACTTTTTAAAACAAAAACAAATATTTAATTCATTAATAAACACAACAATTCATTTCAAATAAATAAATTTAACGATAAAATAAACTAGGTATATGCTACAATGTTAAGGCGAAGAACTAGTAAATTAAGGGATTCAAACATTTAATAGTAACATCAAACAGATACGAAAAATGTCAATTAAAAATATTCATGCATCTTTGTCTGTCTAACTGACTTTATTCTTTTGTTAATGCGATGAAATTGCATTATGTCCTGTGGCGTTATTCCAGGGCAGTGTGAGTCTCTATTGCCTGAAGAATTGGAACTTTTTGAATTTCAATATCTTCCGATTCACTAGAATGAGATACATCCTCATCACCAGGTTTAAGGGGATTATTGACCATTTATATAATTTCGGCCTCCGTTAAAACAGCAAATGTTTAAGCATTTACATCCGAGTCCACCTAATTTCTTATTTCGTTTTCTTCAAAATAATTGTAAGGACATCATTACTGGCACCTTGATCTAAAAATATTATAAAAAATAGTGGTGAAGTGCAAGATAAAACATCTGAACCCCTATGAAGGTTACCTTCTTCTTGTTACCTCAACATCAGTCGTAACAAAATTCCACGATTTAGAGATAGCCCATAAAGCAGTCTTGATGTTAAGTGATTTGAGAAAATCATTTCTATTTTCAAAGCTCACTAGTTTGCGAATTATTTCTTTCCGGTAATGGCACTTGCGACTTCGTATTACACCCTGATTCATTGGCTGAATCAGCGATGTGCAATTTGGCAGAAGGTACCTTACAATGACATTGGGCGCCTTGAAATCATCCACATCTGGGTGGGCTGGGCAGTTATCCAAAAGCAACAAAACTTTGGAAGTTTTGGAAAGATTGTTTCTTTCCAAGTGCTCTTTTACTTCCGGAACAAAGTGTTTGTTGAACCATTCTAGAAACTGTTTTTGAGTAACCCAAACCCTCTTGTTGGCTTTAAAAAATGTATGGCAACTCTCCAACATTTTTTAAGGCTCTTGGACGAGCACTCGTGCCTATCACCATCAATCTACATTTATGTGTCGCTGCAGCATTGGAGCATACTAGAACCGTAAGCCGTTCTTTGAATTCCTTGTACTCCCCAACCGAACGCTCTTCACTTCTTGCTAGAGTGTTTTGACAGACACCTCCAAAAGAGGCTAGTTTCATCGGCGTTATAAAGTTGATCATTTGTTAAATTTTCTTTTTCAATGAGTTCCGATAGTTCTTCAACAAATAGCGTGGCATCTTCATAATCCGCAGATTCTTTTTCTCCAGTTGTTTTGATTCCATGAATGCCATGACCGTTTTTGAATTTTCCTTGCCAACAATCAGTAGCTATGTTTACGTTGTGGTGAAAAAATCTAGCTTTGTCCACGATCATTTGACCTGATACTGGAACTCCCCTAAACCGATGCTGGCGATGAAAACAAATTTTCACAACAAACTGGTCAAAATCAATCACATAGCAATACAAAATGCAATCCGACGAATGAAAAGTCGCGTTTACTTCATGTTCGTGCATGCATGTATCTTCGTCGGCGGCGGTCACGGATATCAGAGTTAATACCGGAAAAATGTGTCCAAAAATCAATTCAACACATTTTAAAAATCCAATGATACAAAATGGAAATGTTGTTTCCATAGCTACTCCAATATAGATGGCGCTGTAAGCTTAAAACCTAATAAGTCGCCTCCGGCCTTGAAATTAAGAAAACAAAAATATATTCCTGTACCTTTTTACACCATAATCAGCTATATTCCAAATTTGAGCTTCGTAAGCATTCCTGTTTCCGAGTAATTTTGGGTCCGACTGAAACTTAGTGCAGCGGACTGAAAATATACTTGTCTATTGAATTAAAAATACGGGTAAACGTGAGCGCAGTGATTGGTTAGTGTACTGGATCCTGGTACAAATTCTTCGCAGTATTACCTAACCTATTCCGAAAGTCTGACAAACGTTCAACAATTTACTTGTCATAAGAATCTTCTCAAATTCTTCTCAATACTACATTTTTTTGGGCATTTTAACTTCGAAATTTGTTTTTAACATAAATTTCTATGAAAGCTAAAAATAATGTTAAAACTAAATTTGTCTGCATTATTTTTATATCTGCTCCAGAATAAGATTTAAGAAGTCACATGAGACCGATCTACTTGCTGGAATTCCTGGCATGTTTGGAATATATCAGATGAGCTGTAAAAATATTGTCTATTATCGCTTTGCCGGACCCGAAGCCAAAGTGTATTGCAAAATGGCTTGAGTCGATACAGCCTTGTTTTCCTTTGTAGCCGAGCCCATCTCTTCTTAATGGGTTTATTGGTTGTACGCTCTCCTGAAATTATGTCCGTGTAGCAGCTGCTGAAAATCCTGTTTGCACACCTGCGCTCCGGTGACTATGCTTCCAACACAATTTCACAGAGCTTGAGTTCCGGGCTTCATGTCAGCCACCAGTTGATTGAATTTTTTTTAAACCTCCAGATGTTGTTGTTAAGTCTCTTCTTTCTACGCCGAATTTGATTTTTATATTTTTATGCTGCTCTATTCTTTCCTCGCTGTGGACTCTTTTTTTTCTAGGGTGGTTGGTACGATGGTGTCAAATGTATGCCCTCTTCAGATGTTAGATGCATCGATTAGTCCAGATCCCAGTTTTTAAGCAGCATGCAGGGTATGTGATTTCGGATCGTGATCTTAAAAGAGGGGGTAGTAACCCCAAAGGCACAACCCCAAATATAGAAGACAATATCCACACAAATATTCGTTAAGTTCCACTATGGGAATGTTAGTGTTGCAATTGGCCCATTAGGAGCTTATCGGCCACCATCTCTTTTTCAACACCCTAACCAGTGTTGGAAATGCTTAATAACCTCAGCTCTAAATCATGACCGTTGACGAAACCTTATTGACCTCTGAGGCTTATTCAGCCAGTCATCTTAGACAGTCTAAGTCTTTTTCAACACTCGCGCCTATAACTTTATTATTCCAAGTCCGTTAAAATGACATCGGTACCTGATGGTTACCGCGAACGTGGATGTAAAATAATCGATCGAATAATCAGGGAAAAGCGGACGAGTTTTTGCGAGTTTAGCTGAATCTCCAAAAGTTGATTCTAACACTAATAAATGTGCATACAAAATGAACACAAAAATATAATAAGAAATTAATCACACCTTTTCTTCCAGATACGGAGTAGCCTTAGTTGGTGTTCGACCGGCCGAATTACCAGAATTCTACGAAGATACAATTTTACTAAATCCTGGTCCGCGGCACATAATGAAAAAGGATGACACTTGCTACTACATGAGCATAACGAAGGAAGAGAACTCAGCGTTCGTTGTAAATCAAAATCAAAATCAAAACTCGGAAGCTGGAAAAGATGGTTTGTAAATTTTCATATATTTCTCACAAGCACAGTGTTGTTTTTAAAAAAGCAAAAAATATGTTGGTTTATTGTTTTTTTTTTTCATTTAGAGTTTTAGGACAAACTTTTAAGAAGTTCATACAATATTTGTTCTTTGAAGTTGTTTTCGATTTGAGAATAATTTTTGTTTTTTTGTTGGGTGTTTTCAGTTTCTTTATTATTTCGTTTCAGGTGTTTAAAATATCACCTTACCTGTTACCACAGCCTGTATTGAACTTTGATTTTATTATTCATTTATTTTTTTATTTTTATTGATATGAGCTTATTTTTATTTTGTAACCAGTAAATGAGTTCTGTGTTTCTTATCGCATTAATTACACTCAATCCCAGAATTTTATTCATTTATCCTAGGGCTTTGGTATTCTGTTGTAATGAAAGCCAATGGAAATTAAATCCACTTTTAATGTCATTCTTTATCACACTCTATCTTTTTTTCCTTTCCGTTAATAAAATAAAAAAAAGAATTAAACAACAAAGTTTAATATGAAATTAATTTTATTATTAATATTAAAAAAAAAATGGTTTAATATTTTATTTCGTTTGTTGCCATCCATTTTGATTTTATTTTATTTATATGAATGTTGATTGAATTTAATCGGAAGTTGTGGAAGGTGTTTTAATTGGTTGACGGATAGTATTAATAATAAGGTAGCTTTTAAATGAAATTGTACTTAAAGGAAGTCGAGTAGCCAGTTGAAGTAGAACATATAGGAAAAATAAGGAACAATTCCAAACCTGATTTAAAAAAATTTAATGCGTTTGCAAATGTGTCTTATCTTAAAATGACCTAACAAAAATAAAGAAGAACATCGATGTTCTGCACCAGCATTTTATTAAAAAAAAAAAGGTCTATCCCTTTGGCAGGAATAAGGCGCAAGTAAACCTTTATTTTTAGACTGGTAGCATAACTGGAGTCTCACCATAATAAAGTAAAAGGGAAAGAACGCAACCATAGCCTAGCCTTCAATACCTGCAATAGAAAATTCGGAAAAACCTGTGGCCCATGTTGTCCAGCAAGTTATAATCAAATAATCTGCTTTTTCAATGCCCAAATGTCTTAAGCTGCGATCAGACGATCATCCAAACTAGTACCCGGATGACGTCCTGACGTAGAATTTGTACTAAAGTGGTCATCCAGTGTGATCGCCTATCATCCTACATGTCATGAAAAGTTTAAAGTTCATGTGAAAACACTTACACTTGGATAACCTAACGAATGACGCTGTGTGACGCTGGGTTTCATCTAGCAGATAACAACCGAATCACTCAAGTCCTCTGACGTCAGCATGTTATCTGGGTGACACGTTCGGATGACCGTTTGATGGCACCTTTTGATATAGCCTTTTATTTCTCCCAGCCAACATGGATAGCTTTTGTAAAGCAGCATCTCAGCTTTGCTTGGGAAATCGCTTTATATCCTCCGTTAGTGGCCTCCTTTTGTTTGGCCACTTCTGGTGTTGCACAAGGTAGCCATTAGGGCCCTTTTTTCTTTATAAAAATAAATAAAAATTAGGCGTAAACGGCCTAGTGTTCTTCAGCAAAACCTTGACAGTTCTTCTCTTAAGTGTCAAAATAATTGTTTTGAGCTGAAAACTCTATCGTAAAACTCCCTACCATTAACACGATCTTATATTCCTTAGTGTCTTTTAGTGTCTCAGTCTTAAATCTTATTTTTTACGAACTTTTAAGTTAGTCGGCCAAAATTTGAAATTAAATGACTCCTCACCTCACCTCAGAAGACCATTCCTCAGTTGGCATGAAGTTGGTGTCGGATTTTATTCTGAAGTCCTCGAACGAGTTCGAGTTCAATTTGGCTTCCTGGTCAGTAACGTCTTTGAATCAATAAAATCCAAGATGAGGTCTTACCTTGGTAACAACAAATGCTGTTCAGGTTGCAAAGATGGCAATACCATATGTCAATATTAATTACCTTTTCTCCGTTGACAGCCGGTCGATAATAAAAGCAGTTTCTAAAAATCAAAACCTAATCAAAACTCGTATGAAAAGGCCAATAAATTAGGAAGAAAAGATTTAGCTCTTGCCCAGTCCCTAAACAGAAAGATCATCTCTATGTTTCAAGAAATTCAATTACGCAATAAATATGCATAAAAAATATTTTTTACATGAAACTCAAAAACTCTGAAAGTATTAATTTGGTTGCACTTTAGGACCAAAAAAAAAAAAACATCTATCAGCTGCTGAAAATACTGCTAAAACACCTCTATGATTCTTTGCGTCAGCTGGCAGTTGCTTGGATTTCATGATTATGGTCATCATAATCGACCGATTACCAAGCAATCGGTAAAATTGTGAAGCGTTACTGATGTCGCAAGGCCTTCATCGTTAAGTGTCATTGGTCCACATTTCTCTGAAGATGCCAATGGACAGACGGGTACAGTCAATTCGGAGCGATATGGTCAAATGATAACCGATTTTTTTTTGTCCGGCAATTGAAGATTATGACATGGACGATATGCGGTTCCAACAAGACGGTGTAACAAGCTGCAAAACACTACTAATTATGGCTTTATTGCGTGAAAAGGTTCCTGGTCGCGGAATTTCACTTTGGCGAAATCTCCAAACTCTAGACGCATTAAAAACGCATTTAGCTTTACTTTCGAAACCGAAACAGGAATGAATCTTTAGAACATACGGATAATGTTTCGATCGCGGGCAGACTGCTTATGTACTCTTATTTGTACTCCTCACTTCTTCTTAGCCAAGCCCCATCTATGGAGGCCGATCTATTTTTAAATCCGGATCGATACATGATATTTCTTATTTTCGTTCAATATGCAAAATTTCGACCATACCTAAGCTGTTTGAAAAACTTATTTATTACACCCCTCTTAAAAGTTACATCTCTTTGTTTCAACATGGATTTGTATGGCTGGTGGATCTACCACTACAAATCTCTCAATCTTATGCTACATGGTCTTGAATGTCCTTGAGAAAAAGTTACAGCGTGAAGTTATTTATACGGCCTTTTAAAGGCTTTTGACAGTGCTAATCACGTTATATTAATTTATAAACCTAATAGGTTTGGATTTGATTCCAATGTTCTTGAATGGATTCGCTCCTATCTTACGGATCGTATTCAATATGTTCGCATTAAGGACATCCGCAGGAAAGTCATCTGGGCCCTATGCTTTTTCTTCTATTTATTAATGAAATTCCTGATATATTTGTGAACTCCCATTGCTTAATTTTTGCCGATGATTTGAAAGTGGTCCGACCTATTCAGTCTGAGTATGATTGCATTCTTTTATGTTTCTAAATGTCAAAGCTTTTCGTTTTGTCGATACCTTACTTTGTGGCCTTCTTTTGTTTGGCCACTTCTGGTGTTCCACAAGGTAACCCCGAGGGCCCTTCTGCCTTTATAAAAATAAATAAATATATTAAGCGGAAAAGGCCCATGACCTACATGATCTAAAGCCTAGCTTCTCCAACCATTGCGGTTGCGAAGATATATTTTTTGACACGAATGGAAAGGACCTTCAATTAAATTTTGGATGTTTTTCAAAAGTTCGCAAGAGGTGGTGGCAACCGCACCCAAGTTTCATTTACGTACGTGATCAATAACTCCCCTTTATCCATTATCTCCTCTAAAAAAAAACAGGGTTTTATTTTGCAGAATTCTAAGGATTTTCGGGATCCCCATACTCTTAAAAGTCTGTTCTTTGCATGTGTCCAGTATAATCTTAAATATCGTATAAACTCTGGAATCCTTGTTATGAGGTACATTCTATTAGAATTGAAAAGATCCAAAAACGTTTAACTAGCGTTGACAATCGAAAACTACGCTGGAATATTCAAATGGCTTCGTATGAGACAGGATGCAAATTATTTGGCATTATTTGACTCTTTTCAAACGTAGACAATACTTTTCTCTTATATTTATTCGGGATTTTATAAACAATCACATCGATTGCCCTCTTTTTTTATCGCTAATTAGTTTTATGATGATAGAAATCATTTACTATTTTTTATTCCTTAATCATGGTTGTTATGAGCCAATTTACAGGTGCCTTAAAGATTGTAAAAAGTTTAGCAGTCTACTTGAGTTTGATTTTAGCAGGGACTAGGAACAGTGAATGTTCTTATTTGATGAAATAAATAAATAAATACACATCTGCTCTGTCCGATCGGGTCAAGCGACAACATTGTATATTTTTACCTTCTCCCGTTCAGGGGAAAATAGGTCCGAATTGAGCTAATCACATAGTAATAGCATAACAAACAGTGAAATTCAAAATAAATCCTCTTCCATTTGTAATTTTTTTAAATACGCCTATAGAACGGGTCATAAAACCTAGTTTCTCCAACAAATTGACTTGGATACTTTTCCAATTTTTCACATCGGTCAGTGAGCACAAAACACACTACTTATCACTGATCCAGTGCGCCCCACCAAACTTGAAACCCTTAACATAAATTAGAATTGGAAATTTTTGCAAAACTTACATTCTCCCGCCGGCCGGCTGAATAAATCATTTCGGAAACCCCATTTTCCTTCTGATTTATAAGCCAATAAAAACTTCTTAATTGGAATTCATAGAACTTCAGTTTGGACAAATTACTTTACCTTAAATCGAAAACAGACATATTCGTAGGCAAATATATATTTATAAATTACCATTTTTTAGTTTACCATTTTTGGTGTTTCTTCCACTTAATCATAATCCTCTTGGCCATTAGTTATGGTTAACCAAAGAATAACGAAAGGTGTTGCGAAAGACATAAATCCATGACCATCGCATAAATTGTGTACCTTTTGCGTCTTCGGTTTTCAAGACGTCTACCATGTTACATTTGTATCCATTTAATTTGCAAATGATATAGACCGGGTTAAGGACTTTATTTATACTACGTTTTAAAAATACGACAAGGATATGTCAATCAAGTTGTATTTGAAAAGTAGGAATGTGTGCGTTTTGAGACATTGGAATGGATTAGTCTCCTATTTAAATCAATTTAGTAGACGAATCTCATCTAGTAAAGGGTGTTTTTTTAGAGGTATAGAACTTCGAATTGAAATAAAACACAAGAAAATCGTTTTAATGTCCATCAATTTGGCTTCATTGGAAGGATAATTTGTTGCGATTAATGTTTATATATGATTTCGGGCATGTGGCCGTCGCGGCTGGCAAGTCTGGAGGTCCAATTTTCAACCACTTTTTTAAGCAATTGGGGCTGTATGTCGGTAATAACGCCACGAATGTTGCCCTAACGTTTCTAGTTTGTTGGCGTAGGCGAGCGACTTCACATATCCCCAAAGAAAATAATCCAATGGTGTAAAATCACACGACTTTGGTGGCCAATTGACAGGTCCATTCAGCGAAATTATGCGCTCATCGATGTTTTCTTCAATAAATCGATTGTGACGTGCGCTGTGTAGCATGTAGCGCCGTCATGTTGGAATCACATCTCATCCACATTCATGCCATCCAATTCGGGAACAAAATAGTCGGTTATGATGGCTTCATACCGGTCTCCATTAACGGTAACTGACTCTCCAGCATCATTTCGGAAGAAGTATGGCCCAGTGACTCCACCGGCCCATAGAGCACACCAAACAGTCAGTTTTTGTGGATGTAATGGCGTTTCAAGGGTCTCATGTGGATTCTCTTCACTCCAAATGCGGCAATTTTGCTTGTTGACGTAGCCATTCGAACCATTATTTTCGAAATAAATTTGCGTGATTTGCAAGCGTTGCTCATTTGTCAACCTGTTCTGGATGAAGTGGCAAACCAAACTGAACATAAATGACATTAGGGTTGCCAGATTTGACCACAAAATGTCAGTTTTATCTCTATTCGAAATTGTGTCAGTTGAACAAATGTCGGGTATATTAGTCAGATCCCAGGAGAGCTTTTGAGATTTCCTTGAACCAACTAAACACCATCCACAACCGAAAGTAAATTAAAAAAAAAAACAAATTGCGAAAACAAATTATAAATCTTTTTTTAAAATAAAAAACAAAAACAAAATTATTAATATAAATTAAATTTAGTTAGAACAACAACAATAAACAACAACACCACCACCATGACCACAGTGAACTTAACATCACATATGGCACCAGTGCCGTCCGTTTGTGTGCGTGTGCCCCATAGTCCCAGTTTAGAATCTGGTGCTGGTACGCCGATCAAAAGTGACTTTACAACACTATTTGTGCGTGAGTGTGCTGCTCGTTATGCCATCGCATTAACTATGCTACTAACTATCTAACTAATCGAATAATGTGTATTACTTACTAATAATTGGGCTTGCTTGTTGCTGTTGCTCGCATCTTTCGCATCCTTTATTTTTCAGCATGGATACGTCCTTGAAAGCTTTTTCTTTGTCTTTGAGTTTTTTTTTTCCATTTTCAGTTCCATCCAAGATGGATTTAATTTTTCTATTTGTCTTTTTGTTTGTTTTTACCACATATCCACATTGCATGTCAACAAAGAGAAGGTAAACGTAGCATGACACGCTTAAAAGATTGAGAAAAAACAAACAAACAAAAGCATGAATAAATTTGGGTGCATGTGTGCATGTTAGGTTAGATAGATTTTTTGTTTTTAATTTTATTCTTTTAAAAGTTTCACAAAAGCAGTCATGATATTGAATCGCACACGTATGGAAAGATAAAAGTTTTGTGGCATTATTTGAATATTAAATTGGAAATTGTTTTTTATTTTTAAGGAATTTCACTTACTCCTCGAAATGCGGTGTTAGAATTCCTTGATTTGTTTGATCCTTTTATCCGTTTTTTTTTTCTTAGAAAGAGGAAGTTTTATTTTTAATAAATATTTAAATTGAGTTATGCTCTTTCATTTCAATATGAAAAGCTTTGTTTAATTGAATTGCACTTACTGGGAATTAATTCTGGTCATGGAAGGATGAAGCTGTGTGCATTCAAAAATTTACGAGCTTTCTACGTCATTTAAATTATCAAATGTGTGCTTTAGTGTCTCGATATGTTAAGTGGTTGTGCAGTTATTGAACTAGAAAGAGAGATTTATATTGTTGTCCTTCACCTTCACTACGCAAATAAGTTGGAGAAAGTATTTTTTAATATAAACCACCGAACTATTTTCGCCTAATTTTGGAAAATACGACAACTTACGATCCTTGAGAGATATTACGGGAAGATGAAGGTTTTTTTTTACCGAGTCGCAACGCTCATACTTGAAGGGCAAATCTGGTGAAACCGCCCTGCACGAGGTGATGGGATAAATGAAAAGAGTCTACACGTCGGTGAGTTTGCGATGGCGGCCTTTCTTGACGTAGAAGGAGCCTTCATCAACGTAGAGTACAGCGCCATAAGAAGTGCCCTCGTGGACCCAAACTTTGAACAGGGCATTACAAACTGCAACACAATCACAAAAGAACTTCAATTAAAATACAGATGTTTCGAGAACGACAGAGGGAACAGGAGATCTCAAAAGATCCAGAACTAAGAGCATCTATAAGACTACCGGACACAAGCAGAGTCTTTCCATCAGAGGTTCTGGCTGTCCTCACGGCGCCTTAGCAAATACAGATGACCTCGATATCCGGAAGAGATATGCTATCTACATCGTCCATCCAGGCCGTACTTAAGGCAATGTAATCAACTAACATCTATTCTGATACAGTTAGGAGCTTAAAGCATTATGCTGTCAGAACCGAGTGAGACTGTGCTGGATGCCAGGACACTATGGTATTGCCTTAACAATGAGCAGGCGAATAAGCTTGCAAGAATACGAACTCACTAGTGGGGAGGTTGCTGACATAAATCCTCCCCTCTAAATAATAAGGGTTTCTATTGAGGAAATAACCCTAAGGACTGCCAAACTAAGGTGGTCAAGTCTTGGTGGACACACGATGTCAACAGCTCTATTGCCACTTCTCGACTGTAAGAGTACAAGGGAGCTTATAAAACTTAGCAGGGATAAGCTTAGAATATTAGTAGGGCATTACCTCTTGCGAAAACATGCAAAGAGTCTTGGACAGACACTTGCAGATTCTACGATGATCTGCAAGCTGTTGAGGATTATCGCACATGTTGTGTGAATGTGAGGCAATATCACGTAGTCGTAGAAAATTGTTAGGGAGACACTTCTTTGAAGCTTTGGAGGAAATAGACGGTTCAGACTTCAAAGGCCTTCTAGGCCTTTGTAGGGTAATTTGGTGTTTTAAAATGGAAAGTGCTTAAATTTTTTGTCTATCATTCAGCCGGCTCCGCAGAGATCGCGGTGGGCCCGCTTCGGTGCGTAGTGTTCTGTAATGACTCTTACATCTCACCCTTGTCTTTAACTAACCTACCATCCTTGAGTCAAATTAATTTGGAATTTCAAACGATGATAGAAATGGACCCGGAAAATTAAATCATTAAACGATCATGAATGACATTTTCATGTAAGTATCTGGCAAGCGGAAATTCAGCGCTTGACTATTATCTGTGGGAATATGTGAAGTCGCTAGTCTACGCCGATAAGCCCGAAACGATTGACCACTTGGGGGACAACATTCTCCGCGGTATATCGACAACATTGCTGATATACGGCCACAAATGTTGGAAAAAGTCATCGAAAATTGGACTTCCAGATTAGATTACGTCCGAGCCAGCCGTTAGTTTTGTTACATTTGGTCGATAAATAACTTCTGAACAATACCAGTTCAACTTCTTGTAATTCTCCAGTTTTTAGACTAAGATTGTTTGGTTCTGTCTATCGTCTGAAACGCCGTTTGAACATCCAAGAAAACAGCAACTGTAACTTTCCTGTACTGCATTTCAGTTTTCCATTGAGTGACTACAAGATTAAGTAATGATTCGCAGATGTGTTGCTTCTTTCCGTTTACATATGTAACTGCTTCTGCACCACTTGTAGACTTTCCAAAAAATATATTTCAATTGTTAATAAATAAACTATAGTAACAGAGTTCCGTTTTGAATGCAGCCAAACAACGAAGGGAAATAAGGATTACAGATACTTAAAACAACGCTTTGAAATAAAGCACGTGATTCTGAACATTCTTCCCCTTGATCTAATAATAACCCTTGCATAATAAACCGATACTATTGAGACTTCGGGAATCTGGATACTAGTTCACAAGATCCTACATAAACAGTTAAAATCAGCTTTCACTACCTAGTGGTGAATCGAGTATTCCACTGACTACGCAACATCAAAAATGTAATTTTATAAAACTTTCTCTGTTAGCTTCCCATCCAATTTGGAAGGTGAGTCAGGTACCGTTAAATCGGAATTCGTAGTTGCTATCTGCACGGAATGTTCTAAAATGGGCTGTGGTCTGTCAACCCGATGCAAACGTACACGCAAACGCAGCTACGTCCCTTCAACGTTTCTAACGTCTTCAGACGACTTTCACTTTATTACACAAAAAAAGCGGTCATCTTTGTTTATAGTCAGGCCGCGATCGAAGCTCCCGATTTAACCATGACTAAACCCCAGCATGTCACTACACGCCTTCAGGGAGACATTGGCCCGGCGATTGAAACCAAGAGGGAACGAGCTAACCATGCGCAGCTCTATACTTTCTTCTTTTCTCACAGCGCTAATTGCACTTCCCAGTATTAAATTTTCAGAGTGCAACCACTTTACCAACATTTTTTTTCTATCCTTTAAGTCTTTAATCATGTTGCGTTAAAGGGCATTAACATTAGATACATTCAATATAATAGAACATTTTTAATATTTTTTTTTTTGTTCGAAAAAGAAACGTGAAGTAAATCGCTGATAAATTGTTTAGGTTATTTTAATGACCTGCAGAAGAGTTTGAGTTGATCATATGTAGATGCAAGATATTTGAACTTTTCACATTTGGGAACAATTTTTCCATTTAAATAAATGTCTGGATTAGGTTGCATTGGATCAGAGAATGGGCTCTGCCCTCTTTGGATTTAACCTTGTCTTTGTCAAGCTTTAAATGGTATGTTCTTTTTACATATCACTGCCTTAGCTTCATCCGTCCACCGCTATGTTTATTTGCTGTGTTGGTAGCGCCCTTTTGAAGCTCCGAGCAGCTGTCTCTAAGCATGGCCCACATATCTTGTGCACTACACTCGGTGTCATATATTGATATTAAATAATAATAACCCTCATTACGCATCTTGATAATAAATTCTTCGTCTTTTTCTTTTAATTCTGTCGGAAGGAGGTGGTTTTGCCGGGGGTTCGGTTCTCCCAGGACCAATTAACCCTAACCCTTGGTTTACTGCACTTTTTGGCATAACTGACCAGCTGCCTGCTTTGTTTGTCCAAACGTGGTATTTATAAACGATTGCCCCGTATGACCTGATATGGATAGCTTCACAAAAATGTCTTCGCTCGACTTCCAAAAATGTCTGTTTAAATCACCGCCAACAACCAATAGCTCTTTCTCTCGGATGTTCTTAATTTGAATATGAAATTCTGCCCAGAATGCGTCTTTTACAAGGTCACTAGACTTTTGAATGGTCAATTAATTAATTTTTCTGAAAGGATGATACCTCTTCCTTCCTGCAGTAGAACATCTTGTAAGCTTTCATGCTAACTTTAAAAAAGCACGTTTTCGGTGTTTTGCCATTTCGTTTCTTGAACACAATCATCTCCTAGCCATCATCTCTTTCTGATCGTAGCTTCGACCGCTCCAATTTTTCAACTCGCTACCCTTAGGTGGTTTCACGACCAAGACTTTTCTTTGGATTTTTCCTAGAAACCTAACTCTTGTGGGTCACATTTTGCGCTAATACTACAGGTATATTCTTCTCCCGCCCCAACAGTTATTGTGGTTTAACCTCTCAGAAATGAACTGGCTCCAAAAATGCGCAAAGGTTCTTCAACGTCCTTCTTCATTCACTAACAATGTCTGCTCGTCGGATAGGTTGAATCCTTGAAGGATCACACAATTTAAACTGGTTGTTCCACGACGTTATAAAATGACGCGACACAATCAAAACTCCTTCAACAACAGTTGAGCGCTGTTAAAACTCTCAAAACATCCTGACATCTATCGTAAACTTCAGTTGCTATTTTTATTTTCATAAACTTTGTCTGCCACTTAACACTTTGGCACATAATGAGCAAAGTAATGCCAAATAATAATTCCACAGTTCTATCCCATGCCAGCCAGACACTTATGCGTTCATAAAACTTTTAATTTAATTTTAAGTACTCAACTGTATCACGCCGTTAGAAGAAGGGATGAATTAATTTAATGGTCCCTGTTTCTGTGCCTAGCAAAAGTAAGGTTAAAAAATGAAATCTTGTCGCTCCCGATGGAATATCCCAGTGTATAGTCGATATGTATGTAGTTGTTGCCTGGCCCATTATTGCGTCATTAGTTGAGTAAATAGATATTGGCCGCCGAAATCAGATTCAATGCATATTTATGAGATTCGAAATTAGACTGGGTTCGCCATTGAATCAATTGCAAACAGCAGTTGGACCGGGTCTGGGCTGTTAAAGAGATCAGGAAAATTTATTTCATTCACGTTGTTTTGTTTGGGAAATTATTTAATTATTTATCGGGGAAAAGATGATATTCGTTCAACATTATTCAGAAAAAAAACCGGGAAAAGCACTTGAATATCCTTTTTTGTACTCGAAAAATAAATTAAATATTCCAATGCAGGAATGGAATAGACAAAAAGTTAAAAGGAAAACGTTGTCCAATTAACAAATCAAAAATATGTTAAATTAATTTATCCGAGTTGCTTGAACCTTAAAGTTTTATTTTTAAGCTTTAATTTGCAATTCAGACATTAAGGCGGTTTTTTTCTTCGAAAGTGGAATTTCTAAGTGATTACTTAGGGTTACAGTTAACCCTTAAAGATTGTTAAGACGCACATACGAATAAGTGGTTCCAGATGGGTGATTTTAAATAATTAGAGGGTCGTTTCGATTGTATAAGATGAAGTCTCAAACCAATATTATTTACAAAAAAGAACCCTTTGAAACGAAATAATATATTTTATGAGAAATTAAAGGAAGGTTAATAATAAATAGTTAAAGAGAGAGAACGTTGCGATATGATAGGGACTTCTGAGAGTTTTCTTGTTGTTCGAAAGAGTCGTAGTGTCAGTGGCGGGTGTATTTTGAAACACAAAAGAAGTAGGCTTCTAGCTTGTTTTAAATTTACGAAAATGTTCGTCTTGAATCTAACTTAAGTGGTACTTGACTTCTCATATAAGACATATAGGAAACTTTAATTCTTTCAAAACAGATTTCGTTCTTTTCGACCTCGAAAATGGCGCTTATTTTGTCTATGCTTTGACGTGTGAACAAAAACGTTGGAATGTACACAATATGACACCTCAAGACATACCGCTCTGTCTTAGCGGCACAATAGTGAGAGGCTACGATGTTTTGGCGATAAATCACATAATTATATGTCTACCTGTTAAATGTACAGGTAGCAGGAAGTAAACCTTAAAACCTTTGAAAAGAAATGGGGCTTACAACCGAATGTTGTACTTATACACCGCGGTCTGGGAATACACCGCGATCTGGGTATAACAGGTTCAATCAAATCCACCCCGCAACTAGATCTGCGAACACTATTGAGCCTGAATGTCTAATACATTGCAACAAAGAACGTGGGTTCCAAAGCCGCTCTTAGACAAAAAGAGAGAACTTTCGAAGCCTGTCTATTGATTTCGGATACTGTAGCATTCTTAAAATCTTTGAGCGGAAGGATAACGAGAAAACAAAGTATGACTTCGAAAAAAACTTTCAGATTTACTAAGACAGGAAGGCCTCGGACTTACCAAAACTATCATCATCTACACGTATGCTTCAACAGAGGAAGGTACAGGAGCTGGAGTCTTCTCGTATCGACTGACAAATCACTGCAGTGCCATCTTGAAAACTGAAAGATGAAAACTGTGCGGTGAAGAAAAGTTATTGACAAAGGGCCTTCCTGGCTTCTGTGTGAAATGTGCACCTCGATAGAACGAGACTCCTAAAGTTACATACGGAAAGTGATTAAGTTCATTCAGTATTGTCAGGGCTTAAAATGCTGTGATATCTTGACATCGCGCATATTTTTGTCATCGCGAAAAAAAGTACATTCAAAAAATTAATGCATATTTGATTTAGAGGTGGTTTAGCATATCAAAGTTAGACTGAATTATATCCTCCATCCTAACGCATATATCATCACAATACCGCCATTCGTCTTCTGTAACATTTCTTAAGGAGACAGTGTCTAGCCAGAACACCAATTGTCATCCTAATTCTGAGATCTACAGAGATTGAAAAAAAAGTTTCGAATAAATCTTACATATAAAGGGTGATTTTGTAAGCCTATTTTTTTTTAAATCGAATAGAACACTCAAATTTGGTCCATGGTCCGTTTCAAATGATCCATTCGGAAGGTCTAATTTTGCATCACTTTTTCAAGCATTTTGGCCTATATTCTACGAATTATGCGTGTTATGTTATCCTGTAAGGCTTAAATCGTGTTCGGCTTGTCAGAATAGGCTAACGACCTTACAAGAATCGTTAAATCGCATGATCTTGGTGGCTAACTAACAGGGCCATTTCGAGAGATAAGCTGCTCACCAAACTCATCCTTCAACATTTCCATTGTTTCACGAGCTGTGTGGCATGTAGCGCCGTCTTGTTGGAACCACGGGAACAAAATAGTCGGTTATCATGGCTCTATACCGTTCTCCATTAGCGGTAACTGACTCTTCAGCATCATTTCAAAGGAAGTATGGCCCAATGACTCCACCAGCCCATAGAACACACCAATCAGTCAGTTTTTGTGGATGTAATGGCGTTTTAAAGGTCTCATACAGATTCTCTTCACTCCAAATGTGGCAATTTTGCTTGCTGACGTAGCCATTCGACCCAAAATGAGCCTCATCACTGAACAAAAGTTTGCGGTAAACTTCGCGAACTGAACCATTATTTTCGAAATAAATTTGCACGATTTGCAAGCGTAGTTCATTTGTCAACCTGTTCATGATGAAATGGCAAGCCAAGTTGTCCTATTTGACCACAAAATGTCAGTTTTATCTCTATTCGAGAAACCAACCACTAAAAAAAAACAACCGTTATATATATTTCTTCCTTACTCGAAAGGGTATCCCTTCAAAAAATGTGAGAAATTCAAAATATCCTGACACATGTATTCAACTATTTTGTATTCCGCGTTTTCAGGGTTATTAGCCACTTGTTTTTTTTTGTCTCAGCTATCAACATGAGAAATTTCAAATCAAATTTGGCTAGCAATTCGTGAGTTGTCGTGTTTTCCAAAATTACCATAAAAGTCTCATCGAGTTGTTTGCTGGCGGGAACAACAGCACAGTTGACAAGTATTAAATGACAGATGACAGATAGCAATTGATTACTGACAGAAGATATATGACATATGACAGATGATGGCAACATTAAAATTGCGAGCATGTTATCGAACATTTCTAATTAAACTTCGCAGCAAAAAGAGTTTTCGGAAATCTATAAAATGTTTATTCAAAATCTCAGCTTTTTTGAAACATTGTTAACTTAATATTTATGTAGTTAGAATAAAATTGGCTTTTGACTGTTCACATGTTCATCAATGTATTTTTTTGGTTTTCAATAATAATTAAATTACTTTATTCTAAACTCTTTCCAGCATGTTAAATGTAATGTTAATTTAATTCTTATTTTAGCTTATGCATACAAAAACAATTTTCTTAACTGCGTGCCATATCCATAGAAGTGAAAAATAAATCGTGTGTGTCTTTCCAAAACCCAAAAACAATAAAAAAAATATACCACATGCACATCAAACACCCAACCTCTAGCTGTCTCGCTGTATCTAACTCTATTGCACATGAAAAAAAAATTTAAGAATTACAGCAAACAGATAATTGATTTATTTTATTATTATTTTTTTTTTCATTTGAAAATAATTGATTGATCCCTAATCGCATTTGATCCTAGTTTGACTTTTCATTTCCTATTTCTTTTAAACAATTACATTTTAGATAAAATTAAAATTAGACAAAATTCAATAAAAAGACCCAACCCCTGTAGCTTAGTTTTGAATGCTAAAATGAAATACTAATTTTTATCAATTAATAACATTTTTAACAACACCCTTTGTTTGTACTCAACTCAAATATATTCAAATTTTGTTTTCTGCTAATAGCATCAGATAATCCAACTGCTGTGATAATATCAGACTCGAAACAAAATCTTAAGGATACAACGGTCACATCGACAAATGTATCATTCACACCGACAGCGACTACAACAGCTGTAAGTGCCACAAATATACCACTGTCACTGGGTGGTATGGGCGGTGGTGGTGGCGGAAGTGGAGGAGGTAGTGGAAGTAGTGGAGGTGGTGGTTCAACGTTAACAACAGGAAACCATTTAGATGTTCCACAACAAGGCAATCCTAATCTCCTTAGTCCGGATATTCTAAATCAAAGACGAGGTAAGTATTTATTTTTGAATAAAATGAACAACTCTATTTGCGTCTTTAATCCTTGAGCAAGAGCGCTACCTTTATAACTATATTCGAAAAGAAAGCCAACCATCTTCTATAAATAAACCAACCTCAGACCTCGATAAATCTATTTTCTATTTATAGGTTGATAGTTTCGGTTGCGGTTAGTCTTGACTATAAATAATGTGAAAAGGTCGTGGGAAATTAAGTTAGCTCTCGCTGGGGTTTGTGGTCTAGGGGTTGACGTTAAACGGGACTTTGCATTAATTTAAATTCGTTATCATAATAAATCGTTAATGTCTTACAACGGGAGTGTGGTTGATCAGAATTTAAACGGTGGTTTGGTTTGACGGGCTACAGTGTTATGATGAATTTAGGACTGAGTTAATTCATTTTTGAACCAATATCTAGTATTCTGATGGCCATTAGCCAACCTTACTAATGTCTAAAGGCATTACCCTGACACGTTAGTGGACATATGTGTAGCAATTTAAAACACCGACACCCGACCTAGTAAGGAAACGTTTACTAAAATGGGGTTAGTCATTGACCCACATATAATGAGGAGCAATCTACGTGCCATGGTTTTAAGCGTGTTTGCTTTAAATCGTTGAAGGAGGCATTAGCGCTATGCTTAATTTAAATTAGACAGGAGAGAGCATTTGTAATGGGAACTCCTAAACAGGACAGGGGCTTGCGCCGTCACCCATTTCCACCACCGTATAAGAGCGCACCCATTGCAAACCATATGATTTGTCTGTCTGTCATTAATTTTGTACTCATTCCCGATTCGTGAAATGGTTAGTGTTCGGGCAAGAGCGTTCGACCATGCGATATCGATTCGATGCAACTTTCGATTCGTGTACACACATGTAACAACCATTGCAAGTGACCAGGATAATTGGATCGTGTACGTCCTGCTTTAACCTTCATTGGTATACATAAAATAAAACTGTATTTTGCTTTCACTTTAAGAAAACTTTAGCCTATGATGCTTTTAGGAAGCGGTTTTTATTTTAACTTGTCAGTTGAAATTCACTTACTTAGCTCGTGCTCTTATGAAAGATGAAAGTAATATTTTACCATGAAATGTCCCTGTCTGAAACATGGCAACTTTCCGACCTCTGTGGTCTTGAACGCTCTACTTACAGTTGACTTGACAAAAGCGCTGTGGCATCCACGACAAAGAATCTGAATTTCTTGTCGTGTCGTACCCGGAGACCTGTACGTGTACCTGTACCTCTACGTCACGTACCATTCGCTCGATTTGGCTGGGCCAATCGGGACGTGGACTTCTTTTTTTAGACTATATTCGCATCTTGGTACAGCTTATTGAGTTAGTTGTTGTGCCTTTCCCTCCATCCGTTCTCCTCTCTGGACCAAATATTCGTAGAAGAATTTTTCTCTCGATAGAGCCCAACTATTAACTCTGGTTTCCTACTTATCATCTAGCACTCAGCTCCATTTACCAGAATAAGCGTTCTGAATGGTATACTTCTTTACTTTCGAGTCGGCAGCTTAGAACCCATTTTTTGTTTGCCAAACCGAAGTAGCAACGGCTTTATAGGGTAATTCTTTGGCGAGTCTCCACTAAGATGTCATTCGAAGAGATAATGTCTACACCGAGGTAGAAAACTATTTCGAAGTTGGTGCTTTTAATTGTGGACTTGGTTGTTTTCTCATTCACTTTAACACAAACTATTTTCGCCTGTTCTTCAATAGCCATGAGAGCCTTTATCACGTCACGCTGGGATCGGGCAAAGATGTCAATATCGTCCGCATTCCCCAGTAGCTAGACTAATCTGTTGAAGATAGTGCCTTTTGTGTTGACACCTGCCCTACGCACTATCTGCTCAAGGACAACATTAAAAAGTTCACATGAATTCAGATTTGCAACTGCCGAACTTTACCACGTATCTCGGCTTATACGAAACAGCTAGATTATCTTGTATTCGGTCATCGCCATGTAGAGCCCTTGAAGATGAATGCTGATAGCCTTAAAGTCGATAAAACGATCTACAAATAATCTGCCGGGGCGGAAGTCATACTGGTACGTGCCGATTAATTTTTTTTGCAGATGGGTTAGCGACATTCACGCAGTCCAACGTAAATATAGGATCCTGTATTTTATTTAGAGGTGATATGGTTGATAGTTCCTAACAGATCAACGATCTTTAAGATATATGGAGACGATGGTCCAGTCATCGGGTATACTTTTGTCCACCCATACTTGGCTGAGGATTTGCTAAATGCGTCCTCCTAAAACATCACCTCCGTATTAGAAGATATTTCCTGGTAGACCATGCTGTTTTTTAGTTACACCCAGCCAAGTTCTTTAGCAACTTTGGCACTACACCCTTATTTACACGAACCAACTTAGGCCATTTTGACCCCCCTCTAACTTCGCTTAGGACAACGCTAAAGACATCAAATTCTTAGGATTTATTCGGACGCACAGATTTCAACTGTTTAACATCAGCGGTTCCTGAGTTATAAGGGCCCCAAAATTAGCAAAAACCGTAACCACTGACTCACTGACAGATCATCAAAACTATGGAGCACTTCCAATCATCGTACAACCTTGAAATTTGTCACGGTAATAGGATTTGCGGAGAAACCACAGGAAAAAATCTAACATTTGTGATTTTCCATCCAGGGGCGTGGCAGCCGCCCACTTCTCTTACCGCAATCCCCAAAAGACCTATAATTATTATTTTTTTACATGAGGGTTCGATTTTAAGAACAACCTCGGAAAATATAAAATATTGTTTTATTACCCAAAAGAGCTATGAAATTATACTTGGGGGAAAGATTTGAAGAATAGACACAAACTTTGTGTATATTCCAAAAAAGAGCCATGGCAACCGCCCTTATATCGAACTCATTCTATAGTTATGAAATCTTGCATATCGGTTATTCTTTTAAAGGCAAAAAAGGCACGTTCGGTCCAAATCCCTACAATTTTAAAATTTTACAAAATTTCCCTGTATAAAAAAATCTTTGCAAAAAGTATTCAAATCACACCAAGAACATTAATGTTAAAGAATAGCCAGGTTCTTTTATACAAAAACGCAATACAGTCGTTTCTTCATACCTGATTCTAACCATCGTATCAATAGTGTCCCTACACTGGACTCTGATATGGGACACGGGTGAATCCAAAATAGATTCTGGATTCGGAGCTGGCTTTTTTGTACCCAACACCATGGTTTCAATGTCAATGGGAATGTGTCCCACTGTTTTCCAAGCTGAAATCTACGCCATTAAGATTTGCGCTAGAATTAATCTCGAAAGAGGTATCAAAGACGCCAAAATATAAGATAGTCAAACGGCCCTTCAAGCATTGTCGTCCTACACAATGGACTCGATGAGTGAAAAGCTGCTACGATGCGCTGCAATTTCTGGCCAGACTCAATGAAGTTAAGTATCTGGGATGGGTCCCAGTCCACCAAGTAATTGCAGGCAAAAAATCTGCCAACGGATTGGCAAGAGCTGGTTCAATATCCGTGTTCTTTGGACCAGAACCATATTGTCGAGTCAATTGGACTCAATTGGAGTAAAAACTTCGTCTAGCTCACTGGGAAAGTGTGCCAGGGCTTAGACAGTTTAAACAAGAGACTAATCAAGGCTTTCTCCTATAAGGAAATACTTATGCTAGCCAAGGAAAGTATAGGAAATCTAAATAGCTTTCTCAGTGCTCATTGTGGCCTGAAATACCACGGTAACAAACTGTGTTTGTGACTGGATTCAGAATGTAGGCTCAGCATGGAAGACGACGAATCTTGTGAATGGCCGGCACTACATTGATTAAGAAGAACGTAGTTTTTCATACAGGAATACGTTCTATAGCGGACGTTCAAACCCTCATAAGCTATTGGAATAATTCACCCGATGATACTACAAATCCTTCAGGTCGTAGTGACAGCCATATGGACAAGGATCTCTCTTAAAAAAATGTTTACAGTACCAACATTAATCGCAAGTCTTTAGCTAAGCGTGAGATCCCTAAAGACCTGAGATTTCCAATATATCGAAATAGCTCTTGATTCTACCCTTAGGATTTGCCCGCTGCTGTCCGGAAAAGAGAGTAATTGCCTTAGTGAGAAGAACACTTAAAAAACTAGGTAGTCAGAAGTCATTCCTGCATTGACTGGCAGTTGACTGCTTCAATTGAATTTTACACAAAAGACGACGGAATAGACTAAAAATGTAGAAAATAATAAAGTCCTAATCTGAAGTAGGTGTTTTCATTGGACTGCGACTGCGAATGCAATACCAAAGTATAGTGTGATTCATCGTGATGTTTGATTTTCAAAAGGCTTTTTTTTAGCAGATCACGCGTGACTCACACCACAACAGCGTCGTTCATATTGTTCAGCTGTATAACGAAAATCAGCGTTCTGTGAGAAATATTTTTAGTGCGATTCGAGGAACATAAGTAGATGATACTCGACCGGTTAGACCACATTTAGCACGGTATAGTTTATTTTATGGGCTGGTGAAATCATTGGTCCATATTTCTTCAAAAATGAGGCAAATCAGAGTGTTAACGTCAATGATAACTGCCATGTGCTTCCTAAAATTCAAGCTCATGGTTGAGCTCTGGTTTCAACAAAATGCCTCTACGAGCCATACAGCACGTTATGCAATGGACTTATTGAGAAATTATTTCGGGGAGCACTTAAGCTCATTTTACATTTTGCTACGGTAAATTGGCCGCCCAGATCATCCGATATCAATCCGTTGGACTATTTTCTCTGGGGATATGAAAAGTCTCAGGTCTTCAGGTATAAGCCTTCTACGATTGACGCTTTGGAAGCCAACATTACTCGTGTTATTCGCGAGATACCTGTCGCTATGCTCGAAGGAGTCGCCCAAAATTGGACCTTGTGGTTGTGCTACATGATATAATTTTCAAAGGTAAATGCCATGAATTGTTCTTTTGCCCTCGACCCGCGCGCTGTAAAATTTTAGGTTTTCACCTACTATTAAGTAAGAATGGAAGAAAATAACATATTTTATGATATCATTTAAATAGACTTCAGCGTTTTGATAAAGTGAAGGATCTTGGTGTCATATTTGACATCTTTTTTCATGATTATGTTTTTTCCAAGTCTAACTCTTTATTAGGCTTCCTTATACGTAATAGTATAAACTTTTAAGATATAAATAGCCTTCAAATTATTTATTGCTTATTAGTCAAACCCTATTTCGAATATTATTCTGTAATTTGGGATTCGCCGAACTTAGATTCGAATGAATCAAAAAAAAAACTTCACAAGGTACGCGGTTCGTAAATTAAATATGTTTGATGAGCTTTCTAATTATGGCAAAAGGTGCAATTTAGTTTACGTTCAGACGTGATGCAACTTCATATTAATTTACCGGAGTTGAACTTCCTTTTTGATATATGTATGTATATGCTCCCAAAAGGTCACTGCGGGTTAGAAGCTTATTTTATACAGATAGGCATAGAACCAATTATGCTTATAATGAATTTTGTAACGAAATTGATTTTAGTTTGTTGCGAGCAGATTTTAATAAGTCCATTTATTCTTTAACTTGGATTTGTATTTATTTGCTTCTCATTTTGCAGCTAGCTCAACGCTCCCAGATTATGCTTTATCTCCCCCAGTACTCGAGCGCATAGAACACTCCATGGAACAAATCCACTTTCTCACCCGTACTGTGGCAAGAGTACTTCAAGATCTCAACATTCACAAATCCGCTGGCCCAGATTGTATCTCCCCTATAGTTCTGAAGAGGTGTTCTTCCACGCTGGCAAAACCACTGCGTAAGCTTTTCTATCTGTCCTATTCTTCAGGGCTCTTTCCGAGAAGTTGGAAATCAGCTGATAAACCGTCAGCTTATGAAATATCTCGAATCCCGAAAACTTCTTAATGACCGGCAGTACGGTTTTCGCAGCAACAGATCCACTGGTAATTTGATGACATATCTAACCGAAAAGTGGAACCAATCTATTTACCTTGGTGGTGAAAGCAAGGTCGTGCGTGCATTTGGGATCGATGTTACCTTTATTCAATGGATTAGAAATTACCTTTCGGACCGTTCAATACAAGTTGTTTTGGACGGTTTCAAGTCTGCAACTTACCAAATAAATGCTGGTGTCCCTCAAGGCTCTGTTTTGTCTCCGACTCTCTTTCTCATTTTTATCAATGACCTCCTGTCTGTCACTTCTAATCCAATCCATTCCTTTGCTGATGACAGTACCCTCAGCTTTACATATTCGTTTCCTGGGCAACGCCCCTCATCTTCGGGCGTTGAACTGGAACGGCAACGTCTGTTAAGCTCATTGAATTCCGATCTTGACAGCACTCTTAAATGGGGTAAAACCAACAGAGTAGAATTTAATGCTTCCAAAACGCAATGCTGTCTGCTGTCATTGAAGCGAACCCCTAATTCTCTGCCATTATCCATGAATGCCAGTTGCATCGCTGAAACCGAAAGACGTTCCATTCTCGGTATGTGTGTTAGTGACAACCTTCGTTGGAATGACCACATATTTGATGTCGCCAAGAACGCTGCGAAATGTCTAGGCTTCCTAAAGCGATGCAAGAAATATTTCACCCCTTCTGATCTGGCTAGAATCTACAAGGCGTTTTTTTCGCCCAAAACTTGAGTACAACGCTCATATCTGGTCTGGTGCACCAATGACATATTTGGAGCTACTAGACAGGATCCAAAAACGTGCGGTAAAACTTATTGGCGATCGAGACATCGCGAAATCACTTGACTCTCTTAGTCATCGCGTAATGTCTCCTGCCTGTCATTGTTTTATCGGTATTTCCACCACAAGTGCTTAAATGAAATAGCCAGCTGTATTCCACCCCTACAGCAATTCAACCGCAATACTCGCCATGCGAGGAATGCACATCAGCTTACCCTTAAGCCTGTTTTCGGACGTACTGTGAAATATAAAGATTCCTTTCTCAACCGTACAATACGAATGTGGAATGCTCTACCACGCTCTGTTTTTCCTTTGCATTATAATTTACAAACATTTAAAACCAACGTGCATCGGTTTCTCCCTTTCTCCTCTCCTTCATTTCCCTAATGCCCGCACTGTGCCACTTCATTATAAGGGTATCCAAAGTCCCTTTAGTGCGCGTACATTATAAAAAAAAAAATAATAGTCTAGAAGATAAAGATCGGTATAAGAAGCTTTGTTGAGCGTAAAGCGATACTGAGAGCTTACACTCAAGTGTTTTGTAGTTTGCTCTGTGATGGTATTTTCAACAAAAAAAAAAAATAAAGGATGCATGTTAAAATTCTATAGTACTAGAGTTAAGGGTTAACCGACAATTAACATTTTAAGTTCACTTTCAAATTTATGTGTTTTATTTTAAATTTATAAATCAAACCTCACGATGAATCACCCAAAAAAACTCTATATTCTACAAAAAAAAATTACAACCATCTTCTGTGTTGTTCATGTCCGCACAATTAAATAAATTTGAGTTGTTTCAAATAAAAAAGAAGACATAATTATCGTATTACTCTGCAAAATAATGTCACTTACATAAATCTATAAAGTTGCAAGTAAAAGTTATTTTATCGTTATGTTTCCGTAATTATCGCTTTTTAAAATGTTACAAAAAAAACAACAACAAAAAACACGTAGGTATCGAAGAACTTTTTCTCCTCAACAACTCGAGAAATCGTGTCCATCATTTTTATTACTTTGCGCCCTTTCGCTTTCACAGGTAATTACTGCACAACATTAGTGTTAGTTCTTTCCCAGACTTAGATAAGAGTTAGATTTGTTGTTGTTATTTTTTTGATAGAGCCAAGTTATTTAAGGCGATAATTACGCGTGCTATGGGATTTCCTCACCCTTCACATTAAACATAGTTACAAGCGTTCGTAACGCGTAGAAAAACTTCCGATAATAATTACGGAAATTATATTTAATTTTCACTCATAATGGACACGCGTTGTAATTAAATGCTTACACAGACACTTGCAGAGGTTCAAATAGAATGGAATTGTTGTTATGCAAGATAGAGCCAATGCGAATTATTTATTTGCCACAAGCATTTTTCGGCTACAACAGAAACTTGCGTGTAGGGCGTTTCGTCTGGTTTTCAATTGCTGTCATTTAACTCGCCCGGAACTACTTACGCCTAAATAACGTAAAAATTCATTAAGCAGCTTGGGGAAAGCGCCTAAGCCGATATTTATATTTGGGTGTAATCCTTAACAGGAAACCTAACTGGGAGTAGATTTCCAATGAACGAGTACGAAAAGCAATTAATGCATTCTACGCATGCAATCCCGTAATCGTCAGAGAGTGGTGAGCAAACCTAAAAATACTTCTGCGGATAGACAAAGCAATTGTGCGATCTATACTTAAATACAGTGATGGCAAAATTAATATATTCACGCTGTTTTCCCTTCCCTACTCATAAGGCACGAGTACGATAACTTTGGCGGCGAAAATTGAAAACAGTTTTTTGTAGAGGAGCTTTATAAAGGGTGATTTTTTAAAAGTTAAGTTTTTCAGGTTGGCAGTACTGGTTAGTAATGGCGCCCAAACGTCATCTGTCAAAGTGAAAAGTTTTCAGTATACTCTGCCATTTAATCATGAAAAGGCTTACAAACGAGCAATGATTGCAAATTATTGAAATTTATTAAAAAATTGTGTTTAGCGATGAGGCTCATTTCTGGCTCAACGGATACGTAAAAGAGCAAAACTGTCGCATCTAGAGCGATGACCAGCCACATGCCATACAAGAATTACCGATGCATCCCGAAAAAACGACAGCAGTTTGTTCATCATCATCATTTTTCTTCAAAGACGACCGTGAAAGAAACCTTACCGTCAACGGCGAACGATATCGAGCCTAGATACGCGACTTTTTTCTACCCCAGTTTGCTGAGTTGAACTTGGTTGACAAGTGGTTTTGTCAATACGGTGCCACATGCCACACAGCTCGTGAAACAATGGAAATGTTGAAGGATGAACTTGGTTAGCAGCTTTTGTCTCGAAATGGCCCTGTTGGTTGGCCGCCAAGATCATGCGATTTAACGCCTCAACGGATACGTAAAAGAGCAAAACTGTCGCATTTGGAGCAATGACCAGCCACATGCGATACAAGAATTACCGATACATCCCGAAAAAACGACAGCAGTTTGTTGTGGTTTATTGGCTGGTGGCATCATCATTTTTCTTCAAAGACGACCGTGAAAGAAACCTTACCGTCAACGGCGAACGATATCGAGCCATGATACGCGACTTTTTTCTACCCCAGTTTGCTGAGTTGAACTTGGTTGACATGTGGTTTTATCAATACGGTGCCACATGCCACACAGCTCGTGAAACAATGGAAATGTTGAAGGATGAACTTGGTTAGCAGCTTTTCTCTCGAAATGGCCCTGTTAGTTGGCCGCCAAGATCATGCGATTTAACGCCTCAACGGATAGGTAAAAGAGCAAAACTGTCGCATTTGGAGCAATGACCAGCCACATGCCATACAAGAATTACCGATACATCCCGAAAAAACGACAGCAGTTTGTTGTGGTTTATTGGCTGGTGGCATCATCATTTTTCTTCAAAGACGACCGTGAAAGAAACCTTACCGTCAACGGCAACGATATCGAGCCATGATGCGCGACTTTTTTTGCCCCATTTTGCTGAGTTGAACTTGGTTGACATGTGATTTTATCAATACGGTGCTCGTAAAACAATGGAAATGTTGAAGGATGAACTTGGTTAGCAGCTTTTCTCTCGAAATGGCCCTGTGAGTTGGCCGCCAAGATCATGCGATTTAACGCCTCTTGATTATTTCTTGTCGTTAAGTCTATGTGGACAAGCGGAACACGATTTAAGCCTTACATGATAACATAACTCGTGGAATTTCCGCCTGTAAAATGCTCGAAAAAGTGACGCAAAATTGAACTTTCCCAATGGACCACTTACAACGGAGCCGCGGACAACATTTACATGAAGTTGTCCTTAAAACGTTAATGGCAAAGACCCAGCTATCGACTACAATAAAAATTTTGAATATTTGATGCAAATTTTAGTGTTTTATTCGATTTTTTAAAAAAAATATGCTTAAAAATTCACCCTTTGCAAGGGTTTTTCTGTATGGGAGGGTGGAAGGGCGTTTGCCCCTTTTAGTGTGGATGGACAATTTAAAAAAAAAATCACTTAAAAATGAAACAGTGTATTAAAACACGATGGCCACACTTACAAAACACTTCAATAGCAGTATTGCAATTCAGTTATTTCCATCAATAGTTTTCGTAAATATTACCATCAAACACAAAACTTTGTTCCATATTGTTCTATGTCTTCTAGTTTTTGAAAAATTGAAATTAACGAAAACTCCTTTTTTAATAAATTTGTGCTTTTTGGCTTTGATTAAGTGAACATTTTTGTAAGTGTTGCCATTGTGTTTTAATACTATGTTTTCAATTTAAAGTGTTTTTTTTTTACATTGCCCCTCCCGCCTAAACGGGGCAAGATGGACACCCCTTTTTCCATACAAAATAATGCCTGCATTTATCTCCTCTACAAAAAATAATTTTCAATTTTCGGCGCCAAAGTTATCGTACTCTATCCCACAACTTCGTTAGGAAACCTTGATTTCCAATTTTTACTTAAGGGCCCCAACTTTTTGCTGGATTTATGAAATCGAAAGACTTTGTTAACATTTATTGCGTGATTAAATCAGGTCTACAATATGTCTTAAGTGGCTTTTGTACCTTTATCTAATGGTTCTGAAGTTATAGCAATTCAAGTATTTTTACCTCCAAATCGAAAATATTTCCTTTAAAGGTCTATAACGTAGGTTGGGGTGAATGTAGAACTCCCCATCATTGGAAAACCTAGGAGTATCACCCTATTAGTTTCCTTTTTTTGGATCATGTTTGGTGGCAAGAACTAGATGGAGCCACCAGTCTTTCAGCTGATTGCACAAACACGAAAACTAGCATGTATGCAGGGACAACCGGTGGTTTGGAAGCTATTATTAAACTGCTACTTCTGCATCTATAATTGCGCGAATGCCGGCTGCCAAGGGCGCTTTAAGGATCAGTCAAAGAATCAGATGGAACCCAGATCATTTAGGGCTTTAGGGCAATGTCAGTTCTGGCTGCATGTCAACCTTCTTGGACTTTGATAGACCATTCCTGCCCGAGCAGGGAATAATCAAGCATAGATGAACCCACGAAAAGGAAGTCTATAACTGTGGAAAAGGTGCGGGTGTAATCTCGGAGGAAAAAAGATCAGACTCAGATCCTACGAATTGCAAATGCGACCCATACCTACTATAACTATGTTGGCAATGTTACGGAATGAAATTATTATGTATATCTTTTAGCTCATTGAAGACCTTAAAGGTTTTAGCTAACAGCACAAAGCATGTCATTGTTGGGTGAAGAGACTTTGAGATAACATCAAAACTAGTCTCGATTTGTCTTCAACTCCTCCTGACCACCACCAACAAAGTACATTTGATATGGGTGCCAAGTCACAGTGGACATAAAAGCAATGACAAACTAGCCAGAATGGGATCCGCATCCCAATTCATGATGCCAAGACCGTTCTGCGGGCTATCTATGAACACTCCAAAAAGTTGAAGAAGCTACATTTCTTGAGGGAGACCGAAGGAAACAGACAGGCAAAAACTTTCATGCCAAACAGTTCCAACAACAAAAAAACGAAACAACTACTGTCACTTAGTAGAATTCAGATTCGACTAGTCACAGGCTTGCTCACGGGGCACTGTAGTGTCAAAAAACACCTGATTACTATGGGAATAGCACAAGATAATACTTACAGATTGTGCAACGAGGATGAAGAAACAGCAGAACATGTATTGCAACTGCTCGTCAACTGCTCGTCAACTGCTCGTCAACAACAACCTCATCAACGTTATACAGGTAAATTCTACCTTGAAGCAGCGGATATAGCTGCTAGCTCACCCAAAGAGCTAGTCACTTTTGTAACTTAAATAGGCCCTTGTGAGGCCGCAGTGATAGGAGGACTGCATTGAAGTGGGAGAGTTATGATGCCTTTAATTCTGATAAAACCCTCATCGATAAAAGGAAAGAGAAAGAAGAAGGAGAAGACTTCTTCGTGGAAGTGCTATCTCTCCAGAAATTGCAGTCACATTTACACTTTCACAAGCACTCGTAATTGTAATAAGACTGAAATTCAAACAGACGACATTAAAGTCAGTAAACGAGTGAGACCCGTTACATCGTTGCACGTGAAAAGTGACCACATTTCAGGAGCACAAAACCATGCTGTCACCCTGCTCGCCTCAATTTTCGCTTTTCGCAGACAAGTTGCTACCTTTTTATCGTATGTATCGATTTATTTCGTTCCGTGCTGCAAGTTGATTTCCGTTAAAATCTTCCGCTAGTAGCTGTGCAATGTACATGTGCGGTGTCTAATGAATTATATGACTGAAAGTGTTCAATTATTCAATTTTATTTCATCGCAATAGCTTTACAGTAACAGTTACAGTAAGCTGAACATAGACAATGTTTTGTCGTAACTTTTAAATGCGTACATTCACTTTACCGCGACATTTTATTTGGACTTGCTATTGTTGAAGTTTGCGGGTGCGGTTGGCAATTCCGACGAAGTTTATCAACAAATTGAAAATTAACTTCTAAAAATCGACAGACTATCTACTTTGTACAATTATATTAGTTTGCAGACTAGATAGATACAAAAGTAAATGGAGTTTTCATGTTGTAAATAAATTACAGAAGAACTACAGTTTTAATGGCTAATTTTTTAAGCGTTCGGTTTTGAATGGTTGACAAAAAACTAACAGGAAAAGTGTACAAAATTTTATGTATTGAGTTGACAAATCTATGCTTATTTTATCTAAATGTTGACTATGACTACTTCTTCAAGGCTGAAATTAACGCTAGCTTATCCGCATAGACGAGTGGTTTGAGGTATCCCGGTTGTAGCTGGTCAAAACCCCAATTGGTCCATCGATATGCGTGCTGTGTGGCATGTGCCGACGTATTGAATTCTTTTATTGGCTTTTTTCTTTTAAAATTGCGCCTGCAACGGGACCACATTTCAGGAGTAAAATTTCTTGGAATCGCCTCAATTTCCTCTTCCCTGACACTTTGCTAATGTTCCATCGCATAAAACGATTTATTTAGTTCCGCATTCCAAGTTGATTTCCCTTAAAATGTCAGCTAGTGACTGTGCATTGTGTGGTGGCGGTGTCAAATGAATTAAATGACAGAAAGTGTTAAATTTGTCAATTCAAAAATACAAAACCTCTTTGTAAGCAATAAAAAAATTTTAAACCGATTTAAGCCTATACTCTTTGTTTTTGTCGTTGTTCTGCTTTCTAATGGAGTAACCCACCACCACTAAAAGAAACTTACAAATTCGGTATCCCTTATTCAAGCAAAACTAAATACTGGAAGTAAACTAGACAGATAATTGTAATCTGCGATCGAATTATGGAATAGAAGCTATTCTTACTCTTGAATCAGGTTGAAATGGTAAGCCTAGGAACCTGAATACATTTCCTTATGTAAAGAAATAAGCTCAAGAGTTAATCGATCTTAGCAACCAATCAGTGTCTTCTAAAGCAGAGTGATACTCTCAGGAAATATAACTGAAAGTAGGTGGCTCATAGTGAGGAACCAGCAGAGGAAAATGATGATGCTACCAAAGAAAGTTTCTCCGAGCTCCTCGACAAAACCTACGACCAATGTCCGAAATATGACGAAATATGAAATCGTTCAAGGCGACTTCAACGCCGAAATCGGAAAGGAGGACGCAATCGGTAGGTCAATCGATTTTGCTGCGGGATATTCACAAGGGAACATGCCAGTCACGAGACCAGCAAGCTGTCAACCAGATTGAATATGTTGCGATCGACGTCAGGCACACCTCAAGTATTTAAGATGTACGAACTTTCCAAGCGGCCAACTCGGACCAATATATAGTTGCAGCCAATGTACGTCCACGGATATCTCAGATTCCACAAAACAGGGAAATACTATGAGGAGATTAAAAACGACCGAACGACGTCGACTTGGCGCTACTTCTTCTTCGTGTAACTACCAAATTACAATATTCGTCTAGACAATTCGAATGATCATCGTTTTTTGTTGCTTTAATTAGAAAATCAACTGTCTCATTGTTTGAAGTGAATTATATGTGAATTCTTTAAGAAAATAAAATATTCAGAAATTAAAATTTAAAAAATCATAATGAAGTCCTTTAACATGACGTAACTTTCGAAAACAATTTTCAATATCTGGTACCTCCAACTTCACCATGTCATGCGATCTGAATCGTTCTTCTCTATAGCAAAAGACTTAACTGTGCATATCTTGGAGAATTTTAAGTCCAACTGAGCAAATCGACATTTGTTTCGGCCATTTGGTGGTCCCTTACAGGAATTACCTTAACCCTCTTTAAAGCGGAGGTTCGGTCTTCCTTGTCGTCTCAAACCTGGGGGCTGGGATTGGAAGATCATCTTTGTTGGAGCGTTGTTATCCATTCGCTCGATGTGGCGAAGCCAATGTAGTCGATGTAGTGGACTACATCCACATCTTGGTACAGCTCATAGAGTTTGCGGTTGTATCTTCTCCTCCATTTGCCTTTCTCGCATTCAGGACCAAATATCCGTCGAAGGATTTTTCTTTCTAAAGATCCCATTATTAACTCTCCTTTCCCGTTTTGAACCCATTTGTTGTGCCAAAACGAATTAGCAGCGGTTTCCTAGGTAAATTCTTCGACGGATCTCCACTAAGATGGCATTTGTGGAGTTGATGTTAACCCCGAGGTAGATGAACTCCTTAACTACCTCGAAGTTGCTGCTATCAACAGTGACATTTTGTACTCATTCACTTCAAGGCCAACTAGTTTCACCTGTTCTTCAATAGCCGTGAAAGTCTCTAACGGTCCGTTGCCTTTATAACGTAGTCTCTCCCATAACTATATGTTTTAAACGTAGTCGGAAAGTTACCCCAACGTCACAGCCCCAACCTGGAGGGCCAGGCCCTGTTTGTAACCCTAGGACAGCAGGCCGGTAAATACTGTGCCAGTCACCCACTTCAGTGATGGAGGTACTGCCGTTGGCCCATCAAGGGCTCATCCGTCACCAACTCTTTTCCAACACCCTGGCTTAGTATTGGAGATCCCTAAAGGCTTGGGCTTCAAATAAGTCGAAAGAAGTGTGGACGCCGCCGTAGAATTCGTCCGCCGCCGTCCGGAAACAGGAGAAGTGCCTTAGTGAGCTGGCACTCCTCCCCCTCTCTCGTCAGCTGCCACCAACGACCTTCCATAGGGACTGTTTACCCTATCTCCAGTCGAGGTACTAGGCACCCAGCAGTCACGGGGAGGAGAGAAGTACGAGTTATGGTGTTATGCTGAAGTGAGAACGATTATTTTCTCATATAATCAAATTCACCATCCTTTTGGCCACCAAATAAATATCAAGTTAAATCAAAATGAAAATCAAATTATTGTCCTTACCATAAAGCGGAACAAATTAAAGATATTTACGGGCAAAACAGCGTTTGCAGCTAGAAGTATATATAAAAACGTCTGCATTCGCCAAAAAATATCCCTAAAACTTACGATTTAACTAGTATTTGCAAACTCTAAACGAACTTTTTGATATTTTACCGGGGTTCGTAGATTGTGCATTTTTTTATGGCTGTTGGTATAATGCACAGGGAGTGTTTTTTTTAGAGGTATAGAACTTCGAATTGAAATAAAACACAAGAAAATCGTTTTAATGTCTATCAATTTGGCTTTATTGGAAGGATAATTTTATGCCATTAATGTTTAAATATGATTTCGTGCAAGTGCCCGCTTCGGCTGGTTCGAATAAAGACAGGTCCATTTCGCGAAATTACGCGCTCATCGAATGTTTCCTTTAATAAATCGATTGTGACGTGCGCTGTGTGGCATGTAGCGCCGTCGTGTTGGAACCACATCTCATCCATATTATCATGGCTCTATACCGGTCTCTATTAACGGTAACTGACTCTCCAGCATCATTTCGGAAGACGTATGGCCCAATGACTCCACCAGCCCATAGAGCACACTAAACAGTCAGTTTTTGTGGATGTAATGGCGTTTCAAGGGTCTCATGTGGATACTCTTCAGTCAAAATGCGACAATTTTGCTTGTTGCGTAGCCAATCAACCCGAAATGAGCCTCATCATTGAACAAAATTTTGCGGTAAACTTCGCGAACTGAACCATTATTTTCGAAATAAATTTGCACGATTTGCAAGCGTTGTTCATTTGTCAACCTGTTCATGATGAAATGGCAAACCAAACTGAAAATAAATGGCATTAGAGTTGCCAGATTTGAGCACAAAATGTCAGTTTTATCTCTATTCGAAAAACCAACCTCTAAAAAAAACACCCTTTATAAGCAGCCAAATTTTGCCAAAGCTATTCCATTGGCCTGAAATTATAGCCACGTTTTTTTTTCTCTGAATATAATATTTTGTTTTGTTATTATTAAGCATTTAATGCAAAGTGGCCGGATACTGGTACACCTACCCTATAAAGGTACCCAAGTCGGTTTATGTCTTGGATGCAATCAGAATGCTCTTCCGAGTAGTAAAATTTACTCCTCACATTCTTCCGGGCATAACTATAAACTTTAATCAACTTTTAAAATGTTCAATCGTTGCCAATCGTTGAAATTAATCTCTATTTATGTGCTCAACAGGTAGTCGTCGACCATCTATTCTTCCAGTGCCCGACATGTTTACTTCATCCTCATTCAGCATATCGGGGAACGATGACGGCGACGAAGGTGACGAAAGCGAAGATGAAATCGACGACGATGTGCCGTGGCGCTCACCATCGGAGAAAATTGCGTAAGTACACTCAAGGAGCCAACGATGTCCTTGCGGGACATTCACTCACTCACCCAATTAAACTGTAGACTATAGTTTCCTCTTATTTTGAATTAAATTTTTTCCTTTTTTTTTTTATTCAAACCACCTTTAAATATTTTATCTTATCAAAGTGGTATCGTCCTGTATACTCGTACCTTACCCTGCGTAGTAATTGTAATTGTAGAAATATTTATCATAGAACAAAGAAAACCCATCCAGCGCAACGTCTTAGCAAACAGAATATTAATTTCAGGTTGTTCACCAATAACTATCCTTGTGGAAGGGTTTATATCCTTTTTCACGTCGACACGTCGCGTCATCATTGTCGTCGTCGTGTTCCTTCGTTTCCGAATGCAATTTGTGTAATTAAATTAGCTCGTCTTCTCGTGTTGGGCGTGATGCTATTCCTATTCAAATGGATGTCCTTATTTAAATGGTGCGGTGTGCATTTGTTGGTTTTTCTACAGCGAAAAAGTGTGTGAGAATTTGTTTGTTTTATTTGGTTTCATTACTAATTCAAATCTCGCAATGGTCGGACGGGCAACAGTCTTAACGTGAGCTGGATTTGGAATGAGATTGTGATTGTGTTTGTGTTTTTGTGTGTACTCAAAACTCACACCCAATGTGTGTTTATTTTGTCGGATAACTAGAAATGCCCACAGGAATAATTTCTATGAGAAAGTTCACACAGCAAACAAAGGGTGCGCGTTATTCGCTGTAGTCCTTGTATAACAACGACGACGACGACGACCTTTCTACTCTCATTCTCCGTTTGAATTTGTTTAACAATAGACAAAATAGTTGGAGTCAGAGTGTAGTCAGCTCCTGGTGATTCCCCCAAGGCGGTTGGGTTGGTGGATAAAATTTGGTATGAGTAGTTCATGTGAATAAGTAAATTTATACAAATATTTAATTGAAATTGGGGTTCGGATAAACTTTTAGGAATTAAAGAGCTAGTTGAATGTTGTAAGCTGATGAAGCTATTTAAATTCAGTCTTGAGGTTTTTTTTAATCTCTAATTGAATTGTTAAGCCCTCTTCCTGCGGGGTGGCGAAGAATTGAGTGTGGACTGAAGGCGCAATGCTTTTGTGTTTTGTTCTCGTTGATAATTTGGTCTGCTATGTTTCAGACGTTGAATTTGATTAAGGCAACTCAAAATCAGTGGTGTCGTCGGTGAAGCGTAATAGGAAATCTTTTTTTGCAATAGGATGACTTGCAATGAGTTATGGAATTCGAAAATATATATCTTCGCACACACCGTGGTTTAGGTCCTGCACGGGCCGTTATGCTGCTTTTCTGTTATCCTTTTGTTCGCTCTTGTACAGGAACTTTAGTGGGTGCAGTGGCTTAGTGGTTAAGTGCGTTGGAACCACTAAGTCCGGTCCGTACCAACTTGACATTTTTATTCGGTGTCCTACCTCTTGCGAACGTCTGACAAACATCTTACAAGAGTAAGAAATGTCATGAGAAGCTTCTCAAAAATAAAATTGCCGTTCGGAATCGGCATTAAACTGTAGGTCCCTCCATTCGTGTCCAAAATTTATCTTCGCACACACAATGGTTGCTGAAGCTAGGCTTTAGGTCCTGTATGGAACGTTTACGCCTGATATTTATATTTATTTTTCTCTTTTCTACTTAGCCTTTTTGACGGGATTCGTAGGGACCTTCGAACATAGGAATATCAAGTGAGCTGGCAGCACTCCATTTTTTTTTTATTTCTAGTTCTTTGGGATGAAAGCCTCATTGAAACTTCACCTGAACTTCTAATTCGATCAAGTTTCGTTACTCCCGTCGTCAATTTGCCGTCATACTTTTTGTACAATGTCCAACCACCGCGCCGACCGACACCACATGTCGCTTGGAGGATATTTTCAATCACAGAAGATAGCAGTGGTTTCCTGTCACTTCATTCCCTCTCATGCTGTTTATAATAGATCGCAGATATTTGAAGTATTCGCACTTTTAACATTCAAATGTATACCTAGAATTGGTAGTAGTGGACAACGTAGATACTGTCTCTTTCTTTGGCTAATACGATACCCATTCTCCTCCAATAAATCGACCCAAACACCAAGTGCTAAGGGATCGTCACTTTCACCTTTCCTTTAAGCAGATAATTGAGAACAGTAATAAAAAGCAAAGGTCTCAACACGCATCCCTGGTGTATATCATATTTGATTGGGATCTCTTCGGTTACCTAGAGGTATTTGCTTACTCGTACATATCAATGACCATCTGTCTTCTATATATTAAAATCCTTTGAGCAATAACGGTTTGCCTGTTGCTCACTTTAAGTCTTTTAAACTTAGAGGAGCGGCAATTGTAGACATGAACTAGTAAAACGACTCAGTTGATTCAGGGACGCGTTCTGCATCATAGCCCTGCGACCAATGTAAATAAAGTTCGACCAACCTACGGGAAAAACAATATCAGAAAATACTGAAGGATATTCCCTGCCAAGTCAAGTGCTCATGTTACTTTCTCGCGCATACGATCGATTCATAAAGTGATCGTGTTCGTGTTCGTATAGTGAGCGAGATGCCACATCGGCACAATGAGTAATTTGACTTTGGCACTTAATTCCGCAAGGACAACAGTAATGAATAAGCATTATTTATTTTAGTCGGAAGTATTGGGAATTGACGCTTGATGTGGTAAGCTGAAATAGTAGTTTGGGGGAATGGATGGGACGATCAATAAATTGTTACAGAGTTGCAGCATGCGGTTAAACATCCGCATTCAGAGTAAGAGTAAAGTGCTTGGTATCCCTCAAGGGGAACACTTTACAACATAACCATTATGATTCATATATTTACTGTGTAATTGATACATCTGCCACAAACTTGTTTAATTATTTGCCACCATTAGCCGTCTGATACCCGTTCAACCATCTTCATGGTATGTGACATCAGAATGGTAATTATCACAGTTTCGGGTATATCCCTTTTCTTGTGCAAAGGAAGAAGATAACAATGGTTTGTCCCATTTTTGTCGAAAACTCACCCTGTATACAGTCCGCACCAACCGCTTTTCACATTTTAAAGTATATGAATAATTTGTCAACATCTTCGACTTAATGTGAGTACAATTCGAAAGGATTGATCTTTGTAAAGAGTGCACTTTTGTCCAGGGAACATCAGGTGTGAAAGACCTCGCGATAGTATGCTGATTATATTGTATGATGACTATGTGTGGAGAATCAGCTTAGTCTATCATATTTCTTGTTATCTGTCAGGGTATTTGTAGTATTTCAGGTGGAAAATAAAATAGGGGTAGTATAGAAGTAGCTGTTCAATGTTAGTTTAAAGAGTTCTTTAGAATCTCACTGAATATCGTTGACACGTTCAATCAGACAAAACCGTTCTGACTGAAATCTGCACTGTAGTTTTAAGCTTTATCATTCGCAGTACGATTAGTTAAAATAAGACTTGAGCTGGATAACGCTGATGCCTTCCGCTTCTTCTACACGTGGCCTGCTATAAATTGAAAATAGTTAGGCAATAGGTGTCTACATTTTAGGACAAAAATATTATGACACCACCATGGGCTTTATCTACCGAGCTCTTCACATCTTTCTTTTTTCAAAATCTTACATTTTTTTCAAAATTAAAGTGTTTACTAACAGAAAGGAAAATGATTACCTAAGACAGACGTTTTCGCATTCCATGATGGAACCACCCCAACTGATTATGACACATTCGTCCCTCCCCATCCGAAAATCATTTTTGAACTTGAAGAAAGCCTTCTTACAGCGCCGTCAAAACATCCAATGAAAGAACTCGCAGTAAATAAAATGCTTGCTGCAGAAAAACTTTCACGGTGTGACGACTGACGACCCGAAAAGTACTTGCATGCAAGCGATTGCTTTAAGTCAATCTTGCAGTCGCGCCCAAATTGCTCTTCAATGAGACACTTTTGTTGCCACAAATGCTGCTATATCATCTAATCGCCACAAAATTTCGCACTAAACCTTTCGCTTAAGATTTTACATCTATTTTCGATGAAACTTTTGTGGTTGATTACTTGGGACGATTACTATCAGACTGCTCTTTACTCACTTCCAGATGAAATACAGATGTTCGTTACCAACAAATACATTAGACTTTGTTCCTAAATGAAAAATTAATTTTAGGCTTTACTCTTGGGATAAGATGCAGCTAATCAATCTCGTGTGGATCCATAGGACTCTTTTCGGTGACGACGTCAATGATTTGCTAGCAAGCCTACAGGGCCCTTAATGTCTAATGCAGCTTGCAATTTAGGATTTCTTGACGATATCTAGGTTTCTAAATAGCTGCAACGGGCTGCATAAAATACGGACCCATGAAAAATAGGCCCAAACCAAAAAGAAAAATGGCCCCAAAAATAAATATGACAATCAAGGCGGGATGACATAAGTCCCACGGACATTATGTCTATGTCTATTTAGTATATGGGCATAATGTCCATGGACCCATGGTAGAAATCCCTTAATATCGCGTAGCGTGCTACCCAGCTACTGTTGCCTTAGGCCCAACAGGGGTATGTGCTTTTCGTCAGGCAGGCGCCTATGGCAATAGTACCTCTGTGCCCATTTGGAGACTTGTGTAATTTTTGGTCTGAGGCCATTTTTCGTTTAGTTCTTAAAAATTTGGGGTCAATCCTCATAATAAAATTTCACCCCAAACCAAATAATTAAAAATAGCCCCAAGAAAAATGAATTATGGCCCCAAATCTATGAAAAATTTCCTCAAATCAAAAAATGTTCGTGTTGTTGTTTTCCATATACATTTGGGGGCAAGTCGCTGTAACGCGGTATAAATTTTAAAAATATTTTCGCAGTCCTCAAATACAATCATGTGACTTCACTTGGGAGAACGGGACCAACGAAAAAGTAATAAGAGCAATATAAGAGTATATGAGTTCCAGCAATTTATATTTTTCTCCATCAGTAAGGTTAAATTTGTCGTGTGTTGTTTCCGAACCAGCTTTTACCGCAGAAGAAAACGCAGCTCGTTTAAAATCCATTCAAATCTAACACAAGAATGTAATTGTTAATTATTACGTTAGGCAAATATCTCAGAACCCTAAAGTATCTAAAATATCTGAACATGAATTTCTCATACATTAGTGGTCATGTCATGTTCGTCAGTTTATTTGCATACAGCTAGATACTGACATGAATCTTCCAACTGACACGAATCCTTCACATGTTTTAGACATCCCATCAAAGTTTCACTGCACGAAATTTCTTTGCGTAACGAAATTTGTGCATTTAATCAAAACAGACAGAAGGATCTTCCAAACTCTCACACACGCACACCACCCGCCCACACAAACTCGGCCGCCGCACTAACAATGTATGACATTTTAAAATCGTTTGTCGTTGCAGCAGGCATGAAATGGCCCGAAAGTCATTCGGAATGGTGTCTTTGTTTTTTTAACCTAATTTTTTTTTCTTTTAAATATATAAATAGCTTTTATTTATAATTTTTTTTTATTATTATTTTTAGACTAGTGAATGTTTTATTTAAATCCAATTTATTTATATTGAAATTCTTCTTTTCTTCTCTATCACGTATTTAAACTAAATTCAAAAACAAAAAAAAAAAAATATATAAAATATTATAAATCCCCCGAAAGCTGTCTGGGTTGCCATTTTCCTCAATCGCGAACCTATTCTCTGATAATGAGCTCCTCTGAGGACTCGAATCGATTGTGCGCTAGCAGCAATCCTTTGCCTGAGAATAGATTTCGAATGAAAAAAAGTTACAGCTGTGACAGTTGTAAGAAAATCTCAACTAGTGATTCGTCGACAACAACAATGGCACCCTCGTCGACAGCTACAACCCTAACTACCACAACAACAACAACGATGACAAGTAGTTCATCGAAAAAAGTGTCACGTCCGGTGTGGCACGCTGATTATTATCGGTAAGTTCAACTCAGACGCAACAGGTTCGTTGTAACAAAAAAAAAACAACACTTAAGAGTGTAATAAAAAAAAAATAAAATAAAATAAAATATTCTTTCTCTTCTTGTTTATTAAAAAGAAGCTTTTTTGGTGAATGAACGCGCAACGGTCTTAAGTTTACTCATTGTTAATTAATATTCATTCCACTACAGTGTTTCTAACAGGAAACTAGTACGCTTTACAAGAAAGCGAAAGTAGGAGTAGGTCAGTGAATTTTACGTAGTAACGTTAACTCCCGTATTAATAAACGTGACTTAACCAGGATTTACCCAGGAGTAAGTCATGAGTTATGTGTAAAATGTTATTAAAATAAGAAATTTTGAGGCTAACTTACGTTTTATTTTTTTATTTTATCTAACTAACTCACCTTCGTCGGTGGTTTAGCGATGGATTAGCATGCAAATGTAAAAATGTTTATTTCTAGAGAAATTTCTTTCATTCTCATAAATTTTTTGTACAATTCTCCACTTTTATTGTTTACAATTAATTTGAGAAAAGCTTTAGAAGCAACGAACATTTTACTGATGTAATAAAATAGTACTAGAATAGATTTATGCAAAGTGAACGTCCGAATAGTTATAACATAAAATTGTTTTATTAATAAGAAACTTTAACTCGTGAGTGAACTCTTATTCCATCGCTTAGTTAGCCCGTGAGTTGGATGTGAGTTAAGAGCTTTTTATTAATAGGACTATAAGAGTATTTTCATTTTGATTAGGGTTGTGTGATCTTTGATCAGCCAAGAGATTGTACAAAATAAATGTGTGCTAAATGTTCAAGGGAAGAGGATTCCACCGTTGAGCTCTCTTATGCAGAGGGTAGGCTCACGTCGCACTGCATATATATATATATATATATATTATTTCTATATATTATTATATTAGTATATTATAAAAAATAACAAAAAAGATGTACAGATCTGAAGAACAAAACCAACCAGAATTGTATAACCGATTTGACTTCGATGTGAATTGGTAAAATAGAAAAATACTATTAAAAAATCGAATACTTAAAATTATTTTGTCTGTTTGCTAATATAGCGAGAGCATCGATATGTACGGCATTTAAAATTTTTGGATAAATTTGCATAAACACTTAAAAAATATAAGTACCCAGGACTTTTTTTGCTTTTCATTTTATGTCTGCATCTGCATTTATTTCTGGGATTTTTTAACTAAGCAAAGTATGAAATAATTCCTCAAATTTGTGGAGCTCCGCACTTTTCATTAAGATATGAATTCGGCTGGAACATTTTAAGATCCGAGTTGTATTTGGGGAATTACAAACGTTTACCTATACAGTTGCATATGTAGTGATAATAGTCTCTTTTCGTAGGCGTCAAGTCCAGTGCTGTCGAAAGAGATAATTTAGTATGAAACTATACACTCACAAACTACATATTGCTCGAGATATTATGTATAATTTTGTTAAAAAAATTTACAATATTTTAACTATTTTATCGAATGAATTGCGGCTGGGTTCTGATGACTTATTTTCTTTGCTCTGTTGTGCTCTTCTGCAGCTTGTTATCTAGAAGCATTGACTAAAAACTTAAGGGTCGCATCAACAAGGTGCCTCCATGTGTTTCCATGTTATATCCAGGATTCTTGAGCAATAAATACCTACATGGGCGAAAGGAGGTTTTCGAAAATAAGTCTTAAGATTAAAAAGAAACTCTTGGTTTTGCGTCCTTTTTCCGAGTTTCCGATGGAATTCCGCTAACGAAAGGCTACTTAGATTTAAAAACTGTTCCATACTTCGACGTAAATATTACTGATGAACTATTTGTATTTGTAGGTAGTACCTATGTCTATTTGTTTCCAGTTGGTAGCGCTGCAATTCGATACTTGTCAAACGCAGCAACGCAGCCGTCATATGAAGTGTAATAGTATTAGTTAAATGCTTGCCATTTACGATTATGGATCGCTTAACAATCGAACAACGCGTTAAGATTACTAAACTTGCTAAAAAAGCGGTGATTCAAACGTAGCCACTTTTCGCGTATTACCTGATGATTACGGTCATCATAATAGACCGACTAAGCACATCGGTAAAATTGTAAAGAAATTTAAAAGAGTGGAAGCGTTACTGATATTAAGGCCTGTGCATCATCGTAATGCACGCTCAGTCGAAAGGTGTTGTCGGTCCGTATTTCTTTGAAGATGCTTGTGGGCAGACGCTTACAGTCAATTCGGAGCGATATGGTGCAATGATAACCGATTGGAGAACATGACTTGGAAGACATCGGGTTCTAACAAGATGGGACAACAAGCCACACAACACGACTAATTATGGCTTTATTGCGTGAACAGTTTCCTGGTCGCGTAATTTCACGTTTTGACAATGTCAATTGGGCATAAAGATTTTGCGATTTGACACCTTTAGATTTTTTTTCGGTAGGGCCACACAGGTTACTGTATTTACGCGAATAATTCCCGAACTCTCGACGCATTAAGAAACCAACATTACTCAAGTTATGGCCGAGATACCGCCCGAAATGTGTGATAAGGTGGTTAAAAATTACCTCAAAAGAATCGGATGCTGCGAATCTTCCCGAGGCGGCCATTTGATAATGATATTGTTTTTCGCACTCAATGGCAAAGTCCGAACTTTATAGTGAAATTATATTTTCACTATTTTATCAAGCTTTACTTTCGCAACCCTTTACATATAACATTTTATTTAAGTATTTACCAAAAACCTAATAAAGGTGATATTTTATTTTAGTTACTTTTATCATATTATAAAATGTAATTCTCTTTTGATTTGGTTACACAGTTTAAATTTACACAGATGAAATTTGATATTTTATTTAAGGGGTACTTTAGTCTAGTAGGCCATATTTTTGTTTATTTTTCAAGCGTAATTTAAAATATACATTAATAAAAAAAGTCAAAATTGAGCAAAGTTTGGAAAGTAGGGATTCAAAACACAAACTTGTCCCCTTCTATGATCTGAAAAACAAAATTTATATTATTTTAAAAAGTAAGCTTGTCGTTTTCTTTTGACGACAGCGACTTCGAAAAAAAATGTTTCGATTGCTTCGATAAGAAATAATTTAAAGTTTGGAGTTTCGTTTCAGACAGTCTGAGTCATTTGAGTGGCCATGTCCTACAAATAATTTCAATTTCGAAAAATCCTTTTATCAAGGTGGCGCTACAGTCCGGGGTGGACCTGGGCCTCAACCAATACGCCTCTCCAGTTAGCACGATCTTTGGCTAACTGCCTCCAGTTGCGCACTCCAAGTTGGTTGAGGTCCCCTTCCACTTGCGCGCGCCACCTTAAGCGAGGTCTTCCTCTACTGCGTTGTCCCTCCGGGTTGGATTCGAAGACTCTTCGGGCCAGAGCGTTGGTGTCCATTCGCTCTACATGTCCCAGCCATCTTAGACGACTCATCCGTATTTTTCTGACCAGGTCGATGTCGCTGTACAGCTCGTAGAGTTCGCCGTTAAATCTCCTCCTCCAAAGCCCGTCAACGCAAACGGGACCGAAAATCACTCGAAGAATTTTGCGTTCGAAACGACCAAGGAGATCTTCATCCGCCTTTGATAACGTCCATGCTTCTGCGCCATACAGCAGGACTGGGATGATGAGGGTCTTATATAGAGTCTCCTTGGTGTTTCTCGACAAGGCCTTACTAATCAATTGCCTCCTTAGGCCAAAGTAACTGCGGTCGGCAAGTGTAATTCTTCGCTTGATTTCTAACGATATATCATTGTCAGAGTTAATAGCGGAGCCGAGGTAGATAAAGTCCCGAACTACCTCGAAGTTATAGCTGCCTATCGTGACGTTCTGTCCGATTCGTCGATGTTGTGCGTCCCTTCTTGTTGACAGCATATATTTCGTTTTGCCCTCATTCACTTCTAAACCCATTTTTGCCGCCTCTGTACTGATACTTGCAAACGCACCAGTGACAGCTCGCTGTGTTCTGCCAATGATGTCGATGTCGTCGGCGTAAGCAAGTAGTTGCACAGACTTTTGAAAAATTGTGCCCCTGGTGTTGGCTTGCGAGTTTCGCACAATTCTCTCAAGTATGATGTTGAAGAAGTTACATGACAGCGCATCACCTTGTCTAAATCCTTTTTTGACATCAAAGGTCTCGGTGAGATTGTTTCCGACCTTAATGGAGCAGCGAGAGTTCTCCATCGTCATCCTGCACAATCTGACGAGTTTGGCAGGTATGCCAAAACTAGACATGGCTCTGTATAGCTCGTCTCTATAAATGCTGTCATATGCGGCCTTAAAATCGATAAAAAGATGGTGTTTATCGATCTGGACTTCTTGGGTTTTTCCAGGATCTGCCGAAGTGTGAAAATCTGGTCAGTTGTGGACTTACTGGGCCTAAAACCGCACTGATAGGGTACAATCAGTTCGTTGACGAATGGTTTCAGGCGTTCACACAGCACGGCAGACAGGATCTTGTATGCGATGTTGAGGAGACTTATACCTCTATAGTTGGCGCAGTTAAGAGGGTCTCCTTTCTTGTGGATCGGGCAAACAATGCTGAGGTTCCATTCATCAGGCATACTTTCCTCTGACTAAATCTTGGAGACGAGCTGGTGTATGCTCTCTACCAAATCATCTCCCGCTGCCTTGAAAAGTTCGGCAGTTAAGCCGTCCGTCCCGGCAGCCTTGTTGGATTTCAGTTTGGATATTGCTATCCTCACTTCATTTTGGTCAGGTGGGCGGGAGTCTTGGCTTTCATCACCCATGTTGAATGGTTCATTCTGCCTGACAGCGGAATTTGTGTCGTCATCGCCGTTTAACAGTCTGCAGAAATGGTCATCAAGGTCTAACCTTTGAAAATATGCAAAAACATTTTTTTTTATTCTCTAGACCAGAATGCCCCCCTAAGTTGCTTTATGTCTGGAACAATTGCAATGTAAATACATAACAAATACTTGCCAAAATTTTGTGCAATTTACTTTTTGAAGGCTGTTATTGCGAAATACGTTCCATATTCTGTAGAATTACCTACAGACCGACGGCGCCATTTATGAAGTTTTGAAAACACCAGGTATCATTTTCAAACTTATAACAACATCGCTATTCTTGAACAATGCCAAGTTTTGTCGCCAAGAACTGGTTTGAAAATGTTCCCGAATTTTGACACTGAGTAGGTAAATATTAGAATCTCTATTAGAGAAACATAGCACGCTTTTACAAGACTTACGGAAGCCTTGACATTTTATTAGGCCCATGATAGTAATTTACCATACTATCGCAGTTGAATATTCAAATCATCAGCCTGCATCAAACAGTGGATTCTTAGGCATTCTAAAGATTCTTGTTCGAGGTGTAGCGCGTAAGGAAAATGAAACGTGTCATGCGTTTTCCTTTCCTACTCTTTTCTGTTGTTAGACACACTGTCAGTGAAAATTTTTTCATTTTCAGTTTACATTTTCATGATTAACATAATAATTAACAATTTTCAAATCGCTTTATCAGTGCTTACAATTTTTGCTAATTAACAAATAATAACAATTAAAAAAAAAAATTGCTTCTAGTGGCTTAACCTGTCGGGTTGCGTTCAAATTTTCATTCTGCATTTATTTTCATTTTGTTTAAAAATTAAAGTTAATAATAAATTTACACGAACCATAAACAAAAAAATATATATACAATTTGTGTACCTAACTAACGGAAGATTCCTGTTGTTGTGGACCAACGTGGGAATACTGGGGATATGCATGTGCCATCTATCTGTATCTATCTACATTAATACTTGGATGAACAGATATTATAAAAAATTTGTATTGAAATTTCAGTTACTGCTTTATTAGTGAAAATGATGATGAAAACTTAGTTAATATGCGAAAGCAATACTCCTAAAGTAGTGTTTTGTTTTTTTCTTTTTTCGTTTTCTGTTTTACCAGTTCATGCACTTTGTTGGGTTTCTTGTGTTGTTTGAATTCTTTTTTTACATTTAATTTTCTGTTAGTTTCTGGTTCTTTTTTTCCCCCCGGTCTTTCGGTCGGATTTAATCAATGAACATTTTCTTCTTACTAAAAGTTGTAATTCAATTAATTACGACCATATGATGGTTGGTCTCTTTCTTTCTCTTTTTACTTTTTGCATTTATTCGCAGGATTGTGAAAGGATTCCCACCAGTTTCACCATTTATCGGAGTCAGTCCAACATTGTGCTATTTGTTGAAGGAGAAAAAACCCCTTTGTTGTTTACAATTAGCTCAGGTAAATATTAATTGGAGGACAATCGAATGTGAAGTTTTTTTTTTTAATACTAATGGAGAGGATTTGATTTTATGGTTTCGATTAATGGAAAGAAGCCATAGAACTATTGAAAGTCATTTAGAAAATTTATAATGATCCGGAAAGCACTTCTTCGCTAACCAGTAAGACAAAAAAAGTATAAAAATTAAAAGCTCATTGAACACATCAAACCTTGTTTATGCAGACATAATAATTGTCTGTTGGCAGGCAAACGTTTTTGGAAATGGTTTTCACTCTTGTCAGACTTTCGCCAGCTGTGGAACGACGCATTTAACAGAATAACAGAAAACCTCCATACCTTTGGTCAGGACCTCTACTATAGACCAAAGCCTTAAATCCTTAGTAACTATGGTCAGAACTTGAGATAGACCCCTACTCTAAACCGATTTTTTTTCATAGTATATTTCCACAAATTTTATCTTAAAGTATTGAACTTTAAGTCGGCAACACCCTGGGCCTTACCAACAACAAATTAAACGTGAAGACTAAATTCGTCGTCCGTAAGGAACGACAAATTTAAACTATACATAAAATGTTTGTTATTGATACCGGCCCTGTATTCTTAGATAATTCTTATTACAGCCAAACGGATATGCGACTCATTATAATGGTGCCCAGGGTTTTTTTTTTTTTGAGGTCAGTTGTAAAAGTCGCGAGAATCCAGATCAGCCTTTTGAATGATCAGCGTTCAGTTGAAAGTTCCAAAAAATAATCTGCGCTGTTTAAATTTTGCCAAGGACGATGTATAAACGAGGGAAGAGCAAAAAAGAGTTAGCTCAACAAGCGGCATGAATGCTTGAGCCTTAGCTGAATACTTGGCTTAAATAGGGCAAGAAAGAACAATCACTCACTGCCACGTAATACCTTTGGCTGTGAATGTGGTTGCAGCAGAAAGGGGGCTGAGAATGCAATCACGGCTAAATGTCACAAAGGAGTGGAACCAGCAAGGAATCTGCAGGATCTCCCAGCTCCAAAGAAATTATTCCCAGGTTGGCACTTTGGCTATAGTTTGCGGTCGATAGCTGATTTCTCAAATGACCGTCTAAGGAAAGAAAATATTCTGGGCAAGACCCTGTCTGAAGTTATAATAATACGAGTTAAAGATGGCATAAGTCCTGTTTTTGAGCACTTTACCAAATCTAATGGATCCGTTTTTCTCTCCTCAAGATGTCAAGTGTTGAAAGTGCTGATCTTGCTCGGAATTTCCATAAATTTAAGTAGCAAACTTAGTGTCTCTTTACCCGTTCATCATCGACCATAAAGTCACCGAATTTTGACTACTAATAAATTTTGACTGCTAATAATCAAAACGTTTCAACAAGTTTTGTATTGGCCCACTATATCGTCGCCTTGCTTTGATTCGAGGAGAAGTTTATCCATTTAGCTCTCTTTCACTCCCATCATCGGCTTTGTTAGCAAGGTTTTACACGAACGGGTTTCTTCACGAGCACTGGACTTTATATACTAAACAGCGCTTTATTTCATTGTTCGATAGAATAGGGGCTGTGGAGGTCTAAAGCGATGTCGATTCCCAAACCAAAGTACTACATACGATATACCAAAAACTTCAGGACTGAAGTCTATGACAAACGTTGTTTACTTTAGAAGGTTAGAAGGGCGGCTTGCAATTCCGTTCTTGTTGTAATTCTAAGGAGCCAAGAAAGGCAAGCTATGAATAGCTTTGTAGTAGGTATGCAGGTATATAATGAATCAGTCTCTTCCAAGTCCATCGAGATATTTAAGAACCATGCTCCAATGCAAGATAAGCGGTGTTCCTGGAGCGCTCGGCGGTGACATAAGAGATGTTTAATGGATTTTATTTTTTCGGCTGCATAAGCCATAATTAAAAACTCGATCCAAAGTTTCTATTGAAGGAAACTAGAGTCTTCGATCAGAGACTACCTACTGCCACTAACAGTGTTGTTCCATTGTACTTTAGCTAAACTCTTTGTGACGCCGTTAATTGTTTTTTGCTGTTTTAAGACCTGCCCCTGCGGGTCAACTAGCTGTGAGTCAAAATCAGAGCCGGTCTGCTGTCTCAATTTCCTCCAATCCACGTGTCCGGCAACCTATGGGAGTTGTACTAAGTGACGGCGGACTTTTCTGATTGGACTTGAATGCTTTAACTACTATCTAAAAGTCCACACAGGTGGTCGGTTCCATTGTGTAAAATTCTAAGAAAGCCTCTTAACAGCGTAGATCTGAGCCTGATACCCATTACATACATATTACATGGACCTGTGTCCCCAACCAATAAGTCTTAAGTTTGACTAACTGCCTCCAATTGCGCACTCCAAGTTGGTTGAGGTCCATTCCACTTCTAAATTTTTTTTTGGTTTACACTGCGCCCCCAAAGGTCTATTGTATCAAAAAGGGGATGTTAGCCTAAGAGACGAGTGACTTCCCTAGTGAATGTCACAACGTCTTTAGTTGCAGAGTTTCTGAGTTCTGCTGATGTACGGAAGTCTTTATTGATGATCCGTTTTCTTAACCAATGAAGGGCCGGGCACTCACAGAGGATATGTTCGAAAGTTTCATCCCCCTCAAGACAGAACCAACATTTAGTCTTAGGCCTTTAAGAATGCCCACCAGCTCCCCAATATTCTCCTTACTTATTAGTAGAATTTCCTTGTAGGCTTAATTAATCTTTTGGATTGTCTTAAACCAGGGACACTTTCCCAGTGGTTCAGACGAAAATGTTGTTCCCAATCGTTCATTAGCCTTAAAGCAGCAGCCCAACTAACTCGGCAGTAGGATTATGGTCCTAAGAACACAGATTCTCCGATCCAGCTATAGCCAGCTCGTCTATGGACCCATCCAAGTTCAACTATGTTATGTTTGGCTAGGTTAGGCATCGTAGGGCAGCACTTCACTGTCACAGAATTCAGATAAAAGTGCCCGTAGTGCTTCTCGTGAAGATGTAAATTCTGGCGCCTTTAATTCCTTTTTGGGGATATCAAATTTGCGCAGATCGCAATGGCATGGATTTTCGCCTGAAATACCGTGGGACACATTCCCATTGGTTTCGAGACTTTTATGTTGGCTCCAAAGACACCAGCTCCAACTCTTCCAGATAAGATTTGAAGATTCGCTCTTAATATTCCAGCAATCCCAATCCCAGTTTTTTTTCAACAGATCGATGTCCCTACACTGATCGGGACGATCGTTGAATTCAAAAGTCTCTTCCAGAACCTGTGAGTTTTTCTATGAAAGACAGATACCCAATGGTATCTTCATCTGCTTTAGAAAGAGACCATGCATTAGATTCACAAGGCAGGACTGTCATTATTAAGGTCAGGTCCAATTTAGAGTTTCCTTAGTTATTCCGCAGAGGTCTTAGCTACATATTTTCCAACTCAGCCCTTCTCAGATTTTTCAAGAAATGGAATAGCACAGCCGAGGAAAACAAAGACTTTAGAGATTTTCTTGCACACCTAATGTGATACTGTTTGGTGTGGTTTTAAGGCTAGAGATATTATTGGGCCTCTTTTTAAAATGAAAGGCTAACGCCAAAGCTGCCCTAGCTTCAATTTTATATATAATTTTCATTACAGTTCCTAAATGTCGAGGTTGTGCTTCGTAGATGGCAAACTTTATCCTATCGACTAAATTCAAACCAAAGCCCATTTATTGCCTTGATAAATCAGGAGCCGTTTTATTGTAAAACCCCAATATCTTCAACTTGGAATTGCCGCTACATTCGTGGGTAAAAGTGTATACGATTCCATGCAAAAATTGACTGACTTTTTAAAAAAATCGTCATCAGTCACGTACGGCGCGGCCGGCGCAGGGATATAACTCCACTTTGGTGGGACATAACTCTATAATTTGATTCAGGTTTTTTTTTTAGAATCTAAGGAAACAAAACATTTTGTGGAATTATATCCCTGCGGCGTCACGTACTCGTTTTCGATTGACTTCCTATTCTCCGACTAAAAGCAATGTTAAAGCTATAAATCTCGCTTGAATCAAAATACAATTGCCTTTAAGACTATAATTTCCACTTGACAATATTGTGTAAAGAGTCTCTCTCTCTCTCTCTTTCTATGTATACGAGTATATAATAGTAATAATTTCTATATAGGTCTGCGAACACTGTAGTTATCGAAATGCCAAGGAATACCAATGGCAGAACAAGACTATAATCTTGGCAGCTGATTACGCATCGAATGGCATTTATAATTTCATAATACCACTACGTGCTCATTTTCGATCGAAAACCTCATTAAATCCGATTATTTTACTCCTCGAACGAAGACCCGATGTAGCATTCCTCGACGCGTTATCCTATTTCCCCTTGGTAAGTACTCATTCAACGTACTTTGATTTGATTCTCTCCTATTTTTTTTTCTAACTAATTAAAGGTGTACTGGATGTTGGGATCTATTGACTGTCTAGATGACCTACTACGTGCCGGCATTACGTTAGCTGAAAGCGTTGTAGTTGTTAACAAGGAACTATCGAATTCGGCAGAGGAGGATTCATTAGCTGATTGTAATACAATCGTTGCCGTGCAAACAATGTTCAAGTGAGTTGAATGTGGACATTTGATAAATTTGTTTCAAAATTATAAATTACAATTTAATTTGCTTGAACCTAATTTTTGCTTTTTGTTTCGTTTACAGATTTTTTCCAAGCATAAAGAGCATAACCGAGCTGTCGCAAAGCTCCAACATGCGATTCATGCAGTTTCGTGCACACGATAAATATGCGCTGCATTTGAGTAAAATGGAAAAGGTATGTAAAATAGAAACTCTTGCCTGGTCTATAATTATGAGCTACTGCTCTCGCATTTGATGGGGTTTAAATTTGCAAAGTAAAAATGTAGTGGCCTAGGATTTTGTCCGTGTACTTAAAAAATCTGGATTCCGGATAATTAATTTTGCCAAATAAAAATCTGGATTCTTAATATCCGGATACATGGATTTTAATTATCCGGATTTTAAGTATGCGGATTTTTAATGTACGAATTTTAAATACAGTTCACGTCTAGTGTAACTACTGAGTATTTTCAAAATATTAAGCGCTTAATAGAATTGCATTGTTTTGTTATATCTTAAAGGCAGTTTTGGGCATTAATTAACTAAAGTTAGATAATGTATTGCATTAAAAAGTCAACAAAAAACTTTTGTAAAAACGAAAACAAATGTTAGACAGTGAACTCAGAACTTCGAAGTCTGTACAAGGATATTCTGCAAAAATAGTATTTGAAGTGTTAAAAGGGAACAGTTTTAATGCTGTCAAGATATTTTTAGGCCATTTTTGTGAAATTTCATCCACTTTCAATTTTACATGACTTTACGGTAAAAAATCATTACAACCGAAAATAGTCGTGTGATTCTAAGGACATTTGACGAAAATGTAGGCTCGAAAAAGGGAATTTTTCAGAAATGTCCTTAGAATCACACGACTACTTTCGTTTACAATGCTTATAACCAAAAAAATAATTAAATCCTTAAAAAAGACGTATGGCGCATTTTATTAACCAGCTAAGGAATCGACTGCTTAATTATACGGATTATTAAATATCCGGATAATTTACTAAATAAACGGATATCCGGATATCATATATATAATTATAATTATCCGGATTTAAATCCAGATCCATGTTTTTAATTGTCCGGATAATAGGGGGCTCTAGTGGATAGTGAGACTTGATAACATTTAGACACGCAATGAAGTTTCATACCTCTCTATGGCTCTAGCGCCAAACCAATTTTAAAAGATTGGAAGGAGGTTGGGCAGGGTTTATAGTTCAGTGGCGAAACGGGGGCGATCTATTTCTCGCCACACTTAGGCTTTAAATATACTGGAGCTGCAGAGAGGCTAGAGTCACGGTCAGCCGCGAAACTAACATATGTTGTCTGATGGCATACTGAGGGGTAAAGTGGTTTTCATAGGAAAGCATGTATCTCTTATCCGCGCTATCGTCGACACCATCTTCACAGGTCCAGTATGTTTTGGGCCTTATGGGATCGTAATGTGTTATAACCTTCAGTGGGGGATTAGCTTTCCTGTCTGCTCATGATTACTGAAAGAGAAAAAAAAAATTGTTGGATACATGTAAGCGAAAAACAGTTGTCGGGCTTACACGTGCTAGAGTTCTCGCATAGATATGCGCTCTTAAAACACTAAATAGTTAATATAGGTATTTTATTTTAATATGTATATTTATGTAATGTATTTGAAGTGGAGTCATTCAAGAATGAAAAGTACTTAAAGGAGGTCGGCTAGTTAAATTTTATTTAAATCGTCTACGTACGGGAAGTGTTTGCCGAGAGTAGCCAGTCTGGTTCTGGCAAAAGCGGAGCAGTCAGAGATAAAGCGAGAGGTCGTTTCATAATCTTCCAGACAGCACTCGGATTGGGCCGAGATTCTAATTCTGATTCTCTTTAGGTGCAAGGCCAATTAGTGCTTTCAAGTCACAATTCACAGATATTTTGATCTGCTCAGTTTGGGACCGTCAACTAACAGTTTCGAATGCCGGTGTGCTGCCGGTGTGGGCCGACAAAGACTGATAACGAGCCTTGCCTAGCCAGATCATCAGCCCTTTTTATTTCCCTGGATACCGGTGTGTCCGGGTATCCGGGTTAGTGTCACAGAATTACATCTGCCCAGCCTGTTCAAATAGCCTCCTCTACAATTTTGGAGCAGATCAGGCGTAAATAGCAGCTTGACTATCTGAGCAAGTATTAGGCATTGCCCTTTACTCTTCTACTTAGAAGGATATTTGTAGCAGCTGTGAACGCAAATATCGCAGCCTGAAAGACAGTGGTTTGCCTACCTAAGGACTCAGATAATTTGATCCGATAATCTTTGGAGTAGACTCCAAAGATGGGTGAACCATCTGTTTACACGACGGTTTCGCTCGGCCTAAAACCAGTCCACTCATCACCGCTCCATACCTGGCGGTCAAGAATGAGCACACGAAAAAGACGCTCAAAAATATGTTTTGAGCACTCAAGTGCTCCTGCCCTGCTCAGAAGCGCTCTGAACCTCTTATTCCTTCCCCGATACAGATCCGCCGTCTAATGAGCACATACATGCGGTGGATGGCTTTTCTGGCTTCACTTACAGAGTTAAGCAGAGCAAAACTTCCATACCAGCGGTTGGAGTTCCTCTTATTGCACCCGTAATGCATACACACGCAAAGTGTTGTAGCTTAGCTAGATGTCTTCTTCACTTAGCCACCAAACAATGGCACCATCCATGAGGTAAGGTCTAACAATACGCGTGTACATCCAGTGAACAAGCTTGGGGTTAAGACCCCAGTTAATATCGGTGTGGTTTTCAGATTTCTTGCCAAAACCTCTGTATGTGACAAGCTAGAGTTTTTAATCTTTTAATTTATAGAAACTGTTTGCTATATGTTGAGCCCATTTTTACGAACTATATTCATCCTTACAGCACCTGGTTTAATCGCTGATACAATTGAATTAGAGAACTTAAGCCTAATAGCGTTTCGTTTACGCGGAGAGTTCGATGTACAAGTTTGGTGTGCTCCCATCTTGCATATGGCAGGTATTTTCATCAAATTAGGTCAAACGGCATGCTCTTGCTGGCCATAGTCCATTTCACGAAATAAGTCGTTCGTAAAAGATTTCCGTTGGTAAGAAAATGGGTAAACTCAGTAAACATTGACCTTAACGCTCTGGCGGGCGTGAAAGACGTGAGTCTTTCTTCTTCAACAAATTAAGCCCGCCAGAGCGTTAAGGTCAATGTTTACTGAGTTTACCCATTTTCTTACCAACGGAAATTTTTTACGAACGACTTATTTCGCGAAATGGACTATGGCCAGCAAGAGCATGCCGTTTGACCTAATTTGATGAAAATACCTGCCATATGCAAGATGGGGCCTACGTGAGTTTTTTGATGAACTCCATACTGAGTAGTGATAAATTATGATAGTGAGCCTTTAAATACATTCCGAAGACAACAAGGCCATTGTACTCCAGCATGGCTGCCCTAATTATCAATTGAACTTCTTCTTTTACATCGGAGCCCTAACTGCATAACCTGCCAGTACTTATAGCAAAGCTCACAAGGTTGGCTGGTTTAATTTTCTAAAGATCATATGGTAGAGCTTGTGGACTATTTCTCGTAAATAATCCCAGATAAAGCCTGATGCAATTACACAATCACGTAGGCCCTTGCTTCTAACACTGATGATTTTCAGATTCTGGTTTAGAAAACTGAAGCTAAATATTTGGGAATAATATAAAAATTAAAATCAGACTAAAAAAAACGGGAAGAGTTCGTTAGAGGATATTGCAGAACAAGCTGCTGTTATGTATGTTCCAAAACAATAAACATTAATACTCTACAAACGTTTTTAAAAAAGTGCAAAGAAAAATTGTAAACGGTTCAGTTTCGATGGCGCTTCAAAGCGTGGTGCTGCTGAGCCTTGCTTACCGGGCTCGAACAGGCGTCTCCATTTTCGACCTCCAATCTGTCGGACGTCTACCTCCACCTAATGGCCCCATCGAAGATGACATATTCAATCCCTCTTTTATGGCGTCGATATTCATCTTCTCTACATGGCCCAGACATGTTTTCTATCGCTATACAGCACCTACATATCATTGTATCTCCTTCGCCATGCATTGCTTTCTTAGTCGACACAAACAAGGCCATAAATCGTTCGTAAGAATTTTCCTTCGAATACAGCAAGGGAGCTTTCATCTGACTGGGTAAGGGACCATGCCTTAGGACTGAAATAATGAGTGCTTTGTTCTCATCAAAACGGGTTCATTCCACAATTGCTTACTTGCTTTGATTTCCGCGCTGATGCAGTTTTGCGCGTTCGCATCAGTTCCCAGCCCAGGTAGCCAATTTCACTGACTATCTCGAGATTATTCCTTTCAATGGTCACGTTTTGACGAAGTCGGCGTTGTCTTCGTTTATAATTCTGCTTGGTTCTTGCTTCATGACAGTGAAGGCACTGGTTACTCCTCGCTTTGTTCTTCCGATCGCGTCGATGTCGCCAGCAAACCAAAATAATTGAGCTGATTTATTTAAGCTATTACTTGATGTGCTGGGCCTGGGTGTTGAAGCAGCTGCATGGTAGTGCATAACCTTATCTTTTTCCTCTGCTGGTGTCGAAGGTTTCAATAGAAACTTGTTTCAATTTTGAGCGAGCAGCTAGAGTTTTCCAACATCATCCTGAGAAGACGTATCAGTTTACCAGGAATTCGAAATCTGGTTATTTCACGATACAGTTCTTTCCTATTAACAGTGTCGTAAGCTGCTTTGAAACCCTTGACCAGGTAGAGTGGATCTCGATGTTGAGTGTTCTCCAGAATTTGGCGCAATGGGAAGATCGGTCGGTCAACCAGGCCTGGACCTGGACCTGGAAAATGGTCTGAAGCCGCGTTGGTAAGGGCAATTGTACATATAGTATATTAGTCTAGGCTGAAACTTACGTATGGCTACCTCGGAAGATGTTATAAGAGGCTACATGAATTTTGGCCCCAATTAAAAATGGCCACAAACGAAAAATTAAAAATGGCCCCAAAAGTTAAAATTCTTTTTCAAAATGAAAAATGGTCCCAATAATATGAGAAATTGCCCCCAATCACAGAAATTTTCGTGTTGTTGTTTCCCATATAAATTTTTTGGGCCATTTTTAATTTTTCGTTTGTGGCCATTTTTCATTGGGGCCAAAATTCATGCCGTTATAAGAGCATTTTATAAGACCATTTTCCAGCATACAGCGAACGCCGCTTCAAGGGCAATAATGCCACGCTATAGATCTAAAACAAAACAATATGTAGCAAAAATATGCAACCGCGTGAGTTTGGGGCAGATGCCTCCGCTGGAAAACTGCCTACAAAACGTGTATAAGACTGATTAAAGGGATTTTCCTCCTACCCGCCTTGCAAGAAAATAGGAACTACTTTCAGAGTGTTTGTTCTTGAAAAACCTAACAAATCCTGTTAAGAAAATAAGCGCATACGACTGATGAGTATTTGAATTGCTTTTTCAAAAAATACCGTTATTCGGCTTTGGAAAATAACCCTTTCACTTTAGCATATCCATATTGTGAACCATAACTAAAACTTCCTTTACAAATGAACCAATCAAAATCATCATCAATGAACTGTTCAAATATGTTTGCCTTCCTCCCTGAGTCTGTTACCTAAATTAACATTTCAATCTCATTTGTATCAAATGGTGATGGGGTTTAATTTTCATAAATGGAAAATTCTCCATTCATCATCCACTCTCTCCTTATCCACTACTTTCCAACTTTACTTTTTAATAACTGAAATTGGCTGCTTTACTACAAGTACATATGTATCAGAATCCAACTCTTATCTCTTTCATAGTAATTTTTCAAATTTCATGAGACTCACAACCATGTGTGTTACGGCAAATGGAAACGAAAGCATGTAATCAGCATAGACACTCTGATTGGACTTAATTTTTTTCTGCGTGCTACACCCGAGTGTCCACTAAACTAATGTTTGCGTAAAACTTTTTTTCGAAAATCCACTTTCAGAACTTATTCTGCGTGAGTAAAGTTATTTTGCCTTAGGTGCAATAAAAGGACAAGTTTATCCTTACTCACTGAGTAGTACATAACATTGCAGCCTCTTGATGGGCTCTGACTTTTATGAGTGAGGACTTTTTCATTGAAGCGCAAATAAAGTCAGAAGAAGGTCTTTGAAAAGGAGTTTCGGTTTTTTCTTTGATACACAAAAAGAAAAATGTGTTAATTTTGTTTTTTTGAAAAACACTTTAAGTAAATATGTATTTCTGGGAAATAAAATGCGGTGTCATTTTACCTCATCACTTTGCTTTTGGGTGTGGATGGGAAAATATTCATTAAGTGTGTGATTTCTGTAAGCCTTTATCGCACATTTTTATATTCATTTTTTTGCAAAAAACCGCAAAATTTATAAAATTAAACCGCAAAAAATCGCAAAGAACAATAAATAAAAAACAACATAGGTATATAATTCAAGAAATGTATTTATAAATTAAATATGAATAAAATTCCACTTAAAAATTATGAGTTCGAAAAAAACACAAAAGATTGACCTAATTACTGATCCTACCCTTAGATGACTCTGATCCAAACACTTCTTTCCTTCATTGACAAATGCTTCTTGTTTTTGTTTGTGCTTTCTTAGAGCTTTTATAAGTCAAAAAAGGTTCTTAAGTCAGTTTCTGACCACGAGGGGGCGTGCATAAGCTGCTTTGAAACATTCACTTTCTGCCGAATTTAACTACATTCTGCCTTAAACACAATATTTAGAATGTACTTTCTTTTTCCAATATTTTTATTTAATTTATAGCTTTCAAAATACGAAGGTTTTTTGTTTCCTTTATATTTTGAATTATGTACCTATATTGTTTTGTTTTTCATGTGAAAAGTTATAAAAAGAAAAATTACAAATTGCAAAAAACATTTTCGTGTGTACCTCACTTAAGGTACCTCACTGAGGCTGAAGGGCTTCCAGCATTTCTGAGCTAGGTTTGAAATTGTTGAAGGGTTGCAGTAAATTTTTTTTTGCATTCGAATGAATTTTTATGCTTTATAACGGATGCATAAATTGCACGTTAAACTTCGAATAGATTTTTGTTTTAATAATTGCAAACCAACTTAGCTTTTAAGAAAAAACGCACCAAAACTTTTTATTTGTCTGGATATACGTTAAGGAAATTAACAATTGGTAAAATGTCTGCAAGTAAGAGATAGGTTTTCCGATCTTAAAAAAGATCTAAGATTTTGGCAGTATGACACTAATTAAAAAATTTCAAAATATGTTTAAGTTCCAGATCAAATATGCGTTTTATAGATGCAAAGCGACAAAGATTTGCGGTGATGAAGGACATGTATATGGTTTTTAACTTTCTCGTATACATTAGTATGCTAAAAAGAAAGTTATTGCGATCGTGCGGAAATTTCGAACTCAAACTGAGTACGAGTTTACGACTATATATACGACTATAGAGAAGTCCAAAAAAGTGGGTCCGCCAATGCCGTCCGCCGATGTGTCTGTCTGTCTGTCTGTCCGGGCGTCGTTTGGTGAAACGGTTCCAGGGATTTTCTTCAAAGTTCGTATATAAGGTTCTTGGGGTTACATCTCGGGCACCTTTTAATTTTTTGCTTTATCTTTTGAAATAACGGCACCTGCCATACAAATTTGTTTGTGAAAATCACTTATCACTATTTTTCTCAAAAGTGTTTCCAAGGATTCGGTCTTTTTTTGTACTAGGGATGTTTAGGATAGGGTCGAAAATTCTGCATACTCAGTTATTGGAAAAAAAATCGATTAACGGTAATTTATAAAACTAGCAATATATCAAAAACTAATAAAGGGAATTAAAAAAAAATTTACATTTACATTATTTTTTACTATAAAGGTGAACAAATTTGCATAGTTCGATTTTTGAAATAATTTTTTTGAAATTTTTTTTTTCATATAACGATTTTCCTAAATTTAAATTAAATTCGTTTTCTCAACAACGGCTCTAACGATTTTGATAATTTATTGTAATTCGAACAATTATGTTAAAAGTGTCCAATTTGCGAAATTACATCAAAATCGTAGGTGCCGTTTTTGAGAAAATCAAATTTTCCAAAATTCATTCATTCATTCATTCATTTTGCGTTTCAAAAACGCATTTCATATACCAAGAAAGTTTCGTATGACGCAGTGCACGTTATTTTTTTTATGCTGGCTATCTCTTTGGAATGTGTCAAGAATAAACAAGAAAATACATACGTTCAATACATTTTTGAGGAAAATATTTAGGGATTCGACATCTTATGTAATTTCGCAATATTTTTTTCTTTATTTAAAATCGCGAATAATAATCAATATCGCAAAATCAGATTTTGCACCGCAAAACTAAAAAAAAAATATCGCACGTTTTGCGATATATCGCGCAATATGGTAAGCCTGTGTAGATATGGAACTTGTAAATTTATCCATGGGAATATGTGTAGATGAATTTCTGGGAGACATATTTTGTTTTCACCTAATTCAATTGCAAAAGGACACTTAAGAGTAGGTTCATCAATTTTATGGTTAAATCCTGAAAGCCAGGTAGAGCGTATTTTAGAGGCAAATTCGAAAAACTATATAGTTTACGATGTCTGGAGAGCTCGGCTAATGGTATAATAATAAATGGATCCTTGCCCACATTTCAGTTTTTGTCTATGAAGAAATGTCGATTCTGGACGTACAAATGAAAATATGAACAGAGAAACATCACTTACACTGAGTTCTAACGCACTGCCTATTCGGGCTCTGGAATTTTCACCTCTTGATTATGTCATACTCACAAAAAGGTTACGTTATTGTTGTAGAAACCGCCCTCATTCATTCTATGTATTCTCAGAAAAGGATAACATTTGCGCTTGACTGCCTAAACATAAATATCCGAATACAAACATGAATTCAAAGGTGAGGAATACAATGCTACCTAGTAAGACGCGACAGACGTAGGCGGACGGGTGTGTTGAATTTAAATTTACTTTTTGGCTTTAAAACAATTATTTGGCCTGCCTGCATACATTCTGAAGATCCACACCCACACCCGCAATATTCAGTGTCTGTCTCTGGAACTTGTTAATTGTCATAGCAAAACAAATTTTAACAGGAAACTGTAAGCGTTTGAAGTTAACGAACTATATGGCTTACTCGATGAAATACAAACAATTGCTAACTAATAATCAGATCACAGATGTAAGATGAGGTACAATGAGATAGAGACTCAACATTTATAGTACCAATCCAAGTCCCCTGGTCCTGAACTGGCCCACCAAACACGCAAAATATTTCACATTTCATTTTCTCCTTTAAGAAACGACAACTACAATACATTAAGAACTTACAATTGCACTTAAAGTTAGGTGGTGCAAACAGGACCATTTTTAAATTCAGAGTCATCCGAGTTTGACTATCTCATTACACCTCATCACATCTGTGCACACGACACATGCACAGACGTTCCTGCACATCTACAGCTAAACCTCTGAAAAAGTTTTTGATTTAAATATCAGAGTTTTTATGGCCTATAAGTTTTCGTAGAGTGGTTTAGATAAACAGACACACATATTGAGTAGGCGCACAAACACATTCGAGATAGCTACATGAAAAATGGCCCCAAATATTTATTTATTGAAAACAACACGAAAATTTCTGTAATTTGGGGCCATTTCACTTTGTTTGGAGATTTTTTATTTTTTAGTTTTTTGTCAAATTTTAAAATGGCCTCAAAATCGGAGCAATGAATTTGCCCTAGCGGTACCTGCCGCCTGCTGAAAAAGGGTTGTAATACCTTAATCCGGCGCCGCTGGCCATCCAGGTTGCTCCGTTGCTCCGCTCAGGGTATTTGCTTTTCCTCGGGCAGGCGCCTTTGGCAACAGTACCTGGGAGACACGCGGGAATAAGGGATTTCTACCATGGATTCATGGACCTTATGGAACTTATGCCCATATACTATAGTACATAATGACATAAACATAATGTCCGTTTGAGGCAGATGTTTTTCGTATTTATTTTGGGGCCATTTTTCACTGGAGCGTGACACATTTTTGAAGCCTTTTTTCATATTCAAAAATAGATCGAATTTTTATCGACTCAATCAGGCAAATACATGCATTGAAAAGAAAAGAAGAGAAATAATTCGCTCTTCCTTTTATACTACCCACGTCACACAGTCTTTGTACGTGCTCCTAAAAAATCACGAATAGACGTTGAAAGAAAATTATAAAAATTAAACATCACTGAGATCGATTGTCTAAGCTTTAAGAGCACGTAAAAATATAAAGTTGGACTTGAAAAATGAGTACTTCAAAACCATAAAGACTGAAATTAATTTCATTAAATTAGACGCCGGAAAAGTTCACATTTTTTTGGTTCAAAGTCTAATTATTGAATTACTTGGTCTTTTAAACTCAAAACCAAATATTTTTAAATGCACGAAGCTGCTCCTTATGAATAATTACCAAAAAAAAAAAATCCGTTCAGTCGTTCGCTTTGTAGGTCCAGTCGAAAACATTTCAACTTCTTTTATAATATTAGTGATACCTAATTCCAGAGATGATCTTAACAGTGACATTGCACTCTTAGGTATAACTGTGACTTTGACTGTTTTGACTCACTGATATTTTTACCTGTGACTGTAACTGAGTTTCAGTTTAGTAACAAATAAAATATATCAGTACATAATATAGGTACTGATTCCCTTTTCTCCGTGGGCTATTAGGGACGACAAGCAAGACAAAACCTCCGTTTCAAATAGCAAGCTATCGTGGATGCCAGAGCGCTTGGTCTGGATAACTGGAAGCAGTGTGCCCGGTACCGTAGAGGATGGAAAGCTACTTTGTCTCAGACAGAGACTCTTCGCGGGTCGGGAGCCCGTTAAGAAGAAAAAGGGTGGTTCACTCAACATGTTTTAATATTCTTTTTATTCTGTTAAAAATGTACCACGGACCTTTTTAAAGGTTCCAAAGTCCTTCTAGAAAATATAGGCAACCGAATACAGTCAGGTAAAATCTTCGAACATTTTGAAATGCCTTTTTTAAGACTTTATATATTAACAAATGTGGTCCTCCCTTATTTCATCGTTATTAAAACTATTTTTTTCTATAGCTAACCCAACCTTCCTACATCAAAATATGTTTAAAAAAAAATACAAATCTCTTCTCCATCTAACCAGAAGCGATATGTCCATGCACATTCAAAACTACAAATACCAAGCCAAACAAACACATGTTATTCCTCAACTGACATCAATACAAAATAAACTAGTAAATATTTGTGTTCGTATATTCAAATAAAGACTCGCTCACGTTTTGCTGTGACTTTTAAGTACAAGGTGGCGCAAAAATAACCTTCCGATGTTTTTTGGTTGCAATTTAAAAAAAAATGAAAAACTTTGATTCTTCATGTGGATTATTTTTATTTGGTCTTTTAATTTTTTTTACATCAAGTCGCGAATATGATGTCATATTAGAATGACCGCCGCCACAGTTGATTGTCATTTGAGCCCGGAGATGACGGAGTCTGAGGCTTGTTGATATAAACCCGCGACTTCAAAAAGCCCCACAAAAAGAAATCTGGAGCGGTCAAATCAGGCGATCTTTCTGGCCTGTACAAATCGCCAAAACGGGACATTAGGGGCCCGGGAAATGCATCCTTCAGCATATCGGTTGTGGCACGTGCAGTGTGTGCCGTCCTGTTGGAACACATGTTTTCCAATCCCAATTCATCAAGTTGCGGCAAAAAGAACTCGTTGATAATTGCTCTGTAGCGCTCACCATTCACAGTAACCGTTTAGCCCGCGACGTCTAACAGCTGATGCACCGCAGCTAACAGCTGATGCACCGTCTGGACTTTGTACGGAAACATCTTCAAATCATGTACCAAAATACGCTGTAAAGACCGTCGACTGATACCCATTTGCGTGGCACGTCGTCTGGTCGATGTCGACGGCGCTTCCATGACATCTTCGGCTACAGCAGCAATATTCTCTGCAGAACGGCTACTCCGGGGTCTGCCACGCCTGGCAGCATCTCGTATTGTTCCAGTCTCTTCGAGGCGAGCGGCTAAACGTCGCAGTATTTCACCAGTAGGCGTTGGACGGCTAGGAAATCTGCGACGAAATTCACGTTGTGCCAAAGTCACCGACCGATTATTGCTCAAATAAATAGTCACCAATATTCCGCGTTCTGGAGCAGTGTAGCGTAACATTGTTTATTAACGTGTATTTCGCATGTGTTTACTACACAAATGTCAAAACAGAACTGACATTAGGGGCCAATCGCAAAGTTTATAGCATTTTCTGATAGGAGGATTACTTTTGCGCCACCTTGTAGTTTTAGCTTGTAGTTATTTTTTAACAAATATTGTGACTTGAGTGGGATAAAAATCAATAAGTTTTGGGCCTATTTCTTATACACAGGAATATTCAGTAAAGAATATATATAATTTGAAAGCTGATTAAGCTGGTCCAATGAGTGGGAGCGGGTTTATAGTGTGAATCAATAAGTCGCTGAAAATTGAAACAAATGGCATCGCCATCTTAAACCCACAATTTTGTTTGTCAAAATTTTCAGACAGTTCTTTTAAATAGTTTTGTTGTGGCAGCCATTTTATGTATCGTTTTCTTTAAAATGGAGAAAAGGGAATTTCGAGTGCTCACGACGGACTCGCAAGGTTCCTTAGGCATTCCAATTGCCACATGCAAACTAACACTATTATGAGAAACTATTGATAAAACTAACCTTAGGTGAAAAAGTGGAACAACTCGTCTTGCACTGAACACTGTCTTATAGGCAAACATACAACAAGGATTGGTATTTAATCAAACGATTGCATAAGCTGCATGGACGAAGAGGAGGTTCTCTACCAAACAGGGAAAGCCCACCCAGGAGCCTTCTTTTATGACGATCTTGAAGATCAGTCTACTATTGACATTAAGGATCTCTCACGCTATATTCAAAGTTCCAAATGGTTTAGCGAGTAGGGAAGTGAAAGTTTAGATTCACGTGGTAACACAGCGGACTAAGTGAATCGGCCTCACCGACAGCCACTTCAACCTACCCCAACCTAACCTTGTAAAGCCAAGCCAAAAGTTTCGAAAAGTCGTTTAAGAAATGACCTTAAAAGAGGTATCATTTAGGCAGTTAATAATTAATATCATTTAAAAACGACTGGGACGCTTAGAAGGTATGAATAGGTGTAAATAGTTGTTCGATAATTGAGATGGCTATTAAGTCAATCTGTGGCACGTATCGACCAAAGCCAAAGCAATGAACTCTACAAAGCCCACACGGATAGGGTGTTGATTTAAATGAATTTATTCGTCCTCAATCATTTGCTATACATTGTCTCTAAATTAATGTAAAAAAAAAGGAAAAAGTGCACAAAACTAATTTGAGTTAAACCAATATTTAAAAAAAAGGGCTTTCCAAAAAGTTGCATTTGAACTCCCAACAATTTGCTTTATTTTAGAATCAAAATTCATCCTCTCGTGAATGACATTTCTACAGTTTTAAAACTTTTTGTGTACATTTTTGCGTGCGTGTGTGTTTGTCTTTTTCAGCGTGAAAAGGAGCGCGGCTCTCACATCTCGTACATGTTTCGTTTGCCATTCGCTGCTGGTGCCGTTTTCAGCGCATCTATGTTGGACACACTTTTATATCAGGCCTTCGTTAAGGATTATGTGATTACGTTCGTGAGGCTTCTACTCGGAATTGACCAAGCACCAGGCAGTGGATTTCTAACGTCGGTAAGTCAATTTCGCCTGCATGCACAGATTACCTTTTTCGTTTTTTTTTTATTCATTTGATGTTGGTTCATATTTTTTATGTTGAAATATTTCAGATGCGAATCACCAAGGAAGACATGTGGATTCGTACGTATGGCCGATTGTATCAAAAACTCTGCTCAACGACATGTGAAATTCCGATTGGTATCTATAGAACGCAGGACACATCCAATACGGAGGCGACACATGTGAGTAGCTCACCAGTAGACAAATGGGGACCATTTTCAGCTTTCGGAAAGCACTGTGTGCGATTGCGACCATCGGTGAGTCCGTGAGTCCAATGTGTGATTTAAACAAAAAACCAAAAAAAAAAAAAACAGATATTTAACAAAAAAATAACATCATACACTTAACTTTCTAATCTATATCTGTTTCGTTCATTAAAATTGTAAAACAATAACCAAAAAAAAATATATCTACAACTAAAAATACGTCTCCTCAAAATCCGTTTTTATTTACAAATACACTGCAACTGAAGTACACAAAAACTCCTCGGTTTTCTTTTGTTTGTCTCTCAACATACTAACACATACACACTTGTGACACATATTATATATGTATATGGAATCCTTCTAGACTAAAGAAACGAAAAAAAAAAAAACATTTTAATTTACTTTTGTTCGTTTAATTATTTTGTTTAATTTTTTTATGTAGTACTTTGTTTTGTCCTTTGTCACAACACTTTTTTGTTTTTTTCTTTGTTTGTCCTTGTACAGCTAGCAACTAAGAGATATATAATTATAATCAAAACCCCACGTTTGCCAAGTGCTAGACATTTTCTAAATCTATTTTAATTATTCTTTATTCTTTGTTCTTCTTCTTCTTCTACACTTTGCCAACTAATTATATTCTTAATACTCATTCCTTGGCTAGCAAATAATTGCTTAGTAATTTAGCATATAACTTATATAAGAATTAAAAACTATTAAAGTGATGACATCGACTCCTAACTATTTACTATATTTATTGTTTCTCTTTTAGATTTGTCCCGTTTTTCGGTTTTTAATATTTTTTTTTTTAGACATATATTAATTCTATCTTATTTAATTTTTATGATTCCTCGCTCGCTTTTAGCTAATAAAGGCTTTTATATTGTTAACGAATCTTAATAAATATATTCCCTCAAGGTATTTTCATAAGTTTTTATAGTTATAATTTGTGTTTTAAAAATAAAATCACAAAAAATCATTGGAATAGTCGTGGTGTGCGCCATTTATAAAAAAAATATTTTTTTCTATAATTCGTCTGGGGATAGGGAGTTCAATCGAATAAAATCATCATTCATTGTCGATAGCCTCGACATCTTTTGCTAATGAAATATTTTTGCAGTAAACCAGTATCCAGCCATCCATTATCATTACCTGCATCACCGACAAACGTTCGCCAAAGAAAACACAATCTTGTGTGAGTGTGACTGTAACACAACTACTCAAACTGGAAGCAGAAGTCGCCTGTTATTTAAATAAAAAATTAAGGAAACAAGTAGAAACGTAGAAATGTTATTTAGGGCATTCTTTGTGGCAAAATTCCGAAATTAGTCTACCATCAAAGGCTTCCTTCAGCAAGTGGGTTGGGAAGGTGGCTGTGTGGCATATAGCGCAGTTCTATTAGAACCACATCCCTATCGTGCAATTGAAGAATGGAGAAATCAGTTGCCTTGGCTCTATAGACCGGTCAATCCTGAAGTATTACGTCTAGATGACTAATCCAGACTAAACTGTCCATTTTTCTGGATCTAATGGCGTCTTCAAAAACTCTTACCGATTTTCTTTGCTTCAAATGGGACAATTTTGCATAATTAATAACCACATATAAGTTATGTACGTCTCCCTAAAGACCTGCACGTGAGGCAAAAGACCGTTAAATAGCAGTCGAGGAGAAAGGCAAGTGCTGAAATCCTTTTCACCATTGAAGCGGGCCACCGAGGTACCGTTATTTAAATTTTGGACTAAGGACATAATTTCAAAAGACATTATTTTCAAATTCGGGTAAAAACAAAACAACAAACAACAGATAAATTCCAAATTTGGCATTATTTCCAAATTAAATTTGGCTTTAACTCGCTTTGAAGATGTAAAGCCAATTTGAAATAATACTATCTCGGAAGGCATATTAATAGTTTGCCAGATTTATCTTGAAGAAAAATGAGGAACAATTCGGCTTAAGCTTTTGAGAATATCACAAAACTTTTGTTTCAGTGCATAAACGCCGTCACATCTCCCAGAAGGAATGAATGCACCTTCCCTCATTATAGCTTTGAAGCTGGCCCCAACGACTTTATATTATACCCAAAAACCTCATGACTGAACGAAAAGATTCAAATATCCTATACGGACGCTTAATTCGTTAGCAAGGGTACTCATTCCGCATGTCGATTATCCCCAGATGATAGCATTTCGAAGATCCCATATTTGCTTCACGTAACTCAATAATCGTCAGAACGATTGCGGTCTTTCATCGAAGTGGTTTAAGTACGGAGTCAAATAAAGTACTTTAAATAATTTTTAAATTGAAACAACTTTCTATTGGTGTATTTTCAAATGCTCAGAATATACAATTTTACTATCACTTAACCATTTTCAGTCATTCGCTCACGGAGGACGAATTGTAAGAAAGAAAATTGATTTGAAAATTAAAAATCAGAAAAACATTTTGGGAATAATAAAATCCAGACTTGCCTTCTAAAATCGTTTTGTAATTTCATCAATTCCAAAAAATATCAGCTGATTTGCAAAATCTCTGATTTCATAGTGAAGGCTACTTTAATGACGATGGACGACATGGTAGAGATAATTTTAAGTGAAGCAAATTGATGACTTTAATCGAAATCAGGAGGTTTCCCATACATTTTTCAGGTTTCCTCGTTGTTGTATGAGGTTTCAATATATCTCCTCAGAATCTGATTTCAATTGTGAAGTTGTCAAAGGAAACGCAAACGACATTCTGCAACTTCCACCAAGCAGTTTACAGATTTTCAACTTTGTTACAAGCCAACTGCAAGTCACTTAAGCGTCAGCTTACTAATTTCTTTAACGAAATTATATATTGTACCCAGTTTTCTTTCTTACAATTTGTCACTCAAATTATATAGGCATTGTTAGTTTATAGTCTACTTGCAGTGCACTTGCAACTTCAACACAGTAGTTAGTTATTCGGTTTAATTGTTCGATGGCTGACTGAAACGTCAAACAAAACCGAGGTGGTGGTCGATGTGAACGCTTCAAAGAGATTTCAAAATCTTTTTATGTAAACCTCAAATTTCAGCGTGGTTAAAAAAACACTATAATGAAAGAGAAGTTAAGATTTGGTCTATCTGAGAAATCGCCTCCACCCACACATCATTAGTTTTTTAAACGTTGGTGAAGAAATGGATAGATTCTTCCTCCAGCAAGGCAACATACTCGCAAGCACCATCCTTCAAGGATCTTAGATATGTTTTTCCCAATTTGAGTTCGTCGCTCCCAGATATCTGTACTTCCAAACTACATATATAGTCTCTCGTTGATAAGATTTCCAAGTTCTCTATCAGCTTGCCTCCGAGCATTAGTGATGGATCTGAAAATTCCACATCCAGCAATAGTTGTGGATTTTAAATTTTATTTTTCGTACCGCACTCCCAACGGAAGTTATTTATAGATAACATTAAATAGCAAACATAAAGGGGCTCAGTATGCAACCCTGCGGTACGCCTGATTTGAAATGTTAATGATCCCTCGAACTAACATCTTTTACGTAACCACAAAGCAGTCTTACATACAAAACGTTGCCTTAGTTAAAAAAGTATGTAAAGAGTGGTTCATCGAGACGTTTGATTTATAATTTAAAATAAAACACATAAATCTAAAAGTGAACTTAAAATTTTTATTATCGGTTAAAAGAACAATTCATGGCATTTAATTTTTGAAAATGATATAATGTAAATCTTGGCCATGACTACGTCTGAGGTGGTCCATTGGTGACTTTTTAGGTGACTTGTTCGAGCCTAGCGACTGGTATCTCGTGAATAACACGAATAATATTGGCTTCCAAAGAGTCAATCGTAGCTGGCTTATTCCATAAGGTGTGATATCGCACGATCTAGGCGGCCAATTTACCGTAGCAAATCGGTGAAATGAAGTGCTCACCAAAATGATTTCTAAACACTTCATTGTTTCACGTGCTGTATGGCTCGTAGCGCTGTCTTGACCAGAGCTCACGGAGACCATGGGCTTGAATTTCAGGAATCACATAGTTCGGTAACATGGCGGTTACCATTGACGTTTATATTCTGATTTGCCTCATTTTTGTAGAAATATAGATCAATGATACCACCAGCCCATAAACTATACCATACCGTGCTATATGTCGTCTAACCGGTCGAGTACCATCCACTAATGTAAACTGGGACTCAAATTTGCTAAGGGTATTGGCAAAAGTGGTTTCAGTAGGTCGATTATGCGCACCGAAAGTTTCTCGAATCGCACTAAAAACATTTCTCGCGGAACGCTGATTTTCGTAATACAGCTGAACAATATGGGGACGCTGTTGTGGTGTGAGTCTTTCCACGATGCCTTGCCAAACAATACTGAACAAAAATGACAAAGCAGTTCGATAGGAGTCACGCGTGATCTGTCAAAAAAAAAGTTGAAAATCAAACCTCACGATGAATCACCCTACACCTCTATAGTTTTCTGATAGGGCAGTATAAACATTTGTTTTTTTTTTTAAATTAAAAAGATTAACGCTTCCTTCTTAGCGATGGCTACTATGAATTTTTTTTCCTGTAGACCTGGATCTGTTTACAAAAATATAAATCATTTGAAAACTTTTACAAACCCTTTTCATTCAGTCAATTTTACGTGTTTCATAAAAAAACGTTCCTCGTTCCAACGCAATACACCACGCTATTCTAATGATTTTCCTTTCTTTTTTCATACTTTAATTCAGTTAAGACTTAATTAATATATACAAAACACTCAACTACAAACCCTAGTTTCCAACACTACTACCTACCACAATCTAAGCATTCGCCAATGTGTGCTCGCGTTAGGCGTCTCTCACTATAAATACTACATACAAAAGTAATCCTTGTTTCTTTTTACCCCTCCCCCCTTTAAAATACATATAACTATATATATTATAGTGAAATGTTTAAGTTTGGACTTTCTGATAATAACCGCACACGCACGCAGTGAGTCTTTCTTGTTAAAAAAAAGAAAAAAAAAATCAGCGTTAAAGCCTTAACAACTAAACATTTATAAACGTAAATTTTTTTCCCAAAAAATACTTTTTACTTTTGCTAATACTTAATGCATCCCTCTAGATATTAAAAACACTTGCATGTGGGTTTTGTTTTTTTGATTTATTTAAAATTGTGATGTGCTTATAGTTTAAATGCGGCATAATCAAATTAAACAGTTTCTGTATTTTTTTTATTTCACAAGATTACCTACTTATTTGTAGTTGTATCGTCTGCAAGGACTTCCTTTTTTCTCGCATCCTTATTGTTGCGTATTTTTCGTTTTATTTCTGTTTTGAATACCAAGTACCCTTCTGTAGACGGATTAATGAATGCTGTTTGTTTGTTTGTTTTTCTTAAAGCAAAACAAAGGCAAGGGTCCTTTGGCTGTGTGCTTCGCTGGAATTTATTATTTTATTTATTTTTTTGTACTCTACCGACTTATGTTTGACTTTCTGGTTGTTGCCCACTTGCGAACTTCTTGTCGCATTTATTGCATCTTAAAATAAAAATTGTAGAAGAATTTCATTGTTATTATAACTGTGTGAGGTAGTCAGTCCTATGTGTGTAGGTACCTATGTATTATTTTTGACTTTCAGTTATTATATTTATTACTTGTACTCGTATACCTTTACTATTTATATTTTTTTATTTGATTCACATTACATTTTCTGTTCTTATGCTATTTAAAGAGGTGGACGTTTGAGCGCAATGTGAGACTGCTCAAGGAATACTGAGCGTAAACGGCCCATACAAGACCCAAAGCCTAACTTCTCCAACCCTAGTGGGTACGAAAATATATATTTGACACCAGTTTGACTAGTTGAAGTTCAGGTGGTACGAGTCGGATTTAAACCTGAGACCAATGGCGTGCGGCACCAACATTTCTATGATATACATAATGGTTTTCCTGTGCCTCTAACTCTTATTTTGCTTGATCACCCATGCCTACATCAATGGCCAATAATACTATCCATACTCATATATGGCAAAAGGCAAACATTCTCTCTTCTTCTTCTTATCCGACTCCCGACCCGTGAAGCGTCCCTGCCTGGCCTTCCATCCTTTGCGATCCCGGGCAATTTTCTAGACGAAAGTTCGGTCTTTGATAATCATTTTCACTTGCTTGGTCTTGAAACGGAAGTTCGATCTTCGAGCCTGGAGGCTGAGATTCGAAGATCCTCTTGGCGGAATCTATATTGTCAACATCGCACCCTGTTATATAGAAGAGACTTTTAAGAATAAATTAGTAGGCGAATTAGACAATAGATGGCGTGCACTTAACCGGCCCATATAGGACCCAAAACCTAGCTTCTCCAACAACTGTGTTGTGCGAAGATATACTTTTTGACACGAGTGGAAGGGACCTACAGTTTAATGCCGATTCCGAAAGGCAATTAAGCTTCTCATGACAGCTTTTACTCTTGGATGTTTGTCAGACGTTCGCAAGAGGTGGGGCAGCGAATAAAATCTTTCAGGTGGTGCAGGTCGGGTTTTAAACCGGCGACGTCTCGCTTAGTGGTGCACTGCACCCACAATACAGGGCGGGCCAAATACAAATTTCTATTTAAAAATGCATAAAAATGAACAAAATTATATTTTTTCCATGTAAATATTAAGGCTTTATTAGTAAGAGCAAACATTTCCATTAATTGCGGAACACAACTTCGTTCAAGTGGCTGCCTAGGCTGGCTTCTCAGTAGTGCATCCTGTCACTCCAATTTTCCAAAATCTTTACCACAGATCGTCCAAATCCACATCTTAAATTTCAGTAAAAAAAAGTAGGTTAACATGGCTCTGTAACGCCCACCGCTTACCGAAACGTTGTTCCCAGCCTAAATTTAAAAAAAAAAAAAATCCGCAAACTCTCGGCATCCACATCTTTTCAAAATAACGCGCTGTTTGGGCTGCACAGCACTCACTTTGGAAATAAGTTTTCAATATTTCCCAACGTCGTTGAAGCGTAAAGCGACTCTCTTCATTCCGCGGAGGTATGATACTGACTTTCTGCCAAATTTAACCAGACCGTTGTCGCTGGTAGTTATGAACCCTCATAAAAAGAAAATTCTTAAATTGTGGTCATTAAAATGCAATGTACGAATTCCTGTTCATATAAATTGAATTTACTAGCTAAAAATCCGAGTAATTTTTCCAGAAATCCAGTAAATTCAGGTTTAGGTTAGGTTAGGAGGGCAGTTTTGCACCAGATGCAAATTTCACCCGGAAGCCGTTAAGGCCCATTGTGAGTACCCTGTTTGAACATGTGAGGATATGTGACTAACAAAACCACTTCGATCTGTTAAGGAATAGTTTTATGTCTGATAGAGGTAACCTAGCCAAGTCGTCCAGACTTTCGAAGAACAGTGCTCCCATGCATGATGAGCGGCATTCTGGTAGAGCTGAGCAGTGGCGAAGAAAATGTTCCACGGACTCTATTTCCTCCTTGTCTCTGCAACTTCTGAAGAAGTCATTTTCAAAGAGCCCTAGCCTTTTAGCCATGTTTTCGATCGTGCAGTGCCCGGTGAATACCCAGACAAGCATCCGGGCTTTACTTCTATTAAGAGAGACTAGGGACTTTGATCTCTTTGGTATTGACGCCAGGACGCCAGGTCCTGTACCTTTTTCTGTTTTTGAACCATTCGTGTAGACGGCTATACCTTTAATGATGGTACTGTGTGAGTTCTAGTCCTGTCCTTGGGGTATAGTGATTCTGAAATTTATCTCGACCTGGGTTTCTCGTAATCGGTTCCTTTCCTTTCCTTAAGTATGCTTGAGTGTCCGTAATAACCAGGCTTCCGAGTTTTGTTTCTCTAAATCTGAGGGCGGCTTAGACTGCCACGTTCTTAAGGAATAGCTCAATAGGTTGCAGGTTCAATAGCGTTTCCAGACCTAGTTGCGGTGTGGATTTAATTGCGCCTGTTATGCCCAAACAAGCGATTCTCCGTACCTTGTTCAGGTTTTTAAAATAAGATTTGGTTTTGACCGCCTCCCACGAGACAACTGAACGGTACAATGTTTGGTTGTAAGCCCCAGTTGTTCCCAAAGGTTTTTCTACATGCATATAAGGTATTAAGTCCTTTCTTCAGTATTCTGTTTCCAGGTCAATTTTGAGATGAATACCACAACCAGGTACTTGGCCTCGGTTGAAAGATTAGGTCGGACACCTTTAAGCTTCGGTGGGTCCCCTTATATATGTCCTGGTGAATAGAATGAGTTCGGTCTTTTTCGGATTAACCGCAAGACCATTGTGTCCCGTCCATTTGGATAATTCTGATAACGCAGATTCCATAATATCTCTAATGGTGGAAATGTACTTTCCTGTTATTTGTACAACTATATCATCCGCGTTAGCGACTATCTTAATACCTTTGCTGACAAGGGATATACGAATTTTGTTAATCGAGATGTTCCACAGTAGAGGAGATAGGACTCCCCTTGCGGTGTCCCACGATTAACGCTTTTCTTAACACCACAGTACCTTAGGCTACTGCTAGTAACTCTACTGCTAAGCATTGTCCTAAACTAGTTTGTCAGAAACTGTGATGACCCTAACTCCTCAAGCGAGGACATAATGGTTATAGTATTCAGGTTGTTGAATGCACCTTCTAAGTACAGAAAGGCCGCCAATGTAAATACTTTGTTTCCAAGGGATTTCTCGATCGTTCTTATTATTTGACGTTTAGCTGTTTCTACGGATCTGCCTTTGACATATGCGTGTTGTGCACTACATAGAGCACCGCTTGTTTCGAGAATGTTCCTTAGGTGCAGGTCGAATACCTGTTTTCAAAAGAATATATGTAAGGCTAATTGACCTTCCTTGGGTGTGGAGTGACTGGATTTTCCCGCTTTGGGAATGAAGACAACTCTTTCCAGCAATCAGCGTTCTGCTCCTCAAAATCCAAGTGTCAGGCAACCATGAAAGATTGCGTGGAGCCATGGGATAGTCCTTTTACTGCTCTTTTGTAGCATGGCAGGTAAAATACCGTCCGGTCCCGCTGACTTGTACGGTTGGAAGGATTGAAGAGCCCATGTTATTCTATTCGTGCTAGTGCAGTCTCTGATGACAGCCAGTCCAGTCCTTCATCCTCATCCTCAGAAATGAGGGGGGCTGTCGTCAGAACTGTGTAGCTAACTTCCTGGGATTGTGCATCCTGAAAATTGTGTTCCAAGGAGCAGATCAAGAGTCCCCTGATTACTAGCTATCCAGCTATTGTCTTCAAGCTTACATTGCATTTAAATAAACAAGCCAGTCCTCCTGCAATCACTACAAATAATACAAATGCTGATCCAAGGCAAACAATTTTTCCAAAGGCTAATTCCGAGGGCGTTTTTGCGGCAGTACTATTTCAATACCAATACCCTTCAAATCTCTTCTTCAATTTTAGGTACAAAAGCATTATTTTTACAGATATCCGGCTTACTATTTTAGGTTAGGTTAGTTGGGTGGGTCTCATTATCGCCACAATTAGGTCCTTGTGGACCCATTGTGATACCCTTCAGTGGCGGGATAAGCCGATGTTGTGGGCTCTACTGTATTTCCTTCCTTACGTTGGTTACTCCCCAATTGGAGGAAGAAACTTCCAAGCGTTCTGCTCCTCAAGTGACAGAGATATTGAGGTGTGTCCTCGTGAAGCTCCTCTTCACCGCAGCCTCTACAAATGTCGTCATCCTTGAGATTTAATTTCATCATGTGGGTTTTTAGGAAGTTGTGGCCAATTAGAGTGATTCTTCGACAGTGATGCTCTGTCATACTGTAAGAGCTTGTTAGTTCGGCTTCTATTATACCTTGGCTATAGTTGCCGTGATACATCAAAAGTGGTTATCGATTTTCACCTGTTATTGGTTTTCATTCTGATCTTGTATTCCACTCATTTTCTGAGATTGCAAATTGACAATTTGATTGACAGTTTGATTGACTGAAGTGCTCGGTCATGATCCATTTCGGATCCTTTTCATGCTAGCTCTTCGGTCATCTCCAGTTAAGTTTATCCAGTATATCTGTAATCAAGTCTGTCGCAAATATAGGTGTTCATTAGTTTTTCAAAAGGTTTCAAGACCAATGATGTTAGACTTTCAGGTCTGAAGTCCTTGTCATATGTCTGACTAGATTTCCCTACCTTAGGCATGAAGACAACCTTCACTTTGCTGGTTATGTTTATAAGTGTCCCTAAAATGAATCGTCAAACCGTCCCATTGACGACTAATAAATCTCCTACAATCACCAATACAGCATCCATTCAGAGAATTGCGCTTAAATGTTCACTTTCTTTGTTTATTAGTTCTTTTCTTTTCTCTGTTATATTACTCTGTGTTTTATTACAAAAAATATCATCACATCATTCACGAACAAACCATAATACTCCCAGCTCCCCATATATCAAAAGGATACATTTTCACTCCTTCCACCTGCCAAACATTTATATTTACTCCCCCAATAGGACATTGCACGCAAAGCTCATTTGTTATCTTCTTATGTTTTGGGGAAAATAAAAAAAAAACCCACACACGTGTCGCAATAAAATTTTCAATTTATTTCTCAATATTTGTTGGGCCGGCCAATTGGCCAATAAGACTGTGTCGTCAGTTTTTTGACGTGACATCGCCAGTAATGGGAACATTTTCTGTTTGTGAAAGAACGAAAAACTGACGGACGGCTTTATTCAACTCGAATTTATTTCGTAAAAAAAAAAATCCAAATATTATTTATTTCATGGAAATATATTTACTACATGACGCCAAATTTTATTAGTTTTCTTTTAGTTTTTGTGTCTCTTTTGTTTCGTTGGATGCCATGTTTTTCTGGATGACAATTTTTTTTTTTTTCATATATTTTTTACTTTATCACACACCTAACCTCTAAGTAGGAAATGATAAAATTAAAAACAATAAATAAAATATACAAAAAATTACATTTATTTTCTTCTTCAAAATTTGCATGTTGTTTATCAAAAAAAAAATTGTATCTTAAAACTTTATCTTTACTTGTGCGGATTCAATTTAAAAATAAAAATTGAATTCGATTTAAAAAAAAAAATAATTAAAAACAAATACAAAATCACTGACCATGCACAGTATGATGAGGAAACTGGAACACCGGAATCAACTAAGGACAGCAGCGAAGCCCTACGTGGCGTCACATATCGTCCTCCGGTTCATCACAAGTCAACCACCTGTCTGGGTGGTTGTACCGAACGTAAAGGATCATCTGTAAGTAAACGACCACTATGTTATCCACCCTTCACCATCTAAAAGAGAACAACAAAAAAAATCTTAATATGTACAAATTATTAGAGAAATTGTATCACCACCACCACACCACTACGTTTTGTTTTCTTTGTTGCGTTTGTTGTCTTTGTCTTTTGTTATCGTGTGAACACCGCGCGCGAACAATAACTTTCAAAAACTCACCGAGCACACGACAACAGCCGGCAAGTGTAAAATCATGTTGTTAGCAAATTGTATTCACTTGTAAATTGCATTGTAATTGATAGGTGAACAAAAAACAAAAAAACAAAAGAAACCAAACAAAATGAAATACAGAGAGCACTTTGCACATATTTGCAGAAGGAGAAGAAAATCGTCCTTCTCCTGAGACTTTGATGTCGTTGGCTCGTATCGCTGTTTTTATCTATCCCATTTTGGTGTTGTACTGTCAATGTTGTTTTAGTTTTATTTTTTTTTTCTTTTCGTTTATATTACATATTCTTGGTGTCCTTTTTTTCTAGGTGTGTGTCAATAAACTAGACTAAATTTCATCTAATCCCAGTAGGTTGAGATACATTCTTTTGATAAAGTAGTGCACACTTCATCATCCCAACTCTCACAGTTGTTTCTTACAAAAGTTTGTTCACTTTAGAGGTACCTATACTGTTAAACACCTTTGAAACTTGTTCGTAGATCTAGGTAGTTTTGTGTCATTGGGATTTTAAAGTTAATAGAATATTAGCTATGTTGAAAACACAATGGATGACTATTTATTTCGCTTACAAAGATATTTATCACAACAAAACAGTATTTTCGAAAAAAATGACTCCACAAAATTGGAGTATTGAGAAGAATATCACACCTAAAACATAAATGTTAAGGCCGAGTTCTTTTATACAAAAATCGCTTTTGCTTTACAAGTCAGCAACAAAAAGTACTGAGATCCAAAAATGAACACCAAGTTTGTGTCAAAATTTCACATACAGTACTTATATTTTAATACTTGGCAAGTTTTTAAAATCGTCAAAATTTTGTAAGAATTTTGACCGAAGGTAAACGCTATTTTTCGAGGAAAATACAATTTTCTTTTTTATAGAACCTAGAACCTTGTTTGCCTTAAAAACAACTACCGACATGTAAAATTTCATAAATGTAGAACGAGTTCGATATATGGGCGATTGCCACGCCTAATTTTTTGAATATACACAAATTTTGTGTCTGTTCTTCAAATCCACCTCCACGTATAATTTCATAACTCTTAAGTCGTTTGGGTGCAAAGTTAAAAAAAAGATGCGGCCCCAAATGGAAAATAATTTATTTTTTCTTAAAATCCAACCCTTGTGTGAAAAATCATAATTGTAGGTCTTTTGGGGACTGAGTTAAGATAATTGGGTAGCTGGGGTTTTCCCTGGGGTTTCTCCGCAAACCCTATGACTGTGCCAAATTTCAAGGTCCTACGATGATTGGAAGTGCTCCATAGTTTTGATGATCTATCAGTTACTATTTTTGCTAATTTTGGGGCCTTCTAACCCAGGAGCTGCTTAAATGGAAAATGGAAAATATCTTATTTTTTCCCGTGTTTGTTCTTAAAATCTTACCCTTGTGTGAAAAATCATAATTGTACAAGGTGGCGCGAAAATAACCTTCCGAGGTTTTTTGGTTATAATTTAAAAAAAAAATTAAAAACTTTGATTCTTCTTATGGATTATTTTTATTTGGTCTTTTAATTTTTTTTACATCAAGTCGAGAATATGATGTCATGTAAATGGCCGCCGCCACAGTTGATTGTCATTTGAGCCCTTTTTATGGCATTTTCCATCACTTTGGCCAAAACTTCCGGCGATAGGTCCTCACATTCTTGACGGATATTGTCTTTAAGAGCTGCAAGAGTCTGAGGCTTGTTGACATAAACCCGCGACTTCAAAGAGCCTCACAAAAAAAAGTCTGGAGCGGTCAAATCAGGCGATCTTGCTGGCCAGTGCTAATCGCCAAAACGGGAGATTAGGGGCCCGGGAAATGCATCCTTCAGCATATCGGTTGTGGCACGTGCAGTGTGTGCCGTTGCACCGTCCTGTTGGAACCACATGTTTCCAATCCCAATTCATCAAGTTGCGGCAAAAAGAACTCGTTGATCATTGCTCTGTAGCGCTCACCATTCACAGTAACCGTTTGGGCCGCGACGTCTTCGAAGAAAAAAGGTCCGATGACCGATGAAAACAGCACACTATACAGTGACTTTGAGCGGGTGTAATAGCTCTTCGTGGGTTACACGCGAATTTTCAATGCCCCAGAAGCGTTAAATTTTGCTTATTTACGTACCCGCTAAGTTGAAAATGGGCCTCATCACTCATGATTATTTTTGATGAAAAATCATCTTCCTCTTGGTGGTGATTAAGGATGGCTTGAGCGTATGTTAGACGCGATTGGCGGTCAGCAGCTAACAGCTGATGCACCATCTGGACTTTGTACGGAAACATCTTCAAATCTTGTACCAAAATTCGCTGTAAAGACCGTCGACTGATACCCATTTGCGTGGTACGTCGTCTGGTCGATGTCGACGGCGCTTCCGTGACATCTTCGGCTACAGCAGCAATATTCTCTGCAGAACGGCTACTCCGGGGTCTGCCAAGCCTGGCAGCATCTCGTGTTGTGCCAGTCTCCTCGAGGCGAGCGGCTAAACGTCGCAGTGTTTCACCAGTAGGCGTTGGACGGCTATGAAATCTGCGACGAAATTCACGTTGTGCCAAAGTCACCGACCGATTATTGGTCAAATAAATAGTCACCAATATTCCGCGTTCTGGAGCAGCTGTCTCTTCCTCGCCATACTTAGGTCCTTATGTACCCATTGTTATATCCTTAAGTGGTGGGAGATTAGACGGTGTTATGAACTTCTAGGGATCTTCGTTTAATGTTCTTGTTTACCGTATATTGCCCAGAAATCCAGATATTCCTAGAAACATGTAAAGATGAGAAAGTGGACATCTTCAATGTCATGGAGGAAAGTACTTTCAAGTACTTTGCAAATGTCGTCATCGATCTTATTTCATTGCATCATCCGGTGATGTTCTTTTGTACTGTAGAAGCTTTTAGGTTCGGTGTTTATTTATTCTGGCCATAGTTTCCGTGGTAGTGGAAGATTTTTACTTATTGTTGGCGTTCATTCTGATCTTTTATTCCGCTCGTTCTCTGAGGTTGCAGAGTGGTGGTTTGATCGACTAAAGTGCCTGGCTACGATTCATTTCGGATCATTTTCTTGCTAGCTCATCGGCCATCTCGTTGCCGGTTACGTTCCTGTGCCCAGGAACCCAGCAGAGACATACTTTGTGCTGTAAGAGAGAGGCTTAAGATCTATGCGTCAGCGATGAACCAGCTTGGATTTTATTTCAACAGCATCAACTGCTTTTATAGAAGCTTGGCTGTCAATTGGCTGCCAGAACCTCAGCTTTGAAAACACTACTATGTTCAGGGGGTCTGATAGAGTTGTGCAGGTATATTTAATTCCTCTGAGAGTAGACCGGCACCTGTACCACAATACATCTTCGATCCATCTGTATAAATGGATATAGATTTTATTTTCGCAGGTTTATCCTTTATCCATTTTTAGCGAGAAAGAGCAGGAGAATGGTCGGTCAAAATCCGTATATGGTGATATGTAGTCACAGCATGTAGTTGTCTCCTTAGCTGATTTCTGTGACATACCCAAACTTTTTCTGATTACACTGAATGACCGAATCGTTTAGTCACAATCATAATTCGGTCATTTGAATTATGCTGGTCAGCCTATATTCCGTCATATTATGAGTAATTTGAGCAGTTTCTGCCAAATATGACCAATTATGTGACCAATCTTGTCATACAGTCTAATCTTAGCTTTATAAAAGGAAAAACTTTCGTATGACCCAGTGCTGCACTCACTTTTAGTTCGATTCCTAAACGATCCAGTCATACGCTTATTCTCGTTGTATTCCCTTCTGAATTTAAATAATTCCATGTAAAATTCCCACTTAGAGTATATAGGACCCAATTTTTATCTTTTTACTGCCTTCCCTTAATAGCAAAGTGTTTCGACCTCGACGAATTATTTTTTTGTCATCTGAAACACTTGATGCACTTTTAGCCTTTCGTAGCTCTCAGATTTTCACGCAATAATAGTATGTCACATCAGATACCTATATAGTAGGTTCATAAAGCACATAATTTGATGCCACTTGGGTCTCCTCTATCTCTGTCAGTCAACGCAGAGAGCAGCAACTTTTTTAAGAAACTTTTTGAGGCCACTGCGGCATTTAATGAGTGGTTTTGTCCGTGCTTCTTCTTCATCAAATAATGCTCGTGGTCGCTTTATCATTTTCAATGGAGAACGCTATGCGGCTTCTATTGCAATTAACTTGTCACATGTCCATATGGAGTTTCTTGCGACAAACTATATGAATACATTCGCCGGGGTTTGATGTTTCACAAAGTAACATAGGAGCCAATGATACTTTCAAAGTCTGGAAAATGTTTAATGAAGTTTGTGGCTTTCTGTCAGGGGTTAGTTCTCGTAGTTACTTACACTGAGTCTTTTTGTCATAGAAGTTTGTTGTCTGGCTTGAAGTTTCGACTGATGAGGCAACATGCACTTATTGTTATGCGATTAGTTTAAAATTTTAGCTGTGTGCACGGATGAAAGGTTAAAATCAAAGTTGCTCTTAAAATAATTTATTTCTTCTTCCAACCAATTCTTCTCCAAAAAGCAAGGGCATACAGTTTTAATGCCGATTCCGAATGGAAATTTATTGTAGAATAGGATATTTGTCCGACTTTCACAAGAGATGGGGCAGCGAATAAAAACTTTTAGGTGGTACGCACCCACAAGCTTTCAAGCCAAATTTTTATTTCTAACAATTTCCCTTTTTAACTTTTTAACTTCAAGAAACGAGAAGTCCGCATTCCATTTTGGCTATATAAATTTATTTGCTCGAACCAGTTTGCTGTAAGTTCTCGGCCAACGTCATGTTCTGTGTTGGATAAAATATTATTACCCACCTATTCGGTTGCTGTCCCAGTTCTGCGAGTAATTAAAGTCAAATAAAAGCAATTTACTTCCACGCCATCGCGTTACATACCAAAAGAACAATTTTGCGACATTGCTTGGCAAAACTTACACGTACCTACGTGACTTAAGGCTAATTTCAACTAATTTTATTTGCGACCAGAACATGAATGCTAAGTTGAACTAGGTATTTATGAATCAAATTAAGTTGCGTTTATTGTTTTGGCAGAAAAGGGGGATGTAGACATGCTTTCACCGTTCAAGGGTAGAGAAATATTTTGAGGTATTTTTCGATTTAATGTGGGAAAAACTTAAATCTTTTTTGCTATCAGAGCAAGCCTTTTTAAACAAACAAAAAGGCTAAAAAATATAAGCACCAAAATCGGTTTTCCAATAAAAAGCTTTATTTTGATTTAAGGAGTTACATGGGTTTCACAGCTTCATGTATTGCCTTCAACATCTCGAGAATATTATTCTAAATATCAAAAAAAAAAATATATCAAAAAAAAATTGTTGAAAATATAATTTTTTTTTCCTCTAATAAACCAATGTAACCCCTTAAAAGATAGATTGGTTGGTTTATTTGTAAAATGGCTGTAAAAAAATGTCTCAATAATTGTTGCTTAAAAAGTAAACCAAAATATTATTTGATTCTGTTGACTTAGTCGACTTGTTTGACGGTAAGTTGTTGTTTCTGTCAACACGAATAGTCAAATTCAGTGCCTAAACTGCACCCTATCTAAAAAGTACGTCGGTTCACTGCGCCCAAACAATTCATTCGGAAAAATTGGTAATTTCTGCCCTGGATCTACCTATTAGAAATACTTCCATCTTGACCCCGAAAACTGGTCAAGATAGTGCTCGCCATTGAAGAAAAGTTGTCATCAAATTTAGACACTGCAAAAAAATAAAGTTTACGTCTGCGTCATGCGAAACTTTTCCGCTTCATGATGTACATTTTTACATTTATACATTTATTTAAATCACTTTTTAGGCTTTGAAAAATTTGACTTTCTCAAAAATCTTTAGAGGCGTTTTTGATAAAACGAATTTAATTTAAATTTAGAAAAATTATTTCAAAAAACAATATGCACAGATTTCTTCAACTTAACATCATAAACATTTTTCGGAATTACCTTTATTAGTTTTTGAGATAATAGAGGTATTTATAAACTACCGTTATTCCAATTGCTTACCAAAAACTGAGTACGCAGTATTTTTGGCCCCATCCCAAGTATCCTTAATACAACCAAAATCCCTGTAACTATTTTTCTAGGTGATTCTCACCAAAAACATTTTATGACATGTACCGTTATTTCAAACGACAAATCAAATATAAAACCAAGCACTGTGTATACGAACTTTGTAGCAATTTCTTTGAACCGTTTCACCATACGGCGCCCGGACTGCACTGGCGGACTCACTATTTTGGACTTTCTCTACACGCACGATCGCAATTACTATCTCTTTAGATTAGTATACTTGCTTACGAGAAAGTTAAGAAAAAATACACGTTAAGGATGCATTAGCTGCTATATGACAACATGTGGATTCTCCGATCCCCAAATCCGACAATCTTTCTTGATTACTTAGCTGAAACACGTTAAAATTCCGAAAGTGGTTGTTTAAAACTAATGTATTGCCTTCAAACGAAGAAAAATTATAACACAATGAAAGCAGAGAACTAAAATTCGTTTATAAGTACCTACCTGTTAAGAAAATATTTAATTTTTAAATATAAATGAATGAAAAAAAGAATAGCTACTCAGTGCGAATCTCTACTCACCAATGTGTTCCTTTGAAAATTGTTTTGATATTATTAATAATTTTTGAAATGTCTAGACACTTCCGACGGTTTCAAACACTAATAACTCAATGAATATTTCGTTCAGTTCTTGGCTAATTGGCTTAGCAAAAATTACCCCTACACCCGCAAGATCCATACCTTAAGGAAACAACTATCGTGGATATCGGTTAATCATTCTATGTGTTTAAGCTCTTGATTTGGTAGATCGAAGATAGGAAAATGAAATAATTTCCGCACTGACATTATAATTATTGAAATCATTGAAGTGTAAATCAATGCTCATGTCCACCAAATCATGACCCAACTCATTTAGACGTAGAGATGAGCATTGATGTTCACTTTAGTGAAATTAATTGTATAAACCTGGGGGCTAATTCTGTATCCGTGGAAACATTAAATCAAATTATGTCCACCTTTTCACCGAAATTGCGATTCTCGTCAAAAAGTTTCATGTGAATAGTTTATTTTCACGCCTGTATTTGGAAAGGAATATGCAATGTGAAAACATAAAAATGTTAATACGAATTGAAGCTGAGACAAAGGAAAAAATCAAGCATACAAAGGAAATTTACTTCCCACAGTAAACAATATTTAATTCACCACGATATTTTTACTTATTGAACAGAGTGAAATGAGAAAATGAAAGCAATACGTGAAAGTGAATGTGAAAACGAGTTATTCGATTCACTTTTTCACAGAACCAGAATTGGCCCCCTGTTCAAAGTGCTGAAATCTAAATACAGAAGCTTGACGTAAAATCTCTTTATCTTTAAAAACAAAGTTATATTTTATATTGTTTATATTGTTCACCATAAATTTTTCTCAAATATACTGCTAAAAGCCGGCATCCACAATTGAAGTTCCCAGATATTTCAACTTTTCAGCTTTGGAATCATATTTTCATTCAAATAAATTTCTTAAATCTGGGGTTTTTTTTTGGGCTACAATGAAAGCAATTCCCTTCCAAATCATTCACCTAAAAGTCAAGTGCTCGTTGCAGGGAAATTTGACTTACGCAATGAAGGTTCAATCTGGAAATTTGGCATTATTTCACTTTGCAATAGTGATAAAGTGAAATGAGACGAAAGTGTAATAAGATAACATTCTTTCCATGGATTAGGTACAAGATCGCTTCTAGTGAGTTTGGAGATAAAAATCACAATCATTCTGGGCCCGATGTCTTACATTTTTTTCCAAAGCTCAAAGGGTATCTTGTTCAACGCAGCCGCATTTCGCTTTTTTGAGGCTCATTTGAAGGCTTTCCCAAACTCTTTGACTGTAGCGTCAATCAAGCATTTCCGGTAGTGGCGCCTGGGAAGTACAGCCAAGAAAATTGTTCGTTTTTTGGGCAAACGAACTCTTGAGCATTGTTAGTGAACATAGGCGAACCAATTTTATTATCTCCTTTTCTGTACCGATATCGAATATCTTAAAAATGGTAGCGAGTTGTTGTCAACAGGCCAAGCAGATATTTGTTCTTTTAGCTCACTAATCACTTGCTTAATTTTGGGCACACTGCAGGGCTCGCTATACCTATTCTATGATTAAATGGTAATTGACCAAGCTCTGATTGGCGGTCATGGTGCCCTAATTTAACTTATCACTACAAAGGTGCCGAAGGGATTCCTTCATATCTTGTGATAAGCACTTTTTCATCCTCAAGAAAGGTAACTTCGCAAGTTTTTCTTTCATCTTTCATCAAGTTGAACCAATTGATTTGACTCTTTCCTTTGTTCCTTTTCATTCTTCTTCTTCATTAATATTTCTGTCATTCTGCCAAGATCACTTAGCCGTCCTTAACCCTACATCTTTACCCCAAAACTGGCCGCCAAATGGTAGTCAATCTGGGTTTCACAACTGCCACTGGTATATGTTGCCAGGTGCCGGCTTTGTTTGACGAAATTGGTATTTAGCATGATTAGACCTTGCACATGCTTAGGATGTCTTCACGATTAGAACACTTGGTACCCTCTCCTAGTCCCACATGGACTACGAGTCTTAATAGTCTATCCGGTAGACTTGTCGACGTGTCAGTTTAAATCACCTCCAACGGTCTTCCTGTGGAATGATGTGCTTATGGTAATCTAACCGAAATGCTTTCCCCACCTCAGTTTAAAACACCTCAAATGGTCACTGGAAGTTGAAACGGTCAAATCGAAACTTATCTGACCCCTATGTGTAGCTCAGTTCTTGACCCTTTAGGCACTTTGTTAGGTTCGAAACGTGTACTTTATTTATATATATGATACCAACAACCAGTACTATTATCGAATTTAGAAACATCGGAACTTTACTCACACAACTAGCACAGTGGAGTATAAAATGACTCAATATCACCAGTTCATTGTAAAAAAACACAACATTTTCACACACTCCTTTCACGAGCCTTAAGCGAAAACGAAAAAACACCAAAGTCAAATTGTTTCACAAACTCTTCTCACAATGAAATGCACAAACCAAAAATTATAGTCCTTCCAAACTAAGTGCCATAAGTTTGAACGGACTATACCATAAAAAATAAGCAACTAATGTCTTCTTCTTCTATTACCTGTTTCTTCCTGAACAAAAAAAAATCCATCAAAAACAAAAATCTTTTGAATTACTCCTTCACACAGTCCTACGCCAAATACAATATTGAGCCTGAAATTGCATACTCAAAGGTAGGTAATGCGAATGCAATTAACCGCACCCAAGTAAATCAGGTAAAATTTCAATTGCATATTTTTTGTTGTTTTTGTTTTAATGATTAGTCACTTAGAGAGCTATGTATACTCGTACTATACCTTAGCACCCGTATAACCGAAAACAATGTTCTTCGACAACCGTAGAATAGCCTGAATTGTCGCACAATTAGCAAAAGAATACCGTTAACACGTTACTCGATATAACGAATGAAAAACGTAGATGGAATGTTTGTTCAAAAAAAAAATGTAATAGTAATCTAAAAAATCCTTGCTTTTATTCTAACAATTGCTATCCTAAATCTCTACCTCAAGTCCTGTTTCCTATACAAAAATGTTCATACAAAAATATTATGTATATTATCCTCAGCTTAACTAGTGCTAATTCCCACACATAGATGTCGTTTCTTATTTGTTTGTATTTAAACCTCCCAACTAAGAAAAAAAACACTCCTCCCAGCTTCCTTTAACCAAAAAAAAAAAACTCATTCTTCACGTATACACCGTAGCTATAATTTAACAATCTAATCGTAAACCAGTCTTCCATGTTTTTTCAGTATTCAATCAATTTGGCCGACGAGGCACGAGACAATCATGCACAACAAATCGAACGGGCCGAAATTGCGAATTTAGTTCGAAGTCGTATGGAATCGCTAAATCTACCGACGATCGACTATGACGATGTCAGTGAGAAGAGGAATCATCTATCGTATGTGATTATTAACCCAAGCTGTGATCTTAAATTAGAGGAAGGAGATATCATGTAAGATTAGTTTTCAATGCGAAACGATGCGAGCAGTGATGAATCAAAGCAGCAATGTCAAACTGAAAGCCCCCTCCAAAATCCGAACAACCATTACGAAGTCAGGTCTTTCATTTAAATTTACTTATTTTTAAAAAGAGAAGACTAATGGGACTGCAGGACGCGAATGTTATTTCGCATTTAGTGATTTATTGAACAAGGAATAGCTATGATTATGTTGATGCAGGTTGCAAAGGGATACGCTTCTCTTTTAATTTCTTGTGTCACTTACCAAATGATATAAGTCACACTTGGCGAATGTAGGACACGAAAGGATTGTTCACAACGGTGTGGATTTCATAAACAGATGTAGATGATTCTATAGGAAATGAACAAGATTGACATTCACATTATGCATAGGTATGATTTTAGAGTGGGTGCAGTGGCTTAGTGGTTAAGTGCGTTGGACCACTAAGCGAGAGGTCGCTGGTTCAAATCCCGACCTGTACCACCTGAAAGTTTTTATTCGCTGCCCCACCTCTTGCGAACGTCTGACAAACATCCAAGAGTAAGGAACTGTCGTGAGAAGCTTCTCGAAAATAAATTGTCGTTCGGAATCGGCATTAAACTGTAGGTCCCGCCATTCGTGTCAAAAATATAACTTCGCACACACAATTTTTGGAGAAGCTAGGCTTTAGGTCCTGTATGGGCCGTTTACGCCAAATATTTTTTTTTATGATTTTAGAGTATCTTTATACACAGCCGCGCCGCCCGTAGGGAAAGGACAACCGCTCGGATTGAATTGTTGGAGGACAGGAGAAATAACCGACCACAACGCATTACTTAAACCGGTTGAAAAAGTCAGGCTTAAGGGATTTTTGTCCACCAACCCGGCATAATCCACTTAAGTTTTAAGGCAGTTTTGAACATGGTAACTTGCTTTCAAACTCTATAGTAAAATCAGCTTAGTTCTTGGTAAAAACAGGCAAGCACCTGCGCAGAATCCTAACATTTAAAATAAAGCTTAATCGACTAGGTAAAGTAGCCTTGTTTTGGCGAATAAGGGCGTGTCGTTTTGTGACGCTGGTGATACAGATTCAATACCCAATGGCGGACTTTTTTTTATATTATATTTTTTCCGTCAGAACGGAAAATTTTCCGCAACGCATACTCTGTCGGAGACTCTAATTACATTCGAGGTATCCGATTTCGGAAAGGAATAAATCAAATGCAACGGGGCATTGATTTGACATGCGACAAATGTTAGACTCTGATAGTGATGTGCAAAATTTACCGATATATAAGCCGATGAATGTCGACGCATATTTGTATTTACATTACTTTAAATTTATATATGACGAGAGGAGGGAGGCATTTCATACTTAATATAAGAAATTATGCCAATAAGCTTGCTAGCATAAGTTAGAAACCAATTTTCGAGTTACCGATATTCGCATTCAAAATATATTGAATCGATAAATATCGATCTATTTTTTAAATAGCCATCTATATGTCATCATCATCCCAAAATACAGCAAAAGCTTCTGTTGTCTCCTACATAAAACTCACAAGAAGTTAATATCGCCTGGTGCTTGTTTTTTATTTGCCCTGAAAACAAAGTTAAGCAATAAATGCAAAAAATTACTTTTTATTTCTATTGTTTAAATTTTTTCACTACTAAGCTGAAAATCGGAAGAAAATTCCGCAACCACTTGTTGTCGGAGGATATCGGACAAAAAATGGTGTCAAACTGTCACAAGTGTCACTTCATCGCACTGCAACGTAGATCGTAGGTGTGCATTATTTTCTGTCGAAACAATGTTCCGAAGAATACCTCGAAACAAAAATCCTCCGAATCGTAGGAAATCGGATAATCTTCCGTTCCGACGGATACCTCGGTAGGACAATTGCCGTGTCTTGAGTGCTCAACTCTTTTGCTTGTTTTCCTCATTAAATTCCTTATTTTCAATAATGTTGGGAGTTCCTTGTGGGGTATTGAACCTGCACCGTCCACATCACAAGATCCCATCCTCTATGCTATCGCCTTTTTGCATTAATTTATTAACTAATTGCATACCGACTAGCTTACGGTAAAAATATAACATTAGTTAAAGTAATTACATAATCAAATAGTACCTCCAGTATGTATCTACAATTTAGTTACCAGAATAAAGGTTGTATTATATTAATTAGGCAGGACGTAAAGGTCTTACCAACCTAAATCCCTAAGCGCAAATTATAAAAATATTTTCTGGACTTTTTCTATCCGGTCTACAGGACATCGAAGGAGACCAAAGTGATAAACATATCCTCGTCAAAAGAGGTGGTGAAATATTAATAGTCAGGGCAATCGATAGTTAGTTTTTGACTATCAAAGGTTTTCGATATATTTCGAAAGATTTTTTTTCTCTTAAATGTAACAACAAAAGAAGTTCAAAGGACCATATTAAATACGCTTTCTTATAAAAACAGATTTTCGATTCTGTGTTTTAAAGAAACCCGGTCGCGTATATCGAAAAACTACTTCAGTACGTCTCCTTCCAATAATTTGGTTAGAATCTTCCAAACAAATGTCAAACCAACACTTATTTTTGGTTCGATAAGCGAAAAAGGAAAAGTGTAAATATGTACATTCATCTAGTGAAGCGTTGCGTGCAGCCAAGTTTTTATGGGCGCCTATCTGGAGAAAATCATGTACCACAAACTGTTCCTATGGCGAAAAACCCCTAAAATTAAACCAAATTACGATAAATGTTGTATCGACGTTCTGTATGAAGATGCTAATTAATGTTTTCATTTAGTTCGTTGCCTATTTGTATAGAGAGGACATACTGAAGTATCTTTTCCATATACGAAACCTGGTCCACCTTCTTTGGTGCATACATTCAAAAACGCGTACACACCTAGAACATACGTATATTCAGAGAGAATTGAGATAAACACTTGTTCCTAAACTTTATTTCATTAAAATATCGAGTTAATTTATTGTTTACGAATCTATTATCCTACCTTGCTTGCTCATTAAACTGTGAATAGCAATTTTGATAGTTATTTTATTAGATCCTTTCTTCGTGAGAAATTTTAGGAATTTTATATTTAAATGCCTATCGAAAACAGTCGATAGTGCAATCGATAGTTCTCCACGTCTACTCGTCAATATTCAAAGTTACTTGCACATAAAAACAATCTTCCATGCTCGAAAGTGGAAATAAAAAAAAAATGTTCTCATCGTCCTCGTAAATGAGGCAATTGCAGTTTTTTTTAACAAAAAAACAGATGGTAAGTCATATATGAAAAGTATAAATTAATTCGGACCTAAATGAGTGCCTTGGGGTATTCCTAAATTGACCTAAATTAGAGGAATGGTCATTAAACAGAACAGGATAGGATCTATTTAAAAGATAGGATTTAAGCAACGTTTTCAAATTGCTAAGTCGAGCTTAATCCATGCTTTGGTCAAGTAAATGGAGAGTGCTGGATGGTGGCAGTCTTCACTCACAAGTGGTTCCGTTTATTCTCTCTGAGTGCAGAGAGAGAGAGAGAGTTTACAATGTAAGAAAGTATAAGTATTTCTTTAGTAATAAGTATTATGTAGGGACTAAAGATCTAAGCCGTAAATGTATTTTATAGGGTCTAATAGAAGTCTAGACTCTAGAGAATACGCTAAAATCATAAAAAAATAAGATATGCAATATACATGATGTGAATGTGTATCCTAGTGTACAATGCAAATAAAGATTGTATCGCTCGAGCTTGGAACTCACTATACCACCCCACTTGTTCTTCACAATATAAAGCATAGCTAGTAAACTTAAATATTGTCGGCTTAAGGTGTAAACCTTCGAACTCCATTTGTATGATATCTGAGATTATTACACCATTAGAAAGGTCAAATGAAGACCTGATATGTAGATCAAAATTCGATTCGAAGTAAAATTGGTCTAATTCGCATGATGAGTAAAACAGTTGAGTGCTTAACTTTCAAACTAAACTACTTAGCCTTTCCAAACTAAGGAGAGCAAACACAAAAACTTTACATTAAATGATTTAAGAATATTTAATTTCCGTTATTGTGTAAAAAAATAATAATATAAGAGATCACAAAACTCATATCTTCAATTTGATTATTTGATTGAGGTTTATACTCTTAGCCAACGATACATCACCGCTTGGAAGACCAATTCCAACGAGAATAAAAACCTGACCTTGTAACAGGATGGATTTTCCGTGTTAATGCGATTACATCCCTCCCCTAGCTCAGACCCTGGCAGAAATCATTCTTGAACTTGGGTAAAGTTGACTATTACACAGCTAAAGTTCCGGTATCAATTCATCACATGCCATATCCACCCATTAGACAGAGGTCGTAGGATACTTCTCGCGCAGTAGCATGGAAACTTCAGTGCGGTTGTTTCATGGGCTAAACGCAAACATGCAAGGAATCAAGATTGGTTAACATGCCCATCAAACAAAGAAAGCTTTCAATATAGCTCATTGCTTAGATAGTAAGGCTTGCATGGACTACTGCATTGCATTCAAGATTCCTTATTTTGCGACTTATTTTTACACGGCCATGCCCTATGGAATCAGGTATACGTTTTTATACCATATATTTCGATGAAATACATACATAAGTATTATAAAGGGTATTTTTTTTAGAGGTATACAACTTTGACTTGGCAACACTATTTTAACTGGCGGCCATTTTGTCAGCTGTCAAGTGATTTATTTTTAGTTTGGTTTGGCATTTCCACATGAATAGACTGACGTCTGGCCCGAACAATGCTTCCAATATGTACAAAATTTATTCTGAAAATCATAATACTGTTCTGTTTAGCGATGAAGCTCACTTTTGGTTGAATGGATACGTCAATAAACAAAACTGTCGTATTTGGAGTGATGATAATCCTCAAGTGTATTCTGAGACACCGTTACATTCGCACAAAAACTGACTGTTTGGTGTGCTTTGTGGGTTGGTGTAATAATTGCTCCGTACTTCTTTAAGAACGATTCTGGCCAGAACGTTACAGTCAATGGTGACTGCTATAGAGCCATGATTACTGACTGTTTTTGTTCATCAATTGAACAATCATAATGTGCAGGAGCTGTGGTTTCGACCAAACGGCGCAACATGTCACACAGCTCGTGCCACAATTAATTTATTGAAGGAAACGTTTGGTAACCGCATAGTTTCACGTTATGGACCCGTAGCCTCCAAGATCGTGCGATTTAACGCCGCTTGACTATTTTCTGTGGGAATTTGTGAAGTCGCTAGTCTACGCCGATAAGCCCGAAACGATTGACCACTTGGAGGACAACATTTGCCGCGTTATTGCCGATATACGGCCACAAATGTTGGAAAAAGTCATCAAAAATTGGACCTCCAAAATAGACTACGTCCGAGTCAGCCGTGGAGGTCATATACCAGATATCATATTTAAATTTCTAAAAACCATCTTGGTTTTATTCCATTTCAATGGAAAGTTGTATGCCTTTAAAAAAAAACACCCTATGCCTTCTAATAAGTTGAACAAAAGAACACGGCTTTTCTTTTTTCGTTATAACAATTTTTTATTTTTAAGACTATGTTGAACTAGTTAAACTATTTTAAAACTATTTAATTTATTTTCATAAAAAAGGATACAAATTTGACATTGTGTCGCCTCGTCAAACGTAAATTCAAAAAATATCATTTCTGCGTTTACTTCTTCTTGGAAACACCAACGGTGCGACCACGACGACCGGCTGTCTTTGTGGGTATGTTGACCAGGGACACAGAGACACCAGTAAAGACGCATACCAAGATGGGCACGAGTCTTCTTTACAAGCTACAAATCGTCACAGAGCAAATCCAAGGCAAAACATATTATGTTTGTAAAATGTAAAATTTATCTTAAAAAAAGTGCACGACTGCATCATACGAAACTTTCTCGGTACTTGAAATGCATTTTTGAACCGCAAAAAGAATCAAAAATGTATTTAAATCACTTTTTAGGTTTTGGAAAATTAGATTTTCCCAAAAACGGCACATACGATTTTGATTTAATTTCGCACATTGGACACTTTTTACATAATTGTTCGAAACGCAAAAGAATATCAAAATCGTTAGAGCCGTTTTTGAGAAAAAAGGAAAAAAAAAATTATTTCAAAAATAGAAGTATGCAAATTTGTTCATCATTATAGTAAAAAAAAAAAAACTGTACATTTTTTTTAAATTCCCTTTATTTGTTTCCCAGATATTGCCCGTTTTTTAAATTACCGTTAATCAATTTTTTTTCCAAAAACTGAGTATGCAGAATTTTTGACCCCATACTAAACATCCTTAGTACAATAACAGACCGAAATCCTTGGAACCACTTTTGAGAAAAACAGTGATAATTGATTTTCACAAAAAAATGTATATGGCAGGTACCGTTATTTCAAAAGATAAAGCAAAAAATAAAAAGATGCCCCGAGATGTAACCCGAAGAACCTTATATACCAAATTTGACGCAAAGCCGTCGAACCGTTTCGCCATACGGTGCCCGGACAGACAGACAGACAGACAGAAAGACAGACGAACGGCATTGGCGGATCCACTTTTGGACTTCTCTTTAGTCGTATTATCATCCCTCATACTCAGTTTGAGTTCGAAATTTCCGCACGATCGCAATAACTTTCTCTTTAGTATACTAATGCATACGAGAAAGTTAAAAACAAGACTGATCTAACAGAATAAGAATTACTTATAAGAAAATCCAAAATTGTACTTATTATGTAAGATTTTGAAAGCATTTTCGTATACTAATAAATTAACTACTTATAACTACTACTGCTGCATGAAGTGTACTGTGTGTACCTGACATCGATGACGTCCTTTTGCCTGTTGAGGAACCAGTTGGGAATCTTCAAATGCCTTGGGTTCTGGATGATCGTGCAAATTTTGTCGACTACCTCATCGGTGCGCTCTCTATTGCGCTTGGTAAGATCGTCACCAGCCTTCATCAGAACAATGTTGGCATAACGACGACCAACACGCTTGATATAGGTCTTGATACGAAAAATATGCTGGAACTCTACTGAAACTACGAGAGGCCTTTTGCCTTTCCAATTACATCGAATTTTGTAGCGAAAAAAAATTATAATTTATTTTTGACAAGCTTCTCATGACAATTCTTATTCTTGGTGTTTGTCAGACTTTCGCAAAAGAGGTGGGGAAGCAAATAAAACCTTTGTTTTAGGTGGTACAGGTAGGATATACATAAGTGAAGGTCCGTGTAAATGCCATGCCAACATTTCGAAATATTGGTTGACTTGGTTGTTATGCACGTTTAAAGGGGGAAAAATACGCAAGGTAAATGACTTGAAGAACCTCGCAGAACTAGGGGTTTTATAAAAAAAAAATATTGCTGCGATGATACATATTCTATGATAGAACGTATTCAACTACACGTTATAGGCAGTACTTAAATATAGACAGAAATTCATTAACATAACAGCGCGAACAACGGAGCACCCAAGATCGAGCCTTCAACTTGAGGTTGAAAGCAGTTCCGATCTGGACTGCAAACGATCTCTTAGGTACGGTGTTGAAATTGAAGTTGCTTGGAGCATGACCACGACCGTTCGTCACAAAAACACATAAAAATATAAAATAGCTTTCAAGGGATACAAATTAAGTTTGTCGTTTCCATCGGTGTTTGCAATCTCGCCGCGATCATCGAACTTACAGTCTCCGTTAGTAGGAGAAACCGAACAAGAAAAAGATAGAAAGATTTCCATTCGTAAAGAATCTCAACCTATATAAATGTCGAATTGAGTTTCAAAATTTTCAGATATAAATATCTCTTCCAACAAATTGATATCTATAGATTTGAGAAAATTGCGTTCGACCATAGTTTGAAATTCTTTCAGTTTGCATTGTATTAGAATAAAGCTGATTACTATTTTCACTCCTAAGCTACACAGTCGTTCGTTAGTAGATGGGCCTGTCCACACCTTACGACTCGAAGGAAATTCCGTTGAAAAACCAATGCAATGCTGTGCAGGAAACCGCAAGAAGAGTAAATCGCCGAAAAAAAAAACTTGATCCTCGATCAATGCTCGCATCGTTCACGTAGATGAGCCCCTCCATATGACTGTGCCAGAAATCTAATTGCAATAATTTCTTTTTTTTGTTTTCTTTTTTTCTATCTCATTTCAGTTATTTAGTACGACCATCACCGTTTTCGGCGCAAAAGACCTTCGAGCGTCACAACTCGCGCCGAAAGTCAAACATATCATTCTGTTCGAATATTAATTTGGGCGCTGCCTGTGGACCAAATGTGGGTGGTGCAGGGTCGCGACGTGGTTCCGGCATGGGTTTAAACCCAATGCAAATGCAAAGCGTCCAGACTCTATCTGGGTATGCATCCCCACGTTGCACGCCGCCAATTCAAGCAATTAAATCCAATTCTCTTTCTCTACCCGACAGTCCGACAGTGGTGGGCTCAGCACGAGGACGCAGCAATTCCTTACGGGTTGGCCAAATTTTTTTATCTCTTCTCTCTTCTTTTTTTTCCATTTCAATGTCGTCTCTCACTATTGCGTAATTCACTAATCAATGAAAATATTTTGTTATGTATTTTCCTTTTAATCACCATGCACACACACATACGATAGAATTGTTCGGATTTGCCGGCCAAGTTAGATTTTTTTTAGACTAATGCGAGTCTATTTTGTATTTCAGATCGAAAACGATATTCTACTGCGTCGATCGAGTTCGCTGCGGCAGGGTCTGCCAAATGTCGGTGTTAGTGGGCGACGGAAGTCATCGTTGGAGGAGATCGGCATCAGTCACTTTACGACGCTGATGCAGGCGACCAATCACACGAATCCCATCAAGATTGCCTTAAACGGTAGCATTGGACTTGAGGTAAGCAAAGTGGCCTTAAGTTTTCCATTAATTTCTGGTTAAGAACATCGCAGTATGCCACTTATATCGAAAAGAACCAAATATCGTTGCAGGTAACACCGCCAGAGGAGCCGACCCCAGTCCTGGGCGTACCCTGCATTGGTGGCGTGAATCCATCGACTCTGGGCGGCTCTTCGTTTGGAGGCTCATCGCTGGGCATTAACTCCTCGGACATGGGCAACAACTGTCCGTTGCAAGTACCGCAGCAGGAGCAGTCGCAATCAGCTGCACCATCACCGCAGCATCTGCAGGGTACAATTGTATGATACAACCTAATGTGGGGCCGCAGGCTCCGCTCATCGATATCGAAGAAGAACAAATGGATTTAATGTAACCAAACGATTCTATTTAATTTTTAAATGTAGCTACAACAACGATTTACATTGTAAGATGCAATGACATTCGCTTAGTGAAGTAGTTAGCCAGTTTAGTTTAAATCGCGCTTAAGTTAAGTTTATCTTTATGGGACCTTCACAGTGAAACTGTATTTTATTTAAATCTTTTGTTGCATGAAATTGTATAAAAAAAGAACCTCTCTTGTATATAGTTCGATATGTAAATATTACGCTAAGGAAGATGCATTATTTGAATTTTTAGCAGCAGATAATTGGTTTCGTTTTCGATGATATTTTTCGGTTAAACGTGTTGACAATCAACATTCATTAAAAGTTCATTTATCGGTTAGTAGTCCTTTAAGAAAGTTATTGCAATCTACCTCTGCATGTACGTCCTGAAGTGTATAAAATTAAGTAAATGATTTTCGCCAATGCAGGCTCAAGCAACTTGTGATTCACAAGTTCTTTGAGCTTGTACCTGCTGAAGGTTAATGTACATTGCCTTCTAAATGGGGCTCGTAGGATTCCTGAACATGCTGGTTTTTGTGTCAGTTCTTTGAAAGCAAGAATCTTCATCTCAGCTGCTGTCAATTTGCTCTTATACACTCTGTAAATTGTCCAACACTGCGAGCAGTGGCCTATTTCACCAACTTACAAATTGTAATTTACAAGCAAATCGATTTATTCTGTTTCACAAAATATTTGTGCTACAAAATTGTAGTTGTAGTTCACCATTATATCCGTTTCACCAAAAGTTAATTATCTTTATCGCTAACAAGTACAAATTTGTTAAAATTCATTTTTTTTGTAAGTTTGTGCCAGTTGCTGAAAATTTCATACAACAGAAAGATCGTGTGTCGATTTTATAAGATTTTGTATTCTTCGAAAGAAATCGCATTGCAAACCTAAAAATGTCCCTACTTAGAAGGCATATTTAAAGCTTATAACATCACCAAACTAGGAGAGTCCAGAGAACGGCTGCAATCGTCACCACGGGAGCCCTACGGTTGAGTCCAACGGAGGCGCTCAACTTGATTCTAGACATCCTTCCCCTGAACCTGTATATCAAAACAATCGCGTCATGTAGCGCAGTTAGACTGCAAGTAGGAGGCTGCTGGATCTGCAATATCCTTGACTCAATACCGAAGAACGCAGTAGCACTATCTACTGACTGCATAATAACCAAACTCAACTTCAGGAAAACTTTCACTACTGTCTTCCCGTCCAGATCAGACTGGGAGGCAGGCACTGTCACTGACGCATCCGCTATAACCATCTTCACTGACAGGTCCAAAATGGACTGTGGAGTAGGTGCGGGCGTCTTCTCCGACGAATTACACACATCCTTATCCTTCCGGCTTCCGAAATCCTCTAGCATATTTCAGGCGGAGGTCCTTGCGATTAGGGAGGCGTGCAGGAGCGCGACATCAAATCAAAACATATCCATTTTCGTCGACAGTCAGGCCGCAATCAAGGCCCTCACCTCAACCAAGACTACGTCTAAGCTCTAAGTGAAATGTGGGGAAATACTTTCCTGTCTAAGATCTCTCTCATCTGAGTTCCAGCGCATGGGAACATAGAGGGGAACGAGGGAGCAGACAAGCTGGCCAGAATTAGCTCCTCCCTTCCGAAATCTTGCGCGGTAAGAGTTCTCCCCCCGTTGGGCTGCTTCGTAAAGGGAGTAATCACCGCATACTTCAGGTCGAGGGCTGAGTCCAGGTGGAGGAATCTGACGAACTGCGTCACGTCTAGGAAGACTTAGCCCAGATATGACAAACCTAGAACCCAAAATTTCATTAACAGGACGAGGGGATATCGCTACACTGGTAGCCGTGACTACAGGCCACTGGGCAGTAGGCACTCACGCTGCCAGGCTTGGCATACTCCATAATACCCACTGCCGCAGCTGCAACGACGCTAATGAGAAAGAAACGGTCTTTCACCTTCGCTGCGGATGCCCGGCTTTGGCCAAGACCAGACGCAGGGCGTTTGGAAATCCATTCTTAGACGACCTTTCAGATATCTCAGACATGGGTCTAAATAATATTATAGCCTTTCTAAACTCCACCGGATGGATTTGAGTATTCACAAAAATACCCCCTCTAAAAAGGTCATCATGAGTGGTGGCCATGCCATGAAATCAGGCACTTCACCTACCTACCTACCTAGAAGGCATATTAGAACTGATAGGGATATAAGTGAAGATTTTGTGCTTAATATTCGAAGAAAAATATATCCTCAGCGAATTAACTATGAAATTTCAGATTATTTTGTTTTCAATGAAAAGTTTTGGCTAAAACTTGTTAGGGCAGAGGAAATAAAAAGACAAATTTAAGCTAGGATAGCAAAATTTTTTCACTGACACCAACATAGCCATTTCTAATAGCTTAACATTACTGTCCATCGTGTTTGTTTAGCCATTGGCCAGAAGAACACGAACGCATTCGTGATCGGTTCTTTAATATTGCCGATAAATATAATCAACCTACAAATGCATGTATCGATGAAACGCTAATTAAAATTGATCCACCTAACGAGTGCTGCATACTTTTGACGAATATTTCCCGATGAAGTAGAAGAAGAAAACCTACAAGATAACTTTGACAACTTAGACGTCGAAACTAAAAAAAAACCCTCGTAGCTTCAAAAACATAAATACATATATTCATTTTTTTGGAAACAGTTTTGTACACTTGTTCTCTTAAAATTGAAAAAAAGTAAACTTACTTCAAAGAATTCAAAATTCCCATTTCTTTTTCTTTTTTAAGAGCATCTAACTAAAGAGTATAAATCTGCAGCTCTAAGCTTCTTTTCCTAAGAGACGCAATAACATCGGCATCGTCATAATGTTGTTGCGTCTTTCTTTTACGGCCTGGTTTTGGTGCTTGCGTTTGTGGTCTGTTATAAAGAAAAAAAGGATGTATGTGCATTGAGCACGAATTTCTTGACTTCTCGTTTTCATTGGTGCTCAGATTTGATTGTTCCAAAGAATCATCTTCGTTGCTTCGGGTTGCTCATTTTCAATTTCTTCGACAGTAGGCGAATCTTTGCCACAATATCGATTGTGGACAACCAGCTACCCATGTTTTTTTACTTTTGTCCACTTTGGCCTTAAAAATGATAACAAACAAAATTTTAAAAATGAGGCGTGATGTGCAACGTTTACTTGGTGAATTAGATAAGATGCATCAAAACTACTTATTAATTTGATATTAAATACTTTAGCAACCTCTGGTGTCCCTCAAGGCAGCCATCTAGGTCCGCTTCTCTTTATCCTTACAATAAATGATCTGGAGCGATAATTCTTAAAGCTAACTCTTCACTTGGTTTTGTTAAACACTGGTCCAAAGAATTCTCCAACCCTTATGTGAGAAGATCCCTCTACATTTCCTTTGTTCGCCCCCTTCTCGAATACGCCAGTCAAGTGTGGTAGCCCTTTCATAGAGTTCATGTATGCAGAATCGAGAGCATTCAACGTCGTTTTCTTCGATTCGCTCTTCGGGGTTTACCATGGATTGACCCTATTATCCTGCCTCCCTATCAAGACCGCATTAAACTTATAAACTTGAATAACCTTGAAGAACGCAGGGACGTAGCAGACATTATCTTCATTCATAGACTCCTCCCAGGTTCTATTGATCTCGCGTCTATTTACAAATCTATTTTCTTCAACACTAAGCCCCGTAATTTACGTTAATAAATAAATTAGTAAATTTACGCGGTTAAAAAAAAAGAGTATCCTCCTCTCTTTTATGCACCAACCCACCGGACGTCTTATGGTTCCAACGAACCAATCTCCCGCATGCTGCGAAAGGTAAACGCAAAACTTATGGTTTTTGATTTTAACCGCAGCACTACCTCCCATATTAGTTCGTAAATCTTAATTTTTAAGTTAAAATATAAGTAATATAGCTTGTAATAAGCCTAAAAAAAGGGGGTCATTCGCCCCCACCAACATTAAAATTAAATGAATTATTATAAATACTTGTTTTTGACTTACCGCAGTTTTTCGTTTAAGATTCTGCCACGGTATTTCCAATCCTTATCTATTATAATACAATTCGATTTTACAGTGTTGAAATTCGTTTGCCACTCGCTAACTTTAGCAGAATTTTCCGTATGGTAAATGAAAAAATATCCAGCACAGTGTTGTCACTTTCAAAGATACAATTATGTAAAATAAAAACTGTGCATTTGTTTGTATTGGAATTTTAGTCACTGTTCAGTACAATAGTAGAAATTTCTCTGAAACATGGCGTATTGTTAAAGGCAAAGCACCTTTTTCTTCATAAATTGTAAAGTACAGGAAGATATTTGTCTTTACACAGCCAGCGATGTAATCTTCCTCTGCTGATGATTCTCAAATAGAATATTTCACTCTATATTCCTGTGACCGTGAACCCAGGGTAAAGTGATGTTGAATCGAAGCCTAGCCCGAGCCGATGTCTCTCTGCGGTACTTAATTAACCTTGACGTAGTGCTGGTTGAGTCAAGAGCCTTAATCGCATACTGTCTGTCGACGAATGTTTTCTTTGGATATAGATTTGATAAGTAAGTATCGTATCTGCTTTCCACCTGGACTACGCTGGACGCCGAAGGAATTGTGAGTTCCGCAGAGAAGACGCCTGTACGGTTTTTGAACCATCCGCGAAGATGGATACTTCGACCATTGACTGTCGGATTCGTTTTATACATCTAGGTAGTAAGTAAAGGGTTGTCCAACGACAATGCACGGTCTTTATTGTAAATTATCTTAATATTATTACCGATGACAGAAGGATCTATGAGTGAAACAAAATATCGGCCAAATGCTCAGCACGGCTTCTGTGGCTTCCTCTATCCTATGGTCAATATTTTCAATGACTCTGAGACATAATTGAGGTTCAATGTCGTTAATGCGCCGAAATATTCCATCCTTTAGCTCTTGAATTGTTCTTGGCTTATTGACGTAAACTTTTTCTTTTAAATATCACCAAAGAAAGAAGTCGTACGGTGTCAAATGACATGATCGACGTGAGATAACACGGCCATTCAGTTTCTCGCCTAAAAGAGACACTGTTTCGTTGGCTGTGTGGCAAGTGGCACTATCCTGCTGGAAGAAAATATCGTCCAGGTCCATATTCTCAATTTCTGGCCACAAGAAGTTCGTTATCACCTCGCGATAGCCAACACCTAACTGCTTGACCGCCCTTATTTCCGAAAAATTAAGGCCCGATGACAATGCCCGCCCATAAACCGCACCAAACGACCTGGGCGAGCACACAACATATTTGACATTTCACATTTCCTGCAGACCCAGTCTACCGATTGTGGACAAATTTGGTCGATTATGCTGACCAAAAAAATCACGAAGTACACGAAATGCATGTCGATTTGAACGTCAATTTTCGTAAAAGGCTTCGACAACCTTAACGCGCTGCTTAATTGTGTACCTCTCCATGGTTGAATTTATCAAACACTGAAATAAAGAAATATCAAATTAAGTTGGGCAAAAAACTAAACGTTAAGATGTGACTCACAATTTATATCGTGCATTTTAGTTGGACCACCCTTTTTAAGATTCTAATGTCTATCGAACCAACAGCCTGATTTTATCTATCATTCACTGTACTACATGATAAATACAATAGTTTTGATATGGAGGTACAGCGGTAGAATGTTAAGCGTTACTAGTTATTTAGAGCTTCAGTCGGACTTGATCCGACTCCTTTCTTTGGACTCTGCTTAATTTGTGCAATATTGTAGGCTTTGCCACCCTACTAGTGACTCAAAAGTAAGGATTGGGCATATAGCAGCTCTGTACATCTAAATAATAAAGTAAAGTAGTCGTAAACAGCAAATCCACCTACCCTGTTTTCAATATTAAGCCTCCAGTTTAGTTTGGAGCTAAACTTGATACCCCAGTATTTGGAACTGCAGGATAGAATACAGGAAGTCTTAAGTCAGCGGTTAAATAGGGTAGTTTCAACTTGTCAAAAAAATTGTAGGTTTTCTTTAAGTTACTGATTCATGAAAGATAACCTTAAAAACCTTGAAACCTAGTCCACTGTGTTCGAAACCATTTTTTAACAGCTACTTCTCCAGTATTTCATAACAAAACTCTCCGACTCCAAAACATACATAATATTTACCTTGAGTACGTCTGCAGAGGTTCGATCAAATCCAGGTGCTATTAAACTCTTTTGTACATTTTGTATAAAATAATTCTCCAAATTTATTATAAAAAAAATTTTGTAAATTTGCATCCCTTGAATTGTGCATTTAATCTGTTTTAGTTTTTCTATATAAAAAATAAATAATTTTTCATTGCAAACAAAATTTAAATAAAATTACTAATATTCTTTCCAAAAAATAAAAATTAAGAAGAATATTAGAAAATTATATAAACAAAGTGTTTTTGGGAACAAATTAGTAGTTTTCTATTTCATTAAAAATCAAACAAATAATTTGAATAGCTACACAAAGTGCATGCGAATTAAAAAGAAATAAATTGTAAATAATTATTATATGAAATTAGGAATTAAATTTTTATTTTATTTTATTCTTTTATCTTTTGTGCGCACATTTAAAAGAAAAACATGATTTTATTTTTGTACATAATAATCAAAAGACATGTTTGGTGCGCTATGCAAAGTCAAAGCTCAAAAGAAGGTTAAACAAAATTGTACAAATAAAAAACATTTAGATAATAATAACATGATCATCACTAGTTGTAGTAGTTTTATAAAGAAAAAATATATAAAATTTTTTTTCTTAATTAATCAGCAAAAATTATATAGTGCGATGGGAAACAATAGATATATATATGAAAATATAAAAAAAAGAAAATATTGTTTTCCATCAGACTTTATTATGCGCTTTTTTTTTGTTAAAAACTTACTTTTAGGAATTAACTACTTGAGTTTTTTTTCGTTTTTTTTTCTTTTGGTAGTAAAATAAACTCCTGAAATGTATAGCAATTTAATTTTCATTTTTAAATTACTATTAAAACTCAAACAAGAAAAAAAAAACAAACAAACGCTTTGGTATACTATGAACGCTTTACAAACCATAAATTTAGGTTAATAATAAAATAGTTTTTAAACGGAAAAAATATTAAATAAATTTAAATTAAATTAGGTATTGTAATTGTGTATTATGTAGACAAGCGCTATGTATAATGCCAATTGACTTCGAATTCTGTTAAGGTCAACTTGAACGCGAAAAAAACTACTTTCAGAGGTATCGAATGGTTGAGGTATTTATTAAAATTGGCGGTATGTCCTTTTGAGAGATGTTTTGGTTATATTATCGTGAACGTTGGTAGAACAGAAAAATTCCATTTTTTAGAAGCTTGATTCTCAGCTACATTCCTCCGCAGTACCATCGCAATATTTTCGCTGTATGAGGCCTTTAAAAAAGAGCTTTGAGCAAAGCTCAAAAACCTAAACTTTTCGAAAATATACTTTGTAAAATGACGAACTGTTAAAAGTTTTTGCTTTCGGGCAGTCTTTGCTCGCACAATGTAAAGAAAAAAACCTTATAAAGCTAAAATTTAGGGTTGCCGTATACACAAGACGTACAAATACTTCTCTCCTTTACAAGTTCTTCATCTCAGTTTTCTTTAGGCAAACGAAGAAGATAACTTTCTTGCCACTGATAAGGCATTGGATCACCTCTCATAAGCCTAGGAATGAGCCAGCTAGACTCAATTTTTTAGTTTTTTTTAAAAAAATAACTTCCGAAGGTATCTTGTCCGTACTTGAACGCTTTTCGAACTCCTTCGATTAAATTATCAGCTACTCTGAGAAATATGTCTATTTTTTGTTCGTTTCACAGGTTTTACCAGTGAATATTCCATGACTGAGACTGGGCAACATTTCATCCTCTGCGTTTCCGAGCATGCTTCTTCCCATCAATTTCACGTCTCCTAAGTTCTGAGCTCTATTTCACAAACCTTTTGACTTTGTACTATGCAACTTTTCAAATAATTTTTTCGAATTTCTTTATCTACTTTCCACGGTCTCAACCAACAAGCCATTCCAGCCACTTCGGTCCCTCGCTAGCTGCCTCCATTAATGCGCACGAAGTTGTTTGAGGTCGTTCTCTAATTGTGCGCTCCACCTAATGTGGGGTCTTCCTCTGCTGCGTTGTCCCTCAGGGGTTTGTTCGAAGACTAGTCGGGCTGGTGTTCAGCGTCGCTGTTTAGCTCGTATATTTTGTCGTTAAAGCTTCTTATCCACAATCTATCGTCAAAGACTGGACCGAATATTACCCGAAGCATCTTTTTCTCAAAGCATCCCAGAAGGTTTTCATCCGCTTTTGACAGGGCCCATGCTTCTGCACCATACAGCAGGACCGGGCCTCTAATAATATCTCCTTCTTCACTTGACCTTTGATTTCTTTTCACCAAACGCAAATTTGCAAAGAGGAAATTCTTGTTTTGAAGAGTTGAATTCTCCCTTTTCGTTTCACCAATAAAATAAACTTTGCATTTTATCACCCCTATCATTGAAACCGGCGGATGAATTACATTACCGATCCGCAAAATCTCAATATCGAAAAATTCGAAATCGGCTGTTCTGCTATAAAATGAAATTTTTTTCAAACAAATACCGTTGAATATTTCGTAAAGTAGAAGATAAACAGGGATTCCATATGAGAATGCGACCCAACGAACGATAAATTTTTTTCATTGGGTCATTTGTATCTTCGGATTTTTTATCCATTTATGCAAGGCCTTCAGAAATCTTCTCGAACAATTGTTTTTGGACATTAATTTGCTCTTGAAGAAGTTCAACGACCTAAGCAACGTTTGTACCCTGGACCATCAGGGGGGAGAATATTGAATAAGTTTTGGTTATTCTATGGACCAAAATTAGTTCCCACATTTTAGGTGAACTCGATGTCTTCGAGGGTAGTCTCGGTAGTATTCATTTGAGTTTTTTGGGGTTTTCGAGCAAATCCTCTAGCAGTAAAGAAAATTTCTTTGTTTTCCCCGCCATCTGTAGCTTTTAGCTCTTGTTTGTGTGTTGAGAATGTTTTTATCTCAAAGGTTACGTATGGTCCGACCAAACCTTAAAAGAAATAATCTTAGTATGTTCCAACTTAAAATTAATCTACCTCTTTTAATTCCGAAACTTCCTCAGAAGGAGCCCCAAGTAGTTCTGCTCCTTTTTTAAAGTTTCCCACAGCTTTTGGATTGTTCCAGGATAACTAAATAAAAGATTGTTAGATTCTTAGCGATGTCAGGATTTGTATACCCTATCCAAAGGGTTATAAAAAACCGTTTTAAAGCTAAAGTTAGAGAGACAGAGTGTTACAACCTTCACAAGATATGTAGCACAATATTTTTTTTAAATAAATAAATACAATGATGGTTTGTGGGCCGGACCGATGTTTCGATGCTGTTAACATTAGCTGGCCACAAAGACCTTAAGGACTAATGAATAAAATACCCATATACCCCCACGTCATTTCAAAAGCAAAGTTGTCTTTTAAATTTGTGAAACACTTACTTTTTTTACTTTGCAAAATGACCTGTTTTATAGCAAAGTACAAGGCCATGAAAACCTTGCAATTTTACTTTGTAGGAAATTTTTTTTCTGAAAAATTGCGAAGTACAAAGTGAAAAACGGTTGGTGAAATAGGGAGCTGGTCTTTGAATGTGAATGGTCGTCTCGAACATGAGCTGGGATTCGAAAATCCTCCGTTCGAATGATGTGCCAATGCCATTGTAGTATATTTCAGTTTTTTGCACTACATCCTTATCTTGGAACAGCTCATAGAGTTGATATCTGCTTTTCCATTCGCCCTCCTCATATATAGGACCAAATACCCGCCAAAGAACTTTCCTTTAGAAAGAGCTTGAATGCAGTTGCAATCGCAGATATGTTGATGTTGTTAGAAGTGCCTTTGTGTATCGAGGACAGCAGCCATTGTGTACTCCTTGTGGCGAAGGAAGTATTCAATGAAACACACTTGCGTGAGTAGAGCTAGACAGCATTCTCTTGTCAATAGTACCTATATGAATATCTAAAAATCTAGAGTTTTTAGAAGGAAAGATGGTCAAGCCTACGTCTGAGGTAAACCAATGTGGTTTTCGTTTTCCTCTCGGTCGAGTGAGAGAACACGAGGAAGATAATGCCTAAGTTAGAGCCAAAGTGAGTTCCCTAATATATATTAGTGTCGCAGGGGGAATGTAACAGCATAGAGCTCATTGATCGCCCTAGTGAATGTCCGAAAGTGAGACAATTTGTTTTTTGATAGTTTCTAAAGGTTGATTGGCGAAGAAGGCTGAATTAAATGTAGATGTCTGAAGATGAGTGAACAGACTAGACTTTCCAATCAATTCAATGATGAATTCAGAGACGAGAGTTATATCTAGTACCAGAAGTTTTTCCAGGAGATCTGTCACGATATCAGAGCGAGATAGGCCGAAGCCAACCAGTACGTGCCTTTGACCGTTTCCAGTCTGCCTGTGCGGTTATATGCCGGTCCCTGAAATACATTACGACTTTTTTTTGCTAGTATGCAAGGTCTGAGGTACCTACGTCTGATACATAAAGTACGTAGTCTCCGGGAGTCTTGAGTTCGCAAACCATGTTGTTGATAATCCATGGCACTTGGATCTAGACCGATATCTTCTCTATCTTGAGACCGACGGCGATTTTTCTGTAATAACTCCAGCATCAACTGCTTCAATTAGGCAGCGAAACTTGCACCACGCTCTTGTTAAGGTCTTTCCGAACTTGAACCAAGAAGTTCATCCTCACTAACAAGGACCTTGTTTAGGCAGTCCTACGTCTCCATATTCGATAAAGTGTCAGTAATAGAGATGGAGCCTCTCCAGACGTATTTGGGTGAGGGGTACTTTATTAAGGCAAAATCATATTAAGTAGAACATCAGGAGCCTTTTCTTTCAACCTGTGCTAGCGAAACATAAGTCATTCAAGGCTTCATAGACCTTCTTTTACCATCAATCAATCTCTAAGGTAAATTTTCCTTCAATTGACCGAATTGTATCATAGAAAATAATTGTAAATTTAAATAAATACGCATACAAAATACGAGTGTAATAAATAAATAAAGTTAAAATTTTAAGCGCAACCACAATAAATTTGTAAGTAGAAATTAAAATTAAACAAAAAAAAAATTAAAAAAATATTTCGCACGCCTACGTAGACTTAATTTTAATAAACAAAAATAAACACTAAAAAAACGGAACCACTGTATATAAAAGTAAATAATTATAAACGAATTGTGTTAATATGTGAAAATAGTGCTTATTTTTATTTTATTTAATAAATTTCAGCAAAAAAAAAACAACAAAAGAATGTAATTCGACAGCAACAGAAAATAATAAAACAAAAATGTTGTTTGAACTTTACTATATCTGATCTGACTTTAAAGGCCTTAGATAATATAAAATGTTAAAATAGTTACAAAACAAAGAAACATTAATTACATCTGTTAATAAATTAAATAGAATATATTTCATGATCTGTTATGATTCGAAATTAAAATTTTAAATGTAGGTTTAGCGGTAGAAATCATTTCGCATTAAGTTTTAGCATAGAAGACATTTTTCCTTTTTTTTAATTTAAATTAGATAACACAAAAATGAGAAACAACACAAAAAATAAACCTAAAACAAGTTATTATTATTATAAAAAAAAGAAAAAGAAACAAGAAAAAAATAATTATTATATTTAAAAATAACATAAATTAATGAATAAAAACTTTCCTAAAAAAAATTGTTGTTTCTTTTTCAACTTTCTCGTATACATTCATTAGTATGCTAAAGAGAAAGTATTTTTGAAATTTTCCAACTCAAACTTATATGAGGGATGATATACGACAATAGAGAAATCCGAATAAGTGGGTCCCCCAATGCCGTCCGTCGGACTGTCTGTCTGTCTGTCTGTATGTCCAGTTCGTATGTACGGTTTTGGGGTTACATCTCAGAGCATCTTTTTAATTTTTGCTTTATGGTTTGAAATAACGGTACCTGCCTTAAATTTTTTTTTTTTGGTAAAATCACTTATCTTTACCTTTCTCGAAAATGGTTCCAAGGATTTGGGTCTGTTTTGTAATTTGGATACGTGGGATGGGGTCGAAAATACTGCATACTCAGGTTTTGGTAAAAAGTTGAATAACGTTCTTTTATAAAACCGCCAATATCTCAAAAAAAGAGAAATTCGAAAAATTGTACTATTTTTCTTATGATCGTTTTCTTAAAAACGGCGATTTTGAAATTTTTTTGTATTTTGAAAAATTGTGGTAAAAGTGTTCAATGTGCGGAAATATATTACAATCGAAGGACCCGTTTTTGAGAAATTCTAATTTTTCTTGTATTTTATTTTAATTCGAAATTTTATACCTCTAAAAAACTCTTTTATAAGCTATGCAGGAGGGGCAGGGGATTAAAGGTAGTAGGAATCAACGAGAAGTGGAAGGGTAGGGATCAAGATTAGCTCGGGCTATTCGTAGGTAATCGGCCGATTTTAAAAATTCTTCCAACGGATCCGTCGAGATTACTGAAGGATATTATGACATGCAAGTGGAGCCGCGGGAAGCGTCTAGTTCTTAGGCCGCGTTTCCATTTGCAAGTAAAACTTCTGCAAGAAATGTCTGAAAGTCTGTCCGACAGTGGAAACAGCAAGTGGAAACTGCGAATTAAGTTCGATTGCTAGTGCAATTAATTACAGGTTTAAACAGGTTTGCACTGACTATACGAAACAGTTTCGTATATATTGCGCTCGCAGCTGGTTGACGTCTTTGTTTTTAATAAAAAATTAGTCAAAAAATAGTTCGTGAATTATCAAAGAGTCAACCTGCTGCATGCATACTGTTGTTAAATAATTTGTACTTACCAGATGCTAAGAATCGCAGCGTCAAGAAGAGTCTTTCCTTTGATGATATTGAATCACGGGAATCGAGTGTCTTGCTTTTTTAGTGAGTGAAATTGGATCCTTTTCTTGCTAGATCGTTGGCCACTCATTGCTGGTCACGTCCCTGTGCCCAGGAAACCAACAAAGACATACCTTGATCATGGAGTCTGATGGAGTGGTGTATACTTAATTCTTTTAAGAATAGACCTGTTCCACAATCCATCATCAATGGATATAGATTTCATTTTCGTGGGTTCATTCATTTTTCATTCTCCCCTGCTCGGAAAGGAGCAGGAGAATGGTCTGTCAAAGTCCATGTAGTGTAACAAGTAGTCGAAGCTAACGTTGTCTCCTATATACATTTTTAAAATCTGTGCGTGCCCTACGAGAACTGGGTTCCAGCTGTCTATTTGGCTGATCCTCAAGGCGCTCTTGACAGCTGATTCGTGCAAGGATAGATCCAAGGGTAGCAAATATAGAATCACTTCCAAACCAGCGGTTAGTGACGTTCTATGCATGCTAGTCTCTGTATTTTCGTCAATAACTTAAAATTGGTAGTTGATTGGCAAGCTATACTGTCATACAGCAATTTTAAGTAAATAACAACATTTCTTGCGACATTAATGGCTCTCCAGTGTAAATTGCAGGAATTCATATGATAATGTAAACGCTACTGCAAGAAGCTTCTGCAAGACTTGCGCGAGTCTACTTGCAAAAGGAAACACAGCCTTAGTATACATTTTTATTTATTTTTGTATAACAAAAACGCTAGTAAGTAAACAAAATATTACCATTATTTACTAAGTGAAGAAAATAATAATAATAAAAATAATTAAATAAATTTACATCCCTAGCAATATTAAACAAACTTGAGCTTTATATGCATTTTGGCACATTTTTCAAGCCCCATCGGAAGATGGTATAATATTTGCAAATGACGACGAATGTCAATTCTACTTTGACATTTGTGAAGTATACTGACACAATGTCAACAAAACATGAATCGCTTAAATATTCCAAACAAAGGCGGAATAAGTATTTCGACGTTTTTTCGTACGCCCCAATTGGCAAAGATTACGACGCTTAGGCGATCGCCTAGAAGAGTTGCTGAGATGCTGCTAGAGTACCTGATCTGGCCGGCCCCGAGGAATTTTGCAGGTGATCGTAGAAGCAGATCAGGCTACCGGAGCATATGAAACAGTACCAGGCAGCTTTAATGTCTATCAATTTGGCTTTATTGGAAGGATAATTTTATGCCATTAATGTTTGAATATGATTTCGGGCTATGGCCGCCGCGGCTGATTCGAATAAAGACAAGCCTAGAGGTCCAATTTTCAACCACTTTTTCAAGCATTCGTAGCTGTATGTCGGCAATAACGCTACGAATGTTTGCTTCCAAGTCCCCTAACGTTTCTGGTTTATTGGCGTAGGCGAGCGACTTCACATATCCCCAAAGGAAATAATCCAATGGTGTCAAATCACACGACCTTGGTGGCCAATTGACAGGTCCATTCCACAAAATTATGCGCTCATCGAATGTTTCCTTCAATAAATCGATTGTGACGTGCACTGTGTGGCATGTAGCGCCGTCTTGTTGGAACCACATCTCATCCACATTCATGCCATCCAATTCGGGAACAAAATAGTCGGTTATCATGGCTCTATATCGGTCTCCATTAACGGTTACTAACTCTCCAGCATCATTTCGGAAGAAGTATGGCCCGATGACTCCACCGGCCCATAGAGCACACCAAACAGTCAGTTTTTGTGGATGTAATGGCGTTTCAAGGGTCTCATGTGGATTCTCTTCACTCCATATGCGGCAATTTTGCTTGTTGTTGTAGCCATTCAACCCAAAATGAGCTGGTGGTAAATTTAAAAAACACCCTTTTCTTAGAGCGGGGGTGTCACAATTACCCCTCTAAAACCTAGGTGCACAACATATCACTCGACGAAAATAAAAAAACAAACGATGCATTTTACAAGGAATTAAGTAAGATTAATGGAATTTAATACCTCCTCCATCGCATAAAGCTATCCACGCCAGAAAGACCAATCAGTGGTACTCTCCTAGTAATTATTAATCACAGCAAGGCTGCACCTCTATTCTATCTATTGCATGGTTGTGCAAAAACAAAACTAGCATCACTGTTTTTAAAAACGCAAGTCGACAGTATAACATGTATTTATATAGTCACCGCTAGCTTACTGAGTTCCAAATGCACTTTTAAGCCGCGTTCAAATGACTTGATGATTGTTGGTTGGTATCTCTCTGGTTTGGTGAACCTAGTCGTATAGCTACATAATTTCAAAGCAGGTGAGAGAGAGAGAGAGTGAGCTTTTGTGCGATTACAACATATCATGTTCGACTTGGACATGTTCGGTCAGTTGAAATTATGTAGGCCATTGCAATGCAGTTTTTTAAATGTTCAGGTACCCCAGTGTTTGCAATCGGAGTTTTGTTACTTTACTCAGTTCGAGGTACCTACATTGTAGATACACAATGTTTTGATGTTTGCTGCAGTAGTGCATGACAACGGATTTGGTAATAATGACATTGCACGATTAGATAAAGTAGTGGTGTAGGTACGCAACCATAGCGTCTATTGCAGTCGCGTGCGCTTGCAGATACTTTTACTTATTACTTCGGCGTCTGCCTGCTTTCTTGTTATTTTTAATAAGTATTTAAGTTCAAATGCATTGGGAAATTGGCGAATAAACGGCTTTTATGGGTTTCTTGGGTAAAACAAAATAAATGCTTAGACTGTTGGATGTTGCTTCAAATAAGGTCAATGGCGGACGAGGTGTTATATAAGATCGTTGTATCAAAGAGGCTAGTTTTGATGGGATATTGAAGACAGGAAAATGGAATTTAAGAAGGGAAATTAATGGAGAGACACTTCTAATAGATAGTTTTGCAAATTGAATTGTTTTTATTTTTCGTATTTATTTTAAAACTTCGTATCGTTGATATGATTGAAACCATCAATTCTGGGTTAGAAATGGATGTTCAACTGTACGGGGTGGGCCATCCAGTCGTTTCCTTTCAAATCATGTGTTATTTTGACACTGACAGCTGAAAATCAGTATCATAACTCCGCGGAACGAAATGAATCGCTTTACGCTTAAAAACGTTGAGAAATTTTGAAAACTTAATTCCAAAGTGATTGCTGTGTAGCCCAAACAGTGCGTTTTCTGAAGAGAAGTTTTGGCCGAAATGGAGCACCCACCGCGACTGCTGTACACAAGTTTGTGCAAAAAGCTCGTGAAACTGGTATGCCAGTGGACAACAATCATGGTCCTCGTCTACGTACAGACGACAATGTGACTGCTGTAGCCGAGAGTGTCCGGATTGTGGAGTGGTGTCATCATTGGACCATTTTTCTTTGAAAATGAGGCTAGGAACAAAGTTTCGGTCAACGTGGGCGTTATTGAAATTGTTATGCCACACAGCTCATGCCGCAATCGATCTTTTGCGCATTTAAAGCCGTCTTGGCGATGTCAATTGCCCGCCTCGAAGTTGACATTTGGCCCCTTTTTTTGTGGGGAACCGTAAAGGACCGATGTTATGCCAACAATATGGAAATCTTTTCCAAGCACAAGCACTTTAGGCCAATATCATCCAAGCAATCCCTAATCTACAGCCCGAAACCATCAAAAAGGTCTTCGACATTTGAAGTGACAGAATGTGCTACTACGAAGCCAGCCAAGGCAGCCACTCGTATGACGTTGTGTTTCATAATTAATGGGAATGTTTCCTCTTACTAATAAAGCCATAATACTGGGTGATCCAAGTAGAGATACTTTTTTCAATAACCTTTTTTGACAGATCACGTGTGAGTCGTATCATGCTGTCATGTTATTTTTGTTTAGTATTGTTTGGCATTTCATAATGGAAAGACTTACGCGTGAACAACGTTTACAAATTGTTCAACTTTATTATGAAAATTCACGTTCTGTGAGGAATGTGTTTCGTGCACTTCGCTCAACTTATGGTCAACATAATCGGCCTACTGAGCGTACTATTCGCAACACCATCACCCATTTTGAGACCCAGCATTCATTATGGATAATATTCGACCGAATAGACCACGTCCAGCACGCTGTGAAGAAAATATAGCGGCCGTAGCTGAGAGTGTACACGAAGACCGTAGAGAGTCGATTCGGCGCCGTTCGCAGCAACTCGGACTGACGTATGGAACGACTTGGCGCATTTTACGTCAAGATCTTAAATTGAAAGCGTACAAAATACAGCTTGTGCAACAACTGAAGCCGCTCGACCTTCCCAAGCGACATCGCTTCGCTCTATGGGCTCTTGAAAAGTTCCAAGAAGATCCGACGTTTTCGAGGCAAATTTTGTTTAGCGATGAGGCCCATTTCTGGCTCAATGGGTATGTAAACAAACAAAATTGCCGCATTTGGGACGAAGAGCAACCTGAAGAGATTGAAGAACTGCCACTTCATCCGGTGGAATCATCGGTCCATATTTCTTTAAAAATTATGCCGGTGCGAACGTAACCGTCAATGGCGACCGTTATCGTGCCATGATAACCGACTATTTGATGCCTGATATTGAAGCTCGTGATCTCGGCGACATTTGGTTTCAGCAAGACGCGCCACTTCAATCAATGGACTTATTGAGAGAACATTTCGGTGAGCACATAATTTCACGTTTTGGGCCGATCGATTGGCCACCAAGATCGTGTGATATCACACCGTTACACTTTTTCCTGTGGGGATATGTAAAGTCAAAAGCTTATGCCGACAAACCCGCTTCGATTTAGGCCTTGGAGGAAAACATCACGCGTGTCTTTCGCCAGTTCCCAGTCGAAATGCTCGAACGAGTGATCGAAAATTGGACTCAATGGATGGACCATCTGCGACGTAGCAACGGCCAACATTTGATAGACATAATCTTCAAAAAATAAATGCCAAAGAATGTTCTTTCAAATGATAATAAACATTCTCCATTAAATTTGAATTTTCTGTGTTTTTTTCTTTAAAAAAGTAGGGAACCTCGAAATGGATCACCCTTTACATGGAAAAACAAATTATTTTGTTCATTTTATTGCATTTTTAAAAAGAAACTTGTATTTGACACTGAATAAGTGAAAAAAAAACAAAAAAGCAATAGAAGAAAGTTGATTTTAAACAGGCATTTTATAAAGTGTGGCACAATGAATTAGTCTATAACGTATATGCCACACATTACTTAAAAATCTTAGTCCTGAGTACTCTAAATTAAAAAAATATAAAAGCTGGCGTTCCGCAAGGTAGTGTGTTAGGACCGGTATTGTCCCTTTTATGCACCAACGATCTGCCACAAAGTGACTGTGGCCATATTTGCAGACGATACTGCTGCTCTTGCTATTGGCAAAAACGGCGCAGGAAGTAACCGAAATAGTTTAAAAAACGGTAAATACTCTCTCTAGAGTCAGTTCATGTTAATTTTACAAATAAAAGTACTGCTAAATACGCAGTTCCACATAACAGACTTTTAGATATTAAAAATAAATTAACAACTAGGTGCGATAAATGGAAGGATGGCATAAGTCATTCCTTCTCCGGGTAATTTTAGTGGATTGAAGTCCCGCACTTTCGCAAAGATTGCATGAGGTGTCTTTCGACGATTTCCACCCCGCTACACGCACAAAAAAGAATGTTAAACCTTCTTCCTCAACAGTAAATGATCCTTTGATCCTATATGAGACATTTAAATGCATCTTCTGATCCCTCCGTAGCGATGACTGCGTTTCCTTGGCAATTTTGAAGAGCCTGCGTTCCGGTCTTAAAGCCAGCAGCCAGTTTCTGGGTTGTTGTTTCCATCGGCTTTTAACTAGTCAATAACTTTTGACATTATCTGATTACCCACGTTGAATCCGCATCCTAACACATACAGTCTTTTGTTGCAGCTGTAATAAATATCGCAATTCTGTCTTTTCATAATTCCTTATCCTATCCATCGTTTTTCCTGGTCATGTCATGTTTTTAAGTAGCACCTGGTGCGTATTAGAGGGTCCGCACATTTCAGGTACAAACTTTCATGTCCGTTAACGTTCTGGGTCTAATTGCCTTTGAGGGAAATTCTTATCCAAGGCTATCCCTCCCATAACTATAGGGACGTTTTTTATGTGGTCGGGAACTTACTCCGAAGACACTGCAGTCCAGTTATTTCGGTTCCGGTAACCCACTTCGAGGATTCTCATATCAGTCCAGTTTCAGAGCATGTATTCCCAAAAACTTTTAGTACTTATTTCAATCTATCATTCCATGCTCCAATAAAAGATTCTTGCAAAAAAATGTGATTCTCTTAAGTTTGCGAGTGATAATACCTTTAATGCAAGCTGAGCATGAACTATACATCTAGAAAGGTGGATTTGGCTAGAAATTTCATGAGAGATGACATAACAACTGGTGTGTGTTATTATTTATAGAAGGCAACTTTGGACATACTGCCTTAAGGTATTCGTGACAAGGTAAGGAACAAAGCAAACATGTCCATTTGGGATAATTCGGTATTAAATATAGGGTCCGCCAAAAAACTTTTTTTTTTTAAATGCTATAAAAAAAAAAACTACTAAATATTTTCTCAAATTTCTTTTTTTATTTGAAAGTACAATCCTTCCGGTTAATAATGGAAAATAATTTCATTTAAATGGCTGCCTCGGATGGCCATGCAGTAGCCTACACGATGGGTCCAATTTTTAAGCACATTATCGATTGTGTGCAGCTGTATTTCACCAATGGCTTCACGAATATTGTCCTTTCAAGCGTCAATTGTCTCTGGCATGTCGGCGTAACACTTATCTTTTACGGCACCAGACAAATAATAGTCCAACGGTGTCAAATCGCAGCTCCGTGGTGGCCAAACGACATCAGCTCTGCGGCTGATAATGCGATCTTCAAAAACAGGGCGCAAAACATCGAGTGTAGCTTCGGCGGTGTGGCACGTAGCGCCGTCCTGTTGAAACCAAATGTTGCCAATATCCTCCTCTTAAATTTTTGTGAACAAAAATTCGTTCAACATGGCCCGATAACGATCGCCATTGACTGTAACGGCCACTCCTTGCTGATTTTCGAAGAAAAATGGCCCAATTATGCCTCTGGACCAAACTCCGCACTAAACAGTGACTCGTTTTGACTATATCGGCTTTGCAATGTATGCGTGCGGGTTTTCTGTGCCCTAAATGCGACAATTTTGCTTGTTTACATTCCCGCCAAGATCAAAATGAGCTTCATCTGAAAAGATGATTTTTTTGGCAAAATCGGCATCTTCTCTATGTCGCTATGTCGCAATATTTCCCAGCGTTGTTCAAGCGTATACACAACCTTATTCGTGCAGCGGAAGGATAAAACTAATTATCTGTCAAATCAGACATGAGATTAGTCTTACCATTCGCGAAATAAGCACTAGTTGAAAAAAAAACGTTAAATGGCGGACCCTATATTTTGTAAACACCCCAAACTTAACCATGTACACTACTGACCAGTGTGGTGGCCGAAATAGAAACATTTAACCACCTGGGTTGGCATTAAGTGTTAGTGTTTGTACTGATCCGTTAAAATTAAGTCTTCCTGGTTACCATTTGGTGCCATTATTCTTTCCCCATCGTGGACTCGCCATTTATATCCGTAGTGATGTAGCCTACCAACTTGAACCACAATACGGCCGCCAATGTCCCAATCCGGTTTTTTTATTTATTTGGCAAAAATTCCGCGTCCTTAATTCTTCTTTTAACGAGTTTGATGAGCTGTCCGATTCCATTACACGAATTGTCAGCCGAAAATATTATTGCGGGCGATTTCAATGTACACAATTCGAGTTGGCTTCGATAATCTGGACAGACAACACCCGAAGGCAGCTATGTTGAGATATTTGCTAAGGTAAACTACTGCTTGTGAAAGGTAATTTGGCAATCTCAAATATTGCTATTTGGGGGTGGCGTAACCCCAGGTCTCAATTATTTGTCAAATAAATGCCACTTTCATGGATATAAAAAAATAATTACTGTGTTTTATTTCAATTTAAAGTTCTCCGCCTCTAAAAAAATACAGAATCTAACATCAAACAGTGTAATGGAAAATTGGTCTGAATATTAAATTCGTGAAAAGGGGAATAAGGGAAAAACTACCACTTTTTGTGGGAAAAGACAAAAACTATTGTAAACAACACTGCTCATGTATCCAATGAACCATGTGCGTCAAAAAAAAAAAAACCCCACTCGTTCTCCTGCCCATGTCGGTTCGGTGTGTATGAATTCGCAAGCCATAATAAAGTTTCCATTTTAAAGGTTAATTATAAATTCAAAGAGAGAGAGAAAGACTTGAATTCAAAATGCAAGTGGCATAGTCTCTGTTGCAGAATACCGGTTAGCTCATTTTTAGTGTTGTTTCTTCTTCGTCTTTCAATTTCATAACAATTGGCATAGTTTTTGCCCTTGAAATTCGTCAGAATTAAATTGATGATGTCATCAGAATAATAATAGTTAGGTACCTACCGAAAGCAAAGCGTCTTTTGCCAGAGACAAATAATATTTTTGTATTTTTTGTTTTGATTATGTCTTCGAATCGAATCGAATAGAAATAGCCGAGACTCAGATTCTTCAGAAATGTCATCTACTTCTGCTTTTATGGCTAATTTTTGCAAAACACGCTAGCTCTAAATGTTACCTTGAATTTAAATAGTTCGATCACCTGTTAGCTGTCTGTATCGGAACTTATCAGACATAATAGAGTTTTAGTTATTTTTTTGAATAATTTCTTCGATTGATAATAATAATTCAACCATACACTGCCGGCAATAAAAATTGCCTATTCGTATAATATGCAAATTTAGGTTAAACGAGAATTTTAAACAACAAAAAAAAAAATTCACAAAACCAATGACCCTTACCCAAGTGTGAACCTGAATCTGTCTTATTAAATACAAGCGAACTTGTTACTCGTGTCTATCTACATTAGCTAACTGACACCGGGCGGCGTTGTGACGCATAAATTACACTTTGCATTGTTCACGAGTAGACAGATAATAATTTGTTTTCGCATTCATGTAAATGTAAATGTAAATTTTTTATGAAGTTTTACTAAATTTTGAAGTAGATAATGACTTATTGTTGTCCATTTTGAAGAAATATTACTTTTTGCGGTTATTTAGCATTTATACTGTAATACAGAATGGTCCGGCGGATAGGATACGGATATATTGAGATCTATAAATCATGTTATGAAAAAGATTGTTTGTGAGGCGGGAAGGGGGGTGTCTATATTCGACGCCCACGGAGTGACACTGTTTTTTCAAAAAGTTGCTTCAGAGAAATCTGTTAAATATAACATCTACTGTATTCAACCAATCTGAGCTTCTTTGATAAACAATTGATGTAACCCACAGATCTTTTATTTTCCCGATACTATTTATTTGTCTTTAAACACGACATTTTTAAAACTTTGACTAGATTGAACAAACACATGAGCAAGATGATTTGTGGTTGCTGCCTTAGCAACGAAACGCGGAAAAAGTCATTAAGCCACCGCTATTCGTAGTAAGGGATAAGATAATAAAGAGCGTCACCATGGCGACTGGTCAAAGATGGAGTTACATAATTGGTCACAGGGCATCTAGAGCCTTATCGTTCAGCTTGGATAAAAAGATATCCAACGAGATTTTTGACTATATTTGAATCTTTGAACTGTCGAAAAGATATTTAGCTAAGGCCATTTAATGGGAGTGAAGCAATTAGCCTTCGGCTAATGCCACGTAAAAAATTAAAACATATTATTATGCTTCACAATGATCAATTTCACTAAGCGACGTCGAATTCTTTTTAATGTGAGTTTGAGTGGAACTGGCAGTGCTTATCTTTAAAAAATTAGCTTAACGTTTTTACGCACTTTTTTTTTCTTTAAATACGTTGCAGTTCCAGCTTAGAACTTATTCAAAAAATGTTCAGAATTATGTACACAATTAAACGTGGCGGCAATTAAACGTCCGGCCCGACAAATTTGTAATATGCCAACACTTTTCACACTACGCCAAACTTCAAAAGAATATGGCAGACAGGCTCGAAAAGCATGCGGCGCCGAGTTCAGAACTCATTTGAGAGAAAATGCTTTGAAGAGTGCTGAAAGAAGAAGATACAATCGGGAAGTCTGAGTAATATGTAAATGAAAACCAAAAACCCAAAACACGATGATTTCATTGTCTCGACCATATCGAGCGATAAAGGAATTTTGAATCCAAACCGAACCTACATCTGTGACCAAGCCACAGTGCATCCCATGATACATGCCCGAATAAAGAGTATGAAATATTGTTTTTGTCTTAGGCAGAGACTTCACGGGTCTAGAGCCCGAGGAGCTAGTAAGTAACTAATTTGACATACTATGCTAATTTTAAAGTTTTTTTGACTAGAACTTTCACTGTGAACGCGCTCTTATGATTAATAAAGGGTGATCCATTTCGAGGTTCCCCACATTTTTAAAGAAAAAAACACAGAAAATTCAAATTTAATGGAGAATGTTTATTATCATTTGAAAGAACATTCTTTGGCATTTGTTTTTTGAAGATTATGTCTATCAAATATTGGCCGTTGCTACGTCGCAGATGGTCCATCCGTTGAGTCCAATTTTCGATCACTCGTTCGAGCATTTCGACTGGTAACTGGCGAATGACACGCGTGATGTTTTCCTCCAAGGCCTGAATCGAAGCGGGTTTGTCAGCATAAGCTTTTGACTTTACATATCCCCACAGGAAAAAGTCTAACGGTGTGATATCACACGATCTTGGTGGCCAATCGACCGGCCCAAAACGTGAAATTATGTGCTCACCGAAATGTTCTCTCAATAAGTCCATTGATTGATGCGATGTGTGGGAAGTGGCGCCGTCTTGCTGAAACCAAATGTCGCCGAGATCACGAGCTTCAATTTCAGGCATCAAATAGTCGGTTATCATGGCACGATAACGGTCGCCATTGACGGTTACGTTCGCACCGGCATAATATTTAAAGAAATATGGACCGATGATTCCACCGGCCCACAAACCACACCAAACCGTTGTTTTTTCTGGATGAAGTGGCAGTTCTTCAATCTCTTCAGGTTGCTCTTCGTCCCAAATGCGGCAATTTTGTTTGTTTACATACCCATTGAGCCAGAAATGGGCCTCATCGCTAAACAAAATTTGCCTCGAAAACGTCGGATCTTCTTGGAACTTTTCAAGAGCCCATAGAGCGAAGCGATGTCGCTTGGGAAGGTCGAGCGGCTTCAGTTGTTGCACAAGCTGTATTTTGTACGCTTTCAATTTAAGATCTTGACGTAAAATGCGCCAAGTCGTTCCATACGTCAGTCCGAGTTGCTGCGAACGGCGCCGAATCGACTCTCTACGGTCTTCGTGTACACTCTCAGCCACGGCCGCTATATTTTCTTCACAGCGTGCTGGACGTGGTCTATTCGGTCGAATATTATCCAATAATGAATGCTGGGTCTCAAAATGGGTGTTGGTGTTGCGAATAGTACGCTCAGTAGGCCGATTATGTTGACCATAAGTTGAGCGAAGTGCACGAAACACATTCCTCACAGAACGTGAATTTTCATAATAAAGTTGAACAATTTGTAAACGTTGTTCACGCGTAAGTCTTTCCATTATGAAATGCCAAACAATACTAAACAAAAATAACATGACAGCATGACACGACTCACACGTGATCTGTCAAAAAAGGCTATTGAAAAAAGTATCTCTACTTGGATCACCCGTTATAACCGTCACATAACAGTCAATCAAGATCGTTACAGAGTCATGTTCCAATGATTTTTAGTTGGTCAATTGCGTGGACTAGACATCAATGATATGTGGTTTAAAAAGACAGATACACAGCCGGTGTTACAATCGACTTATTGAAAACTCAATTCGATTAACTTGTTATTGAGAAATTATTCTGTCAATTGGCCGCCTAGATCGTTTTAATTAATAACTCTAGACTTTTTTGTACAGTGTTGCATAAGTTTTTGGTCTATGCCAACAAGCCAGCGTCGTTAGACGAGCTCAGAGCCAATATTAAACGATGATAGCGGCCGTTTCCGTCGAAATGTGTGGCAAAGTAATCCGAAAATTAGGTCTTCTTTGGAATTGTTATAGATCCGACCTGTGCCTCCTATTTTTTTTTATTCGCCGCCCCATCTCTTGCGAAAGTCTGACATTCATCCAAGAGTAAAAATACTGTCAGAAGAAGCTCCTCAAAAATACACACAATGGTTGCAGAAGTTTGGCTTAAGGTCCTGTTTTGATGTTAAAGATAACAACTATGAAAGTGCTCCGCAAACGGTTGAAGCACCAAAATAAAACATTTCCAAGGAGAGCCGAGACGGACATTCGCGGATGTATATTGTATTTCGCTTCTAACCTTAGGTTGCGTGCACAGTAAAGCGAAATAGCGATGCGATGCGAGAAGCGATAAAACCGTTCACATGTTTTCTTATGTACGTGCGCAGGGCAAAGCGAGAAAGCGACCACATCAAATTTATTTATTTATTTAGCAATAGCCTTACACATTCAGATATAAAAATCTTATAAACTAGCGTAAGCTTTAATTGGAATTTAAATTTGTATGCGTTAAGGTGAGTGGTAAAAATTTACAGTAATTATTGTTTTCATATTTCAATAAAAACTTTTAAACATTTAATTATTTATTAATTCATTGAAAAAAAAGGAACTAAAAAACATAATCAATAAAAAAACGGATTTTTTTTTAAAAATTAACAGAAACAATTAAACATATCTTATTTATGTAATAAAGAATTGTCGGTTAGACACTAACAGCCGTATTTATTAGATTTCCTTTAAACACCTCTCAGAGATTGTTTAGTTAAACAACGCGTAAGTATTTACGCAACCTTTACGCATCTTTGCTGAAATTCTGATTTACAAACGATTTTCTTCTGTGTTTTAACTAAACGAGGTTTGTGTCTAAATAAGTTGGGAGACTTAAAAAACTTGTACAAAAAACATAAGATTCTACTACATTTTGCTTTAAAGGTGCAGAAACTCAGCTGCTTTTGGCAGATTTTTGTTTATTTACATTGAAATATTTTGCGTAGCATCATGGAATCCAAAAAATAAAGGAAAAAGGTCAGAAAATTGGGATTCCACTGATAAGGTACTACAATTTTCTTATGAAATATGTTACAAAGGCACACATACATATAAATAATAAATTATACGATTTGCATTGTCTCGGGTTAATTTGTTGGCTAAAGAAGTTAATTAAATCGATATCCTTCACAAAAGCCGCATTTGAATTGGCATTTTTATATCTCTTTATACCTTTTTACAAATTTTTTGTTTTACTGAAAATATAAAAATTACTTTTGCAATCAAAAACAAATTTTACACACACCTTTTTGGCGCAAATTTTGGCGTTTAGGTTACGCATCGCTTAAGCAACGTTGCTTAAGTTTTATAATGTTTTGCTGCGTAAAGGTAGTTTAAGTATTGCGTAAAGTTACGCTGGCCATAAAATATGTTTTATATATAAGGCTTTATTTATAAGGCTGTTACGCTGGCCATAAAATATGTTTTATATATAAGGCTTTATTTATAAGGCTGTAAGTATTTATAACGGATTGGTACTAACCATCGTGTATCCATCTGATAGACCGCAGTCGAAAAATCGTATTATAAAATTACAATGACTCATGAGTTTTCGTTACACATTATCAAGCATTATTAATGTTCTAAACTTAGAGAGGTTTTCGAGCATTAGGTCACTAATTTTAGGAGATGTGGTCATTTTTCTCAATCCGTAGACATACAGCGCTATACAATTATTGACAAGTTTATAATAAATACAACCGTATAATATTGTAGATATTGAGAGGTGTAAAGTTTTGGCTAGCCCATAGCATTCGAAGGCTACCATAAACTCTTCCAATCTGGTCAGTCTGATGTGATTATTCCAAGAAAGCTCCTTGTTGAACATTATGCCGAGATTTTTAGCTGAATCAACGAATTGAGTTTGTAAGTCATTCAGAGATAACTTGGGCAAATAAGACGTGTCAATAGACCTTCTTGCAATAACCGAACATTTTGACTTGCAAGGATTTATGCAGAGGCCATTCGATCGCGAACAGCATTAAGATCTTCCATTAACTTCATATGCTTCATTATCCAAGAGACACAAAAGAAAGCTTTTTCGCACCTTAACAACATCAGCATACATGCCAACCAAAGAGCTTGAGGTACACGAGGAGAGGTCGTTTATGTACATTGAAAAAAATAGAGGACCCAAAATTGATCCCTGAGGAACGCCTCTGCTCAATATCAAAAATGAGGATACACAATTGTTCAATTCAATTTCTTGGTGTTTGTCGTTCAAGTAAGATGAAACAAGACTTAGTGAAGAAGACGAAAAATTGAACTCTCTTAAGGTTCCCAATTACAATATTATGGTTCACAGTTTCAAATGCCTTTGAAAAATCTAATAAATAAATAGTAATAAATAAGTCCGTAATAGATATTATGATGCAAGGGAGGATAGCTTTACCAAAAATCGCATGAATTTCAACAGATCCATTCGAATTAGACTTAGTATAGAAAAAGATTTGTAGATCGTCCACTTTGTCAACAGAAGTAAAACTAAAACTTGGTGGAAAAATAATACTGCGAGAATTATTTTGAGGAGTTGCATACAACAGCGGATCATTAACGGCAGAAACAGGAAGAGTTATAAATATTTAGTTCATTTAGATCAAGACCAACGAGTTTCAAGTCGAGACACACCATTTCTTCATCGACTTTAAAGCCGCATATGACCCGTCAAAACTGATCCAGATGTGTCGCATGACACTAGATAACACGCGATGCAATGTGCAGTTTGGCAGCAGCTCATCTGAACTCTTTCAAACATGCACCGGATTTCGGCAAGGAGATGCGCTGTCGTGTGATTTCTTCAATCTTGTTCTTGACCAGATAGTGCGCAGGGCAGGTGTCAACACGGAAGACACTATCTTCAACAGATCAGTCCAAATGCTGGGGGTATGCGGACGATATAGATATCATCGGTCGATCCCAGCGTGCCGTGATAGAGGCTTTCACGGCTATTGAAGAGCAGGCGAAACTTGTTGACCTTGAAGTGAATGAGGACAAGACTAAATATACGCTATCAACAAGCAAACAATCATCTGTCCACCGACTAGGACAAAATGTCACTGTTGATAGCAGCAACTTCGAGGTAGTTAAGGAGTTCATCTACCTCGGGGTAAACATCAACTCCACAAATGGCATCTTAGTGGAGATCCCTCGAAGAATTACCCTAGGAAACCGCTGCTACTTCGGTTTGGCAAAACAAATGGGCTCAAAACTCCTAACTCGAAGGACAAAGTGCATGCTCTACAGAACGCTTATCTTGCCAGTTCTGCTATACGGCGCCGAGTGCTGGACGATAAGCAGGAAAGGAGAGTTAATACTGGGATCCTTTGAAAGAAAAATCCTTCGACGGATATTTGGTCCTGTGTGCGAGGAGGGCGAATGGAGGAGAAGATACAACCGCGAACTCTATGAGCTGTACCAAGATGTGGATGTAGTCCGAAAAGCTAAAACTCGTCGACTACATTGGCTCGGCCACATCGACAACAACGTTCCAGCCAAGAGGATCTTCGAATCCCAGCCTCCAGGTTAGAGACGACTAGGAAGACCGAACCTCCGTTTTAAAGACCAAGCCATCGCGGATGCCAGAGCGCTTGGTCTGGACAACTGGAAGCAGCGTGCTCGGGATCGCAGAGGGTGGAAGGCAGCCGTGTCTCAGGCAGGGACTCTTCACTGGTCGGGAGCCCGTTAAGTAAGTAAGTAAGTAGATCAACGTTGTTACAACAGGTTTACCTATTCCAATACTCTTCAATGTTTTTCCAAAGTCTATGCTTGGCTTGGGAAGGATCAAGTTGTGGAGCGTAGAGGCATCTTTCAGCCTTGTGTATTTCAAAAGTCGCCCTATTTCTCAGAGACCAATACGCATCATGAAGCACATCTAGACGAAAACGTTTCCAACGCTCGTCGGCCTGGTCACGCTCTAGAATTAAGAGTTTTATTTTGTTATTGAACCACGGACGATTTCTCACGTCGGATTTAGTTTTAAGAGGAACGTGATTGTTAAAAAGATTACGTATGTAATCGCTTTTTCGCTTTTTAACACATGTTGCTGGATGACCCTTTATGTCATCACCACTTACTTTAAGCTTTCGAAGTAAACTCTCCGGTACATATCGGCACTTAATTTGTGGCACTTTTAAACATTGTCGCTGCGAATTATCTCGTAGCTAATCTAAAAAAACTGCTGTAAATATCGAAACGTACATTTTTCTCAAACCTAAGAATAACAATTTTTTTTTGGATGGAAAATTATGAATGTAAAGGCGTTTCCCTGTACCTATCGAAAACAAAAAAAATCTCATACCAACACACTTATATCACACTCAAATCGCTTTCGAAAAATGAATGCACCTACTTTTATGTCTTAAGTTTTACAAGTGGGTACTCGTTGGCAAGGTTGGGTTTGAGTAGATGTACACTTTAATATGAGCAGCGCTTGGGCGAGGGTTTATTTTTCTTGCTTTTGTTTTGAATGCGGCTTATATATCATTGAAAGTGCTAAGTGGTTTACTTCTTTAAGTGAATGTGTGAGGGTCCTACTTTCCGCTATATGAAGCCACTAGGTAGCTTCTTCATAAGACCATTAAATCAGAAGAAGAATATGCTTTTGAATGCTTGATGATTAAGTTTTTGGAGTTATTCGGAGATAGCCAATTACCTCGCCAAAATTATTCCGCACCCAAAGTTTGTCAAAAAAAACAAATATCACTCAAACAAGAATAATTGAATTTTGAAATTTTGAAATTAATGTAGAGAGAAATATGAAATAAAGGAGAAAGAGTTTTCAGTATACAATTGTTGCCATTTCTCAGCTACATCATTACCGCAAAATAAAGTGCTCCAGTGACAAGTTACTCGATAGTATGCTTTTAACTTCCAAATGATAAAACTTTATTACAAAAATCAGTGTTCGTTTGCGCAAACGCGGTAGCCCTTCAAAGTCGGCTCTGAGCAGTTCGATAAGCAATCAGCCAACACCCGTTCTTCAAAGGAACGTTAGATCGGCCGAGACCATCGCCGCAGTCCATGAAAGTGATTCCTCGAATCACAAATTCAGCCTTATGCCGACTTCAAAGTAGCGGATTTTGAGTTGGCATGGACCTGTACCCGAACTGACCGGGATGTTCAAACTAATTATAAACCTCTTCAAAAACGACGTTGGTAAGGCCATCGCAATCAACGGCGAGAAGGACACATTAATGCGAACCAATTTCTTTTAGCCCGAATTGAAAGGCATGGACGTGAACTGCATGTGGTTAAAGCAAGAAGGCGATATACGAGAATGAAGCAAACGACACAATGAATGAACGATTTGGCGACCAAGAGCTTGCTATTTGACCCCGTTAGGCGTTTTCTTGTGGGTCTTTCTAAAGTCTTCTGTTAACCTACGACTAACTAGTAGGCTTATAAACTCAAAGCTAGGTGCTGCTTCAGCCAGAAGATTTATCAATAGGGATACCCTGCAAGGTTGTGTCCTATCCCCACTTCTTTCGAATTTAAGAAGGGAGAATTACTAATTTAGCGGTGAAAAAACTGCTGAGGGGATGCACCTAAATACCACAAACTTACTTCTACAAAACGCCCTTAAAAAGTTAACAAGACGGACTGAGAGTTGTAGTCTGGACATCAAACCCCACAAAACTGAACTTATCTTCTTCAGTAGGATATACAAAATCCTACATATCGACTCCCCCTTACTTAGGGGGACTAGTTCAATCTTCTCTGATGAAGCCAAATATCTATTGAAATCACTTTTTAAGTTTTGAAAAAGTAGATTTTCCCAAAAACGGCACCTACGATTTTGATATAATTTTGCACATAGACACTCTTAACATAATTGTTCGAAATATCGGGTTTTTCAATACGAGCGCTACAAAAGTTATTTTAAATAAAACAAAAACTGTTTTGGATATCAATGAAATTCTTTATTATTGTGAAAGTACGTTCGATGCCATTATGTATGGAACTCGATATCTTTTACATGGCCACCACGGGCACGCTTGCAGAAGTCTAATTTTCGACGGTTTTCAAGCATAAATCGGCCGATACTGCTGCAATTTCACGTTCGATATTCTTACGAAGTTTATCAATCGTCGCTGGCTTGTTGGCATAGACATAGACTTGACGCAACCCAACAGGAAATAGTCTAACGGCGTCAAATCGCACGACCGAGGCGGCCAAACGTCTGGACTGGACATTTCGTGAGATAACACGTTCTCCAAACTTGGTTTCCAATAAATTGATTGTGACATTCGCTGTGTGGCTTGTGGCGCCGTCCTGTTGGAACAACATGTCCTCCAAGTCCATATCATCCAATTGGGGCCAAAAATATTCGGTTATCATTGAACGGTAGCGATTCCCATTCACAGTAACGTGCCGGTCTTGATCATCACGGAAGAAGTACGGCCCAATGACGCCGCCGGCCCATAAACCACACCAAATCGTAATTTTTTCGGGATGCAATGATGACTCACGGAGTACGTGTGGATTGCTACCTGACCAATAGCGCATATTTTTTTTATTGACGAAGCCATTCATCCAGATATGAGCCTCATCGCTGAAGATGATTTTTCGATGAAAATCCGAATCATTTTCAAGTTGTTGCTCAGCCCAATTCACTAACATACGACGTTTGTGGTGGTCAAGCGGCTTCAGTTCTTGCGTCAATTTAATCTTGTAAGGATGTAGGCCAAGACCTTTTCGCAAAATTCGCCACAACGACGTCACAGAGATGCCCAACGCTTAAGGACGTGTGAGAGACACATTTGGGCTTTCTTCAACTGAAGCCTCAGCGGAGGCAATATTCTCGGCACTACGGGGACTTCTTTGTTCACGGGAACATTTTGTACTGTGTCTGTGGATTCAAATTTTTCCACTAAACGCTCAATTGTTGATCTGCTAGGACGATTATGACGACCATAAATTGGACGTAGCGCTCTTAACGTTGAGGCCACTGACTCCGAATTTCGGTAGTAAATTTTAATAATTTCGACTCGTTGTTGGCTCGTATATCTTTCCATCATGAAATGGCAAACCATGCTGAAGAGAAATGTCAAAAGAGCGGCAAGAAATATGGCGTCGTTTGCTGTCCCCGTCGCTCTACTTTTGTAGCGTCCCTGTTGAAAAACCCTGTACAAAAAGTTATCAAAATCGTTAGAGCCGTTTTTGAGAAATCGAATTTAATTTAAATTTAAGAAAATCGTTATATGTAAAATAAATAAAAAAAATATTATTTAAAAAATCGAAGTATGCAAATTTGTTCGACTTTATAGTATAAAACAACTTTAAATTTTTTTGAAGTTCCCCTTATTAGTTTTCGAGATATTGGCGGTTTTAAAAATTACCGTTAATCGAATTTTTTTTTCAAAAACTGAGTATGCAGTATTTTTGGCCCCCTCCCAATTATTCTTAGTACAAAAACGGACAAAGTTTCTTGAAGCCATTTTCTAGAAAAATAGTGATAAGTGATTTTCACCAAAAAAAAAATTGCATGGTTACCTTTATTGCTGGCTAAGGTACAATGGAGCAATACCAGTGGTTGCGTCATAACCCGAAGCCTGTGGCCTGTTGTCGACATCAAAAGATCAAAATCCCTAGTCACTCTTAATAGAGGTCAAATCCGGATGCTCGTCCGGGTATTAACCGGACACTGCGTGATCGGAAACATGGCTAAAAAGCTAGGGGTCTTTGCAAATGACATCTGCAGAAGCTGCAGAGTCGAGGAAGAAATAGAGTCCGTGGAACATCTCCTATGCCACTGCCCAGCTCTACAAGAACTCCTGCATGGGAGCACGGTTCTTCGTAAGCTTGGACGACGTGGCTAGGGTACCTCTATCAGACCTAAAACTTTTCCTCAACAGATCTAAGTGGTTTTGTTAGTTGCATTTCCTTGCATGTACAAACAGGGTACTCACAATGAGCCTTTAAGGCCTCCGATTGAAGTTTGCTTCTGGTGCAAAACAGTCCTCCTAACCTAACCTAACCTATCTTAATTGGTAAATGATAAAGCAAAACATAAAACATGCCCTGCGATGTAATCCAAAAAACCTTATATACGAACTTTGAAGCAAATCTGTCGAAACGTTTCGCCATATGGTGCCCGGACAGACAGACAGACAGACGGCATTGGTGGACCCACTTCTTTGGACTTCTCTATAGTAGTAATATTATCCCTCATACTCAGTTTGAGTTCAAAATTTCCGCACGATCGCAAAAACTTTCTCTTTAGTATACTAATGTATACGAGAAAGTTAAAAATTTGATATCGAAATGATTCGCATTGCACTACTAAAATATTTGCTCGATTGGAAGCACCCTGTGATATACGACATTTTTTTTTTTTTTTTTTTTTGTCAATTGCTGATGAACGAAAAAAGCAGACGGCGTGCCGAAACGTAAACATGGCGAATGGTACTATTACCCAGTCCACAAACACTCAAGGATTGGCCTTGGGATTTGTTGATCAGCATGCCGAATGCAAGACCAATCGGAAATTATATTCGCTTAAACTCGAATATAATATCGGGTTGCGATCATCGGAATTCTGGAAATGATAAATTCTCCACCTTGAACTTGAAGTATTGCCATGAGTTGGATAATTGGTTGCCTCGGCTTCATTTGTTACAGTGCGATAGTTTTTTAAGGAATGCAGTAGACCAACATATCAAGTTTGCGTGATCCACATCTTTGTTATTTGCCGCCAAAAACTCTCGTCCACTCAAAAAATTTTAACTTTAGGAACTGGTCTTTTCATTGCCGCATTGATCGTTTGATGGTGCGCCGATCTGGCCCATAAAGTTGATTTATATTCAAGCGGTTGCAATAATCCGATGCGATGGTAAAGGCGAAGTGAGAATTACTGATTTATGATCATCGACAAAAGAAAATTAAAGTCGACTCTCTAGAGCAGACTGTACCTTCTATTTTGGAATGAATCTGTGTTCAATCGTCGTATCCTTCCTTGAGTATTCAATAGAAAATGTTGTGCTTCTATCGTAATTCGGTTTTGCCACAAAGCGCGATGAAGGTATGAACCTGCGCTGTCATTCAGCATATAAAGCCATTTTCAATTTATTCCACTTTTTATTTCTGTCCATGTGTCAGACATAACGTTGCATACGGACTTACATTTTTTGTGATTTTCTTACCCCTCCATAATTTATTGACCATACAATTCGGTCCACACCAAAGTAGGGCTTTTCTAAATAAAAATTGGAGATAGATCCTTACTCTAGAATGAGTTTTTTTATAGAATTTATCCACAAATCGTATCCGGTAACATTAAGTTGATTCAGGAAGCCAGGAAGACCTCAATATAAAGTCTTCGAATCCATTAAGCTAGAAGAGGTACATAAAGAGGATAAAAGGAGGATATATTTCGACAGTGTGTCACGAAAACTCCACGTGAACCCTGGAGATGAAGACTTAGAGGTTGAATAGAGAAAAATAGAAGAAATCGACACTGGGAAAAAGGGGACAACTTGGTGGAAAAACGACATAAGGGAGGAAGTTAAAGAAAAGAAGAAATACATACGAATCCGTTAAACGGCTGATGGAAAAGAAGCAGTTAAGGAAGCAAAGAAAATACAGGCTGGTCATAGAAAAGGAAGAAGGGCTGGATACTTGGCGGAGGTATTTTAGGGAAAAATTAAAAAAAAGATGAACCCTACATAATGAGGACGGAATCGTTTATTTCTAGAAGTTGAAGACGAAAAAACAGACGGACCAGTTAGAGAAGAAGAGGTTAAGTATGCGTAAAGTAAATTTGACAATACCATTTCACAAGAAAAGTAGGAGCTTACCGATAACACTATAGTGGAAGAAGACCTGGAAGAGCAGCAGGCGGCGTTCAGAACGGGTAGACAAACAAAAGACCACGTCTTCACATTAAGAGCCATCATGGACAAATGGATGGCTAAGTGGAAGATCCTTTTCCTAGCGTTCATAGTCTTAAAAGCGGCGTTTGATAGCTTGCCAATTGTACATGTATGGGAGGCACTAAAAACTAAATATGTCCCAGAGAATCTGATAAACGTTATTAAAAGGCAAACAGAAAAGGCAAATATTGGGAACTGCAATTCCATTCAGGCTACGAAACGTATTACAGAAGTGGTCCAATTATCTACCCAGAAAGGGAATGGATGTTAATATATATAAATAAGAGCAAGGTAAAGTGGGTCCTAAAGAGGATAGGTTGACAGAGATTCTGCATATAAAATGCAACGGCTGTAAGGGAAACATAGACTAAACGAGAGATAGGCACAACAACAGAACTCAAGCTTTACAACACGGATATAAACCGCTATTAGGAAAACATATGAGTAAGTTCCAGAAAACAGAGATGAAGTACGTACGAAAGGTCGCAGAAAAAGCTAGAAGAAATATTGTCAAAAACTCCCTTAAAGCAGTTGATGAGGCAGAAATACATCGCTGCCTACCTGGTGAACCAATTCCCTGACTGCATATCGTATGACAATGACAAAATAGTTACTGCTATCCGCAGCAAAACAATGATTTTCTTGCGGTAGAACGGAGTCCATTGAAGTACTCAAAAAGTTCGACTGCAAAATTTCACTCTGCTTCGGTGAAATAAAACTTCGCCCTCTCAACTCCCCTAAGGATAAAGTCCCACCCAGCACGAGCCATGGTTTCATAAAATACGTATCAATGGACTTCGAGGAAAATCACATAAGTTGATATTTGACAATACTAATGACCACCGTAGAGCTGCAACGCTCATTAGAGATCACATAAACTTACTCCCCATTCCAGATTTCATCTCCAAGGACCCGCTTGCGATACATATGGCAACCGCGAAGAAGTCACCAAACTGGTTAGATCTTGCCAAATTTTAGGACGGCAAATTATTATTGGTTGCGATGCCAATGCCCATCATACAATTTTAAACTTTCTTATGAAATCAAACATGGACATTTCCTGAGTTACCCCTAGACCTACTCCTATGGATTTTTCACAAAAAGTTATATCATACATCACTGGCATGTGTCTAAAGAGCCCTCAATGTCAGATCACTGTCATATGACTGGAAATTCATATAAAGAGTTCAACTCTCTACTTGTTTGGAACTGTCTAAATATTCTAAAACAACTCACTTCCCATAACAGAGTGACACTTTACTGGGTCCCAGGACACGATGGAATTCTTGGTAATGAAGAGGCTGACGAGCTAGCACGAAAATCCTCTGCATCTCCTTTCATTGACCCAGAGCCCTTCTGAGGACTATCCACCAGTAAGCAAGGAGAGATAGCTAAAATGGTTCGGACATCTATGTTGGACGAGCCAAGTATGAGGGACAGAACCCTGGGAAAGATATGAAGAAAGAGCTGGGACCGACTCAACTGGAAAAGAAGGATATCAGGAAATGTGGACTGAATCAGAAGAAGAAGTCGGTAACCAGAAGTCAATGACCTCCTGTCTATCACTTTTTTCTTCCTTCCTTCTTCACTTCTTCCAACCCATTTATTCGTTGATGACAATACCGCCTATTCGTTTTCGGATTTATGTCCCTCATCTTCGGGCGTGGAGCTGAAAAGGAAACGTATGTTAAGCTCATTAAATTCTGGACAGCATTCTTAAGTGGGGTTAAACCAATAGAGTACAATTTAATGCTTCCAACACAACACACAAACACAACCGTCGAAACCGAAAGACTACCCATCCTCGGTATGTGCGTTAATGACAAACTTCGTAGGAATGACCACATATTCGACGTCGCCAAGAACGCAGCGAAATGCGTAGGCTTCCTCAAGCGATGCAAGTAATATTTCACGCCTTCTGATCTGGCTAGAATTTATAAGGCGCTTATTAGCCCCAAACTTGAGTATAATGGTCATATCTGGTATGAACTGGTGCACCAATTACATATTTGGAGCTACTGGACAGATTTCAAAAACGTGCGATTAAACTTTTTGGCGATCGAAACTTTGCGAGATCGCTTGACTTTCTTAGTCATCGTCGCAATCTCTCCTGCCTGTTCCACCATAGCTGCGCGAACGAAATAGCCAGTTCCATTCCACCCCTACAGTAGTTCAACCGCAATACTCGCCAAGCTAGGAATGTACATCAGTTCACCCTTAAGCCTTTATTCGGAGTTCGTTTCTTAACCGTACAGTACGAATGTGGACTGCTCTATTACGCTCTGTTTTTTCCTACACATTATAGTTTACGGACATTTAAAACCAACGTTCATCAGTATCTCCCTTTCTCTAATCCTTCATTGCTCTAATGTCCGCTGTCTATTATAAAAGTATCCAAAGTCCTTTTAGTTCGCATACATTATAAAGGGTGATTTTTTAAGAGGTTTAGAACTTTTTTAAAAAAAAAAAACACAAAAAATTCGAAAAAATGAATGAAATATTTATTTGAATCGATAGTTTGAACCTTGCAATTTAATGTTTAAAGATAATTTCATGCAAATGTTGACCGCGGCTGCGTCTCAGGTAGCCCATCCGCTGAGTCCAATTTTGGCATACTCTTTCACACATATCGGCCGGTATCTCACGAATGAATGCATGGATGTTGGCTTCCAGTGCGTCAATCGAAGCGGGCTTGTCCCTATACACATTAGCCTTGGCATACCCTCACAAAAAATAATCTAATGGTGTCAAATCGCACGATCTAGGCGGCCAATTGACCGGCCCGAAACGTGAAATTAACTGTTCACCAAACTCGCCTCGCAATTGCGCCATTGTTTCGCGTGCTGTGTGGCATGTGGCACCGTCTTGTTGAAACCACATATCATGCAAGTCAAGAACTTCCATTTCGGGCAAAAAAAAGTTTGTTATCATCGCTCGGTAGCGTTCACCATTGACAGTAACGCTGCGATTCGCATTATCTTTGAAGAAATATGGCCCAATAATGCCGCCGGCCCATAAACCGCACCAAACAGTGGCTTTTTCGGGATGCATTGGTAGCTGTTGCAATGCTTCTGGCTGATCTTCACTCCAAATGCGGCAATTTAGCTTATTTACGTACCCATTCAACCAAAAATGAGCCTCATCGCTGAACACAATTTTTCGATAAAAAAGCGGATCCTCGGCCAGCTTTCCAAGAGCCCATTCGCCAAAAATTCGGCGTTGTGGTAGGTCGGCTGGCTTTAGTTCTTGCACCAGCTGTATCTTAAAAGGCTTTACGCCCAAATCCTTCCGCAAAATTTTCCACGTAGTGCTGTAACAAAGGCCTAACTGCTGGGAACGGCGCCGAATCGACATTTCGCGGTCTTCTGTCACACTAGCTGATACGGCCGCAATATTTTCTTCAATACGCACAGTACGTAAACGTGTTGGTGGTTTAATGTCCAACAAAGTAAATTTGGTGCGAAATTTGGTCACAATCTTCCGAATAGACTGCTCAGAAGGTCGAGAATGCCGATCATAAAATGGAAGCAGCGCGCGATGAACATTTCGAACCGAGCACGAATTTTGATAGTAAAATTCAATAATTTGCAAGCGTTGTTCATTTGTAAGACGATCCATGGTTAAATTGCAAACCAAACTGAAGCTGTTTGACAGTGACACAAGGTACTAAACACACGTCAGCTGTCAAAACCAGTGTTGCCAAAACCAAACCAGCTAAAAAATCACCCTTTATAAATAAAAACATTCTGTTTTTTTTTCATTAAAAACATTTTATTTTATTTACATTATAATACAGTACTACTAACTAACTATTAATTATAGTTTTATATCTAAACTAATACAATCATACAGGATACTTTACAAATAACCAAGAATCAACTTAATTCTATCTACTTTTTATTTAAATATAAATATTTACGTTAACCCTTATAACATAAGTTATGTGAATTTTTATTTTTAATGCAGACTGTTAATCAAACCAATATTATGGTATGCAAGCCGGCATTTTGCACAATTATTTTTGCCGATTTATTCCATAATATTATGAAAGATACGACGCCAATATCGTCGCAAGTCTATGCTGTGATGTTTCGATGGAGTGATGAAAAAAAAGAGAAGAAATGTCATCACAAACAGTAAGAGATAGTGACCAATCTTTTTTTATATTAATTTCTTGTTTATATCTTCGGTTGAAGATATTTGAAGAATTGTGTAGAAAAAAAAACGGCCCACTTAACTAGCGCTAAAACATTCCATGTAATGTGGCTGATTGAATCCGTTTCAATGGGATTTAGGACAGCCTAACGCCCCAAGGAAGGTGATTCACTCCGTCTCCGTTGTAGGTCTGAAATGAAATAAGAAAAACAAAAATCAATATTGCTAAACAATTTAAATAGAAAATTTTATTTTAATAAAAATAGAGTTTTGAAATTGCCTAATCAGTGTGATGATTCATCACATTTTAACTGTCTGACTGGCCTGCTCTTCGATGAACCCGACAAATTTGAATGCAAAATATTTCTATAGGAGGTATACATAACATGTTGCTTTAAATGTATTTTATTTTATTTTTCCTAACGTAATAGAAAATTACATAACATCTGCAATAAAACCATTTTTATGGTCAAGTGTACGGAAATAAATCATAGTGTTGGTTGGTTTGGCATTTTACGTAGCCAGTATTTGTCATCGTTTTTATTGCAGATTGAATTTTGTGGGAGGATAATGAATATGTATCTATGAAGATTTGTGTAGAAATTTATATTTTGTAATTTTTATGGAAATCATTTTGAAGTTATTTCATGTGTGACGAGGTGACGGGGGATGGGGATGGATTCCTAAGCAATAACGCATTAAAAAAAATAAGAAAATTGAATCCAAACTTCAAACGCTTGAAAGATGCGAGCGATGCTATACATTCATTTCCTGTAAAGTGCAGAGCATTGACGAGAGCACGACGCATTCTTTGAAATGATAAACTATTTCCCATTTTATTCAATTTAGCACACAATTAGCAAGTGTCCAACAAAACAAAAACACCAAGACTCAATGCTCTGTTTATGATGACTGGCTAATTCTTTCTTAGAAGTTACGATGAGCACCTTCAAAGAAGGACATACGACGGAAAAATTTACAGAATATTTTTTTAAACATGAAGATGTTGATCTCTAGAGCCCGAGCTGCTTTTGCCTTTCCAAAAAGACTTTTTTATAGCAACTCCATGAAAGGGTGACATGGCTCTCATTCAGCCGATGCTCCTATATAATGTCCCGTGTGGTTCAACACAGTGTTGCCCTTTTCAAGGCTCGGGAACCCTGGCCCTGGGCCCTTTTTCAGCTTTCAGTCAGAATTTTTTCTTTATTGCACGAAAAATGAAAAAGTACGAAACACTAATAAATATCTCCAAAAAATAAAATGTACTGATCACTGCCCGTTTTCTCTTAGAGTTGATAAACGCACCCGCGTTACATCACTGGAATCGATTTGCAAATCTTGGTCAATTAACATATTACTAAAAAAGAGGAGTTTTGCAAAGATGTTACTAAACTTGCTAAGCATTTATAGCACGTAGAAGTAAAGTGTTGGACTTGAAATATGCGTATTTCAAAGCTCTAAGGACTCAAATTTATTTTATGGAATTAGGCGAAGGAAAAGTTAAATTTTTTTGTTCAAATTCTAATTCATAAACTCAAAATTAAATATTTTTAAATTCACGAACCTGCTTCTTCTGAGTATCTAATCATAAAAATACTAAAATCCATTCATTCATTCGTTCCGTAGGTCCAGTCAAAAGAATTACAACTTTGTTTTATATTTATTATTAAATGATTAGTGATACATTTTTGCTGCTGTTTTTGTTTTTTTGCTTTATTAGTATTTTATCTGAAAGCCCCTTTTATTAGTTTCGGGCCCCTTTTTAAGCCCCTTTATGAAATTTTGCAGCGGCAATACTGGTTCAACATAGGAGCAAGTAGGTTGGAAAAGATTTGGGTATTTGAGAGGGCCTGCCTTCGGGCTTGCCTAGACAATTTCCTGATCAAGATGGCTCGACGGCACATTGCGGTGAGGGCAATGTCACCGACGAATTACCTGATCTTTGGGGCTTATTATCTCACTTATAGGTGCCATGAGAGGATGCGTCTTTGCGGCTTTGTCCACCCTATGATCAGGCAGGTCTGAACCAGGATAGATCGGAGATACAAAGCACTTAAATTTAAATTTAAATACTGAAATATAAGTTAGGTTCAGTCAAAAGACAACATTTTTATTAATTTTAGCTTAGCTTAGAGCGCCCGCATGGGGCCAGTAAGTTAATATTCAAATTACATAGTAAGCATTTTTGTCTAGCATGTACGAATAAATAAATTAAATGAATAAAAAGCATTAAAAAACTGAACTGCACTGTTTTAGATCAACGGTGGCGGATGGTAGCTTTCACATCCTCGACGAGAGTAACTGGTACAGGAATTTCTGGCCTGATATTCTAGGATAAAATTAGGGCCTTGTTCCTAAGGTGGGGGCTGTGCCGTCGGGATATATTTCCAAACAAGACAAAAAACTGTATGTTTTGAGAGGACAAAATTAGCCTCGGATACTAATTTCATCAATGGACATGAGAGAATAAACCTGGAATGTGCGAACACTCTTCAATATTTATGTTGAAGAAACTCATGAATTTGAGTCTGTCCTAAGGCTGAGGAGTCTAAGGAACTTGTCCCGAGAACGATGTCAAAATACTGCTCAAGACTTCAATGTTAAAGTCGGGAAGGAAAACATATTTGGCTGCTGCAAACTTTCCAACAGGAGAAGCTTGCCTGAGTAGAGCGCCTGCTTAAAAAAGAAAAAAATCTTTTAAGACGCACCTACCACAGCCACCAACAATGGAGACATCATCAGAAGGTAGACGAAAAAGCAAATCTCAGAGAAAAAGCTCGTTGTATGAAGATCAAACCCAGTGCAGACAAAAAGAAAGATCTGCTGTAGAATTAAAAAACAGTACGCAGTATCCCAATTCAAGCAAAAGTATGAGTCACGCGATGGAAATCAATTTGCAGCTGATCAAGTGCAAAGCGAGAAAAAGCTACCCATCGACGAGCTGGGAATAGTATATGCAGCTGCATTTTTAGAGCTGATAAACAGGCATCTTGTAAAGAGGAAGAATAGAATCCACATCTAGTCTAATAAGATAACCAGCCTCGCCATCCAGTATAGATAATGTTGGTTGAGCTATGAAAAGCCTTAAGAATAATAAGGATGCCGGATTTCATGGTCTACCAGCTGAAACTGCCACGTCCGCATTCCTCAGGCAACGGAATGGCTCAGGTCAGACTGTGAATCTGGAAATGAATTCCATATTTCATTTATTTTCACGGATGGCTCCAAAATCGGACAGGGTTCTGGTCGTGGCGTCTTTGTGGAATGCGAGAACAAGTGGAAGTATTTGCTATGCGTTATGTAGTTACCAGCAAGTGGAGGGCAATGACAGACAAGTTGCACTTAAAACACTGCTCAACTGTGTTACCTCGTCAAAGATAGTGGTCCAACTGAAGCTTTCTCTGAACTCGGTCGGAGGGCTAAATACAGTAAAACTTGTTTGGGTCCAGGGTCAATGAGATCTCCGATAAGCTTGCTAGGCAAGGTTCAAAAGAAGTTTTCTCAAGACAGCGGAACACTTCCTCTGTAGTCTGCATTTGTCCTGCCTTTGCTCGCATCAGCTCAAAGTTCAAAAGTAGATGCTCCGTTTAAGACATTTTGGTTAACGAGATAGTTCTTCTGGTGTCTTCGAACTTACTTTGCGACTTGCCTTTAGGCGCAGATCTCAGTAGTGATAGATGATGTTTTTTTTTCTACTTTTGTAAGAGTTGAATGGAGTTGAAAGAGGCTTGATTTCCCAGCAGTGTCGTATTGTGTTGTATTGTAACATTTTCTTATTATCCATTTATTTGGAAAAGGAGCCCCTACTTGCGGACTATTTTAAAGTGAGATGTCTGGTAAGTAAGCTTCCAATATGGTGGAAAGACGACCACCCTACTATTTTTGTTTTTAAAAGAAGGTAACAGCAAAATCATACAATGGACCGATATCTAAGTTTGAGTGCTAAGAAGACTGTTCTAGATTAGTTTAGATTGCGAAATGAGGTGGGCCTCGGTACTCATATCACAGTGGACTTATTTCTATGGCCTCGTTAGAACTCGCATAAGATTCCGCATTTGTTGATAAGTTTGGCTAAGATTTTGAGTGATGAGGCAGTAATATAAGTAGCCTCGAGGTAGATACTATCTAGAAGCCGAAGACGTCTTGTTGCTAAGCAGTCGTAGTGGAACAGAACAGTGCTCTGCTGTTTCTTCGTCTTCGTGGCACATTCGACAAGTGTTGTCTTGAGCAATTCCCATAGCCATGAAGTGTTTTTTTTTTTTACTCTTCAATGTCCCCTCAAGAATCTGGTAACTTTGTTTGTTTGCCCTCTGGATAGTGTGGGGAGTTGCTTAGTCCTTTTTGGAGAAGGGAATGGTAGAAATAGTTTCGCCTGTCTGTTACCTTCAGTTTCCCTGCAGTAAGGAAGTTATGCCACAGAATGGTCTGGGCGTCATAAATGGTGCCGCAGAACCTTTCATGGCTAGTTCAACAGCCTTTATTTTCCCATCGAAGCCGCTATGTCCAGGCACCCAGATTAATTGGACTCTAATGGTGCCAGCTAGTGTTGTGAGTAGTTGGATACAATCCCAGACTAATTCAAATGCTCGTACGACAAGCATGCCTTGCTCGGGTATATTCAAATCTAACCCCAACCCAACGGGTTATAACAGTTAATAATAAATATAAAACGGAAACTAATACGCTGTTTCCGAAATTCATAAAACATGCAGAGAAAAGTAAAAGTACCCTAACTACCCTACAACAAACCACACTTCTTTCCTCTATTGTGCTGTTGCTAGAGCCCAGTTCATAATGGCTCATGCTACACAGGTGCGTGGCTATGAAAATGCAAATCAGTGGCATAGAGTAATTATACTGTACTACTTTCTGCAGCAAGTATTTTTTTTTTTTTGCTCCTACTCATAGGCATTATGGAAGCCTATGTTTGCCTGTACAAGACGATGACCATGTCGAAACAGGTCTGCACGAAGTCGACTTGTAGAAACTACATAAATGGATCACTGTGTGCAAAAGAAGTGAGCATCGACCGGCAGATTTGTATGATGGTAAAACAGTAAAAGTGAATGAAATTGAAAATGTTACAAGGTCGTTCGTTGCTTTTTGTATTACTTTTGAGACCATGCATGCTAGGAACAGGTTAAACGGAAACGTGTGTAGATGATTTTAGTAAATTTGAGATTGTGAGTAGCAGGTGGCCGGATGAACAGGCGCCTGGGTGATCGACAAGGCTGCAACAAAATGGAGATTGTAGTAACTTAATTGGGATTTATCTGAACATAAGTTGATTGCGCTTAAGTCTGATGTTTTGTCCTTAAAATTGTATTCGAATATCATTAGTAGTTTTAACGGGGTATGTACAACACGCATACAAAGAACAGGTTTAAAAATGCACGGACTTGGTCAAACAGATGATGTATTTTTGAACCTCTTTTATCTCCATTTTTGCGGAAAAGTTCCACTGTTAGACCTCTGCCTTGCGTGGGTTTTGCATATTTTTTTAACCCTTTCTGATTGAGCAAGGCCTATTTGCGTCTACATACCAAGGGAGTGAAGTCTCACGACCTCTTCCAGATGGCGAGATGATGTGCTCCAGTACCATTGTTATTTAGCCCTCTCGTGAAGACAGCATTTTTGCAATCATTCTTAAATTTCAAACTCAAACAATTCATGCAACAATTTTTCAAAATGAAAATAAAATCGATTTTCTCACAAACTGCTCAAATGATATTCTTAGAATTTTTTACTTTGAATACCTGGGATGTTTCTGCAAAACAAAATTAATAAAATCGTAGGCTCGGAGATTTTAAAAATGTAGTTTCTCCTTACCCCAAAAATAACGACACCCAAAGTAAAAAGTCTTTCTTTTTATTTCAAAATTGTAACTTCATCATCGTCTGACTACAGTATTTCGGTTTACTTTACAAATACTAAGTTACTTATTCGTTTTTTTCGAAATTTTATCACATCAAGCTTGAAACCATGAAAATAAGTTAAAGAAAAGCAGGGCCAAGTTCCTAGTTCATGCAGATTTTTCAAAGCAAACAATATTTTGTTAAAAAAACGTGCACAAAAATTATGCGTAAAAAACTTGTTAAGGAGGTCAGATTTTGTGAATATCTTAACCCTTTCCCGTCAACCTTTTAAATCTTTTTTTTCAATTATATGAGTGGCAGTGGGCGTATGCGAATGCTTACACTTAAACATTTCGTACGGCAACGTGAAATAACGCCAAACGTAATAAGGCCAAATTCTAAAAATTATGCATTATTTCCAAGAAAGAGGACTGAATCCCCTTAATAAATTTGGCTTTATTTCATGTCACCATTTCGTCACCATTTCATACATTGGAGAGCATTTTTTTCGGAACTTCAGCTTTCTAACTCAAAATTTTAAGGCCTTAAATCCAATGACGGACGGAAGGACATTGTCATAAATTTTGATGCTGATCAGAAATATATAAACTTTTAGAGGTCTTCAACAAATACGGTTATGACAAACTATGCGCCTTGGGATAGTATATTGAAAGAGACCATAAAACATACTTAAAAAAAGGTAGTCCGATAGCACAATCCATCAAGTTATAATAGCAATCAAAAAAGCTTTAATATTGAAGACCGTATAAAATCGTGACCAGTTGTGGAAAAAGGAAAAACTATTTCTTATTATGACTGACTTGATCGTAATCGATTTCTGATTTCGCCATATCAAAGGCTTCATGGCGTCTTCGCCTTATTACAAATTATACTCTTTTAAGGCATGCTATAAAGAAATAACATTATTCCTCGGGCTAAGCTATAGTGTTTCCTTCGGAATTCAGGTTAACAAGTCCTTGCTTCCTGGATTTGGTTGTTTCCATGCCGCATCATAAATTTTTTCAACACTTATTGAGAAATCTGGCATTACATGTAGTTTACTTTTAAAATAATTAATGTATATATATATGATTTCCTATGTAAATATTTTTGAAAGCTGTTTACACTAAATCTTTAAAAATTAAATTGTTAAACAGCGGCCCGGAGAATTTCGGCAAGGTCCAGGGCCCGGAGATAGAACTAAATTCTCGGAGTCTCCGGGCCAAAATACTGCTGTTGGTAACCCTAGGCTTGTTGAACATCACTGCCTATCACACAAAATGTCCGGTTATTATATTAGTTAAGGTAAAGAGAGAGCTCCTTTCAAAAGCTAAGTACAGTGGATTTTCTTTGATCCAGCTTTGGCCACATTGGTTAAGCTGCTTCAACCTTAAGCTTGTTTTTTATAGCCGCGCATCGGCGTGAATAAAGTACTTGGCAAACTCCATTGGCGCATTAAACTTCAAGGATTTCCTTTTAATATTTTGGAAGAGCCTCGTTCCCATGGCCATGACTTGTTACCCAGTAAAGGGTGAAGCTGTCTGTCTTTATCGTTAAGATATTTACTCTGCATTAGATAAGGTTTTGAAAGCTGCCTAGCAAATGCCGGTAACTTCAGCCTGAAAGACTCAATGATTATGGAGATTAAAGAAGAGGCGAATGGGTAGGTTTCCGACAAGATACAGGCATACCTACTCTTTCTTGGGTTCTGTACCCATCCGTGAATATTGACTGCGATCTGTTTTATAGAACAGATTCGTCCACTTTGATCGGTATTGAGTTATTTAAACCCAGATTGAAGTCGAGGTCAGAGTAGGCAGTTGATCTGTAGGTTTGGGCATTCCCGTCTAATTTAAATACTTAATATATAGATGGCCAACTTTGAGGGACCAACAATGGAACGTCCTTACAGTGGGTAGCGAACAGGATGATATGCTTATCCTACAGTGCAGAGGACAAGTTCAGTCTTGGTCGGATTAACGGTAAGACTGCAAGTGATTAACCTTTTGACTAGCACACTTAGGGCAAATTACAGAACATCGGCAAGTGTCAAATAAAATCACATACCCTCTCATTTTTTTTTTTTGGAAGTGTTTTTATGGTAAGAAAGTTTAGAAGACGCAGACCTTTAAAATTTGTTCGGTTGTTTTGTTAATTGACCCTCTAAACTGCGCCAACGTATCAGTCGCCGAAACATCGCGTATGCAACCATTTGTCAATGATCTGATTGGGCCCTAGCAGTGCAGTTTTAAGCCTAGTAAGTACACAATTGACCATATTCATATCGCTGCAGATCATTGAGGAAACCGAAGGGTACAAATACTCACTACCTTTAAGTTGGGTTAATACAGAGCCCGAAACGATAACGTTTGCTAATCGAACGCTTGTAAAATATTTGATACCGTTGACGAATTCTGGAGGAGATGATTCAATGATAAACCCTACGAGCTGTACACCTAGATTGGCTTGATCAAAAAAAAGTGTCCATTGAGCATTTGAGATGGCTAGGACATGTAGGGCGAAATGTTAGCTTTCAATCGGGAAGGAGGACGCATTAGAGCAAACTATCTAGGGTTTAAAATAAATCCCAAAAATCGACACCATACTGGATATTCGATAAATTCTTAAATGGGTTGAAACTAGAGTCCGACCCAACATTCATCTTCGGCTTCGGCTACATGCGGCTAAAATTAACTACCAGCAAAACATTTCCCTTCAGCCGAATATTGAATATTACAACCGTTTTTCCGAGAATTTTTCGCATGAGCGAATTCGAGCAAGTCATTTCTTGTTTGTTTCGTTTCTATAGTAAAAGTTGCATCTGAATGAATGTTAGTTTCACAGGCAATCAAACGGATTCATTTACTGGTTATTTTTTTGCTTTTGTTTTATTTTATCTAATAAATTGTATACTGAACTCTTTCAAACATGCACCGAATTTCGGCAAGGAGATGCGCTTTCGTGTGATTTCTTCAAAATTTCTTCTTGTTCTTGAGCAGATAGTGCGCAGGGCAGGTGTGAACACGGAAAGCACTATCTTCAACAGATCAGTCCAACTGCTGGGGTATGCGGACGATATAGATATCATCGGTCGATCCCAGCGTGGCGTGATAGAGGCTTTCACGGCTATTGAAGAGCAGGCGAAACTAGTTGGCCTTGAAGTGAATGAGGACAAGACTAAATATATGCTATCAACAAACAATAATCTGTCCACCGACTAGGACAAAATGTCACTGTTGATAGCAGCAACTTCGAAGTAGTTAAGGAGTTCATCTACCTCGGGGTAAACATCAACTCCGTAAATGACATCTTAGTGGAGATCCGCCGAAGAATTACCCTAGGAAACCGCTGCTACTTCGGTTTGGCAAAATAAATGGGTTCAAAACTCCTAACTCGAAGGATAAAGTGCATGCTCTACAGAACCCTTATCCTGCCAGTTCTGCTATACGGCGCCGAGTGCTGGACGATAAGCAGGAAAGGAGAGTTAATACTGGGATCCTTTGAAAGAAAAATCCTTCGACGGATATATTGGGTCCTGTGTGCGAGGAGGGCGAATGGAGGAGAAGATACAACCGCGAACTCTATGAGCTGTACCAAGATGTGGATGTAGTCCGGAAAGCCAAAACTCGTCGACTACATTGGCTCGGTCACATCGAGCGAATGGACAACAACGCTCCAGCCAAGAGGATCTTCGAATCCCAGCCCACAGGTTCGAGACGACAAGGAAGACCGAACCTCCGTTTTAAAGACCAAGCCATCGCGGATGCCAGAGCGCTTGGTCCGGACAACTGGAAGCAACGTGCTCGGGATCGCAGAGGGTGGAAGGCTGCCGTATCTCAGGCAGGGACTCTTCACGGGTCGGGAGCCCGTTAAGTAAGTAGTAATTGTATACTAATATTAATTTAATGAATGATTTATTTTAGGTTCCTTGGTATTTCAGGTTGTACTACATTCGGCAATGGCTTCGGCTAAAAAATTGACCTTCGGTCGGACTCTAGTTAAAACTAACTCTTACAGAAAAGGAAAGCAACTGTAGGGTGCCCCTAATTAAATTGCTTTTAAAACTTATGTATCTTATAACTTTAAGTTTCCTATCAACTTGCAAAGTTTCCATTCGCATCTACGCAGTTAGGAGAATACACTTTTCAAGTTAAATAATGTTTCGATTAGCGATTCCTGAGTCTTTAATTAATAAGTCGAGGTCGTCTTCGTAATTTTAAAAGAATTTCATAAGAGACAATATTCTATAGACATAGTCAATATAGCAGCGTGCTAATTTCGCCTCTTCTAAGTAACCTAGCTAGACAACCCAAAGCCCTCTCCCACAAACTTAATAAGACATTAGCTAATAGAATATGACAAGCAATTGCAAATCAGTTTCAGTCATAATTAGAAAAGCCAATTACGATACCTATACCTAAACGAAAAACCATAAATCCGCTAACAAAACGTTCCCCACGCAAACTAGCTACAATTGACAGCAACAGCAAGTCAATCATAACAGCGCACCGGTCAAAGCCATTTTCTTCACACCAACTTGCAAAATGGAATAAATGGCGTCCAACGTCTGTGGCGCGCGCCTTCAAGCAAAACTCACCGAAACCAAACTGCGATAATTATCGTACAAAAAAAAAATCTCCGGCAATAATTTAGCGTAATTGAAATAATGAACTTACTTATAAAACTGGTTTTAATTACGACTTAAAAAAAATATAATAAAAAAAAAAATTGCACAGAGTGTAAACGGAGGTAATTGTGTGTCTTCTTTTAATTTAATATTTTTATGTTCATTTTTTTTTCTTTCAATTGACTGCACAAATATACATTCGAAGTTTAATGATAAGTGCGAGTTCTTCACCTGTGCCGGGCTAAGCTTGCTTATGTCCAATTGACATTGAAATGCTAAATAAGTGTACACATTACTCTTGACAGTTAATAAACTTCTCAAAGGTACCTGCATACCTACATAATCAGTATCAGTATACTTAACATATCACTGAATGGGAATTAAAAAATTTATTTAAGAGAAGGCCACCTAATTAAGCTAATATAACAAGATGACTGCAAATAATACAAAAAAAAAACTCGGATTTTAATAGAACAAGGTCGTAGAAATAAAATTGTACAAATTCCTTGTTAGAGAGATATTGTTGCGATATTGCAGTAGTTCAATGGATTATTGAATAGATTTGAGACGTTACTCATTTCTTAATTAGGTACTTAAGCTGCCATTCAAATAGCGATTTGTTTATATTTATCATAGTGCATGCGCCACTGTAGCTGGAAACTATAAATGGCTAATTAAATTTTACGAGTCCTTCAAAATGAATGAATGCGAATAAATCAATGATCTGCAACATGCCTTCATGGCTTTGTTACTTTTTAAAGAAACACACGATTTCGGTGGCACTAAACAAACCTAAAACATGGTAGTTGAAAAAGCGAAAAATGCGGCGGTACATTTGTGAAACTTAAAGAATAAAGACGCAAAGCTAATTTTTATTTAACTACAACTGCAGTGGATTAGGTCCAAAGTAATTGAATTCAAGCAACCCTGACTATGAATGATTAATGTCATTCCTGTACCGATTTGAGAAACAAAGTTGGAGTTGAGATCAGAGAATCGAAAAAACATTTTTCTTCCTCGCGGCTAAATCCTTCTTTGGCCGGTCTTAGGCTTTGGAAGAATCTAAGGGATATAGGTGTTGGTAAACATGTGAATAATCTTTCATGTAACAGTATTGACTGTGATGAGTTGAATAAAAAGTTCACGTTCTTTTATCATGTGATCATTTGGTTTAAACTTCTAACCTCAAACGGTGGAAGCTGAGAGCCTTTCATACAACGTCAATGAAGAAGATGGTCTTAAATTCTTTTTATCAATAAATCTAATTCTGATAGATTTTACAGCAGAGGTGTTCTTCAGGGTTCCATGCTTGGACCTCTGCTATTTACCATGTGTATCAATGAGATCCCGTCGCTTGGTTTAAATTCATCCTTCCACATATATGCTGACGACGTTTAGCTTCGGTATAGTTGTTCCCTGGGACTTATTAAAATTGGAGCATGTGAGATAAATGAAGATCTCAGAGCTTAGAGAAAAGGAAGCAAAGAAGATAATGTGGGTAAAGGAAAGGGAGTACGCAGTCTCCCAGCACAAAGAGATCGACGAGTCGATCGGCCGCTGGATTTTTAACAGCAGCACAGGCTCTTCGAAACAGCCAAGAAAGCCTAGTTTCCTACGCATAGGATATACATAGATGGATAGTAGATGAACTTAAACAGCATTTCCAGCAGCTGCTAAATGGGCACCATGTAGAGATAGTTATGGAGTGAGAAGATAAATCTAGTCAATAAAGAACATTTTTTTTTTATAAATTTCACAGAATAGGGAGATGGGTACTGTTCGCCCCAAGCGACTGTAGTCTTTTATTATGGTTTTTACTGAAATTGAAGACATGGATTTGGACGATCTCTGGTATTGGCGATGTCAAGTGTCTGCCTCAGAGCTGCGATTTGACCCTTTTGGACTTTTTTTTCTTGGTAACCGTGAAGGACCGATGTTATGCCAATAATCCGGAAATGAGTCAAGCACTTAAGGCCAATATAATCCAAGCAATCCGTGAGCTGCAACCCGAACGTATTAAAATGATCTTGGAAAATTGGAGTGACAGAATGAGCTTGAACGACGTTGTGTTCCATAATTAATGGTAATGTTTGCTCTTACTAACGAAGCGATAATAAATACATGGAAAAAATTATTTTTTTTTCATTTTGCTGTACTTTTAAACAGATACTTGTATTTGGCCCACCCTGTATGTCTATGGATTGCAGTTTTTAAATTTAACCTTTTTCGGCACTTGTAAATTTATTTTATAGCTTACTTCTGAAAAGGCGCATAGTAATTATGTATCCTACAGATATTTCAGGTTAATTTGATTTAGATCTCATCGTCATGGTCTCCAGCTCGAAACGCATCTTTGGTCCGTTGTCTATCTATGCAGACTATGTGCATGCCAAGACTTGATTTTCCAAGTTCGAATAGTCTAATATTTCTGTCCAAAGTTTGCACATAACATGCACTTCGACTGAAAAAGACTTGACTGCAAATACTCGGACTGAAAACTTAACGTTGAAGCTACAAAAGTCATATGGAAACTTGTTTGAGCAAAAATGTATGCATATGAGGTGTACCACCTATGTCTTTAGCCACCTTACAAGCCATTAATCTTAGTAATGTCTTAAAATAGCTCAGACTTGTTTATTTAAAGTAACTACCTACTATTCTAAAATTAATACGCTAAACAATTAAAGCAAGACTAATGTGATTGAAAAACAAACAACTTCAAGACGCCATTGTTTAAAGTTGTTGAGATTTTCCTATAGCAGCACTTCTTGATTTAATTAACCGCACTGTGGTATTCGAGTCATTAAAAATCAACCTAATAGTTAATTATAAACACTTAAAGACAAAACAAATTGGTATTTTTTGTATATTAGAAACCGAGTAAGGCATTTTCAGACGAGTACTTAATAATCTGTAGGCAGAGAAAATTTCATTTAAATTTCGAGATAAACAAAACTTTGTAAATACATCCTTTTGACTATTTCGCACTTAGCTTGAAAACAAATCTGCCAAATTATAAGTAAAGCTAATATAAAGTGAAAACAAAAACCACATCACTAACGCTATAAGCATTGTAAGCCAGGAGCGTAGGCAGGATTTTCTTACGTGGGCAGGTTGTAGCCAAGTTTTCGGAAAGCTCAAATAATGTTCTTACAAAAAACTAACTGGCAAAAAGTAGTTGGCTTAAAAATCATATTGCGTTGTTTATTTATGTCATTTGTTTTATCAGTAGAGCGAATAATCCTCTTATAGACCAATAACAATTGAAATGTTAGATTAGATTATACAGGGTGTTTATTTCAGAGATCTAGAACTTTGAATTGAAATAAAACACAAGAAAATCGTTTTAATGTCCATCAATTTGGCTTTACTAGAAGGATAATTTTATGTTGTTTTTTATGCTGGTTAGAATAAAGACAAGTGTAGAGGTCCAATTTTAACCACTATGATGAGGGTCATTTTGGGTTGAATGGCTACGTCAACAAGCCAAATTGCCGCATTTTGACTGAAGAGAATCCACATGAAACCCTTGAAACGCCATTACATCCACAAAAACTGACTGTTTGTCATTGGGCCATACTTCTCCGAAATGATGCTGGAGAGTCAGTTACCGTTAATGGAGACCGGTATAGAGCCATGATAACTGACTATTTTGTTTCCGAATTGGATGGCATGAATGTGGATGAGATGTGGTTCCAACAAGACGGCGCTACATGCCACACAGCGCACGTCACACAATCGATTTATTGAAGGAAAGCTTCGATGAGCGCATAATTTCGCGGAATGGACCTGTCAATTGGCCACCAAGATCGTGTGATTTGACATCATTGGATTATTTTCTTTGGGGATATGTGAAGTCGCTCGCCTACGCCAACAAACCAGAAACGTTAGGTGACTTGGAAGCCAAAATTCGTGACGTTATTGCCAAAATACAGCTCCAAATGCTTGAAAAAGTGGTTGAAAATTGGCCACATGCCCGAAATCATGTTCAAACATTAATCGCATAAAATTATCCTTCCAATAAAGCTATCCTAAATTGATGGACAATAAAACGATTTTTTTTTTTTGTTTTATTTCAATTCGAAGTTCTATACCTCTAAAATAAACACCCTGTATATAAAAAAAATCTAATTTTGTCTTAAAATTATAAGGAGATTTGTTTTTAAAATCGACCCTGTTACAATTCATAAATAAATCGATCATTGATTTAACTGAATTTACTTCTTTGATGTAACCAACAATAGGTTGATTCCGCGAAAAGTGGGTTAGGTGGTCGTCCTCATTGAAGTGGAAATAGGCGTAATGTATTTCCCATATAGGACATAAAGCTTTTGGGACGAATGGAGGGGCAATTTACTTTTAAGAAGCTTCTCATGCCACTTCATACTCTTGGATGTTTGGCAGATTTTCGCAAGAGGTGATATGTGCCGGGATTTGAACCAGCGACCCCTCGCAAAGTGGTCCAACGCACTTAACCACTAAGCCACTGCACCCAAAATTATGTCTTTTACGAAAATAGCGGAAAAATATTTACGACGACTTAGAAGGTTGTTGAGATTAATCAAATACGCCAATTTAATTGAAAAATCAGATGACTAGTGCAGTTAAAGGTTCTTTTGGAATGAATTTCATAGTGCGGATTCCATATTATGCTGCAGTGCTCAATGTGAGCTCTAACTTATGATAGTATATAGCGATTTTAATGTATAAGGATCTGTAAAATCCTTTGAAATCCTTTAAACGAAACCTAGCATCCAATAAGGTTTGGATACATTATAGTCCATATGATCTTCAAAGGATAGACGGATGTTAAGAATGTTATGATTCTACTCTGTTCAGTAAGTTTGATTTTATAGAGTATCTACAGAGTATTGGTACACTGGATCTAGCCAGAGTAAGATATTGGAACTTTGAGATATTGAGTGAAGTATTGTTGATCAACCACGGCGTTTATAACAGCCTATTGAAGTAGGCAACCGTCATTATCTGATTAAATAGCGCGCAATAATTTGAGGTCATCAGCAAAGAGAAGACATTCAGAGTAACTTATTACATTAGGTTGGACATTTATAACAAGTAGAAACAAAAGTGGGCCAAGATGACTATCCTGTGGAACCCCAGCTGACACTAATGAAAGATAATTATCAATCCTTACTAATTGATTGCGATTAATAAGGTAGGACTCCAACCAACTTATTGTGAAATCCTTAGGCACATAACTTGTTTATAAGTGTGTCATCACTTTTTAAAAATAATAGAAAGAGGCAAACGATCTTCCAAACTATTCGATTCAAATATGGGATATACATTTTACCTTGCATTTGTCGCCGAGTAAATTTTGGTTCTCTACCATTCGGTCGTTTGTGACGATGCGAGTGTGGAGAAGTAGATTCTACGACGAACTATACAGCGACGCTGACCTGGTCAAAAAGCTAAAAATACAGATGGCTGAGATGGCTGATATACGTGGAGCGTATAGATAACAACGCACCAACTCGACTAGTCTTTGAATATACCTCTGAGGGCCAACGCGGCAGAGGCAGACCCCTAGAAGAAGAAGGTGGCGGGCACGATTGGAGAACAGCGTAACTGGAGGCAGCTAGCGGGAGACCGAGCTGGGTGGAGGGGCTTGTTGATTGAGGCCTGTTGTCCACCACGGACTGCTGCTGAACCCATCGTGAAGCTTAAAATCTCTTCAAATATTGCGGATAAAGAAATAATAAGTAAACGGTGTCAATAGGACTATTTCTGTTACTCCACTGGCGTCAGGATATATTTTCAAAGTATGCCATCAAAATTTAAGCTAACTGTTCCGTGGTTATGTGATCAACATCAATCGCCCCATTCCCTCGCCTTCTCAGCACCCCCGTTTTAAGTTATTTGAAGATGTAAACCAATATTTCTTCGATACCATACTAAATTTATTTTACAAAGAAAGCAATTATAAATAATCTAAAGTTATTAAAAAAAGACTCCTATTTAGATAAGTACTTCTAAAATCTTAGAACAAACATTTTTAACTATTTGTTAGCAATTAAATTCGCATGAAATAACAAAAACAACTGCTAGAGTTGTTTGAAGAGGATACCGAAAATAGAAAATTCCAAAAAGCCTATTCCACCTGACCGGTTTGAGTTAGTCCAGTCTATTGCGTTCTAATTCAAATGCGACATGAAATATTTCCGCAATTTTTTGTATATTTATTTTTTTCTATCTAGCTACGTATTTTGTTTTGATTACGTGCTCTTCGTCAGACAAAATAAAAAAAAAATAGCAAGTCATGACGACGCAAGGCTCACTAAAAATCTTCCGTCAGAGTTTAGTACTAAAATATTCATTGACTTAAACTTATTAAAGAACAAAGTGAAAAATAAATATTATTCATGAGCCACATTAACCGGTAATTCGACTTAAAATCATAAAGCCGGACTTTTCAAAAAAAAAAAAACTAAGTGGGAAGAAGCAAATAGCTACAAACGTTTATCTTAATACATGAATCAGCCTGTGTATCTATTATTTATCTATGGGTAAAGTCTTGGACTAGAGTTTTAGAAAAACACTCTAGCATCGCGTGATTAGCGAAATTTTTAATGAACTTTGGAATTGAACATTTTTAATATCTCCTCTCGTCTTTATGATCGTGCTAGTGATCGTTTTAGCATGCATTCGTCATGTGATGTGGAAGATTGAGCCTAGGCGAAAACTTGACATAAGCTATATTCTGCCTACAAATACAAACTGCAATATAGACCTTTTTGTATAAAATGCTTAAACTATCTGCAATCAGGGTGCAAATCTATCGACGGAGCCATTGACATTTCCTCAATTTGATTATCAACTTTGCGCAGTCAACCGATTCGCGTCAGTATGAATTATATCTTAATTGTTGACGTTAAACTTTTTTGTTCATGCGCATGTCAGATGAATTTCGATGGCTTCGCCAGTATTCATTTAAAGGTTAACAAGTACATTAAGGTTTAAAGATGCAGTCTTGGTAGACTTTTCAAACTTGAACCGAACCTTGAACTTGTTACCCTTTCACCCTGCCTTCCATTGTCTTAAAAATTGTTTACAAACATTATAAGTGATTAACATTGAATAAAACACATTAGTTGCAATATTAATTATTGTATTGTGTTACTAAGTAGTAATTTACCTCGCAGCATTGTTATTTTGTTTAATTTGACTAACAGATCGTGTTCTTGTGATAAACCTAGACATGTTGTTGTTTTTTTTTCCATTCAAATGTGACGATCTGGAATCTTCTCGTATCCATATTCAATCCATATTCTGCAAAATGCTCTAGAAATTATAAACATGAATAGCTAACTAAGGAATCAACTAGCTAGTGCTGCTGGAGTTCTCTCTTTAATTCAGAGGTTCCCTAGGCTTTTATATGCAATCTTAGGTGGACAAGTGGCCCAACTTGTCTAGGAAGAGTCTAAGCACATTGGTGTTGCAATAGCTGTTATTGCTTGCAACTAAATCATAGACAAGCCTATGTATATCTTAATGACTACAACAGAAGCTGAATCGACGAGGAAGAGGAGACCTCCATTCTATAAGGTCCGCTTTTCCGCAAGAACAAAAATGGGGGCGTTTATTCAGCAATGAATAAAATAAATATTTATATCAGACCTTCACAACCCTTCAAATACAGTGAGTAAGGATCCTCCTCTTACCATTCCGTGTGCTGAGTTATATTTTCGGCAAGATAGGCACTATTGAATGTTTTTATACACTCGACTGCACCCGCAGTTTGGAAGGTGTTTTAGATAGAATTATCTCAAGAGCTCTTTCGCTAAGAGCGGTCGAATGTTGCATCACTGGAGGGGATCTACATCTTGTCGGTTGCGAACGGCAAATCTTAAAATTGGCTCATGACAGTTTCTTACTGGTCATCAGTCTTTCATAAGACGTGAGGACGCGAAAACAACTTTAATAAGGTACTAAGCGGACTTGACCACTCGCTTAGCAGCAGTTCAAAGTTTTAACAGTTATCATACGTCCATCAACCCATACAAAACCCTTTCATCGCAATTAACATTTGCGACTGTTCGACGGGACAAGGCTTCTTTAGAGCTTTTGTAAACTCTTTCCCAAAGTTTTGACATTAATTACAACACCATTTAAGCCTTCCAGTCAAACATATAGGAACCACTTAAAAGTAGTAAAATGCATATCTTCGTTTCGTAACAAACATTATGAATTAATGGGCTGCATGAAGAAAATCCTAATTGTACATGCTTTTAACATAAGCTTGGCCTTCTATGCTCTAAGCTATTAACGATAAACAAAATTGTAGAGGCTAAATATAGGCTGTTTTTTCTTTAAGCGCGTAAAAGAATTTGAATAGTCAGATTTTTTGTATAAATTGACAAAGAAGTGACTTTACTTGTAAATCGATGTGGTGAAAAAATGTTACCTTGTTTGAAATAATTTTTAAAAACACTACTAAAACGACTTATACGAATCCACATTACGTATTTCCTTCGCAAAACGTCCGCCTTATTTTTAATCCCTGTCCAAGGATAATGAAAAAATAGGACGACAGTTTCTTTAAAAATTTTTATTGTTCCTTTTTGGTTGTTGCCATGTTTTGATTTGTTTTCAGATCTTTCTGTTGAAAAATATAATTTATATCCCGGTGAGTAGAATTTTCCAAAAGCGCAGATGTTTTCGAATGCTTGGAGTGCAATAGCATCCAATTGAGTTGTAGAAACATTTTTATTTCATAATTGCGTCTCAATCTAAATAAGGAAATCAAAGCGCAATTCAGAAAATTTCGCTGAAACAGGACGAATTGTTAAAAGTTTTTTGGTCTGCGTAAAGTAACCCTCTCGTCCATGAATAAGGCATAGAACAAACTTTTACAAGGTTTGAGTTGTAAAAAATTACGGTTCCGTATGAAAGTATCATATCTCCACAAATTCAAATAAATTTCACGACTTTGAATCCAATACATTGGTTGCAGTTGCTTAAAAGTTAGGTGGTTGCACTATTAAGCGGAGGTTATTAGGCTCAAATCTGATACATCCCACCACCTGCGAAAATCTGACAAACATCCAAGAGTAAGAACTGTCAAGAGAAGCGTCTCAAAAATCATTTGTCCCTTCCATTCGTGTCAAAAAATAGATATTCGCACCCACAATGGTTGGAGAAGCTAGACTTGAGATCATGTATAGACCGTTTATGCCTTATATTTATGTTTTATGTCAAATACCAATAGAGTTTGAAATCTGAAAAAACTGAGTTTTAATTTCTTATACCTACATATGTCTGATCTCCAAAATACAAAAGCAGCAAACATAAACGCCACAAGACGTTACCCAAGGTTTACATACGATCTTGGAATCTTTGAAATTTGTTCGGACTTCTTTACTTAATACTTAATTCCCCAAAGATTAATTCTGTACGTCGAGTCAGCCATTTTCACGGCTTGGTTACCGAACTATGACATTTGATGGTAAAACACGAAATACATCAGTGGACCTTATTTTATGGAAAGGCTTTTATGGAATGTGCAACAGATGTCGTTACTGAGATATCGGTATTGATTGAGGCAACTTACATAGTCAAGCTAGCGATAAATTTTAAATAAAAGGTGCCTACTAAAGTGAAACCAAAGGAAACGAAAGTGAACTTAAACAAGTATCCAGAGAAATGTTTTATCTGAAAAAATATTAAAAGCAAACAAAATTAGCTCTGAAAATAAAAAAAAATTCCTCTCTGCATTTGATTCTACTTCAGCAATGAAAATATTGTTTCTTGGATCATATCATCAAAAGGGCTGCCATCCTACTCCTATAGCATTAGATCTACTGCGCTTTGGCCCAAATGAAAATCTACTGCGCAGCAAACCTTTTTTCAATTTTTAGAAACGAAACATTTCTTCATAACTTGGCGAGTCCTTTATCCAAAGTTTGCTTTGAACACTTCAAATTTCAAATTACAAATTAGGTCTGAAAAGCCAAACCAATTTTCGATGATTTAAGCCTATTTTATGATTAGGTACTAACTAATGTATTTAAGTGTAGCAGCTCATCCGGAAAGAAAGGATTGGCAAAGAAATGCAATAATCAGATCGAACGAAATTGCGGTTTTTACAGATGGTTCAAAAACAGCGGAAAGACTACAAGACACAAGTAGTTTCTTCCTCAGATGAGATTGGTATCCGAAAGAGATATCGCCATCTACATCGATAGCCAAGCCGCACTCAATACAATAGAGTCAACCAACATCAATTCTGATACAGTCTGAAGCTGTCGAACCATGCTTAAAGCATTATGCAGTCAGAACCGAGTGAGACTGTGCTGGGTGTCAGAACACTGCGGTATTGAGAGAAATGAGCTTGCAAGAATTGGAATAGCGAGGTTGCAGACATCACACTTTTCCTCTGCATAGTGCCCCTTACTATTCAGGAAAAAAGCGGTAGGTCTGCCAATCCAAGACCAGTAAAAGATCTATTTAGTTAATATAACTAAGCAGGGATAAGCTTCCTCCATCTTCCGTTCTTCCTTCGTCTCCTGTGGGAACACGCAAATAGGCTCGGATTATCGGATACGGATTTTGCGGAGATCTACAGGCTTCTGAAGACGTATTACACATATGTACCTAGTTAATGCGAGGCAGTAGCGTGTAGTCGAAGTAATTTTTTAGGAAAACCTTAGATTAAATAGATGGCATGGACTTCAAGGGCCTTCTAAAGGGTGATTTTTTAAGAGGTTTAGAAATTTTTAAAAAAAAAACACAAAAAATTCGAAAAAATGAATGAAATATTTATTTGAATCGATAGTTTGAACCTTGCAATTTAATGTTTAAAGATAATTTCATGCAAATGTTGACCGCGGCTGCGTCTCAGGTAGCCCATCCGCTGAGTCCAATTTTGGCATACTCTTTCACACATATCGGCCGGTATCTCACGAATGAATGCATGGATGTTGGCTTCCAGTGCGTCAATCGAAGCGGGCTTGTCCCTATACACATTAGCCTTGGCATACCCCCACAAAAAATAATCTAATGGTGTCAAATCGCACGATATAGGCGGCCAATTGACCGGCCCGAAACGTGAAATTAACTGTTCACCAAACTCGCCTCGCAATTGCGCCATTGTTTCGCGTGCTGTGTGGCATGTGGCACCGTCTTGTTGAAACCACATATCATGCAAGTCAAGAACTTCCATTTCGGGCAAAAAAAAGTTTGTTATCATCGCTCGGTAGCGTTCACCATTGACAGTAACGCTGCGATTCGCATCATCTTTGAAGAAATATGGCCCAATAATGCCGCCGGCCCATAAACCGCACCAAACAATGGCTTTTTCGGGACGCATTGGTAGCTGTTGCAATGCTTCTGGCTGATCTTCACTCCAAATGCGGCAATTTTGCTTATTTACGTACCCATTCAACCAAAAATGAGCCTCATCGCTGAACACAATTTTTCGATAAAAAAGCGGATCCTCGGCCAGCTTTCCAAGAGCCCATTCACCAAAAATTCGGCGTTGTGGTAGGTCGCCTGGCTTTAGTTCTTGCACCAGCTGTATCTTAAAAGGCTTTACGCCCAAATCCTTCCGCAAAATTTTCCACGTAGTGCTGTAACAAAGGCCTAACTGCTGGGAACGGCGCCGAATCGACATTTCGCGGTCTTCTGTCACACTAGCTGATACGGCCGCAATATTTTCTTCAATACGCACAGTACGTGAACGTGTTGGTGGTTTAATGTCCAACAAAGTAAATTTGGTGCGAAATTTGGTCACAATCTTCCGAATAGACTGCTCAGAAGGTCGAGAATGCCGATCATAAAATGGAAGCAGCGCGCGATGAACATTTCGAACCGAGCACGAATTTTGATAGTAAAATTCAATAATTTGCAAGCGTTGTTCATTTGTAAGACGATCCATGGTTAAATTGCAAACCAAACTGAAGCTGTTTGACAGTGACACAAGGTACTAAACACACGTCAGCTGTCAAAACCAGTGTTGCCAAAACCAAACCAGCTAAAAAATCACCCTTTAGGTATTTGCAAAGAAATTGGTTGTTTTGGAAATTGTTTAGGTTGTTCTGCCTTTGGAAAGATTGCGATGGGCGTTTTAGTGTCTGGTGTTCTGTAATGATTTCTTTTTTACCACTCATCTGTTTCAATAAACCTATCTCCAGCCAGTTACAAGCGCGTAACAGAACATGGGCCAAGCAAAGGATTATTTTCATTATGAGCGTAATAATTACTACTAAGAAAAGTTCAACATTTATTTTTCTTAGTTTTAAAAAGAACTTTTAATTTTTTTAGGTATTGTAGTACGCCATATTGAAATCTACTGCCCTCAATCATCCGAAGGATGACAGCACTGATCATCAAAATCGCGTGCAGAGTGAGGAGCGCTGAGTTACTTTTGCTTGAATATTGCCCAGATTAACTAAGAATCAACTAACTAATCCCATATAGCCCACATTACAATAAGTTATCTACCAGTAGGAAAGAGGTTCAGCTTTATTTAGAAAACTCTTTTTCATTCAGTCCATAAATTGCGATACCAACGCACGGCTATGTTCGTAATTTATCGTTAAAATTTAATCTTAAGACGATACACTTAAAACAAAGTTTGTCCCAGTGGGAATAAGCAAACCTTTCTTTTTAAAGCTTTTCCCAAGCTTTAAATAAGCCGGAAACTAAATTATTAAAAAATTGTTTATTCATTTTTCGTCAACAAACAGAGGTTTCCCATAATATTTATGTGCCTACTCCACGTAACGTGAAAATTACGTTTCTCTGCCTCTATGTATGTATGTATATAAATAAATAACACAAAAAATTGTCAAACACATTGGTTGGTATTATTACTTACTTTGATTCGATGCGGCACTTTTAATGCGATTATTTAAGCTTCATGGTATTTAATTACATCTCTCTTGGCAGCATTTGAATGTGAATTCAAGACTTTGTTTTAAAGAAAAGTTTTAGAAAAAAACAAAAATTGTACATGTTGCTTAATATCATGTAATGTAGATGATTTATGTTACAAATATTGCAGGTGTGTGTCGGAAACGGAAGGGAAGTAAAGGGAAAGGGGAGTTTTCTTTTTGTTTATTTTTTTTTCTGTTTGCAAGGTGTCACTTTTTGCAGGTCACAAGTAATTGTGGGATAATTGGATGGGAAATTTGTAATTAAATTGTTGTTTGTTCTGCTTCCCGACGCAGAGACGTAAATTAAGTTTTGATTACGTAAAACAAAAAAATGTATGTATCTCTTCGTTACGCACGTACAGCATTTTTCTGAACGCGATAGCAATGCAAACTATATAAAATTGTCATGCGAATAGATTTCATGCTGCATAATGGCAAAATGTGACATTTCAAACACGACTAAGCACGTGATGACACTTTAAATGACGACACCGGTCTCAATTTTATGGTTTTGCGGGCACAGTAATTGATGGATGATGTTTCATTTGATTTTGATTTTTTATGGATTAAATTTAAAGTAATACTTAGGTTTACTTTGATTTCCGATTAATATTAGGGCATGGTTTAAAAATTTACTGAATCGCGGATAAGAAATTTTCACTTTTATTTTTATCCGGACTTATCCGAATTTTATCCGATTTTATCCGGGGTACATTTTTTTATATAAAATACATCAAGGGTTCACCGCGAATGAAAAAAAAATACAAAACACCACTTATACCCACAGAAACACATACTATATACAATACGTTGGCTAAGGAACACATAAATTTAAGAACAGACATTGAAGACACTTTGTTTTCAGAGAACTCGCTCACCTAGCGATGGAGTTCTGCGGATCAAAATCGATGCAGTTCTTGCCATCGTTTCGGACAAGTCTGTAAAGACACTCGATTTAATTTCGGTTGCTTCCAATTTTTTTGGTGTTTGCGGCACACCAACATGTCCATGTGGAGCAGCATCAGGTACAAGACGGCGCAGCAGGCCAGCATTGCATCCCCACGGGAAAGTCCACTTCAGAGATAGCAATACTCTGATGTATCCAGGAATGATGACAATCTTTTGTTTGGTTTTTATCGACTGGACAATCCTTTCGGCGACATAATTTAGATTGAGAGTCGGCACCCAGCGGGCGTTAACGTTGTCAAACATTCCTGTTTGCTGGATAAAGAATGGACAAATGCAAGTTGTGTCGATGTACGAGTGACCGAGGACGTCCAATTCCAGGCGTAGTGCTTCGTCAAAGCCAACAACTGCAAATTTACTGGCACAATAGTCAACAAGTTTTGTAATACCCACATGCCCGGCTAGTGAGGCAATTGACACAATGTGACCGCAATTTTTCTCAATCATTTTCGGCAGGAAAGCTTTCACCGTCCAGAAGTGCGCCATCACATTGACGTTCATTGAACGTTCGATCAGGTAGTCAGGAGTGTCAAGTAGCAGAGTACCCGAAACAACACCAGCATTGTTGATCAGCAGCGTAACATCACCAACATCGTGACGCGTTACATCGGCAGCTTTGTACACCTGTTCCTTTTTCGATATGTCCACTACATATCCCTTGCAGTATCCTCCCTGTTCCTTAATCAGGCTGACTGTCTCGTTGATACCTTCCTCGTTGATATCCCAAATGATGACTTTTGTGCCCATTTTAGAGAGCATTTGGGCCAGCAATCTACCCAGGCCACTGCCTCCTCCAGTAATGAGTGCAATGTCTGAGCCAAGATCCTTTTCAGGATAACCGAATATCCAGTAGTAACTATCCTGCAAAATGTATCCAATTGATGCGATAATGAACCATAAAAAGTCGACAAATGCATTCCATGTTGTTAGCCGATTAACGCCTGGTAGCTCGTGTGGCTTATTAACTCCATTTGCCATTGTCCCGTTTGTTCCGTTCGACTGTTGTGACATTTTGTTGTATATTTATATTATTTTTTGCGAAAATCTTTAAGAAGTTTTTTTTATAAAAAAAATTCTATTTTGTCTTACTTCTCTGGTCAAAATATTACAGTTAAACATTTAAATTAAAATTTCAATCGAAATCAGACTTCAACACTTTTACTTTCTGCAACACACAAGAGATGGAAAAGGAGGCCAACAAAAATAAAACGAACCCACAAAAACAGAACTCAATCAAAGACTAAAACGCGACTGCTCCGCTGAGTGTTATGTATGTGTATAGCCAAGGTTTTGACTGAAAACTTTACAGCTACCACAGCGCCAAGCTTTGCTCCAAACACTGTGCTTGTTTGGTGGTAGATTTGGTGGTAAGTCGCTGCCGAGAGATGAATAAAATGTTGTTTAAGCTACTCTACAACAGCTGTCTGACTGTTTCTTTCGCGGGGGGGGGGAATATTGTTGAAACCTTCGGTCGTGAGTTAGGTAAATGGTAACTTGTTTTAATTTATTTCATTATGATCAATGAGGCAACGATTGAGAGTTTTGAAACAATCAAAGCAGCAGCTAACGTCGCTCTCTCACAACGCATAGGCACAGGCACAGCACAATGCTCATAATGCGTTGGATTAAAGTTTATTTAATGCAGCCCAGCAAATAATGAATGCATTGGGATTGGCTTCTTCTTTTTTTCTTTTTGTCTCCCGTTTAATCAGATTAACGACGACGATGACGGGGTCAAACAACTAACGATGTCGATGTCGATGTCTATTATAAAAGCTTTGTAATATGTCATCAGTTGCATCGATACACAGAGAAAACAGTGGTGTGCAACCTTTTGGGTAAAAACTTTTAGTATCTATTAAATTCAGTTTGTTATGTGTATAGATACGTCAGTAGTTGTTGCTCATTACGTAGATCTATAACAAGTTATGTACATTGTTGGTAATTGAACTCGTGTAGAGAAAAAAAAATTAAAAAACATTTTAATGAGAATTAATAGATCCGAAGGTCGCATTAAGACTTATAGATAGATACTCGAGTTTTGTATCTACATTTTAATTGAGATGATTTAATTTGAGAAAATAATTAAAAGGTGTTACTCGTGTTGAACTTAAGTTGATATTGTGGGGTTTACCCGTAATTTTCTATTAGTTAATTCATTTTAAACGGGTTCTAAGTTGATAAATTATTTTACTAATGAATTTCTATCTTATAGGTAATTTGTTTTTTTTTTTAGAAAAAATTGTTTTCGCTGATATTTAGTACACAAATGTTGAACTTTACACTGAAATCGTTAACCAATTACAATGAGATAAAAGTAACCTTTGACTGGGCAAGAAAATATCCTGATTTAGACAAGAAAGATCACGACCCTATCACTTTAGGTTCGATCAGGTTAATGGGTTGACGTCACTGGAGAAACTTCGCATTCGTTGCACTTGGATCAACGTTGATCTTTTGTGGTGCCCCGGGGGGAACCTCTGAAAGTCTTAAGGGCTGAAATATTTATAAATCTTATCAGGATCTACCAAAGCCTTGGAAAATGTGCCTTCCACGCACCCTGTTTCTAATATTAAAAAAACGCTGGGCAGCTATGAAGAAAGTTTGGAGTAGCCTCCGCGCAGGTCTCATCTAGTTAGTAACGTCTCTAACGTATGTCCGCTGATAATACTTATAAAAAAGGAAAATGGGCATTTGCTCATTCGTAGAATTTTCTCTGTTTCTACTTTGCTGTATAGTGTCCATATTTTTCCAATGTTTATTGTCTGATTCTTTTACAGTTTGGTCTTATGTTTTACCTGCTTAGTTTGATTCAAGGGTTGTCCCCTTCATTGGTAGTTTATCAGCTCCTTCTCAGCTAAAAATCCATTCCAATGGCAGAAATCATTTTTATTGTTCCTTGTAGTATTAGCTCGTAGTATTGCAAATATTGCAACCTTTTAGAAGCTTTTGTCAGTAACAGGACCTGAACTTAAAAAAAAAAACTTTGTTGTCTTCTGATTAAAGTCTAATTGAGGAAGGTAGTCGGAGGATTTCGAAATCAAATCCTGCACCAACGCTGGTATCCATTGTGAAGCCATCTGTATATGCAGGTATTATTGGTCATATGTCCTAAGTCTGGTGTTTGGTTTTTGCTCCATTCATCGCGAATAGGAAAAGGGGTGTCGAATGATTTTTAGTAAAGATCAATAAGGGGATTTTGTAGTCTGTGCATAAAATCCCGTGCGAATATTTCTGTAGAATCCGTGGGTATGCAGTCAGTCTGCATTTTAAACTTCCAATTTCCTGTTAAAAATGATTTAGAAATTTAGGAATTTTAAATTGAGTATGGCCGTCTGCGGAAGATTTTCTATTTCTGCCTTTTAAATTAGCGAATCTTAAGCACATGATTGTTTTGAAGCCAAAAGAAGATTTGGACACGATAGTTCGATCCTATGTCCAGAATATACAAATGAGAAAGACGATGCGGAGCATGCAGTATTCTACGGCAGACGCTTTGCAGAAGACAGAACAAACCTGCTATATCCAGAAAACGTCATAAGTCACATGACCCAAACAGAAGACGAGTGAACGAAGATCTGCTAATTTATAGTGAGTCTGCAGAACACGCTGCAAGGAGCAGAAGCCCTTAGAAGAGCTCAAGAGGCGGCGTCGGAGACTATAGCATAATTGCAAATACTTAATAGTATTCGGATGTTGAGAATCGTTCATGTTTGTGGCACGTGCTACCGCATTTTCAGAAGAATAACACATCTATTGGCGCAAACGAGAAAAAAACAAAAGAAGAGGGAGAAAATTTGTCGTGCCGTCCTGGTTAAATATCTTCGTTGATGTTAGACACAACCATTATTTCTTTATTGAATTACTGAGAGGGTGTTGTTGTGGCCAGTTTAACTTGTAATCCTGATGCAGGTCATAGCCTTAAGATTGTTAGCTGTATATAAAAAGGATACTTTGCTTGCCATCAAACCAGATTTTATCATTTTTGGACTAGGACTCGGAAGGTATATAAAGCTATCATAGCTTTCTTTGCTCTTTATTTATACCCTATCCTAAGGGTATATTAATTTTGACACATAGTTTGTAACACCCCTTAATATTCGTCGTAGACCCATAAAAGTATATATATTTGTGATCAGGACCAAATCCTAAGACTATCTAGCAATGCCCGTCCGTCCGTCCGTCCGTCCGTCCGTACGCAATTTTTAGGCCTTTAAAATTAAGCTAGGAAGCTGAAATTTGGACCACATATTCCCTAGGGCTCCTAGGGCTTTTTTGGAATACGCCCACTGCCACGCCCAAAATTTAGAAAAAACCGTTTTAAAGCTAAAGTTAGAGAGATAGAGTGTTACATCTTTCACAAGATATGTAGGCACTGCCCCCCTTTATAAGTTTGTTATATAAAGTGTTTGGCCATGCCCACTTTTTGGGGGCGTTTTTTCAAAAAAACTTTTTTTTTTAATTAATACAATGAAATAAAATCTTCTTAATGCTTTTTTTTTTTTTGGGCATATAGGGATATGGATAGGGTATCATACTGTTCGCCCCCCAGCGGACTGTAGCATTTCCTTATGTTTTATATTGAGAATGCAGCTTATTTCGACGATCGATTGAACCATTAAAACCTCTAATTCGTAAAAGGGCCTAGTTATGTCTTTTGCGGGCTAACGACAGCCTTTAATCCAGATAGGAAAGGGGTGCGAGAACCATGATAGATAGCATGGCTGATAACTGTGACGTGAGGTAGCGCCCTATGAAATAACGCCACATTTAAAATGCGGGCCAAGCGGGCTTTATTTCCATCATGTCTTGAAAATGAAACCACATAGTTTCCAAATCAACATAGAAATAAGGCCAGTTATTTCAATTATTAAGAGTCATCGAAACCAAAGAATCTCTGCTATACGCAACCTACTCCAAATCTAACAGTGAAACCAAGCAGGGGGCAATCCATCGCGAAATCATAACGAATTTGAAAAACTTTCGGGGGGCCTCATTTCGCAGTAGTCATTGAAATAAGACCACATGACTCATGACACTTAAATATGGAAATATGTGTCACGTCACCGCCGATAGCTAACTTACTAGAAGGTCCCATGTCTTGCAAGAACTATTTGGGCATATCCCTGCTTAATATCATATATAAGACCCTCCAACAGTCTGCGGAATTATTACTAAACTTTCCTATAACACACTTATTATCACCCCCAACTCGCATATAATAGCATTCATCATTAGAAATGGAAATGGCTGAATTCTGATCTATAAGAACTGATCCAGTTGAGTAGCGTGACGCAGCAGCACAACATCTGAACTCTACCAAACATGCACTCGATTTCGGCAAGGTAATGCGCTATCACACAACTTTTACACAAATAGGGCGGATGTAGGACAGCTTTCAACGCGAAAGGCACTATCTTTAACACAAACATTTAAGATATATTTGCATTATTCACAGCACAAAGTAAAATGTAAAGTTCAAGCTAAAAGTCCACAGAATGCTATGTTTAAAAACATAAATTACACGTTGCGGTGTCTCATATCATTTGATATGAACTTGTTCGAGGCGATAATGTGACACTTGCGAATTAATTTGCCCATATAGCATAATGCTAACTGACCTTACATAATTGTATTGTTTTTAAAATAATTAACATGAATTAGTGCAAGGTGGGTTAATAAAGTGGTTGCTCCCTAATGCCCAGTAGAAAGGGAGCGCAACTAGCTATTAGGTGCCGTTTTGTTATCACCACCACTCACGGGACACCTGTAAGAAATGAATGTAGATTGGAAGTATAACTCAAAACCAACCTGTGGTATTAAGGAATGAAATTATGTTGTTAAAATTGATTAAAATACTGGTAACTGTTAAATTTTTTTAACTAAAAAGTGCATTAATGTATCTTATAAGCTTCCATGCCACTTATTCAACTATTAACATGGGATCAGACTAGAGAACAGATTAGAGAACAAGCGAAGCCAGTTGGCGTTTAAATAACTAAAATCTATTCAATCGCCACTAGCGCAGAGTGTTATCGACTTAATGTTCAATACTTTGGGATATGATTCGGAGATATATTTTTTCAAAGTCGGAAACACCCCGTATATACCAGGGTAAACATCAACCTTAAGATTGCTATGTATATACCTGCGTTTGGCAAACAATAATGAGTTCAACCTATGGCATGCTCCACAGAACCCTCAGATTTATAACTAATCGGCGCAGAATGCTGGACGTAATGCAGATAAAGCAAATGATGGCGAATGGGGGCGAGGGTACTATGGCGAACCCTACAACCTGTTATATACTTGCGACAGTGGTTTTTTCATTGGCTTGGCATGACGTGGATTCCTTTCTGCTTTATAATTCAAACAATGCCCATTTAGCAGCAGCTGCAGTCAGAATTTTCAAAAAATTGATTATATTTTTCTTGCATTTTCTCAAAGTATAATATCTTGAAAATATTCTCTGAAAATTTCAAGAGAATCCGACGAATAATTTTCGAGTTATTCAACAATCAGCGGTGTAAATCTTAAAAAGCGTTTTTCTCAAAACTATGGTTTTTAGGTCGGTGACCACTGTCATTCAAAAAACGCTCGGTGGATTTGAATGATATAAATAGAACTTTTTTAAAACATATTAAACTAATGCCTGATCGAAGGGTTTTTTATTTGTTCAAAACTTTGATTTTTTATAAACAATTGACTGTTTCTATTTTTCAGAAAACTCGAAAGTATAAAGCATCGATTAGTCACTAGAGTAACGATTAATAAACAAGTTTTTTTATTTAAATGAATTCAAGCGAGCTGTTGAAAAGTTATGATTGTCACCGGAAAGACCTACTTGTTGACTAGGGGCCGATTCCATTAGCTATAACTTTTTTTATAATTAATATTTTGTTTTCAAATCTGAATGAAATCAAGTTGAAACATGATATAATGATGTAGAATTGCTAATTTTTTAAAATAAATAAAATTACTAAATAAACAAAAATTATAGTGCCTCTCACTGTCCTGCCCCTAACCCCTTAAATGTTTACTTTTTCGCTTCAGTAACTAGATTCTCGTCCTTGGCCATTTCGAAGATCCTAGGTTCCAGTTTAAAGGCAGATGTTTGCTTTTCTTATAAAAAAAAATATAGATTCTTGTCCTGGATCGATAAACTTCCCTCACTCTATATTTTTTCACTGCAGCGCGGCCACAATTTTGGTAGCCTATGGTTTTCTCGGCTCTATAATGATGTCACGATACCGGGACGACTAAATATTGGGGTTTAATGTAGGTTTGCTACTACTGGCTACTTCAAGGCTTGCTTTGGCTGTAAACTACGAATATCTCTCTTTTGAAAAATGTAGCTTTAAATCTATAATATTGCGCAAAAGTTGTCACCCAGTTGATGCAGTGTTTGGCTTCAATTTTTTTATGAATGAAAAACTTTGGTTCTGCTTTTGGTTTATGTTGATTTGATGTCTTAATTTATTTTCCATATAACTTTCTCTTATTTGTGCAGGATTTATGGCATGATTCTTATCACAAGTTCCGGCCGGCGATAGGTCGTCGCATTCTTTACGGATATTCCCTTTGAGGGCTTCAAGAGTTCAAGGCTTTTGACATGGACTCGTGACTTTAAAAAAAAACAACAAAAATAAGTCTGAAACTGTTTTATCAAAGATCAAGCGTCGTCACTTATGATAATTTTCGATGAAAAGTCTTCTTCTCGTTCTTTAGGAGTACAGCGATTCATGTCTTGTTAACGTGTATTTAGTATCTTTTTACTTCACAAATGCTTACTTCAGAATGTGCCGCCATTTGTAGAAAATATAACGTCTTGCAATAGGGTGATGATTTTTATCTAATACGAGCAAAAGAAAGTATAGTCGGAGTGTAGATCCTAACCCTGTCAAATCTAATAAACAATCAGTCATAATTAACATAACTAATTCAAAAATCCGACAAATTCCCAAAATAGGGTCACGCTGTTTCTAAAATGCCATGTTACAAGTGCTAAGCTAAGATTAGATTGTATGCCAATTGTGCCATTGAATGACCACAGGTAAATGACCAGACGAGCTGTTTTATGGAAGACTACGTGACAAAATTGACATAATAGGTCATATGGTCATTTAAGGCATTTCTTATTTATTTTACAAAATAAATTGTGGTAGCACCGTAAATACAATTGGGGGCAAAGTCAAAGTTGAATATATATTAATCGCGAATAAGAACACAAAAGGCATTATTTGATTTTGCTTGTTTGCATTGTATTATTGAAGCGTTGATTCAATAACTTTTTCTTACTTCGTCGGCCTCCCCCTCCCTCTTTGCGATTTGGTTTCATTCAAAAAAGAGCTACAACAATAAAATTCGAATAACAATAAAAAAAAAAGTCAAATGAAAAATGAAAAGAACAAAACAAAATGCATACAAAACTAATAACAACTTAAGAAATGTTGGTACCACTTCATATGCCATTCTCCAAACTTTGGGGGCGCCAAATTTCAATAAACTGCATATGGTCATAAGGGTATTGTGCTGGCATTCCTGTTTAGTGTCGGATTAGACTACTTGCTTTTTGGTCAACTTTTTCAAGCATGGTCATTTGTGGTCATTAAGTCATTTGGTCATTTAAGTAATGCTCATTATACTGTATGATCTTATTTTGATAGCGATACTGTCAAAATTGACCATTTGGCATGCCATCTAATCCTACCTTTACCAGTGTTATATTCCTCTTTCTATTCCTCACAAAATAAGATCCATCGTTTTGATTATCTATCCCTTTCAAAAGATCATTTTTCTATAATTCGGTCAAGGCTTAAATAATAACATTAAAAAATTCCAAGGCCATAAGCTAAGCGAAATATCTTACCTGCCGAGACAGAGAACATTATTGTTGGTCAAATGGCTCTCTAAAATGTGCAAAACTACCGAACTTTCGCATAAAATTAAAAAAAAAAAACTAAGTGATTAACGTGATGACAAAAAGCTTTTATCCATTTTCGTTGTTTGAAAATTGTGTAAAAGTTAGTGCGGAGCTACACAAAATAAATAAAAAATAAAACAACAAGAATTTCGGTTACGAAAAGTCCAATCTATTAGCTTTCGATTTACGTGCTCACAGACGTCAATTTCCCACCCATCTACGGAGAATTAATGCATAAAATAAATTATGACGCACGTCAAGTCCATTGTAGCCAAACGCCTTTTGGGTATTTGCGGCACGATTAATGCATCCAAATCAAAAGTATGCCATATGCATTTTAACTTTAACTGAAATCGCAAACTTGGGAGGTTAAAAACCTTGCCAATGATTTTAAACTCCATCAGAACAAAACAACCAATTCAATGTCAAATGTCAGCCGATGGAAAAATAAAGAGAAGAAAAATAGTAAGACCCCTTGAGCATAATTCAAGGTAAACAAAAAATAATAGAACGCCTATTTCGAGGAAAAGATTTGCACCCCAGGCATCATTTTTCTCTCTCTAAGATACTTAAAAGCCTCTCAATAATTATTATTAATTCAAGAGTCGGAAATACAAATGCCATTAATCAAGCAATTCTTAAAAAATAACAATCGCTAATGCAAGGTTTCCAACGTTGATATAGTGACAAATGGGAAATTGTATTGGTCAAGACGCTGGTAACGTGGTAAGTCGAGAAAAGACAAAATCCAAAACCAAACAAAAGGCACATTATCAACCAACCAACATTTCTTACGTAAAATAAAGATAAATCAATGCACAGTGTTGAAGAAACTCTTAAGATGATAGCCTAGGTAATTAAGATTGAAGAATGTTTTTTTGTTTTTGCGACTGCTGTCAGCATTTAAGTCCTGTTTGACCACAAATTATAAATGCATTAAATATTTTAGCTGCGTTTGTTCGTTTCGAATGCATATGGCATGCCCATGACAAATGAGAGCTCATCGTTTAAATTTGAATGTTTAGCGCTTCTGTGAGTTTTCAAATTTGTGAACTCGATTGAACTTTGACATTCGACAAGAAATTTTTGTTCAAATCAATTTCCGTAAGCGGCAATGGCTATTTCTCTTAATTATCCCTTAGCATGTTGCTCTGGTTGGCTTGAATGCTGTGGATGCTCAATTATTGTCGACTTCTATCAATTATATTCAAAAGGTGTTTGTTAGCATTTCAATTTAAACTCACCTTGGATAGGTGGGTATTGTGTTGTTATTATCATTATTAATCGTATGCGGTTCGTCGGAATGACTTAGTGAGCAATTATACAGACATATAGATAGGTGAGCCCATTTGGAGGAAATAAATTCTGTAAGGTACACAATTGGGCATCTGTCGGCATTCGGAAGGCAAATTGAGGAAATAGCAACTCCATACAGCCGTTGACAAGTAATTAGAAATTAGATTGCTTTGTAGCTGTGTTTACCAATATTCCGATGGCTATTGATAGCTTTTTTTATTCTTGTTATCTTCTGTCTTTCTTTTTTTTTTATAATTTGCACGTGCAAAAGGGATTGTTAGGTTAGCACCCTTATAATGTTATAATAGCACAGCGCGGGCGTTAAGGAAATGAGGGATTAGAAGAAAGGATGAGAAACCGATGCACATTGATCTTAAATGTTTGTAAATTGTAATGGTCAGGAAAAACAGATACAACACATTCGTGTTGTACGGCAGAGGAACGAATCCTAAAATTTCACAGTTCGACCAAATATAGGCTTTAGGGAGAACTGATGAGCATTCCTAGCATGGCGAGTATTACGGTTGAAGTGTTGAAGGGGAGGAATGCAACTGGCTATTTCGTTTGATCACTTGTGATGGTAGTAACGATAGAACAACGATAGGCAGGAGACATTACGACGATGACTAAGCGGGTCAAGCGAATTCGCGATTTCTCGATCGCCAATAAGTTTTACCGCACGTTTTTGAATCCTATCAATCAGCTCCAAACATATTATTGGAGCACCGTACCAGATATGAGCGATAACCTCAAGTTTTGGGCGAATAAACGCCTTGTAGATTCTAGCCAGATTAGAAGGGGTAAAATATTCCTTGCATCGCTTTAGGAAGCCTAGACACTTCGCAGCGTTCTTGGCGAAGTCGAATATGTGGTCATTCCAACGAAGTTTGTCATTAACAAACATACCCAGAATGGAAAGCCTTTCGGTTTTAGCGATGCAAGTGCCATTCATGGATAATGGCAAAATATTAAGGTTTCGCTTTAATGACAGAAGAAAGCATTGTGTTTTGGAAACATTAAATTCCACTCTATTGGTTTTACCCCACTCAAGAATGCAGTCAAGATCGGAATTAAATGAGCTTAACATTCGTTGCCATTCCAGTTCAACGACCGAAGATGAGGGGCGTTGCCCAGGAAACGAATATGTAAAGTCATCGTATGTCATCGGCGAAGGAATGAATAGGATTAGAAGTAACAGAGAGTAGATCATTTATAAAAATGAGAAAGAGAGTCGGAGACAAAACGGAGCCTTGGGGGACATCAGCATTTATTTGGTGAGTTGCAGACTTGAAACCCTCGAAAACAATTTGTATTGAACGGTTCGAAAGGTAATTTCTAATCCATTGAATAAAGGTATCATCGATTCCAAATGCACGCATTTGCGATAAAAGAGCTTGGTGCCAAACTCTGTCAAATGCCTTTGAAATATCAAGCGCAACGACCTTTTCGGTTAGATATGTCATCAAATCACCAGTGGACCTGTTGCCGCGAAAACCGTACTGCCGGTCATTAAGAAGTTTCCGCGATTCAAGCTATTTCCTAAGCTGACGGTTTATCAGCGTTTCCATGACCTTGGAAAGAAGGAACGTAAGTGCAATTGGTCGGTAGGAGGAGGGAGAGGAAGATTCGCCTTTTTTTGGGACAGGCTGGACAAATGCTGTTTTCCATTCTCTCGGAAAGAGCCCTGAAGAATAGGACAGATAGAAAAGCTTACGCAGTGGTTTAGCCAGCGTGGAAGAACACCTCTTCAGAACGATGGGGGAAATACCATCTGGACCAGCGGATTTATGTACGTTGAGATCTCGAAGAACTCTTGCCACTGTACGAGTGCGAAAATGAATTGGTCCCATAGTATACTCTACGCGCTCGAGTACAGGGAGAGATAAAGCATAATCTGGCAGCATTCAGCTAGCTGCAAAATGAGCAGCAAGCATATTGGTTTTATCCAAAGAGCTGACAGCTGGAATGTATATGCTTACGCACTTTGACGGATGGCACATTTGGTTTTGATCCTAATTTTATACTAAGATCTCAGATTTAACTGAAACGCATAACTAGAAACTTAACATAAAATAATGGAACTTAGTATTTTTTTTTTGAATGGCTAATATTTTGTCGGAAATCTTACAGCTCCACATTGTCTTTGCATTGATTGGATAAGTCCTCGGCATCTCTCCACTGGAATCGCAAGGCACACTTCCTTTACTTTTTCGAACAAAACATCCATTTAAGTCAGGACTTTGTGATGGCTAGTCAAGTACTTGCTTGGTATTTCGTTCACGGTATGCTTTGGGTCGCAGTTTTGTTGGAAAAACCAAATAACCAGAATGTTTTCTTCAGCCCATGGTAGAATTACATTTATTTTTTTTTGTCAAAATATTGTTCTTTATTCATAGTTCCCACTATGCGATGAATTAGGCCAACGCCGTTGCACGAAAAACGTCCCCAACCGAAAATTGATCCGCGCCATGCTTTACTATTGGCGAAGTGTATTAGGGATCAAGTTCCTTACATTTTGGGCGCCTTACGTACCTTTTGCCGTTGGGGCCAATCAGATTTATCTTCGATTCGTCGCTTCTACAATTTCCATTGGTTTGTCGCCCAACTACTATGGTCTTTAGCAAACTCCATGCGCCGTTTTCTTTGAGTGGATTTGACCATGCGTGAGAACTTTCCAAAAACTCTGGATGAGGAAGAATAGGAGCCAGTAATATAGGGTAATTAATGCAAATTAATCGCAAACCACTGGTATTGGTCAAAATGGGACTTATAAATGTGTTTTGTTAGCTGCTCGGATAGACTGAATTTGATCATTTGTGTGCCTTGTTTAGTTAGTTCATCCACTTTGCAGTTGCTTGAATATAGCCATGGTCGGGAGCCCATTAGAGAGGCCCACCTGGAGCCTAGGGCTTTTTTTTAAGACTGTATGACGATCATCGCCTAATTTTCCATCTGAGTTTGCTATCAGAGACTATTCCCAGAGTTATTATACGGCAAGTATGTTATGCTATAAAGGGTCCAAAAAAGAATGGCTATCTACAGTCTGTTTTCAAGGACAATCGCCGCTCAACAATGCACTTATGTATCGATTTTGAACTATTGTTACTATATGACCTGAGGTTGAGTTAACACAAAAACCGCATATTGTCAAACCACAAGGATTTAGAAGAAAGTTCTACACTGTACTCGTTCAACTAATTGCAGCTTCTGACTGCAGCGAAGGAGACTTCTAAAGTCATTGTTTTTTGAGACTACTTAGAGCTCCAAAGAAGAAGGAGAGAGAAGGGCATGAACAAAGGAGATGCGAGAACAGTTTCCTTTTCCTCTTCGTCCATGCAACTTCTACAAAAATCGTTTGAGAATGCGCTAAGTCTTGTTGTATTCTTGCCTGTAAGACAGTGTCTTGTAATCAAATCACAAGCCTAGAGCGATCAAGTCCTTAGAGCATTTAAGGTCCAGCTTTGGCTACATGTGTTTAGTCGCTTGAAATTCTCTCTGTGATAGCTAACCTTAGCAAAAGTTTACAACATAGATTGTATGCCTTAATCACCTATTCAAGATGAAGGGATAATAGGCGAGTTCATCAGCCTTACAGGGCCCTGGAAAGTCTCTGTTCCACGACACCCAACAGAGGTGAATATTAGACTGCTCGAGAGGCAGATAGTGCCACTTTCAATGATAGTGCAATTATTTTCGCTACAATAGTCAGGAAGATGGAAGGAGAGCCTTAGGTTTAATCTTTTAGGGAAAACACCTCATCATTAGTTTTTAATTCATCGGTTTAGAAGCAGAAGAAGTAGTAGATGAAAGGCACATCTTCCATAAAGACGCCATCCTCCCAGATTGGCCTGGAATGGATGGTGACATGGAAGAATTTATCAAGCTGTAGGGTCCCGAAGCTCTATGACGACAATCGAGGTGTGCCAGATGAAAGCTTCGTTAAAAAAAGTTAACCTTATGCCGTTAAAAAAACAAAGAATTATACATTTTCGTTAAAGGAGATCAGCTTTACAGCTTTCTTCACATCAAAATAAAGGCAACAGTCAAGTGTAAAAATATGTGAGCAGATATATTCGGTTAAACCTGATGAAACTCACTGCTATTGAGTTAAAAAATCCGCCTACGAACAGTATGTTATCATACTTAAAGCAACAATGCATCGCTATTTAGGTAGGCAAACTCTCAAACAGAGTTCAAGGGAAAGATATGCAAGTAGGTAAATATCACAATATGATTAAATATTTGGCCACAACAGACACTTGCTTTGCTGTGACATTTGAATTAGATATAACCTCAATTATCAAGTTGCACAACCACCAACTCCATGTTCGTACTTCTACAACTGTCAAATATTTTGTAAATATATTTGCCAACTAGATACTTATGCAAATTGCAGCTTTAACTTTAGATCTGGTTATTGACTTTGCATTAGAAATTTAGCACGACTCATCTCATTGAATAATGAATAATCACATCTCTGAGCACATTTTATGTTTTCATTTGATCATTACTTAACACATTCTTAACGCCCACAATTGACGCATACGAAAACTTACTAATTTATACTGAAGCAAAATTCCACGAATATTTTTTAATGAAACAAGGAAACACTATAGCACAACTGCTTGAAATTTAAATTTATTAATACACCTGACAAGCTGCTAAGCTTGCGTCTAAAACAACAATTTATAATTTCTGTTTGGGTTTGAGTTATATTTACTTGAATCAAGGGAATTAAGATCTCCTTGTATTAGGATTTTTTTTTAGGATCTTTCGGTCGGATTGCATTCCTAATGAGGGTCTCCCTTTATGACTGGGTCTCCTATAAACAAATATTCGATGGCCCAATATTCGACCGAATTTCTGTGCGAAATCTGCGGCATTTTTTCTATCAGTAGCAAGAAAAGACTGCGGGCGCCTAGAAGGTATTCTGACGGGCCACCATGCTTTTGCCAAGCAGCTAAAATTGCCAGGCTTAAGCGATGCAACTATCTGAGGCTCTTGGTGAGATTGCATTGACACTACGCCGCATTTCCTCAGAATGTCCTATCTTTGCTCGAACCAGAGTCATTGTAATGTCATGCCCGCAATAGAACCGTGAAAGCAAGGCAATCACGGGATCACACAAATACAACAAAGCCAGCATTTGATTGGCTTCAGTTAGGAAGTGATACGAAACCGAAACTAGTTTTCTTTTGGGGGTGGACCACGGCCTCAACCAACAAGCCCCTTCAACCAGCTCGGTTTCAAGCTTGCTTCCTTCCAACAATATGGTTAAGGGCGTTCTTCAATTGTGCGCGCCAATAGATAAGGTCTTCCTCTGCAAGTTTATCCCTCAAGGGTGGACTCAAAGACTCGTTCACTCATCCAGTGCAATTAAATTAGGCGGATAGTTTCAAAGCTTTTTGAAAAGATCGGTGGTCCTTTCGGACTTGCAAACTAATAGCAGCTTAGCGATCCTACAAGCTAGAATAGAGTGTCTTGATGCAATGCCTATATAAATCATAGAACGATTTTCTTTATGTGGCTTTTGAATTGGTTTTGTCCATTCGCATAAAAGGACAAATCAGCTTTAAGGTCAAATTTGGTGACTTAGTGAAAGAGATTCTTCACCTTTTTATTTTGAACTGAGATAGCGAAGCAACTCACCTAGCTCCTTTTTATAAAATATTCACACTACCGCTGATCCTTGATAAGAACCCAAGAACTTCAGATCGATTCTCATCACCTATTTTATCGATTTTAAAGCCGCATATGACAGGACGGTAAGGAATTTTGTCTAACTCAGCTCTGCTATCAAATCTAATAAACGACATCTTCTATAAAATCAAACAAAGAATAACGCTTGCCAATCGTGGGGTCTTTAGGAAACCACATAGTAAAGCCCTCATTCGAGCAAAGCCCTCATTCGAGCAACTAAGGAAACTCTTTATCAGATCCCTATGATCCCAATCCCGCTATATAGTTCCGAAGCATGTACCCTTTCTAAAGCGGATAAAGATATCCTGGGACATGTAGAGCTAATGAACTCCAACACTTCAACCCCCATAATCTTCGACTCTCATCCGAAGGGACAACACCGTAGGGAAAGGCCTCGCCACGTGACGCGCACAAGTGAAAGGGGAACTCAACCAAGTGGAGACAGTTAGCCAAAGACCGCGCTAATTGGAGATACTTATTGGTTGAGGCCCTAGTCAAATGATGATGACACCAAAGCGGGAGACTTTTTTTAACGATCTTCAAACAGAAACGGACCAGGGCTAGCGACGTAATTTAGTTGGAGCAATGCTATACAGCAAAGAAAATTGTCAGCAACAAAAAGACCATAATATTAACAAATATCGCTCGCTATAGAAATTTAGGAAGCTTATGCGCTCTTTAAGCTGTTCTCTTAGCCTCTGTCACATTGGCATTGGCCTTAGATATTACTTTATTGATATTTACTTCAATTTAAGTTTCTTTGACCGACAGCACTTAGATGTCACTTTGACGGCACTTAAATGTGCTATCAAGAAAGTAACCGCCTCAAACATATGCAAAAGATGTCAAATAAATGTTAACCTTGTATAGATTACCAAAATATAAATAACTCCTCGTCACATTTGATTACCTTTCAGTAAACTTTTTCACAAGGTCAACGACAATGGTATGCGCCTATGGAATCGGGGGCTTTATCTTAAGTTGATTGACTCTTAAGATTTAAGCAAACTAAATTAACATATCTGCGTGTAGATTTGCATGTCTTATGTGCTTTTTTTTCTTTTGCATATTTGGCAGTCTAAGTTTGTCTTCATTTTATTCTCTAACTAAATTTTACCTAGACCCACGTAAATGTTAAGCCCTAAAAGGCTAATCATATTCGAACAGCAATTTAAATCAAATGTTGAATCCACGCACATAAGCTTAATATAGTCTTTAAAATCCGGGTTTAAGGATTTCAGGTGAGATCACAGATCATCAAGTATGTAACAAATGTGTTCATGGCTCATCTACGCGTATTTGTTAGATACCTTTTGCTAGATACAGACGTGTAACACTTTTAAAAACTCATCTTAATAATTGCTTCACATACTAGAAGAACCTTCAACGTCTCTAGGTTTAAGGGCTAATGGCAACATGTGTAATGATTCAAAAGATCAATCGTTGTGATCGGAAAAGCCCAATTATCGGTGTCTTTCGTGACATAAAAAAAAATATTTTCACAGGTGTTCATTGTCTGCCTCCAAATTTAAAATGAATATCGCATAAGGATTAGGAATGAGTGTCAAATTCAAAGAAATTTATAAAAGAAGCTTCCGTGGGAAAAAAAATACGTTAACACGAAATAAAATATCAAATTAATTAAAAATGTGCTTCTCTAATACCCAGAAATGCCACTACATCCGATTACCAAAAAACCAGTTGAGAAAAATCTGTGGAATTATCCACAGCTGGTTGAATTCATAATATGAGCCTACAAGCCACCAGCCATATAAATGTTACCTCGTTCTGCGGTATCTTGCGAAAGAATTTATGTTTTCTTAGCCAAGAAATACGTCTTAGATTAAAACCTCCCCTGCAACACTACGTAATGTGTATATACGCACACACAAGTTATTGATTTTTATTAAAAAATAAAAAAAAATTGGGGATTTTATTTTTACTGATTGAGGAATTCATATCTTTTTTTTCAGTGAAACTTGTTCTACAGGTAGACACCAAAGAAATATCTAAGCAAGAGTTTTATGTTTTACTGCTCGAGTGGCAGTAGAATTAACAACGATGTCGTAATCAATTGAAAGGAAATAAAAACTACCATCTCTTGCCAATTAACGCGCAAATTTAACCTTGGACATTCGTCAACAATACATAACTACACTGCTTTCCGGGTGGAAGAAGATATTAGTCTTTGAGTTTTTTGTTTTGTCTTTTATCGGTTAAATGAATAAATAGTATAAACTAAAGCCTAAGGCGATATTTCAATTGGTCAATGTTCTTGAATGTAACTCTCGCTCTTATGTGACGATGGGAATCCCGCGATGAGTTGCAAAATTTTAATTAGATAACATTTTGGAATATGAAATTAAATTATAGCGATCACAGCCAACAATAATATAGGCGACAATTTAGTATAGCTTTAGTGTGGGTACATTTGATGTGGTGAGTTTAAATTAGCAATTTAGACTAAAACCAAATTTCCAAATAAGTTTAACCATTATATTACAAAATAATAATAACAAAACTGAAAAAAAAACTTTTCCACACAACGTCACTTGAATGCAGCTCTATTGTAAGTTACTATTATTGTTTAGGTTGGGTTAGGTCCGGTGGGCCTATCGCGATCCCTGTGGAAGCCGCTGAATTTTTAAAATCGAAACGGTACACAAAAAACCTTAACATTTTCCGTAAAACACACCAATTACCCTACAAAAGGCAGAAAGCCCTTTGAAGTTTGTACCGTCTATTTCCTCTTAAGCTTCGAAGCAGTATTTCCCTAAGAATTTCCTACGACTCCGTGAAATTGCCTCGCATTCACACAATGTGTGCGGTAACTATTATTGTTTGGGAAAGCACGAATGGGTGGATTAGGTTTCCACATACGAGAATAATTTTTTTTTCATTTGAATACCTTCGGTTTCAATCAATCAGTACACCACACTCAGGTCCTTCTAAGAATATAGCTTCGCTTTTTCCACGGTCCATCTTCCAGCCATCTGTGTACTCGTATATAATAGAATCGATTTAATCACATAGATCCATCCATCTAGAGGGACATGTATTTGAAGTATACGTTATTCTCTACAGCTGATTTCTGCATGTATAGGTTCAATGGTAGCCGCATATTCTGGACACAATTTGCCATCCAGTCATGAAATTTCGGATCATAGCTCATTTCATTATCGGATATATCTCTGTACCCAAGAACAAAATAGAGGTGCACATTGCACTGGTAAACTAGCTTGGATTTTGTTTCAGTGACAAGAACTGAGTTTATGGCCGCTTGGCTATCAACGACTATAGAACTTAAGCGAGCCGCTTTCGTGATTTCCAGGATCTCAACTTGGAAGACATAGGAATCGGGATCATCAGGGAGGGTGTTAAAATACACCCATCGAAAATTTCAAATTACAAATTATGTCTGAAAAGCCAAGCCAATTTTTCAGGATTTAAGCCTCCGCTATTAACTCTGACAACGATATATCGTCAGAAATCAAGCGAAAACTTGCCAACCGCTGTTACTTTGGCCTAAGGAGGCAATTGATTGGTAAGGCCTTGTCGAGAAACACCAAGGAGACTCTATATAAGACCCTCATCATCCCAGTCCTGCTGTATGGCGCAGAAGCATGGACGTTATCAAAGGCGGCTGAAGATCTCCTGGGTCGTTTCGAACGCAAAATTCTTCGAGTGATTTTCGGTCCCGTTTGCGTTGACGGGCTTTGGAGGAGGAGATTTAACAGCGAACTCTACGAGCTGTACAGCGACATCGACCTGGTCAGAAAAATACGGATTAGTCGTCTAAGACGACTGGGACATATAGAGCGAATGGACACCCACGCTCCGGCCCGAAGAGTCTTCGAATCCAACCCGGAGGTACAACGCAGTAGAGGAAGACCTCGCCTAAGGTGGCGCGCGCAAGTGGAAGGGGACCTCAACCAACTTGGAGTGCGCAACTGGAGGCAGTTAGCCAAAACCAATACGCTAACTGGAGAGGCGTATTGGTTGAGGCCCAGGTCCACCCCGGACTGTAGCGCCACCTAAGTAAGTAAGTAAGTAAGCCTATTTATGATTAGGTACTAATATATTTAAGTGTTAGCAGCTCCAGCTTCATCCAGAAAGAAAGGATTGGTAAAGAAATGCAATAATCAGATCGAACGAAATTGCGGTTTTTACAGATGTTTCGAAAACAGCGGAAAGAACAGGTTCAGGTATCTTTTCGAAAGATCAAAAACCGAGAGTGTCTATACGACTACCGGACACAAGTAGCGCTGTCTTTCGGGCCGCTGAGCTATTGCAGATAAGATCGCTATCCGGAAGAGATATCACCATCTACACCGATAGCCAAGAATCTTGAGGGACACAGGGTACCTAAGGCCACTTTTCGCCAGTAAAAGATCTATGGAATTAATATAATTAAGCTGGGATAAGCTTCCTCCGTCTCCTGCGGAAACACGCAAATAGGCTCGGATGATCGGATGCGGATTCTGCAGACTTCTGAGGACATAATACACATATGCACCTAGTTAACGCGAGGCAATAGCGTGTAGTCGAAGTAAGTTTTTAGGAAAACCTTAGAAAAAATAGATGGCATCAAGGGGCTTCTAGTTTTTTTTAAAAAAATTGGTTGCTTTACTAGTGAAATTTACTAGTGAATTGCCTAGTGTTCTGTGATTATTTTTTTTCTCCCACACCTCTGTTTAAATTAACCAAGCTCCAGCCAGTTGCAAGCGCGTAACAGGACATGGGCCAAGCAAAAGATTGTTAGTCAATATTTTCGTAATAATTACTATTTAGAAAAGTGCTACAAATGCCACGCCACTATATCAAATATCATAAATTTCTTAGTTTTAAAAAGCATTCAGAATTTTTTTTAACTATGGGTATTGTAAGATCTGCTGCGCTTGAAATCTACTGCCACTTCTTCCAACCCAACGATTCATTGTACTAGTTGTCCCTATAGGCACGCTAGTCTTTTTATTTTCGTACTTAACTATGGATTGGTTGTTTTGGCTGCGGCTTTCCACCGATTCGATTGCATGCGTAGAATGCATAAGCTGACTGTTACTCGTTGATTGTCATTCGTATTCTAATTAAGTTTCCTATAAAGGATTACACCCCTATATTTCCTACTCTTCGCCTTCGAATCGTGGTATATTCCTTTTATTTGGGAATAGCACAAATCCTTAATGTGGATGCTATGACTTTGGTGAGAATTTTTTTAACTTAAGAATATTATTTTTGTTCGACATCGTTTAATACTTGGTGGAGTCTATATCACGACAAATGGCTCCTCTTTTTGTGTGAGTGATGGGGTTGAGGTTCGAACGCTAGTAAAGATTTTATTTAATGCGTATGAAGGTTTTAAATAAAATAACAATATCCTGCAATACGATGCTAGTCGATCCCATTAAGTCAGTTGCTGTTCACAATACAAAATGTCCAGTGCCAAAAAATTCAATCACTTGTGGGCTTCAGTTCAGTTTTTGAAAAAATTATCGCCAAGCTGATTTCTCACCACTGTAATCCGGTTTCCGAACCCAATATAGCTGTACCCACCTCGGATTTGATTAAAGTGCTTGATGACTTTAGAATAGAGTATGATACGGACTTTCTTTCGCTGCTTTGCTTGTTGTATTTTTCAAAAGCTTTTCATACGGTAAATCATGAAATTTTATATATAAAATGTTGTTCTTTGGGTTGAGTGAATATTCGGTGTGCCTTGTAAGGAACTATCACACCAAAAACATAAAATTTTAAAGAATAAGTTCAAAAATTGCTTTTACCTTACAAGTCAGCTAAAAGTCAGGATAAAAGTATAAAAAAGAACGCCAAGTTTGTATTGTAATTATTAAAAATTTCACAAATAGTATTTTAGGTACATTTTTATATTTGTGTTTCTAGCTTTGTCGGTCAAAGTGGTCTGAGTTGGTTCATGTAAATAAGGGTGTAGTGCCGAAGTTGCTAAAGAACTTGGCTGGGCACTACCATGCCCCTTGATCTTTCAAATCGCTTGCAAAGGGTTGTTGTTAATGAACATTCTTCTCAGGTTTTATTTCTTGGACCAATCCTGTTCTATTTATATATGTATTAATGACCTACTATGGGTGGTATGTTGGAATGCATCCATTTACCTATATGCTGACGACGCCCAGATTTTTATTTCCTGACCATTTGGACTGGTGAAAATCATGCAAAAAATATTCCAAAGCCAGAAAAGATGATTACTGATCCGTCATTGACGGCAAAATAGCCTGTTAAAGTTTTTATGCAAGGATAACCATGAGAATTTGTGTTAAGGTCAAATTTGAAGACTCTAATTGAGTGATTTCTTAATTTAAAAATTAATACAAAGTATAAATGAAACTTTTTAATTAACACTCAAACAAAGATTTTAGCGCTCACTGTCTAACGAACTAGGTTTATCGTCTATTTAAATGTTTGAAACTTGTTTAAATAAAATAAAATTCGAATTAAGTAATAATATTCGCAGAGAGAACGAAAAGATTGTGCTTAGAAGCTCACACTCACCAGAGCAAGACACCAATAGCAGTCGAATACCCTCTTCACACCGCATTTAAGGTTTCCACAAAAAAAATTGTTAAACATCGTTGAAACATTCACACCAAACACTACTAAGCCCTGTGACTAACAGTATTCACACGAAGCTAAAAACTTTTATATTGACAGTTTATTAAAGCTGTTTTTTATGCAAACTTAATTTAGTAAATCACAAAGCAGCCAACGCATTTGACTATGTTTAATAACGAAATCTTTCAATTTCTTCTTTAATTTGTGCATGTGCAGTCTTATCAAAATTAGTTCTATAGAGTCCGCCATCTAACGTTTTTTTTTCAACTAGTGCTTATTTCGCGAATGGTAACACTTAGCTCATGTCTGATTTGACAGATAATTAGTTTTATCCTTCCGCTGAACGAATATGGTTGTGTATACGCTTGAACAACGGACAACAAAAACAACAACAAGGAGTGGCCGTTACAGTCAATGGCGATCGTTATCGGGCCATGTTGAACGAATTTTTGTTCACAAAAATTGAAGAGGAGGATATTGGCAACATTTGGTTTCAACAGGACGGCGCTACGTGCCACACAGCTGAAGCTACACTCGATGTTTTGCGCCCTGTTTCAAAAAAAAAAGTTATTTCGCGGACCCTGTATCTAGTTTTTGAACTAGTTAATCTGAATGGGCTCTGCCTTTTTTCACAGTGAAAAAGTATGATCTAAACAGTCATCAACTTTTATAGAACTTTCAAGCACCGATTTTGAGAAATAAACATCTTAAAATTGCTTTGTAAACCATTTAATTATAGGTACCGTTATTTTAAATGATAATGAATCCTTTGGACCAATTTGATGGAGTGATAGAAAGGCGGAAAGACGGGCGATTAGATTTTCGGGACCATATTTGTTGAACTGACCTATAGTCGTAATATCGTACTTCATATTTCAGAACGATTGCGATAATTAAAAAGATAAAATAGTTCCCATTCTAGGAACGATTTTATAGAACGCTTAATAAGAAATTTAAATATATTCAAAAACACCTGTTTGGATTTATGGACACATTTTCCATTTCCACGCATTTTCCAAGACCAGGTTGAGTACAACGTACTTAGGCAATTTCCGAAACAACTTACTTGAGTTTAAGTCGCTTCGTCTTAGTGTTTCGTTATAAATCGTTTCTAAGACCAAACGCATTAGTTGCACCATAGTCGAATTCCTCAACCAAAGCAAAATTGTACATAGCTACTCCTAAAAGGAATAAAAATAGCACAACAACTGCTGTCTCGCACTTTATCTCTGTCACAAGCTACGCTCTGCGCATTGACGTTGTCGTCTTAATCGAACTAAACAGTGTTCAATCGTGGTAAGCTGAACCGGTAAAAAGCGACAATCACACTAACTAGTTTCAGCAACACATTTTACTACTCAGTTGAAGTGCACTGGAGGTGAATGTTTACATTTTGCATTACTCCGGTTGAGTGATCAGCACGAACCTAAATACCGATGGCATGGCGCGACTTGACATTAACTTAATGAAGCACAGTGCAGTGCACCAGCAGATATGATAATGATGTGAATGATTTTGACGATAAATGGGCTTCAGAAACTGAAGGTCACCGAGTCACATAATGTATAAGGATCGCTTCTGGTTGACAGTCAACACGACAAAGAAAAGTTGCAATCAATAAGCTGAACGTACGCTGCATTCAAAAGCATATCGAGTAAATCAATTATGAAAAAATTATGAGAAGAGCCCTGAAAAAAACGGCGATCTTCTTGCAAAATGTTGCAGGAGTTGTAAACGAAAGAGTTAAGCTGAGAACTGAATTTTGTTTGTTTTTCAAAATATCAAGAATTTCGTTTCGAGCTATCCAATTATTAAATTTGCGCTTAATAACCAAAAATACTTAAGGTATGTAAAATATGCATTTTACCTTGGTTAAGATCATTTCTCGGAAAAATGTCCTCCCTAATCGTTAAATTATTTGGATATTCTAAAGAAGCGAATGACTTTATATGTCAATATGGGTAAGATCACTTATATCTTCGTAAAAGAAGGTCCCAAGATGGAGAGAGCAAAGCACGTAGTAGAGGAATAGTTTCCTTCTCCTCTTTATCCATACACGTTCTGCAAAAGTTGTTTGAGAATGTGGAAAGTCGTTTGAGAATTGAGCTTGCCTATACAGACAGTGTCCGGTATTGACGTCTTCTTAGATCTCATATCAGATCAGATATCAAATCTTTAAAACGTTTCAGATCCACCTTAGGCCAGCTCCATTTCGTTGCTTAGGTCTGTCTTGTCGTGCCCTTTTTAGCCACTTCGGGTGTTCCACAAGAAGCCATTTGGGTAACCTTCTCTTTGTTCTTACTATAAACGATCTAAATTTTTGTTCTCATATTGACGAGATAATCCTGAAAGCCAACTCATTACTATTACAAGATGGTCTAAAGAATTGTCTAACCCTCCAGACCAGAGCGCTTTACAATACCTTCTTTCGCCCCCCCTACTTGAGTATGCCAGTCAAGCGTGGTGTCCCTTCCAGCGTGTTCACGTGTCCAGAATTGAAAGTATTCAACGTCGATTTCTCCTATTCGCCCTTCGAGGTCTACCTTTAAGCGACCCATTTATCCTTATATTCCTCCTTATATTAACGGCCTTAAAATCCTTTTTTTGAATACCCTCATCACACCGCACTTCGTGCCTTTATCTCCTTTACCAATCTTAGTTTTTAAGACTTAGTTTATTTTTAGTTTTTAAGTTATTTTAAAGCTATTTTTATTGTCTTAGATTGAATTAAGCCGAATAAATGGGGTTCGCTCCACGAAAATTAGACATATGATTCCACTTGTCCAACCTAATATTTATTTTCTCAGTACCAACAAGCTTTACTAGAGCGGTATGGCGATTCCTAATCGCAAAGGTGAATATTAAACCCGCCATTTCCTAAAGAGACGACGGACTGTGTAGTGATTTTAAAGAGACTCATTAGGACTTTAATGTAGCTTGACTATCCGAGAAAATACTGATATCCTTGGAGGATATCACGTTCCTCTTTTGACAAGACAAGACTCCTTTAATCGCCATTATTTCCGCCTGGAATACAATGATCAAGAAGACGGAAGACTAAGATTAACTCCGTCAGAGGCTGGAAATAGACACTACAAGAGGATGTCCATAGGGAGGCGTACTATCACCCTTAATGGGGAGCTAGAAAAGTTAACCACCATTGGCTTTCAGTCATATGCCGACATAGTACTAATCGCCAGAGGAAGTTTGAAGAAACTCTTTGCGACATCATACAACGAGGTGTGAGAGTAACCCAGGAATTGTGCCACACGGCTGACATCAATATCAATCCGGCCAAAGCTACGATAGTACCATTCAGAAGAAAAAGAATACTTCAGAGACTCAAGAAAATCCATGACGTTCTTTCTGACTGTCTGATGTTAGCTATGAGTTTCTTGTCTAAGTTAATTATCCAATTTTTTCACTTTTAAGGCCGTTCATTTTTTAATATGAGTCCAATTGCGATATCCAAATGCATATAATTCATATAATGGAATTTACCACATGACTAGAACTCATCTGCTCAAATATTTACTACTGGCTGAGACAGGGCAGACTTCCATCCTCTGCGATCCCGGGAACGCTGCTTCCAGTTATCCAGGCCAAACGATCTGGCAGCCGCGATGGCTTGGTCCTTAAAACGAAGGTTCGGTGTTCCTTTTCATCTGAACCTAGGGCTGGGATCCGAAAATCCTTTTAGCTGAAGCATTATTGCCCATTCGCTCGATATGGCCGAGCCAATGTAGGCGACGAGTTTTGACTTTTTGAACTACACGCACTTCTTGGTACAGCTCACAGAGTTAGCGGTTAAGTATCTGCTTTCCTTTCCTGCCTATCGTCCAGCACTTAGCATCATAGAGCATAACTGGCAGGATCAGAGTTTTGTATAGCTTACACTTCGTCCTTCGAGTTAGAAATTTTGAACCCATTTGTTTTGCCAAACCGAAGTACCAACGGTTTTATCGTTGAATCTCCATTAAGGTTTCTTTGCGGAGTTAATGTTAACCCTAACCACCTCGTATTTCGTTTTGTCCTCGTTAATTCAAGGCCAACTAAGCTCGCTTATTCTTCAATAGCCGTGAAAGCCTCTACCACGGCACGTTATGATATCAATGTCATCCGCATATCCCAGCTGGACGGATCTGTTGAAGATATTGCCTTCCGTGTTGACACCTGCCCTGCGCACTATCTGCTGAAGAACAAGATTGAAGAAGTCACACGATAGCGCATCACCTTGCAGAAATCCACACGGAAACCACACTGGTACGTGTCGATTAGTGTGTTTCCAAAAGATTGGAGACGTTCACACAGTATTTTGGATAGGATATTATATGTAACATTTAGCAGGTATATGACTCGATAGTTCTTGCCAGACATAGGATCGCCTTTCTTGTAGATGGGTCAATGGCCCAGTCAAGTTTTCCTCCACCCAAACTCCATTTATGATTTTGTGCTTGCGCCCTACCAAAACATAGCTCAAATATTTAGGTATTATTGCTGTATTAAATGCTGTAACTGATTTGGTCCACTGCGCATACATATGAGTCTCAAATGCACTTAAAATAAACGTAAGTATCTACATCAACGACACCCAAATGCGATACATGTCTGGTTTAGATGAGAATGTTATTTGGTGAACAACATATGGGCTGCGCTTAATAAAATGGCTTCAAAAAATTTCGAAATTCTAACTTCAAATACGTTTTCTCGCAAAAAGCAAAATATGTTAGTTACAACACTTAAGTGTAGGACATGTCAATAAAAAGCGGCTATACCTTAGCAAGGTTACAAGTAACATTATTGGTTTTTTTTTTTGCTTAAATTGTCAAATATGGCTTCACCAAGTATGCACAGTTTTGCAATCCAGCCAAATGTCACCATTCAAAGCTAGTAACGCCATTCACTTTACCATCTAAAATTTATAATGAAACTGTGCGCAGGAAGCCGCAAGACTTCTTTCTGATTGCGAATCTGGTAGTATAAGGTAGGTAAACACCAAATTGCATTGCCCCATATTCTCCGTCTAATCCAAACATGTACAAGTCTAAGCCAATAAATTGCATTGCAAGTACGTCCAAATCCAAAGCTTTTTGAAGCAAAAAAAGTGAATAGCTACTTAGTTGTTCAACAAGTTTAAGCGTAGCGCTAAATAAATTGACCAACGATCATGGCTTGAGATGTGAGTGAAGTTCAGTTATTAAAATGTTATGGAAAAAATAATTCATATTTAAGAATCCAAATGCAGTATAACCAGTTGTTGGCTGGTTCAGCAAATTACATTTCGAAATATTTGCGCACTTTTAAATAGCCTACCATAGGTAGGTTTATACAAAGTTACTCCAGTGAATGTTTGGTATTTAAAGATTGAGAAATGATATAAAGACTTTATGATGTTTGGAATAGAGTTATGAAAAAAACTAGCTTTAAATGTCATATGTCATATTACTAATGGCAGCAGCTTAAGGGAAAACCCTAGTAGCTAGATTTTTAGATATTTTAAATTGGATAGTTGTAATAATAAATAAAAGATACAGGGTTACTTTGTAGATATTTTTGCAACAAAAGTCAACAATGTTTCTTTTCCAATTGAAGCACCCAGTAGAAGAGTTGTAAAAGACTGCAGTCATTTCGTATGTCCTTAGATCATCATCAACATGTTTCGTAAGACATTCTACTCCCTTTTCATTTGATAGTCATAAAGAAGTAGTAGCACCAAAGTCGGTAGTTGCCTCTGTTGTTGTTGTTGTTGTGCATGAAGGCAAGCTCGGTTCGTCTAAAACTGGTGGAGTCACTGCATCCAGATGTGTATAGCTTTGACCCGGTGACCTCCTTAGTAATGTTGGTAATGTTGAATGAGAATCTTCTTTAATGCGGCTTTGATAGTTACGGATTTGGTCAATGTGTCTTATCAATCGCTTCCCAAAATAGCTAAAGATGTTACATAAATAAATAAAACTTGTATTTCCCCGACAAAAATTATAAATAATATTTAGTTATTAAGCCTGAAATAAAGTGTGTTCCAACGAAAACTCACGATGTTAATTGTTAATAAAACAAAAAGGTTTCAAAGAATTATCTTAAAATAAATAAATACTTACTTCCTTAACGGGCTCCCGACCCGGGAAGAGTCCCTGCCTGAGATACGGCAGCCTTCCACCCTCTGCGATCCTGAGCACGCTGCGATCCAGTTGTCCAGACCTTGGTCTTTAAAACGGAGGTTCGGTCTTCCTTGTCGTCTCGAACCTGGGGGCTGTGATTCGAAGATCCTCTTGACTGGAGCGTTGTTGTCCATTCGCTCGATGTGGTCGAGCCAATGTAATCGACGAGTCTTGGCTTTTCGGACTACATCCACATCTTGGTACAGCTCATAGAGTTCGCGGTTGTATCTTCTCCTCCATTCGCCCTCCTCGCAAAAATCCGTCGAAGAATTTTTCTTTCAAAGGATCACAGTATTAACTCTCCTTTCCTGCTTATCGTCCAGCACTCGGCACCGTATAGCAGAACTGGCAGGATAAGGGTTCTGTAGAGCATGCACTTTGTCCTTCGAGTTACGAGTTTTGAACCCATTTGTTTTGCCAAACCGAAGTATCAGCGGTTTCCTAGGGTAATTCTTCGGCGGATCTCCACTAAGATGTCATTTACGGAGTTGATGTTTACCCCGAGGTAGATTAGTAGATTAGTGTGTTGCAGAAATGTTTGAGACGTTCACACAGTACGTTGGATAGGATCTTATATGCGACATTTAGCAGGGATATGCCTCGATAGTTCTTGCAAGACATATGATCGCCTTTCTTGTCTTTAGGCGTAAACGGCCCATACAGGACTTAAAGCCTAGCTTCTCCAGCCATTGTGTGTGCGAAGTTATATTTTTGACAGCTTAATGCCGATTCCAAACGGCAATTCATTTTTGAGAAGCTTCTCATGACATTTCTTACTCTTGGATGTTTGTCAGACGTTCGCAAGAGGTGGGGCGTCAAATAAAAACTTTCAGGTGGTACAGGTCGGGATTTGAACCAGCGACCTCTCGCTCTCTCGTGCGTTGGACAACTTAACCACTAAGCCACTGCACCCACATGGTTGATTGTGCCGACTAAAAAAATTACGGAGTGCACATGCAAAATGCATTTGATTTCAGCGCCCATTTTCGTTGAAGGCTTCGACAATCAATTGTGTACCTCAACCCTTTACAACAAATTAAAATTTATTTGTATTAAGCGACTGGTGCCCGACATGAAAAAATACTGACTGTCCTGGCTGAAGCGATCGGTATGTTGAATTAAACATCGCAGCCTGCCTGTCCGTAATTTTGGTGTGTACATCTATAGGCCGTACAAGAGTTGAGACGGTGACTGACAGGTTGTTGAATATGGTGCTTTCCTATACTGCCTAAGGAGTTCATTCAGGTTTTCCTGTGGGGAGCCAGTTAAGGTTCCCATGGCTCTTAATGCATCTTTTACCGTCCGGACACTCCGCCTGACCATTGTTTGATGGATGATATGCAAACTTAACACCTATATGTTCTGCAGGGATGTTTTAACAAGAGGCAAACTGCTCGTCGATAATTGCGGTTGTTGCGCTGGTCGTCATTGAAGTGGTGACACTTCAAGGCCCTTCATTTTAACCATTCCTTAATGCGCTGTAATTTCCATTAGAATTTTGTTATGCAGGACTTCTGGTATGACGTACCTGTGTTCAAAAACAAGGCAGTTGGTGGTAACGCAATGTTAGGTGCTTTGTATCCAATCCAGATTGAAGCAAACTTTTAATTTTACCCAAGTGTGGATTTTTCTGTGTCGCAAGAGATACATTTTCAGCTTTGACCGGTAACTGATTCGCTTGTCGGAGTAGAAAGTGATCAAAGGCGTCGTATTCTTTTTCTTCTACTGCATTTGAAGCAAGGCAATTTATTTGATTTACACGTTGAAGTGACAGGGATGCACGTAATCAGCGTTGGCATTAAGCTTGGTTGGTCTAAATAATACAGCATAATCGAAGTTTCCAAGAAAATCCGCAAAATTAGAAAAAGTATTTGCAGGGATTTTTCTGGATGTGAAGACTGTGATAATGGTTTATGATCTGTGAAGAGTGTCCAATGGCGATAATACATATACAAATACAAGAAACAACATTTGAGATATTTTGTTGCATTCATTGTGAGGACTGGCATGCGCGATTGGGCGCTCCGGTCCATTGCTTAGCTGATGTGAAAGGACAACACCCAATCCCGGTTTTGCTATCATTCGTGGCTTGTATCATCAAGATAGATGGTGATTGTTTGTATAGCATCAAGACAGATGGTGAAGTGAAAATATTTTTGATGTTGACATACGCGTTTCCTGCTTTAGGTGACCATTTGAAGTCTTCGGCTCGCAGCATTTCTCGTAACGGCCTGTCGATGGTGGAGAGATTAGGAATAAAGGCGTTGTAGTATGTTGCTTTTCCCAAGAATAACTGCATTTCTTTTCTTGTCTGAGGCTTAGGAGCATTACGTACAGCCTCAACATGTCTGTCGGATTTATGCACTCTTTATGCATCAATTTTGTGCTCCAAAAATTTCGCCGAGTGTGTAGCAAAAACACATTTTTCTCTATTGAAACAGAGGCCGTGTGATCTAATTCCAAAGAAATTCCTAGGGTTATCAGCAACTGATTAAAATCGACTCCATGAACCAGAATGTCATCAAAAAACGTGTTTACGCTAGCGATTCCTTTGAAAACAGTTTCCATGCTCCATTGCCATATTGCAGGAATATTCGCAGCTTCATAGACTGCACGAGTAGGTCTTGTGCTGATGTAAAAGAATGCAATCATTTGGTATTGCATTCTTCGAAAAAAAGAATTACCCCTTCGGGTAGGGGTAAGAATATACCCGAGGTAGGCATGCCTTTCGTAAGAGGCGACTAAAATCCACTCTACGTATACCGAGTGTAAACCGCGTATACAAAAAAATATGCAATGTACAAAACAAATAGATATAATACCCCAGGTGGCAGTCCAGTTCTACTGGAAAATCCACACTCTTCGGAGGCAGGCTCCACGGATTCTGGGGAGAACCACTTATTGCAATCTATCGACCCTCTTAAAAATAGCGAAAAGGTCTCCAGATCACTACCATCCGGATCTGTATTAAAGAAAACTCTAAAAGAAGCCCAACGACGCCGAATGTTTTAACGGAAGCGGTTCTCATACCAAGTAGATAACAAAGGGGAACCATTACGGTCACAGAACTTATTTTTAACTGCCTTTCCGCATGCGGTAGGTATCGATCATGCTCGCGGGGAGATGCATCCATGACACCGAGACATAGTCAGGGAATAGCTACAGAGAAAGTACAGGCTGTGGACAATGAACAGAATAAAACGCAAGTCTGATGGAGTGGAATCTTTTATCTAAGGGCTGAGAACATTTGTTAGCCACATAGATAAATGTTTGTAAGTGATACACAGTGAGCTACTACGCCAAATATAAATGTCTACACCTGCTGTGCCGTGAATGATGAAAAGGTAGAAACCAACCTGATGAACATCACCGGATGCGGATGCCCACCCTCACAAACACTGAGAAAACTCAACATACGAGGGAGGGTCATTGAGTCCATGAAATAGATCACTCTTTTCGGGATAAAAACGTTTCTCCAATTTGTTGTTGCCCTCAAAATAATACGATTTGTCAAGTCCCACAAAATATGCGTTTGTTTGACCGATGGCGTTTGCTGACAAACCCTTCTTAGCCCTCTTCGACTTCGATTTACCAGGAGAAGTCAATTGTTTCGACCGTTCCTTGATCTCTGGTGTGTTGTGGTGTTTCCATGTTTCATCCACGATAGCGAAATGGCGCAAAAACTCGGTCGTATTTTTTTTTAATATCGCCAAACACTCCTTTTGAAGTTGTCAAACTATTTCCTTTGTTGCCGATTGTAAGCAAATGCGGCACCCAACTCGCGGAAAGCTTTTTCATATCCAAATGTTTATGTAAATTCGCAATCACTTATCCATGTGAATAGCCTGTGACCTTTTCACGCTCGCGCACTGTCACTCGCCGATCGTTCATAACCAAACCGTGGATTTTATCGACCATTTCAGGTGTGGTGACCTCAATTATGAGACCAGAACGTTCGGCGTCTCTTCGATGGTAAAAACTCCCCATAATATTTGTCAAGCTTATGCTTGGTCTGCGCAATGGTTTTTTTTCACGTAAAAAATTGTATTTAATGATAAGCACTCGAAGTTCACTACTTCTTCTTTTTCATTTTAACGAAAAAGCACGTAAGCGTCTACATAAAATGGCTACCACAACAGAACTATTCGACAGATCTGTCTGAAAATTTGGATGTGTTATTTTTAATGATGCTTCTTATGTCGTTTTCGTTTGGTAATCCGGAAGAGCTCTTCGATCCGGGATGCCAATCGAACAAGTACACATTTTTTATTTATGAACTGTTCGTTTGGTACTAAAATGACAGTTCCTCTCCTGAAAAGAAGAGAAAAGCGCTTCTGACTTTAAATTCAGAATCAAAACCAGAAGCACTAATACAACCAAACACCACAAATGTCAAAATCGATAAATGTAATTGATGTTGTTTGTTGGAGCTCAAGAAGACATCACAAGCTATAAACAATTATTTTAACCTATCATGAACATTCAATTCAATTAAATATATGAAAATTCTATTGTATAAAATTATACCATTTAAACATGAATTCGAATTTGGCGCCAATTAAATAACTCCTCCATATTTTTTGAATGTAATTGTACTAAAACCCTACTGTACTAAAAGTTAACTTATAGTATCAGCTGAAATAAAATTTTACTCTTTGTTCAACCATTGTACCGCTCGCTTCTTCTTTTCGCTCGTCATCCGCATCGTCGTCACATTTTTTGCTCGAGTTATATCGTCGATCATTTCCTTCGGTTGCCCTTTTCAACATAAGTTGCGATTTTGCTCCATAATCGTTTTCCTCGGGAATTTCACTGTACGATCTCGTGAAATCAAACCAGTTTTCCCTAGGAGCAGGCAGAAAAAGCTCCGCCTGTACATTGTTGATCCATTTAATAATTTTAATTCATTAAACAAATAAAAAAATAATATTAGGTATAATATAAACATATTTCAATAGCTGATTTTGTTTTTCTTCCAACCTCTTCATCATCATCACATTGGCAGTGAAGCGGTTGGAAATACATATACACAAATACAACGAAAAAACATAAGGAAAGGCTACAGTCCGCTTGGGGCGAACAGTATGATACCCTATCCTTATCCCTATGTACCCCAAAGAAAAAAAGCATTAGGAAGATGATGGATAGCATTTTATTTCATTCTATGAAATTTATAGAAAAAAAATTATTTTTTTCAAAAAACGCCCCCAAAAAGTGGGAGTGGCCAAAAACTTTGAATGGGTGATATATTGAGAAAAATATTGGCATAATATATTGTTAAACATTTTTTTTTTCGATTTCTATGAAAATTTTCGAAGAAAACAGCATTTTAGTGAAAAACGCCCACAAAAAGTAGGCGTGGCAAAAAACTTTATATGACAAATTAATAAAGGTGGGCAGTATCTACATATCTTGTGAAGGTTGTACAACTTTATATCTCTAACTTAAGCCTTAAAAAGGTTTTTTCTAAATTGTGGGCGCGGTAGTGGGCGTATTTTGAAAATTTTAACACTTTACCATTTCGGAATCCTAGGGAGTATATGTTCCAAATTTCAGCTTCCTAGCATAATTTTAAAGGCCTCAAAAGTTGATACGGACAGACGGACGGACGGACATTGCTAAATAGTCTTAGATTTTGGTCCTGATCATAAATGTATATTAGGGGTCTGCGACGAATATTAAGGGGTGTTACAAACTATATGTCAAAATTAATATACCCTTAGGATAGGGTATAAATACACTTTAAAGTCATATTTAATGGGTTTACTTGTTCGTTTGGCATCCCGGATCGGAGAGCTCTCCCGGATTACCAAACGAAAACGACTTTAAATTTGAAGTGCATTTGTCGTTGTATTTGTTAATAATATTTTAATAAATAAGCAAATCTCGTCAAAATTGAAGAATAAGCAAATGCATCAGCAACAAAGTTGACATTTATCGGTTATGACGTTTGTGGCATTTGAATGTGTGCGTGCTACTGGTTTTGATTCTTTTGAACAGAAACTTCAAACTTCAAAAATCGTCAGAAGGCTTTCAAAATTCTTGGTAACAAACAATCCCAATTTTGAAGCTAATTACCTACTCCTTTTTAAGTCCTACGGAGTGGCCCAACTGATGGCTGTGAATAATGTACCTGAATTGCTATAACACGGCTTCAAACTGTACTAACAACAAAAGATTCAAAGTCACGATTTAGGCAATATAACCATAATCTAAACCATACCTAAAGACCTTCGCAAAATACACTCACTAGTCCCTATACCCATTCAATGTGAAGCACATTTAAGCATCCTTAAATTGAGTTCGATTTAATTTTTAATCTACAAAGCTGATGCATTTTTATGAATGCATTAAAATAAATTACGAATCCAATCAGATAAAATTGAATTTCCTATCGATTTCAGGCATTATGCACTTCATCAACAATCTGAATATGCGTTTAAAGTTAAAGCCGTGCCGTGTGTTGTGTATTAGCTTTTGCGTACTACACAATTGACCTGAACAAAATATAGTTTTTTTTTATTTATAATAAAAGAATCCTTCATAATGCATCCATGCACTTCACATACATTATAAGCATCCAGTCCAGTGTGAAATCATTTCAATTAAAAATTGATTGTAATTTATTCATAAAAAAAAATATAAAGTACATGCTGACAATGATGCTGAATATTGGAATTGCAATTCGAATGAGATCGAATAAAAAATCCATCAGCTCACAAGGAAGGAATAATTATTTTTTTATTTTATTGAACAAAGCGGAATCTGGGTTTATGACTATACTATTTTTTTTTTAATAATTTCTTTTATCAAAAATCATAATGCATGTGCATATGCGTGTAATAGGCGGTCGTGAGTGGTGATACATCAGTTTTTAAATCTTTGCCCATATGGCTGATACTGTGACCTAAAAGATCTTCTGTGTCACAGGGAAATTTAATCCAAGACACGTATTACCTCTCTGAGGAAGGTAAGTACGTCCTTGGTGGCAGAGTTTTTCATCTCCGCTGATGAACGTATTTCTTTGTTGAAAATACGTCCTCTTAACCAATGTAGTGCCGGACACTCGCATAGAATATGTTCAAAGGATTCGTCCTCTTCCATGCAGAACCTACATTCTGTCTCCGGGCACGGATTCATTTTGTTGAGATAATATCTCAGGCCACAAGCTTTTTTAACCCTTCCTTATCTAGCATAAGTATTTCCTTGTACGAGTAAAGCTTGATGAGTCTTTTGGATTGTCTGAGCTCCGGAACATTGTGCTAGTAGTCTAGACAAAGTTGATCCACAAAATGGTTCTGGTCCAAAGAACACGGATTTTGAACCAGCCCTTGCCAGATCATCCGCCAATTTATTGCCTACAATGGCTTGGTGTTCAGGACCTAAGTGTGACTTCGTTGAGTTCGGTCAGGGGTTGCAGTGCATCGTAGCAGCATTTCACTGTCCTCGAGTCCTGTGTATTGGCCGACAGTGCATGGAGAGCCGCTTGACTATCTGAAAAGATAGCGCCTTTGATTTTTTTACCAAGGTTTAATCTAGCGCAGACCTCAATGGCAAGGATTTCACCTTGAAATACAGTGCCACACATTCCCATTAGTATAGAAACTTTGGTGTTGGGTCCAAAGACGCCAGTTCCACCTCCAGAAACCATTTTTGATTTATCGGTATACCAAAGCAGACCTTTCGGGGCCACGTTCTGGACACCATTGAGCCAGTTCTCACGGTTCAATATTTCTGCCTTGAACTATCAAAACAATATTCCCTAACCATAGTGTCGTTAGGGAACATTTTGCCCTACATATTTACAATTGAACCAGAAAAGGAATTGGCAACGCGTGCATTCCAGTAACGGGACAGCTAGAGCAGTAAGAATCTGACATTTGAATATTAAAATTAATGTAAAAGAAATACCGGCTTTTAAGTCTATATATACCCCCGAGGGCAAATTTATTTCTTTGTCTTTGCTGTGTAATCAAGTCCAACGGGAGGTTAAAAACGAGTAAGCTAAAATTCTAACTGAAAATATATTTCGTCTAATTTTAATAATATGTAATTTTGACAGATAATAAACGCAACTAACGAAAGTTGGAGTTTCATAAATTAATCCTCCTTACATAGCAATTGCCACACATAGTGTCCGAGATTTTTCTAAACATTGTCTGTTTTCGAATGAGAATTGAGTACTTTCAGATGCCCCACAGGGTCATCTTGCTCAAACTTGTATTCCAGTTGCAGTTTTAGTGCAATTCTAGCAGCTGTCTTTCTAATAAAGACGTGTAGCGGGAACAGCCCAACAATAGCTTCAAGTGTTGCAGTTGGACGGGGGCGCTTCGCACCTCTAACTCCTTGGCAGGCAATTATTTGAAGCTCCTATAGCTTTTTTGCCGTTGTCCGTTCAAGACCTTTTAGCCACCATATTATGGCCACGTACGTGATTATGGGTCTGACCATCATTTTTGGTCTGAGACCCCAAATTCTGTCGTACATACATCGAGCTGGTAGCTCGTTCAGTGGCAGTCTTGAGATATGCGTTCCAGATAAGTCGTTTATCAATTAAAAAGCCCAATTTCCTAATTCGTATAGTGTATGCTAGCTAAGAGGACTGAAACCTGTAACAAGTGAAGGATCTTAAATCACTTCTTTTCAGGCTTGGCAGATGAGTTTGCGACCGTCGCTCAACAGCTTTGAATGTCTGCATGATGCGAGATCATGCCAAGTGTTTGGTATGTTGTAGACGTGAAAGCTCAGTCATTTCACTTTTGTGGACGGATGAACAGCGTCCTATAGATTTCCGTATGTCAGACCGGGCACAAAGGATAGAGTTTTTGACTTTGGAATAGACATGCCTACTAGCTGTCATGAATACCCAGCGAAAGTGAAATACTCAGCTTAAACAGAAGGTCAATCAATTTTTCAAGGCCCTTAAATGATGATAGGGCCGATAGGCTGATAGTTCCAAAGATCCTAAGCGGCTTTAATAGTTTAGGAATAAATTCGGCAATATACCTTCTCAAACCTTCTCTGCCATCTTCGGTGACCGAAAAATGTCCCCTAAGCTGAAAGGAAGACTCTGACAATGTACAAAAAGTATGAGGGCAAGTTGACAGCAGCTGAGATGAAGATGCTTCGCATGATAGCAGGAGTAACAAAGCTTGATCGAATTAAAAGTTCAAGAATCCGAGGAACCCTTCACGTCAAAGAACCCATCTCGAAAAAATTGAAGCACGACCAAGTGGTATTGTCACATTCAAAGGAGGGATCCTACGAACCCCGACAAAAAGGCAATGGCAATCAACGCTCCCTTACAATCGCGTAAAAGAGGCAGGCCTAAAAACTCCTGTATCACACAAATGCAGAAACACTAGCATGTGATTGGCCTCAAAGATGAAATGATTCAAAATCGGGAGACCTGTATATATTTTTGAGGTCGAACTGGCGAGCCCCACAGGTGGACCAGTAGGAATGCAGTGAAGTGGGAGGATTGTGATCCCTATAATCCTGATCATAATCTCGTCGTTAAATGGAGAGAAGAAGAGGCCTTCTCCAAGCAACGCGAATATATCGCATCGCAATGCTAACTCTATAAATCGTAGTTAACACAGGGACCTCTATATTTATTTTGCAAAAGTATAAGATAAATAACACCCGGTCCGGGTGATTTGAAAGAAGAGAAAGACAAGATGTTTTCTCTGCTTGCACATGTATCGTGGCTCCTCGTTAAATACATGGTTTTTTTTAGAGGTATAGAACTTCGAATTGAAATAAAATACAAGAAAATCGTTTTAATGTCCATCAATTTGGCCTTATTGGAAGGATCATTTTATGTTTAAATATGATTTCGGGCATGTGGCCGCCGCGGTGGGTTCGAATAAAGACAAGTCTAGTCCAATTTTCAACCACTTTTCCAAGCATTTGGGGCTGTATGTCGGCAATAACGCCACGAATGTTGGCTTCCAAGTCCCCTAACGTTTCTGGTTTGTTGGCGTAGGCGAGCGACTTCACATATCCCCAAAGAAAATAATCCAATGGTGTCAAATCACACGATCTTGGGGGCCAATTGACAGGTCCATTCCGCGAAATTATGCGCTCTTCGAATGTTTCCTTAAATAATTCGATTGTGACGTGCGCTGTGTGGTATGTAGCACCGTCTTGTTGGAACCACATCTCATCCGCATTCATGCCATCCAATTCGGGAACAGTTTTTGTGGATGTAATGGCGTTTCAAGGGTGTCATGTCGATTCTATTCACTCCAAATGCGGGAATTTTGCTTGTTGCGTTGCCATTCAAACCAAAATGAGCCTCATCACTGAACAAAATTTTGCATTAAACTTCCCGAACTGAACCATTGTTTTCGAAATAAATTTTCACGATTTGCAAGCGTTGTAGAGTTGCCAGATTTCACCACAAAATGTCAGTTTTATCTCTATTCGAAAAACCAACATCTAAAAAAAACATCCTTTATTTCAGTTAAATACTAAAGGACCTGCTCTTTTCGAAGTAACCTTGCTATAAAATGCATCTTGATTTGCTGCCCAACTTATCTACCCATGAAATCGATGCCAAAGGTAAAAAATCGCACAAAAGATTGAATAAAACCGAAATCAATTATATTATCGAATAGATTAAAATGACAATTCACAGTTTAGTTGGCTTCCAGTTTACTATAGCAGCCTCCGTGGGTTATTGCGAATTCCCTTTGAATATGATGCGATGCAATGTTGGCACTGCTCATTATGCGGCTCATGGTGTCAAACCAACTGTTGAGTAGACACTCATGGATGCAAATCACAGAGAAGTCCACAGTCCCAGTGAAACGGTCAATTCTGGCTCTCAGAAGGCCGCTATTTACCAGTTGTGCAACGTTTTCTTCGCAGTCCCTCACAGATGACCCAATTAGCTCAGCCATGCGAGCTAACTCAATCTTCGAATAGTACTTGGAGATGGTAAGAATGTTCTAGATGAGCAAAAAAAAAACATGACAAACTCCTAAAATGTATAAATCGCTAAGCCGCTTACATGTTCAATGATTCTTAGATTGAGGTCGGAAAAGCATTTTTTGGCAAATCGCGTCTTGGGCCTCATCACTTTGGTGCGATCTAAAGCCGCTTCATACGCGTTTTGAACCGCTTCTAGTGGAATTAATTCCTTCGAGGACAGAAGCTTCAACAATTCACTGTGAAAGTGCGATAAGAACATATTAGTTTGTGGTTGCAGAGGACGCGAATTCTACTAACAAAACGGCCAGCTCCTTCGTAACACCCTCGTCCTTGAGTAGAACTGCAATGAATGCCACTTGGTTGGGGCATTTCTGCGCGAGGGCACAGAATATTGCCGAATTCACTATCATCTTTGTTTTCAGCTCCTCACTGAGACTTCCGCAGGCGGAGAGTGCGTGATAATGCTTGCTTGTCTCCAGATACGAAGTGCCACGTTCTAACTCGATTTTCATGTCGTAAAACTTTATCTTCAAATCTTCATTCTCAGGCTCGTTGAAGAACTTCAATTGGATTTTTTTGGACAGAATTGAAGCCTTTTCCTGCTGATCAGATTTAATCAGCAAGCGCATTTGCTGGAGAATAAAGTCAACCTAAAATGGGCAAGTTAATACTATTCTCTGGAAGAGCTAGGCATTGCTGACCTTTTCTCTCTGGTTTAAAAGTCCGTAAGCCTCAATCTTTAGTTCGTTGAGAACTTGTGCTGCTTCGGTAAACTTTCCATCTTTTTCGTGCAAATCTGCCAGCAGTTGCGTTACTTCTGAATGTTCACGTTCCAGATAGAATTTACCATCGCAAACGGAACGTATTGTGGCAATCAACTTACAGCGGACATTTTTGTTGGGAATTTTATCCAAATTCTCGACTGTTCCGCGGATAAGTTTTTTAGCCGAAGACTCGACGCATAAATGCTTTCCCAGAATCAGTTGAATGGATTCACCAAGTGCCTGCCATTCATCGTGTTGAATGCACAGGCTGAGGATTTCCTCGAGAACTCGTTGATGTCCTTCGATATCTTTTTCCTGCAAAACAAATGGCGAAATTCTCGCGAAAACCGATGTAGATCTAGTTCATTGGACTGACTCACATTGCGTGAAAGTTTCTCCTGGTGCATAAGGAGATGTAAGGCTTCTCTGAATTCCATGTTTTCAATATCAGTCATGTTTTCCATTTCAATTGTTTTATTTTTTTGTACTGTTTTTGGTTTTGGAGATGATTGTTTAATATGCGGCTTTTTATATTTTGAATTTGCTGTTCCTGTCAAACTACAAAAACAATTGATTAGCAGGTAATGGGAGGGACGCGTTCATTATTGGAAAACTAATATAGCTAACTGTTACCTGTGAACAGAAATAACAAAGTTAAACTTAAATGACAAGTAATAAGACCGTGTGAACGACAAAGACATATAATGAACTAAAGGTAGGATAAGATTGCATGTCAATTGGTCAAATAATGACCATTTCGCTGTCAAATAATCTTATTTTGCAAGCGAAAACTGTCATAAATGGCAATTATATGACCATTTGGCATGCAGTCTCATGAAATAATGAAGAATATGTCACTCATTAGTTTAAATTTATTTGAATTTTAGAATAATTACAGAATCATGAATATAAATTAATTTGATGTTTTGGTTTTTTTTTTAATATATAAACATAATAAGGGGACAAATTCATTATTTATTTTTTGATGCCTTCACTCGGTGTGAGTATTTGCTAATATAAATTCTTGCAGCTTAGAACCCAACCAAATTCATTTCAAAATCAAACCCAAAATTTACTAGTCAAGGCACACACTCAACTTAGACATTTAAGGTGGAAGCACAAATAAAGTGAGGTGAATTGAAATAAATGTGGAACAATTTTTATTTGCATATCCAAAATCTTCTTCAACAAAAAGTATATATTTAGTAACAAAATATTTGTTGGAAACCTATTATCGGCATGTCTAAAATATCTACAAAATGCATCGAAACATTTTATATATGCATTATGGCACCGATTTCGTGGCCGTCAACATTTGAAATGGATAGGAATGCATTTATACCAAAAAATTTTGATATATATTATAAAGAAGACACACTAAGGATAAATCCAGATAAAAGATTAAAACAAAATCTTAAACGTTTCTACCAAAACAAAATTAGATTAATACAGACACAGAGGTTTTCTCTCAAACCGTTTTCTGGATCTCAAATTTGCTCAAAAAATGTCAAATTGGGTTCTCACTTTCAATTCTCTACAACCAATGTCACTTTTGACATATTGAGGTATGGTGAGTTTGTATTAAGTATGTTGAAGAAAAATAAACCGATTTTAATAGAAAATAAGGAAGAAATCTTTTTTCTCTGCCTTAGGAGACCACAACCACGGTCGCATGACATGGCACCTTTGAACTTCTTTCTTTGACGTCTAAGTGAGAGAAATGATTTTAGGAAGGCTTTAATTGACTTAATAACAACATTATATATTACGAATATAATTTTTTAATGCAGGACATTGCCTTTAGTGTTGAACTGCAGATGTGACATGGGACAGATGTCTCACCAGGGGCGATTCCGAAAAAAGCTTGACATAGCAACGCCATACCGCTTCGCTACTACTTATATAATTTTGTACTTTAACGGCGCTCTCATTTACTTCATCAGCAAACTTGCTTACTATCTCTTGAATTCGTTCATAGGTTAGCCACAAATCATAAATGACATTGCTACACAGATGTGTAATTAACCAGATAGTCACCTCAGCATACCGCAATACATTTTTTTAAATAACCGCAAAATCCTCTGTTAAATTTCCTATCTGTGAATACATGTGAACCACAGAGCGTACTGTTGATTGTCAAAAATATGGTGGTTGAAAACCAGTTTGACATTAATGATATCTACATGACATTTTTTTCAAAATGGATTCCTTCCTTACGCAAATGACAACGCTGTAAAGACACTCAAGCAATTTCCTTACAGCTCAACTCTGATGATGAGTGGCGGACTGTCAAAACCTAAGTTAATGAAAATTCCGGAGATATTTCCCCCACTTTCCAAAATTCAACTGAATTTGTGATTTCCATGAAATACTGCAGATCAATACCAACCAAATTAATCTTTATATATTTAACCAAAAAAAAGTTATCTCGAGTTAGAAATTATTGCAATTATGTAATATTAAATTTTAGGACACTCCATACTCCATAGTCGAGAAGCGAACAATTTTAGTTTTCAACGTAAAATATTATAAAAAATTACATCACGTGCGTCGGCGATCACGTCCGTCGATCTTTTTATACCCTATCCTAAGGGTATATTAATTTTGACACATAGTTTGTAACACCCTTTAATATTCGTCGTAGACCCATAAAAGTATATATATTTATGATCAGGACCAAATCCTAAAACCATCTAGCAATGTCCGTCCGTCCGTCCGTCCTTATGCAATTTTTAGGCCTTTAAAATTAAGATAGTAAGCTGAAATTTGGACCACATATTCCCTAGGGCTCCGAAATAGTTAAGTGTAAAATTTTTTTGAATACGCCCACTGCCCACAATTTAGAAAAAACCGTTTTAAAGCTAAAGTTAGAAAGATAGAGTGTTACAACCTTCACAAGATATGTAGGCACTGCCCTCCTTTATAAGTTTGTCATATAAAGTTTTTTACTACTAACATGCTGTTTTCTTCGAAAATTTTCATAGAAATCGAAAAAAAATGTTTAACAAGATATTTACCCTATATTTTTTCCAACATATCGACCATACAAAGTTTTTGGCCACGCCCACTTTTTGGGGGCGTTTTTTTCAAAAAATTTTTTTTTTTTTTTTAATTAATAGAATGAAATAAAATCTTCTTAATGCGTTTTTCTTTGGGGCATATAGGGATATGGATAGGGTATCATACTGTTCGCCCCCAGCGGACTGTGGTCTTTCCTTATGTTTTTATAGTTTCTTTGGTTACAATCGCTTCATCATAATTAAGCATCAAATGCGCATTTTATGCGCATTAAATCTTTTACCATACTCAAGTATGCTGTCTAGCACTATTCTATTTCCACGACCGGAAATGCCCTTGGAAACGAGTATGAGAAGCAAATTTTACTGCAATCGGCGAAGGAATGGATAGGACTAGAAGTAACAGAGCTTGAAGGAACATCAGCACTTATTTGTCGACCAATATCGCTTCTACCAATAACATTGAAGATTTTCATAAAACTTATATGGAAGCGATTGCATCCAATTATTGGAGAACTCTGATCCCCAATGAATCGGATCGAGAACCGGATCACCAATTCGGATTTAGAACGAAGCACTCTACCATTGACCAGATATATATGTAGAATAACCAACGAAATTGAAAAAGTGCTAGAGGAGGAAAAAATTGTGTCTTGTGTTTTTCTCGACACCTCTTAGGCTTTCGATAATGGAACAGAGGATTAAAATATAGAAACCGAAATTAAAAGATAGCGGACAGACTCTTTTGTGTTAAACACGGTAATAAGTACTTCGAATTCAAAGAAATCGCGGCGGGAGCACCACAGGTAAGCGCTCTTGGGCCGATTTTATTTCTTTTATACACTCGTGATATACCGCAAGAAGATGATACTATCGTAGCGACGTTCGCAGATAATACGGCCATATAAGCCGTAGACGAGTCGATTCAGTCTGCTTGGACAAAAACTTGGCATATTGTTCTCAACGAATCCAAAAATCAACGCACGTTAATTTTACCTACAGAAATAAAAGCAATCTACACAGACTTTGGGAAGGATCCCTCTTCCATCAGCATGAAGTCTAGGCCACATTTGAGTCTGGTACTCTCAAAGTTTGAGTGCATCCACCCTGCTGTTGCACTGTCTGAACAGACAAAATAATCCAGGTATGTACCCGAGAACTTTGACCGCACTACACCGTCCTTCAGCTCAATGGAGGTGTCAATAACCGCCTCCTGGACGAGAGCCATTTGTTCTACGGAGAGTGGTTGATTCGCCAAGTCGGTCGGAATGATGGATCTCGCTGTATAGGTATATGATCTTTCCTGACCTTCTTGGGGGCCGAGTCAGGGGGAGTATGGTCTGCTTAACGGACTCTTTTTTTCTTAGGCCCATCACAAATAGCGGCTTTGGCCACGACTAGAGCACGTTCTCTGCTTAGGCCATTCCGCAAAGCTATTTTAAAGCGTCTATTTTGAAAACCGCTAAGCTTTACATAACCACCTTGCCTTAATTGCAGCCCGTTGAGCCTCTTTCCGATGGTGGTGCATCTCGATCTTTCGGATGTAACGCTACAGCTATCAAATATGGTGGATAGATCCACATCGTCTTTTTAAACACTGTCACGTAGAGAAGGGGTAGTCGGTAGCCCTGAGGCCGGACGACTAGTATTACCCTCTGGTTGCCCAACAGCGGTAGATGTTGATGCGTTTGAAGAATGTTTAAATATGGTTGACTTATTGACTTTCCACGAGTATCCGGGAAAGGAAGTCGCCCATAAAGGAGCTGGGTACTGCACAGGAAGGCAGGTTTGAAACCGAATTTCGCACCCCTCAGCGTATGCTGTTCCACTTTGGAGTTACAGCTTTATTTTGAAATGGGGTTAGCTCCACATTTGGGTTGTTCTTAGTTAGTTGCTCCTCAACAGCCTGCCTGACATGGGTGACCCTTCTGAAGACCAAAGTATTTGACAGCATAGCCCATTGAGTCATTGCAACATTAAGCCTCCGCACCGTCGCCTTTAAAAATACGGACACGTCAAGGTCATCCCTAGCGGCGGGGGCCGGTCCTCATAGTGTCTCATGGAAGATTTTCCACCTTTCCTCGGAAAAAATAAATGCATTCGTCGAGTTGCAGACTTGAAACCTTCCAATACAACTTGATTGAACGACCCGAAACGTGAATTCTACCTCATTAGGGATTGGTGTCGTCAATTCTAAATGCACGCACTTTCGACAAAAGAGCGTAATACCAAAACCTTTCAAATGGCTTTGAAATGTCAAGCGCAACGATTTCAATATTACAAAGGCGGTGCAATATAGCGCGTCAGCATGACAATGACATTAATGTCGGAAGTTCGAACCCCATCTGCAGCAGGAGCTTACAGCCTAATTATTATTATTCTTATTTTTTCACGTTTAAGACCGTCTGGCGCTGTTGTAAACCCGTCATTATCACCCCAGTATCATTCAAAAATGTTCGAAAACTATTAACAGACAGAAAATTCTATATTTTCAACACACTACCATAAGCATCGGGAAGAAAAAGAAACACTTTCAAATCCACGTACGTAAATCTCGAAATTTGCTCAAAATTCATTTGAGCTTCATCAGTAATACTTTCGTTCTCGTGTTTGGTGCTACTCTTAACCAGTGTTGCCGCTGAAGAATTTCTTAAAGGGGCCCGCGCTCAAAAAAGGGGCTTTCAGATAAAATATTAACAAAGCAAAACAAAAAAACAAGGAGGAAAAACGTATCAGTAATCCTTTAATAATATAATAATATATGTTGTAATTCATTTGACTGGAACTACGCTCCGTATGGATGATTGGATTTTAGTATTTTTATGATTAAATACTCACAAAAAGCAGGTTCGTGCATTTAAAAATATCTAATTTTGAGTTTGAAAGACCAAGTAATTCAATAATAAGACTTTGAACAAAAAAGAAGTAAACTGTTCCTTCGCCTAATTCCATAAACTAAATTAATAAGCTTTGAAATACGCATATTTCAAGTCCAACAATATACTTCTACATGCTCTTAAAGCGTAGCAGTTGTAGTAACATCTTTGCAAAACTCCTTCTTTTTTGTAATATGGTAATTGACCAAGATTTTCAAATCGATCTCAGTGATGTAATGCGGGTGCGCTTATCAACTCTAAAAGAAAACGGGCAGCGCTTAGTACATTTTATTTTTTGTAGATATTTATTAGTGTTTCGTACTTTTTCATTTTTCGTTCAATAAAGAATAAAATCTGACTTAAACTGAAAAAGGGCCATTTTCATAATATTTGAAAAAGTGGGGGCCAGGGGTCCTGAGCCTTTAAAATGGGCGCTTTGAGCCCTAAAGGGGCAAAACGGCAACGCTGCTCCCAACAGACGCGATAGCTATCTCTCTCTCTCTCTCTGCACTATCAAAAAAAAGATCGAAAACCCTCATTAGAAAAAACAACATACAAGCTTTGAAAAAAAAAATAAAAAACTATAGATTTTGTTTAAATATTTTATGTATCTGTTTACTTGTAAAAAAAAATTTTAATTTCACACAACGGTTTTACTTGTCACTTTAGCGGTCTTGTTTTTTTTTAAGGTCGAATGGCCTAAATTTACATAAATTAGGGATAAGACTTAAAAATATTTAATTGTTTTTTTTTCCTATTTCTTAGTTTCCTTGAAATTATATAAAAAGAAGAAGAAATGCCTACCAAATACTAGTAAACTCATTACAAGCAGTTAACAAATAAATGACAGTGAAATTGAATGCAAAAACTCTATAAATTAATCAAACTGATCCAAGTTCTCGTCGTAATAACGCGTGTTACATGACTTTGAGCTCCTTGTGCACTTGCAGCTCTTTCCCGATGGAGATTTTCTATTTGCCAAACAAATTCGTGCATCGGGACATCCGCCGTTATTAATCTGGCAAGGACTCGAGACCTGTGGACACGACTCCTCCACCGCAGTCATGCCGTACATTTTGTGGCTTCCAAATACCGGAGTACGTAGCCCCTGCTGACGTTTGCCGTAGATATCAACACTCTCGAGCTTTTTCCTATAGAATCGATAATTGCACAAGAGATTAGTAAAGGATAACGACTTTTTTCACGTCCTTGTTAACTTACGTTGTCCAATCGGTCCAGTAGAAGTTGCTCTCTGTGCTGGCCAGTCCGAAAGGATATGACAGATCTGATGCAACAGTTCTAATTTGTTTGGAATACGAATCGATGCACTCGATTTTGTGACTCCCAGCATCGGCAAAGCACAATTCTCCGCTATCCCTCAGAACCACCAGAGAGTTTGGCAAAACAACGCTGGGTTTGGCGAGGAGAATCTCCCGACCGGTACCATCCAAATCGGCCATTTCAATTTTGGGTGATTCACGATTCCAATCAGACCAGTAAAGTTTCCTGGGAAAAGGAATTTCAAAATCAAGATTTTTTTGTTTTTTTTTTTCCAAAGCAAAAATCAATAAACAAGCTGTCGGTATTATACTTACTCTCTGTATGGGTCAACAGCAATGCCCCGAGGATTGACCAAATATTTATTCACCAGAACAGTCCGCATAGATGGGTCCTCCAAGCTGGCCACCTCTATCGTGTCCTTTACGGAGTCGGTCCAATAGATACGACGGGATACCGAATCAATTGCAATTCCCTCCGGTGATTCGATGTCTTCGGTGGGTGATTGAGGGAGCAAGGAAGAAAGGACGAAAGAACAACAGAAAAGGGATTTTTGATTAAAAATCAAATATACCATCAAATGGTTGTCGTCGCTTACCCTCTGTTATGAACGGACGAGTATCGGTTCCATCGTATTTGGCACTGATGATTTTCTTCGCCGAGATATCAGCCCAATAGACGCGTCCTTCTACGCAATCCTTGTCCAAGCCGATGGCCATCGATGCTACCGAAATTGGACGACCAAACTTACCATTGAATGGTACACGCACAATGACGACACCCTGACTTATAAGAAGAAAACCAGAGTCATGAGTGGGCCTCTCACGGCAGAGTGTGCCATTGCCCAGATATCCTGCAAGCGATAGAGACACATGTTAGTTTTTAATTGGTTTCTTTACACCGTCTAAAATCCGGTAGAGAACTACAGATTATGGATAGCATATTGAAGGATTTAAGCGTCATAAATTAGGTGAATTAATTGGCACCCGACATCTAGATGACACGATGGAAGGTGTTTGCAATTGCATTGAGATTAGGATAATTATTTGATTGACCTGCAATATTTGTAATTGAGTTTTGATCCTTGAATAATTTAGTTAATGAGACAAGGAATGATACCTATTTGTATATTAATGACATTTATCTGCTCTCACAGGATTAGGGTGAGGAAAATTGTTACAGTTGACAAATTTCGCGATATTAAATTTCTTAAAGTGGTCGTGGTGTAATGGCTTTAAGTGTGTGTAATGTCGAACATGTCGATTGAACAAAAGACCGCCTTTAAATTGGGATCTTTTGTGCTCATATGAATGGAAAATACGTGTTTTTGTCTGGCGACAATCCTAGGTCTTTGATGAACCTTACGATTTTCAAAATCAAATATACCATCAAATTGTTGAGGCCGATGATTTGGCAATATCCAGAGGTCCGGTGAGTCCTTTGTTGAAGCATTTAAGCCTCTTTTGGATATAACTGTATTCGAAGCTGGATCTGGATAGTGCTACTAGAATTGGACTTAGTACTTCAGTTCTGAATATACCATCCTTACCAGGCGATTTAAATGGATTTTTGGCTGAAACTGCACATTTAACTATGTTGGGGTTGAAAATTTGTTGGAAAGAATTCGTGGGGCATTAATGGATCAACCTCATTGGATCCAGGAAAATGAGTTTGCATGAGCAGTCCCAGAATCTCCGTATATACAGAGGTGAAAGATCCGTCCCCTTTCTTCATCAATGCAATCCCGTTGGTATGGTCGCTAGGTTGGCTCGGTTCAAGAAAGAGACGGTTTTAATATTATCGCAGAACGATCTCCAGGATTTTCTTTTGAATTTTCTAAGAGCCAAGTTGTAGCTTGTTACGGCCATGCGGTAGTCGTTCCAGTCTCCTGAACGTTTAGCCAAATTCAAAAGCTTTCGGACCTTTCTTTTTAATTTTTCTAGTTCACTATTCCTCCATGGTACGTCTGTGTTGATAGATCTAGAATGTGAACGTTTACTTCCGAGGCAAGCTTATCCAGCTTGTTCCGTTGAGTTGGTGTTTAAACATACTAGTTCCAAATTGGGGTTCAATAGTGCATGTATATATTGCCAGTGAACATTTGACAGATTTTTATGATTTTCAAAAACCTCTTCAGGGGCTCATTGGAAAATTTGGTAGTGCTCACCGATTGTAGGTGTAGTGAGTGTAAAGAAATTGGGCCTTACTAATAAGCAAACGACCAAGCTCACTATTAGTCAGTAGAAAACATAAATTTATTGTACAGATTAATAGAAATTCTAAAGATTTAACACTTTGTGTTGTTAATGTTTTTCACTTCTTGCTGTCAAATTGAATGTCTGCTACTTAATAAAAAAATTTGTGTATGAAAGTACTGCCAGTAAGCTGAAGTTTTACAAAAAGGTGTAGGTTAGGTTGAAAAGGGGTGTAGTGAAAACGCCGGCAAATGACACGATGCACCAAAATTGACCCATCTCGATTCCTGAGGAACCAGTTGAATTTTCATACAAAAAGGCCAAAAAAAGCAAGCAATTTGCAGATATCTGTATCCAATAATCCGAGCGCCTTTGCGTGTTTTCACAGGAGACAGTGACCTATTATTGTTGTAAAATTGTAAGCTTAGATTTTTAACTGTGGCCATAGAGCCTTAGGAACTCTGCGTCCTTCAAAACTTGACCACCTTAGGTTTGCACTCGGTTCTGACTCGGTTCTGACTGCATAATGCTTTAAGCACTGTCTAATAGATGTAAATGGCGATATCTCTTCCGGATACTTTTCCGGTTATGATCAGAACTATAAGGATCACAATCCTCCCACTTCACTGCATACCTACTGGTCCACCTGTGGGGCTCGCCGGTTCGAACTCAAAAATATATACAGGTCTCCCGATTTTGAATCACTTCATCTTTGAGGCCAATCAAATGCTGATGTTTTAGATTTGTGTGATCCAGGAGTTTTTAGGCCTGCCTCTTTTACGCAATTGTAAGGGAACGTTGATTGCCATTGCCTTTTTGACGGGGTTCGTAGGATCCCTCCTTTGAACGTGACAACACCAACTGAGTTGGTCGTGCTCCAATTTTTTCGAGATGGGTTCTTTGATGTGAAGGCTTCCTCGGATTCTGGAACTTCTAATTCGATCAAGCTTTGTTACTCCTGCTGTCATGCTAAGCATCTTCATCTTAGCTGCTGTGAACTTGCCCTCATACTTTTTGTACATTGTCCAGCAATGTGAACCGTATGTGAGCGCCGGACGCACAATTGCGGTGTAGAGCCTTCCCTTCTGCTTAGGGGACATTGTTCGGTCAGAGAACATTGCAGAGTTTTCCGCCACTTCTTCAACGGTTGCTTCGCAGATATTTGAACTTTTCACACTTGGGAACCACCACTCCATTCAAATAAATATCTGGAATGGATTGGCTTGGGTCAGAGAATGGAAAGTACAGATACTCTATTTTTTGTCTAATACTATACCCATTCCCTTCTTAAACATGGCTCCATCGTCAGCAGAGAACAACTGATGCACTTTAGAGTCCGTCACTTTTTCCTCAAGCAGATAATCTAAAACTGTAATAAAGAGCAAAGGACATAAGCTACTTCGCTGGTCCACACTGACTTTTTTGGGAATTCATTGGTGACTCCTTTGGGACATCTGACTTTTGTCCTTGCTTCATTGGATCACCTCTCATGAGTTTGGAGATAAAAATTGTGCGCCGGACCAACCGCTATTTTCTTCTTGGCGTTCTTGACCGCAGATGAATGCAGATACCGTACTTTCTCAAAAAATAAAAATAAAAAAGGTCCATCTCCATCAATATAAGACTTAAACACTTTTCTTGGATTCCTCATAATCTCGAAATATTGCCTAGAGAGTAGCTTTTTCCTATAGATCCCTGTTGTATCACAACGGACCAATTTTGTTCTACGTGCGTCGGTCTTGTGTTGGCATCCACTTCAACCTAACATAGAAAATTAAGAGACCAAATCTAAGTAGTCTCAAGATAAATATTCAAAACTCATTCCGGAAATAGAGGGGTATCGTTTCCCAATTGAGAGAACCTACCTAACCACTACCCCCATAATATGTCTTCTTTTCAAAATCAATTTGAGTGCCTTCTGAAATAGCACAAATGTTGCCTTTCATCACAAATGCACAACAAATTGCAAGTTTTATTTCAAGCAACCAACCTTCGGCGCGACGTTGAAAGTCTTTTCGACACAACCAATATGGCTGGGTACTTTAACATATTGACAGTTCTCGTGTACGAAACCAAATCAAAAGAAAAATAAATTCAAACTCAACACCAAAGCAAAGAAAATAGAAAAATGTTCTCTCCTTTACTTACCAGGATTGCATACACAGGCGATTCCATTATTTACCGACTGACATTGAGCATTAGGATCACACAACGTTGGAGTGTTCTGACAGTTTTGCTCCTCAATGCAAAGGTATCCATCTCCGTAGTATCCAACGTTACAAATGCACTCGAATTCCGCTGAATCACTAGAACATGAAAAGGTTAAAGAGTTAACATCATCATCTGTAGAGCTGCACAAGCAAACAAACTCACATTGCAGATGGTTCGCAGCTGGCGTGCACACCACAGGTGTTCCTTACTTTGCACGACGTTGGTCGGCTTTTGCACGAACTTACACCATCGCCGGCATATCCCTCCATGCATTCACAATACTGGACACGTAACTTGGGATCCCATTTACACATTGCATTGTCGGCGCAGTATGTACCGCCGCACATGCCGGCCAGAACGCAAATGTCCGACAAGTCACGTTCGTATCCTTCGGTGCACTGGCATACGCCCTTGTCACAGAACGCCGAATGACCACAATCGAAATCCGTCCGACACTCTGGAGCCAGCTCACAGCGCAGACCATCGCCTTGATAGTGTGGCTCGCATTGGCAATGCGACTTTCCGATTGTTTCGTTGTACTCACAGGTAGCGTGAACGCCACACAAATCTGGATTCTGTAATGATTTTTTTTTTTCCAATGTTTAGATTTAGTGGAAAGTAAAATTGGAATTCCCTACCGTGGTGCATGATTCATCAATTTTGGCACACTTGTAGCCATCGCCAGAGAAACCCTGCAGACATATACAGATGTGATTCATTTCCTGGTCGGACCATTCGCAAGTTGCGTTCTCGTGACAAGCAGAATCATCTACATCGCATGGAACTATGCACATAGGGATTAGTAAAAATGTGAACGTAGTTGTTGAGGCAAAACCGCTTACCTATATCGCTGCCCTTTCCAATTGTGTTTGAACTAATTGCCCGACAAATGTTGTCTTCGTCGGAGAGATCATAGCCATGTGGACAGGTGCAATCAAAGTCGAAAGTGCATTGCGGTTCGACTTCTGGCTCCTCGACCGATACTATGGCACAGTTGCCATTCACCCAGATTTCATCGGCACGGCAATTATATTGGCACGTGTATCCGTCGCCATTGTGTCCTTCGCGACATTCACAGCGGCCCTCCACACAGTTGGCATCCTTGGAGCAGCGCTGGAACCGAAGTTAAATGGATTGTTAATACTTGCTTTCGTGATGCAAAGATAGAGAAATACTTACATAGCAATTGGATCCCTGTTCTGGTGATACTTCGTCAATATCAAAGTCTTGGTCATCCTCATTGTCGCTTCCCCACTTCTCGTCCTCTTCTCGTCGCTCCTCATCGTCCCGGCGTTCTTGTTCCCTTCTCTCTTCTTCCTTTCGTGCATCTTCGCGTCTTCTGGCTTCCTCCTCCCTATTTATATCTTCGCCCCTTCTTGCATTTTCCGACCTCCTCGCATCTTCCTTCCTCCTCGCATCTTCCTCCCTCCTTGCATTTTCCTCCCTCCTTGCATCTTCCTCCCTCCTTGCATCATCTGCTCTCCTGGCTTCATCTTCCCGCTTAGCTTCGTCTTCCCTACGAGCATCTTCCTCCCTCCTTGCCTCATCTTCTCTCCTCGCTTCATCTTCTCGCCTTGCTTCCTCGTTCTTTCTGGCTTCTTCTTCCCTTCTCCTTTCGTCCACATCATCGCCTTCATCGCCATCAGCAGTGGTTGACTCTACAATGTGATTTCCTCTTATTGGATCGCACTCGTGTCCATTGCCAACATATCCTTCCAGGCAAACGCATGTGTATCCTCCGGGGGTGTTGCCGCACTCGGCATTGTCGTCGCAGATATGAATTCCCCTTTCGCATTCGTCAATGTCCACGCAAATTTCTGTATCATCGTCGAGCGCCTGCGGGGTGAAGCCGCTCTTGCAGACGCAGCTGTATGAGTCCTCTTCAGGAATGCATAAAGTATTGTCTCCACAAGCTGCTGTGCCGTCGATGCATGGGTTCGACGATGGATCTACTCCAATCTTTGCAAGCAGTCCGGTTCTCAACGCTTGATCTTGGGTGAAGTACTCCAAACTGACCTTTGACACCTTCTGCAGGACAGTCGTTCCGGTGGGATCCACTTCATCATCCAACGCGCAACGATTGAAAGTGATCAATTGTTCCAGGTCGAATCCAACTGCGCTATTCTGCATTGGGATCTCGATTTGACGCTGCCCGCTCGTCACCAGTGTGTTACGTGACAAGAATTTTAATTCCTCGATGTAGTCAGGCATTTGGAATTTTTCGTCGGATACGATTTGCGGCACTTGACCGGAAATATCAATTTTTACCGTCAATTGGTCCCAATAGTTCAAGCCCTCGAATGTCTGATTTATTTGCAAAACCTCACCCGAATTGAACGTCAACTTAGAACTGTGCTCAAGAACGCCTCCAGTCAATTGATAGCCGTTCAATCCTTCCGATGTCGCTGGTCTAGCGAAGAGCCAACCTATTGAGCTGACAATAGGCAGGGCTAGTTTTAATTGTGCTCCCAGCTCGGGGGTTATCGGATTCACGGCAGTGTAGCTTCGTCCGTCCTGCATAACTATGTACGACTGCAACTTGGCGGAACTATCAATGGGTTTATTGTTGATGGTTCCACTGATGGTGCCAGTCACACGAATCGGAACGGTATTCTTGATGCAAGACACACCATTTCCGTAGTATCCCATTTGGCAGCTGCAGCAGAATCCGTGCGCCTTGTCCACACACGTGGCTGTTGAGTGACACTTCTTGTGGTGACCTTCGGCACAAGTCGACGGCTCAGCTGGTTCGGTGACAGTTTCCTCATTGATCGGTTCCTGGATATTTGCAGAAAAATCTAGCAGACCTACGCGATACAGAAAGACTCCGTCGACACCGACATTAGATGATTCGCTGAAGTACCTAGCCTTTGGAAGGATTAACAAAATTGTCTTATGATGTCTTTTGAAATATTTGCGACAAATGATCTTACATTATCCGTTGCAGATCCATCGATATTATAGAATCTTCCGTCTTCAGAGATGAAGCCAGCCTGAGCTCGGATGTCTGGAAGTCCTAGCTCTCCAGTGTCAGCTTGCAACCAGTTTATGCCTCCTGCTGGGTATAAGAATTGTACGTATGTCTCATCCTCATTGCAGATAATAACAGCCTATAGGGGTGGGGGGGGGAATGCAACAAGTAATTAAAGATTCGTTCTATTTTGTAAAAAACAAACCTGGAAGGTGTTTAGTTTATCTGTTTTGCCGTCAAAGTATCCAACATTTTCCCAAGTGGCCACATACAGAGTTGTTGCTTCGAAATCGTATTCATCTGGAAATGAGTATCTCACAAGGCCCGAAGCCTTTTGAAGTTTTTCCGCATTTTGTGTTTTAAACAAGCTGATGACAGTTGAGTCATTAGCGACGGATGTGTCTACATTCGCATAGAATACTGCTATCGATGGATACTCCAGGGGAAATGGTTGGTTTATGTATTCTGGAAATTCCGTGACAAAGGTAAGGATACCGTTGGTGTTAATCTGAAAAAAAAATGTATAGATAGATTTCATTTCGCATAATAATAATACACGGATCTAATTAATTTGTTTTTCCACTGAAACATTCTCTAAATTATACAAATTTTATATTAGAGCCCAAAGTAAAAGTTTAGATTTAGAAGGAAAAGATATAAAAACCTTCCATTAAATTAAGACAAAAGCAAAAACAAGAAATAGCCGTTTTATTTAATAAATTATTTCGCTTCTTTATAAAAATGCCATGGAATTAGTACAAAATGGCTGGGCTTCTTGAAAAAGACTGGGTCTATAAAATGGCATTTGGCACGATTGGGACATATCGTGCTATGTAAAATTGGTTGGCCTCTCACCATCAGCTTCTGCGACATATCCCCGCATTGGTGATGAGGTGTCTATTACCTCGACGGGGATAATGGTGTATTGCAGTTTCAGTTAGGTCGAACTAGTCTTATCCCTATATAAGCTGTCTCGATGTATTTGAATTCCAGGTCTATCGAGGTCTACAAAACTAGGTCAAGGTGTTAGAAAAGAGTCTGTAACGGATAATCTCTTATTGAGACAACTGCAAAACTCGCATCAAGGAAGTGGATTACTATCTTAAAAAAATTGCTTGGCCCTCCAGGTTGCAGGCTACGCGTTAGGTGAATTGCCCACCATACCGATCTACAGCATCGGAAAAGGACGACTTAGCTCTTGAAGAACGTGTTGGTGAATGTTTGGACCCACGCCAGCCGAACAATTAGGGGAGATGTTTTACTGTTTTAAAGCAGACATCACCTGCCACCAAGGATGTTTGGTTGGAATTAAAATGTAATGTAATGGTGATTGCTATGGGAAATGACATAAGCAAGAAGTCTAAGGCTTTCGATGAAAGAAAAATGAAGACGCAGCAGTATGACAGTATGGAACGCATAGCCCACATGACATCCCTTACAGCCAGAATCTAGTGTCGAAGACCAGTGTTATAGTTTGATGTCGAGAAAAATATTATGACTACAAAGTAGATCTAACCAAAAGGGCGAGAGCGGCTGGTGCGCTCTATGACCAAAATATAAAACAAACAATCGGAGAAGTACTACTCCAGGAATAATGCTCGGAAGTTTCACCAAAAATGTAAAGAAAACACGTCGGGCTAACGAAAAACCTCAACAGAGAAGAGCTGAACAAGGAAACCTTGTAGTAAAGTCACAGTCAAATTCCCCATTCAACAATGACGATGAAAGCCAAGACTTTCGTCTTCGCAAACAAAAGTGAGGACCATATATAAAATGAAATTTTATGATGCTGCTGGGACGGATGATGAGAGGAGATGAATTCGTAGAAAGCATATAACAACTCATTTACAGCGACATCGACTTATAGAAGATCCAACGACTGAGGTGGCTGGGTCATGTAAAGCGAATGGACGTGAATGCTCCGGCCCGAAAGATCTTCGAATCCACACCCGAGGGACCTTAACCAACTTAGCGTGCGAAGCTGGCCAAAGATCGTGCTGGCTGGAGACGCTTGTTGGTTGAGGTCCAGATCCACCCCGGACTGTAGCGCCACCTTAAGTAAGAAAGTAAGTAAGAGACTTACTTGTTACATTGGCTCAGCTATCAGCTGAAGAAGAATATGTGCCTGATGAATGGAATCTCGCGCCAACTATGAGCCATCAGTTGCGAACGTCTGAAAATATTTGCCAACGATCATGACTCTGCGTCATGTGACCCGCTAGCATGTGACTTCTTCAACTTGAAAAAATTGTGCAAAACTCACAAGCCGAAGAAATTCATATTATTGGTAGAATACAGAAAGCTGTCCCTAGGGCGTTGCGGCAAATATGGGTCAAGCGGTAAGCGAGTGCAAAACAAAATTAGACAGCTAACAAGAAAGGACACCCAACATCGACTAGCTATAGTCTTTTTAAGTTAGTAAGAGACTTTGCTCACTCGATGGAAGATGGAACTACTTCTGCAGACTTTTTAACGGCAATGATGAACTAAATCCCGCTGTCAGGTAGAATGGTTCATTCAACCTTTGTGAACAAAGCCGCTGGAGCAGATGGCCTAACCGACGAGATATTTAAAGCGGCAGGCGATGACTTGGTTATCAGCATGCACCAACTTATCTGTCAAATATGGTCAGAAGAAAGTATGCCCGATGAATGGAAGCTCAGCATTGTTTGCCGGATCCTCAAGGAAGGAGACTCTCTGAACTGCGCCAACTACAGAGGTATTAGTCTTCTTAACATCACCTACAAGACCTTATCTGCTTGTTCCCCATCAGTGTAGCTTTATTCCGATCGGCAGATACGGCATATCTTGGACTTTAAGGCCGCGTATGACACCATTTATAGAGATGAGATTACAGAGCAATGCCTAGTTTTGATATCCATGCCAAACTCGACTGTTTGTGCAGGATGGCAATGGAGAATGCACGCTGCTGCATCAAGGTCGGTAACGAACTCACCGAGACCTTCGATGTCAAAAAGGATTTCGAATAACATCAGTGGCACTATTTTTCCAAAGTCCGTCCATCTACTCGCCTTCGCCGACGACATCGAGATAATCGGCAGAACGCAGCGGGATGTCACTGGCGCGTTCGTGAGTTGAGACGGAAGCACCGAAGATGGGTTTGGCGGTCAATGAGGGCAAGACAAAGTATATGCTGTTATCAAGGAAGGATACCCAACACCGACGTCCCGGACAGAATATATACAGGTATAGTGGTCGTGGACTTTGTCTACCTAGGCTCCGCGATGAACTCAGGCAATGATACCGGCACTGAGATTAAACGAAGAATAAATCTTGCCAATCACTGTTTCATTGGGCTAAGAAAGCAATTAAGTAGCAAAGTCCTCTCACGAACAACTGAAGTGACCATTAAAAGATCCTAATAATCCCAGTCCTTCTCTACGTGGCAGAGGCATGGTCTCTAAGCGCTCTTGGTTGTTTTGAGAGGGAAATTCTTTGAGCAATTTTTCAAGAGAATGAAATAGAAGTACAACAACGAACTGTAAGGGCTATACAGTGACATCGACTGATGTCCAACGACTGAGGTGGCTGGGTCATGTAAGGCGAATGGACGTGAATGCTCCGGCCCGGAAGATCTTCGAATCCACACCCGAGGGACCTTAACCAACTTAGCGTGCGAAATTGGAGACAGCTGGCCAAAGATCGTGCTGGCTGGAGACGCTTGTTGGGTGAGGTCCAGGTCCACTCCGGACTGTAGTGCCACCTTAAGTAAGAAAGTAAGTAACAGACCTACTTTTTACATTGGCTCAGCTATCACATCTGAAAACGACATCTCTTCACACATCAAAGGAAGAATAACGATTGCCAATTGCTGTTTCCTTAAGCTGAGAAGGTAACTATGTAGAAAGGCTTTCTTTACAAGTCTCAGTCGTGCTTTAAATCTTTCTAAGGCAAATTCTAGAGATGACGATTCAATGACGGAATTTACGAGCTCTACAGCTACATTTAGTCAAACAAGTGTGAATTTGGCATTTGAAATGGCTAGTACATGTAAACCAAATGAACACCATCATCTTCGGCTCTAATCCGGAAAGGCAATGCAGTAGAGGATTTGCAGGAAGTTGGCAAGAGAACGCGCTAATTGGGAAGGCTTCTAATTTGAGGCCCAGATCCACACCGGATTGTAACATGGGACATGGATACCAGGGATGAGAGTAAGAAAACGGTATACTCAGTTTTTCCACACATGTTCATAGTATGTAGGATTGGCTAGTCTAGGCCCTAGCCTAGCAGTCTGTCAGCAGCTCTAAGGCAAACTTTTAGGTTAGGTTAGGTTAGGAGGGTAATTTTTCACTAGAGTACCAGTGAAGTTCATTGTGAGTATATGGGGTACATGTAAGGACATGTGCCTAACAAAACCACTTCGATCTGTTGAGAAATAGTTTCATGTCGAATAGAGGTACCCTAGGCAAGTCGTGCAAACTTTCGAAGAACCGTGCTTTCACGCAGGATGAGCGGACTCTATTTGCTCTTCATATCTGCAGCTTCTGCAGAAGCTGCAAAGAGAACTAGCCTTTTAGCCATGTCAAATGATGCACTCATGATCCAGTGTCCGGTTAATTTGACTTTTGTTAACAGCGACTATGGCCGTTGATCTTTTGGTGTCAACATCAGGCCACAGACTTTGGGTTATAACGCAACCGCTGGTGTATCACCATTGTTGCTTAGTCAGAGCCGTATCTATGGCCAATTTGTCCGCTTTTTCGTTCCCTTCCACCCCAACGTGTCGATGAATCCAGCAGAGTAGAACTGAGTGATGACGTACTGCCCTGAGAGCCAAGAGGCAATCCGTAAACACACTTCGCATTTACAAAGTTGGCGCCAATTGCTATAAGTGACGCTTGTTTGTCCACACAGATGGTTATTTCCATTACCGGTAGACCAATCGATAGGATAGTCTGTGCTGCTTTCTGAACCGCATAGATCTCAGCTTGGAAGAGTTTCTGAGAAGACGCTAGCTTCTGTACCTTTTTCCGTTTTTTAACCACCCGTATGGACAGATATAACTTTAATGATGATGCTGCGTGAGTCCCAGTCTTTTGTCTTTTGGGTTTAATAATTCTGATACTTTTCTCGAAGTCATACCAAACCTCTACTCTATCTTATATCCTTGCTCCCCAATGCATAAACAAATATTTTTCCATAGTTAACTTTCGAAAAATTAAAAACAAAACATTCCACATCTACTCGAAGCATATGCTATAAATTGAAAAATCATCGACAACATAAGGTCACACAAAGGGTACCGTCACATGTTCCGAATTCCTTAGCCATGAAAGGAGTGGCATATATCCAACTGACTGCACTATGTCTCCCATCCATCTCATGAGTCAATTCACATCTTTGATGTCTTCCGATTAATTCATTTCAATAAAAACAAAGTGCGGAATCCCCCAAAGAAAGATTAATATGACTTCAATTAGCGGCAACAGCACACATCTTGCAAGTAATACCATTTGTTCATTTCACATCAGCAGTAAATATGCATCATTTCTTTCCTCGATACATCCACGATTTCCCATCCAGCTGTGCCGTTTCACACGATGCCTCCCATCCGGCATGTGACTACGACGAGAGGGCATGTCATCGCTCCATGCCATGCCGCACCGACCCAACAGACGCATATTGTTAATCCCGATTTAAGTGCGTCGTGCATACCAATTTTAATTACACGCACATTTCGTGCACATTTGTATGTATAGCAGAGAGAACTAAAATCAACGACGCGACGACAGTGCCATGCCAACACTAATAAATCTATAAATGGTTTTATGATGCATATCTCATTAGAAGTAGTAGGAGGTTCTAACCGGCTTCTTGAATTTAAGACGTATCTATGCCTTACGAATTACGGATGAGTGTGTACTCCCAAAGTACTATTTCTACACAAATATTTCATATATTTAATCGAATTATTTGCAATTCAGTAGCTGAGAGCGACATTTCATTGATAACCGTATTTTGACCTCTCCCAAGTAATCGATTGGATTATCAACAAAAATTTGCTTTCGTTTTCTTTTTGAGTTCTTTTTGGTTTATTTTAGTCGCGTTGAAACTTATGCGAATTGTTCATACTTTTTTTTCTAAGAGTTGAAACAATGTTTGCCGCAGATAACAATGTTGGAATGGGTTGGTTGGTTATGTTTTAGCCATAGTAATAAGGCAAGTGTTAGCAATGAGGTTGAGAAAAGTCTTCTCTGTACTTATCTGATACAGATACTTGGGGTTATATTGTCGATAGAATGTTTGAAGTATATACATACATTTAAATTTGACCTGCAAAGTCAATGTAAGCCCCCGACAAAAATAATTTAACATAGAAACCGAAACCGTTGCTTGTAAAAAGCTTAGATAGACGAGAGTAAGAAGTAAAGTTTGTTTCTGTACCAAAATAGTAAATATTCTTTTTCATTTTCTTAGATTTGTTCAGACTTTTTAACGAACTACAGTGACTGGTGCTGAAGTCTTTGTGGAATGTGACTTGTTTAAGCATTCGTGATGTTTTTGCCATCCTAATGGCTATGCGCTATATTGTGAACAACAGGTGGAGGGCTTTAAGCATTTGCAATTGCAATGACAGCTGCTTTAAAAGCGCTGCTAAACCCTCTTATCTCGGCCAAGTTAGTGCTCGAACTCAAGCTTTCTCTGAATTTGGTCGGAGAGCTGAACACGATTAATCTTATATGGGTCCGAGGTCACACTGGTACCCCCGACGAGTTTGCTAGGCAAGGTTTCGAAGAAGTTTTCTTAGGACCCAAATCTGTGTTGGGTCTGCCTGCATCTGTAGTCGTTTCTTCCATTGATGCTTGGGTTTCTCGTGAGCACAAGATTCGGTGGCGCGAATGCGATTGATGCGGACAGACTAAACTATTGTGCCCGGACATTTTCGAAAGGTCTTCGTCTTTTCTTGAAGGCGTCCTTTCGGGCCATCAAGCTTTTTCTTCGAAAGACGGGAAAACTGAGTACATTAATGTAAGGTATCTGCATGGTAGCACAATGGACAAATAGTTGTGCCTGAGAGCTCCATCGGATAGTAGCAACCCGCCCGTCACAACTAACCGTTTGACAAATTCGGTCAAAAGGTAGGTTTTTTGTGCTACGACCGGTAATGAAATTGTGAAATAGTTTTTTTTAGAAATACAAATTCATTAGACTTTGAAATTATCTTGGAGTTTTAAATTGCCGCATACCAATATACAATTACAGTTGAGCTGAAATTATTTGCCTCTTTCCTGGAATTTTACTAAGGCTAATAAGCCCTACTATCCTGCTCGCTCCAAATTTGAGCTCCAATACCTACTATTCTTGAGCTCCAATAGATAAAAGTCTATAAAAATAAATGTTTGCGGGCCATTTTAACAAGGTTAAAATTGATATATATGAGAAAACAAATCGTAAACCTAGATTCTGAGAAAAATTCTGTGAAAAATTACCTTATAGAGATTATAAGACAAGCAGCCTAGGTTATGGGAAAAAGTTATGATTCCTTTAATTGGTTACCTTTATGCTAAGAAGAAAGGTTACTTTGCCTCATATTGCTAAAATTAGCTTACAATTACATTTATGTAATTTCTGCCTCGTGCAATTTTGCCTTAGAAATGCGTTAAATCTGCGAGATGTTGTGTAAGAAGCAAACTGCTTAAACCCATCTTATAAACAGTGTAAAATTGCCTTAGTACCAAGTACATACGAAATGCTCGCAAACTGTGTAAAACGAATGGAAGGGACCTACAGTTTCATTCCGATTCCGAACGGCAGTTAATTTTTGAGAAGCTCCTCATGCCAGAGTTCTTACACTTGGATGTGTCAGACGTTCGCAAGAGGTGGGGCAGCGAATAAAAACTTTGAGGTGGTACAGATCGGGATTTGAACCAGCGATCTCTCACTTAACGGTCCAACGTACTTAACTACTAAGCCAAGTGCCCTCAATAATGTGCCAAGTACCAAGTACCCTCATAAAATAACTTTACCTAGTAAATAAGTTAAGATAACGAAAATCATCTTAGTCACTTCGCTGGACAGAGGTCTAAAAATCGTGACATAGCACAGCATAGCATAGCAACCTTATTAGAGAAGAAAACACAGGATAAGTAACTTTTTGTCATTTTCATAAGATGACATACGGTGCGTTAAGTTATTCACTCGGTTTCGGTATTCATTAAAATTTTAAATTTTAAATGAATACCGAAGAATCGAGTTAGCTTAATTTCGCCATAAGTCAACTGACGCTGTTTTTTTCTTTGCAACAGATATATTTTCAAATTTCTCAAATTTTTCACAAACCTAATTTCAATATTCCAAAACCTTTCAGTTTAAATTTAGAGTTACCGCTTGACTTTTTTCTTATCAGAATTGACAAAATTTGATAAGAGTTGACAAGATATAAAACTTCTATTATGTTTAAAAGCAATTTCACAAGCTATCTGGAAACATTTCCAAAACTAGCAAAAAGAATCTTTATAAATGTATGTAAATACATATTGATGCAACTGGAGTATTGCCTATTACAAACTCTTTTGGAAGAACCCGTCCGCGCATTGTGCTTTTTAACTTTCTCGTATACGTTAGTATATAAAATGTTTGGGGTTACATCTCGGGACATGTTCTTTTTGTGCTTTATCGTTTAAAATAACGGTATCAGCCATAAAGTAACAATGATTTTGGTCTTTTTTTGGTACTTGCATACTCAGTTTTTGGCAAAAAGTTCCAATAACTGTAATTTATAAAACCGCCAATATCTTAAAATAAAATTTTCTATTTTTTTTTAAATGTTAAGTTCAACAAATATGCGCACTTCATTTTTTGAAATAATTTTTTTTTTATACAACGATTTTTTTAAATTTTAGTTTTAAAAAAAATAATAAAATTTTTCGGAAGTGATTTAAATAAATTTGGTAGTTAATATAATTTTGGTTACGTATAACGCAGTCATGTACTTTATTTTTTCTGAAATGCTTTCAACATTAACTTTTCTTAAAGTTAAAATATAACGTCTTTTGTTCGAAATATTATTTATTGTAATTTAAGTTAAACAAAACACACCGGCCTGCAAAGGAACAAGTATTCAGGTATTAATTATAAGCATATTTCATAACCCGAAAAGAATTTTTTCTTGACCCAATAGGGGGAAACCCCTATTTGCAAGCTGAAGAAACATGTGTCATGTTCCAAAGCTTTAGCTGCTTACGTTCAAGAGAGAATTTAGTATGTTTAGTTTTGGTCTGTTATATTGTTTCTGCGTCCGTTTAAGGGACAGTGCATGCTGTCTTTTGCAACTTTATGAAATGATATAATGGTCCGCTGACATCGTTTGACATCCCTTCAAAAGGCCAGCTGTGGTCTTCTAAATTAAAGCTCAATATATTGCAAACGTTGGCAAGTTGCCAGAAATTGTATATAAAAAAAAATATAAAAAAATTAAAAATGTAAAATATAGATATCATAAAATTAATTTCAAAAACGATCAAATTTGTCGCCCGTGTGAAGGTTAATGTCCTAAAAATGTCTATTAAATCATTCAAATTTGTCGACGTTTGTGGCGCGTTTCTATTTTGAATAAAAGCGTAGCAACAACATCGACAAATCCTGTTTTATCTTTGTCAATGAAATAGATTTCAATACGAAAAACTTCACTTTTTGATTGAATGAATGTTTGCACAGTCCATGAAAATGCAGTCCTCTTCACTTACAGTGGGGAGCAAAAAAACTTCCCATATTTTTGTATTTCTATGGTTGTGCAATTTGACACAAATTTTGGTATATATATTGAAAATTGGTACAGTAGTGGGGTGCAACAGCACCCCAACTAAAGCTATATCAAGTTAAAGTGAATATTTCCGATTTTGAGCTATAACTACTCTGATCTTAGTGATATAACTTCAGATATGTAACGGGCTTAAAGAGCCGCTTAATATATTTTGTAGACCGAATTTAATTGCGCAAAAAATGTTAAAAGGAATAAATGCCTTTATTATTTCTCAAAATCTTTACTTCGTAAAAATGATTTTCTAACATAAAAATTAGATCAAAGTCAATTTTTCATATAATTTTCGCGGGTAATAAAAATAAAAAAATAATAATACTTAACATTTAATGAAAAACCATTAAAATATCATCATCATAACATAAATAAAACATAAATTTCTAAATGTTATTTCAATAATTACAGAGAGCAGCGCTGTTTTGGAAAACAAATATTCCTTTGATGATTTGTTTTTTTTAGCACCTGGCCCTAATTTCCCAATTAAATCTTTCATTCTGCGTCTATAAATCGCTTTTCTATTACCCAATCGAGGAAATAAACATTTCGCATTATGTTTTCGATTATCACAACTCGTTAAAAAATCAACAATGAAACATAAATAAACAAATTATAGAATCCTGTTCAAATATGTTTTTTAAAGAACAAAAAAAAACGACAACCAAACAAACGATCTGAATTTGTTTACAATGATTCGTGTGCCTATAACCCATTGACAGCTGAAATGAATTGAACATTTTAAAAAATTCGTAGAACTATGTTGGCAAAATACCTAAGACAACCCAACCCGCCCAACACAAATCGCCTATAAATAAAAAGAAAATGTGTTTCATCACACGCGGGCACTCCACATCTTAGGGTGCAGGATTATGTAGTTTCACTTAGCTAGTTGGAAAGTTGCCCAATTTGTTGTTTAATGTTTTTTTTTTTTCAAAATTTTGACCAGACAACAGAATTGTGTTATAAAAAGTGAATATGCAGATTCTAGATCTCAAGTAGCTGCTTATTATGTTTATGATGTCCCATCGTCTGGCATGTCTTCCGGACCATGTTGGCAACGTAACAAGTATTTCTTGCAGACGAAAATAGTGGGCGATGGAAATGGAAGCCCTAAGGGAACTGCATATCAAACTTTAACTAGTCGGATTATGCAAAGCCACGATTTGCGCTAGTGCTCGCTGATGCTGATCCAATAAGAACGAAGAACAGAAGAGATTTGACACAAATAGAGTATGCATCACTCGCTGCGATATTTATAGCGCTTGTCGTAATATGCGGCAAAGTGGCATATGGAACAAATTTTCAACATAAAGGGACATTCATTTTTCGGTTTCGAAAGTTAAGCTAAATAAAAGACACACAGCGATACGTTTTAAGTGTGAAATACAATATCATTCAAATTGCCGCCTATTGAAGATCCCGCATTCTTTTGAGGTAGTTTTTAACCACTTTTTCGCACATTTCGAGCGGTATCTCGGCCATAAGTAATTTTGGTTTTTAATGAGTCTAGCGATCGAGAATTATTATTATTCGCATCAATTCTGTGTAGCCACAGAACGGTGTCAAATCGCATGATCTTGGTGGCCAATTGACGTCGCCAAAACGTAAAATAACACGACCAGAAAACTTCTCACGCAATAAAACCATAATTGGTCATGTTATGTGGCTTGTTGCCCCGTCTAGCTGAAACCACATTTCGTCCAAGTCATGATCCAAATGCAAAATACACCACGTTCAGTTGCTGCGAACGCCGGGAAATCGACAAATTCGGATTTCGACTGAGCGTGCATTACGATGATGCACGGGCCTTAAGACATCATTTTACCGATTGCTCGCGTCGACAATGTTTGAATCACCACTTCTGGAGTAAGTTTTAATCGATTTAAAGCGTTGATCGATTACTAAGCGATCCATTATCGTAAATGGCTAACATTTAACTAATAAATATTAGGCCCAGTGTTGTCACTTCTACCACAATGTGGTAGATCTACCACTAAATCAAATTAGATTTACCGGATCTGCCACATCTACTACCGTGCTTGAATTCTACCACTATTTATCAAGCTGCTTTATTTATGCTTCTCAATCTACATACGATTAAGCACAAAGCCTTTCTGATGTCTGAATGCATTTTTATTAACCATTTGTGTCGTTCATCAGCCTAAGCTACAATTTTGTAAAGAAAAAAAACTGTGCTTTTGTGTATATTGGAATTTTAATCACTATTCAGTACAATATTTGAAATTTCTCTGAAAATGGCGTATTGTTAAAAGTCTCTCAGCCTACGTAAAGCACCTTTTTGTTCATAAATTATTAAAATTGAATTAAAATATTGAATTTTCAGAACCAGAATATATTGTTTCTGCAGCTCAATGAGTGAATGAAAATCCAGGTATGTCGCTGCAACGTCGTTGAATTGGCCATGTAACAAACTTTCACAAGATTTCTCTCTATATTATTTCCCTTTCCATCTAAGCTGATTGTTGTAAATACATCACTTAATTTTAATGGATCTACAGTTTAAATATCTTATGCAATAATGTTCGAAATCTACCACTCTTTTTTCTGCTAATCTACCACATTTTTATGTTCTGAAGTGACAACACTGATTAAGACACTTCAAATGACAGCTGAGTGTGACAGGTTTTTAAAGCAAGCGCTACCAATTTAAAACCACGCAATGTATGACCCTGTAGAAGTGAGCCTAGCGACACTTTAAATATCTTTAATTCATATCGCAAGCGTGAATTCCTAAATTATAACGACTGGAAGTCGCAGGTGTAGTTAAAGTACGATTAAACATAGATAAATAACTTTACCGCAGTAAAGATAAAAAAGCACAAACCAAGAAGAAATGTGCGTATGGATTAGATGTGTTTGTTGGAATCCACTGATGATCCTAAGCCATATGTGGCCTTTGAAACTATAGCTCTCTAACCCAAGACTTGGCGAACTATTTTGATGCCGAACTGTTAAACTTCCTAAGCCGAGTAGTGGCTGATAGTTCTTAGCATACGGAGTAACATTAGTAGCATGAGTGGAATTTATCCCCTAAACTCCATGTCGCTAGCTACCCCCCAAATTAGCAAATTTTTTTTCTTATCGTATGAATAGAATTTTTTTTCCTCGATTAAGATTCACAAAAAAAATGTGCAGGACTGCGTCATACGAAACTTTCTCGGTACATGAGATGTATTTTTGAATCCCCTTAAAAAGAATGTTAACAAATTTATTTAAATCACTTTTTAAGTTTTGAAAAATTTGATTTTCTCAAAAACGGCGGCTACGATTTTAATTAATATAATTTCGCACCTTTAACTTAATTCTTCAAAATATAAAAACTGATCACAATCGTTGGCGCCGTTTTTGAGAAAACGATTTTAATTTAAATTTACATAAAAAGGTTATATGAAAATATTAAAGTTAAAAAAGGTATTTCAAAAATTTGTTTAACTTTAAATCGTACAAAAAGTAATAAATTTTTTCCGGACAGACAGACAGACGGCATTGGCGTACCCACTCTTTAGGAATTCTCCATAGTTGTTTTGTCATCCCTCATACTCAATAACCTTTCTTTTTAGCATCTAGAAATTGACTATCTTATTTTACCTTATCTCAGGTAATGGATAATTAGAGCGAGTGAGCATCTTATCACAAATCACTGTTAACCCCGCAAAGTCACCCTCGTGGATTATTGATAATAATATAAAAAAATGTCTTTTAAAAACTAAATTTCGGTTATTTGAATTAACAGTGTCTGGGTGGCCAGCTGCGCTTTATGATTTTTTGTCTTGTGACGCTTAAAAAAACACGCGTTGCAATGTGCAATGAGCAGATGGTGTCAGTACGCAAGGTTCTATTTTCAGCAGATATGCCCGTCCAACGACTGGGGGATATGCGGATGATATATTATCGGACGCGCCCTTAGTGCTGTAATAGAGGCTTTTGAAGAACACTAGCTGGCCTTGAATTAAATAAGGTAATGACGAAATTTATAGGACCAAATGTAAGTGTTGATAGTAGCAACTTGGAGGTAGTTAAGGAGTTCATATACCTCGGGGATAACATTCACTTTATTGCTACTTTGTATTGGCTAAACAAATGGTTTTAAAACTCCTGATTCGAAGGACAAAGTGCATGCTCCACAAAACCCTTATCCTGCCAATTTTGCTATACGTCGCCGAGTGCTTGAGGATAAGCAGGAAAGCAAAGTTAATACTGGGTTTTTTCTAAAAAAAATCTTTGTCGGTTCTGTATTCGAAGACGGCGAATTCTCGAGGTTTTCGCAAATTCTACGAACAAAACACGTGGACTACATTCGCGTTGCTACATCAAGCAAACGTAGAATAGTAGGCCAGCCAAGAAAATCACCAAATCCCAGCCTTCCGATTCAAGGCGACAAGGAAGACCGAACCACGATTAAAATGAGGTATTTAATCCCAATTATGTTAACTAACACAACAGGCAAAAACTGTAAAAGAAGCATCAAGGAACGCTAGAAAATCCTGGTCACATCCGATATTTTCGTAACGAAAAACCTGTCGTGGAATGGAAATTGTATTATTAAAACGAATTTCTACTTTTTTTTTCACGGGGTTATTTCTCAGAAGCTTTGTATCTTCAACTATATGCTCAGACCAGAAACTGGTGCAGTGGCTTTAGTGGTTAAGTGCGTTGGGCTACTAAACATACAAAGGGACCTACAGTTTAATGCCGATTCGGAACGGCAATTAATTTTTGAGAAGCTTCTCATGACAGTTTTTACTCTTGGATGTTTGTCAGACGTTCGCAAGAGGTGGGGCAGCGAATAAAAACTTTCAGGGTATACAGGTCGGGATTTGACTGGTTCAAATGAGAAGCTTCTCAAAAATTAATTGCCGTTCGGAATCTCGGCATTGAACTGTAGGTCCCTTCTATTCGTGCCGAAACATATATCTTCGCACACACAGTGGTTGGAGAACCTATTCTTTGGTTCCTGTAAGGGCCGCTTACGCCTAATATTTATTTTTATTTTAAAAACTGCTCCAGGCAGATACTTCCTTTCACTTTAGTAATTTACGCGAAGGCACTTCAGTGATAAAGAGCTTAGACTAGAGTCCGTTCTAAACTGTTTTGACGACAACATCTACCACCATGTAAATGGTTATAATCTTCTGAATTTGCAATCAATAAGCTAAGATAATGAAAGAATGCAGACGGTCAAGTACTTATCGCTGCTACGTATCAGAAATCCCCAGTAAATTTTATAACATCATTTAAAAAATGGCGCATTAAAAAAATATGTTGTCACTTTAAATATTATTATTTTAAAAAGAGAATAAAAACGGACAGATTACGACTGAATCCCAGGTGCATCTTTTATGGTGATAGAAACTTTTTCATTGGACCCAGTGATCTTTGAAGTCATGGCAGGAAAATTCAGTTTACGTCATAAAATAATTAGTTAAACCGCTACGCCCGTAACAATCGACACTAGCACTCATAAACATGGTAGCATTTTTACCGGCAGACAAAATAATGAGCGCTTGCTGCAAATAATTTCACCTCCACTATCTATTTTCATTGAGAAAAACTAAAGTGACTCATTTTAGCTTTCTGGCAACATTCCCTTCAAAGATAATATTCTTAGTGTGATTAAATATTACAAAAATAGGTCTAAATTTACATTTTCCCTTTTTTCTCACACACTCGTTCATATGCACTTGCACACACTCTCGTCCTCTCCTATTTGCAATTGCAACTAAATAATAAACAATTTAACGATAAGAAATTGGAAATGATCGATTCCATTTAACACAAAGTGGCACAAATCAACAACGTGCTCCCAATAGATAATCTTGCTTCCCGTCCCTTTGTTCGGGACAATATTTTAGTGCTTCTTCGTTCCAGCTTTGCGATGCAACTTAGATCCATTAAAATTATAACAAAACACAACTTACATAGATGTGATCGTATTTTTCACTGTAAAAGTGCACCGGACTCTCGAGCTGCATAAAGCTGGACTCACTGTCTCCATGTCTCAGTACTTGTGTCAGTGTTTCATCACTGTGCCTGTACAACTGATTAAAGTCGGAACTATCCAAATAGTGCTGGTGCTGAGCGAAGGTAGTATCCGTAATCGACGAAAGAACAAACAACACGCACAAATATTGTGCAAATCTCCCGAATCTAGTCATTTTGTTCACTCAAACGCGTGTTCATCAATGGAAAACGATATGGGCACTAAGAACTTTTTTTTTCAAATAATTTTTTAAATAAATCACAGAACGGATATTTTATGTATGTAACAGACCACACGCACGTCAAATCTTTAACATATTTCTTTTTTAATTTATTCCAGCGTAAGTATTTTTAGTGATATTTATTTATTAAATTCCTAAAAGTTAAATCTTAAAAATAACTGCGAGAGGACCGTGCTTCTGTGGCACTGAAAAAGAACTATCGCGCAAGAATCACACTATTAGGAGAGGACCACTCGAGAACGATTGTGTGCGATCGCTATCCCTATACTCCGTCAACTGATTTAAATATAACAACAGTGGATCTTCTTATTCTATGTATAGAATATAGATACAGGCGCGCTGGAGGAAGCCAGCTAAAGCCAAAGCCAAAGGCGAAGCATCTTCTCAATTCGAGTAGTAATGTATCTGTCGCTCGCACGCTCATCACCATTATCGTCATCGGCTCTCTATCACATCAGAGGCGCTTCTGTGGCACAGTGTGGCTGGCAAGGGAATGTTTAAGTGTTTGATCGTTTTCCTTTATGGATTTGCGGAATTTAAGGATTAAGAACTTAGAAATAAGTAGACTGTGGTCGACTGTCGAGACATAATTGAGGAAAAAAAGAAACACGGAGTTTGGTGAATGCAGAACGCTAATGTTATTCTTTTTGAGACTCAGATTGAGACGAAAAACTGTCTGATTGGCTCCCGGGGGAATTTTAACATGACATCCTTCTACCGCATACAAGAAAGACAGAATGAATGACAGAATATTTGAAATGTTCAATCGGGAGTGTAGGTAAATAGTTTTTCGTTCATCAAAAGAAGGGCAATGTCCTCGATAAATCGAGGACATCTAAATGTATTCCAAATGAATTGCTTCAAAAAGTCGGTCCTTTTGAAGTGAAATGATTGGTGGGAATTTTTTTTTATTTTTTAAAGGAGAGAATGCACCTTGCTATTTTGCTTTACTTTCCCCACTTAACGCTTCGAAACCAACACAGAACTGCATCTTTGCATTACTTCGTGGTAGACCTGATGCTTCCATATGGCCAATTTACACGAAAGGTGATCTTATGTCTTGCACAAATTATCGGGACACATCCGTGCTAAATGCCGCATATAAGTTCCTATCCAACCTAATCTGTAGTGGGGCTTCCGGCCCGGTAGATCGACCATAGCAAATTCAAAAGAAATACCAACGAATTTCAAGTCGAGACACACCACCTTCTTCATCGACTTTGAAGCGGCATATGATTAGTTTTTTTTTTATAAAAAAAGAGACCTATTCGGTCTATTGAGTTTGACCTAAAAAATTTGTCACTTCTTTGGTGAAAGCCGCCTTGTCTTTAGTAGATGAACGGAACTCTTTTTTGAGGACCTGTCGTCTAAACCAATAAAGGGCTGGGCATTCATAGAGGATGTGTTCAGAGGTTTCCTCATCCTCTAGAGAGAACAGGATTTTTCCTTGTAGTAATAAGGCTTAATAAATCTTTTGGATTTTCTTAACCCCAAAACACTTTCCTAGTAATTAAGACGAAGTTGTTGTTCCCAATCGTTAATAAGTCTTAAAGCAGCAGCCCAATTGACTCTGCACTGGGGTTCTAGTCCTAACAACGCAGATTCGCAGATTAAGATCCAACCAGTTTGTCTGCAGATTCGTTGCCTAGAATACCTTGGTGGCGTAAAAGCTCAGCAACAAAAAAGAATGGAGGTGAAGAATCCACAATTTATGGACTGAGCAACCACTTGATAAAGTCGTTGAGGAAGGAACTGGTGCAGGAGTGTTTAGGCCAAGAATGATAAGCTACGAGTCCATGGGCAAGCATCTTTCAGGCGGAAATGAAGAAGAACTACAAAAACTGTAATATAGCAATAATGTCAGATAGTCAGATAGTCAAGCAGGCACTGGAATGGAAATGCCTACAAAGCCTTGACAAACAAGGCAAGATAAATAGAGTATCCGTCTTCTGGATTCCAAGCCACGTGGGCGTTGTTAGAAATGAGATGGAATTTTCATTCCAATGCCAAAGTCAGAGCATAGCCACTCAAACATAATTCCTGGAAAATTGAGCCATGAGGGGCTCTAGAAGGGGAAACAAGCCTCTCCAAGATGTAAGTAAGGGGCACAATAGCCATTTTGTTATTAAACGGGAAATAACGGCCACTAGGAAATAAGGAGGAAATAATGCCCCAAGTTCAAAATGAAATTAGGTCCCAAAAGTGAGGCTTCATTTACTATCATAATAACACTACCTGGTCGGAAAAAAGACATTTCAACCCTAGCCTCTCTTCTTGGCTGCTATCAAACGGGCTTTGGGCGCTCATGGATTTGAAATCCTTTCGAAAGTCAAACATCCAAAAGTAAAAACAAACTGTACAAACTGTCATGGAATGAATATCAAATTTTCCTTTCGGAATCGGCATTAGACTGTAGGTCTTTCCATTCGTGTTAAAAATACAGGGTGTCCGCCGGGAAGGTATACTACTTTGTTTGTTTGAGATATTTATACATATTGATAAATATATTTATATTGATAAATATTTTATTTAATGTCGGCAATGATGTATGAAATATAATATAATGTAAATGTCCACCTCTGTTAGTCTCCTTTTGAGCACATTTTTCATTACATTCTCACACATTTCACGCGGTATTTCATTAATTTTATCACGAATATTTTGTTTGAGTTGCTCAAGCGGTCTCGCAGTTATTCCATTGTAATCCTGGCTGTATGCGATGTGGCACCATCTTAATCAAGCCCAAAGCATGGAGTTGTGGCGTTAAAAAGTTTTCAATCATATCACGATATCGCTCCCCATTCACATTTACCGTTACGCCGTTTTTATTTTCAAAGAAGTAAGGTCCAATGATTCCTCCTGACCAAATTCCACAAATTGAGGGTTTTCCATTGCCCAGAACCAACTATTCTGTTTATTCACATATCCATTCAAATGAAAATGTGCCTCGTCACTTATTATGATTTTTTCATGAAAATCGGGATTGTAATGGGCTAGCTGTAACATCATATTGGCATATATACGGCGGCGTGAATGGTCTTGTGGAAGAACCTCTTGTGTCAACTGAATCTTAAAAGGAAACAAATGCAAATCCTTGTGCAAAATTGTCGCCAAAGTTGTTCTTTGAAGACCAGGCTCCTGATCACGGTGTCGAATTGATGTTGATGGATTGTTTTGAACAGTAATGTTTTCAGCCGATCTTGCAGTACGTTGTGGTCCATGCTTGGGCCTATCACCTACAGACCCTCTTTCTTCGAAATCATTCATTACACGATAAATAGCGCGTTTTGTTGGCACGCTGTTTCCCCCAAACAGTAATCGATGATTGATTTTGATAAAATGTTTTAACGATTAAAACACGGGTTTATCGAATATTTTTCCAAAATGGCGGCAAAACAAAGTAGTACACGTTCCCAGCGGACACCCTGTATATATTTGTGCACACAATAGTTGGCGAAACTAGGCTCTAGGTCCTTTATGCCTTAAATTTATATATTCTTCTTTTATTTACATGTCATATGTTTTTCGGGAAAGTAGAATCTAGGAACACGACCCTCTTCCTCTCAATAAAAACAAAAGAACAGGTAAACACTTCTATGCGTATTTTCACAAGCCCTCAAATCTTGTTCGATGTCAAAAGAAAATGTTCTGTAGAGATAAGTTGACAATAAGTACGGTGCACCCAATAATGCATTCAGGCATCCACCCTACATAGGATTTATTCCTTGTAAATGCAATCAAATGCACTAGTGTAGTCACCCATGTTACTTGGCATACTCGCAGCTCATAGATGTCTTATTATTGACTTAAATCCCACTCCTTGAAAGCATTAACTTCAAAGGGAAGATCATTACCATGATCCGATTATACGGGGCCGATACTGACAGCTCAAAATGGCCCTACCATGTACCTACCTACCATCACCGCGCTACCGTGTGTGTTCTCGAGTACCATAAATGTACACATGTTGCACTTTCAATAGTGGCATCTGGATAACTCCCTCCGTCTTTTGTTTTAAATATGCTTACACCGTTATTGTTGTTGTTGTTGTTGTTTCGCATCGATTAATTCTATTTCCGAAGTGAAGAAGGGAATTTATCATCTTCAGTCGGCATAACACGGACATGGATATAAATACAGCGCGCAGAAGGAGATTTCGATAGTAGGCACTTGAAAAATGCAGATCCGTGACGTACAGTGTTTTTGAAAAGCCCTCTTCTTCTTGTTTTTGTCGGATTGGAAACGGAATTTTGGTTTTGTTTTTTTTTTTTTTTTTATTCCGTGTTCGACATTCTTTTTTAAGTATTATGAATTGAGTTCGACTACCTACACAGCTAATTACATATTGCAGCAGTCCAAGTCCTATAGGATGTTTATTTGAATACCTCTGAGCGTCTCGAACATGGGTGCATTGGATAACGAGTGTTTTGTCTGAGTTTTTCTTAAATGTTATGGGAAATTTATTTTCGGAAGAACGATCATTTGGACTTGAAATATTTGGGTAGGTAGCTCTCAGTCAGTCTCATACTCATACTCATTTGGATGGGCCAGATTGATCTAACACGTGCCACACTTAAAGTGATAGACAGATAGTTAGTTTTTATTAGATGGGCGCAGCTAAAATTAGACCTCGAAGAATGGAAAATGTGTTTTGTTTTGAGATTTTTCGTGTGTTTCGGAATGAAAATGATTTATTTCGATTTAGGTTTTCTTGGGTCATTGGGTGATGTTATTGATGCAACAAATTTTTACTTTCAGTCATTTAGAACTGCTAAACAGTTGAGAGCATAAAACATTTAGTGGTTTTCTGTTGGAACGATTTATTTTTCGGTGATTTCAAATCGTTTCCGGCGAAATAAATTTGTCGAGAATCAGAGTGGCGTATTTTATGATAGGCGTGTTTTGATGATGATTATTTCTTTTCAGTTAAAGAAAATATAAATAAATGTAGTAAAGAATTGGAAACTAGGTGCGTTTGTTTATTTAAATTGGTAAAGTAGGTACTTTCGAATTGGTAAATGCGCTTGACATTGTTGTGGTGCATATTTTTTTCTAAATAATTTTTTTATGTCGATTTTCATTGGTATCACTTCTTTTTATTTACCCCTCTTCACTAACGTTGCATTAGACCACTGCGATGGGGGACATAATTCGGGAATGCATTTTGACTTGAGTTCACTTGGATACTCCGCCTCCACTTGAGTTCACTTGGATACTTTAAAGTTTAAAGTATATACGTTGCTGATGTTAAATTATGCTAAAATGTTGCATATATACTCCTTTGGAGTGAAGGTGTGGCTTTCCAAATGTAGTGTTATTTGTTAGTCCAGTAAGCCTATGAGGCCGGGAAGTTCCAAGTAAGGGCCCATCGAAGTAAGAGTGGATATCCACAGCACTCCGCTAAATCTATCGAAGAGCTAAACAGTGATATATATATTTTTTGTAAATCACCAGCATCGCAATTTTCGTAGATAGCCATCCATCTTGATAGTATTTCAAATTAAATCAAGCTGCATTTTCAGTGTTGTGATGAAGAAAGGGGGAAGTCACACAGCGTTGTGGTTCGCTATACGGTTTGGTAACTTTAAAGTTCGTTTTAAAAAAATATCTCATGAGGTAATTTACTTAACTTAGTCTGTTGACTCTTAACTTAGACTGAATATCATATTAGCGTTTGCGATACTCCGTCTCATACTCAGCATCTTTGCACAGTCTTGTTGCATTAGAAGCCTTTTTGGACTTCACTAGTTTATCTAACAATTATGATTACTCCAAATTTTTATTTTACACTGCGACAGTTACGACTTTTACAAAAATTCATAAATTATGATTCTAGATTCAATTTCCATTTGTTGGAGTACTTTCGAGTTACATACTTCCGGGCCAGTCTGCTAGCATCATGATGTCAACGGCAATCATCGTCCTGTTTACTAGAGAAATTCAAGTTTTCGCAATAACGCCGCATTCGCTTAACAATTTCTAGGAATAATCGTTGGGGCTTAAAGGTATGTTTTAAATCTGCTTTCATGACAGCAGTAGGTATGGTGAGGGACATTTTCTCAAACTTCCCATACTCAATATTGACCTTCGAGTTACGGACCAACAAGCTAGTAAAGCTTTACCTAGCGACATTTCATGCAACTGTAGAGCGAATGAACTTGCCAAACAAGTCACCGGAAGGTATTTACCTGCAAGTAGAGAGGTACCATCCGTTCTCGTGCAGGTAGGTACAAATAGAACTGCAGAAAAGTCCAATAACACACTTTCTATGCACACGTACCTCACTTTCTAAGTTAATGAAGTTATTTCTATGCGAATACTGGCTTGAAGGTCTGAGAGATCTTAGCTGTATCATCAAATTCGTCATTAAGTCCAAAAGACTTGGGACTTAATTACATCAGTCACCTCGCTCTCCTTGACGAGGTACTTGACGTATCAATTCAATCACCATTCGCCGCCACCAGCAGACAGACTAAGCTCTCTCTAGTAGTCTGTCCACCCTTAACAACTTTTAAGGTCTGTAAATCGAAATTTAAAGGGGAAAAATAATACTCCGACAACTGAAAAAGGTTTTGTATCAAAAATTTGACGAAATTTAGGATTACTGTCTTAACGAACATTTTTTAACATTTTGTCCGCACGCAGTACCACGCTCTCTTCATTTACGCGCTCTTTTATCAAAATATTTTGTTCTCAATATATTCGGTAGAAAACAACACAAAACTGTCATAGAGACACAAGTAGACAATGTCTATCTTCAAAATTAAATCATACAAAATTTTTACTGCGCCCACTTTGCAGTAATGTGTGGAATCTTAATTTGTTTGGTAATTTTGTCAGAAACCCGGCCCGGCCTGACAAATCATCTTCTTCTTCAAAACAAAGAAGTTTCAAGAATAATGGATCATACGGGAACTAACATTACACCTCACCTTTCTCACCTCTTTCGCCTTTCCCTATCAAAAGGAAAATTTCCAGAAATTTTGAATATGTATATCCGATTCATAAAAAGGGATTAAAGAAGTAGGTGACCAATTATCGCCCCATTGCTAAACTTTCTCATACTCTTAAAGCCCTTGAAAGTATTGTACACGAGGCTTTGAGCTTTCAATGTAAGCCTCTTACTTCAAAGATTTTGATAAAATATCGCATGAATTAATCATTTGTAAATTGTCTAACATTGGTTTTGAAGGAATTTTATTAAAACGCATATCCGTCCTGTCCGCCCCTTTTTTGGGCACTTCGGGTGTTCAACAAGGAAGGCATTTGGGCCCCCTTTTCTTCGTCCTTACTATAAACGATCTAGAAAGGGTAGGACTCCAGCCTATTTTAAAAAAATCTTGATAGTTTTTCTATTTGGTTTCAGAATAATTGCTTAGAAGTCAAACTAGCCAAATGCTAAACTATAACCCTATCGCGTAATTGCAACCAATCCGCTCCTAGTATTTATCTTCCAAAAGGGTCAACTTATATCCCTCGTCCAATATCTTCGCAACCAAGGCATTTTGTATCATCACTGGGTCTTATTAAAAGATGGTCTAAAGAATTCTCCAACCCTTACGTCACAAGAGCGCTTTACAATACCTTCGTTCGCCCCCTACTTGAGTATGCTGGTCAAGCGTGGTGTCCCCTCCAGCTTGATAACGTGTCCAGAATTGAAAGTATTCAACGTCGATTTCTCCGATTCGCCCTTCGAGGTCTACCTACCTTGGACCGACCTATATACTTGCCTCCTTATATTAACCGCCTGAAACTCATTATTTTAAATAGCCTGTTAGAGATGTAGCTGACATCCTTTTTATTCATCGACTACTATCTGGTTCTATTGATTGCGCGTCTCTGTACAACTCGATTTCCTAACCCTCGTAATTTGCGTTGTCCTCGTCTCTTTTATCTGTCGTCACGCCGAACTTTTTACGGCTCTAACGAACCAATATCCCGTATTCTGCGGAAAGTTAACTCAAACCTTTCCGCTTTATACTCGATCTCCTTCACCAATCCCAGTTTAAGTCTTAGTTTAGTTTTTTTATTGTCTTAGCTTGAATTATGCCGAATAAATGGGGGTTCGCCCCACCAAAATTAAGAGATTGAAAGGCTGAAAATGCCAGACAACACGTAAATGTATTGTTAAAAGGAAACAGATTAACATTATTCTTTAACCTAGCTCCAGCAACATGGACCAAACAGTCGTTAAATAGAAAGACAGGGGAAGTGCCCGCTGCCGTTTGACTGTTTACCCAGTCCACCGTCAGAGTGTATTAGATCCCTGGTCAGTAAATCGGAGAATGAGAAATGAGACTTCAGCCTAGGATGCGTAGCCAACTCCCACCATGTTCAATAGGGAAGCACCGACACAAATGCGATACTTGAGTCTCTCTTTGAATTCATTTTAGAGAATAAGTTGCTTTTAGCCAATATCGGTACAACGTGAGGGTTAAGATATAATACTCTAGTAACCCCCATTACCATGTGAGAATGGAAGTTTTCTTGCGAGATATCTTTTTAAGACCTCAAAATAGTAAAATTCCTGATTTCTGATAGCATTATCCTATCTCGAAAATGCAGAAACGATAAACTGGAAGAAGATTATTACAAGGGTTAGTAATAACAATCAAAACAGCAAACATTAGACATTACCAAAAGAAATCGACGCTACTGCAGAAGTCTTCATTAAGATTCTACAGAATGCGTACGAGTCCTTTAAAGAAAATTAAATACAGGAATTCTACACCTTGGTGCACCAAAAGTATTCTTGAAATAGAATGAACAAAGAACCTATTTTAATGCTACAAGAGACATCCTTCAATACAAGTTTCATCTTAAAGGCATTGAAGAGTTTTCAGGCATCTCACTCTCTAATCTTTACAGATTTCTGCAGATATCACGATGGCTTGACAGAACTGAGTAGCAATGAGCAGAAAGAAGAACCACAAGGGAGGCATATCCCCCACAAAGACAGTAGTGCATCGTCCCAAATAACCTAACCTAACCTAACCTATAAACCTAAAGAAGCAGTTAGTTAGGTTAGATGGGTTGACATGGAAGAATAAAGGGTGATTTTTTAAGAGGTTTAGAAATTTTTTTAAAAAAAAAACACAAAAAATTCGAAAAAATGAATGAAATATTTATTTGAATCGATAGTTTGAACCTTGCAATTTAATGTTTAAAGATAATTTCATGCAAATGTTGACCGCGGCTGCGTCTCAGGTAGCCCATCCGCTGAGTCCAATTTTGGCATACTCTTTCACACATATCGGCCGGTATCTCACGAATGAATGCATGGATGTTGGCTTCCAGTGCGTCAATCGAAGCGGGCTTGTCCCTATACACATTAGCCTTGGCATACCCCCACAAAAAATAATCTAATGGTGTCAAATCGCACGATCTAGGCGGCCAATTGACCGGCCCGAAACGTGAAATTAACTGTTCACCAAACTCGCCTCGCAATTGCGCCATTGTTTCGCGTGCTGTGTGGCATGTGGCACCGTCTTGTTGAAACCACATATCATGCAAGTCAAGAACTTCCATTTCGGGCAAAAAAAAGTTTGTTATCATCGCTCGGTAGCGTTCACCATTGACAGTAACGCTGCGATTCGCATCATCTTTGAAGAAATATGGCCCAATAATGCCGCCGGCCCATAAACCGCACCAAACAGTGGCTTTTTCGGGATGCATTGGTAGCTGTTGCAATGCTTCTGGCTGATCTTCACTCCAAATGCGGCAATTTTGCTTATTTACGTACCCATTCAACCAAAAATGAGCCTCATCGCTGAACACAATTTTTCGATAAAAAAGCGGATCCTCGGCCAGCTTTCCAAGAGCCCATTTACCAAAAATTCGGCGTTGTGGTAGGTCGCCTGGCTTTAGTTCTTGCACCAGCTGTATCTTAAAAGGCTTTACGCCCAAATCCTTCCGCAAAATTTTCCACGTAGTGCTGTAACAAAGGCCTAACTGCTGGGAACGGCGCCAAATCGACATTTCGCGGTCTTCTGTCACACTAGCCGATACGGCCGCAATATTTTCTTCAATACGCACAGTACGTAAACGTGTTGGTGGTTTAATGTCCAACAAAGTAAATTTGGTGCGAAATTTGGTCACAATCTTCCGAATAGACTGCTCAGAAGGTCGAGAATGCCGATCATAAAATGGAAGCAGCGCGCGATGAACATTTCGAACCGAGCACGAATTTTGATAGTAAAATTCAATAATTTGCAAGCGTTGTTCACTTGTAAGACGATCCATGGTTAAATTGCAAACCAAACTGAAGCTGTTTGACAGTGACACAAGGTACTAAACACACGTCAGCTGTCAAAACCAGTGTTGCCAAAACCAAACCAGCTAAAAAATCACCCTTTAGTTTCCTTCCTGCCACACACAGGTCCTTGTGGACCCATTGTGGTGATTCAGTGGGGGATACGCCGGTGTTGTGGTTCCTTCCCTCCGCTCGGGGTTAATCAATTTTATCAAGGCATCCTGATATCTCCAGAACCTGAAAGGATTAGAGAGTGAGACATCTGATAAGATAAGAATTGATCTCGTGTGGTTTCAAAGTTTTGCGCAATAAAGTCGCTAGTAACATCACTAACGATTTTCATTGGTTTCGGCGTCACCTAGATGTTGGGATACAAAATGATTTCTTACGAAACTAGAAGCAATTAAATTTGTTTTATCCTCATCAGCCACATGGAACCGTAGCAATATTGCGTTTTAAGCTGCATAGTAGCGCCCGTTAATTTGGATTTGAGTGCGGTGATTGCACCAAAAACCGAAATTCAATAATCCAAAACATAATGTTCACACATTTAAGATGTAGCTGCTTTACAATTGCACCAAAAGGTACACTTGCCCAGAGTCCTGATCTTAATCCTTTGGAGAATTTGTGTGTACCTGTGAAAAAAAAGTCGGTAAAAGCAATCCTAAGGAATGAGCAAAAATACCTAGCGAATACGACCTTAAAAATTAATAAGATCGATGAAACGCAGACTACAAGAAGCTATACTTGAAGCTGAAGGCGGCAAAAAAAAATATTGAATAAAAATTATGTGATAAAATGGACTTTTAAATAAAAATGAATACGTTTTTTTTGTATCTGGTCTCTTGAATACTTATTTAAGGAGTGTAAAGAAAAAGTTTTTATTAGCAAGGAAAAAGTAAACTGAAGGAATATTTTTGCTTGTAGAAGCACTTTCATGACAAACTGTACTTGGTTTCCAAAACCAAAACCAAAATAAAACATAAGCTACACTAACGGTCACTGTTTGAGGTCACGATAATTTGTAAAAAAAAAAAAACAGACCAATTATTACATTAACGTTTCCAAACATTAACTTTTAATAAAACCATTTGTGTCGGGCCATTTAATGTTACTATAAATGACACCAGCACGATTTAAGGTTTTACCAGAAAGAACTGTAGTCATTTATACAAGATCATGGCCGACATAAGGTTTGCCTCGGTGGTTGCCTTGTTGGTTTTGGTGGTAATAATATGTTCTTATTTTTTGTTCACTGTTTTCAATCGAAGGAATTTTTATCCACAGCTTTTGGAGATGGTTTCGTCGAAGGACGACTGTGAACTACATAGACCAAATATTGTACGTACGAACATTATTTTTAAGAGAAAAAATTTATAATAATAATTTTTTTTACCCACTTTAGCATGACTTTTGTTGTGAAGTTTACGAAGAGGATTTAGAATTTATGGATTGCGTTTCCGAATGGAGTGACATTTTGGATTTTCCACGAAATAATCGCGAAGAAATGGTGTTGCATTTTGTAGGACATCAAAGCTTGATGATATACCCACTACGACTGACAATAGTTTTATTTTATTTTTTAGTGTATCGCTGAATGTACTTACAACGAAACAATGTTTCTAGAAGATGCGACTTCATTGGATTTACCAGCCATAAAAAGTCATTTGAAGGAAACCTACTCAGATCGCGGTGAAGCTAAATTGATGTTAACGACTTTCACAAAGTGTGGACAGCATGGTAAGTGGAAAAAGTTTTAAGAATGTAATGAGAAGTTGAAGGATTTGTTTTTTAGCTAAGGATATGCTGAATCATGAAGAGGTTGTGTCTCTTAAAAGACGATTGAAAAAAGCGGGGTGTACACCCTATGCCGGACTTGTTATGGAATGCGTGACAAATGAATTGATTTTGAATTGCCCCGAGGATAAGTGGAAAGATTCGGCACAGTGTGATCATGCGAAGGAGTTTCTACAAAATTGTGTTAAATAATAAAAATAAAGTTGTCAGTAGTATGATACAACGTCTGTCTCTCGGAATTGTTTTTTTTTTTTTTTTTTTGTGATTTTTATTTTCGTTGATAGATATAAAAATCAGTGGCTAACATAAATCTACGTTCACTTACTTTAAATTGAAGTATTCTCGTATAAGTCACATCAGAAGGTCTGTTATTTTCCTTTTTCAAGTAACTTTCTAAATTTTGAGGATTGGGGAGGAAATCTCTCAAATTCTCACAGAAAATGCTTAAGTTACCAAAAAGTAAAGGAACTCTTTTGTAGCAAATTGTAGTACATGGTTTCATGGACGCGACCGAAGAGTCGACCGGAGTGCTTAAGCCTTCAGCCTGTCTAGCTTCTTTGCGCCGCTGATCACTCAGCTGCTTCCTTTTCCTCTTCCGCTACCCCTTAGTAAGGTTCAACACTGGGTTCCTGGGTCATACCGTCAGCAGCGGTGCAGTTAGTAGCAACCTTATTCATGCTCAGTTTTCCTAATGAGTACAATGTTAAGGCCTCAGAATCCGAGCTCCTGTCGTAGTCGAAAAGACCACGGATGGATTTTGCCAATAATTCTCATGAAAAGACCACGGAAGGATTTTGGAAATATTTCTCATGACTACTATACGTGTTTGCAGTCAATGCGACGAAGATAAATATTTTGTGAAGGGTCAGGAAGTTATAGGAGTAGAAAAATCTATTACAATTACCAGAATGTATTGTACGAATAATTGCTGTATCTCACTGCAGATCTCTGATTCGCAAACATGACTCTTTTAATTGTGGCAGTGAGTAAATTTCCGATTCAAGGATCGCTACATGTGAAAATTCTACAAATGGGACTATGTATCGTAATTTCAAATGTGAAATGTCTTAGGGGAACTCTCGATAAGTCCCTTCTGCTTCTATTTTGCTTATTTATTATTATTATTTAAAAGCCAAAAATTTAAAAGACTTCTAGTTGGTTTCAAAAAAGTACCCAGTTGAGAGCCAGAGAGCGGGTTGGAAGGAAATCCCTATGTTAATCTCCTTTTTTTTCGGTGGAGACGCTAAAAGATTAATTTTTAATCTTTTGTGCTTAATGTCGGTTTAGTGTTCGGTGTAGACGTAGCATTAAGCAGATTTTAGAGTAGCTTGAAGTTACTTGAAAAAGTAAAGAAACGGACCTAGAATGTCACAGTATTGAAACAACTTTTAATGGTGAAATTAATGGAAATCCCAATTTGATATGAAAAGCTGAATAACGTTTTTAATTTTTTTTGTTTTTACTTATGGCATCATAAATTAATTTTTTTTTTGGCTTAAAAATTATACATTTTTTTGCGTAATTAAAATATGTTAAAAACAAAATATGTTAAGTGGTTTTTTCAGCTATATCTAATAGTTCTGCAGTTATATCACTTATTGTTGGAGAAGTTTTACCTCGAAATCTGACATATTATCTTTTACTGAATATAACTTGCGTGGGGTTGATAGTAGACCCCACTATCATACCGTTTTATTTTCACCGAATTTCCAAAAATTTCACCCTAAAAAGGTTTTTTTCAATACTGTGGCATTCTGATGTGACTTGTACGTAAGGAAAAAAGAGTATAATTTCATTTAAAGTAAGTGTACGTAGAATTATGTCGGCCACTGTATAATGTCCATTTAGGTTTTAAAGTGGTGAAAGAGGTGATAAAGGAGGAGGGGGGTGATGAGCTTACTTTCGAAGTACTCGCCCGATTTAAAAAAAAAACGTTCATCTATGTTCTTGTGAAATCCGCGGATCAGTTGATATTACTGAAGGATATTTTTACACGCGAACGGAGCTAGTCTAGTAAAAATATTAAACAAAGTTGAAATCCAATTTTTCGATTCGTTTTTCACGTATGCAGATAAAGCTTGCCACTACGATACACAACTTTACAGAGGCGCACAACTTCTTAAGTACCGAGCACTAACCGAATTCAAATTTGCTCTGCGCCACGTATTTGATAAATTAGATGCGAGATTTATCGAATGGTAGTGACAAGCTCGGTCCGTATAGAGAAAATGAAATTTCACAAATTCAAATTTTGCCACGTCGAATCTGAGCAAGCAAATTAATACAATGCTTACGATATACGAGATAAATATGTATATATAAATATGGGTAATCATACACTAACTGAGGAGTCATTTTATCTTTTATCTGTCACATGTCAGCTGTCATTGTTGTTGTTATAGAAACTTCAAGCTTCAAACTTTCTGGCAGTTCTTGTCAGAAATCAAACGTATGCAGCCGTGTTAAGAAAGAAAGTCTTTAGATCCACAAGTGGCAAATTGAAGTTTCCATGTGTTTTAATATTGATTTATCCATTATTGATGTAATTGTTTACCCGTGTACTGTAAAATTTTAAGTTATCGTGTACTTGGGCAATCAGTGCCCTATAAAGTAAGTATGGAAGAAAATTTTTTTTTGTTTACATCCAAATTATGCATACCTACGTCAAAAAATAATACAAATTTTCGTGTACTTAGGCTAGTAGTTATATCCTAAAAAATCATATCTTCCTTGCATGTCATGGACCAATATGCATGTTAAAATTGGATTTGAGAACTCTTTTGGGCACTCAGTGCCCAGTAAACGGGTCGAGGGTAAACTTTGGACTACTAAGCGAGGCATCCCAGATTCAAATTCGATCCGTATCACTTAAACATTTTTAGTCGCTGCTCTACCCTTTGCGAAAGTCTGACAAACATCCAAAACAGCATTTTAGTGAAAAACAAAAGGTAGGCGTGGCAAAAAAATGTATATGAACTAACTTCCTAGCTTAATTTTAAAGGCCTAAAAATTGCGTACGAACGGACGAACGGACGGACGGACATTGCTAAATAGTCTTAGGATTTGGTCCTGATCATAAATATATATATATAAGGTCCGCCAAATAACTTTTTTTTTTGAAAAAGGGCGCAAAACATCGAGTGTAGCTTCGGCTGAGTGGCACCTAGCGCCGTCCTGTTGAAACCAAATGTTGCCAATATCCTCCTCTTCAATTTTTGTGAACAAAAATTCGTTCAACATGGCACGATAATGATCGCCATTGACTGTAACGGCCACTCCTTGCTCATTTTCGAAGAAAAATGGCCCAATTATGCCTCTGGACCGAAATCCGCACGAAACAGTGACTCGTTTTGGGTATATTGGCTTTTCAATGTATGCGTGCGAGTTTTCTGTGCCCCAAATGTGACAATTTTGCCGCCAAGATCAAAATGAACTTCATTTGAAAAGATGTTTTTTTTTGGCAAAATCGGCATCTTCTCTAAGTCGAACGCAGGCCCACTTAGCGAAGCCACTTAGGTCAGTTGGCTTCAACTCCTGAACCAATTGAACTTTGTATGGCGTCATACCAAGGTCTTTATGCAAAATTCGTCTCAATGATGTCTCCGAAATGTTCAATTGTTGAGAACGACGGTGAATTAATGTTGATGGCGCTTCACGCTTCATGCCACAGCAGCAATTTTCTCGTGTGTACGCACTGTTTTTGGCTTTTCACGCTTTGGTTTATCGATGAGGATGCTAGTTTCTTTCACTTTTTTCACAAGATAACGAACATACGGAGCTGACGGTGCTTCTCTTCTTCCAAAATCAACATTACCAAGCGTATACACAACCATATTCGTTTAGCGGAAGGATAAAACTAATTATCTGTCAAATCAGACATGAGCTAAGTGTTACCACTCGCGAAATAAGCACTATTGATAAAATAAACGTTAGATGGCGGGCCCTATACTTTTATGGGTCTACGACGAATATAAAGGGGTGTTGCAAACTATGTGTCAAAATTAATATACCCTTACGATAAAATCTGTCATGACAAGTTTCTGAGAAATAAATTTCCGTTCAGAATATGCTGGGGTAACTTCCATCCGTGTCAAGAAATGTATCTTTGCACACACACTGCTGTTAGAGAAGCTAGGCTTTGGGTCATGTATTTTTATTTGCGCATTCAAGTTTTTTCTGAATAGTTGGAATATATTTTCCACGAGAACATTTCTCCAGATCTTTGGATGATGGATTCGCAATTTCTTGACCGCTGGCAGAATTTGTGGGTAGTACACATAGAACCGGTGATATTGCGTTTCAGTGAAACACTCCAAAACACGATATCAGAACGGTTTACACTGGCTTGAAGATGTGGCTTGTGCCGAATGCGCATTAGATCCGTCCTGCTGTAATTGCATGTCATTAATATCCAATTCCTTTAACTAAGGAATGCATTTTTTGATAATGGCTCGTTTTAATCGTACCGTTCTAAAATAAAAATTGGTCCATCTTACTCACAGATAAAGAACAGCGTAGTAAATGTTGTAAAAGTTAAATTATATTTTCATATAACTGAACATTGATGCCACCAAAAAACCGAAGTTATTTTTTCTTTCGAATTTCTAAGCCGATAAGAGCCTACCAACCTATTACAAAATATAACAAAATATTGCATCAAAATAGACATAACAAACTTGAAAATGAATTGATAAAATAAAAAAAAAATAAAGTTTCCCATACCGGGAATCGAACCCGGGCCTCCTGGGTGAGAGCCAGGTATCCTAACCACTAGACAATATGGGACCGTTGAAAGGCTTGTTTAATATGAATTCTTCTACTGCAGCTGATATATTATTTATTAATTTTAAATTTAATTATGAATCAGGAAATTACAAATATGACGTCACACATTTCCATCCGTTGTCCTCTTGTTTGCGAATAAACCCATTCTCCCTAATGCTTACAGTGACATCTGCTATGCATATATACGAGATGTATTTATTTCTTACTACAAATTTATCTCACAGATGGCAGCCACATCAGTTTTTAACTTTTGGAACGTAAATCCACCCTCTTAGTTGTCTGCCATAATTTTGTATTTCCCCGTGTAAGGGGAAAACTTGTATTTAACGAACAACGAAATACTTTGCTGAATAAGTCATCACCACAAGTTCAACCTCGTTTAACCAAGTGAAAGTGTGATAGCTTTTTATTAACAGAAAAAAAAAAACATAACAAAACGCGTGGGGATGGCTAATGGAACAAGTTCAAGTGGGGTAACAACATTATTCTAAGTTCATTGGAACTTGGGGAATTGGGGATGCATTTATTTTTACGTTCTTCCAGAGGTAAGCTTTTACTCTCAATTTCTACTGTCAAGTGGTATTTGCCTCATTGTCGAATATGGGTCATTAGGTGAACTCGTTTAGAATTATACAGTTTTCTTGCAATTTTAATATTAAATTCTTATCAATCCAAATAGGAGGACGTCAATGATGTAATTCTCGCTGAAATCAGAACGCGAAAATAAGTATCAACTCTGAGTTATACACTTGGATGGTGATACAAATAACGGACACTTGTTGGAGTAGAGTTCAATTTTCATTACATGTGAACCGACGCGACATTATCATTCAAGGAAGCAATTAAATGTAAATGAATTCCTCCTGGGTCTATCTACTTAGAATACAAAAAATTGGGTGTTTACTTTGGAGAAATTTTGGAAAACCAAAATGAATTGTGTCAATGAAAAAAGTTCAAAATATTCAAAGATTAACCAAAAAAAGGATAAATTTGATTGTCCAGGGAAAATCAAAATGATAGGAATAGATCCTATCTAGAATCTTAGATTTCTCTAGTAGGGTAATGGCACCTAAATTATTACCGAACGTCCCCAGTTTTCGATTATTTTTTCGAAAAATCGTTATAACTTTGTTGTTTTCTCAATGTTCTCCTTCAAACCAAAACAAATATATGGCGGAATATTCGTTCTCCAATCCCAAAGAGTTTCTCACGGATAGAATAATGAATGTAGCATGTGCTAAAATATGATCAGTTTGCTTTCGATAAATGTCATTTGTTAAATTTAATAAATAATATAATAAAATATTTAATTAAAAAAAAAAAAAAACTTGTAGTGAGCTTCCGTTAAACTAGAAATTGTTTAAGGAACATTTTAACGAAAGTAGGTACTTGTAAGTGTTTTATTTTTCATATAGATGCATTAGTTATTAACATTTGAAGAAAATTTGTTTGCTTGTTGTTTTTTATACCCTATCCTAAGGGTATATTAATTTTGACACATAGTTTGTAACACCCCTTAATATTCGTCGTAGACCCATAAAAGTATATATATTTATGATCAGGACCAAATCCTAAGACTATTTAGCAATGTCCGTCCGTCCGTCCGTCCGTACGCAATTTTTAGGCCTTTAAATTCAAGCTAGAAAGCTGAAATTTGGACCACATACTCCCTAGGGCTCCGAAATGGTTAAGTGTAAAATTTTTTGGAATACGCCCACTGCCACGCCCACAATTTAGAAAAAACCGATTTAAAGCTACAGATGGACAGATAGAGGGTTATAACCTTCACAAGATATGTAGGCACTGCCCTCCTTTATAAGTTTGTCATATAAAGTTTTTTGCCACGCCTACTTTTTGTGGGCGTTTTTCACCAAAATGCTGTTTTCTTCGATAATTTTCATAGAAACCGAAAAAAAGTGTTTAACAAGATATTTAGCCAATATTTTTTCCAATATATCGCCCATACAAAGTTTTTGGCCACGCCCACTTTTTGGGGGCGTTTTTTCAAAAAATGTTTTTTTTTTTTTTCTAAATTTTATAGAATGAAATAAAATGCTATCCATCATCTTCTTAAGGTTTTTTTTGGGGCATATAGGGATAGGGATAGGGTATCATACTGTTCGCTCCAAGCGGACTGTAGCCTTTCCTTATGTTTTTTTTATAATGTACGCACACTAAAGGGATTTTGGATACCCTTATAATGATTTTTTTTAACACAGTGCGGGCATTAGGGAAGTGAAGGATTCGAAAAAAAGAGATACCGATGCCCGTTGGCTTTAAATGTTTGTAAACTACAATGTGCAGGAAAAACATAGCGTGGTGGAGCATTCCACATTCGTATTGTACGGTTGAGAAAAGAATCTTTATATTTCACAGTACGTCCGAAAACAGGCTTAAGGGTAAGCTGATGTGCATTCCTAGCATGGCGAGTATTGCGGTTGTATTGCTGTAGGGGTGGAATGCAACTGGCAATTTCATTTGAACACTTGTGGTGGAAATACCGATAAAACAATGACAAGCAGGAGACATTACGACGATGACTAAGAGAGTCAAGTGATTTCGCGATGTCTCGATCGCCAATAAGTTTTACCGCACGTTTTTGAATCCTGTCAAGTAGCTCCAAATATGTAGCGTTATACTCAAGTTTGGGGCGAATAAACGCCTTATAAATTTTTGCCAGATCACAAGGGGTGAAATATTTCTTGCATAGCATAGCTAAGGAAGCCTAGACATTTCGCAGCGTTCTTGGCGACGTTGAATATGTGGTCATTCCAACGAAGGTTGTCATTAACACAAATACCGAGAATGGAAAGTCGTACGGTTTCTGCGATGCATGTGCCATCCATGGATAATGGCAGAGAATTTGGGTTTCGCTTCAATGAGAGCGGACAGCATTGCGTTTTGGAAGCATTAAATTCAACTCTGTATATTATATACCCCACTTAAGTATGCTGTCAAGATCGGAATTCAATGAGCTTAACATACTTTGCCGTTCCAGTTCAACGCCCGAAGTTGAGGGGCGTTGCCTAGGAAACGAATATGTAAAGCTGAGGGTACTGTCATCAGCAAAGGAATGAATTGGATTAGAAGTGACAGACAGGAGGTCATTGATAAAAATGAGAAAGAGAGTCGGAGAGAAAACAGAGCCTTGCGGGACACCAGCATTTATTTGGTGAGTTGCAGACTTGAAACCGTCCGAAACAACTTGAATTGAACGGTCGGAAAGGTAATTTCTAATCCATTGAAGAAGGGTAACATCGATCCCAAATGCACGCATTTTCGACAAAACATCTTGATGTCAAACTCTGTCAAATGCCTTTGAAATATCAAGCGCAACGACCTTACTTTCACCACCACGCTGAATAGATTGGTTCCACTTTTCGGTTAGATATGTCATCAAATCACCAGTGGACCTGTTGCTGCGAAAACCGATGCGAGATATTTCCTAAGCTGACGGTTTATCAGCGTTTCCATGACCTTGGAAAGAAGGCACGTAAGTGCAATTGGTCGGTAGGAGGAGGGAGAGCAAGATTCGTCTTTTTTTGGGACAGGCTGGACAAATGCTGTTTTCCATCTTCTCGGAAAGAGCGCTGAAGAATAGGACAGATAGAAAAGCTTACGCAGTGATTTTGCCAGCGTGGAAGAACACCTCTTCAGAACGATAGGGGAAATACCATCTGGGCCAGCGGATTTGTGAATGTTGAGATCTTGAAGTACTCTTGCCACAGTACGGGTGAGAAAGTGGATTTGTTCCATGGAGTGTTCTATGCGCTCGAGTACTGGGGGAGATAAAGCATAATCTGGGAGCGTTGAGCTAGCTGCAAAATGAGCAGCAAGCAGATTGGCTTTATCCGAAGAGCTGACAGCTGAAGTGTCATTGCAAATGAGTTTCGGGTTAGATGACGAAGCCGAATTATTAATATTCTTAACAAACGACCAAAAGTTTTTACTACCGCAGGGACTTTGTAGTATTTTTTGCCTCAACTTTTGGTCGTAGGAGAATTTGACACGATTAATACGGGCATTGCAGTCATTTCTGGCTCGTTTGAACTTTTTTCGGTTTTCCTCAGGTGGGTTGGCTTTAAATGACCGAAAAGTTACCTCTTTAGCCTTGATAGTTTCTTTACAGCTCAAGTCACACCACGCGTTTTCCTAAGGTTTGATACTCTTTATCCCGTTTGGTATAAAGCGTTTCATACCCAGGTGTAAGTGTTTGAGAATAGGAAATAAAATTTCCTTATATATTCCTGATAGGAATTTAAAGAAAAATATACTGTCTCGGATTTTGTGTAACCGAAACTGTGAATAAAAACATAGGGAAAGGCTACAGTCCGCGTGGGGCGAACAGTATGATACCCTATCCATATCCCTATATGCCGCAAAGAAAAAAGCGTTAAGAAGATGATGGGTACAATTTTATTTCATTCTATAAATTTTATAAAAAAAAAAAAAAAATTTTGAAAAAACGCCCCAAAAAGTGGGCGTGGCCAACAACTTGGTATAGGCGATATATTGGAAAAAATATTGGCTAAATATCATGTTAAACATTTTTTTCGATTCCCATAAAAATTTTCGAATAAAACAGCATTTTAGTGAAAAACGCCCACAAAATGTATGCGTGGCAAAAAACTTTGTATGACAAACTTGTAAAGATGCGCAGTACCTACATATCTTGTAAAGATTACAACACTCTATCTCTCTAACTTTAGCTTTAAAACTGTTTTTTCTAAATTGTGGGCGTGGCAGTGGACGTATCAAAAAAAAATGTACACTCTACCATTTCGGGACCCTAGGGAGTATATGTTCCTAGGGTCCTAGGAAGCTTTTTAGCTTTTTAGCTTTTTAGCTTTAATTTAAAGGCCTATAAATTGGTGACGGACGGACATTGCAAAATAGTCTTAGGTTTTGGTCCTGATCATAAATATTTATAATCTTAGGGGTCTATGCCGAGTATTAAGGGGTGTTACAAACTATGAGTCAAAATTAATATGCCCTTAGGATAGGGTATAAAAAGATTAGCGACCTAAACGCCACTTAAAACTTTACAGCATTTACTTGAATGCTTTCGGCGAGCTTGGAATCCACATCGCAATAATTAAAGCAATTATTTGCTCAATAGTTTTGAGTCCGGTATTTGCACTAAAACTTACAAATACTTCATAGCTTATACAGTCTAAAAAAAAATAGCGGTATGCACAGTACCCAAAAAATATTATGTGTAAATGGCACATACAGGACCTAAAGCCTATGCACGGTACACACATATATTTTGTGTAGGCAAGCAAAGTGCTCTCAGCAAGCCAAGAATACAAATCTGAAAATGTCCGTGCAAGTGCTTGTAGTCAGCAGTCCCACCATGTAAAAAAAGTGCTTGCCGCAAAAGACTTTTTGCTGGCGTGCAAACAAACTTGCTGCAAGCACTTATCTTGTCGTCAAAATATGCCAGAGCTGCATCAGGCAATTACGTAAGGGGTTACAAGGGGTTTTTACACAGGTCTTCGAGATACAATTCACGAGGACTTGGACGAAGGATTTTTTTTTTGTCAATCACAACTATTTAAAAAAAAAATGTTGAGCAAATTTTACCAAAATTAGCATATTTTTTAAAAAAAGGTCTGCCAAAAATCCAATTTGAAATTTTCTTTTTTTTTCCCCCTTCGTCCAAATTCTAGTTTCTGGTCATAACTAAAAAACGAATTTTTTTTTTTCACTTCTGATGATCCTGTCGCGCGTTCTACTGTCCGAGGATGCACCTTTTTTCCGAGGGATCACCGGAAATGACGTCACAATGACGGAGTTTTGAATATTTTCCGTCAGAAATTCTTTTTCAAATGTAAATCTTTAAGACAGTAAAAAGTTTGAATAAAATATTTTATTTTTTATATAAATAAAAATTGTTGAAAATACACCCATGTAAATCACTATGACGTAGAAATGCAGCGTTCGTATGTGTACCTTTTTCCTATATATTCATAAATACATTCAATGTGGTACAAAAAACATACAGGAATAAATTTAGTTCGCACGTGTACGCAGATGTAGGGAGCAAAATTGATTTATCTAAATTTTTGGTTGATTTATTAAAAAAAATTCTCAATAAAATATTTTAAACTGACTTTTTTCCTGCACATTGCAAATAGTATCCAATAACAAGAGTGCTAAAAACTTTTCAATTCTACCATTGGAAGATGAGGTGAAATGACCTCTAAATATACGACTTCTCTCACATGATTGATTAAGCAATGGTAATCAAAAATAGGCTTTTTGTTTGACTGAACTTATTGTTGAACTTCAGATAAAAAAATGTTACACAATGTTATTTTCTCAGACTCGTACTTTCGAAGTTCCCGTGTGGCACAAGGAGCTATTCGGCTTTAAAAACCTTTTGCATGGATAGTTCAATGTCAATACTATGTTTGGCTGAATTATTCTTCTTTCTTTAAAAACCTGGAAAAAATTAAACACATTTTCTATTTACCCTTGGACACTTAGGTCCTAAATGCTGCCATTTTTTAACTTTCTCGTATACATTAGTATACTTAAGAGAAAGTTATTGCGATCGTGCGGAAATTTCGAACTTAAACTGAGTATGAGGGATAATATTACGTCTATAGAGAAGTCCAAAGAAGTGGGTCCACCAATGCCGTCCGTCTGTCTGTCCGGGCACCGTATGGCGAAACCGTTCGACAGATTTGCTTCAAAGTTCGTATATAAGGTTTTTTGGGTTACATCTCAGGGCATGTTTTAATGTTTTACTTTATCATTTGAAATAAAGGTAGGTAAGGTTGGGTTAGATTAGGAGGGCTGTTTTGCACCAGAAGCAAATTTCACTCGGAGGCCGTAAAGGCCCATTGTGAGTACCCTGTTTGTACATGCAAGGAAAGTCAACTAACAAAACCACTTAGATCTGTTGAGGAAAAGTTTTAAGTCTGATAGAGGTACCCTAGCCACGTCGTCCAAGTTTACGAAGAACCGTGCTCCCATGCAGGATAAGCGGCGTTCTTGTAGAGCTGGGCAGTGGCATAGGAGATGTTCCACGGACTCTATTTCCTCATTTGCAAAGAGCCCTAGCTTTTTAGCCATGTTTCCGATGACGCAGTGTCCGGTTAATACCCCGACGAGCATCCGGATTTGACCTCTATTAAGAGTGAGTAGGGATTTTGATCTTTTGATGTCGACAACTGGCCACAGGCTTCGGGTTATGATGCAACCGCTGGTGTTGCTAAATTGTTCCTTAGCCCGCAATAAAGGTACCTGCCATACATTTTTTTTTTTGTGAAAATCACGTATCACTATTTCTCTAGAAAATGGTTTCAAGGATTTTTGTCCGTTTTTGTACTAAGAATAATTGGGATGGGACCAAAAATACTGCAAACTTAGTTTTTGGAAAAAAATTCGATTAACGGTAATTTATAAAACCGCCAATATCTCGAAAACTTACGAAGCGAACTCCAAAAAAATTACAAAATTACCAAATTTGTTTAACAAATCTGCATACTTAGATTTTTAAAATAATGTTTTTAAATTTTTTTTTTTCATACAACGATTTTGTTAAATTTAAATTAAATTCGTTTTTTCGCAGTCGTGCACTTTATTTCTTCTTACAACGGCTCCGAGACAACAGAAAACTTACAAAATAGTGTCCTTTTAGGGAATAAATCTTGGAGAATGCTAAGAGAGGGTTCCAGGTGTTGAATTCAAGGTTAAGTACATTATAGTGAGCCCAGCTCCAAGCTCAAATCCCACTTTATTAATTCTGTCATTTTTAAAAATCGTCAATCTGCCATTAAAAGGTAAACATTTTTTAACCATTGCGTAAGTGGCCCAGACCAGAGGTCCAGATCGCCCCGAAATTCTTTTGCTTTCAAACTCAAACTCACAGCCAATTGTTCTGAGATTCATAATTGTCTATATGAAAAGCTCTTGAAGAACGAACGGTTTCGAAATTCGTTTACATTGAAAGTTTTGCCCTTAATTACCACAAAATGCACATAAAAAACTCCTTCTAAAGCCATTTAAACAAAATTGTTTGGAATGTGGATTTTGTTGACTTTACTGCTCGCAGTACTTAGAGATAATGCGCGCACATTTTCCAGTGCAGCGCGCGAGTACAATTGAAAAAGTTTCTCCATAAAAAACGGGACTCTCTCCGACAGTTCTATCGGATTAAGTATTTAAATCCGCCCTTAGGTTTTTTTTTATTTTTCTCTCCTTCTCATCGTGCATTTAATCGCTAAGTCATACTGCACCCTCTGATGGGCTGTATTATAGCCAAGGCATTATCTCTGCCTGAGTTACAGATAAAGGAGCAAAATACATAATAAAAGGATGCAATTTTGAGATATTCGTTTTTCTTTTCATTTTAAAATTTGAACAGAACATCAGCCGTAGAGATAGTAATACAGATGAAGGAGAATCTTTGTGAAAGTTCGCCGGTCGCATGGGCATAAGTATAGCGTGTACGTGTGGAAGCAATTATGATGGGGTTTTTCGGTACCTTGCATGAAATCTGATTAATTTAATTAACCAACATTGTACTTACTTTACTTACTTACTTAACGGGCTCCCGACCCGTGAAGAGTCCCTGCCTGAGATACGGCTGCCTTCCACCCTCTGCAATACCGAGCACGCTGCTTCCAGTTGTCCAGACCAAGCGCTCTGGCATCCGCGATGGCTTGGTCTCGAACCTGGGGGCTGGGATTCGAAGATCCTCTTGGCTGGAGCGTTGTTGTCCATTCGCTCGATGTGGCCGAGCCAATGTAGTCGAAGAGTTTTGGCTTTTCGGACTACATCCACATCTTGGTACAGCTCATAGAGCTCGCTGTTGTATCTTCTCCTCCATTCAGCCTCCTCAGTATAGCATAACTGGCAGGATAAGGGTTCTGTAGAGCATGCACTTTGTCCTTCGAGTTAGGGGTTTTGAACCCATTTGTTATGCCAAACGGAAGTAGCAGCGGTTTCCTAGGGTAATTCTTCGACGATGGAGTTCATCTAACCCGAGGTAGATGAAAACCTTAACTACCTCGAAGTTGCTGCTATCAACAGTGACTTTTTGTCCTTGTCGGTGGACAGATGATTGTTTGTTTGTTGATAGCATATATCAACAACCAACTTTGTAGCCGCAGTCAAATACAGAATTTGCGGCAAAGTTTGTTTGAGAAATGTTTGGCATGAGATTTGACTTGGCTCACTAGAGATCAAATAAGGAATCGTTGACAATCTTCTTTGCAAATATGCCTAATCTGTCATTGCAAATGTCAGCAGCACTGCTTATGAAATCACATTTGAGAGCAAGCGACAACGTTTTATTGTCACAGAGCCAAAATGCACCTCTTTGCAGGTGCATGCATTCTGTCAGTCCAATTTACATTTATTAGCCTAATCCATCAAAGGGTTTTTAACAAAAAAAAACACATTTCCTTTGTCCGTTTCTCGTCTGTCCGTCGAGTGCCTCAATTCAATTAAATTCCTTCTCCATTAACCAGTTGGCAATGAAATGAAAGAAATATTTCAAAAGTTGATGGCGGAAAGGAAACTGTAGTGGCTGAGAGAGTGCAGCTCAAGGTAGTTAATTTTTAAAACTGTAATTCTAGCAAAATATGATAAAAGAAAGGATGACGATACCTCCTGTACCAGTGTGTTCCAGTACCTACCCTTCGAGGGTCTGTGTGCTGCTCTTCTGATTTTATTCTCAATTAAAAGTTGATTTGTTGGCCACTTCACAGTGATATTGCTTGGAAGTGGGGTAAGCAGCGAATGATGAATGGACAAAGGGATGGAAAGTGATACGAAGGGATCAACATCGAGGGATATATGGCACGGGAAATGGGTTAAGGTAAGGTATGTCATAGATAAATATGTTTATGGGTTTGTTGAAGTTATTTTGAATGGATTTACTGTGGTGTTGACAACGGTTACATGGAATCTATGTCTTGCAGTTTTCAATGGAAATGGGTAATTTATAGTTTGTCATAAATAATGGCTAAACGAAAGTGCCTTCAATGGTTGTTGTTCATTCAAGGTCAAGGGGTTTACATAATTGAGGATGTACCTTTCAATAGACACAGCTAATGGAGTGGTTTTAAGTAAGTTGGAGAGTACCTATGTGACTTTAGAGGCAGTCGTTGATTTTATCAAAAGGAAATCTGTAAATTCATAATGAAATGAAAGACATTTTTTTTTAATAGTACGTTGCAGTTCACTTGAATTATAGTGATAAAAACAAGGTTCGTCTAATTTAATAAACAAAAATTTAGCAGCTTTTGAAGTCGATGAAAAGATGTCTCAAATTGAAATTAGTTTTCCTTTTCCAAAATTTTATCAGTCTCCGTAAAAGTAAACCATTTAGACTATCTTATCAGATCTTGCTACTTCCCACCAGGATATAGACTGGCAGACGACGACCTCGACCACCTCTTTGACTCTTCTGGGTCTAATTTTATTATCGGTGGGGACTTTAATGCCAAACACACTTTTTGTGGTTCAAGATGCAACTCAACGAAAGGCAGACTACTGTACAAAGCCAGTATGAAGCGTGGTGTGGACTTTTATTCGACGGGAAAGCCAACATATTGGCCAACTGACAAAAATAAAATCCCTGACCTCGTCAACTTCTTCATTGCAGAAGGGCTAAACAAAATTCTGACGGAAGTCGAAGAATGCTACGATCTATGCTCAGACCACTCAGCAGTCACCCTGAAAATGGTTGGAAGTGGAGCAACAAATGTAGGACCGCCCAGGTTAAGTAGTAACAAAACCAACTGGGACGTTTTCGGAAAAGAGTGCAAAGAAAGTGTCGCTTTAAATGTGCCACTAAAGACACCGCTCGAAATAGAAGATGAAGTTGACAGTCTTGTGGAGGCCATTCAGAACGCAGCGTGGATAAACACTCCCTTCCGGAAGACAGCTACACGGAACAATAAAGTAAAGTACATGCCTGAAATAGAAGACTTCATACGAGAAAAGAGGAGAGCTCGTAAGAGATGGCAACAATCCCACGCACCCCCTGATAAAATTTATCTGAACCATCTTTGCAACAAACTTAAAAATGAACTACATGATCGAAGAAATCTCGAAACTTCAACTTACCTAGAAGGCTTGACTGCTGAAAAGAGCTCAAACTACTCACTTTGGAAAGCCTTGAAGTCCATAAGGAAACCAAAACTGCACTCGCCACCAATAAGAAAAGATAACGGCGAATGGGCAAAAGGAGACAAAGAGAAAGCGGATTTATTTGCCGAGCATCTAGAAGAAACATTCAGGCCGTTCGATGGACGACCTTTAAACGAAGAACCGAATGCTCATACGCGATCCGACAACTATAAAGTAAAAGCCGTTTCTCTGTCCGAGCTTCGAATGACAATAAGAAAGTTGAAAAATAACAAAGCTCCAGGATACGATCTAATCACTGGCGATTAGTACATTACAAATGCTTCTCTGAGACTTTCATATGTTCCAATACAATGGAAAGTAGCCGAAGTCATTATGGTTCCGAAGCCAGGGAAGAATACAAATGATAAGAAATCATATAGACCTACCGATAATATCTAAGGTTTATGAGAAACATCTGCTTAAACGATTACAACCAGTAATTGAAGAACGACGATTGGTACCAGATCATCAATTTGGCTTCCGGGTCAAACATTCCACAATCGATCAGGTGTATCGAATAACAAATAATATTGAAAAAGCTCTAGAATGCAAAAAGATTTGCTCTAGCGCTTTTCTCGACGTATCGCAAGCCTTCGACAAGGTATGGCATAAAGGCCTAATGTATAAGCTAAGGACAATCCTACTGGAAAAATTATACAAAATATTGAAATCCTACCTTGGAAACAGACTCTTTCGTGTTAGACATGAGACTGAATTCTCGGAATTCAAGGAAATCCACGCCGGTGTTCCGCAAGGAAGCGTTCTCGGCCCAATATTGTTCCTGCTCTACACAAGAGATATACCACAAGATGAAGGGACCATCGTAGCAACGTTCGCAGACGATACGGCTATCCTCGCAATGGATGAGTCAATCGAATCATCAACTGGAAAACCCCAACGGGCTCTTAATAAAGTATGCGAGTGGACAAAGACCTGGCGAATTGCCCTTAACGAGACCAAGCCGACGCATGTTAATTTCACGTACAAAAGGATAAACAACTTACCTGTACTTATTAACTCGGTACAAATACCATACGCAAACGAGGCGAAGTATCTAGGAATGACCCTAAACGCAAAACTTAAGTGGAAGCCACACATTAAGAAAAAGCGCGACGAGCTCGCAATCAGACTTAGAGAAATTTATTGGCTACTCGGAAGATATTCGAAGACAAGCGTATACAATAAACTGCTCCTGTATAAGCAAGTGCTAAAACCTTCTTGGACATACGGTATACAACTTTGGGGTTGTACCAAACCAAGCAATATGGCTATAATACAAACATTCCAAAACAAACCGCTGAAATCAATCGTGAATGCTCCATGGTATATAAGGAATAGTGATATTCACAGAGATCTAGGGATTGCTACCGTGAGTAACGAAGTAACAAACTTCGTACTCGCATTCATGGGCACTGCAATAGTGACGTAATTCGTACCCTGGACGTGACATACCTTGAGCGCCGACTACAAAGAACAAGACCGTTCGACCTAGCGCCATAAGGAAAAACCGCATGTAATGACGGTATTAGTAGGTACGTTCGCTGGAAAGTTACCTACCAAACGCGATTAACACTACAGAAGCTTAAACTACTTGTTAAGGTAACTTAGTCGTAGTCGGATCTCATAGTGCCTCTCTGAGGGGTGAGGTTTAGCCCGTAGGCGGACTAGATAACAAAAAAAAAAGATGTCTCAAATTGAAATTAGTTCTCCTTTTACAAAATTTGATTAAGCATGAAGTTTTGGTGTTTTGTCGATCTGTGTTGCAGAAGGGTTTAAGCCATTCAAACAGTACATTGGATAGAATCTTTTATGCGACATTTAGCAGAGAAATCCAAGCCTCTCTCTTTAAGTCCATCAGAGAGAGTGGCCTTTGTGTTCTTAAACTTTTTATAACTAAACTAACTTGCAAGATACTAGGGGGCCAGTACTTCATTGACAAGCAGTGGGTTCTCGTATTACATATAAACCTCCCGATACTATTTCGATCACGACTTGCTGGCTTTGTTGTCCGCTGAAGCGTTTTTATGTGTACATCATCATAGAGGAAGTGCACCGATTATGGAATACCTAACGAAGAGCTCGTCCTTGAACACCAAACATTATTTTTTTTTTCATTTTTTTTGTGTATATGGTTGGAAATAGTATTTATTAATTCAAAAAACTAAAACAGAACTTAAATGCATATTATACTTCTTTAAATTAAGAAAAACGAAAAAGAACACAAAATGAACATATTGGAAAAAGTGATCCTAATATGGGCTACTAACAGTGTTTGTACAAAATTCAATTTGTAGTGCAAAAATCGCAAATAAAATTAGTAGACTCTGCTCCAGAGCAATCTACGTGGTACCATTTACGGCAGGGCATACATTGTATTCACTCCTACCCGCCTTTATCATCGCTAAACAATCCAAAACAAAAACCGAGGTTCCATTTTGTGCGTAGAATGGGGTGGCAAGCACAATATTGTCACATTGTTTACACGCGCAGAATCGATGTTGCGCGTATGACTGTAATGTCCATCTAAAATTAATAAGACTGGATTTTCATTTGTTGGCTTAGCATATTGCAAAAAGTGCTGAAACCATTCAACGAAAATATCTGTCTGTATCTAGCCAGAGGGATGACACTTGGCAATCGATCCTGTTGGAGCTCCTGTCATGAGCATAACATGCATTCTCTCTCTGGGGAAGATTATCATTGGAGGAACAAAGTCCCCATAACATATTGTTATTTGACGTCCGCTTTCGGCTGATGTCAGTGCACCAATCTGTTTTTTTCCTTTGGCTGAAATAATTTGGGGTCGTTTCGACTGGACAACAGACAGTCCAGATTCGTCTACATTATAAATTCTGTTCGCCGAAAAGAAGTTTTCTTGATATCCTTTCTCCAGTAAGTTAAAGATGACACATTTTCCTTGTTAAATCCAATCATTCTGGCAAATGATGTCCCTGTTGGCTTACGCAAAGAAATAATATCTTTATGACGGGTAAGTAATCCATTTAGCTATTTGCGGCCAGCCATTTAATTTTTAATTTTTTTTTAACTCTTCGAGTTGAACCATAGTACCTCCTCTCCATTCTAATGACATACCGCACAAGTTGGTCCTCTAAGACTGGACTTAGAACGTTTTTTCTGCCAAGTGGTGCATTGAAACCTTCATTAGAAGGCGAATTAAAAAGCCTAAAGAGTGTAGTACGAGGAACATTAAAAAGTTGTGCTGCTTTCTTGACACCCTTTTTTTTTAACTTACCGGCGGCCATAGCATTTACCATGTTCGATTTATCCCAGACCTTACGCTTTTTCTGATTTGGCGTCATCCGAAAATTTTAAAATTACCTATATACAAAATTTCAATAATCTTTTTAGCTGGTTCCCAATGTGGAAAACTATTCCATATTAGGAACACACTGATATTCCATATAGGGGATAGGGTAGCATCAAATAAAGTAAAAATTACCTTCACGATTTAACTTATCTAACTTAAATATTCACAGTTATTGAAAAGCTTGATGTTTTTGCTAATAATACTTAAAAAAATTGTTGGATAAAGTTAAACTGAACCTGAAATATAGGGAAAACAAACTTTACAAAATATACTACGCCCTTAACCAATAAGCTGACTGTACTGACAGTTAATATGCGCATAAAAGAAAAGCTTTTCGTGAAATTTGTGGACACATACGTTACGTTGTTTCTGAGATATTGAACTATTCCATATTAGGAGCGTATTCCATAGTCGGTACACTTCCTCTATCATCATGGGGGTAAGTTAGGGTGACTTCTACCTTTTAGATAATGTCGCGATAGTGGAATAGGAACACTAGTAAAAAGTAAATAAATATAAGGCGTAAACGGCCCATATAGGCCATAAGGTCTAGATGTATTTTTTGACCACTATTGGAAGGGACCTACAGATTAGTAGCGATTCTGAAGAGCAATTCATTTATAAGAAGACTCTCTTGCCAGTTCCTAATCTTGGATAATTTTTCCTAATTTCATAAGATGTGAGGGCAATATAAAAACATTTAGGTAGTACGGGGCGGATAGGACTCCTTAGTAGTCCAAAGCACTTAAGCACGTACTGGTTGCAGTGGCTTACCCACTACTGGTTGCAGGCTCAGGCAGCGTTACCGATGGCGACTTTCGGTACACTATTTAAAATAGTTCCCTTGTCAAGTTAAGTATGTAATGGAACCCTAGCATTTTTTATGCATTTTATATGAATAACATTTGTTCTTAAAAATAAATCGGATATTTTGTTTTATTTGTTATTGGTGTTTTTTTTTAAACTCGTGGGGACTTCTTTGGACGCTGGACTCAGGCGTTTATGCTCTCATGCTTACCTTTTGTGGTCAATTTGTATCCGATGTAATGTAAACACGTCTCCCCTTTTAATGCTAAAAGCAGCGGGTTACACACGGTACATGCCGCACGATGTCGTCAACAACGCTGCCAAATGTCTAGGGTTCCTTAAGCGGTTCAAGAAATATTTCACCCTGTCTGATCAGGCTACAATCCATAAGGCGTAAGAACATTCGCCCAAAACTCGAGTACAACGCTTGTATCTGGTCTGGTGCTCCAATTGCATATTTGGAGCTACTTGACCGGATTCAAAAACGTGCAGTAAAACATATTGGCAATCAATATATCGCAAAATCACTTGACTCTCTTAGTCAGCATCGCAATGTCTCTTACCTGTCGTTGTTTTACCATTATTTCCAACATAAGTGCTCGAACGAAATAGTCAGTTTCATTCCACCATTTCCATTCCATTTGTATTCGGACATACTGTGAAATAAAAGGATTCTTTACTCTTCCGCACAACCCCAATGTGGAATGCTCTACCGCGCTCTGGTGGTTTTTACCGTTATAGATCCAGTAACATAACTGCGCATCGTCAAATTGATACAGGTCACAATAACCAGGCCCAACATTATTAGTGCTCATCATTTTGTGTTTAAATTGACGAGATTTATAAAAAAATTAACGCCGCCCTAGAACCTAATAAGAATTGCAGCATTTACCAGATATATGTTGGAGAAGTTCCTTACTATTTCAGATTGAGGGTTGGTCCACAATTAATCTACATATAAGTGTTGAAGTAAACCAGGAAGTCCAGTGTTGGCGCTATTTTTCGTTACGTTTTCTAACGACGCGCCGGCGACTCCTCGCCCCAAAACACAATTAAGCACTTTATGAATGCAAATCTAAAGTAATTCACAGTTATAATGTCTTTAAATTGTAATTTCAGTGGGGAGAAACCCAAATTTGTTTCCATTAAAATGTTGCAAAATTAATTATTATTTCCATTGTTTGGCTCGAAATTAAAATAATTTTAGAATTGCTAGCCACCGCCTCTGCCAGTTGCCGCTACCATCAAAATATCCATCCCGAATGGCATATTTCGAAAGTGAAAACTTTTTAACTGGATACTCACGGTCACGTAATCCAATTCTGATTTAATCTGCAAAAGTTTCATTGTATTGTACCTATTCCTCTTGTGCTTTCCTTTTTTTTTTGCATAATTTTTTGATATGGTTTTTTTTTTTTTTTTGGATCCTAAAATAGTAGGTACACGGTCTGATAAAGTAATTATTTTTTTTTTGTTTTGGTCGAAATGAGATTACCTCCATTAATTTTTATTTCTTACAATTGGTTTCAATTGGAATTGAAAATTTGATTGTCTGAGCCCAGCCAGCCGCAAAGCCGCGGCTGTCCCGCTTTTAATAGAAATTCTATAAAATTATAATTTAACTTCATGTTCATGGACGAGAATGTAATTGACACTCACTCTGGGTCTGTTCATGAGGCGCACGCCCAACGTGTACATTGCATTGCAATGTTGCACATTGACACTATATTTTTTTAAATAGCAATACATATTATTATTGTATTATTGTGGAAGCAAACATTTAAAATTTAATTAGTTCGCTAACTGTTTGGGGTAAGATGAAATGGAATTTCACGGTAACTGGGTACGGAACGAATTATATTGTAATTTTAGGGATGGCAAGCGAGCCTGCAGTTTTCACTGAAATTGGAATTGGGTTTTTCGTATGTAGCAGAAAGCGTGCTGGCTTAGTTGCTGAATTGATTCCCAGCGTAAATACTATTTTCAATATTTTAATGATGGGTGGGTAAATTAGATTGGTAATCAAAATAAATTAAAACGATACAAATTGAGAATGGTGTAATCAATTTATTGAAAATTTATTAGATGTCAATCTTTATTGGATTTTCAAATCTGGGAAGTCGCGGGAGGCTTATGGCTAAACATTATTTGCGTTCTGATTTTGTGCCGCATTCATTTGTTTTACATTCGCGAGTGGTGAAGGTCATTATTATTGCAATAATGGGTATTTGCTTCATGTACATATGTAGGTGCGGTTAAACCGGGTTATGGGAATCGGCTTAATTTTACATAACTAAATATAATTATCAGGGACATGGGCATATGAACAACCGCTTATTTGAGTACCATAGAAAGAGGATGAGCGGCGCGTCGCCAACGGTCATGATGGCTGATGGCTACATGAAATATGGCCCAAACATTTATATTGAAAACAACAACACGTAAATTTCTGTGATTTGGGGCCATTTTCCGTATTTTGTTTTGTTTGGGGTCCAATTTCATTATGAAAAATGACCCCAAAAACAAATATGAAAAACAAGGCGGGATGACATAAGGCCCACAGACATTATGTCTGCTTTCAAACGGATATTATGTAAATACCATGGATCCATGGTAAAAAATCCCAACGTACTGTTGCCATAGGCGCCTCCCTGACGAAAAGCACATACCCCGAGCGGAGCAACGAACCCTCTTTTCGCAGGTGGCTGAGACACTACATCTTCTCATCGACTTCAAAGCCCCAGATAATAACATTCATCGTCAGGAGCACTTTACGGCGATGGCTGAACTTGGGATTCCGCCGGGTCGCCTGACTCTACGAAACACGCTAGTAGAACTGAGTGATGACGTATAGCCCTGACTTCCAAAAGGGCAATTGCATTACATTTCGCGCTCACAACAAGGTCAGAACCGACTGCTTTAAGTACAGTTTAACTGTCCATACAAATGGTTATTTCCATGTCTAGTAGTTCCATGTAGATCTCAGCTGGGAAGACATCGCAGCGATCAGTCAGTCGATAAGACCGGTTAATATTAAGTACCTCAAGTGAGAAGATGCTCTTAGTAACTTTCATTGTCCTTAAACCATAAATATAATATATTTGATTATAGTGCTGTGGTGAGTCACAGTCCTTTCTTCTTGGTATAGTAACTATGTAATTTTTTTTTAAATATTTCGCGTTGACATGAGTCCCTTCTGATCAATGATTTCAATTATGCTTGAGTGTTCGAAATAGCAAGGCTTCCAAATATTGTTCTCTCTTAGTCTGAGAGCGGCTTTGGCTGCCAAGTTCTCTGTAAAGAATGTTTGCAGATTCAATAGCGTTTCCAAACCTAGTTGCGGTGTGGATTTAATTGAACCAGACAAACCATTGTTTACACATTGTTTAGAGTCTTGAGATAGGATTTGGTATGAACCGCCTCCCACTAGGCAACTGAAACGTAGAGTGGTAAACTGGATGTACAATCAGGTGTACAATGTTCGGTTGTTTAACTCATATTGGTTCCCAAAGGGTTTTATGCAAGCATAAAAGGCATTAGGGCCTTTCTTCGGTATTCCGTTTCCAGTATAATTCAGAAGTTAATACCACCCCAGGTTCCTGGTCTCAATTGAATGACTGAGGCGGACACATTTTAGCTTCGGTGGGTTTCATTTCGGGATCTAATATTTCCCGGCAAACAGAATGAGTTCGGTCAGGTTCACATTTCCGAAATGTCTTTAATGGTGAAAAGGTACGACTTACCTTTTATAAGTACAACTATGTCAGCCGACTATCTTGTGACCTCTGCTGACAAGGGATTTAAGAATTTTGTTGTACCTCGTATTCGAAGGTCAAAATTAGCCAATATAATTTTTCCAGCTAATGTTGTTTGTCATTGCCATATTATTTGTAGAAAACGCTGTCTAAGAGCTGATGAGATTTGTAACAAAACCTATATTTGGCTACCTATTTGTGGAATGACTGCAGGGGTCTGCCAATTCTTCGAATATTTAAAAAAATATCGAAAGTTATACTATATCCTTTTCAATATTTTTGAGTTATTTCACCTTTTCTGTTTCGATCTCACCTAATCATATAACGGGTGATCCAAGTAGAGATACTTTTTTCAATAGCCTTTTTTGACAGATCATGTGTGAGTCGTGTCATGCTGTCATGTTATTTTTGTTTAGTATTGTTTGGCATTTCATAATGGAAAGACTTACGCGTGAACAACGTTTACAAATTGTTCAACTTTATTATGAAAATTTACGTTCTGTGAGGAATGTGTTTCGTGCACTTCGCTCAACTTATGGTCAACATAATCGGCCTACTGAGCGTACTATTCGCAACACCATCACCCATTTTGAGACCCAGCATTCATTATTGGATAATATTCGGCCGAATAGACCACGTCCAGCACGCTGTGAAGAAAATATAGCGGAGGTAGCTGAGAGTGTACACGAAGACCGTAGAGAGTCGATTCGGCGCCGTTCGCAGCAACTCGGACTGACGTATGGAACGACTTGGCGCATTTTACGTCAAGATCTTAAATTGAAAGCGTACAAAATACAGCTTGTGCAACAACTGAAGCTTCTCGACCTTCCCAAGCGACATCGCTTCGCTCTATGGGCTCTTGAAAAGTTCCAAGAAAATCCGACGTTTTCGAGGCAAATTTTTGGGGTGAGGCCCATTTCTGGCTCAATGGGTATGTAAACAAACAAAATTGCCGCATTTGGGACCTGAAGAGATTGAAGAACTGCCACTTCATCCGGTGGAATCATCGGTCCATATTTCTTTAAAAATTATGCCGGTGCGAACGTAACCGTCAATTTGGTTTCAGAAAGACGGCGCCACTTCCCACACATCGCATCAATCAATGGACTTATTGAGAGAACATTTCGGTGAGCACATAATTTCACGATTTGGGCCGGTCGATTGGCCACCAAGATCATGTGATATCACACCGTTAGACTTTTTCCTGTGGGGATATGTAAAGTCAAAAGCTTATGCCGACAAACCCGCTTCGATTCAGGCCTTGGAGGAAAACATCACGCGTGTCATTCGCCAGTTACCAGTCGAAATGCTCGAACGAGTGATCGAAAATTGGACTCAACGGATGGACCATCTGCGACGTAGCAACGGCCAACATTTGATAGACATAATCTTCAAAAAATAAATGCCAAAGAATGTTCTTTCAAATGATAATAAACATTCTCCATTAAATTTAAATTTTCTGTGTTTTTTTCTTTAAAAAAGTAGGGAACGTCAAAATGGATCACCCTTTATTTATATATATATATATATATGAAACAACTGTGGCATTCAGTTAACTAATTCAAACTAACCAAAATAGACTTTCATGAGCTTAAGCTAGCTGAATGAAATATCCTAATACTCGTAAACAGTACAGCATGGCTATAATGGGATTATTCTTAGTTTCGTTAAATTTTCGGTGACTTGAGTGAGCTTGCACATTTTTCCATTTGAATAAACAATTTGTATTTTTGCCAGTTTGCTTGGTTTGCGTAAGTTTGCTTAAGTTCATTCTGGGGTAACTAGAGCATTTGAGGGAAATTAAGGGAGCTTTTCGTTTAGTTTTGACATAAGTTTGATCCCACTTAAGTCTATAATGGCCGACCCTTAAGACTTTTCAAGAAAAATCGACATAAGACAAATAAGCGGATATAGGACGAAAAATGTGGTGGAGGATGGGTATAAGCAAAGATAACGAAAACGCATATTTTGTGCACCCTCATCATGTAAAAACACAGCTCTTAATATCATCAACGGAAAAAATGCGGAAATGTTAACCAAAACCAAACCAAAAGCCCTATATATTGAAGAACTTCCAGAGACAAAACGGATTTTCTGAAAGCGCCAAAAAATAGAGTATTGGTGCACGATTTCAGATATGCTCTTAACTCAAAACATGACTTTTGCGCTTAGGTTTTTCTTGCTTTTTTCTTATTTTGTTCGATACAAATTGTGGAATGACAGGAATAAATGACAGTGTTTGTAATAATTGCGCCCGTATAAGGAAATGGGAATGTAATAAACATAAAACATTCCTTCTCTCTGTAGATGTTCTTTCAAGCAAATTATTTCTAAAACAAGTTCTCCCGGTGGCCTATAATACTGTGCTATAGTAGGCAACAAGCACTTGTTGTTCGCTTAGTAGAAGTTATGAAACTCTTATACATACATATTGACTTCCTCTTGTTTAAAAAGCAATAAAGACCGGAACTAAACCAAGGCTATCGATGTCATTAATCGACGCATAACACTCTCACGTTTAAAATATTTGCAATCCTCCCGGTTTCGTATCACACTTCTTCACTGAAGAATGCTGGAGTCGTTGCATTTTTCAGATCCGGGTGTCTTAAGGCTTGCCGCTCTTTTGACTGGCATTGCCCTTTTGGCAGGATATGTTCCAAAAAAAAAAAATATTCGAACCAGCATCTTTCATGATCTTTTCGAAGAGTTGGGGTCTAAATTCCGGAACGGTTAAAATTCTATTTAACAACTTCGGATGCTTTCAAAATTCGTTGTTTTCCAAAATTTGGCAAACCTTTTTATACCCTATCCTAAGGGTATATTAATTTTGACACATAGTTTGTAACACCCCTTAATATTCGTCGTAGACCCATAAAAGTATATATATTTATGATCAGGACCAAATCCTAAGACTATTTAGCAATGTCCGTCCGTCCGTCCGTCCGTGCGTCCGTCCGTCCGTATCAACTTTTGAGGCCTTTAAAGTCATGCTAGGAGGCTGAAATTTGGAGCATATACTCCCTAGGGTCCCGAAAAGGTAAAGTGTTAAAAGTTTTTAAATCCACCCACTGCCACGCCCACAATTTAGAAAAAACCGTTTTAAGGCTTAAGTTAGAGAGATAAAGTTGTAAAACCTTCACAAGATATGTAGGTACTGCCTACCTTTATAAATTTTTCATATAAAGTTTTTTGCCACGCCTACTTTTTGTGGGCGTTTTTCACTAAAATGCTGTTTTCTTTGAAAATTTTCATAGAAATCGAAAAAAAATGTTTAACAATATATTTAGCCAATATTTTTTCCAATATATCGCCCATACAAAGTTTTTGGCCACGCCCACTTTTTGGGGGCGTTTTTTCAAAACAAATATTTTTTTTTCTATAAATTTCATAGAATGAAATAAAATGCTATCTATCATCTTCCTTATGAATTTTTTCTTTGGGGCACATAGGGATAAGGATAGGGTATCATACTGTTCGCCCCAAGCGGACTGTAGCCTTTCCTTATGTTTTTTTATTATTTTTTAAAATAATCCTCTCGCATGTTTAAGTCTGAGATGTAGAGAAGATTTTCCTTTTTATACCCTATCCTAAGGGTATATTAATTTTGACACATAGTTTGTAACACCCCTTAATATTCGTCGTAGACCCATAAAAGTATATATATTTATGATCAGGACCAGATCCTAAGACTATCTAGCAATGTCCGTCCGTCCGTCCGTCCGTCCGTCCGTCCGTCCGTACGCAATTTTTAGGCCTTTAAATTCAAGCTAGAAAGCTGAAATTTGGACCACATACTCCCTAGGGCTCCGAAATGGTTAAGTGTAAAATTTTTTGGAATACGCCCACTGCCACGCCCACAATTTAGAAAAAACCGATTTAAAGCTACAGATGGACAGATAGAGGGTTATAACCTTCACAAGATATGTAGGCACTGCCCTCCTTTATAAGTTTGTCATATAAAGTTTTTTGCCACGCCTACTTTTTGTGGGCGTTTTTCACTAAAATGCTGTTTTCTTCGATAATTTTCATAGAAACCAAAAAAAAGTGTTTAACAAGATATTTAGCCAATATTTTTTCCAATATATCGCCCATACAAAGTTTTTGGCCACGCCCACTTTTTGGGGGCGTTTTTTCAAAAAATGTTTTTTTTTTTCTAAATTTTATAGAATGAAATAAAATGCTATCCATCATCTTCTTAAGGTTTTTTTTGGGGCATATAGGGATAGGGATAGGGTATCATACTGTTCGCTCCAAGCGGACTGTAGCCTTTCCGTATGTTTTTTGTTTGTTTCAAGATTAAAATGGACAGCAACATTCCTGGGTGACTTCAACTCTCATTCCACAAGCGGCAGGTACCGCTCACGCAACTTCGTTGCTCCGCTTGGGGTATTCGCTTTTCGTCAGGCAGGCGAAGACGCCTATGGCAACAGTTTCATAGTGCTAAACCAACCAACCAAATGTTAAATTATTTATTTATTTATTTATTCAGTCTGCGATAACTATAATCTAAAGATTTTGAAATAATTACTTAAGAGTTAAATATTTACATATTCTTTTCACAATTAATTTAGATTAACTTCAAATAGATTTTAAATTAATTTCTAGGCATTATTATATCTATATTATCATCATAAGCTAAATTGAATAATTTCGTGCATCTACAAACGGGGTCAGGTAAACCAAAAGCAGTATTGTGAAAATGTTGTCTTGTAAGAAAAGCTTTGATCTTAAAGATTTTTGTTTACATGAATATTTATACAAAAAAGCAAATTCCCACAGTCCAGGGAACATCCAGAACATAATACAATACATTCTTATCCTATTTGCAAGAGGTTGCATATCTAGCAATTAGCATTTAGTTTGGTACGAACTATGCGTATTAGAAGAAAGTCGGCGAAAGAAAGTTTCAATCCAATCAATGTATTTAACATTGTTAGATGCCATACAACACTGCAGTATTCGACTGCAGACCGAAAAAGACTACTGAAAACTACGTTTAATGTATAAGGGTCCCTAAACAGAATCGAGTTCCTTTTTAAGAAACCAAGCATCGAAGTGGTTTTTAATAAAATGCTATTAATATGCGAATCAAATGTAAGTTTTGCATCGACTGAGACGCCAAGATCCTTGAAATCATTTACTACCCTAACAGGCCTATCGTTAAGTCTGTAAGTGGGTTCTATAAGAGAAAAAGCTCTATTGTAGGACATGCTAGCACACTTATCTACATTCAGTTTTAAATCATTAACATTGCAGCATTCAGAAAATAAGTCTGAATCCATTTGCAAAAGACCGCGTTCATCAGCATTTGAAATTACGGTAAAAAATATTACATCATCAGTATACATCAAACACTGACAAAACTGCAAAATGCTAGGCAGATCATTAACCAACAGAAGAAGCTTCCCTCAGGGACACCGGAAGAAACAACAATTTCCTTTGAAATATGCTCCCCAATTACAACATGTTGCTTCCTTCCAATAAGATAAGAAGATAACCATTTTAATATGAGCCCGAAGATCCCGTACGCTTTAAGTTTTATAAGCAATATATCCTCATTAACTCTACTAAAAGCTTTTGCAGAAACCATATTGGCATTCACTAACAAACCCATTTATTACACAACCAATTTTATCTTTAACCAATTTATCCAATAGCTTCGGGATAACAGACAAGTTTGAGATGGGCCTATAACTTTCAATGTTATCCTTTTTGCCGCATTTAAAGGTAGGGCTTACAGAAGACGACTTTCAATCGTCTAAAAAGACTCCGCTAGCGAGAGTAAGCGATTGGTAAAATATGATTTGTAGGGGCAACAATATAGAACCAGAGCAGTTCTTTAAAACAGTGGGATGAAACCCAAGAAAGACTGGTTTTTTTTTGGCACAATTTCGCTCAAAGAACTCTCAAGATCATCCAGAGCTATAGCAAAATTACTGCAACTTGGATGTCGAAATGTTTAATATAGACTTAAGGTCCATAAACTTTGAGTATATCCTCCAAAGAAAAAAAAATCGCGAAAAACGATCTTTGAAATAAATCCAGCAAACAACATTGACATACAGTATTGTGCAAAAAAAAATAAATCAAAATCAAAACAGTTCTTGTTATTACCACAAATTTAACGGCATTTTTAAAGTGGGTTTTTCCATGACGCAATGTGTAAAGTTAATTTTGCTCAATTGTGGGTAGAGATTGCGATCGGGTAGTCATTTTCAATATGGAGCGCGCTAAATATGATAAAACTTTCAAATTAAAAATAATAATTAACCTTTATAAACAAAGTGTATCACAGTCAAAAATTGCAAAAATATTCGGAATTAATAAATCTATAAATTTCACGTTTGATTAAAAAATATAAAGCTACCGGTAGCTTAGAAAATAATAATGTAGGAGGAAGGCCGCGTAAAACAACTGTTCGGGAGGATAGGAAAATAACGAGAGTAATCAAATAAAATCCCTTTATTTCCTCTCGGGAAATATTGTCGACTTTGAATTTGAACGTTGACTCCAGTACGGTTCGTAGACGGGCTCTTGAAGCTGATCTTAAAAGTTATTCAGTGTTTAAGAAACCTATGCTTACGAAGAAGCATGTACAGAAAAGGTTTATTGATAAAATTGTTTTTTGAATTGAAATAATCTTTTCTTTAAAACACTTTATAGGTTGGATTTTGCTAAAAAATATAATAATTGGTCAGTCGGCAAGTGGAAAAGTGTGTTATTCAGTGATGAATGTAAATTTAACCTGTGGAACACTGATGGCATACAATACGTTAGGCGTACGCCCAAGCAAAGACTTAATCCACGCTTCTGTAAAAGTACACTGAAGCATGGGGGTGGAAGTGTTATGATATGGACATGCTTTTCTGGTTATGGTGTTGGTCCTTTTCATGAAATAGGGGGCATAATGGATCGTTTTGTTTACAAGGATATTTTGGAAAATGTGATGCTGCCGTATGCCGAATGGAATATTCCACTTTCTTGGGTATTCCAACATGACAACGACCCGAAGCATACTTCAAAAATGGTCAAGGAGTGGCTAACAGACCATCGGATTGAAGTTTTTGATTGGCCTGCACAGTCGCCGGATTTGAATCCGATTGAAAATTTATTCGGGATTCTTAAACGTCGCGTTGGAACAATACGGTGCAAAAACCAAATGGAGTTGATAAATTTATTGAAAATACAGTGGGAAAACATACCAGCAGCTATTATTTCCAATTTAATTGAGTCGATGCCTCGTAGATGTGCTGAAGTCATAAAAAATAACGGATATTATACAAAATATTAAAAGAGTTGCTTAGGTTTTGCACAGCTGTTTTTTGAACTGATTTTGATTTATTTTTTTTATTTACTGTTAATAAATGAAAATTAAAAACTTTGTTTGGGTGATTTTGAGGACACATGCAAATATCTAAATAAATATATTTGCAGTTTACCGGGAAGTATTTTTAAAAGTGGGAGACAACTTTTTACATGAGAGTAGGAAAAGTTGCTTAGGTTTTGCACAATGCTGTACGTGTCGGGGGCAGTCAGACTGAAGGAAAAGACTGTCCGATCGAATTTCGACTTTTTTAAAGTTGTAAAATCATTCACAGTTTCAAATTATCTACTTTACAACAACAATCTGCTATCAGTTGATTATCTAAATAGCTTAGGTATTTATCGTACCTTAAGTCAGCGATCTTTATAACGTCTGCGATAAATGATGTTGTCTATGATTTCAGATTGATAAAAAATCAAAGATAAGAGAACTATCATCTCACTTTTAGATGTACGTGAATACGTTTTTCAGTCGTGAATAATAATCTCTTCCAGCCATTTTGCGCGATTTGCAGACCAAAACGAGAACTCATGGATAGATTTACCTTGCCAAAACATTTTCAAGCAAGCACAAGTGTTTGGTGAGTGCAGATTATTCGATTTTAATTTTGACTTCTTCATTGTTTCTCATTTGAAGGAATGAATATGTTCCACTTGCAATAAAGTATAAACCCCTTAACCTGGGGCAAGGATTTCCAGACTTTGCTGCTCCCCAATATGTAACAGACGCACTTAGTAGAATAGTACAAAGCGAAGACCCACTAATTCATCAGTACACGAGAGGATTTGTAAGTGTGGTTTTTTTATCTTGATACTTATTAAACGTATAAAAATTACTGTATAGGGTCACCCTCGGCTAGTGCAGGTCTTAGCGGCACTATACTCGAAGTTAAATGGACGCAATATAGATGGGAACACCGAAATTATGATCACCTGTGGGGCTTATGAAGCACTTTTCTGTGCAATTCAAAGCACCGTTGATGAGGGCGATGAAGTCATTATCATTGAACCATATTTCGATTGTTACGAGGCAATGGTGCGAGCCGCTAAAGGAGTCTCTAGATTCATTCCCTTAAAACCTGTAAGTTTGAACAATTAAACAGATACGTGAAGGCTAATCATTTGCATAGGCAACTAAAACAGATGACGTCATAACATCAGCTGATTGGGTTCTTGACGAGCATGAGCTTGAGAATCTCTTCAACCACAAAACCAAGGCAATCATTGTTAATACACCACACAATCCGATCGGAAAGGTATTCAATCGCAAGGAACTGGAAAAAATTGCCGAACTATGCAAGAAATGGAACGTGCTATGCATTTCGGATGAAGTCTACGAATGGCTAGTCTTTGACAAAGCTCAGCACATTCGTATGTGTACCTTGCCCAATATGTGGGAACGAACAATTACGATTGGTTCGGCGGGTAAGACATTTTCGGTGACAGGCTGGAAGATTGGCTGGGCATATGGACCGTGCGAGTTGATCAATAATTTGCAAATGGTCCATCAAAATTGTGTCTTCTCTTGTGCCACTCCACTGCAGGAGGCGATAGCTGAAGGTTTTGAATTGGAATTGACACGTCTGGATTCGCCGGAATGTTACTTCAATTACCTGCCAATTGAATTGCAGAAAAAACGAGATTTTATGGCAAAGTTCCTACAAGAGGCGGGTATGAAGCCAACGATTCCTGAAGGGGGCTACTTTATGCTGGCCGATTGGTCAAGTTTGGGTAAGTCGCCCGTCTCCCTGTTGACTGCTGTGTTGAGTGTGAGATTTATTTTTGTGCGTTTTTAGAAAACAAAGTTGACATGGAATCCGAGACGGATAAGTACAAAGACTATCGCTTCACGAAGTGGATGACTAAAACTATGGGACTACAGGGTATTCCACCGAGCGCATTTTACAGCGAACCCAATAAACCGCTGGCACAAGACTACGTTCGGTATTGCTTCATGAAGAAGGATGACAATTTAAAGAAGGCAGAGGATGTGTTCAAAAAGTGGAAATTAAGTTCGCCATCTTAGCATTTTTTTTCTGTTCGTTTGCTTATTTATTTATTTGTTAAAAATGAACAAAATAATAAAATTTAAAAGCGGCAGAGATCTCCTCTCGATCTATATATGGAGAAATCTACATCCAAAAGTGCTTTAAGGTTTATTCAAACTAAAACTTGGATCCCGGGTAGTTTTTTTTGGTTATGCACAGATTTTAAGCAAATACGTTGGATATTTGATTATACAGGGTTTTTCAACAGGCTACAAAAGTAGAGCGACAGGGACAGCAAATGACGCCATATTTCTTGCCGCTCTTTTGACATTTCTCTTCAGTAAGGTTGGCCATTTCATGATGGAAAAAAATACGAGCCAACAACGAGTCGAAATTATTAAAATTTACTACCGAAATTCGGAGTCAGTGGCCTCAACGTTAAGAGCGCTACGTCCAATTTATGGTCGTCATAATCGTCCTAGCAGATCAACAATTGAGCGTCTATTGGACAAATTTGAATCCACAGGCACAGTACAAAATGTTCCCGTGCCAGTGAGACAAAGAAGTGCCCGTAGTGTCGAGAATATTGCTGCCGCTGAGGCTTCAGTTGAAGAAAGCCCAAATGTGTCTCTCACACGTCGTTTTCAAGCGTTGTGCATCTCTGTGACGTCATTGTAGCGAATTTTGCGAAAAGATCTTGGCCTACATCCTTACAAAATTAGATTGACGCAAGAACTGAAGCCGCTTGACTACCAGAAGCGTCGTATGTTCGTGAATTGAGCTGAGCAACAACTTGAAAAAGATTCGGATTTTCATCGAAAAATCATCTTCAGCGATGAGGCTCATATCTGGATTGGTCAGGCAGCAATCCACACGTACTCCGTGAGTCATCATTGCATCCCGAAAAAATTACGATTTGGTGTGGTTTATGGGCCGGCGGCGTCATTGGGCCGTACTTCTTCCGTGATGATCAAGACCGGCACGTTACTGTGAATGGGAATCGCTACCGTTCAATGATACCGCATATTTTTGGCCCCAATTGGATGATATGGACTTGGAGAACATGTGGTTCCAACAGGACGGCGCCACAAGGCACACAGCGAATGTCACAATCAGTTGGAACCCAAGTTTGGAGAACGTGTTATCTCATGAAATGGTCCAGTCGCTTGGCCGCCTCGGTCGTACGATTTGACGCCGTTAGACTATTCCCTGTGAGGCTACGTCAAGTCTATGGTCTATGCCAACAAGCCAGCGACGATTGATGAACTTCGTACGAATATTGAACGTGAAATTGCAGCAGTATCGGCCGATTTATGCTGGAAAACCGTCGAAAAAACCACGAAATGATATTACCATTTTCATTGACAGTCAGGCAGCTATAAAAGCAGTTAGTCCACCGCTGCCGTGAAGAGCGTAAGGCTCTCTGCTCGCAGCACGCCATAAATCTGTGTTGGTTCTCTGGGCATAGTGACAAAACCGGCAATGGCAGGGCTGATGAATTAGAGTGGTATAGGTCTGCAATGGACCATGATCGAGCACTTCAGTCGATCAAGCCACCACTCTGCGATCTTAGGAAACGAGTGGAGAACAAGATTCTTATGAAATCTAACACCAGGTCTAAGGAACGAATTACTTGTGAAGTGTCAATAGTAGCCGAAGCATCAAACTTCTACCGTTTGACAGGTCATCACTGTCTGAGTTGGTAGGCGCCCCCACGGGACAAAACTTCCCAAGAAATCACGCAATGAAATTAAACCTCAAAAATGACGATATATGTCAAGGATGTAGTGATGAAGAGGTCCATGAGGACTTACATCACATACATGAACTTTCTGATGTCTTACTTTTTGATCTTAATAGGTTTCTGAGGATATCACGATGGCTGGATGGCGGACCTAAGTGAGGCATAGCAGGACAAACCTGCTCTGCCGACCCGTAAACTTAACCTCACTAACCAGCAGACCACATTTTTAGCAAATTCACTAAATTTGTAGTAAAATCCGAGCAGAACCCGAATAAGATTCTTGAAATTCTTGAATTTTTTTAAGGAAATCTTTACCTATAATAGAGTTTGACTGACTTAGGTATTAACCGAGTAACCAACCAACGTCCATCGATATAGTGCATGCTTTCAATAAAATCAAAGCAGACGCAATCACATATAAACAGAGGTCCTCGGATTAGACTCATGCTAGGATCAAGACTGGTTAAGCATAAAACTGAACTAAACAGGTGGTAGGTTGATGTTAGAGGGATGTGGAGGGAGGTTAAAAAGAGTAGAAAAGGCGTTCTTAACGGCAATCTACTGAAATTAAAGTCAAAGTGGTTTTGTATATTGCTAGCTCCCCGAAGCATTGTGCGGATTATAGCAAGTGCGGAAAGTTGAGACTAAAACAGAACAGATCAAGGACTGCAACGGTTGGCGATAGCGACGGACAGTCTATATTGCCGAATAAAACCTTATGGGGATGATGTCAGTGAAATCACGTCGTTTTTGAAGAGATGTTGAGCTGACCAGTCTTATACTATCCTCATAGGGAGTTAAGTTTTATCTATCAGTCCAATCGAGACCACGAAGTGCAAAGCGAATGATCCTACGTTGAACGGTTTCTTTTCGTAAGATGTCGAAATGCTAAGACTATACTTGACTAGCATACTCATGAATGGGCCTGACACAAGTTATGTAAAGATATTTCGTAACACATGGGTTTTGCAAAATCCTTAGACCAACGTTTGACAAAACCAAGCGCGGATGTGGCTCTGTTGAGAATGGAAATTGAGTTCCCTTAGCAAAGGTCGAGCAGTGAGAAGACATGTGGGTCAGGTTGCCTACAAATAGAGTTAGACTTCAGTGGTAAGGGTAGGCATTTATGGGGGGCCTATGGCTTGAGAATCGTTCAGATCATTCTGAAGTAGGCAAGAGTTCTTGGAAGAAGATTTGTGCCTTGAGATTTTCATGCCGTCTGATAGGAGTTTTCAATGATGCACTCAACGTCATTTATCGTTAACATAAAGATCAAAGGTCCAATGTGGCTGCCTTGGGTGGCGTTGATGGGATCGGAAACGGACTTTTTTATTTGCGATCAGTCAAATATGATTTGATCCACGAAATCGGTCTCGATTGAATACCAACAGCTTTGAGTTTCAGGAGGATAATTCCGTGTATAATTTTGTTATAGCCTTTGCTAAAATTACATCAACTTCCTTACCATCTTCTAGAGTTAAATGACTTCATTCTTCCGCCTTTTTTATAAACAGAGATTATAAATGAATTTTTTTCAAGGTTTGAGGAATTCTTCCTGCGATATAGAAGGTTGAAAAAATTTAGTTATAGTAGTCCAATGCATTTGAGCACTAAGCCACTGCACCTACAAAGCTAGAGAGCTAGGGCTAAGAACCAGCGCTAAGTCAACCTCACTGAGCAGGTTATTAAGTTAAAATCTGCTTTTCGAACGTTGAAACAGTACAACTTTTCAGAGGGAAGAATTTTATTATCGTTGGGGTATGAAAGGTGCAAGGGAGCTGATTGCTGCCTGTGGCAAAGCAGTTGGAATGTCTAGAGCATATTGCTTTCGGTAGTAGGCGATACTCTGCAAATACTGTAAGGCAGGGCTTCATTGAGTGCGTTTAAGCTGACGATATTACAAGTAAATTCAGCCAAACCCTCATCGAGTGACTCAGTTATGCACGGTGAAGACGGCAATCATGATGTGACAAAGGTAATCACAGCCTTCAAGCCACCTAGTATAAGGAGAGTATAGGAGTGGTAACGGTGTATTGTACTCCAGCAAGGCTGCCCAAATGACAACAGAACAACTAGTACACATCGGAATTTGAGGTTCTTAATCTGCTAATGGTTTTGGCGAAGCTAAGGAGGTCAGCTAGTTCGATTTTATCTAAATCGTCTTCGTACAGGAAGTGTTTGCCGAGAGTAGCCAGTCTGGTTCGGGCAAAAGCGGGGAAGTCACAGATGAAGTGTGACGTCGTTGAGAGGACTGAAACCAGTGACAAGGCCCAATTAGGGCTTTCAAGACACATCTTCTCAGTCTGAGTAGATATGTTGATCTGCTCAATTTGGGACCGTCAACTAACAGTTTCGAATGACAAATCATGCCTGTACTCGGTGTGCTGTAGACGTAAGCGCTCAGTGACCCAGCACCCCATGTTTTGTTGCCAAGCCAGAGCATCAGCTCTTTCACTTCCCTTTATACCGGTGCGTCCCGGTATCCAGATTAGAGTCACAGAGCTACATCTGCCCAGACCTCCTCTAGAATATGGAAGGTAACCGTAGCAGCAGAGCAGGCTTTAATAGCAGCTTACCTACCTCAGCAAATGTATAATGCAGAGCCCTTTACTTTTCTCCTTAGAAGGATATTCGTAGCAGTTTTGATCGCAAAGATCTCAGCCTGAAAGACAGTGGTTTGTCTACTTACTCAGTAAACCATATTTGTATACGACTGTATCGCTCGGCCTAAAACCAATCCACCCATGAGGAGAGTTGACCTGCAAAAATCTGGAACAGCAAGACATCTGAGGTCAATTTGGATTTCAAGCTTAATCCGAAGAGAAACATAAAGAAACGCATTAAGAAGACAAACGTATGCCCCCTAAAAAGACTACTTCCATTACACACAGCTAATACAGGACAATGTAAACATCCTTAATGCTAGTACTATTTCGTCTTAAGCATTCTTCCTGGGTCAACTTTCATATGAAGCTTAAGTCTTTTACTCTTTTAAACGCAAACGACTATTAGGCAAAATTTGTCATCCCTCATTCAATCCACTTTCTGATTTATCCTTGTGAATTAAGTTATTCAACTTGTCTTATAACCTTATCACCCAATTAACATTATGCCACGAGTTAGTGGCCATCTAGATGCTTAACTATTACTCATCGTGTCATGTCAAGAACACTTTGTTCCGTTATAACTATGTGTAACTATAAACATCTACCGTACCACTATAGTTAAGGTACACGCTTCTACCGTCCTTTCTACTCTCGCTAATATTTATGAGAACCGCACCAGGTATAATAATAACACCCACCCAGCGCTGACTCTGATTATTATCCTTCTATTTAAGTTTACGTTCCGTTTTTATATCGCATCGCGATGTACCATTAAAATATAAGCGCCAAAGGTATGGTAGACCATCATAAGCCATGTGCAGTTGACCTGAATTGCATCTATAAAGTCACGTCCTGATCGTAAAATCACTCCGCGGCGCAAAGTTACCCAGTATCTAATTTCTTCGGAGTTGGCTTCCACTAGCAATATATACTATAAAGGCTATCCCAAATGGACCACTGAACCACTGTTTTAGTGTGAGTGCCGGCGCGGCGGCGTTGCTTTGCGTTGTGGTTGTGGTGATTTCTTTTAACAATCTTTAACCGAAAAAGTGCCTTGCCTACCCGATTCGGTTAGATAACTCCTTATGCTGAGAACATCATAAAACCAATAATAAATTCATATTATCTCCTCATTAAGTGGGATTGTTCGCTGCTGGTGGTGGTTGGGTTCTCCCGTTGATATTTTTCCCATAAATAATAAAAGCGAATTCCTGAACATCTTTGCATGGAAATCCTATTCATCTTTGGTGCCGTAGCGTTGCCGCCGCCGCCGCCATATCATTGTTCGAAAGTTTCGCTTCGGTTTTAATATACTCTCGTACCTAGTATATTTTTTATTTTTTCTGTAGGGTAGGTCTTCTTCGCCACGCTTATGCTTTTATGATGGGCTGGCTGATGGTAGCTGGTAGCTGGTAGGCACACTAAGTTTTCTTTCGCTGCTTGAATCTGGAAAACGTGCCAATGCTTCAGTTCTGTGACGGTACAAAAACAAAACTATACATTCATTCATATTCCACGAGAGAACAGATAAGACACGAAACCTTGGAGTACAAACTAAAGTTTCGCAGATAGAACGCGAATAAATTATTTACGAGCAGCAGCGTAAGTTTTTCCGCTTCCACTATAGAGGCTGTTTTCGCCTTATCAGATAATATCACGTAGCGCTTGTAAAAGAGAAGGACCAAGGACGATGGATAATGTGCAACGCTTTTAGGATGAATGTTTAGGAGAATGCGACCGACGACAGCATTTTTATTGACCAACTAAGCGCATTGTTATGGTCTTGAAGGGTGCAAAAATGTTGCCCTAAATTTAGATCTAGATATCTCGCTAACTGCAGTTGTGTATGGTTGTAGCTCATTGATCCCCGTATTAAAGGTATATATAGCACCCCTTAATATTGGCCGTAAACTCCTAAAAGTATCTATATGTTGGTGTAATCAGTAGCAAAAGTTAGGCCATTCTCATTATACCCACTCGTTTCCAGAATTTTGTACCCCCTGCTTTGAAGTTCCGGGTTGAGGAATTGCAGGTTGCGTTCTATCATCTGTTGTCAACCAGGGTTGAGCCACAGGGGCAACTTCGGAATAGGCGAGGGGAACGCGGCATGCTTGTGGTTGCTCGGCTGAGCTCGTCGGACGGGGGTGTTTCTTGTCCCCTCACTTTATACCACCTGTCAACAAAGTTTTATCCATGCCAAGTAGTGATTATAAAAAAAGAAAATAAACAATAGAGAAGAAAGTTACTCTACGTAGACCTCAGACGGACTAAAAAGATAGGAAAGTGAAAAAAGAGAAGAGGAAGTAAAAGCATTGAAAATGAAAATGTCCACGGACTTAGGCCAATACCCAAGAAAGAGAAGGGAAAGACATCGCGAAAGTAACCTAACTAACCTAAGCTTACTCTAAACTAAAATAAATGGTGTAGCTAGGGACTAGCTCTACCTAACTTAATTCTATTCTTAATCTATCTTACCCTAAACGAAATTTTCTTTCCCTATATCAATCTTAGATACCGGTTCGTTATGAATTAGACATGCCAGATGTTATTGGCAAGGGTTAGCCAGCCCACCCTTATGTCTTTCGACACAACCATAGCTATCACTCTGGCCGATGTTATGAGTGATAGCCCCTCTACAACCCCTCAGTCACAATCATCTAAAATTCTGCCGCTAAAAGTTGGTCGTCACGTTCTGTCGTCATAATCAGTTAAGACCTGTTACGTCACGTCCATCTACAGAAAGGCGGCCTTCACAGCCGTCCACACCCCATACGCGAAAAGGAATGAAACTAGCCACGCATATTCATATGCACAAAACAAAACCAAAAGAATTAGATTGCCGAAAGGACATACCAAAATTTATTAAAAAAAAAACTTAAAAACTATTTCAGGAATTCAAAAAACATACAAAAAGGATATCAAAAAAAATAAAATTCTGCACTTAACTAATGAAAAAAAATAAAATTAAAAAATAAAAATATCAAATAAACTAAAACTACTCACGGTTATTAACGTCCCCCGAAGTCCTGGTACCAGCACTGAAGAGGTCCGATGAATGTTGAGCCAATTCGGCCTTACCGCGCACAAAACTAGATAAGAGCAGAACTCTTCACAAAAAAAAAATTCTAAAGATCTCACTTTAAAAAAAAACTAAAATAAATCTAAATTTAAATTACTAAAATTACTAAACTAATTTAAAGGGTAAAAAAAACACTAAAAATCAAATTCAATAAAATAAAAAAAATCCGAATTCAAAAAGAAAAAAAAAATTTTTTTAAAATGCCACTGTTTTTAAGGCCAGAGGAGAAACTGTTGCCAAAGCAAAATTTACTCGCGCACCATTGTAAGCACGTTCACTGCTGTTGTTGTTTGTGGTTGTCCTTGAATAAAGGTGGGTTGCGGCTCTTGGCCGTACAACCTCTACCCGTCCGTTAATACGGTTAGACTCCCCACGAGAACATTCCCGGGCAAGGCACCAAAAGGCGGCAGAGGTTTGGGTGCCCCCAACTAGTGGAAGCTCAAATTCAAGTGCCGAACCTCTGCTCTGCTGCGACTGTCTATTCGATTCTCCTTTCGCCTGGATTTCGATATATATATATGTAGATATATGTGCCTAAATATTAATTTAGGGTTTTAATATTTTACATAATTTCCAAATATTCCTAACTCACCCAGAATTTTTGTTTGATATTAAATTCCTCTATTTTTCTTTTTCTTTTTTTTTTTCAAAAATGCACCACTATGATTTTTACTTTTAACTACGTCAGCTGTCGACGAAAGCACAAAAACCAATATGATTATAAAAGCGCATTGACCACACAATCGACTTTGTTGCTTTCCTCAAAATTACCCCTTCCTTTGTTTTTTTTCTACTCATTTTCACCTATTCCTACGTCTGCTACTTTCTCTCTCATCCTTTTCTAATTTCCCTTTTACATTCTGCGACTACTGATATTGGAAGAAGTAAGAGATCCCTTCTTCCAATCGTCAAAAGTATAACAATACGTTAATAAATAAATAAACACAATAATAATTTATAAAAATACATAAACCTACAAATCACATAACTTGTTTTTTTTTGTCTGAGGTTGCTGCTATCCGATGGAGCGCTCAGACACAACTACAGGTCCATTGTACTACCATTCAGACACCTTACATTAATGTACTTTGTTTTCCCGTCTTTCGAAGAAAAACGAGAAGGAGCTTCAGTGATAAAGAGCTTAGATGTTCGGCACTCACCACGTCAGCCCCGAAGATCCGCCACCTGATGCGAGCATAGGCCGGACAACTGCAGAGAAAGTGTTCTGCTGTGTCATCCTCCTCACCGCAAGCAGGACAGGTAGTGGTGTCGCTTAAGCCCAACACATTTAAGTGTTTAGCAAAAGCTTGGTGGCCCGAAAGAACGCCTACAAGCAGCCTACAGTCGATTCTCCTCAGAGATAGAAGAAAAGATGCTGACCTTTTGCAAATGTCCGGGCGCAGTAGTTTGGTCTGTCTACAGCCACCAAATCTTGTGTTCACGAAAAACCCAAGAATCGATAGAAGACATGACTAAAGATGCAGGCAGACCCAACACAGGTTCGGGTCCTGAGAAAACTTCTTCTGAACCTTGCCTAGCAAGCTCATCCGATCTCTTTTCCCTGGATGCCAGTGTGACCTGGTACCCAGACAAGATTCACTGTGTTCAGTCTTCCGACCAAATTCAGAGAAATCTTGAGTTCTAGCACTAACTTGGACGAGGTAAGAGGGTTTAGAAGCGCTTTAAATGCAGCTTGGCTATCACTGCAGATGCAAATGCCTCTAGCATAGCAAAGCCATTAGGATGGCAAAAATCTCCGCTTGGAAAACAGATGCATGTTTACCCAAGGGATAGTAAAGTCGTATATCATCGCATTCCACAAAGACTCCAGCACCAGACCCCTGCCCGGTTTTGGAGCCATCCGTGAAAAAAAATCACATAACTAATAAATACGTAAACGAACACCTTTTTAAAAAAATTGTTCGAGTCGCTGTTGGAGTTCAGTTGGCCTAGGGAAATTTTGGTAGGAAATAGAGAAAAGAAGGATGGGAGAAATTGATAAAGTGTAAAACAAAAAAAAAACAAAGCTGTCAAACGATCACTGGGAAATTGGATGGAGTGGCAGGTTAGTATTTATTGTATTAAGAAAATGAAATTAAAAATATTAATTAGTGGTTATTTTTAGGATAAGGATTTTGGAATTTGAAGAGGTGAGTGTGCTCATTTGTATTGCTGGATTCTGCAAGTCGTGATCATGTATTACACACAGATTTCGGCTTGCAAACTTCAGCGAAAATTTGTTTACATTTGTTTTTTTGTTCTTTATTTCATTCTTTCAATTACAGGTACTGGTGATGGGTGGAGATGAAAGAGATGGGACATGGAAATGGAGCTAACATACGTTGGCGTTCCCGTTCAACGCCGAAAATGAGGGTCGTTGGCCAGAAAACAAATATGAAAACCTGAGGGTACTGACGTTTAGATTAGATTAGGATTAGAAGTAACAGACATTTATAAAAATGAGAAAGAGTGTCGGAGACAAACCTGAGCCTTGGGGGATGCCGTCCAAAGCATCTTAAATTGAACGTTCCGAGAGGAAATTTCTAATCCATTGAAGAAGGGTAACATCGACCCCAAATGCACGTATTTTCGACAAGAGAGCTTGATGCCAAACTCTGTAAAATGCCTTCAAGCGCAGCCACCATGGTGAATAGATCGGTTCCTCTTTTCGGTTAGATATGTCATCAAATCACCAGTGGACGTGTTGCCGCGAGAACCGTACTGCCGGTCATTGCGAAGTTTTCGCAATTCAAGATATTTCATAGAGCCCCGAAGAATAGGACCAATAGAAAAGCTTACGCAGTGGTTTTGCCAGCGTGGAAGAACACCTCTTCAGAACGATAGGGGAAATAACATCTGGACCAACGGATTTGTGAATGTTGATGTCTTGAAGTACTCTTGCGGTGTTGAAGAGATGCAGTTAAGAGACCTCCTTTCATGTGAACGAAAGCGAAACCAAAAGAGTTGCCCGACATAGACACAGTTGACAGCTTTATTGTTGAGGTAGTAAGGGATTTTTGCTACATCAGCTCTGCTATTATATTCGAAGCCGACATCTCATAACAAAATAAGCAAAGAATAACTTTTCCCAATCTATGTTTAGTTTAGCTGAGACAGCAAATGCGTATGTAAGGCTCTTTCTTGAAAAATGAAATGGGGCTCAATTTGGTAATCAAATTATCGCAGCTCTATGAATCATGGACTATTTCAAAAGCGAATAACATACTTCGCCGATTTAAGACATGAATCCTTATGTTATGTTTTGTTGGCCTTTTGTATTGACTGATTCTAGAAGAGACTTCTAGATTCGACGCACGATGGAGGTTAAGCACCGGCCCGTAAGATCCCTGACTCTAATCCAGAAAGACAACAAAGCAAAGCAAAAAAGTATGGTTCAAACAACTGGAATGGGACCAATTCGAAGTTGTATTGCGCAACTGGAAGCATTTAGTTGAAGACCGGACTTATTAGTTTAGGTGTGGACCCATCTTCGACTACAGCCCACCTAATCAAAAAATAAATTCATTACTTAGCTCAAACAAACACCTCAACCACCGCCTCCGAAGGTAGAACACCTTGACGTGGTGGAGCGTCTTAAGTAAATGAACTTAAGGTCAGATTAGGCAAGTATCAAAACTTCGCTAGTCGGGCCAAATGCGATTTGAAAACTAAGATCTAATTATGGGCTGGCCCGTGCCAAGAATCAACCAATGGCTGGGTCCCAGAAATAGCTCAGTCGCGAACGGTGGGTCCAGATACCGGATACTCCTTTCGCCTGTGTCGCAAACCGAGATGGAGACAGATTACGCAGTATCATCAGGGCACACACTCCCAAAGACACTCACAATACTCAGGATACAGAAATACTTCACGTTGTAGAGCTGGATAAAAAAAACATCTACTTTACCGAGGACCAAAGAAGTCGAATTGGAATCCGAAAAGGGATGGCATAACACCAGAGGAAGCAAGACGCACAATGCGGGAAGTGCTCATGCTTGAAAGAGCACAGAGGCAAGCTAGAGAAAGCAACGAACCCTGCACCTCCAGAAGAAATAGATCTGCCGTAAGCTCCCCTAATTATCAATTACCAAAAAAACATGGACCACATCCAGGGCCACATAAAAGCACAGATGCCGGTAAGGTAAAAACAGATCCTAAAACTGCAGGTGCACCGAGGCCAGCTAAGAAAGTCATCTCCCCTACCAGCAAACCTGGCTCAGTCTCTAATAGAGGACCTAGAGAGGACAAAAATCAGAGCGCACCATCGGCCAAACATGATATTACAGGACCATCTACATCAGAGCTGTCCTATACAGTCGCACTCACCCAATATAAGGTTACAATTATGCAAGAGAGCCCAAACAAATTCATTTCGAATAAAATCATTTACATTCTCCCTGACAGCAGGGCAGCTCTACTTGCAATTAACGCCTTTGAGATCAAAACTAGACTGGGATTGTCTTCAACTCCTCCTAATATTGGGCAACACTGGGTGCTAGATCAAAGTGGACATAAAGGCAATGAAAAGCGCAGACGAGCTAGCAAGAACAGGATCAGCACCGCAATATACAATGTTGAGTTCATTCTGCAGGCTACCTATAAATACTATTAAAAGGGAAAAATCTGCATTTATGGAGGGAGACCGAAAGACACAGACAAGAAAAAACTTCATGCCAAACAGTTCCCTCAAAAAAACGAAACAACTACTACAACTCAGTAAAGGGTTTTTTTTTGTGGTTAATTCTATCAACTCTAATGTCATTTATGTTCAGTTTGGTTTGCCATTTCATCATGAACAGGTTGACAAATGAACAACGCGTGCAAATTGTGCAAATTTATTTCGCAAATAATGGTTCAGTTCGCGAAGTTTACCGCAAGCTCATTTTGGGTTGAATGGCTACGTCATCGAGCAAAATTGCCGCATTTGGAGTAAAGATAATCCACATGAAACCCCTAAAACGCCTTTACATCCACAAAAACTGACTGTTTGGTGTGCTCTATGAGCTGGTGGAGTCATTGGGCCATACTTCTTCCGAAATGATGCTGGAGAGTCAGTTACCGTTAATGGAGACCAGCATAGAGCCATGATAACCAACTATTTTGTTCCCGAATTGGATGGCATGAATGTGGATGAGATGTGGTTCCAACAAGACGACGCTACATGCCACATAGCGCATTTCACAATCGATTTATTGAAGGAAACATTCGATGAGTGCATAATTTGGCGGAATGGACCTGTCAATTGGCCACCAAGATCGTGTAATTTGACACGATTACATTTGGGGATATGTTAAGTCGCTCGCCTACGCCAACAAACCAGAAACGTTAGGGCAACATTCGTGGCGTTATTGCCGACATACAGCCCAGAATGCTTGAAAAAGTGGTTGAAAATTGGACCTCTAGACTTGTCTTTATTCGAACCAGCTGTGGCATAAAATTATCCTTCCAATAAAGCCAAACTGATGGACATTAAAACGATTTTCTTGTGTTTTATTTCAATTCGAAGTTCTATACCTCTAAAAAAAAAAAACACCCTGTAGAAGTCAGATACGTCTAGCCACAGGCTTCCTTACGGGGCATTGCCGTGTCAAGAAACACCTGATGACTATTGGCTACCACCAGCTCACTTAAAAAGATAGTCGCCTTTATAACTAACTGCGGTGAGCTCTAAATGGAGGACATTACAATAGGCCCATATGAAGCCGCAGTGATGTGGGATATATTATACCACCTCGAACACTCAATCTAACTCGAACAACAATTACCATTGCCAATGATAAATCTATTCTCATAAGAAAACTTTTCAAACTAATTTTCAAAAAAAAAAATGTCCAAAACAAAGTTTGATTACAGCAATAATTCCAACTAAAATAAAGTCCAACAAAACATCGCACATAATGTTGCAACGGCAATTATCTAGTAACAAAATCAACAAGAGTTAAGTTTGCAGCTGTTACTCAGCATCGAAGTGATTGCCGCATCTATCAAATCTTACAGCTCTTGCTAAATTGTCGCACCCTCAGCACAGCATCACTAATTTCAAATGCATGAACCGCACTGCATATTTAACTTTGCGCTCAAGATCCATCTACTAGACGTAGACACCCTTACCTAGATCCTCATATGCTATAATGCATTTATAGCAGCACATGTGTGGAAGGTATATGCTAACTCATTCAATACTCCCGCAGCTAACCACCCCATGCCATCATAGCCAGCATTTTGTTATCCTTTCTAATTTGTGATTTACATTATCATTCGCCACACATGGAGATGAATGGGGTTGGATATATTTTGATTTGTGTTCGTGCTGTTATCATCCGTCCAAGTTGCAACATAAATTCTTTTTTTTTTCTTTTTTGTATTTTATGAATATGTAATGTCCTTGCAAGGTTGCACCCACCAGCCACCAGCCACCACCCAGCTACTGACACTCTTCACCTTCTTTCTGTTCGATGCCCCATCGAACCGGGTACAGCTTTCACACGTTCGCATATAAATTTGTATGCTTTGCCTTCGAGAGCTGGATGTTTATCCCTCTGACTTGCAGCGTATTGATGCCTGCATTAAATCGGGTAGCAGCGCGGGAACGGGCTGGCAGAATGGAAACTGTTTTTGTGTGCAAGACATGTGGCTGTTACTCAATATGCTGCGAAAAAGCGCTCCTTCAACTGGTAGAATCTGCCTTGGACGTGTAACGAAATTTATTCTGAAGTTTTCACTCTGAATCCAAAATTACGTAATTATATTAGAATCATGCACTTGTTGCAGGAAGGACGTGGAAAAAGAATATTGCAAGTACCTAGAGCGTGTGTTTGGGTGCCTCTACCGGAGAGATGTATGGGAAATGGTATTGATCCTTGATAGGGAAGGCGAAAAAATATGGGTAAAAGGAAGGACTTTGGTAATTTGGTGAAGGATTTTGGAAATGTTAAATTTTTTTTTCGTTCTTTGCTTCTCTGATCAATTTTGCACATTTTCGGAAATTAAGTTTTCAAAATTGATGAAGAACGTGTACTTGGATGTGTTTTGCATGGAGATTAATGCAAATTCGAGGAAAGTTCGAAGGATTTGTTGGACATGAGCTGCGATTTGTGGGGCAACTTTTATGGAATTGGGCAATCACCAATATTTTATGTACTTTTTCAATGTTAAAGGTGGTTAGTAATGGCAATGACATTTATTAAAGCAAAAAGCGGGGACCAAAACCTAAAATTATTCAGTGGATGTACTCGGCAATTGTACGACCGATAATCACATATGGCAGTATAGTTGCGTGGGATGGACAACTGATGCCCTGAGAACGACCCCAGCTGCTGGTTTGGAAGTGATTCTAAATTTGGTACCCTTGGATCTGTCAGCTGGAACCCAAGTCTCGTAGGGCACGTACAGATTCTAAAAATGTATGTAGGACACAACGTTAGCTCCGACTACTTGTTACCCTACATGGACTTCGACTAACCTTTCTCCTGCTCCTTCCCGAGTACGAAAGAAAAGAATGCGAATGAACCCACGAAAATATAATCTATATCCATATACACAGATGGATCAAAAATGGATTGTGGAACAGGTGCCGGTCTATTCTCAGGGGAATAAAAAAAAAAAACTACTCCATCAGACTCCCTGATCAAAGAGTAGTATTTTCCAAGCTGAGGTTCTGGCAATCGTGTTGGCGACACCACGGAATGATATTACCATTTTCATTGACAGCCAAGCGGTCCTTAAGGTAGTTAATGCTATTGAGATCAAATCCAAGCTGGTTCCCCGCTGTCACATAGAGTTTAAGACTCTTGGCTCACAGCACAAGGTATGTCTTTGCTGGGCAAAGAGATGTCCGACAAGCTAGCAAGAAAAGGATCCGAAATGGATCGTCGTTCAGTCGATCAAACCACCACTCTGCAACCTCAGAGAACGAGTGGAATATAAGATCAGAATGAAAGCCAACAAAAGGTTCTACAGTACGAAAGAAGATCGCTGTCCAAGCTGGTTGGTGCTTTAACTTGTTTTATTTTTTTAAGAAACCGCATGATGAAACTAAGTCTCAAGGATGAATAGATTTGTAGATCCTGCGGCGATGAAGAGCTCCACGAGGACACCCCTCACTATCTCTGTCATTGCGGGCCTCTGCCACTTGAGGAATAGAACACTTGGAAGTTTCTTCTTCCAAGACATATAGGTATTGTCAGATGTCTCACTTTTCTAATCTTTGCTGGTTTCTGGATACATCAGGATGGCTTGATAGAATTGAGTAGACACGAGCGTAGGGAATGAACCAAGATTCCGTCTCGGTAATTCGTTAACTTTCAACCCTTTAAACGAACGAATGCTATAAGTGATGAGATGAACGAAACCATGAGCATTACGAGCACTTTCGGAGGAGCTACTAAAGGGTGCGCCAAATAACTTTTTTTTTTAAATGCTATAAAAAAAAAACTACTGAATATTTTCTCAAATTTATTGTTCCATTTGAAAGTACAATTCTTCCGGTTAATAATGGAAATTCATTCAAATGGCTGACTCGGCTGGCTGGCGATTGTGTGCAGCTGTATTTCACCAATGGCTTCATGAATATTGTCTTTTAAAGCGTCAATTGTCTCTGGCATGTCGGCGTAACACTTATCTTTTACTGCACCCCACAAATAATAGTCCAACGGTGTCAAATCGCAGCTCCGCGGTGGCCCAACGACATCAGCTCTGCGGCTGATATTGCGATCTTTAAAAACAGAGCGCAAAACATAGAGTGTAGCTTCGGCTGTGTGGGACGTAGCGCCTTCCTGTTGAAACCAAATGTTGCCAATATCCTCCTCTTCAATTTTTGTGAACAAAAATTCGTTCAACATGGCCCGATAACGATCGCCATTGACTGTAACGGCCACTCCTTGCTCATTTTCGAAGAAAAATGTCCCAATTATGCCTCTAGACCAAAACCCGCACCAAACAGTGACTAGTTTTGGGTATATCGGCTTTTCAATGTATGCGTGCGGGTTTTCTGTACCCCAAATGCGACAATTTTGTTTGTTTACATACCCGCCAAGATCAAAATGAGCTTCATGGCATCTTCTCTATGTCGCTATCACAGATGAGGAATTAACCAGATAGTCAACTTTGCAATCCCCTATCACTTTCAACCCGCAAAAAATATTTAATAACAGCCGCAAAATCCTCTCTCAATTTTCCCATCTGTGAATACGTGTGAGCCAGACACATGAAGTTAGATCTAATTTACTAGATTACCCGCCAAAAATAATTGTGGGGAGTTTTGCAATATATCCAAATCGCAACAACAAAATAGCTGGTCACGGCGGATGTGTTGGGAAATAGGAAATTCTGCGAAGTGTTGAGTTTATGTGATACAACTTTTTATTTTATTTTAATATAAATGTTTATAAAGAAACAAAAAATTAGTTACCCAATAAAGTTGTTACAATTTAGTTGGAATATTTTTTGCGGTTATAAGAAATAGTTCTCTATTTTTTATCTGCCATAAAATAAACATTCTTGGGTTGTTGTACTTTTCCATTTTGGTTGATAAAATGAGATAAAATGCATATTTTAGTAAATAGTTTGCAATGGTTTTTTTATATATATATTAAATTATTTGATTGTTTTATTACTTATTTATTATTTGATTGTTTTTATTCAACATATGAAAGTTTAATGAATATATGGATAAAATGGATAAAAATAAGTGAAAAAGAAGTATTTGTAATCCTTTTTAAATTATGTTGTGTTACAAGATTTGTACGTTTAGTCAATCAATTTTCTTAGCTGTTTCTTTTCTAAGGCGGTTTTGAAATTTTTTATATAAGTTAATATGCTTTATTTTAAAATTTAAAGTAAGCGATAGACGGAAGAACGAGAAAAAAAGGTAGCTGGAATGCACTGCATAAATATATTGGGGGTGAATTTTTTTTATCGAAAACGCTTGGTAGTGGAGTACATCACGAAAATGTTTGGTATTTGAGTACATATCATAAATCAGCATGCACAATATGTTACATATATATTGAATTAATTAGCCACTTTTTTTAACAGCCGACTTTATTTCTCAAGTTATAATGTTTTGTAATTTTATTTTATATGAAAATAAACAAAACAATTTACTACTACTACTAGGAAGTAATTGCAAATTTTGTTAAAAAAGTGTTTTAATGAACCAAAAATAATATTGTAAGAATTTGGATTACGTTTTATAAAAAAGCGTTTTAAACCAGTGTTCAATTGTGTAGACTTACTTAACTGCTTCAATATAACCATCCATAATCTACGAAATCCTTGCTAGTATAGTTATACTTAAATTTATTGTCAACCGAAAATGTATGATGAACTTACTTATTATATATTAGTCACGTTAATCAATATTATTGATTATTTTTCATTAAAAATTAGAATAAATTAGTTAAAACACGGCTTCATTCTTAATATTATTATATTTTATTATGTTATTAGTTGTGTGGTAAGTATGTTTTTATCAATCCATATTCACCGCATATTGACCATGTTTATTTTACACACCCAAATTGTGAGTTGTAATCTATTGAAATTCATCAACTGTTCCCAACTTCTTGCTATAAAAAATGACATTTCATGGGCGCGGCCATTAGCCCCATATAATTCGATTTATGTGTGCGTGATTCCCATTTGATTTGCACGTAAAAGCCCATATAAGTGCAAATTATGTGGGGCTTATCAGTTCGACTTAGCTTGTAGGTAAGGTGAGAGATTCGCTCTCGAGTTGACTGACTATCTGGTTAATTCCTCATCTGTGGTTACCGCTCGCGAAATAAGCACTATTGAAAAAATAAACGTTAGATGGCGGACCCTTTATTTATATTACATGCACTTGCCTGAGTGTGGGTACATGCATGCATAGGGGAACATGGCATCACAGTAGGTATATAAAGATCTTATCCGTCTATCATGCCTCATAGCTCAACAAAGGTCATATGTGATGGTAGCAGCAAGTTTCACAATTTAATATAGGTATGGTCAGTAAATTAGTTTTTCAGTGCTTTTAAATTTTGAAAAGCCTAATTTTAAAATTCAGTCCAATCCCAAGTGCATAGGTTTGTTAAAACCAATATCATCGCGGATTCCTAAGCAAACCAGATAAAAGGCAGATACTTACCGCAAAATTGTAATTAGGTATTCATTTATGTGCATCGTCGATGTGCGATTTTAGATAATCCCCGCATGGTTAACAATTTCGTCAAACGATTGCGTCCTGGTGTCTTAAAAAACTAAGCTTGAAAAACGAAGCACCGCATACTAGCGCAGCACACCCTATACCTACGTTAAAAACAAGTGAGTGCATGATCGAACATCTTTTAACACATAAGCCTAGCCCTCGTCTAAACGAAATTTGTATCAGCTTGAAGAACATGCACACAAGTGCATCCAAAATCGACTAGCTCCCAATCATATGCGGCGACAAGGCAGAATAACTGATAGTTTTTTTTTTTTGTGGAAACTCCATTGTTGCGAGAGGGCGGGAACCCTTCACGGGTGGTTGAACACTTGGCCATCGAGATTCCACATTAAGTTATACTGAAGGAACCGCCATCTTCCCTTTTAAAGCATGCAGGCATTTTCAATTTAAATAAATGGCGGCAAAGCTTTCATTGATCACCTCCCAGATTTGTGTGTCGCTGTCATTTCCCTTCAGGAAACACAATTTTTACAGAGAAAAGAAAACAGAAAGATCTACACCCAAGCCGTTGAGCTTACAGCCAGCTGCTAAGTTTGAAGAACTGCCAACACCTCAAGTTTGATAAATCCGACACCTCTCCTACTACAGAGCCAACCCAAGAAATCTTACTCCGATTTAGAAAGGCTTCTCAAGTTATACTCCTGGATATTTGTCTGACTTTCGCAAGAGGTGGGGTGCGTCTGTATTATCTGCTTGAAGGAAATGTACAACAGTTATTCTTTGCTGGCGTTCAAACTTTAAGTTTGTAGGATGTGTATCGTATTAGGCCTAAAAAAGACACAGATAGATAACCCACTCCGATAGATAAAAGATATTTATGTGAATGGAAAAATGAAACCCAAGTGGAATAAGGATATTACTAATAAGAGGAGAAACCCGTTAAACCTCTTTAAAAAGACAATGCCAATCAACGTTCCAACCCAGGCGCAGAAGAGTGGCAGACCCAGAAACTCCTGTCTGGAGTACAACACCAGCCTTTTATTGGCCTTAATGGTGAAATAATACAAAACCGGGAAGCCAGCATATACTTTTTGAGGTTAAACTGGCGAGTCCCACAGACAAACCAGTAGGGATGCAGTGAAATGAAAGGGTTACGATGCCTTTAATCCTGATCATAACCTCGTCAAATTAAAATGAGTAAAAATAACTCCGCATCTCTAGAAAACACCTTCTATCAAGAATATTGCATCGATACGCAGTGTCTGAACTCATGGAAATCATAAGTTTTACAAAATAGTCAAGCAACTTGCGTCTAACGTCAGTTCTGGCACGCCTCACTCATGAAGTCAAGGAATGTTAAAGATGTTTAAGTAGCATTTGTGAGACATGTACACTCAAGTAAAGTCAAAGCAATAGAAATTCTCCCTACCAGCTTTGAACAGATCGGTTCGTCTATTCTAAAGCTGCAAAATAAAAAGCCGACGGGTATTGTTGGCCTACCAGCGGAACACTTTAAACTGGTGGTGATGTTTTGATAGAAAACATAAAAATCAAGTCAATTCTCATGTCTTACAAAAGAGCTTATCCAACGTAATGTATTAACGTTTTAAGCCATTTTGCAAGTGATGTTTGCCTCTCATTCGCCCCCTTTTGTTTTCCGTAAGGTACTATTCTAACAAAAGCTCTTACAGGGTTTCCGTTATAAGGATTTTAAGTCAGCAAAAACCTGAAAGAATATTATATTGGGTTACCAAGTTTTTTTTTTAGATTGAAATTTTCATTTTAATTGTTTTATTTATAAAAAATAAAACAAATTTATCTTTATGTTATGATGTAAGTTCTTTCCAAAAGAACACTCTTTCGCTGACGATGTACAAGTTTAAAATCCAGTTAAATTTTAAAACCGTATGCAGAGAAGACCTGCTAATTTTAGTGGTGTTTGCATTGCGCCCTACCTTATTGAATCATTAAATCATTAAATCAATTTGGCTTTTCTTCTTTGGTGGCGAGTTGTGGCATATTTTCGTTTAGAAGTCTGTAAACTATTCGTTAACCCAGAAAAAATATCACCTACCCGATTCGCAGTTATTGTTTTATTTTTAAAATTTTGATGAATTTTTTTTTGGTGCGTCAACAATTTTTTTTTTTTTTTTGGCACTTAAGTCTTTGGATGAATTTAAAGTCATTTCTAACACACAAAACAAACCCAAATAATATTTTTCCTTAAAGAAAAGATTTAAGACTACAATTTTGTAACTGCATTTTAACATATTCTCCACACATTAAAAGAAATGTCAAAGATCAAAACTAATAACACTTATCATTAAGAACTATTTTTCAAAGCTCTAAAACCTAAAGCTCCTCAACAGAAACCCAAGAAAAAAAAGCTGAACGAGTTACCAAACGGACATTGGTAACTCTGAATGCACATCAATTATATGGACGTTGAATAGCAGCAGCCACAGGCCAGTGCACACTCACATGTGCGCTGAATAAAACGTGGCGGATTTACGTCAGATAATTCAACAGGATGGTAAACACTTTATGAGGGGTTTCTTTCAATTTAGTATGGTAGAAAAATATGGCACGCTACTGATTTTTAAAAAGCTTTCGCATAAAGCCAATTTATGTGGGTATAATGACGCCGTTCTCCATCGACCAAATCTTCACAATGAGGCAAATCCTAGAAAAGACTAGATCAACCATATTTTCATAAATTTCAAAACCATATATTAAAGCAAAATATCGCTGGGAGCTCTAAATGGAAATAGCTGGATGCGGAATTCTGGCAAAATATGCACTATCGTGTGAAGTTTTTAATCTTGTTCTCTGATAAGCTAGAAGTACTGGGTGATCCAAGTAGAGATACTTTTTTCAATAGCCTTTTTTGACAGATCACGTGTGAGTCGTGTCATGCTGTCATGTTATTTTTGTTTAGTATTGTTTGGCATTTCATAATGGAGAGACTTACGCGTGAACAACGTTTACAAATTGTTCAACTTTATTATGAAAATTCACGTTCTGTGAGGAATGTGTTTCGTGCACTTCGCTCAACTTATGCTCAACATAATCGGCCTACTGAGCGTACCATTTTGAGACCCAGCATTCATTATTGGATAATATTCGACCGAATAGACAACGTCCAGCACGCTGTGAAGAAAATATATCGGCCGTAGCTGAGAGTGTACACGAAGACCGTAGAGAGTCGATTCGGCGCCGTTCGCAGCAACTCGGACTGACGTATGGGACGACTTATCGCATTTTACGTCAAGATCTTAAAATGAAAGCGTACAAAATACAGCTTGTGCAACAACTGAAGCCGCTCGACCTTCCCAAGCGACATCGCTTCGCTCTATGGGCTCTTGAAAAGTTCCAAGAAGATCCGACGTTTTCGAGGCAAATTTTGTTTAGCGATGAGGCCCATTTCTGGCTCAATGGGTATGTAAACAAACAAAATTGCCACATTTGTGACGAAGAGCAACCTGAAGAGATTGAAGAACTGCCACTTCATCCAGAAAAAACAACGGTTTGGTGTGGTTTGTGGGCCGGTATTTCTTTAAAAATTATGCCGGTGAGAACGTAACCGTCAATGGCGACCGTTATCGTGCCATGATAACCGACTATTTGATGCCTGAAATTGAAGCTCGTGATCTCGGCGACATTTGGTTTCAGCAAGACGGCGCCACTTCCCACACATCGCATCAATCAATGGACTTATTGAGAGAACATTTCGGTGAGCACATAATTTCACGTTTTGGGCCGGTCGATTGGCCACCAAGATCGTGTGATATCACACCGTTAGACTTTTTCCTGTGGGGATATGTAAAGTCAAAAGCTTATGCCGACAAACCCGCTTCGATTCAGGCCTTGGAGGAAAACATCACGCGTGTCATTCGCCAGTTAAAGAAATTGGACAAAAATTGGACTCAACGGATGGACCATCTGCGACGTAGCAACGGCCAACATTTGATTGACATAATCTTCAAAAAATAAATGCCAAAGAATGTTCTTTCAAATGATAATAAACATTCTCCATTAAATTTGAATTTTCTGTGTTTTTTTCTTTAAAAAAGTAGGGATCCTCGAAATGGATCACCCTTTATAAAGGATATAAGTGTAAGCATGAAAGGCACTATATTTAACAGATTCTCTTAGCTTCTGGGGTATGTCAGAAGATATCGACCGTATCAAACGATTTGGGAGTCCCGAGAAAGAGGCTCAAGATCTTAGCAATTGCAAACACGGCTCCTAATATATCAAGGTTGACAAAACATATTACCATATTCAATGTCGGTCATAAATTCTGCTGACATAAAATCCAAGCTAGCTCCCTAGCTTTATAGCACAAGGCATATCTCTACTGGTGCCATGGATACATAGACATAGCCGGCAGTGAAATGGCTGACGACGACACAGCATCGCTGACTAAGCTGGAGTTGCATTTAACTAGTCATAATTTTCTAAGAAACCGCACACACGACGAAAAGTCCAAAGGAATAAAACACTTGCAAATACTTTCTGCCATAACATTGAAGATGTCCAGTTTCAAATCGTTAAATGTTTCTTAGAATTTCCAAATGGCTGGACAATATACGGTAAACACGAGCATTAAAAGAAGTCCATAACACCATCTAATTCCATACTAAAGGTTATAACAATCGGTACTTAAGTATTTCCAGAAAGAGACCGCTCTACTTTGCCGACCTACTAACCTATCCCTACCTATCCTATTAAAAGCTAGTCTTGAGATTTCGAGTTCTAATGGTCAAAACGAGTGTTAATCCTTAATTGCCGTAAAACTCATAACGCTTATTAAATTTTCAGCGCTTCTTTACAAGAATTTGTTATTAATAGTTTAAGTTTGCTTAGTTCATAGATAAATCAAAAGTCTTAAGATTCCCCAACCAACATTCAAATTTTGCCAATTTCTATGCCGGGCACGATTTTTCGCCAATCTAAATTTAATCTAAATATTCAGATCACACAACGAGAAATATATATTTTTTCATAATAATAATAATTTCTTCCTAAAAATCCCATCTCATGTTTTTTTTTTTAATGGTTTAGTGCTCTCATTCCGCAGACATAAATATATCCTCCATATAGTCGTCGAGCGCAAGGATATAAATAAATGACAAAATAATTTCGAACTAATTTGCATGGTAGTGGCGTTTTGTTTATGTGAACGTTTGATTTCATTAATCCTTAATTGTGGCAGTGTGTTATTTGGAAATTTTGAAAAGGCGCGGTCGAATCAAATTGACCGAATAAATTGGGCAATTAAATCTACTTGTTGTTGGTGACGTTCTGCTATTGCTAGGTTCTCAATTTAATTAATTGCATTGGCATGACTTGTGCTAAAACAACAAACCATAACAATGACTTTTGGAAATTTCGTTAAAACCATTAAATTTATATTTGTCACAATGACCTGACCAATGGATGGTAATGGTGCAAAACAAGGAAATATATTTTGCCATTGCAGACATTAAATTATGCCCAGTTAAATTATGAAAATGAATTGAATAGAAAATATTTTTAATGAAAAAAAAAAAAATAGTTTAAATCATTTTTGTCGGAGTCGAGAGTTAATAAGGGAATAGGGACTATAAGCTCCTTTAAAATCTCAATAGAAGCAAGTGTTCAGAAAGTAGAAGAAAAGATTAGAAACTGGCGGCAATTGGTCTTAAATAATTGCAAAATTGTTACCTATATTTACTGTACGAACGAATACAAGTTTAAGCATGAATTGTTGAGTACTGGCATGAGGGATACTCCTGTTGAAATGTTGTAGAGTGTAATGTAACAGATCATTTCGTTTGTTCACTTATGATGGAAATACAGATAAAAAAGCAACAGGCAGGAGTCATTTTGACCATGAGTCGATAGATTTCGCAATGTCTCCCGCCTATAACTTTTATTGGATCCTGTCAATTAGCTGCAAAATTGGTTCTCCAGATAAGATACGAGCGAATACGTAATAAATTCTAGAACCATTAAAAGGCCTGGACATTTTGCAGCATTGTTGGCGACATCGCATATGCTGTCACTCCAGCGAAGGTTGTCTTTAGCCTTTCGGTCTCAAGAATGAATTCATGGATAGAAGCAGGAGCATGGTTGTTTCGCTTCATTCATTTACAGTTTCACGATCGAAAACGAGGGACGAAAAATGTTAAAAGAATACGAGAAGATGTATGTACTCTCATCAGCGAAGAAATGAATTGGATTAGAAGTAGCAAACAGAAGATCATCTATTCAAATGAGAAAGAGGTTCAGAGACAAAACTGGGAACTTGCAGGCTTAAAGCCATCCAAGATTGATATTAACGGTCTGAAAGGTAATTTGTAATCAATTAAAGAAAGGTTTCATTGATTTCAAATGCACGTATTTTCGACAAAAGAGCTTAATTCCAAACTCTGTCAAATGTTAATGAAAAATCAAGCGCAACGATTTTGCATTCGCAATGATTTTGCATTTACTTACTTACTTTACTTTTGGTGGCGCTTACAGTCCGGGGTGGACCACAGCCTCATCCAACAAGCCCCTAGGGCCAGCTCGGTCCCTCGCTAGCTGCCTCCAGTTTTGCACACGAAGTTGTGCCCCACATAAGGTGGGGTCTTCTGCTGCTGCGTTGTCCCTCCGGGGTGGATTCGAAGGCAGAATGTTTTAATTTGTTTTTGACAGGGTCCATGCTTCTGCACCCACCATACAGGAGCACCGGGTTGATTAAGGTCTTATATAATATGTCCTTGGTGCTATGAGAGAGGGCTTTACTCCTTATATACCTTCTTAGCCCGAAGAAACAGCGATTGGCAAGAGTGATCCTTCGCTAATCTCTGCGCCGATGTCATTTTGCGAAGTCATAGTGGAGCCCATGTAGACAAAGTCTTTAACTACTTCGAAGTTGTATCGCCGCGTTCTCCCAATGATGTCAATATTATCGGCATAGGCAAGTAGTTGAACGGACTTTTGAAAAATTGTACCTCTGGTGGTGGCTTGTGAGTTTCGTACAATTTCTTGAAGAACGATGTTAAATTTGGCCTTTACTAAAATAGTAAATATTTTGGTTTCACTCTTCTGTTAGATGTCATAAGTAGACGTGTTGCGAAATCCGTACCGAATTAAATGTACATTTATGGATTGCTCAATAAAAATCGATAAAAGATATTCGGCCCTGGCGAGGTATCCGTAAAAATATATAAATATTAAAATTGTATTTATTGTAAAAGCAATAGTCTATCTGGACTTGTATTTGTTAAGATCTTAAAGTACTGCTGCTGATAAAAAACACAATCAAATTATTTTCATTTTGAAGTGAATTATCTCGTGTAAGCTTAGCTGAAAATAGTGTGGTAATATTTTTTTGGTTCGAGAATTGATATTTCCAATACGGAATCAACCTATTGATTCCAACAAGTTGCATCTTCTTGGTGTGTCAATTCGGAAGTAACTTGGCGAATGTTGTATCATACAAACCGAAGGAAAAGAACAAGTGCAACTCCCTCCGCAGTCAATCCGCCGAATACAATGATTAGGGTGAGTATTATGCGCTAACATCACATACAGACGAAGCTTTTCCAACCATTTTGTATGCGATGTTATATATTTGACTCGCGCGTATCATTTATCCCTTCTTCTATGTCCACCAGAGGACAATGGCGTCTATAATTATTAGTCTCGTTACTATGATATAAAATTGTAATACGGTATTGGGCCCTATTTGGTCCAACTCAGTTTCAATAGGTTCCCAGCTGAGCTGCCTATCGATTAGCTTCATCAGAAAGTTGTAAGTTAATACACTTGTCTAGAGAGAGGGTCAATTTATTTAAGTTAATTATTCAATGTATGATGGGCTAATTGTACATCAGTGCAATATTAGGTGCCGATGGACTATGCACTGAACGGCACCAATATTGCATTTATAAATGAGCTCTAAGTCTTACCAGTGAACAAAAAAATTGCTTACCTCTGAACGTAAAAGTTTTCCACTCAGGATATGATCAGGGTTACAAAAAATCATAACCCCCACTCTCTACTTGAATACGCCTCGCATCATTAACAAGAAAAAACATTTTTTTACATTTAGCTCATTTTTATTTCTTTTCTTTTATTTTGTTTTGCTTATTACATTTACTAGACAAATCGCACTATATTCAAAAACCATCCACTTCAAATGGAAGCGGGACAGCCTTTCTAGGGAAATTTTATTCTATTGGTTAGTATTTTAATTTTTTTTTTCTATCACCAAATTAATAGTTTAGAAGACAAAAACACATTTAAAAAATAAAAAATAAAAATAAAATGAAATTACATCGAATGCTTAAAAATAAGAAAAGTAATTATGTTTGATTAATTGTAAGATAAAGATTTCTGAACAAATGTGTGTGGAAGGTTGACAAAGTACAATTTTCTAAAACAAGCGATAACTCATCGGATTGGCCCATACACTCAACCGATCAATCGCCTCCACAATGTGATTCCACTTGGCATCGGCTGTTACCAAGGACAATTCATCATACACTTCCCTGTTGCGCTTGTCGTCGTAGAGTTTTTGCAAAATCTTCGCCATACGTCCGTGATGGGAGTGTGCGTAAGCGTGCCAAAGAATAAAGTTGCCAACCTTTATAGAATGTATAAGAGTATACATATAGTATAAATCGTCGCAAAGTCAATACACTTACCTTTGCGTCAGTGGCATCGGTAAACTTTCCAATTTCGGTGAAAATTCCATCGATTTCTTCCAGACGAGCAGCCTTCTGGGAACCGTTCTCGATAATATTCAATTTGACAAGTGCGATACCCTTCTTTGCGAGTGCCTCCAGCAAGACGTTACGTTGCTTTTCCATAGTCCTATGGGGAGCGCAAACATATTTGATAAGATAAATATTTTAAAACTGTCACCACAAAAGTGTAGTTTATTAACGGTAATTGAAGTTGAAGTGGTTTGGTCGATAGCTTATAGGTGATTTGGGTTAATCAGACGGATTATAGCCACACAAAACTCAGTTACACTCCCTCTGCATAATAAATCCCTAACGACATTTTCGCAGCGCTGGCGAATAAGTTTCAGAAAGTTTTTTTTTTTTTTCTTTGGATGATTGTGTGCAGGATTATCGACATTTTTTGCTGAGCTTATTGAAATCATTAAGCAGCTACAGAGTTTGCTGGCAAATGAAGCAAATCAGAAATGAATTCCAACTAATTGAGATTCGAATGGAGGATGAGTTGTACTGAAAAGAATTGCAAAAGTGTGCGGAAACACTGACAGATTCATATCTAAGCTCTAAGAAGCAGCTTAAAAAACACTCCACTCAAGTTTTTTTATTCTACCGAAAGAAGAGAGTGTCACTGGGCTAAGTTTTTTTTACAGAAAAAAAAATCCTTTTCTTCCTGAGAAAAGAGAACTTGTGCAATAAACACAATGAATGTTTTCAAGCTATAATAATTTTCGCTAGCAACTAAAAGTACGTAGTAGTCAAAGCAGCGACTTAATTCAAAACTATTCACATCTGCAAAGCTCCTCTTTCACATAATCAGCTTAAATTCTTCTACCACTCGCGCTGCGGTTATTGAAAAGTGGGCAACCCCCAACTTCCTTGTCCCTTTGACAATCATGTTTACCTTATTTATAGACAAAACAATGGATTTCATTATCTCGTCGCTTTCATTGTCAATTTGCAAACACATCCACATGGTAAAATGGTGAAATAATACACCAAAGCGCCAAAGTACTCTGCGTCAAAAGGTAAGTGTGGAGAAAATTACGTCTCACAAAGGACTAATCTGCATTAAGTACTTTTGTATGCGAGTGCGATTTTTCATTCAGGTTGTACGCTGTTTATTTTGTTGAAAATGTTGCGAATTTCCCACCCTTAGGCGGTGAGTTTTAACTGGAATCCTACGCGCTGCGAATACGAACGTAAAGTGAAACTTTTTTTTTTCTGTTTCATTCAGCATCACGAAAACTTTCACACAAAGCCGTGACTGAACACAATAAATTGTGCACAGAGCGGGGATTTATTTCTTGCTTGCCATCGTCCTCCCCCGGTCGGTTACACACAAACCCTAACCCATTTCAAATGGTATTTTATTTTAGTGGCGACAAAAGAGGGGGGAATACAAATCTCCCATCCTGACAACAACAAAAGGATGGCGTCGCCGTTTGTAAATAGGTTTTTGCACTCTTAAATGGGATTTAACAAGTTTGTGGTGCTAGTGGTGGTGGTGGTGGGGGTGGAACCACTACACTACTCACGTTTTAATCTTGGCGGCGTCGGGACGAGTATCGTTCTTGATGCCATAGTAGGCCAGCAATGCATCCTTGTCAGTCTCTTTGATAATGATGTTGGTCTTTTCTACAAGTGACTCCAAGGCAGTGGTGATACTGGCAATGTCTGGCTTCGTCTCGTTTTCCTCCCCCCTGATCTGGCGGGCGAATGTGAACGGTAATACTGGCTTCAGCTGGGTGCTTTCAATGTTCTGAATGTACATCAGAATGGCATTCAATTGCTTGGGGTTAGCTGCAATTATCGTGTTGCAAAGTTCCTCGGCCTTTTCCAAATCTACCAACAATAAAGCGTACATTAGACAAGGGCTGGCAAAAATAAGCCGGCAATACTTACCAATCTTAGCAATCATTAAGCACTGGAACTCACGCAAAGCCTCAGCGTACTCGTCTTTCCCCGATTTGTTTACTTTCTTTGGACTGGGTGAGCCATTATTGCTCTTGGCAGCAACGCCATTTCCTCCACCACCATTGCCATTAGCTGCGGGAGATCCAGCTCCGTTGGATGACTTCTTGCCCGACGACAATGAACCACCAGACGACGATGTGGCACCACCATCGCTCAAGATGTATTGAAACTTCAAAACGTGAATCTTGCGGGACACCTCGTCCTTAGACAAAGTCATTAATCCATTTAGCCAGGCAGTGCCAGGTGGCAGCGAAGCTTTAGTGATTTTCTCATTGTTCAACGGTGCGACATACATTACCTTAGGGCAGTGTTTTATCAAGCAGCTAGTGAATTTTCGGCCTCCGACAATGCACTGATTGTAGTGATCGTACATATCAAGGGAGAGTGGGCTTGACAGTTTGAATAAGGCGATCATAGTCGCCTCGGAGATTTTCTCCAGTGCGTCCTTCTTCTCGTGGCGTATCTGCAGTCGCACGGTGTATTCGCCTTTCTCCAGTTTGGTGCAGAACGTTTGTGAGTGTGTATCGCCGCAGGCAACCATCATCTTGTTCGAATCGAAGAGTATCCAGAATTGTGACTCGAATTCGGATTCATAGAGATGGGCGTTGAATAACGGTGCGTAGAGGGAAACTTCTTGAGCTTTGGCAACATTGAGCGTATAGGTGAGGACATTTTGATAGATCTGCCTGCCCGCCGGGATGACATCTCGTGTCGCACTAAGCGGAGTGATTTTCGACTCGTTCGGCTTGAGGACTACAGCTGCGGTTTTTAGCGAAATGTTCGGCTGGAACTCCTCAATGGAGAGGGCAGTTACATGGAAGCGATGGATGCCCTTTGCCGCGTGCATTGTAGCTGAAAAGAAAGAAAGAATTGGTTTGGGTTCAAATTTTAATTTAATTTTGATAGGGACGAAGGCCAGCATTTATTAGGGCATTTACTTAAAATCTAAGACTTACGAACTAATATGGGAGAAATTGGCAAGGAAATCGAGTTTGAGACTGCGGTTCGTTTTGGGCTTACCTATCGCAGCATACGGGAGATTGGTTCGTTGGAACCATAAGAGGTACGATGGTTTGGTAAATACAAAAGAGGAGGACAACCTGAGAGGAGTCTATGAATGAAGAGAATGTCTGCTACGTCCTTGCGTTCTTCAAGGGTATTCCAGTTTATAAGTTTAAGTCGGTCTTAATAGGGAGGCAGGAAAATAGGGTCGTTCCAGGGTATACCTCGAAAACGTTGAATGCTCTCTATTCTGGATACATGAACTCGCTAGAAGGGCGACCATTCTTGACTGGGGTATTCGAGAAGGGGAGGCGAACAAAGGATATGTAGAGGGATCTTGTCACAGAAGTGTTGGAGAACTCTTTGGACCACCGTTTAACAAAACCAAGTAAAGAGTTAGCTTTAAGAATTATCTCATCAATGTGTGAACGGAAATTTAGCACCCTGTTGGACAGTATAATAAGATCGCGAAGAGGTTTTACAAGGGATATAGGCTGACCTAGGAGAAGGCGTATTCGGGGAGGAGACTGGTTTTGCTTACGAGAAAAGGTAATAGATTGAATTTTGGCGATGTTAAGCTCTAAGCAATTTTGGAGGCACCAAATCAAAAAATTATCAAGGTCTTGTTGAAGGAGACTAGAGTCTTGGGGGGAGGGAAGAAATGGTTTTGAAAAATTTGGTATCGTCAGCGTAGAAGGAGAGGGAGGAATGTTGAATGACCCGCTCCAGATCATTTATTGTAAGGATAAAGAGAAGCGGACATAGATGGCTACCTTGAGGGACACCAGCGGTTGCCATGAAAGGAGCCGAGAGAAAGGATCTGTTGATGAGATATCCTATCAAAAGCCTTACCGAAATGGGTTGCAATCGACTTCGTTTCCATTCTCTAAGGCAGAGAGGAAAAAGGAGACTAACTCGACGAGGTTTGTAGTAGTTGATCTGCCTTGCAGGAAGCCATGTTGGCAAGGGGTGATGATGGACTTGCATTGAAAGCTTAAATACTCTCAAAGAGTTTAGAAATGTGAAAGATGTGAAAAAGTTTAGATTAAGAGATAAATGAAAAACCGCTAAAAAGGGAAAGCAAAAGGTTAGAAGAACATTTTTTAAGATATATGGCGGGGAGACCATCTGGGCCGGGTTTGAATTCATCATTCAGATTTTGTAACTTCAATTCGATAAGAGTAGGACCAAAGCTATAAGAACCGAAGGAGAAGTTAAGTAGGTAATTGAAGTAAGAGCGTTCCGGTACGAAAGAGTTATCGGCAAAAGATAATTTGAAATGGGTAGCAAAAAAGTTGGCAATAGTGGAGGTAGGGTATCCGTCAGATTTTCTTTTATAGTTGACGAATTGGTAAAAAGACCGGGGGTCATTTATAACATTGATTTCCGCATTTGTAAAGTAGCACTCGTAGAGAGAATTATAAAGTTGGGTCAATTGAAACTAAGTACCGAGATAGTTAGAGTAGTAAGAAACAGAATTGACAGAATTGAAGTTGTTTTGTGGCGAGAAAAGAAGAGAGGCATACAGAGAAAAAGAATTAAAAAGTTCTCTTTAAAAAAGGGATAGATTACTAAAATCAAAGGAACACCTTTCGAGATATTCTTTACGGAAGTCGTAAGAGGAAGGAATGGCCTACAGTGGAGAGTTGTGAAAGAATGAAAGAACAAGAGGAAGATGAAAGTTATCAATAGTGGATAGAGATAGGGAACAATGCGAGACAGATCTGTTGTAAAAATAAGGTCTAATAAATTGAATTTGAATACAACGACAGGATCCAAAATCCCATTGTTTTTCCCAAACACGATTCAATTTCCATTTGAACGAAACGCCCAACTATGTAGGTGAAACTTTCCCAACCAGTTTCCAGGTAATTCAAACTTAAACTTCCATCCTCGGAGGAGAGAAGCTTGTATGTGTGCAACATTACTTCCGACTCCGATTGACCAAAGGATTTCTAAATTAGCTAAATCAAAATGCATTTCAGAATCCCTCTCTGCTTAGCCCAGAGAAATATGTTTCTGACTTTACCTCGGCTTAAAATTGCGTAGTTAAGCCCAAAAGTGCACGAGTAGTATTTGTTTAGAGCGAAGGGATTTCTCTCTTGTCTTGGAGAGTTAAGGCTTTGCATAATTTTTTTTTGTTTTACTTTTTATTGCATGCGAACAAAATTTGCCAAAACAAAAACCAAACACACAAAGCATAGTACAACTTTATTGTATGCTTGTTGTGCATCTCAATTTTCCAGACTAGGTAGCAAGCAGCAAACTCGACAGTATAACTCGACATCATCTCCTTTTTCCTGTTACAACAATAGAACGATACCTATGCTAAACAGGAAAACACGAATAGTACTAGGCAGGGAAACTAAAACTGGCGAAGCACTTGCTTATGTGTATGGTAATTTATATCCAGGTGGTTTGTCGCATTTTATTACCCAACTTAACTTGGTCCTCCGCATTTTGGGGGACGAAGGACGAAACCTACCAAAAACAAAACACTAAACATGGAACGATGAAGAATTATATCCAGTTTCAAAGCAGCCATCTTCCACTGTAGTGCTACAGAACAACCAACGACAACCGATGGCAGGAAAAGTACAAGAACATTTTCGGGGCGGATGGGTAGTGACTGTAGCTTGTAGTGACTATGATCTTCTTGTTGTGAAAAATGTTACAGGAACAAAACTTTTGTTTAGAAATCCGTATTCTCCGTGTAGCCATAGCTGTGGATTCGTTAAGTTACAATGCTGCTCACTAAGGGATGGAATGAGAAGTAACTAGGATGACATAATGTACACGAGTAGCTGTTAGTTTGTTCTCAAAGGACAGATTGAATGTCAAGGATGTGGAAAAAAAATGTCATTAAGACTTGTGATTATTGTGTCATTCTACAGGTTTGAATCAGAGACAGTTTGTCGTTTGTCGTAATTGTAGTAATGTCGTAACACAATTAGGGGGCGTTTCATTTGCCAGAGAATAAATAAATAATTTTTCATTCTTCGCATAGTTAGATGCGGATTTTGCTGGTGTTTGGTTGATTCATAATGAATGCGGTTAATTTCGAGTAAATTGCGATTGAGTAAAAAAAAAGTGTAATTGAGAAGGTTAACTAACATTTGTGTTAATGGTCCGAGTTTTAGGCTGAATGCAACGTCAGGCCTTTTATTCGAAAATGAAGGGGATGCAAAAGACTCAAAGAAATACTGAAACTTTACACCGTGCGAAAAGAAGAGGCTAATGCCAATGGTCCACAGCCAATTGAAGCAATCAACGCCAACACCTGGATCCGCAATCGATGAATACAGTCGTTAACGTTCGATATGGTTATAAAATTTTTCCTAAATAGAACCTGGATGTACAACAGGGGTGGTGGAGGAAGGAATGTGCAGTACTTTTCTGCTATCCATCGGTTGAAATTTTCTTTGGCTATTCACCAATCACTATTTTTCTATCCGAAGAGATGAATCTGATTCACGTCGGTACGTCGCGTCGGTAATGCTGTGCACTTGTGCAGCATTTTACTACTATTGACGTGAACGCATTCATTCCATACAATTCAAATCCGACTTTAAAATTTTGCGAACTTACCAATTGATGTGCAGTATGTCAAGTGTCTGATGTTTGGCACTTGCTGAATGTTTGAAAATAATGAATTATTTTTGTGTTTAAGGTCGACCAACAAATAGAAACCAATTTAGCGCTTTGATTTTGGCAATCAAATTAAATGCAGTATCGCCAAAATTCAGCCAAGAGAAATCACAAAATATTCAGATTAACATCTGTTTGCGTAAATGTCAAATAGAGATGTGGTAATGCAGTTCATCCGACGGATAGCGCGAAGTGTTCAGTGAAGTGGAACCGATGTTCATATCACGCGAACAGTAGAAACGGGCTGATAATTTCTGTAGTCCAACCGAAGGTCAATTTTTTGGACTAAGCCGAAGCCCAATATAGTGCAACCTGAAATATCAAGGAACCTAAAATAAAGCATCCGTTAAATTAGTTTGACCTGTATACAACTTATTAATAAAAAATAATTCATAATCATAACAAAATGTTTTTTACATCGAAAAATTCTCGCAAAAACAGTTGATCAATTCAATATTCGTTGAATCGGCCTTTTTTCGACTAAGCCGAATGTTTTGTCTAACGTGAAAAATTTGGCTGAATGAAGCCGAAACCGAATGTTCGGTCGGACTCTAAATTTCTTGCTTCGATGAAAATAGTTGTATAAAGAAATCATATCCCAACTAACAAATGCTTATGGTTCGACAGACCAAGGCTTCCCAAGAGCTTCTGTAATGCTTTTAGCGCAAGCATCCTTTGAAAAGAAATTAAATTCTTGCCATCGTTAAATAGTATTTCCGAAATTCCTGATGCAGGCATAAAATATTTACAACAAAATGTTCATGGTGTGTAATTCCAATTAATTGTGCTAGTCGCAAACTGTACTTTGTACGGGCGATATATTAAATAAATATTTTGTTAAACATTTTTTTTTCCGGTTTCTATGAAAATTTTCGAATAAAACAGCATTTTAGTGAAAAACGCCCACAAAATGTAGGCGTGGCAAAAAACTTTATGTGACAAACTTGGAAAGGTGGGCAGTACCTACATGTCTTGTAAAGATTACGATAATCTATTTCTTTAACTATAGCTTTAAAACGTTTTTTTCTAAATTGTGGGCGTGGCAGTGGGCGTATCAAAAAAAATGTTACACTCAACCATTTCGAGACCCTATGGCGCATATGTCCCAAATTTCAGCTTTCTAGCTTTAATTGAAAGGCTTATAAATTGGTGACGGACGGACGGACTGACGGACATTGCTAAATAGTCTTATGTTTTAGTCCTGATCATAAATATATATACTTTTGTGGGTGTTACAAACTATGAGTCAAAATGAATATACCCTTAGGATAGGGTATAACAAATGAAATAAAATAATTGCCGATCTGTTTTTGAAATTGAAAGAATCTAAATCACTAGATAACCTTTGGTTGCGCCGCTCATATGTGTCTTTCGCCAGGCAGGCGCGTATGACAACAGTTTAAAGAGTTGAAATTCTTATATATATTTGAATACATATAGTCACATAATTAAATGACCACAGCTAAACCCCCATGTGAAATTTTATAAATATTAAACGCAACATTTGGTCTTTGACAACCAAACACCAAATGTTGCGAGCAATTAAAATCAGTTATCTCTCCAACATCATCCTCATGAGAGGATGAATTTAGAGCTTTATCTGAGCTATGATTCTAGTATGTAAGTTAGTCTTAAGTTCGCGCTAGCGTTGGCCACAAGCAACTAGCTGCTATTATTTGGTTGCGTTTAGTCACGATTGTACAATTGTAAATCTTAAACAAATAAACATTAAACAAAAAAGACAATAAAGTGTTTCTCTTGGATAAGCAAGCATTCTTATATATTTGGCGCAGTCGATAAAAACAAGAAATAAAGTATTGAGTGAATATAGCTGAAGAACGCAAATACAAAGCAGCATAGCGGATTAAAAAATAAAAAGTGAAAAAAAAAAAACCGCAAAGTGCTAGCATAGTTCATAAACAGCACCATTAACGCTCCCGCCCGAAGCAACACGATACCGTATAAAAAAAATCCAAGCCAAGCGAACGGAGACCCACTGCAAAAAGAATAATAATAGAAAGCTGAACTTTTTATCAATAACGGATCAACAAAGACGAAACATTTTTTTTCGACCAATTCGACAAACCACGTGAGTAATCCAATTAAAATCCGATCACATACATAAAGCCAGAGGAAGAAGACGATATGGAGGCCCTAAATGCAGTTGATAAATTTAAGATTATTTTAGATTTAGTGAGTAAGATCCCTTTATTTGACGGAAGTGAAAATTGTATGATCGATTTTATTGAAAGGGTTGATTCACTGTTACCCACTTTAGAGTCTTTTGATCAAAACACCCAAATAATTATTACAGGTTATATAAGAGACAGGATCGTGGGAAATGCGCGAATAGAACTTCAAAAACACGGTAGATTAAGAACTTGGGTTGAAATAAGGGAAATTATAAAAAACTGTTTCGGAGAAAAGCTTTCTATAGATAAGATAATTGACGAAATTAGAACAGCTAGAATTAATACATCTATTGAAGATTATTATAACCAAATAAATTCTTTATTAAGCAGAGCCAACAGTATTTTCTTATTAGGAAACGGTCAAAACGATCAGCAAATGATTGCATCGAACAATAGAATTGCTCTTGAAGCATTTAAGTATAACTTGCCTGAACCAACAAAATCAATATTATTAAGCCGAAATCCTGGAACACTTAATGAAGCCTACAAAATAATTTTAGAAATCAATCATCAGTCAGGCGGATTGAGTTATGTAGGTCAGCAATTTAGGAGCACTCACAGGGACCAAAGCAACTCATTTAATCGAAGACCTAACAACAGAAATTACGGTAACGTGAACAGTTATTTAACACCAAGAGCTACAACGCTACCAGACAATAATTATAATTCAAGACAAAATCAAACTTACAATCCGTCCAATAATTTTTCCCGCGATGGTCAATCACGAACATCACGAACACAAAGAACACCAAATAGTCAAATACAACAGACAAATCGAAATACACCACAACGTACTGAACCCATGGACATAGAACTCAACGAACAGAGACCATACAACGGACACCAACCTCAAAACCATTCAAATTTTCAAAGAAATGGACGAAACAATTACCCTATATAATCGTTAAAACTCCGTTAGGCTTTTTACGATTTATAATCGATTGCGGCGCTGAATACAGTATTGTTAACAAAAATATTTGTAACCCAAAGTGGGAGATATTTCCTAAAGATAAACCCACTTTTCTTAGAGTACTCGGCCGTCAAATCGAAGGAAACGTACAGTACAATATCCCCTTATTTACCGAATTTAATAAAGAAAACTACTTCGTTCAATTTCTAGAATACCAATTTCATGACTATTTCGATGGACTTATCGGAAACAATATTTTGGTTCCCTTAAATCCAATTATAGACTACAAAAACCGGTTACTTAAAACAGATGATGCAAATATTCGAATATACCTAAACAAGGAAGAAGAGATCTATGAAAATAACTATCATAACGATAAATCGTTAGAGGTGTTTTGTAGCGAGATTTTCGAAAATGAATTAACTGAAAAACATTTTGCAGATCATCTAACGAATACTGACATATCTAAATTAAGATCTCTGTTACAATCTTTCAGATCAATTTTTTTTAAAGATGGTGATTTTTTAACATTTACGAATGAAATACGACATAAAATTAAGACAAAAACTGATATTCCGATATATAGCAAACTCTATCGGTACCCGGAAGTACACACACAAGAAGTCGATAAGCAGATTCATGAGATGCTGCAGCAACATATAATAGCGCCGAGCAATAGTCCATACAATTCGCCCATTTGGGTAGTCCCCAAAAAAGACGACAAAAATGGACTAAAACAATGGCGAATTGTAGTGGACTACCGAAAGTTGAATGATCAAACAATAGAGGATCGATTTCCGATGCCGAACATCGATGATTTGTTCGATAAACTCGGTAAATGCAACTATTTCTCTACCATAGATCTTGTTAAAGGTTTTCACCAAATTGAAGTTGAACCTTGCGATAGGCCAAAAACAGCATTTTCAACAAAAAGTGGTCATTACGAATTCCTCAGAATGCCGTTTGGGTTAAAAAATGCCCCTGCGACATTCCAAAGATTAATGAACAATATCTTAAAGGAATTCATAAATAAAATATGTGTCGTGTACCTAGATGATATTCTTATATTTTCCACAAGCTTTGACGAACATTTAGATTCCCTAAAAAAATTTTTTCAAAAACTAAAAGAACATAACCCAAAAATACAAGTTGGTAAATGCTGTTTCGCTAGTCTATCTACAAACTACTTAGGACATACAATCGTAAACAATGGAGTCAAACCTGACGAAAACAAAGTTAAGTCAATAATATCGATGAAACTACCGCGCACCATAAAGGAAATCAAACAATTTCTGGGTATAACCGGTTACTACCGAAAATTTATAAAAGATTATGCGAAGGTAGCATATCCCATGATTAGATATTTAAAAAAAACAGAAAAAATTAATATGTCAGATCCTCAATACATTCAAGCTTTTAAAACCCTTAAAATTTTACTTACATCCAACCCTATTCTAATAACGCCTGACTTTGACAAAACTTTTGTTCTAACTACCGACGCATCAAATTATGCATTAGGATCTGTTCTCAGCCAAGGGAGCCATCCGGTATGTTATGCTTCGCGCACACTTAATAATCATGAGCGCAACTATTCCACTATCGAGAAGGAACTCCTAGCAGTCGTCTGGTCAGTTAAATATTTTAGGACGTACTTATATGGCAGAAAATTCATAGTTCGCACTGACCATAAGCCTCTTGTGTGGTTGAATGGAATAAAGGAACCAAATATGAAGTTACAGCGGTGGAAAATTGCACTCAACGAGTACAATTTCGACGTCGAATATCTAAAGGGAAAGGAAAACTGCGTAGCAGATGGACTTAGTAGGTTTATTGAGCAAGACGATAAAGGAAAAGTGTCTGACATAAACGACGAAGTTTATTTAGCACATATTTTTGGAAATGAAACCATTTTAAACAAAAGTTGCGATAATGACGATGAAGTCATATGTGCAGCTTCAGGTCACATACACAATGGCAGTGATATTTCGTCCACGGGCGCTACCGTCCACAGCGCTATAGAAGACGAGACCCGATACATATATCTTACCGAAAAGCCTATAAATCTGTACAAAAATCAAATATATTTGTCTTATGACACAAAGGAAAAAATTACTTTTAAAATTATTCACAGCAAGATTCAAAATCATGTGAGAATAAGCAAAAACAGCAGTGACTTACTAAAAATAATGAAACAATTATTGATAGACAAAGGACTTATGTGCATACACTGTGAAGATCTATCTTTGTTTCTAAAATTTCAAAATCTTTATGTCCAATATTTTTCTATGAACACCAAACTAAAACTTATTAAATCAAGTAGTAGACTTCAAGATATTGTTGATAAAAATGAAATACTTACTATAATTAAAAACGAGCACATTAAAAAAAACCATAGAGGAATAAATGAAATGTTTTTGGAGTTAAAAGCCGTGTATTTTTACCCAAACTTAAATATAGAAATACAAAAATTCGTCAACAACTGTGACACTTGTAATGTAGGTAAACATGACCGACAACCCCTTCAAATTCCATTGCAAATAACCGAATCACCCAAACATTTTAACGATATTATACACATTGATATCTGGTTCCCCGAAAGAAAGAAAATGTATCTTTCCACTATTGACAAGTTTTCGAAATACGCCACTCTTCATAAACTAGAAAATAGAAATTGGGTGGCTATCTTAGGGGCAATAAAGCAAAGAATTCAGTTCTTAGGAAAACCAAACAAAATTATATCTGATGGAGATACTTGCATAGTTCATTCTGCGGTTGAGGAGTTTTTGAAAGAAAATTGTATTTGGTTCCACAAAACTACAGCTTCGCACAAAACTGGCAACGCTGATGTTGAAAGATTGCACGGGACGTTGAACGAACATCTAAGAATATTAAATGCAGACAACGACAACTCGGACTTTGACGACAAATTGTTCAAAATTACAAACATTTACAATGAGACTATTCATTCAACTACCAAAATGAAACCAATTGACTTTATTAGGAAAAATTTAACAAAGGGGGACATTGATTTATTGTCTGATAAATTTAAGAAAGAAAAAGAGGTGAAAATAAACCGTTTAAATTTGAATAGAAACACTAATTCGAATCAATGTATGAACATAGTTAAAAATAGGACTGTGGTTAAAAGTAGTCCGAAATATAAAAAATTAAAGAGGTTTACAACGAGCGGAAATTACGTAATCGATAACACAACAAAAAGAAACACTAAATATTATAAAAAACAGTTTAAACGTAGATATAAATACCAACAATAACTTGAATCACCACAACTTCCTGTTACCTTCTTTTGCATTGGTTTCTTATTAGTCTATTCGATCAACTAATTTGATTTTATTTAGTCCCTCGGCCTCCATTATTATTTCCATTTATTTTAGCTTGAAAACTATTCTTTCAATTTGAAATACAGAAGATTTATTATGATTTTTTAAGTAGTAAATGTCAAATCACGGGGACATGTTCATAATGGATGCATCCGAAGTATGTTTTCGCTGTTGTAGGGTTTATTAAGTGATAAAATTTCGAAAAAATTAATAATTTACTTCGTTTTTTTAAACGGAAATATGTAGTCATTTTAAAATAATGTAGTCAGATGATGATGATGAAGTGAAAAAAAAACTCGTTGTAGTGCTTTTGGGGTACGGACAAAATAAATTTCTAAAATCTACTGGAGTTGGTAACCCTAACTTGGTAACCCTAACTTGGTAACCCTAACTTCGTCGATAAAAGGAGCGAAAGTAATGACAAGATAAGTTAACATTCAAACAAAATTAATAAAGAACAAGTGCATGCATGGTCAGTGATGAATTATTCTAAACTGTGAGGCCTCCCGAAACTTTTTGATGTCGAACCGGCGAATCGCACAGGAATTATTCTCGATTTTTGGTCACTTTGATCTCGTCGGCAAAGGAAGAGGAGAGGGTATAGGGTGATACATCGTGAGTTTTGATTTTCAATAGGCTTTTTTGACCGATCACGGGTGACTCCTACACAAGTGTTTGTCATTTTTGTTCAGTATCATTTGGCAAGACACCATGGACAAACTCACACCACAACAGCGACTCCAATCTGTAAAAATTCAATGAAAATCCGGAAAATTCAATGATTCAATTTATCGTGAAATTTTGTTCAGCGATGAAGCCCTTTCTAGCTCAATGGATACGTTTATAACAAAATGCCCGTATTTGGGCTGATGAGGAGCCCGAAGAGTGCCAAGAGCTACCATTACATCCATTAAAAACAACGGTATGGTGTGGATTATGTATATACAGGCTGTTTTTTTTAGAGATATAGAACTTCAAATTGAAATAAAACACAAGAAAATCGTTTTAATGTCCATCAATTTGGCTTTCTTGGAAGGATAATTTTATGCCATTATGATTTCGGGCATGTGGCCGCCGCGGCTGGTTCGAACAAAGACACGTCTAGAGGTCCAATTTTCAACCACCTTTTCAAGCATTTGGGGCTGTATGTCGGCAATAACGCCACGAATGTTGGCTTCCAAGTCCCCTTACGTTTCTGGATTGTTGGCGTAGGCGAGCGACTTCACATATCCAAAATAATCCAATGGTGTCAAATCACACGATCTTGGTGGCCAATTGACAGGTCCATTCCGCGAAATTATGCGCTTTGATGTTTCCTTCAATAAATCGATTGTGACGTGCGCTTTGTGGCATGTAGCGTCGTCTTGTTGGAACCACATCTCATCCACATTCATGCCATCCAATTCGGAAACAAAATAGTCGGTTATCATGGCTCTATACCGGTGTCCATTAACGGTAACTGGCTCTCCAGCATCATTTCGGAAGAAGTATGGCCCAATGACTCCACCCGCCCATAGAGCACACCAAACAGTCAGTTTTTGTAGATGTAATGGCGTTTCAAGAGTCTCATGGGGATTCTCTTCACTCGAAATGCGGCAATTTTGCTTGTTGTCGTTCTTGCACAAGCTGGATCTTGTAAGGTCGTAAGAAGAGATCTTTGCGCAAAATATTCCATAAAGTTGATGGAGAAAGCTCCAATTGCGGCAATTATTTCTTCGGTGCGCACTGTTCGACGTCTCTGCGGATGCGTATTATCAGATAGAGTAAATGTAGTGCGAAAACGATCCATGGTTAACCGAATTAATTGCTCTGATGGACGATTATGTCGACCATAAAATGAACGGAGCTTGCGGTAAACCTTGCGAACTGAACCATTATTTTCGAAATAAATTTGAACGATTTGTAAGCGTTGTTCATTTGTCAACCTGTTCATGATGAAATGGCAAACCAAACTGAACATAAATGACATTAGAGTTGCCAGATTTGACCACAAAATGTCAGTTTTATCTCTATGCGAAAAACCAACCTCAAACACCCTTTATAACCATATTTCTTCAAAAATGAGGCAAGTCAGACTGTTACCGTCAATGATAACCGTTATAGTGCCATGTTAACCGACTATGTGCTTCTTGAAATTCAAACACATGAGCACCCGTGAGCACTTAATTTCACGTTCTGCTACGGTAATTTGGCCGCCTAGATCGTGCGATATCACACCTTTAGTCTGGGGACATGTAAGTCTCAGGTCTTCAGGAACAAGCCAGTTACAATTGACGCTTTGGAAGGTCGATATGCCCGAAGGAGTCGCCCAAAATTGGACCTTCCGAATGGACCACCTCAGACGTAGTCATGGCCAACATTTACATGATATCATTTTCCAAAAGTCAATTATCCTCGTGTACGTGTACACTGTTTGTTTTAAGGAAAATCCAGTTTTTGCATAACTTTAAACAAATATCTGAAAACATTATATAGTAGCTATAATAACCAAAAATATGATTAAAAATAAAAAATGAATCATTCAATCAAGATAATATTTGCGCTGAGCTCATCCTTCATTTGTATTTCATTTGCGGTCCAGTCATGTTGTGTTGTCTAATATTTACTAAACAGAAAAGTTGCAAACAGAAAACTGTTGATTTTCGTTTGAAAATTGTTAAACACAGCATATAGTATGAGAGCTTAAAAGAAGATGATGAGGACACACATAGCCTTCGGGAATTTGTAAATTCCATTCGAAAAGAAATGCCTTGGTCCAGAACTAGAACTAATGCATGCATGTGCATACATATATTCCGGATTTTGTAATCTGTCAAAAGTTTGAGGACACGAAGTTAAAATATTGAACTTTACTTTCTCTCCCTGGGTTCTGCAGATAGAACCATCAGTGGATGGAGAAGGCTAGACGTCAGTGGTGGCTTCCTCCTTTTTCTCAAATTGGATGATGGATAGGTATTAGGGTAAACTGTGAGAAAACTTATGCAAATATCGTTTCTTCCAGTGGTACGTACATACACATGTGCCAGGACATGCAGCATAGTAACAGTCCTAAAATCATGTAAGCGCACACAGTGTATGCTGTGCACACACAAATAATGCTTAGTAATGCACAAAGAAATGCACTACTGCTGCTGCTTCAGCTGCTGGAGTGAGACAAGGAAATAAGTATCAGAACGAAGAGTATACCGTACTAACTATGACACACTCGAGGACAAAAAAACACAAAAAAAAAAAGAAAAAGAAAATCTTTTACCAACGTACGAATTTTCATAGCGGAAAGCAGAAGGCGGAAAGCGAATCCTTGCAGTTTATCGGAAGCAAATGCACACACATATGGCTCTGCTTCTGGTCCTGGTTGTATCATGTGTTGATCCAGCATCCCTTCGCCACGCTCTTTGACACAGATCGTTGTATGTGAATGGAAATGGAAATGGCATGGGGCATGCAGAATCCTTTAACTTCCTTCTTCTATTTTTCGATAAAATTCCGAACATTTTGTTAATACGTGGACATGGAATTCATGCATATGTGATTCCGAGCACACACACTGGCAGGTCGGGGGCAAACTAACGGCAAATATCCAAGTGTGTATTTGTGTATGTTATGAAGGAATCCACCATAAAATTGGAATTAAATTTAAAATTCATAGAAACTAACGGGAAGTGCAGAGGCACCTCGATGCCACCACATCTCGTCGGATGTGAAGCGTTCAATATTTAAATTGCTACTGCTACTGCTACTGCTACTGCTTCAGGTTTCTGTGTCTGATTTTTTTCGTTTGCTTCTTCTTCTTCTTCAGACGAGTTCTGTTGCAGGGCATCATCAATGTGATGCACAATTTGGATATGCAGTCGTCGGTAGTTGTAAGGCGTCCTATATAATGTTTGTAGGATATGCCATGTGACCCAATAATGTGCGTCTTTTGATTTTCGATGCCATTAGATGGCGCATATACAAATACGTTGCAACTGCACTCGGGCTTAAAGATAGTGCATGCCAGAGTTTTCCGCTCCGTAAAGGAGGAAGGGAAAGGCAGAAATTTCAAATGTAAAGAAGAAGGGTCCCTTTTTTCATATAAGTATCTGTATTTTTCTTTTTTTTTTTCTTTTATAGAGTCACGAGGTGAACGCGTTGCATTCATTCATGCATTGATGCACTGCGGCAGGATAAAATGAATCGATTACGAGCTAAGTGATTCAGACCAATAGACGAAGAAGAAGAAGAAGTAACCAAGGCAGAGATGCCGAGAATAGACGAGATGAGATGAATAGAGATGAGCAATATAAATGCCAATCGAGTTGGGGTCGGATTGCGATTTAGCAGCAGATGTGGCATGGCATCTAGCTTAAACGAGAATACGGAACTCATTTTGCTTTCGTGAGGTGTATGGAAGCAGAGCAGGAGGTGAGCTGAGCATATGCGAGCAGCGAAAGTAGTTTGTGCATTTCAAAGGAGATCCAATTTCGCACGAACATGATGTTATAGCTTTGAAGTGTGATACGAAGGTTCGGTTCTAATGAAATTATATTTGATATGGCTGTTGGCTATGACGCTATGTCTTGAAGCTTTGTGCACTTTTGATTGGCAGTTGACAGCATGCAGAATATGAAATGATATATTTTACGGCAGTCAATTCAATTGTGCGATAGATAAACAAGAGCAAGACTTTAATAACAGGTAACTTTTGGTATGATGAAATGATTCAAGTGGTATTCGTTTTTAACCAAATTAACATCAGGCCAATTGAAGACTTGCGGGACCTTGCAAAGGGTCATCCGAGCATCCCAGCAATTGTGCTTATAAAGGGTGATTTTTTAAGAGTTAAGATTTTCTGGTTGCCAGCACTGGTTAGTAATGGCGTCCAAATGTCATCTGTCAAAATAAAAAGTTTTTAGTATTCTCTGCAATTTAATCATGAAAAGACTTACAAACGAGCAAAGATTGGAATTCATTATCAAAATTCGTGCTCTGGGAAAAATGTGAAAATCCGCTGTTTTAGCGATGAGACTCATTTCTGGCTCAACGGATACGTAAATAAGCAAAACTGTCGCATCTGGAGTGATGAACAGCCACATGCCATACAAGAATTACCGATGCATCCCGAAAAAACGACAGTTTGGTGTGGTTTATGGGCTGGTGGCATTATCGGTCCATTTGTCTTTTAAGACAGCCGTGGAAGAATCGGCGAACGATATCGATTCATGATACGAGATTTTTTTTTTTGCCACAGTTGGCTGAGTTAAAATTGGTTGTGGTGGTGGTTGGAACATGTGGTTTCATCAATACGGTGCCACATGCCACACAGCTCGTGAAACAACGGAAATGTTGAAGGATGAATTTGGTGAGCAGCTTATCTCTGGAAATGGCCCTGTGAGTTGGCCGCCAAGATCATGCGATTTAACGCCTCTTGATTATTTCTTGTGGGGTTATGTAAAGTAGTTAGTCTATGGGCAAGCCGAACACGATTGAATCCTTACAGGATAACATAAAACGCGTTATTCGTGGAATACAGGCCGAAATCCTCGAAAAAGGGACGCAAAATTAAACCTTTCGAATGGACCATTTGAAACGGAGCCGCGGACAACAGATCTCGCTCTCTCTCTCTCTTCCTCTCTCTCTCTCTCTTCCTCTCTCTATCTCTCCTGCAAACACATATTCTACCCCCATCACATCACTTGCAACGCAAAAAACAAGAAGAAAGCTATCCGTATACATGTTGAAACATAATTTGGAATGAAGCTGCAGCACTTGAAGCTGTTGTTGGGCTGTCGCCGCTACACATTTTTATCAGAAAGACAGCTGCTACAATTGCACTAAAACTGCAACTAGAACACAAGTTTGAGCAAGATGACACACAACTGCAAGTGGGACATCTGAAAATACTCAATTCTCTTCCGAAAACAGACATGACAGACATGTTCAGCACACAAACTATTGTTAGGGAATATTGGTTTGATAGCCTGTTCTCAATGGTGTCCCGAACGTGGACCCAAAAGGTCTGGTTTGGTAACACCGATGGATCAAAAATGATTTTTGGAGTTAAAGCTATCGTCTTTGCACCCAACACCAAAGTTTCTTTACCAATGGAAATGTATCCCCTGTCGTCCAATACATAGGACTCGATGACAGTGAAATGCTGCTACGATGCTCTGCAATCCCAGGCCAAACTCAACAAAGCCACACTTGGATGGGTCCCCGGCCACCAAGGAATTGCAGGTAAACGAATTGGCTAGGCTGGTTCAGAATCCGTGATCTTCGGACCACATGAGATATAATTTTATATCTTTTGGGTGTCCATTCACCCAAAAATTAACCCCAACGAGAGAACGGACTTTGAATGCTTTTACTGGTCTCAACCTTGACTGCTAAATTGTACGAATACTTTTGTTCGTCAGTATAAATATTTTATATTTGGCCAACAAACACTTTTATCATACACCGAATCCCAATACCAAATTCCAAAAAAGATTCTATTTATTGTTACTGTTGTATGTTTGTCCAATTTTCTCAATCACTATTTTTTATGTCGCCAAGCCAATGTCTATGTTTCGCTAAGGGAAAGGTTTTTTCGTTCAAGTTAAAAAAAAAAGTTTTTCCATCTATTGAATACAGTTACTCTTATCTAGAGAGACAAGAGGCACATCTAAAATTTACGCCACTTAGCCACTGAGAAGCCACGAACTGTATATGGGTATAGTACTAGATGAATCCCAGTCCTGTCTGCCAAATATAGTGACTCTTAAGATTTTTGTCGAATGTTCAAGTATCGGAAAGAGGCTTCTATGGTGTTCTCGAAGGAGCTCAATGAGCTGCAGGTTTCGCAATTGTAACTGCAATATAAAATGTTACGCCTATTACTACTCATTTACACCAAGCGAGGCTTTTTCGTAATGAAGAAAAAAATCAAATTATATAATCGATAGAGAAACAAACCTTTCTCAAGAAATGCACATGATGATGATTTGAAATCCGTTCTTTGCTCATTCGGATTAACGGCAACACACAGACAGACCCAATTTTAATAATTGCAACAACACCTACCAGAAATTTCGACATAAGATACCTCATAGATCCTAAACACTTAGCGACGACTCTTGTCATCTGCCACATGTGACCTTTCAGCTATCATATCTCATCCGTCATCTGTCAACTGGCATCTTTCATCTACCGCCTATGTTCTTCAAACTTTTTACATACAGTTTTTGTGTTGAACATACACAGTTTAGATAGGGTAAAGGTATGCTTACACGGCCATTTCTGCGGGTCATTTGAATGACGCTGTGACGTAATTCCGCCCGTGTGATCGCCATTTTTGAGATGACATTTTCGGCGTCATTTAAATGACTAGAAAAATGGCGGACCAATTGACATGAATTTTCTGCCATTTAAATGACGGAAACAAATGGCTCACACCGATCGCTCTTTAATGACGCCTACGACAAATGACTAAACTTTTTGGCTGTTATGTCATTTAAATGGCAGCCTCTAAAAAATGACAAGATACGAAATTCCAAATGACAAATGACGCAGCATCATTTAATACGATATCTGTTCCTTTAATTGGGTTTTTGTCTCGTGGCGAAAGGAAATAATAATTAATAAACTGTTTTCACTTGAAGGTCCTTGGAACATCGATAAAGGACCTTGAATCCTTTAAAAAGGATGCCAATATTTGCTTGTTCTACTCTTCAAAACCTCATTTGAGGCCCATATTATGTGTATGGGAAAAGAAAAGCATTCCACCATGTGCAATTGATGATGACGTCACATAACAATACAACCACAACAATAAGAAGAGAAGAATATTGTTGTGGTTGTATTGTTATGTGACGTCATCATCAATTGCACATGGTGGAATGCTTTTCTTTTCCCATACACATAATATGGGCCTCAAATGAGGTTTTGAAGAGTAGAACAAGCAAATATTGGCATCCTTTTTAAAGGATTCAAGGTCCTTTATCGATGTTCCAAGGACCTTCAAGTGAAAATTCATAGCAACAGCAATTTGATACGTGATTTTATACATTTAAAAAAAATGTCCTATTTTTTGGATTAAAGGACCTTTTTCGATGTTTCAAGGACCTCCGAGTGTATGAAGTCACATAGCGCATTTGGTACTACTTGTCAAACCCGGTACCACTTTCGTACCGGTACGAAAAGGTACGAAACTATCAGCTTAGTTTCGGATCACATCTTCAGCTCGTAATTTTTACTACTATCCAGCACACACGCTGCTATATACCGCAATTTCCATTCCATTCTATTAATTAAAAAAGTCGTACTAAATGACAACAGCTATATTTTCGTCATTGGTCATTTAAGGAGGCATTTGTCATTTCGATGGGCATGTCATTACCATGTGATCGCCATTTTTTCGCTCGGCATTTAATGGCACCTCAACCGAAAATTTAAAATGACTCGTAGTGTCCGTCATTTGATTTTGGGACAAAAAATGACAATGATAGTCATTGCGTGTGATCGGAACTTTTTTGCCAATGACCAATGACGAATCATAGCTCCAATGTCGCTCTAGTGCGCCATTTTTTCCAGTATCATTTAAATGACTCGCAAAATAGACGGTGTAATTTTTAGGCCTGCCTCTTTTAAGCGAATGTAAGGGATCGTTGATTGCCATTGCCTTTTTGACGGGGTTCGTAGGATCGCTAATTTGAACATGACAATACCAACTGAGTCGGTCGTGCTCCAATTTTTTCGAGATGAGTTCTTTGACGTGAAGGCTTCCTCGGATTCTGGAACTTTTAATTCGATCAAGCTTTGTTACTCCTGCTGTCATGCGAAGCAACTTCATCTCAGCTGCTGTCAATTTGCCCTCATACTTTTTATACATTGTCCAGCATTGTGAACAGTATGTGAGCGCCGGACGCACAACTGCGGTGTAGAGCGGGACATTTTTCGGTCACAGAAGATGGCAGAGTTTTCCTGCCCGACCCGTGAAGAGTCCCTGCCTGAGATACGGCTGCCTTCCATCCTCTGCGATCCCGAGCACGCTGCTTCCAGTTGTCCAGACCAAGCGCTCTGGCATCCGCGATGGCTTGGTCTTTAAACGGAGGTTCGGTCTTCCTTGTCGTCCCGAACCTGGGGGCTGGGATTCGAAGATCCTCTTGGCTGGAGCGTTGTTGTCCATTCGCTCGATGTGGCCGAGCCAATGTAGTCGACGAGTTTTAGCTTTTCGGACTACATCCACATCTTGGTACAGCTCATAGAGTTCGCGGTTGTATCTTCTCCTCCATTCGCCATCCTTGCACACAGGATTTTTCTTTCAAAGGATCCCAGTATTAACTCTCCTTTCCTGCTTATCGTCCAGCACTCGGCGCCGTATAGCAGAACTGGCAGGATAAGGGTTCTGTAGAGCATGCACTTTGTCCTTCGAGTTAGGAGTTTTGAACCCATTTGTTTTGGCAAACCGAAGTAGCAGCGGTTTCCTAGGGTAATTCTTCGACGGATCTCCAATAAAATGTCATTTGTGGAGTTGATGTTTACGCCGAGGTAGATGAACTCCTTAACTACCTCGAAGTTGCTGCTATCAACAGTGACATTTTGTCCTAGTCGGTGGACAGATGATTGTTTGTTTGTTGATAGCATATATTTAGTCTTGTCCTCATTCACTTCAAGGCCAACTAGTTTCGCCTGTTCTTCAATAGCCGTGACAGCCTCTATCACGGCACGCTGGGATCGACCGATGATATCTATATCGTCCGCATACCCCAGCAGTTGGACTGATTTGTTGAAGATAGTGCCTTCCGTGTTGACACCTGCCCTTCGCACTATCTGCTCAAGAACAAGATTAAAGAAATCACACAACAGCGCATCTCCTTGCTGAAATCCGGTGCATGTTTGAAAGAGTTCAGATGAGCTGCTGCCAAACTGCACATTGCATCGCGTGTTATCTAGTGTCATGCGACACATCTGGATCAGTTTTGACGGGATCCCGAATTCGGCCATCGCCACAAAAAGCTCCAGACGATGAATGCTGTCATATGCGGCTTTAAAGTCGATGAAGAGATGGTGTTTTGGTCTTTTCCTGCCACTTCATCCACCCTCATGTGACCTTTCTAATAGTGTAATAATCTCAAATATCATCAAAAATGGATTAAGAAGGTTTACACTCTAAGCCGACGGTTTATTGGTGTATCAAAACCAAGCAAGAAATCATACCTAGAATCCAATGTGAGAAATTCCTCTGAATACGATTTAAAAATCAAAAAATTAATGTTGGCACAAACACGACACCCAGTCCCAGTAAAATATTAATGCATACCGAAAACAAGACAGTACTTTCCCCACTTTACCATTGGAAATGTTCTTTTTATCCATTTCAAAAGTAAAATATACTTTTTACCTTAAATTTACAGATGATGACAGAACACCTACCTCTGTTGTCTTTTTATGCAATTTCGACTTAAAAGCCTCACAAAAAACTTTCCAAAAACTTTTCGACAAATTAATGGACTCACGGACAATAAAGCCTTTCAAAAGTATTTTGCAAAACTTTAACGAGACTTTAAAAACTCGTACCTACCTTAACTTATTATTGTGCCATTCATTCGAAGACTCTTCCAGTAATATCATTGGGGACGCACAAAAACCCATACAAGTCGAAAGTCATTTCAAACAATTTTCCCCTTCCCTTTACTGCATGAAACTACACTTAAACCACATTATCACTCAGAGTCAGTGCAGTGCTCCCTAAGAATACAGCTCTCCGTGTCGCCATTTGCCAGAGTAGATGCGAAAACAAAAGTCCTTCTTCTTAAACAATCATCGAGAGGGCGATATGAGGAGTGCTCCTCTCTCTCTCTCTCTCTGAGTCACGAAATCTCTCGACACAAAAATACTAAAATACTTAACCTAAATTAATAGAAAGTTGTTCATTTTCGTAAATGCGGCACCAAACACGCATACAGAAGCGTGTACCCTAAGAAGAAGGAATTTCGGGACGACAAGCAAGAAATACAAAAAAAAGGAGCCAACCTCAACTTTCTTCAACACACCACAGTCATTGTAGTTTAATGCAACGGAAAACGGAAACCACTGGTAAAATAAATAAAAGAAAAGCCTCATCCTTCCAACACTAAAAACATAAAAAATATATATACTATATACAAAACAATGGAGCACCACCATCCGCCGCCGAGGGAATTGTTGTGGTGTATTAAGTACCTAACCACCCTTTTCATTAAGTTGTAAAAACACAAGACCCAACTTTTACTCTAAATTTCACGATATTTCTTTCCGCTTGCCAAAAACGGATTCTTCTTCTCGACCAAGAAAAATCTTAGCTTTCCTCCTCTGCAGAGGAGTCGGAGTTGGTATGAGGCGTCAACATTTCTTTTTTTGTGAATATAACAAGAAAAAAAAAACAGCTACAAATACTTTTGAATAGTTTTTGTGCGGTGCACTAGAAAAAGTGTGGTGGCCGGGGTTAGGGAGGGAGAGATTGAGCAAAATTATTGTTGAAAAGGAGAAGAAACTTTTCCAGTTAGTGCAGTAGAGTCTTTAGCCCGCACCCTTCCATCCTGTCTTGTTTCCCTGGTGTAAGTTGTGAATTATAATAGAAAATCATCAAATCGGTGTACTTACTTGCGTTTGAACTGGTCGAGATTCCATGGAACTCCAAACTATATTTCACGTGTGTATTTCCAAAGTTTGACCAGTACTTGGCAATGCAGAGCTCCAGTATATTGTTTGGCTGTTCGGGGACGAAAGACACGAGAGATTATTACAAAACTGTATATATGTACTTGGTCGGGTAGTTCCCGTAAATTATTTGGAAATTAAGGGAATTGCATTTGAGCCAGGCCAGGACAGGCGTACACATTCTCACCTGAACTTTAAATGGCCAAGTCGTTTCATTCTCCGTCGTAACGTTGAGAATTTTCTGGGTCTCCAGCTTCCGGCACGAGGATGCCGGTAGCAATTGCATTGTGTGGACGAAGAATTTTCCAACATCTTTGTCACGATTTGCATCGGTAGACCGCATTTTCAAAACTGCAAATAAAAAATGTGTCGATTGGAATTCGTTTTGTTTTTGTTTTTTAAGTGATGCCCATTTATGGGTAAACTTACCAGCCCATGTGGCGTTGTTAGGAACCAAGATGAAATCACGTTGAATAGTGCTCGGTTGGAATTCTATGGCAGTTGGAGGTTCGAATACACGCGATACTTCAGTGTCAAGGACATGAGGTTGGACCACTGTGAATGGAATTTCAAATAGGGAGCCCTTTTCGACAGCGTTACTATCGTATGCATTGATTCTGGAAAGAGAGAAAAAGGACGATTTTATTAGTTTTGCCTTAATGAACATTTGGAAAGACTTTGATGATACTACTCATGATGTTTTTAGCTCCACATAAATTACTTGACAGAAGGTTAGGTTACTTTGTAGGTTACCATGTGTGATACAGCACAGATCTAGGAAGGTTTCCTTCCTTGAACCAGATGCAGTCTTTTAATGTTTGATAGATCTTCAAGATCATCGGGGAAAAAAGCTCCCAAGTGGAATGCTCGTTTAATAAAGAGAAGGGAATAATCGTTTAAGACGTACAAAAGTAGATATGTGATATATAGCCAAATTTTTTTTTCGGGTTAGGTTTGGTTAGGTATAAGTAGCAGACGGTTAGGCGTGCGACTCACTGAGACCTATGTAAGGTCCATTGTAATACCACGTAAATCTGAAGTTCCTGCCTACTCGTTGAATCATTTTAAGCTGCTAATAAAGCGCGAGAGACATTTTGGGTCGGTCGAGTTTAAATCGTTAAGATGATTGTAGAAGTTGTCTTTTCCTCCCCCTCCTTATCCATACAGCTCCTACAAAATTCGTATGAATAAGCGCCCAGCCTTGTTGCATGCCTGTCTATCAGACAGTGTCTAGTGATGACACCAATGGTAGCACTTATGTGCGATCTATTGAGGGTAATCAAGCTCCTTGAGCGTCTTAGATCCAGCTTAGGCCAAATCTGATTCAGTTGGCACAAGTAGTGGCACAAGTAGTGCCACCTGTCCAATTGTGGTTTGTTTTTCTCTATTGCATCCAGTTTAAACAAGAGTTTCCTAAGGAGCCTTTTTCAGGCAAGATTGAGAGGGTAGTTCCAAGCTTGGCGAGTTCGTCGGCCTTGCAGTTACCCGGAATGCCTCTATGCCCCGGCACCCAACACAGGTGAATGTTGAACTGCTCAGCCATCTCCTTTAGAGATGCCCGGAAGTCTAGGGCTATTATAGTTAATAGAGACAGAATCCAGGCATTTGATGGCCGCCTTAATGTCCGAAAAGATTGGAATATCCTTTACGGATAACATGTTGTTCTTTAGCCAGGACATAACGTCTTTGATTGCCATAATCTATGCTTGCAAAACACTACAATGATTAGGAAGACGGAAAGAGAGACTAACAATAAGATTTAGTCTGTCTGAGAAGACGCCTCCACCCACGCCATCATTTTTGATGTGGGACTGCGCTGCTGTAGCTTTCTGAAGCCTTTTTTGTATATAAGGTTCCAGTTTAGCTTACTATCGACGATAAGTCCCAAATATTTACCACCTTCGGAAAAGATCAGGTTAATAGGTCAATGTGTGGAATTTGGTATTACCTGATGAAAGCACAAGGTCAGTTTTGAGAAGGTTAACCCCAACCCATTAATTTTATTAGCTTCATAAGAGCGTTTTGAACAAGTTCTTTAAAAATATTAAGCTTTCCAAAATGGCAATAGCAACATCGTCCGCATAAGCAATCACTCTGCAGTCTATTCTTTCAAAGCATTATCATCAGCACGTTCATCACTAAATTCCAGGGGAATGCACCTTGCAAAGTTCCTCGACTTACAGATCTTAGGGCCTCTCAAATGAGTTCATAAATGACTCAAAGTCAAACTTTTCTTATTGGGAAATTGAAATATACAAAAATTTGCATCGGAACAGTGGGGCTACACAAATTGCGAAGCTGATATGCAGCAGTGAAGGTAAGATTAGACTGCATGCTAATTGGGCATATGCATGACCACAGATAAATGAGAAAACGTTGTTTATAAACTACTGGACATCATTTAAGGCATTTGTTATATGTTGTCAAATATAAATTAAGTTTTCAGTCAGAAAAAAAGAGTATAATAAAGGGTCCGCCTTCTAACGTTTTTTTGTTTTCAACCAGTGCTTATTTCGCGAATGGTAACACTTAGCTCATGTCTGATTTGACAGATAATTAATTTTATCCTACCGCTGAACGAATATGGTTGTGTATACGCTTGGTAATGTTGCAGAATGTGTGCGAAAATTGCGTACGGATTTTGGAAGAAGAGAAGTACCGTCAGCTCCGTATGTTCGTTATCTTGTGAAAAAAGTGAAAGAAACTGGCATCCTCATCGATAAACCAAAGCGTGAAAAGCCAAAAACAGTGCGTACACCCGAGAAATTTGCTACTGTGGCAGAAAGTGTGCATGAAGCACCATCAACATCAATTCACCGTCGTTCTCCAATTGGTTCTGGAGTTGAAGCCAACTGACCATCCAATGCGTTTTCGCTTCGCTAAGTGGGCCTGCGTTCGACTTAGAGAAGATGCCGATTTTTCCAAAAAAAATCATCTTTTCAGATGAAGCTCATTTTGATCTTGGCGGGTATGTAAACAAGCAAAATTGTCGCATTTGGGGCACAGAAAACCCGCACGCATACATTGAAAAGCCGATATACCTAAAACGAGTCACTGTTTGTGCGGATTTTGGTCCAGAGGCATAATTGGGTCATTTTTCTTCGAAAATGAGCAAGGAGTGGCCGTTACAGTCAATGGCGATCGTTATCGGGCCATGTTGAACGAATTTTTGTTCACAAAAATTGAAGAGGAGGATATTGGCAACATTTGATTTCAACAGGACGCTACACTCGATGTTTTACGCCCGGTTTTTGAAGATCGCATTATCAGCCGCAGAGCTGATGTCGTTTGGCCACCGCGGAGCTGCGATTTGACACCGTTGGACTATTATTTGTGGGGTGCCGTAAAAGATAAGTGTTACGCCGACATGCCAGAGACAAATGACGCTTTAAAGGACAATATTCGTGAAGCCATTGGTGAAATACAGCTGCACACAATCGCCAGCCAGCCGAGGCAGCCATTTGAATGAAATTATTTTTCATTATTAACCGGAAGGATTGTACTTTTAAATAAAAAAATAATTTTTTTTTTTATAGCATTTTCAAAAAAAAAAAGTTATTTGGCGGACCCTTTACATGGGTTGGACAGTATAGACCCAAAATAACTTCCAAATGTCAATAGCAAAGAACTACAGAAGTCACAGCATGGTGTCATGTTTGATGGTAGAAAGAAGCACACTTTTTTTTTGCTTCTGCGAGAGCCCAACGTAAATGTTACTTGCTGCAAGGATTAACACGCTTTCAACAGCTCTCTATTCCACCAATTCTGCGCAAAATTTTACCAAAGACAGCAGTTAACGCGTTTCGTTTGTATAAAAATTGTGACATTCTATAAGCAGTTGTAAGACGTCGTCCTTGCTTTTGTTGTTCTACTTTGACACTTCACTTAAAGGGTTTTTTTTGTCTATTGGGGACATGACCGCGAAGCTATAACTCTTCAGCAAAATCGTCCGGGCGTCTTTAATAATAAATAGTAAGAAGTACCAATCAGAATAGATTGGAAAAGTTGTCCCAGGTCGGTCGGACTATTCACTACAACCTGACTTAACAGTCAGTGAAAGGAAAGCAGAAACCCTCTGAGTGTTTGTGGGCAGTGAAATATATAACACAGAGGCGGACGTCTTTTAAACGACATTCGAGGTTCAACTGCCAATGTATGTATATGAGTGTGAGAGCGAAACAGCTACCCACTTTGGACAAAGAAACCTAAAAAGCCACGTCATGGGTTGACAAAAGAAATGTAGCCATTCGTGGGTTTTTTTAGTATTTATTTTTAACGAGGAAAGGGGAAATTGTTAAAAAATAATAGGGATAGTTTTGAAGCAAAAAAACAGGAGGAAAAAAATACTGGAGATGACAGACGGAATGACGAAAAGGAAACCAATTAAAAGTTACACAGAGTGAAGACAAATTCCACAAAGACAAAATCCATCCATTATGGTTGAAACAGTTAAGTGTATTAAAAAAATTGGTAGAATTTTGTATATGGACATATTATAAACTTTAACCTTCGTCAGGTTTTATAACCGTCAATAAAACTCCCAGCTCCAACAGAGCCCTTTTGTCGTTTTAAATTTTTTTTTTTGTCTATTTTCAGATACCCACAACGTTTTAAGGTGATTGTTTTCCAACCATTTTGATTTTCATCATCATTTATCGCTTCGGTTAAGTTTTTCCTTTTTGCCATATGTAGGTAGGTACCTATGTACATAATTTTTTTCAAACTCACCCATCCATTTCCGTTAAGCTACCGCTAAAACTTTTTTGCTATTCGTTGCACTTTTACCTCTGGCGGTGTTGCACATTAATTTAGTATTTTTCCGTGGGCCATTGGCTCCCCAAATTAATAAAGTGCAAAAGACTAACTAACAATTTCCCAATTTTCTAAAACAAACATATATCGAAAAAACGAACACAACAACAATCGATCGAGGAAAATTGAATTATAAAAAATGCCAAACATGCCATAGGCAAATAAATTGCAGATTGTCTGTCATACGGTTACTATGCTGGAATTCGTTCATTCGTGTCCTCTTATACTACTTGCTTTTGGTCAAAATTAGTCATTTAACATAGTTGCCACAATTTTTTAAAACAAATTTCCCTGACTAATTTGAAAGTTTTCCCTGAATGAAAAAAAAAAATAAAAAACAGTAACTCTTTAAGATTTAAGTAGTTTTATATTAGGTCGCCAAAGCTCTGTCCACTGTATCGGTTACAGCACCTGCATCATTCATTACAAGTTCACCAACAATTGCTGCGTTCTCGGCTTATACTCGTGAATGAGTCCACGACTTCCAATTTCCGAACAATTGGAGACAGATCGCGGGCAGACACAAGAAGAAGAGTAGGGATTGCCCGATGAAAGGGTTAGGTTTGAGCCACAAGAGTCGCTTATGGGTTCAATGAATGTTGGGGCCTCCAGAATTCGAGCTCCTGCGGTAGTCCAAAATACCACGGATGGATTTTAGCAATCTTTCTCACTCATTGCTTGTGCTTGAATTAGTATTAGTGTTTGCAGTCAATGCTGCAAGGATCAAGCAGTTAGACCCGTAAAAAAAGCTAGTACACCTACACGTATTGTGCGAATAATTGCGGTATATCACTTCAGACTTATGATTCGCATACATAACTCTTTTTAGTCTTGTTAACGTTATTAACTTTACGAACAAAATTAAATACGACTGTGAAGTCTAGTGCGCGAAATTCGACTCCCCGAATTCGACGAGACCTGGAACTTCGCTTGAGGAAATCCATTATTAATCATGACCTCAAGTGTGATATTACAATTACTATGTCACTGGCGCAGCTGTTGGTTCAGTTGACCATGACGCAACTGTATTAATATTTGGGGCATAACAGTCTGGCAAAGAAAAATAAAAAAAACTATAGTAATTTCAAATGTAAAATGTCTTAGGGTTACATTCGATATTTAAGAATCCATTCCCGTTCCATTTTGCTTAAATATTTATTATTTAGATAAAATAAAAAATTTAAATGACAAACAGCTGTTTCAAAAAAGTGTTCAAAGAAATTTCTTGCGCAGAATTTATTAAGTTTCTCATTGGAGGAAAAGTTATTTTCTCACTTTTACTATATTTATGAGTTGTAAAAAAAAAATATTTTCAAATATAAAAATGCTTCATTTTCATTTTGTGATTACCAATTATTTTACAATTTCAGTATAGCAGCAGGGCAGATTTCAACGAAATACATATTAAATTTATTTCATTGTGAAAGTTGTTAATTTTTTAAAATCAAAAATCAAAATTTTTCCTGACCGCTTCCGAAATTCCCTGACTTTCTCTGACATTCACTGACCAATTTTTCGTTCCTTGACTTTTTAGTCCAGTGGCAACTATGTTTAAGGTATGTTCATTACACGGCACGACACCATTTTGAAATTGAAAACTGTCTGAACGAAATGCCGTGATGCATTTCCAAATTTACCCAAGGTGAAAGAAGAAAATTGACATTTCAGTGAACTTAATAGATATTATTTTGATTTGAAATTTTTGTTTGTTTTATTAAATAGTACAATATGCTTAAAATATTCTCCTAAAATTTCAAATCAATTCTATTAAAATTCTAAGAGATAGACCCTTCGGAAGTTCCGCCCATCAGGTCACGTCAGTGCAGCGCTTCGCAGGTCTACGCGTTTATCTCAAAACTCAATGTTTTAAGTCGGTGGACACGATTTTTCGAAAAGTTATGAAGCGATTTTGTACAAATTTGGCACACATCTTATCTAGTCATTGAACGAAGGATTGTTTTTTATTACAAATAATTTTTTCGAGCCAATACATGGCAAAAATTTTACAAAAAAATTTGTTTTTTTGAATTTTTTTTTCCTTTATCCAATAACGAGATTTATCCATGTACTAACGAAATATTTTTAGTTTTTTTGATTTTAGATGAACCAATAATGAGTTATCCTGTCCACCTCAAGAGCACTTTTTTTTTTGAGACGTTGGGCGTTGGCGGGGGGAGAGGGGGGTAGGGGGTAGAAAAACCAAGATTCAACACTACACACGTTCATAAATTTGTTTTTAAAAGCTTTGAAAAAGAAACAAAATCCGGAAATTCTGTGAGAAAAGACACAGAAAAGTCCTTGTTGTGATTTGTGATCACGTTCATGGGAATGATCGTCATGTCGCACGAGACCCCTGCAACAAAAACACTCGCTTTCCAGCTGCATAGTGCTGTCCCTCAAACAACGTTTATAACATGCCTTATTATAATATCGAAATATTCTGTATACCTTGAGCCAGTTGTGAATATTATACAATCACAAAAGTTAGACCTCCTTGCATGTACAAAGCTTGTGCTTCTAAATAAATTGAATAATCTAAAAATTCGAAATGATAGATAGGTGAAGGAATGTTTCAATTTATAGGTTTATGCATGTTGAATGTCCACAGAAAATCTGGTAAAGTGAATGAAGAAGAAATTGTAAAAGAAGTGTTGGGAAGATTCGCTCAAGACTCACGCCACGCCACAAACCTACTATTAGATACCTTCATTTATTTTTAAACTGTTTGCCTTTATTTTGTAAGGCACTTTCACAATGAATAAAATACGCGAACAAAAGAAACTACAGGATTTTATTACATTATTAAGTAAATTTTGAAATTAACTAAATCCACTTCAAACTGCACTTAAGGTAAGGTTCCTTTTTTTTGCGCAGTACATATATTTGCACTGCGATTTATACATTGTATACCTACATTAATATTGTATTACGAAACGCCTGTCGTTGCAGTACTACAGCAGTACTGCATTTAGGAATTCAGCCTTTGTATTGGAACATGAATGAGTTTGCCCCCACTGATCAAAATCCTGCATACGCCCTTGGAGATAAGGTACCAATGGCTGAGTTTTCGGAATTTTTAAATAAAAATTTCACAAAATACTATTTAAATATGTATCTTTGACATGCTGAATTGTTTACACAAAAGATATGATTGTACCTATCAGGGTTTTCAATAAGAGCGCTACAAAAGTTTTTTTAAATAAAATAAAAACGGTTTTGGATATCAATGAAATTCTTTATTCCTGTGAAAGTACGTTCGATGCCATTATGTATGGAACTCGATTTCTTTTGCATGGCCACCACGGGCACGCTTGCAGAAGTCCAGACGCTGAACCCAATTTTCGACGGTTTTCAAGCATAAATCGGCCGGTACTGCTGCAATTTCACGTTCGATATTTGAACGAAGTTCATCAATCGTCGCTGGCTTGTTGGCATAGACCATAGACTTGACGTAGTCCTACAGGAAATAGTCTAACGGCGTCAAATCGCACGACCGAGGCGGCCAAGCGACTGGACCATTTCGTGAGTTAAACGTTCTCCAAACTTGGTAAATCAATAAATTGATTGTGACATTCGCTGTGTGGCTTGTGGCGCCGTCCTGTTGGAACCCATTCCCATTCACAGTAACGGCCCAATAACGCCGCCGGCCCATAAACCACACCAAACCGTAATTTTTTCGGGATGCAATGATGACTCATGGAGTACGTGTGGATTGCTGCCTGACCAATACCGCATATTTTGTTTATTGACGAAGCCATTCAGAAGATGATTTTTCGATGAAAATCCGAATCATTTTCAAGTTGTTGCTCAGCCCAATTCACGAACATACGACGCTTCTGGTGGTCAAGCGGCTTCAGTTCTTGCGTCAATTTAATCTTATAAGGATGTAGGCCAATTTCTTTTCGCAAAATTCACCACAACGACGTCACAGAGATGCCCAACGCTTGAGGACGACGTGTAAGAGACACATTTGGGCTTTCTTCAACTAAAGCCTCAGCGGCAGCAATATTCTCGACACTACGGGCACTTCTTTGTCTCACTGGCACGGGAACATTTTGTACTGTGCCTGTGGATTCAAATTGTTGATCTGCTAGGACGATCACGACGACCATAAATTGGACGTAGCGCTCTTAACGTTGAGGCCACTGACTCCGAATTTCGGTAGTAAATTTTAATAATTTCGACTCGTTGTTGTTCGCTCGTATTTCCATCATGAAATGGCAAACCTTACTGAAGAGAAATGTCAAAAGAGCGGCAAGAAATATGACGTCGTTTGCTCTCCCTGTCGCTCTACTTTTGTAGCGTCCCTGTTGAAAAACCCTGTATATATTAAAAAAAAAAATATAACCTCTGAAACCCACCTAACCCCTTAAAGGTTAAAAAGGGACCCCTCACATATGCCAAAGTTTATCGGGCATGTCATTTGTAGTTATTAAACGGATTTAAATTAATCGACTTCGCAAATATAACATAAAAAAATATTTCCCCGCAGAAGGCGCCCACAGAAAGCACAAACAAATTGAAACTTCCATCATTCAGTAAAACGTTCGCTATGCAACTATAATTGCACGTGCTTCACGTCTCTGTCATAAGACTCTTACTCTCAGTATTCAAAAGCATCAGTATTCCGCACATCAACAACAACAACAAAAAACACCCCTTAAAAGCCGCAATAAAATTACGGAAATTCACCCATTCAACCCGTCGTCGTATCGTAAATGCATTCCGCATTGTTAAAGTTAATTCAATTAATCACTCATGTTTCAGATACTTTCCTCAATACTCACTTCAAATTGTATAAATGTGGATACTACTTCAATTAATACCTGCATATTGATAATTTCCATGGAAAAACTGAAATTTTTTTTCCAATTGATTTTGAAGAGGGGGTGTTTTTTTTCCAAATTGAAACGTGTTTTTTCTGTTTTAAAAATTAAAAAAAAAAAGCTTTAAACAAAATTAACTTACACAGCAGAATGAACACCTGGCGGAAGGCCGCGTGGGTCCACTTTAACATTGATGGGCCGCGAGCCGTAGCACAAGTCCAGATATGATCCGCACTGGACAAACGGTTGGGATGAGATCAAATTCAGTCGAACATTAAAATTGAATTTATCCTTTGGATCTAGAAAAAAAACACACACACACACATATATATAAAAAAATATAGCATTTTAAACAAAAAAAAATAACTTTCAACATGTTTTGAAAGTGTTGTACATGTAAAAGTTTTTAGCATCCCGTTTTTTGTGTCATCACTTTGCCCGCAGTTCAGTGTCGTTATTTTATAATATGTACGAGTAGGAAGCACCATGTTGGATAGTCCTCAATTTTTTTCTCTTCTTATTGAACAAACAAAAAAAAAACACAGCAGAAGCAGAGCAGACCAATTAAAACGAAATTTGTTAGAAGCGGTTTTTAGATGAGTGGTTAAATGCGTTTGGGCTAATGGCATGAAGCCGGGACGCGCGCGTGATATCGAAATGTCGCTTTGTGCTTCGGAGTGATGTTCATGGATTAATGGGGATACCGATTTAAGGACTCATTCAGTTACCGTTACATGGTGTCTGGCAGTGTTTTTCCTTTCAAATTGGCTATCGATTATGGAAGTCAGTTTAATTAGTGAGCGAGAGATAGATTTTAAATGAAGACGCAATTTTATAAATTTGTGCAATTTTACTGCAAGGACGTTGATTACGTTATGATTATCAGAAAAGGGGGTGCTGGTGCAAAGGGATGTGACACATGTTCAAGGAGTTTCTTCACTGTGCTACTTCATGGGATGTTTTCGATTACCTTCCATTAAAATTAATTGTTGTAATGTTTTAAGTTTGGAGTGAAACACTTCCTTGGCCAAGTTTAAAAAAGTATGTAGCAACCACGGAACTAACATAAGTTGAGATCATACATTACGCCACAAATAAGGACTATTCACAATTCGAGATCAAAACCTCTTGCGGGTGTCAATTGACAGATAGGTGGCAGATTCGCAAGTAACATCCGTATAACCGATTTTCTATGGCAAGATGGATCTATCGATTGCTCGATAAACGAACTGTTAGAGGAACGCTTAAGGATCCATTTGCAGCATCTACCTCGATTAAAATGAATCTATTTCTGGATAACAGGAAAATTTCCTTTGTTGAACGCATAAAGCAGCGGAATAAGTTTGCCACTTTGAACCAAGCCTCAGCCAAAGAAATTGGAGGAATGTTCTTTGCAGTGATGAAACAGAGATAAATTTATTTGGATCTGATGGTAAAACGTATGTAAGAAAGAACAAAAAACCAAGAAACACCATTTAACTTTTACAGGTTTTTTTTTCCAATCTTTTGAACAAGTTCAAACATGACCACACAACTTTACCTCGACATTCTAAAGAGTGTCATACCTTCCTCATGCAGACGTAAATATGCCCTTTAGATGGACATTCAAGCAAGATAAGGACCCCAAACACATAGCCAAAGTGGTGACTGCGTGGTTCGAACAGCGAAGTGTATCGCCTGACCTAAATCCTGTTTGAAGAATAGGCCTTTAAGTTATAAAAACCTCTAATAAGCAGACGTTGTGGAGAGAAATCCAAGAAGCACAGAATGTTATATCCGTTGAAGATGTCGAAACCTTATTGACTCTATGGCAACAAGATGGGAGGCGGTTATAAAAAAACAAACTTCATGCAACTAAATAATATAATAAAATTATATATACATTTTTGATCTTTGTATTAAACATATGTAAAAAAGATATAGTTTGGGGCGAACGGTATGATACCCTATTCATATCCCTCCCGATAAAAAAGGCATAGAAAACACGTTGGATGACATTTTATTTGGTTTTTTTTGTAATTATAATCATAAAAACAGATTTTTTGAAAAAACGCCCTCAAAAAGTGGGCTTGGAAAAAAACGTGTAAAGGTTAAATGTTGAAGAGAATATTCTCTAAATATTATATGAAACAAATTTTTTCATTTTGTGAAGGTCTAAGTGCTTTATTCCATCAACTTTATGCTTAAAACTGTTTTTTCTTAGCTTTGGGCGTGGCAGTGGGCGCTTTAAAAAAAATGTTCACTCTACTACTTCGGGACCCTAGGGAGTACATGTTTTATGTCCATGTAGGGAGTACATGTTTTATGTTTTTAATTTCATTAAATTTAAATTTTCCGAGCTTTAATTTAAGGGCGGACGGACTTTGCTAAATATACTTAGGTTTTGGTTCTGATCATAAATATATATACTTTTAGGGGTCTACGACGAATATTGAGAGGAGTTACTAACAATTTGTCAAAAATAATATATATCCTTAGGATAGGGTATAAAAATGTTTCACTATTATTCTATTGACCACCAGAGTGTGTACATTAAATTTGCCTTACTAGATTTTTTCGTAAATTCGCATAAACAATAGAAATACATAACCATTTTAGTTTCACAGCCAAAAGGTGAGAGAGGGTGTTGCTATCTGAGAAAAGTGTGTAATAAATTGAAAGACTCAAATACAACTCATATAGAAAGATTATAATAATTAAGTTAACGATAAAGAAGTAAATTAAAGGCAGGCTTATTCAATATTTACGGTGAAGAATGAATTCAAGTCTGAAATTACATACCAACTTCCTTTTCATTTAAGAATACTGGTTCAACATTGACAGTTACTTCATAAGGTTTGGTTAGATGGCCTTTCCTTAGATGAATGCCCTTTGCGTGAAGTGGTCCACAACGAACGGAGAATCTGCAAATATACAAATAAAAATCTTAATGCGTGTGCTTTAAGTAAATGTCAAACACTTAATAAATAAGTGTGTGCACTTTGATTAATTTTGGAAACTTAAACTATTTTTGAACTAATACATTCTGTCCAAAACGAAAACTCATCTGCTACGACTGAAAAGTAGTGACCTAAGATCTTTAACTGGTCTTCGTACCAGTTTCAGTCCTCTCAACGAGGATCTCAAAACTATTAGGGTTAGAAACTTGGGCCTTTGTGAGTGCGTTTTGTATGGAAAAGGGCAAATTTGGGCAACCTTTGCTGAAGTACAGTGGACCACAGGGTCTAAGTGTTTGTTGTCTTCGGATAACTCCCCCTATATGCAATGACTTGGTCCAAATCTTAACTCTTAATACCCGCAGACAGGACTGGAGTCCCTCCCCTCCCCCCCTCAGATAGCACTCTCAAAGGCTTACCAATCCTTACAGATAGTTTAAATATGGAGAAGGAGACAGGAGCAGGAGTTTTCAAAGCACTGCGTAATAACCATTCCTACCAGAGCCTAACTGATTAATGCAGTGTCTTCCAAACTGGATCCACGATGTAAAGACGGCTGTTCAGTCGCTCCTAAAGATGGGACCACGAAAAGCGATCAACCCTTACCTGACCTGAAAAACGCGAAGTACCTAAGGGAATGCTGCTGCGTTCATGTTCGCGCCAAAATGGAGGGAAGCAGACAGGCTGGCCATTTGCTGCTAACGTGCAGATAGTACCTACTTTTGAAGCTATGAGCTTTATTAAAAGCATCTCGAAGAGTTCGGCTATGAAAAAATGGAAGTAGCCTGTTGTCCGCCATCGATAGTAAGAGAACGAAGATCCCAGTTTCCTTTAACAGAAACCAATTCCGAGTGCTTGTCGGAGTATTAACTGGGCACGTTATAATGGGAAAAGATCGCTTGTCCTGCATGGGAGCACGGTCCTTCAACAGCTTGAGCGACTTGGAGAAACATATTTTGCTGATTGCCCGGTCTTAGGTGGCGCGTACCTAAGACGATCTCAACCAACTTGGAATGCACAACTGTAGGCAGTTAATGCGTGCATTTGGGATCGATGTTACCATTCTTCAATGGATTAGAAATTTCCTTTCGGAACGTTCAATTCAAGTTGTTTTGGACGGTTTCAAGCCTGCAACTCACCAAATAAATGCTGGTGTTCCCCAAGGCTCCGTTTTGTCTCCGACTCTCTTCCTCATTATTATAAATGATCTACTCTCTGTTACTTCTAATCCTATTCATTGCTTCCCCGCTGACAGTACCCTAAGCGTTTCTTGGGCAACGCCTCTCATCTTCGGGTGTTGAACTGGAACGGCAACGTATGTTAAGCTCATTAAATTCCAATCTTGACAGCATACTTAAATGAGGTAAAACCATCGGACTGTAATTTAATGCTTCCAAAACGCAATGCTGTCATTGAAGCGAAACCTTAATTCTTTGCCATTAACCATGAATGGCACTTGCATCGCTGAAACCGAACGACTTTCCATTCTCGGTATGTGTGTTAATGACAACCTCCGTTGGAATGACCACATATTCGATGTCGCCAAGAACACTGCGAAATGTCTAGGCTTCCTAAAGCGATGCAAGAAATATTTTACCCCTTCTGATCTGGTGAGAATTTACAAGGCGTTTATACGCCCCAAACTGGAGTATAACGCTCATATCTGGTACGGTGCTCCAACAACATGTTTGGAGCTACTTTACAGGATTCAAAAACGTGCGGTAAAAATTATTGGCGATCGAGACATCGCGAATTCGCTTGACCCCCTTAGTCATCGTCGTAATGTCTCCTGCCTATCGTTGTTCTATCGATACTACCATCACAAGTGATCAAACGAAATAGCCAGTTGCATTCCTCCCCTTCAACACTTCAACCGTAATAGCCACCATGCCAGGAACGCTCATCAGTTTACCCTAAAGCCTATATTCGTTCGAACTATGAAATTTAAGGATTCGTTCCTCTGCCGTACAACACGAATGTGGAATGCTCTACCTCACTCTGTTTTCCTGACCATTGCAATTTGCAAACATTTAAAATCAATGTGCATCGGTTTCTCTCCTGTCTTCTAATTCCTTATTTCCTTAATTCCCGTGCTGTGTTACTTTCAACATTATAAGAGTGCTTGCAATCCATTTTGCACGTGCAAATTATAAAAAAAAACAAGTTAGACAGTGGATGCAGTGACAGTGTGACAGTTATGATCCCTCATTAGTGATCACCACGTCGTCGGAAATACTGAAAAAGAAGAACGACATCATTGGCTGGTGGCCCAGCAGCCTTTAGTGTAAACACGAAATACTGTCCCAGTATTTCAAGACATATTTAACTATGCACATCAAAATCATAATTTTTACTTAAAAACTGCAATCTATTTCCTCTTGGTTACATAACACGTTGTATTGTAACCAACAAAACGAAATATCTGTCGGAATTTTATAATGAAAACTACTTCACCCGTTTAAATATTATCACGCGAAATAAAGGACCGAATGTGCACTGACAACGGGGGACTGGAAATTCCTCAAACATAACTAACTACACCATTATCTACTTTAAATTCGTTTTACAATCAGACCGCACAAGACCGTTTCCGCCTCTAGCATGAGATAACCACACAATACTACGGGTGCCACCGGGTTCTATTTGTAAAAAGTTAAACAATCAAGCACATGCCCGTCCGTTTGTTTGAATGCTTGTCCATCTCAAAATGACATCCATTTCACTTGCAAGCTCATTCAATTTAAATTCCCACTTCACACTATATTGCCCGACCAAATATTAGCACTACGTCGTATTCAGTTCAGCAGCAGATGGAGTCCACCACACCACACCACACCAGTATAGTATTGTTCCGCAATTGTTATTACATCTCGCATAACTCATGCAAGTCCATAAAAGGAACACCCGTGCATGTCATACATTTCCAACCGAATTGCCCCCACACTCCGTCACTCTTACCTCAATAGTTTCTCTGCTGCGTCCTGGAACTGCGTCAAATGCTCGAATGCCTTCTCCACATTCAACAGTCCGCTGCCCTGAGCAAATGGGTCGACATAATTTAGTTTGGTCGCTGTAGCACAGATGGCACGCTTTATACTAAATGGTGAATACGGAATACCTTTCTGCTTCAAGCCAGACACCAGTAGGGCTACGGAATGGGCAAAAAAAAATGAAATTCAAGAAAATTACTTAGGAACGAGAGCATGGAGTTCTGTTTGTTTTGGTCCTCCACATGCAGCATCACCAGCACATGAAGCCCACTTTTTAATTAAGTTTTCGGAAAATTGTAAATAAATACAAGAACGGAACTCTGATGGAGAATTCGCGTGTGTGATAAGTACGCACCTACTGCTCCGGCGACATGGGGTGCTGCCATACTTGTTCCATTCATGAGCTGAGATTTACACATCGTAAACTGTGGTACCGATGTAATAGCAGCTCCTGGAGCGCACACCGTTACTCCTTGGCCGCCATCAATGCATGGGTCGCGTGATGTCCAGGTGTAAACATTGCCGGGAAGTTTCTCACGTAAAGCATATTCAGCCTCCATCATTTGTGGTGATACATATGCTCCGACACCTAGAAAATATTCAAAAAAAAAATAAAAAATTTATTTAAATTGCTTTGCAAAATTTAGTGAAAAGTTACACGTCAAAATTGTTAAGTGAACTCTCTACAAATGTAGGTTAAGTCCACAAGGGCTTTTGGTATTTTTCGAAGTAGTGTAGTGAAATATAATATCCCGTGGGTGCAGCGGTTTGTATGTTGGCTTCTGACCGGAAAGTGCGGATTCAATACCCGATGGCAAAAAACAATGCACCTCACCCATTCATAGAGAGGAATGTGTTGTACTCAGATGTGGTGGTGTTGGATCATTAGAGGATTATCTAGATTATCTACCAGGAAAGCAAACAGTGTTCGAGGATATGCAGGCTCAGTCTGGTTACCAATGAGCCAATTTCGCGCCCATTTATTGTTACTGGCAGATGTCGGGAGACCAACCAGAAGGTAAGAACGAGGTAGATGTGTGTGCTCAGAGCTAGTTAACACTGGGTACAACTCCCAAATTTTGTTTTAGATCTTGGCTCACGCATATAATATGTTCGAACCCGTGATGATGATTAGTGCCAAAAGAAGAATGATCACCATTTGGGATCGAAGAAGGAGCTGATGCACATTTGGATGATTAAAAGAGAAAATGGTGGAAAACACATTTCCACGGGTAAGTATCCACACAGCAACCTGGCGCTCTCCAGACGATCGAACCGCCAATCAAGTCAACCATGGGTTAATCGACTTCCTGAACGACTCTGACCACTTTCTAATTGCTGCCAGATTCAGAGCTCGACGAGAAAAAGTAATTCGTTTGACGTTAGATAGCCTTTTTTATAAGATGTGGGCAGATTAGCACGGCAACCAGGAAAAAAATCGTTTGTGCTCCCTATGAATGTTCAATATGTGGTTTAGTCTGGCGACAATCCTAGATCTTTGTTCATGAGATAATGGTTCAGGTCGCAGTGACTTGTTAGGAAGTCAGTTACGATTTAAGCATCAGGCTTGCTCATAGAGAGGAACTGAAGAGCTCCTTTTTTGTTGGAAAGCCCAATGAATTTTTTAGCATGGTGTAATCCTTGGATAGACTGCATATTTGATATTACTGCTGGGTAGTCCATAGAAGGATTCAGTGCCAATGAAGGGGGATGCAGAGCCTTTACGTGCTAGCTCGTCAGCCGCTTCATTACCAAGAATTCCTTCGTGTCCTTGGACCCAGTACAGAGTCACTCTGTTATGGGAGGTGAGTTGTTTTAGAATAGTTAGATATTTCCAAGCAAGTAGAAAGTGGAACTTGTAGGAATTAAGAGCTTTGAGTGCTGCTTGACTGTCTCGAGAGAATGTAGCTATTTGATCTTCTGAGATTAAGCCTTAAGGAACGATCAGACGGTCATCCAAACTTGTCATCCGGATGACATGCTGACGTCTGATCGTACCTTTAAGCATTTCCTTGTGCATAATTCGATGGCGTAAGTACTGCTTGGAAGATTGATGTTGTGTGTCCTAGGGGAACTGAAATTTTACAGTTAGGTCCGCTGATGCCTGCTACCGATGTTGACGTCTTTGAACAATCCGTAAACCAGACTGATTGGGACCTTTCTAGATTAAGGCCAGTTTTCCACACCGAGTGTTGGACACTTTAGCACGCCTGGAATACACAGAGCTTATGAAGAACGCCTGAGTGGGAAACTCGCCACTGTGCCTTAACCTACCGCAGACGGCAACAGCCAACAACAAAAGTGGTTCCAGTATTGCGAAATCACCCAAGAGGTAGCCGGAAACACAATAGGTTACCAGCCACCTCAGAGAACTCAGGGAAATGCTGCAGCACAAAACAAGGGTAGCAAGAGATATCCGTGCCAGGGGAAACGAGGAGTAGATCCTGCGTAGAAAGAGCAGAGAGTACGCAGTCTTCCTTAACTTGATGACTTTGATTTGATTTTTGTGATAATATAAGTCCTTTTTACGGCTTTTTCTACGAGTCCATATATGTATGTGAATTTTTTGGGATTGAGTTTTTAGATCTCGGATTATACAAGAAAACATTTTGTCGTTTGGTTGACATGTGTGTGGTGAATTCCTGCTTTCTCTGAAGACGAATTAATCAAATAACCTATGCGGCTCTATTTGATTTCAAACAAGCCGTCGCGGAACATCTATGCAAATTCGGTAAGGATGTAGTAGCAATCATAAAAGGACGTCCTACATATTTGACAACTGATGAAAGCATTGTACCCGTGTAGAAAGCAGGGAAGACCAGCGGACCCTCGAAATTAAAAATTAAAATGGAAAAAGAGCCCAAAAATCTCCATACAAAATTGTGGCATTTTTTCCTAGGAAACGGCTCTAATCCTATGGGTGCAAGTAATTTATTCTACAACGAGTTTTGGGCTCAATTTCCATATTAAATTTGCAAATTATACCAAATAAAGTGCACGACTGCGTCATACGAAACTTTTTATCAAAATCTAAGTAAGCGGATTTATTCAACTTAAATTCTAAAAAAATAGTAAAATTTTTCGAAATTCCCTTTATTAGTTTTTGAGATATTGACGGTTTTATAAATTACCGTTATTCAATTTTTATGCAAAAAAACTGGGTATGCCCCATCCCAAGTATCCATAGTACAAAAAAAGACCGAAATCGTTGGAACCATCTTCGAGGAAATTAGTGATAAGTGATTTTCACAAAAAAATTGTATGGCAGGTAGCGTCATTTCAAACGATAAAGCAGATACTAAAAAGATGCCCCGAGATGGAACCCCAAAAACTTTATATACGAACTTTGTAGCAAATCCGTCGAACCGTTTCGCCATACGGCGCCCGGACAGACATACAGACAGACAGACAGACCGACGACCTATATTCGTAATATCATCCCTCATACTCAGTTTGAGTTCGAAATTTCCGCATGATCGCAATAACTTCGTATAGTAACGCATATGAGAAAATTAAAAAGAGCCTTTTCCGGCGTAATTTTCATTTTCTTTTTTGGCTCTTTTCCTAAGATTTTGGCGTGATTTTCCAACTTTCTGGCGTATTTTCCTTTTTAATTTTTGGGGTTTTTTCCAAAAATACTACGCCCAAATTATTGTGGCCTTTTTTAAATACTTTTTGGCGTAATTTCCGGGGGCCATTTGCAGCTCCTCCAAATTCTGGAACACCAACTCAGTCAAAAAAAAAAGCCAGAACAATTCGGCAAATAACTAGATATTCCAGGTAAAAGGAATTAATGGTGCCAGAATTCATATCATAGTCAAGCAGCACTACAGACACTATCATCTAACACTGGAAATTCTATGACAGTGAAGCTTCACTAGGGAAGTCACTCGTTCTTTAGGCTAACTTCCTCTTTTTGATACAATAGCAGCCGTATTTATTAGATTTCCTTAAAACACCTCTCAGAGATTGTTTAGTTAAACAACGCGTAAGTATTTACGCAACCTTTACGCATCTTTGCTGAAATTCTGATTTATAAACGATTTTCCTCTGTGTTTTAACTAAACGAGGTTTGTGTCTAAATAAGTAAGAAAACTTACAAAACTAGTACCGAAAACATAAAATTCTACTACATTTGGCTTTAAGAGTGCAGAAACTCAGCTGCATTTGACAGATTTTTATTTATTTATGTGGAAATATTTTGCGTAGCATGATGAACTCCCAAAATAAAAGAAAAATGTCGGAAAATTGGGATTCCACTGATAAGGTACTATGAAATATGTTACAAAGGCACACATATGTCTCGGGTTACTTTGTTGGCTGAAGAAGTTAATTAAATCCATATCCTTCACAAAAGCCACGAAATCAAATGGCATTTTTATATCTTTTTATACCTTTTTACATTTTTTTGTTTTAATGAAAATATAAAAATGACATTTGCAATCAAAAACATATTTTACACATACTTTACAGAACGCAAATTTCGGTGTTTAGGTTACGCATCGCTTAAGCAACGTTGCTTTAGTTTTAAAAATAATGTTGTGCTGCGTAAGGGCAGTTTAAATATTGCGTAAAGTTACGCTGGCCTTAAAATATGTTTATAAATAAGGCCGTAGATCTTTTAGGTCGCAATGTCAGGCTATGTGGGCAGAGGGTTTAAAAAAAAAACAAAAAAAAGATATTCTATTGAACTCCGTAAAATTGTATTAGGTTGAACAAAATGTTCATCATTATGAAGGTAAAAATATGTCAAACTATTTTTAATGTTAATCTATCCAAGAAACGGCTGCCAAATCAAATCGCCGAATACAAATATTAATTATTTCTTACATGGATGCATTATTTTTGTAAATAAAATACACTAGGAAATTCATTAAGCCTTCCAAAGAACGCGCACCGAATCGACAGTCCAATTTGAAATGCTCACAATCAGATTTTTAACCAACAAAAGAAAATTTAACATCACCCACTAAAAAATAAAATAAAATACCTACTCCCGTCCTGCATCACAATAAAATAAAATCGATGTTAAAAAATCAGAAAACAATATTCAAGATTTATATCGCAAATTCGATTTTATGTGTGTCTAGAGAGCGAAATATGTCATCCATTGGATAAAGAACATTTTTTTTTGCATTGCATTTTACATTCTCTCCATATTGGTCAAATAAAGTATTACTCGTACACATTGTTTGTGAACGCCGACACTATTTACATCTAGTGTATATTTATTTATTTTTTTAATTTTATTTAATTGAAAATACCCGAAAGAGGAGGGCTGCTACAACAACAAACACCGGTACAACTCCCGCATTTGGCAATAAATAAAAGGCCCATAAAAATAAAAAAAAAAACAAAAACAAAAATACAACAACTCACCTATACAACTTGGCTGACTAATATCTGGCGGTGTGCCAATTGTGGATAGTGCCGGACCATGATTACCAGCTGAGGCAACCCAGACCACGCCATATTTGTTGACCACTTCGCTCATTAGTTCGCCAATGCGACTGCAATTAAAATTGATGTTGTGGTTAGTTGGAAGGGTTCATACATTTTTGCCGTCATTTTTATTAATATATATATTTTGTTTTTTTTTTTAGAAAAACAATTTGTGTTTGCCTCTCGACTGCAAGACTACTGATACGAGAAAAACACACAAACAAAGAAATTCATTCGCACACTGGGAAGGGTGGGGTGGGTGGTTTGGTTTTGGGTCATAAAGAATACAATTTAATATTTAAATTAATATAACGAAACAACATTTGATAATATTATCGGCAACAATAAACTTGAAATATTTTAATTTTTTGGCTCGAGAGATAACAGTAAAATTTTACAATTCCTTTTATATTTAATCAGAAAGAATTTTATTACTAGTATGGGATTTGTATTGGGATTTTTGTTTCCAATTGCAGGATAGGAAGAGATGTAGTCCTTTATGACGTTCAAAAGGAGAAGAAGAAAATATAAAGATGCAAGGCAAACAGCATCACATTCTGCGGTTCTAAGTGTGAAAAGTATTGCTGACTTTTCGGAGCGACCCCATCATGAAGAGGGAAATTATTAAATCAGTGAAAATGCCCTGGTCGAAAGGCCAGTATTAAGATATATGACGATATTGGGTATCTGGCATTGACAGGTACACAAGGAAGTTGAAACCAAGAAGATGGGCAAAGCTAAGTTGAACGCATAAGTCAAAAATCAAGGCTTACCTGAAGCTTTATAACTGCAATCAGGCGATGCCCATTCGCGTTGTGCAAGACATCAACTTTAATAAAGTTACAAAACAAGAGCCGTCAAGTCAAGTTTGACTCTAAATACACGGAAGGCAGGAAATAATGGTTCTGGAGTTTGCAAAATCAGAGATAGTTCTCCTGGCCAGGAAAAGGATTTCGAATATTGTCGATTCTGAGGAGATAAGCAGCATAGAACCGGTGAAGTACTTAGGACTAACTTTTTGCCAGCAGTTAAGATCTGCATCGGAACGAGCAGCGAATGCCACAAGTTCACTCAGCAAAAATCAGGCAAGCGACTATTCGGCAAACAAACTCCTCATACTCCTGTCTGAGTGCGAGACATAGACCGCAACATAGGCGAGACATAGGCGGCAAAACAAAAAAAGGTAAAGGCTATAACTAAACGCCTTGCATGGCTTTATGGAACGGTGTCGCAACCATTTCGTACTCATTTTTCCAGAGGTGACCCTAAATAAACTCCTAGCGGCAGAGAGAAAGAACGTTTAGGACCAAAAGGTAAAAAATTGGAGTCACAGCGGTAACGGGAGTGATAAAGGATCTAACAAAGAAGCAGTGACAAAAAAATGGAAGACAGAAATCAGAGGTCGATTGACGGCGAGGCGAGGCGCGGAACTCCTCCGTCATGGGACACAATTATTTAAATGCATTTTTCCACAAAATCTCCAAATTAAAAAAATATTTATTAGGCGTGCGAAGATAGATTTTTACACGAAGAACAAGTTAAATGCTGATTCCGAACGGAAAATTTGTTTTTGAAAAACTTCTCATGACATTTCTTACTCTTGAATGTTTGTCAGACATTCGCAGCGAATAAAAGCTTTAAGGTGGTACGGTTCGGGAATAAAACCAGCGACCCCTCCCTTAAGGGTGGCCACGCACTTAACCACTAAGTCACTGCATCCACCCAGCAGACGACGCAAACCACACATTTTTCACCTGCAGCAGGTGGGAAAACCAACGAAAAGATGCTAATGAGCCAGGTAAACTGGGATACAATTCGCTCCTTCACCGAAAACATCGTCGTGAAAAAAAAGCTGAAAAGATAACCCGGACAGAGCAAATAAGCAAGACAGAATTCCCTGAGAATTCTCTTCTCATCATCATCATTAGGGTCATCCAACAAGATGTGTGATTTTAAATTTCACTTCCAGTGCTGAAATTTCAATTTCAATCGTTAATCAATCATCAAAATCTTACTTTAAGGATTATGCCAGTTTTGAAGCAACGTCCAACTGCACATTTAAAATCTGTTTTGATGCAGATAAATGTTTTCATCATTGCAGCCCATATTAGTGATGTCGGCAGACCAAAGACTAGTTCTAGTACTGGAAAAATTCATTGTCCATATCATTTTACGTGATTAAAGTATAACCTAAGCACGACTCAGGGTGTCCAGTCTTCCGACTTAGTTAAGAGTTTTTATGTTTAAGCACTAACAACGAAGTTTAAACCACTTGAATGTCTAGAATTTCACGCATGATTAAAACATTAATATGTCTAGAGCAGATGCAGGTGTGATATGAAAAGCTCCGATGCAACTTATCATACCGTTTTTTGAAGGTGAAATGAAAGTTACAGCAATGACGTACTTGCGTGAAAACTTATTCCACCGATGAAAGCCAAGTATATTCATATCACTCTTTTGGGTGTCAAATGCCATGTTTTGCCACAGGCACCCGTGTACTGCCTTACCTTAAAAGACAGCATCTCGAGAATGCTCGGACCAAAGAGGCTTTCTATCAAGGATTACTCCATGATATTCAGTTTTCCTTGATAACTGCAATGTGAAAACAACCTCGGTTAAAGAAAGCCCATTTCTAGTACACCAAACGAATCAGGCCTAGCCTGAAAACCAGAAAACATCAACATAAGCACAGACTTGTGCGTAGACACGAGAAGCATTAAGCGCAGTCAACCGCCATGCACTATAACAGTGAAGACAGAACACCACGCCGCCTTATGGGCAGACCCTGTTTACATCTGTCATTGGATTGTATTGAAGTGAAAGCCAAGGATTAGAGAAATGGAGGAGATACCGACACATGTTGGTTTTAAATATCTGTTGATTATAATGTGAAGGAAAAAGAGAGCGTGAGAGCACTTTTGATGCAAGTAACGATAAAACAACAATAGGCAGGAGGCATTGCAATTGATTATCACAAGTTTTTAATCCTATCATGTAGCTTTAAATAGGTTATTGGTGAATCCAATAACCTGACAGGTCAGCGTTATACTGAAGTGGTGTCTTATATATTCTAGCCATATAAGATGGGGGTAAAATGTTTATTGTATCGAGGAAACCTAGACATTTCGCAGCGGTCTTGGCGGCATCGAGTAAGTGATCAGTTTGTCATTAACGCACATACCAAAGATGGAGAGCTTTTCGATTTTTAGGTAATGGCAGATTATTGGGGTTTCGCTTGAATGACTTCAGACAGCATTGTGATTTGGAAGCATTAAATTTCACTCTGTTGGTTTTTCCCCATTCAAGTATGCTGTCAAGGTAAGAGTTAAATAAGCCTAACATACGTAGCCGTTTTTTAGAAAGAGAGTCGGGGGCAACACAGAGTCTTGGCGGATGTCATCATTTATTTGGTGAGTTGCAGACTTGAAGCCGTCCAAAACAATTTGAATTGAACGGTCCGAAATTTCTAATTCACTGAAGAAAGATATTATCGATTCGAAATGGACGCATTTTGGACAAAAGAGCTTGATGCCAAACTCTGTTAAGTGCATTTGAAATATCAAGCGCAACGATATTACTTTCACCGCCAGAGTGAATAGATCGGTTCCACTGTTCGGTTAGACATGTCATCAAATGACCAGTCATACTGCCGGTCATTAAGAAGTTTTCGAGATTCAAGATATTTTAAAAGCTGACGATTTCCATGACTTTAGAAAGATGGGACGTAAGGAGGTGGGAGAGGAAGATTCGCCTTTTTTAGGAACGAGCTGGACGCATGATGTATTTTATCTTCTCGGAAAGAGCCCTCAAGACTAGAAGATAATTGAAAAGCTTTTGCCACAGTACGAGTGCGTAAGTGGATTTTTCTCACAGAGTGTACTTCGCGCTCGAATAGTCGCCCTCTAATAGATATATCACAATCTATGAGTGCTTTAATATTTGTAGCCTCATATTTTGGTTGTAGGAGAATTAGACAGGATCTCTACACCCATCGGCCTTCTCTGCAAAGAAAAAAATTCTGGGCACTACGCGTCAAGGGAATCTTTTATGTCATGTAGTCAAGCGGAGCTGCACATGCTGGCAAAAGTCGCATTATCAAAGGCACACTCAATATTAATGAAAATGCCCAGCGCGTTATCTTTCCTATCGAGAATGCTCTCAATCTTTACAATGGAGCGAGGTGTAGCAGAATTCTCTCCCATAGGCATGTTGCATTTCAGATGTAGTCAGAGTCAAAGTCACTTTGCACAGATAAGATAAGATGCAAGGCTAAAAGGTATAAAATTCTTAGGGATGGAATAGTAGTGATGTATCTTTTGGTGTGAAACCAGCTTACACAGCTACGTTCGCATACCCAGACGATACTCCCTTAAAAGACTGCTCTCAACGTGCCTTGATAGAGGCTTTAACGACAATTGAAGAAGATTAAGTGAATTTTGTTAGCCTTGAAGTTAACGAGGACAAAACCAAATACATTCTTTTAACAACTAACAAACACCTTTCCGCTTGCTGGAACAAAATGTGTCTCCTAAAGCTGGTTAAGGAGTTTACCTACCTCGGGGTCAATATCAACTCTGCAAAAGACACCCTTGTACAGACTCAAGAAAGAATTACAATACGAAATCGCTGCTACTTCGGATTGACAAAACAAATATGTTCAAAACTTCTAAATCGAAAGACGCAGTGAAAGCTCTATAAAACCATAAACAGGAAAGGGGTACTAAACTCTAAACTCTCGAATGCTGAAGAAGGTACAACCTTCGAATCCCAGCCACGATATTCGAGACAAAAAAGAAGACCAAACCTCCGTTTGGCCATAGAGCTTAGTCTGAATATTTGGAAGCATCGTGTCCGCGAGCATAGAGACTGGAAAACTGCTGTTTGTCAGTGGCTGAGTGTGTAGTAATAGATAAGTTAGTTACAAAAACGATTACGTTCAAATCTCATAATATTTCCAAAGAACGATTGGATTTAAAAAAAAAAAAAACCAACAGAATAAAACATTCGAATTCGATTACCTCATGTGGCTTTGCCTTTTTCTTCTTTTCTTTTTATCCACCAAATTGTGCAAAGATCTTCACACGATATACAATATTATGTACAAATAAAATTATGAAACAAAAGTTTAAAAATAAATAAATGTTAAAATTAACAATTTGCAAAGCTAAATTAAATAAAAAAAAAAAAATTTCGCACCCATACGCAACAAAGTTAAATTAAAAATAAAAACACGAAAATGGACAAACACTTACCCACAATTCGACCATGCAGCATGTTCGCCATAGCTCATGTTGATAACGTCAATCTTCCTTCCAGATTCACACAGTTCCATGACCTTAATCATAGCTCGCACCAATGCGGTACCCGTCTCCATGGAACCCAAACGTCCATCACCAATTGTTAGTGAGACGATTTTAGCATTCGGAGCAACACCATTGACATCCTTCGAGTCGTGATTACCACTTGCAATCGAAGCAACGTGTGTTCCATGGGAAGCTGTAATGTAACGAAAGCGATATGGTATTGTACATAAATCTAGTGAGAGGGCATTTTTGGATGTTTGATGAACTTTGATACTGTCTAAATGGCCACAGTGTAGGTAGGAAGTTGCTATATGTAAATTAGGGACACACGAATGTTACCAATGCCAAAGGAAAATTTATAAAATCCTATTCTGGGGACGAAAACAACTTTGGTTATCTAGACATCAGGATGCATGATATGTTGTTGTATTGTTCGAACAAGAGTGACGTATCAGCTGACGTCTGATTGTTGAGGTTGTCTAAACTGGAATGCGCACTTGATATGCGAAATCAATCATAGAGTTGAGTGACAGATTATAGAGTTTGAATCGAATTTGAATTTTGTGGTTTTCGAAATATACCAACCAAGCACAAATTAAAGGACACCATTATAGGTGGCAGTTTCTACAGTGATAAGGCAGCTGCCCTTCTTTTATATGCAGATTTAGGCAGCTCTCTGCATATTATGCAGGTTTAACTTTTTAGCTGTTTACTTGAAAGCACGAAACGTATCTAGAGACACGTCATTGATGTCACTAACATAGACTCGTCTTTTGTTCATTATTATTCAGAATTCAGTTAGTCTGTAATTGAAGTTAAGTCGTTAAAGTGGCTGTTTCAATCTGCATAAAGTAATATAGCAGCCACATGCTGATTTCTATTTTGTCCACCACAGGTGCCACAAAACAACGATATCTCCGTGATTGTTGTTGGCACAGATTTTAACAACTTGAACAATATTGATCCAATTTTATTGCTACCTCTCTTACCATGAAGTTCATTCCATGTAAAACAATGACCTTCCCCGTTTTCCAAATAAACTCTTAAATTATAGACGCATATTTTTCGTGAATAATATAGGGTCCGCCATTTAACGCTTTTTTTCAACTAGTGCTTATTTCGCGAATGGTAACACTTAGCTCATGTCTGATTTGACAGATAATTAGTTTTATCCTTCCGCTGAACGAATATGGTTGTGTATACGCTTGAACAACGCTGGGAAATATTGCGACATAGCGACATAGAGAAGATGCCATGAAGCTCATTTTGATCTTGGCGGGTATGTAAACAAACAAAATTGTCGCATTTGGGGCACAGAAAACCCGCACGCATACATTGAAAAGCCGATATAGCCAAAACGAGTCACTGTTTGGTGCGGATTTTGGTCCAGAGGCATAATTGGGCCATTTTTCTTGGAAAATGAGCAAGGAGTGGCCGTTACAGTCAATGGCGATCGTTATCGGGCCATGTTGAACGAATTTTTGTTCACAAAAATTGAAGAGGAGGATATTGGCAACATTTGGTTTCAACAGGACGGCGCTACGTGCCACACAGCCGAAGCTACACTCGATGTTTTGCGCCCTGTTTTTGAAGATCGCATTATCAGCCGCAGATCTGATGTCGTTTGGCCACCGCGGAGCTGCGATTTGACACCGTTGGACTATTATTTGTGAGGTGCCGTAAAAGATAAGTGTTACGCCGACATGCCAGAGACAATTGACGCTTTAAAGGACAATATTCGTGAAGCCATTGGTGAAATACAGCTGCACACAATCGATAATGTGCTTAAAAATTGGACCGATCGTGTAGGCTACTGCATGGCCAGCCGAGCCATTATAAACCGGAAGGGTTCTACTTTCAAATAAAAAAAGAAATTTGAGAAAATATTCAGTAGTTTTTTTTTATAGCATTTTCAAAAAAAAAAGTTATGTGGCGGACCCTATAGAAGAGAGACACACCAGAAAACGGCAGCTTCAGAACACATTCCAAATCAATCGTCAATGTTCAAAATTAAGGCTCATTACTGGATATTTCTTTATCTTTAGCCTTTTCTTCTTAACATTGAACTTTTCTTTTAATGTGGAGAGAATAGTTTATTTCAATCTCTTTTTTCTTCTCTGGGTCAGCTATTTCATATTTGGAGCATTGGTTCTTTTTGGGCTTGCAAAATTTAAAATTATAATTGTCGCAAAACAGCAACCTTCCTCTCGTTCATACCTGTTTGTATACATAGATCACACATTTTAAGTATTGCTAAACTTACTTTCTAGGTATAGTTTTTTGTTTGATTGCCTAATGCTACGTTTACATTTCCACCGAGCACTAAATCGAGATTAAGGTTAATCTGCCCTTAATCTACTTTAAATCTCAAGATTTACCATACAAATTTTAATCTGATAACCACAAAATTAAAAATAAATCTAGATAATAAACTTCGCTTGCATGTAAAATTCGGGTTGCGAACACACTCTAAACAACTCTAAACTACTTTTCAAAGCTAAACGTGTCTCATATCTTTTTTTGAATTGCAATTTTTTTCCTTCTAGCTACCACAATATTCTCTGAGCGCAGACGGCGGTTTTTACATATTGGTTTGAAGAATAAAATGATGTGCTAATAAAATTTGTTCATTCTTTATCCACTCATTAAACTATAGCAACCAATTTTAATTTTATTTTCACTTTGTTTGACGTTCAAGAAAAAACATCGTTCTCTTTTTAAATGTCAATTACGTTCTCAATTTTAAAGCAAAAATTAGAGATAGAGAGCCAAACGTCAATCTGTTTTCTTTGGTGGAAACGCTGAAAGATAAATTTTTGATCTTTTGTGCTTAATCTCGGTTTATTTTTTGTTGGAAACGTAGCCTAACATAATGTGATTCCATTACGGGAAAACTCTCAATGTAAAGTTAGAGTCTTCATTCATTAGTCTTATTACCTGGCGCTTTTCTTCCACGAAAATCTAACCCACCAAAGCAGACCACTAACATTTTTAACAGCACAGGGGCCTATTTCACAGATCATACATCACATACATTAGATACAACATCTCAACAAATCAATTAGCATACATTGCAATAAAATTTTTGTTTCACACATTTCATTGAAAATAATGTATGATTCCAGTGTATGTTGTAAGAAATGTATAATTTGACATTTTAAAAATTTGTCAGAGAGCATGACTCCTACATCAATTGAAAATTTCTTATTGGTCAATTATTTCTTAATGTCAAAAATTCCTATTCCCCTTTGCAAAATACGGTTGCTAAAGTAACTTCAGTTCAGGTTTTTTGCACTTTTCAGTTACTTGAGGGATGTAAGAACATAACAATACACTCTAATTGGTAAAATTGTTTATAATATAAGATTAATAAACAAACAAACTAAAAAAAAATGGCGTTTTTTTCGAAAGAATTCATTTTTAAAGAATCGATCCAACAAAATAATTGGAAATTTGGTGAGTAAGGGTTTTTGGGGTCGCTGATTACGAATCCGAAGTCAGATTTTCAAAATTCAAGATGGCGGATCCAATATGGCCGACAACGGAACGTAACTCTACGTGAATATTGATAAAAATTTGTACTTAGGGGTTTTTGGGGTCGCTGATTACGAATCCGAAGTCTGATTCGCGTAATTCAAAATGGTCGATACAAAATAGCCGACGTGAACACATGAGTTCGAAAAATTCATTGATTTTTAAAATTCACTGTTCTTTGGCACAACATCGATTTCTAGAACAATTACAACAAGAATCCCAACTCCACTTTTCTTTTCCATTTGTATTCAATTTATAAAATTCGAGATAGCGTATACAAATATTGCAATCTACTGTAAATATCGATGAAAAATGTGCTGTTACGGATATTTGATTTTTTTTCCTGAGTCTAATATAGTTCTTCGGTACATACAGGTTGTTCTCGATTAATAATTTATCATAACATTATACGTGTATTTTTGTTCCTGAAGATTTGTTGAAGGAAATCTGCTGTTTGAAATAGATACTTCTTATAGTCTATACGGATTTCTCACTAAAATTCGATCATTCTCAACGCTTATTTCGGTGGTCACAAATATGAGCCGAAAAAATCAATCAAATCAATCAATCGATTCCTATTTTGAATAATATCTCTCAAGATGACGAATCTATAGAAGAAGATGCTAGTTCACCAGACCAACAAAATCCCGATGCAGGTCACATTTGGGAATCCATCAGTAAATCGAGAACGGATATTCCATTTTCCAAAAGCTTTGGTCCAAACATTCCAGAAAAAAAAATCTCCATTAGAGATATTCACTTGCTTATTTCCTACACATCTGTTGGATCAAATCGTGGAACAAACAAATTTGTATTGCGCTCAAAAAAACAGTCGGCATAGTCCCATAACGAGAGAAGAACTGAAAATATTTTTCGGTATCAATATTCTGATGGGGATCAAAAAATGTTCATCTTATCGCGATTATTGCTCTGATATTCTCGTAGAGTTACGTTTTGGTGTCGGCCATATTGGATCCGCCATCTTGAATTTTGAAAATCTGACTTCAGATTCGTAATCAGCGACCCCGAAAACCCCCGAGTAAGAATTTTCATGATGATAGGCTCGTTCAAAAAATGTATGCTTCTATTAACTTATTACTTGCCATTTCCTTTTGCAGATAACGAGCGATAGAGCGAATAGAGATAAAACTGACATTTTGTGGTCAAATGTGGCAACTCTATGTTCAGTTTGGTTTGCCATTTCATCATGAACAGGTTGACAAATGAACAACGCTTGCAAATCATGCAAATTTATTTCGAAAATAATGTTTTAGTTCGCGAAGTTTACCGCAAGCTCATTTTGGGTTGAAGGGCTACGTCAACAAACAAAATTGCCGCATTTGGAGTGAAGAGAATCCACATGAGACCCTTGAAACGCCACAACACCCACAAAAACTGACTGTTTGGTGTGCTCTATGGGCGGCTGGAGTCATTGGGCCACACTTCTTCCGAAATGATGCTGGAGAGTCAGTTGCCGTTAATGGAGACCGGTATAGAGCCGTAATAACCGACTATTTTGTTCCCGAATTGGATGGCATGAATGTGGATGAGATGTGGTTCCAACAAGACGGCGCTATATGCCACACAGCGCACGGCACAATCGATTTATTGAAGGAAACATTCGATGAGCGCATAATTTCGGGGGATGGACCTGTCAATTGGCCACCAAGAAAGAAGATCGTGTGATTTGACACCATTGGATTATTTTCTTTGGGGATATGTGAAGTCGCTCGCCTACGCCAACAAACTAGAAACGTAAAATTATCCTTCCAATAAAGCCAAATTGATGGACATTAAAACGATTTTCTGGTGTTTTATTTTAATTCGAAGTTCTATATCTCTAAAACACCTTTAACAAATCCTTCAGGTTTGCTGTGGAGAATATTTGCCATAACATTTTTGGGGAATTTATTTGCCTCAAGAAAACGTTTTTGCGCGATTTAATTTTAGCAACGATTTATAAGTTTAACATATGATTCACTTTGGTGGATCATGAATAGAGCTCAATTCGTCAGATTCGACCAACTAGACTCAGGCTGTGAGGTTAATAGATTTTCTCCGCTAGTGAAATATGGAGACCAGAGCCGAATCTTGCCAGCTTGTCGTTTTTCTCTTTTCGCGCATTGTTAATATGAAAAGAGAGTAGTGTTGAAATACTGGTTCCGGCTAGTGGCTCCCTGCAATCCTCGACGAGCTTGAATGAAATCACGGTAGTATGGATAACTTTAATCGCGGCCTAACTAAAACCAACTTTTCTCATGGATATCAACTTTCAAAAGTGACTACCCGCACCCAGTTAGCATGGACTTCTGCCTTGAAGACGCTAGAAATGTGGGGAAGACGTCAGTTGAGAAAACGCCAGCACCAACTCCATATAGAAACATACCCAAGCTTGCAAGGGTTGTGTAAAAGGACGTCATTTTCAGCAACGTAGGGCAGTCAATGGTATTACTTTTAAGGAACAAATGAGTTAATATAGATCAGTTTCAGACGATCCACATTGGGTGACGATCAATCCAAACAGAAACGCGAAGAGAAAATCGGATAAACATTCATTCCAACATGAGCATAAATGCAAACTCGAACTTTCTGACGGCTCCCGCTTCCAAACAGCCATCAACCTGGTTTCAGATCGTCAAAGCAGTCGCAGGATTTTTTGTAATGCAGACTCGTTTTAACGGCTGCCCTGCTATCAGCGATGATATTTATTATATATCTGTTTAGATTCCTTCCGGTGGCAATACGAGGTCTGTATACCTCAGCTTTAACTTCTTCATCTGCGTTTAAGATCTAAATGTGTACAATAAATGAGGATGGTATTTTATACCAAAAAAGGTTCGCAATTTAAACTAACAAAAATGTTTTAAAAGTTCACATTTTCGAGTAGATATTGCATATATTTTCGAGTTCACATTATCGGGGTTTTAATGCAGCTCATGTGAAGCAAAAGATGAAATCTTTAAACTGCCGATTTGGAGTCCCGAATCATCCTGGTCTATTTGGAAACGCAAAACTTTTCTGCCTTTTTGCGCCCCACAGCCGGAAACAAATGCATACAAAATGTACAAAAAGCGAAAATAGTGAAAACATAATTTTTTTTTCTTTTTCAAATTACTGACAACGTGTCCAACGTGACGATGAGTGTCGTAATTCATTCTTTTTATGGACTTTTAGAAAACTGACACTGTAAGAAGTTCGAAATAATTTCGAAGAGCTTTGTTCGGATGATAAAAGTGGTCTTTAAAACAGCTTCCACGTCTTGTATATTCAACGACCAGAGAATGAAGTTGATTTGTAGATGCTGATGAACAAGAAGTCGGTATTCCTGACAATATTTATCCAGCAACAAAATGATCAAGTACCCCAGGTGGCTGGCAGCCCAGTTCTACTGGACAATCCACACTCTTCTGAGGCAGGCTCTGCGGATTCAGGGGAGAGCCATTTATTGAAATTAATTAACCTTTTTGGAACTAGTGAAAGGGTTACTAGATCACCATCTTCGAAAATCTTCGAGGAGTAAAACAATGAACTCCGCATTAAGCTTAGTAAAATACCAAGAGCTTAAAATCGAAATCAATCAGCTCAAAGCCGAGAATAAAGCGTTAAAGGAATTTTAGCTCAAACAAGTGTCTGAAGAAGAGCTTGCGCCCGAAACAGATCTAAATACAAAGAGGCGACAAAACAAGAAACGAAAAGTCGGTTCCTCACCAGTAATCGTGATCATTGAAGATGTAAAGCTTAAAAAACTATAAGCAAACAACAGCATACCTTCCACCTCCAATAAATGGTACACGTACGAACATAAGTCGGTAAGGCCACATCGCGTTATAGCCCTTGCTTGCATTCATCATGCTGCAAAGAAGACGCTTTGCAAGACCTTAAAATAAAAGGCTTAAAAATTATCGATGCACTCAACCTTCCCAAAAAAGAAAGGCGAAAAAAGCGATCGAGATGAGGACATCATAGGTAAGCGTGGACTTCTGCTGTTCATGCTTAGCTTTGAAATATCGGAAAATATTGAAAAAATTTATAATAGCAAAAATATACTAAATATTGTAGTCCAAATTGAACCGGTGCGACAAGGGACTAGACTCGTTCCTCAGTGTAAGGCTTCAATCACACTAACAAGTATTGCCGAAAATAACCGCCTTGCTTGAAATGTGCTTGAAAATACTTATCGCAGTATAAACAGAAACTATTTACTAACTTCCATAAATTGTAAAGAGAACCATCCGACGAACTATCGCAGCTGCGAAGTACTAAAGAGCTAAAAATACAGGCGTGATTTAATTATGAAAATAAATCTACCTGCCAAACAAAATCAATGGACAAACCCATGAGCGGTATAAGAGAAATGGTTGGCTGACGGAAAAAGACTAAGGCACTGTAGAAAAGGAAGAACTTATCGAAACAGCCGCGAAAAGGAAAAATTATTTATGAAAAGTCCTTAAATATCTGATCTAGTCTTGCTATTTTAGTCGTGATAAATAGGGTTGAAGCAGCAATCAGCTTGAATGGGCTATCAACAGCGTTTTTGAGTGGTATACAACTTTGGGGTTGTACCAAAGCAAATAACATCAAAATTTTACAAACTTTTCAATATAAAGTGCTAAGAATAATTGTAAACGCCCCGTGGTATGTAAAAAACAGTGATATCCACCGAGACTTGGGTATAACTACCGTCGAAGACGAGATAATGGCTTTTCTCCGGAAGCAACGGACTCGCCTTTATGGCCATCGCAATAACGAAATGCTACAAATTTAGTACGCCGACTTTAACGAATAAAACCAGTCAAACTAGCGCAATAATATGTAACCGCGAGCAATTGGTGGTATTAGCACGTGCTTTCGCTGGGACTCTGGGAGGTCAATTTTTGTAGTATAAAGCATTTTGAAGGGAGGTGTTTTTAGTGATTTAGAATCTCACACTATTATGCGCACGCTACTGCACACAACTACCCTTGTGAGAAAAAAAAAATATTAAGAATCGCCAACGATTGAAGACTTTGCGGAGTGAATTTTTTTTTGCGAGTATTTTGGATGACTCATCTCAGAATTTACGCATTAGTTTGCAAGAAACCTCAATTCTGTTGTGTTGTCTATCAATCATCGACTATCTGTCGGCACCAATAAAGGTAAAGACAAAAATGGTCGTTTTTGGATAAAATTTTTACTGAGCAAAGCAGTTGCCAATCCATGTGGAGTCATGACAACGATTTAGGCAATGATATGGAATACAACAGCATACCGCTTTGTGAATATATGTGTCTACAATTTGAACTAAAAATGCATGCTCAGCAAAATGTAAATTGTAAATTATGGAAGTTACGACCTTAATTGATCACATGAAATCCGAAATTTTGGAATATTTTCACCCGGAACAACATTTATCGTTCGACGAAGGTATGACCGCTTATTTCGGGAAGCAAAGGTGTCATCTTTGTGCACTCCCACAAGAAACATGATCAATTTCAAAATGTATCAATGTAAGAATTCGCGCTCAAACTTTTTGTATGAGAAACAATTCGGCAAATGGACTGCTCCGTTAGTGTACCATTTTAACGATGAAATCAAACACGTTTGAGAAAGGGTACAGCGATTTCAAGAATGCTTGATTTTCTTGCTTTCATCGCTTTGATTTTGATTTTCGATGTAATTGTCACATCGATAGATTCTAGTAAAAAAAAGGAGAATATATATAGAAAAATCAGAGGCCGAATATTGGCTTCTAATTTTGAACGACTTTCTACCCAAGGAGTAATATCTTTAAGACTTTTCGAATTAAGTCTTTCGGGGAAGCTATGTACCCTCATTTAAAAGATTTTATAAGAGCTTTGCTCTGCCTTCGCCTTAGAAGCGCAACAACCAAAAAGGGCCTCGTTTCACCCATGATCAACTGTCAGGGCTTACTCCAATCCAACTGCTGTCAGTGCGGCTTTAACTAACTCGCTATATAGTAAGAGTGTTGAAAATTTACCTTTTTATGAGAATTTTGATGGTAAAAAACCGTCTCGTGGGAAAAGTGAAAAAGTAGGTCGAAAATGCAATTTTGTGGGAAATTCCAAAAAAGTGAAATATGCCGAAATAAAACCTCGCATTACATACACTAGTTCATTTGATTCCTCTATTAAAAAAAAAAACTAGTTCCGAATTCAAAAATTATTACGAATTTGTGTTTAGCGCGAAAAAAGTCATCAAAAATAATTTCATCGTGACTAAATAGGTTAATCCAAATTTCGAGCCGATAACGAAATTACTTCATATGAAGTGAAAAAAAAATCCCATATAAAATGTCATCGGTTTCGGTAGTGATAATGCCGTTAGGATAATAGACAACAACAATTCTGTTTTAATTTAGAATTATTAAAATATATATCATCTTTAATGAACGTCTTTATACGTAGTCAGTTGGGTGATAACGCGATATCTGAGAAGATCCTTGATAGGAAAGAGTGAAGAAAGCAAATCCGAGTCAGGGACTGGATCTGGAATCTATGGAGAGTCGCCTCCAGCGAACTTTTCAGTCAGCCTTGTCAAGAACTCATCCATATTCCAAGCAGAAGTCTTTGCCATTAACCAGTGCGCTAGAATTAACTTAAGTTCTAACACACGAGGTAAAACTATATTTATCTTTTCAGATAGCCAAGCAGCCATCAAAGCTCTTGACTCATCTGTCATAAAATCAAAGCTTGTTCTGGAAACCTTCATGGTCATCTATGAACTTGCCACGAAAATCTTAGTCATTCTTCACTGGATCTTAGCCCACAGGGGTTTTGCTGGAAACGAAGAGTCTGACTCACTGGCTAAAGTCGGCGCAACAACACCACTTGTCGGCCCTGAACCATTCTGTGGTGTTAGGAAAAATCACTTCAGGAACTTTTGTCCCTGACCGAATCCAATGAAGTCTGGCTCAATTCACATGGTCAAAACTGTAACCAAACATTTCTTTCCTAAATTCCACCCCAGGAAATCCAAATTTCTAACTAACCTGGACAGGAATAGTCTAAAAATCCTGACAGAAATATTCAGTGGTGACTGTCTCCTGAAAAAACACCTTCACCGCATTGGCCTCTCACCGGCCCCTACATGTAGACTTTGTTTAGAGAGTGACGAGTCCTCCCTTTTCATACTCAGGACATCCTCGGTGGGGAAATCATATCACCAACACACCTTCCTACTCTGCATTCAGAGAAGATTCTCGTCTTCCTGAATTCCTCCGGAGTCAAATATTTGCTCTAGGACCCCTCCAGGGAAGGCACAATATGCTCTATTAAGAGCTGCAGTGCCAAAGCCCCATGTAGGCTCGCCCGACTTGGTATCTATCTAGCTATACAGCAATAGTGCGGCCAATACTCACATATGGCAGCATAGTCTGGTGGCAAGCCGTGAGCAAAGCGACCAAACTTAAGTCAATGACAAAAATACAACGACTAGCATGTATAGGGACAACCAGTACGTTGAGAACTACACCGACTGCTGGACTGAAGGCAATTCTTAATTTAACATCTCTGGACCTATACGTGGAGAAACTTGCAACAATTGTCAATCGTTTTAAGGATTAGCCAAACTAACAGTAATAATTTTGGTCATGTACTAATTTTAAGCAAATACGTTGGGAAAATTGTAATTGTCTCCCCAACTGGACTTAAAACGGACTATTCTAACTATTCGTTAAGCTTATTGGAGTTTTATTCAATAAGATAATAGTTTTTAGTATGAAAACCGTAATGTTACTATCACTCCAGGCTAAAGGTAATTTTTTGGAGAATAACGACCTCTATGAACAATCTATTGCATGGGTTTTTAATTTTTGCTCTAAAAACAGAGCGCACCACAATTTGAAAAGAATAAATTAGGTTCAGCATGATTCGGGTATGAAAAAAGCAATCGACAGCTATATAATGCTACATTGCATTAGATAACTGAGATAACTGTCAAAATTTTTCATCGCAAAATCAAAATGTTTGTTTACAATTTTAAGCTTAGATTAACAAAGAGTTAAGTACAATTTGAATTAACGGAATTGTTTGACAAAAATCGATTATTCTCCTCTTCGCCACTTGTTGGTCGCGTTATTTTTGTATTGATTTTATTTTTATTTTCACAAGCAAGTGGCCACCTAATTTATTGAATTTGAGCCGATTGCATATCGCAAACATAGCGTTAAAATAGCGTGAGTGTGGTCTAAATCGTGGTTTCTCGTTTTTTTTTGTTGATTTTTAACTAGCTCATCCGCTAACTACTGCTGTTTGGTTTAAACTAAAAATTTTACCACCAAGTGCACAGTAAGTTACAAAAGAAATAAATTGCAACTATCTGTTTATCTCCAAAAGGAAACTTTTCGAAGTTTGGCGAGTGCGGCTGTTATAAGCTATGTTTTTAACAAAACTAGGTTAGATAATAGTGAAAATAAAGCGCCCTGCAGGAAGACAAAACAAATTTTGCAAAATTTTACCTCTAAGGTTATTCAAAGGTGGATTATGGCTAGGCGAAGATTGGATTTTTTTAAGTAATGAAAAGTGGTTTGAAATAGCCCTTCGTAGTACAGAAGCAAAACCATCAGTACTTAGGCGTCTCGCGAAAGACTTTGTAGAACTGAGCGATCGTGCGAAACGTTTAAAAGTGTACACCCTTCTAGAAACCGAAAGTTGCGATAAGTCGACGTTTGCTGCCCAACTGAGTCTCCAAAAGGCCGGTGAACTCCGGTAAGCATCCCGGCAAACTAATTAAATTGTTGAAAGTTTCCCCAAATAGGGCATTATCTGCTCCATCTAAAGCTATTACTATATACACGCCTGAGGAAGCACTGGCTTTATGTATAGATGGGCATTTTACGAAAAAATCTTACATTTTAATGCAAACGGGTGCTAAATATCGTAATGCAAGTATCTATCCACCATACAATGTTCTGCAAGTGGCGAAGACAAAATGTTACCCGAACGAAGTGCAACCTATATTTCGGCACGTCACCCTGCAAGGGCTTGTCGATTTAACAGCGTAGCGACTTTTGGAGTGTCAGAAAGAGGTCCTTCAAACAACTACTTCAAGTCAAAATATAACGAAGTACAAACGATTCAACATATAAGCTCAGTAAAAACTGATGTCTTTTTGTATGTTGTGTGTATTGTTCCACTCCAGGCCAAATGAACGGTAACATAATACGGCAAAATTCACGGCCATCATCAACTAAATTGCCAGGCGATCAAAATCATTTTTCAAAAAGAAAGCTCTGCATTGATCCAATGAGAAATTGAAACGGTCAAAAATCAAATTAATACATTTACTTCGTTACAGGTATACATTCTACCGTGTTCCATTTTACAATGATAGACGAAATTTGCGATGCTACACCGAAAATAATGAACGACCTAGCTAAAATAACGCAGTTGACACAAATTCGGTATGTTTACTTTACACGCTCGGATATCGACTACCTGAAAAAAACCTTGACTTAACTTGAGAATCTGACTTATTTCCTCCTAGATTGACCATTTTCCCGCTGTGTGTCGGCGCGACAAATAAAGGGACTTGTATATTTTTCATTTCGCGCTTAAAATACACTCCCACCAACAAATTCAACATTTAATGAAGGGTGAATAATTGCCTTTATTTTAAGGTTCCCTGATGCGACACAAATGCACGACTAGTTGGTCCATTAAGCCCACTCACCATTAAAAACAATAATGCCCCCCCTAACTTATGATGCATAAAAAAATAAAAAAACAAAAAAAAAAACTTACAGCACATTCCGACAATTTCGACGACATCACCTCCATCATGAATGTTCATCGAAATCGAAAGGTAATCGTCAAGATTTTTCATTTCATGAGTTCTGGTGTACTCTCCAATATGGACTGCTTTCTCCAGATCTCCCTAGAATTACCAAAACGAAAATAATAAAGCAATTTGTAACCAAAAAAACAAGACAGAACCTTCATGGAGGTATCAATGACGGCTTGCCAGCCGTTCTCAGTTGGATACGCGACGATATCGTACGCATTCTTAATGTCTGGATACAGTTTCTCATAGTTGTTAAGAAACTCCAGTGCGTTGTCGAGATTCTCCTTCTCGAGTTTATTCTCCCACGACAGCTTTGTAGCGTCTGTCCACAAAAAAAAACAACAAAATTCACAAGTCTCTCATGCGAAGATTAGAAATATTATTGCTACATACCGGCATGTTGTGCTTCAAACTCGCTCAGTTGGCGCAGCACATTGGCCGTCGCCGTCTTATGCGGTTTGTCCCACGACTTAAGCTTCTGATTGCTAGCAGTAGTATCCCGGATTTTTGACGGATACAAATCAGACATTGCCTTCAATCCAATTCGGTACTCTCCGTATGCGGTATTAGCGGCGACCATTTGTGGTGTTAACTGTTAGCAATTAGCGGTCCAAACCGAAAGAGAGGGAGAAAAGGTAAACAAACAAACGCTTATCAATGCAATAAACAAAAGCAATTAGCAGCCGTAATTAGACCAAACATGTGGCGACCGAACGAAAGTGATGGCGTCTGCGAATATCAAATTCACAGATGTGCAATGCCAGCTTTATACGCGATAAAAAATTAGGTCATAAAAATTACCTTTAGCGAACGCCCCGATAACCCAGTAATGAATCCCTTCGCATCGGCGGTGACCTTCTTGGAGACGTCAGTGTCGCCGCAACCCGAACAATCAAAACGTTCAATGACCTTTACCGAGCCATCACATATGTTCTGCAATGAGAAACAGATTTTATTAAATAAAACCATATATTTGGCGATTTATTGCTGTGCGCAGGTGATTGGCTCTTTTGTTCTTCAGTTAGCGACGGAAAAACAAAAGATTTTCCACACACACACCAAGCAGGAGCTGCATCAAAACATCATGACGATCAACTTACCCCTAGGCCGCAGGCTTTCGGATCTACGCCAGAATCAAAGATAGCTATTGTCGCACCACGTCCATCGAATTCCGGATACTTTTGGAGGAAATTTAGAACTCCAGTTTCGATTTTTGGGACCAGGGAGACTGCTGGAAAAGCCGTATCAACAATAGCACCACTTGCCATTTTCTTTGAATGTTCTTCTTGAACTGACAGCAGAGGCGACGGCAGGTTCTTTTTCTTTCCTTTAATGAGTCAGAGTGGGGGACGTTTACAAAAACAAAATGCAGCACAAAAGAAAATGAAAAGTCATCGATGTGGTCTTATTTTGTTTGAGGATTCTCGATATTCGTGGAAAGGGGGCGCAATGGTATTTTTTAGAACATTTCAATCTGTTTACACTGAATGAAATTTTGAATAGTAAATTCCGAATAAAACGATGTGATGAACTAATTTAATTTCAAAATAAGTTCTCTCAGAATTGTAAATAATATTCCGAAAATTTATTTGTGTGTAAAGTAAAATACGAACGCTATGTGAAACTGTAGTTTTAGTATGAAGACTATCTGCCCTAATTTTTAAGAAATCAATAAAAATCTAACGAAATGGAAAAGCAGTCTACCACAAAATTAATTGAAATTTTCCGAATGAAGCGTATCTTATGAAATTTTTAACTCAATTAAAAAAAGTTTTAAAAATATGTTTCCTTTTGACAAAAAATACTAATGCACGCAGAGATAAAAGAAAACGTTTTATGTGGTTCGCAAAAGTATAATTGGACCTAAACTTACTGAGAGTATACAGCTTGTTAACTGCAGAGGTTTGTTGGTTCAGTTTTAGGTCCAAAGACAGGAGTTAATTGAAGGCGCCTGCCTGGCGGAAGCTGAAAAGCGAAGTTGCGTAAACGGTTAAAGGCTGCACATAGATAGTTGAAATGATTTTATCCCGCACATGTGCGACCCTTAGATATGAACCAATATGATTTATTACCTTAGTCCCCAATATAAGCAACTATTCCTATTTTTTGATTTTTTTTTTCGGCGCGTTGCTTATTGATGACGGTCGTCTGCCATCTATCGAGCGTGCCCACCATTCACCATTTTTACGACTAGGTTTTTTTAGGATTTACCGTATATTTTGTTAAAGCTTTTAGAGTAAGAAAAATTTAAAACCTCAAAGTTCATCACGTATTTGTCATGTACATGCACATGTTCTGAGCATATCATTCATTTTGAACGAAAACTACTATTTTATTCGATTTTTGTTAATTTTTTACTGTGGAATTTATCATGGAAGTTTATCAAAAAGTTCGTTTGCAAATGAGTTAATTTGTAACTACACGAACGTGCCTAATAAATCACAAAAATCCGTAAACGTCATGTAATGGCAAATGCCATTTCCATCATTTGCTAAATGAGAACGAATGATGTGACAGGCATACAAAATAATTTAATTTTCATTAGCGGTTAACATATTTCGCTCGTTGGAGTTTTATTGTTTTTCTATTTTAACACTGTCGTTTAAACAATTTAAATAAAATTAATAATCGCAAAACGAAATATAAATTTATTTCTCTGTTCACTTCTTCGTATAACCCCATTTTATTGTACATGTACTAAAACCAAATTGACACCTATCAGAAATGACATTTCATAAACTGTCATTTCTTCTAGTTGCACTTTGAGAAAATTTATTTAACACCGAACAAAACACAGGAACTTTGTAAATTTTCTCAAAATGTGGTTTGAAATTCTACCATCAGCCATTATCATCACCGTCGCTTTGTCTGTTCCGACATATGCTATGTATGGACTACACAAGCTGACCCTCGGCAATGTAAGTAAATCGTCGAAATACTTACTCCAGTGCAATCCACTGCCAAGAAACTGCTTACATAATCGGAAAGATTTTCCACCAAATAACATAATTTTATTCACTTGATTCACACTTTATTCGAACACTTTACTTCTCACCGTTACATTAAATTGGTGTCATTAAATATTTCCACTTTTTTTAGGCATACCGTCGGAACATGGATGATCGATTCTCTCGTGTTATGTATCAACGCGATTTCCGACTGACGGACAATCCATACATCATGAACGTAAGTTGACAGTGAGCGTGTATCCCAGCAAAACATATGATTTTTGTTTGTGATAATTGAGTGGGTTAGTGATTATTGCTTCTGATAAGTTAAGGAATTAGTTAAAGTCTTGTTAGTAGGGACTATTCAATTTGTTGTTTAGTATTCGTATAACATACTCTGGAGTTTCTATGTGACAGTTAATGAACGTTTTGAAGCTAACGAAGTCAAAGTCGATTGGAGCTAGCTGAGTACTTATTGCTTCATCCACCTCTAGCCAGAGTCCATTAGATCGCAAAATAAACTTTCAAGACGTCTGAAGAGTACTGCATGTAATCCACATAAGGTTCTTTTCGAATTTTTCCAAATACGCTCCTGGATAACATAACATACAACTTCATTTTGATTGGAGAATTCCCAGATCTCCCCATTTTAAGAAAAATATCAGTTAAAAAAACCAACGCTGTGTTTTTTAGCAACTACTGAGGCATGTATTTTTCTGAGCGCTATGGGCGCCAAAAACAGGAATGCTTTTTCTTTAGTTTTGGATGTCGTCGGATGTTGTTTGCCAGTAGGAATTAATTTAAACGGTCTAAAGATTAAGCTCCTTTAGACCGACGATATTTTAATTTTGGCTGAAACACCAGACTAAACAGGACTCTTGCCGTAATAAGTTTATAATTTAAGACTGCACTGTATGTTCATACTTCCTGAAATTTGAAAGAGGAGCCCATTTGAAAATTTTGGGGAGCTATTTCAGTGAAAGAGTAGCCTGCTAAGAACTAAAAAAGTAAAAATCTTAAATAAACAAATTGGTTGCATAATACTTATCTAGTTGTTATTTTTATTTACTCGAAGGCAAGGCAGACACCTATGCTCATTCGGAATTAAAACCTCATGAACAATGTTTGACATTGTCAATGGATTAGGGAAGTGCATTTTGTACTCCATATAGAGATGTGTATATATTCAACGAATATATGTTGTCAAGTTGAAATAGAATTAAATTTTTTTTACCATCATGCATTAAAGTGTTCTTAACCTATTACTTTTGTTCTTTGCAAAACCTAAATTTTTAAAATTGGGGGCCCATTTTGATTTTTAGGGAGCCCAGCTTTTTAGTTTTCTTCCGAATGCTTTAGGTTAGGCCAGAAGAAACGGCTCTGCCAGACGACACAGTTTTATGGAAAGGAAAGTTAGCAAAGCTATTAAAAGAGAATAAATATTAGGCGTAAACGGCCCATACAGGGGCCTAGCTTCTCCAACCATTGTGTGTGCGAAGTTATATATTTGACACGAATGGAGGGGGACCTACTGCTTCTCATGACATTTCTTACTCTTGGATGTTTGTCAGACGTTCGCAAGAGGTGGCGCAGCGAATAAAATCTTTCATGTGGTAAAGGTCGGGATTCGAACCAGCGACCTCTCGCTTAGTGGTCCAATGCACTTAACCACTAAGCCACTGCACCCACGAAAGCTATTAACACAAATATTAAAAGTAATAAGATTGCTTTCTAAATTCTACAAACTGCTTTAAAAATTTATAGCATAGGTTAGCCTGTAGTCGATTGTGTGAAATGATTAAGGTCATTGCAGTGGAAATTTTCGTAAGTTGCAATTGAAATTGTTGTTTTGGTTTAATGTTTCCGTAATTGTTTCTTTTATAAGCCTGTAAAATTCATAAAATAAGTATAAAGATGGAACTCAAAATCCTATGAAATGTTAGTCTAATAGCACGCGTAAAATATAACCGAATGAGTACTACTTTATGCTGCTGCATCTGTTTATATTCGATTTGCTCACTGCCAGGCCCGCATTTACAAAAAAGTTAACACAGGGAACGGGTATACTCACAACTGCTTCAAAATGTATGTTTGTAACGTTAACATATTTATTAATTAATTAATTATCATATTCTAATAATAAATAAATTTTCTTTTCACTTTCAGGGATTGAACTCTATTCCCGACGAAGCAAAGTAGAAACAACAATTTTAAATTGTACGAAATTATCATAATTTAATTAAAATTTAATTAAAAAAAATTTTCGTATTTTTAAAGGGCTATCAGAGTTAATTTTTTATAAGATTTGTAAAGACTGGCAAAATGATTGTGTTGAGGTGAAATTATCTCCCGAAGAGAGAAACTTACGAAAAAGTAACAGAGCGCTTTTGTAGTAAGAAGAAGTAAAATTTTAAATATGAAAGCGGTTTTTTTATATATTGCAGTTGTGATTGGTAAACAAAAGCAATAAACAAGAGATCTACTACTACTAGAGATCTTTAACAAATTTTCCTATTTATTTTTTAATGGAACAATTTTGGCTTAATAATCAAGCAAGTGATGCTGTGGACTCAGTCTTAATAATGTGGAAACCTTTGTATTGATAGAGAAACAAGTATATGACAATAGCACCAACATCCAACGGCCATGTTTTTCCATTAACTATCTCCCACGTACATTCTACTTACATTTTTATAAATATACTTACCTCTTCGTTGCGAAGTTGGTAAAAGAAGACAACCAAAGTATCGTTGAATTTTATTTAGAAAATCAGGACATTTGTTACATGGGAAAAATAGATTTCAACTATATCATGTTCTGCTCGAGCGCTCTTGACTTGCATTTGCTCATTGGAGCCAAAAGAATTAAAAATGTAAGAGAAATAAGTTCAAATATTTAGGTCTTATTTCCCAACATAATTTGGAGTTATTTCATTTTATGATAAACTTCTTATAGCATTACTAGTGAATATATGTATGGTTAAACTCGGGATCCTTAATATATGCAATCGTTTTTTTTCTTTTTAATGGACAGCAATAGAAAAAATGTGTCATAGGTATTCTCATAGAGATTTCATACAAAAAATTGATTTTCAACCCTCGATACCTCCTAAACTAGACGAAAGTTGCTTTATAAATTTTGCCGCCTCGGAAACTATGGTATCCCCGGGCTGCACACTGAACTTTTTGCCGTGCAACATATCCGTGATTTGCAAGGATGATCGGTTGACACTTCTAAACATTGAGCTCGAGAAGCTTATTATCAAAGCACTCAGGTAACTGCTTTGGAAAACTCCTGATTTAAAAAGCTCGGAAATGGAAGATGACAATATTATATAGACGCCCACCTAAGTAACAAGCAGGTTTTGATCGAGGCGACGAAACTAGGTTGGAAAACTAAAGCTTTCAGTTTGTCAAGGATGATTTTGTGCGGAATTTAATTAAATGGCATGCTAAAGTCAGTGGGGATGACATCAACTCATTTTAAATGTTCTAAAGCTCACAGAATTCCAGGCACGAATTCGTTGGTAGTAGTAGACCTGCCTCAAAAAGCTTGGGTATTGTATGAGAGTTTTGCGCTAATCCGATAGTGGATCGGGAACACTTCCCGAGTGATGGAATTTCGGAACTCAAATGTTAGTGGGTGAGCTATAGGAATACCTTATGGGCCGGAGAGTATCTATTAATTTGTAGTTTTTTTATTTATACTCTTTCAAAAAAAAAAAACCAAAACCACGCAAAGTATGTACTCGCCGTATTTACGCTGTTTGTGAAGTGCTCAGTATTTTATAATATTCGAATTGCTAGTAAGTGTTGCAAGGATGGCAGTTTTGGTGCTAAAAATCTATCAAAATCTGCTTTTAACCTTTTAAAGTATTCAGCGCCTTATACAGTGAGTTTTTATTTAAACAGCAGGATTTGGTACTCCATGAGCAAAATTTCGACCCCAAAGTGGTGCTCTACCTTATGCCACTTTCTGCTCCATAAAGTCTGCTCACTTTGGTTGAATGTTTTTTCCACCAACAGCAGGATTTGGTACTCCATGAGCAAAATTTCGACCCCAAAGTTGTGCCCTACCTTATGCCACTTTCTGCTCCATAAAATCTGCTCACTTTGGTTGAATGTTTTTTCCACCTACTTATGGTGTAGAGCAAGTGAGTGCGTGTCAGCTAATTTGTTTTCTTGTGATTTTGAATATTTTATGTCGATTTTCATTGGCCATCTACATATTTATTTTGCTATATAGCAGCGGTTAGAGCATCTCCTGAAAGTTGTAGGTTCGGCAAATGAAAATTGACTTTAAATGTTCGTGTAAATGAGTAAAATTGTAATAAAATTGTTTATCAGAATGCTCACCTTAAAATCGCCAGTGTACAAAATTTCGTATTTTCTCATCTTTCAAGTAGGAGATTACCATCAGCGTACAAAACATAACCGTTGCACCCCTAAAAACACTTCCCAATTACATTACTGCGTTCTTGATTTATTAAACAAACAGAACTTCATTTCAAACTCACTGCCATCCCTGTACTGTTGACCAACGAAAGGCGTCGTCTCCGTAAAGTGTCACGCATAAAAATAAAGTAAAAATCGTTTGCAAAATTTCAAAATACATTTTTCTCACTACCATTGTTAATAAATATTTCCTAAAATACTCGCAAAGGTTTCTTTAAATATTTCGCCTTTCGCTTTTCTGTGAAAATGTGTTAATTTCATTCAAAATATTCGGCAAAAATGCATTCGAAAATGTTGCAATTTTTTTTCGCATTTTATCTGCTTTTGTTTACAACCGGAATCAATAGTAGCTCCATGAAAAATATCGACCAATTCGATGGAGCAACGCATCACGAAGAAAAGGGATACTGTGCTCCGTACAATGGAAAGATTTGCAAATCGTTTATTCGTGGTCAAGTGTGGTACAGCCGAGAAGATCCAAATGGAGGCTGGGTGAACGAGCAGATAACCACCGCTTTGTGGGAAGAATTGATTTCCGATTTATCAGGATTGTGCCGATATGCAGCTGAAGTTTGTTTTGCAAAACAAAGAGCGCCTGCACTTTTTTTAATCGCTTTTATCTTTTCTTTTTCAGAAAATGCTCTGCTCATATGCATTTCCCCAGTGCCAGACAGAGAATAGCCAACCAGTCAGGGTGCCACTGTGCTATGAGGACTGTGAGGCGACTCATTTGCAGTATTGCTACAATGATTGGGTTTTGATTGAGGAGAAAAAAGAGCGCGGAATTTTCTTCAAATCGAGGGGTCACTTCCGTCTGCCCAACTGTTCGGGACTGCCGAAGTACAATGCCACCGCGAAAAGGCCAAATTGTTCGTACATTGGGCTGACGAAGATTGATGAATCTCAAGTTACTTGTATGTTCGGAATTTAAACATTTGTGAGCGCTTAGAATTGAATGATTTATTTAACAGATGACTGCCGCAATGGAAATGGCCGATACTACCTGGGCTATGCCAACAAAAGCAAAACTGGAATCCCATGTCAGCGTTGGGACTCACAGAATCCACACAAACATATCCAACCACCACAGGTGTTTCCTCAAATCGCCGAAGGAGAGAACTACTGCCGCAATGCTGGCGGAGAGGAACCCTATCCGTGGTGCTACACTACAGACGAATCTGTGCGATGGCAGCACTGCGACATTCCACTTTGTCGTAAGAAAATTTCAACTGTAAATTTGCCTCCGTACCTTTGCTTATCAAATTTATTCTTTCAGCTGACTCAATTGATGTTGCAAGCAAAGACACCAACACTCCCATAAAAATGGAAACCTTTTTCACCCCATCGATGATCTTTCTTCTCGCTGGCATCGGATTTGTCGGCATTGTCGCCTTCCACCTGATCATTCTGCTGATTCACAAAGTGGCCAAGCACAAGGACGTCCATCAGCAACTACAGCAGCAGGCGCCTTCCGAATGCAATATGTCTGCAAGTCGCGAATGCAACCTCTCCAGCAGCCACCATACGCTGGACACCTCCAGCAATCACAAGTGCGGCACCCTTCGCAGCACCAACACAGGCACCATCCGCAGCACCGTCACCATCCACGAACCGAAACCGAAGCTGAATACCAAGCTGGAGAAATTGGAGTACCCCCGGAATGACATAATCTACGTCCGCAGCTTAGGGCAAGGAGCCTTTGGGCGCGTATTCCAAGCCAAGGCGCCCGGTCTAATTCCCGGTGACGAAGAAATGCTGGTTGCAGTTAAGATGCTGAAAGACGATGCCAGCGAAGCGATGCAGACCGACTTTGAGCGGGAGGCGTGCCTGCTGGCCGAATTCGATCACGCAAACATCGTCAAACTGCTGGGGGTGTGCGCGTTGGGTCGCCCCATGTGCCTGCTCTTCGAGTTCATGTCGCCCGGTGACTTGAGCGAGTTTCTCCGTTCGTGTTCTCCTTTCTCCACACATCAGGCGAACCGCACACGAACCGACTTGAACCACGGAGATCTGTTGCGGATCGCTGATCAAATCTCCGCCGGAATGGTTTATCTGTCGGAGAGAAAATTTGTTCACCGTGACCTGGCGACACGCAACTGCCTGATCAACGAGCAAATGGTGGTGAAGATAGCTGACTTTGGACTATCGCACAAGATCTACCTGCAGGACTATTACAAAGGCGACGAAAACGATGTGATTCCCATTCGATGGATGCCACTGGAGAGCATACTCTACAACAAGTACACCATCGAGTCGGATGTCTGGGCGTTCGGCGTGTGTTTGTGGGAGATCTTTTCTTACGCCCTGCAGCCGTACTACGGCCTAACCCACGAAGAGGTGATCAAGTACGTTCAGGATGGAAATGTACTCAGTTGTCCGGACAATACCCCGCTGTCGGTGTATGCTCTGATGCGACGCTGCTGGAATCGGAAGCCGACAGAGAGGCCCAACTTTGGCGAGATATGCCACTGCATTCAGCACAGCATCGTGGAGTTTGAGTGCAAGACAATGCTGTAGACGTATGTTTATTTTTGGATGTCATTTTAAGTTCCTTAATTTATTTTTAATTTTTTGACACATTAAGGACGCGACGGTCTAATGGGAGTTAGGTTTAAGGGAACAGATTTCTCGTGCTAGGGTTACACTCATATGCATTCCATTTAAATCAGTTGGGACTCTGACATAAAATTCTGAGGCTTTGTTGGGACATTGCGGTGCCACTTTAAGTTATATTGGATTGAAAAACGTGGACAAACTCTAATCAATAGTGAGGCATCAGAGGGTTAAATGATGTACTTGAAAGTAGCAGGTGAGGTTATGTTGGGTAGGGTGTCGTAGCAATATCCATTTACTACGTTAGGCCAAAGTTCAGAGCAGGGGAGTTGACTGTTATAATCGACCATCAAACATTTCTGCAGATGAGACGAGTGCAGGTTGAAGTGGCTAGTGCAATAGATACTAAGACCAGTTCCTAATATGTGTGAGAAAAGCGTGAAGTGATACAATCTAACTTTCATGAATGTCAGGAGGTTGAATAGAATTCCCCTTCAATCTGACTTCTTAACTTCAGTTGAACAGGATGTATGTTTTGGATTCCAGTGACCAGTATTGCCCCAACACGGAACCGATATTTTGTGTACACTTTGGGAGAAGTTGATTTGTTCATTCACATGTGCTGATGTCGGTCCACCTATAATTGGCGGCTTTGAGTGCAAACGCGGATAAGCGGAGGTACCTCTCTGACTTTAGTGAGATATCCGGTGTCGTGTTTTGCTAGAAGTGACTTTTAATTATTGGTAGGTAGCGACGCCCTAGAGGTTAGTGTGTTGGCAAGTGATCCAAGAGGGCACCTCTAGCCAGTTCGTTAATAAAACCTGGTTTATGCCAATGGGTTGGTTAGGTCGGGCTCTTTATCACATTCAGTTCAACGTTGACCCATTGATGCCCAAAGGGGGTCCACAATATTTATGCAGTCTCTTCCTCTTCTCGTCGTTTCAGGATTCTAAATACGGATTTAGGATAGATTCATAAGTTATTTTTCTTAGCCGGCTAAGGGCAAGGGCAGTTGCACGTATGGAGGATATCCATAAGCGTTTCTTCATAATCGCATCTTCTACATTTATGGTTCTTAAGAAAGTTGTGTCTAGTAAGTACTCCCACGAAACTGAGAGTACTTTCCAGTTTGAATAATTCTGCCCCACCCGTGCTTAAGGGTTTGCGGAGTCGACGATTTGACAGACTTGTCGGCCTTTTCAGGATTCATTATGGATTGCTATTAGGTCAGCCATTTTATACACCTGTGTGCAAGGACCCATGTAAGTTTGATACTCGTCCCTAGCGAGGTATCCGTCGGAACGGAAAATTGTCCGATTTCATACAAATCGGGGGTTTTGGGTTTAGGTATTCTTCCGAATAGCAATAATCTTCTATCTTCTCCGATTATGTTGAAAGCCTACAACCTTAAGGTCCTCGCGACACCGTTTCACAACATTCATATCTTATCAACTGTTGACGGCTGTCGGAAATTCCTTGTCGGATCTTCAGTCGTGTCGGACTTTTTGCTTTATAATGTAACGCACACGACTCACCCGCAAACTCGATTGCAAGCAACCAGTCGGCTACCTGTTGGGACCAAAAAAACGAGACGTAAGAATCTAATACAAAGTGGCGTTATCATTTTTAACCGACCTTTGTTGGCTGAAACGACAACAGTTATCGAAGTGACAAGACTTTACTTCGACAGCGCAGGTGGCTTTCCTTGCATGATATCATCGCGTGGTATTGCCGTAATTGTGGCTAATTTAGCTACATCTCCTTTCACCAATATGAGCAGGGAGTTGCCATATGCTTTTTAGCTTTAGTAGTTCGGAAAATACTCGAGCTTCAACTGCTGTGTCCAATTTTGAGCCATTTGTCTAGATTGAAAATGAATCAGCAGTGAGTTTTTTCCTTTCCTTTGGAGGATTAGTGTGTGAAAGCAGTTGAGCGCTGCGCTGATAAATTCATTTTCCAGCCTGATGTAAAGAACATTTTTCACTTCAGATTCTTGGATATGTAGGTTCAATGGAGGATTTTCAACTTGATCCCACTGTTGCGGTACTTCTCATTGCCCTGTTCATGCCAACACATGATATTCTTTCTACATTTTTCATGTTTTTCAGCTCCATAAAACTATCCTGACTCATATTTGATTGTGATATTCACTTTCTGATGCAGTTTTGTTTAGTAGTTCCATTAGCTTTGCGAAATGAATAAATTATTATCGATAACAGCTCATTAAAAAACCTCCAATCATGAACCTTCGACTATGAGAAAATATTAAGATTTTTGTAAAGTAAACAAAGTACGGCAGAGAAGACATTAATAGCGCATATTTTGAAAAAATAAGAACAATCAAAGAATAACTGTCAAGAAGCCTCTTTCCACAACGGGTTACTATTTCGTGAGGTCTTAACGCAATCTGCATCACAGCGGCTATCAGAAGAGTTATTTAATATATAGGAATACGTTTTTTTTTTAAAATGTTTGATGGTCTCCTTTTATATACTCTCCCAAGGGTATAGTCAGCAATGTCCGTCAGTCCTTTGTTGGATTCAAAGCCTTAGAAAGCTGAAATAAGGAACAAATAGTCTCCAGTGTCCGTAATGTTTAAGTGTAAGCATTTTAATAAACCCACTGCCACTCACATAATTTAGAAAAAAACACAACACAACAGTTTTAAAGTTCATGGGAATGGGCTAAGATTAAGATATTCACAAAATTTGACCTCCCTAACAGGTTTTTTACGCATAATTTTTGTGGACATTTTTTTCAAAGAAAAAATTGTTTGCTTTGAAAAATCTGCATTAACTAAGAACTTGGCGTCCTTATTTCTTCTTAAACCTATTTGCATGCTTCGAAAGCTCTTTTAGGGGTGATGTGATTAAATTTCGAAAAAAATTAATAATTTATCACATACCCCGAGCGGAGCAACGAAGTTGCGTGAGCGGTACCTGTCGCCTGCAGAAATATGGTTGAAATCCCTTAATCCCGCGTAGCGGGTCACTAAGGTGCTGTTGCCAAAGCCGCCTTATTAAAAATTTGGCATTATTTCGTTTGGGGTTTATTTCACGTCACCTTATTTTTTAAAATCTCCGGGAATAGCCCTTGCTGGAGTTGGTAACCCTGTTCATAGCGGTTGCATGTGTAAAAATCTATTGTGGCATTTTTATGCCTTCGCACACTTTTAGTTTCCAAATGAGTTTAATGTCAAGTATGGCACCCAAGTATTTTGCACTCTCGGCTAAGTTAAAGAATTGACCCTCTGGTCTAAGTGTGAGACCTTAGGCTACTGCTGACACAAACACCTTAGATTGTGTGTTGGAGGTGGTATAATATATCCCAGATCACTGCGGCCTCACATGGCCCTATTGTGATGTCCTCCATTTAGAGCTCATCTATGATGCAGCAGTTAGTTATAAAAGCGACTATCTTTTTGAGTGAGCTGGCGACTTAATGGTAGAACTTTCATTGCAACTGCAATCACAAAATATGTGTTCAGCTATTTCCTCGTCCTCGTTGCACAATCTACAATTGTTTTGTGCTATCCCCATAGTCATCAGGTGGTCCTTGATACTGCAGTGCGCCATAAAGAAGCCTGTGGATAGCCGAATCTGACTTCTACTAAGTTGTAGTAGTTGATTCGTTTTTTTGTGGAAACTGTTTGCCATGAAGGTTTTTACTTGTCTATTTTCTTCGGTCTCTCTCCAGAAATGTAGCTTGTCCTCTTTTTGATACAACTTTTTATAGTGTTTTTGGGTAGCCCGCAGAATGGTCTCGACTATCTGGCTAATTCCTCGCAGTAGCCCGCAGAATGGTCTTGGCATCGTGAATTGGGATGCGGATCCTGTTCTTTCTAGTTTGTCTGCTTTTTCATTGCCTTCATGTACACTGTGACCTGGCACTTAATTCCATAACAAACACCTTGAATACAAAACATTCATGTTGGACCTCACTGCCAAGTTTTTTTTTAATTCCATTTATAGAGAGATTCGCAAACAATTGATCATGAACTTGATTTATGTGCTAATTGATTTAGTCTATATTTTTAGCATCATCGTTGTTATCGTTCTATCAATGTCAATGGCACTCTTCAGGTCTCAAAATGATAATACCCGCTCAGTCATTAATAGCATTTACTTAAAGCATCTGGGGATGTACTCTCGAAATGGCCTCGTGTCAAAATGTATATCCAGGTTCCAAGGAGTTAACTGCCAAAATTGGTCTGGATCTGTTATGCATGACTCTTAAATTTAGATTGAGTCCAAATGTGCTTGTGTATGGGCAGATTAGAACTTTTCAATTAAATTCATTTTTTTAATTTTTTTCATGCAAAAATTCTTTAAAACTCTCGTTTTCATCCATAAAGTATTTCTTTCTCTTCATATGAAAAAAATAATTGAGTTTGAACGGACTACAATTTAGTAAGGTGTGTACGCTTTGCTATCACTTAACTACATTCTTACTGGTCAGCCTGACGTTCGCTGGTTTGACTTGGAAATATATCTGCAGGCCTCCCGGTTTCGTATCACTTCATCACTGATGCCAGTCATAAAGGTGTTGTTTCATTTAAATGATCCAGGAGTTCCTAAAGGTCCCTCATTTGAACATGACAGCACCAACTAAACCGGTCTTGCTTCAATTTGTTCAAAAATGGTTCTTTGACGTGGAGACTTCCTTAGTTTTTTTTTAACTATTTATTTTATCATATTTCGTTACTCCAGCTGTTAGAATAATAATCTTTACCAAAGCTACTGTTTATTAACCGTCATGTCGCCAAATTATCCACCCCAACTTAAAATGTTCGTTACGGGGAAGTTTAATCCTCGCATATGATGGCTCTATCGCAAGCAAATAAGTTATTGCAAAGTGAGCAGAGGTTTTACTTGAGGGCTCAAAACGCTTGCGTTATATATCGATAAAATCCACATCTGAGAGACAAGAGTGAAATGCCCACATCACTATACAAGCCTATCTATCTTAACAATATGATGCGAATACGCTGAGGGGATGAGGAGCTGCAGACGTCTTAAAAGCACTGTTAACGAGATAGTTAACTCGAGAGAGAATCTCTCATTTCATACCCAAGCGTATGTCCAGCTGTTTTGATCCACATAATTTGCAACTATATGGTCTTTTACGTACCAATCAAATGGGAAATTTGCACACATGAATGAAATTATATGGGTTTTAATGGCCGCCGCCATGAAATGTCATTTTCCATAGCAATCTCTTCCATTTTCGTAAATACCACTAAACAAGCGTCAAATCTCTGACTTACACGTATTCAGCAATAGGAAATTTTGTGGCCATTTTTAAAAATGTTATGCTGGTTCAAGGGGATAAGGGTATGTGGACTGTCTGGTTAATTCCGCATGTTGATTATCGCCAGACGATATCGTTTCAACGATTTAATACTTGCTCGTCAAAACGCGACATTGAAACAAAATCTTGGCGAAATGGTCGTAGGCGCGCCATCTCTGATTTGATAGTAAAGGCTACTTAACTGACGATGGATGACACGATAGAGATAAAGTTACGTGACGGAAATTGAAGACGATATCGTTGACTTTTATATAGTCGGACGGTTATTGTCTTCAGAGTTACGAGATTAGTGCCCTGGGTATCAACCAATCATACCGACTGACGGATTACCGCATATAAAAATAGAAATGCAACACTCACTCAAAGCAATTCAATTCAGTCTGATAAACGCGAAGTGCATCAATAATTCTCGTCAAGTGGAGGAAAATGAGACAGCAAAGCATTCCTCTTAACCTCACGTTCATAACAGTAAAATACAAAGCCAATCCGCATGACACATCTTGAAGAAGTGCAAGTGCGGCATGGTGTACATATAGTCTTCTTTTCCTAAAGATTGAATAGGAAATAAATTTTGCATGCATCTGCAAAACCCCGCATTTTAGTACCTATTAAACTGCCCAACTTTTTCCCATCATTCACCTAATTCCATAACAAAACAAAAATCTCCATGCTTCCGAAGAAATCTCTTCCATGCATATCAAGTCATTAGCTTATAAGAATCATCAAACGAGAATCTGTTCCATTCACTTTTTTTTAACAAATACAAGTCCTCCGAATCTAGTCAACAAAAATAAATAAATACAAACATCGATCTCAACGACCTCATCGAATATTTTATTTTATCATTTTTTTTATTCAAATAAATACTTATCTAGTCGTTTGTTGTTCCAATTATTATATCCATTGGCTTAACAATAAAAAAACAGTTTACCTAAACACTTTTTGTATTAAAAAAGAAGAATATTATTCTCCACGCGGTGCAACTCCAGTGGAACCTATTTTTAAGTCATAAAAAAGTATTGTAAAACCTAAATTAAGTCTCTGGAGTTTGTTCTTTTTTTTACATTTTACACTTAAAAAAATAAAAAAAAAACGTACTTTACGGTACAAACTTGTAATCCACCAAAAATTGAACAATAAAATAAATATTTTATTCAATAATAATAATCATCGTAATAGTCGTATACTGGAACTGGAATCGGTAATGGAAATCCTCCATAAAAACCGCCATAGCCGCCATATCGTCGGCCATAACCTCCATAACGCCTGTATCCTCCTCCGTAGTATGGGCGTCCAACAATTGGGCTAACAATAGCTCCGCCACCACGTAGACCACCTATTCCTCGACCTCCACCAAATCCTCCGCGACCGCCGAAGCCGCCTCTGCCACCGCCTCCGAAACCACCTCGTCCGCCACCACCAAATCCACCTCTACCACCTCCACCGCCATGTCCTCCTCCTCCTCCACCATGACCACCACCTCCGCCGCCGCCGCCGCCTCCTCCTCTAGCACTCACGTAGCTCACAACCACAATGATCACGAGAAGTAAAACAACACTCTGAAAGAAGATCGTATTTGTAGGTATTTTTAGAAATTCACTGCCTTGAATTAGAACTCACTTTATTCATGAGTATTTTGATGAACTAGAACGTTGTTGATGATCGTTCAAAGTTTGAAATTGAACTGAGGAATTTGTTTTCGATCGAGATCTCATCGATGTTAGGCTGTCAATTAGGATATTTGCTAGAATTATACAAATGATTAGCATCGGGAAGAGTTTAGAGCGAATAATATTGATTTGATGAATAACACTTTTGCCTTAAGTATAAAATCACGATCCATGAAATGACGACTTGAAATCGTTGTTTTTTTTTTTTGGTTCAAATACTCTAATGGAGGTTTCATTGGGGAAACCCCCAAGTTCGATGAAACACTTTTAATGTGAACTTTAAGGTTTACTATTGCAAAAAACGAAAGAAAAAACTATCACAAAGTAAGTTTCTTGGTTCTATCGCTCTCCGATACATTTTGCATTTAGTTTGTTAGGAGTTCATAGTTGCAGTAATGTACATTTGTCTGTCCCACATCCTATCCAACGTACTGTGTGAACGTCTCAAACCTTTCTGCAACACACTAATCGGCACGTACCAGTGTGGCTTCCGGCCCGGCAGATCAACTGTAGCCCAAATCTTCACACTAAGGCAAATCCTGGAAAAGACCAACGAATTTCAAGTCGAGACACACCATCTCTTCATCGACTTTAAAGCCGCATATGACAGCATTCATCGTCAGGAGCTTTTCGTGGCGATGGCCGAATTCGGGATCCCGTCAAAACTGATCCAGATGTGTCGCATGACACTAGATAACACGCGATGCAATGTGCAGTTTGGTAGCAGCTCATCTGAGCTCTTTCAAACATGCACCGGGTTTCGGCAAGGAGATGCGCTGTCGTGTGATTTCTTCAATCTTATTCTTGAGCAGATAGTGCGAAGGGCAGGTGTCAAAACAGAAGGCAATATCTTCAACAGATCAGTCCAACTGCTGGGGTACGCGGACGATATAGATATCATCAGTCGATCCCAGCGTGCCGTGATAGAGGCTTTCACGGCTATTGAAGAACAGGCGAAACTAGTTGGCCTTAAAGTCAATGAGGACAAGACTAAATATATGCTATCAAAAAACAAACAATCATCTGTCCACCGACTAGGACAAAATGTCACTGTTGATAGCAGCAACTTCGAGGTAGTCATCTAACTCCACAAATGACATCTTAGTGAAGATCCGTCCAAGAATTAGCCTAGGAAACCGCTGCTACTTCGGTTTGGCAAAACAAATGGGTTCAAAACTCCTAACTCGAAGGACAAAGTGCATGCTCTACAGAACCCTTATCCTGTCAGTTATGCTATACTTTGAAAGAAAAATCCTTCGACGGATATTTGGTCCTGTGTGCGAGGAGGGCGAATGGAGGTGAAGATACAACCGCGAACTCTATGAGCTGTACCAAGGTGTGGATGTAGTCCGAAAAGCCAAAACTCGTCGACTACATTGGCTCGGCCACATCGAGCGAATGGACAACCACGCTTCAGCCAAGAGGATTTTCGAATCCCAGCCCCCAGGTTCGAGACGACAAGGAAGACCGAACCTCCGTTTTAAAGACCAAGCCATCGCGGATGCCAGAGCGCTTGGTCTGGACAACCGGAAGCAGCGTGCTCGGGATCGCAGAGGGTGGAAGGCTGCCGCATCTCAGACAGGAACTCTTTACGGGCCGGGAGCCCGTTAAGTAAAAAGTAAGTATATTTGGCTGTCTTCATGTTATTCAAGGTGGACTCGATGAGTTTCTGGTATATGTGTTATGCCTTATGCTTCACAAAAAGACTAGAAGTCGAAAGTGAAGGAAGAACATCGGCTCCTCTGGAGGAAAAAAAAAACCCGAGAAGCTCAAAGAGGTAAAAAAAACACCTCAGAGGATCAGTCCGTGTGGTGGATATGGAGAAACCATTCCTGCAGAATGCTAAACGGCGTCGTGAGCTTCGACACTATCAAAATGAATTCAGGATAGCAATATCTTAACTGAAGTCTAACAAGGCTGCTGCCCCGGACGGTCTATCCATCTGCCGTATTGTGCGAGCGCCTAAAACCAGTTGTAAACGGCCTGATTGGATCATATCAGTCAATATGGAAAAGCTACTTCAGTATGACCCCTCCATTAACTGAACGGAGGGGACCTACTGAAGTAGCTTTTCCATATACGCGTTCGGGCAGGCGAACGATGATGTCAAAAATGTCTGTATTCCCCAGCTATCTGGTAGTGTCTTCCATGGTGACACCTACCCTCCCCTTTATATCCTCAAGAACAGATTTAAGGAGTAACAATACATCACATTTAATGAGCAACTGCTAGACTGCACATAGCACCGCGGGTTTTGTCTCGCAACAAAGCTACATCAGCTGTATTGTTATTCAGAGCTACCGACGATAATGAAATAATTTGTCTAGATTGGAATTTGCTGTTTTTTTTCTCACGATTTGAAGATCTGGTCTAGAGTCATGTGGAGCTGTTTGTCCAGTTATCGGACATACGTGGTAAATAATTAGGTGCTTTCGCCCTACCAAACGTCACGTTCGTATTTGAATAGGGTCGGTAGGCCATCATGTGCGTCCTTGGTGCTCTTAAGATTTTCATAGCTTATCCGACCTCTTTTTAACCGGGTAGCAAGACTGGTTCATCATCAACTTCAATTGGGTAACCTTCTCTTCCTGGATACTGCAAATGCTGCTTAAATAAATCGAATATTTCCTATGCTTCGGTGACTTGGTATTCTTCGGTCTTAAAGGGATGTTGTTGGACTTAAGACTGATCACCTCGTTATCCTTTCAATTGGCCAGAATTCTCCTGCGTCTGGATGAGTAGATAATTATCTCAAATTAGTCTACCATTAGATTCTTATAAATTTGATGGCCAAAAGAATTGAAATGAATAAAAATATCTCGCCAATTGAAGAAGCTAATTGATTTAGGCCCAGTTCCATTATAAGTAAGTAAGTAAGGCATGGTTGAAAGCGCATTCCTATAGCTTCCCTAAATCGGAAGTTCTAGCTGCTCTTAAGGCGAAAGGAGATGCTTTCTTAAAAGGAACCAAATCCGCGCGTTTGTCGGGCTATTGACTGGACACTGGGTAAAACGAGTTTTTACTAATAATTTATGGGTGCCTTCCTATCAACCAGGGGCCCTATTTTGAATTTAAGTTTAAACATTATTGAAGGTACTGCTGCAAAGGCTTAAGGCAGCTAAGCCGTATAGTTGCTTGTGTTTTATATCGCTACTCTGTCCACCGACTAGGACAAAATGTCACTGTTGATAGCAGCAACTTCGAGGTAGTCATCTAACTCCACAAATGACATCTTAGTGAAGATCCGTCCAAGAATTAGCCTAGGAAACCGCTGCTACTTCGGTTTGGCAAAACAAATGGGTTCAAAACTCCTAACTCGAAGTTTATCTTAACTGAAGTCTAACAAGGCTGCTGCCCCGGACGGTCTATCCATCTGCCGTATTGTGCGAGCGCCTAAAACCAATTGTAAACGGCCTGATTGGATCATATCAGTCAATATGGAAAAGCTACTTCAGTACGACTCCTCCATTAACTGAACGGAGGGGACCTACTGAAGTAGCTTTTCCATATACGCGTTCGGGCAGGCGAACGATGAGATCAAAAACGTCTGTATTCCCCAGTGTCTTCCATGTTGACACCTACCCTCCCCTTTATATCCCCAAGAACAGATTTAAGGAGTAACATTACATCACATTTAATGAGCAGCTGCTAGACTGCACATAGCACGGCGGGTTTTGTCTCGCAACAAAGCTACATCACCTGTATTGTTATTCAGAGCTACCGACGATAATGAAATAATTTGTCTAGATTGGAATTTGCTGTTTTTTTTCTCACGATTTGAAGATCTGGTCTAGAGTCATGTGGAGCTGTTTGTCCAGTTATCGGACATACGTGGTAAATAATTAGGTGCTTTCGCCCTACCAAACGTCACGTTCGTATTTGAATAGGGTCGGTAGGCCATCATGTGCGTCCTTGGTGCTCTTAAGATTTTCATAGCTTATCCGACCTCTTTTTAACCGGGTAGCAAGACTGGTTCATCATCAACTTGAATTGGGTAACCTTCTCTTCCTGGATACTGCAAATGCTGCTTAAATAAATCGAATATTTCCTATGCTTCGGTGACTTGGTATTCTTCGGTCTTAAAGGGATGTTGTTGGACTTAAGACTGATCACCTCGTTATCCTTGCAATTGGCCAGAATTCTCCTGCGTCTGGATGAGTAGATAATTATCTCAAATTAGTCTACCATTAGATTCTTATGAATTTAATGGCCAAAAGAATTGAAATGAATGAAAATATCTCGCCAATTGAAGAAGCTAATTGATTTAGGCCCAGGTCCATTATAAGTAAGTAAGTAAGGCATGGTTGAAAGCGCATTCCTATAGCTTCCCTAACTCGCAAGTTCTAGCTGCTCTTAAGGCGAAAGGAGATGCTTTCTTAAAAGGAACCAAATCCGCGCGTTTGTCGGGCTATTGACTGGACACTGGGTAAAACGAGTTTTTACTAATAATTTATGGGTGCCTTCCTATCAACCAGGGGCCCTATTTTGAATTTAAGTTTAAACATTATTGAAGGTAATGCTGCAAAGGCTTAAGGCAGCTAAGCCGTATAGTTGCTTGTGTTTTATATCGCTACTCTTCTCGATGCTCAAGTGCGTCACGTCGCCTCTATTTTCCAATATGTACTGAGACCGACAGAATTGGTGGGCCTTATAGTCTCCTTGGAATTTATTGACGATGCCTTTGCTCAACTGCCTCCTTAAGGCAACTAACCAACGGTCTTAATTTGTATTTCATCTTATGCGATGTCCTTATCAAAGTTAAAAAAGTCTGCAAATTTTATAAAATAAAAGCCTGCCCTAATTAAGTTTATGTGCAATTAAAAGGTACGGATTATTTGCAAACCCCTAAAATGCAAAACAAAGATATAACTAATAATAGATCCTCTTACTTCGAATCTTATGTAACTCAGCAGTTCAGGCACAGATGGTGACACACTAAAAATGAAAATGATCTGTTTTTGCGGCGTAAAAATGTAATCTCCGTAACCATTTAAAGATGTTGAAGCGGTTACCTGCATCATAATTTGCGGTTTACTACATCCATAACTCTTGTGAAGTAATGAAGCCGATATTGTAGGCACTTCAGTCGACAGGTTGAAGTCACAAATACTTGCTTACCACTTTCGCTGCGGCCTTTATCGAAGTCAAAGTGATTATTTTTAGTAAATTTTCATATCTCTCCCACTCCGTCCAAGTTATGCCAATGAATACTCATAAAACCTTTTTAGTACACCTAAATACAATTAAATATTTATTTATTTGGTCCTATGAACTACTTATTTACAAAAAAAATCGATACAATTTAAATTAAACACTAACAAAACTGACTATCACAGGCCCTAAACAACTAAGAAACGTGTTTTATTTTTTTATTGTTCTGAGATGATCTAAAACTGAGTATGGAAATTTTCATAAAAACTAAGGGCAGTTCGTGCATATTTTTTGGTTCTTATTCTAAAGTGTTGCAGGACAGTTCTTATTTTTACTTAAAACTAACCGATCCGGTTCTAAGCTTAACTTTTTCAGTGCATCGTAAATCTTCACTCGAACTTCGGCGGGAAAATCACGATCTCGGCCAAAGATCCAAATCTGATCGGAGTATCCAATTGATCCCAGACTCGAGCATGACCATAGAATGGCAAAATTGTCATAGTCTGTGTAGAGGACTTGGTATTTCCCAGAGCCGGGTAAAAGTCGCGCGATGACATCAGGAAATCGTGTGTTGAACTAAAAAGATAGAGAAAACATTGAAATTTATTGAATGTTATTGGTCCCACTATAGATAGGAACTAACCTTAAAGTCCATAATGGATGACTTTCGATTCTCTGGAGTTGCATAGCCCAGATTTACCGAAGGATTGCCAGTTCTAAAAGTAGTTTTATTTAAATTTTATTCGTTTGCAATCAAAAATATTGTTCAATCTTACATTCTGTTGACAGTTTTTATAGCCACTTCTAGTTTATAGATACTGTTGAGACTTGGATCATCCTCTCGATCTGATATGGACGGTTGGAATGTTAGTGTTGTACACCCGGATGCAATTTCCGGTAAATAAAATGAACGTTCTACTTCGAACCATTGTCCAAGAACCTATAAAAAAAGTAAATTAAAATTGAAATTAATTGCGCCTATTCATAAATAGAAATATTAAGTGTGAATGAGGTGCTCCATCTTGTTAATTTAGGTCAGCGGTCTATGACCTCTAGTTAGCAATAAGACTTTGAACAGAACATTTTCGGAAGAAAAAAACGATTAGCGTTGAGCATAGTTTATCATAATTAACAACACGTTCAGGTGATGTTAGCCGCATGTACTTTTGAGCACGAGCACTAGATAGTAAGTGAACGTCAATGTTGTCGTAAGTTGGCATAACTAATTAGTAGGAAGTAAAAAACACAGTAACTGAGGGTGTTGCATACAAATTGTATAACTAACTTCAAGTCAACAGCCGGCGACAAAAAATTCAGGGAAATTACTGTAGACACTTAGCACAAGAAACATATTTCTTTTTGAAATGCAACATCATTAAGAGATATGGAAAAAAACAGCACATTGCAATTAAATGGCACACTGCCCTTGGACGAAGTAAGGTACATATTATGAAGGTTTTTTTTGGTGTTGTTGTTGTTGTTGTACCGGGACTGAGAGTATTAATGAGATTTTAGAAAAGAAAATAATATTTTACCAAGAATATCGAAGTAAAAAGTATTCGATGGCCCAATTTATAAAGATTTTATCTGGGATGTCTCACAATTCGAAAAAGCTACGAGTATCTATCTCCGACAACTTTCATTTACATTTTAAGTAAGAAAATTATTTGTAAGGAGTAAATGTATTTATATGAATGAGGAGCTAAACAGATTTTTTATATTGACCGGCATCAAAATAAGACCGAAACAATGTATGCGTGAACTTAATATATAGGACCAGGTGAATCCAAATACATTCACCTTAGAGACAGACTACTTTTTTGGAAATCTGGAACACCATTTGGAACACGATATGGCTTGATTTAGCCACAATTCAAAAATTCAAGTACGCAGATTTGTTCAGCTTAAAAAAATTAATAAATCACCAATATTTGAATTTTTGAAAAAAACTTAGTATTTGGCCCCATCCCAAGTATCCTTAGTAGATACAAAGAAAGACCATAACCCTTCGAACCATTTTCTTGAAAAATAGTGATAAGTGATTTTCACCAAAAAAAAAAAAAACTGTATGACAGGTACCGTTATTTTAAACGATAAAGCAAAAAATAAAAAAATGCCTTTTAAGAACTTCAAAGCAAATCTGTCGAACCGTGGCACCATAGGGCGCCTGGACAGATAGACAGACCGACGCGACGGAAGGCATTTTTTGGGATTATATCATACTTATATATCGGATTAACTTTCTCTTTAGTAAACTATACGTTTCTCTGTCTCTAAAGCGACGATTTGTGATATAATGGTCACAAACTCAAAAGAATAGGTACTTAAAAGCCCAGCAAGTCTAAGAGGAAAACCACATCTGCTCAACCAATCTGAACTGCTTGGAAAGTTGGAACTTTCGAAATCCAAAGCCCAAGAATAGGCATTCTCAATTCTCACATCCGTTTTTGCAAATATCAAAATTCAGTTTAATGCAGTTAGCCAAAAAAAAAAGTTCTTGAAAAACCATAGCTGCCTGAGAAATGGTGACTTACAGTGTGCCAAAACGGCAGTCACTTAACCACTTAGTAATTAAGTTCCTTTAAACATAAAATTAAAAACAAAACAAGATTTCGGGAATTCATGAAAAAATGGAAAAAAATTATTTTTAATTCGACTTTTGTTGTCGTTTAAATATTTATATAACTGGCGTATTAAGCAAAAAAATATCCTAAGCGCCAAAAGTTAGGTTTTGAGTTAAGAGCATGTTTTGTAATCGTTCAAAAATACTATAACTTTCTGGGCTTCCAGAAAATTGTATCTGAGACATTAATCTCAATATCAGAACAAAAAAGTCTTAAATTCCAAGAAATTTTACAGTGCCAGATCTGTCTTGCTTAACATTTGCGGGCTTTTTCGGTTGATGATGTTCAGAGCTGTGTTTTTATACGATAAGGGTGCAAAAAATATGTTTATAGATTAGATAGAGGCTTATAATGGGATGACACTTGGTCGTAAGATTTTTTTCGAAGATCTTTATCAGCTGTGAATTTTGGTTATTCATTTAGCTTATTCTGTGTGCTTTCATGTAAACCATGAAAGGTTTAGTTTATCTTTGCTTATACTGCAAATATGTATATGGAGATAGAACTTTGTCGCCAAACAGCCACGAAACTATGAAAATGTTGACATATGATCGTGTACTTTGATCTTGCCCCTAATGAGGGCTAAGAAATATTTAAAATAAATTTAGCTGAGCAATACTTCCGTAACTCTTAAGACGATAATCGTCCGGGAGGTAATTGTCAACGATATTGTCATCAATTTGCTTCATGTAACCATTACCTCTATCGTGTAGTCAATCGTTATTAAGGTAGCTTTCATTTTCAAATCAGAGATGGCGTTCCTTTAAATCGTCGAAACCCTATCACCCGGACGGTGGACGATTTTTAATGTTACGTAATGCAATAGTATTGTCGAAACGCGAATGAGTACCCTGAGTTTATAATTAACTAAATTTGTTAATTTTTCATCGTGCGCAATGAACACTACTCTGGGCGTAAACGGCCCATATAGGACCGAAAGCCTAGCTTCTCCAACCATTCTGTGTGCGAAGATATGTTTTATCTCGGGACTATCGTAGCAAGGTAACTTAACTGAAACTCACACAAGAGCCATGTCGGCTAGTAGACGTCTGTATAGCAGAACTTGGGACCTTAGACCACAATAATGAACTGGTTTGGTTTTCGAAAATACTTAAACGGACAACGACAAATAAGCCATAGAAGCTGCAGCATTTTGCGTGTTTCGGCATTAAACGTACAATGCGCACCTGCCTAAGCACCTAACAGCACCAGAGGCTATTGCTTTGTAAGGCTATCATCTCTTAAGACCTTTATCAGGAAGACGGTTTCTGGATGCTTAATCTTAAGCTTTAACTCATAAGTTTAAATCAGAAGTTGTGGGTCGCATGAAGTTACTTAACTCAATTCCAAACATTGACAAATTTCACTGCAATATGGTTTCCCTAACCATAGTTGGCTATACAGTTTTGGAGAACTATTCGAGATAGAAATACTGGACCGTTCTAAATGGGCCAGTTGTGTTCCGGCACTGAATCCAAGAAGTGTGATCTTATCTTTGGACCAAACACCAAAGTCTCGATACCTATGGAAAGCTGTCCCGTGGTACTTCATCTGCGCAGTTCCCATTTAAAAAAAGGAACAAAAACTTCGTCTAAGCTGCTGAAAGCGTGTTCCGGGTTCAATGCAAATCATTTTTTAGCTAAATTTTTCCAACTGGTGGGCTCTCAACGTCGATCGTTGTTCTCGAAGGAATACAAAAAACATTGCGTCCACATGATTTAAATGAAGAAAAAAAGTTTGCCACAAAACTAATAAAAAACTAAAATAATAACTAATATTTATATTCGAATGTTATCTAGGGCTATATATACTATTGGACAGATAAAAGTTACCACCAGAAACTAAACTTCAGTGAGACTCTCTGGATTCGAATAGCTATAAAATTAACCCCCAAAATAACAGTATTTTACCTTTCTTAATTTATTCTTAGACAAAAAAAAAGCAATCTTAGTTCACTTCATGAACCAATCAGAGCTGCAATTTTAGTTTTTTTTTTGAAAAAGTGTGGTCGTATCTTTTATTTGCCTGTAACTATCGCCGGGTGTCGCTAGCTTCATAATAAAAAAGCGTAAAGTTCACTTTCAAATCATTAACAAAAAAAAAACCTTTCTTAAGTGCCGACCGTTAAATGCAGTTTTAGAGGCAATGAACTTACCACGAAAAGAGCATTACCCTTTGCACTCAGTGTCGGATTTTAAGAGTAGGCCTCGCCATCTGAATATATTAACGACTACCGCATATTAATGCTGTCGAACTAAAAATAAAAACCAAAAATAGAAGAACTGTTTGACAGGCATTTAAAATCTCCAAACTGATTTGATTGATGATAAATGAGCACGTCATGTTTTTATGACCTTCGGCTCTGCACAGTGCATAGCACATGGAATGAGAACAATACCAGCTTAGCGGGTCGTTTAACTTAAGTGCGCTTTGGATTATGTAACCATGGAAATGTTCCTATAAAATTTAATGGATGCTGTCAAGCAAAGACCGAGCTTGATTGCATAACAATGGAAACTCGATAGCTTTTATGCTGTCGAATTTTACCGACTTTCTTGAAAACCGCTCGACTAAAAAAGGTGAGAAAGATGATGAAAACACTATTGTTAAGCTTCTTGGGGATATACCTATTGCTCAAAACAATAGTAATACCAGTAAAACCGTGGCACCCACCCAACCTCGTCTCTTCTCACCTTCAAAACGGAATAAGACATAGCTATACATATACATAACTGTTTTTTTGGGTGGAAAACAAATAATGTCCATAAAAAATCGGAATCATTGCAAAAGTGTCGATTTCGTTGAATAATTTATTTTTATTATCTCTTATTTTTTGTTGCAAACAGTTTCGTCGTTCGCCAAAATTTAAATCAACATTTCTTCGGAGCTAAGAGTAATTTATTTTTGGCTTGACACCCGCTGTGGTTTTGGTTTCAATTTGTTCTTCTTGTTTGTTCATGTTCATCTCTGGCGTTGAGTTATGCACATAAGAAAAAAAAGTTTTTAATTTCATCTCTTGGGTGAAGACATCTTTCCGAGAAGTGTCATTGTCTGATCTGTTTATGATCATGACTCAGAGGCGGAAGCAAGCTTTACTGGTCAATGAGTATTATTTGAAGAAACTTAATGTATTTTGGTATAATTTGTTAGCAATTTTTTAATTCATAAGCAATTCATTATCTGTGGACAGAGACAGAGACTATTGACCCAGTCACAAATGGTAAACTAATGATTATGGTAATATGGTTTGCTGGTCCTTTGTGGTATACAACTGGTTTAGGGTGACGTCTTCATTGTGATTTTGTGAATGTTCGGGGCAATTGATGCAAATGCGAAATGTGTTAAGCCATGGCCTTGATAACGAGTTACTAATGATTGGTAAAATAAATGGAGATTAAGGCCGCAGATAAACTGAAGATCGATTGCAGATACTAACATCGGACTAGGTAACTAATTTTTTGTAATAGACAGCACCATATGTACCTAGTTCGGTGCAAGTGCGTATATATAAATTTTAACTCGTTCGCAATTGTTTCCGTTATTTAGGATTGTTTATTTATTGTTTTCGTGAAATTGGCCTGCGGGCAGCATACAGTGCAAAAGCAAGTACAGGGCGACTCAGTTGCAGACTAATTCTTACCAAAACGTTAAATATTCAGTAGGATTTTGAACAGGGGAAATGCACATGCAAGTTTTGATCTTCCGCAGAGCATTTGATGCGCTCGAACGAAATATGTTTTTTTAAACCATTTTTCATAAAAGAAAGGGCGGCTACTACCTATCATTGAAGATATTTCCTCAGGGTTCCAAGCCCAGTTCATTAATTTTCATAATGTTCACTAAACAAATACTTAACTGCTTTAGGAAAAGTAGCCCATTTGTCTAGCCAGTCACTTAAGGAAGCATACCAGTTCGACATAGGAAGCGGATATGCATATCCGCAGTTCAAGGCATAGATGTGACAGAACAGAGAGCGCGCATTGAGGTAATGGGTAGTTATTTAATTTTATCAAAATAACGTAGCCGTGTGATGAATATTTCCAATTTTTAAAATAATTTAGGTTAGGTTGAATAACCTACACACTTAGACCAGCATTGGTCCTTTGTGATATAACAGGGATCTGTGATAAAGCTTCCCAATACTCGTTGAAACAATTGGAGCTTCTTGCGAAGCGAAGTAGATCTTTGATGTCAATGTTTGTGGGATCACATGTGTCTTCGTAGAAGAAGGCTCCAAGATGGAACTTTCTTTTCCTGGAGAGATCAAGGCATGTACGAAGCAGGTGAGGGATCGTTTCCCCCTCTTCTTCATCCATACAACTTCTGCAAAAGTCGTTCGAGAATGCACCAAGTATTGTTGCATGTCTACCCAGAAAACAGTGTCCAGTGACTATGAGACCTATAGCAGGGCTTGGAACCCTGCGGAACCTTCATATTCTTTACTGCATATCTTATTAATCCTCACATCTCTTATAATATCCTCAATGATAGGTAGTAGCAAAGCTAGTTGACCGCCCTTCTTTTTATGAAGAATGGTATAAAAAAACATGTTCCGTCTGCATAGAGAGATCAACATTTTAGAGCTTTTCAGATCCAGTTTTGTCGCTAAACATGTGATACCACTTGACCACCTAAAGTTTGTTTCCTCTATAGCAGCCAGCCTTAGCGATAATTTACAAGTAGCGAATGGTATACCTATCTCTCCGATTTAATCAGCCTTTCACTTCCCAGGAATGTCCCTGTGCTCCGGCATTTTTAAAGTAACTTTTGTGAAAACGATTCAGAATGAGAGCATCCAACAAAATTGATTGGATAAGTTTTTAAGGACAAAACTAATCTTTGAGCAGATCATCCATTCAACAAGGAATGTAAAATGGGTTAATGTGGTGCTTTTGATAATTTTTCGGAATTATGGCGAAAGAAAAATTAGATTACAAAGAAAAGTGTTACTGCCAACTTATTATCGGAATAGTGATCCGGGACTTGGTTGGTTGGTCAGGTAATGCGCCACAATTCTCTATTTTGTCTTTATTAGCGATGATTTATCTATCTTATAGATATAGATTATGTATAGGTTCGAAGACAGCGAGAGATTATTTGTATATAAGATTTTTGGGGTTACATCTCATGGACTTTTTTCACTTTTTCTTTATGGTTTGAAATAATGGTGCCATACAATTTTTTTTTTTGGTGAAAATCACTATTTTTCTAGAAAATGGTTCCAAACGATTTTGGTCGTCTTTTGTACGAAGGATACTTGGGATTTGGCCAAAAAACTGAATACTCATTTTTTGGGGAAAAAAATCGAATAACGGTAATTTATAAAAGTGCCAATATCTCAAAAATTAATAAAGTGAATTCCGAAAAATTTTTCTATTTATGATGTTAAGTTGAACAATTTGGCGTACTTCGATTTTTTAAATAATTTTTTTTTTAATTTATTTTTGATATAACGATTTCCTTAAATTTAAGTTAAATTCGTTTTCTCAAAAACAGCTCTAACGATAAAGATCAATTTTTGTATTTTGAACAATTATGTAAATAGTGACCAATGTGCGGAATTACATAAAAAATAGTAGGTGCCGGTTTTTGAGAATATCAATTTTTTTCTAAAACCTAAAAAGTGATTAAAATAAATTTGGTATGTGACCATTTTTTAGAGGCGATTCAAAAACGCAAATCATGTAGCAAGAAAGTTTCGCATGACGAAGTCGTGCATTTTATTTTCATTATATGTCCGGTATTGAATTGGGGTACTAATTACTGGTTCCGCTTGGATGTAATAATATTAGTAGTAGAATCCTTATCGGCCGAGTAGTTTGAGAAACAACTCATCACCCGCATCCACTTTTACATTACCTTTCACCTCTTCACCTCTTACGAATGGACAGACAGACAGACACACGTTGTATTTTAAAACGTAGTATGAAATAAAACTGTTAAACTAGAGCGTTGGATCTCCAATTTTTTTGAATATCAAGAGACTTTCCGGCATTGGGACGTATGTTTAGGCATAAGTAAAGACTTTATTCTCTCTGAAAACACTTATAAACCATTTTTGCATTATTTTTAGACGATCTCTATTTTGACTTGCCTGTTACTATTTCAAATCGTCGTCCTGTCTGCAAAACAAAATATTTATCCATGTAGGAATATCCCGGTTGAGCCTCAAATTTGTAGGAATTGATACTTCCAAGAAAAACACAACTCTGGTATTATTTTATCTATTTTATTGGCAAATGATAAATAAAACAAGCTTAGCGGGTTTACTCCTCGAGATACAAAATGCAACTGATCAATTTCAATGTTAGACTTGCAAGAATATCGCGCGTTGTACCCTGTCGTCATCTCTATGTAAAAGTATATAAGTCCAGTCGTCCTTGTGTACAGTCTATTTACGTTCCGGTTCGATCGTCGTTTGATCGTCGTTCGTCATCGTTCACTTCTTCATGGGTCGTCTATGTTGTTTATGTCCCAATGATACATGTTGGTGCATTTATACTACCGTTGGTGTCATCGTCCGTCTCCTATCTCATACTGCGTAACACACGTTAGTGCATGCATTCTGTAGCTGCCCGTCTACTCATATTCTACATCCATAGCGTTGGATTTCTGGCATGGGGAGGTTCAGCACAAACTCACATCGTCAACTAGATGCAAAACATATAAAATAGAGCTAGAACGATTCAGATCAGAGAGATCTAGAGAAGCAAATAGCGTTCAAATTTTGAAAGCCATATTCGATTAGAGTATGGTGTTTTAATTTTAGATGCGGAGAATTTCAATTGAAATGAAAAATTTTGTTAATATCCTTTATTTGACAGATAATTAACAAATGGCTGCCGTGGCTGGCGCGTAAATGGTGTAATTTTGAGGTGAAATTGTCCAATTGGAGGGCGCGATACAATTAATTTACTGAAAGAAACATTTGATGAACGATAAATTTCACGAAATGGACCTGCTTACTATGTAGCCTAGTATTTGAGCGATTTAATGGCATTAGATTATTTTTCTTGGGGAAGAACAACATTTGACGCATTATTGTAGAATTTTATTTTATTTCAATTAAACTTGTCTGGCTCTAATGTCGTTTCCGTTGGGTAATCCTGAAAAGCTCGAACAATCACACATTTTTCATTTAAATTTTAAGTGCAACCGTCTCACTGCCAATATGATGACGATGAAGGGGATGGAAGACAAATAGTATTACGCATTGAAATATATTTATATTACACCCAATATTATTTCTTTATTTGTTTAATTAAATTTGGTAATAATTTCCAGCAAGTCTCGACAAAACTGAAGAATTATTAAATACATCAGCAAAAAAATTAACATTTATCGGTTATGACGTTTGTGGTATTTGAATGGCTACGTCAACAAGCAAAATTGCCGTATTTGGAGTGAAGAGAGCCCACATGAGACCCTTGAAACGCCATTGCATCCGCAAAAACTGACTGGTTGCGTGTGCTCTATTTGCTGGTGAAGTCATTGGGCCACACTTCTTCCGAAATGATGCTGGAGAGTCAGTTACCGTTAATGGAGACCGGTATTGAGCCATGATAACCGACTATTTTGTTCCCGATTTGGATGGCATGAATGTGGATGAGATGTGGTTCCAACAAGACGGCGCTACATGCCACACAGCGCACGTCACAATCGATTTATTGAAGGAAACATTCGATGAGCGTATAATTTCGCGGAATGGACCTGTCAATTGGCCACCAAGATCGTGTGATTTGACACCATTGGATTATTTTCTTTGGGGATATGTGAAGTCACTCGTCTACGCCAACAAGCCAGAAACGTTAGTGGACTTGGAAGCCAACATTCGTGGCGTTATTGCCGACATACATTGAAAATTGGATCTCTAGACTTGTCTTTATTAGCTGTGGCATAAAATTATCCTTCCAATAACGCCAAATTGATGTACATTAAAACGATTTTCTTGTGTTTTAATTCAATTCGAAGTTTTATACCTCTAAAAAACACCTTGTATAAGCCGAATCAACCCAAGAAAAAGAGACCTTTAAAAAAGTAATCTTGAAGCAATATCGTTGATGGACAAATTTACATTGACAAACGAATAATTTTGCTTAGCCTCATGGAGATAAGTCACAAGAATGAACACGACATATTTTTTTTTTCAAAAATTCTATTCCAACAGAAAAATAAAAAAATTTAATTTCAAATTGCAATAACAGAAATAAATATATGGCTTTCGCCTTAATCCTTCAAGACAAAATAAAGATACTGTAAAAATGTAATCAATATTGTACGTTTCTGTTACAAGAGGTTATCTCTCTACTTCTGAACCTATTAACATACCTAGCTCTATAAATTCAAAATCAATGCCAGATAATTTTCAAATCAGTCAAACAGCCAAGTACCACATTTGAATTTCTACAGCTGCAGCATTCACAACCTAGAACGCAATTACTTTACATAAATGAATGTACAAAGTTGTAATTAAATATTCCTTTTTTAGTTGAACAAGATAACCCAGTAGCGACCTTCCAAGAATACTTACTCTCAATATAATCATCATGTACTTCATGTGCACGTTTCATTTGAGTCTTTAAATAATAAAATGCGTTCTCTTGTATAAAGCAAAAGATAAACATCACACACTATATCTAATTGAATTTAATTCAATCTGTAAAATAATTGAACTGTTCCTCCGTCACTCTGCTCGCATACTTTATCAACCAACAATAAAATCATCAACAAGTGAACTTTGTTACTTGTTATTTTCCGACGACGACGACGACAGATCTATTCTCCATTCAAAGAAACTAGAGTATAGTGTTTGACCGTATCAGCTAAGAGTGCTAAGACACAGTAGCCGAGGCTGAAGTACCAATCTGTTAAGTAAACAACAATCGTTGACATAAAGATTTCACTGGAAGATAAAGTAAAGTATTTCGAGTACAATTGGTACGAATGCAAATAGAGTGAGAGATATGTACCAAGCCATGGACAAGTAAACATGCAATAAATACATATTATGTGGCAAAATGGATATTACATGCACTTGTCATGATATGAGTCGTGAAAAAAAGCGACGAAAAAAAATGGCGTAGAAAATGTCAATAACGTTGCAAATGCGAGGACAGATAGTAAGTCATGGATCTCTATAAGAGTAAACATACCGTTTACGTGTATTCACAAAAGTTTTTATGGTTTTTTGTAAACAATTTTAAAAAAACCATAGATCATTGTACGTCCATTATGGTGGTTCAATCTATCATAATTCTAGCGGAATGCTTATGTGTGGTTTGTGAAATATCAAATTACTACAAAGATGTTAATTAAATTGCATTTTAACCTTTAATTTGTTTGTGTAAATGTCACTGACGCAATCACTTAATTACGTTCTAATTAAGTTTGATGTTGCGATGTTGTTGTACGCAGAGTCAATTTATAAAAGCCATGGACGCACATCGGAAGACAAATCTTCTGGTACTTACGAAAATGGACGAGATCAGCTATTCAAAATGACATTTGCTGAAGGCGGCCACTGAAATTCATATAATTCCTTATAGGTTAGGTTAGGTTAGATGGGTTGACATGGAAGAATAGTTTCCTGCCACATTCAGGTCCTTGTGGACCCTTTTCTCGGCTCGTGGGTACTTAATTTTATCAAGCCACCCTGATGTCTCCAGAAACCTGCAAAGTTTAGAGAGTGAGGCAACTGACAATTCCTTGTTGCCTTGGTAGAAGAAACTTCCGAATGTTCTGTTCCTCAAGTGACAGAGATAGTGAGGGGTGTTCTCGTGGAGCTCCTTAGCATCTACAAATGTCGTCATCCTTGAGATCTACTTTAATCATGTGGTTTCTTAGAACATTATGACCAGTTAAAGCACCAACCGGCTTTTACAGCGATGTTCTTTTGTACTGTAGAAGATTTTTGGTTCAGTTTTTATTATATTCTGGCCACAGTTTCCGTAATTTCTCACAGGTGGTTAAAGATTTCCACCTATTTTTGGCTTTCATTCTGATCCTGTATTCCACTCGTTCTCTAAGGTTCCAGAGTGGTGGTTTGATTGACTCAAGTGCCTGGTCACGATCCATTTCGGAACTTTTTTCTTGCCAGCTCGTCGGCCATCTCATTTCCGGTTATGTCTCTGTATCTAGGAACCCAGCAAAGACAAACCTTGTGCTGTGAGCCAAGAGCCTTAAGCTCTATGCGACAGCGGAGCAGAAGAATGGTCTGTCAAAGTCCATGTAGGGTATCATGTAGATTTTCCGTATCTGAGGGTGCCCCGCGAGACCTGGGTTTTAGCTGACTATTTGGCTGATCCTCAAGACGCTCTTGGCAGCTGATTCGTGCAAATATAGATCCAAGGGTAGCAAATTTAGAATCACTTCCAAACCAGCGGTTGGTGGCGTTCTTGTTGCACAAGTTGTCCCTATGCATGCTAGTCTATGTATTTTCGCCAATAACTTAAGATTGGTTTATTTGTCTGCGGCTTACCACCAGACTATACAGCCATATGAGAGTATGGGTCGTACAATTGTCGTGTACATCCACAGAATTAACTTGGGTTTTGGTCCCCGCTTCCTGACGAAGACGTGGTTGCATGCATAAAATGCATTTGCTACCATCCTTACCCGTTCATTGACATTCAACCTCCAGTTCAGTTAGATACTTCGCACTCTTCGCCACCTTTAGAAGGATCCCCTCGATAAGTGGTTCGAATTGTGGTATGTTCCTTTTATTTGTGAACAGCACAAGTTCGGGCTTCTGGGGATTTTTCGCAAGACCACATTGCTTTGTCTACTCGTTACGTGTCCATAGTGAGTTTTCTAACAGTTCGCTTATAGTTGATAGGAATTTGCCTGACGCAAGCAACACAACATCGTGTAGCAATTACTTTAACCCCTCTGTTTTTTAGTTTTCATGGACCCATAGTAGTGGAGAAATGACACCTCCCTGGTATGTACCTCTGGATACTGTAACTCTTAGGTCAGCGTCATCTTCTCAGCGATCTTTTCTTTAACATCGTGTGTGTTCGTGATATCATCATTTCGTTGTTTTGAAGGGTTGTACTGTCGCAAAGCAGTTGAATAGCATGGATAGTATGCCCCGGCGCTCCGCATGTATTTCTATTTCTTACAGTGTCCGGTAAGAACACTCATGACTTTGTGTATATTTCCGCAGTTTAATTGATTGGTCCATCGTATATTCATTCTTCTTTGTGGACTCAATGTAAGCCCTTTGTGGAAGAGTGCTAGGCAGAGTTCTAAATGGTTTTAAGCAAGATATGCGAACACCTTGTTCTTAGCTAATTAACTTACTTGTTTCCCGGAATATCTGCTCCCAACACAAAGTCACCATTTTTAAAGCTGATGTTTCCTCGAAGTATTTCTTGCCTTGTTTTACCCCTTTAGAGCACTGATAGTCGCCTCAGTCGCCACTGAGCACACAAATTGATAAATAGTCAAAGAAATCTTTTCAAAATTACCATTCGAAAAAGAACAAAATATGAAGTGCCAAAAATATAATTTACCACACATAAATTGGTGTTGACCCTACGCTTGAAGGGCTGTACAGGGCCAAAGCCTAGCTTCTCTGACCAGGGACCCCTCGCTTAGTTGCCCAACGCACTTAACCACTAAGCCACTGCACCTACGTTGATAAATTGTATCAGATTAAAAAATAGATAACCTTTGGCAAAATTCAGAAATCCCGGGCACACAGCGTATATTTAGTTATCCAGGCCAAACACGCTGAAATCCAGAGGTTCGGTATTTCTTGTCATCTCGAAATTGGGATCTCTCGGTTGTCGTTCATTATGGACTTATTTGCTCTGAGCTATGCTATGAGGACTCAACAAGACGGCGCTACAACCCATAGCTCGTGAAACAATGGACTTTTTGAATAATGGTAAGTTGGCTTTGTAAGCAGGTGACATTGATTGGCCGGCAAGGTCGTATGACCGTACAACGTGACACTCTTGCACTCCTTGCTTTTGCGTCCATGTGAAGGAAAAGGAAAAGAGTTCAGGTAACTTGGCTTTGAAAGTTTATCAGTTGCAACGGATTTAAATTGACATTATGCCAGGAACCTTAACTTATGTATTCAATTCATATCCCATAACAAGTGGGTTGATTTCATGATAAGTCGGGACATTGGTTGTTGTGGAATTTTTCGCGGTAAAGAGCTGAAAAAATGGGACTATACTGCAAAGCATGGCATATGGACAACTATTGGTTGTATTTTCTTTTCCATTAGCCCTTTTTGCATTCAGGACGAAATATTCTTCGTAAAATTGTTCTTTCGACCGCTCGGTCAGTAGTTAATAACTTAAACTACTTTAGGTTGTCTAAACGATTTGTCATCTTAAAGACACTGAAGCTTTGACTAAGCAAATCAAATTTGCTGAAAAACAAAACTAAGGAGCAAACTTATTAAATGCATTTCTTGTCTTTATATGAACAACGAAAATAAATTTTAAAAACGCTTTCGATATATTTCTTGCATTTATCAGGAACGTGCAAACGTTCTAAGGTTGCAAACGAGCTCCAAGCAACGATTGCGAGCATAATAGATGGAGGTTTACTTGCCTAAGTACCCCAGCACGGCCCAAGGAAATGAACAACTAGGGGATTAAGAAGCCACAGCATCAGATTTCACAAAGGCTAGCAACATGTTTCAAAACTTATGCACACATTTGGAGTTAATTGAAAATCATTGGTTTCGAAATACGGTAACACGCAGATGCTATGGTAATGTGTAATGTTTTTTTCGAACAAAGATCCGTATATAATAAACTTTAATGAATATATGAGTTGAATTTGTTTTAGAAACTCCTGCAGGGATTTGGGTTAGGCAGCTATGCTGTCATACAGAAAAAAAAATACTAGGCTCTAGGGCCTTTATGAAGCCTGGACTACAAAAAGCTTCAAGATCTCCCAGCCATTAGAATCCAAGTAAACAGAAGAGAGAAAAAAAAACTGCTAAAGAAAACAACTGTTTTTACCAACTTTCGTACTTTTCGCATAGTCGCCAGGGGCATATTTCCAACCAACAAAAATTTATTCGATTGTTCATTTAGTCAAAAGTACTTGATCGTCTTTAAGAAACTAAAAAAGTGTTAAACCGTCACGCCTTGGCTTATAATAGGCCCACAATACCTCGTTATGCAACCAACTTCAATGCCAAGGCGCCAATTTTTTGGTTTACGATTTAATTTCAATTTCAAAAAATATCACAAACATTTACATGACTAAGCGAAATTGTCGTAAATAATTTCTACATAATCAAAGGGTGCAACCAACGTTTTATTTCTCCTCGAAATCCAACCAGGGAAAAACCCTACAAAAAAAGACGAAGAAAAAAAAAAAATTGATCCACAAAAATTTCCATCATCAACACCGACTTCTGTAACTGTATTTAAATGGCCATTCAGTTGCACTCACTTGTGTCCGATATACTTAAATTTACGTCACTTACCCGCGTCATATTGAATTTAGGCATCGATGGGTACTTCGGACACCGACCGAATCCATAACCAGCGACTGAGGAAATCCAAAATGTCAACAAGACGACAGTTGAAGTTCGGTGAAACTTCATGTTTTCCACACAAATACAAAGTTTGGTTCCACGAATGGAATGCGCGTTTCACAAACCACACAAACGTAAACTCGGCGTGAACGCGTGCCAAAACACCACAAAACTGTCTCTCTGGCTTTGTCTAATGTCTAGCTTTGAAAGCCAACAAAAATATCAATCCAATTTCACACGAAAAAAAATTACCGTCATCAATTGATACGGTTACCGTTATTAGTTTTGCACACACTTAACCAATAACATGGGTGTTGACGGCTCTTCAATTTTATTATTCTTCGAACGTATCTACGTATCTATTCAACAAAGGCAGCAGCAGCACCTCTAGTTGCAGCGTCACGTCAATTGCAACAATGAAGATGGTGGCGGTGGGTTATACGGCAAGGCAATACGCGAGTAGTTTTGCAACACTCTGTGGTGGCGATTTAACTTGCAATTTTCTTTTAGACGATCGCACGTTATATAACGTCTATTACCAGAGATCGGTCTATTGGACCGATGATGACGACGAACACGACGACCGACGAGCTCTAGTAACTTCGTTCCGCGCAAATTACACGCCACCAAGTTGTAGCAGAAAAAAAAAAATGGAAAAAACTTTAGGCGCACGCGTGCATGCAACAACTACCCCACCAACTTGTACTTGAATGAAAAAAGAGCGCCGCACAGTGCAAGCTAGCAAATGCACCACTTCGGGAAGTGGAAGCAAGTTAGGAACCGAAGCCGAAACGAATTCAGGAAGACCGGAGGTCAAAACACTTTAGCACACACACACAATATAGATGTGGAGTAAGTTACCGACCGTCTTTGGTTGGCGGATTGCACAATGGATGACCGTACCGGAAAGTGTATTCGTTAACGAAACCGTTTTGCAGTTAACCTGAATTTTAAGTTCAAGTATGTTTTGGTAAAATTAATATTATTTTTTTTTCAGCTTGAAATTGCAATGACGACGATGAGAAGCTGAAGTGCAAATGAACCTGGCGATACCACAACTCGGAGCACACTAAAAGTCACTGTGGTTCGGTTTGGATTTCACTTTAATTCAATCAGCTTCACCAGCTTTAACTTTAAGATACGAACGAATAAACTACTTGACGAGCCGTTAGTGGAGGAAGATAGTGGTGTGGTGACGATAATGATGTGGACGATGGAATGGAAGTTTCATTGTTCTTTTATCATTTCTGTTGTGTGGAACGAGTAGTGAAAGGAAAATGCTCATATTGGTGAAATTACATATAACTGTTCGTGATGTAGCTTTTAATTGTTTGTTGTCTGCGCTACTTAACGAATTTATGATGAGTTTAGTGTTGAAAAAGAAGATGGCGTTATTTGAATTTTAATATGTGGCAGTTATATTTTTAAATTTTTGATACATTTTCAATATGTGGAAGTTAAGAAGTGTAGAAACACATTCTAAAGGACTATTCACATGAGAGCGCATGGCGAACTGCGAACCAGCGAATATTCGTAAATTCTGACATTTCATTCACATGAAAACTTTTATTTTATACCTGCGAATCTGATTTCTAAATGTGTCAATTTTAAGGTTATGTTCGAACGAACGACCGCGTCTGTATTGTGTCTGTATATGTGTGGATTGTGAATAAAGAAAGTTTGTTTTTGATAGGATATTAGATCAGTTAAATATAATGCTTTTGTGGTAGAAGCAATAGAAATTTTCTATGCATAAATACATTAAAATTGATTTGTTCGCAATTCGCTCTCATGTGAATAGTCCTTAAAGAATTTAAATATTTATGCGTTCTACACTCTCGAAATGGAAATGGAATACTAAAGGAAGGATGAAGAAAGGACTTAATTTCTTTTACGCCTACAGATAAACCTTTGGGAATAAATGAGGCTTGCAACCGAAAATTAGACGCTGGTTGAAAATTGCGAGCCTTAAACCCATTCTAACTTACCGTTCAGTTGTCTGGTGGGAGGTGGTTCATACCAAATCTTATCTCCAGAACCTAAACAAGGTGCAAAGAATTGCTTGTCTGGGTATAAAAGGTTCAATTACAATTCACACCGCAACTAATTCTGGAAACGCTATTAAACCTGTAACCCCTGAGTTCTTCACAAAGAACTGAGTTCTTCAAACTAAGAGGGAATAAAATTTGGAAGTCTGGTTATTTCGGAAACTCAATTAAGCTCATTGGGAATCACTCAACACTATCATCAAAGTTTCTCAGAAACGGTAATAACTACAACCAGCCTTATCAACTGACTGGTCACTGCAATTCAGCGTCAAGCTGTGATCGTCGCGGTTAAGAAAGCAGCACAGACTATCCTAGAGATGTAACTACAAAAAATGTAAATAACCATCTGTGTGGGTCAAGTCAAGCAGTTAAGTGCCCGGTTGTAAGCGCGATATGCATTATTGACCTGCCTATTGACACTCAGGGCTATACGTCATTACTGAATTCTACTCTACTAAAGGTTTCCCGACGCCGACACTATAAAAATTTGGCTAAGGTTCAACGGTGCAACACCTGCGGTTGCGGCACAACCCGAAGTCTGCGGCCAAATATTGATACCAAAAACATATTCAGAAGTGCATGTACATAGTGAATTAGTTGTGGTTATCTGTACCCCAAGTTAGTAACAGTGTATCCTTTCTTCAGGGATGGTTATAGGGTAATATTGAAATTGTTTACAAATTCTTTACTTCTTCAAATCATGCGGGGTATAGTACGTCGACCTAAAATATATTTTGGACTGTGTTGAAGTTAATCTAGCAGATTTTCTAGGGGTGGACATTTCCATTTAATCAGCTTCAGATGCTTCACACTCCGTAGAGTGGACTGTTTTTAATATAAAACGTTGACTGTTGCCTGAGATACCCATACTGCATTGCCAGTATTTTGTTCGAAACTCCCTAAAGGCAAAAATGGAAGCAAAATTATCACTTTCTCGAGATCTGTGTAAAAAAAATTTACTGTGCCCACATTCATTGTTCTTACGGTCTATACCCCAATGCAAAACTCCTGTTTCGCATGCTTAAGTGCTAATTAAATTGCTGGGCAATATGTATGAGCGGCAAAACTAAAAACTAATCTATACGTCTTCTACAAATTACTGTTCCATGCCAATTTTCTATAGCCTTGCGAGTCATAGTTTAAGTGGACATGCAGTTCTTTTTTTATTACAAGGAACGTTTTTTTTTACTTATAACGATCGAAATAAATGAATTTGTTCAAAACTCTTGAATATAGAATCGTGAACTAGTTTAACGTTAAACTAGTTTTATAGTTCGTCGGGGCAATTTTTGAAAACTGTGAATCAAGATGATGATGTTCCTCTGAAAATGGAAACTTACGAGATAATGCAAAGTAGCAAAACTTATGCCCAATGTAAAAAATATTTATATTTCAATTACAAAGTGAGACTCAGAATTTCCTAAAAATGGAAGGTTGTGCACACATGGATAAGGATAAACTTTCTTTAAACCTGACTGGCTGACTAAGTGACACTCATTGGCTGAGGATGTATTCTCTGTAGACGAAGCAACAATTTTTCTAAAACTTCTTTGTGCTTCGAATGAAACTGAAAAACTTGTTTCACACTTGTTCCGTTCTAATCGGTATGTAACATATTCGGTTCGATTTTGACTCTTGTGAATCTCTTTAAATTCACTCGATTCATATCAAGTTTGTAGTCTGGCATAAATAAAATAAAACAACACCTTTAATCTGTGTGCTGGACATAGTTAGAAAAGAACGCACGGATGACGCGCTAGGGAGACCTTTCCCCAGTGGGGCGCACCAAGTCTAGACTGTAGCTTAGTAAAAATTATGGCGAAAATCATAAACAGAATAAGTCACTTTTTTGCCTATTTTTTGGGCAGACATTTTAAGTCTTGGATTTGTGAGGTGGCATATGTGGAGTGTTTAGGTTTTGACTTGGCTATAACTTTTGAACCACTTGAGATATCGCGAAAAAATATAAATATATAGAATTCGAATTGAATACAGGAAAATCAATTAGTATCATTGAATCGATTTCGACATACATTAGCCAACATATGCTGTTGTTCCTTGTCGTTACAGAAATAGCATTTACATTCCTTCAGTATATGTAAAGGCTGTTTTTTGTAGAGGTTGGTTTTTCGAATAGAGATAAAACTGACATTTTGTGGTCAAATCTGGCAACTCGAATGACATTTATGTCTATGAACAGGTTGACAAATGAACAACGCTTGCAAATGGTGGAAATTTATTTCGAAAATAATGGTTCAGTTCGCGAAGTTTCATCGCAAAATTTTGTTCAGTGATAAGGCTCATTTTGGGTTGAATGGCTACGTCATCAAGCAAAATTGCCGCATTCGGAGTGAAGAGAATCCACATGAGACCCTTGAAACGCCATTACATCCACAAAAACTGACTATTTAGTGTGCCCTATTTGCTGGTGGAGTCATTGGGCCATACTTCTTCCAAAATGATGCTGGGGAGTCAGTTACCGTTAATGGAGACCGGTATAGAGCCATGATAACCGACTATTTTGTTCCCGAATTGGATGGCATGAATGTGGATGAGATGTGGTTCCAACAAGACGGCGCTACGTGCCACACAGCGCACGTCACAATCGATTTATTGAAGGAAACATTCGATGAGCGCATAATTTCGCGAAATGGACCTGTCAATTGGCCACCAAGATCGTGTGATTTGACACCATTGGATTATTTTCTTTGGGGATATGTGAAGTCTACGCCAACAAACCAGAAACGTTAGTTGGAAGCCAACATTCGTGGCGTTATTGCCGACATTCAGCCCCAAATGCTTGAAAATGTGGTTGAAAATTGGACCTCTAGACTTTTCTTTATTTGAACCAGCCGCGGCGGCCACATGCCCGAAATCATATTTAAACTTTAATGGCATAAAATTATCCTTCCAATAAAACCAAATTGATGGACATTTTCTTGTGTTTTATTTCAATTCGAAGTTCTATACCTCTAAAAAAAACACCCTTTACTTACTTTAGAAATTTTCTAGTGAAAAATATAGCGCATAAGGTCAAAAAATCGATTAGTGAGTTTTGTTGGGAATAAAACATTTTCAATTTTCGTACTCTGTCACGTTTTCCTTTTTAACAATTTCTATGCAATAAATACAAATAAATACAGAGTAGAAGTCCTTCGCCTTTTTGTCCTTTGTAATTTGTTGTTGAATAATCCGTAATATTCTGCTTAGATAGCCTTTCACTTGTATATCGTACACAGCGTTGCCACAAAGATACAATTGTATCAATTTTGATACATTTTTGCTTTCTTGCAAGCATTTGATACAGAGATACTTTTTTTCGTGTTTTCTTCGATTTGATACGTTTTTAAATTTTCACCAAAAATCTGCAAATTCTATCTTTTGCCATATATTTTTTATTTATTTTTTTAAATGTTTAAATCTGGCAGTATCAATTGTATTGTACCTGTACGACCTGACTGAAGTTGCTCTGTATGTTACTATTAACAAGTTGTCATAGATTGGTGGAGGTTTGGGTTTTGCTATTTCACTATTTTTAAAATAAGTTGGTATGTTCCTATAATTTTTAAAATTTTAAAAGGACTATTAAATAAAAGTCACTAGAGAGGTTCCTCGAGGAGGGTGAGCAAATGCAGATGAGATCGATATCTGGAAGAGATTGCCAGGCAATTAAGGCAATGAAATCAAACAAACATCAATTCTGATATAGTCAGGAAATGCAATCAGAACCGAGTGAAACGGTGCTGGCTGCTAGGACACTGCGGTATTGAAGGCAATGAGCAGGCGGATGATCTTGCAACAATAGGAGGGCTACTCATTAGTAGTGAGATTGTTGATATAAAACCTTACCTCTGCCAATCTAACGTGGTCAAGTCTTGGGGGACTCACGGTGTCAAAAGCTCGTAGTCGTAGAAAATTCTTAGGGAGACACTTCTTCGAATTTTTGGAGGATATAGACGGTAAAAACTTCAAAGGCCTTAAAAGAGAAAGTGTTTAGGTTTTTTGTCTATCTGTTTAAGTAAAAATTTAACCGGTTCCCCAGGAATCGCAATAGGTCCGCTTCGGTGCCTAGTGTTGTGTGTGATGACTCTTACATCACAACCCTGTGAAGCGTTAGTGCGTTATTATATTTCAAAAAAATAATTGTGGTTCCAAGAACCCTTTTGTATTCACTGCAAGAAACTCTAGTAAACCTTATTATCTATCTTAAGCGCCTCGAGACCTCAGCCTTCATAGAAAAAACCACAATCTTAAAAAAGTCAAATAAAAAATAAAAAAAATTGATTTATCTGTTTTGATACATTTAGCAAAAGAAAAAGGAAAAGATACATTTTTCAAAAAGACAGCGGCAACGCTGATCGTACGACCTACTTGTTTATTTCACGTTCCCTTTGTCATTTAAAAATCATTATATCTGCCCCTGCTCTACTTACTCCCACGTGAAGTTTAAAAACCACAGATTTTGCAACTGTCAGAAATAATACAATTTGTTTATTCTGTAAATATTATTCTTATATTTATTTTTGAATTGCTCTAAAACATGCATATACATTTGGGTTAAAATTACGTTACATTACTTTAATGAATTATAATTTAAAATTTTGCCTAAACTATAATACACTAAAAATTAAATGTTTCTTTCAATTTTTTGTTTAAACATTTAATGATTGATTTGTTGCCAAGCAATTGCAATTTTACAAACAAACATTTACAACTTGTTTTGTTTTTATTTATTTTGCGTGAAAAATTTCAACTGCCTAGCTAGCTATAAAACTCACAATAAAACTCAGCTTGTGTTTAAAATACAAAATAATAAAACACAACTTTCTAACAACAACTAACACCAACTTAACTAGGTTTTTGTCATTTGTAAGGTTTGCAAGTATTATTGCTTTTAAACTTACACAATACTGGTATAAAATGAATAGTAAAAGATTTTTTTTTATTTTTTGTTTTGTCGCGTTAAATAGGTTTTGTTAGTTTGGCAGTGAGAATGGGATTTAGTTCCTTAGATAATATTTTTTGTTTTCCTATACATATATAATAAAAATTGTTGTTGTATATATATATTATATATATTTTTGTATAAAATTAGTATTGCTTTCATTCATAGATTTTTGTTATTTTCAAAAAATTAAATTAAGTGAACAAGTTAAATTTTTAAAAAATGTTTATGCTATTTAATGTGATTTAAAAAAAAGGAAAACGATTAAAAGGGTGACAGATAACTCGATAAGAAATAAAACAAAATTGATATGAAATGTTTTTGTGCGACCTTTGGCTTCATGGTGGCGGTATTCTTTGTTGTTTCTTGTCTTGATACATAGCCTCATAAACTAAACCTTATTTTAGGATTTATGCCAACGAAATGTGGACAATGATAGTTTGATAGACGAACCATATTTTGTCGGGCATATATTTAAAACAACTTTCTGAGACGAACATATTTAAATTAACTTCTTTCGGTTATAAATTAATGTTGAACCCATCTAAATCTATGCTACTTCCTAACGGTTGCATTAAATGGTAAGTTTCAATTTTGATTATGATCTTGTAAGCATTTTTTTTTAACTTTGGGATTATTTATATAAGGTTTTTATTTATTTTTTTTTAGATAAAGTTTCGGTGGTTCATTATTGTGTAATATATTTTTTTTTTTTTGTAAATATTTAGTCTATTTACTTATTTCCTTTTTCGATTGAAACTCAAATTTTATTCTGGTCTAGGAATTTTATCGTGAATTCCTTCTTCTAAAAACACGAAACAAAAAAAAAACTCGTTCAAAGAGAAATTAAAACAAAAAATTTAAATAAAAAAATTCATTTATTTTTATGTGTTTTTTCACAATAATTAAAAACAAATTATTACTTTTAACAGTAAATATACACATGAATGAGAAAAACAAAAAAAATAAAAACTATAATAATAATAAAAATTTAATTTTTAACATTACAATATTCAACGAATATAGGTACAGTTTTATATTTATAGTATTCTTAAATTTTATTAAAATTTCTCAGAAAAAAAAAATATTGTGAAATTTTTTTTTGTGCTTTAGACGAAAAGTTTAAAAATTATTTACTTACGATGCGTACCTACTGGTTTGTGTGTTTCTGCTTCTTCATTTTGTTTTTCAACTCGACTTATAACGATTTTTTATGTAATATTTTTCAAGTATAAACTATTAGGTATTTATATATACGTATAATATTATAATTATCATTATCGCTTAGTGTTTTTTGTTTTTTATTCGTTTTTTATGTAATAAAATTAATTGAGTTTTATTTCCTTTTGTTGATTTATTTATTACACAAATTGCTTCAAGTTTTTTTTTGTTTTTTTTTAGTTTTTAATTTAAATACGTTCGGTTACATATACTTTGGCAGTGGCTGGAGCATTGGATCTTCGTACAGCAAATGACACAATTATACCGATTGCAACTAGGACGATACCCAGTGAATTCATGATGTAATGTTCGATTTGTGTATTACGAGCGCTGCAAGAAATTGAAAGAATAAAATTGGTAAGATATTAGCTTAACAAACGAACAAAATACTGATGCCAATTCTGAAAGCAAACTCTCTCATCATTGTTATAGTGAATTTATTATATTAATTTAATGTTGGCAGATCTTCCCCTTCCTATAATTGTTGGAAATAAAAATATGTTCTAGGTTAGGTTTGAAATTAAAAATTTCTGCAAAAATCGGATTCAGACGTAGCTAGCCACATTTAAAACGAACTAATCACTGTTTGTTTCACCGGCTAAGCAGGCTGAAATTATTTTAACACATAATATACGGCCTTTAAAACTTGAAACGTTTTATATTGCAGGAATTGAACAGATGTCAGTTTGTGTCAGAAATTTACAAAATTTATTTTCTTCCACTCTTCTAGAGAACGAGAACGAAGTTTGGAAGCAATTTTAAATTTGGAACTCCAGATCTTTATTTTTATGAATGAGCTGCCAAGAGACCATTGAGGATCAGCCAGACAATCAGCTGGAACCCAGGTCTGGTCGGGCACACACAGATTCTGAAAGTGGACTTCTAAATACCGAGACACACTACCTGGAAATCCTCAACTTAAGGTTATCGCAATGGTTACAGAAGGACCTGAGTGTAGGGAAGAAGACACTGCTCTCTTTCACCAACCCATAAACCTAACTTTTACTCCTGTAGGTGATTGTAGAATTTTCGCAAAATATGCTCGATTTCCTTTAACTTATTTGTATGGCCAAGGTTTTGATGGCGCAAGATCAATAAGTCGAGAGTTTAATGGAGCTTTAGCTTATATCAAAGTAAAATGCACTTTGGCACTCAATTATTCACATTGAGCTGCTTACTGTAGAGTGACACAAAGCAAGAACTCTATAGATAGTATTGAAAGGGTTCAACAATTTTTACTTAATCCTAAAAGACTGCTTGATATTTAAAATGGCAACAATGACAATAAATATCAGTTATCGACGCCCTTAAAGGATATTTAAAGGACATGAACGTATACAGCAACCTTATGTGAAGGTTTTCAAATAATTTTAACTTTCAAAACTCGGAATTTTCGGGTAAACGAAAAACAATTCAAGTTTTTCATAAATTTAAAATTGTAACGAGAATCATAATTTGGTAGAAACTCTAGAGCTGGCGGACGGAGCAAATAATATATTCACGCAGAGCAGAGTAAGAGAAAAGCTCCAGCAAACAGTGCCCTCTATTTGTGAAGACAAATGTAACAACTATAAAAACCAAGACGCAATGTAACAGACAGCGATTCGGTTGTATTTGTTATGCATTTAGAGGCTCTTTTCCTAAAGTATGGAACTAAAGTATGAAATAAATTCAACATTCAAAAGAAGCGATCTGATCTTAATAGTTCGAAACATACGAATTTAGCTTTATTTTAAATGATTCTTTCTTAAATGATTCTTATATATTTGAACCATGTTCTTCTCCCATCTATTTTTTGCGAGACCATTCTTTTTTTTTTTAAATCTTCCAGCAATCCTCTAAATATTCATCAGCGTAAAAAGATATACCCTAGCCATTTCCGTCAGTCCTATTGTAATTGATGGCTCTAGGAAATAAGGCCCCGAGAAATAAACCCTCAAAATAAAAATGAAATTCTTGGGGCCTTATTTCCTAGAGCCGTAATTGATATTTGTTATTTGATGTCGCCAAGAACGCTACGAAATGTCTAGGCTTCCTTAAGCGATGCAAGAAATATTTCACCCCTTCTTATCTGGCTAGAATCTACAAGGCGTTTATTCGCCCAAAACTTGAGTAGAACGCTCATATCTGGTCTGGTGCACCAATAAGATATTTGGAGCTACTTGACAGGATCCAAAAACGTGCGGTAAAACTTATTGGCGATCGAGACATCGGGAAATCACTTGACTCTCTTAGTCATCGTCGTAATGTCTCCTGCCTATCGTTCTTCTATTGATACTACCACCACAAGTGCTCAAATGAAATAGGCAGTTGCATTCCACCCCTACAGAAATTCAACCGCAATGTTCGCCATGCGAGGAATGCACATCAGTTTACTTTTAAGTCGGACGTACTGAGAAATATAATGATTCCTTTCTCAACCGTATAATACGAATGTGGAAAACTCTACCACGCTCTGTTTTTCCTTTGCATTATAATCTACAAACATTTAAAACCAACGTGCATCGGTTTTTCCCTTTCTCTAATCCTTCATTTCCCTAATGCTCGCACTGTGTCACTGTGTAAAAAAGGCTAAAGTTTCGAAAACATAATCTCTAAAGAGGCCCTGCTACGTCCATTGTTTATTAAAAAACTATGTTAAGTCTAAGTTGACTTAAATGAATGTATTTTGTTGATGCCATGTCGGGAAGTCTAACGAAGAGTAGTAAAACAGAAAAAAGACAATGAATCTGAACTGCGCATTCTCCGATTGACTCCGACCAATTCCGAATATTTATGTGAATGAAAAGTGCGAGAAGTTCAAATATCTGGGAGGATCAACGATCAAGAGCGAAGCAGCTGAGACGAAGAACAACACACAAAGCTTTATCAAATTAGATTTTCAAAGATTCGAGAAAGTCTTCACTTCAGAAAATCTAAAAGAGAACCAAAATGGGAGCATTGACAACCTTCTCAGTTAGAAGGGACCCTACCACCCACGTCAAAAAGGCGATGACAATCAACATATAACAAGCGCGAAAGTAACGCGTTTGTCTATTAACTCCGGGATCACACAAATTGAACAACACAACAATTTTATTAGACCGAGGACGAAGTGATACAAAACTGGGAGGATCTTTTTTGAGACCAACCCGCTGCAATAATCCTGATTCTAAAATAAATATATTGGGCGTAAACGGCCCAAAGAGGATCTTAAGCGTACCTTCTCCAACCATTGTGTGTGGGAATATTAATTGTCTGACACGAATGGAATGGGGGCCGACAGTTTAGTGCCGATTCCGAACGGCAATTTTGTTTTTGAGAAACTTCTCATGACATTTCTAACTCTTGAATGTTTGTCAGACTTCTGCAAGTATTTTCTGCTTCTAGCCTCGTCGATTTAAAAGGAAAACGAAGAAGACCAAATGATTAGTGAGAGTAATTAGTGCTAAGTTGATGCAATTGAACCCACCCTCACGTCAACGCCATATATTAATCCGATTGCCAAATTTAGGATGAAATCCTAATTTCTCTACCACCGCTTTATAATCTCGTAAGTTAGATCATCCTAAAGATAGAACTCTAATCGCACAATCTCGTTAGTCAATTGACATCCTTCACGAGATAATGCGTCTAGCAAAATTTTGGTGCAATAAAGTTATAATTGACATGGCTAAGTGGCAATTGGCACCGTCTTGTGAAAGACTTATATTGTCCACATCTATATCGTTTAATTTGGGCTTTAATAAGTTAGTTATTATGGATCGATAGCGAGCGAAACCATAAACAGAAATATTATTTGCCGCACCGTTAAAAAAAAAAAAAACGGTCCAATAATTCCTAAAAAATAATATTAAATAAAATTAGGCGTAAACGGCCCATACAGGACCCAAAGCCTAGCTTCTCTAACAGCAGTATGAAACGAATGTAAGGGACCCACATTTTAATGCATATTCCAAACGGAATTCATTTCTGAGAAGCTTCTCATGGCAGTTCTTAAAAACTTTAAGGTAGTACAGGTCGGGATTAGAACGCTTAATGGTCCAACGCACTTAACCACTGCAGCCCCAATAATTCCTACGGATCAAAAATTACACCAAACAGTGTCTCTTTGAAAAACTCTCTTGGATTTGGATCAGACTATATGCGACAATTTTACAGATTAAAGCATCAGCGGTGATGTAATTGCACGCTTATCTGGTACATTAGAAAATTAAGGCACGATAGGATAAATTTTTTATAATTTCCAAAATAGTTCCGCGTTATGATAGGTCTCCATTCCATCTTTTTGGATCCTAATGACAGTGCAGACAATGCTTTCCTTACTGGAATTTAAAGTAAGAGGCACATCGTGAATAATAGACTGTTCCATCATCTTAAACATCACACTGCGACGTTGCAAAAATATGACCAGCAATGAACTCTACTTAGCGTCTAGGCGGATGCATGTACGCGTACTTGTAAAAAAAATCATCTAAATGCCACACATGAGTCAGTCATAAACATCTGCATGTACAAGTGGTATACGACCACGCACATCCACAGTGTTGTACTTAATTCAAATCCGTTCTCTCTATGATAGCAGATAGCTGGCATATGAACGTGAGAAGTAACGACCTAAGAACGACTTCCTCTAGCAATGACATACAAATGGCTTTTATGATACCATCGGTCCAAGCACCCCCCAAGAGTGTCTTTAACTCCGCACCACACCTGTTATAATCTAAAAGTCTAATTGCAAACGGTTATTGGCAATGCGTTTCCATTAAAGCCAATTGCTTCAACTCTTGCAACACCACAATTTGCTATCAAAGAAACGACTTTGCATGTCAATTACATACATATATGTACATTTGCACTTGCTTACCTCAACTCCTTCTCTGTGGTCAATTCACGTTCCTTCTCCACCAAACCAGTCACACATGTCGCAATGGCTAACATAAAGTTTACCAAGCCGAAACTTGCATGAATTGGCACCATAGTCGCTCGGCAGCCGTACGTTGCATTCTCACAGCACAACAGCACCAAAAAGCTATAATGACAAACAGAAACATATATGTATGTGTTTTGTGCAAAATGTCCTTCGACTCAAAACTAACCTGAAGAATCCAACAACAAATTGCAATGCAAACAGTCCCATTGTCACAAAGCCTAGCCACGAATGTAATGAATAAAAGTTCTCCTTTGGCGGTTCGGATAGATTGTGCGAATCGAATACGGACAAGAATCCCAGAACAACACATGGAATGGCGCAAGCATGGAAGAACATGTGCGCAAGTTTCACATAGATGTGCTTTAGACATCTGCACAGTCTGTAGAGAAGAATGGCTGTAAAAAAAAAGTATTTCAGTATTTCTTTCATGGTATATTTTAAAATTTTTCACTAACAAAATCCTGAGAATGTTACAAATCCTGCAATCATCAATGCTGGATGTAAATTGAATTGCAATTGTGGATTATCTGACCAAGCGAATCCTCCACGATAGAACATTAGCCAGAAAAGTGTTAGAACTAGGACTCCAACGAGGAGAATAGTCGATAGGATTACTATTAGCAGATACTCGAACCATGATCCGCAATTCCATGCGTTATCGGAATCGTCCTCATAGCGCCTGAAATGAGAGAGGAACATTTAATTCATTAGATTTGGGAGAAATTATTTTAGAAAAAAAAAATTAAAGGAAATGAAAAGGATATATAAGTGTTTTTTTTTTGGACTAGGCCAGAAGGTCACAGCGCAAATTATTGCTTGAGGTCGGAGTTAGAATATATATATAGTTCAGACAGGTTCTAACTTTGAAATCTATCTGTTTAACAAGCTTTACTACGGTGAGGCTTGGAGAGCAAGAACGAGATGAAAAAAATGTTTTATGGACGAGAACGCCCTCTAAGCATTTAAAAGCTCCGATACCGAAAATCAACCAAATTGAAGCAGGTGTGGTACTCTGATTAGATTGCGTTCGTGTTGTAGTTTTTGAAAAAGATGTCCTCACACTGATATCTTTATTTCTGTCAAATGTTTCGGAAATAAATTGAAGCCATCAATACCGATGACCCAATTCAGACCCTCCAAACCTTAATGAGCAAGTACGTTAAGGATATTATTTCCCCCGATTCCACTATGACCCGGAACTCAAACAAGACGCAGGGTGTTAAATCTTCTCTTCCGAGTTCAAAGAGTTCTTGAGTTCGTTTAGGTTCGTTAGAGAGCATCAACCCCGATTCCCGAAGCAATCTAGACACACAGTTCTTGTGAGTTTAATAAGATAAGCAATGACGACTTTGCGCGAAAGCTTATTCCATAAAAAAAGATCATAAGTTAAGCCCTAGGCATGTTTTGCCAAAGGCACTCTCTTCCGAACACTTCGATGATGCCTTTAAAGTTTTCTTTTCGACATGCTTGATTAAAGGCTTTGGCCTAAGCAGCGTAAGCCTACACGTAGAGAGGCAAAGGTGAGGATTACTCCTAAGGTATTTAGCTCTCCTTGATAGCTACAATGTTACGTCTTTCAGTACCAGTTGAGACAGACCATTTGATTTTCTCCTTCTAGTAGAGACACAACCTCGGTTTAAAGAGGATTCACTGAGAGCTCATTTCAGGTACACCAATTATCGACAACGCTGCCTTGACCGGATTCGAAAAAAGAAGACCGAATTCATCAGCATAACCCAGCAAGTATACCCCAGAAGCGTTTATCAATTTCTTCAGCAGAAATGTTATTGGCTGCTATGTTAGGTAGTCTTCAGTTGTCCCCTTGCTCTAATAGAGGGTTAAAAAACTTCTGTTTTGTTCCGATGCCTTTGTCCCACAAATTCGTCTCATCTGTTCTTCTTGGTTGTATTGAGCCTCTATTTGATACTAATTCTTTTAGTCTATTCCCTTAATCTGCAGTAAGCCCTCTTGTCTGCCTTAACGAAACCCTTCCTTGTCGGTGGCCTATACTAAATTCAATTTTGACATGAAAGTCGTTACCAACCTTGATGGAGCAGTTGGTTTCTCCATCGTCATTCTGCACAAACGGGCACGTCTCTATAGATGATGTCATATTTGTACGACTTTAAAATCGATTCGGCACATTATGGAGAAAACCCTTTCTCATTTGGGAGTGTGTAAATATTTGATCATTTGTTGACCGGTCCACTGATAGGGTTCAATCAGATAGTCGACAAATGGTTTAAGAACCTTGTACAATACGAACAGGCTATATCTTACACGCGAAGTTGAGAAGACTGATACCAGTACGGTTGGCGCAGTGTTAATCCGACAAACGATGAAGGGGTTTCATTCTTCCGACATCCGGATATTGCTATCCGCACTTTATTTCGATTGGGTGAAGGTTTAGGGCTTCCATCGTAAATGTTTGGTTTGCACTAAAACTTCAAAAAAACTTTCTCCATATCTACAACAAGGTTTCTTGTTTAAATCTACAGGTCACTGTTTTACTATTGACCCTTAGGTAAAACTTCCAATTTCCTCGATCGCTTTTTTTTCCTCCGAAGATGCCGATGTTCTTCTCTTGTTTTTTGCTGCCGCCCTAGGCCTTCAAGACATCAACTCAACTTCACGAATGTAAGTAAGTATTCGGTTTGGCAAAACAAGTGGGTTCGTATTTATATGCTCTCCAGAAAGCTGATAATATAAGTTCTGTCATTTTAGAGGAAGACCAGCATCAACCCTCTCTTTCTGCTAGTCGCCCAGCACTTGTCAATGGTGATTTTTCAAGTAAAATGTATGGAGCCCAGAGGATCTTTAATTCCCAGCCCTAAGTTTCTATACGTCAACGGAAAACGTACCACATTTTTAAAGTCCAAGCTATTGCATATATGTAACTTGTAGATGCAGTGCACCCGTATTCGCTGAGAATGAAATGCTGATGTGTCACAAAGGCAGAGCGGGTCGGAAGCCCTCTACTCCTAGATGGTTGTCAATCTGTCTCTTTTCAAATAGTCTCCAAATTTTAAAGTGCTCGCCTTCAGACAATTTGTTATCTGTTCTCACTTATGTAATTCCAATAGCAAGCAATAAAATTTGCAAATGTAAGTAAGCAAAACTTTTCATGTTATTCTCTCATTACCGACTGCAACATACGACAGAAGTAGCGGAACTAGAATACTCTCGGGAAAAGGAATATACTGCTTACGAGTTTGTTTGATTGTTTTGTATCCTGCCAAAGAAACATTACGAATTGAAAATTCTCAACAAGCTCACGAGAGAAATCGCCGAGATTCCAAGTAGCAGCAACATGTCTCGAAAGTTTTGTTCCCATCCGTGGTGTTAAGTTGCCTCGTTGAATTTTCTCTCAACGAAGACAAAAAAAAAAGAACGAAAACAGAAAACGGTCACATGACTGTAATAAAGTTTTCCGAAACTGAATTTTTTTCTAAATTTAACATTTATTCCTGTTCAACAATATGCTGGTCTGGATCTCGATACAGACAAAGTTTATGGCTTGTTATTTCCCTTCCTCGTAACTCCTCTTGTTTGTAAATATGAAACGCAAAAAAAAACAAGCAATTATGTGCAACAGAAAACTAATTTCTTATTCATTAACAATGAAGCAATAAGCAGTTCTGGAGCAAGAGTTTGTTTGGAAAACTCATTTCCTATCATTTATTTAACACTTTGATTAGAAGTTAGTAGCTTCCTGTATTCGATCCTTTTAGGGTGGGGCATGTCATTTGCCCTTTGGCATTGTATTGTATTCATGTAGTGAAGAAAAAAAATTGACATGAAACAACTTAATTATTACTGAGAAGGAAGCTGGGATTACAAAGGATAGTAGTAAGTTGCTGAGATTTATTTTTGATTTTAACTTTCTCGGATGTATTAGTTTATATCAGAGAAACCAACCCACAATGGATGAGAGGGAGTCTTCAAAATCACGGCCCGACAGAAGAGTTTTAGAGCTTTAAGGACTCAAAATTTATAAAGGCAAGGAAGGCATCGATCCTTCGTAAGATATTTTATGGCGGTTGTGTTGACGGGTTCTGGAGGCGGCAATTCAACGACACTACGCATTGGGCGCTTGAGATGGTTTAGGCACTGTATGAAGGGAAGGCCTGACTTTATGTGGCACACGCAAGTGGAAACTGAAGTTCGTTTACCGCTAAATGCAACAAGACAAATACTACGCTAATTAGAGATGTTGTAACGACTCCGAAATAAGTAAGTAGTAAGTAACTGCCTCAAAGTTTCTGCTAGCTTGCTTCTAAATAGCCGCCATAGTCTCTATCACAGCAATTTGCGATCAATCTGGGATCGGCCAATAATTTCAATGTCATCCTCATATCCCAATAGCTGAAGGTAGCGCCTTTCAGTTAGACACTTGCTCTGCGATCTTTTTGGCCAAAAACAAGATTGAAAACATAAAATGTTCGAAATGTCAAAAGTTTGAAAGAGAATAAGCTAAACCAGTTTTGGCGACATCCCGAATGAGGCCATGGCGGCTTTAAGTTGTTGAAAGACATTGAACGTTTTTTTTTTTTTTTTGTATTTGGCGGATCGGATATAGTATCTAGTCATGTTTGTATCCACGCGTATACAAATTTATGATTTGGTGCATGTGGCGTTTCAAAACGTCATCTCCGTATATAAATTGCCATCGGCCCTGTGGTATACACAATGGATTGTTGAAAATAGAATTTTAAACTGGGACTAGGGAACATTGGAATAAACCTTCCTTTCATACACTAAAGAAATGAGTCGCTCAGTGTGCGCAGAAGAGCAATAGTTCGAGATCGGTGCTCAGCAGCACGTTGCTGTTGATCACTAGGGTAGTTAAGTTAGAATTGGCAGTTGGTGAGGCCGATTCACTTAGACCAAAAAGAGGTCCGCTGTGATACCACGTGGATCTATAATCTTGCTACTCTACTCGTTAAACCACTTGGAGCTCTGAATATAGCGAAAGAAGGTGGGCTTTAGGAGAGAGACCAGGACGGGTGCATAGAATGTTCCTTCTCCTCGTCCATGCAGCTTCCGCAAAAGTCATTTGAGTTCACACCCAAGCATTTAGTTGCATTTCTGTCTATAAACAGCGTCCAGTGATAACACCTACAGTAGATCGGACGTGCAGTCTTTTAGAGAGGTCAAACACTTACAGCTCTTCAGATCACGTTGATTACTATTACTCGAGATAAGACTGGCTCAGTAAACTTTTCTAACAGAAGCATTATGTTTTTTTCACTTTTATCACTCGATAAAAAAAGGGAAAGGAAAATTACATTAAGGAATGTGGGAAATTAAATCCCGTTTTTATGTGAAGTCATTTGTAATTTAGATGGAAAAATAATTTCACCTGAAATTTTTGCGCAAATTTATTTCCCACCTATGGAACTGAAGACTAAGATAAACGACCAACGAAATATATAGGAGAGTGCTACTCGGGTACTGTGGATGCCATAGGCGTCTGCTTGACCAACACGTACCCCGATGTGAGGAACTAAGTTGTGTGGGCATTACCTGCCGAAAAAGAGTAGGGTTTTATTCAGTACAGTTATTTTCCACTTACTTAATTTTTTTTAAATTCATTATTCGTATATAGGGGTTTTCCTCCACCTAAATAGAAACGAATGGCTTTGCGAGGCTGTCTTGTTAGAAACAAGCATAGCTCTTTAAGTTTTGGTCATACAAATTCATTGATCATAGTTCGATAGCGTCAACCATTCAGGATCACAGCCATATTGCTTTATTTTCAAGGAAAAAAAGCAAAATTATGCTTTATTATTCCATATCCTAGGGGTACATTAATTTCGACGCATTTGTAGTTTGTTAAACCTTTTAAGCATATACTCCCTGGGGTCCCGAAATGGAAATTTTAAATCCGCCCACGTCCACAATTTAGACAATTTAGAAAAAACCGTTTTAAAGCTAAAGTTAGAGAGATAGAGTGTTAGAACTTTCACAAGATATGTAGGCACTGCCCTCTTTCATAAGTCGGTCATATAAGGTTTTTTTGCCACGCGTATTTTTTGTGTGCGTTTTTTACTAAAAGGCTGTTTTCGTCAAACATGTTCATATAAACCGAAAAAAATTTTTAACAAAATATTTAGCCAATAATTTTTCAAATGTATCATCAATACATATCCAAATTTTGGGGAGGTTTTTCTTTCAAAAATCTAATTTTTTTTAATAAATTTCATGTAAAATTAAATAAAATGTCCTTCCACCATGTTCTTAGCGCCTTTTTATTTTGGAGGAATATAGGGATATAAGGTATCATACCGTTCGCCCTACGCGGCATGCAGCTTTTCCTTATGTTTTTTTTTAATTTTTTTTAGTTGTTATTGCATGATGGACACGATTTTGGTTCAGTTCTTTACATCACTTACTTTTCCAGAGCTTTAAATTGTGTTTAAACTTTTTTAACGAAAATGACAAAGGTCGAGCGGAAAAAAACTTTTAACTTTTCGAACTATTTCAGGGAAACATTTACATATGTGTGAAGAATTTATACAGACAAAACGTTCAATTCGAAAACCTTCTATCATGTTAATTTATTGGCACTCAACCGAATCAAACATAATTGCCAAGTGACTTTGATGATTTATATCTAACGAATCTTCTTAGTCACCTCATGCTAACAACAAACGCAAACTAAATGTAAACAAATTAAAGACAATATGACCCCATATGACATCGCCGCACCACCACACAGACAAATTCATAGGCAATTAAGAGATATGACAAAGTCAAATACTCCGCTATGTAGGTACCACCTATACAATAATGCCCTATTCAGTATAGTTAGACGATTTGTTTCTTTGTATTTCAATTTCCCTAAACGGGAATTAAATTGAATGAATAATTGGTGAGCCATTCCGCACATCACCGTTCTCTTCGTGTATTCGAATTAGAACATTCAAGTGCGTTTGATTTTGCATGCTGGTTAAGCGGTTTGCATTAAATTTTGCTAAGAGAATTAATTAGATGATTGCGGCTTGGACTGGAATCAGGCTTGTCTTTGTTCAAAAGAATGTGGCGCCCATATTCCCTTTGTCAATTGCTACACACACATACATTGTGTGACCAAGACGCGCTATGCCTTGTCTGGAAATTTGAGTAGAAACTTTTCAGAAATGATTTAGCTCCATCCCAGAGCTCCAGAGAATAAGAAATATCTCGGTGGCATCACGCTTTATCTCTATCCCCAAACAACCAGATGAAACATTTTAAAATATGAAAATAAATTCCGTCTGTCTTGGTAGGCATACTTGGTGTCTGCTGAAATTCAGATTCCTCCTCCATCTGCATAGACATACATTATTTATTATATTTTATTAATTTGTTCGCACAACACCCTTTCGTTTGGCGGTGTGTGGCTTAAGTGAATTAAAGAAATGATTAATTTTATTTACGCTTTTAATGGATTTCAATTAACTATAGCATTGCGGAGAGTAGCAATGGGATAAGACTTTGCACACTTTATGCAGTAACGAGGGCTTGTGGCTGTAATCTGGGACATTTGTTTGAAAAGAGCTTTTTGTCTTTACATCCTTTCAGAGGGAAAGGCGCATGCATTCATAGCTGCAGGCATTATAAGTGACCGCAAACTACAACGGCCGTTGCTTTTGTTCATGTTCTCATTGTTTGGATTGAAATGTCCCTTATATGAGTAGGTAGGTAGGTACCTAATATGACGTATCTGCATGTAACGTACATACATGGGGGTTGATGTTTGTTCGAGGATTTAAAGGACGGCGTGGAATAAATAACGTTCAAGTATCACGCGGTCATAAATTCTGCAGCTAGCTTTGATTTGCGTCCTCCATGCATGCAAAGTTGAAATTTGTTCACCGTTGAAGTTGGAAAGTGTTGGTAAAATATTTGTTTTGTTGATTCAGCAGGAAGACATCTTTAAATTTAAATCTGATGCGAAGAAATCTGAGACTTTTAATTACCTACTCTTGGGAACTCTTTCGGTGGTCATTGGTCTTGCTAGGGTTTATGGAGTCACCTTATTTTTTTTTCTCTTTTCTTTCTATTGTCGACGAAGTTATGGACAGAATTATAGGAATCTTTTTTGGGCTTAACCATTCCTCCCCATCAGGTGCAGGGAAGTTTGGACCTTGCTATATGTGTGTAACGGGTTTTCCAATAAGGACTTGATGACTCTTATGATAAATAAAAGGCAAATCATACAACTTCATTCATATACAACTAGCTGGCCCGTGCTCGCCTTGCTTCGTCTGCCTGCACACATTCTGAAGATCCATACCCGCAATATAAAGTGTGTGTCTTTGGGATTTGTTAATTGAATTGTCATAGCGAAATAAATTTTTACATGCAACTGTAAGCGTTTGAAGTTAAGGAATTGCGTCACTTCTCTGATCGCTTACTCATGTTCGCTAAAAATTGACTATACTTCGATAAAATACCTTCGATTGCCAACTGAATGATACAAATCAGATCATAGACGTAAGATGAGGTGCATTGAGATGGAAACTCAAAATCCAGTACCATTCCAAGTCCCCTGCCACTGAAATGGCCCCTAAAACATCAAACGCGCAAAATTTTTCACACTTCCTTTTCTCTCTTAAATCTCTATCTATTAAGAAACTAACATTTGCACTTAAAGTTAGGTAGTGCAAGAGGGCAAGAGGCCCCGCTCTTGCTTTTGTATTACTCACGTCAGTGTTAGTATGTCTTTGGACTGATTTTCCCACGAAAACAACCTTTTTCCCCTTTTTTCCCTTTCCGTTCGACAAAACTTCCTATAATGTTCCCACATTGATATATTTAAATAATTGTAAATTAAAACCGATTAAAAAAATGTTTTTAATGCTCGTCATCAACTATTACTAGTTGATACATTATGTATCATTTGAAGTTGCTTTATATCAATATATGATTTTTGCGACCTATAGTTTCAAAGGCGTTTCACCCCCGATGCGGTTTTTTGGGATAATCAGTGGATTGCAATATACACATCTAATCTTGCTTGTTTTCAAGTGTGAATTATGATCGCCACACAAAATCTTCACTTGGAAGACAATGACCGAATTTTTTAAAAAAAAGTTTTATTAAAACGGAACAAACAGCAAACAAACAAATATTAATAAAATATTTTATAATTCAGTTAAACGATATCACAATAAAACTAAATAACTTCAACAGAACAAGCAAATAAAAAAACACTATACATTACATAGGCTCATATTTTTTGTAGCGAGTGAACAAAAAGATTGCATTTATGCAGTCGCGTCTATTTTATTTCTTTTTTTAGTTTTCACATCCGTTACTATAGAAAAATTGTTAGGATTCTGCGTTGGAATGAGGTAACGATAAGGAATATTTGAGAACTTTCATTAAATTTGAAAAACATTGACATTCTACTTTTAAGGTTTTTAACAACAATTTTTCATCACTTGAAATTGATGCTACTAATTCTCGCCACTCGCCAAACTTGTCACAACCTTCTACCTTTTCTGCCAAATCATACATGGTACTGCAGTTCCTTCTTTTTGAAATATCGGTGGCTATAACCGAATTTAGATGACCTCAATTCCTTAAAATAGGATAACGTACTTAGGGTTAACGTTAAAAGATAAAAAAAAAAGGTTGTGAAAATGGAATTTCCCACATAAATTCACTTGAGAACTAGTTTTCCCTTTTTCCCACGAGACGGTTTTTTACCATCAAAATTCCCACAAAAAGGTAAATTTCCCACGACTTATTAACACTGACTCACGAGCATGTCACGCCCTAGAGTTCTTCGAAAGCAAATTACAAAAGTTCACATCACTGAGATCGATTTGAAAATCTTGGTCAATTAACTTTTTAATAAAAAAATGAGTTTTGCAAAGATTTTACTAAAATTTCTAAGCTTTTAGAGCACGTAGAAATATAAAACTGGACTTGAAATATGTGTAATTTAAAGCTCTAAGGACTGTAATTAATTTCATTAAATTAGGCGTAGGAAAAGTTTACATATGTTTTGGTTCAAAGCCTTATTATTGAATTGCTTGGTCAAAAAACTAAATATTTTTAAATTTTTGGTATCACAGTGCCTCCACTGATTGGAGTTAAGAACCATATGGACCCGATGTCTCTCAATTTTTTTGAATATTTGACTGATTTTCAACTTCCTCGACACATTGAAATTTATTGTTAATGAACTTCGGTGAACTTGTTCGATTTGTTTTGTCGAAGATCGTGGGAAGACTGGTTCATATCACCAGGCGAAAAGGATGGCGATACTTGTTTCTTTCCTTTAACCCTCTAAAGCAAAGTTGTATAGCTATCGTGAGCACTTCACTATTCATTCTTAACTTTTTATTCTTATTCTCTATGAATATTTCTGTTAAGAAGATGCGCTGTTGCTAGGTCTCTCCCATTTGCAATATTTAACCCTAGGCTTCATAAAGCTGTCCACCAAATGGTAGTCAATCTGGGTTTAATTACCGCCACTGCTATGAGTGACTAAGTGCCCACTATTTTCTTTGACGAACATTGTATTTATCGCGATTAGACCGTATGACTTGTACATGCTAATGTGCCCCCATGGCAGTCTTCATAGTCTTCGCCAACAAACAAAGGAGCTGCATGGAAATTTAGCCAGAAGGCATCTTTTTGTCGACTTTGACAACCATCAATATATATGAGGGCTTCACTGCAGGGGCATTTGTGTATCAAACAAACTCAATATTTTAACTTAGACACATTAGAAGTCTCTAAAATGTTGCCTGCATTCCATAGCTTCATGTTACCCAAAGATGCATCATAGAATCCCGAATTCATCACTCCACAATTATTTAACGTCGTTTGACGAACGCTCTCAATGACAAGTCAACAACAAAGGGTTGAATACAAATCTTTCCCTTGGCAATATTATACCAAAAAAAAAGAGGGTGAACCAGAACACAGTATATAATGTTACCCTTCTGTCAAAGTGTCAAAGCCTGTTTGATTCGTCTCTGTGACGAGATGTGTAATTATGAGTTCATACTTGCATCCATGTAGCAAGTAACATACATATCATCACTCGGTTGATTGCATTTGAAACCGATTCCGAACAAGCATATGTGCTTGTTGGAGCGGGGAGCGGCATATGAATATGCGACATGAATTCCTTTGTTCTACTACAGCGAACTCAGCTAGCTTGAGCTACCCCCCGGGATTTTCTGAAATGTTTTCACGCGACGACAATACATTTATTTTCTGTCGTCGTTTTGTGTATGGTGTGAAGCGCGACATACGACAGATGTGTGTGCGATAAATTGATTCAAATTAAAAGCGAACGTTCAGTCATTTACTCATGTTAGACGCGCCAGCCAGCGCTATATGTAGTTGAAAAAAAAAAAATTAAAAAAAAAACAAACAACGAAAAACTAAGAAAAACGCTAACGCAAACGACAGTCATTAAGTGCTATCCACAATAATAATTAGAAGTGATAAATGATACCACACATACTCGTAAATATAGGTGATGATCGAATTTCATGCGACCTAAAATTCTGATTACTCTAAACTGCTGTCGTATGTGGTTGAATTTGAATTTATTGGGATAAACAGTTGACTAAACATTACGTTGACACTTAAAGAAAAACATTTCGAATAAACAATTTTAAAGAAGCACCTTGAACTCCTTTTGACTTTTCTCAATACGTAGACAACGTTACGCACTGTGTAACCAAACGTCAGAGCAATTATTCTGATCAATACTGTTCAACCGAGAATGCAAGTGAAAACGTAGTCAATTGGCTGTAAGTACGTCTCACTTGAGGTACAGTAATTTGATGATGTCAAGTCTGTTTAAAAAAAAAACCTTGCTTAGTTCAGTTAACATGCAATCAATTTCAGAGTTAACAGCCATAGAAGGAATATTTTGCTGCCTTGCTTTTGTGTTTGGAATATATAGTGAAAGTTATGGCATGACATTTAAGAGTATGACGGATTGAAGTTAGGTTAACTAAGTAAACGGAAATTTTTATAAGCTTCTAGTGACACTTTCTTACTCTTGGATATTTGTCAGACTTACACAAGATGTCGGGCAGTGACAAAAACTTAAGGTGGTACTGAAGCAGATTTCAGCCTGGAAGTGAGTAAATTCTACATCTAATGGGAAATGACGTCTTCAATTAGTTTAGCCAAATATCTGAAAGTAGCTGATCTGCGAAATTATTTCAACAAAAAACGATTATGACTGCGGAGCTGTGGCTCATTAGTTAGTGTATTGGACGTCTGACCGTCGGATTCTTATGTTCAAATATCTCCGATTCGACTTTAAAGGTGTTTATTGAACAACTTGGTGTATTCAAAACTAAATATGCCAAATTTATTCTTTTTCTCAGCACATACTTGATACGAGTTTGTTTTCTTCACATCTTGAAACATCTTGGGGTTTACTTTGTAATTAATTTAATAGTGTTATGTCCGTTGAAATTCCGCGTGGATCTGTGAATTTCCAACAAACTAGTTAAACCATTTAGTTTTTGATGTAGCGAAAGAGACAGAGTTTAATGTCAAAAGTTGACAAATCTTTAAGATCAGTATGGAAAAAGGCTCCCGGTTAAGTAAGGCTCTCGTTTTAGGAAACCTTTATCAGGTGAAATAATAGCCAGTGTAGTTCCATGTTTTGCGAGTCGATCAGCCATTTCACTCTTTGTGAAACCCAGCGGGGATTAAGCAATGAGTGGAAGCACATTTGGCCACCAATATTGCTATGGCTGCGAACCCAGAGATGAGTGATTTCAAAGCTACAACCAGCCCTAGAAAAGTTTTTAGTTTTTTTTTTTGATAGAGTTTGACTGTCATTGCTACAGAGACACACATTTGGGTTAGATGTAGTCAATGGAACTTGGTCCTAATCTACTAAATAGTGAGTGTTCCTTAAGTTTTTCTGAATCACTACGACCTCTCGGGCTTAATCGTTGGGCTAAAAAAACAGACTGTGTACATCCATAAAACTAATTTACATAGGTTTGAATCTCCACTTTTTTCCGAAGGACTTACTTTCTGCATCTGGTTTTCAATTCTTAATTTTCAGTTAAGCTTAGTGTCTATTACTTTTAACACGGCTTTCTGGGCGCATCATCCCTGCCATAGAAGAGTAGAAGAGACCACTAAGGTCGTATGACTTGACACTATTTGGACTTTATGTAGGCTCTAAGAGTCTAATTCAAATTGACATGATAACGGGACACTTCGCGAAATAGAAGTCTAAAGGTGGGATTGTCCAGCAAAAATATTACCTACCTGAAGAGTAACATTTTTTTTAGGATATATAACCTTTTGTTTGTTTCGTTGAATGAAGCAGAATGTTCAGTAATATTGTGCGATATAAAATAAAAAAATATATTCGACACTAACTCTAGAAAGATAAACTGCGCCTCGGAGGCGCCTGCAAATTATATTTTTTTGCTTTCTTCTCTTAAACGTCGTTCGTACAAACTTAAATTTCTAAGCCATTTATGTTTATTATTTTATTTATTTATGTTTTACTTAATTTTAAGTATTGTAACAATGAAATGAAATAATTATGTTTTTTAATTGGGCGCCTCGCAGGCGTATGTTTATCTTTTCAGTACTAAAAAATAAGTTTTCCTTTCTAGGGCTAATGGAATGGAGCTATGGTTTGTTGCGGATTCTTAACATAAAATTTGAGAAGCTTCTCTTGACTGTTCCTACTCATGGATATTTATCAGACTTTCGAAAGTGGCGGGGCAATACAATATTTTTCTTTTGGTACTGGGACGGATATAAACCTGGGATGACTAGATAAGTTGCCCAACGCTCCTAAAACCGTCCATCATGAACTTTATAACTGATTTGCTTATGCACAAGTTCCTGGTAACATCAAGATAATTTTTCGATCACTTTCGATTGAACTTTTCAATATTTTTTTGAAACTTTTTAACATTCGTATTTCGTTTAAGTTATATCTTCTCTTTCCTTTTTTACAACTAACGCGTATTTAAATTGAATAATTATAAGTATAACTTATAACCCCGTCTTTACGATACCGGAAGTCTTCTTTCAAATTGGAAATTTAATCGTTTTGTGTTTCTACTTTCAAAAATGCAATTCATTAAAAAAAGATAACAAACAAATTCTCTGGGGTAATTCGGGTTAGATCTAAGCCTTCTCATGGGTCCAACAGAGCTCTTAAATTAAATAGAAAAAAAAAACAAACACTGTGATATGAATTCTTAATTTAATTGTTGACTTAAAAGGTTACATAAATGCATATATTTATAGACGCATTCAGAATTAATTCTCTCGTAAAATTCAATATTCATCTCTTGTAATATATTAAATGCAACGCCCAGATGTGTCCCTTGTCGTATGCGATTGATTATTCATGGAGCGATGAAAATAATTGTACGAGGCATCTGGAATCTTGTCATTACATCAGCATACGAAAAAAATAAATCAATTCCTCCATTTTTTTGTTGCTGCTGTTTCCTATTAGATATGCACCATGCACCAGAAAGTCAGTGGCAGGATTTCGATATGGATACCATAAATTAAAGTAACACAATGAAGCTACATTTGTATTAATTAACTTGGTATGTATGATTTTGTGCGGCATTTATTGCTGGCTAATGACCGAGTAAAACATGTGGTTACATTGACCACTTAAATTAAAGGTTAAGCATTTTAGAAGTTGATTAGTGCATACATTTACTCGTTTATTGGCAGCCATCAGTGTTCTAAATGTAATGCAGCTAATTGCAAATATTATCACTCATACTGATTATACTAACACATTTGATGGGTTCAATGCGAACAACAGAGATGGTAAGAAGGGGCAAAACCATTGCAAACTTTTTGACGACACGGCTTAGAGAAATGTAATCAGTTCTTGTACATGATATGGGGAATTTTGCACCATCTATTCCGTATTTTGGGTTGCATGGTTTGAAACAAATAAAAAAAAATCTGTTTTCATTGACAAACTTAAATCGGCAGTATTGGACAAAATTAAAGCAAGCTCACGGGTTCCCCAAGGCTGTCATATTGTACCAATTGTTTTTTTACTCACGCCGATTTATAAATTTAAATTATACCTAAGGTAAAAATGTTTAATTTTCGACAGGGCTAACCTTATGTAGAGCTTCTGTAAAGCTTTAAGCAAACTCTTCACCCAAAGTCTTGGCTTATACTACTACTTCAAATCAGCCGTTTAGAAAAATAAGATGAAGCTTTAAAGAGTAATAAAATGTATAGGTTAGTAAAGGTGTAATTATCGAAAGAAGAAGAAATTGCAGTTTCCATTTTGATTGAAGTTTCTATGAGTTAATCTGGATTTAAACTTCCAAGACTTGCTTATTACTAACTAAGTTTTACAGATGTTATATTGTTTTGAAGATTCAAAAAATCAAGATAATGTTATTTCATTTACCGTGGATGAATCCAGAAAAGATGATAAAGACGTTTCAAAAAAAATTTGAACCCCTGCTCGTATTTAAGAATATGGGGAATACAATACAACATAAATCGGTTAACATTAAGGCGCTTAACGAAGGGGAATACTTGAATCATGCCTTATATGTCTAGTTTTAACGAAGTTATAGGCAGCACGATAATATTAAAAAAAACCCAATAGTGCAAGCAAAAACCTTCGGGACAGAAGCTTGAGCCTTCATAGAACCTCTATAGCTTCCCCTAAAGATTCCTAATTAAAACTTACCTTGAATGGAATAGAATAGAAGCTGTTATCAAGCCAATGATAGGCGAAATCATTTTATAAAAGTTTTTAAGTATGTATTTTCAAGTTAACTTTTTAAAGTCTTAAAAAATGTAACCTAGCCTGAAGCATTTGCGGAGATTATATCTCTGAACATCGATCCCCACAGGCGAACCAGTAGGAATGCAGTGAATTGGGAGGGTTATGATCCCTATAATCCTGATCAAAACCGCGTCGTTAAATAGAGAGAAGAGGAAGAAGAAATCTCTGACCATCCTTGGTAGGCGTTTTATATAGTCGTCTCCTTTTATATGTATAATGGCAAATGTCAAATAATTCAGTTTGGTAGTTAGTAATTCTTTTAAGATCACGTTTGTATCGGCCGTATGAACAGCATTTCAGTTTTGTCTTAGAAATTAAATCTTCAAACAAAAGCAAAGGTTTGCAAATTTTATTTAATTTATTTTTCACAAGGCTTTATAAATGTGTTACGTATTTTCAATAGACAGTCAGAGTTGTAATCGCCGCACAGGTTGGAGCTAGGTTTTAAGTTGTCAGGAGTGTAATTTTAATATATATACACTTCAGTAATTTCTGTATTCGAATATGATTTGTTTTAGAAAATAAAACTGAAATTTTGGATTCTAATATTTATTGTTCAACCGCAACTTTTCCCACCTACTTCAGCGAAACAACAGAAGCGTTTATAAAGCTTTTATTATTGAGCTTATTAAAATCTTTTCGGAGGCTTTAACGATAAAACCCTACTGAACCCTACTGAAGGTTCTAGACAAGCCCTGCCCTCAGCAGCAACGTAATACCATGATGAGTTGTTACCCCCAACAGTTAAAGTTCATGATTAATGTTTTTTTTTAATAAAAGCACTAAACTTTGGCTTTGTTAAGTGAATTTACCTTTGCGAATTTAAGAGAACTGGTTAACCAATTTTTTGTTGGAAATCTCTTTATAAAACGTTCGTCAAAAGGCCAGCCAAGTTTAATTTCCTAATTATTAAATTCTCTTTCAAAGAATCGAAGCAGTTGAACAGTTTGTCATCAACGTCTAGTTAAAGTCTTCCAAGGATTTTTCTTTAAGTGGAAGACAAGACGTTCTACAAGATTTCAGATAAACCTTGTATTCTGATCGGATACAAATATTTCCCTGAATATAGCCAACCAAGACAGTCAACCTACTACATCGAGACTATACGAAATTTGTCTTTTATTTTACATGTGTTTGAGACTGTGTTGTTCTGAATAAAATATTAGATGTTAAAAGGACCCAAAGCCTAGATTCTTCAACCATTGTGTGTGCGAAGATATATTTTGTGGACACCTCGGACAAATCGCTTAGTAGTCCCTTGCTCTTACCCACTAAGCCGCTGCAGCCTCGCAATTTTGACATTTATTGTAATAGTTGTAATAGCTATTACAACTTGCAAAGCGTGCAAGTAATATTACATACAACAACGTTGCTTTAATAAATTATTTAATTTTTCTACAAAAACTTGTAACTCATCGCTATCGGTATAGAAAGAATTTCGCATGAAAACTATCACCCAACTGGAAAGTTTCTTTGGGACTAAATTTGACCATAAGCAGTTTCTAGGGCGAAAGAAATAACATTGAACTTGACACACTTCTGGCACGGTGATAATTTGGACATACCCAAAAATAACTGAGACAAGTGCCGGCGGGTGTTCGAATGCAAATGCAATTCCACTGAAGTCTAATTGAAAATTCCCTACAATTAGCATTTGCTTTTGATATTTTTCCCATTCGAAAGTACCCACATTGTAGGATAGTTCAATTAATGTCCCGTTCCAACTAACTCCGCCGTGGCTTTTTTATTTTTTCTTTATTCATATTCATATAGAATTACTTCTACGTGAGCGCAATACCTGAACCCGAATTGACTCTACAATTCGAATTCATTCGTATCAAACTATACCGAAAAGGAGCATTCTCTCATGTGTGTTCCCACTACACACCTTGCGGCCTGGAATATCGTCATTGCACAGTCTGAATCGAAAAGTACTTCGTTGGCTAAAAACGGTGATTAGGGCTAGAGACGAAATTTTTGTTATTAATGCAGGTGATGTAGTAGTTAACGCAACGTGCATGGCTCTAAAAAAAAATTATACAGTCAGAGGCAACCGAATGTGGAAGTGTTGCTTTGGATAGTTGTGGCTAGTTCTGAACTCACGGCACAAATACTTGAAAGTCTCAAGAGCATTTGGATAAGGAGTATGCAGTGCATTAAGTGTATAGGAAGATTTGGTAAGATACGTATTTTTTCATCATCCAAGGGGGAAACGATATTAGGCTCTATAAGACCTGTGCATATGGTCAACATGTGCTTGTGGTGAAGATATTTGTATATATTTGTATGGGACAAGAATACACTTATACATATGTAAATGGCATAAAGCGGGTCTCCTTGAGTTTTGTTTCATTTAAAAATTTAAAATATATGAGTGAAAGGCAAGTGAAAATGTGCGCAACGAATGTGAGTGATTGATTGAAGGCGGTCTTTTGACTAAGTCTAAAGTTATAGATATAAGGTTGGGGAGGAATGCTGCATATGTTGTCTAATAATCTGTATCTAATTAAAACTGATAATTTCCACATGTGAATGATCTCGCAATTCATTTTTTTTATTTTTGTAGATCGCACCAAACCATCTTTCTCCAAAGCAAATATTGCTTCTGCTAAACAAGTCAGCCAAGTTGAATTTTTAATATTTTGTTTCAGTATCAAATTGTTTTATTTTTTTTTTCAAAAACTACAAAATCTATGGTATTTTAAGTAGCAATACCACCAAATCTAAAATATTGTCTTTAACTTGGAATAACTTGAGCTGGGGTGAAAGTAGACCCCATGACGGGAGTATTTTTTTTTCTGGTCTGAGCTTTGAGAATATCTATCTACTAAAATATATTTCTTTACTAAAACGCCCTTCGATCATATAATTAGAGCTATTACATGTCGACAAACGGTAGTGTTCTATTATCAGAACACCACGGTTTTTTTGATAGCTGTGATAACACTTAACAAAACCCTAAAAGAATGGGTTTTAAGTTAAGTTTCGTATATTGGCTTGAGTCATATTTATTAAATAGATCTTATGCAATCGTACTTAATGGTTGTTCATCGCATTATTTCACAGTCAATTCTGGAGTTCCACAAGGCAGTCATTTGGGTCCGATCTTATTCAGTTTATTTATAAACGACGTAGTGTCTATTTTAAAACATTCGAGCTGCCTAATGTATGCCAACGACGTTACTATGTTTAAGACTGTTGCCAACTATGATGATTGTTACAATTTTCAAAAATTATTTGTACTTAAATATAAGGAGGTGTAAAATTATAACTTTTACACGAAATAGTTCAATAGTGTCCTATAGTTACAACTTAAATAGGGAGTTGCTCCCTAACGTTGACAATGTATCCAATCCTGGGTATTTTATTAGATCGTAAGCTCGAGTTTAAAATGCATATAAACTCAATTTGCTATTTCCATTCTTGATTGGATTAAAAGAGAATCCATGCAATTTAACGACCCTTATGTTGTAAAGCAATTATTTACAACCTTTTTAAGGCCAATAATTGAATACGCATGCCAAGTATGGTCACCACACTACAAATGCAACATTGATCGCTTCGAACAAGTTCAAAACAAAAACGATCGATCAAAAAAAGTTCGATCACTTGGAACTTAGCTATACGCTTACCGACGCATGTCATATTATTCTGTCAATTTGCAACTGTCATCTGTCATCTGTCAACTTTTATTTTGTTTCTGTAGTATCACCGATCAAAAATTCAATTAGTACCCTCTTTTTCACGGGTAACATAGAAACTAGTGACTGAGACGTAAGACGTAAGAAAATCAAGACACTCGAATCTAGTACTGATGAGAGTTTATTATGCGGAACACATTTTAGTCTACATTCAGTAGTGACTTTCAAGGCTTTAGTTCCTTCCTTTTGGTAATTTCAGCTGCCAGCAGCATCCCGACTGGTCCGCCTGTAAAGTTCGCCGCTAATACTTGTGATTATGCTGACCCTTTGAAGGAGTCCATGACCTTTCGATTAATTTCTCTCTGTAATACAACAGATAGGTACATCTAAAAATTCATCTCTAATAAAGGAAACATGATGATCGACAGAAGCATATTATCGACAGCTGAACTTCTATAAATTAACTATAATAAATTTCTTAAGACCCAATTAATTAACTCTTTTTTAGTTATAATTAAGCCGCGTGTATAATGTGTTGTCTTGATCACCGGTAATCTTTTCAGTTTGTACGCGTAACGTAACAAACGTCTGATCATAAATTATATGTACCAGCTAAAGACAACAACTTTCTAGTTGTATCCATTAAAAGTAATTTGCCACCTCCCAGCCAAACTTTGGAATGGAAGCCCAGCCGCATTGCACTAATCCTACAGCTATATTCATGTGTACAGCATCCCTGCCCCCATCTCCCACCTCTGACAACGTAACCAGTTTCATTGATCACTGCATCACTGCCGCCACAACAACTGCACTTTCGACTACTACACTAACCATGCTGTACCATTCCGCGCTTGCAACAAAAAGTCTCCCGCGTACAGTTTGTTTTGAGGAATTAATCGTCGGCCAGTCGGCTATACAATACAAAATCCGGCGACCTAATGGTCCACAAAGTCATCGACCCCAACAGCTTGCACAGCACACACATGGTCATATGTATCCGGTGCGGCTTTCCGATAAATCTTTCACCATATTTATAGCCCGTCTGAGTGTATTGTGCACGCTCGCTGCATGCATCCGAGATATATGGCATCTTTCACTTTTCTTCGTGATTTCGTATAGCTTCACATCTCAAGATATAGTGAATGCATATCACACACCCAAGCGACAGTAGCATTCGAATATGATGGCATAGTTGAGAGATGGCTATAAGAGATGCAATCCAAGGTACATCTTTAGCTTTCAACACGCACTTGATGTGTGGCTTACAAGTCGCGTCTTGAATGCAGATGGTCCCGTTTTTGGGCATGAAATCTCATTCTGGGCGAGTTGTACTGGGTCAAATCGCTCTCGATAAGAAGATGAACAACGAGTATGAGTGTTTTCAATAAAACAGAAAAAATGGCTGCTGGAATTAGTAAAGGGCTCCAAAGTTATGTGTATAGAAGATTCGGTTTTTTTTTTTTGTTTTTTTTGGAGGCCAGCTGCCGAAATATGGGTCAGAGATTGGGGAATGTTGCTCGATGAGATACGAATACACTCGTTTATGCTTGCGAGATGTATGTAATTAAATTAAGATGCTTTATGGGATCGAGATCTTCCGACTGGAACCAGTTGCTTCATAGAAATAATGCCACAAGTATTTGTTTATGTTTAGTCTTAGTGTTTATTGATATAAAAGTTTGTTGATACTATAAAGCGATAGCGATACAATTAGATTTCCATAAAATTCTAGGAAATAAATCACTTGGTGGAAAGTATAAAAGCGAGAGAGAGCTGCGTTGAAGCATCTTCTAAAGGAAACATACTATATGCGTATTCAGCGTCGGGTTGCTTAATAAGTGTCTATCACATTTCACCACTGCACACTCAAGGTGGTTATCATTAGAGGGGCTCTCTAAAATAAGTCCTCAGTGGAAAATTGAAAATAGTAAAAACTTACTAGAGTAGGAATACAATTAAATATCCGTGATCCTTTGAATCAGATGACGGATTGCAATATCAACAGCAAGTTGGTGAGCGATAGTTTGATTTCCAAAATCTTAGGTATGTTTTGGCAACCATCTTCTGATCACTTCTAGTATAAGCTTGAGGACAATGAGGTTATGAAAGATATGCTAACTGAGGACGCGGCTATGACAAAGCGACAGATGCTTAAAACCATCATAAATCGTTTCTTTGTTCATCATCCGTGGACGCATCATACTTTAAGACATGTGGAAAGAGATTTTATTGGGATGAGCCAGTAGCTTGTGGCTAAGTGTTATCACGGAACTGAAGCATTTTGAAAATATCACGATCACTTGTCGTTATGTATCGTGGAAGCCTGACCAATCCTTACTCGGCTAACTTTCGATTTGCTCGCAATGTTGAAGTTGAGGTTGCACAGGTTATGGCAAAAGCCAAGGTTGCCCCTGTAAGACAATTATCTATTCCTCGCTTGGCGCTGCAAGCTGCCGTACTTGACGTTCGATTGATAGCCACAATTAAGGAATCACGAGTTTCTAGTTTTTACGGATTCAAAGACTGTGCTCTCTTGGATCAAAAGCACTCTCCCTTCGCGGCAACTCGAGTAGGTGAGATCCTGGACTCTAGCTTCCCCCCCCCCCCCCCCCAGTGTTTTACATTGGCTCTTACGATAACGTAGCTGGTGATGGGACAAAACGTTTTGAAACATCGATGGGAAATCACAGGATACGTGATGGTTCAGAGGCAAAGATTTCTTGAAACGTTCCCTGGAGGAATGGCCAGTTACACCTTGCCGAGCTGCGTCTGATCTAGATCTAAAGACCTTCGAAATAAAAGTATCTGACATGCTGTCTGCAAGATTTCAAGCCAGGTGGTCTTCTTCCGTTAGAGCAATTGCCTTTTTATTACGGCTCAATGTCATCGTGTTTTAATGTTATCTTAAAAACGCAAGTTGAGTTAATTGCAAATAAATTGCAAAAGGCTGTTGTCTGTTGGTTCACACTGAGCGCTCCGACTTTTGCCACATAAGCGTGAACTTGTTGCCAAACAAGGTTAGGTTGTTCCGAAGCGGACCGCCTTTACAAAAAAAAATTCTGCAGCACGCTCTAATTTCTAACATCGACCTTAACCTTTTTGAAGCATCCCGTATATAATGAACAAATTCTAGAGCAAAACAGGATAGAACAGAAAATCACAACTGAGTAAAAAATGTCAGGTCAAGTTAGAACAGTTTTCTATGATGTTGACAATTTTCTATCAGCTACTTTTGAACTTTGGTACACTGCTGGCGTTTAGATGAGCATTCTGCAGCATCAATTCAAAGTCAGATGAAGATTTAATATCAATTTAAAACATTTTCTATTTTGTTCTCTATATATTTGTTGAATATTTGTAAAAAAAAATCGATTAAATTCAAAATCACACAGCACACAGATAAACCAGCTGACATTTGACACTTCTCACGCAATTGCTCTACCTAAAAAGTGGGCTGAACCAAATTTTAATCACCGAACACAAAATGCTGTACTTTCTTGATCAAAAGGGTTTTATGAAAGGAAGCATAAATAAATCTTCGAGTTTAGTGCCAAAATGGATATATGTTTACGACATTTTTTTAAGGGGCTAAGAGTAGGGTTTTTTTTTCGCCAATTTCGTGTATTTCGTTCTTAAGCTACTTAAACAGTAATTTTAATGATTCGACAGACCCTTTGCTTAGACCCCTTAATGTCCGTGGAAGAGAGCTGGAACTGTACTACAAATAAGGAAATATAGGAGGCCATATAATGAATGTTACGATAGCCACGACAGATAGTGCGCAGGGCAGGAGTTTCAGAAGAATTGCCCTAGGAAAACTCCTAACTCAAAGGACGAAGTATAAGCTAAAAACTCTGATCCTGCCAGTTCTGCTCTATGGTGCTGAGTGCTAGACGATAAGCAGGAAAGGATAGCAGATACTTAACTCTTTTGAGAGAAAAATTCGTTGAAGAATTTATGGGCATGTATTGCGTGGATGTAGTCCAGAAAACACCTTCTTCATTGGCTCGGCTACATAGAGCGAAAGGACAATAATGCTCCAGCTAAGAGGATCTTCGAATCCCCAGGTTCGAGACGACAAAGAAGACTGAACCTCCGTTACAAAGACCTAGCAATCGCGGATGACCGAGCGCTTGGTCTGGATAATTGGAAGCAGCGTGCCCGGGACCGTAGAGGATGGAAGGCTGCGCTGTCCTGTTTGTGTTTTTAAATCCTGTCAAGTAGCACCGAATTGGAGCACCGGACCTTATAAATTGTTGCCAGATCAGAAGGGGTGAAATATCTCTGCATCGCTTAAGGAAACCTAGACATTTCGCAGCGTTCTTGGCGACATCGAATATGTGGTCATTCCAACGAAGGTTGTCATTAACACACATACCGAGAATGGAAAGTCGTTCGGTTTCAGCGATGCAAGTGCCATCCATGGATAATGGCAGAGAATTAGGATTACGCTTCAATGACAGCAGACAGCATTGCGTTTTGGAAGCATTAAATTCAAACGAATATGGTGAGTTGAAGACTTAAAACCGTCCGAAACAACTTGAATTGAACGGTCGGAAAGGTAATTTCTAATCCATTGAACAAAGGTATCAGCGATTCCAAGTGCACGCATTGTCGACAAAAAATCTTGATGTCAAACTCTGTCAAATGCCTTTGAAATATCAATCGCAACGACCTTACTTTCACCACCACGCTGAATAGATTGGTTCCACTTTTCGGTTAGATCTGTCATCAAATTACTAGTAGATCTGTTGCTGCGAAAACCGTACTGCCAGTCATTAGGAAGTTTTCGGGATTCGAGATATTTCATAAGCTGACGATTTATCAGCGTTTCCATGACCTTGGAAAGAAGGGACATAAGTATAATTGGTCGGTACGAAGAGGGGGAGGAAGTTTGTCTTTTTTTTTTTGGGACGGACTGGACAAATGCTGTTTTCCATCTTCTCGGCTAGCTTGTCATTTGGAGTATTCAACACGCCCCCAGTAAATGGGAGGATAAAATACAATCAAGGAGCATTAAGCTAGCTGCAAAGAGAGCAGTTTTTACTTATCCGAAGAGCTGACAGCTGGGATGCCATTGCAAAATTATTATTCCAGATTTGTAGAAGTAAGTTTGTTAAATTTAAATTCATTTTCAACGCTTGAACTATAAATTAAAATGTATCACTTCAATTAGCATAATTTTATTTAAATAAAACAAAAACGAAACAATTCCATCCATTTTCCATTACGAAACTCAAACTTTTAAATAGAATATTTAACTATGCAAATCATTAACTAAACAAACACCGCTCCCCTAATTAAGTCAAAAAAAAGATCATTATCCGTAGAAAAGTAAAAAGTATAAAAAGTCTTGTTCCGCCAGTCGTCACCCATCATCGCTGGATAAAAAATGAAAGTAAACAAAACAAAAAAAATAAACAACGCCTAACTTTCTACAATGAAAACCAAATTAATTATTATAATAAATTCCAAGAATTCCCAGACAAGCATATAGTTTGAGAAAATCAGCAATCAGTTAAATTGTGTGTGTTAAGACGCTGTGCAGTCTTTCGTAGTCAAAGCCCACCCCACTCCCTCCGATGCATGCACCTTATGCAGGTGTTGGATGCCGCCTGGTTATGTTAAATCTACCACCGCAAGACGTATTGTTTTTCACCATGTTTGTTTGTTTCCTCAGCTGAAGAAGAAATCTGTAAATTTCTCCTTCCGACCAAAAGATGCAAAAAGTATCTTTCGTTTCGTTTGGCATGATGGTATTGCATGTGGCATGCTTAATTGTTGCAAGCATGCATCTTCACTGTCAGTGTCATTGGGTTGGGGTGGTTTGCAACGAAAACACAAATACAACTCTCTGATTAGTTTTCTTTTTCACCGTAACCTGTGGTTCTGTGGTGCTGTTAATGAAAAGGGAAATTTCTTGTGAACAATTTCATTACCAGCAGAAATGGGGGTAGTGGGGGAAAGCATTGGTTTGCTTTTTCTCTGCGATGCTAGTTACGACGAGTGAACTATTGCTATTTGTTGAGAAAATCATAATTTGTATAATTTTCCTTGCATGCAGGTGAAATGAAAAATTAGTCAAATTTTGACAAGTGAAGTATAGCAAATGTAAGAGAATTTGCGTGACTTGACATTAAGGTTTTGAAAAAATTCCGATCTTTCTTTACTTGTGATGAAAAGTTTCAGACACCATGTAATTTAATACCTAAACTTTAACCCCGAATAAAGTCAATTTCGGTTACGTCTATTGAAATAAAGTAAACGTTGAATAAAAGGTATTTGAATTGCCCAAAATCATATTTCTAGGTTTTCGGAGAGCTTAGCAGCAGTGTTGCCAAAAAGTCCCCGATAGGGCCATTTGGATCTCTGTTTTCCGTTTTGGCCCATGGCCCTCAATTCTCGAAATTCTACTACATATAGATTAAATGGGTTGGGGACACAATCCCGAAAACCGAAATCTCGGGATTGTGGCTTTTCGGGATTCTGTCCGACTCCGGATTTACATTGCCTCCTTATTTTGACAAATTATTAATGTTTTCTTATAAAACATAAACATAGACAGGTTTTTTTTGTATAGGTGTGTGGTTTGTGAATCCCCTCCAGCCGACGAAAATTAAGTGAGGAAAGCAATATAAAGGGTGTTTTTTAGAGGTTGGTTTTTCGAATAGAGATAAAACTGACGTTTTGTGGTCAAATCTGGCAACTCTTATATCATTTATGTTCAGTTTGGTTTGCCATTTCATCATGAACAGGTTGAGAATTGAACAACGCTTGCAAATCGTTTACCGCAAAATTTTGTTCAGTGATGAGGCTCATTTTGGGTTGAATGGCTACGTCACCAAGCAAAATTGCCGCATTTGGAGTGAAGAGAATCCACATGAGTTCCTTGAAACGCCATTACATCCACAAAAACTGAATGTTTGGTGTGCTCTATGGGCTGGTGGAGTCATTGGCCCATACTTTTTCCGAAATGATGCTGGAGAGTCAGTTACCGTTGATGGAGACCGGTATAGAGCCATGATAACCGAGTAGTTTGTTCCCGAATTGGATGGCATGAATGTGAATGAGATGTGGTTTCAACAAGACGACGCTACATGCCACACAGCGCACGTCACAATCGATTTATTGAAGGAAACATTCGATGAGCGCATAATTTCGCGGAATGGACTTGTCAATTGGCCACCAAGATCGTGTGATTTGACACCATTGGATTATTTTCTTTGGGGATATGTGAAGTCGCTCGCCTACGCTAACAAACCAGAAACGTTAGGGGACTTGGAAGCCAACATTCGTGGCGTTATTGCTGACAAATGCTTGAAAAAGTGGTTGAAAATTGGACGTCTAGACTTGTCTTTATTCGAACCAGCCGCGGCGGTCAGATGCCCGAAGTCATATTTAAACTTTAATGGCATAAAATTATCCTTCCAATAAAGCCGAATTGATGGACATTAAAACGATTTTCTTGTGTTTTACTTCAATTCGAAGTTCTATACCTCTAAGAAAAACACCCTTTATAACCTGAAGTCCAAAATGGCGAGTGGTCGGTTTACCCTTTAAACTATTTAAGGCAACAGGAGATAGCTCGAAAAAGAGCAGACTTCAACTCACTTCCAAGATTTGGTTGGGAGAATGTATGCCTGATGAATGGAACTTAAGCATCGTTTGTCCAATTTACAAGAAAGGTGTCCTTCTAAATTGCTACATCTGTTCGGTATCGCCTGAAACCATTTGTCAACAATCTGATTAGACCCTGTCAATGCGATTTTAGGCCCTGTACACTGTTGACCGAATATTCACACTAAGGCAGGTCCTGAAGAAAACCCAAGAACTTCAGATCGACACCCACCACCTTATTATCGACTTTAAAGCCGCATATGATACCACAATAAGGGACTTTGTTACTTCTTTTCTCCTATCACATCTGACAGCGACATCTCTTTAGTCATCAAACGAAGAATAACGTTTGCCAATCGCTGTTTTTAAATTTCTCGTATACATTATTATACTAAAGAGAAAGTTATTGCGATCGTCCTAAAATTTCGAACACAAATTGAGTATGAAGGATGATACTACGGCTACAGAGAAGTCGAAAAAAGTGAGCCCGCCAATACCGCCCGTCCGTCTGTCTGTTTCTCCAGGAGCCGTATGCCGAAACGGTTCGATGGATTCTCTTCAAAGTTCGTTTATAAGGTTTTAAGGTAAATGGTTCTAAGAATTTTGTACTTTGGATAATTGAGATGGGGCTGAAAATACTGCATTTTCAGGTTTTTGAAAAAAATTCTTATACATGTAATTTATAAAACCGCCATTATCTCAAAAAGTAATAAAGGGAATTCCAAAAAACTTTTAATATTTTTAACCAAATCTGCGTACTTCGATTTTTGAAATCATTTTTTTTTCATGCAACGATTTTCTTAAATTTGTTTTCTCAAAAATGGTTCTTACGATTTTGATCAGATTTTGTATTCTGAATAGTTATGTTAAGAGCGTTCAATGTGCGACATTACGTCAAAATCGTAAATACCGTTTTTGAGAAAATCGAATTATTCAAAACCAATTGTCATGCTTCTATTTTATTAGAGGCGATTGAAAAATACATATCATGCAGCGAGAATGTTTAGGATGACGCAGTCGTGCACTTTATTTTGTACTGAGTAGCCAACTATGTAGTCTCCGGAACAAATAAGAACATTATAATCGCAGTTCGAGATGGATCCGAAGTAAAGACCATCTCTACGGTGGATATTCTTGGTCGTTTTGAGAGAATTTCTTCGTACGATATTTTCCCCGAATGACGGGTTCTGGAGGAGAAGATTCAATGATTAACTCTACAAGCTGCACAGTGCTATTGAATTATAGTTTTTATTGTAAAGTGGCGCTTACTTTTAGCAAACGGCCCTTAAAAAGGCCCTCAATTTTTTTTTTCTTCATGCCAACGCTGCTGAGCAGTATTAGATATATTTTTGCTTGATCTACAATTTATTAAATTTGTTCATTGAACAATTCATTGTTGCGCATGTAATATGGCTCTTTTTGCATTTTTTGTTCCCCAAAAGTAGACTCATTTACATTTTCTTTAAGGGAACATACGATTGAGTTCAGTTTGTGTTGGAGTATATGTGTTGCCGGTACGATCATGTAAGATATTGTATCCTTTGCTGAGGGTTTGTCGGTGATAAAATGAATATAATTGGAGGACTAAGAGACGTTCTGTGCACAAACAAACCAATGTGGATGTGAAAACTGGTTTATTTCTCAAGCAAACCAATCAACAATAAATGGCTTAGAACTTATGAATGGATTCAAATGTAATTTTTTCTTCGCTATTTGGACATTTTTGAAAAAGTAGAAGTCGAGCGTTGGGCTTCGTGAAGGGAGAAATCTCCTACCCAGGTGCAGGAATCTGATGAACTGCGTCACTTCTAGGAAGACTTGGCCCAAATATAACAAATCCCAAAACTTCAAAACAGAACGCATGTGGATTTCGCTAGACTGGTGGCTGTAAGTACAGGCCACTGGACGGTAGGCAACCACTCTGTCAGGCTCGGCATACCGCACAACACCCATTGCCGTAGCAGCAATGACGCCAATGAGAGTGAAACAGTTTTTCACCTCTTATGCGGATGCCCGGCTGTGGCTAAGGCTAGACGCCGGGCATTTGGAAAACCATTTTTTGACGGCTTTTCTGATATCTCAGACATGGGTCTCAATGATATCATAATCCTTCTTAATTCTGGATATGTGTACCCATACCCAACATCCCTAACCCTAAGGTTCTCATGAGTGTTTCCATCAAAACGGCGCTACAGCGCTATTTGCGTACTATTCATGTCATGAAAATCGGCCACTCCACCTATCTACCTGTAACTTGAGCGAAGCGGGCTGATCGTCTTTTCTATATATGCAAATCGTTTTGGACCAAATAGACCCATTTTGAAAAATTACAACTTAAGCAAGATATTTAATTTTTAGATATAAATTCTTGAAAAAAACTAACCAGATACAACAAACAAGTTACAAGTTCATAAAGTTCTTAAAAAATATTTGATTATGATCTTAGCACACAAAGAGCACCTGCAGTATTATAAGTGAATAATACAATTTTATTATTAACCTAATTAGATCCTTTTATTAAAAAGGTGCGACATTCTGTTTAGTCTGTTTAGTTTTATGTGTGATAACAAATTCACTCTTGAACTTTTTTTGTACGAAAATCATGACTTATTCATTTACACATTTTATGCTTTATCACAAGTGCTGGAATGTGAGAGACAAGGTAATAGATTGGCGTCGTCATAATTAGGAGCAGTCAGCAATGTAAATAAATCGCAAATGATGATTTTCTTTTTGAAGAAGACTAATCTTTTCATCTCCACCTGGATACTTCGAATGGCCTCGATCGAGGAAGGTTTGACTTGTTTTTTGTTTTTTCTGACATACACATGAATTCCCCTGAAATTTTACTGTTGTTGGTCTCGTAAACAGTAATATCTGGTTTTAAGCCCTTGATCTTGAAAAGCAGATTGGCTGAATCAAAAAAGGGCTCCAAAAGGTGGGCTTTATTTCATAATCGTTAATCCTGCAAACCGGTTCACCAAGATACTGTTGCTATCGGTGCATGCCTTGAGTAGATCAATGAAGGCGTGAGCGGTAAGAGACTCAGTGAAGTCAAAAATATTGGTATGAAAATGAATCAGATTCACAACTCAGTACTAACTTCAGACTGTCATCTGTCAACAAAATTGGCTGTGTCATACTTTAATGAGAAGTCTTTGAAATTTTATCGTGATGCACACGATTTTATCGAAAAGCGTCAACAACGTTATCAAGGTTTGTAAATTTGACTCTTAAATGATGATTCTGCGCTTAAGCTCCAATGGGTGCGTCAAAAACTTGTCTCGTTTGGAACTATATAATACAAATAAGACTATAGAAACTTCGTGACATCCTGGAAAATGCAAAATTTGGTCGTCGTGCCGTTTTGGCCCGGAAAAAGCATCTCGAATGTTAGCCTCAATCTCGTTCATAGTGGTTAGCTAAAAAGCGTAAGCGTAACGTAATCTAAGTACTTGACTTAGCCCCAGAAAAAATAATAATGTGGTGTCAAGTTGCATAATCGCGGCGGCTAATTGATGAACGCTCACCGCGTCGCCAAATATCTTCTTTACGATTTCGAGCTTTGCTTCGCTTGTATGGCATATAGTGCCGTCTTGTTGGAACCAAAGCTCGGATATGTTGGTGTTGTCGAGCTCTGGCCACAGAAAGTCGGTGAACAATTTCAAAGGTCTTCCTAATTTCGAAAGAAATTTCAGCTCGATCAAAAATTTATCTCAAGGGTTCATTTAAAAATTTACTCGTGTGTCCACAGAAAACGCAAAGGTCAAATTAATTATGTTGCCACGTTTCGCTGATTTGTTTTACAAAACCACCCAAAAGTCACTGTTTGCAGGTAGCTGGTTTTGAGTTCCACCCAAACAACTAAACTTTCGAGTTTTTTTGCATAATTGCTCTTGCAATGACTAAACTGGCATTATTTTTCTAAAGCAATTTATGCCTTTTCGATATGAATTTAAATAAAAAAACCAGTCTTAACATAAATGAATAGAACCTTTTTTAAATTTTTCAAAAGTGTTTGATCGATTGATCGATTTCAACAATTTTTACAGTCCAAATGGCACCCAATAATAAGACAAAAAAAAAAGTTCACTCCACCCTAACCGTCATGTCATAAACCGCACCAAACAGTCAATCTTTGTCGATGTGTTCGCTACAAAAAGGCAATTTTGCTTGTTGACATAGGCACTAATCTGAAAATGGACCTCGTACGAGGAGCTGATTTTCTGGCTAAAACTTATATTTACGGCCAACATTTCCAGCGTCCAACTAGTGAACTCAAGGCGATGCCTATAATCGTTCAGCTTTAATCATCACGTCATCACAGTCTAATAAAATGTAGGCTCAAATCCAACCGCAAAATAAGCTGGGTTGACTCCCTGAAGACGCCCAACTCTGCTTAGCTACGTCCGGCGGCTATGTTTTCTTTATTCTTTCTGGTTGGTGGAAAAAGGTCCAAAAACCAAAATCCAAAATCCAAGCGTAAATGCACTCCGCTCAAACTTTTCAACGGTGTGACAAATTACCTGCGCACTGAAGAAATGATGACGACCAGTGACGTGACATAACGCCAAGCGAAGTAAAGCCAATTTCTAAAAATTTTGCATTATTTCCATTCCAAAATCGAACCGCCTGCGAAAAGAGCGTTGAAGTCCCTTAATCCCGAGTAGGGCCCACTCAGCTAATGTTGCCAAAGGCGCCTTAATTGGTTTGGCAATATTTCACGTTAGCATGACGACCGGCCTCACGACAAAATTCACGTTGCGTATTTACAACAGAGCCAGAATCTCGATAATATTTTTTAATAATATCCGCACGTGCAGTTTTTGAAGGAATTCTTAATCAAAATGCGTTTTTAACTTGAATTAAAAGTTGCTTTCAACGTCTTTTTCCTCTAGGCGTATAAGGACACGTGGATGCAGTGGCTTAATGGTTGGTTAAGTGCGCTCGACCCCTAATTTAAATTCGCTGCCCCAGCGAACAAACGTCTGACAAACATCCAAGAGTAAGATATGTGTGTCCATTCGTGTCAAAAATATATCTTTGCACACATAATTGTTGGAGAATCTAGGCTCTAGGTCCTGTATGGGCCGTTAATTCCTAATATTTATTTATTTTGTATAATGTCACGGATAGGGTATCAAAACGTTCGCTATAAAAGGACTTTTGAACCTTGTTTAACTCGTCAAATGGAGTAAGGCCTACTAGCATATCCGATCAAACGAGTATAGCCGTTTGCCTCTACCGGAGAAAATGAAAATCTTAAGTAAATATATACAACTCCCCCCGCCATTATTCCAGAGTACAACTAAAAATGCCTGACAAATTAATCGTTATAATAACAATCAAACAATCTATCTCTATCCAGCTACTCACTTGTTGTAATAAATACGGCAGCTACTGCCGAAGAGATAATTTCTTATGAACAGAAGCAACAAACAGATACACAAACTGTAATTCCCTTAAATTGACTTAATTTTTCATTTTAATTATTTACAGACCCATGTGAGTACAGTAGGTAGGTATGTACGTATACCTTTTTGTCAGCGTTTAAAGTAAACAAAAGTTATGCAACGCAACACAACAATAAAGATACTAATTAAAATAACTCATTCCGGCATCGCTTGTATTCGAATATCTAAAATAAACTTTATTTTGTAAGTACCTACTACCTGCAGCAACAGCACAATAAGCGCACAAACAAAATAAACAGATACATTTTTTTTTTTGTCTGTGACGATGAAGAGAGTCTGTGCCAAACTTAATACGACTCGTTAGAGATAACACAACATATTATTACTCTGATTAAATTAAGCATTTCCTTCATTGCTACACCATGTAGCAGCTACGCGAGTTACGATCTTTCAAATGTACAATGAACCAACAACATCTTAAAATCTGAATTTATTCTTATATGTCCTACGTACGTATAGGTACATATGTGGGTGTGTATCTATCTATACACGTATAGATATATGAAGTACAAATTGGAGGAATAAGATTCAATTACCCTGGAGTGCACACAGTGGTTGTAGTTGACCGTTGGTCACTATTTTTATTTCTTTGATAAACGCTGCACAACATCTGCACATGATCATAGAATACAGGAACTTATGCGGTCGGCGGCGCACAGGGTGGGTTGCTAAATTCTGAATTTACAATTGTTCGAGAGTTGTGTGTGTGCGTGTTTAACTGGGAAATTGCTGCTCTAAGGCGTTTCTTTAACAATATTTAATAATATTCCACTTCATTGACTGTCTGTCGCCTCAATTGAATTTGCTTGCACAAACTAATTGGCGACAAACAATTGAGAAAAAAAAAAAACTAGGTACGCTTGAGCCTTTTTATAATAATCAATTTTATTTATTTTAGATAGATTTTGTCTACTTACGCAGTTGTTGTTCCACCACGCGGCATTTTATTCCGGCGCTCTCGCATCAAATGAGGAATCTTACTACTCGTACTATAGCTAGCTGCCAATCACTCTGGGAATGGTATCCAAAATTAGTTTCTATCTATCGAATCGACCGATGACTCGATGAAAGCACAAATAAATCGAATTTTCTGTAGTTTAATCGAAAGGATGCGGGCACAGGGACGGATATTCGAAATGCAAATTTCAACCACCACAATATTGACTTAAGTAAACAACTAACTCAAATTTATATCTATCAATGGTACAAAACGAACACACACGGGAAGATGTATCTAATGCTTAATCAAATGAAACGAATGCTAACGATCACGAATCCACCAACGTACTGACAACAAGTGTTTGAGCAACTGATAAAACAGCCTCACTCTTGCGGTTGCGGTTGTTTGGGTTTCACAGTTTGCACAGCACTGGACATGTAGCGCAATCGAACATGTTCGTTGGGATGTCTTTTGGATTCGGGTTCAAGTCTCCGATAGAGAAAGATCGTTCACATACCTAGTTTGGTGGGAAATTATAGAAAAAGCAGGTTCGAATGGATTTCTTAACCGCCATCGAACAGAATTCAAATAAATTTATTATTGTATTTGTATCTAACTAGAAGATACAAACGACGACGCAAAGTAAACGAGAAGATAAATAATTGGATCATATATATGTAGTGTAGTTTATTCCGTTGAATTATGTGCACTTGAAGTTTTGATTAGAGAATTATGAAGGAATGATAAATTGGTTGCAGCGGATATGCTGATGAATTTCCGAGCGATAATTATATATTCGTTAATTGTGTGTTTATTATGTACTCAATTCTCACACATGCGGTGCCCGTGCGTGATATTAGTTATGAGATGATGCGGGAACTATAGTTTGTGAGTTTTTGAAGAACTAACTGCTTTCGAAGAGTGTCACTTTCTTACAAGCTATCGGAATACACATTTCCATTGAAGAAAGATGCATCGACACATACATATGTGGCCAGGGTTGAATTTACCTGAGTTTTTTTTTTTTTTTTGTGAGGAAAGTCAGTATTTTCTTTAGATAGGTAGATATTTATTTACCTACTTCAAAACTAGTTTCCATCACACAGGTAGGGCAGGGAGTTTCAAATGATGACACAAACGCATAAAAAGGGATAGACTTGAAGTGAAAATAAGAGGGTAGGGTAAGTGTACCAGTATCCGACAACCTAAATATATCCAGCTTGGCAGCAGGGTAATAAATTAATATCATCATAATATGCTCGCTCAAACTACCTGTTTATTCTTGAAACTTTAGGATTTCAAGTTCAAAAGAAAAAAAAAATGATTTCCATGTAGTACCCGGCCAACAAAATGCAGTAACCGGACAATTTTGAATCAATATCCGACCACCCCATATTTTCTTAGAAAAACTAGATACACAAAATTGAAATTAAACACGGGCGCTAAGTTTTCACTAAACTCCAAAAAAATAATATTGTGGTTAATCACATATATAAAACATTTCCAAACATATCCTGCCAAACAGGAAAGGGGAGAGTTAATACTGGGATCCTTTGAAAGAAAAATCCTTCGACGGATAATTGGTCCTGTGCGAGGAGGGCGAATGGAGGAGAAGATACAACCGCGAACTCTATGAGCTGTACCAATATGTGGATGTAGTCCGAAAAGCTAAAACTCGTCGACTACATTGGCTCGGCCACATCGAGCGAATGGACAACAAGTCAAGAGGATCTTCGAATCCCAGCCCCCAGGTTCGAGACGACAAGGAAGACCGAACCTCCGTTTTGAAGACTAAGCCATCGCGGATGCCAGAGCGCTTGGTCTGGACAACTGGAAGCAGCGTGCTCGGGATCGCAGAGGGTGGAAGGCAGCCGTATCTCAGGCAGGGACTCTTTATGGGTCGGGAGCCCGTTAAGTAAGTAAGTATATAAAACATTGGATTATTTTTAGTGGATGCCTACAAAATACATAACAATAGTATAATATTTGTTCTACTAAATGGTTGACGCGACGGTTTTATTCCCAAAATATGAAACATATAATGGACCAGGGTATAGGCTTTACCCAAAATAAGGCTTTACGTAAACTCTCCGCTTTCTGGTGAATATTCTGAAAACGAGAGCTCCAGTATATGTAATAAAGAATGTCATTTAACATTGGTCGATAAATCCGATCGAGTAGAAAGCAACCATATGCCAATTCCGCTGCCTTCTAAAATTTTAGAGCAAGCTATAGTTAAGTTGCAAGATTGCGTGGTACAACTCATAGGCCAACACTTAGTCCCACCGATATCAGGATAATGGAATTTCGAAGTATCGGAATAACCGCTCTTAAGACTCCTCAAGATAACCAATTGATAACAAGATAAATTCTTAATAGTTTCTGGATCCGTCGTTCCAATTTTTTGATATAGTCTAAGGATCGTATCTATGTTTTACCATATATTGGCATTCATTATGATCTGATCCTTATTCTTCAATTGTGTTTTCGACATCAGGATATTAGTAACCTGTCTATAGAACAAATCTGATAAAGTTTATCTATGTATTTTGCGCTTAGACATAGCTTTTTAGTGGTTTAACTTATGCTTCTAAAAATCTTCTAAGGAAAGATCGATTTTATTAGTTAGCTATAGTAACTGTAAGGTATTTTCTTTAGTTTTTTTATTATTTTTATCTTTTGTGGCCGGGTACTGGAAATTCCATTCCAAATAAATATCGAATATTCGGCCACTCTGAACACATAAAAAAGGCTTTAAAAACCGGACACCTTAAAATATTTATATATTATATATATGCGGTTTTTTTTTGTCGGAGGTTGCTACTATCCGATGGAGCGCTCAGACACAACTACAGGATCCATTGTACTACTATTCAGACACCTTACATTAATGTACTTAGTTTTCCCGTCTTTCGAAGAAAAACGAGAAAGAGCTTCAGTGATAAAGAGCTTAGATGTTCGGCAGTCACTACGTCAGCCCCGAAAATCCACCACCTGATGCCACCAAGCATAGGCCGGACAACTGCAGAGAAAGTGTTCTGCTGTGTCATCCTCCTCATCGCAAGCAGGACAGGTAGTGGTGTCGCTTAAGCCCAACACATTTAAGTGTTTAGCAAAAGCTTGGTGGCAAGAAAGAACGCCTACAAGCAGCCTACAGTCGATTCTCCTCAGAGATAGAAGAAAAGATGCTGACATTTTGCAAATGTCCGGGCGCAGTAGTTTAGTCTGTCTACATCCACCGCAATCGTGCCACCAAATCTTGTGTTCACGAGAAACCCAAGAATCGATAGAAGACATTACTAAAGATGCAGGCAGACCCAACACAGGTTCGGGTCCTGAGAAAACTTCTTCTGAACCTTGCCAGTGTGACCTGGTTCCCAGACAAGATTCACTGTGTTCAGTCTTGCGACCAAATTCAGAGAAAGCTTGAGTTCTAGCACTAACTTGGACGAGGTAAAAGGGGTTTAGAAGCGCTTTTAATGCAGCTTGGCTATCACTGCAGATGCAAGTGAAGATGCTTCTAGCCCTCTACCTGTTGTTCACAATGTAGCGCATAGCCATTAGGATGGCAAAAATCTCAGCTTGGAAAACAGATGCATGTTTACCCAAGGGGTAGTAAAGTCGTATATCATCGCATTCCACAAGGACTCCAGCACCAGATCGCTGCCCGGTTTTGGAGCCATCCGTGAAAAAACGATGGCATTCAATCCATGGTTACCTGTGGAAAGTTGACGTGGTAGTTTCGCAGAAGGATTTCTGGTTTCGTTGCATCAGACGGCATATCCATAAGACAGGGGTCAAAGGATAATTCTCGAGCAAGTTGTTCAAAATTCTAGTGCGCATGGTACCAAAAACCACCTCTCTTTATATATGATGGCGGTTGGTATGTATAGTGTTTAAAGCAGTCAAATTGTACAAACGCTTTCCATAGGCCTGAAATAATAGCTTTGCATTTAATGCAAAGTGGACGGATACCAGTGAATGGCCCTGTACTGTTACACTTACCCGATTTTCGATTTTCTTATTTAATTCCATGTAAAGGAAAGCCGAATCAAAGTAACCTAAATTTCTTTGAACGTAGCATAAAAACGCAAAGCCTGGAGTTTGATACCAGTAATTTCTGTTTTTCATTGGTCTCTTCACTACTTACTTACTTAATGAGGTCACGGTTCTGACGCTTGGAGAGGCACAGCAGATTTCCGCCCTGTTCGATCGCAGACCCGCTGCAGTTATCTAGACCAAGCGCTATGGCTTCATCGTTGAAACTTAGGTCTGGCCTTCTTTTTCGTCTCGATGATCCTTTTTGTTGGAGTAAAATACACTTCTGTACATTCACTCGATATGGCCGAGCCACAGTTGTAAACGCATCTCTTTAAATCTCTAAGGTGTAGTTTGCGGAGCTGATTTTAACTACGAGTTAAGTCAAGATCCTTAACTATCTTAAGGTTTCTGTTATCAACAGATGCGTTTTGGCCAATTCGCTGGACAGATGTTTAATTGTTTGTTGAAAGCATGTTTTTGGTTTTATGCTCGTTTGCTTCAAGACCAATATGGTATATTTTCAGTGGCAGTAAAAGCCTTTACTAAGGCGCTCTGAGACCGGCTGAAAATTTCGATCTTGTACAGATGTAATGTATTGTAGTGCTTACTGCATTTTGTCAAACGATCTTGACATTTATTGTGAAATTTTGGTCTATTTACTGGAAGCCACATTGACACATGCCGATTAGTGTATTGCAGAAAGGTTCAAGGTTTTTAAAAGCAAAAACTTAGTCTGCACTATAAAGTTTTTCTTCACGCCAACTTTTAAGTTCAGCACTCACCACGTCGGCACCTAAAGCCTGGAGCCTGGTTTGAGCACAGGAAGAACACTAGCAGAGAAAATGCTCCTCGGTGTCTTTGTTTACTCCTTTGGCAAAAAGTGTTATAGAAGAATCGTGCCTTAGGATACCCAGTCATCAATGGACGCTCTTACTAGGGATGCCAGCGGAACCCACACAGGTTTAAGTTCGTAGAAAACTTCTTCCTAACTTTGACGAGTTTGACAGAGATCTAATTTCCTGAAATTCCAGTACGACCCGGTACCCAAACAAGACTCATAGAGTTCAGTCTTCCGATCAAATTCAAAAAGTTCCTTAGTTGGAGCACTAACTAAGAAGTTGTTAAAGCATAGAGCGAGGCCTATCCTTGGCTCATCACTACTTGCTTTCCACTACAGAAACATATACGTCGACTCCCCTACCTGTTCTTTGATCAAAAGGATGCATATTTATTAGAATACCATAGACTTCCGCTTGGAAGAACGATGAAATACCCAAAATTCCCGACGACACAAGCCACCGACCGAGGAAACAAATCGATGAAAACTAATTTCCAAATCCAAATGTCAATCGTGGCCAACGACAAAAGGCAAATATTAATTTGTTGTGGGCCTTTTTTCCCACCATCCCATTTACATAAGATCACCGCCGGGAGAACATCCTAACCATTCGCACTAATTAAAACGAGGAAAGGACGGATTGGACACGAAAGAGATGACCAGTTCATCACAGCATGCTGTTTCGCTCTAAAATAAGCATAAATTGGTATAAAATCAAGATGTAGTAGTTGAATTATAAATATAACTACCAACATAGGAGGAAATAGTAAATAATATACATAGTAGTGTAATTGGATGCTTTAAAAAGGAAAGCGTTTAGGAGTTTTTTCTGCCTACCGTTTGAGTACAAAATCAACCGGTTCCCCAGGGAACGCGATGGGCCGGTTCGGTGCCTCGTGTTGTGTGGTGACTCTTACTTCACATCCCTGTCCTAACCTAACCTAACCTTCACGGTGAAAGTCAATGAACATATGAACTAGAGAGCTGCATGAATGACAAAAAAACCACGTTCAAATGAACAATGCTAAAAATGAGTTGAATGAAATAGAATCCAAAGCCGAATATGTTTGAGTGAGTGAGTGCGATCAGGTGGAACTGAGACGCACAACATTCAAACCAAAGAAAACGAATTGAATGAGTGGGAATGCGTTGGAATAAGAGCTTGTGTTTCGAATGGATTCAAATGACTCTTACTTCACATCCCTGTCTTAACCTAACCTAACCTTCACGGTGAAAGTCAATGACCATATGAACTAGAGAGCTGCATGAATGACAAAAAAACCACGTTCAAATGAACAATGCTAAAAATGAGTTGAATGAAATAGAATCCAAAGCCGAATATGTTTGAGTGAGTGAGTGCGATCAGGTGGAACTCAGACGCACAACATTCAAACCAAAGAAAACGAATTGAATGAGTGGGAATGCGTTGGAATAAGAGCTTGTGTTTCGAATGGATTCAAATGACTCTTACTTCACATCCCTGTCTTAACCTAACCTAACCTTCACGGTGAAAGTCAATGACCATATGAACTAGAGAGCTGCATGAATGACAAAAAAACCACGTTCAATTTACAATGCTAAAAATGAGTTGAATGAAATAGAATCCAAAGCCGAATATGTTTGAGTGAGTGAGTGCGATCAGGTGGAACTCAGACGCACAACATTCAAACCAAAGAAAACGAATTGAATGAGTGGGAATGCGTTGGAATAAGAGCTTGTGTTTCGAATGGATTCAAATGACAAAACGGGTTTTTAATTGTTGTTGTCTTGTCGCGCAAAAAGAAAAAGAAGAAAGAAAAACACGACAGTCTACTGCTTGCGTCTCTTGAATCGAACGAAATGAAGGCACCCAAAAACTCGAGTAATTCGAGTGTCTGTGGCTGTGCCAAATTTTTCATTCCGCTTTACGCTTCATTCATTCTCATTCTTTTCGCTGAATGCCGTCTGGTGTGAGACACAACACGCACTCACATTGCTACTCATTCGTTTCATTATGTGCCTCGCACTCACTCAATTCAATTCAATTCGGCTCTCTAATATGAACTGCAGCTGACTTTGGCAAAAAGATACCGAGGTTTCTTATTTTAGCAGTTTAAATTGAAATAAAACATTTTATAACGTCTTTATTTCACTTCTTCTACAGTTAACTTTCTTAACATCGTCTACGTTCGGAACAACAGGGGTCGTAGAATACTTGTCGCGAAGTACCTAGAACGAGAAATTCTCGTTAGCAATAGTCTACTGCATGACTTTGAGGAAAGCTGCCGCAATATAAAACTATAACCTACCACCGTCGAATTACTTCGCAAAATATAGTTTCGTCAGGAGAAAATGTGCAAATAATTACAATCCCGTTTTTGGTGTCACTATGCAACGCCATAAGTTTACTAATCACCTCCTAGGTACTTTCCATTATTAACCAACAAATCAGTCACGAGATCATTAGTACGTCGAATAAGTGGATGGGAAGCGTTCAAAAATAGCCCAAAACCACAATTGAGTCCCAAGTCTCAATCAATACATGTACTTCATTTGTTAAAGGTTGTATTTTGTATTCCGGCTCGTCCAGAGTTTCATCCCCCAAAACACTGAGAATGTTTTTTTTTTAAGGTAAAAACGACTAAGCAAAAAAGAAATGAATTAGGGAAATTAAAGTTCACTTACGAATGTTCTTCTTCCACACCGAAATAAAATGATTTCCCATTAAACATTATCTGTACTCTACATTCACCCTTATAAGTAATTTTCCGGCAACACGTGTTCAAAGGTTTAAGACATAATCAACACCCTGCCTACCCAACGTCGCACATTTGTACCCGGAAGGTTTAAAACAAGGCGAATCACCCCTTGATTAGACTTTCTCCCTGTTAACCTAAATAATAAATGTGTAATTCAACTTCCGTCTTGTGGGGCCATCAAGGAGCAGCGCGGCGGCTTCCACCCGAGAAACACCTCTATAAAACAAAAAAAAAATGGTTCACTTCCTTCGACCCACAACTTGTTGACATTTCACGTTCTATTCCCGAAACATAATTTTAACCCTCGCATCAGCAATAAAATCATCCCCCGCAGCGTGTTGAAAACCTTGAATCATTAAACTTTGACTTCGTTTGCGTGCTCCGGAATAACCATCCCTTGAAAGTTAAATGAAATCGTAGACCAAATACCAACAAAAGGGCGCCGCACAGCCCACCTACCTATCAAATTAATCAAACAAATTCAAAGTTTCAATACCACCAATGTGGTGAGCGTGGGCGATTCTTAGCCATCCCGCCTAAAGGAAACAAAAAACCGATCCTGAACGGGACAGTCAACACGCCATGCTATCTCACCTGCTTCTCTCAGGGGTAGCGTTTTTTGTTTTAGTGTCAAACTTAATCGTGCTCCTATTATTATTATTTTTCCTTTTGGATGAAAGAAATGGGAGCAACAGTGTGGTGAAGCAAGGCGGGCGGCTGACAGACAGCGAATTCAACAGTTGATTGCGTGTCAAAGAGCTTCCCTGGCTATTACTCATGGAAAATGCCGCTGTGCCCATAATGAGAAAATATTTCCATAAATATAAAAATCGTATTAAAGTTTGTCCTGTCGCTAAAGATATTATGATGGGCTTTATTAAGTTTTATTGGCGGATCACAAAGGAAGAAGGTCGTCGAGCTCGGCGAAGGAAATTAGGAATTTCCCCCTACCCAGTAAGTGAGGTGAACGAAAGGTTTGAAATGTATAATTGAGTTTTATTAAAAAAGCTGTTTTATGTCCTTTTTCGTATTTCTAAGTTCAAAGTCGCTGTGGCAGTGGCACTGGGGTTTGAATACTCCTCTCTCTGTCTATATTGTAGAGAGTTGGTTAGTTAAATTTAGAGGATATGCCTAGCGATAGGGATATAAATGTGAATCCAGTAGATTTTCATTTCAAAGAAAAACCGCATCTAAAACCATCACTGCGAAGCGCTGTCTCACCTCTTTGTTGGTTCTGGTCATTAATGAGGTCCTTATTAGGCTACAAAGCGGTCTACTAGCAACAGGAAAATATCTGTCCACAATTGTGGAGCTTCTTCAACGCGAACCTCTTACTGAGCGGGACCAACTGGGATTTAAAGGATTTAAAGCCAACAAATGCTAAATGTTCATAAAAGTGACTTCCGAGCGGAGAAGTCAATAACTTTGAGGTTTTTTTTAAGCTTCTGACTCTCCTATGCGATAGGGATTGCACTTCGACCTAAAAGATCTTTTGTGCTGAAAGTCAGAAATATTGCTTAGGAAAGTAGCGCTTCTACTCTCTTAATGTAGCTGAAGATACGATCAGCAGAAAGAATAGCATCAGTGCTAATTACTTCTCTAAGAAAAGCTGTCCTTCTTATTCCGTTTAAGGCCGGGCACTTACAAATGATGTGCTCTGCAGTTTCGTCTTTTTCAAGACACAGTCGGCACTCCGATGAGTCGACTATTTTCAGTTTGTGAAGGTGATATCTAAATCTGGGGTGGCCTAGATAGATAAAGTATCTTTTTGGCATCGTTTCTGAATGGCTGTATAAACTTTTTGGTCTTTCTAAGACCTGGAATGCTTTCCCAATAGGAGATGCACATATTGTGTTTCCAGCTTTTTAATTCTAGATTTATAGCTGACTTATTTATTGGACAAAAAGGCTCGGGTCCAACAAAGCGGGTCTCCGAGCCCTTTCTAGCCAATTCGTCAGCTTTCTCATTTCCCTTAATTCCCAGGTGACCAGGAATCCACAGATTTTGGTCTTGTTCTTGATACTTAATGACTGGAGTGTTTGAAAGCAGTGTAGTACTGATTTGGAGTCAATTATTGGCGAGCTAAGGACTTTTAAAGCTGCTTGACTGTCCGTGAATATGTGGATGTTGGCGCCTTTTAATACCTGGGGTGTGAATTAGGTTTGCACATTCTTTAATGGCATGGAGCTCTGCCTGAAATACACTGGGACTTTTTCCCACTTTGAGGTAAGAGAAGCATAAATTAGTCGACATAGAGCCATTAAGTGAGAAACACTCCATTTACCGACCACAGACGCTAACAGCGAGTGGTTGCGACTTCTTCAAAGAGGTAGCGGATGTTACCAGTCACTCTAGATATAAAACTCTGTCAAAAGGTGATAAAGGAAATGCTGCAGCAGAAAACAAGGGCTGCAAGGGAAGAGTACCAAGTCATGAGAAGGGAGGAAAGATCCAGAAAGAGATTACGCTGTCTACCAGCTCAAGAGGTATTTAAGCAACACAAGACTGTACCACTATGCGCCCAATCCGCACCCTACCAGAAAGGCGAAACTATTTATGTTCTTGCTAAATGTCGCATATGAGATCCTGTCAAACGTGCGAACGTCTTAAACCTCGGTAGGGGACACAATCGCGAAAAACGAAATCTCAAAAATCCAAAATCTCGCAGGTAATGGAAAATGGGGGGCATGCTGCCCATTGCAACCCCCTGCATGGTTTCATTGTTAGAATTGAAGTATGTGCGAGTTTGGGTAGGTATATGCAAAGATTATTTACAGTATAAGCAAAGTATTTTCAGAAACCAGGAATTTAGAAAGACGGTGTCTGAAAACTTTTTTAAATTCATAAAAAACGAGATTTTAAAAAGCGGGATCCCGATACTCTCCTTACAATTTTTAGTTTCACTATCGGTATTTTCGCCTTTTGGAATTTTGGTTTTTCGGGTTGTGGCTTTCGAAATTTTGGGTTTTCGGGATTTTGTGATTTTGGCCTTTCAGGATTACGTTCTTCTTCTTCTACAGATCGACTGAAGATAAAATCCTGGAATCATCGACTTTAAAGACATTCATCGTGAGGAGCTGTAGTGGGCGGCAATGGCTGATTTTGATGTTCGGGCAACAGTTTGGAATGCTAGAGAATACGGGAGGCAATGTACAGTTTGGGAATAGCTTTTGCTAGTGCTAAGGTCAGGTGTCAACACTGATCGGTCCACCTATTGGGATGCATACGATATAGATATAATCGGTGGCTCCCAGCGTGCCGTAACAGAAGCTTTAGTTAGTTGATCTTGAAGTGAACGAGGACAAGACTAAGTTTAAGCTATCAACATACAAACAAGCATCACTGACAAGGACAAAAGTCCACTATTGACAGCAGCAACTTCGAGGTAGTTAAGGAGTTCATCTTCTTTAGTCTAAGCATTAACTCCACTAATGGCAACTTAGTGAGACCCGACAAACCCTTACCCTACCAGTAATGCTAGAAGATAAGCGAGTTAATACTAGGATTCATCGAACCAAAAATTATTCTATTCATATTTGGTCGTGTATGCAAGGAAAGCTGGTACCAAGATGTGGTTGTAGTCAAAAAAGTCGACTCGGACACATCGAACGAATGGACAATAATGCTCTAACCAAAGGATCTTCGAATCCCAGCTCCCAAGTTCGAGACGACAAGGAAGACCGAATCTTAATTTTAAAGACCACGCCATTGCTGCCGTGTCTCAGACACGGACTCTTCACGGTTCGGGAGCCATTTAAATAATTAAATCAAACTTACGTAAAATCCGTGGCAAATGGAAACGTTTTTTGTTGTTTTCACAAAAATTTTAACAGTTTAACAATATTTTATTTGAAGTTAAATGTATTCACCAATCTTAAAAAACATTTTTGTCATATACTGCAAAGTTTGTAAAATGCAAATCTCCACTTTACACCAAAGGGCATAAAGTTTCCATAGACTTTCTTATTTACAAGGCTGCAGCAGCTTTTATGCTTTCTAAACTAAAATCTTTACTTGCGGTAAACTTTTCAACTCTCAATAAGCACATCTTTTCTCAAACTATCTTCAAGAAAGTTTTCTCAAAAAGGACAAATTCGATTAAAAATAGTTTTAGCCGCACGTTAAATGAAACGTCTATAGCTATCACCCACAAAAAAAAAATAACAGTTCCGTTTTAACTTTCCCTCCTTCATGTTATCCGAAAGAAGGACGATCAAATTTATGCACATGTTTTGCATTTAAGGGAACTCGCCTTCGATGTTCTTGCCACGATGTCCTTAAACTTTCTTCAATTAATTCAATACAATTCCACCAAAAAAAAAAAAACAAGAACAAAAATAGCATACTTGGCAGCGAAAAGTTTCTCCTTTCAGTCGTCCTCAAACTTAACAAACAAGGAATTTAACCTCCTTCGGCACATTTGGCATTCGAAAACCATTTGGTATACATATGTATATACAGCAAATGTCCTCCTTTTAAATGTTCAAAGCATAATCATTAAATACAATTATTCAGTGGCAGTTGAATGTTTTATATTTATTGAGGTTTGAAGCCCATAGACTCGTAACTATAGCTATACCCTTCCTACTTTTGCTTACAATAATTTGCGCTCGCTAAGATTTTGGGTTACGAGGCCAAGTGATGCAATATGTAAAGGCTGACTTACCTACTTGATATTCTAGATCAGGCACTTAAAGTGCAATGAACTTGTACGTGTGTGGAATGTGTAACGGGGATGTGCGATAAAAAGGAAAACTTTGCAGACTTTTAAGTTCCGTATGTGTTTTTTTTTTGGCAAAAGGTCTTTGAAGTAGCTATCAAGTATAATTAGGATAGCGATTTGGGAGTTGCTTATATTATAATGGAAGTTTACTTTGAGCAGAGTGTTCTTTTCAAATATGTAGATTTTTTTTTATATATGGAGAGTACTTTCGTATGTTTTAAGCACGCACAAAATGGTGTCATTTGGGGTTAACTTCTTTTTTTTAGAATGTAAGGAGTTCTTAAATAGGTAGATTTCCTGTATTCAAAACATATGCGTGTTGTTTTTACTACACAAAGTAATTACTCATTTTTTTAAACTTAGAATTTTGTTCCTTATTTTATGAGTTTTTTATTATATGAAAAATAAGAAGCCACAGAAACAAGCCCAGTATCTTAAAAGTGGCGATTAAAAATGTTGGTGATGCTTTCTCGATCAACTACCACGACTCACTTCTGTGCTGGTGACTTCTGGATGTCTCGACTTTAGATTGGGTAACCAACCTCTCTGGAATTTCATTGATAGTAGCAGACGAGACAGGTGTAGGAGGGTCCCTCACACTCGGCGGCGGACAAGTTCTAAGAATGTATCCAAAGGTGACGTAACCTGATTCACAGGTCTAAAGACATTTGCAACCCTAAGCCGGAGTTGATAGTGAATGAACCTAAGCTGGGCAACGGCAGCACTCACATTGACGAAGTTGATTACAGGCAGGTTGCGGGTTGTGCGTTAATTTAACTCTCACACCACTTAAATATATTTTTAACTTTCTCGTATACATTAGTATAGTATAAGAACTCAAACTGAGTATGAGGGATGATATTGCGACTATAGAGAAGTTCAAAAAAGTGGGTCCGGCAATGCCGTCCGTCGGTCTGTCTGTCTGTCCGGGCACCGTATGGCGAAACCCTTCGACGGATTTGCTTCAAACATCTTCTTATTTTTGCTTTATCGTTTGAAATAACGGTATCTGTCATACAATTTGTTTGGTGAAAATCACTTATCACTATTTTTCTAGAAAATGGTTCCAAAGATTTTTTCCCTTTTTGTTCTAAGGATATTTGGGATGGGGTCAAAAATATTGCATACCCAGTTTTTGGGAAAAAAATCGATTAGCGGTAATTTATAAAACCGACAATATCTCGAAAACTAACATCGCGAACTCCAAAAAATTTTACTATTTGTTTTATACTATTAAGTAGAATAAATCTGCGTACTTCGATTTTTGAAATAATTTTTTTTTATATAAATTTCTTAAATTTAAATTAAATTCGTTTTCCCAAAAAGATTTTTTGTATTTTAAACAATTATGTTAAAAGTGTGCAATGTGCGAAATAACATCAAAATCATTCCGAGGGGCCGGCTAGACCTCGACCAACGGCCGCCTAAGGTACGTCGCGGATATCTCAGACGCCACAACAATTGAGAACAACTATAAAGCTATCACGTTTGCTGATAGCGTATCTTTTACCCTTTCGGGAAGTCTTTTGTCGCCAGCATGAAGTGGTGAATACAAATGGCATTCATGCCAAGAAGAACTGATTCACCACCACAACGAAACCCTGGTTTGACGAAGAGTGCCGGCAAACACATGTATCAAAATAACGCGCCCAAAAAGCGGCGCTGCAGAAACCCATGAGAGCGGGCCGTTAGCTCAAAAAGCAAAAAAGAATAATAGATCATCGGTTTTTGAGGGAAAGGAAAGAGCATGGGAACCGCGCGAGGGAGGTGCTACTCCAGGAATAACGTTTAAAAGTTTTACCAAAATGTAAAAAGAATGTGTGAGGAAATAAGACCCGAAAAGAGACACTAGGGATCGATCTAACTATTCTCGGTGTTAAAGAATGGAAAAACCATTTACTTCAGGAATTAAACAAAGAATAACGCTTGGAAATCCCTATTTATTTGGACTGAGAAGGCAACTTATATTTAGTAAGGCTCTTTGGCCTACAACTACGGACACTCTTTATAAGACCTTCCTTAATTCCTGTCCTTCTCTGAAGCATGAACTCTTTTTTTAATCCTTTCGCTTGTCGTTTCGAGAGAAAAATTTACCATCAGTTATTTGGATCCGTTCGAGGTGACTAGTTCTAGAGAACAGATGAGGAATTAACCAGATAGTCAACTCTACATACCGCTTTACACTTAAACCCGCAAAAAAAATCAAAAATGGCCGCAAAATCCTCTCTTAAATTTCCTATCTGTGCTAATTCCTCATCTGTGTTCTATAGGTAAATATAAATCGAATGGACAGCGCAACGCAGTATATTAAGGCATCGTCTTAGGTGGCATTAACAAGTGGAAGTGGACCTGCATCTTCTTGGAGGCTTTAAGCCAACTACTGCGACGATTGAATAGTCTGGTCCAACCCACACTTCATTGCCGCCTCAAGGTCTAACCCACACTTCATTGCCGCCTCAAGGCATAATTGCATTATATAATAAAAAAAACTTTTTTTTTTATCCACCATTTGTAAAAAAAATACTCGGCAACGGAAAAGTATAAACAAATATTTCACTTAAGTCAAATCCCAAACATAAACAACCATTTGAATAATTTCAATAATTTTAATGCCACGTGAAGCTTGTCTAAATAAAAATTAAATCAAATACCATATATGAAAACAAAAAAAAAACTAAGTATCTGCATTTAATATAAATCTACTAAACAAATCTACACTGGATGCTTGAACTGTCAACACATCACAGAATCAGAATCATGTGGTTGTCTTCTCCTGCTGAGTCATAAATTCACTTGTGTGCAAGAAAAGAAATAAAAGCACTAATCCAAAATGTTGTTGACAGTTTGTAAATAAATATTTGTTTTCCTTTTACTTTTGCTCAGACATAGATAGATATACACAGAGGAGTGATGAATTAATCTGCTACAACGCATTGAACTTGACATTTTCTGTTGTCAGAGTAGAGATATATACAAGTATATGATGACGTAGTGTGAATAAATAAATTGTCTTATACTTTGACCAAGGTGCGGAAGGAGATAATACTTTATTATGTGTTAAGGAAAACCTAACTCTAGCGTTTGGGGAGAGAATATAAATAAAAATCAGTCAGGCGAACAGTCGAGAAGCGGTTGCTTGCTTCAACGCCATCTCTTGATGGGAATCAGAAGATGAGGGTTTTGGTTTGAGATTAAATGTGAAATGCAAATTAAAGAGAGCTTTTAGTATATATTTCATGAGAAATGACAGCCTCCTTTAAGACCGGTCCATGAAAAAAAGTGTCTTGTAGTAAATAGATCGAAATGCGAGGAAATTTTTGTTTGTGGACTCAATCAAATGGACACTTTAAGGGGTGGCAACATTTTCTTATCTGAAGATTGATCTTTATGCCAAGAAGGACATCAATATGCTATCTTTTTCGGTTTCTCAGGTTTCATTGAAGGAAAATGTATTTATTCAGTAATGAGTTTCCTTTTATTTCAACTTAACACAACTTTAAAAAAAACTTCACTTATACAGAATAATCGTTAAGTCGTTTTGATCCAATAACATAGAATTTGTTAATAAATCGACCGCAGTGTCACCTTGCGGATCATAACGTACCTACTGACCATCGTCTTCAATTTAATGAACAATAAACAGACCAATTGGAGTCACTAATGAAACTTGACGTTTTCGTGGATGTTTTAAAGAGAAATGGGCATCGCATTAGCCAGAAAAAAACACAGTATTTGTACTGCCCATTCTATAACCCAACTTCGACCTACTCCAGACTTCTATTTGGAAATGGAAAAGGGATTCGAAAGTATGAAAAGTTGAAATATGTGGAATCTATGATCAACAGAGAAGTAACCCTGGATGGCCGACAGATATTCCCTAAGCTAAAAGGAAAATCTCTACAACACATTTGTACGTCCGGTGATAACATACATTTCGAGGTGTTGTAATGTGCAAATCGTATGAGTGCGAAGTTTGATCGAATTAGAGTTAAAAACATCCAAGAAAACGTTCTTGTAAAAGAACCCATCATGAAAAATCTCAGCACGACTGACTCAGACTTTGCTCCAGTCTTTTCCAGTCTATTCTTCCAGTCCATTTGGTACGTGGCAGAAAAAACTTGTATGGAAAACTTGCGTAAGAAATAAGTCTCTGCATATTTTAGGAAGACCATAACCCTGAATTTCGTTCTCTTTCTTTTTGAAATATCCATCGTCAGAGGATGTGTGGACCTACATTCTGACTCCGGAAACAGATTAATTTTGTTGAGATGATATCTCAAGCCTCTCAAGCCTCTCAAGCCATCTCAACTTCATAATGTTCTCCCTATGTTTAATTAATCTAGTGGATTGTCTTAAAACTGGAACCCTTTCTTAGTGATTTAGACGAAGTTTTTATCGTTAATCGTTAATTAGCCAAGCAGCAGCGTAATTGACTCTGCAGTAATATTCTGGTCCTAAGATGTAACTTTAGTCTGCCCCAACGTTAGCACTAACGACATAACAGTGATCAAATTGGTAGATACTTTAAGCACGACATCTACATAGGAAAGCCTACCCTGCTTGTAGGCTGCGACGCGAACGCACGACATTATTTATGGAGCAGCTCCAAAGTAAACGAACGAAGTGAGTCTTTATTTGATTTCCTTTTAACTGCCGATTTATCTCTAGGTAAAACTCCAATCTTCACTATTCCGAGTACAGAAAACTTCTGCAGTTGGGAAGAAGTATTAGACATTACTCTTAAGACAAACACTGATAATTTCAGGCTTGGAAATTGGGGAGCTTCCTATCTTAAATCCTTTTCGGATCAAGCTTAGATTCTCTTCAATATAAATATCAGGGTTGATATTCCCATTCCCTACAGAAACCCAAAAAGGATCGACTCAAAGAAATTCGGTCAAATTCTTAACTCCAAACTCAACATATTGCCCTATCTGAATCTAGACTCAGTTAAAGAGTCTACAGTTAGAATGTCGTGTCCAGTTAGTTATATGCAAAAAACTTTACCTTCATGGTGGAGCGGAGACCTAACCATCCTCATGAGGATGACTAGAGTGATTTTCAACATCGCTATCGGGCCAAGTTTTGGCAGCCGTATAAAGACTGCATAAAATTGTATAAAAAATCAATCAGATCAGCCAAGACTTAGACTTGCTCAGACTATTGTCAATCCATCGAACTACTCAAGGACTCTGCTAGACCCAGTAAGATCCTATCCAAAGCACACTCCAGTCCATTATTAAGAACGAGGATTTTACTTGGACAGAATCTACTAAAGAATCCTTAGAAGAATCACGCAATTAAGGCCCTCAAGCCAATGACAGTGAAACAGTTTTTCACCTCCTATGCGGATGCCGGGCTCTGGCTAAGGCTTGACGCCGGGCGTTTGGAAAACCATTCTTTGACGACCTTTCTGATATCTCGGACATGGGTCTCAATGATATCATAATCTTTCTCAATTCTGGATCTGAGTACACATACCCAATACCCCTAACCCTAAGGTCCTCATGGATGTTGGCATCAAAACGGCCCTGTAGCGCTATTTGCGTACTCTTCATGTAGTCATTAAAATCGACCACTCCACCTACCTACCTAAGATGCAGATTCTGATCTAACAATAGCAATTGGCATTCTGCTAGTTCTTCACAGCATTTTCTCCAAGCAGCTCGTTTCGATCTTCGCAGTTCTTAGTTATATTAAGTGAGAGCGAATCTAAATATCTGAGAAAAAGGCGAAAATGAAAAACGGATTTTTTGAAGGTTCCAAAGATAAATCGAATGAATAAGAAACTATCGAGCGGTGATATGATACTTATGCCTTTAAACAATATTATTTGTCAAGTTCGTTAAGTTCTTAAGTTTTGTGAAAAAGATATTCGGTTTATGTTGTGACAATGATCTCTTATAGCAGTATTCTATATTTAAGTTAAGCGGCTAATGAGCATCCGGCTATTAAATTTGTATTTGTACAGAAATGTGTTCGCGTCTATTTTTACCGAAAATGTACTTTGCGCAGCTATAGAATGGAACATGACTCTTTCTTTTAGACTCATGGTCCATTGCAGCGAAAATTTTGCATCCATAGAGAATAATGGGTAAAATGAATGACGGCACGTGCTTCAGTTTTACATTTGTTGGAAGAGTTCGTTTTTTGTGTGGAACTTATTTAGACATAAACTTTCTGATGAGATTATTTATTAGAATGTGTACCTTAAATGGTGGCAAAATCTTGTCTACCTAAACTACGTCTTTAGTCTGTTTACTTATAAAGGGTGGTGCAACCATAATGCACGATTTTATTTGTGAGTCACACCTTACGTTTGGTTTTTTTCCCAACTTAATTTGACATTTTTTTTTTCATTGTTTGATAAATTCAACCATGGAAGGATGCACAATTGAGCAGCGCGTTAGGATTGTTGAAGCCAGAACCAGGACAGAAATAGAGAATATGGACCTGGACGATATGTGCTTCCAACAGGATGGTGCCACTTGCCACACAGCCAACAAAAAATGGCTCTTTTGCGCTAGAAATTCAATGGCCGTGTTATCCCACGTCGTGGAGATGTTAATTGGCCGCCGCGATCATGTGATTTGACACCGTTAGACTTTTTTCTTTGAGGATATTAAAAATAAAAAGTGTACGTCAATAACATGTAGAATCGAAAACCGATAAAGCGCTGTCGACTTTCTGGCAGTGTAAAGGCGCTTACGGTAAGACATGGGGCTTGTCTCCGAAACGGGTCCTTTGGATCCATTGATTAGACCGCTACTCTCATACGCATCAGTTGTTTGGTGGAACAGGCTTTCGCGGAAACGTATTACTGATTGTGAACAACAGGTGGAGGGCTAGAGGCATTTGCATCTGCAGTGATAGCCAAGCTGCACTAAAAGTGCTTCTAAACCCTCTTACCTCGTCCAAGTTAGTGCAAGAACTCAAGCGTTCTCTGAATTTGGTCGGAAGACTGAAAACAGTGAATATTGTCTGGGTACCAGGTCACACTGGCATCCAGGGAAATGAGATCTCGGATGAGCTTGCTAGGCAAGGTTCAGAAGAAGTTTTCGCAGGACCCGAACCTGTGTTGGGTCTGCCTGCATCTTTAGTCATGTCGTCTATCGATTCTTGAGTTTCTCGTGAACACAAGATTCGGTGGCGCGATTTCGGTGGATGTAGACAGACCAAACTACTGCGCCCGGACATTTGCAAAATGTCAGCATCTTTTCTTCTATCTCTGAGGAGAATCGACTGTAGGCTGCTAGTAGGCGTTCTTTCGGGCCACCAAGCTTTTGCTAAACACTTAAATGTATTGCGCTTAAGCGACACCACTACCTGTCTTGCTTGCGGTGAGGAGGATGACACATCAGAACACTTTCTCTGCAGTTGTCCGGCCTATCCTCGCATCAGGTGGCGGGTTTTCGGGGCTGACGTGGTAATTGCCGAACATCTAAGCTCTTTATCACTGAAGCTCCTTCTCGTTTTTCTTCGAAAGACGGGAAAACTAAGTACATAAACGTAAGGTGTCTGAATGGTAGTTGTGTCTGAGCGCTACATCGGATAGTAGCAACCTCAAATAAAAAAAAAAAAAAAAGTACGTAAATAAGCCACGATCAATTCAATACCTAAAGTATGAGATAATTCGGCACATTAACGACATTCAAGCTCATTTATGTCTCAGATTCATTAAACATTTTGACCATCGGATAGAGGTATGCCACCGAAGCCGTGGCGGACATTTGGCCGATATTTTGTTTCACACATAATTGTGATATAGATCCTTCTATCATAATAAAAAATATTAAGATAATTCTCTGAAAACTTTTTGTTTTATTTACAATCAACATCGTGCGTTTTCGTTGGACCACCCCTTGAATATCAGTTGAAATAAAGGATACGCCCCAAACTAAAATGAATTCCTACATTTCAAATTCGAACAAATGATTGCTTATTAAATTTTTGTTAAGGATTTTATACTTATTTAATATATTTTTAATCCTTAAGTGCAGCTTTGGCGTTGGTTGCCGTTTGGTGACGCCAAGGGTATATAATTTCAACCAATGCAATGCATTCCATGGGTACACTACACACTCTTCAATCTCACTAACAAAAATTATTCTCCTTTCGTCGCTGTGCTTTAAGGAAATATCTCAAGAACATAATAATCTCACTTATTCACTCGGGACTCTGCGTGCACAAAGCGCAAACGCCACTTTTGCGTTATTGCGCGCAATTCCTTGACCCGGTTTCCCACCCGACGACACTCTTAAATAAATTATGACAAATATATCAAGACAACAAAAAAAAACTGCACTCAGCTTACACCAGCTATAATTTTCTGTAAGATTCTTCCCAGAGCCACCATGAACTATATAAAACAACACACTCGTCGTGTAGCTTATCATTCAATCAACAAAGATTACCCCTAAAACGTTTTACAGCCTTACACCCCCAAAGTAAGTAGAGATACTTCTCCGCAGTAAATCGCACATCTTTGTTGTTGAAAGAAGATTGCGTACACTACATTCTGAATACTTAAATATGTACCTGCCAGGCTAGGGCTTGGCGGCTCAGCCCACAAATCAATTTGTTTTCCAAAAGTAAGTGCTGATATAATATTCGTAGATACAATATGCATTATGATTGATGTACTCATACTTCCAGCCAGTGAGACAAAATGTAATAAAATCTAAGCACGCCTCTTCACACACGCACACTTTGATAAGGTGGTATTAATACTCTGGCAACCCTAAAATACATTTGGTATAGAATTTTCTACAGCAGTTTCGTTGATTCGCTTTCCCAGCGGGAAATTCGTCGTTTCTCGATGTCAATGTGATGAAAATATTTGCATAAACGGGATGCAAATAGTTTTGATGATACATCCCTAGCGACACCGGATAGCCGCAACGAGTACTTGCACGAAGTAAAGTGTGTGCCTACACCGCATGGATGCGTGCACATTTATAGTCACCCTCAGTAAATGTGATGGTTGTTTTTTTTTTTTTGCTTAATTTGCCGGTCGCTTTGTGAGTTCTCAGCTCTAACAAAATGAATTGATTTCCCAATTTATTAAGCGGTCATTCTGCGGTAGTGAATTTTTTTGCGTAATAAAATTGCATAAAGGATATTAACAATTTGCCGAATAAATTACATTTTTCACTTATTTTATTGACGTACCCCTTCTTTTTAACTATCCGCTTTGTTGAAACAGCAACTTCACAACTAAAACAAAAGAATTGAAAAAGAAAAAAAGAAATTTTTGAAACAAAATAATACACTAAATAAAAATATTTTTTTTTGGAAACTATACAACATCGATTGGAAAACAAATTAAAATATGTACAAAAGTTCAAAGTTTGTAATTATTATCATTATGATTTGTTGAATAATAGACGTCTGCCCTTCATCAAAATGGCGGCTAGTTTCTATTTATAAGGAATAAACATAAGAAGAGAAAGCGTACGATATAAACTAATTCGTCCTTACTAATCAATCAAATCAAACACTAATGTCGACTATTAGTTGATTGCCAGTTTAAATTAAAATGTACAGCATATTTGAAATGGTACCAATAAATAATTTGACCTCCACCTTCACTAGTGCGAGGACTTTTTTTTGAATCGATTACATTTGCTGTCAAATCTATTTGTCAAAACATCTGATATTGATTTCAAACAGAGGTACTTTGAAAATAAGGTGAAGAAATTAAGTAATTAAATATGAATTCAAGTCGAGGCGAAGATATTTTTATGGATCTGATAGTTGACGAATCGGCAACCTCTCGAAAAAGGAAAAATTATAAAAAACCAATTGACTTTTTTAAATTCAAATACAAACAAAAACACAACCGGTAAAGTCACCAGACGAAAACAAATGAAGCAACAAATCGGTTCTGTGTGTAAGGATTTGAGTTCTGTCAATTTGACTTGTGTTGCCATCGTGCTTTAAGTGACATCATTTTGTTCATACCTTTTAGTTCTTTTAATTTTTGCGAAACATATGTGACACTGTGCTTGGTTTTGTGTAGAAAACAAATGTTGCAACATATGCGGAAGGCCTACCAGAAGTTCTGATCGCATTAAGTATGTTAAGAAATATCTTGGGAAATTTGGAACCCATTCGGAACGGAAAATGTACCTATTCTAAAGTAAATGTACACACTTCGAATTACTTCGATATACTTTCAGTTAAACACTAATTTGTACGAAAGGAAACTGTTTGAATTTGTTGCGAAAATTCACAATTTGTATCCTTTTCCTGCGCTAATTGGACTATTTCTTCATGCTTTGTATTTTTTTTATATACATTTTTATTTGATAAAGCCGAACAACAAAAATCGACTAACACTATTTACTCCAAAATATATATATATATATACTAAACGTTTATTTGATACCAAAATAAATGAATTCACGGCAACATTCCATTGCAGAATGAATTATGACAGAATGAAAATTAGAGTTAATTAACATTTAACCCTACAGTTAACGATTATCCGACAACTAAATTTATTTTTTGGTACAGGGATTTAAGAAAGTGTACAGACTTTAAGTTAACTGGCAGAATAAATTTGATTATTAGTACGGCCGAATGAATAAAATGTTTCTGCTCTAAGGGGGACATCTACACCACCACTTCATTTAGAACTCTTGAAAGAAGCTATGGTAAATGCCTACACGCTCATCACAGAAAATGAAACCAATTCCTGAAAATGGAACTCAAAAAACACGAATCACTTGGAATACATCTAACGGACAAATGCTTGCCACGTTACAACTTCCAACACAACTTCAAGGTTACATTCCCAGAACTCCTAAACTGGGAACAGAACAAACCAACATTTCCCAAGGACTCCTATGTATGGTAGCCGGCCGGATCCAAAACAAATGACAGATGACAAAGTTAGAGCGGGAGTATACGGTCCTCGCACTAATACCAACCTATACGCTAGTATGGATATAAGCAGTTCCGTAATTCAGGCAGAAATCCAGTCAAACAGATTCATTAAGAATAAAATCATTGTCATTCTCTCTGACAGCAGGGCAGCTCTACTTGCAATTAACGCCTTTGAGATAACATCAAAACTAGTATGGGATTGTCTTCAACTCCTCCTAATACTGGCCATTACTAACAAAGTGCACTTGATTTGGGTGCCAGGTCACAGTGGACATGAAGGTAATGAAAAAGCAGACGAACTAGCAAGAACAGGATCCGCATCTCAATACACGATGCCCAGACCATGCTGCGGGCTACCAACGAACACTATAAAAAGCTGTATTAAAACCTGGCTGCAAGAGAAAAAGCTACATTCCTAGATGGAAACGAAGAAAACAGACAGGCAAAAAACTTCATCTTCAAACAACTACTACAACTCAGTAGAAGTCAGTTTCGGCTAACCACAGGCTTCCTTACGGGACACTGGCATGTCAAGGAACACCTACAATGATGGGAATAGCACAAAACAATACTTGTAGATTGTGCAACGAGGACGAGGAAACAGCAGAACACATAGTATGTGATTGCAACTGCCTTATACAAACCCGTCAACGTTATTTAGCTGCCAGCTCACTCAAAAAGATAGGTGCCTTTTTAACTAATAGGTCCATGTCAGGCCGCAGTGATCTGGGATACAGTATACCACCTCCAACACCCAATCTAATCTAATCTAATGGGGTCTTGGTGGACAATATCATTATATTGAGCAGACTCCAAGGAACAGCTGGAAATGCAACCACGTAATGTCGAAACTCATAAAGGCCGTCACAAGAGAATGCAAATATCATCGTAAAACAGTGTAGCAACTTTTTTTTAGCGGTTTCCAGGCAGAGGTCCTTGCTATAAAGGAAGCGGGTAAGACATTTGTAAATTCATCTATCCTTCGCTAAGATGTAGCTTACAACAAATCTAGAACCTCATAAAGGGTTTTCCAATTGTAACTTCACAGCTTTGAAATTTCACTGTGAACGCACCCTTAAACCAAATCAATGTCAACACATTCAGTAAAAACAACATTTTCATTATGATGAAGTTTACAAATAACTAAAATTTATTATCAAAATGTGTCTTCAGTAATGAAGCGCGCATTTGGTCAGCATACCCTCGTGTATGGGGTTGTTTTCATGCTGATGGTGGTGTCATTGACCGTTTTTTTTGTTGATGAAAATAGCCGACAAGTTTAAGTCAATGGATATCGTCACAGATCCATGTTGATACGCCATTACTTTGGTCAATAGCATGGACTAGACATTAACGATACGTGGTTTTAGCAAGTCGGTGCCACAACCCACACAGAAGGTGTAACAATAGAGAAATGGTCCTATCGATTGGCCGCCTAATTTCGTGATGATTTAACAAGTCGCGACGTTCATGACGCTATTATTGCTGTATACCAACAAGCCCGCGTCGTTAGAAGAGCTCAGAGCCATTGTTGAACGAGAGATAGAAGTCGTTTGCGTCGCCATCCAAAATAGATCAGAAGCTAGTTGTGAGTTCTATTCCCACCTTCCTTGCTCACAGATCCCTTGAGTGGTGGTTACAAAACGGCTCTTAAGTGCTAGTTGCGCTTCCAGGATGCCTCCACTTTACCTACGTATCTACCCAAGGGGTTTTTCAGTTGTAGGTTTCATTCTGTATAACTTGCTATTCCCATCTATCAGATTGTTGTGTTGTTTTTTAATGACAGATAACAAGTAAAACTTCCTAATATTAAAAATGGAATAATGAATCCTTTACATTAACTATATAAAAAAATTATTGAAGAGGTTGGCTTTAGCTATCAAAAAAAGCTTAAGAACAATAAAGACGGGGCTTGTGATTGCCTTACTGCCCAGCTGGTATTGGTAGGGCTCATGCATTATATCATCCACCAAGTAAGAACTATCGAGGATATCCCTGTTAAATGGCCCAGTACTGTGTTGTAAACGTCTCAAACGCAAAGATTTTGGCAAAGAGATGCGCTGTCATGTGACTTCTTCAATATTTTTACTTGAGCCGATTGTGCGCAGAGCAAGTATCAACACAGAGTAGGCCACTGAGAGAAAGTGCCGATATAGGGACTCTCAAAGGCTATTTAAGAACAGGTGAATCTTTTTTGTATTCGAAGTAAATGAGGACAAGACTAAACAATTTACAATTACAAAAATTTTCCCGCGAATTGAAAAATTCTTGCCGCGAACTGTCAATCTTTATTCACAATCCACATAATACAGACGCGATCCACAAATCCGCGAATGAAAAATTCGTTAGAACATAACCTTAAAATTGACACATCTTGCTGTTAACATTTACAAACCAAATTCGCGGGTACATGCGACCAAAAAAAGTTATCATGTGAAAGAAATGTCAGAATTTACGAATATTCGCCTGTTCGCAGTTCGCGGTTCGCTCTCATGTGAATGACCCTTTAATAACCTTAAATGAATTTAAAGCTTACTCGTACTTGTCGCTTGTACTTTCGGAATTAATATTTCTTTTTTTGAAGCAACACCAACGTGCTATACTTTAAAGCCGACCTTATGAACTTTCCTCTCGATTGCAATGACTTGATAGTTATTAATTGCAAGTTGCGTTAGGAAGGGCTGTCACCCTACTCCTATAGCAGTAGATCTCAGTAGATCTACTGCGTTTTGCCCCAAACGAATCTTTTTGAAATATTTAAAGACCAAAGATTTCTTAACAACTTGATAAGTGATTTATTCGAAGTTGTTTAGCTCTGAACACATCCACCCAGAATTTCATCTCTGAATGAATTGGTGCATTTAAAGAATTTAAGAAATCTTCTGTTGTTAAAATCGACAGCATCTTAGGTTTATCTTGGAATCTTGGAATCTTTAAAAGTTGTTAAACCTGAATGCATTTAACCTCATACCTCCCCTTTATTTGCCATTCTTTGTAAAATACTTCGGCATTCAGTTTCTATATTCACAGCATGTTGTTCAGAAACATAATAGTGACAGTTATATAAGGAGCTCTGCAAGCATTATTAAGTATTTATATGTGAGCCCAATCGTGGATGTTTTTTTTTTTTTGCTGTCAATTTTACCATTTTTTGGATGAGTTCCCGTTTTCAAGCGAAAATAAAGAAGCCAATAGAGATTTTTGTTAGACAATTAAGATTCTGTAGGCAGATACCATGATTAATTGGATATAACCAAAGTTTTGGTCCGGATTGAGATCCATTGAAAAGGCACTAGGTGAACAAATATATTGAGAACTTTCAAAATGTATGCTTTTGCTATGTTCATTACCTCACAGTAGTGCAACTGCAGAAAGGAAGTTCTCATTAGTGAACTTACTTAAAACAGATTTGAGAAACAGCCCCAACACCAAAAGGGTTAAAAATATTATTTTAGCTAAAGAGCTAACTAAATTCAAAGGGATTGTTGGAGTCAGCAGACTCACCAGGCATCATTGAGTTCTTTGCCTTCATTACAGGCCGAAGCAATGTAGACATTTTTATATGGAAGTGAGGTGCCACTTTTTTTTATTATATTTTTTTTGTTTTAACATTTAAACTTATATATACTTATTTTCGGTTGATTTATTTAATGAAACTATTTTAGACGTCATTAATGTAGCTTCTTTTTGCTTTCTCTTCCTTTTTTTCTCTCTCTCTCTCCCTTTCCTTCTCCCTCTCTTGAACATTGGCCTTAAGGTGCGATCAGTCGGTCGTGCAAACTTGTCATGCTGATGTCAGAAAACTTTTTTATTTGAGACCAGATTTCAGACTTTAGGATAAATTCTACGTCATAGCGATGTCAGGATGTCATCCGGATAACAAGTTTGGATGAGCGTCTGATCGCACCTTGAGACCTTGTACATCTTTATTTTGGTTTCTTAACTCAATTTTTTTCTGTCTTATATTTTCTATCCGCCCTAGGGCTACATAAAGTAGCTTTCAACCGTATTTTTTTTCATCTTTTTGGATGGATAAAACATGATACGACGAACTGAGCCGATCAGCCGCATGCCGCGTTCTTCTCACCTGTACCGAAGTTGCCTCTTTTATTGCTACAATGTCAACATTTAATTATCTTTCCATATCCTTACGTTTAAGGTACTAGAACTTTCCTTCCCAGCCTAATTTCGTTAAATTAAAACTGGTATTGTATAACAGTTTAATACCAACATATATTAATGTGGATTAAGGGGCACAGTAGTGCCCATCCAAGTTCTTTAGCAACTTTGGCACTACACCCTTATTTACATGAACCATTTTGACCCCCCTCTAAATTCGCTAACAAGAAAACTAGAGACATACAATTTTCAGGATTTATTGGGACACACAGCAATAGGCTCGATACCATTTCAACTGTTTAACATGAGCAGTTCCTGGGTTATAAGGCCCCAAACTTTGCCATGTATAAAAATATAAGTACTATATGTGAAATTTTTAATAATTAGAATACAAACATGGCGTTATTTTTTAGATCTCACTACTCTTTGTGGCTGACTTGTAGGGCAAAAGCGATTTTTGTATAAGAGAACTGCTATTCCTTCCATGCCATTAACTGCTATTCTAATTTGAATAGGAATTTTGGTTTATTTAGGGTGTTTTTTCTAGAGACTATTTTAACTAGCGGCCATTTTGTCAGCTGTCAAGTGATTTTCAACGTGAATAGACTGATGCCTGAACAACGCTTCAAATTGTGCAAATTTACTTTGAAATTCATGGTTATGTTCGAAATACGTATCGCGCACTACGATCGAGCGATAAAATTCACTTTTGGTTGAATGGATACGTCAATAAACAAAACTGCCGTATTTGGAGTGATGACAATCCTCAAGTTTATGTTGAGACACCGTTAGGTTAGGTTAGGTTAAGTTGAAGTGGCAGTCGGACAGAAGTCCGACGCCATAATTTCCGCCTGGAAAACACTACAATGATTAGGAAGACGGAAGGAAAGACTAAGATTTAATCTGTCTGAGAAGACACCTACACCCACCCCATCATTTGTTTTTGAACCGTCCGTGTAAAAATGGATTGTTGTTGCTTTGAGGCTAGTGGCCGTGGTAGTAGCCGCCTGTCTTCTAAAAATGTCAAGGGGTATTAAATGGAATGAGGGAGTGGTGCGAAGTGCTCCAGTACTCCACTTATGCATAAACATGCTGATCTCTGGACCTTGCCTAGTTTATCGCGATTTATTGCTTTCTCTGAGGCAGTCCACCAGACAATCGTTCCATATGTTAGTATCGGTCTTGCAACCGAGATATATAGCCAGTTAGTAATTCGAGGTTGTAGTCCCCACTTGTTATCAATAGCTTTTTTGCAAGAAAAGAGTGCCACCATAGCTTTCCGGACTCTTTCTTGTATATTAGATTTCCAGCTGAACTTCCTATCCAGACACCGATAAATCCACATGTTTGGTGTACTTCATGGATTGGTGGAATAATACCAGAGCGTTACAGTCAATGATGACCGCTATAGGCCATGGTTACTGCCTTTGACTTTTTCGTTCATCAATTAAACAACCATGATGTGCAGGAGCTGTGGTTTCAACAAGACGGCGATGCCACAATTGATTTAATGAAGGAAACATTTGGTAACCGCATAATTTCACGTTACGTACCCGTGAATTGAGCTTCAAGATCGAGCGATTTAACGCCGTTCGACTATTTTCTGTGGGAATATGAAAAGTCGCTAGCCCGCAACGACCACTTGGAGGAGAACATTTGCCGCGTTATTGCCAAAAAAAAGTCATCGAAAATTGGACCTCGAGATTAGACTACGTCCGAGCCAGCCGTAGCGGTCATATGCCAGAAATCATATTTAAATTACAATCTTTCGAAAAAAGTAAATTTCATGTCAATTTAAACAAATCGGACCTTTGTATTATTCCATTTCAAAGTTCTATACATCGAAAAAAAACACCCTTTATTTAATAGATGTAGTAGTTCCCTATTAATTTGCATGTCCGCTGAAAAACTTTGCTCTACACATGTATATGTATCTCAATATCCATCCATACGTTTTCTCATAGATTTTCGTATAAATTGTTCAAAATAATCATGTACATCTCCCTCTTTGAAACCCATCCACCCGCACACAAAAAAAAACACCAAGATAAATTACATCAAAGTCCAAAGTGATCGACATGCTCGTTTGATTCGCAATCACGTGCCATGCTCTGCTCTCCAACATGTTTCCTCCTATTCCGTCCATATGCCGTTTCCATTTCAAAACAATAGAACAACATCTGAGTGATGTCTGTTAAAGTTTAGATGTAATTCATTTATATGTAGATTCGTATCCTTTTTAACACAATATCCCTCCCGCCCAGCAGCCATTCCTATTTTCGGAAACTTTTACAATTCAACCACAATACCATGTCAAAAGTTTCCCTTTTCATCAGTTCTATATATTTGAGATACCATAATAAACTCTGTACATGTATAAATAAAGTTCACTCAATCAAAGGAACTATGTGTACACTTTATAGATTGCTGTTATGGAGAACAGTCATAGTAGCTGTAGCTGTAGCTGTAGCTGTGGGTACTTACTTTTCATCAGGAGGTGGTGGCATATCGTTTGCCGATGGACTGCCAGGTGGTGTCTTCTCATTTTCCATCATAGCTAGGGGCGCCTCAGGCGGTGGTAGTGGACTCACTGAATTCGTGTCCATTCTTAGTGTGAAAATTTTGATGGATTTCCTTTAAACCGTTTCCCAGTTGAAAACAAAACACAGCTAAGCTTCTTTAGCTGTTTTGTTCTTTCTTCTCTTTTTTTTTGCCCTGAAAAGAATGGGTTGGAAAAAACACAATTTTAAATCAAATTATAACTATAAAGGAGTTGAGTGAATTTTAAATTTAGCTTAGCGTGGAATATTTAAAACACAAAACAGTCTAATTTACCAGAACGTCAAGGAATAGGTGGAAACACTATGGTGGTGCGGATTATAATTTAATTTTTTAATTTAACATTCCTTAAGAGATTAGTGTAACTCAATCCTCTGTGCAAAGGATGTCAACCGAGTAGGTATACCTAGATAAATATATCAAGGATATTTTGTAAATCGCAGCAGCAAAAATGAAAATCTTTACAATTTGATTTTCGCCCTAATTGGATGTTAAGTCTGTACTCGGTGAACTCGTACAGGGTGTTGAAGACGACGTTATTTGTGGTTTTAATTTATTTAAGAAAAATTATTAACATAAAAGTGGCGCAAGAATCTCATCTTTGGGAACAAATTGAGTTTGTTAGATATCGAAGATATTTTAACTGCTTTTTTGGCCCACCCTGTTCGTACAACGTAATTTAATCTCGCAAAGCATAAGCATTTATTATGAAACGAGAAGGCAATGACCTTTAAGTTCTATTCAAACACCCATAGGAATACATCCATACATACGAAAGTACACTTCTCAGTTACGGTCGAATTATCCTTATGTGCTTTATTTTTATTTTCATTCGCCTTTTTGTTGTTGTTTTTTTTGCTGCCATAGTGAATAGCGTGCCTTGGACAATCTGAACGTGTTCATTTTAAGTGCTCGATAAGAACACATCTGAAAAGCTTATTTATTTACAGCAAAAACGAGATGCTCGAGTAGGATGGACATGTGGTAGCCCTAAAAATTTGATATCGATCGGAAATTCGGGATGAATGAATGGGGCTTGTATCCGAACGAGGACCTGCATAAATTGTTTATTTTATGTGAAAATCCGCAAATACGGTCAAGAATATTATCGCTTGTTTAACCTTTAAGAGTTTCAGAGAGAGAGATTTCGGTCGGTGAACGAGGACGAGGTGAAGTCGTTATTTTAGTGCCGTAATCGGATTTCAAGAGTGGGTAAGTGACGAAGATACTGGCAGGTTGGAAACTACTTACACATAGATTTTGTAATTTTTGGCTTGAGAAAAAATTATTTCAATTATAAGTAGGTAGAGTGGTCGATGCCCAATTAGCGCTGTAGCGCCTTTTAAGATAGGTTAAGAGGAGGTAAAGCTCAACACCTCTCAGTGGAGTGGAGCAAAGCAATGATGCCTTTGATATTAATTGATATTAATTTGATTTCCCGAAAAGGAATTAAAGGTGCCAGAATTCACATCTTCTCGGATTGTCAATCAGAATTACAGGCACAACCGTCTAACACTGTTAGTTCGACTACAGTGAAGTGGTTCTACGATGCCTTGCAAAACCTAGCCAAACACAACAAAGTCAAACATGGATGGGTACCTGGTCATCATGGTATTGCAGGCAACGAATTTGCAGATGAGCTGGCTAGAACTGGATTAGAATCTGCGTTCTTAGGACCAGAACCCTACTGCAGAGTCAATTGGGCTGCTGCTTTAAGGCTAGTTAACGATTGGGAACAACAACTTCCGGGGTTTAAGACAATCTAAAAGATTAATTAAGCCCTACTCCTACAAGGAAGTCCTACTATTAAGTAAGGAGAATATTAGGAAGCTAGTGGGCTTCCTCACAGGCGATAACGGCCTAAGATATCATCTTAACAAAATTAATTTATGCCCGGAGACTGAATGTCGGTTTTGTCTAGATGATGATGAAATTTCGGAACATATCCTCTGTAATTGTCCAGCCCTTCATTGGTTAAGACGACGGATCTTCAATAAAGGCTTCCGTACATCAGCAGAATTCAAAAACTGAGCAACTAGGGATGTTGTGGCATTCTTCACTAGGGAAGTCACTTGGCTAACTTCCCTTTTTTTGATACAATAGACCTTTGTGGTCGCAATGTCAGCCATGTGGGCAGGGAGGAAAAAAAAGAAAAGCCGCAACAAGCTGATTAGCCTCATATTTAAAACCGCATCTATGGCTGAACATAATTTTTCGATAAAACAGCCACTTGATTTTGAGCCCATTCACCGATATTACGACGATTCAAACGATGGCCATTCGACTTTAAATGTTGCACGAGCTAGATCTTGTAAGCCTTAGAATAAAGACCTTTTTGTACAATTTTCCATAAAGTGGACCTACAAAGACCAAGTTGTTGTGAACACCGTCGAATCGATAAATTTTAAATTTTGATCTTATTCAACACTTTCCTGAAAAGATGCGATATTGAATATTGGTTAGGTCACTTACGTCTTTATGGAATAGGGGCCTGGAGCTCTGTTGGGAGCAGGAGGGGGGGGGGGGGTCCTTCGCACCCCTTTTCGACCATGCAGCTTCTGCAAAGTAGTTTGAGAGTGCGCCAAGCTTTGTAGCATGCTTGCCTAAAACACAGTGTCCAGTAATGACACCTATTGCAGTGCTAAAGTGCGGTCTGCTTAGAGAGATCACATCTTTAGAGCGTTTCAGGACCAGCTAAGGCTAGATCTGCTTCGTCGCTTAGACATGTGATTCTACTTGTCCATTTCATGTTAGTTTTCTTAGCAGCAGCCAGGCTTAGCGACAATTTACACTTAGCTTAGTTTTGTAAATTACCTAAATCTCCTTTTTAGACATGTATCATGGGTCCTAATTTAGCCTTCCAATTCCCGGGAATGTTCTTGTGCCCCGGTACCCAGAAAGGGTGAATATTAAACTTTTCCGCCATCTCCTGAAGAGATTATCGACAGTCTAGGGCTACTATATACCTTACAGAGACTTCCAAGGACTTAATTGCAGCTTGAGTAATATTTCCGCCTGGAACACGCTACAATTGTCAGGAAGGCGGATGGAGAGCCTTAGGTCTAGTCTGTTAGAAAAAGTGCCCTCTACGAATGTTTGCTTATCCCAGAATGAGCGAGATGGGATGGTAACTTGGAAGAATTTTCCGAATTCAAGTTTTTGGGGGGTGATGTAGTCGATTTTTCTAGGAACGGTCCCAAATTAATTTTGAATTCCATTATGATGTAGCAGTGGCTGACGTGGTAAGTGCCGAACATCTAAGCTCTTTATCACTGACGTTCCTTCTCGTTTTTCTTCGAAAGACGGGAAAACTAAGTACATGAATGTAAGGTGTCTGAATGGCAGTACAATAAACCAGTCACGCACGTATGTGGATAGTAGCAACCTCCGACAAAAGAAATGATGTAGCAGCCTTGTTGGCCCCCGTTTGTCTACCAAAAATGTCGAGGTATATCATTACGATAACATTCCAAAAACTACTGAATAAAAATAACACTTTCCAACATTAAAGGCGGCTTATAGTAAGAATTTAGTTTTTAAGCATTCTTTTGAGTATTTTAATGTACATTGTGTTAGGTGTATTATTTTATCGAGTCAATTTCAGTGAGTGAGAACAATGCGAAGACAAGATTGTCTTTACTACATAGGTGGTTCTCCCAGGGTCTCATTACGGTGCCAACTGCTTTAGCCCTGCCAAACCTAAAAATCTCTTATATAATAATTTATATAATAATCTTATATAATAATCTCTTATATAATCCGGGGCGTATACGTAACATTTGTATGAAAAGACAGGGTGTTTTTTTAAAGGTATAGAACTTCGAATTGAAATAAAGCGCAAGAAAAAGAAAAGAATTAAATGTCCATCAATTTGGCTTTATTGGAAGGATAATTTTATGCCATTAATGTTTAGGTATGATTTTCGTCGGCATGTGGCCACCGCGGCTGGTTCGAATAAAGACAAGTCTAGAGGTCCAATTTTCAACCACTTTTCAAGCATTTGGGGCTGTATGTTGGCAATAACGCCACTTCACATATCCCCAAAGAAAATAATCCAATGGCGTCAAATCGCACGATCTTGGTGGACAGGTCCATTCCGCGAAATTATGCGCTCATCGAATGTTTCCTTCAATAAATCGATTGTGACGTGTGCTGTGTGGCATGTAGCGCCGTCTTGTTGGAACCACATCTCATCCACATTCATGCCATCCAATTCGGGAACAAAATAGTCGGTTATCATGGCTCTATACCGGTCTCCATTAACGTTAACTGACTCTCCAGCATCATTTCCGAAGAAGTATGGCCCAATGACTCAACCAGCCCATAGAGAACACCAAACAGTCAGTTTTTGTGGATGTAATGGCGTTTCAAGGGTCTCATGTGGATTCTCTTCACTCCAAACGCGGCAAATTTGCTTGTTGACGTAGCCATTCAACCCAAAATGAGCTAGCGGTAAACTTCGCAAACTGAACCATTATTTTCGAAATAAATTTGCACGATTTGGAAGCGTTGTTCATTTGTCAACCTGCTCTTGATGAAATGGCAAACCAAACTGAACATAAATGACATTAGTGTTGTCAGATTTGACTACAAAATGCCAGTTTTATCTCTATTCGAAAAACCAACCTCTAAAAAAACGTTGGATACTTTAGGCTTAAATCTGATAACCTCAAAATAGAGGTACATCTAGAAGTACTTTTCCTTCTTCTTATCAGCCGCCGACAGCAACGTAACATTTCCATTCATCAATTCTCTGAATGTTTGTCTCGGGAAATTTAATCCATCAACTCATCCGTTTGCAACTTTCAATTTTCATTCAACCATCCGTGCCGATTGCTGTTCTCCACTGAAGCCCGCTTTTTGCATGCATTGACTGCATGCAATTTTTTTTAAAAGCTGTTTACAATGTAAACTCGCAATCGGATACTATTTGCAATGTTTTGCTGCGGATCGCCTCCCCCCCCCCACCAAAGAAGAGCCGGTCTTCCGATGATTCCATTTCAATGACGAACAACTAAAGCTATACGAATGCAGCAATCATTCAGTAATTTCTCCATCAGCTCTCTGTCATAACAAAGTGATTGATTTTTGATCATCTCTAAAGCATGAGCGTCCACTCAAGCGAAGCTGATTCCTAGTGAATGCCGAGACACCATGTGTCTCGTTGTAGTTTACACACAGCAAATGATTTGAACCACCACCGACCGACAGCAGTCCAAAAGTATCTCAATTGATGCTGATTCCCCAAAGAGGAGAATCACTTTTCCAGGCCATAATCATTTCGAACACGTACATACGAACACAGATAAATCGAAAATGTGTGTGGTAGTAGGTGTACATTTATTCCCAACAAGTTATTGACCTGCAGTCTATGATGGCGAATGGGGAGCACACTAACAAAAAAAAAGAAGTCACTTCACCCCCAACTCTTTTGGGATCCCAACTGAGTGCGGGGCGCTTCAATGGGAATAAATTCCCAGCTGACAAATAGGCGCACGTATGTGGATGTGAAAAAAAAGGAACTAGCAGAATGACAGCACAAAAACATGAGAACTGAAGTTTAATTTGCCGACTCCACTTCGCTTGTGGCTGCTACTTGGCAAGAATTCAATTTTTTATAATTATTTTCCATTCCATACTCCCAACTCCCGACTACCGCTCCCTAGTGGATGATAGTTGCTGTACTGTATGCTATATGCGATGCATTTGCAGTCGCGCCAAATTAATTAAGAGAGATTGCTCTTAGATGTCGCGCTGTTGAATTGCTATCTCATAGGTATGACAGTATGTGCATTATCTAGCGGTACTTTAGACTCCATACATTATGCTTAGAAAGGGTAAATGCAACCATTCTTTAATGTATGTGAATGTTTTAAAATCAATTTAAAAATTAAAGTCAAAGAAAGGATTTTATAAATTAGTTCCATTTTTTTTAGCCTCCTCGTATAAATTGAAACCGAAAAATGATGACAGAACGTTACAAGCGCTGGAGCGAAAAACTAGACCAGCGGGGAAATAATATCGAAGCAAGCGAAGGGAGTAGAAGAGTCCCGTGATAGCCAAACAACTGGAAGGGTGGTTTCAAGGCAGGAGTGCAATTTTTTTTTTTTTTTTTTGAGAGAAACTAACTGCCAGTCGTAAAAGAAATTGTGGAGGTGTTCAAGCAAGAGCTGCGAAATGGGCATCATGTCGAGAGTATGACAGGGAAAGAAGAAAATACGTGTCCAGTCAATGAAGAACCATTATCGCCACTCAGTATGGAAGAGTTTGGCTTACCTTACAAAAAGTATAATAACAAGAAGGTCAGCTCTTATTGTCTCAGCGTAAATATTTTGACATGGTGGTAACGTTATAATAGACTTCATGCATCCAATTGTCCACCAAGTTCGAGTTGAAGAAAGCATGGTCTATCCCTGCTTAAGGTCGCACATATTTTGTGAACGACTCAATCGGCCTTACTAATAATCGAACACTAATGTCGACTATTAGTTAACTGTCAGTTTACATTTTTTGAATCTATTACATTTGCTGTTTATCTATTTGTCAAAACAGCTGATATTGTTTTCACACACAAGGCACTTTGATGAAACTGAGAACAAATTAAGTGACGAATCGACAAACTCTCGAAGAAAGAAATATTATAAAAAACTAATCAACCCATTTTTAAAATATGACACTGTCAATGTAACTGCTGTTGCCATTGGGCTTTCAGTGAATTCATTTTTTTCATACCTTTTAGTACTTTTTAGTTTTTTCGAAATATATGTGAAATACTGCGCTTTGCTTAGGGTAGAAAACAAATGTTGCAAAATAAGCGGAAGGCCTACCAGAAGTTCTGATCGCATTAAAATTAGAACGTTAATTTAATACATAAACATGGCATTCTGACCATTAACATTTAACCCTACAGTTAACGACTATCCGACAACTAAATTTGTTTTGGTGCAGGGATTTAAGAAAGTGTAAAGACTATACGTTAGCTGACAGAGTTCTAAATTTGATTATTGGTACGGCTGAATCAGTGTGGCTGCATTAACATAAATGCAAATCCTGTAAAAGGTCAACGAATTTGAAGTGCGGGGACACAGTATCCTTTCATCGCCTTCATGAACTTCGTTCGGGTGTTGCATGATGCTAGAAAATACGCGGTGCAATGTCTCTTTTGACTCTGTTCCAAGCATGCATAATGTGACTACTTTAATGTTATTTTGGAGCAAATAGTGCACAGGGCTAGCGTAAAAGGTAATACAACTATCTTTAACAGATCCGTACAGCTTTCTTTGCATACCGGGACAATATCAACATCATAGGCCGCTGTGAACGTGCCTTTATTTTCTTATAATGAAGGAACACAGTGCGGCGGATTAATGAAGTGAAGGATTAGGAAGAAGGATATACCGATGCACGTTGGTTTTAAATGTCTGTAAACTATAACGTGCAGGAAAAACAGAGCGGGGTAGAGCATTCCACATTCGCGTTGTACGGTAAAGAAACGAATCCTTGTATTTCACTGTCCGTCTGAATGTAGGCTTAAGGATGAACTGATGTGCACTCCTAGCACGGCGAGTATTGCGGTTGAAATGTTTGAGCATTTGTGGTGGAAATACCGATCAAACAATGACTAGGAGGAGTCAAGTGATTTCGCGATGTCTCGATCGCCAATGTTTAATCGGCAAAGTTTAATCGCACTACTGTAACCGGACCAGATATGAGCGTTGTACTCAAGTTTGGGACGAATAAACGCCTTATAAATTTTACTCAGATCAGAAGGTATGAAATATTTCTTGCATCGCTTTAGGAAGCCTAGACATTTCGCAGAGTTTTTGGCGACATCGAATATGTGGTCATTCCAACGAAGTTTGTCGTTAACGCAAATACCGGTTTCGGCGATGCGAATGTCATCCATGGATAATGGCAGAGTATAGGAAGAACTCAATAGTACTCTATTGGTTTTACCCCACTTAAGAATGCTGTCAAGGTCAGAATTTAATGAGCTTAACATACGTTGGCGTTCCAGTTCCACGCCCGAAGGTGAGGGACGTAAATCCAAAATGAATGTGCGCAGCTAAGGGTACTGTCATCAGCAAAGGAATGGATTGGATTAGAAGTGACAGATAGGAGGTCATTGATAACAACGAGAAAGAGAGTCGGAGACAAAACAGATCCTTGAGGGACACCAGTATTTACTTGGTGAGTAGCAGACTTGAAACCTTCCAAAAGAACTTGTATTGAACGGAAAGGTAATTTCTAATCCATTGAAGGAAGGTATCATCGATTCCAAATGCACGCATTTTCGACAAAAAATCTTGATGTCAAACTCTGTCAAATGCCTTTGAAATATCAAGCGCAACGACCCTACTTTCACCACCATGGTGAGTAGATTGGTTCCACTTTTCGGTTAGATATGTCATCAAATTACTAGTGGATCTGTTGCTGCGAAAACCGTACTGTAAGTCATTAAGAAGTTTTCGGGATTCGAGATATTTCATAAGCTGACGATTTATCAGCGTTTCCATGACCTTGGAAAGAAGGGACGTAAGTGCAATTGGTCGGTAGGAGGAGGGGGCGGAAAATTCGCCTTTTTTGGGAATGCTGTTTTCTATCTTCTCGGAAAGAGCCCTGAAAAATAGGACAGATAGAAAAGCTTACGCAGTGGTTTTGCCAGCGTGGAAGAACACCTCTTCTGAACAATAGGGGAAATACCATCTGGAGGAAGGAGTTTACCTAATATCAACTCCGCAAGCAGCCCGTTAGTAAAGATTTAACGTAGAATTATTCCAGGAAATCGCGAGCTCTGTGAGTTGTTAAGAGATGCGGATTGGCCACAACGAGCTTCAGCTCAGAAAATCTTCAAATGAATCATAGACATAGAGGAACGAGACGACAAAGAAAAACGACCCTCCGTTTCAGAGATCAAGCCCTCTCAAATTTCAAAGTGTTTGGTCTGGATAATTTCAAGCAGCGTGCCCGGTACTGTAGAAGATGGAAAGCTGTTATTTCTCACGCAAAAAATCTCTACTTGTCGAAAGCCATGTGCTCCGACATAAGTTAATCAGGACAGATCTGTCCAAAAGTACCTTTCGAATGCGGCAATCACAGTAGTATTGGTATGAATGTTGTAACTTTCAACCACTTTATTTAAGCCATCAAATAGTAGATAAAGTGTGTCCCAGTTGTGTACTTCATAAACTACCGAGTATTAATATACAAGCTACTTAAAGTTTTAACCAAATTGTGTATCATACACAAGCATCATTTTTCTTCGTAATATTTATTTATTTTTTTTTTTAACTTCATAAATCCTTGCAAAAGTTATTTTATCTAAAAAGGAAACCAACGCAAAGTTTCCACTTTCATCCTCACTTTCATCCTCTCTCGCTGTGCAATAAACTTTCGTAAAAATATAAGAAATTCTTGAGAATTGAGAAAAAATTGATATGTCCTTTCAGGATGAGAACTTTCAAAGGAACAGAGCTATCTATTCAAAGAAAAAATTCTGCTTCGTTCATCATTCCTTTTTAGTGTTTCTTTTTTTTTAAACTTTCTCGTATACTTTGGTAAACTAAGGAGCAAGTTATGTTTTTAGCACAAACTTTAAATGTTTGTCAGAATTTTGCAAGTGGTGGAAAAGCTTAACAGTTCTGCTCCACTCCGCTAACATGCTGCTGATAATAGAGTATAAAAAATAATAATAATTTCGTTCGTCTGTTTGTCTGTCCAAGAGCCGTGTGGTGAAACGGTGCGATGGATTTGCTTCAAAGTTCGTATTTGCAGTATTTTGAGAAAGAATTTTCTAAATTATTAATACCGTTACATTTAACTGGATATTGTTTAATAAGCAACAACTTTTTCAACACTTTTGATATATGTAAATGTAAGATCCATTCCTTTTCCAAATACTTTCGTCAATTTTTCGAAACAATTTCACTCAAAAACGCATCAAATGTAGGAAAAAGTTTCGTGCAACACAGTCGAGCACTTTATTTATTCTCGTCCTTCCGGTCGTCTTTCGTTGTCGTCGTTTATCTTTTGTTCACTCTTGTTCGGGAGATGACATTTTCGAATAAAATAATCCCAAGGAAGAGAATCCCTCGTGCTTGCTGTGAAAATTGAATTCTTGTCGCAGGTCAATGGCACTTTGGTTTTGTTGCTCCATTGTTTCATAAACGATATGATTGTGGTTGGAACAGGATGCAGGATATGGTTTTGACGAGAGTGTTTCTTCGTATTCAATTTTGCGACCAACTTTATTGGCATGACAGGAAGAATAGGATATATTTTCGTTACCAAACGATGATGGATAGCTAATATTCATCATTATGGATTGTTTACTCAAGTGGTGTTTGTATATTTTTCTCTATCCCACACAGGCCAATTACACATATGGATGAATCCCTTTGACATAAAAACATAGAATGGATAAGGTAATAAATCAATTTTCAAACATTTGCAAATACATTTGGTCTTGGGATTAGCATAATCTCAGGTGGTTGTTGTTTTCTGTAGTATTTTCCACATAATTAAAGATACAAATTCCCATCATAAGTATGTACTAACTAAACAACCACCATGCAAACGAAGGCACAATAATTAATCACGCAAATTCATTTCGAGATAATATCTACTGCCAACACGATATCTTAATCTGGATCATGTTAAACAGACTACGACAATCGCTGAGTGTGTACGTTGTGCACTTTTTCTTTCTTTGACTGACATAAGGTAATCAATTTATGAACGAAGAGCAGCAACAGCAGCAGCAGCATCAACGACTGTGGTAAACCAAGTTCAGATGTATTCTCAGAAATTTTATAGAGATTCTGTCAACGTTGATAGAGGTATTCGCTCGCTTATTAGTTCGGTAACATCAATTGAATGCTTAATTTTTCATAATTTTCTTCTTGCGGCATAATCCAATTTTTTTTTTGTTAAGAGATTGTTCGTGGGTGTTATGGAAATATGTTCATAGTTAATTCCTTTGTAATTTTATTCAGGCTGATGTTTTGTTGCTTCATATGTTCTATGTTCGTGACTGGGGAGCATGTGGGTAATCATTTTTATTTTTATACTCAAGACGAACAGGATGAACTTATGGCAACAAAAATTTAATTGATATTGCCAAACACCTTGGGAGAGGTGGATCATCAATTTTGTTGTGACAACATTATTTTATGAATTCAAAACATATCCTTCAACGCGTATTTTTACATTTCTCCAAATTCAACCCATCCGTAAGGTATTTCAAAGGTTGATATGCTAACCAAACTTGACCTTTTTGGCAGATTCAACGAACTCCTGTGCGCTCGTCGTAAAAGGTCATTTAAGGGGTTTCTCTTTTTCCGATTTTTTGCGATATTCTTATGTAATTTTGCATATTGGACACATTTAACTTGATTGTTCAAAATACAAAAACAGATCAAAACCTTTACAGCCGTTTTAGAGAAAACTAATTTAATTTAAATTTAATAAAATATTTTTATGAAAAAAACTTTTTAAATTTTTTAAAAAATCAAAGTATGCAGTATTTTTGGCCCCATTCCAAGTATTCTTAGTGCAAAAAAAAGACTAAAATCCTTGGAATCATTTTCTAGAAAAATAGTGATAAGTATTTTCAACAAAACAATTTTATGCCAGGTACCGTTATTTCAAACGATAAAGCAAAAACTAAAAAAAAAAGCTGCGAGATGTATCCTTAAAAACCTTATATATGAACTTTGAAGAAAATCCGTCAAACCGTTCTCCATACGGCGCCCGGACAGACAGACTTACGACCATGGCGTTGCAAAAAGAACGACAATTTACTCGTATGTACAAATGTACAGAAGTCCCAACATTGACAACTTTACACGATGCAATGAAAGAAATAAAGACAAATTATTATTGATAAAAACTATGGAAACACCTTAGTTTTAAAACAGATTTTTATATTTTTGACATTTGACCAAAAGACTCAAAATTGATACCCTATCATCGTCTACAGCTTGCATAACCTTAAATAAAGCAGTAGTGAAGCTATGCTGAGGGCCTAAAAACTGCATTTGGACATGTTATATGCCATAACTTACTTAAAGGGCCTCTGACCCGTATAAAGTTTTTGCCTCAGCCACTGCAGCCTATGGTCCTAAGCACAATGCTTCTGCTTTTCAAGATCAAATCACTGCCATCCGATGTTTGATCTTCCTTGTCAACTCGAAGATTTGTTAGTTTTAATTTTTTGACTACATCCACATCTTGGTACATATCATATAGTATTTTCACCTTTCTCGCCCACAGGACCATATATTTTTAGATCGCTTGCCCATGGTCATTCAAGTTCGAAAATGTAAGCTGATATACTTTGTCAAACCAAGGAACCAAAATTTCTTAAAGTATTTGGTATATTTAATGTTAACTTGCAATAGTTATGTTTCGTCTTGGCTATAAGTTTGAAATTGGTTTTGTGCTCGGTTACTTCAAAACAAAATGAATGCTAATGTTCGTTTTAGGGACTTTCGTGCTAACACCTTCCCTGCATACAATTAGCTCCATTAAGCTTTCATACACATCTACTTCAGTAATGGATTCAAGTTTGTTATTCGGTTGCTTGGGTAGATTGATCTAAAAATCTACCTTTGGTTAGTTTCCGGTTGAATTTTCTCGGCTTCACAGAACTAATTTCTCCAAATGTTTTTGAATACTTTTATTTGTACATCTGCGTTTCGAATACACGAAGCTATAAAAGCAGATGAATTGAATTTGTGAGTTGATTAATTCGGATTAATACCCCCCAAGGTGGCGTCCAATTCTGGCTGCAATGGACATTCTGCCATGTCACTTGACATCCACATGGTCTTAAAGCGACAGTGGATCTGTAAAGCACTTTGTCACCATTCTGAAACGTCATTTAAAACATTCGGCATTCCATCAAGGCATTTGTTTTGCGTTCCTGTCACTGTAGTTCTACATGTTTTTTTTTTAATTCTCTATGTTGGAAATTAGCATTATGTGTCTTTCTTCCTTCGTTGCCATTCCATTTGTAGAGCGTTGCTCATTTGTGCTGCGAACTTTATTTTTTCCAGTTCGATGGGCATTTGTCCAGATATTACACATAAAGCTTTCTCGTACACTAATCTTAAGGCGCTACAAACTCTCAGCGATGCAATCCTATGCAACGAGTTTAAACATCTCGCATATGTTGTTCCATTTCTCGGTGATATGGAATTCCTGTCCATTTAAAATTCGCGTACATAAAAATATATTTGTTCACTCCAGATTTCTAATTGACTGCCTAGGTCCACCGATGTTTGTCTTAAGCCTGGAAATTGCTTCATAAGAATGGGCCATCTAGTGGTTTCTTTTTAAATCATAGGTTTTTTTGACACTGACAGCTGTTTCCCGCTCGAAATCTTGACAGAAAGTATCATACCTCCGCGAAACGAAATTAGTCGCTTTACGCTTGAACAACGTTGGGAAATAAAGTAAGAGCTGTGTAGCCCAAACACTGGGTTTTTTGAAAAGAAGTTTTGGCCGAAATGAATCACGTACGCGAGTTTGTCCAAAAAGTTTCTGAGATTGGTATGCTAGTGGATCAAACCCCGTCCTTCGTACGGTGCGTACAGACGAGAATGTGGTTGCTGTAGCCGAGAATGTGCGGATCGTGAAGTGTATCATTGAACGATTTTTCATCGAATATGAGGCTGAAAATAACGTTTCGGTCAACGTTGGGCGTTACAGCCCATGCCACACAGCCCATGCTACAATCAATCGTTTGCGCATCAAATCCCCAAATCGTTTTATTAGCCATATTGGCTAATTGACACTTTTTGCGCCTTTTTTGGGAACCGCGAGAAGCCCAATATTGCCAACAATTCTGCACGTAAAGGCAATATCATCTGAGCAATCCGTGAGCTACAGGCCGAAACCATCAACAAGGTCTTGGAAAATTGATGCAATGTTTGCCCTTACAAAAAAAGCCATAATACATGGAAATCATCAGCATTTCCCTGTACCTGTTCTCCTCGAGACGCCCCTTTACTAGCATATTTAAAGTTGAGCCTATGATCGAACAACAACCCTCCACTGGCTAATATTGTTAGTCGCTCAAATCTCTATACCTTGACATATACCCCACTCCCTATATTCTTCATTTAATTTGCTTGCACCATAATGACTGCTATGTTATCAGCGTAGTATATTACGCATACCTACTCCCTCAGTACGACATCAAACATTATATTTCATAGTACTGGTCCTATCCCTGAACCTTGGGGAACCTCTGCTTCTTTGGCTTCCTTGACATTTTCCTTGTGGTGTTATAAAGTCAAGAACGACGATATGACCCAGGAACACCTGGAAGTTGTTTTTCCTATCGAAAGAGTCACCAAACATTGCAGCTTCTCTAAGAATGCTTATTCTTTAGCAAGCTCTGTATTGTTCAGGAAAAATATTTGGTTTAAACGCTAATCTAACGCTCTATGGCCACTTTCGATAGTAAATGATCTAAAGAGTTAATAAAACTGCTGGCTCTGATTATCGGATACAGATATCTGCAGATACTGCGGAGATCTGCATGCTGCTAAGGACATAACACATATACTGTGTAAATGTTAGGCTAGAAAACTTAGAGGAAATAGATGGCATCGACTTCCAGGGCCTTTTCTCTGCAGGGAAATTGGTTGCTTTACCAAGGAAATTTTTTAGATTCTTCTGCATTTTGAATTTTGAATTCAGCTGGTTTCCCCAGGGATCGCGATGGGCCCGTTTTGGTGCCTAGTGTTGTGTGGTGGATTTCGTTTTCACCACATCCCTGTTTAACCTAACCTAACCTTTAAGAAAAACATCTTTTCTCTTAGAAGAATCTCCTCTTTGAGTCTGAGCAACCGAAGAAGATGGTGTTCGGTGTTATTTCGAATACCATCTTCTCCGTTTGCATGTATTGTATGTGTAAACAGATAAATCGATTTACCTCTTCTCACACAACGACAATTGCTTTTTGCTTCATTAATGTCCAGCGACACTTTGTCTAAGATATCCTCTTCTCGTTTCCTGAACGTGACTCAGGTTGTGACAACCATGAAGAGATTTATTACTCTTCCCACAGCTCCTTACGTGTGAACTTCTCCAATTCCATCATCTACCATAATATACAGCCACCTTTTGGGCCCATTAATTTTCCCAATGTGTCTCATTTAATCCCCGAGACATAAACCGAAAAATAAAATAAAAATTCCAGGACTCTAAGCTAGCGAGCACACGTATGTATGTGTCGCATAAAACTCAAACCCTACCCCCGCATACTAAACATAACCAGCGAGTCTGGTTTATTGCATAAACACCATTAAAGGTTATTACTGAGCAAATTAATTGCCCATCTCTGGGTCGTGTTCTCGAAACAGAATGAGTCTGAGTCTGAACTTACCCTTGGGGATAGTCACACGAAGCGCACTCAAACTCAACTCTTGTTATGAGCTGGGGTGGGAGGTAAATCAAAAAGGGTGGTGTACTGTTTTTTTTCTCCTGTCACCCACACTGAAACTTGTACGCTCTATTAATCTGTTGCCACCCTTCAATGAGTGTTTCCGCTCTCATGTGTGTGATTTTATTTTTAGGGTGCAGTTGGACACTTCTCCCTCTCTTTCTGTATATTTCTTTATATACATGCATCCGCTCATAATTAATGCAATCGGAATTGCAACTGCTTGTAGCTCGATTAAAAATCGAAAGGTGTTAAACTGCGAGGTGCGAAACTATAATCAACGTTATTTGACGAATATCGCACTCCCCCTCTCCCATGGGTTTGCCCTTTTTAACGAGCTTGCTATTCTCAAAAGCAAGTGGCATGCTTGCGAGTACAATGGCCTCACAGCGAAGTATCTACTCGTTCTGAGTGTTCATTAATAATAAAAAAAAAATCTCTTCGCTGATATTACCATTTGGCTGTCAAATGCACTTTTTCAGGTTTTTTTTTTTGTTGTTCTTTTTTTCGCTTTTTGGATTCAATTGAAATCACACCCGTGTACGTACGAGTGCTAGAGTATTTGTTGGCACGAGGAACTGTCGCTATTCTATAGGCACGAACGAACGGATGCCGGGGGTATGATGATGGCGTATTGGTAATTTGAAGTCTGGGGTAATACTATCCGTGGAATATGCGCGCAGCGCACAGTGTTAAATATATCCACAGCTAGACTACTTCAAAGTGTGACTTTCAAATGTTGAATCGAGGGACTTATTGAATAATATCCAGCGTGGACGACAACGCGACGACGGTGGATAAAATACGATTTTATGAACTAATTTATCCATATACTATGTATGTATGTTTTTTTTTCTTATCCAGAGTGTGGGAATTGTTTCGGGGATTACTACATTTTTTTTTTGTGTCTGAATCTTTTCTCTCTCTTGTTTGAAATCTTTGTGGGAAGATGTTAGATTTCGAGATTAAAACAAGAACTACGAGTTCAATTCGTGAGGGTAATTCAGGAAATTGGGGCTGCTGCTCTTTAAATTATGGGGGGATATTTGAATGTGTGCGGAGTGTGAATTTGCATGATGGGTATTGATGGTTTGATAAAACGACATTATGGATATGAAGGGATATGCCTTGATAAGTATGATTTGTAGAAATAATTTTTTTCTCGCTGGCTTAATGCCGCACTTCAATAAATTTGTTTGCTTCCAGTTTAATCATGCGTTAACATTTGCATTTTTTTGTATATATTTTAGAGATACATAAGTAAAAACAAAGATACTAAAGTACGCCTTCTAGTTTGAAGTTTGAGGGCTTCAACCGTCTCACAGGCCCATGATGTTATACATTCAGAATCTGAATATGAATTTGTCAACCACATTTTTTCTCTACTTTAAAGACAACTAGCTGTATCCGCCCAGCTTCGCCCGTGCAAAAAAAAAATCTGAATTAATATTAGAAACAAAATTCTTGAAAAGGATAGCTAATAGAAGATTTTTTTTTAGGGGGGAGGGGTGGTGGGTTTCTCTTAAAGGAAAAATCTTTGAAAGATAATGCAAAACATAACGCGAGGGAACCTTCAGCATAGCATAGTTCTAAAAACTCCTCCCGAAGACTGACGAGTCTGCCTTCATGTTTTCGTAAAATCGCTACAAAATGTACACTTACTTACTTAACGGGCTCCCGACCCGTGAAGGGTCCCTGCCTGAGACACGGCAGCCTTCCATCCTCTGCAATCCCGGGCACGCTGCTTCCAGTTGTCCAGACCAAGCGCTCTGGCATCCGCGATGGCTTGGTCTTTAAAACGGAGGTTCGGTCTTCCTTGTCTTCTCGAACCTGGGGGCTGGGATTCGAAGATCCTCTTGGCTGGAGCTTTGTTGTCCATTCGCTAGATGTGGCCGAGCCAATGTAGTCGACGTTTCTTGGCTTTTTGGACTACCTCCACATCTTGGTACAGCTCATAGAGTTCGCGGTTGTATCTTCTCCTCCAATCGCCCTCCTCGCACACAGGACACAAAATGTATGGGAAAATGAATTTTCTTTAGAATTTGTTTTTTCGGGGATTTTTTTTTGGGAATTTACTTGTGTACTCTTCTTGTTTGGCCGGAGTCCAGTCCGAATTGGTGTCAATCATCGAAATCGGTCCAGGCGTTCTTGAGTTATAAGCGTAGTGACTAACGTCACTCTCTTTTAAAAATATTAAGATTTGGGAACTTCATTTAATCCAGCCACGGACGCGCATATACAATTTTAAAATAATGCCTTGATACGTTAAAAGTACAAAAAACAAAGGGAAAATATAAGCAAGGACTTGAATCAGCTTGGTGGAAACTTTTTGATAAAAAAAACGCCCCTAATAGTGGGCATTAAGGCCTATATTTTTCATTTTTTTTCTAGCTGAGGCCATCATTAGTTAGCAACTGCCCCAAAAGAAAGAGTATGTTTGTATGCCCACCGGAAAATGGAAAAGCTTAAAGCTGGAGCATCGACGAAAGCTTAAAACTTAAGAACAGCAAGGCTGTCGCCTCAGATGCTCTTCCTGCAGGTCTCTTCAAATACGAAGGTGTTGTTTTGGTAGGGCGCATGCATCAAATCAACGTTTAAATTTGTGTGGAAGAAAGCATGCCCGATGACTGGACCAAAAAAAACGATTCTGTGTCTTGGAACAACTGTCGCATATATGAACCTATACAACATACTGTCACAACCCTTCTGCAGCGCACTAATCGGCACGCATCAGTATGGTTTCCGGCCTAGCAGAACGGCCGTCAACGTACAAGTAAAAACCTGAAAAAGATCAAGGCCAAGGAATTTTAAATCGAGCCCACCAGTTTTTTATTGACTTCAAAGCATGGTGAATTCAACGAGGACAAAACTAAATACATGATTTCAACAAACAAGCATCCGGCCGGGGCCTAGGACTAACCGTTACTGTTGATAGAGCTCGCACCACTTCGAGGTTCAGGAATTCACTTATATCTCGGGGTTAACATACTTACTCCGCGAACGACAACAAAGAAGAGGTTTAGAGAATAATTATGCAAGGAAACCGCTCAACACTCCTAACTTGAAAGACGAAGCGTTAGCTTTACATAACACTGATCCTGTCAGTTCTCTACTGTATGGTGCAGAGTTGTGGCCGATAACCAAAAAAGGGAATACTAAACTTTTTTCAGATAAAAATTCTTCGAATTAGTCGTGTGGTTATTTCCCAAAAAGCCAAAACACGTCAAACGAATGGACCAAAGTGTTCCGGCCAAGAAGATCTTCGAATCCCAGACCTCAGGCACGAGACGACAAGGTAGCCCTAACCTCCGTTTCAAAAATCAAGCCAACGCGGATGCGCTTAATTACCTATGTCGCATTCGATATGAAAGCTCGACCTTTTGACTAAACCCTCTAGACAAGTAGAAAGATACAGAAAACGCAGTGTTCAATTGAAGGCGAATTACACTTTGTTTTACCAGTGCTATCGCTGATAAGTCAACTAACATATTCTTCTTAAAAAAACTTCTCATACTTTATGAGCGTCGTACATAAAACTACAGTCGCGTCTGGATATTGTGAACTATTTTTTGCAAGGCCTGTCCAGAGTATAAGGCTAACATTTTTTTTAATTATTTTATTTGCTCAAAGGAAAATACTGAGAAAATTCGCGAATAGATGTTTGCTTTTTGCGTTCTGTTCATTGTACTTGAGCAACGTAACAATTGTGAAACCATATTCTAAAGATGTCTGCAGTCTTAGAGTTTCGGTAGTCTACTTGGATATCATACGTCTTAAAAGAGCGCGGCTTCTTTGCATGCCCGTTATTATTAATAGTTCGACTTTTTGCCTGCCGGTTGCAGTGCTGCCAGAGCATGCAAGATATGTAAGTCTAGCTTTTCTGTTTTTCTCCCGGGGCTGTTTTTTCAGTTGGGCTGACATAAGTTTATCTTCCAAAACAATACTGTCTCGTCTGCGTTTTAAATTTGGTCCTTGCAAAGCTTCAATTCATAAATAATATTGCCGACTTTATGCTTAAATTGTACTACTGCTTGGGTGTCCGACGGACACTTTTAACAGTCGAATTCCAAAACGAGATTTAAGTTCAGATAACCACCCGGAGCTGGCATGAAAGATACCTTCTGTTTCCTTGATATCAGAGTGCAATTTTATTTGCTTTTCTTTTAGCATTTCTCCAACGACGGGACAGTTTTTTTTTGCGTAGCTCTACAAAGCAGTTATATAATGCCTTCTCCATGCGGGGATACCCACCATACCCTAAAGGTACGATCAGACGGTCATCCAAACTTGTCATCCGGATGACATCAGAAAACTTGTTTATTTAAGACGGGATGACTACATGAGGATAAATTCTACGTCATAGTGACGTCAGAATGTCATCCGGATTACCGTCTGATCGCACCTTAAGAGTCTTCCTCTTAGTTGCTCCGATTGTCTGGTGACACAAAATATTACGCTTCTTTTTGTTTATTCCCGAAATTGTTGATTTAGCTACTCTTTATGTTTTTGCCAAAGATGAAACATTTACGCCATTTCCGATTTTTCCAACCATTTCAGATTTGTCCCTTAACGAAAGGAATTTCCTCGAAGACATGACCGTACTATCAATTTATTAACTTAAAAAAGCACGCTTTCGCACACAAAAAACCGCCTTTAAAGCAATCAAAGTGTTATCCCCGTAAAATTACAATTTATGTGGAATACCCGCTTTATTTATGATTCAGCTCCTGCAAAAATGTTCTTCTCTATTTAGAGGTTTTCGATTGTTCACTCTTTAAAGTACACCATGTAAAATTTTAGCTGTTCACTATATCGGGTGTTCACTTTATCCATAGATCGATCTCTACACTTATTTTCGGGTGCATAGTTAGAAATAGCATAAAAGCCGGCAATGGTATACAAATTAATCAATATGTCTTGTGACTCTTTACAAACAGAAATTTTCTCAGGGGGATGCTCCCATTTCTATATCTTTATTTGAGAAGATTGCATCCGAATGTTGGTTATAACATTAAAACAGTAATTCCAAAAGCAATTAGGCTATTTATTCATTTGAAAAACGGACTCCGGGGATGTGTATGTTCATTCGAAATGGAAGAATCCTTTTATCCCTACCCTAAATGAACTTTTAACATTAAAATCTTTACCAAAATACATACTCATTTGTATAACACCACACATACGAGTATGTACACCTTAAAGACTGCCTTTGGTGATAGCCAATAAATGAAATAAAATAAAACTTTCAAAACATCTTAAACATTCCAACAAAATTAGGAATCAAATTAAAATGCATTTTATTTCGAAAATTCTATTACCTGTTAGTTAATTAATTTAGTTTTTTTCGACAGCTTTTGCTTTGAATTTTTGTTTAGTTTTTCTAGGTCAATTCTAGTTTAATTAGGTAATTGTGACTATCCTATTGACACATTGGATTGGATCGAACTCGTGCGTACGTATATATGGGTGTGTTAATTTGTTAAAAAATATTATGCAATAAATTAATTTGTTGTTGCGATTTTCGAAACACAACTCATTGACATTGGAAGCTATGATTTTACTTTTATTAGGTAGGCTTGTGGTTGAATTTTAGTTTTATGTTACGCAATCGAGTGTTTTAGTGTAGTCTAGTGCGTGGATGGTAACATTGAAAGTGATGAAATTGCTTAATTTAAATACAAATACATAAATCTACTCGAAAATATTAATTGGAAATAGAGAAATGGGATCAACAATTTTTTGTTATTCAAAGTTGCACCTTATTTTGCTATTTTGAATGATCCCAACACTCAAACTTGAGTTTCTTTTAACGCAAATGGCAATAAAAAAGTCATACAAAAGTTAAATAGCAAGGAAGTGAAATAAAGTGTACTGGAGTACCTACTTCTTCGAGAATTCCCACATGGGGAAACCCCAATATCCCCTTTGCAATTGGCCGCATTTGCTTTTAACAAATCGAAATATAGTATTTATAATATAAAGGAGACTTTACAGCTTATACGCCGAGCAGCAGAAAAGAATTTAAGTTAAGTACGGCGTCAACGTCCAGTTTAACATCGATTTATATTAAGGGAAGCATGCCTGGTTAAATCTCAGACATATCAGTCGGTTAACATTCCTTCTGGAAACTCTAGAAGGATTGATTGATATCTATTTATGAATTAACATTATATGAGACTTTCGTCAGCAGCTCAACTAGCGTATTGCATGGAATCAGCCCTGTACACGCTTGTACGCTCCATCGAATATTCTCTTTATCGCAAGGAGTATGCAATGGTATTATTCCAGGATACAGAAGACGATTTTAATAACGGCACAACTAAAGGTGAAGCACACACGCTAAATAATAAACTCATCTACAAAAAGATATATCTGTAGAGGGTCCTTTCCTGCTGCTTATATGCTTAGTAGCGAAGGGATGAAAAGTGATCGCCTATGCAGTTGACGTAAGTGGCATCTCAGGAAAGCATTATTTGAAAAAAAAACCTAGCCTTTTAGCCATGTGTCCAATACTAGAGTGTTCGGTTAGTAACCCGAAGAGCACCCGGATTTTGCTTTTAGTATCAATATTGAGCGCAACCGCTAGTGTTGCTCAATTGTACAGTGTCATTCATTTCATGGTTTCAAGTTGGTAGCGTTGGCATTTGACACCTGTCAAACTAAGCTTTCATTTGAAGTGTCATAATATTAATTAAATATTTGCCATTTACGATAATAGATAATGAATAACTATCGAGCACCGCGTTAAAATTATTAAAACTTAGTACACAAGTGGTGATTCAAACGTAGCCACTTTTCGAGCTTTACGCGATGATTGTGGTCCTCATAATCGACCGACTACACGCGCAATCGGAAAAATTGTGAAGAAATTTGAAGAGATTGGAAGCGTTACTGATATTGTAAGGCCTGTGCATCATCGTAATGCTCGTTGAGTCGAAAATATGGTCGAAAGCTGTATTGGTCCGTATTTCTTCGAAAATGCAAATGGGCAGACGGTTACAGGCAATTTGGAGGGATATGGTCAAATCATAATCCATTTTTTTTTGGCCGGCGATTGAAGATCAAGTCTTGGAAGATATGTGGTTCGAACAAGACGGGGCAACAAGCCACACAAAATTATGACTTTATTGCGTGAGAAGTTTCCTAGTCGTGTAATTTCACATTTTTGCGACGTTTAGGTTTTTGTTTCTGTTTGGCTACGCAAAAGACCGTGTTGACGCGAATCGTCCCCAAACTCTAGACCCATTAAAAACCAACATTACTCAAGTTATGGTCAAGATACCACCCGAATATGCGAAAATGTGGTTAAAAATCACCTCAAAAGAATCGCATGCTGCTATTCTTCCCGTGGCGGCACTTTGAATGATATTATTTTTCATACTTAATGGCAAAATCCAAACTTTATAATGAAATTAAAAATCGCTGTCTGTGTTTTATTTGGCTTTACTTTCGAAACCGAAAACTGAGGGACCATTGACACCGTCGATGAGTGTCTTAGCAGTGTTAAAAGACGTATCGGGCCAGTTCATCCGCGTTTTTGTGTTTTTCTGATTTCTTTTCGAAGTCATACTTGAGTTTCTCGTAGTCAGTAAGAGACATCAGTCCCTTCTGATTAAAGATTTCAATTCTGCTTGAGTGTCCAAAATAGCCAGGCTTCCAAAATTTGTTTTTTATCATTTATTAATCTAATTAATCTTGTGTCATTAAAACCAAAAATTACCTAATTTCAGTGAGTGCTAGAATATTTAAGAATTATATATAAAAATATATCTCAATCACACGTCGTACTTATCGTGGTCCGGTACTTTATGAACTCTGTCCAAAAGACTACGAAATTCCTACGCCTATGGATGGTTTTCGGATCTGCTAAATATTTTTATGCGAAGCTTCTTTTGCGGTAAAACCGCTGACATCAGAAAGTTGTAGAAGACGAAATGGATTGGAAATTATATATGACCGCCGCGCCGTTTCGCTCGCGTGTAAATATTCCTAAGGAATATTACTTATCCGGAAAATGACACCACAGAATTTTTAAAATCGGCCGAGTAGCTCCAGGGATAGCTTCCGTTAACACCTTATTCCTCCCCCCTTTTTTCTTCTTTTACCCTTTTTGTTATAACTGGTAAAGGTATTTTACTACTGAAATAATTTTGTGGCGATAGTACTATTGCAGATCTTTTCAAAGTGCCAACACAAAACAGCACCACAATTCAACTTATTGCTAATTTCAAAAGGCATACAAAACAAAACTAGAAATTACTTAGTCATGCATGCATTATTAATTGTGCAACAAAAGAAGATAATAAGGTGCACTTTCCATTCGCCATGACTGCACCAGCTGCAATGTTTGTTTGAAGTACATACATCTTCCATTTAATCACACAAATGATTCATGCCACAGAGAATATTCTAAATACGGGCTAAACTTTGTCCTTATCAAACAGAAGCAACGACTAAAAGAATAAGGTCATTAGCCTTAGATACGAACGATATAAAAAAATGTGTAATCTAATTTTAAATTAAAATTGCCGTGTTCCAGTTTTGAATGCTCCCTTTCCCGGATCCGAACAAAACGACTATCTCCAACAATTGACCATACCCATACCCATACCATATATTTATTCATTTCATTTTCATTTGCCCATTTGTCGAAGCGTTTTCCGCAATGCACACTCAAATCGACCCAGTTTTCAATATATGAAGACGCGCACTCCAAAGGACATTGACGCGCCGACCCAGAAACACAGAATACCAAATGAGATGTAAACGCCTGCTGCTGACAAAACCATAATACGCGACGAAATGAACAAAAGCTAAGGGGATACGAATTTATTTAATATTTATGTCCAGCCTAAGGATAGCGAAAAAAGGAGACGAAAAATTATATTATTTTGCATACTCGCACTACACTTTCCCGAACTAGAAGACGTTAGAATGTAAACATATGCAGGCAGGCAGCCCTTAAACGCAGAACATGTATACTCAAACGACGACGACGTATGACGTAGCTTTCGCCTTAAGGACTACTAGGGTTGCTGGTGGATAATCGTAAAGGACGTTAAGAAAATGTCAGAATTCGCATGTGGGGCGCGCAAAAGTGGTTTGAAACTGTGTGCTGGGATAATGCCTCGGGATACTCATACTTACACTTACAGAACAAGGAAGCACAGGTGGAAGAAATTCCCACATATACTGTGTTGCATGCGGAGGCAGAGGTTTTAAGAAGAATCCTTGATACACATCCTCCATCGAAGGCTCCAAGTGTGTAGATACGGAAGAAGTTTATGATATGTGCATGGGCACCGGCGGAAGGGTGGGTAAAAGATAAATAACGATTTTGTATTTTTATTATCTTTTCGTCGTCGTTGAGGACTCTGCCATTCTATCCATGAAGCGAAGGAATAACAGACTAAATGGCCCTAAAGCGAATCGTCTCTATATACAATGGATTCAAATATTTGTGTATATCCAAACCTTTTACGTATCGAAAACTGCTTATTCGTTGAAATTTTTTTTGCATTTTTAATGTTGTTCGAGAAAATGGATAAGGTATGCAAAATGCTGCGATGACTATTTTGATAGCATTTCGCTCACGTCGACTCATGTTTAAAAAGGGAGAGAGAGAGCAAGTCAAAATGAAATTTAAACTCCACTAGAGTCGAGATGCACTTGTGTTTGTTTAATTTCAATTTAACAGATATGTGCGCAACGTTGTGTGTTTTGCAAATCCCGGGGGTTTAGTTGAAAGATTTAATGTTTTGAATTTATTTCATTACATTGCAACTTGAACAGGAATGTATGGTGGAGAAATGAGATTTGAGTAAGCTACGAGTACTAACCCTTTTGAGCTCTAATTTTGTTCGTGTCATAAAAGCGACCCGTGACACGCAAATTTAAATAGTTAAACTTTGATTAACATATGTAGGTAACTATGTAGTTCTTGTTAACAAAGAGTCTTTATCACCCCAGTAGCTTTTTTTTCAACTTACATTGAAATTAAGTTGTAGTTTGGAAGGATTCTTTTCCCACTCCTTATATTGAAGTTAAGCATTTTTCCATCCAACATTTCATCCCGAATTGCAGTCAAGGACTGGAAAGATAGTGTCCAGGACTTTTCCATCAAGTAAGGATTTTCTATTTTTATTATTCAATAACATGATTTTGTTTTTGGCTTCTTTTCAAGTTTTATTGAAGTCGGTCGTGTTCTTTCTACATTAAGTACTAAATCAATGCACTTTTAATGTCCAAATTTGGTGTCAATTTTTGTCACAAAATGTAGTTTTTTCAAAAAACAATCTTCTCTTTTAGAATTGAAATTTATGAATAATGTAAATATTTTCTAACTTATAGCTAAATAGTTCGACGAAAACCCGTGTAGAATGCGAAAGGATGTCGGAAGACTGATTTCCACTCGCATACAGGAAACTCGGCGTAGCTGGTACAATGCTTCGATTCCGATAGCTATGGTACTATGAATGGTACAGGGAGTTTTTTTAGAGGTTGGTATTTCGAATAGAGATAAAACTGACATTTTGTGGTCAAATCTGGCAACTCTAATGTCATTTATGTTCAATTTGGTTTGCCATTTCATTGTGAACAGGTTGACAAATGTGCAAATTTATTTCGAAAATAATGGTTCAGTTCGCGAAGTTTACCGCAAGATCCGTTCATTTTATGGTCGACATAATCGTCCATCAGAGCAATTAATTCGGCTAACCATGGATCGTTTTCGCACTACGTTTACTCTATGTGATAATACGTATCCGCAGAGACGTCGAACAGTGCGCACCGAAGAAATAATTGGCGCTGTAGAGCAAAGTGTTGAAGAGGACCCGAATTAATCGATTCGCCACCGTGCGCAGCAATTGGAGATTTGTCCATCAACTTTATGGAAGATTTTGCGCAAAGATCTCTTCTTACGACCTTACAAGATCCAGCTTGTGCAAGAATTAACGCCGCGAGACCATGCAATGCGTCATGATTTCGGTGTATGGGCCAAAAATGAGATTGATATCGATGCTGACTTTCATCGTAAAATTTTGTTCAGTGATGAGGCTTATATTGTGTTGAATAGCTACGTCATCAAGCAAAATTGCCGCATCTGAAGTGAAGAGAATCCACATGAGACCCTTGAAACGCCATTGCATCCACAAAAACTGACTGTTGCGTGTGCTCTATGGGCTGGTGGAGTCATTGGGCCATACTTCTTCCGAAATGATGCTGGAGAGTCAGTTACCGTTAATGGAGACCGGCATAGAGCCGTGATAACCGACTATTTTGTTCCCGAATTGGATGGAATGAATGTGGATGAGATGTGGTTCCAACAAGACGGCGCTACATGCCACACAGCGCACGTCACAATCGATTTATTGAAGGAAACATTCGATGAGCGCATAATTTCGCAGTCCATTCCAGCAAGATCGTGTGATTTGACACCATTGGATTATTTTCTTTAGGGATAGGTGAAGTCGCTCGCCTACGCCAACAAACCAGCACACATACTAAGCTTGCATTTTACATTGAATTTCATTCAGATTCTATCTTTTTCCCATTCATTTCCCTTGATTAAGAGACTGATTGAACTAAAAGTGCGCTTTAAGGGCCCACCCACATTCTTATCTGAAATGGAACATGAAGAAAACCTGCACAACCTTATTGGAAGGAACGAGAGTGACCTCTATAGAAAACAGTGTTGTGCATTTATATTGAGGGTGGCTTAGAGTGCACCTAGTAGGCATGACGTAGAAATTTTACTTGTCGCGTGGATCCGAGCAATATTGGAGACCTGGGTTCACATGCGAGCTGCGGCACATATATTATAACAGATGCAAATATGGGCTGCCACGTTTGTTTTTTATCTCTAAACGCGGCATTCAGATGATGTCCTATAAGGTTTATCCTATTAAATGTATGGGTTATTGGTAGAGTCCGAGCAAACATTCAGCTTCGGCTTCGGATTCACATCACATTCGGCCAAATTTTGCACCTTCGGCAAAACATCTTCGGCGACAAAAGGATGAAGGTTTAGCCGAAGCCGAATATTGAATTTAAGAATAACCTTTTACGTTATAAGGTTTTCTCTTTGTACAAAATTAAAAAGAACGGTAGGTTAAGGTTGCATCGGGCCTTCCCTAGCCCACTTGGTACTCTACATGCTGTGATTAATTTGTCTGCCTTGATAATTTTATCAGGGAAGAAACGCTAAAGAGTCCGGGAACTATCTAATTAATATGACATCGGCTGCAATAATACCGAAACTTCGGGTGCGTAGAAATTTTAAATTCGAGTTCCCCCAAAATCCAAGAACAGTTTCAGACAGGGTCTGAGCCAGGGGAAGAATGTAATCGCATATTGTCGGACAGGTGCTTTCGTGGAATGTGACAACCACAAGGCGTTAGGCGTTAGGCAGTTACGCATCAATCTTTCAAGCGGACATCTATTCGTATGTTTATGCGTTTGCTCGAAACAGACTTCAGGCTCTATGTGCTGTTGTGGTGAGTGCTAAACATCTAAGCTTCATATCACAGAATCTTTTTTTTTTGGCCGATTGGATAGCCATTTGCGATATTTTAAGCAACCAACATATGTAAAACTCCAAAAATGTTCTATCTATTGGCAATTCCAATCACAAATAACCATTCGCTGTGTTCGTGTTATCGGACTCATGTGAAATTGTTCTCTTTCTAGATTTGAAGTTTTTTTAATTCATCGTCTCAAACTCAATTCATCTTTATAAAAGTGAGCATTTTTTAAGTTGAAATGTAAAATTTTTCTTTTTAAAAATGATTGTAAAAAATACCGATCGAGCTTTGCATAAAACAGTTAGTTCAACTCATTCCATCTTTCGAAAATTGGGGGCAAGTAGTTGAATCGTGTTCTTCGTGAATAAGTCAATTTAAACGAAAAATATTTGTTGCAATACACTCCCAAGTAAGGCAACTTTAAACTGCTCACAAAACCCTTAACAACTAAACCTAACTTCTCCAACCATTGAAGCCAATTCCGAACGGCAATTTATTTTTGAGAAACATCTCATGACAATTCTTACTGTTGCAGTTTGTCAAACTTTGACAAGAGATGGGGCGGCGAACAAAAACCCTAAACAGCTAATCAAAAATCATTTTGTGAAGGAAAATTTTAAAAGTAACCTAAATACTTGGACTTCTGCCTTGAGGCAAACAACACAATGCATAAAATTGCACATGTTCCAACGAACAAGTAAAATCAAGACAAGCTCTGAGCTATTTATCGATCTTCAACAAACATCGGTCTTTTGTAAAAAAAAAAAAAACCAAGAAAAAAATTTAAAGACAAGTCAAAAACTCCCATCAGACATCAGTGACTTTGAGAGTTAGCCAAAGGAAATTTTAAGACGCCACTTCCGCCACATCAAGGGATATAAAGTGGGGGAAAAAATAGAAAGAAAACCACAACGAGAAACGTGTCCGCCTCTCCCTTTCAATGGAGCATGTAATCTATTCGTTGCATGCAGCCAGCATTTTATATCTCAGCACCACCAAATTTGTGTATAAGAAAAATAAAATAGGAAAAAAACCTACCCAAGGAAGTGATGGTGATAGCAAAAAAACAGAAAAATCTCACCGGGATTAACGAGCTAGTTAAACTTCCCTCAAACCACAAACGTGCACAAAGCAACCCCAAAATGATACTTACCGACTTTCGGAAAAAAAAGTAACGTTATCCCAATTAGGTTTACCTTTTCGCGCCCAAAATGTACGAGTACGAGTACGAGTTTCTCTTTAAATTCCACCCACAAACTTTATCTCATTGCAGAACACCAGAAATTATTTCACTCTAACCACACCGATAGATAGCACAAGGATGTTGGTTTTATTTATTTATTTATTTTTTTTGTGACCAGGCGAGAGGAAAAAAATCCTTTAAATTAGGGCGGTAACTTGTACATATACACACACACGAGAGCGTCCACAAGAACCGAGAGTTTTTATCCTGCGTTCGGGCGTTGTTAACGATGGCGTTAGATGCAAGCACAAATACCTATTTGCTTGTCGATGCTACTTAAATGCGTAATTACTTTCCACTCCTGAATCGATGAGCGAAAATTGTTTACCAAGACTTCGGCTTGGCTAAATATATATCCAGAGGGCAATACGTCCGGCTTGTAATTTTTTTTATATTCAAAAACAATTATTGGTTGGGGCACACGGAGAGCACGACCGAACTGCGGCTAACACATGCGAACACTTCGAGGGAACTTCTACAACTGGAAATGGAATAGAAATAGAATCTCGAATCTGTGGTTGCCCAAATGGACACACATAAGAAATGCTTTACTATGCTTTGGGCGATGTGCGAGTACGAGTACGAGTAGAGTATAGATGTGGGGCGTCGCGTCGCTGCTATCAGTTCCGGAGTATTCGCACTCACAACTCACGAGGGAAAAGCGATTTTCCTCTTGTACAGATACAGATTTTTCCCTCACACTAACACAAAGATGTGCAGCGAGTTCCAGTGGAACAGCCGATGGGGCTGTTCAAGTATAGAAACAGAGTCACCTGCTTGCATGGAAGTTGGATGTTTGTTTTATCACCAATGGAAAGTTGTTTACATCGTGCGCGGTGAGGGTGCTACCATAGTGCCATATATCTACATCAGTGCTTTGTGTTGGTGAAAATAGTTCGTGCGGCGCAGTATGAGAGGGTGTGGGTGCGTAGTGTAGTGAGTTTTGTATGGTTGGTGTCTTAGAAGATGGAAGTTCAAAAAGCTTAATAATTGTGTATGAATTATCGACTTTTTCGATGCAGCTTTGTCAAAAACTTAGCACGTATTTTTTAACCATAGAAAGCTAAATAATTTAGTACTGATCGGGTATATGAATGTGAAGCGGAAAAAAAAGTGCGCGATCTTGCATTTGTCTAACTGCCTCCAGTTGGATATTCCAAATTGTTTAAGGTCCTCTACCGATTGTTCGACCCACATTCATTCATGGTGTTCATTCGTTCTACATTTTCCAGACCAATGCACAGTATATTTGAACAGTTCGTTGTCCTCGTACAGCTCATTGTTTAATCCCCTCTAATTCATCAACTCACCCGTATGTTTAATAACCTCGTTGATCAACTGTTTTCATTTTGGCAGGAAACTCCGTTGCTTGAGTTTGTTAACCATATTTTCGTTGAGGTTGAAAGTTGAGCAACAAGTTGAACAGATGATGTGTTGCACATTGTTTGAAGTTCGTTGCTTGAATGCGTTGAACATGAATTGGGCAGGTAGTGGATGACCGCAATAAGTATTGATCCGAAGTTCTACGTCTGATCTACGGTAGTTTGAAATTTTGGTCAGTTGTGGACTTACCTAAATCGCACTATTAGCGTCTAATCATAGTGTTTATAAATTGTTTCAGGCGATCGCACAATACGGAGACAAGATCTTATGTGACTCTATTATTTGGCACAGTTTAGAGCGTCTGGGTACAATGGCTTAGTGATTAAGTGCGTTGGACCACTAAGCGTGGGATCGCTGGTTTAAATCCCCACCCGTACCAACCTAAACGTTTTTATTCGCTGTCCCACCTCTTGCGAACGTCTGACAAACATCCAAGAGTAAGAAATGTTATGAGAAGCATGTCAATAATAGAATTGCCGTTCGGAATTGGCTTTAAACTCTACGTCCCTCCATTCGTATCAAAAATATATCTTCGCACACACTTCTCCAACACACGGCTTTCGGTTCTGTAAAGTAACGATGCCAATCTTTGTAGTAAGATAAGAAGTAGACGCTTTCGAAGTAAGATAAAAAATGGTTTCGAAGTTAAGTGCAGCACCCAGGCTGAGAAACTGAGTTTTTGTTTTAATGAGTGCATTAACAGGACAAATTTATATTTAAAGTTTGCAATTTGTTAACCTCGACAAGCTGGTGTATGCTCTCTATTAAGTCATATCCTCATGTTTAGATCATTTTGATCGGGTGGAAGGAATTCTTGGAATTCTTATCGTAAACAGTGGAATTTGTGTCTTCTTCGCTGCTTAGTGCTCTGCAGAAATAGTAATTCCATACCGATGTTTATTCCTTATTGTTTGCTCGAAAAGCTCGCTAGCTATCCTCGACGCAATAAATCGAATTGCCTTTTATGTATTTAGATAGTACACGCAACGTAATTGCATAGTTCTACTGAAGAAAAGCACGATCGCAGTTAAACACAAGGATAACTGTTATCACAAAATATGTAGTTTACGAGGCAGAAGACGTGAGGCAAGAATCTACTACATTTTTACACGACCTTTGTGGTGGACAAGCTACAACCATGATAGAGGTATGGAAGTATGGAATTTTTGAGTTTGTGTGTTTTCTCTTAGAAACCACATTTTTAAGCAGGTTATCCGTTTTACTCAGACCACCTACTACTTCGACATTAGCGTGCTGAAAAGAATTTAAAAGAAACTACCGCATAACACGATGTTGAATGAATTCACTTCAAACGGCCCTAGCGAGGTATCCGTCGGAACGGAAAATTCTCCGATTTCCTACCATTCGGTGGATTTTTGCTTCGAGGTATTCTTCGAAACATTATTCCGACAGAAAAAAACGCACACCTAAGATATACGTTGCAGTGCGATGAAGTGCATTTTCAGTGACATTTGTGACAGTTTCACACCATTTTTTGTCCGATATCCTCCGACAACAAGTGGTTGCGGAATTTTCTTCCGATTTTCTGCAAATTAGAAAATTATTTTTTTTTTCATTTATGGGCAAGAGCAAATAAAAAAAAACAAGCACCAGGCAATATGAACTTCTGGTCAGATTTATGTAGGAGATACCAGAAGCTTTTGCAGTATTTTGGGATGAAGTTGCTGACCAAATATAATTTTTTTTGCTTTGCTTTGAATTGCGTTTTATAATTATTTATTTATTTAAATACAGTTTATTACTCCAAGCAGGCTAGTCTTTTCATACAACTCTTAAGTTTTCCAAATATAAGAACGATGATAGGATAACTTACGTCGCATCAGCCAGATCATTTATCTACTTGTGTTTCTCGATATCCTCGTTTTTTCTTTATTTTGCGCGCTTAATGCTTAATGCGATATCCATTTTTGTTCTAGTTCATTTTGAAAACACAAATTTTTATTTCTGGCACTTTTTTGACAACTCGGTTATTTAAAATATACGTTCAAACATAGAGATGGCTGTTTCGAAAATATATCGATTCAATATATTTTGAATGTGAATATCGGCATCTCAAAAATTGGTTTCAAACTTACGCTAGCAAACTTATTGGCATAATTTCTTACATTAAGTATTAAATGCCTCCCTCCTCTCGTCATATATAAGTTTAAAGTACCTACTGTAAATACAAATATGCGTCGACATATATCGGCTTTTCGATATATCGGCTTTTCGATATATCGGTAAATTTTGAACATCCCTATCAGAATCTAACATTTGTCGCATGTCAAATCAATGCGCCGTCGCATTTTATTTATTCTTTTCCGAAATCGGATACATCGAATGTAATTAGAGTCTATGACAGAGTATGGCCTCGCTAGGGCCGAAAGAAATTGTTAAACTCGTAAATAAAAACACCGAACTCTGTTAAACAATTTTTTTTTTGTTTTATGTGTTTGTTTTTCCGCATCGATAAAATCCTTATTTGATACAAATTACAATTAAAATATAAGTAAACGATTCTTAAATAACAGGAAATATTATGTATTAAACATATTTCATTCTACGTTTTTTTTTTATACAAATGAAAAACGAATAAGCTCTACTTTTGCTTCTGTCCTTGTTTGCCGGGTTTTTTGTTGAATTTCGGATTCTTTCTAAAGTCCTTCTTATTCGTTTTCAGCTGTCCTATTTGTTTGGGTTGGAACTTCTTGTTGCGGTTCTCTTTGATAGGCTTACCTTCGAGCAGCGGGACATCATCGATGTCAATCTTCTTTTTCGGTTGCACGATCTCCTTTTTGTTTTTGTTATTCTTTCCTTGATCAGGTGATCCATTCACCTTCTGGTTCGCAAACGTCTTTGTGTTTTCCTGCTTCGGTGCGTCTTTAACGGTATTCTGCTTCTTATCTACATTGGCAACATTTTGCTTTTGTTGTTGTGCGTTCTGTTTCTTGTTCTTATTTTTTCCCTTCTTTTCTTGATCAGTTGATCCATTCACCTTTTGGTCCACAAATGTACTTACATTTTCCAGCTTCGGCGCCTCTTTAACGGTTTTTTGTTTCTTTTCTACATTGGCAGGCTTTTCGGGGACATTTGGAACATTTTGCTTCTGTTGTTGGGCAATTTGTTTCTTTTTCTTATTTTTCCCCATTTTTTCTTGATCTGTTGATCCATTCACCTTTTGACTATCAAACGTCCGCGCATTTTGCGGCTTTGCTGCCTCATTAGCGGTCTTTTGCTTCTTCTCTACATTAGCGGGCTTCTCTGGGACATGTGCAGTCTGTTTCTTGTTCTTATTGTTTCCCTTCTTTCCTTGATGAGTTGATCCATTAGCTTTCTGGTCCACAAACGTCCTGAAATTTCCCTGCTTTGGTGCCTCTCCAACGGCGTTTTGTTTTTTCTCTACATTGACAGACTTCTCAGGGGCATCGACAGCATTCTTCTTCTTTTGTTGTGCATTTTGTTTGTTGTTCTTAGATGTGTCTTTCTTTCCTCGATCATTCGACCCATTCTCTTTCTGCCCGTCGAACGCCTTCACATTCTCCTTCTTAGGCGCCTCTTCAACGACGGCCTTCTGCTTCTTTTCTACCTTGACAGGCTTCTCAAAGACATTAGCAACATATTTCTTTGAATTTTCCTTCATTTTCTTCTTTTTCAACTGCAATTCCATCTCAGTTAGTAGGGGTTGGCCAGCACGCTTGCCGAGTTTTTTCTTTGGTTCAACATCTTCTGTTTCCCCATTTTCCTCATCGCCGCCCTCCTTCGTAATCTCCTTGGACAACTCCTTTTCATCTTCCTCTTGCTCCTCCTTGCTAATTGGAATTTGGTCAGAGAACTTCTTTAGCTTGGCAACGAAGAATCCATCCATGTTGTGTGTATGCGGATAGTAGCGTCTTGTCAGGTTCATGCTGGGATGGAACCTAAACTGTCTGTAGTTCACAAAGCCCCTTGTTCCAAAGTCCAATCCAGTTGGGACAAGCTTAACGTTACGTTTCTTCAGAACGTAATCAATGACCCACTCATTCTCCTCTGGCAAAATAGAACATGTTGAATAGACAATGTAACCACCAGTCGGAGACTTGGCGTTCACACAATCGATTGCGGTCAACAAGAGCTTCCGCTGCAAATTGTAACATCTCTGCACATCAATCTCTGACTTGGATGTCTTCACACTGGGATCCTTGGCCACAACTCCTGTACCGGTGCAGGGAGCATCTAGCAAAATACGATCGAATCCAGCTATAATTTTACGGAACTTGCAGCCATCCTCACAACTGACGACGGCGTTTATCACTCCCAAGCGATGGAAGTTCGCCACAACTGCCTTGATGCGGTCACGATTCGCATCGTTGGCAAACAGCACTCCGGTATTCTTCATTACAGCAGCGATGTGGGAGCCTTTTCCGCCCGGCGCTGAACACATATCTAGAATTCGTTCGTTCTCCTGCGGAGCTAGAGCCATAACAGGAAGCATACTCGAAGCACCTTGAATCATATAATGCCCGGCAAGGTATTCTGGTGTCGCTCCCAGTGGCACTTGAGAGCTGTAGATGACCAGACCGACTTTAGTCCACTTGCCGAGTGGATCCAGATTGACACCACGGTTTATAAGTGCTGCGGCTAAATCACGACGGCGAGTTTTTAGACTGTTGGTGCGGATGGTGAGTGGACGAGCGACCTAAAATAGTGAAAAAGCTATTAGTTTGTGTAGAAGGTGGTGGAATTAATTTTAAAATTTCTTTCTATGCATCGTTCCTCAATATTTCCCTATGTCAAAAAAATTACATTTCAATATTTCTTCTTCTTTTAAATCTTTCGTTCAATCACGAGCTATTACTATCTTCTAGATGAAAACCTTATCACACTGACTGTCAGTCAGTCCGTTCTCAAGGCGCTGGAGTCTTGTGTCCACAAATCCGAGCTGGCCTGTTCTGGTACTCTCGCTTAATGATTAAGTCATTATAATGATCTCGAAGATGACCTGGCAAGAAAAGGAGGGCAAAATGCAGATACAAAACTTGGGAGAGATATGACATCAACGGGGCATCTAAGGCTCTATCGCCCATTCTGATACATACTACATTGAATCGAATGGATATAAAGGTATTGGACATTACTACGCCATGGGAGAGGCTGTTTGCATTCCAGTTCCAGGTGTGAGACGCCAAGGAACGAAGCGAATCTGCGCTTTAAAGTCCTATCAGTCCTATAGTACCTGCTTAAAGGAAAATTGATGAACTTAACAAAACATCTCTTGGAGCACAATGGATCAAAGTAATAGAGGTGAGTGTCTTTGTGATTATTTACTTAGTACTAACTCTTCGTATGACACGTAGGCTCAGAATATATATTACAATTAGTTTCTAGATTGCTTAATATTAAAGTCGACAACTGGGAGGTATCAAGCGATGTATCGTTCTCCGATCATCACTATATCTACAAAATCAACAGTTAAGGTCTTGAAGAATCCTAGGAACACAAATTGGCGTGCTGACAAAAGCTAGGCAACCTTAATATTACTCAGGCTAATCCAGTGTCTAATTTCGACGCCGTTGGTAATAGTTCGAGGTTCTATTGCATCAGTCAACCTTCCCAGTGCTCCCCCTTTATACGGGAGCTCTTGAAGTTTGCACTCATCTCACTCTGCTTTCATTCCAAAATACAACCAGCGAACAAACTCATCCGGACGAGTGACTATATTCCTCCTTTTTCCACTTATCATTTTTTTTTTAATAAAAATAAAATCCCACTCACCTCAGAAGTCTCCAAATATTCCATGAGTTCATTCGTGGGGAACATGTCCATGAGTTTGCCCATCAAAAAATCATTATAGCTGTAGTAGAGGCACAAGTCCTTCTTGAGCACTTCGAGATACTCTGTACGATCTCGGCCTACCTGGCGGTACTTTTTGAAATCAGATAGTACCAATTGAATATCCTTGATTCGTTGCTGCACGTCTTGTAAGGTTATCTCCTTCTCTTCGTCGTCCTCCTCGGGGAACTTAAAGATATCCTGATTGTCCACTGACATTTGCATTTCAGCTTTAGCTTCTGATGCCTCTTTCTCCTTCTTTTTCTTCAGTTTCTTGTTAGCTTTCTCAATGGGCAACTTGTCGTCATCGTCTTCATCATCCTCACTATCGTCATCAGCTTCATCATCGTCGGCACCATCCTCTTCATCGCCGGAAACATCGAAATCGTCGTCAGAATTTGCCTCATCACCGGACAAATCATCCAGCTTTCCAACTTTAAGTGTGCTCATCGATTCATCTTCGGATTCATCTTCCTCTTCTTCGTCCTCTTCCTCGTCAGCTTCATCATCCTCCAATTCTTCATCAGCAGATTCTACTTCTTCATCGCTCGCTGCTTCCTCGTCATCATCATCATCGTCGTCGTCCACCTCTTCTTCGCTTTCTCCATCGCTACCTGCAGCAGGCGCTTGCTTCGCTGCCTTTTGCTTTGGTTTCAACCACGATTTGTTGTCATCAGTGAAACCCTTAACAGGAGCAGCTACCACTGCGGTTTCCTCCTCACCACTACTTTCATCAATTGCCTCATTATGATCTTCAATTGATGAGTTTGCCTCCTCCTCCTCGCTGTCGCTGGTGTAATGTTGCTGCTTCTTTGGTACGATCATCTTTTGCTTTTGCTTCTGCTTCTTCTGTTTGTCATCTTTTTTAGCGACACGCTTTACCTGCCGTTGTTTTTGACGATGTGAAAGCTTCTTATCAGTCTCTTCCATTGGAGCTAATAAAAATAGAAGCAATTAGATTAAGGATACATGCACCATCAGGACTTCAAAGACTTACCAAAAGTTTTCTTCGTGAATGTAGGCGGCTTTTGCTTCCTAGCCTTGCGGCCTGGACCTTTTTTAGGCTTTTCTGAATACTCTGCCTTTCTTCCCATGTTTTATAGTATTTTCGTATTGGTAAAACCGAAGAAAAAATAGAAGAATTTAATATTCTTTTTTATAAAAAAAAAAACGTGCCGCGCTATGAATTCAGTGACTTTACGCTCAAGCAGCAACAACACGTGGGGAATTGTGTCTTGTCAAAATTTGACATCTAAGCTCAAAGCAACCATTCCGGGAAAAGTGATGCCAATACTTGATTGTTATGGATGATGTTCAGAGGATTTTTAAAAGTTTAAATGGTTTCATCAGGAACTTATGACATTGATGCCTGGCTACTTGTTCACGGGAATGATCGTCATGTCGCACGAGACAGGTAGATTTTATGTGAGGCAGAAAGAAAAGAGAGATTGCACTAAGAATCCACCGAAAATTCACTTTCAAGTTGAATTCTCCGTGTGGGCATGAACGTTTCGGTTTCAAACCATATAACTTTTGACAGAAATCCTCATTTGAGATTTGCTTTGGAAGAGTGAAGACCGAATACAGGTACTAGAGAGCACAAAATTATTCCATTTCCCAAGACAAATTTTGTTTTTTTTTCAGATTTCAGCGTTCCCCTTCATTCAAATTGCTTTCATTCTTATGAGACTTTTTTGTGTGTGTAGCCACAACGTTCAGTGGAATGTCTTTCATTCCCATGAACGTGTAGCCAGGCTCTTGTAAATAATAATAACTTATCTGTCCGAAGTATACCAAGATGCGCATGTTGTCCGAAAAAGTCATAAAAAAGTTAATTTTGTTCATTTGGAACTTATGACATTGTATGAAAAAACAATCAGAAATAGGGGCTGAATTTCGAACCTATGGGTTATTACTCGCGCTGAGGTTAAACAGCTAATCTTCGGGAGTAATAAAGCTGATTATAGATCACATTATTTAATTTTTAACTAATTTTACAGGCTCGGCACGAAAACAGGTTCTTTCTTTTCGACGTGCGCTGCTAATCGCGGGAAAAATATCAAAGTCCTACGTTTATACAAAAAAACAGGAAGCCCGCGGGGATTGCATTTTAAAGTTGAGTTTTTATTTTTGGGCGCAAAATCAGTTTAAATCAAAACTTCATAGGTAAATCCAACTAAACGCATCCTATCCACAAATCCCTGAACACAGCCATTGCATTGGCCGTCATCACAAAATGAGGGTAAACAAACTTCACTTGTAGCTATTCCATCTCCATGTGATGATACATAAATCGTAAAACAAATTGCACAACAATGCCCGTGAATTGCAAGTCCAATTGTGGGAAAAACGCTTCCTTGAAGGTAAGGGAACCTCTGCCAATCCAACTGAATAGAAGTTAACCCAATTAATCGCTTGCAGCGTCCAAAAACTGGAGACGCCCTCTGCAAAGAATGTTTTTTCGGAGCTTTTGAAGCCGAAATACACCACACGATCTTAACAAATTCACTCTTCAAACGTGGAGAGAAAGTTGCCGTAGCTGCCAGTGGAGGCAAGGACTCTACAGTCCTCGCGCACGTCCTGAAACTCCTCAATGACAGACATGACTATGGCCTGCAGTTAGTTTTACTTTCGATCGATGAAGGAATCACTGGCTATCGAGACGACAGCCTGGAAACTGTTAAGAAAAATCGTGACGACTATGGAATGCCTTTGAAAATTCTCTCTTATGAGGAGCTATATGGTTGGACAATGGATCGGATCGTGGAACAAATCGGTCGTTCAAACAATTGCACTTTTTGCGGGGTATTTCGCCGTCAAGCACTGGACAGGGGAGCAAAGCTGCTGGAAGTTGATTGCATTGCTACCGGCCACAATGCTGACGATATAGCCGAGACAGTGTTGATGAATATTCTACGGGGTGACACAGCACGGCTGCAAAGGTGTACAGACATTAAAACAGGAGGTGGGGAGGACACTATACCTAGAGTGAAGCCACTTAAGTACGCGTATGAAAAGGAAATCGTGATGTACGCTCATTACAAGAAGCTTATATACTTTTCGACTGAATGTGTCTTCGCTCCGAATGCGTATAGGGGGCATGCGAGGGCATTCCTCAAGGACTTAGAGAGGGTTCGTCCGTCGGTGATAATGGACATAATTTACTCTGGCGAACAATTGCAATTTAAGGATACGGTAAAGAAGCCTGTGCGAGGCAACTGCACGCGTTGTGGATTTGTATCATCGCAGCAACCTTGCAAGGCTTGCGTGTTGTTGGAGGGACTCAATCGCGGCTTGCCCAAGTTGGGTATTGGCAAGAAGTCCAAGGGTGATCGAATGATTGCGAATCAGAACAAAGAAATAGCGTTGCGAGAAAAGGCGAATTTGGTCAAAAATGATTTCTAACTAGAAGGAAATGGTTTAATTGTTTAGGATAAATTGTGTTTGCTTAATAAAGTTGACGATTAGGAATGAAAAGAAGTTCTTGTTTTGCTTGAGGTTAAAGCCTAGCCTTCGAATATGTGGTCTGTGGCATAGTCATTGAATGACTAAGAAAATACTTCACAGGTTTGGAGCAAACATTAACTCCATCGATGTGCCTAATAATAGTCGATTAGAGATCTGGCGAATTATCCCAGAATACAACCACAGTCTTCAGGATAATTATGTCGAGTGCTTAAGTTAATTTTGAGTCATAAATAATCTTTCCCAAGTATACCCAGAAAGACAAAATATAGCGACCTGGATTGGTGGGATAGGTTCATCGAACAAATGGACAATAGTTTTAGCCCAAAGGAAATTTTAATATCCTTAAATGCATGTCTATGCACTTTGGTTCTGAAAGTTTGTGGGAAAGAGCATTCCACACTTGTTTTGAACGGCTTAGGAAGGAACTTTATAACAAGTATTCCTGGCATGGCGTGTAATGGAGTTGAGTTATTCTTTTGGTGGAAAACAATAAAGGCGAGCAGGATAAACTGCGATTGAGAAAGTCGTGTGATTTCGCCAGGACGTTGGTAGCTGATGCAGATTGTGGAGAGTGCGTCAAAACAGGGGTAAATAGGGGCTGCCCTCAAGGTGGTACTCTGTCTCCCCTCCTATGGTGTATCGTGGTAGACTCTCTGCTTACGGCTCTCAATTTTCCTGGAAACTACACTCAAGCTTATGCGGATGATGTCGCCGTTCTTTCTGTCGGCTCAAATCTAGGGCTGTCTGCTCTCAAGCGCAGAGATCCCTGGATTTGATCGATGTCTGGTGTACTAGTAATGGGCTTTCAGTGAATCCTCTTAAAACCACGGTTGTTCTCTTTACGAGAAGGAGAATCGTCACTGGTCTGTCCCATCTCGTGCTTAAAGGTGTCATCATCCCTATATCCGATGAAATCAAATATCTGGGTGTAATCCTCAGTAAAAAAACTTCTATGGTCCAAACATGTCGAATCGAAAACCGAAAAGCGCTGTCGACTTTCTGGCAGTGTAAAGGCGCTTTTGGTAAGACATGGGGCTTGTCTCCGAAACGGGTCCTTTGGATCTAGACGGCCATGATTAGACCGCTACTCTCATACGCATCAGTTGTTTGGTGGAACAGGCTTTCGCGGACACGTGTTACTGCTTCTTTTGCCAAACTCCAAAAAACGGCATGTCTCGGCTGAACAGTGGCCTTCCCTAGCACCCCGGACTCTGCTCTATATGCTTTGATGAATCTTCCTCCCCTTGACTTATATATCATGGGATGTACGCTAAAAAGCATGGTTTTTGGTACCATGTGCCCTGGAATTTTGAAGAACTTGCTCGAGAATTATCTTTTGACCCCTGTCTTATGGATATGCCGTCTGATGCAATGACACCTGAAATCCTTCTGCGAAAAAACTACCACGTCAACTTTCCACAGGTAACGGAATGGCTTCGGTCAGACTCTGAACCATGGATTGAATGCCATCGTATTTTCACGGATGGCTCCAAAACCGGGCAGGAGTCTGGTGCTGGAGTCTTTGTGGAATGCGATGATATACGACTTTACTACCCCTTGGGTAAACATGCATCTGTTTTCCAAGCGGAGATTTTTGCCATCCTAATGGCTATGCGCTATATCGTGAACAACAGGTGGAGGGCTAGAGGCATTTGCATCTGCAGTGATAGCCAAGCTGCATTAAAAGCGCTTCTAAACCCTCTCACCTCGTCCAAGTTAGTGCTTGAACTCAAGCTTTCTCTGAATTTGGTCGGAAGACTGAAAACAGTGGATCTTGTCTGGGTACCAGGTCACACTGGCATCCAGGGAAGATCTCGGATGAGCTTGCTAGGCAAAATTCAGAAGAAGTTTTCTCAGGACCCGAGCCTGTGTTGGGTCTGCCTGCATCTTTAGTCATGTCTTCTATCGATTCTTTGGTTTCTCGTGAACAGAAGATTCGGTGACGCGATTGCGGTGGATGTAGACAGACCAAACTACTGCGCCCGGACATTCAAATCCATTTCCATCGAAGGTCACAAACTCACCGAAAATGAAATGCTTGCCTATTTCAGCGATGCATACAGCATTAAATTCCACTCTATTGGATTTATTCCATTTAGGAAAGCTGTCAATGTTGGAACGGATTGACCTTAACATACGTTGCCGTTCTCATCCCCGTTCCCGTTCAACGAAAGAAACTGAGAGTCGTTGACCAGAAAACCAATTTGAAAAGCTGAGAGTTCTGTCACTAGCGAAGGAATACATAGGATTAGAAGTATCACTAAGTACATCATTAAAATACGTTACGAGTCGAAAGCAAAACAGAGCCTTGGGAAACACCTGCATTTATTCGGTGAGTTGCGGACTTGAAATCTTCTAAAATAACATAAATTTAACGGTCCGAAAGTGGAATTCAGTAAAATGATTTTTCAGCGTTTCCAAGAACTTGAAATGAATAGACGTAAGTGCATTTGGTCGGTAGAAGTAGGGAGAGAATAAATCGCCTTTTAGAAAGAGTTGGACGCATCCTATATTTGAAATTCTGCGGTGTCATAGGGCAAGAACCCTTACCCTTACCAATGCTTTCATTTTACCGGCATCAACGGTGTGGCGACCCGAATTTTGTTGATGTTTCTGAATTCACGCCCTAAGGAGGAGGTAGAGTAGGAGGACAGTAACGACCCCATCAGCTTACTTATATTATTTGTCAACTCAAACTCGCGTTTATGAAAGGTTTCCGAATGCGTTATATCAGTTATGACGCTGCTTCCCTTACACCTTCCACCGACTGCACACCATTTTTTGATGACATTTCATCAACTTTTACAAATAGTACTTCACATTTCCCGTCCAACGCTTAATCACAGACAGCGGTTATTCCATTGAGACAGAATAAGAAATAGAAACACCTCGACCAAGCGAAATCACAGAGAAACAATTTGTATTTAGGTAAATTTTATTTTTTATTTCATTTAAAGAAGACATTTTTACATTTTCTTGCTTCTTTCATTTGAACCACAATCGAGCTTCCATCGTGCAGAGATGCATTAACCCTGTGTATAGTTCTGTAATAAAAAAAACAGAACATTAAAAACTGTTCATTTACAATGCAAGAGACTTGTTTAAATTTCGTTAAGCTTCAGCAACAAATTAACGGTGGAATCACATTGATTCATATGAGGTGTCAGAAAATATAGTATCATCAGTGCCAACTTAAAATAAACTAAATTTATCGGATAATTACCTTAAAGTCAGGAAGATGGAAAATTAAACTGGTGGCACCATTGCAGTAATCTGTAACAAAAAAAAAAGATCACTGTTTTAAAATACGTTCGAGAATGATACAAAAAATTGATCAATTATTGTCAAGCATCAGCTACAAATTAACAGTGGAATCACATTGATTCATATGAGGTGTCAGAAAATATATAGTTTCATCAGTGCCAATTTAAAATAAGCTAAATTTGTCAGATGATTACCTTTTTGCAAGATTCATTGGCCAGAACCAGTAATAGATCCCTATATCCTCATCCATAAGTCAGGATTCATTTGCCATTGAATGCACCATTGATCTGCAAATAAGAAAATGAATTAAATAAAATGTTACTGACACTGTTCCTTGTTGGAATGAAAGAGTTTTCAGTATTAAAATGTGATTCCCACGAAAAAAATATGCACCGCAAATCTTGTCTAGACAGATTTGGGTTATGCTTGGGCGGGAATACTTTATTCTTCGAGCGAAAAAAAGCACTAGAATAAATGGATTAAATTAGACCAGAGACTCATGCTCGAATAGAGTGGGACTAACATAAATGAAACTTACCTTTGATGCAACATACATGGATCGTCTTTGATGATTTCCACGAGCCTAATAGCAGGAAAAGTTGAGCATTGCACGAATCATCTGAAAATAAGTGAATCAAGTTAATAAAACGTTATTTAACTACTGTGTGTGTATGAGAAAAACAATAAATTTTTTAGTCTTGAGATGTAATTTCCACGAAAAAAATATGCACCGCAAATCGTGTATAGACAAATTTGGGTTATGCTTGGGCGGGAATAATTTATTCTTCGAGCGAAAAAAGCACTAGAATAAATAGATTAAATTAGACCAGAGACTCATGCTCGAATAGAGAAGCAACAGAAACAAAACTTACATTAAATAAAAATATATTTATTTATTTACATAAAATTGTTGCAAAATTCTAAATCACATGTTGCTGAGGTAACGACAGTGAGGATAGCCTGTGCATTATTATAGCAGAACGTTTGTTCTACGGCAAACAAATAGGTTTATTCCGTAGTTATATATAATCTGCTGGCGAAAGTAATTGCTTCGAAGTTACGGACAGCCAGTTTCATTGTTTGTTTATACCTGGGACTAAACTATAGTCCCGTAAAATACTTAATAAAAATACAAGAAGCACTTTAATATACATATGTGCAATGAGTGGAGATATATTAATCGTTTGTAAATTATATCGTATTTTACTTACATCATGATTTTCTCTTCAATGTATGTTATCCATTTTGAAACACCAGTCTTATTTTTATTATATATTGAAACATAATTTTAAACTCAACTTTTCCACGCGGAGTCAAACTACAAATAGACAGAATACTTGGTTTTTCTGCAGGAAGTAAATTTCAAATTAAAAATGGCTGATGCTGCTATGGGCCTATTCACCACCAGGTGGCTGAAATAATTAAGGCGAAGACATTTTTTTTTTGGAAAAATTTGTTATTTTAAATTGTTGATGTGTATCAATTACTTTTCCAAAGATTTATCCTTTATCCATTAAGCTTTAAGCTTATTTCTGTGGCCGATGAAATTGTTTGTCAAAATAAATATTTGGAATCTATTCATTATTTTTGGCAGTAAAAAAAAAAACAAATATATAGTTTTATTGCTGGTTTATGCGGTCACACAAGTTTATTATTGATATTTTGGTCTGCAGACTGTTTAATCTGTGATCTTACTACTCTTACAACTTAAATATCATTGACGACAGAGAAACAAATCTCTCTCTAGTTTTGTGCAATTAGGTGAATAATTAAATTCATCTTTGGGAACTGGTAAACTTTTTAGGATGATATTTACAGCAACCAGATGACTTCGGAAACTCAGTTCTTCCATATATGCATTGAATCCGTCAAGAAAACTCAATGACAATTTCTTAGAGACATTCTTGATGGCTTAAATGAACACCTGGCGCCATTTTCTTTCATAATAAAAAGGTTTTTTTCGATGCTTCTAGCTAGCGATCAATTAAGAAGATATATGAAGGCGTCAAGCAATGACAAGACTAGCGCGTTGCTAAGGGTGCGATTAGACGGTCATCTGGATAACATGCTGACGTCCGAAAACTTTTTTGAATCTGCAGTGTGTACAAAACAGTTTATATGAAATTTCTATATATTTAGTACATTTTTAAAGCTATGTTTTATTGTACGAAAAATATTAAAAAACAAAAGGAAAGGCTACAGTCCGCTTGGGGTGAACAGTACGATACCCTATCAATATCCCTATATGCCCCAAAGAAAAAAAGCATTAAGAAGGTGATGGATATCATTTCATTCTATGAAATTTACAAAAAAAAATTTTTTTTTTGAAAAAAAACGCCCCCAAAAAGTGGGCGTGGCCAAAAACTTTGTATGGGCGATATATTGGAAAAAATATTTTCTAAATATCTTGTTAAACATTTTTTTCAATTTCTATGAAAATTTTCGCTGAAAACAGCATTTTAGTGAAAAAAGCCCACAAAAAGTAGGTGTGGCAAATAATCTTATATGACAGACTTATAAAGGAGACTTACATATCTTGTAAAATACTCTATCTCTCTAACTTTAGCCTTAAAATGTTTTTTTCTAAATTGTGGGCGTGGCATTGGGCGTATTCAAAAAATGTTTACACTTAACCATTTCGGAGCCCTAGGGAAAATGTGGTCCAAATTTCAGCTTCCTAGCTTAATTTTAAAGGCCTAAAAATAGCATACGGACGGACGGACATTGCTAGATAGTCTTAGGTTTTGGTCCTGATCATAAATATATATACTTTTATGGGGTGTTACAAACTATGTGTCAAAATTAATATACCCTTAGGATAGGGTATAATGACACAATGGTAATCATTTTTACAGTATGCTATCCTCTACCGTCACTTACTACCCTCAGTAGTAAACTTTCGTAACAGATTTGTAAATTTGAAAATTTCCGAAGTAGATTTGAAAACGAAAGAAAAAATGTCAGTTGGTTGGAAAATTGAATAACACAGTGATGTCCCTTAATCTCATGTGGTTTCATACTAAAAACAAGAAGCATTTTTTGGTATGCAAAAAAGGAGTAGGACTCAAAAAAGCGGACCAAAATTTGTTTCTTTCCTAAAATTGGAGTAAATTTACTGCGTTTGGTGTAAGGTTCAAACGCTGATGTTGTGTCTTATATTGAACATTTTACTACTTCTTTCTAAAACCGCGTTTCCTAAAATTTTCGCAAATTTCTTTCTTTTTGAGGAAATTTATCCCCACCGCATCCATTTTGACAGTTTTTACAATTTTAAATTAGGAAAATAAGGGAACTGTCCCCTTGAGTTTATGGTAAGTTTATTGAGATATTTCCTTGGAGAATTGTCTTAGAATGCCAAATATAAAATTCATCGAATCATAACAAAACTCAAAAGAATTCAACCTCACAAGAGCTTGTGACTTTTTAGTTATCACAACCGCAAAATTGGGGTACCTGTTATTCTGCAGAAGACATTGTTACTCCTATTTCTATTCACAAATATGAAAATTATATCCTGACTCTGCCATTGTGAGGGCTTCGAAGTCACAAGGTCTTGTGAGGTTTGTTGTGGTTCGATAACATTTTCTGGATTATTCAACATAACCAACTTGAGCAACTTTTCTAATGAAAGTATATTTTTCGTAATTTGTATAGATTAATTTAAAAATAAAAATATAAAAAGATATGTAGTAACGATAGAGATAACTCCCAGTACGATGCTCGAGTATTGAACGTCGAGGTGGCCGCCAACAGTCGGAATTAGGTGGGCCAGTCTAATTTGGATTTTAAATGATTTTATTGTGGACATCACTTGTGGGCATCTCCAATTCTGTTCTGCCAGTAACTGCAAAGCATCGATCAATTTCAATTGCTAAAATTTCAATCAAATGCAAAAGTCGTTAACATTTCAAAGTCTGTTTGTTATACACACCTTTGATCCAAAGTCTGCTGCTACCACACCTATATGAACGTTTGTATACACAAAAGGGACAATACAAAAGGGCTGATTCTGAAATGACGACGTTGAAATTATTATAGCAATAAAACAGCAGGGAGCGCCTGGTTCCTACCAAATGTGTACTCAAGTCGTCTTGTAATCAATCGTGTTCCCAAGAAGTACGTCGAAGACGTCAGTGCACACAACATCAAGAAGATATAAGAAACAAGAGAAATTTCATAGCGATTTTTAACGTTACTATGTAGGCTCCACACCATATTAAAAGTAGCTTTCATTTGATATAGGCTTTCAGCAACAACAAAACTACCATGCTTGTAAATCTTACTCGCTTCACGCAGCCGATCAACTTCTTCAGCCATTAAGAGAAACCTATTGGATATGTATCGCAAATAGTAGAGAAACGCAAGGACACACCACCGATTAATGACACCGGAACACTGACGAGACAAAAGTGCCAGAGCCCAGTTCTTTTGTCTTCCATAGGTGGAAACGATTACCGTGACTTGAACTAACAGCGGTATTACCGACATTAAAAGGAAGTCTCTATTAAATGTTTTGTCCAAAGAGCTGGGGGGTGGACCCGTGTTTTCATTTATGTCGCTGATTTGTTGCCAAATGACTAAATCCGTTTTTCTTTTGACAAGCGATTCCAAAATTATAATTACGTGGGCTACAAGTGTTCCAGTAACTTGTACAGTGTCCAAGACCATGAGGACTGGCTTTGCAGCGTACGCGAAGATATCATTACGCAAAGTGTATTGCATAATAGCTTCCATAAGAACAAGTATTAGATTGAGTGTTATTATTATGAAAAGTTTGCAATTCGAAACGTGCAATGGCGGAATCGAAAGGGAAAATGAAATCACTTGAAACGGAAATGAGGCGGGTAGAATACTGGTAGTAGCCATGGTTGGTGTTTAGTGAGAACTATGCTTGGGTCTTGTTGAGTACAATTTATTTAGGTATGCAATTAGACGCTATTCATTAATTATCCTTTGGTGGTTAATTAATGAGTGTTGATCACGATTGACATACACATGCTCATTTGTAAGTTATAAATGGTTTTTTTTAATATTTTCGAAGTGTTTTTGTCTGAGGAACATTAACTGAATCATTTGACCTAATCATTGTCTTAAAATGAAGATTAAAAAAAAAATATTCTGCACCATTTGTTATGTAGCTTACGCTTTTGGCATCCCCAAAAAGCTCGTCCGTCTGTGCCGGATGACGATGGAAAACTCTCGCTGCTCCGTCAAGGTTGGTACTGACCTCACAATAGTTTTCGATCTCAAAAAAGGATTCCAACAAGGTGATGCGCTATCATCAACATAATACTTGAAAAAATTGTAAGAAAGACAAAAGTCAACTGCAGTGCCACAATTTATTTCAAGTCTGTGCAATTGCTAGCATACGCTGACGACATAGACTCTCTGGTGCGTTTGCTAGTATTGAAACTGAAGCGGCATATGCAATGGGATTTGCAGTTAATGAGGCAAAAACTAAGTATCTGCTGTCGACAAAAAGGGAAACACAACATCGACGAATAGGACAAAACGTCACAATAGACAGCTACAACTTTGAGGTAGTCGGGGACTTTATCTACCTCGGCTCCGCTATACGATTTGACAACAACGAGAATACCTCTTGCCAACCGCTGTTTCTTTGGGTTGAGAAGGCAATTTAGTAGTAAGGCGTTCTCCCGAAACACCAAGATAACCCTATACAAGATGCTTATCATCCCAGTTCTGCTGCAACGCGCTGAGGCATGGACCTTATCACAAATGATGATGAGCGAAAAATCCTTCGCAAAATATTCGCCCTGTTTGCGTTGATGGGTTTTGGAGAAGAAGATTCAACGACGAACTATACGAGCTGTACAGCGACATCGACCTAGTGAAAAAACTGCGCATTGGGCGCCTAAGATGGCTAGGACATGTAGAGCGAATGGACAACAACGCCATCCCAGAGGGACGAAGTAGTCAAGGAAGACCTCGCATTAGGTGGCGTGCACATGTAGAACACGACCTCAATCAACTTGAAGTAACCAAGGTCCGGGCTAGTTGGAGAGGCATGTTGATTGAGGCCCAGGTTCACTCCGAACTGTGGCGCCATCTAAGTAAATAAAGGTGCGATCAGACGGTCATCCAACCTTGTCATTCGGATGACATGCTGAAAAACTTGTTTATTTCAGACGAGACTACCACTTAAGGATAAATTCTACGTCATAGTGACGTCAGGGTGTCATCCGGATGACAAGTTTGGATGACCGTCTGATCGTACCTTAAGTATGGAACCTTCGTCCGCGAAATCAACAAAAGAAAAAATTTGTTAAAAATACATACGTATTTATTTATTTGTTATCAAGTATATAATAAAATAAAACCAAGTAGCTTAGGTATTGTATTTTGTTTGCACTTTTAACGATTTCCATTTTCACTTCCAGTATAAAAGACATCGTCGTGGCTTTTTCTTAAAAATCATATTCAAGTGCAATTTTTTGGGTTAAATCTGTAATTTGTATAACACATTTTTAAAGAACACGCTTTCGTTGCAATAAAATATGAAAAAATGTCTAATAATATTATTATTTTGACTAAAATCAATTTAGTAGTTGTGTAGAATACGACTCTTAATTCATTATTATTTTCGCATGATACTTCCTGTTGCTGTTGCGGATATGGAAGAACCTTGTATGTAAAGCCCGTAATAGATGAATATTCAATAAAAAAAACTAAAACAATTAACACTTTCCACTTTCCACTTTGCACGTTCCACTTCTTCAAGTTTAGATCGGTTTGTAGAGAAGAGTGGTAACGTATTTCTTTCGATAACGATGTGTAGCACTTAGTACCATGACACCGTCCTTAATAGAGAGAGCATACAAGTGATTCAACATCACGTGATTTGGTTCAGGAAGTAAAGTTGGTTCACACTGTGTGGAGGGGACAAATTTATTTTGTGTGTCAAGGAATTGAATTTCAGTTAATACTTACTGATACTGGTGTATCCTTGTTGAGAATAACTTGTAGTAGATGTGGCGGCAAAACTGGTGGCCCAGATACTTTTTCCCATGGCTTAGCTTGTGGCACTTCTTGAGAGTATTCCTTCTCGGCATAGTTGATCACGTTCTCACTATCCTTGGCGAGAGCTTGAAACACTTCGAAATCAGATTGGCGCACGCAAACTAGATTGTTTTTAATGCCATTGGGATCGTCGATGCTTTTCTGAAATGAAAAATGTGAGAGAAAAAAAAATACATCTTGTGCTTTATAAATTGAATATTAGGCATAAACTGCCCATACAGGACCTAAAGCGCGCCACATTCTTATGTCATATATGTTTACATCAAGAGCTGAGAAGAGATAAGTCTGAGGTACTCCCAAAAAACTTTTTGGATTTTTTTTCCAGATTTGAAAAGGAAAAAACGCAAAAATTATATAGTAAATAATAATAATTATATAGTAAAGTAAAGTATATAGTATAGTAAAGAACAAAGCTGTAGAAAGTTTTTCTTTTATGACTCATTATTTATGGCCCCCTGAAATGACGCGAAAAAAATTATATGGAAAAAAACGCCCAAAAATCTCCCCAATTGAAAAGGGGAACTCTATCGATGCAGGTAATTCATCCCATAACGAGTTTTGGGCTCAATTTCCATATTTGCTTTTTCTGACGTAATTTCCATTTTACTTTTTGGCTCTTTTTCCTAAAATTTTAAATTAAATAAAATATTACGCCTAAATTATTTTTGCCTTTTTTTCTAAACACTTTTGGGCGTAATTTCAGGGACCCTGACACTTTCTAGGTCCAGAGCTGACACCCTACTCCTATAGCAGTTGATCTATTGCGTTTTGGCCCAAATTAGATTCAACTGCGCAGTATGTATGTACAATTGAAATTTCGAAAATTTCGAACTCAAACTGAGTATATGGGATGATATAACGACTGTAGAGAATTCCAAAAAAGTTCAAAGTTCGTTTACAAAGTTTTTGGGGTTACATCACTATTTTTCTAGAAAATGGTTCCAAGGAATAGTTTAAGTTTTTGGCATAAAATTCGAATAACAGTAATTTATAAAACCGATCTCAAAAACTAATAAAGGGAATTCCGAAAAAGTTTACTATTTTTTTATGATGTTAAGCTCAACAAATCTGCTATTAAATTAAATTCGTTTTTCAAAAACTGCACTAACGAATTGGATAAATTTTTGACATTTGAACAGTTATGTAAAATGTTTCCAATGTGCGAAATTAAGAATGATTTCTTAATTTTTCAAAACCTAAAAAGTACAATAAGGTTTAGGCATACGTTGGTTCAGTAGAGTTTAAAAAAGAAAATCTAAGAGAATTCATAGAGGTTTTCAAACCATAAGATGAGAAGTGGAAAAGATTTATATAGGGTCCGTCAAATAACTTTTTTTTTGTTTTAAATGCTATAAAAAAAAATCAAATTTATCAAATTTATTTTTTTATTTGAAAGTACAATCCTTCCGGTTAATAATGGAAAATAATTTCATTCAAATGGCTGCCTCGGCTGGCCATGCAGTAGCCTACACGATCGGTCCAATTTTTAAGCACATTATCGATTGTGTGCAGCTGTATTTCACCAATGGCTTCACGAATATTGTCCTTTAAAGCGTCATTTGTCTCTGGCATGTCGGCGTAAAACTTATCTTTTACGGCACCCCACAAATAATAGTCCAACGGTGTCAAATCGCAGCTCCGCGGTGGCCCAACGACATCAGCTCTGCGGCTGATAATTCGATCCATTCGATCCTGATCAAAAACCAGGGCGCAAAACATCGGCTGTGTGGCACGTAGTGCCGTCCTGTTGAAACCAAATGTTGCCAATATCCTGTCCGATAATGATCGCCATTGACTGTAACTGCCACTCCTTGCTTATTTTCGAAGAAAAATGGCCCAATTATGCCTCTGGACCAAAATCCGCACCAAACAGTGACTCGTTTTGGGGATATCGGCTTTTCAATGTATGCGTGCGGGTTTTCTGTGCCCCAAATGCGACAATTTTGCTTGTTTACATACCCGCCAAAATCAAAATGATCTTCATCTGAAAAGATGATTTTTTTTGGCAAAATCGGCATCTTCTCTAAGTCGATCGCAGGCCCACTTAGCGAAGCGAAAACGCATTGGATGGTCAGTTGGCTTCAACTCCTGAACCAATTGGACTTTGTATGGCGTCAAACCAAGGTCTTTATGCAAAATTCGTCTCAATGATGTCTCCGAAATGTTCAATTGTTGAGAACGACGTTGAATTGATGTTGATGGCGCTTCACGCACACTTTCTGCCACAGCAGCAATTTTCTCGGGTGTACGCATTTTTTTTTGGCTTTTCGCGCTTTGGTTTATCGATGAGCATGCCAGTTTCTTTCGCTTTTTTCACAAGATAACGAACATACGGAGCTGACGGTGCTTCTCTTCTTGAAAAATCCGTACGAAATGTTCGCACACATTCTGCAACATTACCATGATTTTCAAAGTAATGTTGCAATATTTCCCAGCGTTGTTCAAGCGTATACACAACCACATTTGTTCAGCGGAAGGATAAAACTAATTATCTGTCAAATCAGACATGAGCTAAGTGTTACCATTCGCGAAATAAGCACTAGTTGATAAAAAAAACGTAAAATGGCGGACCCTATATTTAAATCGCCAAAAAGAATAAATTTAGGTGCACTGTGACATAGGCTGAATTCCAAAACGCAGTACTTTTGCATTACTGCTTAATCAAAAGTCAAGCGTTCGAAAATGCAAACTATGATGCAATGCATACTTTTCTAAAACGCATTGTGAACGCATCAACTGCGCAAACAAAAGCAAACAGACCATCGTAAATAATTATGATGCATAACAAATGCAATGCATGTGGCAAGAGTACTTCAAGATCTCAACATTCACAAATCCGCTGGCCCAGATGGTATTTCCCCTATAGTTCTGAAGAGGTGTTCTTCCACGCTGGCAAAACCACTGCGTAAGCTTTTCTATCTGTCCTATTCTTCAGGGCTCTTTCCGAGAAGATGGAAAACAGCATTTGTCCAGCCCGTCCCAAAAAAAGGCGAATCTTCCTCTCCCTCCTCTTACCGACCAATTGCACTTACGTCCCTTCTTTCCAAGGTCATGGAAACGCTGATAAATCGTCAGCTTATGAAATATCTCGAATCCCGAAAACTTCTTAATGACCGGCAGTACGGTTTTCGCAGCAACAGATCCACTGGTGATTTGATGACATATCTAACCGAAAAGTGGAACCAATCTATTCACCATGGTGGTGAAAGCAAGGTCGTTGCGCTTGATATTTCAAAGGCATTTGACAGAGTTTGGCATCAAGCTCTCTTGTCGAAAATGCGTGCACTTGGGATCGATGTTACCCTTCTTCAATGGATTAGAAATTACCTTTCGGACCGTTCAATACAAGTTGTTTTGGACGGTTTCAAGTCTGCAACTCACCAAATAAATGCTGGTGTCCCTCAAGGCTCTGTTTTGTCTCCGACTCTCTTTCTCATTTTTATCAATGACCTCCTGTCTGTCACTTCTAATCCAATCCATTCCTTTGCTGATGACAGTACCCTCAGCTTTACATATTCGTTTCCTGGGCAACGCCCCTCATCTTCGGGCGTTGAACTGGAACGGCAACGTATGTTAAGCTCATTGAATTCCGATCTTGACAGCATTCTTAAATGGGGTAAAACCAACAGAGTGGAATTTAATGCTTCCAAAACGCAATGCTGTCTGCTGTCATTAAAGCGAACCCCTAATTCTCTGCCATTATCCATGAATGGCACTTGCATCGCTGAAACCGAAAGACTTTCCATTCTCGGTATGTGTGTTAATGACAACCTTCGTTGGAATGACCACATATTTGATGTCGCCAAGAACGCTGCGAAATGTCTAGGCTTCCTAAAGCGATGCAAGAAATATTTCACCCCTTCTGATCTGGCTAGAATCTACAAGGCGTTTATTCGCCCAAAACTTGAGTACAACGCTCATATCTGGTCTGGTGCACCAATAACATATTTGGAGCTACTTGACAGGATCCAAAAACGTGCGGTAAAACTTATTGGCGATCGAGACATCGCGAAATCACTTGACTCTCTTAGTCATCGTCGTAATGTCTCCTGCCTGTCATTGTTTTATCGGTATTTCCACCACAAGTGCTCAAATGAAATAGCCAGTTGCATTCCACCCCTACAGCAATTCAACCGCAATACTCGCCTTGCGAGGAATGCACATCAGTTTACCCTTAAGCCTGTTTTCGGACGTACTGTGAAATATAAAGATTCCTTTCTCAACCGTACAATACGAATGTGGAATGCTCTACCACGCTCTGTTTTTCCTTTGCATTATAATTTACAAACATTTAAAACCAACGTGCATCGGTTTCTCCCTTTCTCTAATCCTTCATTTCCCTAATGCCCGCACTGTGTCACTTCATTATAAGGGTATCCAAAGTCCCTTTAGTGCGCGTACATTATAAAAAAAAAAAAAAAAAAAAAAAAAAAGCAGCGCAAAAGAATTTATAACCTGGCATCAGAAAAGCTGTGTGCATTCATAATGCGCATTGTTTTGACGTTTTGGAATTTAGCTATATTTCTTCAACAATTGGGAATATAACAAGCGAGTTTGCAATATGTGGTGGCATATAGAAAGTTCCGATAGTGCATTTATTTTCGCCATTGAGGATATCGATGAAATAATAGTCACAAGACTGAGTGCCGTTAGAACACTTGATGACGTTAAAACACTCTCATATATTTTCTAACACAGATGGCAACACCTCCTCCTGTTGAGTGAATTCGATCAGCCCGGTAAGGCTTTTTAAATCCTCAATATCAATTAAACTGTTCCCAAATGTCATTCTGAGCTCATCAAATTTATTCACAAGACTTTGTGCATTTATGTGGAAAATTTGCAAGCCATTATGACTTTTGCATAGTGTTCAACAAAATCTCAATCTTCCATAGAGTGGCAGCAGTGGTCTCAACCCAATTCGGCTGCTTTCCTGCAAAATATATTATTTTATCTGCACTATATGCCTGACGTCGATTTGTTTTAAACCTTGTTTTGACGTTTACGAACATACTTTATTTTTGACGACTCGCGGAAGTGCAAAGGCAATGTAGATCATTCTGTAGGTCGTTCTGAAAAGCAATTCCGAAAATATACAAACTTGACACCAATGGACACTGCAAATATCAAATTAACATTAGTTGCTATGTTCATCTACCTATGACCATCAACATTACAAACTAAAAATAGTCGACTCATCGGAAAGCCGACTGTGTCTTGAAGAAGACGAAACCGCAGAGCGAATAAGAACGACAACTTTTCTTACAGAAGTAATAAGCACTGATGCTATTAAGAATCTTTCTGCTGATCGTATCATCAGCTACATTAAGAAAGTAGAGGCGCTACTTTCCGAAGCAATATTTCTGACTTTCAGCACAAAAGATCTTCTAGGTCGAAGTGCAATCCCTATCGCATCGGCGAGTCAAAAGATAAAAAAAAAAAATGTTCACTTATCAATTACCTCGATGAAGAAGGAAGGGACTAGATTCACTCACGTTTCCGAGGTCACTGACACATATTTTGTTTGTTTATGTACGGCTTAGTACATTATGACTCGGACTACTGTTGACTAAGTGGTTTTAGATGTGAGTAGGTACTACAAATAAGCTTAAAAAAGAGCATTGTTTGTTCATGCCCATTCCGGGCACTTTTTAATGCATCAACTAATAAAGAAACTGCTTGGTAGTATATGATAACTTGTTTATAGCAAAGCATTAAATGTCTTTTATAACTATGTAACAATTGGCAGGCTTTGAAAATACAGTCGAACTTCGATAACTCGAACCACCACTTGCCACAAAAAAAATTCGAGTTATCAAGTAAAATACAAAATTCATATAAATATGTACATATATGTATTTATTTGCGAATATATAAGACAAAAAAAGTACAGGAAAGGAACATATGTATTTATTATTTAAAATAGTCTGTTATACATGACTGAAAAGTATTTTTATTTTGGTGTTCAAAAAAATCTCCAATAGAGTTTAAACTATTATAAACAGAATCGGTTGTTCTTTCATTAGTCTTTAAATATACACGCAAAGTGCTTAATGACTTTGCAACCAACTCTTTTGAAGGTGGTTGAATCAAATCATCCTCCAAATCGTTCTCCATTACTTCACTGTCGCTGTCATCGATATTGTCAAGCTGTGCAGATTCGGATTCACGTCTGACAATATCTTCATCTGTGAGATACTCCGAAGAAACAATATCGTCATCCACCTGCAGAAAATCATCGTACGTAACACCTTGTATATTTCTGGTAATTTTCCAAGCTTCAAATTCCGTCTGTAGTTGAATTTCTCCCTCATTTCTTTCGTTGGAGCGTTCAATCATGAAAATCAAAGGAATTCCCACTCCCACTCAGAATATTCACCAACACCGGCTTTTTTAAAGCAATTGGAAATGGTCTCAGACTGAACGTCGATATTCCACGCATTGGTTATTTCATCAACACAGTCTATCATAGTAATGTTAGTTTTTTTGTTTTCTTCAAAATCTTTTATGTTTTATTTCAAAATCCTACGGCGGTAATGACATTTCACGTTTTGTATGATGCCTTGATCAAGTGGTTGCAACTTTGATGTCATATTGGGAGGAAAAAAAACGAGTTTAATAAATTTTAATTTTTGTTGAATGTCTTTAGGATGAGCCGGGCAGTTGTCAATGAAAAGAATAATTTTTCTTCCCATTTTACCAAAATGTTTGTCTAAATTTGCCACCCATTCTTCAAAAAGTCTATTTGCCTTATAGTCGAGAGGTAACCATTTAACACCTCGAAAGCAGCGAGGCCGATTGCTTTTACGTATTAAGAGCAGTTTTAGTTTTTCTGACCCATCCATGTTTGCGGCAATCATCAATGTAACTATTTGTTTGCTGTGCTTTCCCCCATGGCACTTCTGGTTTTTAAAAGTCAAAGTGTTATCTGGGAGACATTTAAAAAATAGGCCCGTCTCATCTGCATTAAATACGTCCCTTGCTTGATAACCCTCCAATAAATGAGGTAAAAAAACACGTTTCCATTTAGTACAGTCCTCGTCATTCACATCCTCCCACAAGCCTTTTTATGACATATGCCGTTCCTTTAAAAAAAAACTTTTAATCTGAAGGTACAGATTTTTGTTACATAAATTTGTGTACATACCTACGTTTCCAATTATCCAGCCAACCCGTGCTTGCCTTAAAATTTGGAAGTCCCAGTTTTTGACTAAAATCCAACGCTTTTTCTTTAATTAATGACTAAAATCCAACGCTTTTTCTTTAATTAACCCTCCAGATATAGGTAAGTTCTGCCTCCTTGTCAATTTAAACCATTCGAAGACGGCTTTGTCCACATTTTCGTATGTTGGTTTTTTAAGTCTCTTGGAATTTACACTTACAGCACCATTTTCGATTGCAGTGACAATACTTTCTTTATTTTTTAAAATGGTAGACACTGTACTTGCCGGAACACGATACTTCACAGCCACATCTTTCTTTTTCGACCCACTTTCCACCTCTTTTATAAGTTTAAATTTTTCTTCAAGAGATAATGTTTTTAACGTACGCTTTACCGACATATCAACGTTAACAAATGTAATGAACTTTCTCTAAACAACTAACAATATCTACACACTCCACTGTTTATACGAATCTTCAACTCTGTGTTTTGTTTTGTCTTCCTCTTATTTTTTTCAATAATTCAAAAAAATATAGCAACGAAAATTACGATTTTCTACACGGTATGTATAAGGAACATTCAAACTCAGTGCCCCCGAAAGCGATGCATTATAAAACGAACTTGTTAAAACACGGAGAATCAGGGAATTCCCCTTCAGAATTTGGGATTTCCCCCTTTAGAATTCGACTTATCGAAGGTGACGAAAAATAATCTCTTCGACTTATCAAGACATTCGAGTTATAGAAGTTCGAGTTATCAAATACAAATTACATGCAAATTTTAGTGTTGGCGCTATTGCCAACCAATTTTATTCGAGTTATTAAATATTCGAGTTATCGAAGTTCGACTGTACTTTCAATTTGATTTCTCACTAATCTCATATTATTATTTTTGGAAGAGAATAACCTTAGCCACAACAATAAGCCTTTTCTGCCAACTCAATCTAGGAAATTTTGACGATTATTCGTTAATGCTTAGATCCAAGCAAGTAACGTAGCAAAACACTTAGAAGATGCCTGCACCAACCGAGCTCCTCCTCAGCCAAATCGAACAAAACCCAAGAGCTAACTGAATATTAGCCGCTCCGTTTGCATGTTTAAACAGAAAGAAAAGTTAGAACTATTTAATTCAATTCAAAATAAGAGTTGAATCTCGATAGCTCTACGTGCTTTAGCATGAACCATAATTCGCACCATATTGCGAAATTCTGAATAATTTATCAAGGACCTTGAGATTTGGGAACTGTCGAATGGATTTTGCTGTTTGGCGTTTCTCCTACAAATATGCTGATTTGCTGAATCAAATGTTCAAACCCGCTCTGTTCTGAGTTCTGATAGGAAATCGTTCGTCAAGCGCTCGCAAAAACAATTAACCAAGTTGATGCAGCATCCAACTACTCATCAAATAATAAATAAAAAAAAAAGTTAACTTTTATGTATCCCTTACTCGTTTGTGACAGAATCTATTTTCTTGGAAAATCGATAGGAAAATATCTGCGTAGTGTGCTGTCACAGGTAACTTCGTTTGGTGGAAAAATTCTAAATCGGAGAATATTTCTAATTTTGCAACTCACCAACTTCGGATCGTGTTTCCATTCGCCATCCACACAAAACTTATATTGATGATCGCCTTCGGGAAGATCAATTATTGTCACAAAATTACCATGGCTCCTGACCATGGGTAATGCTTTCCAATTTGAGAATGTACCACTGATAAGAACCTGCTTACCACCGCCATCCCAGCGCAAAACAGTTGGTAGAGCTGGTTTACCCAACTCATGTGGATCTTCACTTTCACTTACACCGCCCGATGACATTGCCGTTGGTGTTGTTCCCTCAGACACAGTGCTAGAACGTTGCCTTGGCGCTGGCGTTACAAACTCTGAATCGTCGTTACCTGACGACGTTACAGGTTTCGTATAATATGGTAGCTCTTCGTCGTCCTGTGATCCTTGAAGTACTAGGCGCGTGTCCGGTTTCTTGTCAAAAACGAACGCCTGCCCACCCACTCCACCGCCTATTGCGTGGCTGCTAGCAACACCGCCAGTACCAACACCACCACCACTGAGTACACCAGAGTTGTTGTCGCGAAATGGCGAATTTGGGGTTGCGATGTCACTCGACTTATGTCGTTCTCGTGCCTGGCCCCCATTCCCAGCGTTTCCCATTGTTTTGTTTTTATTATTTTATAGTATTTTGGTATTTCCGAGTTTCTTTTGTATTTTTTTTTTATTTTTATGTGGACAAAATTAAACTACTGCGTAACAAAGACGTAGTAAAGGAAGTCAGTTGAAAGGGTTTTCCTTACGTGAGTTTGATATGATTTGGAAGAAAGTGTAGAAAAAAAATAAAGTTAAACAAAATAAAAAGAATAGCGGAGTCGCGGCGAAGGAGAATAGTTTTAATTATATTTTTATGACCACTCTGTCTGCAATCGTTTGGTATTTTTTTTTTCTCAGTACGCAGGAAAAACAAAGATCAAAGTTGTCATCGAATGTCAAAATCATATGATTCAGCCAAGGAAGAGTTTTGCACTTTGCGATGTTATGGCCAAGTCACACTACGGATAGTTAAAAATCGTATATATGATATTACTTATGAATTATGATATATTTTGTGTGTTCTTGATTAGAACATTGTATGTGTTTTCGTGAAATATAAAATATACTTTTAAATGTATTTCGTGGCCCAATTAGACAAGTGACGGAAAGGGAAATTGCTATACTTATTTTATTTTGAAGTTGTCGGTAACTAATCAAAAGTGCGGTAAATATCTTACTTTTTCGAATAGAGATAAAACTGACATTTTGTGGTCAAATATGGGAACTCTTATGTCATTTATGTTCAGTTTGGTTTGCCAATTCATAACGAACAGGTTGACAAATGAACAACGCTTGCAAATCGTGCACATTTATTTCGAAAATAATGGTTTAGTTCGCGAAGTTTATCGCAAGCTCCGTTCATTTTATGGTCGACATAATCGTCCATCAGAGCAATTAATTCGGTTAACCATGGATCGTTTTCGGACTACGCTTACGATAATACGTTGTGATAGTACGCATCCGCAGAGACGTCGAACAGTGCGCACCGAAGAAACAATTGCCGCTGTAGAGCAAAGTGTTGAAGAATCGATTCTCCACCGTGCACAGCAATTGGAGCTTTGTCCATCAACTTTATGGAAGATTTTGCGCAAAGATTTCTTCTTACGACCTTATAAGATCCAGCTTGTGCAAGAATTAACGCCGCGAGACCATGCAATGCGTCGTGATTTTGGTGTATGGGCCAAAAATGAGATTGATATCGATGCTGATTTTCATCGCAAAATTTTGTTCAGTGATGAGGCTCATTTTGGGTTGAATGGCTACGTCAACAAGCAAAATTGCCGCATTTGGAGTGAAAAGAATCCACATGAGACCCTTGAAACGCAAAAACTGACTGTTTGGTGTGCTCTATGGGCTGGTGGAGTCATTGGGCCATACTTCTTCCGAAATGATGCTGGAGAGTCGGTTACCGTTAATGGAGACCGGTATAGAGCCATAATTGGAATTGGATGGCATGAATGTGCATGAGATGTGGTTCCAACAAGATGGCGCTACATGCCACACAGCGCACGTCACAATCGATTTATTGAAGGAAACATTCAATGGGCGCATAATTTCGCGGAATGGACTTATCAATTGGCCACCAAGATCGTTTGATTTGACACCATTGGATTATTTTCTTTGGGGATATGTGAAGTCGCTTGGTTACGCCAACAAACCAGAAACGTTAGGGGACTTGGAAGCCAACATTCGTGGCGTTATTGCCGACATACAGCCCCAAATGCTTGAAATTTGGACCTCAAGACTTGTCTTTATTCGAACCAGCCGCGGGGGCCACATGCCAGAAATCATATTTAAACATTAATGACATAAAAATATCCTTCCAATAAAGCCAAATTGATTAACATTAAAACTAATTTGTTGTGTTTTATTTCAATTCGAAGTTCTGTACCTCTAAAAAAAACACCCATTAGTAGTATGTGAATTTATGAAACAACCGTCATAGTTAAGCTGATTTTTTCAATAGCATATGCAGTAATAGTGTTTTCTTTTGGTAAGAAAATTGATTTTTAAATTGATTCAAATCTGTCACAATACACAGATTTTGGCAGTAACCATGTTAAGTTCAAAAAATGTACCCCTCTCTCATTAACACCAATCCATGTGGCATCTGACATTTTGCCAATACTTGCTGATATTGATTGCAGCTCTTGCTGATTGCAGTTTTCAAGACACTGATTGAAGAAAGAGGCTGGATTGTTTTTTTCTTTTTGCACACTTTTGACCACTTTTTGTTCAATAATAATAATTTTATCTTCCGTTTACTTCTGACAATTACTTATTCTCAACTGGCCAAGTTTCAAATTGGAAATTTTGTCAGCTACATCAATTCTAGCAACACGAATACAGAATTTCACCACTACAAAGAATAAGTAATTTGATATAATATTTTGTTGGCCACAATAAATTTTCGATCGAAATCTGAAATTACCAAACGAAAACACCATAAAATTATTCTTCGCACAATCAGCCATTTGGAAACGTGGCAGAACCTGTTACTTCAATTGTTGTTAGTACAAAAATAAATAGAAAGCCGCTGCTATTTAAGCTTTGTAAAATAAATATGTTCCAAACCTTTGACTCCAATGAAAAAATACATCTTCTACAGAAGTCTTACCCTGCCAGTTCTGCTATACTTCGCCCAGTACTGGAAGATAAGAAGAAGAGAGTTAATATTTGGTTCTTTCGAATGACAGCTCCTCGCAGAGTATAGAAGGCATATGCATATAAGGATACGATGGTTAAATAAGTCAGCAAAAGTAAGCAAATGTGAACTTGCAGGATATCTAATTCCATTTCGATCACCCACATCAAAAAAGTTCTAAGGGACACAGTTTTCATTAAAACGCGCTTTAAAATTCCATTAGGGAATTTTAGCTTTAGATTTGTCGGTACCACTGCAATAAAACGTGATAAATTTGTATTCATATTTCTCAGTGTAAAATTTGACAGCTCATTCGTTTTTATGTTTTTCAAATGTGAGTGTATGCAGTCTGCAAACAAACATTTGCGACAAGAGTAATTCTTCTGTTTGATGTTGGTTCCTCATTCATATATATTTAAAAACAAATCACATAATTCCTTTCGTTTTCTGAATAATTCTGTGTTTTGCAAATAACATGGAATGATGTCAAAGAAAGCGGTTACAATCGTTTTTAAGGATTAGTTCACTTTAAATTTAAGAAGTCCTTTTTTGAAAAGAGAAGTTTGCTGCCTTAAATGACCTAAAAATCGATTAAATACCAAACTTTACTAATTAATAAATACAAACAAATTGAGTGTTGATATTTTAATGTTTATTATTATTTTTTTTTTCTAAACCAAACGATAGAATGCAATAGATTTTCGAAACGAATGTTTACATATTTAATTTTGATGTTGCTGATAATTTGTTTTGATAAATATAGTTTGCAATAATTAATTTATTTGTGTTTTCTTTTTCATTAGAAATCATTGTAATGATATGTTCTAAAATGTACTCGAGCTCACTTTTCTTATAATATTTTTTATCCTTTCTTTTTATATAAATATATTTTTATTTATTTAAACTGCACTTTAAGATTAATAGAATAATCTAAAATAATTTTTTAATAAAAGTCAGTTGACGTTTTAAGCATTTGTTATTTCCGCTTTTTTTTTAAAAACAAGTAGCTACGTAAATTCTGAAGAAAAATTTTCAATTTAAAGTCGAAAAGCTTTAACTTTGACAGGATTGTGTCACATGAAGAAATTTGTTGTGATATGGCTAGTCTAACATGCAACTTTATTCAATTGATAACAACAAAATAAGAAAATAAGAAAAGTGTTTTAAGCCAACGCGAATTTGATGGCAAAACTACTGAAAAAATTGTTTCTAATACGTTTAACCAAAGTCTAAGTTTTAGTTGTAGTCTTGAAACCAGTACGTAGGTAATACATATATTATTTACAAGTTTCAAAAGAATTAAAGTTACGTAAGGTACAAAGTAATATTAATGATATTATTTATAAAGGATACATTTTGTTTTGTATTTTATTTCTACATAATTCGTTGTTGTTATAGAATAAGTCTCATCTGGTCGATGATGTTATGTACATGCATATGTGTCAACACTTGAGCTTCGGACTTAAGTAAAAACCTAAATTTCTGTTTTAGCTTTTTAATTTATTGTTTTCAGTTTCATTTCGTTTTGGACTTGGATCAACTTGTGATGTATCAAATGTTTGTCGTTTTAGTGTGGACACTTTACCGAGTTTTAAAGACTTTGGTTGTATTGTCAGTGCCAGATGAGCTTTTTTGGAACACGTATTTGTTTTTTTTTTGTTGTTGTTGTTGTTGTCTTAAATTATTAATTTTTATTTTATATTTGGTATTCTAAATTAGCCTAATTCTAACTATTCTACGCGCCTAACAAAGGGGTAAACATTTGCTATAAAAAAAACTGTTATTGCTTATTGATATTCACTTTTGGAAAAAAATATGCATTAATTTATTGATTTTCGTTACTATTTTCCTAACGGCTTGATTTCGTGTTCAATTAATTTTTGTTTAGCAACAATTTCTGGCAGCATTCGTTTCGTATGGAATTGCTCAATAAGATTCTCTGCAGCGAGAGCGAATTCGCCATCTTCGTCGAATAAGGCTTTGGTAAAGAACTGACTAAATAATCGTCCCATGTATTGGTCTTTTGTTGATGGCCACCATCCCTCGAGAAATCCGATGTGACCACCACGAGCTGTCACCACAATTGCTACATGGGTTGATTGTTCAGCTGCTTTAATTGGGATTGCTGGAAATAGAAAATTATAGTTATTACGATTAGGGCAGTACAACCATTTACTGAACTCACCATCGAGGGGTTGGAATGGATCATCAGCGGCACTTAGGCAAAGTAAAGGCACAGAAATTCTATCCAATTTATTGTGTAGTGTGGCGTCGGTATAATAATCATCAACGTCTGCATAGCCAAACTGCTTCGATGTGAAAAGGGAATCGAACTCTTTAATGGTTCTTGACTAAAGGAAAAAATGAATTAATGATTAATTCGAAATCAATATTGCCGAGGGGAATTTTATAGTAATTAATCAAATTTGTTTATAGGTAGATACTTACCGCCATTATTTTGTCAATATCAATATCAGTATCACGGAATATTTCACAATTGCTAAGAGTTCGGCACAGACTTCCGGCAAGATGGCGTCCTAAAAGGCTGTTTAATATCGGCTTTTCAATACTTGCGTTTCCTACAATCAAACCAAATTCAATCAGTCAACGATAAAGGTTTAGATTGAGCGTGAAACCTACCCTTATGGACGTCCCAAGGCACAGAAATAATTTTCGCCGCTGTAAGTATTTTATGCGACTGCTCACTATGCTTCGCCAAATAGTTACCTGCGTGAAAATTGTTTAGCAATTAGTATAAAAAAAATAATATTAAACAATGCGGGTGTTTATACCTAATATTAAACCGCCCATGGAAATTCCAGTGGCACCTAATTTCACATGAGGGTTACACTTTTTAACATGCTCAACTACTTCAGACAAGTCTTCACAATTTGCCGCACAATACAGGCGTGGTGTTTTCAGCTCGATGCCACCCAAACCTCGATTATTAAAAACAACCACCCGGATTCCTTCATTGTTGGCGGCTGTAACTAGGCATTTAATGTATTCCGCTTGAGATTCACCTAAATTCAAGAATAACAAATTTGTGTTTAGAAAGAACGCAAATGCAATTAAATAGAAAAGTAGTGTTACCTGTTAAACCAGGTAAGATAATTATCACAGGAGCACTTTCATCACAATCATTTTCTAACCAGTCTAGAGCTACTTCACCGCCATCCTTTAAACTCAATATCTCCCTGTAAATAGATAATACGTATAATGAGTTTATTTTTTTTTTACTTCTTCTGATGTTAGGGGTTTTACCTTCTGTACTCGATATTTGCAAGACTTGAGGCACGAAGTATACTCGCGAAGACCGTTTGCGCTCGACTTTCAACGCACCAAAATGTCGGCCAAAATTTCATCTCCAATGTGGGTACGTTTTTGACGAGGAAGTCCTTGAAGGGGCCATTCGATACTGCTAAAATGGGTCTCTGAAAGAAGAAAATTAATATAAATACATTGATAAGATATTAAGGAAACATTAAACAATAGGGGAGAGGGGGGCAAAGAAGGACTACTCCAACTTTATACATTCCATAAGCAACGAACAAAACTATTTGCAAATAAAATATTTATTCGTATTATAGTTTATTCGTATAGTTTAAGAAGGATGTATTTAGCAAAATCCCATTTGCCCACTAGTGTCTCGTAAAGGTTTGTCTTGAGTTGACATCCCAAACAAACTCTTTTCAAGCAAACGTTCACTAATTTCGTTTCTTGTGCAGCATTGAATACTGTCGTTAACTTTTTCATTTGTCTTTTCAGTTGGTTGTGTCCTTTTTGCTCTTCAAATGAGGGTAGTTTTAAATAACCCTTTTCATTACTTTTAAAGCGCCTTTAGCTTTTTGTATATTTCCCATTGTCCACTGGGTGGCCCTTAAAGTTGTTCGAAGGTATGTTCGGACCATCTTTCAAGAGAAAAAAAACAACTAAAAACTAATGGACTGGTAGTACTTTCTGTTTTTATCTGCCCTGCAAGGTGTTTTTAAAGAAATAACAATGTTTATGAAAATAAGACTGTTTAACCTTTTTTCTTTATAAATCCCTTAAATAAAAATAATAGCAGGCACTATAGTAAAAAACTGTTAGTTTTTGAACTTAAAACAACTGCACTATGACTATGAAACTAATGGATGCGTTCGCAAAATTATCTTTATAATTAGTTGTGATGAAAATTAAATGAAGCTAAATTCTACACCGCAAATTAGTTACGTCCTGTTTGCCCCTAGGTCCTTTTTGCCCCCCACTCCCCTTCGTAGTAAAAAGATCAGAGCATAAAAAACATGCTCTAGTTAAGTAGTTAAGTTTAAAGTAATCAATTTTTAACGCGGTAAGATTACGAATGCTTTATCTTATTTTAGGATAGCGCTGCGGAGGATAGCGGTGATACGAGCGTCGAGGAGAGTGGTGATAAGTGGGACATAATTATATATAACAACCGCTTTACGCCTTAGTATACGAGCTGCCATTCACGACTCGCCGCTATTCTGACCTCTATAGTATGTTTTTAGCCTAACACAATTTAAAGAGAGGTTGTCGAAGATAAAAGTATTGGTTAGAAAAAAAATTATATATTGAAAATAACCCGTATAGCTTTTCATTTAAAGCTATAAATACTATTTCAGTTAATGTATATTTTATAGCAACATCGTTTGTGCTATTTAATGTATCTTACGATTTTTGAATTAATAACAGTTCAACAGTTATAAGAATTAAAGTATTTAAACCTCGAAATCATTAGTTTCTACTTCAACTCTTAAAACTTAAAAGGATCCCCTACTGCCTTTTTGCCTATCCGACCTATATTTTGTCGGAACTTCAGTGATAAAGGCAAGAAATCATGTCATGTCAATTCTAATGGTTGGCATCTATAACATCATCTCCCTTGCGTAAGTTTGTGCGAAAGTAGGTTTTCGTATTTTTCGTATTTTAATGAAAACTCTTTGATGCAAAAAAAATTATTCACGTCAAAAATTTAATATGTGTTTATAGCAACTAACTATTAGTCTAACCACTTTCTCTATACCTAAACGAGTTTGTGAAATTTCATGTTAAAGTTTATCCAAATTTTTGTTTGCAAATGAGGACGCGAACGGACTGATGAAAGCCCAATAAAAAGCACCTACCCCTGAATGAGCGACGAGCTTCACAAAAAATATAATTTAGAAGAGGTCAGCCCACATTTGGTCTTATGTCTCTTAAAAATATTCCTATTTGGACTTGTGATTCGGCAGCTACATATTACCGAAAACGTCGATGATTTCTTTTGTTTAGGGGTTGTTTCAAATATTTTCACTTATTGTCTGCTATAAAAATTAACCCAAAAATGAAAATATGTAACACCTAGCACGAAGAAATATTTATTGCAACAAATTTTTCTACAGTGCCTTAAGTTTCATCGGCAAGTGAGAGAAGACCTCATCAAAACATTTTGACATACTAGGTACTAACGATATATAAATGTTAAGTTCCAGACGATTGCCATTTCAATTGATTTTAAGCATGAACAAAAACCAAAAGGGAACGAAAAGTAATTTTTAACTTAAAAAAATATCAAGGTTTCTTTTTGTATTTTTTGATTATTTAGGTTAAATTTGCTCAGATGAAATTTTAACCTTGAGCACACTCGAAAAGAAGGTGTCTTTGCACTTGTCCTGCTCAATCTTGAAGATCTGTCAACTACTATCGATAAAGATCTCTTTCGCTATATTCTGAACTCCAAATGCTTTAACGTGTAGAGTAGTAAAAGTTTAGATCCACGTCATATCACAACGGACCTCTGTTTAGTCTAAGTGAGTCGGAATCACCGACTGCCACTTCAACCTAACCTAACTTAACCCCCGAAAACATAGGAAACAATGGGTCTCGATTTTTTTTTCTTCCAATTCATCACATATGGTGACAATTCAAACATAGATGTCGGAATTACGTCATCTGAGCGTTAATGGGTTAATAATAGCTTCCGAAATCAGTATACCAAAGGTTTGTTAATTACTTTCTAGACAAACAAGTTTTATTCCAAACTTAACAGACAAGACATAGTTTTTTATTTTTTATAGTCTGAATCGCCATTAAAGACAACTTTGATTTCGGATCCTTTTGATGTTTTGAAGTTCTTTAAGTAATGAAGAAATTTTGCTGATTTCACTATTTTGGTTGCTTTGCAGTTAAGAAGTCTTGAAGAATGTTCCGTGCGTTTTTCTGGTGATTTGCACATGACAAAGAGGTTTTATTGTTTAGGTTGGCCTAGAGCATTAGTCAATTCATTCGACGTGAGCGAATGGATGTGTTTTAGCAATTTCGACTACATCCAAACCTCGCTAACTTGCTGCAGCTTATAGAGTTTGCGTTTGTATCATCTGCTTAATTTGCCCTTATCGCAGTTACAACCATTATATTCGTTAATGCTACCATCTCCACTGAATATTTGATTAGCTGAAATATTTAAATGACTAACAATTCGTTTTGTATTAATTAATAACTTTCAAAATAGGAAACTTTCTTAAGTTTTTGTCGATTAGGTTATCTAGTAGTCTATAGTTTTACGCAATTTTTCGTGTAAAAAATATTCGACAAAAATATTAGATTTTAATTTTTAAAATCAGTTTTCTATTGTAATGCTTTTCGGTGATTAAATATGTGAAAATAATCTTATAAATCAAAAGTAAACAATTTTAATAAGTAGTTTCCCGAAAACCCATGTACATACAGTCATAATTATCATCCATTAAAATCAGATCCATATCAATCTTACAACGGGGTAAGGACAACAACTACACTTCAACGAGCTGCACTATCTAAAAATATGGATGGGACAAATAAATTGACCATTTAATTACTTTAAATTTAATATTGTTCACTAGCTCCGATGACGCTGTATAACACTGCAGTTTTTTTTCCCAATCATCAAATTGCACAATGATCTCATTCAATCTGCACTTTGAACGAATGGGTTTCCCGCACGCGCTACTGCTCACTTCGCGGAATGTACATACTCCTACACTTATCGATGAAATCAATCAACCGTATAGCCTCTTTATATCACATATGTAAATAGACAGTAAACAACTTACCTTGACAACCTGGATGAAGTAGTAGACGACATATGCAACTCCGGCGAACGCCAGAACATGCCACCGGGGTAAATTTGAAAGATAGAAATACAAATAGTCGAACATCACTGAATTTCTGAAAGCAAAACAAAAGAAGAAAATCAATTTTCAACTCAAACCACTGGCTTAATTTTTTAATAAATGATAAATCGTATATCAATCAATGTGAAACATACACATTTGCCTTTATGTCAACCTACCACTGTACACATTCTCATTCGTACAATAGCCGGCAAATTACACAGATTTAATTTATATATTTTCTTGTTCTGCTTACCAACAACATACATTGTTGAACAAGATCACGGGTTTGGCATATACACGTGTGGTAATCAATTTCTAGTGCAGTATGTTGTCGGTTCTATTTGGGGTAATGAAACTACAAGATGCATCTCTTCTGGGGGTATTTTTAGATCAAATTAAAAGCTCATTTGCAACAACTACATAGTAGAGGCCGTTGAATGAATAAGTGCACCTACTACATATATTTATTTAAAAAAAAAAACACAATCTGAACTTGAAATCGGGACCAGACTATGCGGATTTCATGTGGTTTATTTATATATAAATGTTTCACGGTAGAAAATTATAATCTTATCTCTTTTTTTAGGTGCTGTCTGCAAACGTCGATAAAATATGTTTACGCAAATGGCGGTTTAATTTGAATTTGTCTGTGATTGTTTTTGGTGAAGTACGAACGGATAGAAACACTTTATTACATTCAAGGTTATTTTTGAGAGTTCAGTTTGTACTAGATGATTTGGGGACTTTAACAATTTCAAAAACCCAATGACTTGAATATAAATTTTCCATAATGGAAATACCACTTTGGTGTAATCAAGTGCTTCTGCTATATGGCTGGATTGGGATATGGATAGGCCTAATCGAAGCGGAAAAATGATTTTATCGTCGTCGGGTTTTGCTCATATTGTTGATTAACCGAATACGTACTATCTGAATACGCGTGCTTCGCTACGGAAATTATTTTTTTTATATTGAAATAGCGGAAAAGTCTTATATGGTGTTCGAGATTTGCCATTTACATTGCTTTTTTCGAATAAGTTTTAATTGTCCCATTTAAAAACATCGTGCCTTAAATGAGGAAGGGCATTGTTGAAACCCCTTGTTGTTCGATTTTGGGTATATGTAAAGATAAGTATTTAATGTTTGTTGTCGAGTCCAAAATGTTTTCCCTGGATGTAGGTACATCCCTTAAATTCTTAGGGTTACTTTTCTAAAACGGGTAATAAGGACAAAATCAATATATACTGAGACACATATCCAATTATTTTGTATTCTCCATCACTTTGTTAAATTGCAGGTCATTATATCCCTTAAAAGGTAAAGGCACAAAATTTTAAATTAATTTGGCTAACCGATTGTAAGCTATCGTTTTCTTATTTAACAAAATGAATGGGAATAGTTTGGTGGAAATAAAATATTAAGAGTTTCAAGTAAAATATGTATATTTTAAACGATTTTTTTCAGCGAACGAAATCACACATGCATCATATTTTTCACTATTAAGTTTTTTGTTCCTGTAGTTAAAATAGTTAGAAGCCACCAAATCGCAAATTTATACTTTAAAATATATACAGGTTATGAGTTGAGGATTTTACTTCTTCACGAAAACACGTAAGATCATACAAACTTCTAGTTAAATCGTAAATTTAGAGTTAAGATAAAAACAGTTTTTTATTACGACGCGATGAACTAATTAGAAATTACATATTTTGTTTGACACACTGAAACTATATATTTTGTATGTGAGCGTTGCTCTATATGATTATTAAAATCTTCACCGTTGCATTTTTGGCACAGATGAAATAAATAATACAGATAGCCAAAAAGGTGGTGTATACTTCTTCAATAATTCATATCTTTAAATACGTGTGAGCCAGAGATTTGACGTCTGTTTGGTGGTATTTACGAAATTTTACAAGATCAGGTATTGAAAATGACATTTCAAAATGATCAAAAGTAGTAATCGTCGTATTCATTTTTATCGGAATTGCAATCATGTTTAAACAACTTATACACTCTTCTTAGCGCATATATTTTAAACTAATTGTTTTTCTATTCGATAAAGTGAATTTCTCTACTCTGTGAACAGACCATGTTTTCATTTCACATTATCGAGATGTTGCTGTATTGAATGTTGAAATGTTAAAAATGCTTTTCAGTTTAAAAGCAACGTACCAATTCAAAAATAATTTTTTTCTAAGATTAAACTTTTTCCACATTTCATCTGATACAATTGTTTTCTTTGTCGTCAAATCATAAGTATTTCTAGGAGTGCGATCAATAGTTTGTTTGTATTACATATAAGACTGAAATGTTGTTCACACAAATACATATCAAGTTTAAATGTGTAATAAACTGTATATAAATATCTGCAAACAAAACTCATTAATGAATAGTCAAGTCGTCAAGTCGTTGAATATTTAAAAGGACACAAGAAATGGAATTTCAATATAAAACTATATTTTATAAATATGTCCCACCGTTATATTTCCCGATTGTTAGGGCATTGCACCTCATAATGCGTTATTTTTAGCATATTCCAACCTTCGTAGGAAGTGGTTGAGTACAGCGTAATAAATGTGCGAAATGTAGCATATGGTAGGTATTTTACAGTTTCGATAAAACTGAGTTTGTTTGATTGGTTAAGTATTTTATGGTACACATTATAACTATAATAACATTATAACAAAAAGCTAATTAACATTATTTTGAAAATAATTAAAACACCCAGAACGGACACTTTGCCAGTAATTGAAATTATTTCATTTTTAACTTTACTCTTATATTTAAGAATAATAATAATTATAAAACATATTTAGATCACACTGCAAAACGCAAGAATCATTATAGTTTTCAATACAGCGTTTAAATACATATTAACGTCGGGTTCAATAATATAATAGGTACGAGTGGCTTCAGATAGACAGTAGGTTATTAATAGATAAAGTTAACAGGATCGGACCTAAACGACTCTGTTGGGACAATTTAGCTCCTTCTTATGCATTTTCATGAGACATGTCGAATGTGAAAGCTTGGCAGGCCAATAAAAATTACTTTGAAAAACTGGCTATAGTATTCGTATTGTGTTGAGAAGTTTGGCTAGCATTACTTAAAATTACATTTCTTTAGTCAAATTTTTGCATAATTCTATTTTTACGCACACAAAATTTGGAATTCAATGTTTATTTTGCTGACATAATTTGACCAAAACCAGTTTTATGTTATCGAATTTCTCGAAATTTGTTTATGATGTCGATTTTCAATGGCCAGTTTGACTCCATCTTGAAGTAAGTTCCGACAGTTGTGGATGAGGCAATGAACATCAACAGTGTCTCTAAGATTATTCTCAAAATTATTTTATTTTAAAATATACGTTTTTAAATGTAGGTATGTACATATTTATTTGATCCACATCCTCATATTTTATTACAAATATAAAATCTTTTAGGATAGGACTTATACATGGAACTATTATACACCATATTGTAGGTGGGTATATTCGCATTTCGAATCAAGTTAAAAGCTCTTCATTTCAAATGATTTTTTCGCAAACCCGATGCAGCTGAACGGGCATCATGTAGAGAGGGAGTTATTGAGGAAGATGTGGGTTCTCACGTCTAGCGAGTGAAGAACCAGTCCCGTCATCCAGTATAGAAGAAGTTGGCGATCCTATGTCTTGGAAGAACTATCGAGGCATATCCCTTCTAAATGTTCCATCAACTCTACGAATGACATCTTAGTGGAGATCCGTCGAAGAACTAGCATAGGAAACCATTGCTACTTCGGTTTGGCAAAACAAATTGGTTCTAAACTCCTGACTCGAAAGACAAAATGTATGCTATGCAGAGCCCTTATCCTGTAAGTTAGGCTATACGGCGCCGAATGCTATACAATAAGCGGGAAAGGAGAGTTAATTTTGGGCTCTTTCGAAAGAAAAATTGGCTCGGCCACATCGAGCAAGTGGACAAAGAGCTCCAGCCAAAGGACCGTTTTTATCCGTTTCAAAGATGAAGCCATCTCGAAACAAATAAAAATCCCAATAAATGTGCATTTTCTAATTGGAATTTTTAATTTAAAAGTATTTTTTTGTTTGAAATCAAACTTTATGCTTATTAATTTTTGCAAGCGGTTTCAGAACTTAAAATTACTATAATGAATATTAAATGCAAAATATGTGGATTATTTCGGTGACGGTAAATATTTCCAAACGAAATAAAGCCAAGTTCTAAAAATTTAGCATTATTTCCATTCCAAAATCGACCCGCCTGCGGAAAGAGGGTTGAAATTTCTTATTCCCGCATAGCGTGTCACCAAGGTAATGTTGACAAAGGCACTTTTACAATAATTTGGCATTATTTCGTTTGACAATATTTCACGTCATCTCTTATTCCCCCAAAAACAAGCAAACATTTAATCAGAACTACAATATCTCATATATATTGGAGTAAATTCGGTCGTGAAATCAATGCATCATCAGTTATTGCAGAGAAGGCTTTTATAAAGTAATTGATGCAATATACAGAGAAGAGAAAAACCGCGCTGAGAGTCACTACAAATCTCAGAGATAATTAAATTTGTCGAGATATTAGCAATTTTTCGCATAGCAAAGCACAGGCATTCAGCTGGTTAAAAAAAAGCAATTAAACAAATTTTGAAAGTGCACAGCTACGTTAGTGTTTATCATATGAAAGAGCTACGTATATAGGTGAAACTTCAACAACAAAAATTAAATTTAAAATAAGAACCTGAAGTAGGTAGGTACCAGAGTTGGAAAATTACATTTTTTAAATATACTAAAAACTCTTGTACTGAAATCAATTTTTCCAATGAAAAAATAAGATATATGTAAATAAAATGTTTTATTCCAATAAATTAAAACATTGAATATACATAATTAAACCAAAAAAAAAAAACACAAACATAAAGGAAAATAAAAAATAAGTGGAAAATGGAAAATACAAGGCTTTGCCAGAGGTGTCAAAATGCTTGCACGTTATTTTTCAAAATATTTCCATTTATATAAAAACCATCTTTAACAAGTTTTTTTATTGGGATGAAGACAAAACAAGTTTGAACATGCATTCTGTTTCAACATTTCGACCTTATAAAATTCTGATATGAAAATATTTGTGAACGAATGGGGAACGGAAACAAAGACTTATGCAGATCTAAAAATATAAAAATGTGACTGAACATATAATCCTGGCTCCTATTTTTTATCAAGTTCTCAATTTGGGTGTGTAAAATAAACATGGTCAATATGCGGTGAATATGGATTGATAAAAACATACTTACCACACAACTAATAACATAATAAAATATTATAATATTAAGAATAAAGCTGTGTTTTAACTAATTTATTCTAATTTTTAATGAAAAATAATCAAAATAATATTGATTAACGTGACTAATATATAATAAGTAAGTTCATCATACATTTTCGTTTGACAATAAATTTAAGTATAACTATACTAGCAAGGATTTCATAGATTATGGATGGTTATATTGAAGCAGTTAAGTAACTCTACACAGTAGAACACCGGTTTAAAACGCTTTTTAATAAAACGTAATCAAAATTCTTAAAAATATTATTTTTGGTACATCAAAACACTTTTTTAACAAAATTTGCGATTACTTCCTAGTAGTAGTAGTAGTAATAAATTGTTTTGTTTATTTTCATATAAAATAAAATTACAAAACATTATAACTTGATTTATTTGTCGGCTGTTAAAAAAAAATGGGTAAATAAATCAATATATATGTAACATAATGTGCATGCTTATTTATTTATGATATGTACTCAACTACCAAGCATTTTCGTGATGTACTCAACTACCAAGCATTTTCAATAAAAAAATGCAACCCCAATATATTTATGCAGTGCATTCCAACTACCTTTTTTTTTTCGTTCTTCCGTCTATCGCTTACTTTGAATTTTAAAATAAAGCATATTAACTTATATAAAAAATTTCAAAACCGCCTTAGAAAATAAACAGCTAAGAAAATTGATTGACTAAACGTACAAATCTTGTAACACAACATAATTTAAAAAGGATTACAAATACTTCTTTTTCACTTTTTTTTATCCATGCACGGAACCCGAATATGTACATATATTTATAAAACTTTCATATGTTGAATAAAAACAATCAAATAATAAATAAGTAATAAAACAATCAAAGAATTTAATATATATATAAAAAACCATTGCAAACTATTTACTACAAATATTTTACACCCAAACATTACTAATTTAGTAATATTTATGCAATAATACAATAAAATATGCATTTTATCTCATTTTATTAACCAAAATGAAAAAGTACTACAACCCAAGAATGTTTATTCTAAGGCAGATAAAAAATAGATTTGTAGCTATTAAAGTTGAATCACATAAACTCAACACTTCGCAGAATTTCCTATTTCCCAACACATCCGCCGTGACCAGATGTTTTGTTGTTGCGATTTGGATATATTGCAAAACTCCCCACAATTGTTTTTGGCGGGTATTCTAGTAAATTAGATCTAACTTCATGTGTCTGGCTCACACGTATTCACAGATGGAAAAATTGAGAGAGGATTTTGCGGCCGTTATTAAATATTTTTTGCGGGTTGAAAGTGATAGGGGATTGCAGAGTTGACTATCTGGTTAATTCCTCATCTGTGGTAGGTACCCAACGATTTTCTATTAAAAGTCAAAAGAGCGCTTTTGCGAATTTACATCTGATCCAACCGGTGACTGAAAAAATACGTATGTATATATTCTATACCCTGTATAGAAAGTAATTTTCAGTAGGCGCATATTTTAATAGTAAACTTATTTATCTCCAGAGCACGTTTATATACATACGCCTTCAGGATTGGTTTTCTTTAAAAAAAAACTTCCTAAAATGGTATCAGAATTGCCAATGGGATGTCATTCACAACCATTCACTACTTCGCCGTATGCCAGGACAGGTGGCTTAGATATCGTGTTTGAAAATAATTCAAATCCACAGTATAAATACAGATAAAAAAGCAAAGAGACAATAAAACAAAATAAACACTTTACTCTGCAGGCATTCCACCTAAACGGATGTCACCAGCTTAAAAGCTTGATTGTCTGCGAAGATTCATATTAGTCATTCAATTTATATAAAAATGCCAAGCGAGTATGAATGAACAAAATGTTCATTATCAAAACAACGTTCATTAATTTTTGAATTGTTAAAAGTAGACAGTCTGACCTACAAACATTATGTAAATATTGACACCAGGCACAAGTTCAAGGTCCGAAAACATTAACAATAAACAGAAACCAACATTTCTCGGTCGTAGGCTTGCTTGCCAAATAAATTGCTAGTGAGTGAAAATTAGCATCTACGGAAACGAGAACGGAATTTCGGGAATTTTCAATGACATTTGGTGGATTCCCTTCCCACATCTTTGAATTTGTAGAGTATTTTCGAAATCAACGATATTGCGCAAACTATTTTTCCTAAAAAATAATAATTTTTTATTAAGATCTCAAATCGTGTCTGAATGTCCAAGGAAAATGTCTGTGCGTCCTTGATGTCGATTTTATTATTAGCCGGCAATAACGTTTTCACTTCAAAGTCTTACCAAAAAATATAGCCAAAATTCTACACAAATTTGTATTTTTTTTTTAATATTTTGAACACCGATCAAAAACTCACTGTCACTATTTCACAAAAATATCGAATATGAAATGCAATTTTTTTTATGGCAGATAGTTCTACTTGCAACGGATGCTTCAAAACGACTTACCAGCTTCAGTGCCTTTCAAAAACTAGACAAGAATAAGTAGAAAACTGCAACAAGAACTTATTTCATATTTCGCATGCAATTCGTCCACTAGAATGCGCTATCGCGTGCATCCATATACATATATGTATGCAATGTAGATAGATAAACGTTATATTAAATGTTATGACAAGCGCAATGTATAATAAAAATAACCAATCAAAATTTAAAGTTAATAGGAAAGTGGTCGAAAACCGATTGAAGTCACCCCGCAATACGATGGGTCAATTAAGGCTTCGTTATATTACTCAATCTAGTTTCAGTTTCGAGATAAGTAATTATGATAATTATTAATTCACCTATACTGTGAACGTGTGCCCGCTTTAACGTCCAATCAAATTCTGAAGCGATAAACGAGTACTTTTACACCGGCGGTCTTAAGCTCGTAAAGGCCAACTTCCAGGTAAACGAAACGAATGAAATGCAAAAAGATTGGTATCTAGATGTACCTTAGCTACGCATACAACAACTTGCAAAATTTTAAACAAAACAAAATAAAGTTGGTTAAAGTGTGGGATTATGCCTCATGGATCAAAGTCCAATTCCATTGAACATAGTCGTCGTTCGTGTCACTGTCAGATATAGAATATTATTGCTATACTTTTTACACAATACACACACTTTTTTGATCGTGAAGAATATTATGTGAGGCAGGGGCGATGAAAGCACTTGTTTCACACACTGACACCAGCACTACCACGTGAGTAATCGGTAAATATGTTACGTATTTTTTTATTTATACATTTTTTTCTTCTTTTTTTTAAATTTTTAATTAAAAACTACCTACTGATTGTATACAAGCGCCCAAACGCCACATCTCTGACGCAAATCCAAAGCTAAACATAGCTGTTGCGATTCTGTTTCGGGTATTCGTATTGGAATTGTTTTGATTTTATTTCTTTCCGATATCTTGTTAACACTTTTTCTTGACACAGCATTGGCTGAGGTGGCCAAGAAGACCCGTCTTCTAAGCACTAATCTTGGTAGCATAAACATTCGCACTAGCAGTTGAAATCGAACTGATCGCGACAAGGACGCTTTTAGACGGTCGGAGAGAACGGTGAGAGGCGCGCAACGCCACCGAAGAATTGCTCAAGAAAGCTTTAATCTTACACCAACACAAAACTATGTATTTTTATAATAAAAACAAACGTATGCTATAGCTATGCGGTTTTTTTTTTGTCATAATGTGGGTAAATTTTTCTTTATTGTGATTTTCAGGTTTTGAGTTTTGACGTTCGGCTGGTTGCATGCGTAAGCGCCGTGAATGCATGGCTACTTTAATCTCTTGTATTGAAGCAGTGCACCTTGCATGTTTTAGGTAACAGGTTTTATTCTGCAAAACGGGCTTTTTGGATTCGTAATGACAAGTTCTGATGTCAATATGGTGACCTACATATATATTTGCAATTATTATTTATGGCACACAATTATGTCACAAAATCGTCATGTCTGATGTGTTATCAGCTGCTGAGCTTTTGTGATCTTTATAAACTTATTTCAATCCAATAACTGTTGTAAGCTTTTGAAAAATGAGAGCAGATAAGCTGAGGGAAATGCAAAATAATGAGGAAGTGAGAAAGTTGACTCTTCTTAACCGAGACGGTTTTTTAACTACTGCAGCTGCAGCACGACAGCTGATTGGTTGAAATGCATGCAAACATAAGAAGTCGTTTTCGTTTGGTAATCCGGAAGAGCTCTCCGATCCGTGGTGCCAATCGAACAGGCAAACATATTTTATTTCAATTTGAAGTGTATACGCCGCTGTGTTTGTGTATATGCATTTCCAACCGCCTCACTCCCAATCTAATAACGATGATGGACATAGAAGACAAATAGTATTGCTTTATATTGCAACCAATATTATATTATTATTTGTTTAGTTAAATTTGGTAATAACTTTCAACTGATCTTGGCTAAATTGAAGAATTATTAAATGCATCAGCAACAGATATGACATTTCCGGATTATTACGTTTTTGGTTTTTGATTGTGTTAGTTTTGATTCTGAATTCAAATCCAGAAGCAAATTTCTCTTCTTTCCAGGAGAGGGACTGTCATTTAAGTACAAAACGAACACTTTCAGAAGAGTCCGGAAGTCTTCCGGATTACTAATCGAAAACGACATAAGATTAGATTTCATTCCGAATGCATTCCGAATGATATTTTCACTGTTAAATGACCATATTTTGCAAGCAAAAAAAAAGCTGAAATGACAATTAAATGACCACTTGCCATGCAGTCTCATCTTACTTTTTGGAAGGGAAAGTATGTTTGCATTCCGTATGTTTTTTGCCTAACATAACCTAAATATCATAAAATAGAAAGAGGTGGATTTCCGAGATCGTCATAATCTACCTTTAAAAATTATCCTGCTCCACCAGAAGCTGAGTTTTATTTATTTTGGCCATGTGTAAAAAACCGTATGAAATAAGTATGAAATAATCATAAAATTTGTGAAATTTTGGGCTTTTTAATATGAATTTGGCTGGAACATTTAAAGATGTGCCACTGGAAAGCTTTCGCTGACGAGTTGTCTTTGGGGAATTACAAATGTTTATATAGCTGCATATGTGGCAATAACAAATAGAGTAGACCCCTGCTCGCAAATAAAGGACGAACATGCTCGCCGAACTTGTTCGTTTGCGCTAAGGTGTTACAAGTCTATGTTTGTAGGCGTCAGGTCGAGTGCTGTCGAAAGAGATAATTTAGCATAATTTGGAAACTATCTCAGGGCTCTTGATACTGTAAAAGGTGATACACTCAGATAATGGGTTAGCCTTGCTTTCATAAACTATGTACATATTGCTCTAGAAATGATGTATATCTTTGTAAAAAAAACAATTTACAAAATTTTATCTATTTCATCGAATGAATTGCAAGGTGGCTACATGTATTTCCAAGTTATACCTAAAATTCTTGAGCAATAAATTCCCGCAAGAGGAAAAGGAAGTCTTAAGATAAAAGAGAAGCTCTTCGTTTGCGCCCTTTTTCTGACTTTATTCCTCAACGTGGGAAAGAGAGACTTGGTTGGTGACTAGGGGCAGATGGATTGCAAGATTGATTACAATAGTATCACTGAATAGAGGGAGCGAAGCCATGTAACATTTCTAAATCACTCAATTCGTTTAAAAGTGGCGAATGACTTAGGTCCCTTCCATTCATATCAAAAAATATGTCTTCGCACCACAATGGTTGGAGAAGCTAGGCTTTAAATCCGGTTTGGGCCGTTTAGGCTTAATATATACTTTTATATTTAAGTTGAGGAAATTGGCAAACCCAACCTGTCAGTATGGTTACTCCGATGCGACGCACACTATATTTGAATTTAAGAGATGATCGCAAGAAAGACAGAGAGCAAAATTATTGCAAGTGAAGACAGCTGGATTATGGAATGTTCTTTAAGCGAATTATTATTGACAGCAAATAACTAACGAGAAAAAAAAAATGGTTTAACCCAATAGTTATCTTTAAATGTAGCTAATGAAATGCAAAACGAAAGATTGACCTAAATTTTTCTAACAGGAAATCAATTGCGTGTTTTTCCGTACAAGAAGTATTTTTCCACTTCTTCACACAGAGGAAAATAATCTTTTCTACGATGTTTCAATGTTTTCACTGTTTCCTTAATATGTATAGCTATAGGTGGTGAACTCTAATTTTCGGATTGCCACTTACGACTAGGTTCGTGGTAAGACGTGTAAATTAGTAACACAAAAAAACTGGACAAATCCTGAACTATGTTGATCAACTTGTCTTTTTCAAATTTGTGTTAAAGCAGCTGAATGTATAAAATTCCACCAGATCTTTTTGGAAAACCCGTTTAATAATGACATATGCTTTCGTTCTTTATGACAAATCAATTAATTTTTACTTGCTTTTGAAGTGGAGGAATTGCGTATGGATTAGATATTATTTGTGGAAATCCTCTGATTTTTCTAAACCACAACATCTGGGTGAAATACATCCGAAACTAAAGGCCGCTTAAGCAATTTAATTTACTTTAAACATTTTAAACTAAGTTCGGTTTTGTTACTTTATAAATGCCTACCTACTTTTTAACGCAAGCATTTAGTATTCCATCAAAGAAACAGCTTCATCCGTATGAAGCTGATTCAATCCCAACCCAACCACTTTTTGTATCCGGATGTAAATTCGGTTACTTTCACCTCCTTACATCAATGTCCGTGCTCATAAAATTGTACTGCATTGGTAAGTTTTTCGTGTCACTGTCAATGCTTTTAAAGCGAACCAAAGCAAAGACGTTTCTGCAAACAGACAACCCAATTTGCTATCTACATTCATTAGAACTGGATCACTGAAAGACTACACAGTTGAATATTGCGGCTTATTGCAGGATATTGTAAAGAATTTTCTTAGATTTGACATTCTATTTTTTTATGAATAGACCCATTTCGTACGACTACTGTTCTGAAAAACTATTCAATGAGAAATGTAGGTATATTTCGTCCACAAATCCCAATCCCCTGTTAATAAGGTATCTTGCTAAGTAGCTACCTGCTGCACAGCTGAATTCGAAGAAATAATAATCTTCTTTGCGATGAGAGAACAATAAGCATTACGAGTACACCACCCACCGAGAAACCTAAAATAGGATTAGATTCCTGAATGTAAAAGACAAACAATAACAATAAAGCATCACTTAGCTCAGCTCAGTTCAGCTTCAACTAAAATAGAAGTGCTAGAAGCGTCTGCATGTGTTTGCGATTGGCATACAAAATTCCTCCGGAGGATTTGGCACATTCATATTTTAGTCTTCCTTTCTTGATTTAGTAATAATTCACTCTACACTGAGTCCTATCCGCCTACACGTTTAATGGCAAGTTAAATGAGAACAAAATTTTATGCATCGACCTACAATTGCATCCTTGACATTGTGTTCGTTTAAAAAGGTCTTTTGTCATTGAGATAAATTATTGAACAGAGGAATAAAAAAGGCACAGCTTCTATAAAGGAAAGTGAAGTCTTTACAAATAATTTTTATTTTTTGGTTATACAAACTGTGTGGGAAAGTGTAGGCGGGAAAAATCTCACGCAAACCAATTTCCACAGTTGTTTTCACTTTTGTTATAATTATATGCACTGCACATGTACAATTTATAGTTCAATTTCATTAATGACCTGGACATTCATAGCAATAGATATAAAGGTATCGCTTTTTACTGACGAACAAGTACAATATATGTCATCAAATTTGGGGTTATAAATTTATTGAACTTTTACAACTTCCTTAACAGCAACAAAACTTGTGTAAATCTAAAAATACCCCTTTTTCACGTCAAAAGGAAGGTACTAACGATCACTACATGCAATTACAATTGGACACTACCAGACGCCCAGTATAATCTTGTAACTCACAAACATCAAACTTTCCTGTCTGTCAGGAACCCATAAGTACTGTGCAAAAATGTAATTTAAGCTTATTAAGAGTTTTGAGGGAGCTAACAAATGTATTTTAAAAAGTCATTTTGACCAAAAGTGGAGTATAGAGTTTTGCTCATGAGGCCGACGATATAATACTCCACTTTCACTATTACATCTTAACCTATCGGAGGTAAATTCCTAACCGCCATACACAGATGTAAAATTAGTTGTAAACATATTCCATAACATTGTATTGAAATAGTAATACACCCACCCATCCAATGAACGGACTGCCAATTCTGCTGGAACCACATCACATTCATTATATTTTATCTGGGAACGAAAAAGGAATTAATCATGGCTCTATATCAAATATCAATGCCGGATTTTGCCTAAATTTTGGAAAAAAATTATCCGAAGACTCTGGCAGCCCAAACAATCCATTTTTTAGGATATAACGAAAACCTCTTGTGGATTATTTTCGCTTTTCAACAACACGGTTGTTTGGTGTTTGGTGCACCGAACCATCATTTTGAATTTTTGTTCAAGCGATAAAACTGCATAGGTAAATAACGGATATAACTCCCTGAAGTTAGTAATGGTTTCGTTTACCTCGTACCCTAAAAAAAATATTTTAAGAGCAGTAGCAAAGTTGAGAGTGTGGTTAAGGAATTTTGTAGCTTCCACAGGCTATACTAATGAATTAAACTGGAAGAACACCAATAAAGGGATCCTAATTTAGTCCTGAACAGGACTCCTCTCCTTTAAGAAAGCAGGAAATATGTTTCGATGATGGTGAGAATACTTGCTGGACACAATTTACACAAGAACCCTAAATGCGTCTAACTCTACGACCTTTGTAGAGGCTGATGGAATGATGAAACACACGGCTATTTGCTCCATTTTCTGTGCCACTGGGATGTGAACTTTTCAGGTTTTCAGCAAAATCCGGATGGGTGGAGAGGGACTAAATGGACATCGACGAGGATAAAAGAGACAACATACATGTAAAGAAGGGTAACACCGCTCTTTTGGTTGACAGTTCTTATTGTATTATATAAAAGTAGGTATTAGGAAATGAAATAAATTGATTACAAAATGATATGATAATTGATAATTGACGACTGGACAACTGGACGACTGGACGACTACTTGACAACTGGACAACTTGAGCAAAGAACGTAGACTGACTGACTTGACTGCTCATGTACACGCCCGGTAGGCGATGGCCAGCAGCAAACACAGCTATACAGTTTTACATACATATGTATGTGAAACGCACTGTGGGCATGACAATTTTTCAACCCACCAACCCAATCTAACCTAAAATCCCACCGCAAATTCCATATATTCACAAATCATGGGGGAGGCCTTGAGGAAAATCAAACAAATTTTGTGAATTCACAGTTGAAGTGCTTAGAAGATGTGTAACTAAGAATTTATTAGATGGTGAAAATACCCCACATGAAAATCTTAAACAGTCTCAGAAGTCTAAGCTACGTGGCTAAGTCAAGTACTTCTACTTAGTCATTACGCCAATCTCTCGTGTCTTTCGCTACTAAATCACTATTTTCACTTCGATTGCTTAAACAAAATAACTAGTTTCTCACATATCTAAATGCCCCTTAATTTGGAGGTTTACTATGATATTCTTTATAGTACTAAAACTATATTTTACAAACGTTTCAAGTCAAAAGCCATTGTCATGCACTGTGTTACTTTATCACTAAGATTTTTAATATGCGCTAATTAAAATGAACACGAGAATTCCTTATTAAACAAAATATCCTCTCGTGCCAATGACAATCAAAAAAAATAAAAGCAACATTGTCTACATTCGATGCAATAGATGAAGTTTCACAAAAAAACTACGCCGGCTGATAACCCTGAGTAAGTTCAATATCAGTAAAACTGCACGTGGCTGGATAATTTTTTGCCTCTTTCAGCTAATTTTCCGATACATCTAAGGGCTGATAATTATAATAATCAATAAAATCATGAACTTCTCTCCCCACAGCCAAGGTTGTCGGACACACGCAGTGCCCCTGTGGGTAATTAGTTTAATACCAAATATTGTACAAATCAAACAAATCGATAATAAGCTGTAAATTATCAAGAAAATACTTGCATACTTGCAACAAATTCATATTTTGCAATGTCAACGAAACCAAAATTTTGCCAAGTTATATAACGCCGAAGTCAAGGACAAAATCATCTCCATTAAAATAGTTTTTTTGTTTGTATGGGGTGTTGTAGCTGCAAGGACCATTTGGCTCACTCGACCTCAAAAAACTCCGCAGGCGGGTGTCAAAAATCATACTTAACACGAACTTGCGTCTGTTTGTTTTTCGTTGTTCGTGTCTTTCGTCATGTCCATAAAAATAGCTGTTATAGAATTCATTTTTTGGTTTGGCGCGTCACTACAACTTGATTGTATACCTCAGTAGCCAATCTAAAAATCGATAACTTCCTTAGTTATTCACCAGAGGCCGAACCTACCACCTCTTATTCAAATAAGGTGTAATGCGATTATAAAGTTTTTATTAATTATTAATGACTTCAACCTACCTCACTAATTTGTTACTCTTTAACATGAATATTATGTTTTGTGCCTCGATTCGCCTCTCGGTCTCGACACCGAATTAAGTAAAGTCGAGCTTTAATACTTTTGGAAGACTTAATAATAATATCCAATCGATATTTGGGAAAACTAATGCGGTTTGTGTCCAGAGATGTTTGGCGAACTAATCACTTCTTCTTTAAAAAAACAAAAAGAAAACCAATTCATTCACAGGCACTTTTGTATTTTAATTAACATTCTTTGTAAGATTTTTTTAATTCAGTAAAACTATTTTATTTCTTTTTAAATTTGCTAGGAAGGACTCGGAGCAAATTTATCGATCAGCTGAAGGCAGAAGTGGTTAAAATTTTGCGGACGACAAACCTATTTCGACAGAATGTATTTCAGTACTGCAACTTAACACCGGTCTTAAGAAGGTGCTTGGTGTTTCACTTTTAACATGAATTGGATTCTTGAACTAAGGGTTGTTTTCGTTTACGGCGAGCTTTTCTAATCGCATAGTTCTCTTCAAAGTATATAGTAACAGTATTCAGATGAAAGAGACATTTTTTGTTTGATTCATTGAAATACTCTGTAATGTTGTACATAATTTAGTAGCCCATAACTACGAGAGTGGAAATAAATAAATACATACATACGTACATACTATGAAGGCAGACAAAAAAAAAACTCTTGGAAAATGTTCTTTGCACTTTAAAGATAAGAGCTTCTAGACGCTGGAGTAAAGTGCAAATAAATTTTCATTCTTGCAATCGTTTTTCTTGTTCCAATTGGAATACTATATTTAATTCATAGGAATATGTATGTTCTCTTCCTGTCCCTGCGAAAGATTGTGCATTGTTCGTAGTTGTTTGTAGATAATATTGCAGTAGGTGGCAATATAAGCTATATGTTTGAAAATGCTTAGTACATATTTCGATTTGTACTAATTTAGCGTATTTTATTTAAAACTGAACTACAATTACTGGCGCCTTTTACTTGCAAACCACAGAAGTTGTTCATTTCGACTATGTAAATACGTCAGTAGTATCGATTATTTACATCCGCAAACACGCTGGACCAGATTATACACAAAGTAGTATCTTTCCCATTTTTACGAAATGTTTTCTTTGCGCATGTCTTTCCTTGTGCTTGCTATTCTTCGGAGCTAATTTAGAGAAAAATAAATCAGCATCGCTCACAGTGGTTTCGCGAAGGGTTTCCACCGCAATTAAAGAGCAGGCGAAACTAGTTGGTCCTGAAGTTAATGAGGAAGAGACGAAATGTATAGTATCAATAAAAACAGAACAATAATCTATCCTCGGGTTAAACATCAACTCCACGTTTGAAATAGGTCTGATCTGGTCTGGTGATACAAAAATCTGCAAATACAAAGTCACTTAATGAATTTGATTGGAAACCTACAAATTCCGACCCCTATTTAGCCGCTCCTGCTTCAATTGGACGTGTTATTAGTAGCAGAAGTTATGCAGCAACTTACTCGAGGTTTAGGCACTTGTTCTACTTATTTTGGAGTACCATCATTTGAATAATGATTGAGGTGCCCTGGCATCAAGTTCGGATTACTGTTCGAATCCTAAAAATGTAAAGTTAAAACCCAATTGAGTGTTCAAAGTGACGGTTAGCTTAGGTGAATTGGTGCCCTTCACACGGATTCATTGTGTCAAATTTGTGTCAAATTTCAGGTAGCATTTTTTGATAAGTAAATCTGTACTTTTACTGCAGCTCTTGGGAAATCCTGCTTTTCCTGCAAACAGCCAGATTTGTATATGAATATATGGACTGGTCTTAAGGGCTGTTTAGCAGTAGCTTATTTTTGTCAACCTAGGTCGTGCCACAGCTCTTTTGCGGGCTTGCAGGTATCGATATTAGTCCATTGTATTGAATCACAATGACTCAATGTCAACCTTCCGTTTGCTAACTGACTTCATGGCCTTAATAGCCGCATCGTTTTACCCCTTAAGACACAAACATCTTAAGTTTGATCCCAGGGTTTTAAGACTTGACACTTTTTCGCTATTTTGACTCAAAAATTTAATACTTCTGTTATTTTTGGTTCGAAATTTTATTTATGGCACCGGTGATTTCTAGACCGGTGTCAACCTAGACATGAATCCAAATATGCAGGAAAGGACTAAGATTTTAAAGAGTTTGCTTCTACACAAGTTCTTAAGAAGCCTTGGCCTGTCGCATCTTAAACATTTGTTCCTTAAAGAAATTAATATTTGTTGGGATCTTCCTAGTATCCGTCATCACACATGTACTAACAGAGCTCAGCTATATGCTACGCTGTACTACAAGATGTTAGAATGCTAATATCAACAGACGTTGGACCCGGTTTACTGCTTTCTACTGCGTCTAGCTGACTTTTTTGAACCTAAAAAAAAGCTTTTAAAAAACGACCATCGGTTGATTACCTGGTCCCAATACATAACTTCTATGAAATGTTATTAAATCCGCAAACACGACAACCATGACTTCTCTTAAATTGGTTAAATTTATGTTTGCTCCTACATAATGTATCTATATATGTACTTGTCTCAACTTAATTGTAAAAGCACAGTAATATAACACGTGCAGTGTAATAACGATTGCGCGTATCTAGCACGTGCTGCGGTGGTACCAAGGGTTGTTGTTTCTTCTTTTTTTTTTAAGCCCAATGTAACATCTGGTAGATAACGGATACAAGGCCATTTTTTTTCATTTTCAATAATAACGAGCAAAGTAGGTTATGGGGATGTTCACGGTTTTATTTGTATGTCACATAACAAATATGTAAAAGCTTTTTTTAAGCACACCGTAGGCGAGTAGAAAAATATTTATCATTCATATTTTAAGCTTTTTAACTGATTTAGTTTTATTTTTAGTCTCTGAATGAAAATAAGAGTGATGCATTGTACCAGTAGCGTAACGAAGTAATCAGCTGTAATCATTAAAGCTAAGGTTCATTGCTGAGTCGTGCAAAACTTTCGAAATTATTTCAAAAATATGAAAAGGTATGAGCGTTTGTTGTAGCATTTGGTCACTCTTTTTAATTTTGAAAAGGTCAATTTTCCAAAGTAGTCTATAAAGAGTTGAAAAGGGGTAAACTTTTGGAATATTTTTCACGTAGGTACCTACCGCGAAAATGGATCAAATATGTAGGTTACAAAAGCATTCCAAATTATTTTATAAATTTAGGAAATTCTTTATATGAAAACAAAAAATATGTCAAAATTCAATAGCCTCCGCATCCAATTTTGGACATAAAGCAACCCAGTGAATTGAATAGTTGAGAAACAACTGCGCCCAACTAAAATTTAACTTTCGATCAAGTTTCAAAAGCTATAACTTTTAGTTTTCAAGGAAATACTATGAACTTTCGGCATCGATGGCCTTTTACCCTCTGAAAAGACTTCTTTTAGATAGATTTATACTCGCTTCTACTTTTATTCCATTCAAAGAAAATGTATTTTTGGCTCTAACTAGGCATAGAAGCGCTATGAAGGATCAAGCTGCTGTTAAAAGAATGTTAAGGTAGTACTTACGATTGCATTCTGTTCTTATTTTCTGGTGCAGCCCATGAAAAACCATAAAAGTAAAAATACGAGGCAATTTCGAATGTCATGGTCCAATTTTCCTCAACACAAGTGCTACAATTTCTACTGTTTGCGGTGCTCGCAAAAATTATCGTGGATTTTCTGACCAAATTTTAATTTGGAGCACGCTTTTTGAATCAAGTTTTACAGTTAAGACTTTGGCAAAGGGTTTTCTTCTCCTAAAAGCATAACAGAAGGTTGGAAGAAGCTTTGGCCTGGAGAACATTATACATTTGTATCTTAAGGATATTCAAAAGTAAGTTGCCATTTACCTTGTGTCCTTACACAGAGTGGGCGAAAGGGATTTGTGATAGAAATCTCTCTTGGTTTCACTAAATACCGATTTCCATAAAAATCATCCGTGCTATTTTTTCATTTTTAAATTTTGGTTTAAAATAATACTTTGTTTTCGATGTGCATTTAAAAATTAAGATTTGGCCCTATTTAATTAAAAAGAGTGTAAAGGGAAAGCAGATACCCTCGGAACAATATCCCTCTGGTCTGTCTACGAAAAGTGGGACCGTTTAGTCAAAAATATCAACACCTCTTTTTAAAGATGGTTCAGCTTCAAAGTGCTTAGCAGTTAAGTTTACCGACAACTTAGAAGCCATCTTAAAGCGGTATTACAGGATTTAAATGTTAAATAGGCAATACCTGGCACTAAATAAGAAAGTTCTACCTTCCGATTTTTATGGTAAAAAAAACATTAAAGTGGATTAAAATATCTAGGGCAAATACTACTTTCGTTTAAAAATTCTGAAAAACTCTACCATCGGGGATTTTAATTGAATTTGAAGTTTACATGTCAACGATTATAGCCGTGTTCTTTTGGTAGGTAAGCGAATATACTAGACATGGAGAAATATCGATAGTCAGTACCATCGATAGTTGGCGACAGTTAGCTTTTGACTTATTTTTTTCCTCTTAAAGGTAATACTAAAAAAAGTTCAATAGACCATATAAAATACGCTTTTCTTAATAAGAGAAATTACATCCTATTTTTTAAAGAAACCCTTTCGCGTATATGGAAAAGCTACTTCAGTACGTCTCCTCCCAAGCCTTATTTAGCATTTTTCATGACAAACGACAAAACAACATTTCTTTTTGGTTCGAAAAGCGAAGAGCGAAATGAAAATGTTTATGTATATATAAATGCATAATAAATGTATACATGTACATATATCCAACGTAGCGTGCAGCCAAGGTAATGTTTTCATATCATTTAAGATTAAATCAAATAAAGATAAATGTCGTATCGACATTCTGTATGAATGATGCCAATTGAGTATGATATAATCGTTGGCTATTTGTATGGAGGGGACATACTGAAGTAGCTTTTCGGTACACGCAACCCCGTCCAGATTTTTTGGTACATACATCACAAAACGCTAGTTGTATACCTAGTACCTACGTATATACAGAGAGAATTGAGAGACCAACTTGTTCCTAACCGAATTTTAAGTTACAACGATTTTGACATTTGGCTTCTTAGATTCTTCCTTTGTGAGAAATTTTATATTTAAATGCGTATCGAAAACAGTCGATAGTGAGGCTAAAATGTATTGATTGTTTTTGATAGTGGAAACCATCGATTATTATCGATAGTGCAATCGATAGTTCTCTACCTCTAGTATAAACAGTTATTTACAATAGGTTAAGCTTAGCGGGTATAGTTACCGCCGCTAAGTCTCTAAGCGGCTATAGATTAGTGCTTCCAAATCTAAATAGTGTAAATAGTGAATAAGTGGTTCAAAAATAGCTCGGGTCTTAACATATGTCAGATTTCGATTTTTGATCAGGGTGTACGTTGAACATGGGAGGGAAATTCTAAATTAAAACCCAATGCAAACTACTATAATTGAAAATCCAAGAAACAACACAACAAGTGACAGGTAAAGTGTATCATTATTGGATGAATTTCCTTTGCGGGGATGAGCGTTCCTTTGCGCAATCTTATATATGCTTACCAAAATCACACGACTATTGAACAAAAACCTTCCGTCAGTTAAAATCGTGTATTTTAAAATTGCATTCCTTTCTCTTCTGACATTTTTCAACTTCTTTGCCTGCGAATCAACAACAAATTAAGCTATTTTGGTGATTCTTTTGTTTGTTATATTTGCGCATCAGTTTACCTAACGTTGCATTGATGAACACTTGACGCTGAGAGTGATGCAAACAATATGCAATAATGAACAGTTTACAAAGGTTAATCATGCATTAATGAATTTGCACGAGTTTATCGATCGTTACAATACCTCACGGACCTCTGTGAGCTCGAATTAATTTGTTCTTGTTCGCCCTTACAAATTGTTGATTGCTCGGCTTAAAATATAAATGCGTTTGCAATCAATCCACCTTCACCCATGCCCGGAAACAGCTTGAACAAATTTATTTCAGAGACTTCGAAACGTGGATGCGAAATGACCCTGCTGTCAGTTATGGGATCTTCAATTGTAACAAATAAGTAGTAAAACCATCACTTTTGTTAGGTATGTTATTTTATTCGTTATATACAATTAAAAATAGTTGTTTTTTTACAATTCTAATTATAAGAGGGACAAGTTGTCGAATGAGATGGAATAAATTTTACAGTGCGTTTTCTTTTGTAATACTCCAAGTTGAAATCCATAATCAAGATGAGAAGGTAAGACGTCAGGGAAATATTTTTTTTTAAAAAAAGAAGAAGGAATAATTAAAGATCATCGATTGTCCAGCGATAATCTAGGGATGAATACACAAGAGCTACTTAAAAACTACTTCAAACTAAAGTCTATGTTAAATCATAAAATTAAAAATCTGCGTCCAAGGTAAACACATTGCTCATTGGATCCGAAGTCACTCCCCACTTTTGGTATTCGCCGACTTTCTTTTCAAAGAAGTTTGTTTTGCCTTCAAGAGAAATCAATTCCATAAAGCTGAACGGATTTGGTGTGTTGTAAACCTGAAAAATGTGACCAAATAAATATCAAAATATTTTCGTTGAAAGAAAATTTGAATTTGCTTACATTTTCAACGCCCAACTCGCGAAGCAGACGATCGGCAACGAATTCAATATACTGCGACATAAGATCACAGTTCATGCCGATTAGGTTGACGGGTAGTGCGTCTGTCAGGAACTCCTGTTCGATCTTTACCGCCTCAGAAATGATTTCAATAACACGCTCCTTGCTGGGCTTCTGTACCAAGTGCCGGAACATCAAGCAAGCAAAGTCACAATGAAGGCCTTCATCACGTGAGATCATCTCATTGGAGAAGGTCAGACCGGGCATAAGACCACGCTTCTTCAGCCAAAAGATTGATGCAAAGCTGCCGCTGAAGAAGATGCCCTCAACAGCAGCAAAGGCGATAATTCGCTCTCCGAAATTAGCCGACTTGCTGGAGATCCATGCCATCGCCCAGTCGGCTTTCCTCTTCACGCAGGGCATTGTTTCGATGGCGTTGAAAAGATAGTCCCTGAGGAGTTTACAATTGATTTGCTGTTTCATGGAAAATAAATTCCAATCACTTACCTTTCCTGAGGATTCTTGATGTAGGTATCAATCAAAATGCTGTACATCTCAGAGTGCACGTTCTCCATGGCAATTTGAAAACCATAGAAACAGCGAGCCTCAGTTACTTGAACTTCCTGGCTGAAACGTTCGACGAGATTCTCGTTGACAATGCCATCGGAAGCAGCAAAGAACGCCAACACATGCGAAATGAAGTGACGCTCTCCATTTGTTAGTTTCTCCCAATCGTTCATGTCCTTCGATAGGTCGACCTCCTCTACGGTCCAGAAAGATGCTTCAGCCTTTAAAAAAATAAACATAAATTACATTTAGATCGGCGGAAGGCAATGGTCTGTTTCTTAAATTAATTTAAATGAATTCAAAGACTGAAAAGGTAGAGTAATTGCATTTCTCCATTTGAAGTACAGATAATTGAAATGACTGCATTCTTTTATAACTCTGCTGCGCGATATATCACAAAAAAATCAAAGGAGGAGGGATTCTGCCACAAAGTGTCCTAACCTATGTTACTTTCTCTTTTATGAAACTTTCCAGCACACGTAGGAAACATATTTTCTCCACCTCCTTTTGAGGTAGAGAAAGTGTTTGAAAATGATCATTTAATCGATGGAGGAACATTTAAGGTAGAAAATAGAGGAAGGCCGAAAAAACCACTGAAACTCCTAAGAGATAAGAACGTAAGGTCCCGGAAAAAATTGCCCTAAGCCATAGAAGTTGGAATGGACCCGAAGGAGTAAAAAAATGACAGAATATTCTGTGGAGTGGACGGCCAAAAGGAAAAGATTACCATCCTCGCTATACACTAAAGAACGTTAAACATTGTGTAAGAAACATAATGGTATGGGGCTGTTTTTCCTGGTATGGTGTTGGTCCTATATTTCGTGTCCAAAGCATTATGACAAAATATGGATATAGCGTCACAGTGGAAAATGTCATGCTCCCATTTCCCGAGGAAAACATGCCCCTCCGTTGGCATTTGCAGCGGATTGGTTACGGGATAAAAACATCTCCGTACTTTCATGGCAAGTCAATCTCCAGATCTCAATCCCATTCTACCATATCCTCTTAACTAACCACCAAGTCAAACCCCCACTGAGAGACCTTATATCAAGGGTGGAGCAGAAAATACTATAAGATAAGAATGACAAATTTATAACCGACAAAAAAGGTGAAAATCTATTTCGACGGAGAGAAGACTTGCTGGAATCAGTTTCCATAAACTCTACGGCCGGGATGGCGAACCTTTTTGGAGCATCGTGCCATTTAAAAAAAAAAAATAAAAAATTTTGAAGTGCCTTTGGTGTGTCATCATACAGTCAGTTATCACGATCGGATCTTGACCCAACCTACAAAAAATATAAACGATGCACACGCACATCCGCTTCACACTTGGAAGACATTCCCACCGAGAAAACTGATCCGAGGCGCATGAGGTGTGGTGGATCTGCATGGGAACTGCAAAATGTCACTTTAAGCAAAATGCAGGCTGAAGTGGAATCATCTGACAAAGGGTTTCTAAGAAAATCTTTAATGTTATTAATTTCTGACGTCATATTCCGATGCAAAGAATATCGTCGGTGGGCGAAAAAATAAAGAAAAAGTAAAAGTAGATTGCACATTAAGAAGTGATACAATAGGTATTATCACTGAACACCGTCTGAGAGGTAACAATGCTTGGTGTATAGTCAAACAATTTCTTCAGAAGTTGCATGAATGGGACAAAGGAATAGGAGACAATCCCCCACTCTCTCTCTAATAAACGAAATCTCCATTTAGATGTTTTCTTCCTGAATGATCTTAAAGACTGTTTTCAAACTGTTTCAACGGAAGTAGGATAGAAGCTTTAAAAGATTCGTGTGATATCGCAATTGCCCTTATTTTCATCAAAGTGGGTCTAGCTGCCATTTGGACTTATGTTAAGCTCATTTGAGCGGCAGTTTATTAAATTACAAATTTCTTAGCTAATAGAGTGCCACCATAGAAAATGAAGTTGTCCTTTTATTAGTCAAATTAAATTGAAGAACATTGCAAATTGTTGCTTTATTTGGCGTAGGGTTGCTCATAATACACCGAATCAATCCGATGCATACCTTCGATGTTTAACGATGCATCGATGTATCGATTGAAAGCATGCTCTGTAAAAGTGCAGAGTTTCAAATTAAATTCATTTCGTATAGTTTTGTTAACTTCAATGAGACTGAAGCGGCTATAAGAAAAATTGTACCATAACCCAAGCTATTTTCGCCTACGCGTCTATTAAATAAGAGCAGGAGAGAATAAACAAGAAACTTTTCAATTAGGAATAAAAAGATAAAACACATGCCATGCTAGGTCTGCCATCTTGCACCTGAGGCAAAAAAAAATCGATTCTCATTTTGTATTTCCTATTTTAAGCTCATATAATATACATAAGTGAGTTCTTAGTCGATGCAATCGAAAATATCGATGCATCGTTATATGTATATCGATGTAACATTTCGATGCATTTCAAGTAATAAAGAGCGCATCCCTAATTTGTCGATATATTTTTATTAATCTTTAAAAAATCTTGAAACGCCCCCTTGATAGTGGCGAGTTTCGACAAAATACTTAGCAAAGTAAATTAAAAAAAAATTTAAATATTTGTTTGTCAGATTGTTAAAATTATTTGTTGGTACCGCCTACGATTTATTTTTTACGAGAAAAAAAAAACAGCTCCATGTAAAATATTCCACCATAACTCTGTTGTCGTCACACAATACAAATTATTTAATAGAGCAACCCTACAGGACCCTTCATAATAGAGAGAGCGATGAATGGTCCTTAACTATTGTCATTAATCTATATATAGCTGCAATGAACCAATACTGAAATCTTTTTTTAAAAAAAAAACACGCCTTCTGTGTAAACAATGCAATTATCTTCTTCAGATTGGAAGCGACCATTTCAAGAAAAAAAATATTCCGACTACCTGCTCTAGGTTGACCTCTTCAATACAAAAAAAAAACGCCTCAACAATCATCCAAAAAAAGAGAAAAAGATTATATAGATGGACAGAAATAAATATACATTTCATGGTGGACTGACATCAGAAAAAAAAATGTATACGTAGATCCCGCCAAAACGTGTAAAGAACCGCGCAAACTTGTGCGTTCTTGTTAGGAAATTATTTGTTCATTGAATCTCTCACGTCTTCTGATAATACCGTGCTATCAAAAAGCAAATACAAAAAGCCAAGTGTATTTGGAAAATATGTAATACATAGCCATGATCTCAACAAAACAAAATATAGCGCGCAATTAGTTTTGCGCCCTTTTTTGTGGATGATTCAGATTTTGGCGGGAATAAAAACTTTAACCATTTATTTAGGTCACTCACCTTCTTGTACATTTCCCAAATATCTTGGAATTGAATTGGGAAAATAACAAAGCGACGTGGATTATCCCTTAGCAATGGTTCCAGCGATGGATCGAATACACCAGATACTTTATTTGCCAAGCTAGTTCCAGCAGGACATGATACTGCTGTTGATTCTGGTTGAACTTGTTTCATTTGTGAGTCCGCGTTAAACATAGGAATTGGTCCATTGCGAACGTTTGATACGTTCTCCGTCAAGATTTTTCTTGGACTCTAAAAAAAGAATTATATGAAAAAAAGTATAAGAAAGAAAAAAACACTTTCGCTAACCTTTAATGAAAAACGTTCCATATTTTCAGAGATATTTTCCTTGCCAGCAACGAGAGACATTTTTTTATTGAGTTTTTTATTTTATGTTGAATACAAAGAGTTAAGTAAATATATTGCACTTCCAAAAAGAAAGTCCTTATAATATATATATATATTTCTTATAAATGCGATAAACACGACCAAACGAGCAGATCGACAGTCAACTTTAAAATGAAGAAAATTTTAAGCGGCAAGTTGAATACAGTTTTGGATGCACTTTTCAGCGGATTTAATTTTATATGCGTGACTGTAGTTTCTTGTTCGAAAATGCTGTCTTTGGAGAAAACGAGATGACTACATAGTGGGGCTATTTATGATGATGGTAATGGTTACTGAAAGTGCCTACGAAATGTTAACTTTGACTTGGATCATCATGTTGGCACATTCTTCTTAAAATCAAGGAAAATGTGTTTTTTGTATGTCAAAATTTAAGTCTCTAAATTTATCTATTTTAATGCAAAGTTTTAGTTTTAATGACAAGTCCTTAGAAGTCAGCAATTGCACAATTTTATTTTCGTCGGAGAAGTTTCACAGCCAAAATATGTTTGACAGATTGTACATATCCGAAAATAGTAGCGTTCAAAGTGAATGCACCAGGTCGATAAGGGAGTTTATGTTCGAAATTGAATGAAATGCAAATGATTATTAAAAATTGGAGACAAAGTAAACATCTTATATTGAGCTAGTTTCAGTTACATTGGTGTTTGTGTATGATACAAATGTTAAATGAAGGTATTAACAATTTAAAAAATTTAATTGAAATAAATAAAGGATCATTATAGTAGTGTCGCTAAGCACTTCTCTAGCTTTATTTAAAAACGTATTTTAAAGAGTGTAAAAAGTTATGCACGCTTTAAAATGCCTTTAATCGCAAAAACGTTATTTAAAAAACTTATGCAACGTTGTTGGGGGTTGTTTAGTGCCCGCTTAATGTATGTTTTTGAAAATGTCATTTTAATTTTCCTTCTCTTACTTTTTGTAATTTGTGTTCGACGAAACTTTTTGCAATGTAAAAATTATTTCAAATGATCTCTTCAATTATCAATGAGGACTTTAAATTGTTTGTGCAACCTACACGACAGTGTAGAATCATTCGTGTGCAGTTTAAAGATGAAGTTGCGGTAGTTATTTGCTGACGGATTGAATTATGTGTTGTTTACTTCGTTTGCATGTTGTGCTCAGCACGAAATTTCCAAGTCTCAACTAAATACATTCAATTTGTTTTTCTACGATCAGCTGAGTTGTGCTTACCCATTCGGACAACCTATTGTAATAGATCTCGCCTTTTTGGTACTTTGTCTGACACAAGCACTGTATAACTAATTTGGGTAGCAACATTTTTGTAAATAAGGATTTATGCAACATTGTATAGAGGCCGCTTAAATACTTCGACCCTGTATAACTATGCAACTGTTTAGATGCATTTTAGTGAATTATAATAAATACGGCTGTATTTTAGCCACCTCGTTAAATAAGAATATCTCCCCCTTCTGTACAGCTTGTAAAATTGTTTCCCAAAAGCTTTAAAGAAACATTTTCTGAAAGTATATCTTGAAAAATAGTTAACATCTATAAATAAGCCTTATGACAACATAATAGAAGCAATAGCTTAACAAATTTAAAAAATTGGACCTTATAGAAGGTAAATTGTTAGTTGGGAAGGCCTTTCGAAGTTAGGTGGTTGAGGTCTGAAATGTAATAGCTTCTTAAAAGCTTGCTATTCCAAGTCTCTACAAGGCCTGTGAATAGAAGCATAACATATAATCAATATAGTGGAGATTTGAACCTGGGCTTAGATATCATATAAATATTTATTTAAGTCGAAGAAAAGGAAAGGAAATAATTAATCATTATGAATTATTTAGGTATGCATTTTGTGGATCAGGAAAAGCTCGCATAGACTTAGATAAAGACTATAAATAAGAAACCAATAATATAACACAAAGTTTGTGAATGATAATAATTTTGTAACCAAATAATATTTTTATAGCTCCAGTGATAGTTATTATAAGCAATACTCTACTTAATTCAATTTTTATCCGTTTAGTTTTTCAATTTTTACTAACATGCAGGCTTACTTTTTGTACCTAGCCAACATAATAATGAGTTTTGACTTGTTTTGCAATTATTAAATAAATTTATTTCCTTTTTTAATTATTCTTTAATTACATTTTCACAGTATAGGTCCAGCTCTTAGTCATTTAATATAATTCGCTGAAAAGAATCGGTATTTATTGCAAAATTCCTTATCTCTGAGCTATATGTATAGGGTTGAACCTGGCTTTATAAATTTTGCGTACTCTCGGTTTATTTTCTTCGTTGAAGAAGTTAATTATATTGATATCATTAACAAGATCCGCGAAACCAAATGGAATTTTTATATATTTTAATAACTTTTTCGAATTTTTTTTAAGAATTAATATACGAAAATTACATTTCCAATTAAAAACTAATATTACACGCCTACCCTAAATTTTGGCGTATAGCTTCGCTTAAGGAACGTTGCTTATGTTTGTAAATTGTAAATAAATTATATTTTTCTGCTTAAGGGCAGTATTAAAATATGTTCAAAATATTGTAACTAGTGTAGTAGCACCATTAGACATTCTCAATGGAACTTTTTTCAGTAGATATGACTACCTCTCATTTAACATGTAAGCCCGGTTCGACAAATGTCATCCGAAAATTTGTTTACCCATATTTTGATTCTATTGTTAAATGTATTTTTAACTTTGTTTGCGAGAAATAAAATGAAGAATGAGTTCTGAAACCGAAGCGCAACAGGATCTGCAACACCACATACGACAAGAGTACTGCACAACACGTCCCAAATATCGACAAGGGAAAAAATTAACAGCGGTGAAGGTAGGTAAATATACACATTCTCCTTAAAATTTATTCTCATTCAAATTGAAGGTTTATACAATTGCAAATGAATCAATCCACCTGCTCGTCTTTGGTGTACCGAAAGTGAATCTACAAACTGAAGTAAGAAAGACTTTTCTAAGGCACGGACCATTGAAATTCGTCAGATGTGTTACCAACGAGATCGCAAAGAAAAGTGTGTAGCTAAAATCGCAGCTCTGTCGCTTGTTATGAACTTTTTGTTTTACAGTTGAATTAGAAGCATTCACTGATGTCTTCCACGTAAAATTCGAAAAACTGGAGCATGCTCGTCGAGCGAAACGCTTCCTAGACGCACGTCAATTCTACGGGGGTATATTGCACATATCCTACGCCCCTGAGTACGAATCTGCAGATGAAGTACGTGCGAAAATGGCTAAACGCATAATGGAAGTTAAGTACCGGATGAGAGTGAATAGCAGCAATAAGGAGCAAGCGGCCAATAGTTAAAAATTATTTCTTTGTTTTTTTTTTTTTTTAAATAAACGTCTATTTCTCTATATTTTTGTTGCTATAAAATATTTAAATTTAACGTCTGTTTAATGGTTTGATTTCCGCCAATCGTGGTACTTTGTTAGGAATTTTACTCGCTTCTGCCAAATGTCATGTCCAAAGTACGCCCAAAATCTAAAATAAAAGCAAAAGGGTTTGTTTTTGGGCGAGGTAGGCTCATGAACAAAATTCTTACACTCCAAAAGCAGCACCACCCAGATGCGCCGCATGATCAAAGAACTTCCATTTCAAAAGAACACCCGCCAGATCCAGACCCATGATCACTTTTATTGCCTAAAATAAGACTCAAATGCAATCGTAACTTCCGCCAAACAAACCATTACTTACCGATCCAGCAGAAAAGGTCAACATAGGCAAAAATATTATGCTTAACTGTGTGTCCGGATATTGTGTACAAACATAGGCTAGAATCGTCATAATCGCACCTGACTTGGATAGAAACGAATTATTGTCCATTTGTTAGCACAAAACGCCACAACATACCGCTCCAATAGACATGCCCGCCGTTGAGGTAATAGCCTTCACTACAACACTGGACAAACTGGCAATCACTCCGGCACTAAGATAAACGGCAACAAACTGTTCTTTGCCCATTCCTATGACAGCGGCAGATGAAAAACTATGCAGAACGTACATGTTCGCAAAAATGTGAAATAATGAGTAGTGACTGAAGGTGGAAAGGAACATTGGCCAACAGACGACACGTGCAGCGGGGTTTGAACAGAAATAAGTCATCATCGTACTTCGCAGCCGTGGTACTCGCCACAAGCCAAATACAACAAGATTCAATGCGCATATGGGTGCGAAAACTTTCTCTCCCGAACTCAGCTTATCCCAATGAACCGCGAGTTCCCGCTTGATCTGACTGAATTGACTTCGACCGTCATCCGATCGCCGTGACCAAGGCCATTTGGCTTTTCTGGCGCGTTCAATCATCAGGCTGCGTGCACCTTCATATTCCCAGATTGTGGCGCCCATGAAGCAGCCAGCGCTAAACTGAAGGAGGAATATATTTTTTTCAAACACTGTTTGTTTTTATGCAGTCCGGGGTATACCTACCACTCCGGTGAAAATCAATGCTTTGCCAATGTTTCTTGATGGCACTGGTCCGGTATTTACTGGGAAATTGTCAAATGGAGTCGTCTGTACACGGACTCGGGGAACATCGTTGTTGCGAATGGTGCTGCGTATTGCTCGGGATGTGAATTGTGGAATCTTCGTGTGATGCAATATAGGCAGTTGACTGTTGTGGGGAAATATCAATGTGAAAGAATGACCAAAAGCATCAATGAAGAATTCAGGTTTACCTGAATTGAGAATTCAGTCCTCTGCAGATGAGTTGTCTGGTGAACATTATGATAATTGTGAGACCAACGATTTAAATTATTTCCAATTTCGGCTTCAGCTTGACATGTTTTTTGTCAGGCAGTGCACTCTGACGTTTCCAGCGACAGTGATAGTGATGTATCCAAGGTCAAAACCCACCGGTTGCTTGAATTTTCAAGTGGGAAACATGTTCATAAGTTCAGGCAATGAAAAATTGAATTTGAGTGATTTTTTGTAACAAAAAAATGTTTTAGTGCAATGGGAAATCGTCACCTTTTTTTTTATAAAAAATTAAAATGATATGGCCATGAAGTGATTTGTGTCCGATATTATCGGAAGGAATGTTAAAATTAGGTCGGTTTGCATTTCAATTATTCACTGCTAATAGAGCTGGCTAACTGATGCAAAACTATTTTTGTTATCCATAGTGATCTGGAATCAACAAGTTTTAATGTTCATTATCAGGTGTTCCTGAGGTAAGTAAGATTTAGGAAGAGCCTTTTACTAAAATATTAAACTCTTGTTATATTTTGTTAAAAAAGCAAATTTTATAGATAATCTTAAAAATGAATATATCGTTTCTTACAGCGCATACGTGTGTTCCACATTCTGATCCAACTGAGATTTAATTCCGCTTCTTCTGAAGCTGTGATTATCTATCCGTCAAAGTTTCACCACATATAAACGAATGAAATGTCAAAATTAAACAGCTAAAAACTTAAGGGGGACAACGGACAAGTTCAAAAAATTTAAGTCTACCTGGTCTCTTCTTGAAGCTGAAATCCCTCGCCGAGACACTGCATCAACTAAAATAATCTATTTTTTTGCTAAAGTTAATTTTGATTGATTAAATTTTTAACTTGCTCCAGGAATAAGAATTTTATTAAAAGCAGTTTGAAAAAATTGAGTCCCAATTTGACGAGTGAGTGGCTTGTGTAAGAGTCCGTGCAATAAAAGCGCGACACGAAAATGACTCGTTTCGTTCATAACAATCCACACATCACCTTAATGCGTCAACTGTCAGCTTTCAATGAGTTGTCACTTGTCATCAGTTCGAACTTCACTGTCAGTGGTGTTAATTTTTTATATTTTTTAATTAGCAACAATATTTTGTTTTGCTGGTGTTTTTCTTCGCTCAAAGGGTTTAATTAAATTAAAAATTGCGATACTTTTCCCAGTAATACCAGCAAAGAAAATCTTTTTAATCAACCTAAAACAAATCTATCGTCTTATTCGCAAATCTCAGTCGATGGCAATGAAAAGACAGAAGCAAGTGTCGTGTCATGTTAATTCGTTCTGTTGATAAATAATATAATAATATTTTCAGAAGGTATGTACAACACTATGACGATAATTCCGATGTCGTACCGATGCAAAGAGTCTCCCAGCCACAATTCGAAAATACAATCGAAGCACAAGTCCAAGTTGGTGACACACTGCAGGCACTAGCGTTGCGATTTCATTGCACTGTAAGTACTTTCAATTAAAATATTGGACGTATGTACAAAAGCGGAAGTAATTTCTCTAATCTGTATTTCTATCTGTTGGCAAGGTTGGCGACATCAAACGTCTGAACAAAATTGATAAAGATAACGAAATTCATGCGAGAAAGGTTGTTAAAATTCCCGTAACCGTACACTCTGTTCTACTGCAAACATTGCCGATCGTTCACAAGAGTGGCAACAATAGTCCAAATCATCAGAGAAATAACGGTTCGGAAATTACACGGAATCCCCTTGAGACGGATATTCTGAGCGAAAAACTTCTAGTGGCATCAGTGAATTCGGGAGGCGAAACAATCAACGATATTATTTTGAAATCGAAAGTGAGAAACAATACGTACACCGATGGTGCAACTGAAGGTGACTACATCCACTGATAGCCCTGGTTGTCTTTTATCATCGATCTTTCATTACAGATACCTGTTTCTCAACGAACAACCACACAGACGGATACGAACCACTGCTAAGTGGTGTTCTAGATGAATCGATACCTCAACCACGACCAATTCCCGGCCCCTCATCACATCAATGGGAGTTGTCTGGCTCTGATTGTGACATGACGTGGGTTTGTTTGTTCATTGTGATACTAGGGCTGTGCTTTGCCATTCCGCTCATCTATGTCTTTTACGTTGCTGATCACCCAAAGAGTATTCACCACGGATCTCTCTGACTGAACGCGATCAGTCTAAATCGTAACCTCAACGATTAAATGTGAATTTTTACCAATACTATCTACGCCCCCTCTCTAATTCTTCCACTACCTATTTCTAAGTAAGTTAAGTTCTTTTTTTAACGATGTATGGATGGAATCAACCCTCTTGGGTATAACGAACGTGCGGTGATGTTTTATTTAAAATAAAAAGTGCCTTTGCATTTGAATTTCCCTTTTTTCAAACTCAACTGTACTCATCACAATGGCGAATGGCAAATATATCTTAAGTACAGTTGTTTTCTTCGTAATTTCCGTTATAAACAGAAACATGAATACAAAATTATTTTTTCTAACCTGACAATAAATTATTTAAATAATTTTAAAACTGAAGACTGAGAGTTTTTTTTTGTCTTTCCATATCCATTGACGGTAAGTTTATTGCTATAGGGGTGTTTCAATAGCTTAATTGTTTTTTTTAAAAAGCATTCACTGGACTTCCGGTTTCTGTTCACTGCGTCCCTATCATCAAAGTCACAGGCCAATCAAATTCTGGTGTTTAGGCATGCGCATGCGAGACGATCGCGGCGGATAGATTCAGAGTTTGACGGTCCAAAGAGAAGAAATTCGATATTGTGGCCAATCAAATGATATTGTTATTATATTTGCGTAATCGTGCGGCCACCGGCACTAATGGTCTAACGGCAGAGGTCTTTAAATACGTTGGCGATAGTTTGATAGGGCACATGCCCAAAAACATCAACCAAGTATGGATCGGAAAATTTGCCCAAGGACTGGACCATCAACTCCATATGCCCCATCTACAAGAATAATTGATGAGTTTGTGTGTATTTCTCAAACTCTTCTGCGAAACACTAATCGGCACCTATTAGTGTGACTTCCGGAATGATAGGTCAACGGTAAACCAAATCGAACTATCTTCATCGAACGCTGCCAACATGTCTAGCACGGCTTTCATTGCTAATGAAGAACATTCGAGCTTACTTGGTCTTAAAGTAAATGTGCCAAGACTATGACTGGACGTATGCGACTAGGACTATGCGTCACAACAACTTCGAAGAATTAGAAGTTAGTGAAGATAACGCGAAGAATTACACTAGGAAACCGTTGCTATTTCGGCGCGGTAAAATAAATTGATTCAAAACTCTTGACTCGAAGAGCAACATTTAAGCTCTTCGGAACACTTATCCTGTCAGTTCCGTTATACGGCGAGGACGATAAAGAGGAAAATAGAGTTAATATTGGTTCTGTGTGCGAGGACATGGGCAATGGGGAGATGTTATGACTCATTGAATTCGTAATGAGCTGTTCTTGATATGTTGATGTAGTTCGAAAAGCCAAAACATTTCGACGACATACAGAAAATGGACAGTAGTGTTGAGTTTAAAGTCGAAAACGAAGTGCGTTTCAAAGACCAAGTCTACGCTGAGGATTGGAAGCAGCGTAACCGGGATTGCAGAAGATGGAAGTCTGCCCTGTCTCGAGCCGATACTTTTTCTGTTTTATAATTTGCACGTGCAAAAGTGATTGTAAGCACCCTTCAAATGTTGAAAGTAACAAATATTAAGAAAATAAGGAATTAGACGACAGGGTGAGAAACCGATGCACATTGATTTAAAATGTTTGCAAATTGTAGTGGTAAGGAAAAACAGAGTGAGCCAGAGCATTCTACATTCGTGTTGTGCGTCAGTGGAACGAATCTTTAAATTTGACAGTACGTCCGAATACACGCTTTAGAGTGAACTGATGAGCATTCATCTAGTCACGCGGGTATTACGGTTGAGGTGTTGAAGGGTAGCCTATTTCGTTTGAGCACTTATGATGGCTGTATTGATAGGCATGAAACATTACGATGATGGCTAAGAGGATCAAGCGATTTCGCAATATCTCGGCGCCAATAAATTTTAGACGTACCCGTTTAGTTTAAAGTTGCACATATTCTCAAAAATTTGTCGGTTTAAATCAACTGCCTTTTTTTATATATCTGTGTTAAACCAATGGTCTTAGACTTCATATTGAAAAGAGAAACGTTCATTTTCAAAAAAAAATGTCTTTTAAGTTGAATCGGATGTTATCTGTCGAGGAGCTATTAGTTTCTTCTTCTTTCTTTTCATTTACGAATTTTAGATTTTCTTTATTTACATCTCTCCTCGGATCGCTCGATCATAATAAAGTGTACAGCTAAAATTAATTTCCGAGAGCTCACAACTATGAGCCCTTATCACTGTTATTGTTATTGTTATTCATATCAATGAATGTCCGTCCGTTAAATATTTATTTCCTGTGTCTAAATCGTGAACAATTTAAATATGAAATTTTGTACTTTTTTATATATAGAGTGCCGTAGAGCAATATTACACATCGTAAAAATTAATAAATACATTTCGCCCCGCAATCAACCAATTTATTGACCAGATATTCATAAAATATATATTAGGCGTAAACAAGCCATACGGGACCTAAAGCTTAGCTTTTCCAGCCATTGTGCGTGAAAAGACGTATTTTTGGACAAGAATCTAAAGTACTTTTTGTTAGGTAATCCGGAAGACTTCCGGACTCTTCTGAAACTGTTTGTTTGGTACTAAAATGATAGTTTCTCTCCTGGAAAGAAGAAAAATTCGCTTCTGACTTTGAACTCAGAATCAAAACCAGAAGCACTAACACATTAAAATACCATAAACGTCATAATCAATAAATGTCATATTTTTGGGTGATGCATTTAATAATTCTTCAATTTTGCTTGGGATCTTATTACCAAATTTAACTTAACAAATAATAAAATTATATTGGGTGTAATATAAACATATAGTACCATCTCCCTTATCGTCATCAGATTGGCAGTGAGGCGGTTGGAAATCCCTATACACAAATACAACAACAAATAGACTTCAAATTCAAATGTAATGTGTTTGCTTGTTCGATTGACATCCCGGATCGGAGAGCTCTTCCGGAATACAAAACCAAAACGACACAAGGAAGCTTAATGCTGACTTCGAACTGCATTTTTTTTTGCAAAGCTTATCATTATAGTTTTTGCTCTTGGATGTATATATGTCTGACATTCGCAAGAGGTAGGACGGCGAAAAAAAACACTTAGGTGGTAATGAGTCGAATTTGACAGAGGTAGCGGTAAAGGCGAGATTGGCTGTCTCTCGAACTAGGCGGTTATTTAAAAAAAAATTAACGATTTAATGGTATCATTTGGATCAGCATTACGGATATTACTACGGATGTAACGGATATCCGGTTGGACTTATTAGCACTTTTTGATATCCTAAAAAACGGCTTAAGTTTAACAGCCTTATTTTATATAATAAGCAAGCTGTTCAATAATTTTATTACTGAAATTATGGACACATAATGATTAATGAAAACTAATACTATTCTGCAATTTAAGGTCATTAACGAAAACATTTCCTCCCGATTATGCATTGACGGGATCCTAGTTGTTTTTGCAATTTATATTGCTTTTCGTTGCGGTGCAAAACAAGTATTTATGCGTCACAATAGGCATTTTATTTGGCCAAATATCCGGTCGCCGAAATACGTCTATCCAGTTATATTACGCGCATGCATGCAGCTCCTATGTATACGACCGGACTTGTTGTTATGTACTTTTACTACAATACCTACTAAATATCACAGCAGTTTACGTTCATTTTAATTCATTTTAAGGAATTGTGTTATAAACAAAAACAATAAAACAATAATGGGTGGTCAAACTCTACTGCAAGGAAGAGACAGCACTACCAAACATGCAAAAATACGTGACACGTATTTTGGTCGGTAATGTTAATTTGCGTGGTAGCAGCCGAATGTACACTGTTTGATCTCTGATCTCAATCTTACACCTTTAAAACCATTCACGGCAGAGATCTCTTTCTAATCTCGCGCAAAAATGCATGCATGGCAATGTAAGCCAGCCATAACTCGCAAGATGAGTGGGAGGCTGAATACCCAACATGCAAAAATACGTGACTAGTAGTTAGGCAAAGTTAATTTGCGTGGTAGCAGCCGAATGTTTGATCTCTAATCTCAGTCTTACATCTTTAAAATCATAGGCGGCAGAGATCTCTCTCTAATCTCGAGCAAAAATGCATGCGTGGCCATGGAACCCGCCATAATTTACAATTTGAATAATATGAATATATTTATCCAAATATTGAAAATTTGAATAAATATATTCAATTTGGATAAATTTCCTTGCACATGATGCTACAGGTATTAACTTTTACATATTCATAACCATTTTTTTCCTGTTCATTTCATTATCGCTACTACCGAAGATAATGCCCACTGATATAGTAGCCTCAACAAGATCCATTTATAATTGGTTATTATACCTTAATTTAAATTATCAAAAAATCAAAATGAATGCAAATGAAAAAAGTTTCATTGTTTACTTTTGATCTGTCAAAATATCTGTAATAAATTTATAGCAGCCTTATTTATCCTGTTAGATGTGTGATCTGCTTACACTTTTTATTCCATTGGATCTCTCGACCACCTAAAACTAACCATAAAGCAAAACAAATGATTATGTTTAAATTAATATTTATTCAAATTAAATTTAAAAACGAATACACGTCTTAAAAATAAATACATATACATAAATTATATTATTCAGTGGTAAACATATTTTTGTTTAACTTACACAAACTTGAAACTAGGACTAGTTAAACTAAATATCTTTCTCGAACAATATTGAAAACTAAAGTATTGTTAATATATATTATAATTCAATTATTTATTTCAAATTAAAACAATTCTAACGAAAATTATTATCATAGTGTTGTTCAAACTTTGGTCTAAATGGCGCCTTTTAAAGGCTTTGCATTGGCTACCACTATTTTTGGCGTACAAAATAACTAGGTATGGTCTTAGTCTTAGTAAATATTTATTAATAAAATTGACATTTATAGGGTACATCCATTGAAATATAAATTAAAAATGGCACTTTATACAGATTAATATTTGGTTTTAAGTACATACTTAAGGAAAATTTTATTTTTAGAACTTTAAAGTATAGTTTCAATGTATCTTCATTACAAACTGAATCGAAGATAACTAAACAAACAATTAGTATCCAGGTTTAACTCATTTCTTATACCGACTTCGTATATTTACTTATTCTTTAAATTTTCAAAGAAAGCAATATTATTTCTTAAACAACCTGGTACTAAAACTGGGCTAAGTGGTCTCTCTTGACTGGATTGACGTGCTAGTGATAAGGTATCTGATAAGTTGTTGTCTTGCTTCGATGGTGGATCCCTGAAAGTTGACAGAAGTTTACTAATTAATTACCAAAGTCAAAATAAACATGATTAAAATTAGAAATTGACTCATTCGTTAATAAGGTCCCCGTTCGGGTACTAATTTACAAATGAGAATTACATAAATTTACGCGTACTGAGAATGTAGTAACTAATAGGTCCGTACTCATTTGCAAATGAAATTGTTAAAAAATTGCACAAACTTGTTCGCATACTGCGAAAGTGATCACGCAGACTTTCGACTGGTAAGAAAATGAAAACTGTCAAAGGATCAAAAAACGTGCAAAATTGTTGTTGTTTGCCGTATGACTGTGACATGTGTGTGTTATGTATTAGACTTTGACGTTTTTAATTTTTGTTGGCGAAATTGTCCGGCGGATACTTTATATTAAAATTAAGAAACACTCTCTCGTTTTTGGATACTGGAAACATTTAAGTTTTCTACGCGAGTAGTTTTTATTGAAAAGACAGCATTAGCTTTAGATTTTTGATGTTTGACAGGTGGGTACTTGGATTTTCTTTTGACATTTAACTGCTTTTATTAACAATTTTAATTAACTTGTGTTAAACAAAACTACATCTAAAATTTGTCGTTACTTACGTTTCGAGGGATGATAAATCTGAGGCAATTGTCGCATCCTCGGACCCATGACTACTCGTATCAGCGAGAGTAGGTTCAGTTGGCTTATTGGTAACATTAATTACTGGTATTGGTGTTGTTGGCTTCACAAACACAGTTGGTGATTTTGCTCTTGCCTTAACAAAAGAATAAGATATTCCTGCTTCAGGTCCTTGCAGCCGGTTAGCGTTACTTACCTTCCGCCATGACGATTTTGGTGTATCATGAGAAGATGTTAACAGAAAAGCTTGTGCCAATGCCTTGACGGATGGCAACGCATGGACTACGTCTTTTTCAATGACAGTTTTTTCCGTTGCTGTTGTTGCTGGAGAAACCTTAAAAAAAAAAATTAAACATGATTAGGAGATAATTTTCTGCTAAAATTAAAACCCACTAACCGGAGTGGTATCCAAGTCAATTGATAACACCTGACTAGGATCAATGAGTTTCCTCTTCGGCTGCATAAACTTGAACGAAGTTGGTGTCGAAGACTTCGTTGAAGTACTTGCTGTTGGCATTGCTATGGTTGGTGTAATTTCAAGTTCAGTTGGACGAGTTTTCTTCACTGGGGTTTTTGGTACACTTAAAATGTTTTCTTTGATTATTCGTGTTTCCTGCTTCTTAAGGTCGTAGATTCGAATCGTATCGGAGTCCTCACTTGGCGTTAAGCTTTCAGTTGTTGGCAAGGAACTTGTATCACTTGATAGCTTACGGACAGCTTCTGTAGTGAGTGGAACAACAACGGCATCTGGCTGTGAGACAATCCTTTCGACAGATTCCAGTGAACTATCGTCCTCAACTCGAACTGGAGTTGCTGTATACAAGTCGGGTTCCACTTCGGTTCGACATTGCTTCTCCAGCTTGTGACACATGGCTTTCACTGGAGACATGTGTAGAGTTTCTACAGAACGGTTTTCAAGCTATGGAACGGGTGTAAATTTGAATATTAGAATTCTCTCAAAAGTTTAAGGATAAGGAATCGAAAGGATTTTTTGTTTTGGTATAATCCGAAGTTAATTAGGAAGAGAACTGATCAGATCACCATATTTTCCTACCACAAAAAATTCAACAATTTGCCTACTGTTAGCGAAAGTGACAATGATGGGGTTAGTTTGGATGAGCTTCATGGATTTAGAGTAATTTTAGGAAATGTCATACACCAACGAATAAAAATAGGAAGCCGATTTTCTAAAATCTACACATGGTATACATTGAACTGGCACCAACAATATTTTTTGACATCAGCCGTCATAATAGTAGTAATCTTGTTTGGCCAGGCTTCAAATTAAATATTTAAACTTAAACTTCTACAAAAGTATTAATTTATTTGTTAAAATATGAAACAAATGTTATTAGTAAAATTTTTTTTCTTTACATTAACCAAAGAGTACCCAATTTTGTATGGCTTTTGTTCTATGCACAGAAAAGTAATAAGAATTGAGAAAACATATTGAAGCGGTACTCACCTGAGCTTTTGTTGAATCTTTAATTTAATTTAAAATAAAAATGTGCGAATGAAGTAACACAATTCAATGAAAAGAAAGTTTGTTGGTTTTTTTTTTTAATATTTGAAATTTTACTAAAACATTTGCTTCAATTACTTTGAGAAGTGTTGTTGCGTTTTGTTGAAGCAATAAGCTTAGCTGGTCCAAAAATACAGCAAGCATGAGGAAAAATACTGCGGTACCTACCGTGTGAAGGAAGATTTAAGGGAGATTTTGCGGCAATTGATAGGACAAAAATATTTAACATCTTCCATTTTTTAGTGAAGTCGTAAAAACAATTTTTTAGACACCAGATATGCAGATAGCCAAGTCAAGTTGAGAAGCAATACGCAATCGGAAGAAGAGCGAGCTTGTATATTCATAAAATGCTTTGGTTATAAAAAAATATGTTTTAATGCGAATGAATTTTGCTTGTAATTTTAGAGGAAATTGACGTTTTGACTTGAAAAAAAGTGAAAATTGGATTTTTGGCAGACCTCTTTACAAAAAAAATGTTAATTTTGGGAACAAATTTTTTTTAGATAGTTGTGATTGAATAAAAATCCTTCGTCCAAGTCCTCGTGAATTGTATCTCGAAGACCTGAGTAAAATTTCATCAAGATCGGTTGAGTGGTTTTCGAAAACTTTTGACAACCGACTTTGAAAACACAGTTTCGAGAAAAACGCATTTAAAATTTGGATAACCTCAAATAAATCTCGTGATTCAATTGAGTGCGCACCTTCCCAAGGCTATATCTCCGAAACTTTTATTCGAAATGACTTGAAAATTTAGGATACTATTCTCCAGATACTGTAGAAATTAGTAACACAATAAACAAATTCGATTTTTTGAAGCTGTGAAACCCATGTAACCCCTTAAGGTGTAAAATTTAACAATATAACTGCAGTATTTGTGAAACTAGTTTTTGAAATTCTCTTGCTTTTGATACCTTTTAGGTTACGATTGGTTTGGTGTAAGAACTCAAAAGGGAACAATCCCTCCCTGTGTTCCGTATCTAAAAATTAGTCCTTAAAATATTGATGCATCAGGCCAAAACCTGACTAATGAGTGTCCTCTATTGTGTCAATTTTGAAAAAATCTCTTATCACTGACAAAGATTTTCGACAAGGATTTCAACATTTGTGCAAGACCGTTTTTAAAGCTTGACTTGATTGGAAGTTGTAGAAGTTTTTTGTACTATCTACATAAAAAAAAACACATATCGGCATGTGGAAAACGACTTGTCCCAATTTGTGTGTCAACTAGAGCTTATTTTAGGTTCTGTAATTGAACAACAATTACCAAATAAAATGACAGTAAATTTAAATGTAAGACCAAAAAAATTCTGCAATCGGGATTGTTGAAAAGTTTTAAGGAAACATTCAATGTTGTGTTTTGTTTCATTTTGTTGTAAGCTGACTTTTGATTATTTTATCTGCAGTTTTACAAAGTTATCAGGAAATTTCCTGGGCGGAAAGTGACTTATTATCTCGTTGCCTATCTTTTACTCAATTTTTGAGTTATGGAACAACTTGAAGTAGTCATTAGTAAGTGAAAGATACTTGAAAGAAGATCCATTTAGTTAAATTTTGGATGGAATGCTAACATTTAGAAGACTATACTCTCTTCTAAAGACCCTAACATAACACACAAACTCACAGCCGTAAAAGAATCAACTAGGTCATTAAAATAAATAAATGCAAAATATGGCAAATCCTCATTAACAATTCGCCATACATTTATACATCTACATTCTAAGGCATTTTTGACTAAAATATTAAATCGGATCAAGTTGTTACGGTGCAACCTCTGATATGCGCCAAGTATTTGGTAGTGATGAATGAGGAAACTGAAACATGTATATCGAAACAGGATTGTCAGAAAACCCTATTAACAGTGAATTTGGTAATTAATCTGAAGACTATGACTAAAATTCGGATAGTGGCTGAATTGACAAGTGAAAAGTGCGAGGTTTTTCTCATCCCGTCAATCCATTATTGTCGTTGTCGATTGGTAATCCGGAAGACTTCCGCGCTCTCCTGAAAGAACATAACTGTACATAAATGACAGTTCTTCATATAAAAAGAAGAGAAATTTGCTTCTGGCTTTGAATTCAGAATCAAAACCAGAAGCACATTCAAATACCACAAACGTCAAAACTTATAAATGTCAATTTTGTTGCTGATGCATTTGATAATTCTTCAATTCTGACGAGAATATCTGATAATTATTACAGAATTTAATTAAACAAATTGAAGAAATTTATTATTTAATATTTGAAATACAGATACACATACCCAACGACAATTACACTTCAATGTAACGCGTTGGCTGGTTCGATTGACATCCCGGATCGGAGACCTCATCCGGATTACCAATTGAAAACGTCATAACATAACCTAATCACCGTCTGACATGCTTAAATGTCAACGTTAATAGTTTCTGAAGGCATATCCTCGCTGTAGATGGAATACTTCGTAACCCAGAAAAGTCCAAGCTTTTGGTAATTATCCACATATATTGTAAACAAATCTATCTGTATCTAATAAGAAATGCATTGTAAGTCTAAATACGATAATTTCATAACGGTGACGTGAAATAACGCCAAACGAAATAAAGCCAAATTCAATAAATTTGGCCTTATTTCCATTACAAAATTGAAATAAGACCAAATTCCTAGTTTGGCTTTATTTCGTTTTTCAAATTCGAACTCTTAATGATTTCGTGATGCTTATAAAATATGGGGGCCATGCTGCCACCTGCAACCCCCCTGCTTAGTTTCATTGTTAGAATTGGAGTAGGCACGAGGTTGGCTATATGCAAAATTTTTTAAACCCAATAAATCTTTGCATATACCTACCCAACTTCGCATTCGATTTTTTTGGCTTTATTTCTATTAATTTGTTGGCATTACTTCGTTTTGCATAGTGAAATAAAGCCAAATTGGTCTTATTTCGTTTCTAAAAGTGAAATAATGTCAAATTTGCATTATTTGGCGTTATTTCACGTCACCTTTCAAAACTATGCGCAGATCAATTGCATTGATTTTATACCAAGTTCTTTGATTCTCCTTAAAAAAATACTTTTCTAAGCTACCTTACGTTTTGGTTAAAAAAGTCAACATTTTACCTAATACTACTACAAACATGAAAGTGATTCTTTGCTGCGAAATGTAAAACTATTGATGAAAGATTCGCCAAATTCTAGGGACGATAGGGACGATAGACCGATATTAAAAAAAATAATTGCTCGAGATAGGAGTCGTCGTGGGGTTTCGATGTCAAAAAAATCCAAAAATATTTGACTGTTGATATTGAATTATTAATCCCTTAATGCTGGGGCCACACTAAAGTCGAATTCCATTTGCTGTCGCGTTATCTTATAATAGATTTGTCCGCGTACTTTTGTGTAAAGAAAATTGAAAACAAAAATTGATCGTTTGACAGTTTTCATTTTCTTAGCACGCGAAATTCTGTGCAAAGACAACTAAACGAAATTCTTTATTGTAATTATTAATGGCGTTAGAAGGCAATTGTGACCGTTCATTTTTTTGACACATTGTGACTTAAGGGCCAACTATAATGCACTTTAGTGGAATTAACCTTATGTCAAAACAGAACGAAAAGCCCACTCAATTTGTGTCAAACTATCTAGTCACCCATAATGAACTTAAGAGAACTTCATAATCTGTCAAATTGTTTTCTTTCGGTTTGGTTTCGAAAAAATAAAATGGAAAATCAGTTAAGAAAAAATCAAGCGTAAAGGCATATATTTGTTTGGACGGTTAAAATTATTAAATATATGAAAGCGTACTCCGTATTTTGTTAAATTTTTTGTATTTTTTCTTCCTCATTCTTTTGTGTGCCATTTAGACTTTCCGTAAACCAGCCGAAGTTAACGAAAACTTGACGAAAAACTAATTAACCATGTAATGGGACGTTCCATTAAGCTGGCTTAAGCTCATTCAAGTGCATTATGGTTGGCCCTTAAATCAGAACTTAATCCAAGTAGTTTTTTACTGTTCGGAAATAGATATCAGACGTTGGTGTGGCTTACATGGTAATTAAAAAAAAAAAAAACCTAGTTATTGGTAGTAATGGATATGTACATAGGTACCGTACAATATACATTCATTGTGATGAAACTCTGTTTCCATATCGATGCAGGGACAAGAGACAAATGCACTTGAAAAGTTTCTTAACATTTTACAAAAAAGAAATATAAATGGTCTCATAACCTTTTAATTGAAATTATAACAATATTCTACATTTAACTACAATACACAATCTTTAAACAAAAATTTTACAAAATGACTACAATTAAAATGATTGATTACAAAATAATTAATGTTTTGATTTCCTAAGAAAATGCCTTCCGATCTAAACGCTATATATATATATAACACCACCCAACCCACTAGAACAGAAGACTCGTCCTTCTGCCATCTCCCGGTACCCCATTGATGCAACTATCCACACCCGAATCTGCTGTGTCGTCATTAGCGTCGGATAAATTATCCTTACGAACAGACAACTTGGTATCGGTGAAGAATTCTCCCTGATCAAATATCGGATTCAGGACAAAATCCTTGGTCGTTGATGAGATGGCACGAAAGCTATTGCGTTTCAGGTCTTTGTGCAGCAATTGCTTTTCGAATTGTGTTAGAACACTGGGACTAGGTGATATTCTATTGGCGGACTGGGTCCGCAGACTTCTGGATGAGCGCTGTGACGATGTGTCGTCGTCATCGTCGCCATTGTGGATTTTATGGGTGCTGGTGGTGGAATGAAATTGCTTGGGGTATTTTAGGGAGCTACTTCGACGCACTGGAGTGGATAAGGTCCAATCTCTTCTATTTCTATTCTCAAATCCATTACGAATTACCTCAATCGGTGATGATGACGTTGATGATGATGACGGTGGCAATTTTGTTGTTGGTGTGTCACGCTTTCTTATTGCACCGCTGGCATGCTTGGCATCGTTGATGTAGTAATCTCTGCTGTACCTGGAAGTTTACGAAATGCGTTAGCGTTGTGGAAGTAGTCAAAGTCACAAGTGCTTATGAAAAATAGAAAAAAATACAAAAATGTAGACCTACCTTGCATAATCCCTTCCCTGATTTTGGCCATCAACATCGTTGCTCTCGTTTTCGGGCATCATAAGTGTCTTTTCCTCTGTACTCGGACTAATGTTGGGCAAATCAATTACCCGTTCATGGCCACCGCTTAACCGGCGCTTCAGAGCCTCCACTGAATACGGATTGTTTGGCATGTCGACCGCGTTATACCATTTCTTATATTCACGTTCGGCTATCGAACCTATAAATTACATCGGAAAAAAATGTATATACAGATGTATAAGATTTCAACAATACGAAGTCAATGCAATTTGGTTAGTAATTCAAAATGGACATTTCAGTTCAAACAAGCAGTTTTACCTGGTACTAAATGGTTCATTAGATCATCATCAACATGTTCCTCGTTTATTGCCGATGACCGGGTGTCAAGAACTTGCAACTCGGAACATGCTGACGCTGTTCTAAGCTCGGATTGTGGTGAGTTAATGTGCGATTGGTTAGTAACATTGTTAGTAGTTCTAAATGTTTTGGTACTAGTAGTAGTGGTAGTGGTAGCAGTATCAGTAGTACTATCACGGTTAGCAGTCTCATCTCGGCTAAAATCTTCGGCCGAATCCGTGTCAGAACCGGACTCCTTCAGTGATGAACCGAACGTGTCGATAACTGTTGGCGTACTTTCGTCGGTTTGGTTCGATTCAGAACTTATTCGATCTGAGAAGAGAATGTTATTTAGAAAATACAGTTTTGTTGATCGTGATGAGCTAGTGGCGCCTAAAATGCAATAGTCTTGTGGTTCTCTAAACAAACAATAAGGGGAGCTCTCTATGTAACATTTACTTTCAAGGTACAGGTCTTCGGTTAGATAGCTTGGGGTTTCAATTTTGTCTAGGGTGTCAAGGTAATTTTGAATAAGCTCTCTTTGTTTGCGACGTTTTTCCAATTCGGCAAGGAAGCGTCTATCTTGAAGTGTGAACTTTCGGAATTGGCTACCACTGTCTTTTGAGTTTGTTGTTCTGGTGCAAGTAGTTGTCAATGGCGAGGTGGAGGATTGCGAATGTGCTGCGAATGAGTTTTGCGGAGCTGTCGGTGCGATATGGCTTAAGTGATTACCTTGTGAGGTGATTTGTGCGTTCGGTTGATCTGTTGCAGCGGAATCGCTTACGTTTGGTGGGGAACAAACATTTTCGCTGGCAATAATGTTAGGAATGAGATTTGCTTCTTTGCTATCAGATTTTGCGGCAGCCATTCTGAGTTCATCGGCGAGGCATGGTGCATTTGTCTCACGATAACTCTCAAGAATTGGTTGTGATATTGCGTCGTAAACTTGTGCGCAGTCTGTTAGTGATTCCGTGGATTGTAGAGGTGGATGAGTAATGATTTTGCAGGTTGCTGAGCGGGAGCGGACTGCAGTAGCTTCGCGCAATTCGTTGATTTCCGTGATTGCTTCAGAGATTTGGGATGTGAAGTTATTTATGGTTTCAATCTTGACTCCTGAAGCTTCATCTTCAGTTGTAATAAAGTTTGTGACGACTTCTAAATCACAAGGACCTCTAGGCTTACGTTCAGCTTCCACAGTCTGGATTTTCGTATGATCATTAGGTTTGGCGTCCACTACTTCATGTTTTTCAGGCTTTGAGTCCACTGCCTCAGTTTGTAGAAGTTCACCCTCCGTTATCACAGTTTTTTGACGTTGGGATTCGACTACCTTAGTTTCGACAATCTGGCTTTCCACTTCCTTAATTTCATTATCTTGGACGTCTACAACTTCAGGTTCTTCAGGCTTGGCAGGTTCACTTTTAGATGTCTCAGCCTTTTCAGGTTGCGATTCAACTACCTCAATTTCGACAGCCTGGATTTCAACTTTATTAAGTTCATTAGCTTGGACGTCTACAACTTCAGGTTCCTTAAGCTTGGGAGGCTCACTCTCGGATATATCAGCCTTTTCAGGTTGCGATTCGACTACCTCAGCTTCGACAGTCTGCACTTCGGGTACAATAAGTTTCTTACCTTGGATGTCTTCAACTTCAGGTTCTTTAGGCTTGGCGTCCACTATGGCGGGTTCAGATTCTGATATCTCAGCTTTTTCAGGTTGGGATTCGACTACCTCAGTTTCGACAATCTGGCTTTCCACTTCTATAAGTTCATTAGCTTTGACGTCTACAACTTCAGGTTCTTCAGGCTTGGCATCCACTATGGCGGGTTCAGATTCTGATATCTCAGCATTTTCAGGTTGGGATTTGACAACCCCAGTTTCTACAGTCTGGCTTTCTACTCCCTTAAGTCCATTAGGTTGGACGTCTACAACTTCAGGGTCTTCAGGCTTGGCAGGTTCACTCTCTGATATCTCAGCCTTTTCAGGTTGGGATTCAACTACCTCAGTTTCGACAGTTTGGCTTTCAACTTCCTTAAGTTCTTTAGCTTGGACGTCTACAACTTCAGGTTCTTCAGGCTTGGCAGGTTCACTTGTAGATGTATCAGCCTTTTGAGGTTGCGATTCAACTACCTCAATTTCGACAGCCTGGATTTCAACTTCATTAAGTGCATTAGCTTGGACGTCTATAATTTCAGGTTCTTCGGGCTTGGCAAGTTCACTCTCTGATATCTCAGCCTTTTCAGGTTGGGATTCGACTACCACAGTTTCTACGGTCTGGTTTTCCACTTTCTTAAGTTCATTAGCTTGGACGTCTACAACTTCAGGTTCTTCAGGCTTGGTAAGTTCACTTTTAACCTTTTCAGGTTGCGATTCAACTACCTCATTTTCGACAGTTTGGCTTTCAGCTTCATTAAGTTCATTAGCTTGGACGTCTATAACATCAGGTTCTTCGGGCTTGGCAGGTTCACTCTCTGATATCTCAGCATTTTGAGGTTGGGATTCGACTACCTCAGTTTTGACAGTTTGGCTTTCCATTTCCTTAATTTCATTATCTTGGACGTCTACAACTTCAGGTTCTTCAGGTTTGGCAGGTTCACTCTCAGATGTCTCAGCCTTTTCAGGTTGCGATTCAACAACCTCAGTTCCGACGGTTTGGCGTTCCACTTCCTTAAGTTCATTAACTTCGTCTGCAACTTCAGGTTCTTCAGGTTTGGTAGGTTCACTTTTAGATGTCTCAGCCTTTTCAGGTTGCGGTTCAACTACCTCAGTTTCGACAGTCTGGCTTTCCACTTCATTAAGTTCATTAGCTTGGACGTCTATAACTTCAGGTTCTTCGGGATTGGCAGGTTCACTCTCAGATGTCTCAGCCTTTTCAGGTTGGGATTCGACTGCCACAGGTTCGACAATGACAGTCTGGCTGTCCACTTCCTTAAGTTCATTAGCTTGGACGTCGACAACTTCAGGTTCTTCAGGCTTGGCAGGTTCACTCTCAGATGTCTCAGCCTTTTCAGGTTGGGATTCGACTGCCACAGTTTCGACAGTCTGAACTTCGAATACAATAAGTTCTTTAGCTTGGACGTCTTCAACTTCAGGTTCTTCAGGCTTGGCGTCCACTATGGCGGGTTCAGATTCTGATGTCTCAGCTTTTTCAGGTTGGGATTCGACTACCTCAGTTTTGACAGTCTGGTTATCCACTTTCTGAAGTTCATTAGCTTGGACGTCTATAACTTCAGGTTCTTTGGGCTTGGCAGGTTCACTCTCAGATGTCTCAGCCTTTTCAGGTTGGGATACGACTACCACAGTTGCTACAGTCTGGCTTTCCACTTCCTTAAGGTTATTAGCTTGGAAGTTTAAAGCTTCAGGCTCTTCAGGCTTGGCAGGTTCACTCTCAGATGTCTCAGCTTTTTCAAGTTGGGATTCGACTACCTCAGTTTCGACAGTCTGGTTTTCCACTTTCTTAAGTTCATAAGCTTGGACGTCTATAACTTCAGGTTCTTCGGGCTTTGCAGGTTCACTTTTAGATGTCTCAGCCTTTTCAGGATGCGATTCAACTACCTCAGTGTCGACAGTCTGGCTTTCCACTTCATTAAGTTCGTCTACAACTTCAGGTTCTTCAGGGTTGGCAGGTTCACTTTTAGATGTCTCAGCCTTTTGAGGTTGCGATTCAATTACCTCAATTACGACAGTCTGGATTTCAACTTCATTAAGTTCATTAGCTTGGACGTCTATAATTTCAATCTCTTCGGGTTTGGCAGGTTCACTCTCAGATCTCTCAGCCTTTTCAGATTGCGATTCAACAACATCAGTTCCGACAGTTTGGCGTTCCACTTCCTTAAGTTCATTAGCTTGGACGTCAACAACTTCAGATTCTTCAGTCTTGACAGGTCCACTTTCTGATATCTCAGCCTTTTCAGGTTGGTATTCGACTACCTCAGTTCCGACAGTTTGGCATTCCACTTCCTTAAGTTCATAAGCTTGGACGTCTATAACTTCAGGTTCTTCGGGCTTTGCAGGTTCACTTTTAGATGTCTCAGCCTTTTCAAGATGCGATTCAACTACCTCAATGTCGACAGTCTGGCTTTCCACTTCATTAAGTTCGTCTACAACTTCAGGTTCTTCAGGGTTGGCAGGATCACTTTTAGATGTCTCAGCCTTTTGAGGTTGCGATTCAATTACCTCAATTTCGACAGTCTGGATCTCAACTTCATTAAGTTCATTAGCTTGGACGCCTATAACTTCAGGCTCTTCGGGCTTGGCAGGTTCAATCTCTGATATCTCAGCCTTTTCGGGTTGGGATTCGACTACCACAGTTTCTACAGTCTGGCTTTCCACTTCCTTAATTTCATTATCTTGGACGTCTATAACTTCAGGTTCTTCAGGCTTGGCAGGTTCACTTTTAGATGTCTCATCCTTTTGAGGTTGCGATACAACTACCTCAATTTCGACAGTCTGGATTTCAACTTCATTAAGTTCATTAGCTTGGACGTCTATAACTTCAGGCTCTTCGGGCTTGGCAGGTTCACACTCTGATATCTCAGCATTTTCAGGTTGGGATTCGAATACCACAGTTTCTACAGTCTGGCTTTCCACTTCTTTAATTTCATTATCTTGGACGTCTATAACTTCAGGTTCTTCGGGCTTGGCAGGTTCACTCTCTGATATCTCAGCATTTTCAGGTTGGGATTTGACTACCACAGTTTCTACAGTCTGGCTTTCCACTTCCTTAAGTTCATTAGCTTGGACGTCTACAGCTTCAGGTTCTTCAGGCTTGGCAGGTTCACTCTCAGATATCTCAGCCTTTTCAAGTTGCGTTTCGACTGCCTCCGTTTCGACAGTCTGAACTTCGGATACAATAAGTTCCTTAGCTTGGACGTCTTCAACTGCAGGTTCTTCAGGCTTGGCGTCCACTATGGCGGGTTCAGATTCTGATGTCTCAGCTTTTTCAGGTTGGGATTCGACTACCTCAGTTTCGACAGTCTGGTTTTCCACTTCCTTAAGTTCATAAGCTTGGACGTCTATAACTTCAGGTTCTTCGGGCTTGGCAGGTTCACTCTCTGATTGCTCAGCATTTTCAGGTTGGGATTCGACTACCACAGTCTCTACAGTCTGGCCTTCCACTTCCTTAATTTCATTATCTTGGACGTCTACAACTTCTGGTTCTTCAGGCTTGGCGTCCACTATGGCGGGTTCAGATTGTGATGTCTCACCTTTTTCAGGTTGGGATTCGACTACATCAGTTTCGACAGTCTGGTTTTCCACTTTCTTAAGTTCATTAGCTTGGACGTCTATAACTTCAGGTTCTTCGGGCTTGGCAGGTTCAATCTCTGATTGCTCAGCATTTTCAGGTTGGGATTCGACTACCACAGTTTCTACAGTCCGGCTTTCCACTTCCTTAATTTCATTATCTTGGACGTCTACAACTTCAGGTTCTTCAGGCTTGGCAGGTTCACTTTTAGATGTCTCAGCCTTTTGAGGTTGCGATTCAACTACTTCAATTTCGACAGTCTGGTTTTCAACTTCACTAAGTTCATTAGCTTGGACGTCTATAACTTCAGGTTCTTCAGGCTTGTTGTCCACTATGGCGGGTTCAGATTCTGATGTCTCAGCTTTTTCAGGTTGGGATTCGACTACCTCAGTTTCAACAGTCTGGTTTTCCACTTTCTTAAGTTCATTAGCTTGCACGTCTATAACTTCAGGTTCTTCGGGCTTGGCAGGTTCAATCTCTGATTGCTCAGCATTTTCAGGTTGGGATTCGACTACCACAGTTTCTACAGTCTGGCTTTCCACTTTCTTAATTTCATTATCTTGGACGTCTACAACTTCTGGTTCTTCAGGCTTGGCGTCCACTATGGCGGGTTCAGATTCTGATGTCTCACCTTTTTCAGGTTGGGATTCGACTACCTCAGTTTCGACAGTCTGGTTTTCCACTTCCTTAAGTTCATTAGCTTGGACGTCTATAACTTCAGGTTCTTCGGGCTTGGTAGGTTCAATCTCTGATTGCTCAGCATTTTCAGGTTGGGATTCGACTACCACAGTCTCTACAGTCTGGCTTTCCACTTCCTTAATTTCATTATCTTGGACGTCTACAATTTCTGGTTCTTCAGGCTTGGCGTCCACTATGGCGGGTTCAGATTCTGATGTCTCACCTTTTTCAGGTTGGGATTCGACTACCTCAGTTTCGACAGTCTGGTTTTCCACTTTCTTAAGTTCAGTAGCTTGGACGTCTATAACTTCAGGTTCTTCGGGCTTGGCAGGTTCACTCTCTGATTGCTCAGCATTTTCAGATTGGCATTCGACTACCACAGTTTCCACAGTCTGGCTTTCCACTTCCTGAATTTCATTATCTTGGACGTCTAGAACTTTAGGTTCTTCAGGCTTGGCAGGTTCACTTTTAGATGTCTCAGCCTTTTGAGGTTGCGATTCAACTACTTCAATTTCGACAGTCTGGTTTTCAACTTCATTAAGTTCATTAGCTTGGACGTCTATAACTTCAGGTTCTTCAGGCTTGTTGTCCACTATGGCGGGTTCAGATTCTGATGTCTCAGCTTTTGCAGGTTGGGATTCGACTACCTCAGTTTCGACAGTCTGGTTTTCCACTTTCTTAAGTTCATTAGCTTGGACGTCTTTAACTTCAGGTTCTTCGGGCTTGGCAGGTTCAATCTCTGATTGCTCAGCATTTTCAGGTTGGGATTCGACTACCACAGTTTCTACAGTCTGGCTTTCCACTTTCTTAATTTCATTATCTTGGACGTCTACAACTTCAGGTTCTTCAGCCTTGGCAGGTTCACTTTTAGATGTCTCAGCCTTTTCAGGTTGCGATTCAACTACCTCAATTTCGACAGCCTGGATTTCAACTTTATTAAGTTCATTAGCTTGGACGTCTATAACTTCAGGTTCTTCGGGCTTGGCAGGTTCACTCTCTGATTGCTCAGCATTTTCAGATTGGGATTCGACTACCACAGTTTCTACAGTCTGGCTTTCCACTTCCTTAATTTCATTATCTTGGACGTCTACAACTTCAGGTTCTTCAGGCTTGGCGTCCAATATGGCGGGTGCAGATTCTGATGTCTCAGCTTTTTCAGGTTGGGATTCGACTATCTCAGTTTCGACAGTCTGGTTTTCCACTTTTTTAAGTTCAGTAGCTTGGACGTCTATAACTTCAGGTTCTTCGGGCTTGGCAGGTTCACTCTCTGATTGCTCAGCATTTTCAGATTGGCATTCGACTACCACAGTTTCTACAGTCTGGTTTTCCACTTCCTGAATTTCATTATCTTGGACGTCTAGAACTTTAGGTTCTTCAGGCTTGGCAGGTTCACTTTTAGATGTCTCAGCCTTTTGAGGTTGCGATTCAACTACTTCAATTTCGACAGTCTGGTTTTCAACTTCATTAAGTTCATTATCTTGGACGTCTACAACTTCAGGTTCTTCAGGCTTGGCGTCCACTATGGCGGGTGCAGATTCTGATGTCTCAACTTTTTCAGGTTGGGATTCGACTATCTCAGTTTCGACAGTCTGGTTTTCCACTTTCTTAAGTTCAGTAGCTTGGACGTCTATAACTTCAGGTTCTTCGGGCTTGGCAGGTTCACTCTCTGATTGCTCAGCATTTTCAGATTGGCATTCGACTACCACAGTTTCTACAGTCTGGCTTTCCACTTCCTTAATTTCATTATCTTGGACGTCTACAACTTCAGGTTCTTCAGGCTTGGCGTCCACTATGGCGGGTGCAGATTCTGATGTCTCAGCTTTTGCAGGTTGGGATTCGACTACCTCAGTTTCGACAGTCTGGTTTTCCACTTTCTTAAGTTCATTAGCTTGGACGTCTATAACTTCAGGTTCTTCGGGCTTGGCAGGTTCACTCTCTGATTGCTCAGCATTTTCAGGTTGGGATTCGACTACCACAGTCTCTACAGTCTGGCTTTCCACTTCCTTAATTTCATTATCTTGGACGTCTACAATTTCAGGTTCTTCAGGCTTGGCATTTTCACTTTTAAATGTCTCAGCCTTTTCAGGTTGCGATTCTACTACCTCAATTTCGACAGCCTGGATTTCAACTTTATTAAGTTCATTAGCTTGGACGTCTATAACTTCAGGTTCTTCGGGCTTGGCAGGTTCACGCTCTGATATCTCAGCCTTTTCAGGTTGGGATTCGACTACCACAGTTTCTACGGTCTGGTTTTCCACTTTCTTAAGTTCATTAGCTTGGACGTCTACAACTTCAGGTTCTTTAGGCTTGGCAGGTTCACTTTTAGATGTCTCAGCCTTTTCAGGTTGCGATTCAACTACCTCAATTTCGACAGCCTGGATTTTAACTTTATTAAGTTCATTAGCTTGGACGTCTATAACTTCAGGTTCTTCAGGCTTGGCAGGTTCACGCTCTGATATCTCAGCCTTTTCAGGTTGGGATTCGACTACCACAGTTTCTACGGTCTGGTTTTCCACTGTCTTAAGTTTATTAGCTTGGACGTCTACATCTTCAGTTTCTTCAGGCATGGCGTCCACTATGCCGGGTTCACATTCTGATACCTCAGCTTTTTCAGGTTGGGATTCCACTACCACAATTTCGACAGTCTGGTTTTCCACTTCCTTACGTTCATTAGCTTGGACGTCTACAACCTCAGGTCCTTCAGGCTTGTCGGGTTCACTCTCTGATATGTCAGCCTTTTCATGTTGGGATTCGACTACCACAGTTTCTACAGTCTGGTTTTCCACTTCCTTAATTTCATTATCTTGGACGTCTACAACTTCAGGTTCTTCAGGCTTGGCAGGTTCACTTTTAGATGTCTCAGACTTTTCATGTTGCGATTCAACTACCTCAATTTCGACAGCCAGGATTTCAACTTTATTAAGTTCATTAGCTTGGACGTCTATAACTTCAGGTTCTTCGGGCTTGGCAGGTTCACTTTCTGATATCTCAGCCTTTTCAGGTTGGGATTCGACTACCACAGTTTCTACGGTCTGGTTTTCCACTTTCTTAAGTTCATTAGCTTGGACGTCTACAACTTCAGGTTTTTCGGGCTTGGCAGGTTCACACTCTGATATCTCAGCATTTTCAGGTTGGGATTCGACTACCTCAGTTTTGACAGTCTGGCTTTCCACTTCCTTAATTTCATTATCTTGGACGTCTACAACTTCAGGTTCTTCAGGCTTGGCGGGTTCACCTTCTGATATCTCAGCTTTTACAGGTTTGGAGTCGTCCTCCTTAGAAACTGGATCATTTACTAGTACCTCAAGCTCATCATGTTGAGAATTATTCACCGTAGGTCTAACCGCCTGGCTTTCAGTTTCTCCAAGCTCTTTCGGTTGAGCGTGCTCTAATTGAGGTTTTCCAGTTACAATCGGCTTTCCTTCCACTACGTCAGACTCGCTCTTCGCTACCTCAGGTTCATTACTTTGGGAGTTGCTCGGTGCTACCTCATGTTTGGCAGCCTGTAAGTCCACTATTTCAGATTTGACTGTCCCGCTGATGTCGGCTACCTCGCTTGCTATTGTTGCCTGTGGTTCCTTAAGTTGAACGTTTAACAATTGAGGACTTTCACACTGGGAGTCCACTACCTCAGGCCTTACTGGCTCCCTTTCCGCTCCACTAGGCTCTATCTGCTGAGAATGCACTACTGCAGATTGAATAGTATGGCTTTGATCTGATTCAAATTCTTTGAGTGCGGCGTCCACTTCCAATACCACAGCTGCAATCGGATTGCTGCTTGCTAATGCAAGGTCAACAGACTCACAATTTGTTACTTCAGGTTCTTTAGGTTGGGTCTCCACTACTTCAGGATGTTCGGGTTGGGCAGGTTGGGAGTATATATAATCAGGTTCGATACACTTACTCTCCGTTATTTTGGGTTGGATATCCACTACATCGGCTTCCTTAGATTCTTGGGTGTAATTTACATCAGGATCTCTAGGCTGGGAGTTGTTCACCACCTCAGGTTCGGTAGTCTCGCTTCGTGATTCGTCAGGTTCCTTAGGTTGAGAGTCCAGTATATCTCTCTCAGGTGTTTTAGGTTCAGCCTCCACAACTTCGGTATCTTGACTTTTGGAATCCACAGGTTCCTTCAGTGGGGTGGCGACTACTTTTGGATCTTTAGGTAAAGGCAATCCTTCTTCAGTGTCGACTGGATCAATCTTTTCTTCCTTATTTAGTTGCTCTTCGAATACCGCAACGTCGATAGACTCAGTCTCTGTTATTTCAGGTACTTTTGAGTCCATTAACCCAGGTTCATTAACAGGTTCTTCAGGATGCGAGTTCACCACCTCAGGTTCAACAGGATCAATATCTGCTACAAAAGATTCGTTTAATGGGGTGGCAACTATCTCCGGATTTTCAAATTGGGAGTCCACTACATCTGATTTGATACAAACGCTTCCTGCTACCGCAGGGGTTTCCGGTTGAGCCACAATTTGTTCACGTTCGATAGATTCGTTAGATTCTACCTGTTTAAGTTTAGACTCTGTATCTGCTACATGAAGCTCTTTAGGTTCGCATTCCACAATCTCAGGTTTACCCTCTGCCATCTGAGATTCGTCGGGTTGAATGCCAACAATCTTTGGATTATCAGGTTGAGATCCCACTACATCTAGTTCGTTATGTTCGCTCTCCCCCACCTTAGGGTTTTCAGGTTGAACCAGTTCTTTAAGTTGGGCCTCCATTTCCACAGTTTCGACAAACATGAACTCCGCTACTTCAGGATCTTTAGACTGTAAGTCAGCTTTCTCAGGTACTGAATCACCGGCCTCATGTTCTGGAGGCTTGACTTGAGTAACTTCAAAATTTTCAAGTTGAGAATCCACTTGAAATGATTCGACAAGTTTGTTCTCCAGTAAGTCATATTTTTCAGGTTGGGTTTCCACTACCACAGTTTCAATTGACTTACTTTCCGCTACACTAGAAGCTTCTTGTTGGGATTCTACTTCATCAGGTCCGACAGAGTGACTTTCCGGCGCCTCAAGCACGACTTCAAGTTGATTTTGAACTAACTCAGACTTTTCAGTTTGGGAGTTCACCGCTGCAGATTCAGTAATCTCGTTCTTTTCTGCGTTACTCTCTTGATGTTGGATGTCTAATTTTTCTAATTCAAAATGCAAGTTCTCCGCTACAGGTTTTTCAAGCTGGCCATCTGCTTCTGCTGATTCCTTAGGTTCAGAGTCACATGCATCAGGTTGTCTAGAATCGATATTTAATGCCTCAGGTTCATCTGGGTTGGCATGTATATCTTTAGAATCTTTAGCTTTGAAGTTAATTACATCATGTTCCAAACTTTTAGTCTCCACTATCGAAATTTCTTTAGTTTGCGAGTTTTCTACCTCAGGTTCGACAGATGCACTTTCCGCTACATCAGTCTCTTTATGTAGCGAGTTTGATATGTCATGTTGAGCCTCCACTACCTCAGGTCCATTCGACCCGCTGTCCAATCCATCAGGTTGAAGTTCCAATTTATCAGGTGCGGCACATTCGGCCGTTTCTTCTTCAGGTATTTTAGATTCGACCTTCATTACCTCAGTTTCCTCAATTTGGGAGTCCAATACCTGAAGTTCAGCGGACTTACTTTGCAGTTCTTCAATCTTTTCTGAATCCACTGCAACAGGTTGGCATAGCAATACTTCCGCTAGATCAGGCTTAGCAGGATGAGAGTTGACTATTTCAGGTTCTAACGTAAGCACTTGGAGTTGGGTGTCAGCTACCTCAGTTTCAAAGACCTCGCTCGTTGCTGCCTCAAGATTTTCCGTTTGAGGGTCCAATACCTCAGGTTTTGACTGCTCTACTTCACTTTCGATAGTCACAGTTTTTTCAAGTTGGGCATCCAATACTACTTTAGGTTCGATAGGCTCGCCTTCTGCTAACTTTGGTTTATCTGGAAGGGACTCAACTTTCTCAGGTTGGAGCTCACTCGGTTCACCTAGTGAAGGTTTGTCAGTTTGCGTATCAAGATCTTTAAGTTCGGGGTCTTCTACTACCTCAGGCGCAACCTTTACCTCGATAGGCTGCTGGGTTTGGGAGTTAACTACCTCAGCATTTTCAGGTTGCGCATCTGCTAGTTCAAGTTCTTTGGGTTGGAAGTCTTCTACTTCAGGTTTGAAAGATTCGCCTTCCGCTAACTCTGGGTTATCGGGACGGGACTCAACTACTTCATGTTCGACCTTTATTTCCTTAGGCTCTTGAGTTTGGGAATTAGCATCCTCAATTTCAGTGAGTTTATCCGTTGCTGCCTCAAGCCTTTTTGGTTGTTCCTCCAATGCTACAGGTTTTGCCTGCCCTACCTCAGTTTCGACAGGCGTCGCAAGTTTTTCAGGTTGCGTATCTATTACCTCAGGTTTGAAAGATTCGCCTTCTGCTAAATCTGGTTTATCGGGAAGGGACTCAGCTATCTCAGGTTCGACCTTCAGTTCCTTGGGCTCTTGAGTTTGGGTGTTAGCATCCTCAATTTCAGTGTGTTCGCTCGTTGCTGCCTCAAGACTTTTAGGTTGATCCTCCAATACTTCGGGTTTCGACTGCCCCACCTCGATTTCGACAGGCGCCGGAGGTTTTTCCGGTTGCGCATCTTCTTCGACTGTCTGGGAAGCTGCAGCATTTTGTTCAGCTAGGCCATCTGATTTAAGATTTTCCTCAAGTTTTTGATCAGGGGGATCTTTAACGTTGTGCGTTCCTCTTATACTTTCATCTTTAAGAACCTTTGCCGATTGAACGCCCACTTCAACTGAACTTGTGTTCCCTTCATTTCCATCTGGGTTTTCTAATCCTGTAACATTGCTTATGTCCACTGTAGTCGTTTGTGTTACAACAATATCTTCAGCGGCTGGAACTTCGTCCTTTATTGGTGCATCGTTTGTAGCAGTCATGTGCGTTTCTTGTACTTTGTCGGAATCGTTTGATTTCCTTGAATTTTCGTCACAAAACTCTATTGGTGGGGGTACAATGTTCTCTGATTTAGCTTTAGTTTTCATCTCTTTACACTCTGATAATACAGTCACGGTTTCCTGCGAACCATTTGCCACATTATCTCCAGGATTGCACTCTTGATTGTCAGCGCTTTCCGATGAGTCTTCGAATGTATGTAAGGATTCGTCGGATATACTGCTTGAATCTCCGCCATCAGTAATTGGTTCCACTGCACTGATGTCTAGCTGGTCATTTGCCAAGGTAAATACTTCGCAATGGGATTCATCATCTCTTGGTACTTTATGCTCTGTTAAGGCTTCTATTTCGGTAGCTGTGTTAGGCAATTCATCAGTTTTTGGTGTTTCTTCATCCTGTACGGGGACGTGTTCGTCACGGTTCTGCTCTGAGGTATCACTGAAAACGGTTGCTTGTTCATTTGTAGTTGGATTTCTAGCATCGTTGTCTGCAACAGTCAGTATCTCAACTGTCTTCTGAGTAGTGTATACTAATTCTTCGAGAGTAAATTCAATTTGAGTAGGTTCTATGCTTGAGTTGTTATCTTCATTATTTGCTGTTCCGCTTAGTTCTCTCTTCATTTGATTCTGATTCAATTCAGCAAGATTCTCTCCTTCGCAAGAATTTATTTCTTCATTTGTTTGTATCTCATTTGTAACATCACCTACATTCGTCGGCGTAGGAAAATCATTCGCGGTCTCCCATTTTTCTTCAGTTTCTTTAGTCATTTCTTCATTGCCAGCTGAACCTTCCACATCGTCCTCCAGATCAACTTCGTAGATTTCACCAGATCTATTCTCACTAGTTCCGACAAGATCTCTTATCGCTTTCATCACCATGTGTGGCGATGTCAACAGACTCGGTCCTTTAACCACATCAGAAGTCGCTGCTTTGTCATCTTCTCCATTGCCACTATCGAACGATTCCTCTGCAATCACACCCAGTCGCCGCTCTTCGGCATTTTTTGCATTCAATTCGGTCATGGCCAACTCATTGAGTTCCATCAAAGAGCTGACTTCTAGCTCGGTAAACATGTTTCCATCCTCTGATGCTGAAACGGACAACATTGGTCCTAACGCAATTGCTGCCAGGATCTCAATAACCGATGGCCGACGGGACGAAGCACTTTCACCAAATAAAACATCCACCTCGTCTGATAAATTTTCTTCATCTTCCACACAAAAATCAGTGATGCCCTCATGAGCGTCCAATTCAGCTCTACCGATTGCCGCTGAAAACACAAACGACTCTCAGTGCCCTTCCAAATTGATTTTAATTTTTGGACAGGTTTTGGTCTTAAGGACTTACCTACAAGACTTATGCGATTCATCCAAATCTACATGAGTTTTAAAAATCTAAAAAGCTTAGTTACTCTACTACTCACATACCTACAGTGTATAATACAGGGGGCTAGGGCAGCGACTTTAAGAATTAGGAATTTTGTTAGCTTTTAGTTAGCAAAAATTTTAACAACAATTTTTAATGATTTAATGAATTTTTGGTTTTTGGAATTGAATCTTTGTGATTGACTTACCTGATAAAGCACAGCTTATCGATGAACGCGGTGACATGGACGAGGAGTTATCGTCTCCAGAGTCCATCTTGTTACTTTGCTCTTCATTGAATTTGGCCATTAAATTCCGCATCTTTTCGTCGTCAGTGAAATCATTTGGTGGTGGCACAATTGACTCTTCTTCGGAAATCTCAATTTCCCCAGCTGATAGCTCAGCCTTCGTTGGATTATTATTTGCACTGGGCTTGCTGACATCAGAATTAACAGCTTCATTGCCGATGGCCACATTGCAATTGCTTATAGATATTTTCGATGTTTCTGTTTCGCTGAGTCCGTCGTTGCTCACTACAAAATCGTTTTTAGTTTCTGTATATGGCGGGACATTCTCAGGCAGCGACGATGTCGAAATCATGCTACTCTGATCGACAAGTTCGTCAAGAATGACTTTGGTATTCTTTCCGCCAATCAAGTGCTGATTCACGAGTCTATCGTTAAGTGGCTCCAAGCTTGCACTAACCATTTCCAGCGACGAATCGTCAGTGTCTGATCCGACTTCGGACAGATCGCTGACTTCGTCTGTTGGCTTGTCGCCGATCAGAGCCCGAATGTCCTCTTTTGGTGCCGGCACTAGCATACCAATGCTGGATGAAATTTTGCTAGAACGTTTCTTCTTGAAGAGCCAATTGTCCTCCCAAGCTGCATCACGACCACTGGAGGCTACTGATATAAAATCTAAAAATAGACAGTATTGAAATTGACAAGTCAATGACTTGGAATAAGTTCATCATTCACTTACCTTCATCCTCTTCTTCTTCATCAGATGCTGTTTCGGCTGATATATGTGGCAACGGTACCATGTGCGAAGCAATAAAATCACTTAGAACAGACTCATTGTCGGCTTCAATGTTTTTATTTGCAACATCAGCATAGAAGTTTCCATAGGTACCAAGTGGTGAATTATCATTGCCTTTGTTAATCTGTGAAGTCAGGTTTAGAATGTGGTTCAAGCTTTATATGTGCTGCACTTACATTGTGAAGAGGATCAGTTAAGCTGCTTTCACTTCGTGGCTCAATCGAGCTACTAGATGAGATACTGTCATCGGTTTTATTGGGGAACAAGGAATTGTGATTCTTGTCAAAGGCTGAAGATGTCAAATCGGGACTGCTTTCTGAGTGCCTCTCATTTCCATGAGTATCAACAATCTGAAAATGAAAATGAAGGTGTAAATAGTTGTAACTACTGTTAGAAAGGTGCAAAAAAACGTATTGACGTTTTAAGTCAAGGTATGCAGACAAAAGTCAGTGTAGGGAAATATCATTTAGCGTGGACTATTCAAAACATAAGACTCAGAAGCAGTTTACACTAGACTTCAAGAGACTCATTAAAGTTTCGTTGACTTGAAAGTAGTTTGCGTTTCGATAGCATCTCTTCCTCTGTAATAAGCTCATTATGCTTGATTTTAAAGTCACCCGTAGAGTCATCGCTCTAAAGGACTGTTCTTTGAGACTGTACTTTTTTGTGGAACTTTAATGGTATATCTTAGATAATCAAGCAAGCCTTCGTCCCTTCCAAAATGCTGGACTGATCAACTCACTACCAGTTGAACCTTAAGCATTCTTGACCCACCTTTGGTATCCTAGGAGACCTGATGAGTCTTGAGTGGTCTACATGAGACTTAAACTTTTTTTCAAGCAGCCGGCTAGCTACCTTACCGAACCCTTGGACCATATAACCTTCGAACCCCACTCACTTAAACAGTTCTCATGCCATCTTCATGAAAAAATAAATCAATGTCACTTATCCAACTAACATTTTGATTTCTTTAAGACATATATTTTTAAGGTTCGACAGTCCAATGCATCCGTAGAGCTTCTGTAAAGCTTTTAGCGGAAGTAAATTTGTTTGTGTGCGAGCTTGTTTTTTTACTGCGTTATTTTACTTGTACATCACCGCAGCGTAAAAAAAACACGTGTACACTTCTCATTTTCAAACAATGTACAGATAGACCTGCGCCGGATATTCATCCTGTTTCCAGGCAGCAGCGGACTAATATAGGGATGGAATCAATGGTGGCATTTGTAGTTCCAGTTAGGTCGAACTAGCATAATCCCCGTTTGAGATGCTTGAACGTATTTAAATGCCATGTCTATAGGAACCTCAAAAGAAAGCGGATTACTGGCTCCGGAATTTCAGGTTCCTTTTGTCATACAAGTCCTTATAGAAGGAAATCGCTCTCCAGGTTGGCTGTTGTGCGTGGGGTTAACTCTCCATCCACGTAAAAAACTAGCTTTTACTAAGCGACTAATAGACTTGAATAAGGACGGATTCACTTTTGACGAACCTGTAAGACGAACAACGAGTTTGAACAGGCCGGCAAACCAGAATTTGCGGGGTGAGATGGACTATGGCAGGAAGTCTTAAGCTTTTGATACGTGATTTAACGCCTTATAACAATCCGTATCAAAGGTAAATTTACCAAACTTCAGCTCAGGCCCAACAAAGGAAAGGGAGGGCTTCACAAAACCTAAACCAATTTCCAAAGTATGGCGTTAAAATCGTTCTTGGCAATTTGAATTTCACAATTGGAATGGAGGCCATCTTTGGTACGGTATTGTATATATTGCCTATACGGTACCACCTCTTAAATCGGGCGAAGCTGGGGGCGTAACGTTTCTATAGCAAGCACACGGTTTTATCACGTTAACTTTCACAAAGGAACATGGCGGTCACCAGATCAGACACTGCTCAGGTATTTAAGATGCCCGAACGTTTTAAGTGGCTTACACTTCATACTCAGTTTCAGCCAAGGTACGTCTGCGGGTATTTTAGGAAATAGTCAAGAGGCGATTTAACGTTGAAGGGTTACAATCGCAACAAACCGACAGAACCTTTGCGGATCTCGCCTTCCTCAAACTCTTAAAGATTCAGCCCTTGCAGCCAGCATCAAGCGCGGAAGACCTGTGGTATAGATTACAAGAAGCAAGTCAAACCCCTGGTTTTATGAAGAATTCCAGCAAGTACATGAATTGGTATTTCTCCTTTTTTTGTTCAGAAATAATCATCATAATTGTTGAGTACTTTTACAGCCCTACTAATAAAAACCGCTCAACTCACCTCTAACATATAACGAGGCAACTAGCGATGGAATAAGAGTTAACTAACGAGCTAAAATTTCTTATTAATAAAAAAAGTATTTCGTGGAATAACTATTTCTTCTTACGACTTTTAGTAATAAAATTACGCAAATCTATTACTATTCTAATACAATCAATAACACTTTCTTTCTCTATAGAGCATATTTATCAAATTAAATGTAGACAAATGAATTTTCTTTCATCTTAAAAGTGGAAAGCAGACAATAAAAATTTAGAATTGTACAAAAAAAAGGTAGGAAAGTGATAAATTTCTGTAGTAAATTATGTAGGCTTGTAACGCGGTGTAACTATCGCTAAACCTCTGCCACCTACTCGGAGTTGAAAAACGTCAGTTAGAACCAAATTAGTAAATAATAACTTTTACACTTAACTCATGATTTAAGGGTACTCGTAACTCATCGTAAACGCGGGTTTATTGATACGTTTATTAAATTTTATGGCATCCAATAGATTTGTTTGCCGCTATACGTCATTTAAATAATATGTACTAGCTAGTCTTCTTAACCAACTATTTATAAGGTTGTGAAGTAATTTTTGTCAATGCATGATACGTTTTGTGTTAATAAATGTGTTGTGCGAGGAATATTCGTTGCATGTTTTGGGCAACCCAACAAGTACAAACTTAACTCGAACTCAAAGGCTAGAGTAATTAAGTAAACTTTTCTGTAAAACAATTAAGTCAATGCTAATTACGTATTTATACATTTTTTTGAGATAACATAAACGTGCATATCTACGCAATTTTCAAGGTTAATATTTTATCTCCAAAGTACGTACATGGATATCTTAGTTTTTTATGCATTAAATTATTCTTAATCAACCAAATAAGTTGTCTTAAATTTTTCTCAAGGTGTCTTTATTTCTGCTAAACAAGTCTATCTTCAGATTAAATTAGTCATCTTATTTAAATCAAACAAAACATTTTCCTCCACTATCAAAATACACAGACAAAAAGAGACACAGCTGTTGAAATAAAAATTAAAAACTTAATACGGCTGTTAATATACAAATTCATACAAAAATTACACGAATTTCATAAAGACCGGAGATGCCTGTCAAATATTGATTGATTCAGTGTGTTTTATCATATCAACTGGATTCATTTTGAAATGAGGAAATGAAAATGAATATTCTCCAACAAAAACGATTGGTTGATGATATTATTTTTATGTTTTTTTTTCTGGGACCATTTCCTTTTGAGCACTTCAAGTGAAGTGACTGCGTTTCATCATTGTTGCCACCAATGGCATTACTATTTGGTAATCCAGTAGAACTCTTCTGATCCAGAATGCTAATGGAACAAGCAAGTTCCAGTGAAGTCAAATCTAAAATATAGAACAAAAATAAAAACGGACGTTCACAAAAAAAAACCAAACCCCTTGCAACCAATTTAGTTATTTTAAACGAAAAAAATAAAAAAACGCCGCGAGATGTAGCTCCAAAAACTTTATATACGAGTTTTGAAACAAATCCGCCGAACCGTTTTGCCATACGGCGCCGGACAGACAGACAGACCAACGGGCGGATTGACGGACCCACTTTTTTGTACTTTCATCCCTCATACTCAGTTTGAGTTTGAAATTTCCGTACGATCGTAATAACTTTCTCTTAAGTATACCATTGTATAGGAGAGAGTTAAAAATAGTAAAGTATGCTAACAAAAAAGCCAGCTGCAGTTTGACATATACTTTTGTAATAGTCCTTGCAGAGTTGTAAAATTTTGCAATCATATGAGTACTGCATTCAATTGAATACCTTTATAAAGACTTCCCTTAAATACTTTGATTCCAATTTTGAATTCCCAGTCTATTTTGAAGTCTTTTGTGAGAGCAGTCAAATGACTTGAAGTAAATATAATGCAATACTTTGTGATTGCTTGCATTTCTTGAATTCTTCTTGAAATCTTTAACATTCATTGAATTCTTTTAGTCTTTTGAATGCTTTCGATTTATTGAAGTCTTTTGATTGCCTGAAGTCTTTTTACTGCATTGAAGATTCAGTCCAGTTTAAGTATTTTTACTGTTGAAGTCTTTCTATTATTTCGAAATCTTTTATCATAAGATTGCCATGCTATTAGCTATACAAACTGCACGTATGTCTGCCTTTCTCTAAAACTACTCGACTGATTTTAAAAATTATTTTAGCATTTTAATGGTGACGTCATCCTGATCAATTTAGTTTTCTCAAAGGGAATGAAGTAAAAAGACTCCAGTCAATCTAAAGACTTCAGCCAGCAAAAAGACTTTAATAAATCGAATGCATTCAAAAGACTAAAAGTATTCAATAAATATAAGAGATTTCAAGAAGAATTCAAGAAATGCAAGCAATCACAAAGTATTGCATTATATTTACTTCAAGTCATTTGACTGTTTTAAATAACTTTGAAGTTCGGAGGGAGGAATCTAGCAGAGTTCCAACGAAATGGTGTGATAGTGGGGTTAACTCTTAGGCTTACCCGAACTCATGCAATATACAGTTGTACTACAAGTTTTTATTTAAAACGTTATAACTTCTGAACAAACGACTGCATATTATTTTGTACTTTTTGAGACATAATTTCATAAACATGTCGAATGTTAGGCTTCCATAGCTTAAAATTGTAAAATATATTTTCGTAGTTTTGATATAGCATTTTCATTAATAAAAATTTCAAATTATTGACTTAAATCTTGTAAGCGACAAACAAAAGGAATGTCTATTACACATTAAAACTGGCTAACATAACCGGTCTTGCTGTTGTTGTTTTCATAACATATGTCCCTCTGTGACAACTTTTGAAGCCTTTGAATTAGAGTTAGGAGGAAGAGTTATATTTAGAACATACATATACTCCCTCTCCCTAAGGCCCCAAAATAATCAAGTAGATATAATTTTCAAATTTGCACATTGCCACGTTCACACGTATTCAAGAAAATAAGAAAGTTCTCCCGAAGTTTTTTACAATTTTTAAGAGTGTTTCTAGCCAAAATTGTGTAAGGTAACAGTTTGCAAAAGTTTTCAATGTTTGTGTTTACCCTTTCTTATCATATACGAAATGAACATCAAAAAAATTATTTTCGAATAGTTTTTTTCAACTCCATTGTTTGCAAGAAGTATTTAGACAAGTCCGTTTTTTTCTCGAGATCCTCGCAATACAATATTTCTTTTCTTCTTATTTTCTAGTATTTGCTAAATTTTATTATTTTTCAGATCAAACTAGGACCAACGCGCGGAGCTTAATCTTGATATAATTTAAAAAGACTTGTAAAAAGTTAATTTGGGATAAAGTGCCACTAAATGCATTCTTACGGAAAGTATTGGCAGTCATATGAAAAAAAAATCTATTATGCAAAATCTTCCAGACAAAAAATCCAACTAGAATCTTCATATCCACAAATTTAGCATCAAAATTAAAAGTTCGAAAACATCCAAGCCAGCGTAGTGTTTGAGAAAAATAAAAAATATCCAAAAACCCACCACTTTGCTTTTTTGAGATCTACTCCTTTTTTTCCACACTGGAAAATTCTTATACCACATGAAAACAAACAAACGTGTTAAGGTTAGATGAAATTGCATAAATTGCCATTTTTGAAAGTTTTCGTTTGAAAAATATAGTCATTTGACATCGAAATGGTCTTTATTTGACCAATTGGCATGCAATCTTATCTTACTTTTATTCAATTTTCCAACCAACTCTGACTTTCTTTTGCTTTCGTTCAGCGGGAATTTCCGATTTACTCCATTTTTTTCCTGCTAACGTTCGAACCCCCTTTTGCCAATAACCAACCATTATTATCTTTAAAATGTCAAAGCAAAAATGATTGTAATAGATGCGTGAGGTTAGCGGCACCTGCCGGAAGTTAAGTAGAAATCCCTTTATCCCGCGAAACGAACTATTCTGGTAGAGTATTTCGGGAAAGTTGGTTTGGCGATAACAAAATGTAGGAACTTTATTGCTGATGGACTTGAGATTTGGTATTTTCAATTTCAAATCTCCCGAATTCAGCTTGGTCAAATGTATGGTCAATCGTTTTCAACACTTTTTGGGTAGCCTAAATAATTTTTTAATTTATTTAAAATAAATTTATTTAATTTATAAACACAAGTCCCTATAATCGGTTAAGAATTTCTCATCTAACTCCTTCGCACATCCATTTGATGGTAGTGCAATTGGTTAAAAAAAGGGGGCAAACCTCGAATTAAACATATTTTAAAAATAAACTAGTTTCTCTGCTTTAAATTAGTGCACAACACCAAAAAACCAGAAACTCAAAACAAAATAGTTTAAAAGGATAAACGTCTTTGTATATGCAGATCCTTTTGACAATATCGAATGATTTTGTAAACGGAATATCCTCCTACGTTTGAATTTTTCGTATCCATTGCTGTGTGTTGCCTTTATTCCATTCCAGATACTTTGAATAGAGTTCAATTTAAATCCTTTTTGGTTTTTTTTTTGCTTTAATTTTATGATAGGATCAGCAAAAATCCTTATTTTCCTTTGGCTATTTTTTTTTTATTTTTTTTGTATACAATGTATGCTGTTTATTTTTTATTTTATTTTATTTTATAAAAATTTGCACAAACTACCGAACGCTCTTAGCTCGAAAGTTTACCACAAACTAATGTATGCACCCTGGTGAGTATTTGATTTAGTTACGGATACGTTGCTGCTGTAATTAAAGGGTACTGGGTACATTGTAGGTGCAGTTATTTCTTCTTTTAATTTTTGTTTTTTCCCTTTGCATTAGGAAGAAGCCATAGATGAGTAGGTAGAATAGAAACCTCCCTATCAAGCCCTAGTCGCAATAGGTTGTGTGTGTTGATAGCTGCGATGTGGTGTTAAGGGGGTGTCATAGAAATAAACGGTTTAGTCTACATATAGGATGGTATGTTGAAGTCCCATTCATGTATCAATAGATAGGGTTGTTTTTTTTCTATAGATTCTTCTTTGTATAAAAATGCTTTTGCAATTCTGTGTCGTAACAAACTCATTGGCGCCATAGACGATTTCTATGCTTGAAGCGACAGACAGCCGGAGAATGAAAAAAGTATTACGATATCTACCTTTATGCAAGGGGTTTTTGCCGCAAGTGCCTTCGAACATGGGGTCGCAGGCTGAACTTTTAAAAATAAACAAATTGATGATTTTTTGTTGCTTCTTCGCATCGTAAGGGGTAGGGGAACGACGCACGACTTTCAGATGTCACGTCAGATGGGGAGCGATAAATTGCGTTTTAATTTCATAGATTGACATTTGAAGTACAAAATTTTGACTGTCAGATTAATTGGCCATGTATTGTGAGATGATAGGTTCGGTTTGGATTTGCAAGTGCAATTTCATCCTGAAGCCATAAATATCCAAGTTGTAAGGACACGTGACTAACAATCTGATAAAGGGTAGTCCAGCCAAGTCGTCCAAGCTTTCGAAGAAATGATAAATGGGCATCGATTTCAACCATAACAACGGGGTCTTGAAACAATTTTTAATTTATAAAATTGTATATCTTAATATAAATCTCAAGTATTAAAACGACATTTCTAATTGTTCACAAGGACGCAGTCATCATGTCTGTGAAGAGGATGTTCGTCCATTCCTTAATTCTATTTCAAGGTGAAATGTAACGAAATTGATTTGCTTGGAGCAATATTGAATGATTTAGCGCCCAACTGGAAGCGAATGCTTGCTTAAGTCAAACATGATTTCAAGTTGAAATTACATGTCGGGTATGGGGTAATTCCGGTAGCCAGTCTGCCTTTGATTTATTTTCAGGGTCGACCATATTCTTAGAATGTGTCTTGAGTTTACATAACCCTTATGGAATATTTCTTAGCATTTAGCTTTAGTGTGTGTGACAAGGAAATACAAAGCCATTGTCATTGTTGCCAAATGTTCACACTAAGGCAAAATCTAATGAATTTAAAGTAGAGGCACACCATATTTCTACGACGAATATTAAGGGGTGTTACAAACTAAGCGTCAAAAGTAATATACCCTTAGGAAAGGGTATAAACATGATTTATGGATGGCCGCGATAGTGAAATTAAAAATAAGACCGCGCGGTATAATTACATTTTTCGACAGCAGTCCAAATTCACGCGGCCTTATTTCACGGAGCCGTCTTAAAGGTCCATAAACGAGGACAAGACTTAATATTTTCTATCAAAAACAAATAATCATTGAGGAGTTTTCTTAACTCGTGGTTAAAATCAGTTAACAAGTAGATTCAATGAATCCCTATTCTTAGCCAAATCGCTGCTACTTCGGTTTAGCAAAACAAATGGGTTCAAAACTTAGGACAAAATGTAATTTCACTATGCGATACAGCTTCCAGGTTCGAGACGACAGGAAAGGCCGAACCTCCGTTTTAAAGACTAATTGATATTGCAGAAGCCAGAGTAGCAGGTGGATGCAATATTGCCATGGCTCAGACAGGGACTATTTTCGGATCGGAAGGCCATTAAGTAAAGTAAGTTTATTGAAAAAAGACAGCATTGTTTTATGAAAGCATTAAATTCCACTCTGTTAAAACTAATGCGAGAATTTGGTTTATTCCTGCCATAATTCGTCCTATGATAAGTAACGGGTGATCCAAGTAGAGATACTTTTTTCAATAGCCTTTTTTGACAGATCACGTGTGAGTCGTGTCATGCTGTCATGTTATTTTTGTTTAGTATTGTTTGGCATTTCATAATGGAGAGACTTACGCGTGAACAACGTTTACAAATTGTTCAACTTTATTATGGAAATTCACGTTCTGTGAGAAATGTGTTTCGTACACTTCGCTCAACTTATGGTCAACATAATCGGCCTACTGAGCGTACTATTCGCAACACCATCACCCATTTTGAGACCCAGCATTCATTATTGGATAATATTCGACCGAATAGACCACGTCCAGCACGCTGTGAAGAAAATATAGCGGCCGTAGCTGAGAGTGTACACGAAGACCTTAGAGAGTCGATTCGGCGCCGTTCGCAGCAACTCGGACTGACGTATGGAACGATTTGGCGCATTTTACGTCAAGATCTTAAATTGAAAGCGTACAAAATACAGCTTGTGCAACAACTGAAGCCGCTCGACCTTCCCAAGCGACATCGCTTCGCTCTATGGGCTCTTGAAAAGTTCCAAGAAGATCCGACGTTTTCGAGGCAAATTTTGTTTAGCGAAGAGGCCCATTTCTGGCTCAATGGGTATGTAAACAAACAAAATTGCCGCATTTGGGACGAAGAGCAACCTGAAGAGATTGAAGAACTGCCACTTCATCCAGAAAAAACAACGGTTTGGTGTGGTTTGTGGGCCGGTGGAATCATCGGTCCATATTTCTTTAAAAATTATGGCGGTGCGAACGTAACCGTCAATGGCGACCGTTATCGTGCCATGATAACCGACTATTTGATGCCTGAAATTGAAGCTCGTGATCTCGGCGACATTTGGTTTCAGCAAGACGGCGCCACTTCCCACACATCGCATCAATCAATGGACTTATTGAGAGAACATTTCGGTGAGCACATAATTTCACGTTTTGGGCCGGTCGATTGGCCACCAAGATCGTGTGATATCACACCGTTAGACTTTTTCCTGTGGGGATGTGTAAAGTCAAAAGCTTATGCCGACAAACCCGTCACGCGTGTCATTCGCCAGTTATCAGTCGAAATGCTCGAACGAGTGATCGAAAATTGGACTCAACGGATGGACCATCTGCGACGTAGCAACGGCCAACATTTGATAGACATAATCTTCAAAAAATAAATACTAAAGAATGTTCTTTCAAATGATAATAAACATTCTCCATTAAATTTGAATTTTCTGTGGTTTTTTCTTTAAAAAAAGTAGGGAACCTCGAAAAGGATCACCCTTTATTAGTCTTTTGATACAGCTTTAGAGTTTGATGTTGTATCTTCAGTTTTACTATTAAAAGAATTACCAACTTAAGGGTAAGGACTAGTCAAAGACTTACGTGATTCCGTGTTTAATTGCATAAAAAGACGATACAAAGTCAAAAAAAAAAAAAGATTTGGAAAATCAGAGAAAGTATCAGCGGTAATTTTGTCTTCCTTCGCCTTACTCGTAGGTCCAAAATTAAAGAACTAACAAACAAAGAAACTGGTACCAAGAACTTACAAAAAACCGATTCTAATACGATGAAAACTATGACGTCGGAGGATGAAAATCGTCAACCAGTAAGGTTTCGGATATGGGAAGCGAAGGAACATAAATTATTTCTCTATTAAATTCTCAAGTTCATCTACTGCTTCTTTAAGGAAAAGGGTTTTAAATTGCAAGATTACGATTAAAAAGTTAAGGAAGAGACCGTCGCTAGCGGACAAATGACAAACAACGACTTAAAAACGCTTTGGACTTTTTGGAAAGTCAGTCTTTAAACAGAGACCAGCTCAGTCCTAATACTCTACTAAAGGCGGTCTGTCCTGAAGTCTTGAGTAAGAGTGATATCCGCATCCTATCGGGGCACAGGGCTGTTGTATCTGATCCCAAAAATTAAGTTGACACAAAGCGGTCAGACTCGGTATTCGAAGACCCAATGAAATTGCGCAGGAATCCGCGCCGACTGCTACATAAAGATAGGTTTGGGAGCCGCGAACCTAGTACCTTAAAGGGAGAGGAAGCGGCTCAGGTGGAAAATGCTCGATACACCATTAAAGACATGAAGATTGCGCAGCGGAGGAATGCTAATTGCCTTCCGTATTGGAAAAGTCAAAGTCCAGAAAGCTAATTGCCGGATCAGCCATGCTTAACCAAACACATTGCTGCTTCAAGACAGTTCTGTGTAAAGTTACAGTAGGTCTTAGTGCAGTTTGAATGCAAGCCTCCGGAGGTACTTCAATGAAACCGGTCGCAGCGAGGACGAGATGTCGATCGCCGTTCATCGCGTCTGGTTCAAAGCGCCCGACAGTTGCTCCATGTAAGGATGCGTCCAAACCTGAAGGAGCTCTAAGTAATCCCAAAAGAGGCCGCCACGACGACAGAATCTTCCCGGTTAGGTAGGCAGGCTAAAAAGCAAAAGATGGCCAAAGAGGTTATGGAAAGTTTTCTAGGTGCTTTAACTGGCCGTCATTTTCTAAGAAACCACACGATGAAATTAAATCTCAAAGATGACGACATTTGTAAAGGCTGCAGCGATGAGGAGTTTCACGAGGACGTACCTCACTATCTCCATTATTGTCACTTAAGGAACAGAACACTTGTAAGTTTTTTCTTTCAAGACATTGAAGAATTGTCAGATATCTCACTCTCTAATCTGTCTGTACAGGTTTCTATAGACATCAGGATGGTTTAAAAGAATTGGGCAGATAGCCACCAAAGAATGGAAGAAACCACAAGGGAGGGCACAACAATGGTGCAAGGACCTACGAGTGGCGAGGAGTAGACTGTTCTTTCTCTTCAACACAACTAACCCAACCTAAGCTTAACGTCTGACCAACAAAATACTGAATTTTCAAACTACGAACAGCATGGGAAGAGATTCACAAAGTTAAGGAAAGGCTAGAAAGCTAAGTTATCTGTTTAGTTTAGATTAGTTGTGAAACCCCAAAGTTCGTTAATAAAAATTGTTACTCCAATTCAATTTAAGTTTAAAGGAAACATCAAACTCACCTTATTTAGGACAGCGGTCGCTAGCAAATCCTGATATTTCTTTGGTTCAAAGTATTGGCCTGCATTGCCATTGCACTGGCTATTGCCGTTTAGTGTCAGTGTTTCAAAGTGCTGATCACTACTTGGATCTGCTACTGTCGTTGTATCCGATTGCAGGAATGCTGGCAGACGTACAGTTTCAGCAATTATACTTTCAATTAGCCGCCGTAACCTGACATGTGATATGCCCTGAAGTTCGTGCTCGTTTCCAATTGGTATGTCTGTAAAAAGAATGAAGAGAAACAGAGAAAAGAAAAATTATGTGTGAAATCATTAAGCCGTAGAAAAGGGTCAATCGCGTTGACTGTTATAGAATTAAATTCTCTAGGTCAGTTGCATATTACATATTACTTGTGTCGGTAGAAAAGAGGGGGTAACCATCCCCATTTAAGGAATATTAAAATAAATTACATGTAAGTGGATTTCTTTACAAACATCATGCATGTGAGGGGTGCTTACCTAATTTAACTTCAATGATATAAACAATATAGAAAATTGTTAATGCAATTGCGCCATAAACGCCGGTAATTATAGCAAAGGTACTGTCCATACCCGTTTACTTCGATGGTGGATAATGTATGGTTTTGTTTTTGTTTAAATAATTGCGTTTGCGACGAGATTGTTTGTTCACAGATTAGGGCTTTGATTAATTTTACTAAGATTGCTCTTTGCTTTTACTTGCTTATAACACGTTTTGTTTGAGTTTTATTATTGAGAATTAATTATCACGTCATGATTGCTAAATGGTGTACGTATTTATCTATGTTGGATTGTTATAGAGCATCCGCGGAAGTTGTGCAATTACTGGTTATACGGATAGTAAGGTTAGCTAAAAACAAATGTTGCAATGCCAATAAGTATGGTCGTAGAAAAGACGCTGTAAAATGCTTGAGGGGCACCTCGCCGTAATCTAATAATTTCAAGACTTATTTATTATGGTTAGCTTAGGAAGTCGGGTGGAGGTCCGATACACTTACATCTATGTAAGGCATTGGATCTGGAATTTCTGCGTAATCGTTTAACCATTTCGAGGTACTTATGAAGCGTGAGAGACATTGTGGGTTGGTCATGTCTAGATCGTTGAGATCATTGTAGAAGTAAGCTGTTAGTTACATGCAGCTCCTACAAAAGTCATTTGGATAAGCGACAAGCTAGACAAGTGTTACCATCTAAAGTTGATTTTTTCTATTGCATCCAGCTTGCATGTACAAACTGGTAAGCCCAAGGAGCCTATTTTAGGCAACATTTAGAGATGAGTTTTAAGTTTGGCTAGTTCGTCAGGCTTGCAGTTTCTTGGAATATAAGTGTTGCCCCGCCACCCAGTACAAGTGATTGTTCGATGATATTATAAAAGTTTGTAATAAATAATTTCGCCTTCGTTGCAATGCAAATCTGAATATGAGTATCTGGCAACTTTGATAGTTCTTAAAAGTTAATTCTAGCGCAGATCTTAATGACATGGATTGCAGCCTTGAAAATATCGGGACACATTCTCATTGGTAGTGACACTTTGGTGTTAAGACCAGACTTTTACGTGACTGCCGACAGAATGAAATTGGTTTGTTAACCATTACTTTGTCTTCATACAATGACATTTGTATAATTTTCAACATTGGCCGAATTTTAACATACAACTGCAGTATATGGACTCCTCTTTCTTTTGGGAAGTACAAAGGATAGGTTTCAGTCTCTGAATGCAATGTATGTTTTCGCGACGTTAAATGTCTTCTCAATGATTCGATATTGATGGTACGGCACAGAGATTTGCGGCTCTTAGAACCAAACTTGAATACAAAGAGGATTTCCAGAAAAAAAAAACTTTATAAATATCTTGTCAAAAAGCTTGTATAAAAGCTGTCTAATTGTTGGAGGGGTGGAGTGAATCAGGTGCAAGTGCTTTACTGCTTCCCGTGCAGTGACCGTATAGATAAGAATATTCCTGGGCCTGTTTTAAAAGATGAAAAAACGTATCTTTCACAACTAGGCATTTTCAACATCCAGGTGAGAATGCTACTGCGCTAGTGTGCACGCGTATCTGTGGGTTGATACGACTGGTGATCACTGGACTAGTAAAAGGAAGATTTAAGAAAAACCACAGGAGCATGGACTTGCTTAAAGTGTCATGTCTAAAATTCAGTGCATCACACAAATGTTTTAACACCAGCACAGCACCACAGGTGGACCAGTAGGGATGCAGCAAAAGTGAAAAAGTTATGTTCCCTCATTCCTAATCAAAGCTCCGCTGGCAATGGAAAGAAGAAGAAAAAGAGAGAATTTCACGGCTATTGGAGAAAGGCAAAACTAGTTGGCCTTGAACTAAATAAGGAAAAGCCGTAATATATGAACATCTCTCAACCGCCTTTGATAAAACCGATGATAGCAGCAACTTAAACATAGTTAAGGAGTTTAACTAGCTTTACTCTACGAATGAGATCTTAGAGGAGAACCGACGAAGAAAACTCTACAAAACGTTGCTACATACGTTGTGCTATACGGCGCCGTCTACTGAACAAAAATCATCATGCTCTTTGAAAAATCGTTGACGGATATATGGTCCTGTGTGTGAGGACGGCATAAGGATGAAAAGATACAACAGCCAAGAGGGTCTTTGAATCCCAGTCCTCAGGTTTGACACAACAAGGAAAACCGAATATCCGTCTTAAAGACGAAGCCATTGCGGATGTCAAGGATAGAAGCCTGTGTCTCAGGCAGAGACTATTCATGAGTCCGGACTCCGTTAAGTAAGTATAACATTGATTTTTCCTGGACAAGCAAAAATAATAACATGATCGAAATCTCCTGCCCCTCCTTTTCTCCATAAAAAAGGGATTAAAAGTTTTAAACTCTTTAAAAAAATATTTTTTCCGAAATAACTTCCACACAGTTGAGCCCTTGCGTCATCGACACCAGGTGTATTATGATTTAGTTTCGATATACACCTTGAATTGTTATTGACCAAATTGACCTGATTACGTGTGATACAAGCCTTATATGATCAAGGCCTTTATATTTTAATATCTTCTGCACTAGTTCTGTGGTTCTATGTGTAAGTACCACCGTCGTCAGCTGTTTCTATTGATTTTTAGTTAAATTTATTTTATTTTTATTTGTATTAAATGATAGATAAATATTTGTTGCAATGAGTACCAAAATTAGAACAACTGCATGAATAAAATTATTCTTCTGTCCATTAATCGAAGAATATTTTAGGCATCATAACACTTAAACTTCATTGCATTCCTACCGATCCGCCTGTGGGGTTTAAGGCAATAAACGTAATAAAATTTTAAAGAAGGAAATTCTGTTTCTCTTAGGTAAATTCAAATATTCATAACAAAAACTGCAGCCTTGAGTATCGACACATACATATGTTCAATGATCAATATTTCGCGATGCAAATTGTGTCTATGTCTCCCCTTGGAATTCCTCATGACCACTATGAGGGGCGTGCTCCATCAGTTAGGAACCCCTGCCCTAGACTCAATGTCAACACGAATTTGGAAAGATTTTATTCTTTTTGCTAAACACTCTAATCTAGATGCGTTCGGTAAAACTGGTTTTATTTTGCCGCCAGCAATAATGAGATATTTATAGATTTGAAATTGTTCACATTCGCCATAAGGAACTAAAATTATTATTCTGCCAAAAATGCAAAGTTCACTAGCTTAACCTGCTCTCGCTAACAAAAATGCGAGATGGAAGAACAAAAAAAAACGAACAACAAAATTAATTTTGCTTCGCCATGTCGTTTTTAAAATAATTTCCTCCACACTTTTCAGCAGCGGTAAGACGTAGTTTTTACGTTGGTTCATTAGAAACGTACGTACATTACTCTCTGGTGTGACTACGCAGCACACGCAGTTGTTTGTTCAATTAAATGGAGGATTAGAGTGCAAATTCATAGAACCCAACAACATTTCCAGATACTCATCCCCAACTCATTGGGAATTCCACTAATAAAAATATTAAAAGTAATCTTAATTTCCCACATCTGACCTGAATTCTCCGGAACCGTCTTACAATTGCATACAAGTGACATGGCATGAATTCAACAAGGAAGCTCTATAAATAACGGAATGCTGTTCTTTCTGTTCCTTTTTTGGGATTATTGAGCAATTGACTTACGTTTTACTTGGTTTTCCTTCAATGTCATTTATGTGTTTCATGAATGAATCGTTCTGACTGTTTATAGCGAATTTTTGAACTCGTCTATCTGTTGAACGAGTACTCAACTCGTTTGTGTCATGTCAACACCCAACAATGGGACCACAGTCGGGCGTCTTTTCTTATTATCTCTTGTTCTGTTTCACTTGTTGTCGTTGTTATGTAAAAATTAAAAACATATAACATGTGTTTGAGCTGGGCAACCTTCGATAAGTTTTAGGGTCAACTAGTTCGTTTGCCATGTATGGCTGTGACTGTGATGCAACTTCATTAGGTGAACTGAAAGGCGATTATGGGAAATGGCAGTTTGCCCACTTTGGTAGAACATTCCTCAAGAGTTCTAGGGGGCTTGTAAAACTATCAGATAGTTATCTGTAAAACAAAGCCGGCAATCTTAGGGGATGAAGTTGCAGTTTTAGTCCCAGTAATGCGGCAAGATAAGATAGCACATCTCCACACTGATGATATAAAGTGAGCGCCCACCTTTAGACGGGTGTGACTAATCAATGCGGAGGTAGCGGGAGTTGTTGTATTTTCTGTTTACTAATTTCGTAAAGGATGCCTATACCTGAATGTGCCGGGCCACGAACATAAGTGAGACACTAGTGTGAATTTGATGGAAAAAGTGTTTCATTGCTTCGAAATACGACTAAATAAAAGTCATAGAACACGAAATAAAAAGGTAAAAAATGATAAGTATGAGCCTCAGCGATTACAATTCAGAGTCAGAAAAAGACACGTCACGATAGATGAATTTTCGCGTGAGCTCCAAAACTCTAATCGTGTTGGATCGACATTTTTATCGTCAGACAAAATGTATGTTCCTAAGTTTCAATTAAATGGTGAAATGTATTTACTTCGCCAATCGAAGTGATAAAAAGAAATCTAACGAAGAAATGCCTCGAAACCATTGAAATCATATCAGAATGACAATGCTTATTACTCTGATCTTTGTGTACGATAAGCTAGTTAGTTAAAGGTAGTTAATTGTAAAAAAAGTAAAATTTGTAGTGATTTTTAGTTGGGAATGTGGCAGAGTTTAAGGAAAACTTAAAGAGCGCTGTAAGTAAAAATCAATCCACAATCTGTCTATTTCTGTTGAACGATGATTGAATTCTGACCAAGGCAAAAATCCCTACAAGTAAGGTAGAAGTGGCTGCCAGCAGAAAAGCTGACACACTTAGACCAATTTAAAAAAAAGTTAAGGAAATTGGAACAAATATGTACGACTACCTCGATTTCCCTTTGCTGGAGAGAGTTAAACTAGGTAGTGCTGGAATGCCGAGATGAGCGGGCTTTGCTTGATCTGTTCAAGGTTTCCCTGATTTGGATTCCAGGCCATACTAACGTTTATGAAAACGAACATCCCGAAGAGCATGGGGTAGTTCTTCCGATGAAGAAGGCTGATGAATTATGTTATTCACACAAAGATGTGACCAATAAGACTAAAACAGCCGACAAAAAAAGAACTTGTCACTGCTTTTGTTTTTAAGCTTTCCGTAAATTACAAATCGAGTGGTTGAATGAAACAACAGTAATTTGTGATTTCGAACAATCTCGAGATATTTCGCAAGAAGGAGGTACGACTGCAGCTACGCTTCCGGATGACACAACTATAGGTTCCGCCAAATAACTTTTTTTTTTTGAAACAGGGCGCAAAACATCGAGTGTAGCCCTCCTGTTGAAACCAAATGTTGCCAATATCCTCCTCTTCAATTTTTGTGAACAAAAATTCGTTCAACATGGCCCGATAACGATCGCCATTGACTGTAACGGCCTTTTCTTGTTGTTGTTGTCGTTCGTTGTTCAAGCGTATACACAACCACATTCGTTCAGCGGAAGCATAAAACTAATTATCTGTCAAATCAGACATGAGCTAAGTGTTGCCATTCGCGAAATAAGCTCTAGTTGATAAAAAAACATTAGATGGCGGACCCTTTATTTTAGCCGTGGGTAACACGGTTGAATCAGCAACGAATAAGCTCCAACGGACTATCAAAAGTGTTTTTGAGTAGATAAAGACTTGTCGTATTGTCCTCAATGAAACCAAATCTACGCACGTTAAAATTCCTACGCAAATGAAGCTAAATTTGTGGCAATGACATTACATCCGAAACTAAAATGGAAATCGCATGTAAAGAAGAATGGAAGAGCTCGCTACTGGATCGATTTGCCAAACTCAGGATGCAAAACAAGCTGCTTTTATAAAAGCAATTTCTAAAACCGGTTTGGGCGAATGGTATACAACTTTGGGGTTGAACCAAAACAAGTAACATACAAATTTTACAAACTTTTTAAAACAAAGTACTAAGAAGAGTTGTTAACGACTGAGGTATGGCTAAAGTCAAAGACGAGATAAAAGCATTTGCCTGTAAGCAACGGACTCGCCTTTATGGCCATTGCAATAACGAAATGCTACAAATTTTGTACGAAGCATGCGCGCGCCGGCAGGTCCTCATAATGTCTCATCAGGTCCACACACTATGCACAAAGCCACAAGTCGAAGTCATAAGTTTAGCTCGGTCTGAGTAGGATTTTGTTGCTTATCGGTTTCAATGGACAGACCAACATTTTTCTTAGCGCCCACAAGTACATTGCATTTTATTCGGGTTCTTTCTTTTTTCCCCATTGGACTCATTAGCCAACAATTCGTTGTACCTTTACGTTGTATTGTCGTTGGACCATAATACGTAGTGCCGTAGTTGTAATATCAAAACTAAAAAAGAAACTCTCATTTAGTAATAATGCACCTGTCTGGCACTAACTATAGCTAGGGCCTCTTGGAAAAGTCTCGAAAGATCTTATAACCTTCTTGAATTCCACGGGTTGGATCTACACTTTTGTCTTATATATGGGGCCGCCAACAAACTTTAAGAGGTAAAACAGTAAAAAGTGCTACTTGGCTTTGCTTTCTAAGCCGCTAGGGCATGTACAAGGAGGTGGAAGATAGTTTCTTCTTTCTATTCGTTCAGTAGTTCGAGAATTGCCCAAGTCTTGTTGCATGATTGGCTATTAGACAGTGACATTGTAGTTCTAATGTTCAGCCTGCTTAGAGATATGAGTCAAGGTCAAGCCTTAGGTAGAGGTGATTCCACTTGTGCACCTTGTGGCTTGTTTTTTCCACAGTTTACGAGTAGCGATTAGTATACCTAAATTATTTTTTTTAAATGTTACCGGAGGAAATGGCCTTTACTTTACCAGGAATGTGGCACCCAACAAAGGTGAATGTGAAGCTGCTTCATCTTCTCGCCAAAAGACGATCGGCAAGTTTATGAAAAATAATCCCAAGAAATTGATTTTAGGCAGCTTCACTATCCTAGATTTACTTGACAGATATCAAATTTCTCTTGAACCATAAAAAATAATTCTTTGATTGCCATCTTTTCCGCCTTTAAGACGCCACTATTGTCAAGAACAAGGAAGGACAACTCCACCCATCCTATCATTCGTTTTTGATCCGTCGTCGAAGAAGTGGATCAATGTTTCTTTCATAAAAATAACCTGGAATGGCTGGTTTCATGAAACGATTTATAAAACTGTGTACGGTATTGAATTTATTCAGGATGGAAGCATGACCCTTCGCTCTGTCCGGCCGATGGACCGATTGTCTACTGAAGATACCATGATATCCAGAATATCGCTACAGGTAGTCCAACCGCTTTCTTATATAAGAATTTTTTTTTTTTGCTTTAACAGAATGTTGCCTACGATCGATATTTTTCAAATAAGGAAGAAGATTTCTGAAACAGCAAGAGCTTTAGTGAAACTATTGCATTATAAGTTTATTTTTAGGCCTAGGGTGTCGACTTGTAGCTATAAACGGAATTGTAGCCTGAAATCTCTACAGTTGTGGCATTTATATTTTATTTCTCGGATCAACAGTTAAGGTCCTACAATTACATGGTGGATCTCGCACGTGATGTCCTAATGAACAGAGTCTACATTAACAGAAAGCTTGCTGAATAAGAGACTTTCCATTGTACATTCACTGCACGTTTATAACTAGTGGCGAGACATTCCCAGTCACATCAAAGAATATATATATATAAATATTGTGATAATCCCCCCAATAAAGATCGCTCGCAGAAGCGGATAAAGAGATGATGCCACATCTTAATGCTACCCCGGCGATGTGCAAGCGATTATTCCCTCGATTGGAGATCACCGGTGTTGCAAGTCTAAAACCCCGCACTAGAATTTAATTCGCCTCAGCGATTTAACCAAAGCTGAGAGGTCTGCCAAAACTTATTTTGATGTCGTAGCAAACTTCACAGGCAGACAAGTGGGGACCTAGCAAAAGTGGCAATCTCATCGGCAATGGAAAGCTATAGTGTCTTACCCATCTTCTTTCATCTATTATTCTTTAACTGTAAGCCTACTTTGGATCCGAACTGAAAAGGATGCTACAAGACGTCTTATAGTGTTTCAGTGAAAATTCTCTACATAAACAATGTAAATAAAAGTCAAAAATTTCGTAGGGCATATACCATATATTTGGGCTAAGTAAACAAACAAAACTGCCGCATCTGTGGCTGCAAAAACCCAAGAGAAATATTTGAACTGCATCTACATTTTCAACGAGTGACAGAAAGGTGTCACCGTACTGAAGGTTGCGCTACCAAGCGATGATGACTGACATTGTTTGGCCTCAAAGCGCTACATGTTAGACAGCGACTAAACAATGACTGTATTGCATGAGATATTTCCTGGTCGTGTGATTTTGATTTCTCAATATAAAGGCTGCAGTTCGACAAATGTTAAAGATAAATAATTTAGCAGCAGCAATTATTCGCGACATAAAGCTGCAAGGTGATGAGATACTTTTTAGCTAAAGCATTATTATTTTGTAAGTGGCAACTGTATAGAGGTCGGTTTTGCGATCCGGGAGGTGCAGGTTCAATCCCCAACGGGAAACAAAACGTCACTCCCTTAATGTATAGAACTAACAACACCTAGTTCCTTTGTCACTACACCAACAAAAGGATTTCTGCCTTGAGGCCTCGTCAAGAAGAAGGCGTTTTCACGCCGTGTCGAGTTCATAATAATTTCAACGCCATGTTAAATAATCTAAACCTTGCGTTGAGAACGAGCTCTGTTTGACTTAGTGCATCTGAGTGCTCTGGCATTTGGATTTTCTTTAAGATTAAAATAAAAAATCGCCTCTATCTGATGAAACCTCTTTTCTTTTTATCTAAATGACAAATTGTTGAATAACTTCAGAACAATTCTATTTCTAGTTTTTCTCTATCTAATGAGGAATCAATTTATCGGAAAAATTTTCACTGTCATTCCTCTAGCCCAAAGAGCGTCACAACAAGCATCACTTTTGCATCAATTTATAGCACTTAGGTAGAGGAACACAAACAAGATCATGCTGCCTCTTATGGCAACTCCATACGTACCTACAACCTTGACCCCAAGACAACCACTAAAGTAGCAACAGATACTTAAATACTTAATCGTGATTGTTTCCTCTTAAATAAAAATAAGATTTACAATACACGCTTTGACAGATAAAAAATAAATATTATTACAAAGTACCCATTTATTTATTTTACTATTCAAACATGACGCTAAAAAAAAAACAAAAAAAAAACTACCACATGATACAATATTTAAATAAATTGCTGCTGATATTAAAGTAGCCCCAACGAAGCTACTATAATTGCTTTTTCTAAACTCATATCCACGACTGAACTCTTGAACTTGATTGTTTAAGTGGCTTTCATCGTTATAATATTCTGTTTGTGTGTGTGTGTGTGTTTTTTTTTTCAATAACTTGCTGTTCCAGCCATTAACTCTATCTAGGAATAAGGTTCTAAAAAATTGCGGTCTTAAGTTGTCTGTTACAAGGTACTCCATCATAGTAGATATGAAATATTCTTGGAAGTGCTTCAGTGCGCGAGCCGAGCACACATGCCTAAATCGGATCAATCAGTGACCTTAGATATGATTTGTCACCTTCTCTTATCAGGTGCTAGTCGGTAGGTAGGTGGGTGACGATTTTTTGTTTGTTGCACAATGATTCATTTGTCTATCCAATAAAGATAGGATAACTTTTACTCAAAACAAAAACAAGAACAAAAAAAAACAAAAAAACGCGGCAACGTTGACACAAAACAATAAAAATTGAAAAAGGTTAAGTTCAAGGCTTCGGGCCTTTCACAAAACTACATGAATATTTATTAAAAATAACTCGCGTGATTTGACGGTTAAAATTTTAAATAAAAGAAATCCGAAATCCACTGCAACACGCCTTTTCTTGAAATAAGTTAAGTTACAACGAGAAAACTCCTCGAGATCACTTTGCCATGGAAAAATAAACAACACTGCTGAAATATTTAGATAGCTAGATACATGTGTATCCTTAATTAACTGTTTAACTTGATAATTACATCGAAATTAATTCCAGTTAATTTCACACTCTGCAAACATATTCGAAATGTTGCACGCACCAAAAATGTATCTGCGAATTGAATGAACCGAATAGAATAGCGAAAATTTGTAATATCGGTTAGGCGAAGCGATAGCTAATAACGTGCGCGTATCTCTCGATGAACTAAGGTTCGGTAATCAGGTGGAATATACACCTGAATAGGTTACGTTTTTTTCTACCTTTCGTCGAGTTGTTGTTGAGTTTGTTAAATTTTTGTTTGTATCTGTATTAAGTAATAGGTGTGCTAGTGGTTTTAAAGATTAAAAGCAAAAAAATTACTCATACTTGAGTGTTGTTTTATTTTTGAATGTTTGTTGTTTTTGTCGATAATTAACAAATGATAGATAGCATGCAATAAAAATCATTTTCGTAGTACTAACAGTGGAGTAGAATAATGGTAAAGGGGTCTTAAGTAATCTCTAATGTCTCAGTGGATACCTATGTGGGACAAATTGACATACCTACGTTCGCCGCGATTGTAAAATTCCATAGAGCCTGTCGCGTTAGCTAATCTTATCTTTGAAGACTGGAACATACTCAATAAACAGAATTAAATACGCAATGAAGACGTGATAATTGTGTTACGGTACCACAGTTTCAAGATATGCAACGGTTATAAATGGTACAGTTATGTGGAAACTTGTTGGATACGTTTGGCCAGGAAATCACGCTTTCAAGGGAACGTAGTGGCGATTCTTTCGCTCCACCCACCGATAACCGACTTCAGTCCCTTCTATTCAAGGTCAGGGAAAGGCTATTAAACCATTTGCCTTTGAAATATTTTGAATTTCGAAAGCTTTCTTATGAGCGGCTGTACGGTACGGTTTTACCCAGCAACAGGTCCACTGGTGATTTAAAGACAAGTCTAAGCAAAAAAGTATGAGTGGAACTAAATTGATTGCGCTTGGAATTCAATAGGAATTTGTTCCACTCCTTTGTCAAAAATGGATTCCAGTCGCCTATGGATTAGAAAATAAATACTATTAAAATTGTTTAATTTGATGCTATTGTTCCGACTTTTTGTCTTCATTTTTATGAATGATTCCTCTGCTGAAGGCACCACCCTTAGATTCTCATGTTATTTTCCCTCGCCTTTGGGAGTGTAATTGGAACGACAGCTTATAAAATTCCGACCTTGACAGCTTAATTGAGTAGGAATGCTGCTAAAATGGAATGGGGGAGAAGATGTACAACCGCGAACTCTATAAGCTGTACCAAGATGTGGATGTAGTCCAAAAGCCAAAACTCGTCCTCCACATTGGCTTGGACACATCGAGCGTATGGCAGAGCTCTCGGTCTAGACAACTTTAAGCAGCGTGCCCGTGATCACAGAGGATCACTCAGGCAGGGGCTCTTCACGGTTTGGGAGCCCGTTAAGTGTAAGTGCATGCTGCCAAAACACAATGCTTTATTCTGTCATTGAAGCGAACCCCATGCACTTGCATCGCTGAAGCCCAAAGACTTTTTTTCTTGGTATGTGCGTTAATGACAACATATTCGATGTCGCGAAGAACGTAGCGCCCAGATGTGTAACTCTCCTTAAGCGATACTAGGATACCTACTCCGATTTGGATCGCCATAAATTCGATTAAAAAAATCAAATCTAGTTCGGAGCACTAAATATATATTTGAAGCAAATGAAAATGATTAAAAAACGTGCGATAAATCATGTTGGCGATGGTGAGATCTCGAAACCGCTTAGCTCTCTTAGTTATCGTTGCAATGTCTTGTGCCTATCTTTGTATTCTTAGGCCATAAATTGAACCCGCTTTAATGGATATGCAAAAATTAAATCAGTTCACCCTCGAATTGTGTGGGGGTTTTGAGGTCTACCACTGAAATAAGGAATGATTTTACACGTTTTGTTTTTGCTTACTACAAGCGTTTACAGATATTTAAAACCAACGGACGTTGGTATCTCGTCCAACGATCTATATTCCCTCACTGTGTTACTTTGTCATAAGCGCATATAAGGCCGAAAAAAGAGGCTGACTGTAAATAACGCTCACGGAACTTCATTGCTGCGCTCGGAGTAGGTGATTTTTTTTTAGGCAGCCTATATAGGTTTTACGTTGACAACGAAATCGGAAATCTTCCCAATACGTTTGCAAATCCTTCTAGCCGCATAAAACTCTGTGCTGTGCGTTTATATTTGAGTCATAGCGTCGTAGACTCAAAAGTTTCAAAGTTACTGCAAAGCATCACAAAATTGGCTGATCAAGATGGACTAATTTAAAATAGCCTGACCTAACTGAGAGGTAGGCCTAGGAATGAAGAAAAATACATTTGAGTCATTATAAAAGGGCAAAATGACACGAATAATAGGGACGTATAATTGTTTGCCGATTCCGAATGACCGAGTTTAAGAAGCTTCAGATGACAACTTTTGCTTTTGGATGATTTTTTCTGATTTTGACATCATCGGATACAGAATCCCTGCCAGTTCTGTTGTACGGCGCCGAGTGCTGGGCGATAAGCAAGAAAGGAGGGCTCCTTCGAACAAAAAATTCTTCATCGAATAGTAAGTCGTGTAAGTCGAAGCGCGGACACATCTTCGAATCCCAACCCTTAGCTTCGAGATGACACGAAGGAATGAAGCTCCATTTTGGAGACCAAGCCATTGCGAATGCCAGAGTGCTTGGAGTGCCGCGATAGCATAGGATTGAAGACTGCCGTGTCTCGGACAGGGACTCTTCACGAATCATGAGCCCGGTCAGTGGGTAAGTATGTTTATCGGTCTTGCAGTATACAAACAAATATTCAAAAGTCCGAACTACTAAGCTCATCTCGCTTAAGAGCGTAAATTGAAGAACGTAGATTTCTTGAACGCAAATAAACAAAATTGTAAATTGAAGTTCTCTGTATTTATAATAATTTTATACTTTTAAAATATTTATAAAAAAATGCGCTGTACTCTTGGTTCTAGAAATAACGGTAAAAAATCCATCGACATGCTATGTCAAATGGCTTTAGTATACAGACAGACAGGCGGACGGATTGGCGGCACCTATTTTTCCTTATTTTCGTTATATTAAAATCATACCTCCTCGTTCACAGTTCAAAAAATAAAGTAAATTATTCTAAGATTTATCGAATCATTTTGTGATAAATTTAACTTAGCACACTTTTAAAATAAGCACCAATTGACTTTCAAGGATGTTCACTGACTTATTTTTAATTTTTTTTTTATTTTTTTTTTCCACAAAATACAATCAAAATATTGTTCCACGTAATAAAAGTGACAATACATTTGGTCTGCACAGAGCAATCAGTGATTAGATGTTTGTCTTTCTAGATAACAGTTTGAAGTATCCAATTCATCAATTAATGGCAAAAAGAGAAACAACTACCAAAGAAAAAACTATCTAAGTTATTTTTGTAACTTTATTTATCTATACCTGTCCTACTAATTGAATTTAAAATTCCAAAAATAAAGATATCTTTCTGTCTGCTATGAAAAACGCGGCAAATACTCGCACATTGACACAATCGACAAACAAATTTACAAAATAAAATTCTGGTGGGTAACACTTGAGGGATGACCTAGGGTAATTTTTTAACGCCTCTCCTAGATTACAAACAGTAATTTGGCTTCGTTTCCAAAAATCGGCAATAAAATGACAATGACAAAGACGCTACCGAATTCGTGCAAGTATTAGAGAACATCGAAATGATTTTTTTTTTGCATGTCATAGATTGGTTGGTAATTGAGCGTAGAAAGACTTTCTAAGCAAATTACACCTGAAAAGGCTTAGCAAAACAATCGAAGAAAGAAGTCTAATCCCGAATCATCAGTTTGAATATAGAAATAAGCATTCCACGATAGACCAAGTACACCGAATTGGGGATGTAGTGGAAAATCACTGGAAGAAAGACAAGTCTGTTCGACACTAGTTTTAGATGTTGTTCAAGCCGTTCACAAAATTTGGTAGAAGGGCCTTGAGTAGAAACTGCATAGGGATTTACCTAGATAGTATTAAGAAATACTGAAATCCCATATTACAGACCGGTCTTCCGAGGCCGATATGAACAATAATATTCAGAACTAAAGAAAATTGAAGCAGGTGTTCCACAGGGAAGTGTCTTAGGGCCATCTGTTGTATACTGGCGATATCCGTTTGGACAACAATGCCGTGATGGATACTTTTGCTGATGACAGTGAAATATGAGCACGTAATAAATGCATTGTGAAGGCGACAGAGAAACTGCAGAACGCAGTCAATAGAGTAAGTGATTAGACGCAACAATAGCGTATCCAACTTAATCAGGCAAAGTCAACTTTCATAAACTTCGTAAATAAAAAGATAAATAATCTTCTATGCCAATGCAGAAAAGTACCTTGGAATGATTTTGGAAGTAAAGCTAAACTGGAAAGAACACATTAAAAAGAAAACAGAAGAACTTTAAATATAGAAAAATGTTATGGCTCAGATATGTCTATCCAGAAAAAATCTTGCTGTTTAAGCAGGTATTGAAGCCTGTCTGGAGTCTGGACGTACGTTAACCAATATGGGGCTGCGCAAAGAAAACAAATATTCAAACCATACAGACTATCTTAAATGTACGAGACAATATCCGGCGATTGAGAAGAACCAAGCCTCAGGTCTAAAAGAAAGTACTTAAAACTTCAAACTTTCCTCAACGTTATTTTAAATATAAGAAAGAATAATCATTTGTCGATCTTACATAGATCGGGCCTGACTAATGAGGTGTATTTTAGTGGCGTCGGACTCACACACTAATTGGTGGTAAACGGAGAAATACCAAGTTTCCTCATTTTTCACTTTCGTAAGGGTACAGAACATGGACCGTGCTCCAGCCGAGCCTAAGTCACGACTTTTACTGGGGTAGGTAACGCCGAACAGCTGGCGTTTGTAATTCGATAAAAAAAATTCCAAGAGTTTTGATAAGAGTTTGGGGGAATGCAATGTGATTAATAAATTGCCTTATGAGTAATTCGGAATGAGTCAAACTGTCGAAGGTAATAAAAAGATCTTCCGAAGTAGGTTGAAAATTTCATAAAATTTTACGTGAAATAGATAAGTAAACTTGTCATATTCGAGCGCCGTCATATTCAGTGGCTGTATTAATAAGTAGATTTAACCATAAAGCAAATACTAATCGATTGCTGACGTAAACCAATTGTTAGCCAACTATGACATCAGCATTAGGCTTGTATAGACAGGTATAGAAATGAGAGATCGGCGATGCTACCTTTCTTGATTTGTCCTTGACAATAATTACAGGTGAAGAGAGCGTGGCGTGGCGTGCACGTGTCTCTACTTACTTCTGGTTTACAAACAACTAAATGGCGCGGCGGCATCGGGCGCATATCCCAAAATACATAATTACTTGTGGCGCGCAATAAAACAAAACAGTGGGCATCGGCACTTATCAATGCAAAAATGTTGGAAAAAGGGGAACTGTAGCTACTTTAGGTATTTCTCAGAAGGAAAAAAAAAGATTGAATAAAAGTGATCAAAGACTTAGACCTATATCCAATGAAAGAGATACCGCGAAACTAAGCTTATTAACCTAAGCTTTTCATAATCAAACCTTAAAAGTAAAACTAAGCCCTATAATAAACCGAAGCTAAAACTACTCTAAAACTATCATACTTTCACTAAGTCTCTCCCGGATAACGTTTCATTATGAACAGTCATTACGGCAGATTTTGTTGAAAAGAACCAGTCAGCCTACCCTTATTTCATTCGATAAACCTTAAGCTATCACTCTAGTCGATTCAAGCCCCTCGACTATCTCTTCAAGTCACAACCACTGAAGGTGGAGAAAGTATCAGGCTATTTGTGGTCAAAGTCAATAACGTCCTTTTGCGTCGTTCTCGATATATAGAAGGACGGGCTTTTCAGGGGCTTAAATGCTTAAGACCTGAAACGTGCATCTTTATATGCAAAATTGTGTTTTAACTCAAAGGTTTCTTAGAAGCTTTCTCCATTGCTTGCTACCAGACCAATTTATCATCTGGTAGTATCGGTCTTACTACCATGGTAAGCCCATTGAAAGTAATTTTTCTATCTTTGCTCTCTTCCTCATGTTTTGTACAAATGGAAATATTAGGCATTAACGGCGAAGATATAAAAACCTGGCGCTTAGCGATGGGAAATACTATCCGAAAAGAATCTAGAGCCTTCATAGAGCTTCCTTAAATTTTTCTTAGTGAAATAGAAGTGGAAGCATCTATAAAATTTTGAGTTATAAAGGTTCTAATTTAAATATTTTTAGAGGCTTTGGAGATAGTGACTATCAATAAGTGTTCGCCTTTCCGAACTAAATTTCATAGCATTCTTTGGGAAGCTTTTTTGATTTTTTTTGCAATGCACTAGTGCTATAGGAATTTTTGAATATTTTTAGCCTGTGCAGAGATTCTGGGTCCCTGAACACAGGCAAAGCCGGCCATGAGAGGGCTGATGAACTGGGAGGAATGGGTCCGACATGGACCATGAAAAAACAACAAGTGGAGACCAAGGTTCGTATGAAAACCAACGACGTGTGAGGTACCAAGGAAGCTTTGGCTAGTTTATAACAGTGGCCGGACCATCAAAATTCTACAGTCCCAGTTACTCTAGGAAACCGCTGCATTTTCGTTTTGGCAAAACAAATGGGTTAACAGATCCTTACTCCAATCAAGAAAGTTTACACCTCTATAAAACATTGATACTGCCAATTCTGCTCTTTTGTGCTGAGTGCTGGACGATGAGCAGATTAACAAATTCTTGTTAGAGAACAATTCTTCTAAGAATATATGGACCTGTGCGAGGGCAAATGGACGAGAAGATACAACCGCGAATCGAGCTAACGTCAAGAAAATCTTCGTGATTAAGCCCCAGGTAAGAGACGACAAGAAATACCGAACTTTCGTTTTAATCGTTTGGTAGGAATAAGTGGAAGCAGCGTGCCCGGAACCGTAAAGGATGGAAGAGACTCCCCCCTTGAGTAAGTATACACCTAGTAGGTGTTTTTTTTTCACTTCGAAATTTTATTATGATCCTGGAATTATTTATCTAACTCTACATCATGTATGTATTAAATTAAGAGAATGTTAATTTGTTTTTTAATTCACTAAACAAAATTACATAAATATATAAGAGGAAGGTATTAACTTGGTGCGGCATGCATATCGTTCAAGTGTGATTATTCAATAATTATGAGTAGATACTTTTTAGAGGAAAACAAACTGGCAACGCAAACACTCATAAAAAAAAACTCACCTCCAAACGGTTTGTATAAATAATGTTCCAATACTATGAAATGTCGACTTAAAGGTTCATGAAATTTCTTGAATAATTTAAGGTCTGCAAATTTTAATAAAACAGTTTTAATGTTTTTTTTTTACGAACAAATATTGAAACCAAAGTTAAGCAATTTCAAAATTTACAAATATAAATTTGAAAACCACCATTTTCAAGTTATTATTTAAAAGTCTCGCCATCGAAATAAAAGAGCCTTACATTTGATGACGAAGCCGAACAAAAATTTTAGAGTTCATCATTCAGTAGTCAAAAACAGTGAATACTGAATATCACTTTAGTTCCTAGAATTCTTACTGATGAAATGACGAATAAAGTGGCAATCCAGCACTAACTAGAGGTTCAATACTATTGTGCAATAATTAATAATTCACTTACTTACTTAGGCGGGGCTACAGTCCGGGGTGGACCTGTGCCTCAAGCAATGTGGCTCTTCGATTAGTGCGGTCTTTGGGTAATACCTCGAGTTCTGCACTCCAAGAAGATGGAGTGCACGCCACATAAGGCGAAGCCTTCATCCACTGCATTGTTTCTTCATCCTGGAGCGTTAGAGTTCATTGCAAGTCCCATCCATATTAAACGCCCAATGCGCAGTTTTTTGACCAGGTTTTTTGACACTGTCGCTGTACAGCCCACAAAATGACTTATTACGCAGAGCTACAGCTTTACACATTTTGTTGGCCTAATTTTAATATTACGAACTGGAGAAATAGGGACTACAGTGTTCTTGTAATTTTTATTTATTTTGTCCAGCATGCAACTATGTTGGGACCTATATTACTGATACCATACTTGCCTACTTGATATTTTTGAAAATCATTTCGAACGTACCTTAGATCATTACAAATTGCCAAAAATAGCAAAACAAACAATGCAAGCTGCGACAATAAACATAGAAACTAAAGGGGAAGAGTAAAGCGCTCGCCTAAAGAGAAAGACCTAATCTCTTTCAAATATTATGTAACAACTTCATCATCGTTGGTGATTTTAATACAAAACGTACATATTGGGCGTTAATAACAACAAAAGGCGGGAAGCTCTAAAAATCAAGGCAAAATTTTAACTGATGAATTTATTTTGACTGGATCACAAACTAATTGGCCATCTGACCCAACGAAAATACCAGATGTCATCGACTTCCTCATAACGAAAGATATTCATAGAAAAGAAGTTAAATTTAAAGTTAAAAGCAGTGAGGATCTGTCATCAGATCATACACCTGTAATCCTAACAGTCATTGGTTTCTACTTTAGGTTTCTAACCCGACTATGTCTTTCGAGATTTTCACCTTCAGAAATCTTCAGTTCAGTGAAATTAAAAATTGGAGGACTCCAGCTTGGTAGACTTAAAATCTGTTATTCAAGGGACCCGCTGTTTCTGAATACCTGATCATAGCGGAAAGGGGACAACATCCTATAAAGAATACCTCAACCTCTTACTACACACTCACCCCGAATGTGAGTAGAAACCAGACAAAAAAAAAGTTCTGAAATATATACATTCGATTCCTTTAAATCCCCTGGACGAGGACCATAATCTGACAGGAGCTTAAACGACTTTTTATACGTACCTAGTTTAGAGAGCGTGTACATCCCAAAAGCATGGTGCAAAGAGAAGGTTGTCTTTTTTTCGAAGGCAAAGAAACCTAGTCACACTTCTGAAGAATTTCAGATACATTGGTGTAGGATAGGTGTAGACGGACAGCTACAGAATGCATGCACTAACGTGTATTATATAGTAGACGGACGACGACACCAACTGTAAGATACATGCACCAACATGTATCGTTGGATAACACATGCAGAAATAGACAGTAAACGACAACGAACAACGAACAACAATTGAACCGGAACGTAAACAACCTGGATATACAGAAAAAGATAGCAAACGACGAAGAACGACGATCGAATCGGAACGTAAATAGAGACGACGACGGGACTCTCGCGATATTCTTGCAAGTTTCATTTTGAAACTGATCATTCGCTGTTTTTATGTGGAGGAGAATAGTAAGCTGAAATCGTTGTATGGAAATAAAATAGTCAAATTGAAGTTTTTCTTTTATTTTACAGGAATATAAATTCCTACATTAGCATAACATCCTGTTGTCATGAAAACTTTTATAATGTAGTGATAGTCTACATTAAGGGCAAAGAGTTAAAAACTATTCTGCCGATGCAAGCAATAATAGGCAACACTAGCAGCCTTAAAGGTTGATTCATTAAAGTCGAAAGATGAAGAGTAAAAAGAACATAGCAAAAATAAAAAGTTGGCCTTGAGGATCGGCCAAACCCAAAGCTGGAATGCAAGACTCTAAGAGGGAACGCAGAAATTTTACAAATGTGTGAAGGGAAGAACATAGGCGTAGTCCGACTTGACTGAGACATAAAACCCAAATCGAATTTGGGACATTTCGCTTCAATTTGTTTAGTCCTTTAAGGGGAACACTATTGAAACTAAAATAAATCCACGAAAAAAAATTTACAGAGATCAAAGGAAAAAGGAATTCTCAGAGAAATTAAACACACGCAGCTCTTTTAGGCTGACCGATCACAGCAGTGGCATCCAAGCTGATATGGCAAAGGAGAAAGCGGCGCCCGCTGAGTCCACATCGACATAACAATTAATAATTATGGCTCAAAAAGGCAGCTAATGCTACTGAAATAATTCACAGGCCTGTTCAACAATATCATGACGAGTTTTAGGGTCTCGGCTCTCGGCATACCTAGTAACTGAGCACAGGGACATAGACTGCAGTAATTCGGCTGACGAGCTAGGAAGAAAAGGATCCGAAATGGGTTATTACCGGGCACATCAGTCGATCAAACTGCGACTCTGCCATCTCAGAGAACAATTGCAATACAAGATCAGCAAAGTGGAAATCGTTATCCATCTGTGAACTACGTTAAAAATTAGGGCTAGTGTATAAGCTTATACTTACTGGCTACCATTTCCTACTTAACATTCTAAGACGTTGAAGAAATTCCCGATGCTTCACTTCAAATCTTTACAGGTTTCTGAGGTCATCAATGGGGCAATAAAAAAACAAGCGTGCAACCGGGTCACAATTTCAGCTATTTCCTCACTGAAGGATATCACACTGAAAGGACCTATGTGTTTCTTTACGCGTAAACATAACCATAAGCAAGACATAAACAATAAGACATAAATGTGTACTGTGTTTTTCATAAAAAAAACTAATGTTGAACATAGAGCTTATACGTACGTATGCGTGCTGTGTAGATTTAATATTTCATAGACTTTCATGTGTATTTGGTGATTGCCTAGTGGAAATTTAGAATATGGAAGTTGGCTGCAGTTGAGATATACAGACATCACGCCACTACTTCCTACCAACCCAAAGAAAAACCTATCAAATTTAATATTCTGAAATCTTTAACAATCGAGATAGTATGTCGCAGAGTTGTAAAAGAATGCAATCATTTGGTATGGACTTTTTTTTGAAACGTGACGCCAATTCATTACAATTTTAACAATAAATAGCTTTGCACCAAAACAACGCGCCGAAGTAATGACGTTGTACATTGAAGATATTCGTTCAGTTGTGTTAACTGTGTTAAATCGGGGATCGTCGAAATGGCGTTCATTTACGCCCACGACGTTCCTATGACCTGGGCTGAAGCGGTTAGAGAAAATGTTGCCAAGAACCCACGTTTCGTCGTGTCGTATTTTGACGTCAATGGTTTTTTCCATATAAAGTGCAATTGCCTCAACGAATATTTCCGACAGACCATCCACGTCGCTTGAAATACGGTCTATCGCTGGTTGACACTGAACCTTATTTTTGGAAGACATTTTTAATGAACGAGGGAGTCCTTTTTACGCTCTCACGATGCCAATTTAGACTCGTATTTGGGGAACGGATAATCTACACGAGATTCATAAAGGACCAAAATGTGAGTGTTTGCACCAAATTCACCATTTGGCTATTTTGATTCAGAAAAGGCGAAACAGTCGATGGGAATCGATATCAGTGAATGTTGGGTCATTATGTCTGCCCACAATTGTGTGAAAAAGTCTGGGCGTGGATTTCCTTGATCTTTAGATTCAACTCAGTGGGACTACTTTCATGTGAGATTATTTGAAAAGCAATGATGTGCTCAAGGCAAGCATTCGGTCCGAAATGATCAAAAAAGTGATGGAAAACGCAGCAAAAATGGAGCTAAAAACTTAATTTCACAAATAATCATATTTATCACATTTTATATAATAACTAATAAAAATATTAGAGTTGTAAAAAACCTACCAAATCGAGTCAAAGCCTACCAAACCTACCTACAAAATTCTACAAAAGCGGCAACCGTGATTGTGGCATTCAAATTGGAAAGTTCACAGTTTTCAAAGTCGACAATCTTTCCATTTTTGTTTCATCGACCTTTAAATTTTACGGAGCTGGTGTACCGAGCAAATTGTGTCTTTAAACGTAAACTTTGCAAAGTGATTTAAAAAAATATACTACTGTCTTCTCACATCATTTAAACAATTTACAGTTTCTCTCTATCATTTGAAGTTCCTCCCAAAAGTATGCAATTCGATTTTTCACCAAAACACTTGAATACTTACAGTTCTCAGATTTGGTTAGTGGCCCCACAGTGGTACTATCCAACGACCCACCGAGCATTTCCGCCAAAACTTCTTCAATGTATTCGCGTATCTGTTGCTTCTGATTAACATTTATGGTTGACGACGGTGCCTCGCTGACACTTTCAAAATCTGAAAAGCATGAAAAAAAAACCCAAATTAGTTGCCTGCTTCGATTTGTCGACATAACTCACTACATAAGAACGCCGAATCGTTGGGATCACACAACGGTATGTAAATTTCACTTCTGGCACGCAATGGATGCGCATACGCTGGGGTGGCCTTCTGCACCGAGTACTGTTCCTCCACCCATGTGGATGTCTTGCCGTAGGAGTCTGTCTTTGCGCTGCACAGGCGACATATCCACTCACCGTCCTTGGGGACCGCCTCGGAGCATTTATCTCCGCCGCGGCATACAAATTTGGCACATGAGTAACATGCTATGCATCTGAAAGTGAGAAATTTAATAAATCAGACACGAATTTGTGGAATGCCCTCTAGCTAGGTACTTACGTTTTGGAGTCTTCTGTATCGATGGGAGCGAAGCAGACATTGCATAATTGTTCATCTTTCTTCTTTTTGTTTGTTGTTTTACGTTCTGCGATGCGACTGTAAAGAAAAATTAATAACGTGATGATTTATTATTAGTATCTGAAGTCGTGTGTGTGGACAAGTTCAGTGCACTTCAAATAATTTTGTTTTTTTTTCTTTATATCCAAAGTCAAGTTCAATGTTAATAGATTTCGCATTTAAAAATGCTTAAATGGAGTTGGCGAATTATTATATTGTGAAATGTCTTAGATTTGGATAAGCAATTATTTTTGTTTACAACTTTGAGATGGCTGAAAATAATTCCAATAGACAATAAATAAACACCCATTTGGGTGGTGATTGCAATGAGCGGGGAATCAAATATTTGTCAACTGCGCCGCAATGATTGTTTAACGTGTTCAATTCAAGCTCATTAACCGCTTGTTTTTGGGCAATATTTAAATGCGCAATAATTAATTGCAATTTATATAGTATCTACACACAAAAAAGAGGACAGCAGAATACAAATTTTACGTCATATGTGCGAAAGTATTTTCGGTGTTTTCATTGCGACTTATTGGTTGCGGATGTGGTGCAACGATACTGTTTTTTTTTTTTTTTTTTATAATATACGCGCACTAAAGGGATTTTGGGTACCCTTATAATGAAGTAACACAGTGCGGGCATTAGGAAGTGAAGGAGGGAAAAACAGAGCGTGGTAGAGCATTCCACATTCGCGTTGTACGGTTAAGAAACGAATCCTTGTATTTCACTGTGCGTCCGAATACAGGCCTAAGGGTAAACTGATGTGCATTCCAACTGGCAATTTCATTTGAGCACTTGTGGTGGAAATACCGATAAAACAATGACAAGCAGGAGACATTACGACGATGACTAAGAGAGTCAAGAGATTTCGCGATCGAAAATAAGTTTTACCGCACGTTTTTGGATCCTCTCAAGTAGCTCCAAATATGTAATTGGAGCACCGGACCTGATATGAGCGTTATACTCAAGTTTGGGGCGAATAAACGCCTTATACATTTTTGCCAGATCAGAAGGAGTGAAATATTTCTTGCATCGCTTAAGGAAGCCTAGACATTTCGCAGCGTTCTTGGCGACATCGAATCACACGAACATCACACATACCGAGAATGGAAAGTCGTTCGGTTTCAGCGGTGCAAGTGTCATCCATGGATAATGGCAGAGAATTAGGGTTTCGCTTCAATGATAGCAGACAGCATTGCGTTTTGGAAGCATTAAATTCCACTTTGTTGGTTTTAATGAGCTTAACATACGTTGCCGTTCCAGTTCAACGCCCAAGAATGTAAAATAAATCCTAGAAAAAGGGACTAGACGAGGTTTGGTGACGAGCTAGACAAATCTTACAAAGCCCTTCCTTAACTAAGGACAAGACCAAAGGTAGAGGAGGCCATTGATGACCTGATCGGAGCCATTACTAGTTGTTTTGTATTGTCATGTCCGGTTAGTTACTCGGTGTAGCTGTCTTACTTCAAATGTGTACTGATGAGGCTATTATTATATTATTAGGGTTACCAACTCCGGCAAAGGCTAGGCGCGGAGATTTTGATGTTTCTAGATTTGTTGCCAGCAAAGTTGGAGAGTGAACAATGTCTATGTTAGTTCCTATAAGTAGTGCTGGAGAATTGCCTCGAGGATATTCATCCTCGCCTTGCCATAGAAAATACTCTTGTGTGGGATGGCATAAAGAAATAAAAGTAAGAAAACTGTCAGATTTTGTGCCCATGTAAGAGAAGCATCGAGTAGCATTTCCTCGGCACTTGCAATGCAGGGTCAGAACAAGTCCTTATTATTACATTTATCGTGCTTTCATTTAATGCGGCATTAGGAATTGGTCAACCGAATTCCTTAAAAATAGAAATGGAAAAATAAAAGGAATGCCCGGAGCCCGGAGATTGGAGCGAATTCCTTGAGTCTTTGGGCCAAAATACCCGTGTTAGTAACCCTTTCAACTAAACTAAATTATATTATGTATATTGCATGGTTTGCGGTCGCCAGGCACCGATGGCATTCATCCGCGAGCGCAAAGTTGATTTGAGGACCCACCAAATTTCTGAAATGCAAAATGCCTATCAGCGAGGAAAACCCTGGCAGACAGTGCTCCAGAACCTTGTTGGGCGAATCGAGAATGCGCTCGGTAATAAAGAGTACGCGTTAGGTATTTTCGTTGATATTGATAATGTCTTTGGCAATGCTACTTTTGAACAGCTGCGCATGTGCATGGCGTAGAAGAAGCACTTGTCGCAAGGATCCAAGCAATCCGAGAGCAGCACGATGGTTGCAGATGCAGATTGCTACCGATATGTAAAGAGAGCTGTAAGCCGGGGCTGTCTTCAAAACGGGGTTGTCTTTCCGCTGTTATGGTCGTGTTATGTTTCTGATTCGATCAGGCCTACTGAGTGTTTTTTTTTGCGAAAGCGCAGGCGTAGTTGGACATAATCGACGATTGCTGTACTAGACATGGACTCTGGGTGAAACCTCCAAAAACCGAGGATTTTGACGGAAATTGACGGATTTCTCAAATCTGTTACTGAAAGGTGTGACAAGGAAAGGTAAATATGTGCGAGTAATTCTCGATAGTTGGTCTTATGGACCTCAACATTCTTGGTCTAATAAAGATGACCCCTGGGCCATTGTCGGTTTTGTGGCGTTGATCGGGAGCCTTTGGCAAAACATGGGGTCTATCACCTAAACGAATCTGACAATGACTGGGCTAATCCTATCATATGCATCGGATATTTGATGGAATTTCACTTAAATACGTCATTGTTAAATTTAAAAAACTCCAAAGGACCGGTTGATTGGGGAAACATGATATTTATATCATGGGAGTAGACTCCAGTTGTACAAGGAAATAATATATCCAAAAAGGTTATATTTCTGCCATTCAAGGATTATAGCTATATTGCACAGCTTTCCACTGCCAATCGTTAGATTCCTTCTTGGTCTGGTCTATTTCTGTTCATTATTGTCGAAAAACACACTATCTATGGTTGTTCCTTTATCTAAAAACAGCGAACTTGCCACCAAGTTCACGGTCTTCCAATATACAAAGATGGGTTCAATACAGCCGACGTCACGAGAGTGGACATTTTATGAAACCATCAGGAGCTCAATATCGCTCTATGGGTCGCGGACCACTGTAGAGGATTTATGGCGAAAGTTATGGCTATCCGAGAAGTCGCTTGTAGACTCTCTTTAAAACCGATAGATGATGAAACTCTCGGGATCAAAACCCTGGAATATCCAACAATAAGTTCAAAGGTGGTAAAAAAATGCAGTGAATCTCAGAACAAGATTGGCAAACAGATGCGAAATCTCTGCACAGCTGCATTCCAGGCAACTGCAAAGTAGATGAACTACCCAAATAAGACTCCAGACAGAATCTCCTGAAAACAAAATGGTTCCATCCGCTTTTAATCAAATGATTAAATTAAACCTATCTGCGACTGCACTAAAAGCAGCAACAATCTGTGGAATTAAATTGGCGCGTTGGGACTAGTTTTAAATAAGTTTATTGCAAAAAACTCAATCAACTACTTTTAACAAAAAAATATTTGGCAAATCTGGAATTCACTGGTCGCTGCCAGTAAGGCTGACGGCCTTTAGAATCGGAGTACCGTCGAACGACCTCTTCAGGAGCTTCCGAGACGTCAACGAGCGAATCACTTTCTGCCCCGCACTCACCAGATTAAGTCAGAAATGTTAGGTGAATACTACTCAGGTGCACTAAGTTCAAATGGATCATGTAGACACCCAAGTGATTTGGAGTTTGATTAAGGAGTCAGTTGTACCCCAGTGACTTCTCGCTTAGTGGTCCAACGCACTTAATCCCTAAGCCACTGCACCCAATTTCATTAAAATAAACCAAATTTAGTATTTTAAATGTTAACCTGGTGCCTGATAAAAGCTGTTTTTTTAAAATGGTTACCTCAGAAATTTTTTTCGAAAATTGTTTATAAAAAAATCCTTCGATCGGGTACTAGTTTGATATGATTTAAAAAATGCATTCAAATCCACCGAGCGGTTTTTGAATGACAGTTTCCGACAGTCACAGACCTTAAAAACATAGTTTTGAGAGAAACACGTTTAAGTTTTTACACTCGATGCTCTCATGCGTCAGAAAGCCTGTTGTTCATTATTGAATATCTCGAAAAGTATTCGTCGAATCCCATTGAAATTTTAGATATGTATTATAAAGGGTGGTCCAACGAAAACGCACGATGTTAATTGTAAAAAAAACAAAAAGTTTTCAGAGAATTATCTTAATATTTTTTATTATGATAGAAGGATCTATGGCAATTATGTGTGAAACAAAATATCGGTCAAATGCTCGCCACGTGGCTCGGCTTCCGTGACATTCCGCTATCCGATGGTCCATATTTTCATTGATTTTGAGACATAATTAAGGTTCAATGTCTTTAATGTGCCGAATTATCTAATCCTTTAAGTCTTGAATTTTCCTTGGCTTATTGACGAACACTTTTTCTTTTAAATATCCCCAAAGAAAAAAGTCCAAACCCGCATGATCGTGGCGGCCAATCAACATCGCTCCGACGTGAGATAACACGGTTATTGAATTTATCGCGCAAAAGAGCCATTGTTTCGTTGGCTGTGTGACAAGCGGCACCATCCTGTTGGGAGCACATATAGCCTAGGTCATTATCCTCAATTTGGTCACAAGAAGTCCGTTATCATTTCGGTATAGCGAACACCATTCACGGTAACTGATTGGCCGACCTCATTTTCGAAAAAGTACCGCCCGATGACTCCACCGGCCCATAAACCGCACCAAACAGTCGAATTTTCATCGGATCGAATGTTTTGATTGAACAGACAGAAGTGATTGTTGAAAATCCCAACAATCACTTCTGTCTGTTCAATCAAACATTCGGCGTACTGACGATGCTTGAAATGGTCAGTAGGATTCAGCTCTTGAGGCAATTGAACCTTTTAAGCGTGTAAATTCAAATCTTTATTCAAAATTCGCATCAGTGATGTTCGTGAGATGCTCAATTGTTGGGCACGACGACGAGTCAAGGTTGACTGCTCTTCTGGTACACTGTCGCGACCAACAGCAATGTTTTCCGCAGAACTTTTACTAAAATGCAAAAAAATTGTTTTTTAACTGACCCTAACCTTTCAAGAGGTCTGGGGTTTAATTGCATCAGTAAACCGTCTTAATTCTTTTTGTCCATATAATTTTAAGGAGCCGGATTGCATCATTAATTTCAATTCACCCTGCTCCAAGACTTAAATTTAGACCCCCAACACCCTTGTATAGATATGACCTGATTACAAAGCATTAGCATCTTTAAACATTGTTGCATTATCTTGGTATTTTTGTCATGTTTAACAGAGCACCTTTAACACCAGAGCTAACGAAATCTTGACTGACTAATCGAACATAAAAAAAACAAAAACCTTCATGAAAAAAATTCGAAACCTTTTTTCTTAGCTCTCCTATTGATTTTTCCAAAAAAGTGTATGGAAGTGTATGGATATGTTAGAGACAACCCCGTAGACTAAGGCCTTACCTAAGTTTCATCTTAAGTACAGTTAAGTAATTTAGTTCCAACCCAAATCCAAAAAATAATCTGCTTCCACCCAAGACCGTGCTACCTACATTTTCGAGTGAATAAATCCTCCGTTTTAAAATCATCACGTTCATCGTCGATCAATAAACTGCCTCCCATCGAATCCGACTCATTGCATATTAAACATTCGAAATTAGTTACAAAACCAACTAAGTACTCCTAGTCATGCTAATTTGTTAAACTCTTATCACAACACATGTCCAAACTTCTCACCTAAGTTTTTAAATAGTACCTTCAACAGTTTAGATGCCGCAATACAAACAGTAACAGTCCATTGCCGTCCGCACGATGGCCAATGTGTGTTGAAACATTTATCCAACGAACCAATAATATTTTTGCAACTCTCTACTTCGACAAACTCAAATTGAATAATAAAAAACAATTTCACTTAGCCAAAGTGTATTAAGTAAACAAATTGTTGTTATATCCACTCATCGACGGTGACTACAACCTACAACAACACGACGACGACGTCTTCTATTCCGATGGTGCACAAGCCGATACCTACCTAGCTAGGCACATATCTACCATTCAATTACATCATACCTTTGCCATACATATTGGCTATAGCAGACTAATTGAACCAGAAATAAGAACTATGGAAACATATCTATCTACGTAGTGCTCTAAACAAAGTTAGGTACAAGTAAAACGCCAGCCAGCATCAACATGCAACATCGTACGCTACGCAGCCTCGATCAAACCTGAATAATTTTACATTTTTCCTTCTCCATATATACTTTCCATCAGTGCCTATAAAGCTAAAGCTTACTTACGCAAGCAGTTTTTCCATTTTCAGGAAATTAAGCGGTTGCTACACTAGAGCTGGTTTCAGTAGCTGCCACCCTCCTCGCGCCCATACGATATGTGGACGTGTGTGGTGGTTCCACTCGCCATTTGTGTGGAATTCAGTTAGTTAGTTGGTGGCTTTTTCTTTCTGTGGAAAAGTTGGTCTTTCCCCCTCTTCCTCTGTTGGTCTAATGCATTTTTAATCAAAAGGCTTTTTTTTCATGGTCAGCGGGGTCGTTCAAAACCGCAAAAGCTAAAAGCCTGCAAGGATTGCATCCGGAGCAACTAACCAAAATTGGAATTAGAGGTAATCTTCATTAATTTGCTTAACACGATTTAACGATTTTTTTTTTTATAAAAAATATTTTATTTAAATTTTCTGTTTTGTTTTACAGTTATAATGGTATATATACGATCTAGAGATGGTTGTGAAAATATATTTACAAGTGTGCTGTGCTTATGAATTATTGTTGGTGATGAGAGGTACTCTGTCTGAGGGCGAGGTAAGTTGATGGTGTCTATGTGTGGGTGGATGGTTTGAAAAGCCCGATAGATGACCGGTTTGCACCGATATCTAGAATTGTTTGGAACTGGTTGAAGGTATATAATCGTCTGCGATGGGAAAACTGAGGTAACACGTTGAATGACGTCCATTGCAAATAAGCAAGTGAGGATGCTGGTTTTATGTAACATCAAAATGAGGAGGCTTGCAGGTATGATATTCAGATACAGCTGCTGTTGCTCATACATTTAAAGAGTGACCTTTTTCCTTAGCAGCTTGTTTGGTTTTCGTGGGCTTTTAGTTAAAAATTAAACAATTTTTACTCGTGGCTGGATCATCTCTTCACACAACTTCGAGATTTGTTAAATAAAACTAAGTCCAGAACATTTTTTGAAGACCGGTCGTTGACTCTGACTGTCTGCACTGATGGACGAGTTAATAGTGGGAATTATTAGCGGTGGAATTATTGGAACAGCTCGAGCTCGACTACATTGTTTGCCTTCTAATTTAAATATTCCCACATAACAGCTTCTATTCCGCCGAAGATATGTCGGTTAAGGATGAGTTGCTGAAGGGAAGTATAATGTAATCAGCTTTAGCTGAAAATTATGGCACGGTTGATGCAGTAGAAATCCAGAGGTGCAAGTCTCAATATGTTTGTGAAAGGGAATTCGGTTAGCGTTCCAAGTGCAGGATAAGTTCCCTTGACTCTGAATTGAATAGATTATACTTTATTTGCTCTTGCCAGATTTTTGGTATACGGTGGAGTTGTGCTGACTGATATATTTGTGTCCTTTTGACTGGAAATAATCAAACACTTTCACTTAAATTTCGTTATCTAATCCATAAGCAGTGTTGTACTCTAAGCAAATCTTGAAGTGCACGTCAACAGGATTTATGTCTTAAAATAAGACTTCATTCCTTAGGAACCGATCCACATCGATATCATGACTGCAAAAGAGTAAAATAATTAAGAATTTTGCAGCACAGATCGATGGGGTATTAAGTAACCTACAATGAAGAACAGCGCCATTTTTAAGGATCACCGCGGTGTAGAAGATATCAGCAAAAATCCGTCATTTTAAATTGGTACTTCAGCTTTCGTAGCATACAAATGCATTTGACCGCTCACAGCAGCTTTGTGTCAAAAATTTGGTGGATTTTTTTTAGAGGTTTTTAGACTTTGATTGGTTTCCTGGAGCATTATTGATAAATTGTTGAGGTATGTGTTTGTTTGGGCCCATTCGACAGCTAGCTGATCATGTTTAAAGTAAATGAGCCAAAATAAAAGACCAGCGTCCGCCCACTTTTTTTTGAATCGCAAAGCGTTCCTTTATTATCTTCAACTTCTTCGTTTATGGAAAGCGCCATCTCTGAATGAGATCATCCGAAGGTCATACAGCTTCAGTGTGATGTCCAGTCGATGGCAGCACCAGTCAGTGACACGTAAAGAGAATCCAAATTATTCCAGTTTATCGCAAATTCATTGAGGGCAATAGTTTAAAAAATAGCAGCAGCAGTCTTTGAAGTGTCTTCTTTGCAATGTCGCCAATGATCGCCATTAAATATGTTTTTTTTTAAAGAACGTCTATCTATTCCAAAAGCCATGTTCGATAGCACGAATTTGTATTTTTAGGTTTCCTTAGTGACGAAGTGATACGAAACCGGAAGGCCCGCAGATATATTTTTTAGGTCAAATCAGCGAACCAGCAGTAATTCTGATCATAGCTTCTTCGATTACAATGGAGAGAAGAATGTTTCCAGTGAAATTCGGCACCAAAACTGTCGAGGCGCAATTAAATTGAGATCATACAAAAATCGATTTATAGGGAGGATAAGGAATGAGCTTGTGTTTCCAGTTCAGAGTTGTGATCATCGACGAGTAGAATATTCCGAAAACGCAAACTTATCACTGATGTAAGTTTAACAAAGTCCCGTGTGTGATCAGAGTGTCCCCAAATTTTTTTTTTTAAAAAAATGTCAATCAACTTTTCGCCCCCACTGTATCCACACTTAAAATGCGCGCTTATCACATTATGCCGAAATATTTAACAAAACGATTAAGTAAAATTAGAATAACAAATATACAATAAATTGACAGCTTCCTTAATTGTAGAATTCCAAATTGTCGCCCGGGGTTCTTCTCCTTCGCGGCCAAAGACTGTATCTGTCGTATAATTCCTCATAGTAGATATCCTCTTCATATTCACTCGAGTTATCGAACTCTATCTCACGATTGAAGGCTGGCGCTGCTGCGACTTTTAATAAAATCACTTCCATGGTGCACACCATGACAAGGAACATAGCAACGGCCAAATTTGAATTATTTCCCAAAAACAGACCTTCCTGCCACTGGCCAATAAGGTGCGACATTTGAAACAAGTTTTTTGTTTTATATATTTTATTTTTTTTTCAGCGCAAAAATTGTGTTTGTTTTTTTTTTTTGATATTTATTTCACCTTTAAAGTAACGCGAATTTAAAAATTGAACCAACCGAGAGAGAGAGATTTACTTTCACACGACTTTGCCGTTCCAATGTTGAATTCGTTGTGGAGAGCTCTGAATCACGACTTTGGGGGTACCTATAACGCGGTAGGCCGCCGACTTGTGCTGGCGAACGGATTTGCTGCTGTTGTTGTTTGGTAATGGTAATTTGTTGCTGTTTTTTTTTTCGTTTTTCGTTTTATTATTATTTTGTTGCTATTAGTATTGTTATTTGTTTATGTTTGTTGTTTACCATTTGGGTGGTTACTTTCAAAGAAATGGCTTACCTTTAGATGGAGCTGTAGGCAAAAATTCAAAATAGAATGTGCTTGGCTTGCAAGTGGGACTCATTAAGTGATTGAGGTTTTAATGGTTAATACAGTTGGAGTAGAGCAATCGCCATCTGCATCTGATAGTTAAAAAAAAAACAGAAATTGCTGACATTCTTCCATGGGATGAATAATTATGTATCTAACTGTGTATTGCAAATGAATGCTCGACAGAAATAGGATTCCTGATAAGAAGTAGCTCACGCCAGATCTATATGTGGGGCATTCTGTTTCCCCGTGATCGAATGGAAGGCACATTTTTAAATTCCCATGAGATAAAGCTAAGATCAGTGGGGTCAATGACGTGAGTGTTTCAGATTTGCAACAAATAAATAAGAAAAAAATGCCGGTTTCAGTTGAATGGTCTGTTTGGGTTTTTTTTGTTGTTTTCAATGAAACAAGCGGGCTTTAAAACTTTATCTTATAATAAAAATTGCAATCATTAAATGGAACACAAAATAAATGTAAATTAACTTAATTATTCCTTAAATATTTAAATTTCAAGGAATTTGTAATTTATGTAGACACAAAAACAGAGAGCCATGGTGCAAATGTAACGCGTGGTCTTGCGAAGTGGAAGGTTACATTAAACAATTCGTAATTGAGGCTTGGACAGATGTTTGAACTTACTCAGGTTAATAAAAGAGAAATATACAGAAAATCGCCAGAGAGAATTTACATTTTTGACTGTTTGTTTTTGGAATTTTATTGCAGCTTTTTTAAATTCCACAAATACCTAAGTACACCGATAGAGAGATTAGGTGCATCTATAGGGTCCGCCATCTAAGGTTTTTATTTTCAACTAGTGCTTATTTCGCGAATACACATACGCTCATGTCTGATTTGACAGATAATTAGTTTTATCCTTCCGCTGAACGAATATGGCTGTGTATACGCTTGATCAACGCTGGGAAATATTGCGACATAGCGACATAGAGAAGATGCCGATTTTGCCACAAAAATCATCTTTTCAGATGAAGCTCATTTTGATCTTGGCGGGTATGTAAACAAGCAAAATTGTCGCATTTGGGGCACAGAAAACCCGCACGATTTTGGTCCAGAGGCATAATTGGGCCATTTTTCTTCGAAAATGAGCAAGGAGTGGCCGTTACAGTCAATGGCGATCGTTATCGGGCCATGTTGAACGAATTTTTGTTCACAAAAATTGAAGAGGAGGATATTGGCAACATTTGGTTTCAACAGGACGGCGTTTCGTGCCACACAGCGAAGCTACACTCGATGTTTTGCGCCCTGTTTTTGAAGATCGCAATATCAGCCGCAGAGCTGATGTCGTTGGGCCACCGCGGAGCTGCGATTTGACCCGTTGGACTATTATTTGTGGGGTGCCGTAAAAGATAAGTGTTACGCCGACATGCCAGAGACAATTGACGCTTTAAATGACAATATTCGTGAAGCCATTGGTGAAATACAGCTGCACACAATCGACAATGTGCTTAAAAATTGGACCGATCGTGTAGGCTACTCGATTTCTATTCTTTTGGCTTTCTATTCGATTTGAGTGAATGTTGTAGTTGACATTTTGATGGGTTCATGAATTAACGGTTTTTGGCACACTAAGCGGCGAAACTATTAATGTACATAGATTTGGAAGAGAGTTCTTCCTTCTTGAAAAATATTAAACAAACGAAAGATATTGCATCTTGCCATGGAAGTGAGTGGTCTTATCAGTATGAGATTTAGAAAAACCTTCAGTGTTCGAAAAATAAACGGCACCGTTCTATTTTTTTGTGTCCTATGCCAGCTCTCAAATTTCCTTACTGAAACTCTAACTCAAGTTAAAGAAAACTTGACGAAACTGAACATAATCGCATTTATATACTGTTCAAGCGTAGCAGAAAATCATTTTGAAATTGCATTAATTCGAAGAGAAGTTACACAGGCTTACTAAGGTAGTCGAATTATGACGAATGAAAAGCACGTGCAATTTGTTCGAATCAGTGCACAATATGTCAGTCGTTTGGGCCTGTTGTTATTTATATTTATTATTAATGAAGTTCATAAAATCTTTCAATTTTGTAAGGTTTTGACTTTTGTGGATGATTTGAAATTATTTTCTCGGATAAATTGCATTCGTTTTCAATCAGATATTACTAGATTGTCGGAGTGGTGCAATCGTAACATTTGTAAATGTAAATTTTTTTCACCACTAATAGTATTTTAATTTTGCATAATTGTTTTAAAAAAGATCTTAACGATCAACGTTTTGATGGAGTAAAAGATCTTGGTGTTATATTTGACAATAATTTAAGTTTCTTTTTGCATTATGATTATATCATTCTTCCTTAAACGTAATAGTAAAGGCTTTCGAGACATAAATAGAATTAAAACTATTTATTGCTCGTTAGTCAGACCTTATTTAGAATATTGTTTCGTAATTCGCCAGAAGCAGTTCTTCAGAATTGATCTTTCTTTTAAATATATATGTTCCCCAAAGGTCACTGCGGGTTAGAAGCTTATTTTATACAGATCGGCATAGAACTAAGTATGGTAATAATGAGCCTATTACGAGGTGCATAAGCACATTTAATGAATTTTGCAAAGAAGATTGTTTGTGCTTGTCGGAAATTTAAATTTAGTATATAATATGAAGCTTAGTCGCGCAACAAACAACCGTTGCATAAAGCGATACTGAGAGTTTACACTTAGAGTACGTACTGTTCCGTATTTTGAGATAAATTTGACAAGTATTGTTCAAATAATTCTGATTTGTATTACATCACAGTTTTATTTTGTTGGGGTTCGGAGTGCAGAGTCATTATTTGGCTTATACAAGCCATTTATTAGCATTATTTATTAAATTATTTGCAGTAAATCGATTCGTTTATATCACGTTTTTCACTTCTCGTTTAAATGCATTTTGGATGGGCATTAAACAATATTAAGCCTTTAAAATTCACTGCATTTTTAGCACGCTCAGATGATCGAAACTGAAGTCTATAATTTATAGACTTTATATTTACATATACCTATTATTTAAAAATTCATAATTATTAAAAAAATATTTTAAATACAAAGACAAAATGTAACGAAGGTCAACTCTGATCAGCATCAACTGAAAATACAAGAATAAAACCACATATAAGCCGCGTTGGTTCATTTAGTCAAGCCCGGATAAATATTAAAAATTAAATCATTAAATGATAATGAACGACATGATGTGCATGAGTGTTACTACAATGCATACAATGCAGAATACGAAGCAGAAATTCGCACACCTTCGTTTAAGTGCTTGTCATGCGGAAATCCAGCGAGCTGACCACCTCACCGGCGACGAATTGGGAGGAAACACAACACCACTATCTTGACTCGGATGATTGGAATCTCTCCCTCTACTTAAACAATGGGCTACAACCCATAAACAAAGAAAATTTAATACACAAAACCTTCAGCTTACATGCGCTAATTTAAATGATAATTAAATAAAACTTATATAGACATTAATTGATAAAATATGAAATTGATCAAACCATATAAATATATTCTTTAAGAATAAAATTACTAATAAATAACATAAACCAAAAGTAGCTCAATGGTTAAATCATCCTTTCTCTTATATATAATTTGTTTATTCCTTTAACGAAAACTCACTACGACTGCACATATTAGGTTAGGTTAGTTTAGATTCGGAGGGCAGTTTTACCCAGAGGCCGTGAAGGCCCATAGTGAGTACCCTATTTAAACAAGTAAGGACATGGGGCTAATAAAACCACTTCGATCTATTGAGGAATTGTTTTATATCTAATAGAGGTACCCTAGCCAAGTCGTCCAGACCTTCGAAGAACCGTGCTCCCATGTAAAATGAGCGGCGGCGCTCTTGTAAAGCTGGGCAGTGGCATAGAAGATGTTCTGCGGACTCTATTTCCTCCTTGTCTCTGCAGAAGTCATTTACAAAGAGCCCTAGCCTTTTGGCCATGTTTGCTCAGTATAACAAATCTTAATTGTTGACCACCTCAAAGGTCGTATGGTTGAACATCACTTACATAGTTTTAATCATTTAATAAGTTATTAGGAAGTAGTCCATTCTTCATTTAAAATATAAATACTAGCAAGTTAAATTTAATTTGCTGTCGAATATTTAGCCACCCAAAGCCTGCTTTGCATATAATTTATATGCGTGAATCTCCCACACTTTATTATAATTCGTTCTCATCGCTTTATTTTGCAACCTTGAGATAGCGGTTTTTGATGACAAATATAAGACTGTTGAGTCATATTGAAAATGTGGTTTTATCAGCGAATTGCATATATTAATTGCCGTTTTAATCGAAATTTTCTGTCCCATTCTGCTGAAATATAATAATACATAGATACTTAAATTCTTTAACAAGTTTTATGCTTTCACCATCTACATTTAAATTCATAGCCGTATTAGCATTTCTTCTTTTTTATATTTAGCTTTAGTTAATTCATTTTTATCCACACATTTAAAAATTTCCGATCTTCATTTATTTGGTTTATGCACTCCACGGATATTCACTAATAAATAGTAATGCATCATCCGCTAACATAGACAATTTACTATATTTTACCACCGAATTTATATAATTGATATGTATTAAAAATAGAAAAACACCCAAACTTGAACCTTGAGGTACTCCTATATTAACTTCGATCGCATTAGCTGTTTGTGATTCAAACTACTTCAATTCAATATTCTTTATTCCGTATTTAGAAAGATTTTTACGTAGAATTTTAAGATCGACTGCTTCTAAAGCTCGTTTGAAATCAAGAAGCACCGACGCCACAAACTTTTTTTCGTACATTTAATTTTTCAGTTTTCAACCATCCGATTTAAAGATGTTACGCATGAATAGCATTTTCAAAAAACCTGAGTGGTTTTCAATAATATAATTATTTTGTTCCATGTAATCCCTGACTTGGCTCTTTATTATTTGTTCGAATGTCTTTTCATAAAATATGGGTTACAATATTGGCCAGCGCAGTGCTGGTCTCAGGTGGTCCATTCGGAAGGTCAAATTTTTGGCAACCCGTTCGAGCATAGCGACTGGTATCTCGCGAATAACACGAGTAATGGTGGCTTCCAAAGTGTCAATCGTCGCTGGCTTATTCATGAAGACTTGAGACTTTACATTTCTCCAGAGAAAATAGTTCAAAGGTGTGATGTCGCACGATCTAGGCGGTCAATTTAACGTAGCAAAACGTGAAATTAAGTGCTCACCAAAATGATTTCTCAACAAGTCCATTGCCAGAGCTCACCGAGACCATGGGCTTGAATTCCAAAAAGCACATAGTCCGTTAACATGGCGTGATAATGGTTACCATTGATGGTAACATTCTGATTTGCCTGATTTTTGAAGAAATATGGTATGGACCAATGATTCTACCAGCCCATAAGCCACAACATACAGTTGTTTTAAATGGATGTAATGACAGCTCTTGGTACTTTTCGGGTTGCTGCTCAGCCCCAATACGGCAATTTTCTTTTGTTGACGTATCCATAGAGCCAGAAATGGGCTTCATCACAGAACAAAATTTCACGAACGCTGATTTTCGTAATAATAAAATGATCTGTCAAAAAAGCCTATTGAAAATCAAACCTCATGATGAATCACCCTATACTAAGTACACTCACAATGTCCTTAACGCGTATGCATCGGAATTTAAATACACGGTACTCACTTCATTCTTACACATACGTATAAAGGATGATCCATTTCGAGGTTCCCTACTTTTTTAAAGAAAAAAACACAGAAAATTCAAATTTAATGGAGAATGTTTATTATCATTTGAAAGAACATTCTTTGGCATTTATTTTTTGAAGATTATGTCTATCAAATATTGGCCGTTGCTACGTCGCAGATGGTCCATCCGTTGAATCCAATTTTCGATCACTCGTTCGAGCATTTCGACTGGTAACTGGCGAATGACACGCGTGATGTTTTCCTCCAAGGCCTGAATCGAAGCGGCATAAGCTTTTGACTTTACATATCCCCACAGGAAAAAGTCTAACGGTGTGATATCACACGATCTTGGTGGCCAATCGACCGGCCCAAAACGTGAAATTATGTGCTCACCGAAATGTTCTCCCAATAAGTCCATTGATTGATGCGATGTGTGGGAAGTAGCGCCGTCTTGCTGAAACCAAATGTCGCCGAGATCACGAGCTTCAATTTCAGGCATTAAATAGTCGGTTATCATTGCACGATAACGGTCGCCATTGACGGTTACGTTCGCACCGGCATAATTTTTAAAGAAATATGGACCGATGATTCCACCGGCCCACAAACCACACCAAACCGTTGTTTTTTCTGGATGAAGTGGCAGTTCTTCAATCTCTTCAGGTTGCTCTTCGTCCCAAATGCGGCAATTTTGTTTGTTTACATACCCATTGAGCCAGAAATGGGCCTCTTCGCTAAACAAAATTTGCCTCGAAAACGTCGGATCTTCTTGGAACTTTTCAAGAGCCCATAGAGCGAAGCGATGTCGCTTGGGAAGGTCGAGCGACTTCAGTTGTTGCACAAGCTGTATTTTGTACGCTTTCAATTTAAGAACTTGACGTAAAATGCGCCAAGTCATTCCATACGTCAGTCCGAGTTGCTGCGAACGGCGCCGAATCGACTCTCTACGGTCTTCGTGTACACTCCAGCTACGGCCGCTATATTTTCTTCACAGCGTGCTGGACGTGGTCTATTCGGTCGAATATTATCCAATAATGAATGCTGAGTCTCAAAATGGGTGATGGTGTTGCGAATAGTACGCTCAGTAGGCCGATTATGTTGACCATAACACGTAAGCACGAAACACATTCCTCACAGAACGTGAATTTTCATAATAAAGTTGAACAATTTGTAAACGTTGTTCACGCGTAAGTCTTTCCATTATGAAATGCCAAACAATACTAAACAAAAATAACATGACAGCATGACACGACTCACACGTGATCTGTCAAAAAAGGCTATTGAAAAAAGTATCTCTACTTGTATCACCCGTTATATAACTCACAAAGGACATATTAAACTCACTCGTGATCGTTTTATTGTCTTGAATTACGTTTATGTTGCTAGCTTAAGCTCACGAAAGTCTTTTATAGTTTAGAGATGTCAGTAAACTTGTCGGAATAAATCAAACAAGTTCTTTAGTTCCTTAGCAGACCAAGGGCTTGACTGCATTTCTTAAGAACACTCGGTGCAATCCCATCGGGACGGGACGAGGAGTCGTTATTTAAGGTTATCAAGGAAACAAATTTTGAAAGGATTTGCGATTTGTAAAAAACGTGATTTTAAGAAGCGGGATCCCGATACGCTCCACCTAACATTTTTTTCACTTTCGGGATTTTGTCCTTTCGGAATTTTAGCTTTTCGGTAATTTGGGCTTTTGGGATTACGTTTTTCGGGATTCTGTCTGACTCCGTAAAGTACAGGGTGCGATTTATGTTCCAGGTCGATTTTATTAGGCTGCTTTTTTGTGCGGATGGCATTTGAAGTCGTAGATAACAATTCATTATGGAACAAATACTGTGACTGGTCCCCCACGATACCCTGATTTGACGCCACCCGATTTCTTTTTATGGGAGACTTAAAGGAAAACGTGTACATCAATAAACCAACCACAAGCTCGATGCTTAAGGACAACATTAGAAACGTGCAATTTTTATGCAAAATGTGCTAGAGCCGCCGCCCTGTCCGACATCATATTCCATACGATAATAATCAACGAATAAAATGTAAAACAATGTATTGCATTTAAGAACGCACTCTGTATATTAATTTTAAATTGAACATATCCAATTTTGAGGTATAAATACTCGAAATGATATAACTTTAGAAATATTAGATATAGCAACAAAAATCACTCAACTCAAAAACACCTAATTTACCAAGAAATGTTAATAATATTTTGTGATTTTATGAGCCCATCAAAGTTAGTAAAAATTAACAAACCACGTCTTACAGCTTTTCTTTTACAATGTATTTTACTTACATTACGTATCTACTAGAAAACACAGTGTGCGAATATAAGTGTCCATCAGTGTATACCTACTGCAGAAACAATTTGCGAAAGTTTAAGAAAAAAATGAAAAAAAAAAATAATGTTTCAAAGCAGCATGATCTGAACAGAGATCTGTTCTTAAACATGAACAAGGGATTGTTTGTAGTAAGTTCTTTATGTACTACAATGAACGTTTGTACAAAAAAAAAATGGTGACACATATTTCTCTTTTACCTACTTGTTCTTGTTTTTTTTCTTGAACAGTAACAAGCATGGAAAGGTTTGTACCAAACGGTTTAATTTTTTTCTTACAGAAACAATCAAATAATAATAATGGGGCCAGCAAACTTGGGAAAAAAACTTAATATTTTGGGAAATTCTTAAGAAGGACTTTGAATAATTTTGGGGATAATTTTAGTGGGTAAAGCTGCCAAGCATAGAACATTTATGCCAATACAATGAATATTCGTTACTTACGAATTTATTTTCAGATATAAAAAATAAATCCTAAAAATAAATTTTTGCTCCTAATTTTTTTTTAAAAGCTGGCGTTGCAGTCGAAAATACTTACTTCTGAGCATTTCGAATACAGTTATGAAACTTAGAGGCTTGTTTCCCCTAACTCTGTGGACACAATTTAAATAGGTTTTAATTCACGAACACGCTTTGCATGTGGTTTGCGAAATTTTTCTTCGAGGGGTACCATTACTCTTTTGTGGAGGGTTATGTACAAAAATATGCATATATATGAAGGGCCTTTAACTAAATCCAGGTGACCATATTCATCGCAAAATGATTTTATCGCAATTGCCTGCCTTAGAAGGGGAAACCTTAGGGGGAAGTTATCTGACAACAGGTAATGACAAAAGTATTTTTGTATTACTTTAAATTCAACCAACCGGGAATTGCATGAGCCCTTTTCTCATTTTAAGAGTGCTTTTATATTTTCGATAAATAAAGCAATGACTTGTCTTGCCGATGAACTGCTTCCTTTCTCCTTTCACAAGCGAAGTTCAGCTATTGATATAAATTTCATTTATGATTCCAAATTTCATCTTCCTAGCTTACGAACGTACGCCTGGAGGAACGAACTTGAATTCCTAATCATATACATATTCGGACAGGCTTCCACAATTAAATATGGTGCTTTTAAAATTACAAACATACCTTAAGGATAGGGTAGAAGAATTCGAATTAGCACAATGTTGGCTTACCCTCTGACTTGGGTTAGGTTAGATAAAGAGGGCTGTTTGCAAAGTCTGAGTAATACACCCATTTCGATTTGCTGATGAACCTTAAAATCTGATATAGGTGTTCCTACCAAGTACCTTAATCCGTTTGAGAGCCAGGCCATTTTTTTCTTTCTGATTCAATACCCTCTTTGTTATTGAAGTGCCCCCAAAGGACTGGATTATATCGGATTTCTGAGTGACAGAAGTCATTCTTTGACGTATTTCCCATTTACCAGATTCTGAATCGAGCTTATTGAGTGCTGATTGACTACCCTCGCAAATAGTGATTTCAAATTTCCATTTGTGGTAGTTCAATTCAGCTTTATTCCGTTTGCTTTGACGGATCATGGAGAAGACAATTCAACGACAGCAATTATACGAGCTGTACAGAGAACATCGACTTGTTTAAGTTGGCTGGGATATATCCGAATGAATAACAAAGTAGGGAATAGCCTCGCCTTAGAAGGCGCGCCAAAGTAGAAGGGGACCTGAACCATTTTCGAGGACGCAACTGGACGCAGTAAGCCAAAGGCGGGGGTAATTGAAGCTTTTTATTGGTTGATGCGCACTTGCTACAAAAGTAAGTAAGATTTCAGCTTAAAAAGCACTGTAGAAGTCTGTCAGCTTAGTGCTAGTAAGGCTCCTACTCTTGCTCACTTATCTGTCAGATATTAGAAAGGTTTTGTCGAAAATGTCCTCATAAGATTTTCTTGTAAATAGTACAACTAAGTCGTTTGTTTGGGTGCATTGGTTAAGTGCGCTGGACTACTAAGCGAAAGGTCCCAAGTTTGAGCCCGACCTCTTCCGAAAGTCTGACGAATGCCATGAGAAGCTTCTCAAAAATGTCTGTTTGGCATCGGTATTAAACTGTAGGTCTTGCGTCAAAAAATACATCTTCGCACACACAATTGTTGGAGAAAATAGGCTTTAGGTTCTGTATGGGACTTCAATGTCTTATATTTGCTTAAGTCGCAAAGGTTACTATAGTTATGCTTTTTCTGACAACAGAATTAAAAATTTGGTTGTTGGTATGAAATGACATGTTCCGTATAAGAGAAAAAAAGACGCCCATCTGCTGCGACTAACGTTGTTCTTAATCAAGCAATCTTCAAGACTGCATTATTTAATCAGGTTTAACATTAACCCAGTTTTGTGATAATGACTAGTTTCACATAACCTATCAATATTGCCTGAAGTCATTTGAAGCTCAGACTTCTAAAGTTGGAAAAATCCCAACCGCTGACTGAGAAACTTCAAAATACGTATGGGTTATAAGGGTTATTTGTTGCTTAAGCACGGTGTTTTGGAATTTTCTAAAATTCTTCCTCTAAGATGAAAAATGCATATGTGAACTTGGACCTTGGCCTTAAGACGCAATTTTACTAAAAGTAGATCCATTCGATCTATCGATCAACCTAAAATACATTTATATTCCGAGTTCAAAATTATTATAACAGCATTCGAAAATCTTATATATTTTAAGTGGCAATGGCTGTGCTACTTAAAAGTGCAACAAACTCCATGCACAATTGGAATTTCTATTTTTATTTATGCATACGATTATCTACTAAATGTGTTACGTGTGGGATTTATACTTTTTGACGTTTAACCTTCAAAAGAGGTGAGGTAGCGAAAAACTTAATGTCGGACTGAGGGGGCTATCAACATATTAATCACTGATTCCTATTGTTATATACTATTGACGTAAATAATTAATATAGAAAGTTTGGAAAGGAGCTTGCTTTTTCACAAACACATGAATTATATTTTTAATGCCTGAAGTTTTATGTGACTTCTAGATAGAGTCTTTCATATTATTTATTTGTTCTTTTTTTGACATTTTCTACAAAAGAAAACATTTGCAAACATCTCTGTGTATAGTTTATATTAAAAAAAAAACACTTAGCCAAATAGAATTGAGTTTGACTATTAAATTAGCACAATTTGTCCGCCTGCAAACATTTCACTTGTTGAAACAAACGGTAAACAAAACACACTCGGTAACAAAGTCAACTATCGCATAGCTAAATGTATTTACATATTATATACTTGTATAACTCACAATCTCCACTCAAATGTCAAATTGAGCTCTAAAGACAAAGACGCTAATAGATTCTGACGTCTAAAAAAAAACAACACGGAAGGCGCTAATCACTGACGTCGTTTATCTAGAATTTAAGAATTATAAACAAGTTTCACGAGATTCATCTTCAGTTGCAATTAACTTCTTAATCATCTCGAAGATATTTTTTATTTCAATATTGAATATTTTTTTTTTGTTTTGTGTTTCTAATGCGCAGTTTCACAGTGCGAATTTAAATTTAATTTTTCTATTTTAGTATCAAACTAAATTCAGTTGAATGTTTACTTGATGTTGAAAGACACAATTTCGTTTGGGAATAAAACCATTAAGTGGAATAAGTCATGGATTTGGTCTTCTCTTAGACGGAGAAATGTCGGAAGGACTTTTCCAGACAGAAGTCCTCGGTGTATATTTAGCTGGTTGCCAATAATTAGACACGAACAAGTCCATGTTGCGTTAGCTGTCATATGCCAACTGTGACTTATCACCTGTAATCTTGACATCTGTCACCTGTTTTCTGTCATTTGTCTTAAGTTATAAGGTCTGTTCGTTCCCTTAATTTTTTCGTAAGAAATGTAAAGACTGTCAGCTGATTCTCTCACAAAGAGAGAAACTGACGAAGAAGTTACGGAACGGCTTCGTATTTAGAAGTTTGAATTTTGAATTGGACTAGGTGAACAAAAGCAATATACACGAAGAAATTGTTAATTTACTACCAGCAGTCGTATTTTACTACAAATTAATTTTATCAAAGTGGCTTAGTCAAAATAATGTGGATAACTTTGTATTGACCGAGAAACAAACATGCGAAAATAGAACAAAAACAACAACGCAACGTTCATTTTACTTAGTTTAATAAAAAAGGATGACACTATGCGAGGAAAATAATTGCTGCGAGAGACTTTTTGCCTTCAAGCAAACTTGCTGCGAGCACTTTTCGGATAGTCACACCATGCAAGCGCAAGCACTTGCTTACTTGCCGCAAATGTTTCCTGCAAGTGATTTGTAACTGTGAGTGTAATGTAGTACTTGGCATTTCCAGTTCAGTTTCGTTTCTTGTTTCAACGAAAATATATCGAAAGTGAGAAATTTTGTGGCGATTACATTATATTTGAAGAAAAAGCGGAGTTATTGGAAGCGAGGCAATTGATTCTTGTGGAGATAGTATCACGAATATTGTAGCATTTGAGGTAACAAAATGCAGCTCATCGAAGAGCAATTTCGGCGCAACCGTATTGGGACCGTGGTGCTCAAAATCCTTATTAAGCTACTATTCGAGCACTGGCCCATTGAACTACCATTCAGACACCTCACTTTAATTTACGTACTTATTATTCCATTATCTCGAGAATTTATATGAGAAGGAGCTTTGCTGATGAAGAGCTTAGATGTTCGGCACTCACATATTAAGATTCACTGTGTTTAGCCTTTCGATCAATTTAAGAAATTTAAGAAAGCTTTGGGCACATGTTCAAAGACTTAAGAATGTTGGGCAACGATTTTAGTGCGGCTTGGCTATCACTACAAACGCAAATATTTCTTTCCCTTCCCAGGTTATTCACATCTGCGAATATCTCAGCGTCGAAAACAGACAGCATGTTTACCTACGAGGTAACGGACCATCGCATTCCAAAAGGAATCAATATAGCAAGTTGCTCGGTTGAAAATCTCATATCGCTCGCACGCAAGCAAAAACTTGCAGATACAGTTCGTGAAAGTGGCAAGCACTTGCTGAGAGTGATTTATTTCGAAGCTAACGCTTGCACTGACTAGTCGTACTATGCTAGTGTTTCTGGCGCAAACGTTTGCATGCAAGGACTTTTCGGGTTGTCACACTGAGCAAGTTTTGCTCGCAGCAAGCATTTTACATTAAGTAACAATTCGTACAAATTATTACGAATTTAAAAGTAAAGGAAGCATTACTACTGCTGCTCTGAAAATATTTATGAATGATATTTTGTGTTCGGCTTAAGAATGCACTTAAGTCGTCAAAATAGTATGCACGAACACGTACCTAACTTTGTGAACACACTCGACTGCATGATACGATATAGTGACAGTTTGATTCATCTTTTTTGCTCACATCCTGAGAGTAGGATCGAAACCACCATTTTCGTACATAAATTATGACGAGTTCATGAGAGCGATGAAAAATTGTTTAGAGCTTGACAACATCATTTCAATGTTAAATAGAATATCGTGTCAACTTACTTTTTTGACACTTTTAATTCTTTTTAACGAAAAATTAATTCTGCTCAGTTACACATTTTGTTTATTCCTGAGAAGGGCTTTTAGTTTTCTTTTGATATCTGAACGGCAATCTTCTGTCAGTTAACCAAAGTTTTTTGTCTGAATTGTGAAACCCAACAAAAGTTCAATGTGAAACTGGGCCTAAGACAATCCACTTGGCTAAACGTTGAAGAATACAAAAAAATTCATACTTTTATGCTAATCGGTATACAATGACTTGGCTAAAATTGTGACGCTGAGTTATTTCGATATTGAATACAAAAAATTCTTAAAAAGTAGCGGATTTTTATTAAGTATATGTTTCTCTGTTTCTGTTTTGCATAGACGAATGTCTGTTATTGAATAATTGAATAATATTGCGACTATAGGAATAGCAAATGGGAATAACCTTAACCTATATATTTGGACATAAATTCTTCCCTAAACAAGTTTTTTCAAATAATTGATTGAAACCCTAGATATATATGACACGTGTATTTTAGCAATCATTTCCTTAAGTATACAAATATTTCACAGCATATTTAAAGGTGGGAACTTTTGAACAAATAGTTTAATTTTATAAGTGTCTATAGATCAGAGTTCGCGGTGTATACAGGGTGGGCCTGGGCCAAATACAAGTTTCTTTTTAAAAATGCAATCAAATGAACAAAATCAAATGTTTATGGCTTTATTAGTAAGACCAAACATTCCTATTAATTAAGGAACACAGCGTTGTTCAAGTGGCTTCTTTTTTCAAGACCTTGTTGATGGTTTCGGGCTGTAGCTCACAGATTGCTTGGATGTTATTGGCCTTAAGTGCTTTCATTCATTCCGGTCCTTGCCTAAAAAAAAGTCCAAACGTGTAAAATCGCAGCTCCGAGGCAGACAACATACATCGCCAAGACGAATCTTAACACGATTTGACCGAAACGTTGTTCCCATCCTCATTTTCGAAGAAAAATGGTTCAACGATGCCGCCACTCACGCACTCCCTCTACATCAGCCACATTCTCGTCTGTGCGCACCGTACGACGACGGGGACCATGAGTACTGACCAGTCTCACGAACTTTTTACACAAACTTGTGTGCAGCAGGTGCGGTGTGTGCTTCATTTCCGCCGAAACATATTTTCAAAAAACGCACTGTTTGGGCTACACAGCACTTACTATGGAAACAAGTTTTCAATATTTTCCAACGTTGTTCAAGCGTAAAGCGACTCATTTCGTTCCGCGGGTATATGACACTGACTTTCTGTCAAGATTTCAAGCGGGAAACAGCTGTCAGTGTCAAAATAACCTATGATATAAAAAGAAACCACTAGATGGCCCACCCTATACATCGTACGTACAGATTTCTGTTTCAGAAGATAATGTTGAGATCGTGAAGTACTCTTGCTATTGCACGACTGCGAATATGTGCGTGTTCAATGGAATATTCTACGCACTTAAGTACTAGGTTGAGATAAAGTAGATAAAGTTGGCAGCAAGCAGATTTTTATATTTTCTAAAGAGCTCAAAGCCGGAATTTTATTGCCAATGATTGCCGAATTTTTTATTTCGTATTTTTTTCTTAATTTTTCCACCGCTCTTGGTCGCAGGTTGGTCGCAGGAGAATAAAATGCTTTTAATATGGGCAGTGCAGCCGTTTCTATTTTTTTCTGGGTTGGAAAACCATTTTTTTTAAATGTATTTTGGCGGTTTTACTCGATCGGAATGAGTTGTTTAAAGCTGGATTGGATTAGATCGCTTTTCATTGGACCTAGTAAAAGTTATTAACACTAACAATATAGTATGCAACAGTGTAGTCTGTTAGTGAAACATTTTAAGACCAATTCTTGTCCTTTATAGACCCGCTAACCGTTAACTATAGATTTAATTGAAATTTTGTGTGGTTTTTTGAAAGTTCTGCATAGTTTAGTGCATTTATGTAAATTTCTACTGAATGATATATGTATATGGTCCAGCACAAACCACTCTACCAAGATACTAAGAACTTGACAATAAAAATTTGTGGTACACTCAAGGAGTTCACTTAGTTGAACAATAAAAAGGTATGACTCTGGCAAGGCGTTAGAAAAAGTCGATCTTCTTTACCTTTCGATCTGTTTGTTTTGTTTTTTCGCACTCACACAAAATGATGTTGATTCAGTTGGCAGAGTTTGTTGGTGTCACAATCATATAAGAAGTGGACTAGTGATGATCGGAAAAAACGGATAGACTACATTTTATAGTTTACGGGGTCGATTGAGTAAATGTATCGTCCTCGGCCTGAAGGAATAATGATTAGTGCATTATTAGTGCTCCTAGCGAGCCGTAGATCTTAGCAACTGTGCTTATGGTGTGGTCTTTCCAAGTTAGATTTTTGTTAAATACAATTCCCACATTTTTAACACTGAAGACGTATATTAGAAGTGGCGCATCAATAAAAAGCTGAGCGAGGTTTAAAGCATCAATGTGCGTGCTCGGGTAGTACAAATAGCCTGACTTTTGCTAGAATTAATCATCAATTTGTTCCTTCACGACCATAAGACAATTGAATCCAGATCCTTATTGAATCTACCAGTTGCTTATTCCACTAAACTATAGGGTAATTCAAATACAGCTGCACGTCATCTGCATACATTTGAATCGCAGTGCTTCAGAACTAATGGAATGTCATTATTAATTGGAGTAAACAACTGTGGCCCCATTATGGACCCTTGTGGGACACCAGCTTTGGCTTGAATAAAGGCGGATAGTTGACTGAATGCGGTCTTTCAAGTAGCCATTCATAAGTTTTAGTGCTGTTGAGTAGAAATACAAGAAGTGTCCAAGTTTATTTAAGAGTATTTAATGGTGATACTATATCAAATCTTTCGAAATCCAAGAAACAAGCGATGTTACATTATCATTTCCATATGAAGGGGTTCAGCCAGGTTAACAAGTGCTGAATTACAACTGTAATGTTGTCTAAATCCAAAATGCTTTCACTACAATGGAGTCAACAGCAACCAGTATTGGGCTGATTATAAATGAGGACAAGACGAAGTGTATGCTTTCCTCAAAAAGAGTTCAAGCCCACCACCGACTTGGTCAGAACGTGACAATTGATAGGTATAACTTTGAGGTAGTTAGTTAATTTGTCTACCTGGGCACTGTCGCATTTACGGAAAACAACATCATCGCGGAAACCAGACGTAGAATAACTCTTGCTAATCGCTGTCTCTTTGGGCTAAATAAGCAATTCAGGAATAAAATCATATCGAGAAGGTCAAAGAGACGCTATAAAAAAAACTCATCATTCCGGTCCTGCTATATGGTGCAGAAGGATGGACTCTTACCCAGTCGGATGAAAGCTCCCTTGCTGTATTCGAGGAAAAGTCCAACGAACGATTTATGGTTCCTTATGCGATGACCATACAAACACTGTTTGGCGAAGAAGATACAACAACAAGTTATACGTGCTGTATAGCCTAGTTAAAAAAATAGTTATCCAGCGGTTAAGATGGCTGGGCCATGTAGAGCGGATGAACATTAATGCTCCGGCCAGATAGCAGGAGACCTCCAACTACTTGGAGTGCGAAATTGGAGACGGCAGGCTAGGGATCGAGCCGGCTGGAGGGGCATATTAAGTAAGGCCCAGGAGCACCACGCTTTGTAGCGCCATTTAAAGTAAGTCAGTAAGACCAAAGGTTTAGAATTCATAATTAGAAGTGACAAAAGTTGCTTTTGGGCAAAAATTAGCTCCTTAGAGCCTTGTTACTTTTGGTTAATCGTTAATCGAAGGCAGATCTGGTTTTCCATTAAAATATTGATCCTAATCCGACAATGAACATAATATTTATGTAACATTTATAAGACTTAACTCTTTTATTACCCATAGTTCAGTTCAAAAGTTATTGTTTACACATAATTATGTGCCTACGTGACATCTGAAATTTGGTGGATAAACAAAGAAGCAAAAGTCAAGTTCATCGCTGTGTCTGGAGCCAAATGCCCAAGACACGACATTTTTTGTAGTTCTTGGCATTTTAGTAGTTGACACCGCGGAAACATTTAAGTACGGGGTAAGGTCAATAATTCTTAGTTAGCGAGACTGCAATTAAACAATTTTAGTTTTTTTTTTTAATGTGAGCTACACCGGCCGGTGGGTAGGTCATTCAGTAACAAACAGTTTAAAACTCTTGTTGACATTCGCAATTTAATTTTTCTCAACCAGCTTTTACCTCTTCTTCTAAAATGTTTACGAATTTGTATCAAATGCGACAGTAATCTATGTCATTTGTTTGTCTCAGTCACAATACGTGTATAAGACCACCCTGCCTGGTTGTATCTCCCTCTATTCTTTTGAACCATAAAATTTGTAGTACCATGCTTGCTCGCATTTTTAACGGCTTATTAACTGGAAACACCCACAATTATGTCGAAATAGAAGAAATATTCCATAAATATTTATATAAAACGAGGGACTACCTACGCGCTGTTGCATATAAATTGCACTCAACCAACGGCGACGTGCATAGTAAATACACTAATTTTTGAATTAATTTAAAACCAAGCACGAAACACGTAAAATTAATTTATTCGCAAATCTATTTTTACAGAAAACAAAATTAGTTAAACTACTTCAAATGAACAAGATTGACGTTTGGCTAGCATGTTCCGCATTTATTTTTGCTTCATCATAAAATGCCCCAAGCTACATATATGAAGATCCCAGACATGGAACAAAATCAAGCATAAGATCTGGAAAAAATAAATTGTCGGATTTGCCATAAAAAGATACCCCCACTTGTGATACGCATAGTTTAACCGGTTGATAGCTATAGATACATATTTTTCCAGCATCACCGGGAAATGATTTGAAACCAGTCTATAACAACAATCAAATCATGCCTCGTGTGACTCTAGCGAAAGTACATTATTCCCTTTTGTGCGAGTAGATACTTATCAACGTGGTCAATTGCGATAGAAAGTAAAATAGTTTCGCTTTTAAAGGGGCGTCACGGAAGAAATGACAGATCAGAGGTAATTGCCAGCGTACGCGTACCTCGTTGGCAGACGGGGGAGCAATAGGTAACTAGACCATGGCTTTAGATAATCAACCTGTATCAATTCATTCATATACACCACTAGGTAACGACAACAACAACTTTAAAGTGGAAGTAGAACAGGTGCAGAAAGCTTTTACTAAAGTTTAGTAGACCACAATTTCAATTGCGCCTATAACTATGCAATAGAATTTCGAAGTGCCAACGAACGTTGGGATTTAAAAATTCGCAAATAAAGTTTCAATATAGCTAACGCGAATGGAAAAATTGAAAATTAAGTTCGTTTAGAGATTGACAGATTTATTTTTGTAATTAGGAATGGCAAGTGACAGGTGACAGTCATATTATTCTGTATTGCTCTATGGTGAGGTGACCGTCACTTCGATTGTCACATTTCTCGAGTGATGGCTTTTTGGTTAACACTTTTGTTCTTGACAGACCGAACAGAAGACGATAATAAAGATATAGGAGTACAGCTAAACAGAAAACTCTACTGGCAAACACGCGGGGCTGAATTTGAAGAGAGCCACTCGAGCTCTTATGAGGCAAATGTAAGAATGCAAAACAGAAATTCTGCGATGCAATTTTAAAATTACTGACCACACTTATAGTTGAAGACACGGCTACCGAACAAGAAAATCTTAATAGAGAGAAAGAAAGAAATAAGAATCAAACATTTCATTGATTCGAAAGAATATGATGCCATTTTAGGAAAACTTCCGCTACTGGCCATCCCATGAGACGACAGAGTCAATAATAATTCTTTAAAAATTTCCTAAACGATAAAGTGGTACACGGATGGACCATGAATCGATGAGGGAACTGGAATAGAACTAAACAATCCGAACCCATTGACAAATATGCCAGAACTTTTCAAGCCGGAAGCTTATGATAATGAGTATTGGTGCCACGGCATATTCAGACGACGTGGTCATAATAGTGCAGAGAAAATATTTAAACACCTTAAGTGATGTCATGGAGGTCGCCCTGAGAACGATCGGCTCATGGGCAGAAAGCAAACCCTTCAAAAACGGAACTGGTTCTTTTTACCAAAAAACAAGATACCGCAACCCAAGACTCATCGGAGTAGAATTGTCTCTTTCGGATAGCGCTTAGTATATGGGCGTAATTCTAGATAGAAAATTTAATTCGAATCTAAATGTTTCGGAATGAATTATAAGTTCAAAGAACGCTCTGTACCACTTCTACGGCGGCTTTGGACACTTTTCTGAACATAACACGGCTTGACTTACATATCAGAAAATTAGCTGGCAACAGTGCAATACGACTCAGACTGCGGTCCTTTCGAAGTTACTGCCAGGCAATCCAAACATAACGAATGAAATCCCCCCCTTAGTTGACTTCGACATTCCGTATGATGGAATATATCCAGAGAGGGAAGATTGGAAAAGAGCTGCTACGACAGAAAGAACAGAGGCTGGGATATCTACATCGACATCCAGGCCGCACTTAAGGCAATCGGCAATTAATGCTCAAGACTTAATGCAATCAGTACCGAGTGAGACTGTGCTGGGTGCCAGGATACTGCGGCATTGAAGGCAATGAGCAGGCGGATGACCTTGCAAAACATACCTAAGGAGGGCTACTCAATAGTGGTGAGATATACAATCTCAAGTAGTCATAGGAAAATCTAAGGAAGACACTTCTTCGAAGCTTTGGAGGAAATAGACGGTATAGATTTCAAAGGCTTCCTTGGCTTTTGTAAGCTTATTGGATGCTTTAAAGGGAAAGTGTTTATGATGACTCTTGCATCATACGCCTGTCTTAACCTAACCTAACCTTTCAAGCCGGACAGGTGCGTTTAAACCTCGGAGAAAATTAAAAAAAATTCAATACGAGTAAAACCAATGGCAGAAAAAATATGACTAACAGAGTCACACACTGTTGGATGGCCGGGTCATGTGGGCAACGCTGAAGTGAACTTTTTAGCTAGACAAAAAAGCAGCGAAACACTTCATAAAACCTTCAAAGGTCCTGAACTATTTTGCTGGATAGATAATCACAGGAAAATTGTAAGAAATAAAATAAACAGGCTAGGAAACTCGTGGAGAAATATAACCTAAAAACCCAAGGAACGCCTAAGGAAAATTGGTGGTATGTACATTAGAAGAAGGTCTGTGCGAAAAAGCGTAGAAACTCTAGAACACACCAAGCAAGCTTAAAGGGCACTGACCCATGAGAGCACTAAGGGTTTTGGAAAATAACAATAATTTGATAAGGCTTTACACCAACATGGGTCATATTCATAAAATCAACTGGACTGGATTTGCTACAATTCTTATTCGTTGCAAGACTAATTCGGAGCCCGAGATTGATTGTAAATCGTTTGAGTAAGAAAATCAAATAGGAATAGCTTCGATAAGAAAATGAAATAGGAATAGCTTCGATTTGAGTCTCATCACTCAACATTTTATACATATAAACAACTTATGAAGGAGGGCTGTGCCTTCTTATCTTGTAAAGGCTCTAAAACTCTATCTATCTAACATTAATTTTAAAATGTTTATTCTAAATTGTGGGCGCATTAAAAGACACTTCAACATTTCAGAAACCAGGGGAATATGTGATCAGCTTCCTAGCTTAAATTTAAAGGCCCAAAAATTTCGTGCGGACGGACAGACGGACGGACATTGCTAAATAGTCATAGGTGTTGATGCTGATCATAAATATATATAATTTTAGGGGTCTACGACATATATACATTTCAAAGAGCAGGGACTGTTTGATGTCTCTACAATTGTGGTGATATAAGGTAAGGCATTTTGGCTAGATTTTCATAACATCACACAGGAAGATTTGGAGGACATCTAAAAGCAACGACCATGTCGGAAAGTCTAACGAAGATTATGAAGACTGCCAGCGAGAACTAGGTTTCGACACAAGTTATATTCGTGATAACAAGCACGTTCGTCAAACAAACAAAGTTTTAAAAAAAACTTGTATCGAAAAGAAATATCTTCTCGCCTGCAGAAATGAACAAGACGCCTTGAACAACCGTCTTGATCTTGAAAATGGAAAGTCGTCCAAGAGTCGTTTTTAAGACCCAGAAGAAGTAAGAAGTTGAAAGCAGTCAAATAATGCAGAAAGCTAAATGGCCTGTTGTCTTAATGGAAAAAAAGGCGATTCCTTAAAACCTTTGATGATGTGATGTCGATGTTGGTTTAGTTTAAAAAATAATTAAAAATACAACCAAGATGTGCAGATAAACATGGACATTCACGAGAGACCGAAGGCAGGAGTCAGATGATCTAATAGATCATTGAATATTTTTTAAACAAAGAGTTCCTTTCTGCAGCAGGAAACTGACTTAAGTCCTTTTCTTTCTTTTTTGCAAAAAATTGACGCCTATACGCTGACCTCTTCCAAACATTTTTAACTTTCTCGTATACATTAGTTTACTAAAGAGAAAGTTATTGCGATCGTACGGAAGTTTCGAACTCAAACTGAGTATGAGGGATGATATAACGACTATAGAGAAGTCCAAAAAAGTGGGTCCGCCAATGCCGTCCGTCGGCAGACAGACCGACTGTCCGGGCGCCATATGGCGAAACGGTTCGAAGGATTTTCTTCAAAGTTCGTATATAAGGTTCTTGGGGTTACATTTTGGGGCATATTTTTATTTGTTGTTTTATCTTTTGAAACGGTACCTCCCATACATTTTTTTTTTGAACAAATCTACATACTTACAATTAGATTTTTTAAATATTTTTTTTCATATAGCGATTTTCTTAAATTTAAATTAAATTCGTTTTCTCAGGAACAATTTTAATAATTTTTTGTATTTCGAGCAATTATGTTAAAAGCGACCAATGTGCGAAATTACATCAAAATCGTAGGTGCCGTATTAGAGAAAATCATTTTTTTAAAACCTAAAAAATGATTTAAATAAATTTCTCGACATTAATTTTCGATTCATTTTGCGACTCAAAAACACATTTCATGTACCGAGAAAGTTAAAGTTAAAATGCGAGTAATTTATGATCAACAGCAAAACAACTGCGGATGATATTGTTAGCAGCTGAGATGAAAACGTTTGAAAATTGTTACGTGACAGCAGGAGTCAAATAAGAAGCTCATGATTTCGAGTAAACATTCCCACTAAGAAACCCAAGGAGGCAAATGAGCTCACCACACAACAAGTGAGAGGAAAAACAGATAAAAATGACAACAGAGCGATGGGCCGTGCGCCGATTTAAAACGTGATGGATTCCTACCACCACAAGTTTCTTAAATAGAAAATTTCAACTATTAGCTGGTCTTTGAATGCAGTATAGATGTAAAAACATCGTCACCCCGTACAAGAATATGTAGTTGCAAAAATGTCAACGAGTGATCTGAACTAGAACCGGGTATTTTCCCTCAAAAAATGGTACTCCCAACAAAACAAGGGAGAGAACCCCAAACATATTCTTGCTTTAAGTATTGTGTCCTTCCTTCCACGGACTTAAAACGGCACCACCCTTATGTTATACAAAGAGCGGTTGCGGAGAGTTAGGTAATACAGGCAGGAGAAATTTTAAGGACCAATATATTCCACTAGAGTTAATTTCGTAAAATGTCGACTTTAAAACTTGCAAAATGTCTTTGTTTACTTTTTGCGGTTGTCAGTGCGCAATGCGCAATAAGCATAAACAGGACAATTACATGGGATCCCCACAAACACTTTCAAATGCGACTTCATAAATAAAAATAAACCCATCACAACCATTCTGTTTACTTAATACTGTCTGCATCATATACAACACTGTGACTGTCACAATATGTGCACTAAACGAGAAAAACTACCGCAAATTAGCCACAATGTGTTATGCATGAAATTTAAACAAAAATTTACTCATTTTTTTTTTTGAAATGACATTGAACTACATGTGAATTTATCACACGCGTACATATGTATGTGCATCTGTATGTATTTAGTTTAGTAAATTAAATTTGTTATATTATGACAGATAAGATCGCCTATCAGTAAGTAGCAGTAGCAGGTTTCACTATTCTAACTTTTACAGCCTGGAAGACTGGAAGTGATTGACTTACCTTCGAGGATAAGCGTAGAATTCAATACTCATCACATAACCTTTAACTTAGAGTTTTGTTAATGAATACACAACTAGTCACTAATCACAGACAACACCAAGCTAAAAACTTGACTTCAAACCAGAAGGACTAAAGGAAAACAATAACACTTAATGCGCGACGAATTAACAAAGGAAGCTAATGTTAGACAATTTCTAAGACTTTGTTCTTTTTTTTAACTGTTTACCGCGGAAATTCAATTCTAACTGACAATATTTATTTTGATACACAGGTGAGCTCAAAGAATAGTCGCACCTGATCATTCATTGTCTGCTGATGAGGGTTGGTCAAATAGAGAATGACAGTAGGGGTCAGGTGCGGAGCACATTTCGGAGTTTTCATTCGGAGTTATGAAGACTACAAATCAAGAGCTGCTGTTTTTTTTTCTTTAATCCTCAGCTCAAGCTTGGAAATGTGGAATGATTAATTTCATTTAAGAAATCTAGAGACATATAAAAGAGACTGCTGTCGGTGTGTGCACTATTTCACGATGAAGGAAAATTGAAAATCAGGGAAGATCCGGTTTGTAGTACATTTGTTCGAAAACAATTGCACTGATTTTGGCGACGAGTCGTTTGAGATCTAAGATTGCGTTGGCCCTCGCCACTTCTGTCGTTGGAAGGCGGTCGAATCGCTCATTCTGCATTGAAACTGCAATTAAATCTACAAGTGGATGAAGAACCAACATGCAATATTTCAAAAAACTCTGTGATTGCCAAATTCCTGCACGAATGCACAATGGCTCACAAACGCGCATTGGAAGCCCTGAAACGCAAGTTGAACGATTTATGAAATGATGAATGAAGGCAATTTCCATTAAACTCTGGCAGATAAATTGAGTGTTTGCCTGAAAGCGTCGGCGAGAGGTCATCGTTGACCATGATTGGCTGAGTGTGCACGAGCGATTTAGGTTGCGAAAAACAAGGATGTCAATCCTTTGACTTCGTCATTAAAAATCAAATCGCCGGTGAGTTACATTCATACAAATCCGTCGACTCTGTGATGGATGAAAACAAAGCCAGCAATTATCCGAAAGTTTTGATTCCTTTCGATTTTCCGGGTTTGCTGCTATGCAATGTTAAATTGAAAAGTTATAATTTTGTTGCGTAACCTCAATGCACCGAAACTTTGAACGATTTGCATTTCGTCTTTAAGCGTCTTTAATTTTCCGTGCATCTCGCTTTCGCTATGAAAATTAATAAGTCGCCAGGACAATCACTGGATGTTTCCCATAAAGGATAAAGGTTGGCCAACATTGTATATATTCACTTCAGTTATTTTCATTGTACTAAATATAACTTTTGAGTAAAGAATTTGAAATGATACATGATACATGAAGCAGCATGTGCATTGCTCGGAATGATAATTTTCATTAAATTAACGAATTTGGGCGGAACAAAGTTCGCTAGGTCAGCTAGTTTACATTAAAATTATATTACCATATTTATTGACTCAAGGTTCTCGGCTCACAGAATTCGACGAATCTTTGCTGAATTCTTGGGTAAAGGGACATATTGGGCAAAGAGCGGTCCGACGCACTGCCAAGGAACGGGTGACTAAGAACAGGCGCTTCAATCAATAAAACCATCACTTTGCGACACTAGGGAACAAGTACAATGCAAGATCCGTAGTCGGACCAGTATGAAAGATCATCTCTTGCTTAGTTAGAACTCGCCATCACTGGCCTGGCCTGGCCATCACTGGTTGCGGTGAAGAAGAGTCTAATGAGGCACACCTAACTTTCTGTGTCACTGCCCGATTCTCTGTCACTTGAGAAAGGGAACACTTAGAAGTTACTACTTCCAAGGCATTGAATAACATTCAGCTGTCTCTAATCTCAGTGTTTATTATGATCTTTAAGACGTCAGGCTGCCTGGACATTGGGGGGTGACCATGAGCAGGAAAAACGTGAAAATGAGCAACGGCATCGGCTATCTTCCATCCGAAAGATATCACAATGTTTTCTTAGAGACCTAAGTTGGGTTGCCTCTCCTTCGCCAGGTTATATTACATAACCTGTGTATTCGTATATAAAAAAAATCTATGCTTTGCACGTTACCTATCAATCAAATACATGCGCTGGATAAGACGGTTGCCTTTGTCAATATAAAATAGTAATGTAACTTAACCGCAAAAGTCTCTAGTCTCGTAAACATAGAGAGTGAAGATGTGGCTTTCTGAAAAAGCAATAAAAACGCGTTGATACTAAAGTTATTTAGACTTTGCTGATATTATTTATGACATCAAATATGATGAGTAACTTAGATCATTAATTATCAGTTTCAGTTCATTAAATATTCACAAATTTGATTTCAGTACCCATAAAAAAAATATCATGTGCCTGTGATATGCCACAAGTCAGCTGGTTACAATATTGATATAGGTTATATGAACCAAGCAAGCATTATTTAAGTTTAGTCTTGTAAAAGTTTATTTTAAAGTTTGATCTTTGCTTTGATATTTACCTCCAAGGGACAATTTACAATTTACGGGGATATTTATGATTTTTCAATCAGAGATTTAAATGTAAATTGAGACCTACTAAAAGATAAAACTGTCATAAAAAAATAACATTGCTTAAATTCGCTTTTTTCGTTCAATGTAAGACATTAGGAACAAGTTGGGATATTTAAATATTGCCCGCCGCGCAAAAGCAACTAATCATCTTACTTTTCCGGCTTGAATAGCTGAAAGCTAAGATTTGTCGAAGGTATTTGCGAAATAACACTACAGAATTTAGCATAAAAACTTGTTTGCAAGGACTTTAAGATAGCGATAATGTTTATTGCCAATCAAATCGTGCAACTTAAATCTTGCCATTCAATTGAAGCAGCCAAAACTTCAGCTGTTATCGATGAAATAGAATTCAATTGTACATTTACATCATCTACATTTATTTTCGGACAACGTGGTCATTTATTTGAAGTGTTTTTTTATTGTCAATGGCAAATCTTAATGCATCGATTCAAATACATAGCTCTACCGATTCTTGAACTAACAAAAATAAAGCTATTGCGAGACAAACAGTGGAATATTTTTGAAAATTTACACTACTTATTTATTAGAACAAAACTTAACTATTTCTTAGTATAGGCAAATTGTATCAGTCTGTCGACATTTTTGAGCTTCTAAGGCCCATGATTCTGAAATTTAATCAGTTATAATCTTGTGTTTTAATATTTTCCCCTAACTGGACACAAAAATAGACACTGGCCTTAAACGTCGTCTTATTATTTAGATGACCCAAACGTTAATCGATTTTCAAACAATTGTTTCGTCCGTCAGCATCTTAAAATGCAACCCAAAATTGCCTTTAAAATACGTATAAAGCATTTTAACCGCCATTATGGGTTGAAATGTAAGTTGCTTTATGTTGTTTATTTATTGCGGGTTTTCTTAGAGGTGCCTAATTTTAAAAAGCCTGCCATATCCGGTATTTCTATGAAGGTATTCTAGTTAAATCTAGGTACTTGCTGACGTTTTTAACCCTAGAAAGATAACCATATTTTAACAGTAACGTAAATCAAATGGGCAATACACGTCTAGTAGACGTAGGTTATCTTTATAGGGTTAAGGGCGATTTAATGACATTAATCAGTGAAGCGAACTCTATGAGATATATATGAGATATATGTATGAGATATAGAGCTGCAAACTTCAAGATGCATGGACAAAATAGTGCATCAGGCTTCTAAGAGCCTAGAAACTTTTAGCTTACTACCAATTATCAAAAATTGTAACATTTAGTGGACTAGTTCATATATCTCTTGGTAAAATTTAAGTTTAAAGTCTCAAAAATAAGCATAAAACATTTTATGAAGCACATTTTTCCCTGAACGTCCAATTTGACAGCAATCCAATTGAATTGAGTTCCATTTTCTCCCATTTGGTAAAATATACATAAAAAAAAACTGCACAAAATTACATTCAAATTAAATTCATTCTTCAATTCAACACATACACACAGTAAACGCAATTATGTAGATGTATTGTTGTGTTTGCTCATACTTCCGTTCTATGGTGTTTTGGTCTTCACAGTTGACAGGTTATTGCCGCCAAATGAAGTCACATATATTTAATTTCGAATGCGTATGACGTTTACGGTTTGGTGCGGCAAGGCAAGGCATGGCAAGCAGAGAACCCTAACTCCCCTCCGTCGCGTCGTTCAAATTTGGCTGCCTAATGATGGTCGTACTTCTTCCATATTCCAATTCCGAGTTCTATTACTCCTTGGCCTCTCCATGTGCATGTGATGAGCGCACATACTTATAGATTGCGTGACAGGTTGTTTGGAATGGAATTGGTAGCAGTTACCAGTACCACCAAACGAAATTTATCGATTTTTTTTGTTTACAAACAAAGCTCCCTTTTTTGGAATACACAGTGCGAATACACAGGTGTGTGTGTGTGGTATTCGCACAGAGAGCGTGCGTAGCCCATATAGGCGAAAGTCGTTAGCCCGATAATGTCGCATTGCCCTTAATGGAATTGCGCCGAAGAATCGGCGCGTAATCGCGGAAGTCTATCATGGTATTGTTATGTAATAATAATTAAACGGTAGTGTGGATAAGAGTTACGACGACAAAAATATCAATTACAGAGAGCATTTGATGTTGTTTTAGACTAGACTTACCTTGCAACAGTTTTGGTTCCCTGAGTTAGCAGGTAGATGCCACCGATTACTCCAAGAACAGCTGTTACACCAAGGACAACGTTGTTATGTTTAAATGGTGTCGTCAGATCGACGAAGTTGTAAAATTTCATTTTTTAAATATTTCTTTTGCGTTTCTTCACTTTTCACTGAATTAATATTTGGAATTCATAACTGTTTAATTGTGTACCTATTTAAGAAGGAAGGGGAATATCTTTATTTTTCGTTATATGGATGTAGGTGCCGTGAGTTAAGGAATTATTTGTTGATTGCACTTTCGAGAGGGAGTAATATTTTTTTAAAGCATCTGTACATTTCGAATAATTTTAGTCTACGAAAATAAAAGAAGGATGTTCGAAAAGGCGAATTTTGAGACACTACATTGACTGTCGTGAAGCGTTTAACTCTTAGGAGATATGATTTTAGGACTATTGCGGCTTACTACAATAAATTAATAATTAAACCTGAGATCTATAGCGACTTATAGCGCCGGACAAAAAAACAATTTTACACGTTTTTTTAGTTCTTAGGAAATATATTGTAATCACGGTTGCCACCAGCGAAAAAAATTCCTACCGAACTTCCCAAATGAAACCTACCAAACCAAACATTGAAAATAGTCGTTCAGTTCTATTAACTCAACGTGCATATCGTCAAAAATCTTGTTGCCAACAAGTGCTAAATTTTGGTGAACTCGGGACAGTGGGAGATTGTCGAAATGTCGTTCATCAACGCCCAAGTCGTTCCAATGACCGGTATGCCGAGAACCCACGTATCGGTATTTTGACATCGGTAGAATCACCTTGCAGCGCATTTTAAAAAATGGTTTGCATCTATTTCCGTATAAAGTGCAATTGACTCAACGAATATCTTCAACTGACCATCCTTCGTCACTTGGAATACGGCCCAATGAACGACAGAGAGCGTACAATGGACTTCGTCAGGTTCAGTGTCAACCATTCGGCCTAATCATTAGGCGAAACAGTCAATGGGAATAGGTTTCAGTGAATGTTGAGTCAATATGTCTGCCTATAAATATGTGAAAAAGGCTTGACCTGGTAAACTAAAAACATAATTTTACAAATCGTATTTATCACATTTAAAATAATAACAATAAAAATATTTGTTTTATAGCCCTTAAGGCCACGTTAAACGTTGATGGCGGGGCCTTAAGAGTTGTGAAAAAACCTACCAAATCGAATTAAAGCGTGCCAACCTACCAGAGCTGAAAAAACCTACCAAGTTTGGTAGAATTCTATCAAAATGGCAGCCGTTATTGTAATACGACAAGAAAGCCAAGAATTCCATTCACATGACCAAAAGTTCAAATGGAAACTGGAGATGAATTCGACTTGAACATCAATCTAGATTCGTAAGTCCAAACGAGGAGCGGACAATATTGTAAAAACTGTGCATGTCCCAGCCAATGAATCAATGGTCATACCACGTCAATGTTGTTGCAGAGCACGTATAGTATAGTGAACAGTAAAAAGGATATCTGTAGCATATACGCAGGCCTTATCACGGTCTTATCTATGAAATCTGTATAGAGCTTCCATAGTTATTCAGAAGACGGCCTTACAGCTAAGTTGCCCTCTCAGCCCAAAAGGAACAGCGATTGGCAAGCTTTATTCTTCATTCGTTTTGAGATGTAAGCAGAGCCGAGGTGAAAAACTCCCTTACTATTTTTAAGGTTACAGATGTTGATTGTGACGATCTGACGGATTCGTCGATGTTGGGTGTCTCTTCTTGTTAATAACACATGACCAGTGAAAGTTCGCTGTAATCAAGCCGTAATATCAATATTACCAGCGTAAGGAAGTAATTGAACAGACTTTCGGAAAGATCGTACCTCGTGTGTTGTCTTGTGAGTTTTGCAAGATTATTTAAAGGATGATGTTAAAAAGGTCACATGAGAGCTCGCCGTGACATAAAAGATCTCAGTAAAGTGGTTAACGACCTTTATTGAGCACGATTCCATAACTAATCATGGTTCTATAAATGCTGTCGAATGCGGCTTTGAGATCCATTACACGACGTTGACTATCGATCTGTACTTCTTGGTTTTTTTTTATTTCCGCGATCTTAGTGTGAAAATTTGCTGAGTCGTGGATTTACCGGGTCGCACTGATGGCCTTCAAAAATACACAATACTGCACACGAGATCTTATACTCGATATTTAGGAAACTTATGCTTTATAGTTGGGTTTTGGAAACGGGCGAACTTATTTCACTTTCATTTCTATTCATAACCCTCTCCGTGGGGAAGATAAACTATCCCGCAAACGTGCAGGCATGTTCTTCGATTCATACGACTGGATTTGGAGATCAAGCGTTAATCAATAAGAAATGTAGAATGTGACGCGTTTGAGTTGTTTTTGTACGAAAAGAAAGCAAACGCAGTTATGAGTCCGCGAAAACACTTGAACGTAGCCCAGGCCTAGTTAGATCACCTTTACGCAAATTTGAACATGCCTACCTTAGAGGTTAATCCTCGGAGTCAGCCTTGCATGAAGTTGTGCGGATCTTTACACGCTTGCCACTTTTCTAGATATAGAAGGTGTTTGTTATAATGTTGTCCAAGAATCTCTCATAATAAGAACAAGGATCATTTGGCAAAACTAGGTAACAGCGTCTCAACGAAAACTGTTAGCAGAGGCATACCTCAAGGTGGCGTGATTTCACCTCTGTTATGGATAAAGGTTCGCAATAAAACCCTGGCAAAGTGAAGTTGAATATCAAACACTGTGTACAGAAGGCTTATATCACTGTCTATGAATATAGCAAAACTTTTAGTAAAAATTGGGAACTAAAACCAAAAAGAGTTCTTTAAATGTATACAGCTAGGCCACCGTACTGCAGCTGAGGATAGCTTGTAATATCAATCAACCGGACCATCGAATCCCGATCGGGGCAATCAATGTGATTCTATTCAACATACCCCTGGATCTGAATATCAAAACAAATAGCGTAGTAAGATTACTGCAAGTCGGTAAGACTATGTGTACTGCCTTCGATTCACTCCTGGGTAGGTCCTGGAAATTATGGAAGCAGACAAGTTAGTTTTAGATAGTACGTCAGCCAAAAAGGGCACAACTATCTTCGTAAACAGTCAGGCTGCGATTAAGGCGCTCATCTCATCATCAGCCAAGATAACGTCTAAGCTCGTGTAGGGAACAGTAGATAAAGGGAGTAATCTCCCCACACCTTACGACGAAGGCAGAGTCTAGGTGGATAAGTGGGACGAATTGCGTTATTTCGTTATTCCAGAATCCTTAACCTCATACCCAGAACGCGTGCGGACGTCGCTAGGCTGGGGGGCGGAAGCACGGGCCCACTCTGTGGATTTGAGTTATTTTCCAGCTTTACTCCTCCCTTATATCCATAGATCACATGAGAAAAACAAGGCTAAAGTGCTAATTGCGTTTCCTGGCAGGTGTCAGGCATCGACCATTTTACCTTCCTACCTAGAATGTGCGCGTTCGAAGAAGAACCGTAGCAAGGATGAACCCAGAACTCGTAGTCTCAGTGACGAAGTGATCAAAAATGATAGGACCGTTGATAATTGTTGAGTTGAACCAGATCAAGCCTATGATTAGAAAGGCCTACATTTTGTGTTAGTGATCCATGCCTGGGCTTGTTTATTGGGTTACATCATAACCATAAATCAAAGTTCAGCAACTCATAACTATCGCCATCTCGAAATATAACAATCTTAAAATTTTGTTAATGATTTATGCATAAATCATAAATGCCGTATTATGTTCTAAATAACAAATCGTAGATATAGATTTAAAAAAACACATGTCAATACCAAAATGTATATCTACGCTTATCTCTTATTAGTAAAACAAAAAAATAAACAAAATAACAATAATAACGCGATTGTGGTTAATTGCAATTAAAATCGAAATTCCATTTCTAAATTCGTAACAAATTGCTCATTTCTTATCAGAATGTTACGGCTTTAATAATGCCCATTGATAGGAGTCTGTTTGAATTGAAAACGTACACTTGTCACTATTATGTCAACGAATCAACCAAATGCGGATCGAAAATCGCGGGACTTTTTTCTCTTTGGTGTTATCTAATATGACTGAGAAAAATGTTATCTAATTATGCGACTAATATGTACGTACAACGTACGTACGTGCGATTACCTAAGCAGCCGCATGTAGAATACGAGTCATTTGTAAACAAAACTGTTAAATGGATCGAAAGTGCTTGTACATACATACACGCATGCAGTTGTCAGCTATCTTATTCGTGCTCCATAAGTTTTGTTTAACAAGAAAATGCTAATTGTTTGTGTAAATATTTTGTAGTTCAGGGTCGAAATTTAGACTTTCAGTGCAATTTGAACATTAAATAAAAATGTACTGCGATAATTTATATTCCATTGGCAATCACATAAAAACCAAATTTAACATTTATATTTATAAGGTTAAACGGTGTCCAGTTGATCGTTGGTCTGTCTGCGAAATTGGGTGGACAGATATTTTTCAAGGTAAACTTTCCCCAAAAATGTTCTTTGACTGCGCGCTATTGCCTCATCTGTATCCGATAACCCGAGCCTCTTTGCATGTTTCCGCAGAAGACAGTGTATGTTGTAAGCTTAACCCGGCTCAGTTTTATTGACTCTATATCACTGTTACTATCAAAAAGTGAGCTGTTTCCTTCATGATTTTTCACCTTAGATTGACGGACCTAATGTTATTTTCCTCAATCGTGTCCTTTATTATGCATAGGGGAGGCTTGATGTCTGCAACCTCACTATCAACCACTAGCCTTATAGCCTGCTCATTTTCCTCAATACCGTAGTGTCCTGGCACCCAGTACTGTCTCACTCGGTTCTGACTGCTAGCGATATCCCTTCCGGGATCCGATCTCATCTGCATTAGGTCTGCCGCCCTGAGGACAGCCAGAACCTCTGATCGGAAGACACTGCTTGCGTCCGGTGAGACTCAGCTCTGCATCCTCTGCGAAGATACCAGAACCTGTTCCTTCCGCTGTTTTCGAACCATAAGCTTGTAGCTTACTAACTGGCACTTATGGCGGAATACTGAGATACTATAACATTCGATGCAGGTTGGCATCAAAACCATCGCTTGTGATACTCAGGGATCTCTCGGAATAAGCAAGCTTGGAGTTTGAGTTTGGCCCTGTGCAATGTTCGAGTTGGTTGCAGAGGAGGATATCCCAATATCTCACCTGTAGTCCATCTGAACTCTTCTGCCCCATACCCTCAGATGGATTTATTCGAATACTTCGGCACACTAACCTAAATCTTCCGACTTACTTCGAAAGTAGCGAAATAGCAGAAGTAATGGCGTCACTGGCGCTGAAGGAATGTGTTATCAGATTTGTCTGGGAATAAATAACACTGTGTTTTTTTTAAAAGGATGAACTGGTAGCGCACAAAAATCCTCAGCCTTCTGATACCAATCCGATCACTAATCCTTGCACATCACTCTCATTCGCTTTCATGGAAAACGATGATAGCCACGAACCATAATTCGCTATCTATACCTCCATCAACGAAAGTATGTGGGAGATGGAGACAGACGACTGAATATATGTGGTCCTACTGAGTAAGGACGAATCCTCCCGCATTGCATTCGGAATGGAAAGACTTAAATAATATCTTGGGAGAAATGTCTGATTGTAGCGAAAATGATGACAGATTCTTCTCTCCATTTAACGACGAGAATATGATCAGGATTACAGGGATCATAACCTTCCCACTTCACTGCATTCCTACTGGTCCGCCCGTGGGGTTCGCCGGTTCGACCTCAAAAAATAGAAGTTAGTATAGATTACCCTCTAGAACTCTAAAAAGCCTTCGGTCGACCTTGACTTTAAAGCTGTCTCTCCATCTCTCTAATCTCAGTGAAACGGCAAAACCGAAGCCGCATTGATAGACCGTCGATTTGGGTTCAGCCCGTTATATCTGTACAAAAATGTTTTAATCATGCCGAAGAAGAATCCTTTAAGAAGAACTGAAAAACTGCAGTGTTTCTGAGTCTAAGCTGCTGGTCAACTTTAAGCGAAGAATTACTAAATTAACTATAATCGATCTACATTTTTTTAATTGTTTAATAGTTAACCCCCCCGGAAAAACCGAACAAGTTTTTTTTTTAGGTCAGAAACTAATGATTGGGTCTGACAGACCAAATCTTAATCTTACCGTTTTTCTGACCATTTAGCGTAAATGTCCGAACAAGTTTTTTTTTTTAGGTCAGAAACTAATGATTGGGTCTGACAGACCAAATCTTAATCTTACCGTTTTTCTGACCATTTAGCGTAAATGTCCTTTTTAATAATTTTCTCATGCGAAAACGCTAATTTTTTTTTTGGTATTTAAATGGTAGACAGTCTGATTGGTGCACACCAGTATGGCCTTAGGCCCGAGTCGGCTATCGATTAAATATTCATACTACCGCAGATCTTCGAAAAGACCTAGTAGCTTCAAATCTATTTTAAGGCCGCATATGTTAAGGCAGCTGTTTGTGCAGGATTATGATGGAAAATGCACGCTGCTTTATCAAGATCGGTGATGTCACCGACGCCATTGATGCCAAAAAAGGATGGCGATGCGCTGTCATGCGATTTATTTATCATAATTCTTGAAAGAATAGTGCAAAACTAGAGTTCAACTACTCGCATTCTACGACGATATTGAAATAATTGGAAGAATGCATCGTGACAGAACGTCCCCACAGACACATATAACTTCGAGCAAGTTAAGGAGACCTAAATCGGCACCGCTATTAACTCAGACAACGACACTGCCTGCGCTGAGATCAAACGAAGAATTACACTTGCTAACCACTGCTTCCTTGGACTTTAATGACACTTTATTAGAGACCTGAATCATCCCAATCATGCTCTATGACGCAGAGGCATGGACTTTTTCTAAATTGCTCTTGACTACTTTGAGAAAAGCATATAGGGTGCAGTACACTGCGACCTTGTGGTCTATTGTGCCCCCTACTTATACCTTGAAGAGATTTGCTCCCTCTTCCATAACCCCATCACAGCTTAATTCTTCAGGAATTACGTTGGAGAGCCTACTCAGAGCACATCATCCAGTACAGTTTCTTTTAAGAATCTGAGAATGAGCAGTGGAACCGTGGTTGGTAAATCCTTCTCTTGAATTTTGTTTTTCTTGCCCAATTTGTTGAGCATAGTCCCGTCAGCATAGACGGTGAGTGGTGAAGGAGATACAACGACAAACTGTATAGTGACATCGACTTAGCCAGAATATTGAAGGTCCAACGACTGAGATGCGTGGGTCATGTAGAGCGAATGACGGATATCAATGCAGCACGCGGTCCTGCTCTACGGCGCAGTACAGAAAGACCGCGACTGCTTACAACAAGCATTTGTCCGGCTCCCAAAACAACACGTCACTGTTGATACAGTTTATGAGTGGTTGATGAGTTTATCTGCCTCGGATAGAAGGAGTAAAAAGTACCAAGAAATTGAGAAAACAATGCTCTTTCTTTCAATCACAACTCAAAGCAACAAAAGTCATAGAACTACCTGCATCACAATGCCACACTGACAACCTAAATCTGTTTATCATGAAGAAAAACACCACAACAGAAATTTCTTCTCCCACAGGACACCTTTGAAATGGCAGAGGACTACAGACAGAACAATCGTCCTGTATTCGGCATAAATCGATATGCGGACATGTCCAGTAATGAATTTCGTCAGATGTACCTTCAAGCGGGGAGCGCTCGCCCAAAAAGACATATCGTCGCATCGCGTCCCAAATACGAGAACAATGGACTAGAGAACTTTGGAAAAGGTCCAGCTGCTCTGCCATTACGTGTTGATTGGCGCGAACGAGGCATCATAACCCCCATCCGAAACCAAGAGAATCGTGGCTCTGGCTACGCACATGCAGTCCTTGAAAGCATCGAGGCGATGCACGCTCTCAAGTTGAACTCCCCCGCACATGAGCTGAACGTCCTACAGATGATTGACTGTCCTGCAAATACCACATCTGTATGTAAAAACGGAGACCCATGTTATCTGTTGAATTGGCTGAAGACAGAAAATATCACCATCCACCCAGTGGCTGAAGGATACGAGGCAGCACGAGTCACGGATTATACATGTTCAAGGTAAGACTGCAGACTTATCCCCCATGAACGTTTTTGTCAATCTTCCACTCTTAGTTTCGTAAGGCACGAATATGAGATGTTGGCATATCTTGCCTTTAAGGGTCCATTGATTGCTACCGTCAACGCCTTGCCATGGAAAAATTACGTGAGCGGAGTAATAAAAACCGACTGCACTGGGCCACCAAATCATGCTGTTCAAATTGTTGGCTACAACTTGAATGATGAGGAACCACCACATTTCATAGTGAGGAATTCATGGGGACTTGACTTCGGAGATCGCGGTTATGTAAAAATCGCCATCGGCGGAAACGTGTGCAGTATCGCAGAGGAAGTGTCCAGTGTAGCAGTTGATTAATCGAATTTGTTGCTAAAAAACTGTTTACTTTGTAAAGCTCATTAAATTGCAATTATAAGCGAGTATGCGAGTATAGTTGGTGGTGTGCCTCGAAGAGAGCGAGAGAGAAAGTGATTTTGTGGTGGAGTGTCCAGTTGTTGTTTTGCCTGAAGACTGAATCAATCATGTGCGGTTTGAACTGGGTTAATTTGACAAAGTGGAACACTGGTAGATATCTTGTGTTCGTTTTATCTGTTAAGGGCAGACTGCTTTTAAATAAACAAAAAAAAAAAAAAACTGACGAAGATTAGATAAGGACGGGTAATTAAGGCTTTATGTGAGTAAAAATATGCGAATTATATCATAGTGGTTGAGGTGGATTTTAGTCACGTGCCCAACGAAGTTGAGTTGAAGCAAATATTTAAAAGTGGAACTAGACACTTGATCTGGTAAACCCTTAAAGTATGTCAGAGATGCGACTACGGACTTCTGGTGAGGGATAACGGCCTCATTCTAAATCCGTCACTGCTAATTTTAATATACCGTAGACAGTATAGTACGAATTGCATCCCTCCCACTTTTCTTTCTTCAAATAGATTAGAGTTTCTGAATTATGTAACTAGTCTTGGATTCAAAATAAATCGTAGTCTTTCTGGCTGTGATAATGTCAACTATGTTGTTGGTCGACTTTATGGTGGCCTTCGTAGGCTATGGTTATCGGCTAGTTTTACTCCAGTTGATACTAGGTTTAAAATTGTCAGAATGTTACTAGTTCCACTTATATCTTATGCTGAAGTAAGCTATCCTAAGCTTGACTCCTTTTCTAAACATAAATTGCAGGTAGCATTCAATGACATGACTCGATATATTTATGGCTTACTTGATCATATATCTCTGGCTGCTCGCTTCTCCAATATTCAAAAATAAGGAATTGCATTTTTGTACATAAAGTCATTCCGACTAAATCGCCTTTGGACAGTCTTCAAGATCTACGAATTTGATAATCCCTCAATATAAATACCTTCAATTGTCAAGACTATTCTTCGTTCACTCGGTAAAGTTATGGAACTCGCCACCCTTTGAAATTACAAGATCCTCTAACTTAAAACAAGCAGTAACTAATTTTTTCTCCGAGCAGCAGTAACCTTACATTACGTTCTCTCTTTCTTTTCTATTTTCTTCTTTCGACTTTCTTCTTCTTCCTCTACAATATAAATAAGCAAATATATTCTTTAAATAAGAAAAATAAAATATTATAAGTATTGAATTTTATGTTAGTACTATAAGAGTCTTAAATCTCACTTGTACAAAATCAATATAAATAAATAAATTGAATAATCAAACACTAATGTCGACTATTAGTTGACTGTCAGTTTAAATTAAAATGTGCAGGATATTTGAAATGGTACCAATAAATAATTTGACCTAGACTTTTACTAGTACGAGGACTGTTTATACCCTATCCTAAGGGTATATTAATTTTGACACATAGTTTGCAACACCCCTTAATATTCGTCGTAGACCCATAAAAGTATATATATTTATGATCAGGACCAAATCCTAAGACTATTTAGCAATGTCCGTCCGTCCGTCCGTCCGTATCAACTTTTGAGGCCTTTAAAGTTATGCTAGGAAGCTGAAATTTGGAGCATATACTCCCTAGGGTTCCGAAATGGTAAAGTGTTAAAAGTTGTTAAATCCGCCCACTGCCACGCCCACAATTTAGAAAAAACCGTTTTAAGGCTTAAGTTAGAGAGATAAAGTTTTAAAACCTTCACAAGATATGTAGGTACTGCCTACCTTTATAAATTTGTCATATAAAGTTTTTTGCCACGCCTACTTTTTGTGGGCGTTTTTCACTAAAATGCTGTTTTCTTTGAAAATTTTTATAGAAAACGAAAAAAAATGTTCAACAATATATTTCGCCAATATTTTTTCCAATATATCGCCCATACAAAGTTTTTGGCCACGCCCACTTTTTGGGGGCGTTTTTTTCAAAAAAATATTTTTTTTTTTTCTATAAATTTTATAGAATGATATAAAAAGCTATCTATCATCTTCCTTATGAATTTTTTCTTTGGGGTACATAGGGATAAGGATAGGGTATCATACTGTTCGCCCCAAGCGGACTGTAGCCTTTCCTTATGTTTTTTTTATTTTTTTGAATCTATTACATTTGCTGTCAAACTATTTGTCAAAACACCTAATATTGTTATCACACAAAAAAATGTGAACAAATTAAGTAATTAAAAATGAATTTAAGTCGGGACGAAGATATTTTGGCTCAACATTCCTAAGGGACAGCAGGAACTTGAACATACGAATATATTTTATTCGATAAAAGAACTGTTCAAAATAATAAATTCAAAATCTGAATGTTAGTAGACAGATATTTACAATAAAATTATTGATTTAAAATTTACACTTTTTGCGTTCATCGAAATGCAGCTACTTTTACTTTGATTTGTTTTAGGATTTTTTACACTTCCTTTTGTTTCAGTGTTACCATGGCAAAGTTTATTTTTTGACTTTTGTAGGGAATTTTTTTTTTGTTGAATTTCGGGGAATTTTTTTATTAAACCCGATGAAGTTTTAAATTCCTTTTTTTATTACTTATTTTGCGGTGAGTGTTGCCATACACACTGTTGCCATAGGCACCTGCCTGACGAAAAACACATACCCCGATCGGAGTCACGAAGTTGCGGAAGCGGTACTTGACGCCTGCGCAAGGAACTCTGGAACTATTGCTATATTGTATTCATTAATATTTATGCCATCTGATCGAAAATTCATGTTTTTCACGACAAACATTTTTTTTTGAAAAAGTGGGACTAAAACCAATAATTAAACATTTTTTTTAACGATTTAGGGAGGTCTCTTCACTACTACTTTTTGAATATGCTCTATCGAAGCCACTACCTACCTATTAAAAAATAAATTAACTTTCAAAGCCTTTGGAAAGTGGCCCCGATATTTTTATTCATCTGAGGCTGGTTGCCCAATCAGCAACTTCTCGAAGAAGGAAAAATTATAAGAAACCAATCGACCCATTTTTAAAAATGACACTGCAAATGTGACTTGTGTTGCCATTGTACTTTAAGTGAATTAATTTTTTTCATACCTTTTAGTAATTTAAACTTTTTTCGAAATGTATGTGACGCTGTGCTTGGTTTTGTGTAGAAAAAAAATATTTGCAACATATGCGGAAGGCCAACGAGATGTTCTGAGTAAATCTTCTAAGTTTTGGAACCCATTCGAAAAAGAAAATGCACCTATTCTAAAGTAAGAGTACACACTTCGAGTTACTTCGATTTACTTCCAGTTAAACACTAATTTCCTGAAATTTGTTGCGAAAATTCACAATTTGTATCCTTTTCCTGCGCTAATAGGACTATTTCCTTATGCTTTGTATTTTCCTTATACATTTTTATTTCATTAAGCCGAACAACAAAAATCGTACCTTATGCCTCCAACTAACACAATTTACTCCAAATTATATTACTATACGTTGATTTGAATCAAAAATAAATGAATGCACGGCAACATTCCTAAAGTAGTAATCCCTTCTGATATAAACAAGTTTTCTGACGTCAGCATGTCATCTGGATGACATTGAATTGAATTGAATCTCAGCATCATGTGCCCCTTCCACAAGAAAGGAGATGCTGACCTGAATGTCGCATAGAAGATTTTGTCGGTCGTAAATGCCTAAAATCTTTCTCCAACCACTTGATCTGCCCAAATAAATGCGGTTTTTCAGGCCAGGAAAATTAACCATCCCGAAAACCCCAAGAAAATGTATTGAATTTCATATCGGTCCACACATTTTTTAGTGTCGCCTATAATACCGTATATAGGGACGAGCTTTACAAAGTCATGTCTAGTTTCGACATCCGAGCCATAATCGTTCGTTAAAATCGGCAAGAACATCACCGAGCCCTTCCACGTCGAAAAAGTTATACGAAACTCACAAGCCAACAGAGGTACACTTGATATACAGCGAGCTATCAGTGGCGCATTTGCAAGAAATGAAACGAAGACGGCGAAGTTGGGTCTGGATGTAAGAGAGGATAAAACGAAGTATATTCCGTTGACAAGAAAGAACTATCAGCACCGACGACTCGGACAAAACGACACGATGGACAGATACAATCTTAGAAGTAGTTAAGGACTTTGTCTACCTATCTATGGCATCTACAAAGTAAAGCCTTATCCTTATCATTCCGGTCCTGCTGTATGGTGCAGAAACATGAACTCTGTCAAAATCAGATGATGTTTTGAGAGAAACTTCGTGCGATATTCGATTTAATGTGGAGGAGAATAATTTACGACGAATGTTAGGGGCTATATAGAGACTTGGTCAAAAATCTGAGGATGCAAGGGTCAAGATGGATGGGGCACTTGGAGCGTATGCCTGAAGTGGCTTTGAATTCACCCTTGAGGGACAACTTAGCAGAGGAAGACCTCACTGGGGGTGGGCACAATTGGAGGGCTACCTAAACCAACTGGTCTTAACTCATCCACCTAGTGTAAGCACCACCAAAAGTAAAGTAAGTTAAAAGGCATAATTGAATTCTCATTTTGCAAGATTGACTTGATTTGCGTAAAATGAAAACTCATTTGAAAAGTTCCAAACAACTGAAAGTGTTTTGAAGTCACACAAATTTGGATCTATTTTAAACACCACACTCAACAGTGTATCCTAATAGGGAAGAATGTCGGGTTGCCCTCGAGGCGCTGGAATCATGTGTCATCAGATATGCGCAGAACAGCGTAAGACTGTGTTGGGTACCCGAGCACTGTAGCAATAAAGGATAGTGAGCTGTGTTAGTTGAAACTTTGAATTTGTAATCTTTAAAACATAATTTCAACGGGTAAGGGGTTTTCATGATCGCTTCATCATTAAAGGGAAATTTTTATTGTCTTGAAGAAACAATTCCACTCATTTTAAATTTTGCACGTTGGTAGAAAACTTCAAAATTTAGGCGTTTCAACAGTTTTCTTAAGGGATAGCCTAAGAAGCCTAAGAAGCTAAGCTCTTCGTTCCTTTTCTTAGTACATTTCTGTATGCGCTAAGCACATGTCTATAAAGTTAATTCCAGCTTCCTTCAAATTAATGAACGATCGTTTTTGAATAGGTATTATCGCTTTTTTATCACATGAAAACAGATCATAATTTGCCTGTAGCTCAGCTTCTGGATGGAACAGAAAGCTGAACGAAGGTTCAAAATGATCGGTGGAGAAATTTAACCGGAAGTTCTTATTGTCGTACCATAACAGACCTTAGTTGGTTCGCTTGCTGTAGATTGGAATGAGAGCAGGTTGAGGTGATTGTAACAATAAAATATGTCCTTCCGAAATCATTAAAGGGGAAACTGAAAAAATCTCGAACCGCTCCCAAAACTTTAAGGGAGAGAAGAGAGAGAGAGAGAGAGTTTTATGGAAAAAGAAGAAAAAGGGAGATGATTGATTCAATCAAATCCCAGCCCAGATCAAAACAAACATTTTTCTTTTCTAATTCTATTTATTTATTTTGTTCTCTAATAAACATTTTTCCAGTAGAAAGACATGAATTTGTCATATCTCTGTATTTAAATTATGTAAATTGTGCTATAACAAATTGTAAATTATAAACGAAATAAAACTTACTTACTAATCCCAGCCCAGAGTTGATATTTTTTCTTGTTATGGTGAGCTGTTTGGTTATTTTTACACAAACTGAGTGCAGATGATGATGATGTAAATGTGCAGATTTCATTTCACTTGTCGTTGCCTGCTTTATTCGAAGATAACCCAGCACAGGAAGGTTTTGCCGGCCAGCAAGTCGCGATACCGTAGAACATGAAAGGTCTGACGAACGAACGCTAAGCGACTATCGGTAAACTAGTTTGGTCTGAAAAAACCTCCTAGTGCCTTTTTAAAGTAGAATATGGCGACCATCGCCTGATCTATACGCTCCTGCAAATTCGGTTTCTAACTGAGTTTGCTATTAAGGATTTTGCACAGGTTATTTGCGCGGTTTAACATATTTAGATGGAGTAAGATAAGGCGCAAGCATATCACTGAGAAATTACCACAATTAGAAAAGAGTTTCAAGAAAGCTCAAACACTCAGACAGACACAAGTAGTTAGTAGTGACTGCAAGAAGGAAGCAGTAATTTACTTTTATAGTCACATTGCAGATTGCCTGAGCCTTCGAGCTTGGTTATGGAAAAAGTTCTTCTCATGTATAAATCTTCACATCCGTAAAAATAAACAACACATAAAATAAGTAAATGGATTTTGGTAATATTTTGCTGACAAGGTACCAATATATTTGAATTGCGCATCTCTGAAGTCAAAGATCATATTTCTCAATTTTCTGAGAACTCAGTTATATTAGATATAGTTTTGCTTGCTCCACATTTTATTTAATTTTTTCATTCAACGTTCTTAATAAATTTGAAGTCACATCATAAAGACGCAAAAAAAAAAAATGTTGGACGTCTGCGTATGTGTGAATATTGGTTAACTGCAAAACAATTTCCTGAGTACATTTTTCAATAGTAGCAAAGGAAAGCACAGGTGATCTGACGGTTGTGAAAGTCAGAGGGATGGATGAGACCTGCACCGTAGCGTTGGTATACATGTCTTACGACGACGGTAACTCAGTCCAACAGTATTCTGTGACAGTGTCCGAATAAGGTATTTTTGTTGGAGGAAGGTAACCAAAAGGATACAATGGACCCAATTTGCTGGTCCAAGTGAGCCGTGGCTACCGTCACCAACCTATATACCTAAGCAAAACAATCGACGATGAATGATTATTTTATTTGGGGATACACATTTTATTTCTCCGAAATTAGTTAACTCCTAAAGAAGATTTCAAGCCTGGAAATACAATGCACCAAAAACGAGAAAGTGTGCTCTAGGATTTCGATTTACTTTTAGATAAACCTTTAACGACTTTGTGAAATGACAATAGGAATCTCACAGACTTCCCACAACCTTTGTTCTAAATTTGTCTTAGCTCGTAGATAATTTGAAGTGCTTTAACGCTGAATTCCTCAGATATGTATGCTTTGTTTACTTAATTTTTAGCAGTTCCACATGAACGAACAAATCTAGTATAACTATTCAAATAATGCGCTGTTTATTTAGTTGATAACAACACTACCAGTAACATTGATAAAATATTTAATCCAACGTTCTTCCAGGCATAATTTCACTTGACGATGACTGCTTTTCAACGATCACATGTCACTTAAATCACATCATATTGAGGTAGCAAACAAAACGTTGCGATTCTAGCAGAAACTTATGTGTGGCGTGTTTACACTCATTACACTCAATCAACAAATAATTCCGTAATTAATCATACACTAGAGTAACTATTAACTAACCGCCAAAACCGAATAAACCGCCCGATAAACCAACCGACACTGAGGTGTAAAGACTTTAACTGGATACGATCACTGTTTTCGGGGCAAAACTTTAACCGAAAAAACGCTTCAATACAAGCGAAACCTTTACACGATAAGATTGAGAAGAGATATGATTAAATATAATATATATATAAGAAAAGAAATTAAGTATAGCAAATATTCGCACCTTATCGCGAACAAAAGTAAAAAAAGATACACTTTGTCGTTGTATGGAGGAACTCTTGATAGGAGAATGAGAGACCGATGAGCTTTCAGTATCTTCAATATCTCAAAGCCCAAGAAAAGGTTTTGTTTTTTTTTTTTTGCTGTTTCGTTAAATCTATTATTTGCTAAATTGCATACTGGCTGTGTAGAAACGCTTTAAATTTTAATTAGATACTAAGTTCAGCGGTAGAAAATTGTTAATAATTTTTTTTTGTTTTTTTTTTGTAAAAGTAGATTTCTATAAATTTATTTTAATTATATATTTTTTCTTTTATTTCGGAACGAATTTGTGTGCGCTTCGTTTGAAAAACTTAAGGAAAACTACAAAGTTACAGCGAAAACATGTGCTGCGGCGCATTTTTTGCATATTCATTTCCAATGCAGAACGTAGGCCAGTCAATTGGCGTATGGCATTATAAGGCGATTCATATGAATGAGGGTTGCTGCAAAAGGATTATGCAAAAGTCTTAAAGTTTGAAATCAATATCTATGGTGTATTTTTTTTTCTGTCTGTTTTTGTTAAGGCGTAATTTCTTTTCAAGTGGTCATTGAATGGACGGCAAAACAAATGAAATGTGACATCTTTTAACAACCCCTGTTCAACTGGATGGCACAAAAGGGGTATTGGATATGTTGAATTCCATGCAGAACCCCAGGTGCAATGTGTTGTTAAGTTGGATAGTTTTAAGTGTCCGGGATGTTTGAAAAATATTTCCGGTCAAGCAGATATTTCCTATTATTCCGCAAACCACCTAGCGAGGTTACAACATTGTAAAATTTATTTGAAAAAATCTGCAAAACATGCTGAAAAATCGGTATTCCCAAATCACCAATTTGGATTTAGCACTCTACAATTGATCAAGTGCATAGAATCACATATAAGATCGAAAAAGCATTTGAAGAGAAAAATGTGTGCTCTACAATATTTCTTGATATAGCACAGGTTTTCGATAAGGCAACTGCCGATTCAGTATTCAACAATTCTGGAGTCATATATATCAAATCGATTTTTAAGAAATAAACAGGGACAGCGTACTCATCATTCAGAGAAATTAAAGCTGGTATACCACAAGGCAGTGTGCTAGGTCCAGTGCTATTCCTCTTATTCACTAGCGACCAACCTGAAAGCAGAGGAAGAAACCACTTTAGCAACTTTTGCAAATGACACTGCTGTACTTGCTGTTGGAGCAACTGTTGAAATAGCAACAGAAAAGTTGCAAGAAGTGGCAGATTAGATTAAGTGATCTAAAGTCGGTCCATGTTTATTTTACGTATAAAAGCGTACCACACATTTCAGTGTACATAAACAACAATGTTGTGGAATACCCAAATACAGCCAAATATCTAGGCATGACTCTAGATGCTAAACTGTGTTGGAAAGCACAAGTTAAGAAAATAAGAGATGATTTGGACATGCGATACAGTAAAATACATTGGCTTATTGGGTCCTACTACAAAAACCTATTGCTATACAGGCAAGTTCTAAAACTAGGATGGACCTACGGGCTCCAGTTGTGGGCATCCACATGCTAAAAAAATTTACAAAAAAATCCAAGCCTTAGGAACATATTTAATGCACGCAAAGCTGATCGGCATAGAGATCTAAACATTGAAATGGTTGAAGATGAAGTTAAAAAAGTTGCTTAAAGGCACAGAAGTAGGCTTCTCAACCATGTTATTATAGAAATAACATAACTCTCAAATACTGACAATGTAGTTAGGAGATTAAGGCGGGTAAAACGTCTTGATGTATAAGAGTTCGCTAAGGTCAAGAAATTATTTTCAAAACGATCAAGTTTAGAGATCCGTCAAACGATGGTTTTTCTTTTCTATTTTTCAAATTATATATAACAAAAATAAATTGCCGATTAGTCATCATCAACCAGGTGCAATGCCATTCAGGACGACAAAAGTCATTCCTCCGCGGGGAGGGTTTTTAGATCGGGTTAAAGTCCCTCACTATTGCAAAAGCAACTCTCTCTTAATAGCTCTGCAATGTCTTTCGATGATATTTTCTTCCAGCGAACCCCCTAACAAAATACTAAAAAAATTATTCCAGTCCAGTTATCAGGATAGTTTCTCGCTTATCCAGAAAAATTATGTTACAGCACAAACTGTGCCGGACGTCCACTACGTTTCGAACTCATCAACGTACTAGATTCTATTGACAAATTTACAAGTTCGCGTTTATTCGGTCGCCTCCTTACAAACTTTGGCACACTTTACAGCGACTTTACGATTTGTTGTGACTTATGACTGACTTTCAAAGGAATCAAATATGCAAAGGAAACGCCAATCAGTTGAATGTTGTTAAACGCGTGATCATAGTTGAGAGTGGGTCTACTTCGGCGTTACGTTCGACTTTACGATATTTACGATCTAAAGTGAACCAAGTGCCTGAGGTCATAAGTAATCGTTGTTGCTACTCAATCTGTCAAAGCAAGACCAACGCGCTGGAGATGCGTTGAATATCGTTACTCAACGTGTTGTTCAAAAGGTGTACGGGTTGCGGAAGAGCTCGTTGGAGATAGTTGCGGTGTTGATAGTTTGTTTGAGTGCGATTAAATTCTGTGCCGGGACGATTTGAAGAGCCGCATTTTTTCATCTGAGTTTATCTCCGGAAATGGGCGAAAGTGAACTAAAAAAAATTAAAAAGGTCCTGAACAACGTAAAGGTATTAAAATTTAATATCGGCAATAGAAGAACACCAAATAATGAGTAACATTAGAAGTTTCGGATAAAAACAAACCGTGATGCCAGAGATTTGGCGGGTACAAAGTCACTTCTAAATTATTGACCCGAAAACGCGTTTTCTTCTTTTGTTTATTTGGGCACAAAACTATTACGCGGCAATCACTTTCCTTTCCTTTTCTGAGGAGATAACTATCAAAAGCACCTACAACTTTAAAGAAGAAACTTTGCCGAAAGCAAAGGTATGCTACAGCTGTCAGTGTCAGTTGTTGAGTGTGTTGATTAACGCGTGATGTTAATGCCCAACATAACAGAAGATGAATTTCTTGAACAAATTAAACTAGTTGATCAACCAGGTGTCCGAGTTTAGCCAACAATTGGATGAGTAAGTCAACTAGCCAACTAAGTTTACGAGGCTTGCAACGCGTTCAACATAAACATGTTAGATTTTTAACCGAATTGCGTTGCAATAGAATAATTGATGTGTTTTGTAAGTGGGACAATCGTCAGCAGCATCTTGGAAAAGATCTGAAACAACCAACGCAATTTGTGTAGCCGTTGAGCCGAGCTTTAAGCACGACCTTATACCTCATACCTCGAACTGCTACAGGCCTTGAAGTTGGCCTGTTTTTGGACCACCGAGGTATTCATCCGCACTTATGGCGTAATGGTATGGTCTTACTAAAATTAAAAACCCCATCCCCATGAACATGTACTACTGGGAAGAGGTATTTAAAATTGCAATCGGGCTCAGAGAGTTCGAACTATGGTCGTCCAATTTCTATGACCATGTTGAACCAAAAGAAAATATTTTTCCCTTAACCTTCGATTTTAAAAGGAGATTCAGTACCCCACTTACCACTTAAAGTATTCCTAATAGTAAAGAATGGGCGAAGGACGTATTCACAGAACAGGAAGAGATAGACCTATATACTTATACTATATTTATACGCACATGAAAGGTTGACAAGTAGAATAAACATACGAAAAGCCCATCTCGATAGTTGCAGGTACACAAAATGGCAGTGGTAAGTGTTGGACAAAAGGGATCAACATTTTTCAGCGGATTAAACACACACTCATGTCAAATATTGAAAATACTTGCAAAGTGGTTGGGCATTCCTACTATAGAGGTATGCAGAGCCATCTAGAAAAATGAAATCCATTCTTCACCTGTGTTGCCACTGTTAAGCATATAAAAGTAGCAGAATGACGCTTGTACCTCGATAGTTACTAATTTGGTTAACTGGAGGATCTAACAAATTTAGAGCCTGAGGAACTCTTGAGATTCGTTGTATACATAAATCTGGATGGTACAAACAGATGACAAAAGCGTCCAATTTCTGCATTCAACAGGTTTTTAAGTACCCAAGTGTTTCCTGAAATTAGACATTAGAAATTGAGTAAAGCCATAGTAAAAAGGGAACTAATTTACCTAACCTCACCAACGCAGAACACCGAGCCGTTCATATGTCAAATTTGAAAAGCTTTTCGGATTTCAACCTAAGACCCCTTGCTAAGTAGTTCAGAGCATAAGTCGGTTTAAATTCACTTAGAGTTGGGCGATTCATAACAAACAATTGTCTCTTGTCAGTATAGTCATTCCACAGTAAAGTACAGCTAGAAAACTAATGCCATCCTCTCTTTCATTGAGATGGCAATGTCCCCAACCTTAAGTACCTGAGAGATCTATCCTGCAAAAAATAAAATTCCTTGTTTATCCTTACAGGTCGGTGTTCCGGTCTTGTTCTCTTGACAAGTTCATTTTACTCTTTTGCTTTCAGAAAATTGTTGCTGAACTCTATGTTTCCAGAGAGTCGTTGGATTAATTATTTTAGCTTTCGACGTTCAGGGAGCTAAAAATATATTAATTAACTACTTTCAGTCGGTGCAACGTGAGCATAAAAAATTATTTGCGCCCGAAATTATACTTCTTTTTTTTTTAAAAAAGCATACCGTATTCAACCATTTTGATAATTAAAAATTTAGATGTGATTTTAAATTGGACTGAGGGATTGACTGCATACATACGGAATAGGGAATATGTTCCCACAAAAATTGTTAATCCCATGAGGTAGATATTCATTAATAAATTTAAAAGTTGGCCATGACATTTTTTGCTTATCATACATAGTGGGATGGGACTCAATTCATTTACATTCCTTTACGCTTTAATTTGAATACACACACTCAGGCATATGTATAATTAATTCAGAAAGAGTAATAAAATTTGACATACAATTGAGGAAAGTTGATGAGGCACCGGCGCGGCAGCTTTAACAACAGATTCACTTTTCTCGCAAAAATATTTGAGTGATTTACTGACTGCCAGATGGCATGCAATCAATCACCTACATAGAACACATTTATCCAACTTATGGCGAAAGTCTTACTGGAGGCAGAACTAACTTTGCACAGAACATACTACCATACCCACCTACTTGTTTCTATGTCCCAAATAACTACTCCGATGGTGGGTTCTGGTATTTCATGCTAAAGATAATTAACATTTGGAAATGTGTATAAGTCAAAGATACTCGTAGAAGGACTGGAAAATGGACAAACATTTTGTGTCATAATCGACATAGGAAATTTCTTGCAATCAATTTCGGCTATACATCGCAAAAAAAAAGAACAAGGTGCTATTCTTCGTCATACGAAATTTCTTGGTTTATGAGATGCGTTTTTGAATGGTAACATTTTTTAAAAATTAAATTAAATTCGTTTTCTCAAAAACGGCTCTAACGATTTTGATGAAATATTGCATATTGAACACTCTTAACCTGATTGTTCAAAATACAAAAACTAATCAAAATCGTTAGAGACGTTTTGGAGAAAACGAATTTAATTTAAATTTTAAAAAATCGACATTCGAATTTTTTTCGAAAAACTGGGTGTGCAGTATTGTTAACCCCTCCAAAGTACAAAAACAACAAACCATAATCCTTGGAACCATTTTAAGAGATAATTAGTGATTAGGTACCGTTATTTAACAAGATAAAGCGAAACAAAAAAATGCCGCGATATGCCACCCCAAAAACTTTATATACGAACTTTGAAGCAAATCCATCGAACCGGTTCGATATACAGAGAGGGCAGATAGACCGACGGACGGCATTGGTGGACCCACTTTTTTTCTCTCTTTTTTTTCTAAAATTAACAAGTTATGTTAAAAACAAATCGACACGCTTCAATCAATACATGGGGAGGAGCAATTAGCACAGCAAGTCCAACATTGAATGACGTTTTCAATGATATTATTACGACCTCCACGTTCTTAGCTTCGTGGAATTTAGTTAAAATTATTCCGATACTGAAAAAGGAGGCATCAACTTACTCTGCAGCTGACTACAGGCCAGTTGCTCTTGTTCTTCCTTGTTTATTTTTTCTGTGCTGAAGAGACTTATGAATCATCAGGTAAAAAGTTGTTTCCAACTGAAGAAGTTTCTCTGCTTTCAGAAAAATTCACAGTTACACAAAAACACTGATGGTTTAGCTTTAGACCAAAACATAGTACATTCCTAGCTTTATTTTGCTAAGACCTTTATATAAGAATTATACGGATTCAGCTGCAAAATGTATGCGTTTATAACTCCCGAAAAAACCGTTTTCTACAGTAATCATTTTTCCCGAATTCAATGAAGTATTAGCAGGCGTTTCACAAGATGAAGTTGTTGGTTCTCTTCTTGGTTAGTGATCTTCCAGAAGTAATCAATTTGTTTTTAGAACACGTTCAACTGTACATCTCAGCTGTAAGCCTGAGCTAATTGCTGAAGCTATACTCTAATCACGCTAAATGTGATGATATTGGCAGGATGATTCAGTTGATATCAAGAAATCTTTCTAACCCTGAATCCCAGCTGAATTGAATCAGATGTAAGCCATTTTGTGAATGACCTGCAATAATTCAAACGATCAAATGCTCAAATGCTTCAACAAAGGACTCACAGAACCCCAGGATATTTCCAAATCATCGGCCTCAACAATCGCAAGGTTCATCAAAGACCTAGGATTGTTGCCAGACCAAATAAATTACTAACTTAATAGGCCGCACATCGCAGTGCTAATCAACCCCACTCTCTAAAAAAAAGAAACATTTTATTGAATTGATAGATGGGTGTTTTGCAATATAATCACGAGATTTATAGCTTCTCGTTCAACACCTAGGGTACTGTTTACTTTCAGTTTAGATCATGAAAGCCTTGTCTGTGGAATAAAGGACTTTGGTGTTATTTTTGATAGAAAGTTGTCTGTTTCAGAACATGTAAATTCTATAGTATCCAAACCGAAAATAGTTCTACTCTGAAAAGTGTTTACGTATATTTAATAATACCCATATTAGAATACTACAGCGCTATTCCCTTTTTCTCGAAAATTCAGCTCTAACAGGATTAAAATCAGAGAATATATACGCGCCTTGCTTTGGGGAACTTGAGGTAGACCGAAGGGTTGCCTAGCTTAAGTTTTAGATGCGCATTAATCGACTTAAAGCCTTTAAAAAGTCCAAGAAAAAAAGGGATTTATTTTATTAAGGACTATTTTTGGTACCTACTTCACTGAATGCACTTTTTAAAAAACTTTGGTACTCAGTTTGTTTGGAGGACGATCCCAAAATATCTCTTGTCACGACTACATAGATCACCGGTGTCGTAAAAGGGATGATCAAGCAAACAATAATAACAGAATGCGCACGAGTTGAGAAAATAAAATCGTAAAAAAAGTAGATCACACAGATGATTGCTAAAACTTTTTGTTAAAATCCAACTGGCGAATCTCATAAGCACACCAGAAGGGATGCCTTTAAAATGAGAAAGAATGCACACTGGTCAAAAATCATGATTTAGCTGGACAAAATTATTTTTTTATTCCACGTTACTCGTTTCTTTGCTTATGTACACTCAAAAAAAGCAAACAACTAATGTAAAGTTTTTGTGAACAATTTTTTGTTTTAAATTAAGAAAATATGTACACAATTTGTGTGAGGTAGAATCTCGCTCTTTAATCATTTAATTTATACTAGCAAAAGCCAGCAGAAGTTGTCCTGTCTGTAAACATTTATTCGTCGGGTTTACATAGGTAAATGATTCTGAAAATCAAATTTCCGAAAGGTGAAGATAAAAATTCACATTAATTTTTGATCTACTGCAGTGCCATCTATTGGAAATGTATATCAAAATGGATGGCATAAAAGCGTTTTACCATCAGCAACAGATTTCATATTAAAGTTCCACTTAACTTTGAACGGAAATTTACTTTGATAACTAAAGCTGTTCTCATTTTTGCATTCATCAATTAGCTTAAAGTGACAAATTTGAAGCTACCTTAAACAATTATTTTTCCAGGGATTAACGAAACTTTTTAGCATGATGAAGTTTGGAAAATTTTCAACAAGCTATAAATAATTAATTTTGAAACAACAACTTTTCTGATTTTTCTCCAGCTAGACCATGCATTTTTTTTGTTGGTGGTAAGGGCGAATTTACAATAGACGTAATAGGCTCATTGCAAGCTATATTACTTATATACTAACTTAGAAACTAAGATTGACGAACTTATATGGGAGAAATTGGGAAGGAGATCAAGTTTAAGACAGGCAGTGCTGCGATTGAAGATTTGTGTTTACTTTTCGCAGCATCGCAGCTACGTCCCGGCGTTCTATAATGGTATTCAAGTTTATAAGTTTAAGGCGGTCTTGACAAGGACTCAGGAAAATAGTATCGTTCCAGGATAATTCTCGAAGTAAATGATGAAGAATGCTCTCGATTCTGGATACATGAAATCGCTGAAAGGGCGACCGCACTTAACTGGCGTTTTCAAAGAGGGGTCGAAACAAAGGATATGTAGAGGGATCTTGTCACATAAGGGTTGGCGAATTCCTTGGACCACCGTTTAACATAAACAAGTGAAGTGTTAGCGTTAAGAATTATCTCATCAATATGCGAACGGAAATTTAGCTCCCTGTTGTAGAGTATACCAAGATCGCGAAGATGTTGGCTGACCAAGGAGAAGGTACATATATTCGGGGAGGGGACTGGTTGCGCTTACGAGTAAAGTTCATAGACTGACAATGTGAAGCTCTAAGCAGTTTTTAAAGCACCAAATCGAAAAAATGATCAAGGTCTTGATGAAGGCGACTAGAGTCTTTGAGTGAAAAAATGGATTTGAAAAATTTTGTCAGCAATTAAGAAAAGCGGACCTAGATGACTACCTTGGGAGACACCAGAGGTTGCCATAAAAGGAGCCGAGAGGAAGGATCTGAAGCGAATACTATAACAACGGTTTTATTAGGTAAGAGGAAATCCATTTTAACAATATAGGTCCGAAACCTAGGGCAGACAATTTGAATTGTATTTTTACCACTGCGTAATGGAAAGGTAAACAGGGTGTTACCCACTTAATGTTCAATACTTAAAGATACGACTTGTGGACGTAGTCTAAGGAAAAAAAAACGTTCTAGAGTAATGCTATATTTCTAGAGATTTACCATAAACATTTTTGGCTTTTAAACCAATATTTAAAATAAATCTAGAAAGAAACTGGATTTTCATGGAAGAATCGATTTATGGACACACTAAATACCAATTTATGTCAAAAGTGACATTGGTGCTTGAGAATTAAGAGCAAATCAGCTTTCAGCTCCATAAAGAAGCGTATACCCTGTTCACACCGCACTTAAATTTGAGGTTTCCACAAAAATATTTCGATATCTCGTCAAAGCATTCACACCGAACACTACCTAGGTTTTGTTTGACGTTTTAGTCAGCCATCGAAAAAAAAGGCGAATAAACAATTATTGGGTTCAAATTGCAAGTGCACTGCAAGTCCACTGTAAGCTAACAACTCCTATGTCTTCATATAATTCGTGTGATCGTCGTTCAAATAATCGGTAAGCTGACTCTTAGGTGACTTGAAGTTGACTTGTAACTCAGTTGAAAATCTGACAACCGCTTGTCAACTCCTTTGTGGAACTGGTGGAATGTGTTAAGAGGTGCGTTTGCTTCGACAAACTCGCCGTTGAAACCAGATTCTGAGGAGGTTTCATCGAAACGTCATACAATAACGAGGTTTGGAAATCTAAAAAATGTATGGGAACAACAATGAAGCATGCAATGCGCATGCGAATGTTTGTGTATAATTTGGGCTCAAGTTCAAGATGTCTGCAAACATTTTGATCATGGAATGAGGGTACATTTTGATGGTAAACATTATAGGTGGGTCAGCGGAGTAACGAAACGGAATGATTCTATTAGAATTCACTTTATTGAAAAATAAGAAGAGCGCCCTAAATTTTAACATTATGAAGACATTGATACTAAAATATCGACACCAAAACTGTGGGAATTGCTTAAAATCACCCATAGTCCAAGAAGTGCACATTTCTATCCCTCATTCCCAGATACTATAAAAAAGAAAGAGAACTACCAACGCCGGTCGGTCGTCAATTCTATACAAAAACATAAGGAAAGGCTACAGTCCGCTTGGAGCGAACAGTATGATACCCTATCCCTATCCCTATATGCCCCAAAAAAAACCTTAAGAAGATGATGGATAGCATTTTATTTCATTCTATAAAATTTAGAAAAAAAAAAACATTTTTTGAAAAAACGCCCCCAAAAAGTGGGCATGGCCAAAAACTTTGTATGGGCGATATATTGGAAAAAATATTGGCTAAATATCTTGTTAAACATTTTTTTTCGGTTTCTATGAAAATTATCGAAGAAAACAGCATTTTAGTGAAAAACGCCCACAAAAAGTAGGCGTGGCAAAAAACTTTATATTACAAACTTATAAAGGAGGGCATTGCCTACATATCTTGTGAAGGTCGTAACACTCTATCTCTCTAACTTTAGCTTTAAAACGGTTTTTTCTAAATTGTAGGCGTGGCAGTGGGCGTATTCAAAAAAATTTTACACTTAACCATTTCGGAGCCCTAGGGAATATGTGGTCCAAATTTCAGCTTCCTAGCTTAACTTTAAAGGCCTAAAAATTGCGTACGGACGGACGGACGGACGGACGGACGGACGGACATTGCTAGATAGTCTTAGGATTTGGTCCTGATCATAAATATATATACTTTTATGGGTCTACGGCGAATATTAAGGGGTGTTACAAACTATGTGTCAAAATTAATATACCCTTAGGATAGGGTATAATTACCTCCATCGAAGTGACTCACCAACCATCGTCGTCTTAATGACTAAACTAAAGCAAAGTGGTTTCTCATTAAAGATAACACCAAAGGCATCATCGCCGTCCGTCACTATAAAGAATCCGTTCGCCTCTCACGGGATGCCAGTGACTAATTTTAAAATAAGAAATAAAAAAAAACCCCAACTTAATCCACTTACCTCAATCTTTCCCGCAGCAGTCTTCGAGCTTCTTTATCCCGTTCGAGTATAAATAAAATCCTTTTAAATTCTTGCAGTTTCTTTTTTAAATTCTCTTTCGTCACTTCCACACATATTCCACTGTCCACACTGCAGTCCAGCTGCACACTATTGCCACTGGTGTCAAAATCAGCCATTCTCAAGCTTTTTCCACTTAAATAAATTAACAAAACAAAACAAAAATAATATTTTCACTTAACACAAAGTACCGTTACAGTAATTAAAGAACCAACAAATCTTCCGTTTACTAGACAACACATTTCTTGGTACATTTACACGTGGATTCCAATTTAGATCTCAAACTCATTTGAATGAAATTTTTATATATTTTTTTTTTAAAGTTTTTCATTCGCTCGTCTTCGTCTGTGTCTTCTTTTTGTTTTAGTTACTTAAGAGTAGGTAGTATTTTATCTTTCGTTATGAGATATCGCTCTCAGATAAAATAAAAAATCGTTGTTTCGTTATCAGGTGCAGCTCCAGCTATTAAACGTCGTTGTGTCGCTGCCTTGTGGTTCAGTGTCACCTGGAAATACACACAATTCAAACAAATCCATGTAATTATTTATTTACTTTTCGTGTGATTAAAATTTAAAATTATTATTTTGCTCGCAACTCTAACTATGTAGATACAATGGGCTACGACGAAGAGTATCTTTCTCACACACATAAGATGAGAGCGCAATGACATAGCACACAATTGCTGCTGAACTTGAGAGCACACATAGTGTTATTCCCATGCCAGAGCATAAATAAAGATAAACAAAACACACGGAAAATAGTACCTAATAAAAGTATCTTAAAAAAAAAACAATCAAATGTGTACTTAGGGACGATTATAGCGCAACTGCAATCTTTGAAATTAGCTAAAAGTAATTTTACCCACTGAAATTGAATTGAAGTAATGGAGGGAGGGAAGATAAGGAGGTTAGGGGTTGGAAACGGGAAGCTGCGATAGATATATGCTGTGCTGATGATGCACAGTGCTCACCCACAGAGATGGGAGAGGCACTTTGGTGTAGGTATAGAAAATAATTTATTCATGGAAATTGAATGCTTTCCTAATTATTCCACAGGTGTGTAGCTATCTTCTTTTTTTTTGGTGATGTGGTGATGATATTGGGCGAAAGCATTTATGTCAATAAAGCGGCAGCGTTGTTAATTGCAATGTTGTGTCACATGGGGCGTCCGCGTCATGTCGATTTAGGCTACCTCTCAAGGCGGCGGCGTTCGAAACATCGATATTGATTATGGTTTTTTTTTTTTAATTGCTTGCTTGTGTCGACTTGAATTACCTTGTGAATACGTTAAGCGAAAATGGAAATTATTTGGTTACTTAAATTAACATGTCCTACATTCACATGAGGCAGAGTAGAGCTGTTGATGTGTTTTTCTTTTCTCTGATCCGACCGATAAAAAATGCATCTAATAGGGGTACATGTATTGACTTCTTAATATGATCCATAACATAGATGATATCACGCATCGTGAAGATCTTTGAAGGGTAACGGTAGCACAGTGGTCACAAAAGCCATTCCATCCTTAATCAATTCATATCTTTTGTAACTTCAAAACAAAGAAATAAATCTCTTGTTGCAAGTGGACAAAGTTATGACCAGGATTACAGAGATCATAGGTTAGGTTAGGATAGATGGGTTGAAATGTAGTTACCTTCTGCCACACTCAGGTCTTGTGGATCCATCAGAGGGTGATACGCGGGTTTAGCGGCCTTCTTTGTGGTTCCTTCCCTCCGCTTATGGCTACTCAACTCTATCAAGCAGAAACCTGCCAAGATTCGAGAGTGAGACATTTGACAATTCCTCAATGTCTAGGTAGAAGAAACTTCCAAGTGTTATGTTTCTTAAGTAAGAGATAGTGAGCTCCTCATCGCCGCAACCTCTACAAATGTCTTCATCCTTGCAATTTTGTTTCATTTTGGAGGAAAATTATGACAAGCTTGAACAGCGATAATCATTCGTACTGCAAAAGCTTTTTGGTTCGGTTTGTATTATATTCTGGGCATAGTTTCCGTGTAATCTCACAGGTGGTTATAGATTTCCACCTATTGTTGGCTTTCATTCTGATCTTGTATTTCACTCGTTCTCTGAGGTTGGAGAGTGGTGGGTTGATCGACTGAAGTGCCTGGTCACGATTCATTTCGGATCTTTTTCTTGCCAGCTCGTCGGCCATCTCATTGCCGGTTATGTCCCTATGTCCAGGAAACCAGCCAAGATTTGGTTTCGATAGCATTAAATCCCATAATTGGCGCTTGACTGTCAATGGAAATGGTAATATCATTCCGTGGTATTGCCGACATTGATACAGTATGGGCCACTTCCGCGATTGCCAGAACCTCAGCCTGGAAAACACTACTGTGATCAGGGAGTCTGAAGGAGTGGTGTATATTAAATTCTTGTGAGAATAGACCGGCACCTATTCTACAATCCATCTTCGATTCATTTGTGTATATGGATATCGATTTCATTTTTGTCGGTTCATTCGTTTTTCATTTTTCCTTGCTCGAAAAGGAACATGATTATGGTCTGCCAAAGTCCATGCAGGGTAATATGTAGTCGGAGCTAGCGTTGTCTCCTACATACATTTTCTCTGCGTGCCCTACGAGACCTTGGTTCCGGCAAACTATTTGACTGATCTTTAAGGCGCTCTTGGTAGCTGATCACTTCCAAACCAGCGGTTAGTGTATTTCTTTTTTCACCAGTCTCTCTATTTCCGTCAATAACTAAAGATTGGTTAATTTGTCTGCGGCTTGTCACCAGGCTATACTGTCATATGTGAGTATCAGTCGTACAATTGACAATTATTTTGGGTTTTGGTTCCCATCTTCTGTCGAAGAGACGGTTCCATGCATAAAATGTATTTGCCAACTTTCTAAGCCGTTCATTGACATTCAACCTCCAGTTAAGTTTCCTATCAAGGATGACACCTAGATACTTCGCACTCTTCGCCACCTTTAGAGGAATCCCTTCGATAGCTTCCGATGACAATGCCAAATGAGCCGGTCATGCCAAGATTTTTTCAGTTTGGTGCTTTGACGCAGAAGCTTCTTCAGATACTTTAAATTGGGCTAATCGAATGGGTTAAAATGATCTCTAATTTGTGTTCGTATTGCAATTAGGTAATTTTTCTTCTCACTTTGTTCAAGTTCAACATCCTCCCTACCTGAACTATAGAACATTTCATTGCTATTCATTTTAGAAATGATTTCAAACACTAAAAACAGACAACGATTTGACACATAAGATTCTATATCATTCAAGTCGGGTGCAAATCTACTACAAGTTCCTCGAGTCGAGAGCGTTGAGTAATAGAGTAAAAAATCCGACCCGACTCAAGATCCTACAGCCAACAACGGTAATCGGAGTGATTTTTGCCATTGCGACTGCGGACTTTATGCCGGTGCGTTGTCCTGGAGGAAAATAACTCTTTTCTTCGCCAAATGTGAATGTTTTTGCCTCGGTTTTTGCTTAAAGCCGGCATGGAATCCAACCAGCACTCTGAAAAAACTGTCGCCAAGACCTTGTTTGCTGGCAAACCAACCTTGGCCTTCTTTGGTTTCGACTTACCAGGAGAAGGTCATCGTTTCGACTATTCCTTGGTCTCTGCTATGTCGTGGTGATTCCATGTTGTATCCACGTTGACGAAACCGCGCAAAGAGTCGCCAAAACCTCTTTTGAAGCTGTCAAACGATTTCGTCTGGACCCATCTTGTGAAAAGCTTTTTCATTTCAAAATATTTATGTAAAATAGAAATCACTGCTCCGTGTGATAAGCCTTTGGCCTCTTCCAGCTCACCCACCTTCAGTCGCCGATCGTGGATTTTATCGACCATTTCTGGTGTGGACGACCTCAATTGGACGACCAGAACGTTCGGCGTCACTTGTACTGGAACAACTGCACCGAAATTGATGGTGACTGGTTCCAATCGATGGTGACAAGTCCCCAATTATATGTATTTGTCAAGCATTTGATTGGTTTGCGTGCTAATTTTTTTGTGGTCAAAATAGTGTTTAATGAGCACTCGAATTAAAATTTTTTTTTTTGTGAATGAAAATACTCGTAAGCGCCTATATAAAATGGCTGCCACAGCAAAACTATTTGGCAGTTTTTTCTGAAAATTATGGTTCGTTCAAAGATGCTTCTTGACAAAAATTGCAGGGACTTATTGCCAAACCTCGTAAAAACCTTTTTAAGTAAGTTGCTGGTCTGTCTCACCTACATATTAAAATTTTCCAGGTTGAAATATCTTCGCCAAGTTGCCTTTCACTGCAAATATCTATTGGCTTATTACATAAAGAGTGATTTCTTAAAAGTTAAGTTTTTCAGGTTGGCAGCACTGGTTAGTAATGGCGTCCAAACGTCATATGTAAAAGTGAAAAGTTTTCATTATACTCTGCCATTTAATCATGAAAAGACTTACAAACGAGCAACGATTGCAATTATTGAAATTAATTTTTTTTTTTTTTTAGTAGACTTGCTCTCTGAAAGTTGTGAAAATCCGCTGTTTTATCGAAAAATTGTGTTCAGCTATGAGGCTCATTTCTGGCAAAACTGTCGCATCTGGAGAGATGAACAGCCATATGCCATACAAGAATTACCGATGCATTCCGAAAAAAACGACAGTTCGATGTGGTTTATGGGCGGGTGGCATCATCGGTCCAGTTTGCTTCAAAGACGACCGTGGAAGAAACGTAACCGTCAACGGCGAACGATATCGAGCCATGATACGCGACTTTTTTTTTGCTTCAGTTGGCTGAGTTGAACTTGGTTGACTGTGCCACATGCCACACACCTCGTGAAACAATGGAAATGTTGAAGTAGGTGAATTTGGTGAGCAGCATATCTCTCGAAATGGCCCTGTGAGTTGGAAGCCAAGATCATGCGATTTAATGCCTCATGATTATTTCTTGTGGGGTTATGTAAAGTCGTTAGTCTATGTGGACAAGCCGAACACGATTGAAGTCTTAAGGCTTAACTACATTCGGCAAAAAGTGCAAAAAGTGACTTTTTCAAAGCTTACATACACACGCTGCTGCCCCTCGTATTCAGAAACTGGACTAAGTATCAATTTTGACTTTTAAAAGCTCTAAGAAAGATTAACAAAAACAGGAAGAATTTGCCAACGAAAGAAGGAAACATTTGCATCCAGAGTCATCAAAGCGTAAGATCAGTAATTAGTAAATGTATTAGTTTTTTTCTAACTTTCCCAAAGTGTGCCACTTGGAAGTTAGAGGTATGTCTAACTTTCAAGAAAGTCACTTTGTGAAAAGTTGAGAGAAAAATACAAATTGCAAAGGGTGTGGAAAGAGAAAAAACCTTTTCGTGTGTGTACTTCACTTTTTGCCGAATGTAGTTAAGCCTTTACAGGACAACAACACACGTAATTCGTGGAATACAGGCCGAAATGCTTAAAAAAGTGACGCAAAATTGGACCTTTTGAATGGACCATTTGAAACGAAGTCGCGGACAACATTTACATGAAGTTGTCTTTAAAACGTAAGTGGCAAAGGCCTATTTATCGATTACAATTTGATTCAAATTTGACTGTTTTTATTCGATTTTTAAAAAAACTACGCTTACAAAATTACCCGTTATATGAGCAGGATTATTGTATTCACTCCTGGTCGGCACTCATAACTTAGATTTTCGTTAAAATTCGTATAGCGACCGTTATAATCGCCCAGAAAACCGATGTCCCATCTTTGCCAAATTGCGCCCTCTCTTATTATAGGACTTAATGACATTATTTCACTTCATCGTGTCTCAGACCCATCGACTACCGCAATGATAGTCATTAGTGGTGGTGCACCTTTCTGTTGCTTAAATTACTTATTCTTTTTTTTTTTCATTAAAATTAGAAATATATTTCCTAAACTTTTCCCAATTATTTCCCATAAGAAAAAAAAAACAAAAAACAACTAACAAAATACAAGTACCTATGTAGTAATTGTCTAGCAATTACCAGCACTCCCGGCGGCAGATAGGTACTTACTAAAAAATCGCGTTTTTTTCCCAACTACTTAGTCGGTTACTTAAAAAAATATTTCGTTACACAATTTGGCATCAACTCAAATCCTATCAAAACGACTTCAGATTTACTTGTACTGCGCGCAAAAAACAAAAAAACCCATCAACGAATACACTCTTACCTTACGTACTACTTATCCGTAGCAGATAGTGTTTTCGTTCAGTCGTGTTGATGGTTCCCATTCCGAGACGAAATCCGAGACAACACGATAACTATTTTCATGTGTACGGCCGGGGCAACTAATGGAATTGCGCTCGTCGAAATCGTATTTTATTTTTTATAATTTCAGAATGAAATTATTATTTTCTATTGATCAACAAATCAACAAATCAAAAATGAAATTAACATTCACAAAAAGTAACAAAACAAAATATGTAGAATCAATTTCGCCATGGGGCTTTTCAATTTCGGCCTGTGCGGTGACCAAGAAAAGAAAATACGCGGTGAAGCGGGCGGGTTAACAAATCTGCAAAAATAAAAGATACACAACAAATGCGAGTTGTATACGTGAAGAGTTAATGATCTTGAGATGGAAAGTATGAGAACGCGCATGGATTTTGTGCTTTCGACGACACGATGCTGCAAAAAGATCTCAATTTGGGATAAGCAAAAATCGGTGGTGTTTCTTTTTAAAATTCCTTGGCGGAGTTGGCTAACAACATCAATATTATACTAGCGAATTGCCCTCAATAGTTTGGCGGTCTGTTTGGTTGAAAATTTGATGATCTGTCCGTCCAGGGTGTCTAAGTGGGCGCGCGCCAGATTGTCTATACAGAATGGATCTAGGACAGCATACAAGTTCTATACAAATGAGGTTGTGCTAAATGAAATATCTGCGTATAATTAATTGCTGTTACTTTTGGATCTGTAAGCTTAGCTTGGTGTTTGCTTTTTGGAGAAATAGGTCTGAGAAATACCACAGCTCTTGGGAAACTATAGAAATTTTATCAGAGAAAATAACACTTTGCTAAAATATTTGAACTTGTTGTATGCTCGAAAATAATTGTAAGAACTTGTCACTCTTTAGGAGGTTATATAATGTATGTGTGGGGGATTTATCTTCTGATGCATGTGCGGAACAAGCTCGTAAGGTAGAGAGGCTTGAGAGAGCCGACCTCCGACTCGTAGAATACTCTTGGCAAAGTGAGCTGACTGTTCAATGAGGATCAGGCTCATCCGTTCCGATCACGGGTTTCCTCAAGAAATGTCGATAAGTACTCCGCGATCGGAGCATGTAGACAACGGCTTGGAGTATGTTGGTAGAGGGGTTAAATACACACATTTTTTGTATGGGAGGGGCAATGTAAAAAAAATGACTTAAAATGGGAAATAGTGTATTAAAATACAATGGCAACACTTAAAAGAAGAAGCGCCAAAGCAGTTCTGAAAGTTCTTTGATATTTGTTTTTAAATTAAGTTATTTCCGTCAATAGTTTTTGAAAAACCTACCATCAAACTCAAAATTTTGAAAATTAAATAATTAAAAATACATACGGCTGATTTTTTCAGAACTGGAAAACCAAACACTAACTCTTGTATTTACTGGCCCTGCCCCTATTAATCCCTAATCGAAAACAGAAATCCATATTGTTCTATGTCTTCTAGTTTTTGAGAAATTTGAAATTTACGAAAACTACCTTTTTATTAAATTTGAATCCCAAACAAAATAAAGTGCATGACTGCGTGCGTCTGCGTCTGCGAATGGGAAAAATTATTATTTAAATCACTTCTTAGGTTTTGCAAAATTAGATTTTCTCAAAAACGGCACCTACGATTTTGATTTTATTTCGCATATTGGACACTTTTAAAATAATTGTTCGAAATACAAAAAAATTATTAAAATCGTTAGAGCCGTTTTTGAGAAAACGAATTTAATTTTAATTTTGAAAAATAGAATAAGCAAATTTGTTCATCTTTAGTAGTTTTCGAAATATTGCCAATTTTAAAAATAACCGTTAATCGATTTTTTTTCCAAAAACTGAGTATGCAGAATTTTTGACCCCATCCCAAATATCCTTAGTACAAAAGAAGACCGAAATCCTTGTAACCACTTTCGAGAAAAATAGTGATAAGTGATTTTCACATCAAAAATTATATGGAGGTACCGTTATTTTAAAAGATAAAGAAAAAAATAAAAAGATGCCCCGAGATGTAACCCCAAAAACCATATATATGAACTTTGAAGCAAATCCGTTGAACCGTTTTGCAATACGGCGCCCGAACAGACCGACGGACGGTCTCTATACTCGTAATATCATCCCTCCTACTGAGTTTGAGTTCGAAATATCCGCACGATCGCAATAACTTTTTCTTTATTATACTAATGTATACGAGAAAGTTAAAAATGGATGTATTGAACCTCTCTACTAAAAACTGTTTGCGATTTTCGTCGCCAAAGTTATCATACTCGTGCCACCAATGCGATGATCCAAATTATAATGAAGCCGTCCACGCCCGTGAAGATCGCGTGTTTGACTTCCTCTGCCGTGTGTGACAGGTTATCCAACCAACTCGGGTCTTGCCACCACAGTGTATGCTGACAGAGTTCTGAAGGCGCCGGGCCTATGCTGGTTCTGAGTGGATCGGACATGATGCTATCCTGAATCTACCGCTCTTGGTTCGCTAAATACGACTTGAGTGTGGAGATTCCTTTCGCAACCAACACAAGACCACAGATAATAGGGCTCTGTTTGCAGCCCCAATGCACTGCGTACGTTTAGCAAGCTGAGCGTCAGTAGGCTAGTAGCACATGTTTCCAGACGTGGGTTGGTAGCGCTCTTGAGGGACCAACAAGGTTATTGCGTTCAGCAATGAGACCTGCACTTGGCCATCAGCGTAGGTGGTTGTATAGCGGAGCGAGATATCGGGTGTCCGAGCACCATGATCAGTGGATGAGTGGGCGACGACAATCTATCCAGAGTGTCGGTTGATGTGTCGTATGTCAACAATGAGTGTTCATGCCGAATGCTTTGTTGCAAAGAATAGCAAACAAATTGAGTATTAGGCGACGAATATAAGTGGCGATTCAGTTCATTATGTGCAGAAAGTGCAGCATCAGCAGCATAGATGCGCTACGGTTTTAGTGCTGGATTACACTACGAGTTGTCCAAGTTCAAGGTTGTCAACTGAACAGTGTTTCTTCTGTGTATGTCAAAACTGTATAAACAAGTCAAAGAGTCGACGAGCTTTATTTTTTTTTATTATTTATTTAGTGCTGATCTGTCAGTGTCACTTGATAGAAACAAAACCTGATCATATATAAAGTTCATAGAGGCACCCTATCTGAATCACACTGAGGCTTAAAACAATCTTTATTAAATGTTTTTTATTGCAAATTTATTGAAATTTGAGGCATTTTATCGCATTCGTATACTCTTAGGAGGCGGCTCCTTCAGTTCATAGATGCGATGATCGCTGTTAACAATAGGGTCGCATGACCCTACATAAATGAATGAAAAGATTTTAAATGCCATACAAACTGTGTTTTGTCGTAAAATGGACACAGATTAAATGACAAAAACAGTTCATTAATATACAAAAACAACAAACATAAAGATAAATAAAAAAAGTTAATACAACCACTTTGGCAGAAGTCAAAATTATTCTATATAATTATTTTTCAGTCTTAAAAGTCTTCTGTCAAAATGCCTGCATTTCACGCAAAAATCGGTTGTGTTTCCTATTTTTCAAAATATTTTAATTTAAATAACATTTTTATCGATATCAAGGCATAAAAACTTTGAACTTGCATTCTTTTTCGAAATTTCGACCTAAATTTCTGATATAAACATTTTTGTTCGACATTTGCGGACGAATTAAGAACGAAAACAAAGGCTTGTGCAGATCTAAAAATATTACTGAACATTGCTCATTGCTCCCATTTTTTATCAAGTTTTTTATAACACTACATTTATTCTACCAAACTATGCTATCACAGGACACACGCAAGACAACTCACCAAGCGCCCTTGATGAGTAGGTACGACCTGCGAACTGAACTAATTTCGTCTCTCACACTTGGCGAGCTGCATGTGCAGCCCCATTTTTTACTAATACACCATTGGGAAGGACGGATTTGCATGGCTAGCTAATGTCATTCGAAAAATTAAATTAACTATAAATGTTAAATTGTTTGGGCAGTTGGTGAGTTCTCTGTACTCGTTAGTTTTATCAATCAAATTTTAATATCGAGTTATAATTTTCTTAAGCAACAGCTTCAGGTGTAACAACGAAATTAAGGAAATAATTTTTTATGTCCATTCACTTTCCGATGTCTTCTTAAAAGTTTTTATAAAATTTGCATTTGATCTTAATCTTAATAAATCGAGATCACTAATTTTTTTTTAACTTTCTCGTATACATTTGTATAATAAAGAAAAAGTTATTACGATCGTGCGGAGTTTTCGAACTCAAACTGAGTATGAAGGATGATATTACGAGTATAGAGAAGTCCAAAAAGTGAGTCCGCCAATGCTGTCCGTCTGTCCGTCTGTCCGTCTGTCTGTCCGGGCACCGTATGGTAAAAAGGGTTGACGGATTTGCTTCAAAGTTCGTTAAAGGTTTTTGGGATTACATCTCGCGACGTCTTTTTATTTTTTTCTTTGTCGTTTGAAATAACGGTACCTGCCATACATTTTTTTTTGGAAAAATCACTTTTTGCTATTTTTCCAGAAAATGCTTTAAAGAATTTTGGTCTCATTTTTATACTAAGGATATAATGGGGGAAAAAATACTTCATACTCGGTTTTTGGAAAAAAATTTCGTTTTTTTTGTTATAAAAAGTGGAACAGCATTTTTTCTTTTTAATCTAAGGTTTTTTCTTTTCTTCTTTATTTTTTAGGTCGACAGTGTATAAAACGTTTTTTTTAACGCACCGTCACTGGAGGAAAATAAGAAATACATGTTCAGCCACTGAACAGATCTGGTCCAAGCTGAACTTGCTCAACTTTAGACGCTCTTAGGACGCAGTTACAGCCATACGTAAGACGCAACGTATGGCTGAAGCCTAAGGACTCGGTATCTCTAAGCAGGTTGGACATTAGGCTTGGCACATTCTGAGATGACTTTTGGTGAAACTATTCCTCCACATGCATTGTTCATGCCCCATGTCGACGTTCTACAGGGAGGGCCAAATACAAGTTTCTTTTTAAAATACAATGAAATGAACAAAATTAAAATGTTTCAATTTATTATGGCTTTATTAGTAAAAGGAAACATTCCCATTAATTATATAACAAGTGGTTGCCTCGTCTGGCTTCGCAGTAGCTTATTATGTCACTCCAATTTTCCAATACCTTGTTGATGGTTTCGGGCACATCATCGGTCTTTCACGGTTTCCCACAAAAAAAGTCCAAAGGGGTCAAATCGGAGCTCCGAGGGGGCCAGTTGACTTCGCCAAGACGGCTGATAACACGATCGGGGACCATAAGTGTTGTCTCATGAACTTGTGTACAGCAGGCGCTGTACAAAAAACGCACTATTTGGGCTACACAGCACTCACTATGGAAACAAGTTTTCAATATTTCCCAACGTTGTTCAAGCGTTAAGCGACTCATTTCGTTCCGCGGAGATATGATACTAACTTTCTGCCAAGATTTCTAGCGGGAAACAGCAGTCAGTCTCAAAATATCCTATGATTTAACAAGAAACCACTAGATGGCCGACCCTTTATAACTTTCTGTCATCAAAAGAATAAATACGAAAGTTTTGCGTGGTGTCAATATTTCAGAAATGTCACACTTTTCAGTGGATTTCAGTGGATACCGTTACATGGGATGCGTGACAATTTTGAAATAATAAATAAAAACTTTGCCCATTCATTTTCGTATTCGTACAGTGGTAAGAGTTCTTCAAGATCTCAACATACATTAATCCGCTAGTTCGGATGGTATTTCCCCTATCGTTCTTTCACGCTGACAAAACCACTGCGAATGCTTTTCTATTTGTCCTGTTCTTCAGGGCTCTTTCCGAGAAGGTGGAAAACAGCATTTGTCCTGCCCGTCCCAAAAAAAGGCGAATCTTCCTCTCCCTCCTCTTACCAACCAATTGCACTTACGTCCCTTCTTTCCAAGGTTATGAAAACGCTGATAAATCGCCAGCTTATGAAATATCTCGAATCCCGAAAACTTCTTAATGACCGGCAGTACGGTTTTTGCAGCAACAGATCCACTGGTTATTTGATGACTTATGGAATTCCTTCGCCGATGGCAGCACCCTCAGCTTTACATATTCGTTTCCTGGGCAACGGCACTCATCTTCGGGCGTTAAATTGGAACGGCAACGTATATCCGATCTTGACAGCATTCTTAAATGGGGTAAAACCAACAGAGTGGAATTTAATGCTTCCGAAACGCAATGCTGTCTGCTGTCATTGAAGAGAAACCCTTATTCTCTGCCATTATCCATGGATGGCACTCGCATCGCTGAAACCGAAAGACTTTCCATTCTCGGTATGTGCGTTAATGACAAACTTCGTTGGAATAACCACATATTCGATGTCGCCAAGAACGCTGCGAAATGTCTACGCTTCCTTAAGCGATGCAAGAAATATTTCACCCCTTCTGATCTGGATAGAATCTACAAGGCGTTCATTCGCCCAAAAATTGAGTTCAACGCTCATATCTGGTCTGGTGCACCAATGACATATTTGGAGCTACTTGACAGGATCCAAAAACGTGCGGTAAAACTTATTGGCGATCGAGACATCGCGAAATCACTTGACTCTCTTAGTCATCGTCGTAATGCCTCCTGCTTGTCATTGTTTTATCGGTATTTCCACCACAAGTGCTCAAATGAAATTGCCAGTTGCATTCCACCCCTACAGCAATTCAACCGCAATACTCGCCAAGCTAGGAATGCACATCAGTTTACCCTCAAGCCTGTATTCGGACGTACAGTGAAATACAAGGATTCGTTTCTTAACCGTACAACGCAAATGTGGAACGCTCTACCACGCTCTGTTTTTCCCTCACATTACAGTTTACAGACATTTAAAAACAACGTGCATCGGTATCTCCCTTTTCCTAATCCTTTACTTTCCTAATGCCCGCACTGTGTTACTCATTATAAGGGTATCAAAAATCCCTTTAGTGCGCGTATATTATATAAAAAAAAAGGGTGCCGGTTTCTGGTACTCGCAACCATTATTTCATTATTTTCAACTTACGACTACAAACCTGCCTTATTCCATTGAAAATGTTATCTCATAACAAACTTATAACAGTTACACTATTATAAAAGAAATTCCAATCCATTTTCAACACACCAAAACCGCAGGATACAAATGTACAAATTTCGCGTGATTGCAATTAAAGTGCTTTCACAATCAAAAAAAAAACAAATTTGTTTCTTCAAAATCAGTATCTAATAGGACAAAATGATCATGAAACAAAAATTGTCTAACACCATCAGAGGTGTAAACCGAATGCAGTCATACTTAATTGGTTTCGTCGTCGTTTATCTTGGAGCAGCGAGTGGTGCTATATACCTACGAGCTTTATATTGTAGCAGTCATCGCGCTGTTTTTAGATGGAGATGAGTTTAATTATGTGTTCTGGGAAACAACAATTGATGGGGTTTTTTGTTTTTTATAGTGAGAGTACCTACACATTATTATTCCACCATCAATACACAAGGTCACTGCTGTTCAAGAGCGTAAAGATTGATCTCTAGGTACCTACCTCACTACATACATGATGATCTAACATCCATTTGATAGAACTCTCCACACTTGTTGATTGCCACTAATTGAATAATAATTTATGTAAACAAAAATTAAGAAGTACCTGTGGATTTAAATGCACTTTATTCAGTAATGAAAGTGTTTTCTCTTTCTATTTTGGATTTTTTGCTTACTAAATTAATGATTGTTATTATATGACGAATGAAAGTTTCGAAAGGATAATTAGTCCGAGAATTAGTCAATGGTAAATGCTGTTGCCTAAATGAGCAGCGACTATTGCAAAAGTGATCGAAATATGTGCATACTCTATTGCTTGACCCTTACGTGATCCACTCTTGCACATGTTGCACATTTAAATATTCAAATATGAGATGGATGCAACAAATTGCATAATAAAAGGTTCCCTTCTGACGTAATGAAGGTAGATAGATGTTTGGTTAAAATTTGAATAATTTTGTGTTACCTATTCATGAATGTTGCATCGTTAATTTTATGTTGCATGGATTTTATGTAAAATACCAAGAAAATTGGAAAACATTTAAATTAGCATCTAACACGTGTAAGCGCTTGATGTACTCATTTGATCTACCTCGCATCATATCAAATCAGTCTCAGAGAAATCAACCTCCAAATCACTTTTGACTGCAGTTATCTGGCATTGTATCTCGAAGCCGCTAACAAAACGAAAAAAAAAAAAAAACAACAACTACAGTAACAATAACTCCATCAGAGGAAGTGATGATTAAACATTACCCGCCACCGGTAAACTCTGCATCGAATCCGTCTCTGACGATGTCATTGACATCTTTGTGGTGTTCGTCTTGTAACTCTTCTTCGTTTGTCTTGTTTTTTTGTTTTGTTTTTTTGTTAACCAAATATAATCAGCGAAACTTTATTTTGATTTCATCTATGGCATTTTTATGCAAATCGGAAGAGATGCGTCGCGATATATTCGATTCCCTTGCGGATAAGACATGCCAAATACCATTTAGCTTAATTTAGCATTTAAAAGAAGTAAAACGGCGCATCGATTTGGAAGTCGTAATAAAGATACTTTAATGCTTGGTCGTGTTTTGTTTAAGAATTAATTTTCTTTTGTGCGTTTTTTTTTTTTTTTGGTTTTTGCTCATTTTGTGTTGCCAAACTATTGATTCTTCTTCGGTTTGAAAGTGAAATCAATATTTTGATAAATAAGATTTAAATTAAACTTCGAGTTTTTGTTGTATACATTCTGGTCATTGTCGATAAGCTGTTTAATAAATTTATGAAATATTTATTAGGTAACGAATCGACGTCGACTTTTACTTCAATTTCTTAGGTTGGCCAAGAAACGATGGAATTTGTGTAGAAAAGTTATTTTAGCTGTGAAATTCGTCTATAGCGACACTAATTCTGAGTTCTATGATTTTGCACCATATTTTCCATACAAATGCATCGCGACTGCGGATATAACGGCAATTTCGTATATAGCGTGCGCTTTTTGCACGGATCTTTAAATAGCGGGAGAAAAAATCATCTAGTTGCCCTTTGCAAAAAAATTTGCATAGGTTTCAATTGCGCTCGACCTCCTCTTTGTATTTTCTTCAGTTTTCGAAAACAGAATCTTGCAGAACAAATTAAATGGATTGGAGTAAAGCTGCATATTTAACTTCTAATGTATTTAGGTGACATTCATGGGTGTTTAGTTTTGGAACTAATCTGGGGATATCGACTACATTATGGCACCGCCATCTATCAGACGCTCATTAATTGTTAAAGAAGAGTCGACAATAATTTGGTGACTGCAGAATAGGGAATCGAATGCAGATTTATGCAAAGAATTCAAAATGTCGCATTCCTCTCTTTCTACGATTTAGAAAAATGCAGAGAGTATACAACAAGTTTTTGAGTAGAATTCTTTAAAAATAAGAAGAAAACGAAAATTCGAACATGAACACTCGCTACAAAAATGGTTTAAATCGCAACGAAGTAAAAATATTCCCTTGAGCAGTCGCATTCTACAAGAAAAGGCTAATCAATTTGGCATCCTTCTACGGAAATAAGATTTCAAATGTTCCGAAAGTTCGATCTTTCGATTTCGACAACGTCATAACTTCGTGGTCGGCAAAATTTTAGGTGAAGCCGCAAGTGTTTCTCAAAGTGACTGCAGTGAATGGTTACAAAACGTTTTTCCAAAAATAAGAGATGGCTTTAAAAATATTAAATGCTTACCGGTTGAATATGAAGCCAATAAAAAGGCGTGGATGACTTCTGCAGTTTTTGAAAAGGCTTTGGAATGCGGAGTTAAAGCGCGAAAATAGAAACAATATCTTGTCGATAACTGTCCTGCCCATCCACACATAGACAATTTGAACAAAACTTCCGTTCTTCAACCCATCGACCATAAAATTATAAAGAGTCTTAAATTTAATTATCGAAAAATATTGGCATTAAAAATGATTAATCATCTAGAGAACAACACTTCAGAATTTCGCGTTAGCCTTTTAGACCTGCACCTGTTGAGGATACCACTGATGGACTAGATAGTTTGCCTTTGGGAGAACTCGTTCAAATTTGGGCGAACGAGGAAAACTACTGTAACTCGGGGACTTACATTGATGTAGATAACGATGTTTTGACGGTTGTTGACCCTACAGATCAAAATATTGTTGAAAGCGTAGCTTAAAACGATTTGCTCTATTTGGTAAAAGTGAAAACGACATTGAAGTTTTGTGGCTTTTAAGAACTGAGAAGCGGCTACAAAACATTTTTGCTGAAAAAGGAAAACTTAAGCAGCGAAATATTACGGATTTTTTCAAGGAATGGATTTAATTGCAAACCAGTGTTTCATCTTTTAAAGTTGCGATTTTTTTATATTACATTTGCTGTTACAAGTTTTCTTTTTAATTCTGTCTGAATAATAATAAAACTATAACTAAGTTAGCATCTACGTGGAAATACTTATGACAAGCCCGCATGCCTATCAAAAACGCACATTCAGCGAGTACGACATTAATAGAGCTTACGGCCAGAGTGCATTATTCACTTGATTGCGAGCCCTATTCCTTTGGTGAATTTAAATTGAGGGTGCGTTTGACTTGAATCTGCTTTGGGATCGCATCGAATTGGAATAACCGCCACTGTTGCCAGCTGCGACAGAACTGTGTGAAATTTAAAATTAGAGGGTGCTCTTCATCAGCACATTGTGAAACGTTTTGGTTAACTCTTTGTTGAGAGGCCACCCTGATACCAGATCCTCTCAGCCTATTGTTGGTAGTGTGAACAAGCTGTGCCAGTCAACTCGTCGAAGATGGAGATAATGCTGTCCACAACAAAGAAAAGCATATTGCATATCTTATATAATGTGAACGGTTTTTTAGGCACTCAACTTAGCTTATCTAGCAAAGTGAAGTATTTCGGCATCACCCTTGACCTAACATTTTTATTGCGCAACACATAGAGGCTAGAACCTCTAAGGCTATAACACATTGCTTGCTTATGCATAAATTAGCGATAATAGTAGGAGAGCTAGTGAACGATTTGAGTAACGTCTTTTTACAAGGATAACATTTTTTTGACTAGTAATTTTTTTACCTACAAATCAAGAAAAATAATGGTCCGGCTGGCATTTGGTGGTAGCGTCACTATGCACCGGGATTTTTGAAATTGCAAAAAATTAGCGAAAAAAAACTGGCTTTCGCAAGACTACACTTTAAGTATGTTTTAGTTTCCATATGTAAGTCATTTAAAATAATCGTCTGGCAGGGTTCTGGTAGTTGCAAGTGCTTGTCAGACTAGTGTTTAGCTACTGCTTTGATTGGTGGGAGTACTAGAGCACTGTTTTTTAAAAAAACAATATCTTTGTTAATAATTACCCTATCAAATACTGTTTTAAAGCCCTAAGCTTCTAGGTTTTATTATGTTCTTATGAGCTATGCTTATTATCGAAATTATAATAAAAGGAGTAAAACAAGAATTTTCTAATTGTTTCCTATTTTTCTCCTTTTCTTGCTTATCCTAACAGCTTCAATCTGGTACGTTTTAGGTCCTTCTGCATCAATAAATGTCTGATATATCCCACATTGAATGGAAAAACATGTTTTTTTCTTTGATGATCGATAGCTCAGTAACCAATTATCGCACGGTAAATCTAAGGGCTTGTTCTGGAAACCTTCATGGCCATCTATGAACTTGCTACGAAAAACTTAGTCATTTTTCACTGGATTCCAGCCCCCAGGGGTTTTGCTGACAACGAAGCGGCTGACTCACTGGCTAAAGTCGACGCAACAACACCACTTGTCGGTCCAAATTCCTAATTAACCTGAACAGGAATTGTCTAAAAATCATTGTCTTCTGATCAAACACATTCACCGCATTGGCCTCCCACCAGACCCTACATATAGACTTTGTTTAGAGAGTGACGAATCATCTCTTCACCTACTCATGGAGTGCCCGGCTCTCTTTCGTCTCAGGAAAGACATCCTCGGTGAGGAAATCATCTCACCAACAAACCTTGCAACCCTGCATCCAGAGAAGATTCTTGTCTTCCTGACTTCCTCTGGAGTCAAACATTTGCTCTAGGACCCCTCCAGGGAAGGCACAATAGTAGAGTACAAGAGCCGTTTGTAGGTCCTCCCAACTTTATATCTTATCTAATCTAAGGGCAGTTTTACAAACTTGAAAATAGTTCCTGCAAGATGCTTTCATCATTTTTTTTTAAAATAAAAATTGTATGTGCAGTGGCTCAAATGAATAATTGAGGTTGAGGTGAATAATTGAAATATCTGAGGCTTTTTGGCATAAACCTGTGACTTAAAGTAGTCACAAGGAAAGAAGCCTGGGATGGTTAAATCGGGCGATCTTGCTGGTCATGCCAAATCGCGGACAGGAAATGCTGCCTTCACAATATCCACTGTGGCTCGTGTTATGTGTGCGGTTGCACCGTGTGCGGTTGCACCGTCTTCAAGCTGTTCATCAAGCCCCGCTCATTCAGTTCCGGCAGTTAAAAGGTATTTATCATGGCTTTATACCGTTCGCCAGTATAAGTGACCGTATTTCCGATGGCGTCCCCAAAAAAATACGGCCCAATCACTCCTCCCACCTTTGAGTGGATGTAGTGCCTCTTCAAGCATCGTACGCTGATTTCCAGTGCGCCAGAAACGAATATTTTGGTTATTGATGGAACCGCTTAAGTGAAAATGTGCCTCGTTGCCTATAATTACAAAATCGTCCTCTTCGTTCTTCAGATTGAGGATAGCTTGACAGTAATTCAAAAGCGACTGACGGTCAGCAGGCATTGTCTGTTTTTATACTGCAGTTGTCTAGTTCACAAGTGTCAAAAATGTTTGGCCATTTGCAAAAATCATAATATCATTCTATAGGGTGATTAATTTTGGCAGCTTTGTATAGGGTATTTTTTTTAGAGGTATTAAACTTTGAAATGGAATAAAGCGGAGATGAATTTGTTTAAATTGACATGAAATTTATTTTATTCGAAAGATAATCTTCCGGCATTAACAATTAAATGTGATTTCTGCCATATGACCGCCACGGCTAGCTCGGACATAGTCTATTCTGGAGGTCCAATTTCCGATGTCTTTTTCCAATATTTGTGGACGTATATCGGTAATTACGCGGCTAATGTTGACCTTAAAGTGGTCAATCGTTTCGGGCTTATCTGCGTAGACTACATATCCCCACATATATCCCCACAGAAAATAGTCAAGCGGCGTTAAATCGCACGATCTTGGAGGCCAAATCACGGGTCCGAAACGTGAATCTATGCGGCTACCAAACGTTTCCTTCAATAAATCAATTGTGGCACGAGCTGTGTGACATGTTGCGCCGTCTCGTTAAAACCACAGCTCCTGGCACATCATGGTTGTTCAATTGAGGAACGAAAAAGTCAGTAATCGTGGTTCTATAGCGGTCACCATTGCCTGTAACGTTCTGGCCAGGATCTTTTTTAAAGAAGTAAGGACCAATTATTCCACCATCCCATAAAGTACAACAAATAGTCAGTTTTTGTGGATGTAACGGTTTCTCAACATACACTTGAGGATTATCATCACTCCAAATATGGCAGTTTTGTTTTCAACCAAAAATGTGAGCTTCATCGCTAAAAAAAAAAAAATTTTCACCGAATCTACGTCGAATGTTCAGGCGTCCGTCTGTTCATGTTGAAATGCCCAACCAAACTAAAAGTAAATCACTTGACAGCTGACAAAATGGCCGCCAGTTAAATTAGTGTTACCAACTTAAAGTTCTCTACCTCTAAAAAACAAACACCCTTTATTTGCTGTACGACCATCTATGTATCTCAAAATAACAATGATAAGCCTGGTGAAAATCACCTAAGAATTTGGAATATATCCTTTAATTTGTTTGCCCTAGCTTATGCACTTATTTTTTCTTCTTTAAATGTATTCAAAATTAAATTTTACGGTACGTCAATAAGGTGAGTCAATTAATAAACTTGAGACAAAACTTTTAAATTGCCAAAAACCATATGGCAATTCCAATGGAAAGGCGTCGCACGCGCAACACAGTTCCTCTTAGGCAGGTCTATAAATTACTACTACTATTCCCATTCCGATTGCAAATTCCATCAAGCCATGTAGCTTCAAAGTCGCATCGCATACCCAAGTCAACTTAGCAGCGAATGTGTGTACCCAATTTACGATTACTAAATCTAAATTACCCAATAACTGTTTCACATCTGGACGGGAGAAGAAGAAGAGGAAAAAAAACTATTTCAACTTAACTATGACTAATAAACTAATCAGTTCACGTCTGAAGGTATTTTTCGCAAACGTGCTTCGGTCGCACTAAAACTTTAAATATTCACAAACAAACATTTGGCATAAAAAAAAATGTCATTCAATAAAAAACTCACGTAGTATATCGATCAAAAGTAGGTATTCATTGGACACAATTGAATTTCGCACAGGTGAACAATCTCTTTTATTACAAAAAAAAAACAACTTATACGGCATTTGAGAAACGATCAACTGCTGCCAAGGGAAACTTTTCGTACTAATTGCAGACCCCAGGTTGATGTTTCCGTCAAAGAAGAAAAAAAATTCAATAATGACCTTGAACGATTCTAATTTTTTGCAATCGAGGCTTTTCGATTAAATTGGTTTCCAAAAATTTAATTAACATTAATTTTTTTTAAGCGGGGAAATTACTATTCAAATTAGTACCAAACTCGCTGAGCATCAAAGTCTGTGTTTGTTAAAAAATAAAACAAACAAAATGTTCGCGTGTGTTGTAACACTTATTGAGACACTAAGAGATGTGTGTGGGTACTTTTAAAATTTTAGGTCAATAGTAATTAGGAACACACCACATAATTGGCAGATAAATATGCAAATTCTATTTGTTTGTTTTTATTTGGAGATGGTTGACGTGCCAAACCTTACGAGAGAGCTTGAACTTGCTGCTGAAGTGGAGTACCCCTTTAAGTAAGGAAAAACCGAGGCGAGATCTTGTCAAATAGAATTTTATTTAAAATGGCTTTATGTCGTTTGTGTCACTGCAGTGTCTTGAAGAACTACAGAAACTACCACATATTTTCAGATGTGCATGACTAACGTAATTGATTTTTAATTGATACATTTTATACATTTTTACAGCTTCCATGTTGCGTGACAAGAATGATGTAATATTTTTATTTGAAACCTTAACTTTGACAGCAAAATTAAAGAGAATACAATAATTTTCTGGTGGAATTTTAACAATCGCTATTTTTTCGTGACGTTACGTTTGAAGTTACGAAGATTACGATCGGGTAGCGTATAAGGAACGTCACTTGTCAGTTACGTTACTTAAGGAATTAAAGAAGGAATGGCTATGTGTGTTACATCATTAGAGTCAAACCTCTACACCGATTGACTTCATTTTAACAAAATTTGTTATTTGGGTGATGATATTTGGAAACAATGTAACTTCTAAAACTCAAGCAGCTATAAAAGCCCTAAGCTCACCAATTATTGACTCCAACTTTCAACCTCTTCAGGCACTTAGTATCAGTATGAAAGAGCTGACGAATTCGCTAGAAAAGGCTCGGAGACCCCAATTATAGGACCCGAGCCTTTCTGTCCAATCAACAAATCAGCTATTAATCCAAAAATAAAAAAGTTTAGAACACATAATGGGCATCTCCTCTTGGGAAAGCATCCCAGGTCTTAGACAGGCCAAAAAAGTTGTACAGCCCTTCAGAAACGATGCCAAGAAGATACTTAATCTATCTAGGCCACCCCAGATTAAGATATCACCTTCACAAACTAAAAATAGTCGACTCACCGGAGTGCGAACTTTGTCTTGAGGAAGACGAAGCTGCAGAGCACATCATATGCGCATCATATAGAGTGCCCGGCTCTATATGGAATAAGAGGGACAACTTTTCTTAGAGAAGTAATTAGCACTGATGGTACTAAGAATCTTGCATCATCAGCTACAGTAGGAAAGAGGCGCTACTTTCCTAAGCTGAATTTCTAATATTTAGCACAAAAGGTCTTTTAGGTCGAACTCGCATCGGCTAGTCATAGGCTTAAAAAAAACTTCTAAAGCAATGGTACTGATTCAGCTTCTTTTCAAGCAATATTTAAGTGGATTTTAGAGTTTCTATCCCTTGCATGGATGTGTTAAGAATATCCCTGCACCAGCAAACCGAAAAAGTTTAAATAAAATAAATATTAAGCGTAAACGGCTCATGCAGGACGTAAAGCCTAGCTTCTCCAATCATTGTGGTGCTAGGATATATTTTTTGAAACGAATCGAAGGGACCTACTGAAGAATCTTCTCATGACAGTTGTTACTCTTGGATGTTAGTCAGACCTTCGCAAGAGATGGGGCAGCGAACAAAAACTTTTTAAGGTGTTACGGGTCGGATTTGAACTGGTGACTTAGTAAACCAACTAACCACTTAACCGCTAAGCCACCGAAAAAGTTAGCTTATCGTCAAAGGCGGCTGATTACAGGGGACAAGCCAATTCTGGCAATTTGTAACGTCTATTGTAATCCTAGCAACACATTTGAAATCTTAAAATAAAAGGAACGTCATCTATAAGGGGCACCACTGATCCTCGGTCGAGGCTATTCGGAATGCAAAATGTAAAGACTTAGACAATATGCAAAAAATTAGGCGAAACCTGAAGGTCGCGATTTGCGAATTTGGAAGTAAGAGCTATGCTCTGTCAGAGATGATGGTTAGAAGGCGACTGGACGTCTTGTGTTGTTCAAGAAATGAAATGGCAACACATCGGAAGTCGGGGCGTTCCTTTGAAGTTACGACGAACGCTTACAAGATGTTCTTCTACGGAATCAATCTGCAGAGTTACTTAGCAATGTATTGATCATTTCCATCCCAGCAAGCCCGTTTGATGTGAAGTTGGGAAAATTATTAGCACATATGCATTCTGTTTACAGTTTTATACAACCCCATCAAGAACATCGCCATTGTTTGTTTGCGGTGATTTGAACGGACACGTCGGGAAGTCTAATGCAGACTTCTTTTGGAATTCTAAGCATGTGGAAGTTATACCTTCGCATCGAGCTTAGTACCATGTCCGTCAAACAAAGAGGCGGTAATGAAACCCAGATTGACGACCATTTGGGGACCATTCTGATAATTTTCTTGCTGCAGCTAAATTCAGAGGTCGACTATTCACCGGGAAGAAGCTGCGAACTGCACAGAGAGAAGAAATTCGACATTGGATGGCTAAGCACTGATCCTAAAGATGCGATCAGACTGTCATCCAAACTTGTCATCCGGATGGAATAGTGACGACAGGGTGTTATCGGGATGACAAGTTTGGATGACCGTCCGATCGCACCTGAAGTAAGAAACTCTCTCATTATTCAATAAGGTAGCCGAAACTAAAATCGAACCCAGAGAGAGACATGTACACATAAAAACGCTCCAGCGGAAAACTAATGCAGTAAAGGCAGAAAGAGATGATTATAGAACCAGGGGAAGGACGGAGAAAATGATAGGGTACATTCTCAACTAAACAAAATCGAAGAGCCTCGCGATCAAAACAACATCCGGAGATTTTATAACTGGCTGCTGGCTTTAAGACCGGAAGGCAGACTTTTCGAAACACGAAACCCGAAAACAAAGTTACCGTCGCGCAGAGAATAGTAGATTTATTTAAGCAGTATTTCGAGCAGATGTTAAACGGGTATCATGAAGAGAGAGTCATAGGGCAAGAAGAGAACCCATGTCCAGTCAATAAAGAACCAAGCCACTTACTCCAGAGATGTCTACCTGCAGAGCTTTTCAATTACGGAGGTAAAAAGTGGTTTTTGCACCAAATTATGATTCAAGTTTGGGTGAAGGAAAGCATCGTGTGACTTCTTTAATCTTGTTCGTGAGTATGTAGAGCTTAGGGCAGGTGTCAATACAGAAGGCACTATCTTCTAACAGATCAGGCTTTCACGGATATTCAAGAAATTGCTTGTCGTTGAAGTAAATGGGTACAAGCCGAAATATATGCTTTCAACAAACATCTGTTCGGCTTCTATGACAAAACGTAATGTGCCAGAAACTTCGAGGTGGTAGGTAGTTCATATACCTCGGGGTAAACATTAACTCTACGAAGGACAAGATTCGACTTCTATAGACTAGGAAACCGATGCTTCGGTTTGGTTCCATTTGTTTCGCAATGGTTTCAAAACTCCTGATTCGATGGATAAAATGTACGCCCTCCAGGACCCTTATCCTGCCAGTTCTGCTTTACGGCGCCGAGCGCTCAATGATGAGCAGGAGAAGCGATGTGAATGAAAAATTCTTTGACGGATATTTGGCCCTGTTTACGATAAGGGCGAATGGAAGAAGGGATATGGATGTAATTCAAAAAGTAAAAAAACGTAGATTACATTTGCTCAGCCTCATCGATCGAATGGACAGTAGCAGTCCTAAGGTTCGAGACGACAAGAAACCGAACCGATAAAGACCAAACCATCGCGGATGCCAGAGTGCTTGGTCTGTGTAACTGCATGCCAGCCAAGGCTACCCTGTCTAAGGCAAAGACTCTTCAAGTATCGGGAGCAAAATTACTCCTAATTAATTACTCCTAAGTAATTTTGCTCCCGATAGATTAAGATGTTGATTACTAAGATGGGGAATGTTGGATATTTGAGCTCATCAGCCCATCCCTTTTAGCCCAAGAGGTTATCCCTAATCACGTTAGGACACATTTCCAATACTAGTACAACCACGTCAGCCGCGTAAGCAACGACTTTGATTGCGTGTCTCTCAAGCCCCAACAGAATTTTGTTTCGGACGAAATAACCTCTCCTTGAAGTCAACCCCTAATTACTGATTTAGTTAAAAGACTCTTACCTAGGTTAGCCTGAATGATCCTAGTTTTTAGCATGGAGATCATCCATCTAGATACGAATTCGTCTACACCTAACTCGATGAGAGATTCTTGGATGCATTCAGTGTTGACATTGTCTATGCCTAGGAAGGTAGCTACTACCTAGTGTGTAGTTTCGTGAAGAGCTGTCTTAATAGATTTAGCTTTAAGGTACTCGCGCTGAGATTTACACAAGGGAAACCTGCCTAGGATACGTTCGAGTGTCTTTGAGACAAATAAGGACAAGCTGAAGCTTAGCTAGCCTAAAATCCTTCGTGAAGAGCTGTCTAAGTAGATTTACCTTTAAGGTAGGTGCACTGAGATTTACACAAGGAAAACCTGCCTAGGTTTGACCTTATGTGGGGATCAAGGATACGTTCGAGTGTCTTTGAGACAAATGAGGACAAGCTGAAGCTTAGCTAGCCTAAAATCCTCCGTGAAGAGCTGTCTCAGTAGGTTTATCTTTAAGGTAGGCGTACTGAGATTTAAACAAGGGAAACCTGCCTAGGTTTGACCTTATGTGGGGATCAAGGATACGTTCGAGTGTCTTTGAGACAAATGAGGACAAGCTGAAGCTTAGCTAGCGTAAAATCCTTCGTGAAGAGCTGTCTCAGTACATTTACCTTTAAGGTAGGCGCACTGAGATTTACACAAGGGAAACCTGCCTAGGTTTGACCTTATGTGGAGATCAAGGATACGTTCGAGTGTCTTCGAGACAAATAAGAACAAGCTGAAGCTTAGCTAGCCTAAAATCCTTAGTGAAGAGCTGTCTCAGTACATTTACCTTTAAGGTGTGCGCACTGAGATTTACACAAGGAAAACCTGCCTAGGTTTGACCTTATGTGGAGATCAAGGATACGTTCGAGTGTCTTTGAGACAAATAAGGATAAGCTGAAGCTTAGCTAGCCTAAAATCCTTCGTGAAGAGCTGTCTCAGTACATTTACCTTTAAGGTGGGCGCACTGAGACTTACACAAGGGAAACCTGACTAGGTTTGACCTTATGTGGGGATCAAAGATACGTTCGAGTGTCTTTGAGACAAATAAGAACCAGCTGAAGCTTAGCTAGCCAAAAATCCTTCGCTTTTGCCAACTTTTGGTACAAAAACTACTAACTGGTCATAGAGTCGAATAATTTCTTCCCTCTTCTGACCGACTTTTCACTTTTTGATGCCAAAAAAATGTGTCACAATTTCAAGAACACAAGACAGACCATTAATTGCTTAAACAAGATAAACAATTACAATTACCAAAGATCAGATTACGAAGAATTAGAGTTTTGCTTGCAGCATCAACCCATATTCAACTTGGACATAAATTTACAACCAAAAAAAAAACAACAATCACTTAATAGTGCACAACAAATATGTATGTATGATTTCACACCGTTGTTTAACATCATTGTCACGATAACAATCCAGAGCAAACCTGTTGCAATTAACAACCAAAGAGAGCAATAAACTTCGAGCGCCAGAAGTTCCACTTAATGGAGACTTTATACGTACAAACAGACATATAGGTATTTATGTTCCAAGCCACGTGATTGCAAAAAGAACACTTTACAAATTACCAATGTTAATGGGGAAGTGGAATTCAAATGTGTATCTGCAGTGTATCTGCAGTGTATCCAGCGCAAAAGGAGTCTAAAAATAAACCCAAATGGGATTATGGAAACACCTTCGTCAGACAACATCAAAGAGTGTTCAGTGCACAATCATCAAACCGTAAATTCAATTAAACTCGTAATGTACATAGTTGATTGGAGGAGGATTCGGATTGGTATAGCTGGCATAGGCCTAGGCCTAGGTGTATTTGTCAATCGACACAGTGACACATTAAATAAATTTGACAAGCTAATTGTGCGTGCGTGCGTGCGTACTGACGATACTGACCTTTGGGGAATATTGACGTTAGAAAGAACTCTCTCCGATGGTATGCGTATGCGTGTGCGTGTGCATATACTTAGTTTTCACGGTCTCCAAACTCCAATTGATAGCTTCTCTCTTCGTCGCCATTCGTTTAATAACACGAGATTTATTACAAAATATTTTTGATGGACACACACTCACTTCACTCACAGTTAACAAACAATACGATAACAAATTGACGACCGCAATAACAAAACAACAATGTTTACGTGAACTTGCTCTCTTTTCGTAACCCAACCGAACCGAACCGAATTAAATATGTGTATTATAACTATGTAACCGCTACAAGTACTCTACAAGTGCATTGCAATTGCATGGGAACTGGGAACTTAGTTGGGATCGCATGTTTTGTATCTTTGCAATCGGACAACACTTGTTTCTTTCTTTGTGGTGAGTTATCCGGAAGAAAGTTGCAACTATATTGTAGTGGACCACTCGAATCTCACGGTACGTATTTGACGCGGCACGTCTTAGGGGCCGCCAGCTAGCGCGTGTAGCGAACGTGTGAAGCTTTGAAAGGTCTACGGAAGACTATTCGCGCGACCGGACATCAAGTGGTGACCACTCTCGACTCGGTACAGTAGTAGTTGACCAGGCCAGCTGATGATGGTGTACAAAACAAAACAACAACGGTAGGGTTGTCGTTGTGGATACGGACGGGGGTGGGGAAGACCGGTTGGGTTGGGTGTTTCGGTTTTTGTTTTTTTCGGATGGTTCGTTCGACGGATTTGACAGTCACGGCTCTAAGTGTGGAGACAACGACAACGACTACACAGGTGGATGGATTCGTTACAGAGAGGCAGACTGACGCGCACAGTACACGAAGCCAGTGCCAGTGGCAGAAGAATCAAGATGAGCACTGTGGGTTTGACGACGCAAGTGGAGAAAATTCCCCATTTGTTGTGGTCAGCGCTGTTGCTGATTGGAATTTGTTTTTTTTTGTTTTGGGATACGCGAAATTGCACACGCAGCGCCACAATACGTGTGCTGTTTGATGTTTGGAAGATTTGCTAATTGATTTGACGCGTACAGGCAGCGGAATCGGATATAATTTTCTTCTTTTTTTTTCGAGTTTGCAGGATACGGATGAGAGTTTCACGAAAATGATGACGACTTGAGAGCACATACGTATAGTGTGATGATGCGGTGAACCGAGGAAGGGAATTTACACGCTAACTTACGCTGTAGGTGAGCTATTGTGTGTGCTTATGAGGGCGCGAGAGAGTGGGTATCAGGTGGAAAATTGGCGGAATTATTTTTTGATAGTGGTTGATTGTGGCGTCAGTGAGACTCAGAGCGAAATGCTACCCGGAGCGCTGTCAACTTGTGGGTGAATTCATGTTTCCATGCGGTTAATTGCTTATTCAACCACTTCACAAATTTAGGCTTACCAATGAGTGGTAGAAAATTGCTAAAGGCTTGTTAGAATGGATCAGGGGTATCACGTATTACGTATTTTATCGCAAAGTCAATTTAACCCATTTCCGGCTAACGTTGCGAAAACGCAACGTCATAAGTGTGGCCTTCTGGTACTTAACTGATGATATATTTTAATGAACTAATACAATTATCTAATCGACCTGTTTTTGGATTTTTTTCTGAAACTGTAAACAAAATCCGACATTTTGAAAATTTTGAGGTAGCATTTTTGGACTATTGAAATTTTTTTTTAAAATTATAATTTTTCAAAATCATATTAACTGCAGGTAAGAAAAAGGTTCAAATTATATTCTAAAAAAAATTTGACGCAATTTATATGATTTGCTTAAAAGCATTGCCGAATGTAGTAGCATTTGATCCCAAAATCATTTTTTGCGTTCGATATGTTTTCAAATCAAAATAAACGGTTTTTTCTTGTGAAATTGTGTGTTTATGATTATAATGTACGCATATTTGAAAAACAGGATACATATTCTAGTTCTTAAAAAAAAATCAATTCATGCAGAAGTGTTGTAAAAAAACCTATCCACATGATTTCTTAGAAATAATTAGGAAGCACCTTTTCCGGAAAGGAAACCACTAAGCCTAACCATTTTTTATGAGTGTGGTCAGGTACGGAGGAAAAAAATAAAACTATTTTTAAATATATTGGAAAAACTCATCAAGAATACATTTTTACGTTGAGCTTAGCATCCGACTTAATTGACCAACCAATCCAACAAGCAAAACGGTTTGATCGTAAGAACAGAAAACACATCAATCTTCCAATGCCAAATGCAGTGCGTGAATACAACATGACGATGGGTGGAGTTGATCTGTTTGATAATGCTACAAGCAACTATCGGATACGAATTCGAGGAAAGAAGTGGTACTGACCACTTTTATCAAACGAACTCGATGCAGCGTTGGTAAATGCATGGAAAATTCATTGCATTTGCCAAAAATTTGCTAAGGAAACTCCAACTAGAATTTAGAACGTTTGTTGTAGATTCATTGTTGCGATCAGAGTCAACTGTCAAACCGGTGCTCCAATGAAGTGATTCGTTTCGATGACGTCAAGCACACAGTCATCAAAAGCGTCGTCGATGTCGAAAGTGTTTCAGCCAGACCTATTCCTACAAGAAATGTAATGTTCCGCTTCATCCAAAATGCTTCGATGAATATCACACAAAATAAAACCTTTTTGTAAAAATATTTACATATATAATATAAATTTTTTTTTTATAAATTTGATCGTTTTAATTTTCCTAATAATCTTTGTATCACTACACCTATATTTAATATATTTGCCATAAAAATATTCAAATAATAATGACTTATTTTCCATGTTAGAAGAAAATTTAATTTCAATAATTTTGATACCCCTTTCAGCGAACGTTGCGAAAACGCAACGTCAATTTTCCGGAAAACTAAAAGATATACTATTTTTTTTATTTTTCATCTAATTAGGGCAAAAATAGAAACTATTCGAAATTTCACGGTTCTAACTCAACGGGAACTGGTAGCCGCCGGAAATGGGTTAAATCGGTTGGAAAAGGTCAAATTAACCTGACACATTTTATTTATATGGACGCAAGGAATGAAGTCCAATGATCTCCAACTGTCTAATTAATGTCTCCTGTGGCAGAAATAATGTTTTCAGGATACCATGATCCTGATACCAAGATCAAAAACTTTAATGTTATTACCTTAACTCCATTGGAATAAGCACGGAGTCCAAACTGATGGAGCATACCTACTCAGGAACTTTGGAAGTTGCAAAAGGGTAAGGGATAAAACTGCTTTGAACAACACCAAGTGGCAAATATTATAATGTTGAAAGCCCGGTCCAGGGACATTTTAGATTTTTGTCAGACGGAAACTTAAGTGTTAAGTGTTAGTTATCAAATGTAAGCTAATTATGATATTCAGTTTGGCCTAGCAACTTTCTACAGTCGATTCTGTGTATTAATACGACTTGGCTACATGAATTTTGGCCCCAATAAACAATGACCCCAAACCAAAAATGAACAATGGCCCCAAAAATTTAAATTTCTTTTCAAAACGAAAAATGGCCCCAAAAATATGAAAAACCCCAATAAAAATCTTATTTGACTAACTACTACAAAATAAAGGCCACCAAGCTTTATTATATTTTTAAAATTCTTAATGATTTCGTGATGGTAATGGGTTTAGGAGGCCTGCTGCCTCCCTGCAACCCCCCTGCTTGGTTTCACTGTTAGATTTGGAGTAGACGCGAGGTTGGGTATATGCAAACTTTGTTTATAACCAATAAATATGTGCACATACCCAACCTCACACATACTCCTAATTTAACAGTGATATTAAGCAGGGGGGTTGCAGGGGGCAGCATGGCCCCCATATTCTATTCGACTATTCTAATTGAAATAACTTTCAATGGGAAAAGTGGTATTTTTTCCCAAAGTTTGGGGCCATTTTTAATAATGAATTTTGGCCCAAAGATTTCAACTTTCGTTCCGCAAACGGCACGCAAGTTAGGCAGGTGTCTATGACATCAGTATGTGGGTGGCACACTTCGAGGCATAAAAGGATATCAAATATCTTTCTGGTTTAGGACAATTTTAACCTAAAAACCTTGAGATAACACAAATATTACAACACAAGCATTTAATTGGCATCAGTGATTTCTTCCTAATCCTTTTTTGAGATTAAACCTTAAATCAAATCAGACTTTGGAAAAAAATGGAATCCTTAAACGTGTGACTCTCCATTTTTTAAAACTTTATTGTTCAAAAAACTAGGCGTGTCAAAAAACCTTATATGACAAACTTATAAAAGGGTATACATATCTTGTGAGGTTTCTAACACTCTCTCTCTAACTTAAGCTTTAAAACGGTTTTTTCTAAATTGTGGGTCCCATTTTGGGAAATGCTCCAAATTTCAGGACAAATTTAAAGGCCTCAAAAGATGATATAGACGGACGGGCATTGCTAAATAGTCTTGGGTTTTGGTCTTGATCATAAATAAATATACTTTTAGGGGTCTATCACGAATATTAAGAGGTGTTACAAACTATGTGTCAAAATGAATATAGCCTTAGGATAGGGTATAAAAAACTAAGCTGAAGCTGCCGCATTAGTAAATCAAACGTGTTATCGGGCCCTGATATCTGGATAACATGGATAACTTTCCTTTGTTCCTCAAAGGATTTATATCGGAAAAAGTTGATTTTGAATGGCTTCTGCATTCTTACTCGGAAACTGTAAGGCCTACGAAGCTGAAATTTGAAATATAGATCGTAGCCTAAAAACGTGTTCGAGGCAGTTTAAGCACTTTAAGTTCACAGTGCCATCTAGATTGGAAAGTGGATCATGATTTAGTACTCCAACCGTAATAATAATACCGAATCGAAATTGTGGGGAAATCAGATTTTGTTTGTCAGGGTTTGTGATAGATAAAAGTTTAAAATTATTCGTGAATGAAATAAAAACTAGGCGAATATTATAAAGACTAAAAAGCTGGAATTTGGAATATAAGTAGACCATGTGATGAATAGGTACAGGGACACAATTTATTTGCTTAATTTCATGCCCACAAAGAGACTTTAAATCCAAGTTATACATAAAAAATAGCGCCATCTAGACTCAAGTGGGGAATGATAACAGTATAATTATACACAGAATCGAGCCTTACTTAACAATATGTTCCTATGTTTATATTTGTCGTCGTGTGGAGGGATTCAGGATGGTTTTACCATTGCCAAACAAAAAATAGAATGCCAGAAAAGAAACGAAAAACATGGTTATATGTTAAATTTGCAATTCCGTAAAAATTGCTTATAACATCATTCTCTAGGATCTGTGGTTTATTACGACCAAGTTCGTAGGTCTCAACTGAGTTTATACTGATATAAACCTATCGATTAAAGTATCTACTAAAATAGGAGAGAATTAACTTTTTTTAAAATATACTTCGCAATATTTATATTTTCTATACATTGTAAGCATTCTGTTATCTCAGTCAGAGTACAGTTAAGTAAGCCGATGTTTTTGAATATATATTTCCTGACTTAAAATAGTTGATATTTAACCCGGGCATTCAGCTAGTTATATTTATAAATACTTGTTGATGTTTGTCTTTCAATCAGGCTCATATGACTAGACTCATTCGAATAAAATTTTGCATAGATGTCTTTTTAATAGTGGAAAAGGATACTCCGCGTTCTTAATTTTTAAATACAGCCCGATTTATTCAGTCTTCATTAAAATTAAAGTCGCCATTAAAAATAGGAAATTTTGAGATTTTAGCAAAATTTCATTTATTCACCCTCCATTAGAGATTGCCTCCATTTACTTATCGCTAAAGCTAACTAAAACGTCAAAATTCTCCTTTTTCGCTTTCTATTAGCCTTTTTAGTCAGTTTGTATATTTTGTTCTTGTCTTTTTATTTGAATGTAAAAGTACGTTATGGAAAATTATCATGAATATTTGTTGAATTTGAGTGGCGACGACGAAAATATACCTGCCCTCGAACGTAGGCACTATTAAATGATAGAAGAAATATATATAGAAATATATTTGATCGTTTGACCAAACCTACGGTGGCTTAAGTTTTCGCAATTATTCACCCTGATTTGGAATATTCTCTAGAACGGTAGTCATTGACATAAAAGAAGTTTATATATACATAAAGGGTGATTTTTTAGCCGGTTTGGTTTTGGCAACACTGGTTTTGACAGCTGACGTGTGTTTAGTACCTTGTGTCACTGTCAAACAGCTTCAGTTTGGTTTGCAATTTAACCATGGATCGTCTTACAAATGAACAACGCTTGCAAATTATTGAATTTTACTATCAAAATTCGTGCTCGGTTCGAAATGTTCATCGCGCGCTGCTTCCATTTTATGATCGGCATTCTCGACCTTCTGAGCAGTCTATTCGGAAGATTGTGACCAAATTTCGCACCAAATTTACTTTGTTGGACATTAAACCACCAACACGTTTACGTACTGTGCGTATTGAAGAAAATATTGCGGCCGTATCAGCTAGTGTGACAGAAGACCGCGAAATGTCGATTCGGCGCCGTTCCCAGCAGTTAGGCCTTTGGTACAGCACTACGTGGAAAATTTTGCTGAAGGATTTGGGCGTAAAGCCTTTTAAGATACAGCTGGTGCAAGAACTAAAGCCAGCCGACCTACCACAACGCCGAATTTGGTGAATGGGCTCTTGGAAAGCTGGCCGAGGATCCGCTTTTTTATCGAAAAATTGTGTTCAGCGATGAGGCTCATTTTTGGTTGAATGGGTACGTAAATAAGCAAAATTGCCGCATTTGGAGTGAAGATCAGCCACTGTTTGGTGCGGTTTATGGGCCGGCGGCATTATTGGGCCATATTTCTTCAAAGATGATGCGAATCGCAGCGTTACTGTCAATGGTGAACGCTACCGAGCGATGATAACAAACTTTTTTTTGCCCGAAATGGAAGTTCTTGACTTGCATGATATGTGGTTTCAACAAGACGGTGCCACATGCCACACAGCACGCGAAACAATGGCGCAATTGCGAGGCGAGTTTGGTGAACAGTTAATTTCACGTTTCGGGCCGGTCAATTGGCCGCCTAGATCGTGCGATTTGACACCATTAGATTATTTTTTGTGGGGGTATGCCAAGGCTAATGTGTATAGGGACAAGCCCGCTTCGATTGACGTACTGGAAGCCAACATCCATGCATTCATTCGTGAGATACCGGCCGATATGTGTGAAAGAGTATGCCAAAATTGGACTCAGCGGATGGGCTACCTGAGACGCAGCCGCGGTCAACATTTGCATGAAATTATCTTTAAACATTAAATTGCAAGGTTCAAACTATCGATTCAAATAAATATTTCATTCATTTTTTTGAATTTTTTGAGTTTTTTTTTTAAAAAAAGTTCTAAACCTCTTAAAAAATCACCCTTTAGATGATAATTTCAGCCGCATTGCCCATATTTTCAGATCACTTTATATTCAACCAATGTGCTGATTGCACTACGTTTTTATGTACTTGGATCAATGCAAATCTGTTGTTGATTTCGCTGAAGTAAGCATTGCTTCTGTATGCATTTGATTGCCAAAAGTATCGCGTGCAATCGCTAAAAATCGATCGAGATTCATTGTGATGCCTGACTGCAGCCAGCGAAGAATTCTATAAATTCGCTCGATTTACGCGAACAGTGCAGTGGCCTATTGGTTAATTGCGTTGTACTACTAAGCGAGAGGTCTCCGATTCAAATCCGTCCCGTATCACCTGAAAGTTTTTATCCGCTGCCCCACCCTTTTGTGAATGTATGAAAAGCATCCAAGAGCGATAACTGTCATGAGAAGAAGCTTCTTAAAAATAAAACGCCGTTCGATATCGGCATATTAAACTGTTGGTCCCTATCATTCGTCAAAAAAAAAATATAACTTCGCAACCAACAATTTATTTTTATTATTTTTTTTCATATAAAAATCCAGTCTCCTGGTAGCGACGATGCGGCAATTGATCGCATTTGATGCACGTGTACGCTTCCTAACATATATTTTTCTTTTATTTTGGATTTTATTCAAAACTATAACAGCAATGCTCTATTTTTTGAATGCAATTCTGTCTGATGAAAAAATCCCCATTTTAAAACTCGTCAAACTTGTCTATATTTAAGAGAAATAAAAATATTTCGGGATTATTAAAAAAAAATAATGTATAGTTCTTGGATTAAGACAACATTGAGGAACGACGAAATATTTCAACCAAATTGTTTGTTCTACTAGCAGGAGATTTCCGTCCAACCAATACCTGATATTCTCAAGAAAACCCCTTTACAACCCGTGGCTTATGTAATGTTGTAAACGCGAGCGATGAGCTCATTGCTCATTACTTATAAGGTGAGCGAACAGAGTCTGCCATAGGTTCTGCCATGCGTTTTAACCTAACAGATAACTAATTGCCGCCATTTGTATCTAATTGTAACTCAGGCCCATTGAACATATTTAAATAAGTGCTACGATTTAGCAATTAACGTAATAGATACAATCTTCTTGATTAATTCTCGATGAATACCAAATTGGCATTGGAAATTATAGATATTAGAACTCTTATTGGAAAAGCAAATATCTACCAGTCCGCGAAAAATGACCAAGGATCCAAACCTGAAAGCCATCAGTTGGTTTTACAGGGTAACGAAGCCGTTTCGCCACGTAAATTTTGTCAGCATTCCTTCGAGTGACACATTTCAAGCGCAAGGCAATTTTCTAGCTCTAATTGTAATTTGTTTATCCGTATCGCTGTTAATAATATTAATTTTATTGAAAGGTCACAGTGCATTGGCCAGAGGATATTTTTCTCTAATCATATTCTTAATACTCTATAGCTTTGTTTTGCTGGTTCGTTCCAAATCGTCGAATGACAAAACTGTATCCCTGCTCAACTTGTTCAACAAGCATTTGAAAACGTCGCAAAATCTTACCCAAAAGCAAGTTCGTCGGTCGAATGTATTGATTGGTTTAATAGTAACCAATTTTCTGTATTTTATAATATTAATGGAATACATTCTGTATTTGCTGCAAGATGATACTGTTAGTTTGGTTCAATTGGTCGGCTTTTCCATCCTACAAGTGTGCGGTATTCCGATTTACGTGACATTTAGAACAAAAGTCATGGCAATGTGTGCGTTTGTATTCTACCTAAGAGAACATTATACGAATTTGAATGTTGCATTGGAGGATTGTTCGTTGTTCTTGGGGCGAAATGCAACTTCTCTATGTGAAATCAAAGAAATCCTATTCAGTATCGAAAGGACAATGAAACTCTTGAGCGAGTTAAACCACGAAATGGAGAATAATTTCAACGGGATTGTATTTTTCATTCACTTGATAATATATATTGTTTATTGGTATATGTGGGCATACATACCTCTGCTGGATGCGAAAGATTACAACTTGGTCTACATTCTGTTGTACTATGAATTGATGAAGTTTGATCTCTTTTACATGGCGTTCAACTTTATGAAAATCTTTAAGGAAATGAAGCGAACGCGATCGGTAGTAGTTATAATTTTGTTTCGTAAAAGTGCGGATCTGGAAAGAGAGGTAATTTGCAGAAATCTATTTGCGATTGATGAGTGAAACTTTTTACTATAAATGTGTCAATTTCAGATAAATGGATTGCTGCGATATCTTAGTATATTCGAAAAGCAGATGCAGAAATGTGCTCGATACGGTACTGATGGATTTTTGATGGCTATGACTGGATCTGTTGTATCATTTTTTGTGTTTGTATACGCAAGTGCAGGTCACGGCGCCCAGTGGGACGGATTAACGAGTATATCACCCAGAACACTTCGAAACATAAGTTCGGCGAAAATATTTTGAAGAATAAATTATTAGCATTTTATGGTTTTCGAAATAGCAATACAAAATTTAAGAACAGAACTTGGGTGAAATCTGCGCCTGCTTGCGTGGTTTGTATTTTAAATTAATATTCTTTCAACATCTGATTGAAATTTAGCTTTCGAAGAAGCGCACAGGAAGGTCGACGGGATGAGCTTACCAAAAGCATTTAGCAAAACTAGATAGCTACCCTGTTGAGTTGCTGCTTTTAATCACTTATACGACACATTTTCCAACAGAACAGGTTTAAAGCTGTGCAGGTGTAGGTGGAGTGGCCGACTTTCATCACTTCATAAAAAGTACGCACCACCACTCATGCAGACCTTAAGGTAACGCCCTCGTGGAATTGAGAAAGATTATGATATATGAGGGAGACCCATGTCCGAGATATCTGAAAGGTTGTCAAAGAATGATTTTCCAAACGCCCTGCGTCTAGCCTTAGCTTAAGCCGGAAATTCGCATAGGAGGTGAAAAACCAATTCACTCTCATCGTCGTCATTGCAGCTACGGCAATGGGTATTATGCCCAGTGGCCTGTACTTATAGACATCCACACGCGTTTTGTTCATGAGGTTTTGGGTTCTAATTTGTTATATTTGAGCCAAGTCTTCCTAGACATGACGCACCACCATCTAGACTCTGCCCTTGCCTTGAAGTGTGAGGGGATTTCTCCCTTCACGAAGCCCAATTTGGGGAAAACTCCCACCGCGCAGGTTTTAGGAAGGGAGGAACCAACTGGCCAGTTCGTTTTATTTCATATTCCCCGCTATGTTCCTATGCCCGAAAACCAAGATGAGAGATATTCTAAGCGGACGGCCCGCTCTGGATAGTATCTCCCCGAACACCTCGACGAGCTTTGACGTAGTTCTGGTCGAGATGTGGGCCTTAATTGCGGCCTGACTGTCGACTGTATTAACATCAGTCTTAGGGCTATCCTGATTAACAAAGAAATAAATCGTGGAACGCCGAGTCGTAAGTACTTTCTCCTCTCTTCTGAAACACATTAAGATGAAACAGTCACTGAACTTTAAGAATCAAAACTGTCATAGTGGAAGGACACCGGACAACGTTCTTGCGGTCAATCCCAAATATACCGAAAATATCTTGCTCGTTGGGAAATGTAGGTTCCGAAAATGAGACCAACCGAAACTTAAAGTTTTTCACTTCAATCTGTCAAGTACAAGGTCAAGTACCTGGCTGTAATATTTAACTGTAAGTGAATTCGAAAAGCAATGAAGAAAGCGATTTTGAAAAAAGATTTTGGAAAGAAATAAAGCTTACAGCCGAAGGTATACCAAAGACTGTACACCGCGTTTGTGAGACTTATTCTTACCTATGGAGCACTTAATACTAAATCCTTAAATGAACTCGAACATGACTTATAATTGCTTATCTAAGTATAAGAGGTTTAATAAAATTCATATTTCAACTTGGGTGGGAAACGTGGCAGCCAAAAGTGCTCTGAGACTGAGAGAAAACAAAGAGATTGAACTACCAGCAATGGAAGTGATCATTGCGTGTCAACTCCGATCTAATAAAAAAAAAGTTTGCCAAGGAATACCAGAAATACTCAGACTTTACTCAATATAACTCTGCAGTTTTCCGGACACGTCGAGGTGAAGCAAAAGTATCTACCTGCCTTCAACATAGTTTATTTAAAAGCATCATAGATCAACACTGTAACCTGTAGTTTGTAGTCCGATATCGATATCGATATCGATATCGATAGTAAGACATTGGTTTTGACTGGGTGCAAGTTTCTTCGACCGTTTGGGCGACTGGAAATGGTGTCTGATCCTTATTGTTGAAACTTATGCTAAAGACATCCGAATGGTCACAGTTTCACTCTTAGAAGTGTCTTCACAACAGCTACGCAAAGGGTGTTGGCGGGTATCCCAAGCCAAGCCGCAAGTGTGCTTGTTTGCCAGTAACCCGTTCAAGAGAAGGTCGCACGCTTCTGTAGATGAGGTAAAGGTACTTCCGTTTAGGAATACCATCGTGGTATGGACTAATTTTGCAGGCCATTCGAGAAGAGAGAGGTCTTGTCTGGCTGTTTGTCGGGTTTTATATTCTATGATTCTATCACCACTTTTCAATGAGTCTGAAAGTTGTCGTGGATAAGACGAGGAACTTAACCTGAAAAAAATAGCTGGGGTGTATACGTCGGGTGCTATGAGAATAGCCCCAACCGAAGTGCTTCTAAACTTTCCCTCCTTAATCTATTAATTAATCTTTCTATTTGCGGCTTTGAAACCACTTCTAAACTAGTTTGGGACTGCCTCCAAGTACTCACAACACTAGCTACCATTAATAGAGTCCAATTAATTTGAGTGCCTGGACATAGTGGCTTCGCTGGGAATGAAAAGGCTGATGAACTAGCCAGGAAAGAATTTTCGACACCATTTGCGATGCGCCCAGACCATTTTGTGACGTGCCCACCAGCTTCATTAAACTCCGCCTCAAAAACTTTATGATTACTTTAGGGAGGCTGAAGGTAACAGACAGGCGAAACTATTTCCAACATCGCCTTCTCCAAAAATATCTAACTAAGCAACTCCTCACACTATCCAGAGGGCAAAAACACACTGTTACCGTATTCTTGACGGTACAATGCAGAGTAAAAAAAACACCTCATGGCTATGGGAAATTGAAGACGAAGAAACAGCAGAGCAGTCTTTGCTACTGTTAGTGCTTAGCAACAACAAGTCTTCGGAAACTAATATTACTGCCTCTTCGCCCAAAGCCTTCTGCCGAATTTATCCACAAAACCGGCATCTTAGGCGAATTCTAAATGAGGTCATCATAATAAGCCCACTGTGGCCACGGTGACATGGGTACCAAGTCCCAACTCATTTCCCAATCTAATCTAATGCCTCCCAATTACATTTGGATGGAATCTCTGCAAAGAATGAAATTCGGAAGATACGTTTGGGCTGTATTAGGTCAGTTAGTTGGTAGTGAACCAAGGACTTTTTTCGCGACTCGCCTCAGTCATATGATGTTGTTAGTTTTACTTTAGGCAGACCCGTAAGTGAGTATTGGGCATACCCCGGGCTGTGGATATCCCAAGAAACGTTTTTGGTTTAGGTTACCCCTTTTTGTCAAAAGTCTGCCAAATATGGCGTCATATGCGTAGCTTTCAGCTCGTCGAGTGCTAATACAATAATACAAGCACAAGGGACACAAAATGCTCTATGAAATTAGAACACAACATTACGTAAAATATTTTTCATTTAAATAATAAATAAAGGGTTTTTTTTTTTGGGGTTGGTTTTTCGAGTAGAAATAAAACTGACATTTTGTGGTCAAATCATTTATGTTCCCTTGGGTTTGCCATTTCACCATAAAAAGGTTGACAAATGAACAACGCTTGCAAATCGTGCAAATTTATTTCGAAAATAATGGTTCAGTTCGCGAAGTTTACCGCAAAATTTTGTCCAGTGATGATGCTCATTTTGGGTTGAATGGCTACGTCAACAAGCGAAATTGCCGCTTTTTTGACCCTTGAAACGCCATTACATCCGCAAAAACTGACTGTTTGGTGTGCGCTATGGGCTGCTGGAGTCATTGGGTCATACTACTTCCGAAATGATGCTGGTGAGTCAGTTACCGATAATGGGGACCGGTATAGAGCCATGATAACCGACTATTTTGTTCCCGAATTGGATGGCATGAATGTGGACACACAGCGCACTCCACAATCGAATTATTGAAGGAAACATTCGATGAGCGCATAATTTCGCGGAATGGACTTGTCAATTGGCCACCAAGATCGTGTGATTTGACACCATTGGATCGCTCGCCTACGCCAACAAACCAGAAACGTTAGGGGACATGGAAGCCAACATTCGTGGCGTTATTGCCGGCATACAGCCCTAAATGCTTGAAAAAGTGGTTGAAAATTGGACCTCTAGACTTGTCTTTAATCGAACCAGCCGCGCCAGGTCACATGGCTAAACTTTAATGGCATAGAATTGTCCTTCCAATAAAGCCAAATGGTTGGACATTTAAACGATTTTCTTGTGTTTTATTTCAATTCGAAGTTGCATACCTCTAAAAAAAACACCCTGTAAATTCACACACTCAGAAAACTAAAAGCCCTGTGTACAATTAGCCTAATTCGCGGTATAAGCCACCTTGGTGTATTTTGTGTATTTGGATTTCGTGATATTCTGATAAGTGATGCTTTAATAGTACCCTGCCTATTCGCCCTTATAATTTACAAACTTTAAGATTTAATTTTATACTGCGGTTGAAGTTACTTAGTAGTCTAAGTACATGTAAAATAAGAAGCGTAGCAATCTCCCGAGATATCTACAGCTGAAAACTGTTTCAATAACTCTTCGACAAAAGAATCTTTTCTTTTAATCGTCTTTTTTTTCAGAATTAGAACATTCAACATTTGTACACACACTAAGCGCGCTGCATGCATCCGCACTTGCATTGTCATCCGGTGATTCAGCGTTTCCTCGACTTAACAATCCAAGTGCATTGATCTGCACTTCACGTAATAATCAATAAATAATCCGATTCACCTCGACGTCACCGATTCACTCCACTGACACTAAAAATGTGTTCGCTATTAATTGTGGCGCTGAGGTGCTAGCGGCGGCCTTCATCTATCACCGCACTGCTGCGCTGCGTTTCACTCTGACTTCGAATTATGGAACAACACATGGAGGAATGTACACAGCTACATAGTTCATAGTATGAACAGTATCTATTTCTATAGAAAAAAGTCGCAGTTCACCGATACGAATGCTCGTACCCGTCGTACTCGTACATCGAAAACAAAACAACAGAGAGAAAACACCGTGAACTAACTGTTAAATTACTTCACCTCGATTTAATGACTCCATTTGGAAATGGCCAACTGATAACCAACTGATTCGTCGAGCACACAATGAGGTATGGCCGGCCCAGGGTATTGGTAGGTAGTTCTAGTTGGAATAGAATTTACATTTGTTGGCGGTGCCATTGGCTGTGTGGGGGCTTTCTAATGAAGTTGGTTGCGGTGAAGATAATTTTTTGAAATAATAATTATTTGCTGATTGCAGTGTCATTGGCATAGATAGGTACTAAGTTCAGCAGGTAGATATGGATATAGATGGAAAAGTAGGCCGTGGCGGCGCAGGTTTACGTGCATTTGCGAAAGTAAGGGAATGGAGTAGGTGCCGGTGCCTACATGAATTCCGGAGTATTGTGCGGGAACACACCCTCACGCACAGGCACGTAGCCATATTGGGCTGGTTCGATACTCGAGTAGGCACAAATAGCTGGACATCTGAAAAAAAACTTTTTTTCGGTGTAAATAAACGTTTGGGTTGAGTAATTGCAATTTAATTTAATTTTGAGTAATTGCAGTGCAACTGAAATACAAAAATGGCTTTTAGGTAGGTATCTACTGAGTTACGGTAGTTGAGCATGATGGGAATACCGATAAACAAACAAACGATGACTAAGAAAGTCAAGTCAATAAGACTTATTGGTTCTATTCTAATTGGGTTACCTGATTTGAGCATTGTACTAAGGTTTGGGACAAATAAACGTCTGGTAAACAAAAACTAGTTAGCCTTGAAGTGAATTGGGACAAGACAAAATATATGCTATCAACAAACAAACAATCATCTGTTCACCGACTAGGACAAAATGTCACTGTTGATAGCAGCAACTTCGAGGTAGTTAAGGAGTTCATCTACCTCGGGGTAAACATCAACTCCACAAATGGCATCTTAGTGGAGATCCGTCGAAGAATTACCCTAGGAAATCGCTGCTACTTCGGTTTGGCGAAACAAATGGGTTCAAAACTCCTAACTCGAAGGGCAAAGTGCATACTCTACAGAACCCTTATCCTGCCAGTTCTGCTATACGGCGCCGAGTGCTGGACGATAAGCAGGAAAGGAGAGTTAATACTGGGATTCTTTGAAAGAAAAATCCTTCGATGGCTATTTGGTCCTGTTTGCGAGGAGAGCGAATGGAGGAGAAGATACAACCGCAAACTCTATGAGCTGTACCAAGGTTGCTGTGTGGATCCTTAGTCGCGGAAACCTAGTACTACTTATCACCGTATTACAAGCTGCTGCAAAGTCGATTAGTCGGTAGCCGTTATCTGTTGTCGTTTCGTGGAGGCTGTGCTTACCAACTAATCCGCCGAAGATGGTTTCCTTAGTGAGCATTGAAGTCCCCGAGTACAATTTTGACATCGTACTCCGTACAGGCTCCGTATGCTCCTTGATAGGGTCATCAGCCTCGTCGGTAGGGGCGTGTTCACATATTAGGCTAATATTTTGGAATGTTGCTCTGATGCGGATCACAGCCGGCGATCACTTATCGGCTCGAAGTCCATTACTTTGGATCTTAGCCGATTTCCCACGACGAATCCGCATCCTAACATGTGCAATCTTTTGTTACAACTGTAATAAATGTCGCAATTTTGTCTTTTCATAGTTCCTGATCCTATCAATCGTATCTCCTGGATCGCGGTAATGTAAATTAAACAAAATTATACAAACTTATGTGAGGTAAGGCAAGCGCAAGTTTACTTTTGTCAAAATTTGTCATTTTAATGGATAGACGAGTATTTCTACTTCTGCTATTGCCTGTTGCTGGTGATCGGATTACCTTTTGTCGCAGTTTGGTAAATGTACCGACGTTTTATCCCTACCTTGTGCATTTCTTTCGTTAAGTTTGTCATTTGTGCTTGCGGTTTTTCAGGATATAAATCAAAACTTCTGGCCAACACAGTTAAGATTTTTAGACGAATATGATTTACCAAAGTCTTCAATTTGTACCAAAAAAAATATATTAAAATAAATTGAAAACTTCAAAACATGGTTCCCTTCTTCATAGAAAGGAAGAAGGGTGAATTTCCAAAAATAGAAGACGTGCTTTTATAAAGTGCAAAAAGAACATCCAGAAAGTTGTATCAAAGGTTTATTTTCGAATTTTTTAGTGACCATAGAAAGCTTTGATTTTTCTTTTCTCGTAAATATTTCGATTTAACGAAAGGCTGTGCATTATAATATAATTCGTTATATTGGCCGTCCACTGTATTTGTATTTCTTACTTTCAGTGGACTTTTAAGCACGTTTCATGGTAAAACAGAAAATAAAACTTCAACTGCAATTAGTGGCTTTAAAACTCCTGACACGGCGGACAAAATGCATGCTCTAGAGAACCGTTATCGTGCCAGTTTTTAACTTTCTCGTATACATTAGTATACTAAAGAGAAAGGTATTGCGATCGTGCGGAAATTTCAAACTCAAACTGAGTATGGGAGTATGATATTACGACTATAGAGAAGTCCAAAAAGTGGGTCCGCCAATGCCGTCCGTCGGTCTGTCTGTCTGTCCGGGCACCTTATGGCGAAACGGTTCGACGGTTTTGCTTCAAAGTTCGTATATAACGTTTTTTGGGTTACATCTCGGGACATCTTTTTATTTTTTGCTTTATCTTTTAAAATAACGGTACCTGTTATATAATTTTTTTTTTGGGAAAATCATTTATCACTATTTTTCCCAAGGATTTTAGTCTTTATTTGTACTAAGGATACAAGGGATGGGGCCAAAAATACTCAGTTTTAGGAAAAAAAATCGATTAACGTTAATTTATAAAAACGTTTATATCTCTAAAACTAAAAATTTTACTGTTTTTTTTAACACTATTAAGTCGAATAAATTTGCGTACTTCGATTTTTGAAATAATGTTCTTTTTTCATATAACGATTTTCTTAAATTTAAATTAAAAAACAATTATGTTAAATTTGTCCAATGTGCGAAATAACATTAATGTGCGCCGTTTTTGAGAAAATCAAATTTTTCAAAACCTAAAAATTGATTTAAATAATAATTTGTCACCATTCATTTCCGAGTCATTTTGCGATTCAAAAACGTATCTCATGTACCTAGAAAGGTTCGTATGACGCAGTCGTGCACTTTATTTCTTTATTTTAATATAGTAACGAGTGGTGGACGATAAAAGAAACCTAGAGATATTACTGGGCTCTTTACAAAGAAAAATTATCCGATGGATATTTGGTCGAAGAGGGCGGAAAGGGTGGAAATTTATGCTGTAGCTTAATTAAGTATTTTCATGTCGTTCAAAATACATACATAAGTCGACTACATTAGCTGGGTCATATCGAATAAAATGTCAAACGTGATCCAGGCGAGAATATATTTGAAGCCTCGCCTCTGTGTTTTAGAAAACACTGACGAACATCCATTTTAAGGACCAAGCAATCGTCGATCGATACGAGAGCGATTGGTCTGGATAGCTGGAAGCCTTGATTGGCCGACGCATTTCATTGAGCACGTTAAGTAAGTAAGTTCATCGATGATGATTTTAAAATACTCCTGTTATATTATTAATTAGGTAACTGATTACAGCCAAGGAATGCAAGGAATCTTCAACACTTGCGACTTAAATGGCTTTATCTTAAACGACTCGCACTCTAAAGGCTTATGGTAGTGATAAGGCCTAATGGGCAATAGTTGTTACGTACAAAAAAGTGTCAATTCCAAGGATACCTTTATATTTACAAATGGCTCTGTGGAAGCATATGTTTTCTTTTGCAGGTCCACTTTTAAAGGGCTTCTCTATTTTGATAAGATCTCTTGCATATTTTTCGGCGAAGCAAACCTTTGCTTCACCATTTGCTTGGTTCTGATACGCGGTGTTGGTATAAGATTATTTTCATTGCATATTTTCATGAGCTCTATTGGTGGCGTTACGGCCTACAGGGCCTCCTTACTATATTTTAGTCAAAATGAAGGTAAACCACTGTGACTTGTATAGTTTTAGTTCGCCAAAAAAAAACCTGTTTAACTGTTTACTTTTAGATGTGCAGATGTAAATGCGTAATATTTTTTAATGTGTTTTTGTTTTTATTTGAAAAGATAATAAACAACATTTTATGGCCGTAATGATACTGAAAGCCACATGCACAGAGCAGAGTATGTAAATGCTAATTTTCAATTTACAATAATTCAATTGTTGTTAGAAAATTATTGCATCTCTGGATTTAGATAATCTGAGGAAATGTTTTGAGTAATTGCTGTCAAAGTTGCAATGGAGGCACCATAGTTGGTTCACTCATAGGCAAGGGGGCTGTGGAACTAATCCGTCGATTTTTAAAATTCCTTCAGCTTGTAATGTTGATACAATTCGTATACAAAGAGTATTTTAAATATACGCTTTACCAGTGGAAGACAAAGCAGTACAAATTTAGTCTTTATGACAAACCGAAGGAAGAATTGCACTGCCCAAGAAATAAAAAGTCTTTCAAAATAAATACAAATATTACCTTTTTTAATTGTTGAATCAATTTGTATTGTAGGAGATACTAATGATATGAAAAAAACTATTTCCGCAGACTGCTAACAGCGAAGACGGCGTAAATTTATCCACCAGTCAAAATATTCTGTCCACCCAACCAGAGAAGGATAGCAATATTTAAACTAAAATGGCTGCTGTGCCGGAAGGCCTACTCACCAAAATATTTAAGGCAGTTGATTATTTGGTTAAACACGTTGGGGATGACCCGGTCAGGAGGATACTCCAACTCATCTGCAAAATATGGTAGAAGGAAAGTGTACTGCTTCAGCTATCGAGTATAGAGTTTAATTTTTTGGCATTTTCTTATCATTTTTTGTCATTATTTATTCATATGGCAATAAAATGGCAGCAAAAGTGTAGGCTTTCTCAGATTTTGCTGAAGTCTTTCTCAAAAATAAGAATTTAAATTATTTACCGAATAAATTTAAACAAATTTTAATTGCTATGCACCCCGATCTGGCGAAAAATATTTAAGCAAACTCTTCCCTAGAATAATCTGACGACGAAAAGAATGACAACATATAAATTTTCATTGATAAAGTTTATTAACTCGTTTTTATTTATTAAATTTCAAAACACCCAACTCACAATTTCACAAAAAAAACCCGAATGACAGAACACAAAATTATATTTTCTTGTAACAAGTCGTAATGTACTAGATTTTTCATAGTACAATCATAAAGTTCGTTATGCTTCGTATTACATAGTCCCAATGAGCTTATTCGATAGTTCACTAACGAATAGAAGTTATTCACTCGCTCACTGAATTTCTTATGCCATGACATGCCCATCTTTAGTATTCCTGCCAGACTGATACGTCTTATCAGGATGACGTTGGAGAATGCCCGTTGTTTTTGAAGCACTGTCATGAAGTTGTTTCAACATAGTGCTTGCAAAGGTAGTACGCAACTCCCAGATCAATACATCAGGTACTTTCTTTAATAGATTAACGAACTTGGGTAAAAAAATGGAGCTGTAACCGGTGCCTTCATTACCGTGCCTTCATTACCACGGCGTCAGCAGCCAGCACAAAGGGATGAAGTATAAACCTTGATGGGTAAGGTTAGGTTTAGGGGTCGGCAGAGCAGGTCTGTCCTGATATGCCCACTAGGTCGTCGTGGACCCAATGTGATACCCTTTTGTTTGGGGGGTTAGCCATTGCTGTTAAAGATGGTTACGCTTCGTGTCTCTTTACCCGACGCTGTTCAGCCATCCTGATATCCTCAGAAACCTAAAAGGATTACAAAGTGAGACATCAGAAAGTTCAAGTCATGGAAGTAGTAGCTTCCAAGTGTTCTATTCCTCAAATGGCAGACTCGGACAGTGACAGAGGAAGCGAGGTGTGTCCTCATGGACCTTTTCATCACCACGTCCTCGACATATATCGTCGTCTTTGAGGTTTAATTTCATTGCATGATTTCTTACGAAGTTACATGTGTCCCATTAGGGCCCCTACAAGCTTAGACAGTAATGACCTGTCAAACTGTAGAAGTTTGATGGTTCGGCCAACAAATAATGGCGAAGAAGATGAGTTAAAAGTGATGTACAGCGAAAAAAGTCTTGAAAAAAAAACAATACATGTCCAATGGCTAAGATGGCCGGGCTATATAGAATGGAGTGGGAAGTGGGAAGAAAGGAGCCACCAAGGAATACCTCATCCTTGAAAGAGCGACCAACTAATAGAAGAAAAACCCCTCCAATATTTGGAGTGCGAAATTGGAGACTGCAGGCTAGAAATCGAGCCGACTGGAAGGGCATTATAGGTTAGGTCCAGGAGCACTACGCTTGGCTAATAAACACCGCACCATCGAAAGTAAATAGACTAGGTAAGATGATTTGGTCAAAAGAAAAAGGAAAGGTATGCCCGATTAATGAAACCTCAACATCGTTTGCCTGGTTCATAACGAAAGAGAAAATCAAAACTGCGCCGACTATAGATATATTAGTCTCCTAAATCATTTTGCCGAATTGTTCTGATTGGACCTTATGAATTCGAATTTGCGCTCGGTTAGTTCCCAATCGACCAAACAATGGCCTACTAGAAGAACCAGGAGAAACTTTGAAAAGTTCATCACCTTTTTTGCCGCATATGACAGCATCTATAGAGACGAGCTACATAGAGCCATGTCTGCAATCCCAGCCAAGCTCGTCGCCGTACCAATACATTTCATGTCAGAAAAAAATTAAAGCACAGCGAAGCCCGGTCATGTGACTTCTGAAATTTCACACCTGAAATTATTGTGTAAAACTCTCAAGCCAATACAGAAGATAAGATCTTTCATCAGTGCTTGCAAACAGCGACGATATTGAGTTTTTGTAGGAAGCATTGATGCTGTCAACAAGAAGGTAGTATATAAATACATTTGACGTCTATTCCGAATTGAAAGGGAAAGCCGTTTGACAATCGATGTTTCTTTGGGCTGAGAAGGCAGTTTATAGTCAGACACTCTCCTGAACAACTAACTATATGGAAACTCTATATAAGACCTGAATAATCGCAGTTCTGCTCTATGGGTCCATAGCATGGACCCCCTCTAAAGCGGATGAAGATATTCCTTGTTGTTATTTCGAGAAGCAGCTGGCCAAAAAAAAACTGCGCCTTAAACATTTGAAATTGCTGGTACATGTAGAGCAAATGAACACCAACGCCCCAGCCAGCAGAATCTTAGACTCCCATCCGGAGTGACAAAGCAGTTGACGAAAGTCTCCCTTGGGGTGGAACGCACGAGGGAAGGGACCATGACCAGCCCGGAGCGCTACATGGAGAGCCTTATTTATTGAGGTTCACTCAGGACTGTAGCGCCGCTTAAGCTTTTTTTTTTATTAGAATCTTTGTACAATTGCTAAAGCATTCAGAGAAGAGACTTAGGTTGGGTTAGGTTATACAGGGGTGTGGTGAAAACGAAATCCACCACCCAAGACTAGGCACCAAAACGGGCCCGTCGCGATTCCTAGGGGGAACCAGCTCAATTCGTTCGTATGTTCGCGAACCAGCGCCTACACGAAAATATAGCGAGCACGAACAAGTTTGGCGAGCATGTTAGGGCTACCTTTACTCATTTAGGTGCTTGCAAAAGCGTGGTGTCCCGTTACTAAGCGTCGCAGTACATTCGCTCGAATAAAGAAGAATCGTGATATCGAATATTGTGAGAAGACCCAAACATCGCAGACTTTTTCAATAGACTGGTTTGATCTGAGGCGCCTAAGTATGTAGCATAGTATGTCCATAAATAAAAATAAATTGCCTAACACCAATCCACTACCCACTAGCTGGCATTCTTCAAAACCTTTTATCTTCTTTGGGCCAATTTCGTATTTAAAAATATTTCCTTTTCATCAAGAGCCTACATAGAATACAATTAAATTGAAGTAAACACCTAAAGATAACCAAAAACCTGCCAAGCACCAGCAAAATATTCATCAATCTTGCCAATTATATCCCCTTAAGCCAGCTTTATCACTTTATTGTCTATCCTTCTTAGTTATCCTGTTTAAACATTCACCCAAAATTTTCAGGTAGAGTTCGCCTCAACTGGATTATCATAACCTTAGGCGTGCATTTGCTAAGAACATTTTGTGGTGATGTCAATGAATTATTTCGACACACTTTATCTCATTACAACAAGATGAACATACAAGTGCGACAACACTCATGAAATCAGAAAGAAAAAAAGAAACGAAAGAAATAACTCCACACGATGAAAGGACACAAGCGACATGATTTCTCGAATAGCCACCCCAATGGGACCCTTGAGAGTGAGTTTTATTCCTCCACGAGTGGCGAAACTTGAAGAACATTGAACCTACCCTAACGAACTCGCATCTGGCAACACCTTCCAACTACTGGTATCCTTTCTTTATGTCTGTGTAAAACCATCCTCCTCAACCTGATGATGGTTATATTCGACGATTGTTTGTACCTGCGCAGAGGAGGTTCTCTCAGACTAACTACCCCTAACCAACCCCAATGCACAATAGGGTTGTGGATGCTTCGATTCGACGCTGCTGCTGCGGGATAAAAGTCATCTCAGACCCAACGACGTCTCCAGTCTGTGTTAAAATTCGATTCCTTTTGCACTCGGAGACGGAGCTGTGTGTTATTTTAATTTTTTTTTCCAGTGCGCTTCCGGGTTGAGTTTAATTTGTAATTTCCAGTCCCGACATTAGGGAGCAGCAATCATTCTACAACTCGTATTCACACAAAAATCACAGCACACCGAGTGCGATCTGCTACTTGCCAGCGAATTCGCCTGCGATTATTCAATTAGGTGAATATGAGATTCATTTTTTTTTATTGCGTGATTCTCTCACTCCACCACAAACGGAGTGTGATCTGAACAGAACAATCCCCCGAATAAATGGAACATTGTCATGTCAGAGTGATTCACATCGAGAACTCTGAAGCCGGTCCAAAGCAACACTATGCCTACCTAAACAGTGCTTGAGCATCCAGTAAATCCGATCCATCAGTACGTTCGCATCCGCCAATGTGATTAAACCGTGTTCGAGATAATACTTTGTGCAAAATTTTATTCGTGCTTGCGTCGACGTCGTCGTGGTTGACATTCTGGGAGAAGTACCTACGGTGGGGTTTGGAGGAAAACAAAAGCGAGATATATCCTGAATGTCTGGTGTAGAGTACACGAGATTTCCATTTCCATTTGCTCCTTAGTCCTCAGACGACTTTGGCTGCGCCAGCTGGTGAGACCATTGCCTGTCGAAAGGAACAGGATATCACGCGACGCGGATCTCTATTATCATTCTTGTTGTGGAACTTGTATATCTGAATAATAAATAAGGTACATACGTCACTGGGTTAATGACTTTTTGTGCTCAATTATTCGTCGCAATTATTTAAAAAAAAAAAACAACAATTTTTTTTTCTTTTGTTACATCTGTGCCAAGTGTATCTGTGTATTGTGCTTTTTAGAAGAAAGTGGTTCCATATAGTGTAAAGAAAGAAAAAGTGTTGAATTTAAATTTCATCCACCGTCTGAGTTCTTGTTGATACGGTCGTTGCTTTAACACAGTTAATTCTCTCAAATACGGAGCATGGAATGACAAGAATCTCGAGGTATGTACGAATTGTATTTATTTATAGCCATAGAACTTGAAAAGAGAAAAAACGTTTACAAGTCGGCACGTGTGGGAAGGATTTCTATCATACTGCGAATTGAACTTGACATTCAATAGTGCAGCTTTAGGGGGCAGCAAACAGTTTTCTATTTTTATGGCGTGCACGTTGTTTGACTCTGTTCGCCTTTGATTGCATTTTCCATTAAAAGTGAGTAGTAAATCTGGGAAATGCTTATGGACCCTAAAAATTTGGGTTATTCAAATGGATGTGGGTGTTGAATGTGTATTTATATTGGTAGTGGAACAAGACAGCCTTTACCTGATTTACGCCGTGTTTGGCTTCAAATAGTTGCACATGCACTTGCACGTGACTTCTGCTGAACATATCTAGGGGGAGTTTGATCGATAAAATTTAACAAATTACAGTGGAATCTCGGAAAGATGAACAAATGATAAATATGACTTTTTTTTTCAAAATATTTATATGTTTGAACACCATATTTTGGTTAAAAAAATTACTAGTATGCTTAAAGTACCTATACAAGTATTTAATACAACAAATTTTTTTATTAAAAACAATTATTGATTGTTGTTTGTCGGCATAAATAAAGTTGCGTAATCATCATATCCTTCTCTCTTAAGTTCCTTAAGCTTTAAATTGCGAAAACGTCGGCCTTACATTACTCAGAAAATTGTAGGCAAATGTTTATGGCTGAAATAGCCTGAGCAGGTTTGAAAGCAATATTTCGTACTGCACTTCTTTTTGGAAATTCAAAGTTTTGTTGTCTGACATCGTAAAACTTGTATCGATTCAAAAATATTAAACTTTTTTTTAAGCCACGATAAGTTCCTCGTATTCTATTCTCTGCTGTAACACAGCACAGCAAGTATTCAAAATTCTTCTTTGTCATCGAACAGGCTTTAAAAGTTGGTCTTGACACCTCTTTTTGCTTAGAGAGTTTCACCGATCAAATTTTATAATCGGTTTGAAGTAAAATCAAAACACTTTTTAAGGAATTCGACGTCGCGTCGTTTATATGCCCACCGCGGTCACATTTGCAGCTGTCGATTAGCTAAAACAAATTATGACTCGGCCCCACAAAAAAATGTAAAGGAAATCATACGATCTAAGCGGCAGAACCATTTATCGATATAAGACATTCATCGAATTGTGTTTTAAATTAGTCGATTGTTACACACGCTGTGTGGCTTGTGGCACCGTCATGTTGAAACTACATTTCATTAATATATATTTAGTCCAAGCGATTGACCAAAGAAATAAAGTTATAACATGTCTCTGTATCGATATCCATTGACGATCATATTCATTAATGAAAGAAAAAATAGTCGAATGCCACCACCGGCATGAAAAGCATACCGAATACACCAATTTTTTGTAGATAAAGTTGAGTTTCTTCAAGCACATGAGGGCTTTCAGCTGACCAATAACATATATTCCAGCACTGAAGCTGGAATTTGTTTGTAAACTTAACCACGATGAAAATGTTGTTAACTTGATTTTTTAAAATTGACAGTTGGCTTAAGTGGGCGTTCACAGTGAACGTTGGAAATGCTCTTCGACGACTGACGCTTTTATTTTTTTTTACAAGCTCCTTGGCCCTTCGCTGGTGATGTCTTAATAAATTATTAGTTAGGTAGGTACCTGAACAAATAAGAACCCCAAAATGCAAAACAAAGCGGAAAAGTAATTTTTTTTTTACAGGGAATGGCGTTTGTAAAAAGAAAAACACCCAACAAGTAAAATAGAAATTACTGCAGAAAAGGCTCTTTTTTGCACAATTTCCAAAACTAAAACTCGTTGTAGAATAAATTACCTGCACCTATACGGTACAACTTTTTCCAAATTGAAAAACAAAAAAAATCAAAACATTTGATTGGGCGTTTTTTCTATGATAAAATGGAACCAGATAGTATGGAGATTTTTGGGCTCTTTTTCCATATTAATTTGTTGGCGTAATTTCAAGGAGCCAATGAATATCCTGGTGAAAAAATTCTGATCGTCAAGATCAAGATTTTACTCTATGTATTACGATCATGTGCTCTTATAAATTTTGTTTATAAAGGGTGTTTTTTTTACAGGTATAGAACTCAGAATTGAAATAAAACACAAAAAAATCGTTTTAATGTCCATCAATTTGGCTTTATTGGAAGGATAATTTTATGCCATTAATGATTAGTCATGTGGCCGCCGCGGCTGGTTCGAATAAAGACAAGTCTAAAGGTCAAATTTTCAACCACTTTTTCAAGTATTTGGGGCTGTATATCGGCAATAACGCCACGAATGTTGGCTTCCAAGTCCCCTAACGTTTCTGGTTTGTTGGCGTAGGCGAGCGACTTCACATATCCCCAAAGAAAATAATCCAATAATGTCAAATCACACGATCTTGGTGGCCAATTGACAGGTCCATTCGGCAAAATTATGCGCTCATCGAGTGTTTTCTTCAATAATTCGATTGTGAAGTGCGCTGTGTGGCATGTAGCGCCGTCTTGTTGGAACCACATCTCACCCACATTCATGGCATCCAATTCGGGAACAAAATAGTCGGTTATCATGGCTCTATACCGGTCTCCATTCACGGTAACTGACTCTTCAGCATCATTTCGAAAGAAGTATGGCCCACCAGCCCATAGAGCACACCAAACAGTCAGTTTTTGTGGATGTAATGGCGTTTCAAGGGTGTCATGTGGATTCTCTTCGCTCCAAATGCGGCAATTTCGCTTGTTGACTTCGTCATTCAACCAAAAATGAGCCTCATCGCTGAACAAAATTTTGCGGTAAACTTCACGAACTGAACCATTATTTTCGAAATAAATTTGCACGATTTGCAAGCGTTGTTCATTTGTCAACCTGTTCATGATGAAATAGCAAACCAAACTGAACATAAATGACATTACAGCTGCCAGATTTGACCACAAAATGTCAGTTTTATCTCTATTCGAAAAAACAACCTCTAAAAAAACACTCTTTACCTACTCTGAATTAAAAAAATACGTTTTTTAAAATACATATGCCTTCTTCTGTGTAAGTATGTATAAATCACAGTAGAAAATCAGAGTATAGAAAATATTTTTTAAAGGGATCGTCACACTATGCGGGGAAAGTGCGTGCAGCACTACCCGAAAGTCCTTGCATGCAAACGATTGCTTCAAGTGATTTGTTTGCATGCAAACACTTGTTCCACAAACACTCCTATAGTGCAAGAAAAGTTCGTGCAAGCGTTTGGTTGCAAGTAAATCATTTTCAGCTAGCGCTTGCCGCTTTCACGAACTGTATCTGCAAGTTTCGAAATGGGACATTCGACCGAGCAGCGATAGTCCGTTACCTCGTAGGTAAACATGCGTCTATCTTCCAAGCGAAAATATTCACAGATGTGAACAATTCATCGGGTCCCAATGGGAATGCACTGATTTTTCTCAAAAATACTGTCTAGCTCTTAAGTATTTGTTTGATTTATCCATTAGCTTTGGGAAATTGCCTATGCTTTCGAAAAGTGCCTTTATCACACCTATTTTTAAAAAGTGGAAACGTGGTGATATATCGAATTACAGACCAATTTCGAGGCTTTCGTGTATTCCTAAGCTTTTTGAGCCAATAGTTTGCGAAAAATTAATATTTCTAGATTCGTAAGAAACAGGTCCACTGTTTCAAATGTGTTATATTTTTTGCGTGCAAGTCGATTGCATGTACAACGATTTCTCTAAGGCTTTCGACCAGCTGTCCCATAAGATAGTCAGATTTAAACTCAGGGCGTATGGCTTCTTCCCACCTTGTTTTTATAAAACTAGCCAATTTTGTTTTTGAATAATTTTTTAAATACTAAATAAAACAAAATGATTTTGAGTGATGGAAATCTTTATTAGGACTTTTACGATTTGTTCTGTTAAGTGGAAAAATTAATATCCTTGAAGTGGCTGCCGCCAGTGCTGATACATATTTGTGCCCGTTTTATTGAATTTTACATGACTTTCCGCAAGATTTAAGGGTAATATTCTCCTTAAGGGCTGCGATTGTCTGGGGCTTGTTGGCATAAACCCGCGACTTTAAGTAGCCCCAAAGAAAGAAGTTTGTGATGGTTAAATCTTGCTGGACATGCCAAAATGGGAGATTACGTGACCAGCACAACTTTCCGTTTTAGCCTTGTTCAATGAGGCTGTCCAGCTCAGTGCAAAGCATGTAAATTACAGGCTTTCGTGTTCAATGAGAAAAATGTCTGTCCAGCTCATGTTTGCTTTGTGTTCAATGACTCTGCCTGGACTCTGCTCCAAGCTGAATTTTTGCACTTGCTTTTCAGGTAGAACAGATTTGAGAGAAACGTCAAAATCACTTGTGATTGCAAATTAATTGTTTTGTCGTCGAAGTGAAAAGTTGTTTGTTGATTAACTAAATAGAACCAATTGAAATATCTTCTGATAAAGGCCAATCGGTTGTTGTAACAGTAAGTAGCAATAAGTACATGATTAATGTTCATTAATTTCCGATTTATACTAAACTTGTAAACTCAAATAATTATTCAACAATCGAAAATGAAATTGTCATTTTTTGACAACCAACATATGGCTGTATTTGTTCTGCTCAGCCCTGCCTTTTTTCTGTGTGTGCGGTTGCACCGTCGTATTGAAACCACATTTTCACCAAGCCCCGCTCATGCAATTCCAGTAGTAAGAAGTCGAGGACTTTCAGTGCCCAAGAAACGAATATTATAGACGTAACCGCTTAAGAGGAAATGCGCATTGTCTGTTCGTATACTGCAGCTGTCTAGTTTACTTGACTTACGACGCCATTTGCAAACTTTACTAATTTTGCGCCACCTTGCATAGTCATTTTGTCTGCATGTAGGGACCTCAGTTTTGAGTTCCTTGTAAATGTGTTCATGGATCTGGTGAAGTGGTATTTTGTTTAGAGATGAAGTTTATTTCGTTTATACAATTTGTCCCAACAGCTTTCCCCGAAAAGAAAGGGCAAAACGTTTTAAATGTTTTTGAGAGGGTAACTTTCTAGACAAATTTAAACCAATTACCGGACTAATTCCGTTCGAAGATGCCAACACACCTCTAATGTATCTAAAACTTTTTGTGACACGATGACTTGATGAACATTTAAATTAAACCAACTTCCCCTAATTCCTAAACTATCAGAATCATTTCATTAGTTTAATCAACATAGTTTATCGTGTATCCCTAGTATAGTTGCTCCACTATCACCGTGCAAAGCTATCTCTCCCAACCAGACATCAACTAAGTTCTAATTAAACAAATTAAAATCCCCCAATCCTCCCCCAGAGAGGAGTACCTATTTCATCCACTTGATGAGCTCCAGAGGTACCAATCCGAAAAATACCATGTCACCGCCGCGCCGTGTACAAATAAAAAAAAACACATCTGATACGTTTATTTCAACATTCAACACTGTGGTGTAGGTGTGGTGCGGTGTGGTGATGTTTTCAATTACTTTCGAGTCTGCAGATGAAATATTATCACAACTACACTGTACTCTCGGCCGTAAGGTAACTTACTGAATAATTTAACGATCGCTGCGAGGATACGCTTGGAAGCAAAAACCACTCTGATTCTGATGCTCTTGCAATAAAATGAAACCAAAACAAAACTTAACACCCTTTCCACTTCCAGCGCCACGCAACTGGGCCACGAGTAATTAGTAAAAGCTCGCAATCATATGGCAGATGTGGGTAATTCCAGGTGCCCAAGTCAATTGCATGTTTTCCTTTCTCATCCACTCAGAACCAAAAAAAAATTTGCAGATTTCTCCCACATCTGCGGACTTTTCCCTCTAGGGCTTTATTCAAAAAAAAAAAACACAAAACCGAATTTGTGAAATATAAAAGGTCCTTTGAGTTACGAAATTTATGTGATTAACTGCAGAGCACCATAACAAGGATATCCCCTCAGAACAGCACACCATTTATTTTTGTATTGTTCTGACAACTCGAAAACCTATTTGTTTGATCGTCATACAAAAAATACTTGTTCCCTTTTGTGAGATTTCGTTCCTATGGCTTTACATATATACAATAAATGTCTTTGTAAAAAGTAAAAGGATAAAATCACAATCATTTCCGAGGGACGGATTATAAACAGCGAAGTGTAAACAAAGTCAAACAATTGACGAAGGAGATAAAACTGTGTGGCTCTGCTCGCTGAAAGCGTTCTCATATCTGTTGCGGGACCTATCTTTATTTTAATACCACCGATTTCGAGAGCATATGGTGAAGCTTATAGTCAAAGTAAGCGTGTTTCGTCGTTTTCTTTGTTGCGATACAAGGAAAACTTACTGCACTACTCTCGTCCTTGTGTATGTTGGATGTACTTAAGTCACAAAAGGATATTGCTATTAAATTCAACGGTTGTGCGGTTTCTTCCTATCATATTTGTCTAGAGTATTGGATCAATTCTTTTTCCTCTAACAAGGACCAGTAGTAAGTAGAGCGCTTGCTATAAAAGGAAATGAAATATCCTTCCACACAAGGGGGGGACCTTAATTAATAAGTTTTCTTTTACAATTTGTCTTAAAATTTACCATGCATGCAGATTAGGTTGGTTGGTTTTATATCTTTGGATTTGGATAAGGCAATTAATTTTTTGAGAGATTATAAATGGGTTAAAGGCAAAAAGGAGTCTTTCAAACATTTAATAGTATATAATAGAATATGGCTCATAGAAAGGCTTCCGAAATATGAGTCACAATATATGCACTCTCAGTAGAGTCCGATCGAAGGTCAATTTTTTGGCCGAAGCCGAATCCGAATGTTGTGCGACATGAAAGACCAAGGAACCTAAAATAAATCATCCGTTAAATTAATTTTACCTGAATAAAAATAACTCATAATCATAACAAAATGTATTTTACAAAGAAACAAAAGTCAAAAATAGCTAGTAAAAAAAATCCTTTTGATTGCCTGTTAATAACTACAAATGCACAATAACATTCATTCAGATGCAACTTCCACTACAAGAAATGACTTGCTCAAAATCGCTCAAAAAATCCCCGAAAAACAGTTGAAAGATTCAATACTCGGTTTCGACTTCGGCCTTTTTTCGCTGAAGCCGAATGTTTTGCCGAAGGTGGAATGTAGAAGAAGCCAACGAAGCATGTCTCCTTCTCAGTCACATTGTGTTCTAAGTACTTCATTTGTTTAAGTCAGGTTTTGCCAATGTTGAAAAGAATTTTCACCGCGAGCTTCGCCTTGGCCTATATACCTTCCCCATGGCGAATGGTTAAAGTGGTTTTCATACCAAAAATTGGTGAGTCTGACTACACTCTAGCCAAAAGCTTTAAACCCATAAGTCTGCCTTCCTTCTTACTGAAATGTTTTGAAAGACTGGTTGAGCTGCATGTGCGCAAAGTTGCTCTTCGATCACATCCTCTCTCTGACCTGCAACATGCCAATCAGCGCGGAAAATCCTGCGAGACTGCGCTGACCGAAAGGAGTACGCGTTGGGCATTTTCGTCGATATTGAGGGTGCTTTTGATTATGCGACCTTTGACAGTATGTGTAACTCAGCCAGACAGCATGGTGTAGATGATACTTTGGTGTTGTGGATTAAAGCAATGCTAATGTACAGGACGTTGGTAGCGGTAAATAGGGGCTGCCATCAAGGTGGTGTTCTGTCTCCCCTCCTATGGTGTATGGTGGTAGACTCTCTGCTTACGGCTCTAAATTTTCCTGGAAACTACACTCAAGCTTATGCGGATGATGTCGCCGTTCTTTCTGTCGGTTCAAATCTATGGCTGTCTGCTCTCAAGCGCAGAGATCCCTGGATTTGATCGATGTCTGGTGCACTAGTAATGGGCTTTCAGTGAATCCTCTTACAACCACGGTTGTTCTCTTTACGAGAAGGAGAATCCTCACTGGTCTGTCCTATCTCGTGCTTAATGGTGGTGACACCTATCCCTATATCCGATGAAGTCAAATATCTGGGTGTAATCCTTGATAAAATACTTCTATGGTCCAAACATGTCGAATCGAAAACCGATAAAGCGCTGTCGACTTTCTGGCAGTGTAAAGGCGCTTTTGAGTTCTGTCTCATCTCAAGTGTTTTGTGTCTCTCAGATGATTTAAGGTTTAAGTTTGCGGCACGTTCTCGGGGTAGAGGTTAACGAACATTTGAAGCTTTCTTGTGATGTTGACGGATACAAGCTTTGCCGCATGAGTACCCAGCCTTTAAAAAAACTATGAAAGCCCTCATGAACGACAATGAACTTTTATCGAAAACTGATGGTGAATACAAAAAATTGGAGCACGACAGACTCAGTTAGTATTGCCATGTTCAAAGGAGAGACCCCTACGATCACCGTAAAAATTGAATGTTCCTACGAAATCGCGAAAACAGGGCAGGCCTTAAAACACCTTCCAAGTGCAATAACACCTCACTGCACGTCGGTGACTTAGTTTCCTGTGCTGTTTCAAATAGCCTGCGTTCCAACCAGCAGCCATCTTCTTAACTGAAATACTGAAACCACTGATTGTGGGCGTTTGTGGTAGGTGAAAGCACAGTTGTGAGTTTTTCACTCAGGGGTTCTTTGTAGTATCCGGCTGTTCTAAGAACGCTAAAAAGGTGTCCAACTTTGAATTTTTCTTCTGAGAAGATCATACGTTCTTCTCTTTAAAACGTCGACTTCTGCTGAATCTAGCTTCAACAAGACAGTGGCCAGAGTCGTTTTTTCCTTAGAAACCTACCGTTGTTGTAATAGAGGGTATTACAAGCTCCTGTAAAATTAATTCGTCGATAGACTTTACCTGTTTTCGTTTCGTGAAGTATGTGCTAGCTTGTCTGACTTTAGCATTGAAATCTCCGGGCACAGCCTTAACATCATACTCCTTGATATGGTAGGCATCGTCGGTATTCAATGTTTTACAATGTAGCTAATGCGGATCTCAGCTAGTCAACACTTATCGGCTTGAAGTCATTTCCTTTTGACTGTATCCGATATACCACGACACGATCGCATCCTAATATTTGTAGCAGCAGTATCGCGATCTTGTGCTTATATACATCATGATGAATCGTATCTCCTGGATCGCGGCTAAAATTTGACTTGTACCGCATGAAGACAGAGCTAGTTTTTGATTAGCATATGGGGTAGAGAGTGCCCGCAGTTGCCATTTGAGGAAAATTTACATGCGAGGTTAATCTTGTCGCTCTTAAGACTACTAGCTTTTCACATATTTGAGCGGTTACCTCCAACCACCAACCTAAACTCTAGCACATTAGGCCGGTAAGAGTAAAGGTGCGATCAAAGGGTCATCCGATGTTAGATGACACTGTAAAAAATCGAGCGATGCCATTTATGGGAAATTGTCATTCGGATGGCATGCCGGATGATAGGCGATCACACTGGATGACCACTTTAGCACAAATTCAACGTCATAGTGGCGTCAGGATATCATCCGGATGACAGGTTTGGATGGCAGTCTTATCGCCTCATAGAGGGCTTATCCGCCACCATCTCTTTGCCCGAACCCTGACTAGTCCTAAAAATTCCTTGCCAACCGCAGATACCTGTAGTTCATGCCAGGTATCTACCATCGTAATTGTTAACGACACCGTTGATCCAATCTTATGAATTCATCCGTCGTAGGTACTCTTTCTGAGAGTTAATCACCAAGTCATCTTCGATGGATCATCATAGTGTTGGTATTTTCTTCTTGCCAAGCATGTCAAGTTTAGTTGGACGAGGCACTGAATGTCTTCAAGTTGATACCGCTCAGGGAATTCTTTGCTTTGGGGTAAATTGAACAGCACAAGATAGGTAGCTTGGTTGGTGAATGCCCTTGTGACCGTAGTCACGGCTCACTTAGACCAGCAAGTTGGGTCCCTTTCGTCCATATGGGTATAACTTCCTCAAAACAAAAACACCTGAAAGTATAAGAAGAAACCGATGTTGGATACAAGTAACTGCCGAGGGTCATAAACCTTATAAATACTATTTAGGCCCAGATATTCGCATAACAGGAGACGTATTATGCTCAGCCATTGGAACGGCTCACATCACAGTGCCCTATGAGGACTCCCTATCCTTACGGTTTAGCCCGATCATGAATTCTGATCTCTTTTTGTTAACCGCTGGCTGGCCATAGCTCTTTGGTATATCGCACGCGTCGAGTTGTGTCCAACATAGGGGTTAGTTCTAGTCAAGCACAAAATCTGATCTGAGATCTGCTGATGCCGAAAAGCATTAAACGAATTTACTGTTAAAAAATGCTCTATCGCTTAAATTAGCTTCGCATTAGATGTCAATTGTGTTGAAAATGGGTTAACATCCAATGTTTCTCTATTAAACAGCCCTAACTCCAGAACGAACTGTTGTTGTTAAGCCTATCTTCCTAAGTATCTTATTTCCACTTGAGCGAAGCCGGTCGGGTCAGCCCATTATACAAATCCCATTAAGCCCCGCTGATGCAATAGTTAAATTTCTATCTCCACGAATCTCCGGTTTATAGCTCATTCCTTTATGAAAGGAACAAGAATTTCTAATCATAAAATGAGCGCTCCTAATATTTTCCATTTCTTAAAATGAATTTTTCCGCGCATTAAAAATTCACAATTGATTTAGATTAAATGGTACGATATTATTTTCTATTATGGACATTTAGTATGCCCACGCTTTTTTCTACTTGCTACACCTTTCGAGGGATTTTTTCCCTAAGGACATTTAATTTTCCATTTGAAAAGTCTCAAATCGCATTTTGCTAACTCAAACTCTGGTGTCCAGTTTAGCTATTAATTTTTTTTTGCCAATGTTATCTTATTGCCTCAGGACTATTGCGAGTAAATCTTCTGTGTAAAGACTAAAGAATATTTACATTACACTTGAGTTGGTAGGCAACTTGCAAATAACTTTAAATCGTTTTCCACTTCAAAGACAAAAAAAAAAATGCATTCTATTTATAAGTCGACAAATAAAATTGATTTTCAAGCAAAAAAAAAAAAGAAAAAGCGAAGGAAGCTTTGAATAAAATTCTTTGACAACAACGAAAGTGAGTAACATGCTGAAAATTTAAAAGAAATTTGTGACCCTAATCAATTTAAGATTTATATGTGTTAAACACTTTGGGGGTAGGAATCTTGGATTCTCGTAATGAAAAGAATACCAGCATTCGAATGTTAAAGGGAAGCACAATTATCCTAATGTAACAACCCATCAAAACATGCTGGTAAAATTAATTGATGTTAAATATTTGAGAAGTAATCCCATCGTGTAAGAGGTTGACACACGACACACACTGGGACGCTTAAGTATTTTATAATATTTTAATTTTAATTTAATGTCAAGATAATGTGAAGGTGTGGTCCTAAGATCGAGGTCATCAAGACCCTTCTGCAGCGTGACTTCGAGCAAATTAAGGGATATTGCGACGATTGGAAGTTGAAAATCAACTTCCAGAAGACGGAAACAATCCTGTTCAGGATCCCATTAGATACCAGAAAAAACTGGAAAAAATTGGCCATTATTGGACAGCATGGGCAGGCATTGGCGGTGAAAAACGTGGTCAGGTATCTTGGAATCTGGCTCGACCAGTATCTGTATTTTAATAAACATATAGCTTTTGCTCTGACAAGAAGACTGTTTCATAGCAGTAAACTTGCATCTAGAGTTAAGGTCGTATGCTACGTGGCCCTAATAAGGCCCATCATCGCTTATGGCTGTCCATTGTGGTTCAATATAGCGCCGTCGTATATGGAAAGGATTCGGGTTTTCGAGAGACGATGTCTTAGGTCATGTCTCGGGTTGTTTCGAACACCTGAATCTGAGTACATAAAATATTATCCCAACACGGCATTATATGATAAGGCTCACTTGAATGGGGTTGACAATTTCCTCATTAAGGGGACTCGAGGCTTTTCTCCATATTGATCAAAAAGGGCTGGTACAGAAGAAGGATGGTATCCCGGTACTATACCACCGCTACCGCAGAGCGACTGATAAGCGGCTAACCTACGACCGGGACGTCGCTAATGCTCCGGAGCTCCTTCGTTTTAGTACCGCAATAGCGGGGAGGGATCAAATTGATACGGATAAACAATTCACCGAATATTGGTGGCTTGCGGAAAGAGTGAAAGAGGTTGGTATGCCTTTCCAGGTCGGTGTGTTACCTTAGGTAACTCCTCCTAGTCTGAAGTAGTTTTAAGTTGTATGTTGATTAGTTGGTGTTTCTGAGAGTCGATTGACGCATTTCAGTGTCAGTGGACTCTCGGTGGCGCATGTGCGCTATGTTGGCGGCTGCTGGGTGCTGCTAATGGAGTTGGGGGCACATCACCCCGGAATATACTTAGTATTAGTTTAGTAATTTTAAGAAGCATCAGTTAGATTTTAAGTTTTTAATGTATAGTCGTAGGTAGTTTCAGTTTTTTAGTTTTAAATAAAAATAAAACTAATAAAGGAGTCAAGTTTTTAAAATAAATTTTATTGTAATAAAAATTGTATTATTAATTAAGGCCAAAAGGTAATAGTATTAAGTGTTATAGTTAAGTTTAGAGCGTCCGCATAAGAACCAGTTATCTAGAATAAGTATCCTGTTAATTTTAAGTTAGATTTAATCATTTTTGTCTAGTTTGTAAGCTTTATTGAAAGAAAATATAAAATGGATTTAAAATTGATAAAAAAGACTTTATTCGGAAACAGTACGTAAGGCGGTGGTAGCTGCCGGATACAAGTCTCGCACACCTCGAAGAAAGCCGTTGGTAAGCGCAGTAAATTGAAAAAAGCGTTTAGACTTCGCTTAGGAATATAAAAACGCACCCCCTGAATTTTAGCGCAATGTGGTATTCTCTGACGAGTCCAAATATAATATTTTTGGGTCGAGTTCGAGTGTGGAGAAGGACTGGCGAAGCCTATAATCCGAAGAATACAATAAAGACGGTAAAACATGGTGGATGTGGAGTTATGGTATGGGAACTTGAAGATTATCGATGGGGTAATGGATCATCGTGCCTACATCGATATATTGAGACCAAGCGTTGACAAATTGGAAGTTTGACGTGATTTTTATTTTTAACAAGATAATGAACCGAAACATATGGCATATAACACCAAAATGTATTTGGCATACAATACCCCACACTTGCCCAAAACACCCCCACAAAGTCCTGACCTCAATCCAATTGAGCATGTGTGGAATGTGCTAAAGAAAATTATCAGGACTCGTCATATTAGCTCAAAACCACTGCTTATTGAGGCTTTGAGGGAGGAATGGTTAAAAATTGATTCAGGATATACCCAAAAACATGTGGAATCGATGCCAAATCGTTTAAAAGCTGTGAATAAGAACAAAGGCTACCCAACTAAGTATTAATTATTAAGTATAAAAAAATAACAATTCGGTATGATGTACGAAGACAAATAAGTGTTTTTTTTTTTTTTGGTTTTCTTCACTATTTCCTACATTTCTTCAAATAATTGAATAATGTGTACTTCAAATTAAAGATAACATAAATCTGCATAATCATTTGTTAATTTACTTGTTTTCGACTTAGGTTTATAAGTCCATAAAGGTATAAACTGCTGCTGTACGAAGACATTATTGGTACACTGTAAATTGGCAGTACACGTCTAATGGGGAAGCATTTTTTAAATCAGTAGCGTGCTATATTTTTGCGCCATATTAATTTGAAAGAAACCCCTAATAAAAAGTGTTTATCCGGGAGTGACTTTCCAATTGCATCTGACGTAGATCCAGCATCTTTTGCTCAGCGCACTTCTGATTGGCTATTCAACGCCCATTTAATTGATGTGCATTCAGAGTTACCAATGTCCGTTGCTTTTTTCCTTGGGTTTCTGTTGAGGAGCTTAAGGCTTCGTTTAATATGTGGAAAATACGTTAAAATGGAGTTTCAAAATTGTAAGCTGTTTTCTTTCAGAAAAAAGGTTACTGTCGTAGCTTTTCGTAGCTAGTTTTGTGCAATTTGTATTTTTAAGTCGTGTATTTTGTGCTTAGAAAGTAAGATAGTAGTTAGAAATGGCTTCAAAATCATCCAAAGACAATAGTGCCGACAAAAAAGAAATTGTTGAAAAAATATTTTGTTTAATAATGATAACTTCTCCAGATCAATCAATGTTTCTTCAGGTGTACCGAAAGGCAGCCACCTTGGTCCCTTGCTGTTCTTGTTGTTTATTAATGATCTGCCGTCTGTTATTAAACACTCCCAGTGTCTTTTTTGTTTGCAGATGACCTTAAATTATTTCGCCATGTAGAATCTTTATCTGATTCCTGTCTACTACAAGAAGATTTAACTGCAGTCGACTTATGGTGTGATAGAAATAAATTGCTTTTGAACTCTTCCAAATGCCAATGTTTCACATTATGTAGATGTACTACTCCTATTACTTCGAACTACAATATAAAAACATACTCACTCGAAAGGGTATACTCTAAAAACGATTCCTTAAACGAAATACTAAAGATTTTATTAACCCTTACACATTAAAAGCTCTATTTATATCTCTGGTTAGACCACCTCATTTAGAATATTGCTGCATAATCTGGAATCCCTCTTTCAATATAGGAGTTCAGAGAAACTTCACAAGGTTCATGTTTCTTAAATTGAACTGGCGTATTGAGACACCTTCTTATAAAACTAGATGCTGCTTGATTAATTTAAGTTCTCTCGAATGTCGTCGTAAATATTTCTCGGCTATGTTCATTAGAGATCTGATTCATAATCAAATTCAGTGTCCTGCATTGCTTGCAATGATTTATTTTCCATCTCCCCGTCGACGAATTCGAAGCTTTTTTAACTTCCCTGAAGTTAATCATAGAAGATCTTACGCTCGTAATGAACCTAAAGCTCGCTGCATTAATGTGTCTAACTCTATAATTGCTTCATCTGATATTGACTTTTTCTTAAGTTGCTCTAGAGATTGTCTTTAAACTAAACTCATTTTAAGTTTGGGTCAATCGTAAATTATTTCCACTTTATATTGCTCAATCTGTTTTCTCTCTTTTGTTATTTATGATATATAAATACTGTTTCTTTTTTATACCCTATCCTAAGGGTATATTAATTATGACACATAGTTTGTAACACCCCTTAATATTCGTCGTAGAGCCATAGAAGTATATATATATTTATGATCAGGACCAAATCCTAAGATTGTTTAGCAATGTCCGTCCGTCCGTCCGTATCAACTTTGGAGGCCTTTAAATTTATGCTAGGAAGCTGAAATTTAGAGCATATACTCCTTAGGGTCCCGAAATGGTAAAGTGTTAAAAGTTTTTAAATCCGCCCTCTGCCACGCCCACAATTTAGAAAAAACCGTTTTAAGGCTTAAGTTAGAGAGATAGAGTATTGGAACCTTTACAAGATATGTAGGCACTGCCCTCCTTTATAAGTCTGTCATATAAAATTTTTTGCCACGCCTACTTTTTGTGGGCTTTTTTCACTAAAATGCTGTTTTCAGCGAAAATTTTCATAGAAATTGAAAAAAATGTTTGACAAGATATTTAGGAATTTTTTTTTTCCAATATATCGCCCATACAAAGTTTTTGGCCATGCCCACTTTTTGGGGGCGTTTTTTCAAAAAATATTTTTTTTTTATAATTTTCATAGAATGAAATGATATCCATCACCTTCTTAATGCGTTTTTCTTTGGGGCATATAGGGATATGGATAGGGTATCGTACTGTTCGCCCCAAGCGGACTGTAGCCTTTCCTTATGTTTTTTTGTACATATGTTTAATTTGTTCATTTTTTATCTTTGTAATTAGTCCATAAGAAATTGTTAAACTCTGATTGATGAAATAAAATAAAATAGATGAATTTATATTTATTTTTGTTATACTTGTTTATTTAAAAGGGATCAGGCCTATTGTATCCCCAAAAAACTGCTTTAATCTTACTTCTTAGTGGTGTTATAAATAAATAAAAAATTTCAATATTAAAAAAAAACATAAGGAAAGGCTACAGTCCGCTTGGAGCGAACAGTATGATACCCTATCCCTATCCCTATATGCCCCAAAAAAAACCTTAAGAAGATGATGGATAGCATTTTATTTCATTCTATAAAATTTAGAAAAAAAAAAACATTTTTTGAAAAAACGCCCCCAAAAAGTGGGCGTGGCCAAAAACTTTGTATGGGCGATATATTGGAAAAAATATTGGCTAAATATCTGGTTAAACACTTTTTTTCGGTTTCTATGAAAATTATCGAAGAAAACAGCATTTTAGTGAAAAACGCCCACAAAAAGTAGGCGTGGCAAAAAACTTTATATGACAAACTTATAAAGGAGGGCAGTGCCTACATATCTTGTGAAGGTTATAACCCTCTATCTGTCCATCTGTAGCTTTAAATCGGTTTTTTCTAAATTGTGGGCGTGGCAGTGGGCGTATTCCAAAAAATTTTACACTTAACCATTTCGGAGCCCTAGGGAGTATGTGGTCCAAATTTCAGCTTTCTAGCTTGAATTTAAAGGCCTAAAAATTGCGTACGGACGGACGGACGGACATTGCTAGATAGTCTTAGGATTTGGTCCTGATCATAAATATATATACTTTTATGGGTCTACGACGAATATTAAGGGGTGTTACAAACTATGTGTCAAAATTAATATACCCTTAGGATAGGGTATAAACATGGTAACCACACATAATATTCTTTAAGGTTTTTGCTGACTTAAAATCATTACTACGGGGACCCTGTAGGTGCTTTTGTTAGAAGAGCACCTTACGAAAAACAAAAGAGTGCGAATGAGAGGTAATCATCCTTATCTTTCCTGTACTGGCAATTTATGTTAGGTTAGTTGGTTTTTCTTTGGAGCTCAGAACACTTAAAGGTTTAAAGCCCTTCAACCGTTCATTTTAAAATACCGAAACGTTTCCATGTCGTTTAATTTAAAGATTCCATCATTTAAAGTATTTTACTACTGATTTAAGTAGTCGATCGCATAAATAGCAATACATTTTTTTGATGTAGGTTGACTGTACCTACTTGAACCGAAAATATTACATAATTTGCTACATTTTAAAATTAAAGAGCTGCAACTCTGGGCGGAACATGGAAACATTTAAAAGAATGAGAAAGTAGTAAATATCTGATTGCTTTGCTTGTGTTGTTTTCGAACTATAATTGGATTCGGAGTAGAGTATTGGTGGCCGTGGGACTATTAAATGTTTCATCATATCCTTTTTTCGGTCTCGTTCATTGCGATTGGTTTCATTATTTCCATTGCGTTGCGGTAAAACTATTGATATTGGGATTACTTTCGTTCATCTCATTTAGTTTTGCAATCTTTTGTTTTAAGGAACAAAAGTAGGATTGATAAATTTGAAATTGTCGGATTGTCACAGCTCTAGCCCATACACGGACGTTTGCGGTCTTTTGTACATTTTTTGTATATGAGACTGGCGGATTTTTACTTCCAGCTTCTCGTCCTGCACTATACAGCAAACTGACATGATCAGTGTTGTATAGACCTTACACTTCGTCTTATGAGTTAGGAACATTGTTTTCTTAAAACGAAGTGGCAGCGTTCTCAATTGTCATAAAAGTTGTTCCTTCACTACTGTTCCTGCACTATCTGCTCGAGCACAGTCTTCGATAAGAGAAGTTCCATGATATCGCATCTTCTTGCCAGAATCTGGTGCATGTTAGGAATAGCTCTGATGAGCTGCTACCCAGATGCTTTCTAGCGTCATACAAAACATCTGGATCAGTTTTGATCTCCTGTCGGTTTTCTGGGCCAAAAGCCATACTGATACGCACCAATTGGTGAGTGGAAAAACGGCTTTCTAGACATAGGACATGTATTGCACATGGAGCCGATAGTCCAGTCATCGGTCATGGTTTCTTCCACCCATAATTAGTTGATGACTAGGTGCATACACCCTATTCAAGGACTATATTTTGGTTTTCTGCGCAGTAGGACTAAGCGGTGTTCATATTGATTGAAGTGCCAGTGAGCCGTTAATCCTTCACCCAGATCTCGCAAGCTTGTCCGCTTCTCTAGTTCCCGGGATATCAGTGTGCAATGTGTGTTGTTATAGATGATAATATCTGCTAATATCTATGGATTCACAGCCCTTGATTTCACCACATCCGACTGCATAGCCTTATGTCCGCTTGACTGTCAGAGTAAATGGTGATGGTCCGGTTGGCAAAGCAGTACCTTTTACCGCAGCAGCCTGGATAACTCCACCTGAAAAACGCGACAGTCTTCGTTGATTCTAAAGGATATACTTAATCCAAGGGATACCGACATCCATCATTCATCTTCATTTAGGGCATAACTATTTTAAAAACACTCCAAATTTAGGAAGGCAGCTGGAAGAGCCGTCACTAAACTGCTGACACAAAGAAACAGGCAACACAAGCTGCAGAAATAACCCAAATAAAGTTTGATTGGCTAATCAGGGCCCATCAGTCTGTCGACCGATAACCATGTCACATGCTTTATTCCAGACTATCCCATAATTTCACTCGATTTTTGAGACTTCTTGAATTTAAAACTGGAAGCTTTGAGTGTCTTCAAAGATAATGGCAAGGAAGAATGAAACGAACTAGACGTACCTACTGGCAGTTACCAAGTGTGGATAGTGAACATCGCCAGTTGGTACCGGTCAATAAGTACCCTATTCCAGAACTCCCAACCGCCAAGAACAACGAACAACATTTCAAAGCCCACAAATATAGCTCCAAAAAATTAATTTCTATAGCAAAGCACAGTTAATTCTATTAAAAGCTCACATTTCAAAATAACTTAGTAAGTTTATTGGCTAAATTTATGCAAATTCTTTCTTAAGTCTTGAGAGTGATCCATTCTTATGTAACACAGCTTACCTAAAATGTATGCTTACATCTTTATCTAAGTCTGCCACACATAAAAAAGGATCAACGTGAAAAATCTGTGAATGATAAAGACAGGTGCCAATAACACCAAACGACAGTGAGCCTCTAAATTGTTGCGCACAAAATGAGATAACCAAACCACCTTCGACGTAAAACATTATTATGCAAAGCCATCTTCTTCTTAGTACGACTCATCAAGGACTTTTTGGAAAAAAAGGAGAAGGGGAATAAATGAACATGTATTTTGCTTCTTTTAAATTTAAACATGCACAGCTTGTTGTGACAGAAAACATTACCAACCCTTACCTTGGCAGGACAGTAACATTAATTTTTTAAAGATTTTGCTAGTAAAATCCAAGTTTTCTATGAGAGAAAAATATCACAATTTGCGAAAAGGAGAAAATATTCTCTGGCTATTAATCAGGTTTTTTTCTTCTACGCATTTAAAGAATGTTCGCAAACTACCCCCCCGAGTACGAGTAATAATCGTTTCGTTGATAACAAGATAAAGCCTCATCCTATAAAAAAAGAAACGAGAATCTGTATAGAAAAGATCACGTTCTAGTCTCAGCTGTGATGATGTGTAAAACATTTACGTGTAATAAATGTTTCCCTTTGGTCGTTAAATAAATAATTAATTAGTTTTCCCATTGCAGGCGAGAGTGCTGAGAAAATAATTGATAGACGTTTCCGTTTTGTTAAACAATTGAAGTTGACCTAACACAAATTATTTCCATTATGAATGAAATTTTTTATCAGTATTCCCATTGAAAATAACCATAATGAAGTAATAGATACTAGATAAGGACTACTTAATTTTGTAGATAATCTATAATTCTCAATCGTAACATTGTATAACGGATGAAATCTCTCCATTAGGCGACGTTGACATTGCATATGATGTAATATATCCGGAGAGGGAGGATTGGCAAAGAGTTGCAATTATTAAATCAAACGAAATTGCAATTTTTACAGATGGCTCGAAAACGACAGAGGCTAACAGGGGCTGGGATTTTCTCAACAGATCCAGAACTAAGCGAGTCTATAAGACTACCGGGCAGAAGCAGCGACATTTAATCAGAGGTTCTGGCGGTCGTCCGGATCCGGATCTTCAATATCCGGAAGAGATATTGGTGGTGACGTGAAATAATGCCAAATTTTAAATAAGGCAGCTATGGTAACAGTACCTGAGTTACACGCTACGCGGGGTTAAGGGATTTCAATCCCCTTTCCGCAGGCGGTTCGATTTTAGAATGAAAATAGTGCTAAATTTTTAGAATTTGGCTTTATTTCGTTTGGCGTTATTTCACGTCACCGATATTGGTATCTAGATCGACAACCAGGCGGCATTTAAGGCAGTGGAATCAATAAACATCAATTCTGATATAGTCAGGAACTGTTGCAAAATGCCGGGTTGGAATTGAAGGTAATTAGCAAGCGGATGAGCTTCCAAAATAGGAGGGCTACTCAATAGTGGGCAGGTTGCTAACATAAAACATCCCCTCTGTATAAAAGGGGTTCTATTGAGGAAATAACCCTCAGGACTGCCAACCTAAGGTGGTGAAGCCTTGGCGGACACACTTTGTCAAAAGCTGTATGGCCACTTCTCGACTGTAAGAGTTCCATGAAGTTTGTAAAACTCAGCAGGGATTAGCTTAAAATATTAGTAGGAATCCTGACAGTGCAGTGCCTCTTGCTAAAACATGCAAAGAGACTCGCACTGTCAGATACAGACATCTGCAGATTCTATGGTGATCGGCAGGCTGTTGAAGATATACAATCTCACGTAGTCTTAGGACATTCTTAGGGAGACACTTCTTCGAAGCTTTGGAGGAAATATACGGTACAAGTTGCAAAGGCTTCATTGTCTTTTGTAGGGTAATTGGATGTTTTGAAAGGGAAAGTTTTTAGGTTTTTGTCTACCTTTTGATCACAAATTCAACCGGTTCAATAGGAATCGCGATTAGCCCGCTTCTTAACCTAACTTAACCTAAAATTGTATTTAACTGCTCGTCAACAAATTATAAGATGAGCGCAGTAGTGCAGAGGCTCAGTGGTTTGCGTTTTTGACTTCTGAGCAAGCGGAATTTTTTCTTTCACAAACGAGATAAAACTTCAGGCGTTTGTTAGACATTCTGACGGGTCACGATGCAATAATCTTCTGGAGAAAGCAAAGACAGCGTAGAATAAATAGCTCCTACCGTTACTGGTGAGTACTGAACATCTAAGCCTCATATTATCGAAGTGCTTTCTCGGCTTATAGAAAATTTCGGGTAAATTACTTCCCACCTTTCAAATGAAATTGAATTTTTTTCTATCGAGCTAAAATGCTACCCCTTTCTTGAATTACGTTTTGTACGTTGCGGTTTTGTTTCAGTGGAAGAAGCGCTACATCTATGGATCATCATTTGGTTACAACTTTTATCAGCGAAATGAAATATTTTCAAATACGATTCCAAATTACGAGAGGTAGCTGTATTGACTATTCATTCAACCATGGATAGTGAGCAGTGTTATTATATCGTGAGATTTATATCTTCTTATGGGAATTTCGATGTCCAAAAAGCCTTCCGTCGGATAAAGGGAAAAAGCACCAAAATCGTGGGACAAAAATCAATTTTTTGTGAAATTCCATCAATTTGAAATTCACAACAATGATCAACCCAAAGAAAAAAGACCGCATGTAAATAGCCTCTGAACAAAAAATTTCAGTAGAAAATCAATCTGGTGCCCGTCAGATGCAGCGTCAGTGCATGTAACTTTCATTTATTAGTCAGATGTTTGCATATTAGTTCAGTTGGCTTTGCTTTTGTGTTTTAAAAATTTTGTCAGTTTCAGTTACCGAATTTTTCTTATTCCTATGTTCATATATATTTAGCAATAAAGGCCAAATTAGACCGCTTTTAAGTTCGTTGCTGTATTTTATTTATTTTCTGCTGTTTCTGTGCAATTTTGCATTTTAAATTCAACTTTCATAAAAAAATATATAAAAAAGGTTTATATTCTGATTGCTTCATATGAATCTTTTATATATAGATGTTTTGTTAAATAGATGGATAAAACATTCCAAAAAAAATGGCTACAAATTCCAGAATTTCAATTGTGGTAAATGCCAGTGGTTTAAAATGACAAAAAAGCATTTTGCAAAGCGTGTAACTGTTTTCTTCAATGTGGGAAAACCGAACTTTTAAGACACAATAAATCAGAAAAACATTCAGATAGTTTGAAATCATATCTCTCCACACCATCAATTTCAAAGGTTTTTGCCATACATCTGCTCTAATTTCAAGCAAAGCTTGTAGGAAGATTCCTGAAAGTTGTGAAAATTTAATGCACGATTTATGTACATTCATGTCACAGAGTCCGAAAAGCTCGGCAATTAAAATAAATTATTTTTTTTCATTTAAAAGTATCGTGGGAATTTTGTGGGAATTTAAGTTCGGTCAAGAGGGAAAAAAGGGAAAAATGACCACGCGTCGTGGGAAAAATGAAGAGATGATAGCGAGTGAACAAACTCATTTGGATTTTGATGCGGTAGGGACTGTTCACATGAGATCGAATGGCGAACTGCGAACCAGCGAATATTCGTACATTCTGACATTTCATTCACATGAAAACTTATATTGGTCGCAGTTCCCCGCGAATATGAGCTGCCAATGTAAGCAGCAAGATGTATAAATTTTAAGGTTATGTTCGAACGAATTTTTCATTCGCGGATTTATGGATCGCGTCTGTATTGTGTGGATTGTGAATAAAGAATGACAGTTCGCGGCAAGAATTTTTCAATTCGAGGGAAAATGTTTGTAATTGTAAGTATTGCTATTTAAATCAATTTAGACTCAGTTTTTTTTATATAGGATGTTAGATCAATTAAATATAATGCTTTTGTGGTAGAAGCAATAGACGTTTCCTATTCATAAATAGATTAAAATTGATTTGTTCGTAGTCCTTTAGTATTATTCCAATTGCCTGGGAGAAGTTCTTTTGAAAAATGTACTTTTGAACTACATACAGATATGTATGAAAGGACAGTGGTTTGTTGGTCATTTGAAGTTCGATAGAACGGCTGGCGCATTGCATATGGGCTACACTGGTCATTACTCATACAAAACTTCACCGTGGAGCTATCGATGCATGGAAAATGTCCATATAAAACTACACAGTATTCGTTAAGTTATAGTTATGACAGCAAGCACCCTCTTGTGAGGGCAAATTTGTTATACTATTCCATTTTTTTCCACATTCAGTGAACATGATGTTCCTTAATTGAGTGTCAGATTTCAAGTTTGAATAAACAATTAAGCAATTTGACATAATGTACAGACCTATAGCACAGCAATTGGTAGTCAAAATCTCAAAACTATTGAAAGAGGAGTGAGCTGTAATCGCTCTTTTTCACCTCTGACGAACGTCCTCGGTTTTCTTTTTAAATTAGAGAACAAACTATTGTAAGAATTTTTTTAATTATTTTGACATTCAATTCTCTGTTACATGAACGTTTTTAATTGCTATCTATTCCCTTTAAAGTGTTTTAATTTTTTAAGTTTTATTCTTTAAGGGAACACCTTGATTTCGAGAGCCATAAAGCAAGGGCAATAACTGATTAGAGATTCAATAAATATTTCTTTAATATTTATCAACAATGTTTGCAATCTTTTTGTTATAAGCTGTTCTCACATTAAGGTTCTTATCTTAAGTAGGAATGAGTGGTTATTAAAAATGCGATTGCACGTTTTAAATGAGATACTTAAGCTACATGTGTTTAAATTAAACAAAGGGTCTCGGTGCCGAGAGACAATGTTTTTTAATCAGCGCCGTAACGAAGACACTTAAAACTTTGAAGGCTATCTGTCGGAGGAGGAGTACGAAGATTTCTTGAACTTCAAAATACTTTTTCGAAACTCGGTTCTTTTGCTTACAATTTAAATCGCATTATTGTTGATTGCTTGATTTCTATCTAACACGAAGGAAACACCACCGAGTAGAACATATGAATAAAGCAAACGTGGAATTTTACGATAGAAAGCCAAACGAAGATACAAGAATATCCGCCGCACTTTTTAAACCCTTCAACATTAAACTCACATCACGTACGACAAAATTCGTGACGTAGAAACCTAACTACACTGTTTATTAACATAGATACGTAATATTTATTTTTATCGGAAATTGTACACCCCTTCCGTTAGCGTCTAACATATGATGCTGCGAGAACAAAAGTGATGTAATCACATTAGTTTTTGCGTAAGCCCTTCTGATTAAACACAAAAACTCAACTTTTGGATGACTCAAGTTGGATGAAGCCATGTTCAGACGATTGACAGATGGAACAATATTTTCAAGACTACCATTGTACTTGAGCTGAAAATGCCAAACTACCTTGCAATACTAAATTGTGAGTTCACACGGTTGCCAGGTTTTGTCCCAAATTCTGACAATTTCAATAATAATTTGGCAATAATTTGTCTCACAACTTTGTCAGTTGGAAAATTGGCCAATTCACACGATTGGTAGATGTTTGCGGCATTGGTGTCAGTCAATGCATTGTCAGACAAATTAAATAATTTGTTCATCGTGAGGATGAATTGCCACACAAACGTCGGCGTGTTTGGACGAACGATTGAGCGTGGCGCGCCTAGCGCTAGCATTTTCGGTCAAGGCAGTATACATAGGTTCCGCATTCCTATATCAACGATATTGTCCATCATTCCAATTGTTCTAGATGCTATATACAAAGTTCTTGTAGAAGAATATTTTATAGTTCATTCATTTCAATTTACATACAAATGCATAGAAAACTGTTCTTAATTGTATTTGTTGTTATTTATTTCCAAAAATTTGCTATAAAGAAGAACTAGATTCCTATAGAACTCTATAGAATTCTAACACCAGAGGCCTGGGCTGCTGTTACTAGCAAACTCAGCGAACTGTGTCAATTTTCAAAATGCATTGGAACAGTGAATTCACGTAGTAGCTATTCGGAATTATTAAATTCAAGTATTTTTGGAAAATTGTAAAGAAAATAATGAAACTTCGTTTTTTTTGTTGAAATAAGAAAAAAAAAATTTCGGAAAATGAAGAAATTGTAAGACGTTCTAATCAAAACACATATGACAGTACGAAATGAGTCTGCGAATGACCTTAACGTCTGACAATGGTCTTACAATGATACAATTGTGTGTTCAAACGATTGGCAGATACCTGACAAATTTATTGTCAAATGGCGCTCTGAAAATTACCTGACAATGACCTCTTTGGAAATATTGTTACACAAAATTTCAAGTTCACACTATTGAAAGACATTGGGCCAAAGAATGACTGCATTGAAGTCAAACAAAAATGCTGCTTGTTGTGGTAAAGATCTTGCATGCAGTACTGCATGCCTCACTGCTTCCAGAACTTCTGCACATGTGTTTTTTGGCATGAGGCAGCTCTCGACTTGGTGGAGAGGGATTTGTCGTTTTTCATTGCCTGGATGACTACTGAAGTGTCAGTTTCAAATAACATAAGGTGTAATTGGACCGTATCTTGCCTTTAGGGCTTCCAAGCTATTTTATTCTCTTCTCCAAGACTTATATACATGTAGTCAACTGTCAGTCTGAAGAACTGATAAGAACGGCTGCTGATCGTTGTCTTAGAGTCTTTTTTGACGTCTCGTTTGAGCTCTTTTGGACATTCGCACGATGTGGCCAAGCCAATGTAGTCGACATAGCACAACACACTAATGTTATGTGCTTCCAGACTGGAAAGTTGTCAGCAGAACAAATTTTCATGCTAAGGAAAATTCTGGAATAGAACGAATTTCAAGTGGACACCCATTTCTTCTTCAACGTCATTCTGTGTCGCCTTCTCTTGGCGCTAGAGGACACTGAACACTGAGCTCATCTAAACTCTGACAACCACTTCTTCAATCGTTCATGAGTAGATAGTGCCCGGGGCAGATGTTCGAAAGCTAGCCACTATCTAGGCGAACGATTTTGACATCAACGGCTCCTCTGAACATACCAACATGACAGAGGCTTTTATGGCAATTGAAGAACAGGGGGGGGGGGGTGAGTTGGTCTTGAATATGAAGGAAAAATAACATACACATGGTTTCCACAAAGAAGCGAACTTGGATTCCTATGGCCAGCATCTGCTTCTTCTAAAGTTTGTCTTGACTGTCTGTCTGACTAACTGACTTGGCAGTGTATAACCCAAACCGCTAATGGTAGAGTTATGAAACTTGAAAGATGCATCTCTTCCGTGCCCTTTGAATAACTTTTGCATAATTTTGGAAAGATAGAGATAGATAGATAGAGATAGAAATTGTCCATGCTAATGGGGGATACAAAATAAATGGACACGAGCTTCAGTAAATTTTGAAATTTAGAATATTTTTATCCACAAAATAAATAATAAAATATGTGTTTCAACCCATTAAGGATCTGAAGGGCCTTTAAAAAACCGAATGTCACTTATTCGATCATAGAAATGTTAATTTTTCAAATCCATATGACTCTTTCGCTTTTTTTAATTCAACCAAATGTAGCACGAAGCACGGGTTCATTTATACTAGTAAATTATATCTTAAAAGCACAATAAAAATCTAATCTTATCTAAAATCTATATCTAATCGAATATTTATTGGTAAATTTTTGATACAACCGACAGATAAAAGCTTCTTCCTGACACGAATACACAAGGGAAACATATAATTTTTTAAATTAAGAAAGGCCGACAACTTTTTAAGGGTGAATTTTTAAAATTTTTTTGTTAAAAACGTTCACCACAAATTGGAGAGGTAAAGGCTCGTTATAAGTAATTTGTAAAGTAAGACAGTACCTATAACTCATATGAAAATATTGTAAACATCGTTACCATGAATTTCACCTAAGAACGGGTTTCTATAAGCTGTTATTTGGAAAATACTTACCCTTGATCATTTTGGGAGTCTAGCCCGTAGCGGGCATGTGTTTCAAACTTTAGGCTTAAGCGCTACTTTAAAGCCCTCAAAAGTTGAACCTGACGCACGAACAAACGGATGGATATAACTACATCGGTATAAGATTTAATGCTAAACACAAATATATATACTTTCAAGGGCCTACAACCAATATTACGATAGGGTATAAAAACGGACTTGTCACTCCGAAAACAACCATTCTCCAAAAGGCATCAATACCAACAAAATTCAACCGCGAATTCAAATGAAACCTGTTGATTCGAGGTTAACGTACGACTTATTGTGAGTCTTTTATTCAACTTCACCCAAGTGGAATGCAATTATGAATCAACAAACAAAATTTGTCATAACTTGAGTAAACAATGCAAATTTTTTTTCTTTTCCTAATTATGTAGATTTTGCTTAACTTTCTCGTTTCCCTACATTTGTATACTAAGACGTTTGTAGAAAAGTACAAACAAGTGAGTCGCTTCTGTCTGTGCAAAAGACGTCTGTCGAAATGGGTGACTGGATGGGATTTGCTTTAAAGCTCTTTTTTTTGGAGGGTCAATTACTCGCGGTTTTTTTTTTAAATTTTATCTCTCGTTTTCGTTTCAATCCACCCTCGCCAAACAGTCTGTCACTAGAATAAAACATTCAATTAAGGTGCAATGCATGTCCAACCGTAAAATTGTGTCAAGTTACCCTTTATATTATGAAACCGGAAACCTATTAATAATCGTGTTAGACGCATTAACACTTTGTCTGATTCTTTATTGTATCAAGTGAATAAAATATTTCAATGTGCTTGCTAAAGACCTGCCACAATCGTTCGCATATTTTATAAATAGGTAAATAAAGCCATTAAATTTAAAAGCGAAATCACGAATAATCTACAAAATGCCTTAAGACGCATATCGAACATGCTATGTGAGTTCCAGTTCTTGACGAATGTCATATCAACAAAAAATGTAACCTTCATTTAAGACGCAATATCTTACTAACGTTTTACTGCTAATTAATTGTAATTCACAGTTCATACAACTAAATATACGATGAGTATAAATTTCTTAGTATAAGTTCCGACCTGTCAATTACCCATATCGGAAGTCTGTCATCATATAATAAAACTTTATCGCAACGTTCTATATATGTATGTACACTCGGCTACAAAATTAACCTACAAATCGCAACTCACATATGTACCTATGTATGTCCATATATCAGAAAGTAAATAAATGAATTTATCAGTTATACTTTTTGACAGTTACACAGTTGTTGTTCTGTTTTTTTATGACATTTTTCTTTTGCTACCTGAACTAGTCACAGAAATTCGTAAAATTTAAATTGTTGTTTTAGAGAAACACTAATGGTTCGCTCCAACATGCTGAGTTCAGCGTTCCCTGCCTTGCCGTTAAGCAGAGTTCTCATTGCAGTAGAGAAAAAATAATCAAATGGCTCGGAGGGAAGTACGTCTTATAATATACCTAAAAGGGCTTTATGGTATTTTTCAATTAAACGAGAACATTTTCCATACAAAATACAAATGATATATTATACAGGGTGTTTTTTAAGAGGTATAGAACTTCGAATTGAAATAAAACACAAGAAAATCGTTTTAATGTTCATCAATTTGACTTTATTGGAAGGATAATTTTATGCCATTATTGCTGAAATACGATTTCGGGCATGTGGCCGCCGCAGTTGGTTCGAATAAAGACAAGTCTAGAGGTCCAATTTTCAACCATTTTTTCAAGCATTTGGAGCTGTATGTCGGCAATAACGCTACGAATGTTGGCTTCAATGTCCCCTAACGTTTATGGTTTGTTGGCGTAGGCTAATGACTTCACATATCCCCAAAGAAAATAATCAAATGGTGTCAAATGACACGATTTTGGTGGCCAATTGACAGGTCCATTCCGCGAAATTATGCGCTCATCAAATGTTTCCTTCAATAAATCGATTGTGACGTGCACTGTGTGGCATGTAGCGCCGTCTTGTTGGAACCACATCTCATCCACATTCATGCCATCCAATTCGGGAACTAAATAGTCTATACCGGTCTACCGCATTATTTCGGAAGAAGTATAACCCAATGACTCCACCAGCCCATAGCGCACACCAAACAGTCAGTTTTTGTGGATGTAATGGCGTTTCAAGGGTCTCATGTGGATTCTCTTCACTCCAAATGCGGCAATTTTGCTTGTTGACGTAGCCATTCAACCCAAAATTAGCCTGAACTAAATTTTTCGCGAACTGAACCATAATTTTCGAAATAAATTTGCACGATTTGCAAGCGTTGTTCATTTGTCAACCTTTTTATGGTGAAATAAAATGACATTAGAGTTGCCAGATTTGACCACAACATGTCAGTTTTATCTCTATTCCAAAAACCAACCTCTAAAAAAACACGCTTTATATTATATTCAAAAAAAAAAAAATTTATTAAGCTATGATGTGCATGTTTCAGAGTTGATTTGTTTGTTGTTAAAGATTTGTGCTGGGGAAAGATGATGGGAAAGTCGGGAAAGGATATTAATTTTAAACGATGAGGATTAGTAGAGCAATCTAAATTACTGAATCAGTGATATTATGACGAGTCCTAAGAATTCGTAAATTAAGCAGATTTTTATCGATTTTTTAAGGGTTGAGTTATATAGTTCATCCGCAGAATATTCTAAGAACATGCACTTGATGGTAAAGTGACCAAACCTGGTTGGAATATTCGAGAAGTGGTCTTACAGACGTCATATAAAGTGAGGACTATAGTTAAATTGATCGTAGTAGATAATACCCAGATCAAGAATTAACTTACGTAGAAGTAGGCCATAACGTTTTCGAAAGAATGTAATAGCTTGCCAATTTTTTTTCCGTTTAGCTTTAAACGATTTTGTTGACACCAAGTGTAGGAGTGGCTTAGGACCGCTTGTATTGCAATATGTGACAGCAGCGCAAGATAATACAAAACTAGAAAATCAAAAAAAAAAAAATACTCAATATATAGTAAGTAATAGTTTGGTAGTTATATATATCAAGAAGTTAATTTCCTGAATAAATAAATATACAAATCAAATAAATAAAATCGGTAGTTAGGTAATTGCTCTTAGGAAAACTAATAAATGAGTTATTCATATCTATTAAAGGTAGTACGGGGTGGCTTTAAAGAAGTACTCTATTAAGTCCGCAGAAATGTACTCAAAAACTTTAAAATACTACATTTTTAGCACGGAAGGGAATGCTGGCTCAGTTAGCTATTTTTAGCATGGAAATTCTTACTTTTATTTAAAAATGTTTGTTTGAATTGGGATTCAATAAACAAACTTTCCGTTTCTGCAATGTAAAACCTCAGGCAATGCAAGAGGTGCTAATGCATCCGGAAAATGCGCTGTTTGGTGTGGTTTTTGGTATGCATATTTTTACCAAAGACGATCTTAAGAACAACGTTGTCGTCAACGGAACGTTTTTTCCCTGAATCTGAAGCTGAACCTGCTGGACATGTGGTTCCAGGGAAACGGCGCTACATGCCACACATCATGCGAAATGATGAACCAATTGAGTAATGAGTACGCTTAGCAATTTATCTCTCGTTAAATCCCTCGTCTATCAAATGTCAATTGCAGCATTGCAAGACAAAATTACACGCGTTATTATCGAGATAGCAGCCAATGCGCTCGAAAAATTTACCCAAAATTCGGCTAACCGTACCATCAACTCAAATGGAAATTCCTGCTTAATCCTTAAACCAATTGCAGCCTCTGATGAAGCATTTAGAATTTCATGCAAGAAGGCCCCAAGATGTAGCTTAATTTTTCTGAAAATAACAGTGAAGGATATTTTCGTCCTCCTCAGCTTCTGCAAAAGTCGTTTGAGAATACTCCATGCCTTATTGCATGCTTGCCTATTAGACAGTGTCCTTTTGTAGGTCGTTAAGCTTTGTTCTCTTCATGGCAGCCAATCTTAGCAACACTTTAGAATAACTAGCCATTGGTATACCAAAAGAGGTAAAGCGGTTCCTAATTCGGTGAGTTTAAGCCCCTAAGGCATATGCACTGAACAGAGTTAAATTTTAAATTGATCTACATCAGTCATGATTGGCAGTCAATGGCCACGGCCACGATTAAGTTTATGAAGACTGATTCCAAGGAATTTATTGAAAAAAAAAAAGAATTACCTCTTTATGCAAGGTAAGACTTTCTAAATTGGCATTATTTCCATCTGGAGCACGCTATGATGGTCAGGAAGGCGGAGGGAGAGTCTTATGTTAAGTTTGTCAAACAAGACACCTCCGCTCACTCCATCTAGCTTTTGAGTGGATTGATATGTTTTCCATGGAAGTGCCCGCCTCCCAGAATAACCTGTAGGAGTTGGTGACATTTAAGAATTTGCCAAATGTAGTTGGACTATTGTGTAGTCGATGTTTTTAGGAATGTGCGCTGGTTGTGATCCGCATCAGAGCCATTCGGGATGAAAGCTTGGCCATTTGTTTTGTAGAATCACCGTAATGTAGCTCTAAGACGAACAGCTTCCGCCGTTTGTCACATGCATATATCGAGAAGTCTCAGACACAAAATAAGGTGTCCCTGCAGCGGATGCATTCGCTGAAGCATCAACAAGCTGCTCTTAAGATTTGAATACCATCTTATATAGTCAGTGAGTAATGGCCCCGTTGAGAAGGCCCCATTTGTGGAAGATCCCATGACTTCTTTGCAAAAAAAAAGTGCTACTGTAGCTTTTTCCTACTTCCTTAATTAGGCTTTCAATAAAACATTTTTTCTTGAACAAGAAGCTTCACTGGGAAATGTTAAGCTTACGGCATAAGCCGAAGGGGTTACATGTGGATTTTTGTATTTTTGAGAAGAAAATTAGTTGGACACAGAACTGACCAATTCGTTAGCTGGTTAAGGGCGTATTGAAGGGGATCTTTTAGAAGGTTGAGGTGCTTCACAGATACGGCAATAGTAACACTATCTACGTATGCGATGACTTTGCAGCCCTCCGCTTCGAGGCTTGTCAGTAGTTAATTCATCACCAAGTTCAATAGAAATGCGAGAGATATTTTGGACTTGGGTGTGAAGATTTATCGCCTTTGGATATGTAGTAAAATACGAACGAATTATATACAGCTCGTCGGAACTATCTTCAGGATATCTCCGGAACTGTTTACAGTTTGGTTGGTTAATAGGGTTAAAAGTCGTCTGAAGTTAACGGAAAAAGGGAGCAAATATGAACATTTAAACTGCTAAGTATCGTGTTACTGATAGCTTCGGAGTTATCTTCTTAGAAAATGTATATCTGCCAAGAGTCATATGGTAATTAGGTACAGGACTGACAGAGAGTTAGTCTTTAAACGTAGACATGTCAGCCATAAGCTCATGGCTAGCGCCGTCAGTAAGTGCAGCAAATGACCTCTTTTTGACCTTATTCAGGCCCTACAACTCGTTCAGTTTCTATGAGGGGTCTTCAAATTTATGTTTCAAAATGTGTAAATGCTCCTGCACCTTAAAATTACAATCTCTCCTTAAAAACAAAACTCAGCGAACACATGCATTTTCTTGGATTTAAAAAAAATCTTTCCTCGCTTACTTGATATGTGTAGATATTCTATATCTTTCGATCAATAAATTAATAAAGAATCTCTTCTTGATTACAGAAATTTTTTAATCACCTCAAGTGTGGTGTTCGAATTCCGGTGTAGTACTTGTGATTTTTTTTTCGCAGATAAGGTGTGGTTCGATACAAACGAATGAAATTATGTTCGATTTAGATGTAGTTCATTGGATTTAATCTGTGGTATTTGACTTAACTACGTCATGATACTCGTACGATACTACTTCTGGGTAGATAGCCAGCCAACAAGGAAATAGGAACAAAACAAGATTATTGTAAAATGATTGTGCAAGTACGTGACGTGGTCTTTTGGTTCTCCAATTTAACTCAAGAAGGCTTGTTCGAATTCAATCATGGCAAAGCAATTAATTGCACTTCTACACTTGTTAAGGGGATGCATTTTCCTTTGATTTTCCAATACATACATGTGAGTAGGTATAACAAGATGGTCGTTGGATGAGTTGAGGTGGGAAGGTCTAACCACCTTTTGCGATGGTCTATAGAATAAGTACCTACGAGCACAATCCGTACATTTCCAATTCATTTACAAAATTTACAGGTATTTAACTTAGTCAGTTTCTAGTCGATTTGGTGTAATACTTTCAAGAAATTGACATAGCCCCACAGGAAATAGTCTAACGGCGTCAAATCGCACGACCGAGGCAGCCAAGCGATTGGACCATTTCGTGAGATAACACGTTCTCCAAACTTGGTTTCCAATAATTTGATTGTGACATTCGCTGTGTGACTTGTGGCGCCGTCCTGTTGGAACCACATGTCCTCCAAGTCTATATCATCCAATTGGGGCCAAAAATATTCGGTTATCATTTAACGGTAGCGATTCCCATTCACAGTAACGTGCCGGTCTTGATCATCACGGAAGAAGTACGGTCCAATGACGCCGCCGGCCCATAAACTCATGGAGTACGTGTGGATTGCTGCCTGACCAATACCGCATATTTTGTTTATTGCCGAAGCCATTCAGCCATAAATGAGCCTCATCGCTGAAGTTGATTTTTCGATGATATCCGAATCATTTTCAAGTTGTTGCTCAACCCAATTCACGAACATACGACGCTTCTGGTGGTCAAGCGGCTTCAGTTCTTGCGTCAATTTAATCTTGTAAGGATGTAGTCACAGATATGCCCAAAGCTTGAGAACGACGTGTAAGAGACACATTTGGGCTTTCTTCAACTGAAGCCTCAGCGGCAGCAATATTATCGACACTACGGGCACTTCTTTGTCTCACTGGCGCGGAAACATTTTGTACTGTACCTGTGGATTAACATTTTTCTACTAGACGCTCAATTGTTGATCTGCAAGGACGATTATGACGACCATAAATTGGACGTAGCGCTCTTAACGTTGAGGCCACTGACTCCGAACTTCGGTAGTAAATTTTAATAATTTCGACTCGTTGTTGGCTCGTATATCTTTCCATCATGAAATGGCAAACCTTACTGTCCCTGTCGCTCTACTTTTGTAGCGTCCCTGTTGAAAACCCTGTACACTATAATTAACAAATCATATTGTGGCAGTTTTATGATGCTGATTAATAACTGTATCTTACTATGTACACTTTACGTCCGTCCCTTCACACGTATCACTATATTTGGACCATAAATGTTGAAATGTAGGACATATTCCTTAAATGCTGGATAAATACAAATGTGCAAATCCGTTTTTGTTTTCAAACTGTTAAATTTCAAATAAAAACTTTAACACTTTTCCATTTTGGCTTCGATAACTTCGATTGCTCTATCCTTTTGTCATTCTTGGCATATGTAAATGTTTCTCATGTAACTTCCTAAATTTCGATAAATGGCGAAAAAAATCTGGTGCCAGCCCAGCTAAGGTCACGTCCTGGGCTGATACGTGCGGACCTTTAGTTTCAATGAAGTTCCCCTTTTCTGTATACAGGGGGTAAGTACAGAACGACATCTTCTTCCTCCTTATTCGTGGGTGTAAAACCCTCCTGACTTTTTGGAAAGTCCGTCTTTGGGCAGAGACGAGTACTGTGCTAATACTCCACTAAAGAACTCCACTAAAGAACACTTGGAAATTTTTTCTTCAAAGACATTTAAAAATGTTCACTTATATGGAGACATCATGATGGCTTGATATAGAATTGAGTATCCACCAGCGAAGGGAAGAGAGGCCACAACATCGGTATCCCACACTGAAGGGTATAACAATGTGTCCACAAGGACTTAAGTGTAGTAAGGAGGATACTAATCTCGCACGTCGACACAACTAAACTTACCTAAGCTATGGCTTGCAGGGCACGAGGCTTGCATCTTTAGGGATTTGAAAGATCGCTTTAATCTTTTCTGCCCTTGATAATGTTATATTTTCGAATAGGAAGGATTGGCAAAGAACTGCAATTATCAAGTCAAACGAAATTGAAATTTTTACAGATGGCTCGAAAACGACAGAGGGAACAGGGTCTGAGAGAGTCTATTGACTACCGGGCACAAGCAGCGTTTTTCAGTCAGAAGTTCTGGCTGTCCTCAGGCGGATGATCAGATGCAGATGAGATGAATATCTGGCAATGGAATCAACAGACATCAATTCTGGCACTGTCGCACAATGCTCAGGACATTATGCAACCAGAACCGATTGAGACTGTGCGTGGTGCCAGGACACTGCGGTATTGAAGGCAACAAGCAGGTGGATGAGCTTGCAAGAATAGGAGGGTTACCTATAAAACCTCCTCTCTGCGTAACAAGGTGTTCTATTGAGGAAATAACCCTGAGGACTGCCAACCTAAGCTTTTCAAGCCTTGGGGGATACACGGGGTAAAAACCTCTATTGTCACTTCTCGACTGTAAGCTTTGGAGGAAATTGACGATTCAAACTGCAAACTAGGAATCAACCGGTTCCCCAGGGATCGCAATGAGCCCGCTTTGGTGCCTAGTGTTGTGTGGTGAATTTTACATCACACCCCTGTCTTAACCTTACCAAACCTAACCTTCCTGTCCTTGGTGTGTCATATTATAAACTTGGAAAGGGTTTCCAAATCCAAATGATTATCAAAAGCAGGCAACTTCCATTTTTAAAAAAATTATTTTATTTTTTAAGAGAAGTAAATTACCGATGCAATGATCCCTGCGTTTGAAAATGTTCACTTAAAATTAGTATAACAATATCGGAGTTAGATATTAAAATGATTTCCTATTTGTTCCATTTTGCTTATTATTAAATCACCTACACCCGTATTAATAAACACGAGTTAACGCTGAGTTACCCTTAAGTGATGAGTTATGTGTAAAATGTTATTAATAAAACAAATTTCAGACTAACTGACGTTTAACGATCGTTTAGCAGGCAAACGAAAACTTTGTTATTACTACAGACATTTCTCACTTATCTTTCGTTCTTTTTGTACGACCACATTGCACTTTTAAATCTAAAAAAACATTTATTTGTTTATATTAAATTTGAAGAATGCTCTACAGACAAAGAAAATTTGATTGATTGTAATAAAAAAGTAATAGATTTGCGCAATGTTATTACTGAACATCAGAATTTTTATTAATAAGAAATTTTAACTCGTGAGTTAAGTCTTATTCCATCGCTTAGTTAGATCGTGAGCTAGGGGGTTTTTATTAACAGGGCTGTTAATATTGATTTTCAATATTGACAGCAAACAGCTGTTCAAAAAAGTGTCCGGAGAAATTTCTCGAGCAGTTTCTAGTTAGACTAATAATTTGTTAATGTGACAATAAAAGAATCGAAAAAAAATCCACTTCAAACTACCCCGCACTCTACTGTTATCAAAACCTTTTTTTATGCACAATTTAACAAAGTAATGAATCTGAGAAACAAACACCTAGGTACTCAACGATAGTTAAGTTGCAAAACGTGCTATTTTCTGCGAAAAAAGAAAAAAAAATCTATAATGAACTGAAACAAAATACATTTGCTGTTCCAACGGCATTCGAATTAAGTAAAAACCGCAAACGATGCTATAGGAATTCCCTTGTTGTGCACGTTTACTGCTGTCATAAACGTTTTGCAAACCAAAACAACACTGTGACTGTGAATCATTTTAAAATCCCTGAACGAGTAATAATTCATTGGAATAAATATCAAAAACCGGTTAAGTATGAACCCTGGATGAATTAAAATGCAACGCAATACCTAATGAATGCTGATTGTTCATCGAATGTTGGTAGCACATATTAGTAAAATTGACAACTACAAGTTGGCATTATCAATATGTTAAACATTGTCACACCACCGCGCCTCAGATAATATTAAAGCCTGCAAATTGACCTAGAATATCGCGCGATTAAAAACAACACCCAATATCAGTAAAATATTCATAAATTGTCACTCGAATTTTTCGTTAATTTTCCGATAAAAGATAACGTGTGCTCGCAAGGCAGCTTAACTAACCACTCAATTGGGTGTACAAACTCTCGATCGATGACAGCAATAAGTAGTGTTCAACTCTGTGGAGTTGATTCAATCATTTCGCCTGACGCGCGATTATAACAGCTGTTTAGCCCCCCCCCCCCTTCTACACCCATTCAATAAGTAATCATATTTGTCGTGTTGGTTACACTCTCGCAGTCAGAGCAGGTGTGTAAAGACGTACCTTGACCGTGAGAGCGAAAGTGTTTACGCAGTGTTGATAGACTGTTTGCACTACTGAGACTCGTTATCAGTGCGTAACAGTGCTTAAAGTGTCATTAACGTGTCTTAATCGCGATTTTTAGTTCTAGCTGCTGTCTCAATACAATTTGTGGTGCGTCGCATCGTATTCGTAGTTAGTCCGCCACCCCCTCCCGACAGAGTTCAGTTCATCTGTCTGCAGCATCGCGCAATTCTAATTGATTTGATGACAACAAATTACTGTCCACAGTGTTGATGGTGATTAAATATTTTAATTTAAGTCGTACTTTGTGTTGATTGCTTCGCGAGTGATAAAGGTGTTTTTTGTTTTTTTTTGATTGCATGTTAAATCAAACGGTACGAGTCGGATACAAGTTTCGGTGTGTTTCTATTGTGAAAAAGGTAATTTAAAGTCCGATACCGCACCATCAGAAGTACGTGCATCGTGCGCTGCCACTTTAGTGGGTGGTAAAGCTAGTGTCGTGCTTTAGTATTGGAAAATTTCCAATCATAAATGGAAAATTTTCGGAGGTTTTTAAAGGGAAAATGCAAAGTTTGCCTTGATAAAAGGGCTTAGCAGGGGGTGGTTCTGCATGATGGGATTTGTTTGTGTTTTTTTTTTCATTAGTTGTTGTCCTTGTAAAGTTCTTTAAACAAAATCTATAATTTGGCAATGTGTTAGCGAGTGTAACTGAAGTAAACTTTTAAATGGTTGTGTGGTTTTGGTGTTTATTGCGTGTGAAGGTTTTTTTTTGTTGTTTTTAATTTAATTGACCTTAAACATCGTTTAGTTTATTAAAAGTTCTTAAATTTGTCATTTAAATTACTAGATAATATTGTTCTATGGAAAGGTCCAGTGCGTTGTAGCGTTAGTTTCTGGGGTGTTTGCTTAATTCTTGTAGTCTTGTGGTTTTGGAAGAGTAAAAAAAAATAATGTAAAGTCTCAAAAGACGTATCGAAACACGTGTACGGAAAAGTGTCAAAAGAAAAGTTGCTGTACATTTGCCGGCCATGTAAAAGTAAATAGAATGCTAAGAGTGTTGTTGATGAGTGAAATTTGAAAATTTAAATCGGCCACTGACTTTTGTACAAACTCGACGTTTTTAGTGTATTTTATAAATAATTTATCCTCAACGATATCAGGAACGTACAAACCAGGATGATAATCGTTAAATCGTGAAACTTAAAGTGCATAGATGCGTATTATAAAAGTTTAAAGCCTTAGTAAAAATTACCTAAAACCTCAAATACTATTGTGGAGTCGTTGCGGTTGGGTTTTCCAAATTTTTACACATCTCTAAGTCCGATAGACTTAGCGAAAATTCTTCGATGATCGCAGGAAACCTAAATGACACACAAACATGATGCCATGAGTTTGGCAGCTGCCACCAAGACTATCGCCTCAGCTACTATATAGTTGAAATTAGTGCTAGAATGTCAAAACTGGCTTTTAGGGTAAGCTCAAATTTCAAGTAGATATAGGGTCCGCCAAATAACTTTTTTTTTTTTGAAAGTGCTATAAAAAAAAACTACTGAATATTTTCTCAAATTTCTTTTTTTATTTGAAAGTACAATCCTTCCGGTTAATAATGGAAAATAATTTCATTCAAATGGCTGCCTCGGCTGGCCATGCTAGCCATGCTAGCCTACACGATCGGTCAAATTTTTAAGCACATTATCGATTGTGTGCAGCTGTATTTCACCAATGGCTTCACAAATATTGTCCTTTAAAGCGTCAATTGTCTCTGGCATGTCGGCGTAACACTTATCTTTTACGGCACCCCACAAAAAATAGTCCAACGGTGTCAAATCGCAGCTCCGCGATGGCCAAACGACATCAGCTCTGCGGCTGATAATGCCGGGCGCAAAACATCGAGTGTAGCTTCGGCTGTGTGGCACGTAGCGCCGTCCTGTTGAAACCAAATGTTGCCAATAACCTCCTCTTCAATTTTTGTGAACAAAAATTCGTTCAACATGGCCCGACAACGATCGCAATTGACTCTAAAGGCCACTCCTTGCTCATTTTCGAAAAAAAATGGCCCAATTATGCCTCTGGACCAAAATCCGCACCAAACAGTGTCTCGTTTTGGTTATATCGGCTTTCCAATTTATGCGTCCGGGTTTTCTGTGCCCCAAATGCGACAATTTTGCTTGTTTACATACCCGCCAAGATCAAAATGAGCATACACAACCATATTCGTTCAGCGGAAGGATAAAACTAATTATCTGTCAAATCAGACATGAGCTAAGTGTTACCATTCGCGAAATAAGCACTAGTTGAAAAAAAAAAACGTTAAATGGCGGACCCTAGTAGCTGAGGCGATAGTCTTGCAGCTGCCAAACGTAGAAATTCACTTAGAAAAGTATCCTCATAATTCCTTACGAAGGCCAGCCACAGATGGTGAAGATATTTTCTACACGGAAGGAGTGGACTTCTTCTTGATGGTCCTTGGGTTATAACCGACCTTTTATATAGCTAGCGAAAAGATGTCGCCATGATAAAAGCGATGACCGCGGCTTCGCTTATTAAGCGAATACAAACTCTATATTGTCATTATATACATCTAGCTGAATACCCGTCCATCAGTTCCGTTAAGTTTTATTTGACTTCACGTTGAGGCCACACCTGATAGCCCAAGCGCTTATGCAAGTAAAAGTGAAAATATCCGATTTCGAGGTGTTACTACTCTAAGTGATATAACTTCAGAAATATTAGGTTTAACATATTTGGTAGACGAAATTTAATTTCGCAATAAATATAAGAAGCGTCATGAGATGAGGAAAACGGCGAACCCAACAGGCGGACCATTAGGAATGCAGTGAAGTGGGAGGGTTATGATCCCTGTAATCCTGAACATAATCTCGTCGTTAAATGGGGAGAAGAAATGATTTGAGAAAAATGCCTTTGGAATTCAAAGCTTAAAAAAGTAATTTTCTACAACGATACGTGGAAAAGTTCTTACAGTTGCTTATAAATTTAGTGTAAGAGCGATAAAGAATATTGGACCCAAATGACTCCTTTTGGAATAATACCTGAATGCTCTTCCAAAAAAATTCAGTGAGAGTTACATTATTCTGTATAACCGATTCGAATGGATCTGTAATATGTTTATTTAGAAAGCATTATTAGCTTAGTAGCTGTTGATTTTCCGCCGACAAAGCCTGCGTATAGGATTTTTAAACTTAATATACTCTCAAAAAGTGTTAGGGATTGCTAAGATTTTTAATATTTGTAACTAAAGTTTGGCCAACCTTACAAATGTGATGACCTGCAACCAGCGTTGTTGCGGAGAAATTTTGAAGTTGAGCCATTCCCCGATTCATTTAGCACAAATGTGAGCCACATTAGTAAAATGAAAAAGATGGTGAGGGGGCGACGGGTGTGTGATTTTCTTGACATCAATACACGTAATTTTTTGCTATACCATAATAACTTACCTATTTTAACTAGCCAGCAACCACTGCACTGCACCCCAGTCTATTGCAACAAATACGCGGTTACAGAAAATTTAAATGTGAATATGAAATGCTGAATGGGTGCGCTCACTTAGTAAATCGTTTTAACCACAAATTTTTTGAGACGGCGGTGTTGAGACGATTTAATTCTTACATATTGAAAATTTTTTATTTTTTAAAAAAAAATAAAAATTAAAAGAGAATGAAGTGTGAGTTTTGAGTCATTGCTCTGAGCATTGAGCCAAAGTCTTTTCAGATGTCCCACATGGTCACCAGGCTCATACTTGTATTCGAGCTGCAGCTTTAGGGCGAATCTAGCAGCCTTTTTTAAATAAAGATTTAAAGGGATCAGACCCAACAATAACTTCTATTGCTGCGTAAGGCGACTGTAATACCTTGACAGGCAATTCTCTGAAGTTTCTGTGGCTTAGTGCCCGTTGGTTGTACAAGAACTTTCGGCCGGTCTGACAGTAGTAGTCAAGTTCTCCTTTATCGCCCACAAGGCCTTTGGATTGACCTATCGTTTGACTCTGACTCAAACCTATTCAAACCCAAAAAGGGTTCACGTCCAAATAAATTTTGGCAAAGAGAAACCCTTTTGTTTTTTTAATAAGCTGCAATTTTTAACTCACTTGCACCACCTTCATCTCGTATCAACAGCAAATAACTTTGATTATCAATAAATATCTCCGAACGCTGCGTCGCTGCCTGCAACTCCATCGATCTCTAGAAGTTCTGGACTTTCTATAGAAATCAATAGGTCGTAAGGTAGTTTGTCCTGGAAGTGAAGTGTGAGCTTAACACTAGCTCATCGGAGGCGTGGGTTCTTACACTTACTGCTGGGCGACTGCACATATTTGTATGCCTTAATTATATTTAAAGATTTGAATCATTAACCGTGTTTTTAAGACCGAAATTTAAGCCGCGAAAATTAAAGAGAGTTGAAATCGAAGTAATCGAAAGATGGTATTTATTTCCTTAGCGTTTCCCTCCCACAGTATACTACCCTTAAAAGAAATAAAGTCCATCCTTGGCTAACACATCGCCATAATATTCGTGATAGCCTCTGAAGTTAGGACATATATCAACATTTGGCATTATTTCAACTTTGGTAAAGCGAAATAAGACCAATTAGGCCTTATTGTGCTTGGAGCTCATTTGGTCTTATTTCACTTTGAAAAAAGCGTAATAACGCCGAATTTTGAAATTCACAGAATATGCAGGGGCAGCATACCCACCATACTTATGCCATTGTTTATGATTTCATATAATTCAAAGCTGTAAACTTCGGTCCAAATTGACAGTTTTATAAAAATGTTCATTTTCAATCGCCCAAGCTACTAATTTTCAGCGGTTCAAATCTGAAAACAAATAGGACTCGGCTCTCACAAAACTTAAACGCTATCACTACCTTCCATTTCGTAATGTTGTCAAATCTGCCGGTGACAATCGGGTAACATAGAATTAAGCTAATATTTACTCATTGACATTACTAACTGTGCAGCCATGTTTTTCTTTCATTAAAGTACACTATCGCACTCCAACTCACAGCATTTGGCCTTGTTACACTTTCGTAAAGGGAATTGGTCTTATTTCACTTTCCCAAAGTGAAAGGATATGAAATAATGCCAAATGTAAATATGTATATCGCCAGATTTGGCGTTATATGGATTGAATTATGTCACCACTTATGAAAACACAAAATGCTCTTGTTCGATGGATGCAGAACGTTAGCCCCGTGTATTTTATTTATTTTTAATAAAATTTACATTTTGCTTTTGACTTATTTTACTTTGTGATATGAGAGGTAGCTACATTTGTTTTTGACAGGTCTCTTTTTATGGCCTGTACTGTGATAGTTCCCTACATTGTCCTCTATAATTCTCAATGTTTTACCTATCTGATTTTCTGCAAATGTCATTAAAAGGACATAAATCATTTCCAAACCATAAGGTAATTTTTGCTCAGGATTATAATTAATCTGGAACCCTTTTAAATAATTAACAAATGCCTACAAAATATTAAAATGCCTACATAAAAAATAATGCAATGTTTTATTTAATGAAAAACCAATCAAACATTTAAAATATTAATTAAATATTTAAAGAAGTAAAAAAAACAAAAACTTGTTTATGACAACAAATTATGTTCGCAAAACAAACACAACTCCACACATTTACCAAAACGGCTTGCAGATGAAGTCTCGTACTATTTATGAACAATGAGTTTAAATGAAATAATAAAATCAACGCTGAACGTGATGTATTTATGTCGACTTGCCCCGAGATGATATGAGTTAATACTCCTCCCTATAAACGCTACGAGAATACATTGTATGTGTGTGTGAATAGTGTTTACGATTTGTTTCATGAAATATTCCTTCTCCCATTGCACAATCGGATGAGTAAGACAAATGCATTGTGGAATGCAAACAATGTTGTTCGTCGAAAATTGTATAGCATTTTTTAAAGTTGACATTAAAGTTTGGGTGCACATTATTTTTATGGAAATACATACAACTCTACATCTGCATAGACAAACTGGTGAAAACACTTGTTCTGTACATTTGAGCTAGTAAAGAGCGTTAAAGGAACCATTGAAGCTTTAGCTATTGGATATCCGATCCAAGTTTCTTTCCGAAGAATTCAACATATTCATTTTGTAATAATATGTTTGCTCAAAAAATTTAAAATTTCCGAAGGTTTAAAACGGTTTTAAAAATGTGTGTTCTTAAGAACTTCGCGTGAACGATTTAACTACTCTAAGGAATACATTGAAACAAAATGATATTGATTGACAAAAAATATTGAATCTTGAAGCAACATCTTGTGATTGCCACAACAATGAAAGCTGGAATTACGGCTATTTCACAGCCTACCACAGCCGATCAATAGATTCCTTTAGATACATTTGGAAAAGCATTTCACAAAGATTTTATCGAAAAATTTAAAAGTTTGTCTTTGAGTCAAAATTGCTGCTACTTTCGAATAGAATGCCTTGAGAGTTCTTCTTATAAAGCGTGTTTTTTTAGAGGTTGGTTTTTCGAATAGAGATAAAACTGACATTTTGTGGTCAAATCTGGCAATTCTAATGTCATTTATGTTCAATTTGATTTGCCATTTCATCATGAACAGGTCGACAAATGAACAACGCTTGCAAATCGTGCAAATTTATTTCGAAAATTATGGTTCAGTTCGCGAAAAATTTTGTTCAGGCTAATTTTGGGTTGAATGGCTGCCAACAAGCAAAATTGCCGCATTTGGAGTGAAGAGACCCTTGAAACGCCATTACATCCACAAATACTGACTGTTTGGTGTGCTCTATGGGCTGGTTGAGTCATTGGGCCATACTTCTTGCGAAATGATGCTGGAGAGTCAGTTACCGTTAATGGAGACCGGTATAGAGCCATGATGACAGCGCTACATGCCACATAGCGCACGTCACAATCGAATTATTGAAGGAAACACTCGACGAGCGCATAATTTCGCGGAATGGACCTGTCAATTGGCCACCAAAATCGTGTGATTTGACACCATTGGATTATTTTTTTGGGGATATGTGAAGTCGCTCGCCTTCGCCAACAAACCAGAAACGTTAGGGGACTTGGAAGCCAACATTCGTGGCGTTATTGCCGACATACAGCTCAAAATGCTTGAAAAAGTGGTTGAAAATTGGACCTCTAGACTTGTCTTTATTCGAACCAGCCGCGGCAGGTCACATGACTAAACTTTAATGCCATACAATTATCCTTCCAAAAAAGCCAAATTGATGGACATTAAAATGATATTCTTGTGTTTTATTTCAATTCGAAGTTCTATACCTCTAAAAAAATCACCCTATATCTTTAAAGCCTCAGAAAAGATTTCAATTAGAGCTTAATTACAACAATTATATATTCCCTGCCCTAGTGCAAAACGGAATTGGAATTCTTACACCAATTCTAGATGCACTATTCAGATCCAACAGTTATATCCCTGGCCCTTGGCGTAAGGTTAACATTATATTTATTCCCAAGGCTGGCAACAAATCTGCCTCAGATCCCAAGTCATTTAGGCCCAACTTCTATTTGCTTGAATTTATGAAAAAAATGGTAGACCATCGTATACGTAATTCCTTTCTTGTAGAACATCCTGGCCCTACATCATCTAGTAAAGAAGATAGAAAGCTCGCTGAAATCCAAAGAAATTGCTCTCTGTTCCTTTCTAGACATTGCTGGAGCCTTCGACAACACGTTATACTCCTCCATTGAAAGAGCCGCCAATAAAAAAAGGAATAGACAAACTATCGAATAGCTGGATACAATCAATGTTGAGCAGCCGATCTACGTCTGACAAACTATGTACATCCAATATCCATCACTATCAAAGCAGATAAAGGTGGTCCTCAAGGGGGACCGAACAACTCTTGTTGCACCTATGGTTTTGCTGACGACCTAGTAATGATTACAAGAGGCAAACACTCCCACTATATCTAGGCTTAAGCAAACCGCCTAAACAAAAGTATGGAACTGGTGTTGGAACAAAGGCCTAACTGTTAACCCCTCAAAAACGAAAAGGAATCACATCCTCCCAACCCTTTCATTGAACAACACACCAATACCATTCCCAAAGGAAGTAAAATACCGCGGTATCATAAATACTTGATCATAAGCTTACTTGGAATGCTCACTTAGAATGTAACCTTAAAAACTGTGACAAACATCAAAAGCACCACTCTTTATTAATACGTCAATTTCTTCTTTAAATCGTTTGATATTTCTTCACATTCGTTCAATATTTTTTTCCTATATGACGTTTACTTTTGCACGAAATGGCCAATAACTCAAGTTTTAGTACTTTTCAACATGTTCTTATGGACATAAGCAAAATGTAAAAACCAAAAAATTCAAACAGCACCCCCAAGGGCGAACTTAATCTTAAAGTTTTCAACATAAATTCCCCCACACATCTTTTCCACATTCACATGACATTCAGATTGTCCTTGTCACACTCACAGAGTATCAAATCTCCTTGTCGCTTTGCAGCGAGGTGATAACGAAATTGTGCGCGATTTATGCCAAAAAGTCACAGAGACTATGAATAAATCATGAATCGGGACCGGGACTGAGACGGGGACCGGGAGTAGGAAATTACCATTTTTCAATCCTTAAGCGCGCTGGGGATGACGAACGATGTCAGTAGTGTTTGCGCTCAGCTGAAGTGCATTTACTTCGGACAGTGGTTTCATCTCCATCGATCGGGGCGGCATTCGCGGCGCTATGCCCTTTTTCTACAAACCACTTGTATTTGTCAAGGATCCATTTTTGTTCTCCTTTCAGCTATTGGAGTGCTTCAATGTCTAATTGACTGCAGGACGATGAAAAATCTACTTCGTGATAATATGGTAATCGGTCCTTAACTGCTTTTCATCACCCCTTTGACCTTGCATTTGAACAGTTAATTGAATAAATTTCCATTTCGACAAACTCCGGTGGCATAAAATTAAGGGCAGCACGGAATCGCCCTATCTAGTGATGCAACTGAGAGTTAAATAGATTTGTGATTTCATGTGAGCGCTGCTTGAAGTTAGGGCAATTATGCGACTCCTGACTTTCAATGGTGCACGAGGTTTTCTCGTAGGTTCTACTAGTTTATCAAAATGGTCCCGAAATTAAGCCTCTATAAATTAGAAGCTTTGGAAGACATTTTTACTTAATGCTATGAGGTTGCAATAAATCAGAGAGGCTTCTTAAATGTTGTGTTGGCAACAGGGTATGGGTAATTATATCACAAGCACCCTCGCGTGAGGGTAGGCTGCTGGTTTATGGCACTCCGTTAATATTGATGATTGACAGCATGTGACCTTTAAGTGTGGCCAGCTTCAGTCTATGTGCGTACAGACAATAACTCTTTCGAAGGCACTTTATTGTAATAATGGGCTTCAGCTCCGGTACTCCAGTAGATGACAAAAACACTGATAAGGATGGTGCATGCATGGAATCCACATTCACCGAGTGCAAGTGACGCATATTAAATTATGGTATTCATAATTCATTTTGCAAAGTCTCCTCTGTCCGAGGCATCAATCAAGTTTCCATCTGCATGGATGTAAGTGCACAATTGCGTGACGTGATTGGCATTAGTGTCTGAATAGATTAGAAATAAATTATTGCAATAAAAGAATAAGTGTCTCCGAGCATGAATGTTGTATCTTAATAGAAATTTGTCAACGAAATTGGTAAACCATGAATGAATGCTTATTATTTGTCAATTACAGAGGATGGAAGGCTGCCGCAACGAAAATATTTAGTTTCACTTATCGTTTTGAGTCCGACTTCCAGCAGGCTGTCCAAATTTGTTAAATATATAACTCTTAGCTTACGACTAGTTCAATTTTATTCAGATCAATCTATGTGAAGGAAAGGGATAGCTAGTCTGGTTCTTGCAGTTTTTGGTCCGTAAACCAACGGCATCAGGTTCGGACAATAGAGTGCTGTTCATCTGTTATCTGGTCCTAGACCTAACACTTTCGCGATGATATCTTGCACCATTTGGTTTGAAATAAACTATGTTGTTCCAAATGAGGATTCAGTTAAATGCACCAAAACCAGAAAACCTGACGGATTTGTTGTCGCATTCAAAATTGTCCTGCCTTCTCCTTATTTCGAATTACTTTCCAATCGTAATATATGACCCAAAATACACTTACAAAATATATCTCATAGAGTTCTGTTAAAATAAAGTGCACGACTGCATCATACGAAACTTTCTCGGTACATGAGATGCGTTTTTGAGTTGCAAAATGAATCGAAAATTAATGGTGAGAAATTAATTTAAATCACTTTTTAGGTTTTAAAAAATTTGATTTTCTCAAAAACGACACCTACGATTTTAATGTTATTTAGCACATTGAACAATTTTAACACAATTGTTTGAATTACCAAAAATTATCAAAATCGTTAGAGCCGTTTTTGAAAACGAATTTAATTTAAATTTAAGAAAATCGTTATATGAAAAAAATATTATTTAAAAAATCTATGTATGCAGATTTGTTTGAGTTTGTAATTTTTTTTGAAGATTTCTAGATATTGTAATTATCCAAAAACTGAGTATGCAGAATTTTTTACCCCATCCTAAACATTCTTAGTACAAAACATAAGGAAAGGCTACAGTCCGCTTGGAGCGAACAGTATGATACCCTATCCCTATCCCTATATGCCCCAAAAAAAACCTTAAGAAGATGATGGATAGCATTTTATTTCATTCTATAAAATTTAGAAAAAAAAAAAAAACATTTTTTGAAAAAACGCCCCCAAAAAGTGGGCATGGCCAAAAACTTTGTATGGGCGATATATTGAAAAAAATATTGGCTAAATAACTTGTTAAACATTTTTTTTCGGTTTCTATGAAAATTATCGAAGAAAACAGCATTTTAGTGAAAAACGCCCACTAAAAGTAGGCGTGGCAAAAAACTTTATATGACAAACTTATATAGTAGGGCAGTGCCCACATATCTTGTGAAGGTTATAACCCTCTATCTGTCCATCTGTAGCTTTAAATCGGTTTTTTCTAAATTGTGGGCGTGGAAGTGGGCGTATTCAAAATTTTACACTTAACCATTTCGGAGCTCTAGGGAGTATGTGGTCCAAATTTCAGCTTTCTAGCTTGAATTTAAAGGCATTTCGTTATTACAATCGCCATAAAGGCGAGTCTGTTGCAAATGTTTTATCTCGTCTTTGATGGTAGTTATACCTAAGTCTCGCGCAAACGTAGCTACAGTTGTGCCATCTTCTTGCGGAATATCTCGACTGATTAACAATAATATCGGACCCAGAACGCTTCCTTGGGGAACTCCTGCTGCGATTACTTTAAATTTGGAATATTCATGTCCATGCTTTACTCGAAAAAGTCTGTCCGCTAAATAAGATCGGAATATCTAATATATGTGTTCCGGAAAACCTAATTTTAGTTTGTATTTCAATTCAGTTATGCCATACTTTATCAAAGGCCTGGGAGACGTCGAAAAAAACGCCAGAGCAAATATATATGTTTTCCTTCTAGGCTGTATTCTATTTCAATAGTTATTCTATAAACCTGATCGATAGGATAGTGGATTGGTAAATGCTATATCGGTCTATACGAGTTTTTGTCATATGAGGATTTTCCCGGCTTTGTAACCATTATGATCTCAGCTACTTTCCAGTCTTGGGACGTACAATAACCTAAACAAAGTATTTATGATATATACGAGCATGATTAGTGCTTTCCTAGGGAACTCCGCGCCGTAATCAAATCGTATCCAAGAGCCTTGTTTAATTTTAATTTTTAAATTTCATAACGGAATTCAGCCGGCGATACACTTTTAATTTAAAAAAATTTTTAGATAAATTGTCGGCTAAGACTGTATCTTCAATAAGCTCTTGACCGTCGAAAGCTTAAACGTTTTTTTTTTCTAAGGGCTCGGCAAATATGTCGGCTTTTTCTTTGTCTCCTTTCGCCCCATCCTTTCTGAGAGGAGGGTTTTGCATTTTTGTATTTTGAATGCTTTCCAGAGCGAGTAGTTTGACAAAACTACTTCGCAGTTAGATCTTCAATATATGAAATAACTTCGCGATCTTTAAAGTCCTGAATCTTTTCTTGTTTTTTTTAGAGTGCTTCATAGATTATATTACATGAGATTTTTTCTTTTTTTACGCTTCGACTGTTATGTCGGTCACTTCTTCATTGTTGGGGGCGGCTCCTGGAAAATATAGCCGGGGAAACTGTTCGTTTAAAAGTTGCTCACAATACTCTCGCCACCTGTGTAAAATGTGTCCGTCGTCCACAAGTTAGCCATGCTCAATGTTAATGAACTTCGGTGAACGAATTGCCCGAGCATTTCTTCTTCTCTGTGCGGCAATCTTGAAAATTGTTGTTCCCTTGTTCATGTTTTGTCGAAGATCTGGGTTACCTGGTTCCTTACAGCAGGCGAAGAAGATATTTGCTCCAACTCCTGATATAGACTCTCCTATTGTTTTTAAACCTCTGACGGACCATTAAAGAGATATGTTTTAAATTGCTGCCATCTGGTCCTAATCTGATTCACTTAACCGTTACAGTGGAATGACGGACATGGCAAAATTGACATAACTTTATATATACTTTTCTGGTGCTGCGGCCAATTTTGAAGGGCTCTGAGAACTGTGTCTGAACTAAATCTCGTGTCTATACGGTTTAAAGAGAGAAGCAAATTCCTACAGAAGCCCCCCCCCCCCCATAAAAATATTTCTGAATATTCTGAACATAGACACCTACAGTCACTCACACTCAAAGTGGGACAGCAAAAAAATATGCCTCCAGCAAACTTTCTACGACAAAAAAATACTATGGTTATCCTTTTAATTATTTTATTAATTTTCTTTTGTAACAATGAGTCCAAGTTATTAAAAAAACATAAACAAAGTACGAAAACAATATTATTAAAAAAAGGAAAATATATCATTATATTATCTGCCTCTTTTTTGCAAAGCCACACTCAAAGTGGGAGACGGTAAGCTCTGCTTTTTAAAGTAACTTTAATTTGTTTTTAATACTCCGTCGAGTTTCCATTGCTCTTCACAGTCGCTTCAAGACGCCTTGGAATACTATTAACTAAACTGGAGTCTTGAAAGGCGATTCTTTTCAGGTATTAAGGGCTTTTTGCGAGCCACTCTTCCGTTAAAGTTATTATTTCTTAAGAATCGGCGAACTGTTTCTGCACTTACTTTTATGCTTTTAACGTCCTTTAACATTTTTTGAAGGTCTATGGCCGACAACAAAGGGTCCGTTTGAATTTTTCTTAAAATAAACCTCCCATCTCTATCACTTATTTTCCACCTGCTTGCAGCATTTTTTAGTTTATTTTTGATTCTTCCCGTTTCTTTAAATCTTTTAATAATATTAAATACCGTAAATTTAATATTGTTTATTATTTCGATAATTTCTCAAACAGTTTTACCGTTTTTAGAATTAAGAATTACAATTTCCCTTTCCTCTACATTAGTTTTTCTAGACATTTTGCTTTTTTACTTTAAGAAGATCACACAAAAGCTCTGAAAGGACTGTGTGGCTGGAATGAGCGAAAATACATCAGGTTCCTACAAGTTGTGAGTGAGAACCGTTGGTTTTCGTGGCAAACGGCACGTGCCCCACTTTGAGTGTGAGTTGCAATATAACAAGGTGGCGCAAAAGTAATCCTCCTATCAGAAAATGCTATAAAATTTGCGATTGGCCCCTAATGTCAGTTCTGTTTTGACATTTGTGTAGTAAACACATGCGAAATACACGTTAATAAACAATGTTACGCTACACTGCTCCAGAACGCGGAATATTGGTGACTATTTATTTGAGCAATAATCGGTCGATGACTTTGGCACAACGTGAATTTCGTCGCAGATTTCCTAGCCGTCCAACGCCTACTGGTGAAACACTGCGACGTTTAGCCGCTCGCCTCGAAGAGACTGGCACAACACGAGATGCTGCCAGGCGTGGCAGACCCCGGAGTAGCCGTTCTGCAGAGAATATTGCTGCTGTAGCCGAAGATGTCATGGAAGCGCCTTCGACATCGACCAGACGACGTGCCACGCAAATGGGTATCAGTCGACGGTCTTTACAGCGAATTTTGGTACAAGATTTGAAGATGTTTCCGTACAAAGTCCAGACGGTGCATCAGCTATTAGCTGCTGACCGCCAATCGCATCTAACATACACTCAAACCATCCTTAATCACCACCAAGAGGAAGATGATTTTTCATCAAAAATAATCATGAGTGATGAGCCCCATTTCCATCTTAGCGGGTATGTAAATAAGCAAAATTTACGCTTCTGGGGCACTGAAAATCCGCGTGTAACTTACGAAGAGCCATTACACCCGCTCAAAGTCACTGTATGGTGTGCTGTTTTCGCTGGAGGAGTCATCGGACCTTTTTTTTCGAAGACGTCGCGGGCCAAACGGTTACTGTGAATGGTGAGCGCTACAGAGCAATGATCAACGAGTTCTTTTTGCCGCAACTTGATGAATTGGGATTGGAAAACATGTGGTTCCAACAGGACGGTGCAACGGCACACACTGCACGTGCCACAACCGATATGCTGAAGGATGCATTTCCCGGGCGCCTAATCTCCCGTTTTGGCGATTTGCACTGGCCAGCAAGATCGCCTGATTTGACCGCTCCAGACTTCTTTTTGTGGGGCTATTTGAAGTGGCGGGTTTATGTCAACAAGCCTCAGACTCTTGCAGCTCTTAAAGACAATATCCGTCAAGAATGTGAGGACCTATCGCCGGAAGTTTTGGCCAAAGTGATGGAAAATGCCATAAAAAGGGCTCAAATGAAAATCAACTGTGGCGGCGGCCATTTACATGAAAAAAAATTAAAAGACCAAATAAAAATAATCCACAAGAAGAATCAAAGTTTTTCATTTTTTTTTTTAAATTACAGCCAATAAATATCGGAAGGTTATTTTTGCGCCACCTTGTATTTGTTTCAAAATAAATTGATTGCGAATAGAATTTGGATTTCTTTTTTTCATTGTGTGTTTGCACTGATATTGAATGTAAACTTGAAAGAGAAAGGCAAGGTAATTTGCAACAATGCCTTTACAATCAACCTTGAAAGAGAGAACTTAAAGAGAGAGCATTTTTGTAGGTTGTCCCACTTTGAGTGTGAGTGACTGTACATACCTTGGGCAATATAATTTCAAATTGGCATCTTTACTCGAGACTTTAAGGCACCCTCATGACCAATGCAATTGAAAGGAGTGTAAAATGCACGTCAGTCGTAAAGCTAAGTCTCACTAAAAATGTTATCACTGAATAAAGCAATCCACCTTTCTGTCAATCCTTCCACGTTTCTTTAATGGCCATAAGGCACCTGCTTATTACCATTTCGAAATAAATATTCCATAAATTGCGAGATACTTTCATCTTTACGACTTTAACCTCGCTTTAACGATGACAATATTTTTATTAATAATTTTATTTCTTCTTTTTTTTCTATTTCCAGTGCAACTTGTGTGATTGGCAAATAAATTTCAACAAACCAATGACGCTAAGGAGGAATAAATTTGCGAAATAGTCCTTTCAATTATAAATTTATTTATTTTTTTTTTGTTTTTATTTAAACCACTCACGAGAAACACAAAATTTAAAGCAAAAATGGATCTCAGAAATACAACTGAGATGAGCGTGTCAACAGATACATACATCCAGGGATGTAAATCTACAGACTTGATCCGACCCAAGGATGCTGGCAAGTCTGACAGTGGTAAGTGTTTAAAAATAGAATTAATTGATTTTCAAAAAAAAAAAAAAAATACATCTACGTACATAAAGTTTTATTTGGAGTCGAATAATTAATGCCACGTGAGTGCAAGAGTGCCGGTGCTCATATTCATGTGATATATTTTTCCTTCCTTCCCCGCACTTACGTCAGAAACGTAATCTGATAGAAATAGCACATCCTTAAATGCAGCACAGGCAAACATGCATGAGTACACAGCCGTGATGAAGTGCATAATGGCCTTGAGAGAGAACTTACATGACACACCTACATCGGGAAAAACTAAAAAATATAAAAAAAAAAACCCAAGTCAAATAGACTCACAAAAAAAAACTACATGTTAGTCCTTTTCTACACGGGGTCGAGGTGCAACTTGACCTAGACTTTGTAGGCTTCCATTGTTGGCTTTGTGTTCAATGAATCCTTGTTGACCTTGGCACCACCTCCCATCACTGGCACTGGGTGAAGACTTAAAATTTTACTCAATAAAATGCGCCTACAAATTTTCATTGGCAGGGCAGGTGCTGAAATATGAATTGCAAAAGTAAATTAAATTGGTAACGGGTTGGGTTCGCAGTTGGCATTGAGAATTGACACCTCATTGAGCCATTTACTATGTACGTTGCCCAGGTATATCTCTATCTATAGTCAAAGATACATTTTATTATCTGTATTCTATGAATAGTACGAAACTTTTTTCTTGGGTTAGTGGATTGATGAGGTGGGCGGCGTTGTTGCTTCATCATCGGACTTAAGTCAATGTTGATCCATTGTGATGCCCATAGGGCGTCCACATATGTATGTATTCTCTTTCTCTCCATCCATCTGGATTTAGTTGAAAACCTGAAAAGATTATTAATGAGATTTCAGATAGTTCCGTGAGGTAATGGAAAAACTAATTTCTTAAAGTTATTTTTCCCAGCCCGCTGATGCTTGGGTAGTGGCACACAAAGTGGAGGGTATCCTTGTGTGTTTTTCTTTTTCATCATCGCAGCCTCTACATAGGTCATTATCAGTAAGATGCATTTTCTATTTATAGGTCTTTAGTAAGTTGTGTCCAATAAGTACTTCCACCATCATTGAAAGAGATTTCCTAGTTTATGGATTCTGGTTATGGTATGGCCGGTTTGTAACTACAAGTCAGAAACGTGCAATTAGCACAACTCCTGCGACCTTAAAGGAAAGAGGAGTTGAAGTATGAACTCAAGCCAACATGTGGTAAAAAAGAAATCAATGATGTTTATCAATCTAATGCCTGGAACCTCTTAAAGGTTGTCAAAGAATGGTTTGCCTAGTATACCGTTCTCTGGTTTTAGTTAAAGCTTAACATCCGCAAAGCTGAATAGCTTCGGCAATAGGTGTTATGGGGAATTCCAAGGTTGGCTGTATGGGTGACCGATAAGCCAGTGGTCCGTGCTAATGGCGAAGAGTCTAGCGACGTCTGTGCGTTCTGTGTTTTATGTTTGTTCTATTTGGGCCACATATTTTTGGAAATGACGCAGTTGATAACCTATAGTCCTCGTGGGTAAAGTGGCTTGGTGGTTAAGTGCGTTGGTCCACGTAGCGAGAGGTCGCTGGTTCAAAACCCGACCTTTACCACCTGAACGTTTTTATTCGCTGTCCCACCTCTTGCGAACGTCTGACAAACATCGAAGAGTAAGAAATGTCATGAGAAGCTTCTCAAAACTAAATTGCCTTTCGGAATCGGCATTAAACTGTAGGTCCTTCCATTCGTGTCAAAAAAATTCACTTCGCACACACAATGGTTGGAGAAGCTAGGCTTCAGGTCCTCTATTGGCCGTTTACGCCTAATATTTATTTATTTTTTTTTTAATCCTCGCAGCAAGGTAAATGTAATGCAATTAGTCACAGAACACCGCTGAGAACGGGTTTCCGTTTAAGTAGCTTAGTTGCGGTTATTTTTTTGCAAATTTTTTACATATATATTTAGGTCCAAATAAAGAAGATTTTTCACTTCCATACGTTCACTTCAAAAAATTCAACATTCATCTATTACAAGGAATAAGTGCGCGGTAGATTTAACTAAGCTGCTTCCGATTTTTACTTCGATAAGGAGGCGGGGGCTCCAATAATGGGTGCATTTTATAGCTGGATAGTGCTACGAAGTTGTCCTAGTTGATCACCTAGTCAGATATATATGTCGCACCTTTGTAATACGTCCTAACCTAATTGGTTTTCTTTGTGATGATTTGTCCGCAGTAAATGATACTCTCAGCGGGTAGTTGCCAGGTCGGCAGTTACCATCTCTCAATCCATACCGTTAGTCTGCAAACGAGCCGCAACATTTTTGCCAGTTGACAAGCGATACAGGCTTTAACTTATGTCTTTGTTTATTCCTTTCAATATGAATCTGTTCCGTGGCTGTTAAGCGCAGGTTCATATTCCGGGATAAGAGTCCGAGAATACAAAGAAATAGTAACTTTCTAAATTTTAGTTCGCAACCTGTAGGCTTTTCTGAAGTTTTATGGAGAAGAAACTTAAAGGTTGTTAATTTGAGCCGGCATAAGAACCGACACACTTAGACCGTTATGATACCATGGGAATATAGGATAAAGTTTCCGCCTACTCGTTGAACCAATTGGAGCTTCTGACAAAGAAGACGTTTGATGGCAATATTTGTAAGATGATATGTATCTTCGTAGAAGAAGGCTGAGAGATGGAGCTTCCAGTTTCTTCTTCTCCCAAAGTCATTCGAGAATGCACCAAGTCTTGTTGCATGCTTGCCTATAAGACAGTGCCCAGTGATGACACCTATAGTAGTGCTTACATTAAGTCTGCTTAGAGGAATCTAACTTTTAAAGCGCCTGAAATCCAGCTTAGGCCAGATCCGTTTCGTCGATAGACATGTGATACCACTTGTCCACCTAAAGTTTATTTCCTCCATAGCAGCCAGCCTTAGCGATATTTTACAAGTAGCGAATTGCACAGCTAACTCTCATTTATCAGGTGAAAGAGGTATAGTAGTGTCCAATTTGGCGAGTTCATCAGCCTTACAGTTCCAGTTCAACAAACGTGAATGCTGAACTGCTCCGACAATCTGATTACAAGAAATTGATTGCCGCTTGACTGCCCGACAAAATGGCAATATCCTTCGAGGATATTTTCAGCCAAGATAAGACTTCTTTAATCGCCATTATTTCCTTTTGGAACTCGTTACAGCAATCAGGAAGATGGAGAGAGAGACTTAGAATTAGTCTGTCAGAGAAATCACTACACCCCACTACATCACTATTTGTTGATCCATGTCCTCCAAGAATGCATCCTCCTCCCATAATGATCGGGATGGAAGTGCAGAATTGTGTACTCGATTTTACTAGGGATATCCTCTATTTTATTTAGGATGGAATCACCATACTGATTGCTATTTTTAAGTCCTCAACGATTAATGATAGATTATCATTTGCAATCGGGAATGCAATCATCGTGGCACGTACACTTTTACAGAGGTCGAAAGCTTTTCTTTGTTGTTCATTCTATTTCTGTCTTTTCGTCTTCGTTTTAACGCCGTCAAAGTATTTGTTGGTATATTTCTCAGTTTTACTGGTGAGTAGAAAGTTAGGACCCCATCAACTTGACCCGAGTATTTTGATGCATTTTTGGTCTTTTTTGTATGTTCACACTCATTAAATTTTCAATTGAGTTTCCTTCTCAAGTATAACAATTAAAGGCTTAGCTACATTCGGTAAAAAGTGCAAAAAGCGACTTTTTCAAAGCTCACATACACACGCTGCTGCCCCTTCGTATTCAGAAACTGGACTAAGAATCTATTTTGACTTTTAAAAGCTCTAAGAAAGAATAAACAAAAACAGGAAGAATTTGCCAACGAAAGAGAGAAACATTTGCATCAGAGTCTTCTAAGCGTAAGATCAGTAACTAGTGACAACTTTTTTGTGTAAATGTATTAGTTTTTTTCGAACTTTCCCAAAGTGTGCCACTTGGAAGTTAGAGGTACGTCTAACTTTCAAGAAAGTCACTTTGTGAAAAGTTGAGGGAAAAATAAAAATTGCAAACGGTAAGGAAAGAGAAAAAACATTTTCGTGTGTGTACTTCACTTTTTGCCGAATGCAGATAAGCCTTAAGTATTTCGTCCTGTCAGATAGTTTGAGGGATTCGTCATCGATAACCAGTAGATTGAACTTGACAATAATCCGTTTTTTGGTAAAAAGAACCATTTCTATTTTCCGGGGGGCTTATAAAGGGTGTTCTTTTAAGAGGTATAGACCTTATAGAAATGGATAGCGGAGATGTTTTTTTTTTAATTGACATGAAAATTACTTTATTTGAAAGATAATCTTCTGTAGATTACGTAGTCTAATCTGGAGGTACAATTTTCGTTGACTTTTTTCCGGGCTTATCGGCGTAGATTAGCAGCTTTAAATATGGCCACAGAAAATAGTCAAGCGGCGTTAAATCGCATGACCTGGAGGCCTGTGAATTGGTCCGTATCGTGAAACTATGCGATTACCAAACGTTTCCTTCAATAAATCAAATGTGGCACGAGCTGTGTGACATGTTGCGCTGACTTGTTGAAACCACAGCTCCTTCACATGATGGTTTCACAATAGATGAAGGAAAAAGTTAGTAATCATGGTTTTATAGCGGTCACCATTGACTGTAACGTTCTGGCCAGCATCGTTTTTAAAGAAGTACGGACCAATTATTCCACCAACTAATAGAGCACACCAAACCGTCAGTTTTTGTGGATGTAACGGTGTCTCAGCATACACTTGAGGATTATCATCACTCCAAATATGGCAGTCTTGTTTATTGACGTGTCCATTCAACCAAAAGTGAGCTTCATCGCTAAACAAAATTCGCGCGATACGTATTTTGAAGAGAACCATGACTTTTAAAATAATTTGGAAGCAGTCTATTCATGTTGAAATGCCAAACCAAACTAAAAATAAATCACAGGTGACAAAATGGCCGCTAGTTAAAATAGTTTTGCAAACTTAAAGTTCTATACCTCTGAAAAAACACCCTTTACTTATCCACTCGTTAAGAGTTTTTAGTGCGCTTTTAATTACCTCACTAATGGTGGGTATCGGAATTTATCTGCTGTATTGCTGTATCATCTGTTATCTTCGATTTCCCTAACTTTCTTGTAAGCATGTTGTGCCTACAAACACGTCTCTTGAGTAAAGCTTACCACGAATGTAGATATCCATTAGTTTCTCGAGGTCTTTAGTACCATTTATGTGAGACTTATTGACCTTTGAAATACAGATTAATTTTACTTCCCGTCAGCATATCGGCCGTCACATATTTCAGCATTTAAAACTACGGAAGTATAGTCTGTAAAGATATACTTCGATTTTGAATCATCAGACGGATATTATTATCACCATTGAATTAATTATTATAATCACTCCCAGGAAAATCATTATTTGAGCTTTGACGTTTTCTTGTTTGTTGTCTAATGCCCCGGAGTTCTTTTATCCACCATGTAGGAGATCTTTGGGGTTTTAGGTTTAGGTTTCAAAATTTTAAAGGAGACCGGTGTGCTAGTAAACTTTGAATTTTGCCTATGAATTCGGCAGCAGTATCAATTTTCAGATGGAGATTCCATGGTGCTAGTAAACATTTCCACAGTTTCCCGCAGTGGCAACGAATTCGTCGTAGTTGATTTTCTCGATATTATGGTGTCGCTGTAGGGGGCTTGATGCTTTCTCCTATTTTGAATTAAATTATTCTGTTGACAGAGCATGATGCTTCCGAGGAAACTTTCCATTGAAGAAGGTACCATCGAATACCTCCTCTTGTGCGATTTTAGTGATGGTCATACCTAGTAGGTGAGGTTTAATTAGATTATACTCGTATATTTGGTTAGGGAGAATTTGCTGTCAGCAACACCGGAACAATTGCAACAGTCCTTTGTTATGGGAAATATATCTTCCCTTGTCATTATAAGTTAAAGTTTCTAACAAAGTTTATAGTTTCAGTGTTAGTTAGTTATAGCATTCTGCAAAACAGAGTGCAAAGGAGGTGGAGAATTGTTTCGTACTTAACTATGCAACTTCAACAAATTTTCAAATTGATTGAAAATACGCAATGAGGCAGTTTACTTGGAGAGATGTTTTTTAGTTACAGTTTTGTCAGCCTTAACATTATTTTGCTTGTACTGATTGGTATGTCTAATTTAACTTTTTCGGATAAGAGAGGTAAAAGTTAATCAGCCTAATAGTTCCCTAAAATATTCCTATGCATCATCCATTAGAGATGATCGTCAATCTAGAGCTACAAGACAGTTAAAATCGACTTTTTGCAGCAAGCACGGGTGTCTGAGGTCACATTTCTTATATCTTATTTTTTTATTATTTTCGCATGGAACACGCTATAATGGATATTAGGACGGAGGGAGTGTTAAATACTCGTCTAAAAGGCATATCCTACCTAGTATTCTTGTACAAAGACGATTTCTTATCTGTCTTTCGAAAGAGGGAGATTGGTCTGGACTACTTGCAGCATAAGCGGCTTTCCAGTTATGAAACAAAAGTGCAGTCTTGGAAAGTCAACTCCAGTGGGGCTACTACAGGGATGAGTGCTCGGATCGGTAGTAATTTCTTTGCTTTCAACAACTCTGCGCTTAGCACCAGTTTATATGGAGATTGTTGAGATCGCCTGATCTCTGTGTGGAGTGTCTTCATGCACAGACACGTCACCTCATCCATCCGTTGCACATTGTAATCCAAGCTTCATATTCTTAATATGGTATCCCAGCTTTGTTTCCAGTGATTACACTCACAAGAGAAGGCACCGATTCTTTGTTTAACTGTAATAGTCTCACGACTTTCTGTTTATTGTGAAATGGCCACATGTCCTTTGTTTCGAGCGCACTCCATCTTGTGTGTTCCCAAGCTCTAGTTTAATATTAAACGGTGAAATCGTAATTGTTGTACATCTGATCAGGAGTTGAATCCTTCCTGGTCAGCTTATCAGCTTTTAATTATTTCAGGGTGCCCAGCAGAGTATTTTGATGCGCTCCGCACTAAGAACCCATCACACTTTGCGACAGCGACTTTCAAGCTTCGATTTTATTTCTACGGCAGCACAAACGCCAACTGCAATGCGATATAGTCATCATTATAACGTGCTTTGCAACTGTTGTCATTGGCATGAACTCAGATTGGAAAACGATGACGCTGTCAGACTTTCTGAATGTTGATCAAACTTCTATGTCGATTCTAATGCCATCTGTTTAGTAATAGACTAAACTGGAAGAAGTGCGGTGAGTGAAGGAAGTAAGGACTGGCCTTGTGAAGTATAGATATTAGTATTTCCCCAAAATCTGAGCGTGCCCTAGCAGACTGTATATTCAACTTCGAGTTTAGTTAAGTCGAAGTGCATCTCTTCGACAAAGAGATGAAAAGGCCTTAATTTGACTAGGATTTCCAGTGCCGCTGTTCTCATTGCTCCTGTGACGGTCTTTACTTGAATCTTGGTCATAGACTTGCCGACTGGATTTTCAGCTTCGAGTTTTTTTTATTCGTTTGCGATTGATTCTTGCGATTGAATTTCCAGTTCCGCCCTTCTCAATTCTTTTACGACGGGCCATCACTTGTTTCGTGGTCATAGACTTAAGGTTCGTAGCCTTGCCAATATCCCATGGCAACAACCAAACTAAACTGCCATATTTAAGTATCGACACGACATTAGTACTTTCGTAATAGAACCACGGTTGCCACTCGGGTAAAAAAAAACTTACCGAACCTTGCAATAAAACTTACCAATCCAAAGAAAACCCTACCAAATCAAAATTTATGTTTTAAAATAACGAAAAGCTGTAGCAATCGAATTTTCTTATGTTGTTTTTGAAAAAAAAAAAGAAACTGACAATATGATGAATATTTTCTTTCTTATATTTTATTTACAAAAAAAAAAAAATATTTTACATATCATGTTCATCTCATCTTTATATTTATTATTTTAAATTTGCTATTTCGTAGATATTTTTTTGTAATTTTTTTTTCTTACTGGCAAAGTAAACAATGCAAAATGATGCAAGAACTTAAAATATTTTTTTTATCTGTAAAACTTATCTTAAACTCTAAAAACTGGAAATATTAGTACTTCCATCCCCGGGAGCCCTACAGTCATGCCCGACCAATGCACTCAATGTGTTTCTGGGCATCCTACATATTCAATTTGTTGTATCTTGTAGCGCAGTAAGACTGCGAGTAGCCGGTTGTTGGTCCGCAAGATCTTACGGGCACTGCAATATCCTTGATTCACTTTCCAGAAGTGTATGATCAATATCTATTTGATCTATTGATTAAACTTTCTCTACTGAATTCCTGTCCAGGTCAAAGAATTCGCTCTAACCATCTTCACCACCGGCTAAGTATCACTCTCATCTGGGTTTCCGAGCAAAGGAATAGGCACCCACGCTGCCAAGCTCGGCATACCTTACTATACCCACTGCCGTAGTAGTGAGGACGTTAGTGAAAATGAAACGGTATTTCACTTCCTACCCGATTGCCCGCCTCTGACTCCGAGCGCTTGAGGACCTTTCATCATATATTGGTCTCAATGACATCACAACATTTCTCAATTCCGCCGGGTAAATCTGAGTTCATTAAAACACTTTCAACTTTCTATCGCAAAGACCTCAGACATAGGAATTATGATCCCTGGCTCATGTCAGGCAACGGCCACTTTACTTACCATCATTTTTTGTAAAGTAGCGGTACATTAACTAAAAAACAAACAAAGCCTATAGAATATGAAATCGCAGCTTATGAATTCATTCAATTACTACAATTGCTGTCAGAAGTTCACAAAACTAGAAAGCTGGGTTTTTAAAATGAATTTTATTTCATTGCGATGCAAGCAGTTTTAACGAAAAAATATATAAAAAAAACTTAAAAATATGAGGATTCCTTTTATTCTTTTGGGTAGTGTGAATGAAACAAAGCAAAAATAAACTGTAAGAACCCTTTAAGCTTTAGAGTTGTAAAAAAACAACCAAATCGAATTAAAGCCTACCAACCTACCACAGTTGAAAAAAATCTACTGTAAACGTCTCTTGATTTATTAAAAACGTGTTTCTTTTGCTTTGACAACAAATCTCTTACTTCTCTAAGGACAAGTGTTTGGAACCTTGTTACAAATACACCTCTGAGGCATTACCTTTTGGTGGCGCCAAATATTCAAATTAATTCCAGTTCTTTACACTACCAAGTTTGGTAGGATTCTACCAAAACGGCAACCGTGATTAGGGACCCAGAGTTTTCCGACTATCCCATTGCGATCATTGCCTTCTTTGCTCTTTTCCTTATGTTGAGATTACCGTTTCGTTTTTTGTCTAGAATCTTTCACTGGTATTTGGCGTGATCGACAATTCTAAGTGGAGTCCTTTCTTTTGATGTCAGGGAAAAATTATAGGTTTTAATAGGGTTTTAGTCTGTTTCACTTGATTTGATCTAAAAGTTTGCCTGTGCATTGTTCAACATCTATTGAAAGCGCTTTAATTAAAATCAACTTCCATTAAGCACTAATTTGTATACCCTATCCTAAGGGTATATTAATTTTGTAGACCCCTAATAGTATATATATTTATCGTCAGGACCAAATCGTAAAACTATTTAGCAATGTCCCTTCGTCCGTCCGTCCGTACGTACGCAATTTGTAGGCCTTTAAAATTGAGCTAGGAAGCTGATCCCTAGAGCTCCGAAATGGTTAAGTGTAAAATATTTGTGGGCCCACTGCCACGCCCACAATTTAGAAAAACCATTTTATAGCTAAAGTTAGAGAGATAGAGTGTCACAACCTTCACAGGATATGTAGGCACTGCCCTTCTTTATAAGTTTGTCATATAAAGTTTTTTGCCACGCCTACTTTTTGTGGGCGTTTTTTACTAAAATGCTGTTTTCTTCGAAAATTTTCATAGTAAGCGAAAAAAAATGTTCAGAAATGTTTTTCCAATATACAGTGTTTTTGGCCACGCCCATTTATTTCAAAAAATCATTTTTTTTAAAAATTTAATAAAATGAAATAAAATGCTATCCATCATTCTCTTAATGCTTTGTTCTTTGGGGTACAAAGGGATATGGATGGGGTATCATACTGTTCGCCCCAAGCGGACTGTAGCCTTTCCTTATGTTTAATCCTTGTTATAGTTCTCACCGGCTGTCATCAATAAAAAAAAAATCTATAAGTGCCTAACTCATACTCGTACTTAATCCAAATTCCATAACACACACATTAAGAATTTTTTTCCTTTTTATTTCCATTTCAGAATTCAAAGTCTACAGGAGGCGATGGGCAATTTTAATCCTGTTCGCGTTCTACTCCGCCTCGAATGCCATGCAATGGATCCAGTATAGCATAATTAACAATATTGTGATAAAGTATGTTTGCGCGAAACTGTTTGATTTGTCCTTATCTGCGCGCACACCCTCCCCCGCAGCCGCTCAATGTTGACTTAATTTTTTCGTTTTGATTTTTCTCTCTCAGATACTATGGCGTTAGTGATAAATGGGTCGACTGGACGTCCATGATATACATGTTTCTGTATATTCCGTTAATCTTCCCGGGTAGTTGGTTCCTCGATAAAATGGTAAAACTTAAAGCTACTCTGCCGACTGTGATGGGCGTGAATGGCGAAAATAAATATTCTGACTAATTACAGGGCCTGCGAATCACAGCCCTTGTTGGTGTCTTTGGAACTTGTATTGGAGCATGGATAAAAGTTTTCTCCGTCGATCCAGAACTGTTCTATGTCGGCTTTATCGGCCAGTCGATTGTGGCATTGGCGCAGGTAATCTATGATTTCCCTCCATCAATTGCTTTACAGCCGCCGCGCCACAGAGAATAAAGCCTAATAAATTTTGTTATCCATTTATTTCGTTGCAGGTTTGCATTTTGTCACTTCCTGCACGAGTGGCAGCTGTCTGGTTTGGTCCAGATCAAGTGTCATCAGCATGCAGTGTCGGTGTCTTTGGCAATCAGGTAAGAGTGACGTTTGTTGGAAATTACTAGGTAATTGGGCTCAACACACAGACCGCGACATCATATGGAATTAATGTCTGAGTATCAATTTGCCACCAATCAGATTGAATCAGTTTAAGTGATAAGAGACTGGCAGATGTATGTATGTTGTGCGGATGGCACAGATGGGGTTGATTTTGGTTTGAATTCTTGTTCGCATAATTTTAAAATAATCATAATAATTTTGTTTTTTTTTTTTTGTTTTAGGGGATGAGTGAAAAATTGTCTGTATTTTTAATATTTTTGTTAAGATAATTGCACAGTCTAGTAGATAGGTAGGCTGGTGGAGCGGTCGATTTTCATGAGTGCATGGAAAGTACGCAGGTAGCGCTATAGCGCCGTTTTGATGCAACAACTCATGAGGACCATAGGGTAAAATGTATTCAGATCGACCCGGTGGAATTGAGAAAGATGATGATATCATTGACAGCCATGTCCGAGATATCTGAAAGGTCGTCAAATAATGGTTTTCCAAACACCAGTTATCCAACCTTAGCCAGAGCCGGGCATCCGCATAGGACGTGAAAAACTGTTTCACTCTCGTTTCTCGTTCTGCTTATGAGGTTTTGGATTATACTTACTTTTACTTAACGGGCTCCCGACCCGTGAAGAGTCCCTGCCTGAGATACGGCAGCCTTCCATCCTCTGCGAACCCGGAGCATGCTGCTTCCAGTTGTCCAGACCAAGCGCTCTGGCATCCGCGATGGCTTGGTCTTTAAAACGGTGGTTCGGTCTTCCTTGTCATCTCGAACGTGGGGGCTGGGATTCGAAGATCCTCTTGGCTGGAGCGTTGTTGTCCATTCGCTCGATGTGGCCGAGCCAATGTAGTCGACGAGTTTTAGCTTTTTGGACTACATCCACATCTTGGTACAGCTCATAGAGTTCGCGGTTGTATCTTCTCCTCCATTCGCCCTCCTCGCACACAGGACCAAATATCCGTCGAAGGATTTTTCTTTCAAAGGATGCCAGTAGTAACTCTCCTTTCCTGCTTATCGTCCAGCACTCGGCGCCGTATAGCAGAACTGGCAGGATAAGGGTTCTGTAGAGTATGCACTTTGCCCTTCGAGTTAGGAGTTTTGAACCCATTTGTTTTGCCAAACCGAAGTAGCAGAGGTTTCCTAGGGTAATTCTTCGAAGGATCTCCACTAAGATGTCATTTTTGGAGTTGTTGTTTACCCCAAGGTAGATGAACTCCTTAACTACCTCGAAGTTGCTGCTATCAACAGTGACATTTTGTCCTAGTCGGTGGACAGATGATTGTTTGTTTATTGATAGCATATATTTAGTCTTGTCCTCATTCACTTCAAGGCCAACTAGTTTCGCTTGTTCTTAAATAGCCGTGAAAGTCTCTATCACGGCACGCTGGGAGATTTCTCCCTTCACGAAACCCAACGATGTGAAAACTTCCACTGCGCAGGATTCGGGAAGGGAGGAGCCAATTCTGGCCAGTTCGTCGGCTTTCTCGTTCCCCTTCCTATGCCCGGGAATCCAAATGAAAGAGATTCTAAACAGACGGTCCCTTCTAGACAGTATCTCTCCGCAATTCTCGACGAGCTTAGACGTAGTCCTGGTTGAGATGAGCGCCTTAATTGCGGCCTAACTGTCGACGCAAATGGATATGTTTAAGATTATTGTTGTACAATTTAGAACTAACTTGCCTGCTTCTCTAATCGCAAGGACCACCGCCTTGAAGACGCTTGTGTGTAATTTATCTGAAAAGACACCCGCTCCCATAGTCCATTTTGGTTACAGCAGATTCGTCACGGAAAGTGCCTGCCTCCCAATCTGATCTGGACGGGAAAGCAGTAGTGAAGGTTTTCTGTAAGTTGAGTTTGGGTGTAGTGCAGTCAGTAGATAGTACTTCTACATTGTTCCTTAATAAATCGAGGATATTGCAGTGCCCGTAGCGAACCAAAAATCGGCTACTTGCAATCTTACTGCGCTGCATGAGGCGATTAATTTGGTATGCAGGTCCAGGGGAAGGATGTCTTAAATCACATTGAGTGGCCCCGTCTGACTCGACCGTCGGACTCGCGTGGTTCCGATTGCAGCCGTTTTCTGGACTCTGCTCAGCTTGGTGATGTTGTAATCTTTGCTTAGGGTGGGCCACCATACCAGGGACCATAAGTGACCCAATTGGACGCACCACCGCCGTGTACATCTTTGATTTGAGTCCCCACTTTTTACCGAAAGTTTTGCTGCATGCGTAGAATGCGATATTGTCTTTCCGAATCTGGTGTTCGATATTCAGCTTCCAGCTGAGCTTGGAGTGTAGAATTACACCCAAATATTTAGGGAGAGAATCTGGTTATTTAGAAGGGGTAGTTTGAAGGTTGGTATTTTTGTTTCAGTGGTTTAGTGAAGATCTTCAATTCTGTTTTGCTTGGGTTATCTATCGACCTCACCTTGCGGCCCAAGCGCTAATCTTATTTTTTAGTGCCCTTGTGGAGATATTTAGATGATATACATCCAACTAGCAGGAGAGAAGTCGTTTTTATCCCAAAAGCGGACGAATGACCCCAGACCCATAAATTTAGATATCTAGATTCCACATCAGATTGCCTCTGCGGCAATAGTCAACTATCGATGGCACAATATGTATACCTCAAAGGTAAATCTGTTGAAACTGCCCTACATGGGTTGTGGAAGTAAAGGCGAGCCTTCATAATGGAGATGGAGAATCAGCAGCTGTTTGCTTGATATAATGTTTAAGAGCTAGCAATGAAAAATTTTGAGTATTACCAAGCAAGAAGCACCGATTCAACAATATGAAAAAAGCTAAATTATAAATTCGGTTTCGAAGGGTTATCGACGATATTCGATGTCGGCATTATCCTCCAGGTGAATTCCCCAAAAATATGAGTAAAATTATGGAAGATTCTTCAAAAACTCTTAGTAAATAGGCATAAGCTGCGGACTTAACTTCAAGCCAACAAAAACGGAACTAGTTATATTTAACAAAAAGGAGGTAACAAAAGGAGGTTAGTCTAGGTAAGGTTATTGCCACGCCAAAAGCCAATAAAAACTTCGACCGGTATTCGGTAAATTGTAATACAATACCACTGGAGAACACTAAGATAAAAGAGTGAGGTGAATGTTGCCATCGAACCCCAAACCTCTCGGCAGACTAGACGAGCGCAGTTCAGGGACTTCTTTCTACCTGAAAGTAATGGAAAGAATAATATAACACCACAAATGAAGGGTCACTCAAGACCAACGAAATGAATCTTTTGTCGTACTTATCAATTGAAAAGGCGGACTCTGGTAAAGTCTCCGAACTTTACCTAAAGATGAATATTTTCAATAATTCCGTTAAATGGTTCTAAGGAAAACAATGGATTTCAAAGTTATATTGAAATCCGACTTGGATAGATAGAAGGAATGGCGTACGTTTGCATAACCGGTTTCTGCCCAAATGCAGCCTTTTAAAAAATATTTAACCCGCCAGCGCTATATATTCGACTTAAGGAGACTGGGACTGCCAAAGCTCTAGAGAATCATATAAACAGTCCTATTCATCTCAATGTCTCAATGTCGAGGGATTCGAGAGAGATTATATGGTTGATCAACTAGCAATCAACTCCAGAACCCTAAATGAGTCAAGCTAATCAATTTTTCGAACTCGAAAAAAAAAAAAAATTCCCTTCTACAAACGTAACATCAAGATCCAATGTGGAAGAAATTGGCAAGAGCTTCAAATACGTTAGAATGGATACGTTAGAATGGAGTATATTAAAGGGTTGGCCATCTTGTGGTTTCTTTTAAAATCACAGGTTATTTTGACACTGACAGCTGTTTCCCGCTCGAAGTCTTGACAGAAAGTCAGTATTATTCCTCCGCGGAACGAAATGAGTCGCTTTACGATTGAACAACGTTGGGAAATATTGAAAACTTGTTTCCAAGGTGTAGCCAAGGTAGCCCAAACAGTGCGTTTTTTGAAAAGAAGTTTTGACCGAAATGAGACATTTAGATTCGAAAATGAGGCTGCCAACAAAATTTCGGTCAATGGTGGGCGTTACAGAGCCCATTAATCAACTTTTTTTTTTACTGAAATTGAAGACATGGATTTGGACGACCTTTGGTTCACGCAGAATGGCGCGCCATGCCATACAGCCCATCGACCTTTGGCGCACCAAATTCCCGAATCGGGTTATCAGCCTTCTTGGCGATGTCAATTGACCACCGAGGAGCTGCAATTTGAACCCTTTGGACTTTTTCTTTTTGAAGGGAGCATGAAGGACCAAGGTTGGGCCAACAATCCGGAAACGAATCAATCACTTAAGGTCAATATTATCCAAGCAATCTGTGAGCTACAGCCCGAAGCCAGCGTGGAAAACCGATCTAACCATTTTCCCATTTAGCATCTACATAGACAGAAAGTCTTAATGGTGGAATTTCCGCACCCTTTTTAAAACTACTCGTAATATAATAGTTAGTTTTGAGCACGATTTCAATAACTTCTTTTGAGTTAAGTTAGATACTTATGAATAGGAAAAAAAACTACACATGCAGCTTCAATTTGATGCAGTCGTTCCATCCTCGAATAACCAAAAAGTCGACACAAATTTTCCATTAACTATCTTAAAAAACGCAGCACATATGTGTCTGTATGCGTGTGTGTATCTGGTGTAAATTTCAAAAGTCAAGTTGTCGCACATCAACTCCTTTGACATAAAAACGCATACAGTTTGCACATTTCTATTCAACATATATGTATGTAAAAAAAAGCAGAACCACCCTACCACAACCATACTCCTCCATTCAAGTAGTGTGCCTTTGCATTATATTAATGTTGACATTTTGTGCTATATATCCTTTCAAACGTTAACCATCAGTACATCCACCACCAAAACTAGAACTTAAATCCAGAACCTCAACCTCAACTCACTGCTTGTTGTTTTGTGTTAAATATTTTGAAGAAGTTTTCCAAGGACATTTCTATTTTTAGAAGCCCTAGACGACTATGCAACAATTTGTTCATGTTCTTCGCATTCGTATGGCTTGGATTTGGATTTCCAAAAAAAGAATAATACCAACTTTCGTCCTTTCGTATAATTAATTGGATTTACGAGACTTTGACTTGAAGACGAATGCAAAGAACAGTGACCATGTCCTGCCAGACGGAGTCTGTTTAGCATGGACAAAAATGAGGATTGTTATTTTTTTGTTTATTTTTTGGGTGAATATCTACAAGGATGTCATGTCCATATGTTGCTAATGGCACGGCTTTAAGTTTTCAATAAAACCTAAAGGAAAGGTATAAAATATGCAACTTTGGATAAGATAAATGATCTGCCTGCATTTGGGGTGCGTATGGTGGAGACCATTGACAACTGTTATTGATTGAGGACATGTGTGCGGAGAAGAAGATTGATTGAACTTTTGGGGAATGTAATTCACTTTTCTGTTGCAGTAATAGAGTAACACTTTTCGGTGACAAGACAGAGTAAGGTATGCATTCGATTGAAGTCTCTGGAATACTCCTTATGGTGTATAAATTAATTTTTGGCATTAGAGCGGGCTTGGGTGGTACTTTCACATATGTGGGTGCAGTGGGTTGGGGTTTAGTGCGTTGGACCACTAAGCGAGGGTTCACTGTTTCAAATCCTGTCCCGTACCACCATGCCCCTCCCTCTACGGTCCCGGGGACGCTACTTCCACTTTGTCCAGAGCAAGCGGACAAACTGTCGATTTGGTGTTTGAAACAGAGGTTCGGTGGTATTCCTTGTAAAAATATTCCTTGTCAAGTCGAACCCATTCGCTTAATGTGGCCGAACTAGTGAAGTCGATTAGTTTTGGCGTTTTGAACTATACATACACAGCTCATAAATAGATTTTTTTAAAAGCTTTAGGTTGTATCTTCTTCTCCAATCGATGTCTTCGGCCATACATTCTTTCTTCAACTTTTTTTTTTTCTCGCAGAGCTCAATAACTCCGTCTCTTTCTGGGTAACCTCCCAGCACTCAGCATTACAGAAAGGAACAGACATGATCATGATCAGTGTTTTATGTAGCAGCGATTTTCTGTGGTATTTTTTTCTTGAACCTGCCCTACGGTTCCGTTTGCGGAGGTGGGTTTGAACGCCCAGATAAGTACCTAAACTTCTTAACCACCTCAATATTCTGTTTTAATTTTTGGCCTACCCTTTCAATCAACAGACAAATGTTTGCTTGTTTGTTTAAAACATGTATTCGGTTTTGTCATGGTTTACTTTATATCGCTGCCGTAAAAGCCTCTATCAAGGCACGTTGAAAGTGGCCGATGATTTCGACATCCTCCACATAACCTACTAGCTGATGCTGCTATCGCATAATTGCGAGCTGCTGCCAAACTGCGTCCCTTCTCTACTGTCACGCGAAACTTTGCAGAGATCCCGAATTCGGCCATCGCTTTGAATTCGCTCCCGAAAATTAATTCAATATGAGGCTATCATGGTAAGGACCCCAAAGTTAAATTAATAATTCGGAGCGGTTCGTTACTTTTTTTCGTTCAACAGTAGACAGCGACTACAAGAAAAATCTTCACTTTTAAGAAGCTGGACGAGGTTAGATCATCTGGAGGACGACTGGTTTCTTCGTGGATTCATAGTCTTTGCTGCAGTCATATAAGCCTGAACATTTGCTAGCTGTCGAGGTGTGGGGGTTTTGCTTACCAACTCATACCCAAAGATTTTAACAGCAAGAAAGATCGTAGATCTTCTTGACCACCGAACAGTCTCCGTAAGCATACAATTCCTCTGTGATTGGGTCTTCAGCTTCATCGGTTGGGGCATGTGCACAGTACATAATAGAGCTGTAAAACGTGCCTTGAGGGTGAATTACAGCTCGTCGGCACTGTGCATCCTTTTATGGCAACTGGAATAAAGTTTTGCATGTTCGTTTCTCTGCATAGGTGCTAACATATGTAACTCGTGGATCGCGGCTATATTTGAATTATAAGGATTACAGTTTTTGAGCAGAATCTGGACCCATAAATCATGATCCATTGTAGTTCCGGTTCTTTGTCTTTAAAGAGGGGTATTCATTTTTTACGTTGTAGGAGCATTACCGCAATGCCACAACTTGGAGGACCAAACCGTAACTTATTGGATAGGTTGTCAAAAATCCGTCAAATTTGTTCGTCTTTCACCAGGACTTTGCTAGGAATAGGTTCTGGTATCTACTCATAAAAGATCCAAAACTGAGAGTGCCTATAAGACTACCTGGCACAAGCAGTGTCTTCCTATCAGAGGTTTTAGGGCGTCTGAGCTTATGCCGATAAGATCGGTATCCGGAAGAGATATAGCCGGCAATAAAATCACCCAACATCAATTCTGCTATATTCACGGCTTGTAGCGTAGTGCTTAAAGCATTATGCAGTCAGACTTGAAACAGTGCTGGGTGCCAGGACCAGAATAAGACTGCAAGAAGAGAAAGGTAACTCGAAAATAGTGAGTTTGCTGACATCAAACCTCCCCTCTGCTTAGTAAGGGGAAACACCATAAGGAATGCCAACTTAGAGATCTTGAAGGATACAGGTTATTTCGGTGGTAAAAGTTCTAGAGGGTTAACAAAACTTAGCAGTATTATGGTCCTAAGAATAAGCCTAGGACCACTATATTTATTCCCGACAGGAGGCTGTCGAAACTGCACTGCAGAAACGCGCAAAAAGACTCAGATACAGATATTTGCATATTCTGCGTTGATTTGCGTTGATCTGCATGCAACGTGACATTTCCACCCCACCCCTAACCTTTAGTAAGACTCGAAGTTGATGACAGCTTGCAGAAAACATATAATAACAGATGATAAGTGGTGGCAGGTGATAGATGATAAGCGACAAATGACAGATGACAGCTGATTGATAAAAGAATATATACAGTGAAAATAATAGTCGTTATCGACGAGGTCTTGTTATGAATTGTGTAACAAATTATTCACAAACTGAAACTATAAAGCAATGAGGTGCTTTAACCGTCACAATTGCCACCATCCTTGGGCAGCTTATCAAAAGCTGCGTAGAGAAAAACTTTGTAAATTCGTGCTCATCTTACATTGATTAAAAGATATTCTATTAAAATCCCTTCTCAGATAGAATTCTAATTTCAAATTAAGAAATTTAAATGAATTCTCAAGAAATTTATGCACCAGAGCCACAAGTCAACGATGATACCTATTTAATAAAATTCGTTATTATTGTCCACCAAGTGCAATTGCTTTGAAGTTCAGTGTTTTTTTTCCCCCATTTTGATTAGACAAATTGTAACTGCAAGGCAATCAAAAAATATCATCTTCCTCCTTTCTCAAACAGGCAAACAGATATTCTTGAGAAAATGTTCCTACAAAAAGTTCTCTTGCTCCTTCATTTTCTGCCCACAGTGACAGAAGACCAACAAAACTTATTTAAACAGCAACACAAAATGTCCATCAAGCGGACATAAACCGGCCTCTTTCGATGGAGTTAAATCTCTACGAGAATCCTGCCATTGCCGGCAGTATTTTATTTAAATCACTTCAAGAGACATTCCCCATCAGCAGCATAGTTTTTCCAACCAAATGCCCACTGCAAACCACCAGATGGATATTTTTCCACAAAAAGAACAAAAATTGTCCCCTTTTTTAAGTTCCCAATTCCGATTCCGAACCGCCCGATTTGCCAGCAACAAAATGCACTCGTATCCTGTCCTGTCTGTGTAGCTAGCTAGTTGTCGTTGTGGTGGTAATTTTTTGAGTACACAATTTTATAGCACTATAATACTAAACCAAGGCATTGCTGCCATATTTTTGGATTATTTTTGGCTTATTTTGTGGCTGATGCACAGCATGTTGAATGCCAGCAATAAATCGTTGAATAGTTATGAATGGAGATTGAATTAATCGCTGGAAACTTTCGACTAATTGCTGGATTTGTGCGAAAACAAAAGAATACAATGTTCTAGGAAATGCATTCATTTGAAGGCTTTTTCGCACTCGTTCGTCTTACAAAAGAACGCAACACAACTCAGTTGTCAAAATAAGCAGATTAAAGTTTTAAAATAATTCCTTGTGGAAAACTTTTGTTTCCGCTTGTATTTGTGTTTTAATAATTTAAATTGAGCTCAGTTGGCGCCACGCCGCGTGTGTTTGCAGACAGAATTAATTGATAATGCGAACAGCAGTACAGTTACAGTAGCAGTTTGCATTTAAATTTAAATATTGTCGGCGTCGCCTGAATGGAAGTTTTTCATTTCTCAAATTAAAATATTTCATATCTCATTCCTTTTCAATATTTCAATGTTTCTTTTTGAAAAATTGCTTTTCATTTAAGCATGCCCTGAGTATATGACTGGAATTTCCACGCTCATAAATAGCTTCTTTGCCGCCCAACAAAATGCGAAAGGCCTGACAGCAAAGAGCGGAAAGACAGACAAACAAATAATTGACATTTTCTGAATTAAGACCCAAATTGATAAACATCAAGACGTACTGTGCACTTTAATTGAAATTGTGGCAACCAAGTCAAAATGTTTAATGGCAAGTTACCTTGTCCTTTCAATTTTCACTTCGAGATTTGGGCATTTCAGATATGGCTTTGTTCAAAATTTTGCAGCAATCAAGATTTTTACATTTTATATTTATAAAATTTATTTCGAGACTCTTTTCGTTCTAAAATTTAGACCTTTTAACATTATGATCTTCGTCAGCTCCCAGTCTAGTTCAATATCCAGAAGTGGACGATTTTGATTTTATACAGTTTGGTATCATATTCTGTTCAGTTTTATGCATGCAGTTTCCTGATTGAGCCGAATCTCGATCTCTAATAAGTTTGTGCGCCTACTCAAGCGTTAAGGTTATGTGTCTCTGTCTATCCAATTCACTCTACAAAAGTTATAGGCCATACAAACTCTGTCGACACAAAGCCTCATAAGAAAACGATTTGTTTTTTTTGGAGGTTGCTACTATCGGATGTGACTTGGGACCCAGACAAGATTCACTGTGTTCAGCCTTCCGACCAAATTCAGATAGAGCTTGAGTTCTAGCACTAAAGAAAACGATTAGGTATATTTAAATGATAAACTTTTTAAACGCTGCAGAAGTGCAGGGAATGTGTGCGTGTGTCGTGTGCACAGATGAGATGAGGTGTAATAAAACAGTCAAACTCGGATGACTCTGAATCTGATGAGCGTGAATTGAAAAAAGAGGCCTCTTTGCACCACCAAACTTTAAGTGCAAATGTAAGTTCTTCATGGATAAGGACTGAAGAGAGAAAATTAAGTGTGAAATATTTTGAGCGTTCGAGGTGCCAGTTCAGTGCCAGGGGAATGTGAATGTTAAGTCCCTGTCTCATTTTACCTCATCTTACATCTGTGATCTGATTTGTGTCATTGACTTGGCAATTGTATGTACTTCATGTAAGTATAGTCAGTTCTTTGACTTCAAACGCTTACAGCTTCCTGTTAAAATTTATTTCGCTATGGCAATTAACAAATCCCAGAGACAGTCTTTTAATATTGAGAGTGTGGATCAGAGTAGTGTATCATCTGAAGTCGACTGGCAGCGAGTAGGGATGGAGACACCCTTTACCCTTACTTACTCAACAAATGTGCCTCTTGTTTTATGCTTGCCGTCTCGAAAATGGCAGCTATGATTTGAAAATGGTTTTGTTTAGATCACTTTCTTCCATTTTCTCGATGTGGCTGAGCCAATGTAGTTGAAGTTTACTGGGACTATAGCCCTTATTATCTATTCGACCTTTCTTTCAAAAGACACAAATTGTTAGTCTCCTTTTCATCCAGAACTCGGCGCTGTATAGCACAAACTGGCAGGCTAAAGGTTGAGGAGAGAAAACATTTTATCCTTCCAATCAGGAGATTTGAACGTATTTGTAAAACTTAAAATCTAGTCAAAGAAAGTACAAATCATCAAGACTCAGAAAAGCTCTTGCGAAGACTAAAAATATACTGAAGGCAATAGGAGCGCTGCGAGCGTCGGTAAGAGTTTCTTACATGCTTTCTTACGACAACCGCTTTAAGCAACAGTGAACGAGCTTTCATAGGAAAACGTGTATTTGTATTCTCCGCTCTCTCTAATCCAGTGGGATTAACTTGGGCACCCAAATAGCCTTTGCGCAGAATCATACATCGAGACTCCTCATGCAAATTAAAACTCACGTCTCAGGATGCCTTTTCACAGAACACAGAGTCCATAGAACAAATGATGCCGTATGAAATATGAAAGGTACAACATCTAAGGAATATACACGAGGATACGTAGTCTTAGCAGGAAGTTAAAGGTTTTGACATATGCATTCGAAATAAACTGAGTCCAGAAACCAAATCTCCGGTCCAACATGCTATATAAAATATAAAAGTCAAAAGCGTTGAGACAGTATTTCTCTGTTCTGTTTTAAATATAGAATGGAAATGGAAAATACTTAAGCATAGCGAATACATTCGTAGGAAGGGTCTTAATGTGAAAGAAAATCTATCTGGTGGATATTAAGGAATAGACTAATTAACTTAGAGCAAATTAATATATATGTAAGTATCTCAATCGTCTCCTATCTCAAAAGATTCTAAAATTCAGTGGAGTCCATTTAGTTAATTGTGCAGACGGCTCTAAGTGACAGGCAATTTCCTTTCTACTCTTGGCAAGCAATACGAAAATGCCTTCGTTCATGGTTACTACCTATGAAAGTGCCGTGGGCTAATCCGAAGACAAAACGAATTCTCTTAACAAATAACGGGATTTTACCGCATTCTAAAAAAAACCCTCAATTGTTGGCACTCCTCTTACAATTTCTGATTGGGACAAGAATTTGAGAACGATCCCAGATAAAAAATTGAACTAGAGCATCTATATAAAGAACAGCATTTACGGCAAAACATAGGTTATTATGTGGCTTTCGTAGGTCTGGTGGTGTGGCAATAGACTACGCTAACAATCTCCAAACAATGACTAAAGTTTAGAGTATACTTGCATCGGCACTGACTAGAGCAATGAAAACAACTCCAACAGCCGGATTGGGTGCCATACTCAATACAAACTTTTTTTTTATACAGTAATCTAGTCCCAACAGTGCTCGAGACACACAAGCGTCGTACGTAAATCTACGGACAGGTCAGATACTTCAGAATTCTATGTTTAAACTTCACTCGTTCATATATTTGATTGAGAGGGGTTTTAGAATTAAACAAAAGATAGCGTTCACTCGACTTCTGTGTTATCTATCACCATAAAAATGTAGCATCTATACAAAGAAAAGCTCTATTTTTCATACACAACATGCTGATATTCAATACAAATAAAATAAGTTTCAGTAGGGACTACCTGTCGAGAGGATGCAATGTCTGCAATGTCTTTAGTTCAATTAAATTTTATTGTCGAATCGTTTTTTAATAGGTCAACAGGCCCTGCAAAAGTTAGGTTTGGCTGCCTGACTCTCATGACAGATCATCATTTTGACAGGTTGTAAAAGAGTTTTGCCGTCGTATATTATATAACACCCAACAAATTGCACGTCTTCACAGTTGTGCGATAAGCAATTTGACCTATGCTTTGCCATAAGAGTCAGTTAGAACAAATTTTTCTAGATATAAAAAAATCGGATCGTATTTCAAGAATCCTGGCTGATGAACAGGGCCATTCATTTCGTGGTTTCAAGTTGGTAGCGCTGGCAGGCATTTGACACCTGTCATTTGAAGTGTCATAATAGCTAATAGTTGAATGTCTGACATTTACGATAATGAATCTCTTAACAATCGAACAACGCGACAAAATTATTAAAACTTACTACAAAAGTAGTGATTTAAACGTAGATACGTTTCGCTCATACTACAGAAGCAATCGGTAGCATTGTGAAGAAAGAGTGGAAGCGTTACTAATGTCGTAAGGCCTGCAAGTGTTGCTGATGATCCGCATTTATCGATTTCCCGGCGTTCGCAGCAATTGAACGTGTCCTACACCTCACTATGGCGAATTTTGTATTTTTGGATTTACATCTCCATCCTTATAAAGTTCAAATTACGCAATAGTTGTAGATACGCTCTATAGAATGAGAAGTTCTCTGGACTTCTAATTTCACGTTTTGGCGAAATCAATTAGCCACCAAGATCATGCGATTTGACACCGTTGGTTTTTTTCTGTGGAGCTACGCAAAAGACCTTGTTTTCGCGAATAATCCTCGAACTCTAGCCGTATTCAAAACCAACAGTACTCAAGTTATGGTCGAGATGGCGGAATGAATTTTGGCCCCAATGAACAACGGGCCCAAACCAAAAATTAAAAATGGCCCCAACAAATTATATGGGAAACAATAAAACGAAAATTTCTCTGATTTTGGGGCCATTTTTCATTTTGAAAAAGAATTTTAATTTTTGGGGCCATTGTTCATTTTTGGTTTGGGGTAATTTTACACTTTTTATTTTCCCAAAGATTGGGGTCATTTTTCATAATGAATTTTGGCCCCAAACAAAATGATATATGGCCCCATTTTTAATATTTGGTTTGGAGCCATTGTTTATTGGCGACAAAATTCATGTAGCCGGTCGAGATAGCGCCCGAAATGTGCGAAAAAGTGGTTAAAAATTACTTCAAAAAATCGCATGCACGATATTTCGCGCATTGAGACTCCTGTGATACTCCTGTATACTTTATTTCTGAAATATAGATCCCCGCTGCAGCTCTCATAACCAATCAATCCCCACAAATAAATGCAAAAAAAACTTTTTGACGAATCACGATTACACTGTTCGGGTTCTTAAATGCGAGAAGTCTCACACAGGCTTGTACAAATTTCCTTCAATTCTAATCACATTATTTTCTATAGCCACAAATTATATGTCAAACCGATGACACTTTACAGGGAAAAGTAGAAGAAGAGTTCTTACCATCTGTCATTTGCCACCACCTCCTTCTTGCTCTCTGAAAATTGGCTTGCATGTCTCTGACAGCCATTCAATCGACGGTAGTGCTCATTTCGTTTCGTCGTCCTTCTCAAAAGCCACTGTGAAAGTGTAAACGGAACTCACCTAATGGCATCCCATTTACCAGCAGTAGCATTACAAAAAGCCTGTTGAATGTAGCTACATTCAGGTTAAGGGTTACAATGAGAAAGGTTTACCCTATCAATGTCTTGCTTGTTTGATAATGGTTAAACATTAGTGCTAAAAGCATGGAATTACCAAATAGATTAGGGAGTTAGGGATCATGCAAATCATTCCATTTCATTACTTTCGACAGCAAGTTACTGTTGCGAGAGAGGTATATTTTGTGAATTAAGTTGTCACAAATCAATGGGCCTTAACTTTAGTCCTGAGTTTAAATTTATAGTTCTGTTTTTGCAGTAAAATAGTATAGAGGACGACAAACTTTAAAAAACAACAAAAATGCTTCGTTTCGGTAAAAAATTCATTTACGAAACTAAATGGCGCAAAAGTGTTCTCAAAAGACATGACCAGAATACGCAATTCACCCTCACACCAACAAATAGTCCTTGATCCAATTTAAAAAAAATGACCTTTTCCTAGGAGATTATATGACTTTGGTTTATTGAGGATGGTATCCTTAATGCGAATGATTTACCTTATTGATTTGCAAGGAAGCCCAACCAAGAAAACAGAAAACGTTTCTTAGCAGAGGTTAAACCCGAAAATCGTCACGCTTCGCAAGCAATGGATACTACTGAAAGGAGGAAACCGGAAAATAAGAAATTTTTCTCTGCTTTTGTTAAATCCTAATCTAAGATAATTTTTGTTTTTTTTTTAGCTAAAGCAAACCACTTTCACTATTATCCAATCAGAGTGACAAAATAAAATGGATACACGAACATAGGGTATTCGAATTCCTGAATTCCTCTAAGGAATATCACACACTATAACAGCAACCATGACAAGTCGTTGCATAAAATCGTTATTTTTCTTGATTTATGCACACCAGCATGACTCGGTTCGCATCTTTATGTTGAGTATGAATCCTTTAATCAAATGTTAGTGTCATTGGGGAGCTTTATAAAGTGCCAAAGAAAATAAATAACTTATTTTTTAGTGAGAGATAGAAGTATGTCGGACATATAATCAGAATTCAGTTGACGAGAAATGATTTGTTATTGACAAACGGGACAAACTTGTAGGATCTTTTCTTCCGTTAAAAATGCGGATGTGCGAATTTCTTTCGCCGCAACGCACTGGAGGGATTCTGTCGAAACTTTGTAGGATAAAAAAAGGACTTTCGATGAATCCTCATAAAACTGAGGTAGTACTAATACAGGGTGTTTTTTTTTAGAGGTATAAAACTTCGAATTGAACTAAAACACAAGAAAATCGTTTTAATGTCCATAAATGGATAATTTTATGCCATTAATGTTTACATTTCGGGCATGTGGCCGCCGCGGCTGGTTCGACTAAAGACAAGTCTAGAAGTCTAATTTTCAACCACTTTTTCAAGCATTTGGGGCTGTATGTCGGCAATAACGCTACGAATGTCGGCTTCCAAGTCCCCTAACGTTTCTGGTTTGTTGGCATAGGCGAACGACTTCACATATCCCCAAAGAAAATAATCAAATGGTGTCAAATGACACGATTTTGGTGGCCAATTGACAGGTCCATTCCGCGAAATTATGTGCTCATCGAATTTTTCCTTCAATAAATCTATTGTAACGTGCGCTGTGTGGCATGTAGTGCCGTCTTGTTGGAACCACATCTCATCTACATTCATGCCATCCGATTCGGGAACAAAATTGTCGGTAATAATGGCTCTATACCGGTCTCCATTCACGGTAACTGACTCTCCAGCATCATTTCGGAAGTAGTATGGCCCAATGACTCCACCAGCCAAACAGTAAGTTTTCGTGGATGTAATGGCGTTTCAAGGGTCTCATCTGGATTCTCTTCACCCCAAATGTGGCAATTTTGCTTGTTAACGTAGCCATTCAACCCAAAATGAGCCTCATCACTGAAAAAAATTTTGCGATGAAACTTCGGGAACTGAACCATTTTTTTCGAAATAAAATTGCACGATTTGCAAGCATTGTTCATTTGTCAACCTGTTCATGATGAAATGGCAAACAAAACTGAACACAAATGACATCAGAGTTGCCAGATTTGACCACAAAATGTCAGTTTTATCTCTATTCAAAAACCAACCTCTAAAAAACACAGTTTAGTTCTTAAGGGCGTTACATTGCTACTATTTAGGGAAGGTCATTCTGGACATAAAGCTCCTTTGGTACGATCTAGGAGATACGAAGGCACTTCACTGCATCACTTCCTCGGTGACTGTTTATGCTTTTATCGGACCAGAATCTTGAACATCAATAACGGTAAATGCCGAAAAGGTAGTTCAAAAAAAGTTAACTAGTACCGCAAATCCTCACATTCTTTAAGATATAAAAAAGTGTGATAAACCTTGATTTTTTGTCGGAAGATTTGTAAATTAGCTGAAGCACTTGAACTCTGTATGTAACTGGTTCATTTGACTTTTAGACAGATACATACTTCCTTTTTTACTACTTTTTATTGAAGAAATTTATCCAACTTTTTCAAAAAGCCGAGAAGTTCGTCGGGAGATCTCCTTTTCCGTGATTCCGAAACTCAAAGAAGAAATGTTATTGAGTTAAAGCACTAAGGTAAAAATAGGTTAAGGATTGAGTAAGTGGAGCTTGGCTGTCACTACTTCAATTCTGAAAGGTTTTTGAACCGTTCGTAAAAATAGGAGATCAGGTCCTAATCGAATTCGAAAGACGACTCTAAAATTGTAGAGTTATTCTCGCGCATTGTCATCGGAACTCCAGTGCAAGTTGGACTTCTTTTAAATTGAGAAATTGCATTCAAGGTGTGGAAGACTCATCAGAGCGACTAGAGTAGAGCCGAAGCAACAATGACGTATTTGAATGAGTGCCTATTTCACAATACAACCAATATACGATATGAGTGTTCTATGATACACTTTTGAGCGACAAGCCCCTTCTATCTTACGAAAGGCACCTCTGCATTGCTAGAAAGCCGACGTTCGTAGAGGTGTTTTTCACGACGTGATTGGCCCAAAAGAGCTTACTATGGAGTATTACTCCAAGATATTTAGCTTCCTTTTATAGATGCAATGTGACTCTCTTTTTGACGAACCTGTCAATTTCCTCCTTCTCGTAAAGAGAAAGGCCTCTAGCACGCTAATCGTCGATCATTTCCAACGCGCGAGTCATCGAAAGCTGCCATAAGAAACAAGATGCGCTGATCGTGGTCAGCACAGACTCGACCGTCATGCACGGATCCACACGACAAGTGATTATTATCCACCAAATCCACGCACATTCTGTCAAAAGCACTCTGTAGCACTGTCAATGTCACTTTGCGCTACGTCCAGTCTTAAAGATGGGTAGATTGCTTATATTTCTGTAGGTAAAATTAGCGTGCGTGGATTTTGTCTCGTTGCCAAGTTTTTGTCCAAGCGTATATTTTGTCTCGATAGCTCGTTGAAGCTTATTTGTCGCAGACTGAATCGAATTGCCTACATCTAATATGGCCGTATCACCCGCGAAAGTCGCTACGATGGTACCATCTTCTTGCTGTATATCACGAGTGTATAAAAGAAATAAACTCGGGCCAAGAACGATTCCTTGTGGAACTCCAGCCGCGATTTCTTTGAATCCGGAGTACGCTAAATAAGAGCATAGGATGTCATATAATTATTTTACGAGATCTTTGTTAAGTTTATATATAATCCCGTATGCCATACTTTCGCGAAGGCCTGAGAGCTGCCAAGGAAAGCGCTAGAACAAGTTTTTTTCTCCTCTAGTTTCAATTTATCAATTGTAGAGTGCTGAGTTCTGAATCCGAATTTGTGATCGGGCATTAATCAGCGTCCTCCGATAATCGGATGTAATCGCTTCAATACGAGTATGTCAAATATCGTCGACATTATTGTTGGAAGCTATATTGGTCTATAGGATATTTTGTCATTTGAGGTTTACCTGACTTAGGAACCATTATCACCTCAGATATCTTCCATTGTCGATGAACGTACAATAGTCTAATCGAAGCGTTTAATTAGTGCTTTTCTGGGTAGCTCCTTAAGGTCATATCCAGGAGCCTTGTTTAATTTAATTTTCCTATTTCATAAGCAGCGTTCTACCAGCGATACTCGTTATATTTGCAAATTTGCCGATACCGTGGATACCTCAAATGATTTAAACGTCTCTTCAAGGTGTTCGGCAATTATTTCGGCCTTTTCCTTGTCTCCTTTCGCTCATTCGCCATTGTTTTTCCTGATGGGTGGCGCTGGCATCTTTGGTTTTTTCATGCCTTTCATAGCTTTCCAGAACGAATAATTTAAATTGTTTTTCCGCCTAACTTTCAAGATTTGTAGACATTTCACGATTTTTAAGATTGCTCTCTTTTTATGAGGAGTATTGTTCGACGCTGACCACTTTGTATAGCTTCTATGAATTGATCCACTTGGTTTTCGAGTTCATATGGTGTCTGTAGGGATTCCTTCAGATCGTTTTTATGAGTGCAGTCTTTTCTGAATGAGTCCCAATTAGTTCTAGAGCTAGTCAGCCTGGGTGGACCATCCTTTTCATGTAAACCGCCGCTAACAATTGTAAGAACAACGGGCGAGTAGTCAGAAGAGAGCTCAAAACTTTCGTCAATTTTGACACAATTTTCCGATACTCCTTTTACGATAAAGAAATTCATGAGGTCTGATGTTTTTGCCGTATCCAAAGGCCACTTCGTCGGTTTACCAGACGAGTAAAAATCGAACCCCAAACTCAAAACCTGCTTCGTAAAAAAAATTTACCTTTTGGAGGAGATGCATCTAGAGCCTCAGAAAGCCGCGTTAAAATTTCCGCCAATTACAAAGTTCTGTCCAATTGACTTAAATTTGGTCCTGAAATCATGCTTTTCTAACGTTGCTCTTGGAGAACAATATAAAGGCAAACGTGAAATGGGAGTGAATATATCCGAAGTATAAAGAATACTTATACTTATTGTTATAAATATATAAAAAAGCTAATTAACGGTCCAACAAGTAGAAGATCTAAATATCTGCTAGGACTGTCATAATATCTCATATATTTGCTTCTTAAAATCCTTTGTAAGTATCGTCATTGAAGTTAGAATCTGAGTGCTGTCTGAAGGCTGAATACTGTCGCGCTTTTACCGGAACTAGACTGTTAACACTTCCACTAAAGGGATTAGTTAATTAAAATGGAGCAAGCTAGTCTCCTTCGCTTTGCTGAAAGCAGGTTTAACAGTCTAAACTTCAGAGAGCTTCGTCCTTTTTAACTCATGGAAATACTTCTAATACATGAAGTAGTTCCATGTCACTTCCTCCCCAATCCAAATCCCTTCCATTAAATTTTGACATATAATCTTTCAATGACAGCTTGTGTCAAAAAGTATGGTCTTCTGTCAGTGTGCCATGGTATAATGCCTTACACTAACTTAACTAATCCTCTTCCGTGACTCTTTCTCCCCTTTTGAATAATTCTAAAATGCTTCTTCTTCTTATTGCATTCAAATGCTCAAACACATCTATTATTAATTTCGCTCAAATAAGGACACACGAGAGTATAAAACATTTTTTTTATTTTTATTTCCCTTCCAATTACCATTCTTCTGGAACACTCTTCCACTGCTAATTAGGGTAAACGAAGTTAAAAATCCTCACAAAGCCAGTAGGTAGCTAGGTAACCAGCTTCACTTGACTAATAATTCATTTCTCCCTTAAGCGCATACGTAGCGCAACCAGAGATGGATGTTTTGTCCAACACTGTACCGCGCTTGACATTGCTCAATTTAATGAAAAGTAATTTTTGCAGAATTAATTTTATGCTTTAATTTCATTTCCTTTACAGTGTCCGTTGTGCGGTGGTACAAAGCACTATGGAATAGAAAAGCATCCTCTTGAGGCGCCAGGAAGCGAGGCGAAAGGCCAAACAGGCGAAGAGGTTGACATTTCTGCCTACCCTCCTCGTCGCCTGGCACTTACACCAATCCCATAATGCTCTGCAAGGTCGAGCTGTCTAACAAGTGCACTTCTCTCAGCAGCAGCAGCATCCCCGTTGTCGTCTCATCGTCTTCGTCGTCGAATGAAAGTGTTGACTTTGAAAATATCCTGAATGATTTTTCTAATAACAAATCATTTCCATCCGCATGTGCCCTTGCATGTGAGCGGGAGAAGAATTATACTCGTCCTCGTCTATCTGGTTGTGCCTTCAATTGGTGTTTAGTCAGCTTAAATAATCACATTGCACAATCACTTGGTCAATAGTTTACTGCTCTCTGCGGAAAGGATACGCTGAGACTGAGACTCATTTGCACAGCTCAAACAAAGCGATTAACACAAAGTTTCGCCACAAATGAGTCTGGTATTGTGCAAAAGCCGGGTTTTCTTTCGCCCGCTGGTTTATGGTCTGATTATTCCGTGGAATCCTTTCAGTTTATTGTCTGTGAAAGAGTACAATGGGGCGTGAATAAATTTATACAGCCACAGATGGCGGCAACATGCGTGCAAAGAATTATAGTTGGCGTGTTGGTGTGTAAATTGCGGTCACACAGAGTTGTCGATAAGGATTATGCGCTCGCACTACTGTTTTATTTAAATGTGTGAATACGTGTTGTATGGAATAAACAATGGCTAAGGAGAACACAATGAGAGAGAAATGTGATCCAAGGATGGTCCTGTTAATGGGCTTTTAAATTATTGTTTCAACAAGACATAGAGTTATCTAAGCACTCTCTAGTCTAGAGTAACTTAAGCTAATTATGTATTTTTAAGCAGATCAAACTGTCTTAAATGGATGGATGATTCAATTTACTTAAGCCTAAGGATGGTAAAAGCTATTTTCGGGCAATGCAATCGTGTCAGATTATATCGATCTCGATCTGCGAATTTCAGCAGTTGATTTAAGACCATACTCCTGCGTAGTTAACGCTAAGACATTGGAAAGAAGTATCGCGAATGGGGTTGATCATTGACGGCCTTACTAAGGGAAAACAGGGTATTGAAGGTATAATGTTCCAACTTACAAAAATTTGGAAAACTTAAGACATTTTAAATCCAAGTCGATCTCAACTAAGCACGACGAAGTACATCCTGTCTGGATACTGTCTTCTCTAGAATTGTGGCCGAAGACTTTCAAAAATAGATGCATGTGGATTTGGGTTGTTACACATCCTGCATTTCAGGCCTGAACCGAATGTCTCACGAAAAAGCAACTATCCCGTTTCACAGTCTTAAAAAAAAAATATGTTAGGCGTAAATGGCCCATACAGGACCTCAAGCCTAGCTTCTCGATGTTCGCAGGATTTGGGGCAGCGAATAAAAACGTTTGGGTGGTACCAGTCGGGATTTGAAGCAGCGATCTCTCGGTTAGTGGTCCAACGGCCTTAACCCTTAAGCCACTGCAACCACTGCTGATATGATTACAAATTTAATTCACCTGAGTATGAAACGCTTTATCCCTAAGTATATCAGACCTAACGAAAACACGTGGTGTGACTTGAGCTGTAAAGAAGCTATCAGGGCTAAAGAGGTTAGTTTTCGGTCATTTAATGCCAATCCAACTGAGGAAAACCGAAAAAAGTTCAAACAAGCCAGAAATGACTGCAATGCCCACATTAATCGTGTCAAATTCTCTGACGACCAAAAGTTGAGGCAAAAAATACTACTTGGTCGTTTGTCAAGAATATTAAAAATTCGACCTCGTCATCTATCCCGACACTCATTTGCAATAACATCCCAGCTGTCAGCTCTTCGGATAAAGACAATCTGCTTGCTGCTCATTTTGCAGCTAGCTCAACGCTGCCAGATTGTGCTTTATATCCCCCTGTACTCGAGCGCGTAGAATATTCTGAGGGACCCATTCATTTTCGCACTCGTACAGTGGCAAGAGTTCTTCAAGATCTCAACATACATAAATCCGCGGGTCCAGATGGTATTTCCCCTATCGTTCTGAAGAGGTGTTCTTCCATGCTGGCAAAACCACTGCGTAAGCTTTCCTTTCTCTCCTATTCTTCAGGGCTCTTTCCGAGAAGGTGGAAAACAGCCCGTCCCTAAAAAGGGCGAATCTTTTTCTCCCTCCTCTTTCCGACCAATTGCACTTACGTCCCTTCTTTCCAAGGTCATGGAAACGCTGATAAATCGTCAGCTTATGAAATATCTCGAATCCCGAAAACTTCTTAATGACCGGCAGTACGGTTTTCGCAGCAACAGATCCACTGGTGATTTGATGACTTATCTAACCGAAAAGTGGAACCAATCTATTCACCATGGTGGTGAAAGCAAGCACGTTGCGCTTAATATTTCAAAGGCATTTGACAGAGTTTGGCATCAAGCTCTATTGTCGAAAATGCGTGCATTTGGGATCGATGATACCTTTCTTCAATGGATTTGAAATTACCTTTCGGACCGTTTAATCCAAGTCGTTTTGGACGGTTTCAAGTCTGCAACTTACCAAATAAATGCTGGTGTCCCTCAAGGCTCTGTTTTGTCTCCGACTCTCTTTCTCATTTTTATCAATGACCTCCTGTCTGTCACTTCTAATCCAATCCATTCCTTTGCTGATGACAGTACCCTCAGCTCTACATATTCATTTCCCGGTCCCCTCATCTTGGGGCGTTGAACTGGAACGGCAACGTATGTTAAGCTCATTGAATTCCGACCTCGACAGCATACTTAAATGGGGGAAAACCAACAGAGTGGAATTTAATGCTTCCAAAACGCAATGCTGTCTGCTGTCATTGAAGGGAAACCCTAATTCTCTGCCATCATCCATGGATGGCACTTGCATCGCTGAAACCGAATGACTTTCTGTGTTAATGACAACCTTCGTTGAAATGACTGCATATTCGATGTCGCGAAGAACGCTGCGAAATGTCTAGGCTTCCTTAAGTGATGCAAGAAATATTTCACTCCTTCTGATCTGGCAAAAATGTACCCGGCATAAATGTACCCAAACTTGAGTATAACGCTCATATCTGGTCCGGTGCTCCAATTACATATTTGGAGCTACTTGACAGGATCCAAAAACGTGCGGTAAAACTTATTGGCGATCGAGACATCGCGAAATCACTTGACTCTCTTAGTCATCGTCGTAATGTCTCCTGCTTGTCATTGTTTTATCGGTATTTCCACCACAAGTGCTCAAATGAAATTGCCAGTTGCATTCCACCCCTACAGCAATTCAACCGCAATACTCGCCATGCTAGGAATGCACAACAGTTTACCATTAGGCCGGTATTCGGACGTACAGTGAAATACAAGGATTCATTTCTTTACCGTACAACGCGAATGTGGAACGCTCTACCACGCTCTGTTTTTCCCTCACATTACAATTTACAGACATTTAAAACCAACATGCATCGGTATCTCCCTTTTCCTAATCCTTCACTTTCCTAATGCCCGCACTGTGTTACTTCATTATAAGGGTATTCAAAATCCCTTTAGTGCGCGTATATTATAAAAAAAAACAACGCCTTCACAGTCTTCACTCTCTTACCCGCTAATAGATAAAAGACATCAAGCTTGTTATTCTGTGCAATGATTACTTATGATTTAAGGTCCCAATATTGGTACATCATATTTGATAGTTACCCGTAAGGACCTCTACCTGAGGCAAGGCACCCGTCCATATTTTGCGATCACGGGCACACTGCTCTCAGTTTTCCACACCAAGCGCTCTGACATCCACGGCGTCCTGGCCATTACAATGGAAGTTCGGTCCTAATTGTATTCTCGAATTTGGAACTGGGATTTGAATGTTTTGGCTCATTGGACCTAAATTACGTCTTGGCATAGCTCATAGAGTATGCGAATGAATCTTCTCCTCCATCTGCTTGCATACAGGACCAAATATGCGTCAAATTATTTTTCTTTCGAAAGAGTCCAATATATTGGCTCTACTTTCCCCCTTATCGTTCAGTATTCGGCGCCGTGCCGTATAGCATAACCAGCAGGATAAGGTTTTTGTAGGGTAATTCTTCACCGGATCTCCACTAAAACTCATTCGTGGAGTTTATGGTTACACCGAAGTGGAAGAACTTCTTAACCACCTCGAAGTTGCTGTCATTCATAGCGTCCATGACAGGCGATGGCCAGATGTGTATCCGCGTAATGTATCCGCCCAGATGAAAATGCGCCTCATTAGAAAAGATGATTTTTCGCCCAAAATCGTTGTCCAATTCAAGCTGCTCTGAGCCCCAAATTGCGAACGAAACGGATGGTCGTGCGCCTTCAATTGCTGAGTCAATTGGGCCTTGACTCAGTAATATTCCAATTTTAGGCGGCCACATTCTCGTCTATGCGCACCGTACGGGGCCCATGAGTGTTTTCCACTAGCATACCAGTCTCAAGAAGTTATTGCGCAAACTTGCTTACAGCAGGCGCGGTGGTTGCTTCACTTCGGCCAAAACTCTTTCCATTGTTTGGGCTACACATCACTCACTGTGGAAATAAGTTTTCAATATTTCCCAACGTTGTTCAAGCGTAAAGCGACTCTTTTGATGATAGGTATGATACTGATTTCTGTCAAGATTTCGAGCGAGAAACAGCTGTCAGTGTCATAACAGACTATGATTTAAAAAGAAACCACTAAATGGCACACCCTTTAGTTAGTCCCTGTTCTTCAACAGCCGTGATAGACTTTTTCTCGTCACGCATTGGAGTTTCCGATGATATCAATATAGTCAATATATCGTGAAGCCTGCAACTGCTTAAGAACAAGATTGACGTAGTCCCTTGAATTCGTATCACCTTGCCGAAATCAGTTGAGCTGAATTTTAGCGTCACATGGCACAGCTGGAACAGTTTTGAGGGGAATCCCAATTTAGCCTTCGCATTAAATAGCCCCTGACTATGATTGGTATCATATGCTGATTACAGTCCATTAAAAAAAGGTGAATGTCGACGTTCCAGCTCGCCAACTGGAAGTCACACTGGCACGTACCTATTAATGTGTTGAAAAAGGGTTTAAGACTTTCATACAGTACTTAGTTTGACAGTTCTTCCAAGACATTAGATCGCCTTTCTTCTAGACGGAGTATATTAAGCTGACAGTCCAATCATCGGACACTCCAAAAACATTACCTCCGTGTTGCTGGTAGACAAGCAGAGCAAACAGCTTTTTTATAGGTAGCTAAGCCAACCTCTTGGTTCTTCATTTACCGGACGTGTACTTAATAACCGTAATGACCTTTTAACATCTACTGGAAAATGCTGCTTAAATACATCTACTATTTCCTGTGCCTCGGTGAGTAGGTTTCCTTCGCAGTTTCGAAGAGCCTTTAGGTCATAAGGTCACCAGCCAACTTTCTTAAATGTAAAACCTGGGGACGTTGGTTCGTTCGCGAAACTCTACGATCTCCTTTAGATGCGTTTTTATCTTAGCACTAGATTTATTTGACGTAATCGACAATTTCCACCCTTATCCCTAAGCCCAGGCTTTGACACTAGGACTTTATTGACTTGTTCTTGGAGATGTTGGTTCTCTCGTGAGAAACTACGATCTCCTTGAGCTGCGAGACTGCCTACCCTCTCGTCCTTTTTTCTACGCAGGGTCTTTTTCTCCTGGCTCTTTACTGTTCCTTTACTGCTGGTGTTTTCCGCGGGTTAGTCCGAGGTTAATACCCCTAACACCGAAACACCAAGATTTGACACTAGGACTAAAGGCCTTGTTTTTTGGTTGTCAGTAAATAACTTCAGGTCGGGGATATGAAAGCCGCTGTTGGTCAATAAAGTGCTCATCCGCCACCATCTCTTTTCCAGAACCCTGGCTATACCTGAAAAAACACCTTACTGACCTCTGCCGTACGAGCTCTTTTTGAGGTGCTCATACTGGCTTCTGAAACTTAACAAGTAAAGTCCGGTTGGACGAGACCAGTTCAAGTACAATTCATGTGTAGACTGGAAATCGCCAAGTTGATATAGGTTAGTGAATACCCTACTCAACCATGAGGATGCACCGCATTATCGCTGTCACTACACATGTCTCTGTCACTTGAGGAACACTCACTGAAGAATAAAAACCTATGGAAGTTACCCCATAAACACTTATATCCTCCTTTTCATTCCACCTGATCAAATGAAACACTTAAATCATCCTTGAAAATTTCCTTAAAAATTCCATCCTCCAACTTACATACATTTCTGGATTTACTATTAAATCATGGTTCATGCAATTCCCTTCAAAAGTAACTTGATCATAAGTTAAGGCATAATTGCTTTCATATTTGGTTTTTCGCTCAACTGAACCGCGTCCTGAACAAGTCCTTGATACAACAAGTTGGAAGATAAAAATATTATTGGATCCTCTTTCTTTCGTCTCTGCCATCGCGGCGGCTGTGTTTTCTTTCTATCGGCCAAAAATCATCCTTCATATATCCTTCCTATCCGGCGGCAAAAGAATTCACGTTTTACTTGACTGAGAATGGTTTCAACTTTAAATCATCCTTACATCCTTACATCTAAGTGTGCGAGTATGTGAATGCATTTTTTCTCCTTTACAGCATTTTATGCTTCGCAAAGCATAGTTCCTACGAAAGGATCAAATAAAATGAGAAAAAAAACCACACAAACTATTATTGGCATTGACGGATAACGGATGATAGTTGGGTGTACGCTTCCTGTCGCCTGTAGTCGCAAAGTTTTGTAATTCGTTTCAAGCGCAAGTTGTGTGCGTTTTTTTGTTTGTTTGGTTTTTGGTGCAACTGCTTATCTCTGGTTGAGTAGAAGGATTAGGCACTTTATTGCCAGCATCACGGTAACAATTTCCTGAAGTCACGTACGCTCTATAAACCATAGAAGCATCCTTGAAGCGAGGGAGTTTTAATTCTCGTAATCAATTGATGGATTCATTGGATGTTGTGTTGTGCATCGTCGTCAATGAAATTTTTTTTCAAGACTTATGCGCAATCAATTATCAAAACGAAAGTGATAGGTAGATTGACGCGAGTGAAGTTCCTCACTGATTTATGAGCGAAACATTTTGTTCAAATTGATAGCTAACGCGTTCAAGTTTGATTAATCAAAAAGTTGGTGCGAGATGCGTTCATTTTTTATCCATGAAACTACTCTATTGCACTTGAGAAGATGTCAAGTGTCCGAAAGCAAACCGATATATATCCAGAGTCAATGGACATGTGTCCAATACCCGACACAGTAACGAAACGCCACTATCTTATGGTGTGGCAGTAATCGATTTTTATATATATTTGCATTTCAGCTCCGTCCCTTTCTCTGTATTTATGGCAAGTCAAACAAAAGGTTCCCCCGATTGCTATACAGTTGTGTTCAAAATAATAGTATCGCCTGACGAAAACATTTTTCCGTAGATTGTAAAAACACTTTGGTAAATATGTAGATAGATAGATTTCTTTATTTCATTAGATTTGATACAATACTTTTGAATTAAGAATACGGATATAAGAAAATAGCTTCCTTCCGTTGTCAGTTGATGGTTTTGGGCACATTTTTTACATCGTTTACAAAAATGAAAAGGAGAGTCGGAGATAAAACGGAGCCTTGGGGAACACCAGAATTTATTTGGTAAGTTGCAGACTTGAAACCGTCCACAACAACTTGGATTGAACGTTCCGCAAGAAAATTTCTATTACTCATTTTCGACAAGAGGGCTTGATGCCAAACTCTGTCAAATGCGTTCTAAATATCAAGCGTAACGACCTTGCTTTCACCACCGTGGTGAATAGATTGGTTCCACTTTTCGGTTAAATATGTAAATACGATTAGCGGTAGGATAAGGAAGAGGAAGGCTTGACAAATGCTGTTTTTCATCTTCTCGGAAAGAGCCCTGAAGAGGATAGGACGGTTAGAAAAGCTTACGTAGTGTATATTGTGATTTTGAAGTACTCTTGCCACTGTACGAGTGCGAAAATGGATTGGTGCCATAGAGAATTCTTCCCGCACAATCTGGGAGCTTTGAGCTAGCCGCAAAGTGAGCAGTGTCGGAACAGATGAAGAGGCCGAATTATTTTGAACACAGCTGTAGATGGTGAATTATTAAAAAATGAACTCTACAAACTGATTTCGTCCTATATCGATTCCAATCCACAAATCAAAATCAATCAATTTCGAACTAATGCACTCGAATGTTCAGCAACGGTATGCAACTCTGTAAGGTGGTAAATGGTAAACGGTAAATAATAAATTGGAATTCGCGGGCATTGTTTTGCAAATTGAAAGCAAAACTTGCAGTTTTCATTTGAATTTTACCTCAAATTGATTTAGTAGCAGAATGTTTTGCATCCGGCATTGAATAAATTTCTAATGAAAATGTTATCTATTTGCTCTGCCCACACACATCGACCACTTGAAAACCAATTAACCATCAGTTTCATCAATTCTATTCAAACAAGTTTATTATGTATTTCAGGAAGCGCATTCTCAATTCTGTTATTTAAATGTCAGCCACCACAACCACCTCCCTATACCGCATGGGATCTTTGTCATCCATTAAAGTAATCCATTCTTGCGGTTCACACTCAGGAAGTTGCATTTCTCCGTCTCCTCTACCGTTTTAGTTTCGTTTATTACCAGGCAAAACCTACACCGAATGCCTTCTCGAATGTAATTTATTCCGAATAAGAAACAATCCAAACGTATTCATTGTAGGTGGTATCTATGTCTACCTGGGACCGAGTAAGTATCTCTCAACCTTCTAAAGAGAAAAGCAATGTTCTTGTATTTGTCCGTGCTTTTCTCACTTAAGCAAACCTATTGAATATCAACTCAAAGGACTAAAGCAAATTCATGGCTTTAACGGTCCGAAGGATTTTCTCTAATTAAAGTTCGATGGTTTTCAATAATTCACTGTGAACCTTACCGACAGCAAAGCTTTACTTTGTCGTCACTTATGCTTCTAAGTAAAATTAAATTTACAGGAAAAGGAAGACCACGTATTTAAACACCTCTTTAAATTTGGCCCTATGTATGAATGTATGCGCGTTAGACACTCTCCACATAGTATATACTTCCATTAGCACTCAAGAAGAACGCTGAACGTTAAAGTAACGAGAAATTGCCTTTCTTTCGAAGGTCAAGTGAGTTTATGGACGACTTCAAGTAATCGAGTTTTATGGGCGGGTTTTTGTTCTGCAAATAGGCTCGATTTCGTAAATATTCAAAGAGTTTGGTTTGGGCAAAGGCATTACAGGCCCCATTTCTTCAATTCAAATTGATATTGAAGTTTGACATTGAAAAAGCTTTCTCGTGCTGTGCTCTTCACATCGACTTTCGTTGAAGGACGCAAATTTATTTTTGGAATTGCAGGAGAAGTAAAAAAAGTAATCCAAATTAGCAGTAACATCTGATACTTGGGAAGTGAGAGTGTTTGTCTGGGATATATGTATACATTACACAGTATCAGTAGGGATGCTCGTCACAAAATTTAAGAAGAGAATTTAGTCAAGAACATTGGGATTATTTAAATTATTTAAATTCAAAATTTACATCTGGGTGACATCCTGACGTCACTAAAGTTGTCATGCAGTACAAAATCTACGTCATAATTACGTCAGGATGTCACCTGAATGACAAGTTTGGAGGACCGTCTGATCGCACCTTTAGACAATTTTTGTCCAGACTCGAAAGCAAAGCAGTTACAGTGGTGGTATTTGTATCAGGATTATTTCCTGCCATGAAGAGAGAAAAGGACCTCTTATAAGATAAGCTCCTGCGCTACCAAGTGTGGCATTAGTGTTAATCCTAGTAAAACTGAACTGATGCTATTCACTTCCAAAACCAAAATACCAACTTTTGTCGCCTAAAAATCCAACAACAAATTTATTTAGCTCCCGGAGCCAACGACCTAGGTGTCACTCTATACCTTAAGTTTAATTTGAAGTTAAATAATGAAAACGAAGTGCAGAAAGTAACCATAGCAAGTATAGAAGATGTTGCCTGTAGCAAGTTCTTCGACAAAAAGTGAATTTGTACTGAGTTTAGCAGAGTGCAAAAAAAACAGCAGGTATCAGAATTAGAGGAGCTCTACGATTAGTCCCCAACGTGATTCTCAACCTCCTACTTATATACCAAAACCGTTGTCTGGATCCAAACTACCCTCATAAAAGTATATAAACTTCCTTAAGTGTTTCTCTGTAGAATTCTTATCCAAACAGGACTGTTATTGAAGACTAGACTAAAGTAGGAGCGAGGTCGGTCTTATGCCGGCAGCTATTTAGGAGAAAGCTCATTTTCGATATTAATAAATCTATCCAAACGCTTTCGCCTCCCTCCTACATCTAGTGTCTTCCAGGCAGAAGTCCTGCCAATGACGGAGGCATAAAAATGACTCATAAATAACTCAATGCGCCAAAATGCCATCTTTGTCGATAACTAGGCGGCAACTAAGGCGCATGGTTATCGACGACTTCTAAATACAAAGCTTATCGAAGATCGGATGAGATCGGGATCGGATTTGGGTTAGTCATCGATTTTAAATCACGGTTCTTTAGGAATGAGATGCCTGGCGAGGTGGCTAGATGTTGCTCTTTCGGAATTCTTCACAGAGGAAGTTTACCCCAGCTGGGTTTTATATCATGGCAGCATCTTATTGGTTGAGTCAAGGTGGGCGAATTATTGGAAGAACTGAAACATTTTTAGTTTTAGTTCGAATCAATAAAGCTAGGACAAAGTACTGTCTATCGGTACTTATTGTCGTAGAAGAGGTGAGAAAACGAGAAAGAAACTGTGCTTTATTTCCTCTGTGGCTGATGAAAACAGTCATCGAAATATTCTAGAAAAGCCATTCTGTCAGACATCTGAAGTTTTTGAGCTTCTTTAAAAACCCTTTCTTCTTCTGAATTTACAACCGGGCACTAGACATTTAACCTTTTAACGCCCATCTAAGTTTGAACTGTTGCCAAATGATGATTTGACGCTAAGGCTTCCTCGGATCCTTACATTTCTAATTCGATCAAGCTTTGCTATTTCTGCTATTATGAGAAGCATCTCTATTTGGTGTTATCAACATGCCCTCATTCTATAAGTAAATCGTCCAACATTGCTTCCCTGGTGGCCACCAACTTTGATTGGCAAATCTTCGCTGAATCCAGAGAAGATCTAGCTCTTTGCTTCATTTTGCTGAATCCAAAATGTCTTGTCTCTTACTTAAAATTGATTCTGATAAACCACATGGTCCTGATGGCATTCATCCAATTCTTCTATAAAGATGTGTAGCCTTATTAGATAAGCCTGTCAATTATATCATTAGTCTTTCGCTGTCAAATTTTTGGATAGTTGAAAACTATCATTCTTATCCCCTGTATTCAAGGACGTTGAAGTTGGTTGAAATCATATTTTAACTATATTTAGCTAGCGGGATTTAAAATGCCAATTGATGTATGTTTTTCCTAGAATATATATGTTCCATCTGGTGTCCCACAGGATAGCTATTTGGGTCCTTTATTACTTCTTTTATTTATTACTGACATTTCAAATTTCTTTTCACAATCCCTTCGTCTTCTTTTTGCGGACGATCTGCTTTTTTACCGACTACGGTACAAGTACAAGTAGTGTTAGATGTTTATCAGATTGTCTTCTTCTTCATGATGATTTATGGAACGGTGTCGTATTAACTTTCTGCATTTAAATGTCTCTAAGTGTCAGATTATGCCTTTTTCGGACACGGATGAACTTGGTGGAATCGAGAGATTCTAGTAGATTCTATTCGCATTTAGAGCGTGTGCATCAGAAAGAGGACCTGGTTGTAATTTTGGATGCTCATATAACTCGCGTGATCATCGTTCAAGAAATCGGTAAGCTGAAATTTTGGTGACTTGAAGTTAACCACTGCTTTGTGGAACTTGTAGAATATATTAAAAGGTGCGTTTGTTTTGACAACCTCACCATTAAAACCAGATTCTGCGGAGGTTTCATCGAAACTGCTCATTCAAAAACGAGCTTTGGAAAATATATTCGAAGCCTACTGATGTCGATTGAGGTTTCAGGAGTTTTTTCAGATATGAATGCGGTGTGAAAATGGTATAAGCTTTATGAAATTGGCCACCAAATGATTGTCAAATTGGGTTTTCTTTTACCACAATATATTCCTTCTTTGTTTGACTTTGACGATCATTCCTAAGCGGTATTCTTTGAATTTTCAAATTAACAAACCAATGCAATCAGCTTAGATATATCAAAACATACCTACTCTAGGAAGTCGAGTCGACTAATTCAATTTGTAATTTCGTCATCCTTCCCTCACTCACAGTATTCAAATTAATATTAGTACCTAATTATTCCCCTTTTACTCTTGCAGCTTGGAGTCGCCATTGGCTTTGTTTTGCCACCAATGCTTGTGCGGAACTCGGATAACCTTGATGAAATTGGTTCTGATCTGCAACTAATGTTCTACATGGTCGCAGGATTAACATCAGTGCTCGTTGTCCTAATGGTTCTGTGTAAGTACCTACATTCCAGCGACTACGCTTAATGTCAAGTCTCGAAAGGAATGATTTTTTTTTTATTTCATGTTCTCTGCTGCTCTCTGCTTGCAAAAATAATTAGTTTTCCAAGACAAACCACCAACACCACCATCAGCGGCCCAGGAGGCCACCCAACCAAATGCAGATGGAGAATCAACATTCATGCAGTCGCTTAAGAATCTTGTCTTGAATAAAAATTACATTTTACTCTTGCTGTCGTATGGCATGAACGTGGGTGTGTTCTATGCAATCTCCACGCTACTCAATCCGGTAATTAGTTTTGACAAAATAATAATTACTCCTTGGTGTCAATGTTGGACATTGTGTTTTGTTTTCTCATTTTAGGTGGTTTTGAAATACTATCCTGGCCATGAAGTCGACACCGGACGCATTGGCCTGTGCATTGTCCTGGCTGGCATGTTGGGCTCTGTGGTATCTGGAATTGTATTAGATAAAACTCATCGATTTAAGTAAGTATGACAGATGCAAACAAATAGACACGTAGGTACTTGTTTTTTCCCCAAAGAATTGCCCTCGAATGTCACAAGAAACTTTTGCTCAGAGTTTCGACAAAAACAACCCCGTATCTGTAATTTTACCTATGACAGTATTCAGTGAACTTCTTGTATAGTTTGCAAAACATGTAATAAATCGTTCGCAGATAAGTTACAAAAAGTATGTCATTTCATGCTCCGACTTAGGATATTTTTTGGTGAATCGAAAAACACTTGCAACGTGCCATCAACTCGTTACTTAATGCAGATGCTGTCAATTGCAGATATTCTTTCTGTTCATATTGAAAACACACACTTTACTCATTCTTACCTATACCGTTTTAAAGTAGATACACACATCAATTTCGGAGGAGTAATCTCTCGTTTTTTATTACAGGGAAACAACTTTAGCTGTTTACGCCTTTTCCATGGTGGGGATGTGGGTATTCTCATTCACATTGGATACTGGACACATTGCTGTTGTCTATGTTACGGCATCGTTATTGGGGTAAGTAATATTTAAGGAGACTACTGTTCATCGAAAGCCTCAGGGTATACTGTAGACAGCTACTGATAGGAAGCACTCAGTGTCGACCAATCTTCCCTTGAAAGTGAGAATGTTTGATGGGAAAATAAAAGTGTTATATTTCTGAAATGCTCATTCAAGATTTTTAATTAAAACTCGTATCAGAAGATACATTTCATAGATGTTATAAAATTTGCTTTTGCAAAACATAAAATTCAATGTTTTTGTGTACATTCTCCCTTTCTTACCTAGGAACGTAAGTTAATTCTTTAGTGACTGAAATCCAAAGAACTCAAATCAAACTATTTTTTTTTTTGTCGAACCTAAGTTTGTCGGCGCTACCTACATACCATAGTAAAAACCGTGACTTAGGCTCGGCAGGAGCACACTCCATGTTCTGTGCACTTACGAAAGTGTAACGGAGGTGAAAAATCTCGAAGGAAACTTGGTAGTTCTCGATAACCAAGTAGTGTGGGACTCTGATGCTACTAAAAAAACACCTCCTTAGTCAGGACCGATCTTTGTTAGATCGACAAATGATTTTTCTTTCTTATAAAGGGTGTTTCTTATAAAGGGTGTTTCTTATAGAGGTATAGAACTTCGAATTGCAATAAAACACAAGAAAATAGTTTTAATGTCCATAAATGGATAATTCTATGCTATTAATGTTTAAATATGATTTCGGGCATGTGGCCGCCGCGGCTGGTTCGACTAAAGACAAGTCTAGAGGTCCAATTTTCAACCCCCTTTTTCAAGCATTTGGGGCTGTATGTCGGTAATACCGCTCCGAATTCTGACTTCCAAGTCCCCTAACGTTTCTAGTTTGTTGGCGTAGGCGAGCTACTTCACATATCCCCAAAGAAAATAATCCGATAATGTCAAATCGCACGATCTTGGTGGCCAATTGACAGGTCCATTCCGCGAAATTATACTCTCATCGAATGTTGCCCTCAATAAATCGATTGTGACTTGCGCTGTGTGGCATGTAGCGCCGTCATTTGGAACCACATTTCATCCACATTCATGCTATCCAATTCAGGAACAAAATAGTCGGTTATCATGGCTCTATACCGGCCTTCATTAACGGTCATTCTTCCAGCATCATTTTCGGAAGGTCACGGTGCAAATCGCTGTTTCTTATATACTAATGGGCATTTATTATTCCACGAAGGACTTTGTTTCAGAATGTCTGTATGGTTTGAGTATTTGTTTTCTTTGTGCAGCCCCATAATTGGATGCCGTACGTCCAAACAGGCTTCAAGCCAAAATCATTCCAAGGTACAAGGTCATTTTTTTCGTGGTTTCAAGTTGGTAGCGCTGACATTTGACACCTTTCAAACTCAGCTGTCATTTAAGGTGTCATAAAATTAGTTAAATGTTTGCCATTTACTATAATGGATCGCTTAACAATCGAACAACGCGGCTACAACTTACTACAAAGGTGATGATTCAAACGTAGCCACTTTTTGCGCACTACGCGATGATTATGGTCCTCATAATCGACCGACTACACAAGCAATCTGTAAAATTGTGAGGAAATTTTAAGAGATTGGAAGTGTTACTTATGTCTTAAATCCTGTGCATCATCGTAATGCACGCTCAGTCAAAAATATTTCTCCTTTAAGTGCAAGTTTAGCTGACGATCCGAATTTATCGATTTCTCGGCGTTTGCAGCAATTGAACTTGTAAATAAAATGTTCATCAAAAATGTATCGCTGTTTGTGTTTTATTTAGCTTTACTTTCGAAACCGTTAGATTTAAACAAGCCCAAAGAAAGAATTCTGGCGCCGTCAAATTCGAGACGAGTTACAGTCACGAAAATAGGATATCACAAGGTCTGGAAATTGTGGTTCTAAAATCTTAATGATTACCCAACAACGCTCGAGACCACGTTCAGTATTTTGTGGCAAAAAAAAGGACGCAACGAACGTGGCGGCAAGTTATGTGCATCCATGTCTCTTTAATTTTTGTAGACTCTTTCAGACATCCTCGGCCACATCAGGGATACGCTCGTTCGAACGTATAAGGCTAAGGTTACAGCGGATATGTTTTCAAACGAACAACAGCTCCATAAGAACCTTCAGTTTCCATTTTTCTGAAATGTACGTCAGAGCAGTTGTTCGTCAGAATACGCATCCACTATAACCGCAGCCTAATACGGGACCGGCCACTTCTTGTGAGATCTCTAGAGGAGCCAATCGCTTAGTTGTTAGCGCACATGGTGCAGTACGACAACGAAAACCATGAAATTTACGCTGCGTTAAAGCAACAGACCGGAAATTGTTCAAAAAAGCAGTAATGATAATGCCACGTCTTTAAGCCTGTGTGTATTGAGCCATCGCTTGTTGTCAACTAATTCTCGATCTTGAGAAAGCACAATGAAAATGGCATTTGAAGCAATATGCTAAAATTATGGCAGTTTGTTTGCCGCTTCTTCAGCCGCATTCGGCATTCTGCAAAAATGTCTAAGTTTCTTCCTGGTCAGGCAAATCTCTGGTAGCGATACTAAAATAAATAAATAAATAAATATTAGGCGTAAACGGCCCATACAGGACCGTATGATGGGACCTACAGTTTAATGCCGATTCCGAATGGCAAATAATTTTTGAGAAGCTTCTCATGACAGTTCTTACACTTCGATGTTTGTCAGACATTCGCAAGAGCTGGGGCAGCGATTAAAAACTGTCAGTACTGGAAGCGATACTAGCGATACAATATTGGCCCTAGTTCACTACCCTGTGGCTCTTTTTCCCTAAGGTCAGAGTCTCCTCATGGTGATCTCTTCTCACGTTCTATCTCTCCTGATGCCATAAATTTTCAGTTTCTATCGCCTTTTTTAACGGTGGTAACTATTCTGTGTACTCATTGAACAGTAGATTGTCTTTTAAGAAAAAATAAAGTCTTTCAAGTAATTTAACTTATTCGGCAGCACAGGTATCGAGAATCATAATAACTTTTGCCACATACTAAATTTTGAAGCTGCATTAAATACGTGTAAACCTCACTTAAAAGCAATGCGAAAACGCTTCTTAAGTGAGTTTCCTTTTAGTGCGTTTTTTTCTCTTCTCTGGGGATTGAACCTGCACCACCACCACAACTGTATTTTCTTAAAGGCGTAGCTGTCTCTGGCAACGTTCTGTCTTAGTTTGCTGATGTTCTTTGACAATCCTTGTTGGAATCATGTACTTGGTTGGTTTTCTTGTTAATATTAATCCTCAAATCGCCTAACAAATATCCGCATCCTAGTTGAACTTGTTTACTAAGCACACAGTTGCTTATCGATTAACATTTCCCTACACTCGCCAAAACTTGAGCAGCCAAGCAGCAAAAAATGTTGATTTACCTACATCACAAAAAAAAATGAATACGATTCCATACTTCCACCGCAAAGCACTTTCAGGACCCTCGTATATCTAACATCGCATCAATCACTTACACAGAAATGCTTTTCTTAAAAAGAAAAAACCATTTTAAGCCAAAAGAAGTGTAAATTTATGAACATGACTGCCAAGGTGACAACAAAATCCTAATCATCTCATTCCACTTCGTTACACTTGTATAGTCAAAAGATTGGTCACAAAAAGGACATTCGCATGTTAACACTATGGAATCTTCCATTGAATGAATTTGCAAATTTAAAGTACTCATACGCCCCCGAAACCCACATTTTATGTAATTTCAATTCAAAATCCTTTTCTCTCTCTCTCTCTTTTGTAGATTCTTTATGACAGGATACTTACCAGTTGGCTTTGAATTTGGCGCCGAATTAACATACCCCGAACCAGAGGGTACATCTGCTGGACTTTTGAATGCAGCTGCACAAATATTTGGCATCGTCTTCACCATGCTCTATTCCGAGGTGTTGGGTTCTTACGGTGACATCCCAGCAAATGTCACAATGGCCATTATGCTGTGCGTCGGCACCGTTGTGACAGCCATCATTGGATCAGATCTAAAGAGACAGGCTGCCCATGGCCCTGGTGCCACCGGAAATCCTTAGGATAGAGTAGATTTTGTTTAAAAAACAACAAAGCTTTTGTGCTCAGCTTCTTTGCTATTTTTTGAACAAAATCGTTTGCTGGAATTAAATTCACGTTTTTCACTTTGCTAAAAGGGGGAAAAATTTGAAATTTTATTTTCTTCTTGATTTAACGATTATGTAGATTAAAGTATATTTATTTTTTATTTTTAGTAGATAGGATTTTAAATATTTTTTTTTTTTGTTTTTAGAATTTACTTGGTTGTGTTAAATTTAAAATTTGATCTTTTAGTAGTTTTAAGTGTTTAATAATTATGTATATTTTAAGATTGCTATAATGTTTTTATTTATATATGATTGTTTGGTTTTTTGTTTATTTTATTGTCAGCACTGCCAAATATCTTACACGAAAAAAAATGGCCAAATTATGTAAGAGAAATAGAATATCATTAATTTTTTGTTTGTAAAAATATTTCTTTTTGAATATTTAGTTCTTCTATTTTTTAAATGTGTGATAGAATAAAGGGAGTCAATACCAGAACTTTATAACTGGCTTGAGATTGATAGCTTCAGGGCCCATTAATAATTTGAGGTAGGCAGATTCATACAAAGATTAAGATCATTTGTAATGGCACTTGGCAGAAGTCGGCAAGGTCCGCCTAAATAGGGGTTATTTCCAAAAATAATATGGGAATGAGTCTACGACTCTTCGTGAATATACCGATGTTTGCACCTTTTATACCAGAGTTGTAAATATATTTGGCGCATTTTAGAATGGCGCGAAGTTAAGTTCTTCAATAATTGGTATGACCGTAAAGAAATCTTTGTCGAATTCTTTATTTTTTTTTTTTCGGAGGTTGCTACTATCCGCTGGAGCGCTCAGACACCTTGCATTAATGTACTTGATTTTCCCGTCTTTCGGAGGAAAATAAGAAGGAACTTAGATGATTGGCACTCACCAGGTCAGTCCCGAAAATCAGCCACCTGATGCGAGCATATGCCGGATAGCTGCAGAGAAAGTGTTCTGCTGTGTCATCCTCCTCACCGCAAGCAGGGCAGGTAGTGGTGTCGCTTATGCCCAATACATTTAAGTGTTTAGAAAAAAGCCTTAAGTCAATTCTCCTCAGAGATAGAAGAAAAGATGCAGACCTTTTGCAAATGTCTGGGCGCAGTAGTTCGGTCTGTCTACATCCACCGCAATCGCTCCACTGAATCTCGTGTTCACGAGAAACCCAAGAATCAATGGAAGACATGACTAAAGATGTAGGCAGACCCAAAACAGGTTCGGGTCCTGAGAAAACTTCTTTTGAACCTTGCCTAGCAAGCTCATACGAGATCTCATTTCCCTGGATGCCAGTGTGACCTGGTACAAAGACAAGATTCACTGTGTTCAGTCTTCCGACCAAATTCAGAGAAAGCTTGAGTTCTAGCACTAACTTGGACGAGGTAAGAGCCCTAGCCCTCCATAAGACAGGGGTCAAAGGATAATTCCCGAGCAAGTTCTTCAGTGCGCATGGTACCAAAATCCACCTCTCTTTAAGCGAAAGATGGTATTTAGCGCACACCCCAGGATATATAAATCAAGGGGCGAATTCTTTATTACTGCGCCTTTTAAATGCGGTCTTGAAAAGACTTTGATCGGGATCGCACATTAACTTGAGCCAGATTTGCTGACGTGCGTAATGCCACTATTTTTAAAATTCGAGTATAGGTGCAGGTTTTTTAGGAAGGCTTAGGTAAATAGTCGGCAGGGAAGATCAATCTTTTGCCACACTAAGACCCCATCCGCAAAAAGGCGCTAATTGCCAATGGCCCATTGAGAAACCCTTTAGTGAGGAATAAGCCGATGCTGTGGCTTTATTTGTGGCTCCTTCCTTTCGCCCGTAACTACTTAATCCTGTCAAGCCACCCCGACGTCTGCAGAAACCTGGAAAAATTAGAGACTGAACTATTTGATACATCTTCAATGTTTTGGAAACAGAAGTTTTCTCTAAATCAAATATCTAGAGCTGTCTTAAGGGCGTTTTGCATGCGTAAAGGGACTTCGTTGAGTCTGACTTAGTCGTTCTCGATCTATAGTGTTTTAGCCCAAGTTGCTTAACTTACTAGGCAGATCCTCGATGACGAAATACCACAGCATGGGTTTTCCGGTGAACTCAAGTACTTATCTGTGGACAGATACTGATGGACCTGTGGACAGATACTGATCGGCATCGAGTTGACCCATTTTTTATTAAGTTGTTATTACGATACCATCTATGCTAAGAAATACCATCAGAGTTTAATCTCTTTGCAGCGGAAGGCTTTTGATTTCTGCAATAAATTTTAACAGAGCACATCCTGTTTGATTTTCCTTTTTGTTAAGCCTACTGAACATCAATGCGGAATCAAGCTGCAATTAATTGTTTTCTAATAAACGATGTGATGCTTACGGTACGATATGATTGAGGTAGCTAACTTGGATTATTTCCGGGTTTATGGTTGATTGGTTTTAAGTCCCCGTTGATAATGCTGGTAGGACGGTTACAATAAAATCCAAAACCTTTTGAAGAAGGGCTTTAAAAATTCCGTTTATGTCTGTTCCTGACTTTTATTAGTTTATATCCGACTTAACCTAAAAAAAGAAATAATAATAAGTCGCCGACGGCTCATACAGGACCTAAATCCTAGCTTCTCCAACCATTGTGGGTGCGAAATACATTTTTTTAAAACAAATGGAAGGGACCTACGGTTTAAAGCTTTTTTTGCAAAGGGTGGGGCAGCGAATAACAACTTAAACTCAGACTTGAACCTAGGACCTTTCGCCTAACAGAGGCTAACACACTTAACCACCAAGCACCCGCTGAACTGAAAGGCTTTCCAGATAAACTTTTAATTTTGTTAAGAATTTTTTTTTGGAATAATACCTTCGAAGTCTGTTCATAAGACATAACTATATTGAGTCGAACAGTCCAACTTGTAATATAAAAGGCAACCTCATTAATGTGCATATGGCATGAACTATCGATAGCAGCACATGAGACTTGTAACATTAGACAGCCTGAGCATCGCGGTTCGTTAACAAATTCTGTTTCAAAATGGAACCTTCTTGATTTTCATCTTAGCCTGTGATCTATCGATCCTCTTTGTGGTTTTGGCGAACATCCAGTTGACGTAAATCTGGTTGTGACTCAAGACTCAGACGTTACAGATTATTCAATCCAAGTCGTAATATGATTCTGCTCCGATTCTATCGCATATTTTATTTATGTAAAAAATACAACGAAATAAAGATCATCATTTAATTGATTTTTTTAGAAAATAACTTGCCAAATGTATTATAAATAATTTTTGCCGATTACGATCAACAAAATAAAATAAAAGTACGCAAAAAATAAAAAAGTGTTATTGTTGCAAATGCATGTTTACCAGATAAGAAACAAATACTTACATATATGCAAACCTAAGTGTATTAGCAATGAAAAACTAGACAAGAATCATATCAATAAAAGATGTTAAAATGTAGAAACAATTCATGTAGTAAAGCTTAAAAATGTGTCTATTAAGTGGTACCTGCATTTAAAGAGTAAATAAAACGCCAATTGTTTGTAAATATTTAAATTCAAATCCACCTCACCATTATCTATAGTAGGGGTATTACAACTTTGTTATATAACAAACACATAATGCAAATAAATAAAAATTTAGAAAATAAAAACAAATAGTTCAAAACACCAAAAAGAAATGTTATATATATTTGATGTTATATAGTGAAAATTAATCACAAAAAAAATATACATATTTATAATACTAAGCCCACTTTATATTTTGGACAAACATAAACAACATTTTTTAACACTATGCACCCACTTTCCATACATCAAGAAAAAAAACAAAAACGTGACAATAATTTAAGTGTAAGCGAGACAACAAATTTATATTTGTTGCTAAGCATGACGAAGAATATATAAAAAATGTTTTTAAACAAAAGGAAACGAATGATGACGACGAAGGGAACATTTCACAAGAGTATTATTATGTTTACCAAGGAACAACATGAATATAAAACAAAGAAGTAATTTAATTTAAGCAATTGGTTAAGAGTAATTGTGTTATTTTTTTTCAAAGTGATTATACATAGTATTATACATATACATATACTCGTATCGTATTATGCGCAGCATAGATTTAGTAAAGTGAGGGAAAATAATGCTTTATTTGTGTGCTTTTTGTAGAACAAACAATAAAAAAAAAGTATAAATAAGAAATTAAAATATTTAATTGTAGTTATATATATATTTAGCCAAATAAAAATTTTAAACAATGAAGTTGTCTATATTTTTTATTGTCTACAACTATTTGTTTTTTTAGAGGTTGGTTTTTCGAATAGAGATAAAACTGACATTTTGTGGTCAAATCTGGCAACTCTAATGTCATTTATATTCAGTTTGGTTTGCCATTTCATCATGAACAGGTTGACAAATGAACAATGCTTGCAAATCGTGCAAATTTATTTCGAAAATAATGGTTCAGGTCGCGAAGTTTACCGCGAAAATTTTGTTCAGTGATGAGGCTCATTTTGGGTTGAATGGCTACGTCAACAAGCGAAATTGCCGCATTTGGAGTGAAAAGAATCCACATGAGACCCTTGAAACGCAATTACATCCACAAAAATTGACTGTTTGGTGTGCGTTATGGGCTGGTGGAGTCATTGGGGCATACTTTTTCCGAAATGATGCTGGAGAGTAAGTTACCATTAATGGAGACCGATGTAGAGCCATGATAACCGACTATTTTGTTCCCGAATTGGATGGCATGAATGTGGATGAGATATGGTTCCACCAAGACGGCGCTACATGCCACACAGCGCACGTCACAATCGATTTATTGAAGGAAACATTCGATGAGCGCATAATTACGCGGAATGGACCTGTCAATTGGCCACCAAGATCGTGTGATTTGACACCATTGGATGATTTTCCTTGGGGATATGTGAAGTCGCTCGCCTTCGCCAACCAACCAGAAACGTTAGGGGACTTGGAAGCCAACATTCGTGGCGTTATTGCCGACATACAGCCCCAAATGCTTGAAAAAGTGATTGAAAATTGGACCTCTAGACTTGTCTTTATTCGAACCAGCCGCGGCGGCCACATGACCGAAATCATATTTAAACATTAATGGCATAAAATTATCCATTCATGGACATTAAAACGATTTTCTTCTGTTTTATTTCAATTCGAAGTTCTATACCTCTATAAGAAACACCCTGTATATGTTTAAGTACAGTTCTACGAGAGCGGTCTAATGTTCGTCACACAAATCCGGCACAAGGTAACTTTTAGCTGTGGCTTCAGCTAAACCCAGATAGCCAACTATTTGGTACCTAGTTTCATGAATAAGAAGAATAAAAATTAAAAACAAAAATCGCTGCGAAATCATTAGCAAAAAAAAGGTAAAGCATTTGAGATATTTCGTCGTTCATATGTCCACGTTTGCAGCGGTCGATTCGTTGAGCCCAAATATGAATGAATCGTTCACACCCGATGAAAACGATCGCTATCTATCGTTCAATATTGGCGCCGGCTTGTTGGTATGGACTAATGATTTATAGTAGCCCCATAGAAGTCAAGATTATTATCCCATGAATGGATTAACTAATGCTGATTTTCGTTTCGGATTTTGTTTGGTCGTTGGTCTTATTCCTGTCTGCGCAGATTCCCTCGGTTTTCTTATTAAACATTTTTAATAAAGAAATCAAATTGGTTGCGTGCGCTCTACGCAGAAATAAAAAACGTTAAGCAACTAACTTAACCATTTTAGCCAGACATCAGTTTTGGTCGTAATTACCTATATGTACCCTAAATTCTTACTGTCAAACCTATTTTCTCGTTTTAGAATAGCACTCTCAAATTGCATACATTGAAGATGTTCCAGAAAAGATAGCAAAGACATAATAGTTTCCATTTTATACAAAATCAAATTACTTTAGTGAATACAAATAAAGGGTGATCCATTTCGAGGTTCCCTACTTTTTTAAAGAAAAAAACACAGAAAATTCAAATTTAATTGAGAATGTTTATTATCATTTGAAAGAACATTCTTTGGCATTTATTTTTTGAAGATTATGTCTATCAAATGTTGGCCCTTGCTACGTCGCAGATGGTCCATCCGTTGAGTCCAATTTTCGATCGCTCGTTCGAGCATTTCGACTGGTAACTGGCGAATGACACGCGTGATGTTTTCCTCCAAGGCCTGAATCGAAGCGGGTTTGTCGGCATAAGCTTTTGACTTTACATATCCCCACAGGAAAAAGTCTAACGGTGTGATTTCACACGATCTTGGTGGCCAATCGACCGGCCCAAAACGTGAAATAATGTGCTCACCGAAATTTTCTCTCAATAAGTCCATTGATTGATGCGATGTGTGGGAAGTGGCGCCGTCTTGCTGAAACCAAATGTCGCCGAGATCACGAGCTTCAATTTCAGGCATCAAATAGTCGGTTATCATGGCACGATAACGGTCGCCATTGACGGTTACGTTCGCACCGGCATAATTTTTAAAGAAATATGGACCGATGATTCCACCGGCCCACAAACCACACCAAACCGTTGTTTTTTCTGGATGAAGTGGCAGTTCTTCAATCTCTTCAGGTTTCTCTTCGTCCCAAATGCGGCAATTTTGTTTGTTTACATACCCATTGAGCCAGAAATGGGCCTCATCGCTAAACAAAATTTGCCTCGAAAACGTCGGATCTTCTTGGAACTTTTCAAGAGCCCATAGAGCGAAGCAATGTCGCTTGGGAAGGTCGAGCGGCTTCAGTTGTTGCACAAGCTGTATTTTGTACGCTTTCAATTTAAGATCTTGACGTAAAATGCGCCAAGTCGTTCCATACGTCAGTCCGAGATGCTGCGAACGGCGCCGAATCGACTCTCTACGGTCTTCGTGTACACTCTCAGCTACGGCCGCTATATTTTCTTCACAGCGTGCTGGACGTGGATCATTTTCATCAACCTGCATAAACCCAAAGCACATAGTTGAAGTAGTAAAGGGTGATTTTTTAAGAGGTTTAGAACTTTTTTTAAAAAAAAAACACAAAAAATTCGAAAAAATGAATGAAATATTTATTTGAATCGATAGTTTGAACCTTGCAATTTAATGTTTAAAGATAATTTCATGCAAATGTTGACCGCGGCTGCGTCTCAGGTAGCCCATCCGCTGAGTCTAATTTTGGCATACTCTTTCACACATATCGGCCGGTATCTCACGAATGAATGCATGGATGTTGGCTTCCAGTGCGTCAATCGAAGCGGGCTTGTCCCTATACACATTAGCCTTGGCAGACCCCCACAAAAAATAATCTAATGGTGTCAAATCGCACGATCTAGGCGGCCAATTGACCGGCCCTAAACGTGAAATTAACTGTTCACCAAACTCGCCTCGCAATTGCGCCATTGTTTCGCGTGCTGTGTGGCATGTGGCACCGTCTTGTTGAAACCACATATCATGCAAGTCAAGAGCTTTCATTTCGGGCAAAAAAAAGTTTGTTATCATCGCTCGGTAGCGTTCACCATTGACAGTAATGCTGCGATTCGCATCATCTTTGAAGAAATATGGCCCAATAATGCCGCCGGCCCATAAACCGCACCAAACAGTGGCTTTTTCGGGATGCATTGGTAGCTGTTGCAATGCTTCTGGCTGATCTTCACTCCAAATGCGGCAATTTTGCTTATTTACGTACCCATTGAACCAAAAATGAGCCTCATCGCTGAACACAATTTTTCGATAAAAAAGCGGATCCTCGGCCAGCTTTCCAAGAGCCCATTCACCAAAAATTCGGCGTTGTGGTAGGTCGGCTGGCTTTAGTTCTTGCACCAGCTGTATCTTAAAAGGCTTTACGCCCAAATCCTTCCGCAAAATTTTCCACGTACTGCTGTAACAAAGGCCTAACTGCTGGGAACGGCGCCGAATCGACATTTCGCGGTCTTCTGTCACACTAGCTGATACGGACGCAATATTTTCTTCAATACGCACAGTACGTAAACGTGTTGGTGGTTTAATGTCCAACAAAGTAAATTTGGTGCGAAATTTGGTCACAATCTTCCGAGTAGACTGCTCAGAAGGTCGAGAATGCCGATCATAAAATGGAAGCAGCGCGCGATGAACATTTCGAACCGAGCACGAATTTTGATAGTAAAATTCAATAATTTGCAAGCGTTGTTCATTTGTAAGACGATCCATGGTTAAATTGCAAACCAAACTGAAGCTGTTTGACAGTGACACAAGGTACTAAACACACGTCAGCTGTCAAAACCAGTGTTGCCAAAACCAAACCAGCTAAAAAATCACCCTTTATTTCTTGAAGCACATGTGGGTTTTCACCCGATAAATACTTATATTCTGTCTGAATTAATCACTAAAGATGATCTTGAAATTGCGGCAGCAATCGAGTCAGAATAATTTTCAAGTTCGATAAGGTTTTTGTTTGGCATCTTCGGCGGCTGTAAAACGATATAGCGAGGTACTCTGGACGTACTCTAAACGTACTCTAAAACTCGACGCGATATTGCCGAAATACAGCCTGGTTTACTGCGAAGAGTGTGTGAAAATTCGACCTCCAGATTAGGCCATGTATGCTATGCCCAAGCCGCATGTTTTATTTATATCTCCTCCGCATTACGAATTTTGTTAGCATTTTAAAATTTTTCACGGAATTTGTTTTTGCGAGGTGAAGAAAAGGAGTATCAGGGGAAAAAAAAGAACAAATGGCCACATTATCTACTAGGTTCTACATTTCTCTTTCAATCAATGTGAATTGAAATTGAAATCGATTTAAATTAAAAATTGGGGCTCTCCATTTCACTTTTACCGATACTTGTTATCAAAAATTTTTCAATTCAATTTTATCGATTTGTAAGTGATTGTAAATCGAGCATGTACAGTCAATGTGAAATGGTTTAACAAGCAGAAAACGGTTAGAAATGTGAGTAAATAATAATTAACGCACATTTTTGGTAGTTTCATTTAAATTATATACATATGTATATCTATTTATATCAATAGAAGCGGGAACATAAATTATGCACAGAAGAACAGAAATATTTCTGTTTATCTTTGAAAAGCACAAGGATCTCACCGAAGAATTCTTTGAAGGAGATGGAGTTCTCAATCCCTATTGGGCGTAAAAAAAATAAGGTGTAATCCATAGCTTTCAATCCCCAAATGCCAGGACCAACACTCGCCATATTAACTTATTCTTTAAAGACAGCTTAGTACAACAGCGTATATTACGATTTATATTATGTCCTTGTTTGTAATCTCTTTAGCAAAGAATATTTTTTATAACGGGTGATCCAAGTAGAGATACTTTTTTCAATAGCCTTTTTTGACAGATCACGTGTGAGTCGTGTCATGCTGTCATTTTGTCATTTTATTTTTGTTTAGTATTGTTTGGCATTTCATAATGGAAAGACTTACGCGTGAACAACGTTTACAAATTGTTCAACTTTATTATGAAAATTCACGTTCTGTGAGGAATGTGTTTCGTGCACTTCGCTCAACTTATGGTCAACATAATCGGCCTACTGAGCGTACTATTCGCAACACCATCACCCATTTTGAGACCCAGCATTCATTATTGGATAATATTTGACCGAATAGACCACGTCCAGCACGCTGTGAAGAAAATATAGCGGCCGTAGCTGAGAGTGTACACGAAGACCGCAGAGAGTCGATTCGGCGCCGTTCGCAGCAACTCGGACTGACGTATGGAACGACTTGGCGCATTTTACGTCAAGATCTTAAATTGAAAGCGTACAAAATACAGCTTGTGCAACAACTGAAGCCGCTCGACCTTCCCAAGCGACATTGCTTCGCTCTATGGGCTCTTGAAAAGTTCCAAGAAGATCCGACGTTTTCGAGGCAAATTTTGTTTAGCGATGAGGCCCATTTCTGGCTCAATGGGTATGTAAACAAACAAAATTGCCGCATTTGGGACGAAGAGAAACCTGAAGAGATTGAAGAACTGCCACTTCATCCAGAAAAAACAACGGTTTGGTGTGGTTTGTGGGCCGGTGGAATCATCGGTCCATATTTCTTTAAAAATTATGCCTTTGCAAACGTAACCGTCAATGGCGACCGTTATCGTGCCATGATAACCGACAATTTGATGCCTGAAATTGAAGCTCGTGATCTAGGCGACATTTGGTTTCAGCAAGACGGCGCCACTTCTCACACATCGCATAAATCAATGGACTTATTGAGAGAACATTTCGGTGAGCACATAATTTCATGTTTTGGGCCGGTCGATTGGCCACCAAGATCGTGTGATATCACACCGTTAGACTTTTTCCTGTGGGGATATGTAAAGTCAAAAGCTTATGCCGACAAACCCGCTTCGATTCAGGCCTTGGAGGAAAACATCACGCGTGTCATTCGCCAGTTATCAGTCGAAATGCTCGAACGAGTGATCGAAAATTGGACTCAACGGATGGACCATCTGCGACGTAGCAACGGCCAACATTTGATAGACATAGGAAGGGAACCTCGAAATGGATCACCCTTTATCTACTACAATCATTGCGTTTCAGCAGAAGTTTCTGTTACCATCGATACTTATCCCTCAAATCTAATTCATATGGGTCAAATTATTTTCTCAAACATTTTTAGAACTGTGCAAAACCAAAACAATTTCCCATAAAATAATTTTGCAACGTTTCAAATGACAGCTGATTTCAATTTCACGGTAAGTGATTTCGAAGAATGTTCGATATTAGCAAATCGATCAAAATGAGGAATACTCAAAACGAATTCACGCGGTTTGCAATCTCAATTTCGATTTCATTTAACTTGAGTTCTGGAACCAAGCTGCATCTATGTCTACATAAAGCAATAGTCAAAGAAACGAGGTACACATCGGATCAAAGGTAAAAACGAAATCTACTAAAACTTCTAATATAATTTTCACAAAAAAAAAAGTGAAGAACTTACTTTTACACATTGCTAAAATGAATAAATCGCCATTCAATTGCGCAACAAAAACGTAGTGAAGAACTAACTACAAAAAAAAAACATTTAAAAAGAAAAGCAGCAGAAAATATTTCTTACATTCACCATTACCATTGTCGTTTCCGACTCAAAAAGACTCGACTCTTCCAAATTTTTATTATGCTTGTCGTTTTCAGCCGACAAAGGTCGGATAAAAATGCAAACGTCGTTTTGTACTAGATTCTTAGTCGTTGCCCGACTTTTTCTTTATTATCCAATAGAATCCGACACCATAAGCGACTTAAGAAAAGACCATTTTTGTCGTTACATATTTTAGTCCCGACAGGTTGATTGCGACCGTGTCTGTGGGTTAACTCAGTAAAACTATGCAATGTCTTCCTTCGCATTTGTTGGGTATGCTTTATATTTAAATACAAAAACAAAAAAATTGTGTTGTTCCCTGGTGGCTACCAAAACACAAAATCGAACAAGAAGAAATCTAAAAATAAACCCGAACACTGCATACGTACATCCTTCCCTATCGACATACTGATTTTCATCGTCAAACAACTTCAATTATCATCCTTTCTTTGATCCTTCCTCAATTGTTTGTTTTCTGTTTTGTATACGTTTTCTATCTTAACGACAGCTGCCAGTTATATGTTCAGTTATATTATAGCAAGTTCAGCTACTCAAACACCATTTCATTTTCAAACGCTCGTTATCGTTTCCTTGCGATACCTTCGATCGATCCTGTTGTAATTACTCTTTTGCACAAACTATACTCCAGCAACGAGAATCGATATTGCTTGGACCATGTGAATATTAAACAATTAATAAATACACAATTTGTTTTCTTGTCTATGATCATTTATTAAAAAATCCTTTAAATTAGGTAATTAACAAACAAAATCTTACAAAATAAAGTGGAAAATATTGACAAAAAATTATTAAGTTCTAATACACTAAAACTAAAGACAATTTCAGACAAATAAAATTGTTCATTTGAAATAAAAAATGTACACAAACGACAGCTTAATTGTAAATCTTATAAAAAATATTTGTTAGATCGCTTGACAAAAAAAATAAACTATAAACAAACAATATTATAGACATGGACATAAGCAAAATAAATAATTATTGAAAAAAGAATAATAAATGTTTTTTCAAAACAATTCTTACAATAAACTCACGGAAGGTAAAATGCGGCACTCGTTATAAAATTATTTACAAAGTATTTATAGCCATCCACCCCGAAATTCTTAAAAAAAAAATAATTTTCAAATATTTACTTGATAATTTAATTCTGTCTTACTGTACATATATTTTACTTTCATTCAATATAAGCGTTATTTCACGGATGCATCTTAAAAACTATATATTTGGATTTACATTTTTTTTTATTTTTTTTTAGGGGGCGAACAAAAGTTGTTAACTTAACTTAGGTTGCTTTCTATTATGCATGCAGGATTTGTATAAAAATATTGTCTTTTGTTTTCAATTTATTTATATTTTTTGCGGTTCATGAATTTTGATGTACGAAAGTTTTCTATGAATTTTAAATCATCTATGCGAGGAGTTTTTTTTTTGATGGACGGTTCTTTAATAGTAATACAATGTTAGGAAGCGGTGTAAGCGCATGGTGAAGGCGTCATCTGAATCAGAGCCTTGAAATCAAAACCTGCTTAACAGCCGCAATAATTAGTTAGCCAGGGAAGTAGTAGATAGGCATGGGGTATTGAGAAATACTTGAGATTTAGCTCAGACAAGGTTAACTCCCATCCGCTTACATGTAACCCCTTTCATGCTGGAACTGCAGAGTTGAAATTTGAGTACACCTGTGGCCGCGTTCTGTAAGTCGGTCGAAAACTTCTCGCATCGAGAAAATGTTAGGGGCAGGAGTAGGCCCTACGAAACTTTTATCTGGTTCCTAAGCCCCATCAATATTTGGAAAATGTCTCGCATCCCGGATATTGGCATCTACCGTTTTGGTAAGTTTTTGTATTTTTGAGATGTGGAATACGTGACATATCTCAAATATTGACGCAGGCTAAGAACCACGCAAAACTTTCGTATAACTCAGGCGTACACTTTACATTTTATCGATGAGAAAAAGTTGTAAAACTTAGTCATGTTTTACACGATACGACTTTCGTCGAACGTGTCTTGAGTTTGCTGATAAAGGGGATGAAAAGTGTGGGGGATAGCTAAACACGGATGAGCCGCAATTCCCATCCGTTTCCTGTATTTTCTTTTGCGCTTCTTTTGTTAATTTTTGTGGTTTGCTTTATTCATGTGTTCTACTCGGTCGTGTTTGCTTCGCGTTAGACAGAAACCAACCAATCAGAAATCAAGAATAAATAAATGTTGGAGAACGAATGAAGGAAACAAAAGAAATTTGAAAATTGAAATCTGAACGTATGAAAGCAGGTTGCGTGCCCAAAAGAGAATTAAGAAGTGTCGTACGACAAAAGTCGTATCGTGTAAAACATGACATAGCAGAGTTTTAGTGGTGCATGCTGGGTTTTAAATATGCGGCAATTATTTGAAGCGAAACCAAGGGGACTGCCGATACTTTTGGGTTTGTTTCGCAGTTAGTCGGGCCCAATCGTCACGCTCGAATTCGGTTGGTTTTCGGTTGTCGCCGACAGAAACTACAAACTTTGCCAAATATTAAAGGTCTGGAAGATCGCCACTAAGAAAATTAGAAATTTGCATGCTTGGTATACGGTAAGGATGTGGCGAAAGAAATCAAATCCGCCCGAACTATACAAATTGATAAATTATTGCTTACCTGTTCCAGTTGTGTAAAACCCTATTGACCTGAGCTCCGAATATGTCGGAGTAGCCCGTACAAAGATTTCACTAACTGGATTCAAACAAAAGACTGATTAAATATTTGGGTTAACTAATAAAAGTGAAGGAACGGAAGGGAAATCTAACTACAAGTTCTGTACCCAACTTCAGATTCACAAAATCAGGAGAAGAGTGTGTAGAAGACTTACGGATCACTGTTTCTTTGGTCCAATAAAGCAAATGAGTAGTAAGACCTCGGTCAAAAGGAAGTCTTCATATAAGACCCTAGTTAGGGAACGAAAACACAAGCGCAATACGAGTTTTGAAGACTAAAACAATCAATCGAACAAGAATTCCGATTTCAAAAAGATATCGAGTATGTTGAACACTTTAACATTGAACCAATCGCTGTTTTCTTTGCCTAAGAAGACGCGCTACAGGGCACTAGGACAAGGAGACAAAGATTTTCTTTTAGAGCAAAAGTCTGCGTTCTATTTCCGAGGAGATTTTTATTCTTCGAGCACATAAAATGTCTATGACATGGAGATGTAATGGACAGCAGATTCTTCGATTCCAACGTAGAGAAACAACGCAGAAGAGAAAGACCTCTCCTTAGCTGACAATTAGGAAAACTAAAGTAAAATCAGAAGCTAAAAAATTAATAGTATTGTCAATATTAGATACAATAGAACTTACAGTATTTTACACAACGTCTAGTATTGTAGAAATAGATTCAAATGAAAAGGATTCCAATAATCAAGAAATAACAGATCAAAGGAATTTGGAAAGATCTGAAGTAGCAAAGTTGCACATAGAGCCCATTCATAAATGCACGATTTGCACAGCAAAAGCAGTAAAAGCTGCGCATATACAGGTTAAAGTCTACTCCAAAACATTGCATTTATGAATGGACGGACTCATAGTTCACCAAGTATCGAAAAAAAGAAGAAAGAAATCATTTAAGTACTCGATAATTATGCCTATGAAGGGTTGAAATCTCACTTTAAGTAATGAATAGAGCCAAAAAATGGGGAAAGATAAATATTATGGGCACATTATTACATAGAGTAAGCGCAACTGATCCAACATAACTTGTACAAAAGGACTTAACTCTGAACACACATCCAAGCAACTATGCAGAGCGTATAATCGACCAGCTGGTGGCATTTCGCTGCTACAAAGATTTACGAAAAAAAAAAACATAAAGAAGCTAAGATCCTCTTGTAGTGGGTTGTGGCCAAGAAGATGAGTTAAGGTTTCGAAAACCTTCACACATTTTGGCGATGATTAAACGCTTTTCAGTGGACATTGCCTTGTCTTGGTAGTACATGGAAGGCTGTGGTCGTAAGACAATTAAATCTTCATCAAGGAGAGAGTAACATATCACGCTTTTACAACCTTAACCTTAAAAGGCACAAGTCTTTTGTAGTTATCAAGGTGCGATCAGACGGTCACCCTGACGACACTATGACGTAGAATTTATTTTAAAGTGGTAATCCCGTAATAAACAAGTTTTCTGACCATCAGCATGTCATCCGGGCGACAAGGTTGGATGACCGTCTGATCGCACCTTCAGTGTGCGTACACAGATTTGAGTCTGGTCATATTCTAAACTTTAAAGGGTGACACTGTATTGGCGCTCAGGATTGTCGTCCTCATCTATAACCAAATTAATTAAGCATCCAAGGGCAAAGCAAGGAAAAAGTTTTGTTCTATTCCACTAGATTTACCAGTCTTGAAGTCGAACCCCATCAAACATTCCATTAAACTGAAAAGCGAATGCACTCTCCTCTCTCTTCGCCGCAAAAATGTAATGATATCAATTCACTCTCTGTACACCGAAGGAACTATTTTGTTATACTTGAATTAGTTAGGCTTGATAAAGTAACTTATTGCGGTTTTTATTGTTTTAATTTGTTAACTTATTGTTGCAATAAGGCACTTTTTGTTCAATTGTTTTTTTTTAACATAAAAGACAAACATTATTCTATGGCATTTTAGCTACGCGTATTATTAGCTTAAAAGAATAAACCTTAAAATTAACTATTTACAAACGAAAGGCCTGCACACTTAAGGCCTTCACTACAACTTTGACTGGGCTTACTCTATAAACGATATGCTTCCCATTTTTTTTGTGCAGCAAAACTACGACTAAACTTAAGTAAATTGACATTTTGGACACTGGGGAGGGGGCGGAGGACTATGAACACATTCAACTGCTATTATTTTGTTTACACTTCTACGGCTGGCGGTTTCCCATGCACCCGAAACCTATACAAACACGTGTACTGCGGATTTCCATGATTCGTTTCTATCCTCATCTCGACGATGTCGAACTCACGATCGATGTTCTCGTTTTGTACTGGGAAATACTGTAAAGGTGTGTTATTGTCCACATACTCATACTCACCGAAAAGCACTGGTTCATGGTCATTCTCATGTTCGAGTCCCTGCAAATACGAATTGAGTTTAAAGAGAGAGTTTTTTAAGAAAGAACAAAAAAAAAATGTTTCTCTTACCCAAACTGTAAAATTTCTTGGTGCTGAATCAATCTTTCCATTTGGTGTAAGGCTCTTGGGAATATGCTCCAGAGTGAAACCGCTTACGTTGATTAGCGCATTCAACCGAAGAACTGTAAACAAATTTATTGACTAAGTGTTTCATTTTGTTTAGTTGCAATGAATTTACCTAAGAATCCGGGAAACCCCTGAAATGCCCAACATTCTCCCGGCTGAACATTCGGAGATATGGCAATTCGCGGCGTATTGCTTGGGTACCACAGGGGGATGCCAAAAATCGAGATCTGCGCTGTTTTGATTTGATAACCTTCTGTGCAGCGAGTGGATAAAATCTGTCCACCAGCTGACTCCAGTGCGTAGTCCATCAATCCCGTCTTGTCGGCATCATAGATCGCCAGAACTCCTTTCACGATCTTCTTGATCTCGCTCTCCGACAAAGCCATTTTAATTTCCCCGCTTATTGCTGCTGCACTTTGTCTCTGCTTAACGTCGACAGTTTTCAAAATCTCGATCTTTAGCTTTTCGCTGATCTGCTTCATTAGGACCATGCCGGAACGATCAATCTCGTGCTTCATTTCATTACTCGCCTGAGCGGACAATTCTGAGAGTTTCAATTCGAGGAATTCTTTGGCTACGAATGTGTTCCGGATCCAGTTCTTAAGATCGATGTTATCGACATTACCCGAGTCCTTGTAACCTAAGATATCGATTAACGACAACTTAACCTGCTTGTTGATCAAAGCGAATTGGTCGTTCCTCAAGAGCGACAACTTCTGTTCAATTTCCGCCAAAAGTCCACCAAACCGATCATTGACTAGCGACTCGTGGCTATCTACACGTTTCATCAGATTATCTTGGCTCAGCTTTAGACTATTGATCGAGTAGTGAAGATCTTCATTCTCAATTAGCTTGTCTGACAGAGTTGTCTTTATAAATTGAACCTCCTTGTTCAACTCGTTGATGATCAGTTGCTGACGAGCAATTAGTTCATTTTCTGAATCTCCAGATCCTGCTTTAGCTAACAAAATCCTCGAATCAATAAATGCACCCAACTTGGGCGATTGTAGGACCCTCAGCAGCAGGCCATCAATGTCGATCTGCTCAATCACGTTGTAGTGATGATTGTTGATCTCGATGTGTTCATGGATTAGATTTTTGATCTGCTTGAGATTATCCTCAGAAAGGGTTAGCTGTGCTGTAGGAGACCACTTACTGTTCTCCAGTTCCAACTGGACATTCTCTGCGATCCTCTGCATGATGATGTTATCGCCAAGAACATCACTTTGGGTCTTCTTAACAAGAATTGGTTCGAGCCTTTGAATACTTTCACGAACAGTATTGGCAATGATGAGAAGCATTTCCTTGGACATCGCTGATTCTTGGTGGTTTATGGAAGCAGACAGCTGTTCCTTTTGTTGCACCATCTTGATATCGACTAATTTTTGTACATACGCGTTCACGTGGTTGAGTATATTTTCATATTCCTCAGGACTAAGGGATTTTTGTAAATTACTGGTGATATCTCCACCAAGAACCGTGCTGGTGGTGGTGGTGGTGGATTGACTAGATTCTATATTTGGAAGGGTAAAGAGAGCTTTAAGGTCGAGAGCTGAAAAACAGCTACGTAAGCCGGCTAAAGTAAATGGCAAGAAATTATAGGCCCGTAAAATAAGACTGTGCCGTTCGTGTTCATCGAGAAGTGCCCAAGCTGAAATGAAAGAGAACAAAATCATTTATAAAGTTAAATGTTAGTAATGTTGGATGTTACAACAAATAATGGTGGAAAATAAAGTAGCTTCTCTTCAAAAATGTTTTCTAGGCTTTGAGATTTTTTTGTTTTTTTTAATTTAGTTTTAATTTTTCAAAATTCTCCGGTCTAATAAAGAACCCTCTTTTTCAATTCAACCATGAGACGATGATCCTCCAATTTATTTCTTTAATTCATAAAATTGCCGCTGCATTCTCAATTTGGCAACTTCAAAAAAGCTATACATATTCAGGCCATCTTATTTTTTTATTTGAAATCTCATATTGTTTCTACAAGCAATTTTTGTTTTAACCTCACTTTTTCAACCTCACTTTTTTATACCATATCCTAAGGGTATATTAATTTTGACACATAGTTTGTAACACCCCTTAATATTCGTCGCAGACCCCTAAAAGTATATATATTTATGATCAGGACCAAAATCTAAGACTATTTAGCAATGTCCGTCCGTCCGTCCGTCCGTCCGTCCTTTAAAGTTATGCTAGGAAGCTGAAATTTGAAATATATACTCCCTAGGGCTCCGAAATGGTAAAGTGTTAAAATTTTCAAAATACGCCCACTGCCACGCCCATAGTTTAGAAAAAACCGTTTTAAGGCTTAAGTTAGAGAGATATAGTTGTACAACCTTCACAAGATATGCATATGAAGTTTTTTGCCACGCCTACTTTTTGTGGGCGTTTTTCACTAAAATGGTGTTTTCTTCGAAAATTTTCAAAGAAATCGAAAAAAAATGTTTCACAATTTATTTAGCCACAAAGTTTTTGGCCACGCCCACTTTTTGGGGGCGTTTTTTCAAAAAAAATATTTATTTTCTATAAATTTCATAGAATGAAATAAAATGCTATCCATCATCTTCCTAATGCTTTTTTTCTTTGGGGTACATAGGGATAAGGATAGGGTATCATACTGTTCGCCCTAAGCGGACTGTAGCTTTTCTTTATGTTTTTTATTATTATCAGATGACATTAATATTGATGAATATAATATAGCAACAGTATTTCAACCCTCTTTGCGCTGGCGGCAAGTAACGCTCGGGGTATGTGCTTTTCGTCAGGCAGGCGCCTATGACAACGGTGTGTGGGGCAACACTCACCACAAAATAATGAATAAAAAGGGGATTTGCAAACTTACTCAAGTTTTATCAAAAAATTCCTCAAAATTCAACAAAAAACGAATAATTCATTACAAAAATCCCAAAATAAATCTCGCTATGGTATCACTGGAACAAAGGGAAGTGGAAAAAATCCCAAAACAAACCAAAGAAAAAGTAGCTGCATTTCGATGAACGCAACCAAACATCCATGTTTTCCTATCAATTCAGTGCAAAAAGTGTAAATTTTAAATCAATAATTTTATTATAAATATCTGTCTCCTCACATTCAGATTTTGAATTTGTTATTTTGAACAGTTTTTCTATCGAATAAATGTATTCGTATGTCCAAATTCCCGCTAGCCGAAAGGAAAGTTGAGCCACAATTTCCCTGCATATATTTGATTTGCCTGACGCCGATTCGTTTGCAGCAGTTTTGACGTTTACAAACATCCGTCGGACTGCGTAATTTAGTTATGTTTCGCTTTACGAAGGCAGACAAGCCAGACCTTTACGAAAACGTCTATCACCTTAGAACCTGCATAGAATCTTTTTATACCAAAAGTTGTCTACGATTACGAGTTATAAGTCTTCCTGGATGACGAGGTAATAGTTTTCTTAATGTAAATGACGACGATAAATTAAGAAAAAAATATTCAGTCTATGATTTAAAGCGAATGTAGGATGTAACTTTGACTGTCGTGAACAAAATTCAATTATTTTATCATGGGGATGGGGGTAAAAAAAAATGCACTCACAACTCGCTGAATAAGGGAAAGTTCACTACAAAAAAGAGGTAAGTATGTATCGCGGAAAAATTGTCTCACCTCAACAGAAGTTGTAGCCCTTTAATGTGAAAACATTCGGCTTAAAAATATAACTACTTCAAATACTAGTTTGTTTTAACTACTCAAAAATAAAGTGGGAACTTTTGGGAACATAATTCGATGTCGTTCGAATCGAACAAGCAAACACATTACATTTGAATTTGAAGTGTATTTGTCGTTGCGTGTATCTGTATTTCCAACTGCTTCACTGGATGATGAGGATGGAAGAAAAATAATATTATATGTTTTCTTCATTTGTTTAATTAAATACTCTAAAAATTTTGAGCTTATTTCGTCAGAATTGAAGACTTTTAAAAATGCATCAGTAACAAATATGACATTTATCGATTATGACGTTTATGGTGTTTGAATGTGTGCGTGCTTCTGGTTTTGATTCTCAATTCGAACAAAGCTCAATTCAAAGAAGAAAGAAGAAAATTTATTTTCTTTCCAGGAAAGGAACTGTCATTTAAGTACCAAAACTAACACTTTCAAAAGAGTCCGGAAGTCTTCCGGATTACCAACCGAACCGAAAACGACATATTGAGGTTCAAAAAAAAAAAATATGCGCGCTAAACTTAACAAGTTTGTTCTAATATTCAAAGAAAAACTGCAAACAAGCTTGATATAGGGTCTTTTTGATGGTGTTTCAAGCTGAAAAATTGTCTCCCGTCCTCATCTTCATCATGATCAGAATTTTCTTCCCGTTTCTATCTGCTTAGTTATCGTCAGAGTGGACAAATTCTTGGAATGAAAGTAAAATTTCTTCAGTTTGAGGTAGGAGATTCCATGGGACTTGTGTAAAATTGATTTGCTGTTCTGCTTCATCTTGAACTTGATCCGTTTATCTCTGAAGAAAGCCACAAGTTCTAAGACAATTGTGGATTGTACTTTTGGTAACATTCTCCCAAGCTTTAACAGATATTTTCATTGCAAGCAGGACTTTTACGACTACTGAAGAGAAAATTGCATCTGTTTAGGAGAGTGTGGAAGTAAATCCGAATTCTCGTCATCAACGGTTAATTTTTAGCTCAGGTTTTTAGCTAAGGTTAATTTTTAGCGTTTTATGTGCTGAGACCCTTCTATATTTATCTCTAACTTTCCTTTCTTATCCTTCTCCACTCCATGTATTTTATATTTCATACCACCTAAGGAGATCTTTATACCCTATTCTAAGGGTACGCTTTTTTCTTTGGGGCATATAGGTTTATGGATAGGGTATCACACTGTTCATCCCAAGTGGACTTTAGCATTCCCTTGTCTTTTTTCTTCTGTTTATGTAGTGCTGTGGACATTGGATAGGATATGTGTGTATCAAAAAAAAACCGTTGGTATAGAAGTTAAAATGTCGCACCACCTAGGACAACATATTAACGTTACCCCAAACATAGCTTTCATTATGTTGTCAATATGAACACGGGTGGTTTGCTCGCGATTTCGCTCCAAGGACTTTATAAAGTGTATTTTTTTAAGAGGTATACAACTTTGAAATGGAATAAAACAAAGATGAATTTTTTAAATTGACATGAAATTTACATTATTTATATTAAATATGATTTCTGGCTTATGACCGCCACGGCTGGGTCGGACGTAGTCTAATCTGGAGGTCTAATTTTCGACGACTTTTTCCCACTTTTGTGGCGGTATTTCGGCAATATCGCGGTGAATGTTTCGGCTTTACATATCCCCACAGAAAATAGTCAAGCGGCGTTAATTCAAACGATCTTGGAGGCCAATTCAAGGGTCCGTAACGCGAAACTATGGGGTTACCAAATATGTCCTTTAATAAATCAATTGTGGCACGAGCTGTGTGACGTGTTGCGCCATCTCGTTGAAACCACAGCTCCTGCACATCATGGTTGTTAAATTGATGAACGAAAAAGTCTGTAATCATGGCTTTATAGCGGTCACCATTGGCTGTAACGTTCTGGCCAGCATCGTTTTTAAAAATGTACGAACCATTTGTTCCACCAACAGTCAGTTTTTGTGGATGTAAAGGTGACTCAGCATACACTTGAGGATTATCATCACTCCAAATACAAAATTTTTGTTTATTGACGTATCCATTCAACCAAAAGTGAACTTCGTCGCTCGATCGTAGTGCGCGACGTATTTCGAACAGAACCATGATTTTCCAAAAAAAAATTGCACAATTTGGAAGCGTTGTTCAGGCATAAGTCTATAGAGCTTTATACCCTTTAGGGCCAACCATAATAGACTCTCATGAGCTTAAACTAGCTTTATGAAATATCTAAATACTCGTAAACAGTACACCATGACCATAATGGAAGAAAAGAACTTATGAATATATTTTTACATTACATCACTTTATATTGTTACTTCATTTTTTAAAAATGTAAGAAAAAGATATGGTAGTTTAAAAGTAAATTTTCCACATTTTTTCCTTTGCTCGAATATAAAATTTTTGACAGTTTGACAGCGTAATTTTGTTTAAGTTCATTATGGGTCCTATTCTTCAGGGCTCTTTCCGAGAAGGTGGAAAACAGCATTTGCCCAGACCGTCCCAAAAAAAGGAGAATCTTCCCCTCCCTCCAATTACCGACCAATTGCACTTACGTCCCTTCTTTCCAAGGTCATGGAAACGCTGATAAATCGTCAGCTTATGAAATATCTCGGATCCCGAAAACTTCTTAATGACCGGCAGTACGGTTTTCGCAGCAACAGGTCCATTGGTGATTTGATGACTTATCTAACCGAAAAGTGGAACCAATCTATTCACCATGGTGGTGAAAGCAAGCTCGTTGCGCTTGATATTTCAAAGGCATTTGACAGAGTTTGGCATCAAGCTCTCTTGTCGAAAATGCGTGCATTTGGGGTCGATGTTACCCTTCTCCAATGGATTAGAAATTTCCTGTCGGAACGTTCAATTCAAGTTATTTTGGACGGTTGCAAGTCTGCAACTTACCACAGAAATGCTGGTGTTCCCCAAGGCTCCGTTTTATCTCCGACTCTCTTTCTCATTTTTATCAATGACCTCCTGTCTGTCACTTCTAATCCTATTCATTCCCTCATCTTCGGGCGTTGAACTGGAACGGCAACGTATGTTAAGCTCATTAAATTCCGATCTCGACAGCATGCTTAAATGGGGTAAAACAAACAGAGTGGAATTAAATGCTTCCAAAACGCAATGCAGTCTGCTGTCACTTAAGCGAAACGCTAATTCTCTGACATTATCCATGAATGGCACTTGCATCGCTGAATCCGAAAGACTTTCCATTCTCGGTATGTGTGTTAATGACAACCTTCGTTGAAATGACTGCATATTCGATGTCGCCAAGAACGCTGCGAAATGTCTAGGCTTCCCTAAGTGATGCAAGAAATATTTCACTCCTTCTGATCTAGCAAAAATGTATAAGGGGTTTATTCGCCCCAAACTTGAGTATAACGCTCATATCTGGTCTGGTGCACCAATAACATATTAGGAGCTACTTGACAGGAACCAAAAACGTGCGGTAAAACTTATTGGCGATCGAGACATCGCGAAATCACTTGACTCTCTTAGTCATCGTCGTAATGTCTCCTGCTTGTCATTGTTTTATCGGTATTTCCACCACAAGTGCTCAAATGAAATTGCCAGTTGCATTCCACCCCTACAGCAATTCAACCGCAATACTCGCCAAGCTAGGAATGCACATCAGTTTACCCTCAAGCCTGTATTCGGACAGTGAAATACAAGGATTCGTTTCTTAACCGTACAACGCGAATGTGGAACGCTCTACCACGCTCTGTTTTTCCCCCACATTAAAGTTTACAGACATTTAAAATCAACGTGCATCGGTATCTCCCTTTTCCTAATCCTTCACTTTTCTAATGCCCGCACTGTGTTACTTCATTATAAGGCTATCCAAAATCCCTTTAGTGCGCGTATATTATAAAAAAAAAATGGCCGCCAGTTTAAATAGTGTTGCCAACTTAAAGTTCTATACCTCTAAAAAAAAAAAACACCCTTTATAAAACATTAATCTAGTGAATAAAAACATGCATTTGTTGTTAACGCTAGAGGGGACCTATTTCAATCCCGTTTACTGTTGTCTTAATAAATTCTTTAAAAAAAATCAATTTATTTTCCACCATTAACACCCATCACCATACAAAAAATGGAATCCTTCTTCATTTGGATATGAAAATACATAAATCATCCAAAAACAAAAAACAAAATAAAAAAAAAACAATAGAAATTTTCAAAAAGTAAATATTGAATACAAAAAAATAAAACAAGCCAACTAATCAAAAACACAGCACCTTTTTTTTTTTTTTTGTTTGTTAAATATAAATAAATTTGCACAAATGAAGAAGGATAGAGTTGTAGGAACGAAATAACAAATATTGTAGTCGTCGTCGTTCGGCGAATACTTACCCCATCGTTAAGACATCTTTGCGACTCTTAAAGAAGGACAACATATTCGCGCAGGAAAGCAGCAGTATTATGATTTTTTTTTTCTTTTAAATAAAAACGCGACTTTCTTCGTTATTATAACAAAAAACCAAAAAAAAAAAAAATTACATAGATTTTATTCTGAACTATAGAAAAATACATTGAATCTGATTATTGTGTGGCTCGTTGTTGAACAACATTAAATTGCAATAATTTCTTTCTGTTCTTTTTTATAATAATTAACATTTTTTATTTTTAATATATTTTCTTATATATATGTATAATAAACGAATTGCAGCTCACTCTATCCTTCTCCTCTGCGTAAAATTATTCTCATTACGAATGGACTGTTTAAAAGGATTAGGGAATAATATTCTTGATTGATTGGTGGGTGTTTGGATTGGGTTTGGGATAAGAAAAAAAAGGATGTTAATATAATTGAGTTCTTTCTCTCATTTTGTACGAAGAAGCCATTGCAACCGAAATGTGCGCAATGTTATAACTAAATATATGTTTGCATGTTTATGTGTGTGTGGAAATTATAAATATTATTAGCATCGTGGTTTTCATTTGTAATTGATTTCTCAATTTTATTAGTTGGAGTTAGAAACGAACCTACTCCTAACTCATGTGTTGTCGAAAATATATTAAAAAAAAAAGAAATCTAAATTAAAATCTACAAAAACTAAATGCAACTTCATTTAGACTCTCTCGTAGTAGAAATTCTCTTGGAATAGCTTTTTGCCCTCCTCAAAGATATTGTTGGAGACAGTTTTCAAATATGAAAAATATTCATGAGTATAATCGCGTAAGTCATCAATTCGGTTATAGGCACCGGCTTTCAATGCTTCGTACTGTTCTTGATTGTAGAACTCGGAGAAATCAACTTGGGGAAGTGTTAGTGTTATTTCGGAAAAGGATCGTGGTGGGAAAGGTTCGTTGGGATTCAAATAATAATAAAGTCCTGCAAAAAATAATGAAAAATAAAACACCAAATCAATAACAGGAAAAAAAAATTAATGAGTGTGTGTGTGTGTGTGAATGAGTGTGGAAGCGGCTACTTTGCAAAGTCATAGAATAGAAAAAAAAAACTTTTTTGGATGAAATAATTCACCAATACCGCAGAATTTCAAATCAGAAATATAAAAAAGAAGTCTAATTAACGTAACAGAAAATGAAATTAAGGAAATGCATTCGTTGTGCTTGGTTGTGCAATGAAGTGTGACCGAATGCTGTGTGTTGATGACTAAGCTCTCTGATCCGTGACTTAATTTTCTGGTTGGATAGGTACTACGTCGCATTGGAGAAGTGAAAATGAATGGAATTTTTTCTGATTTCAAAATACGAATTGTAATGTAAGGTTTACAATATTCTTATTTAATTTCACACGACCAATTTGTGGGAGCGTGTTTTTGTCACAATCGACAGCTATAACTTTCGAGGTAGTAAGGGACTTTGTATACCTCGGCTCTGCTATCACATCTGAAAACGACATCTCGCTTGCCAATCCCTGTTTCTTTGGACTTTGGAGAAGGCAACTCTGTAGTAAAAAAAAACTCTCCCTAACAACTAAGGAAACTCTATATAGGGGGCCTCATAATCCCAGTCCTACTGTATGGTTCCAAAGCATGGACTCTTTCTAAAGCGGATAAAGATATTCTTGGTCGTTTGGAGAGAAAAATTCTTCGTAAGATATTTGGTCCCGTATGCGTTGACAGGTTATGGAGGAGAAGATTCAACGATGAACTCTACGAGCTGTATAGCGACATCGACCTGGTGAAAAAACTGCGCTTGGACGTTTGAGATGGATGGGACATGTGGAGCGAATAAACACCAACTCTCCAGCCCACAGAATCTTCGACTCCAATTCGGAGCGACAACGCAGTAGAGGAAGGCCTCGCCTTAGGAGGCGCGCAGAAGTGGAAGGGGACCTCAACCAACTTGGAGTACGCAACTGGAGGGAGTTAGCTAAAGACCGCGCTTATTTGTTCAGGCCCAGGTCCATCACGGAATGTATCGCCGCCGGTTTTACTATGTTATTTAATAATTAGTTTATTTCGTTTAAAAAAGACCAATAGAACGTGTTAAAATTTCTGCAAAGACTCAATATCCTAACCACTTTGGGAGATAGTATAGGGATAGGCAACCCATCACACAATATATTCTTCAAAAGCAAAGGGGCAATCGCACAGAAAAAAGGACCCAGCAATGAAATTATCTGCGCGGCAAAAAAGCCTTTAGGAAAACATTTATGCATCGGCAGTGTTCTCCACGGCGATCCCTAGTAGGGAAGCATTGTTTAGCAAAATAATCCACAGCCCGGAAAGCATCCATATGACAAGAAATCGTATAGACCACTTTCGCTTTTACCAATAATATTGAAGCGATTACATCCGATTATCGAAGAGCGCCGATTAATTCCTGACCACGAATTTAAGTTTAGACAGACTCTTCTGGGTTAAGCACGGAAACGAATATTCCGATTTCAAAGAAGGAGTTCCACAAGGAAGCGTTCTGGGTCCGATTTTTTATTTTTAATCTATTCTCGAGATATTCCGCAAAAACAAGCCACAACTGTAGCTACGTTTGCGGATGATATACAGCTATATTAGCCGTGATAATGCGGTTGAATCAGCAACCAAAAAGCTCCAAGGGGCTATTGACAGCGTTTTTGAGTGGATAAAAACTTGAAGGTATTGCGCTTAATGAAACCAAATCCACGCACGTTAATTTTACTTACGATTTAACGTACAAATTCCGTATGCAAATGAAGCGAAATATTTGGGAATGACATTAGACGCGAAACGCAAAAAAGAAACGGGAATAGCTCGTTACTAAATATAATTAGAAACAGTGATATCCATTGAGATTTAGGCATAAAGCACGTGCGGACGGTCCTCGTAGAATCGATCTGGATTGACATAGCCTGAACCCCCTCTCTATGTACGCCCAGATGAGCAGTCAATTAAGTAATTAAAAGGGAGTAGCATGATATGTAGGCTACCTTAAACAAATCCCCACATATTAAGAGATCACGTAAATAAAATGAAAATATTTGAATCCTCGAAGTGCCGACTTTGTCTTGAAGATGACAAAACAGCTGAGCTGAGCCCTATATGGTATCAGACGAAAGATATTTTTCAGGAAACAATTGGATGCCAATAAATTAATAATTTTCCCTGCTGATTACGTTATCCACTTTAAACGGAAAGTATCATTTCAGGATTACTTTTAGTAGTGACTCGGAAACACCCAACAAAGTTCCCTATAGAAATACCTTTAAGGTTGACTGGAATAAATTCTCCGACTTGGTCAACTCGAAAACACCCTAATCGACTTCTTTATAATATTATTTTCTGTTCGCTGGTGGAACAGGAAGCTACGGCTTCTCAGGACGAAAGCCAGAAAACATTTTAATAGAGCCAAATTAACTAGAACCGAGGTAGACTGGATCAAAAGAAATCTTAACTTGAAGAACAACCTAGGCCTACTTCACGAAATTCTGTCGTTTACCCTATGTAAGAGAGACAACTGCTGGACAGCAAAAACAACTGTGGTTCTTAAAGCACAAACGAAGGAAGTTCGCCAAACATATCTTTACCTCCAGGCGAAGAATTGACTATCATTGTATATGCAAGAACAGGATATCATTGACATCTCCATGCTATGTCACTCCATTGACACTTTAAGGTGTCCGAGGACAATTATCAACTTTAAACTGAATTGGAAAAGGAAAGATGTAGGTTTTCCCCCCTTTCAGCAGAAAATAGTACACCGCGGATTGTACGACCTATTCGAAAATATTATTCAGTTCAGAGAAGTGGACGTCTACTACGAACCCTGGATGGAAAATCACAAATGTTAGATTTTCCCTGGTTTTACTTCGCAAATCCTATTAGTGTGCCAAATTTAAATGTTGCACGATGATTGGAAGTGCCCCATAGTTTTGATGATCTGTCAGTGAGTTAAAAGTTTTGCTTATTTTGGGAACTTGTAACCCAGGAACTGCTCATGTTAAACAAATGAAATTTGCTGTGCGTCCCAATAAATCTTGTGACTTTTTTATGACAGTAGCTTTGTTGTAAGTCGGGAGAGCCTACATGGGGCTCTGGCGCTGCGGTTCCTTATAGAGCCTATTGTGCCTTCTCTGGAGGGGTCCTAGAGCAAATGTTTGACTCCCGAGGAAGTCAGAAAGACGAGAATCTTCTCTGGATGCATTCTCACCAAGGATGTCCTTCCTAAGACGAAAGAGAGCACTCCATGAGTATGTGAAGAGAGGATTCGTCACTCTCTTAACGAAGTCTACATGTAGGGTCCGGTGAGAGGCCAATGCGGTGAAGATGTTTTTTCAGGAGACAATGACCACTGAATATTCCTATCAGGATTTTTAGACTATTCCTGTCCAGGTTAGTTAGGAATTTGGCTTTCCTGGGGTGGAATTTGGGGAAGAAATGTTTGGTACAGTTCTGACCATGTGAATTGAGCCAGACTTCATTGGATTCGGTCAGGGATATGCTTTTAACAAAGTTCCTGAAGTGTTTTTGCTAACACCACAGAATGGTTCAGGGCCGACAAAACTCCTCTGGGCTGGGATCCTGTAAATAAGGGTGTAGTGCCTAAGTCGTTAAAGAACTTGGCTTGACACTACCGTGCCGCTTAATCTTATCAGTCTGAACAAGGTTCAACGCATTTTTTGGTTTGGGTTTAACTATTGAACATACAGCCCATTTAATGCTGACAGATTACTGCAGTGCTTTGCAAGCTGAAGCAACTGTCCACTCGAATTAGTGAACAGCCAGTCAGCACTCCAAGCAATCAACTCCAATATGATAAGCGCGAAATGAGTTAAGGAATGCAATCTGTGCCCATGTTCTATTACTTTTTCGCATCGATAAAATGTAAATTGAACGTCGAAAAGTTTGCGTGGTTCTTCCAACTGCGTCAATATATCAGAAACGTCACACGTTCCACATCTCCAATATACAAAAACTGACAAAAACCGTAGATGGCTATATCTGGGATGCGTGACATTTTTCATATATTGATGCCGATTAAGAACCACGAAGAAGTTTGGTGCGCCCTACATTTTCTCGAAGCGAGAAGTCCTCGACCGAATTACAGAACACGGGCGCTGGTATTCATAAAAATCCGACATCACGCAAATTCCGTGCTAAAATTACGGACAGGGTGAAGGCCTGCAGTACAGCAGGCGGGATGTAGCTCTGATGTGAACTTGCAGTTGGCTAACAGGCAGGTACTACCTTCCTTCATCACAGGCAAAAGCTTATTGATGGTGTCCAACTAAGTTTGATGAGTTCAACTAAGGAACAATAAAACAACTCTATCAGTTGCCCAATAACCGCATTATCGGAAAAATCGATAAAAGCCAGATGTTTTTTCGAATGACTACTGCAGAAGCTTCAGGGATGAGAAAGGCTTAAACGCATTATTCTTCCACTTCGAGAAGACAACCCAATCAGACCTTTTCATTAACAGATCGAAATGGTTTCGTTAGTCACATGCCCTACCATTTACTATTAAGGTATTCACTGTTAGACGTTGCAACACCTAACATAACATAACAAATTATTTAATTCTATATTCGACCATCGACCAAATATTCACACTACGGCAGGTCTTGGAGAAAGAAAGCCCATGAAGTCCAAATCGATACCCTATGACAGCATTCGTAGAGACGAGCTATATAGAGCAATGTGATGTCACTGGCGCGTTCGTGAGCGGCGCAGATGGGTTTTGCGGTCAATGAGTGCAAGACAAAGTATATGCCATCATCAAGAAAGAACAACCAACACCGACGTCTTGGATAGAATGTCACTATAGACAGAGGTGGTCAAGGACTTTGTCTACCCAGGCTCCGCAATGAACTCGGGCAAAGATACCAGCGCTGAGATTAAACGAAGAATTACTCTTGCCAATCGCTGTTTCTTTGGGCTAAGAAAGCAATTGAGTAGCAAAGACAAAGTCATCTAAAGTGACCCTTTATAAGACCCTAATAATCCCAATCCTTCTCTATGATGCAGAGGCATGGACTCTATCAAAAGCGGATGATGCCACTCTTGGTTGTTTTGAGAGGAAAATTCTTTGAGTAATTGTTGGTCTCGTCTGCATAGACGCTGAATGGAGGAGGACATACAATGACGAACTTTACGGGCTGCACAGCGACATCGACTTAGCCAAAAGAGTGAAGGTCCACCGACTGGGGTGGCTTTGTCATGTAGAGCGAATGGACGTTCATGCTCCGGCCCGGAATATCTTCGAATCGTCACCGGAGGAACGGCGCAGTAGAGGAAGACAGCGACTCAGGTGGAGCAGGCAAGGGGAAATGGACCTTAACCAACTTAGCGTGCGAAACTGGAGACGCTTGTTGGTTGAGGCCCATGCCCACACCGAACTGTAGCGCCACCTTAAGTGAGTAAGTATTTTCGACTAACCTAAGCATTGCACAACTTGTAAAGATGTTTCTGGACTTGGTATGAGTAAGAAACGGAAATTTCTTAAAAAATGGGAGACCAGCGTGACATTACTAACAATCACATTAACCACGCAATTATCCCTTAGACTCAACATAGCTATCGAGGAGAAATACTTAACCATAAAGTACTTCACTGCAGTCCATTTTTCTCTACCTTAACACTCTATCTGTAACGACACACAATTTCCCACGTAAATTGTGTCCTTAATTGCAGGGCTATAACTCAACTGTGTTCCGACATTAGTATTCCGCCACCCAATAAGATAACATCTATAAAATTCCACTCAATTTCCTTTGCCAATACAGTCGGAGGATACGGTTTAAAAGGCAAACACAATCCGCATTTGTTTACATTGTGGAATCTATTTTTAAAAATTCTTCCTCCTCATTGCCTTTTTGGTTGTTGTTTTTTTTTTTCTGTAACCATTTCCTATTCTTTTCACTTTTTACGGGTAAAACGTATACACGCAACCACAAGGTCGGACGCACAAGTGATTTAACCAGCGCCGGCGATGACGTTCGATTGTGGAAGCTATAAATAGAAACGCACTGAAGTTTGTGTTCTAATCGTTGAGTCTATGACTTTGCAAAGGTATAGCGGGAAGGGAGAGTGATTGTTCTTAGTGGGGAACAAGAAATCGATGTGCGTTGTTTTGTGAATATTATATTTGACGTGCGTTCATTAACTTACCGGCCAACAGCAATAGGGGTAGAAGAATCAACAGTAGCAACAGGAATCTTTTCTTGTTTTTGTTTTCCGCATTTGATGTCTTTAACAACCACGTATCTAAGCTAAGCACCGATGAAATTGCCAGATAGACATAGCGGAATAGGCCGATAAACACTGAAGATATGGCGTGACCAATGCGACCAAAGAAACCTGAAATAGCAAACGATTATCGTAAAAGAATGAAGAGTTAAATTCCAATCAATGTTACCTCTCTCTTCATGAGTAATCCTTGTTTTGTATAGATCACTCTCTGAGCTATTGCCCGCGACAGTACTCCAGAAACTGTAGAAAGTTGTGACCACAGTCGTCAGAATCCGAGTGAACCACGATTCACTCTGCACGGTGGACTTGGCGTTCGAAGACAAATACCTTCGGCTCTTCCGGTAACCCTCGAACTGAGCCAAATCGACTTCATCCTGCGAGTCATAGATGAGACTTTCTGCCGCCTTGCGCGTAGACGAACTTCCCGAATTTGTACATTGATATGCGTAGCGACGCCGAATGAATTCCTCTTGCGCCGGCTCCCTCTGGATCATTTCAGTCACACGATCGTGATGATTCTCCAGACTGCGACGAGACATGTTTGGCATCGCAACAACACCGGGTGCAATCTCCCGACGATGCGGTGAACGCTTTGAGTATGTGTAATCGGTTTTCGGGTATTTGCTGAAATGGTCGCATATTAAAATTCGCATCACAACAGAATGCAGCTCTGAGGCACTATACTTACTTCCAGTACTCGCCGGCATCTTTGTACTCCTTGTAGGCGACGTGATCGCCCGCACTACCATTGCTGTGTTCGGTGTAGGAGATTTTCGATGATGAATTGTTACTGCCACTGAAGTGGGCGCTGCGCTCAAAATCGGAATTAATCGCATTTTGACTGATTTCTTTGTTAACACCAAATACGGATCTGAAGCTTTGCTGTTGTGCGCCTTTTGGCGTTGATGTCACGGCCGACGAACTGATGTTTTTGATAGTTTTGTTGCCATGCGATCTTTGCGCGGATGACGTTGTTACTGTTGTTGTCTTTATTGAGCTAGAACTGGTGAAGGATGACGATGCCGCAGAACCACCTGCTGCAGCTGTGTTTATTGCATTTGAACGGGCAATTCGAGCGACTGTCTCGGGACTGGCATCCTCGCTGGAGTAATCAGATGTTTTTGTTGTGGTCTTTCCGCCAGCAGTAATAGATTTGGAGACAGATGTCGACGACGACGACGTCGACGATGATGTGATGGATGTTATTGTGTTGCTTGAGGTTTTCTTAGCTGGACTGGTGGTCACTTGAATTGATTCTTCTATGATGGTTCTAAAGAAAGAAAGAGTGAGAAAGAGACGAGCAGTTTAGTAAAGAAGATCTTGATCAACAGATCAACTGTTAGGTCATTCATTCCTTGGCATCGTTTCTGGAGGGATGTATAACCTTTTTGGTCTGTCTCAGACCTGGGACGCTTTCCCAATAAGAGACGCACATTTTGTGTTCCCTTCTTTTTAATTTCAGATTTATAGCTGATTTGTTTATTGGACAGAATCGCTCGGTTCCTATAAAGGGAGTCTACGAGTCTTTTTCTAGCCAGTTCGTCAACTTTTTATTTCCCTCAATTCCCTCTTGTCCGGGAACCCACCACATTTTGGTTTTGTTCCTGGTATTGAGTTTTTGGAGGATTTCAAAGCAGTGCAGTACTGATTTGGAGTGAATAATTGGCGAGCTTATAGCTTATAGCTGCTTGACTAACCGTGAATATATGGATGTAGGGCGTTAGCCTTTAATACCTGAGATAAGAATTAGGTTTGCGCATTCCTTACTGGCGTGGAGCTCTGCCTGAAATACACTGTGACTTTTCCCATGGGTATTGAGACATTTATACCAGCTCCCACCCCAGAGACCATTTTTGAACCATCCTTATACCTTATAATCCAACCCATGATTCTCTGTTTGTGATTTCAGTAGAGAAACCTTTATTAAACCATAGCGTTTTTTCTGTTCGCAAGATTCGAAGATTTTCGATAGCAGTTGCATTAGTTCGATGCGTTTACCAATGGTTTGCTCTATAGCTTGTTTCAACCTTGCAGTGTTGCATATTGCCACTTTTTTTATGAAAATGTGGAGGGGTGTTAGTCCTATTAGAGCTTCTATGGCTGCCGTGGTACAGATTCTCACGTCATAGTTAATGCATGACAGTGTGCGAGTGTCGAGGGCAATACCATAGATAGAAAAAAACCTTGGAATATTCTATGTCCAAATATGTTCACATTTTATAAATATTATTTTCTGATAGGGAAATGGCTTATCTTAGTCTCTATATGGCTTATCTGTTTATGACAATTTTTTTGGTGGGTTAATGGTTTCTAGTATACCGCCAGAGATATACAGATAATCTAACTGAGAATGGAACCTCTGTTCCAACCAATATGTATACCATGATGATAGAAATTATGTACCCACACGAAAATAAGGACTTCTACTGTTCAATGAAGTCCAAGTCGCATTATCTCTTAGAGCTGTCACAAATAAAAACATAAAAACCAACAACACAATCATGCGGCCATGACTTTTAACTTATGACCCGCTTCGTATGGGGCAGTACATAATTTAAGTGTATTTAATGTTGACAGTGGGCTAATAATAATAATAATTACATCTAGTGAATGCTTAAATAAAAATCGTCACACTTTACACATGTCATGTACCAATAAAGAATTTAGTGCGCGGGTTAGTCACAACCGTGGGGATTAAATTTAATGTATGTATGGAAAGCCATGTTTAAGTCGTAACTATTCAAGTACAAATTGACATTTCGAAGCCGGTGTTACCTGTTGTACAATATGATGGTACTGAAGTAGGTATTTTAGTACACAAATGTACACGAAGACGATGACGCAAAATTAAAGAGCAGTACCAGCGCTACCAGAATGGCTCCTATAGGAGCTTCGGACTCTTTTGGTTAAAGCTGGGCTCCCTAAAAATCAAAATAGCTCCCCAGTTTTAAAATTTTTAGATTTGCAAATGACGAAAGTAATAGATTTTTAATGCATAGTGCTAAACAAAATTTGCATTCTATTACAACTTGATAACAAATATTCGTTGCATGCATACGTATATAAAAATTTGAGTATTAAATACACTTCCCTAAACCATTGACAATGTTGACCATTCTTGATGAGGTTTAAATTTTGAATGGGAATAGGTATTGGAATTTTTCAAAGAATAATTTGTTTGCGTCTGCCTTCGAGAAAATAAAAATAAAAATGGATAAGTAATTTGCTTAAAGATTATTATTTAATCGTAGAGCGGTAGTTAGTCTGCAACCAATTTTAATATTTAAGATTTTGAATTTTTTGGTGGCTCCTCTTTCACAGAAATGACTCCTCAAAACCTTCAAATGGGCTCCTCTTTCAATATGAAAAACGAATGCTATGAGCAGTAGTTTAAAGTCCATCAAGGACACACGGTAATTGTAACTCCGCACCCATAGAGAACTTTAAGTTGGCGTGTTGCCATTTATTTGGAACTCATCAAATGAAAGGGTTCGAAAAGTATCATATGAGGAACTTTAGTTTGAAATCAAAATGCACACAAGTTTCTAGGGACGTTTTGACGAAATAAACTTACTGTGGGTGTTCTAAAGTTTATTAAATTATACTCGTCAAACCCTTTCATTTGATGCCCATATCAATGAGGTCACGTAGAAATCGTAATAATTGCCTTACACGATTGAATTGTTAATCAATTAATTAATTAATTAGACTATAATGAAAATAAAAATGCTTTGAAAACTTCGAATTAACATGTCACCCGGGAATCAAGAGCAATAATACTTAGTGCTGAAATACCTTACTACTACTACTACCACACCTTACTGCCTACTGATATGCGATATAATTGTGCGTTATGTATGTTATTACCAATCCCGACTACATTCATTATTTCGTTTGAAAATAACTAAACCAAATCGGCAAATTAAGTTTCGTCACTCGAACTTATTTTAATATTTAGTTTTGCAATATTTTTTTTTTTTTTTTTGAGTTCAATGAGGCTGTTCACGTCCAGCTCAGTCCAAAGCATGTATGTAAATTACAAGTTTTCGTGTTCCATGAGAAAAAATGTCTGTCCAGCTCTTCTTGTTCAATGACTCTGCCACTTACTTTTGAGGTAGAACAGATTTGCGAGAAACGTCAAAATTAGCTGTGATTGCAAATTATCCAAACTATCACTTGAAAAACTATCCATTCTGAATCCATCGCCTCTACTTCCAATTGTTCCAACAAATTCAGTTCCATTATTTTATTATTTTTATTTCACGATTTATACTAAACTTGTAAAATTAAATAATTATCCAACAATCGAAAAGGAAGTTGTCATTTTTGACAACTAACATATGGCTGTATTTTTCTGTGCTACCTTTGAAATGACATTTTTCACAATTTGTGCCTTTTTTCTCATTGAACAAAACTTTAGTGTTGCTTGATAACAACATTGATAAAAATTGTAGTAGATTGAAAGGAAGTACGAAGGTTACGTAACTAATTGGTGAAATTGTTTATTAGTAAGATTCTATTAAAGCTCACTACTATACATTAACTGTGTCTGTGATAGTTTGCCATCAGGCTGGGGAATAGCGATTCTACGGCATGTGTTTTAAAAGTAAATTTTGAGTTATTCAAGTATTCATCAAGAAGGAATCCGCCGAATTGACCCCAGTTTTGGGATATTATAATCATCACATACACTCCGCTTCAACTGAATAAGCGGATGTATCATTTGATGGTACTTACTATTTACTGATGATGTTGGGAAAAGAAATATGAAAAAATAATTAAAAAAATACCGCTTTTTTATGGCTCCCTTGCAAAGCTCTCCTAATGAAAAAATTCACTTTTTTTACGTCCACAGGATAAACACAAGGTCTGGTCTTCATTGTTTATGAGCGTTCTAAAATGACCGACTCATCAGATCAAGAGTTGAAGTGTTTTAAGTGCAATTTAATCGTTTAAACTTAAATTCAAAGAAAAATTGGTAGATCAACATCGATTTTTTTCAGAGAACAACTACATATACGTGCTATAACTAACAAAGTTCCAATGTGATCATAAGGAAAAAACATGAGGTAAAAAAAATACGGCAAAAACAGCTGTTGATTGAGGAGCAATTTCAAGATGTGCTTCCAATTCTTGTGAATCTGCGGCAAAAATAAAACAGAAATCCGGTGTTGGTGCAAGTGTTTCAATGAATGACGTCATGTGGATTTTTCGGATGAGAAGAAGTTTAATTTTGATGGCCCTGATGGGTTTAATTTACTTTCACGAATGAAAAAAAAACATTTTTAAGCGTGGAATCATAGTCGAGAAAGGTGGTGTTATGTTATGGGAAGCAATTAGCTACTATAGCACTGTTTAGCTTGAGTTTCAAACCTAAAATGTGACAGCAAGAAATTTTGGAAAAAAATTTTCCTAAATATTCAGACATTTTTGGACTCATAAACTGGAGTATTTTATTAGGAAAACACCCCTCTTCGGGCGGCGCTTATGGTCAAAAATTGGACAAAGAAGCAGAATGAGGAATTGCTTCAATGGCCGCTGTTTGGAAAAGTTAATGAGTCTGGTCGTCAGTTTGAGGATCCCATATTGCCGTCAATAAACTTGCCTGGAGGGATAGTTCGCTGGACTACATAAGGATCCGATTTATGAAGGCATTAGTAATTAAGGCGGCAGTACCCAAATCAACTAATAAAAAAGAAAAAAAAAAATTCAATTCATTCCATTGACTCCTACATACATATTTCCAAAGTCATTATTTGTGCCTATTCAGTAGAAGCGGAAGCCTATTCAACAGAATGCGTCAAAGTATCGTCAAATCATATAACGTTGACAGACAATCACACGAATCACGCGGTCAATGTTTCCGCAAAATGTTTTTCTCTTTCGGTGTCAACGCGATGACTCACAAAACGTTGATGACAACACCAGTTGAAAACTTCCTAACTAGTTGACGGCTGTATTCTATTGAAAGAAGGGTTATCCGAATACAACAAGCACTTAGACCTAGTGGTTCATTGTACTTCATCAAAGCCTGTCCAAATTTACCACACAACTGTTAGTTCACATCGGAAATTAGATTGCTGAATCTGACAGTGCTTTTGGCAAAGCTAAGGAGGTTGGCTAGAAGTTCAATCTGATCGAAATCATCTTCATCATCTTCATCATCTTCCGAACATTCACATATAATGTGTGATGCCGTTTTGTCATTTTCCAAACAGCACTCACAAAGTCCCAAGTCTCTAATCCTTATGGTTTTAAGATGCTCGTTGAGAGTGGACTGAAATCGGAGACAAGGCCAGTGAAGGTTCTTAAGTCACTTCTTTTCCGTCCGTCATTGTTAATGATGCGTTGAAAACAGCGAAAACGACGTTGACAGTTTGTGTCAATACAATTTTTAAAATGAGAGAAAAAAAAAAACAGATATCAAATTCTTGGCATCGTATATTTAGAGAGTAGCATCGACGACGAGGACAACCTTTGCAACATTTCAAGACCATCACGAAAGTCTTGGGACTGTTTGTCTCAGAAAAATGTTTGGTGGTTTATCGTATTTTATACGATAGTTCATTATATTTTCATATAATGCTTTGTGTCGGCTGTGACGATAGCAGAAAAACAATGAAATGAAATAAATAAGATGGAACGGAAAAACATATGCTAATTTCATTGCACAGTAGCAGCAACATTTGACGTGCGAGGTATTGGTCGAATTATGCTCCTCGAAACGTTGGCGAACAGCTTAATGGTGGCCAATGTATTCCATGCGGTTGCAACATTAAATTGCACAATAAGGTACTATGTTCTTGTTTCAAAAATCGAAGAATCAAACGTTGTAGAAGTTCGGGGGCCAATAAAAAGGACCTCTGCCTATACGCGTCCCTTTAAAAATGTCTTGCGATAAGTCTAGGGCTAAACTGTCGATTGTCTCTTCAGGATATATCGGAGCAGTTCAACATTCACCTTTGCTGGGTGCCGGGACACAGGGACATTCCTAGGAACTGTAAGGCTGATAGGACTCGCCAAATAGGAGAACACTAAGCCTGATAAAGGAGATTTAGCTATACAATTCGCTACTTGTAAAATATCGCTAAGGCTGGCGCGCTATGGAGGCAACAAACTTTAGGTGGACAAGTGGTATCACATGTCTATCGACGAAACGGATCTGGCCTAAGCTGGATTTGAAATGCTCCAAAAAAATTTATCTCTCTGAGCAGACGGAACTTCTATAGGTGTCATCACTGGACACTGTCTTATGGGCCAACATACAACAAGACGTGATGCATTCGAAGATACATGCGACCTTACAAAATATTGACATCAAACGTCTACTTCGCTAAGTCAGAAGCTCCAATTGGATCATGGTCCAAGGTATCACAACGGTCTAAGTGTGTTGGTTCTTATGCCGAGAGCCTTTTCAACCTAACCTAACCTTTTTATGACACCCAACTTGCTCTTGGATGGTTGTCATATTTTCGCAAGTGATGGATCAGCGAATAAAAACTTTTAGGTGGTAGCCGTCGGATGCTGGTGACGGAAAGAAAAGATGAGCGGACACAGGGTTTTACTGTTTTGGCGGATCCAAAGAGATTTCGTAAATAAATGAACTAAAACTAAAATTAAAAATACATGATAATGCAAAAGTCCGCATCAATGATTACTTTGCAAGGTTCGTGGCTACAGAGAACCAAGCTTCTAGGTTCAAATAAAAGCTGAAAGAATAGCAATAATTTAGAGATGTTTTACCTAATTAAATAGCTGTAGATCTGTTAAAGCCCCCACAATCTCTGTCGTATTCATTTAAATTAGTTCATCTAGATCGATTAAGTGTACCTTTAGCAGTGCAATGATTTTTTAAAGCCTTCACCTATTAGCTCTTGAATAATGCACAATGTCAATGTGGCACAGCAACAAATTGAACAGTAAAGTATGAATAAATATACAGCAACGAATAGAAACTACCATGTGCGGCTGCTGTCACATTATGGGGACAGTGCCCAAAAAGAAGCGAACTTTAATAAACTCCAAGTACAAAACTACTGCAGATTAGAAGAGGCACGTTGATTAAGTCCATCCTGCCCTACACAGCTATATAAATAAGTTCTCTGTTTGTCATTGCAAAAACAATAATTAAAAAAAATAATATTCCCACAACGATGCACTTTATTTCCGATGCACCGGCAAACCTGTTTGATGAAAAACAAACTCCATAAATAGAACAGATAATTTCACTTGAAATACTCTTAAGTGCTCTTTTTAATGGGCGTAACAAAAAAAACAACAAGTTACATTTCTTAAGAACGAAATTTTCGAAATTCTTATTGAATTTTTTTTTGTAAAAAAAAATTTCGTCATCATTCTCTGTAAAAATTCATCCGTTGACTTTGAATCGCATATCTCGCGACTATTTTTAGATTTAAACATAATTTTTAATGTCTGCGAGCTTTTCCAATCAACAAAAAGCAAGCACCACCAACAAAATATTAACACAACCCTGAGAAGTTATCGTTATCTTACCGATAGCAAACAAAGCTAATGAACGTGATGATATAATAATCTTAAATAGAGCCCCAGCACATTCATCCGTCGACGGGCCAATTTAACCAAAACAACTGAACATTTCTCAAAACATAAGTAAAGCTCCGATCTGGCGCGATGAGACCAAAAAAAACTTTCATCGACTAAACTCCAATGTGACGCCGATTCATTTGCGCCGCCAATCGAAAAGCAAACGTTACAATTTGAATGTTGACTCCTTCTCCTCCCCCCTGGGAATAAAAGCAATGTCGACCAGCTGTCAGTCACCCAACACACATGAAGGTCAATCGATTTGTGTTTAGACTACAAATACAAATCGCTAGAACCACGGTGACGACAGAATTGATATAATTCGCCAAACAACATTGTTGTCAAGAATACGAGTTTTTTCACGTAGTTAAGAGGATTTTTGTTCGTTTTTAATGATTATGCATGTTTCAATGGCATTCTGAGAGAGGGGTCATTGTTTAATTTATGAGACAAGCTAGGCGCGGAAGGTGAACATGAACATGAACACACCGAACACAACGAAACGACACCCCCTCTTCGCCACCAACAAAGTTAAAAGCAAAAACAACTTACTGAACGTTTGGATTTTTCTTCTTTTTCTCGTGATGATGTGAGTGCCCTTCTTCCCCGGCATGGGCACATGACTCACTATCGCATTGTGATCTAAGAAATGGTGTTTTAGATCTGGAACGGTTCCGCGTCTCTCTTATTAGATCTCCCATAGTTGTGTAACACCAATGGGTGGACTTATCTGCAAAGAAGAAACATCATAAAAGGGTAAACATTGAGTAAGCAAAGTAAAAACAAAAAACCCAACCCAGAAACGTTATATTTCAAAATGTTTGAGAAGTTATAGCACAGTGGAGCCGTCCGTTTTGTGACTTCAAGCAACAACAACAACAACAACGAACGAGAAAAAAACGTTTTATTTAAAAATGTTTGCATGCGCGGAAAACGCCACACGTCTCTGGCAATTAAATAAAGAACTTAAAAATAAATTAACATTCCGTCAGTGTTTCATTGCTTGCGAATTTCACTACGGCAAACAGAGAGACTTATCGCAGACAAAGCTGAATTTATTTGCCGAACGCGATCGAGAGAGCTGTGAAAAATGTGGGAGCTAGCCTTTGTCATTTGTTCCAACTGACACCTTTGGTTGCATGCAATGAATGTCTGGAGCAACATGTGCATGGAGACGTCAAATAAATACGTTAATGTTTAGGTTGAGATTAGGATGGGGTGTGCGATCAATTGAAAGAGAATCACTTTTATGAGAGTGCAGGCAGATTAGTCGTCGAATGGAGGCTTAGCATAGATGCAGAGCGAATCAATCAATAACATAAAAGACTAGGAAACTGCTTAGAGTTTTGTAAGGGATTATACGAAGAGCTAGTAAATCGTGTCCAAAAAAGGGAAGCGATTTGCTGAAGTCAAAAATTGGAATAACTGGACGAGCACAGATGATGTTGATGTAGATATTCCGTGCAGTGATTTGTGTGCCATCGCGATGTTCCCGAAAATAATAAATTCAGCTGCACAGGCTATACTTTTAGTGTACAGGCATTCGCTCGGAAATATCCTTACTTTCTGGAGTGGGACTATGAGCTTAACGAATAAGCCTTTCTTTAGCTAGCTCTGCTTTCCATGTTGGGCCTCTGGTCAGCTCTTAAGCATATAGTCATCTCGAAAGCTCAACGCGTTGCTACATAAGGTCTTATTCGCGTCAAATAAAAAAAAACAAAGTATCGCGAAGAAAAAGTGTGCTCAAATGGAGAGTCTAAGTGTATGGAGAGTCTGTATCAGGATTTGAAGGAGGTATCTTCTTTGCCTGCTGATAGGAACCAGGTAACCAAGGCAGGGCAACAACAATTTTCAATATTTCCACACAGAGAAGAAGAAATGCTCAGGAAATTCGTTAGCCGAAGTTCATTAACAATGCTCAAGGCTAACTACTTGTGGACGACGAAAAAAATGTACACAGGTGGTGAGAGTATTGCGAGCAACTTTTAAACGAACAGTTTCCCCGGCTATATTTTCCAGGAGCCGCCCCCAACAATGAAGAAGTGACCGGCATAACAAGCGAAGATGTTGGAAAAGCGGTTGGGCCGGTTGAGATACCCAGTGAGTTCTGGAAAACGATGGGAGACATCGGGCTCAGATGGCTCATGATTCTTATCTCCAAACTCATGAGAGGTGATCCAAAGCTCAACCAGTGGAGGGAAAGTTATCTTCTTCCTTTGCACAAAGGAAAGGGACATATGCGAAACTGTGACAATTACCGTTCAATCAAGTTGATGTCACACACCATTAAGATTGTTAAGCGGGTACTAGATGACCGCCTAAGACAAATATTACGGCTGTCTGACAACCAGTGCGGGTTTGTCGCGGGTAAATCAACCACAGATGCAATCCAAGTATATGGATCATAATGAAAAAGCATCGTGATTCCTTAAAGGATCTGCATATGACTCTGGTTGATTTTGAAAAAGCATTCGATTAGACAACCAAGAGATCTGATATGGGTAGCGCTAAGACAACGAGGAGTTCCTGAAACCTACTTAGAGATAGATGATTATGGCATGTACGAGGGAGCAATGACAATAAAAGTCGGTATTCACCAGGGAAGTATCTTAAGTCCTTTGCTCTTTATTGCGGTCCTAGATTATCTGATTTCGAGAAAAGTGACGGACCCTAAAGTGCATCAGTTATTCTCTGCTGACGATGGAGCCATCATAAGTGATGATCAGACTTCCCTGCAACGAGCATTTGATGTTTGGGTAGATGCTTTAGAGGGGAATGGGTATCGTATTAGCCAAAAAAGACAGAGTATCTGTACTGCCCATTCTCTGACCCAAGTCAACCCATTCCAAACATTTGAATGGGGTGGTGGTTCCCAAGTGTAAAAAGTTCAAATATCTGGGATCAATGATCAACAGCGAAGCAACAGTTGATGACGACATCAATCATCGTGTAAGCGTAAGGTGGATGAAGTGGCAGGAAAACTCTGCAATCTTCTGTGACCGAAAAATGTCCCCTAAGCTGAAGGGAAGGCTCTACAGTTGTGAGTCCGGCAGTTGTGAGTCCGGCGCTCACATACGGTTCACAATGTACAAAAAGTATGAGGACAAATTGACAGCAGCTGAGATGAAGATGCTTCGCATGACAGCAGGAGTAGCAAAGCTTGATCGAATTAGAAGTTCCAGAATCCGAGAAAGCCTTCACGTCAAAGAACCCATCTCGAAAAAATTTGAAGCACGATCGACTCAGTTGGTATTGTCATGTTCAAAGGAGGGATCCTACGAACCCCGTCAAAAAGGCAATGGCAATCAACTTTCCCTTACAATCACGTAAGAGAGGCAGGCCTTAAAGCTCCTGGATCACACAAATGCAGAAACACCAGCTTTTGAATGGCCTCAATGATGAAGTGATTTAAAATCGGGAGGCCTGCAGATATTTGTTTGAGGTCGAACCGATGAACCTCACAGGCGGACCAGTAGGGATGCAATAAAGTGGGAGGGTTAAGATCGATTATAAAAAGAAAGAAAGAGAAGAAGTAGAAGAGCCGACCTTCAGAGGTTTCCTTGATTGTGCAGCAACGACCGCCCCAATACCAAAGAATTAACCTGAGAAGCTGACATATTAACGCAATTTTAATAAAAAATTTGATTCTTCAGCGTTTAATTCACCAGATCCATCCTTATTGCGACATTTCAACAATATTTGAATTGAAATGCCACGAAGATTTTCTTCGCCAATATTACTGTCCAACAAACACAAAGCCAACATTGTGACGTCCACATTTCTTTTCTTAAAAAGTAGAATTTGTGAAGGATATCGAGTTTAAAGCGGGAAGTGCTGCAGTTAAAATCAAACATGAGAACTTTTAAGTTAACTTTCCGCAGCATACGAGATATTGGTTCGTTATGCCCAGATGGCATTCGATGAATGAATAGGATGTCAGCTACATTTCTGAGTTCTTCAAGGGTATTGAAGTCAATGAGCTTAGGACGGCAGATCGTCGTAGTTGATCTGCGTTTGAACAAATCATGCTGGCAAGTGGAAATAAGAGTCTTACATTGAAAGTTTAAAGCCTAATGTACAATGCGTCCAAGTGATAATTGGTCTCTTTGTTCTTTATTCCGTTTTTATGAATCGGGGATATTAATTCCAAATTTCTAAAAATTCACCTTTTGACAGGCAAAGACGAAATAGGAGCGAAAGAAGTAGTAAAAGATTTAAAGAACATTTTTTAAGAAATATAGCGGAGATACCATCTGGCCCACTGTCTAACCATGAAGTTGTTGATCCCACTAATTTGACCAAAACTCGTTAACTAAATGAGCTCGACCACATCGCGCGAATGGTCCATAATTCTCAAGGTAAGAGGATTTTCGAAAGCAGAAGACAGAAGGCTGCCGTGTCTAAGGCAGGAGTCGGGAGCTCGTTAAGTCTGAGTCTGTAAGCCGATCTAAAAAGAGACATTCGAATGAAATGAAAAAGAAATGATCATTGGAAGGAGTCCATTATAAAGGGTGATTTTTTAAGAGGTTTAGAACTTTTTTTAAAAAAAAAACACAAAAAATTCGAAAAAATGAATGAAATATTTATTTGAATCGATAGTTTGAACCTTGCAATTTAATGTTTAAAGATAATTTCATGCAAATGTTGACCGCGGCTGCGTCTCAGGTAGCCCATCCGCTGAGTCCAATTTTGGCATACTCTTTCACACATATCGGCCGGTATCTCACGAATGAATGCATGGATGTTGGCTTCCAGTGCGTCAATCGAAGCGGGCTTGTCCCTATACACATTAGCCTTGGCATACCCCCACAAAAAATAATCTAATGGTGTCAAGTCGCACGATCTAGGCGGCCAATTGACCGGCCCGAAACGTGAAATTAACTGTTCACCAAACTCGCCTCGCAATTGCGCCATTGTTTCGCATGCTGTGTGGCATGTGGCACCGCCTTGTTGAAACCACATATCATGCAAGTTAAGAACTTCCATTTCGGGCAAAAAAAAGTTTGTTTTCATCGCTCGGTAGCGTTCACCATTGACAGTAACGCTGCGATTCGCATCATCTTTGAAGAAATATGGCCCAATAATGCCGCCGGCCCATAAACCGCACCAAACAGTGGCTTTTTCGGGATGCATTGGTAGCTGTTGCAATGCTTCTGGCTGATCTTCACTCCAAATGCGGCAATTTAGCTTATTTACGTACCCATTCAACCAAAAATGAGCCTCATCGCTGAACACAATTTTTCGATAAAAAAGCGGATCCTCGGCCAGCTTTCCAAGAGCCCATTCACCAAAAATTCGGCGTTGTGGTAGGTCGGCTGGCTTTAGTTCTTGCACCAGCTGTATCTTAAAAGGCTTTACGCCCAAATCCTTCCGCAAAATTTTCCACGTAGTGCTGTAACAAAGGCCGGGACTGCTGGGCGGGACTGCTGGGAACGGCGCCGAATCGACATTTCGCGGTCTTCTGTCACACTAGCTGATACGGCCGCAATATTTTCTTTAATACGCACAGTACGTAAACGTGTTGGTGGTTTAATGTCCAACAAAGTAAATTTGGTGCAAAATTTGGTCACAATCTTCCGAATAGACTGCTCAGAAGGTCGAGAATGCCGATCATAAAATGGAAGCAGCGCGCGATGAACATTTCGAACCGAGCACGAATTTTGATAGTAAAATTCAAAAATTTGCAAGCGTTGTTCATTTGTAAGACGATCCATGGTTAAATTGCAAACCAAACTGAAGCTGTTTGACAGTGACACAAGGTACTAAACACACGTCAACTGTCAAAACCAGTGTTGCCAAAACCAAACCAGCTAAAAAATCACCCTTTAGCTGAATTCGTTTAAAGTCGCTAAAAATAAGGATATCGGCTATGAAGGCAGATGAGTCAATAATAAGGTTAATCTCATTGACAGTAGGATTTAACATAACGAGGTGGAAGTATGTAACATCACGTAACGTAACCTACGGGAAAGTTTTACTTTTATAGTAACGAAATCGAGTTTAGATGAAGAAGGTAAGTCATAGTCATCGTGGATGGCCAGTAGTACACCAGGGCAAGGATCAGATCATAATAATCAAACGGAAGAGTGAGATTGTCGTCAATTATCAACGTACGAGGATTACGTTTTGGTAGTTAAGTGTGAGAGGGAGATTGTTAGTGAAGAACAAATTAATCGTGTCCACTCGTATGAGATCCTTTAAGAGTGCGCCTAATTATCAAATTGAAAATCTCGTGGGAATTGATGTAAAGGTTCTGAAGACTGGACTAAGATGCAAACCATGGCGCTTGTCTTGCTTTTTCCCTCATATAACACCGAGTCCGATTTATCATAAATATAATCAAGAAAGAGGTGTATATTCTCGTATACCTGTTTTCACAGAGCCTAGAAAACAAGTAACGGTATTCTTTTCTATCAATGGTTTGCTGAGTTAGTTTGACAGTAGGAAGCATAAGGGGATCATTTTAATTCGGCATTTCAGTTGAGTTTTGCTCGTCATATAAGTATTTGTTATTTCATAGCTCACTGATCATCAAAAGGTGCTGCATTTAAAAAAACAAACCCTAAAAAGAATTCGATTAAATTGAGGTCTAATTTGTTTGATGGCTATGTTGTGGACAACGGAACAAGCGATGTCAATTAGTTCGACAGTTTTCACTTTTCTATTTTAGGTCCAAGATCCGCCTGAACTTGTTTGAAGGTAACCTAACAGGAGCTATCATTTGTGCCGAGATATCGATCAAAGCCAACTCCGCACTGTCAGCACATTTCAACTCAAATTCGAATTAAAAAAAATAAATTCATTCCTCCAATTTGGCCCCACTGTCGTAGAAAATCACGAACATATCACAATCTGCATTGGTCACCAGTAGAATTTTTTTGTTTTTGGCGCGTTCCGCTTCCATGACTAATATATGCGATTAGAAAGGAATCTCGGCGGATATAATATTGAACATTCATGTTAATTCGCAGCTTCCCGAAATAGAGAGAGCGAGCGCTCGAGCCTAGGAATAGGAACACATTCACAGATCACAGCAGCCTGCCTCACCATATCGCCAGCATCTATTGCAGGCGATTGTTGTCTGTTTGTTCGTCTAATGGTATAGCACTAGCGCACTCATTTCTTTTTTAATTTTCTTTACACATTTACAAAACGTTTTTTGCTTTACAACACAACACGTCCAATGGCATATCATAAAAATAGAATTTATGTTGTTTTTGCACTCTCGCGCTGCTCGAGGAAAATCTAAAAACTAAAAACTCTCGGAAAAAACTATTTTTAAATAAAAATCACGTAGGCCCAACGCGCGCGGTTAAACAAATTCGCGCACTCATCGCACTGAGCTTATTTTTTCTTACATTAGAATTATCTATTTTAACGACATAGGTGTGCCCTATTTAATAATTACAAAAAAAAAAGATTATTTCGCTTAAATTCCGCCGCAACACCGCAATAGGAGGAATACCATTTTTGTTATTACGAACGAATGAACAGAATTATGTATTTACCTTCAAAACAGATGAAATTCTATTGATTTAACAAATTTATACACTCTGTTTGTTGCACATTTACTTTGGTTAATAAATTACGAATATGTTTTTCACAATTTGACATGAAGGTTTCTGTTTTTTTTTTAATATAAATTAAATTCTTTTGCACTTCACACAAGCACTTTCTGCACGTTGACACTTTTACAACAAATTCATTAATGAAAATGAATTGAACGAATCTGCTTGGCTATCGGTTTATTTGAAAAATTTAACGAGTATCACATTAGGGTGTTGCTCTTCTAACGCACATTTGTATTTGAAAATTTCAGAATGTGTCTGTTTCATTTGAAGGCAAAAGCCATGTGTGCGAATGAAATGTGAACGCGAGAGCTGGCTAATGGTGTAGTGTAGTGCGTTGGTGAGGTCATCGAGGAGAGAATTATTAGAAATGACGTCATGGCAAACACATTTGGTTGTAAAGACGTCGAAAATGAATTTTATTTAACGAAAGAAGTGTTTGGGATGAGTGTTGCTGAGATAGGTAGAAATGGGTATTGGATGGTTTTGTTTGTAGATGACACATCGTTTATGTCAACATGGAAGAATGAAACCTTTCATATTGTTTGCACACAGCTCTAAAACGAATGGTTAAATGTATTCAAGGCAGTGGAGTATTGTAAAATCGATGGAACCAAAGCCTTTAAAATAACAAATGTGTTTAATTTGTCATTATTTGTAGATATCCACTTTCAAATCCGGTAAAGTAGTTGAGAACTAAACTCAATGGATAAAATATCGATACGCATTATATTTTGTATAGATATTCCAATAACAGGTTGGCAAGAACCAAACATTTCTAAGGTATTGGAGAGAGGATTGATTTACAGAACCAGAACAAACCCCGGTAAGTAATTGGCACGTTTTTAAATATTAACCGCATATTAGCTTTAAATTGCATTATATTATACTTATTCAATGAAAACGCTTGGTTTAATAAATATTGATGGGGCGAGATTAGGACACCAGCGAAAAGATTTATGACAAATGCTACCACGAGTAGAGTTATTCTCCTCTTGAAACTAGAACTAATTTAATAATAAATATGGACATTTAAAAAAAAAAATCCTAAAACGCAAATAGACCTTAGTATCCTGTCAGGAAAAAAAAGAAATCCTCAAACATACATTTCGATATTGGAGCATAAGATAGCCGTGGTGAATGGCTACAATGATTTAAGTCCCTAAACCGTAGTAACATTTTCTACCCCCATTTCGATCCATGTGTTGTCTACAAAGGATTAAGTTATATTTACCTATTTTCGTCTTTCAACAAATAAAAGATGTATTATGCCAATTAAACCACAACTCTCGGGAGCAATAAGACTATGCAAAACAATTATTAATTTTGTTTATTTCTAAGAGTCGTCTGCCAAATATGTTGATTTTTAAGCGTCACCGTCAGTTCAGATCAAAATTAACTATTTATTAAAAAAGCTTTAAGCTAAAACACGAGCTATTGAGCTATTGAATAACACTGTTTGCAATTAGACTGAAATAACTATTAATGGATGCCAAGGGGAACATATATGTATGTCATATTTGCTTAAACTCTTTTGTTGCTGCTGTTGCTAAATTGCTTAAGTATTTTATGCGCACTCCACGCGATCAATAAATAACTGCATTATTATCATCAACTGTTTTAACTCGGTATAAAGCCTTCCTAGGTATAAATAAAACATTCAAAAACGTGTTATTCTATTTTCTGACCACTTGGTATTCGCAATAAAAACAAGAAAATAATGCAGATAATAAATCAGAAACGATAAGCATTGTTTTTCTTTTATGGCAACTAGGTAGTGAGAATTTTAATTGTCTTTGTCCCTTTTGTGTTTATTATCCTCCTTTTTTCGCCTGCAGCAACATGTTTAACTTTTTATTTTGGTTGACACATGTTTTCGTGAGGATTAACGACCAATAACAAACATATGTGTTGAAAATATGTTTCGACATTTTACCAACACAAACACAAAATAAAAAAACACAAATTTCGAATATTCCATTGACTTACAGTTTTTAGCTTAAGCAGGGCTTTAATCACGTAGAATTTATAACATTTTTGTTTTTATCTATTTTTCCGGAAAGAATTTTGTTTTTTTATATTACATGATCAATATGCCCATGTTATATAATGCTGCATTTCCACCAAAATATAAACAAAGATTAAAGGCAAAAGTTTGAAAATAAATATCTACCTGTTTCCATTGAACAGAAAGGAGATTAACATAGGGATTTTCTCTCAACCCGCTCTCTGGTTCTCAAACTTGCATACAAAATGACCAATATCTGGTTGTCAAATTGCCTTCTCGCTTACAATTCTCAGCAACCAACGTCACTTTTGACATATCCAGGTATGGTAAATTTGTATTGAGTGTTTTTACAAGCCGACTATTCTTACATGCAAACAAAGTTTCTTTCAAGATTATTTTTTAATCTTGTTGTTAGCAGATTAAAATGTGTATGGTAAATCTTAAGATTTAAATAGGATTAAGGGCAGATTAATCTTAATCTCTGTTTATTACTCTGTGGAAACGTAGCATAACTCTGTCGAGAATTTCTCGTTTGAAACTTTCTCGTTGTACTATACATTCCAAATATTATAAAAGTACAAAAAGTAACCAAATTCTTAGGAGCTGTTTTGATAAGTCTTAAAAATTCTAACACCAAGCAAACACACCCGAGTAGAAAAAGCAGTTACTAAAGCAATCGCAGAATTGTCCATCTGTATAAATATATACTCAACTGTGTCATTTACCTTCAAACTCACGTTCAAAGGTATGACAAAAATCGTAGAGAACGTAACTTGTCTAATTTTTCGTTGTTCAAATCAGTGGCAAAGGGAACATCGTGTGCATAGCATACATTAAAGACAAAGTAGAGACGTCTTCTCTGACAATTTGGACGTTTCGTGCAGAAACGGGCCTCGAAGAAATAGCGCTAATCGTAAAATACGAGTTACCGCTGAAAAATTTCAAAAAGGGGATTAAAAAAGGGTCACCCACATAAAATATTTTTAAAGCAAAAAAAAAAATAAAATAATAATAATAAACAGCAGCTAAAACGTATCACTAATCATTTGATAATATAAAACAAAGTTGCAGGTAGCAGGTTTGATTTTGAGCCCAAGTAATTCAACAATTAGACCTTATCCCAAAAAAAAAGTGAACTTTTCCTTCGTCTAATTTAATAAAATTAATTTCAGTCCTTAGAGCTTTGAAATACGCATCTTTCAAGTCCAAGTTTATATTTTCGTCATGTAGGGAATGGTTCGCGAACGGCTCACTGTTGGCGAAAAATTTCGATTGTGTCGTGTTCGTTGGCTTCGATGTTCGCCATATAGGGCCATGTACGCGAACAAACTTAATTTTTGCTGTGAAAGAACCATAGGCGCATCCACTTGCGCATCTTTATTCTTTGAAGAATCAACACGAAATGAATGTTCGCCAAATGTATTCGCCTTGTAGGGGATAACGCAAACAAACAAGTTCGGCGATCATGTTCTTTGTTTAGGCCTACCTTAATTGACCAAGATTTTCAAATTGATTTCAGTGATGTAACGCGATATGTTTATCAAATCAAAAAGGGCCCATTTTCATAATATTTGAGAAAGTGGGGCCCAAGGGTCCTAAGGCTGAAAAGGGGTCAATTTGTCCCCTAGAGGAGCCAAACGGCAACACTGCTACAGGGCGAGGTGAGTTGAGGCGACCAGTGTCCTAAAAGAAGATCAAACAGAAAAAAAAAAATTTCAGAAAGCAGGCACAGTTTTTGTTTCCAATTTTCATTCTACTGTAGGGCTGCCAACGAGAGAGCATGTAACAAAAAAAAATAAATAAAAATGATAAAAAAAAATCAAAAAACATTCGCATGCGATTGTAATCCAAATCGCCAACGGTAACACTTCTTTAGTTTGCTGCGAAATAATTCTTTCATAACATTAAAATTTTCACGAATAGATGTCCCTCACTTTACAGCAGCAAATTCTCCAACCTCTTCTGATAGAATGGTCACACCCGGCCCAACCCACAATATACACTATTCGAGGGGCTCGACCTTCAAGAAACGTTTGCGTAACAAATCATGCGACACTGGCGACGCTCACATAACCGCAGCTGTTAGCAGATAAGCGCTCCCTCCCAGGCCATGGACCGGCCTCAGATAAAAAAGAAAAAACACTTTCGCTTTAGAATATTATGTATTTTTTTTTCTGTGTTAGAATGTATTGCATTCAATTATGTCAGTAATAGTGTCGCCCAATCGGTTCGAAAGAAAACATAAAATAAATTACAACCGCTAGAAATTTGTAAATAGATTTGGAGACAGGATACATGAAACAACAAACTAAGTACAGCGCAGAAAACTTAGAAACGTACAGTAAAAAAAGAACATTTTGAGAAGCGGCCTTGACCTAGGTAGACAGTAGATCACACTACGCAATAGTTTTTCTGGGGTCCGAAGGTTTGCAGTTGCTCTAGCTTTACTTGTGCAAAGCAGCGGTTTCCATTGTTGGTGCTGGCTTTGAGGCTAAACCGCCCAAAAGTTTCTTAATTTCAGCAATAGCACGTCCTGGATTCAATCCCTTGGGGCAGGTGCGAGTGCAGTTCATGATTGTGTGGCACCGGTACACGCTGAAGGGATCCCTCAGTTGGTTCAAACGTTCGGTGGTGCTTTCATCACGCGAGTCAATGATCCAGCGGTAGGCTTGCATTAGAACTGCTGGTCCAAGGTACTTATCAGCGTTCCACCAGTAGGATGGGCAAGCGGTTGAACAGCATGCGCACAAGATGCACTCGTACAGACCGTCCAATTTGGAACGATCATCCAGCGATTGCAAGTACTGCGCCTTGCCCTTGGATTCGGTGGCTTCATTTCTAAAATGAAAGGAGAAATGTTTTGTTAAAAAAAAATTATTTTATTTTGACAGAAGGAAAAGATGAGAGGGTGGAATGGAGGGTGAGGAAAATGAGAAAAATGCGGAATGGGATGGGAGTAAGTGGAATGGCAGCTAAGACTCACTTGCGTTGCAACCAAGGCTGAATGGAATTGTACTGCTTGTAGAAGTTGTTCAAGTCAGGGACCAAATCCCTGAGCACATACATATGCGGCAATGGGTAAACCTTCAGCGGCTTCGATAGGTTCGTATCAATTTCGCTGTAAAATTAAAACAAAGACTTTTATAGAGAAATTGTTAATGGCTGGTGACATGTAATGCGACTGCTAACCAAATACAAGCCAAAGTGTTGACGCCACCGATGTTCATCGAACATGATCCGCAAATACCCTCGCGGCACGACCGGCGGAACGTCAAGGTTGGGTCGACTTCGTTTTTGATCTTAATCAAGGCATCCAACACCATGGGACCGCACTCCCTCAGATCGAGCTCATACGTCTGCATGTGTGGCTTCTTGTCGGGAGCATCTGGGCAAAATCTATAGATTTGAAAGGTTTTAATTTGTGGATCCTTCTTCTTCTCGGGTGCGGGTGCTGAGAGCGCAGTTGTTGTACTGGAAATAGCGCGCATCTGTGGATAGAGTATTTTTTTTTTTTGGTAAATGAATGAATGACTGACTCATCGGGATAGCACATTCGTTGTTAGATGGATTAGTTGAGGGTGAGATTATTTTTTCGTTGAAAATTTTATAATTTTTAGAAGTCCTCCAGCCAGAACTGTGACCTATTTGAGTACTTTTGGACAGGATAAACTTCGAAGTGCGAGTTGTAGTCGACCAGACCAGGGGTTAAAGCTGATAAGTTGGTTGGAACAATTCGTAGATGTGAAATTTTGGGTAAAGAGTTACTAAGAAACAATTCCATTACAATTTGCCTTAAAACCCGACTCCACATGTGGCTGACATAAACTTCACAAAGGGCGGAGGTAACAGCGGTGATTAAAACCAACTATAGATGGATAGTGCACTTTGACTTGTCACATTTTCTCAATGCCCTTGGTAATTGAATCTGGGGCCACCAATTAGCTGACAAAGTTCTCAAGTCATCTAAGAGCAAATCTTCCTGCCTTATGAGACTAGCAAGTCTTCCGCTGGGACATTTGGTCCTTTGGTCCGTCGGAGACAAACGATATTGGCTCCGATGAGAGTTAGAGTTTCTTGACCATTAACCTGAACTTGTTGTAGTCAAGTCAATGCTGTGGAAATTGGAAGGAACGTTCCTCACACTCAGTGATCAAACTGAATTTTCGGAATCAACGCTCAGCATCGGTATCCTTTTGCAAATCAGCCAAAGTTACTTCGAATACCTTTAAGCCTTCGGAAGCGATTTTCTTTTCCTGGGTACGGTTTACCAAAGTTTTACCGATTTGACTGGAGGTGAATAATTTTGATGCTTTGACATCGTACCAATATTTACTTGAAAAAGGATCTATGATCTTCTCTTTATCACCTTTAGGCTGACCCTTATTTTTACCAACCGCCATCTTGACTGCTCGCAACAGCCACAAATCTTAGCGTGGTCCAAATACGTAGCCCGTTGGCGGTTAAACATATTTAATTGGACGTTGAACACATGACGCATGTTGCTGCTCGACTCCTTGGTTGTTGTTAACCATTGATATGCTGGAAGCCAAAGTAAAGGAATATTGAGAGCTGAAACCGCGGCATCTGACTCCAAATCAATCACTTTGTGGCGCATATATCAGGACTATTCCTTACTTGGCAACTTTGACGGCTTGACCCTACTTCACTGTGGATCGCAAAAAGTTGAAGCAATCATCGCTCCTTCATGGTCCGCTAACGACAACGACAAATATAATTTTCTGACATTCTTCTTGTGCTCCCGGTGAAATACAAATACATTTTGTGAAAACTAGGAACGACGACTTAAATGGTAGATCGAAGGTATTGACCCAAGCGATTCCCAAAGCAGTTACTTCGTCGAATCCAAGACGAAGTCCTGAAAGTGCTTTAGCTGACCAAATTACCATCCCTCGTGCTAGCTAAACAACCTCGCTTAGATCGCTGACAAGGCAATTGGCCACTGGCACTTGTCGGCAACGCATAAGCTACCATGAAAGTTCATGTCCTGTTACCAGGTTGGCTGTCCAACGCGGACTAATCACGCTTGAAGGTGGATTGATACCTCGCGAGCATTACAGAAGAAGAAGCTTAACCAGTCGCCCACACCCACCAAGTAGATACCAGCCAAGAACGCTACAGCTCGTTAGTGCCTAAAATCCTTGCACATTTACGCAGGGAAACGACATACAGCAGCATTAGTGGAAGCATGACTATTTGCTGACTTCAACTTGGTGCAAGGAAAGAGGGTGCATCAGATGAGTGATGGAAGGTTGATGGTAAGATAGGTACATCAGCTCTATCCGCTTTGCTCTTCAGAACTCGCAAGTTATCTTGACTGGCCCAACAGTTTTTGACACAATAACAGCTTCCTGTGCAGAATTCTGTTTGTTTGATTATTCTGCCTTTGTCATAGCATGTGGATGGGCGATTCGTACCAGCAAAGAAGATATCTCCTTTAACCCATCATTGGCCGTCTATACACTTCGCTTGATTAAAGGGCTCACCTTGGCAGTCAAAGTATATCAGATCGGCACGAGCTCATCACCTTCATTATAAGAGGAGTTTTTCACAATTATTGTTCGATTTTTGAACAAGAGCTACCGTTCGCCGTATGCATACGTTTTTCACAGCTTTAAAAGAAAAATACATTTATTGCAAGAATCTGCGCAAATCAACGGAGAGACAGAAATGGCGGTTGAAGTTTGGTTTCCCCGAGAGAAAACAACAAAAAAATCCAACCAAGCAAAGTTACCGCCAATTGTATTGATAAGAGTTGACCTGCAATTGCTCAGAGAATGATGCATTTCGGATATGCGAACCAAGTCACTCTTTTGTGGGAATTTTAGATGATTTAGCGTCGACTGCAGTGGAATATTTTTCATTTTGCCAAGCCAATGACAAGTATCGCAGAGCGTGTGACACAAACACAAACATTTGTTGTGATCCGCAAGTTCAGAGGTTTGGGGTTATCACTCGAATTGTTGACATCGAGATCTTTTTTTTCCTTTAATCAACTTCTTTCCAAAGAGAGGATGGCTACAATAGTTGCAAAATTAAATTTCTTCAAAAACTTTTTGTCGTTTAACAAAGCTCACATGAGACAAGAAAAGTAAAGAAGCTGAGAGCAGAACTGATAACTGAACAAAAGATGACAAACTCAGCGTGTATCGAAAACAGTTTGGTAAGATACTAAGAATCCCCCTTTTCCGAGGAGAAAATTATCGAATGCAACTTTGGGGAAATTTCCATTCGAGGTGGGTAATTTTCAAAAGTAATGCAATACAAATGATGAACTAGAATCTGGCATCAGCTGTCGATTGATTGACATTCTCCAGTGACCTTGTTCTTATCTTATCAATTCTCTTGCGAAACTATAACGGTCTACGCCCCTTCGAGTTAGGTATGTAAATTTTGGTCATCAGTACAACCAGACTAATTCGTCTATAGTCTCAGATCGAAGGAGGACACTTATGTCTTTTAACCACAACTAACTATGATTCCTTAAGTTACAAAACAAAAAAAAAATGTCCCAGTGTCCTATAAATCCTTCAACCAATTCACCGCATGTATTCTTCAATCCACCTGTCCCTACGGCGAAATATCCAAATATCAATAATTTTCTTTCGATTTCTGGTGAAATGCATTTTTCAGCTGCAATTAGCATTTTACATAACAAGTTTTTCACTGCCAGCAATATCCACAAGAGTCAACGTCGTCATATTTTGTTTGCATTGTTCTGTTCAATCGCGCACATTTTTGTGGCAAATTTTGAAAGAAAATTTAGAGAAAAAAAATTATGTAACCATTCAAGACTGTGATAAACACTTTCGCATGCAAAAAAAAATTAAAATTTCTTACCTGTCGTGCGACAGCACCAGAGCGGGAGAGGATGAGCCTAGCTTCGTTGACTAAAGCCATTATCACTGTGGGAATAATTTACTTTCTTTTTTTTGATAACAATTGAAACGGCACTGCGTTTGCAATTCAAACACTTCAACTTTGTATTGAAACCAAAATACAAAAAAAAAATTTCTTTGACTACCAGAGGAATTCTCGTTCTCTACTTGCGTTTGCCCACGGAAGTTTCCGTCAACTGTTTGAAAAGTTGAACGAGGTGGGGTGGAGGAACTGGTGAAGTTGAAATGTCAGAATCATCACAGCATTGCCATTATGAAAAAATTTATGTATTTTTTGGTAAAATTATTTTTAATAATAGTAATTTTTAAAACTTTTATGTCAATTTTTAGTACAATTTGGATCAGTACTTGACAGCAGTTGGAATAGTTCCAACATGACGAATGGGTGAATGAAAATCGACATTAGTTTTGCGAAGTGTTTCACACTTTCGGACAAGCATTTAGTGCCTGGCTACACGTTCATGGGAATGATCGTCATGTCGCACGAGACAGGTAGATTTTATGTGAGTCAGAAAGAAAAGGGTAGATTGCACCATGAATCCACAGAAAATCCTCTTCCGATTTGAATTCTCGGCGTGGGCATGAACGTTTCGGTTCCAAACCATATCACTTTTGACAGAAATCCTCATTTAAAATTTGTGTTGGAAGAGTGAAGACCGAATATAGGTACTAGAGAGCACAAAAGTATTCGATTTTCCAAGCGAAATTTTTTTATTTTAGATTTCAGCCTTTAAATTGCTTTAATTCTTATGAGACTTTTTTGTGTGTGTAGCCACGACGTTTATGGGAATGACTTTCATTCTCATGAACGTGTAGCCAGGCACTAAGTGCCCCCATAAAAATATTAGGAAAATGAAAAATGCCTCTTTATTTTGTTTTAAGATCTGTGTATTTTATTTTTATTACATGAACTATTAAAGCAAAACATTTTCGGTGGGAAAGGACGAGAGCGTATTGCGAACAAATCAATTAAAATGTATTTATGATGTATTTTTGGAATTGTGCCAGTTTTCAATATGAATAGAAAAATTTTATTTGTTCTATAACAAAAGCATTATGCTTAGTTGAACTAACATCTTATCTAAAAAAAAATAATTCTAAATTGATTTAAATAGCGAAATTTAAAAGAAAAACAATATTACTGCGAATTGGAAAATTCTTGCCGCGAACTGTCACACTTTAATCGCAAAGTCGCCATCCACAAATCCACGAATGAAAAATTTGTTCGAACATAACCTTAAAATTGACACATCTTGCTGCTAACATTTACAAAATAGATTCGCGACCAAAAAATATTTGTGTCATGTAAATGAAATGTCAGAATTTACGAATAATCCCTTGTTCGCAGTTCGCAATTCGTTCTCATATGAAGAATAGTCCTTAAGATGGGAAACCAATTTTTTTTAAATTAAAATTGAGACTTAGCGATTTTATTACAATAAATTATTTTTGTTTTTGTGAAATGCTGTTAGTTGGTAAGCGCGTTACTTGAAAATGGCTGAACTAACTTGGCTCATTTTTTGCCAGGAAATAGTTAAAAGGTTTTTATAAAAACTACTACATTATCTTCTCGCACATGTATTAAAATTTGACACAAGTAAAAAAACGCAATATTTGGTTATCACCTATAAGAGCTTTAACGTTCTTCCAACATTATTTATTTAATAGATGCATAAGGTTATGCTAATTTTTAGCCCTGCAGATGACACTTACGTCATTCTTAGCATTTAAAACGAGATCAAATTAACTCTGTAATTTGTTACACATTGTCCAGAATGAAACCAACATCAAAATTGTCGCAACTCTAAAGTCCACCCCTTTCAAGGAACAAGACATATTTTTTAGTTGAAATACGTGTCTGCTCCTGAAACAGAACTTGATTTTTTGAGATGTGCCAGTTTTGTAATAAATCTGCGTTACATAAATTTTAACAATTTCTTTTTGTACTCAAAGCAAACTCAGAGCAAAACGCCCGGCAGAACTAGTTCGTAATATATTTTAAAAGTTTTTATTTTCTCACTATGACAACACTTCACTGGTGAGTATGACGAAAACGTTGTGGAAATTTGGTATTGGTTAGTGTATAAGAAAAGTTAACGAAGTGACATCTGTTGGTAATAAATGCTTCTATTGAAGAGGTTCAAAAAAGGTTATAATAAAAACCGTTGGTGGGACTTTCGATTTATTAAACGTATTTTTCATTTACTCGAGTCAATGAGAAAGAGAGAGAATCATTAGCACAATCATTCACTTGGTGCTGGTTTGTCAAGTGTGACAGGGCAGTAGCCTCGTTTTTGGCTTTTTCAAATATGAATTTAGTGCACCGGATATCAAATAACCAAATAGACAAATAATTACCCATTACCACTGACAGTTTTCGCAGTTAAATAAGGGTAATTTGACACCCAAATGTCCTTTATTTTACCACTTGGTATGTATTCTAATCTTACTTTTATAAATTCTAGCCAAGTCAGAAGGGGTTAACTTTTTTTCTTGTATCGCTGAAGAACGCCTAGACATTTCGCAGCTTTCTTGTGAATACTCCAAGCCTTTTGTTTTCGGAATAAAAGTGCAATTCTTGGATAACGGCAGAGAATTGATGTTTCACTTTAATGTAAGTATGCTGTCAAGGTCATAATTTAATGAGCATAACATACATTGCGGTTCCAGCTCAATGTCCAAAGAAGAGAGACGTAAATCCGGAAACTATTTTGGGAAACTAGGCGTTCTGTCATCAGCGAAAGAATGGATTGTATTAGAATTGATGGAGCGGAGATCATTGATAAAAATGAGAGAGCCGAAAACAAAATGGAGCCTTGGGGAACACCAGCATTTATTTGGTAAGTTACAGACATGAAACCGTCCAAAACAAGTTGAATTGAACAGTCCGCAAGGTAATTTCGATCCCAAATGCATTCATTTCCGACAAAAGAGCTTGATGCCAAACTCTGTCAAAAGCTTTTGAAACAGTCTTACTTTCACCACCGTGGTGAATCCATCTTTCTATTAGATAGGTCATCAAATCACCTCACAAGTGTACGAAACCATACTGTCGGTCATTAAGAAGTTTTCCTGATTTAAGGGGTTACATGGGTTTATTCAGGGAAAAAAGCTTATATTTTAAACAATTTTTTTTTTATATAAAAAACAAAATATTTTATTCAAACTTTTTACTGTCTTAAAGATATACATTTGAATAAGAATTTCTGAAATTTTCAAAGGAAAATATTCAAAACTCCGTCATTGTGACGTCATTTCCGGTGATCCCCCGGAATAAGGTGCATCCGCGTTGACAGTAGAACTCGTGACAGGATCAACAGAAGTGAAAAAAAATTCGTGTTTTAGATAAGACCATAAACTAGAATTTGGACGAAGGGAAAAAAAATTAAAATTGGATTTTTGGCAGACCTTTTTACAAAAAAATGCTAATTTTGGTAAAATTTGCTCAACATTTTTTTTAAATAGTTGTGATTGAAAAAAAAAATCCTTCCAAATCTTTGTGAATTGTGTCTCGAAGGCCTGTGTAAAATTTCATCAATATGTTGTTTTCGAGAACTTTTGACAACCGACTTTGAAAACACAGTTTTGAGAAAAACGCGTTTAAAGTTTGGATAACCTTAAATAAACCTCGTGATTCAATTGAGTGCGCACCTTCTCCGAAACTTTTATTCGGAATGACTTTGAAAATTGATTACAATATTCTCGGGATGTTGTAGAATTTAATAAGACAGTAAAACAAAATTCGATTTTTTGAAGCTGTGAAACCCATGTTACCACTTAAGGCAGCGCGCATAGGAAAGCGAAAAAGCGATGCGGTACGAGAAGCGTTTAAATGTTTTCTTATGCTTATTGCTTTCTCGCTTTAATGCGCGCGAGGGCTGAGATATTTGACGATTTATCAGCAATTCCATGACCTTTAAAAGAAGGTGCAATTGGTCGGTAGGAGGAGGAAGGAGAAGATTCGCCTTTTTTGGAAAGTTCTATACAAATGTTGTCTACCATCTTCGCGGAAAGAGCCCTTAAGATTAGAACAGGTAGAAAAGTTTACGCAGAGGTTTTGCCAGCTTCAGGACGTTCGGGGAAATACCATCGGGCTAGCGGATTTGAGAATGTTGCGATTTTAAAGTACTCTCGTCACTGTACGACGAGTACGGTTCCATAGAATACTCAAAGCGCTCGAGTACAGGGGGAGCTATAGCACAATCTGAGAGCGTTGAGCTATAATAAGACCAGCAAGCAGATTGGCCTTATCCGATGAGCTGACAGCTGGAATTCTTAATATTCTTCACAAATGATCAAACGTTTTTACAACCAGTGGGACTTTGTGATATTTTTTCGCTCAACTTTTGGTGATAGGAGAAATTGACACAATTTTTGGTTCGTTTAAACTTTTTATTCGGCTTTCCTCAGTTGGGTTGGTCTCAATGACCAAAAACGTGCCTCTTTTACGCTGATAGCTACTTTATTTAATAACAAGCTTTCACGGATTACCAATAAGAAGATACATTTTGAATATCCTGCTTTTTTGCCAACTGTTATGAGTTGTGTACAAACAGCCGCGCCATAATAAATAATGGCGGTGGCCAATGTTGAAATTACAGAAAAATCAATACGTGATACGAAACATCAGTAAGATCTAGGGGTCTTCAACTGGGATAAAATAAAAGTCATGGCACAATTTATAGTATATATTTATTCAACGAAAGTTTTTCACTTATTTTTCGAATTATTTACGACAAATGCAAGCTTTTTTCAGGAACTTGGTAGATAGAGAGGTAAAAGTGGTACCTACGTAGATCTGAAGGACCAAAGAGTCACCGTGTCCCGTTTTGATATAACAACGTCGTTCTACTCTGTTCCACTTTGGAGTGGAAGGAAAAAAAAGCAGATGAACTTGCCAGATACGGCTCTGAATGAACTAGCAAACAGATAGGTAAAGCGTTTCAACACTGTTAAGGGTTTTATCGACGGTGTCACTACACACTTGGTTATAGAATAATGCGGTTGCGCTATTACCCGAAGTCTGTTTGCCAATATTGACACCAAAAGATCAAAGGGCCAAATCCGGATGCTCGTCGTGGTATTTACCGGACACTGTATCATTGGATACAGTATTAAAGGCTATATCAGTAAAATGATTTATCAACAGATAGAAATGGTTGTTTATTCTTGACGCAAAATAGTCCTCCTAACATAACCTAACCTTGTTTTGCTCTGCGTGATTGCGCACTATGTGTGATGCCCAGTTTGATCGCATTGTCTCAGACCAGTAACCCGTGATCCGTGAAATAATCGATGTTATTCTGTCGATTTCCGTTCAAAATATTTTTTCATTGATTGACAAACTAAAACCACTCCCCCGCCCAAATGTATCACATAAAATTATAAATTTCAAGTAATTGAAATGAACTTACTTTTTCTGTAGCCAAGGCTTAATGGTGCTATATTGACGATAGAAATGATCCATGTCTACAACGAGGTCCTTTAGAACGTACATATGTGGCAATGGGTATATTTTGAGTGTCTTCGAAAGATTGGCACCGACTTCACTGTAAGTGAAATTCCCAAATTACACAAGTATTTTCCCTACTATCATAAACCATACGTGATGCACGCCAATGTATTCACGCCACCAATGTTCATGCTGCAAGATCCGCAAATTCCTTCACGGCATGATCTTCGAAATGACAATGTTGAATCCAATCCATCTTTAATTAATATCAGGGCCGTCAGCACCATTGGTGAACCTTTCACCTGGTTCATATCAAATTGGAAGGTCTGCATGTATGGCTTTATTTCAGGTTTAGTGGGTTCGTATCGATAGATTTGAATATTTTTTATCCTGGGCGTTAGTGTAGGCTCCTTCGTGGGCCCTTCTGTGGGCGATTTTTTTGAATAAATTGTTTTTTTACATATAAAAGTTTTTTCTGGTGGCTCTGGCGCCGAAGAAGCCTTACGAAACTGTGAAATAGTTTAAAGGTAAACGAGTAAATGTGGATTGAAGTTTTTACTTTACCTTTTGTCGAAAAGAGCAAAAACTACCGCGGAAGGAGCAGGAGGAGAAAAGTTGATAATTTTTGACAGAAGCCATCCTGTTTTTGTTTGATTTAATTATTTGTATTTGTTTAGAATCATGAAAATTGAAAATGTCCCAAAGGTGACTGGGTTTTCACAGTTTTCAAGCAAGTAGGAGAAGGTGACGTCTTACATATGTCGTATTCGATTGGTAAACTGGAAGACTTCCGGACTCTTCTGAAAGTGTTCGTTTGGTACTTAAATGACAGTTCCTCTCCTAGAGAGAATAGAAATTTGCTTCTGGGCTTGAATTCAGAATCAAAACCAGAAGCACTAAAACATTCATACACCATAATCGCTGTAATCCAGAAATGTCATAATTTTTGCTGGTGCATTTATTAATTCTTAAATTTTGCCGAAATTAGCTAAAAGTTATTCTCAAATTTAAATAAATAAATAATGAAATAATATTTGTTTAGTAATAATCAGATTGGCAGTGAGGCGCTCGTAAATGTATATATGCGCAAATACGGAGGAATTTGCACTTCAAATTTAATGTCGATTTTTATTCACCCAATTCGCCATATTGTAACAGTACTCGCTAGAACATCACTGACAGCAGTCTCCCTGATCGGAGAGTTCTTTCGAATTACCAAAAGTCAATAGGTGGACCCAGGACTTCACCAATGATTCACTATTATTATTTTTCATTTATTTTATTTTAAATTTTTAGGGAGATTGCAACCAGCGTTGCCAAGAAGGAAACAAATATTGGGGGCCTTTATGAGGGTCATTTGCTAAAAGTAATGGCCACCATTCGTTGAAAGTTTAAATGGATCTTTTGTTTGAAGTTAAGAAAATTTACTCAACTGATAGACCTCTGCAATTAGCGCGGTCTTTGGCTAACTACCTCCAGTTGCGCAACTTGGATTGCTTGAGGTCCCTTGCAGTTGTTCGTAGATCAACATAGGTCGAGGCTTTTCTCCACTATGTTGTTCCTCCAGGTTTAGAGTCGAAGATTCTGCGGGCTGCAGCATTGGCGTTCATTCGCTCTACATGTCCTAGCCAGCTCAAAGCTCAAGGCGCAGTTTTTTGACCAAGTCAATGTCGCTATACCGCTTGTAGAGTTCATCGCTAAATAGTCTCCTGGGGAAACAATTGTGAATATTGACAAATGGTTTCAGGCGCTCGCAGAGTTATTTGGCAGACAAGATCTTGTACGGGATGTTAAGAGGACTGATAGCTCTATAGTTGCTGCGCAGTTTAGAGGGTCTGCTTTCTTGTGAATCGAGCAAACGATTCTGGAGTTCCATTCCTAAGACATACATTCTTCCGATCAAATCTTGGAAGTGAGTTTGTTGTAGGCTCTTTGTTCCCTTCAGAAGTTCAGCGGGTCCGGATTATAGACCGCCTTGCTGGACTTCACTTTGTTCGGGTGTACAGAATCCACAAACCGAAAGCCCTCACAAAAAAACCGGTCTATGCAACATAGCCTCTGCTAAAAGAAAATTTCAGCAAGAAATGATTCAAATGTATCTGGGCTTTTAGTTTACCTAAAACTCAATGAAATGAAAAAGGGGTTACCTTACAACACCGCGAATTAGTTTCAGAAATTCATGGTACGCGCTATAAAACGCGTAAGCAATTTCCAGCCGCTGAAGCCATTAAGAATCTGAACACATTCATCAGACGTAAGAAAGGTTTTGTCAAAGTAAAGTCTTTGGATTTCCAGTGTAATTGGGCAAAATAGAAAGAAAGTGAAATACATCCTCATTTTGATTAAGGTTACCGCCTGGACATCGGGGGTTCAAGTCGCTTCGATCGATTTTAAAAAATCGTACCTATTTTCAGAACACTATGAGCTTGTTAGTAAAATAGTTGCTTGATTCCAATTTCAAATTCTGCTAGTGACGCTTTTGCTCTTTCTAAACAGAGTTGAAACAAATTGCTGTCGATCACGGAAATGGTATTCTCAGTCAGCTCAGTTAATACATCATTCGCTTCAGCTAATTCGTATCAATCTTATATATGGGAGTAGTTGCACCTGATAGAGCTATAAGAAGAACTTTGTTAGGGAAGTTATTATTTAGCTTTTAGATTTTTAGAAATATAAGGCAGACCTGACTCTACATGAATTGTGGAAGTTTTAAAATTCGTTGGAAAAAGCTTCTCTGTATAGTTTCAATCTGTTCAATCTGCTGATATCGCTAAACCTCATTTGCATAGGAAAAACAACTATTCCCTCAGAATTAAAAAATTTCGACCACATAGTGTTTGTCGCCGTTTCTGCGGCAATAGTTCTTTCTTTAATATGAGGGTTAAGGTTGAGATTGTATGTGAAACGGAAGCCTAGATAATTGAATTCACTAACAACGTCGATCTCCCGAACTCGTATATTATCTTCCAGGCGGAGGTCCTTGCGATTAGGGAGGCGGGCAGGGTGCTTCTAAATAGTTCGACAACAAATCTTAACATATCCATTTTCGTCGACAGTCAGGCCGCAGTTAAGACCCTCACCTCAACCAGGACTACGTCTAAGCTCGTCGAAGGGTGTGGGGAGATACTGTCTAGACAGAATGTTTACAATAACTTTCATCTGGGTTCCCGGGCATAGGAACATAGGGCGGAACGAGAAAGCCGACAATCTGGCCAGAATTGGCTCGTGAAGGGAGAAATCTCCTTACAGTTCAAAGCGAGGGCAGAGTCTAGGTGGAGAAATCTGACTAAAAATCATGATTTGGGATTTTGCTGCATTAATTTGGAATCCCAGTATAGCAGTATTGTTTCAGTTTGTTGATTTGGAGGTGGAGAGAACATTGAATGACAAGATCGCCTGCGTAAAGCAATACTTTAACATCCAAATTACCCAACTTAATTCCTTCTGTCGCACTCATCGTTGATGAAGAGTGATCGTCGATGAAGAGTGGAAATAGTAAAGGGCTCAAAACATAACCTTGAGGTACCCAAGATTCAGTCTGCAATAAGTCATAGATCCCTAAAAAAATTAAGGAAAGACCAAGTGCTGCGAATTTATATAACAGTGACTTTCTCTTCACGGTATAAAATGCAGCCCTAAGTTTCCTAAGGTTCTTAAAAAAACTTAGAGACAAATTTCTTCTACTCTATGAAGTGCCTCGCCTGGAACTAGCCTGTTCTGTTCAACCCAACTCACTAGCTTATGATTGAGAGCTTGAGTAAACACTTTTCTCAGCGAACTGAGCATAGAAATTCCTGTATAGTTTTCGGGCAACATATGTACATATCGTCAGAAGAGAATTACAAGGTCTTATGTGAATAGGAAATTCTTTTTACATACGACCTTATCAACTGCCGATATGTTGGCAATTTTAAAAGAACCTGGAAAAGTCTCTTCCCATTTTGTTAAACAGCTCCAAAGCTTCAGTTGACTGTTTATAAAATTCCACAGTCCAAGAGCCTTGTTATTTTTCATTTTATTTAGCTTTAACTACCGTCGTCTCTGGCTAACTTTTACTTTACTAATTTTTTTGACTACATCGATGTTGCTGAACAGCTGTAAAGATCGTCGTTCTTCAGAACCCGTCAACGCCACCGGACCAAATATCTTACGAAGAATTTTTTCCCAAACGCCCAGGGACATTTTTATCCCCTTTACAAAGAGCTCCATGCTTCAGATCCATAGAACAGATATGGAAGGGGACATTGATGGTTCTTAGAGTATTTCCCAAAAAATACATGTAAAAAATAATTGCCGTCCTTCGTCATTCACCACCATGCGAACATTGAATAGAATTTCATTCCAGCGTCATTTTCGAAACCTACTAACACCACATCATGTCTTCTTTTATTAACACGCATCACAGTCACAGCAGAAAGCAAACATCGTTCACTCCATTCATTCAATGGCCCAATTTGTCGTGCTTGTTGCGCATCCTTTGCATCCTTTCCTCAATTTCAATTTGGGTTCTTAAAAAATTCACCAACCTTACAATTCGTCATCATTGTGTGCATGTGCATCACCACCATCACCGAATAAAGTACACTTAACCACACCTGCCTCACGCATTGCATTTGCTTACAGGGCAGATCCTTGAAAGAAAACTCGACTAAGTTGTTTTTGTTTATACCCTATCCTAAGGGTATATTAATTTTGACACATAGTTTGTAACACCCCTTAATATTCGCCGTAGACCCATAAAAGTATATATTTATGATCAGGACCAAATCCTAAGACTATCTAGCAATGTCCGTCCGTCCGTCCGTCCGTCCGTACGCAATTTTTAGGCCTTTAAAATTAAGCTAGGAAGCTGAAATTTGGACCACATATTCCCTAGGGCTCCGAAATGGTTAAGTGTAAAATTTTTTTGAATACGCCCACTGCCACGCCCACAATTTAGAAAAAACCGTTTTAAAGCTAAAGTTAGAGAGATAGAGTGTTACAACCTTCATAAGATATGTAGGCAATGCCCTCCTTTATAAGTTTGTCATACAAAGTTTTTGGCCACGCCCACTTTTTGGGGGCGTTTTTTCAAAAAAACTTTTTTTTTTTTAATTAATCGAACTAAATAAAATGCTATGCATCATCTTCTTAATGGTTTTTTCTTTGGGGCATATAGGGATATGGATAGGGTATCATACTGTTCGCCTCAAGCGGACTGTAGCCTTTCCTTATGTTTTTCATTTGCTTTCAGCGTTTCCTAATCAGCGCGTTGTCTGTGTGTCGCGAGCTTTAAATGCAACATTTGTTGATATAGTTTCTGCATACATAATATTCCCAGTCGTCTTCAATTGATTCCAATACACCTGGGCTGGGTGGCGGCATTTTAAGGCAACCAACAGTATAATAACAGTGGTTGTGGCATCATTGCCATAGTTGGGGTGTTGTTCCGGTATTTTAATTTGCGTGTCGCTTGTGTTTGCAGTTATGCGGGTTCAGGTTGGTTTGTGCAGTTGAATGAAAGAATGTCCCCGGAGAGAATGGAATGACAGACACAATGGCTCAAATTGCATGTCATTCGGTGTGCTGAATGGAAAAGCATTATTCTCGTTTCCCATTCGAAAGAAGTCGTCATCGTGTCGTCGTTGTGCGCTTTACGTTCCTTCAAACATCGTCATCCTGTTGTTGTATCTGCAGATACAGTTGGAATAATGCAAAAAAAAAAACCAGTCCTTTGCACCGTTGCAAAATATTATTTTTAAGTTGAACGTGGCTGGTTGAGAAAAAAAAAAGAATTGCAGTATCCGATCCTTTGTTTGCTTGAACAGTGACAGGTTCCTATAGTTTGTACTTTTTTTTGTTTCGCTAAAAAATGTCCTTAAGGTGAATGCATTTTTATAGTGCGATATCAGAAGTTTCCTTTGAGCGTAATGAATGGAAAAATTTATAATCGATTTCTTTTGTGGCAGTGAAAAGAAAGTTTAAATATTTTTTTGTCGTATATTTGTTTTGTAAGAGGAAGATTGTTGCATTTCATTGTGGTGATTACCTACCTATACTTTTGCGGGGGAAAAAAAATACAAGTACAGCTTTTGCACTCGATCTAAATAGCAAAATTAACATGGGCACAACGACGGCGTCAGCCAACACTGTGCACTCTTCTTGGGCAGAATGAAGCCTCTAATCGGGAAGATGGTAATAAAAACTTTCTTCCATGTAAATTGCCTGAACACGTTTGCGAAATATGGTTAACCCCGAGAACCGCCAAAAAGCTTGTGAACCACTATCGGGATCTTTTGAGCGCTAGGCTGATGAATATGACAAGAAGATGGCAGGCCAATTCCTTCGAAGGCGATTCCCAGGCCAAAGGCATTGAACTTGAAAAGGTAGGAGTTGAAACTAAACACCTTTAACTCTGCCATTCGGATGTTCGTAAGGGTTCAGTTCAGAAACCGCATTCATACCACCTAATTCCAACCTTCTTTTATCGGAGGTTTGCACTATCCGCTGGAGCGCTCAGACACAACTACTGGTCCATTGTGCTAACATGCAGATACCTGATGAGAAGGGGCTTCAGTGATGAAGAGCTTAGATGTTCGCCACTCACCACGTCAATCATGAACACCCGCCAGCTGATGCGGAAAACTACAGAGGAAGTGCTCTGCTGTGCCATTCACAGCACCGCAACCAGGACAGGTGGTGGTGTCGCTCAAGCCCAAAACATTTAAGTGTTTAGCAAAAGCTGGCCCGAAAGGACGCCTACAAGCTACCTGCAATTGATTCTCCTGAGATAGAAGAAAAGACGCAGACTTTTTGCAAATGTTCGGGCGCAGAAGAACTGTCTGCATCCATCGCAGTCACGCCACAGAATCTTGTGTTCACGAGAAACCCAAGCATCAATGGAAGACCTGACTACAGATGCAGACAGACCCAACGCAGGTTCAGATCCTGAGAAAACTTCTTCGAGCACTAATTTGGATGTAGTAAGAGGGTTGAGCAGCGCTTTTAATTCACCACGTGATGGTAGTTTGAACTATATCGAAGAAAACGACCAGGTCGAAGTTGTAGGTGTTAGTAGTAAGGGTCGCGCTGTTGCAAACGTTACCTTGCTGGCGCTTTATAAAGAAAAGACAGAATGATCACGATTTAGATTATTAAGTGATAGCTTACTTTTATACTGAATGCAATGGTTTAGTGGTTAAGTGCGTTGGACTACTATGCAAGGGGTTCTTACTTACTTTACTTAACGGGCTCCCGACCCGTGAAGAGTCCCTGCCTGAGATACGGCTGCCTTCCACCCTCTGCGACCCCGAGCACACTGCTTCCAGTTGTCCAGACCAAGCGCTCTGGCATCTGCGATGGCTTGGTCTTTGAAACGGAGGTTCGGTCTTCCTTGTCGTTTCGAACCTGGGGGCTGATATTCGAGATCCTCTTGGTTGGAGCGTTGTTGTCCATTCGCTCGATGTGGCCGAGCCAATGTAGTCGACGAGTTTTAGCTTTTCGGACTACATCCACATCTTGGTACAGCTCATAGAGTTCGTGGTTGTATGTTCTCCTCCATTCGCCCTCCTCGCACACAGGACCAAATATCCGTCGAAGGATTTTTCTTTCAAAGGATCCCAGTATTAACTCTCCTTTCCTGCTTATCGTCCAGTACTCGGCACCGTATAGTAGAACTAACAGAATAAAGGTTCTGTAGAGCACACACTTTGTCCTTCGAGTTAGGAGTTTTGAGCCCATTTGTTTTGCCAATACGAAGTAGCAGCGGTTTCCTAGGGTAATTCTTCGACGGATCTCCACTAAGATGTCATTTGTGGAGTTGATGATTACCCCGAGGTAGATGAACTCCTTAACTACCTCGAAGTTGGTGCTATCAACAGTGACATTTTGTCCTAGTCGGTGGACAGATGATTGTTTGTTTATTGATAGCATATATTTAGTCTTGTCCTCATTCACTCCAAGGCCAACTAGTTTCGCCTGTTTTTCAATAACCGTGAAAGCCTCTATCACGGCACGCTGGGATCGACCGATGGCAGGTTGACACCTGCCCTGCGCACTATCTGCTCAAGAACAAGATTGAAGAAATCACACGACAGCGCATCTCCTTGCCGAAATCCCGTGCATGTTTGAAAGAGTTCAGATGAGCTGCTGCCAAACTGCACATTGCATCGCGTGTTATCTAGTGTCATGCGACACATCTGGATCAGTTTTGACGGGATCCCGAATTCGGCCATCGCCCCAAAAATCTCCTGACGATGAATGCTGTCATATGCGGCTTTATTTATATCCGAGGCTGCCATAGTCTCTCCCATAACTAATGTTTTTGACGTGGTCGGGAAGTTACCCCGACGGCACAACCCCCAACCTGGAGGGCCAGGCCCTGTTCTTGATCCTAGGAAAGTGAGTGAGTTCTGCCGTTGACCCATCAAGGGCTCATCCGCCACCAACTCTTTTCCAACACCCTGGCTTAGTGTTGGATATCCCTATAGACCTGGGCTTCAAATAAGTCGAAGCAGCTCATATAGGGAGATCACTTGTTCCACCTAACTGGAACTGTGGACGCCGCCGTTGATCCATCCGTAGAATTCGTCACCGTCCGGAAACAGGAGAAGTGCCTTAGTGAGCTGGCACTCCTGGCTGGGGTTTCCGGTTCAAATCTGACACGTATTCCTCGTATAGGATGTTTTTATTCGCTGGCTCACCTCTTGCGGACGCCTGAGAAACATCCAAAAGTAAGAACTGTCATGGGAAGCTTCTCAAAATTAAAATGGTTGAATAAGCCGGGCATTAGGGCCTGAATGGGCCGCTTACGCCTAATATTTCTTTTGTTAAAGTCACTTTACAGAGCCAGGGCCAAAAATTTGCTAACATCACAAACAGTTAAAATTATGGCACTTAGCAATGCGAAATATTGCCATATTCCAATAACAGAAGCTTGAGCCTTCATAGAGCCCGAATGAACCCAAAGTGAAGGGTTTATAGCAACCTTTTGGAAACGAAAGTAATCTTTTATTGAACATTATCGAAAGTTGAATGTTAGTTGGAAAGTTCCAATTGCTCATCTACAATCTACAATAGGCTTCATTAAATGGCCTAACTTATGATTCAAGTGCACTGCCGCTTCCTCCATTGAATTCAATCGACAACACTTCAATAAAATCCCCAGTTGAAAGAAATGTGAAAAGCATATCCATTAAAGTTTTAATCGAATTGACTTAACTGAATGACGGCCATAAAGTTGACTACCTCGTCGTGGTGGTGGTAGTTAATGCAGGTTGTCATTGTTATGGGAAGGCACAGCAAGGACTCCACTTCACAGTCTACCACAACAATATTCATTTGTAAAGGTGGATATTCGCCGTAAGTGGTAATTTTTTTTTTCACACGTAAAGCCTATAATTTATGTGCTTTTTGGTTTAAATTTTTTCAATAATTAAAGAACGCATTATGCATTGCAATCATTTGATGTGAAAGTAAATAACTGAACGAAAAATATTGGCTCTTTAAAGCGATTGGAGAATGCTTAAAGGCGAGCCTGAAAATATATCTTCGAAAAGTTGAAGCACTCATACTCAGAAACTGGTCTATTATATTTTGATACAAGATTGCTACTTCCTTTTACTTTGATTATTTATCCGACTTTCTCATAAAGCAGGCACTGCAGCGAAAAAGAGCTTAGATTTCCGCCGTCGTAATATCAGCACCAGAAAAGACGCGACATTCACAACAAAAATACTCCGTGATGTCTTCGGCTTCTGCACAAGCATCGTAACAAGTTGTATTGATTAAGCCTAGCAAATTTAGGTAGACCGTCAGAATGCCTGCTGGGTGCTTGTAAATTCCGCAGACTTCCCATACACATTCGGTCGGACTAGTTTCGTCTGCCTGCACCCCGAAGAATCATGCAAGCGAATATTGTGTCTATATGAGACCGATTCATCAATGAGAGATCTTACTATAGGGATGCTGGCAGTCCGCACATACATTTAGTTACTGAAAAAACTTCTTCCGAAACTTGATAAGCAAATTCGTCACAGATCTTATTTCCCATGTTTGTAATGTGACTCAGCCCAAAGAAGACTCGGGGTGTTCATTCATTCAGCCAAGTTTAAAGAGTTCTTGAGTTATAGCACCAATTTTGAAGCAGGGAAGGGATTAATTAGGGCCCTAAGAGTAGTTTGACTATTGACAAATATATAATATGAAAAAGTATAGACCTCTGCATATAATATGTGCATGTGCCTCCCTAACAGGGAGAAAAGCCTTACGTTGTCACATTCCACGAAAGCGCTAGTACCTGAATCCTAACAGTCTTCAGATCCTTGCCAAAAATAATCTTATTTAAGGCTTAGTGGCTCATACATGATCTAAAGTCTAACTTTACCACAAATTGTGCGTGCGAAGATATATTTTTGACACACCAAAAGTTTAACTCAATATCCTACTTCCTCTGCAGCACTCAGCGATAAACTTTTTAATTAGGGATTTGATCCTGGGTCCCCTTGTTTACCCAACAGTCACTATACCCACATAACATAAATTGCAATTTGCGTTGCCTTGCAAATTTGCTGCATCGAATAGAAAGGTTGGGAATGAACGCTTGTCATATTGACCAGAGTATATCATGGTGAGCAGTTATGCCATTTTTGACATTTTTTAAGCTAGATCTTAGTTACTGAACGGTCACCAGGTCTGTGGAGAGTCTCTGCCTGCGTGGCAAGCGGCTTCCACTTATAGAGACCAAGCGCGCTGGCGTCTTTACATCTTGGTACATTTTAGGAGTTTTGATCCGATTTTCAAAACTGCAAGAATGCCCGAATTTGGCAATTGACATGTAGAGCTTCGAGCTCCTGACGATGAGTGCTATCATATGCGGCTTTGAGGTCTATGAAAAGATGGGGTGTTCCGATTTAAAATTCAAGGATTTGCCTATATGAAAATTTGTCGATTTGATTTGGCTTAATGTGTTGCAAATTAAATGCAGTACTGCCAATTACTGCGGCTCTTTCAGGACTTAGCATCACATTTTGTAGATGTGACGCAAAGAACTGAAAGTTGCCCTTTTACCTCCTACCAAAACACGACATCTATGTGTAAAGTGTTCCACTAATAGACCGTCAGAACAAGCAGAGTTTTTATTTTTAAGCTTTTGAATTGCCGCGCCGTAGCCAAGAGGTGGATTTTTTCTCCATTGACTGTTCTGCCTCTATTCGCTATCTATTTGCTTTTTTCCCTTCGCAGGTTCCTATTTAAAATAAAACTAAACTTTAAATCAAAACAATGCGATCGCTATCGCCTAGAAAAAAAAAACATTCGCGAACTGTCAGAAATTTCCAACAAGAGTGGCTATTCTCCCGGCAGTCCAGTCGAGGGTCGCGTTCGATGGGAAAACCTTAATCGTTAGTTAGCTTACGCTGATGTTTCCAATGACGTCCGCTGATAAGATAAAGTACATGCAACCGAAAGCGAGGAAAGAAAAATGTGAAAGTCAAAACCACGAAAAATTTTAAATTTGGAAATTAAAGCTGAAACCAGAGATAAAACCGAGGTGGGCGCCACACAATTTGATGGCCAAATTGTGAAACCGTAATTTGTTTATGGTACCGTTCCGCTGTAAGGAAAGAACAAAGAAACAGAACAACGTTTTTTTTTCTACCACGTTATAACGGCTCCGGTGGAGCTGGTCACTTTATTCTAGAAAAGAGTATTAAAGTTAAACATTTTTTTTTTTGCAAGCGAATAGATAAACTATTTTTACTGCGAATTATGACCACTTTCGCGTTTTCCGAACTTTCAATAAGAGTTAAAAGGAGTCGCGAGTCCCGTATTTTCTCGGGAGAATTTACGGCCGAAACCCAACCAGACCCATCTTTCACAAAATCTTTCCCTAGCACAACCGTTCACTCTCTACGTCAATCAGAAAAAGACACTGACACCACACTTTACTTAGCTTTTTTTTTGATTCCCCTTTTTTTCCGGGTGATTCCCTTGCAACGCTCTGCTATTCCTCCTGTCCTCCGTTTTCTCTTCTTTTTCAAATTCAATCTCACAAAAAAACAGAATAGAAACTATTCGAAATTTTTTTTCCTGATTACTATAAAAACTCGTTAGCAAAACTAAACCGGCAAGCTAGCTGGTCAACCAAGAAGTGACGACAAAAATTTTCCTTTGTTTCAGCTCGGACGGTATTTGGCTCACACATTCATATCTTACATTCGTAGTGGGTTTCCACTTATAGCGTGCAATAGACGCTCTCCTTGTGTTGGAGATTGTCTGTTATATCCCCACTACCTTCCAAACATCCAAGCGAACCAACAGGAGACACTATTCAGCTACAAGGGAGCATAGTTTGCCCCGGTGTGCGAGTGTCTCACTGTTACCCTTTCGCCGTTTCTCTCTCACACTTTTCACTCTTATACCCCAAACACTTGAGCTTTCCGTTACTGGAAAGCCAGGTTAAGGTTGAGTGTTCAAACCTCGTCCGACAGGGAACAAAACATTAGCTTAGGTATTCTTTTGTTTTGAACGATCATTTAGTTTTGTAACGATCGTTGCGAAACCAAATAATATCAAAACGTAAACAAGTGTTTACGAATACATTATTATTATCGCGCGCGATATTGTTGATTATTAGGAGAAACCTTAGGTAAAGGTTAAGGTTAAGGTAATCTACATCTATTCCGCCCCCTTTGATCGGGCCAGTTAAGAACTCGAAAGCAGGTGGACAGGAGGAACCAAATAACCCCTCCAGCGATTAGAATCAACGTGGGCTTACCAAAGTCCCCCGGAACAAAAAGCAAGCCAAGTGTTGTGTCAGTATTATTAAAATTCGCGATCTTTAAACTGTCTGGTGGGATTTCGTTCAGATTTTGGGGTGGGGGATCTTGCCGAAAGCAGGTCATTCCTTACAAAACGCTTTTCCTTTGTTTTTTCTTTATAGTGTTTGTGTTGTCATCCGCTGATTTGTGTCGCATTTCGCGTTGATGTTCTTTTGACATTTGTTTGGTTGGTATTTTTTTCTTCTGTTGTTGTTGTTGTTGTTGTTGTTGTTGTTATAATGCAGCGTGATTTCATTGTGAGGGTGTTTCACGAGGCGGTCCGCCAACACTCCTCTGTGGCTCCTCCGGTGCTCCCCCGACGGAGTAGCGAAAGATATCGTCACCTCCTCCCCCATCGAACATTTCTTCCTACCGGAACTGTGGTAGTTCTTTCGCAACTGTTTACTTGGAGCTTTTGACTTTGGGCCGTCCACCCGTGCTCCTCAATTGCTGGACACCTGCTCCTGGCGCAATATTCTGCAGGCGGTGTTTAAATTGCTGGGGCGTTTAATTGTTTTTCGGCCGTCCGCCTACGACCTGACGCAACTGTTGTACGGCCCGGTGGTTATGGGCACCGTACTAGGTCACTGCTTTTGCCGCCGACTAGGATCCGATTCGAGCGGTTCGCTCATCCGTGTGGCTCTCGGTGGGCTTTCGTTCTTCGAAGTGTCTAAAGCGGAACCCTCATCCGGGTGGCTTTCGATGGACATCTCTCTTCGCAACCTACGTCGATATGACTAGAGCGGAACCCTCGTCCGGGTGGCTCTCCACGGATTTTCTTCCTTGACCGTCAGCGGGACACTCATCCGGGTGGCTCACAATTGGGGTAGGCCCTCGATGTTTCGGGTTGAGAGGTGATGTATACCTGTGGGGGTGGTTCCCTCAAGGTTCGTGGAACCCTGGTTGCCCTCCACTTTCCTATGACCTTGGTGGTTCCTCCCAAGAAAAGAAGGGATTGGGTCTGGAAAAGATAGGAATAGAAGGTGGTTCTTGTTGCGCGAAATATTCCGCAACAAAATGGCAACAACAACTTTCTTTTCATTTTACATAAAAATCTAATTTTATTTTTGTGTTTGATTTGTAACTTGCAATTTTATCTGCCTCAATGACGCACCGTCACTATATCTACCCTTTCTCTAGAACGATTTTTTTTTCGTCGAACAGGTCCACCAATCATATCGCTATAATTATTCAACCAGTTTGCACCCTGTATAATAATATCAACATCAATATGCTCCTCTAACTGCAATGAAAGTCAAACCACAATCAAATTGAAAATACTAACATCAAGTAATTTAAATAATTTCCTCCCAAAGGAACTGCAGCATGATTTCCATTCATAAATATTTTCCCTAGTTTTCTCCATTATTTGCTTAGTAAAGACATTCTCAAGTTCGAAATGACATTCCTTTTTGCTTCTTCGCCACTACGTTTCGCGGTTGCATGCATTTTCGCATACTTTTCTGGCAAAGGACGAAGAGTATTGAATTTCGGATGAAATTATAAATTCACAACAAGACTCGCACACACATCCGCTTTGCTTCTGTCATCCAATTTAATTCATTTTCCGTTCTTAATGAGATTGGAAAATCTAGAATTTGAAATGGAATCTTGTTTTCTTATTTTTTTTAGTAAAGCAGCCACTACCCCTCTAGTAAGGATTTAAATAAAAAAAAGGTCAGAAATGGAATTATTTAGAGGGATATGTTGAAGTTATTTACTTTGTGTCTTCGTCAGCTTTCCTTGAAAGCAAAATGAAGTCCTTATTGAAATATCCTTAGCAATTAGTTTGAAGTTATTTAAAATGAATGCCATTCCATTTGACTGTTATCTTCTTTGAGGTCTCCCTCCGAAGTAGTAATAAGACGCTTCAAATTCTCCATTTACGATTCTTTAACCAAGGACAACAAATCACCTACCAACCACCCACACCCACACACGTACCACCTGTCATACCTGGGAGTCACGTTTGTAAATCGCTTTTCGGTTAAATGAGTTGTGAAAAACCATTGGGCTGAATAATCATATGGCAGACCTGCGGGCAGGAACATGCAATCAGACATGGAAGTGGAACTTAGATTGATTAGGGTGAAAAGTTCGGCTCGAGGTACGGTTCAGAGTGTGAGTGTACCATTTGCGAGTCGTCGGCGACTTGATGTCGCCTTCACAGATTGCTTGGAATTTGCATAAAGTTGCTATGAGCAACTTGATTGAACTGTTGGCATATGTTGCTGCAATTATTCAATCAGTTCTCGGCGGTGTATGAGGGAGATGCAGATACTTCTCATGGGAATTTGCAGAAAAACTTTAAACTTGATTAAATGCGTTTGATTCGATTTCAATGACAACGCCATCAAGAGAATGTCGATAGGATTTTAACTTTGTTGAAAAAAGGTAAAGGTTTGGTAGTTTGAAATTTATCCAAGAAAAGTTCCTTAAAATTTCGCCGAAGAAACTTTGAAAAAAAAAAAATCGATAAATACTCTTTGAAAGCGTTTCATGGGTTATTGATGGAAATTGGCATCCACGATGGTTTGGGCTTGTGGTCTGCAATCTGGGAGCTGCCTATGTAGTTTAAGTGTCTTGGCTTTTGGACTGCATCCGGAACCACGTACATGGATTTCGTGGTAATATTCGCCCTCCTCGCTCCCATAAGAGCCAATATTAAGTGTCGTTTATGGTGTAATCAATATCGTTCGCATAGCTGAACTGATCTCTTGAAGATAGTGCCTTAGAGCTCCTAATGATGAATATTATCACATTCTGCTTTAAGGTCGAAGATGGTGAGTTCCGATTTGGAATTCTTTGCAGAGACGTTCACACGGTCCGTTTATTAGGATATGCGACATTTGGCAGGGATATGCCTCGATCGTTCTTGCACGATTGCCTTTCTATTAGATGGGACGTATGGGATTGATGGTTCAGTCATTTGTCAAGGGAATGATTTCTTCTATGCCAAAATAGCACTTCTATATTTAAAAAGCTCCACTGCTGAAATATCAGAACCATGCGCCTTGTTGTTCTTAAGCTATTTAACAGCCTAGTTTACCTTTCCTCTACATCGACTGGACGTGAGTTCTCCTATCTGCACCTCGGTGACTAGGTTTTCTTCGCTTATTTCGAAGAGCCTAAGTTCCGGTTATAAAGATAGCAGGCAGTTGCTTGGCCTTCTTATAAAGTCCCCGGCTGTTGTTTTGATTGCGAAACTGGAAGACGCGAGTAATTGTTCTTCTCCCTTCTCCTGGCTCGATGTCATTGCCCTTCTGCAGAGTTCCGATGTGTGCATCTTCTGTCAGCTTTTTAAGGTAGATATTCGAATCAGACGCCCTTTTCTCGGGGGCGGTTTCGGGTACCTCTTTGGTTCCTCCGATATTGGGAGCAATGGAATGAACAGTAGAACGTTAATCACTCAGGCTCTCTGTTGACTCTGGCTTCTCCAGGTTCTGCTATGGCGTCAAATTCCTTCTTCTGCGCAACTTGCAGCTTTTTCTCTTTAGACAGTCAAACTCTCAATCTAGCTGCAACAAGAACGCCGTCAGAGTCGACATTTGCTCTCTGAGGTGTGCATGTTCAAGATCTGCGGTTCCACTATCTGGAGAGCACTATGTTGATTCGTGGATCATAAACCTTGGAAACCTTGTATCACCGTATTACGAGCTGCTGCAAAGTCAATAAGTCGGCTTCTATTATCGTTTCGAGGAGGCGGAGCTCACCTCCTTTAGATTGTAGCTAATTTTCGAAACTATTTGCAAGGCTTATAATTAGTTATTTTTTACGAGGTCGAAAAGTAACCCGAACGGTGGTGCAAAGCTGAAACTGGATACACAGGCTGATTTCGGTGCCAGTAACCCATATTAGGGGTGTAAGGGCTGCCTGCTGTTGGTCAATAAATAGCTCATCTGCCACCATCCCTTTCCCAAAATAGTGAATAGTCTGAAAACTTACCTTACTGACCTCACACCCAAATATGTCAAAGTAGCTCTCATAAGGCCATCATAACCGTTTCAATTTAGTGAATTTTTACCTTTCTCTTTCTAAGATGTACTGAGGACTTCTAAGACTCAATGATGCTGTTTTTACTTTCTTTTCAACAGTCGCACTTTTAAGTCCGGTTGACCGAGATCAAATAGTTATCACGGAGAAGTAATATATGCACAAATGATGTGTAGTTTAAGTAACAACACTGGGCATCGCCAAGTTGTTAGTGGTCAGTGTAAACCCCTTTCTACAACACCCGAATACCGTTTCGTTTTACCTTGTCCATAGCATTTGGCTACGTATAGCAGAATGTGAAAAATACGGACTCTGTAGTGACTGCCATCCAAAGTGCAGCGGTTTTCCCCTGGTGTCCCTTGGCATTTCTGGCTAAATGGCTTATTCAATAAACATAATATGCGTAATTGATCGGGTGACAGGTGATTGCCCAGAAACACAACACAGAGCGGGTGTAACGATCGACTTATTGAACACTCAATTCGACGAACATGTGATATCGAGCAATGGTCCTGTCGATTGCCCGCCTAGATTGTATTATTTAAATCCTCAAGATTTTTTGTTTAAGGGGTTACGATATTTACGATCTAAATCGTAGCAAACGCCTGTGGTCACATTTTGACCACTCGTTGAATCTCGCTGTTTCTAAATTGTTTAGAATTAATTTTAAATTTTAAATTATTAATTGTTATGACCACCCTATACCTAACATCGACCACCCTATACCTAACAAAATTAATCCTAACAGGATTATTAGATATCATTCCCATTTTCCATGCATGCACCGTTAACAAGTGGTTAGAGTATAAAAAAGACATAAGAATACTGAAATAAATCACTCTTGCTTTCACGTTCAAGTCAATTACGTAATCATTTAATTTGCTTCCCTCCACCAGAGGTAAGGAGCATTTAATCAAAACTCAACTCTGGAATCAAAAGAGGCTCCAGGTCTAAACATAGAAAATCTGTCAAATCGAGACCGCCCATCTCGCGTTGTCACCGTTACACTACCCCAGCTTTTAGGCTTCTTTGACTCATACAAAAGAAAATCAGTCATCAACAAAATTATTTTTATTTAAATTCTTTTATATAATAATAGCATATCTTTTACATAAATTATAAAATAACAATCTCTCATCAAACATTTGATATCCTACAATCGCTAAAACAACTTGTAGGAATCAAAAAAACGCTAACCGCATCAGAAGAGTTCAAAACATTTCAACTTTTTGATATTGCTACGTTACGGACCTTATGTGTTTTTTTATGTCAAATTTAAAGTTGAGGTGCAAAGTTGTTTAGTGACAGCTTATTAGCGATTAGACCTTAGACGTTAGTCAACGCTAACAGCTTTGTGTTTTCCGCTTAATCGTTTTGATTGTACTTCAAATCAATAATGAAATTTTCGAGATATCTCAAATTGTTTGCGTTTTATTTAAAGTAGATAAATGTAAGTAAATAAAACAAAAAGTTTTTAGAGAATTATCTTCTTCTCTCCATTTAACGACGAGATTATGATCAGGATTACAGGGATCATAACCCTCCCAATTCGCAGCATTCCTACTGGTCCGCCTCTGGGGTTCACCGGTTCGACTTAGAAAAATATCTGCAGGCATCCCGATTTTGGATCACTTCATCGTTGAGGCCAATCAAATGCTGGTGTTTCTGCATTTGTGTGATCCAGGAGTTTTTAGGCCTGCCTCTCTTACGCGATTGTAAGGGAACGTTGATTGCCATTGCCTTTTTGACGGGGTTCGTAGAATCCCTCCTTTGAACATGATAATACCAACTGAGTCGGCCGTGCTAAAATTTTTCGAGATGGGTTCTTTGACGTGAAGGCTTCCTCGGAACTTCTAATTCGATCAAGCCTATGTGAGCGCCGGACGCACAACTGCAGTATAGAGCCTTCCCTTCAGCTTAGGGGACATTTTTCGGTCACAGAAGATGGCAGAGTTTTCCTGCCACTTCATCCACCTTACGCTTACACGATGATTGATGTCGTCATCAACGGTTGCTTCGCTGTTGATCATTGATCCCAGATATTTGAACTTTTCACACTTGGGAACCACCACCCTATTCAAATAAATGTCTGGAATGGGTTGGCTTGGGTCTGGAATGGGTTGGCATGGGACAGATACTCTGTCTTTTTTTGGTTAATACGATACCCATTCCCTTCTAAAACATCTACCCAAACATCAAATGCTCGTTGCAGGGAAGTCTGATCATCACTTATGATGGATAGCAAAGAATAACTGATGCACTTTAGGGTCCGTCACTTTTCCCTCAAGCAGATAAAAAAGATAAAAAGATAAAAAACCGCAATAAAGAGCAAAGGACTTAAGACACTTCCCTGGTGAACACCGACTTTAATTGGAAATTCATCGGTGACTCCTGCGGGACATCTGACTTTTGTTTTCGCTCCCTTGTACATCCATGATCATCTGTACGTAGGTTTCAGAGAATTATCTTAATATTTTTTGTTACGATAGAAGGATCTATGACAATTGTGTGTGAAACAAAATATCGGCCACCACGGCATCGGTGGCATACCTCTATCCGATGGTTCCATATTTTTAATGACTCCGAGACATAATTGAGGTTCAATGTCGTTAATGTGCCGAATTATCTCATCCTTTAGGTCTTGAATTGTTCTTGGCTTATTGACGTACACTTTTTTTTTTAAATTACCCCAAAGAAAAAAGTCCAAATCCACATGATCGTGGCGGCCAATTAACATCGCTCCGACGTGAGATAACACGGCCGTTGAATTTCTCACGCAAAAGGGCTATTTTTTCGTTGGCTGTGTGGCAAGTGGCATCATCCAGTTGGAAGCACATAACGTCCAGGTCCATAGAAGAAGAAGTCCGTTTTCATCTCGCGATAGCAAATACCATTTTTGGTCGACCTCATTTTCGAAAAAGTACGGCCCGATGACGCCCCCAGAACGAACTGGGCGTTTTCACATTTCCTACAGATACAGCTTGCTGAAATCTGCGCACAATTCTACCGATTGTGGACACATTTGGTCGATTATGCTGACCAAAAAAATCTCAAAGTGATTCATGATTTGAACGGCCATTTTCGTAAAAGGCTTTAACAATCCTAACGCGGTGCTCAATTGTGTACCTCTCCATGATTAAATTTGTCAAACACTGAAACAAAGAAATGTCAAATTAGGTTGCACAAAAAACTAAACTCACAATTAACATCGTGCACTCTGGTTGGACCAATCTAAAAAAAAAAAAATAAAAATTGTCAAGCCCTTGGAGAACCCGATTTTTCCAAGAAACTTCTCCTTTTTAAATACCTAACCAACGAAAAACTAATTACTAAAAGACTTTCAACATTTTGATGCCTAGGACCTTCCAACTTTATATTATTAGGGATTCGAAAACGTAGCAACTCACCCGCATAAGCCGTAATTAACCCTTAAAAGGTAGAATACCTCTTTCTTGCGAAAAATATTGCAAACATTTCCCGATATCCATGACATACGAGTAGGTATTATTTTTAATAATTTACTCATCTCAACCATCTCAGCTATCTTTATTAAATCCCCTTCACTTCGCAACACTCTGGGCCGAATCATTAACCTGTGTCACCACATCGCCACGCATTATGATCCATAAACTTTACGGAAGGCGGATATGTTGCCACGAAGTATTGGGTTTTTTTTTTTTTGGTTCAAAAAGCATATTAAAATATCAGCACGGCGAGTGCTCCGAAACCGAAACAGAAACCGCCACGGCAAACAGACTTTCACACACCAGATATAGTCGGTAGAAGTCGGTCCATTAGGCAGCACAGAGGCAGAAGAGGAATTTCATCCTGCATTCCTAGGCGTTCCTCGCATCATGTCTCCATTCGGCGGGTCATGCATGCTCTTTACATTGGCATCAACGCCAGCCAGATGAAGGACCTATTAATAATACATTTTACGAGTAGGTAGGTAGCGATGTGACTACGAGTCTTTCTCGCTGTGGAACTCGATACTTAAGCGTTCTGGTCTTGGTAGTCGATACGTGTCGGTCGTCATATTTACGATCCAGACATGTTGAAATAACTTTTGCAGAACTTTAGTTGTTGTTGCTGTAACTTTAAAGGAAGTTGTTGCTGCGTTTGTTGCTTATAGTTGCACTTTTATATCTGAATGTTTTTTGTTGGGCAAACGAGAGTGTAAAATGGAAGATAACAATGCGGGAGTGCGCAGGCAGAGCCATTTGAAGAACGTGCCAACAATATGGTTAAGGAAGTTGGGTGCATGAGTGTTCCGGGCCAGTTATTTTTTTGTTGGTGTAGTTTTGCAATGATAGTCTTGCTTCTGGTGAACGTGCTTCATGATTATTGTGTTTGTTGCTTCTATCTTGTTATGGAAACTTATTTAATTGTGTTTTGTACGATGTTGTGTCCTAAAGGAATAAAACTAAATGTACTTTGCCTGTTATACACCTTAATAAAGTCGTAATGACCCGTAGAAGGATACTTGTCTATTGTTGGAGGTACTCGTGAAGTGGTCATATGTAATTGTGAACCCTACTTTGAATTTTGACACATCTTTAAAATCCGCTTTATGCACAAAACCTTAAAAGTCAAATTCAAGGTAAGCCTAAGCAGCGTCATACTTCATTTTACTGTATAAAATGCAACGTCCATCTGTCTGTCTGTCTGTTCTTCCATAACTCGAAAACTATTCAACCGGTTTTTGTGATTAATTTTATCGTTTATAGATAAGTTGTCAATTTAAGGATTAAAGAGGGGGAGTGAAACTTTCCAAATTTCTGTGCAAGCTCATTGGCCATTGGTAGAGGATTTCGTGTTCCAGGAGAAAATCACTGACCCAAAGTGATCTATCTTGTGCCAATTTCTGATCCATTTTCTGATCCATGAACAGTAAGTTAAGTACATACAATGTTTTTTGCAGTCAGAAAATATATAGGGTCCGCCATCTAAAGTTTTTTTTTCAACTAGTGCTTATTTCGCGAATGGTAACACTTAGCTCATGTCTGATTTGACAGATAATTAGTTTTATCCTTCCGCTGAACAAATATGGTTGTGTATACGCTTGACATAGAGAAGATGCCGATCATCTTTTCAGATGAAGCTCATTTTGATCTTGGCGGGTATGTAAACAAGCAAGATTGTCGCATTTGGGGCACAGAAAACCCGCACGCATACATTAAAAAGCCGATATACCCAAAGCGAGTCACTGTTTGATGCGGATTTTGGTCCAGAGGCATAATTGGGCCATTTTTCTTCGAAAATGAGCAATGAGTGGCGTTACAGTCAATGGCGATCGTTATCGGTCCTTGTTGAACGAATTTTTGTTCACAAAAATTGAAGAGAAGGATATTGGCAACATTTGGTTTCAACAAGACGGCGCTACGTGCCACACAGCCGAAGCTACACTCGATGTTTTGCGCACTGTTTTTGAAGATCGCATCATCAGCCGCAGAGCTGATGTCGTTTGGCCACCGCGGAGCTGCGATTTGACACCGTTGGACTATTATTTGTGGTGTGCCGTAAAAGAAAAGTGTTACGCCGACATGCCAGAGACAATTGACGCTTTAAAGGACAATATTCGTGAAGCCATTGGTGAAATACAGCTGCACACAATCGATAATGTGCTTAAAAGTGGACCGATCGTGTAGGCTGTTGCATGGCCAGCCGAGGCAGCCATTTGAATGAAATTATTTTCCTTTATTAACCGGAAGGATTGTACTTTGAAATAAAAAAAGAAATTTGAGAAAATATTCAGTACTCATAATTCATAAATTTTTTTTTTATTTTGCCTCCTTAAGGAAGAAATTACAACGATGATCTTCGGCCAGTTTTTTAACCCTTATCATGTACACATGGGTCAAAATTTGCCCAAACGCACGTTTTTAAGGGCACATCTTGGGTGTTTTTGAATATTTTTATTTGAAATTTCTTTACATTTAGTTTTTTTATGTAATATGTAAATACAACTGCAATACAACTTTTACCATAAAGGGCGATTTTTTAAGCGTAGTTTTTTTTTTGAAATTCAAATAAAACACTCAAATTTGCATTAAATATTCAAAATCTGAATCGATAAATAGTCCTTTGCCATTTACGTTTTAAAGACAACTTCATGTAAATGTTGCGGCGGCTCCGTTGCAAATGGTCCATTCGGAAGGTCCAATTTTGCGTCACTTTTTCGAGCATTTCGGCCTGTGGTCCACGAATTACGCGTGTTATGTTATCCTGTAAGGTTTCAATCCTGTTCGACTTGTCCACATACAACGACTTTATATAACTGCAAAAGAAATAATCAAGAGGCGTTGAATCGCATGATCTTGGCGGCCAACTCACAGGAATTTGCTCCCCAAATTCATCCTTCAACATTTCCATTCTCTCACAAGATGTGTGGCATGTGACATGTCAATCAAGTTCAACTCAGCCAACTGGGGCAAACAAAAAGTCGCACATCATGGCTCGGTATCGTTCGCCGTTGACGGTAATGTTTCTTTCACGGTCGTATTACAATTTACAATTTTAAATCCATTTTTTATTATCTTTCAATAAAGTCTAGTTTGGAACTAGACAAAAATGATTAAATCTAACTTAAAATTAACAGGATACTTATTCTAGATTATTGGTCCTTATGCGGGAATCACTTAATACTATTACCTTTCGGCCTTAATAAATAATACATTTTTATTATTTAAATATCATTTTTGTTTACAAGAAAATTTTTTTTAAAAAACTTGACTCCTTTATTAGTTTTATTTTTATTTAAAACATTAAAAACTTGAAATCTAACTAATGCTACTTAAAATTACTAATCTAATACTAAGTATATCGGGGGTGATGTGCACTCGCCGCCTCATCGACAGAGGCAACGAGTGACCCACCCCCCACCCCGTAGTCCACTGACACCGAAATGTGTCATTCGACTCTCGGAAACCGACACTTTGCAGCCGACATGCAGAGCACAAACTAACCAACTTAAAACTACTTAAGACTAGGAGGAGTTACGCTCCTCTTCCACTCTTTCCGCAAGCCACCAATAGTCGGTGAATTGTTTATCCGTATCAATTTGATCCCTCCCCCCTATCACGGTACTAAACCGAAGGAGCTCGGGAGCATTAGCGACGGCTCCGTCGAAGGTGAGCCGCTTATCAGTCGCTCTGCGGTAGCGGTGGTATAGTACCGGGATACCATCCCTCGTCTGTACCAGCTCTTTTTTATCAATATGGAGAAAAGCCTCTGGCGGAACAAAGCCACATCGGAGCGTTCTCTCCATGTGGGCTTCATTGGGGTAGTATGCCCCGAAGATAAGGCTATTATCGTTTCTTTCCCATAAACCACAGAGCTTTTCTAAGACCCATTCACCAAAAATTAGACGTTGTGGTAGGTCATTTGGCTACAATTCTTGAATTATATAGGCTTCCAAACCCAAATCGACACGTAAAATTTTCCTGAGAACAGCGACGAATAACATTTCACGATCCTCATTAACATTGGACGCTACGACTGCAATATTCTTTTCGGTACGCACTGCACGCATGGGAGTCGATGGTTTAATGTCCAACACAGTGATTCACCACGAATTTTGATAAAAAATTTCAATAATTTGCAATCGTTGCTCGTTTGTAAGTCTTTCCATGATTAAATGGCAGAGTATACTGAAAACTTTTCACTTTGACAGATGACGTTTGGATGCCATTACTTATCAGTGCTGCCAACCTGAAATACTTAACTCTTAAAAAATCACCCTTTATTAGTTTTTATAAAACGATATTTTTTCTAACAAACCTATGTTGGGTTACTTTTGCTGGCTGGTATTTTTCGATCCCAAAGAAAACCCTTTTGAAAATTTGTAGAATCGCTGCAAAGGAAGGCAAATTTTTATAGCTACAATTTATTCTTCGAAAGTTTCCAAAAATATCGAGGGTTATACGTTGCGTAAAAAGCTCGAAACAATATCGTCACAAAATGGAGTTTCAGAAATAGTAGGGAAAGGTATTAAACAAGAAACATCATTCACTTCAGATGTGTGCGGCACTGCATATGATATTTTGGTAACATATCACGGGAGATGTTATTTCAAGAAATATACTTCATCTATTCTGGAAATAAAAATGAGTTATTTACTCAAAAAAATACTTAAACGAGTTTGCCTTGAGCCTGTAATACAATGCACTTGCTGAATAGCACAATTTACGGAACTCATAATTGATTTACTTTCTCTTGTTCAAGGAATACTAGTTAAATTGTGTTATGGGTCCATGTTATTCGCAAGTTTATACCTAAAGCATAAAGACTGTAGGCCCGGACAAAATCTAGGCTATCTTGTAGTTATAGACCTCATAAAAGGTAGACACGAGGTTATAATAAGACTTATTGGGATAAAAACCCTCCCTCTTCTATGCATTCCTAATGGCCCGCCTGTGGGGTTCGCCGGTTTGACATCATAAAGTATTTGCAATATCAAATCAAATGCTGGATTTGTGTGGAAGCTTTAGGCCTATTTATTCGGGATTGTATAGGAACGTTGGTTAACAGTGCCTTTTTGACGGTTTCGTAGAGTCCCTTCTTTGAACATGGCAATACCAACTGAGCTGGTCGTTCTCCAATTTTTTCAAGACGGGTACTTTGTTCTGAAGGCTTTCTTCGATTTTGAAACTTCTAAATGGTAGAGTAAGTAATTTACTTCACACAAGGAAGGAATCGAGTTTTTAAAAACGAAACTTTCTCTAGTAGGAACTAAAAGAAGTTGGGCGTCACAAAATTTAGTTAAGTTTTTAATAAAATATTTTAATTTACTAAAATTTGTTTGCAAAACAAAAACTTACTAGCGCCATTTTGTGATTACTACACAGAAAATGTATTGGGCAAATTGGACCCACAAATACCATGTGTGTGTTTTTTTTTTAAAGTACAGGATAAGCGTTAATAGTTTGGTTCATGCGGTAACAGCAAATGCGAAGAGTATGTTCAAGGCGATCAATCTCGAACGCTATTTGTTATTTTTAAAAAATTTAATTTTAAGAAAGATGATCGACATATATATGATTCTCATAGTAGCCCTGTTTGCTAGTTGTATTTTTTAAATTTTCATACTTATCTGGAACATATTTACTATAAAATTTATTAGTGGATGCAGCTTTATACATTTGCAAGGAAATATCTTCTTCCAAGTCGATTATTTCCCTCTGAAGTGAAGGCTTTAAAAGACTGAATAAGTTTGCAGCCGTCAGTCCATTCTGCCGCTTCCCCAATTCCGCAAAGACTTGGAATAGAATCCTTAAAAAAACTTCATTGTCAGAGTTGTTCTTTTTATATCCAAGAATTGTTGGGAAATGAATAAATTCGTATCTTGTAAAATCTTAAAAAAAAAATTCAGCTTTTTTTGTAACTTAGTGTTGAGCGCAGATAAATATTTTAGAACATCTACCACATTGCGCTCTTTTGTTATGAACTCATGCGTATCCATAAGTTTTAAAAGAAGGAGATTACTTGTTTATTTATTAGCCAGAAATGTTCCATGACTTGACCTTTACTAAGCCAACGAACACTGTTGTGTTGCAATAAGTCAGAATAAGCCGAATCTCATTCAGAATCAAAGAAACTCCTTGAGCTGTCGGTGCTGAAGAGCAGAACGATATCTCTAAGTTGTCCATTACTTATTTTAGTGTGGTTATCCACAATATGCTGTCTGATGAATTATGCCCTGATAAGATATAAGACCTGCATTCGTGTCTCTGATTCTTTTTACTAATCCTTTTTCTTTGCTGGGGCCCCGTCAGGTGAGAGCGATACCATTTTATCATAGCTTATGTTGGATTTTGTTAACAAAAGTATCCCAAGGTCTCTTTTGTCAAGTCCAATTGAATAGGTAGGTAGGTAAAGAGTGTTTTTTTTAGAGGTTGGTTTTCCGAATAGACATAAAACTGACATTTTGTGGTCAAATCTGGCAACTCTAATGTCATCTATGTTCAGTTTGGTTTGCATTTTCATCATGAACAGCTTGATAAATGAACAACGCTTGCAAATCGTGTAAATTTATTTCGAAAATAATGGTTCAGTTCGCGAAGTTTACCGCAAGTTCCGTTCATTTTATGGTCGACATAATCGTCCATCAGAGCAATTAATTCGGTTAACCATGGATCGTTTTCGCACTACGTTTACTCTATGTGATAATACGCATCCGCAGAGACGTCGAACAATGCGCACCGAAGAAACAATTGCCGCTGTAGAGCAAAGTGTTGAAGAGGACCCGAATGAATCGAGCTTTTGGAGCTTTGTCCATCAACTTTATGAAAGATTTTGCGCAAAGATCTCCTCTTACGACCTTACAAGATCCAGCTTGTGCAAGAATTAAAGCCGCGAGACCATGCAATGCGTCGTGATTTCGGTGTATGGGCCGAAAATGAGATTGATAGCGATGCTGATTTTCATCGCAAAATTTTGTTCAGTGATGGGGCTCATTTTGGGTTGAATGGCTACGTCAACAAGCAAAATTGCCGCATTTGACCCTTAAAACGCCATTACATCCACAAAAACTGACTGTTTGGTGTGCTCTATGGACTGGTGGAGTCATTGGGCCATACTTCTTCCGAAATGATGCTGGAGAGTCAGTTACCGTTAATGGAGACCGGTATAGAGCCATGATAGTCGACTATTTTGTTCCTGAATTGGATGGCATGAATGTGGATGAGATGTGGTTCCAACAAAACGGCGCTACATGCCACACAGCGCACGTCACAATCGATTTATTGAAGGAAACATTCAATGATCGCATAATTTCGCGGAATGGACCTGTCAATTGGCAACCAAGATCGTGTGATTTGACACCATTGGATTATTTTCTTTGGGGATATGTGAAGTCGCTCGTATACGCCAACAAACCAGAAACGTTAGGGGACTTGGAAGCCAACATTCGTGGCGTTATTGTCGACATACAGCCCCAAATGCTTGAAAAAGTGGTTGACAATTGGCGTCCACATGCACGAAATCATATTTAAACATTAATGGCATAAAATTATCCTTCCATAGCGGTTTATTGCTTCGGACTGTAACCCTATGTGAGTGAAGCTATTAAGAAGTACCGCCACAAGACGAGTCTCCAAACGTTTCCTATGAGGTTCTAATCTATGGAAGGATAGAAAAAACAAACAGAATCAAACAATAAAACAACGAAAGTGGCATTAAATTTGAAAAGAGGACATTTTCATAAACCGTTGAAGAAAGAAAACCATCTCTATCAAGAACAACATATCGTGATTATTTGAGGTGAAGACTTGGTAACTGAATTGTGTCAGAAAACCTAACGCGAACGCATGTTCATTTAAAAAGTGAAAAATCTCCTTTCTACTTATGAAAGCTAACTTCGTTCGGTTTTTTTTTGGATTAATAAAAATACAGCCTAGCCCCGGGGAATAAACCCTTTGAAATTTGTATATCTGTTTGGCTATGCACGGTGTTTGCAGTTGTACCCACATCAAGTTCAAAGCAATGTTCCACTCTTAACTCATTTACCATCAGTAATTCCTAAATCAAATTAAAACCGTAGCCTTTAACCCTTTGCCACAGGAACGAGGAAAGAGAAAACTATCGCTAACGTGATGCTCAAATAGAGTTCCTTACGAGTATGTGGCCACAAAAAAACCGTTGAATACAAAGGATAACAAATTAAATTAATTTCACAAATCCCCACTCCAACAAGGTAATGAAAATGAATTCCCTTTCAGTCACATATATCCCCACAATCGTCAGGACACTACAATGGTTACCACAAAAAAAATAAAGAACAGCTTCTCTTGGCAGCGCGAATAGATACGCTTCTGCTTCCATCTGTTGCCTTTGTCATTTCCGCAAATTGAGTGGATTCCGTTTCCCATTCCTTTCGTTTTATAATACTAAAAAAAAATGGAGATGTCCTCTACGCACTCCGCATTTATGTCGGTACGTACCTAGATATTCGTATTCCTTTTTCCTTGTCCTTCTTGTAAATAAAAAAAATTCTGTTTTACCTTCACAAAAATCCATCCTTGACTTGAAATAATAAAGCTGCATGACAAACAATGAAATCCTGCTTTTTACCGTTTTGGTGACAGACCAAAACTACTCCATTCTCATTTTGTTTTTATTATACTCTCCCAAGAAGGATGGGGGGAATTAGACGCGACAGATTTTTATCCTTGAAGTGTTTGCTTCCGTGATTTCTGCTGAATTCACCCAAATAGTAGGGGGGGACAGAGTGAAAAATAAACAGAATATATACGAGCGAGTATAGTATAGGAAATAGCAATGAAGGACAAATAAAATGGAAAGGATACATTGGCGACAGCGACTGTCATCCTTGACAAACATTAAGACATTACGGTCGTATGTGAGTTAGAGACACCGGAAGTAGTTAGACAAAAATTCACATTCAGGACAAAAGTCCATTCTGTAATAAAAATAAACATTGTCATTATCCTTGCTCTGTTATTTTGAGTGAAAGTATGTTAATTACAGTTATATAAATACACAGACACGAATGAAAGGTTTTTTTTTGTGTAGGTTTAAGTTTCTTGGTGTTCCTATATTCGAAGGTTTGTGATGGGAATTATTGTCCCTTCGTTAAGGAGTGAAGTAGACATTAGAAACTTCCTTTATTTGCTGTTCATGTCAAGAGCGACTGCATTTGATGATACAAAGGATATATTTGATGATGGCTGGCAGCATTCGCATTGCTGTTTCTGTCTTTCTGGTCTTCATCGAATTCAATTTTGAAACCATAATACCTCCTAAATGTGTCAGAAATCCTAAACAATATAAACCTCATCGATAAAAGGGGACAATATTTCGTCCTGAGTGAGAGAACGACAAACGTTCAGCCTACTCAGTAGCAAAGAGTAACATGCTTTGTTCAATTCTGTACAATTTTAATCTCGAATTTTACTTGTCAAGAAGGAGGATTCCTAGAAAAAGGCAATTCAATTTTTGGTGTTGAGAGTGAATTATAAATTCAAAATAAAACAAGGCAGTGTCCCAAAAAGCTAATAACGCAGACAATTTTTCAAACAAGCTTTTAGCTGATGTTGAACGTCTCTGTCACTGGAGGAACATATCACTTGGAGGTAATTCTTCTAATACGCATTAAAGAACTGTCAGATATCTCTCTTTCAAATCTCTATGGGTTAAGTTAGGTTAGGTTAAGACAGGGGTGTGATGTAAGATTCACAACACAACACTAGTCACCGACCATCGGACCATCGCGATTCCTGAGGAACCGGTTGAATTGGTACTCAAACGGTACTTAGTCAAAAAAACCTTTATAGCCAAGCCAAGTCTATTAAAGCCAACAAGGCCTCCAAAGCTTCGAAGAAGTTTCTCTTGAAGAATGCTTTAAAAGGGAAAGTGTTCGCATCACATCGTATGTGCGGTATATCCTCAACAGCCTGAAGATCACCACAGAATCTGCAGGTGTCTGTATCTGACAGTCCGAGTCTCTTTGCATGTTTTCCCATGAGGCAATGCCCTGTCAGGCTTCCTACTATTAGTCTAAGCTTATCCCTACTAAGTTTCATAAATTTCGTGGAACTCTTACGGTCGAGAAGTGGCCATAGAGCTTTTGACACCGTGTGTCACCCAATACTTGACCATTGCGCGAAATTATGCGCTCATCGAATGTTTCCTTCAATAAATCGATTGTGACGTGCGCTGTGTGGCATGTAGCGCCGTCTTGTTGGAACCTCATCTCATCCACATTCATGCCATCCAATTCGGGAACAACATAGTCGGTTATCATGGCTCTATACCGGTCGCCATTAATGGTAACTTACTTTTCAACATCATTTCGGAAGAAGTATGGCCCAATGACTCTACCAGCTCATAAAGCACACCAAACAATCAGTTTTTGTGGATGTAATGGCGTTTCCAGGGTCTCATGTGGATTCTCTTCACTCCAAATGCAGCAATTTTGCTTGTTGACGAAGGCATTCAACCCAAAATGAGCCTCATCATTGAACAAAATTTTCGCGGTAAACTTCGCGAATTGAACCATTATTTTCGAAAATAAATTTGCACGATTTACATGCGTTGTTCATTTGTCAACCTGTTCATGATGAAATGGCAAACCTTAGAGTTGCCAGATTTAACCACAAAATGTCAGTTTTATCTCTATTCGAAAAACCAACCTCTAAAAAAAAACACTCTTTACCTACCTACCTATTCAAATGGACTTGAAAAAAGAGACCTTAGGATACTTTTGTTAACAAAATCCAAAATAAGCTATGATAAAATGGTTTCGCTCTCACCTGACGGGGCCCCAGTGATGATTGGCAAAGAAAAAGGATTAGTAAAGAGAATCAGAGATAAGAATGCAGTCCTAATATCTAATCAGTGCATAATTCATCAGACAGCACCTTGTGGATAACCACACTGAAATAAGTAATGGCCAGCTTAGAGATATCGTTCTGCTCTTCAGCACCGACAGCTCAAGGAGTTTTATTGATTCTGAATGAGATTCGGCTTATTCTGACTTATTGCAACACAACAGTGTTCGTTGGCTTAGTAAAGGTTAAGTCATGGAACGTTTCTGGCTAATAAATAAACATCTCCTTCTTTCAAAACTTGTGGATACGCATGAGTTCATAAAAAAGAACGCAATGTGGTAGATGTAGCTTTTTTTAAAAGATGTTCTAAAATATTTATCTGCACTCAACACTAAGTTACAAAAAAATGTGATTTTCGTCGCAAGCTAAATTTTTTTTTTAAGGTTTTGGAAGATAAGAATTTATTTATTCATTTCAACAATTCTTGGATATAAAAAACTACTCTGACATTGAAGTTTTTTTAAGGATTCTAAAATATTCCTTAGGTTGATAGTTCTTAGGGTTATTTCCTCAATGGAACCGTTTCTTATGCAGAGGGAAGGCTTTATATCAGCAACCTCACCACTTTTGGGTAGCCCTCCTATTTTTGCAAGCTCATCCGCCTGCTCATTGCCTTAAATACCGCAGTGTCCTGTGCCCGATCGATCTCATCTGAATTTGCTGAGCCGCCTTGAGGACAGCCTGAACTTCTGATGGAAAGACGCTGCTTGTGCCCGGTAGTCTTGTAGATACTCTTAGTTCTGGGTCTTTTGAGACGATCCCAGTCCTTATTTCCTCTGTCTTTTTCGAGCCATCTGTAAAAATTGCAATTTCGTTTGGTTTGATAATTGCTCCATCTCTCCGGATGGAGGAATGTCGAAGTCAACTAAGGACTCTACTCTACTCTACTTAAATTTTTACAGGTTTTTGAAGACATAAGGATGTCTTGACAGTGTTGGATAGCTACGAGCTAGAGTAAAGGACCACAACACCGGCTAATAACAATGGGTCCATATGGAGGACTTAAGTAATGCGAGACGTAAGCTGATGCCTAACCCAACCTAACCTAACTTCAGAGGACTAACAGCAAGCAACAGCAGACTGCGAATGACAATCAAAAACTTAATCCTTACGTAAGGGTATATAAGTTTTGTGACTCCACAAGAGAAATACTAGCTTCGACACTGTTCTTAGCGCCAAAAGCTGCTCTTGTTGCGATCCCCCCCATTGGTCTTCTGAAACCAGTATAAGGTCAAACTGGGGGAAACTAGTAGCTATGGCCCAAGTCAAGGGGCTCAGCAGGCAATGTTGGAAAAAGAGATGGAGTTTGGAGAAACGGGGCAGGTGGATTGATCATCAGTGGCACTGAATGGATTGGGCACAGGCATGTGGAATGTGAGCTTCTTTACCCTGTTTTAACGCAAACCCTTTTATGGTGGGAACAAAAGACGACGCGAAGCACACAATCTCCGAATGTAAGAGATAGTCGCAAGAAAAGCAGGGATGAAGTAAGTCCTGAAAGTGTTATCACTAAATTAGTGCCAACTAAAGACTTCTGCAGTATGAAAGGCTCTTCCATTGTATTTATATTGAGAGAAAAGAAACGAGATACAGATTATGGTTCTTAGGCCACAGGAAAACTAATGAGACGATGTCCAAATGGACAAAACGTACCCCAAGTAATCCAAAGATGCAGTTCCGTGATGATTTCGAAACCTTAAGTGCGGAAAGTTTAGTTCACAAACACACCAAGGTGGTACTGATCGTCCTGCTGACGTTTATTGATATATTCTCACTTAAAAAACAAACACAATCCTAAACTTTCAGGAAAAGTTAAAATTTAACAAAATACACTCATGGCTGCCATGGAAAAAAGTTGATTAAATGTACCCCCACAAATCTCCACCTATAGAATTTGAAATTAAATTGGTAATTGAAATTTCATCGCCACCGGCCGTGTGTAGATTTTAATTAACAAATGCTGTATGCGGAACGTTTGCCAAAATACAGCCCGCAGGCTTAATTAGTATATGAATGAAATACTCAGGATGTGACACAAATGACTGGACCTACCTCGACTCCTGGCGGGCTGCATTTACATATTATTTATTGGCCAATAGATAGGCGGCAAACAGACGATGCTGGCAACGTTTATAGGAATCGATAGATGTCAATTAACCCCACCCTCCGCACAACTGCCAGTAGTAATGAAATGAAATGAAAATCGATGAAATAAAATTTCTTACGCAGTTCGATTGTTTTTGGAGCGCAAATGGTTTTTTTTTTTTTTTTTCGAAAAAGAATAAAAACCAATGTTGGACGCCCAACCAAGAGAGACATAAAGCATCCTTGAAAGACCGACCAAATCGAAAAAACGTTCTGTCGAGTGGCATGAGAATCGTTATTGAGTCGTCGCCGCCGCCGCCAACAGCACTAGCCGTAGAAGTTGAAAAGTCGTTATCGTTCTGGCTAATGTCTTTGGGAAGGACGATTGCTGGTATGGTATTACCTTGAGGACATTGCCAACAAAGCGATTATGTTTGCTTTCGATAAAGGTGAAGATAAATGCGGATTACTACAGAGACATGGTTTAGCATTTCACTCGATGATGGCGATGTATACCAAATGATGGTATCAGATGCTGACAAAGGGAGGGAATAGTAAGTGTACGTGTCGTTGTCAGATAATGCATACACTAAAATCGTGACGGAAATAACATAATAAATATTAACACGAAATTGATAAGGATGACAAGATAGGTTAGATAGGTTCAGTGTCTCGATGTGATTGTGAATAAAATGCGAAAGCGTGATTGATTGATTTATTTATTTCAGGAGCATTTCTTTCATGAACCGTGTGCATGTAGCTAGTGTTGTCTATCATTACAAAGGAAAATTGTTCATCAATATATGATTTATGCGACCTATAGTTTAAAAGGTGTTTCAACCAGATGTGGTGGTTTGGGATCATATTCAAGGGCATAACGGCCATCCAGAAAGTGCGATGGGATGAAGTAGGCAAAAAAGGATGCAAAACTGTGACAATTAATACGCTGAGTGCCGCAAGGAACAAAGACAGCGTAGTCATTTGGGTGCGAATTTGTGATTAGAGGAGGACTTAGGAAGAAGTCTTCGGCTTCGAAGTCGACGACAGTGAGCGTCTGTTCATAATTTGAATCAGGGCAAAATACAAAAACTTAACGCTGAGCTCACGTCTCCATATAGCTAAGAAGCATTTTGTAATCTTCTCGATAAGACGTATGGTGAGTGCCTCAAGTATGACGTCAAGATTGTTCTTGACGTCATACTTGATTGTCTTGCCCCATCCACAAGAAAGAAGTTGCTCTGCTCTGAAATCTGTGCGTTCCATACAGAGAAATTAGTCTCTCGCCAACAACCTGACCTACGACCAAATATTTGAAAAAAAAACACTGAATTTCAGATCAATATTATAGGGGCAAGCTATACCAAGCCATGTTAAGTTTCGCCCTGCGTTTTCCCTGCAAAACGTGTTCATTTGGATGATTTACTGCTTCCAGCTGGCTGGACCACGGACTGTGAAGACTTTCATTCGCTGCGCAATGTCTTTAAAAGACGAGCTTTTTGTGATGAATCCTCAAAGTAGCATTAGAAATTGCTAACCCAATCGACCAAGTGCTAATCGATGAAAGAAACGCATCCAATATTTTAAAAGTGCACATGTTCGGATACGCAAAGAGGCTAAATTCAAAACTTGATTGTTAAAAATCCAAGCAACGGGCGGCTGGCTTCAAGTCCGGAATGAAAGCTTTTCGAAATCGTGATAGCTCCGAATTGTAGAGGTGTTCAATAAGCGTTTTCAGCAGCTTCTAAATGGGCATCACGTCGAGAGAGTGGTAGGCCAAAAAGTGAATTCGGGATCCCAGCAAAACTTAGCCAACTTCATCGCGTAACGGTAGAGAACATGCGGTACAATATGCAGTTTGTTCCGGCTAAGAGATGCGGTCTGATCTGAACCCTTTAATCTTATTCTGAAACAGGAACTGTGTAAGGCAAGCGCAAACATGGAAGTCACTATCTTCAGCAGATCAGTCTAGCTACTGGGGTAAGCGGACGATATTGGCATTATCGGTCGTACATGTGGCTTGATGGAGGCTTCTATGGGAATTGAGGAACACGCGAATTTAGTTGTTCTTGAAGTAAACGAGGACGAAAACATACAATGGAGCTTCTGTCCACAGTCCAGGAGGACAAAACCTAACTTATAGCGGCAGAAACTTCTAGGTGGCTAAGGAATTCATCTACTACATCTTAGTGGAGATTTTTTATTATCCTAGACACCTGCTGCTACTTCGATTAGGCAAAACAAATTGTCTGCTAGGTGCCCAGTACTGGACGATAAGGAAAGGGGAGCAGATACTTAACTATTTCGAGAGATGAATTCTCTCAAGATTATATGTGCCAGAGACCGTAAAGTCTTTGAGCGGTACCTTGCATTTGTTACGCAAATACAGAATTATAGATCATTTATTATGGTAACTATAAATTGACATTTATACAGATGACAATTTACTAAAACACAAAAATTTGGAGGTCATATTACTAATTTATTTGCAGTATGGGATATGAATTTTCAGAAATTTAGTACCTTTAAATGTATCTATAACCAAATTGAGGAAATGTATTAATACGCGAAATGAATTAAGCTAATGAAAAGAGAAAGCGGATATTCTAAAAAAAAAGAATGCTTTGCGACCTGCCTTATTCCATCTTCAATTATAGAATTCAAATCAGTGATTGTATGAAACTGGTTTCTTTACATTTTCGGTGAAGATTCATATTACTTTAGGATGAAAAAAAGTATTCCCTCAGTTATTTGTTTGAATATCGCCTAAAAATATATGTATTTTTTTTTAATACGGCAATTATTATATCTAGTTATTTGTTGGCAACAACCATTATACATTTTTTTTAATGCTGGTACCTCAACAATTTTTGAAATTGTGTTATTTTATGTGTGTAACTCAAATTTAGTTCTCGTTTTCTTAAGTTTTGTTTTATTATTTAATAAATCAAAGCAATCCAAAATATTTCAATATTGTTTTACAGTTTAAGTTCTTTATTTTATACCTAGTATCTGCTGAACGAGTTTCTACTTTCCAGTGCATTTGCTAGATGCATTCTATCTGTGGTGTAAATTTCATTTTGGCCATTTCCGTGTTGGATTAGATTCTATTTCCGGCATCTTCGTTTTTGGTTTGTGGCGAGGTCGGTGAGGCGGCGGGGGAAAAGTGGTGGATTGACGAAGAAATAGTGGTGAATTGACGAATTTACCCATACTTGTTTAAAAATATGATAGTATGGGTAAATTCGTCAATTTTCTGGAATTTTTCTGGAATTTAGCTTGTAGGCAGAGTGTTTTCCACTGGAAAGTTTGGTATCTCTTTGCTTCTATCATCTCTGATGGAAAGCCTTTCGGTTTCAGCGATCCAAGTGCCATTCATGGATAATGGCAGAGTGTTGAGGTTTCGCTTTAGTGACAGAAGACAGCGTTGTGTTTTGGAAGCATTAAATTCTACTCTATTGGTTTTACCCCACTTAAGAATACTGTCAGGGTCGGAATTTAATGAGCTTAACATACGTTGCCGTTCCAACCTCCATGCCCAAAGATGAGGGCCGTTGCCCAGGAAACGTATATGTAAAGCTGAGGGTGCTGTCATCGGCGAAGGAATGAATAGAATTAGAAGTAATAGATAGTAGATCGTTAACAAAAATAAGAAAGAGAGTCGGAGACAAAACGGAGCCTTGGGGAACACCAGCATTTATTTGGTAAGTTGCAGACTTGAAACCGTCCAAAACAACTTGTATTGAACGTTCCGAAAGGCAATTTCTAATCCATTGGAGAAGGTGCACGCATTTTAGACAAGAGAGCTTGATGCCAAACTCTGTCAAATGCCTTGGAAATAACAAGCGACACGACCTTACTTGCACCACCATGGTGAATAGATTGAAACCACTTTTCGGTTAGATATATCATCAAATCACCCGTGGTTCTGTTGCTGCTAAAACCATACGGTCATTAAGAAGGTTTCGCGATACCTTCCTTAAATCTTGGAAAGAAGGGACGTAAGTGCCAATAGTCGGTATGAGGAAGGGGAGGAGGATTCGCCTTTTTTTGGGACAGGCTAGACAAATGCTGTTTTTCATCTTCTCGGAAAGAGCCCTGAAGTATGGGACATATAGAAAAGCTTACACCTCTTCAGAACAATACGGGATATACCATCTGAACCAGAGGATTTGTGTATATTAAGATCTTAAAGTGCTCTTGCCACTGTACGAGTGCGAAACTTTTTCCGGTTTTCATCAGATGGGTTGGCCTTGTAAGACCGAAAGCTCACCTCTTTTACCCTGATAGCCTCTTTGCAGCTAGTCAGCATACCTTCCTTCGGGTGTTGTCTGACCAGAATGTCGAAGCCAACTCGAATTGTGTACATTAAAATCGCCCGCAACAACGATTTCAATGTAATGCAATCGGACAGCTCATCGAACTCGTTAAAAGTAGGATTGCGGTCCAAGTTTGGGCTTCTATAAATGAAAAAATAATGTATTGATTGCCTAAGTACGTGTAAAATTTATTTTTTTAACGGACTAAGTGTGGGCTTATGAGTTGTACCTTGCAATCTTATAGGGCTTGCTCTTAATTGTTAGAAGGCAGCGGAGATGGCATAAGGTTGCTTTCTTTTCGATCGGGCTTATTGTTTAAGTAGAGTCTGTTGAATTCTTTGTATCTAACCAAAGTTAAAATACATTCTTTATTACACATACTGGAGCTCTCGTTTTTAGAATATTTACCAGGAAGAGGAGAGTTTACGTAAAGCCCTATTTTGGTCTACTCTGTCCCATTATATGTTCCATATTTTGGGATTAAAACCGTCGCATCACCCATTTTTGTCAACCATTTATGTATTTTGCATAAATCCATTAAAAATTAACCAATGTTTAATATATGATGTTAACCGCAATATTATTTTTTTTATGAGTTTAGTCGAAAGCTTAGCGACCGTTTTTAATTTGAATGTTTTAAATAAAATATAGTTTTTCTAAGAAAATGTGGGGTGGCCGGATACTGGTTCAAAGGTTTTGAATTTTGGTGGCCCGGTACTGTTGCAAATTGATATTTTTTTATAAATAAATAATAACGGGAAGTGCGTAAGAACAATTTTTTTCTTTTGAACTTAAAATACCAAATGAATTTATTAGCGTGCTGCAAAGTTGGAATAAGAGTTAGATGGCCGGGTGCGTAGTTTTTTTAAAAATCAAATAAAACACTCAAATTTGCATCAAATATTCAAATTTTTTATTGTAATCGATAAATAGACCTTTGCCATTTACGTTTTAAAGATAACTTCATGTAAATGTTGTCCGCGTCTCCGTTTCAAATGATCCATTCGGAAGGTCCAATTTTGCGTCATTTTTTCGATGTGTTATCCTGTAAGGCTTTAATCGAGTTCGGCTTGTCCACATAGACTAACGATATTACATAACCCCACAAGGCGTTAAATCGGATGATCTTGGCGGCCAACTCACAGGGCCATTTCGAGAGATAAGCTGCTCATCAAATTAATCCTTCAACATTTACATTGTTTCACGAGCTGTGTGGCATGTGGCCCCGTCTTGTGAAACCACATGTCAACCAAGTTCAACTTAGCCAAATGGGGCGCGTATCCTGGCTCGATATCGTTCGCCGTTGACGGTAACGTTTCTTCCATGGTCGTCTTTGAAGCATTGGTAATTCTTGTTTTACGTATCCGTTAAGCCAGAAATGAGCCTCATCGCTGAATACAATTTTTCGATAAAACAGCGGATTTTCACATTTTTCACAGAGCACGAATTTTGATAATAAATTTCAATAATTTGCAATCGTTGCTCGTTTGTAAGTCTTTCCATAATTAAATGGTGGAGTATACTGAAAACTTTTCACTTTTCACGGAAACACACAAAATAAATAATATTTCGAAAGGATAAAGCCATTAACCCACATGCCAAGACCAGGTGTTACTTTATTCGCAATAAAGCAATACACTCAACCACCGTTCCGTCCAAAAGAAAATCTTATTAAACAGCCTTCAAGGCCTCTACCTTTGCCACCCTCCATTAAAAAAAAAAAACAAAAATATTGTATACCTACCTACAAAATATACGCCGCATGGAGAAATAATTTATTTTCATAACACCAAGCCATGTGGTATCTGGTTTTCATCTCTTGGCCGAAAAACAAAGCCATTTTCACGCACCTACACCGCGCGTCTTATTTCGGTTAAGTGTTTGCTGCTATGTCCGAATTGCCGAATTTTTTTCTGTTTACCGCTAAGAGACCGTTTCGCCACGGTCCATCGTTTAAATCATGATAATCCACCATTAAAAGATTGTACAAGATTGTACGAGCGCTCGCTCTCATTTTTGTTCGTTCTAATAACTCTCTTGTGCCATTTTTTTTGAATGACTTCCACCAAAGCCACCCCACAAAATTCACCCGTTCAACCATCAGCAGAAAAGACGTAAACAAAGTCTCGTGATAAAAGTTTTCCCATCGAGCACCTCTCTGTTGCTTTTATGTCTGTTGCTTCCATAGAAAGGGGTTGACGTTGGATTGGAAATGGAATTGTGTGAACCCCCCACCCTTACCTCACCGAGTTGAGCATACAAAAAGTTGTATATCCTGGAAAATTAGAACTTCACTTTGGCGTTCTCATCCTTTTGAATTATTTAGTAGGGGCAAAGTAACTGCAGTAACTTTTAACTTCTCGTAGGAACCCAGCTGAGTGTGCTGTGCTGTGTTGATTCGGACGGGAATTTATTGGGCGCATGCCCATGGACTTTTATTACCCTGTTGCTGTTCCACTACATTCCCTATCTTCCTTCTGGGCAGAAAGCTTTTTTTGTATTTCCAGGATTTTTACATTGTTCAGTTCAGACTTCGGAGAGATACAGCTACAGCCATGGAAATGGAATGTGTTCATGTTCAATCGAGCAAAAGGTACGTTTACCTGACTGGAAGAGCTCAGTTGTTCACTAGCTGTCGATCGGTATTGACGACGCTTTCGCGAAAAAGTATCTACACATCTAAACCGTGTCGGGGGTACTGTTCAGTTTCCTATACCTCTGCAACTGGGGATAGTGTTTGAATTTTTTATTAGTTTATTTTTTTCGCCTTTCCGTTTCCTGTACTTAGTCGTTGTCCTGTTAGCTGCTTCGGAATCAGATAAATACCTTTAATTTCATTTAGTCTTAATTTTGATTCGCTTTGAATAAGACGTGTTCCCGTGTATATCCTGCGGTGGAGGTGTGATAAATATCTTTTTCTTTCTCGGGATAAATAGGCCTCTTGTGAGATCTCACTTGTTTTCTGTTCGGTTGTTTTTTTTTTGTCTTTCGAAGATAAACTTTTGGAATGAGATTGAGATACAAAAGATACGGTGGCGCCAAGTGGTGATTTTTATGTGAATTCTTCCCCACTGAGTGAGTGTACGTATGTATGTGTTTTGTATTGGCGAAAAAATAAAAATTCAGAGTTAATTTTAGAATAATTTTCACATTCAAAAAGATACGAGAGTAACTCTGTTTGGTTGTCGGTATCGTTTCGTCTTGTCGTGGGTTTGGAAACTTGTTTCGCGTTCAACTACAAAAAAAAAAAAAACAAAAAAGAATATCTGCAAGGGTCTCAGTCTCAGTCTCCGTCTTAGTCTTAGTCTCGGTTACTTACATAAATTTTCGCGTTGTTTGTTTTCTCGGTGCGCGGCGACACCAAATCGTGTGGGCCAAGCGAGTATCTTTCAAAAGAAAATACACAAATAATAGTATCTCTCGCTTCATGCTTTGCATATGTGTTTTTGTATGAGTGTTTGGGATAAATTTAATGAATTTAAAGAGCGTTAAATTGTTGCAATTTGCAATTATCCACGGAACGGAAATAAAACAAGAGATAAACCTACGTTCGAATTATTGTTTTGATGGTAAAAGTTAATGGTTTTTGCGGTTTAGTTATACCTATCTGCATCGCATTGTTTGGTTGGTAAACCGCGGTGGAGAAATTCAATTCAAATACAAACGGATAATATTGATTTCCGCAGTGGGCAGCAAATTTAAATACCATATACATTGTGGTAATTCGTTTCGCTTTAAAAGGTGAGTTGGACCGTGCCTTTTGTATGGGTTTTGTTATGGTGTGTTTTTTTTTTTTTTTTTTTAAGCCTAAAAACTTACAAAGTTGGTTATGTTATGATTGCTGAAAGTTGGGTGGAAAATTGTGGTCTATTCAATTTAAAGTAGGTTTATTGTGGTTATGCAATTTTGGTCAACATTTTTGCAACCTCATTAATTTTTGATGCCAAATGGAGGCTGGATAGAGGAAGACATGTTAGAAGGGAAGCTGCAGTGGAACGAAAACATAAACAAATGTTTAAAATAACATTATGAGACCTACAACCGATTCTCTTGTACGGAGTGATGTGGAACTCCACTTTAAAAAACGTGGCAAAGTTCAAGGAGTTGCATGTCTCAGCATCACGGGTAAAATGCGAACCTCTTCTACAGCGGCGCTTCAAACCAAGCTCCACATTCTTCTGATAGATATCATTTGGATGTAAATGGCCTTTTATTAGCTGAGCCTTAAATCTAAGAGACTCCCATCAGTGAAAAGAACAAAATATTGAGACATACCATCATACCCTTGACCTTGTCTTTAACAGCAGATCGCTGTCAATATTAACGGCTGGGTCCAAGACTAAAAAACCAATCCCAAAGGATGGGTGCAGTGGCTTAGGGCTAAGGCTTAAATCCGACCTAAAAAAATGTATTCGCTGCCCAAAGTTCTTACAAAAGTCTGACAAACATTCAAGAGAAAGAACTGGCATTCCTAATAGGAGTATTATCTTGCAAGTGGAGGTTCTGGCAATCGCGGAAGCGCACGTAACGATATTACAATTTTCATAAACAACGAGGCGGCTATAATAGCAGTTTCTAGTAGTAAAATAAAATCCAAGCTAGGTCCAAACGCTAAAGCCTACTCAAAGCCTACTTTGCTCGCAGCATACCACGAATCTCTGCTGGGTCCTTGGACACAGAGACAAAGCCGCTTATGAACTGGAATAAGTCCGAAATGGACCATGATCGAGCACTACATAATTTCAATTTATTTATAAATAATAGAATCCTTGAGAAGGAATCTCATTAATGGAATCTTAAAATTAACAAATTAAATTGAAAAATTTATATTAATATTCATTAATTAATTACAAAAATAATCCAACGATAAACAATTAAAACTAATTTACAAAAATGGAGTGAAAATGCACAGCTACGTTAGGGTTTAGGAGATGGTTCTTTAAAGATCGGAGAAAGTCATTCAAATTAGACATATTTTTAATTTGAGTAGGTAAACTATTCCATATTCTGGCACTCAAAACGAAGAAAGACCTGCGAGTTTGCAAAGTTGAAATTGTGGGAATGTTGATGTTATTAGTTCGAGTTGAAATGGAAAAACGTATCTTTTCAAACAAATAAGACGATGTTCTATGCTGGATTAATTTAAAAAGAAATTTACACATTTCAATTATGAAATGAGACATTAGTGACACTTTAAAAACGCAATTTGTTAAATGAGACACATGATCAAACCTTCTTAAAGAATGAACAAAACGAATACATGAATTGAAGAAAGCTACATTTAATGTTTGTTTACTGATTGAGTCCATTCCACCGTATATAGGCGCACCATATGTAATATTTGGGGCCAAAAGAGTTTTGACCAATGTCAGCCTAATATTCTTTGGTAAATGTAAAGAGATTTGCCATAAACGCCGTAGACCTTCATATATTCTAGAAATTACACTATTTACTTGGTCATTCCATGTTAACGTTTTATTGAAAACAAATCCTAAATTTTGAACCAGTGACCAATTCTAGATAAATCCTCATTAACATTAAGAACACCATCTTCAAGAAGGCCTAATGGAAAAGAAAAATAGATTTGAAGTTCATCGGCATAGAGATGATATTTTCAATATCATTTATATACATACTAAAAAGTAAAGGAACTAGCACGGACCCTTGCGGTACACCTCTTTTTAAATAAACAAAAATGTTATCAATTGTAAATATCTAAAACAATGGCTTGTTTACGACCGCCCAAAAAGCTTTTGATCATTTAAATCGCGCATAACGAAAAATCAAATTTATGTTGTAACTTATATAGTAAAATATTGTGATTGACTGAAATAAAGGCAATGGAAAAGTCAAGTAAATTAAGGATTGTCACCTTATCTTCATTCATAGCAATGCGAATATCAACCGGGAATTTTAAAAATAGCAGAAATGCAGCTGTTTTTTTTTTAAAACCTGATTGAAGAGGTGACAATAAATACATAAGCCACCACTCTGTAATCTTAGAGAACGAGTGAAGAACAAGATTCGTATGAAAACCAACAACAGGTGGAAAGAACTAACGACATGCGAGGTATCAAGGAAGTCTTGGCCAGTTTATAACATTGACCGGACCATCAAACTTCTGCAGTTTGAAAGGCCATCGCTGTGTAAGCTGTAGAGGATGTGGAGACGAAGACGTCTATGAGGATACACCTCATTTCCTCTGTCACTGTAATTGCGACTTGAGGAACAGAATACGGACGACGTCCGATAAAGGGACATGAAGCCATTTCTAAAACCAACTACTAACCCCACAAAAGGGCATCACAAGTGTGGTACGGTAGGGTTCCTAACCCAACCTAACCTAAGAACTGTTCTTCTTCCTTCTCAAAAATAAAATTGTCGTTCGGAATCGATATTAAACTGCAGGTCCCTTCTATTCGTCTCAGAAAATGTACACGAAACATGGGAGAAACTAGGCTATATTTCCGGTATGGACCGTTTAGGCGTAATATTTTTTTTAAATTTTCAATTCTCAAGAAGGAATAGGTGGCGATGTCTTACGGAAGTCTTAGATATTCGCCTCTCATGTAATTAATGCAGAATAATTCAGGGAAGATAGTGCAATATACCCTGCTTTGGGAACCGGGTCACAGTGAAACCAGCGTGGCTGGTAATGAAACCCAGATTGGTGGCCAGTTTCGAGAAGCCTAGGGTTAAAGTTTGGAAAGTCAGTCTCTTCGTGATAGAAAGATTAATTTAGAATGTGAACAAAAAGCAACAAAAGAAGTGTTTGAAAATCGATCAAAAAAGCAAACAAAATGGAGGAGCATACCAACATCGACAAAGTTGAGGACACGTGGGATATGTGGGATTCCCTTCTAGACAGTCCCAAATCTTTGCTAGGGCATCGACTTTTAAACTTTTAAACGAACAATCCCCAGGCTATACTTTCTAGGAGCTAAGGATGAAGTTAAAAAAGCGGTCAAATACTTTAAAAGCGAAAAGCGATTAGGTCGGAAGAGAAAACCTTTAATTTTTTTGTTTTTTAAGTGCAGATGCCGGATACGGACTGTCAGGATTCTTATCTAAAAGCCGATCCAATGCCCAATCAATGGATATGCAATCTTCTCTCTTTGAACAAAAGAAAGAAAACTATGATAATTCGTGTACTTTAAAAGCTAAAAAAGTGTTTTTGAGAAAATTAGTGCTGTAAAATCATTTACATTGAAGGAACTTTTAATTAAAATGATTAAACATAAATGCAACCACACAAAATCTAGATACGAAATTTGGTTTGGCGGTTCCCAAACAAACAAACTGTCAAACCCAATTGAAGGGCAGCATTGTAGCACTCATAGTTAAGAACTTTTCTTCTTCCTTACCTATATTCGATGAGGTTATAATCAGGCTTATACCGATCATAACCCTCTCAATCGCTTCCTGGTTTGTTTGATATGTGTGATCTAGGACTTTTCAGGCCTGACTCTCTTCCTTGCTTGTTGATTAACCTTGCCTTTTTGATGGTGTTCGTATGATCATGGCAATACCAATTTTTGAGCTGAATTTGAACTTCTAATTCGATCAAGCTTCGTTGCCCCTACTGTCATGCGAAGAATCTTCATCTTATCAGCTGTCAAGTTTCCCTCATACTTGTTTATGATGCAGGTCCATTGCGAACCTTACTTGTAGCTTAGCAGTCAAATCTAAATCATAAAATAAAGCTAAGTTCTCCTTTACGCTTCATCCATTCCACGCTTACACGAAGAATGATTGTTATAAAAGGTAATTCATCAGGCGGTCCATTTGGAAGGTCCAATTTTGGGCGACCCGTTCGAGCATATCGACTGGTATCTCGCGAATAACACGAGTGATGTTGGCTTCCAAAGCGTCAATCGTAGCTGGCTTATTCCTGAAGACCTGAGACTTTACATATCCCCAGAGAAAATAGTCAAAAGATGTCATTACGAACGATTTAGGTGGCCAATTTACCGTAGCAAAACGTGAAATTACGTGCTCACCAAAATGATTTCTCAACAAGTTCATTGTTTCACGAGCGCCGACTTGTTAAAACCAGAGCTCACAGAGACCATGGGCTTGTATTTCAGAAAGCGCATAGTCCGTTGACATGATGGTAACATTCTGATTTGTCTTATTTTTAAAGAAATATAGACCAATGATTCTACTAGCCCATAAACCACTCCATACGGTTATTTTTAATGGATGTAATGTCGGTACTCTTCGGGTTGCTTATCAGCCCAAAAACGGCAATTTTGTTTATTAACGTATCCATTGAGCCAGAAATGGGCTTAATCACTGAACAAAATTTCACGATAAACACCGGATTTTCATTGACCTTTCCAGAGCCCATTCACGCAAATTGAAGTCGCCTGGCTTTCATTCTTGCACAAGTTAGATTTTGTACCCTTTAAGGCCGAGATCCTCATGTAAAATACGCCAAGTTATCGAATACGACAAGCCAAGCTGCTGAGAACGGTGACGAATCGATTCGTCACGGTCTTCGCGAACACTCTGAGCTACAGCTGCTAAAGTCTCACCACTAGGTGCCAGGAATGGAAAATAGCTAAACAAAAAACAGTTCATTAACACTCAAAAATAAATGGACATTAAAGAAGTACTTACTTACTTAGGCGGCGGGGTGGACCTGGGCCTCAAACAATAAGTCTCCATTTTCGCCCACTAAAGCGAGGCCCTTCTCAACTACGTTGCCCCTCCGGATTGGAGTCGAAGATTCCGCGGGCTGGAGCGTTGCATGCGGCATCAAATATTTTACAAAAAAAGGTTTCTTTCGAAACGATAAAGGATTAGAAAGAGTCCATGCTTCGCAACCATACAGCAGGACTGGGCTTATAAGAGTCCTATATAGAGTGTCCTTAGTTGTTCGGAAGAGGGCTTCACTATATAGTTGCCTTCTCAGCCCAAAGAAACAGCGATTGGCAAGCGTTATTCTTCGTCTAATCTCTGAGGAGATGCCGATTGTAGATAAAGTCCCTTACAACCTCAAAGTTATAGCAGTCGATTGTGACATTCTGGCCGATTCGTCGATGTTAGGTGTCCCTTTTCAATGACAGCGTAAATTTTCTTTTGCCCTCGTTTACCACTAAACCCATTTTTGCAGCTTCTGTTTCTATTCTCTCAAATTCACCAGTGACAGCTCCATGTACTCTTCCAATAATATCAATATCGTTTGGCGTATGCAAGTAGGTTAGGTTAGGTTAAACAGGGGTGAACTCGAAATCCTCCACACAACAAGAGGCACTAAAACGGGCCCATCGCGATCCCTGGGGCAACCAGCTGAATTCACAATTCAAAAGGTAGAAAAACTTAAACAATTTCCCTGGTAAAGCAGACACCCTGCAGTGACTAAGAAGGCCCTTGAAATCCATGCCATATATTTCCTCTAAGTTTTCAAAAAAGTATTTCCCCAAAATTTGCTTCGAATGCGCGCTATTGCCTCACATACAAGTAATTGAACAGACTTTTGAAAGATCGTACCTTTTGTGTTGACATGTGAGTTTTTTTGTCACAATTTTTTTTAAATATATTTTAACGAAGTCACATGGCAGTGCGTCGCCTTGCCTGAATTCATTTTTGACATAAAAGTTTTCGGTCAAGACTTTACCGACCTTGAGCAGCTAACAGCGAGCTTTCTCCATCATCTGTACAGACGGACAAGTTTGGTATGGATGCCAAAACTAGACATGGCTCTGCATAGCTCGTCTCTTTAGATGCGGTTTCAAAACCGATAAAATGGTAGTGTGTATCGATTTGAACTTCTGTGGATATTGAATCGTTTATGGACATACCCTTATAGTTGGCGCCGTTTAGAGCGTCTTTTTTCTTGTGAACCGGGCAAACGATGCCGAGGCTCCATTCATTTGGCAAAAATTCATCCGACCAAATCTTAGATATAAGTTCGTGTATGCTCTCAACACCAAGTCATCTCCTGCTCTGCTCTAAATAGATTATCGGGAAGACCGTCCGGCCCGGCAGACATAAGCTTACATATTGCTATCCCCACTGCATCTTTGTCGGGTGGACGGAATTCTTGTCTTTCATCGTCAATGGTGAATGGTGACAGCGGAGTTTGTGTCATCTTCACTGTTTAGCAGTCTACAAGATCTCTGAAGAGAAATTACTGAAAATTAGGCTAATTGTACTTTTGTACTTGATCAAACTCAATTGTACCGATTTCGATGCTGGATGTGTTCTAAGCGGTCGAGTATCATCCACTAATGTAAACTGGGATTCAAATTTACGAATGGTATTGGAAGGAGTGGTTTCAGTAGGTCGATTTTGCGGCACTGTAAGTTCCTCGAATCGCACGAAAAACATTTCTCACAGAACGCTGATTTTCGTAATACAGCTGAGCAATTTGGAGACGCTTTTGTGATGTGAGTCTCTGCATTATGGTTTGCCAAACACTCTGTCAAAAAAGGCCTATTGAAAATAAAACCTCATTACCTCGTTGCATTATTATTTTCTGCATTTGGTCGCCTAATAGCTGCTCAAAGATCTTGATGCTATTTGACATCAGCTTTCTCGGTTTCGCGTATCTAAAGACAAGAGACCTCCTTCCCAGTTGAGCCAGCGTGATTGTAATCACTTTTTTTTGTAGCAAAGAAATATATGTATACCTGGTCTGGTCCTACAATCATCCAACACGAGCAAATGCTCAAAGTGAATCAGAAAATTTGATATTTACAAAAGAATAAATGTATCTTATAATCCTCCGCTCGAACCATTCAACCACAAAGGTTGATAAGGAAATATAATTATATTTGGATTTCCAAGTATTTCACATGAACAAATGAAAATAGAATCCGCTTCAAAGGAAACGAACACAATTTTGAATAAGGGATTCGTTCAATTGGCGTCACTAACGAGCAAGAAATGTACAAAAATAAAACCTTTACGAATGAAGTCCTAGCCTCAAATCCTGCAGGATGAATCAATATTCAATATTTTAAATATTGTCCGAATTATTGAATTGAATTTAAAGGACGTCAACCAATAACCAGCGATGAAGAATGTAGATAAATCTATAGAATATATCCTCTATTTATAAATTACAATTTTTTTAGTGAAAAAAAGGAAAGCATATACAGGGTGTTTTTTTTCGTTTTAATGCGCATTGATTTGGCTTTATTGAAAGGATAATTTTATGCCATTAATGTTTCAATATGATTTCGGGCATGTGGCCGCCGCGGCTGGTTCGAATAAAGACAAGTCTAGAGGTCCAATAGTCAACCACTTTTTCAAGCATTTGGGGCTGTATGTCGGCAATAACGTGACGAATGTTGGCTTCCACGTCCTCTAACGTTTCTGGTTTGTTGGCGTAGGCGAGCGACTTCACATATCCCCAAAGAAAATAATCCAATAGTGTCAAATCACACGATCTTAATGACATGTCCATTCCGCGAAATTATGCTCTTATCGAATGTTTCCTTCAATGAACCGATTGTGACGTGCGCTGTGTGGCATGTAGCGCCGTCTTGGTGGAACCACATCTCATTCATATTCATGCCATCCAATTCGGGAACAAAATTTTACGATGAAAATCAGCATCGATATCAATCTCATTTTCGGCCCATACACCAAAATCACGACGCATTGCATGGTCTCGCGGCTTTAATTCTTGCACAAGCTGGATCTTGTAAGGTCATAAGAAGAGATCTTTGCACAAAATCTTCCATAAAGTTGATGGGCAAAGCTCCAATTGCTGTGCACGGTGGCGAATCGATTCATTCGGGTCCTCTTCAACACTTTGCTCTACAGCGGCAATTGTTTCTTCGGTGCGCACTGTTCGACGTCTCTGCGGATGCGTATTATCACATAGAGTAAACGTAGTGCAAAAACGATCCATGGTTGACCGAATTAAATGCTCTGATGGACGATTATGTTGACCATAAAATGAACGGACATTGCGGTAAACTTCGCGAACTGAACCGTTATTTTCGAAATAAATTTACACGATTTGCAAGCGTTGTTCATTTGTCAACCTGTTCATGATGAAATGGCAAACCAAACTGAACATAAATGCTATTAGAGTTGCCAGATTTCTATTCGAAAAAACAACCTCTAAAAAAACACCCTTTATATATATATATATATATCTGTAGCAATCCCTAATAACAAAGACTAGAAATTGTTCAAATAATATAACATTCCCATACTCAATCCACATCACCACTACCTATCGTCCCTACATTTTGCATCAAAGGCTTTCACGTTAGAGAACAAAAAAAATAACCCCGAATAATTTTAAGGATTATACCATCGATTCGGGGTTAACATAAATTGCATAAAAAAAACCATAAATCAGTCGTGCAGAATGTAGAGCCCAGACTATGAGTAATTTAAGCGGACATAAAAAGAAATTTTATTTCAATCAAACCCGATTGGGTTCGGACGGTCAAAGTCCGAAAATATTTTTAAGTCGCAAAAAAATAAAAAATCAATATTTTGTTTCCAATTAATCAATTCTTTAAACATTTTCAATTAGACAAAAGAGGTTTACTTTTTTAGTCTCGGAGGGACTGACTTGGGTCTTATCGTTCGGCCTAAAAATGGTCATCAGAAATTGTTCATTACATTTTTGCATAATTCCATCCAGTGTTTGGTTGAATAGCTATTTTAGAATGGCCTAAGGTACAATTTGATGCAGATAGCTCCATTGTGATGCCATTCAGCTCCTACAACCAACTGCTTACCTTAGTGAAACTGCCATCATTGGTCATGGACTATGTTTTGACGTAATGTGGCAATTTTTGGCTATTGGAAATCTCAGTCTACAAGGGTTCAACCCATTCCTTAATTTAGGATTACTGAAAAAGTAGAAAGACTAAATACATTTCTACATTTGTAAATTTACGGACAAGTGAACAGGAAAGGCAGGAACGTATCGTATCGTCGTACATTAGTATACTAAAGACAAAGTTATTGCGATCGTGCGCAAATTTCGAACTTAAACTGAATATGAGGGATGATATTATGACTACAGAGTCTGTCTGTCTGCTTTTTTTTTGCTTTATCTTTTGAAATGACGGTACCTGCCATACAATATTTTTTGTGAAAATCACTTATCACTATTTTTCTCATTGAGGTGGTTCCAAGGATTTCAAAAATCAAATAACGGTAATTTATAAAACTGGCAATATCTCGAAAACTAATAAAGGGGATTTAAAAAAAATGTACTTTTATTATTTTACTATAAAGATGAACAAATTTGCATACTTCGATTTTTGAAATTTTTTTTTCATATAATGATTTTCTGAAATTTAAATTAAATTCGTTTTCTTAAAAACGGCTCTAAGGATTTTCATAATTTTTTTTATTTCAAACAATTAAGTTAAAAGTGTTCAATATGCGAAATTACATAGAAATCGTAGGTGCCGCTTTTTAGAAAATCAAATTTTCCAAAACATTAAAAGTGATTTAAATAAATTCGTCAACATTCATTTTCGATTCATTTTGCGATTCAAAAACGCGTCTCATGTACAGAGAAAGTTTCGTATGACGCAGTCGTACTAAAGGAACTTTGGACACCCTTATTATGAATAAACACAGTGCGGACATGAAGAAAATTTAGGGATTAGAGGAAAGAAGGGGATGCCGATGCACATTGGTTTTGAATGTCTGTAAACTGTAATGTGAATCCTTGTATTTTACAGTTCGTCCGAATACAGGCTTAAGGGTAAACTGATGTGCATTCCTAGCATGGCGAGTATTACGGTTGAATTCCTGTAGGGGTGGAATACAACTGGCTATTTCATTTGAGCACTTGTTGTGGAAATACCGATAAAACAATGACAGGCATTAAGTCTCAATCGCCAATAAGTTTTACCGCACGTTTTTGAATCCTGTCAAGTAGCTCCAAATATGTAATTGGACCACCAGACTAGATATGAGCGTTATACTCAAGTTTGGGAAGAATGAACGCCTTATAAATTCTAGCCGATCAGAAGGAGTAAAATATTTTTTGCATCGCTTGAGGAAACATGGACATTTCGTAGCGCTCTTGGCGACGTCGAATATGTGGTCGTTCCAACGAAAGTTGTCGTTAACGGACATACCGAGGAGGAAGTCTTTCGGTTTCGGCGATGCAAGTGCCATCCATGGATAATGGGGTTTCGCTTTAATGACAGAAGACGGTCATCCATACTTGCCATCCGGATGACACACTGACGTCACTATGACGTAGATTTTATCCTAAAGTGGTCATCCGGTCTAAAAAAACAAGTTTTTTGACGTCAGCATGTCATCCGGATGACAAGTTTGGATGACCGCCTGATCGCACCTTAACGCTTTGGCGTGGATAAGTTGTATCGTAAACGTCACTGTTGAATGGATGACTTCAATGCTTATTCCAATTGTACCAGAAGGGCCTCGTCTAGCCAATTCATCATCTGTGACTCTGCACCTAGCAAATGGTGAGTTTGAGCGGTTTTACCTTGTCAGGGATATAGGAAATTTCCTAGCTGTATTGTGAGAAATTTTATATATCGTATTTATCGCTAACTTACTTTATTTGTCAGTGGCTTAGCGAAAGGTGTTTACTGAAATGATACTGAGAGATTAGAAAGATGAATAGAAATATCCGCTCAAGTAAACGCTTGTATTCGCTGCCCCACCACTTGCGAAAGTCTGACAAACATCCAAAAGTATAACTTGACGGGAGACACTTCTTAAATTTGCCGTTCGGAATCGGATTTCAACTACAGATCCCTTCCATTCCATGGAAAACATAATATCTTGGCACACACACTGCTTGGAGAAGTTCAACTTTTTTTTTTGTGGAGCCGTTCCAGCATCAATTTCAGGTAAACAAAAAAATCAGTCATTCACGGAAATGGAAAAATGTGGCAAACAATGACATTGACGCGAGGGTAAAAAACCATACCAAAAGGTCACTCAGACTTAATTCATCCCCATCACGCAATCAGCGAAAGTGGGTCTTTGTGCGGTCTACTGGCTACGATATTTATGCCAAATGCAAGGCTGTGTTGGTTATTGTAGAAAGCGCTTGATGATAACCAAAAGCAGAACTTTGGAAAATGTTTCCGCCATATTTTCACTATTTTCTTTGTGAGTTACAGATATTCAAATATTTCAATCAAACCATATTTAATAACCTTTTACTTTTACTTATCAAAAAGCAATTGCAATGATAGTTGAATTTAGAAATGAATGAATACATTCAGTTTTCCGCGATTCACAACTAAAGCCTTTTTTGGGTGCTTCTCTTTCAATATATCCAATTGAAGTGACAGTGACAGTGTGCAGTCAATGTAATCCATCGCCAGTATCTGATGTAAATCCATCTTTGACATCATTGGTCTTGGTGGTATTTCTGTAGATCTCTATGGTGATGCGAGGATTCTCCATTGACATAATTTGGCGGAGTTTCCGAAGCTTGATATTAGTACTACTAGCACGTGTTTATAGAGATTAGTTTTGCTATCCAATTAAGTATTGCCTAATTCAAATCAGAAAATATAAATTCCTATAAAGTGGCTTATATTATTGTACTCGAATCTAAACTATATTTAAGTAGATACTCTAATCGATATTAGTTCAGTCGAGATCTATGAACTTGTTCGGGTGACGTGAAATAATGCCAAACGACGCCAAATTTTTAATTATTTTCATATTTCAAATACAAAGCGAAATGATGCCAAAAAATTAATGGAAATAAAGCCAAAAAAAAAATCGAACGCAATGCAACCTCCCTGCTTGGTTTTGGAGTAGGTGTGAAATTGGGTATATTCAAAGATTTATTGGGTTTAAAAAAAGGTTGCATATAGCCAACCACGTGCTTACTCCAATTCTAACAGTGAAACCAAGCAGGCGGTGGCAGGGGGGCAGCTTGCCCCCCATATCTTATAACCATCACGAAATCATTAAGAATTAGAATTTTAAAAACGAAATAATGCCAAATTGGCTTTATTTCGGGTTTTGAAACGAAATAAAGCCAAACTAGGAATTTGGTCTTATTTCAATTTTGTAATGGAAATAATGCCAAATTTTTTGAATTTGGCTTTATTTCGTTTGGCGTTATTTCACGTCACCACTTGGTCATATCAACCAAGGGTTCTAGAAATGTCGTTTTATTTTGACGGGTGTTTTTGTTTCTTCTCTGGCATTTGTTACTCTTCTCGAATCTGCAATAGATTTTGCAATTTCTATATGGCAATGATTTGACCAATTAAAACCAACAAAAGTAAAACTAACTATTGAACTATTGCCCCTTTTTTTGTGGGGCAGTGGATTAGTGGTTAAGTGCGTTGGACCACTAAGCGAGAGGTCACTGGTTCATATCATGAACCATCATCATCATCAGAAGCTTCTCAAAAAAATGAATTGCCGTTGGGAACATTTATTTATTTTATTATTGCCCTTTTTATTGTATAAGTACAATGTTGAGCGTTTGGCCTGAAAGAATGAATTGAATTGATTGCATTCAATTGAATGGTAGAAAAATAAGTGCAAAATTAATGGTGAATGCATTCATTTTTCCACAATCTCAAATGGAAGTCAATGAATGCAATCAAAAATTAAAATTCTTCAAAGGTTGCATTCAAAAATGATTGCATTATCTTACAACTCTGGCGGGTAGTAACCGGAAGTTCCAATCATAGCCGCATCTTGCAAGCCGGACTGCTGTTGTTGCTGAGTGCTAGAAGGCATTTCTTGACGCACTTCGCGTGGATCAAATTTGAGCTAATCACTTTGAGTGCTGCCTGCAAATGCATACACAGATGCGATCAATTCGATTGGGGGTAGTTCCAGAAGTGGCAAAGAGTCTGAGAAGCCCTGAGCTTGGAAGACACTGCTTGTAATCCGTCGTCAGTCGGTAGGATTGGTTGATAGAGATATTTCATAAGATTGGAGAAAGGACGCTCCCCCTACGTGGTTCCAAGATGTATATGCGAAACTATTGTCAAGTCCCCAAGACTGCTGTTTATACCTCTGCTTCTAAGCATTACCTTAATTCAGTTCGTCTGAAAATAAAACCAATGTTGATCCAGTTCTAATAGTTTTTTTTAAACATTTTCAAGAGAAATAATGAAAGTATTATTGGCCTCTAGTCAATGGCATTGAAGTGATTAGGTTTCTCCGCAATAGCTGTGTGAAATAAATCCCAGTTTCAGGCCACCTACAAAAATTGCCAAAAGGAAACCGAAGAATGGTCTTTTTAATAATCTGCCTTGAAGTATAGCGGCTGTAATACTATCCGGTCTCGTGAACTTGTGCGGTTGAAAGGGTTTTAGTGTCAATGCTACAATTTCCAACGATAGTCATTTGCTCATCTGGAGGTAAGATGCGACTATCATTTGACTATCAAGGTGTGGAAGGTGTGTTTTATGAATCAAATCAAAGATTTCCTGGTTGTTTACTATCTAGCAGTTGCCTTCCTTACAAAATCTTATGTGGTGGAAACAATACTGGAATAGTATGCAGCTGAGTTTCCCTCGGTTATAGTCAACTTGGGTCTATTAAAAAGCTCTTATAAGCCATAGGTTGCTTGTTCCACCCGTCTGCAAGTTCTAAGGAGACCCAAGGGACAGAATACTTTAAAACACTCGATACGGCGATTCCATGCATATAATACCGACACGAAAGGGGTAAACAACTTTTCCACGCACGATCAACAGAAATTGTAGTAGAATCTACGTTAAAAAAATAATTTAAATATGCTGATAGCTCTTTATACACGAAGGGATTTTGTGACTTGGCAAAGATTGTTGCAATTGTTACCAGTCAACGTTACTCAATCTTCGTAAATGTAGCATTTTGGGATCTCCATATATGTAGTTACCTTAGGTCGAACTTTTAATATATCTTTTAAACTTTGTTCGCTTTGTTTTTAAACTAAGTCCACATCCACTCTCTCTGTACGCATAAACCATTTACTGAACCAGAACACCGAAATTGCTTCTCCTTTCAAAAGTAGTTAATATAATTTTCACAGGACGTTAGCCATTTTTAAGTATCTACTGTTGCCATGTTTTTTTTTTTGTGGCACACATAGATTTCTCTAAAGCTTTTCCAAAGTGTTCATTCGCACCAAAGTTATTATCATCATCACAGTAATGTTCATCTACGAGGGTTTTATATCATTTTTGGTTGGGAAAATTACAAGGATGCTTTGCTTGATATTGAAGGAACAACTTTATGCGATATTAGTGATGAAAGTGTAAAAAATGTTTGCTATATACTCGAAGCTTAAGTCGGTAGATGATTACTATTACTTTCAGCTTGAAAGAACTGAAACTCAATTTCTGTCAAGGTTTGTTGTTGAAGTAACACATTTTTGGTTCATATCTTGGTCCCTGACGTTACTCTTTTGGGTGTTTATGATGCAGTTTAGAATGCATTTTAAAGCAGTCAATCAATTTAAGTGCCATCTGGCGGTAAAGCAATAATGATTTTGAACAACAAAAAACAGCTTTAATTGCTCGTAGAATAGCAAACTAGACTTCGAAATAACAGCAAATCTTAATTATCATTGCTCAGTTTTTCTCTTCCTACTCTGGTTAAACACGGCATTTGTCTTGAAAAGGTGCAGCGACAAGTTATCCCTTTGTTCTTTTCATTACTATTCACATTCCTGTCTCCAACTTCCCTTAAACAAATTTCACAAAAGTTCTAGCGAGAATCTGGGCAAAAAGAGAAGAAAAAGAAAAAAAAACATACAAAATTACAAAACTAATTTGGCCTTTTGCGCTATAATCCAGTTTAATCCTTTTTTTTGCCTCGTCCTCGTCTTGCAGAAGAATATCCTTTTCTGAATGAAGATTTCTATTCTTTCGCCATGTTTCTTTGTCCGATTTCGACTTGCAAATTTCTTTGATAATACTTTTTCCCTGAAAAAAAAACTTACACAAACTTCTGCAATGTCCTTTCATTCGGAAATTTTGGTATGTCCTTGCTGATTGATATGTAAACTTAAATTTTGTAAACGTAAAGAATTCCAAAGTGTGCTACACCCAAGGTGTATACGTAACATTTTTTTCTCCCCTACTCCATTACCAAATCACAATTTTAAGTATCTTACAAATATGATTTCCCAGTTCATTTCGTTAAGATTTTCACCTCATTATCCCTCGCCACCATTAGTAGGTAGGTTATGTAGGTAGACAAAACAATCTCCGTTATTGATTTTCTCTCACATAAACTACGAAATAATTCACAACAATCCAAATCCAAATCCAAAGTATCTTTTGTTTGCGAGAAGGGGAAAGGGAGGAACAAAATAAATCACCAAATTAAAATAGCCAGATATAATCCATTGAGAGACATTACTCCAGCCAGCAGTTATGGTAATGAAAGTGAACGCAGAATGATTTAAGTGTGGCTTAAAAAAATGGGTCAAATGATGGATATTAAGTATCTGGGAGTGCATTTTCCCTCGATGTACGTTTAGTTTATTTTTTTTAGGTTTCCTCGAGTATTTATTTAATATTTTTCATTAGTAAAGTACTTTGATCGAAATGAAATATAATAAATCTAGATTCATATGGCTGAGATATGTCTGCTCGTTATTGATGTTTTAATTAGTTAATTATTTGTTTTTGGTAATTTTTGTATTTATTTAATTTGTTCGTGATGTCGGATTGATGCAATGAAAATGCAATTAGAAGTTAAAAATAAAACGGGAAGCTCTTCGCAAATATCAACAGAACGTCGACAGAGAATTGAATTAAAAGTTTATTATTCGTATTTGCATTTACAAACAAACACAGCATGTTAAATCCAGGAGGGTAGGTGAATAATTGTTGCGGTTGACCTCAATATGGGCAGGCACGTTTGCGAACGCACGGAATTTGCTGCATCCCTATTCATAGCACAATGATGTGTTGTTTATTTTAGATTATTTTAAAGGAAAAGAAAAGAGTGCACTAATTTTTTTTTTCTTAAATGGACCCTATGAATTTTTATAACGTGTTTTGGTCTGGCTACAATCCTAGATCTTCTTTGATGAACCTTACGATTGTTGAAGCCGATGATTTGGCAATATCCTGAGGTTCGGTGAATCCTTTGCTGAAGCATTTAAGCCGCTTTTGGAGGATGCGTTTAGCCGTTTCTGGTTGTTCGAGGTTGAGTCTAAGCAAATCTATAGACGCTGGTTTAGCGCGCAGTGACCTGTTAGGAAGATAATTACGATTACGTTTTCTCATAGATAGGATCTGAAGAGCGTGTTTATTGTTAGCGAGGCCAATGCATATTTTTGGCAATGTCGTAATCCTTGGAAGGAGTTCCATTGGAATATGCGCCTTTTGTGTTCCCAATGTTTAGTTCAAGTCTGATGTTACTTGTGGGCAGTCCACAGAACGACTCTGGGCCAATGAAAGGACATGCAGAGTCTGTTCGTGCTAGCTCGTCAGCCTCTTCATTACCAAGAATTTATTCGTGTCCTGGGACCCAGTAAAGAGACACTCTGTTATGGGAAGTGAGTTATTTTAGAATAGTTGGACAGTTCCAAACACGTAGAGAGTTGAACTTGTAGGAGTTAAGATCTTTGAGTGCTGATTGACAGTCTGAGGGAATGTATATATTTCTTCTTCTGACACTGCGATTTATGTCGCATAGTTCAATGGCATAAACTTCTGGAAGATTGATGGTGTGTATCCTAGGGGAAGTGACATTTTCCAGTTGGTTCCCCTGATGGCTGCTCCTACATCCGTTGGCATTTTTGAACTATCCTTAAACCAGACTGAGTGGGACCTGTCTAGCCTAGAGCCTCCAGCTTCCCACACCGAACGATCAGGTATGGTGATGTTAAATTGTCAATGAAAATTTACGTTTGTGGGCTTGAGGTCCGTGACTTGAATCGAAGGGCTAAGTATAATTTTTAAGAAGTCTTATTGCGCACTAATTTAAGATGGAATAAAATAATAGTTCTTTCGGATCGCCACCACCTTGTCCATAGTTGTTTCTTGGAGAGTTTCTTAATAGATCACTGTGGGGGCCTACTCTGGAGGCATCCATTTAGAGCTCACCCATGATTCCGCAGTTTGTTATAGAAGCGTCTAGCTCTTTGGATAAGCTGGCAGTAGGGATGCTCATATAAATATTATAAATTATAAATATTATATCGATACATCGATGTTACTATTCGAAATATCGAATCAATCCGATGCATCGTATGCTTCCGATGTTTACCGATGCATCGATGTATTTTATTTCGCTATATCGAATAAAAGTATGCCATGTAAAAGCGGCCTAATAAATTAAATTCATTTTATATGCTGTCATATCTTTTGTTTTGTCAACTTCAAGACCCCTTGGCGTGTGCTTCGGATAGTTCCGGCAAAATATCGGAGGACTTCAGCCTTTGGAGCGACCATCACAAACTAGTTTTGTGTGTTGTGATGAGCTTTCGGTCTACTTAAGGGCACCTGTTGGTCGCCTTAGTGAAAAACCATCGGAAGTATGGTCCAGCTACAAGCTTTTTAAAATTGCGTACAAATATTTAACTATTGTAGCCAGTTCCTCAGTTCCTTCAGAAAGGCTTTTTTCAAAAGCTTCACAGGCGCGGATGTATTGGATATATTCAAATTTAAAACTTTGTATAATGTCTCATTTCTTAATTCCTATTTTAATGTTCTTAGTCGAAGCATCGAAAATATCGATATTTTTCATCGATGCATCGTTATACATCGATGTAATAAAGGGTCCGCCATCTAACGTTTTTTTCCAACTAGTGCTTATTTCGCGAATGTTAACACTTAGCTCATGTCTGATTTCACAGATAATTAGTTTTATCCTTCCGCTGAACGAATGTGCTTGTGTATACGCTTGAACAACGCTGGGAAATATTGCGACATAGCGGCATAGAGAAGATGCCGATTTTGCCAAAAAAAAATCATCTTTTCAGATGAAGCTCATTTTAATCTTGGCGGGTATGTAAACAAGCAAAATTGTCGCATTTGGGGCACAGAATACCCGCACGCATACATTGAAAAGCCGATATACCCAAAACGAGTCACTGTTTGGTGCGGATTTTGGTCCAGAGGCATAATTGGGCCATTTTTCTTCGAAAATGAGCAAGGAGTAGCCGTTACAGTCAATGGCGATCGTTATCGGGTAATGTTGAACGAATTTTTGTTCACAAAAATTGAAGAGGAGGATATTGGCAACATTTGGTTTCAACAGGACGGCGCTACGTGCCACACAGCCGAAGCTACACTCGATGTTTTGCGCCCTGTTTCAAAAAAAAAAAAAGTTATTTGGCGGACACTATATTTGGATGCATTACATCGAATAAAACAAAGATGTATTTTTTAATGATCATCCCTAGCTGGCGGCTATATATATCCGCTGCTTCAAGGTAGAAGTTTATACTAATTAAGCAGTTGCAATTGCAGAGTATGGGTTCTGCTGTCTCTTCGTCTTGGTTGCACAATCTGCAGATGCCGCCATGGCCACCGGGTATTTTTTTGACTCAGCAGTGTCCTGTAAAGAAACCTGTGACTATTCGAATCTTACTTTCTGTTAAATAGTTGATGATAGAAGTTGTTTTGTTTTTTTGAGCGAACTGGTTGACATGAAGTTTTTGGCTTGACTGTTTCCTTCGGTTTCCCTCCAGAAATGCAACTTTTTTCTTTCTAGGCAGGTTTTAATGCGATATAAATAACCCGCAAAATGGTATTGTCATCATGAATTGGGATGCCTAATCTGTTCTGTCTAATTTGCCTTCATATCCACTGTGTCCTGGAACCGAAATCCAAGGGACTTTGTTTGTTGTGGCCAGTAGGTTAAGGTGTTGTACCCAGGTCCAAACCAGTTTTGATGTTGTCTCAAAGGCAATAATTGCAAGTATGGCTGCAAGTATCAAAGAGAATGTAAGTGTTCTTGTTTGTTGAGAAGATGTTTGTATGTGTTAGTGCGGGGGTCGTATACTATGGCTCCAACTCCGTCATTTGTTTTATATCTGTCTGTGAGCTAAGCAACTAAGCAATTTGAAAGATATAATCCCTAGAGTGTCGAAATGGTTCAGTGGAAAATATTTTTACTTTCCTAACAACTTTGCCATTCAAAGTTGTTACCCAAGCCGACTTGTTGAGGGCTTTTAGTTCAGTTACTCATAAGACGATATCTTTTATAAGTCGACAAATTTGTCGGTACCATCAGTGTGTGCTTATGAGAGAGTTCAATGTCAATGAACTCCAAAACCGATCACCATAAAGAGGGGACATATATGTACTAATGCATGTTCATTTCTAGTGCAATCAAATACATAATAATTTGCTACAAACAGCGCCGCAGTAGATCGACAACAAATATGAATCGAAATCAAATACTCACTTTTCGTAAATTGGATTTTCAGATCTCATCTATGTTATACAGACAAAGACAGGCTCCATCTGGGCAATACAAGTCCCATAAAAATATTCATTTTTATATATATACAAGGGAAATAAATGTTTACAGGCAGGAAAACGTCTTCGATATAATTAGTGATATAATTTTGGTGGGGGCCAAATACAAGCTATGTTACTTAGATATTTACTTACTTAAAAACTAAAACTTACGAACTAAGATTTGAATCGGAAAAAATGGTAAGGAGATCGAGTTAAAAGCAGGCAGTGCTGCGGTTACAATCAAAAACGATGAGCTTTGTGTTAACCTTTCGTAGCATACTGGAGATGGTTCGTTGGAGCCATAAGCCTTTCTGGATACATCAACTCGCTGATGACCATACTTGACTTTGAGAAGGGGGCGAACAAGGAAATGTAGAGAGATCTGGTCAAGTAAGAATTGGAGAACTCTTTGGACCACCGTTTTACAAAACTAAGTAAATATTATCTCTTCAATATCAATATCACTTAACAAAATGGAGCTACGTTTGTTCAGTATACCCAGATGCTGACCAAGGCAAAGGCACCAAATCGAAAAATATCGAGGCTTTGTTGAAGAAGAATAGCGTCTTGGCTTTAATGACCCTCTCAATATCATTTTCAGTAAGGATGAAGACTTTGCCATGAAAGGAACCGAGTAAAGGGATGTAAAGCGAACACTATAAGAACGGTTTTCTAGGTAAGAGAATATCCATTTTAACAATATAGGTTTAAAGCTTAGGGCAGACACTGTGAAAATGATTAATTGATGAGTTGTCCTATCAAAAGCCTTACTGAAATCAGTTGCAACTACATCGACTTCGTTGCCATTCTCTAAAGCAGAGAGGGCAAATCAGATCAACTCGACTAGGTTTGTAGTAGTTTATCTGCCTTTTCGGACGCCATGTCGGCAAGGTGCGATGATGGACTTGAGATATGAGAAAGTTTTGTAATGGGACGATAGTTGGTTACTTCGTTCTTTGATCCCCTTCTTGTGTGTCGGAGTTATGAAAGTGGTCTTCCAAACTTACGGAAACTCTTCCTGTGAAGAGAGATAGACGAAAAAGGTTAGAAAGGGAGAGGGAAAGGTTCGAAGAACATTTTTTTAAGGAATATGGCGGTGTCTCCGTCGGGAACGGATAGACAAAGCGAAACAAGTTGTTCTGTTGTAAAAATAAGATTTAATTGCCTACTCATGTAATTTGAGACTCCGCTTACTTGGCATATACTTGTGGCGATGAAAAACGATTGATCATATAATGGAGTTCACTGCAACTGAGACAGATTAAAGTTGCCGAGACTAAGGATATAGTCAGCTGAGTCAGAGTGATATCGTTCAGAAAAGTTAAAGTGTAGTTAAGTTACATTGAACGGTAAACGGGAAATACATCAAAGAAGAGAACTTAGGTATGAAATGATAAACAAGTACAAAAAACTCCTGTGCGGGAAGTTGATTAAAGTGTCGAACGGCTTGCATGAAAGATTGCCTCTCTGTAGAGAACTATGCATACTAGTGGACGCTGCCAGCGCAGTCCTTAATTGGTGATACGACTTTATCGAGCTTCTGAACAAAAATCTCTAAATCGTACCAGCAAAGCAGTGACATAAGGGTGTGTACTAAACATATTAGCAGATACAATAATTTCTGTTCCAAACAATCTAATCCTTTTAGTTTCCAATCTACATTTTAGTGAAGCTTCTAGTAGGATATTCAACCAGGTGAGTGTGAAAAGCACTAGAGATAACAAAATGGCTTTTAATGCGATCTGAAATTGACATAACAATGTCACTGATATCCGTACTAAGGGACAAATATCGCGCAAAGCACACTCAACACTTCTTGTTGAAAATTTCCATTTCACTAGATCTTCCCTAGACTAATCCGAAATGTCTTTAGCCCGCAAGAAAACTCCGTCGTCACCATGATGCGCAAAACAAAAAGAAAATCAATATTTCCGGGATTGCTTCTCCTCCCAGATTTCAGATTTCACAACAAAATAAATATCTCGGATTCACTTTAATCGCATGAAATCCGAAAATAAGATTTTTCCCCAAAACGAATTTCAGCCGAACACGAAGTGAAAATAAAACAAAGAACCCGGAATACATTGAAATTTAAATAGATGACAGACACACTTTGACACACACTCGAAATGTCCTAAATTCGGCCTTAACAAATCTACCTACTTACGCAAATAAATGTTCGTTGATATTAAGGACACGAATAAGACATGCAATGTATCTCAGAAATGGAAGCATAATTCAACAATTCCACTTAGAGAGACGGTGCGCGTCTCTGCAACATAATGTATCTGCCTCGATGGTATTGATGTAAATGAGCTCAGGGAACAATGGTTAGTAGCGTCAACCTTCGGAAAGCAGAATCCCCCGAATATAAACCAACAAGATACGTGAGTGAAAGACAAAGTCAGGAAATACTGGAAGCGCGATAGATAAAACTAATCCGGGGAGTCAGTCTGGTGGAACAGTTTCCTTTTTTTTTTTGTATTATTATTCTCTGACTTTTGTCTACCAACAGAGAAGTCAAACAGATACCATAAGGTTATCTGTATATAGCTCCTCCAGTCGGCAGCTCCTCTTGAACCCTTGTAACTTTTCACCGAATTAATTGGGTAATTTATTCGTCCCTTTTTGGTCGCATCTATGGGGGTGGATGGGTTTTCGGCTCTGTATAGCCTCGGCAAAGGTGTGAAGCACTGACCGGTCGTTGGATGAGCTATTCAATAGATTCTATCTCTGGAATTTGCCTCTTCGGTATAATTAAGGAGTTGAAGATCTTTCTTTGAGAACCCGAGACCCGACGTTCATTGGAATTGTTTTCATTAAAATTTCTTCTCTCTGTTTGTTGTGGACTTAAATCGGAATTTTTATCTTTAATTTTTTTTGTATACTTTTGGGGGTAGGGGGCACAATTTTTGGTCGTCTAATCCCTTTGACGTCTTTCTTTTAAGTAAAACTGAATATTTTATTTATGTTCCTGCGAAAACTTTAGTCAAATTTCTTATGAAATCAAATCGAATCGATGAGCAATAAACATCAATCATCGCACAAAGTCTGAGTGTGTAAGTGTGATATTATTGAACGTGATGTATTGTTATATTTTCTGTTGGAAAAAGACCAATTCCGTTTGTTTCTGTCGAGTGAAATGCGATACGATAATGGAAAAACTAATTCTGTTTTGTGTTATTTTTTCTATTTGTTCGGAAGAGAGAAGAGGATTTGAAAGCTCTTGAATTATGGCCATTTAATTTGACATTAAGTCATTGTTGGCATAATATCCTGATGGGCCTGAAGGTGAAAATGGATGATGAATTATGTCGGAAATAGTAGTTTTGTAGGTAGGCTTGTCTACAGTGGTTTAGGGCATACAACAGTTGTCTTGAGTAGGTTATAAATATTTAAGGACATCATCATTGATGACGTATACAAATTATTTCGATACATAACGTCATATGCCACTCTTTAATTAACATCCATCAACACTTTGGCAACGTTCAAGATTTAAAAGTTTCGCGTATTTTACAGCACCGCAATCATATTTCTAAAATTACATAGAACATCGGTGACTGAAAAAGCTATTGTCAAGCCATTATTCTTATTCTTTGTCTCCGTGACCACGTATAATACCTACTTTACTTTATTTAACGGGTTCCCGACACGTGAAGAGTTCCTGCCTGAGACACGGCAGCCTTCCATCATCTGCGATTCCGGTCATGCTGCTTCCAGATATCCAGACCAAGCGCTCTGGCATCTTTCTAGTGGACTCGAACCTGAGGGGCTGGGATTCGAAGATCCTCTTACCTGGGGCATTATTGTCCATTCGCTTGATGTGGCCCGGCCAATGTTGTCGACGAGTTTTGGCTTTTTGGACTACATCCTCATATGAGTATAGCTAAAAGAGTTCACCATTATATCGTCTCCTCCATTCGCCCTCCACGCACACAGGGTCAAATGTCCGCCGAAGAATTTTTTCCTCAAAAGGAGCCAAGTATTAACTCTGCTTTCCTGCTCACCGTACAGCAGCACTGACAGAATAAGGGTTCTATCGAGCATACACTTTGTCCTTCGAGTTAGGAGTTTTGAACCTATGATCACGGTAAATGCCGCATGACAAACATTCTTTTTCGCACAAGAGCAATTGAAATTCTCAAGAGGTCTGAAAAGGTGTTTTTCAATGCTGACCAAACCTACTTACGTAGGTTAATGCTTCCAAAATACAATGCTGCCTTATGCCTTTAAAACGAAAGCCCCAATACTGGAATTGCTGAAATCGAAAGACTTTCCATATTCAGTATGTGCGTTAATGACAACTTTCATTGGAAACACTACATATTCGATGTCGCCAAGAACGCTTAAATAAGTTTGGGCTTCCTTAAGCGAGATAAGACAATGTTCGCATCTGGCCCAGTGCACGAAGTTAATATTTGGAGCTGCTTGACTACACATCGGCATCTCATCTTATTCTCGGATAAACTACCACCAGTTTACCACTACCTCGGTTTTAAGAACTTTAAGGACTGTTATGGGAAGTTTTTAAAAAATTAATTGGCATTCAGAATCGGTATTAATTAGTATTAGGAATAGGTCCCTTTCACTTGTGTCAAAAAGAAGTCTTTGCACCCACAATGGTTGGAGGAGCTCCGTTTTCGCCTAATATTTATTTCTTTTTTCATGTGAACAAACCACACAATCTGGCACTGGCAGCCTTCGAGGAGAACCTGTCAAAAAGTGGAGAGCCTATAGTCCGTAGTTATAACAAAAATTATGATGAATTTTGGAACCCTTTTTAAAGGGATATCCTTAAGGTACCGTTACACTATGCGAGGAAAGTGCTCGCAGCAAGTAAAATGCAAAACTTGCAGAGTTTGACGATCCGATAAATACTTCCATGCAAGCGATTGCTTCAAGTGATTTATTTGCATGCAAACGCTTGCGCCAGAAACTTGCGCATAGTGTGATCAGTTCGTGCATGCGTTTGCTTGCAAATAAATCACTTGAAGCAATCGCTTGCACGAACTGTATCTGCAAGTTTTCCACTTTCTTGCGATCGAAAATGAGATTTTTGACCGAGCAACTTGTTATATCGATTCCTTGTGCAATGCGATAGTCTACTGCCTCTGAGGTAAATATGCGTCTGTCTTTGAAGCGGAGATATTCGCAGATGTGAACAACATGTCGAGGGCAATAAAAATTTGAGTTTACAGTGATATCCAAGCCACACTTAAAGCGTTGCTCAACCATCTTACCTCGTTAAAGATAGTGCTCGAACTCAAGATTTCTCTTAACTTGGTCGAAAGGCTAAAATGAGCAATGATGTGCCTGAGTGCTTGAATAGTACCAACCTCCGAAAAAAAAGAAAATGTCGATTCCTTTGTAAATTAGTTTAGCAATTCGCTTCATTCTCCTCTGCTTATTTAGTCTGTAACGTTTTGCAGCTTTGCTGTAAAAACTAGTTGCAATGGCAAAAGTAAAGGTATTATAAAAAAAGTTTTTTATGGAGTTTAGACTCGAAGCCGACGACGATGTATTAATCTATATATACGCATAGTCTATATTTTTTGGATTTATCATTTGTTTCAAATATTGCGAAATAGTACGACAACACATACAATTTCGGTGGACGAAGATATTTACAAACCTCGCTGTTTATTCACCATCTTGACGCCCACTCACAGTCACAAATCACTTGCAGGAAACACTTGCGGCAAGTGCTTGTAGAAAGTACTTGCTACTATCGCATGTTGTGACTACCCGAAAAGTACGTACAGCAAGTTTACTTGAAGGCAAGAAAAAAGTCGCTCGAGCTTCTCCTTAACCTTTATTTTAAGAATTATAATTCTTAAAGCGCTAAACATAGAAGTACGAAATTTTAATTTGATGGAGAATAGAAATATGTTATTGATGTCAGCAGCTTCTCATTCTGATAGCCTCCCGGATCTTTGCCTCTACCTTGAGCCATTTGTCTGCCGCAAGTTTCTCATCAAAATTGTTGCGGTCAATAATGACTAGGGTGAGGTCTTCGCTGCTTTCTTTGTCGAGTTCCCTGTTACCTTGTCAGCTGAGCGGATTCTTTCGGGGGCCTGCGAGTCCTTCGACTTTTTCGACCATTGGTGGGATTGCTTTGCATTGACCTCCTTCCGAATAGTGACCGGCCTTTCCCGGTGGTGGGAGAACGGAGAAAGAAGCTTTGGAGATCGATCGGACGGGGTTTTGCGTATTCCCGGTTGCATCGATCGCCGTTCGAGTTCTCTTGAGAGATGGCTTGGCTGTTTCCCATCCAGTGTTCTTGGAATCCTTGGACTTTTCCGATTGTTGATGGGATGGGCTAGCTCTACAGAGTAGGCCATTTCGCCCTCTTCTCGACTCCTTTAACTTCTCCTTCGTGGAGAGGTTAAAGGAGTCGAGATTCTGTCGCAAGTCCTTCACCGACCTCAGGATTTTCAGGGAGCATTTGAAGCTCTTCCTTTATATTCTGCTGAGAGGTTCTTGGAGCTCTATTCCTTTAACGAGGAGAGTGTTCTCCAGAAGTTTGTCCTCCGTCTCAGAGTGAATGGTTGTACTGTTATTGGCTTAAGAGGAGAACAGCTCCCTCAGCACGGTCACGTCCGGTCAAGAACTTCTGACGAAGCTTCAACTTCCAATGAATCGCTCGAGTCCTGTCGATTTAATTTGGTGCTATCAGTATTGGTCCTCGATATAAAGCCTCCGCACCAGGCGCCCTTGCAAAGACAACATGCCTTCACAAAGACACGCAATACAAAGTTGCCTACCCATAGCGGAAGTTGACGGATATTTCGTAGCTTTTTTGAGGGATAATTAATTTTATATTCGATCTGAAGAATTACTTTACTTCACTTATATATGGCGAATTATTTTAAGTAAACAATATTGTAGCATCACAAATAGATTTTAGTATTAGTTGACTGCTGAGTTCTTCATCTTTATCTAACTTCGCTGAGCTTTTGTTGATAAATTTAATTCACGAAAAACAAATAATTTCGATAGAGTAAACATCAATTCTTATTTTGCTAACCAAAAACTTTCAGCACACATTCACTGAGGAACGTTGTCTAGCTACGCCTTCCAGCACCAGTGAGCTTTTCATGATTTATGTTGGTTTACTCGAGTCAGTCCGTCAATTCAAGGTATCCAGCGCGTACTGTTTACTCAAAAAAAAAAACAAAAAGATTCAGATTTCAATAGAAATCATTGCAAAGATTTATGACCCGAAATTCTAACTTTGGCGAAATAAATCACCACATTCTTTGAACGCTTATGGATACAAAAGTATCTGTTATTACTCGTGCATGCAAAGAAAATTCTATCCTTTGTTCATCTTTTTGTTTGATTGCGTTTTAATGGACAAAGAATACAGAATCGCAATTTGGACGAATGTTAGCTTTCCTGGCTAGACAAATAAATCAAATCGTTCCCTCCCTACCTACATTGGAACACTGCAATAACGAATGGATACTGTTTCATTTCAGTCGAATGAAGACAAACAAAAGTTATATATTTCTTGGAAAAATCTCTGCTAAACTCACTTGTCACTTTCTGGTAATTAAAAGAAAACAAAAAGATGTCAGTAAAATGTTATTGAAACTAATTACTTAGAGGATTTGTCTGACGCAAAACACCTCCAATCATCCTCTTCTGTAGAAGACACACATATGGAATGCAGAGTAATATAAAATTGTCAAATAATATGTTTCATTCTCATAGATTGGATCGTTGCAAACAAAATGGTGGGCGAGTAGCAATAGTGATTCGAAAATCAATTGACTTTTACCATGCATTAACGCGAAGGTAATTGGGAATGAAGTAGCCTGTCGAAAATTTAAAAATATTTTATCTAGATATTTAACTAATTCCGAAGAGAATTTAAATAATATTATCAAATTGACGAAGCTGTAGAAAGGTTAACGCATAATTATAGGAAACTGAGATCCCTAGATGGAAACTCCAACTCTCTCTGAAATGCAGCTAAGGTAAAGGGTGATCCATTTCGAGGTTCCCTACTTTTTTAAAGAAAAAAACACAGAAAATTCAAATTTAATGGAGAATGTTTATTATCATTTGAAAGAACATTCTTTGGCATTTATTTTTTGAAGATTATTTCTATCAAATGTTGGCCGTTGCTTCGTCGCAGATGGTCCATCCGTTGAGTCCAATTTTCGATCACTCGTTCGAGCATGATGTTTTCCTCCAAGGCCTGAATCGAAGCGGGTTTGTCGGCATAAGCTTTTGACTTTACATATCCCCACAGGAAAAAGTCTAACGGTGTGATATCACGCGATCTTGGTGGCCAATCGACCGGCCCAAAACGTGAAATTATGTGCTCACCGAAATGTTCTCTCAATAAGTCCATGGATTGATGCGATGTGTGGGAAGTGGCACCGTCTTGCTGAAACCAAATGTCGCCGAGATCACGAGCTTCAATTTCAGGCATCAAATAGTCGGTTATCATGGCACAATAACGGTCGCCATTGACGGTTACAGATTCGTGGCGACCGAATAATTTTTAAAGAAATATGGACCGATGATTCCACCGGCCCACAAACCACACCAAACCGTTGTTTTTTCTGGATGAAGTGGCAGTTCTTCAATCTCTTCAGGTTGCTCTTCGTCCCAAATGCGGCAATTTTTTTGTTTACATACCCATTGAGCCAGAAATGGGCCTCATCGCTAAACAAAATTTGCCTCGAAAACGTCGGATCTTCTTGGAACTTTTCAAGAGCCCATAGAGCGAAGCGATGTCGCTTGGGAAGGTCGAGCGGCTTCAGTTGTTGCACAAGCTGTATTTTGTACGCTTTCAATTTAAGATCTTGACGTAAAATGCGCCAAGTCGTTCCATACGTCAGTCCGAGTTGCTGCGAACGGCGCCGAATCGACTCTCTACGGTCTTCGTGTACACTCTCAGCTACGGCCGCTATATTTTCTTCACAGCGTGCTGGACGTGGTCTATTCGGTCGAATATTATCCAATAATGAATGCTGCGTCTCAAAATGGGTGATGGTGTTGCGAATAGTACGCTCAGTAGGCCGATTATGTTGACCATAAGTTGAGCGAAGTGCACGAAACACATTCCTCACAGAACGTGAATTTTCATAATAAAGTTGAACAATTTGTAAACGTTGTTCACGCGTAAGTCTTTCCATTATGAAATGCCAAACAATACTAAACAAAAATAACATGACAGCATGACACGACTCGCACGTGATCTGTCAAAAAGGCTCTTGAAAAAAGTATCTCTACTTGGATCACCCGTTATTACCAATTCCTCGCAAATTGATGAAACTGTGGAAAGGTTAACGCATAAATTATACGAAACGAAGATCCTTAGATAAAAACTACAAGCCCTTCTGGAATGCAGCTAAGGTGAAAAAAAGCAAATGAAATTCCACCGCTTAAATCCCCTGACGGAATCTACACTTCCTATGAAGAAAAGGCAAATCTCCTTGCAGATACAATTCCTAAAAACTATTCAATTTCTATACATTTAGGGTCAAATGAAATAGATAGACGGGTCAGGACATCTATCATAAATATAGAACTGCATATTCCGTCTCAAAGTTATGGAGAGCTATTTTCATCATATAATGGGGGATTTTTTAAGAGTTAAGTTTTTCAGGTTGGCACCACTGGATTAGTAATGGCGTCCAAACGTCATCTGTCAAAGTGAAAAGTTGTCAGTATACTCTGCCATTTGATGATGGAAAGACTTATAAACGAGCAACGATTGAAAATTATTAAAATTTTTTATCAAAATTCGTGCTCTGTGAAAAATGTGAAAATCCGCTGTTTTATCGAAAAATTGTATTCAGCGATGAGGCTCATTTCTGGCTCAACGGATACGTAAATAAGCAAAACTGGCGCATCTGGAGTGATGAACAGCCACATGCTATACAAGAATTACTGATGCATCCCGCCGAAAAAACGACAGTTTGTTGTGGTTTATGGGCTGGTGGCATCATCGGGCCATTTTTCTTTAAAAACGACCATGGAGAAACGTTATCATCAAATTCGAACGATATCGAGCGACATAATACGCGACTTTTTTTGCCCCAGTTGGCTGAGTTGAACTTGGTTGACATGGGGTTTCATCAAGACGGGGCCACATGCCACACAGCTCGTGAAGCAATGGAAATGTTGAAGGATGAATTTGGTGAGCCGCCACGATCATGCGATTAAACGCCTCTTGTTCTTAGTATATGTGGACAAGCTGAACACGATTGAAGCCTTACAGGATAACATAACACGCGTAATTCGTGGACCACAGGCCGAAATGCTCGAAAAAGTTACCCAAAATTGGACCTTCCGAATGGATCATTTAAAACGGAGCCGCCGACAACATTTACATGAAGTTGTCTTTAAAACGTAAATGGCAAAGGCCTATTTATCGATTACAATAAAAATATTTGATGCAAATTTGAGTGTTTTATTCGATTTTTAAAAAAACTACGCTTAAAAATTACCCTTTAGCACCCGGCCATCTAACTCTTATTCCAACTTTGCAGCAGGCTAGTAAATTCAATTGGTATTTTAAGTTCAAAAGAAAAAAATTGTTCTTATGCACTTCTTGTTATTAATCGTTTATTAAAAAATATCAATTTGCACCAGTACCGGGCCACCAAAATTCAAAACCTTTGAACCAGTATCCGGCCACCCCACATTTTCTTAGAAAAACTATATTTTATTTAAAAAGTTTAAACTAAACACGGCCGCTATGCTTTCGAATAAACCCATAAAAAACATAAGGAAAGGCTACAGTCCGCTTGGGGCGAACAGCATGATACCCTATCCATATCCGTATATGCCCCAAGAAAACATTAAGAAAAAAAATTTCGTTTTTAAAAAACACACTCAAAAAGTGGGCGTGGCCAAAAACTTTGTATGACAAACTTATAAAGGAGGACAGTGCCTACGTATCTTGTGAAGTTAGAAACACTTTATATCTCTAACTTTAGCTTCAAAACGGTTTTTTCTAAATTTTACATTTAACCATTTCGGAGCCCTAGGGAGTATGTGGTTCAGCTTCCTAGCTTAATTTTATAGGCCTAAAAATTGCGTACGGACGGACGGACGGACGGACATTGCTAAATAGTCTTAGGATTTGGTCCTGATCATAAATATACAAGGTGGCGCAAAAATAACCTTCCGATGTTTTTTGGCTGTAATTTTAAAAAAAATGAAAAACTTTGATTCTTCTTGTGGATTGTTTTTATTTGGTCTTTTAATTTTTTTACATCAAGTCGAGAATATGATGTCATGTAAATGGCCGCCGCCACAGTTGATTGTCATTTGAGCCCTTTTTATGGCATTTTCCATCACTTTGGCCAAAACTTCCGGCGATAGGTCCTCACATTCTTGACGGATATTGTCTTTAAGAGCTGCAAGAGTCTGAGGCTTGTTGACATAAACCCGCGACTTCAAAGAGCCCCACAAAAAGAAGTCTGGAGCGGTCAAATCAGGCGATCTTGCTGGCCAGTGCAAATCGCCAAAACGGGAGATTAGGCGCCCGGGAAATTCATTCTTCAGCATATCGGTTGTGGCACGTGCAGTGTGTGCAGTTGCACCGTCCTGTTGGAAACACATGTTTTCCAATCCCAATTCATCAAGTTGCGGCAAAAAGAACTCGTTGATCATTGCTCTGTAGCGCTCACCATTCACAGTAACCGTTTGGCCCGCGACGTCTTCGAAGAAAAAAGGTCCGATGACTCCTCCAGCGAAAACAGCACACCATACAGTGACTTTGAGCGGGTGTAATGGCTCTTCGTGGGTTACACGCGGATTTTCAGTGCCCCAGAAGCGGAAATTTTGCTTATTTACGTACCCGCTAAGATGGAAATGGGCCTCATCACTCATGATTATTTTTGATGAAAAATTAAGGATGGCTTGAGCGTATGTTAGACGCGATTGGCGGTCAGCAGCTAACAGCTGATGCACCGTCTGGACTTTGTACGGAAACATCTTCAAATCTTGTACCAAAATTCGCTGTAAAGACCGTCGACAGATACGTCGTCTGGTCGATGTCGACGGCGCTTCCATGACATCTTCGGCTACAGCAGCAATATTCTCTGCAGAACGGCTACTCCGGGGTCTGCCACGCCTGGCAGCATCTCGTGTTGTGCCAATATTCCGCGTTCTGGAGCAGTGTAGTGTAACATTGTTTATTAACGTGTATTTCGCATGTGTTTACTACACAAATGTCAAAACAGAACTGACATAAGGGGCAAATCGCAAAATTTATAGCATTTTCTGATAGGAGGATAACTTTTGCGCCACCTTGTATATACTTTTATGGGTCTACGACGAATAGTAAGGGGTGTTACAAACTATATATTAAAATTAATATACCCTTAGGATAGGGTATAAAAATAAATAAATAAATGACAAAAACGGTTGACGCGACGGTTTTATTCAGAAAATATGGAACATTTCGATAAGAGTAACGTAACCAGAGATACAAAACAATTTCGGAATCCATTCTTTGTCTTGTTTTACAGGACGATTAAAATGAAGTAGATAAGCCTTACTTTTTTAGTTACTTCAGTTACTGCCCTTCCATGCGCCTTTACTATATATTGGCCACGCACATAACAAAATTTATGGGCTTAATTTTCACACTTACGACGACCACTTTTTTCCATATTTAGTTTATAGATCTTTGTATTTTAACTTAAAACTATCTCAATAGCCAACCGACCGAGCAAGACAAATAAATTGAATTATTTTTGCCACTTAACAGATGAAGATAGCTTTCACAAATGGAGACAATATTTCCGTTCGTTATTATTTTATGAAAGAAATAGTTACACCTATCATCACTCATAGTCCCAAAAGCTTGTCACCTTGTACCTACGGTCCAAAGATCATACATCTTTTTAGTGGTAAGAAGTATCACCAGTTTGGTTTTAGGGCGAAGCATGACACTATTCATGCCGCCTCAAAATTGGTTTCCGACATACAATGGAATAAATGCAAGAACCAATGCACGGGTGCTTGTCTGGTTGACTTTGAAAAGTTGATCAGGCTAGGAATGCACAAACCCTTGCTATATATAATTTATAACATGCTTATGGAAAAGAAGTTCGTGGTCAAATGTGGCAACGTAACTTCGAGCAGAGTCTATAACATTGAAAACGGTTTACAACAGGGTGCGGTGAGTTCTCCGATTCTGTTTAATATTTACACAAGTGATCTGGTACGTTCACTCAGGCATGCTATAGCGTATGCCGATGATTTGGTCGTATACAGATCAGGTCCTAAGATCGAGGTCGTCAACATCCTTCTGCAGCGTGACTTTGAGCAAATTAAGGGAATGCGATGACTGGAAGTTGATTTTCAACAATCCTGTTTAGAACCCCATTAGCTAATGCCACTAGGGATACCAGAAAAAACTGGAATTGGCCATTATTGGACAAAACGGGCAGGCATTACCGGTAAAAAACGTGGTTAGGTATCTTGGAATCTGGCTTGACCAGTATCTATATTTTAACAAACATGTAGATGCTTGTCTTTCTGGAGCTCTGACAAGGAGACTGTTTCATAGCAGTCAACTTGCTTCTAGGGTTAAGGTCATATGCTACGTGGCCCTGATAAGGCCCATCGCCGCTTATGGCTGTCCATTGTGGTTCAATATAGCGCCGTCGTATATGGAAAGGATAAGGGTTTTCGAGAGACAATGTCTAAGGTCATGTCTCAGGTTGTTTCGAACACCTGAATCTGACTACATAAAATATTATCCCAATACGGCACTATACGATGGGGCTCAATTGAATAGCATTGACAATTTCCTAATTAAGGTAACTCGTAGGCACGTTGCAAGGGCGATGACCAACGAAAATAGTCTGATCTTTGGGGCTTACTACCCCAATGAAATGCACATGGAGAGAACGCTCCGTTCTGGCTTTGTTCCGCCAGAGGCTTTTCTCCATTTAGGTATGAGGGCTAGTACAGACGAGGGATGGTATCCCGGTAATGTACCACCGCTACCGCAGAGCGACTGACAATCGGCTCATCCATGATGGGGACGTCGCTAATGCTCTCGAGCTCCTTCGGTTTAGTACCGCGATAGGAGGGAGGGATCGTATAGATACGGACACGCAATTTCCCGAATTTTGTTGGCTTGCCGAAGTACGGGAAGTTGATGACATGTCCTTCCATGTCGGTGTGTTGCCTTAAGGTAGCTCCTCTTAGTTTTAATTTAGTTTTTTAAGTTATTAAGATTAGCTAGGGTGTTTTCTGGGAGAAACCGGTTCGTCAACTTGGTGTGCTGTTTCTGAGAGTTGACTGATGCTTTCCGGCATTGGTCAACTTAAGGTCACGCATGTTTCTGTGTTGGCGACAATTGGCTCCCATAATGCAATTGGGATGGTGACCACTCGGTGAATAAGCAACGACTGCTCACCACCCTGATTATATTTATTATACTTGTAAATATTGTTAGTTAAGTAGATTAGGTAGTCTTAAGTTTAGTTTTAGTTTTATATAAAATAAAAATAATATAGTTAAGTTTTTTAAATACTTTTCTTAACAACACAATAAAAATGATAATTTAATTGAAAAACATTTATAGTTTATAGGCCGAAAGGCAATTAATATAAATAATATGTTTAAGTTTAGAGCGTCCGCCTGAGGAGGCTAGTTGTAAGAGACCAATAATTTTAATTTAGATTTAATCATTTTTGTCTAGTTTGTAAGTTTTATTGAAAAAAATAAAAATAAAAATGAATTTAAAATTAAAATTAAATTAGTAAGACGTATCATATGTCTGTAGGTTGTACAATTAGAAAACAATGTAAAGTTTTTTTTTGGCTGCTTAAATAAACATACATCCATATGGAATATCATCCAAACATGTTGATACAAATTTTATGGTAATCTCGTTGTGAATCGAAGAAAAAAAGGGTCCACTTATTATCCTGCATCATAAATTTATACATTCAACAGACTTATTTCAAGAATAATAATGCTTTTAGGTAATTACATGTAAAAAATACACAATCGGATCGGATTTATGGCCAAAAAAATAAAAAATACGAGCAAAAGATACGTATCGGAGCATTAGGCTCCAAAATTCGGTCTTTCATCTTGTTTACTGAATTCGAAATCGAAATGGAAAGCTTGTTCTTCTCTACTAACAAAAAACTGACAGGCTACAATAAAAGGACATGCTTGTCGGATCGGAGGCCATCATCAAATCCAACCCACAATTTTATTGCATTTATGATTGCGACACAACCCTTGCTCTCTCGTTCTACTTCTGCTCCTTACGATTACTGTTATTGTATTGAACTGATGTTTTATTAAATCCAATTTCCCAGTTTATGGATTTCTTCACTTATCAGAGGATAGGTTAAAAGTAGGTACTCTCCTCTTGATATGATGATTTTTTGATCGATCTAGCAAACCGTCATTGCTTGGATTTTGTAATTGGAAGTGTAGTATCTATATATTCCTTTCTTGGGCTTTAAGGGATGCCAACGATTTGAGGTATATTTTTCTTAGGAAAAGAAAACGAAAGCGTGATAGGGTATTATTTCAAGTGTAGAATACTTTTTTTTTTGCTGTTTGAGAATATGTTCGGATATCAGTTCTTAGAAATGGAAATGTAATTCGAAATGAAAATTTCCATATTGTTAGGGAATTTACGAACATATAATTATTTATTCATGGATATGGATTTGCTGTCGGCTTGTCTGTCTGTCAAAATGGGTTGACAGGATTTCTATAAATTTCGTATTTGGGGGGTAATGGAGTTTCTTTTGTTATGCTGTATGATTTAATTTTATAGTATCTACCTTACAACTGGTTTATATTAAATTTTTTTTTCTTATAAGGGAATGTAGCCGATTTTTCAAAACTTTAAAAGTGATTTTATTGGAGGCCATTCAAAAACGTATCTCATGTAGCGAGAGTGTTTGGTCTAACGTAGTCGTGCACTTTATTATTTAAACTTACTTGGGTCCTAGGGCCTCTACAATGCCTACGGGGTATCGTGTGCCTCGGTTCTCCCCAACTCTTTCCAAGTTGCCGTGCTTCCTTCTCTACAGTTCTTGGTTATCTACTACTAGGACCGCCTCGTATTCTGCCATCCCGGGATTTGCGGGATGATATTGCATCGCATGGTTAGCTATGGATCTGCCACCTTTTTGGAATGTGTGACCAATCCACTGCCACTTTCGCCGCTGTACAGTTGTGCCTATAGGTTCATGGGCCGTTCTCTGGTAAAGCTGTTGTTGAATGTTTTCTCATGATAGTGGTGGTCACTCTTCAAGTGCCACATCCATACAGCAGCACGGATTCAACTTTGGAACGGAACAGCCTAAGCTTGGTGACTAAGCTTATTGTATAAGCAGATTCTGCTTTGCACATCCGACTGGCTATTTCCAGTTCGGTTCCGCTATCCGTTGAGACAATGGTATGGGAACCTCTCTACTCTCGCAACTGGTTATCCAGCTTTGACCCTGTTTCTGGCTAATCCCTTATGAAAGAACCTTACATCAGATACAGCTTTACTTAAGATATCTTCATTATAAGGAGTTTTGTTCTTTGAGTTAATGAGTTCGGTCTTAGGCTGATCATTTTTGTCCTTGCCGAATTAAGTTTCAGCCCAAAAACGTCTGCTTTCTTCTCCACATTTTTCTGTCATTTGGTGAAGGTCCATTATTCGATGAGATATCAAGCATAACATGGTCAGCGTTGTCCAGATGATTGAGTTCGGATGTAGGAGTCCATCGAATTCCTACGCTTTCCGTCGATAAAGGCGCATTAAGCACATCGCCAATCACCAAGATAAATAATATTGGTGACAGAATGCAGCCTTGTCGAACCCCACTTTGTACTTCGAATTCCTCAGAAAGCTTTGCTCTATGCAGGTCGTGATATGTTCGCCCCGATTAAATACCCAATTAACACTGTCAAACGCCTTTTCGAAATCGATGAACAGCAGGTGAAGTGGCGATCGATATTCAACGCACTGCTCTCAATGATGATCCGCAAGGAGGATCCAGAGCGGAAACCTGCTTATCATTCCTTATGCGAGCCATTGTGTCGGTTTCGGTAATGTGGGTTGCTGGGCCAATTTACCTAGTCTAGCCTAGTCTACCTAGTCAAGCTCTACATAACTAACTTGATTGTTGCGCTACTGGCCCAATCCATGTTTTGAGTAGTCTTTCCTGATCAATCGCCATGAAGATTCTCCAATTTATTATTTAAAGGCATAGGATTCTAATGGCTGGAAACTCACAAACTTGCATTTCGAGTGCAGCAAATCTTGGTGTTTCGAACTTATGTCTTTATCATGTACCTACAGGAGAAGCCCTTGTGTTATTTAGAGACATCGAAGACCGATCGAATACTCCTAGCGTGCCATACTGCAGAACCCTTATTCTGTCAGTTCTGCTATACGTAGCCGAGGGCAGGGTGACATAAGGTACATGGACATATAGGTCGCTGCTTACGCTCGCTGCAGGTAGGTTGATAGATTGGTTCATAAAAATAATTTTTTTAAAAATAATATCGGCTGTTAGTGAGCTTTTAACCTCAGCTTATAAGTGCAAACAGGGTCAAGTTTGGTCCATTTGGAACCAAGCAGTTTTTACTTCTATGCATAGCAACTGGAGAATGAAAAAATTTGTTATCTTGGCTCTAAAGAGTGCTCCATTGACCTTAACGCGCTGGCCGGTGTAATTTTTCAAGAAGTGCAGCCCGATTACTCCCCCAGACCGTAGAGCGCACCAAAGAGTGCATTTTAGGATCTAATGGCGTTTCGAGCGGTAGAAGGAATCAGATATCAGTGGCGCAAGGACAACGAATAGTTCCTCTAACTTAAGAGAGTTCCCAATCAAAGTCGGAAGGGTCTTTAGTCCTCGCTTTTATTATAAGTAGTATAAGTCCTTTAACCTCTCGAGTGGCATAGGGCGTCAACAACGCCTGCGCGCCATCTTGTTCGAAGTTCTTCAGCTCTCTCCAACTCATTCCAAAAGAGCTCGATTCCTTTTCGGCTGTTCTGCGCCAAGTATGCCTATGGCGTCCCGCTGCTCAGCCAGCCTGGGTGAGCGGATTCCAGTGCATGGCGTACTGCGCAATGGAATTGTCTTCGAGCCGTAGGGTGTGTCCAATCCATTGCCACTTTCTTTCACTTTCACGTTATGTTTATAGGTTCTTGGCCCGTTCTCTGATAATAATTGATTGCTTTTGTTGCTGCCCTTAATTGTCTGCTTGAAGGCGAAGTGACGGGCCCCTAAACTCCGTTGTTCTTTGCTGGCGATGGAGCCATCATTTGTGACGCCTAAACTTCCCTGGATGTTTTTGAGGGGAATGAGTAGCGTTTTAGTCCAGAAATTTATTTAAACGGAAAAGTTGTTCCGAAGTATCAAAATATGTTCTTGTCACGCCTGCTAGTTGGGGAATTTTATGACCTAAATATTATTATTTGAGAGGAAACCAAAGTGGACAAACACTAATGCCTCCTTGGAGGCGTAATATAAGTTAATATGCCAAATTAATCATTTTATGACATTTTTAATGTTTATAAAGCTGACGGATTCCATTAAAACGTCAAACACAAACAGATTTATCTCAAATGGCAGAGCAAACATTAACAGATTTGGCTATTCTCTGCATCGCACTTCCACTTCCACATCCGACATTAATTTCGTCGTCGACACAAGAAATACGCAATAAAATTTCTGATTTATTGCCTCGACATAAGGACCAAACTTGAAAAGGACAATTAACCTAATAATCATCATCACACTCTTCTTCTCATTTTAAGACTAATTTCAAAAGACTTGTGCGGTTCCCGCCGAAAAGAACACATTTTAATTAAGGCAATATTCACCGGACCAAGCGAATTACTTCTTCACGTACTTAATTTAAGCTTGGTCTCCTCGACACCGAACAGCTATAGCTACAACTACAGCTACAGCACGTGTACTAGTCCCCACGAGGCACAAATGTCCTCAAAAATTTAGCACACACAGGCTCTCAGCAAAGTTAATTAAGTGGTGTCACTTTTTCGTGTAAATCTAAGAATAACAGAGACGCAAAAGATGTCCTTGCTTCGGCACACTTGATTACTCAAGCACCACACACCACACACCCTATTTGGGTCCACCCAAACACACTCCGATCTCATCGATTTTACCTCAGTGAAGGCCGCCCGAAATAAGATATTCTCAATTTAGCACTAAAGGTACGGGCGCTGGAAGTCTACCTATTCTAGTTTCGGTCGGTCCTTATTTGTTTTGGTATTGGTGGGGACTGTTTTTCCTTTCCAGGTCATCTGGCTGAGTAATTAAAAATAATGACGTTTTGTTTTCTGTCTCTCTTTCTCAGGTAAAGGACATCTGAAACCAGCTGAACATCCTTCCGCCGCCGACCATTTGCCGGAGAACAGCAAGCTGCCCCCAGCATGGTCTGATAGTTATCTCACTGCTGATAGTCACCGACAACAGATGAGTGGCACAATCAGGATCAGGACAACGACGACGAGGACGACCACGAAGCCAACCAGCCTTAACCCTATCTGAAGTGGGTATCATTGCTAGCATAGCGAACGAGAGCAGGCAAAGTGGCATGCTTGCAGTTTCGCTTCTCCCCGGAGAGCGTTTTCTTTCAACGTTTTGAATAAACATTGCTTGTGCTCTTGTGATGAGTGAGTTGGCCACTTGATTTTCGAAAGTTCAAACTCGAAGCAGAGAATAAAACAAAACAAAAAAAAATCAACTCTTGAGGAACGTGTGAGTGAGTGATAGATTCTTTGCCAAAGGACACCCGTCGGCGGTGGTGGAGCTGTGACTTTAGTTTGGTTGCCAAAAAGTTGGCAAACGCGCACCAACAGAACCGCACTTAAGTCAACACACACAAATATGGCGATGGAATGGATTACGGCTATAGATAAGAGGTAATGTAAACATTTGCAGATGAATTATTTGTCCGGGTGTGATGTTTTATTTGGGCAAAACGTGGGAAAAGGACGCAACTGGAACTATATGAAGATAGTTTAGGACTTATTTGCTTTGGGTCGTCGACATGTGCTTTTGTTTAGTTTCGCCCTGGGCGAGGTTGGGGATGTTTATGTTGGCGGTTTTGTTAGTTTTGCCAATCAAATTGAAAGTTCTATGCATGTGTGCGGAAAGTTTTTGTTTGTTTGGAAAATATCTCGCAATAAAGACATCTAAGGGAAGGGCTAAGAAGAAATTAGTGCTGAGAAGAAAAGACTCGTTAAAAAGGGTAATTTTAGAATTAGTTGAGGTTTCAAGGGTTAATTGGACGCAAAAAGTGTTAAGTGTTAGGAATTTGAACGGCAAACCTGCTTAGACATAGACGAGACTTTTAATAATTTAGATTGGATTGTTATGGGATCATAGATTATTCAGGCTGTGGTTTAACCAAATCAGCCCAACACGCTCACAGGAGGGCCATGATTCTCAAAAGAATTGTGTTGAGACTTGAAAATGACGGATGTCCCCTGATGGTACGATTAGGGTGCAGGGTGTGGTTTTCAACTAAACAAATGCTTTTTGGGTTACTAAAACCAAATTATTGTGGGTGCAGTGGCTTAGTGGTTAAGTGCATTGGACCACTAAGCGAGAGGTCGCTGGTTTAAATCTTGACCTGTACCACCTGAAAGTTCTTATTCGCTGCCCCAACTCTTGCGAACGTCTGACAAACATCCAAGAGTAAGAAATGTCATGAGAAGCTTCTCAAAAATAAATTGCCGTTCGGAACTGGCCTTAAACTGTAGGTCCCTCCATTCGTGTCAAAAATATAACTTCGCACACACAATGGTTGGAAAAGCTAGGCTTTAGGTCCTGTATGGGCCGTTCACACCTAATATTTATTTATTTTAAAACCAAAATATTAACCTTCAAACCAACCCATATAAGAAAAACGATATATATCCTTATCCTGTAGTGCAAATTTCCTAGGCGTTACTATGGCCCCTAAGTTTAACTGGAAGTTAAATATAGAACACCGGGTGCGAAAAGCAAGCAGTAAAACTTTCCTTTAAGCAAAAATGTTTCTCTGGCTGTATGTAAGTCTCATTCTTAACGTCAGCTTTGGAAGTATGGAGTCCTGCCCTAAGTAGAGCAAACAAAAAAAAAACACGGGAGCCCTTCGGTAACTTCGGACTGAAGCACTTCACGTGGTTCTAGAATCCTGATAGTATCTTCGAATCTAAATGCTGGGCTACAAGACATTATGGACACTGTAAAATTCTACAACACTGCCCACTGGGTAAAATGGATATAAACTCAACTTCCATAAAACCTTCTCTGTTGAAATGGAAGTTAGACACAGCCTGAATGACTTTGTGCAGCATCAAAATGTTTCCGTCTTCCTAATGCTTGCAGCACCTTCTTGCAGAAGTCCTAGCTATCAGGGAGGGTCACTTTAAAAGATACCAAAAATCTGGTATATTCGAAGATAGTCACTATATAGTGATTACAGCAAAGCTCGTTGAGAATTGAAGTGAGACGCTGGCCCAGGCTAGAGGTCATTTCAAAATCTAGGTTTCTGGTCATAGGATCACAGAGCAAATAAGAAAACCAACGAGTTGGCCTGACAGCTCTACTCTCTATGCATCAGTAGCGGAGGAAGTGTATCGGTCATTGGTTGACCGATGACGAAACCAAGATACCTTCAAGATGGCTCAATAGTTTTCAGAGCACTTCAATAGGATTCTTCAGTTTCTCTGCATTTTCAGTGTGTTGTACCATCGAACGCAGCGTTACCTTACTGCGTTCGTACCCACTCAATGTGACGAGCTAATGAGATTTTCTGATTTTTGGACTCCATCTTGGAACGAAGGATTTTTTTTGAGGGAGTTCAATATTAGATCTGATTTCCTGGTTATTATTTAGCAATTGTCGCGTGTAACAAAATTGGCAGGATAAGAGAATACGTGCTATCCTTCGAGTGAGTAGACTTGAACCTCATTTGTTTTGTGAAACCGGAGTAGAAGCGGTTTACACCATGTTAGAAGAACTCCTTAACTAGATCGTAGTTGCTGCTATCAATAGTGACGTTTTGTCCTAGTCTCTATCACGTATCACCTTGTCGAAATCCGAGCAGAGGACGAACTGCTCGGCCATCGCCATGTAGAGCAATGTTGATGAATTCTATCATATGCGGGTTTAGAGTGATGGAAAGATGTTGGGTCTCGACTTAAAATGCATTGATCTTTATCAGGATTCGGTCAATCTCAGAACCGAGGCTCGGACAGCGACAGAGGAAGTGAGGTGTGTCCTCGTGGACCTCGTCATCACCTCTTGAACTTCTTAGGAAGTTATGTCCCGTTAGGGCCCCTACCAGCTTAGGCAGTGAAACTTAAGAAGTTTGATGGTTCGGCCTTTGTTGTATTCTGGCCAGAGCTTCCTTGATACTTCACAGGTAGTTAGTTATTTTCACCTGTTGTTAGATTTTATACAAATTTTGTTCTCCACTCGTTTCCTAAGATCGCGGAGTGGTCGCTTGATCAACTGAAGTGCTCGATCATAGTAGTCCATTGCAAACCCATACCTTACTAATTCGTCAACCCTCTCATTGCCGGCTTTATTACCAACTCCAGGGACCCAACCGAGATTGATGGTGTGCAGAGAGAGCAGGAAGTCTTAAGCCCTTCACAGCAACGTTGAACTAGATTGGATTTTATTTTAATCGCAATTGTAATATCATTTTGCGGTATTGCGTACAATGACACCGCGATCGCCTGAACCTCTGCTGTTGTCAGGAAGCTTGATTGAACAGTGTAGCTTTAGTTCTTCCGAGAATATTCCGGCACCGGTTCTATAGTCCATCTTAGATCCATCTGTGTAGATGGATAACGATTTACTTTTCGTGGGTTCATTCTTATCCCATTCAGGAGGAGAATGGTCTGTTAAAATCCATTTGAGGAAACATATAATCAGAATTGGCAGTGTATCCAACGTATTTGCGTAAAATGTTCCAAATGTTAGTTTGGCTAATCCTTCAAGCACTTTTGGTTGCAGAATCCTTCAGGCCAAAAGTCCAGGGGTTTTAAATTAAGAATTGTCCCAGGTCCAGCAGTTGGTGTAGTTCTTAACGCACTGGTTGTCCCTTTACTAGCTAGTCTTTGTATTTAACAATTTAACATTTTAATTGGTGATCATTTTTGATATTTTAATGACCAACATATCAAATGCGATATTTTTAATGTAGGACGACTTTTATCACCGAAAAATAACATTTTTACGAAAGTTTTATACATTATTTTTCTCAACCCATTTGTGGCTAGTTTTGGAAAAATACCCATATAGGACCTAAAGCCTAACTTCACCAAATATTGTGTGTGCGAAGATGTATTTTTGTGACACGAATGGAAGGGACCTACAGTTGAATGCAGATTCCGAACGTCAATTTATTTGACAATTCCTCCCCTTGGATGTTTGTCAGACGTCCGCAAGAGATGCGGTAGCGAATACGGTTCTTTTTTTTTCTTGCCATGTGATACTAGTTAAGAGTTGCGAGGAGAGACAGTCCTGGCAGATTCGTCAATATTTAAAAATATGACTTAAATTTTCTCAATACTGACCATCAACATAATTTCATTACGAATTGCCAAAGTATTCAATAAGACGGATTTACAAGGATGCAAGTAATATTCCCATTACCATAAATGTGCTCAGTGACAGGAAACAGTGGATTTGATGGTTTCAAGAAGGAATATACTTAGGGCATGTTCTGTTACTTTGAGACTGCCTATTCGCTAAAAGATTCAGCAGAATTCGTTAAAAACTAATGTGCACGACTGCGTCATACGAAACTTTCTCGATACATGAGATGTGTTTTTGAGTCGCAAAATGAATCGAAAATTAATGGTGAGAAATTTATTTAAATCTCTTTTTAGGTTTTAAAAAGATTTATTTTTTCAAAAACGGCACTTACGATTTTGATGTAATTTCGCACATTGGACACCTTTAATATAATTGTTCGAAATATGAAAAATTATCAAAATCGTTGTAGCTGTTTTTGTGAAAACGAATTTAATTTAAATTTAAGAATTTTTTTTTATTTGAGATTTAAGATTTTTTAACCCATCCCAAACATCCATCGTACAAATAAAGACCGAAATCCTTGGAACCACTTTCGAGAAAAATAGTGATAAGTTTTTTTCACAAGAAAATTTGTATGGCAGGTACCGTTATTTCAAAAGATAAAGCAAAAAATAAAAAGATGGCCCGAGATGTAACCCCAAGAACCTTAACTTTGAAGCAAATCCATCGAACCGATCCATCCGAAAACATTGAAATTTATCACGGATGCTAAGTTTTCGACTAAACTCTTAAAAAAAATAATATTGCGGTTAACCTCATATATTGAATATTGGTTTTTTAATGGATGCATACAAAATACATAAAAATGATATTATGGTTTGTCATTAACTTAAGATTGGTCGCTTTGCTCAAGGTTTGCCAAAACATTATGCTGCCATATGTGAGTTTTAGCCGCACTTTTACCGTGTACACCCGCAGGATTATTTGGAGATTTGGTCCGCACCTCCAGCCAAAGTTGCGGTTACATGCGTAAAGGTATTACCTGCTTTCTTCAATATTTCATTGACATTAAGCTTCCAATTGAGTTTCCTATCAAGGATCATTCCCAGATATCTCGTACTCTCAGCCACTCGTAGAGTAGTTCCCTCAAGAGTTGGAGTTCGCATCTAAATCAAGAGTTGGTGGCTTCCTTGTATCTTCGCCTTTGCTTGCAATTGGTTGTGTCCTGTCTTATAGTTTTTTTTATTGAGAAACTCGGTCTTATGTGGGCTCACGCCTGCTATTGACAGTATTGATTTGTCAACATTTTGTGTATACATTTTTTTTTAGAGGTATAGAACTTCGAATTGAAATAAAACACAAGAAAATCGTTTTAATGTCCATCAATTTGGCTTTATTGGAAGGATAATTTTATGCCATTAATGTTTCAATATAATTTCGGGCATTCCATTCCATTCCATCCATTCCGCGAAATTATGCGCTCATCGAATGTTTCCTTCAATACATCGATTGTGACGTGCACTGTGTGGCATATAGCGCCGTCTTGTTGGAACCACATCTTATCCACATTCATGCTATCCAATTCGGGAACAAAATAGTCGACTATCATGGTATCCATTAACGGTAACTGACTCTCCAGCATCATTTCGGAAGAAGTATGGCCCAATGACTCCACCAACCCACAGAGCACACCAAACAGTCAGTTTTTGTCGATGTAATGGCGTTTCAAGGGTCTCATGTGGATTCTCTTCACTCCAAATGCGGCAATTTTGCTTGTTGACGTAGCTATTCAACCCAAAATGAGACTCATTACTGAACAAAATTTTACGGTAAGCTTCGCGAACTGAACCATTATTTTCAAAATAAATTTGCACGATTTGCAAACTTTGTTCATTTGTCAACTTGTTCATGATGAAATGGCAAACCAAACTGAACATATATGACATTAGAGTTGCCAGATTTGACCACAAAATGTCAGTTTTATCTCTATTCAAAAAATCAACCTCTAAAAAAAACTAATTTTTGTATTAAAAACTGGTCTATCTGTCTCGTTCTGTGCGCTTCAAGTCCTATAATGTTAAAGGAATTCCCATCTCATTCGCTCTTCAACTTAAATGTCAATTGATTTATAAATAAGTAACTTACCAAAGCAACAAATGCTAATAATAATAATAAATCTAAAACAACAAACCAATTACTCCAATCTATCTGTGGCCTCCCACGATCGTCCCTTTCGCCTTTCGCTTTCGTTAAATTAAATTCAGACATTCTCGCTACTACAAACTAAATGAACTCGCATCCTCCATTAGATTGTTGTTGTTGTTGTTGGCAATTTCATTTACTCCTTCAGAGACAAACGCTAGGACATTCTTAGCGTGCTCGTTTTCATTAATTTCCGCTGACTGTTGTGAGTTTAAGAAAACAAAGTAAAAATAGGGAAATCCGAAAGAAGAACTCTGCATCTGCCCCAGAGAAGGAAATCATTTTCATTTTCATTTTCATTTTCTCTCATTAAATTGTTTGCACAATTAAAATTCCGCTGTTTTCCCGGCCCTCACTGCCGGTTACTGCGAAAAACCACACTTAATCTCCCCGCCAAACGAAGACTCTTACCCCACCCGCATAGAAGTCTTGTCATGCATAAAATTGAATGAATTATTCATTAGACATTAGACAACCACAGCGGCTCTCAATGGGATCCTTCAACTTTCCTGCAGCAGCATCGGCGTCATGGCAACAACCATCATCATCACATCTACGGGAAACGCCGCGCCACACAAGTAGAACAAAATTGAATCCTTGAATCAGCAATTTACCGCTTGTAACGATGGCGATGATGGTGATGATGATGATGAAGCTACTTATCGACAACAACCGTTACGCACCTGAAGGATACGTTACGTATCGTTGTCTCGTGCAATTCATTGAACTTGAACCGCACATTTTTTCAAGTCGCTTTCTTCTTAACTGCCGAGGTGTCCAGCTTGAGAAGGATATGACAGCGCAATTATTTAAAGCTATCGTGCCGATCTGAAATTAAATTTTTCAATTTCCGTTTATCGATCCATGGAAAATGCACAGACAGCGAGAGAGAGAGAAACTGTCGCATCCTACCTTTGCTATTATAGGATGCTTGCTCACTCGACAACGGTTTTCCTTAAATAAAATTCGCTAAAAATAATCTTCCTCTCACTGCAGAGGAGGGAGACCGTGTCGCCCATCCACAACCGCCTTCGATAAAGGGATATCATTTGACATCCTTTATGTTAGTAGTACTGCTACTGCCACTGCACATGAATATGAGCCCTTTCTGAAGACGACAGGACATATTGTAAGCGCAACCCTCGCTCTCCACCCTTGGGCATAGTTTTGCATTACCTGCGGATGTGGCATGGGAATTTTGCTTCACAATCAAATGTGTGTGTGTGTTTGTTGTGCAGAATGATAGGGATTATGTGACATTAGCAGGAATTTCAACGAGAAACCGCAATCATAGGACGACTTTTAGGGGTCGGAAGTTTGAATGCTTTCTCTTGAAGCGGCGGCGGCCAAGCGGGAGTGTGTTTATGGTTTATGGCTGTGATAATGTGGGTCTCGGTTGGTCCCAAAAGTTTTCCCATTAAAATTGAATTGGCAGGGTTGGGGGCTTAAGGCAAAAAATATTTGCTGTTATGTAGTCGACCAACAGTCGTGTAGGAACAATGGAATGTTACGTTAAATGAATTTGCCCTGTGGTGGTGAATCCGAACAAATTTTCCAATATAACGAGTATTGTAGTCGATTTTAGCAGGACTTCTGTAATCTGTATATGATTGAAGATGGAGATGGAAATGGAAATGGAGATGGAGATGGAGATGTATTATTTATGCTTGGTACGTTGCAGGATTTAATCAATGAGATGACGTGTGTTGTGCTTGTGCAATGTCAATTTTGTTTGCAGAGAAGGAAAACTCCACATTGAGAAAGATCGATGATGGAATTTAACAAAATTGTTGACGTGGAAACTTCTTGGAACTAACTCTGCCTGCTTACTATTCAGAAAGTAAGGAACATGAGAAGGAAAGGTCTTAGGTATGTGCTTTGAGTAGGAGTGCACTAATTTTCACTGATGTGGCAGGATGGGCCAAATACAAGTTTCTCTTTAAAAGTGCAATAAAATGAACAAAATTAAATTGTTTCCACTTTTAAGTGAGACAAAAAATTTCCTATTAATTATGGAACACAACGTCCGTTCAAGTGACTGCCTCGGCTGGCTTCGCAGTAGCGCATTCTGTCACTCCAATTTTTCAAGACCTTGTTGATGGTTTCGGGCTGTAGCTCACGGATTGCTTCGTTGATATTTGCCTTGGCGTGTTGGCATAACATCGGTCCTTCAGGGTTCCACAAAAAAGGAGTCCAAAAGGGGTCAAAACGCAGCTCCGAGATGGCTGATAACACGATTTGGGAATTCGTTGCGTAAAAGATCGATTATGGCATAGGCTGTGTGGCACGGTGCGTCATCCTACCTGAGCCAGAGGTTGTCCGTATCCATGTCTTTAATTTCAGGAAAAAAAAAGTCGGTTAACATGGCTCTGTAACGCTCACCGTTGACCGAAACGTTGTTTCTAGTCTCATTTTTGAAGAAAAATGTTCCAATTATGCCACCACTCCGCTCTTGGCTACAGCAGCAACATGAGTGTTGTCCACTAGCATACCATTCTTATGAACATTTTGGTCAAACTTGCGTACAGCGGGCGCGGTGGGTGCTTCATTTCGGCCAAAACTTCTTTTCAAAAAAAAGGCCCTGTTTGGGCTACACAACACTCACTTTGGAAACAAGTTTTCAAAATTTTTTCTGTCAAGATTTCGAGGGGGAAACAGCTCTCAGTGTCAAAATAACCTATTATAAAAATATAAAACACTAGATGGCGCACCCGTTGTATATACTTCAAACCCGAATCATTCACTGGCTATACATCTCGATTGTAAGACTGCTGGACTGTCTTAGATAAAGCGATAAAGTAACAAAGTTCCACACTCCCTCAGTAGCATTGGACATTCTGTTCCATCTAATACCCATCTACATTTTCAGCGGAAAAACAGCTGCTACCACAGCCATTTGCCTCAAAGCAACCTCTCAGTAAATCGAAAACGAAACCGGCCACTCCGCTAGTCTGAACACATTCAGGATCCTTCCTAGAAGTATAGACTACATCATAAGAACAATACTAATAAAAATAATATACAGTACACTGGGACCTTGTGCTCTATTGTGATTCCTACTTATACCTTGGAGAGGTTTGTTCTCTCTTCCAGAGCCCCCTCATGGCGTAAATCATCAGGCATTATGTTTGAGTGTCTATGCTCCCTCTTAAGCTTTGGCAGGGAAATTCCACTCAGGGCACATCATCCGGTTAAATTTCTTTAATGAATCTGAGAATGAGTATTTTTGGAGCAACTAAGTTGCATGAGCAGAACCAGCCGCCTTCAGAAAGAGAGATGGTATCCTGCAATCCCACGTAGCGTGCCACCTAGGAAGAAAAATGTTGTATCGACGTCTGTAAGAAAATGTTAATTTAATTCGGCGCCTCTTTGTATGGAGGAGACGTACTCAAGTAGCTTTTCAATATATGAAGAAATGCATACAAATAAATACTTAAACGCTTAAGAAGGCTGAAGCATGTGGGCATCGTAAGCTGTAATACCGAAGGCATCGTCTATGTAGACATCGGTCAACTTCTGTAGACTTGACCTTAGCTAGGTCGGATATGAACTTGGTACCATTAGCGTCGCACCCTTATGTTGAAGCGAAAAATAACTGAGCCAGTTCGAAAGCTCAGTCAACAACTGATTTCTTTGGTTTCTTCGATGAAAACATTCAAGTCTAGTTTGTTCAGATAGCCAAGCTGCTATCAAAGCTTGTTCTGCTGCTCCGGTTACCTCCAAAATTGTAACCCTAACTGTAACCCTAACCTGGGTACCCGGACACACCCGTATTCAGGGCAACGAAAGAGCTGCTGCTAGGCAGTCGTCGCACAACCAACCATTGGCTGCTGCTCCTCTGTTTACAAAAGTGGAATTACTGAGCACACCGAGTACTTAGTTGAGGGTCCTAAACTAAGCAGATCAAAATATCTACTCAGACTGAAAAGAAGTGACTTGAAAACTCTAATTGGTTTCAGTCCTCTCAAACAGGATCATAGATAGAAGCTCGCTGAGTGCTCTCTGGAAGATGATGAAATGACTTCTCACTTCATCTGTGGCTGCCCTACTTTTGCCAGAACCAGACTGGCTATTCCCGCCAAGCACTTTCTGTACGAAGACACTATCTGACCTCCTTCGCTTCGCAGAAACCAGTGGGAGGTTAATTACCTCGAATCCCGATGTATACTAGCTGATCTGTTGTCATTTTGAGCAGCCTTGCGGGAGTACAATGGATCGTTAAGTCTAAGTGCCTGTCATCCTTGGATGACCCCACTCCAAATACAATACTCTCTAGAAGGTGAAACAATTTTAAGGAAACACCAAAGGATTTGTTAGGAATCTCATGATTGTGTGAAAATAAGTATAAGGAAAGTCTTAGCCAAACTTCATATTTCGACAATAAACATTCGAACACATCCCCATCCTAAAAAGTTACATCGCCAGTATCAATCCCATTTTCTTAAATCATACTTGAATAAGATATACGACCACTCGTAGGTATACGGCCAAAGGAGCTTAATGTTCTGTTTCAATTTCGACTGCTGACAGATTACTTAACCTTTCGTCGCAATAAGTCCTTTTTATACACAAAAAAAAAAAAAAAAACACAGAAAGTTATTTTCAAAAGTTACGATTTTTGCAACAGCTCTTTACGCCTTCTCATTTCATTGTTCACTTAATTTAATAAACACTTTCTAGCCAAAGCTCTGGAGTGAAATATTTCCAAATTGGATAAATCACTTTGGTAAATTTTGCTTTGCTTCACTCATTGAGCCAACCCAGATGCCAGGTTCTCTTCTCTTCCAAATAAAAACATAAAATTGATTGATTTCTTCGAAGCTTATTTTTTTAGAAAAATAAAAGGCAAGTCGTGTATCTAAACCCTAAAATAATAGAATTTCCCGCTGAGAATTCTACTGAGAGCCTCAACAATTCGAATAGAAGAACAGAACATTTTATGAAAGGAAATCGCAGAAAGCCAAGAGAATCAATAAAAAAAATAAGAGGCAACAAAGACAGTTAAGGATGTTGACAACGAAAAAGTCTACTTTTCCACAAAAAAAAGAAGAAGAAAAGGAAATGTTGGAGAGAAATCCTTTGTTTCTCTTTGCCACTTTATTTTGTTTTCCCTCAACATAAGGACAACACTGCCATTGAGCTGCCATCCAGCGCAAGGAGGCTTTCTCGTGAAAAGTATCTCGTTCGTTTTACATTGAAATCTTTAATACTACAACAAAACTGAAATTGTGATAGTCAATGAGTATAGTTGGGCGTTTGGTGAGTCATCATCATAAACGTACATTTGGGTTTTTGTTTTCGATTTATCCCTTCAAGTCATCATGATGATTTTAAAAAGCCAAACAAACACAAGCACACCATCCAAAAAGGATAGAGAAATATTTTCCTTGACAACAAGTGGGCAATGCTGGAACTGTATGAATCACATATTCCACTTGCCATGCCATATCCCCATTGAGAAGAGAATTCAACTTGAAAATTACTCAATGGGCTGGATACAATGATACTTCAATGAGGGTTTAGATAGATGGAACTGCCTGTGACAATGGCTTTTTGTGTTTTAAATGATTACATCATTCGATATCTAGGATCTCTTAGAAGTTCGTCTCAATCGGCACAGTGAGAAGCTGAGTAATAGTTTTGAATAGTTAAACATACAAACGTATCGGAGAATGCGATGCGGGTGGGGCTTCAGTTCTTGAATATGTAGAGGTATACGACTTAAGGAGTAGAAATTTCCAAAAGTGGCACTTGTCTTTAGTGAAATTCTGTTTTCAGAGTTCGTGGGCAGATAATTGTATATAGATACCACCACTTGAAATGGATGCAAACCACATTGATCAAAATGAAATCGAACCGGGTGTGTTCGACTTAGTTAGTCGGATAGGGGTGGATCCTTGCTTTCATTAACATTGGCAAATGGCAAGCAATCAAGACTTGAAGCTCTATGGATGGACTTTTTCCCTAAATGCTTCAAATAATAACGGGTAGTTTTTTTTTTAAATCAAATAAAACACTCAAATTTGCATCAAATATTCAAAATTTTTATTGTAGTCGATAAATAGGCCTTTGCCATTTACGTTTTAAAGACAACTTCATGTAAATGTTGTCTGGTCCAATTTTGCGTCACTTCTCCGAGCATTGCGGCCTGTGTTCCACGAATTACGCGTGTTATGTTATCCTGCAAGGCTTCAATCGTGTTCGGCTTATCCACATAGACTAACTACTTGACATAACCCCACAAGAAATAATCACGAGGCGTTAAATCGCATGATCTTGGCGGCCAACTCACAGGGCCATTTCGAGAGATAAACTGGTCACCAAATTCATCCTTCAACATTCACATTGTTTCACGAGCTGTGTGGCATGTGGCACCGTCTTGATGAAACCACATGTCAACCAAGTTCAACTCAGCCAACTGGGGCAAAAAAAGTCGCGTATCCTGGCTCGATATCGTTCGCCGTTGACGGTAACGTTTCACGGTCGTCTTTAAAGACAAATGGACCGATGATGCCACCAGCCCATAAACCATGACAAACAGTACCGTTTTTTCGGGATGCATCAGTAATTCCTGTATGGCATGTGGCTGTTTATCACTCCATATGCGACAGCTTTGCTTATTTACGTATCCATTGAGCCAGAAATGAACCGCATCGCTGAACACAAGTTTTCGATAAAACAGCGGATTTTTACATTTTTCACAGAGCACGAATTTTGATAATAAATTTCAACAATTTGCAATCGTTACTCTTTTGTAAGTCTTTCCACGATTAAATAGCAGAGTATACTAAACATTTTTCACTTTGACAGCTGACGTTTGGACGCCATACTAATCAGTGGTGCCAACCTGAAAAGCTTAACTCTTAAGAAGTCACCCTCACATTGAAAACCGAACACTATAAAGGTACGATTACACGGCCATTTTTACAAGTCATTTAAATGACGCTGTGACGTCAGGAAAAAAATTTTGCATTAGATAATTCTCCTTTGGGATGTCATTAAATGACGAGCGAAAAAATGACGATCACTTGTTATGATATGCCTCATCAAAATTACAAATGTCACCTTTTCTATTATTTATTTCGATTTCGTTCATTTGTCTGTTTTGCGATCAATGTCATTTAGTAGGAATTTTTTAATTAGAGAAAAAAAAAACAATATTATATAGAAAAATGTCAAAAAAAAACTTTTGCGATGATGCTGGAAATTGCGGAGACGGCGTATTTAGCAGCGTGTGATGGGAAGCAGTGAAGACGATCTTGATTACGAGCCAGAGATGTGATCCGAAATTCGTACCAGTACGAAAGTGGTATGAAACTAAACCTATTCATATATGTTAATATTTTTAAGGAAATCAGCCTGCCTCGTTTGCGGTGTAAAAAAATATTAACCATTAAGGAATTATTAATATTGTCGATTGTCATTTTCTTCTCAACCCGCATCATTAAATGGACGTGTTTGACAAGTAGAACCAAATGCGCTATGTGACTTCATACACTCGGAGATCCGTGGAACATCGAAAATGGTTCTTGAATCCTTAAAAAAGGACATTTCTCAAAAATGTCAATATTTGCTTCAAAACCTTTCATTTAAGGTCCATATTATGTGTGTGCGGAAGAAGAACCATTCCACCATTTTGGAATTTCGTGTCTTGCAATTTTTTAGAGGCTGCCATTTAAATGACGCAACAGCCAAAAAGTTTAGTCATTCGTCCTAGGCGTCATTAAAGAGCGATCACACGGCCATTTGTTTCCGAAATTTTAATATTCAAAATTCATTTAATTTGTCCGCCATTTTCCTAGTCATTTAAATGACGTCGAAAATGTCACCAAAAAGAGCGATCACACGAGCGACATTAAAATGAGTGCCTTGTCACGTTATATCGTCATTTAAGGGGTAACATGGGTTTATTTGGGGAAAAAATTATATTTTCAAAAAAATTTATTTTATATAAAACGCCATTGTGACGTCGTTTCCGTTGACCCCTCGGAAAAAAGGTGCGTCTGCGTTGACAGTAGAACTCGTGACAGGATCAAATGAAGTGAAAAAAATGAAATTCGTGATTTAGTTAAGACCATAAACTAGAATTTGGACGAAAGAAGAAGAGAAAAAGTGAAAATTGGACTTTTGTCGGACCTTTCTACAAAAAAAAAAAATTGGTAAAATTTGCTCAACATCTTTTGTTTTTTTTTAAATAGTTGTGATTTAAAACAGAAAAAATTCTTCGTCCAAGTCCTCGTGAATTGTATCTCGAAGACCTGTGTTAAATTTCATCCAGATCGGTTGAGTGGTTTTCGAGAACTTTTGACAACCAACTTTGAAAACACAGTTTCGAGAAAAACGCGTTTGGATAACCTAAAATAAGCCTCGTGATTCAATTGAGTGCGCACCTTCCCAAGGCTGTATTTTCGAAACTTTTATTCGCAGTGACTTGGAAATTTAGGATAATATTCTCAAGATGTTGTAAAAATGAATAAGAAAATAAAAAAAAATCTATTTTTTGAAGCTGTGAAACCCATGAAACCTCTTAAATGACTCATTAAAATGGCGGCGTAATGGTACCTCAATGCTGTTTTTCATATTGTAAGACCAGAAATCATTTTTACTCGGGAAATATTTCCAACTCAAACCATTTGCTTGATTTCATATGAATAAAAACCGATTTGAGTTCGCTCGAAATGCTGTCATGTACGAAAAGCTGCGCCACCGAACTTTTACCAATGAAACGTTTCAAACGAAAGCAAATGAAAGTAAAATCCCAGTACCATGTCATTTTGTTGACTCAGAGCACTTTCCTATGAAAAAGCCGCGTTGTTTTGTTTATTTACAGTTAAATTGTATGTTTTTTTGCGGGATGGTTGGAAAACAAATAGGAATACATTTTGATAAACTGGGCATGCATTTCATTGCAAAACTTAATAGAGTAAACATTGAGAGAAAAAATCATTATAAGTGAAAAACTGAGGAACATTATATTTCAATATTTAGTTTAGAGTTTGACAATTTTTTTGCTTCGTGCCTAAAGTCAAAACTGCATTCAACTAGTTTCTACGCCATTAAATTCTCTCTCAAAAATATAAACATTTAGAAGTTATAGGATTTGATGTAGTTGTACCTTTAATTCGTAGATTTTTTTTCATTTTGACGGCTTTTAACTTGAATGAGAATACTAATAGACCGTTCTACTTTACCATGTTTAAAAATTTGGAACTCCAGAGATCCTATCCAAAAAGATGTTTCTTTTAAGCTGTGATATTCTGATGTGGCCTATACATTCGTATACAAAGTAATATTTCAATGTAAAAAAAATGTCCAAATATTTTTGTGTGAATGTGTATATCCTTTATAAACTCTCAAGCCAGTCTACGGATTTTGATTTGATTTCGTGTGTGTGAAAGGTTCTTAGCATAGTTTGATTCATTTACGCTATTTGGCGCTGAAGAGCACCCACGTCCAGTTAATGAAGGACCAGTACTGCCACCCAGTAGAGAAGAAGTTGGACATCAGCTCCATATGCCCCATCTACAAGAAATGCGATCCTATGTCTTGCAAGAGCTATCGAGGGATATCCCTGCTAAATGTTTCATATAAGATCATATCCAACGTACCCGGTGAACGTCTCAAACCTTTCTGCAACACACTAATCGGCACGTACCAGTGTGGCTTTCGGCTCGGCAGATCAACTGTAGACCAACTCTTCACACTAAGGCAAATCCTGGAAAAGACCAACGAGTTTCAAGTCGAGACACACCATCTCTTTATCGACTTTAAAGCCGCATATGACAGCATTCATAGTCAGGAGCTTTTTGTGGCGATGGCCGAATCCGGGAGCAGCAGCTCGTCTGAACTCTTTCAAACATGCACCGGATTTCGGCAAGGAGACGCGCTGTCCTGTGATTTCTTCAATCTTGTTCTTGAACAGATAGTGCGCAAGACAGGTGTCAACACGGAAGGCACTATCTTCAACAGATCAGTCCAACTGCTGGGGTATGCGGACGATATAGACATCACCGGTCGATCCCACCGTGCCGTGATAGAGGCTTTCATGGCTATTGAAGAACAGGCGAAACTAGTTGGCCTTGAAGTGAATGAGGACAAGACTAAATATATGCTATCAATAAACAAACAATCATCTGTCCACCGACTAGGACAAAATGTCACTGTTGATAGCAGCAACTTCGAGGTAGTTAAGGAGTTCATCTAACTCGGGGTTAACATCAACTCCACAAATGACATCTTAGTGGAGAGCCGTCGAAGAATTATCCTAGGAAACCGCTGCTAGTTCTGTTTGGGGAAAGAAATGGGTACAAAACTCCTAACTCGAAGGACAAAGTGTGTGCTCTACAGAACCCTTATTCTGTTAGTTCTGCTATACGGCGCCGAGTGCTGGATGATAAGCAGGATAGGACAGCTAATACTGGGTTCCATCGAAAGAAAAATTCTTCGACGGATATTTGGTCATGCGTGCGAAGAGGCCGAATGGAGGATAAGATGTAACCGCGAACTCTATGCGCTGTAACAAGATGTGGCTCATCTACACTGGCTCAGCCATATCGAGCGAATGGACAACAATGCTGCGCCCAAGACGATCTTCGAATCCCAGCCCCCACGTTCGAGACGACAAGGAAGAATAAAGCTCCGTTTCAAAGACCAAGCTATCTTGGATGCCAGAGCATTTTGCCTGGATAACTGGAAGCAACGTGTCCGGGATCGCAGAAGATGGAAGGCTCCTATGTCTCAGGCAGGGACTCTTCACGGGTCGGAATCCCGCGTTAAGTAAAAATAACTATTTGGCGCTGTTTAGGATTTAGGACGGCTTAGTTTCAGTTCTTTGATTAAGAACCTTTAAACTCGAATTTTGAAAGATTCGTGCTCTAAAGTTTGGCGTACAAATTTAATCTTGTGCCATAAAAAAGTGTCTCGAGATGCTCATGCCAATGCGTTTTCTTTTCAAATAATCTAGAACTACAGTAAATATCAAATCTCAAGAGAACTCGAGTGTTCGTAGCTTGTATCCCCATTGCCTTCATACAGCCAATAACAGATCTTTCGGTCCCTTGCTTTCCCATGTGCAAAGGAATAAGATAACTTCCCTTTAACTTTTAAGGTCGCTATTGGAACGTGCCTCATGAGTTAAAATATACGAATCGTTAATTCTTGAGCCGCTGTAATCCTTTTTTTCTAAAACCCAGTATATGCTTTTTGGGGTATTAAACCGCCTACTCGACTTCTTCAACTGTAATGTCGGTTAATTTTTCACATTGAGTCTGACTTTTGGATACTATAGCCTGTCACCTAAAATTCCAAACATTTTTTCTTTCCTGTCCAACCAGTTTCGAGTTGTTTGTTGTCGTAACTCGTAACTCGTGGTTAACCTAGTTTTATTATCAAGATATTTCCACTCATTCCCGAGTTGGGTTGCCCATATTCTTAGATTGAATTTCAGTTCAAGGCAAAGGCTTATGTGCTAAATGGATTAAAAATCATCATTGTCAGAGTGACATGACTAGTTTGACATATCTGTTGTTGCGGAGAATATTCAGCTGTGACACAATCTATCTATCAAAATTATATATATAGTAGGTTAGGATTACTATTTGTCATTTATAATTCCAAGGTTCTCAATCAACTACATGAAATTAAGCCCTAATGACAAATAGCCTCAAATCAAATATGAAAAATTACCCCACGAGTTTAGGTTAAAAGCAAACACGAAAAGAAAATTGCGAATTGACGTGACACTTTATATTTTGCGAACAATTTTTTATTTTTCAGTTTAAAGAGAAATTTCGTTATGAAAAATTGAACTATAAATTACAAAACTTTTTAACGGTTGACATTTCCCAAAGTACACCTTGCACGAGTTTGGACAATTCCCTTAGTTTCCTTTAAAATTAAATTCTCATTGTTAAATTGCATAGAAAGAGAATAGAGATACCGCGTATCTATCGTATCAGCACTACTGCTATTCAACGCCTTTAAAGTACCCACGCCAGGGTACAGCTGTATTTACAGCTTTAAAAAACAAATCAAACAAAGGCATTTATCGTCAAGTATCCTTGAAGTGCACTCAATGCATGGCGTGAACTGTGAAACTACCATGCTGCTCAATCTCTACCTGTTGTAGGAAAATGATTGAATGCGCTTCTACAGAATCATACATCACAATATGACTACTGACTGACACACTTGTAAATAAATGGGAAATTATTGTGTTAAAACAAGCAGTGCTTGGTGCTTAGTGATAACAATTGTTGACGACAGACTTATCTGGTTTTATTTGATTGAAGTTGTATTGTATTCGCTAAGTAAGAGGACAAAGGCGCGTGTGACATAATAGCCCTACATCAAGAAGTGAGGATGGAATACTATTGAATCGTTTATGTTTAAATTTTGCTGTATCCCGTCGACCTCCAATGAAAGGGTGAAAATTACTACCCATGAATAGGTAGGGTAAATCGTTTTCAACGCGATAACGTGTTCCGCTGTTAGAAGCCAATAACCAACCTCGATTTGGCGCCACATTGGAATCAACATTTATTGCCAAATCGTACACGTAACACTAGGGCGGGAATTTCTGCTGCCAAGTGGCACACAAATTGTCGCCCTTCATCAAATTTATATCTTAACCTAATTTCGCTGTCTTTCCATTCCATTGCAGACCTTGTGACAGAAATCTACGAGATGCGGAATTAATATCCTGCCGGCTGAGACGTGTGGAGCCACTGTGTCGTCTCCCGGGATCTGCACTGCAACAACTTGCAATGTGTGGATTCTATGAAGATCTGGAAAAAGGAGTAACCCGTAAGTATACATTTTTGTCTACCCCCCAGGGCAAGATGCCAAGTTTTGCTTCCTTCATAACCTCACCATCAAAAAAAAAAAAATACATTTCAGTTCGCCATAATAAAATTATTTATGGCCAATCCTTTGGTTACTCCTTCCACTTTTCGCTTATACTTTCAACTTCTAAGACCGAGACATATTAATTTAATTTTGACTTTTGCATCCTTTTTCTTTCTCTGCAGTTTTTCGTGCCGGCGAACAGGGACGATTTTGGTATGCGGTTTTGGGTGGTTCGCTCGAGGTCAGATATCATGCACCCGATAATGATGGCAAGGTAAAGTTTTGTCTTAATTTTATTTTCAGCACATTCCGATGTGTACAGTGTATTTTGTTCGCGGCGGGGGTTAATTAAATTCACAGGCATTTTTTGTTTAACCCTAAAAAGTTGGTTAGTTCGTAACTGGTGGAAATTGAATGCTACTTTGAGTTTGAGTAAAATTATCGACGACGGTGTGAAGAAAGAAGGGTGATTTTTTTGAAATAATTATTTATGGAAATTTGTTTTGAAATTCTGTGCCCCAGATATGCAAAGTTCGTTGTGGATAGTGTAGGTTAAATTTTTTTTTTTTTTTTTTTTGACTAAAAAAATGAAATTTAAAAGTTATAATTTGGTTCTAACTGTTTGCGAAGTGAATTGATTAAGAAATAGGATGCGTTCCTTAAAATTTAGAAAGTTATATTTATAAAAATTTGTATTTGGCGTTCAGTCCTTTAATTTTTTTAAATTTAATTCAATTATTATCACGTTCAAGGTAAAAAGAGGAGGAAAAGGAAAAGGAAAAAAAGGCGCTTGGTATAGCTAGTATATAACGTCGTTGAATGTGAACTCCCTCTAGTGATATTTATTAAGTTTGTTAAGCGTACAATAAAACATTAATTTGTCGTGGATTATTTTGAGAAGGAAATATTTTTGCAGTAAACCAATATTCACACACACATTGTTCTGTTTCAGTCGTTCTCTAAATCTAAAAACTTTTGCGTCAACAAAGTTTGATTTGACTGCCTGTAACACATTTACTAAAACACTAACAGAACCCAATCGTACGTTACCCGAGTGAAAATACGAATGAGACCAATATAAACTCCACAGGACATTTAATAAAAAAAATTGATAAAATGAATACCAATCAAACCATTTTCTAAAACGGCTCAGCTTTAAAAAAACGGAGTACGTAGAATGATTTGGGGCTTATAAGATGCGCACATTTTTTAAAGTCAGTGCTTATTCTATTCCAAAAGACTTAACCGAAATATATTTGGGTCTTCTCTCCTTTTAATTCCTTTGGAGATTTTCCCTTTTTTCTTTCTTCTGGCTTGACAGTACTAACTGAAGCGGTCGTGCTCTAAATTAAGCATCCACGAATTTTTGAACTTTTATTTTGATCAAGCTTCGTTGCTCTTTCTGTCATGCGAAGTTGAAATCAATTTTCCTAAATACTTTTCTAACCTTGTCGAACATTGCAGAGCGGCGGACTTAACTTAGGCCACATTTTTGGTCAACATAAGTTAAAGGTATTTCTAAAGTTGCTTCGGTTTTGGATATACATCCCCGATCTTTGAACTTTTTAGCACCCAAACATCAAGAGCTTATGGCAGGACCAAGATTATCTTGAAGCAGATAATCGAGAGCAGTAATAAAAAGCAAACAACTAAAGACGCTTCCTTAGTACACACCAATTTTGATTATGAACTCTTCTGTGACTCCACAGGGGCACTTGCCTTTGCTCTCTCGTACATGTCTGAAAAGTTGTCTAATTTCCTCAACGTTTTACAAACTTCTTCGACTGTAATGTCGGTTACTTCTTTGTAATTCGGAGAGTTGTACGGCTCAGGAAAGAACGTCTATATTTAAATGTGTGTCCAAAAAAAGGCTATCATGACGAAACTACTGTTTCAGCTGTTAAGCCGCCATTCTACTTCCATGGAAATTTGTTGATGATGAGCTGTCCGATTCTATTACGCGAATAGCTACCCTTCATCCCCGCACTGAAATCGTTGTTATGGGCGATTTCAATATACACAATTCGAGTTATCTTCGACATTCTGGATAGACAACAACAGATGGAAGGTTTAAACATATTCACCTAGCTTGCAAATGAGCCATCACGAGTTCCGGACAAGAGTAGTGGAACGGCCAATACACTGGACTGGACCCCAAAAATATTCTGCCATTTTCCATGAATCGGATTTGCGTCGCTGAAACCGAAAGGCTTTCCACCCTCGGGGTGTGCGTTATATGGCAAAATATTTTTGGGGTTTAACTTTAATGACATAAATTCTACGGTGTTGGCTTTATCCCATTTTAGTAAGCTGTCACGGTCAAAATTTAATGACCTTAACTTAAGTTGCCATCTACGTCTAAAGATAAGGCCTTTTGACGTTTTCTTTTCACACAGTTCTGTCTAATAGTGCTCAGAGTAGTGATTTAGCTACATCTAAGCAGGGTGATATTCAAGATAATGTGTGTAAAGCTTAGGCGACCATCACTCCAACGTACTTTTTGAACGGTTGGGAAACTACCTCGTGCCCTCCTACTCTTAAAGTTATCGTTTCCCGAGCTTTCCTACTAGTAATAAGTACTGCTTCCGTTTTGTGGTCGGCAAGATGCAAACTGGCGCTAGCTAATCATAAATCTTGACGGACATGGAATTTAGCACGATTGGACTTAAACGTGCTTACGATGTCTACACCTGGTGACCTATCCTTGCCTGTCCTGTCTGCGCGAACTTTCCTTGGGATGTTCTTGACGTGGTTCAAGAAATCTAAACAGAATGCATCTTTTTCGCTCTTCTCGCACCCATCCAGAGTTAAGCACTAAAAATATTCCACACCTCATCTCTAGTTTGAGAGACATAAAACAGTCAATGGTCAACACAAAAGTACGTAGCTCATCCGCAAGGATTATACCCGTACCTTCATAACCCTGTTCCTTTCCCAAGTAGAACATCTGAAAAGCTATTGTCCTAACGTCCAAGGAACCCGCCCGATTTCCTGTGTTTCACCATTTCGTTTTTTCAACACAGAAAAAGTTATTTCTTGTCATCATCTCCATCAGCTGTTGCATTATTTTGGTGTCCCTTGGAAGCCGAATAGCTCTCACCCGTGCATTTCTGCTGGTCCCAGGATGCGTAACATTAGTAGTGCCTGCCGGGTTGTGCCTTGTTTACGAGTGCATGCTCCTGCAATATTGTTTTGTTTTGTTTGATGTGGGTGCAGTGGCTTAGTGGTTTAGTGCGTTGGACCACTAAGCGAGAGGTCGCTGGTTCAAATCCCGACCTGTACCACCTGAAAGTTTTTATTCGCTGTCCCACCTCTTGCGAACGTCTGACAAACATCCAAGAGTAAGAAATGTCATGAGAAGCTTCTCAAAAAGAAATTGCCGTTAGGATTCGGCATTAAACTGTAGGTCCCTGCATTCGTGTCAAAAAATATAACTTCGCACACACAATGGTTGGAGAAGCTAGGCTTTAGGTCCTGTATGGGCCGTTTACGTCTAATATTTATTTTTATTTTTTGATTTTGCTATAATATCCAGTCGTGTCAACTAGTGTCCGACCGTGCCAATTTCTTGCCCGAAGGACTCGAGTATCAACCCTCTGATTTGCATGCCGGGGACAGTCGGGACAGTTTAAAGATGTTGATTATATTTTTCTAGGCTCACTTGTATTTTGAAAATCCCCTTCTCTCCAAATATTCTTATCCAAATGAATGGAGTTTTCGTCCCACCAAATATAGTCGCTATACAGACCTGTTAAAAATAATAGGGAAATTCAAAGTAAATATACTTTTTTTTAAAGTAGTAAAATCAGATTGAATATTATCATGAGGTTGTTAGTATCTTTCACATAAAACGTAAAGGAATGACCTTCCAATGACTTTCAATTGCAGCCCACAGTTGATTTTTGTTCTGAAAGGTTTGTGTTGCCACAGACTTCTTCAGTTCCGCCCACAAAATCTCAATGGGAGAATTGTGATCGGGGGACTGAGAAGGCCATGATAACACCGACACTTGATGATTCATCAACAAAGCACTCAACAAATTTCGATGAGTGCTTGGGATCATTGTCCTGTTGGAAGTCCCATCTTAACGGCATGTTCTCCTCAGCATACGGTAACATCACGTCCTTTAAGATATCGCAATAAATTTCTTTATTCATGATGTCCTTTATTTGGATAATGGGCCCAACACCAAACCAAGATGCTCCCGCCTCCATGTTTTACGGTTTTTTTTAACTCTTTTTCCTGAGGCCGCCTAACATTTTTTCCGCTGCCAGGAACAAATAAATTTACTTTAATTTCATCACTCCAGAGAATGTTACGAAACACCTTTTTGGAGTGGTTCCTAAAAGTCGATGCGAAATGCATGTTTCGTCTGCTTAGCAGTGGAAATTTTCGAGCGATTCTTCCAGGAAGGCCATTTTGGAGGAGCCTTCTTCGGACAGTTGGGTCACTCACTATGCTACCAAGCTCAGCGGCAATTGCTCTTGATGAGAAGAATGTTTTTTTTTTGCTAGTAACACAATATGGGGATCATCAGTGGGAGTCGTTTTTCTTGGCCTACCTCTTATTTCTTGTGCTAGGACATTTAAAGTGCATTAAAAACGAAGTTGATCGACTTTCCCAATGCGTTTGCAATACATTTCAAAGTCTTTCCTTCGTCGCGTAGTTTTTTTTATGATGCGACCTTCTGCATCTGAACAATGCCTATTACGGACGTCCCATTTCTAATAAATTCTACTTCGTACTTGTAAAACAGAATAAGAAATAATTACCTTTCCACTGCTTTTTAATAAAAATATAAACAAACAAACAAAATTCCCTACTATATTGAACAGCCTCGAAAACACTTGTTTTATACTTTGCACCGTAGCCTCAGCTAAATAATTGATAAATTGATCAAAATACTGCCAGACGAAAGACAATGCAGCTGTATAAATAACGGTACTGATAACTGTCTGCAAAGAAGGGAAAAAAGGGCAAAGAAAGAAAAATACCGAATGGCAGTGAAATTCCCTAATATTTTGATAATGAATTCCTATAACTCAAAGCACGTCAAACGCGCGTACCTTCCCCTTAAATCCGCATTTCTAAAATATTTCTTTAATGTGTCGAATGTTACGCGGTTTATTGCCAACAGCACTTTTCCTTAATGCTCCCTTAATGTCGGGTCATAATAATTTCGCAAGAACCTACCTAAGGTGGTTTGTATAAATTTGAAATGTATCATGCTTCTATGACCTTTCAAAACAAAAACAAATTCCCAGAAAGAAACTACCCCTAGCGTAAAAAAGTAACTCATGTTTAGCTTCCTTCAACTTTATCACCCGGAATAGAATTTCAAACGAAGTCGCAAATAAGTTTGGAAAAACCCATTAAATGTCAACAATTTCGCTCGCCATTCGTGCGTTAACGCAAAATAATTGACCACCACTGACGCGACGGCCGAACGTCCGAACGGCAAAGTGTAATGATTTTTTAATACTCGAAGTCGTATCTCATCGACTTCAATTGACGGATGTGTGCAACTCACAGATCGTACTTGAGACCCAACAAAACAAAAGCCCCGTTAAAGTGTCACGATAGCAACAGCGGTTGCGGTCATTGAATTGCGCGAGAAGTAAAATAAATTTCACTCGGCAAAAAAAATCAAAACAAAAGAAAACATTGCACTCATTGTGGCTCCATCACTTGAACCCCAATTAAGTGGGTATTGTTTGCTGCCCTGCTTTGTTTGCAACAACCTCAATTTGCTTCATCACCCGCAAATCAAGCGATGTTTTCTGATTGACAGCCCAAGCCCACCCATGCGCCTCAACATTAAAATTGACGATTCAAGTGACATTTCCAAATCAGGATGACAGCCTGCCGCCGCGCCACTGCCGTCATAATGCGACAGTAAATAGCAACATAGTCGAGAGCGAAAAAGGTCAACCAGTTTTGTCAATTCGATTCGCAGACTAAAAATAATTCCTGACATTTACCCAAAAAAGAAAATGGTGGCCCAAAGGTGAGAGGTGGTGGCAGTCGAGTTGGGCTGCCTGTGATGAGGATATCACCATCACCTGCCAGTTGGACGTGATTAATTTGTTTTCTCTGGATGAGACTTATTTTTATCCAACTTCTTGTTCTTGGAAAATTTAATCTCAGTTGTTGGCTGGGCGAGAGAGATACTTTCTTGTCGTTGTTGTTTTTGTCACGAATACAACATATCGATATCGTGTTATTGAGGTCACTATATTGCGTGCGTGGAGCCGAGGTAGATGTCATAATATTAAAGCCTTTGGATGGCCAGGATAGATGTGCGTTTGTGGGCCAATAAATTTGTGTTTATTTTTGTTGTGGAATGGACAATTTATTGCAGACAGAAAGTTTTGGGTTCCAGACAGCAATCATTGATGGCGTGATGTAGTTGGTGGTGAGAGGCAGCCTGATGAGTTTGACAGGTTTTATCATAACAAGACATGTTAGTCTTTAGAAGTGATTTGGAAAAAGGAAAGCGACTTGAGATCCAGTTGTATCCAGTAGTGACAACATTAGTGGAGAACATGACAGATATCAAAGACAACATAGCTAGCAATTATGTGGAACAATTTTATGCTTTGGTAAATTGCCTACAGCTTGAGTGACAGCTTTGAGTGTTAACGATGTCACTTTTTCGCTTGGACAAAGCTTTGAAATATTGAAAAATTATTTCCAAAGTGGACGGACTTCCAAAGAGTAAGTTGGAGGCAAATTTTGATTGCTTTTCAACTTTTCTGCGTCTTGTTTGCACATGAGGTCCCGATGTTATGGGTGGTTGATTGAGCGAGTTCCTCTTTTCGCGCCGTAGGTTGTGTCCGAACCACTGCCACTTTCTTCTCAGTGTATGTGTATAAAGCTTAAAAATATTCTCGGGAAATATTCTCTTTTAGACAATTACCTATTTAGGAAGACTTACATCTGTGGAAGTGGTATCCGCCTTCAAGTACTCACAAAGGAGTACTTATTATATGTTAGAGCGAAACAGTTGCAACATGTTTTCTCCAGATTTTCGGTAGCATTTCGAACGCATCTTTAATTTTTCTGATCTTGCTGCTTGACATCGAGATCTTTAATTTAGGAATTTGTGTACTTTCTCGACCACTTGTCCGGCAATCTTGGGTTAAGTACTGGCGTTACTACGTTAGCAGTACCTAAACATTGTCAGCGTAGTCAAAGTTTGTAATCTACAACCTACCGTACTACAAAGAAAGATAGTGGTGACAGTATACACTCCTGAGGTACACCACTTTAGCCTCTTCTTTGCAAGGCCAAAAAGATAGCATCCTGATTCAATTAGTCGAAAGACTTCTCGAAGCCGATAAGCAATAGAATGCAGCGGTGATCAATACCTGTACTTAACGAATTTTTGCATTTTCTTTTTCTTCCCTGCGCACAATGCTGACTCTGCGACTTTAAAGGTCTATTGTATCAAAAAGGGGATTTTAGCCTAAGAGCCGAGTGGCTTCTCCAGTGAATGACACAACGTCCTTAGTTGCAGAGTTTACAGAAGTCTTCTTTGAAGATCCGTCAACTTTACCAATGAAGAGCCGGGCAATTATAGAGGATATGTTCCGAAGGTTTATCATCCTCTAAACAGCACCGATATTCAGTTAATTTTGTTAAGATGATACCTCAGGCCGTAATGGCATGTGAGGAAGCCCACCAGCTTCCTAACTTAATAGTAGAATTTCCTTGTAGGAGTAGAGCTTAATTAATCTTTTGGATTATCTTAAGCCCGGAACACTTTCCCAGTGGTTCGTACGAAGTTGCCAGCCCGTCTGCAGATTTTTTGCCTGCAATACCTTGGCGACCAGGTACACATCCACTGCATCTTGGCAGAATGTACAGTGTTCGATGATATTGCCTGTAGTGCTGCTTGACTATCCGAGAAGACGTGAATCCTGACATCTTTAATTCCTTTTCGAGGAATCAAATTGGGCCAGATCTCAATAGCATGGATTTCCGGCTGAAATACTATGGGACACATTTCCATGGTCATCGAGACTTTGATGTTGGGTCCAAAGACACCAGCTCCAACTCTAGTTTCCATTTTTTATCCGTCGGTATACCAGATCAGACTTCTCCGATCTAATGTCGAAACACAGACAACTCTTCCACTTTCCATACTCTTCGGGATCCATTCCGTTGTCGGAAGAATGTTGACATGGCAATTTTGTCGCACTTGTAGGTGATAGCAAAGTTTGCTTGGTAAGGACTGTGTTTTGAATTTATTGAATTCAAGTTAATCTAGGCTCAGCCTTTAAAATAAAGTACAAATAGTCACAGCCTTCCACCGAGTTATCGATACCAAGTGCTCTGACAATGACAATGGCTTTGGCATGGTCTCAGACCACTGTTCAGTCTTCCGTGCCGAATCTTGGGAGTACGAAATTCGAAGATTCTTTTGCCTGGACTACTATAAATAGTACATTCCTATTATGCCTTTGGTTAAGAGGCGGAATCGCACTATAGAGAAGCCATTGAAAGTCATAGCTGCGTTCCTGGTCACTGAAGGAGCTTTCAACAATACTATGGACTACAATAGACACCAATATAACGTTGTATAACGGGCATATATTGTGCAAAAACTAGACCCTAGACAAAGCTCTGAAGAAGTATGGAAGTATTTGAAAAACCTTGGAGTGCCTGGCGAAAAGAATTTATAAGAATGTTCGTTTAGCCCAAATACAATGAGCTCCGTTTTTTGCACCTTACTCTCAATTCCATCAATAATTCCAGAAAGCTTTGAGAACTCAAGTGAAGGTTTTAGTTTCGAATGTGTTCAGTCAATTGATGTTCATTCTGCAATTCGAAGTATTAAATCGAATGCAACTGGTCCTGATTGTGTGTCGCCTAAGTTTCTAAAATTAGTGTTACCCCTTGTACTTCCATACATGTTACATATCTATAATTTCTGTATTTACAGCAGTCGATTTCCTGAGAAGCGGAAAGAAGCTACAATTGTTCCAATCCCGAAAAGAACAAGCCCGTCATTTCCGTCAGATTTTAGGCCAATTAGCTTACTCTGTTTTTCAGCTAAAGTTCTTGAAAAGATTATGGCTAACCAAATACAAAGGTATTTAGACGCGAGCGATAAACTGTCCAAGTGGCAATCGGGATTTCGTAATAAACACAGCTGCGAATCGAAACGAATGAGGGAATATCGGGACCTATTTCTGTTAACTCTGGTGTACCTCAAGGCTCTGTACTGGGCCCGTTACTATTTTCCTTTTCCATGTTCATAAACGATCTTCCAGCTTCAATTGTTAATTGTCAAATTCATATGTACGCGGATGATGTCCTCATCTATCTTTGCCAGTCTGTGGGTTTAATAGAAGATTGTGTAGCTCGCATAAATGAGGACCTTGAAAATGTCCAACGGTGGTCAAACTCTAGCAAGCTCAGGCTCAATCTTTTAAAGAGATGGGAATGATTTGCTCACGGCAGGGAGTTGACTCCACTGACTATCCCAACCTTATTCTAGATGTCAGCATTATTCAATACGTCGACAAGGCTAGGTATCTGCGATATCAAATTAACAGCACCTTAACTTGCTGTGATGCCGTTGCAGATACCATAAGCAGGATATATTTTGGCGGCTTACGAGGGCTGAGAGCCTCATCGCATTCACTGCCTATATCAATCAAATGGCGTTTAGATACTTAATCAAAAGATAAGATATCCTGATAGGTATATAGGTTAATTCCTGCCTTGAGTTTGAAGACGACTTTCACTTCCACCAGGAATTGACTGAGGAGTTTTATAATAATTGGAAAGTATTCCGTCAGTTCTATAAGGTTTGGAGGACAGAAGCCTATCTATAGACCCTATTATTTTGTCTCCTCCTGCAATCGCCTTTGTAGTTATTGAGCCATAATATGAATATACTAAGAAAACTGAGTATATTGTAAGAGGTTTGCGGTTTCTTTGGAGGATTTTATCCAGTTTTTGCTAATTCACACATCGTATCCTAATAGAGGAAATCATGATGTGGGTTTGGCACTTGCTTTTACCTGCTTGAACCTAGCTTTAAATACGTTTCTTGGCTTGTTTGGGAATTTGTGGCCTTTGCAGCGTTGAGCTTGTTCTTATCTCAATGAGACTTTAAATTCACCACGGTGGCGAATTCCTTTTTTGAAGTACTTGTAGAGAACAGGCTTCCTCATAAGCATTTTGAAGAATTTTATTGAAGACTGCGTGGCTGCGTCGATTTCTTTTTTTTTTCCACGTTGGAAGGAAGGATGAATGATTTATGCAGCATAAGGAGGCCTTTTGGGCCTTGGCCTTCCTCGTGTGTCCCATTCTTCTTTGCACGTCGTGTGCAAGGTATACGTTAACTAAAACTCCTACCACGCCGGGAGCGCAGTTCCCATTACTTCAGGGGGGTTGTAATAATACGCCCTTTCGGCCTTACTCTGTTTCGCGGGATTTCTCTTCTTCTTTTTTCTTCCTTCTGAGCATACGTTGGATATAGGCGCCAGTTCCAGTTCTGTTCGCGGGCCAGCCTATTTTCGGCTATGTTGTCTAGAGTGATGATACCGATATTTGCCTCCACTTCAGCTCTTTCGGTTTCCCATCTGTTGCAAGCGGAGAAGGTATGATGAGCGTCGTCTTCTTCGTAGTCTCGGTACTGGTAGGCTGGAATGTTCTTATTACCGATCTTGTGAAGGAATGCGTTGAAATATCCGTGTCTGGTGACACGGATGACATATAGTAGTTTACCTCGTCGTGTTTTCGGTCATTCCACTCAGCCACGTTCCTGATCAGCTTTGCTGTCCATCTTCCTCTGCTGTCGGAGCTCCAACGCTATTGCCGCTTCTTTTGGGTAAGTTGCTTTGCCTCCTCGGATGCCGTTTCCACACCGATTTCCGCCTTCTTTTCAGCCGCTAGGAAATCGATGGGAGTCACTCCTGCGACTACAAGGACGGCTGGTTCCGACACCGTTCGGTAAGAGCTATCCACACGTAGAGCTCCACGTTTTTGCACTGCCGCCATCTGCTTCCGGTACTTTTCCTGTCGAAGCACGTCTGAATGGCAGCCTTGTTGACATTAATAACCTGGGCTTGCTTGGCGTTGCACCACACTTGCTCGCCATTAATCTGCTGAGTGATGTTGTAACTCTAGAAGCTTGTTTCGCTGCAAACTTTATGAGTTGCTGTTAATTTCTATTGGTGTACCGCCGGATGTACTAAGCGAGGAGTCTCAGGTTGAAATCCGACCCGTACCACCTGAAAGATTTTTGTATTCGCTGCCCCAACTACCAAGAATCGGCATTAACCTCGGACCACAAAATGGTTGGATAAGCTAGGCTTTAGGTCTTGCACTAGCCTTACCTAATCTGGGCTGAAAATTGTAAAGGGTGTTTTTTTAGAGGTTGGTTTTTCGAATGGAGATAAAACTGACATTTTGTGGTCAAATCTGGCAACTCTAATGTCATTTATGTTCAGTTTGGTTTGCCATTTCATCATGAACAGGTTGACAAATTAACAACGCTTGCAAATCGTGCAAATTTATTTACTTTCAAAATGGTTCAGTTCGCGAAGTTTACCGCGAACATTTTGTTCAAGCAAAATTGACGCATTTGGAGTGAAGAGACCCTTAAAACGCCATTAGATCCACAAAAACTGACTGTTTGGTATGTTCTATGGGATGGTGGAGCATTGGGCCATACTTCTTCCGAAATTATGCTGGAGAGTCAGTTACCGTGAATGGAGACCGGTATGGAGCCATGATAACCGACTATTTTGTTCCCGAATTGGATGGCATCAGTGTTGATGAGATGTGGTTTCAATAAGACGGTGCTACATGCCACACAGCGCACGTCACAATCGATTTATTGAAGGAAACATTCGATGAGCGCATAATTTCGCGGAATTGACCACCAAGATCGTGTGATTTGACACCATTGGATTATTTTCTTTGGGGATATGTGAAGTCGCTCACCTTCGGCTACAAACCAGAAACGTTAGGGGACTTGGAAGCCAACATTCGCGCCGTTATTGCTGACAAACAGCCCCAAATACTTAAAAAAATATTGTTTGAAAATTGGACCTCTAGACTTGTCTTCTTTCGAACCAGCATCGGCAGCCACATGCCCAAAATCATATTTAAACATTAATGGCATAAAATTATCCTTCCAATGAAGCCAAATTGATTGTATTTTATTTCAGTTCGAATTTCCATTCCTTAAAAAAAAACACTCTTTAGTTGCTCGTTTCTGTTTAGAAATGGCCTGCATTTGTTCGTCGCTAGGACATTCAACCTACCCGATCATTGCGACTCCCTTTAAGCTTCCCGTTTTATCGAAAATCTAAATTTAATTGACGCCAACCATTTCATTTGTATGATGCCATTGTCCTATTTATCGTTCAGCACAACATATTTCTGACCCATTAATTCAAAGCTTTCTCAATTCCAACCACATTCGTTTGTCACTAAATTCCACTCTAAAATAAATCACTCGTACGAGTGGTATGAGTGTTTGAATGCCCAAAAAAACGTTAACTCTGTTCAAAGTCTCGAACAGAAGAACACAACAAATCCAGCTTCCCTATTCGATCGTAAATCATTTCAGCCCCGTCTCTTTGAAATAGAATTCTCCACACATAAAAACAAAGTCCCTCGCACGGATAACGTATAAATTAACGATAACAGAACGAACTCGAGGGGAACGTGATTTCCGCGCATTTTCCATTTTCAAAAGTTTCAATCAAAAAAGTCGTTCACGTGCCCTAGCCCGAGCTGGAATCCAAATACAAATACAAATATTTCTCGCCCCTCAATAGATTTTATGATTCTAAAAATATTTTTACGCGACACAATTAGTGCCGCAACAGAAGGAGAAGACGACGAAGGAGATGCTACAACAATTCTTCTTGTATCTTGTATCTAACATCTAATATCTGTATCTAAAGCACTTATTAGGTTCATCATAAAACGAAACAAAAAAAAGTTGAAAACATGCTTCGCAGCACAAATTTCAATCAAAAGTTCACAAATCCAAAGAAGATTATGATGAGACACTCTTCTTGGGTTTTCCATCTCTCATCTGCAGCGCTCGCTGCAAAGTTTGTTTACTTTTCAATGCTACTGTTTGTCGAATTCGATGTAGGTAGGTACTTTGTTCGTGACACACCGGCTAATCTAGCGCACAGCATGATGATGCTGTGTAGATAGATAGATAGTTCTCTCTAGCATAGAAGATATCAACATAGATACTGCTCTACTCGACCCGTACTACATTTCTGTTATTTCACGCTCACGCTCAGTGTTTTATTCGAATGTGAAGTTCAGTTCAGTACGAACGAGTATCTCTCTGTTGGGCTTGGGCGGCGTCGGTGGCGAAGCGACAACGGTTCCATGGAATTACAAATTGTATCTTTCAATTAATTCGCGTTGAGTGCTCCAGCACGTCGGTCTGCCGATACTTCATAGTGCGAGTGTGTGTCGCCCCGCTATCTTGCGTATCTCAAAGATTTATCATCTTAATCGCCGTGGAAAGTGTTTTTCTGTTCGTTTTTTACGTTTTTTTTTTACCCGCAGATCCGCGTGATACTGAAAAATTTGTGTTTGTTTGTCAATCGGTGCGGTGCGGTGCGGTGTGCTTGTATTGAGTTTGAGTATTTCCGGGTGTTTGCTTGCATCCTTAAAGGACCAGAGTCAACATCTAGCTTATTTAGTTCCCCATGAAAATGTGCTGCGGATAAAATCATCCTCTTGGTGTGTTTTTTTCCATTTGCCAGATAACGTGAGTGTTTGGATTGTTTGTTTGTTTACCTTTCCCACACACATCCCGTGTGGTGCGGTTCGTCGATAGTGTTTCCGATAACAGTGGGCGATTCAGATTTGTAACTCATAAATCTATATTGATACACCAAGTGCGACCTCTGTGAGATATATTTTTATTGGTTTTAACTGCAGTTCGTGGAATTTGTATTGATTCTTTTCGGGTTGACTTGGCGATGGTGGATCGCGAATGATTCATGGTGGCGTTGGCCATAAGCAAATACAAATTGAATAAAATTTATATCAACGTAGGTAGCCCACACACAGAAAGATACGCGAGTTCTATTTATAGCAGAAGCACAGGATTGCGGATTGATTAATTGGAAACTTTATTAGGTAAGTTGTTTTGTTGCCGCCGCTGCCGCCACCGCCACCGCCGACTGGTGAGCAATAAAAACGTGCAAAATTGAAATATTACGGGATAAACACACAGAATTCGGCGGTGTCCATTTAGGAAGACTGATGACTTATTTAGATCGAATATGAAAATAATTTTGGCTAAGAGAGAATCCGATTGTGTTTGTTTATGGCAATTTGATGTTTATTTACTTTCAGCTTGTAAAATTTTGCAAAATTATTGCAATTTAAAAACGACCGCAGGTGGCGTTTAATAATGCATTAAAAAAACACGTTTTGGGCATTGAGATGCTGGACAGATGTTTAGCTAGTTGAGGAGGGTAAATTGAAATTTGTGTACCTTATCGTGCTGAATGAAGGAATTTAAAGCCTTTCATGGTTTCCCGGGCTCTAAATTATTTCGAAAATTTGGCAGTGTACACCACGCAAATGGAATTTTATTCATCCGCTGAGGAAGGTTGTTTATATTGAAATGTTGGTTGGATTTACACAGGTATCTACATCTGGTGCAGTTCCTGGAGCTGTTTTTATAGCAACGTGCATCTCTTCTCTATTTCCCACAGCCATCTGTTGATTTCGCGGTTATTATACATTCATCCTCCGAATTGGACAGCGTTTAATTACATTTAGGTATTTGATGTGGAAAGTGATATGTTGCACGAAGTTTGTTTTTCTCCTGCTCTGGTTTTTGTACTCAGTTTTCATTTTAAACAAATTACAATTTCCTGGAAGGAAAATATGCAAAAGTCTTGGCAAAATGAGAACTGAGGCGAACCAAAATATCGTGCGCCTCAGAATCTAGGAAGGACTTGAGCCTTCAGCAATAAGTGCTGCAAGCCAAGGTAAAACAGAACTACCCAATGTAAATTTTAGTTTCCTTGAAAAAACAAATATTGACACTAGGCACGCCATCTAATTCCTCTAAGTTTTCAAAGAAGTATTTCCCCATCAATTTTCTTCGACTACGTGCTATTCACGCAGCATAAACGATATGTCCTTAGCAGCATGCAGATCTCCGCAGAATCCGATAATTCGAGCCTCTTTGCATATTTCCGCAGGAGCCAGTGCCCTGTCAGAATTCCTATTAATGTTCTAAGCTTAACCAGTTTTATCTCCACAGATTTTTTACTATCAAAAAGTGGCAATGGAGCCTTAGATACCTTGTGTCCCTCAAGACTTGTCCACCTTATATTTGCAGACTTAATAGTTTTTTCCTCAATAGTGCCCCTTATAATGCAGAGGGAAGGTTTGATGTCTGCAACCTCACTATTAACGAGTAGCTCTCCTTCTCATTTCCATCAATACCGCAGTGTCCTGGCACTCAGCACAGTCTCACTCAGTTCTGACTGCAGAATGGTTTAAGCATTGGGCGACAGCTCCTAACTGTATTAGAATTGATGTTCGTCAATGCCTTGAGAGCGACCTGGCTATCGATGTACCTGGCGACATCTCTTCTGAATACCGATCTCATCTGCATTAGCTCAGGAGCCCTGAGGACAGCCAGAACCTCTGATTAAAAGACACTGCTTGTGTCCAGTAGTCGTTTAAACACTCTCAGTTCTGGGTCCTCTGAGAAGATACCAGAACAGGGTTCCTACCGCTGTTTTAGTTTCAAAAAGCCAACGATTCTTAAGAGCAATCTGCAAAGATTTAAGCATTAGCAAACTCGATAAGCCGTCCCGAAAAAGTAAAAATAAAACTTTCCAAGTTTGTGAAACTTTATGGGATACTTGTTTTAATTTTTTTTTAAATTTTACTAGCAAAGTCATACATTTACTTAACGAGCTCTTGACCCTGGCCCGGTGCTTCCTGTTTTCCAGATCAAACCGGCATCCGCAATGGGTTGGTCTTTCAAACGAAAGTTCGGTGTTCCTAGCCAACTCAAACCTAAGGCCTCGAAGATCATCTTGGCTGCAGCAATATTGTCCATTTCCTCGATGTTCCGGGGCAATGCAGGACAGACGCACGGCTAAATATCCATCCGAAACATTTGCCTATCGAAGAAGTCCAGGATTCTCCTTCCTTCTTATTGTTCTGCTCTCGGAGAACTAGCAAGATAAGGGTTCCGCAGACCATTTGACTTTCGTACTTTGGAGTTTTGAAGCCATTTGCTAAGTAGAAGGGGTTTCCTAGCTGGATCCCACTAAGTTGTCATTCTTCGAGCTGATGTTACCGCACCTCGTACTTGCTGCTTTCAACAGTCATATTTGGTCCCAAACGGCGGAACATGGTTACATGTATGATGATAGCATTAAGTACGTCCTGTCGTCATTTACTTCAGGGTCAACTAATTTCGGCGGTTCTTCAATAGACTTGAAAGCCTCTATCTTGGCACACTGAAAGCAACCGATAATGTCAACATCGTCCGCATACCCCATTAGCTAGATTGAAAAGACAGTGCCTTCCGCGTTGAAACCTACCGTGCACACTATCTGCTCACGAACAAGATTGAAGATATCATACGTAAGCGCATCTCTTTGCTGAAATTCGGTGCATGTTTGGAACAGTTCAGATGAGCTGCTGCCAAAGTGCGAATTGCACCACGGGGCGTTACTTGATGCAGTTGAATTAACTTTGCCGGGATCCAAAATTCATCAATTGCCATGAAGACCTCTTGACGATGAATCCTGTTATATGCGAGATATATGTCTCGACATGAAATTTGTTGATCTATTCCAGGATACGCGAGGATTTTTGTGAAAATTTGGTTTACGGTCGAACTGCCGGGCAAAAAGCCACACTGGTACGCGTCGATTAGTGTGTTCATAAACAGCCTGAGTCGTTCACAGAGTACGCTGACAAACCATCAGAGCCAGCTGCCTAGCTTTCTTATGAAACCTTCGGATATTGTTTTGATCGCGGAACTCTTTGGTTTCTTTGAGCTGGAAGACTGCGTTCACCCTTTTTTCTATCTTTGCATTATCTTCTTCTTCGTCTCTCTTCTCTTGGCTCGCAACTCGTCGCTTGCTGGCCCTGTTTACTGCTGTATCGTTCTTGCGGTATAAGCTGGTAGCCAAGGGTAGTTTCGGCTACCTCGTCGATGATGTCGTGATACTGGGACCACTGTTGTTGTTGGCGTCTGCTCTCATTGAATGGGGAGTTTTCCTCTCAGCCGCTCTGTGTAAGCTCTGGCTACACCAGGTGTGCCAAGTCAAAGACTACATTCGACGTTCGGTAAGGGTTCAAGGTGCTCCACGCGTGCCTTGTATCGTGAAATTACCATCATCACCTCGTCCTCGACATTGGCAATCTGTCGCAAGTGCAATGGATCACTCTCGAATGCCAGTCACTAATTGCAATTTTACTTTCACTGATGCCATAAACATCTGACATTGAACATGGGAATTTCGTTCATTTCTTACATAAACATGAAATTGGTCAAACTAACTTCCAGTTTCCGATAAATCCCAAACTTTTGTTGTGGCAATAGTATTACAAATCACGTTGACCTTGCTATACGCACATATTTCGCTACCTCTCACAACTGCTTTGCACGAATTTTCAATTATCTACCGTCATCTGCCTTCTTCAAAAAAAAAAAACAATATATAGGTATAGCTTTAGCTACCTAATTGGGTTTCAATTATTACGCCAAAGCCTATTAACCTTATTGGCAACAACTAATGCTTCTCGCAACAACAACAACGAGAACATTTGTGGCTACGCAAATAAACTTAATTCTCATCGTGGCATGTGAACTGTCTTTTTTTCGAACCCACAAGAGTAGCTATAAATACCTCCCAAACAAACATTCAATTTAATTCCGCGCCACGCCGTTGTCGTTGTCGGAAAGTGACTTCTCCAGCGAAAAGGGAAGAAACTGCTCCCACCTATTAGGGTAGAAGAGGCTCAATTAATTGGGGTGATATTCAATTCCTGGTAACCCAACTTCCATCCTTTGTACATTGATTTCGCGGAACACACATCAAAAAAAGAATTCCAAAAAAAAACGGAAGTGGGTCCTTTCATGCTTCAACCCACCTTCGAACTTGAAATTTTCCCATATTTTCTCCTGTGTACCTTCGAATGATTTAACAAGTAAGAGGGACAAATTCTTCCGGACTAAAGTCTGTCACCCTGTTTTAGAAAGTCCCACCATGGTTGGTTGGGTGACGAGGGCTGACAATTTTCTTAAATGTCAACTTAGCCAACCTTCCTTTCGCGTGTGTGGCGCTGAATAATAAACAAAACGTTTCCAACATTTAGTATAGTTTCAAGGGAATCCCTTGTGAAAGCCGGAAATGCCCTCGAATGATGGTATCCCCCTTTTTTCTGGGTAAAAGATACAAGTTGCGCTCTGTGTCTGTAGACGAACCGTAATCGTATTCAAATTTTTTTTTTGGAAAACACACGAAAAAGAAATCATTGAAGTGGATAGATATATAGATACTCGTCGAACAAATGAGGGGGAAATGAATGCATCGCTGGAACCACACACACATATACCCATCAAGTACCCACAAAATATGAGGGTCAAAATGTATCTCGCTCGATTTTTATTTGAGAATTGATAAAGGTTTCAGATGTATTTATTAGACAGCGGAGGATGAATCCATACAAACATATCCATACGGATGGATGTATGGGGGCAGATAGAAAAGAAAAAAATTGTTTATACATTTTTCGTGCAAGTGGGGCAGGTACGAGTGAAAGATTCACACGTATCTATCATAGCCATTCGATTGTAGGTTGTATCTGCTGCTTTGCGTTTGCGTTAATGTATAGCATATGTACACTTGAACTCGCGCGTAGTTGTAGGGGGGAAAAACCCAAGGGCAAAGTTTGATGATCTATTCAAACCATCGATAGACGTGAAATGAAAGTGAATTGCTGGTGTAAGTGGAGAGATATTATATTTTGTTGCTTTTCGGATATATTTGTTTAGGAATTCCCTTGTTTTATATGTTGAAAGTATTTCTTTCGTGGAGAAGAAGGGTACTCTGAAACAATTGATACGGGAGGAGTTTGATTGGCACGTTTTGATTGGGTTGGATTACCACTTATCGAATTGGAATGGCTTTTTTTACATGTTTACGTTGGAGGGAGAATGAGTAGATATAGATTTTCCACAATAGCACGTATAGGTAGGCATTTTGAGGGGAAGTTGTGGTATGGTGTTATGGTGGAAGAAAACCACCCAAAATCAGCGATAACCAAACTAAATAAGGTACAACGGCTCGCATGCATTGGTATATCCAGAACATGTCCCACGGTGACCATAAAAGCTCTAATAGGTTTCCTTCATATTTTCATAAGAAAAATGGCAACACTGCAAGGTTGAAAAACAACTAAAGAGCAAACCATTGGTGAACGCATAGAACTAATGCAACTGCTATCGGAAATTTCCGAATCTTTCGAACAGAAAAATGGTTGTACTTTGATAAAGGTTTCTCTACTGAAATCACAAACAGAGAAGAATGGGTTGGAAATAACCCACCTAATTGCCACAACGGCCTAATGCGGTATACGGATGGTTCAAAAATGGTCTCTGGGGAGGGAGCGGGTATCTACGGACCCAACAAAAATGTCTCAATACCCTTGGGAAAAGTCCCAGTGTATTTCAGGCAGAGCACCACGCCATTAAGGACTGCGCAAACTTAATTCACAACTCAGGTATTACAGGCCCTAACATCCATATATTTATGGTTAGTCAACCAGCTATAAATGCCCTTAGCTCGCCAATTATTAACACCAAATCAGTACTACACTGCTTTAGGCAATCAGTACCAGGAACCAAAAATCTGGTGGTTTCCGGACACGAGGGAATTGAAGGAAATGAAAAAGCTGTTGAAAATAATCGGAGACCCCCTTTATAGAACTTGAGCCATTCTGTCCAAATAGATCAGCTTTTAGTTTGAAATTGAAAAGCTGGGAAAACAAAACTGAGAAAGCATCCCAGGTCTGAGGCAGGCCAAAAATGTTATACAACCCTTCAGTAACGATGCCAACGACTGGGAACAACAACTTCGTCTGAACCTCTGGGAAAGTGTCCCGGGTTTAAGGCTATTCAAAAGATTAATTAAGCCGTACTTCTTCACAAGGAAATTCTACTATTAAGTAAGGAGAATATTAGGAAGCTGGTGGGCTTTCTCACAGGCCATTACGGCCTGAGATATCATCTTAAGAAATTTAACTTGTGCCCAGAAACTTAATGTCGATTCTGTCTAGAGGACGATGAGACTTCTGAATATATCCTCTGTGAGCGTCCGGCCCGCCATTGGTTAAGACGACGGATCTTCCATAAAGAGTTCCGTACATCAGCAGAATTCAGAAACTCTGCAACTCTGTGAAGTAGGTCGTCTCTAAGGCTAACATCCCCTTGAGATATAATAGACCTTTGAGGTCGCAGTGTCAGCCCTATGGGCAATGAACAAACGATGCCAAGAAGATTCTTAATATAGGTTTAGGCATGATGTAAAAAATCTGGAAAATAGTCAACTTACCGAATTGTCGACTTTGTCTTGAAGAAGACGAAACCGCAGATCACAGCATATGTGAGTGCCCGGCCCTATACTGAAAAAGAAGGACAACTTTTCTCAGAGAAGTAATAAGTATTAAAAATTCTTCTGCTGACCGTATCATCAGCTACATTAGGAAAGTAGAGGCGCTACTCTTCTAAGCAATATTTCTGATACCTAGCACAAAAGGTCTCCTAGGTCCTGGTCAACTGTCGGTGTTAACAGATGGTCCTAAAACAACTGAGTTCAATTATTCTGCTGAGGCAGATCTTCATGTTTCCCTACAGCTCCCTAATAACTGCTTTGTTGCGTCAAACTGTGGTGGGTATTCGGGCACTGCAACATTGACGGGAGAAGTGTTTTGTGGGAGCATGGCTGTCGCAACCCTACTTAACCCAACCTAACCAAACCATATAGATACTTGCTTCATGAATTAGGCGCGGTTAGTAAAGGTAAAGTAAATCCTCATTCAAATAGGAAAACGAACCCGGTTAAAGTGCAATTTCGGCTATAACGAACCATTTTCCCTAGTCACAATCAATTTTTCATAAGATCTATTGATTATAATTTCGCAAATAACGAACTCTTTTATAACGAAACAAAAATGTTTGTTGAATAAAAGGGAAGAGATTCCCGACAACAAATTCGAAGGTAACAAAATACATATATTTCTGAAGAAAAGATTTTTGTTTAGCTTGCATTCCACTTATAATGAACTAATCAAGTTTGTCAATTCGAGTTCGCTTTAAGCGGACACTACTGTACTCAAACGGTTGCTCTCAAAAACTCCCAATTCCGTTAAAAAAAGCTGCTTATCTCATTCTTAATGTTGCAAGAAGTATATTCTCAGAAACAGATTGCGACTACCCGATTAGATCTCACATTTGCACAGAGCATTCAGTGAAACTTTTTTCATTATTGAGGTTTCACTATATATGTATGTCTGCTGGATATCATTCAGTCTTATGGGGGTTTCCTTATGGAAGACTATTGCCCTGATGTCTAGCAATTACTCACTGCTTAACTAATGAATTTCTTTAGATCTTTTTAGATTTAAATGTAGCCAAAGTGCTTTGGATATCTAATGCCCGCCCAGGTATGACCATCTCAGGTTGGCAACCTGTGGATTTTTTTTTTCAGTTTAATATCCCCACCATCTTTGTTTTCTAGCTCCCCTCTGCTTCTCACTATCGCAGTTACCTGATTCTGATTCTTATCTTAGGCTTCAGTATAAAGGACGCTGATTGGGCTTAAATCCTTAGCAGTTTTTTTTGCAGCTGCTTATAAAAACTTTATATACCTTATTTCTAGACTTAGCCTCAGAAAAACTGTAATAAATACTTTATAAGGCCTGCTTTAGTGCTTTCTTTTGTAGCATTCTGCCAAGGGAATGTAGAAAGCCCACCGTAGTTTTACCTGATTGATAAGATTAGATTGTTTCCATCAATCTCAATGCGCATTTGCTTATGGACTCGAACAAATTAGTCTCAAACAGAGTTTCAATAATTTCATTACTGCTTACAGCTCATGATCGGTCAATCTTTTTTAGGCAGCTAGTCTCGAAGCCGTAACTACAATATATTCACAAAAAGTTTTCCAATAGTTTTTTCTAGATTTCCTAACTAAGTAGCAGCTTAATAGCCTTGCATTCTACCATGTAACAGAAGGCGCAGTTCCCATATGCTAGTCGGACAACTGAGGTTTAACTTGACTTGTCAAGAATGCCAACAAGGAAAGATGTCAAACGTGCCCAAATAAGGTTTTAATACGTAAAATCACACTACGATTATTTTATTTCTCAAGTGCCCCATAGGGAGATACGCAGCTTCAGTTTGAAAATACCTTTCCAGTCACAATTCCATACACATTTTGTTCTGAGAGGAAAGGGATCTTCTGGAAGATCCGTTCAACTGATGAAGTCGTTGATGCCAGCGTCTTCTTTGACCGACTAAATCTCAGGCTATCATTTTGTCCACTCAATTATTGCAGTGTGTTCCACGCGGAAGGCATGATGGTAAAATAACTAAACAGTAGCCATAGATTGCCCATCGTCCCTTAAAGATATATCGAAGCAGTTTAACAATAACCTTTGCTGGGTTTCGGGACATAGAGATATTGATATTTCAGGAAACCTTCAACTTTACCTTGGATTTGATGTCACAAATATCCCAATATCGAAACCTACTTGAGCTAGATGAAAAAAATACACATAGCTTATTTGAGTACACAAATTCCTCCTTCTTAAGATTGTTTTAGTATTCTTGTAGGATTGCACATGGGTTCAGTTCGCTTATCGTATCTGCTTAGCAAGGGAGCTTTTATTATCAATTTTCAATGCTTGCTTTGCTTAAGCATTAACGCAGCACCAGTGCGCTCTGAGCTTTAAAAGGCAACTAAAGCCAGTTTAAATAAGACCTTTATCAACAACCCCACATGTCACTTCTGTTCCGATAAGGTTTAATAGAAGATTCCTTTTAGTTTTCCATATCAATAGCTTCTTGCTCTGAAAAAATGTACCACAACTTTAATAACTCAATAGTAATTCCTTTAAAAAGCTTCCGCTACTATTCCACTTAAAGACAGTTTTAGTTTGAGTTCATTAAAGTTTAAAAGCTCTTTTAAAGCCACGTTAAGCTTCTACGAAAGACTTTATTTATTCTTCCTTCTTTTCAAATAAGTAACAACTTTGTTCCCAGTAATTCACAGATTGTCAAATTTAAAACTAAAATTGTCCTTTTATCCCTAAAAGGGACACTGTATAAAAAAAAACATCTTGCCGATGTTTTATCAAACATATTTCCAATACACCATCACAGCAACACATCAACAGTCCCCCAAAGGATTTACTTATTTTTTGTGGTGAACCAAGTAAGTGTCAAGTATTAACTTTCAATTTTGTGGCATATCCCGTGGCATGATTTGCCATAGAAATGTCATACCAAGTCACATGATTTAGGAACTTGGTCTACCCGATACACTCATTCATCATTCCAGCAGTGGTGACAGTGGATTTATGAAGGAAGCAATCGTTCAAACTTGCAAAATGTTTTTTTTTTTTGATTGATTTTTTTTTGATTGTCAACGAATGAAATATAAAGTATATGAATCCATGCGAACAGTACATTCATATGTAGTATATTCGAACAGGACATAATGGATGTGGAGGTAGGTAAAGCGAAAATGTACCTCGGTAGCTTTCATACGGAGATTTATATACGAGCTTGGATGGATGGCAAAGGGACTTGTTTGAAAATCGTGTGGGGATGCCTTAAATGCATGGTCCTGGTTGATTCCAAACTTTTTCAAATGCTAAGGAGAAAGTTATTGTAATCATGCTGTAATGTTGAGCATAAACTATAAATGAGGATTTTTAGAAGAGCAATACAAACTTATAGAAAGCCCTACCTCATCTATATTCCCATAAGCCAAAGTGAAATGCATTGAGATTTAGCCTTTGTTTCTAGCGCCTTTCATTTTAGTCAGATACTTGTAATTCTAGTGTTGGATTATTAGTAGTCAGAGATGAATCTGTCACCTTGATATGTACGCTGAAACCCATCTCTCGCTTGAGGAAAGGGGGCTTTTGAAGAATTGGCCGCTTTATGCAAAAAAATAAATAAATATTAGGCGTAAACGGCCCATACAGGACCTAAAGCCTAGCTTCTCCAACCATTGTGTGTGCGAAGTTATATTTTTGACAAGTTTAATGCCGGTTCCGAACGGCAATTTGTGAGAAGCTTCTCATGACAGTTTTTACTCTTGGATGTTTGTGAGACGTTCGCAAGAGGTGGGACAGCGAATAAAAACTTTCAGGTGGTACAGGTCGGGATTTGAACCAGCGACCTCTCGCTTCCAACTCACTTAACCACTAAGCCACTGCACTCCCGCTTTACGCAATGACACCAGAAATTTGTCTGCGACAAAACTACCATGTCTGACCGAAGCCACTGCGTTGCCTGTGGAAAGTCCTCGTATTTTGACAAATGGCTCCAAAACCAGACAGGGGTCTTATTCTGGACTCTTTGTGGAACGCGAGAGTATTAGATTGCACTATTCTAACTATTGGCCATGTGTTATATTGTGACCAAGAGGTGAAGGGCTAGACGCATTTACATTTGCAGTGACAGCCAACCTGCAATAAAAGCGCTACTCCACCCTCTTACCTCGTTCAAGTTAGTGCTCGTACTCAAGCTTTCTCTGAACTTGGTGAGCATAGTGAATCTTGTCTGGGTCCAGGATCATACTAGCATCCAGGGAAATGAGATCTTCGATAAGCTTGCTAGGCAAGGTTCAGAAAAAGTTTTCTCAGGACCCAGATCTGGGTTGGGTCTGCCTGCATCTGCAGTCATGTAATCCATTGATTCTTGGGTTTCTCGTGAACAGAAGTGAAGGTCTTTTTCATCTTTCTTCGAAGGACGGGAAAACTAAGTAAATTAAAGTAAATTAGAGTTGCATGATTGAACAATGATCGAGAAGTTGTGTCTGAGCGCCTCCTTCTATTCCGACAAAAAAAATTGGAGGAAGAATCGATCCACTCCAACACAGACGGGTTAAAAACTAAATCTTAGTCTCTCTTTCCGCCTTCCTTATCATTGTAGTGTAGTGTTTGCAGAAATTATGGCGATCAAGGAAGTCTTGTCCTGGCTAGAGAATAACATGGTATCCGCGAGGGATATTCGAATCTTTTCGGACGGACAGCGGCCATCAATTATCTGGATTCTGTCTCTATTAAAACTTTAGTAGCCCATATTGCCGATCATCTCTAAAGGAGATCAACAGTTCAACAGTAACCTGTGCTGGGTGCCGGGGCATAGAGACATTCCGGGTAACTGCAAGGCTGACGAACTCGCCAAACTTGGAACTTTCGCCTCAATCTTGCCTGAAAAGGGCTCCTTAACCATACCAGTTTCCACTCGCAAGCTCTTGTTAAAACTGGATGGAATAGAAAAAACAAACCGTAGATGGACAGGTGGTACTACTTGTCTGGCAATGAAGCAGATTTTGCCTCAGCTGGATCTAAGACTCTTGATTACCTTCATCACTGGACACTCTCTGATAGGCAGGCACGCAATAAGTCTTCGCGCTTATTCAAACGAGCTGCATGGATGAGGAGGCGCACGAAGGGACAACTCTACACCTTCTTCGCGCATGCCCTGCTCTCTCTCACAAATAAAATCTCTATCTTGGAGCTTACTTCTACACTGATCTTAGCGATCTAAGGTCGACTGACCCGAAGTGTCTCTCATGCTTTACAAGCAGCTCAAAATGATTCACCGAGTAGGCAGGAACTTCAGACCCCCGTGGTATCACAATGGACCTTACATGGGGAAGCGTGTCGGACCTCTATCGGACTGCCACTTCAACCAAACCTAACCCTGTATAAAAAGGTGCCTCTGCCAAACGCATATACAAACTTAAGGACTGAGTTAGAAGGGATCTGTCCTCAAAATGTACAAAAGGTGATTCGACTAAAATCCACTCATAGAACATTACTTAAATAAACTCATCGACGACTTTACACGACTACTTTTAGTTCTTCAATCACATTAAAATGATGCCATGCAAATCCAATGACCTCTAGAAATAGATTTTTGTAAAATATATTTTTTTTTGTTTTTATCTGATTTAGTTATAAAAAAAAAATACTTTTTTATTACTTTCTCTTTCGACCTTGCGCATAGCACCGTAATGATTGACAGTATCTCACAGATTTGCAATAGTAGGCATTGTATGTACATACAGATAGTCCATATCTATTTAGAGTACTTTTTGGCATTTATTTTGTATTCGCCTACAAATGGAATCTACTTTTTATGTAGGTTAATGGTGTTTGTGTCAATGGTTTAAATTTTAACATCTAGGTCAGGCTGACTGTTCAATGTTTCATGGGAAATAATTTCGCTTAATGGCGTTGCAGATAGAAAATGTAAACTTTTTAGCAAATGTAGTATTTCTTTTATTGACTTCTTGTGAATCACAGAATCGTTAACAAGTTTCCAAAACTTTCCGGACTAATAAAAAACTTTTTCGTTAGTCTATTGGTTGGCTTCACACTTGAATGCTCCAAGGAAATCCCAATATCTTGGCATTCTAACCTACTTCAAAACAAATTACGTAGTAATTGGAGAAATCAAGCATGTTGGATACTGTTTGTATGAATAGGAATCGACATAAATTCAGGAAACCTAAATGTATTTCAGGAGAATAGCAATCAAATGAATATTTTCATTACAACACGAGTTCGTCGAGTGGCATAGCTCAGGGGGTCTCGGGAGTTGCGTACATCATTTATCATTTACTGTTCGATGTGAAGAGGTGCAATTTTTGTCTTTCAAAACAATTTCACTTGATCGATTGATTTCGTTCCATTTTCTATTCGAGAAGACAAAAGCATTTGCATACCAAGTTTAACAGGTGTAAGCTTCTACTGAAAGAAAGGCGATCTTATGTCTTGCAAGAACTAAGGAGCCATAGTTTCAACGTCTGAAACCGTTCCAGTACGTCACCAAGGACCGATTACGCTTCCATACTAAAATAGGGAATATCCCTAGTAAAATCGATTACACCACTCACCAACTTCAATTCGGAAAATCCTTCAATGTCACCATTCCATCCCGATCATTCTGGGAAGAGGATGTATTCTTGGAGGACACAGCGATCCATTTTTATAATTTTATCAAAATCTTGTGATGGGGTGGGGTGTGGTGTATTCTCTGACAGCCTAAATCTTAGTCTCTCCTTCCTAATCATTGTAGCGTGTTACAGGCGGAAATAGTGGCGATTAAAGAAGTCTTATCTTGACTAAAGAGGAACATTATCTTGGCTCTCGGGTAGTGAAGTGGCTAGCAAGTCCTTGGAATCAGTCTCTGTAAACTCTACAGTAGCCCTAGACCGCAGATAGTCTTTTCAGGAGATGTCGGAGCAGTTCAACAGGGTTCAACAGGGCGGAGCACATGGACATTCCTGAGAACTTCAAGGCTGATGAACTAGCTAAACTAGGAACCACGTCACTTCTCTCACCTGATAGAGGTGAGAGTGTCATCAGGTGTCCGATAGGCAAACATGCAAAAAGACTTGGTGCATTCTTTAAAGACTTTTGCAGAATATGTATGGACGAGGGGGAGGAGGCGACGATCCCCCGCCTGCCTTTTACATGTCCTGCTCTCTCCAGAAAAAAAAACTTCATGTCGGGCCCTTCTTCTACGACGATATAGATGATCTTACAAACATTGACATCAAACGTCCACTTTGCGTCGTCAGAAGATACAATTGGTATCTCAATATTGGTCTAAGTGTGTCGGTTCTTCTATTGACAGCAATTTCAACCTAACCTATGTATCTCATATTCAGCAGAAAACGTAACAACAAAACTTTTCGAAATTTATTTTCCTTCTAAAATGAACTAGGGATGGATGGCTAGCTGGAAGTTTTTATCAAACTTCTATGGTGTAGTAGTCTATATTACTAGGAAGGATTCTGAGTGTATTCAGAATTACAGAGTGGTCGATATCTTTTTCATCCCATTGAGAAGTTGCTTTGAGGCAAATGGCCGTGGTAGCAGTTGTCTGTCTGGGTTGTCCCTAATCCAGGTGAGGGAGTGGTGCGAAGGGGTTGTAGTCCTCAATAGCTTTTTTGTAAGAAAAGAAAGTTGCCATAGCTCTCGGAACTCTTTCTTGTATGTAAGATTTCCAGCTGAGCTTCTTATCTAAACAATCTAGGCTTCGTCAGAGAAGATGGTACCCCTGATTGAAGGGGGGTCGACATGTGGGATTTTGTATTTCCTAGTAAAGAGGATAAGTTCAGTTTTGTGGGGGTTGACGCCTAGACCACAACTGTCAGCCAATCTTGTTAGCTTGTTAAGAGCGTTTTGTATTAGTTCTTTTAAGGTATCTAGGTGTGAATCAAGGATATTGCAATGCGGTCCAACAACCGGCTACAAGATACAACTGATTTAAGCCCGATTGCAGCCGTTCTCTATACTCTGCTCAGCTTGTTGTTACTATAAGCTTTACTTAGGGCGGGCCTGAAAGTGAGAATTGCGTGTACCACAGCTGTGTACATCCAACGAACCATTTTAGGTTTGAGGCCACACTTCTTACTTAAAGTTTTGCTACAAAAAAGATGTCCAATTTTTACATAGATTGTGTAAACTTTCCAAGGGCACAGAACATAAACTACGCTCCAGCTGACCCTAAATCACGGCTTATACCGGAGTAGGTAATTCCGAACATCTGGCGTTGGTAGTTGACTCTATTTCCTCTTATATGAAGGTTTTGCCGGCTTTGGAACCATTATGACTTCAGCTATCTTACATGGAACGTATAATACTCTAAACGAAGCTTATTTTAGATAAGCGGATTTGATTAGTATCTATATTCCGAAGCAACTCTTTAAGGACCTGTCCTGCAATCAAATCGTAGGCCAGGGGCTTTGTTTAATTTAAGTTTCTGTGCAGCTTAAAGTTAAAAGGTTTTAAGCCTTCTTCTAAATGATTAAGTGATGGAATTGGAAGGAGATTGGAAGCTCTGGATATTTAGCTATTTTTAATAATATGAAGACATATCTCGATTTTTAGAGGCTCAAGACTGCTTTTGTGTGAGGATGGTAGACAGGTTGATTAATTTGAATCGATCGTTGTTCCCAATATAGAACTCCATCCATGGATAGAGTAACACTGACTCCCAGCCTGTACAAGTTCTCCGCCTTACACCAACGCATGTCAATTTCAAATCCATTTCCGCATTGTTATAGAAACATCATTCCTAAGGAATCAATTTCAAACAGAAATAACCCATCCTTCTTCGCTTTTACCATGAGATCAGCAATTTATGATTTACCCAGCAGCAAAGGATGATGTTACGCTATGCTAACCCCCAATCAAGGAAGCACTCCTTAACCACAATCAATTGCACACAAAAAAAAAAGAAAACAACACGCAAGCAATGAAAAGAGTATACGCATTTATAACAGGAATTCCATCATAAATTCCACAGATTGAACCTCATAAAGATGCGAAGTGAACCTAATAAATATGCAAGTGGAAATCGATAATCCTTTTGCGGTATCTATTCTCCCAATTCTCCTACAACAAGGAAGAAATCTTATGAACTCAATTGCTGCAATAAATTCACAATTTTCCTCTTTTTTTTACGACCATTTTTTGTTGTTGTTCTTCAACTGGTGCGTTGAGGAAATTTATTCCCTTTTTAGCATTTTTGGCATTTTATGGTATAAACACTTTCGTGGAGTTCGCACTGTTAATGAGAAAAGTGTGAACCCGACTCCTATAGAGGCATTCCTTTTTTTTTAATTACTCCAGGAGCAGGCATTAATTTTTGCGGGACCATCTTACTGCCATGAATTTTATGGACATTTTGGTTGCCCTCAGATATTTTTGTGGAATAAAGGAAAGGAATCATGGTCTATCATGAAGGAAAAGAAAAACGAATATGGAATCTCAAAGGCCTTTTCAATACAAGGCCTTTTCAATCTACATACAGTGGCCGCCATAAATCTACATACGCTTACTATAAATTTATGCATTTTTTTCAAAACATTTACTGTACAAAAATTTTGTTTTTTTTTTCAAAAATTCATAGAGAATTTATTAGAGAAATAACTCCCAAAAATAGTTACATTCTGATGGAGTAAATTTCTGGAGGAAAAAGGATTTGAAATAAAAAGCTAAAAATCGTAGTTTTAAAGTTTCCCTATATTTTGCCAGTAATTGACTTCATTCTGCAATTTTTTAAGAATTTCTTCACATCCAATTAGTGCCCTAACATTCGTCACTTATATCTTAAGACAGATAGGGTTAATATAAGACAGATGTTCATATATTTTATATACCATGACTTTCTGGATGTCAAATGATGTTAAAAATGATCTGGGACCAAATTACCTCATCAGTTAACGAACAATACGTCACTGAATTATCTCGGTTTGGGATTACTGCTGCAGTTCCTCGATTTAAAGTTACTCAATTTTGAGAGTTTAAAATTTCCTTGTCAGTGATCGCATGTTATTTTATTAGACAGATCTAAAGGTGATCTGTTTTATTAACTCGTTTTTATTTTTTAAATAAATTTCGAAACACTGAATTCACAATTTCACATAAAAACGCGAATGACAGAACACAAAATGACATTTTTCTTTGTATAAAACTTAATGTAAAGGGTGATCCATTTCGAGGTTCCCTACTTTTTTAAAGAAAAAAACACAGAAAATTCAAATTTAATGGAGAATGTTTATTATCATTTGAAAGAACATTCTTTGGCATTTATTTTTTGAAGATTATGTCTATCAAATGTTGGCCGTTGCTACGTCGCAGATGGTCCATCCGTTGAGTCCAATTTTCGATCACTCGTTCGAGCATTTCGACTGGTAACTGGCGAATGACACGCGTGATGTTTTCCTCCAAGGCCTGAATCGAAGCGGGTTTGTCGGCATAAGCTTTTGACTTTACTTATCCCCACAGGAAAAAGTCTAACGGTGTGATAACACAATCGACCGGCCCAAAACGTGAAATTATGTGCTCACCGAAATGTTCTCTCAATAAGTCCATTGATTGATGCGATGTGTGGGAAGTGGCGCCGTCTTGCTGAAACCAAATGTCGCCGAGATCACGAGCTTCAATTTCGGTTATCATGGCACGATAACGGTCGCCATTGACGGTTACGTTCGCACCGGCATAATTTTTAAAGAAATATGGACCGATGATTCCACCGGCCCACAAACCACACCAAACCGTTGTTTTTTCTGGATGAAGTGGCAGTTCTTCAATCTCTTCAGGTTGCTCTTCGTCCCAAATGCGGCAATTTTGTTTGTTTACATACCCATTGAGCCAGAAATGGGCCTCATCGCTAAACAAAATTTGCCTCGAAAACGTCGGATCTTCTTGGAACTTTTCAAGAGCCCATAGAGCGAAGCGATGTCGCTTGGGAAGGTCGAGCGGCTTCAGTTGTTGCACAAGCTGTATTTTGTACGCTTTCAATTTAAGATCTTGACGTAAAATGCGCCAAGTCGTTCCATACGTCAGTCCGAGTTGCTGCGAACGGCGCCGAATCGACTCTCACTCTCAGCTACGGCTGCTATATTTTCTTCACAGCGTGCTGGACGTGGTCTATTCGGTCGAATATTATCCAATAATGAATGCTGGGTCTCAAAATGGGTGATGGTGTTGCGAATAGTACGCTCAGTAGGCCGATTATGTTGACCATAAGTTGAGCGAAGTGCACGAAACATATTCCTCACAGAACGTGAATTGTCATAATAAAGTTGAACAATTTGTAAACGTTGTTTACGCGTATGTCTTTCTATTATGAAATGCCAAACAATACTAAACAAAAATAACATGACAGCATGACACGACTCACACGTGATCTGTCAGTACTAGAGTTTTCCTAGTACAAACACAAAGTGCGTTCGATACGTGATGCTGCGTATCCCAATGTGCTTATTCGATAGTTCAGTAAAGTGTGGTAGTTATTCACTCGCTCACTGATGGCGTAATCCAGCCCCAGCTTATTCTAAATAAAATTTTTGAAGGAGGAGTTTACTGCTCCAAAACTCTACTAACGACATTTTCAAATAATAAACACCGCATGGAACAATGTCGTATGATCTTTTGCTTATCGACATCAAAATAATCTTGGACCTTACGAAACTCCAGCAACCGATTATATGTCTTTTAACGATCTTTCGATATCGTATGGTAAAAAAACACTTGCAGTGGAAACTGCCAATTGAAGAAGATTGGCAACTACACCCAATTTGCATTTTGATCGCGCACCATGAATTTTGCAACACATAAACGATGCATTGTCAGAACCAAGCCCTATTCGCACCACACTGAAATCTGAGGTCACGTATGGTCACGTTCAGCAAAACTAATGGGATATAGAAAAAGTACACCAAGCGCTAGAATTTATTAAATATGTACTTGTCATTTAAGGAAAAATAATAAATTAGTAATTAATATCTATAAAAAGTACTACATGCCAGGTTTAAAGTATTACCGTACTCAGTTCGAAAAAATGTACTCAAAATCGCAAAAATAATAAAATTGTAGCACGGCAGGAAACGCTGTCTTTATCAGGATACAACAGATACAACTGTTCAACCGATTTTCTGCATTTGCAAGTATTGAGACCGCCGTTTCTGTTTCCTCTAATTCTATCCTTTAAATCTCTTTCGTATCAATGTTTTGCTCGGTAGTTATTTAGCTGCTATCGATATAAATATGCATCCAGAGACGATGAAAGATATTCTTAACAGAACTACTGTTACAACTAAAAAGTAAATTTCGCAAAAGTATTTTCGAAATACAATTTCGATACTATAGCTCGCAAAATGACATCAGCGCAGAGATCAAGTGAATCACTCTTGCCAATCGCTGTTTCTTCGGGCTAAGATGTAAATCCCTCTCTCATAGCACCATGGAAATATTATATAGGACTTTATCATCCTGCCTACGGTCCTACTGTATCGTGCAGAAGCATGGACTCGGTCAAAGTCGGAATAAAACCTCCTGGGATGTTTTGAGATATTTGAGCTTGAAGAAGACGATTTACGTTCCATAAAGCGGCACCTGGTGATGCTCTAATAAAGCTTGCAATCCTTGATATTTATATCATGGGAGCAGCTCCGAAGGCCATATCAAAAGAAGACAAAAGAAGAATTTGTTTTACTCCGAACCTTGTGCCATCGATCGCAGTGATGCCGGAATTTCGGCTTCATAGTTAAAGTCAACTTTGCCCAAGTTCAAGAAGGGTTCGGCCAGGATCGGAGCATAAATAGTAAAGTCCTCCGTTAATAACTGGGCCTTCTATAGGCACAATATCCGATGGCACGATTCTTCGGGGGCTGCAGACAAACAGACCAAAGTAGTTTCTGTGGAGTCTGCAGCATTTTTTCTATCAATAGCGAGAAACGACTGCTGGCATTCTGACAGGCCACCAAGTGTGCATTTCTGCACGTCTGGAGGTGGTTTCTCTTAGATGAATATCTTGCATTGATTAGCTCTCATTGAGCAAGCTAACTTAGTGATTGAGGAGCAATCCTCACAGAACTCTCCATCCTTGAGCACTTTGAGTGCCATGAAGCACTGCTTCAATCCTTCGGGCTTTATGTACGCACGATAGGAATGGGATGAATTAATCAGCCATGTATTGTCTTCTAAAGCTGAAAATCGTTAAACGTATTATCTTGCAGCGGTCTTAGCAATTGAAAGTCATCAATACAATTCCGAGTACCTAAGAATGGATTTCATTAATCAAACATCCATCTGAAGAAAAGTTTCCCTCATTTCCCATGTCCACAAAAGCAGCAGGGCAGCGTTATTGGAAAAAGGTCATCTCATTCTAAGGGAGGACTTCCTCGAAGATTAATATCTTTTTTTTTGAAAAGGGTTTGGGTATTAGGATTTTTGCAATTAAGTTTGAGGGAAATCTTCATATTTACTTTACTGCTATTGTCGCAAACATTTGAGGCTTTCAATAATAGGACTCTTTTAGTTGTGCTTGCTGCGAGGATTGAGGATAGTACCTTTAATAGCCTCCCTTGTTATCAATTTCCGCAGCAGCAGTTACTTTCACATAAATATAATAAATATTTTTGTGCGGAGCTGTTGAAGTGTAAGGGTTTTGATTTTGATTAATTCTTCGTTGCTGAATGTTTTGTTCGCTTAAGAAAGGCGTTGATATACATACTTGGGCCTTTTGCCATCATTGTTGTTAGATTATGACAGGGTCTACTTTTGTAAAGCAAAAAGATTTAAAATGGCCGAAATCGAAGTAGATATTTTTGGAGAAACATAATTTGAACATTTTTATATTAAGAATTATTGTGATTAGCTTTTTAACATTGTAAAATTGTGAAAATATTTACCGAACTTTACAAAGTTGAAATAAGCTCTGACAATACTTTGGCTATCATTAAGGCTTACAATTGATATTCTGATAGATGACAACTGAAAGGAAAGTTATGACAGGTAATTGTTGATAAGTTATGGATTACAGATTAGAAACAAGAAGTGACAGAAGACCGGTGGCATGTGACAGGTGACAGAATATAGTTTTTTTAAAATAGAAGGGTAACCTCCTAAAAAACATGCACAAGGCTCAAGGGCTTGCTTAACAATGTTTGAGGATAAGTTTTAAGTAGACTAATTGGAACTTATTTGCCAAATAATAACACATGCGTTCGTTTCACAAGAACTTATTACAACTAGCTGGCAACTTGGTGGTAATGAAAATCACTTGCCGTTTATTATTTCCCCGCGCAGACTCTGATCTCATTACACTGACCTCATTATTCTCTGTTCATACTTCCCCCACTTGGAATCGGTCCTAAGACAGGCAGGCAAGCGCTGTAGGTGCCATCGAGGCTACAAGATAAGCTCTTGGGATTTTTTTTATCAACAGACTAGCATTTGCTAAGCGTTCTCAAGGATATCGCCATAGTGCGGTTGCCTGGCAAGATTATTCGTTTATGGTACCTTCTAATGAAAATCAATTTGAATATTAGGCAGACGAATTAACGTTAGCAGCTGTCCATCAGCTTTCTAAATATTTATGTAACCAATAAGCGTCTCCAATTAGCGCGGTCTTTAGCTCCATTTGGGCACTTTAAGTTAGTTGAGCTCACCACTTCCTTTTCTACGTTGTCCCTCCCGATTAGAGTCGAGGATTCTGCGGGCTGGAGCGTTGGTGTTCAATTCGCTCTACATATTCCAGTCATCCCATCTCAATCCAGCCCAATGCGCAGTTTTTTGACCAGGTAGTTGTCGCTGTACAGATCGTAGAGTTCATCGTTGAATCGTCTCCTTCATAATCCGTCAACGCATTTTTTTCTCAAAACGACCAAGGATATCATCATCGGTTTTAACGACGGTCCATGCTTAGAGAGTTTCTGTACGGAAAAGGGCTTTACAACATAGCTGCCTTAAAGAAGTAGCGATTGGCAAGCGTTATTCTTCTGAGGTGATGAAACAGAGCCGAGGTAGACAAAGTCCCTTACTATGTCAAAGTATTTATAAGCTCTCGACTGTGACATTCTGGCAGATTCGTCGATGTTGGGTGTCCCTTATTGTTGACTTCGTTTTGCCCTCGTTTACCGCTAGACCCATTTTTGCCAATTCTGTTCCTATCCCCGGAAACCAATAACATCAACATCGTCTTTGAATGAAAGTAATTGAGGAACACACATTTTAAAGATCGAATTTGCATATTTCTTTTAAGGATGATGTCAAGGAAGTCACACGACAGCGCGTCGCCTTACTGAAATACTTTTTTGACACCAAAGGTTTCGGTAAGGTTGAGCGTTACTTACAGCGATCGTTATCCTGCATAATTGGACGAGTTTGACAGGGATGCCAAAACCAGGCGTGGCTCTGTATTACTTGTCTCTTTAGATGCTGTCATATGCGTCTTTAAAATTTATAAAAAGATGGTGAGTATCGTTCGGAACTTTGGTCAATTGTGGACTTTAAGGCACAAGAACCGCAATCAAATCGTTGACAAATGGCTGTGGGCGCTCGCAAAATACCACAGTTGATACCTACCTATATAGTTGGCGCAGTTTAGAGGGCTTATCTTCTTCTGAACCGGGCAAACGGTGCTGGGGTTCCATTCATCATTCATACATTAATTCGACTAAATCTTGGATATGAGTTGGTGTGTGCTGATGACGTGAAATAGCGCCCTACGAAATGACGCCACATTTAAAATGTGATTTTATTTCCATGAAAAATTAAAATTTATCTCTACTCCCGGCGGGCATTATTTAAAGATCATATGTGGGCTGGCATTGTAATACGACCACATGACTCATGAGGTCTTATTTCCACTTAAAATGCAAATAAGGCCTTATTTCGTAGGGCGCTATTACGTCATCATCGTGCGGCGATTGGCCGCCCGGTCTTGACTGGCATCGTCAATATTAGCAGCACAGATTGTGACTCTACAATTTGCTTGTTCATCTCTACAGGTTTCTGTTTGGGTTCGGATTCTTACCCTGTAAACAGAACATTGCCTTTGAAATTTAAAAAAAATGTTTCGGTCCCTTCTAAGGACTGGGTGATTCAGTTTATTTTGAATAATCGGTATCCTCTTTTCACGGCGATCAAAGTTGGGAATCCTAGTCCTAATACAGTACTAAAGGCTGTTGCAGCCTTTTTAATAATAAAACTTTACTCGCAAGTTAACTCATGTGTTATATAGCACACTGCTAAAAACCGGTTGTTTTTAGCCTTTTCTTATTAATAATGAATGGTTCTCCATACAATGACTAACTGACCAAAAAAAATAGCTTGAAAATGTCATCACTGACATAAATTGTACTAAAATCAAGTACGTTTCGGCTGAAATCTGACATATCCAAATAAAAAATTTACAAATTTCAAAAAACTATGAAATAAAATCGTGGAAAAATGTTGTTGAAATAAAATGGATTAAAAAAAAATATTTTCTTATTTTGAAAACATTTACTTAAGCTATTTTTCTATTAATTGCTCCTATAACATTGAGGAAATGACATATGTATTTGCTAAAACCCTTCCATTATTTCAATTTGTTCTAATCAATATATTCTAATCAGCAGCAGCATTATCTCAAAGCTGATATAAAAAAATTTAATTACTTTGTTACATGTTGATAGCAGCTATAAACTGTATACTCGTTTTTTTTTATCCCACCATTATCTTCCCTTCCCAATTAGTTTCAACACATTTGGTTTTGAGAATTTTTTATAGGATTAATTCTTGTTTTATTTGTTTTGACTGTTGCAGCACTTAAATTAACAATAGACTGTCTGTCTTTAGATGCTTTTTAAATTTGATATTCGAAATCACCATACATTTGAAGGACATTTGTGTTAATAAAAATTACCTCTACACATACAATTACAACATAGCAGTCAAGTCCCAAGTTTCGTATGGAAAGTTTACGCCTTATATTAATTTTTTTTTATTAACACAGTAAATTACATAACTTTACCAAGGTTCTCTAACTAGCTTTGGCAACCATTTGTTAACTGATTTTAACTGCAAGCTGTGACGCTGCTCTTGGCTTCTCAAAGTATATGTTATTAAGCACTTAAACCATTAAGAACTACACACACTTTATTTTACGCCATTTTTAAATTACAAATTTAAGCCCCGCGGTACTAATTCATTTAAACTTTATTGTCCTTCTAAATTTGACCATTATCTTTAAAAAATCATTGTTTTTTCTTAACCCCTCTTAAACATAAATATTTGATCATGTCTCATGGATTAAAAGTGACAGTCGGGGATTTTTTTTTTGTCGGAGGTTGCTACTATCCGATGGAGCGCTCAGACACAACTACAGGTCCATTGTACTACCATTCAGACACCTTACATTAATGTACTTAGTTTTCCCGTCTTTCGAAGAAAAACGAGGAGGAGCTTCAGTGATAAAGAGCTTAGATGTTCGGCACTCACCACGTCAGCCCCGAAGATCTGCCACCTGATGCGAGCATAGGCCGGACAACTGCAGAGAAAGTGTTCTGCTGTATCATCCTCCTTACCGCAAGCAGGGCAGATAGTTGTGTCGCTTAAGCCCAACACATTTAAGTGTTTAGCAAAAGCTTGTTGGCCCGAAAGAACGCCTACAGTCGATTCTCCTCAGAGATAGAAGAAAAGATGCTGACCTTTTGCAAATGTCTGGGCGCAGTAGTTTGGTTTGTCTACATCCACCGCAATCGCGCCACCGAATCTTGTGTCCACGAGAAACCCAAGAATCCATAGAGACAAGACTAAAGATGCAGGCAGACCCAACACAGGTTCGGGTCCTGAGAAAACTTCTTTTGAACCTTGCCTAGCAAGCTCATCCGAAATCTCATTTCCCTGGATGCCAGTGTAACCTGGTACCCAGACAAGATTCACTATGTTTAGTCTACCGACCAAATCCAGAGAAAGTTTGAGTTCTAGCACTAACTTGGACGAGGTAAGAGGGTTTAGGAGCGCTTTTAATGCAGCTTGGCTATCACTGCAGATGCAAATGCCTCTAGCCCTCCACCTGTTGTTCACAATATAGCGCATATCCATTAGGATGGCAAAAATCTCCGCTTGGAAAACAGATGCATGTTTACCCAAGGGGTAGTAAAGTCGTATATCATCGCATTCCACAAAGACTCCAGCACAAGACCCCTGCCCGATTTTGGAGCCATCCGTGAAAATACGATGGCATTCAATCCATGGTTCAGAGTCTGACGGAAGCCATTCCGTTATCTGTGGAAAGTTGACGGGGTAGTTTTTTCGCAGTAGGATTTCTGGTGTCATTGCATTAGACGGCATATCCATAAGACAGGGGTCAAAGGATAATTCTCGAGCAGGTTCTTCAAAATTCCAAAGCGCATGGACAGTCGGGCATATTGACGAAAAGTTGCCGATCATCTCTTAAGGAGATGGCTGAGCAGTTCAAAATTCACCTGTGCTGGGTACGGGGCCATATAGATTTTCTGACTAACTGCAAGACTGACGAACTCGCCAAACTACCCTTTCAATCTTGACTGAAAAAGGCTGCTTAGGCATACCAGTTTCCACCAGCAAACTCTTGCTGAAGCTGGATGCAATAGAAAAAACGAGGAGGAGGAGGAAGACACAACTCTACACCTTCTTTGCGCATGTCCTGCTATCTCCCGGAAACGAAATCTTCATCTAGGAACAATGATCTTAACGATCTTAACTCGATCGACCCTTAATGTCTCTCACGCTTTATAAGCAGCTCAAAATGGTTCAACGAGTAGGCAGAAACTTCAGATCTACAATACATAGGACTAAGTGAGTCGGACCTCTGTCCGACTGCCACTTCAACCTAACCTAACCTAACCATGGATTAAAAGTGCTCAGACTTGCATTTAAAAGCGGACTTGAGCCTACGAAAGTTAAAACCTCGAAAGGTAACAAATTTACTTTCTAAATTTTATGTAGTCCTAATATTTCTATAAAAATCACTCTTTTGAACAATTTCTAAAAATGGATTTAAGAGGTTCGCATCTTAAGGCGACGTTTTTTTTTTCAATCGATCATTTATCATTTAAAAGTTATCAACTTGTTAAACAACCTACATCAGGGAGCTAGATTTTCACAGTTTTTACGCAGCAGATAAATCCTAAAAAATGATTATTAATAAGAAATTCGGCCTAAAGTCTGTACACTTTCTTAAGTCCTTCTACCAATAAACAAATTTAGTTGTCGGATAATCGTTAACTGTAGGGTTAAATGTTAATGGTCAGAAAGCCATGTTTATGTCTAACATTAACTCTAGTTTTCATTCTGTCATAATTCATTCTGCAACGGAATGTTGCCGTGCATTCATTTATTTTTGTATCAAATAAACGAATAGTAATATATTTTGGAGTAAATAGTGTTAGTCGGAGCAATTAGGTACGATTATTGTTGTTCGGCTTTATCAAATAAAAATGTATATGAAAAATACAAAGTATGAAAAGGATACCAATTGTGAATTTTCGAAACAAATTCAAACAGTTTCCTTTTGTACAAATTAGTGTTTAACTGAACGTATATCGAAGTAATTCGAAGTGTGTACATTTTCCGTTCCGAATGGGTTCCAAATTTTCCAAGATATTTCTTAACATACTTAATGCGATCAGAACTTCTGGTAGGCCTTCCGCATATGTTGCAACATTTGTTTTCTACACAAAACCAAGCACATATTTCGAAAAAATTAAAAGCACTGAAAGGTATGAACAAAATTATTTCACTTAAAGCACGATGGCAACACAAGTCACATTGACAGAACCGATTTGTTGCTTCATTTGTTTTCGTCTGTTGACTTTCCAATTGACATATGTTACCTTTTTTTGGTAAATTATGTGTGCTTACCAACATCGCTTTGATAAGATCCTTTCCCTAAGCATGGTATTGCAACGAATACTATGGTTTCCACTGAAAGTGCTCCTCCGCGATTCGTCCGTGGAGCAAGTTCTTCTCGAACGATTTCCAAAATATATATTAAACTGTTTACCGATCACTATACACCAACAACAATAAACAAACCTATAGTGCCCAAAGAACTCCTGATCGTCATATTTTAAAAATGGGTCAATTGGTTTTTTATAATTTTTCCCTTTTCGCGTGGTTGCCGATTCGTCAACTAGCATCAGATCCATAAAAAATATCTTCGTCCTGACTTGAGTTCATGTTTAATTACTTAATTTCTTCATCTTATTTTCAAAGTACCAAAGCAATATCAGATGTTTTGACAAATAGATTTGACAGCAAATGTAATAGATTCGAAAAAAAAGTCCTCGTGGAGTTCAAATTATTTATTGGTACCATTTCAAATATGCTGACAGTTTAATTTAAGCTGGCAGTCAACTAATAGTCGACATTAGTGTTTGATTATTAGTAAGGCCGATTGAGTTTAACTAATGAGTTAACTAACAGTTTGTTAGTGTTATCAATCGAAAACTGCAAAACTTAACCTAAAATTCCGTTTAAAATGAACTTTATTACGAAATGACTTAACACGCTTGCACATCTGATTCATCGTCACTTGCACCGCATGTAATCAGCTCTCATCATTACATGAGCTCATTATTTTTCGCAATTCGAAAATTCCATTTGTCATATCTGTCGCTTGTGTCAATATGTCACCGGTCATAAAAAAAACGCCCATTAAATTATTTCGCAGTTCGCAGATGTTTACATTTCTTATTTCGTAATTTGTATTGCCAAAACCAGTTGCTCTGTCATATTTATTCACGTGTCGCAAACGACCTCCTGGAATGCCGATTTTATTTTTACCAAATTTGGTGCACAAAAAAACAAGCAAGGCACTCGTGGGCTGGTCCACCTACTTACATCGGATCTTCCACGTTCCACCTACAACTAACAATAAGACTAAAGGTTCAGCTTCGATTGTGCTAAGAGGCCTCGCATACTCATTTCAATTGGCGCCACTCATTGCCACTTGATTATGCCATTTTGAATCCGGATTTGTGGAGTTGGCGAAGTCAAACAAAAACATAAAAAAAGTAGTCCATTCTTTTCTTCTTCGATGTTTGCCCTTTTCTGTTGGTTTTATTGAACTTTTCGGCATCGCAAATCAGTCGGGGCCGTTCATCATTTGCTGCGATGATGAAAGTCACATTCAACAATCGCATGGAATGTACTCAAAGAGTAAACCCAATAAAAGTGGTAGCATGTACGGAGCGGACCGAACAATTGATCCAAATAACCCTCAAGGTTCAATGGCTTCCACCTGAGTGGGTTCATTGTTTCCAAATCGGGTACGGTACGAAAATGGTTTTATATATTTTTTTTTAGGCCTCTTTATGGTCTCTACATGCGGAGAACACCACAGATACAAGTGCCGTATCGCAAGTTTGAAGTGTGTTATATTGGTCAGATCTGGTAGGTATAGTCGATTGACACGACGGTCACTGGTGTGATGCTATAAACCTTAGTAACGTGTACAACAAGTGTGAAGCGTTATGTAGGTGGGTGGACTGCCTGCATTGGATGGTAGATGTTATTTTCGTCATGTGTTGCTATTTTGGTGGCGGAAGTGCGAGCTATTTCGAAAATGAATGGAATTCTTTTAGAACGCTTCGATGTTTACAATTTATTGGCAACGGACGGGGCGACCTAATGGTTTTGGCGGCAATGACATAAATGCGATGCGGGTGGGTGGTCCTGTGTTTGTTTGTGGAACTAAAGATGTGGGCTGGAAAATGTTTATGTTGATTATTTTCGTTAGCGAAGCTTTAAATAGTTTTTTTTTTTATAGATTAATCGTGTCAGTTGAATTAAATGAGAGAATGCATCTTAAAGCTATAGGGGTTCCCGATTTAAATGAATTTAAAGTGTTTGTGGAAGGTACCTGATGCTCCTGCATGATGTTGAAGTAAATATTCTACTTTCTGTCCGGGTTAGATTGCAACTCAGGAACATACTTAGCTGATATAGGTATGCGTTGTAGTTTCATTTTTATAATTAAGTTGGGAGTCTGCTTTTGATGAGGATGCCTCCATTATGAGATGCAAAATTAATTTCACGTAAGAGCGCGTTAATTGCCATAAACATACCCATACTTGTTGGACTACGATATTTGAAGGTTGAGAAAGTTTATTTTATAAGCAAAACACATTCACTGTGATGGAAACATGGAAGGAGGAGGATTCTAGGTTCGAACCGCATTAGAGTCGGAGTTTTTCAAAACCGAGTCAAGTTAAAAGTGTTCCTTCCCTTTACTCTTGCCATTGGCTCCGAAATACCTCTTCTATCAAGCGAAAAGCACAAGAGAAGGGGTGGACTGGGACTCCTGGGTTAGGTTAGGTTGCAGTGGCAATCGGTGAGGCCGACTCACATAGACCAAAAAAAAGGTCCGTTGTGATGTCAGGGGATCTGAAAATGTTTGTTACTCTACCCGTTCAACCATTTGGAGCTCTGGATATAGCGAAAGAAATTTTAAACGTCAGTAGTTGATAGATCTTCAATATTGTCATGGAAGATGGCACCTACGCTTTTGGGAGAGAGCAGGACAGGTGCAAAGAAGATGCAGAATTGTCTCCTCTTCCTCCTCGTCCTTGCAGCTTCTGCAAACGTCGTTTGAGTACATACCAAGCCTAGCCGACGTGCAGTCTTTTTTTAGAGAGATCAAACACGTGGAGCGTTTCAGATCCAGCTTAGGCCTAATCCGCTAAAGTTGTATGGATTTCTCAATAGCTTCTTAGAATTACTTTGCTTGTGTGAATTTGAATGCCAAAGAACCTTTATCAGATGAAATATTAAGCAGTATGGTTCCATCGGCCTTGAAGTTTTCATGATATATCTCAATGCGCCGGAACCCAGAAAAGGTGAATGTTAAAATTCGATATCTCTACGGCCGCTATGGAGTTTAGAGAAACTGAGTCTAGCGATTTTAAGGGCGCTTAGCTGTCAGAGAAGATTCGGATATCACCAAGATAAGACTTCTTTAATCGCCATGACTTCCGCCTGAAACACACTGCAATGGTTGGGTAGATGAAGACTGATATTTAGTCTGTCAGAGAAGACGCTTTCATCAACAACATCATTAGTTGGCGTAGATGTGGACCGATTCATCTTGCAGGAGATCACTTCCTCCCAGCGGAAACTGGATGGAATAGTGACTAGAAAGTTTTTGTCAAACTGAGGCTGAGGTGTGGTGTAGTCTATGTTACTAGGAAGCGTCCTTAATAGATTAAGAAAAGCACAGTAGCCCAATTCTTTCGTGGTCCTTTGGGATATTTCTTTGAGGCGAATGGCCGAGTTAGCAGCTAGTTGTCTGTTTAAGATGTCGAGCGGTTTTAAATCAAACAGGAAGGGTTGCAGACCCCATCTATTTCTTGTGTATTAGGTTTACAGCTTAGTCTTTTAGATATTTTGCTTCGTCTGGAAAAAATAGAGGGTGGTACAATAATGGGGATTTTGTACTCCCTAGTGAAGAGGACAGGTTTGGTTTTAGGTTTTGGCTGGCTAAGTGCATTCTGAAGGAGTTCTATTAAGGTATTGGGATGCTTTCCTGAGACGGCAATAGCAACGTCGTCTGCATAGTCGATCACTCTATATCTCTCCCCTACTAGACATTTGCAGCTCGTTCACCACTTTGTTCTAGAGAAGGAACACCCTGCGGAGTTCTTCTACAGACAAGTTGATTATCCTGCTTGTGAGCAGAAGCTTTATCAACTCACCAAGTGCGATATTTAGCCCTTAAAGCTGAAAGTGCGGTTGTGATTGCAGATGTGTCGACATTGTTAAAAGTGCCCTCTATTTCCATGAATGCTACTCTTTGTTATGGAGAGAATATTTAATGGTGCCTACTAGAGTATGCAGAACGGTTTCCGCAGATTTTTCCTTCTGTGTCTTTTATCGCATCAGAAAAATGATAGGTTTGAGATCTTTGGGACTCCTATAAGTATACAAACAAAAATTTGAGGGAAACCAAGCTTCTGTTTTGGAAACCCTTCTGTGGCAAAAGAACAGGCCTAGAAAGCCAAGCTGCTTGAAAAAAAAAAACAGATGGCTCGACTTCTCAACTTCGAAGACTTCTGCTATTAAATATACACTTTCCAGTTAGCTCAGAAGTTATAAGCATTATGACAGATAACTGGAAGACTTGGGTAATAATTCTACTACTGCATAGTACGCATGTTGTGACTAAAGCAAAACTATAGAAATGCGCAGGTACGTTGTATCGGGTGTTCCCTACAACAATATTGGTTGCCTGTCTGGACATAGAAGGCGCTTTGAAATCATCAAAATATCGGCGATTATAAACGCGTCTGCATCCATAAAGGTTAAGTTAAATCAATTAGTGAGTTGCAAAGTCTCTTCGATCATTTGTCATCTCTTTTCCATGTAGAGAAAAAAAAAACCCAAATGGAGGACCAACAATACCTTTAAACACGGATGGCACAAAGTTAGATAGACTGTCGGAAATTATATTATAGGTAGATGTTTCCCTCATCCCGTTAACCCATTAACCCAACCTCACCTAACCTAACGGAGCTCCACAAGGCGGTGTCCTCACTACCCTTCTCCGTAACACGTTGGGGAATAAGCTACTGACATGCCTGTGTCGGGACAGCACATGGAAATATTCATAAATAGAACTCATTCAATTTGCCTTTAAACTAACCCTCTTTCTATAAATGCCATAAGCTCAATTTTTTCGAAAGAAGAAAAATCATTGGTCTTAGTTTAGGTAGACAGTTATGTTGGAAGCTTTATATCCAAGAATGACTGCAAAAAGAAGAAGCTACAGTTGTACTTCTCAAAAATCCATTGTGAACAAGTAGGACCTTCAACAATACATTCCTCAACGGCTACATATCTTCGTCATAAGACCGATACTTGCGTTTTAAGTGATCGTATGGTGGACTACTTCAGCAGACCGTTTGGTGGACTACATCAGCAGTTTCTGCCAATTGTTAGGTGCCAGGGAACATTGACTATTCTGGGAACGGTTAGGCTGATAAATTCGCCTCATAAGGAACCACGAGGCTTAGATATACCAATCGTTATTTGGAAACTAATGAAAAGTGGATAAGCGAAATCACATGTCAAGCGACTAATCCATCTACATCCAAACCTATAAGGACTGGATCTCTCGAAGTAGGCTGAGCATTGTTGCTGCTAGACTCTTTTTCATATGCAAGAATCAGACTTGAAAAGGTAGATTAGAGAACTATAGTCCATCTTCTTATTGCATACCCTGCTCCTGATGATATAGGTCAGGTATAGATTCCGGTCTTTAAGGAACCTTTGGATCGAAGTTGCAGATGAATTCTTGCAGTCTTATGGCACTCTTAGGCCTCTGTTTGTCAATTGCCACACATGTACATAGGAAGTCTTACATTTTTTATCATTTAGGCGGCACAGCATGCACATGCTTATGGGGCTCTTACCCCCTTTTGTTACACTTGTAAATGAGAGAAATCAGTAAGGGAGCCAGCTAGGATCTTCAAGGATCTTAGCAAACGTGATAGCCCAATGAGAGCTTTTAAAGCGATCTTTTCCGTTTGCGATTTCTATAAATTGTGTAGCCTGATGTATCCCCCAGCTGGAGCTCTAGTTTAAAAAAAACGCATATTGCGTTCCAAGGAGCTCTTACTTGGTGTAAATAATTGGTAGGTCACAGAAGTGTTCTGGGCTTATGAAAATAGTTGTAGAGATTTTGCGTGCCATCTCGAGAGTCATTTCATTTCCCTCGAATTCCCCGAGATCAGAAACCCCACGAGAATCAACATGTTTATGAGCAGCTAGTTGGTTGAGACTGTTTAGACAATTCCCGGCAAGCTTGGAGTGCTGCTTGGCTGTCTGAGAATATAACACAGAGTTAAATTCCATAAACTTCGGATTGGAAGATAGTTTGACCAAGAGGGACTATAATTTTGAAGTAATGATCACAAAACGTGCGCCACAAGATCAGTGGACATCTGAGACGCATATGTATACCATATGAGTGGTTCCATAGAATGCGGATCGAATTGACCCTAAAAGGCATGATTAAACCAGATTTTTAAAAGCCTTACAGGCATGAAATCGACGGACTAGACTTGAGCTTCATTCAGTTTAATATTTTTAAGTTCCCATTTCGATTTACTTTTGAACGAGGTGAAGTCTTGGAGTTTTGACTGCTGAAATCTTTTAAAGTGGAATATGTAGCGTTGGGAGGTTAGTTCTTCATAACCTGCAGTTTGACAGGAGTATCTTACTCCTGTAATGCATTCTTATCGACCCTCTTAAGGAATTTGTAGCTCGAGGTTTATTAGGTAGCTTTTTCCTTCAGCTGAGAAAAGAATAAAAATTTAAAAAATTCAAAGTCTTTACTTGGTTCCTCCAAAAGGAGCAGTGTGTTGTTCCAAATGTAATTTTTCACTGGCCTTTGTGTTCGCCCAAAATACATACATATATTCATCACTTCCATTTGTTCTTTTTTGGCATAGCTGTTTAATTGCTCCTGACTTTAGGTTACATTTGAACTCTCCAGTAACGGAAGTAATTGCCATTGATTCTCATCTGCGTATTCCATAAGCATATGGTTTCCGTTTTCCATTATAGAGTCGCCTTACAACGTCAGACATGCTAAACTTCCTCGTTACGCCCATCTTGTAGGGGTAGGTGTTAAACTACCCGTGTCGAGTTGTATTACATAGTAATTTACTTCCCCGTACTGCCGTCCATTACAATCATCAACGTTTTTATCAGTCTCGCGGTCTATCGCCCACTTATCTGGCCTGTTTCATCTCCCTTGTCACTGCTGCTTGGTGAGCTCCTTTGCCTCCCCGGTTGCCGCTTCCACTTCAATTTCCATCTTTTTCCGCAACCACGAGGACAGGTAATTTTGAAATTGTTCGTTATGAGAGTGCTTTGCTTCTCTGAATTAATTTTATTTGCCTCGTGTATTTCTCTTGCCGTAGTGCATCCATATTCCATACGTTTCAGCCAAACAGGAGTAAGGCGCGTGTTGTCGACATTAATAGGCTACGTTTGTTTGCATGAGAATCGTCTACGTTTGCCATTAATCTACTCAGTGAACTTGTGCACTTCGTTAGCCGTTCGGATGCAGATCTTATCTGTTGTACACCCCGAGGTTATTTATCGTTTCCTTGCTGATTACATGAAAGCCTACTTTAAAGTCGGCCATTCGTCGGGATTTTCATTTTCTGATCGGGATTAATTTTACGGGACTATGTTCTGTTCTCGATGGCTATACCCAGCCCACAGTCTTTCAGCGTGGAATGTTGGTGCCTCAAGCTTTTCGCGATTAATTACAGCGACGTTGTCATCTGCCATGAAATATGTTTTCAGGAATCACAATTACAAAGAATGGCGTGTTCAGGGGTATCTTAAAGAGCTCGTACCAGCCCAATCCCAGCCCTATTGCAAGGGCGATTTATATTTCTAAGAGCTCTTTCTTGTGGCGCGTCATTTGCATGTCTTTAAGTCTTGCATTTAAGTCATTTTGCATGTCTAGAGGTCCGAGGAGTGTGATCTTTTTAGATAGCTCCGATCTGAACCTTACAGCTTTCTAAAACTCTGCCGTCTTCCGCATAAATAATATTTTAGAACCAAAGTATTTCGTTTTGCCTTTTAACTCTGTGTGGATTCTTAGAACTGTAGGTCCCTGCCAAGTTTATTGATTCACTAAAGCCCCAGCTTACGTCGAATGGCAAATAAATGGACATCCTTGTACATGATTTATGGTCCGAGAATAATTTTTGCTGCAAGATTAGTGAGTAAAGTATGGAAAGAGTCGAAGTTTCTCTTTCTCGGGATGAACATCAAGTGGAGATCCAGCGAAGAACTACCTTACCAAACCGCGGCTTATCTGATTTGGCAGAAAAAATCGGGGCCAAACCTCCAGTCGAAGGTCGAAATGCATCACCTACAGATCCTCTGTTCTATCAGTTCTGAGATATGTCGCCGAGTGAACAATTTTTTGGTGAATAAAATTTAACTCTGAATCAACCACAACTTTTCTGGGTTCAAGGGACACGAGACAGCAAACCAGCTGGCTAGATACGTCTCTGATGCTTAGTTTGCTTACCACCTGCTTACTCTACAAAATCCTGGAAAAAGCTTAGATAATTCGGACTCGAAGTGGTGATTCATGCCTTGGAAAAAGCTTAGCTGATACAGAAATTCCTTAACAACAATTGTTAAGTTTTGATCAATCTGGCTCTCTTTCGAGTAGAAGCTGTAAAATTGCCAGTGCCGAATAAAGTTGAGGTCCTAATGTAGCTTCATCCAATATGAGAAATAAATGACTTAGTGGCAATTCGTTAGCATGTAATTGGCATACGAACCATTGCAAAGGTCTCCCCAAGTTCAACTCCATAAGCCGGATAGCCCCACTTCTCCAACCAGTGTTTTGAGCTGTACCGTCGCATCCAACAAAAAATAATTTGCTTAAATCCAGCTTTCTATCCGAAAGAAAGGAGTTTATTGAATTCGCTATAGTTTTCCCCGTTCCGCAAGATACTGTCCTTAGGTAATATGAACCCGGCTCTGTAAGTAGTGAAATATGCGCCTTTACTTTGGTTACTCTGTTTTACAAAAACCAATATCTTGTCTTTTCTTCCATTAAAACAAATGAAATACTTCCCTTCGACGAACTTCACGTTGCCGTTTTGTGGCCCTGTGGACTTTTCTTCGATCTATGACGTTTTCGATATTCTCTGTGGTTACTAAGCCAACATCTTCTAACACTGCACTCGCCACTGCTGCTGCTGATCGATCCGAAATGACGTATTGATCACTCTTGGTAAAATTGGAAGATCAAACTGATTTCTCTCACTACTCTCTTGACTTTTTGAAGTGCTTGGCTGAGGTTCAGCATTAGTATTATGAGGATGAGCTATAAATAATTATGAGTAATTGAACAAGGAGGATTCGATTTAGATCTCGGTCCTTTTTTTTGTTTCAATGGGTGTGGTCAAAGTTTGTTGTATTAAAATCTTTTTATTTATTTTTTCCTTCCGCAAACTTCTTTCTTTGATTTGTTTCGTTTCCAAAAGGTCCGACCCGGCTTTAGCCATTTTTCTTTTATTTCTTTGATCTTTGATGAGCAAAGATAGTTCTAATACAGGAACTTTTTTATCTTAAGGACAAAAACAGGCATTTAAATCAACGCTCGTCAACAAGAAGAAAATTCAATAATTGAAATTGACATTCAAAAAGTGTTCACTTTCCCGGATACTATTTACTTAGTAAGTTATTGCGATCGTGAGGAAATTTCGAACTTTGATCGATGTCTGGTGCACTGGTAATGGGCTTTCAGTGAATCCTCTTAAAACCACGGTTGTTTTACGAGAAGGAGAATCGTCACTGGTCTGTCCCATCTCGTGCTTAAAGGTGTCACCATCCCTATATCCGATGAAGTCAAATATCTGGGTGTAATCCTTGATAAAGAACTTCTATGGTCCAAATATGTCGAATCGAAAACCTATAAAGCGCTGTCGACCTTCTGGCAGTGTAAAGGCGCGTTTGGTAAGACATGGGGCTTGTCTCCGAAACGGGTCCTTTGGATCTATACGGCCATGACTAGACCGCTACTCCCATACGCAGCAGTTGTTTGGTGGAACAGGCTTTCGCGGAAACGTGTTACTGCTTCTTTTGCCAAACTCCAAAACTCTGCTCTAGATGCTTTGATGAATCTTCCCTCTCTCGTTTTATATATCATGGGGTGTACGCTAAAAACCACCACTCGCTTAAAGAGAGGTGGTTTTTGGTACCATGCGCACTGGAATTTTGAAGAACTTGCTCGAGAATTATCCTTTGACCCCTGTCTTATGGATATGCCGTTGGATGCAATGACACCCGAAATCCTACTGCGAAAAAACTACCACGTCAACTTTCCACAGGTAACGGAATGGCTTCGGTCAGACTCTGAACCATGGATTGAATGCCATCGTATTTTCACGGATGGCTCCAAAACCGGGCAGGGGTCTGGTGCTGGAGTCTTTGTGGAGTGCGATGATATACATGCATCCGTTTTCCAAGCGGAGATTTTTGCCATCCTAATGGCAATGCGCTATATTGTGAATAACAGGTGGAGGACTAGAGGCATTTGCATCTGCAGTGATAGCCAAGCTGCAATAAAAGCGCTTGTAAACCCTCTTACCTCGTCCAAGTTAATGCTAGAACTCAAGCTTTCTCTGAATTTGGTCGGTAGACTGAACATGGTTAATCTTGTCTGGGTACGAGGTCACACACCAGGTCATCCAGAGAAATGAGATCTCGGATGAGCTTGCTAGGCAAGGTTCAGAAGAAGTTTTCTCAGGACCCGAACCTGTTATGAGTCATGTCTTCTATCGATTCTTGGGTTTCTCGTGAACACAAGATTCGGTGGCGCGATTGCGGTGGATGTAGACAAACCAAACTACTGCGTCCGGACATCTGCAAAAGGTCAGCATCTTTTCTTCTATCTCTGAGGAGAATCGAGTGCAGGCTGCTTGTAGGCATTCTTTCGGGCCACCAAGCTTTTGCTAAACACTTAAATGTGTTGGACTTAAGCGACACCACTACCTGTCCTGCTTGCGGTGAGGAGGATGACACAGCAGAACACTTTCTCTGCAGTTGTCCGGCTTATGCTTGCATCAGGTGGCGGATCTTCGGGGCTGACGTGGTGAGTGCCGAACATCTAAGCTCTTTATCACTGAAGCTCCTTCTCGTTTTTCTTCGAAAGACGGGAAAACTAAGTACATTAATATAAGGTGTCTGAATGGTAGTACAATGGACCTGTAGTTGTGTCTGAGCGCTCCATCGGATAGTAGCAACCTTCGACAAAAAAAAAAAAAAAAAAACCCAAGGAATCCGATGCTACTTCGGTACATCGAGCGAATAAACATTAGAGCTGCAGCCAAAAAGATCTTTAAATCCCATCCGAGACAGCAAGGGTGACTGAAAATCCGTTTCAAAGATCAAGTCAGAGCGCTTCTTCTCGATAACTGGAATAATTTAAATAAATTATAGATTTGCAAATATCAATCATTTTGAATATACTCGAAGTATAGAAAATACTGTAGTTTTCAAAAATATTTGATCAGTTTGGCACTCGGATGCCTGTTTCTGGAGCGCAGATTATAACTGGCCACTTAGACTGTAGTCATCCAGCTCCTTTATTCCATATTTACGCTACTGCATAATCGAACCCGATACGTGATGCACGGTTGCCCAATTGACACTTCAAAAGACCAAGTCGGACAAGAAAATGCTTATTATCTAGCCCACCGAGTGCATTCCCATTCCCGTCCACACAGAGTGCACAGCACATATTGAATCCGACTAATTTGCAACCTAGAAATCTCATACACGTACTCACCTTGATCATGCTCCCCAACTTGTAACCTTAACGAATGCCACATGATAGCGTAATACCTCATCGGCTAAAAGTGTAGTTGCACCGTTATTATCTCCTATACGGATTCCATTACACACTTTTGCATTTGCATTTGCATCTTCTTGTGCCATTCAATGCCAATGACTTTTGTGCACTAAGCATCCTCCATATCTCAAGATGAGGGGTAAATGCAGCCCATTCACATGGGAGGCTGCTGCGAAGCAATAGACAAAAGAAAGAAAGAAATGAACAGAGATTATGTAAACAAATGTGTCAGCAAAAGGTTAGGTAGACGCACAGCCAGCCGTGTCAAATGCAACAGATACTCGCAGTACATGCCTGAGTATCACGTACGATTCGATTCCTCTCACCGGATAGATGGATGCGGCATGACAGCAAGAAAAAAGGGATAGAGCAAAAAAGAAAAAAAACTCCGACCTTTTTGTTCCGGAAAATGCTCATCTTCTTCGAGTGTTCTTCGAGTGTCCCTCCCCGCACCCCGCCCCTTCTGGGTCCACATATGAGTGCGATTACGTTGTAAGCCCACAGTGCCGATGCCGAGAGACAGTAGAAGCCATTAAAGGTTTGATTACAGCTTGCGTGCTCGTAGTGCACACACAATGGAGCCCACGCGATTCAAATTAATCTTCTGGAAGTGAGTGATATGCGAGGAATGGAGAATGCCTAACCTCAAAGGATATGCTGATGAAATGGTTTTAGGTTATAATAACAGGCAATAACGGCGTACCTTTGTAAGCCGTTCGAGTACTTGACATGGGCTGAGTGGGCGGATGGTTTGGTTGGTTTTGGGATGGTTAATATGCAAATTGATTTCTTCCTATAAATCCTGCAGCCATGTAGAGGAAGTGACGCCATTCTACTCCTGTAACTATCCGTCAGTGGTAATGGCATTCATAATGGAAAAGGTGATTGAAGAAAGTGAATCCATTTTGCTGCGGCTGGGTGCGAATATTTATTTTTCTACTGTGCAACTCCTTGAAAGGACTAGACGGTCAATTAGCCACAGTCGTAAGGCGAGAGTAGTTGTCATACCTCCTCGGGTGTAGATGGTTTGTAAATGGGAGTGAAAGTGAATTGCTACAGTGCTGGCGATGGGGCTTACAGTTCAAATGGCGATGCCTAAGGGTCGATAGCGGGTGCTGTTGACTCGGGGCGGTGGCGCGCGGGTGGGAGTCACACTTTGCATAATGGCTTACTTTTCCATGAAATTACAGCGTGAATTATGTAAATGGTCTTTTCTGGCGCTTAGCTTCGTCTAGGTGGTGTTAATCATTTTTGTTTCGTTTACTTTTTCTAGTCGCAAACTGGCAAACAGCGAATGAGGGGGATTTACGGCGATTTAAGGTTGAATTTAATAGCTTCTAAGGAGGTTGTTAACACGTCATTTTAAATTATAGTATAGGGGTTAGTTGATGGCTGATTTTGCGGTTTTGCTATGGACATTTGAGGGCGCTTGCTAATGGAAGGTGTTCTAGAGAAATATTTCTCGTGACTAGGAATAGCGTAACAACGATTCGAATATAATTTCGATTACATCTTTTTCGTCGCACATTTGGGACATAAGTAACATTACATTTTTATACTTGTGATAGTGCAGGAAAAATATTTAAATATCTTTAGTGAGGTTATATAGGTCGCTCTAAAGACGATCACCAACTGGACAAAATGCTGTGGTCTCAATGCAAACCGTTCCAAAACGGAAGAAGTTTTTTTTTTGGCAGGAAATACCAGGAAATACCGTAATTTAAGCTCCCAAACTTCAACGAAGAAAAGGTAGAAAAGGCGTAATTCTGGACAAGACACTGAATTGAAATCTTAATGCATCGGAAAGAATAAAAGAAGCGTCTAATGCTCTTTTAATATGCAAAAGAACGGTGGGAAAAACTTAGGGCTTAAAGCCTGCTATTCATTGGTGAGATATGGCTATATATGGCAGTGGAAAGCAACAAAAAAAAAACAAAAAAGATCTTCGAAAACAATTGGCGGTTCAGGAAAACAGCCAGTGTAGCCATTACGGGTGCCCTCAGAACCACCCCAACAGCAGCTCTGGACGACCTCCTGCAGTTTACACCGCTTGATCTGCAGATAAAAAAAAACTTGCTGGTATCAGTGCTATACGACTCACTAATATGGGACTCTTCAGGGGCAATAGTTTTGGACATGGTATGATCCTAGCGGTGCCCTTCCCAGACGGCTGAAATCCTTTCCTTTGTCGACTTTAACATTCCGTATGATGTAACATATCCGGAGACGAAGGATTGGAAAAGAAACGAAATAATGAGATCGAACGAAACTGCGATTTTTACTGATGGTTCGAAAAAAACGGAAAGAACAGGTTCTGGTATTTTCTCAGACGATCCAGAGCTGAAGATTTCTATACGACTACCGGACACAAGCAGTGTCTCAGTGTCTTCCAATCAGAGGTTCTGGCTGTCTTTAGGGCGGCTGAGTTAATGTAGCTGAGCTCGGTATCCGGAACATTAACAGGAATTCTATCAGGACACTGCGGAAACATGTACAGAGGCTTGGATTATCGGAAACATATATCTGCGGATATTGCAGAGTTTCGCATGCTGCTGAACACATAACACATATACTGTGTGAATGTGGGGAAATACTACTTTGAAAACTTTGAGGAAATAGATGGCAAGGACTTCAATTGCCTTTTAGGTCTTTGCAGGGAAATTGTTTAGGTTTTTTGACTTTTGAAGTTTGAATTCACCTGGTTCCCAAGGGATCGCGATGGGCCCGTTTTGGTGCCTAGTTTTGCGTGATGGATTTCGTTTTCACCACACCTCTGTTTAACCTAACCTAACCTAAATTTGTGCTATGAATGTGTTTTCTTTCTTTTGTCGGAGGTTGCTACAAAATAATGGAGCGTTCAGACATAACTACTGGTCCATTGTGCTACCATGAAGACACCTGACATTAATGTACTTAGTTTTCAGTGAGAGCTTCAGTGATAAAGAGCTTAGATGTTAGGCACTCATCACGTCAGCCCCGAAAATCTGCCATCTGAAGAGACCGGTCTCAGTTCTCCTAAGAGATATACAAAAAGACTGTCTGTCTGCATCCATCGCAGTCGCGCCACCTTATCTTATGTTCGTGAGAAACCCAAGTATTAATAGAAGACAAGGCTATAGTTGAAGGCAGACCCTACACAGGTTCGGGTCCTGAAAAAACTTCCTCTGAACCTTGCCCAGCAATCTCATCGTAGATCTCATTTCTCTGGATGCCAGTCTGACCTCGGACATAGGAAAGGATCACTGCCTTCCGACCAAATTCAGAGAAAGCTGGAGTTATAGCCCTAACTTGGAAGAGGTAAGAGGGTTTAGCAGCGCTTTGAATGCAGCTTGGCTGTCACTGCAAATGCAAATGCCTCTAGTCCTCAACCTGTTGTTCCCAATATAGCGCATAGCCATTAGAAAACAGACTCATGTTTACCCAAGGGATAGTAAAGTCGTATATCATCGCATTCCACAAAGACTCCAGCACCAGACTCCTGTCCGGTTTTGGAGCCATCCGTGAAAAACGATTGCATTGATTCCATGGTTCAGAGTCTGACCGAAGCCATTCCGTTACCTCAGGTTGTTGTGGTAGTTTTGTCGCAGAAGGATTTCTGGTGTCATTGCATATCCATAAGAATAATTCTCGAGTAAGTTCTTTAAAAGTCCTTTGCGCATGGTACCAAAAGCCTCTTTAAACGTAGATGGTTTTAGCGTACAGGTTTAAGGTTCATCAAAGCGTCTAGAGCAGAGCCAGGCCTGCTTGGGAAGGCCCTTGTGCAGCTGAGACAGGCCATTCTTTGGAGTTTGACAAAAGGAAGCAGTAACACCAAACAACTGATGCGTATGGGAGGACTGCCTCTACACTGCCAGAAAGTCGACAGTGTAGAGGCACTTCAAAAAAATGTTGATTGAGTTTTATCCTGATTGGTTTCATTAGGTTTGTTCCAACACCGAATCACAAACTAGTTTCTGACCAGTTTGTGATTTTTTACTGCGCATGTTCGAACATTACCTAATCACAATTTTGTTTGCGTGTTGGAACGCTTTTTGCAGTTCTCTGACTACTAAGTGAGTGTTACTCAATCGTGTGTAGTTGTACGCTGAAGTCCTGAAAATGGAAGACTCGAAACGTAACGAATCGAAGGGAATTTTATTACTAAGTCCTTTTTTAAGGTTTCAATGACCTTTTTCAAAGTTCCAATGACATATTTGGGAAATGTCCTAGACACCTTAAAGTAGGCATCAAAGTAGGTAGACCCTACTCTTAAATGATTTTCTTTGTATGTTCATAAATTGTCCATAAGTCGATCAATAACTCGATATAGTATATGTCTATAGTCTGAAAGACGTTAGCCACTGCTTCAAGATAAGTTTAAGTTCCCTCAATTAAATGATCAAGAGAAGTACACAAACCAAAAATAAACATCTTATGTACTTTCCTATATAATTTATATACATAAGTCCCAAAAGACAAAAATTCAGAATTATGTCCTTGCGGCAAAAACATTCATTGTGCTTAAGATTACTTCATACAAACCTTTCACTTCTTTTTATTTCCTATTCATAAGCAACCGCCTCCACAGAACGAAGGCATGAACTAAAGTCTAAGCTAAACTGAAAACGACAAGGCAAAGGCAAGGCAACGGAGACTGAGAGAGAATTTTACTAAATAATTGCGCATGTCTCTGATTTTTAGTCCGTAAAAAATCCTCTGACTGTTCTGCCAATCAGAAAAAATTTTGCTGATTGTTTGAAATCGTATTGGAACAGCCTTATGATAGTTTGCGTTTGTGTCGTATTGGAACGGCAAAACTAGACTGTGCATGCTCCTGACAATTTGCTGATAGTTTAAGCTCTTGTTGGAACAAACCTTACTAATCACTATTGCATCACTGCGTTGATAGATGACAGCTGATGAATATATATATAATACTCGACTAAGTACAAGGTGGCGCAAAAGTAATCCTCCTATCAGAAAATGCTATAAATTTTGCGATTGGCCCCTAATGTCAGTTCTGTTTTGAAATTTGTGTGATAAACACATGCGAAATACACGTTAATAAACAATGTTACGCTACACTGCTCCAGAACGCGGAATATTGGTGACTATTTATTTGAGCAATAATCGGTCGGTGACTTTGGCACAACGTGAATTTCGTCGCAGATTTCCTAGCCATCCAACGCCTACTGGTGAAACACTGCGACGTTTAGCCGCTCGCCTCGAAGAGACTGGCACAACACGAGATGCTGCCAGGAGTAGCCGTTCTGCAGAGAATATTGCTGCTGTAGCCGAAGATGTCCTGGAAGCGCCGTCGACATCGACCAGACGACGTATCTGTCGACGGTCTTTACAGCGAATTTTGGTACAAGATTTGAAGATGTTTCCGTACAAAGTCCAGACGGTGCATCAGCTGTTAGCTGCTGACCGCCAATCGCGTCTAACATACGCTCAAGCCATCCTTAATCACCACCAATAGGACGATGATTTTTCATCAAAAATAATCATGAGTGATGAGGCCCATTTCCATCTTAGCGGGTACGTAAATAAGCAAAATTTACGCTTCTGGGGCACTGAAAATCCGCGTGTAACCCACGAAGAGCCATTACACCCGCTCAAAGTCACTGTATGGTGTGCTGTTTTCGCTGGAGGAGTCATCGGACCTTTTTTCTCCGAAGACGTCGCGGGCCAAACGGTTACTGTGAATGGTGAGCGCTACAGAGCAATGATCAACGAGTTCTTTTTGCCGCAACTTGATGAATTGGGATTGGAAAACATGTGGTTCCAACAGGACGGTGCAACGGCACACACTACACATTTCCCGGGCGCCTAATCTCCGTTTTGGCGATTTGCACTGGCCAGCAAGATCACCTGATTTGACCGCTCAGGACTTCTTTTTGTGGGGCTTTTTGAAGTCGCGGGCTTATGTCAACAAGCCTCAGACTCTTGCAGCTCTTAAAGACAATATCCGTCAAGAATATGAGGACCTATCGCCGGAAGTTTTGGCCAAAGTGATGGAAAATGCCATAAAAAGGGCTCAAATGACAATAAACTGTGGAGGCGGCCATTTACATGACATCATATTCTCGACTTGATGTAAAAAAATTAAAAGACCAAATAAAAATAATCCACAAGAAGAATCAAAGTTTTTAATTTTTTTTTAAATTACAGCCAAAAAACATCGGAAGGTTATTTTTGCGGCACCTTGTATGTGTATTATGGTCTCACTCACTATTCCATCCATTATTGTGTTGACAGCTAAAAAGTTTATTTTTTCTGGTGGATTAGAGTTTTTGAGTTTAGCTTTAAAGAATATACAGAAACACAAATAATTTATTTTTACATTGAAATTTAATCTCATTCATTCATATAAAATTATAAAATTAACGCTCGTCAATTCTTTTTTTCATTTCAGGTAAGGTTCTTAATAAATTAAATATAATTTATTTTGGGTAAGTTCAAGGGCAAGAACACAGGAAAAAAATATTGGGGTACACATATATATTTTCATCATTATGTTTTAGGTATTTGTGTATATATATAGATATTTAATTATAATTTAATTGTTAGTCATATTATAAAATAATATCCATACGTCTGGCTATTTTGGCCACAATATCGATGACCTCTTCGTAAGTCACTTCAATGCCTCTATGCATATTCAATAGCATCAATCCATTCTCACCAGTCTCGTTGCGTAGATACGTTTTTAATCGGCGAAGACAAGAGTTAGACCATTAACTGGAAGCAACAAAAACGGGAAGAGTTGCCCCGATTTGCAAAAAGCGTTGTATTCATTGGGACAATATGGAATCACATTAGTTGAGAGCGTCAATATCTGCTTTCGAATGTTTATTCTTCGAAATATTTAAACAATGTCAGCAACAATAATGAATGTTGCGTTTGAACAGAAATAATGAAAACGTATGAACTTGCGCTACATCGGAATCTAAGTAGGCTAAAAGAACACTTTTTCGGTAGAATATTTTGTAATTTTGAAAGCAGTTCACGATGATCAAGAAAACTTGTTTTCTGCATTGAAAAATGACCCAAAACAGGAACAAAGATAGACCGATAGAAATATTCATTTGGACCTCCTTCGTAATTGTCATGATTCTTTTGTTATCCAACGTTCCTCGGGACTACTAAATGAATACCCATTTTGTCCGCCATTTCCATAAAATTTCATCTCGGAATTGCGACGCATCTCATTTATTTCATGATGCACATTGTTTGTAAAGAGAGTTTTTTAGAGGTTGCTACCTTCAACGCATGGATGGTAAAATTGGCGCATTTGGACTGTTTGGTGTGCTCAATGGGCTGGTGGAGTAATTTGGCCATACTTCTCCCTAAATGATGCTGGAGAGTCAGTTACCGTTAATGAAGACCGGTATAGAGCCATGATAAGCGACTATTTTGTTCCCGAATTGGATGGCATTCAATAAAACGGCGCTACATGCCACACAGCGCTCGTCACAATCGATTTATTGACACCATTGGATTATTTTCTTTAGGGATATGTGAAGTCGCTCGCCTACGCCAACAAACCAGAAATGTTGGGGAACTTGGAAGCCAACATTCGTGGCGTTATTGCCGACATACAGCCCCAAATGCTTGAAAAAGTGGTTGAAAATTGGACCTCTAGACTTGTCTTTTTTCGAACAAGCCGCGGCGGCCACATGCCCGAAATCATATTGAAACATTAAAGGCATAGAATTACCCTTCCAATAAAGCCATATTGATGGACATTAAAACGATTTTCTTGTGTTCTATTTCAATTCCAAGTTCTATACCTCTAAAAAAATCGATGAAAATCGATAAAAATCTTTATAATCGGTGCAGCAACTAAGAACTCACAATCTTTTTTGTTTTATAAAAAACGTGGAGATTGGGTTTTTGTCTTTTCTTGTCTGTCACTTGGTGGCGTTTTTATTTTTTATAAGTTAAATAAGACCAGACATAACTGTATTTCAAGGTATGTGAATGGAGCCTTGAAAAATAAATTAAACAGTTGAATTAATTTAGGGGCACCGTAGTGCCCAGCCAAGTTCTCTAGCAACCTTGGCGCTAAACCCTTGTTAATAGGAACCAACTAAGGCCGTTTTTACCCCCATCTAACTTCACTTATAAAACTAGAGCCACAAAATTTTCAGGATTTATTGGAACTCATAGCAGCGGCAGCACAGTTCCTGGGTTACAAGTCCCCAAAATTTGCAAAAATAGTAACTCACTGACTCACTGACATATCGTCAAAACTATGGAGTACTTCCAATCATCGTAGAACATGAAAATTTGGCACAGTAATATGATTTGTGATTTTCTATCCAGAGTGTGTGGCAGCCGTCAAATTTTCTTAACGCAGCGTGTCTTTCTTTTCTTAAAGACGTACAGTTATGATTTTAACATGAGGGTTGCTTTGAAGCACAAACACGGAAAATAATATTTTTTTTTGAAAGAGAACTTGTGATTGATATTAATTCGACTGAAAACGAGCCCCGCACGGGCAGAAACCTTCAACTAGGGGACTCTACTCTCTATTTCCTGTCATAATTTTTGTTCGTTCTTGGTCAAAGAGAAGACTTTATTTTGTTATTTTTTAGGTTTCGGTCAGTCACTGAGATTTATCAGGTTTTCCAATAAAGACTTGACAACTTTTTTTTTTTCAACAAACGCAAACCATTTGCGATTTCAAAAAGTTTATATATGGAACTCGACTTTGTTGACATGTCCACCCATGGACACGTTTGCAGTAGTCGATTCATTGAACCTAATTTTGGATGACTCGGACACACTTTTCGACGGAAACAATCGCTATCTCTTGTTCAATATTGGCTCTGAGCTCCTCTAACGATGCTGGCTTATTGGTCTAGATGAATGACTTAACGTAGCCATCTAGAGCTGTGCGGCCCATCTAACGCACCATTTCTCGATATAACATGTTCATCGAATTGAGTTTTCAATAAGTCGAATGTTACACCCGCTGTGTGGCTTGTGGCACCGTCTTCTTGGAAGCACATATCATTTATGTCTAGTCCATATAATTGGCCAAAGAAATAACGTTGCAACATGTCTCTGTACCGTTTCATCAACGAAAATAAAATAATGACACCGCCGGAATAAAAACCACACCATACAGTTATTTTGTGTGGATAAAATTGTTTTTCTTGAAGCTGTGACGATTCTGTGACGAAATTGCTCTGAAAGTTGCCGTCACCGAATCGGAATTTTGGTAATAAATTTTAACTATTTGTAAACGTTTTTCGTTAGTGAACGTTAATGTTTTAACATTGGCAGTTAAGTCATTGGATTAAGGGTCCGTTCACAGTGAAAGATATAAGTTGTTAAGCCCCAATCACCAGCTATTGCCACTTCAATATTCTCGCTAGTGCATAAGGAATCAAAGATGTGTGATTTACAGTCCTAGCTAATATAATAGGTGCAACTCCTATTTCAGTACGTAATATTCCTAAATATAAGACCACCTGTATGTTACAAAAAAAATACTTTAGGAGATATTATATTCCCATATTCCAAAGTTAAAGTGAATATATTCCATTTTGAGGTATAACTGCTCTAAATGATATAGCTTATGAAAAATATTAAATATACGTTTAAAAACTACCGATTTATTCAGTCTCCATTAAATTTAAAATCGCCATTAAAAATGGGAAATTTTGAGATGTTAACAAAATTTTATTTATTCACGCTCCATTAGAGATTTTAATGGATGCTGCCTCGATCGCTAAAAATCTATCGTGACTCATTTGGATGCTTGACTGCAGCCAGTGAAGAATTCTATATATTTGCTCGATTATATCTTCGCACTCACAATGGTTTGTGGCAAATGATCATAATTAATACGCTTTCTTAACATGTGTAGCCATTTTTTTTATTTTTGATTTTATTCAAAACTATAACAGCAATTCTCTATTTTTTGAATGGAATTCTGTCACAATAATGACAAAAATCCCTGGGACTATTTTAAAGCTCATTTAAATTCAAAGGCTTCATTGAATGAATAGAAGAATGGAAAATAGTGCAATTAGAGTGTACACGTCCTGGCGCATGGCACTTTAATCCGGTTTAACCCGCTTTGTTTTCTAGAAGTTATTTGCCACAAGATGGAATGTTATCTATGGTTTCTCATTCCTGCTGCAGTCATTCTGGTACATATGTGTCTAAGAAATTGACTAAAGTCAGCAGAATATATAGGTTCTTAAATTTATTGAACATTTATAGTCCTATCGAGGTCGTGGTTAGTAGCGAAAAGAGGGCAATAGTTTGTTTGACACACATATCCGAGAATCGCGAGAGCCGAAACTAAGATACAACTTCGATGTTATAAGCCTGTAGTCAGGAAGGTAAGACGCTGACACTGTTTTCTGGTGTAATTAGTCTTTAATATTGTTTGGCTAATATTCGGCCTTTTATTCAGGACTAACGGCCGTACTAATAATCAAATTTAGTCTGGCAGTTAACTTAAAGTCTGTACACTTTCTTAAGTCCCTGTACCAATAAACAAATTTAGTTGTCGGATAATCGTTAACTGTAGGGTTAAATGTTAATGGTCAGAAAGCCATGTTTATGTCTAACATTAACTCTAGTTTTCATTCTGTCATAATTGATTCTGCAACGGAATGTTGCCGTGCATTCATTTATTTTTGTATCAAATAAACGAATAGTAATATATTTTGGAGTAAATAGTGTTAGTCGGAGCAATTAGGTACGATTTTTGTTGTTCGGCTTTATCAAATAAAAATGTATATGAAAAATACAAAGTATGAAAAGGATACCAATTGTGAATTTTCGCAACAAATTCAAACAGTTTCCTTTTGTACAAATTAGTGTTTAACTGAACGTATATCGAAGTAATTCGAAGTGTGTACATTTGCCGTTCCGAATGGGTTCCAAATTTTCCAAGATATTTCTTAACATACTTAATGCGATCGGAACTTCTGGTAGGCCTTCCGCATATGTTGCAACATTTGTTGCACATATTTCGAAAAAATTAAAAGCACTAAAAGGTATGAAAAAAATTATTTCACTTAAAGCACGATGGCAACACAAGTCACATTGACAGAACTCAAATCCCGACACACAGAACCGATTTGTCGTCGTCTGTTGACTTTACAATTGACATATGTTACCTTTTTATTAGTTAATTATGTATGCTTACCAACATCGCTTTGATAAGATCCTTTCCCTAAGTATCGTATTGCAACGAATACTATGGTTTCCACTGAAAGTGCTCCTACGCGATTCGTCTTTCTTCTCGAAAGATTTCCACAATATAGCGGACTGTCGGTTTGTTAAATATATTTTAAAAATGGGTCAATTGTTTTTTTTTTAATTTTTCGCTTTTCGAGAGGTTGCCGATTCGTCAACTAGCATCAGATCCATAAAAATATCTTCGTCCTGACTTGAGTTCATGTTTAATTACTTAATTTCTTCTTCTTATTTTCAAAGTACCAAAGCAATATCAGATGTTTTGACAAATAGATTTGACAGCAAATGTAATAGATTCGAAAAAGAAGTCCTCGTGGAGGTCAAATTATTTATTGGTACCATTTCAAATATGCTGACATTTTAATTTAAACTGGCAGTCAACTAATAGTCGACATTAGTGTTTGATTATTAGTAAGGCCGATAGTGTTGGAAGCATTTCTATGCTTTGCACTTAGCCTTACACCCATAGTATGGAAAATAGTCCAATTAGAGTGTACAAGTCCTGGTCCGTGGCACTTGGTAGGGCAATGACATGATTTTATTACTGCTGCAGTCATTCTGGTACAGATCTAAGAAATTGACCTTTACTAAAGTCAGAAGGATATACAGGTTTTTAAATTTATTGCACTTTAGTGATAGTTATAGTTCTATCGAGGCCGTGGATATTACCGAAAAGAGGGCAACAGTTAGTTTGACATTCAGGATGTTAAGACACTGACACTGTTTTCTGATGTAATTAGTCTTTAATTTTGTTTGGCTTATATTTGGCCTTAAGGAAATATTTAATTGGTTTTACTTCCAAGTTAGACTAAGCCTTTGACAGAATTCAATGTTTGGCTACGAATCAAACAAATTCACTAGCCGTTTAATTCCGCCCTTTGCTTTCAATATAAAGGTCTCTGTGGATTGGTATCTCATTAAAGTTTTGAGGATACATTTTCCCGCAAACCAGTCAATAGTCAAAGTCAACGGGCTTATAGTCACCATTGACAGATTGTAATCATCAATTTCAAAGGGCTTCGCGCATCAATCCTTACACACTGGTGCTGCTGCTGCTAAAAAGCAATTCATTCATTTGTTACCTTCAAAGGGAACTCCCCGAGTGACCTCTATTCACAGTCTTCATAGTGATACTGTCAATCGCTTTTAGCTATTTCCGTGGTAAGTCCTTTTTTTATATTACACAGTTTCATTTATTTGTGATGGTTCTCCAGTGGTCTTAGAGTTTACATAAAGTTCAATTAAGGTTCCATTAATTGGTTCACTTTTTAGTACTTTTAGTTAGAGGAAAGCTGCCTTCGTTCCGAGTTTTCTGTCGATGTAGATTTATAAAGTACATTTTGGAAATACAGGTTTTTTGTAGAAATTATGCGCTCATCGAATGTTCCCTTCAATAAATCGATTGTGACGTGCACTGTGTGGCATGTAGCACCGTCTTGTTGGAACCACATCTCATCCACATTCATGCCATGCAATTCGGGAACAAAATAGTCGACTATCATGGTAACAGTCTCCATTAACGGTAACTGACTCTCCAGCATCATTTCGGAAGAAGTATGGCCCAATGACTCCATTAGCCCATAGAGCACACCGAACAGTCAGTTTTTGTGGATGTAATGGCGTTTCAAGGGTCTCTTCAGTCCAAATGCGCCAATTTTGCTTGTTCAAGTAGCCATTCAACCCAAAATGAGCCTCATCACTGAACAAAATTTTGCGGTAAACTTCCCGAACTGACCCATTATTTTCGAAATAAATTTGCACGATTTGCAGGCGTTGGTCATTTGTCAACCTGTTCATGATGAAATGGCAAACCAAACTGCACATAAATGACATTAGAGTTGCCAGATTCGACCACAAATCGCCACCATTTACAAGCAAGCTACGACGAGGTTCAAAATTCTGTTATTTTGAGCATTGATAATCATTTGCTTGAAATGGGTTTCCTTTCTGATCAGATAGGTGTCGCTGTAGGAGGCTCGTATAGATCGGCACTGAATCGTCTCTTCCAAAACCCTTTACTATAAACGACTTAGCATATCATCTTCCGGAAGAGTTTATGTAGAGTAGATGTCACTACAGAACTGAGTATATCAAGGTCTTATGAAGACTGCATCAAGTGCAAAAGCTGTACAGCAACATCGATATGGTAAAATTTACCGTCGTATTGGGCTACGAAGATGGCTGGGAGTCATGTAGAGCGATTGAGCACCGACGCTCGAATATTGTACTTAATCCAAAGATACAACGCAGCAGAGGAAGGCCCCACCTTAAGTGGCGCGCAAAAGTGGAAGGGGTTAAAAAGTAAATCTTTCGTTTTTGTTTTCGCGAGTCAACACTTTTGCTAACATAATACTATTGATGACATGGAATCCCAGATTATTTCTCTGTTTGGTTTTTATAAGCGACAAATAAAGAAACTTATCAAATCCTTAAAGCAAAGTTCATTCATCCCGTCGGTTTTCGAAAATCTTAAGAGCCTCCATTGCATCACGATATTTTCGGGGTCACATTCGACCAAATATGAAAAAGAGGATATGAGTGAAAAAGACACTATCTGATCCGATAAAACTTTTTGAGGAGTTATAGTTGAGAGTTTCAAGTTGATGTCGTTAGAATCAATCCACGAGTTTGATATACAAATTTAAAATATTTTTCTTTATTGGAATTTTGTTTGAATTTGTTATTTCGATTTTAGTATTATTGCCTTCTAACAAAAACCTGCTCATAGATGAACGTTATTTATAAAATTACTCAATACTAATTTGACACTTGATTCTAATTGCTCATGCAAATACGGCAGACGCAAATACTTATTTCTAAAAACAAAAAACGAGAAATGAAATAAAATTTAAGTCCCTCCCATTGTTCGATGATTCGGCTTATAGAATTTTCTAGAGTTAGCCACCTAATTTGAGAAATTCCATCTTGAGGCCTCATGCTGCGTTAATATTGAAACTCATTAATTCTCTCTCGAAAGTTTGTTTGTTTTAAGATGAACACAAATGCAAAGAATGGCATGTACAGTGGCCGCCATAAATCTACGTACACTTACTTTAAATTGATGTATCCGCTCTTATACTTATTTACGTATAAGTCACATCAGTTAAAGTGAAAATGCCCGATTTCGAGGTATAACTACTCTCTAAGTGATATAACTTCAGAACTGTTAGATATAGCTACGAAAACCAATTTACATAATTTGTAGCCCTAATTTAATGACGCAAAAGTTATAGGTAATGCCTTAAATAAAATTTAAGAAACTATGATTTTTAGCTTTTCATTTCAAATGCATTTTTTTTTTTCAAAACATTTGGCCGACACTGTACACTTTATTTATTTCACCTGACAGTACGCTACCTCCATCTGCAGCAATTCCAATTAATTTGTTTATTGCTATGTTATTATCATCAAAGAATTGTTTAATGCATATTCGTATTCGCATCCGTTTTGAATAATTCAATCAGAACCAAAAAACGATCATGGATGCATTTCGAGAACTTGTCTACATACCGAACTACCAATACCAATGACTTTTTGTTTTTGAAAAATCTGTCGTCTCATCCACTATAAAAAAAGAATTTTGCAGATTGAATATGAAAAATAACATTTTCTACGGAACTGTGGCCTAAACCTATGGCCAGTTCAGCCGCCTTTGTTCTGCAACACTTTATGCACTTCGCTATTTTCGAATCTGGACCTATTGGAAAAAGCGACCAAGTGTGGTAGGACTCCACCAAAACGTCAACCGTGCCCAAAAGGACCTTTGGCTATCCGCACTAATTGGGGAAGCATATTGGTTGTGGGCCAGATCAAACCCAAGGGCCTCCCAACCATTATATTTTTGGTTTGAGTGAAAGGGACCTACAATTTTATGTCGATTTCAAATATGATAGGTTTCTTACTCTTGGATGTTTGTCAGACTTTCGCAAGAGATGCTTACTTACTTACTTACTTAACAGGCTCCCGAACCATGAAAAGTCCCTGCCTGAGATACGCCAGTCTTCCATCTTCTGCGATCCCGGGCACGCTGCTTCCAATTATCCAGACCAAGCGCTCTGGCATCCGCGATGGCTTGGTCTTTGAAACGGAGGTTTGGTGTTCCTTGTCGGTTCGAACCTGGGGGCTAGGATTCGAAAATCTTCTTAGCTGGAGTATTATTGTCCATTCGCTGGATGTGGCCGAGCCAATTTAGTCGACGTTTCTTGGCTTTTTGGACTACATCCACATCTTGGTACAGCTCATAGAGTTCGTGGTTGTATCTTCTCCTCCATTCGCCCTCCTCGCACACAGGACCAAATATCAGCCAAAGGATTTTTCTTTCTAAGGATCCCAGTATTAACCCTCTATTCCTGCTTATCGTCCTGCACTCGGCGCCGTATAGCAGATCTGACAGAATGAGAGTTCTCTAGAGCATATACTTTTAGGGTTAGGAGTTTTGAACCCATTTGTTTGCCAAACCGAAGTAGCAGCGGTTTCCTAAGGTAATTCTTCGTCAAATCTCCACCAGGTTGCCATTCGTTGAGTTAAAATTCACACCGAGGTAGTTAACAGCTATTAACAGTGATATTTTGTCCTAGTCGGTGGACAAATGCTTGTTTGTTTGTTGATGGCATGCATTTAGTCTTGTCCTCATTTACTTCAAGACCAACTAACTTCGCCTGTTCTTCAATAGCCGTGAAAGCCTCTACGGCACGTTGGAAGCGTCCGATGACTTTAATATCGTCCGCATATCCCAGTAGCTGGACGGAGCTGCTGAAGATAGTGCCTTCCGTGTTAAAACCTGCCCAAGACTAAATCTTTGTGGTACTGGGTTTCGCATCTTTAATATAAAATCCTTGTTGCGTATCATCAGGGCCAAATCGGTCTTCATGCTAACAACATTTGTTAATAAGGGTGGAAGTAAGGTTCAAAGATATATAAGGCCCAGTAGGTGGCGTCAAAATATAACTTTTATACCCATTGACCGATTGAGCCAATAGTCACACCATACGTAGGAAGCTTTAAGGATCGGTTCTGCTACCTGTGTGGACATAATCAGCATTTACGTCAAATGGGTCGATTTATTAAAATTCAAATTCATATTTTACAAATGTTTACTAGGGCGGAACAACTTTTCCGCTGGTTCATTTAGAATTCTCTTCAGTCTACCCCCGGCGTCTTACGACTTGACATAGTAATGATTGATTCAAAACTCTAAAATTGTCCGTAAACTTTGGGCAAATGCATCAGGAATGCCAATAAATTATGCTAAGCGGTGATTAAGGCTCTTGCTAAGTAGCGCTGTCAAAAATGAAACTCGCACGCTTAACTATCTCCCTCCGTCGATTCACACAACTCCCACAGGAAACAACTCATTTGAAATTCAAAATGCTAAATATCAGCTCAAAATGTAAATTGAATCGAACAGCGAAATTCACAGCGAGTAGCTAGTCCGATAAATCCTTCCTCTTTTGCTACTGATTAAATAATCCAAATCCAACTAAAAGCATTCTCCCCCACTAAACCCTTCGATTTATGCGGCCAAAAAGATATTCTCCTCCATAGGTGTGTGTAATTACCCTTCCATCGCAAGGGAATTGAAACAGAAAATAAGAGAGAAAAAGAAAAATTCCAATCAATACAAAGACAATATAACCTTCCCTGCCTCAAGCCTAAATGGGGAATCATAGTAGCAGGAGCTGCCATAATAGCTTATGGGAAGGAGTAACCGTTTAAATTGGACCTGCCACGCGAACTTTCTCGTAATCGGATAAGTAATCGTCCTCGTCGTTGTCTTGTCTGACGTCTTTCTTCTCAACTTCGTCGTGTATAGCTAACGCAAAAACATACCAACAAATCCTTATTTTCTTTCTTCCCCAACAGCAATATCCTGATAACGAGCGTTGGCCTCAAGCTATGCGAAAAAATAAAATAAAAAACAAAACACAGTACCTACGCGTGTGGAGTATTCCCTACCCCCCCTTAGCAAGATTATCACGATATTTTAGACACCAAGGGTTTCGGAGATTCCAGATACAAGATTATGACTAATTAAATTTTATGAAGATGAAAAATTCGGTTCCTCCGTCGCGCATCGATTTTCTGTTGGTAAACTAAAAATGAGTTTTAACGTTGAGATTTTTTTTCTATTCGATTGGAAGATGGAGATGTTGTGCATAAATAAAGTCCTTGAATGGGGCGCTGCGAAAGATAAAAGTGAAATCAGTAAAAAGAAAACAGAAAACAGAACAATGAACGACATTTGTTGTCGTATTTTTGAGGACATAAAATTGGGGGATACTCGATATTTATGATAGAAGATGGTTTGGCTGGCATGAAGTTATCCCTTGCACCTGCTACGAATGATGTATCATGATATAAAATTTCGAAATTGATATTTTTATGATTCGGCGAAGTAGGTAATTTCGTAAAAATTTAATAAATATTTCACAGCGTTTGATCTTTGACAGATGAGGTCAGCAAATAATCATGACGAATCTCAAGGCTAGAAAGGGAGTAGAAATTGAGTCTTCACCAGAAATCGAAATCGATAAGCCTTACATTTTCAATTATCGATTGTCGCCTGCGTAGGGGATTCTTGAAGTTCTAATGAAAACGCTTCTCAAACTTTATCTTCATGGAAATGTAATCATCTTAAGCATGAAAAAACGAAGCCCTACTGCATGTAGTAAAGAATGGAATAGCACTGTTCGGTTTCTAAGTATAAAATAAATATTTTCCAAAGGATTGTGAAGGATTCTTATGGATTACTATGCAATGGAATTTGCGAACATGCTGATTTTCTCTCAGCAAAAGCAAACTTGAGTTTTTTTTTTTCTCAATTTACTCAAAGCAACAGCATCTTTTAGTTTATCTTTGAGGAGCAGATGCAAAACATCATTTTTCATACTTGTACCTCTTTCGTTTTATTGGTGAATCCAATGAGAAGATTTTTAACAACACCCAAATGGGAAACCCTACGCTCATGGGATATGGTTGTTGTGCAAATTCGTAGTATTTTTTTCATGGACTGCACGGATTACAGTTTTTTTATTTTTTAAGCAAAACCATCTGCCAATGGGAAATTATTTTCTCATTATTTGTGGCGAAAATAGGAGATGCAAAAAGGAAATATTTCGCATTATTAAAAGGATGTCTTGATTTGATAGCCTTATAATGTAGTAACACAGTGTTTGGCGTTAAGGAGGTGAAGTGAAGAAGGGGTGAAATATTTCTTGCATCGCTTGAGGAAGCCTAGGCATTTCGCAGCATTCTTGGCGACGTCGAATAAGTGTTTTTTTCATTAACGCACATACCGAGGATGGGAAGCCTTTCCGTTTCAGCAATGCAAGTGCCATCCAAATGACAGAGTATTGGAGATTCGCTTTAGTGACAGTAGACAGCATTGTGTTTTGGAAGAATGCTGTTAAGGTCAGAATAATATAAGCGCGGATGTAGGAATAGAATAGAAGGACAAAACCGAAACCTTACACTAACTCATTTCAAAAATTTGTTTTCTAGAGGAACATAAAAAACAAACTTGATTGAGATGATTCGAAGACATGCAAGAACTGTAAAAAAATCCATTGATATGTGTTCCGTACTGAGGGGAGCGTGAATAAAATAGTCCCATCTCGTTCAGCAATCATGGAAATTTGTCCAGGCTATAATTATGACCATATCCTTTATGTGCCATTGACCTGTGTCGAGGAGGGATCAACTTACCTTCTTGATTGACGTTTGACCTAGATTCCTACAAAGACATAGTTCTACATTCTACATTTTGTTGGGTAGCAACAATGGAGTGATACAACTTGTTTCCTTCGAATTCGCAAAGAAAACGATTGTTTGCATCGTTCCTTTTATAGATGATACACTTTATCAGCTGAATCAAATTTCTATTTCTTTTGAGTTTTTATTCACTAAAGCTAAGGAAAAATAGCATATTCGATGACGACCAGCAACAGAAAGTGAACTCAAAAAAGGTATTTGCAAAACTTAAAACAAATAGATAAGTTCTTTGTTATTTGATTTAATTTTTTTGAAAAAATATAGATTCCAAAAAAATTTGGGAGAAAAAATTCGAACTCCACTAACCAGCAGTGGAAATTGTTTCAAATTAAAGAAAATTGTTTTATTTGACTCCAACAAACTAATTCGTATTTGTAAAAAATTGATTTTCGTACATAATTCCTTCAGTCCCACTCGTTGTTCTCGTTCCTACATCTTTACTTGGCTATTGCAAGGGTCGTGTTTTTCTGCAGGCTCTTTCTTGTTGTAGTTTCATAGAGTGTCATCTGCCAAAATGTATGTGGGTCGTGTGTTGTTGATTTTGTTTGTGGACCAAAGCAAAAGCACTTATAGCGATATTCTTGAGAAAACTAAAATACGAGCATCAGAGTTGGGAAAACTGAGTTTGGTTTACTGTTATGTGTAGACATCTAAGAGTAGACGGGAACAACAACCGTAGGTTAAGGGCTCATTTATTTCGTTGTACGCCCACGTGTCTCATAATATAACAGCTGTTTTGGCATTAAGTCAAATTAAGGCGATTTCAGCATACAGATTTCATTGGCGTTGGCAGATTGGCTTTGCCATTCTCGGCAGACAACACTACAAGGAAGGTATTATGGGATATTTGCTGAATATCCGCCAAAGCTCTTTCATTACGCCATACATTAATTGTTGCGTCTATGGCAATCCGAGAAAGCCAAATGGGAAAATTTTAACTTTTTTTTTTATACCCTATCCTAAGGGTATATTAATTTTGACACATAGTTTGTAACACCCCTTAATATTCGTCGTAGACCCATAAAAGTATATATATTTATGATCAGGACCAAATCCTAAGACTATTACGCAGTGTCCGTCCGTCCGTACGCAATTTTTAGGCCTTTATAATTAAGCTAAGGGCTCCGAAATGGTTAAGTGTAAAAATTGTTTGAATACGCCCACTGCCACGCCCACAATTTAGAAAAAACTGTTTTAAAGCTAAACTAAGAAAGATAGAGCGTTATAACCTTCAGAAGATATGTAGGCACTGCCTTCCTTTATAAGTTTGTCATCTAAAGTTTTTTGCCACGCCTACTTTTTGTGGGCGTTTTTTTTTTTACTAAAATGCTGTTTTCTTCAAAAATTTTCATAGAAAGTGAAAAAAAAGTTTAACAAGATATTTGGCAAATATTTTTTCCAACATATCGTCTCTAAAAAGTTTTTGGCCACGCCCACTTTTTGGGAGCGTTTTTTCAAAAAATATATATTTTTTTTTAAATTTAACAAAATCTTCATCTTCTTCGTAATGCTTTTTTCTTTGCATTTTCAATTTTAAAGGTGTAGTTAAAGAGATAAAGGGTTAGAACCTTAACAAACTATGTAGACACTAAACTCCTTAAACACTAAACTCCTCCAAGGTTTTGTGGTTTTCTTCAAAAATTTGTATAGAAAACGAAAAAAAATGTATAGTAACACATTTGCCCAAAATTTTTTCTAGTATATCACAAAGCTTTTCCCACGCAGTTTTTCGTTATAAATTTTGTAGAATGAAATAAAATGCCATCAATCACGTTCTTAATGCATTTTTCTTTGGAGCGTGTAGGTATTTGGATAGGGTATCATACTGTTCGCCCAAGCGGACTGTAGCCTTTCCTTATGTTTTTCTGTGTGTTTAACTTGACGTTTAGCTTTCTCGATGACGATATAATTGACCTGGGTATGCGATCCTTTATCACTACACTGATAAAAAAAACAAACTTTTTTTTGTTAGGTATTCACAAGGAGCAGGTTCGTGTATTTAAAAATATTTAGTTTTGTGTTTGAAATATCAAGTAACTCAATAATTAGACTTTAAACCAACAAAATGTGAACTTCTCCTTCGCCTAATTTAATGAAATTAATTTCAGTCCAACATTATATTTCTACACGCTCTAAAAGCTTAGCAATTGCAGAAACATCTTTGCAAAACTCCTTTTTCTATTAATCTGTTAATTGATAAAGATTTTCAAATCGATCTCAGTGATATTAATTTCTATTTGTTCTATTTGTGTTTTTTTAAGAGCACATAAAATGCCTGTTGCGTGGGAAATAATTTTGTTTTCTTATTTTCCTGATTGAGTGGAATGGTTGTGTGTTTGCGCAAGCGTCAATGTTAAGTGTGTTTCAATCCCGATCACGTTTCCGTGTTTTCTTTTCAGGTGTGTACATGAGTGTGTCTAGCGACCACTCTACCAAAAGTAATAGGCAATACAAACTCATAAGAAGGCCTAGAAGGGTATTGAAGGTATAATGCATCCCAGATCACTGCGGCCGATATCCTCCATTTACAGCAGGGTTTTTCAACAGGGATGCTACAAAATTAGAGCGACAGGGACAGCAAACGACGCCATATTTCTTGCCGCTCTTTTGACATTTCTCTTCAGTAAGGTTTGCCATTTCATGATGGAAAGATATATGAGCCAACAACGAGTCGAAATTATTAAAATTTACTACCGAAATTCGGAGTCAGTGGCCTCAACGTTAAGAGTGCTACGTCCAATTTATGGTCGTCATAATCGTCCTAGCAGATCAACAATTGAGCGTCTAGTGGAAAAATTGGAATCCACAGGAATAGTACAAACTGTTCCCGTGTCAGTGAGACAAAGAAGTGCCCGTAGTGTCGAGAATATTGCTGCCGCTGGGGCTTCAGTTGAAGAAAGCCCAAATGTGTCTCTCACACGTCGTTCTCAAGCGTTGGGCATCTCTATGACGTCGTTGTGGCGAATTTTGCGAAAAGATCTTGGCCTACATCCTTACAAGATTAAATTGACGCCAGAACTTAAGCCGCTTGACCACCAGAAGCGTCGTATGTTCGTGAATTGAGCTGAGCAACAACTTTAAAATGATTCGGATTTTCATCGAAAAATGATCTACAGCGATGAGGCTCATTTCTGGCTGAATGGCTTCGTCATTAAACAAAATATGCGGTATTGGTCAGGCAGCAATCTACACGTACTCCATGGGTCATCATTGCATCCTGAGAAAATGACGGTTTGGTGTGATTTATGGGCCGGCGGCGTCATTGGGCCGTACTTCTTTCGTGATGATCAAGACCGGCACGTTACTGTGAATGGGAATCGCTACCGTTCAATGATAACCAAATATTTTTGGCCCCAATTGAGTTGGACATGTGGTTCCAACAGGACGGCGCCACAAGCCACACAGCGAATGTCACAATCAATTTATTGGAAACCAAGTTTGGAGAACGTGTTATCTCACGAAATGGTCCAGTCGCTTGGCCGCCTCGGACGTGCGATTTGAGGCCGTTAGACTATTTCCTGTGGGGCTACGTCAAGTCTATGGTCTATGCCAACAAGCCAGCGACGATTGATGAACTTCGTACGAATATCGAATGCAGCAGTATTGGCCGATTTATGCTCGAAAACCGTCGACAATTGGATTCAGCGTCTGGACTTCTGCAAGCGTGCCCGTGGTAGCCATGCAAAAGAAATCGAGTTCCATACATAATGGCATCGAACGTACTTTCACAGGAGTAAAAAATTTCATTGATATCCAAAACCGTTTTTGTTTTATTTAAAAATACTTTTGTAGCTTTTGAAAAACGCGATACATAATGCCACAGTTCTTTTAAAAGCGACTAGCTCTTTGGGTAAGCTTGAAGCTATCTACGCTTCTGCTAGGTAGAAGTTACCTAGATAACGTTGACTGTGATCTGATTTGTATCATTCGGTTGGCAATTGCATATATTTTATTGAATTAAAAAGGTACCATAAAGTAAAAAGAAAATCAATTAACCACTATCTTATGAATGTGGCAGGCAGGCGAGGCAAATCGAGCACGGGCCAGCTAGTATAGAACATAGAAATCGATCTGGTTACAAACTAAGTTGGCTTTCCTGATGCAACGAGCTATAGGTGCAATGTTACTATAATTGGTCCGGTGAGGTCTCTCGAAAAATAAGCAGCGTCCACGTAAGTTCCGGGATATGAAAATTTAATAATTCGAGTAACTGACGGCAATCAACATGATTTGTTAATTAGATTTTTTACAAACTTATTAAGATCTGATTGAAGGAGAATGCAATCCGCTTCACATGTGATTTTTTTAAAAACGTTTTAAATCATCAGCGTACATCAGACATTGAGATGATTCGAAGATAGAAGTCAAGGTCCCATATGACTGCCCTGGGGTACACCTGAAGTTTGCACAATCTTTTCCGACACGCAATTATCAATTTTAACTATTTTATTCCGACCTTTTAGATAGGATTCAAACCAATTTATCGGATTGGCATGAAAACCTAGTCTAGAAAAATTATCTAATACGATTGAGTGCTTAACTCTGTCAAACCTTGGCAAAGTCGGTAAATATTTCATCAGTTTGGCAGGCGTTTTCAAAATTTGTAATTATAGAGTTAGTGGGAGTAGATAAGTTCGTTACGGTAATCGATACATGGTGTTAAATCAGATAGACCCACAGTTTGCACATAGGGGTATAAACATTCTGTTTAGAAACAGATTTAAAAATGGTGATATATAGAAATAGACAGGTTGAAACTATCCGTCAAATAGCTAAACTTAGCTTAAGCACTAGCATATATTTTAAGAAATAGTGATGGAATTCCATCAGGACCTTCCCTCTTCGTGGAGTCTTAGTTCTTCACAGTACACGCACAGTTTTTTTTTTTACCCACATTACACAATCAATTCCACAAACTTTGTAAAATTGGCAAAGTATGGAAATTGTGTTACTCTCGGAAAAATAGTAGGTACATCATTCTTACCTCCAGGGCGGCGCTGAAATCGAATTATTTTTTTTGATGAATTTGTTATATTGGTACTCCAAATGACTGTTTTCGTAAGCACACATTTTTTAGTCCCGAATATAAATGATTTGCTTTGAATTGCATTGCAATATTTTGTTATACATTTTGCTTTTGTGTTCTTACAAATTTATCAAAATAAAAATCTTCTTTACTCAGTGAGTCCCTTTTCGAGTCCCTCTACGAGTCTACAAAACACACAAACAGAGTCTGAAATTAAAAATCAAAACATTTTATTGTTCAAAATGCGCGCGGAATATTTATATATTTGCTAGGTCTCGTTGTATTTTAAAGAACATATTTTCCTGACAGTTCAACAAAATTAATTTGACATTTTCTACCGAGTATTTAACATCAGTTTAACCAACTTCAAAATAAAAAAACCTGTGCAGAATATCGTTTTTATGTGTTCAGAAAGAAATACACCTAACGCCAATCTGTCTGAAGAAACCCGAAAAAGTTTAAACGAGCCAGCAATGACTGCAATGCCTTCAGTAGCCTGTTAAAAACATTCAGAATTTGGTATCGTCAACGATCCGATTATCATTTACAATGACATTCCCAGCTGTCAACTTTTTAGATAAAGGAAAACTGCTTGCAGCTATCTCAAATGTCACAGATTGTTCTTTATCTCTTCCTGTCCTCAAGCGCGTAGATTTCTACAGTTGTATGTTAAATGAGTATTTAACAGACAAAAACCCGATGGTCCAAATGATATTTCCGCTATCGGGGTTCTTCTTCTTAAAGGAGTTTCTTCCAAGCTGAACCAATGGGCAAGATTTATTATTTGCAGTAGTCCGAATTCTCCATTCTCTCCTCCTACCGGCTTATTTCCCTGCTAAAATGGTCAGATTATCGATTCGATCGTTTCTGACATATCTAACCGAAATTTGGAACATATCTATTTACCGTTGAGTATAGCATGAAGTTATTTTTGTCCAAAATGAGTTCATTTTCAATTTGAATTATTTTGGACGGCTTCAAGTCGGCTTCTGACTCTCTTTCTCATATTATTTATTGATCTGTTACTTCTGTTGAAGCAGTGGCTTAGTGGTTAAGTGCGTTGGACTAGTAAGCGAGGGGTTCAAATCCCGTAACACCATCTTAAAAGATGAAGATAAGAACTGTCGTGAGAAGCTTCTCAAAAATAAAATTTGCATTCAGAATCGGCACAAAAAAAATATATCTTCGCACCCACAATAAATGGTCTGCCAAATAACTTTTTTGTTTTTTTGAAAAAAAAAAAAAACTACTGAATATTTTCTACAATTTCTTTTTTTTATTTGAAAGTTTAATCCTTCCGGTTAATAATGGAAAATAATTTCATTCAAATGGCTGCCTCGGCTGACCATGCAGTAGCCATGACATGACACGATCGGTAAAATTTTTAAGCACATTATCGATTGTGTGCAGCTGTATTTCACCAATTGCTTCACGAATATTGGCCTTTAAAGCGTCAATTGTCTCTGGCATGTCGGCGTAACACTTATCTTTTACGGCACCCCACAAGTAATAGTCCAACGGTGTCAAATCGCAGCTCCGCGGTGGCCAAACGACATCAGCTCTGCGGCTGATAATGCGATCTTCAAAAACAGGGCGCAAAACATCGAGTGTAGCTTCGGCTGTGTGGCACGTAGCGCCGTCGTGTTGAAACCAAATGTTGCCAATATCCTCCTCTTCAATTTTTGTGAACAAAAATTCGTTCAACATGGCCCGATAACGATCGCCATTGACTGTAACGGCCACTCCTTGCTCATTTTCGAAGAAAAATGGCCCAATTATGCCTCTGGACCAAAATCCGCACCAAACAGTGACTCGTTTTGGGTATATCGGCTTTTCAATGTATGCGTGCGGGTTTTCTGTGCCCCAAATGCGACAATTTTGCTTGTTTACATACCCGCCAAGATCAAAATGAGCTTCATCTGAAAAGATGATTTTTTTTTGGCAAAATCGGCATCTTCTCTATGTCGCTATGTCGCAATATTTCCCAGCGTTGTTCAAGCGTATACACAACCATATTCGTTCAGCGGAAGGATAAAACTAATTATCTGTCAAATCAGACATGAGCTAAGTGTTACCATTCGCGAAATAAGCACTAGGTGAAAAAAACGGTAGATGGCGTACCCTTTAGTTGGAAAAGCTAGCTAAACTTTAGGTCCTGTATGGACTAGAGAGCTGCATGGCTTCACTCACAACATACGTTAAATTGAATGGACTCAAATTGAATTGAATTGAGTGAGTGCGAGGCACACAATGAAACGAATGAGTAGCAATGTGAGTGCGTGTTGTGTCTCACACCAGACGGCTTTCAGGCTTACGCTTCATTTAAAATTTGGCATAGCCACAGACACTCGAATTACTCGAGTATTTCGTTCGATTTAAGAGACGCAAGCAGTAGACTGTCGTTTTTTCCTTTCTTCTTTTTCTTTATGCGCGAAAAGACAACAATTAAAAACCCGTTTTGTCATTCGAATCCATTCGAAACGCAACCTCGTATTCCAACGCATTCCCACCCATTCAATTCGTTTTCTTTGGTTTGAATGTTGTGCGTCTGAGTTCTACCTGACCGCACTCACTCACTCAAACATATTCGGCTTCGCATTCTATTTCATTCAACTCATTTTTGGCTTTGTTCATTTGAACGTGGTTTTTTCGCCATTCATGCAGCTCTCTAGTATGGACCTCCGCTTGCATTCCTTCGTTTTCAGGTTTATGTGCCTCATCTTCGGGCCACAGATGAGTAATTATACAGATAGTCGACTCAGCATACGTCTGTCCCTTTGAACCCGCAAAAAATTTTTAAAAATGGAGAAAAAATCCTCTCTCAAATGTTCTATCTGTGAATACGTGTTAGTCAGCCAAATAAAGTATAGAGGGATTGATGTGTCAAAAATATGTCTTTAGCGCGGGCAGTTTTGCAAGAATTCCAAATGGCAACAAAAAAACAGCTGATTATAGCGGATGTGTTGGGGAAGTGCTGCGAAGTATTGAGTTAACGTAGTTCAGGTTTAACCCATATGTAACGGTTGGTCAATATATCGACCAGCAATTTTGTCATTTTCCGTAGGCGAGGGGGAAAATCGATCTACCTGGTAGAATATGAGTTTCGATAGTTTGGTTTAATATCTAATCGACCTGTTTTTGCGTTTTTCTCGATTTAGATTTTTGCGTGGTCTTTTACGGAAAACTGCAAAACACCTTTTTGGACAATAAAAATAAATATTCCGGAAAAATATGAAAATTACAGCAGCGGAATGACCGCCCGTAAACAATAGCTATTCCATGCCTGTTTTACAAAAAAAAATGTTTGGGCACGAATCGAATCTTTCGTCATGGGCTAGTTGGGCGGAGAAGGTAGCTGGTCGAGATATCGACCAATAGTACTATGCGATATACAAAAATGCACTGTAAATTTATTTCGGTTTGTAATCGTATCAAACTTTATAGCCAAGACATTTCCGCTATTTCAGCTTCCGATGGTTGATGCCACGAAACTCCCTCCAAATCATAGGGACACTTGTAAGACAAACAACATCAGGTCAATTCAAATAAGTATCCTAAGATAATTTTTACGCGTTAGCTGCAGCTGTGTCAACAGATAAGTATATGTTACGGCGCGGCGTCATTAGCTATTGTTTTGCTTTATTGCCTATTTCATACAAGAAAAGGGTTTAGGTCATAAACTCATCCAACCACGAAGCGATCGAGCCAATGCAAAAAGTAAAGCGTTGGGACCGAAAAACTCGAAAAATGACGACCGTGGAAATGCCTCAAATTCTCAAGGCATACAACAAGCGCATGGGTGGTGTCGATCTTTTCGACAATGCAATGAATAATTATCGCATCCGCGTTCGTGGCAAGAAATGGTACTGGCCATTGTTGACCAATGCATTTGATGCAGCAATGGTAAATGCATGGAAAATTAATTGTATGCTGCGCAGACACGAAGACCACATAAATCAAGACACGAAGAAGAAAAAATGTGCCATCATGAGCCAACTAGACTTCCGTGTTTACGTAACCGAATGCTTGCTGCGCCAATAGAGAAGTGGAATCCCGAAGACTCCGAATGCAACCAAAATAAGCGAAAAGGTCGCGTTGAACGATATTCGCCGCGATAGAACCGACCATGGAATCATTCACAGCGCAAAAAAACTTCGTTGTCGTGTCTGCCACAAACATGCCTCATTCAAGTGCAGCAAATGCGATGTTGCATTACACACAAAATGTTTTAATTCATTCCACAGCATATAAAATAACGATTTTCCATTACCATATTTATTTATTTATTCTATAATCGAATCTATTTATCAAATAAAATATTACAAAAATAATTTTTGAATTTTTGGTTCACTTTTGCATTTTTGTATATCGTATGGTACTATTGGTCGAGATCTCGACCACCACCTCCACGGTACCCCTGGTCAGGTACGACTCCAATTTTTTTTTTTTGCGGGTATTCTGACCCAAAATTGGCTCGCACACAAAGTTTCAACAATTTTGAATGGACAGTTTTCGAGCCGTTACATATGGGTTAATAGATATTTTAATTGTATATAATAAATAATGAAGTTGCAATTAAAGTTGCAATTAAATGCGAATATTTTTTGTGTTTATAAGAAATAGTTCTCAATTTTTTATCTGCCTTAAGATAAACATACTTGGGTTGTTATATTTTTTCCATTTTGGTTATTAGAGTGAGATAAAATGTATATATTATTTTATTGTTGCATGAATATTACTAAATTAGTAATGTTTGGGTGCAAAATATTTATAGTTAATAGTTTTGGATTAGTTTTTCATGTATATTAAATTCTTTGGTTGTTTTATTATGTTTTTATTGAACATATAAAAGTTTAATATATTTACATAGCTACATATTCGGAACGTTCATATGAGAGCGAGCGAGCGAATTGACAAACTGCGACAAAATAACTTTAAATGCATTTTTTAAACACAAACTGTAGACTTGACTATTTCAATTCCAAGTTAACAACGTTATTAAATTTATTTCATCCTGTTTAACAAATTTAATAAAGTTATTATCTTTGAATTGGAATAGTGAATAGCGGTGAATAAAATAGCAGTGAATTTATGAAATACTATGTTAAATTATTGAAATGGTTAGTTAACTAACCACGCGTTACTCATTAATTTCATTCATTGAGCTTTTATTTATTTTAGCTACAATTTTAGTAATTTTATAGAATGTTTCATTAATTCACTGCTGAAATATTTATTAAACCTTCCGTTTAAAAATTATTTGATTTTAATTATTTTACTCGACATTCGATAAGTCAACCACCAAAATTATTTTATTATTACTGACAATTTAAAACTGCTAAATTAATTTAACTACTAGCAAACAAATTATGATAACCCTTATTTTATGTTTAACTTGCGCAACTGCTTAAAAACTTTTACCCAAAAAATGTGCTTGCTTGGTAAAACTATTATTTTAGTTTACATAATAATTAAAAACATTCACCAAAATTTTATTCTGTTGCAAATTCATTATAAATCGTCGCATGTTATTACGATGTGATTGGACACAGCCCAGTTTTGACTTTTAATATGTCAACATGAGATCTTTTCCAAAATGGATTCTTAGGCGCAGAACTGCTATTGTGTGCGTGAGCTAGCTCAATTTGATATGCATGTAAAGGGTGATCCATTTCGAGGTTCCCAACTTTTTTAAAGAAAAAAACACAGAAAATTCAAATTTAATGGAGAATGTTTATTATCATTTGAAAGAACATTCTTTGGCATTTATTTTTTGAAGATTATGTCTATCAAATGTTGGCCGTTGCTACGTCGCAGATGGTCCATCCGTTGAGTCCAATTTTCGATCACTCGTTCGAGCATTTCGACTGGTAACCGGCGAATGACACGCGTAATGTTTTCCTCCAATGCCTGAATCGAAGCGGGTTTGTCGGCATAAGCTTTTGACTTTACATATCCCCACAGAAAAAAGTCTAACGGTGTGATATCACACGATCTTGGTGGCCAATCGACCGGCCCAAAACGTGAAATTATGTGCTCTCCGAAATGTTCTCTCAATAAGTCCATTGATTGATGCGATGTGTGGGAAGTGGCGCCGTCTTGCTGAAACCAAATGTCGCCGAGATCACGAGCTTCAATTTCAGGCATCAAATAGTCGGTTATCATGGCACGATAACGGTCGCCATTGACGGTTACGTTCGCACCGGCATAATTTTTAAAGAAATATGTACCGATGATTCCACCGGCCCACAAACCACACCAAACCGTTGTTTTTTCTGGATGAAGTGGCAGTTCTTCAATCTCTTCAGGTTGCTCTTCGTCCCAAATGCGGCAATTGAGCCAGAAATGGGCTTCATCGCTAAACAAAATTTGCCTCGAAAACGTCGGATCTTCTTGGAACTTTTCAAGAGCCCGTAGAGCGAAGCGATGTCGCTTGGGAAGGTCGAGCGGCTTCAGTTGTTGCACAAGCTGTATTTTGTACGCTTTCAATTTAAGATCTTGACGTAAAATGCGCCAAGTCGTTCCATACGTCAGTCCGAGTTGCTGCGAACGGCGCCGAATCGACTCTCTACGGTCTTCGTGTACACTCTCAGCTACGGCCGCGTGCTGGACGTGGTCTATTCGGTCGAATGTTATCCAATAATGAATGCTGGGTCTCAAAATGGGTGATGGTGTTGCGAATAGTACGCTCAGTAGGCCGATTATGTTGACCATACGTTGAGCAAAGTGCACGAAACACATTCCTTACAGAACGTGAATTTTCATAATAAAGTTGAACAATTTGTAAACGTTGTTCACGCGTAAGTCTTTCCATTATGAAATGCCAAACAATACTAAACAAAAATAACATGACAGCATGACACGACTCACACGTGATCTGTCAAAAAAGGCTATTAAAAAAAAAGTATCTCTACTTGGATCACCCGTTAAAAACATATACGAACACAGTACTGTGCCTTTTTGAAGCAAATAAAAAACGATAGGCGGGAGAGCGAAAAATCCTCTCAGTCGACTATCTGTATAATTACTCATCTGTGCTTCGGGCGTAGAACTTGAACGGCAACGAATGTTAAGCTTCTCAGATTCTGAACTTCACAGCTTATTCAAGTGGAGTAAAATTGAATGCTCCAAAAACACAATGCATTGAAGCGAAACCCTAATTCTCTACCATTATCCTTGAATTGCACTTGCATCCGCACGACCTGCCATTCTCGGAATGTGAATCGAAGACAACGTTCCATCTTGCTAGTCTAATCTAAATATCCGGTTCAATTCCAACAGAAAATTCTACCCAGATAAGGGACTCCAACTCCAAAATTTGCATTTGTGTTCTTTTTGTTAACCCCATGCCTACTAAAAAAATTCATATTATTAGTCTTAATTCGCATAAACCAGTGAGAACTGCATTTGCTTAAAATATCTTTGTTCTACTTCTTTCTGAAGCAAAAGCACAAAAGTTAATGCTTAGTGTACATAATCTTAGCCTGTCCCACTCACTTGATGAACTTAATAAACATTTCCCACAATAATCGAGTTAAAAAAAAAGTAGAAAAACCAATTTATTAAAATTGCATTTAAAAAAAGTTTTTTTTTATAGAACTTTTCTCGCAGCCTCATTAGTCAATCTTTGAACGCTGCAGCGACTCGAAAACCCATTTTCATGCAACCAAATCACACGAAGTCGTGCGCGTGCATTAGCAACTTTGAATTTAATATAAATATTAGCTACTAGCTACTCGTTGAGTAGAAGTAGACGACGCAAAACTGTCTTCCATGGCATGCAAGTCGCTGCGCCATATTGACAGAGTGACATCGCAGAAGGCACTTCCTCATTTGACGGTCGCCAGCCACCGCCTAACAATGTTTTCTCAGCTCAAATAGACACAGACACAGTGAGTGTATAATTAAACTAATTACACAAAACATGCCTGCAAAAAAAAAGCGGTTCACATTCCGTGCTACTTAAATGCAAAATGTTGTCTCTAACGTGTATGTGCCTACTTTAGTCTCAGCCTACCTAACCACCCCCACAAACGCTTCCATGAACTAATTTTTAAGCAAACACTCACACGCTAACGTAACTACATATACGTATGTACGTCCTCATCCTCCTTCTCCCCGCGTCACGTCGAGCCGAGAATGGCAGAACAATGAACTTCATAATGAGTCTAAACAAGTTCTATGCAAGTTTTTGGAGCGTTTATCGTGTGTGTGTGTGGCGCGGCGTTGGCATAGTCAATTTTTGGCGTTGGCTTGGCGGTCCAAATGCGAATGTCACACCATCATTTATGTCGACCTCGCCGGCTAACATAATTGAATGTTAAAATTGATTGGAAGTCAACGTGGTGGTCTGGCATCACTTCTGTTGGACCACACTCCGACCGGCCGCCACCAGTCGATAGCGGTATGCTTATTATGATTTGCGGGGTGCCCGTGCCTATGCCACTCGACAAATGTGGCAAAATATTGCGTGTGCTGTGCATGCACATGTGTGCATTTATTCGACAAGCAATGAATGATTCCAACTGCGAGTTGCGTAGGGAAGGGTTGGGGTATTCCGGATGTATTTTGCCGTGGAGTGATGATGTAATGCGAGAGGAATGGGGGTAAAACATCCGATTAGCATGCAATTATCCACTTTGAATTGTAAATCAGCAATTAACGGTTCGACGCCAACATAATTTTTGATTGGGAAGTGTACTCAGAGGGAGGGCATCACAATCGCGAAGCTGTGAGTGGGCAAATGAAAGTGGTTAAGGAACAGATTTTGACATTTCCATTACACATTATGCAGTCGCTGATCTATTGGCAGTTGATGCCTGTTTTAAAGGGCGAGGGATTTCGCTTTTACTAGGTTGTCTAAATGGTGGTCCAAAACTTAAGGCTTACGGTCCGAGATGATCTTTAGCATTCTAAGGAGAAGTTTATAGTTCTATTTTTAATCTGATTTCATTCGTCTGCCTGCCTGGAAGCCTCATACGGAAATGGGTATCTAAATGTCCAGGGTTTTTGGACCAGTACGTCTTAATGCTTACTCTGATGTTATAACTGCTCAAAAATGAGGTTTTGTGCTAAGCGTCAAACTAAGCGACCTAAGCTGTTTAGACCCAAATAAAATTTCAGTTACGATTAGGTTCAATACAATAACGTCGGTTAGGTCAGAAAGGCCAACACTTGTCGTCGATCTTTTGGGTTCAAAGCCTTTAGAACCTTAATAGCTTTATAATGAAAGCCTTCTAGATGTTTCCACTTACATATATTTCACTTAAAGAAAGTTGTAAGTGCGGTTTCTTAAGGTAAGGAACACGGGCTTTATGAAGGCTCAAGCTGCCGGTAACTTTCGGTAACTGCACCTAATAAAGCTCCAAAGGTAATTACTCTTTAAAGCTTAATTTTATTTACCTAAATTAAGTTGCAATTTAAGTCAAGACTTTGTTAAAGAGTTTGCTTATTTACTTATGTCGTGACTTGTTGATGAGATGTTCGTAGAATTCAGTTAACGTGTTTTTTTGGCTGGCAGCAATCAAGTTGATTGAGGTCCCCTTTCACTTGTGCGGGCCACCTAATTTGAGGCTCTGCTACGTTGTCCCTTACTTTAGAGCCGAAGATTTTGCGGCCTGGAGTTTTGGTGTAAATTCATCTCTCAGCCACCTCAAACCCCAAATGCGCAGTTTTGATATGCTTGAGTTTGGATGTAAGATTCCATGGAATTCCTTCGCTTTCTGTCGATAAAGCCGCATTAAGCACGTCGCCAATCTCCAAGAAAAACAATAGTGGTGACAGAATGCAGCCTTGTCGAACCCCATTTTGTGTTTCTAGTTCCTTAAAGAGCTTTCCTCTATGTAAAAACATGGCATGTTGACCCATCGTACTTATCGGGAATGCCTCTCTTGTGCAAGGCACGCCAAATAAATTCCCGTTTGACACGGTCAAACGCCTTTTCGCAAATTTTGATGAACAACAGGCGAAGTGACAATCGATATTCAACGCACTGCTGAATGATGATCCGCAAGGTGTTTATGTGGTAGATAGACACAGGAGGATCCAGTGCGGAAACCTACTAGTTCGGCATCGAGTGTGTCTTCGATGTGTTGTTCGCTCCTGCTCCATAGCAGGATGAACGCAGATGCCTCTCCACTGCATAAGGTTGCCTTTTTTAGGGAGCTGAGCTTGACGATCATACCCTTCACTCATCCGGAAAATTTTCGGTGTCCCAGGTTCTGTCAATAAATGGGAGTAGTTGCTCAGCCGATACAGTTGGTAGCTCGGAAAAACTCTGCGGGTATGCCATAAAGTCCTACCGCTTTATTGGTTTTCAGGTTTGATCGCGGTAATGATCTTAAACCCCTACTGGGGGATGTAGTGCGAATTGGGGAATTTCTTTCTCCGGACAGCTCAGTCTGACTTGGCTGCATATTGCTAGCGAATACTCGGTTCAAGACAGAAGCAAAATGCTGCTTCCATCTCTCGAGCTGATCCTCATCTGATACGACCAGAGAACCATCTAGGTTTTTCAGCTTCGACGACCTATCAGCTCTTTCGTGACTCTATAAACTGTTCTGCTGTCGCACCTAGCTGCTGATGCTTCTGCTTTCGTATGTAGTTCCGCTTGTCATACCGTGCACTTCTCTCATCTTCGTGGGATGTAGGGACTCTAGGTCGATCCTCCCTGCTGCTCGAGTTGCTGCAATTTGAGCTCTAAGCTCTTTCTGTTCGTCGATCCTTTTACTGGTATCTTCGGAAATCCACGCTCTATGTCACGCTCTAGGTCTTGTATGGTGGCAGGCACTGAGCAATCACTGAAACAATCAGGAGTTTTCAATCCACGTGCGGGATGATCCCTTAGTTCTTGGCACTCTGCGTGTCTCTTAGTCGATTGATGTTTGACCTGGGCGTTCATTTGGTATAGGATCTTCGAACGGTGGCAGTTTTGTAGATTAAAACCTCCGTAAAGGTATTAAAGGCACCAACATTTATATCTACTCTAATAGCCAAGCGGCTCTTCAAGCATTGTCGTCCAACACAGTGGACTCGATGACAGTGATATGCCTGCTATGATGCGCTCCAATCTCTAGCCAAACCAAACAAGTTTAAGCTTGGATGGGTGCCCGGACATTGCAAGAACTGGTGCAGAATCTGCGCTAATCAGACCAGAACCAGAAGATTGGGAGCATCAGCTGGGAACATGTTACGGGGCTTAGAGAGTCCACAAGAAAATATTTATTGTAGATGAAAAAGCTAGAAAGCCATTGTTACCTGAGATACCATCTTAACAAAATGAATTTGTGCCCGGAGACAAAAAGTAGGTTCTGTATGGAAGAGGCCAAATCCTATTCCTTGTGAATGTCCGGCACTGCAATGGCTAAGTGGACGCATTTTCCACAAAGAAATTCATTCGTCAGCGGATCTGAAAAACTCTTCCACTTCAGACGTACTCGCCTTCATAAGGTATTGCCAGCCAAATGAGTAAGGAGACATAAAAAAAATGGGTCAACATTGACCTAAGTGTGATCAACCCGCCAACCTCACCTTACCACGAAGTTATTCCTACCTAATTTCGACCAAAAGATAGCCTTATCCGATTCAAATGCTACCTTAAATGGGTCCGGTTTTTTACTTACTTTAATTATGCAATTAAATTCGAGATAACAGCTCCTATTCCAGTTTAAAGTCGTACGCAAGCATAAATTAGATACATTCAAAACTACGAGTAGATGTGGTGCAGATGATTTCCAATTAAAATAATTTCCATCACTTCCATTTAAACAAGCAGAGGCAAAGGCAGCAGAAGAAGAAGAAGAAGCAGATAAAACGTTTGCACTAATTGATTTAACTCATTACGAATACCTTTCGATGGAATGAATCCATTTCTTAGGAACTTCACATACAGTGTGGGTGCTGCTTGTAAAACATGAAGCGCCACCAGTTGTGTGAGTCTATTATTAATGATAATTATTCACCACGAATGATTAAATTAGTGGTAAACCAGTTTAACTAATTAATATGAGTAATAGTGTTTTTTTTTATTTGACTAATGTATAGGTAGGTATTCTTTGAATGGATGACGGTCATTTTACTATCACTAAACGCTGAGAGTAGCACCCTGACATCTGTTTAGTGTCGTCATAAAATTTTGTGTTCAACTACAATCTGAGTCATAAACTGGAGATACGACCTAACGATTTATTTGTGTTTAATTTAAACACTCTTTTGTTTAGTATCTTCAACAGTTTATTGAAAGTGCCATGTCCCTGTATCTAATTATACACGAATTTCGCAGGACGACAAACCTAAAGATGGTAATTAGGTGGCTCTCTCTTGTAAAGTTTGGCGGGAAGGGTATATAATTCTCCCTGGGCTAATTAAATCCACAGATTATCGATACTATTAATTAATACGACGACGATGACGATGATGACGTTCGCAATTAGCATAAACGACAAAATGGGGCTTCTCTTTGGAAGAGATGTTAAGTAAATCCGTTTTTTGTCTGTTGAAAAGCCCATAAAGACGACGTGGTAAACCCTTTATCCATATCTCACCTGTCGGTGGTGGAAAACTTTTATTCCCATTTAAACAAAATAACAGCGAAACGAAACTTCTACCCCCATAAACAGAGCCCGCCCCAAACTAAAGAAAATAATTATCAAGGAAAGTTGGCGGTGGTCTTATCCTTAAGATCATCCCTTTTAGCATATTCTCATAAAACTTCCTTACAAATAAAATATCCTATTTATAATTTAGCACACTTTTTTGGTGTAAAGAAAAAACGAGGAAAAACTTTTCTTTAGAAAACCACCCGTCAACAGGTGACTAACGGATTTCCTGCAGATACATGCCTTATGGTTCGTAATTCATTCTGACCGAGTTGGCACCTACTTGAGCGTATAACTGAAATTCATCTGACAAATTCTGACTAAAGGTGTCCCTTTCTTCAGGCAATGAATGGCGGGATTACATTTGAATAGAAGGGAAATCTGGAAATTCATCTTGTTTTTATCTGATCTGCGTCCTGGGGATAAAGTGATGCGACGAGCTCTTAAAAAATTAATTATCATCTCAAAAAAAAAAAAATGGCGGGAAAAAACAATTTTCTATTAAATTTTCGACTCAAAAACACACTCGCACACACACCCCCGAAGAAGGAATGCAATTAAGGAAGTATTTCTAATTTAGAAAAGAAAAAAATAATTGATGGATGGAGTTCGCGAACAAAAAATATCTCTCTCTCTCTCCCGAGGCTTTATCTTCTTACGTCTAACCTCAAAGTGTAATTAATTACGAAATCCTTGTTGAACTTGTACTCGTATAAACGACGCACGGGGGTTCTTCAACTTGAATGGATTCTTCTTGCCACGCAACTGAAGGTGTGGTAGCGGTAGGTAGTACCTATCTGGACAGGTATGGCGTGGCGCGGCAGGTCAACGTAGATACGCCTTTTCGGAATTTGAAGTACTACCGCTCTATTACTCTGGATATTGTTTGCAATCTATTTTGCTGACGTCTGGCTGTAGTTGGAAACTTTAATTCGAATTTGTGTATACGGAAAGATGGGGATGAGAGTAATAAAAAGAAAATATCATCGTTAGGCGGCTTAAGACACGATCATGCGAAAGGTTTATATTTTTTTTGCTTCACTCACTTTGCCTAATTTCTCGAGAGATTTTCAATTGAAGATGATGACTGATGTGCTTAATGATGAATCCGAACTCTCGCGGATATATTATAGTGCTCATTTAATGTGAATTTCTACGAATAGCCATTGGCATTCTAAATAATGGCATTCTAAATAATGGCATTCAATCAACCGTGTAGAGTTTTCAATGGGCTAATACGTGTGAATTACAAAGTTTGCCGCTTTGTACCCTTTTTCTAGACCGCATCCCAGTCCGAACGATTGTCACATATCTGAAGCATAGAATATGACATTCTCTATCCCTGTAAATAATACAGGGTCCGCCAAATAACTTTTTTTTTGAAAATGCTATAAAAAAAAACTACTGAATATTTTCTAAAATTTCTTTTTTTTATTTAAAAGTTCAATCCTTCCGGTTAATAATGGAAAATAATTTCATTCAAATGGCTGCCTCGGCTGGCCATGCAGTATCCTACACGATCGGTCCAATTTTTAAGCACATTATCGATTGTGTGCAGCTGTATTTCACCAATTGCTTCACGAATATTGGCCTTTAAAGCGTCAATTGTCTCTGGCATGTCGGCGTAACACTTATCTTTTACAGCACCCCACAAGTAATAGTCCAACGGTGTCAAATCGCAGCTCCGCGGTGGCCAAACGACATCAGCTCTGCGGCTGATAATGCGATCTTCAAAAACAGGGCGCAAAACATCGAGTGTAGCTTCGGCTGTGTGGCACGTAGCGCCGTCCTGTTGAAACCAATATCCTCTTGTTCAATTTTTGTGAACAAAAATTCGTTCAACATGGCCCGATAACGATCGCTATTGACTGTAACGGCCACTCCTTGCTCATTTTCGAAGAAAAATGGCCCAATAATGCCGCCGGCCCATAAACCGCACCAAACAGTGGCGTTTTCGGGATGCATTGGTAGCTGTTGCAATGCTTCTGGCTGATCTTCACTCCAAATGCGGCAATTTTGCTTATTTACGTACCCATTCAACCAAAAATGAGCCTCATCGCTGAACACAATTTTTCGATAAAAAAGCGGATCCTCGGCCAGCTTTCCAAGAGCCCATTCACCAAAAATTCGGCGTTGTGGTAGGTCGGCTGGCTTTAGTTCTTGCACCGGCTGTATCTTAAAAGGCTTTACGCCCAAATCCTTCCGCAAAATTTTCCACGTAGTGCTGTAACAAAGGCCTAACTGCTGGGAACGGCGCCGAATCGACATTTCGCGGTCTTCTGTCACACTAGCTGATACGGCCGCAATATTTTCTTCAATACGCACAGTACGTAAACGTGTTGGTGGTTTAATGTCCAACAAAGTAAATTTGGTCACAATCTTCCGAATAGACTGCTCAGAAGGTCGAGAATGCCGATCATAAAATGGAAGCAGCGCGCGATGAACATTTCGAACCGAGCACGAATTTTGATAGTAAAATTCAATAATTTGCAAGCGTTGTTCATTTGTAAGACTATCCATGGTTAAATTGCAAACCAAACTGAAGCTGTTTGACAGTGACACAAGGTACTAAACACACGTCAGCTGTCAAAACCAGTGTTGCCAAAACCAAACCAGCTAAAAAATCACCCTTTATGTTAGATACTTCTGCTAACTATTATAGTTCAAGGGGTTTTATCCGCCTTAACGTTCTGCACGTATTGGCTGTATTTAATAACAATAAATAAATCGCTGGGTCAAACATTTGAAAAAGTTGGGTTGATTTGAACAAGAACTGTTTCACTCGCGGACAGTTGTATGTAGCGTGCTCCAGATTCAGTGACGTAACAAATATTTTAAATTTAACAGGTGGAAACAAAGCTATTTATACAAATTTTTCTTTTAATAGAAAAATAAATTGCCGATTAGTCCAGCGACTAGATGCGTAAAAATAATTAAGGCAGGCTTAAGTCGGTATCCATTTCAAGAAGATCCTTAAATATTAGTCCTGATATTTTATTTTTCACTGGCGAATGCGGGCGGGTACAGCTCGTGTTGTCTAAATTCTTTGGGTAAAAGTGTGAACAAATCATTCTTTCTATTTTTGGAGATTATCGCACTTCATTTTATGTTTTTTAGATGTACTCTTCTTCTTCAAGTTCAGTTCGGCATATTCTATTTCGCATATAACAATACGAACAAGAAGAAGCTTTATTAGCATCACGCACTGCTAGCTTCAACTACTCTTAAAAATTGACATTATTTCGTTTGCCATTTGCCACTTAGCCATTGCTCCTACACCAAGATATATGAATTACCTTTCATAAACCATCAAAACCACGGGCTTTATTGTTCTTCAGCCCCTTCTGTATTAGGTGGTGAGGCTGGGTCTTCATTGACTAGATGTGTGTTCTCTAAAGGAATTAAGTTTATCACCTGCTAAAAATACGTCTGATGCTTAGCATTTCATCGCTATTTCGAAGAGCCTTTATGTAAGCCAGTTGCTTAGCTTTCTTATGAAACTCCAGAATGCTGTTGGACCTTTTTCCGCTGCAGCGTTAACAAATGACCACCTTCCGACAAATTTTTCAGTATACTAAAAAATCAAAATACCATATGTTGGCATCTAGGGTAGGTTAAAGCCCACTGGATAATTCCTCACTCACATGCTCTCTATAGACTCTGGTTGACAAAGATTTTCCAAGGCGTCAATGCTAAGCCTTGTCTTCTGAGCGGTTCCTAACTTCTGCACGTATAGCAAAACATCTCTAAACTTAGCCGCAACATAGGAACGTCGTGAGTTGATGTTTGCCCCCTGAAAAGTGCACATTTATGGTGGCTGTTGCAATGACTGTCTGGAGAATAGATACTTTAACTTGGGGTTTTTGCTTAGATTAATCGGTAGCCTTATTCTGTTATATTATGAATTCCGTTCCGATTTTATTATTCAAGTGCAATGTTGAATGTGTTACTCCGGAAAAATTCAGTAGATACCGTCAGAGAAATCATAAAACTGGAGTCTTGAGAGTTATTGTTAAGGGTGATTGAAAATATTTGGAATCAAGTTTCGGCGAGGCCGAAAATGCAAAGCATCTAGGGTTTAACAAAAAACCAACTACATAACTTCGACTGGCCTAGGCCCTATGAAAGCTTACTTACTTACTTAGGTGGCGCTACAGTCCGGGGTGGACCTGGGCCTCAACCAATACGCATCTACAGTTAGCACGATCTTTGGCTAACTGGCTCCAGTTGCGCACTCCAAGTTGGTTGAGGTCCCCTTCCACTTGCGCGCGCCACCTTAGGCGAGGTCTTCCTCTACTGCGTTGTCCCTCCGGGTTGGATTCGAAGACACTTCGGGCCGGAGCGTTGGTGTCCATTCGCTCTACATGTCCCAGCCATCTTAGACGACTCATCCGTATTTTTCTGACCAGGTCGATGTCGCTGTACAGCTCGTAGAGTTCGCTGTTAAATCTCCTCCTCCAAAGCCGGTCAACGCAAACGGGACCGAAAATCACTCGAAGAATTTTGCGTTCGAAACGACCAAGGAGATCTTCATCAGCCTTTGATAACGTCCATGCTTCTGCGCCATATAGCAGGACTGGGATGATAAGGGTCTTATATAGAGTCTCCTTGGTGTTTCTCGACTAGGCCTTACTAATCAATTGCCTCCTTAGGCCAAGGTAACAGCGGTTGGCAAGTGTAATTTTTCGCTTGATTTCTAACGATATATCGTTGTCAGAGTTAATAGCGGAGCCGAGGTAGATAAAGTCCCGAACTACCTCAAAGTTATAGCTGTCTATCGTGACGTTCTGTCCGATTCGTCGATGTTGTGTGTCCCTTCTTGTTGACAGCATATATTTCGTTTTGCCCTCATTCACTTCTAAACCCATTTTTGCCAGTGACAGCTCCCTGTGTTCTGCCAATGATGTCGATGTCGTCGGCGTAAGCAAGTAGTTGCACAGACTTTTGGAAAATTGTGCCCCTGGTGTTGGCTTGCGAGTTTCGCACAATTCTCTCAAGTATGATGTTGAAGAAGTTACATGACAGCGCATCGCCTTGTCTAAATCCTTTTTTGACATCAAAGGTCTCGGTGAGATTGTTTCCAACCTCAATGGAGCAGCGAGAGTTCTCCATCGTCATCCTGCACAATCTGACGAGTTTGGCAGGGATGCCAAAACTAGACATGGCTCTGTATAGCTCGTCTCTATAAATGCTGTCATATGCGGCCTTAAAATCGATAAAAAGATGGTGAGTATCGATCTGGAATTCTTGGTTTTTTGAAAGCTAGCACTCTGAATATGTGAGAGCTGCCTTGACAGCCCTTGAATAAATTAAAAAAAAAATAATCTAGGAGCTGAGAACTAGACGTGAAAGCAACAGGAAGGTGGTTAAAATCTAAAAGGTTATTTTACAGTCCACAGTCCACAATGTTTCCAGTAAGTTTAAAAAAAAACCTACCCTTCTCAGGCACCTTTTTCACACTCAGCCGAAGTCAGTATGCAATAAAACTTAACATTTCCATTAAACCAAAAAAAAAAGAAAACTCCGTTAACTCTTCATCTCCTCGGCCCAAATTAGCATAACCAACTTCAACGAATCTTCGCTTTGTTAACAATTCAGCATAAAGTCACACATCTTTTTCACTCAGTTGACCACTCATGGACTGGAGTATGGCTGGGGGATTCTCTGAACCACATCCCAGAACAAGGTCAGCGTCAGTACATAATACCGAACCAACGCCATGATCCAAATGTGAAGGGGAACACGAATTTTGTGGCTTCGCTGGTTCTGTATTTCTTCTCATGAACGAACTCAATCTCATTTATAAACCATCGCACCATGATTCCACTTCCTCGACAAACCAACCATCGCGTATTGTTGGTTTAAATCGCTGTTTTTCTTGTTCATCTCTTCTCTTTGTGTGCAAAAGTGCATAAAAGCGCAAACAAAAAAGAGTATCGCACCCAACTCCGGCCGACTACCTAGTTGTCGACAGATACACCCCAAAACGGATCTACGCTTTTGGTCATACTGACACACAATACCGCTGTCGCTGTCGCTGCACTTCTGTTTTTCACTGTACAAAACTTGGTAAGCCATATGGTAAATATGACCACCATCACCGTAATCACAATGTAGGTAGTACCTAGCCCCAGCCAGAGTGTCACCGAGCTTGATATGACGCAGCACAACTCGCGTGACACAAGTCCAACCACTGTATCTGTGTGTAAAACATCAGCTTCAACCCCAAGAGCAGGGTGTTTAATGGTCGGTCACCCTCCCGAGACCGGAGTTTCTCTCACTTCGGCAGTCAACGACACGACAAAGGTGCGGTGACGTTGACTGTATGCTTTTGCTATTGCCATATAGAGATAGCACTACAAAAATCTATCTCTACTGCTGGCTCTTGTTTGAGTTTCTTTCTTCTTTTTGCTCTGCAATTTGTATCGTATTCGTATCGTGTGGCGGATTGTAAACATTAGACGGGCCCAGACTGCTTTTACCTTTGAACGGGCGTGCAGTGAAAAAAATACCGCGGCGGCCTCATCGTCTATCGAGGGAACTCCGCTAATTAGTTTCTTCGAGTTCTGTGTTGATGTTTATTTTTGTGTTGTTTTTTTTTTTGTGTTTTGTGTTTTGAGGTGCAATTTTCCATCTACAGAGTGCTTAAAAATATTTCGATAGCAAATTAGTTTGTTTGTTAGGAGCGCGCACTGTGGATGTGGTAGATCTGTGCGAAGTAACTTAATCAGTGAGAAGTGCTAACTGTGCTTCGACTGTTGCTGACAGATGTGTACGCGCAGATAAACCTGCCTCTATCTGTCGTCTTGTCGGTTCGATCGGTAACCATGTTCGGGAAAAACTCAAAAATAGAACTTAAATGAAGTTGGTTTCGTTAATTACTTCCCAATAACGGATGATTAAATTGCAATTATCGGTTCGGTTGTGTGGAAGAGCAGCCTCGTAATGTTGCCTCGTCGTCGTCGGGGTTGGTACGATGTGGAGAAATCCATTCGCCAGAATATGAAGGTATGTGCGACAAGGACCTACCTATACCTACCTTTCGTTCGAGTATGTATTCATTCTATGTACCTCTGGGGGAAGTGTTGTAAAAACTTTTTTGACATTTCCATTTATAGTTTTTAAAAGTTTTTTTTTGTTTGGAGTAAAACTTTATGTTGGAAACACAAAATTCAATTGAATGTTTTTGGTTTGATTTTGATGAAAATTTCCACTAACTTGTTGTCAATATTTGAACGCAATTAATTGGAAAATATTAGAAATTCTGCACTCCTAATGGATGTTCATGTTTTTGAAGGACTTGCATATGGGAAACCATTTTCAAATTGGTACTCAGTGTTTAAATAATTAAAAAGTGACCGAAGTGACCTTTATTTTGAAAAGCTACAGGTACGCGTCGTGATTTGGGATCATCTGTCCTGTTACACATTATGTCAAATTCATACGCACTTGTTTGTTTAGGTTTTTTTTGTCGAGTCTATCGAAATTTACAGAAGTAGTCCGCTGTCCTTAATTCAATTTATTAGGTCCGGTCCGTTGTCCTTAAGCTGCATCCCTTGTGACTAATATTTTAAATCCGTTGTAGTGATCATTCGCGACAGTGCTTTGGATTGAAATATCGCTGAGTTGCTAAATTATTTCCAGGACTTCTTTGTTGGGATGAGGATCTTCCCTTTCAATGAGTTCACTTCATAAATTTGTTGATTGTATGACTGATTGTTAGCTTCCAATATAGCGCCCTCTGTAGCTTCCTTTCGAATAGCTGAATTTTCTTCAAATTTGTTTTTGGCGATGGCACAGGGACAAAAATCCCGAATTAAATTTTAGAGATTAATGTCCCAACCATTGACACTTGTAATGAATTTGTTTGTGATATACTTATATCCTACTCAAAACAACTAAATTAACATCCATTTTGGAAGTTTTGATGCTATATATCTTTGTCGCATCGAGATGGAATAAGAAACATTTTTAAAGCTCCATGTTCCTTGTTTTGAGATCCTCTGCCAGTGCCGTTTACGCAATTTTGTTGCTCTGCTCGAATTAAGTGCTTTGGACGGTACTTGCCACCTACGGAAAGATAGTCAAAATTTCCTAATATTCCCCAGTCCTTATGTCAGACACTTATCGTTCGAAATGTCCCGCATATGTCACGACTTTACTTAGACGGCGCTTTTTGCAGGAATGCACCATTTTTACATATATGAACTCGACCACAGACCGTCGTGGACCAGGGCCTCATCCAATAGGCCTCTGCAATTGGCTTGGTCTTTTGAAACTACCTCCAGTTGCGTCATGTAAAGTTTTCTCTTCCCTTTTCCTTGTGTGGGAAAGAGCTTCATAAAGGGTGATCCATTTCGAGGTTCCCTACTTTTTTAAAGAAAAAAACACACAAAATTCAAATTTAATGGAGAATGTTTATTATCATTTGAAAGAACATTCTTTGGCATTTATTTTTTGAAGATTATGTCTATCAAAAGTTGGTCGTTGCTACGTCGCAGATGGTCCATCCGTTGAGTCCAATTTCCGATCACTCGTTCGAGCATTTCGACTGGTAACTGGCGAATGACGCGCGTGATGTTTTCCTCCAAGGCCTGAATCGAAGAGGGTTTGTCGGCATAAGCTTTTGACTTTACATATCCCCACAGGAAAAAGTCTAACGGTGTGATATCACACGATCTTGGTGGCCAATCGACCGGCCCAAAACGTGAAAGTATGTGCTCACCGAAATGTTCTCTCAATAAGTCCATTGATTGATGCGATGTGTGGAAAGTGGCGCCGTTTTGCTGAAACCAAATGTCGCCGAGATCACGAGCTTCAATTTCAGGCATCAAATAGTCGGTTATCATGGCACGATAACGGTCGCCATTGACGGTTACGTTCGCACCGGCATAATTTTTAAAGAAATATGGACCGATGATTCCACCGGCCCACAAACCACACCAAACCGTTATTTTTTCTGGATGAAGTGGCAGTTCTTCAATCTCTTCAGGTTGCTCTTCGTCCCAAATGCGGCAATTTTGTTTGTTTACATACCCATTGAGCCAGGAATGGGCCTCATCGCTAAACAAAATTTGCCTCGAAAACGTCGGATCTTCTTGGAACTTTTCAAGAGCCCATAGAGCGAAGCGATGTCGCTTGGGAAGGTCGAGCGGCTTCAGTTGTTGCACAAGCTGTATTTTGTACGCTTTCAATTTAAGATCTTGACGTAAAATGCGCCAAGTCGTTCCATACGTCAGTCCGAGTTGCTGCGAACGGCGCCGAATCGACTCTCTACGGTCTTCGTGTACACTCTCAGCTACGGCCGCTATATTTTCTTCACAGCATGCTGGACGTGGTCTATTCGGTCGAATATTATCCAATAATGAATGCTGGGTCTCAAAATGGGTGATGGTGTTGCGAATAGTACGCTCAGTAGGCCGATTATGTTGACCATAAGTTGAGCGAAGTGCACGAAACACATTCCTCACAGAACGTGAATTTTCATAATAAAGTTGAACAATTTGTAAACGTTGTTCACGCGTATGTCTTTCCATTATGAAATGCCAAACAATACTAAACAAAAATAACATGACAGCATGACACGACTCGCACGTGATCTGTCAAAAAAGGCTATTGAAAAAAGTATCTCTACTTGGATCACCCGTTACTTCATACCCTTTAGAGTATACGTTTGATTTCTGGAAAGACGTCGTTTTCAGATATGATAGCAGAGTCAATGCTGTCGATTGTGTCTTTCTGATCGATTCTTCGATGTTAGGTGTCACTTTTTTGCCGCTTCAGTTGCCTGTACTTGCCAATGTACGAGCAGTGATAGCTCGCTGTGGTTAAAACCGTCGGCTTATGCAATTAATTGAACAGTCTTTGGGAAGCTCGTTTTTTGGGCTTGTGAGCTTTGAAGATTTTTTTCAGGTATTATTGTTAAAAAAAAGTCAGCCGCGAGCTTTCCCCATAAGTAAATAGGGAACAGCTATTTCGATTTATCTTTCAGATTTATCAGTTCTTAAAGTGTGAGATCGAAGAAAACAAAAATTCAATATCTAATAGTTCAACTTTCATAGTTCGAACTTTCTCCCAAGATCGTGATTTATGGTATTTAAGGTTTGAATGAAACAACAGTTTGGAATTTCTGCCGCAGGATGTGAAGCTGTGGAATTGCACTATTTCATCATTCGGTTCGGTTTTATAGTTCTGGTCTATTTATTTAGTGAAAAACCTAGAAGCTCTTTATTTCGACCGAGGAGATACAAAAGTAAACAAAATGCCTCGACCTAGAGAATTCTTAGTGTACCTTGTGACGAAGTAAACGTTGACATCTGTTATGCATTCGAGGAAGTCCTCTTTGGGGTACTTCGAATTTGATTTTTCTTATCCATGCCTGCGAATACTGAGACTTGTACAAAGAAGGGTCTATTTGTAAGATTTTGGTATTCGACACCATCTAGGAAGATATTGTCCCGATTAAGCTTATATTTAAGCAAACCACAAACCTTTAAGCCCCTCACCATATCATAATGAATTTAATATCCAACTTTCTCCCAAGATCGTGACTTGTAAGGTGCTTTTCTATAAAAATATAGAAATTACAACTTGTAATTGCTTTCACGTGAGGAGAAGATTGGAATTGTAGCGCTGTTTTGCGGCTCGCCACAACCGATAATTTTTATTGCGCAGGCCTATTTTTCTAGGTAAAACTAGGAAGATCTTATTTTAAGTGAAGTGCACCGACTTTACTCTAAAGACCGCCATAATTTTTCTTGACGGTACAGAAATAAAAATCGCCCCTGACCATAGAACGTTGACGTCTACGAAGGAATCGTCGCAGAGAAGCTGCAATTACTAGTGACAGTCGATGGATGGACTATCATCTGCAAAGAATAACTAAAATCGTATTGCTGCCCCCAACCATACATGCCCACAGTCATCAATAAGTAGACTGGAAGAAATCCTTGTTGTCTTAACGCCACACTTGTTAAATCTCTTGGCTTTCTATTAAATGATTTTGAAAAATCAACAGGCAATTACTATATGTAAATTGTCAAAGGAATAACGATGATGTTTTCTTTCCTTTAGGATCCTTAACCAGCTACCCCGCTCAACGATCGTTATGATGTGTTACCTCAGTTTGCTACGCAAATGAATAAAACAACATTTCCTCCATTGATTTGGCATTTGATTGCCTCTCATAAGTTTGAAAAAAAAAATACGAATCATGAGCCTGCTGGACCCTTTTTCTTCCAACTGTGTCAAAAACTATAAAGGTATTCTGTATAGAGTTTTTAACTGTGCTCGCAACTTCTTCAATTGAAATGTCGTATACTTCTTCATGCTGGCTGAAATTTTTCACCATCGTTGTAGTGCGGCTCTCTTGAATATGGTTGTGCGATTTATTTTGTTGAATTTTATGGTTAGAGTAGTTGACTGCAGCAAGCGAAGAAAACATTTCTTCCTGCTAATTGCTAATTGAAGACGAGTTTTCCATACGCTTGCTTGAATTTTCCAACTGTCTATGTTCCAATTGAGGACGAGGTTGCTTCTTCTGCTTCTTCATAATTTTTGTACTTTGTCCATACTTATCGATGGGGTTATGCTCAGAATTAAAGGGATCATAACATCTAGTCCGCATCTGGGGTTCGCCGGTTCGACCTCAAAAAATATAAAAATTCCGGTTTCGGATCACTTTGTCACTGAGGTGATTAGACTGTGCAATCCAGGAGTTTTTAGGCCTGGCTCTTTTTCTCGCTTATGACGGGGATCGTAGGGTGCCTCCTTTGAACATCTCAGCCGGTCGTGCTCCGAATTTTTCGAGATGGGTTCTTTCCTGAGATTTTTTAAGATTCTTATTCGATCAAGTTTTTGTTATGCGAAGCGTATTCATCTCAGCTCCTGTCTACTTGCCATTCTAATCTTTTTACATTGTCCCACATAGTGAACCGTATGTGAGCGATGGACGCGTAAGTTTTGTATGAAGCCTTCCTTTCAAGCATTTTTTGCTCACGTATGATAACAAAATTGAAGACGAGCTTCATCATCTGAAATTTAGACAAACGATAAGTGTACTAATTTGGCAATGTAGATGACGGCTAAATATTTATTTATTTATTTATTTCGTCAGTTTGAGCTACAAAACCCGCAAACACAAATTAAGAATCAATTAGTTATTATGATAGAGAACAGGCATTACATCATTTTTTAAAACAAATCTTGTAAAACATTTATGGACCTTTTCTATTCTGTATGAATGAATTTGGTAGTAAGGATTCCATATCGCACCTCCGCTGGTACAATGACGTAAGTGCAAGAATTCAATTTTCTGAGTTTAGTATGCCAACACTTTCAAAAAAGGTATTACTTTCCACAAAAACAAAGACCCAATTAAAAATATTCTATTTGTCGCCAGGGCAAAGCTGCCAAACTAGAGTAAAATTGTGCCTTTTGGATATAATTTCGCGAGCCACCTTGGCGGTCGACGACGAATATTAAACAATTTTACTAAACTGTGTGCCAAAATGCGCTTAGGATAGGGTATACAAATTTTAAACACCGGAGGTGCGATATAATACTACAATAATCTAATTTTCATAGTAAAGGGTGTTTTTTTTAGAACTGACATTTTGTGGTCAAATCTGGCAACTCTAATGTCATTTATGTTCTGTTTGGTTTGCCATTTCATCATGAACAGCTTGACAAATGAACAACGCTTGCAAATCGTTCAAATTTATTTCGAAAATAATGGTTCAATTCGCGAAGTTTAAAGCAAAATTTTGTACAGTGATGAGGCTCATTTTGGGTTGAATGGCTACGTCAACAAGCAAAATTGTCGCATCTGGAGTGAAAAGAATCCACATGAAACCCTTGAAACGCCATTACATCCACAAAAACTGACTGTTTGGTGTGATCAATGGGCTGGTAAAGTCATTGGGCCATACTTCTTCCGAAATGATGCTGGAGAGTCAGTTACCGTTAATGGAGACCGGTATAGAGCCATGATAACCGACTGTTTTGTTCTCGAATTGGATGGCATGAATGTGGATGAGATGTGGTTCCAACAAGACGGTGCTACATGCCACACAGCGCACGTCACAATCGATTTATTGAAGGAAATATTCGATGAGCGCACAATTTCGCGGAATGGACCTTTCAATTGGCCACCAAGATCGTGTGATTTGACACCATTGGATTATTTTCTTACGGGGATATGTGAAGTCGCTCGCCTACGCCAACAAACCAGAAGCGTTAGGGGACTTGGAAGCCAACATTCGTGCCGACATACAGCCCCAAATGCTTGAAAAAGTGGTTGAAAATTGGACCTCTAGACTTGTCTTTATTCCAACCAGCCAAGGCGTGGCATAAAATTATCCTTCCAATAAAGCCAAATCGATGGACATTAAAACCATTTTCTTGGGTTTTATTTCAATTCGAAGTTCTATACCTCTAAAAAAAACTTATATCAGTTCACAAAAAAATATCAATTTCTTACTTTTAAACTTTTATAAATTTCTATGAAAATAAGCATATTCGTCGAAAAATTTGATAGACCAGGCGGCATCTAACACGGTTTGTAAGCTTCTGCTTACTGGCGATTGGCGCATGGCAATGTTGCGATGGTGTCCAATAGAGTTTCAATAACTTCCGATTGCAAAAAAATCAAAGGGAGCAGAAACTCTGAAAATATAGGATTTATCAATGACATCTAAACAAGCTTTTGTTGGGAATTTCTTAACGGATTCAATGCAATTCATCGAAGAAGCGCATATGAAAATGGTTTAAATTCTTCAATCTGATCAGGCTGGTGGCATTCAAGCAAAGGAAGGTCTTATCGGTCCATAGTCAGCGCGATAGAAAATGTAGGTCTCAAATCATACAGCTGCTGTCTACTTCTATCATCATTTTTGTACTTTGTCCAACACTGTGAACCGTGTGTGAGTGCAAATTATGACAACATTGAAGATGAGCTTCATCATCTCAAATTGAGATAAACGTGACAAATTGAGTTCGGGATTTATCCGCCTTAGCTAATCAGGGCATTTAATATTATCTCTTATAAACATTATTCTAAAATACTTGCGTCGATTATCAGGACTAAATATATTACAAAGAAGGCACCTGATAAGTAGGTTGGAGTTCCTATATTCCTAATTGAAAATAAATAAAATAAAATCTCGCAAACCTTTTATGGTTCCTTTCTATTTTGTATGAATGATTTTGGAAGTAAGGATTCTCGATAATACTACAATAATCTAATTTCGATTGTACAAATGCAAAGTATAGAGCCTCTTTCGGAGTCGGAGAACTCTTTCGTATTCCGCCTAATAAAACCGAGCATTCGAAATGCATTACTAACAATATAAAAATAAATAAATATTAGGCGTAAACGGCTCACACAGGACCTAAAGCCTAGCTTCTCCAACCATTGTGTGTGCGAAGTTATATTTCTGGCACCAATGGAGGGACCTACAGTTTCATGTCGATTCATGCCGGCAATTAATTTTTTGAGAAGCTTCTCATGACATTTGTTACTCTTGGATGTCAGACGTTCGCAAGAGGTGGGGCAGCGAATAACAACATTCAGGTGGTACAGGTCGGGATTTGAACCAGCGACCTTTTGCTTAGTGGACCAACGCACTTAACCACCAAGCCACTGCACCCACAAACTAACAATATAGTCTATTAGTAATTTTAACCAAAGAGTACATTTTCTAATTTTGTAATCAAAAGATATTGGATAAGTGCATCTCGCGCAAGTAAGGCTTTAATACATTTAAATATTACGGTCCAGAAAATTTCGTTGACACCAACTTGCCAGGATTTTGAGATCATCTTGATGTAATAAGCAATCTTCGGAGGTTAAAATAGACCGAACGATTTTTAAAACATCAGAGAATAAAATAGAATATCGATAACAAAGAGAACAAAAAGCAGGGGTCCTATATGACTTCCTTGGGGAACATCGGAGGTTTCAAAGATATTCTCTGAAAGTCAACCACCGATCTTAACGTGTTGAATACGACCATTTAGGAACGACGATATCCAGTCAATATATTTTAAATTTTGGATCAGGACACTATGATTTACTCTGTCAAATGCCTTAGCAAAATTGGTAAAAATTAAATCAGTCTAAAAGCCAAGCTCAAAATTTGCTACAACTTTTTCGCACAGCATTACAAATTTTGTGTCTGTGGATTATCACACCCAATCTTTTCAAAAATCTTAGGAATAGCCAGAAAGTTCACATATAGGCCTTTAGTTAATAGTTTCTCGCTTAGAGCTGGCCTTAAAAATAGCTGATAAGTAAGACACTTTCCAGTCATCAAGGAAATTACCTGTCCTATGGGATAGTTCAGGAAATTATGTATATCCTTTTAAACATATATGGGATAAATCTCATCCGGACCTACACCCTGTTTTATATCTAAGGCACAAAGAACATCCGACAGGCTAACTCTCAGATCACCTGCAGCAACACGATTTGAAGTTAGAACGTTTTGATGAATAACTGGACAGTAGAAAGTTGAGCTACTTTAGCCGTACATACATATATTCTATCTTGTCAGTACAATAAGTCGACGGTAACACACGTTACCATCATCACAACATTTATTGGCACATTTACGAAATTCGAAACCGCTTCACCAAAGTGAAACTTTAACCCACGACAACCGCATCAAGGGAAAAAATTATTAATAGCTCTCAGCGAGCGAGCTCATTGTCAACATTAACATTAGCAGTAAACAAAACAAACACTACAATTCGCTGCGCGCCGCAGAGCATAATCTCCTTTCAAATATCGATTAAGTTTCCCATGAGAGACAAATTGAAAATAATAAAAAAAAAAGCCGACTCATGCATTTTATTCACTTGGTGAATAGTCATTTGCATATTAAATGACAAGGTCTTTGCCACCACAGCGCGACAAGATAAGATCTCTCTTTACACATAGATATGTATGCATTTTTCAACACGCCCTTCGCCACAGCTTAGACACGTATATTTCTGAGATGAAGCTTCCGTTGGCAATTATTAATGAAAGTCTAATCGAAACATTATCGGCACTGCAGCTTGTGCCACTTTTATCTAAATATTTAACAATGTGTCAAGTCAATTTAATGTTTTATGCGAGTATGGGTGAGTTTTTTTTTTATAGAACAGATAATGTCGGAGTAGAATTTGCGGCAGCTGCATTTGACGCAGATTCAAATGCGGTTGGTTCTGTACTGAGTGAAAGCGGATATATCATGGACGTACGTATGTTCAGCTTTAAAATATATTTTGTGTCACACTGGAAGGAAGCAATTGACCAGAATTGGGTTCAGATTAAGTTCAATTTATGAATAAAGAATAATGCATTTGTGAACTTCTTCTTCAGTCCCCATCTTCTCACATCCTGGATGCGAGTTTTTTGGGATCGTCCTCTCGGTGCATTGCCTTCCAGTTCTCATTTCCAGTATATATTTGCATCACACAAATACAATAACACCTCACTGCACGTCGGTGACAAGGTTTCCTAAACTGTTTCAAAGAGCCTGCGTTCCAGCCAGCAGCCATCAGCCATCTGATTCTTTCTTAAAAAAAAAACTTCCAGATGTTGTTTCTACCACGAAACCATTTGATCTCGTTCAGACGACGTACTCTTTCTATTTTGTACTCAGGATCTTCATCTCCTGCCTTCTCCTTTCCCTTGCTACGCTTGTTTTTCACTGCAGCGTTTTCATGCGGCATCTCTTGTCACATTTTTGCGGTATAGATAAATATCTTTATGACACGGGCCCTTCCTTTGGGATAGCTGGTAACATAGTTTAGTTTCATCTACCTCATGCAATATATTGCGATACTGACACCACCGATTGTGGGCGTTTGTGGTGGGTGACGGCGCAGTGGATAGTTTTTCACTCAGGGATTCTTTGTAGCATCTGGCTATTCCAAGTACGCTAAGAAGGTGTTCAACGTTGAATTATTCTTCCGAGAAGAACATCTGTAGCTTCTTGTCTTTAGAAAGTCGACCTCTACTGAATCTAGCTGCAACAAGAAAGTGGTTTCTTGACTCGTCCATCTGCTGCAGATGTCCGAACCATTTTAGCTATAAAATCGACTTAGTATGCTCTTCTTCTGTACGTATTCTTTCATTTCTGACCATATCCCCTCCCGGGTTTTCCCGCGACCCTTCGTACGCCTGACATTTACTCAGATGTTTTTCTAACAGCGGAAAACACTCGGTAGCATACAGTGCTTTTGGTACTAACCGTTTTGTACAGCTTGGGTTTTTTGTTTTTGTGCCTATCTCTCTTTTATGTTATTTATCGGATAGTACACTGAGACTGCTTTCTTGGTCCTGTGTATTTTTCCCTTACAGCTAACAATGGTTCCGAGGTTTCGAGGATTCAACTCTCTCTAATTCTCTGGCGTTGCATGTTATATGCAGATTCTCTGTCGATCTATCCTCTTTGGAGACCCACATACCTTGCTTCCATTATTTTTAAATCGTTGGATCACTTCTCTAATGTGTTTCGTGGCATTGCCGGGAATTGCAGGTTGAAGTCTACAGTTCCCAATTTTTGATTTTTCTGTTTGCCTCTTACACCATTTAGCTATTTCATCCATGAATAAAATGAACAGTAGTGGGCTAAGACTGTCTCCTTGCTTTAATCCTTTCGAATACTTCTGACTTCTCGCCCTCTAGTCTTACCTTCCCCGTCGGTCTTGTCATAGACACTTTTAATAGCGTTTATCAATCTCTCTGGGTCAATTTTAGTTTTCAGTGTCTCCCATACATGTTGCCTTGGCACGCTATCAAAGGCCGCTTTTAAACTACAATCGCAAGGAAAAGTTCCTTCCCCATAGCCATCCATTTTTCCATCCCTGCACCTCTTCTAGATCTTCTTCCACTATTCGCCTAAGTCGTTTTTTGAAGTACCTTGATCTATAACTTATACACTGCAGATGAAAGTGTTATTGGCCTGTAGTTGTAACAGATGGTAGCTACTACCCTTCTTGTGAATTGGTATTACCAGATTTTCCTTTTCACTCTGTTGGTAACCTATTTTCATTCCATGCCATTTGAAATAGTTCAGTTAAGGATTTTTGGATCCGGGGCTATTTCACTTGCACTTCAATCTAAAATTGTCCTTGAAGGTTTACTAGTGAAGGGTACGGGAAAGCTACACTGCAACCCTTTTTTAAACTAATTAGTTTTATTTATTTAGAAATTTAGTAAGTTGTGTTCGGGTACAAACTACTTAAAATTAATTTAACATTTTAAGTCTTTTTAATTAGGAAAATTCACCAGGCTGTAATTTGGACAAAATCTAGTTGAAATATCTTGTTTTTGGATCTGATCTGACCTGACCAACGACCTTTTCGAAATTTTGTTGGATTTCTTTTTTTTCTACAGACTTGGTCTCTTAGGGCTCGACTTAACCATATAACTTGTTCATTCAGCTACAGTCCGAGATATCGGACTTTGAATGGAAATAGCTAATTTTGTGTTTGATCAATAATCGCACAGAAAGTTTAAAGTGGGTTTTGAAAACTTTAATAAGTTCTCTATAAGGAAAAAAACATTGGTTTTTTCAAAAATTTCCTCTTTTCAATTCTTAAAATGGATTTGAAAATGCAACAAAAAAACGACTTTTCGAAAATCGAGAGATTCTTACGAAGATTAAATTTAATCCAGTCTGCTGCTTTGTTGTTACATATACTCGATTGAATTTTTGAAAAAATTTGAAATTAAAATTAACTTCCTTATTTTTAATATCAATCACCAGGATCGCTTAAATATGCGAAATTTTTAAAATGTTTGTCTTCAGTGTTAGCTGAGTGAGCAACCATTTTCATCCGTAAATAACCTCTATACTTTTCCCGGGTTCTACTATCAGTTTGGATTGTTTTTTATGGGGCGCGGCGAACCTCTACGTTTTCATTACCAAGACCCATTGTTTTCAACACCGCTAATACTGCTGAAAAACTGTTCTCTCGATATTATTGTTGCATTTGATGGCAATCAGCTGAGGACTTCCGATCAGCGTTGCCACACAGTTAAAATTGTATCAATTTGGATACATTTTCGCTTTCGTGCAAACATTTGATACATAGATACTTTTTTTTCGTTTTTTCTTCGATTTTATACGTTTTTAAATTTTCACCAAAAATCTGCAAGTATCAATGGTATTGTACCTGTACAACCTGACTGATGTTACGATTAACAAGTTGTCATAGATTGGTGGTGGTTTGTGTTTAGATTTAATTTATAATTTTAAGAATAAGTTGGTATGTTACTATAAATTTTAAAATTTTAAAATAATCATTAAATAAAAGTCATTTGTTGGATTTGTCATATCCATAACTTGACCTGGATAATATCCGGATCCTCCAACCGCCAACGAAACTATAGTTTCGAAAGTGATGATTGTTACGATGCTTATTTCAAATAAAACGAAATAACAACTTTTACAGATGGTTCGAAAACAACAGAGGGAAAAGGGGCTGGGATCTTCTCAAAAGATCCAGAACTAAGAGTGTCTATAAGACACTGGAGAGGTGAGCAAATGCAGATGAGATCGATATCCGGAAGAGATTGCTATCTACATCGACAGCCAGGCCGCACTTAAGGCAATGAAATCAACAAACATCAGTTCTGATATAGTCAGAAAATGCAATCAGAACCGAATAGACTGTTCTGGGTGCCAGGACACTGCGGTATTGAAAGCAATGAGCAGGCAGATTAGCTTGCAACAATAGGAAGGCTACTCATTACATAAAACGTCCCCTCTGCATAATCAGAGGTTTTATTGACGAAATAACCATAGGGACTGCCAATCTATGGTGGTCAAGTCTTGGGGGACACACGGTGTCAAAAACTCTATGGCTATTTCCCGACTGTAAGAATTTTATGAAGTTTATTAAACTTAGCAGGTGTAAGCTTAAAATATTAGTTTTTTTTCTACTGTTTAAGTACAAATTTAACCGGTTCCCCAGGAATCGCAATAGGTCCGCTTCGGTGCCTAGTGTTGTGTGTGATGACTCTTACATCACAACCCTGTGAAGAGTTAGTGCGTTATTATATTTGAAAACAAATAAATAATTGGCTTCAAGAACCCTTTTGTATTCACTGCAAGAAACTGTAGTAAACCTTATTATCCATCTTAGGCGCCACGAGACCTCAGCCTTCATACAAAAACTACAAACTTAATAAAGTCAACTAAAAAATTAAAAGAATTGATTTATCTGTTTTAATACAGTTGGTACATTTAACAATCTGAAATAAAGATACATTTGATACATTTTGCAAAAGAAAAAGATACATTTTTCAAAAATTCAGCGGCAACGCTTCCTCCGATGGGTTGAAGAAGGAGAAAATACCTTATTTCACATATGAACGAAGTTCAAAATATGGCAGCATTGAACGACCCTGATTTTCTGCGGTTGAACCTAAGATTCTGTTAGCCCATATTAAACCCATTTGTTCCTACAAGTGTTCCTACAAGCCTTCGATATAGTAAATGGAGCAAGAATCTGATCTGGTGCTATCCATAACACTTTCGGGGTACTGAGAAACCTTTTTGGAAACTAATTTCCTTGTCTCAGGAAGTTGTTCGACATTGGGCAAAATTGCTCGCCAAAGTTAAATATTTTAGTAATTGAAAAATAGTCAAATATATTCTAAAAAAGCTAATTTACCTCTCTGCAGTTATCTCCTCCCCATTTGCGCCTAAGAGGGCTCAATATTTTGACATTGCCTCTCTGCAAAAATGGATGAATTTCTAACCAAGAAGAACCTAACCCAATCTAATTGGGCATATTATTTTCCGCAATTCTAATCACCAAAAAGGCTCTGCAGCCCTTCTGTGTACTGCCCACAAGTAACTTCAAATTAGAACTCAACGCATGGGAACACCAAAAGCGAATATCCCAGTGAAACTTTTCTCAAGGCTTCGGCAACAAAAAATCGCGCTCTCTATGACCGCAGATCAATGCGCCCTGAACCATCACCTCAACAAAATCATCTGCCTTGAATAGTCGTAAACGAAAGAACATATCTGTTTTGGTCTGGCGATAATCCTAGGTCTTTGATGAACCTTACGATTGTTGAGGCCGATGATTTGACAGTGTCATAATGTTCAGTGAGTCCTTTGTTGAAGCGTTTCAGCCTCTTTTGGATGATTGCAGGCAAATCGCAAAGGATGTGTTCAAACATTTAAGCCTGCACAGATCTGTAGATCGTTCAGGGCGCAGTGACCTATGAGGAAGTCAATTACGTTCTCAGCGTCACGTTTGCTCAAAGAGAGGTTCTGAAGAATGCGTTTTTGTTGATATAACCAATGAAATTTTTTTAGCGTGGCGTCTTCCGTGGATAGAGTTTATGTATTTATTGATTTCTAATTTGATATTACTGGTGGGCAGTCGTCCATAGTAGGGACCTGGGCCAATGAAAGGGGATGCACAGCTTTTATGGGCTAGCTCGTAAAGTCGCTTCATTACCAAGAATTCCTTTGTGTCCTGGGACCCAGTAGAGAGTCAATCTATAGCTAGACTTCAATTCACCTCACTCGGTGAGACGTTATAAGTTGCCCTAATATTTTCCTTCTACTTTGAAACTTCACTTAAAACATATTTTGTTCTCAACAACTCCAAAAAGGAAATTGGATACTCATAGGCGCGGCACTTCGAAAGTATATCTAGGCACTTCTAGTGTTGGTTTTAAAGTCCCTCCCAATTCATCATCTTTTTGTTTTTTTTTTTTTATAATTTGCACGTGCAAAAGGGATTATTAGCACCCTTATAATGTTAAAGTAACACAGGACAGGCGTTAAGGAAATGAGAGATTAGACGAAAGGATGAGAAACCGATGCACATTGATTTTAAATGTTTGTAAATTGTAATGGTCAGGAAAAACAGAGTGAGGTAGAGCATTCCACATTCGTGTTGTGCGGCAGAGGAACGAATCCTTAAATTTCACAGTTCGACCGAATATAGGCTTTAGGGTGAACTGATGAGCATTCCTGGCATGGCGGGTATTACGGTTGAAGTGTTGAAGGGAAGGAATGCAACTGGCTATTTCGTTTGAGCACTTGTGATGGTAGTATCGATAGAACAACGATAGGCAGGAGACATTACGACGATGACTTAGAGGGTCAAGCGAATTCGCAATATCTCGGTCGCCAATAAGTTTTATCGCACGTTTTTGAATTCTGTTAAGTAGCTCCAAATATGTAATGGGTGCACCGGACCAGATATGAGCGTTGTACTCAAGTTTTGGGCGAATAAACGCCTTGTAGATTCTAGCCAGATCAGAAGGGGTAAAGTACACTTCGCAGACACCTCGCAGCGTTCTTGGCGACGTCGAATATGTGGTCATTTTAACGAAGGTTGTCATTAACACACATACCGAGAATGGAAAGTCTTTCGGATTCAGCGATGCAAGTGCCATTCATGGATTGAGGTTTCGCTTTAATGACAGAAGACAGCATTGTGTTTTGGAAGCATTAAATTCCACTTTCCATGACCTTGGAAAGAACGTAAGTGCAATTGGTCGGTAGGAGGAAGATACGCCTTATGCTGTTATCCATCTTCTCGGAAAGACCCCTCAAGAATAGGACAATGACAATGTATCTTAAAAGTACAATGAAACTGTCTGCACAGATTGTAACTTAAACCAACCCAGGTATAATTATTGTAGTGAGCCCAGTCACTATGGAATGTATAATTTTCTGCTTAATCAATTCGAAAAGATAAACATTTTAGCGAAAATCCCCTAATTTATTCACGATTCAAATACACGCGCTCGCACAAATCACTCAAATCTGTTAAAATAAATCAAAACACTGTTTACTATCAATATTGGCTTTAAAATTAAGCCGCGCCAATGGACAACATAATACATATTGATTAGATGGAATTTTAGAGTCACAAATTTCTGGTGGCACTGCGATGTATCATTTTTATGTTTTAGCTTAAATCATACAAAATGATTTGAAAATTTGCATACATATATTTCTCATCCCAGATGTGATGGTTGCGCAATTGATAGTCCCCTCCTCTCTATATCTGTTGATGAGACAAAACGTTGTCGTAAATAAATTATGCAAAATTCAATTGAATCACTTTAAACATTTCTTGATGACTATTTGACAAAACTTTGTCTTGTCAGGAGAAAGATTTAGAGAAATGCTTTCTCTTGATGAATACAAAATTTTCTAATTATTCCTGCCGATGGGCGTCGTGATATTTATGCAAATTAACTCGTCTGTCTCAAATAATTAAAAGAGAAAAAGATAAATAAACGAGCACAGAAATATCGAAATTTAGGTATCTAACTGATATCTAAAAGATTCATAAGTATTTTACTTGCATTCGTCAGACAGAAAACTGAGCAACTTAATTGCTCACATTCCAGACCATACCACCACCATTTGGGTTAGGCGGCCCATATATTTATTTTGTCGTTAACCCGCATTAGCTTGTCTAAAGCGCCTCTGAAGCTCTGTTATTGTTTACTCATTGTGTGAGACGACTGCACACAGGCCCACAGCAAACATAATTAACTCGTGAATTTTTAATTAATTAACTTCTAGTGTGGCCTTACTGTTTGTTGTTGGCACTCACAAATAATATTTTGACAGAAACAACACGATATAGTGTATGTATGTACGTATGTTGCCATGTTGACCTCAAACGGATTTCGTAGTCATATTGCCATGCCACCGAACCAACATGCAACGCATTATTGTCAAAAGATATTCCCATCCCAACATGCCTGCCGCACTCGTAACCTGATAACGAGTCAAAAACAACAAAAACTAAACAATCATATTTGGGATTTTATCTCACGGAAGCGTGTGGAGGAACTGCAATTGGCCAATTTTCCGAGATAATTTATTACTGCAGCGTTTCTTTCTTTCAATCCATCATCACGTAACACAGACTGTCACTGCAGAGCGGTGCTGTTGCTTTTATTAGTATTATTATTATTATGATGTTGATGATGTCGTTCGAACTCGTAAATTATTCAAGTTCCCAGAAGCGGACTCGCGGACTCGAAAAAAAAAAATAAACAAACAACAAACAAAATATAAATCAAGTTTCTCCATGTTGACCTCTTCGCGTGACGTAAGTGTCACATGAAATTGAAATTTCCGTGCCGGACCGGTGACACTGGAATTGTCACAATTGGACTTCCGAAAGCGGTCTGTTACATAGATACTTGGTGGATACTTTTTAAAGCTGATACAGTAAGGGCAAGTAAATTTCGTTCGTAGAGAGAAATGTCCCATGTGGCTGGTCTCTATTTATACCCTATCTTGAGGGTATTTTGTAACACGCCATCAATGGTATGTTTATACAGGGTGATCCAGTTAGGGATTTCTATCTTCGACATCCACTGAGTTTCTTCAAAAAAGTTCATACCAAAAGTTGATTTAGTTGTACCCTGTATTCCACTAAGCCCAGAGAAAGCTATGCTGAGATCATTTGATAGACAAATGTTCAATTGTGGTTTGAATTACAGCGCGGTCGAATTTCATTTTCGGAATATACAATTGAGTTTTGGGAAAATCGCATTTACCATAGAAATGTGGCTTTAGACCTAAATACAATAAAAGTATGAGAAGGCAAAAATGCTCACCCTTGAACTCTTTCAACACTCTGCAAATCAGTGGGAGGCAATGATGGACCCCGCACTCATACGATTTTTGATGAATCAGTTCCGAAAACACCTACAGCCCAAGCTGGACCACACTGTAGATTCGTGATCAGTTGATGTGTGCCGATTTAGAAATAGTACTCCCTCCGTCACTGGCTTAGAAGAGGCCTTTAATTTTGGGGTAAAAATGTCAAACTTGGAGGCCCAAAATCTTCATGTGTTCAAATTTTTCAAAAAATTTCACTGCCACGCCCACAATTTAGAAAACACCATTTAAAGCTAAACGTCAATGTTAAGGGTCAATGAGGGCAAGGCGATGTATATGTTGTTAACAAGAAAGGTCATTACCCAATTCCGACGTCTCAGACAAAACTTCACCACAGGCTCATATATATATAACCTTGGCACCGCTATTAACTCAAAAAAAGACACCACCCAGTTCTTCTGTATGGCGCAGAGGCATGGACTTTGCCTAAAGTGGATGAGGTTGCTCTTGGCTGCTTTCAGAGTCAAATTCTTGGGGTGATTTTCAGTTCCATCTGCATCGACGGCGAGTGATGGAGGAGATACAACGACGAACTGTACGGGCTGTATAGCGACATCGGCTTACCGAAAAGAGTGAAGGTCCAATGACTGAGATTTCTGGGTTATGTAGAGCGAATGAACACCAATGCACGGAAGATCTTAGAGTCGAAGGATGGCGTAGTAGAGGCAAACCACAAATTATGAGGCTCACGCAAGTGGAATGGGATCCGAACCAACTTAGCGTGGACTAAACATCGAGCTGGCTGGAGTAGTTTGTTAGAAAGCGACCAAGACGAAGATTACAAGATTATGACGACGATGTACAGAACAACTCTAATACCTAGGTTGGAAGTGATTCTCATCTCGAATCAGTCATCTCGCGCATTGAGAATCGGCCAAGCAAATAGCAGTATTCTGAGTCTTCTGGGACATGTACGGATTCTAAAAAAATATATCGGAAACATGATCATTCTGCTCGTTTACGAGAAACAAGAAGTAAATCAGTAGGCATCGGTTTAGATGGGACTGGGGGTGCTTTACTGTTCTCACACAACATGCACAGCTCTATCAAGCTCTCTGATCACTGAAATAAGACGTCAACTCCTAGTATGTATATTGGCAGCCAGGTTGCAACAGGGGCATTATCCGCTCTGCAGAAAAAATTCTAAGCTTGTTTATAGCTCTCTCGAAGAACTCAATCCTCTTTGATCACATCCTGGGCACAGAGACATATCCGGCAATGAGATGGCCAATGAACTGACAAGGAAAGGGTTTTTGCAATTCAACCGTCGCCTTGTAACTGGAACTGGACGCCTGGAATGCAACATTTGAATGAAGACTCACTTCTGACATATCAAGGTGGTTGTGGCCAAACTATGAAAAAATCCTTCTATTTCTTTAGTATTCTTTTAGAGCATTGCTTGATGTAGCAGTTGCGTCCATAATTCAAGAATAGATACATTTTGGTGATTTTGCTGGGCAATTAAACAGATGCCGAGTGCAACAGTGGGCATTTACTCGTACCATCTATTGCAGTCGGTTGAGATTGTTGAGGTAGTAGTAACAGTGTTGTTCGAGTATTGTTCGAAGCCTGTAAGGGGGATTTTGACTGTTCCTCGTTAGCTGTTGGTGGAGGTCGTTTGAAGGAATGCATAGGTTTGCCAATCAGTGATGTTAAAGTGATGAATTCATACCATGGAGGTGGCGAAATCCATGTTGATGGCTTGCAGGCTTGTTGGAGGCTTCAACCTGGAATTTGCAGTTTTCCAGTTTGAAGTTTTGAAGATATGTATAAATATATATATAAGACACATGTGTATAGAGCCCAAACTTTCACGATTTTTAAAACTTGCCAAGTACAAAAATTTAACTAAATACTTTTTGTGAAATTTTTAACAATTCCAATACAAACTTGGCGTTATTTTTTAGATCTCAGTACTTTTTGTGGCAGACTTGTAAGGCAAAAGCGTTTTTTGTATAAAAGAACTTGGCTATTCTTTAAAATTTATTGTTTTGGTGTGATGATTTCAATACTTTTTGCGAAGATTTTCCTATGCATGGAAATTTTGCAAAATTTAAAAATTTCGACCGAATGTAAGAGCCCTCTTTCGAGGAAAATAAATACAATTTGTTGTATAGCTTTCCTTGTTTGCCCTTTAAGGAATTTCCGACATGTAAGATTTCAAACCTATAGAATGAGTTTCATATATGAGCGGTTGCTACGCCTCTTTTTTGGAAAATACACAAAGTTTGTGTCTGTTCCTCAAATCCTTCCTCCACGTATAATTTCATAGCTCTAATCTTTTGGGTACAAAGTTAAACAAAAGGGGCGGCTGCCACGCCCCTGGATGAAAAATTACAAATATTAGATTTTTCCCAATGGTTTCTCCGCAAACCCTTTTACTGTGCCAAATTTTAATGTTCTACGATAACTGGAAGTGCTCCATAGTTTTGATGATCTGTCAGTGAGTCAGTGGTTACGGTTTTTGCTAATTTTGGAGCCTTATAACTCAGGAACCGCTGATATTAAACAGTTGCAATTTGTTATGGAGGATATGCCGCTGTGCGTCCCAATAAATCTTGAAAATTTGATGTCTCTAGCTTTGTTGAAAGCGGAGTCAGAGGGGGGTCAAAATGGCCTGAGTTGGTTCGTGTAAATAAGGGTGTAGTACCCAAATTTGCTAAAGAACTTGGCTGGGCACTACCGTGCCCCTTGATATCCATTGCCAAGCATGGTTTTCAAGTCTACCAAGTCCTAGGTTAGGACATATTTAGCTTGTATAGGGTCCGCCAAATAACTTTTTTTTTTTGAAAATGCTATAAAAAAAAACTACTGAATATTTTCTAAAATTTCTTTTTTTATTTGAAAGTACAATCCTTCCGGTTAATAATAGAAAATAATTTCATTCAAATGGCTACCTCGGCTGGCCATGCAGTATCCTACACGATCGGTCCAATTTTTAAGCACATTATCGATTGTGTGCAGCTCTATTTCACCAATGGCTTCACGAATATTGTCCTTTAAAGCGTCAATTGTCTCTGGCCTGTCGGCGTAACACTTATCTTTTACGGCACCTCACAAATAATAGTCCAACGGTATCAAATCGAGGCTCCGCGGTGGCCAAACGACATCAGCTCTGCGGCTGATAATGCGATCTTCAAAAACAGGGCGCAAAACATCGAGTGTAGCTTCGGCTGTGTGGCACGTAGCGTCGTCCTATTGAAACCAAATGTTGCCAATATCCTCCTCTTCAATTTTTGTGACCAAAAATTCGTTCAACATGGCCCGATAACGATCGCCATTGACTGTAACGGCCACTCCTTGCTCATTTTCGAAGAAAAATGGCCCAATTATGCCTCTGGACCAAAATCCGCACCAAACAGTGACTCGTTTTGGGTATATCGGCTTTTCAATGTATGCGTGCGCGTTTTCGCTTGTTTACATACTTGGTACATGGTCAGTTGGCTTCAACTCCTGAACCAATTGGACTTTGTATGGCGTCATACCAAGGTCTTTGTGCAAAATTCGTCTCAATGATGTCTCCAAAATGTTCAATTGTTGAGAACGACGGTGAATTGATGTTGATGGCGCTTCACGCACACTTTCTGCCACAGCAGCAATTTGCTCGAGTGTACGCGAGGAGGAGGAGGAGTTATCGAGGAGGATGCCAGTTTCTTTCACTTTTTTCACAATTGAAAATCCAAAATCCGTACGCAATTTTCGCACACATTCTGCAACATTAACATGATTTTCAAAGTAATGTCGCAATATTTCCCAGCGTTGTTCAAGCGTATACACAACCATATTCGTTCAGCGGAAGGATAAAACTAATTATCTGTCAAATCAGACATGAGCTAAGTGATACCATTCGCGAAATAAGCACTAGGTGAAAAAAAACGGTAGATGGCGGACCCTGTATAAAGCTTGTATAGATGGAGTCGTTTGCCATAAATGAAAATGCTTGCACCTAAATGAACTTGAGCAGGTTATTCACTTGCACTAATTGTATCCAATCCCATTTGCATCTTAAAAAAATGTGTTTTTAAGTCAATCAAGAAAAAGTCTTTCTCAAGCCCCCATGTGTGTTATCCGTTTGTCTTTACGGTTACATACTCATTTTTCTTTATTCAAATTCAAATTTCCATTCACAATAACACATTTGTTATTGTCGATTTTGTTTTCGCACTCTGTTTGATGAATAATTTCCCATGAAATTATTTTTATTATTATGATTGTTCTGATGCGGGTCTTTAAAATATATATACGAAAAAAATAAATGCCCGCAGTAAAAATTATTTCTATGTTGCAGACTTACAAAATTTAAAGCAAAATAAAAATAAAAATAAAAAATTTCTTCTCTTCATTTCAGGCACCAGTTACATTGTGTAATCTCGGCGTTGGGGCCACGTTCGGTGAATCAATTTTGCACGATTTGCCACGAGACAGTACGGTCGTTACGAAGACGACATGTGAATTGCTGCGAGTGGAACAACAAGATTTTCGACTAATTTGGGAGGTATGTAACAATCAACGTAAAACGACGCAGTTCGACTGCTTGTATCTATCTTTAGCTTGAAGGTACACTTGCTATCTGATATACGTATGAGTTTAAAGGAATGTTGTGCTAAAATATGCATGAATAGGTACACGATCTCATGATAATTAAAGGGCGATTTCATGGGTGAGTTGAGTGTTTTCAGTTGGACACGAACAACAAAAGGTACATCGAATAGCAGCTAACGAAGCTTGAGTGAGAGGGGAATTAACGTCGTGTTAATTATTCGAATTCGAATTCAGTATAACAGTAAAGCATAGAAGTACCTAATTTTAAGTACATATTTGTCTTGGCTTTTGGGGGAAGGGTATTTGTTTCAAACTTTTGCACCCCAAAATAAGCTGGCGATGTTCTGCTCCCCTTCGTGATGAAATGAAGTAGGAATTCTGTCTCTCTCTATCTAATCCTCATTACCACATTTCACTTATCCAACATTCAATTCGCGTTCGCAAAATTAATTTCCAATCGGAAAAAGGAAGTCACAATCCATCGACATATATGTGATGCTCCTCCATTTCCCGGTGATGTTGCTACTGCTGTATAATTAATTAAACCAAGGGCAATTGCTGGATATCAGTTTTCGAAGCCTACAGCAATTAGTTTCTAGTTTACCGATTAACGTGATGTTATCGCAGGCCAAATCGATTTTTCTTCTCTGCAGGAGCAATGTTCCAAATCCATTGCTGCTCTCTATGGGGATTATGTTTTGTCCTCGAATTAACTGCGAACGATCTTAGAGTATCATTTATAATCACCAATTTGAGAATAAACGTTCATGTGGATAGGAAAATGGATAGCGCCAGAAAGGAAGAATGTTGGGGTTGTGTGAAATGGCACATGACAAACGAGCACACGGACGAGACTCGGAATGGAAAGGTATTAATAAAATTATTTCTATTTGATGGACGAAGGAAGTTCTATCTAATGGAGGGGTGGGGTGGTTGATTTGACACTGCCATGATTATTATGGGATAATTCGGTTCGCCCTGGGAAGCATATTTCCCGTATCAATTTATAGAAATGCACATAAATGTGGTTTTGGAATATTGTTCCTGGGGGATATTTGGCGATGTTTATCGAGGGACAACGGCATTAGTTGAAATATACTATTTGTATGGTAATGAGTTTAGATACTATGAGGCGGAGGGAATCATGTGGCTTTTGTCTGCTTCCTATGCAACAGGGACATGGGCGATGAATTAAGAACAATAGAAGTAGAATTGACAGTCTACATCTTTGAGAACAATGCTGCTATGTAAAGGGTTTTTTTAGAGGTTGGTTTTTCGAATAGAGATAAAACTGACATTTTGTGATCAAATCTGGCAACTCTAATGTCATTTCATCATGAACAGCTTGACAAATGAACAACGCTTGCAAATCGTGCAAATTTATTTCGAAAATAATGGTTCTGTTCGCGAAGTTTACCGCAAGCTCATTTTGGGTTGAATGGCTACGTCAACAAGCAAAATTGCCGCATTTGGAGTGAAGAGAATCCACATGAGACCCTTGAAAGGCCATTACATCCACAAAAACTGACTGTTTGGTGTGCTCTATGGGCTGGTGGAGTCATTGGGCCATACTTCTTCCGAAATGATGCTGGAGAGTCAGTTACTGTTAATGGAGACCGGTGTAGAGCCATGATAACCGACTATTTTGTTGGATGGTATGAATGTGGATGAGACGTGGGTCCAACATGACGGCGCCACATGCCACACAGCGTACGTCACAATCGATTTATTGAAGGAAACATTCGATGGGCGCATAATTTCGCGGAATTGCCCTGTCAATTGGCCACCAAGATCGTGTGATTTGAAACCATTGAATTATTTTCTTTGAAGATATATGAAGGCACTCGCCTACGCCAACAAATCAGAAACGTTAGGTTACTTGGAAGCCAACATTCCTGGCGTTATTGCCGACATACAGCCCCAAATGTTTGAAAAAGTTTTGAAATTTTTAAGCTGAACTTACAAACCAACACGCAGAGCCTATGACTGACAAAATGTGGAGTGTCCAGATCGTCTCTATGAGTCTCATTTTATTTCTTATTTTATTAGCACTCAGCAGAAAAGTAACCATGAGCTTGTGGTATTTCCAAACAATTTTCAAGCCAGGATAACGCTTCTAGAGTCTGGAATTTTGATAGACATAGTTCAAGGATTTAAAAATAAAATCCTGTGATGACGCCAGTGTACATCTTGGGGCTGTCCGTGTGTACTGGTATTGTAGGTCCTAGGTCTCTTGTTTGGTTCCCTCACTATTGTGAATTTCTAGCCTGTGCATACATTTCGGTCCGTAAATATCCCTAGATCTCATGTCTGTATCGGTTTCAAATGGCAAAGACATAATATGCTTGATATTGAAACTTATTCGTACGAAGGAATCAAGTCCAAAAGTTTAAGCGCGCACCATGCCGCATATAAGGCGGAGCGTCTTTATTTATTCGAAGACAGCATTGAATACTCAGTAAGCACAATAATAAATCTTGACAAAATGCACATCTTTACTAGGATTCGCATTAAAACGAAGCTATTTCGTATATTACTTACTTAGTTTCTACTTAACGGGCTCCCAACCCATGGGGAGCCTCTGCCTGAGACACAGCAGCCCTGCATCTACTACGGTGCTGGGCACGCTACTTCTGGCTATGCAATTCGTTGATTTTTTCCAGGATTTGTCTAACATAAGTGTGAAAATTGTTGTCGATTTGCCGGGCCGGAAGACACACTGATACGTGCCTGATATCGCCTTTCTTTGTAGATGGGGCATATGGAGCTGATCGGGCATGGATTCTTCTACCCACACTCAGTTGATGATTTAGTGTACTCTACTCTACTCTACTAAAACATCACCACCACGTTTAAAGAGTTTCGCTGGCAGGCCATCAGAGCCAGCGGACTTTAACTTTTTAATAGCTGGGAGGTGGAATTGTTTCTACATTATCTGGATGCGGGTTCTCTTCTTGCCCTACCACTCTCTTGACATAATGCCCATCAGCTTCTGGAATTGCTGCTTAAACACTTCTACAATTCCCTGCGCTTCGGTGACAAGGTTTCAATCACTATTTCGAAGAGCATGCCTCCCACAAATGAAGCAAGTCGCCGCGCCAGTTGCTTAGCTTTCTTGTAAACTTCAATCTTCGATTTCCTTGAGCTGGGAGTCAGCGTATGAAGGGTTTTATTATCCTCCTTTCTCCTGGCTCGGATCCCTTTCCTCTTGTTTTGCGCTGCAGCACTTGTAAATGTGCACGTTCTATCACCATTTTCCGTTGGATACCACGGGCCCTATTTCTGAGATCGTTACTAGCCTACGGTGGTCTCAGTTAAATCATTGATGAGGTTGCGATACTGGTTCCACATGGTGGTCGCATTCGTGGGTGGTAATTGCACAGCGGAGAGTTTCTCGCTCATGCACTCTCTGTAGGCTCTGGCTACTCCAATCGTGCTGAGGCGTCCAACGTTAAATTTCATTTTCTGGGCGGTTCGCAGCTTCTTTGCGTTAGACAGGCAAGCTATGAATTTAACCGCTACTAGAAAGTGTTCAGAGTAAATGTTTCCCTCCCGAATGTATGCAGATTTAAGATGTTTCATGCGTGCCTTGCATCTATTAGAACGTGGTCGTTTTAGAGAGCGCCAGGTTGCTTTATGGATTCGTAGTCTTGGAAACTGGAGTGCTGGCTGTTATTAAGATGTTTTATCGTTGGGGGCTGTGCTTAACGACTAATCCGCCAAGGTTGTTTCCTTACGATTTTGACGTGATACTCCGGATAAACTCCGTAGGCACCGCCTTCAGCTGCATAGGTAGGAGCGTGAGCACATATTAGGCTGATGTTGTAAAACGTACTTTGGAAGCGGATTATAGCCATGCAATCGCTTATCGGTCTAAAGTCAGTGACTTTTGATCTTAGCCAATTTCCCAAGACAAAACCGCATCCTTTTGTGGCAGCTGTAATAAATCTCGCCTATCCAACATATCTCCTGGATGATGGTAGTATCTGCCTTATACCGCTAGAGGACAGATTCTAGTTTTTGAGCAGCACCTGGGGTGTACAGCGTACGTACTTAATCCTGAATCTTAGTTCATTGTCGTTCCTTGTCGTCCATATCGGAGGCTGGTGTCTGTCTCATAACATAATGTACTTTACGTGGTAGGGAAGTTACCCCGAAGGCACAACCCCCTACCTGGAAGCCAGATCCAAAAAGTCTTTGAATGGCTATCCAGTCATCCTCTATGGGAAAGCGAGTGCTGTTGTTGACCCATTAAGGGCTCATCCGCCTCCATCTTCTTTTTAACAGCCTGACTAGTGTTGAAAATCTTTAGTGATCTTGACTCCAAATATGCCGAAGTAGCTCACGTAAGGTATCTGCCATCATACTACCACATACCATCATTGACGACACCGTTAATCCAATCTAGTGAATTCATCCGCCGTACGTTCTGAGACTCATCAGCCAGTCACCTTAGGCAGTGCATTATAGTGTTGCTATTTTCATCTTGTTCAGCACTCGCGCTTATAAGTTTATCAAGGCTCGTTAAATATCCACAGAGGAAAAGCGCGGTTGCTTGTCAAAATGCATGCTAGGCTTCTGAAGTCTTTCCACAGACCTTCGAACTAGTTAAGTCAAAATGTTCTTAAGTTGATTCTTAAAAAAAATTATACTTGGTCGTGAAGTCTTTAAAAACAGAACTCAAAGTCTTGCTCGCGAAAGCTATTAAAGTTATTTATAAGTTCTTACAATAGGTCCGTCCATGCTTCTTTGTCAGTTAAATAAAGGAAAAATTGGATCTCTAAAGAATATCTTTGCGATTGTCCAGTAAGTGTGTTGGAAGGGGTCCGATTCAATTCTTTAACCTAGGCCAACCCACCTGGGAGTGGCATTCACTTCCAAATATATCATGAAACGGAATACCGAAGAAAGTATGAAGCAAGGACTTAATGAAATAGGGCTTACAACCGAACATTGTAAACTGTTTGTACACCGCGGTCTTCAGACCCATCCTAAGTATGGTCGAAGGCGGTTTTTTAGGGATAGGGAGCGGTTTCAAGAGGCTGAACAACGTGCAAAGAATTGCTTGTCTGTGTAGGCTTGAAAATTTAACCTGCAACCCATTCAGCTCTTTACAAAGAACGTGGCAGCCAAAACCGCTTGCAGACTAGAAGACAACAAAATTTGAAAGCCTGGCTATTTCAGACATTCTATCATACTGGAAATGTTTGATTGGTAGGGACTTCTAAAGGGTGATCCATTTCGAGGTTCCCTACTTTTTTAAAGATAAAAACACAGAAAATTCAAATTTAATGGAGAATGTTTATTATCATTTGAAAGAACATTCTTTGGCATTTATTTTTTGAAGATTATGTCTATCAAATGTTGGCCGTTGCTACGTCGCAGATGGTCCATTCGTTGAGTCCAATTTCCGATCACTCGCTCGAGCATTTCGACTGGTAACTGGCGAATGACACGCGTGATGTTTTCCTCCAAGGCCTGAATCGAAGCGGGTTTGTCGGCATAAGCTTTTGACTTTACATATCCCCACAGGAAAAAGTCTAACGGTGTGATATCACGCGATCTTGGTGGCCAATCGACCGGCCCAAAACGTGAAATTATGTGCTCACCGAAATGTTCTCTCAATAAGTCCATTGATTGATGCGATGTGTGGGAAGTGGCGCCGTCTTGCTGAAACCAAATGTCGCCGAGATCACGAGCTTTAATTTCAGGCATCAAATAGTCGGTTATCATGGCACGATAACGGTCGTCATTGACGGTTACGTTCGCACCGGCATAATTTTTAAAGAAATATGGACCGACGATTCCACCGGCCCACAAACCACACCAAACCGTTGTTTTTTTCTGGATGAAGTGGCAGTTGCTCTTCGTCCCAAATGCGGCAATTTTGTTTGTTTACATACCCATTGAGCCAGAAATGGGCCTCATCGCTAAACAAAATTTGCCTCGAAAACGTCGGATCTTCTTGGAACTTTTCAAGAGCCCATAGAGCGAAGCGATGTCGCTTGGGAAGGTCGAGCGGCTTCAGTTGTTGCACAAGCTGTATTTTGTACGCTTTCAATTTAAGATCTTGACGTAAAATGCGCCAAGTCGTTCCATACGTCAGTCCGAGTTGCTGCGAACGGCGCCGAATCGACTCTCTACGGTCTTCGTGTACACTCTCAGCTACGGCCGCTATATTTTCTTCACAGCATGCTGGACGTGGTCTATTCGGTCGAATATTATCCAATAATGAATGCTGGGTCTCAAAATGGGTGATGGTGTTGCGAATAGTACGCTCAGTAGGCCGATTATGTTGACCATAAGTTGAGCGAAGTGCACGAAACACATTCCTCACAGAACGTGAATTTTCATAATAAAGTTGAACAATTTGTAAACGTTGTTCACGCGTAAGTCTTTCCATTATGAAATGCCAAACAATACTAAACAAAAATAACATGACAGCATGACAGGACTCACACGTGATCTGTCAAAAAAGGCTATTGAAAAAAGTATCTCCACTTGGATCACCCGTTACAACTATGACTTCATTCAAGTATAACTGCGAAAGGAAAGAAGACAGGACTGTGACTCATCCAGCACTATCATCAAAGGTATACTCTTCTACACGGATGTTTCAAAGGTACGGGAGCTGCCTCTGAGAAGGCACTTGATATTAAACGGTCTTATCGACTGACTTATCAATATAGTATCTTTCAAGCTGAGATATATTCGGTTAAGGAAGCAGCACAGTGTAGGCTGTCGATGTATCGCATATGTGTGATGGGCAGTCAAGCAGCAGTTAAAGCAATCATCTCCAAAAAGCGGTTGAACTGGCCAGATTCGGCTCTGATCTGATGTTACCGCCTTTCAACACCACTAGGAGTTTCATCGATGGTGTCACTACACACTTAGATAAGGAACAATGGCGGAACACTTGCGGTTGCGCCATAATCAGACCAGAAGTCTGTGACAACAACAGATCAAAGTCTGTAGTCTCTGTTCAAAAAAGCTAAAAGCGGCTGCTCATCGGGGTATTAGCCGGACAATGTATCATTGGAAACATGTCTGAAAGGCTATATGAGTCTTTGCAAACAGCTTCTGCAGAAGCTGCAAACAGGAAAGAGAAAAGAGAGTCTGTGGAACACCTCCTTACCAGTTATATAAGATCGCTGCTTATCCTGCGTGGGAGTACGGTTTTTCAAATTGATAGCTCGAATTGATTTTGTCAATCACATGTAGTTGAACAGAGTTTAACTTGTGAGCTTTGCACAGTGCCTTCAAGTATGATGTTAAAGAAGTCACATGACAGCGTAAGTCCCTTTTTGACATCAGAGGTCTCGGATAGGTCGTTACCGACCTTGATGCAGCTGCAAGCTCTCTCCATCGTAATCCTGCATAAACGGACGAGTTTGCCAAGGATGCCAAAACTGGACAAGCCTCTGTGTAGCTCCTCCCATAGATGCTGTCATATGAGGCTTAAGTTGGTTAGTATCGATCTGATATACTTGGGTTTTCTTCATTATGAATATTTTGTCAATTGTGGACCTACCGGGCCTTAAACCGCACTGATACTGTCCAATCAGAACGTTGAAAAAATGATTTAAGGCGAGCTCATAAAGATCTTATTCGCGATGTTTAGGAGACTGATACCTTTATATAAATGGAGCAGTTTAGAGGGTCTAAATCAGCTATGGTGACAAGTATTTAAGAATTTCTTTATATCGACGCGGCTGTAAAGAAAAATAGCATAACCTAACAATGACAGTCAATGTACTACAATCAACTCTGTTAATTGACGTCCGCTATCCACCTCTTTATGAATATTCCAAGTTTCTTGTAATTGAAATAAGAATTGACATAATTAAGAAAACCCCCGTTGGCAATACCAATTTATCTCATGTGTTACGTCAAACCAGATGACGTTTGACGCACGACATCAAACCCAGGATATTTTCTTGTTTCTCAAAATAATTTTCTGACAAAAGCAATTACATCAGCGACAGCAGGATATCAAAACCACTGGAAACAAAAAATAAATATCATCCTAAGTATGACATGACATCATCCAATAATAATACTTAATCGTTTTAAATCAGCTCTCAAGCAATTTCCGATGTACAACTCAATTAAGGCGCTGAGAATTTCAAACAGGATCCAAAACATATACATTGATATCTTTACAAAAAATGTGTCGCCTGCATCTCTGCACAGTGTGAATAGATAGATTCCATTGGGATCACAGCACATTGTGTAACCTAACCACAATGTTATTCAAAAATAGAATTCGAACGCACACTAGATAGAAATAGCTTTTGTTACCGAGAAATTGATAGAATACCTAAACACAAGGATACCACAACTCAACCCTAGCCAACCCAGCCGCTCTGATGCTATCGAAAACATTGTTGAATGGCAAAGAGGATGAAATAAATCCTTGTAAATGGAGAGAGCGCATGTCGGGTGAAGCGGCGGGCACAATTTCAATTCCAATTTTCAAAGGTGAATTATATTGGCTTTCGGAGTAAACGACAACGTTCGGCCAGACAAAGTGAATAATCCAGACGCCAACCGCACATAAAATAGTCAAAATGGTATCAGGGTAGATGGTGGGGAGATGCTGAAGTTTTGAAATACATACTTTCGATGGGGGTGGGGGTTATTTCGAAAAAGGGGCATGTATCCCGATCAATGGACAGACAGTGGTTGTATGCTTGTGTTTGGGGTGGATTTGACTATTGCTGCTTATTTTAATTTGTCACCAGATTGTCATTACAAATTTGTGGCAATTGGGGGTGCATTTAGCTTATGGTGGTTGACTAAGGGAATTAAACGGGCTTAGGAATGTGTACTACTCAATACCCGCTTTGCCAGATGTGAACTCGAGCTATTAAGAGGCTATCGGGGCAACAGAGGTGAGCTTTCGGTCTCATGAGAGCAACTTACTTGAGGAAAACTGGCAAATATTTTAAACGAGCCAGAAATGACTATAATGTCTTTAAGTCGGGTAAAATTCACTTTACGATCAAAAGTTTAGGCGAAACATTTTTTGGTCTATTAAGACACTCATTCAAAATGATGTTCCAGCTGTCCGCTGTTTAGATAAAGTCTTATAAAGTCTTATAAAGTCTGCTGTTCACATTCCAGCTATATCTCCTCCTGTACTCTTCGAATCCCAGCCCCATTGTTCGAGACGACAAGGAAGAACTAACCTCCGTTTCAAAGACTTAGCCGTCGTGGATGCTAGAACGCTTGGTCTGGATAACTGGAAGCAGCATGCCTGGGACCGTAGATGATGGAAGGCTGCTAAGTCTTAGGCGGAGCCCGTTAAGTATTAAGTTGAGTATTCTATGCGACCGATCCTCAATCAAGATCTCAGCGTTCATAAATCCGCTTGTCCTGACGGTGTATCGTTCTGAAGAGGTGTTATTCCACTCTGCCAAAAACTTAATCTTTACTATATGTCATATTCGTCAGAGGTCTTTTCAAAATGGCAAACAGCATTTTTCCAGCTTGTCCCAAAAAAAACGTGAATCTCTTTCTGTAAAGACCAATCAGTACCTCTCTTTTTTCTTTCCCACCCTCTTTCTCACTCGTGTTGTCTTGCAAACATATTAAGAGTATCCAAAAACCCCTTAAACATTAGTGCATTATACAAATTGAACCTCACAAACCCACATGTGCAGATGGTCCTTTTTAGATCCTCAGTATCTGCTCCAATTAAAGGTTCCGCAAGGCAGTCATCGTGGACCAATTATATTTAAACTTCCAATAGATGATAACCATACTGTGTAAGGATTCAGATTTTCAAATGATATCATTGTCTTCTGACATCCTTTTCTTCCTCAAACATTTAGAACATACTTTATTAAAGATGCTATTTTTTGTATTTGGAGTGAGGTCATTCGAGTATGACAAGCACTTTGTTGCAAGCAATAGTTTCATTTTATTTACATCGTCTTCGTACTGGAAGTGTTTGCCGAGTGTAGCCGGGGCAGTCACAAGCATATACATATAAAGGGTGATCCATTTCGAGGTTCCCTACTTTTTTAAAGAAAAAAACACAGAGAATTCAAATTTAATGGAGAATGTTTATTATCATTTGAAAGAACATTCTTTGGCATTTATTTTTTGAAGAATATCTCTGTCAAATGTTGGCCGTTGCTACGTCGCAGATGGTTCATCCGTTGAGTCCAATTTTCGATCACTCGTTCGAGCATTTCGACTGGTAACTGGCGAATGACACGCGAGATGTTTTCCTCCAAGGCCTGAATCGAAGCGGGTTTGTCGGCATAAGCTTTTGACTTTACATATCCCCACAGGAAAAAGTCTAACGGTGTGATATCACACGATCTTGGTGGCCAATCGACCGGCCCAAAACTTGAAATTATGTGCTCACCGAAATGTTCTCTCAATAAGTCCATTGATTGATGCGATGTGTGGGAAGTGGCGCCGTCTTGTTGAAACCAAATGTTGCCGAGATCACGAGCTTCAATTTCAGGCATCAAATAGTCGGTTATCATGGCACGATAATGACGGTTACGTTCGCACCGGCATAATTTTTAAAGAAATATGGACCGATGATTCCACCGGCCGATTATGTTGACCATAAGTTGAGCGAAGTGCACGAAACACATTCCTCACAGAACGTGAATTTTCATAATAAAGTTGAACAATTTGTAAACGTTGTTCACGCGTAAGTCTTTCCATTATGAAATGCCAAACAATACTAAACAAAAATAACATGAGAGCATGACACGACTCACACGTGATCTGTCAAAAAAGGCTATTGAAAAAAGTATCTCTACTTGGATCACCCGTTATATATGTATTTTGATCTGCTCAGTTTGGGACCGTCAACTAACAGCTTTGAATGCCTGCGTGATGACGAATCATGCCAGTACTCGGTGTGCCCAGTAATTCCACTTTTGTAAACAGATGAGCAGCAGCCAATGGTTGGTTGTGGGTCGACTGCCTAGCAGCAGCTCTTTCGTAGCCCTGAATGCGGGAGTGTCCGGGTACCCAGGTTAGGGTTACAGTTAGGGTTACAATTTTGGAGGTAACCAGAGCAGCAGAACAAGCTTTGATGCCAGCTTGGCTATCTGAACAAATGTATAAAGCAGTGCCCTTCACTCTTCTTCTTAGAAGGATATTCGCGGCAGCTGCAATCGACAAGAACTCAGCCTGAAAGACAGTGGTTTGTCTATTTAAAGACTCAGACAATTTGATCCGATAATCATTGGAGTAGTCTCTGGCACGTGTATGTCCAGTGAAGAAGCCTACTGCAGCCTCTACTTTTGAGCATCTCTAGGATCCATTCTACCAATGTGGATTCAATGCCTTTTGATATCAATGCAGCCTCAATTCTGTATGAGGTTGGGTTGTCGAAATCACCCTCAATATCGAAAAATAGGGAGTAGAACACACAGTCTAGGGCTTTACTTATTTTGGCCGTTAGCTCCATCAATGCAGTCTCCGTAGATTTTCCTTTTTGATAGGTATGTTGGCTGTCGTGAATACCAAACTAGGTGTAAGCTTAATTTTGCAAGGCCCTAAAGCAGAAATGATGAATGACTGATAGTCCTGAAGCTGTTTGGAAGATCATAAGTGGCCTTCCCTGGCTTGGGAATGTTAGCTCTTCTCAAAGCAGCAAGAATATGTCTCGGAGCAATGCTTACTCGGTAAATCCTAATAAGCATTGGAAGCACAATATCTTTACCTTTTTGCAGAAGTACAGAATAAATGCCATCTGGATTTACAAGGAGAAAAAGACAAGGTAATTGCTGCCATGTGTTAGTCGCATAAATCGGAACAGACATACTCTTCTCTTGGGGTCTTCTTTTGGATTTGAAGCGCAGGCTTCCCCTGGGCTTCAAGTAATAGACTCCTTCGCAAATTTTAACTAGATGTCTTCTGTTTTGTTTACCAAGTCAGCGTATATCTCCATCAACATGGTCACGCTTTTGAAGATGAGATCTGCCTCCGTTTTTCTTTTCAACCTAGCTTAATGTTGAATACCTCACGGGCGCCGATGTTCATTCGCTCTAGATGCCCTAGCCCTAATCGTTGAAAACGTGTTTGTACTCGTCTTATTCTTGGTTTTATCATCTTCGCCATATTTGAACAGTTTTTGGATTCTAGAGACTTAATGTCGCCTCAAGGGATCAAATATATCTTTGACGTTTTCAACTCGATAATAACAGCAGACGGACCGGCAAAAGGAATTAAAAAAAAATAAATAAAAATCGGCAATTGTTATGGAGTAATCGGCTTCCATATTAAATTTTTTGACCATTTTTGACCATGAAAGGTTTTTTTTTTTTTTTGGTTGCGCCTGGAGGTGAGTAATCTTCAGAAGATACCAATGGCCCGTACCATTGGTTATGCCCGATTCAGATATATCTAGTCTGCCTACGGGCTAAACCTCACCCCTCAGAGAGGCACTATGAGATCCGGTCGCGCGCGCTCATAGTAGTAAAAAATTTGTTCCTCTCATTTTTTCATTTTAGTGATGTTTATCCTTTTGTACGTGAAATTGACATGCGTCGACTTGGTCTCGTTAATGGCAATTCGCCAGGTCTTTGTCCACTCGCATACTTTATTAAGAGCCCGTTGGAGTTTTCCAGTTGATGATTCGACTGACTGATCCATTGCGAGGATAGCCGTAACGTTGCTACGACGGTCCCTTCATCTTGTGGTATATCACTTGTGTAGAGAAGGAATAATATTGGGCCGAGAACGCCTCCTTGCGGAACACCGGCGTGGATTTCCTTGAATTCCGAGAATTCAGTCTCATGTCTAACACGAAAGAGTCTGTTTTCAAGGTAGGATTTCAATATTTTGTATAATTTTTCCGGTAGGATTGTCCTTAGCTTATACAATAGGCCTTCATTTCATACCTTGTCGAAGGCTTGCGATACGTCGAGAAAAGCGCTAGAGCAAATCTTTTTGCATTCTAGAGCTTTTTCAATTTCATTTGTTATTCGATACACCTGATCGATTGTGGAAGGTTTGACCCGGAAGCCAATTTGATGTTCTGGTATCAAGCGTTTTTCTTCAATTACTGGTTGTAATCGTTTTAGCAGAAGTTTCTAATAAACCTTAGATATTATCGGCAGTAGCGAAATAGGTCTATATGATTTCTTATAATTTGTATTCTTCCCTGACTTCGGAACCATAATGACTTCGGCTACTTTCCATTGTCTTGGAACATATGAAAGTCTCAGAGAAGCATCTATAATGTACAGCAGCTTAACTAGTGCTCTTTTCGGTAGCTCCCTCAGAACTTCGCCAGTGATTAGATCGTATCCTAGAGCTTTGTTATTTTTCAACTTTCTTATTGTCATTCAAAGCTCGGACAGAGAAACGGCTTTTACTTTATAGTTGTCGGATCGCGTATGAGCATTCGGTTCCTCGTTTAAAGGTCGTCCATCGAACGGCCTGAATGTTTCTTCTAGATGCTCGGCAAATAAATCCGCTTTGTCTTTGCCTCCTCTTGCCCATTCGCCGTTATCTTTTCTTATTGGTGGCGAGTGGACTTCAAGGCTTTCCAAAGTGAGTAGTTTGAGCTTTTTTCAGCAGTCAAGCCTTCTAGGTAAGTTGAAGTTTCGAGATTTCTTAGATCCTGTAGTTCATTTTTAAGTTTGTTGCAAAGATGTTTCAGATAAGTTTTATCAGGGGGTGCGCGGGATTGTTGCCATCTCTTATGCGCTCTCCTTTTTTCTCGTATGAGGAAGTTTCGAGACTTCTTAGATCCTGTAGTTCATTTTTAAGTTTGTTGCAAAGATGGTTCAGATAAGTTTTATCAGGGGGTGCGCGGGATTGTTCCCATCTCTTGCGCGCTCTCCTCTTTTCTCGTATGAGGTCTTCTATTTCAGGCATGTACTTGACTTTATTGTTCCGTGTAGCTGTCTTCCTGAAGGGAGTGTTTAACCACGCTGCGTTCTGAATTGCCTCCACAAGACTGTCAACTTTATCTTCTATTTCGAGCGGTGGTGTCTTTAGTGGCACATTTAAAGCGGCACTTTCTTTGCACTCTTTTCGGAAAACGTCCCAGTTGGTTTTGTTACTACTTAACCTGGGCGGTTGCTCCACTTCCAACCATTTTCAGGGTGACTGCTGAGTGATCTGAGCATAGATCGTAGCATTCTTCGACTTCCGTCGGAGTTTTGCGTAGCCCTTTTGCAATGAAGAAGTCGACGAGGTCAGGGATTTTATGTATTTATAATAAAAGTCCACACCACGCTTCATACTGGCTTTGTACAGTAGTCTGCCTTTCGTTGAGTTGCATCTTGAACCCCAAAAAGTGTGTTTGGCATTAAAGTCCCCACCGATAGTAAAATTAGACCCAGATGAGTCAAAGAGGTGGTCGAGGTCGTCGTCTGCCAGTCTATATCCTGGTGGGAAGTAGCAAGATCTGATAAGATAGTCTATATGGTTTACTTTTACGGAGACTGAACTTATTTGCATAGAATCCAGTTCTATTTTTATGTCTGTTGAGTGCTTGATACAATCTTTGATGTAAAGAGAGGCTCCGCCTCTGGCATTTTCCGAAGGATGATGCGCGTGATAATCTCTGTAACCTTTTATTGTGGGTCCAATTCCCTCTTTTAAGTGGGTTTCCGATATCAAGCATATATCAATATTGTTTTTCCGTAGAAATATTCCTAGTTCGTTAATTTTGTTTAGGAGGCCGTTTGCGTTCCGTGTCAGTATTTTAAGAAATATTAGTCCTGCGAGGTTTGAACTCGGGCTTGCTCAATTTGTCAAATACAACTTGATTAATCTTGCTTTGCTGCTCAAGTTTTTCCAATATCACATCTAATAATTGTCGGATCGGATCTGTTGTATCTGATCTTGACTGGTCTCCATGTATCGCGACTTGCGCGTATGATCTCGCATCCGCCAACGCCGGATTTTGCTTTGTACTTGGTCCAGCGACATGCTGTTGTACAATTTCTTTATTTTCCTGTATCGGTGTCGTCCTTTTGACTGGCCTAGCGGTTTTCGGATTATCAGTTTTATGATAATTTAAGCTTGGGTCTGGGTGTACCGGTTTCTTGAGAGTGTCGCGTCTTTTTTGTAGACCATGAAAGGTAAGAAATGATGGTGTGTGTCGTCTCGACTGTAAATTCATTTATCGTTTCCAAAACTTGCTTAAGTCGCAGTGGTTCGAAACCTTTTTGTCATCTGTTTATGAATTTATCAGCGGTTTTGTCTTATAATTGTTCGAAATTAGTAAATTTTGATGCCACTCTGTGTAGATAGTGCGCTGCGCTAAAATGATTCCGTTTCTTTTGTGATTAGAGCGGGTGAATGATTCCCTTGTCCTTCGCCTACTTTTTCTACGCTACTGGTCTTGGACCATTGATATCGCAGCAATTAAGTGCAATTTTCTTAATTTTATAGATTTCCCTCAAGACTTCGTGAGAAAGAAAGTTTGTTCCCATTTACCCTTAAAAGAAGGAAAGAAATTTATTGAAATTTGTGTCTCGCGCTTTTTCTTATGAGACACAAGATTTTTTTTTCAAAGAGATAAAGCTCTTCAAAAACTACCTCAAAACACTATAAAAATTGCTTTGAAAAGTATGCATTTTCTGTCAAGATACGAAATCATTGAAAAGTGTCTTGCATTAGTCTTTGATGACATTATGGTTTTTCCAACACCCTACGCTTCTCAATCTAATGACGATAAACTCGTCATAAAAACTTGATCCTTTAAAGAAAGCCCCTTCCCCCACACTGAAGAAAAGTTGTTAGCTTCTTCTTCTTCTTGGATATATGTATAAAATATCTACATACTCATTCCACAACGATTCAATGAAAATCTTTATCCAAAACGACGCAAAGTGTAAGTTTATTCTTTGAGTTGTTCTTAAAAGGAGGATGGAATCCTCCCCGCATCTTCCACAGTTGGATATGTTTCCATGTAAATTTATGTTACTTTGCCACTCCTATATGTATGTAGCTGCGATGTGGCGCTACAATTAACAGAGTATTATGGTTCAGTGGTTATAAGCTTTATTGATGGATTATGAAAGACAATCTGCCACAAATTGGCACGCTCTTGTTCTCTATGTTAATTCGAGAGAAATTAGTATTTCGCTTCGAGATTAATTAGGAAATTATATTCACCCTAGTGATTGCTTTCAGCTTGTTTCATGGCAATGAATGGTGTGATAGACGACGGATGTCCTTATTGAAATATATATTTTTTTTTGTGAATAACAAGGTCGTCTTCTACGCAATACCGGGTGCTATGACGTCATTTGTTTTGATGTTATTTTTATTGGAATATACATCTATAATTGAGTGGGGGGGGGGAAGTTTGTTGGTAGTTTTGATGACAGATTCAATTGAATTTGTCGAATTAAAAATTTGCTTTAGTTCTTCGAAATTCATTAAATTTTGGAAGAAATTAATAATGCCTTGGTTAGGTCTGCATATATACTAAGTTGGAACTAAGCTAAGGAGTTTAAAAGTTTCACATATGGAACCTCCCTCTATTAAAAAATGCAAGCTTAATCTTCTCTGATGAAGTTTAATATGGAGATACTCGTAGGATGGAAACCTAATAAACAAAAAAGAGTTCTTTGAGATATGAACTACTGGCTGACCCGCTTCTGGGTTTGCATGAGTGTAAATAGGTTAGGTTAGGCTAGGTCAGGAGGGCAGTTTTGTGGCTAACAAAACCACTTCGATCTGTTGAGGAATAGTTTTGTATCTGATAAAGGTACCCTAGTCAAGTCATTCAGAATTTCGATGAACCGTGCTCCCATGCAGAATGAGCTGCGATCTGCTCTTTGAGCTGGGCAGTGGCATAGAAGATGTTCCACGGACTCGATATCATCTTCGTCGCTGCAGCTTCTGCAGAAACCATTTGCAAAGAGCCCTAGCCTTTTAGCCATGTTGCCGATGATGCAATCTCCGGTTAATACCCCGACGAGCATCCGGATTTGACCTCTGAGAGACTAGGGACTTTGATCTTTTGGTGTCATGAGTGTTAATAAGAAAGGGTAAGTTACACTTATACTTATAACTAAGTGAACTGCAAGAAATATTATGGAAATGTTAGTTACTGATGTGAAACCACTATGAAATCACTTTTATCAGCTTCAAAACCTGTCCATAGCTTCTAGAGATTAACTTCGGTAACAAACCACCAGACCAGTGGTGACGTACGGCACCAAAATTTCTAGGTTAGACATAATGACTCTACCTGTGCCTAATGCGATCTTCATAAGGAGCAGTTAATTAATACGAAGTCAACAATACAGACTCAAACTTTGCAAATTTTTTTAGAAAGCTGTTTTATGCCATACAAACTCATGTTGATCCTGACGGTCTGATGAAATTTGTTTAAGTAGGACCAGAGGGACCAGTCGAGATGCAGTAAAAAAAGCAGAAGTCATGATCTATCGCTCTTGGTCGTAACCATCTGTGATCGTAACATCCGTGGTAATACAAAGAAGCAGCAGAAATAAGTCAAAAACTCTTGCAAAAATGGGATACATACACACCACAGCAACAAAACCGTGCTCCGATTTAAGATAAGCGGCGTTCGTGAAGCGCTGGCCGGTGGCATAAGATATGTTAGGTAGCGGCATAAGAATCACTTAGACCAGTCCGTTGTGAAAACACAAGCATGTTGGAACCATTTGGAGCATCTGACGAAATGAAGGACACTTTTAATGTCAATATTTGTAGCAAAAGGCTCCATTTTCTGGAGAGAGCATGTCATATACAAAGCAGGTGTGCTCCAAGTTTTGTTGCGTGTTTCCCAACAAGACAGTGTCCAGTAAAGACACCTATTGTTTCAGTAGCTTATGCCAAATTTGTTTCTTCGCTAGACATGTGATTCCAGCTTTAGCGACTGTTTACAAGTAGCAATAGAATAGCTAACTCTGCTTTTTCGGGTGAGAGGTGTATGGTGGTTTCTAATTTAGCAAGTTCATCGGCCTTACAATTCTCAGGAATGTCCCTGTCCCCCGCATCCCAGCAGAAGTGAATGTTAAACGGTTCCACTATATTGCGAAGAGACGATCGATAGTCCTGGGCTACTGTAGAGTTTACAGACACTGATTCCAAGGACTTGATTGCCGCTTGACTGTCCGCGAAAATGCCTATATCTTTCCAAGATAAGACTTCTTAAATCGCCTGAAACATGCTACAATGATCAGGAAGATAGAAGGAGAGGATAAGATTTAGTTTGTTTTGGATCAGTAATTTTTGATCCATCGGTATAAAATTTGAACGCTGTGTCGTCCAAGAATGCATCCAATTCCCAGAATGATCGCGATGGAATTGTTAATGTTAGGATGGCCGCATGGCCAATAGCGTGATGTGGCTTTAAGCGTACAGCTGTGTTGATTGCCCTTTGTCTGCTAAAAATATCGAGCGGTGTCAGGTGAAACTGGATGTCCAAAGCAGCAGAGGGAGTCGTGCGTAAGCCTCCGATAATGCATAAGCAAATTGAACCCGAGGCTTTGTTATTTTCGATTAATCGTCATATCTCAAGCAGTCCACCAGACTTGCCCAAATTTTCAGCTTCTTGAGAGCATTTTGAAGGAGATCCTTTAAAGTACTAAGGTGCCTACTTTAGACGGAAAAAGCAATGTCATATGCAAAGGCAATCACTTTGCAATCATCCGCTTCCGAATGGGGCGAGAGAACACCATTTTGTGGAGTGCCTTTGCTGACAGTTCGTCTTGCAGATGACGCAGCCAGTTTTGAGTTGATAATCCTTATTGTGAGCAGTAGATGAATCAGGTCATTAATTGCTTCATCTACTCACAATGCTGCAGTGCATTCGCGATCACAGGTTTGCTCAACTGATTCAATCTCTTCCTCATTTCCTTCTTTCCGCTCAATACCTAAAGCGGGACACAGTCTACGATTTATGGTGTTGCTCGATTGTTCTGAATTGAAAAGAATGTGCTGAGTAAAAACTTTAAAGAATTACATATGCAACTTTATTATGGAATACAAGATCTACAGTTGAAGCGGTGGGAAGGACTTTCATATTATATTTATTTACTTTTTAATATAAAGGTGGCTGATGTTCACAGCTTTTAAAAGGAAAAATAGATGGACCTGGCCTCTCATGAGAAGTTGTACTCTTCAAGGTTTATTGGTCATTTGCAGGTGGGGGTGCGGGGAATTTCAAAATTCTAAAGCCCTACCATAGTTATTCCAAAGAGAAAACTTAGTTATATAAAATTTCACATTGGTCCTTTATTCTTTATTCGATTATGGGGGTTTGAAATGGAGGTGGAATATAGTACCCATATCAAAGCGGCTGCATTGGGCCTATTGTGATGTCCTCGCTTACAATTCGCTTATGATGCCGCAATTGCGAATAAATTGGGCTATGTCTTTAGGCTAGGAGGCAGTTATGGCAATTACCTCAAGGTAATGTATATACTTAGCAACTTAGCAACGTAGACATGTTTTTGCTAAGAATCCACAGTGGCACTTCTTCATCTTAGTCTCTGGAGCAATTCCCATAGGCATGAGGTACTTTTTAACTCTGCAGTGTCCCGTCAAGAATCCGGCAACTGTTGCCCTCTAGATAATTGAACGAGTTGCTTAGTTCTTTTGATGAACGAAAGTTAGAGGCAGTCCCAAACTGGAACTGAACTATGAAGGAACTTGGAAGGAATCATAGGCGTTAATAGGGGGTAGTGCCGCTTTGCTGTCAGATAAAGGGTGTTTTTTTTAGAGGTTGGTTTTTCAAATAGAGATAAAACTGACATTTTGTGATCAAATCTGGCAACTCTAATGTCATTTATATTCAGTTTGGTTTGCCATTTCATCATGAACAGGTTGACAAATTAACAACGCTTGCAAATCGTTCAAATTTATTTCGAAAATAATGGTTCAATTCGCGAAGTTTACCGCAAAATTTTGTTCAGTGATAAGATATGTGAAGTCGCGCGCCTACGCCAACAAACCAGAAACGATAGATGACTTGGAAGCCAATATTCGTGGCGTTATTGCCGACATACAGTCCCAAATGCTTGAAAAAGGGGGTTGAAAGTTGAACATCTAGACTTGTCTTTATTCGAACCAGCCGCGGTGGCCACATGCCCGAAATCATATTGAAACATTAATGGCATAAAATTATCCTTCCAATAAAGCCAAATTGATGGACATTAAAACGATTTTCTTGTGTTTTATTTCAATTCGAAGTTCTATAAATGCGTTTTTATGTCAATGACATTCCTGTTTATTAGATTCTCTCTGATGCAGAGCTCAATTACGTGTATTTCAGCCTGAAAAATGGAGTTACTCCCTTCCATTTTAGCATAAAAGGAAGATGTTGTGGTCTCTCCGTATACCCTTGTTTCATCTGTTTTGGTACCATCCCTATACCAGACTCGTGAATTTTATACCAATGTGGGTTTATTTTGTTCCAAATTCAGTCGTTCGGGGAATGTATCGATTTACATTCCTAGTCTGTCTATGTGATCCTTAATGTGATCCTTCTGGCTTGGCGTTTACCATTCCGATCAGTAGGATCTGCGGACCTGGTAGGTGCTTTACGCTTTGCTTTGAAGTACCCACACAGTGAAGTCATTGCAGTTTCTTAAAACTGGCATGCGTAGACCTTTTCTTTGTGTTTTTTTACCACCAGAAAGGTGCTGCCTATGCGACAGTAGCTCTAGCGATTGCGGTATACATTTACAGTGTCATTTCGGGGTTTAGGGTCTAATTTTTGCTTTATCTACGGCATTTTCAATGTGAGAGTTCTGAGTGAGGTTTTGGTCAGGATTAATCATAGAAAATTTACTTCACTGGAGAACTCTATAGTTTCATCAAAGAGTGTTGCCTTCTTTTGGTTAAAGCTTCTATGGTGTTCTCTGTGGGGTTAATTTAAGGTCTGCCTTATTGTCTCAGTCAACAACGATGTGTTGCGGTCTCTGGAGCCGATCTGAGATTGTTTCTTCAAATTTACCTATGATAAGGATAGCGATATCGTCAGCGTATCCTTGAATGTAGAAACCATCGTTACTCATTTACAATAATCAAGGGAAGAGAACTGCACCTCAAAGACAGTCTTTCGCAGCTATTACCTGCCTCCAATGCAGCTACACTCTACTTTCATACTTGATAATGAGTTGATTTCACAGTCTAGAAGAGTGTAGCCCCAATCCCGTAGGCCCATATTATAAGTAAAATCTGACGGTTTTGCTACGTCTGTTGGCAAAACTAAACAGAGTTATTTTTATTGGTAAAACCAAACGTCCTGGCCTTTGCATGTGCACAGTCACTGCAGTTGAATTTCCGCCATAATAATTCTGTTTCGTTAAATGTCATCTAGTGAATGGAACAGCTAACGGAACAGTATTTACCATTGGAATATGTACATTTGCGGTTTTTAGAATCACGCGGAGGAGGGTGGGTGTTGCTCAACCGCAACATCACATCGCATTTGCATAGCTACCCGGCAAAATGCGTGGTAAGTGAAAAAGCTGTTAGCTCTTTCAATTCCACGAAATGCTATTCTAAAATTTATAAACGTGAATGAAGTTTGTTATGACATGAAACTAAGCAGTAAAAACCAATATTGACCTAATGTAAAACAATATCCGAATGGCAGTCCATAAACACATTCATTTGTTCATAAAAAATGTATCTTTTACTCAGACACATTCCACAAACATTCCAGTTCTTTGTTTAGAGAAGACCGAAAGCACTTTCCAGAGAACATACTTTCTTAACTTTACAAATTTCACGGTCATTTACGTTTTCATGTCGATATAGCCTGAGTAAGAGCCCATTACCAGATAAGATTAAGCAACATGCGCTTAGAATCGTTTGCATAAAGCAAAAGGTAATGATCCGGCAAAGTATTGCATTATCTAACACCTTCTAACGAGTGTTGGCCGCCGACGCCGCCGTCGCCGCCGTCGCCACCGTGCCTCTGTCGACAATAATAACAACAACAACGACGACCCTCTGGAGTGTTTATCTATTTAAATTGCTTTTTCGTTCCGACGACTATCCCCATCATGTCGGATTGCTAAGAACCTCAAATTGAAGCTTTTTGCACCTTCAGGTGTAAATGTGCCCCTTGGCATTGAGAATTTCATTTTTAATTAACTGAGAGAATTTTAGTTTTTATTAGTCACTGAGTGAGTTGCAAGGTGGTGGCCTGAAGGTAATTGAAGAAGGGCGCTGGGGTGCTAAATAGACACAGGGCGGAATGCTGTTGACGTGATTTCTTTAATTGAATTAAATTAATGTCTAGTGTAGGACAAGGACACAAATCACACAAATTGAGAAAAGCTATGTCAATCTCCTTCACCACAAATTTATTTGCAATTTGAACATTTACAAAGGCAAATCATAGCTATTTAGATTTCTTAGTTTCTGTAGTTAAAAAAATTCACAACAATCGAACCGAACAAGTATACAATCCTGAAAGGATGTATAGTGATGATTGTAAAAGCAAGAGTAAAGAAAAGGATTTGCTTTTAATTTTCGTCGAATTTATTTTAATGAAATAACATTTCAAGTGAAAAGAACAAACTATATCTATTCAGTTGCTGGCTTATTTTCCTAATTCTGGTTAAACTTTGCAATAGTGTTTACTGTTTGAAACTTTTGTGTTGAGACAACACACTAAAGGATCCTTTTCAAGAAATCAAAAGTTATTTCAGCAGAAATGAGATTAAACCATGGAGCTATGTTCCACATGCCATTGAATATGCAGTAAACGGAAATTGATGTTAATCTCGAACTTGCATATTCCATCTTTATGTTTGGATATAAATGTAGATTCAACCATATTTTGAACTACCCAATCGGAAGCTATTTTTCCATCTGGCTTACCTTAGAAGGACATGCGACTGGCTGCTGACTAAGAAACGTCACCTTTTCACCGACGCACTGGGAATGATATATGTGTTTACGGAGCATTTTCAGCACCTGCTAAATAAGCATTATGTAAAGGGAGTGATGGGTAATAATACATGCGACCAGATTCGCCACTCAAGAAGATCTTCACTGAAGAAGCGCACGAACGTGCTGTTTGGTAAAGCGGCGCTTGCGCTACTCAAGAATGAGTAGAAGAAAGCATGCCTGATGACTGAACCAGCAGCTCCATTTTTCAATAGCTATCGAGGAACGTCTGAAACCTTTAACATACTAATCGGCACGTAAAAGTATACAATGCTCGGCCCGCCAGATCAACCAAAATCGTTAAAGAACAACGAATTTCATGTCGAGAAATTCATCAATTTTAAAGATAAATTTCATCGTCAGGATCTCTACCTGGCGAATGAAATGGAAGATATGAGGGCGAACTCATTGATCTATAAGGTCTAAGGTGTATTTGTAGTTTAAAAACCAAAACATTTCGACTACTTATTGGTAGCAATCCAGGAGGATATTCAAAGAGAACACTGAACCCCAGCCCATGTTCGAGACAACAATGGAAACCGAACCTTTGTTTCAAGGTCTTTGAGGAAAAACTTAATTTATAAAAGTAAAAAATTAATAAATTCATTCTAGCAAGTATCACAACAAGTATTCACACAAGTATCAAAACCAATATCAAGTGGGCTTGCACAGCTTAATCGACGTTGACCATGAAGCTCCGCTCTGGCTCTCAGCCTGCACATCCACAATCACCTCGGCGCTCACCTTCTTGTTATACTTCTTCCAAATACTCAGCTTCGAAGGTCAGTCGACGCAAAGTGCTCATGACTCGTTGCGAATAGCTTCAAATCCGAAACAGATCCCGTTTTTATAAAAAAAAAAAAAACATATGGAAAGGCTGGAGTTCGCTTGGGGCGAACAGTATGATAATCTATCCATATCCCTCCACATGAAAAAGGCACACGATGGATGACATTTTATTTAGTTTTCTATTACAAAATCATAAAAATCGCCCTCAAAAAGTGGACATCAAAAGCATTGTATTAAAAGCTAGACAAATATTGAGGGACCTCTTCACCAGCAACTAGAACCATTCACCACCGGTTTACGCAATTTCGGTGCGGTGCCCTCGTTCCAACACAAGTGTCGCCGAATTGGGGTCATCACACCAGAAATGGTCGATAAAATCCACGAGTGAAGGTGTGCGAGTCCAAAGCGGCCATTGATTTCGATTTTACATAAATATTTGAACATGAAATAGCTTTTCCGCTTGCAACATTTGACAACAAACGCAATCGTTTGACAACTTCAAAGAAGTGTGGCGATGTCCAAGAAAAAATCGACCGAGTTATTGCACCCTTTCGTTAGAGACCAAGGAACAGACAAAACAAAGGACTTCTCCTGGTGAATCGAAGCCGAAGAAGGCCAAGGTGGGTTTATCAGTAAAAACGGTCATGGGATGCTCGCGGTGCTATTCCCATCGATTATCTTGAAAACGGTAAAACAATCACCGGCGCATATTACGCAGAGCGGCTGGATCGAGTCCAAGCCGGTTTGAACCAAAAATTGCCGCATTTGACAAAGAAAAAAAATATAAAGCAGAAATCCGCAGTCGCAATGGCAAAATAGCATAAGTTAGGTTAGGAACTGCTCCCTCAACCAGCATATTCCCCAGATTTGGCCCCTGCGACTATTACTTGTTTCCAAACACTAAGAAATGGCTCGGAGGTAAGACATTTGGGTCGAATGGAGAGGTTCGAGAAATCGTATTATTTTGAGGGCATCAATAAATTGGAGCAACTTTGAATGAAGTCTATCAAGCTAGAAGGAGACTACGTTGAGAAATAAAATGTTTTTATTTAGAAAATCGTGTTCCTTATTTCATTTTCCAGCTACTTATTGACCCACTCATATACGAGGGTTTTATTTCTCAACGTAGTCTCCTTCTAGCTTATGAATGATCTGTGCAATATGCCCCTGGCCCCTGACCCTGACGACCGTGTCATAATTCGATATGATTGCTCGATTTTTACGATTTTGGGATTGATGGATTCGCATTGGCCAAGGAAGGACACTGTGGCAGAACATTATTTTGCTGTCAGGCAGGCGTTGGCTTTGGGCCTATAAGTGAAGAAAATGCAATTGAAAACGAATATGTGCCATTTAAAATCAAAATAGAAAGTCGACTCAATTATAAGATTGTTGCGCAACCCCGAAACTTACACAACAAAGTCAAACTTGAACGGGTACCTGGTCAACAAAGATTTGCAGGCAACGGAACAGACGATCTGGCAAAAGGTGTATCAGAATCTGCGTTCTTAGGACCAGAACCCTATTTCCAGACTCAATTGAGCTGCTGCAGATGAACAACAACTTCGTCTGGACCACTGGGAAAGTGTTTCAGGCTTAAGACAATCCAAACGATTAATTAAGCCACAGTCCTGCAAGGAAATTCTACTATTAAGTAAGAAGAATATTAGGAAGCTGGTGGGCATCTTCACAGGCCATGACGGCCTGAGATATCATCGTAACAAAATGTCGGTGCTGTTTAGAGGATGATGAAACTTCGGAACATCATTCCACTTCATTGGCTAAGACGACCGATCTTTAATAAAGACTGCCGCACATCAGCGGAATTCAGAAACTCTGCAACTAAAGACTTTGTGACATTCACTAGGAACGTCACTCTTCTCCTAGTCTAGCTTCCCCTTTTTTATACAAAAGATCTTTGAGGTCGCAGTGTCAGCCATGCGGGCAGAAAAATGCCCCGAAACTTTGTAACGGAACTCGGTTGACCGTGACTGTGACGGATTCCTCTTATTCCGAAAGATTTTCCATTTGATCTTAAATTGCCATTTTGCTCACATGGTCAACCACGCGCTCGAGAGCAGAACGAAAAATGCTGTGCGCCAGCCCTAAAGTGAAAAAGCGCAGGTTTGGCCGACAAGTCAAGTCATTGGCAGTTTGATTGAAACACATCGACATTAATATTCAGTTATGTCCATTATATTTAATGCAACCATTGAATGAGGAATTTAAATAAACCGAATTATATATGTACATGACATAGCATATGCATGCTATGTAGTCCATCACATTAACGAATTTGCGCGAAACAAAGTTCGCCACATCAGCTTGGAAAATTGTTCAAAATGACAACTATACCTAATTTTACCCTTTTCTTCCAATTTCCAGTTAAAGTTCTTCGCCTCTTAAACACAATACCTAAGCAACCAATGTTTACATGTGAGCCTTGCGACCTTTAGAAACCATTCGCTTGAATTAATTGCCCGTGGAATTGAATAAAACACTTAAAGAGCGCGTAAGTAAGTAAAAAAGAACTTACCCGTCATGGGCGCCGCAGTCACCTTTACACCGCCCCTGTCTTATAGATACTCACAAAAATACCCCACCATGACGATCAGAATGCCACCCGCTCAATCTAGCTCTCTCACAGTCACAATCGGGCTTAACATATGTCATATCTCCCCCACAAAAAAAAAAACAAAAAAAAAAACACCTTCGACGCGTTGATAAGTCAAACATTGATACATGTACAACACCATGCTGTGTTTAATTGGTCAGGTGTTTGTGAGCGAACGTGTCAAGATCGCGCACATGCTTTAGTCATACCACGAAACTTGGCGTCGCCAATTGACAATAAGTTTCAATTTAACGTATATTTTTTTTTGTCCTGTCAGTTTGTTACCGCTAAACATTATTATTGTTGGCGCTTCTTATTCCGCAAACAGCTGTTAGCTTTCTGTGTTTGTCTTCTTTTTCTCCAAACTACAAACGCCAAACTCCGAACCTATACAGAGTTAAAGTGTATCTAACATAATTTTCAATTTATGGCTAAATGTTCGTGCATCAAGCGTTGGTCTCTGCAAGTTGCTTATAGCGATGCTGACGTGTGTGTCTTACAGAAATTCGCAAAGATCAATGACGAATATGGCAGCAGTGCAGGTATTGGTGTTGCTGTCACCACAAACAAAGTAATGACAAATATTGTATCTTTGTAGCTCATTTTTTTTTTCAATGTTTGCTTTGCCATGTACATACATATGTCGGACAAGTAATAAGACGTGTTTTTTTTTTATTTCTTTTACAGAAAAACAAGGAGTTGATGAATGATATTATAACAAACTGTAAACTGAAAAATGGTAAGTAAATGTATTCGTTATCGAGGAGCTTAGGGGAGGTAACCCCCAATTTTGAAATCTAAACAAAATCGAATGAAGTAGCAAATTGGTTTGCCGCGAGAGCAGTAAATGAAATCAAAAAGAGAGAGACAGAGAGAGAGTAATATTTGACTGAAATAAATTACTGGCCTAAGGTGATGGTGATAACGTCAGTATGAACAAAGTGTAAATACGGAACTGTTGGTCTCTGCCCGAAGTTTATTAACAGAATGAAACTGTTTTTTGATTACCTACTTGTTGTGCGCGTTGTTCTTTGTTATGTGAAGTGGAATTGTTTTTCATCGACGAAAAAATTATTAAAATATTTTTGAGAAGTGAGATTTTGTCGAACAAAAACTGTGATTGGTGAACTTTTGTTAAACATAAATAATGTTGTCCTTAATTTCATTGAAAACTTGCATGGGATATAACTCGCAATGTACGTATAATGTATATATGACTACGGGCGCCTTCCGGGGGAAGAGAATCTTTCAATGGACATTATATCTTAAGTTTAGTATTGGATGAAATGTAGAATTGGAGGGGCTTAGTGGTTAGATCGATAGACCAAGCCGTTCCAGGTTCAATTTACACCGCCCAGCTCTTAGAAAAGTCTGATAAGTTTATTGAAAAGAAACCAAATTGCCAAATGGGGACACCCAAACGTTTTTTGTAGAAGTTTGAACTGGTCTTTGTGCTTCCTCGATGGCAATGTGGACGCTGCTGCCGATTTGATAACAAATGTAATTCACCTGAATATGAAATGCTATATCACACCCCATGACTTGAGCCGCAAAGAGGCCATCAAAGCAAAAAAGGTGAGCTTTCAGTCTTACAAAGCCAACCCATCTGAGGAAATGTATTACCCATGTAAATCGTGCTCAATTCTCCTACGACCAAACTTTGAGGTAAAAAATACTACTTAGTCCCACCAGTAGTAAAAACTTTTAGCCATTCGTAGAGTAATATTAAAATTTCGGCCTCTTCATCTATCCCGACACTCATTTGCAATGACATCCCAGCTGTCAGCCCTTTGGATAAAGGTATTCTGCTTGCTGCTAATTTTGCAGTTTGCTTAACTCCCTCTGTACTCGAGCGCGTAGAATATTCTATGGGACCAATTCATTTCGCACTCGTAAGAGTACCTCAAGGTCTTAATATACACAAAAATCCACTGGTGCCCCCTATCGTTTTGAAGAGGTGTTCTTGCACGGACTTGGAAAAACTACTGAGTAAGCTACTACTGTCCTATTCTTCAGGGCTCTTTCCAAGAAGATGGAAAACAGCATTTGTCCAGCCCATCCCAAAAAGAGGCGAATCTTCCTCTGTCTCCTCCTACCGACCAATTGCACTAACGTCCCTGATAAATCATCAGCTTATGAAATATCTTGAATCCCGTAAACGGTTTTCGCAGCAACAGATCCACTGGTGATTTGATGACATATCTAACCGAAAAGTGGAACCAATCAATTCACCATGGTGGTGAAAGTCGAAAGGCGGTTTTGTCGAAAATGCGTGCAGTTGTAATCCATGATACCCTTCTTCAGTGGATTAGAAATTACCTTTCGGACCATTCAATACAAGTTGTTTTGCACGGTTTCAAATCTGCAACTCACCAAATAAATGCTGGGGGTTAAATGGTCAGTTGCTTCCCAAAAACCCTTCAAATCTCCTGGTGGGGATGGTATATTCCCTGCCCTAGTGCAAAATGGAATTGAAACTCTAACTCCAATTCTAGTAGCACTATTCAGATCCAGCTTTGAATACAGCTGTATCGCTCGTCCTTGGCGTAAGGTTAACGTTCTATTAATCCCCAACGCTGGCGAAAAATCTACCTTAGATCCCAAGTCATTTAGGCCAAGAAGCCTAACTTCTTTTTTCTTAAAAGTTATTGAAAAAATAGGAGACCATCGTATACGCAATTCCTTTCTTGTAGAATATCTCCCCTCAATAAAAATCAATTTGCAAATCAATCTGGTAATCTACAATAAAAGGCCCTACATCATCTAGTCAAGAAGATAGATGCTCGCTAGATTCCGAGGAAAAGAAATTATACATTGGACCTACCAAACCATAGTCATACCAATTATTACTAATTCAGCTTTGGTGTGGTGGGAAAAGGTAAACTAAATATGTACCCATAAAGCACTTCAACGAATACAAAGCCTAGCTTGCATAGGACTCACAGGTGCCATGCGCTTCTGTCCCTCTGTTGCCATAGAGGAACTCCTTGACCTCCCACCACTATATGCACGAATTAAGAAGTACACGGCATCAAGCGCAATAAAACTTCACTTCACGAAAAAATTCAAACAGGGCGATCTTAAAGGACACTTAAGTATTTTAAACTCCTCAAAAATCATACACCGCTCCTCGATTCAAGTCACGGACCTCATGCCCACAAAAGTAATCTTTCATCGACAATTCCATATCACCATACCCGACCGCTCGGTGTGGGAATCTGGAGGCCCTATTCTAAACAGATCCCACTCAGTCTGGTACACGGATGGATCAAAAATATCAACGGGTGTAGGAGCAGGCATCAGCGGACTCAACTGCAAAATGTCAGTTCACCTAGGAAACACAACGATTGATGTTGTCCACGCAGAAGTTCATGCCATTGAACTATACGCAAGAGAATGCTTAAAGCGAAATCTCAGAAGAACGGACATTTACATCCTCTCAGGCAGTCAAGCAGCACTCAAAGCTCTTAACTCCTACAACTTCAACTCTTAACTAACCATTCTAAAACAACTCACGTCCCACAACAGAGTGTCTCTTTGTTGGGTCCCAGGACACGAAACAATTCTCGGCAATGATGAGCTAGCACGAAAAGGCTCTGCGACGCCCTTCATCGGCCCAGAGCCCTTCTGTGGACTACCCACCAGTAATATAAAAGTTGAACTCAAGACTTGGGAATTACAAATGCGTACATCACATTCTCACTCCATCCAAGGATTACGCCACGCTAAAAAAATGCATTGGGCTCGGCAAAAAAACGAGCCCTTCCGATCCTCTCTATGAGCAAACTTGATGCTAAGATCGTAACTGACTACTGCCCCTGAACCATCGTCTCATGAAAATAGTTAAAAGCTCTACGGATGTGTGTCGACTCTGCCTAGTACAACCAGAAACGGCAGAACACATCCTCTACGAATGCCCCGCAGTTATCCAAAAGAAGCTCAAATACTTCAACAAAGGACCCACAGAACCTCAGGATATTGCCACATCATTGGCCTGAACAATCGTAAGGTTCATCAAAGACCTGGGATTGTCGCCAGACCACATAAATTACTAACTTCATAGGCTGCACAAAAGATCTATCGTGGTAGCAGTGCTAATCAGCCCTACTTTAAAAAAAAAATCTGGTGTCCCTCAAGGCTCCGTTTTGTCTCCAACACTCTTTCTCATTTTTATCAATGACCTCCTGCCCGTCACTTCTAATCCAATTCATTCCTTCGCTGATGGCAGTACCCTCAGCTTCTCATATTCGTTTCCAACTTCACGTCCCTCAAATTCTGACCTTGGCAGCATTCTTAAGTGGGGTAAGACCAACAGAGTACAATTTAATGCTTCCAAACCACAATGCTGTCTTCTGTCGTTAAAGCGAAACCCCAATACCCTTCCTCGGATACCTCGTTATACCGCTTAAGGAAAACTACTATCTATACTGACATCCCCAGGTCCTAGGATCATTGGTAATTCCAATGCCAAGAACCCATCATTAAGGTTCATCTGATATGATGATCCAAAAACATTTTTGACTTGACAGTTGCACTTCCCCATGAAGTGTTTAAAAAAAAAAAAACGCGCTGTCGTCTTTCTGGCAATGTAAAGGCGCTTTCGGTAAGACATGGGGCTTGTCTCCGAAACGGGTCCTTTGGATCTATACGGCCATGATTAGATCGTACTCTCATACGCATCAGTTGTTTGGTGGAACAGGCTTTAGCGGAAACCTGTTACTGCTTCTTTTGCCAAACTCCAAAGAACGGCTTGTCTCGGATGCACAGGGGCCTTCCCTAGCACCCCGGGCTCTGCTCTAGATGCTTTGATGAATCTTCCTCCCCTTGATTTATATATCATTTAGCGATGGTGTACGCTAAAAACCATCTTTCGCTTAAAGAGAGGTGGTTTTTGGTACCATGCGCACTGGAATTTTGAAGAACTTGCTCGAGAATTATCCTTTGACTCCTGTCTTATGGATATGCCGTCTGATGCAATGACACCAGAAATCCTTCTCCGAAAAAACTACCACGTCAACTTTCCACAGGTATGGAATGGCTTCGGTCAGACTCTGAACCATGGATTGAATGCCATCGTATTTTCACGGATGGCTCCAAAACCGGACAGGGGTCTGGTGCTGGAGTCTCTGTGGAATGCGATGATATACGACTTTACTACCCCTTGGGTAAACATGCATCTGTTTTCCAAGAGGAGATTTTTGCCATCCTAATGGCTATGCGCTATATTGTGAACAACAGGTGGAGGGCTAGAGGCATTTGCATCTGCAGTGATAGCCAAGGTGCATTAAAAGCGCTTCTAAACCCTCTTACCTCGTCCAAGTTAGTGCTAGAACTCAAGCTTTCTCTGAATTTGGTTGGAAGACTGAACACAGTGAATCTTGTCTGTGCACCAGGTCACCAGAGAAATGAGATCTCGGATGAGCTTGCTAGGCAAGGTTCAGAAGAAGTTTTCTCAGGACCCGAACCTGTGTTGGGTCTGCCTGCATCTTTAGTCATGTCTTCTATCGATTCTTGGGTTTCTCGTGAACACAAGATTCGGTGGCGCGATTGCGGTGGATGAAGACAAACCAAACTACTGCGCCCGGACATCTGCAAAAGGTCAGCATCTTTTCTTCTATCTCTGAGGAGAATCGACTGTAGGCTGCTTGTAGGCGTTCTTTCGGGCCACCAAGCTTTTGCTAAACACTTAAATGTGTTGGGCTTAAGCGCCACCACTACCTGTCCTGCTTGCGGTGAGGAGGATGACACAGCAGAACACTTTCTCTGCAGTTGTCCGGCCTATGCTCGCATCAGGTGGCGGATCTTCGGGGCTGACGTGGTGAGTGCCGAACATCTAAGCTCTTTATCAGTGAAGCTCCTTCTCGGTTTTCTTCGAAAGACGGGAAAACTAAATGCATTAATGTAAGGTGTCTGAATGGTAGTACAATGGACCTGTAGTTGTGTCTGAGCGCTCCATCGGATAGTAGCAACCTCCGACAAAAAAAAAGGTTCATCTGCCACCATCTCTTTTCTTGATTTCTAGTTCAGTGCACCCTACCTCCAAATATGTCATGACAGTTGATGTCATATGCACGTCATCTATCAGTCATCTTAGACAGAGCAATATAATTTGGCTCCATATTTTTGACAACGCACTCTTTGGACTCCTACTTGTCAGGCTATGCGGATGAACATTGTTTAGGGATAATAAAAGTCACATTAAACCATACTATTCCCTTGTGAGTTGCTAATAATTAAATAAATTATCTCTATGAACATGTTTCACCTTCATAATTATTTAATGACATAGTGTTGGCTCCTCAATGAAATGACAAACCCATAAATTGACTGCAAAAAGTCATATTAGAAAATTGCTCACCACCAAATGTTGACATAATTAAATTTCACTTTGTTTTATGTAAACTAAATGGAGGACTACTCCCTTTCACACGCAATTACTTTCTGACATATTTAATTATTTATACATAAAAGCTTCATAGTTAGATACAAATAGAAAAACAGAATTTAAATCTAACAAAATATTTACTCCTGTTTTCAACAAAAAAAAACAAAAATACATTTATTTATTTATTTTTTAATTAAGACTAATGGGAATGTGTTTAGCAAATTTGCGGTTAATATTTTAAATTCCTATTTATGAAAGCAAAAACACAAAATGGTAGAATTTAAATTGAAATGGAAATCGAAAGGGAAATTAATCAGCGAATCATCATCATCATCATCATCATCATCATCATCATCGTGAACATCTTTTTATTACGAAATTTAGATTTGGTTCCCAAACAATACGAATAATTTATTCTGATTATTAATTTGCAATTTGCATCTAAAGGCTGTGCGCTAATGCCAACGTTTGATTTCCCAGGGAATATAGGCCATAAATATTCAACATGATGTGATGTGAGTGTATAAGTGGGTTAGTGTGGAATGCGTGCTTGCGGTTTATGGGAACTTTGCAATGCTGCCGGAATTGATTTCAAATGTATTTTTTTTGTTTTTTTTTTTTGCAGTACAATGAGAATGTATTTCATTTGAATTTTAAGAAAATTAATCAAAAATAAAAGGCAAACAAAGAATTGAATAAAAATGTTACGAGTGATTTTTTTTTTATTTTTATTTAGTTTATGGAATAGGGTTAGGTTAGGTTGGGTTAGGTTATGAGGATGCGGGAATTTAGCAAAATCGAATAGGAGCTACAAGGACATTTAACAAAAATAATGCATGAACGAACAAACATGAAAGGAAATTCATGAGGGAAATAAAACATAAGAGACTAAACTCCGGGGGCCATTGCTTATTAAAGGAGTGGGGATGCGTTTATACTTTTTTTTTAAAAACAAAAAAACAACACCAAATTGAAGATGAAGAAGAACCAGATTAGGCATATTTAGCAGAACAATTCTAGAATTCGAAATTGAAAGCCAACTATGGTGCCCAGCAGACACTAAATCCTTCGCCAACAGGAACCAAGTTTAACCCTCCTCTTTCTTCGAAATGCTTTCTAGAAATATTAATTTGATTTGTTGAAACATTCACCCTATTATGATGCCCTGATCAGAGATGTAAAAAATGCAATTAATTGAATTTAAAGACTTACAACCTTTTCCTTAAAACACCTCTCAGAGCTTGCTTAGTTAAACAACGCGTAAGTATTTTAGCAACCTATACGCATCTTTGCTGAAATTCGGATTTATAAACGATTCTCTTCTGTGTTTTAACTAAACGAGGTTTGTGTCTAAATAAGTAAGGACTAGTGCAAAAAACAAAAGATTCTACTACATTTTGCTTTAGAGGTGCAGAAACTCAGCTCCTTTTGGCAGATTTTTGTTTATTTACATTGAAATATTTTGCGTAGCATCACGGACTCCAAAAAATAAACGAAAAAGGTCGGAAAATTGGGATTAGACTGACAATTCCACTACAATTTTCTTAAGAAATATGTTACAAAGGCACACACGTATATACAAGGTGGCGCAAAAATAACCTGCCGATGTTTTTTGGCTGTAATTTAAAAAAAAAATCATCATTACATCAAGTCGAGAATATGATGTCATGTAAATGGCCGCCGCCACAGTTGATTGTCATTTGAGCCCTTTTTATGGCATTTTCCATCACTTTGGCCAAAACTTCCGGCGATAGGTCCTCACATTCTTGACGGATATTGTCTTTAAGAGCTGCAAGAGTCTGAGGCTTGTTGACATAAACCCGCGACTTCAAAGATGGAAATGGGCCTCATCACTCATGATTATTTTTGATGAAAAATCATCTTCCTCTTGGTGGTGATTAAGGATGGCTTGAGGGTATGTTAGACGCGATTGGCGGTCAGCAGCTAACAGCTGATGCACCGTCTGGACTTTGTACGGAAACATCTTCAAATCTTGTACCAAAATTCGCTGTAAAGACCGTCGACTGATACGTCGTCTGGTCGATGTCGACGGCGCTTCCAGGACATCTTCGGCTACAGCAGCAATATTCTCTGCAGAACGGCTACTCCTGGCAGCATCTCGTGTTGTGCCAGTCTCTTCGAGGCGAGCGGCTAAACGTCGCAGTGTTTCACCAGTAGGCGTTGGATGGCTAGGAAATCTGCGACGAAATTCACGTTGTGCCAAAGTCACCGACCGATTATTGCTCAAATAAATAGTCACCAATATTCCGCGTTCTGGAGCAGTGTAGCGTAACATTGTTTATTAACGTGTATTTCGCATGTGTTTACTACACAAATGTCAAAACAGAACTGACATTAGGGGCCAATCGCAGAATTTATAGCATTTTCTGATAGGAGGATTACTTTTGCCCACCTTGTATAATCAATTATACGATTTGCATTGTCTCAGGTTAATTTGTTGACTAAAGAAGTAAATTAAATCTTAAATTGAAATTGAAGGGAGCGGCCTGGCATTTTCATATCTCTTTATAACTTTTAACAACTTTTTTGTTTTAATGAAAATATTAAAATGGCATTTGCAGTAAAAAAACAAATTTTACACACACCTTACGCAGCCCCTTAAACGCAAATCGCTTAAGCAACGTTGCTTAAGTGTTATAAATTAAGTATTGCGTAAAGTTACGCTGGCCTTAAAATATGTTAAATAAATAAGGCTGTCATTGTTTTAACTTACTAATTGACTTTAACTTACAGTATAAATTCACCAGTCATTTTGAACATTCATGACTTATAAGTTAATAACTACTAGCGCTAATGTCGCAGATATAAAATCGTTTTTTTTTTTCAGTTAAAGTGAAAAAACTTAAGGTACGATTAAACGGACCACATGAATTTTGTGCCATTTAATTGAAGGAAACAAATGGCCGTGGGATCGCTCTTTAATGACGCCTAGGACAAATGACTAAACTTTCTGGCTGTTGTGTGATTTAAATGGCAGCCTCTAAAAAATGACAAGGCTCGAAATTTCAGCTATGCCATTTTCCTACGCAAATGACAAATGACTAAGCATTTAATACGATACCTGTGCTTCCGTTTGTATTTTTTCTCGTGGCGAAAGGACGTAATAATTAACAAACCGTCTGCTTATTGTTGTGGTTGTGTTGTTATGTGACGTCATCAAAAATTGCAAATGGTGGAATGATTTTTCCTCCCTACAAACATAATATGGGCATTAAATAAAAGCTTTTGAAGAGTAAAACAAGCAAATATTGACATTCTTGAAAAATGTGCTTTTTTAAGGATTTAAGGACCTTTTTCGATGTTCCAAGGACGTCCGAGTGAAAATTTATAGCAATATACGAATCGTAGCTTTAATGTCGCTCTATTGCGCCATTTTTTCCTGACGTCACAGTGTCATTTAAATGGCTCGCAAAAATTACCGTCTAATCGCAGCTTCAGAAGAAGTGAAATGACTTAAAAGCAGTTAAAAGACTTACAGTCAAATGGAATGCAGTCAAAAGACTTACAGACTGCAAACAAAAAAAAATACAAAATATAGGAGACTTACAGCTGACTTAAAGAATGCAAGCAGTCACAAAGTACTGCAGTCTTTTAACTTACAGTCAATTGACTGCTGATATTAACTTACAAGTTATGAATGCTAAAAATGACTGGTTAATGCAATTTTGCAGTTAAAGTACTTAAGTAAAGTATTAATTTACATTAAAAATTGCAGTCAAATGACTGCGACTTACCTGAATGCATTCATTAATAACTCTGGCCCAGATGATAGAAAAAAACAATCTTTTAAATCTAACGTCAATAGTACAAGGTACAACAGCTTTTTAACATAAAGTTGTTCTTGCAAAGCAGTTAAAGTGGCAAAGGATATGATTTGCTGTTTCTCGTCTTCGTTGCATATACAGTAGATATTGTGTTTTGAAATTACCACGAAACTGAATCTTTGCATTATTTCGTAATGAATTGGGCAGTTGGACACCTTCTTGATGAAGAGCGCATCATCCTCCAGCAGTTTTCAATTGCAAGCCTTTTATACCCTATTCTAAGGGTATATTAAATTTGATACATATGTAGTTTGCAACACCCCTTAATATTCATTATTCATCGTAGACCCGTAAAAATATTTATATATTTATGATCAGGACTAAAACCTAAGGAATGTCCGTCCGTCCGTACGCAATCACGCCCACAATTAAAAAAAACGGTTTAAAGCTACAGTTGGGGAAATAGAGTGTTACAACCTTCACAAGATATGTAGGCACTTTCAGTTTTTCATATAAAGTTTTTTGTCGTCACGCCTACTTTCACAAAATTTTCATAGAAACCGAAAAAATATGTTTAACAGGATATTTAGCCAATATTCTTTCCAATATATCGCCCATACAAAGTTTTTGGCCACGGTCACTTTTTGGGGCGTTTTTTCAAAAAATATTTTTTAACTTTCTCGTTTACATTAGTATACTAAAGAGAAAGTTATTGCTTTCTTTTGAAATAACTCCGGGAATTTTCCCAAATCTCCGGGCTGCCAGGTTTTAAATGTTTATAATTTCTTTTAACCTAAACAGAAATATGAGGATATAGGGGTTGTTAGCTTATAGTGGACTTGCCGTGCGCACTTGCAACTTGAACGCAATAATATTTTATTAGGTTTTATTTTTCGATGGCTGATTGAAACGTCAAAAAAATCCCTGGTAGTGTTCGAATAAATGCTAGGTAAGGATAGTCATAAAACATAGGGACGGAATACGCCAATTTCTGGCAGCATTCAGTGATCTCTTTATTTTGCTGTGGCTGCTGTTCTGTTCTTAATAAATTTCTTTCTATCCTCGACAAATTTTCTATAAAATTGAAATTCGAAAGTCATATGTAGGAAGTAAAGGTTTTTTCAAAAATATGTTGATTTTAAATAAGAAGTTGTAAGCGTCGACTGTTTTATTAGGTTATAGACGGGTAGCTTCGTGTGCGCAATTGAACTTGCAAAACTTTCTGCCAGTTTCACTCGCCACTCTATAAACCTACATTCAATTTTTTAAATTTTGTTAAAAAGAAATTTAAATTGAAAAGTAATGAAGAAATATACATATGTAATATCTTTTTGGAAAAAGGGACTCTTTTATATTTATTAAGTATGCAATGGCACAACCACTTGGCAAAAATATAAATCGGTACCTGCCATACAAGTTTTTTGGTGAAAATCACTTATTACTATTTTTCTAGAAAATGGTTCCAAGGATTTTGGTCGTTTTTTGTACTAAGAATACTGGATAGCGCCAAAAATAACGGTATTTTATAAAACCGCAAATATCTCAAAAACCAATAAAAGGAATTCCAACAAATTTTACTATTTTTTTTCTGATGTTAAGTTGAACAAATCTGCCTTCAATTTTTGAAATAATTAATTTTAATTTGCCTGTCATATAACGATTTTCTTAATTTTGAATAAAATTCATTCTCTCAAAAACGACTTTGATCAATTTTTGTATTTCGATCAAATTTTATGTAAAAAGTGTCCTATGTGTGAAATTACATCAAAATCGTTGGTGCCGTTTTTGAGAAAATCAATTTTTTCAAAACCTAAAAAGTAATTTAAATAAATTTGACACCATTCATTTTCAATACATTTTGCGATTCAAAAACGCATCTGAGAAAGCTCCATATGACGCAGTCGTGTGCGCTTTATTTTTTATAAATTTTAAAGAATGATATAAAATGCTATCTATCATCTTCTTAAAACTCTTTTCTTTGGGGCATATAGGGATATGGATGGGGTATCATACTGTTCATATACTGTTTACTGATGATGTTGGCAGAACTAATTTGGCATGTCTGTCTGCGTTTTCAAACTTTGCCTTTCTTACGACCATCTTTCGAAGATCGTGTGGTTCGCATCGCCTGTTGTTTATTCACCATACTGAGAGGGCTTGTCACTATCTCCACATCCGTGGCCAGCAAAAAATTAGGATAACATTCACTTTACCATGACTTTGCTGCATCCCATTCATTGAAATTTGTAATCAATCATACGCTGAGTTGCCTGGTGAGCTCGTTATCTTGCGCCATTACTACATGTTTCCGAGTTCCGCCTTGTTCTGGTCTATATAATTTCTTTCGACAGCCGGGAGATCGATGCAAATCACTCCTGTTACTCCAAGAGTTGCTGGTTTTGAGTTCTCCGACCCAAATCTCCATTCAAAATATTTCCTCATGGGATATGTTCCATATAGCTTAGGGCCGATGATTGATCCTTGTTCTGCTCCTGAGCTAATTTGTTTTCCACGCAACCCTTCTGTAGCTTCGTATAGAGACTTTCTATGTCCGAAGAGGATACTGTGGTGATACTTGAGAGCTTTTGTCATCTGACAGAGTAGGAAGCCTTTCCAATGTCCATTAGAACGATTTTCTCAAGATAGACGTATCTCCGTTGAGTTATTTGAAATGTTCGTATCATCTACACGCTACAATTCATATTGTAGAGTGAGATCTTCTTAATCTGTTTCATCGTCTTCGGTCTGGACGGTCGTCGAAAACCGCGATATCAGCATTTGTTCCAAGAGCTTTCCTGTCGTCTTTTGTGATTTTGTTTGTACGCCGTTGGACTACATTACATATAAGCGTCAAGCGCTGTGAAAACTTCTTCTTTAAGGCAGCTGAGTTGAGGTCAAATTAAAGCATGAAATACTTTTGCGGGTATCCTGTCGACCTGTAACTTTCTTGCTTAGAGCTTACGGATAATGCACGCTGAAGAGTCAGACTTCGGAGTGTGTTTGCAATAATAATAAGTACGCCCATTTTGCGATTTAATACTTTTAGTCCCCCAGATGTTGGTTTTTACTCCCCCTAATGACATCTTCACATTCTCTTCATATTCACATCTGTATTCCGCAATTGTGCCGAAATTACGCCGTAAATATTTGGTGATTTTGCGTCTGTAGTGTTAACATCACCACAGGCTTCGATGTATCCCATGCCTACGTACGAGTTGCATCTTACTGTTTGCGGTGCTCTCAGTGCACTGTCTTCTTCCCAGGATTGCATATTTTTGTCTCTCTATTCCAGACAAAGAGACAAGAGATGGAGGCACAACAAATCCAGAAGTGGCAAAAAATGAGCGTGGATTAGCCTTTCGAGGTGACAATGAACTTATTGGTTCACCTAGGAATGGACATTTTCTGGGAATTTTGGAACTGCTAGTTGAGTATGAACCAATCCTATCTACCCATTTGAAAGAGCATGCAAATAAAGGAAGTGGTCATGTCAATCTTCTTTCGACCACGATTTGCGAAGAACTGATCAGGTGACAAAGTGCTAACTGAAATACAGAATAAAAAATATTATTCTTTGTCAGTGGATTCTACTCCCAAAGAATCTAATATCGATCAACTAACTAAAGTTGTTCGATTTATTGAAAGAAAGATATCTCACTTTTTTACCATACTGCAGACATACTGGCGGACCATAGCAAACGCTTTACTAAAATGTTTAAGTGGTATGAGTGGAATGCAGGCTCTTATTTTGGAGAACAATCATTTAACGGCATTTGTACGATGTTGTGGTCATTATTTCAATTCAGTGAGAAAGATAGCTGCGTTCTTCACAGGAACGATACCAAATTTTCACAGAAAAAAAGCGGACAATTTTACGTTTTAAAAAAGCATAGCGATAATCGTTGGTCTTGTCGAGCTGAAGCTACGAAAACCATTGTCGATGGGTATTCTCATATTGAAGGAGCTTTAACCAGCACATCTTCTGATAAGGAGCTAAAAGACCAGAACAAAAAATGTGAGGTTGAATCCACTCGATTAGGGACATGAAAGCCCAAGTTTTAGTCACCAAAACAGAAATTAAAAGCATCCGGTTTTAGCCTACCACTTACTGAAAGATTGCATGCACACAAAGCTGTACAAGATTTGTATCGGGGTTTTCAATAAGAGCGCTGTAAAAGTTTTTTTTTAAATAAAACAAAAACGGTTTTGCATATCAATGAAATTCTTTATTCCTGTGGAAGTACGTTCGATGCCATTATGTATGGAACTCGATTTCTTTTGCATGGCCACCACGGGCACGCTTGCAGACGATAACACGTTCTCCAAACTTGGTTTCCAATAACTTGATTGTGACATTCGCTGTGTGGCTTGTGGCGCTGTCCTGTTGGAACCACATGTCCTCCAAGACCATATCATCCAATTGGGGCCAAAAATATTCGGTTATCATTAAACGGTAGCGATTCCCATTCACAGTAACGTGCCGGTCTTGAACATCACGGAAGAAGTACGGCCCAATGACGCCGCCGGCCCATAAACCACACCAAACCGTAATTTTATCGGGATGCAGTGATGACTCATGGAGTACGTATGGATTGCTGGCTGACCAAAACCGCATATTTTGTTTATTGACGAAGCCATTCAGCCAGAAATGAGCCTCATCGCTGAAGATGATTGGCATCTCACTGGCACGGGAACATTTTGTACTGTGCCTATGGATTAAAATTTTTCCACTAGACGCTCAATTGTTGATCTGCTAGGACGATTATGACGACCATAAATTGGACGTAGCGCTCTTAACGTTGAGGCCACTGACTCCGAATTTCGGTAGTAAATTTTAATAATTTCGACTCGTTGTTGGCTCGTATATCTTTCCATCATGAAATGGCAAACCTTACTGCAGAGAAATGTCAAAAGAGCGGTCGTTTGCTGTCCCTGTCGCTCTACTTTTGTAGCGTCTCTGTTGAAAAACCCTGTATTTCATGGAGAAGAAGATGGTTGCTGCAAATTTGCACGCTGATGAAAGTGTACAGAGATGATTTAGAGCCTAGTTTTGGTAATGAGTTGGTACTTATACAAAAAGGATTATAGAAAAGACCAATTTTACTACCACATTTTTGAAGAACAAAATTTCAGAGCAACATTCCCAAACATTGAAATTGCACTGAGAATGTATTTGGTTTTGATGGCGTCGAATTGCACTGGAGAGCGCTTATTTTCAAAAATGAAAATTATAAAAAATAGGCTTCGAACTACAATGGGACAAAACCGTATATCAAAGCGATTGAATTGCCAGCGATTTAGAGAATTTTCGCAAGGTTGCACTTGTTAGCGCTTTAATTTAATTTAATTTATATATACGCGCGTTTGTGGCAAAAATAATTGAAACACCTAACTGAAATTGTTAATTTTATTTGGAAAATAAAGGCCCCCTTCACTCATTTTTGTTGCCCCAGGGCCTCCAGACCTCTAAATTTAGCCATGTCCGGAATGCTCTTCTGAATTTCAATGCACCGCCTACGTTCATTACGCTGATACCCTTTCAATGCGATCGATTACTTTCCTTTCCTTCCTCTTGAATCCGTGAAGGATATACCCCACTCAATATTCTTGGCTTTACACTTGACACTTACATTATGAGCAAACTCATATCTCGAGTCCGATTCGACTAAATTAATAAACTTTTTCAAGACACTAAAAGCAAATGATATCAGCAGTTCGCCATGTCCCATTCCATAACCTTCAAGAGAGACTAATTTCAAATTCAAGTTTGTAAAACAAATTCCAAGAAGAATCTTAAAAATTTCATCTTACGACGGTGATTTCGCATAACATAACAACTCCACAATTCGAGTCCTCTGACAGAACATCAATTTAAACTTTTTCGTTTCGCTCTTCAATTTAATAACTCTTCAAGTAATCGCAGATTCGTAAATTCTTTGTCTGGAAATTAACATAAACTTTTCAATTTAAAACAATTTTCCGAATTCAAATTGAGCAGAACCAAACCGATATAGATACACAACTCCGAGGTCAACCACAGAAATATATACCTTTTGAAGTATCCCTTTGCATTACTCGGAGGAGCATATGTCTAAATTTTGAAAATAAAGGCGAAAACATCATCGTCACAATCGTCCTTATTACATTCCTTCAGTAGAGGATCATTTGGCACATTATTAATAATACCTCCCTGGGATATGAAATATGTATAACTTTTCATATTTATTAGATGTGACAAATAGCAGGAGTCCTTTTCGTATTGCTAATGACTCATGAGGTTGATTAAGTAAATTCCCACTTTCCACTTAACTGAATCCTTTTTTTTTTTCATCTCTACCATCAGAAATGTATTATTAACACGTGGTTTCCTTTTTCTTTTATTACAGGTTTTGGTCCAGGTGTATCACCAGCTCCAGCGTCACCAACAAAAAGGCCACTAAGTCCGGACCATCCAAATCCGGCACTTCCAATTACCGAGGTAAGTAGCTGAGAGAAATAAAACAAAACAAAAATGTAATCCTTGCTAAAAGTCTTGGAATACTACCAAACAGGGAGACTGACTGTTCCCAAAACTTTACACAAGGACGAAAATTTAATGAAAAACTTTTTGACTTTAACTTGTCCAAGAGGGACACCGATTTTATCGGGAGAAAAACAAAAAAAAAATACTTCCAGTCCCTTTTGAAGATAATCCTTGGAGCTGGGCAGTAACATCCTGCTTTGGTGTTTAAGGTTTTAATGTTTTCCCCTTTTCTGGTCAAAGGGTCCTCGGAAATGGAATAACAAAAAAAGAGGTAACAATGGGTCGATGTAGCTCAATCTATCAAAATATTAACGATTGCGAGTTGTTGGAATGGAAAATATTTACGGAGGTGTCTGCCGCACAGTGAAAGGCTTCCTAATAATTTGGTACTTTATGCAGGAGTGTGAGTGACAGATTGTATTGATTTGCAAATTGTCGATTATGAAGGAGCCCTCCCCCCCCCCTCGATGACATGGAAGGAGTAATTGAAGATTTATGTTGTGTTTTCGAGAGGATAAGATGTGTGCGTTCAATAATGGGTTATCCTTGATTATTTATTCATTAGGTTTGTCTGAAATGTGTACGTTTTGTTGCTTTCAAAATTGAGCATAATATTCTCCAATTAAAATGATGTCATGGACGAGTATTAGTTGGATGAAATCATCTGCAACACGTGCCGTCGACTGAAAATTGCTTTGTTTTTTATTGAGTTGAGAACTTAAAGGTTATTGGAATATTTTTTGGCTCGGTTTTGACACGGCAGCGATGGTGGAAAGGTTATTTTAAGGTCCAACGAGGATATTCATTTTCTCGTTAGCAAAGGTCAAAGGGGTAGATAGATGACAGCAAATGTTGAACAACCAAAGTTTGATTGGATGTACACTTCTCGCTATTTTGCATTTTGTTTCACTTTACTTCACTGCAATCGCAGCTTTAAAACCGACGAATAAAATGCAGCCGCCGCTCTATTCGACAAAAAGAAATAGAAACATTCTTGACCTGTAAAACAAGTACAAAGAGAGAGAGAGAGAGAGAGAGATAGAGAGAGAGAGAGAGATAGAGAGAGAGAGATGGCGAGAGAGAGAGAGAGAGAGAATGCAAAAGTGCAACAGTCAGCTGCGAATGGGCTCGTTAACAATTCCTATTGGCAAAAAATAATTTTGATTGAAAATGTTTGAAGAAGGAAAATAGCCGCCAAGCAGTCTTTTTTAGGATGGAGATTGCAAAACCAATTTTTGGGATAAGAGAGATTGTGCAATAAAAGAAATGTTTTATTGGGGAATTTAACAATTTATTAGGAACAACGAAATTTTTTGTTGGAAAATATCACAGAGTTGGGGAGCTCTCAACATCGCTTTATAACACCGTAGACGTTTACGGGCCGAACAAATTTCTTTTCGTCACAAACGAGAAGTCTTAATGCAAGGTTTTTTAAAAACAAAATCAAATATGAAAATGTACGGAATTAGAAACTAAAAATTTAGAATATAATTGAGGTAAAGGGTTATCCATCTTGAGGTTTAATGTATATATAACAAAAATAAAACACACGAATTTGAAAGTGAACTTAAAATTTGTATTATCGGTTAAAGGAAGAATTCATGGCATTTACTCTTTGAAAATGATATCATGTAAATGTTGGCCACGACTACGTCTGAGGTGGTCCATTCGGAAGGTCCAATTTCGGGCGACTCGTTCGAGCATAATGTGTGCATAGTGTTGGCTTCCAAAGCATCAATCGTAGCTGGCTTATTCCTGGAGATCTGAGACTTTACATATTCCCAAAGAATATAATGCAAGGGTGTGATATCGCACGATCCAGGCGGCCAAACGCAGCAAAACGTGAAATTAAGGGCTCACTAAAATTATTTCTCAACAAGTTCATTATTTCACGCGCTGTAGGGCTTGTAGCGCCATCTTGTTAAAACAAGAGCTCATCGAGATTATGGGCTTGTATTTCAGGAAGCACACAGTCCGTTAACATGGCGCGATAACGGTTACCATGATAAATATCCGCGTATACACTCATCTATAGTCTCACCTGGATGTGGTCTAACCGGTCGAGTATTATCCACTAATGTACACTGGGACTCTAATTTGCGTATGTTATTGGCAATAGTGGTTTCAGTAGGCCCATTATGCGCACATTTCTTACAGAACGCTGTAAGAAATGTAATGCAGCTGAACAATTTGGGGACGCTCTTGTGGTGTAAGTCTTTCCATGATGGCTTGCCAAACGACACTGAACACAAATGAAAAAGCAGTTTGATAAGCAGCGTGATCTTTCAAAAAAGGCTATTGAAAATCAAACCTCACGATGAATCACCCATTATAACGTTAAAATTATTCCGATGGCGCGTTATTTAACTATTCGCTTTAAGGAAGAGGAAAATTAAAGGGAAAAAATCACTCTACTTATCTTCTGATACTTCCTTTATAAGTGGTAGTTTTCTGCCAACTCAATCAATAGAAGTCCGGGTCCTGTTTTGACATAAACTTTAAAATATCTCTCTTATAAAATTTCTGATTAAACACTATTGTGACTTCTTGAAACATGTTCTATCTCACTAACCGCACTGACAGATTAGCTTCAATCACTTACACATACGCAGTCAGCCATCTATTTCTTCTTGAATTTTCATTTACTAATTTGGATTTAATGTCAGTTTGTACTGCTCACCTATTTTTCAATGGTTCTTTGTGATTTTTCAAAATGTTTTTAAATAGGTTCCAAGTATAAGCTAAAGAAGTCCTGAGCTACGATAAGTTTTTACCCACAACTAAACCTCAGTCATTCACAATAGTTTTCTCGCTATGTTTGCTAGTAATTGCTAGTGATTGATTGAGTTCGTCTTTATTGCCCTGGCTAGATAGATTTTCTACATGCATTTTCTTAATAACTCTAGGAGATGAAGAATAAGCATGTACTACAAAGGGAACCTGGGAAGACTTAGGGATCTCAGATAGTTTAAAGTGGAACTTTACAATTTAAACTTCTACCTTGTTAGATGATAGGTGGGTTTTTGGCGATATAGGTACTGAAACCTGGATGGACTTCCATTTGATTGCATACGTAACCTTGGGCTACACGCTAAACCATCTCCTGCTGACATAAATATTCATGGAGTGTCAAAAAAGTTCCAATTACACTTTCAAGAAGTTGAGGATGAAGATTGCAGAGCTAATGATATGTACAATTTCCAACAGCGACCTTGCTTTGACAGGGCTTAATCAGGGCTAGGCGATTTATAGAGGACGGTGAACTGAGGCAGCTTATTGATAATTGAAAAGAAAGCGGCATTAAAATCTTGGTCAAAGTGCGTTTCTAAGAACAGAAATAATGAAGCTTACCTTCAATTGAAAGACACACACTGCAAACCCTCACCAAGAAGAAGTGCACTTAATGAGTGTCTTCATCCAACTTTTAGATAGCTGCACAGAGAATTTCAAAAGTCGCGGTTCGAAGGTAGAAAAGAGCTCAACTACTCCAACCTAATGTTTGGGTGCAATGGCAGGAAAAGTCTACCGTCTTCTATGACCGTCGTATAAGCATAAATTAAGGCTTTACATGTCAGCAGAACGTACGGTTCTTAATGTTAAATAATGTTCAAGAAGTGTGAATTCAAATTGACAGCATCTTATTTGAAATATAAGTTCCAAAGTGTCCTAGAAAACTTCCACCTCAAAAATTCATTCGAACAAAAATGGGACTATGAAGTTGGCTGGACGAACCCCGCCAAAAAGGCTAAAAAAATGCAAAAGAGTGTCAGGCATTTTACCAGGTGCATTGGCTGCTCTTTTATTTCCTGAGATTGATCATCAGACCAAATGGGTCAGTTTTTCAACAAAGTTTTTGGAAGATGAGATTTTGTGTTTCCGCATTTTAAAGCAAGCCTGACCAAATCCAACACCAAATCACCCAAATTTAGAAAATGTCACATTGGCCAAGAAACGAGCATCGTCGCAGAAGACAAACACGAATTTTTAGTCTTTGGTGTTAGTTAATTCTTTTTATGATGAAATGTCAATGCTAACTGAGCATGTTTGACTTTTTTGAAACCAAGCGTGAGTTGTCAAAAATAGAACACTTGAAATTTTTTGTTTTGATTCATGGTAAACATGACGGGATCCTGACAAGTCGAATTCTTTGAAGTCTGCTATTTTATCATTTCTTAAAAATGATTTAATTTCTATCAACGAGAAATGTTCTAGGAATAAGAGTAGTATTCTGCTAAAGCTAAATAACGGAAGAGTGATTAATGAAATCATTGACTGAAAGACCGAACAAATTCTCGTATAAGTGACTTCCTAGTCTATGCGGTACTTCATTTTATAGTGAGTTTCAATTTTCTCTTTACATGCTTCGTAATTATATATTGAGAATTTCTTTGGAAACTTCTTATACCAGGAATATTTGAAACTGAAATTTTAAAATGCTGATTTCCATAGTAAAATGCATGCACCTGATGTTCACTTCCACTAGACGGCTGCAGTGGGTGGATCAAATAGAATGAAAAATGTCAAAACTTATCAATAACATTTCGTGTATTTCCTACCCGATCGTCAGTTTAAGTATTACTTCTTCTTTCACATGAGCCATTCAATCCGAGTTGAATTCAATTTTAATTCCATGTAAACGAAAATCAAAACGAATCAGGATGGAATAAATCAGATATCAGCATTTTCTGTTATCGAATCGAAAAAGAGAGTGCCAAACCAAGTCTGGCTTAAGTTAAAAGGAAAAGTCTAAGCGATTCCCGGACCTAAGGAAATAGAATCGGAAGTGGGAAATGGTATATTCGTACCAAACATGACATCACAATAGCGATGGGGAGCAACCATATAAATGTTCTTAGCTAAATACCATTCACTCCAAATCTCCAGCTCTATGAACGAGCCCAAACTACTGCGAGTACCTGGACCTGGAGGTATTGGCGGTGATCAAAAAAGTTAATAATTTTTAGTCACTAAGTGTGACTTAAAATTCAACTCAATTTTTTTAGAAAAATGCATGAAACTATTGTGCCAAAAACTGAACCTTCCGCTCTTTGCGTCGTCAAACAAATCGCCTGGCGAGCTTTGGACGTACTTTTTTAATTCAGTTTATCGCGGCCGATAGTTGAGCGATCTGCAGGAATCTTGAGTTACTTAACTCAGATAGATTAGTGTCCTTCCGTTTAATTCAGATGAAGAAATGTTCTCTTTATTGCATAGAAACACAATAACATCCCCGAAGACATACTTGGCATTGACTGCCAAGTTGGAGCATTTATTTTCGAATTAATCATTTTCTCATAGTGGGGTGCAAAATACGTTGTCGGTTGAATTGTCGAAGAAATTGATCAACGTCTTTGCGATCGAAAGATGTTGGTGTTGATGTTGGTTGGATGAATGTGAAGAAATATAATTTCAGTATTTATTAAAGAAATAAAAAAAATGAAACAAATATTCCACATTATAGGTTTGTTCCAACACGATTTCAAACGATCAGCAAAATTGTTTCTGATAGTAGAAACAGTCAGAGGATTTTTTACTCAGTTGCCTTGCCTTTGCCTTGCCGTTTTCAGTTTAACTTAGACTTTAGTTCGTGCCTTTGTTCTGTGGAGGCGGTTGCTTATGAATAGGAAATAAACAAAAATGAAAGGTTTGGTATGAAGTAATTTGAAGCATTTTGTTTACTATGCAAGGACATAATTCTCAATTTTTGTAATTTTGTTTAAATTATACATGGAAGTGAGATGTTTGTTTTATACTTCGCTTGACCATTTAATTAAGGGAACTTAAACGTATTTTGAAGCATTGGCTAACATCTCTCAGACTATACACATATACTATATCGAATTATTTTTCGACTTATGGACAATTTATGAACATACAAAGAAATCATTTAAGAGTAGGGTCTACCTCCTCAGTATTGTATTCTTTGATGTCTAATTTAAGGTGTCTAGGACATTTCCCAAATATGTCATTGGAACTTTGAAAAAGGTCATTGAAACCTTAAAAAAGGACTTAGTAATAAAATTTCCTTTGATTCGTTACGTTTCGAGTCTTCCAAATCTATATCCATTTTCAGGACTTCAGCGTACAACTACACACGATTGAGTAAGCAATTCAGCGTGAGTAACACTCACTTAGTAGTCAGAGAACTGCAAAAAGAGTTCCAACACGCAAACAAATTTGTGATTAGGTAATGTTCGAGCATGCGCAGTAAAAAATCACAAACTGGTCAGAAACTAGTTTGTGATTCGGTGTTGGAACAAACCTTATGTATTTTACATACTGAATCAGACCGAGTAATCTACCTCATGTAATCTAATTGTAAGTAAAAAAAACTCATATATATTAAATTCTAATCTACATGACAACCCAGATGTCAATAGATGTCTAAGTTTAAGTCGGCATTATTTCAAAACCTAGTCTGTTGCCGAACAACTGAAAATCCAAATGATCGACTCTCCAGAGTTCCGATTTTGTTTTGAAGAAGATAGTAGAAGCTAAATACATTTGATGTGAATATGTCCAGCCGGATACGGTATAAGACGAAAGATTTTCTTTGGATTGGTTAATGAATTCCTCTTCTAGCGTTATCAATATCATACGGAAATTAGAAAAATGGCTTGAATAACTGCATCTCTGATCTTTTCATTGCCATTTTTCTAACATCAATTTGATACGTCACCGAAAAACTCTCGCCAAAGAGAACATACCATATTGTGCAGAATGAGACGCAAATGGGGTACCATAAGAGATCAGACACAACCAAGCTATACTATTTCTAATTTCGCTCAGCCTTTAATGGTCTACAAGCTATGTGTCAAAATAAATATACCCTTAGGATCGGTATTAAATATGACTGCCAATGTTCAACTCAATTCCTAAATACGCTAAGAATGAAATCTGGATCAAGTTTTGATTCAGATTCATTTCTGTCATCTGAATTTTAATATTCAATAATTCGGAAAGCAAACATCGCTTTCTACTTTTGCAGCAAGACTTTCGGTAAAAACTGGGGACTTAAACCAAAGATGGTTCTTTAGATGTACACGGTTTCGTGGTTGGGTTTCGTGAAGGGAGAAATCTCCACACACTTCAGAGTGAAGGCAGAGTCCAGGTGGAGGAATCTGACGAACTGCGTCATTTCTAGGAAGACAACAAAACTGAAACCCCAAAATCTCATAAACAGAACGCGAGGGGATGTCGCTAGCCTAGTGGCCGTAAGTACGGGCTGCCAAGCTCGGCATACCCCACAATACCCACTGCCGCAGCTGCAACCATGCTTATGAGAGTGAAACAGTCTTTCCCCTTCCACGTGGATGCATGGCTTTGGCTAAGACTAGACGCAGGACGTTGGGTACACCATTCTTCGATGACTTTTCAGATATCTCGGAATTGGGTCTCAATGATATCATTACTTTTCTCAATTCCACCGGTTGGATCTGAGTTTAGACAACCAATACGCTTTCCCTTAAGGTCATTACGAGCGGTGGCATCAAAACGGCGATATAGCGCTACTTGAGTTTTTCTTAGTAAATATGAAAACCAGCCACTTCACCTACCTACCTAATATTCAACCCCTCTCGTCCACAAAAATTGGTTTTTTAACCCAAAACAAAGTAACGTGTAGTCGTCAAAAAAAATATTTCTATCAACAACAATCCTAGATAATCTTTCAACTGAAATGGCTTCAATTCAAAGATTCAGTTATATTTAGCTTTTTAGGACGCGTGCCTTTATCGCATCAAAGTGTATTTTGCGAAAACCTCTACGACTTGGCTGTGTCCATAAATCATAATGGGATCCTTTGTACATAAATCAAAAGCTTTCCTCTATATTGATGGATTTACCAGAATCAAGTATTGTTTCTGAAATAATCCCCAGCAAACTGTTTTATATGAGCTTAGTTTTTTTTTCTGTGTTCTGTTCTGTCGTTGTGGTAGGAGTATGTCCAGAAATCCCAGAAATGACTTTCATCTAACACACGCTGCCCTTCCTTTAGTCGTCATATTCATATTCGATGAGCCATAAGCCAATAGGTTTAGAAGTATTTATCTCTCTACAATATACAGGTCCTTTATTGAACTTCCTGTGCGTATGTATGAGTATCCATGTACTCTAGTATACAGCCACTGTGTGTAGGTACAGGACAAAGTTAATTTTGTAGCAGAAAATGGAATATTGTTCTACCGTTGTAAAATTTAATTCGATTCCATTGTCCTCTAGATGGGGAAAAGTGAAACACTTCAACTAAAATAGTAGGTAATTAAGTCGAGTACTAAGTACCCGACTTTTTACAAGGGAGCATATTTTTTTGTTCGAGTTTTTACTTTCTTGGACGAAAAAGGATTAATAAAACTGAAAAAAGTTCGTTTAACAAAGAAAGCAAAGCAATGAAAAGGAAAACACGAATAGAAGTTCTCCATTGGACTGCACGAGTGCGAGTACGAATACGAGGACCAATTCACATTCTTGCACTTCCGCAGAGTACATTCGTGGAATCTGTCTTATTTTTTTTTTTGATTACTCTTACTGTGTTTAGTCAGCTGTGCGAAGGGTTCTCTCATGCAGCTTTAAACATTTCTTTGATGTTCCTTAAAGAAGATAAGGAGAAATAGTGTGTTCGACAGAAACTACAAAAATGATTCTGTTTTATTTGGTTGGAGTCTTGTGGTCCAACGAAAACGCACGACTTTTAATTGTAAATAAAACAAAAACTTTTCAGAGAACTATCTTAACATTTTTAACTTTCTCGTATACTAATACTAAAGAGAAAGTTATTGCGATCGTGCGGAAATTTCGAACTCAAACTGAGTATGAGGGATGATATTACGACTATAGAGAAGTCCAAAAAAGTGGGTCCGCCAATTCCGTCCGTCGGTCTGTCTGTCTGTCCGGTCGCCGTATGGCGAAACGGTTCGACGGATTTGCTTCAAAATTCCTATATAAGGTCCTTGGGGTTACATCTCGAGGCATCTTTTTAGTTTTTGCTTTATCTTTTGAAATAACGGTACCTGCCGTACAATTTTTTTTTTTTTGTGAAAATCACTTATCACTATTTTTCTCTAAAGTGGTTTCCAGGGTTTCCGTCATTTTTTGTACTAACGATATTTGGGATGGGGTCAAAAATTCTGCATACTCAGTTTTTGGGAAAAAATAATCGATTAACGGTAATTTTTAAAACCGACAATATCTCGAAAACTAATAAAGGCAACTTCAAAAAAATTTACATAATAATAACTTAGATTTTTTAAATAATTTTTTTTCATATAACGATTTTCTTAAATTTAAATTAAATTCGTTTTCACAAAAACGGGTCCAACGATTTTGATAGTTTTTTTACATTTTGAACAATTATGTTAAAAGTGTTCAATGTGCGAAATTAAATAAAAATCGTAAGTACCGTTGAGAAAATCGAATTTTTAAAAACCTAAAAAGTGATTTTAATAAATTTGTCACCATTAATTTTCGATTTAAAAACGCATCTCATGTACCGAGAAAGTTTCGTAAGACGTAGTCGTGCGCTTTATTTACTATGGTAGAAGGATGTATGACAATTATGTGTGAAACGAAATTTCGGGCAAATGCTCGCCACGGCTTCGGTGGCATACATATATCCAATGGCTCATATTTTCCATGACTCAGAGACATAATTGAGGTTCAATGTCGTTAATGTGCCAAATTATTTCATCCTTTAGCTTTTAAAAAAAGGAGCTACTGTTTCGTTGGCTGTGTGGCAAGTGGCACCATTCTGTTGGAAGCACATATCGTCCAGGTACATATCCTCAATTTCTGGCCACAAGAAGTCCATTATCATCTTACGATAGCGAACACCATTCACGGTAACTAATTGGCCGATCTCTTTTTCGAAGAAGTGTGGCTCGATGACTCCGCCGGCGCATATACCGCACCAAAGAGTCACTCTTTGTGCATGCACAGGTGCTTCCACATTTCCTACAATACCAGTTTGCTGAAATTTGCAAATTTTGAAGCCTGGTTTGAGCAAATGTAGAACAGTGACCGTGTCGTTTTGCCCTCTCTATATACTCAGACGGCCAAGGAGTACTCCAAGGCAATTTCTTCAAATTTTACCACAAACTTCACTGGAATTAGTTGATCATTCTCAATTAACCTACCTTAACCTTAACGTACTGGAAAGGCACTGCTTTGGAAACAGGACCATCACCGTTTGTTCTGACAATCAATTGCTATGAATCAATGCAGGAAGTCGTTAGACGAGATATCATCTAATAACACAGTAACTCTGTGCTGGGTGCCCGGGCACAATAATATAACGAGGAAGCGGATAAGCTTGCAAGGACAGAGTCAGATATGAACGCCTCAATAGCACTTAAAGCAATAAGTACACCGCTTAGTTTGATTGCACAAAAAATCGAACTCGAGTCCTTGAGTAGAACTAACCTACAGTGCAGACATACCACAGAGCTATGGCCAGCGCAAAACAAAAATAACGCACGACGAATACTGCGTAAGTTGCAGGAACGTTTGAAGAAATTGAATCTGTTCGTCACATGTAAACCACGGCAGATACTTCTGCAATGAACCCTAGTATGTAAGCAAAGTCGAGCTAAAAGATCTTCTTAGATCTGTGTTCAAATCAGAATGGTTCTAAGAGAGCGACACTTTGGGCCTCTAACAGCGGTTTCTTTTTGTTTATTGCCGGTAGTTTTTGTTTGCAAATGGACATAATGGACCCAATTCGCTGGTCTAAGAGAGCCGTGACCAGCAAGGACATCCACCAACCTACTTACCTACCTTTGTGGGGTCAGAACCTACCAATAAGTGGCATAAAATAAGCTATGACTATGGTGATGGTTAAGGCAGTGCCATTCAGTTCCACGGCAGCCAGGACAATGGCAACTATTCAGCCGGCGTTGATTCTAAAGGACCTTATCCTAAGTGCCGACATCCATTTTGTAAGCCGTCGGTGTATATGGCGATCTCATAACTCTTGAAAACTTAATATGGGGCTCCAGTAGACCGAAAAAGATTGCTTTTATCTATTTCCTTAAGCAAACGTAACATTATGATCCTAACTGACTTCTCACGAGATTTTTCTTTACTACCTCCAATATCTTAAGAAAATTTGCAAAAGCTCCAATGCAAAAGCTATAATGTTGCCTTACCCCATCCATAAAGTCTTAATAAGAGTCGCAGATAGTTGCGTGGGCCTGCAGTTGCGTTCCTTTCGCTAATACTACTAACGAGTAACCAGATAAGAAGGAAAAGAAACATAATCCTGGTTAACTTCATTCTGGTTTTTTTATGCTACATTGGTGCCATTCTGTATGGAATAGCACGGCCGTGTGGACCTAGGACTTGACGTAGCCTTAAAGAAAATAATCGAGACATATCAAGTCGCATGATCGCTTTGCGGATGACCCTTCTCCTTCAAAACTTCGAGCGTTGCGTCGCTGGTATGGCATGTTGGAATCACAGCGCGGATATATCGATGTCGTCGATATATCCGAGATCATTTGACAATTTTGCTTGTTCACATAGCCGCTGAGCCAAAAATTGGCCTCATCCGAGAAGATAACCTTTTGGCCAATATCCGGATCTCCAGCCAACATTTTCAGCGCCCAATTACCGAACTCACAGCATTGTCTATGGTCGTCCGGCGTCAATTTTACTCGTGCTAAAAAAGTAGGATCAAATCCAACCGCAAAAAAAAGTGGCTATGCCAAATTCAGCGCTTAATCTACATTTCTTCCAAATGAGCTCATTTGATACTTCTCAAAATAGGACAATCTCCAATTAAATGCTCGACATCTTTCACGCGCAAATTGCATATCCGATCTATGCGGATAAATGAAGAAGTTCCCCTCTAACCTTAAAAATTCATGATATCATTATCCATACTATTTTGGTCATGGAAATAGTTTTGCTCCATAAGATCATGGTTGAGTAACCGATAAGTACATCTGCTTTAACTCTGTGAGCTTCATCGATATTCCTTAACAGCTCCTGTATTCATAAATATATCCTTTCCACAATTCTGCATATTTCCTGCAATGAGCAGTAACGGTGCGTCATAGAGACATTTAAGACTATGTCTACCCAAGACATAGTCTTAAATGTCTGTCCCTGTTGCCATTTCAGGGTTCATTTCCTTTTTTTATAAAAGATAAAGTACACGACTGTGTCATACGAAACTTTCTCGGTACATGAGATTGAATCGAAAATGAATGGTGACAAATTTATTTAAATCAAATATTTTAATTAATCACTAAAACTTAAATTTTATCAAAAATGGCGCTTACGAATCAAAATTTCCGCGCGATCGCAAAAACTTTCTCTTTAGTATACTAATGTATACGAGAAAATTAAAAATGTATTGTTCTCTACTCTTTCACTCCTTGAAATTTACCCTTATATTAAAACTACTCATACTACTCAACTTTAGACACAACCCCGATTGTCTCATGCCCCTTAGCCTTTAGTATAGAGTCGCTCGAGCAACTTGTAAGCCTTGAAAACATTTTTATATGGCAGAAATAGACGCGTCTTATGTGTCCATTCATCATATTTGAGAATATTAAATGTAAAACTGGAATTGCTTTTGAGTCCTCAACATGTTTCAACAGAGAGAATAGTCATCTGACAGTGGAATGGCTACATTATGATTTTGTTTTAAACATTTAAAATAGCGAGAAGTTTGGATGTACTAGTTATTATTAGATAAACAAACATATTCTGTTTTATATCATTCGGGTTTTGTTTGGTGGGGTTGGTTTGGCATGCATGCAAATCAAATTGGCAATATTCATGCTGCTAGCCAATTTAAAAGGCTTTCCAAAAAAGTTTGCGACCTTGTAAACCATTATAAAAGAAACATCCAGAGTTTGTGTTTTAACGATTTTTACTTCGTATTCATTAACTATTTCTTAGGGCTATTGCGCGATTATGATTTAGAATGCACAGGGTGCTCAGTTTCAACAAGTAAGAGTGAAAGGCATACATAAGTAGAGTCATTTTGTCTACCCTAGACATTTTGGTGCGGCACGTCACTAGCCATGAGTTCCTTCCAGGTCCATACGGAATAATCATTATTTCAGATTTATCAACGTTGACTTCGAGGTAATAAGTTCCTTCAAATGATTCAAATATGATTTCGTCCTGACGGAATGTTGTGGGGTCATCAATGAAGTTTGAAAAGAGGAGTGGTTTAAGCCCACTTGCTTAACCCTTATTTCTGATTCAAACCAGTTGGATATTTGTTCAGGTTTTTTATGATGCTAAGAACTTGCGTATATACAGGATGTTTGTTTAGCGGTATAGAACTTCGAATTGAAATAAAACACACGAAAATCGTTTTAATGTCCATCAATTGGAAGGATAATTTTATGCCATTAATGTTTAAATATGATTTCGGGCATGTGGCCACCACGGCTGGTTCGAATAAAGACAAGTCTAGAGGTCCAATTTTTAACCACTTTTTCAAGCATTTGGGGCTGTATGTCGGCAATAATTCCACGCATGTAGGCTTCCAAGTCCCCTAACGTTTCTGCTTTATTGGCGTAGGCGAGCGACTTCACATATCTTGGTGGCCAATTTACAGATCCATTCCGCGAAATTATGCGCTCATCGAATGTTTCCTTCAATAAATCGATTGTGAAGTGCGCTGTGTGGCATGTAGCGCCGTCTTGTTGGAACCACATCTCATCCACATTCATGCCATCCAATTCGAGAACAAAATAGTCGGTTATCATGGCTCTACACCGGTCTCCATTAATGGTAACTGACTCTCCAGCATCATTTCGGAAGAAGTATGGCCCTATGATTCCACCAGCCTATAGAGTAGTTTTTGTGGATGTAATGGCGTATCAGTGGTTCCATGTGGATTCTCTTCACTCCAAATGTGGCAATTTTGCTTGTTGACGTAGCCATTTAACCCAAAATGAGCCTCATCACTGAACAAAATCTTACGATGAAAATCATCATCGATATCAATCTCATTTTCGGCCAAAACACCAACAACACGACGCATGGTCTCGCGGCTATAATTCTTGCACGAGCTGGATCTTGTAAGGTCGTAAGAGGAGATGTTTGCGCAAAATCTTCCATAAATTTGATGGACAAAGCTCCAAAAGCTCGATTCATTCGGATCCTCTTCAACACTTTGCTCTACAGCGGCAATTGTTTCTTCGGTGCGCACTGTTTGACGTCTCTGCGGATGCATATTATCACATAGGGTAAACGTAAATGTAGTGTGAAAACGATCCATGGTTAACCGAATTAAATGCTCTGTTGGACGATTTGGTCGACCATAAAATGAACCGAGCTTGCCGTAAACTTCGCGAACTGAATCATTATTTTCCAATTAATTGGCACGATTTGCAAGCGTTGTTCATTTGTCAACCTGTTCATGATGAAATGGCAAACCAAACTGAACATAAATGACATTAGAGTTGCCAGATTTGACCACAATAGGTCAGTTTTATCTCTATTCGAAAAACCAACCTCTAAATAAAACACCCTTTACTACTAGATTACTTAACTTGCAAAATAAAGCCTTTCTGTTGATAGTATCCAAAGCTGCCTTAAAATCGACAAAGAATTCGTTTTTGCCCTTATCATGGTAAGTTCGTGTTATGCTTGCCAGAGAGACTATGTGATCCACTGTTGAGAATGATTACTCTTTTCTGAAGTTCTGAAATTCTCTCTTCTTTAATTTATGTGTTATCTATAAAGAGACTTCAATTTCCTACCAACGTTGACAAGAATTAATGATAAAAATTCAAAAGTTGTTCGTTCGTAAATATGGTGACTGAGCACCGTTTACTATTGTCACCTGAAATTTATTTTTTTTAAATAAAAAAATTTAATTATCATTCTTCGGTGTATTGTCGCGATATGATTACTAATCGAATGAGCCGGGATTCAATGTACTGTACACACTTTATTGGATCATCCAATTTGGTTGGTCTTCATATATGGACTGGCTATCGTTTGGTATTCCGATACTGGCTCAACAGTGCAGATTCACAGACGTTAATGTTTGAACGGTTTTATGGAAATGAACTCCTTATTGAGATGTTTTTCGATCCGTAGTTTCTTTCCGTTGCTAATTCTTTCAAGTTTCGGTGTCAGTATTAATGTTTTTTCTATTTGACGTGAAATATAAGATACTTGGCGCTTTATAATTATTAAGTCATGTCTGACTTGACTTAATAATAAAGTACTTTAAATAACGTGACGGCCAAAGAAGCACAGAGTCTAGCAGAGTAAGGCGATTTGAAAGCCTTTAACTTGAACTTGAAGAACTTTTCTCTCGAAGGAGCCTAGTACTAACATGCCGGGTATTGTTTGAACATTCTGTTCAGACTACCTGGTCAGAACCTAGAAATTAGTAGCATAAAGTCATAGCTTAACTCTTGAAAACTTAATACGGAACTGAAATTTACTCCAGTGGATTCAACAAGCTTAACAATTTATCGAACTAGCAGACCGAAAAATATCATTATGATTCTAACTGACATTCTCACTGGATATTTCTTTATATCATAGATTTGTGCAGGCTTTGCCTCAACCCGGCATTTTCCCTAAACACACCTTTCCGGCTTATCGTTCAGCACTCGGCGCGGTATAAAAGATTTGGCAGAATAAGGGTTCTATAGAAGTTAGTGTTTTGGATCCTAACCGAAGTAGCAGCGGCTTTGTAGGGTAATTATTCGCCGAATCTCCTCTAAGATGACATTCGTAGAGTCGATGTTTACACCGAGGTAGATGAACTCCTTAATTACCTCGAATTTTGTGGACAGATTCTTGTTTGTTTGTCTTGTCCTCATTTAACTTTAAGGCCAAACGATTTTTTTCTGTTCTTCAATATCCGTAAAAGCATCTATCACGGCACTTTGGGAGCGTCAGATAATGTCAATGTCGTAGCTGGACTTTTGGTCTGTTGTCTGTTGTCTGTTGTCTGTTGTGCCTTAGGCGACAAAATTGAAGAAATTACACTACAGTCCATCGCCTTGTCGAAATCCGGTGCACGCTTGAAAGAGGTCAGATGTGCTGCTGCCAAACATTGCAAAGTGTGTTTCCTACACACTAGTACGTGAAACGGGATAGGTTAGTGGAAGTCTAACTAACGGAATCAAACCTGATCCTTTCATCGGGCACTGCCTCCTCTTCTTCCGATTCGAAAAGTAAGAAGCGATCCAAGCTTGTTAAGAGATATTACCCTCCTCAAGCTCTTGTGTCTGCCAGCGCCCTGTTTACAAATTAAGCCTGTGCTTCTACCAGCATGGATAGTATTACTGGCGGACTGAAATTGGAAGTCGATACTCACCCACGAGTATGAGGAGACGCAACAATAAATGGTGTTGCCCATAAACTTGTAAAGGTTAATGAAGGTGCTTTACCCAATACACAGTGCAACACCACTGGATGGAGCTTTGTCGACGCGGATGTCTCCGATGAGAAGCCTTCTGGGACAACTGTTGTCCCACGCAAACCTTTTTTTTCTTGCTTGCGCTTATGGATGTGGTTATCGTCTCCTTCTTTCGCTTTTGTTGCTAACTTTTGGCATTTATGTCCTCGCTGCGTTTTGCTCCAGACGCATGTACGTGCGTATGTCCCTCTGCCTAGACGGTAGTGCAGATGAGTTTTGGTAATTGTGTCCATGCGCATTCCATGCTAGCTCGTTCCTCACAACGGAGATGCTGCATCATGTTCGCTAGGACTTCGCTAAATGTAATCCATGCTTCGTTCCCCGTAAGCATGAATACTATTACTGCATTCGTCGTTAATTGGCCACTAATTTCTCTTTCTAGAAACATTTTAGCCGTCGTAAAATTCTGGCATTTCGTCAGAACGTGTTCTGCATTCCGAATTTTTCCTTCACAGTGCGGACAGCATGGGTCATCCACGTGCTTTTGTTTATGGAGATACTCTCGAAAACAGCCATGTCTGGGTAAACTTCTGCATGTTTCCTACGGGTCCATTCCGCATTTCGCTATATCTTGGATCAGCGTATGTCTTCCATCTTCCTCTAGTTGTAGTGTTCCACCCGTCCTGCCATTCTGCATGTATCGCCTCGGTTACACCTCTCCTGTCTTCTGGCTGGTTTGCAATAAGCACCACAGGCCTTTTAATTTCGAGATAGATTTCGATAGGCAATCGACCAGAAATTACACTATTCGTTTCCGCTGAAACCGTCCTGAAAGCTCAGCATACTCTTACGGATGCAATCCAGTGTACCGAGTTAATTCTTCTCATGTACGTTTTTCGGTCTGTTGCAGGTTTCCTATATTGGTGACGCATCGTGGGTTCAGTGGTAGAATGCTTGCCTGCCATGCAAACCATAAGAAAACGTAAATTTGTCAATGTCAATCGCCTTTTTATTACTAAAGGGTGATCCATTTCGAGGTTCCCTACTTTTTTAAAGAAAAAAACACAGAAAATTCAAATTTAATGGAGAATGTTTATTATCATTTGAAAGAACATTCTTTGGCATTTATTTTTTGAAGATTATGTCTATCAAATGTTGGCCGTTGCTACGTCGCAGATGGTCCATCCGTTGAGTCCAATTTTCGATCACTCGTTCGAGCATTTCGACTGGTAACTGGCGAATGACACGCGTGATGTTTCCCTCTGAGGCCTGAATCGAAGCGTGTTTGTCAGCATAAGCTTTTGACTTTACATATCCCCACAGGAAAAAGTCTAACGGAGTTATATCACACTATCTTGGTGAAATTATGTGCTCACCGAAATGTTCTCTCAATAAGTCCATTGATTGATGCGATGTGTGGGAAGTGGCGTCGTCTTGCTGAAACCAAATGTCGCCGAGATCACGAGCTTCAATTTCAGGCATCAAATAGTCGGTTATCATGTACGATAACGGTCGCCATTGACGGTTACGTTCGCACCGGCATAATTTTTAAAGAAATATGGACCGATGACTCCACCGGCCCACAAACCACACCAAACCGTTGTTTTTTCTGGATGAAGTGGCAGTTCTTCAATCTCTTCAGGTTGCTCTTCGTCCCAAATGCGGCAATTTTGTTTGTTTACATACCCATTGAGCCAGAAATGGGCCTCATCGCTAAACAAAATTTGCCTCGAAAAGGTCGGATCTTCTTGGAACTTTTCAAGAGCCCATAGAGCGAAGCGATGTCGCTTGGGAAGGTCGAGCGGCTTCAGTTGTTGCACAAGCTGTATTTTGTACGCTTTCAATTTAAGATCTTGACGTAAAATGCGCCAAGTCGTTCCATACGTCAGTCCGAGTTGCTGCGAACGGCGCCGAATCGACTCTCTACGGTCTTCGTGTACACTCTCAGCTACGGCCGCTATATTTTCTTCACAGCGTGCTGGACGTGGTCTATTCGGTCGAATATTATCCAATAATGAATGCTGGGTCTCAAAATGGGTGATGGTGTTGCGAATAGTACGCTCAGTAAGACGATTATGTTGACCATAAGTTGAGCGAAGTGCACGAAACACATTCCTCACAGAACGTGAATTTTCATAATAAAGTTGAACAATTTGTAAACGTTGTTCACGCGTAAGTCTTTCCATTATGAAATGCCAAACAATACTAAACAAAAATAACATGACAGCTTGACACGACTCACACGTGATCTGTCAAAAAAGGCTATTGAAAAAAGTATCTCTACTTGGATCACCCGTTATTATTATTTCTCTCAAGAAGTATGGTTGCCTCAACTTACTACAAAAGCGTTTCTTTACCCTTTCGTAACTTCAGCATTTGCTCAGAGAATTTGACAGAATTTATCCCCAACTCCTCGAAATTTAGAAAGTTACTCGAAGTTAAGTTGTTTTCTAAAAAATATCCTAAATTTTTGTGCCCATTCATTTGACCCAAAATTAATTGTTAAATTATTAAAATTATCCAAAAAAATTTAATACATAAAAAAATTAATTTTTCGTTATTGCAATTTCAAATGTAGGCCACTTTAAGTGACAATCTAACAGTTTGGTATCCAGCCAACGATTGTGATGGTGAAAAAGAAGATGAAACAGTATCTGAATCTACTGATAGTCCTGGAACGAAAAAACGTCGGGTAATGACACCCCAACTGCTAACTGTTTCTCGTCTCCTCGTTATTGTTGTATGTTCAAAAGAAAAACGTATCGTCCGTGTCCCGGTTTTCTATCATCCAATTGTGTGGTTTCGTTGTCCTTGCCAGCCATAATTGTGTCGTACTTCCAACTGTGCCCTTACTTTGCAAACACACTGTCATCACCATTCATTCACTTTTGTGTTAGCTGTTTTCCTTCTTCTTGATTTTCCTCACTTTCTACTTGTAATTCATTTTATTTTATTCCTATTTTTCCAGTCACCAAGTCCTGCTATGTCCCGTATGGGATGGGCACTAAGAACTCTACTAGTTTCTGATAGCTCAAGTTGTCTGAAGGATAGAAAAGTAAGTTTCACATTCATTTTTTTTTGTTTCTTTAGGACTACGGTTCCAGAATCACATGTTTGAACAAATTGAAAACTCTTCTTCGTTCACTTTTCTTCCTTAGGTATCGGGAAAATTAATCAGAAAGTGTGCTCCTGGAACAGAATTGGTCGATTGGCTAGTGAATCTATCGCCAATAGTGCACACCAGAGCCCAGGCGGCTGGCATGTGGCAAGCCCTGCTCGAAGAGGGAGTTCTAACACACGGTATGTTGCAAACAGAACGAAATGATGGATGTATATCTAAAATGTTGGCTGTTTGTTTCTCATTTATTTACAGTTAACAAGGAGCAACCGTTTAAGGATAAATGCTTTTTGTATCGATTTCGTTGTGACGAGGACGGCACAAGTGGCGGAGCACCACAAACAGATGATGTTAATGCATCTAACGACCATGTTCGTGAGGCATTAGGAACACTCTTTCAGCGTGGACCAGATGCTACACTTCGCATGATATTAAGGAAACCGTAAGATGGCATTCATACATTGTTTATTTTTGTTATGGAAAGTAGAGGGGTTTTAGCTGAAGTCTTGAGGACTGTGTGTGTGTGTGTCTTGCAAAGATAAATACATATATTGCCGGCGTGAAAAAGTACTGCGCAAATTTGAGCCTTGAGTATGTTGTAAATTAGTTCTGACAGACACGGTGAAGGAAAGCGATTATTAATTGTTATCTCAATTAGTATGAAGACAAAGAAACGGGTTGCCTTCAAATGCTGTAACTTTCCCACCGGCGGCGCGGGGATAATTTCCAAAGAATGAATTTTGAATGCTCGAAAAAATCTTGTATGCACAACTGCAGCAAGTTCTGGAAATTTAATCACGTAAAACTTCGTTAGTCTTCTAACCCTTTCCCTCCTGGGCTATTCCAAAACAACATTTGTTATTGTCTTAAAAATTTTCAGCATAGAAAATATAAGAAACAAATTTTTTGGAAACAAATGTTGTTGGATGTGCTTGTAAAAGGACACTCACAAGGACAAGGATTTTGAGCTTCAGGAGGGTCAACGCAACCCATACTCGCATTGTATGACGTAACACAATTGGGGCAAGGAACATCAATTCGGGCTTCCGCAGTTTTGTCCCATCGGTTCACAGTGCTAACTGGTTGACTGCTAGTGAAACTGTCTAGTTGAACTTTCCATTTTACTATACACAGAGAGGTATCGTTAACGCATACATCTTCAAACCCCTCGCACCTTTTTATCTTGGAATTTTTTGTAAAAGTATAGCTGTTCTGGCGGTTGCTCATCAAAGTTCCAGCCGCATAAATATGTCGGACTTTTCGTTTCTGAATCCTACTGGACGGGACTTATTTTTTACGTTTTGAAGAACAGCAGATCGGCAGAATGGAAAATTGCTGGAATTTGTTTTGGTTGATTTTGAAGCATTTATCTCGTACGCTGTCAATTTTACTGGCTGTACCTTCCAAAGCTGATTTTCTTTTTTTCTGAAAGAAAATGAAAAATGAATCGCTTAGTGAATAAAGTTTTTAAAATACTTCCACTTCTATTTTACGCAATGAAAGTTTTGATTTCATCTATTTAAGGCATCTTATAAGGGCTCTATAAGCTCAATCTTTTGTTATTAGCACAATGAGCCGCTACGTCGAGATCGCGCCCTGAGCTTTATCTTCTTCGGAATTAAATTAAAGAAATCACATAATGGCGGAACTCCTTGTTGGTATCATTTTTTTTGACATTAAAGGCCTCGGTGAGATCTTAAACGATTTTGATGGAGCAGCACGCATTCTCCAACGTCATTTTGAACTCGTGCACGAGTTTGGCGGGGATGGCAACACTACACATCGTGCTATAAAGATCATCTCTCTAGATGCTGCCATTCGCAGCCCTAAAATGGATAAAAAGTTGGCATTTTTGATTTAAAGCTCCTGGGTCTTTTCTACCTATTTCATCGATGGTGGCGGCCTAAAGCTAGCTTATGATAAGGACCAATCAGGTTGTTGATGAACAGCTTTAGGCGTTCACACAAAACAGCAGATAATATCTTATGTGCGATGATCAGAAGACTAACATCTCTGTAATTGGCGCAATTTAGAGGGTTTCCTTCCTTGACCATCGGGCAAACAACTCTAAGGTTCCGTCATTGGCCATACTTACTTTCGACGATATTTTGCAAATCTTGGCTCGAACTTATTTGCAAAATATCGTATAAATATAAGATAGCTCGTTAGCTATTCTACCATCTCCAGCAAATCTGTTGGATATTAGATCGATTCAGGCTATGTAGCCTTGACAGCTGTTTAGCTGCATGAGCTGTTTAGCTCGTCAAACCAGGGGTTTCGTTGTGGTGTCCGAGTAAAATCTGTCACGCAATAGGGGGCATCTTTGATGGCTTTTTAGCAATGCACTGGCCTTCGATACTGGGGTTCGGCGGGATAAGAAGATTAAGCGATCGGAAAAGGATTAGACGATCTCTTGCGATTGTAGCCGTCCGACGTGGAACCTGATTACAGAACTTCCTTGTCTTGCCAGTATTCGGGTTACCTGCATCCGCTCAACAAGGTATTGCTCCGAGTCAATGTTGGCTCTTCGGAGACTTCAGACGTCCACAATACGGGAGGAGGAGGATAGGAAAATGTTCTCTTGCCTAGCACATGGCTAAACAAGTATATTAGCTCACTAGTCGATTACAGGTGCGCCACGAGGAGGCCGTATGTCGCCTTAAACTGTATAGTGCCAGCAATCGTTTCAGCCCAATAAGGACCTTACCTTTTGGATGCAATTCCATGCTTTTCGAGTAGTTCAATCCCAATGTGATCAATCTGATTGACGTTTGATTGATCTGGAAATCTTCATGCTTCCATGGAATGGCTACGACAACATTTCGACCATCAGCGGAATCAATCAACCTAGAGTCTGTTATCGGAGGTGTTGTCGCGCAGGCTGTGTTTTCCGACCGCACTACCAAAAGAGCCCTCTCTTCCTAGCTTTGCGTTAAAATCGGCTAGGACAATTTTAATACCATTGTCAGGACCTCTTAAGAGACTGCTCGAATGTAATGTCCAAGAGCTCGTAGAACTCGTCGTTTGTGTCGTCGTCCTCGATACATAAGATTTCTTGCCTAAGTCTGTCTCTAACGACGAATCCACATCTAAACAAGCGCTGCATTTGCTTCCGGTAGCAATCCCCGGAAGGTATGTATGTCGCAGTTTTTAATTACTTTTTTGCCCGACCTATCCAATGTGGTCTTTTCAGGGATCTAAAATTCCACTGACACAGCCCAAGTTTGTTGTCAACTCACATGTTTGTTTTCAATTGCTATTTCTTTACGGCATCGGTACCTTCGCCTTCAGGCAAACATTCAATTTATCTGCCAAAGTTGATCCTGGAAAGACAGGCAGCGTTTGAAGAAAATTGCCTGACAGCAAAATCATTGCACCACCGAAACACCGTTCATCATTTCGTAAACCTTTCAACCTGCGATTCAAGGCTTCCAATACGCGTTTGTGAGTCATTGTGCACTCGTCCCAGATGATAATCTTACATTGCTGCACTACTTTCGCCACCGCAGAGTTCTTTGAAATATTACATGTTGGTTCCTCATCCACTTGTAGGTTCAATGGCAATTTCAATAGAGAATCAGCAATTCGACTGCCTTCCAATGACGTAGTCGCTATCACAGAAGTGGCGAGTGCCAAAGCAATCTCATATCTCAAACGAATCGTTGGCAAAATCATTAAAATTGTTTTCGAAGAAATGTACTAAAAACCGGATCTTCCCTGATATACAATATACGAATCCATAAGTGCAAACACGGACCGCAGTCTCTTATATACTTACAATAGCTGTAGATATTTAGGGAGACAGTATAAGAGCTTCTGCTTAAAAAATTTCGAAAATTGACCGCAAAATTTTTGTTTTGGAAATGTTCGCAAGATCTGGAACGTTGTGGTCAACTTTTTCGATATTCTAAACAGGGCTGATACCCTACTCCCTACTCATTAGGGCATTTTGGACCTAATGAAAATCTACTGCTAGTGCTGTCTTCAGGGGGGCCGAGCTATTGCCGATGAGATCAGTAGCCGGAAGAGATATCGCCATCTACATAAAACTTCTCCTCTGCATGATAAGAGGCACTATTGAGGAAAAAAGGGTAGGTCTGCCAATCTAAGTTGGTCAAGTGTTGAGGGACACAGGGTACCTAAGGCCACTTTTCGCCAGTAAAAGATCTATGGAGTTAATATAATTAAGCAGGGATACGCTTCCTCCGTATTTCCTTCGTCTCCTGCGGAAACACGCAAAGAGGCTCGGATTATTGGATACGGATTCTGCGGAGATCTGCAGGCGGCTGATTACCTAATCCACATATGTACCTAGTTAATTCGAGGCAATTGCACTTAGTCGAAGCATTTTTTTAAGGAAAACCTTAGAGAAAATAGATGGCATGGACTACAGGGGCCATCTATGTTTCTTCAAACAATTTAGTTGCTTTACCAGGGAAATTATTTAGATTTTTCTGCCTTTTGCATGATCGTGATGAGCGTATAGCTTATTGTTCTGTGATGATTTTGTCTTCACCACACCTCTGTTTAACCTAACCAAGCTTCAGCCAGTTGCAAGCGCGTAACAGGACCTGGGCCAAGCAAAACATTGTAAGTCATTATTTTCATTTTGATCGTAATAATTACTATTAACAAACGTGCTACAAATACCACGCCACTATATCTAATATAATTAATTTCTTAGTTTTAAAAAGCATTCATAATATGTATTGTAAGAACTACTGACCTTTTTTTATAAATATATTGTGCTCAAGCATCCGATGGGTGGCAGCACCGTTCGTAACGTGTTTCGCGCACAAACGCAACCATTACAAAATAGCAAAACTTATCCACATAAAGGGTGATTTTTTAAGAGTTAAGTTTTTCAGGTTGGCAGCACTGGTTAGTAATTGCGTCCAAATGTCATCTGTCAAAGTGAAAAATGTTAAGTATACTCTGCCATTTAATCATGGAAAGACTTACAAACGAGCAACGATTGCAAATTATTGAAATTTATTTAAAGGATGAAAATCCGCTGTTTTATCGAAAACTTCAGCGATGAGGCTCATTTCTGGCTCAACAGAAATATAAATAAGCAAAGCTGTCTCATCTGGAGTGATGAACAGCCACATGCCATTCAAGAATTACCGATGCATCCCAAAAAAACGACAGTTTGGTGTCATCATCGGTCCATTTTTCTTCAAAGACGACCGTGGAAGAAACGTTACTGTCAACGGGGAACGATATCGAGCCATGATACGCGACATTTGAGCTGGCTGAGTTCAACTTGGTTGGCATATGGCTTTATCAAGACGGTGCCACACGCCACACAGCTCGTGAAACAATGGAAGAATGAATTTGAATGAATGAACGGCAAAGGCCTATTTATCGATTACAATAAAAATTTTGAATATTTGATGCAAATTTGACTGCTTTATTCGATTTTTAATAAAACTGCGCTTACAAAATCACCCTTTATATGTATATGCAACAAATTGTGTAATCTGTGTATCATAACATGTTATATATCATCAGAAGAAACATTACATTTCACTACCAAAAGTTGCAATTCGTGTTTGCAAAAAAGTACAATCGGAACATTTGATTTTCCATCACTGATACAAATCTGTTCACAAAAATCAAACGCTTTGTGGAACTTTCTTTTAAACGCTAATACTATGTGTAAGCAGATAATTAAAATAAATCGAATTAAATCATTTCCACTTAAATAAAATTTAACTCCCTAAATATTTACATGCTGAGTAAATAATAATTCTCATCTGAATTTAATTTGATTTTAAATTAAAATTGAAACCGACTATTTTAATGGTCGCATCGCATCACGACACGTCTCGTTGGTCAGTTTTAAATTTTTCAATTAAATTCCAAAAAGGAAACTTTAAAGTGTTGTATGAACTGCAACTGCAGGCCAATAAATATCTGCAGTTTCCTGATTTTAAAATTGAAAACAAATCAGATGAGACAGACAAATATGCAAATAGGACCACCGAAAAAAAAAACATCATGTCCGTTCGCATTCGTTCGTTGTGTTTCTTCCTTCAACATTTTATTTTACCCTCATCGAAAGTCCTTTTAACATGGATAAACTTTTCTCAGTGATAAGACTCTCCAGAAGGATATTCTAAAGAAGAAATGCTGAATAGTCACCTCGCATAAAAACACCAAGTGCCTTTTTAAAAGTCGAAACTTTGCATTGCAAATTAGCTGTCTTGTTGTATTTCTTCCACTTTGTGTGCAGTCGATTTTGTTCTTTTAAAATTTGTTTATGAAATTTTTATTTTTAGACGAGAAGGGGGTTGGAATTGGAATTCAAGCAATTAAAGCCGCCATTCTAACATCAAACTCCTAATTAAATTAGGATTATATCCTTTGAGAAATCGAAAAAGTAGCAGATGCAGATTAGCCGCATTTTAGTTCTTAAAGAACGGCAGTGGTTCTTGGGGATCCAATTATTCACAAACATGCACATGTCATGTAGCATAACATTGTTGCTTTGAACAAAATCCTTCCACGAATCACGTCTGCAAGATGAACTTTGAAATTTTCCATTTTATAAATGGTGCTCCTCTGAGTTCGTCGAATCTCTACCTCGTTGCAAGTCTTCCAGCTTCCTTCAGTCTGAGGATAAAGTGTGAAGACTCCTGTGTGCAGACAGAGAGAGAGAGAGAGAATATTTTAACTGATTTTTTCTCATACTTTTTGTATTTTACTTTACTTGCAGTTCCCATGAACGTAGTCCTGAGGAATTGGAGCTAGTATTCGAGGAGCTTTTACACATCGCAGCACTATCACATCTATCGACGAGCATCAAAAGGGAGCTGGCGTCTATAATCGTATTTGAGTCACATGCACAAGCCGGAACAATTTGTAAGTAGAGGAACAGCTATAGCTATATAGAACTTCAATTGAAGTGTTTTAATAGGAAATTAACTGATCAGATAAGCAGATTTTGCAACCTCATTTTGTCACCAAATATGGTGGTTAGTCGGCTAATTCCAAGTTTCGTGGATTAATTTAATTATTTCCTATCTTTTCACTTGCTCGGGGCTTACAATGGTCAGTGGTGGAATGAATAAGCTTCCCAAAATTATTGGATTAGTAGGTTGGTATCTGTTGCTCGCAGCATGCATCTAAATACATCATACTTGTATTTCATGTTGTTGGTCATTGAATTTGAAAATTTAATTAAATTTTCGATTCGGAAGGGAATTATGAGATTATAAAAGCTAGGCAAAGTTGATCCTGTTATTTGCATGAAAAAGTGCAAAATTCAAAAAGTGAATAATTTGTGATGTTTTGAGCTGCATCAGATAAACGGATTACCTACAGATGGATACAGGTGAAATTTAGTCCTTGCATGGAGAAATTTAATGGAATAGAATTCAATCACCATATCTAGCTTGGTGGATTTTTTTTGGAGCCCATTTCTTCGAACCTTCAGGGTAAATTCCTCGTCGTTCCTCTATTGCTCTTGTACTCAGTTGATTGATAAAAAATAGTATCAAAAGTAATCCGCCTTCATGTAGCACAAGCTCGATTAGGGAACATCGTAGCTGTGTCTTGATCTTTTCATTCTTTAGTCTCGACCAAGCTCAAAACTGTTTCTGATGTAAGCGGAATCTTTCTTAGCTAAGTAAAGATAATAGTACCGTACGTTCGTAACAATTACTTAAGCTGAGCGCCTTCAAGGCTGATGTTCAAGCATTCGAGGAACATCAGGCATTGATGCAAAGAACATCTTGTGTACAGCCGTATCGATGGATACGGTGTTCAACGGCTCTGGCAAACCCATCGACAAGGGACCCCTAATTTTCGCTGAAGATTTGCTTGAAACTTCAGGTCAACCTGTTAACACTTGCGTATCTCCTAAGAGGAAAAGATCGAGGCTGATTTTCTTAGCTATCGATGTGATAAGCCCGATTGCTCATGGTCAGAAGATTCTCATCTGCTCAATCGAAATTGAAGCTCAAAACTGACGTCTAGCTGGTTTTGTCGATGCTTCCGGGAAACCAGTGCCTTTGGTATAAATATGAAAACCGCTCATTTTTCCGAGCATGAATTTGAGGAGAACGGTTCCATGGAGAACGTGTTATTCTTGAATCTTGCCAGTATTACTACAGCACGTTTGGCTATAACTGCTGCAGAATTATCGCCTCGCAATGCATCATTCTTGCAGATATGTCTGATTCTATCCGCCTACAAAGAATAAAACCATTTGAGTCTTTCCTGGGAAGCCGCCTGCTAAAGGCGAATACATTCTATATGTAATAGAAAATTAGGGTGTTTTAGTGAGTAAGAACCTTGAACCTTTGACCATCTACCTTTGGAACCAGAAAAAAAACCGGAGGGGCGAAAAAAAATTGAATTTGTGTGATCCCCGAATTTTTAGGACTGGCTCCGTGTCGCGCTTATATAGGAACGTTGATTGACATTGGAGTTTTGACGGGGTTGGGTGGGGTCCCTTTTTTAATAGGGCAATACCAACTAAGGCCTGACGTGCCTCAATTTTTTCTTCTTCAATGAAGGCTTTTGGCTGCTGTTAATTTTACCTTAACCTTTGTTGCTTTTACTTCAGCTTAAGGGGTATTCTTTGGTTACAGTTTTTGGGTAATTTTATTCACCCTACGCTTACAAGACAATTGATGTTTTTGTCATAGATCCCAAATATTTTAACTTTTCATACTTGAGTATGACTTTTCCGTGCAAATAGGTCAACGTGCTCTCCACAGGGAAGTTTGATCCTCGCTAATGGTTTGTCTATCTCCAGCAGTGAATAACTCCTTTGATTGGGAACTCTTTGGTGACTTCGAAGAGGGCTCTAACTCTCGTCTTTGTTCGCTGGTACACGTCCACGATCATCTTTATGCAGTTTTTAGGAAATCCTCGTTGCCTTAGCGCCATCCATATTAGATTTCTTGGTTGTCTATCGAATGCTTTTTCAAAATGCAACCACCATGTTTATCCTTACACTATGAATTGCTTCTGCGGTTAAATGGTTGTGCCCTTCCTTGCATTGTTTTGTCGCATCTCGTGGGTAGCTTGGTTTATGTCGGCGGGCGAGAAGCAGGCGATATTTCTTCCAACCTACAATACAAACTCTCCATACACTTTGCTTAAATTTGCCCATACTTCATCTTCGCAAGACTTTTACTACTTTTGTATTTTAAATCAAGGCGTGCCTTATCTATATTACATTTTTAGCGGAGCGCCTTTAACCGAGCTTTAATGCCTTCATCGGTAGCTTCCTCTGACCACCTGTTCGTCTGTTTTCGCAGTAATCAAACGAGCATCCTGGGCAAACTACTGCTCCGGCATTAAATCCACCACAGAGGCGGCAAGACTCTGGAAAGTTGTAGCCAAAAATTCCTCCCCTGTAGGGTACCTGTGTAAAGAAGACAATAGCTGGGCAGCTAGATATCAGGAGACTCTTGATCTGCTTCTCCGAACACACTTTACCAAAATCAGAAGATCAAACCCCAGGAATACCGCTACGCAGTCCTGACGGCAGCTCTTCCTCACTTCCGGATGAAGAACTGGCTCTCATTAGAGACTGCACCAACACAAACAGAAAACCATAGACTCTTCAATCCCTCCAACCATGCAAGTCGGCGGTACCGTGCGGTATTATACCTGCCATGCTACTAAGGAACATTAAAAAGACTGTCCCAAAAGGCCCAGCAGGCAATCTTTGATGGTATGGCTGACACTTGGACTTGCTCCTTATTGCTAAAAGGCAATTAGCCTTCAATATTTATACCCTATCCTTAGGGTATATTAATTTTGACACATAGTTTGTAACACCCCTTAATATTCGTCGTAGACCCATAAAAGTATATATATTTATGATCAGGACCAAATCCTAAGACTATTTAGCAATGTCCGTCCGTATCAACTTTTGAGGCCTTTAAAGTCATGCTAGGAGGCTGAAATTTGGAGCGTATACTCCCTAGGGTCCCGAAATGGTAAAGTTTTAAAATTTTTAAATCCGCCCACTGCCACGCCCACAATTTAGAAAAAACCGTTTTAAGGCTTAAGTTAGAGAGATAAAGTTGTAAAACCTTCACAAGATATGTAGGTACTGCCTACCTTTATAAATTTGTCATATAAAGTTTTTTGCCATGCCTACTTTTTGTGGGCGTTTTTTACTAAAATGCTGTTTTCTTTGAAAATTTTCGTAGAAATCGAAAAAAAATGTTTAACAATATATTTAGCAAATATTTTTTCCAATATATCGCCCATACAAAGTTTTTGGCCACGCCCACTTTTTGGGGGCGTTTTTTCAAAAAAATATTTTTTTTTTCTATAAATTTCATAGAATGAAATAAAATGCTATCTATCATTTTCCTTATGAATTTTTTCTTTGGGGTACATAGGGATAAGGATAGGATAGGGTATCATACTGTTCGCCCCAAGCGGACTGTAGCCTTTCCTTATGTTTTCTTTTGAAAATACTACGAGGGTAATTGGACCTCTACCTAAGGAACATTTTCGAAACAACTGGTGATTTGTTTAGTGCACAACACGCATATGTCAAGGGCAGATCTGTGAAAACAGCCTCTTCTGTGGAACATCTTGATTAACTAAATTCGTTGCCAGCAGAGGTATTAAGAATCTGCGTAATCAGTACTATCCAAATGGACGGAACACAACGGTCTTACAGTTGTGATGAGACCAATCTCATTTTGTTGACCCGAAAATATAAGGTACCTAATGGGACCCATCGAAGCTTAAAGGTGTCCGACTTAATCTTTTAACCGAGGCCAAGTACATGGTACCAGGACAGACTATCCTATCGAAGGGACTGCCAGCAATGACATGGTCCATCTCTGTGGACCTTTTGGCACTCAGAGCTAAACGTCATCACTCAGTTCTACACTGCTGGGTTCCTGGGCACATTGGAGTGGAAGGGAACGAAAAAGCGAACGAATTGGCCAGGTACGGCTCTTATATGAACCCACTACTAGCGGACGGAGAGGTGCTACCGCCTTTCAAGACTGCTAAGATTTTTATAGACGGCGTCACCACATAACTGGCTAAGGAACAATGGGGCAACTCCAGCAGTTGCGTCACAACCCCAAGTCTATAGCCTTATGCTGATACCATAGATCAAAGTCCCTAGTCTCTCTTAGTAGAAGTCAAATCCGTATGCTCGTCGGTGTTTCAACCGGACACTGCATCATCGGAAACATGGCTAAATGGCTAGGGCAACATCTTCTATACCACTGCGCAGCTCTACACGTTAGCCCGCTCCTCCTGCGTGGGAGCACGGTTCTTTGAAAGTTTAGACGATTTAGCTAGGGTACCTCTATCGGACATAAAATTATTCCTCAAAAGATCGAAGTGGTTTTGTTAGCCACATGTCCTTACATGTACAAACAGGGTACTCACAATGGGCCTTCACGGCTTCCGGGTGAAAATTTGTAGCTGGTGCAAAACTGCCTTCCTAACCTAACCTAACCTAACTTGTCCCGTTGGTAGTGTCCTTTTGAAGTTCAAAGCGCCTTGTGCAAGAATTGCTGCACCATAATTTTTGGAAGCATCGGATGATGCTATTCGTATTGATCTCTATCAATTCCCAACAAAGAGTTTAGAAAGAAATTTAAAACTAAATCCTTAAAGGCTTTACGTTCAAATATCCAAAAAGGATCCATTTGCTAGCAATTTACGTTGCCATTTTGCCCGACACCTATGCAAATGAATATTCATTCTATATGATGTTAAAATTCGCTTTTGTGTGAACATTTCAGAAACTCGCTCCCCACCCAATTACCATATTCTCACTACAAAAACTTTTAAAAATTTCCCACCGGATAAAGAAAACGAAACTTTTTCAACATTAATTACAGCTCATCCACCGCAAAACCCACTATCTGATGGTCCTTCCGCACAGAACAACTCTATCAGAACCAATTTACAACTTGCAAAACAAGGCAATAAACCGCTGTCTTACCTCTAAGGACACGAGAGAGAAAGAAAAAAAAGACGGACACAACATAAAGTAATACCTTCGTCAAATGTTTACCACAAACCAACCGACTTTAAGTGCTTGTTCACCATCGGGTGAAGTAAACGGCAAAGTCCCAGAATTTAGCTTAAGTGTTCGCTTAAGCGCAACTTCTTCCATTATCCCACCAGCATGTGTCCTCCTGAGGTGTTTTGGCTACAAATTAAAATTTACATTTCACCTTAAGAATTTGGTTTTTGTTTCGCGTTTTCTTTGTGTTTTTCCCATTTCCATATCGTGAATCGCCATTTTTTTTTTTTGAGAAATCAGAATTCTAATTTAAACTTTATCGTCCTTTCTCAACTGGATATGGTGAATTTTTTTTTTCTTTATTTCAGTATTTAATCAAGGTGACGAAGGACGATCCTGGTATATACTGTTAAAAGGATCCGTTGACGTTGTCATTCATGGCAAGGGAACAGTAGCAACTCTAAAGACTGGCGATGACTTTGGTAAACTCGCACTGATAAACGACGCACCAAGGTGAGTGTTACTGTTTTTCTTATTTCCATTCATATCATCATCCTTAAGGACCTGTTTCGTATTAGAAATTTTTTTTTTTCAACTTCTAATTCATTTAATTGTATGGAGCTAAAGATTTTGATTAGATTGTAAAGGGGGATTTCAGAAGGATGAGCCTGAATGGTGTGCGATTACATTTAATATGCATTACTCCTTAGTAGCGCATTGTAAAGGAAGATATTGCTGGCACTTGATGTCCCCTTATCTTCGTCTTAATAGAATTTTAATAGGACGAGATGTGAGTGATTGCATGCAAAGGGGAGCAAGGACACGCTGACAGAGAGAACTGAGAGTGATATTAAAAATCTTTCGTAATTACTTCGTCGTATTTTGAAGGTCGCGCCGTCTGGTTTGGGTAGGTACGGATGCCGAGGTTATCGTGGGGAATTTAATTTGATAATCCAATTTATAAATAGCTGTCGCCTGATAGAGGTGATATTGTTTGGGTGGAATGATTTCCAGTCAACAGATGCAGCCTCAATTAAAATCTCTAGTAGGAGATAACAATAAGAAAATTGAATTCGATTCATTTAAGGACAAAGTGCAACCGTCAACTCGATCAGCAGTACGAAGATGTGAATGATGTCAGTAAAGCACAAACCGTCCAAAGAGAATCTTCAAACCATGGCTCAGGCTCAATATGACAAGAAGGGCCGATTCTTAAGTCATAGCTGGAGTAATGGCGATTGGTCTTACATTTTTCCCTGCCTTCCCTGATCTATTGCATCAAAAAGGTTGCAGAGTTTCTAAATTCTGCCCATGTACGGAAGTTCTTTTGAAAGATCGATCGTCTTAACTCGATAATGTTCCGAGCAGAGGATGTGTTCAGTATCAGATGACACCTCAAGTCGCAATGGCCTGGAAGCCCACCTACATCTTTGTAGGAGTATGGAATTAATCTTTTGAATTGTCTTAAGCCCGCAACACTTTCCCAGTGGTTAAGATGAAGTTGTTGTTCCCAATCGTTTAATTAGTCTTAAGGCAGCAGTCTGCAATAGAGTTCTGGTCTTAAGAGCTCAGATTCTGATCCAGCTCTAGCCAGTTTATTTGCAAATTCGTTGCCTTGGAGACTTTGGTGTTGGGTTCAAGGAAACCAGCTCCTAATCCAAATTCCATTTTTCATCCACCGGTGTACCAGATCAGACTTCTTGGATTTAGTGTCGAAAGACCGTCGAAAGACCGCTCTAGTATTTTAACCTCGAATAGATTCCCAAACTGGTACTTCCTCACCATAACACTAGGGACGCAATAAAAAATATACACCTTTGGGATTTCTTAATTTATATTCGAGTTGCAACTAAATAGCGCGATCTGTATGGGTGAGAGCCCACCAATGTCTACAAATGCGGTTGTTGAGCAGGGGCGCATCGCACCCGTAACTCCAATACATGCAATACGCTGCAGCTTCAGGCCTTCAGAAGACGAGATGATGTGTTTGACCACTATTGTATACAGCCCATGGAACTTTCTGTGACTAAGTTCCCAAGTTCTATCATACAAGCGTCTATTGACCCACATGGCGGTTAAACGCTCGGTGGCCAACTTGTTGTGAGAATTCCAGTTGAGCTTTTTATAGAGAAAAGTACAAAGATACTTAAACTCATCGCCTAACAAGGCGATTGGTCTTAAATCTCAGCAGATATTGTTACGCGGATTTAACGGGCGGATTTAACGGGCAGCACCTGAATTCCTTTCAAATATTCAATTCGTTCGTATGATAGCGAAATTGTCAAGATCGGTTTGCAATGAATGCAAAGAACTTTATGACGCTTCTCAATTTTTCGGGAACTTGGATGAGGATGTTCGATATGGAGGGATATGACTGCATTGAAATTATTTTAGGAATCATGTCCTTTCTTCTTGGTCGGCTCAGCCTTTCGGTCATTTTCCGAAAGTCAAACAACCGCTCATGGCCTGTAACATTGACTTCCCTTAGCTGACAAAAACGTATGTTCTGACAGCGAAAAAAAGCGACCGATAAAACTGTGCAAGCAATGAAATATCAGAGAAGAAATATCAGCGGCAAATACGGTGACTCTAAAACGAGAAAGAGGATTAGCTTGCGAAAAAGGGGTCAGAGCTGCATGTATATCTGGCCCTAACATCTATAAAAACTCCGCTTAACATACTTATCAAGTCCACGAGTAGAATAGATATGCGATTGAATACGATGGAGCGACGAATACGCTCATTGGAGTCCTAACCGAACACTATATGATAGGCATACATGGGGATGCGGCTGGTCATCCATAGCAAATGTCAATTTTTGATTAGCTGGAGCATCTGAGAAATGTCGAGCTCAAGAAACTCATACGAACTCAAGAGATTCATACATAAATCTGTGTGGTTCTAGCAAAAATGAGACTGTTCAAGAGAAAGCAGTATATTTCGTATGCCCAACATGTTCGTCAGCACATGGTCGCCGAAATTGGACACAATGAATCCAGCTGATGGTCGAAGTGAAGCAATTCAATAGAAAAAGAACCGACACTTCTGCAATATCTTTCCCGCCTTAAGTGTGCGGGAATGGAAAGCATAATTTTCAGACCACAGGATTAACTATTGCGCTCGTCTTTTCTTCTATCTCTTAGAGAAATCGACAGGCTGCTTGTAGGTGGCCTTTTGGGCCACCAGGCTTTTGCTAAACACTTGCGGTGAGGAGGATGAGGCAGCAAAACAATTCCTCTGTAGTTGCCCGGCCTCTGTAGTTGTCCGGCCTCCGGTGGCAGATTTTTGGGGCTGAAGTGGTGAATGCCGAATTCCTTAGTTTTTCATCACTGAAGCTCCTTCTAGACGGGAAACCTAAGTAGATTAATGTCAGGTGTCTGCATGGTAGCACAATGGACCAGTAGTTGTGTCTGCACCAGATAGAAGCAACCTCCGACGAAAGAAGAAAATAAGTTCAATGCAGGGAAACCAAGCCACCTATTAGTCCAATTTATTTTTATTCGGACCTAAGAATGCCTCCTTCCAGAGGCACGCCACAAGGTGGTATCGCCTCCACACTACTACTTGTCAGCAATGAAATATTCATGAAATAATACAAAGAGGTTACCTAGACAATTTTGTACTGCTTACAAGCTGTTAGAAATCTCACTACGGACTTTAAACTTGCGGGCAAAACATTGTGGTCTCGGCATAAATCCCCAGAAGACCGAACTTGTGCTGTTCACAAATAAAAGAAACATACTACAATTCCAACTAGAAACTATTTAAGGGATATCCCTGAACGTGCCGCAAAGTACGAATTATCTGGAAATAATCATCGGCAGAAAACTTTTAGATTAACTGCTAATTGTTTATGAGAGAGTTCAAAAGGCAGCAAAGGCAATTTACATTTTTGGACAAAGGTCTGCAAATGACCAAGAAGATTCATTTCAATCGATTAAGCCACTACTTTGCAACCGAAGGAAATAAGTGGAATACGCGATTTGAATGAAGGCTAATACCTGTAGGAAGACTTTTTCACATTAAGTACAATGTGTTTAAGGTGTGGTCAATAGAACAAAAATCCAGGTGCTTGAGAGAGTATAAACTGGACACAATGTCTGATGGCTATTAGTTTTGTAAATGACTTCTGCATTAAGAGGAAATACAGTCTGTGGAACATCTCCTTTGTTACTGCCCAACTCGAACAAGAACTCCGTTTATCCTTCATTTTGAAAATAATTTCTTAACTAAGCTCAACAACAAGAAAGAATTGAGCGATGAATCCACAATCTATGGACTGAGCAACCACACGATAATGTAGTATACGGACGGATCGAGAACTGATGAAGCAACTGGTGCAGGAGTGTTTGGACCAAGAACGAAACTCTATGAATCCATGGGGGGCAAAAGTACCAGCATCTTTTAAGCTGAAATATGCGCCGAAATATACAGAAACTGTAACATAGCAATAATGTCAGATAGTCAAGCAGCTATCAAAGCCCTGGACTCCTTTGTCATTAGATCAAAACTAGTATGGGAATGCCTACAAAGTCTCAACAAATTGGGCAAGAAAAACAGACTATCTATTAACCATGTGGGCATTATTGGCAACGAGGCGGCGGACTCTCTAGTGTGAAAAGGGCAGCAGCACCCTTCATAGGGCCTGAACAATTCTGCGGGATAGGTGAACACACCCTATGCGAAGAATTCAGGAAATCGGAAAAGGACAAAAGGGCTATAACCAGTACGAACCAGTAGAGTCCTAGCAAAAATAACCTACCTATCTTAAATGGTTTCCTAACGGAGCATTGTAAACTCAGGGAGCACATAAGGAAGATATGAATATCAGATGAAGGTCTCTGCAGACTTTTGTAGTGAGTCCGCGGAAACTCCAGAACACATACTGGAACATCCTGGGAGGCACTGACCTAAAAAGGTTTAAATATTTGGAAAAACACCAAATTCAAGATCAACCACGGATCCACAGCTCATTCGCAGATTCATAAAAGAAACTGAACTGGATGATGCGCTCTGAGCAGATTACCCTTGCCAAGGCTAAAGCAAGAGCATAAATACTCCAACATAATTCCTGGAGAATTAAACTGTGCGGGGGGGGGGGGGGCTCTGGAAGAGGGAGCAAAGCCCCTACAAGGTATAACTAGGAAGACCAGAAGGAAGCACAGTTCTTCGAAATCTAAGACGACTTGACAAACATACCTCTTTCAGACATAAAACGATTTATCAGCAGATCGAAGTGGTTTTGTTAGTCACACATGTCCTTGCAACCGGGGCCTTCATGGCTTCTGGGTGGAACCTAACCTAACCTTTACAGGGCCATCCATCCAATGAAACTAAATCTCTATGATGACAATATCTTGAGATGCTGTGATGACAAAGAACAGCCTCAGACAGAAGAATATTTAAATAAGTTCATCGGAATATCTTTTGAGTCAATCAATTCGCATATTTCTCTCGAAATTAATTTATAGATTTTCCTCAAATATTCTAACAATTCCTAATGAATTTATTGAAAACAATTGCAAGCAAGCCACAATTCATATTTGGCTCCAGGCGAAGTCTCAAACCTTAGTTTGATTGCATTCAACTGGGAAAATATTGCAGAACCCCTGCTGTACGAATGCACTGAATGAAAACATTTAAAAACAAATCAAAACTCTTACCTCTCACTCAAAGGATAGTCATATAAAATTTATGAATTTGTTATCCATTTATCTGTAAAATACGGAAATGGACTTTATAAAAGTTACCTACGAGCATTTATTACGTACTCGAAAGTACATCTCATAAAATATTCTGTGTTTCATTTTTCCACCTCATTGGTGAATCCATGAGGATGCTAAGGAAATATGTGTGCAGTACTTACTTATGGTGGCCATCTCGACAAGTAGCGCCGCTGGGTAAATCGATTCATAACGACAGCCATTTGCAGATGAATGCAAAAATCGATATTTTAATTGGTTTTCCGCTGGTCAATTGCAAGTGGATATTAATTGAATTCCTGTTTTTTTTTTATTTATTTTTAAATATTTTTTTGCATCTGTGGTTTATCTGCTCAAAATGCAAGTATTTAAGTGAAATTGCAGATGAAATCTCGTTTTTAAACGGAATTATTTAGTTGGTCGGCAGCACTGTCATTATTGTCAGTCAGTCAGTGGAGCTTGTTGCATGGGCATAGTAGGTAATAAGGTATATTGTGGATTCCCAAAGGGACGGAACCGCGCTAATGGAAATTATTAAATGCAAATTATCTTAATGAATGGAAAGCACCCTTGAGACTTGAGAGAAACAGATATGCATGGCCCTTCAATCAGGGAGGTTTAATTGGTTTATGTCTATGCTTTAAATTGTATCAAGCGGTACCAAATATTAAAAATAAAAAATAAATATGGACCTAAAGCCTAGCTTCTCCAACCATTGTGTGTGCGAAGTTATATTTCTGGCACGAATGGAGGGACCTACAGTTTAATGCCGATTCCGAACGGCAATTTATTTTTGAGAAGCTTTTCATGACATTTCTTACTCTTGGATGTTTGTCAGACGTTCGCAAGAGGTGGGGCAGCGAATAAAAACTTTCAGGTGGTACAGGTCGGGATTTGAACCAGCGACCTCTCGCTTAGTGGTCCAACGCACTTAAGCACTAAGCCACAGCACCCAACAAATATTACCAAATACCAATGTCCTTCAATTTAAATTGCTTGGCCATTAAACTAAATCCTAGACAAGAACATGAATTATGTTTGGACATTCAGTCTTTGATTTCTAAAAAAATACTCAAGGAAAATTGTTGCGGTAAATTTTACCGCATACAAATAAAACCACTCTGCGATTCCTTATTCTTCCAAACCCGCCTCCTTTTTTTCTCGGTTGGCCACTGAGAGTCTTCGAAAGTGGAGGGGCAGCCAGGGCTTCATCAACCTTCGTCAGCTACCACTGGTGGACAGTATGGGCCAGGACCCTACAGCAATCGAAAGGCCTACCCGCAGCGAAAAATAGCTTGCAACCTGAGAACATCCGGATGGTGAACCCGACATGGAATGTTAGGAGAATCTCACCGAAAACGAAAACAGCGATTTATAACCAGAAAAAAAGGTCTACCGCACCCTAACACGAGGTCGTCCACTTGAAGCAGAGGGGTGTGAGCGGACGGTTCTTAATACAGAAACACAGGCGGACGGTCCTTAATGCAGAACCACAAAACATGGTTTTTACGAAACACACCCTCATAACAGTGGCGAATCAATCCCACACACAAACACAATGGGAACACAAATAAGATTGCAACGAACCAGAATGAGCTAAATACACGCACAACATTACATCGGTCCTAAAGGAGTCATCGTCAGATCAAACAAAAATAACAACAACAAAAAGGAAAAAAGATCAACAACTTTGGCCTACGATCAGCAATTCCCTACCACCCCAAACCTGCGCGCGACTCAACCGAGATAGCTAGGAACCGTGGATAAATGTTAGGTCTTAACCTTCCCAAACACCTCCTGATTTCCTGCTGCCTACACAGTTGCTGGTGCCTGGTCCTAGGGATGCAACCCATTCTGCCCCCACGAATCTAGGCTTGGGTTGGTTGTAGGGGGGATATGGCTTTTTAATTATTTTTACCTATTTTTCTTCATAAGGAAGTACTAAATAGTGATTTGTGTTTCGTTCAAAAAAAAAAGAATTCGCAGATCTCGGTAGGGTTGCGTTTCGGAAAATTCCCGAAAAACTGAAAAGGGAGGAGTTGCAAAAAACTTGCTTTCCTATCTGGAAGTGTGTCAAAATCTCGAGCCTAAGAAGTCATTAGCGCACAAATATAGATAAACTTACTAAAGTAGTAAGGGTGGTGAATGCCCCTGTGACGGTGGTCACGGTATGGGTACCTTCGTTGAACAAGAAACGCCTGAAAATACACAAAAAAACAAACCGCCGTTTGGAGGTTAGAACCTGTACACAAATCTATGTAGAGTGTCTTTTAGCTCGACTTTGCTGATATCCTCCAGCTTATTGCAGAAGTATCTGCTGAGGGTCCTAAACCTTATTCTATTTAGGGCCGGGCAGTCGCATAATAGTGCGGTGTATAAGGCCAAAATTCTGGGTGCTGCAGGTTTGGTGTTCATTTATTCTATAAGCCCTAGTTTTCTCAGAACGTCCAATGCATAAGCTCTCGGTTTAACAGTCTTCTCCAGAACCCACCAAGAAAGATCGTCTGAAACATTTTTATCTGAAAAGAACCGAAGACATCTTTTACTGCTTTATCCATGCTTGAGATTTATAGAGCAGGACTGGGATTATCAAGGTCTTATATAGAGTTTCCTTGTTGTGAGAGAGCACTATTTTCTTTCCATTTCTGAAAAGATGTTGTAAAAGCAGACCTGAATAGTTTCGGTTAAGATGCTACCGATTTTGATGCAGCAGCGAGGATGCCAAAACTGTCGTATCGATCTGAACTCCTCCGGACCAAATATTGTACTAAATTTAGTGTCATTTCTCGCAAGTCATCTTTTGCTGTCAAAACATAAATATCAAGTGCTCGTTTCAAGAGAGTTTGATCCTCCCTGATGATCGCTCCATCGCAGATAATCTGTTTTGTTCCGTCGTCGTACTTGTCCATGACTTCATATTAAGAACGCATGTAAGATCACTTGAGAGTGAAGTTAAACATAATATGTGGTGCTTCTAGGTGGCACCACGATATAATTTCTATCCTAATGGGCTGAATGATCTTATATTCCGTTGAGAGTCCCTGCCTCAGATACCCCGCTTCCAGTTATCCAGACCAAATACTCTGACATCCGCAATGACTTGGGTTTTTAAACGGAGTTTCGGGCTTCAATGGATTGGGTTTGAAACTAGAGGGCGGGGATTCGAAGATCCTCTTGTCTGGAATACTTTTCTTTATTAATGCCTATCTTTGATACCGGTTCGTTATGAACCTTAGACATGCGAGATGTTACCCGGACAAATGGAAATGCATTTATTTACAGCACAAGCTTGATTGTTTGTTGACGAAGCTGTTTAGCCAAAAATGCGCTTCATGATTCTGACTATTCTCAGGGCGGCTAAACCAATGCAAATGAGATCGGTATGCATTATTGAGTAAAGGCCACTATTAAGGAAAAAATAACATCTGCCAAAAGAAGGTAGTCAAGTCTTTAAGGACTCGGGGTTTCTAAGGCCTCTGGCCACTTTTCAACAGTAAAAGATCTAAAGAGTTAATAAAATTAAGCCGTGATAAGCTTATAACAATAATAAAAAAGGTTCGCATTATTGCATACAGATATCTGCAGATACTGTGGAGATCTGCATGCTGCTGAGGATATGACACATATACTGTGTGAATGTGCGGCAATATCGTGTAGTCAAAGAAAATGTTTAGCGAAATAATTTTTTAAAAATTTACGAAACATACGGCTGGGACTTCAAGGACCTTCTAGGTTATTTCAGATAAATTGGTTGCCTTATCGAGGATATTGCTTAGCTTTTTCTGCCTGTTTGGAAAATCTTTTATTAACTTGCAGCATATTAGCATGTAAGCCAATGTATTTGTTACAGATAGGCCTTATTCACGTGATCGCCTCGAAATAGACATGCCAAGGTCTTACACTCTCAGCAACGGCGGTGTTATTTTCAGAAGAATACGAGTTTTAGTCTTCACATCAAGAACTTGTCTGATTAGAAAGAAGGAAAGCTGATTTCGATAAAGTAGGCCCTATAATGATACTAGACAACTGGAATAGGTGTTGCAATTAATAAATAAATAACTTTTAACTGGTGAATTTCCTAGATCATGGAAAGATTCAATGATCACCCCGATTGAAAAAATTGCAAACACCAACAAATGTGAAGAATTTCGACCAATAAATACTTTAAGGACAGCTGAAAAAATATTAGAGGCAATTGTTAAAAAACAACTAATGGAATATATTGAACAAAATAATATTATATCAATTTAACAATCCGGTTTTCGAAAAAAGGATTCATGTGAGACTGCAGTAAACCATTTAATAAATGAATGGAAAAATTGTGCAAAGAAGTCGAAAATAATTGCACTTTTTGTTGATTTTAAAAGAGCGTTCGAAACGATTGATCAGGAAATTTTATTACAAAAATTGTATAAATATAGTATCAGGAATAAGGAACTAAATTGGTTCAGGTCATTTATAACAAATAGAACACAGAGGACATTGGCATATTGGCATATTGTTTGGCATTTCATAATGGAAAGACTTACGCGTGAACAACGTTTACAAATTGTTCAACTTTATTATGAAAATTCACGTTCTGTGAGGAATGTGTTTCGTGCACTTCGCTCAACTTATGGTCAAAATAATCGGCCTACTGAGCGTACTATTCGCAACACCATCACCCATTTTGAGACCCAGCATTCATTATTGGATAATATTCGACCGAATAGACCACGTCCAGCACGCTGTGAAGAAAATATAGCGGCCGTAGCTGAGAGTGTACACGAAGACTGTAGATTGTCGATTCGGCGCCGTTCGCAGCAACTCGTATGGAGTTGACGTATGGAACGACTTGGCGCATTTTACGTCAAGAACTTAAATTGAAAGCGTACAAAATACAGCTTGTGCAACAACTGAAGTCGCTCGACCTTCCCAAGCGACATCGCTTCGCTCTACGGGCTCTTGAAAAGTTCCAAGAAGATCCGACGTTTTCGAGGCAAATTTTGTTTAGCGATGAGGCCCATTTCTGGCTCAATGGGTATGTAAACAAACAAAATTGCCGCATTTGGGACGAAGAGCAACCTGAAGAGATTGAAGAACTGCCACTTCATCCAGAAAAAACAACGGTTTGGTGTCGTTTGTGGGCCGGTGGAATCATCGGTCCATATTTCTTTAAAAATTATTCCGGTGCGAACGTAACCGTCAATGGCGACCGTTATCGTGCCATGATAACCGAAATTGAAGCTCGTGATCTCGGCGACATTTGGTTTCAGCAAAACGGCGCCACTTCCCACACATCGCATCAATCAATGGACTTATTGAGAGAACATTTCGGTGAGCACATAATTTCAAGTTTTGGGCCGGTCGATTGGCCACCAAGATCGTGTGATATCACACCGTTAGACTTTTTCCAGTGGGGATATGTAAAGTCAAAAGCTTATGCCGACAAACCCGCTTCGATTCAGGCCTTGGAGGAAAACATCACGCGTGTCATTCGCCAGTTACCAGTCGAAATGCTCGAACGAGTGATCGGAAATTGGACTCAACGGATGGACCATCTGCGACGTAGCAACGGCCAACTTTTGATAGACATAATCTTCAAAAAATAAATGCCAAAGAATGTTCTTTCAAATGATAATAAACATTCTCCATTAAATTTGAATTTTCTGTGTTTTTTTCTTTAAAAAAGTAGGGAACCTCGAAATGGATCACCCTTTAGATAAAAATTTAAAAATGGAACAGCACGTCGACTTTATATGTAAAAAAATAGTCAAAAAGATTGGATTTTTTAAACGAATTCGAAAAAGAATGGATTCTATAACAGCGGTTAATGTATACAACACTATAATAAAACCACATTTTGAATATTGTTCTACAATTTTGTTTTCATGTTGCAATCAAGGTCAAATCGAAAGATTGCAAAAACTTCAAAATACACCTATAAGGCAAATGTTGGATACACGGAGATGGTTGGACGTCAAGCAGAGACTGGAACTGAATGCACTTCTCACCGTTTTCGAAATAAAGTATGGCGAAGCAGCAGCATATTTAACACGGGAAGTTAGGATAGTAAGTGAAGCTCAACCTTACAGACTACGAAATGCGAACGATTTCCGACTGAATTTGCAAATGTCAGCAGAAGGACAGAAGACAGTACTATACAAGGGGATCAGGCTATTTAGCATGTTACCGAAGAGAATTTTAGAATTTTTAAAACTAAATGTATCAAACATGTAAAAAGAAATATTTAAAAAATTACTGTAAAAATAAAATTATGTAGAAAAATTGTAATTATAAATGAAATTATAAATTATTTAAAATACTAATAAATATATAAATATATATATTAGATTCACTATTCTTGATGATGACCAAAAGCATTGTAACTGCTCGAGCGCGTATCGATCCATATTTAATTCTTAACTGTAATTCGCCATCATTTAAAAATCATTAAGTACACCCTTTACACCCCTTCGAATTATAGAAAGGTGATTCATTGTGACTTTTTTTTTACAGTGGCCCTTCCTCTTTTTGCTTATCCTAAGCGCCTCCTTAAGTCATTCTGAGTCAGCAATATTTTCTACTCACTATAAACACAACAATTAATTACAGTAATGACTTAAGGGAATATAAAATAATTAAATAGATATATATCCAAGCACTCCTTATTGTTTGTACAAATTCTCCTTAATAAGCTTAACCAACAAGAAAAAAAAAATGTCCATATCCTTGAAAAATAAATAAAAATAACCTCAGTTCTCTCCGTCTAGCATTGTTGTTTTTTTTTTTTTTGCCCCAAAATCATTCCATCATCTTTAGGTAAAAGTTTCATCATTTCAACATTAACATTAAAAAAAGAAAAAAAATGAAAAACCTCATGCATAGTAATAATATGTTTAAAAGTAAAATAAATAAACATTTTATAGAGCTGCTACGATAGTACTAAAAGAAAATAACTGTCATCTATTGCGGGTGGATAAGGAGCACTTTAATCGCATCCTTCGGGATGTTGAAGCTAATACATTAAGGTTACAGGAGCATGGAAAAGATGTCCTAGTATTGGAGAGGGTAGCTAAACAACGAGGACAACATTCGGCATTTAAGTATGTTACGATTACAGTCATTTGTATAGATGTTTTTTTGTTTATTGTTTGTTTTCAATGTTATGTGTTTTTTGTTTTGCTTGCTTGTTTGTTGTTTGCTACACTTTAAAAGTTTTTAATGTTCTCTTCCGTTACGTTTCTAACAATTAAAAATAAGTATGTTTCGCATGTCGTGTCAACAAGTGGATATTTAATATCCTTTAAATGCGCGGTATAAGTTGAAAGTTGGTCACAATGAGATAAGTACGCTTTAAATGAATATGCTTGGAGAAATCGTCAAACTTTTATTGAGATCGTAAATGTGATATTTTATAGTTAGCTAGATGTTTCCGCAAAAAATTTTCTCTATCACTCAACCGTTCATCAAAAATAATAAAACAAAGTACACGACTGCGTCTTAAGAAACTTTCTCGGTACATGAAACAATTGATATAAGACACAGTTAATTTTAAATCACTTTCAAAGATTAAAAAAAAAATCCATTTTCTCTATAACGATTTTTATGTAATTTTGCATGTTCGACACTTTTACCCTATTTTTCGAAAGACAAAAATAGATCAAAATCGTTCGAGCCATTTTTGAGAAAATGAATTTAATTTAAATTTAAGAAAATCGTTATATGAAAAAGAAAAATAAAAAACCAAGAGAGATTTGTTCAACTTAAAAGTATAAATTTTTTAAATTTCCCTTGTTAGTATTGACGTTTTTGTAAGGTACCATTATTTTAAAAACTATCAATTATTTTCGAAAAACGTACATGACAATTATTAACAAATTCGTTGATTCAATATTACAGTGATAATTTTTTTGATTGTAGAAAGTTTTTAGGTCTATTTGTGAACAGTTCTATCGATACAATTGGTATTATCATTGTCAACAACTTTGATCACTACCGTATTTTCAGTCGGTCACAAATTTGGTGCTGACAAAAAGAGTTCAAAAATTTATTGGTTTAGAAAAGCAAAATATCAAACATTAGGTTTTTTGTTTTTGAGAAAATGATAAAGATGAAGAATATTTAGTGGGGGATCCTAATATACGAAGAATATTACCAGAAGCAAAACCCATTAAAAAGCCAGAAACATGAATGAGCAAAAATGAAAAGTTGGGCAATCACGTTTAAATGTTAATCGTAAAATTCTTGGTAGGCTTGGTTTGTGAAACATTGTTAAATATAATGTTTTCTTTGTACCAAAAGTGGGACTACGGTGGAACAACCAAAGGTTAATCAAACCAACCAATTAACTCAAAACTTTTTTTTACATTTTTTGCAGAAATTCTGACTTTCGAAAGAAGCTTTCGTAGGTGTAGGCGAACTGAAGCAATCCATACCGAATATTTTTAAATTAGTTGCTGCTGTAAGGTTTTTAGTATAAAGAAGTTATCAACTGAGCGTTTGAAACGATTGGCATGGTCGTTCTCAAAGAAGTACTAAGAGCCTTAGAACGGCGCCTTTGCCCTAAATGTGTAAAATTCAATTGTACATGAACCAAGTTTGTTTGATGACATTTATAATATTTTCGTAATATGTTCCCCGCGCCAACGCAATGTCAGTTTTCCGAGTAGGCCTCAATGACTACACTTCTTTCTCGACAAATTCTGAATGGGCGCTCCGTGCACAATGCTGCAGTTTTAAAAATCAATGTCTATCACGAATTCAGCGCCATGTGGATTGACGCAGAATCAAGGCATGAATCGACTTACAGCTTCTTCGGTGTTGGTTAGTTGTTTCAACTTTATTCTAATTCACAAATTACTTACTTACTTACTTAACGGGCTCCCGACCCGTGAAGAGTCCCTGCCTGAGATACGGCAGCCTTCAATCCCCTGCGATACCGAGCACGCTGCTTCCAGTTGTCCAGACCAAGCGCTCTGGCATCCGCGATGGCTTGGTCTTTAAAATGGAGGTTCGGTCTTCCTTGTCGTCTCGAACCTGGGGGGCTGGAGCGTTATTGTCCATTCGCTCGATGTGGCCGAGCCAATGTAGTCGACGAGTTTTTGCTTTTCGGACTACATCCACATCTTGGTACAGCTCATAGAGTTCGCGGTTGTATCTTTTTCTCCATTCGGCCTCCTCGCACACAGGACCAAATATCCGTCGAAGGATTTTTCTTTCATTTCACAATGTAAATGATAAAAAAAACGCTACCTCAATATCTTTAAATTCAAATTTTAAAGTCAATCCTTCGAACTGTTTCGCCATGCGGCTTTCGGAAAGTTAGCCAGATAGATAGATGCCAAGTCGGGAGAGCCTACATTGGGCTCTGGCACTTCGGTTCCTTATAGAGCCTATTGTGCCTTCCCAAGATAGACAGATAAACAGACCGACGTGACGGAAGGCATTGGCCGACTCAGTCCTTTGGACTTCTCATAATATCATCCTTTATTCTCATTTTGAAGTCGAATTTCCTTCCGATTGAAAAAACATTCTGTGTAAAGTTCTAAAAGTAATCTTGCTTAACTGAATGATGTTGAATTTCACTCAGAACAAATGCCGAAAACTCCACTTTTATTTGAATTCAGACTTTTTTTCGCAGAATTAACTCAGCATTGATAGGATAGGAGATAGGAAAAAAAATGTAATAATATATAAAAACGGTGAGATAGATTCTGGCTTTATTTTGAAGCTACTTTCATGGCATTCTGAACAAAATAGCTCATGATTTAAAAAGTAACCTCGGCTTTGCTGTCAGTGTTTCAAGCGGTCGGTTAAATTTTTGATGACTATTTCTAAAATTTGTACGGCGTAATTCCGGCAACAGCGGTTTGAATGTTGGCACCCAGCTCGTCCAAAGTGGTTAGCTAGCTTGATAGCGTAGACTAAGGACTAAGTATTTTAGGACCATAAATAGGCCGGTTTGACTCTCTGGCGATGTCCCATTCAGAGACATTTCTGAGTCTTCTTCGAAACTAGTGGGCTATGTTTTCTTCATTGCGCACAAATCTCTGTCTTGTTGGTGGCTTAAAGTCCAAGAAGTGTTCTTACGCTCAAATTTTTACGTAGTTCGTAGAAATTCACGTTGCATATTTACAACTGATCTGGAATTTCTTTTGGCAAATATGAAACGTGAATAGGCAAAACTTAGTAAATATTTTGACAGCTAAATGTTATTGGTCAACTCTTTATTTATTTATTTTAAGAAGAAAAAGGAAATAACAATTAAACCCCCGTTTTGATGATCAGCAAATATTTTTAGTAAAAGTGAATCCATCCGTCCATCGCCATTCTTGTCCAACCATCTGAACCTAAACATTCAAAAAACAACAATCTAAATACTTTCCTTAGTCGAAAAAAAGACAATTTATCAGCAGAAACTAATATCTTTTATCAATAAAAGAAATAAGGGAACTTTATTTTAGATGGAGTTTTCACAAAAACCCCATAAATCATAAGTGGCTAACCACAAATCACATCCAATCGATTCGCACATTCTTCTCGGTTTCTTGTCGAGTATATACGACCTTTCACAAAATCTTTCAATTCGAAATTTTGCTTTTTATGTAAGGATCTTCAGGTGTTTCTTCAAACACTCTTCATACTGCATAGCTTTGCAGGAATACATTGCAATTCATGCAAACAGCAATAAGTTCAAAGTCGAGCCCATCAATTAATGGAAGATAAAGAAAAAACAAATATTTTTTTCAGAAGGCAGCAGTAAGATTTTCCAGTCCAATAGCATTCCGAGTTTAAAAGTCCTTGAAAGGATATGTCTTTGCCAGTCTCTGCCTTTATTTGTCCCATCAGTTCTCCGACGTTGCCTTTTTGATAATGACATTGGCTGGATCAGTGCATTGCATTTGGGAGCAAATATCTCAAACTTATTAGTTATCCAAAAATTAGAGGATCTTGGAATACTTTTAAAGGCCAAACTTTTGCGTATCTTCTCTTCTCTGCATCGGGTATAAAATTGTTATTAAATCACTCCAGATCTTTTCTTGAATTTATTAACTACTTGTAACTCAGTGGTGTTCTTCTAAGTTCTTTTGCCAATAACCACAAGTCTTCCTTTTAGAAAAAATTATTATTTCTGCACTCTAAGGTGATATATGGAAGGCACTTCTGTGTAAGCCTTATATTCCTGGTCCAATGAAAGGCCTTAATTTCTTCAACAAAAAAAGTTATTACACCCAAAATTGGATTTCCTTAAAACCTCTCCTTCCAAACCATTCATACGTAGCTGAAACAACATTATGAATCTCGTCATCCGGAAAGACCACATGTTCAATGTCGCCAAGAAGGCTGCGAAATGTCTAGGCTTTCTACAACACCCATACTTGATCAGGTACACCTGCCTGTTATTGATTATTTTCATCGTAAGTGCTAATTTCTTAACCGTACAATACGAATGTGGAATGCTCTACAACGTTCTGTTTTTCCCTCACATTTCAGTTTGCGGATATTTAAAACCAACGTGCATCGGTATCTCCCTTTCAGTAATCCTTCACTTCCGTAATGCCTGCACTGTATTACTTCATTATAAGGTTTTACAAAGTCCCTCAACAAATCGGCCTTTTCAGATGAACACTCCACGTTGGTTGGTGTCCGCTTGTAAATACTTGTGCCTAAGACCACGCTAATAGAGTCTAATCAGGTCCCTATCCGATTTTATAATGACACGAGTGAATGGTTCGCTCTAGGCGCAGTCTGATTGTAGATATTCTCAGCACCGACAATGCCTCCACTATGATAAGTTTCCTCGTTTATCTCTACAAGTCTCCGTTTAGGTCTTGTTCCCTTAACACATTCTATATAAAATTTGAGTACATTCCTCCTGAATTAGCACCTCACCTATTTATTTTCGATCGCATTAACAAATTGCGGATACCTCAACCTCTCAGGCATCTTTGCAGCCAACAATTAGTGGTGAAAGCTAGTAGCATAGATAGGGATACCAAGAAGCCATTAGAAATGCTGAAACTCACGTGTCGGGTTAATACGGACCCCACAACGAAGCCCTTTGTTTGAGTGCAGGAAAACACATAATGTTTCTGTGCCAAGGGATGACTAGCTGATGGACATAGCATGGTCACCTTTAGAAGAAAAAATTGATAAGAATTTCCAACAGCTTCGCGATACTCCTTAAATTCGATAAATATTGTGTCACTTCCTCAAAGGTCTGGGTAGAATCAGCTTGCGCTATTTAAATCCTTTTGAGATGTTTTTTCAAAACAAAATAAGGAAATTGGAAGGAAAACTAACTGCAACTGAAAATCGAATGCCCATGTCCCATATGATTTAACCATCTAAGGTCGGCTGTGTTCCATTAGATAAATTCTTCTGTGGTTTTCTTTCCGAGCTGGTTATGATCCCGATTAAGGGAGAAGTTCACTGCTATCTATCGCAGTGTATAGGGTCTGGCCGTGAGATTTTCCGGTGGAATCGAATCCAGTTCCTGAAGGCGTGCTAATTTTTCCCTATTTTTTCCTCTAAATTAAGATGAAATAAACGCCCATGTTAAGGTGCCTAAAAAAATATGTGATTTGCAAAATTCTCTGCCACTCATTAATCTACTCATGCATGCGAGTTAAATTCAACACCTCCCGACAATGGGGAAAATTTTAAGTTACCAAAGTTCTAACCAAACTGCTAACAAATTCTTAGAAAATCTTACGAACAAACAAGCGCAAGCAGCCAAAACTAAACTTTCGAAATTCCTATGAATTTTTCAATTATTTAAACAGTTTCTCCTTTAAAATCCTTGAATAACTTCCAAGTTTAAACACATTAAACTCATAACACCGAGCTATAGGTGGGTGGTACATTTTCATTTATTTTTCCATTCAACATTTTTCAAGTCCTTCAAGTCCGCGCCCTCTGAATGTCCATATTTAACCACAAAAAAAAACAGACCAAAAATTCTTCTTTGAGATATAATAAAATCTCATAAATATGGACTCCCCTTTGACTGGGCGGAATCCCCGCAGTTTTACTCTAAAACTCGAAGCTAAAATAAAAATTATTCCAAGTACCTACCCTCCGTCTCTATTCACTGGTTTTCTATCCTTTAACAACTCGTCGCTGAATGAACTTCAAGAGACAAAAAAAAATAAAAACTGCTTCAAAATAATGTTGACTATTCAAACTCATGTCTGTCTATAAAGGACAACGCGCAGTTAAACTTCAATTAATGCTGAACTTAACAGAGTGGGGTTAATTAGGTGCTGCGCAACGGGGGGAGGCATACTATACAATTTATGTTTCGCTATCGAAAGTTGCCAGAAAAGTTTCCCGTTCCCTTTTCATGTTGCTTGAATAGTAGCTTGATTGGTGCACAACGACGATGACGAGGAGCAAACCCAACCGAGTGATATCTGAAAAATTAAGATTTTGTCCATAGAAACTGCGTAATTCTGTTAATTTGACGACCATTTCTATTGCCTGCACCCAATTAGGTTTTATTCGTCTCTTGTTGTTGGGTTGTTTTTATTTTAAAGCTGTTTGTTTTGTTTGTTAAATTTTAGGGACCAAGGATAAGAACAAGAAAAGAAGGTAAAAACAAAAACTGTTAACGCATGTCAATGTCAAATTTTTTGTGTAACTTACTTACTTATGGTATCCTGGCAGGATACAAAAACAACGCAGTAGTTTGGGGCATTCAATTGCCTCTAAAAGAATGTGGTTGGATTGTTTTTGGTGTCTTGCTTTATTTTGTTTTGTTTACGACTTGCCAAAGTTGTTGTGTGGGGTTGGGGGGGGGGAATATTTTTGTTATTTATTAATTTATTTTGCTTATTTTCAGGTATACAGTGATGTCGGGAACACCGTCGAAAATGCTGGAACATCTGTTGGAGACCCGCCTGGGTGGACAAGTGGGTGGAATTGATCCATTCTTAGATGACTTCCTGCTGACGCATATAGTGTTTATGCCTGTGGTACAACTAGTCGATGAACTCATGAATTAATATCCTTTTCAAACGCATACGTATATATATATTTTTTTCCATGACTAACGTGAGAGTTAATTTACACTGTAGAAGGGAAAACTTGAACCTCCTCCTAATTGCACTAATTTAGCTCTCGTATAAAGCTTTAAAGTGTGCAAATTAAATTTGCTGAATGACGTCAACTAAATAATTACATATTTAATGGTTGTTTTTCGAGGTTAATCTAGCGATGGGGGTTCCAAATGCACAAACCATTTTATATATGAAATCCCGACCCTAACTATCTAAAAAATATCAAAAAAAAAAAACAAGACTGCCACTTTTATTTTAAATAACGCTAACAAGTCGTTAGCAATTGTTGACCTACATACATATGTATATAAATTCGTGAACTATGGGAGGAGTAAATTATTAGCGCAACTGCCTACGCCAAATTATTTCACAGTAATTACTCGTTAAATTGTTTATAGCTTAAAAAATGTGCATTCACTCTCGCAGTCACAACGTAATAGATGACCAATGACAGATGACAGCTAACGTTTGACATGACATCTAACAGCTGACAAGAGTAAATGGTAGGCGAGGCGTATAGGGCGTATCTAATAATCCGTTTTCCGGCAGGTCACTCGTTCGTCTTCGTTGAACAATAAGTTTTGCCTATTTCTGGCCGATTTTGCAAGTTCTGTCACCTACATACGTCCGCCATTAATTGCAAAGATTTTACATTTTGACATCGTGGAAGTGGCTAGTACTTGCCTACTTTCAAGGAGATGCAATATATATGTCTATTAGAACGGAAAATAAAATGAAACGAATTAAGTATTTGAGAAGCTCAAAATCAGCCAGTGGTTACGTTACGTTACTGAGCTCCCCATAATATCCGAGCTGTGTAACGCCAGAAAGTAGTAAGGCAATGACAAATGTTGTTGCAATGAAGCGGGTATTAAAAAATCCAAATGTAGAAGTCCCCCAAAATCATAGGCGCCAATATGCTTTAGAGGGCATTCCGACTTTACTCTGTTTAAGACGGCAGGATAGTGCCTTCAGTCTTCAGTTAGTGATACTGGCCGAAAAGTTCCTTCCCGAAGATGCTCATATATTCTGGTGGCTTATTGCGATTACAGCCTTTCAGCAACTGCTCTTAGTCTCCCCATTGTTTTGACGTCTGCAACTAGGTAGTATTTGTTTTTAAATAGGGGCTATCCAAAGACAACAAGTACTTAAGCGTAGTGTTCCATTGTACATTAGTGAAGGCTGTCCAAATATACCACTGGGAATAGAATTGCTGAACCTACGAGTGCTTTTGGCTAGTTCAAACAGATTCAGATCATCTTTGCGGAGGAAGTGATAGCCAGTCCTGCTTCTTGCAGAAGCCGGACATTCACAGATAAAGTCGTCGTGATGTTGTTTCGTCATTTTCCAGGCAGCACTTTGTGAGTCAAAGTACTCTGATAGTTTTGAGACGCACGTTGCGAAGAAGGCCAATTAAGGATCTTAAGTAACTTATTTTCAAGTCCTAGCAGATATTTAGATCTCCTGGGTTTTGTACCGTGATGCGAATAATTTCACTTTTGTGTACTGATGAGCAGCATCCGGTTGGTTGCGGGCCAACAGAGGCTGACAAATGAGCCCTGTCTATTATTATTCTGAATGCCAGTTTTACCTGGAACCAGGTAAGAGTAACAGAATTGCATCTACAGATTGATTTTGACCTCCCCCAAAATTTTGGAGGTAATCGTAGCGGCAGAGGGGGCTATAAAAAGCAGCTTGACTTTACTTAAAAGGAAATTTGCAGCAGTAGCGATCGCAAAGGTCTTTGAAAGACAGTGATTTGTCTAACTAAGCATTCAGACAATTTTATCCGGTAATCTCTTGAGTAACTCTGGCTTCAGAGAGACCATTTATGAGGGAACCATCTGTATATTCTATGGTATCACTCGGACTTAAGCCAATCAACACATTGCTGTTAGATCAGAAGGAAGACTCGAAAGTGGTTCTAAAAAATCTATATTGGACCCTCCCCTATGACCAGGCTTAGCAGCTCTGGTTCCTTCGCTGTTATTGATTTTCTATTCAAGTATCACACACATGCTGTAAAGCACTTTTCTGGCTTCACTTACAGCATTGAACTGCAAGGCAGGTAAACAGAGCAAAACTTCCATAACAGCGGTGGGAGTTCCTCTCTTTGCACCTGTGATGCATAAACACGGAAGATGTTGTAGCTTAGTAAGATGTCTCCTCAGAGTATTAGCTCTTGGACATCAAACAACCGCATTAGGTAGAGTCTAAAAATTCACGTATGGATCTAGTGGACTAGTCTGGAACCAAGCCTCCAGGTTCTGATGAACAAATTACGGCACTGCCGGAGTAAATTTATGGCCTTAAAGGTTCTAGCTTTGGGTCGAGGATAATGCCCAAATATTTCACTTCAAGCCTAGGTACCTCTAGGTAGTATTCTGAAACGTTGTTGCTTACTCGAATTGATCGGACATCTAAACGAATACTTAAGGAGTGCTCTACGTTAATCGCAACATGATTAATTTTGTCAACGGTTGCCATGAGGAAACAGTGTGCTTGCTATAGAAAAGTTACGGCCCGCAGCGAAATCGATTAGACTTAAAAACATGTCCATGACGTTGACGTGGTGTTATTTATGTTGTGATTTTCGAGTTGGCTACCAAAGAAGTAGGACAATTTTAACATCATAATTCAGACATTACTGATAAATTGTGTCGAGGAGTGCGTAGAAAGCTCTTTTTTTTTCCTGTTGAGACGTAAGCCCATATCAGGCTGATGTTGTCGAATCTGCTAGTGATAGGAGTTTCTTTAAAGCCTAGACACCCACGTGTCTAAGACTAAATACATCTTTCCGGTTACAACAAATCCGCGGACGCTGCCTTAGTTTCATATAGCTTTTCATCTTCCTTTTCCCGGTCCATTTCACCGCACTTCCTGCATGGAGGTTATGTCTGCGTTTGAGGTAATCCAGGGTTAAATAATTTGCGTGCAGATCGTCAGCAGTGAATTCACCGTTCCGTTTGCAACAATTTTGTTTTATGTGGTTGGGTAATTAACCCCACGCACAATCCTCAAACTGAATGGCCAGGATTTTTCTGGGACCTCTTGTACAAAGGGAGATGGAAAGTCAGTAAGCCACTTTGGGAGTATTAGTGCTGCCCTTGCGCATTAAGTGTAAATCCGCCACCAAATCTTTTATAATACTTTGCCTTACTTTTGGAGGTCCCTATAGTCCTGAGAATCAAATACGTTGAAGCTTATAACAAGATAACGCCATAAAACCGGAAACTTTTTTTCCAGTTCACCCCTCTCGGTGGTTGGCAATTAACGTCCCTCCAAAGGGGTTGGTTATCCAATTTCGATTCGAGGTGGTAGCCTTTCAGCAGTCACCAATACGGCGGTAAGTAGTAGCAGTTGAGTTGAGTAGAAGTTAGGCCTCATCATTACAACCTTTTGTCAACCCCAAACTAAAGTTTCTCGATGTCGACTAAATCTTTTTAGATATATTAAGGACTTTCTTGCTCATTAGACCGAACTCAAGCGACGACTTTAATTTGGTCACATCCTCCAATTCCACATTTCCCATGCAATCTTCCTTCTTGTGTTTATTTTCATAAATCTCAATTGACATGCAAGGCGGAGAATGGAATTCAAATTGAATCTTATATTTAATCTGGGAAAACAAAAAAAAAAAAGACGAAAAATAATAAATAAACTGAAAACTCTTCCTAAAATCCCCAAAATCCAAACGTGTAGCCCTAAAACCTTTTCCTTATCTCGTATTTCGTATAAATGAGAAAAGTTAAATTTGATTCAAGAAAAATACAGAAAAATAAAAAAGTAAAAACACCACATGTGGTCGAAGGGTTTCACTTTTACATTGGCACGCATTATGACGTACCCCGTACCCATCCATGATAAACATTAAAAAAGAATAAGATTCAGGATATCACGATATCCTAAATTCACCTCAATGAAGCGCCAAAAAAACGTGAGATGAATTTTGCGGGCAGCAAATGAGAAATAATTTAAATTTTTATACACTTTTTTGGCTCGGACTTCTTTAAAGGTCACCTAATCCTTTTTGTGGCTCAACCAATTATCGTAAAATTTTCACGGTGTTTGACTTTCAGGCAAAACATTTCAAACTAAACTGCAAAAAGTCGACATAGTTCTTCTCATCTCAGCAATAATTAAAGTTTCAATGGATAGTCCTGTTTAAAACAAAAGGATACAAAAACGACAGAGAATAAAAAACAAAATGTTCCCTCGAGCATGATGTAGGTGTAATTCAAAGGAAGGACAATTCTGTAAGGATGAACATGGAGTGTCTGTCTACGTGCAGTGAATTTGTAAAAACAAGACAAGACGTATCCATCAGCAAGGATGATGTTCTTTATTTACAAATATTTAGAATGCGTGTGACTCAGAATGCTGCTCGTCATTGTACGCGCGATTTGTTTGTACAATTGGAGGATGTCTTCACATACACACACACACACAAACATCTCACATCTAACTGCTTTGCGCTCAAGATCCACATAAAAACTAATTTTCGAAAGTTTTGAATTTTGATTATGTTTTTTGCAAAACAATCGGAACTAACTGCATTTGATTATGATTTGAAGTTACGCGAACTACCTAGCTACTTACGTATGTATGTATGCATGCTGAAGGCTAATTTGCATATCCTTAACGGATGTGGTGACAGTTGTCTGCTTGTTTTTGTTTGTTCGAAACCAAAGTTATGATGTTATTTTGGAATTTCCCGAACAAAGTTTTTGTTGTTTGTTTTTGAGTAATGAGATTATGAAACAAAGAGGTTTTGGTGGGGGAGACACACCACACTCAAACATATTCATTGTTTATCAAGTTAAACTTATTGCCGTGAATCGTTTGTGGATGTTGGATAAGAAACTGGATGTCTTGGAATGAAGTTCTACAAGATGACGACATGCAACAGCTAATTACTGTTTATTCGTGAACTTAACTTTAAGGCATTTTTGACTGGCATGTCCGCCATGTTGAAAAGGACAACATTGTTGAGTTGAGGTGTGGCAGGTGAGGTGTGTGGTTCCCTTGTTCCCACCACTATAAACTCAATAGTCACGAACCTGCGGAATTGAAGTGCAAAATGATGTCGATGAGTTTCATGATTGTTCCATACTAATGTACAGTCCGGTCTAGCGAGTCTGCACGCATTCTTTTCTTAGATTTGTTGAATGCAGGCCAAAACTTCCTGCAAATTCAATTTTGTCAGATATTTGATGTTAGATGCAGGCCGATTTTACACTTAACGAATCCTAGAGGGGGATAGACTTCATCCGCTTTGATGATAAGTGAAGTGCTGGCAGGATTACTTCTGGTCAGTTCGTATACTCTCACATTTCCCGCTATGCTACTTTTGCTGGAAACTCACATAAAAGAAAACCTACTGCCGCCCTGAAATCCATCATCGTTAATCAGCTGTTTCATCGACTCTGCTCAATTTAATGACATTGTAGTCTTTTCTTGAGATACTTAGTATCTTGTCCATTCACCAATCTAGTCGACGGGTTTTGGCTTTTTGGACTTCATCCACATCTTGGTACAGCTCATTGAGTTCCCGGTTGTATCTTCTCCTCCATTCGCCCTCCTCGCACACAGGACCAAATATCCGTCGAAAGATTTTTCTTTCCCAGTATTAACTCTCCTTTCCTGCTTATCGTCCAGCATTCGGCGCCGTATAGCAGAACTGGCAGGAAAAGGCTTCTGCAGAGCATGCACTTTGTCCTTCGAGTCAGGAGTTTTGAACCCATTTGTTTTGCCAAATCGAAGTAGCAGCGGTTTCCTAGGGTAATTCTTCGACGGATCTCCACTGAGGATCTCTACCTCGAAGTCGCTGCTATCAACAGTGACATTTTGTCCTAGTCGGTGGACAGATGCAGTACATAAGATGCCTAAATATAAGACCGCAATAATGAAGTTAATAAGTAGTCATAAATCTTACACGAAAAGGAAGTGCTACAGTAGTGGGGTCTAACACATCACCCCATTGCAAGTTATATCACGATAAAGTGAAATTTTCCGATTGTGTGCTATAACTACTTTAAATAATATAATTTCTGAAATATTAGGGGCAAATAAAAAAAACCTTAACACATTTTGTAGACCTAATTTAACTACGCAAGAAGTGTAAATAGCGTCATGTGTTTTGTAAGCCCAGAAAAAAAGTTACGGCGCCTTAAGTAATAATTTAAAAAAAACTACGTTTTTCTCCAAAAATGAAATTTAGGTTGATATGTAGATATATTCGTCATATAGAAGTTGCACGCGAAAACAAATGCGTTGCTTACCATTAAAAGATTTTATTTTATCTCCAACGGTGGACAACCGCGAGTCGCTGTGAATATAACTGTTCAACTTCATTCTCATATGGTGTTTGAAGAGATACCTTAAGATGAATTTTATTTGCCCAGCATTCCAGTTAGTCTGGGTGGACAATTGTTCTTTAACTAGCAAACGCGTCTTGCCAGACTGACTGGCGAGTGGTCAAAGGAGGGTTAAACACAAACAGGGTACTCACAATGGGCCTTTACGGCCTCCGAATGAAATTTGCTTCTGGTGCACAACAGCCCTCCTAACCTAACCTAACCTTACCTATGTGGTCGATGCTGTTTTTAGTAAACAAAGAACTACGCCCCTATCCTATGGAATATCATCTCATGTCTCTGACTTGATGGATACCCCTACCTCGACCATTTCTGCATTCCATGTTCCTATTTAGTTGGTTGCATCTTTCATGTTTTTAAAAGTACCCCTCGAATCTTTTGTTTGAGTTCGTCAAACGTTTCAATCATGCATCTATTTAACCGGCTTTATTCTTTCTGTCTGGCAGAAATTGCGGAGATAACAGACTTGTCTTTCGTTAACCTTCGGTCCAGGATTCGATGACTTTTCTTAGCCTTTTTCCGTGGTTCAGTCATTTCTCCTACACTCCCGTTCTTCAGTAAATCACGTCTTTCATTTAGCTCTTAAGCTACTAAGATGATTCCCTTTGCAATTTGTTAAATCGTTTTTATTCAGGACGCGCACTATCGATAAGTATTAACCAGAACATTTTAGGCAACGCTGATCTTTTTTACAATACGCCTTTGATTGTAGCCTTGACAATGGTTACACTGAAGGGCGAGTATAGTCCGCATTATTATTCAGGGATGTTACTTTGAATGTAAATTTTTAAATTTCATTTAGAAAACTATGTGGTTTTCTATAATCCGTGATTCCGACAACTAAATAAAATATATTTAAGGTGTAAGATATATCCTATTACAGGATATCTGTGTTTTAAGCTTTACTTCAGTAAACACCTTGATTTCACTTGGAAGATAAGATAAGTTTCGATATTTTGATACGAAGCGAGCTTATTTTGGACCGTTCTTTTTTTTAATGAGATTTATTGCGATCTGTATATCCTCGACAATAAGCTTATTTTTTAAGATGATCATTTTAGCATAGATCAAATTTTTAACACTCGTTACCAACAATTACTAGTTGATACATTGTGTATTATTTAAAACTCTCCTTTATATAATTGAATGACTTAGGTAACTTTAGTGTGAGTTCCTTTGTAGTTAGGTTTTGGCTCAGATCCCGATGGTGGTGATCTAGCAATAAATGGCCCTCCCCAGAACCGGAAAATCTGCCTTCGAAGACTGAAGATTTTGCAGTAAAACTGGACTGCCACATCGGGTATTAAAATGTTTTGTGTTGTTTATTGCACATCTTCCACCCGCTACAACTTTGTATGCGGAAGTTTGATTTTAGTCGCTTTTTGCGATAGATACACAGGGCCGGACAGCAGGTAGGGGTTTTGGGGGCTACTCTGCCCAGATTACTTAAATCTTTGAAAGAGCATTCACCTAACATTTCTTTCTCAATCTAACAAGAACGAGACAGTTGGGCAGAAGTATATTCTTTGAAGGCTCTGAAACTCCTGCCAAAATTGTTAGACGGTACTCTCATTTTGATGGCATGTCTGACGGCTCGTGATTGTTCCCAGCACGAAGCTGCTAGGTTCTAAGTGGGGTTTATGGGACCGGACGCTACATATCTGCCTTCATCCGTAGGTACTTTCTGGCACCTTATATGTTTGGTTCATCTGCAGTTGCCTGGAATGTTGGTATACTCAGGAACTCAGCACAAGATATCAGATCTGTCGGCATCCTCGTTTAGAGATTCTCTGCATTGTTTTACCAGCTTTTATCTTATGATTGTCCATAAACATAACAGCAGCTTCTCGAAAAGCCTTTTGGCTTAAATCTGCTACAGCGATCCGGAACCCGCAAGTCAACACTGAGTTCCTGACAGTTTCAGAAAATGTCCGCTCTCGTGCCGTCTGCTATCTCAAGCTCATCTACTTAGAGGTATCTCTGTATTCGTATTGTTTAGAATGTGACATTTTCCCAAAATGAGTTGGCCTGGGAAGACAGTCTTAATAGATTCCGCCGCATCCACTTTGCGTGATAGGTATATCTGAACCGCGGCATTTCTGCCTGCTTTCCTTGGATGTGATTTAATGTTATTTTGCAAAACTGGAACTGCCTTAGTGGAAGAGGTGAAACGACTGCTGTAGCCAGTCAGGTCTTCCCAAATATAAAAACTTCAAATTGATTTTTTCCACTTCAGTTTTACCACAGGAATCCCTACCAACGAGGTTATAGCCTCGATTTACATTCCAAAGTATTCCATTTGCAAACTTACCTCCTCCTGTTAAGCTCGTAACTATGGCATAAGTAATACGAGTAATTTCATTCCCCTACATTGATATCTCTTGCTACGAGTTCATAATCATGAAATTGAGTACGTGACCTCAATAGAAATAGTCAATAAGTATTTGCCGCATGCAACCCTTGCATTTTTATATAGAAAAAAAAAACACACACAAACAAACACAAATTTATGTTATGCTTCTTAACTCCTTTGCACCTTTCATTGTGACAACGATGGCAGTCAGACACCAGAGGATCGGGAGTACATTTTAAATTTCAAGAAACGTGTCGTTCAGTTCCTACAAAAATGGGTAATGGCAGTACGTCATGCTGCATTCGAGGAACCTGTCGTCTGTGATTTTATCGAGGTAAAAGCGATAACTAAAAAAAAAAATAATCACTTTAAATATTCTATTTAAATTGTCCACCTAGGACCTAGCTGCTGACGTTGAAGCTGATCCAGATTTAAACGAAGAAACAAGCATCATTCATAATGTTCTTACACAGCTGTCACGCTACCAGGAGGACCGCAATACCAATGCGGGACAGAAATGGAAGCTGCCCCCAAATGGTCAACCGATTTGTCTCTTCAGTGGCAATACGACGCCGTCGAGGACTGTCATCCGGCCGGATGATGACAGTAAGTTTCGATTACAAAATATTCTCTTTATTTTTCATTTTCCATTCTCCATTCTATATCTTCGTGCAGTCATCTTCCGTGTGTACTGTGCTGACCATACGTACTGCACGCTTCGATTCCCCCTGCACACCACAGCGGAGATTATCAAGGCATGTGCTGCTGACAAGCTGCAACTCAATCGAGGACCCGAAGATCTGGCGCTAGTCGAGGTGAAATCAAACGGAGAACGTTCCAAATTCAAGGATAACGATGTCAGCATTCCGACAGGATTAAGTCTTAATGGACGCTTGTTTGTTTCGGTTAAGGATCATCTGGACGCACTGGCAAGTTCAAATATACTAATAGGATTATGAATGCATTAAGTGTTGCACTCAATGAAAAAGAGATAGAGACTAATTCTGTACTTTAATTTCTCACAGACTCCTCTGCCCGAGCAGGAAGGACCCACCGAGGGGGTGGATGTGGATCTGGAAATTATAAGCACCAAAGAGTTGGCATACCATATAACAATTTTCGACTGGGACCTATTCTGGGCCGTGCACGAGTACGAGCTGTTGTATCACACGTTCGGACGACACCATTTTGGCAAGGTATGTACGAGTAGATGGGTTGGGTTGGGTTAGGTCAGCCACAGCAATTGTAACAGATTTCGACAACGCAAAGTTGTTTGTTTAAGTGCACCAAATAAGACTCTGTCCTGGAGAGAAAGGGATTTAGATTTGCATTTACTTTTCATGTTCGATCCTTGGGACAATGTCACGCTGATGATGATGATGATGTGGACGGAGTTGACTTGGCATCGTGTTTGTGTGCATAGTGTAATGCAATAAGGACATTCTGTCCCTGCGGTACTAATTTATTTAACATTTATTTAACAGTTGTACACAAATTTGCATTCCGAAGGGTCAATATGATTTCAAGAGACATTATTGGCTTAAGGTAAACTGACCTGTTCTTTGTTTGTTTTCCTTTAGATAACTGCAAATCTTGATGTCTTCTTGCGGCGCTTCAACGAGCTACAATATTGGATTGTGACCGAAATCGTTTCCACGTCGAGTATGAGCAAACGTGTTGGCCTACTTCGGAAATTCATCAAACTGGCTGCATAGTAAGTAAAGTCTTGTCCCGTTCCCCATTATAATATAAATAAATATGAGATATTTTTCCACCCCATTTAAACTTTCATCCATTTCACAGCTGCAAAGAATACCAAAATCTCAATGCATTCTTCGCCATCGTAATGGGTCTGTCCAACATGGCGGTGTCACGTCTTCAACAGACCTGGGATAAAATTCCATCGAAATTTCGTAAACTTTTCCAAGAGTTTGAAGCTCTAATTGACCCGAGCCGCAACCATCGGGCGTATCGTGTGTTTGTGGGTAAATTGCAACCACCAGTGATACCATTTATGCCGCTCCTTCTAAAGGACATGACATTTGCCCACGAGGGCAATAAAACAAGTCTCGATGGCTTGGTGAATTTCGAGAAAATGCACATGATGGCACAAACAATGAGGACAATACGTTTCTGTCGGTCACGAAGTCTCGGTAAGTTGCGTGGAAAAATAAAGTTGTTCTTTTATTTTGAAATTCATTTTTTTTTTTTCGTTTTATAGGTCTGGAACCGCCATCGCCCAAGAGTGAAGGTGAAATACGGTCATACATTAGTTGCCTACGTGTCATCGACAACCAGCGAGTTTTGACAGCCATGTCACAGAAAATCGAACCAACCCGAAAAATGAACTAAGAAAATTACATTGAAAAATTTAGCTTTTCTTACTTTTTACTTTGCGCTTAAAGGTGATGAGGCTTGGATGGTGACATGGAAATGTGTAAGGGAAAATTTGTTCTTTTTGTTTTTCTTCGAGAGATACTCCTTCGCCGTTACGAAGTGGTAAAATTGTGTTTAGACCTTTAAAATGTGTATTTATTTTGCAAACGTTGCTCCACAGGAAGGCGGCCAAATTCACGCGAAGCCAACTATTTTATGGTAGACTAAAATAAAGGTACAGTTTTCGTCTATGGTGACAAGCGGTTAATGATGTCGTGTCAACTCCACAAAATGCAATAGTACGCAATTTCACCACTGTGCGGCAGAAGTATATTGAAGGTAAAACTGCATGCTAGTGGAATCGTGCCTTTAGAATCTGATAAAGGCCCATGCTACAAGGTCACGCAATACACGTAACCTTTCTTATTCTATAACACGCAATTAGATAGAGGTAGCTAGAGAAATATCAAAATACAGGTAACATGGGCCGGTAGTTGTCTGTTGTGTCAATGCTTCTCACTCTAACGCCGCATGCTGAATCTAATTCTAATTCAATGAAAAATTCATTTAAGTTTGAGATAAATGTTTAATTAGTGTTTTATGAAATGCGGACGGGACATTTTTTATCAATATTTAAATGCGAGTCTGAAGCATAAAATCCGGCGGACTGCATTTTCTACAAAAAGCCTTTATCAAAGGACAGCTTTATAAAAAGTGTTAACAAAGCAAGACCAATAGATTTATCCAAAGACTACGAACAAACTAAACTTTTTAGATTCTTGATCTTATGGAGTATGGAGTTGATACAAAGTGTAAGTGGTTTAAGCAAATTCAGCTTTGACCACTCAAAATTTATAAAATTTCCTGTGTCAGCCCATCCAAGGTTCGAACTTACTTCCGCAGAGCTTGGGATGGATAAAATGATCTTTGATGAGGGTATATAAGGCTCCAACGAGTTAGACAAGAGGGAAGGCAATCTATCCTCCCATTTGCTTACCATTTAAGCACAGAATGAAACCACTTAAGCACAGAAGGAATGGAAACAAATTCCACACATACAACGCTAACCCATCTTCACATGCCTATCACATTTTTGACAACTTTCACTCGCCCCTAATTATATTTTTTGACGATATTATCATCGTTATCATCGCAGATGTGACTGTGTTCGATGTGACTGTAACACATTTACTCGAACACAAACTAAACTCAATCGTGTTTCCTAAAAGTAAATTCGAAAGGTACTTAAGACTATTATTTAGGGCTTGAATGATGTGTAAAACAAATATATACCTAAGTTGGCTTTATTTGGGGTTAAAATATATAAATAATGCCTATGTCCTCGCTAGGATTTTCAACTTGACAGCTCTAGATTTCAAAGATACTTTTTGAGCTTTTTGTTTGGTTATGTTCACTAACTGCTTACTTTTCAAATACTTCTTTTCTGCACCATTTTTTAAGTTTAGCTTTAACATGAATTTCAGAAGAAGTGTTACGCGGCTAAAACATGCATCGAGGCCTTCACTTTTAATCAATTGAAAGCATACGTGGCTGAAGGCCTTAACTGAAAAAAATTAGCTTATGCTTCCGTCAATTGCGACTTTACCTGTGGATTAAACTAGACCTCATTTTTAAGAAATACACAGATGGGAAGACGTGTTTGCTCCTCTGATCTTTAAAAAGCCGAATGATAAAATCTATTGTCGACACGACTTTATCTTTCGATCAGCTTGTGAAAACACACAGCAAAGCTATGGAGGTATAGAAGCTGCTATCAGCAAAGACAAAACAAAAACAAGTTGGACCATCTGATTATGCTTTGTTAAACAGGAAATATGGACGCTGAAAAAATAGGTGTCCACATTGTCTATGTCAGCTGTTCAGGGCTGGCCACTCTATTGGAGATTTGTCGTGTTTAAATCCCTCCATGATTATGATAGGTCCATCGCGCTTTAGTTGATATGTTCAAATGTTATTGCCACCAACTAAGGCTCTTCGGTTTAACTTCGTTGTACAAATTTCCATCATCCTAGCGGCTACTCTTGAATCGATTCTTGCAATAATACTTGGTCTCTTGCGGCAACACAGATATATTTCTTCGACATCATTTCGTTGATATCCTTGCGTTCTAGCACAGATTCTCACAGATTCCCCCCCTACATATCTACCACGTAGGGATATACCCGATTGGGAAAAATAACTTAACTCCGCCACGAAATGCACGAGATCCGCCACGAGATGCCCTTTCTCGTTAGCACTTAGTCCATATTTATCCTTCTGTTACCTTGATGGCCATTTTCATGCAGACGCCTTGAAGCAGTGGCCATTTTGTGACACATTTATGTGATCCCAAGAGCGTTCTGAAGCCAACTTTGTTCTGTTGCTGGACATGTTGTGCCACTGTTGTCCACCTGAGGACTCCTTGTAGTAAGTAGTTCTCTCCTAATTTATGTAGTTGTTGGGTTTTGCGAGTTCATTTCTTACAGTCTTAGAGTTTTTTTGTGGAATGTCCCTTTACGATCCATTTTATGGAGACAGATTTTAAAGATGAAATTCAGTGACTTCAGCAGTGAGCTCAGGCTTTAATTTTAAAGTTATAATTCAAAATTATTACGATTGAAGTCAAAATGAATAACATAATTTCATTGCCCTTACATCATTGAAGTCTGTTTAAAAAAGTCACTTGCCTTCAATGTTTCCAAGTCGCAGAATTTGATATTCCGAAGTAAATGATTTCATGAAAGGAAATATCAGCCAGTGACTTTAAAGACTGCATTTAGTAATTTCCATGACTTCAAAGCACTAAATTCAGGGACTTAAAATATTTTCTAATAGCTGAACGCATTTAGTGATTGCCCGTGACTTAAGTCAATTTTTACTATGAAATGCGTTTATTGTTTTTCAATTGTGACTTAATTGAAAACAATTGGTTTACTCGAAACGACCTAAATTAAGTTTTTCTTAGAGATCTTGGGCATAGATATCTTTAGCAGTTCCAAAAGTATGAATGAACACTTCTGTCAAAAAAATCTGCTCGAAATGTTAAATGCATTACAAATGAAAATGGGTGCAGTGGCTTAGTGGTTAAGCATAGGTTAAAGGTTAGGTTAATTGAAAGTTGAAGAAGCTAGGGGACCTTTCGTCCTCTATGGGCCGGACCATTCAAATATTAAATTACTTTAGAGACAACCTTCAGCTAGGTTTATTAAAATTATGTAAGTCCTCCAAGCCTAGTTGGACGCTATTTATTTAATAAATAAAAAAGGAGAACGTACATTAATGGCACCTGTGCATTATATTGAAGATTGTAAGCCTAAATATTCAGCCTTAAAAGCTCCCATCTTAGACCGCTGATCTTAAAAATTTGCAAAAAACGAATAAATTTTTCTGTCACCATTCAGAAAGCCCTTCAGTCCAAGCCCTATATAAGGTCCAAACTTTATACATTTTTCCTCTCTGCAATTGCATTTCATTTAAATTACAATATATAAAAAATAATAAAACAAAATTTCTTTGAAACAAATTTATGTGATAAAAATATAACATCAAAATTAATTTACATGTAATTTTTTGTTCTCTTTCGTATTTGCATAAATTCTTGGCATAATATTAATTTATAAATATTTATAAATTATAAGAATATCAAATTTTGTATACAAATTCATTAAATATACCAGCGGAGTCTTATGATGAAAAACTTAAAAGGAAACAAACAAGAAAATAAAGAAAAACCATTACAGAAAAAAAATTTAAATAAATAAAAGCAAAAAACTACTAGGAAGTACCAAAAAATATATGAAAAAAAAATATGATGAATAAATGTATATATTAAAGCTGTGATTGGTTAGTTATAAAAAAAAAACAAAAATTTTATAATTATAGAAAATTAATTTTTAAATAATTTTACATTTACGTGACATTTAATTTTAATTATATAATTTTGTTGTTTCTTTCTTTTTTAATTTACCCATTTTATGTATAAACAAAAACTATTTTCATTTATATAAAATAAAAGCATTAATATTTTAAACTTATAATTTTTGTTTAATTTCTTTTTTATTTCCTATTTAAAAAAACAACAACCTAAAACACCACAAATTGATAATCGTTAGATAATAATTGCCCGGTTTCCAAAATCCATAAAACCTTATTCCAACCCAAATACAAATTAAATTTAACATAAAATAATAATAATAATAATAATTTGCATAATTTTAGATATACGGATAAGTGTGTTATTTTATTATTTATTTTAGAAAATTTAAAATAGAAATATGTTTTCCAAATAATGAAAATTACAGAAACATAAAACTGGTAAGGGACCTTGTTTAATAAATTAAACATTTATAGTTAATAGAAATACATAAAAGCAAATAATGTTGGAATGGTGTATAGTATGTGAAGTTCAATAGTTTAATAATAATGCAAAAAAAAATTCTTCTTCTTCTCTGTTTGCTTGTGGACTTTGTCAACTTGACACATAAGTGTTGTCTCCTGTTCGATTTCTATTTCAAATATCTTTGTGAGTTTTTTCTTTTACGGTAAATAAGCGTCCCAGAATGACCACAGAGCTACCATAAATAACCCTTGGAAAAAAAACGGTGACTTTTTTTATTTTATGTTTATTTAATTTTTATATTCTTAAGCAAGCTTCGAGGTGCACAATTTTCTGCCACGTTTCCCAAAATAAATGCTACTCAAATAGATGCTGAAAAACTGCAACAGTTTCAATGTTTCGTTCTGCGTTTCTCCGTTCTTGGCCACGGTAAAAAGAAGTTTGTGGGCGAAATAGGAAAGACGCCATACAAAAATGTTCCACGCTTGAAGAAATTCAAGGAAGGGATCTATATAGCAGACGCGAATTAAAACTGATTAAATTTTACGCTAGGCAAACATTGGCGCGAGAAAGCGACAGCTTGCAAGAACATATATATGTAAAGCTATATTATAAATAGCGACTTAGTCCCTTTAAAGACAAACAAAAACTATGATCCATCGCGACCCTGAGTTAACTAAACTTCAAGCTTCATCAGCAACCAACCTCAAGAAACCAAGAAACTTCTTTGCACAATTTCGTCGAACCATTTACTTTTACTGCATCTACAGCCGCCTAAATGTTTCGCTGTACTACGGGCAATTTGATTCTATTCACACAGCATGTGAGTTATTCACACATCTCTCTATAAGAGTCCGATTTTTCTGACATGATTTTAAATAAAAACAGAGTTTCCATTTCCGATACTGTCCTGCGTCGAAATGTATTCACTTTCAAAATCCCTCTAGTTCTCCTTTTATCAAAACCTGTGAAAGGTGGAGCTCGTCGACCTCTGGCTAACCTTTATTGTGACACTTTTCTTCATGTTCGCTTTGACCGCAGCTGCCCTAACGTTTCTGGTTTGTTGGCGTAGGCCAGCGACTTCACATATCCCCAAAGAAAATAATCCAATGGTGTCAAATCACACGATCTTGGTGGCCAATTGACAGGTCCATTCCGCGAAATAATGCGCTCACCGAATATTTCCTTCAATAAATCGATTGTAACGTGCGCTGTGTGGCATGTAGCGGCGTCTTGTTGGAACCACATCTCATCTACATTCATGCCATCCAATTCGGGAACAAAATAGTGGGTTATCATGGCTCTATACCGGTCTCCATTAACGGTAACTGACTCTCCAGCATCATTTCGAAAGAAGTATGGCCCATTGCCTCCACCAGCCCATAGAGCACACCAAACAGTCAGTTTTTTTTGGATGTAATGACGTTTCAAGAGTCTGATGTGGATTCTCTTCACTCGAAATGCGGCAATTTTGCTTGTTGACGTAGCCATTCAACCCAAAATGAGCCTCATCACTGAACAAAATTTTGCGGTAAACTTCGCGAATTGAACCATTATTTTCGAAATAAATTTGCACGATTTGCAAGCGTTGTTCATTTGTCAACCTGTTCATGATGAAATGGCAAACCAAACTGAATATAAATGACATCAGAGTTGCCAGATTTGACCGCAAAAGGTCAGTTTTATCTCTATTCGAAAAACCAACCTCTAAAAAAAACACCCTTTATATGGTCAAAAAAAACAGCTTCATAGGCAGATAAGATGGACCACGGCCTTGAGTGCTTCTCAAACCTCCAACTAGAAGACACTTCAGTTATTTTGAAAATATAAACCCGACAGTTTACCTGCATAAGTGACTGTAATAAGTGGAATACTCATCTCTGTTAGGATACGCCTTTAACTTTTAACTTTGAACGAGTTCAAAAATTTTAAACTTGTAAAAACTTTAATCCCAAGTTTTTTAATCCTGTCAAGTAGATACAAATATGTTATTGGTACACCGGATTAGATATGAGCGTTGCACTCAGCATTCTTGGCGACGTCGAATATGTGGTCATTCCACGGAAGTTTGTCGTTAACGCACATACCGAGGATGGAAAGCCTTTCGGTTTCAGCAATGCAAGTGTCATGTAAAATGTCACTTGCTGATTGGGGTTTCGGTTCAATGACAGAAGACAGCACTGTGTTTTGGAAGCATAAAATTGCATTAAATTGGTCTTACCCACTAAAGACGTTAGGGTCAAAATTTAATGAGCGTAACATAATTTGCTGCTCCGGCTTTAAGCCGTTTACTTAAACCTTTAAACGAATATATAAGATATATAAGAGTCGGACACAAAACGGAGCCCTGGGGAACACCAACATTTTTTCGATGAGTTATAAACTTGAACACAACTTAAATTTAGCAGCCCAAAAGGATATTTCTTATCCTTAGAAGAAAGAGCTTGATGCCAAACTTTGTCAAATGCGTTTGATCAATCCCAACGATCCTACTTTCACCACCATGGTAAATGGATTGGTTTCACTTTTCGGATAGATGTATTGAGTGTACGCTCGTCTGAGGGGATCACTGATCTAAGTACTGATGGGAAAAGTGTTTTTCGAATTTAATGACAAACGCATAGACCAGCGTATTTAAAAACCTTATTCTTGAACATTTCGGACCTCTTTCGAGTATATTATCCTAAGTCTTGCTTTCCAGCTGAAAATTAAAGGCGTTTAGACCTAAATCTACGTAACTTTTGATGCTGTTCAGAAATAAATATACTTTTGGGGTTTGCCGACGAATATTAGGGGGTGTCAAAAACTAGTGAAAAGAGTTCAATCTGTTCTAAGTTAAATATTTTCATTGCATTCGTAACGCGATATTTGCAATTAAATTCACAGGTGCTGTCGTCTGATGGACTTCTAGTCTTCTGTGTACCTTATTTTACATATATCGCTTAAAGGGAAACATTATTGACATTATATTCCTGTCCCAACTCACAACTGCATAAGTCCCAACGTTTCTTCCCAACAATGGCAACGTCATTCAAGAAAACTATTTCTTCCCATTTAGAAAATTGTGCCTTCGGTGTTGTCTCCCTTCTTTCCTACACTCTATTTTTCTACCTACCTTAAACTATGTATTTCTCTGGCACGCTTCCAGGATGATTTAAAATAATTCTCCTCCTTCTAAAACTTCGCATACAATTCCTGTAAAACTGTAGACATGACTTACTTCCTCGTTTCCTCCTTAACCATCTATACAAAAACTTTTCGTCCATTTTATGTAGATTTCCTTAAAACAAAAAATATATAAAACTTTTTTAACCAAATAACACAAAATATTAGAATAATAAGTAAGGTTTTATTCATAGAGACTCAATGTTAACAAAAAAGAAATCAGACACACATACAAACTTTATACTCTCAGCATTCAAAAAACGTTAGCCTTAAGAAAAACCCAAAAAAACATTTAGGGACTACAAGCTAAAACTATTCATAAGAAAGGAAAAATGTGTACTCTCAAAGACATACACCAAAGAAATAAAACAAAAAACAAAAACAAAACTATTTATTCAACATAACCTTTCATGTAAATGTGATTAGATTCGACAATCCAAAAAAAAAATTTTTCTAAAAAATAAACAAACAAAAAGTAAAAAGAAAATTCTTCAAAATCAAAATAACTTAATTAAAATTACAATGTTTTACTGTAGCTATAGAAATAAAATATTAAAAAAAAAAACAATCTATAAGGGAATGCAAATTGTGAGATATGAATGTGAAAAAAAAATAAAGAAACTTTCTTTTGCGGTAGGTATCGAAAACTTAACTTTAATTAAAATATAAAATATTATATATAAAATGTTGCAAAATATTTGTAGATTTATCAATGTTATTATATCGTTGTCATTTTGTAGAAATTATATATTAGGACATTTTATTAATATAAAACAAAAGAAAAACATACACCAAACAATTTATTCATTCATCAGATAAATTTTTTTTTTTTTTTTTAAATACAAAATACAAAATCACTGTAAGAAACAAACTCCAATTTTATTTAATACATAGTTGTTTCGCAATATTTCAATCAAAGTACTGAATAAAACGAATAAATAAAAAATATTGAATAACATTGATAATAGGAAACAGATATTTAAAAAAAAAAACAAAAAAAAAACAAAACTTAATGTGGAAGCTGAACGACAAATCAGAATCTCATAAGGTATATTTAAATAAAAATAATTGTCTTGACTAAATAAGTAAACTGCACTGGTAAACCTCTTTGATGAATAAAATATTTTCAAAATAAAACATACAAATTATTGTGTTTGTTTTTGATTTTTAGAATTAAGGGATTGAAAAAATACCCAAAATTGGAAGCTGGTCCATTGTAAAGAGTGATTGATCGTGGGGTTTGATTTTGAAAGATCACGCGTGAAGGAATCAAAGAATACGTCATTGCCGGGCGTGCGTTAAAATGTTAAAATTCATGCACTGGCCGTCCCATAACATCCGTCGAAACTTCGACAGCTGCATTTTGTTTTATTTTGTATATGTTATTTTTTTAAGTCTTTTTTATTTTTTTAAGTCTTTAAGTGTTCAAATTTTTTGTTAAATCAAATTGCTTAAATATATAACGTATAAGCAAAAGCATGTAACCATATTAATAAAAAAAATTCTAACATCGTTCTATTGAAAATATATTTTAGTTTGAAAAAAATAAAGAAACATAAGAAAATGCTACAATCCGCTTGGGGCGAATGGGTAGCATTTTATTCATTCTATAAAATTTATAATAATATATATAAATAATCATACAATTTTTTAAAAATATTTTTTTTTATAGAATGAAATAAAATGCTACCCATCTTCTTCTTAAAGCTTTTTTCTTTGGAAAAAAAATTGCCTAAATATCTTGTTAGACATTTTTTTGCGAATTCTATGAAAATTTTCGAAGAAAACAACGTTTTAGTGAAAAAGTTATACAGGAGTGCATTGCCTTACATATCTTGTGAAGATTCTAACCCCTTATCGTAGGCTTATCTGAAAAATTTTAACACTTTACCATTTCGGAACCCTAGGGAGTATATGTTCCAAATTTCAGCTTCTTAGCATAAATTTAAAGGCCTCAAAAGTTGATACGGACGGACATAGTCTTAGGTTTTTGTCCTGATCATTGATACTTTAGGGGTCTACGATGAATATTAAGGGTTGTTACAAACTATGTGTCAAAATGAATATACCCTTCGGATAGGGTATAAAAAACCTACATTTAGCTACCATAAATCTGCAAATATGACAAGGCTGATTGCAATGACAAATGCTTTCGCTCCTCCAATCCTCCGCCTGGCTGCCAAAGTATAAAAAAGTGGAAAGTTGGGCTATGCGTTGTTTATAGGTCAACTTCCATAAGTATACTTGTATTTTATCTTGCTGTCAGTCCAAAAAAACGGACGCAACGGATTCTATGGGTCGGGGCCTTGACTCATACAAAACATTCTCGGTATGTTCATGAGATGTTTTTATGAATGGCCTAAAAAAATGTTAACATTTGATCACATACTAATTTTTTTTAAAATACTTTTTATCTATTGAAAAATTTTGTTTTTCTCAAAAATTCCTCCAATGATTTTGAGGTGATTTCGATACAAAAAGTTATCAAAATCGTTACAGCCGGTTTTAAGACAATTATTGGTGTATGATTTGTACAAACAAAATTGTATGGCATCTACTGTTACTTAAAACGATAAACTCATGTTTCATGCCTTACGATTTTTATCGAAGCGAAACGTATGAAAGTGCGAAGCGTGCCCAAAAGAGAATAACGAAGTGTCGTACGACAAAAATCGTAGCGTATGAAATCTGACAAAGCAAAACTTTAAAAATAGCCCTGAGCAAACCGTTTCGCCACACGGCTACAAGACATGAATACAAACAGACAGACATCATTGGCTTGCGGTAACTTTCTCTTTAGTTTACTAATGTAAATAAGAAAGTTAAAAATTCAATATATCACTTCATAAACTATCTCAAAAATAAAATAAAAGATAAACATTAGCAAAATAAATATAGCTACAATTATTAAAAACTATACAGATATTCAAAGAATACTCGTCATAAAGTTAACGTACTTAACTTATAACGTTTGTTCCTTGCAAATCTAACATTTTAAAATGCCATTTTGATTTTTGGGGAGCCCAGTGCTCAGTAAAGGAGCCATTCCGGCAGCGCTGGCAGAGACTACTGAAGCCGAGAGTGTACGTAAAGTTCGTGATGTATTCGACAACTTGGCGTATTTTACATGAGGATCCCGGCGTATAAGCGTACAAAGTTTAATGATAATCCGGTGTTTTATCGTGAAATTTTGGTCAGTGATGAAGCCTTTTTCTGGCTCAATGGATACGTTTATAACCAAAATTGCCGTATTTGGGCTGATGAGCGACCCGAATGAAAACTTTTAAGTGGTATTGGTCGGATTTGAACCGGAGAAGCCTTGCTTAGTAGTGCAGCGCACTTAACCACTAAGCCACTACGCCTGCCATTTTTTTTTTAGAAATCCGAGAAGACAATTCAGTGTCAAGGAGCTTAGATAGATGTTCAGCACTAACCACATCGGTACCTAGAGCCTGGGCTCTCATCTTGGCGATGCTACTTTTTCGTGTTACTAACAATGTACAATGATCTTCATGGCAATTCGACGATCATCATTTTTTTTTTTGCAATTTTGTTATCGTCTCGTGGTTTGGAGTGGATGGATTTTATATAAATTCTTTAAGGAAATAAAATATTTTGAAATTAAAATTGAGAAACAGATATTTTTTAAAATAAAGCAGATCCTTTAACATGACGTACTTTTCAAAATAAATATTTTCAATATCTGATGTTACCTCCAAATTCAGCGGGCCATTCGATCTGAAACTTTCTTCGATATCGTATATTGGAGTGTCTTAAGTCCAACTGAGCAGATCAACATTTGTGTCGGCTATTCGTTGGCGGCACTGTTAAAGAAATTACCTTAACCCTGCTATTGATTATTTTGGAACCTTAGGACTAAAAGAGAACACTGTTGAGAAATGTTACTCTTATCAAATCGTTTAAAGAACTTCTTTATTAAAAACGAATAGCGTGCTTCAGTAAGGTCTTAACAAATCAATTGAATATCTAAATATGCCGAAATAAAAAAATTTGAATGGCAAAACTTTTTGTTTTTTTATATGTCACATTTTGCAAGAAGTTCCTTTCAAACTGTTCAAATTTGGAAACAATGTACGAATCTACTGAACAATGCGATTGTGTTGATACATGGAGCAAACATCAGACCACATCATTTTATTCAATCGCTGATACGATGATCGTTACGAAAAGTTACGTGATTAGAGCTCAGAAATTTGGTTCCAGGATACAGCTGGAGCGTAGCTGGCGATACAGCTGAATCAGTTTTGACGACATCCCTAATTCGGCCATCGCCATTAAGAGCTCTTGACGATGAATGCTGTCATATTCGGCTTCAAATTATAATAAGTCATTTTAAACAAAAAAAAATAACAACAACAGTTTGCTTAGTGCGCATAATCGAAACCTCAGCCGAAAACTTTATGTCAAAAGGTTGAAGATTATTTAATTTATTTTATTGTATAGAAAAAAAGAATATTATGACCCATAAATCATATTTTGAATTTTATTACAAAGAGGAAAAAAGTGTTTTGGTGAACTTTATTCCTTCTCCGGTGAAATTTTTATTTAAGGAGTTAGCAGGTTTACACTCTAAGCTTTCGATATAGTCTGACACAAGGGACTAAACGACAAAATTCAAAAGAAGTATTTGCCGAAGCAATATTTAAAAATTCAGGAGTAAAAATTCTATTAATATTTACATCTACTGGGAATCCTGCGCGTTGATGACTAGGTTTCTTTGGCAGCTTGGAAGAGCCTGCGTTTCGGCCTAAAGCTGGCTTTTTTTTATAAAACCTCCAGATGTTGTTTTGATGGCGAGAATCTTTGATCTCCTAGAAATTTTAGACTGAGTATGCAGTCATTTCTTTCGACGCAGGATCTTTTTTTTTGTCCCTTCTCCTGACTCGGTACTCATCCCAGGCTGGTAACATAGAATGGTTTCGACTATACTGGGCCCATGGGTTGTTGTGGTAGATGAGTTTCATTCTGAAGCTTGCTCCTCCAGGTGTGCTAAGGCATCCAGCGTCAAATTTCCTCTTTTGGTCAGTTCGCAGTTGAATAGTCGAGCTCTGAATGTACATAGCTGTAACAAGAAAGTGGTCTAAGTCGTCGTTTGCCCATTGCAATGTGTGTATGTTTCAGATGTTGGATGCGTGATTCACAACGATAAACACATTTTCGATTTAGCAGTCTAGCGTCTGGCTGCTGGGTGGATCCTTGCCTTGGAAACATTGTGCTTTGTGCTAATTACCATCGGATAGAACCTGCTTCAAAATCGATTAGTCGGAAGGTGGTCTTATTTTGTGGTCGTTTTGCTCCAAAAATGGTTTACTTTCCGACTTTAACATTAAAGTGGTGCAGAACTTCCTTGAAATCATTTCTCGGACGAGCTCCATTAACTCCATCATATAGGGTAGTCTCCAGGACATATGACTTCTCCATGAAAGGGTCTTCAGTCTCGGCACATATGAGGCTAATGTTTTTGGAATAAAGAATTGATGCGGAATTTGATTAAAAAAAATTGCAATAATGTCAGCCTTTTACCACGTTTTTTCGAGTTGTACCCTGAGTATTCGTACAGTCTAGGTAAATACTCAGATGTTCGCTGACATTCAGGCTGCGGTTGCTTTTTAAGGAAAGTAAGTATTCGAAGCTATTTGTGTCTCTTCGAGAACAGTTTCTTACCCTTTCCAATTATTGCTTCCAGCAGTATATCATAAATACCCGCCCACATCAATGAAAATAAAATATATTCCATATTAATATTTCACTGATCCTAACCACGAAAGGGCAGCAGACCAACATCTCTAAATATTTATATATTTTTATTTTTATATTTCTAAACATTTCTTTAATAAATAAATTAAATAAAAAAATGTGAGTAATTGAACAAATAATTAGTGTACATCTAAGAATGTTTAGAAGACTTCCTAAAACTTTTTGAGATCAAATTTTAGATGCTGTTGTAAGGAATTAATAAAAAAAAGGAGAAGAAGAATGCTTTTAATAATACAAAATAAAATAAATTGAATAGTAGGTTTGTTCCAAAATTATAACATGAATGAAAATAAAGGATGGACAAATTCAGCGTTTATCCAGGCGTAGTTGGGGTTGCTAAAATCCCGACCTATACCACCCGAAAGTTTTTATTCGCTGCCCCACCTCTTGCGAACGTCTGACAAACATCTAAGAGTAAGAAATGTCATGAGAAGCTTCTCAAAAATAAATTGCCGTTCGGAATCGGCATTAAACTGTAGGTCTCTGCATTCATGTCAAAAATATAACTTCGCACACAGAATGGTTCGAGAAGCTAGGCTTTAGGTCCTGTATGAGCCGTTTACGCCTAATATTTATTTATTTTTTAGTTGGGGTTGCTCGAACTTGGTTAAGTAGCCTGTAAAAGAGAAAAAAAGGAAACACATGGATTACCACTGCAATTGTGGCAGCAATTCATGAGATAGGAATTCCTAATTTACATACATAATATTACTACTATTAGCTCAGCTGAGCTTATCTCTAACTCAATCTCTAATCTCTAATCTCAAAATATGAAACACAGCAGTTTCTGAATCTCACCTCAGTGGGAATTGTACCCAAGGCTAACCACCAAACTGAGGTAGTTATAACCCTCCCTCTGAAGGAGAACACCATCACAACACAGGGACGATTCATGAAGACAACATAGGAGAAAACCATCACTAGCACGCTGCGATACTAAGAAACGCTGTGAACAGGGAAATGTGCAGGAGGAAACCATCCCAAACACATTCCGAAAAAGCAAACGTGGAGGAGAAAACCATCACACCACTGTTCAATAAAAAAAATGCATATAAATGCGGAACAAGGCGCCACAGGTAGATGTGCAATACAAAACACAATTACCCACAGCCTGCTCAGCTGGCTAATCTACTTTAAGATAACAGATTTATGGGAAAAACTGAATACTTATCAACACATAAATACTCAAAATACACATAATAAAAAAAGGATAGCAAAGAAAGGAAAAAAAACGGATTGCTAGGCAATTCAGTGATTTACTCACAGACTTAAATAAATGTTTTCGACTGCTTCCAACTTCTGCGCCTGCTCACTTCACTTGTTGTCCTTTGTCTTTATTTCTAATTCTAATATCTTCGGAATTAAATGACCTCACTGCACAACTATTCACTCACTACTGATATTCCATGCTTGTTATGACAACCTCAGTTCAGCCCCACAGGAAATAGTCTAACGGCGTCAAATCGCACGAACGAGGCGGCCAAGCGACTGGACCATTTCGTGAGATAACACGTTCTCCAAACTTGGTTTCCAATAAATTGATTGTGAAATTCGCTATGTGGCTTGTGGCGCCGTCCCGTTGGAACCACATGTCCTCCAAGTCCATATCATCCCATTGGGGCCAAAAATATTCGGTTATCATTGAACGGTAGCGATTCCCATTCACAGTAACGTGCCGGTCTTGATCATCACGGAAGAAGGACGGCCCAATGACGCCGCTGGCCCATAAACCACACCAAACCGTAATTTTTTCGGGATGCAATGATGACTCATGGAGTACGTGTGGATTGCTGCTGGACCAATACCGCATATTTTGTTTATTGACGAAGCCATTCAGCCAGAAATGAGCCTCATCGCTGAAGATGATTTTTCGATGAAAATCCGAATCATTTTCAAGTTGTTGCTCAGCCCAAATCACGAACATACGACGCTCCTGATGCTCAAGCGGCTTCAGTTCTTGCGTCAATTTAATCTTGTAAGGATATAGGCCAAGATCTTTTCGCAAAATTCGCCACAACGACGTCACAGAGATGCCCAACGCTAGAGAACGACGTGTGAGAGACACATTTGGGCTTTCTTCAACTGAAGCCTCAGCGGCAGCAATATTCTCGATACTGCGGGCACTTCTTTGTCTCACTGGCACGGAAACATTTTGTACTGTGCCTGTGGATTACAATTTTTCCACTAGACGCTCAATTGTTGATCTGCTAGGACGATTATGACGACCATAAATTGGACGTAGCGCTCTTAACGTTGAGGCCACTGACTCCGAATTTCGGTAGTAAATTTTAATAATTTCGACTCGTTGTTGGCTCGTATATCTTTACATCATGAAATGGCAAACCTTACTGAAGAGAAATATGGCGTCGTTTGCTATCCCTGTCGCTCTACTTTTGTAGCGTCCCTGTTGAAAAACCCTGTAGATAGCCTTGCAGATGGTTATTTCGTATTAAAGTATTATCTTCCTAAGCAAACAGTGAGTGAACAAACGCGCTTAATAAAGCCAAAACCACAATTTCAAATTACCCGCTGTCACTGTAAAAGTACAAAACTGCACATTCTGGGTCACAAGTCAAGCCATTAACCTCTAAACCGTCGCCCCCAATCCAAAGCTAATCACATACCTGGTTAGTGATATGCTATCTTATTCTACTTCAGTTAATGTCTGACATATTTTAGTACTTTAACTCAAGTTCACCTCAACACATACGCATACTTGGCATACTTTAAGAAAACACTTAATTCAATAGCTGATAAAACCGATTTTCATAAAAGTAGAACTATACCGAGGTGTTGCTCGAGTCATTGTTCATTGCCTTCTCGCTTACCCAAGTCAGCAGTATACGAATACGAAATACCCATAAAACCGCAATGAATTCTTCGTGATAAAGAGAAGAACACTAGACGCACACACAAGGATATACTACTTTATTTGTCATTTTTCAAGTTGTTCTGATTCCATTAATCGCACTCGAGTGAATCTTTGTGAACCGATGTGACGCTTCTTCCATGGGTTAAGGACGTAATAAAATAATTTACTGCACACGAATCCTTGAAATTGTTTTCCGGTCAAATATCTCCATACCGAGGATATGTATATTTCTAATTCAAAACATTCAATGCTGTATCTAGATATGCATATTCGTATGATTTAAATAAGTAATCCCTTAAGTGCTTTTGCTGCATGGCATGTTGAAATAAATATAACCCGTCTGTAAATAAATGGAATATTTTGGGGCAGTGGTGACCAACCTTTTTAAAGACTTGTCCCTTTTATTTTAAATTGCAAAATCTCCGATTTTTGTAGATAGCATGGATATGCAGGGTGTTCCTGGACCTGAGATATGATTTGTGGACATATTGTAAGAACAATTTTTTTCTAAATTAAGGGTCTATCTCCAATTTGTAACCCAATTACCAAGGATTTAAGGAAAGCCCTACTTCGGTGTATCCTGACCTAGCTTTAATTGTTCCTAATATTGAGTACAATGACTATGTTTCTTGGTGCAATGTGCAATCTAAATTAAAGATGCGCTGTTGTGCAATTTCTTCAATCTTGCTCTCGAGTTCACAGGACAGATGTCCACACGGAAGAAGTCCAGCGTGATATTGGCTTTCACGGCTATTGAAGAACAGGAGAAGTTAGTTGATCTTGAAGAAATTGAGGGCAAGACTAATATATAAATGGTGTTACTTTTAGAGGTTGGTTTTCCGGATAGATATAATTTTTAGTCAAATCTGGCAACTCTAATGCAAATTATGTTCAGTTTACAAATGAACAACGCTTGCAAATCGTGCAAATTGAATACGAAAATAATGGTTCAGTTCGCGAAGTTTACAGCAAGCTCCGTTTATTTTATGGTCGACATAATCGTCAATCAGAGCAATTAATTCGGTTAACCATGGATCGGTTTGCACACTGAAAAACAATTGCCACTGTAGAGCAAAGTGTTGAAGAGGAGCCGAATGAATCGATTCTGTAATGGAGGAGACATTGATGAGGTTAAAGGAGAGTAGATAGGTCTTAAGAGACGGGTTAAAAGCTTGAGGGAAAGGGATCAGGGTAGGGGAAGAGGAACGGAGGAAGAAAAAGAAAAGGAAATGGTTCGGTACTTGGATGCGGGGTGCATGCCTTGCTTGTCTCAGCTTAAGCTCGTCGGAGGGGAGGTTCTTGCAACCGAGTGACCAAACATATCACCATAACACAAAATATTGCATGCAAAGTAATTCCAAAAAAAAATGGGCAAAATGGAAGTAACCTAAAACTGAATAGCATTACCACATGAGGATCAGATAATCGTCCTCGCAGCGGATATGTACGGTCTGTACCCACCCAACCATGTGCAAGTTACCGCTGAAAATTAAATAAACTTGCACCCAAGAGAAAAGAAAGTCTTATGCTCTCTCTACAAAGAACCACAACTCAGTCATTGAAATGAGACGCTAAATTTTAAATCCAATTCTTAACTTAACATTTTATTTCATGGATTTCAACTTAAAACTAAATGGATAATTATATATGATTTAATGTAGATAAACATTGTATAGCTTTATTTTTTTTTTTTATTTAAAATAAATCGAAAAAAAAACTGTAAGGAAGTCGAATAATGTTGTTTTAATAGGTATGGGAACCCTGAAAATCTAATTAAAACAATACCTTCGGTCGTAAGAGGCAAAGAGTGATGTAAAAATAAAAAAAGAACGCTTTCGTAAAGCCATGAACAGAAAAAAAACGCTTACCTGGTTATCCGCTGCGTCAGGCCTGTCGTAGAGGATTCCAATGACAACTCAACCTGCTTTTGGGAGAAATTAAAAACGGACAATAACAGAGAGCCGCGAAAAGAAAAAAGTCTCGGTTCCACTCTTTAACACTTACTCCCACAACAAAAAAAAAAACTTCTCATCCCTAATAGGAGGATTCTACTTATACAACTTTCATAAAGATATTTAACTATTTTATACTACATTATTTATAATACATGTTGCAAAAAAAAACTATGTTTAAAAAGTAGATAATGTGAATAAAAAAAAAAAACTTAAACTAAAATCATGCTGCTGCTGATGAAACCGCGTCTGGTCGAAGAGGGTGGCAAAAACTAAGAGCGAAATTATCACGTGACACTTCTCTACCGGTGCACTGAACTGGGATTAGGCGGACAGGAATGCCTCATTTGGGTTGGAAATTGGGGATCGTGGTAACTCGAAGTCGCCCCCTGTTTATTTTTATATTTTTAATAAGGTCAGGTGCACCCTCTTCCCCTTCTTTTTGTGGGGACTGGTGATTTGGTCACCTACACTGTATATTCACGTTTATATATGGTTTGGACACTTTTTAAGCGCTGGTAATAAATTTTGAATGCACTTAAGCGGGCTATGCGTAGCTTTTGTTTCCGAAGCAACGTTGAGGAAGCCGGAATATCACACGCGGGTTGGGCTTTTTTTTTGTTCGTTCGCAACTATATTGCACTTTGATCGCGCGGGTAACCCAAGCAAAGTTCGCTTTGGTTTTTCTTTAATTTTTTTTGTCTTTTAAAAAAGGAAAGGATTTAATACAAATTTCATTCAACATGGATTCTGCCCGAAAGGAATTTTATAATCGTTTACATTTTTATTTTTGGTTATCTTGAGCCAACCAGGGCAACCGCTTAAGCCTACGAGTACAAACCAACTAACTATTGCATTCTTTTCTGAAAGCGTCGTCACTGCGGTTAACAAAGCGGGATGTCCCTCTCAATCCCTTAGCGTGATCCTCCGCCGCCCGCCGAACAGAAATTATCAAGCGGTTTTGGAACCAGCCGAAAAAAAAAATAACATTCCATCACGACCCTCTTTGCCCTGTCGTACCATCCCCTCTTACGGAAACCCACGAGCGATATTGGAACAATTCCACATCGGTACTCTCTTTGGCTGGGTTAGAATAAGTTGTACTATATAAACACATAAACATATTTGTTTCAGTTTGTCTCTTTTTCTAAGACAACAAAAAACAACTTTTCCTCCCAACACGTGAGTGTGGGTGGGTGCCAGCCTCAGTGGGTGCATTTCACAGAGATGACGGTGTGTGTTATGAGTTTGACTGCTCACTACAACCAAGAAAGAGAGTATGTACATCTTTACATGTAAAATTACTCCTTATGTAATTAATACTGGGCATCCACTTGACCTCTCAGCCTTAGAAAACAGAAAGGTAGAAAAAAAAGAAAGAAGCAAAGCCCAGGAGGAAATCTTTCCACTACAATTCGCCACCGTGCACAGCAATTGAAGCTTTGCCCATCAACTTTATGGAAGATTTTGCGCAAAGATCTCTTCTTACGACCTTAATAGATCCAGCTAGTGCAAGAATTAAAGCCGCGAGACCATGCAAGGTGTCGTGATTTCGGTGTATGGGCCGAAAATGAGATTGATATCGATGCTGATTTTCATCGCAAAATGATGATGATTGTTCAGTGATGATGCTCATTTTGGGCTGAATGGCTACGTCAACAAGCTAAATTGCCGCATTTGGAGTGAAGAGAATCCACATGAGATCCTTGAAACGCCATTATATCCACAAAAATTGACTGTTTGGTGTGCTCTATGGGCTGGTGGATTCATTGGGCCATAGTTACTTACTTAACGGGCTCCCGGCCCGTGAAGAGTCCCTGCCTGAGATACGGCAGCCTTCCACCCTCTGAAATCCCGAGGACGCTGCTTCCAATTGTCCAGACCAAGCGCTCTGGAAGCCATCGCGGATGGCAAATCCCACGGTCGGGATATTTGGAATCAGAAGATTGAAGGCTGCCGTGTATCAGGCTCTTCGTGAATAGAAAAAATTGAAATTACTTTAAACCCGTGCTCCTGGTGTAGAATGGGCTGGGTGGGATATTAAAACTTGTATGACTTCATCGGACTATGTAACTGACCAGCACCACTAACTCTTTATGCAAAACATGAGACACACTTTTGTTAATTTTGTTTTGGTATAGATTTTCGCTCAAATTAAATTCAACCAAAATACATCCCCTTCAGCTGAAAATCATCCCTTGGTAAAACGACTACCGCCGCCCAGAGGGAAGGTTATAGGGCAGAGGTAATTAAAGTCAAGTCCCACACTCAGCCTTTGGACACTTTCCATCTTTTTAATGGAGGATCGTATTGAGGTTTCATTAAAATTCGTTATGATCCCCTTTGAAACCTTTCCGCAGCTAACAATAAAACTGAAATCCTTGCTAAATTTACAACATTCCTCTTCTGAAAAATGAAAGAAAAAACTATCTTCACACTGCCAAAGGATCAGCTCACTCCCTGGCAATGCCACGGAATAAAATCGTCTGCAGATAAACCAATCAAAGAAGAAACAGGAGAAAAAAAACACCGTCAAAGCTGCCAACATGTCAACCGATAAATTTATTTAATGCTTCCTCTGTGTGCGAGTTAAACTTTAGGGCTGTGCAGCTGTGGAGTATTGTTAAAGGTATTCCTACCAACGTGTGGATGTCAACGAATATTGCACACATTATTTACTTTAACAGAAAAACTGTTCCATTGTCACACGTGCGATGATGTCAGGCACACCCTCAGGATATAAATTCCAATGCTTGTTTTGATGTGACGGCTGGCTCTATACCTAGAGCACTGGGTGATGAGAATTTTATTACAGAAATGGGAAAACTATGCAGGAATTCAGTTATCCCTACATTCCGCGCGTGCCATTGTAACACCACATCAAAAATTCCGTGGCAATATGCACTATGCAGGGACCTTGCACAACAACTCATGAGTTGGCATGGCAACTAGGGAGATCATTAAAATTCTAGTCTTCATCTCCGGTGTAACATAAACTTTGAAAATAGTTAAACGAACCAGTTAAATAAACATAAATCATCCTGTGTTGCAAACACACTTGCAAGTGCAACATATATTGTGTAGTTGAAAATGCTTTTAAGGACAATATTGGGTGGAAATTTTACGGCTGCCCTCACAGGGGAGCTGTTAACAGGGAAGTTCTTGTTGTATGATTTGGTTTTGAGGGAATATTTTTAAAGGCTAACTGTCTATCTCTGGTGGGACAGAAGGATGATGCTTTGATTCACTTGGTTTTATTTATTTTTTAAAACATTTTAAAGTAGAACTGATAAATGTTTGAGTCACGTCCAAAGGAGTGGAAAGGACTTTCTTGCTTGGTTATAAATTTTTCTTTCGCAATCAGTAAATAAATATAAGTAATGGAAGCACGGGGAAGAAGACATTTTGAAGGGAAACAATCAATTTGAATTTATTTGCTTGTTTACTTTTTAAGGACGTGAACAGAATGAAGGATTCAAACGCTTTGCAAATACTTTAAATGTGGTTTATTGGAACAACATTTCTGGTAGGTGTGACATGTTGTTTTAGAGCAGACCAGCCCTGATGATGATGTTTAGGACGTCGACTCACTAGGACTGGTTATAATTCCAGAGCCACTAGTGAAAATCACCAAAAAAAATTGTGATGGTCAAAAAAAATATCTCTGTCTTGTTAAGATTATTTGGGGTGACACGACCTGATGCAATGAAACGGAACGATCAAAGTTTGAATTATCTCATCAATAAACCTGATGTCAACATTTAGCAATATTTCACTTTGGTAAAGTGGCATAAGACCATTTTGGCCTTATTGCGCTTGGAGCTTATTTGGTCTCATTTCACTTTGAAGCTGTGAAGCTAGACCAAATGTGGGTAGTGAAATAACGCCGAGCGAAATAAAGCCGAATTCCGTAAAAGCGTAACAACGCCGAATTTTGGAACTCGACGTTATCTCACTTTTAGAAAGTGAAATAATACCAAACATTGAAAGTGAAATAAAGCCGAACCAAGTGTTCGCCTATGACAGCAAACAGTAATTTTGTGATTAGTTATAAAGGGTTTTATTTTAGAGGTATGGAACCTTAAGTTGGCAACACTGTTTTAACTGGCGGCCATTTTGTCAGCTGTCAAGTGATTTATTTTTAGTTTGGTTTGGCATTTTAACATGAATAGACAACGCTTCCAAATTGTGCAAATTTATTTTGAAAATCATGGTTCTGTTGAAATTTTGTAATAAGCAAATTTGGTTTAGCGATGAAGCTCACTTTTGGTTGAATAGATATGTCAATAAACAAAATTTGGAGTGATGATAATCCTCAACTGTATGTTGAGACCCCGTTACATCCACAAAAACTGACTGTTGGTGGAATAATTGGTCGGTACTTCTTTAAAAACGTTGCCGGCCAGAACGTTACAGTCAGTGGTGACCGCTATAGAGCCATGATTACTGACTTTTTCCTTCATCAATTGAACAACCACGATTTGCAGGAGCTGTGGTTTCACCAACACGGCACAATATGTCACCCAGCTCGTGCCACAATTGATTTATTAAAGGAAACTCCTGGTAACCGCATAGTTTCACGTTATGGACCAGTGAATTAGCCTCCAAGATCGTGCGATTTAACGCCGCTTGACTATTTTCTTGACTAAACCCGAAACGGTTGACCACTTGGAGGACAACATTCGTGGCGTTATTGCCTATATACGGCCACAAATGTTGGAAGAAGTCATCGAAAATTGGACCTTTTCCTTTCTGTAAAATACAGTATCGTACTTCAGCTCACAGCGCTTGGCCTTATTACACTTTCGTAAAGAGAAATAAGGCCATATTGAGTCTTATTTCACACACTGAATTGGTAGCCTTATTTCAATATTGCAAAGTGAAATAAAGCCATTTGTGAAAAAAGGCTCGTGGTACAAATAGGAGATATCGACAAAACAGCGATAGGCAGGAGACTTTGCGACGATGACTAAAAGAGTCAAGCGATTTCGCCTATAAGTTTAATCGAACGTTATTCAGTTATGTCAAGCAGCTCAAAATTTTTAATTGGCTCTAATAATGATCCCCAGCAGATAAGACTGAAAGGAGAAGAAAAGCTTAATTGTAGGCAATTGTGGATGCAATGAGTTAGTGGTTAAGTGCGTTAGAGTTCTAAGCGAGGGATCCCAGGTTCAAATCCGAACCGTACCTCTGACAGCTTTTATTTGTGGATGTTTGTCAGACACATTCGACAAAGTTGGGTTAGTTTGGCCGGGCTCCTGACTATAAATGCGACTTAAAATGGTCTATTCCTGGATTTGTCTTTTGGTCTAATGTCGATTTGCCGGGTCGGAAGCCACAATGCGCCAATTAGTATGTTACCAAAGGCTTCAGGCAAAATCTAGGGTATCGTCAATTTCAATGACAATGAAAATGCACGCATTTATTCGACAAAAGAACTTGATGCCAAATTTCGTCAAATGCCTTTTTGCCGGTCATATAAAGTTTTCTCTACAAAAGATCGACGAACTTGAAGTTTTTACTCGTACAAATATTATCGACATATGCTTGATTTCTGAAACGCATCTTACGAAGGAATCAAGTGTAAAAATTAAAGGATATAGTACATATCACCCTTCGGAAAGGGATAGAGGCGGAGCGTCTTTGTTTATAAAAGACAGCATTGAGAATTCAATAAGCACAAAAATCGAGCAAGTTAATATTCAAATGATTACGGTTCGTGTTAAAAATAATAGACAAACTTATGATATTGCGTCTATATATATCCCTCCAAGGGAAAAGATAGAACAATTTGATTTCACGAGTATTTTTAACTCACTCGCACGGAACTTTGTTGTCGGTGGTGATTTTAATGCAAAACACATCTTCTGGGGTTCACGATGCATTTCACCAAAAAGGAAAAATTCTCTATGAATCCGGTATGCAATTTGGAGTAGAGTTTTACTCGTCAGGCAAACCGACGTATTGGCCTACGGATACGGAAAAAACTCCAGACCTTATAGATTTTTACATTTTAAAAGGGATTTCCGAAAGCTTTGTTAAAATTGAAGAATGTTTCGATCTGTCTTCTGATCACTCGCCTATTATTCTGACAATTAGCGGCTGCTTATTGAAAAAGGAGGCCCCTCCCAGACTTACTTAGTATCAACTAAGTGGGACTCCTTTAGAAAATACTGCGAAAATAAAATCGATCTCAACGTGTCTCTTCAAACGCCATTTGCATTTGAACTCGAAGTCGATCAATTCATCTGAGTCATACAAAGTTCAGTCTGGTATAATACTCCTTATAAACGGATAACAAAATCAGAAAGCGAAATAAAATGTCCTCAGGAAATAACCAATTCAATTAAGGAGAAAAGAAAAGCGCGTAAAAAATGGCAACAATCTCGCGCTCCGCAGCATAAAACGATATTAAATAATCTATGCAGCACTTTAAAAAAAAAGATTCAGGACTTTAAAAATCGCGAAGTTTCTTCATACCTTGAAGGTCTCACCGCGGACAAGAGTTCGAACTACTCGTTGTTGAAAGCTTTAAATAGCATCAAAAAGCCAAAATCGCAATCAGAATTAATAATGGCGAATGGGCGAAACCAGACAAAGAAAAAGCCGACATTTTTGCCGATCAAAACGTTGAAGAAACGTTGAAGCCCTTTGACGGTCAAGAGCTAATCGAAGATATGGCCTTAGAGGGGATACATGACAATTTTAAAACTAAAAGTGTATCACTGGCTACAACTAGGTGCTATGAAATACAAAAATTGAAACTAAACAAAGCTCCTAGATACGATTTAATTACGGGACAGGTCCTAATAGAGTTGCCAAGGAAAGCACTTACTATGTTTGTTTATCTCATAAATGCTTCGTTTAGGTTATTATACGTTCCACGACAATGGAAAGTAGCTGAGGTCATAATGGTCCCAAAGCCGGGAAAATCTGACAGAAAATCTGTGGCAAGAGTACTTCAAGATCTCAACATTCACAAATCCGCTGGCCCAAATGGTATTTCCCCTATAGCTCTGAAGAGGTGTTCTTCCACGCTGGCAAAACCACTGCGTAAGCTTTTCTATCTGTCCTATTCTTCAGGGCTCTTTCCGAGAAGATGGAAAACAGCATTTGTCCAGCCCGTCCCAAAAAAAGGCGAATCTTCCTCTCCCTCGTCTTACCGACCAATTGCACTTACGTCCCTTCTTTCCAAGGTCATGGAAATCGTCAGCTTATGAAATATCTCGAATCCCGAAAACTTCTTAATGACCGGCAGTACGGTTTTCGCAGCAACAGATCCACTGGTGATTTGATGACAAGTGGAACAAGTGGAATGAAAAGTGGAACCAATCTATTAACCATGGTGGTGAAAGCAAGGTCGTTGCGCTTGATATTTCAAAGGCATTTGACAGAGTTTGGCATCAAGCTCTCTTGTCGAAAATGCGTGCATTTGGGGTCGATGTTACCTTTCTCAAATGGATTAGAAAGTTCCTTTCGGAACGTTCAATTCAAGTTGTTTTGGACGGTTTCAAGCCTGCAACTCACCAAATAAATGCTGGTGTCCCTCAAGGCTCTGTTTTGTCTCCGACTCTCTTTCTCATTTTTATCAATGACCTCCTGTCTGTCACTTCTAATCCAATCCATTCCTTTGCTGATGACAGTACCCTCAGCTTTACATATTCGTTTCCTGGGCAACGCAACTCATCTTCGGGCGTTGAACTGGAACGGCAACGTATGTTAAGCTCATTGAATTCAGATCTTGACAGCATTCTTAAATGGGGTAAAACCAACAGAGTGGAATTTAATGCTTCCAAAACGCAATGCTGTCTGCTGTCATTGAAGCGAACCCCTAATTATCTGCCATTATCCATGAATGGCACTTGCATCGCTGAAACCGAAAGACTTTCCATTCTCGGTATGTGTGTTAATGACAACCTTCGTTGGAATGACCACATATTTGATGTCGCCAAGAACGCTGCGAAATGTCTAGGCTTTCTAAAGCGTTGCAAGAAATATTTCACCCCTTCTGATCTGTCTAGAATCTACAAGGCGTTTATTCGCCCAAAACTTGAGTACAACGCTCATATCTGGTCTGGTGCACCAATAACATATTTGGAGCTACTTGACAGGATCCAAAAACGTGCGGTAAAACTTATTGGCGTTCGAGACATCGCGAAATCATTGTCTGTCATTGTTTTATCGGTACTTCCACCACAAGTGCTCAAATGAAATAGCCAGTTGCATTCCACCTCTACAGCAATTCAACCGCAATACTCGCCATGCTAGGAATGCACATCAGTTTACCCTCAAGCCTGTATTCGGACGTACAGTGAAATATAAAGATTCCTTTCTCGACCGTACATTACGAATGTGGAATGCTCTACCACGCTCTGTTTTTCCTCTGCATTATAGTTTACAAACATTTAAAACCAACGTGCATCGGTTTCTCCCTTTCTCTTATCCTTCATTTGACTAATGCCCGCACTAGGGTATTCAAAGTCCCTTTAGTGCGCGTACATTATAAAAAACAAAAAAAAAAAAAAAAAAATGACAAGAAATCGTATAGACCAATATCACTTTTACCAATTAAAAATTTTACTAAAACGGTTACACCCGATTATCGAAGAGCGCCAATTAATTCCAGATCACCAATTCTGGTTCAGAATTATACACTCTACAATCGACCAGGTTTATCAAGTAACCAATGAAATTTAAAAAGCCCTTGAGGAGAAAAAAATATGCTCTAGCGTTTTACTCGACGTCTACCAGGCTTTTGATAAAGTATGGCATACAGGATCAAACATACGATTAAATTGGCCTTTCCGAACCAAGTATATCAAATAGTAAATTTCTATTTGGCGGACCGACTTTTTCGTGTAAAACATGGAAATGAATATTCCAAATTTAAAGAAATCGCGGCAGAAGTTCCACAAGGCAGCGTCCTGGGTCCGATTTTATTTATTTCTCTTTACTCGAGATATTCCGCAGGAAGAGGGCACAACTGTAGCGACGTTTGCGGATGATACCGCTATATTGGCCGTGAGTAATACGGTTGAATCAGAAACAATTAAGCTTCAACGGGCTATCAACAGCGTTTTTGAGTTGACAAAGACTTGGCGTATTATCCTTAATGAAACAAAATCTACGCATGTTAATTTAACTTACAGAAATGTAACTACGCTACCCATTTTCATAGACTCCGTACAAATTTCGTTCGCAAATGAAGCTAAATATTTGGGAATGACACTTGATGCGAAACTAAAATGGAAATCGCACGTAAAGAAGAAACGGGATGAGCTCATTATTAAATATAATCAAATGCATTGGCTGCTTGGTTGGTTTTTCAAACTCAGCATGCAAAACAAGCTGCTTTTATACAAGCAAGTTGGTATATCAGAAATAGTGATATCCACAGAGATTTGGATGTGGCAACCGTCGTAGGTGAAATAAAATCATTTGCCCGTAAGCGACAGACTCGCCTTCGCGGTCATTGCAATAACGAAATGATATATATTTTGAACGATACAAATTTAGTGCGCCGGCTTCAACGGATAAAACAGGTGCCTCCGATGGGAAGCTGCCTGGTAAACGAGAATATATATTATTAAATCTAAACTACCAGATAGGAAATAGGGAGGTGTTTTTAGTGAGTACGAATCTCAGACTATACGTGCGGTCGGTCCTCATAGTGTCTTATGGAAGATTTTCCACCTACCCTCGGAAAAAAAAGAAAAAAAAAATTTAAAGTTTTCGTTATTCAAAAGCTGACGAATTACCAGCGCTTTCCTGACCTAAGAAATAAGAAATTTTAGTGCAATTGCCTGAAGGTAGGTTAGGTTGAGGGAACGGATGATTCGCATTCGTTTTTTCAACAACTCGAAAGAGTAAAGATAAATGGATTATCGTCAGACGATATCGTCACGTTATTGCCTGTTTGATATCGAAATTTGCTTCACGTAACTCAATAATCGACAAAAAGATTGCAATTTTTGAGTGATAGCTAATAAGCCATCGTCTTGAGGTGATTGTTTATTTTGCTGGCACTTAACTCTCTTATTGAGACAAATGAATCGTTTTTTTGAGGCCATTTTTCAATGAAATTTCACCCCAAACTTAAAATGAAATATGGCCCCAATTCAAAGAAATTTTAGTGTTGTTATTTTCCATATAAATTTTTGGGTCTATTCTTCATGAGGCCATATTTGCTGCGCATAAAAACTGTCAGTGTCAAAATAAGAAATGATTCCAAAATGAAACCAACTTATCTTGGCTTAAATGTAACCGCGTGTCATTGGGGCTATAATAAGCAGATACCTTCGCTAAAAATGTGCCTCTTTCATTGTTCTCCGAAAATATCGGCGGGGGACATAAGTCCACGGGACAAAACTCCACAATGGAATTATGTCCCACTGAAGTGGATTATGGACTTATCTACATTCCCCCACACTTAAAGCTCCGTGTTAGGGATCGCCAAGGATTAAATGCTGCCATGACTGAGTCAGAGAATCTGGACATGGAATCGAAGGCGCTAAACTCCTTATTATTGGATGATCTATAACAGTATACCCAAATAATGAGTCCGCCATCTAACATTTTTTTTTTCAACTAGTGCTTATTTCGCGAATGGTAACACTTAGCTCACATCTGATTTGACAGATAATTAGTTGTATCCTTCCGCTGAACGAATATGGTTGTGTATACGCTTGAACAACGCTGGGAAATATTGCGACATAGCGACATAGAGAAGATGCCGATTTTGCCAAAAAAAAATCATCTTTTCAGATGAAGCTCATTTTGATCTTGGCGGGTATGTAAACAAGCAAAATTGTCGCCTTTGGGGCACAGAAAACCCGCACGCATACATTTAAAAGCCGATATACCCAAAACGAGTCACTGTTTGGTGCGGATTTTGGTCCAGAGGCATAATTGGGCCATTTTTCTTCGAAAATGAGCAAGGAGTGGCCGTTACAGTCAATGACGATCGTTATCGGGCCATGTTAAACGAATTTTTGGTCACAAAAATTGAAGAGGAGGATATTGGCAACATTTAGTTTCAATAGGACGGCGCTACGTGCCACACAGCCGGAGCTACACTCGATGTTTTGCGCCCTGTTTTTGAAGATCGCATTATCAGCCGCAGAGCTGATGTCGTTTGGCCACCGCGGACCCTCGATTTGATACCGTTGGACTATTATTTGTGAGGTGCCGTAAAAGATAAGTGTTACGCCGACAGGCCAGAGACAATTGACGCTTTAAAGGACAATATTCGTGAAGCCATTGGTGAAATAGAGCTGCACACAATCGATAATGTGCTTAAAAATTGGACCGATCGTGTAGGATACTGCATGGCCAGACAAGACCATTTGAATTAAATTATTTTCCAATATTAACCGGAAGGATTGTACTTTCAAATAAAAAAGAAATTTGAGAAAATATTTTTATAGCATTTTCAAAACAAAAAAAGTTATTTGGCGGACCCTTTACAAGGTAAATGACCTCTTTTTGCAGGACAAAAATTAAATGAATACTTGACGACTGAACGAGGTTTCCACAATACAAACCAAAACTACATTTTTCAAAACTAAATTTCAAATTATGTCAGGTCATTGTCATACTTTGGCCATCACCACTGACAACAGCGTGATTTTCCCGGCAACCGACATATGAGGTCAACCTATGGCCACTGGGCAAACAATGTTATATGTAGACATGTTTCTCAAGCCACAACAATTAAGTGATTATGGATAGCATCAGCATGCTTCGCACCAAAACAATTCAATCATCCCTTTATAATGTAACTGTATACGGTAATAACTTCGCCAGCAGAATGTTCATGTTGAGCACTGCAGTGACTGCAGCCGGACAGTAGCAATTTATTGTTATATTAATTAAATATTGAAACATGAGAGTAATTAAATTCAGAGTTGATAATGAAATCATAATTGTCCTTCAAGCTCGGTTGGGACACTAGTGTATTTCAAATGACAAGCCTAGTGCCCCCAATGGATTGGTGTGAACGCATACGCATGGTGATTGATTGAACAGATTTCGGTGCACAGACATTTTCGGTTTTTTTTTTTAATTAATCTTAATCTTGTGAAATATATCTTACAAGGGGAGTATTAAACTTGGGAATCACGGATTCCAATAATTTTTATATATGTTGTAGGGCAGCATCCCGTCACTTACACGGTAAAAGGGTAAGATGCACTTCTCCCCCCTTTTCGAGAAAAATAGCTTTAAAGTTTTGGTAGTAAGTTGAAAATCAACTTCCAGAAGACGGACACAAGACCCCATTGGCTGGTGCCACTAGGGTTACCAGAAAAAACTGGGAAAAATTGGCCATTATTGGACAGGATGGGCAGGCATTGGCGGTTAAAAACGTGGTCATGTATCTTGGAATCTGGCTCGAACAGTATCTGTATTTTATTTAGATGCTTGTCTTGCTGGAGCTAAGAAGGCTTTTGCTCTGACAAGAAGACTGTTTCATAGCAGTCAACTTGCTTCTAGAGTTAAGGTCATATGCTACGTGGCCCTAATAAGGCCCATCATCGCTTATGGCTGTCCATTGTGGTTCAATACAGCGCCATCGTATATGGAAAGAATTCGTATATGAAAAATTTTCGAGAGACAATGTCTTAGAACATGTCTTGGGTTGTTTCGAACACCTGAATCTGAGTACATAAAATATTATCCCAAAACGGCATTATATGATGGGGCTCACTTGAATAGGATTGACAATTTCCTCATTAAGGTGACTCGAAGCCACGTTGCGAGGGCGATGATCAACGATAATAGCCTGATCTTCGGGGCATACTACCCCAATGAAGCACACATGGGGAGAACGCTCCGATCTGGCTTTGTTCCGCCTGAGGCTTTTCTCCATATTGATAAAAAAAGGCTGGTACAGACGAGGGATGGTATCCCGGTACTATGCCACCGCTACCGCAGAGCGACTGATAAGCGGCTCACCTACGACGGGGACGTCGCTAATGCTCCCGAGCTCCTTCGTTTTAGTACCGTAATAGGGGGAGGGATCTTAATGATACGGATAAACTATTTACCGACTATTGGTGGCTTGCGGAAAGAGTGAAAGAGGTGAGTATGCCTTTCCAGGTCGGTGTGTTACCTTAGGTAACTCCTCCTAGTCTTAAGTAGTTTTAAGTGGTAAGTTGATTAGTTGGTGCTCTGCAGGTCGGCTGCCAGGTGTGGTGTTTCTGAGAGTCGACTGACGCATTTCGGTGTCAGTGGACTCTCGGTGGCGCATGTGCGCTATGTTGGCGGCTGCTGGGTGCTGCTAATGGAGTTGGGGGCACATCACCCCTGATTATACTTAGTATTAGTTTGGTAATTTTAAGTTTTTAATGTATAGTCTTAAGTAGTTTTTAGTTTTTTTTTTTTTGTTTAGTTTTTCGTTTTAATCAAAAATTAAATAAAGAAAGATGTCAAGTTTTTAAAAAATGTTCTTGTAAAAAAATATATATTGAAAAAATAAAAAGTGTTATTAATTAAGGCAAAGGTAATAGTATTAAGTGATATAGTTAAGTTTAGAGCGTCCGCATAAGGACCAGTAATCTAGAATAAGTATCCTGTTAATTTTAAGTTAGATTTAATCATTTTTGTCCAGTTTGTAAGCTTTATTGAAAAAAAAATAAAAAATGAATTTAAAATTGAAAAAATTGAATTGAAATTGTGCCCAATTAACTGATCGCATGGTTGGATGTTCAATGCATGCCCGACCCACTTTTTTTTTTTAATAATACAATTTTTATTATATAAATTTAATTTTTTTTTACAAGAAAATTTATTTTAAAAACTTGACTCCTTTATTAGTTTATTTTTATTTAAAACTAGAAAACTAAAACTACTTACGACTATACATTAAAAACTTAAAATCTAACTAATGCTACTTAAAATTACCTGATTGGGCACACTTCCACTGATCTACGCCGCTTCTGTTACAAGCAGTAAAAATTATTTATATTTACTTACTACCAAAACGTTAAAGCGATTTTTCTCGAAAAGGGGGGAGAAGTGCGTCTTACCCTTTCACCCTGTTAGTGAAGGGATGCTGCCCTACAACATATATAAAAATTATCGGAATCCGTGATTCCCAAGTTTGATACTCCCCTTGTAAGTATGAACTAAGTACTAAAGGGTGATTTTTTAGCTGGTTTGGTTTTGGCAACACTGGTTTTGACAGCTGACGTGTGTTTAGTACCTTGTGTCACTGTCAAACAGCTTCAGTTTGGTTTGCAATTTAACCATGGATCGTCTTACAAATGAACAACGCTTGCAAATTATTGAATTTTACTATCAAAATTCGTGCTCGGTTCGAAATGTTCATCGCGCGCTGCTTCCATTTTATGAACGGCATTCTCGACCTTCTGAGCAGTCTATTCGGAAGATTGTGACCAAATTTCGCACCAAATTTACTTTGTTGGACATTAAACCACCAACACGTTTACGTACTGTGCGTATTGAAGAAAATATTGCGGCCGTATCAGCTAGTGTGACAGAAGACCGCGAAATTTCGATTCGGCGCCGTTCCCAGCAGTTAGGCCTTTGTTACAGCACTACGTGGAAAATTTTGCGGAAGGATTTGGGCGTAAAGCCTTTTAAGATACAGCTGGTGCAAGAACTAAAGCCAGGCGACCTACCACAACGCCGAATTTTTGGTGAATGGGCTCTTGGAAAGCTGGCCGAGGATCCGCTTTTTTATCGAAAAATTGTGTTCAGCGAAGAGGCTCATTTTTGGTTGAATGGGTACGTAAATAAGCAAAATTGCCGCATTTGGAGTGAAGATCAGCCAGAAGCATTGCAACAGCTACCAATGCATCCCGAAAAAGCCACTGTTTGGTGCGGTTTATGGGCCGGCGGCATTATTGGGCCATATTTCTTCAAAGATGATGCGAATCGCAGCGTTACTGTCAATGGTGAACGCTACCGAGCGATGATAACAAACTTTTTTTTGCCCGAAATGGAAGTTCTTGACTTGCATGATATGTGGTTTCAACAAGACGGTGCCACATGCCACACAGCACGCGAAACAATGGCGCAATTGCGAGGCGAGTTTGGTGAACAGTTAATTTCACGTTTCGGGCCGGTCAATTGGCCGCCTAGATCGTGCGATTTGACACCATTAGATTATTTTTTGTGGGGGTATGCCAAGGCTAATGTGTATAGGGACAAGCCCGCTTCGATTGACGCACTGGAAGCCAACATCCATGCATTCATTCGTGAGATACCGGCCGATATGTGTGAAAGAGTATGCCAAAATTGGACTCAGCGGATGGGCTACCTGAGACGCAGCCGCGGTCAACATTTGCATGAAATTATCTTTAAACATTAAATTGCAAGGTTCAAACTATCGATTCAAATAAATATTTTATTCATTTTTTCCAATTTTTTGTGGGTTTTTTTTTAAAAAGTTCTAAACCTCTTAAAAAATCACCCTTTAATATAAAGACTATAGAGAAGTCCTATAAAGAAGGTCCGCCAATGCCGTCCGTCGATCTGTCTGTCTGTCCGGGCGTCGTATGGCGAAAAGGTTCAATGGATTTACTTCAAAGTTCGTATATAAGGTTCTTGGGGTTAAATCTCGGGGCATCTTATTATTTCTTGCTTTATCTTTTGAAATAACGGTACATGCCATTAAAATTTTTTTGTGAAAATTTACAACAAATCTGCATTCTTAGATTTTTTAAATAATTTTTTTTTTAATTTTTTTTTTCATAAATATAATGATTTTCTTAAATTTAAATTAAATTCATTTTCTCAAAAACGGCTGTAACGATTTTGATAATTTTTTGTATTTCGAACAATTGTGTTTAAAGTGTCCAATTTTCGATTACATCAATTACATCAAAATCGTAGGTGCTGTTTTTGAGAAAGTCAAATTTTTCAAAACCTAAAAACTGATTAAAATAAATTTGTCACCATTCATTTTTGATGTACCGAGAAAGTTTCGTATGACGCAGTCATGCACTTTATTTTAAATTCACATTAGTAATTTTTCAAGAGTTGCGAAGACTGACATTCAAAATGCCGTAACAAGTTTCGTTGAAAACTATGTTTGGCTATTCCCCACACTTTTCATCCCCAGCACCTTTTTATCCGTAAGCGACTTTGTGTAGCTCTTCGCTGCTATAACATCTAAAAAGACATCTCTTTAGACATCAAACGAAGAAACGAAGTTTTTTTATGCGACGAAGGCAACTATGTAATCTCCCAAACATATAAGGAAATTTTAAATAAGACCCTTACAATCCTAGTCCTGCTCTATAGATCCGAAGCATGGACTCTTTCTAAGCATCCTTTGTCGTTTTGAAAGATTTTTTTCTGCAGGAGATGATTCAATGATTAACTCTTAAGGTGCGATCAGACGGTCATCCAAACTTGTTATCCGGATGATATCCTGACGTCACTGTGACGTAGAATTTGTACTGGATGACAACTTTAGTAGCCACTTGGGCATTTAAGATTTCGAATGAATACCAACGCTCCAGCCGAAGAGAGAACAAAGTAGAAGAAAGCCTCCCCTTAGGTGGCGCCCACATATCAACGAGCACAGCAATGACCGACGGCGGTAATGTCATTCCGTCATTTAAAATATAGGCTTTAGTTGCCATACTTAATTGCTGACAAAATGAATTATTGTTTTCATTTATGAAATTGTCTAATTTCTGGCAAAAAGACAGCATTAATTTAATTTTAGCAAATGACCCTCAAAAAAGCCCCAAATATTTCTTTCTTCGTAGCAACGCTGATTCGAATGGTACTGGATGTTGAGTCTATCTTTGGTTTATTGAATTAATTTAATTTAATTTTAGTGGGGGCAAATGCCCCCATTTATTAGGCTTATTACAAGCTATATAACTTATATACTAACTTAAAAACTAAGATTTACGAACTATGGGAGGAATTGGGAAGGAGATCGAGTTTGAGACAGGCAGTGCTGCGGTTAAAATCAAAAACCGTAAGTTTTGCGTTTACCTTTCGCAAGCATACGGGAGATTGGTTCGTTGGAGCCATAAGAGGTCCGGTGGGTAGGTAAATAAAAAAGAGGAGGACAACGTAAATTACGAGGGTTAGTGTTGAAGAAAATAGATTTGTAAATAGACGTGAGATCGATAGAACCTGAGAGGAGTCTATGAATGAAGAGAATGTCTATTACGTCCCTGCGTTCTTCAAGAGTATTCAAGTTTATAAGTTTAAGGCGATCTTGATAGGGAGGCAGGATAATAGGGTCGTTCCAGGGCAAACCTCGAAGAGCGAATCGAAGAAAACGACGTTGATGAAAGGGCGACCACACTTGACTGGCGTATTCGAGAAGGAGGCGAACAAAGGAAATGTAGAGGGATCTTGTCACATAAGGGTTGGAGAATTCTTTGGACCACCGTTTAACAAAGCCAAGCGAAGAGTTAGCTTTAAGAATTATCTTATCAATGTGGGAACGGAAATTTAGCTCCCTGTTGTACAGTATGCCAAGATCGCGAAGAGATTGTACAAGGGATATAGGCTGACCAAGGAGAAGGTATATTCGGGGAGGGGACTGGTTGCGCTTACGAGAAAAGGTGATAGATAAGCTCTAAGCTCTAAGCAATTTTTGAGGCACCAAATCGAAAAATTATCAAGGTCTTGTTGAAGGAGACTAGAGTCTTCGGGGGAAGAAATGGTTTTGAAAAATTTGGTATCGTCAGCGTAGAGGGAGAGGGAGGAATGTTTAATGACCCGCTCCAGATCATTTATTGTAAGGATAAAGAGAAGAGGACCTAGATGGCTACCTTGAGGGACACCAGCGGTTGCCATGAAAGGAGCCGAGAGGAAGGATCTGAAGCGAACACTATAAGAACGGCTTTCTAGGTAAGAGGAAATCCATTTTAACAATAAAGGTTCGAAACCTAGGGCAGACAATTTGAAGATGATTAATTGATGAGATATCCTATCGAAAGCCTTACTGAAATCGGTTGCAATTACATCGACTTCGTTTCCATTCTCTAAAGCAGAGAGGGAAAAGGAGACGAACTCGACGAGGTTAGTAGTAGTTGATCTGCCTTTCAGGAAGCCATGTTGGCAAGGGGAGATGATGGATTTACATTGAAAGCTTAAGGCTTCGTATAAAATACTCTCTAAAAGTTTGGGTATGTGAGAAAGTTTAGCAATGGGACGATAGTTGGTTACTTCGTTCTTTGATCCTTTTTTGTGTATTGGGGTTATAAAAGAGATCTTCCAAACCTGAGGAAATTCTCCTTATGAAAGAGATAGATGAAAAAGTTTAGAAAGGGGAAGCGAAAGGTTGGAAGAACATTTTTTAAGAAATATGGCGGGGATACCGTCTGGGCCGGGTATGAATTCATCATTGAGATTTTGTAACTTAAATTCGATAAGAGTAGGATCAAAGCTATGAGATAGAAAAGGACCGAAGGAGAAGTTAAGTAGGTAATTGAAGTATTAATAATTGCCACACAGCGCACGTCACAATCGATTTATTGAATGAAACATTCGATGAGTCATTAAAGAAACGTTAGGGGACTTGGAAGCCAACATTCGTGGCGTTATTGCCGACATACAGCCCCAAATGATTGAAAAAGTATTTGAAAGTTGGACCTCTAGACTTGTCTTTTTTCGAACCAGCCGCGGCGGCCACATGAACGAAATCATATTTAAGCATTAATGGCATAAAATTATCCTTTCAATTGATGGACATTAAAACGATTTTCTTGTGTTTTATTTCAATTCGAAGTTTTATACCTCTAAAAAAACACCCTGTATTTAGATTTGGAAATAACGTTCAGTTAATCTCGGAAAAATTGAAGAATTATTAAATGCAAATATGACATTTATGACATTTATCGATTCTGACGTTTATGGTGTTTGAATGTGTAAGTGCATCTGTTTCTGATTCTGAATTCAAAGTCATAAGCGAATTTCTCTTGTTTCTAGGAGAGGAACTGTAATTTTAATACCAAAAGAACAGTTTCAAAAGAGTCCGGAAGTCTTCGGGATTACCAAAAGAAAACTACATAAATGTGAACAAAAACGCGCTTAATAAATAAGTCATAAAGTGTCAGTTCAGTTGTGTTTGTGAAATTGAAATAACGAAGTGAAAAAAAATTTCAATTTCAAAATAATATTTCAAATAAAACGAAACTTTTAATATTGGGAGAATAACCAGCGATCGTAAGAGGATGAGGAATACGATAAAACGTTAATACCAACGCCACCTACTAAGGCCGAATCTTAGACAGCTTTTTTGATCTAAAGGTTTATTTACAACAGCGCTGCGAAATATGACAGCTACGTAGAACAAATTGAAGATTTTCTCTTCAAACAACGGGAGGAAGCTCTCACTCAAACCACTATTGACCTACATATATTTAGAAGAAAGTAACGTTTCAATTATTTTGTAACTATGCAACATATATACATAGCTATCTAAAATATGCTGGAGTAACTGCAGTATACCTACATATTTATTATTTTTTATATTTTCTTGGTCTTTTTTTTTTTCAAATAAAGTGAATTAATTTTTCATTGTTTAAATATGAACTTTTTTCTGAAGAATATTATTTATAAGAAATTTCTGTTTCTTATATCCGTGTTTTTTTTAAAAGGCAAGTTGTTCTTATAACCGTGCTTAAAAGAAACAAAAATTGTGGCACTTCGAAGTTTCTTATAAGCGTCATTTACTGTGACGTCTAAATAAATGACCATTCAAAATGGTTCTGCAAATTGTGGAACCTCACCTTGCGCAATCTTCTGTTGCGGTCGTAGTAAATCCTTTCCTGAAAAGAAACGAAATGTAGATTACAATAAGGAAAACTTAATGGTGCCGAGAGTGGTGGATGACTTTTCCGCTGCGGAGGAATTATACATTTACGACACTTTTGATCTTTAGACATTAATGCACTTAATGGCTTGTGCATCTGTGTTGGTCGGATTCCTGCCGCAGTGAAGAATTCATCGGCCACAATCAGAACGAAGAAAACTCTTATCTTTGTTCCTATGGCTGATGTCCAGGGTACACTTTTTAATTTTCCATGTCCTCTTACGAAAATAAAATAAAATTGAATTATTGTTATAAAATAAGTAAAAATCTTACCAAAACGAATTCCCGGGACCACATTCTGTTTTTTTTTTTCCTTTTGTTTATTTATTTATTTTTGTTGTCTGTCAAACGTCATTCAACTGGAGGTAAGAAAAAATTTAATAAACTTATGGAACCCCAACAGTTTGATAGGCGTACTTAAAAAGAATTTTAAAAAGAGCAGGACGTTAGGGTTTTTAAAAAGGGTAGCACGATCTGAGGAGCGGAAGCTTAAAAAACGGGTACGGAATGACCAAGCATTTTTTTTGGAAGAGTGGTAGGGGAACTAAGGGGGCATTATTGGGCAGCTTGTACGAATAGTACGAATAGTAGTTCAATCACAGTAGTCATTTTAGTGTGTAGAAGGCAAGTCGCATATGTACCTACCTATATTCCCGACATAAAGTCTATATACATATATATATGGTGAAAATGTAGAAAAAAAATTTCTTTTGGTTTTTTTTTAAATTAATTTTTTTTTATTATTTTCCTTTTTAGTATAATTTAATGTAATAAAAGAACAACAATAGAGTCAGTGTATGTGTTCTTTCTTTTGTTAAAACTTTTATAATTGGTGAGTTTAAATTTTTTCTTATATTTTATGATAGTGTTTTAAAATAGTAAAATCCTTGAATAGGTAACGTCCATCGTGGGACAAAGGGGTCAATCGGCGGCCAAAGGCAAATTTCAACGAAAATTTAATCAAAATGAAAGCCTTGGCCGCCGCATACATTTGCGCAATTTAAAACAAAAAAAAAATCTACATAAATTACAGGATTTACACAGTTTTCACAAATTACAACACTTACACAATTTGAAAAATTTAAACATATTAAAAAATATCCACAAGTTACACAAATTACAAAGTTGGCACAATTTGCACGATTTAAAAACAAGCGGCTTCGAACAAAAGATTCCCGCCACATCCACGTATATAATAAAAACAAAAAAAAATATAACTGTTACCTGTCCATATAAAATTAGTTAATTCAAACAAAGGAAAAAATATTGCCTATTAGATTTAAGTAGATTTTAGTATATTTTATTAACAAAATTTTTTTTTGATTTAAATTTTTTTTTTGAGTATTTAATTTTTTTATGTGGATTTTTGTTTTTTTTTTATATGTAATAAGTTTAGTTTCCTTTCGGTTTTTTTTAGTGTACTATGTCCCCTATAGAGAGCTCTTTATAGGTAGGATTTTCGTGTTAAATGTATGATTTAGTTTATTTAGTTGCGTGACAGGTAACAAGGTGCCTGAAAAATACGGTAAACGATTTCGCGGGGAAACAAAATTTAAATAATTTTTATTTGTGTTTTGGTATTATATGTTAAATTTCATTTTTTTCTTGTAAAAAAAAATTTTTTTTTTGTTAAATTTAAATTTAAATAATAGAGTAAAAATAAAGGATCCACACAGGTGTCATGACACAAAAGGAACTGTGTTGATTTTTTTGTTAAGGCCTAAAGGCATTATGGAGGCCTAATTTTATTTTCAGGGGGGTGGACTAAGGTGCACTAAAGCACTTTCGGTAGATGGCTTGAGCAGTCCGAGGCATCCGCCTCTAAGGGGAAGCCAAGGCCAAGGAGCTTCCAGGCTGGGTGGGTAAATTTTTTAAATAATTGAGTAAAAATAAAGGATCCACACAGGAGTCATGACACAAAAGGAACGGTGTTGATTTTTTTGTTAAGGCCTAAAGGCATTATGGAGGCCTAATTTTATTTTCAGGGGGGTGGACTAAGGTGCGCTAAAGCACTTTCGGTAGATGGCTTGAGCAGTCCGAGGCATCTGCCTCTAAGGGGAAGTCCAAGGCCAAGGAGCTTCCAGGCTGGGTGGGTAATGGCCGCGCTGAATTCCACCTACAGCGCCCTCTCAATGTGGTAACGTCCGTCTGAATTATTTAAAAAAAAAAGTAAGTTTCGGCACGATTTATGTTTTTGTGTATAGGTACCGTTGTTGTGCGAGGACAAGAACCCTCCCATTCCGGCGAGCTCGGTCTAGCAAAGCAAGCGTGCCACGCTTCTTGCACACAACACATCCCTTTCCATCACTCTATCATGTCCGGCATTCCCTTCCTCATCCGGTTTCCTGTCACTTCAAAAATCCAACAGTCCTAACTCCTACAAACCTGTCCTATCACACTTCTCCTGTCACGTTGCAGCAAGCCGCAGTTTTGCGTTTTCTTGGCGAAGAAAATTTCCAAAGGCCAATCTGTATCAAACATTTTGACAAAAGTGCTAACGATTTTGGAGAATCGAATTTGTTTTTTCCACCAACTCGCGACCATGACAAAATTTCTCAAATTTTCCCACAAAACTGCTGGTGGCACTCCGATCTCCTTTCCTAAAACGTCTTAGAAGATCTTCAGATTTCATTCACAAATCCGCTGGCCCAGATGGTATTTCCCCTATAGTTCTGAAGAGGTGTTCTTCCACGCTGGCAAAACCACTGCGGAAGCTTTTCTATCTGTCCTATTCTTCAGGGCTCTTTCCGAGAAAAAGGAAAACAGCATTTGTCCAGCCCGTCCCAAAAAAAGGCGAATCTTCCTCTCCCTCCTCTTACCGACCAATTGCACTTACGTCCCTTCTTTCCAAGGTCATGGATACGCTGATAAATCGTCAGCTTATGAAATATCTCGAATCCCGAAAACTTCTTAATGACCGGCAGTACGGTTTTCGCAGCAACAGATCCACTGGTGATTTGATGACATATCTAACCGAAAAGTGGAACCAATCTATTCACCATGGTGGTGAAAGCATGTCGTTGCGCTTGATATTTCAAAGGCATTTGACAGAGTTTGGCATCAAGCTCTCTTGTCGAAAATGCGTGCATTTGGGATCGATGTCACCCTTCTTCAATGGATTAGAAATTACCTTTCGGACCGTTCAATACAAGTTGTTTTGGACGGTTTCAAGTCTGCAACTCACCAAATAAATGCTGGTGTCCCTCAAGGCTCTGTTTTGTCTCCGACTCTCTTTCTCATTTTTATCAATGACCTCCTGTCTGTCACTTTTAATCCAATCCATTCCTTTGCTGATGACAGTACCCTCAGCTTTACATATTCGTTTCCTGGGCAACGCAACTCATCTTCGGGCGTTGAACTGGAACGGCAACGTATGTTAAGCTCATTGAATTCAGATCTTGACAGCATTCTTAAATGGGGTAAAACCAACAGAGTGGAATTTAATGCTTCCAAAACGCAATGCTGTCTGCTGTCATTGAAGCGAACCCCTAATTATCTGCCATTATCCATGAATGGCACTTGCATCGCTGAAACCGAAAGACTTTCCATTCTCGGTATGTGTGTTAATGACAACCTTCGTTGGAATGACCACATATTTGATGTCGCCAAGAACGCTGCGAAATGTCTAGGCTTTCTAAAGCGTTGCAAGAAATATTTCACCCCTTCTGATCTGTCTAGAATCTACAAGGCGTTTATTCGCCCAAAACTTGAGTACAACGCTCATATCTGGTCTGGTGCACCAATAACATATTTAGAGTTACTTGGCAGGATCCAAAAACGTGCGATAAAACTTATTGGCGATCGAGACATCGCGAAATCACTTGACTCTCTTAGTCATCGTCGTAATGTCTCCTGCCTGTCATTGTTTTATCGGTATTTCCACCACAAGTGCTCAAATGAAATAGCCAGTTGCATTCCACCCTTACAGCAATTCAACCGCAATACTCGCCATGCTAGGAATGCACATCAGTTCACCCTTAAGCCTGTTTTCGGACGTACTGTGAAATATAAAGATTCCTTTCTCAACCGTACAATACGAATGTGGAATGCTCTACCACGCTCTGTTTTTCCTCTGCATTATAGTTTACAAACATTTAAAGCCAACGTGCATCGGTTTCTCCCTTTCTCTAATCCTTAATTTCCTAATGCCCGCACTGTGTCACTTCATTATAAGGGTATCCAAAGTCCCTTTAGCGCGCGTACATTATAAAAAAAAAAAAACAAAAAAAAAAAGATTTCTCAGTCTTATTTAAAATTTAAATTCTTACACTGTAAAATGGTGAATGACACAGATCGTTTGAAATCAATTTCGAAAAATTTGAAATCGAAATAGATTAAAGTGAAATGGAGAGAACACAAATTCATTTTTGAATGATATGGATTCGAGTGAAAGTGAAATGTGGAACCTAGCTGAAAATAATAATAATAATAATCCCCAAAGACCTACCTATTATGGCAGTTCTGTTACAAGTCTTAATTATACCATCAAATTGCACAACCACTCCATAATAGTCTAGCAAATGTTCCCACCAATTGTTGAACGTCGAATCTTTTCCGGCGAATTCACTTCGGTTGAAATGGTTTATGTCTCGAATAATTATACGAATTTGCATTTTGTACAGTAATAGACGTATTCGAAACTGTAAAAATATAAGGCAGCGTATCAATTTCAAATATCTCAAAGAAAATTGTCTTAATCTAGTTGACAGCAACTGTCAATTCATACAAAAAAGCGGAAATTGGTTAACTGCTTGCAATTTCAATCATTTTATGTAGTTTTCCCTGAAATTTAAAGGTTAAAGACACACTGAAACCACTGACGACGTAATAGCGCACTAAACCAAAGTCTTGAGCTAGCGCAAGAAGTACGAGCAAGATTTGGAGGCATTCCTGTCAGGCGTCCCTGTTGACTGGACTATAAGATAATGTACCTAGTAATGAAAAAATTGGATGCTCGGGCGAACAGCCCCGTTCTAAAAGGAGAGGATAAAATTAAGAATGTGAGGACCTTGCGTCGTCGCACAATTGCAAAATGTGACAAAATTAAGTAAAGAGGATCTGATAGCGGTGGCAAATGCATACTGCAGTATGGGAAGGCACCTGGATCTGACCTTATTGCTGAGCATGTACAGGGACTGCCTATAAAAACTAGAAAGTGAAAAGCTTGCTTCAAAGAAGTGGTTTAAGCAGTCTGACTCAATAGGCATACACGGACCCAGAACCGGGAAAGGCAAATGCAGAGGCGATGAAACTCTCAGTAAACAAGAGTTGCCAAGACAATGAAGCTGCACATCAAGAGGAAGATGGCTGCTAACACAAAGACAGAGCGGGCACGTGCCGAAGTAAACTGACCGAGTTCTTAACCGGACATGGACATTTCAGCCAGTACCTTCAATAGAAGCAGGAAGTAGGGACAGAAGATGCCAGCAGAAAGCAACAAATTAAAGTCGGAGATAGGCAACTTTTCCTCCGAAATGACTTAGAGTATAGCAGGTGCAAGAAAATGGGTTCCTAAATCAAAAGAACAAACGACTGAGCCCGTCTGAGCGTCCTTGCATAGTGTCATCGCTATCAATCATTCATAAGTGCATGTGTAGATCCCAAAGATGTAATACTAAGATTGGTGATATTGGAACTAAGGTTAGGCATGGCTAAGGATAAAGTTATCTGTCCTCGATCACTACTAATTCCCGCAATTATTACAAACTTTACCATTTCACTTTAGTACAAATTTTAGTAAAAGTGTACAGTCTCCTAAGTTGACCTCTTTAGACTGCTAAAATGTATCACTGAACCATTTCGGGCCCCTTGAAAGCATATTTTCAAAATTTAAACATCCGAACTCCAAGCTGGAGGTCGCTTTAAATAACATTTATTGTTTACCATATTCGAAACCAATTAAAACAGAAACAAATTAAATAAAAACTACCACCGCGGAACAACTAGCGCACTAAATGGTTGCGCTGCTGCCGTCACTCCATCTATTGGTTCATCATCAGGCATCGAATGACCCTTGGGTATGTGAAATGTAAAATTCTGCAAAAGTGTCGACACAAAGAAGAAAATACTTTGCTTGCCCAATATTTCGCCCATACACCGATGACGACCATAGCCAAACGCAGAGAAAGTTGGAGCCTTAAATTTGCCATCGACAAAATAACGATCTGGCCAAAATCGTTCCGGTTCGGGAAAGTCCTTCGAGTTCATAAGCATACCTCGGAAGCAAGCCACAACCATTGTATCCTGAAAAAGAGAAATCATCACTTAAAACCCGATTTCGCACAAAGATATAGTAAGCCAACCTTCGGGATATTATAGCCGCATAGTCTTGTGTTGCGCAACGCGCGATGTGGCACCCCAAATGTATGGCCCATAAAAAATCGCAAAGCTTCATAAACAATTGCCTCGCAGTAGGGCAAGCTGAAAGTAGACAGAATTACAAAAGATATTCTATAACAAGGACTCCCGCAGTACATACTTAGCCCTGTCCTCCCAATTAGGTTGCCTCTCGCGGCCGATGACAGCATCCAATTCAGCTTGTGCCTTCAATTGAATCTCTGGATTCCTCACCATGTGCAGAAATGCAAATCCCAAACTCTTGTTTGTTGTCTCCGATCCGGCCAAGAACAAATCCAAGCAAACCGATAAAAGCTGCTCCTCCGAGAAAGATTCAGCGCCATTTGTTCGTGCCGATTCCAACAAATAGGCATCCATTAGATCTCTTGGCGGATCACTCAGGTTCAACGTTTGCCGATGCTCCTGCACCTCATTCCGGAGAAACGCATAAAACCGATTGTGCGACTCAACGAATCCAGTGAACCCGGAAAATTCCGGCGCCAAATACCTCATGAATGGAAACTGACTAAACATAGCCCCAACCATGTCGATATTTTTCAGCAGCTCATAGAACATGTTCAACAAGCCCATGACATCGGCACTTTCACGATCGTATCGCTTGCTGGCCATAAGTCTCCAAAGACTATTAAGGACGAACACCGGAAACAGATTCTGCATGTAAATAATGGCATCCGTTCCGCCAGTCTGGCTTATCCTCTTATTAATATCTTCGATAAGAAACTGAGCCTCCTCTTGGATGTTGAAAATGATGCTGCGACTCGAGAAGCCAAACTCCTTCAGATGACGAATGATGAACCGTCGCTGTTCCATCCAAAAGTCCTCATCGGCCAGGAGTATTCCCTTTTTCGAGTTAAAAGTTCGAGTTCGGTAGAAAATCCCATCCGGACGGCCATCCAAGTCTTCATTGTAACCCATTTCTTGAATGGCATTGCCATAGTAGGCCACCACCACCCTGTCTTTGCCAATTTTAAGTCCATACACCCCGTGGGGATTTACAAAGGTTTTAACTAGCTCGTCAATGACGCGGCAAAAGAGTCCATGCTTGATGCGAAGTTGAGAGAGCTGCAGTGCGCATCCGATAACCGGGTACCATCGCGGGCCAGGTGGGAACTTGTGCGGTTTCTTGCACTCCCAGAAGAGGAAGAGCATGATGAGAAGAAAGAAAAACGTCACCGCGTAGAACATTTCGTGTATCGACGATCTGAAAGGAAAGCAAGCAATGGAATCACAATTAAAATGACTGCAGTGTAACTTTACCGCTAACACAATAAATTAAAGGAAAAGAAATATTCAAATGAACTTCCGCGTGTGTGTGTGTTCGATTGACCACAATTTATGCCACAAGACTTCCTTCTGAACACACAAGTTGCAATTATTACAATTATTGTAAAATTGGCGAAAATTCACTTTCACTCTTGTTTGGAGTTGGATGCGATTTGAATAGATCTATCTAGTGCTGCATCGGGGTATCGCATCGCTAACACATTGCGAACTAAAAGTACAAATTTCCACGGGATTCACTTTTATACGAGTTATGAGTACGAGTACTGTTATGTCAATGCAATGTGCGGTGCGCTACGCCAGCTGTAGTAGGAGCTACTTAATCACAGTCTTGTGGGACTGAATCTTGTTTGACGGATAGCCAGAATGATATAATCATTTCTTTTCAGTAGTAGTTGTTGTTGTTAGTGCAAACGGGCAAATGTTTTTATCTAAGTTTCGGTGGATATCACTGTTTCGAATACTTTCAATTCTTCTTAGTTTTGAGATAAAGTATTTTTGTTACTTATGTTGGTACAATCCCAAAGTTCTGTTTAATACGTCTAAACCGATTCTAGAACTTGCTTGTATAAAAGCAGCTTGTTTTGGATGCTGAGTTTGGCAAATCGACCAAGCAGCCAAGACATTTAATTATTAAGTGTACTGCCACCTTACGGACACCCCTTATAACCGGACAGATTTCAATAAGGGACAAGAAAGGGAGTTTTTCCATAGGAATAATTCTCCCATAAGCGGACCTCCTAATAACCGGAGGCGGACACAAAACCGCAGAAGATTTTTGTTGTCTCTTAAGCGGTCAAAATAAGTTTTGTATTAAATTTTGCGCTTCTTAAAAAAAAAATAGAGATTTTGAGCTAGTAAGCTGAAATTTGAAACATATACTCTGTAGAGTCCCGAAATGGTTAAATGTAAAATTTTTGTTATCTTCTTAACAAGTTTGCCATACAACGTTTTTAACCACGCCCACTTGTTGAGGGCGTTTTTCAACTTTCTCGTATACATTAGTATACTAAAGAGAAAGTTATTGTGATCGTGTGGAAATTGCGAACTAAAACTAAGTATGAGGGATGATATAACGACTAGTGTTTTTTAGAGGTATAGAACTTCGAAATAAAACACAAGAAAATCGTTTTAATGTCCATCAATTTGGCTTTATTGGAAGGATAATTTTATGTCATTAATGTTTAAATATGACTTCGGGCATGTGGCCGCCGCAGCTGGTTCGAATAAAGACAAGTCTAGAGGTCCAATTTTCAACCACTTTTTCAAGCATTTGGGGCTGTATGTCTGCAATAACGCCACGACTGTTGGCTTCCAAGTCCTGGTTTGTTGGCGTAGGCGAGCGACTTCACATATACCCAAAGAAAATAATCCAATCGTGTCAAATCACATGATCTTGGTGGCCAATTGACGAGTCCATTCCGCGAAATTATGCGCTCATCGAATGTTTCCTTCAATAAATCCATTGTGACGTGCGCTGTGTGGCATGTAGCACCGTCTTGTTGGAACCACATCTCATCCACATTCATGCCATCCGATTCGGGAACAAAATAGTCGGTCATCATGGCTCTATACCGGTCTCCATTAACGTTAACTGACTCTGCAGCATCATTTCGGAAGAAGTATTGCCCAATGACTCCACCAGCCCATAGCGCACACCAAACAGTCAGTTTTTGTGGATGTAATGGCGTTTCAAGGGTCCCATGTGGATTCTCTTCACTTCAAATTCGGCAATTTTGCCTGTTGACGTAGTTATTGACGTAGCTATTCCACCCAAAATGATAAATTTGCACGATTTGCAAGCGTTGTTCATTTGTCAACCTGTTCATGATGAAATGGTAAACCAAACTGAACATAAATGACATTAGAGTTGCTAGATTTGACCACAAAATGTCAGTTTTATCTCTTTATTCGAAAAACCAACCTCTAAATAAAACACCCTTTAGAAGTCAAAAAAAGTGGGTCCACCAATGCCGTCCGTCGGTCTGCCTGTCTGTCTGTCCGGGCGCCGTATGGCGAAACGATTCGACGGATTTACTTCGAAGTTCGTATATAAGGTTTGTAGGTCTACATCTTGGGAGGTTTTTTTTAATTTTTGTTTTATCGTTTGAAATAAAATAAATAAACCATACAATTTTTTCTTAAATTTTTTATCACTATTGTCTTAGAAAATGGTTCCAAAGAATTTTGTTTTTTTTGTACTAAGGATACTTGGGATGTGGCCAAAAATACTGCAGACTGTGTTTTTGGCAAAAAATTCGAATAACGGTAATTTATAAAACCTCCAAAATCCCAAAAACTTATAAAGGTAATTGCAAAACAATTTACAATTTTTTTTTATGAAATAATTTTCGATATTTGAAATAATTTCTTTTTTTCATATAACAATTTTTTCAAATTCAAATAAAATTCGTTTTCTCAAAAACGGCTCTAGCGATTTTGATTAATTTTTGTATTTCGAACAATTATGTTAAAAGTGTCCAATGTGCGAAATTACATCAAAATCTTAGGCGCCGTTTTTGAGAAAATCAAATTTTTCAAAATCTAAAAAATGATTTAAATAAATTTGATAAGTGATCAAATGTTACCATTCTTTTTGAGGCGATTTAAAAATGCACATCATGTCGCGAGAAAGTTTCGTATGACCAAGTCGTGCACTTGTCGATTCAAAAACGCTGTCAATAGTCCGTTGGAGCTTGTTCATTTCTGATTCATACTGTGTTACTCACTATCTGTATCATCCGCAAACGCTGCTGCAGTTGTGCCTTCTTCTAGCGGATTATCTCGAGTATAGATTTAAAATAGAATAGGGCCCAGAACGCTCCCTTGTGGAACTCTTGCCGTGATTTCTTTTAATTCGGGATATTCGTTTCCTTACTTAACACGAAAGTGACTTACAAGAGTCTGTCCGCTAAATAAAATCTTAGTATCTCACATAACTGCCTTTGAAAGGCCAATTTAAGCTAATGTTTCAATCCCGTATTCTATACTTTATCAAAAGCCTAAGAGACGTCAAGAAAATCGCTTGAACAATTTATTTTCTACTACAGGAGAATTGTGTATTGCTTGATTCTGAACCCGAATTGGTGGTCAGGTATTAATCGGCGCTCTTCGATAATCGGATGTAGTCACTTCAATAACATTTTTTCGAATACCTTTGATATTATTGGTAAAAGCGAAATTGGTCTAAGGCTTTCCTTAGCTACGTTTCATTATCGTGGAACGGACAAAAGCCGGAAAGAAGCATTTATTAGATAAACGAGCATGGTTAGTGCTTTCCTATGCATCTCTTTAAGGACCTGCCCAGTCATCAGATAGTATCCAGGAGGCTTGTTTAATTAAAATCTTTGTTTTTCAAAACGCAGTTCACCAGCAAAACTGTTTTTATTTTGAAATTGTTTGGTATCGCGGCTAAGACCGAGTTTTCATTCAGCTCTTGACCGCCAAATGCCTTAAACATGTTTTCTAATTGCTTGGCAAATATGTTGGCTTCTTGTTTGCCTTCTTTCGCCCATTCGCCATTATCTTTTCTGATAGGAGGCGGTTGCGTTTTCGCTTTTTAGTGCTTTACATAGCTTTCCCTAGAGAGTAGTAGTTCGAACCGCATTGAGACCTTCAAGATATGAAGAAACTTCGCGATTTTTAAAGTCCTTAATTTTTTGTTAAGAGTATTTAGTGTCGTTTCATGATGCTTTTCTCTTACTTATTCGGTTATTTTCCGAGAATATTTCATTTTTCTTTTTGCTTTTGCTATTCTTTTGTAAGGATTTTGTATGATTCCAATTAATTTACCGACTTCTTCTTCAAGTTGCGTTTGGAGAGATACGTTAATATCGATTTTATCTGCGCAGTCTTTTTTAATAGGGTCCCAGTTAGTTGTTAAACTAGTGAGTCTGGGTGGACCGTCCTTTTCCCGTAGGCAGCCGCTAATAGTCAGAATGACTAGCGACTGGTCAGAGGAGAGATAGAAACTTTCCTCAACTTTACCAGAGGTGTCAGGCACACCCTTTGTGAAATAACAAATCTATATAGTTTGAAAACCAACGACCAATACATCGGTTTACAGTCGAAAAAAAGTTAACCCCAAATTCCATACCGGCTTCGTAAACAGAGCAAACATTTTCTCACTAAAGCTTATTAAGGATGCTCAAAGGAAGCTTGCTATGATGAGAATCTCTGTTAGAATCAGAAAAACTGCCAAAAAGTGAATTTATGAAACTTAAGCACGCTTTGAATATCCATAGAATGGCTGAAGTTTTTCGCTCATCGCCAAGCGCAGTGCCTGTCCACATCACAATTAAACTCTTCGTCGTGAAAGGAAACTTTTTCGTCGTGAAAGGAATATCTACCAACCACATTAAAGTTGAAGAGAGCTTTGATCTGTCATCTGATCATTCACCGGTTATTTTAACATTGAGTGTAAAACTAGTCAACAACCTAGAGCCAGCGAGATTAACTGGTAAAACAACTAACTGGGAAGGCTTTAGGAACGAAATTGAAGAGAATGTTGAACTGAGCGTTCCACTTACGACACCTTATGAACTTGAAGCTGAAGTTGATCGCTTCGTTGAGGTCGTTCAGCTCGCCTCCTGGAATAATACGTCTAACCCAAGGAAAACGCCGGCCAAATACGGTTTACGATATCCGCCCGAAATAAAAGAATTGGTCAACGAAAAACGGAAGGCGCGTAAAAAATGGCAACAGAGCCGCGCTCCGCAACATAAAGCACATTTTAATTATTTGTGCAATTTGTTGAAGACAGTTATTAAGGATTTTAAAAATCGTGCGATAGGTTCTTACCTTGAAAGTCTAACAGCGAAAAAAGATTCCAATTATTCACTTTGGAAAGCTGTAAAAGGCGCCAAAAGGCCTAAAATCCCCGCGCCGCCAATAAAAATAAATCAAAATGAATGGGCAAGGGAAGACAAAGAAAAAGCGGACGTTTTTGCAGCCCATCTCGAAGAAACCTTTAAACAGTATGATGGCCAAGCGGCTCACGACAGTACCAATAGTGGGACAGAATTACTATTTGACGAATTTACACTCACGAATGCAACACTAAGGGAACTAAAACGTGAAATCGAATCTCTAAAACCTAAGAAAGCTCCTGGTTATGATTTGATCACCGGAGAAGTTCTCAAAGTTCTGCCTAGAAAAGCATTAATTAAGCTTCTTTATATTATAAATGCTGCGCTCAGATTAAAACACGTGCCGAGCCAATGGAAAGTTGCGGAAGTCATTATGGTTTTAAAACCAGGAAAACCGCCAAATGAAGTAAAATCGTATAGACCAATTTCACTTCTCCCAGTCATATCCAAAGTTTTCGAGAGGATATTACTAAGGCGTCTACAACCGGTTATAGAAGATAATAATCTCATCCCTGACCACCAGTTTGGGTTCAGAACCAAGCATTCGACAATTGACCAAGTGCATAGAAAAAAAAAAGATATGCTCAAGCGTATTCCTTGACGTCGCACAAGCCTTTGATAAGGTGTGGCACGACGGCTTAAAATTTAAATTACGACAAGTTCTCCCCGTTCGGCTATATGATATTTTAGAATCATATCTCGGAGCTTAAAGAAATTTCGGCTGGCGTACCGCAAGGAAGCGTCCTTGGGCCGCTTCTCTATCTGTTATATACTCGCGATATACCAAGAGAAGATTGCACTACCCTCGCTACGTTCGCCGACGACACCGCTATCCTTGCAGTCGGTAAAACTATCGAAGAAACGACAGCAAAACTGCAAACCGCACTGAATAAAGTAAATGAATGAAAGAGGGACTGGCGGATCGCCCTCAACGAAACTAAATCTGTTCACGTGAATTTCACGTATAAGAAAACTAATGACTTGCCAATTTTTCTAAACATGGCCCGAATACCCTTTGCAAACGAGGCCAAATACTTGGGAATGACACTCGACGCAAAGCTGAAATGGAATTCGCACGTGAAAATGAAACGTAAAGAACTCGATATCAAATATAGAGAAATGTACTGGTTACTCGGAAAACATTCCCAGCTCAGTACCGAGAACAAACTGCTTTTATACAAGCAAGTGCTAAAGCCGGTGTGGACCTACGGTATAAACAAATGCTAATATTTTACAAACTTTTCAAAATAAAGTGATTAGAGAATTTGTCCAAGCTCCGTGGTATACTAGAAACGACGATATCCACAGGGATCTCGGAATTCCTACAATCGAAGCTGAAACTAGAAGCTTCGCGCGAAAGCATAAAAACCGACTAATCGGACATATCAATAATACAGTCCGACACATTTTGGATGAGAATAATTTATTGCGCCGACTACAAAGAACGAAACCTTTCGACTTGGCAAGATAAGGATTAACCGCGTCCTAATTGCGGAACATGCAGGATCTTTCAGTGGAAAGTAACCAGTCAAATGTTTTTTATTTCGCGATAGAAAAATTGCTTGATAAGTTATATCTTAGTTGCAGTATCTAACATTCTATAGAAGGGTGGTGTTTTTAGTCAGTAAAAATCTGACACTACTATGAGCACGCGCTCGCTATCCTCATAGTGTCTTTGGAAGATTTTCACCTACCCTCGGGGAAAAAAAAAAAAAAAAAAAACAATTAAACTCAAGGTTAGGTAAGGTTAGGTTGAAGTGGTAGTCTGTACGGCCGATTAGATTGAATGTCAATTTTGCAAGCGAAAACTGTTGCAAATGGCATGTATGGCATATGCCAAGTGCATGCAGTCTCATCTTACCTTTGTACCATAAAGGGGTCCGTTCTCTACTGGTTAAACCATTTGGAGCTTTGAATACAGCGAAAGAGATCTTTCATCTCTAAGATAGTAATGGAAGAAGGCCTAGGTGGACCTTACGTTTTTGGGAAAGAGCATAGCAGGAAAAAAGAAGGTGCAGGATAGTCTCCTCCTCCTCCTATTCAATGTAGATTCTGTGAGTACACACCAAGCCTTGTTGCATGCTTGCCTATAAGCTAAGGCCAAATCCGCTTTGTCGCTAGACAAGTTGTGTTACTTGTCCACCTAAGGTTGGTTTGCTCAATAGCTTTAAATTTTATCATAAGTTCGCAGACAGCAATTGGAATAAGGAACCTTAATCAGGTGAAACATCAGGCAGTGTGGTTCCATATTTAGCGAGTTTGTCGCCTCGCAGTTTCCTGGAATACCTCTATGCCTCTATGAATGTTGAACTGCTTCGACATATCCTAGAGAAGGATCAGCATTTTAGGGCTAATATAGAGCTTACAGAAACTGGGTCTAGTAATACGAAGGCCGCTTGGCTGTCAGAGAAAATTCAGATATCTCTAGCGGATATCACGTTTCTTTTCAGCCAAGATACGGCTTCGTTTATAGCCATGACTTCCGTCTGAAACACATTGCAATGATTGGGCAGATTAAAATTGAGGGACTAAAATTTAGACTATCAGAGAAAACGCCTCCACCAAGCCTATCATCAGATTTTCCGCGAGATCACTTTTCTCCTAGAATAATCTTGATGAAATGGTGACTAGAAAAGTTTTGTCAAACTGAGGCTGAGAGCAGAGTATAAGTCCCTTTCATTGGTGACAAAAATATATATCTTCGGACCAAAATGGTTGGAGAAGCTAGACTTTAGGTCCGGTATGTATTATTTATTTTCTTACTTACTTAGGCGCCGGTCCATGGGTTAAAGTTTGCTACTTAATTAAAACCCGCCAAAAACAGAAGGAAGTGATTCGTTACTGGCAGTAAAAATATTGCCAAGTGTGACCATAACCCTGACGAGTTCAATCCATATTTTCTTGGTGCTTAAAGACGCAAATTTGCTTTTAAACTCACCAAAGTCCAAGGTTATCCCTATTTCGAATAAAATACAACTTTAACTTAGCCTTCCTCCTACAATAATAAAGGACGCCCGTCTGAAAGCTTAATATGTCAGTCCTTGAAACTGATTTTTCTGGTAAGATAATCTTCCATTTCGGCGAATTTAACCTCCTTAGCAGTCACCTTAGTTACCCTAAAGCCATAAACTGTTCGTCAAATATATAAAAAAAAAATTTTAAAAAATATTACGGAGTGCCTAACACTTTGGACTTAACTTAAAAAACAAAACAAAATTTTTATAAATTATGACTCAAGCCAAAGGTCTTTATTTAAAGCTACCAACTAAATTCACTATATAAAAAATAAAATATACCGTCACCGTGGAACAACCATTGCATAATAAGGCGCAACTGCCGCTGCCGCGCCATCTATTGGCTCAATATCTGGCATCGGATGACCTTTTGGTATATAAAATGTAAAATTCTGCAAAAGTGTCGACACAAAGAAGAAAATGCTTTGCTTGCCCAATATTTCGCCCATACACCGATGACGACCATAGCCGAACGCAGAGAAAGTTGGAGCCTTAAATTTGCCATCGACAAAATAACGATCTGGCCAAAATCGATCAGGTTCCGGAAAGTCTTTGTCATTCATCAACATCCCGCGATAGCAAGCAACGACCATTGTATCCTGCAAAGAAACTCATAACTAATATGCTTGAATAGAGTCACGCGAAACTACCTTCGGCACAAAATATCCACAAAGTTTTGTGTCCCGCAAGGCGCGATGTGGAACCGCAAAGTTGTATCCCATGAAAAATCTCAACGCTTCATAGACAATCGCTTCGCAGTAAGGTAAGCTGAAAGTGAAATGATTTACATTCAACCTGCTTGGAAAAGACTACTCTAAGGCTTACTCAGCTCGGTCTTCCCAATTAGCTTGCCGCTCCCGACCGATAACAGCATCCAGTTCAGCTTGTGCCTTTCGCTGAATCTCTGGATTCCTTGCCATATGCAGGAAGGCAAATCCCAAACTCTTGTTTGTTGTCTCCGATCCGGCCAAGAACAAATCCAAGCAAACCGATAAAAGCTGCTCCTCCGAGAAAGATTCAGACCCGTTAGTTCTAGCTGATTCCAACAAATAAGCATCCATTAGATCCCTTGGAGGATCACTCAGGTTCAACGTTTTCCAATGCTCCTGTACCTCATTCCGGAGGAACGCATAGAACCTATCGTGGGACTCAACAAACGCTGTGAATCCAGAAAAATCCGGAGCCAAATATCTCATGAATGGAAACTGACTAAACATAGCCCCAACCATGTCGATGTTATTCAGCAGCTCATAGAACATTTTCAGCAGACCCATAACATCCGCACTCTCACGATCGTAGCGCTGGCTAGAAATAAGTCTCCAAAGACTATTAAGGACGAACACTGGAAACAGATCCTGCATGTAAATGATAGCATCCGTTCCGCCAGTCTGGCTTATCCTCTTATGAATATCTTCGACAAGGAACTGAGCCTCTTCTTGAATGTTATAGATAATGCCGCGACGGGAGAAGCCAAAGTCCTTCAGATGACGAATGATGAACCGTCGCTGTTCCACCCAAAAATCCTCATCGGCTAGGAGTATTCCCTTTTTCGAGTTGAAAGTTCGTGTACGATAGAAAATCCCTTCCGGACGCCCATCCAGGTCTTCATTAAATCCCATCTCTTGGATGGCACTAGTGTAGTAGGCCACCACCACCTTGTCCTTGCCAATTTTAAGTCCATAAACACCGTACGGGTTCACAAAGGTCCTAACCAATTCGTCAATGACTCTACAAAAGAGTCCATGCTTAATGCGAAGTTGAGACAGTTGCAACGCGCATCCCATCACCGGATACCATCGGGGTCCAGGCGGAAAATTGTGCGGTTTCTTGCAGTCCCAAAATAGGAATAGCATGATGAGAAAGAAGAAAAACGTCACCGCGTAGAACATGGCGCACGGATCTGTAAAATGAGAAATAAAGTCTCAATTACTGTTGCTGAAGAAAATTCTCAAAATAGGGGGAGGTTTGTTTTGGGACAGTAATAAGCGGAAAGGTGTTTCCTCTTTCTCATCAGCCATAATGCAATCGCTTCCGCCAAAAGTCACTACGTTCTTTTCACAACTTTTGCACTTTACTTAACTAAAACTTCGCGAATTAACCAAAAGCAAATTGCATTCGTGGATGGCGAAATCAAAAATTTAAAAGTATCTTACCTCGGAATACAACGCGTTCAACAGAAGTATTTAAATATCCACATCAACTTCCGTGTCAAAGGTCTGATGAAATTAAATCACACTAACTGAACTAATCACAATTACTTAAATTTACAACGGTTCCTTTTTTTTAAACAAAAAAAAATAAATCAAATTGCATAAGATTCAAGTTACATATGAAATGTTCACTTTCACTCTTGTTTCGACTTCAATATATCTGCGGCCTATTGGTCTGTCTCTTGGCTAACACATCACGAACTAAAAGTGCAGCTTTCTACGGGATTCTCTTTTATACGAGTACCACCGTCTTGAGATCTGTGTGCATCACAGTGAAGTAGGGGCTGTTGGACAGGAAGTATTTTAATGCTGTTTATCGGCAGACTTGTATTCGCAGTTTATCTGTATATAGGTTTGATTTGGTAATAAACTTTTTTATAGAGCAGTGGTTGCAGTGTGAGGGTGATAAATGCTTGATGTACACCACATGTATGGCAAGGTACATGATGCAATAGAAACACGTACTTGTATCTGATGGATAAGTCGAGAAGTGTGCAACTTTTTGCTTACCATTTTGCGCAAGTTATTAAAATTGTTTCCACTAGACAACCATAGTGGTATCTTACCTTGATCTTTAATTGATCATAACATCCTTACTTTCTAAGCCAATTTTAAAGGTAATTCGCGTGCTTTTGTGTGTCAAATCTAAAAGGAATCGGTTTTCGGGGAATAATTTTTTTTAAATAATTTGGTTTGGTGGTTTTTGTAGTGGAAAGTCTATACCAGCGCCCCTTATGGCTCGTTGTTGCCGCTCCAAATGCTGTTAAAAACATTCACATGTAGATGTCTCTGTAACTTAAAGCATGTCATATTCGTCTGCTCATAGAACAGTAAAGTCGTCTGATCTCTCGTAGAATTGGACATATATATTCCTAGAAAATGGATGATATCCTCTCGTTCATTGTGATTACCAAGCCCACAGGTTCCTATCAGATCTTGCCCGTAAGGATAAAATTTAATCTGAGGATTTCTAAACTTGATCTAAATATAATACTAATTTCAGCGATACTAATACCATCAGTAAAATAATTAAGATGCCCTAGATGCTGCTTTGGTGATATTGTCTAGATAGATCCTTTCATCGACTAATGCTTCCAGATCGTGAAACGCTGTTAAATCGTCAGCTTAAAAAATCTCTTGAATTCCGAAAACTTCCTAATGACCGGCAGTATGGTTTTTGCGGTAACAGGTCCACTGGTGATTTGATGACATAACCGAAAAGTGGAACCAATCTATGTATTCACAAATATTTCAAAGGCATTTGACGGAGTTTGGCATCAAGCTCTTTTGTCGAAAATGCGTGCATTTGTTATTGTTTGGAAGGTTTCAAGACTGCAACTTACCAAATAAACTCTGGTGTTCCCCAAGGCTCCATTTTATCTCCGACTCTCGTTTTCATATTTATAAGTCATCTACTGTCTGTTACCACTAATCCAATACATTCCAATACAAATCAAAACAGGTGATGTCGCTAGACTATCCGTAAGTACTGGGCAATAGAGACCCACGCTGGACCTTACCAGCATTCTTGAGTGGGGTGAAACGAATAAAGTGGAATTTAATGCTTCCAAAACACAATTCTGTCTACTGTCATTGAAGCGAAACCCTAACACTCTGCCATTAGCCAAGAATGGCACTTGCATCGCCGAAACCGAAAGACTTTCCATCCCCGCTATGTGTGTTAATGACAACCTCTGTTGGAATGACCACATATTCGACGTCGCCAAGAACGCTGCGAAATGTCTAGGTTTACCTAAGCGATGCAAGGCATTTGCTATGCCTTCTGACCTGACAACAATTTATAGGGCTCATATCTTGTCTGGCGCTCCAATTACATATTTAGAGCTACTTGACAGAATTCAAAAACGTGCGGTAAAACTTATTGACTATCGAGACATTACGCAATGTCTCCTGCCTGTTGGTGTTTTGTCGTTACTTCCACCACAAGTGCTCAAACCCCTTGAACAGTTCACCCGCAATACCCGTTATGCCAGGAAAGCTCATCAGTTCACCCTTAAGCTAATAATTGGACGTACAGTGAAATATAAAGATTCGTTCATCAGCCGTTCTATACGAATGTGGAATGCTCTGCCACGCTACGTTTTTTCTACACATTACAGTTCACAGATATTCAAAATCAATGTGCGTCGGCATCTCCTCCATTCCACTTATCCCTAAATTTACTCAATGCCCGCACTGTGTCTATTCATAATAAGAGCACCCGTACTCCCTTTAGTGCGAGTGAATTAAAAAAAAAAAAATTTACTATTTGCACAAAATTTTCTCCACATCGTGTTGATGGCTAGTGTCGCAGAGGAGATTTTACTCTGAATATGTTTATTCCAGCTCAAGTTGGAGGAAAATGTCACTTAACAGAATTTCTACGAGAATTTCTTTCAAAGACTACCTTTGATTCCACATTCCGCAGTACTCCGCCAATTTTTCAATTATCGTCGTCTGCATATCTAGAAGTAATCCTCCAGCACCCACACCACCTAGTGGTATTCAACAATATCAGTAACGAAAAGTGCAAACAAAGTGGGATCTCAGAATGCAACCCTGTGGTTCTACTGTAGAAAAAGGGAAAATTAAGAAAGGACAGTTTCCATACCCAACTGCAGTAGATCCAGCCAAGAGCTTTCTTAAAATCAAATATTTTATTGTATAGTTGCACACAAAAATATACCGGTAGCAAACTTAAGGAACTTCACAAGTATTCCCTTTGAAAGATTGGGCCGTCTAATTCTTCTATAGAGATATCTGTGCGGAAAACGGTTTTGCTCTGAATTTCAAAATTGGACACCCAGTTCATCCATTGATCGCAGTGTAGTTGATTAAATCTTCACATTACGCCAAAACCTAGAGAGGACCGAAAAGACACTACCTTTTCATCGATTTAAAAGCAACTTATGACAGCGTGGGTGCAGTGGCTTAGTGGTTAAGTGCGTTGGACCACTAAGCGAGGGGTAGCTGGTTCAAATCCCGACCTGTACCACCTGAAAGTTTTTATTCGCTGACCCACCTCTTGCGAACGTCTGACAAACATCCAAGAGTAACAACTGTCATGAGAAGCTTCTCAAAAATAAATTGCCGTTCGGAACCGGCATTAAACTGTAGGTCCCGCAATTCGTGTCAAAAAATATATCTTCGCACACACAATGGTTGGAAAAGATAGGCTTTAGGTCCTGTATTTATATATTTATTTATTTATTTTTTACAGGGATGTTCTGTACTGTGCCATGCTAAATTTTGGTATCCCTGACAAGCTGATACGCCTTATCAGGATAACATTGGAGTGGAATGCTCGCTCCTTCTATATAACCTTCTATAGAAACCTTCGAAACCACCAGAGGACTGTAAAGTGCTTTCATGTGACTGATTCAATATTGTTCTTAAAGAAGAAGTGCGCAACACATATGAGGCTATCTTTTAAAAATCCACACATAATATTTTGAATATGCGGCTGACTTTGACATACCTAATAGGAAGAATTTAACAAGAAATTAGGGATGTCTTTTCTAATAGCAAATGGAGTAAGAAAGGAACAAAATGGGTCTTATCGTCAAGCCAAAGTATATTCTGTCATTAATTATAGCCGATTCCCATCTCAGACTTGGTCAGAACGTGACTTTTGATAAAGATAACTTCGGGGTGGTCAGTGAATTCCTTTGACTGTGTAGTACTGAAATCAAGCGTGAAATAACTCATGTTAACCAGTCTTTATTTGGGCTTAGTAAGGAATTGAAAAATAAAGTCCTACCAAGGAAACGCTGAAAACGTTCTTCGTTTCGCTCTTGCACTGTGGTGCAGAAGAATGTCGGAGGGTTATGGTTATACCAGGTGGATGAAAGCTTCCATGGTATCTTCCAGAGAAAAGAACTACACACTATGAAGTCAAAGGGTTATGATAGTTCGGTTTATGTCAATAGAAAAAATAGCAGCTGGTGAAGACGATACAACCAACTCGTAGGGTATTCACCGCAAAAGCCCTCTGCGGTTGCGTAACCAAATTGAGGGAGATATACACCGACTTGGTACACAAAATTGGAGATCGAGGAAGATGGCGGAGTCTATTACTTGAGGCGTAAAGTGAAGTAAAGTAAAGTAAGTAATCTAGACGTATACTAACTTCAAATGAACACATCTTCTTCTTTCCTTGATTGAACTTTATTTTAGAGATCATAACCCTCCGACTTCAGTGCACCGCTTCGACCTTAAATAAAATAAGCAAGCTTCTGGAGGTGTTGTTGCATTTGTGCGATTCAGATGTTAGACCTTACTCCCTTCCTTCGCTCGTGTTCCAATTTTTTTCGAAATGGGCTACGTTAAAGCGAATATTGCCTCGGAATTTTGAACTTATATTTCGATCAAACTTTGTTACCCCTGCTGTCATGCTGATTTCAATATGTCCTCAAACTTATTGCACATTGTCCAATATTGCTACCCATACATAAGCGCCAGACTTAGGAGACATCGCTGTTGATTATATTTTACATATTTGAACTTCACGTTTGAGAATAACTTTTCTAATTATTTAAATTCACTTTTGAAATAGATCGGAGTGGGATTATGGTGAAAATACGCATCTAAAAGGTTTTGCGGCGACTCAATCAAAATTTAAAAATTATAGTGACTTATATATGAGATGAGAGGCAGCCATGTTGCATTGTGTAGCTGAGTGAGTGAAGTAAATGTAGTTATGGGACCACGGACGATTGGCGATGTTTGTTAACTACAAAGATATTTTTTAAGCAAGCCAATCGACGAATAATAATAATTTTTAAGGTTTGTTGCAAATTTATTTTTTCCTCTGCTTTTTTTTAAAAAAATCGCAAATTTTGAAACTAATTTGTACAGATTTACAGAATTTGAAGTAACCAATCAGATCTAATTTTTGCCTGCAGACAATAAGGGTATAATTCAATAAAAATTCTCATGGAATCAAGTTTAATATGTGATAAATACTTTGAACTATTGAGCAGTTAACCCTTTCTGTATAATAATCTACTGAATTTAAATAAAAATTAAATCTTACAAAAAATAAATGTATAAAATGTGGTTAATTGGTAGTTAAGCGCCTCGCTTAAGACCGGCTAGATAATTAGGCGCTTTTATTGTCAAATGCTTGTACAAGTCCGATTAGAATAAGGCTCTACGGATAGAAACATTGAAGAAGGAATATTGCTGGAAAATTCGACACAAACTAATACGTCCATTTTCCGTGGGATTTTTGTATGAACTTGCAATCAGTGCTGCCACCCTTCGGATGATTGAGCGCAGTAGATTTCAATATAGCGCAGTAGATTGTAAGATCTAATACCTATAGTTAAAAAAAAATTACGAATGCTTTTTAAAACTAGGAAATGAATTATATTAGATACATATAGTGGCGTGGTATTTGTATCACCTTCTTGATAGTAATTATGACTTACAATCATTTGCTTGGCCCTTGTCCTGTTACGCTCTTGTAACTGGTTGCAGCTTGGTTAGGTTAAACAGAGTTTTGTTAAAAACGAAGTCATCACAGAACACTAGGCACTACAACAACGGCCATCGCGATCATTCAAGGGCAGAAAAACCTAAACATTTTCCTTGGTAAAGCAACCAATTTCTTTAAAAAAAAACCTAGAAGGCCCTTGTAGTACATACCATCTATTTGCTCTAACGTTTTTCTAAAAAAATTCTTTCGACTACGCACTATTGCCTCACATTAACTAGGTACATATGTGGGCTATGTTCTCAGCCGCCTGCAGATCCCCGCAGAATCCGTATCCGATAATCCGAACCTCTTTGCGTGTTTCCGCAGGATACGAAGGAAGAACGGACGACGGGTGAAGTTATCGCTGCTTAATTATATTAGCTCCATAGCTCTCTTACCGGCGAAAAGTGGCCTCAGGTACCCTGTGTCTCTGAAGACTTGATCAACTTAGATTGGCAGACCTACCGCTTTTTTCTTCAAAAGTGCTCCTAATCATGAAGATGTGTGTCTCAATACCGCGGTGTTCTGACACCCAGCACAGTCTCACTCGGTTCTGACTGCATAACGCTTTAAGAATGGTTCGACAGCTTCAGACTGTATCAGAATTGATGTTGGTTGATTCTATTGCCTTGACTACGGCCTGGCTATCGATGTAGATGGCGATGTCTCTTCCGGATACCGATCTTATTTGCAATATCTCAGACGCCCTAAAGACAGCACTACTTGTAAGACACTCCTTGTGTCCGGTAGTCGCATAGACACTCAGTTTTGGATCTTCTGAGAAGATACCAGAACCTGTTTCTTCCGAATTAACTATAAAAATCGCAATTTCAATCGATCTGATTATTGCATTTCTTTGACAATCCTTATTTTCCGGATGAAGTTCGAGCTGCTACACGTAATTATATTCGAAACTAATCAAAAAATAAATTTAAGCCTCAATAAAACCTTGGCTTTTTAAAAGACCTACGAACATATTTGTCCAATTTAAAAAAATTAGGCACAACATTCATTTGAAACAAAACAATTAAATCAAAACCGTTTCACGGTAACTAGTGCCGCAGTTTGATGCTTCCCAGCCGATAGCTACTAACGACTGTAATTTGAAAATTTCGGCAGGTGCATTCAAAGTAAACTATAAATGTGGGTTTGAATTCCTGGGTGGATGTGTTCAAAACAAACTTTGAATAAAGGACTCGCCTATTATGAAAAAATTTCCGTTTTTAAAATTCAAAAGAAAGTATGATGGTAGCCCTGCTTGCAATATTTTAACTTGAACCAACGTTTCGAATTATTAATTTGCATAATTTCAATATGCAAGGCAGATTTCATTTACTTACGTGCTTTTTGTTCATTTCTACGTTTTACAAGCAAATTTATTAAAATCTTTCTATTCAGCGAGTTTTAAATAAAAAAATTACACACATTTTGAACACTAAAGTTGCACCTTAAATTAATTCGCCGGTAAATCCAAGAGTAGCAGCCGCTGTATGCTAATTTCACCGTTTGTCGACGCAAAAATTCCACATTCCCAGTCATTCGCAATTGCAACCATTTTTGTTTTGTTTCTTTCCCTTTGCATTTCTATGGCATTTACCCGTTCCACAACAAAAGCATCCCACTTTCCAATGACGACGACTGCCAAAACTCTCTCATTCTCTCATTCCATCCATTCACCAATTTCAACAACAGCACGAGTGGATGTGTGTGTGTTCAATGGAAAGACGCCGCGCCGAGCCGTCGATTTCTTCAACCGTTGCAGCAACAAAAACAACACACCGACAGTGAATTCTAATCGCACTCGTCGGACCGAGAGAAACATACACCACCAACCAGACAGCCAGTCGGGAAATGGAAGTGGTCCAAGTTGTGTCGTCTCTATGCGTAGAGTGAACTGTTTCGCGCTTTTGTCAAAAAATTTTTTCTTTTCAAAAATAAAGAAAAAGTAAAGAATTTTTTAAAGGCTAACATTAAACAAAAAATATGCAACATAACAGTGAAGTTTTCTAAGTTTTCATTCATTGCAACAACAACTGCAAAAGAACAATTTATTTCTCATTTTTTTTTCTGTTTATTTGTGTGAATTTTGTGCGTGTGTGTCGTCTGTTCGAATTCGAATTGGTGAATTTCGAGTGTTTATAACGGAAAATTGCAAAAAAAAGAAGAGAAAATAGAATATACCGCAAGCAAGTCAAGTACAAAATAAAGAAGGAATAAAAAAATATATGAAATCTGTGCGTAAACGAAGTGAATGAAAAAAATAAAATAAAAAAGGAATCCTTTTTTTTATGAGTGAAAATCCTTTTCAATATTCCAATCGTCATCAATTTTATCTGTTTTGCTTTCGCATTTTCGATACGAACTAAATAGTATTTTCGCTGAAAAGGGGTGGATTTACTTTGTTTTCATCCAATAAGCAATTCTCGCGAGGACAGAAACGAAAGAAAAAGGACTAAAATCAGCAAAAAAAAAAAAAAAAATAATGGAAAAAGGATATTTTCAGCCGCAATTTTTCAAATATTTATTTATTTGTTGTGGGTAAGCGAAACTTTTATTTTCCTTTTTTTTTATGGGGAATGGGGCCGAGGATGCTAAAGTAATAAAAAACAAAAGGATCTGTAAATATTTTTTTTTGTTTTATTTCTTCTGTCTGAAATGGGTGGGGGGGTGTGCGTGTGCGTAAGAAGGGGATGTAAGAATTTTTTGTTGTCTGGCTGGCGGCGGCGACCACCGGCCACCACCATTGTCGACTGAATTTGTGTGTGTACCACCCGCCGCACCCGCCCCTTTTTTTCGGTATCAAATGGTACATGGAAGGACACCGACACAGTACACAGACCTATTCTGAATTCTCTTTTCACCGGTTTTATATATCCTTTCTATGTTTGTTCTCCGGTATATCGTTTCGGTTGTCAGATAAATGACGTTGCCAGATCGAAAGGGATACAATTTCACCGTTTGCGATGTGGCCTTGGAAAATGCCTTGATTGTGGGTTATTTTTATTATATCCTTTAGGCTAACATTTTAGACAAAAATTTCACTTGAATGTTGATAATAAAAACATAAAAAGTTAAAAAGGAGTCAGAGGGAACTGAAATGCCCATGTTGACTTCCCAAATTCACTTAGCACTAATAAAAGGTGTCGGAATAGTTGTCAAGTCAAAACAGTTGATGAGAATTTAGCATTCGGGGGCGATTTTTGGAATTTTTCAGCACTATTGACCGAAATTCCGGCGAGTGGTCCTCGCATTTTTGACGGATATTCTTTTTGAAGCCTTCAAGAGTCTTGTTGACATAGATTCGTGACTTTACAAAAAAAATCCACAAAAATAGTTCTAAAATGGTAAAATTTGGCCAACTTGACGGCCATTTTCGATGAAAAGTTGTCTACCTCGCGTTCTTTAGAAGTATAGCGATTCATGTCTTCAGAATACGGATCCACTGTAACCGTAGCCTTAAGGTGGGATCAGCCGGTCATCCAAACTTGTAATCCGGATCACATCCTGACGTTACTATGACGTAGAATTTATCGTAAAGTGGTCATATCGTCTAAAATAAACAAGTTTTGTGACTTCAGCTAGTCATCCGGAGACAAGTTTGAATGACCGATCGCACCTTTATTAGCATTTCTTTTGTATCTGTTTACTTCACACATGTCAAAGTAGAATTGTCATTGGCCGCCATTTGGAAAAATTATAGGGTTATGACTTTTGCCCCACCCTGCTGTTGTGGAACAACAAATAACGAAACACATGGAGACTGTTGTTTGCTGAAAACATTAAGGCGGATATCACACTGAGGCAACAGCAATACACATCTTTTCTTTTAACATATTCTTAGCTCAAAGCAACATTATTGCCAAAAACTGATATCGATTTGATTTAGTGTGAGACCGCTAATTTAATTCAATGTAAAATAATTTTTGGCGGTAAAATTGCGTAAGCCGGCTAAACTCTGAAAAGGTTGAAGTATTTGACTAAAAAAAGCTAAGCCCCAAATTTCGGCGAAGAACTCGGAAGCTAATGTCATAATTTACGTACGAAAGATTGGTTGTCATCGCACCTTTCAGATGTGAGTGAATGTGCGGAGCAAACTTTCATATCAATCGGGTGTTTTTGCACATTTACGAACGTACGGATAGTTAAAGTCCAGCATTAAGAATTCCGCCTAGATAGGTCCCTCGTTTTAGCCAAGTCTTAGCTGTCAACCTTTCAGACTAATCCAATGTCTGAAAAACTTTATTTAAAAATAAACTAGCAGTTTCTATCTACCTATAAATGGAAAGGAGACAAGAAATACTGCACTTGAAAAATCGGGACATGGCGGAACCATTAAGAAACTTTCAGAATTAAAAACCATAATTTAACCTTCTTAGTACCTATAAGTGATTTCTTTGTTGAGTGGAGCGAGCCCCTTAGGGTAAAGTTCAAGGACTTGAACTTGAAATAGAAATGAAAACAGATCCAAACGTTGCTCCGTCAGACAGTGTAAGCTTGACTTAAGTTGATTTCTTTAAAATGCTTAGCTTAATTCCGACGGAAGAAATCTGTGGATCAATGGTTAATGTGTGACTCAGATGATTCAAATACCCTAGTTTCTCCAGGACATTACTTACTGTCCCAAGTCTTGTTGTCGCTTAAATACAATGTTCTTGCCGTTTACTTTGAAGGCAGCTCGGCTCAAGTTTCAAATTTTATGTAAAAAATGACTTTTGGGAGTTTTGGCCTAACAATAACTTGAAAGAAGTTTCGTCATCGTAAGCTTTGTGAAAGTCGTCTGCCCTGAATTTGACATGCTGTCGCATTAAGAATTGCTTCTGTCTAAAATTATGGAGAACGTACCGACTGTATCATCAGGCAAGGTGCAATTTCTACCAATGCCACGTGTACCTGCCTCTGATCCATCAGCCAGATTTTCCTGGTATTAAAACACGAGTCGAGTGCATGCTCTTTGTTGTTTGATTCTGCTACATTTTTTCCTCAATCACAGGTCCCAGCAAAGCTGTAAGCTGTTCGACTTAAATCCTGAGCTATTAGCGACAGCGGCATACGAGTTTTGATTTAATATATCTGAAGCTTGACTGTCAATAGAAAAGGTAATATAGTATATGGTACAATGCCAGACATTCGGCTAGAAAACCGCTGCTTCAGTCTAGAAGTCCGATCGGAATAAAATCCCGTATCTGTCTTGCACTCACCCTGTAAAGCCCGATGATAATAATATTCCAACAATGACTCCAGGTTTTTTCGAAAATTGTATTTTCGGGTGTACAACGCTATCATAGCTTTCCTTGTTCTTTCTTTTATATATAGGCTCCATTTACCCTAGTTTCCTTTTAAGGTTCACCTTCAAGAATTGCTTACGAAGTCTCATCAATTAAAAGTTTCTGGTTCTGTCTTTTGCGGGCTACCGGCAGGTCCGCAGACTTTAGTTTAATAGCGTCGGGTAATATCAGGCATTGTTTCACCTGCTGTGTGGCATGTGACGCCATCCTATTGGAAAAAAAAACATGATCAATGTCAAAAACCGTCAATCAAGTTTGCCCGCACTATTATGGCTTAATGAAGAAGTCACCGCCAAACCAAAACTCACCAAAATATTAGTGAAAGCAATAGCAACTGACGAGTCTTTTTGTGATAACCAAATCAGTACGAACGTTAACGCTTTTTATTAGTCGTGTTTTCGTGAGAATTATCATCTCAAGCAAAGTAAAATTCACATCTCCGTCGTGTGACTGTTTCAATTCTGCTGCGTCAGTGAACGAAATGGAATTGTACCAACTGCCTGACGTCTGAAAAAATATGCTGCTTATTATAAGTTATATACATTAAACAAGCACAAACCATTGGGCCATTTAACCATTTAAGATCTGTTTCACTTTTGCGATGGCATCCAAACCCAGCAAATATTGGGAAGCGAATGCCGATAACAGCAAACTCTGTGTTTTACGAATTTATAGCTCGAAAATAGGATCGAATTTAGGTCGATATTAGGTTAGATCCCAAAATAAGTCTCTAAGGCCGACAAGCAAATGCAAATGCTACTGCAAGAACGGAAAAAGGAAAAGAACGAGCAGCTCCAGCAGCAATGGGACGAAACAGGTAGAAAAACATGGCTGACACTGCGACCTCAAAAGTCTATTGTATCAAAAAGGGGATGTTAGCCTAAGTGACGAGTGACTTCCCTAGTGCTGATGTACGGCAGTCTTTATTGAATATCCGTCGTCTTAACCAATGAAGGGCCGGACACTCGCAGAGGATATGTTCGGTAGTTTCATCTACCTCTAGACCGAACCGACATTCAGTCTCTGGGCCTGTGAGGTAGTCCACCAGAACTCACACAAGTTGAGATCAGCACAAAGCGAGTGGCTACATGGGAATAACAACTTCCACCTTCGGAAGTTACTGTCTGATCACAGCTTCTGTCCCAAACACCTACATCGATTTGGACACTTTTGCCTAGATGTCAGGACGAGTGCATTCCCTCTTTTCTATGACGTCTAGTACGGCGTTGCAGGCAATCTTCAATTCGAGAACTCATTTTGCCGCAGATTTAATCGATTAGATTCGTCAATTTGGGCATCAAAACTAGTTTCAACTGAACAACATCAAACCGCGCACAAATTTTGTTGCAAATAAGAGCTCTTTTGATAAAATGTTCCATCACGACTTGCGGCTGCATTTTATCGATAACAGAACGGATGTTTGCTTCGACTTGTTGCGGAGCTTTGACACAAAAAAGGCTTCAAAGAAAGTAGTCGAACAACTTCGGCGTCAAATTTTGCGACTTTCTCATTATTTTGACGAATGATTTTGTGTGTTTTAATAGATCAAAGAATTCTTGTGACACGTGAATGTGGTCGCCTGGATGTGCCAAGACCATAACGTTAAGTTTCGGCCTTAAAAATCTTTTGGTCATTGTTTGATAGTGCATGAAGAAATAAGGTCCAATGATTCCTTCCGCTATTCTGGATATTTGCGCATTTTTGACATTTTTAATCAGAAGGCACTCAAAGGAATTTGCGATAATTAGAAATCGATTGTTCTTTAGCAGAAGCTGCAGGGCTAAAGAGGAACATATCTTATGCTACTTTCGGACAATCCAGGAACTCCGCTTATCCTGCATGAGAGCACGATTTTTCGACAGTTTGTTCGAATTGGCAAAATCTGTCAACAGATCGATATGAATTTCACCCAAAACTCGCTGTGAAAAAAGAGGTGCGATTTGCACGATTTGTGCACTTCACATCACCAACTTATCCCAAAAACTCATCTGCAGAAATCAATTTCAATATATGTATCCGAAATCTAGAACGTGTTTGCCAAAAAATCTTTTAAGAAGTAAATAATTTTTTTTACATACCTGGCAACACTATTGGAACTCCATCGTATTCTCTCTTCATTTCCACTTAATAAATCGCTCCATTCTCGATTTCTGTCTTTATTTTGCTGCGTTTGCCAACCTCTTCTGTCGTATACCTATGTTGCTCTTGTGCTGGTTTATTCCCGCGATTTGAATGGCAATTTCCTTTTTTCTTTTGTTTGGGGTTTGGCAGTGTTCTATGGGAGTGCGCAAGAATATTTCGAAATTTTCCTTGCATCAGGACAACGCGTTCACCCATCCAGCAGGACTTTTTGTTGATGCATTTGCATACGTAAAGATTTGAGAAAACTTTTTACATGCTGATGAGAAAAACTTTAATTTTGAAAAACTAAATTAAGTCAGTTAAGTTTTTTTTTGTTTTTTCGGGGAAAAAGTTGAATTGTGGGCATTCGTAAGGAGAGCAGACGCTACTTGTTTTTTTTTTTTTGTTATTCTATTCACTTTGCAGAAGCTGAGCTGAGTAGAAAATCTGAGAAAATCTCGATGTCTGCAGTCTTAGGCGAACGTCAACGAACTCGTTTGGCCGTCAATTGTGTATTCTTGTGTAATTTGTGTGTGTGTGTATGTATTGTTGTTTGTTGGTATCGCGCCCTTCTTTTTTCCCTTCAAGAAGGGATATATTTATTCTTTGGTAGCGATTTTTCCCATTTTCCTGCGAACAGGAAGTATCGTGAGTGAACTTAATTAGATATACACAATTAATTATTAAAGGTGTGTGGTGTTGCGTAAGAGGGTTGAATCCTTGTAATGCTTGACTATTCAATAGATAGATATAGGCGAAGCCCTAGAGGAGCATTTTTTCTGTACAAAAACAAACTGATTTGTGGAATTGCCCAATGAACTTGATTTTTATGTTGACAAGTTTTAATTTTTGGACGACGCATGTTTAAATTTCATGCGGCTGGTGTTTGAGAGGTCCCTAGGGACCTTTTTACATGACAATAAAACTGTCACTTATTTTTTTATATATTCGAGAGGACTTGAACATTTAAATAAACCTTTTAGTGTTGCGCGAAATTCAACTGGAGTTATCTTTATATGTTTATCAAAAACTCTGAAATTGTCCTGTACTCGGTCTAAATCCCTTAAATATTTATCAAACATTTGTTCAAACTTTCCAATATTTGCAGTAGACAGTAAAATAAACCTTTCAGTTTGTTGGGGACTTGAACATTCAACTTACTCACATTTGTGTTTGCGTTAAACTCATCTGATCTACATTCAAATACCCTACACAAGGATGACCAACTTCTTAAATTTTGATCTACTCGGTCTTTAAACCTTCAAACATTTACATTTACATTTTCTAAATTTGTTTCATACATTCGAAAGGACGATGACAGTGAAATAAACACTTCATAGCTGTATGGGATTTAAACGCTGAACCTTCAAACATTTGTGTTTGAGTGAAATTTATTTAAAATTATCTCTAACATTGCAAGAGGACGCACAAATTTCTCATAATTTCGTGTGCGCTATACTTAAACTTTAAATAAACTTGTACTACTTCTTTAAACCATCAAGTGTTTGCTTGTATTTTTGTCAGCTATGTGTCATTCATGGGTTTTAACGCTGAGCATTCAAACACATTTAAACCGATTTTTTCCAAAGCACAAAAAAAACCTCTTAAGTTTGCTCGGTCTTGAAACCTTCAGATATTTCCTTGTTTAAAATATGTCAAATTCATGCGAGATGACGTAGAAAGTGAAATAAACCTTTCTGCGAACGCTGAGCATTCAAACACATTTAAACTGATATTTAAACCTCCAAAGGCCAAAACTAAAACCTCAAAAGTTTGATGATCCTCGGTCTTTGCCCTCAAGTGTTTGCTTGTATTTTTGACAGCTATGTGTCATTACTGTGAGAGGACGTAGATTGTGAAATAAACTTTTCTGGGATATGTGCAATTCCAATTTTTAACCTTCAAACATATGAGTTTGTGTTAAATTCATGAGATATTACATCATATCTTTATCAAACATTGCAAAACCTTCTTATAATTTCGTGTAAACTTCTCAAATTTGCTCGTACTCGGTCTTTAAACCCATAAATGTTTGCATGGACATTAACAGTGCAATAAACTTTTCTAGGTTGTTTAAGATTCTAACTTTTAACCTCCAAACATATATGTTTGCTACAAAAAAAATGTCTTCAAACCTCCAAACTTGCATTTCCTTAATAAACCAAACCGCAACTAATGAATTAAACAATAATAAACTATTCCTAGTTGTTTTGGATCTTTATCTGCCTGCGCTCCAATTTTATCTACACCCAAACCAATATCAGTGCCGGCAACTATCTATGACTTTTAATCTAAAATCATCATGCGAGTTACCCACCACAAAGTGTGTGTGTCTGTGGTGATATGGTGCGATTCACAAAACTAGGGGAAAAGCGTATATAATAAATTATTTAACTAGTTACTCACTTTTTTGTTGCACTGCCACATTGCGCTCTAATAACAAAATATAAACAAAAAAAAAAACTGCGCGCAATTGCAAAACTCTGGCGGTCGCTGCCCTAAATCAATATTTATCAAACACCTTACGCACGCAAATATCTAAAACAGAGCGTTCCACCGAATGCAGAATATTCATTTGCACACACATTTAAACATTACGACTCTTCAACACCACGTATCTATCTATCTATATCAACGTTCTACAATCGTGTTTTGTTTTTCACAGACGTGTTTGGCAGGCAAAAGATAACATTTCATGTTTACTAGTGCGGATCCATTTCTGCAAGAGTACATGCTGGTCTTTGGTTTGGTCTGCTATAGTTTAGTGCTTGCTATCTTATCTATGTTTTACGCCTTTTTTAGTCGCGGAAACCCGCGTCTAGTGTTACCGATAAGAATGTAGGTGAAGATGACACTTGCTTGGAGTGTGGGTAGTAGGTGAACCTCTTACACAAGTTGGCTTGTAGTAATTTATTTCTTAACGAATTTTCAACAGCTACAGATGTACCTTTTCGTGCTGAACACGTTGTTATTTTTGCTTAACGGAGAACTTTGCGGCTGCTACTTTAGATATGTTAAATCGGATATCAGCATCGTAAAGTTTGTCGCTTTTAGTACTACGGTACTACGGTACTACGTGCTCAGAACGTTTTGTCGTACGAACGTGTGATTTGTGCGTTATTTCTCGCAGAGACTTGAAAGATTCATCTCAGCCAAAATAATAAATTAAATCGTGAACTTGTTCGTGAGATGATTTTGTATGATCTTCGACGTGGGTTAACTCAACAACAGTATGCCGACGAAATCGTTTTGACTTTTGGCCTTGAAGCATCATCCTGGGATACAGCATTTCGCTGGTAAAATGAATTGAATTGTGGTTGTAGTTGAAGTAGCTGCAAGCTTACTTTTCTGCTACGATAATTCTCTGGAGGATAACTGTGAAGGAGACCATAAGCAAGCCGAACGCTCTTGCTATATGGGACAACATCCATTAAGTGCTTCTTAACTGTCCACAAAAGTAAAATGACATACCGACTGCTATGATCTTGCTTCATGCGAAAATTCGAAGCTGCTGGTTCAGGGCTTAGAAAATCAGGAGGTCTAAATACAGGGTGCTTTTTTTTAGGGGTATAGAACTTCGAATTGAAATAAAACAGAAGAAAATCGTTCTAATGTCCATCAACTTGGCTTTATTGGAAGGATAATTTTATGCCCTTAATGTTTAAATATGATTTCGGGCATGTGGCCACCTCGGCTGGTTCGAATAAAGTCAAGTCTAGAGGTCAAATTTTCAACCACTTTTTTAAGCATTTGGGGCTGTATGTCGGCAATAACGCCACGAATGTTGGCTTCCAAGTCCCCTAACGTTTCTGGTTTGTTAGCGTAGGCCAGCGACTTCACATATCCCCAAAGACAGTAATCCAATGGTGTCAAATCACACGATCTTGGTGGCCAATTGACAGGTCCATTGCGCGAAATTATGCGCTCATCGAATGTTTCCTTCAATAAATCGATTGTGACGTGCGCTGTGTGGCATGGAGCGGCGTCTTTTTGGAACCACATCTCATCCACATTCATGCCATCCAATTCGGGAACAAAATATGCAGTTATCATGGCTTTAAACCGGTCTCCATTAACGGTAACTCACTCTCCAGCATCATTTCGGAAGAAGTATGGCCCAATGACTCCACCAGCCCATAGAGCACACCAAACAGTCAGTTTTTGTGGATGTAATGGCGTTTCAAGTGTCTCATGTGGATTCTCTTCACTCCAAATGCGGCAATTTTGCTTGTTGACGTAGCTATTCAACCCAAAATGAGCTTGCGGTAAATTTCGCGAACTGAACCATTATTTTCGAAATAAATTTGCACGATTTGCAAGCGTTGTTCATATGTCAACCTGTTCATGATGAAATGGCAAATCAAACTGAACATAAATGACATTAGAGTTGCCAGATTCGACCACAAAATGTCAGTTCTATCTCTATTCGAAAAACCAACCTCTTTATCTGCTGAACTGACATGACTTAAGATCCTAAGCAGGCATTGTTACTGCTTTCAGTCCTTCGTCCTAAGTGTCGCAAAACCATTAACGTTAAAAGCTCGGTCGAGTGCTGTCAGGATCTAAGAATTTCCGGGTTTTTCCACAACCACAGTGGCTATCCTTGGCTACAATTCCTTCGTAAAGATGGTCTGAATAAAATTGAACTGGCCAACCTTCTTCGCTTTGCTATTAATACTGACAGTTTCAGAAATCTAGGCTCGGATCCAAAAACTTATAGTTCTGTGACTTATCTGTGCTGAAGTACAATGGACCGCTAGATCGAAGTGCTTGTCCAGATGACCCTACCCTATAGTTCCAAATATGAGATCTTACACGTCGGCTGAAACAAGTGACATTTTTTATCAGTCCAAACATCAGCTGCGCAGCTTTGAAAGACTTAAGGGCTTTAAAAGGCCATACACGCCTTACTATTTCTTCAACACTAAACAAGTTCGAATTTATGTCATGGCAGCCCTTTCCCGTGGAGTTATTTCGGTGCACCCTTCGAATCCCAGTTCCCATATTCGAGACGACATTTATGCCCGAATCACCTCTTCAAAGGCGGATTGGATACCAGTGCGCTTGGTTTGGATAATTGGAAGCAGCGTATCCGGGAATGCAGAACAAGGAACAAGGCCGTTGACTAGAGCAAGGAGACTAGAATTTCATACATATACCATCTTCAAGCCCGCTTATTTCAAAGGAAATGAAGGCTATTACGTGGAAATTATGATGTGACCAACACATTTGATGGTCCGCTTCAATAAAAACATCAGCAATTTTCGTGTTAACTTTCTTTAGTCGCCATTTGAGCTTCAGTTTCATAAAAGGCAATGCCTTTGCAGGCTATTCAGTAATGCAAAATGTTTGCTCTAATTAACTTTTGGGCACAGCTGATGGTTCAGTGAAGCGTTTCCGAATTCACTAATTCTGCTTAGTTATTTAAAGTATTCAATTTCTTGAGCTTTATTGGTCCAATAATGTTCTAAGGTCAGGTTTGGTCGATGGGGCAATCGACGCGATACAGGATTATCTCCTTCTCCTGAGGGAGGATTCGCAAACAACTGCCACTATCAAATCAAACGAAATTGAAATTTTTACTGATGGCTCGAAAGCGACAGAGGGAACAGGGTCTGGGATCTTCTCAAAATTTCTAGGACTAGGAGTGTCTATAAGACTAGCGGGCACAAGCAGCGTCTTTCAATCAAAGGTTCTAGCTGTCCTCAAGGCGGCTGAGCAAATGCAGATGAGATCTATATCCGGAAGAGATATTGCTATCTACATCGACAGCCAGGCCGCACCTAAGGCACTGCAATCAACAAAAAATTCTGATATAGTCAGGAACTGTCGCACAATGCTCAAGGCATTATGCAATCAGAACCGAGTGAGACTTTGCCGGGTGCCGGGTAACTGCTGTGTTGAAGGCAATGAGCAGGCGGATGAGCCTGCAAGGATAGGAGGGTTACTCAAAAGTGGTGAGCTTGCTGACATAAATCCTCCCCTTTGCATAAAAAGGACTTCTATTGTGGAAGTAGCCCTAAGGACTGCCAATCGAAGGTGATCAAGTCTTGAGGGACACACGATGTCAAAAAGCTCTATACCTCTACGGATTAGCTTGCAAGAATAGGAGCGCTACTCAATAGTGCTGAGGTTGCTGACATAAATCCTCCCCTTTGCATAATATGGACTTCTGTGGAAGTAGCCCTAGGGACTCCCAATCGAAGGTGGTCAAGTCTTGAGGGATACACGATGTCAAATAGCTCTGTGGCCACTTCTCGACTGTAAGAGTTCCAGGAAGTTTATAAAACTTGGCAGAGATAAGCTCAGACTATAAGTAGGAATCCTGACAGGGCATTGCCTCTTGCGAAAACTTGCAAAGAGACTCGGACTGTCAGATACAGATTCTGTGGTGATTTACAGGCTGTTGACATATTGTGTGAATGTGAGGCAATCTCACGTAGTCGTAGGAAATTCTTAGGGAGACACTTCTTCGAAGCTTTGGAGGAAATAGACGGTACAAACTTTCAAGGTTAGGTTCTATATTTTACCGTTTTAATTAAAAATTCAGTCGGTTCCCCAGGGTTGCGTAATGACTCTTGCATCACACTCCTGTCTTAACCTAACCTATTCAACTTAAAAATTCGTCTAATTTGAATGATTTTTTCCGCTCTTTAACCCCTCTCCGCACCCTTCCCAAGGATTCTATTATATATTGAAGGACTCGTCCGAACTTTCAATTTCCAAATATTTCTTCCTCTCATGCCGTATTTGGCGTCCATCCCACACCCCCCATTTATGTTTCGACTCGTAATTTCTCAAAAACAAATTTCCATTTGACTTGCTTTGACGTTGTTGGAAATCCGGCAAATAACCATTTTTTGCAATAAAACCTCCCATTTATCCTGAAAGCGATTTTTTCTCTCAGTCACCTCTTAAATCTCACTCGCTTCCATCAGCGAACTCAAATGGTTAGTGGCATAGATCCAAAAGATTTCCCATAGTTTACCATCGAAACATCTTGCAATAGGAAAGTGTAAAATTTTCTCTAAACAACAACAATAGAGCGCCTTTCTCCTCATCTTCTTCTTGCAACATAAAAATATATCTATCTACAATTACATTTGCCTTTTCCACTCAAATATACTAATAATGCAAAATGAATGAATGACAAGTATACGCCTAATAATTCAAAAGATACTATCGAACATTGTTATGTAGCCCAAACCCCCCCAATTGCCACCTTTTAACGGCAAAGTGTTTCCCCATTAAACCATATATAACTGAACTGCCTGCCAACGAGGAGAACCCTTTGCCCGATAAGGTTTACCTATTCACTTCCCACGTACGAACGAACGTACGTACGTTACGTGCACACGTATCTCTCTTCTCTCAACTCATCACAATTTTCCCTTTACAAATTAAGTTTATAATTAACATTTGTACTGTTATCTGCATTTTCAGTCTCGTCTCCACAGTCACAATACGAACGAACATTCCATCCAAGTCCGTTTCCTACGCAAGATAATAAAGTTCTCGAAAAGTTGATAATTTGAATTTCAAAAAGCCTCACTCGTCGTCGTCGTCGTCATTAGTTTTGCTTTGAAAGCAAAAAAAAATAAGTTAACATGAGAACCGTACTCAGTACACACACTCATTATATTTGTACTTATCAAACTCATTCTATTAATTACTCTCTCCGATTAGTTTGGTTATTTGTGTGTTGCGACACTAAACTTAACTTTATCGAAACGCGCGATGAACAAGAATGTTGTTTACACATGCTCTTTGAACGATGGCCTATATAATTCCTTACCCCTCGGCGGGGGAGCGCGGCGTAGCGATTAGTGGATTATGATGTTATATAACATTGAATGCAGTTTAGTTAAACAAATAACACAGAAGAGAACTTTATAGATTGCAGCAATTAATCGAAATGAATCGATAAAAGAAAAGCGATTTGAAATATGAAATGTGTCGTGACGAGTGATGGCCTTCTCTCTCTTTTTTATTGGAATGAGGCGTTAAAGTCGACGCTGCATTGATGCATTTTTCATTTCCGTTTCGGATGCGTTTAGAGATAAAGCGAAATGATGAGCAAAGCGTGCCAACAGTTGGTATAGAGGTATCAACTTTTTTGTTGAAACTTAAAGCTGCTGAAGCTGGAAGAGAAGTTCAAAGCATACTTGCTTTACTTGTGACGATGGTTATCGCGCTGTCAAATGCACTTAGGTTAGGTTAGGTTAGTTGGGTTGGCGATGGAGAGCATTCTCCTTATCGTCACACTTAGGTCCTTGTGGGCCCATTATGATACCCTTCAGTGGGTTGGGGGGGGGGGGGGGGGTGGGCAAAAGCCGATGTTGTGCCTGGTTCCTTCCTTACGTTGGTTACTGCCTGAATGTTGTCAAGCCATCCCGATGTCTCCAGGGACCTGAAAAGAGATAGAGATAGAAACGTCTGACAATTCTAAAATATCTTGGAAGAAGAAACTTCCAAGCGTTCTGCTCTTCAAATGAAAGAGAATCGGGGTGTGGCAGAGATAGTGAGGTGTGTCCTCGCGTATGTCTCAACAAATGTAGTCATCCTTGAGATTTAATTTCATCATGTCGGTTCTTAGAAAGTTGTGGCCGGTTGGAGCACCGACCAGTTTAGACACTGATGCTTTGTAATACTGAAAGAGCTTGTTAGTTCTTAGTTGTTAGAAAGAGCTTGTTAGCTTGCATTCATTTTGACATTTCATTCTTTTGAAATATCTTGAAAATGATTTAATACATTGACTTCAAAAAAAGACTTCAGATTGAAAAATTCAATCACCATTCATTTTGAAGTCAATGAATTCCCATTCTTTTTGGAGCATTCAATAGAATTCAACCATATGAGTGCATTCTTTTAAGATTTCACTCTACTTTTTAACTCAGTTGAAGTCTTTTGCATTATTTGAAGCCCTTGAAGTCTTTGAAGTCTTTTGAAGTCTTTTGAAGTCTTTGAAGTCTTTTGAAGTCCTTGAAGTTCTTTGAAGTCCTTGAAGCATTTGAAGTCTTTTGAAGTATTTAAAGCATTTGAAGTCTTTGAAGTCTTTTGAAGCCCTTGAAGTCTTTGAAGTCTTTTGAAGTCTTTTGAAGTCCTTGAAGCATTTGAAGCCTTTGAAGTCTTTTGAAATCCTCGACGCATTTGAAGTCTTTAAAGCATTTGAAGTCTTTGAAGTCTTTTGAAGTCTTTTAAGTCTTTTGAAGTCCTTGATGTTCTTTGAAGTCCTTGAAGCATTTGAAGTCTGTTGAAGTCTTTTGAAGTCCTTGAAGCATTTGAAGTCTTTGAAGTCTTTTGAAGTCCTCGACGCATTTGAAGTCTTTAAAGCATTTGAAGTCTTTGAAGTCTTTTGAAGTCTTTGAAGTCTTTTGAAGTCCTTGAAGTTCTTTGAAGTCCTTGAAGCATTTGAAGTCTGTTGAAGTCTTTTGAAGTCTATGAAGCATTTGAAGTCTTTGAAGTCTTTTGAAGTCCTCGAAGCATTTGAAGTCTTTAAAGCATTTGAAGTCCTTGAATTCTTTGAAGCCTTTTGAAGTCTTTGAATTCATTTGAAGTAATTTTTGATGAAATACCTTACCTTAAGGTATGTACACGTACATTTTGAATATTACATATGTATATGAACATACCTACAGGTAAGGTATTTCATCAAAAATTACTTCAAATGAATTCAAAGACTTCAAAAGTCTTCAAAGAATTCAAATACTTCGAAAGGCTTCAAAGAATTCAAAGACTTCAAATGCTTTAAAGACTTCAAAAGACTTCAAATGCTTCAAGGACTTCAAAAGACTTCAAAGACTTCAAAAGACTTCAAAGACTTCAAAAGACTTCAAAAGACTTCAAAGACTTCAAGGGCTTCAAATAATGCAAAAGACTTCAACTGAGTTAAAAAGTAGAGTGAAATCTACACTCATATGGTTGAATTCTATTGAATGCTCCAAAAAGAATGGTAATTCATTGACTTCAAAATGAATGGTGATTGAATTTTTCAATCTGAAGTCAATGCATTAAATCACACATTTGAATTCATTGAGTGAGATTTCAAAGAATGCAATACCAAATGATTGCATTCTTTTACAACTTTGCTATGTATATCACAAGTGGTTATAGATTTCCAACCATTATTGGCCTTCATTCTGATCTTGTATTCCACTCGTTCTCTGACCATGCAGAGTGGCGGTTTGATCGACTGAAGAGCCTGGTCACGATCCATTTTGAATCCTTTTCTTGCTAGCTCGTCTGCAATCTCATTGCCGGTCACGTCCCTGTGTCCAGGAACCCAGCAAAGGCATATGTACATTGTGCTGTGAGCCAAGAGCCCTAAGCTCTATGCGACAGCAATAATAAGCTTGGATTTGATTTCGACAGCATTAACAGCCTTAATGGCCGATTAACTGACAATGAAAATGGTAATATCATTCCGTGGTACTGCCGACATTAATACAGTAAGTGCACGTAGTAGGAATTAAATGAGTCTTGTTGATCTCGGAGAGAGAATACTCCTTCATTTGCTCTAATTTTATGAGTACTTGACGAGGTCTTTGCACATTTTCAATAACGCAGAGCTTAAGTTTATTCAAGTGATTCGATGACTCCAACTGCTTTATTAAATCGCATTCTGCTCAACTACTATAGATATAGCCAAGAAGAAAGAAATATTGTCAGATCATGCCGGTTGTAGACAAAGCTATCAATCTGAAGATTATGACCCAAATTCCAGGTTTCACTTATTGCAAATGGTTTGATCTTTTGTAAGTGGATCTTCTGCAAACAGTCGGCTTAGTCAAACTGGGAGTTGGAAAGCTAGAGGATCTTTGAATCCCAGCCCCAAGCCCCAAGCCCTCGTGAAGCCCCTTGAACCAGACCAAGCAGATAAAATAGTTAACTGTTGCAGATTCAGCAAAAGATTTTGACATCGACACAGTGCAGATGTTCTCTGGAGAGGATGCGGTGATGAGGATGCGCTTGAGGACACTCCACACTCTCTTTAGCACTGTGCCGAAGTCAAGCCAAAAAAACGTTACTATTGCCTGCAGCACTTTCTAGTCATTTCGGTTCACCTAAATAGAGTACATTTATCTTCATACTAGTCAGCGAAATTCTGCTGAAGCATACTGGCTTGACGCATTAAGGACCCTAAGTGGCTTCCAAACAATCCCTGATAGTGACATTTTCCCTGGCGAGAGTGAAAAACCTACAAACCCAAACCGTTTGCTCTTAACCATGACATGAGCGAAATAAAGGTTTGTGTAATTGTAACATTTTTGGATAGTATTTCGACATTCGGATGAAACTTGTCATCAAAGAAAACGAAGATGGACAAATGGATCTTAAAGATGATTTCATAATCGATATTTGAACAAATCGAGAACTGGAGACCAGCAACTTCCAACTTACGCAGTTCTGCATATCGTTTTTTTAAGAGGCACAATTCTTGGGTATAATACGGATAGGTATTCTCGATGAAAGTAAATCCGGTTAGTTGGAGATAGTTCGGTCTTGTGCGATCCTCGCTGAAACAGATGTAGAGCCGTATGTGTTCTAGAAACTAGTCTTGTACCAATTGATTGCAAGCATTGATGTTCGAACTAGGGAGGCATGGAGCAGTAATCTTGGTGCGCAAACACAATTTTGTTTATTGTCAATATTCCTTTGCAGAATTGGGTGACACTGCGACCTTTAAGGTCTATTTTATTAAAAAAATGGGTGGAGTTTTTTAGTTCTAAAGAATCGTCGTCTTAACCATTGAAGAGCCGGGCAAAGGTGTATTCAGAGGATTCATCGTTCTCTAGACAGAACTTACATTTGTGGCCTTTAAAAAAGCCCATCAGCTTCCTAATGTTTCTCCATATTTAGTAAAAGGCGTTCTTTGTAGGAGTAAGTTAATTAGCCTTAAGAGGTTCATGGGTTTATTCGGGGAAAAAAAGGTCTATTTTCAAAAAAAAAAAGATACACATTTGAAAAAGGAATTTCTGAAATTTTCAAAGGAAAATATTCAAAACTCCGTCATTGTGACGTCATTTCCGGTGATCCCTCGGCAAAAAGGTGCGTCCGCGTTGACAGTAGAACTCGTGACAGGATCATCAGAAGTGAAAAAAAATGACTCGTCTTTTAGTTAAACCATAAATTAGAACTTGGACGAAGGGAGAGTTAGATTTTTGGCAGACCTTTTTTAAAAAAATGCTAATTTTGGTTAAATTTGTCAAAATTTTTTTTAAGTTGTTTAATTGAAAACAAAAAAAAAACGGCGAACAAGTCCTCGTGAATTGTATCTCGAAGACCAGTGTAAAATTTCATCAGGATCGGTTGAGTGGCTTTCGAGAACTTTTGACAACCGTTTAAAGTTTGGATAAACTCAAATAAACCTCGTGATTCAATTGAGTTCGCACCTTCCCAAGGCTGTATCTCCGAAACGAAAATTTAGGATAATATTCTCGAGATGTAGAAATTAATCAGACAATAAAAAAAATGTCGATCTTTTTAAGCATTGATACCCATGTAACCCCTTAAAGCAGCAGTCCAGTTAACTTTGTCAAAAGATTTTGGTTCTGAAAACGCAAATTTAGATTCAGCTTTGACCAGCTCGTCTATGCAGATTCGTTGCCTTCAACGGCGGGGGGCAGGTACCCATCCAAGTTTGATCTTGTTGCGCTTGGCTGGGGTTTGTAAGGCTCGTCAGTATAGCATATGACTCTTTGGCATAGTCTGACTATGCCAAGGGGCAGCCTTGCACTGTCGTCACAGACACTGACACTCCTCCAGAGACTTACTTTCGGAACGAATACAGCGTTGTGCCGGTTTCAATGCTATTAACGGAGCGAAGACAGTTGCTTCAATTTTTGGCGCAGTTTAGAGGGTCCTCTATCATGTGGATCGGGCTAACAATGCCAAAGTTTCATTCTCCGATCAGTTGAACTTGCTTCTTACCAAATGAAGACGGCCCGACACACTTATTGGACTTTAGTTCAGATATTACTTTCCCCTCTCTTAATTTTGGGCAGGGGACGAAAATCATACCCGTTTAGCAGACCGCAAGGATTGTGATTCCACTACATGTTTTCCATTTTCACCACTACAGGTTTCTGTTTCCGTCTTACATCACTGTCACGTTCCTTTTGACTTGTTTGTAAAAATGAAGTACGTCCAACTTGTTACACTTTCTATGTCTTTCCTTTTATCACCCTCTCCCTCAATGTACCACGCGTCTTTTCACAACTAAATTGGACTCTGCTCAAGTCAATAAAATACTCAAATAAACACCCATCAATTGTTGGAACAAATTAAATGCCGTGTCGCAGCAGCTGTTATTTTTAATTTTTGTGGTTTTTGTTTTTGTGTTTTTTTTTTATTTAACATGACAAACTAATCAAATATTTAATGCCACTTGGAGTTGATTATTACCTCCGATCGCACTTCATTATTTTTCTTCACAAAAAAAAAATAGAGGGAAGAAACAAAAATAGATTCTTATTTAGAATTCGATGAGCATCCGATAATATGTAATTAGCGCTGCGCGTATCAACAGAAGCCCAAAACAGACGCATCTAAATGTAAATTTTCACCTGCATTCTATCGTCGGAAGTGTGTCGAATGGCGGCCGGCGGCACGCTTTACAACCCAAAACCATACACTTTCCAGGTGAGCTCTAATTTTACCGGCTATAGGTACCATAAAGCATCAAGTCTTATGGGCTCTTTCGCTGCATCTCTTCTAGAAACTGCTACATACACACTCACAGGTAACGCGCATCGTCATTGTGCGATGAGTAACACAATGTGTGTGTAGGTATTTATAACTTTTTGTGCGCATACAGCAAACATACATGGATAAATATTTGTTCATTTAAAAAATTTTAAATTGGATCCAAATCTTCTTCGGAAAAAAAAAATAGAAACAGAACAGAGCGTTCCTTTCCTCTCAAACAAAATAACGCAGCCTGTTAAAGTGCGTACTTTGATTTTATTAGGGAGAACGCGTTGATGTCAATCCGAAGAAATCTGGGGACAATATCTGTTTCTTCAAAAGGTCGTAAAATGTATCTTTTATGTTCCTGTCACTTGGGTAGCGGGAGGTTGGTTATATATTTTTTTTTTTCTCTCTCTCTCTCCGTCAAATTGGAGCACGAATCGGTGTTTTATTTGTTTGTTTGTTACTTTTTTTTTTATCAAATTTCTAAAGTGGTGCCCCTCTAAGGGGCAAGGAATTTGAGTGCTCGCTCAAATCTGTTGCTAAAATGTTTGGACTATTTTTAGCTTTCGACAAAAAAGATTGCAAACAGTTCGTGCTGCGGTTCGATTATGCCACGAGATACTTTTGTTGAATTTTTAAATAGATTCATCTACGAATTCGAATCTACACAGAGAACCTGTCTGAATATGACTTCCTCGTTAAAGTTCAACAACACTTGTCTTGCCATTTTTGGAAGGGAAATCGTTCCTTATTTAAAAGTCAACCCAAAGCCCTTACGTTGCCTACTCCGATTTCAATCGTCCGATTTCCTTGACCAAGACCATAATACTCAATTTGGCATAACTACCATTCATTAACTAATGGCTATTTGCTTAGACACACCTTCCAATCAATTTTCGTCCAGCATTGCACACACAAACACACACACATTGGTCCGAGTAAATCGAAATGAAAATTTGTCACTTTCGGCCATGAGTCCATAATCGATGGGAAAACGAAAACGAATAAAACAAAAAGAAAGGAAAGCACGCGTCCTAAAAATAGTTTACCACGAAACCTTTAATTGGATATAAACTTGCAGTCGTACCTTGTCGCGCGCCCCATCGCCTCTATACACTGCTGGCTACCTTTGGCATATATACATCCATACGATTGCCATCTATTTGTTAGCAGTGTCGCTTCCATCTCTATAAATCTATAAAAGGAGAAAACTAGCAAATGCCCTGCGGCCCTTTTAATTGAGTTTGCCGCTTCATGCGGCCCCCAAAATAGGCCATCACGTCTCGTCGTTCATGCCCTCTTCATCGCCTAAAAACGGGTATAGTGGCAATTCGTTTTCAATTCTGCATTTCCTGTGCAGTCACAGTTGTCGTCGTAGTCGTCGTAGTTGTAGCCGTAGTTGTAGTCGTGCTTGTGGTCTAAATGTATACGGAAGCCGGAGCACTACTCGATGGTGTGTTGCTCTCTTGACAAGTGGGTGGTGATGGAAGGAGGAAGAACAAAGACATCTAATATGTAGACTTATGTAAGGTGGTTTTGTGTTTTGAACTATCGATCATTTGGGACGGTTCTCTCTCACTCCTCGCCAAAAAGTGTAACGAATCACTTAAGCCAAATACTCTTAAAGTCGATCTTCTTTCGTTAGATTGGATTAGACGAATTGGTTTACTTATTTTCAAAATCACTGTGACAAGAACAAAAGGTATCTTCCTATTGAGGAATTTAATGCATTTTATTTGTACGACATGTAAGCTCAGTCCCAGTAGATTACTGACCCTTCAAAAACGTTGCTAGTTGCCTTGGATATTCACTGAAGCATTCAGACTCAGAAAGTGATCCTGTATTTTACTTGAATTTTTAATAAAACTAGGAGGGCACTTCAATGTTAGGAAGCTTAAAAAAGTTCTGCACTCACCATATCAGCACCTAGGGCCTGGCAAAATCATGAGATTTACAAACAAAATGATCCTCGGTGTCTGCGCCTTCTCCGCCTTCTCCGCCAACGTCGCGGATAGTTGGATAACTTAAAAAAGCCTAGCTTCTCCAACCATTGTGCGGGTGAAGATACATATATTTTTTGACACAAATGGCAGTTTATTTTTGTGAAGCTTCTTATGACAATTTTTACTCTTGGAGGCATCGAATCAAAACCTTAAGGTGTTACTCGCTTAGTGGTCCAAAATGGCGCAACATAACGTAAGCCTTAGCTACTAGGTGCCTACAGTCTTTTATCGCTAAAAGACAAAAATGCCGCATACTTTCCCCAGAAATTCGGTGGAACGGGTTTGTTCTGTTTGCAACCTGAAGAACCGTGCCATTGAATATTGTGTCTTTAGGAGCTTCAGTCATCAATGGAGGCCTTTACTAGGGATCAGACACATGTTCAGGTCCTTGAAAAACTCGCTTTCATCGGAGATCTTCTTTCCCGTGACTCCAGAATGACCCGAAACCCAAACAAAACTAAGAGTGGTCTCCACAATTTAATGGCTTTGTATATTAGAATAGCATAGATCCCAGTTTGAAAGAGCGATGCCTATTTGCCTAAAGAGAAGAAAAACCAGACGTCAAATTTGACGAAAGCATCGGCACCTCAACACTGAAAGGCTTTGGAATCATCCTCGAAAATGCGATTACATCCTTCCCATGGCTTTGATTCCAGGCGAAATCATTGTCTGGCGAATATTCTGTGTCTTAGCTTCAAATGGCTTATTTAGTAGACAGGGTGAGTTGTACCTGAAACCACTTCTTTTTAAGCGTGAGATAGCCTTTATGGTTACTCCAATGAAAAAAATATCAAGAGGTGGAAAAATTCATTAGAACATTTACATATGTCAAAGTCAAATAAGCTGGGGAAGTCACTTCCTTCAATCGGAGTTTGTAGCTGTAATAAAGCCCGAGAAATAACTTGTAAGGAAGATGATTTTCGACAGAGATGTCGGGCCGCCGTTAAGGCTCTGGAATCATGTGTCACCAGATCCGATCGGTGACGTGAAATAACGCCAAACGAATTAAAGCCAAATTCTAAAAATTTAGCACTATTTCCGTTCCAAAATGGAATCGCCTGCGGAAAGAGGGTTGAAGTCTCTTAATACCGCCTAGCGGGCCACTCAGGTACTGTTACCCTAGGCGCCTGCCTGACGAAAAGCACATACCCCGAGCGGAGCCACGAAGTTGCGTGAGCGGTACCTGCCACCTTCAGAAAGAGGGTTGAAATCCCTTAATCCCCCGTAGCGGGTCAGCAAGATACTGTTGCCAGAGGCGCCTTATTTCAAATTTTGAATTATTTCGTTTGGCGTTATTTCACGTCACCGATCCGATCACGTCTGGAACTTTCGCTCAATGATCAAGTCAGTGTGCGCGAAGAACCGCATGGGATGGTTAAGAAATGGACAACAGTAGTTGGTTACAGGGTATTAAAGGCCTTATGGCCAAGTAACTATATGCGCGCAGAACTGCAAAAGATGGTTAGAAATGGACAAACTTAGTTCGTCACAGGGTAGCCAACGCCTTATTTTGGACAAAGATATATCTCAAAGAATTCAAGATCCAAACAGACATGGAATTAGGATTAAAATTGGTATCCTTGCTGAACACTGTCTTCTCAAATAGCATGTTGATGGCTGGGGCTTTTTAGAAACTAATGCCCGTGTAGATGTTGAGAGTGTTTATGCGGAACGGTGTGAATGTGAGGAGGGTATTTATTCTTGCATAAGTTATTCCTTCAAAAACCGAGGAAATGGACCAGCTATAGGCGAGAGTGAATTTTTCTTTCATGAAATAGGATGTCCTGATAGAGTGGTTTATGTTATTTTTTTGTGATCAACTGTTATTGAGGAGTTTCATAGTTGAGTTTCATAGTAGATCGCGTTGGGCCGCTATGGTACCGCGTGACATTTGACTGCATGGATGTCACTACCTTACTTACCCTAACCTAACCTAACCCAATGTAGAGTACTGCTCTACTCTATGCAAACAAAAGACCTTTGGTAAAAGGCCCTATCCTACCTTAATTTTGTTCCTAAGTCCCTAAAACCTAGCGCATTTTACTAAAATAATGAATTTTTTGTTCATATTGGAAAAAAAAGCCAAAAGTTCTATAAAATGTAAAAAAATTTTTTTTAAATATTTCTTATACTTTTGTCACCTGTCATCTGTCAAACTTGTTTATCTATAATCGAAAATAATTGGCAAGCTTCCAACTAGTCGAGAAGTAGTTCGCTGTAGTAATTTCTGTAAACTATACTCGTACGCAATATTTCGTAGAATGACATTTAGTTTTATTTTTCTGTCACCTGTCACCTGTCATCTGTCAAATTGATCGAGAGGAATGTGAATTTATGTGATAAAAAAAAGTAATTAACTTAGTTTTACGAGAGATAAATGGATATACAACTATGCAAATTTTCGCATCTTTCTTCGTATTGTGAGATTTGTGGAAATTGCTGTCACTTGTCATCTTATATTTGCATTGTAAAATATGTCCGTTAGCGTTCTAATTTGCAAGTGTTTGCAAAATTTAAACTTTGCTGTGACAAACACATTTATTGTATTGAGAAAGTGGTAAAAAAATGGGAACGAAAATGGAAAAACTGTTTGCGGAAAACACGTATTTAAGTTTGAGTTTTTTTTTTTTTATTTATTTACGCTGAAGTGCATGTGTACCTACTTGAGAGTGTTCATTTTAAACTAAAATTATGGGACAAACTTTACATTATGGTGTTTTGGCAGAGAGTGGTAAGCTCGAAACTCCTCAGATGGGTCGAAAGAAAAGCTCGTCTATATATAAATAAACTGAACGACCAAGTTGTCAATATCCCGAACCATCTAACGTTGACCATTGAGGTCACGGCGAACTCAGACTTTTGTGCGTTACAGGAGGTTGGTAAAATTGTGGAAAACTCCGAAGTGGTATGATAAAGATTTTATTAGTTTGAGAAAGAAATTGTTTACATTCCTAAAACTAACACCAAGTCTTTATTATCTAGAAGCAAAAAGAAACTACAAAATCTTTTTCTGTGGACCTTAGAGCTGCTTTTGACACCGTCAACATAAGGTCATTGCTATTTAAGCTAGCAGCGTTAGGCCTATCATCAAAATAGGTCGGATTTACCAGCAACTTCTTGCAATTATGTACGTCTGCAGCGGTGTGCAATGATAAAATGAGATCATCCACTTTCACTATGCAGATATAAACGTGCATTGTTAGATCTCACCTCATGTGTGGGGCTGTTGTTTCGTGCGCAAGAGCTAAAAGTCTCTGAAGACATCTAAACTAAGCTACAGCACCTTACGTGTGTATGAATTCCGTGTGCAACGAGAGGAACTCCAACCGCTGCTATGGAAGTTGCAGTTCTTTGCTGTAAGTAAAGCCCGAAAAGCCATGTACCGCATGTAGTTGCTCATTGGATGGCGGAGAAGTATCGGCGAAGGAACAACAAGTGCGCGGTTCAGAGTGGATGAATGAATTATCTGGCCACAGGGCAGGAGCACTCGACTATATGTGTTTAATATATATTTTTGAGCGCTGTTTTTGTGTGTTCCTTCCTCACCGCCAGGAATGGAGTAACACAGATGGTTCACTCTTGAACGGTCTATGCGGTGCCGGAGTCTACTCCAATGATTATCGGATAAAATTATCTGAGTCCTTGGGTAGACAAAGCACAGTCTTTCAGGCTGAAATCTTTGCGAGCAAATATCCTTGTAAAAAGAAGAGTAAAGGGCTATTAAAGCCTGCACTGCTGCTACTGTTACCTCCAAAATTATAGAAGAGGCATTTTGCCATATGAATAGGCTGGGCAGAAGTAACTCTGTAACAATAACCTGGATACCCGGACACACCGGTATCCAGGGAAATGAAAGAGCAGATGTTCAGGCTAGGCAAGGGTGGTTTTTAGCCTTTGTCCGCCGTCAACCAATCATAGGGTGCTGCTCATCTGTTCAAAAAAGTCAGCGGACCCAACTGCAAAATGCCAGCTCCTCTAGACCATACTACATCACTATTTCAAGCGTACGTTTCTACGCCATAGAACTTTGCGCAAGAGCGAAATCTCTGAAGATCAATACATATATCGGGTTTTTCAATAAGAGCGCTACAAACGTTTTTTTTTAAATAAAACAAAAACGGTTTAGGATATCAATGAAATTCTTTTTTCCTGTGAAAGTACGATCGATGCCATTATGTATGGAACTCGATTTCTTTTGCATGGCCACCACGGGCACGCTTGCAGAAGTCCAGACGCTGAACCCAATTTTCGACGGTTTTCAAGCATAAATCGGCCGATATTGCTGCAATTTCACGTTCGATATTCGTACGAAGTTCATCAATCGTCGCTGGCTTGTTGGCATAGACCATAGACTTGACGTAGCCCCACAGGAATTAGTCTAACGGCGTCAAATCGCACGTATCTCACCATTTCGTGAGATAACACGTTCTCCAAACTTGTTTTCCAATAAATTGATTGTGACATTCGCTGTGTGGCATGTGGCATGTGACGTCCTGTTGGAACCACATGTCCTCCAAGTCCATATCATCCAATTGGGGCTAAAAATATTCGGTTATCATTGAACGGTAGCGATTCCCATTCACAGTAACGTTCCCGTCTTGATCATCACGGAAGAAGTACGGCCCAATGACGCCGCCGGCCCATAAAGCACACCAAACCGTAATTTTTTCGGGATGCAATGATGACTCATGAAGTACGTGTGGATTGCTGCCTGACCAATACCGCATATTTTGTTTATTGACGAAGCCATTCTGCCAGAAATGATCCTCATCTCCGAAGATGATTTTTCGATGAAAATCCGAATCATTTTCAAGTTGTTGCTCAGCCCAATTCACGAACATACGACGCTTCTGGTGGTCAAGCGGCTTCAGTTCTTGCGTCAATTTAATATTGTAAGGATTTAGGCCAACGCTTGAGAACGACGTGTGAGAGACACATTTGGGCTTTCTTCAACTGAAGCCTTACTACGACACTACGGACACTTCTTTGTCTCACTGGCACGGGAACATTTTGTACTGTTGCTGGATTCCAATTTTTGCACTAGACGCTCAATTGTTGACCTGCTAGGACGATTATGACGACCATAAATTGGACGTAGCGCTCTTAACGTTGAGGCCACTGACTCCGAATTTCGGTAGAAAATTTTAATAATTTCGACTCGTTGTTGGCTCGTATATCTTTCCATCATGAAATGGCAAACCTTACTGAAGAGAAATGTCAAAAGAGCGGCAAGAAATACGGCGTCGTTTGCTGTCCCTGTCGCTCTACTTTTGTAGCGTCCCTGTTGAAAAACCCTGAACATATACATTCTCTCTTCAAGCAGCACTCAAAGCTCTTACCTCCTCCTACAAGTTCAATTCCCAACTCGTGTGGAACTGCAGTATCACCTTAAAACAACTCACCGCTCACTCACTCACCGTGACTCTCTACTGGGCCCCGGATACGTAGAAATTATTTGTAATGAAGCGGATGATGACTTATCCATCAACCATCTTCAGTGACGGGTCCAAAATGGACTGTGAACTAGGCGCGGGCTTCTTCTCCGACGAATTACACACATCCTTATCCTTCCGGCTCCCGAACTCGTCTAGCGTCTTCCAGGCGGAGGTCCTTACGATCAGGGAGGCGTGCAGGATGCTTCTAAATAGCACAACAACAAATCAAAACAGGTGATGTCGCTAGACTATCCGTAAGTACTAGGCAGTAGGGACCCACGCTGCCAGGCTAGGCATACCATACCAATGAGAAAGAAACAGTATTTCACCTTCCTTGCGGATGTCCGGCGTTGGCCAAGACCTACGTCTGGTAGGGCGTTTGGAAAACCATTCTTCGACGACCTTTCAGATATCTCAGACATGGCACCTGAGTGATATCATAGCCTTTCTCTACTGCACCGGGTGGATTTGAGTATACACCACAAATACCCCCTCCCACAAGGTCATCATGAGTGGTGGCATCAAAACGGTGCTATAGCGCTACTTACGTTTTTCATGGTTGCCATGAAAGCAGCCATTTCACCTACCTAGCTAGCTATCAAAGTATCACGCCGTGCTAAAAAATGCAATGGTTTTGTCAAAAAAAAACAGGCGCTCTTTAGGTCCTCTCTCTGTGCAACTTGACTTGTCTTCCTCACAGGTCCCGGCGCCCTGAACCGGAGAAAATGGAGAAAAGTTGTACAGACCTGTGCAGACTCTGCCTTGAACAGTCAGAAACGGCAGAACTAAAGAGGCCTAAATGCTTCAACAAAGGACTCACCCAACCTCAGGACATAATCAAATCTAAAAAAGACCCAGGATTGTCGCCAGACCAAAATAATCATTCCATTTAGTTGCATAAACTAAATTCCAAGAATCACTCTTCACTTCTTTTCCACATTCAATTAATTTCATTCCACTTGTCCACTTAAGTTAAAAATAAATAAAATACCTTTGTCCACTATAAATGTGTCCCCAATATCTTATCTCGTACATTTCTCATGATTTTATCGCGATAACATATTGACAAATGTTTTTTTCACACACACACACAAACACAATATCAATTGATAACAGGCATTAACCCAGCTTTTCCTAGTTTCATTTGTCATTTCATAATTCTTCTATTGTTAGCTACGTGTCACGTGTAAACTAACATTTACCGACCGTCGTCGTCGTTGTCTGCCGCCCACCGGTTAATCCTCTTCAGATTCATTGCACAATTTGAAAGACATTACGCTTGACTTCGACATTGTAATCTGTTTATAGAAAGATAAAAAATATATACTATGTAAGTGCACATGCGTACTTGTGGCTCTACAAATTATGTAGCTACAACATATAAATTTCGTTTGGTCTAAGAGTATAAACAAAAAACATGACACTAATGACAGTGTCTTAACGTCAAACTGACTGCCACAGCTAATGACATGTCAAGCAATCATGGCCAAAGTCATGGACAGTATAAATGTTCATTGCTCACTCGGCGCGGCCAAATGCAATTAGCATTGCTTTGACTTTGATTGTGCGGTTGGCGAACAAAAACTAAATAAAACAAAAGATACTTAGCTTTGAATGACAGTTCATTTAGTGTTGAAGTAATATATGACATGCAACTTGTATTTTTGCATTAAGCAAATAAGAATTTAAAGAATAATCTTCTTCGCCAACTGACTGCTGGTGTGACTTAACGACAAATACAGATAGGTACAGGCAAAACATACTACGCCTGCGTGCATGGTTGATTTAGATCAGGCTTATGCTAAGTTTTGTTGTTGGTTTAATGCACACACTCACAAAGTATTTATTTCTGTATCATTCATGTCTGTTTTGTGGTGGCAAATTCACAAGTAAAATTGGGTTAATGAGCAGTGCACGCAAGCTGCTTTATGGACGACACATGAGCATTAGCTTTTGAGAACGGGATTATTTGATGAGCTGCAATCATCTCGTAATTATTGCTAATTTACTTTATATGCGCAGCGAATGCTGATGGTATTTTGAAAGTTTTAATTTCAACTTAAGTAGGTGATTTTGTCGTGTACGCATGCTTAAAATGACGCGGTGCACAGTGCGAGGGAGACAGGGGCTAGGTAGTCAGTCCTATTTAAATATATGACTGGCCTGGACATTATTTTTTGAACTATCTACACTATACGGTGGCGCAAATGCGGACAACCAATGTTCTTTGGCTGTAATTTTTTTTTTATGAATGAAGAAGGTCCTGCTTTTGGATTATGTTGATTTGATGTCTTTGGTTTGTTTCCATTGACATGACATCGTCTCAATGGCACCCTCCAGAATTGATGACCATTCGGTCCTGATTTATGGCATTTTGCATCACTTCCGGCAAATGCGTCCGCTCTTTGAGGGCTTCAAGAGTCTGAGGCTTGATGACATAGACTCGTGACAAAAGGCAGCCTGGAAAAGTACAGTGGCTCACAGCTCATTTGACCCATCACATATTACAAATTTGAAATACGTAGAACTTTTGATCGGAACAAGATATCAACAAAATTTAAATGCAGATATTTTAATTAATTTTTAAACTTAAACAAAACAACTTCATTTATTTGTATTCATAAACGGTTTCATAATTAACATAACAAAACAAAAAATAATCCACAATTCAGTGCCACATCTTATTTGACCCAGATTAAAAAATAATGATTAACATGATATTAGGGTACCATTTCAAGAATCTTAATATTTAGTATGGCCCCCTTTGTTGTCTCTAAACGATTTAATCGTGTTAGGAATCGATGCCACCAATTTTTGGGTAGTTTCGGGAGTGATTTTTGACCATTCCTCGATTATGGCAGCTTTGAGATCATTTTTGTTACATATATTGCGCTTCCGGGTATTTGTGTCCAATATTGTCCATAAATTCTCTATTACATTGAGATCAGGTGACTGGCCGGTGGTTTCATAATGTGGGGAAAGTTCCAAATTAGCCAGTTTTGGACTATACCCGACGTATGTTTGGGATCGTTATCCTGGTAGTATCGAAAACTTTCCTATATGCCTAGATCCTCAGCACTCTGGAGCAAATTGTTTTTAAGCATATCAAGGTATACATTCTTATCCATTGTAGTTTCGATGAACTGTAGTCTTCCGACCCCAGCCGCAGACATACAGGCCCAAACCATGACGCTGCCACCGCCATGTTTTACGGTTGCTTTTAAATGTTTGTTTTGCAGCTCTGTATTAGCTTTACGCCAGACGTAGGGTCGCCCATCGGAACCGAAAATATTAAATTTCGACTCATCAGCAAATATTACGTGCTCCCAGAAGCTGGAATCCTTGGTGATGTGGTCTTTTGCGAATTGAAGATGACGTTTTTGATTTGTATTACTGTTAAAAGGTTTCTTGGGTGCAATTCTTCCATGTAAATCATTTTTTCGGAGCACTTTCCCAACATTTCCCCCATCTCACTAGCTAATTTTGGTGCCGAAATCTTAGGGTTTTCCTTAACTTTTCGCACGATATATCGCTCATCTGTGGTATTAAATATTTTGTTTGGAGCCATTCTCCCTTTGTCTTCCACTCTGTTTTCAAAAATGAAACGATGAATTATTGCCTTTACAGTGGACCCTGGTAAATTCACAAATTGAGCTATTTCCCGACGAGAAAGAAAGATTTTTGTAGTGGTTTAGTACCAACTACACGTAACACGTGTTCCGCTAACGAAATCAAACTAAAAATGCTATCTCCAGTTGCGAATATAATGACTTAAGCATAGGCAAAACAAGTACCGTTATCCTGCAGATCGAGCGATCGCAGGTGTTCAATTAACGTCGTGGGTCAAATAAGCTGTAGCACTCAATTGTTGAATATTTTTTGTTTTGTTTTGCTAATTACGAAATCATACACGAATATAAATAAATGAAGTTGCTTTATCTAAGTTAAAGCATCAGTTAACAAGTCTGCGTTACAATTTGTTTGATATCTCATGCCGTTTGAAAGTTATACTAATTTCGAATGTTTAGTATGTGATGGGTCAAATAAGCTGTGAGCCACTGTATAATCAGGCGAACTTGCCGGCCAGTAAAAATTAGATATTAGATATTAGGCGACCCCGGAAGTGCAGCCTTCAGAATATCCATTGTGACTCGTGCAGTATGTGCCACAAGTCGTTAAGCATGTCTCTGTGACGCTCGCCGTCCAGAGAAGTCGTTTAACCCGCGGAGTTTTCGAAAAGAATAAGGCCCGAGGACGCCTCCAGTATAAAGATCACACAAGGCACAATTGAGCGGGTATAATGGCTCTTCGCGGGTTATACGCGTATTTTCGGTACCCAAGTAGCGAGTATTTCGGTTATTAACATATTCACGGAGATAGAATTGGGCGTCTTCGCTCATGATGATTTTCGAAGCAAAAAATTGTCGCTCTCGTAACCGAGATTGGGTGATGGCATTTACGCCACTTTGTATGACCAAAAATAGTCTTGAATTGCGACGCAGAGAAGACTTAGATTTTCTGTCTTGACAAACTACTGGTCGTGTTCATAAAATACTTAGTCGGATACGTATTGATATTGAGGTAGGCCATGGAATTGTGCGGTTTTTTTTAAAAGGTCTTACAGTTCCAAGCTGGAATTTAAGGCTGCCTGAGCACTAAAAAAAAATATTGCTGCCTAATACGTTGCAGACGATGACATTAAGAAAAAACAAATCTTTATTAAGGCAAGAGTTGTGCCAAGATAAGTTAATCTGCTAGTTTAATCTCCGAAGAGATATACAGGAATTATATATTTTCGAAATACTGATGTTCCTTAGATCACTGGGATAGCGACTGGTCAGAGATGGAGTAACCTGGCCGGTCACGGGGTATCTAAAGCCTCATGGTCCTGTTGTGGTAAAAATAAATCTAGAATCTGTATCTAGACACACCTCGATTTAGAACGATGATGGGAATTCTTTCCGGACACTGTCTCCTCGGGAAGCATGCCAGGAGAATATGGATCTCGGTTACTGACGCGTGTAGATTCTGTGACGATCTATGCGTAACAGAGGGCACAACGCACATATATTGTGTGAATGTGAGGGAATTGCTCGTTGCAGAAACAAACACCTGGGGAGTTACTTCTTCCGTAAAAAAAAGAAGACGTGGCTTCTGTAAGCGACGATAAACTGTTGAGTTTTTGTGGGGAAATAAACTGATTCGGGAAGTGGTGTAGGGGATTTTTATCTTGGGGTTGGTTTCTTTGTCTTTGACGACCTGTTTAAAGTTGGTGCCCTCAGGGATCGCTATGGTGGGTCCATATGGTGCCTAATGCTTTGTAGCAGCATGGCTGTCATAACCCTGCTTGACCTAATCTTAAGCTAGATCACCTAACTGAGATCATCACCGAAGGGGCTCGAATACAGCCTATTATTTGGAACAGAACTGGGAACATATCTAGTTCATACCCATCGGTGTTGCATTCTTCCCTCAACGTAGTCTTTAGTGATGGCACCTATCGCAGTGCTAGTAACGCATTCTGCTTTAGCTTTGGAGATTAAATTCGCAGACCTTTGAGCCACTTTTAATAGTATCTACTTATTAAGGCAAGCGATTTCATTAGCCTCACGAATCCTACGAATGTTCAACCATATTCGAAGCCGCCATCTCCTAAGACACAATCGACCGTCAATGGGAACAATGGGTTATCTTTAGCGGGTATCACGTTTATTTGTTGGCCGTTCTTTCCGACAGAAACCTCTTCTTTGGATGACGAAAGGTTAGTTTCTGATCAGTCTGTGAAGAAGATTCGCTCTCCAAGAATGCGCCTTCCTCCCAGCATAACTTGGACTCGAAAGGTTATATCAAATCATTAGTGGGTATCCTCTCGGTATTTTCTATATTTCTTTGAAGGATCCTGCTGAAAGCGTGCGGATTATTTGCGTTGCCAATGAAATGTTTTAGTGATCTTAAGTTTCAAAGGCGTTTCACCTAGATGTGGTGGTTTACGATCATCGGTGGATTACCACAAACACGGCTAATCCATCCGCACACTTCTTTTCACTTTATGTTCTTTCAGTGACTTATTAGTTCACTGTGAGGTAAATTTCTCGCGAATATATTAAATGTCTAAAGCTAATGCTAAAAGTTGGAAAAACGGAAGACATCGGGTCCAGATTCTTGTCTCAAAACTCATGAGGGGCGATCCAATACCTACTACGTGGAGGGAAATGATCTTCTTCCTTATTAACAGCGATAACTTCCGTTCCAGATCTTGCTAATGATAGTGTGGGTGCCCGACGATGTAGAGATTAGTATGTCGTTCTGGCTCAGGAAGTGCACGTTCAATACCCAAATAGGACACAACAGTGCGCTCAACTCATAAGGAGTCATGCATTTTTGCTTGCTGGACCGAAAATCACTCGAAGAATTTTGTGTTCGAAACCTCGAAGACAGGCGGTTCTAAAACCTATGTTAAGATAGATCGTAGACATGTACAAGGAATTGGGAACGAACGACCACAAGGAGGTCTCAACGCGAACCAATCTTTCACTGAAGGGAATCCCAATGGGTGCATAACGACCTAAGTGTGGCGAGCAAGAGACCGCTGTGCTTCGCGAAACATAAACCTAACCTAATCTGACCTAACCTTACCTATAGCTCATTCTACTTGTTCGTATTAAGTATAGTTCGTTTCATCCTTCCTTGCATTTTTCATGTATATCGGTCCGCGGAATGATGTAGCACTGATTTTCTATCGTTTGGCTCGGTTCGTATTGCTGCAACGAGGGTTGTTTTAGCAGCTTGTGCTGCCTGTTTCTTTTAGTGACGGCATTTCCAGTTGCCTTCAAATAGTTTGAGTGTTCAAAAACTGGCAAAGGCAGTTGAAGCGAACTACAAAAGCTCGATTAGTCACGTAACACGTTTCCTGGAAATTCTCTCTTACAAATATTCTCTCGCAAGATTGGACCATATGTAGGTGGGTTTTTTTTGAGAGTTTTACTTTTGTGAGTGTCGCGGCTTTTGAAACATGTAAACAAAATCTGTTCCAACTAAAATATCTTGAGAAGCTTTAAAGTTCGGTGCCAGCATAAAATGTTAGGACCCTTCCATTCGTGGTTCAGGCTGACCTGTAGTGTCGGTCAGATTTGCCATAAAAAAAATCATTTTTCAGGGCCCGATAACGATCCCCATAGACTCTTACGGATGGTTCAGCATAGTTTTGAAAGAAGAAGATGATTATTTCCGCACAAATTTCCGGCGCAAACAATCACGCGTTAGTTGTAGAGAGGTTCTTCGTGTGTTAATTGAGGGTTTTCACTGGCATAGGTCCAACAATTTTGAGTATTTACGGTTCCATCTTTTGAATATAAAGCCTCACGATAGCAGAGCGTTTAAAAGACGTGTATAAATTCACTTGGACTGATGCTTCGAACGCTAAGCCGATCTGTCAAAGTTGTTGAGTTGCCAGATGCCTGGCGAAGGTTCACCACGACAACTTCCTTCCTTGCCTGCAACTTGATTTATGTCACAATTTAAAGGAAACTCATCGTTCTTCCCTATTTTGCTTAGTTCTATTAGAAAGCTATGTCTATCAGGAATAACCTCATAAAAAAAATCCCTTTCCGCTGCCATGTAGAATACTCGTGTCAACGCGAACCATTATTTTCTTTTTTTGAAATTATAAATTTCTCCGGCACCGTCAAAGTAGAACTCTTGCAGTCGTTACCTTCAAGCTTCAACATCGCGCGAAAAACATGTCACCCTTCATAGTTCATTACTTAAGTAGGTATTCCAATTCCAATTTCTATTCCTATTCCTATGCAGATGCAGATGCAAATGCAGATGCATGCAATCTAGTGTTGCACACTAAAAACTGGAAAACAAAGATTTACCCTTGCTCTAGTCCCCTCGCTCTATTTCATATATATTTTATTTTTTTTGCACAATTCCAACATATTTCACCGGGTCGACGACGACGACGACGACGACGACAACGACGACGACAACGAAAAAGAAAAAGAAGAAGAAAAAGAATTAATTGAAAAATTCAAACGACAAAATGTCATTCAAACTTTGAATTGAATGAAATGGTTGGAAAAATCTACATTCGCTCGCTCCTCCCAATGTGACAGCTCGAACGTGACCCCTATTATGGATGAGCAAAAAAAATTGCACAACAATTATTAACGAACGTCACACGAAGAGGCAGCAGGAATAATTTTGCAATTAGAAGTAATTCACACGGGGGTAAATGGGACGCGGCATCTATGTAGTCTGTACAAGGTGTGTGATTACTTTTCGCAAAAAATAAAAAAAAAAAAAAGATACCCAAGAAATCAGCCCGTAGAGATACATAGAGATACAACATGAGGGTATAATCCAAACAATTTCCGGTGTAATATTCTCTCGGCAATTTGCGCCTTCGTACTATTTTTCTGCTGCTGTTTGGCTGGTTGTGTTGCATGCGCTACGCGACAGACACAGAGAACAGCAAAGCCGGAGGTAGATACTTTTGCTCCGGATGTACGGAGCAGAGTCTCTTTTAAGAAAGACAAACAAAAAGAAAAGATACTGGGAAGCAAGGAGAACTAGTTTTTTTTTTTTTGTTGTTGATTACTAGAACGCCATAGAGATAGTAGAGTATCGCGCGACATGGTCATGAAGCATAAAAGAGCTTGTCTTTGTGTTTGTGTGTGTGCCTAGTTTTGAAGACACTGCTGGTTTGCCCTTGTTGCTCGTTGCTCGTTGGTCTCGTCACGTCTCGTCCCTTCTAGTATCTTTACTTCACTTTGCGATTTTGCTGTTTATTGAACTCGTTTGTTGTTCTCTCTTTCTGTCTCTCTCATCCCAGATGGTAGCATTTCGTTCTCATCCTCGTTTTCCGATTTCAATTCCGATTCCTCGATTTCTAAACCCATAGCCATAGTCATAGTCGTAGGCATAGTTAACGCCAAGCAGCCCAGCCTAGCCAGCCTTCGCAGTGCAGATGATGTTGCCGGATTGCTGCATCCATGCATCCATCTGGCTTCTGTGTTTGTTGCTGGGGGTTATCAGCGCATGAATGTTGCTTAAAGTAGGTCTTATGCGGCAAGTGAAGTGTAAACTCTGGCATTAGAGAGAGAGAGAGAGAAACACACACACAGAGGGAAACTTTTCCGCTTCTTCGTTCTTCAAGACTCAAGATTGCATTCGAACTTTACTTCGAGAAAACCCGAAGTGAATGCCTTCCACCAAGCCAAACCAAACCAAACTAAACCAAAGTAAAACCAAAACCAAACAAGGCATACTGTATCTATGGCTCTATCTTCGTTCAGCTGATGATTTATTACGTATGAAGTTGTAGCGTAGTGTACTAGAGTTTATGATGGATTCTTTATTTCTGTTTTTTTTTTTTTTTCTCGCCTATTTTTCTACCATTTTTAGAGTTCATCATCTGTAGTCGTTGGTCGGTTTGTTGTGTTTATCTGAAAGGTCGTTTACATTTTGACTTTGCTCCGCTGTTGGGTTGGTTGCTGTCGTTTCGTTTGCCTGCCCCTATCTTGTGCGTTACATGTTGTTAGATAAATGAATCTTGTGTCAGAAAAAGAATCGTTTTCCTTCACATTATTTATTTTTTGCTACAATTTTTCGTTGAAGAGTTCATAAATTAAAGTCCAGTAAATGTTGTTATTTTTTTTTGTTGGGGCTAACGGATATGAGATTTTTGTATTTTGTTGTTCGTGGTGACCCTGAATAATGCGGGGCAGGTGTAATTAATCATTGGGGGAATGCCTTTTTTGCTGTTTTTTTTTTCCTGGTTAGGCCCAACCTAATGAGTTGGGCAGGGTTCGGGTTTGTTGAACTGACCCATAACAATATTTAAGGTGTTAATAGGAAGCTAATATCTTTTGTGGCATTAGATGTTGGTTATGACAGCGTGTTGAGTACACACAAAGGGAGCATTTGGTTGGCTCAATTTGGTTTCATTTATGGTAATTTTGCAGTGTTTTCCTGACCGATGGAGGTTTGTTTGCGGAGTAATTGGAATGTAAATTCAATTACACATGATCTACTGAGTAATAGGAAATATCGGTTACAATTACGTGTTATTGCATCTACACCAAAGTAATTGAAATGTAATTAAATCTGTAATGGAAGAGGAATTCGAATGTAATTGAAACTTATTTTCAAACTTCCGGGACATTCTTAAGAATTCTAAGACACTGTAATTAGCAAGGAATTGAATTTTTATAAAGTAATGCAACTGGAATTAAATGGTAATTAATCTATAAAAGTACTGCTTACAACGATTTATTTTTCCTCATAAGACGTCAGTCGTAGTCCTTTCCTTGAAGTCACCAAACAGGTAACAATAGGCAACAGGCAAAAATGTTACACTTGTTGTGTTGCGGACATCGACAATGGTATCGCTCTGGATGGTGTTGATGGACTTTCATTGTCGTTAGGAAGAGTGCTGCTATAGTTTTGGAAGGCATTTTCTGGCACACGCAAACATTTTTACACAATTTCCAAATGGGATAGCACTTTTACGCCTTTTTATATTCCACAGCTTATTGTGTTCCTAGCTGGAGAACATGTCATTGATGGCAAACTTCTATTGTAATTCTAAAACGGGTGTTTTGCACCGTAAGGAGGGTCCTTGAACCAGAAAGGAAATAGAATAGTAAAAATGTATGAGTGGAGTTCAAAAAATTTGAAAAGGTTGTGAGACGTTTTTTCTTAGACTTTACTCTACGATTTTATCCTTGCGTCGTCTGCAAACCTGTGAGTTTACCTACGAAAATATCGTTGCTGCGAGCACCAGGCGGTGGATGTGTCTTCACAATCTTTTGGTGAGTTCCTTGCTTTGGTCATCAAGATGTGCCAGTATTCTCTCGCTAACTATGACGGTACTAGGTGGGAATTTCACATTTGACATTTTTTCCGTCCACATTTCCTTCTTACGCTTGGCGAAGTTGTTCCTAATGTACTTTGTAGTGGAAGTATCCGCTCAGAGAATAAAAGCCCTCCGGCTTTGAAAGACATAACGCGAAACTTCGGCTTCACTTCCTCAGCGCGTAGTTCGTAAGTCAGAGGACTGCGATCGATGTCAGGCGTTACAACTTGCTGCCCGACAAGTCGCGTTTTTCTTGCTTACGACACTTTTTCGTCAGTTTAACTTCAGATTGAATGCTTTGCATTCGGACCGTTTTCCTTCACTTTCGCTGTCGCATAAATCTGGGACGCTTTAATCCCTATTTGTTTATGCAGACGCCGTTCTCTATTATTTGTTTTTTCAAAACCCAAGAGGTATTCCTATATTAGTCGGAGGTCGCAGGTTAAACAGGGCATGGACGCCCACTTTTGTGTTGAACAGCTAAGTTGTCAACCTCTTTATTTAACAGTGCGCGTAAGAGGCATTCCTACGTGGTTCAAATGTTCTGAGATGAGAAATGCGACTAGCTATTTAGTTTGAGCACTCCTTGTCGTGGAAATATAGATAAAATTTCGCGGGTTCCTGAATTTTGTCAGCAGATGTTTGTTTTTGGACGACACGGATTAGCTGCAAAATTACCACTAAATGTAGTAGGAATGGAAGCAGCTGTAGTAGTGGTGTAGTAGCAGCATTAACGGTGGAGAAGATCGATTCAGAGTCGGATGGTAGAACTGACACAGCTTTCGCGGCAGTTAACGAACATTTATTTGATTTCTGATTACCGCCGTAAAAGCAATCATTCGCGGAGTGTGGGGACTCTTTTTATTTCCTTATTGGTTTGAAGAGGTATTGTGTTGTCACTGTCACCATTTAGGACAGTGAAATGTACTATATCAGACAATCAAACCAGAAACACTATAAGAGTCAACAGAAATAGCATAAATAAAGTAAATTTCATGTCAATTTAACAAAAACATGTTCGTCTTATTCCATTTTAAAGTTTTCTATATCTGTAAAAAAAAACACCCCCTAGATGGTCCAACCTGCTTCTATATTTTGTATTATTTTTTTTGTCGGAGGTTGCTACTATCCGATGGAGCGCCCAGACACAACTACAGGTCCATTGTACTAAAGCTTGGTGGCCCGAAAGAACGCCTACAAGCAGCCTACAGTCGATTCTCCTCAGAGATAGAAGAAAAGATGCTGACATTTTGCAAATGTCCGGGCGCAGTAGTTTCGTTTGTCTACATCCACCGCAATCGCGCTACCGAATCTTGTGTTCACGAGAAACCCAAAAATCGATAGAAGACATGACTAAAGATGCAGGCAGACCCAACACAGGTTCGGGTCCTGAGAACACTTCTTCTGAACCTTGCCTAGCAAGCTCATCCGAGATCTCATTTCCCTGGATGCCAGTGTGACCTGGTACCCAGACAAGATTCACTGTGTTCAGTCTTCCGACCGAATTCAGAGAAAGCTTGAGTTCTAGCTAACTTGGACGAGGTAAGAGGGTTTAGGAGCGCTTTTAATGCAGCTTGGCTACCACTGCAGATGCAAATGCCTCTAGCCCTCCACCTGATGTTCACAATATGGCGCATAGCCATTAGGATGGCAAAACAGATGCATGTTTACCCAAGGGGTAGTAAAGTCGTATAAGTACCGCGTTCCACAAAGACTCTCGATTATTCTCGAGCAAGTTCTTCAAAATTCCAGTGCGCATGGTACCAAAAACCACCTCTCTTTAAGCGAAAGATGGTTTTTAGCGTACACCATCGCTAAATGATATATAAATCAAGGGGAGGAAGATTCATCAATTCATCTAGAGCAGAGCCCGGGGTGCTACGGAAGGCCCCGGTGCAGCCGAGGCATGCCGTTCTTTGGAGTTTGGCAAAAGAAGCAGTAACACGTTTCCGCGAAAGCCTATTCCACCAAACAACTGATGCGTATGAGAGTGAGCGGTCTAATCATGGCCGTATAGATCCAAAGGACCCGTTTCGGAGACAAGCCCCATGTCTTACCAAAAGCGCCTTTACACTGCCAGAAAGTCGACAGCGCTTTATCGGTTTTCGATTCGACATGTTTGAACCATAGAAGTTTTTTATCAAGGATTACACCCAGATATTTGACTTCATCGGATATAGGGATGGTGACACCTTTAAGCACGAGATGGGACAGACCAGTGACGATTCTCCTTATCGATCAAATCCAGGGATCTCTGCGCTTGAGAGCAGACAGCCCCTAGATTTGAACCGACAGCAAGAACGGCAACATCATCCTCAACAGCATAAGCTTGAGTATAGTTTCCAGGAAAATTAAGAGCCGTAAGCAGAGAGTCTACCACCATACACCATAGGAGGGGAGACAGAACACCACCTTAAAGGCAGCCCCTATTTACCCCTGTTATGACGCACTTGCCACAATCTGCATCCGCTACCAACGTCCTGTACATTAGCATTGCTTTAATCCACAACACCAAAGTTACATCTACACCATGCTGTCTGGCTGAGTTACACATACTGTCAAAGGTCGCATTATCAAAAGCACCCTCAAGAGCACTATCAATCCTACCAACAAGGTTTTGAAGCGCAGTCTCGCAGGATTTTCCGCGCTGATAGGCATGTTGCATCTCAGAGAGGATGTGATCGAAGAGTAACTTTGCGCACATGCAGCTCAACCAGTCTTTCCAAACTTTTCAGTAAGAAGGAAGGCAGACTTATGAGTCTAAAGCTTTTGGCTAGAGTGTAGTCAGACTCACCAATTTTTGGTATGAAAACCACTTTAACCATTCGCCATGGGGAAGGTATATAGGCCAAGGCCAAGCTCGCGGTGAAAATTCTTTTCAACATTGGCAAAACCTGACTTAAATCTTGTTTCAGCAAAACTGGATAAATGCCATCCGGACCAGGTGACTTGAAACTCTCAAAAGATACAATGGCATATTTGATAGCATCATCAGTCACCACTCCCGATGCAAAATACCAGCTGTGCCGCTGTTAGTCGGTTCAAATGTAGCCACCGTCGTTTGAAGGGCTGTAGAACACGTAGTCACCTCATTTTTCCCGGAAAGTGAGTCTCTTGTAGAAGACTGAAGGATTGCATCCAGTTTACTTGGTCTGTTCCTTTGGACGACTTTAACAAGCCTACCAGTTCCACTTAGAGATTCGACCTCTTCACAAAACTTTTTATAGGAGTCATTTTTCGACTTGCTAATCAGTCTCTTAAAAACTTTTTGCTTCGATCGATAAAGATTCCAGTCTTCCACTAAGTTGGTTTTTAAAGACCGATTTAGTAGCTTCCTAGTTTCTTTACGAATACACTGCAGTTCGGAGTTCCACCAGGGTACCGATTTTCTCCTGGGGGGTTTAGAAACAGGGCACGAAAGTTCAAAGCAGCCCCTGTCTTGATCTAAGTTTGAGTGGAACTTTGACAGAGTTGGCAAGCTCCTCTCTAAACCGTGGCCAGTTCGTTTTTCTCGGATTTCTCCTCTCTTGCGAAGGTGAAAGTTCGCAGTAGATTTGAAATTCGATGTATCTGTGCTATCTGGCGATACCTTCCAACTTATAATAGACTTCAAATGCCTGTTTGACAGGGTAACATCAATTACTTGCTGTCTTCTGGCTGTGTTATGTCCACGAAAAATCCACGAAAAGTAAATTCATGTGACTTCATGTGTGAACCAATTCAAATTAGAGCCTCTTATGTGTAGCAATATACTCCAATAAAAACAACAATTTTTGCCAGCGCACACACTATCAACAGAAGAATCAAAACAATTGTGTGAGCAATAAAATTGTATCAAAGAACAATATATGTACGTACGAACTCGTTAGTGAAGCCATAAAAAAAAATTGTGTACAATGCCATTTGAATTATAAAAAAAAGAAGCTTCAAACTGGCCCTTTGATTGTATTCAATGGTTTCTGGCTTAAATCATTTAATTATGCACTGAGCAAAGTAAAGGGTGATCCAACTAGAGATACTTTTTTCAATAGCCTTTTTTGACAGATCACGTGTGAGTCGTGTCATGCTGTCATGTTATTTTTGTTTAGTATTGTTTGGCATTTCATAATGGAAAGACTTACGCGTGAACAACGTTTACAAATTGTTCAACTTTATTATGAAAATTCACGTTCTGTGAGGAATGTGTTTCGTGCACTTCGCTCAACTTATGGTCAACATAATCGGCCTACTGAGCGTACTATTCGCAACACCATCACCCATTTTGAGACCCAGCATTCATTATTGGATGATATTCGACCGAATAGACCACGTCCAGCACGCTGTGAAGAAAATATAGCGGCCGTAGCTGAAAGTGTACACGAAGACCGTAGAGAGCCGATTCGGCGCCGTTCGCAGCAACTCGGACTGACGTATGGAACGACTTGGCGCATTTTACGATCTTAAATTGAAAGCGTACAAAATACAGCTTGTGCAACAACTGAAGCCGCTCGACCTTCCCAAGCGACATCGCTTCGCTCTATGGGCTCTTGAAAAGTTCCAAGAAGATCCGACGTTTTCGAGGCAAATTTTGTTTAGCGATGAGGCCCATTTCTGGCTCAATGGGTATGTAAACAAACAAAATTGCCGCATTTGGGACGAAGAGCAACCTGAAGAGATTGAAGAACTGTCACTTCATCCAGAAAAAACAACGGTTTGGTGTGGTTTGTGGGCCGGTGGAATCATCGGTCCATATTTCTTTAAAAATTATGCCGGTGCGAACGTAACCGTCAATGGCGACAGTTATCGTGCCATGATAACCGACTATTTGATGCCTGAAATTGAAGCTCGTGATCTCGGCGACATTTGGTTTCAGCAAGACGGCGCCACTTCCCACACATCGCGTCAATCAATGGACTTATTGAGAGAACATTTCGGTGAGCACATAATTTCACGTTTTGGGCCGGTCGATTGGCCACCAAGATCGTGTGATATCACACCGTTAGACTTTTTCCTGGGGGGATATGTAAAGTCAAAAGCTATGCCGACAAACCCGTCACGCGTGTCATTCGCCAGTTACCAGTCGAAATGCTCGAACGAGTGATCGAAAATTGGACTCAACGGATGGACCATCTGCGACGCAGCAACGGCCAACATTTGATAGACATAATCTTCAAAAAATAAATGCCAAAGAATGTTCTTTCAAGTGATAATAAACATTCTCCATTAAATTTGAATTTTCTGTGTTTTTTTCTTTAAAAAAAAGTAGGGAACCTCGAAATGGATCACCCTTTACATGAAATTAAACAGAAAAGTGAATATTTGTTCAAGTAAAATATTTCTTCGGCGGTTTTTTTTTTTTCAAATTTCACACAAATAATAAATTCCAAGCAACAAGTAGCCATAAATTAATTCAGTATAAAAGCAACCGTTAACTTTCTGTACAAAAGAATATACAGAAACCAGTAGACCAAACCGTCCCCTTCCATAGGATCTCTACACATCAAACCCTAGGTTGAATGGCTGATAAAAATAAAATACAAAGCCGCAGCGGTTCCCCGTTAATTAGTTATGCTAAAAACGTGTTTATCTTGTGCTGCTTTAAACTCCGACTCTTTTGAACTAATTCTAAGCAAAAATTTACGTTACGTTTTTCTTCTTTTTTTTTTCTATTTTCCACCAACAACAATTAACTAATTCTTGTTTATATTTGCGTCATTCTAGGAATTAATGTGCTTCAACCCAAGATAACTTTGCAACTCTGCCAGAGCTCGACTTGGCGGCTATTCCACGAATTTCAACTGCAATTCAACAAATTTGCTTATGTGCTGCTCGCGCGCTCGCACAACAAATACAAACAGTTAAAATTCGAAAAAAAAAAATACTTAAAAATGTCGAATCGACGTAATAGATTCCAACTTTTTGTGGCATTTCTAATTTTAAAGGAAACTTTGATTAAAATTATTAATTAAAAAAAAAAATATCAATTTGGTGAAAATTTTATATAGAAAAATTTAAAAAAAAAAAATCAAATTACGTTTAACGTAATCGAAATTTAAAAAAAAAAGTGTTAAAGTGTGTGATATATCAAATTTGCAAAAGAAAGGCGCACATCCGTTCGTCGGTGTCGTTTTGCAGCGTTTTGTTGTTTTGTTTTTTCATTTTCTTTTTTCATTTTCAATTTATAATTTAATTGGCGCGTGAAAAAAAATTTCAAAGCAAAGTTACAAAAGTACATTTTTTTTTGTGTGTGTGCATAAAATTGAAATCGTTTAAGTTTCCGTTATTGTTTATTGAAGTAATTCTCAAGTGATATACTACTACGTGTACTACACCCGCACAGTCAGCAGCCAGCAAACATGGATCTTAGTTTGGAACGTGATGGCTCCGCCCTTGGCAGTCTGTTTCAACAGATTATCGCTGATATGAAGGTGAGTTTTTGTTAAAATAAAACCGGTCAAATGTTGTCAAATAAAATATATATTTTTGGGCTAACAGCACCAAATTTGCATAAGAATTACAAATTTTGGATATGCTATTTATGCACGGCGGCTTGTAACCGGAAAGTATCTTTTAGATGTGATTTTATCTATTAAAATGCAGTGATGGTGTGAAGATACGGCGATACCTACGTAGGTTTTTTACCCGATCGAATCGACAACATTGTTGGAATTATGCAGGTAGACATATTAGTTGTTTTGGTTGATTGGGTGATTGGTTAGTGGAAAATGCCATTCGTTATGCCTATGGAATGTAGTTGGTCTTATACTATACTATAGAATGCACAAATCTGAGCTAAGTCTATGAAGTTTCCTGTTGAATGCCGCAAGCGTGGCAAGCGTCTGCACCTTTTGAGACTCTTGTGGGCGTTTCAAAAGGTGCAGGTTCAATACCCAACGAGGAACAGTAATGCTTAATCTCCTAATCACTTAACCAAGAGGAAGATTTATTTTTCGAAAGCATAATGGAGCATCACCCAGTCTGAGTGCTTCTGGATTTGGGCGTAAAAAGTGTTTTAAGTTAGAGTTTAGTACGATTTTTCTTCTTCTAATAATTTCCTAAAATTTCCTAATTTTCTAAAAATTCCCATTCTAATTTCCTTTTTTTTCTGACAATTTCTTGGTACAATGAATTTTGATGTCGAATATTTTGTTATTTCTAAAGCTCTCAAGGCTAGGGATGGAATATAAAGTGAGGATCGATTGTTTGCTATTCCGATTTCCGTTTACTCGGTCGTAAAACAGACGAAGAACAAGTTTCTCAGAACACCTCTTCGTGTTAAAATAGGTACAACGTTGAAGAATTTAAATCATAATCTTCTTGGAAATACCCCGCCCTAACGATGATTCTCTCCGCGCCCACCTTTTAAGGGAACTTCTTACTTCGCAGGAATAATAATTTTAACTTTTCCCGGCGATGTGGTGTGACCAGTATTATTTGGATCATAGCCATTCCACTCCAATTGACTTCAAAAAAAATGACCCGATTTCGAATCACTTTGTGAGATCCAGGAGTTTTTAGGTGTTCGTAGGGTCCTGGCTTTAAACATGATAATACCACCTAGAGAGCAGAGTTTTTCTGTCACTTCTTCATGCCAACGTTGACACTTTTCCTTCAAGTAGAACCACCAAAAAAGCAAAGTACCTAAGAGACTCCCTTGTGGCACACCGGCTTTTATTGGGAACTGTTCAGTGACTTCGGAGGGACATTCATTTTTGCCTTGCCTCTGTCGTAAACGTCTACAATTATTTATACCTAGGTTATACGAAGTGTCAGTGTTCTTAGATGGTTTTTCCAAAACAAAGAGGGTTTCTCGCCCACCCCAATCACTTTTCACTTTTTGGAACGCCTTCCGCAGATTTTAACTATAATGCCGGTTACTGGCTCTTGGAGAGTATAACTGGGAAAATTGTTAGAATTTGGGCTTCTTCATAAGAATTTTGCAACGTCCTTAATCCAATGCAGGGTAAGCTTCATCAGTTTACTGCCACTATGACCAAGCGTTGAATGCTGCTCTCATTTTATTCACCGTCACCTTAGCAATCTCTGTTTACCTGCAGGTTTAGTTAGTTATGCCGCGTCCCTTCTGAAGTTCCGAGCTTGTCTCAGACAAGGCCGCTTAAGGGAATACTTGACATATTTCATCTGTGCATACCTAATCCATAGTCAACTTCTTTGATGATTTAGTGGTGGTAATTTCCCGTGTTGACAACAAACGCTTCGCTCTTCTCGTTGTCCAGAATGTACCTATCAATTTTCGCAGATACTTTGCTCTATAAATATTTCTCTTTCAAAAGGAGACGGTGCTGCCGGGTGATAGCCTCACCCAAGATCACATTATCCTTTTTTTATCACGAAATTGTCCACTAAATTGTGGTTAATCTGGGTTTCACTACCGCCACTGCTATAAGTGACCAAGTGTCGGCTTTCCGTACATTTGAGCACGATTATATAGTATCAATTGAAGAATTCCTGGTGCCCTGTCATAGTCCTGTATGCCAGTCTTTATAGTCTTCGCTAGACTTACCGAAATGTCCCGCCGTCTGTTGTATTTTATTTGTAAAGAGGTCTTCCAAACTGGTCTATTGTACTTAACAGGATGGGTCTCCCTATCGAGTCTTCTCAACAAGAAGCCGACCAAAAGGTTACACAAGCAGGCGGAGAGCACTTCCCCCTGAATAAAACCAACTCTGACGTCCAGCAAGTGCAGATAATTTCTCTAATCTTAGGCATCTGAAGTGTGGATTCAATGCCTTTAGATCTCAAGGCAGACTCAGAAGGTGGGATTTGCAAACGCACCCTCAATATCTGTAAAGACTGCCTTATGCACTCTGGCAGTAAGCTCTATCAAGAACCCCCATCGTAGTTTTCTAGGGCTTTTAAGCAGAAATGATAATAGTCCTGATGCCTTTTGGTTTGGGAATAAGGTGTAGTTAAGCCCTCCTCCAAGGACCGGAAATAGGTCACAGAGCGATGCTAGCTAACAGTGAGAGCACATTTATTCTATACTTTTTGCAAAAGTAAAGTAGACTTAATGTTATCTGGCCAGAGTTATTTCGAAGAAGAGAAACACAAGATCCCGCTTTTTCCCAACTTTTGCGCCGGGCCGCTATTGTGCGCTAGTACCTCTACTATTTTTTGTCTACAAACCACTATCGGTTTGTAGCCGTACAAAATTTGAATGTCTCTACTTTTGAATTGGTGAGGTTCCCGACAGGTTTCTGAAGTAAATCCGTTAGGGTCAACAGAGAGAATTCTCTTGTTTCTAGACACCACACTGACATCCTTTAGTTTACCACAGAACCTCTTCCAAGCTAATTGCTGGAATTTCTTCTTTGATTTTCTGACTCGGCTAGCTAACTTCCTCAACGCCGAGCTATAAAAGCTCTTTTCAAAAATTGTTAAATACTCGTCATCATCTGTAACTAGTTGATAAATTTTGTATTATTTGAAACAGTTTCATTCCAATGCGTCATCCATCGTCAGTGGATTGCCACAAATCATATCCTATCCATGCGCCCTTGTTTTGTCTATTTTCTGAATGAGGCTTTTTGTCTTTCTGCTCGCACCCAACCTGGGGAGCTTATGCACTCACTCCTCACTTTGTATCGCCTGTCACTGGACTTTTTTTATTAGTTATCACGATACCAATACCGTTCTTACCCTCATCCTTTCTGTATTTTTCTAACGTGTATGTCCCAACTCATTTTTTGTAAAAGAGGGGATCTACTTTTTAAGAAAAATCAAGCTTCCATCAAAATGAAAACTTGCCACAAACGCTGTATTCGCCATAAATATCTTTTAGTCTTTGTGTTTTCCTTGTAATTTCCACAACTCATTTTAATTTGTATAATAAAAAATAAACCGACGACAGCTGAACATAAACACACCGACTAAATAAATTAAAAGCGAAATCCGTGAGACGAATTTATTTTTCCTAAAATAAAATCAATATTTTAGTTTCAGACTTGATCGCGCTCATGACCGAACAAGAGAAAGAGAAAGAAAAATATTAACTTTTCACAGATCAAATGTGAATGTTTGATTCACAAAAAATGTTTTTTTTTTTTTTTGAAAGTGAAAACCTCCCTGGTGATTGCATTACATTTACAATTGTCGCAGAAATATCTCTCCATTGTTTGGGCCGAAGATGTATCCCATGCGAGTGAGCGAGTCACACACACATATGTTATGTAAGGCTCACTACATGTGAGATTTCAATCAGCGCCAACAATATACATTATGCGGTTACTTAATCTGAAATTTTGAAAGCAAAATTTCTCAGCAAACTCGCTCTATTGTGTTCGATTGTCACACGAATCTAAAAATTCCCATTCAATTGCCTACACAAGTAAATTTTTTTTTAATTGCGGCGCGGACTTTGTCCGATGGTAGAAGTGTCTTAATGAAATAGTCTCAGATTGTTATTCTTTCGTTGAGCGGCGGCCGCATGTAAATATGTTTACAAAACGAATTTCGCACAAATTCGTAATTCGATTAGCGCGTTGCATGTGTGGAGGAAATATAATCGATAATTTTGAATTTCATTGAAAGAAGGTGCAAAATTTGTTTTCCTAAACAGATGGGTGCCATAAATTCGCTACCCACATACTCTGCAGTGGCATGGAGTTCTCTGAGTATCTGCTTATTTTCATTCTTCAAAAGCGAAAGTGGAAAAGCAATAAATTTAATTAGAGATGAGGTCGGACGGACGGGACGTCTCCTCCCACCACCCACACGCACTTTTCATGGAATTCTTACCATGCGTTGGGGGATTGTTTTTGTTTTCGTTTTTATTTCTATTTTTTTGGCATGGAAATGTGTCGACGCCAACCAAACACGTCGTCATCTTCAGACACTCATTTGTTTGCGGCGTTAAATTTTGTAAATTCCTTTAGATCACGTGCCAACCACTAATCATAACACACGGTGCCAGAGTTATGTTATGAATATAATTAAATTGCCTCATTGAATTTTAAACCGAAATAAACTTAAAGATTTCGAATTCATTATCGAACTAAGGGGATTTACTATGAATTAATTCAGAATGGTGTCACTTTGAACGCCGCTTAAAAACGCGTTTACATATGAATTGATAGACAAACATAAATGAGCATTAGCTCAGGGTTTATGCATGAAAGGGTGTTTTTTTTCTGTAAATAAATAAATCGTTGCACTATCAAAATGCATAATTGAAAATGTGCAATTGGATGCATTTTCAACAGTTTAGGAGTTGAAATATTCATCATTGGAAATCGATTTATATGCAAAAACAATGGCACAAACGGGGTGCTGCAATGTACATTTACATATAAATAGTTTACCGGTTTCCAGTCAACGGTGCAATAATGGACATTTGAAGTGCATATTTATGTATCTAACTAAATTTTTCATTAGCTATTCAGTGGTTTGATTAAGAGATTTAGTGTTGTTTGTTTTTTACTCGCCGTTGGTGGACTGTTGAGGAAATAATTCTTCGTCATTCTAATAATAGATACGTGTAATCTCGCTATATTGGCAAATTGGTGCGAGTTCAATACTTTTTGCAAAGAATCATGGAAATTTTTTAAATTGTAGGAATTTTGACCGAAGGTAAAGGCCCTTTTTTGAGGAAAAACTATTTTTTGCATATATCTCCCTGTTTGCCCTTAAAATAACTACCGACACGTCAAATTTCATAACTCTAAGTCGTTTGGGTGCAAATTTTAAGAAAAAGGGGCGGCAGGCACGGGTCCTAAAGCGCGACCCTCCTGTAAAAAATCATAATTGCTGGTCTTTTGGGGCCTGGGTTAAGAGAAGTGGATGGCTGCCACGCCCCCTGGATGGAAAAGCATATTTCTATGGGGTTTCTCCGCAAACCCTATTACTATGCCAAGGTTCTACGATGATTGGAAGTGCTTTTGATGGTCTGTCAGTGAGTCAGTGGTTACTATTTTTGCTAATTTTGGAGCCTTATAACTCAGGAACAGCTCATGCTAAACAGTTGAAATCTGGTATGGAGCCTGCTGCTGTGCGTCCCAATAAATCCTAAGTCTGTCAGTGAGTCAGTGGTTACTATTTTTGCTAATTTTGGAGCCTTATAACTCAGGAACCGCTCATGCTAAACAGTTGAAATCTGGTATGGAGCCTGCTGCTGTGCGTCTCAATAAATCCTGAGTCTGTCAGTGAGTCAGTGGTTACTATTTTTGCTAATTTTGGAGCCTTATAACTAAGGAACCGCTCATGCTAAACAGTTGAAATCTGGTATGGAGCCTGCTGCTGTGCGTCTCAATAAATCCTGAAAATTGTTCGTCTCTAGCTTTGTTGAAAGCGAATTTTAGAGTTGAGGAGGGAGGGTGTCAAAATGTCCCGAGTTGCTTCGTGTAACTGGCAAAGTTGCTAACGAGCTTGGCTGGGCACTACCGTACCCGATAAAAATAAAAAAAAATTCACTTTTGTGTGTGACATTATATCTAGAATTCGGCTGGGTGGATTTTTATAATTTTATAACTAAATGGAAGGTGACCATTTGTAGATGGTTTAGAAAAAAAAAATTAAATGCGTTCGAATTTTTTTTTTTTTGTAAATCCGTCTAGACGAAATTTGTGTAGTTCAATTTTGGTGGAATGGATCCTAAAAACGCTCAAAAGTAGAGAAATAGCAGCTGCGTTAGAACTGTGCGACCAGTCAAAAATTTTGCGCAGGGATAGGTGTGCTCTCCGCCATTGTATGGTATCTTCTTGTCGACTACTTATTGAGAAGGCTTGAAAGGGAGGGCCACCCTACAGTTGGATACACTGTTGATGTCTGTATAGTTGTCAGCGGAAGTAGCTTACCTCTGTGAGCGCATGAGAAATGTTAGTTCACGGTCCCAAACTGAGCAGATCAAAATATCTGCTTGGACTGAAAAGATGTGACTTGAAAGCCCTAATTGGCCTTGTCACTGGCTTCAGTCCTCTCAAAGAGCATCTAAAAAGGATCAGAGTTAGAAGCTCAGGCCTATGCGAGTGCTGTCTGGAAGATGATGAAACGAAGTCTCACTTCATCTATGACTGCCCCGCTTTTACCAGAACCAGTCTGACTTCGCTCGACAAACACTTCCTGTACGAGGACGATTTAAACAAAGTCCAACTAGCTGACCTCCTTCGATTCGCCAAAAACCAGTGGGAGGTTAAGTACCTCGAATCCCGATGTGTACTAGTTTTTGGGACTACAATGGACCGTTAGATCTAAGTGCTCGTCGTCCTCGGATGACCCCACTCCAAATACAATTCGATACAATACAACTGCGTTTTATTTATGTTAATATCTTATTTGAGTTTTGAGATAATACATTTTAGGGCGTTAGGGGCAGGCAGCTATTTTATTCATGCATTTTCTCAAAGTAAAATGTCTTGAAAAAATTCTGGAGTTATTTAACAATAACCGGCGGGCTCTCTGAAGTTCGAGAGCGTAGAGTGTAAAACTTCAAACGCGTTTTTCTCGCTCGTTGGATTTGAATGAAATTTATACCCTGAGTGTTTTTCCAGGAGAGCCGCGTTACCTAACCTAACTTTATCTAAGTCCTCTGCTTCTAGAATTTCTGCTCGAAGTAAAAGTTACGGACCCTTAAGTGCATCCTTTGTTCAATGTTGAAGACGGAACGGACATAAGGGTGTGTTAAACTCCCTCGCAATGAGCACTTGTTGTTTGGGTGGATGTTTTGCAGGGGATTACAATATTTGCCCAAAAAAGACGGAGTATCTGTGCTGCCCTTTCTTTGATCCACTCCGGCTGAGTGAAAAGAGTGAGTTGAAAGTTGAAATATCCAAGATAAATGATCAACAGCGAAGCAACATCAATCATCGTGTAAGCGTAGAGTGGATACCTTAGAATACCGAAAAATGCCCAAAAAGCTGAAATCGGGGAATGACCTCTGCATGACTTCAATTGACGAAAAGGGAAGGTCTACAGATAATTTTCGAGGTCAAACTGGCGAATCAGTAGGGAAAGTCGTCGATTAAAAGGAAAGATAAAGAAGATGATGTCCTGGGCTTTTAACGAAAAAACAAGGCAACCAATCGGGTTATTCTATTGCCGTTTTCCACTTCAGAGCACTCAAATTTATGAATCTTGGTTAATATTAGACAAAATCTGAGGATTTAATTCCCCTATAGAGAAGAAGATACAACTGCGAATTCCATGAGCTGCAACAAGATGTGGATGAAGTCCAAAAAGCAAAGCAGCGTCGATTACATTAGCTCAGCCACATCGAATGAATGAACAATAGAGCTCCAGCCAAGGAAATCTTCAAATCCCAGTCCCCAGGTTCGAGACCACAAGGAAGACCGAACCTTCGTTTCAAAGATCAAGCCACCGCTGATGCCAGAGCGTTTGGTCTGACAAATTGGAACGCAGAGGAAGATGGAAGGCTGCCTTGTCTCAGGCAGAAACTCTTCAACGGGTCGGGAACCCTCCTAATCCGAGTATCTAATAAGAGTACCAACGAAACCAATGTTATGGAAACTGGTTTCACCAAAACCTGTGATAAAGTATTTGTTAAACTGCATATCTTTTAAGCTGGGACAAAGTCTTTATAGCACTCATCATTCAAGACCGTTTTCTCCTTTTTTCCTAGTTATGTGAGCATATCCTTGTTCAAAGTGTTGCACTAATGAAAAAACTAAACTGAAGGTTTGAAACAAGGTTATAGCCTTTGCATTATTATAAATCTGATATTAACTACTCATGTGTGTTACTATTCGACGTAAATCCCAATTGCCAGCTTTTGACTTTATGCTTTTATGACACAAGACCTATAAAAATAAAACGCTTTAACCATAAAGAAACGAAATTCATCGTAAACATTCAGATGCGAATGCAATTACTTGGTCGTATCTAAAAATTTCCTAAGCAGCAACTCAACCACAACAAACGGCCCGAACTGAAAAATGCATTTGCATCGCGCGACTCGTTCCAAGCAACTCGTTACACTTTGCCTAATATTCGGGTGTCAAACGACATAGAAAACAAACACATCGTAAATCACTCCTCATGACACGAATAAAATAAAAAACCAAAAATTATGTTTATGTCACGAGATTTTCGTTCTTTTGTTCTATAACTTTGTCGTTTCGGTTTTTTATAGTTTTTATAGTTTTCCAGTGTAAAACAATGAAAGCGAAACAATACAACGATTGTCAAGGGAAAATAAGGTCATTCGCCGGCTTCGCATACACGATGTCATGTCAAAGGGATTTAACTGCTGGCCAGAGGAGGGGCGGACGATTTAGATGTTTAAGAAGCACTCATTGACACTTAAGCTGCAGCCGCCCTTTCGAAATACACTCGTCAGCAAGCTACTTTGTTCGTTCAGATTGACTGAATGAAGTGATTGTGTAAACAAGAAATTTTTCTGTTGAATATTCACCTGTCAGATAAACAGCATGCCAAACAAGCAGCTCTATGCCTCTTGAGTCAAAGGAATACTAATGCACCATCGTCGATACTCTATATAAATGTGCGCGCTAGCTGCTGCCACTCAAATGGAATTAAGTATGTGATGATTCTTTGGAATACGTTCCGGTCCATGGTATAACAACAAACCACCAACCACATTAATTGCGGTGGCATCCAACATAATGGTGCTGTATCGGATTCGGATACCATCTCTAGCGGACAGATATTTGTATTCAATTTCGAGGATAATTCACATTTCCGGATGGTAAGCCATAAAAGCAATTTTCCGATGATGATTCTCATTGTATCTGAGTATGCATATGTATCTGTGTTAAAATTTAATTAAACACGTTGCAAAGTGGTGAGAAGACGAGTATGTATTGTTCTGTATTAAGTGGTCGCCGTTTCAGTGGGTTGCTTGAGATATAGGCTGAATTCCTAAATATAAAAAAATGTGTTTTTTTTTCTGCCAAGCATTCGTGACTCAAAAGACTGCTAAAGTAAGACTCCTACATAACCTCTGTCTTTATTGCTGATACGATACCCATTCCTCTCTAAAATGGCTCCATCGTCAGCAAGGAATAACTGACGCACTTTAGGGTCCGTCACTTTTCCCTCAAGCAGATAAGCTAGGACCGCAATAAGGAGCAAGGTCTTGAGACACTTCCCTGGCGAACACCGACTTTTATTGGGAATTCATCTGTGACTCCTGCGGGACATCTGACTTCTGTCTTCGCTCCCTCGTACATGTCCATGATCATCTGTCTTAGTCTCAGATCTCTTGGTTGTCAAACCAAACAAACAAAATCAACCAGAATCATATGCAGATCCTTTAAGGAATCACGATGCTTTTCCATTATAATCCTCATACTTTGGATTGCATCAGCCGAATTATTTGTCTAGGCGCCCATCTTATACCCGCTCAACGATCTTCATGGTGTGTGCCATCAACTTACCGTTCAATCGGTAATTATCACAGTTCCGCATATCCCCCTTCCCTTTGTGTAAAGGAAGAAGATAACTTTCCCTCCACTGATTGGGCATTGTATCGCCTCCCATGAGCTTGGAGATAAGAATCATGAGCCATCTGAGCCCGATGTCTCCCATCGTTTTCCAGAACTCATTGGGTATCTCATCCGGCCTAACCGCTTTACGCTTCTTGGAGTTTTTCACCGTTTTCCCAACTTCTTCGACTTGGGCGGCTCCTGGAAAATATAGTCGGGGAAACTGTTCGTTTTAGAGTTGCTGGCAATACTCTAGCCACCTGTGTACAATTTTTTCGTCGGCCACAAGTAGTTGGCCTTGAGCATTGTTAATGAACTTTGGCGAACGAATTTCCTTGTTGTTCCCTTGTTCGTGTTTTGTCGAAGCTCATGGGTTAACTGGTTCCTATTAGCAGGCGAAGAAAATACCTCCTTCAACCCCTGATACAGGCTCTTCATACACTTAGCTTGAATTGGGCACACTTTTTCTTCCAGATACTTTTGCAACGTCTGAATTCCACTACAAGGCGAGCTTTTTCAACTATATTATTAGAGGGGCACCTTGACCAAGCTTTCAGAAAGGTCCCAAAATTTAAAAAGTTTTTTAAAGCTATCCAGACATATCCCGACGATGTATTCTTCAGTCACTTTAAAAAAATAAAATAAATATTAGGTGTAAACGGCCCATACAGGACCTAAAGCCGCCTAGCTTCTCGAACCATTGTGTGCGCGAAGTGATATATTTTGATGCGAATGGAGGGACCTACAGTTTAATGCCGATTCCGAACGGCAATTTATTTTTGAGAAGATTCTCATGACATTTTCTTACTCTTGGATGTTTGTCAGACGTTCGCAAGAGGTGGGGCTGCGAATAAAAACTTTCATGGGCTACAGGCCGGGATTTGAACCAGCGGCCTCTCGCTTAGTGGTCCAACGAACTTAACCACTACACAAAAGCCACTGCACCCACTTTAGAATGACTTAAAATACATTTAGAGTAAGTTTTCGCAAATTTATGGTCATATTAAAATTTTATTCTGAATTTTGAATGCTTAGGCGTTTATCCGTATTCTAGTGCCAAATTGGAAAGTTCGAATCCTTGCATGCAAACTTGCTAACCAATGTAGTTTTCGGGAAGTAATTGACCGATTTGGAAAAGCGGCACTTTACAGAATATTTAGGCGGACTACGTTGAAATTGAAAAACCGAAATGTGAAGCATCATTAAATAAAACTGTGGAGGAATTTGAACAGAGGCATCCCAATCCATTCCCATTTGTTTTGGGATGGAACGCATTCTTCAATATAGCATATCCATTTAATGGTCCCGTACAGAGGCAATGGCTACTTAAGTCCAGAAAAAAAACGTTTTAACTACTGTTCCGCGCTGAGACGAGCGGGATTAAGGAGTTAGGCTTGGAATTTGAAAGTTCGCAAGCGTTTAAATTTCGTTCAGTTACGCGAACTGAACAAGGAATAAAAAACTGAAAACTTAGAAATAAAAATCTTCCAGAAATGGATTAAAGCGGAGAATGTGACTGCCCTTGCTAATGTTTCCCTTTTTTTTAGTGATGATATTTCTTCGGAGAATAGTTCACCTTGAACGAGTGCCTTTGGGATGCATATAATTCATCTGCTGTAATTGGATGACTCGTAGTGATCTTCTGTGCCCTTTGTATTTAAGGTATTCGAAATATCTTCGTCATACCGCTGTACTGCGTATTAAACGGTTTAGCTCAGAATACCGTTGAAAGTATTTCTCTGTGAAGATTACCCAGTGACCACTACTGTCATACCTCAACACGAGTATTTATGGAGCAATATCCCAGTCCACAGTCGTGATGGCTTGTGTAATTCTACATAATTTTATCATAATGCACGAATCACCAAAGAGTTCTACAGAAATTGAAAGAAATGAACATCAGCAAAAAATTGCCAACAACAAAGCTAAACTTAAAAGAGAACATTAGCAGCCATTCAAGTTGAGAACGGAGTAAAGCTTTTAGTTCTCTCAACTCATGCAGTCTTTCCTGTTCCACCTGAAGCCTGGAGTTTTGAATTTCGAGAAGTTTACAAAAGTTCCTCGGATTTGGACTTAAAAGTTTACATTAGGTTTCACAGTTTCAAACATTTTTATTGTCTTATGAATTTCTACAACATCTCGATAATATTATCCTTAATTTTCAAGTCATGCCGAATAAAAGTTTCAGAGATACAGCCTTGGGAAGGTACGCACTCAATTGAATCACGAGGTTTATTTGAGGTTATCCAAACTTTAAACGGTTGTCAAAAATTCTCGAAAACTACTCAACCGATCTTGATGAAATTTTACACAGGTCTTCGAGATACAATTCACGAGGACTTGGTCGACGGATTTTTTTTTTTGTTTTCAATTAAACAACTTAAAAAAAATTTTGACAAATTTTACCAAAATTAGGATATTTTTAAAAAAGGTCTGCCAAAAATCTAACTCTCCCTTCGTCCAAATTCTAGTTTATGGTCATAACTAAAACACGAATTTTTGTTTTCACTTTGATGGTCCTGTCACGAGTTCTACTGTCAACGCGGACGCACCTTTTTGTTGAGGGATCACCGGAAATGACATCGCAATGACGGAGTTTTGAATATTTTCCTTTGAAAATTTCAGAAATTCTTTTCCAAATGTATATCTTTAAGAGAGTAAAAAGTTTAACAAAAATATATTTTATTTTTTATTTAAAAAAAAAAATTGTTTAAAATAGATGTAACCCCCAAAGAAATTGAAAGACTTAATTTTCTCTTTTCTTTCTTCTTGGAGGTGCAGTGGGCGATAAGTCTGCGTCCACTATAATATGTTGGGTGTTATAGTGGACGATTTCAATTTCATCTCCTTCATTGCTTATCTCGCGCAGCGGTAAAGACGACTCTACTGTAACGTTGGGTACTGCTATGGAATGCCTTACACCATATTTTTCGTTCAATATTTCGAAAAATTCCCAAGAAGTTTCCACCGATCCTGAAGTGCGATTTTGTAGCTTTATTCTACTTATTGTACAAGGTGGCGCAAAAATAACCTTCCGATGTTTTTTGGCTGTAATTTAAAAAAAAAACTGAAAAACTTTTATTCTTCTTGTGGATTATTTTTATTTGGTCTTTTAATTTTTTTTACATCAAGTCGAGAATATGATGTCATGTAAATGGCCGCCGCCACAGTTGATTGTCATTTGAGTCCTTTTTATGGCATTTTCCATCACTTTGGCCAAAACTTCCGGCGATAGGTCCTCAAATTCTTGACGGATATTGTCTTTAAGAGCTGCAAGAGTCTGAGGCTTGTTGACATAAACCCGCGACTTCAAAAAGCCCCACAAAAAGAAGTCTGGAGCGGTCAAATCAGGCGATCTTGCTGGCCAGTGCAAATCGCCAAAACGGGAGATTAGGCGCCCGGGAAATGCATCCTTCAGCATATCGGTTGGGGCACGTGCAGTGTGTGCCGTTGCACCGTCCTGTTGGAACCACATGTTTTCCAATCCCAATTCATCAAGTTGCGGCAAAAAGAACTCGTTGATCATACACTGACTTTGAGCGGGTGTAATGGCTCTTCGTGGGTTACACGTGGATTTTCAGTGCCCCAGAAGCGTAAATTTTGCTTATTTACGTACCCGCTAAGATGGAAATGGGCCTCATCACTCATGATTATTTTTGATGAAAAATCATCTTCCTCTTGGTGGTGATTAAGGATGGCTTGAGCGTATATTAGACGCGATTGGAGGTCAGCAGCTAATAGCTGATGCACCGTCTGGACTTTGTACGGAAACATCTTCAAATCTTGTACCAAAATTCGCTGTAAAGACCGTCGAGTGATTTGCGTGGCACGTCGTCTGGTCGATGTCGACGGCGCTTCCATGACATCTTCGGCTACAGCAGCAATATTCTCTGCAGAACGGCTACTCCGGGGTCTGACACGCCTGGCAGCATCTCGTGTGCCAGTCACAGGCTAAACGTCGCAGTGTTTCACTAGTAGGCGTTGGATGGCTAGGAAATCTGCGAAGAAATTCACGTTGTGCCAAAGTCACCGACCGATTATTGCTCAAATAAATAGTCACCAACATTCCGCGTTCTGGAGCAGTGTAGCGTAACATTGTTTATTAACGTGTATTTCGCATGTGTTTACTACACAAATGTCAAAACAGAACTGACATTAGGGACATCGCAAAATTTATAGCATTTTCTGTTAGGAGGATTACTTTTGCGCCACCTTGTACGTTACCATCACGTTCATGAATTTAATTTAATTTTTTCAAATAATTGGCGCCAAAATTCTTCTCCAAATTGATGTCTTGTCACAAACATTAAACATTTTATATTTTGGTGTGAGAATTTTCTGTCCCCAGAATTTGTATCTTAGTTTCAAAAATACGATATAAAATAAATAAAAATTCCCTACGTGCTCGGCGGCACTTTCATTTTACGTTTAATTTATTTTTATACACAAAGCAACCATTTTGTTTGTGATGCAAAGAATGTTTTTTTTTTTTGCGCAGTACATACATTTACACTGCCGTTTTGAAGCGTTATGACGTTGCAGTACTCCATTTATTAATTCAGCCATAACCTTTGGTTGGATGTAATTGATCAGGTGTCCCTAGTAGAACCATATGGTTACTCGGTCTCGACTTATCTACACCTAGAACCCTTTCATTTAAAAAAGACAAACAGAACCGCGACTTTTTTTAAAAAGTTTTTCGAAATTAAAGTTTTGCTGATAACACAACAACGTTTCAAGATTCAACAAAAGAACAAAACAAACACAAACACCTTTTCCCCGGTCGATGCCATTCCGGAACCACCCAGCCCAGTAAGTACTCATCTGCCGCCCACAATCTAAAAATAGAAAGGTTTTGGAAGTAAACAAAGTACAAGAAATTTGTGTCGACAATTTTCGTTGGAAATCAGTACATTATCGCGGCAAAACACTGCACAAGGGAAGGTATGGTCCCTATTCTCAAGACACAACAACTTGCGTGTGTGTTATTGTTGACAGAGTCATTGACTCCAAAGGTTGTGGGGGGGGGGGGGGGGCGAGTTGTCTGCCAGGTGTCTTGCTAACTACATATTTGCTGTTGCGTGCGATGCACGCTGATAACATCGCAGCCTTCTCCCATCGTCTTGCCATCAAAGTAGATCTCGAAACATGGCAGCGACGATAAGCAATTTAATTGAATTGCCACACTTATAAATCAAATCGACTACTACTAATGCTAATGGTGGGGGGGACCTAATCCCAATTTGAGTTTGCCATCACGAACTTTAGTTAGATCTCTGAAAAGTTGAAACAGCAAAATTCACGTTCTCTTTGAATCCACCAGTGAATACCAGAAGCTCGAAAGTTTAGGCATTGTGTTGGGGGGGTTTTTGTTTTTTTTTTTTTTTTCAGATATACACGTGATATGATGACCGCAAGTGGAATAGAGCAAGACTCGTGCTTGCTTGGCTGGGTAGGTACCTGGCACCGAAATTGCAATGCAACCAACCATCAGCCACCAGGACGACGACTACGACCGATAGCTATACGACTGACTATTCAGACTGAAGAAGACAATTTTTGCTGCAGTTGCAAACTGCTGCTGCTGACATTTTTGCGGTGCAGAGCACGAACAATGTCGGGACAACAATCATGATGGAGTTTGTTGCGGTTGGTTTTTTTTTCAGTTTTTAGTTTTATGTGCCCTGAATTATCCGATGAATTGAGGATAAAGAGTTCGAAGGTTGGCATGAAGGAAATGTGTGCAGTTTTTCCAAACTACATATTTAAATGAGTTAATTGGATTGGAAATGGAAATGTTTTATAGATATGTATATGGGGACTTCGCAGCGGTAGTAGTTTTGGAATTCGAATTCGATTGCAAAGTAAACCCTGCATTCGTAGGAATGTTGGAGAAAGTATCCATGGCACAGCACAGAAGCTAGGGTGACCTACTTTAGTTTCCTTTCTTCTGCGGGCGAAATTATTTTGAATTATTTGGTCCGACCTGTCACATGTTGTTGAAATTGGATAACGAAATTCCATTAAACCAAAAGGCATTGACTTTGTGGAACTACGAACAGATTTCAGGCTTTTAACTGCGCAGACCCAAAGATTTAAAGTGATTGAATAAAATAGGTAGGTGGATTCACTGAATCATTCGAGTTCTATCCTAGTTTTTTCTTGTTGAAATGGAAAAACCATACTCTCAAGTTTGTTTGATTACGTTGGACCTGCACTTATTGAGTTCTTGTAGATTATCAGCCTACGTTTTAGATAGATAGTCGAGGATATGTTGTACGTGAATAATTGGACCAAGGAATTTACATTTCTTTTCTTTGAAATTGACAAAGTCTTGATCAGAATTATTGGGATCATAACCCTCCTACTCTCGATAAATATCTGTATATGTACCTCCCAGTTTCATAGCACTTAATGGCCTGTCTCCTTCGAATTTGTATAGGATCTTTGTCTGAGTTTTTGACAACGTTCGTTGCCTTTGAACATGGAAATACCAAATGCTACGGTGGTTCACCACTTTTTTAAAGATGGTGTTGTTGACGTTAAGGCTTCCTCGAATCTTTAAAGCTTCGTTACAGCTGCTATCATGCGAAGCATTTTCATCTCAGCTGTGGTCTATTCGCCCTGACGGCGAAAGAACTGCAAAGAAGAAAGCTGAGTTTTCTTGCCACTTTATTCACCCCACGCTTAAGTACGGTGATAGATGTCTGCATCCGAGGTCTCTTAGCTCGTAGCTTAAACACGGTGATAGATGTCTGCATCCGAGGTCTCTTAGCTGTTGATCATAGATCCAAAATATTTGAACTTATCACACTTGGGCAGCACTTTTTCATTCAAATAAATGTCTGGAATAAGCCGGAGTGGGTTGGAAAATGGGCAGCACAGATACTCTGTCTTTTTTGGGCAAATATTGTATCAAATCCCCTTTAAAAAATCCTTTAATCCGGGGCTTATGATGGCCTCATCGTCAGCAAACAATAACTAATGTAGCTTACGGTCCGCTAATATTTCCTTCAGACAGATAATCAATCCCTGATAGGGAACTCTTCGGCAACTCCAGAGGGGCATCTAGCTCTGGTCTTTCCTCGTACATAAAAAAAAAATAATTTTCTTTTCACAGGCTTTGGTTTGGCCTCATAAGTTTAAAGATACGAATCGTAAGCCTCTGAGTTTGACAACGATTTCGTTAAGCCCAACAGCTTTTGCATTTCGTCGAATGAACTTCGTGAGCATTTCTTTCTCTCTATAGGTTTATATTATGCGTTTCCTTATATCAACAGCTTTATAGATGATTCGAAGGGTATAAAGGCACTCGGTCCCTTCACAGTCGTTGTAACTGACGTTCACAGTTTACAGTGAGCATCAAAACTTATGCCGATACCGTCTATGCATCCAAAAGTGTGAAACTTAGAAAACGTATTGCAGTGTTTAACGCCTTGAAATGCTCTACGTATTTTTCTGACAAACATTAAGCCGAATTTTAAATATTTATTTCCATTTATTAAGCCCACAAATGAAAGGTATTACAATTTTAGAAAGTAGACACTTTGTGGTCGGGAACGTTGTAAAGAAGCAGGTTCATCAGTTGGGCAGCCAACTTAGCAGCTGTAACTCGAAGTTAATCCTTAAACCTTGCTCCAGTTTAAGTGACGTTGTTGCAATTACGATTGTACCTTCCTCGTGTGAAATATTCCTATTTTCTAATAGAAAAGTATGGGACCAAGAACGCCTTCTTGTGGAACTTCTATAGCAATTTGCTAGAAATGTGTCGCTTCTTCTTGACCTTCTATCCGTACATTTCATTAAAACCGTCAACTTATAATTTAACCAATTCTGTTTTGACCGATTGACAATTTCTGACATCTTATAAAGTAAAGCCACAACTATCCACACCTTAACAATAGCGATGTATCCTTTGAAACTGTCAACAACTTTATTTACTATATGTCTAGATGTTCGCCATTCGCTCACCTAGAACCTCTCATCTGTTGTACATAAAAAGAAGACTTCCAACTTATACAACAACGATCAGTTGTTAGCCTATGTGACATGCATATTTAAGGTGGGTTAAAAGGAACACTGTGAATTCCGATCACGTTTTTTAGTTTTTGTTCTGCTTTACGATAATAGATACCTACGTACTCGTAAAAAGCGAACACCATGTAAAACAACAATGTATCTACATATCTACCTAACCAGCTTTGGGCTTTGTTTATTTATTCAAATTAAGTTTCGCTCAGTGATTTGTGCGTTGGACTACTAACCCGTTGGTTTTGGTTCAAATGACAACAGAGACACATGGTGTTTTGCCCAGCCTCCACCTCTTGCAAAACTAGACTGTCATGAGGAGCGTCTAAAAACTGCCGCTCATAATTAATTTAAAACTGTTTAGCTTTCAAGTGGCTGGACAAGCTAAAGGTTCTATGCCCCCAATAGGCGTTTATGACTAAGACGATGTTGCCTTTCATAAAAATTTTATAGAAACACTTAGACCTAGGTCCATTGTCCACTCCCCGTAAGACAATTGTTCACCGCTGGGGATTGAACCTACACTTCTCCGTTCACGCGTCAACTCACTTAACTTCAAACTTTCCTCAATATACAATAAAATCTGATCAAAAACATCTTGAATGTGTCAATCCAAATACGTCATAATTACATCCTTTTCGGTACAATTAACTCTAATCATCGTCCCACAGAACCTCCTCAAGTCATTGTCATTTTCTCACACACCACTTCCAGAACCGGAAGAGTTACCCTAAAAAAAGCAAAAAAAAAAAACTCATCATAACACTAAAATGGATCACCAGCACTTCCGAAAACTGGCATTCTACTTAAGATTTCCAAAAACTGATAAACAGCCGTCATCAATCCACATTGCTGCCTGCTGCTGGATTTTCAAGTCACTTCCACTTTCACATGAGACAGCACCACGGAGAAGAGTTATCTTCGTTCCTTTTCGGATTAATTATCATCCGAACGAAGACGACTTCGTATTTTTCAAAGAAACAACAACTTAAGAATTGAAATCCTAAAATAGCACTCCAACAACTCGGAGTCAGTTTATGCCTCCAGGGAAAAGGCTGCTATTCCCTATCGTACTTGTGCGGTTTGTGTCGTCTTCATTGGGAAGAGAAACGAATTTTTGAAGAAATTAAATATTACATTACCAAACCAACTAACGAGTAACATTGTTAGGAAAGAAGAAGTTCGCCCCTTATTAGATACATTTATGTATGTCTATATATTTCCTGCAGCAAAATATGCGAATGTAAAGATAAAGATACGCGCTGTTCCTTTCCTAATTGATGAATAGAAGTCGGCGAACAGGAATAAGGAAAATAACGAAACAACCAACACAAAGGAAGCCGAATCGCAGGTGCTCTCATTCTGTTGTCTTCTCCTTGAGAGTTTAGTTGTTTGTGTTGCAAGGATATTCTTTCTTGGAATTTTCCGTCTTGGAAATTTGACTGAGATGTTATTTTAGGAATTATAGCGGAACGAAGAGGGGGAAAGTATGAAAATACTATAAATTGAAACGTTTAAGGCATTCATGCTGGGAATGGACAAGGATGTTTCACTAAAAAGTTTTCAAGCAGTTGAAAAATATATTGAAGTTTGAAGACATAAATGTGGAGCGATCGATTGTGTGTGGGTTTTCTGTTGTAGCCAAAGGACTTATGAGGGAAATTTTCTATAACTAATCGATTGCATTGATGCTTGTTTATTGCTGAAATGCTTCCAGGATTGTAAATACTTTCCCTTCACCTGCGCTTGAGCGCGTAGAAGAGTATTCAATTGGTAAAGTCCACTAACCTGCAAGAGCACTCAAACTCTTTTCTTCTTTCTTCTGCGCTTCAAAATTTATCGCTTATTGTTAGAGGTTTCTGGTCTTTTTCCGGGTATAGATGGGGCAGGATTTATCCAGCTTGTAATCTACCCCTTCCAACTATCTCCCTTTTGCTCTCACTTATCTTCCTTTCTAAGTCGGGGAAACGATGATTAGTTGTCAGCTTTTGAAATATCTCGAATCATGAAAGCTCTTAAATGACCCGCAGTATGGCTTCCATGGCATTTCTTGGTCTATCTCAGCGAAAACTGGAAACAGTCTCTCCACCAAATTAATGTAACAAAGATTGTTGCATTTTTCGAAAATGGCTGTTAAAGTTATAAATTAGCACTTCACAGATCGCAGAAATTACCAAAGCTAGAATTTTAATTGGCATTGGCGATTTAACCGGAACTGGAAGGGTTGTAGAAGGGAGGCGGACCTTACAGGTTGACCAGTAGGATTGCAGAATAGTTGGAAAAGTTATGATTCCTCATTCCTGCATTTGGCAATAAGTATTGTGTGGCTTCAAGTGGCGGGCAATTAATACTAATATTTTCCAAGGTTCGATTCTGTCTCCGTTTATAAAAGACCTCATTGTTGCCGCTTCTTATCTAATCTAAACTTCTTCGCTGTTGATAGTGCCCTCAGTTTTTTATATTCGTTTTAAACACTCGTTCCAGTTCTTTGCCTGTGCGAAAAGAACGTCAAGGCTTGAACGATGTACAAGCCAAGTAATGTACATCGCAAAAACCGAAAGACATACCATCATCGGTATGTGTGTTAATGACAACCTCTGTTGGAATTGTCACATATTCGATGTCGTCAAGAACGTTGCGCAGTTTCTCGGTTATCTCTACATGTTCAAGGCATTCTTCACTCCTTCTGATCTTGCTACAATTTATATGGCGTTTATCCACCCAAACGTAATTGGTGCTCCTGGATAGGCCACAAAAACGAGTGCTACAGTTCAAATTTAGCCCAAGTAAAACCACCTAGTGGGATTGAGAACACCAATGTCGTTGAACCCAATTGTTGATATGATCAAAAGGTTATTCCCTGCGATGCTTAGTCCTAGCTAAACCCGCCATCCGCTTGGAAACAATGTGTTCGGTAGTGGGTTTTGTGGAGGGATCTTAAGTGACGCATGCTTACGGCAAACAACCAACAGTTCTGAAATTGTTTTATGTGGGCTAAATCTATTTGCAATTCTTCAGACTTGTTCATGTATACCTAGAATCTGCCTTCATCTTGAAGTTTGTGGTTTTTTTCCCGTTTACGGATCCCAGCAGGGATTAGGCTACCCACGCAGAAGATTCGGGAAGTGAGGAGTCATGTCTGGAATATTGCCCATTCTGACGAGTATCCTCCTGCAACCCTCAACAAAAACAAATGTGTTCTTGGTTGAGCTACAACATATATATTTAGTTTCCTGACATGATGAATGAAATTATGAAAAGGGCGCTGGGAAAGAATCGCGCTTGGGCCGCAAGGTGTAGTCTGAGCGTTAACCCAAGCAAAAGAAAACGGATGCTCTTTACCACTAAAACCCAAATACAAACCTTCAAACTACTACTTCTATCTCAGTTGTAGCTGAATATAGAACACCGGATTGAGGACTCAAATCAAAGTGGTGCGATCGCACTTATTGGTCCCTGGTCCATGGTGGCCCGCCCTAAACAAAGCTTACAACATCACCAAACTTTTACTGCTGCATTCCCGTTCAGATCAAAATCTTGGTCAGGCACTGTTATTGATGAATCCACTGTAACCATCTTCACTGACACGTCCAAAATGGACTGTGGAATGGGAGCGGGCGTCTTTTCATAATTACACACGTCCTTAACCTTCCGGATAAGGAAATGTATCCATTTTCAGGCCGCAATTAAGGCCTGACTGTCTGAACCAGGACTACGTCCAAGTTCGTCGAGGAGCGCGGACTAATACTATCCAGAGCAGGCCGTCGTTTTAGAACCTCTCTCATCTGAGTTCGCGGGCATAGGAACATAGGGGGGAACGAGAAAGCCGACGAGCTGGCCAGAACTGGTTCTGCGAAGGCAGAGTCCAGGTGGAGGAATCTGACGAACTGCGTCATATCTAGAAAGACTTGGCCCAAATATAACAAATCTAGAACACAAAAACTCATAAACAGAACGCGTGTGGATGTCGCTAGACTGGTGGCTGTAAGTACAGGCCACTGGGCGGTAGGAACCCACGCTGACAGGCTCAGCATACCCCACAACACCCATTGCCGTAACTGCAATGACGTTGTCCGGTTCTGGCTAAGGCTGGACGACGGGCGTTTGGAAAACCCTTCTTTGACAACCTTTCTCGGTCATGGGTCACAATGACATCATAATGTTTCTCAATTCCACCCAATATCCCTTATCCTAAGGTCCTCATGAGATGCCCCCTACCTACCTTGAAACCTCAATTGTTAACGTCGGTTCGGTGTTAGATCCGCAAAAGGGTCCTATCCCGAAAACAAGATGATTCGGCAAATGTGTTAAGTATGTTTTTTTTTTGTTAAAGAACGTAACGTAACGTCAATGCACAGCCAGCAAATATTATAAACTAAAATTGAAAATATAATTTTAACACCACTGATTAGGTTGTTAGGCCTGACTTATATTTTAAAAATGCCACGATTTCATAATCATAATTCCAGAGTTACTCACTTATCGTACGACAACTGCCTGTGACCTTAACAAAGCCTCCGGCATCCTATTGTTTGTCGATATCATGCATTTTTACTTAAGTCATGACATTCTTTAGATAACATCATTACATAAATAAAGAGCCACCAATGCGGTTCATACACTTGACTCTTAAACAGAAAAAAAAAACCAAAACAACATTAAACAAATAAACTCCGCACATATTTGGCCTTGACAAACATAATGTTCTGAAACAACGCGAATGAGTTTGCAAGTGCTTTGAACAGGTGCCGCGTCATGAGGTGACGCTGCTTTCCACCACGTTTTTTTTGTACGTAAACCGAAAACGTCATTGAAATAAAGTTTCAATTCAGTAGACCGGAAATGTCATGAAGCTGCCTTCACTTGGCTGGTTGGTGTTTGATTATTATTATTGGATTTTTTGTTTTTTTTTTTCATTTATTTACTTTTGTGTAAATAATTGATTGGAAATGCGTGCTTATAGTGGCGTCAGAAAAACCACACTAAATCAACAACAACAGCGACGGGGGGTATATATTTCACTGATTTTTTTGTATACCCTATTTAGGATATTAATTTTGACACATAGTTTGTAACACCCGTTAATATTCGTCGTAGACCCCTAAAAGTATATATATCAATGATCAGGACCAAAACCTAAGACTATTTAGCAATGTCCCTCCGTCCATCCGTCCGTCCGTATCAATTTTTGAGGCCTTTAAATTTATGCTAGGAAGCTGAAATTTAGAGCATATACTCCCTAGGGTCCCGAAATGGTAAAGTGTTAAAAGTTTTTAAATCCGCCCACTGCCACGCCCACAATTTAGAAAAAACCGTTTTAAGGCTTAAGTTAGAGAGATAGAGTATTGGAACCTTCACAAGATATGTAGGCACTGCCCTCCTTTATAAGACTGTCATATAAAATTGTTTGCCACGCCCACTTTTCGTGGGCTTTTTCCACTAAAATGCTGTTTTCAGCGAACATTTTCATAGAAATCGAAAAAAAATGTTTAACAATATATTAAGCCAACATTTTTCTCAATATATCGCCCATACAAAGTTTTTGACCACGCCCACTTTTTGGGGGCGTTTTTTGAAAAAAAAATTTCTATTAATTTCATAGAATGAAATAAAATGCTATCCATCATCTTCCTAATGCTTTTTTTCTTTGGGGCATATTGGGATATGGATAGGGTATCGTTCTGTTCGCCCCAAGCGGACTGCAGCCTTTCCTTATGTTTTTTTTTAAGTGGGTTTTGAGATATTTGCGTGGAGGATTTATCAGAGCCACCTACTTTCGAGGAAGAGGCGAGTTAATATGTGGGCATGTCAACAATTCCTAGACGTTGGAGAGTAGTTAGATTTTGATAAATGGGGATGGTACATGCTATCACCCTTTGAAGTTTTAGTATGTAGTTGCAATGTGATTGTTGCGCAGTCGAAAAAAATCTCTACGTCAATTTGTTTGCTGAGATACTACTTGCTTTACTTATCCGGTTCTGACCCGTGAAGGGTCCCTGCCTGAGACATGACGTTGCTAAGATACCGACTTTGAATTTGTTGCTTAATAAAAGATTTAGAGGATGAGAGGACGTTAGTTTAGGACCGAGTCCAAGTAGGATAAAACGTTTTCTCAACAATATTTGACAAAAATAGTCCAAAAAGGAATTTCCTAATCGGCAGTCGCGTTCCGTTTACCACCAGCTTTAAGCTGACTTTTGAATAGATTTTGACTCCAGGACTGGTAAAGCTACAACAAAATACTTGTTTCTGACTGATGACATCGATCGAAGTTACTCTTCTGCGGAATGATTGATTTTCCCACGATTAGCTTGCCGTCTCGCTTACTGAATAGAATAGCCCATTAAACAATTCCTGCATCAACACCTCCCACACCTCTATTTGCGGGTTCTGAAGATCTGCGACCCCGAAACCCATTTTTTTTTTGTTAGGCTGCAGTCACGAGTGTCGTTATTCTGACCGAGTTCTTCACATTTAAACAAGAATGCAAACTAAAGTACTCTGAGTATGTCTACAACGCCTATATGATGCACTTATGAATCAGCAGTTCTTGTGCGTGCTCGGGGAGTAATACCCGATATACACAAACACAAAGAGATAAGACGTTTGGATCGATTAACGGCGGTCGGATCATCTGGGGGAATTTGGCAGTAAGAATAACTCTAAATTCAAACCCTCGATTCGGCTCACGATTGGTCGTACTCCTACAGCTCCGCAGCTTACTGCGACTTCCTGGCAAACAAAAACTTGTATTTCAATATAAGAACCCTAGAAGCGCAGGACGTTATAGAATGTATCGCACGAACTTTGAACGCATCGCTCATCAGAACCGAACTACGGGAACAATGTGATGAACTTCCGCCAATTCCCACTCTTTTACCCCATCGGTACTGGTTGCGAACTAAATGGAAAATGTCTTCACCTGGTCGTTGCCATTCATCGGCAAAAAGGTCACGGAAATATACGTCAGCCGCCTACCGAAGTTGAGGACGAGCTGCCTTCGCAGTTCGGCACGCGTACTTTCGGTCTTTGGAGTTGGACTCGAACGTAAGCAGACATGTACAGCTAAAATTGCTCACACCAACCAGATCCCAGTTTTATCTGGTGGCAAACAGTCCCTACGAATCCAACGTACCATTGCGTAACGGAAACCATAATATAATTAAATAAATTTTAAAACAAACATAGCTGCTTCTAATATTACTGGGTTCTTGGAAAACGTAGTAGTATGATTCTGACATTGGAAAATGTGCAATTTAAATATTTGCAAGTCAGCACTGTCTACCGAAAAATATAATTAAAAGCGCGGGTTGTTGTCTTACTCAGCCACTTATATATTCGAAAAAGAAGTCCAGTACGTGCTTGTGTCTTTACACTGATCTAGTAATCTTTGATCCGATGTTAAACTTAGATCAGCAAATGTTTTTTGACCTTTTAGGTTCTTTTGTGCTTAGTGCCAGAGATTTGCTTAGGTAAGGATACTTTCCTAATGTAGCTGATGATACTAACAGTGTTAATTGTTTCCCTAATAAAAGATTTGTTTGTTAAACCGTACATGGCCGGGCATTCACTTATTATGTGCTCAACACTCTCGTCTTCTTCAAGATATAGCCGGTACTCCGCTGAATCAGCTAGGGGCATTTTATAGAAGTGGTATCACAGTCTGTGATGACCTGTCCAATTAAATTTTTTATATCGTTCCAGAGTAATTTTTTGGACAGAAAGGTTCAGGTTCTAGAAAAGGGGTCTCTGAGTCTTATATGCGAAGTTCGTCGCCTTTTTTGCTCCCTTTAATTCCCTCAAAGCTATCAACATCTTTGTTATCATTTTGTTTGAGTTCGATAAGCAAAGGGGGAAACGTAGTGTAGTAGCTTTTCCATTTACGTGGCACTTAGCTTTTGAAGGATGTCAAACTACTGCACTACTGATTTTGAGTCAATGATGGATGAGCTAAGTGCTTTTATAACTGCTTGGCTGTCCGTGAATTTATGGATGCTTTTGAATACACTGGGACATGTTAGACTATGTCTTTTCCCGATTCAATAGGAGTACAGCATTCATTTTTCCTTTTTTGCTCTAAATATAGATACGGTTCCAAAATCAATTCACTATTTGGTGTCCGTTAGTTTTAAAGACTTACTGACTTATTCAGCCTCTCATCGTTTTGCAGAATTAAAAAAATATTCACCCAAAGGTTTTATTTAAAATGTAGAGCTGCAAAAGACTGCAATCATTACAGAACGCATTCATTGAAGTCACTCAAAAAATATTCTTTTTGCTCTAAATCAATTCAATTGACTTCTATTGAACTGTCAAATGGACAAGTAAGCCATCTGGCTGAAATTAAAAAAAAAAGAATCCATTTGTTTGAGTGCTTTGTATTCATTGAAGTCACTCTAAAGTCAGATGCATTCAATTTTTGAAAGAAAGTTTGTGAATTCATTCAACCTTTCGAAGGTTTTTAACTCGGTGATTGCGCACAGTTGACTGAAGTCTTTAAAATTAGTGAATTCATTTATATTTGCTCAATCGGAAGTCACAATTGAATTGAAACTGAATTCAGCATTCTCTGATATAAGCCTTTCATCGTTTCGCAGAATTAAAAATATATTCACCCAAAGGTTTTATTTAAAATGTAGAGCTGCAAAAGACTGCAACCATTACAGAATGCATTCATTGAAGTCACACAAAAAATATTCTTTTTGCTCTAAATCAATTCAATTGACTTCTATTGAACTGTCAAATGAAAAGTAAGCAATCTGGCTGAAATTCAAAAAAAAAGAATCCATTTGTTTGAGTGCTTTGTATTCATTGAAGTCACTCTGAAGTCAGATGCATTCAATTTTTCAAAGAAAGTTTGTGAATTCATTCAACCTTTCGAAGGTTTTTAACTCGGTGATTGCGCACAGTTGACTGAAGTCTTTAAAATTAGTGAATTCATTTATATTTGCTCAATCGGAAGTCACAATTGAATTGAAACTGAATTCAGCATTCTCTGATATAAGCCTTTCATCGTTTCGCAGAATTAAAAATATATTCACCCAAAGGTTTTATTTAAAATGTAGAGCTGCAAAAGACTGCAACCATTACAGAATGCATTCATTGAAGTCACACAAAAAATATTCTTTTTGCTCTAAATCAATTCAATTGACTTCTATTGAACTGTCAAATGAAAAGTAAGCAATCTGGCTGAAATTCAAAAAAAAAGAATCCATTTGTTTGAGTGCTTTGTATTCATTGAAGTCACTCTGAAGTCAGATGCATTCAATTTTTCAAAGAAAGTTTGTGAATTCATTCAACGTTTCGAGGTTTTTTAAGTCGGTGATTGCGCTCAGTTGACTTAAGTCTTTAAAATTAGTGAATTCATTTATATTTGCTCAGTCGGAAGTCACAATTGAATTGAAACTGAATTCAGCGTTCTTTGATATAAGCCTTTCATCGTTTCGCAGAATTAAAAATATATTCACCCAAAGGTTTTATTTAAAATGTAGAGCTGCAAAAGACTGCAACCATTACAGAATGCATTCATTGAAGTCACACAAAAAATATTCTTTTTGCTCTGAATCAATTCAATTGACTTCTATTGAACTGTCAAATGGACAAGTAAGCCATCTGGCTGAAATTAAAAAAAAAAGAATCCATTTGTTTGAGTGCTTTGTATTCATTGAAGTCACTCTGAAGTCAGATGCATTCAATTTTTCAAAGAAAGTTTGTGAATTCATTCAACCTTTCGAAGTTTTTTAACTCGGTGAACGCGCTCAGTTGACTGAAGTCTTTAAAATTAGTGAATTCATTTATATTTGCTCAGTCGGAAGTCACAATTGAATTGAAACTGATTTCAGCGTTCTCTGATATAACTAAATTTTTTATGCTACAGAACTGAAGAACTGCATAAATGAGCGGCTTTTCCCTTTTTCAAGACGTCGAAGAAATGTCTTTCGGCAATAAAAACACAGCTGCTCCTTTTTCGTGGAATAAAACTTTCGATATCTTGAAGTGCGTATGTCTCCGTAAATAAAGGGTGACCCATCTTTGTTTATGGGTGTGCTTTGTAGCCCAAACGGTGCGTTCTTTGAAAATAATATTTGCCCGAAATGGCGTATCCACCGCGCCTGATGTACGCAAATTTGTGTAAAAAGTTCGTGAGACTGGTATGCTAGTGGACAACCTGGTCCCCCTCGTCGTCGTGCAGACGAGAATGTGGCTGCTGTAGCCGAGAATGGAATGGTGGCATTATTGGACCATTTTTCTTCGAAAATGAGGCTGGAACCACGGTGGGCGTTACAGAGCCATGTTGACCAACTTTTTTTTTTATTAAATTTGAAGACATTGATTTGGACGATCTGTGGTTCAGGCAGGATGACGCGCCATGTCACACAGCTCATGCCGCAATCGATACTTTGCGCACCAAATTTCCAAATCGTGTTATCAGCCGTCTTGGCCATTTCAATTGACCGTGTCGGAGCTGTGATTTGCCCCTTTGGACACTTTTTTTTGTTTGAGAACCGTGAAGGACCGATGTTATGCCAACAATCCGGAAACTATTCAAGCACTTAAGGCCAATATCATTCAAACAATCCGTGGGCTACAGCCCAAAACCATCAACAAGGTCTTGAAAGGCAGCTAGTTGAACGACGTTGTGTTCCATAATTAATGGGAATGTTTGCTCTTACTAATAATGCCTAATGCTTTTGCATTTTTCAAAAGAAACTTGTATTTGGCCCACTTTGAGTATTGGAAAACATTTAATAACAACTGTGATTGGCATAAAATTCTTCCTTTCCACTAACTAATCCTTCGCTGTCGACAAATGATCCCTAAATGTCTTAACCCACCTAACCGTATTCGAACCTAGAAGACCACTAAGTGCATAAGAAAACTAATTAATTCCATACATAGTATCTGCCCAACAATGTTCACGTACGACTTCATCTTCATAATCGATGTTCGTCGAAAAGCTTGCATGCCCAAACCTGCTGAGTGGACCAGCATCTAACATCCCCAAAGTAATCAACGACCTCCTCCCGTCCAGAGCTAATTTACAAAACGAATTTAACCCTTCCGACAACCACCCACCCACCCGAGGACAAAAATCAATTCGCCAGCAACTTTATTACGAAATCGTGTTTTCGAGCGAGCAATACACACTAATCTACAGCAAAAATGAATTCATGTCGATCCATAATTTCCTTCGAAATGGACGACGACGCATCATCATTACGACGACGACGACGACATGAGAATCGTGCACAGGCACTGCACACTCTTTGCACTCATAAAAACATGAACTTTTCATGAAATGGTCGTTCCGCTCAAAAAGAAACAAACAGTTTCCTCATTGAAAACATTAAAAAACACAAAAAAAAAGAAGACAACAACAAGTGTCAAATTTATTACCTGCTATCGATCATGACAGGTAGAATACGCGCATTCAAATTCGTATTCGTATTCGTATTCGTAACACGGAATAAATTTGACAAATGTCTTTTGGCGTCTGTCACAGTCGCAGTCACACCTTTTCCAAATGTTTCTATAGAACAGAAGAGAAAAAGGTTGGTTTTGACACAGTGTGCTAAAAAAAACCAAAAGACTTATCTGAAGTGCGATTTGACAAAGGGCTGCTCAGATTTCTACCTGTACCTGATTTTTTTCTATCTGATTCGACCGCCGATGAACACCTGATAGTTTGTTTTCTGTTGGAAACGTATTGATTACCTGTGCTGCTGCTGCTGGCTGGGAGTTCAATTGGGAAGTCGATGACAGCAACGTGTATAATAAAATGCGGCCGCGGCGGCATTTGGGTAATATTTTCGGAGAAATGATGAAGCTAATAAGCTTATTAGTCACGCTCTTGACAATAAGAACAAAAAAAAAAAATATTAAAATAGGATTTGGAACGAAGAAGGAGGAGGAGGAGGAGGGAGGGAGGGAAACAATAAGTACCCGACAATGGAGGGTTTAATGTATGAGAACGGGTCACATAAGTGTGTTTTTTTTTATTTTTGAACTGAAATACAATTACGACGGAAAGCAGTACATAATATTGCGCAATAATTATGTCACTAATCGGATAAAGATGTTACGTCGAGTGCTGTTGACTTTCTTTGCTAACGTTTCATCTTCTTTAGGGACGATTTGTTGGATGTATGAGTGTTGTCGGATTTTTGTTGTGCAATAGAATCTGAACAACTAGGTAATTCGATGAAGATAAAGCGCGGCAGTTAGAGGAAAGTCGTGCAACAAGGATGACAAGAGTGCTTAGAGAAGGTAGTCGTCGAAGCTGTCGCACTGGGTCTTAGGTCCGCACTGAAGTTATAGATAAGTAAGCATGTCCTTTGTATTAATTTATCCATCAATACTGATTAGGAGCTACGTACGATGGGGCAACGTGCCACATTTTGCATAGAGCAAAGCTGTCTGAGGCATTCGAAGTACAAGGTGGGGTTCGACAAGGCTGCATTCTGTGACCAATATTGTTTTTATTGGTGATAAGTGATGTAGATAATGGATTCGATGAACTCTTACATCCAAACTCAATAATCTGGACAACGCTGACGTGGTATGCTTGCTATCTCATAGAATAATGGATCTTCACCAAATGACTGAAGAGATATCGTTGAGCTGAAAATTAATTTGGCAAAAACAATAATGATCAGCCCAAGACCGAACTAATTAACTCATACAATTTATAATGCCTTCGAAGTCTGGTCTCAACAGATGCCGGAACCGAACGGGATATACTCAGCCGAATATCCATGCTATCCACGATTTGGCATATTAATGCAATTAGCTTAAATACCAAGCTACGGCTGTTCTGTTCAAACGCTGAATCCGTGCTGCTGTATGGATACTGGTCACACTTAGAGAGCGACCACTACTATATCGGGGAAGCTGCAACCGTTCGTTAATAGGTGCCCACGCAACATCTTAAGGACTTTCTGGCTGAACCGTATCTCAAACGAACAGAACGGGACATGAACCTATAGACACAGCTATGCAGTTAAGAAAATGACAGTCAGGCATTCCGAAAAGATGACAGATCCATGGCTAACCATGCGATGCAATAAGACCCGCAATCTAAGGATGACATAATACGCAGCGGTCCTAGGAGTACATGGTGAAGAACTGTCGAGAATGCAGCACGGCAAGTAGGAAAGAGTTGGGAGAACTGAAGGCACATTACCAGAAACCGCACACGATGGCGCTGTAGAAGCCCTAGAACCCACAGGGGGATAGCGGACGTAAGCAATCTGTCTTGAGGAAATCCGACAAAGTTTAAACGTGGCAGAAATGACTGCAATCCCTTAAGTGGCCTGTCTAAAACATTAAGAATTCGACATCGTCATCGGTTCCGATTATCATTTATAATGAAATCTCAGCTGTCAACTCTATAGATAAAGGAAAACTGCTTGCAGCTATCTCAAATGCTCGTTATCTCCTCCTGTCTCAAGCACGTAGATTTCTCCACTTGTACAATGGCGAGAGTATTTAACATACAAAAAATCTTCTTCTTAAGAGAGTTTCTTCCAAGCGTAAGATTTAAGAGGGAACCAATACGTAAGATTTCCTATTTTCAGTATTCTTAAGTCCGTTCCTCCTTTCTCTCCTCCTACCGGCTTAAGTAACTAAATAAGTATATGAAGTGGAGCATGGAATAACAGGACTTTTTCACGTCTTGCCTCAGCTGCTCTGATTTTATTTTCATTATTTTTTAAAAAAAAAAAAACACCCCCAAACTGGGACTTGGGCTTGCAGAAACAAATCACTTGAAGCAATCGCTTGTATGCAAGGACGTTTCGGGTCGTCACACTGTGCAAGTTTTGTTCTCTGCAAACATTTTACTTGCTGCGAGCACTTTCCTCGAATAGTGTGACGGGACCTTAACTAAATTTGGATTTAGAAAAACGACAATATCCTAGAGAAGTGACGAATTCGCATCAGTTTCATAGAAACGAAATGTTTTGTTAGCCCTTAGATAGTTGCACGTGTATACTTTTTAAGGTCTCCACATTAATTTATCGCAAGCATTTTTCAACCTCTCCAAATTTAGAATATTTCCAACGAATTTGAGTCTTTCATCAAAGTTTGTTGTTCAAAGTCTGACTGGTTCCCTTTTTTTTGTTTTATAATTTGCACGTGCAAAAGGGATTGTAGCACCCTTATAATGTTATAGTAACACAGCACGGGCGTTAAGGAAATGAGGGATTAGAAGAAAGGATGAGAAACCGATGTACATTGATTTTAAATGTTTGTAAATTGTAATGGTCAGGAAAAACAGAGTGAGGCGGAGCATTCCACATTCGTGTTGCACGGCAGAGGAACGAATCCTTAAATTTCACGGTTCGACCGAATATAGGCTTTAGGGTGAACTGATGAGCATTCCTGGCGTGGCGAGTATTACGGTTGAAGTTTTGAAGGGGAGGAATGCAACTGGCTATTTCGTTTGAGCACTTGTGATGGTAGTATCGATAGAACAACGATAGGCAGGAGACATTACGACGATGACTAAGAGTCGCAATATCTCGGTCGCCAATAAGTTTTATCGCGCGTTTTTGAATTCTGCTAAGTAGCTCCAAATATGTAATTGGTGCACCGGACCAGATATGAGCGTTGTACTCCAGTTTTGGGCGAATAAACGCCCTGTAGATTCTAGCCAGATCAGAAAGGAGTAAAAGATTTCTTTCATCGCTTTAGGAAGCCTAGACACCTCGCAGCGTTTTTGGCGACGTCGAATATGTGGTCATTCCAACGAATGACACATTGTCATTAACACACATACCGAGAATGGAAAGTCTTTCGGATTCAGCGATGCAAGTGCCATTCATGGATAATGGCAGAGTATTGAGGTTTCGCTTTAGTGACAGAAGACATCATTGTGTTTTGGAAGCATTAAATTCCACTCTATTGGTTTTACCCCACTCAAGAATGCTGTCAAGATCGGAATTTAATGAGCTTAACATACGTTGCCCAGGAAACGAATATGTAAAGCTGAGGATACTGTCATCGGCGAAGGAATGAATAGGATTAGAAGTAACAGAGAGTAGATCATTTTAAAATATTAACGCAGAGAGGATATGAATGAAGTAAACAACTAGATACGATGATGGAAAAATCGAGAATGAATAATTCTTTATTGGTATTTAATTAGAGACAGGAATAAATATCTGATTAAATAATAAACTAATCAATTTCAAGTTCCCCGAGGCCGCGAATAATTTGAGTTAGCCAAGTAATTCGAAGAATTTTTTAAGAAATATTGAGTGAAGGAGTGATTGAGATCGTCGAAGAAGATTGAAAGTGGAAGATGGCTCAAACGACACACTTGCTTTAGACCAAATTTCGATTAAACCCAGTTTAACCACCTTAAAGCTTAGTTTTTGTATTTAATTAAGTATTTTCGGTTCGAAGGCCGAATTTAAATTTATGAAAAAAGCTTAACTTTTTTTTAATCCCTAACCCAGAACGTATGGGTGCAGTGGCTTAGTGGTTAAGTGCGTTGGACCACTAAGCGAGAGTTCGCCGGTTCAAATCCCGACCTGTACCACCTGAAAGTTTTTATTCGCTGCCCCACCTCTTGCGAACGTCTGACAAACATCCAAGAGTAAGAAATGTCACGAGAAGCTTCTCAAAATTAAATTGTCGTTCGGAATCGGTCCCTCCAAAAATATAACTTCGCATACACAATGGTTGGAGAAGCTCGGCTTTAGGTCCTGTATAGGCCGTTTACGCCTAATATTTATTTTATTTTTATTTCTTAACCCAGAACGTACGTGTTTTAGTAAAGGGTGATCCATTTCGAGGTTCCCTACTTTTTTAAAGAAAAAAACACAGAAAATTCAAATTTAATGGAGAATGTTTATTATCATTTGAAAGAACATTCTTTGGCATTTATTTTTTGAAGATTATGTCTATCAAATGTTGGCCGTTGCTACGTCGCAGATGGTCCATCCGTTGAGTCCAATTTTCGATCAGTCGTTCGAGCATTTCGACTGGTAACTGGCGAATGACACGCGTGATGTTTTCCTCCAAGGCCTGAATCGAAGCGGGTTTGTCGGCATAAGCTTCTGACTTTACATATCCCCACAGGAAAAAGTCTAACGGTGTGATATCACACGATCTTGGTGGCCAATCGACCGGCCCAAAACGTGAAATTATGTGCTCACCGAAATGTTCTCTCAATAAGTCCATTGATTGATGCGATGTTGGGGAAGTGGCGCCGTCTTGTTCGCCGAGATCACGAGCTTCAATTTCAGGCATCAAATAGTCGGTTATCATGGCACGATAACGGTCGCCATTGACGGTTACGTTCGCACCGGCATAATTTTTAAAGAAAAATGGACCGATGATTCCACCGGCCGACAAACCACACCAAACCGTTGTTTTTTCTGGATGAAGTGGCAGTTCTTCAATCTCTTCAGGTTGCTCTTCGTCCCAAATGCGGCAATTTTGTTTGTTTACATACCCATTGAGCCAGAAATGGGCCTCATCGCTAAACAAAATTTGCCTCGAAAACGTCGGATCTTCTTGGAACTTTTCAAGAGCCCATAGAGCGAAGCTATGTCGCTTGGGAAGGTCGAGCGGCTTCGCACGCTTTCAATTTAAGATCTTGACGTAAAATGCGCCAAGTCGTTCCATACGTTAGTCCGAGTTGCTGCGAACGGCGCCGAATCGACTCTCTACGGTCTTCGTGTGCACTCTCAGCTATATTTTCTTCACAGCGTGCTGGACGTGGTCTATTCGGTCGAATATTATCCAATAATGAATGCTGAGTCTCAAAATGGGTGATGGTGTTGCGAATAGTACGCTCAGTAGGCCGATTACCATAAGTTAAGCGAAGTGCACGAAACACATTCCTCACAGAACGTGAATTTTCATAATAAAGTTGAACAATTTGTAAACGTTGTTCACGCGTAAGTCTTTCCATTATGAAATGCCAAACAATACTAAACAAAAATAACATGACAGCATGACACGACTCACACGTGATCTGTCAAAAAAGGCTATTGAAAAAAGTATCTCTACTTGGATCACCCGTTATTTAGTCGGCTGAGTCATTTTATCTCTAATCCATTCTTGTAGAAATTTAAAAAAAGTAACAACAATTTTCACTGTTTGTTTTCCCAATTTCCCGCGTTTTTCAATATCAAAGCCATGTACCTACGAGCACTGGTCTAAACCGTCTTACGTAATCCGATTGAATCATTGATTTTTGTTGTTGTTTTTTTAAGTTTCAAAAAGTTACATACACGTTCTTTTTCAGTTATCCATAATTGTTTTTTTTTCCTCTTTCAAAACACTGATCCCACACATTTAATAAACACGTCGACCATCCCTCAAAGAAGTACTTAAACGTGTAGGCAAGCGCCCCCTACGCTTCGCATGAGCAACACAGTAATGAAAAACAAACTTTATTATTCAATTTTAATAAACTTTTTGCACAAAAAAAAAAACAAAAAAACAAAACAAAAGCAAAACTTACACACATCTGGCAAAAGAGATTAAGTAATACGTTTTCTTATCGAAACACTCCAGTCGAGTCGTCGAGTCGAGTCAAGCGAACTATAACTCCTCGACGGTGCCGACAACGATTAAAGACACGAAACCCCAACAGGAATGAATGAGACAGGGAAGCGGGGCGCGTACGGAGTTTTGTTGTGAATTTTGTAACCAACCACCCACTTTAATTGACAGTCCTCGTTCACAGTGCAGAGTGCACCACATTTTGTCCTCCATGGAAAATGCAAAGTATCTGCGCGCTACCATATATCTGTATCTGTATCTTTATCTCTATGGCAAGCGTTTTATTAACAAGTTATTAAATATCAAAGGTTCTTCTGTGTTCAGCAGCAAACGGTTGGTCGCAACAGCACAGAGGCACAGCAGCAGTGCATTCTTTGCGGTTGGGCAAGTGGAAAACCTTTATTACGGTCTGAAATGAACGCGTCGCAGATTCAAGTGGCGGAATTGTTTCCCAAGTAAATCGCTTGAAGCATCAATTCACAGCGGCCCGGGACTTGAATTCAATTGTCGTTCGGGCTGGGCTCAATCAAGAGTCGAGATTTCGAAGGTGCTATGCCAGTGTGTGTGTGTCTCACTCAATTCTAAAGTGGAATTAGATACAACTGTTGAATGTATCTGACTGTGAGAATTGGATTTTTTTTTTTTTTTTAATTTCGTTGTTAGAGAAAGGCGCATTGTCACGATGACAGGCGTGGAGATAATTATCCATCGTCTGGTTGCTGTGACATGAGTAGTGTTGGGTATTATACCTACCTACTGATGGGGCTGAGAACAAGTCGCAAGTCGACGAAGTTGTCGTAGAGTCTTTCGCTGAAGAGTTTTGTCTTTTGTCGTCTGCACATCGTTACGCTCCAATTGGGTTGGACGTTTTTTTTTTGTTTTGGTGTTCTTGAAGCGAAAACAAAGAATTTCAAACAGATTAAGAGAACCTATTAAGTGGTTGCGATGGAGATGTTAAATACGATCGATTGGTTGTTTAGAGGATAAAGTGCTGTTGAGCCTCATCAACCTTGACATCGAGACACGTTAAAGAAGGGGCTGTGACGTGCGATTGGCCCATCACATTCGTGTAGCATTAAGCGGTTTATTGAGGAATTGTGGAACCTCTTTTGGGCTAGCGAGACCACCGCTAATTGGCACGCTCTTCAGGCGGAAATGTATCGGAATACATAATTCCTAGAAAGCCAATAGAGAATTTCTTTTCCCGTATGTAAAGAAAGACGCTAGGCGAATACATTCTATTTAATTACTTGGGGTCAGACCTGTTAACACTTGGAAAATCTGTTTTTTTTTTAATTCTAGATTCTTTGGTCATTGATTTTAAATATTGTTTTCTTCTCTCTTTTGCAGGTAAGATGTCATGCATACGTACATATATTTAGGTAGACAAAGGTGAGTAGATAGGCTTTAAAGGCTTTCAAACTCTGTTATAATGGAAGTTAACAACTACTAGCGGCCGACCTTCACGGCGTTTGTCTTCTGCAGAAGAAAAGTGCCCCCGTCCAATGAGGTTACTTTCCAATATTGACATGCTGCAGAGGTACGATTGTAGGATAGGCCGCAGCTGGGCGAGCCACTTTTCATTTAAAGTCATTCTAATGCCAAACTAATCCCGACTACACTTGGCATCAATAAACCTGCGTTCAAAAGAAAACTATAATAGTTCTGCTTTGAACGGCTTTGGGACACGTGATACTTTTTGGGACAAAATTTAGACAGGTTCGAATTTTTGGAGCCGTGGGAATTTTTAGGACAAATAAAGGGAAGTCCTTGGGACATGTGAGTGTTTTTGGGACGCCAGAGGACGCGTAGGAATTTTTGGGACAGTTTCGGTGGGATGACGTTGGGACAAGTGTGAATTTTTGACACGACATTGGGACTTCTTGAACTACTTTGGGACACGCAACCATTTTTGGGATACCAAAGGACGCTTTTGATTTTTTGGGACAGTTGCGGTGTTAAGACTTTTCGACAAGTGGACATTTTTGGGACAATCTTTTCACCCAAAGAAAGAGATATTAAATTAAATGATGTCTCCAGAGATGGGTGGAATCTTATTACGAAAAAAAAATAGAAAGGCAAAGAGAGTTTGTGCGGATTTCCACCATCAGCTCGTACGAAGGTTTCCTGATTAAACTGCATTCGAGGATATACTCACTTGGGCCTGGGATTCATGACTACTCCTTCTGTTAAGTTTGGTTGAAGTGGCTTCAGCAAATACCATATGGTCTGTTGTCATGTCACAAGGATCAAGGAAAACATTAGATCCTTAATAGTTAAACCAGTTGCAGCCTCTGTGCTAAGGAGACGTCTAATGCGAATATTAGAAAAATCACTTAGATCTTTGTACAAAATGACTCCAAAACGGACCAAATGAGGTGGAAGATATGTAGTTTCCTCCGTCCCCTGCAAAGCCGTTTGAAAGGCGTTCACTCTTAAGTAAGTCATTTTGAAGCTGTTTTTGGGACAATTTGCACTGAAGTTTTTGATATCGGAATTTTGGTGGCATACGTATTTCAAATCCGACTTTCCATAAGTTGAAGAATTATATTGTGAAGAACGTGTGTGTGTCTCTAGTGACAGCAATACTGCCCTTAAAGCTTTTCTAACGATTAATAAACTTCGACTCAAGAAGTCTTTAAACTTGATTGGAAGGCTGAAAACACTGAATCTTGATCATTTTCTGAGTCTGAGGGCCTCAGCGAATGCACAAAACCTTCGGTGAATTGGAGGCTCGGAAAGTCCATACCGGAGTATAACTTCTTCACAATCGTGGAACTGGCTTGGACTTCGAAATCCTAATACACAGCATTATAGTTGGTGAGACTAACAAACGGGCACAGCAACCTATTAAAAAAAGGCTTTTCAACTCGACCTACAAACAAAATGTAGTAATCTGAGCAAAAGATAGTCGAAGTCACAGCAATAATTTTGGAATCTATTAGTTTGGTGTTCCTTATGATATCGAACCTTTGGATTTCGACTGGAATTTGAATTAGTCTATTAACCGTAGAGCCTTTTGGCTTTTTTGACTATATTCATGTCTTGGTGAAGCACAAAGACCATGGATTCATCGGACAATTTTTTTTCCCAGAAAAAGGAGACCCTTACTGTGCCAACTAAACAGGCTTTAATAAACCTAACATACGTAAAGATTTGGTCTGTCGTCTTCTGTTAATGGGCCTGAAAAAATTTATCAATGATTTCGTTGGACGCTATTATTGCGGTCTTCAGCCGGGCAATTTACAATTGAAAAATTATTTAGATTTCTGGAGAAATCCAAATGAGCTTGGACTGATATAACCAGCTTATAGTGCGCAACTGAAGGCAACCCCAGACCGCAAAAATTGAAAAGGCTTATTTGTTTAGGCCCGGGTTTACTTGGGATTGTTTAAACAAAAATAATAAAATATTAGGCGTAAACGGTCCAGATATGACCTAAAGCCTAGCTTCTCGAAACATTGTGGGTGCGAGAAGCTTCTCATGACAGTCTTTGATGTTTGTGGTGGTACGTGTCGGATTTTAACCCTCGCTTAGTTGTCCAAAGCACTAACCCTGACTTGGGACTGTAGGGCAGCCTTAACTTCGCAAGGAATTTAAAAACCCATCTGCTTAGCAAAATATAAGTACTTAGTGTTGCTGAGAATTCATCATTCATGTTAGTGAGAATTCATCTTAGGCTGTCGAATTTTTATAGGAACTTATTTCGCCGCCTGATTGGATTTGCATATTGACAAATTGAGGCTTAGTAGTTGATGAAATGTTATGAGTCTACTTGAAATTCGTTTTCTGATCTGCTCATGCGGTTCGATCTCATCTTCTTCTTTCCTAGACGCTGCCGGAAAACGATAGGTAATAATGTGTCGGTGGCAACTCACGCGGCCTCGTGATCAACTCGTTCCAGCGTTCCTAGCTTTTCTAGGTCAATATCGAAGTTCTTCATCATGTTTGTAGTGTCGCACCCGTTACCAGAGAGTGGATAGGAACTCTTCTTGATTTGACGTTTAAGACTCTCAATTTCATTGACAATAGTTTTCGCCCACTAAATGAGCGTGAAATAAAAATCACTTGAAAAAATCAGAACTCAAGTGAAAGTTACACTTAAGCGCGGGTCTTAGAAACTGATTATTGTCAACCAATTCACCTTCGCCACCCACCAGCACATTTGAGTGCAACAGAAAAACGCACACACAATCTATGAATCTATTTGGATTTTCTTTTGCACTTCATATTTCTAATGATTTCGCATCTTTTCCAACGATGACGACGACGACGTTTCTCTTTAAACCAAAACACAAGTGGGAGTGCTGTTGTGTCGACCACCTTAAGCCACTACTGTCCCAAGGCGCGCGCGACTTATAGACTTGAAGTTGAAGATCAACTCATTAGTATTCGCCCGTCTCGCAACGCATGCTTTGCGGCCAGGCCAACAGACGAGAAATCCATTTTGCGGAATATACATTTGCGGTACAAAAACAAAATGAAAATCCCATTAATAATTGCAGAATTCACTTTAATGGTTTTGCAGTTTTCACTTTGCCCTCGTATAATTCCTAAATGCGGTCGCCTGCCGAGGTAAGCTGAGGTGAGGTGAGTTGTGTATGGCTAAGCTATACCTACTATGGATAGCTATTTATGGCTTAAATGTGCCATCAAGGAACACTAAAGTTTTCGACGCTATTGTTTTGCTATTCAGCGTGTTCATGTTACAGTCGGGTAGATGATGATGATGGGCAGGGGTGGGGACGGAAGACGGAATGCATTGTCGTTATGGCTTCCTTACCCTAGGGCTGTGCAAAGTGGCAGCACCAAAGGAGTAATGGCATATAATTAAATTGAAGAAAGATAATACTCTTTGGCAATTCCATTTCCTAGTGTCAAATGAAAGTTCGAATTCAAGTGCTGTTACAATGTGATTTTGAGACTTTGGAATATAAATAATTGCTCGTGGACAGTAGAGGATTGCATTTGAAATTCGAACTAAAGATTGCACTTTTGGGAGAAGTCTGCGAGAGTTCGAAAATGGAGATTTTGTAGATTTTATGGAGTGTTATCCTTTTAGCTGCAGACTGCAAGTTGAAGGCTAAATAGGGGGGAGAGAAGAGAGACTCTGGTGTATGTTAGTTTTAAACAATAAGGCAAATGTGGTGTGTTTCCACGTGTAAAAGGTCCTGAATTGATGTGCATTCTGCGATTTGCTAGAGTTTAGTGTTCGCAACTTTATGACCGTTTTCCTCCAATTTTCTGTCGTAATAATCGTCCCACCAGACAGGCCGTGCTTGCTACATAGTGCTGCGCTAGTACGACAACGATCCAATTGTACCGAAAGAATTGATGCCGTAAGTGCTTTAATTGAAAATGTGCCAAATGGAAATATCTCTTAGTCCACATTGTAGCGAGATTTGAGTCAAGATCTTGGCTTACACCCTTCCAAAGATCAAATTAACACAAGAACTTAAGCCACTTGATCATTTGAGGCGCTAACACTTCTTAAGTTAGGCTTTTTCGCTTTGCCAGAAAACAAAATATGCTCTATTGCACATCAACAAACCCATAGGCGCTTCAAGAAACTATTGCATCCACTAACAGGGACCGTGAGTTGTGCATGGAGCTTATGGACGATCAATGCAGTTCGCTTTCGTGCCTTGTTGGAAGACTTATTTTGGCCACGATTCGATGGGCTTGATATCAGTTATATGTGGTTCCAACAATTTGATGTCACATGCCACACAGCTAGTCAAAGAATTGTTTGAATGAAGGGGTGAAGTTTGCCAATCGTGTAATCTCGAGGAATGGTTCGGTCGAATGGCCGCTCATGGCCTGCTCCTGCGATTTAACGACGTTGGATTGCGTTGGTTTATGACAAATAAGCCAACGATGTTAGAGAAGTTTTGGAACAATATTGAACGTGATCAAAAGAACTGATCGTTGCAAACGTGCTTGCGGTTTTCATATAAACAAGTTTGAATTACGTACTTTAACTTAATGAATGCTAAATTGTTGTGCTCCAATTTAAAAACCCTTTCTCACTGAGTCGTTTCAGAAACAGACGGCCTCAAAAAATCTGCATCTAATGTTTAAACTATGTAAAGGGTGTTTTTTTTTAGAGGTTGGATTTTTGAATAGAGATAAAACTGACATTTTGTGGTCAAATCTGGCAACTCTAATGTCATTTATGTTCAGTTTGGTTTGTCATTTCATCATGAACAGACTGAGGCTTGCAAATCGTGCAAATTTATTTCGAAAATAATAGTTCTCTTCGCGAAGTTTACCGCAAGCTCATTTTGGGTTGAATGGCTACGTCAACAAGCAAAATTGCCGCATTTGGAGTGAAGAGAATCCACATGAGACACTTGAAACGCCATTACATCCACAAAAACTGACTGTTTGGTGTGCTCTATGGGCTGGTGGAGTCATTGGGCCATACTTCTTCCGAAATGATGCTGGAGAGTGAGTTACCGTTAATGGAGACCGGTTTAAAGCCATGATAACTGAATATTTTGTTCCCGAATTGGATGGCATGAATGTGGATGAGATGTGGTTCCAAAAAGACGCCGCTACATGCCACACAGCGCACGTCACAATCGATTTATTGAAGGCAACATTCGATGAGCGCATAATTTCGCGGAATGGACCTGTCAATTGGCCACCAAGATCGTGTGATTTGACACCATTGGATTATTTTCTTTGAAGATATGTAAAGGAGCTCACCTACGCCTAACATTCGTGGCGTTATTGCCGACATACAGCCCCAAATGCTTGAAAAAGTGGTTGAAAATTGGACTTCTAGACTTGTCTTTATTCGAACCAGCCGCGGCGGCCACATGATCGAAATCATATTTAAACATATAATTATCCTTCCAATAAAGCCAAATTGATGGACATTAAAACGATTTTCTTGTGTTTTATTTCAATTCGAAGTTATATACCTCTAAAAACAAACACCCTGTACAATCAAGTCAATTGAGAATAAAACGCCAGCCAAAAGCCTTACCCTTTGAAACTTAGAGTATGAAATGGGGGTTTGTTGTATTGTCAATATGTTAGAAGAAAGGATTTTGGAAAATTCGTACTCTAAGGGACACAAAAAAGGTGCAACTTTAACTTGCCATTACTTTCTCAAAACGTAGTCGGTTTATACATAATTGAAATTGAACGTTGACAATTCTCTACCGTCTTTTTTTTTATGTCACTCACCTTTCTATTTTATCCAGAAGCTAAGCTACTTCCAATCTTAAAGAAAGATTTTTATTCAAAACTGATTTCCTTTCCAAAAATCATTGTTTCTGTTCACTTCTCTGCGTTGGGCGCAGAAATTGTGCATCACTGTTTCACAACTCAAAAGAAGAAGATTTACGATTGCCCCTGAAATTTATGAATTTCAGAGGGAAAAGCTAATCTCGTTTGAAGTCTCTGAATTGGTTCATTCTTCTCGTTGACTCAATGTCAATCTTCTCTGTAAGCGAAGTTCTTATTGATTCGGGGCCAGAGAAGCGTAATATCCTGCCCGCTTTCACACAAGATCATACGCTTTCTATTAACCTGGAACATTAGTATGCCCGCCTCGTACAAGTACACAAAAATTAAGGGAAGAAAAACAAATCAAAATTTTTCCTCAAGTTTCGACGGGCTGGTAAGCGAAAAATGTCATTTCGAAAATCTAAAACTAGGATTTTAAAGCTTCATGATTCAAGTTTTTGGATCTTTAGGCCAAAGAAGTTTAGAAGCCACGGTTTCAACGCAATGCGATGAAAAAGAGCGAACAATAATTTTCAAATTTTTTAGTCTTTCCCCTTGTTCAACGGACTTCGTTAAATTTCAACGCAGAATTTGTGAAAAAGTTCCCAAAAATTGATATTTCCATTTTTATGAAGATTAAGTTGATTAAGGGGCACACTTAGGTGTACAAATTCTTAAAAACCGTAGCCTTTCCATCAGTAAGCTGCAGCCAATTTACCAAAATAAGTGGAAAAGTGTTTTTTTTTTAACTGAAATTGCAAATTAAAAAAATGTCTTGACTGATTTTTTCTTAGGAAATTTACGCCAGTTTCAAAAACTGCCCTTCAATCTTCTGTACGTTTACCGGTTGCTGAGATATCGATAGTTGAAGACAAATGTATCGTTTTTTGTTCAATTTCTGATATCTTTGCGACAAAAGGACGTAACAAAGAAATGAGAGCTGAATAAACAGGCTATCTGGCCCGGTGACGTGAAATAACGCCAAACGAAATAAAGCCAAATTCTAAAAATTTAGCATTATTTCCGTTCCAAAATGGAACCGTCTGCGGAAATAGGGTTGAAGTCTCTTAATACCGCCTAGCGGGCCACTCAGGTACTGTTGCCGTAGGCGCCTGCCTGACGAAAAGCACATTCCCTGAGCGGAGCAACGAAGCGGTACCTGCGCATGCAGAAAGAGGGTTGAAATCAATTATTCCCGCGTATCGAGTCAACAAGATACTCTTGCCAAAGGCGCCTTATTTAAAATTTGGCATTATTTCACGTCACTATCTAGCCCACATGAACGTTTAACTGAACAAAATGTTCCCAAGCCCTTGGAGCAACAAAAATATGGCATCGGAATCTGGGGATTCTGCGCTTGCAAAACGCGGAGGACGTCGCTTCTGCCGATTCCCATCTTTGGGATGACCAGCCTTTCCTCTGTCCTCTTTGGAAACAGGTCTATAGAAACAGCTATCAATGATACGCCTTCCCATAGCGCCGGTCCGTCCACTGCAGATCTTTATAGGTAATGCCTCATTTTGTCAAAGGCTGGGGCGGCCGCACCAGTTTTCTTTAGAATGTGGCTGAGGATCGCTGCCCCTAGGGCTTGCTCTATCTTCTTGCCACATTCCAAAGCATATTGTCCGCTTGGTTTCTTGGTGTCGACTACAGCTATCTGTAGAGGATTCTCACAGTATTTCTGAATTGCAATCCACCCGGGCCCGTTTTGTTATGGGCTCCGTGGATTGTGTAACGTCCACCTCTGGCTTCTGTTGGCTTTAGGGACAGTCTTAGCAGGGACGTCATCCGTTGGCCTTCCAGGCATGCGTCCTTTGTCCGCCGCGACTTTAGCCTTGCGTCGGATCCTTGGCGGTGACCTCGTGGTAACGTCATTGGTTATCGTGTCTCTGGCCCACTCAAGCGAAATACGCTCCTTCTGAGTGAGGGAGGATCTTTCTTTACGTGTAAGGATGCCATTTATAGGTTGAATAACCTCTTTCATGCTAAACCAGGCATTATCTTCTTCAGTCTGGCCTCATTTGTGTTCCCGTATTTCCCGTCGGATTCATCTAGTAGCTGTTCCTCTCTCTCACCTTGGAGATCTTCTCATCTTCATCTCAATTTTCTGCGAGTGCAACACGAACTTAAACACACTTTAATTTGTAAAGTTCATTTGCGTAACGTTAGTCTACATGAATTATCGTTGATTACGGTGGAAAAACTTCAAACAAGTATGTTCTCCAAAATCATTATCCTCTCAAGGACAAGTAAAAACAAAATAAAACACGAAGGATATGTATGTATTACCGAATGAATAAAATCCACTTAGGAAAACTAATAAATAAAATACTCACCACCATATTGCCAATGCTTAATCCATAATCACACACTATACATGGACGTTCAGAGCATCCCCCAAGGCTATTCCATGCTCTCCCTTTGCTTGTAAATCACCTTGTTCAGCTAACCATATAAAGTTATGGTTATTTCCATACATAAAGCTATATTTTCATTTTCCGCGTAACTAGGACAATGGACTTTGGATCGACAAAGGCGCCATCATCTCCACTTCACCATCCAGGGCAGGGCATCTGTTACTCCAAGCAACACCAAAATGGCGGCGTCGTCAAATGAAACATCCAAAAAAAATGTAGTAAAACAAAGTCCTGCTAAATTTGATTGTGAATTGCGTTCGCGTCTCTATGACGAACCAGATACAGCAAAAGCAACAGCCAACCCTCAGAGCGTACAACCCCTGTTTGTCATCAAAAAACATTTTCAAAGGAATATTGTCATATTGTCACCCCATGTTGCAAGTACACACACACACTCACTTTACTGCAAACGTATTTTTTGCCATAGAAACACCAACAACCCACTCACTATACTATTCTGCTCACCCTCGCGCTCTTTTAACACTGCGTCTCTGCGTCTGCATCTGATGCATGCAGGACATTTTCAATGGGCCACTACACTCCCACTCTGACTCTCTGACTAAGAGTTTGACGCAAAACAGAACAAAACAAAAAAAAGCATTTGTCGCTAATTGACTGTGGAAATTCATATTTTAATTGCAATCAACGATAAGAGAAGCTAATTTATTTAAGCAGACTGTACCAACGTTTGAGCCTTGCCCCCAAGGACTGCAGGCAGTAATAAAGTATCTGAGCGAAACTCAAGAAGCTGCAGCCGAGAAACAAAGAAGCCGCCCCTCCAAAAGCCACCACAAGTTGATCCGTACTAAAGACGACCCGTCGTCGTGTTGCCATTTTCGGCAGGCTCAAGTTGATCAGCAAGGACTTTTCAAATCGTGTTGCGCTCTTTAAAAAAATGGAAAGATGTATTTAATATATTCATACTGACAGTAGCTACTTACATAGTTATGAGCAGTTGCCTTTAGGGCGGTGTACGTCATAACGGAACACAATTCGAAACACTGTTCGCATTTGGTATCTGTCCAATTGAACCTGACTAGGCAGAGCATACCTTTGACAGAGCACACTGGGCCGGTTCCGACAATATAGAAAAATGGCTTGCACTTACACAGCTTCAGAGCTGCATTGATGCGACACTCGTTTCGACAAAGGATCGGCCGGTAGGTCTAAGGAAACAACAAAAATTATACAAAGTTTAATCATTTATGAAACTCACTCGAAAATATTTCAGATTGTTTTCATCGGGAAATCGACATTTTCTGTACAAAATCGGAACGTTTCGAACTTCTTTTTCGGCCGACATAATCTGCAAATCCACATCGACATTTGTTATCTCATTGGGAGCCATTTCACGTCGAATCACTGCTTTGTCGTCCTGCGGCACTATGTCCCTGTTATTGTGAATGTACTTTTGACCAAATGGAAATAAAGTCAGTTTTCTGTCGGTTCTTCTGAGTGTTGACAACTTACAGCAATAGCACTGCCATTATCGATTAGGGACGGTGACAGTTTCAGATTGCACACGTCGAATGGACTGCACATTTCGACGTGTTTCTGCTTCGATTCGCTGAAAATTAAAGTTTGAACTCATCCCGCCCAAATCGATGGACAGATACACACCTTTGCAACCCAAGCGGATTTTGATAGGTATGCAGAAAAGAAGTCGTCACACACATGCCAACTTCGGTGATCACACTGTGGAAGTAGATGCTGCTGTCTTTTGGTGTATCCCCCTTAGGGCCGTTAACGCCGTACTCGATTGTACCGCCACCATGAGTGTGATCTCCGCTGGAGGTAGTCGAGAACAGCGTGGAACGTATCTGTAAAGGAGGATGAAAAAAGAAGGTTTTTTTTTTTTTGTTTTGATCTTACAGTTCGTATGAGCTTCAAAAATGGAACGTTTGCAACACTGGAATCATTTTCATACAGCTCTAGGACATCGAGCTTGTCATATTGAAGGGTGTTGAGGGCCTTAAGAAACTCCATGTAGTAACTTAGTTTTGTGTCGTTTGCGTCGACATTCCAAGTACTGTAAATTAAATGCGAATAATTATTGTAATTTTTGTAATAATTGTAATCTCGAAGATGAAGGCACCAGAATTTAAAATTAAATCCTATAGTTTGTAAAAAGATTTAAAACGAGCACTTAACCAATTTTCCGCCATCTAACTTTTTTTTTTTCAACTAGTGCTTATTTCGCGAATGGTAACACTTAGCTCATGTCCGATTTGACAGATAATTAGTTTTATCCTTCCGCTGAACGAATATGGTTGTGTATACCACAGATGAGGAATTAACCAGATAGTCAACTCGAGAGCGAATCTCTCACGTTGCCTACAAGCTAAGTCGAACTGATAAGCCCCACATAATTTGCACTTATATGGACTTTTACGTGCAAATCAAATGGGAATCACGCACACATAAATCGAATTATATGGGGCTAATGGCCGCGCTCATGAAATGTCATTTTTTATAGCAAGAAGTTGGGAACAGTTGATGAATTTCAGCAGAGTACAACTCACAATTTGGGTGTGTAAAATAAACATGGTCAATATGCGGTGAATATGGATTGATAAAAACATACTTAACACACAACTAATATAATAATAAAATAAAATAATATTATGAATAAAGCTGTGTTTTAACTAATTTATTCTAATTTTTAATGAAAAATAATCAAAATAATATTTATTAACGTGACTAATATATAATAAGTAAGTTCATCATACATTTTCGGTTGACAATAAATTTAAGTATAACTATACTAGCAAGGATTTCGTAGATTATGGATGGTTATATTGAAGCAGTTAAGTAACTCTACACAATTGAACACTGGTTTAAAACGCTTTTAATAAAACGTAATCCAAATTCTTACAAATATTATTTTTGGTACATCAAAACACTTTTTTAACAAAATTTGCAATTACTTCCTAGTAGTAGTAGTAGTAGTAAATTGTTTTGTTTATTTTCATATAAAATAAAATTACAAAACATTATAACTTGACAAATAAAGTCGGCTGTTAAAAAAACTGGCTAATTAATTCAATATATATGTAACATAATGTGCATGCTTATTTATGATATGTACTCAAATACCAAGCATTTTCGATAAAAAAATGTACCCCCAATATATTTATGCAGTGCATTCCAGCTACCTTTTTTTCTCCTTCTTCCGTCTATCGCTTACTTTAAATTTTAAAATAAAGCATATTAACTTATATAAAAAATTTCAAAACCGCCTTAGAAAAGAAACAGCTAAGAAAATTGATTGACTAAACGTACAAATCTTGTAACACAACATAATTTAAAAAGGATTACAAATACTTCTTTTTCACTTTATTTTTATCCATTCACGGAATCCGAATATGTTCATTAAACTTTCATATGTTGAATAAAAACAATAAAAGAATTTAATATATATATATAAAAACAACCATTGCAAACTATTTACTACAAATATTTTACACCCAAACATTACTAATTTAGTAATATTTATGCAATAATACAATAAAATATGCATTTTATCTCATTTTATTAACCAAAATGGAAAAGTACAACAACCCAAGAATGTTTATTTTAAGGCAGATAAAAAATAGAGAACTATTTCTTATAACCGCAAAAAATATTCCAACTAAATTGTAACAACTTTTTTGGGTAACAAATTTTTTGTTTCTTTATAAACATTTAAATTAAAATAGCTATGAAAGTTGAATCACATAAACTCAACACTTCGCAGAATTTCCTATTTCCCAACACATCCGCCGTGACCAGCTGTTTTGTTGTTGCGATTTGGATATATTGCAAAACTCCCCACAATTATTTTTGACGGGTAATCTAGTAAATTAGACCTAACTTCATGTGTCTGGCTCACACGTATTCACAGATGGGAAAATTGAGAGAGGATTTTGCGGCCGTTTTTAAATATTTTTTTGCGGGTTGAAAGTGATAGGGGATTGCAGAGTTGACTATCTGGTTAATTCCTCATCTGTGGTGTATACGCTTGAACAACGAACAACAACAAGGAGTGGCCGTTACAGTCAATGGCGATCGTTATCGGTCCATATTTCTTTAAAAATTATGCCGGTGCGAATGTAACCGTCAATGGCGACCGTTATCGTGCCATGATTACCGACTATTTGATGCCTGAAATTGAAGCTCGTGATATTGGCAACATTTGGTTTCAACAGGACGGCGCTACGTGCCACACAGCGGAGCTACACTCGATGTTTTGCGCCCTGTTTCAAAACAAAAAAAAAATATTTGGCGGACCCACCTAAAATCATTCAACCAAAAACAGGTTGGAAATGGAAAAAACGCCCGCCGGAGTTTATAGCCATCATGTCTTGAGTCACCTGATGTCACCGTCTGTTACGTACAGGAAAGGCATGCCCACCCATATTCCATTACGCACATGACTAATGAGGTCTTATTTCCACTTAAAAATAGAAATAAGGCCATATGTGCAGGGCTGCCAGATATCCAGATTTTAATGCTATTTGCACTAAAAATATTTTTTAATTTTTCCGGTCCAATATCATCTTTATTTTAATTAAAAAAAAATAAGTTGTTTTCCATTTTCATCTCTTTGAAAAGCAACAGTAACACCAAGTTCAACATTAAAGCAGAGAAGATGAGCGCTCAATTTTTTTAAGATTGTTCATTTTGTATTTCATTCCTTCCCTTTTCAAAGAACTGTTTGTGCTGATTCCCTAAACGTGTTGCATTAAAAAATTGTATATTATGGTTAAAGTCAAAACCTGCTTTGAATTTAAAGTTTCTGTCGAACTTTAAACAGATTTTTTATACAAAAAGTGTTTAAAAAAATTAAGTATTTTTATTGATCCATTTCGAGGTTCCCTACTTTTTTTAAGAAAAAAATACTGAAAATTCAAATTTAATGGAGAATGTTTATTATCATTTGAAAGAACATTCTTTGGCATTTATTTTTTGAAGATTATGTCTATCAAATGTTGGCCGTTGCTACGTTGCAGATGGTCCATCCGTTGAGTCCAATTTTCGATCACTCGTTCGAGCATTTCGACTGGTAACTGGCGAATGACACGCGTGATGTTTCCCTCTGAGGCCTGAATCGAAGCGTGTTTGTCAGCATAAGCTTTTGACTTTACATATCCCCACAGGAAAAAGTCTAACGGTGTGATATCACACGATCTTGGTGGCCAATCGACCGGCCCAAAACGTGAAATTATGTGCTCACCGAAATGTTCTCTCAATAAGTCCATTGATTGATGCGATGTGTGGGAAGTGGCGCCGTCATGCTGAAACCAAATGTCGCCGAGATCACGAGCTTCAATTTCAGGCATCAAATAGTAGGTTATCATGGCACGGTTCATTAACGGTCGCCATTGACGGTTACGTTCGCACCGGCATAATTTTTAAAGAAATATGGACCGATGATTCCACCTGCCCACAAACCACACCAAACCGTTGTTTTTTTTCTGGATGAAGTGGCAGTTCTTCAATCTCTTCAGGTTGCTCTTCGTCCCAAATGCGGCAATTTTGTTTGTTTACATACCCATTGAGCCAGAAATGGGCCTCATCGCTAAACAAAATTTGCCTCGAAAACGTCGGATCTTCTTGGAACTTTTCAAGAGCCCATAGAGCGAAGCGATGTCGCTTGGGAAGGTCGAGCGGCTTCAGTTGTTGCACAAGCTGCTTTCAGTTTAAGATCTTGACGTAAAATGCGCCAAGTCGTTCCATACGTCAGTCCGAGTTGCTGCGAACGGCGCCGAATCGACTCTCTACGGTCTTCGTGTACACTCTCAGCTACGGCCGCTATATTTTCTGGTCTATTCGGTCGAATAATATCCAATAATGAATGCTGGGTCTCAAAATGGGTGATGGTGTTGCGAATAGTACGCTCAGAGGCCGATTATGTTGACCATAAGTTGAGCGAAGTGCACGAAACACATTCCTCACAGAACGTGAATTTTCATAATAAAGTTGAACAATTTGTAAACGTTGTTCACGCGTAAGTCTCTCCATTATGAAATGCCAAACAATACTAAACAAAAATAACATGACAGCATGACACGACTCACACGTGATCTGTCACAAAAGGCTATTGAAAAAAGTATCTCTACTTGGATCACCCGTTATTTATTGAATAATAGAATATTTAATATTTTAAGTTTGCTTTATTTCTTTTTTAAATATTTTTAAAATTTTAAATAATATTAATATATATTTGACTACTTGTTTTGCTCGTTACTAGTCACGATGCGATTTCACCATTTCTATTTTAGGTAATTTAGAAAAAATTCTCCTTTTTCCAATGTCAAACTACGAAATTCATGAAAATCATGCTTTTCTAACTTAAATCATGCCTTTAAAACTATGTTTTTTTTTAAATTTGTTTAGTGGAAGAACTGCATAGGTGGTCTTATTTCGTAAGGCACTATTTCACGTCACCGTAAGAGACAAATGTTGTTGAAAAGTTTGCAATTGACATTCTTTCTTCGAATATGTGCCGATTGTCTCATTCGATACCTTATTTTCCACTTGTATTTATTTTGCCAATAGCATGAAAAAATGTCCCTTAAATGAGAAAAGGGCACACTTGAAACCTCTCACACTGAGGAAATGCAACTATATCTACTGTAGATTCTGTGTTTTATGTAAATCCAACAATAACATATTTTTGTCAGTGCAGTGCTCCCGAAAACCAGAAGTTGGGATTAGATTAGATTCAAAACGTATTTAATTATTTACAGCCGTATTTATTAGATTTCCTTATAACACCTCTCAGAGGTTGCTTAGTTAAACAACGCATAAGTATTTACGCAACCTTTACGCATCTTTGCTGAAATTCGGATATATATAAACGATTTTCTTCTGTGTTTTAACTAAACGAGGTTTGTGTCTAAATAAGTAAGGACAAGTACAAAAAACATAAGATTCTACTATATTTTGCTTTAAAGGTGCAGAAACTCAGCTGCTTTTGGCAGATTTTTGGTTATTTACATTGAAATATTTTGCGTAGCATGATGGACTCCAAAAAATAAAGAAAAAGGTCGGAAAATTGGCATTCCACTGACAATTCCACTACAATTTTCTTATGAAATATGTTACAAAGGCAAACATATATATAATTTGCATTGTCTCGGGTTAATTTGTTGGCTAAAGAAGTTAATTAAATCGATGTCCTTCACAAAAGCCGCATTTGAAATGGCATTTTTATATTTCTTTATACCTTTTTACAACTTTTTTCTTTTAATGAAAATATAAAAATGACATTTGGAATCAAAAACATATTTTACACACAGCTTACGCAGCCTCGAAACGCAAATCTTGGCGTTTAGGTTACGCATCGCTTAAGCAACGTTGCTTAAGTTTTATAAATAATGTTTTGCTGCGTAAGGGCAGTTTAAGTATTGCATAAAGTTACGCTGGCTTTAAAATATGTTTATAAATAAGGCTGTTAGTGTTCCATTTCATGCTAAATGTCAGATTATTATGTTAAACTGTTTTGGAGTTAAGAGCCCTTAGCCCATTAACGTTCAGCAATTACTGCAATTTCGACAGTGCTTCCTCTGTTTTCGAGGGTGCTCTTTCCAATGGTGATGGTCAAAATTTACTATCGTTAATTATTCCCAGCTATAAAACTTGAATTCATTTTGCTAAAAAAATAATTTTTATGATATAATTTTTAGTAAATTTTCCAAGGATAAAAATTTATTAAGTAAAATTTTTGTGAAAAATGCATTTTAAGTAAAAAAAAAATTGAACAGAAAATTTTCATAATTTTGAGTTTAACGAGCCATAACTCAGTACATAGAGCATCTCACACTTTTATGCACTACTAAATTATCTTTCCAAAATTTCCAAAACCCTTTTTTGTACCTGTTTAGAAGTTCTAGCGTTTCAAGTGGTCACGTGAAATGGAGTGAGAAGCTGAGTGAAGCTCTAGGTGCTTCATTTCGGCCAAAACTTATTTTCAAAAAAACCCACTGTTTGGGGTACACAGCATGGGGATAAGTTTTCAATATTTCCCAACGTTGTTCAAGCGTAAAGCGACTAATTTCGTTCCGCGGAGGTATGATACCGACTTTCTGTCAAGATTTCGAGCGGGAAGCAGCTGTCAGTGTCAAAAGAACCTATGATTTAAAAGCAAACCACTAGATGGCCCACCCAGTATATGTACTCCTTGAAAAGGAGATAAAGAATTGAGGGCGAATAACGACATCAGTGAGCGAGTGAATATATTTTATACGAATCATCATCTGTCTTCTGTCATCTGTCATACGCTGACCACCTATCATGTTGTTGTTGATTAATATTCCCTATTTCCCAAAATTATTAGAACCAAATGTGACTAAAAGTAAAAATGATAGTTTAGCAATAGAAGGAAACGAAAAGAATTGCTAGGTTCTGGAAACCACTCGATTTCTTAAAATGAAGTTCCCCATACATCCAATCGAATATCGATGATCGAAGTTTTATAACGTAAGCTGAAGGAAGGACATTTGACTTCAAATAACCCCTCAGTGGTGTTAAATCACATGATCTTGGGGGCCAAAGCCGATCACCGAAACGAGAGAATTTCAGGAAATTTCTCATGCAGTTATTTAATTGTTTCACGTGCTGTATGGCATGTAGACAAACATGGTTGCACCCACATGACGTCCATCTTCGAATCTAGGTAGAGAGGTCTTGGTTATCATGTCGCGATATCGAATCACATGTGGGTCCTCTGAACCTGAAATGTAGCAAATTTTGACGACTAACAAGCCATCAAGATGAAAATGTGCATCATCACTTAGGACGATTTTGCTCGAAAAATCAGCATCCATTCGACGAACTCTCTTATTAAGGCTTCAGTTTTTGTGTTAACGCACTCTCTCGCACTGCTCCAATAGAAAGATTTGAACGGCTTGTTATTGGAAGTTTGTTTCACGAGCTGTGTGGCATGTGGCACCGTCTGAAACCACATGTCAACCAAATTCAACTCAGCCAACTGGGGCAAGAAAAAAAGTCGCGTATCATGGCTTGATATCGTTCGCCGTTGACGATAACGTTTCTTCCACGGTCGTCTTTGAAGAAAAATGGACCGATAATGCCACCAGCCCATAAACCACACCAAACTGTCGTTTTTTCGGGATGCATCGGTAATTCTTGTATGGCATGTAGCTGTTCATCACTCCAGATGCGACAGTTTTGCTTGTTTACGTATCCGTTGAGCCAGAAATGAGCCTCATCGCTGAACACAATTTTTCACAGAGCACGAATTTTGATAATAAATTTCAATAATTTGCCATCATTGCTCGTCTGTGAGTATTTTCATGATTAAATGGCAGAGTATACTGAAAACTTTTCACTTTGACAGATGACGTTTGGACGCCATTACTTACCAGTGCTGCCAACCTGAAAACTTAACTCTTAAAAATCAACTTATCTTTGATACTTCCGCAGCGAGGTGGAGAGATACGAAACTGGCTTTCCTCAGAGTTGTGTTGATGTCAAATAACTTTATTCTATCTGAAAGCCCAACAAGTGTATGTATGCTACGTGGAAGCAGTAGTCGGACTGGAAGAATGGAGGAGAGTTAGACGTTAGATTCGAAGAAGTCTTGGCTTCATACTAAAGAATTATATCAATCTGCGTGGTGGCAACGAAATTTAAGACTTTCGAAAGATCAAGTGCTTGCTTTTTAGCTTTTAGGGAAAATACTATAAATCCCCAACACTACTTATATAACCGTATTTTTAAAGCTCGAATGTCAGCTTCCCTAAACAACATCTACTTCTAGGGTCAGAAAAGAAATCTTCATTCAATGCCTGCAGCAACGAAAATGAGTCATTTTAAAGTCTCGCACTAGAACTTAGTCACAAGCCACAAAATATAAACCGTGAAATATATACCATCATTGATTCTGAGCACTTGAGGATTCAAATTTCATAACAATGTCTTCAAAAGAAAAATGAAATAAAATTTTGTCCGCCTTCATGCTACAACTGAGCCTCTGAAGGTTAAGCTATATCTATAAGATTTTATTCAAAGTTCCGTGTAATTTTAAATAAATATTTTCAAAACTTACTCCTTAATCACAATGGCCGCTTGGTTGTGGTCAAAATAATTCGAGCACATTGTTACACCCACATAGGGAAAGCAACGAGTTCCAACGACTCGTTCCACACCGAATACTGTGGGATTTTCCTTATACCGCTCCCACTGATTCCAGCAAATACTTGTGGACCAATAAGTGGCAAAGAGCAGTACAACGCCCCAGAGTATCCTCTCCAGCCAGTGGATGTCCGTGCGTGCAATGTACGCAAATCCATGAAAGGAGGCTTTTTCGAAAATTTTCCGAATAAATCCCATTATTATGTGTGCAATGTCGAAAACCTAACTGAACAAGCACACGGATTACGGATCCTTTTATGAGCAATGCCAGGATTCATAGAGATGGCACGGCTCAATTTTTATGATGTTCCCTCTAATGGTGTTTAGATGTTTTCCAGTGTAATTTTCTCATAGCAATTTGAGGCTGATGAGCACACGAACATGACATGACATGTGATTTATATTATTCGTTCGAGCAAATAGGAGTAGCTTGTTATCTAACTGTTAAAAGGGTTATCTTTGTGACTTGGAAGCAGCAGCAGCAGCAACTACTACAATATCAATTAAGGAAATGTTTTCCGTGAATTGTTAAGCATTTAATCGAAATCAATGAAATCGGTAAAAATCAAATCGGATACAGGTGTTCAAAACACACACACTATCTTGAAAGGTCATATGTTGGTTGTAGTCTTACAAATAGCAGCCCACGCACATACGAAGCGATACATATGCATAACGAGCTTGAAGCAGAGCTCGTTGAAGGTCAACTTGAAAATCCATTCAGCGCTACTTGTAAATCTCCTCAAACCAATGACAATCTATTAGCTATTGTCTTGTCAATTAGACGCCTCGTTTGTTGGTCATCGAGTAATACAACCACAAAACCTAATTAGTGCGAGAAACAAGTTTTGGGGCATCGCCAAGTGAGTGGCTTGCCTTTACACAGAAACCAATCGAGCTTGCTGAGATGTGTCCACTAATTGATTGACAAGCTGTTCATGGAAATTTGGTTTCGCTTGCAACAACAATGGCTGCATGCACTTGGACAGAAATAGGGAAATGGAAATTGTCTGCCCACAGACAAAAACCAGTGGGTGCGCGCTGAAAGTGAAAAGTGTTCCGACAAATTGGTTGAGAGTGCGATTCCGATGGTCCCTTGAAATCTTCGAACTTCTTACTGCGTCACAGCTGGGGAAAGCACACAAAAAAGACTGTTAATTATTTTATTTGTTTAGAAGGGAAACACAAATTGGAGAATTGAACGCAGAAGAGGAGAGAAGAAGAAGAAGATTATTAAATATGGTTGTTTTTTTGTTGTCTTTGTTCTCCGTTGGGGATTGAACCCACAGCTCTTGGATCACAAGCCAAAACGCGAACACACTTTTTTTAGTAGACTAATAGACTACTAGACTCCTAGCGAATCAAAGAGTGCTACGATGGCTCAAGGGCAAGAACAAGTAGAAGCAGCCCAGTCTTTTGGTGGAACAATTGCTGACCTCCGAGCCAAGTAGTTTTCGGGTCAAAAGGAAAGCGAGAATACAACAAAAAAGGAAGCGACTTCGCGTTGAAATTCGAAGAAGCAAGAAAGAGAGTTTTATGCGAGAAAGTTGGCAGAACGCCAAAGAGCCGCTGTACAGGACCTAGGATCCTATGGGATATAAAAAGTTTCAGGAGAAATTCACAGTTCTACTGAAGCAAATTGTCGTAGCTCTATTTCCGCACCGGCTACATGAAATTTGGGCCCACTGAACAATGGGAATTTTTTTTTTTTTTTGGGCCATAATTCATTGTGAAAAATTACCCCAAAACTTTGGGAAAAAATACCACTTTTCCAATTGAAAGATATTTCAATTATAAAGAATAGTCGAGTGGAATGTGGGGGGACATGATGCCCCCTGTAACCACCCTGCTTGGTTTCACTGTTAACTACAGAGTTTGGAAGAAAAGCCTATACCATAACTTCTGGGGCTCCACAAGGTTGCATTCTTGGTCCTGTCCTTTGGAATATCATGTCAGATGGTATTTTAAGACTGCGAATCCCTAAAGGAGCAAAAATCATAGGATTCGCCGACGATTTTGCGATAGTGGTAGCAGCTAAATACCTAGATCTGTAAGAGATTACTGGAAGGAGACCAGCAAATCAGTCAAACAGTGCCTAGAATCCTAGCTGTCGAATAAAAAAATTGCTTTAAAGTGCAGTTCGGAAGCTTCACAGTAGAATCCAAAAGGCAAATCAATCAGACCAAGCTTTGGAGGGCACGTGGCATACATTTTTTCAGAAGTCATCAAAGGTCATTTTGAGTGCTTTCGAGAATGCTGACAAATGATGGAGCGGTGGAGGGGTGGTGGGGAGCCAGAAGAAGTTAAATATTAGTATAAGCTCGAGATGTTAGCTTAGCAGCATAGAAATGCGACTCAAATTTGTTAAAAATGGAAAAAAAAATGTAAACGCTGTTAAACGGGGTTAAAAGATTTAAACAGCACTTTCAGTTTGAAGCGTTTATAGGTCCCTATAGACATAAAAGCTGATGAATCGACAGTATTAAAGAAGGAAGAGCCCAGAATATCTGGAATGGAGAGGAATTCAGAAACCATAAAAGGTCAATACCGCTGAGCAAGTGGCAGCAGCGCGCACTTCCAAAGATTTAGTTTATACTTATTCCTAAGATCCTATAACAATAGCTGTTAAGTAAAAGAAACTTATTAATCCACCCACAATTCGAGTTGCTGTAGAAGTAATGCCCTGAGACAGCTCAGAGTTGTGATGAACTGAGTCAGCGGAGGTTAGGTTTAGTGAGTAAAAATCGCACACCCAACTACCAACATAGGTAGGTGTCTTACCAAAAAAAAAACCTTTTAAACCAAAAAATCGTTCTGAAAAGATATTTCTATTCTATAAGCCGATAGCTCTCGTGCAGTCATCCTATATGCCTTGTGTAGGCCTCATTCAGAAACAATTTTTATCAAACACTAGTTATTATTCATTAAATAAAAAATAAAAAAAAAATGTTGCCCAATTTTGGGGAAGACCACCCTTATCACTTAGGGGTATAAACAAATAGATAAGTACCTATTCTCATACCTACCAAGTGTACATATAAACTTTCCTCCAAAGCGGTTAAGCCGTTTCGGAGTATTATGGCAACTAACACTGTGACACGAAAATTTTGTATAACAGATTGATCTTCGTCACTTGTCAGTAATCAATCTTACTGGTGTTCATGTCTGCTTGCGTGAACGGATACAATATGATCAGCGTTAGCATCATCATATAACTTTTCCAATTTTAACAAATTTGTTCTTGGAAGTAGGTCCTGTGACTAACGTTAGCCGCCATCTTATTCCAAACCAATTCTAACAAATCAGTTAAAGCTTTATTCCAGACTTGTGAATATAACGCGTAGAGATAATCTCTGGCGGCGTCTTCCTACAGGCGTAAGTTCTCGCACGAATACTCTAGGACACCGAATTTAATAAATTTCAACTGTTTGAAAACTCATAAAAGGTTTCACATGCTAGATGACCCCAGTTTCCAAGGCTTTATCTTAAGAAGAATATAAAAAAGAGTTATCTAGGTTTCTTTTGAATGGTTTATTTGCTCATGATGGTGCAGTAGCTTAGTGGTTAAGTGTGTTGGACTACTAAGCGAGAGGTCTCAGGTTCAAATCCGACCTGTATCACCTTTTATTCGCTGCCCCACCTCTTACGAATGGCTGACAAACATTCAATAGTAATAACTGTCATGACAAACCTTCTTCTTTTTCTGTGGGTCCCTAGCATTCGTGTCAAAAAATGTATCTTCGCATCCACAATGGTTGGAGAAGTCTGGCTTTAGGTTCTGAATGGGGCGTTTATGTCTGATATTTGCACATTCAAGATTTTGAAATTGATATCGGTTTAGTTGCGGCCCCCATTGTTGATCAGTACTTTGGCCTTTGATGGAATTTTTTTTTAGAAGTTCGGCCGCTGGGTTTCCCCTTGTTCTTGAGGGATGCCAGAATTTCTGACTTATAAACCCGTGGCTTTGAGGAACCCCATAGAAAGAATTTGACCGCCCTCCTAGGTCAAATCGGTTGATCTTGCTGGTCAGAGCAAATTGCCAAAATGCTATATCACACGACCGGAAAGTGCCGGCTTAATGAATCGGTTGTGGCTCGTAAAGTGAACGCCACTGCTGCGTCCTGATGGAAGCACATGACCACCAGTCTCAATACTTACCATAGTTCTGTACATCTGTAAGGCTGACGGCCAACAATAAGTCCAATTCCAAAACGGGCTCTAGCGCTAATTGTATGTTTCTGACTCTGCAGTTGGAAACCGGCCACTCTACCAACGTAAAGAGCACACCATGCAGGGACATTCAGTGGATGTAATGGCTCTTCGTGCACTACTCGTGAATTTTTAGTATTCTAGAACGCTATATTGAATGACCAAGCCGGCCATTACTCATTAAAAACGTCGAGACTATTACCTTTCGTTCTTTGGGAGTACCTCGTTCCGTTCACACAAATTCTTATTTTGCTTGCATCACCAATGTCAAAACTGGCTTTTCCGATAAGATTAGGCCTCAACTTACTATCAAAACTTATGCTTGATGTTTCCAAGGCTCCAAATGGATTTGGTCTAACCTGAAGGAAAAAAAAAAGTATAGAATCGTTCAATGTCCATGTACGATCGCCAAACATGTTCTGTCCCAAAACAGCAAAGGTTTTCCAATCAAGTTCACTACAGTTATTAATACCTCAAACAAATATGTATCACACAATCTATATTTCGCAACATCTTCCCCAAGTAATCGATCAACTCCAATATCACGACTATTAACAGTTGCTGTGGCGCATCCATTTAACTTTGTTTACATTTCTCAACTCTCATCCGAGGTGCGCATAAACAAACGAATTTGTTTAGTAAACAAACAGTGTTTCTTCTCCTATACAATCGAACTACTTCCACATGCACTCGTTTGTAGGTCAAACAAACCAAGCCAAGTCTAATTGGGCAATCGGCTGCTGCTGAACACTGCCCTCGAAATGTAAACTACCACAAAACATGAAGGTGTTCACAGTACGTACTGATTGAACTTTTCAGAAGTGACTCTCTAAGCAGCACACCCATTTTGTTCAACACACCACTTTTGGGCAATCCATTCATGACTACCCACTCACGACAGCCACTTGAGAGATTTCGTTTGATTGTTTCGGGTCATGTCCACTTGAGAATTGAATCTTTTTTCTCAGCTCTCCATTCACTTTGGTTTCAATGGAATGTGATTCGGGTCATGTAATGACCTTGATGGAGGATCTGGATCTAAGAAACCAGTTCCATGTGCATATACACACACACATGCAGGTGTTTCCTTTCGCTTTTCTATTTAAAAAGAAAGAAAGAACATCTGGGCCAGTGTGTCACGTAAGGATCAAAATATTATGAAAGAGTCACAAATTTTTTATTTTGCATAAATCAGCCATATGTGTGTGGCTGACGACGATACTCTACACGACAACAGTTGTGGACACTGGACAAAGGAGGAAAAATAAAAAAATTGAATAAGGACACAAGAAAAGTAAAAAGAACTTTTATGGCATCTTTCATTTTGTTTGGTCTCTTTCTGTTCCTTTTTCGTTTTAATGAAGCTCATGATGTGAATTTGTTATTAGGACGAGAGGACACGTAAAGAGAATATATTCTTTAAAAAACAAATGTGTACCTACCTACCTGTTCCTATATCTTGGATTGTTCAGGAACGAGGGTTCGCTCATTTAATGGAATCATAAAAGCAATGAACTGTGGAACAGGTCAGTCACTTGAATTCAAAGAAGTACCAGAGTGATGTTGTTTCCAAGGAAACGTTAAGGAACCGTAATTTGAATGAAGCTATAAGCGGTCCCCCGACAAATTTTATAAAATCAAATCAAAAGGAAATCAAAATGCTTTTGAGTAATTTTAAGTTTGACTAATTTATGGGGAACAGTAAGTAGGGTGGGATGGGGTGATGGACTCTCACAACATTTTATTGAAAAAGATTAAAATATTCTACAGCAGCTCCATTCCTCAGCATTTTCGATGTACAGGGTTTTTCAACAGGGACGCTACAAAAGTAGAGCGACAGGGACAGCAAACGACGCCATATTTCTTGCCGCTCTTTTGACATTTCTCTTCAGTAAGGTTTGCCATTTCACGATGGAAAGATATACGAGCCAACAACGAGTCGAAATTATTAAAATTTACTACCGAAATTCGAAGTCAGTGGCCTCAACGTTAAGAGCGCTACGTCCAATTTATGGTCGTCACAATCGTCCTAGCAGATCAACAATTGAGCGTCTAGTGGAAAAATTTGAATCCACAGGCATAGTACAAAATGTTCCCGTGCCAGTGAGATGCCAATCATCTTCAGCGATAAGGCTCATTTCTGGCTGAATGGCTTCGTCAATAAACAAAATATGCGGTTTTGGTCAGCCAGCAATCCATACGTACTCCATGAGTCATCACTGCATCCCGATAAAATTACGGTTTGGTGTGGTTTATGGGCCGGCGGCGTCATTGGGCTGTACTTCTTCCGAGATGATCAAGACCGGCACGTTACTGTGAATGGAAATCGCTACCGTTCAATGATAACCGAATATTTTTGGCCCCAATTGGATGATATGGACTTGAAGGACATGTGGTTCCAACGGGACGGCGCCACAAGCCACACAGCGAATGTCACAATCAATTTATTGGAAACCAAGTTTGGAGAACGTGTCACGAAATGGTAAAGTGCAACTACAGGTCCATTGTACTACCATTCAGACACCTTACATTAATGTACTTAGTTTTCCCGTCTTTTGAAGAAAAACGAGAAGGAGCTTCAGTGATAAAGAGCTTAGATGTTCGGTACCCACCACGTCAGCCCCGAAGATCCGCCACCTGATGCGAGCATAGGCCGGACAACTGCAGAGAAAGTGTTCTGATGTGTCATCCTCCTCACCGCAAGCAGGCCAGGTAGTGGTGTCGCTTAAGCCCAAAACATTTAAGTGTTTAGCAAAAGCTTGGTGGCCCGAAAGAACGCCTACAAGCAGCCTACAGTCGATTCTCCTGATAGAAGAAAAGATGCTGACCTTTTGCAAATGTCCGGGCGGGGTAGTTTGGTCTATCTGCATCTATCGCAGTCGCGCCACCAAAACTTGTGCTCACGAGAAACCCATGTTTCAATGAAAGACATGACTACGGATGCAGGCAGACCCAACATCTGAGAAAACTTCTTCTGAACCTTGCCAAGCAAGCTCAACAGGGATCTCATTTCCCTGGATGCCGGTGTGACCTGGGTCTCAGACAAGACTGACCAAAACACAGAGAAAGCTTAAATTCGAGCACTAACTTGGACGAGTTAAGAGGGTTGAGCAGCGATTTTAATGCAGCTTGGCTGTCACTGCAAATGCAAATACTTCTAGCCCTCAAACTTTTATTCACAATATAGCGCATAGCCATTAGGATGACAAAAAACATAGGCTTAGCAAACAGACGCATGCGTATCCAAGGCGTAGTGAAGTCTTATATTCGAGAGATCAGAATGACACAGTTTCTGTAGTGAAGAACTGCCGCGTAGTGAGGTTACAGTGAAGTCAGCCCAGCGGTGCGTTATTAAAAAAAAGACATAAGCACTGCCAATGCGACTTTACTAGACCTAGACTATTATAGCTAAAGTTGTCAAATACGATCGAAAATATTTTTTAAGCCGGGACAGGAATTTCCTCCATACCTAAGAAAACCCCTAAATCTGCAGTGACGAGAAGGAAGAAGAAACTCAGATTCGCATTCCGGAACCTTGTAACCTATGAAGGTTTTACTCTCATGTTACATTGTAAAAATTATGGCTTCTTGTGGTTAGCCCGAAATGATGACCCCAAAGAGTGTCCCAGTTTAGTATTAAAATCCATTAGACAGGCATTCCTGAAGTCGTTATATACCGAACTGTGAAATGTCTCTGCAAGAGATACAACAGGCTTCCATTGTCTACGGTCCCGGGATTTCAGCTTGCTTCTCTGAAACGGAGTTTCGGTGTTCCTTGCCGTCTTGCTGCAATCTGGGATCTCCGAAGATCCACATGTTAGAGCTATCACTTTTTAAAGTGCTATACGTTCTATATGTAGAATCTTGGAATTGTTGAAAATTCGTTTTATTTGGTGCACAGACTGTGAGTCATTTAACAGCAACAGTAAATCATTAAAATTGTTTTTATTTTTCTAAGATGTTTGCAGATAAATAAGTTAAATGTTTGGAAACAATGAAGTGTTAAACTTTTTTTTCTACGGAAAATGCTTGGACCCAGGTCACGTACGTTTTTATTGGTGATAAGCGATGGCTTTATCGGAGGAATTCTATGGACTTTTAGGTTGCGCGTACAGTAAAGTGCAAAAGGTCACAGGTGCATAGCTAACCACGTGATGCAATGGAACCCGCTAACTCAGGATGGCGATGAACTTTCGGAAGGGAAGCACGGCAACTGGTAACAAGTTAGGTAGAAGTGAGGCATATTTCCAGAAACCGCACACGATGGCGCATAGGCGGTTTAGAGGCAATAGAACCCACAAGTAGATATAGAACGTAAGTAAGTATGATCACATAAGTCGATAATGTTCTGACGCTATCAATGCAGGAAGGTAGAAGTAGCTATTGCTTAAACTAAATCATCAAGCAATTATCGACTTAGGTGGTCTGGGCCCTTTCAATATGCGACTTTGTGTAAAATAAAGTCCGTCTTTAAAGCCGCCCATGAACTATGGAGTTCAGAGTTAAAAGTGTCAATAAAAATACTTCAAAATTGACTAATTTCATTTTTCTTAGTTGATAGTGTATAAAATGGACTTGAGGTCCCAGGTTTCGAGGGTGGTTTACACTTTTAGAGCACTCCACACTCAAGCAAAGCCTTACACAGCTGCCGTCTTCCCTTTCTGTGTTAACCTCGTAACTACAATTTTTATGAAACTCGGTTTAATACGATTCGTCGCTTTTCAGAAAAACACAGAAAAGTCACTTCGCTAGCTTTTAAATTCTTAATATCAGCGTGACCTGTCAATACCTTTTACAGGAGTTAATTTTAAATGCCAACAGGTTTGTTTAACACAGCACATTTGTTTGAACGCTAAATATTTGCAGTAGCCAATCCACTTATGTGTCACCCTATATCCTATTGACGACAACTGTTAGAAATGCTTCGAACACAATCTCTGGTTCATCTTCTGCATGACATCGAAACAGTCAAGAATTCGAACCATCTCAACACGCAGTCCCACTTACAGAGTCCAAGTTATAGTAATTTAAAGATATGTTACTTTTATATATTTAATAAAATTTATAACTTGCTTAAGTCGTTTGTTTTTCATTAAACATTTCGAAGCAGTCACTCGCATCAAAGGCTGATTTTTGCATTGTTCAAGGTCTAAAGGTGCGATCTGACGGTCATCCAAACTTGTAATCCGGATAACATCCGTATAATTTGTACTAAAGTTGTTATCCAGTGCAAATTCTATGTCATAGAAACGTCAAGATGTCATCCGGATGACTAGTTTGGATGAAAAATCGAGCTTGGTTTCGTTGAAGCCTTAAAAAACATCATCTTTGGTGTTACCTCAGAATCAACAGGCACTGCGCTGAAGTTATTCTGAAGACGATTGAGTCTGAAGTGGCAGCCGGCATAAAGCCCACACACTTAGACCAAAATAAGGTCCATTTTGATCACAAGACGCCAAAATATTTCCAATCTCCTTTACCAGGAAACTACAAATTTACCTAATATACTCCTCAATTAATGTTGTTTACTGTTACTGTCGGATAAAAGGACACGGATCTCTTGGGTCAAAATAAAGGATGTTTTTTAGAGGTATTAAACTTTATGTTGACAACACTATTTTACCTGGCGGCCATTTTGTTAGCTGTCAAGAGATTTGTTCTTAGTTTGGCTTGGCATTTCAACATGAATAGACTGACGCCTGAACAGCGCTTCCAAATTGTGCAAATTTATTTTGATAATCATGATTCTGTACAAATTTTGTAATAAGCGAATTTTGTTTAGCAATGAAGCTCACTTTTGGTTCAATGGATACGTCAATAAACAAAACTGGCGTACTTGGAGTGATGATAATCCCCAGGTGTATCTTGAGACGCCGTTACATCCACAAAAACTGACTGTTGGTGGAATAATCGGTCCGTACTTCTTTAAAGCCAGAACGTTGCAGTCAATGGTGACCCCTATAGAACCATGATTACTGACTTTTTCGTTCATCAATTGAACATGAACCATGATGTGCAGGAGCTGTGGTTTCAACAAGACGGCGGAACTTGTCACACAGCTCGTGCCACAATTGATTTGTTGAAGGAAACGCTTGGCAACCGCATAGTTTCACGTTACGGACTAGTGAATTGGCCTCCAAAATCATGCGATTTAACGCCGCTTGACTATTTTCTGTGGGGATATGCGAAGTCGCTAGTCTACGCCGATAAGCCCGAAACGATTGACCACTTGGAGGACAAAATTCGTAGCTTTACAAATGAAATCAGAAATCACATTTTTTAATTATTCCAGAAGATAATCTTTCGAAGAAAGTAAATTTCATGTCAATTTAAAAAAAAAAATCATTATTCTATTCCATTTCAAAGTTTGATACCTCTAAAAAAAAACACCCTTTACATGAAAAAATTATCCTATCTTACCGCTAACTTTTGTTGTTCTGAAAATTTTACAGAGAAACAAAAACTCGTTTTTTTATGATTTCTATTAGTTTGTTGGCACATAAATCCTTTCTAGCGACGAAAATATGAGTAAACACTCCTAATTCGATTTGCAGGCGTTACAAGGTCGTCTACTGTCGACAAATGTATCTCTCTGGTTTCACCATCAATATTTAATGCCTGCATGATGACACTTAATACTTTTGTTATGAACTTTTGACACGTTGAACTTTTTGTCGCTACCCAAAACTTTTAAAATTTAATAGAATCGATGATGACTATAGGAATGCCAAAGTTTTTGTTTTAATGACTTACCTACACCGTTCCAGCAAAGGCAAAATGTCCCATTCATATTTTATCACATCTCTTCGTTACTGTGGGAAACTTTTATGGCGAGAGGATGAAGGCACATCGCCCGGCGCGGTGTCATAACTTCAAAGTTAAGAAACTTTTGAAAAAGTTAGTGTAACGTAACAACTTGACGAAGGCGAACAAAGCTGTGATAATTTAACCGGACCAATGGACTGAGTTAAATCGATGAGGGACAACAAATTTAAGTCTTTAAGAAAAGATTTCATCTTGCAGCAGCAATAAAAATCCGGTTGTCCATCCTGCAATACACCTTTCGCCATTTTGACCATTATTATTGCGACCGCAATTCATTCAACTGAATCTCGCCTGCCGTCATCTGAAAGCTTCTAACCTTTTCTATTAAAAGGTAGTCAATATATTTATAACATCCTGGAGCAGATAAATCTCACTTTAAGCTGTAACCATAAAGTCTATATTATTTATTGTATACGAAATATTTATAACTGACTTGGCAGCCATCAAGATTGTCCCACATAGAAGTGGGCTTTTCAAATGGTCGTGGTAGTATCGTATCTGTGTTGGGTTATATAGCGAAGACCCACTTATCGGACGGAGTATGAGTGATAACATAAAACAGAAAAAAAAAAAACAACAAATGGCAGTAAACCCCTTCCACAGCTGGGTCTGCCCTACGAGAAAACCCTCTTGGGTTTTATGTGCTTTCATAAATGGGGGAGGGATGTCCTCAATTTTGTTGTTTGTATTTTTTTTTGCTACTTCCACTTTTCATAGCTGCGGCGGCGATGGTTCATTGTTGATTTGCGGATGTATCTGCAACAGAGACGTATATCATGAGCCATTAGTGTTGCTTTTAATATGAATATTGTTTTTTTTTTTCTCATGAATGTATCTGAAACTCTCCTGCGATGCGGTGCAGTAAGGATACTTCAAGGACTGACCCAGATTTTAACTTAAATCTGCATTATATAGAATTGTTGTTAGTGAGTGTGAAGAACGAGAAGAAAAACTGAGAAACAGATTGCATAATTTTCTCTCTCACAGACTTAATAGTTTTTTCTCTCTTTGTGGTTTGAATATTCTGTTTCACCTGGCACAAGGCTATCTTAATATCTATATGTATATTTTTTTTCTACTGAGGGAGGATAATTGCTTTCAAAATTGAATTTGAAACAATTTGCTTTAGATTTCATCAGTGATTTAATTTGAGAAGGAAAATCTTGAAGAGAAAAACCACTCGAGATTAAGTTGAGTCTGCCATCGAGGACAATTAGGTTGAGTACATGGATTCTTGAGTACGTAATATTATTCATAGGTCGTTGACTAAGGACGATTTTTGTTTGTTCATATGTGGGAGTTTTTTTTTTTAGAACTTTTGTGATAGAAAATTGCAATTCATCTAGGAGGGTCTCGAGGAGGGAAGTGAGTTGCTAAAAAGTATTTCCTTATAAAATTCGAAAAGCGCTTCATTTGATTAACTGTACTATCTTAGGAAAGTGGCGATGCAGTCCGAGTTAACCAAGGGCCTTAGTTAATAAGCCTCTCCAGACTCCTAGTTAACTGAGATCCTCGTCCACTTGTGCGTGGAACCTATAGCAAGAAATTCCTTTGCTTGCTGTATTGACACACTGAATAAGGTTCAAGAACTTCGACCGTCATTCGCTCTACACGTCCCTAAAGCTTGGCTTACGACGTTAATCTTTTACCTAAAAGACGTCATTTAAGGATTTATTGAGTATTTATAATTTAGAAATCGAAAGCTAGCGAAAGCTAGCTAGCTGCCTTCAAATGCACTCACCAACAGTGGAAAACTTGCAAATGTTGGAGAAGGTAGACTATTCGATTGATGGTCCAATTGTGATCCCCTTGACTAGACAGTGTTGTGGTCTTTTATTTCTTTTCGTGGTTACCCAAAGCCATCCTGATGCTGGCAGAAACTTGTAAATCTCATATAGTTCTTTTAAATATCTTGATAGAAGTAGCTTTCAAGAAGTCCCTGCTCCTCAAGTGTCAGAGATAGGTGTGTCCTCGTGGGACTCCTTGCCCTGTTTCTAGAGGGTGTTTTTTATTTTAGTGGTTGGTTTTTCGAATAGAGATAAAACCGACATTTTGTGATCGAATCTGGCAACTCTAATGTCATTTATGTTCAGTTTGGTTTGCCATTTCATCATGAACAAGTTGACAGATGAACAACGCTTGCAAATCGTGCAAATTTATTTCGAAAATAATGGTTCAGTTCGCGAAGTTTACTGCAATCACCATATGGCTACGTCAACAAGCAAAATTGCCGCATTTGGAGTGAAGAGAATCCACATGAGACCCTTGAAACGCCATTACATCCACAAAAACTGACTGTTTGGTGTGCTCAATGGGCTGGTGGAGTCATTGGGCCATACTTCTTCCGAAATGATGCTGGAAAGCCAGTTACCGGTATAGAGCCATGATAACCGATTATTTTGTTCCCTTATTGAATGGCCTGAATGTGAATGAGATGTGGTTCCAACAAGACGGTGCTACATGCCACACAACGCACGTCACAATCGATTTATTGAAGGAAACATTCGATGAGTGCATAATTTGGCGGAATGGACCTGTCAATTGGCCACCAAGATCGTGTGATTTGACACCATTGGATTATTTTTTTTGGGGATATGTGAAGTTACTTTGCCTCCTAAAATAAAGAAGGGAGTTCAAAGCCATTATAGATCGAATTGTGGGAAATGTAAAAATTCTCCTTGCAAGAAATCCTTTCTAGAATTTGTATTTTGTTGAGCATTTATCAGCATCTGTCTGTGGTTTGTTTGTCAGTTTGCGATGTATATGCATGCAGAATGCCTGTCTAAATGTCAATTGTGAGAGTTCGCCAATAACTGTGGATTTTGTAGACTTCTGTCTTCTCGCTTAATGCTGGCAAAACTGCCCTCCTAACCAAACCTAACTATTGTCAAGAACTGATTGTGAAATGTGTGAAATGGTCGATTAGATAAGCATAGATAGGAATGCACTTATAAGAAGGAATTGTACGAGTGCCACCAAAAACAAGCTTTTTATCAATTAGGTTTCGTTGATTTTTACTTTCTCGAGTAAACTCCATGCACTAATGCAAGCTTCGGTGTCCACATCTTTTTCGCTGGATAGCCAATTTTTACCTTTAGAGGGGATTGTGGTACCGCAGTCTTACAATGTCAAGGTGGTCGTTGTACACTGAAACAAAAGGTACATAAATACAAGGAAAAAGTTCTTTGCGCCAAAGTAATTTTTATTAAAATTCAGCCGATGAATATGTTCTTTGAAACATAGAATCATCGTTCATTAATTAATGAATGTGTTTATTAAGTAATGAATATTGTTCATAATTTGATGTTTTCTGTTCATTAAGTCAACGTATTTTGTTCATAAATCTATGTACTTTATTCATTGAATCAAAGAACGTTGTTCATTACTCCATGAATTCAATTCTTTGAATTAACGTAATTTGTTCCTTGAAACCCACGAATTCTCTTTATTTTTTCTAGTTAAATAGCTTTTTAGCAATCTTATTATCTGTAATTTAAATTATTAAAACCAAAATATGCGATCATTTGTTTTTGTTGTTTTTTATTTAAATATACTGTACATCGTGTTTACAATTTTTACTAGATATTATGCAGCAACTTGGGTACCTTTTGTAGTTTTGTTCCAATGCATGAAGACGGAATCTGTGCTCTCTAGAATAAAAGAATAAAAAATTTGGAGTCTTAATAGTTTTTAATAACACTTATTAAATTGAACAATGGACTGTGAAGTAATATACTTACAATTGCTGTATTTACGTTTCTTCTGAATCTAAATATAAAATTATATCCGTTTTATTATTTATTTAATATTTTTGAAGCGACAAAATATAATTAAAACATGATGAACTTACCTCTAAACTTTATCCGTTGCCTTTTTGTGTAGGGGTTACTTTTTATTTGTTCAACATTTTTAAATTTACTTTAAACTTTTAATTCCCTTCCATTATTTTCAGTCTTTATTTGTTGAAATTAATTTATAGAATGAGAATAATATTTACTTTTGACTGGTATTCAATGGTTCAACGAAACCATTCTTTGTCTCAATGATATGTACATTAAATATGTTAATACAGTCAAGATAGATAAATGTTTACCATTGATAAAAGCATAAACCCGTTCATTAAAATTAGGAAGGCGTTTTTGTGCAAAGGGAAATCGTTAATGAACACTCATTCATTGAATCAACGAATTTTTCATTAAATAACAGAATTCATACATTGAATGGTTCAATGGAATTACCATTAATGAACGAAAAATCGTAGATTTCTGAACAAATTTTTTTTCAGTGTAGTTGAACAAATCTGCCACTTTTGATTTTGTTTTTCCTCGCTTACCATCTGCTGGCGAAAAGTCAGGTTGTCAGCCAGGACGATATTGCCCGGATCAAGAGCTTCTGGTACAGCTACACCTGCTCTGTTTGTCGTTAGACTCTACGATGAGCGGCTTGAGCTTTGCGTATCACAATTATTATTATTAGTATTTATTACATAAACATAAATGCGCAGTTTAATACTTAAAAAAAATTAACAGTACTAGCACCGAACAGGGCTTACGTCTGAAACGTTCCATGTTAAGGTTTAATGCTATATTGGATTCTGTTAAAATTTTGTATGTTGCTGTTATGAACCGAAAAGAGAGTTTTAAAGTTTTTATTAACAACACATTACAACTTTCGTTTACTTTGGGTCAATCAGTTGTTAAGTGCTTAATGGTAAGGGTTTGATTATGTAAACATAGGCGGCTTTGCTTAACAGGTCTTAAGAAGCATTTATTGATTTTTGCGGTTGAGACTAGTTCAAAGATGTCTGCCAACTTCGTAAACTGCTTTCTGTCGAGTTGGTGTTTTGATATTATGAGCTGGAAATTGGTCGAAATGGATTTAGCTGCTTTGTCTTCCGATTCGTTACGCCGAACACCAACGTTTCCAGGTACCCAAACTAGTTTCAATTAAGAGCGCAGTTTGATGATATTGTCACGGATTTTGCTGATGATGGGAGTTCGGTTTTTTATATTTTTTTTGGTTGCCATTTCTGTAGCTTTTAATATGGCTAGGGCTTCTGCAGAGAAGATCGAAAGATAGGTTGAGAGCTTTTCAGAGAGCTTTATGTGACCGTGGGAACCCACTGTAGCAAATCCTGTGCCTTCTTCGCTCTTGGACTCATCTGTGAAAAAATGTGTCCATTCGTTTACTGCGAAGTCATTAATTAGCTCGTCGACGAGTTGATGGTATTTTGCTTTGGGGGTTGAGTCCTTAGTACCTGGCTACACGTTCATGGGAATGATCGTCATGTCGCACGAGACAGGTAGATTTTATGTGAGTCAGAAACAAAATAGTAGATTGCACCAAGAATCCACCGAGAATCCACTTTCAAGTTGAATTCTAGGTGTGGGCATGAACGTTTCGGTTCCAAACCATATCACTTTTGAAAGAAATCCTCATTTGAGATTTGTGTTGGAAGAGTTAAGACTGAATACAGGTACTAAAGAGCACCAAAAATATTCGACTTCCCAAGAGAAATTTTGTTTTTTTTTCAGATTTCAGCGTTTGCCATCTTTCAAATTGCTTTCATTCCTATGCGGCTTTTTTGTGTGTGTAGCTAGGTATTGAGTACAGGTATTGATGCGGTGAAGGAGGGTATATGCCTGTAGCCATTGATGACGGTTAAATTCTGTTTTGGTTTAGGTATGGGAACCAAAGTTGCTGTTTTCCATGTTTGGGTTATAATTCCATGATCAAAAAAGCATAATACTCGACATCGGATGTTTAATCACTGAAGGAGCATTTCTTAACATGGTGTAGAATATACGGTTATGGCCGTCTGGAGTCCTTTCCTTTCACAGAGGTAAGGGAGCATTCTAATTCCAATATGTTTTTGGGCAGTTCGACAAATTTGGCGGAAGGGGTAAGATGATTTTTACTTTAGGATAGGTTGCAGTTCTAAGTATCATTTCAGCAGCATAGTCTAAGCCGAATGGGTAAAATAGGCACGCGTCTATCAAAAGTGATGTAACATCACCACGCCTTCCACAAATTGCATAATCGAATGGAATTTTCTTATTTCAATTAACTGTGTCCACGAAGAAATTTTGTTTGCACTTCAAAAGCCAACTTCTTGCCAATCCAACTGATTGGAGACATACATCTGATAACTAGATTGACACAAGAACAATTTACTTTTATTACCGCGACCAATTTAATGTTAATTTTTGAATGTTTTTTTACTTTCTGTGCAAATATCGCAACCAATCAAGCTTAACAGACGCGCGCCGACCTCTCCCCGGTCACATTAGACAAAAGTGTGACAAGTGCTTAAATTGTTTGTTTTTTTTTTTTTGTTTTCAACCAACACGTTGTATGCCGTCATAGACCGGCCGGCTGCTGGGCCTGTCAGTGTCACACATTATATTCATGTCAGTGTCTCCTCAGACTCACCACCACTACGCACTTGTGAAGTATGAGAACAAAAAAAAAAAAAATGATTTTTATCACTTTTAAGTGATATGAATTGTTTTCGAAATGAGACGCCTCTGTGATGAGGAAAATTAAGACACATGTTCTAGTGTTTGGGGTGGAGGGATCCCATCGGGTGGGAATCTGTCACAGTCATTTTCCTATTAGGGTGTCTGAAAGTAGGACGAATGGGCACTTAATGCGCTGATATTGTCACCGATGATTTATGCAAACTAATAAAAGTCCACCCCGGACGTCTCTCGTTACGAGAGGAATAAGACTTGCAGCAATGCGGGGGCAGTAGATACTAAGAACAGAGAGCAACAACAACGACAAATACCAACGGTTTGGGAGGCAGCAAAGGTTGAAGAATGCTGAATAAGTGGCCAACTAAGCCGGTTGTCTGTTGCGAAACTACAAACACTAATAGGGATGTGGCAGTGATTGAACCACCTCGTGCGATGATGAGAGATATTTACTGCTTTGAACTAAAAATAGAGCTAATCGGAGTAGGTGGGGTGACTGACTTTATTGCCTTAAATAAGAGGAAATTTAGCAAATTTTATAGTTTATTTTTTATTTTTTACTTTGTATCCGCTTAATTAATAATTTTGTTTTTCTTTCTTTCTTTTCAGGTAATGACGCTAGAGGGAGTATTAAGGGATAGAATATGAAACTGACATTTTTTTGGTTGTTTATTTACTTTCTTGGATCTTAATTGAGACCACTTGAAAGTAAGATGAGCAGTAGTTTGAGATCACAACTGCCTCAGGGTCTAAGTCGGGAATTCCCTCAATTATTTTGTATCAACATAATGCTTCGGATTATATCATAAGCAAAAAAAAGCTATTGTGTTAAAAAATTAGGTACGAAGTGTTGGTTTATTGGTAGACAGACCATCAGAACCGTCGGTCTTGTGTGGTTTTCAAGTTTTCCTCTATATTGGGTGGCGAGACAGGTTCGTCATTGACAAGACGTGGGTTCTTTTCTTGCTCTGTCACTCTTTCACCATGATGCTCTTTAAGCAGTTGGTAATGTCTTGTAAGAATTATTGAGAAATATCGCTGCTAAATTCGCATAAAAGATCCTATCCAAAGTGAAGGTCTCAAACCGGTTGCAAAAAAATCTAAAAATTTCCAGTCGAAATACAAGATATTTTCATGGACATCAGACTTATAGCATTTATCGTCAACTGCTCAACAGGTTGATGTCTGAATGCGGAATTCTGGCAAAACTGATCCGCAGTTTTTTCGCGTGACTAGAAAACACGTGGTGCATGTGCATTTAGGCACAAGCTCATCTGCACTCTCCCAAACATGCACAGCATTTCGGCAGTGATGCGCTATCATGTGACTTCTTCAATCTTGGTTCTACGCAGATAGTGCACAGGTCAAGTGTCAGTCAACACGAAATGCACAATCATCAGTACGGCTACTGAAAAATGCGGCTAATATTGACATCATAGGATGTTCCCACTGCGCCGTGATGGAGGCTCAACACGCGAATCTCTTGTAGTTCCTGCCTTTAGCAATCGAGCTGGACAACATGTCACTATTTATATCAGGAACGTCGAGATAGTTAGGGAGTTTATCTATCAACTACCTCGATGTGAATATCAACTTCATGAATGACATCTTTATGGAGTGGAACAAATGGGTTCAAAACTCTTATCCTGACAGTCCTGCTGTACGACGCTGAGTTTGAATGATAGGCAGAAAAAGTGGTTAAATATTGGACAAATGGACAACTATCGACAGTCCGGATAGTTCAAAACAATCGATTAATCGATTAAACTATCGATGTTTTATTAACACTAGTCACCCACCGATGAATAAGTTTAGTTGTCAAATGAAATCGAATTGCCAACCACCAAAACAATATGTGTTTTCCCTTTAAAGTGAGAAAGATACAAATTTCCTTTAATTCAGGATACATTTCCATGTTCGAACATTTAACACGACAAACGACGCCTTGCCTTAAGAGTGGCGCATCGACATGCAACACGACTCCCCTGAACTGTGTACGTGTCTTTATCGTCGTGTTGGTAACATATCGCACTAAGTGGCATTGGTTTGCAGTTTTTTACGTGAATACATGTTGGGCTTTACTCGATATTTAATTACAATTACTGCCACCATTAACCACCATGAAGCATTGTGTCGTTCGTTCGTTCGTTCGTTTGTTATTGAATCTAACAACGATGACGCCTGACATCTAGCGAACATAGTATCTGTTTGATGTTTAAAACAGAAGAAATCTTATCCGACAAACCGTCCAACATGTAATCGGAGATCTACCGCATCATTCTGCTGCTGCTGCTGCTGCTGCTGCTTATTCTATACAGACCTAGCCCTGCCGGTGGCAGCCAATGTGACTGATGGGCTTGGGCTTTGAAAAGAGATTAGTTTCTTGTAAATCTTGTGGCCCGTGCTTTTCACTTTCCTTACTCTGCATGTTGAGTGCATAACAAAAAAAAAAACTCCACAGATCAGGGGTTGTTGTTGAAAATCGTGTGCAGCAGCGGCAGACACATATGGTGTCTCGTATCTATGTGTTGGATCTTATGCAATATGTCAATTTTCATGTGTCAATCAGAGCGGTGTCGATTTCTCGAAGATTTGAATAATATCTTTTTAAAGTTTTTTTTTGTTTTTATTTTTAATTTGTAAATTGAGATTCAGCGTCATGGGTGGCGTTTGATAGTTTGAAATTGCGTTTCCTCGAATATCTTTCATCATCGAAACGAAATTTATTCCAATTTTAGACGAGAGAATTACGCAGAGTTTTGAAATATTCTGACAGTTTTGATTGATATGCGCAATCTATATATCGGTAGCGGTAGAAGAGATAGAAACAGTAGCAGCGTTTTTTGTGGCAATCAAAATGGATATCGAATGAAAGTGGAACAAGCTGCAATGATACTGGTATCTTGTGGCTGCATAATTGACAAGTCGGGGTTGAAATATTCACATGGATTGAGAGATTTACGGCGAATTGAAATGAATTGCCTGCCGGTCTACCTTTGGATGGTCATCCATATTCGAGTGATGAATATTTTTCGATTGAAGTAGCATTTTGATGTCGTCGTGCTACGATGGGGATGGAGTTGCTTTTGTTTGCAAGGCCGTCGACTATTTCTTATCACAAAAGATCAAACGTACTTCAGAATGTAAAAGATTCAAAAATTATACTAACAACATTTGTCAAATGTATCCAATTCTTAGGAACCATGAACATTTTTTACAGCTTCCTTGAAAAACCTCTCAGATTTAGGTATAAATCTTATCGATCTCTCATTGAGTTCTAATGTTTGTGTTTGAAATTTTGGGCGGTCGCGTAGTAGAAGACGAATGAGTTACTTTTTCTCGACATCCATACAAATTTGGAATTGGTCGGCATGTTGTCTACAAAACTCATGTCCGCATGTCCAATCCACCAATCGACTTAGAACTCACGTCAATACACGTAAATCTTTATGATTGAGAAAGGTGCAGCTACTAAGAACGCTCTAAAAACAGGTTTGGTGCGCTGGCTGAAGTCGCGAGAAACTAACATGATGTGAGAAATTATTGATGTCAGAACTACCATTACCTATCTCGCCCACGTGAGCATTGGACACTATATTTGCAGCTTACAACGCTTGCCTTTCAAATAAAACAGCTTGGGAATTGTCTCACTTACTTGGGCCATTTTAAGGGCGGCAATTTTCAACACCTCGCGATTCTAGCAGAATTATTACCGACAGCTCTTGGTCGACTTCGATATTTAATATGAATTTTGTATCCAGAAAGAGAAGAATCGCGAATGGTTGAAAGCCAAACGAATGCTTCAAGAACAGACGTTGCTGGCTACGAATCCAGAGTTGAAAGTGTTCTTACGATTGCCGGCCACAAGCAGTGTCTTCCATTAAGAAGTTGTGGCTGTTTTTTTACCGCGTCAGAACTTATGCAAATGAGATCTACAGCCACTGTGCGCACAAGGCACTGGAATCCTTGAAAATTAAATCTGAAATATACGTTCGCCAATGCATAAGGCATCATGCAGTTAGAATTGAGACTGAGCTGGGTTCCAGGACACTGGAGCGAGCTGACGAGGGATCTTGGGAATATTGTAGGTAGGTAAGTAAAGTGGCCGATGCCTGTTACTTGCCTAGAGAATAATAAAAATTGCTCAACTAACTCACCTATTGGAGTTTAGTTAAGTTTAGATCGATATCTCGGATCTCAGAAAGGCCCTCGAAGAATGGTATCCCAAGCTCACGATCCAGACGCGGTTTGAATGCGGTTAAGGCTTCTGTGTTGGTTGTGTTTGGGCCAAGTCTGTCTTGAGATGATGCCATTCGTCAGACTTCTACCCACCTAGATTCTAGGAATGACGGTAGATAGTGTAAGGAGACTATTCCCTTCACAAAATCTAATGAGGGCTACGTTACCTCCGCACAGGATTCGGGAAGGAAGGAGCCTTAGCAGCCGGATACTTGAAATCTCACTTAGTTTACATGATTCATTTGATTTGATATGCAGGTCCAGGGGTAGAAAACCAAGAATTACATTGAATGCCCCGGTCGGCCTTGAACGAAGGGCTCCAGCGGTTCCAATTGCAGTCGTTCTCTTGGCGTTGCTTACCTTAGTGGTATTATAAGCTCTACTCAGATCGGGCCACCATACCACGGACCTATAAGTGAGTATTGGACGTAGCACAGCGATTGTATATCCAAAAAATCATTTTTGGTTTTTTGAGATATATTCAACTTTCAGTTGAGATTGGTGTATAAACGACTCCCAGGTATTTAGTACTTCTTAGGTTATTGAAACGGGAAGGTTGGTATTTTGGTTTTGAAGCAGAAGAGCATCAGTTCTATTTTGCCTGGGTTAACGCTAAGACCGCACCTTGCGGCCCAAGCGCTAATCTTGCCCAGCGCCCTTTTAACGATTTTACAAATCGAGTCAGGGAACATCCCCGAAAGCAGTACAACTACGTCGTCCGATTCGAAAGGATTTTGTTGGGGACCATTATCCATACCAGAGGCGAGATAACCACACCTTGAACTCTGTACCTCTGCAGATTTGGTTAAGATGCTGTTATCAAACCTGGTCCCGTCCTACAAGGGTGGGCATAGGGTACCGGAAGCCATTTGGCGTCACATTTCGACCTGAATGATCTAGAGAAATCTAAAGCTAAGCAGTAGGCGAATCGATGTACTGTTCGGCATCTTACTAAAACAAAGTCCTCTAAGAAGGAACACTAAGAGACTCGGATTCGGATATTTTGTTTTATTTCTGGAATTTTTAGTTCGAAGGGTTCCTCAGAGTTCCCAATGAACCCTTTCTTGGAGCTTAAAGTTGTATAAGGATTCACTATAACTAATACTCCTTCTTAATTTTATCTAACCTAAGTCCGGTCATTGCTTAAGATCTCACTCTGATCATTTTCTATTTGCCACCCGAGCTTCAACGAAGTTCTTTTAGTATCGATGGCAAAAGATGCACGTATTTTTTGCTCCATTTTGACAGATCCAAATATTTATGTCAACTGTCCCTGACCTACCCTATGGGTAGGGGTTAGAATATACCCGAGGTAGGCATGCCTGTGGTAAGAGGCGACTAAATACCACCTCCGTATACCGAGCATAATAGCGTATACAAAATAATGCAATGGACAAAACTGTAAGATATAATACCCCAGGTGGCAGACCAGTTCTACTGGAAAATCCACACTCTTCGGAGGCAGACTCTACGGATTCTGGGGAGAGCCATTTATTGCAATCTTTTGACCCTTTCAAGAGTAGCAAAAGGGTATCTAGATCACCACCATCGGGATCTATACCACAATTAAAATCAAAAAGAAGTCCTACCGCGCAGAAAGACTTTCTTAACAAAGTAACATCTTTGAACGGTTTCTCAAAAACTAAATACTGAGAAAATCCAATGGTACACTTACCAAAATAAGTCAGAAAGGCCACACCGAGTAGTGGCCAGAGGACTTCATTCTTCGTGCTGCAAAGACGACGTTTTGCAAGACCTTAAATCGAAAGGCTTTAAAATTATCGACGCAGTTAATCTAATTAAAAAAGAAAAGCGAAAAACTGATAAAGATGTGGAAACTTTAGTTAAGCGCGGACTTCCGCTATTCATGCAAAGCTTCGAAAAGTCAGCGAAGTTTCTTCATACCTTGAAGGTCTCACCGCGGGCAAGAAATCGAACTACTCGTTGTTGAAAGCTATAAAAAGCATCAAAAAGCCAAAATCGCAAGCGACTCCTATCAGAAAAAATAATGGCGAATGGGCGAAGAGAGACAAAGAAAAAGCCGACATTTTTGCCTATGACTTAGAAGAAACGTTTAAGCCCTTTGACGGTCAAGAGCTAATCGAAGATATGACCTTAGAGGGGATACATGACAATTTTAAAATTAAAAGTGTATCACTGGCTACAACTAGGTGCTATGAAATACAAAAATTGAAACTAAACAAAGCTCCTGGATACGATTTAATTACGGGACAGGACCTAAAAGAGTTGCCAAGGAAAGCATTTCCTATATTTGTTTATCTCATAAATGCTTCGTTTAGGTTATTATACGTTCCACGACAATGGAAAGTAGCTGAGGTCATAATGGTCCCAAAGCCGGGAAAATCCCCATATGACAAGAAATCGTATAGATACCGACAATATCTCTTTTACCAATTATGTCAAAAGTATTTGAAAATTTTTTACTAAAACGGTTACACCCGATTATCGAAGAGCGCCGATTAATTCCAGATCACCAAATCGGGTTCAGAATTAAACACTCTACAATCGACCAGGTTTATCGAATAACCAATGAAATTGAAAAAGCCCCTGAGGAGAAAATAATATGCTCTAGCGTTTTTATCGACGTCTCCCAGGCTTCTGATAAAGTATGGCATACAGGATTGAACCATACGCTTAAATTAGCCTTTTCCAAACAAAAATATGAGATATTAAGTTCTTATTTAGCGGACAGACTTTTCCGTGTTAAGCACGGAAACGAATATTCCGAATTCAAAGAAATCGCGGCAGGAGTTCCACAAGGAAGCGTCCTGGGTCCGATTTTATTTATTTCTCTCGAGATATTCCGCAGGAAGAAGGCACAACGGTAGCGACGTTTGCGGATGATACCGCTATATTGGCCGTGAGTAATACGGTTGAATCAGCAACCAAGTTCTGAAATCGGTTTGGGCGTATGGTATACAACTTTGGAGTTGTACCAAAGCAAATAACATAAAAATTTTACAAACTTTTCAAAACAAAGTGCTAAGAAGAATTAACGCCCCGTGGTATATCAGAAATAGTGATATCCACGAGACCTTAGGTATGGCTATGGTCGAAGATGATATAAAAACGGACTAGGCTTCATAGCCACTGCAATAACGCTATGCTACAAATTGTAAATGAAATGAATCTAGTGCGCCGACTACAACAAATAAAACCATTTGAATTGGCGCAATAACATTTAACCGCGTGTTTTTGGCGGTACAAGCAGGCGCCTCCGATGGGAAGCTGCCTGGTAAACGAGAATATAAATTATTAAATCTAAACTACTAGATAGGAAATAACCTAGTTGTAGTATAAGGAGGGAGGTGTTTTTAGTGAGTAAGAATCTCACACTATTATGAGCACGTGCGGTCGGTCCTCATAGTGTCTTATGGAAGATTTTCCACCTACCCTCGGAAAAAAAAACTCTACTTGACTTAGTGATCAGTGCTCAATACAGTTTCCCCATGAAAATACGTATAGTATTTAGTTTATTTGTGGTCTTCCTTCTGCAGAATAGGCAAAAGGCAATAAGACATACCTTCATATTGTCGACCCTGAAGCACTTTCATTATGAACTAATTCATGAAGCATAGCCCCCTCTGATTCATGGACATTCATTTCCACTTAACCTTGATTTATTATCTTATTATCGATTGGCTGATGACGTCGTCGTTAATTATCTCACTTGCATTGGCGTATTGCTTTGCAATTATTTTTATGACTGATTAAGTACGATGCTGTGTCATAATCGCTTTCCATGAACCAAAAGTGAACTCACTAGAAATGAATTTCCCCCAGGCAACAAAGCTTAGATCACCTAATAAATAACTTAATGATCTCAGCAAATGATTTTGTTTTGTAATTTAATGTCTAACCGATTGGTAGCATATAAGTGCAAATATCACGCATGAAACGCGGTCACTTTATAGTCGAAGCACGTCATGCTTTAAATAAGGTGTAAGTTCAGTCCTGCAATCCATCATTCCATAAATCAATTTCGGTGCATGCACCGCACAATCAAAGGCTTCAAACGTCTGTCTATTACTTCAAGAAGCACGAACGGGTGAAGAAGAAGAAGGGTCCACCCACGGCACTAGGAGCGGGAGCAAACACACACACGTGCATGATTTTTCTATGGATTCATTTGAAAAAAGAAACAAAAACGGCACTGCGAGTAATTAATTTGCAACTGAAAACAACAAGCCATTGGAATAAGAGGCCTTTTCATTGTATAATTGCGGGCAATTAATGACAAATGTGGGCTCAAAGTGTAACAGACCCATGATTTCACTCGACGACTATGCTACATAAAACCATCGAGATCAAAGCGACTAAGCGATGAGATTACTTTGAAGTGCTGAGACGTCCGACGTTTATTTGTTGATTTATTACCAAGGCAAACTTGTCATAGAATGGAAGTACGTAATTGTCTGGCGCTGCAGCTGGAAGATCTTTAAGAATTAATTATTAAAAAGTGGCATCCTACAGATGTCATTATATACCTAACACTGAAGGATTCGCATAGAAAAGATGGCTTAGAGTGCATTTTTGTGAAAGCAAATAAGGGGGCTGAAAGTTATGGAAAAACGTACTTAGAACAATAGATAGTCATGTGCTGTTGCAATCAGTTGAAAGGTAAAAGTTTGCATGCGTTGGAAACTTCTGTTGGCTAAGTACAACTGAGTCATTGCATTTCCTGTGACTTTTTCGCGTGACTTTCGCTAGTTGTGGCAACAATTTATCAGTTTTATGAAATGGAGAGTTCTCCTGCACGAGTTCTGCCAATGCGAGCGCCGGATTTAAATTTACCTCCATTTTTTAATAGTAATAACGGTATTTTTTTTCTTTACCTTTGTACGTACAGTTCACCAATTACTCAGAGCGTTTAATTAATGTTAACGGAGTCTTTGTGGCTCGAATTGGATGTAATTGATGAGGAGGACATGTTTTTTTTCCAATAAGACGGTGCCACCTGCCACACAGCACGTGAAACAATGGTGTTACTGTGAGTCAATATTGCCCATCCCTTTATTAAAATTAAAACTCGACTTTATGTTGACGAAGGATTAGTTCCTTGTTTGGATCTTAGTACTCATTAGAAATCGTGTTCTGTGAATAATGGAAATTGTATGGCCGAAACGTATAGCAACTTGAAATTAAATAATGCTCATACGCCACGCTTCAAGCATCATCGGACGAAGTTAGAGTGTACTCTCGCCTTTCGAACAGATTTTGAATAACGGACAAAAATTTTAGTTTTTAAAGAGAAATAATTTTCCCATAAGCGGGCTCCCTAAAAACCGAACGCGGACCAGCGTTGCCAAAATGTGGGCTTTGGCCCTTGGCCCTGGGCCAACTGAAAATGACCCTCAAATCTGTTTTTTTTTTTAATTCTGCTAAGGTTTTCATATAAAACATATACTGTGTTACTTAGACCGGTTTTTTTTGAAGTGAAGTGATAATTACAATATCAAAACTGAAATCCAACAAGGCGGCTGCCCCGAACGGTCTACCCGGCGAACTATTTAAGGCAGCAGGAGATAACTTGAAGCATTCAGAAACTTATTTCCATGATTTGATCGGATGACTGTATGTCTGATGAATGGAACCCTGGGTTTTAGGCCCGGTAAGTATGCGATTGCCCAAATATTCACACTCGGCAGATTTTTCAGAAAACCCAAGAAGTCCAGATCCAGATCCATACCCACCACCTTTTCATTGACTTTAAAGCCGCATATGCCAGCACTGTAGTTGGACAGTATCTGTCTCGGCTCTGCTGGCAGATTTGAAAACGACATGTCTTCTGAAATCAAACGCTGCCAATCGCTGTTTTTTTTTTGCGCTGGTGCCTTCTACCTATGTAGCCTCCCGAACAACTAAGGGAACTCAATGCATCCGAAGTATAAACCCCCTTATAAAGCGGAAGAAGATATTCTTGGTCGACGGGTTCTGGAGGAGATGATTCAACGATGGACTCTAATGAGCTGTACGGCGACATTGACCTGGTAAAAAAAAACTGCGTCTTGGGCGTAGATAAAAGCCTCGCCTTACGTGGCGGGCACAATTGAAAGAAACCTCAGCCAACGTGGAGTGCGCAACTGGAAGATATTAGCCAAAGACCGCGCTAATTAAAGAGGTTTATTGGTTTGGGCTCAGGTCCACCCCGGACGCTAGCACCGCCTTAGTAAGCGGAGGTACATTACATTTTGATTTTCTGGTTTTCTAAAAGAAATTGGTCCCGAAATGGTTAAGTGTAAAATTTGTTGTACCTTCTTAACAAGTTTGCTATACGAAGTTTTTACCCACGCCCGCTTGTAGAGGACGTTTTTTTTATATTATTGATTGGTTATATTACTGTTTGACCCGAGCGAACTGTGGCTCCTTCCCCTATAATCTAATCTCTTTCCAATTTTCTGGACCAAACGTTCTGGCTTGGTCTTTGAATCGGATTTTTGTTGTCTCGATCCTGCAGGCATGGATTTCAACATGCTCTTCCGTTTTTTTATGGCTTGATGGACGACGGCACTTGGCGTCGTATAGCAGAACTAGTAGTATGGGTTTTTTAGAGAATATGTTTAGACCTCCGGGTCAGGATTTTTGAACCTTTTATTTCGTCAGACCGAAATAGCTTACCGAAATTAACCATCTGCCAATTTGTACATTGCGACGCTAGTATTTCTAGGGCAACGCGACGCAGATAGTTTAGTTTTGGCGGAATCCCAAATTCGGCTATCGCCATGACGAGATCCTAACGGTGTTTGCTATTATATCCGGCTTTGAAGTCGACGGTTTTACTTGGTTTCAAATCCGTTAGTCTTCTTCAGGATTTATTGAAGTGTGTAAATTCGATCGATCTGCCGATCTCAAATAAGATCTGCTGGCGGCATTGTTGTTCTTGTTTTGATTTTTGGAACTGTTTCTTTAGTAACTCGACGTGGGTTCTCTATTCATTAGCATATATTAACAGCTCCTATAAATGCTGCGTAAATGCATCTACTCAGTGAAATCGACGAGTCTTGCGACCGAAACAATATCTGAGGGTTTTATAATTTAATGTTCCCCTATCAGCCATCATCGAAATTGTTGTTATTCCTTCAGTGAAAGATTTGTTCCCAAAATAAACGGTTCTCCCCCGAAAAACTTTAACTCTTCGGAATTCAAGTCTGCTGCTTCAATCCTTGTTCAGTTTGGTTTGCCATTTCATTATGAACAGGTTGACAAATGAACAAGGCTTGCAAATCGTGCAAATTTATTTTGAAAATCGTGGTTCTGTTCGAAATAGGTATCGCGCACTACGTCCTTTTTACGGTCAACATAATCGTCCATCAGAGCAATTAATTCGGTTGACCATGGATCGTCTTCGCACTACGTTTACTCTATGTGATAATACGCATTCGCAGAGACGTCGAACAGTGCGCACCGAAGAAACAACTGTAGAGCAAAGTGTTGAAGAGGACCCGAATGAATCGAATCGCCACCGCGCACAGCAATTGGAACTTTGTCCATCAACTTTATGGAAGATTTTGCGCAAAGATCTCTTCTAACGACCTTACAAATCCAGCTCGTGCAAGAATTATAGCCGCGAGACCATGCAATGCGTCGTGATTTTGGTGTATGGGCCGAAAATGAGATTGATATCGATGCTGATTTTCAACGCAAAATTTTGTTCAGTGATGAGGCTCATTTTGGGTTGAATGGCTACGTCAGCAAGCAAAATTGTCGCATTTGGAGTGAAGAGAATCCACATGAGACCCTTGAAACGCCATTACATCCACAAAAACTAACTGTTTGGTGTGCTCTATGGGCTGGTGGAGTCATTGGGCCATACTTCTTCCGAAATGATGCTGGAGAGTCAGTTACCGTTAATAGAGCCATGATAACCGACTATTTTGTTGGATGGTATGAATGTGGATGAAATGTGGTCCCAACAAGACGGCGCTACATGCCACACAGCGCACGTCACAATCGATTTATTGAATAAAACACTCCATGAACGCGTAATTTCGCAGACTGGACCTGTCAATTGGCCACCTAGGTCATGTGATTTGACACCATTGGATTATTTTCTTTGGGGATATGTGAAGTCGCTCGCCTACGCCAACAAACCAGAAAAGTTAGGGGACTTGGAAGGCAACATTCGTGGCGTTATTGCCGACATACAGCCCCAAATGCTTGAAAAAGTGGTTGAAAATTGGACCTCTTGACTTGTCTTTATTCGAACCAGCCGCGGCGGCGGCCACATGCCCGAAATCATATTTAAACATTAATGGGATCAAGTTATCCTTCCAATAAAGCCAAATTGATGGAAATTAAAACGATTTTCTTGTGTTTTAATTCAATTCGAATTTCTATACCTCTAAAAAAAAACACCCTGTAGATGTCGGTCATACATTCTCGTTGACATCCACTGACGGTTTCGCTAATAACTTCAGACATCCACAATAATGTGCCATTTTAAACTTTCGTTAGACTTTGGCAAGCTGCAGTTGAAATGACGAAAAGACTAGTATTGCTGGTCGCTGTTGGCATAAAATGGAAATTTTCTCCATTATCTGGTTACTCTCGAGAGTCCAACATTCTGAAGAATGCAAGTCCTACACAATGTGGCAGAGATGAAACAGTCTTTTAACTTGGTAATCGCCTCTTATTCGATTCCGCTTTGCAGTTGGAATCCCGTTTGTAGTAAGTATTCCTTTGTAGTTACCTAAGCTTTATTTAACCTTTTCCTATTTAATTCGCCCCACACTTTTATAAGGGACCGCTGCTGTCACCCACTTTAAAGTACACCAAAACAAACAGCGAGTCTAAAAAACAAAAAAAAAATTAAAATCTACATTTCCTATACCAACAACCCTCCTCTAAGTAGCATTAACCTTTAGTTTCGTAATTAATTAGGAAAACGTGGAAAACTTTCTTGCTTCCGCGGGTGTGCTTTTTGGTTTTGTTTTGTATTTGTATCTACTCCGAACTAAGCGCCGATGATGGCACCCATATTCAGCTTCGTTGTAGATTTTCGTCATCCTCCTTTTTGTTGGAAACTCACAAGACAACGCAACAACCAAACTTCTTAGACATTAATTGTCGCCAAATTAAATTGCAACCAAAATTTATATAAAAAAAAAATTTATATATATATAGACAACGTATACGAAATGTCTACACTACATACTCTGGGTATGGCACTTAAAAATCAACAAGAAAAAGAAACAGCAGATAACAACCTCGAAGATAAATTAGAAACAATGTTTCTGCATGTGTGGTTGTGTGGTTGTGACATTTAATTAATTCGAAACCATTTAAGCTTCGAAAAGAGAATATGAGAACGTTAGACGAACCCTGAGACTGCAGAACAGGAGGATACCCTGCAAATGTTGCGACATAAGTTTGAAGTGGGTAGACAGGTTGAATTTGAAGCATGTAGCTATACATACACAAATATATAAGATTGACCCAATTATTGTGGAAAGTTTTGCAAAGTTAAACTAAGGGTGACTTTGCCAAGTTAAAAGTTCAAAGTTCAAAGTCTTACAAAATGATTGAATGTCGGGTTTGGTTGGAGTCCATGAAAAGAAGTCTCCCATCATAATTGAATGCATTTTTGTCCACCTAAATTTTTTCTGTAAAATGAAAATTCCTCCTTAAATAAGGAAGAGGCCTTAAAGCCCCTAATGGGTAGAATTTGGGAAATTTCAAGTATATGAGACCAGACAAATGAGGATTGGTTTGCCTCCAAAAACATGCAATTGGTACAAAATCAAAATATCCTGAAACCCGTATCCAATAACTTTTGATTCTCCATCACCATGCAAAATTTCAAACTATTATGCTCAGTGGTTTGGTCGTTAAAGGCACATAGAAGGGTAAAGGTACCCCTTGCAAAATAAATCAAAAAAGTACAAAATTATGCTTTCCAGGCCTGTGCAAAGAGCTTCCAAAGAGGCTAGGCATTCCTAAAATATTTAACAGACTTTATAGTTTATAATGACGCAATTTAAACTTGTTCTGGGTTTTTTTTCTAAGAGATGGCGCTCCTTAGGGGTTATTTACAACTGATTTGATGCCTTTGAAAGGAGCTTTGCTGCGCCTACTTTATAGTATTAGGGTTGGTTAACAGCAGTTCTACAGTGACCGACATGTAGCGTTATGCCTCTTCAAGTTCACCCGTTGTTACTGCTGGACTCATTCATTCGATGGTGAACGCAATTTCAATACGTTTTGTCAAAACTGTCATTGTCATCGGCGCATGAAACTAGGTTAGGTTAGGTTAGGTTAGGTTGAAGTGGTAGTCGGTAAGGCCGACCAAATAGAGGTCCGTTGTGATACCACATGTATCTAAACGTTTACTACTCTACTCCTTAAACCATTTGGAGCTCTGGGTATAGTGAAAGAGACCTTTAACGTCAGTAGTTGACAGATCTTCGTAAGGTTAGTTTTCTCAATAGATTCTAATTTCATCATTAGTTTGCTTGTGGCAATTGGAATGGCTAGGGAACTTTTACCAGGTGAAATATTAGGCAGTGTGGTTCCTTGCTTTGCGAGTTCATCGGCCTTGTGGTTCTCTAGAATATCTCTATGCTCCGTCACCCAGCAGAGGTGAATGTTGAATCTTTGCCCTTACTCAGCCCCTACAACTCGACAAGGTCGACACTCGAAGTAAGGGCGCATGAGACTAGTTAATTATTTAAGAATATTGCGGCTCTGGTTAAGGAAGTCACATCACACACTTTGTTGAGATTGTTTCCGACATTTATGGAGCATCGAAAGTGCTCCATTGTCATGCTTCTTAAGATCTTAAAATAATGTGAACCAAGTGTCAGACCGCATTGAAAAGGGGCAATCAAATTTGTGAAAATGAGTTGTATCTTCATTCAATCCTAGACTTGACCCTAAGTTGGTGTTTGTCAGGGAGCTATTGAGTCAGAGGTTGCTTCTATCCGATGAAAGATGAGAAGGAGCTGCAGTGCTGAAGAGCTTAGATGTTCGGCACTCACCACGTCAGAAGCGAAAATCCGCCACCTGATGCGAGCAAAGGCCGGACAACTGCAGAGGAAGTGTTCTAAGGTGTCCCGTAAGGACGCTTACAAGCAGTCGATTCTGATGATAGGTAAGACGTAGACTTTTTTTTAAATGTCCGGGCGCAGTAGTTTGCACCCATCGCAGTCGCGCTACCGTTCGACTTCACAAGAAAGACATGGACGTCTGCCATTGATAATTGGATCCTTCATCTAAAGGACCGTTTTCGGAAAGACAGAAAGTCTTGCTTTATCGGTTTTCGATTTAATATACCATATACCATAGAAGTTTATTTTTCGAGGATTACATCCATATATTTGACTTCATCGGTACTCGGGATGTGTGTCACCTTTAAGGACGCGTTGGGACAGAACAGCGACCTTTCTTCTTCCGTCAAAATAACAACCGTGTTTTTAAAAGGATTCACTAAAAGCCCCTTCCTATTGCACCAAACATCGATCACATCTAGGGATCTCTGCGCCTGAGAGCAGACTAAGTTTGAACCGACAGAAAGAACCGCGATTGAGTGTATTTTCCAGGAAGATTGAGAGTCGTAAGAAGAGATTCAGAACACCATATTACGGGCAGCCCCCATTTACCCCTGTTATGACACACTTGCCACAATCTGCTTTGGTTATCAGCGTCCTGTACATTAGCATTGCTTTAATCCATATCACCAAAGTTTCATCTTTACCATGTTGTCTCGCAGAGGTCGCATTACCAAAAACACCCTCAATATCGACAAGAATCCCCACCGCATAGTCCTTCGGGTTAAGAGCACTTTCAACTCTACCAACAAAGTTTTTAAGCGCAAGATTTTCGGCGCCGATATTCCTGTTGCATCTCAGAGAGAGAAGATGTGATCGAAGTGCAACATTTCACACATGCAGCCAGTCTCCCCAAACTTTTCAGCAAGAAGGAAGAAAGACTTATGGGTCTCAAGCTTTTGGCTACAGTATATTAAGAGCCTTGATTCAACCACGAGTTATCGCTTCTACTCCCAGCGGGAATACCGACGAAACCAAGCTTGGAATGCCTTAACTGCAGGGCCGTAAATGAGAACAAAACTATGATTTATCTTGATTTTATCTGCCAATGGCCGGCTTAAGTCGATATCAGACATCGAACTCTCAGCCTTACATTTTAGTAACCTCATTAAATTCATAAAATTTGCAGTTAAGTCTTTAGTATATACCGTGTCCTTCCTTTTGTATGTACAGGTCTGCGAATAGTGGTCTCAAAACGGCTCCCTAGGCCTAATTGCGGTCTCCAACCAATAGCTCAGCAAGTGTGCCAAACACTCCAGCAGCTTTGTTAAACTTGAGTAAAGTTGCATGGTCCGTGTGCAGTTCCAAAGAATTTTTGCCACCGTTCATGAGAAATCGTGCAAACAATATCGCTTGTGTCAAAGACAGCGACCACCCTAATTTTATCCCTAAGAGCATCGCTAAAAGACTTATAGTAAAAGTGGATGGGGCTTCGATTTCTGCTCTGAAGCTTTGATGTAGAGTCTTGGCTGGTCTCTTGTCTGCTATCTCCCGTGCCCGCTTAATTTGTTCCTTAACTGGCATCCTGTTCACCTATCGATCTCCAGAATTTCTCCAAGGCTCTTGAAAATAAGCACGGCGATCTAAATTGGCTTTCCCTTATCTATCAAGCTTTGACGTAGACTCGTGGCTGGTATTTTGTGTCAGCTTTATCGTACTATCGTTTTCCAGCATTTCGCCGTAGCTCTTTCTTGGAAACGGTTTCTGAGGACCACCAAATGGGCCATAGTCTTTAAACAGCTAGAAGTTGGAATGTAAACTCGAGGCTACTTCCGACAGTGGGTGAACCAAGTTATATCTCAGTGCCGCCACTAGCCTACTTCGTTGGATCTGCGGACTTTGAAGAGCAACCGATTTCGCTTTATTTTGTTTTGTGAATTTTTTTTTCCATTCATTTTGATTCCCGGCGAAATGAAGTCCATCTGCACAGATATCCAAAATATCCACACAGGGCTAGTAAGTCAGGTATCCGGATCCTTTGTTCGCCACTTCACTATTAAAATAGGTAACCAGCCATCCGATTGCGTTCGGGTCGTATGATGCCTTAATTCGGCTGAAGGAAAGAGAAAGTCTTAAAATGAAGAAAGGAATAGAAAGAAGTTTTGGACAAGAGCGGTTCAACAATGGAACTAACCCAACTCACATATAACATTGCATGCCTAATGAGTCCTGAATCCTGTTTACTAAATAAACCTCCCCAACCTCTTAGTAGCTTAGCTACCTCCCTCAATCCAGAGCAAACTTAGTAAACCTTCCCAAAGAAAAATCTTAAAAAAGTGTAACTAATTGCCCACCACGGAAAGTCCCAGTGGACACAAAAAAGAACCACTTCACACCAAACCAAAAAAAAAAAACATAAAAACCATAAAAGATGATTACAAAGTCGACTCCATTTACCTACTACGGCTAGCGTCTGGGAGTCTACTCGACAACAAGTTCTGCCGCGTGACATGTGCACACAACTCCAATCGACAAGGAGTGGGTTAGTTGTCCATGCCAAAACTCATACCAAAAACTAAATAGAAAAACGTGTTGCGTCCCCGCACAGATGATGATGACGATGATGATGCACATAGCCATTCTCCTGTTTGTCCCACAACAAGGTGTAGTTGAACGCGGCGAAAATAAGCCGAAGGCGAAAAATTGCAAAATTGAAAATTAATTCACGAATCACCTAAGTACCACGTTCGCGCCTGGAGGCGATATTGCTTTCCAATAATACCTACCCTACTATACTAACATCCTACGCGTGCGTGTGGTGAATAGGTTGCGCGCAGATTTTCACCGCCGAATTCGTATGACAGTCACGTGTATGCACAACGAGAGAGCTGTGCACAAGACGTCTTCGTCGTCGTCCCACGTTTGCAAATCACTGCGAATTGTTTTGCTCTCTGTGGGTTTGATGGAACCAGACTGAACCGCGGTCTTTGTTGTCTTTTTCCCTTGGCTTGGGTGACAGACCTTGGAGACAAAGAGGGTCTGGGTCTATCTATGCATAGTCATAGAATGTCCATCGTTATCAAAAGGAAGTCACATGCGATCTAAATTACATGAAAATTATCACGGTTAATGTAAATTTATTGCACACAATGGCCGAAGGACGAAGCGATAGGGGCGACAACCGACAGCAAACCTCCCTCGCAGTTTCCCACTGCTCTGCCGCGCGGCGGTCCAATTGAGAAAATTTGCAGTTGTCGCGTAGGTGAATAGAATGCACTCTCGCTGCACATAGACCGAAGACCTCCAGAACGGACACTCAAAACGGTGTCATGTCACGTAAATTGATATAAATTGGAAGCTATTTAAGCGACAAGAGGCTGACTGCCTGCTCGGTCGTCACTACTTAGCGAATACAATCGGCATAAATTTATTTGCCCGCGGGCTTGGCTCTTGAATTGGTGGTCCTCACTCACTTGAGTTGGATATGTGTGGGGTTTCTTAAGTTCAACTAGCGATGAAATCAGTTTATTATTTATTTTTGTTCCTAAATTTGCATACACACGTGAGGAAAACCGTTGAAACAATGGACAACCGACAACCGACGATGACGATGACCCATGCGAGCCATGCTGGTTAATTTAGCGAAATCGTTTTTTTTATTTTGATGACAAAATTATGTTATGATCTTAAATTGGTCGCAAATAAATCAAACCTGACAGTGAGACTGAGACTGAGAGTAGATTGAGTCCAAGGCGAGGATGTCCTGAAAACTTGTTGCACATTAATTTGTCTTAATTGAGTTGATTGACAGACTAGCTGAGATTTTGCTGCTCTTAATTGAGGGAGGGAGGGAGGTTTGTTCTGAGAATGACACTTTGACTTTAAGAGTGAAAACGTGACATTTGAATGTTTTAACGGCGCCGAAAATTGTTGCAGAGATTGAGTTGTAAAAGAGGTCACAGATCGATTTGAATAGAGTACCCTACTGAACTTAACACCCTTAACGCCGTAGGAGCACGAATAACATGAATAGAGCGGATAGTGTTAGATTCAAAAAAGGACGATTGGATTTATTTATTTTTTCTGACAGTAGCACTAGCCGGCTGCGCTTGCAAGGCTCTGGACACCAACACAATATAGTCGTGCCACCCTGTTCGGATGACTTTATATAACATATCGAATGGTTATTCTCATTTCGGCAGGCCTCCCAGTCTTCAGTTCTCTAAAGCTTGTATTTCGATTGGACCGCTGATAAATCAACTCATTGGTAGCATTATTATAGTTCCAATATGATCACTAAGGCCCAAAACTGCAGCTGTGAAGATAGAGAGATAGAGCTGCGACAAGGACAACGGTGAAATGAGGTACATTCCTTCTTATAACAACAGCTTTACGCCTCATGCAAGCTGCACAGTTTTTAGCCTAAGACTGCTTAGACTGCTTGTCAAGCTCTTCGCGCAGATGAAAATGGATTCAGTTACAAGAACTTAACATTCCATTGTGTCATTTTGAACTTCATATGCTAAGCTAGCGTTTTGCCCAACCCAACCACAACTATACCTTGGGATGCTGCCAAAGGCCAATGCTGGTGTTTACACCAATGGATCGTAATTCTTTGCCACCACCGTCAATTCAGCGCGATTGGACAAAGTATGGATATTGTCAAGAAGATTGAATCTTTTTGTCTCTCTGGCTGGGCTTCGAAAATACCCTTGGCGGCTTTATATATGAGTCCTTCAACCTCGGGTGGGTCATAGGGCGGCGACAAACTTCCTCCATCCTTCTCAATCTGTGTTGCTGTTTCGGCTAATACGGTTGATTTCCACGTTGTTCTTGGTCTACCAACTCGCCGTGCACCTTGAGTATTCCATTCGAATGTTGTCGTTTGGTCTCTGCAACGTGTGGCCAATCCACCGCCACTTCCGCTGTCTAATTTCGACATTCAAAAGTTTTGCGTCGCAATTCCTGGTTCGATATAATTTGCGGCCATCGGATCTTAAGAATGCATCGAAGGCAGCGGTTTACATATGCCACTAATCTTCTCGATGTGGAGTCATATTTCCATATTTCACAGGCATTCAGCAGTACGGATTTGACATTGGATTCGAAGAGCCCTAACTTGGTGCGTAGGGAAATTTTACTGGAGTTCCATACTGAAGACAACATTCCAAAAGCGCTGCGGGCCTTACTTTTCTTAAATGTTTGTACAGCTTAAACCTCTAAGTGAGAACTGGGTCGCGAGACTTCTGTTTCTTAATTGACTGGACGTGGGCCATTCTTGCCATATCAATGTCAACGTGAAACCCGCTTAAAAGCTACTAGAATATCTGATTACTAGTCCGTGCGCGACGTTGACTAAGTGAGCTTTGTTGTTTGGAAAAGCCTGCGCTACGGTCTTAAAGTTAGCAGCCAGCTGCTTGGCTTTCTAATAAAAGTTCTGGATGTTGCTGGGAGACCGTGTACGCTCTTCTCTCTTGTCCTCGCGTGGTACTCTTCCCCTGCCGGCCATGTTCTTCACATCAGTATTCTGTTAGCTGTTACCTCCTTCCGGGATACGCATACATCATCATACCACGGGCTTTTTCTCTGGGCTGGCTGGTAACATAGGATGGTTTGGACTACCTAATAATGTTGCGAAATGGGGGCCACTGGTTGTTTATCGTGTGTGATAGGTGAACTCTCCATCGTTATGTGGTTAGCTGTTCGACCGTCCGGAGAACCCTCAGCCGTTATCGTTTCGTGAGTTCTTTGCTTACCGCTAAGGATGTTTTTCTCTTCGACGTAGGCATTGGAGGCTTGGAACACAATCTACACATCGTACTCCAGACAAGCTCCATAGACTCCGTCGAGGAGGTCATAGAACTCCTCCATTATGGGCTCGTCGGTAGGTGCGTCAAAGGCTTATGTTTTTGAAGGTACAATTTTCCGTCACTTTTTCAAGCATTTCCGCCTGTTTTCCACGAATTACTCGTGTTATGTTATCCTGTAAGGCTTCAACCGTGTTCGGATTGTCCACGACTTTAAATAGCCCCACAAGAAATAATCAAGAGGCGTTAAATCGCATGATCTTGACGGCCAACTCACAGGGCCATCCAAATTCAGGCTCACCAAATTCATCCTTCAACATTTCCCCTGTTTCACGAGCTGTGTGGCATGTGGCACTGTCTTGGAGAATGGAGAACTGTCATCCAAAATCGTGTAATATACATTTTTGAGTTATTTTCTTTGAGCACCATGTAAAGTCGCTAATCCACTTCGATAAACGAGAGATAAACCATCAGACAATCAATTGAGCCGAAACCGTGCCTAGTCTTTTATTTAATTTTAAAGCCAACCGTGATATAATGATGAGACTTTTCCTTTGTTATGTTGCGCAAAGCGTTGCGTTTACAATTCCAATTAAAATGCACATATGTCAGTGTCGAACAAGAAACGGCAATCAAAGCCGGAAACAAAACTCGCTTAAATAAAAAATATTTACCATTATAATGGCGACTATTAATGACAAAATAAAGCTCCTGTAATCGATAATAATAATGACTCTTATCTGCATTATCGCTGCGCTGTTTTAAGAACAAATTCGAAGTGCTATTTTTTCCAACATCTGTGTTTGTTCTTTATGATTCCTAATTAAAATAAATAAATTAATAACTAGCTTGACATTTACACTTGTTTTTATGTGCATAAATTTCACTTTGATTAATTTGCAAAAAAAAAGGAAAGAAAAACATATTAAATACCGACAACAACAAATGCATTCAACTGTAAATGCGAGTAAAGTGAAAACAATGAAATGTAAATTAATTTATTTTTGTTTCGTTTATTGAGAAGTTAATCGACTGACTAAATGAAGTTGTAAATGCTTTTCTCTCCCTGTCAAGAGAGAGGTTATCGATCAATTGACTTATTGCTGTCCATTTGACTGAGCAGAAGAAGGTGTTTTGAGGAATTGAGGCAGATTTTTTAGTGAACATTTGACATTTGATTTCCCACTAATTTAGATTTTCAATTTCTTATTTATCTTCAGCCTATTACAAAATGTCGCACTTCCTTTATTAAGGTATGAAAATCAATAATGGCGTGCCGCTTTTCAGGCGCTTTTACTCGCGCTACATTTATCATGATTTTGTATTATTATATTGAGTCTAGATGGCGCTATTTTGTATGTATAACTTGGATATATGCCACTATTATAGTTTCTTAAGTTACGAAATCCTTCAAAATCTTTATTAGCAGATATACACTGCATCCATTAATTACTCAAAAAATATAGGTTATTATTGTTGAGGTTTCCATAAATACTTCAATATAGATGGCGCTGTCAGCTTAAAGTGCTTATAAGCCGCCTCGGCCTTGAGAGTAAGAAAAAATATAGATTCCTGCACCTTCTTAGGCGATGATCTACCTATTTGTAGGCCTTACAGTTTCCGAGTAATTTATTTGGGGTTCGACGGAAATTATTATTTTATGGAGGATGTGGATTGGAACAGTAGAATTATTAATATTATTATAGACTCCAATAAGTGTTTTGGTCTGGCGAAAATCCTAGATCTTTGATGAACTTAAAGGATGTTGAGGCCGATAAATTGGCAGTGCCCTGAGGTTCGGTTAGTCCTTTATTGAAGCATGGATAATTGCAGAGCACTCGCAGAACACATGTTCTGCCGTTTTTGGCTGTTCTAGGCAGATGATGGTTCAGGGCGCAGAAACCTGTGGGGAAGCCAATTAGGATCTTTGCGTTACGTTTGCTCAGAGAAGGAATTTGAAGAACACAGAACATGCAGTTTCCGAAGCATAATCCTTGGATAGAGTTCCACTGGGATATGCGCATTTAGTATGTTCCCATGCGTTGAATTCTAATTTGATGTTACTGCTGGGCAGTCCACAGAAGGGCTCTGAGTTAATGAAAGGGCTGCAGGGCCTTTTCGGGCTAGCTCGTCAGTCCGATTCCCTCGTGTCATGGTACACAGTAGAGAGGCTGCCCGGATTGCCTGAAACAATGTCTACATGTGGTCTTCTGAGTTTTTGCCTTAAGCGTTCTCTTGCGCATAGTTCGATGGCGTAGATGTTGTGTGGCCTAGAGGAGTTCTAGTCCGTATATTAGAATGAGTGGGAACCTTCTAGCATAGGGCCTCCGGTTTCCCACATCGAACGGTCTGGAATGGTTGTATTAAATTGTCGATGAAAATTGACTTTTATGGGCATGAGGTCGGTGACTTGAATCGAAGGGCTATGTATAATATTTGAATCATTTAGGATTTTTGAAGTGTCCTGGAACAATAAAGCAGGCAGGAACAGTAAACAGTTTAATAAAGAGTTCAGATAATGAAGTTATATATAGAACCAATGTTCCAATAAGTAAATGATTGCTCACGTTAATTTGATGAAGTTTTCGATGATGCCCTTTTGATGGCTGAGGGTTTATTTTTGCTTAAGGCTCATCGAATCGGCGTTTTCCTTGGGTTGTTGGCGCACACATTTTCTTTTAAAAGACACAGGAAAGAAGAAGGAAATGTAATGGTGGCTCATTCACATCCACGTAGAGCGAGACAATTCTATCTTGTCGACATGTCTTCGAAATCCTTTTTAGCAATTTGCGGCCAGAAGCGTTCTTGACGACATCGAACATATGACCATTCGAACGAAGTGTATCATTAACACACATACCGATAATGGAAAATCGTTCGCTTTCAGCAATCCAATGCCCACTGCTGAAACTCCACCATTTATTTCAATTTATTGCAGGAGTGAACCCGTCCAAAAGAAATTTAATTGAATGGTGCTTACTCATTGATACGAAAGTAGACATTAGAGAACAGCTAGATCGATTGAACGTTGTCTGAACATCGACAGACGATTCGATATCGATGTGAGATACAACAGGGGTTGCGTGCAATGACATTTCTATTAAGCGAAATAGTAGTCCCGCAGAATGATCAGAATGGGCCTAACTCAAAACTATACATAACGGATAGATTGGGTAAAAAATGTTACAATGAGGTCAAACTGGAAACGAATTTGTTAGGATATAATAAAGTGTCATGGTTGCGACCACTCATTTCTTACACAAGGTGTTTTTTTTAGAGATATAGAACTTCGAATTGAAATAAAACACAAGAAAATCATTTTAACGTCCATCAATTTGGCTTTTCTGGAAGGATAATTTTTTCGGGCATGTGGCCGCCGCCGCGGCTGGTTCGAATAAAGACAAGTCAAGAGGTCCAATTTTCAACCACATTTTCAAGCATTTGGGGCTGTATGTCGGCAATAACGCCACGAATGTTGGCTTCCAAGTCCCCTAACGTTTCTGGTTTGTTGGCATAGGCGAGCGACTTCACATATCCCCAAAAAAAATAATCCAATGGTGTCAAATCACACGATCTTGGTGGCCAATTGACAGGTCCATTCCGCGAAATTATGCGCTCATCGAATGTTTCCTTCAATAAATCGATTGTAACGTGCGCTGTGTGGCATGTAGCCCCGTCTTGTTGGAACCACATCTCATCCACATTCATGCCATCCAATTCGGGAACAAAATAGTCGGTTATGATGGCTCTATACCGGTCTCCATTAACGGTAACTGACTCTCCAGCATCATTTCGGAAGAAGTATGGCCCAATGACTCCACCAGCCCATAGAGCACACCAAACAGTCAGTTTTTGTGGATGTAATGGCGTTTCAAGGGTCTCATGTGGATTCTCTTCACTCCAAATGCGTCAATTTTGCTTGTTGAGGTAGTCATTCAACCCAAAATGAGCCTCATCACTGAACAAAATTTTGCGCTAAACTTGGCGAACTGAACCTTTATTTTCGAAATAAATTTGAACGATTTGCAAGCGTTGTTCATTTGTCAACCTGTTCATGATGAAATGGCAAACCAAACCAAACATAAATGACATTAGAGTTGCCAGATTTGACCACAAAATGTCAGTTTTATCTCTATTCGAAAAACCAACCTCTAAAAAAAACACCCTTTAAAAACCTCGACGACAAAGAAATGCTTAGTATTGTGGGATAGCCTTAGACAGCTGCAGTTCTCCTACCTCTTTAACTAAAATGTCAACAGCAAAACCAATCCATCGACTTCATCTGATGCAACATAAATATTTCCTCGGCTTAACATTCATAATACCAATCAATCTCCTCGTAAACTTATTACACTGTCAAAAAAAAAAATAGATACCTTACATGTCCAATACAGCAGTTGGTTACTCGACGTAGTAGCAGCAACAGCGCACAGGTGGGCGAGACTTCCAAACTTCAATTTGTTTCTCCAATCTAAGAACATCTAACCACTTATAGTTTGTATTGAAGTCAATCCGCACCATCCAGTCGACTGTCGTCGTTCATTCCGAGTTGTAAACCCACAACAATCTGTCCGACTGTCGACTGTCGTTTGTCGGAGGAATGGCAATAACACAGAGACATAGAGAGAGAGAGTGAGTGACGTTGTTGTGACTGTCAGATGTGTGTTGTTGCAGTTTACGTTTAGAAAATCTCTGCGTAGGATTACCTCCCGAAGTTGTCGAACTCTTCTTAATGGCGATTGTTTTGTTTTTTTTTTTTTTCATTTTCGTCGAATCGCATTCCCATATACCCACGTGTATAGCGACATCTTTTTTTTTTGTGCAGTTTTTCTCGTTTCTTTCTTTTCTGACAGATAAATCTTGTTATTATTTTATGGGTACGTCATAGAATTCATCTTGATTCAATACTGTGTGCTGGCGGACTGGATTCGTAGCAGCGAGTTTTTGGTAGAACACGAATCTGGTGATGTAATTTGTGGAGTCTTTTCTATGTCTTCCCTTTCTCCAAGGGAATCTGGTGCTGAGTAAACCTACATACTTGGCAGTTTCCTCAGGCGATGAAGGGAGCAAATATGTCGGGGTTTACATGGCTCCTTTGCGACATCAATCAAAAACACTGCTTACGGCAATCCGCTACTCATAACTCGGGTAAACAAAGTATGTATCTGTGAAAATTCTTCAATTTTATCGAAATATCTCAAACCCTGCAAAATTAGAAACTTCAAAACAAGCAGTAGGAACCTCCCGTCATCGGTTGTAGTAAACAAATAAAAACTAAGGTATCATTCGCCCATAATTTCTTCTCGATCTTAGAGCGATTAAGACGCCAGATTTCTGCACTCATCCCCACCCGGTTAGCGGATGGTTTTATTTTCGCCCCCCAAAAATCACGATGTCGGTCGTGTCGGGTATGTGAAAATATTTCACAAATACACAAACACCCTGTGGGGCTCGTTTCTAGCCTATAGAACTATATGCTTCTCCCAGAATATAGAAGAGAACCCAACAACAATAACAACAAGAGTGCCTGCTGCCGAAGGAAGAAAATTGATCAAATCTCATTTCCATGGAAATGAGAAATTTTTCACCAGACAGCCGGATAAAACTGGGGGGAATAGCGAAAAATACGCGAAGATGTGGCCCGTCAAAGGGGCCCCAACTTCACATCGTAGATGGAGTGAATGGTAGGTTGTTGGCTAGAGCAAACGATTGATGGGATCGTTCTTTGGTGATTTTTCCACAATTTTTTCTTACATCGTATTGCAGTTGAGTGGTTTTCTTCCTGGAGGCCATCACGAATGCGAAATTTCTATGCAAATTGTACTTACAGGGGATTTGTACATTGAATCGCGGCGATATGGTGATAAAACTTGTATGGGTTCAGAACTGAGCGGAGCCGCACTGTACTGAGACATGATGTAGCTATTACTGGAAGATTTGTTGATGACTTTGGAATGGGTCACCATTCGGATTGATTTTCATTTGAGGGAGTAATTGAAAAAAGATTTACGGCAACACGACGTGAAGGGAATCTCGCGGTATATAGGAATGGGGACGGGAGAAACTTTGGCCTTTGTGCAAATATCGCTTGGGTGTGGTGAACCTAAGATTTTTTTTTAGTGAGAGTATCTTCTGTACTTTCACGCTTCAGCTGCATAAAGACTCCCATTTTAACGATGCAGATATTCATTCCCAAAGGTGTAGATATTCAAAAACGTAGCCATTTTTTATTCTTTCACAGTAATAACCAATTAGCTTCGTCAGATGCTGTTGTTTGGAACATTTTTTTATTGAAACCTTTTCGGATTATACCAAAAGTCATGGACTGCAAAGCGATGAAGACCCCTTCAAGAAGAAGAAGCTGCTCAGAAATAGATGTGGATACGACTCTGGAGTCTCAGAGTCCGCAACGGAAGCCTGACCGAGAAAGTCTTGACTGTAGGTACATCTACCTATTGTAGACGCCAACAACCAGTGGAACCCGTATCGCGAAATCTTTAAAAAAGTAGTCGATACCAGTCTAAGTTACCAGCCATCCCAGACAAAAAGATTGTGACATGTTGATGTATACGTATCGCGGAAGGAAGTCACAGCCAACAGGACACTGCAGCGGAAAACAAGGGCAGCAAGGAGAGAGTACCAAGCCAGGAGAAGGGAGAAGAAGAATATCCTGCGTAGTCTTCCAGCTCAAGGAAATCAAAGAGTCTCGGGATGAAAGAACATCCAGAGATTTTATAAGAAAGCCAAGCAACTGGCTGCTGGCTAAAGACCGGACCGCAGACTTTTCAAAACAGCCAAGGCAACATAGTCACTGACGCCCAGGGAATAGTAGATAGCAGCTGCTTAACAGATATCGTGTAAAGTGGGCCACGTCCAGTCGAAGAAAAAGTAACGCCACCTAGGATAGAAGGGGTTGGATTAGCTATTACAAATCTTGTGACAATAACGCTCCGATGGTCTACCAACAGAGCTCTTCAAATACAAAACGGTGATGTTTTGGTAGGGTGCATGCATCAAATCATCATTAAAGTTTGAGTGAAGGAAATCATGCCCGATGACTAGACTGTCACCCCATCTACAAGAAAGGCGATGCTATTTCTTGCTAAATATCGTATATTGCAACCTAACCAACGTCTTAAACCCTTCTGCAACACGGTCATCGGCCCCGCGTACCAGTGTGGATTCCGGACCCGCAGATCAACGGTAGATCAAATTTTCACACTTTGGCAAATCCTGAAAAATACCAAAGAACTTCAAGTCGAGACACACCATCTTTTCGTCGAGTTTAAAGCCGCATATGACAGGATTCATCGTCCGGAGCCCGACAAGGCTCAAGGATCCCGGCAAAACATATTCAACTGTCTCGCGTGCAATGCGAAGTTTTGGAGCAGCTCATCTGCTGTCGTCCAAACATGCATTAGATTTCGGCACGGGGATGTGCTAAGATGTGACTTCTTAAATTGTGTTACCGAGCAATTAGAGCGCAGTGCAGGTGTCAACAAGGCACTATCTTCAACATTGCTATCATCTGTGCCTAGCTTGCCTTTGTAGAGGCTTTTATGCCTATTGAACACCACATGAAGTTACTTGGCTTTGACTTTGTCCACCGACTAGCTCTAAATGTCATTATTGATCGCAGCAACTTCAAGGTATAGTTAAGGAGTTCATCTATCTGAGTATAAACAACAACTCCACGAATGGCATCTTAGTGAAGTGGAACAAATGGGTTCAAAACTTCTGACTCGAAGGACAAAATGTAAGCTCTCTATTTAACTCTTATGGATTAGCAGGAAAGGAGGCTTAATATAGCTTTTTAAATTGCGTGTTTGAGGATAGCGAATCGAGGTGAAGAAATAACCGCGGATGCCAGAGCACTTGATCTAGAAAATTGGAAGTAACGTGCAGAAAATGGTCTCGTGTAGAGACCCTTCACGTATCGGAAACCATTTAAGAAAGTAAGTTAAAGAAACTAGGGTCTTTTGTCTGTTACTATCGATTGCAAGTCACAGGTTTTCGATTCTGCCGCAACTGCTAGTGCTGTTCAGTTGTTCTGTGACAGAAGGCATGTAGTGCACGTATTTATCAGAGTTCGACCGAACATTTGGCTTCGGCTACATTCGGCCAAATTTTCCACCATCGGCAAAACATTCGGCTTCGTCGAAAAAAGGCCGAAGCCTTGCCTTATTGATCAACCGAGCAAGTCATTTCTTGTTTGGTTGCATTTGTAGTTATTCACAGGCAATCAAACAGACTCTAGTCCTTAGCTAAGTTAGTTCAATTCACCCGAAGCGTCTGCTGCTGGTTTGTGGTTCACTAGGCCGGTTTGAGCACCCCTTTAAAAAGCGTCGATCTCAGAGGACTCCTGCTCCAGCTCCCTTCTCCGTCTTCAAATCATCAGTGAAGATGATAAACCTTTGATGACAGTAGTGAGAGATTTCAGGTATTAGGTCTTGAAAGGTTTTGTCAAAGTCATCCCTGAATCTCTCATAATCGGTAACTGCGTCCCTTATTCAAAAGTGCACTTTTGGCAGCCGCGTTCCTCGTAAAGTGTGTTCCTCTACACTTTATAGGTGTTTGGTGTGATTAAAGTTTATGTCATTTCTTAAAGATCCAAATCATCTAAACGTAAGCCGTGTCGTTAAAACAGGCACAAATTGGGAGTATTTTTAACACACCAAGCCCCCTATCCCAATATTTGCATTGACGTAAATCAAGTCGAGTCAAGTTGACTCGATACTAAAGTCCTGTCCACTTGCAATTGAACCTAATTTAGTATGAGACTTTCGTCATTGGCATTAACTTGAACAGAACGCCCCTTGAAATTAATTCTTTAATAAAAAAAAAATTAATTAATTATTTTAGCACATTCATTCCGTAAAGGCCAATCCCAATGCACTTTTCAACAGAATCCTTAATTATTCCCAACAAAAAAAAAACCAGCAACGCACCACTTAACCCAGAACGTGCGCATATATCGACGAATTCTTTTAAGTATTTACCTGAAATACAGACATATTCGCTTGAATTGAATACCAATCTGAAATACACAACAACAAAGAGTGAGGTAATCAACTTTAGATGTTGCTCTTTGACATTTCGACGTAGATATTTTTTCGTTTTATTTATTTACAATTTCGCATGTTATCCCAAAATCCGCACTTAAGGGGATTGTCGACTTTCCAGATTTGTTAATCCGAAATTCGATTAAATACCTAATTCAAGTTATTTTCCTTAAATGGGATATACCTATCTATACAGCCAGCTATTCACTTTAAAGATTGATTGATGATGGCGTATCGTAAAGTTGGATCTTTTTTTAGCTGAGGCAATTAACGCAACAAATTGTCGTAAATTTTAAGTCATTCTTTATTTTCATTCTCCATTTTTGTGCTGATATTAATTTTGTGTGTGTGAGTGTATTTTTTTGCAAGCGAACAATTAATGAATTTTGTAATTGTCACCGAAAGAACCAAATGTCGAAAATGATGTGATGTGTGTGTCCTTGGGAGAGAATTACGAGTCTGTTCCACATGAAAAGGTTAAATGAATTGCTGTAGGTGGCGAGGAATAGGGGATCATCATGGGGAACAAATGGTCCGAAGTCTTATACTTAGTTTATGTATCTTTTGCGATTGCAAAGTGAATAAGTTGAATTGACATAATATCTTTTATTTTATTTTTGCGAGGATAGGTGGAAACCTTCCATGAGACATGACGAGCTCATATTAGTGTGAGATTCTTACTCACTAAAAACAATTCCCTTCAAAATACTTATTTACTAAAGGGTGTTTTTTTAGAGGTATAGAACTTCGAATTGAAATCAAATACAAGAAAATCTTTTTTATGTCCATCAATTTGGCTTTATTGGAAGGATAATTTTATGCCACTAATGTATAAATATGATTTCGGGGATGTGGCCGCCGCGGCCACGAATTAAGTTCGATTAAAGACAAGTCTAGAGGTCCAATTTTCAACTACTTTTTCAAGCATTTGGGGCTGTATGCCGACAATAACGCCACGCATGTTGGCTTCCAAGTCCCCTAACGTTTCTGGTTTGTTGGCGTAGACGAGCGACTTCACATATCCCCAAAGAATATAATCCAATGGTGTCAAATCACACGATCTTGGTTGCCAATTGACAGGTCCATTCCGCGAAATTATGCGCTCATCGAATGTTTCCTTCAATTAATCGATTGTGACGTGCGCTGTGTGGCATGTAGCGCCGTCTTGTTGGAACCATATCTCATTCACATTTATGCCATCCAATTCGGGAACAAAATAGTCGGTTATCATGGCTCTTTACCGGTCTCCATTAACGGTAACTGACTCTCCAGCATAATTTCGGAAGAAGTATGGCCCAATGACTCCACCAGCCCATAGAGCACACCAAACAGTCAGTTTCTGTGGATGTAATGGCGTTTCAAGGGTCTCATGTGGATTCTCTTCACTCCAAATGCGGCGATTTTGCCTGTTGACGTAGCCATTCAATCCAAAATGAGCCTCAGTACAATCTCTTCGCGATCTTGGTATAGTGTACAACAGGGAGCTAAATTTCCGTTCGCACATTGATTAGATAATTCTTAAAGCTAACTCTTCACTTGGATTTGTTAAACGGTGGTCCACAGAATTCTCCTACCCTTATGTGACAAGATCCCTTTACATTTCCTATGTTCGCCCCCTTCTCGAATACGCCAGTCAAGTTTTGTCGCCCTTTCATAGAGTTTATGTATCCAGAATCGAGATCATTCAACGTCGTTTTCTTCGATTCGCTCTTCGAGGTTTACTCTGGAACGACCCTATTATTCAGCCTCCCTATCAAGACCGCCTTAAACTTTTAAACTTGAATACTCTTGAAGAACGCAGGGACGTAGCAGACATTCTCTACATTCATAGACTCCTCTCAGGTTCTATCGATCTCGCGTCTATTTACAAATCTATTTTCTTCAACACTAACCCTCGTAATTTACTTTGTCCTCCTCTTTTTTATTAACCAACCCATCGGACCTCTTATGATTCCAACGAACCAATCTCCCGTATGCTGCTCACCAAATTCATCCTTCAACATTTCCATTGTGTCACGAGCTGTGTGGCATGTGGCACCGTCTTGATGAAACCACATGTCAACCAAGTTCAACTCAGCAAACTGGGGCAAAAAAAAAAGTCGCGTATCAAGGCTCGATATCGTTCGCCGTTGAAGGTAACGTTTCTTTCACGGTTGTCTTTGAAGAAAAATGGACCGATAATGCCACCAGCCCATAAACCACACCAAATTGTCGTTTTTTCGGGATTCATCGGTAATTCGTGTATTGCATGTAGCTGTTCATCACTCCAGATGCGACAGTTTTGCTTATTTACGTATCCGTTGAGCCAGAAATGAGCCTCATCGCTGAACACAATTTTTCGATAAAACAGCGGACTTTCAAATTTTTCACAGAGCACGAATTTTGATTAAAAATTTCAATAATTTGCAATCGTTGCTGGTTTTTAAGTCTTTCCATGATTAAATGGCAGAGTACAGCCAAAACTTTTCACTTTGACAGATGACGTGTGGACGCAATTACTAACCAGTGCTGCCAACTTATTGCGCTAGTTCAAATGTTTTTATGCATTGAAGTCGGCGTACTAGATTGCTTTCATTTAGAATTTGTAGCATAGCGTTATTGCAATGGCCATGAAGCCTAATCCATTACTTAGGGGCAAATGTTTTTATAGCAATTCTTTTGTTTGTAAAATTTGTATGTTACTTGTTTTGGTACAATCCCAAAGTTGAGTTGCGTGCTGAGTTTGGCAACAATGCATTTGATTATATTTAATAACGAGTTCTTCCGGTTTCTTCTTTACGTGCGATTTCCATTTAAGTTTCGCATCTTAAGTCATTCCCCAATATTTAGCTTCATCTGCGTACGGAATTTGTACGGAGTCGATAAAAATGGATATTTACATTTCTGTAAGTAAAATTAACGTGCGTAGATTTGGTTTCATTGAGGACAACACGCAAAGTTTTTGTCCACTCAAAAACGCTTTTGATAGCCCGTTGGAGATTCAACTGTATTACTCACTGCTAAAAAAGCTGTGCCATCCGCAAACGTAGCTACAGCTGCGCCTTCTTCTTGCGGAATATCTCGAATGTAGATTAAAAATAGAATCGGACCCAGAACGCTTCCTTGGGGAACTCCTGCCGCGATTTCTTTAAATTTGGAATATTCATTTCCGTGCTTAACATGGAAAAGTCTGTCCGCTAAATAAGAACTTAATATCTCATATATTTGTTTGGGAAAGGCTAATTGTATCTTATGTTTTAATCCCGTATGCCATACTTTATCAAAAGCCTGGGAGACGCCACAAAATATTTTGTTTACCCTCTAGGGCTTTTTCTATTTCATTGGTTATTCGATAAACCTGGTCGAATGTGGAGTGCTTGACTCTGAACCCGAATTGGTGATCAGGTATTAATCGGCGCTCTTCAATAATCGGATGTAGTCGCTTCAATAACATTTTTTGGAATACCTCTGATATTATTCGTTGAACCGAAATTGGTCTGTGGAGGCTTTCCGGACTTTGGAACCATAGCTACTTTTCATTGTCGTGGAACGGACAATAACCTAAACGCAGGATTTATTAGATAGACGAATATGATTAGTGCTGTCCCAGGCTACTCTTTAAGGACCTGCCCCGTAATCAAATCGTATCCAATTGAAATAATATGAGAAAACAATTTTCAGTCCGAAAAAATTCGGTCAACCTTCTATTTTTTAGTAAAACTTCTTAATAGACTTTTTGGGTGAATTTTTTATCTCTTACCAACCTTAATTACTAGAAATCTATGATTTGTTATATTTTTGTAAGCAAATTTTTCTAAATTCTGTTTTCTTTTTAATTTCAGGTAATGATGGCTCTCCAATCGTAAACTGTTTAATTGTGGAAAAGCTAAGGATATCAACTGATTCATTGACAACAGGTTTGCGAATTGTCTTTGGGCAACACAGACCCTCATGGTTTCGGATTGGTACCGATCTGCGAAGGTTTTTTACATTAAACCATATGGTAGCTGCGTGTTTAATCAACAGTCCGGGGTGAAACTGGGTTTGGGTAGCAAGCTCCTTCAATTAGGGCGATCTTTGGCTTACTACTTCCAGTTGCGCATCTTTTGTTTCAGAAAGTCCAATTCCAACTGTGCGCTCGATCTAAGACGATGCCTTCACTGCGTTGTCCCTCCGTTAAAGCGTCAAAGATTCTGCGGGCTGGAGCGTTGGTGTTCATTCTCTCTACATGACCCAAACGACCAATTTGTTTGAGTAGGTCAGTTTCATCTCCTTCAAAAGCCATCAACGCATAAGGGACGACTAAGGATATCTTCTTCCGCTTGTGAAAGATTCCATGCTTCAGATCCATACAGCAGCAATAGGATTATCACAGAGCTGCCTCAGTTGTTTCCTTCTTAGCCCAACAAGTCCACGATTTGTAAGCGTTGTTCATTGTTTGATTTCTGAAAATACGTCGTTTTCCAGATGTGTTAGCAGAACCTCAAACTTGTGTTGAGATGTCGATTGTGACGTTCTGGCCGATTGGTCGATGTTGGGTGTGCTTTCTTTTTTCGCTAGTCGCGGTAGACAAAACGATAGATAGATCACGTAAATTTTGCGCAATTCTTTCAAGTGGGATGTTGAAGAAGTCTCATGACAGCGCCTCTCTTTACGTAAAACCTTTTTTTGATATAATGCGTTATTGACCTTGATGCAGCAGCGAGCTTTCTCCATCGTCATTCTGCAAAAGCGGACGTTGTGCAAATGATCTTAGGTCAAATAGCTTATAAGCGATATTTATACGACTGATGCCTATTTAGATGGTGACACTTTAGACACTTCTATCTTCACTTAATTTTGGTCCGGTCGACGTAGTTCTTGACTCTTCTTGAATGGCTCGCTATGCCTGACAGCGGAATTTGTCTCGTCGTCCCATTGAGCAGTCGGCAGAAATAGTTTACCTACTTATATCCTCAGCACTGACTTCCATTGGCAAATTTAAGCTTCTCTGAGATAACATTTTAATGTCATACTCAGGGAATTACTCATAAGTTTTGTCAACGAGCTCGAACAAACTTTTTTTGGCAGCTTCGTGCTTTTCCTCATCTTTGGCGTCATATCAGACGTTGATGTGGATTTTACGTGTTTTAAAGCCTAAGTCGCATCTAAGACGCTTCCTTTGGCATCACTGTATTTCATCCCCTCCCTATTCCATCCAACAGCACTTTCTGAAGGGCGGTGATTCCCGATTTATAGTCTAATGCAGAGCTCAAACAATCCACGAGTAGATCTGAAAGTCGTCCGCCCGCACAACTTTCAACACAGAGAAACAGGCCCATATATTCCGTACGAGTCTCAAGTTGAGTCCCCCACTTTTACAAATTAGACTTTGGCTGGTCCATAATGAGATCCTTACTATGTGTTTGGTCTTGGCAAGGCGAGAATTCAATGTAAGACACTTGACTGCGATGCATTATTACTTTGCTTCACCAAAGCCTTACCCAGGTCTCACTGGCAGCAGGTACCGTTCCGATCTTCTTTAGGTCTACAGAAGCCAGCTCCAGACAGGAAGACTAAGAAGCCCAAATAAGTTTTGTGAAAACAAAGGAATAAAATTATCATTGAAGTTGAGTCGTTTCTAAGCTTGTCCCACTTCCATCTCTTGGTGATGGCAATTATGGTGCTGCTTTTGGGACTAAGAACTTTGGGACTTAATAGAATCATTGTTCAAGCCGAAGATAAATGAACATATCTTAAAATTCTTGCAGTGATTTTCACTTGAAAAGTTAGATGTCGCTTATCCAATCCTGTTAAAGATCGGAAACTACTCAGCCAAGTTGTATGACTTCTTCTTAATTTGAACCTCGTCGAGGTAACACCTATTTTGTAATAGACAAATAAAGAGTATTGTGTCCCTACTCAACGAGCAATATTCTCTTTTTTCTTGTTCAATTTTTTAAATCATCGAGCAACCAGCAGGGGACAATAATTTTGCTCTGTTTATTGCTCCTTAATGTGCTTTTTGAAATCAGTTGAGTAGTTCCAGAGTTCACCGCCAACAAACGGATTTTACCTCTCTCTCTATAAAAGTGTGAATTTGGTTAGGAATTCTATCAATTTAAAACTAAATATGACTGAACGCCAAGAGCTTCGATTTGGCCTCGCTGACAAACCTCATTGTTTTAAATTTTTTCTTCCGTTCATTCAAAAAGTTAATCAAAAAGTCGATCGACCCCCTGTTGCATACGTCCAATTTGTCAGACAACAACGCAATCCAATTTGGGTCATCGCTGTCGTTTCTACCATCCATGAATGGCACTAGTACCGGGTACCGGTATTCGACACACAATCCAGGACCAACATCCCAATCGAGTTGATCAACTCGTAAATTGAATTGATCTCTGTAAGCGCGATGGGAAAAAATTATCTCACGACCTTAACGCGGTGCAGTCACCCTGGCAGAAATAAAAATATGCGATATGCATCACTGAGCGGAGCGTCACGCGCAGATTTTCCTCTATCCGGCCGGCAAACATCACAGTACAGCACAGATTCACTTTTCGACATCATCGTGCCGATCTTAAATCACACGATTTGTTGTGACAAAGTATACGATTTCATCCATTGTCGAGAATGGTTGAACCAAATACTCTTTGCCCGAGGAGGGTGGCACTCCTCCCCCTAGAGGGGAAACTATATAAATAGCAGCATTTATCTAGGTTCTTCGGCTGACAGTTTATCCAAGCAAATTGCAGTGCGCTCGCACACAAATTCGTATCAGTTGTATTCATCGACAAGAGTATTCCATTATGAGTGATGAGATGCGAGTTGCTCAGAACTCATCAGAACCGACCGACCGTTCCACTTATTCTAGGAAAAACCATTTTGCATTTAATTAAAGAGCGAGCGGCAGCAATGGGAAGAAGAACTTTGTTGGACCAGAAATTAAGTTGGCATACATTAAATTGCGCCCCAGGAGGTCGGGCATAGCCATTAATTGGTGTGAGGAACTGCACTAGTACAGCATGGCGTATGTGTAACATAATTACCACCCGCAGCGATTACGATGTGCGGGTGCCATTTACCATTTTCTGCAAATGTGTGTTGGATAAGCAGACGTGTGGTACAGGAGCTAGAGCAGCTTGTATTCCTGAATGAGTTTTCTAGCCGTGCACATGAGTTTGGAGGAGATTTGTGAAATATTGGTTTGAACCGAGGTGGAAGTTGCTGTTGGAATTGAACGGAGCCAAGTTAAGGGCTTGTGATTTAGTTTTACGACTCTGCAACTGGTGTGTATGAATAGTTTGCAAAGTTTAATTGGTTTTATTCGGAATGGTTTCCATAGAGTGAGAAAATACGGTCGAATGCAGTACAGTGCGGTTTTGCAAATGTACTAAGGGCAGGAAGTTTGGAATGGTTAGGAATGGTAGGAGCCTTCCAAGGGCATTTTAATCACTGGTGCGAGCTTTAACGATAATTTTTTTTTATATAGAGAAAAGTGTGATTTCATTTGGAAAAACTAGGAAACAAATTAGGAATTGAGGTAGGTAAAGGGATGCGTGATAGAGAATTAGCGCTGTAGCGACGTTTTGATACCAATTCTCATGAGACCTGTGAATGAAGCGAGCTTATGCGGAGGTACAACTCGAAATCAAGCGGTGGAACCGATGCCTGAGATGTTCGGATACAGTTGAGATAAAGCCGCACCCAGCTTCGCTCTAAGTAGCGTCTTCATGGATGCGGTAGAGCTTCTTGTGGGCTAGTGACCTATGCTTGCGGTCATAAGACTAGCGTCCGCACTCGTTCTTTCAAATTTTCCTTGATATGTCATAATTCGTCAGCCTCTTCCTAATATACCTTGTTTTCGCCGTGAAGTGGGCGAATTTTTTTTTCGACTGGGGAAGGATTATTCGGGAAGGGAGTAGCTATATCGTCGACTCTTCATTTCGAAAACTGTCCCTATGTCCGGGAACTCCAAGGAAAGTAATTCTGAACCATCGGGCCGGTATCTTCCTGCACTCCTCAACGAGTCTGTAACTCACCAGCTGCCTTATCTGCCTGAAATCACTTTTTACTTTTGCCTGAAAGACGCTGATTAGTTTCGTGATGAGGAAGTACATGGGTGCGTTCAGTTCGCCAGACTTCAGTTTGTTTCTACTGCGCAGGCCGTTTTGGACAACATTTTCCTCTTAGTCCAATATGGATGAAAGCTCTGCATAAGAGAATTTGGTTTGGAATTAGGCGTTTTTTATCCAGTTAACATTGAACCGGAGTCCGTAACATCTTGCTAATTAAAGTCTTACTGGTGCTCCATTGTACAATTGATTGCATTGTCCCGGGTTAGATTGACTGTAACGTTGTAGACTCTACTCAGTTTTGGTACTTGGTAATCTTAACTCAAGGTGGGCTACCATAACAGAACCAGTACGTATGGATTGAGCGTGCAACGACTGCCTACATTCAAGGCCCCACTTTTTACCAACGGTTTTGCTAATAGCGCAGATGCTAATAATTACTTACCGTACTCAATGTTAGATATTTATATCAGTTATGTTTTGCAAGCTTCCTATAGCTAATGAAATTAAACTTTTCATTCTCAGTATGTGTGTTAATGACAACTTTTGTTGGAATGACCTATTCGATGTCGCCGAGAAACTCTGCCATAATTTAAAGGTTCCCTAACAGTGCAAGATTTGGTTGTATCTCTGGATATTGTAGTGAGATGAGGTGCAGGTAAAGGGTGTCTTATATGCCTGAACAGTCAAATTTGGAATGCTCAAGATCGTCTAAAATGACAATTTCTACTTCAATACTGTATGTGGTAATGGGCGGTGTCACTTGGTAGTCGAACGCATTTACCACTGAACCACTGTGATTATGTATCCGCTGCGAGAGCATCTTATCGTTTTTAATCAACCGCTTAAAATTCGTCCAAAAATATCAAGGGAAACTAAAATCTATAAAACTATATCAAGGGAAATACATAATTCCAATTCTTATCTTTTCCGAAGACTGTATTTTGCCAAGGGCTGCGTAACGTCTGATAATTATCTGTGGTAGTTAAATGGTGTAATAGTAAAATGCAAATTCTTTCTGAATTAGAGGAACCATTCAGGTCTTAGTTCGCTTCCTTGCGGTACACCAACTTTTATCTATTTGAATTTTTTGTATTCTACTGCTTGCTTAATTCTAAATATTCGCAGCCTTAAAGATCTATAGAACTAATCCTTTATGCCACACTTTATAATGAACCTGTGTTCACATTAAGGAATATGGCAGAGTGTATCTTTGTCCCCTTAAAAATTTCTATTTTATGAACGACTTTTCTTCTGTAATTGAATGGAGACATTTTAGAACAATTCTTTGAAATAGCTTATCTTAGACAGTATTGACCTCAAGGAAACCGGAAGATATGAGCTTACTTCACTTGGCAATTTGTCATGTTTTGGTTACATAATCCCGTTTATGACTTCCTACATTCGTGGAACGCGCCTTATACCCTTTTCACGCATTGAAATCTGAGGTTTCCCAAAAACTGCTGAAACCTCCATCGAAATCAGAAGATTTCCCATACAATTTTCAGATTTCCAAACCTCGTAGTTGTATGAGGTTTCGATGAAACCTTCTCAGATTTTGGTTTCAATTTTGAAGTTGTGGGAAGTATATACGAGCGTTAGTTGGTGTGCTTGCGGAACTGGTTTGTGCAGAGACTTCCCCTCATGACTGCGCGAATATCTGCTCAATCGTTTTCAGCCCCGTATTTGAATTGAAGTAAACTTTTTCAAAACTTCTTTTGCTATCGGCTTTTTTGCTTTTATCAAGTTTTGCTGAACATTCTTTAAAACCGGAAACACTTCCCCAATTGATGCTCCCTAATGAGAAGAATGCTAGTTAAAATTGCAAGTACAGACTCTGAAAACCTCTTTTACCTCTTATTTGGAAGTCTTTATACCCTATCCTAAGGGAATATTAATTTTGACACATAGTTTGTAACACCCGTTAATATTCGTCGTAGACCCATAAAAGTATATATATTTATGATCAGGACCAAAACCTAAGACTATTTAGCAATGTCCGTCCGTGCGTCCGTCCGTACGCAATTTTTAGGCCTTTAAAATTAAGTTAGGAAGCTGAAATTGAGTACATGATTACTCCCTAGGGCTCCGAAATGGTTAAGTGTAAAATTTTCTTGAATACGCCCACTGCCACGCCCACAATTTAGAAAAAACCGTTTTAACGTAAAGTTAGAGAGATAGAGTGTTACATCTTTCACAAGATATTTAGGCACTGCCCCCCTTTATAAGTTTGTCATATAAAGTTTTTTGCCACGCCTACTTTTTGTGGGCGTTTTTTTTACTAAAATGCTGTTTTCTTCGAAAATTTTCATAGAAAGCGAAAAAAAATGTTTAACAAGATATTTACCCTATATTGTGTCCAACATATCGCCCGTACAAAGTTTTTGGCCATGCCCACTTTTTGGGGGCGTTTTTTAAAAAAATATTTTTTTTTATAAATTAATAAAATGAAATAAAATGCTAGCCATCATCTTCTTAATGCTTTTTTCTTTGGGGCATATAGGGATATGGATAGGGTATCTTATGGTCGCCCCCAGCGTACTGTAGCCTTTCCTTATGTTTTTTTTTTGTTTTTTGGGTCGACTAAAAATCCAGAATTGTTATATGCCAGCTGCGCTTGTACTGCTTCATCTAGAATCAATTCCTTCGCAAACACAACACAGCTTGCATTATCTTCAAGAACGTCATCGATTTTTTTTTATCCTTCCACGAGTTAACACCTGGTGTAGTGTAAATTCGAACATTTAAATTCAAATTTAAAATTTTAAGTAAACTTACGGGTTGAGACGGTAGTAGCATGTCAGGTTCCATCTCCTTAAAAACAGCAATCCGGGATGGATGGAAATATTTTCTTTATATATAGATACAAAGGCGTCAAATTTTGAGTTTTATGTTTGAGAAACTATTTGAACCATTTTGGAATATAATATTTGCAGTTATTTGCAACTGTTACGAAGAACAAAAATTTCTCTCCAAATTTTAATACAAAATTTTTCAATTTTGTTTCCTCTTTACAAGACGTTTTAGGCATTTTAGCATAGCACTTTAACTAATTTCTTCCAGTTAAAAAAAAAAAACACTCCGAGATACAGGTAATGGCTACGTTCAGAAACGCACTTCGAGTTACGAATAAAAAGTACGTTTGCGCAGATATAAGCATGTGCATTTTTCTAAAAAAAAAAAATTTATAGCGAACAAACTTTGAGAAAAGAGCAAAATAGACAAAACAAGGCACCAACAGTAAAAAAAAGGCAAAATAAAATATTCATATATGAAATCAGGAGGACATGAAACGGTACTATCTTCCGATTAAGCAACTAAAAGAGGCAAAGTTAGCAAAATATCATCCCTGGTGATAAACATATCACTTTGTCTGGTCTATTTTATGAACCAAATCATATCCCAAAGTATTGAACATTTCTTCTCTTCATTTAACGATGGGAATATGATCAGGATTGAAGGGATCATAACCCTCCCACTTCACTGCATTCCTACTGGTCCGCCTGTGGAGTTCGCCGGTTCGACCTCAAAAAATATCTGCAGGCCTCCCATGCTCACGTTTCTGCAGTTGTGTGATCCAAAAGTTTTTAGGCCTGCCTCTTAGGCGATTGTAAGGGAACGTCGATTGCCATTGCCTTGTTGACGGGGTTCGTAGGATCCCTCCTTTGAACATGACAATACCAACTGAGTCGGTCGTGCTCCAATTTTTTCGAGATGGGTTCTTTGACGTGAAGGCTTCCTCGGATTCTAGAACTTCTAATTGGATCAAGCTTTGTTACTCCTGCTGTGATGCGAAGCATCTTCATCTCAGCTGCTGTCAACTTACCCTCATACTTTTTGTACACTGTCCAGCTTTGTGAACCGTATGTGAGCGCCGGACGCACAACTGCGGTGTAGAGCCTTCCTTTCAGCTTAGGGGGTATTTTTCGGTCACAGAAGATGGCAGGGTTTTCCTGCCAATAAATGTCAGGTATGGGTTGACTTGGGTCAGAGAATGGGCAGTACAGATACTCTGTCTTTTTTTTCGGCTAATACGATACCCATTTCCTTCTGAAACATCTACCCCAACGTCAAGTGCTCGTTGCCGGGAAGGCTGATCATCACTTATGACCAAATTATTGAACATTTAATCACTATATTTATGTATTCCTTTTTTTTTTGCCACTGACTGTTAAATGTAAAAAAAAAACAATTCGTAATATCCTTGCATTTCCATAACAAACGTAAACCGCACCTGGATAATACATCACGCGAATTACGTTCAGAAATGCCAAAATTCTGCAAATGACACGAGAACGAGAATGAAAGGCTGAACTGAAATGACCACAAAAGAGAACGAAAATAATAATAATAAAAGCGGTTTTTTGTCCTTTTTTACACACACACACACAAATGACAAAAGTCCATCAAAGTCTGCCGCGAACGAATTTTATACGAAACGTGTATTCTGGAATTTATGAGCAGCTGCTGGATTTGTTGGTCGTGTTCTTCGTCCTTTATCCCTCTTTATAATGAAAAAAAAAACACATTTTTATTCCATGCGAATGAATAATCCCTCAAAGAAACCGAAGGTCTCCTGTTCTCCTTGTAGCGAGCGACTGCCAGTATAATGTATGATAATCATGTTTTTTGGTCATTTGCAAGCATAGTCATCATCATCCTTCCATAATCGGTGATAACACGTTACAGTCTCCAATCCCTTTAAGATTGGCACGTAGCTGCTTTTCTAATTTAAAATCGCATTAATGCGATTTGGATTTTCTTCCCAACAAACAAATGGATTTGGAATTATTTGAATATAGCGACACGGCCAAAGATGAGACACAGGTACACAGACGACGTAAAAATAAAGAAACGTGAAGATATTTTTTGTTTGGTGAATATAATTCTTCCGCAGGAAGAGCACACAGATTTGGGAAAGTATTTACTTTGTAGATACCTTTTTATATACATTCCACCCAACCACCTGAGGCTAAAAATGGGGAATTTTATTTTCTTCTGTTTATTGATCGTTTTCATCTGGGGGAAGGGCGGAAATCTCCGAAAGGCAAATGAAATGTGTAATCTATTATTTTGGTCGACTTAATTTCGAACTGACTCTGACATTTAATAAAAGAAGAGAAAGGATAACAAAAGGATACTACAACAAATTTTGTTTAACAAAAGCATAAAATAATATTAACGAATAATCTTTGAGGCGTTTTGACAGTTTGATTGTAGGATTTTTGACTAAGTGACAGCTGGGTAGTTAGAAATGGATATAGTTTGAGGGGCTTGTCTAAAAACTATGGCGTCTAATTTAAATAGGAATGAAGCATTTGACCCTGTCGTCAGATGCTGTTGAAGTGGGTACGCGATGTCTGAGCATTCGTCAGGAATGTGTTAAATCGTTGAGAGGGATTTATCTAGATGAGTTATGAAAAACCGCATTTCAGTGTGATTTAGTTATTTAAAAATAGCTGAATAATTGTAATTGAAAATAACAATTACAAGTAATTGCTTAAGTAACTATAGGGTTTTTCAAAAAGGGACGCTACAAAAGCTAGAGCGACAGGGATAGCAAACGACGCCATAATCTTACCGCTCTTTTGACATTTCTCTTCAGTAAGGTTTGTCATTTCATGATGGAAAGATATACGAGCCAACAACGAGTCGAAATTATTAAAATTTACTACCGAAATTCGGAGTCAGTGGCCTCAACGTTAAAAGCGCTAGGTCCAATCTATGGTCGTCATAATCGTCCTAGCAGATCAACAATTGAGCGTCTAGTGGAAAAATTTGAATCCACAGGCACAGTACGAAATGTTGCCTTGCCAGTGAGACAAAGAAGTGCCCGTAGTGTCGAGAATATTGCTGCCGCTGAGGCTGCAGTTGAAGAAAGCCCAAATGTGTCTCTCACATGTCGTTCTCAAGCGTTGGGCATCTCTGTGACGTCGTTGTGGCGAATTTTGCGAAAAGATCTTGGCCTACATCCTTACAAGATTAAATTGACGCAAGAACTGAAGCCGCTTGACCACCAGAAGCGTCGTATGTTCGTGAATTGGGCTGAGCAACAACTTGAAAATGATTCGGATTTTCATCGAAAAATCATCTTCAGCGATGAGGCTCATTTCTGGCTGAATGGCTTCGTCAATAAACAAAATATGCGATATAGGTCAGGCAGCAAGCCACACGTTTATGGGCCGGCGGCGTCATTGGGCCGTACTTCTTCCGTGATGATCAAGACCGGCACGTTACTGTGAATGGGAATCGCTACCGTTCAATGATTACCGAACATTTGTGGCCCCAATTGAATGATATGGACTTGGAGGACATGTGGTTCCAACAGGACGGCGCCACAAGCCACACAGCGAATGTCACAATCAATTTATTGGAAACCAAGGTTGGAGAACATGTTATCTCACGAAATGGTCCAGTCGCTTGGCCGTCTCGGTCGTGCGATTTGACGCCGTTAGACTATTTCCTGTGGGGCTACGTCAAGTCTATGGTCTATGCCAACAAGCCAGCTACGATTGATGAACTTCGTACGAATATCGAACGTGAAATTTCAGCAGTATCGGCCGATTTATGCTTGAAAACCGTCGAAAATTGGGTTCAGCGTCTGGACTTCTGCAAGCGTGCCCGTGGCGGCCATGCAAAAGAAATCGAGTTCCATACATAATGGCATCGAACGTACTTTCACAGGAATAAAGAATTTCATTGATATCCCAAACCGTTTTTGTTTTATTTAAGTAGCGCTCTTATTGAAAAACCGAAACAACTAAACCAAAGTAATTTATCACATTTCGTGTTGGTGCACATTAGTGGTAAGTCGCTGGTTTAGTTGATGAAGTTGTTTCTCCTAGTTTTTTTTTAAGGTTTAACTAGTTCAGATATTAAACATTTTACTCACTGTTTATTTGTCACAAAAGCAGAAATTAGTAAACTAAAGGGTTTTCCAATTAGAAAGAACGGGTCGATGTTGAAATGGAATAAAACAAGCTGTGTGTGAAGTATTATTGGAATATGACATCCTTCAGATGTCCAACTTGGCTTCGCACGGTGGCACGGATCACAGGTGTCCATTTTTAAATGCCTTTGGCGCATAGATCCGGTTGATTTTAAGCGATTGCCGGGGTTATGTTGACTTAAGGGTCATCGGTCAATTGCGGCTTATTGGCATAGACCTGTGACTCCAGAAAGCACCACGAGAAAAAGTCCAACGGGTTTAAATTGCAAGGGGTTGGTCAGAAATTTACGGCACCTCCCCTACCTTAAAATCATGCAGAATGTTAAAAGTGACGTTCGGTGAGTGGCGCAAATTGTTCACCTTTATATCGTTCAATTCGGGCCAAGTGGCTATCATTGATCTGCAACCCTCGGAAAAGTATGGACCAAGCGCGCCGCCCCAGCTCAAAATCCGAACGAAGCAGTAACTTCTTGTGATCGCATTGCCACGAACAGTGGCGTCGTCCAATAAACTGCAAATTTTGCCATTCATCCAAAAATGTCGTTAAAGATTTTTTTCGGGCTCAATTAGGGTCCTTTTCCAAACCAGTCCAGTCAGTTTACAAACGATTTTGTCTATGGTCAGTTGCATCTTGTAAGGGTGCTAGCCCAAGTCCCGATACAAGATCCGCCAAGTTAAAGCCAAATCTGGTGCGCGACGAGGAATCGACTGCCTATGGTTCTCCTGCACACTTTCACGGAAAGCTTCGATGATCTCGGCTGATCTGGCTGTCCTTTGACATACGGGTTCTTGCTGATTGCTTACCGAACCGGTAGTCTCACACTTCCCACAAAACTTTGGAGAATCGGCTTTGAAGGGCCACCGAGTCTGCCATAAAAGGCGAACTTTCTTTATAACGAACGAACTTGGTTACTGAATTTTAACCAACAGATTTGGTAATAATTCCGCCAAAACAACATGGCCACCACAGACTATCAACTTCGACCCGTCTCTAAGGGAAACATTGCGTAGGGTTCTTTGTGGTTATTTGTTATATGGATCAAACTTATTCAAAAAGAGCATGGCTCTCAAAAATACGCTGAACAATAGCTTAGCTCTCAGTCATAAGTAAGGGCTTTAGGCTCGTTTCGCACTTATTCGGTTTCATTCAATTCTGCCGATTCGTTTCCGGTCAAGTATGAATCGATCCGAACAGCAAACGCGTAGGATCGAATACTCTTTAGACACGAATCGGTCGGGTGTAGGGCGGAAAATTAGGGGTCTTGGCGGCAGAAAAGGAGTACGGAATACTTTGTGATTGGATGCATTCCCTAAAGACTGCCTTATCTTTTGGCCTTTTGCCAGAATAAAATGTATTCAATTTCTATAGACTGTTTTGACGCTTGAATCTTTGTATGGCGTGGCAACGTTCCGTGTATTCGCTGAACATTTATAATTAAAAGACCTTCATGGACTTACTTGCGAACGATGTTTCCTTGCAACTTACAAGCAAAGGACTCGTTTTATTAGTCCCCAGAAATATATCTCTATTACTGAGGGACTTAAACTTCGATAACAAAGTAAAGCTTTCAGCACTCCTTAAATGGAATTAAAACGATGAGTTCAGTGGAGCCAGCGAACAGTAGCATTTCTCATAGCAGAGGCTAATCCCAGCTTATTTCTTACACCTGGCTACTTTAATGCAATTGAAATGTACATCCCTCCACCTGGTTTCAACCCTTTCAACTATGTATGTGTAGTCCCATCCCACCCAAAACAAGAAACCCTTCCATCTTCGTACACAATTTCGCACAATAGCAACCTCCTTTGAACATGAACTTCAATGGGAAGCACACCACCCGTCCTCTATACACAATCAGAAGCATTAGCAAACACTTTGTTGACATCTGCGTCAATTAGACGACGAGACGGCGAGTGTGCAATTATTCACCGCGGTGGATGTACTTCGACTGAGTAAGGAGAGTACATTAACCCCAAACCCCCATCAACTCAATTGCGCTAATTTGCGAACTCTTTATCCGGCGGCAATAAATGTAAATTGCCCCATCACACGTACCCACGCCGATCATTCACACTCCCTACTTCTATTTCCTTTCAAGTCCGCTGCGGATGGCGAACACATTATTGAAAAGATGAATCGATTATGCACCACAGACCAGTTTATCGGATCCATGAAGCCAAATGCTAAATGGAAATAACTAAATTTCACAATGTGCAGCGCAAGTTGCCAAGCATTGCCCAATACCAGAACAGCCCTATTGTCAAAAGTGCACTAAACCAACTTCTTCGTCCGCCGCCCTGCTTGAGGATTTCAATCAGCACTCGAAAGTATGCTGCGCGGAATTGGGTCAAAAACAAAAACCAACAGAGGAACAAATTTGTGGCATTTTAAGAGATATTTAAGAATCGGATACGAATGCGATCTCAATCAGTGTGTGTGTGGCGTGGCGTGGCGGACGCCCACAGAAACGAATCCGTTGCATAGAAAACTCATTAATTTGCCGCGCGTTATTTCCTATGATTTGGGGATTTTCACGATTTTCTTGATTCTCATGCTGCCGCCGTTGTCGTTGTGAATAAATTTGGATTAGTGTACTTTCTGCCCACGCGGATGCTGCTAATCCACATGAACATAGTTTTGTTTCGGGTTTTATTTTTTATTGGATTTCCTCACCCACAGCATCAGAGGGGACAACTTTCTACATTCATTCATTCGTACGGAGCGGAGCGGAGCTGAGCGGAGGTTATGTAAGATTTGCTTTTCCAAAAGAATGATCGATTTGCGATCATGCTACAAAAGCCTCAGACTCTCGAAATGGTAATCCATTCCAGCAGTGCATTGTCGAAAGATTTCACTTTTATTTTTGCCATTTATGGTGACAGTTATGCTTGTTGGCATATTAAATCTGCGTCAGCCATCGTGGAGGCAAATTAAATGTCACTTTGACGAGGTGAACTTCTTTTTCTTTATTCGTTCGATTCGGAGCAGGGAGTAGCTATTTAGTTGTTGAATCGAATTAATTTTCTGATACTGACTCGAGTTATGGGATTGTAATGAGTTGACGGCGACTATCACGAAGGAGGTCTAGGTTGTTAACGAGAACGATTGTGTGTTTGTGATAGATCTTGGACTTGCAACTAAGTGCGATTTAGTTTTTTTTTTCGATATAACATGGAACTGCGGCAATTTTACGAGTTCGGACTTAGAACTTCGAGTGGGATGCCCATAAATTTTTGGGGAATGGGGCTGGCTTCATAAATTTAAAAAGCTACATGCTTCCAACATTCAAATAGTTGGAAAGTTTTGAAATTGTAATACAATTTTAGGGGACTTAAAACCGCTAAATGTTCCTTTATGAAATTTTGCGTTTGTTAGGACATTTTTAAAGGGTGTTTCTTTTAGAGGTTGGTTTTTCGAATAGAGATAAAACTGACATTTTGTGGTTCCAATCTGGCAACTCTAATGTCATTTATGTTCAGTTTGGTTTGCCATTTCATCATGAACAGGTTGACAAATGAACAACGCTTGGAAATCGTGCAAATTTATTTCGAAAATAATGGTTCACTTCGCGAAGTTTACCGCAAGCTCATTTTGTGTGGGAGTGAAGAGATTCCACATAAGACCCTTGAAACGCCATTACATCCACAAAAACTGACTGTTTGGTGTGCTCTATGGGCTGTTGAGGTCATTGGGCCATACTTCTTGCGAAATGATGCTGGAGAGTCAGTTACCGTTAATGGATACCAGTATAGAGCCATTATAACCGACTATTTTGTTGGATGGTATGAATGTTGATGAGATGTGGTTCCAACAAGACGGCGCTACATGCCACACAGCGCACGTTACAATCGATTTATTGAAGGAAACATTCGATGAGCGCATAATTTCGCGGCATGGACCTGTCAATTGGCCACCAAGGTCGTGTGATTTGACACCATTGGATTATTTTCTTTGGGGATATGTGAAGTCGCTCGCCTACGCCAACAAACCAGAAACGTTAGGGGACTTGGAAGCCATTCGTGGCGACATACAGCCAGCTCGAATGGCGTATTTGAAAGTCCCTCGTTGTAGTATCTAAGTTTGAGGCTTTTGCAATAGGTGGGTCAGCGAAAAGTAGCCTTAAGTAGTACATAATGTTGCTGATTTTAACTTTAGACACTTCGCTTAGTGGTCGATAGATGGCAGCCACAAATGAAGGCACTCTAGACTGACAACTTACAAGTAAATAAATAAAAAATATAATAGCATTATATAGGGAATACGATGGTTCCTGTATTATTGAAGCTTCTTCAAGGCTCTTACTCGGAGACTTTCGAATTTACTTACCAAAAAAGTCAGGCGTTTCAGACATCAACTCTTTTTCCCTTTTCCAGGGTAGCGGATATATTTACATGGCTGAGTTTGTGATTTTTCTATACTGCTTGCGGAGATGCCTTAGATACAACAGACTTCCATCTCTAGAGTCTCGGGCGGACTTTCCATTTATTATCCAGACCAAACTCTAGAAACTTCCTTGTACGATCGAAGGGCTAGAATTCAAAGATCATCTTGGCTGGAGCTCTATTTTCCATTCGCTCGATGTGACAGAGCCAATGTTTTGGTTCTTTGGACTACATCTACATTATGGTACAGCTCATAGAATTCGTAGTTGTATCTTCTTCTCCATTCGCTCTATATTCTTCAACAAATTTTTGTCTCAAAAGAGTTCAGTATGTGGCCTTTACTTCTTGGATTCGTGGGAACTTTGAACCCATTTGAACCCAGATTTGCTTCGCAAATCTCCATTAAGGTGTCGTTTGCCGAGCTGATATTAACCCCGAGGCTGATCTTTAACCATCTTAAACTTTGTGCTATCACGAGTTGCGTTTTATACCAGTTTACTAACGTAAAAGCGTCTATCCTGGCACGTTGAGAGAGAATATTGTCGATATCGTCCACATTGCTCAGTAGGTGTTCGGATCTATAACTACCTTTTAAAGAAGTCACATGACAGTGCATCTCCTTGCTGGAATCCTGTCAATTTTTTGGAATAGTTCAGATCTGCTGGCAAACTACAAATTGCACCGTGTGTTCTTTAGCGCCATGCGACATTGCCAGATCGGTGTTGCCGAGATCAGGAATTTAGCCAACGCCATTTAAAGCTTAAATAAATAAACGCTTTCGTATGCGCTTCTGAAGTTCTGCTGCAGCGATTGTTTTAACGACATTTTCCGGTTTCCGGTTTGTCTTGGTTAAAAACCTACGGTGGTCTCGAATACATCTATGTTGATGTTGCGAAACTGGTTCCACATGGTGTTCGCCTTCACGGATGGTGTCGCTCTCTCTCTCTTTTAGAATCTGGATACTCAAATCGTGCTAAGGCGCCCAACGTTAAGCTTATATTTACAATGTTTATTACTCGAAATATGTGCAAGTTGAAGATGCTGGATGCGTGTCTTGCATTGATTTGGTTAGCTCTTCGGACATGTGGAAGAATGTGATCTTTCGAAAAATAGTACTTCAAACTCTATTAGCCGGAAGCCGTTATCTCTTGCCCAGTCTTACAATTAGTAGTGACTAGTGAGGTCATTAAACTCCTCACTGTTTGGGTCTTCAGCGTCATCGGTAGGGGGCGTACGCACATATTAAGCTGATGTGCCGGGAACGCGGATTACACCCCTCGGCATATGTTTTATACCGCGGTTATATCTGCCTTATCCTATCCAACGTACTGTGTGAACGTCTCAAACCTTTCTGCAACACACTAATCGGCACGTACCAGTGTGGCTTCCGGCCCGGCAGATCAACTGTAGACCAAATCTTCACACTAAGGCAAATCCTGGAAAAGACCAACGAGTTTCAAGTCGAGACACACCATCTCTTCATCGACTTTAAAGCCGCATATGACAGCATTCATCGTCAGGAGCTTTTTGTGGCGATGGCCGAATTCGGGATCCGGTCAAAACTGATCCAGATGTGTCGCATGACACTAGCTAACACGCGATGCAACGTGCAGTTTGGCAGCAGCTCAAGGAGACCGCTGCCAAACTGCAACGGATTTCGGCAAGGAGATGCGCTGTCGTGTGATTTCTTCAATCTTGTTCTTGAGCAGATAGTGCGCAGGGCAGGTGTCAACACGGAAGGCACTATCTTCAACAGATCAGTCCAAATGCTGGGGTATGCGGACGATATAGATATCATCGGTCGATCCCAGCGTGCCGTGATAGAGGCTTTCACGGCTATTGAAGAACAGGCGCAACTAGTTGGCCTTGAAGTGAATGAGGACAAAACTAAATATATGCTATCAACAAACAAACAATCATCTGTCCACCGCCTAGGACCAAATGTCACTGTTGATATCAGCAACTTTGAGGTAGTTAAGGAGTTCATCTACCTCGGGTAAATAACAACTCCACAAATGGCATCTTAGTGGAGATCCGTCGAAGAATTACTCTAGGAAACTGCTTCTACTTCGCTTTGGCAAAAAAAATTGGTTCAAAACTCCTGACTCGAAGGACAAAGTGCATGCTCTACAGAACGCTTATCCTGCCAGTTCTGCTATACGGCGCCGACTGCTGGACGATAAGCAGGAAAGGAGAGCAGATACTTTACTCTTTTGAGAGAAAAATTCTTCGAAGAAGTTATGGCCCTATGAGCGAGGAGGGCGAATGGAGGAGAAGATACAATCGCGAACTCTATGAGCTGTACCAAGATGTAGATTTAGTCCAAAAAGCCAAGAAACGTCGACTAAATTGGCTCGGCTACATCGAGCGAATGGACAACAACGCTCCAGCCAAGAGGATCTTCGAATACCAGACCCCAGGTTCGAGACGACAAGGAAGACCGAACCTCCGTTTTAAAGACCAACCCATCGCGGATGCCAGAGCGCTTGGTCGGGACCACTGGAAGCAGCGTGCGCGGAATCGCTGAGGGTGGAAGGCTGCCGTATCTCAGGGAGGGACTCTTCACGGGTCGGAGCCCGTTAAGTAAGTAAGTACTATCTGCCCTATATCGCTCGTCGACCAATTGCAGTATCAGGTTTGTTTTAGTTGCATTACTTTTCAAAAAGGAAGCTCTCGGGAGAACTCTCAGATAAACACGGACGACCGTAAGTTTCGCTTTATTCACTCTCGAGACCTACTGTCATAATACGAACCGAGTTGGCATTTTGAGAATAACTTTCTAAGATTCATCAATTCCCTTTGAGAGATACTCTCATAACGTATGAATCTTGAGAGTAAAAAAAATACAGCTGCTCTCAGCACTGTGTCAACTTACAAAAGCCTTGAAGTTACTCTCAGCCGCTTCACCTCAGTGATCACTGGCAAGTGTTAGAATAAGCAAAATTAGTCAAGCGTTGGAATTTGTATTCTTTTTGCGATGTCCTTACAAAATAAATGAAAATAAAGATTAGGCGTAAACGGCCCACACCGAACCCAAAGGCTAGCTTCTCCAACTAACTGTGTGTGCGAAGATATATTTTTTGGCTCGAATGAAATGGAAGCAGTTCTTACTCTTGGATATTTTTCAGACGTTCGCAAGAGGTGGGACAACGAATAAAAACTTTTAGGTGGCACGGGTCGGAATTTGAACCAGCGACCTCTCGCTTAGTGGTCCAATGCACTTAACCCCTGCATGCACAATATCCTTAGTCCGGCGATTATAAAAAAAAATGTCATAATCCCAATATGCGGGTTTCAGAGAAGACATCTGTGTTTGTGGAATGCAAATAGAAACATTAAATTCGTCTCTAGAACGCCGATTCGTGCAAATACCATTTTCGCAGCAAACCTGAACGCTTGACGTATGTTTTTATATTACCCAACAACTTGAATTTTCCGGTGCTAAACTTAATGCAAATGTCAGACGCAGAGGCCAATAAAGAAAATCCTCAAACCGTTGTGCATAATTCACATTAGCATAAGTTGTCTACTTCCATTGGTGGTAAACCACATTAAGTGCACTGTCCCCGAGACGCAAGTAGTCTCTCTCTCTCTCTCTCTCTCACTCTTCTGGGCCATTAATACTTTTTTACGACTCGTGTTAAGAAAATGTGCAGTTTGAAAAAGCAAAAAAAAAACAAAAATAATAATAATTAACCACCTCCTGCTGCACCCCGATTTTGGTTAATCTCCTATACAAACAACCTTCTCCGTTTGGTTGAACATGAACTCTCGGTTGGATTGCGTGCGCTGCACATTTACATGACAAAACTCTTACGAGGTCGGTAGGTTCCTCGCCGAAAGTCAAGAGCCAAACACATCGGTGGTGTTTTATTATGTAAAAAGCTTGTACCAGCCAAAGTCGTCGTGTATGGCTTGTTTTGGGCAGACGACAATACTACAACCGCCTGTCTGTCCATATTTGTTAGTGGTGGCTACTCTCCGCTGATTCCGTCACCAGTGAAGTATTCTTTTGTGGCTTCTTCATGTAACTCGTGCCAATTTGGGTCGCTGGCTGTGCTACCTTTATTGTCGTTGTGGTTAGCTTGGGTGCTGATGGTGGTGGTGATGGCTATTGTGCTCTGTCAAACATGACGTTTATTGTCCTGAGAATTGGACATTTATTGGGAGCAACCAACAATTCTAACATAAAACAGAGATCGATTAGGAAGCAAGTTGGTCAATATTGATGATAGGCAATTGATTGCGACAAGGGATTTCCGATTGGTTTGCATAAATAATAAAGGACTTCTCGTTTCAACGCGGATAAATGTATTTTCTGTGTCGAGAAGCAAATTGAGCGTGGTTCCGTGGAAATTTTATTAATCCCAGGAGAAGACATCGTAATTTTATTTTACCAAACCTGAATGATGAGTGTACAATCCCACATCGGTTGACCTTGAGCCTGGAGCATGGTTCGAGCAAAACCAGGACATTAAAGGTGTCTTTGGGTTTCTCCATTAACGTCGCTTTTCAAGGTGCTTTTCAAAAGTGTGGTGTTCAGGCTTTTCTGACTACAGGCGCAGACTTCGTCGACAATCGAATATCGTGCCTACAGTAGACTCATACGTTAATGCAATCCGACAGACTCAAGACAATTTAAGGTCCTCAAAACGTACACCGAACATTGACGGGCATCCCGGTGACGGGATTTCCCTAAACCCAAACAAGACTCGGGTTTTTAGTCTTCCATTAGAACAACATTAAAGGGTTCTTGAGTTGTGGAAATAACATAGAAGTAGATTTCGAATTGAATTAGACTGAAACGCAACTTGACTGTCGCTACAGGCAGGCCATATACTTCGACAGTCACAACCTATGCCTAACAAAGAAAATTGCATTACGCTGTCACATCTTACGAAAGCCCCAGCACCTCAACCGTAACAGGTTTTGCAATAATCCTCTCTTGACTCAGATCTAGGCTGAAACTTTTCTTCAGCTTGGGGAAAGTCGACTTTGGGGAATTTTTTTCCATTATCATTGCATCAGATGGCATAGCCATTAGACAGAACTCAGAGTAATGCCTTAGTCGGAACTTAGTCAAAAATCACTTCTTTTTAAACTTTTCGGTCATGAGCTACGAACAAGCTTTTAATTTAAGAATTCGCCATTCAGTCGTTTGGACCTAAAGCCTCGCTTCTCCAACCATTGTGGTGCGGAAATATATTTTTTGACACGAATGCAGGTGCGGCAGCGATAAAAACTTTTAGATTCGGGATTTGAACCAGCGACGTCTGGACCAACGCACTTAACCACTAAGCCACTGCACCCATATTGGACATTGTTAATGAAAAATTGCAAACGTAGGTACAATTCCTAGGGGCTGAAGAAGTTAAATGAAAAACGTATTCAGGGTTTCTCGCAGTACAAATATCCACCAATCAACGATGCATATGATAAGATGGGCCTAATCGTTGTCGTTAACAAACATATGACTGTTTTTTTTAGTAAAAACCCAATGTTTTGCTAAAAGCACCTTTGTTCTGAGAGCCGACAATTGCTGAGATGTGTTTGTCTCAACATTCTTAATCCAAAGGCGCTTGCTATCAAGATATTCAGATTCCCTTGATAGCTGCAAAGCTTTTCGAACTAGTTGACAAAAATTCTAGTTTCATCGAGACTTTCACACAAGCAATTGCTAGACCTAATTCGCCTGAATGAACTGCGAAAACATCAGCATAAGGCTGTGCAGGGAGTCGGACAGGCCCTGTTAACTCCTGCCATTTTATACCGACTACATCTGCAGCCATCATTCTGCGCTCCAACCTTTCTCGGATGCACGCGACTTGTGATTCTTCTGCACCGGCGATCGCACATGCTGTCAAAAGTAGCATTCCCAAAGGCCCTCTCATCATCCAGCAAGGTTCTGGAACATCGTCTCGTACAAATTTTTTTTGCTGCATTTGAAAAAGTGGGTAGGCCCTTAAAGCTACTTTTGGCCCTTGAAGCTCAACCATATATTTTATGCTTTTTAACAAAAATGATGTAAGACTAATAGGCCCTAAGTTCTTAGCGATGGAGAAGTCATCCATAATAACTCTTGACAATTTAGCAGCGAGTTGGAATGAAGGCATTTGCTGGTTAATACCATGTTACTATAGTTGAATAAATTCCTTCCGTACAAAGGGTCTTGAAACTGTTTAAAGAAGCAGAAGCACAATCGAAGCATTGCACCAGCTACGTAGATTCGCCTTTCTTTGCTCTTGTAGTGAGCAAGTGAGAACATGGTAACCGGGGACGTGAGTATTAAGCTGGAGACTGATATTTGTCTATGAAGGAATCTACGCGTGTTCCAAATGTTTCTAGCTTGGAAGAATTAGTCCGTTCTAGAATTTTCGAACTTTTCCCAAAAATATTCCTACTTAGATCTGTGAAAATTCCAGACGTCCCCTGAATTGGTCTTGAGTTGCCTATTGAAAAGCCATCCGACGTCATTCCACTATGGAACCTTATTCCTGTCAGAGTGGTTACTAACCAGACATGACCATTCAAAATAGCTGGAAATGGCTCCATTCAGGTGATGAACGTTCGTTGAATGGTGTCGCAAGTCAGCAGTGTAGAGCTGATCCTTACCTGGCCAGCTTCTCCGCATGTTCGTGTCCAAAAATGTTATTGTGTTGGCGACGACTCCGTCTGAGGTGGCCGATTCGGAAGTTTGGCGACTCTGGGCGACTCGTTTGAGATAGCGACTGGTATCTCGCGAATAACACGAGCAATGTTGACTACTAAAGCGTTAAATATGTAGCGGAAAATAGGCCAATTGTTTAATATCGCACTATCTAAACAGTGAAATTTTGGTGCCCACATAAATGATTTCGAATTTTTTGTTTGATGCGCTGAATGGCTCGTAGCGCCGTCTTGTTGAAACCAGAGTTCACCGAAACCATGGTCTTGAATTTCGAGTATCATCCACTAATGTTAACTGGGACTCCAATTTGCGAATGGTATTGGCAATAGTGGTTTCAGTAGGTCGATTATGCGCACCGTAAGTTCCTCGAATCGCACGAAAAGCATATCTCACAGAACGCTGATTTTCGTAATTAATTTGGGAGACGCTGTTGTAGTGTGAGTCTTTCCATGATCACTTGCCAAACGATACTGAACAAAAATGACAAAGCAGTTTGATAGGAGTCTCGTGTGATCTGTCAAAAACGCCCTATTGAAAATCAAACCTCATGATGAATCACCCTATATTTGAAGAATCGAGATGACGGCTGCATCCGTATCCACTGAGTAAAGTTTGAAATATACGCGCAACACCAACAAATGACGGATTTGCCTGCACCTTTTTGAATTTATCTTTGTAGGAGGCATTACACCAATCTACAATGTGTACATCCGCAGGGGTAATTTCGGTAGTGGGCCACACCTTTTTCCAAAATGTTTATAACAGAAATTCCCGCTGTCTTTGCCAGTTTGTTAGGTTTCCAGTTGAGCTTTGGATCTTGATCTTTATTGCAGAACCCTTAGAGTATATTTCTTATCAGCATCTTGATCTTGCCATTTTTTGAGATAATAATCTAAAGTCTGAAAGTATTCTCAGAACAGGCCCAAAATGTTTGTTCGATATGAGCTTGCAACCGGTATAGTTCCACCCTTCTATATTGCAGCCATTTGCATTCTGCAAGGATTATGGCATGCATTTGTTTGGCCAGTAAAATTGTGACCTTCGCTTCTCGTTCCCAAGTGCATCTTTCATGTTGAAGGCCATCCCTGATCATCCCCTGGTTATAAGCTCAGAGTCAACCTTAAAATCGACGATAGTCGGCAATCCTTTTCCATGTCAGGAGCTTTATCTTGAAACTACCTAATTTGAGTATGCAAAGGCAAATCCATATCCATTGGTTAACATTTCTTTCGAAATAGACCCTTCGGAGATGAAAGGTTTTGCTGCTGCTGCCGACAAAACACCAAACTACCTCTGCGCGCCTCATGAAGGCGACATGATTAATGTTGGAAGGGAAATCTTTTTTATGAAAACGTTAAAGTGACGTTTATCCGCAATAATTTAACACCCACGATTAACTTATGACCTTTTCCCCTCCTTTAACAAAACAGAAACCTTCTAACAGAATTTTTTTTTTCGCTGCTAAAGTCGATGGGTAGATATTTCAAAGTCAATCACAGCTCCCACGTTTTCCATTTCTTCCAAGCTATAAAGCACTTTTTGTTAGCACTCTATGTCAGCCCTAAGAGTTTTCGTCATCAAAGTAAACACAATACAAGTGCTTTTCACTCAATCAAAGCGCCCACTAAACGCGTACACAGGCGAGATATATATCTATATATAGAATAGCTGTAAGTGTAATTTACTTTTGATGTTGATATAAAATGTATTCGTGTAGAGAATTTAAGTTATTTTCAGTTGGCTTTCCAAGAATTGTTACCTAAGAAAGTTTTGTACAAAGTGGGAGGCTTATGATCCCTATAATCCCGATCATAACATCGTCGAAGGAAGGATGGAACAACAAAAATTAGAACTAAATTTATAAATAGAGGATTTCCAAACACGTGTATACCTACCTACAGTGGCGGGAAATAAATATAAAAGGGACAATTCTATTGCGGTACTCAATATCCGTAAATATTAGAAGTAGTAGGGTCTAAAGGGAGAATTGAAAAAAAAACTTATGGTTAGAGTTAACCCGACCTCATAAAGTAGCTCGTATAAGTACTTTAGGTTAATGTAGTTATGGTGTTTGCCGTGTAAAAACCAAGACGGACTAAGACTGGTAGTTAATTAGTATACCACGGGGGACCGTTGAATCTTTCGTTCGGTCTACAAGGGAAACCTGAGTTATTCAGTTACTAAGTTGACAGAAGGTAAAACAGGTGACTATTACAGTCGAACCGCAAACTCTTGGTCATCTGTGCAACGAGGGCTAATGAAGGAGATAACCGCGAACTTTGATGAGCTGTACCAAGATGTGGATGCAGTCCAAAATGCGTTTTCGACTACTTTGGATCCAGACGATAAGGAAGCCTGAACCTCTGTTTTAAAGACCAACCCGTATGCCAGAGCGCTTGGATTCGAAAATTGGAAGCAGCGTGCCCGGAATCGCAGAAGATGGGAATCCGCCTTGCCTCAGGCAGCGGAAGCCCCTTAAGTAGAGTAGGTAGGTATAGACATAGACATTTGCCACATCAGCAAATACATTTGTTGAAGTTATCCCTAAGAACTTCGTAGACGTATTTTCCTTAAGCCTGCTTTTTCGACCTAGCAAGTGCGAGGCAGTTGCAAATGATGTGTGTTATGGATTCCTCTTCGTCTTGCTTAACGTCTAGCGGGGTACCCATTCTGCTAGCATGCCTGTCGTTGACTAGCGTTTGCTCCCAACATGGAGCCGATATACTTTCTACTTCTTATAGGAATTCGGTTTCAGATAAGCTTGGATGATGTGCAATTTCCAAAGTCGTTCCACCTAGCATTGGCTGCCGATATACTGCATTTCATCGTTTTTATAGGAACGGAAGGTTCCTCTTTGTAGTCCGTGAGTCGGGGTTGTGTGAAAATAAGCCAGCCCTGCGCTGCGCCATCCGCTGTCTTGGACCTGTCATCAGCGGACTAGAAATAAGTAGTCCGTATTGTTAGGGATAATGCTAACTGCTATAATATGTTCAGTGGTAGCTATCTAAGAGCGGTGTAGACCTTAAGGGCCCTGTAATGCATATGGCAGCTTTGATTTGGAGCAAGATAGATCTGACGATCGAAATGTACAACCGGTAATACTACCTAAGGCTAAAGACCCATATGCAACCCAGAGTCTTTCTGCTAAAACTTTAAAACTTTTACAGCTACCGCTTTGTCTATGTCGTGGAGCTCCGAATTACTAAAAAAATATAAAAAACTTCGTGTTTTTTGACAAGCCCAAGTTAGGCACAAGACCTAAAATTTTAAAAATTATATTTTTCTCAAAAAATTTATCAAAATAAAAGCTTACTAAAGTTAAAATGGTATAGAGTAAAAGTTTTGGGGAAACATTTATTTTAAAAACAACCCCTTTTGCAGTAACTGTAAATAGCTGGCTCTTTTAAGTTACTCGAAGTTTTTGAAATTGTTTGCGCTCTTCGGTCTTCAAAATGAGGCCAACAGTTTTTTTTTTTGTAGCTTTCATAATTTTGAAGTTATAGCACTTCGAGTAGTTAACCTATAAAATGGGAAAATTTTCATATTTTAAGAGCTGTAACATGAGTTGGGGTATTATTTGACTCCTCGATATTTTTTTTTCGTTGGGCCCTTTCTTTTACTCGCTTATAGGGTCTGTCAGACCGATACCAAGATATATTTTTTATTTATTTCGATAGCTGGAATTTTTTAACTCGGCTATATAAAGCTTATTTGGGACAATTTCTTTATTTGGTTGTCCCTATAATATTCGCCGCCACTGTATACCCAAAAAGAGAAAAAAAATCATCGCTCATAAAATAAGGCACAGCCGCCTGCCTTTCTACAGACTGAAAGTGGCTGTTAAATAAATTAGCATTAGGTCCCATCGGCGGGCGCCTTCACCTTTCGTCTGCCTACTTTGGGAGTCAAAATCAATCAGTAGCTGAGATAATCCACGTTTCACTCAGGAAAACATATTTAATTAGGATTTTATCACGTCGACAGGTAAAAGGGTGCCAGAAACAAAAAAAAAAAAGGAGGAAAAATTACCTGCAAGACTTCCAGTAAGGATATTTCACCAAGCTGTGGGCGTTTGATACTAATCTGCTGTGGACTGCTTGCTATGCCAACACACTGGTTGCTGCTGTAAATAATGTTTGCTTGTGTTCATCACGTTTGTCAACCTCTTGGCTATGGCAGACGCTAACTTGGCACACCACTTGCCTCCACTATTACTGGAATAGCAATTGAATTTTTACTCAACGAGTTGGGAGGTGATTGCACTTTAAGCAGCAGAGCTCCTTAGTACAGCGTTGGGACTTTTAAAATTGATTATTAGTCTCAAGATTGAGAAAGCATTTACTGGGAAGGTTGCTTTAGGCTGCTGCGCTACAGTCCGGGGATGAAGTGGGTTTCAACCATTTTGGGAATTTGTCATGGGAAAGGTGTGTCAGGGCGTGATTTTAGAAATGCGTGTCCCAAATGACTGGCTTTTGTCACTTTGTTTTGAATTGTAAATCAAACAACACTTGGGTACAACTGTGAACATATAATTCGTCATCACATAAATTTTGCTTAGTAAAGCAAAAAAAAGGGCTAAATGGTCCTGGTACTCAACCCAGATGCAGACAAAAAAGTTACATCTTTGCTATATGTCACAAGCAAACTTAGGATTGTCTTTTTTGGACAAACGTATAACTTAAGCGAGGTAGGTAGGTAGGTTGGTGGATGCCCCTGTGACCTCAGTCACGGCTCACTTAGACCAGCAGTTGGGTCCATTGTGTCCATCTGGGTACCTCTCCTCGAACTTGAAAAACACCTGAAAATATACAAGAAGACACCCGCTGGTATGTGCACAAAGTGACGCTCTCCTTAAACCAACCCGATTTGTATACCAGATTAGTCGCCAGTGATGCATTCATTTCTGACCCTGATCTTGCAAGCTTGTCCGCTTCCTCGTTTCCCGGGATATCAGTGTGTTCAGGCACCCAGCACAGGGTTACGGTGTTGACGCTGATAACTCGTCTAGCGACTTCCTGCATTGGCTCACAGCCCTTGACTTCACCACATCTGATTTCATGGCTTTTATGGCCGCTTGACCATCAGAGTAGATGGTGATCGTCCTGTTGGCAATGCAGTGCCTTCTCAGTTCGGCTGCAGCCTGGATAATGGCAGCTATCTTCGCCTGAAAAACGCTACAGTCGTCGTTTATTCTGAAGGATTTGCTTAATCCTAGGGATTCACAGAAGATGCCTGCGCCTGTTCCGATGTTCATTTTGGAGCCATCGGTGTAGATGGCAATCTCTTCCTTTTTCGTCACTGCGTTCTCATCCCATTCACCTCTTTGCGGTATTCTGGTATTGAATCCCCTGCTGAAGGTGAATGTCGAAGGTAGGTAGTCTGTTTCTGGTGCGTGTCCATATGGTCTTCGGACCCAGATTCCGCACTCTCTAAGTCTGACGGTCGTTTTAGCCGCCTTACTGCTGCAGTAAATGTCTAATGGCATGAGATCGAGTAGTATCTGCAAAGCTGCAGTGGGTGTCTTCCTTAGGGACCCAGTTATACCCATGCAAGCCGCCCTTTGGACTTTGGTGAGATTGGAGAGAAGATATTTCTTTTCCAGAGCCTTCCACCAAACAACTACACCGTATGTCAGGATGGGCCTTATAACCGTTGTGTACAACCAGTGTACCATGTGTGGTTTAAGTCCCCATTTGTTGCCGAATATTTTGCGACAGGCGTACAATGCCACGTACACCCGCTTAACACGGTCATCTACATTCTCTCTCCAGTTAAGTTTACAGTCTAAGATAACTCCCAGGTATCTTGCTGAACTGGACATTTTTAGATCATTCCCTCACATTCTTGGTGCATTGATTGTTGGAATGATCCTTTTTCTAGTAAACAGCAGGACTTCTGTCTTGGATGGATAGCATGGATCCACCGATAGGGGGTCGTCCATGCGGTTGGCACATTGCGTGCCTTCACCCTCTTAATTGTTTTTTGTGTTTTTGTTGAGTTCTGAAATTTTGGTCCCACGAGTATCTCTGGAAACACGGTCCGTCCCGGCAGAGCTGACTTACTGGGATAAGGCACTTATACAGCCGACCTTGCCTGAACGTCGGAGGGGACCGTTCGCGACCGGTTCTTTAACCACTACCAGCCATGCATTCCTCAGCACGGGTACCTCAGCACGGGTACCTCAACACCTTGACTTCAAAGTGGGATTTTATTCTACGGGTTTACTCCTTGCTGCACTCTTACTAAAAGTTTTGGAGGACTTAGTCGCCCGTCTCATAATCCAATCGTCTGGGGCAGCCCTGCCTGTGGTAAGCTTCAGTTGCAGCCTACTCTTGGCAGTGTTGATCCGAACAAAAGGTTTGGAGTCGGCTTAAGACCGCGCACCACGCCAAGGTATCGCTCCATGCACGAATTACTTAAGCTAACAAGAAAATATGACTAAACATAAAGAAACCAAACCTGAAAATATCTTCTTCTTCATGCCCCATATGCTGTTAGGCGTCGGGGTAATCTCGGATTATCCATTCCTGCCGCTGACTCCAGTCCCGGCAACTTCCCCTCATTTCCTTGAGGGACTTACCCCTCTTTCTGCCTATAACTTGGATCTGGTCATCCCTAGTGTTGCACGGTATACCTCTTGGAGCAGTTTCTTCAACTTTTACATCAGCTACTTGTTTTGCTTTTCTTCTGCCGTTCATGCATTGCACATGTCCAAACCATTTCAGTTGTCTTTCCTCTATTATCTCTATTATGAGTATTTTCTGGGCATTTCTTATTCTGTCTCTTTTAGTTTCACCTGCGACTCTTCTTAAGTATTTCATTTCGACAGCTTGGAGCTTACTTCAGTGCTTATCTTATAGAGGTAAGCTTTCAGTTCCATAAAGATATTGCCTTCCTGGGTTGGTTCATCACCTCCTGATCTATTCTACTATCGCAAGTTACTATGGTCCTCAGGTATTCAAAGGCTTCCATTCTTTCCAGGGATTTTCCATCGTTCTCATCCGACCTATTCTCTTAAGAGACCCACATAACTTTAGTCTTATCGACAGTCACCGTCATTCCTTTTCTTTTGAGTTCTAGATTGTATGCCAAGATGATAATGCCATCGAAATATAAAGGGTGATTTTTTAAGTTTTTAAGAGTAGTTTTTTTTAAATAAATAGACTTCATGTAAATGTTGTCTGCGGCTCCGTTTCAAGTGCTCCATTCGGATAGTCCAATTTGGCGTCACTTTTTCGAGCATTTCGGCCTGTATTCCACGAATAACGCGTGTTTTTTGTTATCCTGTAAGGCTTCATTCGTGTTCGGCTTGTCCACACAGACTAACGACCTTACATAACCCCACAAGAAATACTCAAGAGGCGTTAAATCGCATGATCTTGGCGACCTATTCACGGGGCCATTTCTGCTGCTCACCAAATTCATCCTTCAACATTTCCATTGTTTTACGAGCAGTGTGGCATGTGGCACCGTGTTGATGAAACCACATGTCAACCAAGTTCAACTCAGCCAACTCAGGCAAATAAAAAAATTGCGTATCATGGCTCGATATCGTTCGCCGTTGACGGTAACGTTTCTTCCACGGTCGTCTTTGAAGAAAAATGGACCGATGATGCCACCAGCCCATAAACGACAGCAAACCGTAGTTTTTCGGGATGCATCGGTAATTCTTGTATGGCATCACTCCAGATGCGACAGTTTTGCTTATTTACGTATCCGTTGAGCCAGAAATGAGCCTCATCGCTGGGCACAATTTTTCGATCAAACAGCGGATTTTCACATTTTTCCCAGAGCACGAATTTTGATAATAAATTTCAATAATTTGCAATCGTTGCTCGTTTGTAAGTCTTCCCATGATTAAATGGCAGAGTATACTGAAAACTTTTCACTTTGACAGATGACGTTTGGACGCCATAACTAACCAGTGCTGCCAACCTGAAAAACTTAACTCTTAAAAAATCAACCTTCAGTAGGAATTGCAGATAGATAAGTTGTAATCTCCTCTCTCCGATTATGATTCTATCAGTCCGTGTTCTGCATGACTTGGCTACTTCATCGAGGAATATATCAAACAACGGAGGGCTAATACTGTCGCCTTGCTTCAACCCCTTTTCCATCTTAAACGCTGAATTTTCAGCCCTCTTATTCTCTTATTTATCCCTCTATTCTTACTATGGCGGTGGCATTGTCGTCAATGCCATTGATTAGTCTCTCAGGTTCATGCCTTGCTGTTAATGCCTCCCACACATGTTGTCTTGGGACACTATCGTAAGCAGCTTTCAGATCCACGAATGCCATATATAGGTCTTTCCTTTCGCGATCCACTCCTCCATAGTGGCTCTTATTGTAAATATATGGTCCTGTGTTTGCCGTCAATTCATGAACGCTGCCTGTTCTTCCCCCACGTTTTCTTCCACGACTCTTCTGAGCCGCTTTTCCAGCACTTTTGTGTACCGCTTATACAGTGTTCGGTCTGTAGTTGTTGCAGTCATAACTAATACCCTTTTTGTGGATTGGTATAGTGAGGATCTCCTTCCATTCTTTCGGGATCATATTCTCTTCCCAGGCCGTTTGAAACAACTTTGTTAATGTTTTCTTCACCTCTGATCCTGCATATTTTATTATTTCTGGGGCTATGCTAACTTTACCAGCGGCTTTCCCGCTTTTCATTGTTTTAATAGTGAAATCCACCTCTTCCTGTCGAATAAAAGGATATGAAAGGAGAGGCTCTGATGGTGTGCCAGCTGACCGATTATATGCCCATATGTCTTGCAAGAACTATCGAGGCAAGCTCCTGCAAAATGTCGCATATAAGATCCTATCCAACGTACTTTGTAAACGTCTCAAAGCCTTCTGCAGCACAGCAAACGGCACGTGGCAGTGTGGCGAAGCAAATGGGTTCAAAATGCGAACTCGAAAAATAAATGCATGCTCCACAAAACCCTTATCCTGCCAGTTATGTTGTATGGCGCCGAGTTATGGACGGCTAGCATGAAAGGAGAGTTAATATTGGGCTCTTTTGAAGGAAAAATTCTACGACGGATATTTGGTCCTGTATGCTAGAAAGGCGGAAAGATGGGAAGATACAACCGCGAACTCTGTACAAAGACACGTCGACTACCTTGGTCAGGGGAATATTTTAAACCAGACCCAGGTTCAAGGCGACAAGGAAGGCTAAACCTCCGTTTCAGACCAAGCCATTGCCCTTGGTCTGAAAAATTAGAACAGAGGCTCTTCACCGGAAAGGAAAAGACATGACCCATTTCGTTACTAATGAAACAAAGCCAATTAAACTATATGGTCCCAGCGTTTCACTCTTCAATCTTGACGACAGGTTAAAAAAAAAGCGGTCATAGTACGCCTCAACAAAAACAACAGATTTATTTAGTGAGTTTATATAATCTTCTTCGTTGCTACGAACCTTCCCCAGGTTCTTCAAAAGTTACCTAACAAATCAGCTTAATTGGTTTAAACGGATTGAATGCATCCTTCTTTATTTGATATGTCTCTGTGTAACAATTTATATTGATCCACCCTCTCTGCTGCTATAAATGTCGCCCAATTTCATCATCCTAAGCCCTACAATTTCCTCCAACACCGCACAAATCCGACAAACAGACAACAAATAAATTTTAAATCCTCATTTTGACGGCTTAAATCCGCTTTCGTTTAAAGCGATTTCATTTCAAATACAATTTCTTTCTTTTTTTTGTGCCAAACAATGTACTGAGAATCGTTTTTCTTAAGCCATCGAAAACAAATTGAGAGAAAAAAATAAGAACCAACAACAAACACTTTCCTTTCTTTCGGTTTGCAACCCACGAACTTTTCCAAACCATCAAGCAGCAATACTCGGCCTGAATGCTTGCCTATGCCTATGTTAAGCCAAACAACCAAACCAAAACAGTCATAGTCGTCGTTTCATGGAAATTTAAACTTTGAATGGCAGCAGACGCCTCCGCCAATTGCGCATTATGACAGCAGCCTTTAGCAATTCACACCGAATGTCCTTCGAGAGTTGTGTGTGTTTTACCACAATAGGCAAACCTTTATGTGTCTCTCTAACCTAATTTAATGCGCGCGACAGGGTGGAACGTGGAATTCAATGAATGAAACTTTACTCCTCCCTCTCTCCCTCGGCGAGTCGATGTTTTTTTTTTTTTTGTATCTTTTTGTTTGCTGATTGGCAGCGTAGCCAAAAATAGATAATACACTCCTGCCGCGTTCACCCACATTTGATTGCATTTGGCGTCTATTTTGGTTCGTTTTTCTTGTGGCCCTGTTCGCCAGAGGGTGGCACAATATATCGATTTGTATCGCGGCATCAAATACTGACCAGACCACCCACCCAGTGTCATTTGATTGAATTTATTGGTCCCCTTCGACCTTTGCCATGAGTTTTCTTTTTTATTTCAAAAAGAATAAAAAATGCCAACGTGACAATGGAGTTAATTTATGTGTGTTGCGAACCGATAGAAATTGTATCTGCAACAATTTTAACGTCGGGCGGATGGGGGAGTTCCGAACAAAAGTCCTGGCATTTTGGGGAGTTTTGGACTGCATCCAGATACGAGTGGAGGGTGATAACCAGAAACTCCTTTTAGTGTTATTGCGGTGGGGGGATGTTGCAGGTTGTAATATAAATCGCTGAGCTGTGCGAGTTTTCAGAGGACACTGAACCTTGTCTGAACCCGTCTCAAGGGGGAAATGGCTGAGAGATAATAGATAGAATGCATAAATGAAATGAATTTGTTTGCAGTGGTCTTGACTTTTGAATGTAATGAACTTTGCGTTGTGTATTCTCGAATGCAAAATGCAGATACATCGTGTATTTGAAAAGGTTATAGATTTCTTGGTATATTGCCAAATTTTCCTGGCTACCGAGTTATGTGGGTTCTTTCAAGGTCTTTTCATGAATTTTATTTTTTGCTGGATATTTCAATTAAGAGAAATACAGATGTGCATGTTTGCCATTTGAAATTGTTTGTTAGTTATTGAATTATGGACTCATAAAGTTTGGTTTTCATTCCTAAATTTTTCAAATATGCTTGCGCAACTGAAGGTTGTGCTTAGTTAACGCACAAAATATCCTTATATAACCGAATAGATTTTACTAGGTACACAATCGATCACGGATGTCGTAATTCGACCCAAGAGTTCGTAAAAGCGACGGGGATAACAACGTATTTCACTTAAACTAAACAGAACTGAGGCTGAGTGCAGTTGACACTCATAATTCAATGGGAAATTATGGCCTCTAACTAGAGGTAAGGCTTACGGGTCGGCAGAGCAGGCCTGTCCTGCTAAGCCACACTTAGGTCCACGTGAACCCATTGTGATGCGCTTTTATAGGGCTATTGGTCGAAGAGATGGTTAGGCTTCGTGTCCCCTTACCCGATACCGTCCAGCCATCCTGATATCATCAGAAACGTATTAAGATCAAAAATTGAGACATAAGCAAATGCATGTAAGTCATGAAAGTAGTAGCTTCCAAGTGCTCTGTTCCTCAAGTGACCGAAACTCGGACAGTAACAGAGGAAGTGAGGTGTGTCCTTATAGACCTTTTCATCACCACATCCTCGACATATACCGTCATCCTTGAGTTATGTTCCGTAAGGGCCTCTACAAGCTTAGACAGTGATGACCTGTCAAACTGTAGAAGTTTGATGGTTCGGCCACTGTTGTATTCTGGCCAGAGCTTCTCTGATTGACTGAAGTGCTCGATCATGGTCCATTGCAGACCCATACCTCGCTAATTCGTCAGCCCTGTCATTGCCGGCCTTGTCACTATGTCCAAGGACCCAACAGAGATTTATGGCGTGCTGCCCTTCACGGCAGCGGTGAACTAGCTTGGATTTTATTTCAATAGCAGAAACTGCTTTTATAGCTGCCGCCTGACTGTGAATGAAAATGGTGATACCATTTCGTGGTATTGCCAACAATGACACCGCGATCCCCAGAACCTCTGCTTGAAAGTCACCGCTTTTGTCAGGAAGCTTGGTCAAACAGTATAGCTTTTGTTCTTCCGAGAATATTCCGCCACCAGTTCCACAGGCCATCTTAGATCCATCTGGGCAGATGGATAAAGATTTACTTTTCATGGGTGCATTCTTTTCCAATTTATATCTGCTCGGGAAGGAGCAGGAAAATGGTCTGTAAAAGTCCAGTTGGGGAGTCATATAATCAGAATTGACAATGTTTCCAACTTATTTGCGTATGCTTATACCAAAATTACCAGAGTTCCAAGTGTTAGTTTGGCTAATCCTTAAAGCACTTAAAGCACCTCTCCATGCATAGGTCCAGAGGTTTTAGCATTTAGTATTATTAGTAGACTATATCCGCAGTTCCGTTCGGGTGTAATAATAGCTCTTAAGTAATTTATACTGAGTCACCTATTCTGATCCGGAGGCTGTAACCATTACAATGCTAAAATATTTGTTTGATTCGGCAGCGAAGTTCCAGACATAGCTGCCCTACTCCCTTTAAATCCCCTGCCACCTACACTAGAATGAAAATTGTCATATGCGGAAAGTTTTACCCTTCTAAGGTCGAAAGCATTTTCAAAACCAACCGATCAATCCCGCTTCATTAAAAATCCCTGTACCCCTTTCCTGACCACTCCTTAAGTAACCTATACTGATTCAGAGAGTTTCACTATTAAAATGTTGGAAGAATTCTTAAAATTCGAGAGATAGCCCATATCGCATTTAGCCCTTCACTTGTATCCCTCTTTCTTCCTTTAAATGGAAAACATATCTATAAACGAAAAAAAATCGCTAAAATTCATTGAATGGTGTTCGAATGAAAATGACAGACAAGACGACGTTACATTTTCTATAGTGTTGATTATTTCAAGCTGAACTAAAACATATTAATCAAAAATTCTTACAAAATAAACTTATAGCCTGTGGAACAAAATCGTATACTCTAACTGTCTCTAACCGCCGTTGGCTTTGTTCAAAGTAAAAGTTGTATGGCAAACCGTTCGCCAAATCGGATTATTCTAGAAATAGGCTCATTGAAGTCATAGTTTATGCGGTTAATGTTTATAAATATAGAGGAGGGGTTCTGACATGAAGTTTGGAAGATTACTTCTTAAAGTGATTAGTCGAACCAAGAAATAACAGTCTACATTTTCCTAATCTAAAACCTGACGAATAAGGAGAACGTTGGCCGCTTATATTTTTGACGCCTAATCAGCTTTAAACGAAGGAAGCGTGGAAACTCACGTAGGACAAAGCGGATGAACTTTTGCTGAACAGGCCTCAATCAATACGTCGGGAATGAATGAGTATGGTAGGGAGACTAAACTTTCGAAGCTTATTCTACGATTGCCCTTACGAACATGAAATAAATGGATTTAGGGGCTTGAAAAACCCTAAGAATCTGTTAAAATAACACCTAAATCGCGCAATCTAAACCAGCGCTTTCTTGATAGTCATCCATCTATGATTGCCCCACAGTAACCGAAGCCCTCCATAAATCTCTCCGATTGTCAATCTGATATGGTAATTTCAAGAAAGCTTCTTTTTAAATGCTTTTCCTACGTTTTTAGCCGATTCGACAAACTCAATTCGCTTATTATTATAAGTTTTTTTTTTGGAAGTCATACGTGTCAATGGACCAAGCATTTAGATTTAGGTGGTTTAAACGCAGAGTCCATTTTTCTGGGACTAACTATGGGCATTTATTTAATCCTTATTCTCCTTAACTGCTGCGTTTTCAACCAATCCTAGGACAATCCTGAACATCATCAGCATACATATCTACTTGACAGTTTTTCAGGCAAAAAGGCAAATCATTAATGTACATGGAGAACAATAGAGGACCTAGTATAGAACCTTGTGGATCCCCTCTGCCTCAACATGAGGAATTCTGACACGGAATGATTTGCCACAACTGCTTGAGATGTTAAGTTCAGATATGAGTGCATTAAAAATTGCTGAAGAGAAAGAGAAATTAAACTGGTTAATCAGCTTGCTACACAGGACTTTATGGTTTACCGTGTCGGACGCCTTAGAAAAATCGAAGAGAACGAGAAAAGTAACATTGTCACAGTCAAGTGCTTGCCTTATGTTTTCTACAACATTTATTAAAGCTGTGGTACAGCTGTGTTTTGAACGGACCCAGACTGATTTATGCATAATAAGTTGTTGTCAGTTCTTTTCTTGACTAAAATTGAATGTAAATTTATATGAATGCAGCTCTTTAAGACGTCAGCGTCATCTACGTGCGAAAAACTCAAACCTGGAAATGAAAAAAAATTAACAATTTATTCAAAAGATAGGGTCCCAAAGCAAACACCTGTGGTACCCCGCCGGAAATGTGCTTAAACATTTTGTGATTTCTTATTTCGTGAACTAATTTATTGATAATCGCTTGTACAAGGTGGCGCAAAAATAACCTTCCGATGTTTTTTGGCTGTAATTTAAAAAAAAAATGAAAAACTTTGATTCTTCTTGTGGATTATTTTTATTTGGTCTTTTAATTTTTTTTACATCAAGTCGAGAATATGATGTCATGTAAATGGCCGCCGCCACAGTTGATTGTCATTTGAGCCCTTTTTATGGCATTTTCCATCACTTTGGCCAAAACTTCCGGCGATAGGTCCTCACATTCTTGACGGATATTGTCTTTAAGAGCTGCAAGAGTCTGAGGCTTGTTGACATAAACCCGCGACTTTAAAAAGCCCCACAAAAAGAAGTCTGGAGCGGTCAAATCAGGCGATCTTGCTGGCCAGTGCAAATCGCCAAAACGGGAGATTAGGCGCCCGGGAAATGCATCCTTCAGCATATCGGTTGTGGCACGTGCAGTGTGTGCCGTTGCACCGTCCTGTTGGAACCACATGTTTTCCAATCCCAATTCATCAAGTTGAGGCAAAAAGAACTCGTTGATCATTGCTCTGTAGCGCTCATCATTCACAGTAACCGTTTGGCCCGCGACGTCTTCGAAGAAAAAAGGTCCGATGACTCCTCCAGCGAAAGCAGCACACCATACAGTGACTTTGAGCGGGTGTAATGGCTCTTCGTGGGTTACACGCGGATTTTCAGTGCCCCAGAAGCGTAAATTTTGCTTATTTACGTACCCGCTAAGATGGAAATGGGCCTCATCACTCATGATTATTTTTGATGAAAAATCATCTTCCTCTTGGTGGTGATTAAGGATGGCTTGAGCGTATGTTAGACGCGATTGGCGGTCAGCAGCTAACAGCTGATGCACCGTCTGGACATTGTACGGAAACATCTTCAAATCTTGTACCAAAATTCGCTGTAAAGACCGTCGACAGATACCCATTTGCGTGGCACGTCGTCTGGTCGATGTCGACGGCGCTTCCATGACATCTTCGGCTGCAGCAGCAATATTCTCTGCAGAACGGCTACTCCGGGGTCTGACACGCCTGGCAGCATCTCGTGTTGTGCCAGTCTCTTCGAGGCGAGCGGCTAAACGTCGCAGTGTTTCACTAGTAGGCGTTGGACGGCTAGGAAATCTGCGAAGAAATTCACATTGTGCCAAAGTCACCGACCGATTATTGCTCAAATAAATTGTCACTCCGCGTTCTGGAGCAGTGTAGCGTAACATTGTTTATTAACGTGTATTTCGCATGTGTTTACTACACAAATGTCAAAACAGAACTTATTTTAATTATTCTTCTCAGTAACGACTGCGGTTAAAGAGAGGCTGTTTGCTAAATATTCAATAATTCGGGTTCCAGAGCAATCCCCTGTGGTACTCCACCAAAAATGTAGTCATGATGTGTCTCTTCTAAAAGTGTTAACAGGTATTTTAATCCTACATTATATTCCATTAATTTTACTCTCCTTACATTTTTTTTTGTCACTGTCATCTAATTGCAAATCAACTGTTATATTTCATTTCAGAACACATCACCACTATGGGATGACTTCCTAGCAAAGGCTGGCAAATTACATGCGTGTCTTAGGTAAGTGACAACGCCAAACGGGCAATATTTATCGTTAAAATATACTCATTTCTGTTTGCATAAATAAATTGAGCTCAAAACAAAATAAACAGCACTGTTACTGCGGTGTGCTATATTTCGGTGTTTCCTCCATTTGATTTCTCTAATCACGTAGCCAGAAAAACAAGTTCCTTACGTTCCAATTCCCACATGAAGTGTCGGTCATCTGAGAGACTGAAACGTCTTGTTTTTGCTTGATATCCGATAGTTACTTCATCTAACACCGCTTTGGCAAGGCACATTCATCTTCCGCAATGGAGAGGAGTGGTGTGTAGGGTGTACGTCAGTGTATCCAGCAATGCAAAGTCCAGTCCAGTACCGAAAGAATCATTGGCATTACCTCACTTTGCACGGTCTACGAGTATCTTTTCGCAGTGAATGATGATGACGCGAGAGAACGCTGGCTTGGTTACGAACGACCGACGGCTTGGTTCGTTTTTCATCGTTAATTCGTTAGATGCACTATGTTCCATGTCCCATCTGGCATGCATGCAATTTTGCTGTAATTCTCTTCCACTTTTGGGCTTCGGATCACTATGTTGTATCCCGCGCGAGGAAATGAAGGGGACTGTGGCATCATTAAGTAGATTCGTTGTAAACTTTAGTGGGAACATACTTTTTTTTTTTGTACGGATAAAGTATGATTTTGCACAGCTATTTAGGTCAGGAATAGGTTAGGCTCTAACCATGTTGTTTGTCCGTTTCCTCGTTTTGGGATTTTCTTCACGAAAGATTAGTGCCTTTGGTGCTTCTAGTGCAAGTATGCTGTGTGGTATCGCGTGTCTGTTCTGCGGCAAGGCAGGTGTTTGCGTTGCGAACTTGTTACTGAGGAAAACGAGTTTTCTGTTTTGGTATCAGAGACACACACGAGCAAAGAAAAATACATTTCCATATCAGCTGTTTGTATCCTTGCGGGGTTATCTTTGTAAGTATGGGGGTTAGCTGTTTTTAATTTGACTTTTATGTGATTGAATGTACTTAGATAGGATCCGTTGAGATTATTTCTGATTTATGTGGTAAGACGTTGGGTGGATACGTAACAGTATCGCTGTGATGCATGTGACTTCATTAGAGGTCTAAATGTTTTACGTAATGAGATATGGTGGGACGGGATTAGTTTTGGAGGAGTTTGGTATTCTTATTGCTCTGATAGAGTGCAGGGTTCTCGATAAAATACAATTTAAAGATGAGCATCAGTTTTGGTTTGCCTTTTTTATAACGTGGCTTCAATCGTATTTAAATGATCGCCTGTATACGGTCATGCTTTCAACCCTCTTAGCGCAATCTCAGGAGTGCCTCAAGGAAGTCATTTAGGTCCCCTTGTTTTTATGTAATCCTTTAATGATGTCATGCTTATTTTTGACTTGCTTGTCAGGCGCAATTAAATCCACACGGAAACTAGGTATGGAAACGCTATTGAACCTGCAACCTATTGAGCTATTCACTAAGAACGCGGCAGCCAAATCCGCTCTCAGATAAAGAGAGAAAACAATTTGGAAAGCTGGTTATAGCGGACACTCAAGCATATTTGAAACCTTTGATCGCAAGGGACACATGTCACTTACTGATTACGAGAAACCCAGGTATTACTCCAAGAAAAATTTCAGAATCACTATACCAAAAAGACAGGACTGGGACTCATGCAGCCTTTCAACACAGCGTAGTCTTTTATCGACGGCGTCACCACACAACTGGCTAAGTAAAAATGGAGCAACACCGGCGGTTGCGTTATGACCCCAAGTCTGTGGCCTGATACTGACACCAAAAGATCAAAGTTTTTAGTCTTTCTTAACAGAAGTCAAATCCGGATGCTCGTCGGGGTATTGACCGAACACTGAACCATCGGAAACATGGCTTAACGGCCAGGGCCCTTTGCGCATGACTTCTGCAGAGACAAAGCGGAAATAGAGTCCATGGAACATATTCTATGCCACTGCCCAGCTTAACAGGAACCCCGGAGCAAAGTTTGGACGACTTGGCTATTGTACCTCTATTCGACATAAAACTATTCCCCAACAGATTGAAGTGTTTTTTTTTAGCCACATGTCCTTAAATATACAAACAGGGTACTCAGCATGGGCCTTCACGGTTTCCGGGTGAAATTTGCTCCTAACCTAACCTAACCTAGTCTTGATGAATCTGATGAGTCTTGTGGTGCAGGTTGACCTAAACAATTACCCTAGCTGGTGCCAACAAAAAATCTTCAGCAGCTTAATGTAATGTCGTTAGCATCCCCCTTTGTTGCAGCCAAAGTATTTCATTAATAATGAACAAGTTGCACGAGTCACTATCATGCGTCGCCTAGACGTAATCTGTGACACTGAGCTTAGAGCTAACCGCGCCTTTGGTTTTGTGAAACGCTGGTCCTTGGAGTATCCTGTTCCCTTCATCATACTTTAACCTTTGTTAGAACTTTCCCAGAGTATGCCTCAAGTCTTATCATATTCATGTGCAACTTATTAAAATTGTTCAGCGCCGATTTGTCTCAAGCGACCTGTTTGGATTTTCACTCAAGCTGCCATCATTTGAACCTGACTTTGTGGTCATCAGGTATTGTTAGGCCAAACCTGTTCCAAAAGAAACTCCTTAATACAGACGACAAATCGTCATCTAAGATCTGTAAAACTCTTCTGTCTTTCTTAACACAGTTCCGAGTACGGCGAAAAATTCATCTCTAGACTTGTCTTTATATTTTCGTACGAAAAAATTGCAAGTGTACTGAACCGAGAAAATGTCAGTAGGTTACTTCGAAGAAAAACGTTTCACTCAAATGCCCAATTCAAATTGGAATTATCAATTTGCACAAGTTTGCAGATAGTCTTCTTGGTGCTGTCGGTAAAATTTAAACTCAAAATTACTGTCATACTTTTAGGAGTTTCAAAATATAATAAATTAATTAGTAACGGCTAAGGTTTCCATGACTTCATTTATTAATTCATTTTTAAAGCTGGCATATTTTTAGTGCATGCAGATGGAAAGTGTATAAAGCAGACTGAAACCGTTCAACTAATGGCGGTTAATTTAAAATGAAGAGTTTTGGTCAGCGGACGTTGAAACCCTGCAAAATAATCACATTTAGATGATGACATCTTTCAGACATATCTTCTGACAGAAAATACAAAAAATAAAAAAAATAAATTTGCTTTAAACAGACTATGCTCTTGGGGTGAAGAAATTCTTCTGAAAACATTTATAATTATTAGCGTAGAGAAAAAGAGGAGGCTCTTTAGTTATCTACAAAGGGCAGCTTGTTATAGTCTGTTAGTAGGGTTACCAATACCAGTAAGGCCAAGCCCAAAGATTTTAAAAACTTATTTTGTCCTCACCCCAAAAATAACAACAGCATAAGCAAAGAGTTTTTTTATTTAAAAGTGGAAACTTCATCATCATCTGACCATGATGTTAAAACGGATTTTTGAAAGCAAAAAATATTTTGATAAAAAACTAACTATCTTTAACTAACGGGAAAGGGGTTAGCTCGCCTAATGTTTTTTTTTTGTTTTCTAAATTCTATGAGTGGCAGTGGGCTTATTAAAATGCTTACACTTAAACAATTCGGGCACTGGAGAGTATTTGCTCCGAATTTCTGCATTTTAGCTCAAAATGTTAAGGCCTTAAAGCCAATGAAGGATGGACGGACATTGCTAAATCATACATTTGATGCTGATCAGAAATATATAAGCTTTTTGAGGTCTACGACAAATATTTATTAAGGGATGTGACAAACTATGTACCGGGTGATCCAAGTAGAGATACCTTTTTCAATAGCCTTTTTTGACAGATCACGTGTGAGTCGTGTCATGCTGTCATGTTATTTTTGTTAAGTATTGTTTGGCATTTCATAATGGAAAGACTTACGCGTGAAAAACGTTTACAAATTGTTCAACTTTATTATGAAAATTCACGTTCTCTGAGGAATGTGTTTCGTGCACTTCGCTCAACTTGTGGTCAACATAATCGGCCTACTGAGCGTACTATTCGCAACACCATCACCCATTTTGAGACCCAGCATTCATTATTGGATAATATTCGACCGAATAGACCATGTCCAGCACGCTGTGAAGAAAATATAGCGGCCGTAGCTGAGAGTGTACACGAAGACCGTAGAGAGTCGATTCGGCGCCGTTCGCAGCAACTCGGACTGACGTATGGAACGACTTGGCGCATTTTACGTCAAGATCTTAAATTGAAAGCGTGCGAAGCCGCTCGACCTTCCCAAGCGACATAGCTTCGCTCTATGGGCTCTTGAAAAGTTCCAAGAAGATCCGACGTTTTCGAGGGAAATTTTGTTTAGCGATGAGGCCCATTTCTGGCTCAATGGGTATGTAAACAAACAAAATTGCCGCATTTGAGACGAAGAGCAACCTGAAGAGATTGAAGAACTGCCACATCATCCAGAAAAAACAACGGTTTGGTGTGGTTTGTGGGCCGGTGGAATCATCGGTCCATATTTCTTTAAAAATTATGCCTGTGCGAATGTAACCGTCAATGGCGACCGTTATCGTGCCATGATAACCGACTATTTGATGCCTGAAATTGAAGCTCGTGATCTCGGCGACATTTGGTTTCAGCAAGACGGCGCCACTTCCCACACATCGCATCAATCAATGGACTTATTGAGAGAACATTTCGGTGAGCACATAATTTCACGTTTTGGGCCGGTCGATTGGCCACCAAGATCGTGTGATATCACACCGTTAGACTTTTTGCTGTCGGGATATGTAAAGTCAAAAGCTTATGCCGACAAACCCGCTTCGATTCAGGCCTTGGAGGAAAATATCACGCGTGTCATTCGCCAGTTACCAGTCGAAATGCTCGAACGAGTGATGGACCATCTGCGACGTAGCAACGGCCAACATTTGATAGACATAATCTTCAAAAAATAAATGCCAAAGAATGTTCTTTCAAATGATAATAAATATTCTCCATTAAATTTGAATTTTCTGTGTTTTTTTCTTTAAAAAAAGTAGGGAACCTCGAAATGGATCACCCTTTATTTAAAAAAAACCTAATCCCATATGTCAAATAATTAGCTATTTTATTAGTACAATCCATCTATAGGAGCAATCAAACCAGCGTTAATATTGAAGAAATAAGTCGCTGTTATGCAGATTGCCTTAAGACCGCCCAAAATAGTAACCCATTGTGGAGAGAGGCTTCTTGACAATTATGCTTTGATTGTTCTTATTTTTTCGATATATCCCTAATGGTTTTTTTTTCGAACTGTTTCCGAACTTGTTTAAATCTAGAGATAAAATTACTCCAACCAAAACTTATTATTTCTTATCATGACTGACTTTGATGGTGAATCATCCTCTTTTATGGCATGCTATAAAGAAATAACATTATTCCTTGTAGTCATTGCATCCTGGATTTTGTTCACTTTTATGCCGCAGCATAGTTTTTTTGCAAACACCTAATGGGAAATATTTCATTGTATGTAGTTTACTTTTAAAATATGTGATTTTCTATTTTGATATTTCTGATAGATGTATCAAATTCTTAAGAATTAAATTGTTAAATTTCGGCCCGAAGCCCGGAGATAAAACCAAATTCCCGGAGTCTTCGGGCCAAAAACCCTATCTGTTAGCATGTCTCCCAAAGAGTGAGGACTTTTGTGAAATCCCTGGATTTCGAGCATCGTACAAAAGGAGAACATTTTGCTCCTTGAATTGATTCTGAAAATATTTTCTTCATCCAGAAACGATAAGAAGTTTATTATTAGGTTTGTTCCAACAGGAGCTCAAACTATCAGCAAACTGTCAGGAGCATGCGCAGTCTAGTTTTGCCGTTCCAACACGACACAAACGCAAACTCAAACTTTCATAAGGCTGTTTCAACACGATTTCAAACTATCAGCAAACTTGTGTCTGATAGTCAGAACAGTCAGAGGATTTTTTGCGGACTAAAAATCAGAGACATGCGCAATTCGTAAAATTCTCTCTCAGTCTCAGTTGCCTTGTCGTTTTCAGTTTAGCTTAGATATTAGTGCCTTCGTTCTGTGGAGGCGGGTGCTTATGAATAGGAAATAAACAAAAATGAAAGGTTTGTATAAAGTAATCTCAAGCACTATGAATTTTTTTGCCGCAAGGACATAATTCTCAATTTTTGTAATTTTTTTTAAAATTGGCTGGCCATTTAATTAAGGGAACTTAAACTTATGCTGAAGCATTTACTTACGTCTCTCCTCAGACTATAGACATATACTATATCGAATTATTGTTCGACGTATGGACAATTTATGAACATACAAAGAAATCATTTAAGAGTAAGGTCTACCTTCTCTAATACCTTCAGTATTGTATTCTTTGATGTCTAATTTAAGGTGTCTAGAACATTTCCTAAATATGTCATTGCAACTTTGAAAAAGGTCATTGAAACCTTAAAAAAGGACTTGTTAATAAAATTTCCTTTGATTCGTTACGTTTCGAGTCTTCCAAATCTATATCCATTTTCAGGACTTCAGCGTACAACTACACACGATTGAGTAAGCAATTCAGCGTGAGTAACACTCACTTAGTAGTCAGAGAACTGCAAAAAGCGTTCCAACACGCAAACAAATGTTCGAGCATGCGCAGTAAAAAATCACAAACTAGTCAGAAACTAGTTAGTGAATCGGTGTTGGAACAAACCTATTATATACCAATTTTGGACTCTGTCGTACCTACTCGGCTGGGGTAACGAAAGCAAACTTCTCGCGGACTATTTTCTTTAGACCCAAAACATATCCGAGCTGTGAAGATATTGCAGTTGAGTGCGTCGACAGTGGTGATAAGATATGCTTTCTTATGACAACAGATTTACGCCTCAGTATGCGATTTGCTATAAGAAAACATGTGTATGTCTTTGCCACTCATCTGGACTCTAGCCGCTCCGCTCGCAGCTCGGGTATGTTTTCAGCCTCAGTTCTTTTTGGAAATTTTTCAAGTGTGCCATAAGAAGATGACTATTTTGCTCGCAATCTTGGTTTAATCTCAACTTAAATACCGTAGAAAGATCTGATCTGATCTGATTGTCAAGAAAACACAACTTGACGGACTTACACTTTTCCAGACTTACTTATTAGACTTAAGGTACATAAGACCAGAAACTTTGTGGCGTGCCAGAGAAATTCAGGTTCTTTAAACCCTTGCAAATCAGTGTCATCAACAGAAGAACCCTCGCATCTCATAACATCGTCCGCGAAGTTGTCTCTGAATTTCACAACCCATAGGGGTTGCGTTAATACCTATATGGGGCTAAGCTATGGCATTTAAAGGCTTTGGAAGTTTCCTTTTGCAAGACGTTATAGAATTGTCAGATGTCTCTATCTATAATCTTTACAGGTTTCTGGAGACATCGGCAAGTCTTGACAACATTGGGTAGTAACGAACGTAAGCAACGAACCACAGCAGAGGCCACAACATCAGCTTATCCCCCCACTGAAGGGTATCACAAAGCGTGACGATAAGGAGATTGCTCTCTATTGCCAACCCAACTAACCTAACCTAAATGCTTGCTGAAAAGGCCTTTAAAATCCTTTAAAAAAAATACCTTTCTGACGTTGCGGTGTGGACATCTTCGTCACGGCATTTTTTGTATAAATCAACAGTGCTGAGCCTCATCTTCTTTCAATGATGTAAGCCCGGTGATGACATTCACAGTGAAATTTCTTAAGGTTTTTTGCTCACAATAAAAAGGCCACCCATTCCTGATTTTAAGACAGAAGTCGACTGCAATCTAACATTTGCTGCAAAAAGTATTTTCCTTACTCGGGGACCTGAGTAAACGTCTGGTAACCCAGCAGAGTCTTACCGCAATAACTATTCGTTCTCGAAGTCATATATTTCTATCATATACGCTGAAATTGCCGCTTCGGATGCGGCCTTAAAAATCTTTTGTTTCGTTAAGTTAATTGTCCTAAAATGATTACGATATAAAGGGTGATCCATTTCGAGGTTCCCTACTTTTTTAAAGAAAAAAACACAGAAAATTCAAATTTAATGGAGAATGTTTATTATCATTTGAAAGAACATTCTTTGGCATTTATTTTTTGAAGATTATATCTATCAAATGTTGGCCGTTGCTACGTCGCAGATGGTCCATCCGTTGAGTCCAATTTTCGATCACTCGTTCGAGCATTTCGACTGGTAACTGGCGAATGACACGCGTGATGTTTTCCTCCAAGGCCTGAATCGAAGCGGGTTTGTCGGCATAAGCTTTTGACTTTACATATCCCCACAGGAAAAAGTCTAACGGTGTGATATCACACGATCTTGGTGGCCAATCGACCGGCCCAAAACGTGAAATTATGTGCTCACCGAAATGTTCTATCAATAAGTCCATTGATTGATGCGATGTGTGGGAAGTGGCGCCGTCTTGCTGAAACCAAATGTCGCCGAGATCACGAGCTTCAATTTCAGGCATCAAATAGTCGGTTATCATGGCACGATAACGGTCGCCGTTGACGGTTACGTTCGCACCGGCCCACAAACCACACCAAACCGTTGTTTTTTCTGGATGAAGTGGCAGTTCTTCAATCTCTTCAGGTTGCTCTTCGTCCCAAATGCGGTAATTTTGTTTGTTTACATACCCATTGAGCCAGAAATGGGCCTCATCGCTAAACAAAATTTGCCTCGAAAACGTCGGATCTTCTTGGAACTTTTCAAGAGCCCATAGAGCGAAGCGATGTCGCTTGGGAAGGTCGAGCGGCTTCAGTTGTTGCACAAGCTGTATTTTGTACGCTTTCAATTTAAGATCTTGACGCAAAATGCGCCAAGTCGTTCCATACGTCAGTCCGAGTTGCTGCGAACGGCGCCGAATCGACTCTCTACGGTCTTCGTGTACACTCTCAGCTACGGCCGCTATATTTTCTTCACAGCGTGCTGGACGTGGTCTATTCGGTCGAATATTATCCAATAATGAATGCTGGGTCTCAAAATGGGTGATGGTGTTGCGAATAGTACGCTCAGTAGGCCGATTATGTTGACCATAAGTTGAGCGAAGTGCACGAAACACATTCCTCACAGAACGTGAATTTTCATAATAAAGTTGAACAATTTGTAAACGTTGTTCACGCGTAAGTCTTTCCATTATGAAATGCCAAACAATACTAAACAAAAATAACATGACAGCATGACACGACTCACACGTGATCTGTCAAAAAAGGCTATTGAAAAAAGTATCTCTACTTGGATCACCCGTTATTATCATTCCTAGATGGTGGAGGACTTTAACTGCACATACGGAAATATTTCTTTGAGGAAAATACGTCTTGCTTATCAATGTAGTGCCTGCCATTCGCAGAGAATATGTTCAGAAGACTCGTCCCTTCCATATTGTCTGCCTCAGGGCACAAATATATTTTGGCAATTACCTCTTAAAAAGCTAACGAGCCTTCTTATATCTTACTTATCTATCATTAGGACTTCTTTGTAGGCTAGATGAGTCTCTTGGATTATCCATGACACTTTACGTTTTTCCAGCTTTAAAACAGTGACCCAATTGCCTGCACTAAAGCACTAGTCCTAAAAAGGTGGTGGCTGGAGACTCACTTGATATTCTTGTGTGGAGCCAGAGATTGTAGCACATTCTAACAACATTTTTCTTCCGTCGTACAGCCTACCGTGTTAGACGACTATGATTGTAGAGAACCTTGACTATCTGAAAATGTATATATTTTGAAGCCTTTAATACCTATCAAAGTTCAATCTCAATGGCACGGAACACAGTTGAACACATTCCCAGTTGTATTGAGACTTTGGTGTTTGATCCAAAGTCGCTTGCTTCAAGTCCAGCCTTTTGGAGCCTTGTGTCGGGACACCATTTCCCCAGTTCACACGGCAACTCCAATATCATCGCGGTAATTTTGTACGCAAATCTTGTTAATTGAAATCACCTTTTCCTTTGGGCAATTCCGGCTTTTGCCTTAAAAAGTAGCAATTTATGGAAAAAGTTTCTTCCTTTTGCCTTCTCAGCTTTTCGAAAAGTATTCGAGCGGAATTCGATGCTGAAGTTCAGCTCGTTAGCAACTTTGTTCATAGAAAACTATAAGAGAAGGTCCTTCGTTTCGACAAAAGAAAGCCCCCCACAAATGAACAGAAATTCACATTTTGCAAACAATTTTGAGGAAATAAATGTTTCCACATTTAATATATCACTTCCATAATCCCCATGTATCCCTAAATGAACCCTTGATTTTGAGGAGAACTATCTTCTTAAGCACGATGTCTGTACTTGATCCTCCTGACTGTCTTGTACTTGTATCCCTGTTCGTGGACAACCTCGGGCTCTTGTGGTGGAAGGTATTGGGGCTGTGGCTGTGCTGGTGGAATGTACTGAGGTTGTGGCTGTGCTGGTGGAATGTAAGTTGGCACTGGCCTTGGTGCTGGTGGAATGTATGACGGCACTGGCTTTGGTGCTGGTGCTGGGGGAATGTATGTCGGCACTGGCTTTGGTGGTGGTGGAATATAAGTTGGTGCTACTGGTGCTGGTGGAATGTAAGTTGGTACTGGCCTCTGTGGAATGGGTTGAGGAGCTGGTGGAATGTATGTTGGTGCTGGAGGAGCTGCTGGAAGGTAAGTCGGTGCAGGAGCTGGGGGAATATAGCTCGATTGTGGCTGTTCCACCGATGGAGGAAGATATCTGCTTCCCAAGTGAGAAACATCGGCAGCTGCCAAACCAATCACGGCTACGGCTACAAGGACTACAAACAATTTCTAGGAAAAAAAAATTTAATTTTGAAATTTGTCCAATTTCTGTAAACAACTTCCGCAACTTACCATCTTTCAGTTGTGGTGCTGGGGCTACCTTATCCAATGACCACTCAAGCTGATAATGACTTTGGAACGATCGTGTTCATATTTATATCTCGTCGAGATTCTCCTATTACGAAAAGGTCGTCGCATGCATACAAAATGACCCTTGCTACGCGCCGTTAAACCAAAGTTGAAAAATCACACCGAACCGAAATAATTAATTAAAAAACAAAGCTAGAGATGGCGGGGAACTAGTTTCGGATACATTTTTAGTGTAGATGATTATCTGATTAACTAATCACAGTTAAGCTGGCGGCAGTGGCGGTGGCGGTGGCGGCGGCTGCTGCTGCTGGTTGTGGTTGTGCTGCTGGCCACAGTCAAGGTAATTTCTTAGCAAAGATTTTTGTTAGATTTGGTGAACGCACGAACTTTAACCTCGCGCTAGACCTAAGCTTCGAATCCGGTGGCAATTTATTCAGATTTCTGTGACCGTAACAGACCGAACGATGTTTAATATTCTTTTTTTTTTTTGTTTCGTTTAAAAAGACCATCGGCGGCTTCATCAGCAAGTTGTGTATAGTATATTTTTTGTTGTTGTTGTTGTTGTTGTTGTTAAAGTTGAATAGATGTCGGAAATTCGCATTGAAATATTAAGATTTGATTTACGTGCGAAAATGGACGTATTTATTACTGAAAAATGAATAGGTACGCATTCTGAGTTTGTATTAATAGTTAATAGGCCAAGGTCGGCATGGTTCTTATTTATGAAATGTAAATGAGTGAATAATATTTCTCGTAAGCGGGCGACGGGAGGTTGGTGGTGAAAATCTTATTGTCGTGTTAATCGAAAATCGTGTTCACAGCATCCATCACCTGCTCGAGGTGGTAGTAGCTATTTAGTATTTTTTTTATTCTTTTATTTATTTTTCCGGTCAATCAATCATTTTGAATTGAACTTGATCCTAGAAGCGAGCAATTGTATGGAAATTTCAAATGTCTACGTCTAGAATGTTTTTTTTTTAACGTTCCGCTGTCACTCACTTGTAATTTTGAGGTTCTGGTCTGTGGATGGTGTTTGAAGGCGCCGAGAGATACTAATGGTAAGAGGATAGAGTAATGCAAACTTATGTCCTTAAAGGGTAGGGTACAATTTATCAATTTCAATGCCGCCTATGATAGTATCTAAAGAGACGAGCACTACAGAGTGGTCTGTCTGCTTAAAATGGTAACGCAGAAAGCGGGATGCAGCATTAAAGTCGGTAACGAACCTTACCGATACCTTTTATGACAAAAAAAAAACGATTTGAACAAGGCGATCCCTGTCATGTGAGATCTATAACATCATATTTAAAAGACTTGTGCAAAACTTTAAAGCGGTACCATTTTCAAGTCTGATTAATTAGATTGCATAGGTCCAAGATATTGGCAGTATTTTTTTACAACACAGCTAGATGTCCACCATTAAAGTTGCGAGAAAAACCTCGCACCCGTCACACTTGAATCAATGTAGAGCCTTTGATCCTTCGGGGTGCCCTATGAAAGAGCTAAGGGTTACAAAAGCATACCTGAGTAATTAATAAATCTTATCAGGTCACATGTAGAGCTGTCACAAAGTTTTTAATGCAAGTATCCTGTTTCTTATATGACAGAGTGCTGGACAGCTACCAACCGAATCCTCTGCAAAGGTCATCTGTACACAAGGTGACATCAGCTCGTGGTGTTGCGAACATTGAAAAACCTCTTTAGCAGCCTCATCTATAGAGGCGACAACAGCGAAAACGCTGCTAAACGCTGCTGTAGTCTGGACGATTGGTTGAACTAGATAGATAGTTGGAGGATTTCGAAATAAAATCCTGCACCAATGCCAGTATCCTTGGACCTTGGAGCCATCTGTCTATAGAGCTATTGTTGGTCCTATATTTTATGTTTGGTTCTCAGTCCAAGTATTCAGGTAACGAATGATCTGAAGGTTTCAACAGGGAATTTTGTATCCTGTGCATACATTTCGGCCTGATCCTACGTGTCCTTTAAGATTGGCTTTTTAACTCCAAGTTTGAATTAAGTGAAAGAGCACATTGCGATGATGACTCAGAAAGAAAGGCAGGAAACCTACACATTTCGTGGCTTTCTAGGCGACGTCGAATATGCGTTCAATCGAAGCTGGTAACTAAGGCACATACCTAAAATAGAGAGTCTTTCGCTTTCAGTTATGCATTAAATTCCACTATATTGGCTTCACCGCGCTCAAGTATGCTATAATGCTCGGAGTTTAATGAGCCGATATAGGTTGGCGTTCAAGTTGGATGCCAAAAAATTTGTAACATAGACGATTGTAAGAAGCTGATGGTACAATCATGAATCATCAGCGATAGAATGAGTAGGTTCAGAAGGAACAGACCATTTATGAATATGAGAAAGAATGTTCGGAGATAAAAAGGAGCCCTGTTGAGCACCATCATTTATTTGGTGACTTGAATTCAACTGTCCAAAAGGTTATTTCTAATCATTGCAGAAGGATTTTATCGATGCTTGATGCCAAACTTGGGCAAATGCTTTTAAAATTTAAGCCCAAAAATCTTGCTCTCACCTCCATTATAATGAATAGCTTCATCTATAGAGGCGACAACTGGAGTGTACAATCGTTGTAAATAAATGAGCATCTGGAGGCCGAAATCTTAATGTTTTTTTTACAAAAAATACCAAAAGTTTTAACTTCCATTGGGACTGTGACCGAAAGTTTACACATTTTACCTTGTCGCTTAGTTACACGACGCGTTTTCTATTTAATTACTTGAGGCTAGCCAACTTCCGCCTTCTGCCAAAGTTAGATGTGATGTTTTGAACTCTAATCTAGAAAACTGCATAAAAAAAGTTGTAGGGAATAAAAAATGGGTCCATCTTAAAACCGTTGAAACTTTTATCGTAAAACATTTAAGACCATAAAAACAAATAAAGAAGGTACCTAGGTATCTAATATTTGTATTTAGATTGGGGTCATTTGAAGAAAACAAACACTGCCTTAATTAGCCTCAGAACTACACTCCTCTTAACAAAGCGTAGAAGCTTTTCGACAGGACTCATATCCCCATTCTTAACACTGATCGGTAAATGTTAATTAATGTTTGTGTCCTTAAGTCGCTTATTTTCAGTCCAAGCAGATACTTACGTCTGGTAATTTTTAACCGCCAACCAACGACATGGAATGGTACTCGGTATCCTGTAGACTTATTTTTGTTTGGAGTGAGAATGCATTAAGCACCGTCAAGGGAGGTCCAGTCAAATCGTGGGGCGTTGGACACTTACCTTAAAACTCTGCCGCCTTCAGATTTAAAAACTACCACAGAAATGAATGTTTGCATTACTTCTTGTCCGTTTGGACACCGTCTCTTGTCAATAGCCTTCTGTGGCATAAGACGTACTTTACTGCTCTCATTTCTTTGATTTCGATACTAATTCGATGACAGAGCCTTTTTTTCTGCAGCAGTCTTTACTTGCCAGCATTTTACTGGCGATGTTCTCTCATTTCTTTTACATGCTTGCTTTTTCAACATCTGCCTTTCCTGCGACCATCTTTAACATTGAAGGAACTTGGCGTTCGCATCGTCTTTTGTGGAGTCACCATACTGACAGCTGACCCAACTGCTCTCATCACTTTTCCCATCTTATAAGAGTTGAAATTGCATGATCCAGTGACACTTTTGATCAATCTGGTAGTCCACCTGTCCCGAGTTATCCAACCTCCATTGCTCTTCCCAAGGTTGACTTAAACGTTGCTACTCGTTTTCCTAGTTCTACCTTCTTCCCTGTCGGGAGGTTGACCAAGCACTCCCCCAACTACAAGAGCTATTGACTTCGAGACTGTACGATAACAGCTTGGAGTTGCTTTCTGTATTTTTTTTGAATAGAGGGCGTCGGCCAAAATATCTCAAGTATACAGAAGGATTGAGTTTAGTCATTTCACTTTTATGAATAAATGAGCAGCTGCAGCACAGGTATTCCGCAGATGTACGAGGGGTGATCGATAAGTCCTGTGTTAGGCAAGAAAAAACTTTTTTTTAAACAATATTATTTTATTTTTCGACATAGTCTTCTTTTTAATCGACACACTTGGCCCAACGATATTCCAACTTTTTTAAGCCTTCCGAAAGAAGAGGTTTTGAACTCTGCAAAATATGCCTCAGTTTTGACAATGACCTCCCCGTTTGTTGTGAATGTCTTTCCGCCAAGCAATTTTTTCAAATTTGGAAACCAAAAAAATTATTTGGGGCCAAATCTAGAGAATACGCTGGATGGCGGCAGTAATTCCTTACGTAATTCCATCAATATTGCCGCCGAGACGTGACGCGAGTGAACCGGTGCATTGTCGTGAACTTTTTTCTTTGCCAAGTGGGTCCGTTTTCTCTTCAATGCGTCGTTAAATTTTCCCAATAATTTAGCATAAAATTGTCCTGTAATCGTTCTTCCCTTTTTGCAAATAATCGATGGTAGATTACGCCCTGAGAATCCCCAAAAAACGGTGGTCATGACCTTTTCGGCCGATGGGACTGTTTTCGCTTTCTTTGGTGCTGCACGATCCCCGCGTCTAGTCCACTGTTTTGACTGTTTTTTTCATTTCAGGTGTATAGTCATGGATCCAAGTCTCATCAACAATCACATGGCGGCGGAGAAATTCCTTCGGACTGCGCTTAAAACGGTCCAAATTCTGCTGGGAAGTGGTGATTCGAATCCACTTGTTGTCGACGGTAAGCAGGAAAAGCGGCTCCCATCTTGCCGATAGCTTTGTCATGCTCAAATGAAGTTGCAATATATTTTGCACACGTTCATATGAGATGCTCTTGGTCTCAACATTCTCCCTCGCCGGTCTAGCAATACAATGTCATGGATTTTGTTCACCATTTCATCCGAAGTCACTTCAATTGGACGACATGGACTCTCTTCATATACGACGGATGTACGACCACGCTTGAATTCCTGGAACAAATATCGAATTCTTGTCATCGAAGGAGAAAGGTCCCCATAAACGGTGTCTAACTTTTGTTTATTTTCACTGCACGGTTTCCCATCTAAAAACGAGAATCTAATCACCGATCGGTACTGCACTTTTTCCATAATTAGAAAAAAAAATAAACTTGCTCACTCCCAACAGCTACTACGACAAAATTAATCAATGAATTTATCTGAAATTTTGACAGTCGTTGTTTAACAGATGACACTAAGCAATGGCATATAGATTTTACATCAGTACCGTTAAGTAGGGTAGTGGTACCAGTTGGGGTGATCTTTGCCTAATTTGTCTACATAAGTCTCCCACAATCTCTAGAGCAGGCTACGACCTAAAAAGAAGCCGGTCAAGAGCAAATAAATATATAAATATATATGAGGTTTTAAATAAGAGCGCTACAAACGTTTTTTTTAAATAAAACAAAAACGGTTTAGGATATCAATGCAATTCTTTATTCCTGTGAAAGTACGTTCGATGCCATTATGTATGGAACTCGATTTCTTTTGCATGGCCACCACGGGCACGCTTGCAGAAGTCCAGACGCTGAACCCAATTTTCGACGGTTTTCAAGCATAAATCGGCCGATACTGCTGCAATTTCACGTTCGATATTCGTACGAAGTTCATCAATCGTCGCTGGCTTGTTGGCATAGACCATAGACTTGACGTAGCCCCACAGGAAGTAGTCTAACGGCGTCAAATCGCACGACCGAGGCGGCCAAGCGACTGGACCATTTCGTGAGATAACACGTTCTCCAAACTTGGTTTCCAATAAATTGATTGTGACATTCGCTGTGTGGCATGTGGCGCCGTCCTGTTGAAACCACATGTCCTCCAAGTCCATATCATCCAATTGGGGCCAAAAATATTCGGTTATCATTGAATGGTAGCGATTCCCATTCACAGTAACGTGCCAATCTTGATCATCACGGAAGAAGTATAGCCCAATGACGCCGCCGGCCCATAAACCACACCAAACCGTATTTTTTTCGGGATGCAATGTTGACTCATGGAGTACGTGTGGCTTGCTGCCTGACCAATACCGCATATTTTGTTTATTGACGAAGCCATTCAGCCAGAAATGAGCCTCATCGCTGAAGATGAATTTTCGATGAAAATCCGTATCATTTTCAAGTTGTTGCTCAGCCCAATTCACGAACATACGACGCTGTGGTGGTCAAGCGGCTTTAGTTCTTGCGTCAATTTAATCTTGTAAGGATGTAGGCCAAGATCTTTTTGCAAAATTCGCCACAACGACGTTACAGAGATGCCCAACGCTTGAGAACGACGTGTGAGAGACACATTTGGGCTTTCTTCAACTGAAGCCTCAGCGGCAGCAATATTCTCGACACTACGGGCACTTCTTTGTCTCACTGGCACGGGAACATTTTGTGCTGTGCCTGTGGATTTAAATTTTTCCACTAGACGCTCAATTGTTGATCTGCTAGGACGATTATGACGACCATAAATTGGAGGTAGCGCTCTTAACGTTGAGGCCACTGACTCCGAATTTCGGTAGTAAATTTTAATAATTTCGACTCGTTGTTGGCTCGTATATCTTTCCATCATGAAATGGCAAATCTTACTGAACAGAAATGTCAAAAGAGCGGTCGTTTGCTGTCCCTGTCGCTCTACTTTTGTAGCGTCCCTGTTGAAAAACCCTGTATAAAAGGTACAAGCCTGAGGACCTAAAAACTTCGCTCAAAAACCCCAATACTCAGTCATTCCATTTGGAAGTCCTCACCTCTGATTACTTCGCCGATACTGACGAAGTGTCTTACTAAAAGTCATTCATAACCACGTATCTTTGTTTATGTAAATTTTGTCTATCTATCCAGAACGCAAGTTAACGCCACTTCTCTATGAGGCGAGCTTCAATTAATCAATAGTCAAATCGTTATAATCAGTTACGCAAGCAAGCAAGTTCCAATACCCGACACGAATATTGCTTACATTAAAAGTTACACCTTTTTCAACATTTGGAAATTAATTATCTGTTAAAAGCTTCTTTTTTTTTTGAAATCCTAGAATTTATGAGGAACTAAAACGCGGGCACAACCTTCAGTCGCTTATGAACTCTGGATTGGACTAATTAATGCGATTTTGATTTTGATTTTTTTTTTTTTTTTTGGAACAAATTAACATTTCATATTGTTTAACAATAAATGAAAAGCTTAATTGTGTTAATTAACTATATGCTAACAAGCTCAATCGAATATTGTAATTTCATATTTGTTTTGATAAATGACCGATTGCATTGTGAAAATTGCGATTTATGGGCGACAGACAACTAAATTAGATATGTATATCTGTTGAATAAACAATCGATGATCGGTTAACAATTCATAGACAAAAAAAAAAACCAATTAGTGTGACCATTTCCCTTTCCCTTTGCCTTTCCCCCCATAGCATGTATTTCTTAATAAAATTGTGTGTGCAAACATCCCAACAATCTCCCCCGCGCCATCAGCGCGCTGGAAAATCGCATCCATTAAAAAGGGAAATTTTAGTATCTGCCATAAATTCCGCTTTAGTGTTTGTTCAACGATGTGTCTAATGACTGCTTCGCCGCCGCCGTTTTTATTGCACTCCCACTCCGCTTGTACGCGCGCTCGTTCGCTCGTTTGCTCATTGTGAAAACTTTATATCTGTCTAATCTCTCATATAATCATGCTGGGATCACCCAGCATAGCGTCTGGCATAATTTTCATAAATTTTCCCCAAAATTAAGTGTCATATCTGCGTTTGCTGAAGATATGCCAAAATTTTCATCATCATCATCATCATCCATGTACCTCCGTGGAAAGTGCAATCATCCTCAATTAGAGCGTTTTGATAGCGCGCCATTATTTTGGCTTCTTCTTATGTCAGACCGTAAAGTAAATTGATAGTACAAATTTAGAGCTGTAAAGTCGATTCGGCCTCGGTAATTTAGTTCATATCTTTTGTAGCTTTGTCAATAAACTTTCTCTGTGTAACTGTTTGTTGTGTGTAAACAGCGATTTAACAGAAAGGCCGCCATTTTTTTTTTTGGTTTACGATATACATATGTATTATGTTTGTCGTGTGACGTCAGATGGGGGGGGGGGGAGAGTTAGGTTTTGTTTATTTTCATAGCTCTGGGGGGTTAGTTTTGATTAAAAAAAAAAAAAGAGCAAAAATATTTTTCAATGAACAATTTTTTCGACTACAAAAATAAATAAAACCCGATTTGTTTGTATCTTTTCAGAGCTGCCATCCAGGCTATTGCCTCGTATTTGGATGCCTTCCAAAAAATCGCAGACGCCGCGACAAATTCACGAGGTAAGTTTGTAATCGCGCACAAATGACGTACCAAGGGAGAGAGTCTAGACGGGAGGTGCGGTGTTCTTTTTTTTAGACTTTTGGTAGTCGTTTTTTTTGTTGAGGGGGGGGGGGATGTATGCACACATATCTACGCAGCAAAGTACATATTTTTAGTAGTTTTTGTTATGCAACTGTTTGCCTTCGGTGAAAGCTGTTGAGTTTAGGCCAAACTGTGGGCCAGTGGTTTGACATTTGGCACAGGATGTGTGAAATGCGACGAGGAAGTTCATATGCACGCAAGAGTGTCTGCCTTTTCGTTTATTTATTTTTTTTTTTGTGTGTATCGGGACTGGGCCAACAGATTAGGTTGTAATTACTCATTCAGTATATTTGGGTTAAAACATCTGTTGCGTGAAATTGAACAAGTTGAATGTGTTTTGTTTCAGGGAAACTTCCTCGATATGGGACATTTTAGTTGCTGGGAGAGGGTAAATTTGTATGCACCTGGGGATGTTTTAAGGTTGAAAGTGATATGACATTGGTTCGTAAAGTATAGTATTATTCTGGAATAGAGATAAAACTGACATTTTGTGGTCAAATCTGGCAACTCTAAAGTCATTTATGTTCAGTTTGGGTTGCCATTTCATCATGCAAATCGTGCAAATTTATTTCGAAAATAATGGTTCGGTTGGCGAAGTTTACCGCAAGCTTCGTTCATTTTATGGTCGACATAATCGTCCATCAGAGCAATTAATTCGGTTAACCATGGATCGTTTTCGCACTACGTTTACTCTATGTGATTATACGTTGTAGAGAAAAGTGTTGAAGAGGACCCGAATGAATCGATTCGCCACCGTACACAGAAATTTGAGCTTTGTCCATCAACTTTATGGAAGATTTTGCGCAAAGATCTCTTCTTACGACCTTACAAGATCCAGCTTGTGCAAGAATTAAAGCCGCGAGACCATGCGTCGTGTTGTTGGTGTTTTGGCCGAAAATGAGATTGATATCGATGCTGATTTTCATCGTAAAATTTTGTTCAGTGATGAGGCTCATTTTGGGTGCCGTCAACAAGCAAAATTGCCGCATTTGGAGTGAAGAGAATCCACATGAGACCCTTGAAACGCAATTACATCCACAAAAACTGACTGTTTGGTGTGCTCTATGGGCTGGTTGAATCATCGGGACATACTTCTTCCGAAATGATGCTGGAGAGTCAGTTACCGTTAATGGAGACCGGGCCATGATAACCGACTATTTTGTTCCAGAATTGGATGGCATGAATGTGGATGAGATGTGGTTCCAACAAGACGGCGCTACATGCCACACAGCGCACGTCACAATCGATTTTTTGAAAGAAACATTCGATGAGCGCATAATTTCGCGGAATGGACCTTTCAATTGGCCACCAAGATCGTGTGATTTGATACCATTGGATTATTTTCTTTGGGGATATGTGAAGTCGCTCGCCTACGCCAACAAACCAGAAGCCAACATTCGTGGCTTTATTGCCGACATACAGCCCCAAATGCTTGAAAATGTGGTTGAAAATTAGACCTCTAGACTTGTCTTTATTCGAACCAGCTGCGGCGGCCACATGCCCGAAATCATATTTAAACATTAATGGCATAAAATTATCCTGCCAAATTGATGGACATTAAAACGATTTTCTTGTGTTTTATTTCAATTCGAAAAAAAAAATAACACCCTGTAGTAGTAGTAGTTATTCTTCATTTTCGATAAGTGATCAGACTTTAAGGCATCTGATAAATTGAGAGCTTACAAGATACACCGAAAAACCGGGTGAAACAAGCAGAGCGACTCCAAAAAATGGGAACGTTTTTTGAAGACTCGTGCTCAGTAATTTCTTTATGAATATTCTTCATGAAATGGATAAAAGTCCCAGAGGACTTTATTAAAGTTGGCGAACTAAATTATTATGCGCGAGAAGAAAACTCCACTAACTCTCTGGAAGATGGCGAGAATCTAACAGATTTATTCAGAAGCGGACAAATATCGCGAAAATATAGCAGTAGCGATCTGAATCTAATGAAACTTAAATTTTCTTCTGAACAGAAATATTCGAAGAAGAAAATCAAACAAAAATTTCTGCGAAAATTAATTGATTCAATCTGGACAAATAAAGAGGCAAAGTTTGTGTTATCAGCAAACTTTACAACATCGACCAAATTGAGGACTAAGAGTGCACAGCACAAGAAATGTGGGGTTACGGCCCAGGGGAACTTGCTTAGACAGACCAAAATAACTGCTCGAAGTAGAACTTCAAAAAGACACCAAAACAGAAAAGTAAAATGGTGATGGGCTTAGGAATCTAAATAGTAATAATCGAAAAAATAACGCCATTCAGAATTTAGTCAATATCCCACATAACAAAGCTCGAAAAGGCAGTCTGGCAAGTCTGGAAAAGACGGACCAAGCCACCGACGATGAGCTGCGACAAAACAACTTGAAATAAGGTTAATTCGTTGGTCGAAGTTCATTTACAACGGTCAAGGCCAAGTCCATGTAGGGGACGATCAAATTCTACACATTGCAGTGGCGGCAGTATTGCAAGGAACTTTTAAACGAACAGTTTCTTTTCTATAACCCGTTGATAAACATCAAATAGTAAAAAACTGTCAAGAGAAAAATATATTTTCAGTTCGAAATTGGAATTAATAAACTGTTGATCCCTTCCATTCGTGTTAAGAAATGTATCTTCGCACAGACAATGGTAGGCGGAGCTGGGCTTTGGGTTCTACATTTTTTGGGTTCTATTATTTTTACCCAACCTTTACTATGACAACATAGTTCGGTGTACCCGTGAAAACTTGTTAAGTCCTATAGTATCTACTGCAATTCAAAATTATGTGCGTGATACTTGAATGAAAATGTGTTCAACCCTAAAGCACGGGTCGAACCTCCCTGCAACCGTGCTATCGAAGAACCGTGCTCCCATGAAGGACAAGCGGCGTTCTTATATAGCTGGGCAGTGGCATTGGAGATGTTCACAGATTCTATCCCCGCTTCATCTCTGCAACTTCTACAGAAATCGTTGCAAAGACTTCTAGTGCTTTAGCCATGCTTCCAATGATACAGTGTCCGGTTAATACCCCGAGGAGTACCCGGATTTTACATCTGTTAAGAGAGATCAGGAACTTTGATCTTTTAGTGTCAATATTGGGCCACAGACTTCTGGTTATGGCGCAACTACTGGAGTCCCGTCATTGTTCCTTAACCAAGTGCGTAATGACACCGTCGTATCTGGCCAGTTCATCTGCTATTTCGTTCCCTTCTGCCCCAACGTGTCCAGGAACTGAGTGATGACGAATAGCCCTAAATGCCAAGAGGCAGTATGTAACGCATTTCGCATTTACAAGGTTGGTACCGATTGCTTTATGTGGCGCTTGACTATCCACATAAATGGTAGGACACTCTGTGCTGCTTTCTTAATCACCTAGATCTCAGCTAGACGCCAGCTCCCGTTTATTTTTATGTCTTTCAACCATCTGTATAGATGGGTATACCTTTGATGACAGTGTTAGGTGAGTCCCAGTACCGTCTTTCGGGTATAGTAACTCTAAACATTTTCTCGAAGTCATATTTGGATTTCTCGTAATCCGTAAGTACCATAAATCCCTTCCGATCAAAGATTTCAAGTATGCTTGAGTGTCCAAAATAACCGGGCTTCCAAATTTTGTTATCTCTTACTCTGATAGAGTTATGGCTTCCATAGCGTTTCCAGACCTACTTGCGGTGAGCATTTAATTTAACCTTTTATACTCAGACTAGGTTCTTAACACGGGATTTGGTATATACCGGCTCCCACCGACAATTGAGCCGTAGGTAAGAATGGGTCTCACGACCGCGGTTGAAAGCCCCATATTTTCCCAAAGGAAGGGGTATAGACCGGATTGACTGACTGAGCGGGTCTCAGAAGTCTTACATGAGCACCTCAGAAAGAGGACCTACGGCGGATGAATTCACTAGATTGAATCAACGGTGGCGTCAACAGTGAATTTAGCAGATACCTCACTTGAGCTACTTCGACATATTTGGTGCTGAGGTCAGTGAGGACTAGTTAACCCCTTATGGGCCAACGGCAGCTTTCAAATCCCCGACGTGGGTTACTGTCTCCGGAATACGCGGCCCCTCCAGGTTGGGGGTTGTGCGTGGGGTTAACTACCCAACCACGGCTAAAAACTATGGTTAGCAACCAGAAGACTCGGATATAAATAGATCTACTGTTCGAGGTAGTAAGGGACTTTATCTACCTTGGTTTCGCTATAACCAATGTAAATAACATCCCGTCAGAGATCAAGCGAAGATTACACTTGCAAATCGCTGTTTCTTTGGCCCAAGAAGGCAATTGAAAAGTACGGTCTTGTCAAGAAACACCAAGGAGACTCTGTACAAGACCCAAATCATCCCAGTTCTGCTACATGGTGCAGAAGCATAGACATTAGCGAAGGCGGATGAAGATATCCTTGGTCGCTTTGAACGCAAAATTCTTCGTCTGATTTTTGGTCCCATTTGCCTTGATGCGCAAGGAGATATAACAGAGAACTCTACGAGCTGTACAGCGACATTGACCTGATCAGAAAAGTGCGGATCAGCCGTCTGAGATGGCTAGCACATGTAGAGCTTCAACCCAGTGGGACAATGCAGCAGTGGAAGACCTGTGAAAATCTAATACTAAAAAAATAGCAAAGAACATAGAACGCTTCCCTGCGGCACACCAACTTTGATTGGAAACTCTGCCGTGACTTCAGCGGGTTATATTGGAGTTTTATGGGTGCTCCTTGTGCATCCAATAATTTAACAAGCTTCCCAAATTGGAGGTACCGTCGATTTGTGCCAAAATAAAACTTCGCACACAAAATGGTTGGTCTCCTGCTGTGCATTTTTAATTGTCCATCTATCCTTCTCTTTTATTATAATCAACAAACAAATCGATGACCAACATTTTGTTGTTTTCCTAATAAAAACGTAAGCAAATCAGTGTCAAATTTTTCGGAATTCATCATCGATTTCAGTGGAAGCGACTCTTCTTGTGCACCTCAACGTGTGCACTTACCCGTTCCGCTCAATAACCAGTAACTTTACTCCAGTTACTTCATGGCAAAGAAATTCAATTGCATCCGATTGCCTTCACAAACCAGCTTCTGAAATTTTAGATTATGGTTTCGTATACATAACCTAATCTGGAAAACAACTTCCATGCCACCCACTTCCCAAAAATACTGAATCTCTTCTTGGAAAAAAAAACAACAACAAAAACTTCTTGCAATAAGTGGCAGAAGAAAAAATCTTTCTGGTGGAACTGGAACCACCACCGTTACGATCTCATGCAACGGACGGACTCCCACAGAGTAGAGTAGTTGCATTATGGGGCTCCAAATCAATATGTCCGATACCCTGAGAGAGTTTCATGAATTATTAACACATTTGCTCTACTTGACTTGCAATTGCAATGCAACTCAACCCGATTCCACATCGTAGAATGATATTCGAGAGCGCGCGCGCGCAAAAGACCAACGAACTGCGGTTGGTTACGTCAAATGCAGAAATAGATACAAAAAAAAAAAAAAACTGTGTATTAGACACAAATACTGTGGATACACTTGTGCAGTTATTATTGCAGGTGAACGTTCGTTATGGACACTTGCAGCTAAGCACCTTAATGTCTTCTCGGCGATAGTTGGTTTGGTATTTCCTCCTCACACCTTCACTTCGAAACGTGCTTAGCAAAACTCATAGATAATGTATTTTTTTTTTGTTTCTCTCTCTTTGCAAAGTGAATGGCCTCCACCGCCGGCATGAGTCAAGCTGTCTCCTCAAAAGTCTAACTCTTGTCTGTCGAGGCGGTGTCCAGGCCTGTCCATTTGTCCATTTGTCAGACCCAAGACAGAGACACACCAACCAACTTCTATCCAGGTCAGTAAGGAACCTTATCTGTGCTGCTGTCGACTCGAAAACATTTTATTTTCTCTGATTATTATTGGTCATGGATTCAGGCTCAGTGTCTACGGAGACTACTCCTCGTCGCTAAGAGAATGTTTAATTTGTTGTTCGTATAGCTTTCGGACACTTGGTCGCGCACAGACAAATTGTCGCAGCCAAAGAATGAGGATATTAATTTATTCTGAATGAATTTATGAGTTGAATAGATAAAGACAAGACACTCGTAGATTGTTCAGTTCGTAGCTATACATGGAATTGTGTTTGCATAAGAATCCGGGGGCTTTGCTGCTGCGATGAGGAAGTGTATTTCTGCAGCAATTAAAATATTAAAATGGATTTTAATGTGTTGAATTTGTTGACAATTTTTGCTTAGATTTTTGATTGATCAATTCATTTGGAAGAGAACTTTGCATTTTTGTACACGAGCCCGGTATTTGCATAAAATTGATTGAGGAAGTATGTAGCTACTCGCAGTATAGTTGGGTTTAAGCGAGGGGTTAACTCTATTTATGTAGGTCTTATAGGCAGGCACTCTTTGGGGCAAAGTCACATTAAACACTCCCCAGTGTGGAAGATATTGGGGCTTACATTTTGAATGGCAGGAAGAACTATGGCGACAAGAACGGTTGCCGTCCTTCTTGAAAGTGCGCCGTTGATTTGATTGGACTGATTTGCATAGTGAGATGCAAAACAAATTTTGTGTTACACCAAACAGTAAAAGTTCCTTATAATAGTAACGTTCACCAAATATTTTCAGGTTGGCAGGACTGGTTAGTAATGGCGTCCAAACGTCATCTGTCAAAGTGAAAAGTTTTCGTGGACTCTGCCATTTAACCATGGAAAGACTTACAAACGAGCAACGATTGCAAATTATTTACATTATTCGTGCTCTGTGAAAAATGTGAAAAGGCTCATTTCTGGCTCAACGGATACGTAAATACAGCTACATGCCATACAAGAATTACCGATGAATCCCGAAGAAACGACAGTTTTGTGTGGTTTATGGTCTGGTGGCATCATCGGTTCATTTTTGTTCAAAGATGTTTAAAAAAACTAAAATCCCTTAGCGCGACTACAATATAAAAAAAATTCTCCTGACGTATCTAGTTTCATGTGTTTTTCGTTGACTAAACGATGCATTCGATAACATTAATAGAGAGAAACTCTGTTCTACTCCGCTCAGTGTGTGTACAGAAAAGGAAAATCTACAGGGTAGGGGAAACCGGGGCATAACGGACCTCTTAAAGATTTTTTTAAATAAAAACTTCATAAGCTAGTTTTTTATCTTCAAAATAATTTTATTAGAAAAAGGATTTATTAATACATTATTAAACAAAAGAAAGATAAATAAATATTAATAATTCAGCATGATTGAGTTTGCCCATTGTACGAGCATGGGTGGGGCGTAATGCGCACAGGGGTAAACTGTGTTGCAACGCTATCATATGTGGCTGGATTCATCGTCAACATCATCCTCCTCAGCACGAGAACAATGCGCCCACTTCCCACAGGCTCTGCAGTAAACCCATCCTGCTGTAGACTGAGAGTAAAGATACCCACACTATAGACACTTTTTATCCAGCTCGCTTTCGAAAGATTCTTCTTTCCTGCTCTTTTCCTTTTTTGGAGTGCTTTTTTTTTCTTTTTTATAGTGGGGGGCTTGGAATTGTTGGATTCACCTTCAACCTCCGCCTTGTAAGGAGAGCCTGCTTTACTGCGGTCTTTTTGGGAACCGGTAAAATATGAGATGGAAAGAAGTTGAAGATGTTGGCGCATCGTTATCTGTCTGAACGGGCTTTGGGGATAATATCAGTGCATCAGTTGTTCTCAGTTTAACAGGATTGAATTGGCACATTGTGGATGAATTATTAATTTTCGAAACAGGGTTTTCAGATAAGATCAATGGATCGGTGGGTGTTGATGAGCGTAGTGTCAGTACTTCTGGTTGCGAATATACGTCAACTAAAGGGCCTTCTCATTTGGCATGTCTGTGGTTTCACATGGCAAAAATTTCCCACTTTTGTTATAACAAGTGGAAGGTTGGGCTTTCGATTTGATTTTTTTATGAATCTCTGTAAAGTAGTTCAGGGCAGCTGCCTTACAGCTCATTTTGTTTTTGGTTTGACGTCTTCAACAGCTCGTCGCATATTGTTTACGCTCCATTCTTGCCGGTTAGGTTTTCTTGCGAACCATCTAAAACATGAAATATGAATACAAAATGATTGGGGCATAATGGGCATGCCCCATATCCTATTCTACTAAGATCTTATAAAAAAATCAAATCTAATCAATCTGTAAAAGAGAAATACATGGATTTATACAAACAAAAATGTACTTCCTTATACATTAAATGGTGAAAATCCAATTTAAAATTGACCTTCGTTTCAAAATAAACACTTAATTTTGCTTCAAAATAACTTCAACTCAATGAAAAAGCTTTTCTTAGCCAAAAAAAAACAAACAAATTGCCAATTTTGTTCAGAAAAGGGTTTTCGGCTAATTGCCACCGATTAAAGCAGACAGCCTACTCTCAGAGTTCACATCTTACTTAATAGAGAAATATAGCAGGAGCCCGTTTTGCCCCGGGAGCTTGTTATGTCCCGGCTTCCCCTACTCTTCGCTATCTTATTAAAACAGAAGGAACATTCTCCTCAAATGAAATAGCCTTTTATGGACATTAGATTCGACCAACCACTCTAGAGCTATGCTAGTGGAAAGTCTTCTCCTCTGTAAGAGCTTCAGTATCTTGAAGATGCAAGGAGGGATACTTTACCTCTCTTGTTGTCTCAAGGACTTGGCGACCATCCCAGGTGACAATAATGTAAACCCTTGCAAAAGCATTCTAATAAATCTCACTTGAAAATGGCTAGTGAATCTAAAATCTATCTCCAAGGTAACTTTCTAATGCACTTCAGTGTTGTTATATTTAGGAGTAATCGCTAATTAAAAATTAAAGACAACTGGAATGTACAACTAAACAAAATTAGATACGAGGACCATATACGGCGGATGTTTGCGTCTGAGCCCAAAAAATGATACGCTACTGATTGTCATTATGAACAGACCTATTATCACGTACGTGGCCATCGTATGGTGCACATTAGCAGAACTAGGAGCTATTGATGAACTCTCATCCCTAACATTTTTATTTAGAAAGACGAATTTTAGTTGCGCCCTGAAACTGCAACTAGAACTCGACAGAAATACAATCTCGGACACTATAGGTAGGAACTAGTGTTCTGCAATGGAACATTGCTTGGGGTAAAAATACTGAACCGTACAAACTAGGACAATGATGTCCTGATATAAGATCTAAAAAGTTTAGTCTTTTATACCTACCGAACCTGGAGTTAGAGGTGTTCCAAAGGTCTTCAAGCCGAAAAACTACATCCTTTCTTTATAAACAAAATGTTTTTTCCAACCATCTATACTCTTTGTATTAGACCCGGCATTTTCACAATTTCAGATTTTAAAAAAATAAAAAATGGGAATTTACTTATCATGGGCTTTTGGGTCTTCCTCCATTGAGTTCCTCTTGGCTAGAATGTGAGTTCCAATCGTCACTTTAAGAACTTCAATGCATGCTTAACCTTCGACACTTTCAACAAATCCATTCTATTCTCCTAAGAAACATGACCTAGGACAAGACACCCAATGAATGAAGACGGGAACAATGTAGATCCTTGACTTTTTCGCCGTAGGTGCACATTTCTTTAAACTTTCTTTGTACTTAAGACGTCAATAGGCGGAATGAAAGGCCCCTTGAAAAAACCTTTTTTAAAAGTGTGTAGCTACATCTTCATAACATTCAATGGGTCGTGGCACTTTCTGAATATCGTCCGAGATACCGTTGGGGACTTCTCAATCCTTGGACGACCTGCAATAATGTTTCCTTTGAACATACATTAAAGGGGTTGATTGAAGGTGAAGTGCTTTCCTTAGCAGCTTCATCTGTATAACTGATCACTTCTGCAACCATCCGCGTATTTATTTGTTGTTAAGGGTTTCTTCTGAGCCGCTGCGAAAAAGAGTGCCACTGATCCTCCACGTTCGTTCAGAGCGAAGCATTTCGCCAACCATTTTATTTGGACCAGGTAGATTATTATGTTACAGGAGTAACAAAGCTTGATCGAATTAGAAGTTCCAGAATCCGAGGAAGTCTTCACGTCAAAGAACCCATCTCGAAAAAATTGGAGGACGACCGACTCAGTTGGTATTGACATGTTCAAAAGAGGGATCCTACGAACCCCGTCAAAAAGGCAATGGCAAGGTCGAACCGGCGAACCCCACAGGCGGACCAGTAGGAATGCAGTGAAGTGGGAGGGTTATGATCCCTGTAATCGTGATCATAATCTCGTCGTAATGGAAAGAAGAAGGTAGATTATTATGCATTTTCCCTAAACGTGGGCATTGCTATATAACCTGTTCTTCATCTTCTCCCTGGCTCGTACAACATGAGCAGACAGGAATGATTCATGGTAAAATCTATGCAAATACTTTCCGTACCCAGTGAGGAGCTCGGTTCTGTAGAAATTAATCTATTCAGCTTTAGTTTTTCCTAGTTTTCTTCCTTCTCCTTTCCTTATTAACCAAAGCATCAGCCCACCCTTTGGACCCTTACAATATTGGTGAGCTCATTACTTCAGACAGCTGAATTTTGTGACCCCCGATATTTGGTATTTTTCTCTTTACGTTGAGCCTATTATCGACCATTACACTCAGGTACCTTATTGCTGATTTTGATTGAATCACTTGATCTTCCTCCACGACCTTGCAGTCAAGGCCTGCGGTCTCCTGTCAAACATTCCTCGCTATAACCATTAACCTTTTTTAGGTAACATTTTCTGCTACTTTCCGTGTGTCCCATAAGCGACATATAAGGGCTTGGAAATGTCCCACTTTTAGACACCAGTTTAATTCCTTTAGTTAAGAAATCCGATCTAATGCTAATTGCGGTCTTTAACGCATTCATTTATTTTTGTATCACGTATATAGCAATAAAATAGTCCATTTAGCGCAGGAAAAGGACACAAATTGTGAATTTTCACAACAAATTTACAGTGTCCTTTTGTACAAATGAGTGCTTAACTGGAAGTATATTGAAGTAACTCTAAGTGCGTACACTTACTTTAGAATAGGTACTTTTTCCATTCCGAATGGATTACAAAATTGACAAGACAAAATTTCTAAACATACTTAATTCGATCAGAACTTTTGGTATACCTTCCGCATGTGTTCCAACATTTGTTAAAATAAAAAGTACTAAAAGGTATGAAAGAAATTATTTCACTTGAAGGTCAATGGCAACTCAAGTCACATTGACAGAACTAAAATCTGTCACACCGAGCCGATTTGTTGATTCATGTGTTTCCGTCTGTTGACTTGATCGGTTGGATTTTAATTTATATTTGGAAAAGTTAAAGTTACAAATATATCGTACTGTCGGTTTGTTAATTCTATTAATAATTTTAATGCCGAATACTTCACACCAACATTAATAAACAAACTTATAGTGTCCAAAGAACTCCTGATCGTCATATTTTAAAATTTGGTCGATTGTTTTTTTTTTATAATTTTTCCTTCTTCGAGAGGTTGCCGATTCGTCAACTAGCATCAGATCCATAAAAATATCTCCGTCCCGACTTCATTTTTAATTACTTAATTTGTTCACATTTTTTCAAAGTACCTTCTGTGTGAAAACAATTTCAGATGTGTTGGCAAGTAGATTGACAGCAAATGTAATAGATTCAAAAAAAAAGTCCGCGTAGTAGTAAAGGTGGAGGTCAAATTATTTATTGGTACCATTTCAAATATGCTCTGGACATTAGTGTTTGATTATTAGTAAGGCCGATTGAATTTTCGAAACAAATTGCCTGACTAAGTTTTTATTGTTGAACTTAACTTGAAAGTTATTGTCATATCATTTAATTTTGAATTTTTAAATACTAACGTTTGTCAATGGCGAACTTTTGAAGACCCAGTGCCATTACTTTTGGCACTCTACAGCGTATTTTGCTTGCTTAACTCCAAACTCCTCTGACAAGAACAACTTCGTGAATTAAGAAACTAATTAACCTCTTTGTCCTTTGAGGCGTTAAGTACTCTACACATTAGCCGCATTTTCCATTGAACCCACAACTAAGTCTTATGTGGGGCTAAGTGCTAAGTACACTAATGTAAATTCCTTTTGGGTTCAGGTCATCCAATTAAATTGTATCTCTGGCTTCGCAAATTAAAGTGAATACTTCCATTACGTCCCAAATTTCTGTTTATCTAACCACAAGCTGTCCTCAATAGTGTCCCGAAAAAAAAAAAAAACTTTTCTTGTACACAACAAAAGACGTAGCCCAAAAAGCTTTTAAAAAGAATTCACCGCCTTCGTTGTCCTTTTTCAATAATCCTTGATGGCTTAATAATGCATGAATGGTAGTTTTAATTACCTCTAAGAGAGTCCTAATGAAAGTGACACCAACGAGGAAAAAAAACCACCCCGATCCTCTTCGTATCCATTATTTTTGCTAACCACCGTTGGGCTAAGACCTAAAAGTTAGGGTTTGTTGAAATTCCACACCATAAAATTTCCGTTTCAATAGTTGATGAACGAACTAGATGGTTACAAATGGGGTATAAGTCCAAGCATTTTGGCTTAAAGTCATTCAATCTCTGACGTAATTTGTAATTTCGTTTTTTTTTTTCTTTTATTCGAAAATGCGGTTCACTAACAGCAAAACGAGGGTAAGTTTGTCCGGTCGAGTGTAAGGCATGAGGGTGGATCTGAGTGCACCTTGCAAATCCTCACATGCTTGCACTTGAAGATTACACTTGGCACGCGCTCAAGGCAGTCAACAGGGAAGTACGTACGTACACTGAGATAATGTAGGACAGAGAAAAAGAGAAACAGGATTAAATTTTAAGGAAGTCCTAAAAACGTCTCTAAATACATTAAAACAACTTGACACAGTACTTTTGTTGTCTGCCCTAAGAAACACAGCCAATGTGAGGAGGGTTTTTTTTTGTTTGTTCTGCGTTTGTGCGCAGGATAGTTTTTTCTTCTTAGAGACTCTTCCTGGATTTGGAGCTACCAGGCAGAAAGGGAGGGAGAAAATGAAAAAGACACAAGCACCCAAGGATCAAGTGTTTTGCAACACCAACGTTACTATTACACTTGTGCCAGGGATGAATGAATGAATAGGTGAACACGTATGGTATCTCTAATTGCAGATACTCGTATGCGTAGTTATATGAGGAGCAAAACAAAATGAGAAATTAATTACATGGGGTTAGAGAGGGGACAAGATTTAGACTGGTAGGACGTTTCTAGAGTTGTCTCGTAATTGTATTTCTTCGATTTGAAGTTGAAAGTTGAAGGGCTTAGGACATATGGAATAGGTAAATACTTTTAGCTTAATATCCTGTGTAGACATTAATTAGTTTGGAAATTCATGGGGCAAACAAAGAGGAGGGTACTTTACGTACTATATATATAGCTTTCGAATTTGTTAATAGTGTTTGAACTTGGAAATTGTGATGGAGCAAAGTCCTTTGGATGAAATTCGATGCGAAGGAAAGTATCCTCAACTTGTGCTAAGCAAATGTGGCGTTGGGCAGATGGGGCTTAATAAGCATAACATGCAAATGAAATCAAGTCAACAAGATTGGTCAAAGAGGGAAAGGGACAAAGTAAATACTTCAATTTGTGTGGTGAAAATAAACTTGAATCAATACAGGAAATTACTTCCAAACGGTTAGCAATTATAGCTGTTTTATATGTTGGATTTTACCCAATTTGACTTTGATCAGGCGCTGAATATTGACTACGAATATAATATTGAAACAAATTTAACGAAACTACTAAGCTTATATAAGACTTGCTGTTGCGAATTCAATAGAAACTATGAACAGTACGAAAATACCTTTCTGTTGCTGATAGGTCTTGCAGTAAGCAATAAGCATCCTTCCGGCTGACTTTAGGGTGGCAAGTTCTTCTGAAATATCTTGATACAGCTTGCAACCCGCACAGATTTCCGGAAATCGAATCAAAGCTTTGTCGATGTAAAACCGATTCTATTGGATTGTATTTGGAATATGGTCATCCATATATGATAAGCACTTAGACCTATAGGTCCATTATACTCCATCAAGATTTCCCAAAATTACTATCAGGTTTCGAGGCACTTAACCTCCCACTGGTTTGTGCGAGCGAAGGAGGTCTTCGTACAGGAAGTGTTTGCCGAGAGTCTGACCAGTCTGGTTCTGGCAAAAACGGGACAGTCACAGATAAAGTGAGACGTCGTCATTTCATCATCTCTCTAGACAGCACACTCATAGGCCCTCGTTGAGAGGACTGAAACCAGTACCAGTGACCGGGCCACTTAGGGCTTGCAAGTCACATTGTCTCAGTCCGAGTAGATATTTTGATCTGCTCAGTTTGGGGCCGTCAACTAATAGCTTTGAATGCCTTTATAAAGACAAATCATGCCAGTACTCGGTGTGTTGAAGACGTAAGAGTTCAGTAAATTCACTTTTGTGTACAGATGAGCAGGTTGGTTGTGGGCCGACAAAGGCTGATAACGAGCCTTGTCTAGCCAGAGCATCAGCTCTTTTGTTCCCCTATGTACCGGTGTGTCCGGGTACCCAGGTTAGGGTTACAGAGTTATATCTGCCCAGCATGTTCAAATTGCACATGGCCTTCTTTACAATTTTGGAGGTAACGGGAGCAGCAGAGTAAGCTTTAATGCTCCTGCCCTGTGGACAGGTAGCTTCTCCAACCATTGTGGGTGCAAAGATATATTTTTTGACACAAATTAAACTGTAGGTTAATGCCGATTTCAAACGACAATCTAATTTTTGAGAAGCTTCTCATGACATTTCTTACTCTTGGATTAATTTGTCAGACTTTGGCAAGAGGTGGGGCATTTTCACCAGCAATCCCTCACTTAGAGGTCCAATACACTTAGCCACTAAGCCACTGCCTGTCTGGGCTATTTGGTAAGCGTACAAGTGCCAGGCGGTGGTGGTGACGATATTTTGTCAAAAATTGGTAAGCTCAGTCATAGTGACTAGGATTGTTTAAGACGAAATATGGGCCGCTGTACGCGGTTTACTGATGCACACGTACATATGCGAGGCAGTACTGAAGTCCGTGGGTACGACTTCATTCCCGACTGTCGTAGTACGAAAGTCGGCGATGTTCGCTAAAGAGCCTCCCACAACTCTTAAAGAAAGGCGATGGGTTTCTGGATGTTGTGGTTAAGCACCATAAAGGAATTGGGCAGGAATCAGCGGATACCTCACCTGCGGTTAGTAAGCGGTAGTAGTACGAATGCATATGCTGAACTGTCTGTCCTGCTCAGCAGTAAGACGATGTGGTCGGCCGGCCAAAGTGAGCAACCCAGCGTTGGAAGATTGTGTCGACGAATTTTGAGGCAGTGGTGTATTCTCTGGCAAACGTGTGTTGCCAGTGGCCTATGCGAATTCCTAGGTAACTTTAACCGAAGCAACTAGGAAGTGGACCAACGATGTTCATGTTAACATGTTTCACGGTGGCAACTTAAAACTTTACAAGCGATAGTGGGGGATTGCCGGGTGGGACAGGCGGGCAAATATTTGAAGTTGCAAACAGTCTCGTAGCTAGAATGCCTGAAAGCTGGTGGAGTGTACCAATTGAGCACGCCCATGCAGTCTCAAATTAGCAGGTGATTCTGGAGGAACAAGTTCGGACTCACCGCTTTTCCTTTTCTCAACTTGCGATATCTGCGATCCTTGGGAGGGTGGGGGAAGCAGACATTGATTGCCCTCACCCTAAACGCAAATTGGGCTACAAAGTCCGTATGACGTTGACGACGCAGTTTTTCAATGAATCACTTTTGACCTTCTTACCTACCTAATACAGCTAAATATTGGCTGCACATTCTCATTCTTTGATCTTGCCATCTCTTTGCAACTCTCCAATTACCTAGATTCCTATTAAAATCAGCTTACGAGAGGAATACAATTGGCAACAGCTGATCGAAAAGCATTTGGGGAGCCATAAGTTCATCTTTTTTACCCAGTTCCAGCCTCGTCAGCTGGTTGTGTTGTTGCATGACATTTTCCCAATTCAAACACAAGAATCATAACTTAAAATTGATATTGATCTATTTTTTCTACTTCGCTAAAGATTTGACATAAGTACATGAAGCTAGATAAAGTCCCTTGGGTTAATAGTTTTATTCCATTTAGAATTAGGCTTTGTGTATTACATTGTCGTAATACTAATTTGTTTCTCCTTTATTCTCTTTCTAGGTGCTTCCAAGGAAATCGGTACCGCCCTAACACGTGTCTGCCTGCGTCACAAGGCAGTAGAAACCCGCCTAAAAACATTCACATCAGCAATAATGGATTACCTCGTATTACCCTTACAGGTTTGTAGCCCCGCAATATGTTCTCCAGTTCGATGTTCTTCATAAAAACACCGCATTTGTCTATTTCGATTTTTTTAGGACAAATTAGAAGACTGGAAACGCCAAGTCGCCACAATCGACAAAGATCATGCCAAAGAATACAAACGATGTCGTACCGAGCTGAAGAAACGCTCCACCGATACACTACGTCTGCAGAAGAAAGCACGCAAAGGCCAGTCCGATGCAATACAATCGCTAGTTGACTCGCACATGCACGACGTGACGATGCGTCGTGCGGAACTAGAAGAGGTCGAAAAAAAATCACTACGCTCCGCAATGGTTGAGGAACGTATGCGTTACTGTACGTTCGTGCACATGCTTCAGCCAGTGGTTAAGGAGGAATGCGAAGTAATGTCCGAACTGGGCCATTTACAGGAAGCAATGCAATCCATTGCTATTGTTACAAAAGAGCCCAACGTCCTGCCACAGTCTTCAGAAGAACTTATCCACGATGCTAAATCTACGATGAATTTGTATCCAGAATCGCCAGGAGGTGGCTCAGGGTCTCAGGGCTGTTCCAATTCGTTGGGTTCACGAAAGAGTTCCGTTTGTTCGATTAGCTCAATGAACAGCAGTGGTTCGAGCGGTTCCCCAGGACATCATCATTATCCAAGGTCGCTGTCGCAGGTATGTGAGAAATAGGACAAATATATATTTTTTAATGAGACGGACATGAAATGGCTTATTTTGCGGAAACAATTTTTGAGTTTCATTCTATTATTTTTGTTTTTTTTTTTTTTTTAGTTAATTTCGCCTACAATTCGCTTAAAGCCTGGTGAATCCAGTGATAGTGGTTTTTGTTCATCGCCAGCTTTGACTTCACAGGTTCTTATTTTGTTTAATTTTTTTTTTTCGTCTTTTTTTTTTTTATTCTATTTTTGCGAATTGTTTTGTTTGTTGTTTTTGAATAAAAATTAATGATCGTGTGGTGTCCATTTTGTAGGCTTCAACTGCAACAAGTCAATCGCACGCTGTATCAACATGGCCACCACATTCCCAAGACGTTCCGACCACAGATCGTCCACACACAATATCATCGGCCTACGAGAAGGGACATCAGCGACCAGCTCTGACAGTGTACACATTTCAGAATCCAGAAACCATAATGGAAGCGGCTACAACTCCTACAGCTACTTCACAGAAGTCACCAGGGAATGTCCTTTGTCGGCCACCATTGCCCGTGGTAAGTTATTGTTGTTAAGAGAGAGAGCCTTGAGGCCTGGCCTTGGTTACTGTGATATTTAAGGAGGTAAATTCCATCGATCCTTCGATTAATTGGCAGTTTTTTTTTTATTTCGAAAAATCCATCCTTACACTCCTAAACAAACAAATAACAACAACAAATCCCCGTTTGACCTAATTTTAATTCTCTTCCATGGCCACAGTCCGGATATCGGCCGGTAAGTAAGCGTAAGAGACTACCTTTGGTCAGAATGACAACGTCTCAGCCTATTCTATCTGCCTGTGCCTGTGCTTGCTCGAGAAAACCCCAATCAAAAGAAAAATAAAACTCATATATTAATTTTTACTTAGCACAATTAGTTAGTACTTTGCATAATGTATAAATAATATGTTTATCTCATTTCCAAAGCAGTGGCTGCAACGATGTTTTTTTTTTATACATTACCGCATTTATTACAAGTAATCAAAACAATAACTGATTTGAAACTTACATCCATTCTTCCTTACTTCCTTCCTTTATCGTTTATTAATAAAATGTAATGCATTACTGTATCCATTACAAGTAATTCATAAAAATACATTTTAATCGCTCCTTAAAATTTGCGTTCCTTTGCTTTGAAGTTTAACTAAAATAATTGTTTTTTGTTGGGTAATACTTGCGGTAATACATGAGGTAATAGTAAGTTTACTTAAGCAAACTGAAAAAATCATACCTTACGGTGGCTGCGGTAAGGTTTCTTTCGTTATATTCATACTCTTTAAGACCCAACCCCGATTTTTATTTCAATTTTATATATATGTATGTTAATCATTACCCGTAATCAAATACATTTGTCCCTGAAACTGTTTAACGGCCGTATTATTCACATATTCCAAAACTCGAAATAGAGCCGGTTTTCGACATATAGTTTCGAATGCTGTCGGTATTTTGTAGGAAACGCACACGAAATTTTTTTAATTACAAACTGTGGGAATGGATAGTAAAGGGTGATCCATTTCGAGGTTCCCTACTTTTTTAAAGAAAAAAACACAGAAAATTCAAATTTAATGGAGAATGTTTATTATCATTTGAAAGAACATTCTTTGGCATTTATTTTTTGAAGATTATGTCTATCAAATGTTGGCCGTTGCTACGTCGCAGATGGTCCATCCGTTGAGTCCAATTTTCGATCACTCGTTCGAGCATTTCGACTGGTAACTGGCGAATGACACGCGTGATGTTTTCCTCCAAGGCCTGAATCGAAGCGGGTTTGTCGGCATAAGCTTTTGACTTTACATATCCCCACAGGAAAAAGTCTAACGGTGTGATCACACGATCTTGGTGGCCAATCGACCGGCCCAAAACGTGAAATTATGTGCTCACCGAAATGTTCTCTCAATAATTCCATTGATTGATGCGATGTGTGGGAAGTGGCGCCGTCTTGCTGAAACCAAATGTCAGCGAGATCACGAGCTTCAATTTCAGGCATCAAATAGTCGGTTATCATGGCACGATAACGGTCGCCATTGACGGTTACATTCGCACAGGCATAATTTTTAAAGAAATATGGCCCACAAACCACACCAAACCGTTGTTTTTCCTGGATGAAGTGGCAGTTCTTCAATCTCTTCAGGTTGCTCTTCGTCCCAAATGCGGTAATTTTGTTTGTTTACATACCCATTGAGCCAGAAATGGGCCTAATCGCTAAACAAAATTTGCCTCGAAAACGTCGGATCTTCTTGGAACTTTTCAAGAGCCCATAGAGCGAAGCGATGTCGCTTGGGAAGGTCGAGCGGCTTCAGTTGTTGCACAAGCTGTATTTTTTACGCTTTCAATTTAAGATCTTGACGCAAAATGCGCCAAGTCGTTCCATACGTCAGTCCGAGTTGCTGCGAACGGCGCCGAATCGACTCTCTACGGTCTTCGTGTACACTCTCAGCTACGGCCGCTATATTTTCTTCACAGCGTGCTGGACGTGGTCTATTCGGTCGAATATTATCCAATAATGAATGCTGGGTCTCAAAATGGGTGATGGTGTTGCGAATAGTACGCTCAGTAGGCCGATTATGTTGACCATAAGTTGAGCGAAGTGCACGAAACACATTCCTCACAGAACGTGAATTTTCATAATAAAGTTGAACAATTTGTAAACGTTGTTCACGCGTAAGTCTTTCCATTATGAAATGCCAAACAATACTAAACAAAAATAACATGACAGCATGACACGACTCACACGTGATCTGTCAAAAAGGCTATTGAAAAAAGTATCTCTACTTGGATCACCCGTTAGTTAAAGTGTAGAAAAATGAAAGTTGAATGTACTATTGATCCTGATTTATACGATGAGTGAGCTTCACCTACTTGTCGTGAATGTGTTAATAAAGGGAATGAAATGTGTCCACAAATGCCCGTGCGGTTCATATTTTCTTTTTTGGTCTCCCCTTTTTTTTGCGACTGCTTCAGTCATGCCTTCTAGGACCAGATTTAAACGACACTGAAGTTCTCCATAAATCGAGCTTTTATACGTTCAGTACCCCCTCACTCGGTACTAGAACCGAGAAGGTTCTATCGCACGCTGTATCAACCCAGGTAGACTATTGGGTAAAGAGCCCGATACCGCAAACCGTTTGGAACAGATTCGTGTCGAGCCACACTTTTCAACCTTTATGGCGTCACATGCACGACATACACGTACAGTGAGTGTCAAAAGTGAGTAAACGTTTTCACTGTCACACAAATGGGGACTTTTACAAAAACATAGTTTTACGATACACCTTTACTACAATACGATTACAATTGAGCGTAAATAAAAATTGCGCAATATATTAGCAGCTAATCGCTTTCAGAAGGCAAAAGCCCTTTTTACATGTCAACCTGCACATTAGGGCTAGAGAGGAACTTAAGTTGTAACCAGAGGTGGAATCAGCTAAGGTGATTGTTGATACTGAACAATCAAAATCATGACTTTTGCTCCATGTAAGGTGATTTTCAAAATGTCAATCGCTTTTTATGACACATAGTTTGTAACACCCCTTAATATTCGTCGTAGACCCATAAAAGTATATATATTTATGATCAGGACCAAATCCTAAGACTATTTAGCAATGTCCGTCCGTCCGTACGCAATTTTTAGGCCTTTAAATTCAAGCTAGAAAGCTGAAATTTGGACCACATACTCCCTAGGGCTCCGAAATGGTTAAGTGTAAAATTTTTTGGAATACGCCCACTGCCACGCCCACAATTTAGAAAAAACCGATTTAAAGCTACAAATGCACAGATAGAGGGTTATAACCTTCACAAGATATGTAGGCACTGCCCTCCTTTATAAGTTTGTCATATAAAGTTTTTTGCCACGCCTACTTTTTGGTGGCGTTTTTCACTAAAATGCTGTTTTCTTCAATAATTTTCATAGAAACCGAAAAAAAATGTTTAACAAGATATTTAGCCAATATTTTTTCCAATATATCGCCCATACAAAGTTTTTGGCCACGCCCACTTTTTGGGGGCGTTTTTTCAAAAAATGTTTTTTTTTTCTAAATTTTATAGAATGAAATAAAATGCTATCCATCATCTTCTTAAGGTTTTTTTGGGGCATATAGGGATAGGGATAGGGCATCATACTGTTCGCTCCAAGCGGACTGTAGCCTTTCCTTATGTTTTGATATCGATTTCGTGTGACAGCTAATTAAGTGCACAAATGCGCCTCGGCTTCAATTCTAAATAAATTATGTACTTTAGTGAAAAAAGGTTGTATTAACTAAATTAGAATAGAAAACAAGTTAAATTTTTAAATTCGTGAAGTGCGATGTTTAGTTGATTGGAACTTTTCTAGAGCTCAAACAGGGAGAAAAATGAAGAAAATAATTCAAAAATGTCCAACTATTAGAAGAAATTTGAAAAATAAAGAAAATATTTTGGAACTTTCAAACCCGATATAAGAATTCGTATTTATAAATATTTATTGTTGTTCTGTATTTCTATTTTAATTATGTAACAGCTGCTCGAAATGACATCGTCGGCAAGGAAGTTGCGTTAAAAACTCTGAGTGCTGCCAATAATAAGTCAATTATTTAGTGATTGCTTTACGCAGTGCAAAGGATAGTTGATAATAAAAAAAGCGACAATCAACTATCACCTTAGCCGATTCCACCCCAGTCAAATGTAAGACTCTTACATGTCAAAAAATTTAGGTGTGACCTCTCGATGTATTAGGGTAAAATTTTGTTTTGTGATTCGCATATCCCCAAATACATATATGCACATCAGGCTAAAGGGTAACTAACCCCTATTCAAATCAGTGAAATAGATATTTAAATTTTTTGACAAGTATAGCAATCATTGAAATATTGCTGTCAATGGAAGGCCGCTGGTACAGGTTTTAAGGTTAGAGTTGATCATTGAAAGCAAAACTGACAGCTGAGAATCGAACACATTAGAGTAAAAACAAATTGTAAAAACGAAAATTAGCTGTTCATTGAAATCGAATTCAATCAGTGAAATAATAAAAATAGATTTAAAGAAAAGTTTAAATCAAAATTTAGTATTTTTTTTTGTAGAGCAATTCTGTAAGCGATTAGCTTTATTTTGACACCATTAAAAGGCAATGTTTGCTTAGTCGTTTTAAAATCGGAAAACAAAATTTTCAATCATAGCTCTAACTAGGGCCTAAATCTAAGACCTGTTCCAGCTTTGCGAGGCAGGCTCGTAGCGTGGGAGTGCGATCACATCCTGTTTTATCATTAAATTTTCGCGACACATCATCCAGAGAAATACTTTTCAATGTCTTGTGCTAGAATGCTTAAAATTTGTGATTAGTCATTGAGAAACGAGATGGAACGTCCACTGCTGATCTATCAGAAAAATATATGTACTGCGGAGTAATATCATATCGCAGCAAGATTATTGCGATGCTTTCTTCTGCTAGCGCATTTAAGGCAGTTCTCCCTCTTTTTTCCCACTCCAAGCGTTTTGTCAAAATATATTTTTTTTTTGGGAAATTTTTATTTCATGTTCGACTGAAAGTTTCGACAAGTTTTTCAAGTCATCAGTTTCAAAATTTGTTACAATTTCGATAGTACCAGGAAACTATTATTGCTTTCGGTAAATCTTTTATCAAATTCCTCCAAAGTAACATCAATTACTTTGTAGAGTCATAAGGATACCAAAAATATTTCCCTTTTGATTGTGCATTCCAGCAACTCTGTTTATTTTTCCTGTAACAACACAAATATTCAAGAGTTGAGCCCTATTTATAGCACCGATTTGGACATGTTGGAAATTAGCTAGTTATTCACTTCTATTTTAGCCCGAAATCATTTTTCAATTTATGACATAAACTAATTGATGAAGTGACTGATGATAACAGAACGAACCATGTCAAGTGTGTGGGCGACACCGATTGCACATGTTAATTATTGTGACCAGACATCTTAGTATTTCCTTCAGCAATTGGCGATGAAGATAAAAATCTTTCACAATCTTTATCTTTGCACTTGCCACGAAAGCCATCAACCGCATACGAGCGCAGCCCACTAAGCTGGGCACGATTTCTGGTTTTTAAAGAATCTCGTCTAAAGCGGTCTTCGTTATAGCTAAAATGATTCCGATCGACATCCTCGGGAGGTCACGGCTGCTATCAAAACTGCCATCAACGTTCTTAAAACCAGGAGTAGAATGAGCTAATGCCCACTAATTTACACTACGTACCCAATTCAACCAACTGTGTCCAATTCTTTATTCAAGCAACGCGATTCAATTTAAAATTTATCATTTTTGTGTTGAACGCTTTGCTAGCCCTGTAACCCTAGTTGAACACTTCTCACAATTTAAAATGAGCCGGAGTTACGTTGTGACAGAAATTATTTTGTTATCACAAATAAAAGGTTCGAGTCTCATTCGACTAGACAGATTCGCCAATCACGTTAATCCATTCAAGCTTTTGTTTTTAAATTTTGAGCTTTTGTCCAAAACTGATTTTTAGATTTCTAGTTTTAAGTGCCAAAACGCGTGTGAATAATACCGACTTGTTCAAAACTTTACCCTTGCAATCTTCGTAGAACGAGTCTTAGCGTTTTGTAAGGTGTCAATAATACGGCCAGACCCGTCCTATTTTATTTGCAATACTGTATTTATTTCAATTAGTTATGTATATATTTTTATCAATGCGGTTATGATACTTTACAAGAACAACATGTTGACGAACTAAATATGTAATTAAAAAATGTTTGCTTGGTAATGAATTTACTCACCAAAATCGAAAGCCTAAAACACACTTCCCTTCCCCCTTCCATGTATCACATCCATTATAGCTTAATGGCATATCAATTATACTTTAGCAAAACTATAATTATTATTACTACCCCGAGTAAATCAAATCGTTGCCGTAAAGCTCTTACTTTTAGATCTCCTTCAGCATCCTATCTCACAAATAGCTCTTCTCATTCCAGTTTACTAATTTTAATTTTTTTTCTAATTTTTAGCGATGCTCATCCCTCGAACGTCCTCTCTCTGCTAACAACAACAACACACGCAACGGTACTGCTCTTTTACAACGTCAATGTCCATCTCCGATTCCAGCCCATGTAACAAAAGGTAACGTACACGGAATCACTAATAATCTGCTTTCATTAAACCAAACAAAAACTAACTAACTATGCATCAATTCATCTGCTTTCTAACATCATAGAACTGTCACATCTTCCCCAACAACAACAACAACAACAACAACAACAGCAGATGCAGCAGCAACTTCAAAACCCACAATATCTGCAGCAACAGGCGCAACCACAGCCAACCTATGTTAACATGTCCGAATTGGCCACTATGGCCGCTATGAAATTAACTAACCAACAACAGCAACAACAGCTACAGCAGCAGCAGCAGCAACAACAACAACAGCAGCAACAAATCATCCAGCAGTTGCAACAGCATCAGCAACAACCCACACAACAGGCGCATCACTCGCAACTGCAGCAGCAACAGTCGACCGATTCGCACAGTTCCGTTTCGTCAGAGTCCTCTCTAATTAACCATCCTAATCATTCCTCATCAAATACTCCCTCCCTGCACAGTCATCCATCCATTGAGTCGCACCAAACTAATGCCGGTCATATATATACACCGTCCAGTGGTGCCTCCACACCACACAATCATTACTCGCCGCTGTTAACTAATTCGCCAGCAACACCATTGACTGCGGGCGCACCACTGGTTGTCGGCTATATTAATCCGCCTTCAAATAATAATTCCTCTTGCTCCTCGTCATCGTTGCAACTGAGGGACGATGCTGGGGAGGGAGAGGATATTTTAAAAATCACCGAGACTGATAGTGCAACTAATCACAGCAATGTTACTACTACTAATGCGATTTACTCGAATAATGATCAACAAGAAAATTGTACCGCAGGTGGAACAGCACCAGCCAATGCATCATCCAATCAGGATGATGCGACTGAATGTGACGAACGAGTACGTGCGTCTGTCTTGCAGAAGGCTTCAATGTTTGAGAAGCAAGCTGCTGCAGTAAATAGTGGTCCCAGTTTGCCGCTAACTGGCGGAAGAAGCAGTCATTCGATATCGTCCGGTGAGAGTATCTATTCAACTCGCAAGGACGAGCTGCTCATGGTAAAGCCTGCAAATGATTCGGCTGCTTGTGAAAAGGACAACGGTAAGTGATGAAGAGATTTTTTTTTTCTCTCGATATTTTTCGTAGTTTACATACTCTTTGAATCCATTTCTCCAGAGTGGTTGTAGATTTAGTTTGAGATATTTAGTTGGATGTGTTCCAATTGTAGTAGAAAGTTAGAGTTAGATTGGGATTAGAGTGTAGATAGATTGTGTAATGAAAACGAGTGACGATGCTTGATAGTCTGAACCTGAAAGACTTTCGAGATCTGCAGAGAGAATTTACAGAGATATCTTCAATTGCAAATTGCCAGCTACTACGGCGTATACGTAACATTTTTTTCTCCACAAACAGTTTTGACATCATTATTCTTGCTTTCACTGATAGAGTCTGAACTCATTCTGCATCGTGCTGCACCACAGACACTGTTTCAATAATATGGCAATTTGTAGTTCAACAGCGTGCACTAACCCACATTGCACGGTGTTTTTCTGTTTGATGGGTTATAGTTGACAACACATCGTTAAAATGTGAAGGTTGTCTCTGGCTAGCCTGACTGCAATCGATTAATGCGCCTGCATTATGTCGTCTGGTGTATTCCATGCTGCTTCAGTTGAGTTGAGTTGACATGAAAAATTCATCATGCACGAGAGCAAATCATTTATTCTGTTGCCAGAACGGAATGCTCAATTTTTTGCTCTATCGTTTCTTATTCAGCCGCAGGCCAAGAACATGCAAGGATTGCCGGTTCGTTGTTTTGTTTGCAATTTTTATTTTATTGATTGCAACACGTAATGTGCACAATTAAAATGATGATTATTGCATTAAACAGTCAGCGATAGCGTTTTATAAATTATTTATCAGTCGTCGCCGTAAATAGGGAGTAGTCAGCCATCAATCAGCACCAGAGTTACTAGACTACAAAATGAGGATAATTTATTGTATTATTAATTATTTTTAATTGTCCGTAACTGCTTTGGTAAGAGGAGAGCATATTTGGTGAAATGAGTTCAATCACATAAATAGCGGAGTAATTTGCTTCAGGGAAAAATCATTTTGTCATGTTAAATGAAGTTAGATAGGAATGTTCAATCAAAAAATAAATTAAAGTATAGGAATGTGGTGAACTACAAATAATGCGTTATAAGATTTTGAAGCTGCATTAAAGTAAAATGGAATAACTCGAGAGCTAGAATCGCATGTCAGATGGCAATAACTGAGTCTAAACTTTGTTTGCAAGAAGTTATTCCGACAATAATCCGTCTTCAATAAGGTCTGACAAACACTTTGAATGTGTGCCTTTTGGAGTGTGGTTTGTTTGGCGGGAATAGCTTTCCACGAATATGAGAATCTTAGAAGACAGAATTTGCGAGAATTTTCAAGTCTGCCAATCTAAGGTGAAAAAGTCTTGAGGGACACAGCGTATCTAAGGCTCTATGGCCAATTTTCGATAGTAAAAGATCTGTAGAGTTAATAAAACTGAGCAGGGTTGAGCTTAGAACATTAACAGCACTGTCTCCTGCGGAAACATGCAAAGAGCGGATACAGATATCTGCAGATACTGCGGAGATCTGCATGCTGCCGAGGACATAGCACATATACTTTGTGAATGTGAGGCAATAACGCGCAGTCGAAGAAATACTTCTTTAAAAACTTAGAGGAAATAAATGGCAAGGACTTCATGGGTCTTTTAGGTCTCTGCAGGGAAATGGTTTAGGTTTTTTTTTTTGCCTTTTAAATTTTGAATTCAGCCGGTTCCCCTTGTATCGCGATGGACCCACTTCGGTGCCTAGTGTTGTGTGATGACTCTTGCATCACACCCCTGTTTTAACCTATCCAAACCTAACGGCTATAAAAGTTCTTCAACTCGTTGGTTTAACAAAGTTGAGAGCCTCCTCGTACATTAGATCGAGTGCGTTGAACATTTTTTTTTTTAGCTTCTAACTCGCCGATGCCATAGGGATTGCACTTCGACCTAAAAGATCTTTTGAGCTGAAGGTCAGAATTATTGCTTAGGCAAGTAGCGCCTCTACTTTCCTAATGTATGCGATCAGCAGAAAGATTCTTAATAGCATCAGTGCTTATTACTTCTCTGAGAAAAGTTGTCCATCTTATTCCGTAAAGGGCCGGGCACTCACATATGATATGGCATCGTTTCTGAAGGGCTGTATAACCTTTTTGGTCTGTCTAAGACTTGGGATGCTTTCCCAATAGGAGATGCACATGTTGTGTTCCCAGCTTTTAAATTTTAGATTTATAGCTGATTTGTTTATTGGACAAAAGGGGGTCTCAGAGCCCTTTCTAGCCAATTCGTCAGCTCTCTCATTTCCCTCAATTCACCAGATTTTGGTCTTGTTCCTGGTACTTTGGTGACTGAAGGGTTTGAAATCAGTGTAGTAGTAGTTGGCGCCTTTAATACCTGAGGTGTGAATTAGGTTTGCGCATTCCCAGATGGCATGGAGCTCTGCCTGAAATGCACTGGGACTTTTTTCCATCGGTATTGAGACATTTTTGTGTGGACCGTAGATGCCAGCTCCCACCCCAGAGTCCATTTTTGAACCATACGTATACCACATTAGGCCATTTTGGCAATTAGGTGGGTTGTTGCCAACCCATGCATCTCTGTTTGTGATTTCAGTAGAGAAACCTTTATTTAAGCATAGTTTTTTCGTTGTTCGATCTGTCTAGTTCGGGGATTTCCGAAAGCAGTTGCATTAGTTCTACGTTTTTACCTTTAGTTTGTTTCAAACTGCATATTGCCACTTTTTTTTATAAAAAAGTGTGGACCGTAAGACAGATTCTCATGGCACCGGAAATACCAATGCATGCGAGCCGTTGTACCTTGTTGAGTTTGTTTATCGGGGACTTTTGGGTGGCTTTCTTCAACCATATAATAGAAGCGTATTTTATAATGGGCTTGATCCATTGCTGTATAGTTCCGGTGGGTGATCTTTAGGGAGATACCCCAGGTTTATCCATGCGTGCGGCGGCAGGCCCAGAAAGCGTTCGATGTTAGTCAGGTGTGAGTTCCAATTCAGTCTTTTATCCAAGATCACTCCCAGCTATTTGATCAAGTCGGAATACTCTATGAGATTATCATTTCTGGAAATTTGATTTAGATTTAAATTTCTTCTCTTTGCGAAAGGAACTATGACAGCCTTGTTCGGATCGATAGAGAGCCCCTCTCTGTAGCACCAATCCAAGACTGAGAATTTTGCATACATGTAGTGACATCGTTTGCTTCAATGCCCCTTATAATGATGACCAGGTCATCGGCGAAGCCTAAATTACTAAGGCCTTGGAGTAGGTTGTCAATAACCAGTGACCATAGTAGGGGTGAGAGAACTCCTCCCTGAGGGCAGACTTTAGCGGCTATTGCTGATACTGTGGTCAGTGCTGATGTTGCAGTTATTTTCGGACTCTCAAACATCGCTTTGATCCATCTGATCGAAGGTTCGCGTATTCGTCTATGAACCAAGGCGTTTGATATAGGATTATATCCAGTATTATCGAAAGCACCTTCTATGTCCAAAGTTAGTTAAAAAAATTAGACTTCGAATATAGTCCTTGTGCAGTTTTGTCCTTGGAAAATACTGTTTTTACCATATTCTGTTTTGCAATTGTATGATCTTAACATGCATGCCGGTGTAACTAGATACTCTGCAAAGTGTGACTATTCCTTTGTTTGTTACTATCCCCCTCCAAATTGTGGATAACACATTGTGAATCTGCCCCTACCCATAGAGTTTTTGCAGTTCGTTTACAATCCTAAATATTTCCAGCTGAATCTACACCATGAAACTTCCAGAAGGCACGCTCTAGCACCTCAATAGCTATTGCACATTAAAATCCTATATAAATGTAGATAAAATATTTATTTTTAAAGTAAAAAAAATATGTTTTTTTATTTCTTCGTTTTATAAACTACTGTTGAACAATGCTTTTGTATATATTTTTTTATTTAATTTTGTTTTGTTTATTTTTCTTTCTTTTTTATTTTTTTCGTATTCACCCGCTGAAAAAAAAAAAAAAAACACAACAAAATAAAAACACCAACGATCCTGTTTAACAACTCCTTATGTATCCTCTTCCAATTCTACCCAACACAACACAACACACACACACATACACTCTCACACGTGTAGACAAAATAGACAAACTTTACGAAGACTCCATTCAAGAATTAAATGATCTTATTGGCGAACTAGACTCATTCCAACGAGAACATGAAGAACGTGAAAAGTCGCACTGCAGCAGTACGGACAGTGCCACGCTGACACCCTCACTGAAGGATGTCCACATGAGTAATCAGCAGCAAACACCAACGGCAGTCAGCAATGGCAGCTACACCGATGTGGACTCGGACAAAATCTCGATTGGAAGCTTTAACTATTCCACCCAAAGTACGACGGCAAGTGATGCAGCGAAATTTGCCTACTCAGACTCTGAACTGAGTCGTTTTGTCAGCGAGACAAGTTCGATGGGATTCGAGAATCCAACATTTGCTCATTTTGTCCAGTCCGAGACAAATGGCGACGACCTGTCGATGGCTGGTGATGATTCCATATCGAATGCCCAACGTTCAATGAACGACAACGACTCGGGTAGTGGAGTGGTTGTGATCTACGATCACACGATCCCATGTACTCCGGACATTGATTATGTCAAACAGAATTCAGAGATCGTTATACTGCGTACAAAAGATCCCCAAACACCGGAGCCATCAGCAGCTGCATCATCGACGTCTGCAGTCGCTGGGGCCGCCACAACACTGCTGACACCCAATTCACTGGAGAATCCCAAGCAAAGGCTGAGTTCATTTCGCAGCGAACAGTATGCATCGCCGGACAATAACAATCGATCATCATCGAACAGCGCCTCGCTGCTTCTCAACAACAATCAAGGTACGAAAACAATGAAGAAATCCCAACTTCCGACAACTGTCGATAGTAGTAGTAGTGTGAATGGCGGCGATTACAAATTGTCCAAGTTAAACTTGAATCGTATCGTCGATAGGAATACACCAAATTTTAATAGTTTAAGCAATAACAATAATAATAACAATGATATAAGTAAGAACAACAATACAATTTCACCACTGAGCAAAGACTTTAAGGCGAGTTTAGACGAGAAGCTACGTTCTCAACAGCAAAAGTTAGAAAGTCAACAACATCAACAACAAGCACAACAGCTACAACAGCCACATCAGCAACATCAACAACAACAACAACAACAACAACAGTCATCACCACAAGCACAGCAAAAAAAATTGAATTCGAAAATAATTTCGAAACCATTACCACCATTGCCACCCTTACCACCAACATCATCATCATTGCCTTCGCATCAATCCCTTCAATCATCACCATTAGCGTCATCTCCAAAGTTGTCGTTGCATCCATCGGTGGTAACAAATGGTGCAACACCACCAGTGGTAGCAACGGTGAAGCCGAGCATTTCACCACGTCCGGCTTCGTTGTCGGGTTTGTTTTTCTTTTTTGCTTTCTCATTATTTTGTTGTTTCGTTTTTTGTTCATTTAAATTGTATTTGTTTTTTTATTGTTAATTTTTAACAAAAATGGTGTGTGATTGAATAATGATACTGGTTTTATTTTGTTGTTAAATTAGGTAAATTTTTCAGGGTAAATATTCTGCGTAAAATTGAACTTTCGCCTTAATTTGGATTTAATCGTTTTTAAAAGGTGATCCAACGAAATCGTACGATGTTAATGGATCTGATGGTAGAAGGATCTATGACGATTATGTGTGCAACAAAATATCGTCCAAATGCTCGCCACGGCTTCGCTGGCATACCTCTATCTGATGGTTCATATTTTCAATGACTCTGAGACATAATTGAGGTTTAATGTCGTTAATGTGTCGAACTATCTCACCTTTTAGCTTTTGAATTGTTCTTCAATTCCCACTCCCCAAAGAAAGAAGTCCAACGGTGTCAAATCCACATGATCGTTGCAGCCAACTAACATCGCCACGACGTGAGATAACACAGCCATTGTTTCGTTGGCTGTGTGGCAAGTGGCACCTTCCTGTTGGAAGCACATATCGTCCAGGTACATATCCTCAATTTCTGGCCACAAGAAGTCCATTATCATCTTGCGATAGCGAACACCATTCCCGATAACTGCTTGGTCGACCTCATTTTCGAAGAAGTACGGCTCAATGACGCCGCCAGCCCATAAACCGAACCAAACAGTCACTTTTCTGTGCATGCATAGGCCCTACCGATTGTGGACACATTTGGTCGATTATGCTGAGCAAAAAAATCACGAAGTACACGAAATGCATTTTGATTTGAACGCCAATTTTCGTAAAAGGCTTTAACGCGCTACTCAATTCTGTACCTTTCCATGGTTGAATTTGTCAAACACTGAAACAAAGAAAATGCAAATTAGGTTAGGCAAACAACTATACGTTAAGGTGTGACTCACAATTAACATCGTGCATTACGACCACCCTTTATCTAGGAGTGGAGAGCAACGTATTGATTGGCTTCGCGAGTACTCGTCATGTTTGCCCTTTTGGAATTTTCAAATTGTATTGCTGGAAAAGCTTGTCCAGTCAACAGTAATTTCACCCGGCATTAAACCAAGATGATTTCAAGCTCTCTCTCCTCCCGGAAAATGTCCAATGAAATGGGTTCTTCTGGATAGATGGGGTATAAAACTAAAAATCTTTCCGGAAACTAAAGGGCGATTTTTTAAGCGTAGTTTTTTTAAAAATCGAATGAAGCGCTCAAATTTGCATCAAATATTCAAAATGTTTATTGTAATCGATAAACAGACTTTGCCCTTTACGTTTTAAAGACGTAAGGGCATGTAAATGTTGTCCGCGGCTCCGTTTCAAATGGTTTATTCAGAAGGTCCAATTTTGCCTCACTTTTTCGAGCATTTCGGCCTGTGTGGCTTCAATCGTGTTTGTCTTGTCTACATAGACTAACGACTTTACATAACCCCACAAGAAATAATCAAGAGGCGTTAAATCGCATGATATTGGCGACCAACTCACGGGGCCATTCTGCTGCTCACCAAATTCATCCTTCAACATTTCCATTGTTTCACGAGCTGTGTGGCATGTGGGACCGTCTTGATGAAACCACATGTCAACCAAGTTCAACTTAGCCTACTAGGGCAAAAAAAATCGCGTATCATGGCTCGATATCGTTCGCCGTTGACGGTAACATTTCTTCCACGGTCGTCGTTGAAGAAAAATGGTCCGATGATGCCACCAGCCCATAAACAACACCAAACTGTCGTTTGCGGTATTTCTTGTATGACATCATTCCAGATGTGACAGCTTTGTTTATTTACGTATCCGTTTAGCCAGAAGCTTGGTGTAGTCTACCAAATCCCCTAGCTTTGGACGACAATCAACTAATGTTCCTGTTCTAGTCAGACACCGCCACAACCAAATTTAAACAACAAAAATCAGTCTCATTGTTCGCTCATCGCCTCTTCACAATTTGGGTGCAAAACCACCTACCCACTTACCCTTCCTCTTCATGGTAAAGGTTTGCACTAAACACTCGATTGCTGTTTACTAACCGGAATGAGATTAAAAAAGAAAAATTGATTTAAAAAAAAAAATAAAAAACACGTCCATGCTGTTTTAGAAATATCCCAACACCGCCTTGTGATCCTTAAGTCCACTCGTCCACTTGGTTATTGTTTATTTTGTTAATAAATATCATTTGCTTTTAAAATTGTTAAATATTTTTTTTTTGCGTTGCTTTTGTTGTTTCATAATTCATTTGTCATTTAATCATCTATCACACGTGAATACCAAAATTTTAAAAATAAAACAAAATATAATACATCAAACACTGACTGACTGAATATATTTATTGCAAAAGATTTAAACACTTCTAACGAAATTGGCAAAAACAACAAATATATATATAAACACACAACTACTATTGTTGAGATTGTAAATGAAATCAGTATTTAGCTGGTAATATTGGTGTCTTGTGGTCAATTGTATATACATACACTATATATCGATGTATACTAATGTTGAATGTAAAATTATTGCAAAACAAAACAGATTAACTAATCCTTTTTTATTGGAATTTGAATATTGAAATTTGACTAATGTGCTATTACTTTTTTTGTTTTTTTGTATTACTAACACCAGGCTGTGGTACACGAATCGCAAGACGTTCCTCTGTGAATACAGCTAAACCACCACCACCAGTACGACGCAGCTCGTCTGTTACACCGAGTCATAATCTATCGACACCGGTAAGTAGATCTTTTAATTATTTAACATAAGTGGGAGTAAAGGTTTACTAACTTTTAGAAGTTTAATTTTTTTTTTTGTAATTTTAATTTTATCTTCTTTTAAAAAACAAAAATAGATCATTTGGTTTTTTTTTTATAAGGAGACTTAAAAAAAGTTTTTATCGCAGCTTGTGTTAGATGCAGCCTTTACGATTTGTAGTTCCTTTCATTATTTAAGACCGAAATTACTAAAGTTCGATTACTAAAGGTTTAAATCCCGCGAGAAAAACTGGGTGGCTAACCACCACCACTTAGATTTGTTTATAAATCTTTAGTTTTAACTGGTCGTTGTGTGATTACAATTATAATTCACCGGAGTATGAAACGGTTTATCCCTAAGGAAAACGCGTGGTGTGACTTTGAGCTGTAAAGAAGCTATCAGGACTAAAGAGGTAAGTTTTCGGTCATTTAAGGCCAACCCAACTGAGGAAAACCGAAAAACGTTTAAACGAGCCAGAAATGACTGCAATGCCCACATTAATCCTGTCAAATTCTCCTACGACAAAAAGTTGAGGCAAAAAATACTACAAAGTCCCACCGGTAGTAAAAACTTTTGGTCGTTTGTGAAAAACATCAAAAATTCGGCCTCTTCATCTGCCCCAACACTCATTTAGAATGACATTCCAGCTGTCAGCTCTTAAGACAAAGCCAATCTGCTTGCTGCCCATTTCGCAGCTAGCTCAACGCTCCCAGATTGTGCTTTATCTCCCCCAGTACTCGAGCGCGTAGAACACTCCATGGGACAAATCCACTTCCGCACTCGTACTGTGGCAAGAGTACTTCAAGATCTCAACATTTACAAATCCGAGGTGTTCTTCCACGCTGGCAAAACCACTGCGTAAGCTTTTCTATCTTTCCTATTCTTCAGGCGTCTTTCCGAGAAGATGGAAAACAGCATTTGTCCAGCCCATCCCAAAAAAAAAAGTGAATCTTCCACTCCCTCCTGCTATCCAGCAATTGCACTTACGTCCCTTCTTTTCAAAGTCATGGAAACGCTTATAAACCGTCAGTTTATGAAATATCTTGAATACCGAAAACTTCTTCTTATGTCAGGCAGTACGATTTTTGTAGCAACAGGTCAGGTCCTCTGGTGATTTTATGAACTATCTAACCGAGAAGTATAACCAAGATGGTGAAAGTGAAAAGGTAATTGCGCATGACATTTAAAGGGCATTTGACAGAATTTGGCATCAAGCTCTTTTGTCGAAAATGCATGCATTTGTGATCGATGTTACCCTTCTTAAGTGGATTAGATATTTCCTTTCGGAACGTTCAATACAAGTTTTTTGGACGGTTTCAAATCTGCAACTCACCAAATAAATGCTAGTGTCCCTCAAGGCTGCGTTCTGTCTCCGACTCTCGTTTCTCATTTTTATCAATGATCTCCTGTCTGTTACTTCTTTCGGATTTACGTCCCTGATCTTCGATCGTGGAGCTGGAACGGTAACGTATGTTAAACTCATTAAATTCTGACCTTGACAACATTCTTAAGTTGGGTTTCCCCCAATATAGTGGAATTTAATGCTTCCAAAACACAATGCTGTCTTCTGTCATTAAAGCGAAACCCTAACACTCTGCCATTATCCATGGATGGCACTTGCATCGCCGAAACCGAAAGACTCACCATCCTCGGTATGTGTGTCAATGACAACCTTCGTTGGAATGACCACATATTCGATGTCGCCAAGAACGCTGCGAAGGCAACAATTAATAAGTAGTTTATTCGCCTTAAATTTGTGTTCAACGCTCCCATCTCGGCTCGTTCGTCTTCGGTTTGGATATTGCTCCTCACTTCATTTTGGTCGGGTGGACGGATTTATTGGCTTGCACCGTCAATATTGAATGGTTCGCTCTGGCAGCGGAATTTTTGTAATCGAAATCTATAAACTGACGTTCTTAAATGTAGGGGCCCTGGGGATCTCAGATTTGTAAAGGGTGATCCATTTCGAGGTTCCCTACTTTTTTAAAGAAAAAAACACAGAAAATTCAAATTTAATGGAGAATGTTTATTATCATTTGAAAGAACATTCTTTGGCATTTATTTTTTGAAGATTATGTCTATCAAATATTGGCCGTTGCTACGTCGCAGATGGTCCATCACTCGTTCAAGCATTTCGACTGGTAACTGGCGAATGACACGCGTGATGTTTTCCTCCAAGGCCTGAATCGAAGCGGGTTTGTCGGCATAAGCTTTTGACTTTACATATCCCCACAGGAAAAAGTCTAACGGTGTGATCACACGATCTTGGTGGCCAATCGACCGGCCCAAAACGTGAAATTATGTGCTCACCGAAATGTTCTCTCAATAATTCCATTGATTGATGCGATGTGTGGGAAGTGGCGCCGTCTTGCTGAAACCAAATGTCAGCGAGATCACGAGCTTCAATTTCAGGCATCAAATAGTCGGTTATCATGGCACGATAACGGTCGCCATTGACGGTTACGTTCGCACCGGCATAATTTTTAAAGAAATATGGCCCACAAACCACACCAAACCGTTGTTTTTTCTGGATGAAGTGGCAGTTCTTCAATCTCTTCAGGTTGCTTTTCGTCCCAAATGCGGCAATTTTGTTTGTTTACATACCCATTGAGCCAGAAATGGGCCTCATCGCTAAACAAAATTTGCTTCGAAAACGTCGGATCTTCTTGGAACTTTTTAAGAGCCCATAGAGCGAAGCGATGTCGCTTGGGAAGGTCGAGCGGCTTCAGTTGTTGCACAAGCTGTATTTTGTACGCTTTCAATTTAAGATCTTGACGTAAAATGCGCCAAGTCGTTCCATACGTCAGTCCGAGTTGCTGCGAACGGCGCCGAATCGACTCTCTACGGTCTTCGTGTACACTCTCAGCTACGGCCGCTATATTTTCTTCACAGCGTGCTGGACGTGGTCTATTCGGTCGAATATTATCCAATAATGAATGCTGGGTCTCAAAATGGGTGATGGTGTTGCGAATAGTACGCTCAGTAGGCCGATTATGTTGACCATAAGTTGAGCGAAGTGCACGAAACACATTCCTCACAGAACGTGAATTTTCATAATAAAGTTGAACAATTTGTAAACGTTGTTCACGCGTAAGTCTTTCCATTATGAAATGCCAAACAATACTAAACAAAAATAACATGACAGCATGACACGACTTACACGTGATCTGTCAAAAAAGGCTATTGAAAAAAGTATCTCTATTTGGATCACCCGTTAGTATCTCCAGGGGTTATTTTTACGAGTCGCAGTTAACACATTTGTTGTGAGTTGCTTGTAAAAAGAACTTAACTTTTTTCCTCAGCAGTTATTTCTAGCCGAGAGTCCTTCAAATCCTTCAAATTGAAAAGGTCCTACAACCACACATATCCTACAAAACTGACAATTACTAGAAGCTCCAACTAAATTCTTAGTTAAAAACACTTCACCATTACGAATGACATCTTTAATGCACATACTCCTTACGTAACACTTTTCATTGAATTCAATTTCATCCTAACACACATTAGCGCAGTATAAGCCGATTAGAGTATTTAACTAAATTTTACTAACGAATTAGACTATTATAACAAAGTACATCCTACTATCCTGTCATATCCCGGTCGTTCCCAACAAACTAGTTAAAAAAAAAAACGAAAATTCCACCCACAGAATTCACCGAATTTAATTCAGAATACAATGAATAACTCAGTGGAGAGTTTACCACCACCGCCCGCGTACTTGTTGGATCGGCAACACTCCAATAGTATACCGCAAACACTATCGACCGCATCATCGATTAAGGTGGCGGAGACTGTTAAAGCATTATCTGCGATAAGACATACACCGGCGAGTCCCAGCGCAATCAGGAGAGCACAAAACATGTTAAATCAACAACAACAGCAACAGACTGCAACGATTCAGGTGAGAGAAGGCGTTTAACATATTATCATCCCCGAATACAAGTCCCTCAAGACTTTTTTTATTTACTTATTTTTATTTGAAATTTTAATTTTATTTGTTTATAACCTTTCCATTCCTTTCCAAACAAACAAACAACAAATCCAGAGTCAAATACAAGAGAACAACATTTATTCAACAACTCCCCTGATGCATGATGCTCCTCCCGTAGTAGTTGAGAATATATACAATAAGTCACCACCACAGCCACCACCGAAAACACAACAAATCTATCAACACTATCAACATCCTCAAACTGTACCACCATCCCAGATGCACCTCCATTTGCAGCAGAACTACAACCATTATAATCACCACCACAATCACCATGGTCACTACAATAACTATAATCACCAACAACAGCAACAGCAACTGTCTCTGCCATCGCCTCCACCACCGCCGCATGAGCAGTCAATGGTACCTCCGCCATTACCCCCACCAAATCCCCAACCACCACCACCTCTACCAAAACACCAACAACAACAACAACACAACACAATGAACACAAACAATCTTAGTAGTTGTGATAGTGAGCCTGTAAGTTTACGTTTTATTTTTGTTTTCTTTTGTTCAATTTATTTTGGGAATATCAAGTTTTTTTTCTGGGATTCCTCAAAGTTGTCATGATGGACCTGAAAGTGTTTTTTTCAATGCAAACTATTTAAATTTCAAGGTCTAATGTATTATTTTTTTCCTATTCTCAGTCCTTCAGAACGACATGTAACTCACCGGGAATCTATGCTCAGCCCAAGCAGGTAACTAGTATGTCCAGCTTTCGGTCGTCTAGTCCTGGTCCACAGCTGCAACAGCAACAATCGCATACACAACCAGCTCAGCCAAAGACGAATCCGGTTCTCATTGCTCAATTGAATGCTCGCCTCAATAAACAGCAGCAGCAGCCTGAGTATGGAACCTATCAAATAGGGGCACATCATCAAGACAATAACCGTTCAGTGATTAACGCTCAACATCAACAACCCTTGTACGGATCGACGCCAAATTCGCCGCATCATCAGCCACACCATCAGCAGCAGCAACAACAGCAACAGCAGCAACATCATCACCATCATCATCAACAGCAGCAGCAGCAGCAACTACAACAACAACAGCACCACCAAAGCTACAATCAGACGTCAACCGAGCAGATTTACTCTCGCCAAATGAATGACCGATACAGTCAAGCTCAGCAGCAGCAACAACATCAACAACAACAACAGCAGCAGTATCATCACCAACAACAACAGCAGCAACATTACGACGGTAAACAAAATCAAATCTATGGTAGCACTCTTAGTAACACTTCCACCCACCACCATCACCATTATAACAATCCACCATCTTCACATTCATCATCTCTCTATCACCCTCCATCTCAACCATCACCATTACAATCATCTTCATCTCAATTGCAAAATGCAGCAGCAGTTGCAGCAGCTCAAGCCGCCATATCAGTTGCCGCTCAGCATCACCATCAATATCAGCAGGTTCACTATTCCGGTCCTCCACCGCAAGAAGAGCCACCACCACCGCCCATAACATCTGCCACAATGCCGCGTAGCTTGCGCGGCGTCGCCACTCATGGCAACTCCTCCATAACATCTAATCATGCCGCCGCAGCTATTGCTTCTTGCGCTTCATCCACTTCGACTATTCCTAAGAATCATCATTTGCGCTCGCAACAATATCACCATCTTCAGAGCAACAATAACAACAATAACCATACCCAGAGACCACCGTCATCGGGCATCACTGCCGTTGGCGTCGGTGGTGGCCATCTTCATCATAAACAACCTCCAGTTCCAGCTCGGCATAGTAGTGTCCAGCAAAAGATTATCGTCACTACGAATCCTTTTATGTCCACAACGGCAATTCATTGCTCAACTGGTAATCCACCGCCGCCCACATGTTCCTCGCCGTCGTCAGCTGTCTATGCGCCAATTTATGGCAGCACTGGAAATAGCAGCGGCTCTAGGCAACAAACATCATTTGGTCATGGTCCAACAACGCATCAACAGCAACATTACCAACTTGCAGGAACTGCTCCCTCGGGAGGACAATATACGACGAACACAAGTAAATGATACTTGACAAGATTTTGTGTTTTGGTTTTATTGTTAAATTCTCTTAACCGATAATTGCGCGTGAAAGTTCACATCTTGCTGATGGAGGAACAATGGCATCTTCCTTGTATATGTGACACTGTCCTGCTGCTGGGGTCAACCATGTGGAAGGAAGAAACATTTTCGCCGACTCTAATATGCTGCATTTTGTTGTTTGATGCTTGATTATTGTTTTTTTTTTTCTTTTTTTTTCTGTTTACATAGTTTCGAAGTTGGTTGTGTCAATTAGTTTTGCCAATTTTCAATGAAAATATTTAGTAACTTCTTTGTTTTTGCTACAAAAGTTGCATGGAAATTGGCTAAACAAAACAAAGAGAAACAATACTACAATTTTTACATTTAATAAGCAAGTTCAATTTCATTTCAGCTTAATTCAAAATATTTACTCACAGTTATTCCTTATTTTTTTCGTCCTGATTTGTGTTGCAAATGCATTTGTCATGCCATTTGTTTTTTGTTACATTTTTCTCATTATTTCCCGAGTGTGGTGATTTTTTTTTTTTTTAATTCTTTATTTGCAGAAAAATATCTATATAACGCTTCATATTTTTTTAGTCCATTTTTTATTATATCTTTAAGCAAAGTGTTTTTTTTTATTCGCCTCGCTAATGAATAATATTTATTTCGCTTACAGATTACTCGTCCACGAATAACGACAAATCGACTAGCATCCGATCAAAGACCAAAGCAGAATTCCTAGAGAATCTCAATGCAAAATTGGCCAAACAGGGCATCTCGGGACGAGCATTCGCAGTGCGAAATCTAATCAACAGTAAAGCATTGGTAAGAATCAAATAAATGCACACAATTTTTTTTTTCAATTTTGCACAAAATTTGAATTCAAAATTTGCTTTATGCATACAAAAAAAAACAAAATACAAATTCTAGTTGTATCAAAATCCGAAAAAATTATCACGTCCAAGTTCGCAATATCAACAACATCAGCAACAGCTACAGCGACCATAGTCGAATGGTGTCGATTTTAGAAAAAAAAACACGATGTTCCAGATCGATATAAACAAAGTAAGATTAGAACATGGACATGTTAAGTGGAAATAACTTAAACATAAAATAAAGCTAACGATGGTGTTTCTAAAAAAAAAAACAATAAGTTAACCAATGAAACAAACGTCATATCGAACATAGATGGCGCTATTTAACTATATTTTTCTTGATGTAATAGAATAACACACTTACAAACTAAAATGTAACTTTTGTTTTTATAAAGCAGAAAATATGTTTTTTGGAGCATTTTGTTTTGAGATATTCAGTTCTACATTCTAGGAAAACTAAGTTTTGGGTTTAAAATACTATAGGGTCCGCCGTCTAACGTTTTTTTTTTTTCAACTATGCTTATTTCGCGAATGGTAACACTTAGCTCATGTCTGATTTGACAGATAATTAGTTTTATACTTCCGCTGAATGAATATTGTTGTGTATACGCTTGAACAACGCTGGGAAATATTGCGGCATAATTGGGCCATTCGTTATCGGGCCATGTTGAACGAATTTTTGTTCACAAAAATTGAAGAGGAGGATATTGGCAACATTTGGTTTCAACAGGACGGCGCTACGTGCCACACAGCCGAAGCTACAATCGATGTTTTGCGCCCTGTTTCAAAAAAAAAAGTTATTTGGTGGACCCTATACTTTATTTGTGGAGAGTGTCTGCCTAAGTTGCAGCATCCTCTAGGGCACCTAACGTCAAGCGCTGGTCTGGGGCCGAATTTTGACATCAGTGAGTGAGTGAATAACTTCCGTACTTTACTGAATATGTTATACGAAGCATCGCATATCGAACGCAGTTTGTGATTGTACTGGGGAAAACTCTATTACGTTAGGTCTTGTACTTGTACCAAGATAATCACCCTTAGTATTAAATCCGTCGGATCGAAGATTCACCTCAGAGCCTGGTTGTGGCTACACACACACACAAAAAAGTGCCAAAAGAATGAAAGCAAATTGAACAGCAGGGAACGCTGAAATCTGAAACAAAAGAAAATTTCTCTTGTGAACTCGAATATTTTTGTGCTCTCTGGTACCTGTTTTTTGGCCTTCACTATTACAACGCAAATGGTTTGGAACCGAAACGTTCATGCCCATTCATCTACCAGTCTCGTGCGACATGACGATCATTCCCATCAACTTGTAGCCAGGCACTCACACATTCGATTCGCATTCACTTACTGTTGGCATTAGGCGTGTTTTATTATTGCCGTAATCTGATCTGGATCTTTAGTTTGTATGTGTTACAACAACAACACGAAATCTTTCTTTTGATTAATATCAATTTTTGTGATCCAAAAATTAGTTCGCGATATTTCTCGATGGGATAAACATCCATTCGTGAATGTTGAATAGTATATTGGCGACGATTGAAAAGGGTACTATTACGTGTCAAATTAAGAAGGATTTAACGTCATGTACTTTCAGTTATGCCACACATCAATTTTTGCCGGAAGCACCACACCTGAAAATTATCAAAATGGATAGTATTGCTTATTTTTTTGGAAGAGAAATCTTCTAACAAAAGGCCAGAACGTGCATATTTAAGAGCATCTGCTGAAGATATCATGGATCTCTAAGACAATTCGCGTCTGAGGCGTCCGCGACGTCATTGTAGAAGATCTCTTTAATATTCGTCGTTTTCTGAAATCGTTTTCAAATCGCTGGCAGGGTCTTTAAGAGTGTTGACTTGTGAATCTCTGATGACATCTTCCGATAATTGGAACGAACGCCTGTTATGCCCTCAACAGATTCGTTCATTCACTTCTTCTTCGTAGGCAGAACTTTTAGTTGGGTCCACCACCAATAGGGAGCCCTAAGCTCTGCAATTTGATATTTTTTTTTAAATAGCAGCAAATGAATGCATGTGACTCTACAAGAAATAGTAGGTGGTGGGACATGGCTCTTTAGACATATTTTAACATCTTCCCGAAAAAAATTCCGCGGTGTCACTTTGTGTCGTTTCTCGCGATGTCTGGAAACTGCTTGATTTTTGCAAACAATTCACAACAAACCGCGTAGCGCAGAAATCAACATAAATCAATTACTATTTTCCCGCGTATCAGAATGGTCAAAGTTTTAATGGAGAGATTCGATCCCCTCGTCTTTAATGATCAAGGGAAAAATTAATAAACATTACCGACGTGAGCATGTTCACTGTGGATATTAATGGCTGGTTTAAGTATAAAGGATAAGTGGGATGCACAAAACTAAAGCGCAAGGAAGGGACAGCACTACGAAACATGAAAAAATACGTGACACGTATTTTGGTCGGTAATGTTAATTTGCGTGGTTGCAGCCAAATGTAGACTGTTGGATCTGTGATCTCACTCTGACTTCTTTAAAACCATTGAAACCGATATCGCTCTAATCTCCTGCGAGGCCATCTAAACCACATGTTCAAGGATATGTTCCCCCGTCGGATTAAATGATAATTGTGAATATCATAAAATTGTGAGTTGATATTTGGTTAACTTTTTCGTAGTCCGATTCTTTTGGAGAAGAGCAATTATTTTTCGCCCGATCGGCGTGCAAAGACATAATATCGGCCGTAATACTTTTCTGATTCATATTTACAAATATTTATGTTTAAATTTATTCGGTAAATAATTTAAATTCTTATTTTTGACAAATACATCACAAAAGCTAATAAAACCTATACTTTTTCTGCCGTTTTATTGCCATACGACACCTTCAGATCTGTCGAATGTAGAACTGACTGGAAAATGTCAAACAATCACACTCTATACCATACTCGATAACTGAAACAGTAATGTTTCTCAATCTGTTTCTATCAGTTTCTCTGTATGAGACAGGTCTAGTCAGTTGATTCCTCCGCGTTACTCTTCCCTTACCCTGGGCGTCAATTTTTTTGTTAATTCTATTCGTCTATGGAACTCTTTACCGCGTCCTATTAGAAAAATTAATAACACAAAAAGGTTTAAATGAATTAAGAAAGTACATATTTGACAGTTTCCAACTTAACTTAATTTCTTCTTTTTAACTGGATTATTTTTTACTTAAAATTTGAAGTGTAGTATAAATGCATAATATTGTTGAATTAATTCGTCACCTTTAGTAGCTTTCTGCTGTAGAATATAGCAAGTGTATAGGCATTGCATATAAATAAAAAATAAATAAATAAAATAATTGCCAAACTGAGATAATTCTCTTGAAACTCGTCGCACATTTGGCCAAATATCCTTCGAACAATTTTTCGCTCGAAAGAGAGCGAGGAGATCAGCTCCTCTTTTCTGCTTATCGTCCAGCAGTTAGCATCATTCCACAGAAATGGCAGCATCAGCCTTTCATAGAGCTTAGACTTGGTCTTTTAAGTTAGGAATTTGGAACCCATTTATTGTTTCTTCGTTGAATCTCCACTAAGGTGTCACTTGAGCAGTTGATGTAGTTGATCTCCTATGTTCTAGTCGAAGGACAGATGATTGCTTGTTTGTCTAAATCATGAATTTTGTTTTGATTTCGTTTACTTCAAAACCAACCCTTCCCTTGATCTGCAATTGGCGTCAAAGCTTCTATTATGGCTCACCCATTGAGATAATAAATATTAATATCATCCGGATATCCCGGTACAAATCTGTTGAAGATAACGCGCATTCCTTGTCGATTAGTGTTATTTTTTAATAGCCTTATCGACCTCTTTTAAACTGGAAGATTGAATTTCTTCTACATATTGACTGGGCCCATGTTCTCTTTTGGCCTTACCACTTTCTCAACATGATGTTTCTTCCGCAACTGCTGGCAATGCTGCTGTACACTTCTACATTTATAGACATTGTACTCCAGACTGGCCACTGACCATCACCAACACCCTCCAAAAACTCAGCTGTAGGAACAAACCCAAACTATTTTCGGTTCCTGGACGGGAGGTCATTGACACTAACGAAAAAGCCGACAAACTGACCATAAAGTGCTCTGAAACTCCCTTTAATGGACCTGTACCCTTCTGCTGCAACCCCAATCAGCAGTCAATTGGGCTATAAAAATCTGGGAGCATTCGAAATGTACCTCAACCGCCAAGGTCTAAGACCTGCCCTTCAACAACAGTGCCAATAGATGTCTAAATTTAAGTCGGCATGAGTCATCACGATTTAATGTATTATCTAAATAAGGATAATATATCTAGAACCATTGGGTGCCGATGAATTAATAAATTGCTCTGCTGGCCATCCTTGCGACATTTCTGACAAGAAGTCACAAAAGACCTTTTGGATCGTCGTGCCGTACTCCACTTTAGGCAAGTCTGCTTTTTTTAAAACATCAGCTGTGGCTCTCTTTGACTATGTCAAGTGTCATCAGTAGAATATGATTGGCATAAGACTCATTGTTGCTAAATTATTAGACCATTAAAACGTTATTTTTATGGACAAAAGGTGGGGGTAACTGTAACAATATATTGAATTGTTTATCCTGCGGAAATATGCGCACCTTATTGATTGATTCTTTTTGAGTTTGACTCTCAACTCCATAGATTAGTGTCTATCGATATTTTCGCTGAAGTCACGCGTCTTGGCTTTTTGGATTACAACTCTACACATGCAACTACCTCGCTATACATTCCATCTATTATTTAATTCACGAATCTTGTCAAAAGCTATTCGAGACGCGGTATAAGAAAAAAAAATTTAAAGGTTCGGCAATATAAAAGGGTCCTTTCTCTGAAAATAGAAAATCACGTAAGTTGTCCACGTTCACATTATAGCGAAATGGCAATAAATGTTCTAATGCTACCAACGTTCAATCCAATGAGCATAAAGAAATATTTATGTAGGAATATCCAGGATGAGCCTCCAATCTGTAGGAATTGATCCTTCCAAGAAAAACACAACTCTGGTATTATTTTATTTGCGAATGATAAATAAAACAAGCTAAGTGACTGTACTCCTCGAGATCCAACTGCAACTGATCTATTTCAAAGTCAAACTTGCAAGAATATCGCGTGTGTCCCGTCGTCGTTTCTATGTATATAAGTCCTGTCGTCCTTATGTACAGTCTATTTACGTTCCAGTTCGATCGTCGTTTGGTATATACTTCTGTATGTCCAGGTTGTTTACTTTCCGGTTCACTGTCTTTTGCATGTGTTCGTCCAGGTTGTTTATGTTCTTTTTGATATATCCTAATGATACATGTTGGTGCATGCATCCTATCGTCAGTGTCGTCGTCCGTCTCCTATCTCCGTCTACTCCTATCCTACATGTATTTAAGTTCGGATATACAAATCCTCTATGATAATAAGTGCTAAAAAAATCAGAAGCCACTGTCCACTATTTCTCTGTCTACATCGACAGTGAACACTTACTTCCATTTTCTGGGATATAACAAAATGAAGTAACTGTTATGAACTTCACTCAAGAAGCATTATAGGTTTGCTTTACTAAGTTTTATATAACATTTTTTGATTTAAAAAAAAAAAACTAAATTTCTTTAAATAAAAAACTTACTGTGCGAATACAACCCTTTTGCCAGCGATAACTATTTAACAGCTTTACAATAATTTCGGCCGCTTTAACCAGCTCAATTTTTTTTTGTTTTCATTTTATAAATCACTTTTACTAATCAACTTATTTTCATTACAGCCCGATCCTCGATTGTGTCACGAATCCTTGATGGATCAAATAAAACGTGGCGCAAATCTTAAGCGAAATCAAAAAATTAACGACAGAAGTGCCCCGAAAATACACTAAACAATAAAATTATATATTTATACGCTAAACTATACTTAAAGTTTAAGAAAGAAGAAAAAAAAATATTATTTGTTTTAAGTTGAATTTTGTTTTATTTTTATTTCTATTTGTTTAATGAAATTTACTAACTTATTATTTATTCATAAAAAAAAAAATCGATTAAGCATACAGCAAAGAAAATTAAATTAAGTTTAATTTATTTGTTTTTTTTTTTTAAAAAATACAAAACAAAAAACTGAAGAAAAAAAAAAATAATTGAATTAATAAAAACTTATTCAAGTGGAAGACAATGTTTTAGTTAAAATTGGTTTTCTCTTTTTGTGTAATTAATTTTTAATAATAAAAAAAAAACAATAAAACTCTTATTTAAGAATTTAAATTAATCCTGTTTACTAAATGAAAACGTAAAAAAAACATATACAAACAACAAATATACCGAATAATAAATAAAATATAACTAACTATATATACATAGATATTGTGAACAAAACTATGAGCATTGTATGAATTTATTATTAACAAAATAAAATTTTAAAAACAAAATTACATATGTGGAAAGAGTATTATTTATTTTCGTCTTATATAGTTTTTTTTTTTGGAAAAAAGAAGAGCTTAAATTAAAAGAATGTAATTTTTATATTTTAATGTGGAATGAATTCTTAAAAGGACTATATAAACGTGTAATTAATTTTTCAATTTTTTCCTACATCACATGCATTGGCAACCAACGTGATAATAATATTTTGTATGAGTACTTTTTTTATTGAAAGAATATATTTTAAAGAAAATAATATAATTCATTTACTACATATTAAAACAATTTAAATTGAGGAATTTTTTTCCTAAGTCTATTGAAGTAGATATCTTGCGTTTTTGAGCAGTTAACAACATATCCTTTTTGAAACCTTTTATTGAATGTGACCACATTTTTGTGTCACGCAATTTATTAAAGCCGAGTTTAGAAAAACAAAGTACATACTTAAACAAATTATATGAAGGAGATGTCAATTGAAAACTCAAATTAAATGTAATAAACCGGTATTTGATTAATTTCTATATATATTTGTGTATCATTAATGTCACTATTTTGACGGCATTACAAAAAAATAAGAAACAAAAAACAACTAAATAAAATTAAAAGTCTGAATTCATTAAAATTTTGAAAGTTTCAAAGAAAAAAATACACATGTTAAAGCCTTCTGTGGAAGGACATTTTTCAATGTTAAAAAAATTTCCCGCAATTGTTTGTGTGATTTTAGATCAACTTCAAGGTGTAGAGATTGTACTAAAAGTGAAAAGAAGTAACCACCGTGATTATGTCGTTAAATAGGAGCTCCCTACTTATTTTGTTTGCGACGAAGTTGTGAATAGGATTGAGGAATGGGAACACTGGCAAAAAATTTGCGGTTAGACTATGCCTTCTTCAGTCATGGCTTTATGTATGTTTGATCTCCTTATTTTTTCTATACTTATGATCTAAAGTCTAACCTTACCTCGTGTTTGATGTTGTGTTGTACACAGTTTGTCGCTACTATTACAATATATTTTCTATTTTTAGAACCATCCTTGTGACATGTGGGATGTTGTATAAAAATCCAAGATGTTCACCCCATTCATTGACTTCACTTGTGCTATCTCAGAAACCGATGGATAAAATGCGATCGATTTTATTGTAGTCATCTGGTTTGCTTTTGCTGTCACAATACATACACATTTTTTTTTAAAGCAAATTTCAATTTTAATGATATTTGCTTTTGAACACTTTCTTACCGACATTCGCACATTCGCTCATTTACTGCCGACGCGACGGTTTGCGTGATAGGAAGAAGTTAAAAATCCAGTGAAACTCCTTTCGCAGTCAATGCGCCGGATTCGATGTTTGGGTGATTATTATTGCTCGAGAGCTGTCACTGTCACTCCGAGTTCATCGCATCACACATCGTCCCCCATATACCAGCTGATAAGCTTTGCGCTCGAAAACTTGAGATAATTTTACATTCGCTATTTCCATGCTCTCCGCACATTCACTTGTCTGAGAGAGCATAGAGTGCCTAACAATTTATTTCATTGACTTTTAAACTAAAAAGTTTTGCTACTTGTTTTGCAAAGACGCATGAAAGCGTCCGCTGCTGTGCGCGTATGTTTGTTTTTGTCTCACAGCAAGATAGAATACACGTATACTATAAACACCGCATTGACGGTTACGGAGTATAGCTGTGTCAATCGTGATTGATTCGATCTTGTTGACCCGATCACAATTAGGTATTGGTTATTGCAATCGCATAGACACACATCAATCATTCACAGAGTCAATGCTTTTCTCGCGCAACTGGCTGGTTGACGTATCTTGATATGCCACTTTAAGAAAGAGCGAAACAAGTTTAGTTCTGCAAAAAATGTGTTTCAAATTTATGCATTTATTTGGCTGTACTAAAGACTCAATGAAGGATGATTGGGATTTCTGTTTGTATTGATATTGAATAAACCCAGCGGGAAAAAGATTCGTCCGATATGCATTCTGAAGCAATCCTAGGAAGTAGAGAATGCATTCCCCTAGATTGCGCCTATAATTTCCTTTTTATTAAGGCATGTCCGCGGACGGAAGCAATACAAAACTGGTTTTCAAAATATCTAGAACGCCTGACTCGGAATGTTTCTTCAATGCATCGCAAGAATCAATCCAGAATGAATCTGGCAGACGTATTTAGAATGCATCTAAAAGATGAATCCAGAATGTATTGTGGGGATGAACTTAGAATAAAATTCAAGAGAAATAAAACAGCGAAATACAGTGACTCACAAGTGCATTTTATTCAATAATATTATTTTTTAATTCATATGATTTATAAACTTACAATATTGAAAATAGTATCGAAATTGTCAGCTGCTTCTCCCTTGGCAGGATCTATGGAAAAATTAAAACATATTTTGAAATCAACTTATGGCACTTAGTTTTATAAAATGGTACTTACCTAAAAGTGGCGAGGCATCTGGGGAATAGGGCACAGTAACTTGGTGGCTGCATTAAAGCTAAAATGAGTTGTAATAATTTATAATTGCTATTTAGTAATGAGATGGCAAAACATACTTGGCGAATTTTGATCAATTTCGTTATTTTGCAGTACATTTTTTCGGAAAATAAATAAAAAGATCCATTTATTCGGCAGTTTTTCAGGCGAAGCTTAGAACTTGTTAATATAATAAGTAAAGTACTTACCAGGCAATATTTACTATCCCATATTTTTTTTAAAACTTTGTGATTATATCTATTTAAATGTTTATAAGACAATGAACAGCGAAGCAACTGCGCAATACAAATAACACTGATGTGAATCACAATATCCGAAAGTCATAATAGAATGCAGGCACAAACCGGTTACGCCAAGTACGCGACAGATAATAATATGCCTTATCCCAATTTTCCCCGCTGGGAAGCAATACAAGACTCGTATCTGTCATTGAATGGTTGATTGCAATGACCAATTCATTTTTTCAAGCAATACTTGAATGATTCGATCATTAAATTTGAACGACTCACACAGCTCTATGACGGAGGCCAATATAGACCACCTTTCTACTTTTTCATACTTTCACAACCAATTGCAAAGCATATGTCATTGCAGTCAGCCTTGGGAGATTTATAGAGAATTTTAAAACTGAATGATTTAAAACAAAATTCAAAACGGCAATCTGACTTCGTCGGTGACAGCGCAATAGTCAAAGTTCCGACGGGTTCTATGGGTCGGCAGATGCAAGTCTTAACACATGCACGGCAACGATGGATTCTATAGGTCGGGGCCTTAGAGGTGCTATCAGACTTGTCATACGACAAAGTGACAAATTTATCAACGACAATGCGACTTCGATTGTTCACAAAGAAGAGAAACACGTATTCAAGGAGAGAAAATATGAGTCCGTTCCATAAAAGTTTGCATTGAAGCACTCTAAATTCATATCGATCGAGTTTCATTTTTCGATCGCGGTCTAAATTCACGCAGCCTTATTTCACGGAGCCATTTTTAGCGTACCTCTGCTAATACCTACCTTTTGCATACACACAACAAATGCAACAGCAGCAGCTGTAATACATCAAGCGTTTATGTAATTGTTGCTGACAAACCAAATTTTCGTAGTTCATGTTTGGGCAAATATTCACTTATCTTTTGTGGAAATATTGGGATCCATGCAGTTATAAACTTGTCAAGCTAAACCAATACATCCACAAATGGCATGCTTTGTTTGCTTAACTGATGCGCAAAATATGCAGCCATGATACGTTATGGAACTATTTGCTTCGCATCGGTTTTAAGCAAATTTTAATGGAACTGTTGACGTTGCATAAAAACCGCATCGAAACTTTTTGGAATTCCGCCTATATCTTAAATAAATCCGTTTACCAAGCCATTCCGCGACACATGCGGTATTAATTTTAAAATATTGGCTTCAATCGTTGCTAAGACTTGCTTATAATTGATTTCTCCAAATGTACATATTTGGCTTTGGAGTGACACGTATTCGATGTTAAAGTGCGATGGTCTCTTTTTCAAATTATCGTTCTTGTGAAATTCCAATTGAAGGCTTAATTGCTTATCTCCATGCTTGTAAAAACTTTCTTTTACAGAAAATAGCTTTACCTCATTAAGAATAACGAGACGAGAGTCACAACCATACTTTATTGCCGAACCGAAAGACCAATGCTTATGATATAAAAAGAGAGCAGAAGCAGACAAATGTTGCCATTTTAAAGGTGCATTTTTGCATAATTTACAACATCCATCGTTAGTATAATAGCTGCGGTCGACCTCGTTACTTGTTTGTGGTTTTGTTTTTGTGGTAGACCTTGTCAATTAACTTAAATGAAAAATTGCCTAACATCTTCTTACTGCTTATCTAGATTTGCCTCGAATTTCTGTCTGCTCAAAAGCGCGTGCTAATGGTTTTTGAATTGCATTCAATACGTTGGATGGAATATTATATGCGACATTGACCAGTGGTATGAGTTAACATTTCAGTTGTAGAGCAGTTTGTCAATTTCATTTCAGTCTATTTGTGAGTTAAAGTTCCGAGTCGATAACGAGTCTCTTGTTAGTCAATCGTTTTTGATTGGTTAAGTGACTAATGTGACTATAACTAAAAATAAGAAACAACGCGTTCCAATAACTTGTTGGAATTGAACTAACAGGCGATTATAATGTAGCTGCTGTCCTATTTACTACAGCTTACATTCTATCAGCCATTTTGAAGTTATTCGAGAGCTTTTGGCAAACAATCCTTTGTGGCGAGATTTAACTTTGGGGAAAAGGAACGAAAATTTTATAATTGAAGATATAAGATCTCGTGTATTTTATGGATTCTTGTTAATCAACTCTAAAGAGTCGTTTTTAAGAAACCTGCAGGCTAGATAAGTTAAGGTGTCAAATTTAAATTTCTCTTCTTTGAGCCGGAAAGAGGATACGAACTCAATATTTAACTATATGTAATCATTTTGCGTAGACGGAATGACAGACTTGTTTGGTAGACATGGTTGGCACTTTTTTTTAGGATCGCTATCAAATACAAAATTTTGATTTGGTAAATGAAAGAAAAAATTAATTGATGTACAATAAGGAGACCAATCAGGTTATTGATAATCGTTGCTCCCACTATATTCTATATATATACTATATTCTTCCTCTTCTATCCTTTTAAATCGATGCGGTTATGATCAGAATTATAACCCTCCTACTTTTCTGAACCCGCTTTGTTGATCTCAAAAACCATCTGCAGGCTTCCCGTCTTTATATTCACTAATGCCAATAAATAAAAAGCTGGCATTTGTATAATTCAGGAGCTCTTCAGGCCTGTCACCCTTTCGGGCTTATATAGAAACGGATATTAGCATTGCCTTTTCGATGGGGTTTGTCGGGTTGCTCCATTAAATATGTCAAAACCACCTGAACTCCGGTATTACTCCTGCAGTCTTGCGTAGCATCTTCATCGCAGTTGCTGTCAATTTTTCATCATTGCGAACCGTATGTAAACGCCGGACGAACAAATGCGTTGTAGAGCCTTCCTTTCAGCTTTGAGGGACAGTCTTCAGTCGCAGACGATAGCAGAGATTTCCTATGACATACACGATGATTGATCCACGAGTTGCTTCTCTGTTGATCATAGATGAACTCTCCGCTAATGGGAATAACTTTTTCATTTCTAGAAATGTTTGGAATAGATAGAATTGGCCTAATATGATACCCATTCTACTCTAAAACGTCTAATCAAACATTGCTCATTGCAAAGTAGCATCTAACTCTCGTCTTTGCTCCCTCGTAACTTCACCCATATCCAGATCCCTTGGTGGTCTATCAAATGCTTTATCTACATCAACCAGCAACATTTTCAAATATTTTAAGGAGATATAACGGTAATTAACATAGTTTCGAGCATCATCCTTTCCAAAGGGTGAAATATGCTCTATTTTGTATTCTATGACATTCATCCTGCACCGCCCAGGTCATAAGCCACCAAACTAACATCTATATATATAAATCCGTTGAAGTTATCAAATCATAGCATTTGACTATTTCCCCACTATAGTCAATTTTTTAAAGATTAAAACGTTTCACTTCGCGATTTGGCTTTGATTTTTAAAAAATATTTGGAATGACTTAAGGTTTGATCAGACGGTCATCCAAACTTGTCATCCGGATGACACCCTGACGTCACTATAACGTAGAATTTATTCTAAAGTGGTAATCCCGTCTGAAATAAACAAGTTTTCTGACGTCTGCATGTCATCCGAATGACAAGTTCGGATGAACGTCTGATCGTACCTTTAAGGTTGAGGTTAACAAACTCCTTTCGAAGCTCTTTGGTTTGAAGCAAATTCCCGGCAGAAAAACCTCTCAATAATTTGAAACTGCGGGCGACTAATGCAAAATTTAGTTGTTTCGACAAAAGCGAAAAAGTCATTGCTACCCTTCGCAACCACATACAAGAAAATGAGGTACAAAAGTCGCTCTGATTGAGCTCGAACTTCAGTCAAACATAAGCAAATTCGGTTCAATAGTTCAGCATCTGAAATGTCTCTACATTTTGTTATTAAGTGACTTATTTATCTATCTATGGCTGTGGGTCGCCTGTATAGTCTTAAAAAAATCTTACATGAGTAGCAATACTTAAACTTTGGAGTTAAGAGTTCATGTTGGATCGAGTTCATCAAATACACTAGTTCCCTTCATTACTCGCGGTGGCGAGATGACAAGTCATTTAAAGACTCTCTCCTCACAAACGGAAAAGTGTCCTTTCCTTTTGACGCAAATTTCATTCAAAAAAAAAAACTAAAATAGTAGAACAAAGTGTGTAACCAATTGAACTGATACATTTTTAAATCTACAAAACAATTATTTAACAAAAAAAAAAACATGTTTAACCAAAAAATTAATAGAAAAAAAATAAACAAAATTTTAATCCTCCTAAAGACTTACTAACAATCTTTACACCACTACCTAAAATACTTTTAGCACTAAGAAACTAATACAACTCTGTATCCGAATGTTAATAGTAAATTTAAATAAACGAAATTACTAAAATCATAAAACTAAACAAAAAAAAAATAATAAGCTTACGCCAACAGCTGTTCAATTTCACCAATAAAATTGCATTTAATTTCTTCTGTTCTCAGTTCCTGCAATAATAAGATTTTTTAATAAATTGATTAGCTTACAAGACAAAAACTCCTGCAGTTCCACCGAATGCATTTTCAGAATTTTTTCTTTTCTATTCTCCTTCAGAATCACATCAATACTATTATATCATTCTACCTTCCTTGACATATACATATTTTTAAAAGTACATAAATTATTCATTTATCGATTAGCTAGAGGCTATTATATAAATGTATTTCCGTTAAACAAAAAAAAAAAGAAACATAAAACCGAAATATATACATAATGATTAATCACTTTATTTAATAAGTTACTTTGTATATAAAATATATTTTAAAAAATTAAAATTTGTATTTTATTTAAATTTGAATTTATTTTTAAATTGCATAAATATAAATATTTACATACTATATTATATTGCTAACAATAAAAAATAAAACAATAACTATACCTAATTCTGTGTATCTTTTGTAATTGGCTAATTAATCCCATTACTATTATCGCGAAATAAAAACAAAAAAAAAACCTTCAATAAATTTGTATTAAAAATAATTCTTATATTGATTATTGTCAAGCTAGATATAAAAATAAAAATAAACATTAATTATAAATATAAATACATGTATGTGGAATATCATTATGAAAGTCTGTAATAAAACAAAACAAAAAAAAAATTATATGATATGACAACAAAAATGGCAACTTACCGTTTGGAGGTGAAATAAAACAACACATGAAATGTGAAACTAAATATTTTGTATTTTATTCTCTTAATTACTTTTTGCGTTTCTGTGTTTTTATAATGAATAAGCAGTTAGCAAAAAATTGAGTTGAAATTTTGTAATAAAATGTCTGTTCCTTTGCTTTTTCAAGTAACTTCAAGTATCTTCCTAAATTTCGAGGAGTAGGGACAAATTCTCTCAGGAAATGCTGAAGTTAGGAACGCGTTTGTATTTAGTAAGTTATAGTAACCAACCATACCACTTTACAGAAATACATGAGAAAACTAATTTATTTACATCTTTAGGCTTTCTAACTCGCACCTTAGCTGATCTGCGTCTTAGCACAAATACCATCGGGGACATACGGGTCCACAAAGCTCTGTCAACTGGTGTTGCATCATCATCCATTACAAGTGCACGGGCAGAACGAACAAATGTTGCACTTCCTGGGCTCATACTCGTGCGTGAGTCCATTACTTCCGATTTCCGTCCGTCAGTACAGTACTACTATCCTTTCTGATAGAAGCACATTAAGCCTGTGCATGTGGAGACAGGGCACGGGCAGACACAAGTGCTTGAGGAGGGTTATGTCTCTTTACGATTTTGGATCAGTAGAAGATAATCCCTGCTCGCCCGATTGTTTGCTATCGTTGGTGAGACTTCCACCGAGAGCCCATCGAAGTGCTTAAACATTCAGCCTTTGATCACTCCAGTTACTTCCTTTTCCTCTTCCGCCGTCCTTTAGTAAGGTTCAACGCGGAGCCAGCCGTCAGCAGCGGTGCAGTGAGTAGCAACCTTTACTTACTTACTTAACGAGCTCCCGACCCGTGAAGAGTCTCTGCCTGAGATACGGCTGCCTTCCACCCTCTGCGATTCCGAGCACGCTGCTTCCAGTTGTCCAGACCAAGCGCTCTGGCATTAGCGATGGCTTGGTCTTTAAAACGGAGGTTCGGTCTTCCTTGTCGTCTCGAACCTGGGGGCTGGGATTCGAAGATCCTCTTGGCTGGAGCGTTATTGTCCATTCGCTTGATATGGCCGAGCCAATGTAGTCGACGAGTTTTAGCTTTTCGGACTACATCCACATCTTGGTACAGCTCATAGAGTTCGCGGTTGTATCATCTCCTCCATTCGCCCTCCTCGCACACTGGACCAAATATCCGTTGAAGGATTTTTCTTTCAAAGGATCCCAGTATTAACTCTCCTTTCCTGCTTATCGTCCAGCACTTGGCGCCGTATAGCAGAACTGGCAGGATAAGCGTTCTGTAGAGCATGCACTTTGTTCTTCGAGTTAGGAGTTTTGAACCCATTTGTTTTGCCAAACCGAAGTAGCAGCGGTTTCCTAGGGTTATTCTCCACTAAGATGCCATTTGTGGAGTCGATGTTTACCCCGAGGTAGATGAACTCCTTAACTACCCCGAAGTTGCTGCTATCAACAGTGACATTTTGTCCTAGTCGGTGGACAGATGATTGTTTGTTTGTTGATAGCATATATTTAGTTTTGTCCTCATTCACTTCAAGGCCAACTAGTTGCGCCTGTTCTTCAATAGCCGTGAAAGCCTCTATCACGGCACGCTGGGATCGACCGATGATATCTATATCGTCCGCATACCCCAGCATTTGGACTGATCTGTTGAAGATAGTGCCTTCCGTGTTGACACCTGCCCTGCGCACTATCTGCTCAAGAACAAGATTAAAGAAATCACACGACAGCAAAAAATCGGTCCTGCCAAAATCGGTCCATCTTTGGGGGAGTTCCGACGAGCTGCTGCACATTGCAACGCGTGTTATCCAGAGTCACGCGACACATCTGGATCAGTTTTGACGGGATCCCGAATTTGGCCATCGCCACAAAAACCTCCAGACGATGAATGCTATCATATGCGGCTTTAAAGTCGATGGATAGGTGGTTTGTCTCGACTTGAAACTCGTTGGTCTTTTCCAGGATTTGCCTTAGTGTGAAGATTTGGTCTACAGTTGCCACACTGGTACGTGCCGATTAGTGTGTTGCAGGAAGGTTTGAGATATTCACACAGTACGTTGGATAGGATCTTATATGCGACATTAAGCAGGGATATTCCTCGATAGTTCTGGCAAGACATAGGATCGCCTTTTTTGTAGATGCGACATATGGAACGGATGCTTTCCTCCACCCAAACTTGGTTGATGATTGATGATCATGCGCCCTACCATAACATCACTTCCGTATTTGAAAAGCTCTGCAGGTAGACCATCAGAGCCGGCGGCCTTGTTGTTCTTTAGCTTTTTTATAGCTAAGCCAACCTCTTCTATACTGGGCGGAGGGACTGGTTCTTCATTGACTGGACGCGGGTTCTCTTCTTGCCCCATCACTCTCTCTACATTTTGTCCGTTAAGCAGCTGCTGGAAATGCTGCTTAAATACATCTACTATTCCCTGCGCGTCGGTGACTAGGTTTCCATCGCTGTTACGAAGAGCCTGTGTTCCGGTCTTAAAGCCAGCAGCAAGTTGCTTGGCTTTCTTATAGAACTTCCGGATGTTGTTTCGGTCGCGGGACTCTTCGATCTCCTTGAGCTGGGAGACTGCGTGCTCTCTTTTCTTTCTACGCAGGATCTTCTTCTCCTCCCGTCTCCTGGCTCGGTACTCATCCCTTGCTGCCCTTGTTTTCCTCTGCAGCGTTCTGATGTGTGCATCTTCTGTCACCTTTTTCCTGTATACGCATACATCATCAACCTTTACATGCTCATTTTGCCGAATGAGTCGGACAAAGACCCACAAGAGTCGCTTGTGGGTTCAATGAATGTTTTGGCTTCCAGAATACTCCTGCCTCCTGCCACAGACGAAAAAAAACAAGGATGGATTTTGGCACTTTTCTCTAATTCATCGCTTGTGCCTAAATTACAATGCGATGGAGATAAATATTTTGTGAAGGATCAGGAAGTTGGAGTCGTAGAAAGAACTATTACACCTACATGTATTGTACGAATAATTCGGCCCTAGCGAGGTATCCGTCGGAACGGAAAATTTTCCGCAACATACTCTGTCGGAGACCCCAATTTCATTCGAGACATGCGACAAATGTTAGATTCTGATAGGGATGTGCAAAATTTACCAATATATCGAAAAGCCGATATATGTCGACGCATATTTGTATTTACAGTACTTTAAACTTATATATGCCGAGAGAATGGAGGCATTTCATACTTAATACAAGAAAGTATGCCAATAAGCTTGCTAGCGTTAGTTAGGAACCAATTTTCGAGTTATTGATATTTATATTGAATGGATAAAAATCGATATATTTTCGAAATAGCCATCTCTATGTTTGATATGTTCAAATAAATAACCGAGTTGTCAAAAAAGTGCTAGACATTAAAATGTGTGTTTTCAAAATCAACAAGAAATGGATATCGCAGCTTTATTTATGGAAGCAGAATCAAAAGAATTAAGTGCGCAGAAATAAGGAAAAAAACGAGGATATCGAGAAACAAAAGTAAGATCAGTGATCTGGCTGATGCGGCGTAAGTTATCCTATTATATATCTTATATTTGGAAAACTTAAGAGTTAACTTACAGATTTAAAAATTAACTCTTCCCTTTACAAGTCTGCATAAGCATATACAAAAATGGCTATCCTGCTTGGAGGAACTTTAAATAAATAAATAGAAACCGCAATTCAAAGCAAAAAAGTACTGGTTGGTCTGAAAATGTATCCCAAAATACAGCAAAAGCTTCTGGTGTCTCCAACACAAAACTCATCAGAAGTTCATATTGGCTGGTGCTTGTTTATTTGCTCTTGCCCTGAAAACAAAGTAATAAATGCAAAAAATTTCTTTTCTAATTTTTTTTTATTTCTATTGTTTACTTTTTTTCACTACTAAGCTGAAAATCGGAAGAAAATTCCGCAAACACTTGCTGTCGGAGGATATTGGACAAAAATTGGTTTGAAACTGTCACAAATGTCACTGAAAATGCACTTCATCGCACTGCACCGTAGATCGTAGGTGTGCGTTATTTTCTGTCAGAACAATGTTCCGAACAGAGGTTCCGAAGAATAATTCGAATTTTCCGTTCCGACGGATACCTCGCTAGGGCCGATTGCGGTTATCACTGCAGACCTCTGATGCGTGGCAAAGAGAAGTTATTTTCCGATGCAAGAATCCCTGTATGTGAAAATTCCACTTCAAATTGGACTATGAAATGTTTAAGCGGAATATTCGATATTTAAAAGAGTCCCTTCCTGTTTCATTTTGCTTTTTTATTATTTCTATTTAAATGACTTTTACGTCATTTTCGTTTGGTAATCCGGAAGACCACTCCGATGCGGGATGCCAATCAAACAGGCACACAATTTTAATTCAAATTTGAAGTGCATTTGTGGATATGTATTTCCAACCGCTTCAGTGCCAATCTGATGACGATAAAGGGGATGGAAGACAAATAGTATTAGTCATTGTAATATGTTTGTATAAAACCCAATAGTTAAATTTGGCAATAACTTTCTGGTAATCTCGTCAAAATTGAAGAGTTATTAATTCCATGAGCAACAAATATGACATTTATGAGCTTAAAATATGTTTGTGCTTCTGGTTTTGATTCTGAATTCAAAAACTGCCATTTAAGAACCAAACCAATGTTTTCAGAAGAGTCTGGACCCAATGTAGTCGTTTCTTTTCAAATTTTCCAAAAATCGATTACATCTTTCAAACAATTTCCCAGATTGTAATGTATTTTACTTCCGTCGAAGGACCTCTTAAATTCCATCAATTTGAGGTATTCTTGGTGCATATTCTTTTAGGATTTTTGAAGATATTCGAATTTTAGTTTTAACGACTTTCTGATCTTGAATGTCCTTTTCGTCCGTATTCCATTTTATGCAAAAAAAAAACACTGGATTATTTATTCCAAAGGGGTTAAATTGCAGCTCCGAAGCGGCCAATTGACATCGCCAAGGAATTTGGTGCGCAAAAAAACGATTGTGACATGGACTGTGTGGCATGGCATGATCCAGAGGTCGTCCAATTCCTTGCCTTTCAGTAAAAAAACAGTCGGCTAATATGGGTCTGTAACGCCCACCGTTGACCGAAGCGTTGCTTCCAGCCTCATTTTCGAAGCAAAATGGTCCAATGATGTCACCACCCCATTCACAACCCGCACACGGTGACGGCGTCGGGGACAATAAGTGTTGTCCACTAGCATAACAAATTTTTCCCAACGTTGTTCAAGCGTAAAGCGACTCACTTCGTTCCGTGGAGGTATGATACTAACTTTCTGTCATACAAACTTGTAACATTTTTTCCTACCAAAAAACGCCCAAATAATTTGGCATAATTACCAAGAATTTTGGCCTTCTTTCTAAAATTTGTTGGGCCTTTTTTCCATTTAAGAAAACTAAAAACCGCCCAAAAAAATCTTTTGGGAAAAACGTTCAAAAACTTTTTGTTTTTTTGCCAAAATGTTTAATAGAAAAGAAAAGAGCTATAGAAAGTTGCATTTTATGAGCCATTATACAGGGTGTTTTTTTTAGAGGTATTGAACTTCGAATTTAAATAAAACACAAGAAAATCGTTTTAATGTCCATCAATTTGGCTTTATTGAAAGGATAATTTTATGTCATTATTGTTTAAATATGATTTCAGGCCTGTGACCGTCACGGCTGGTTCGAAGAAAGACAAGTCTAGAGGTCCAATTTTCAACCACTTTTTCAAGCATATGTCGGCAATAACGCCACGAATGTTGGCTTCCAAGTCCCCTAACGTTTCTGGTTTGTTGGCGTAGGCGATCGACTTCTCATATCCCCAAAGAAAATAATCCAATGGTGTCAAATCACACGATCTTGGTGGCCAATTGACAGGTCCATTCCGCGAGATTATGCGCTCATCGAATGTTTCCTTCAATAAATCGATTGTGAAGTGCGCTGTGTGGCCTGTAGCGCCGTCTTGTTGGAACCACATGTCATCCACATTAATGCCATCCAATTCGGGAACAAAATAGTCGGGTATCATGGCTCTATACCGGTCTCCATTGACGGTAACTGACTCTCCAGCATCATTTCGGAAGAAGTATGGCCCAATGACTCCACCAGCATGTAGAGCACACCAAACAGTCAGTTTTTGTGGATGTAATTGCGTTTCAAGGGTCTCATGTGGATTCTCTTCACTCCAAATGCGGCAATTTAGCTTGTTGACGTAGCCATTGCAATGAGCTTGCGGTAAGCTTCGCGAACTGAACCATTATTTTCGAAATAAATTTGCACGATTTGCAAGCGTTGTTCATTTGTCCTGTTCATGATGAAATGACATTAGAGTTGCCAGATTCGACCACAAAATTTCAGTTTTATCTCTATTCGAAAAACCAACCTCTAAAAAAACACCCTTTATATGGCTCTCTGAAATTACGCCAAAAAATTGATATGAAAAAATCGCCCAAAAACCTCCATACAAAGTTTTGGAATTTTTTCCAGAAAAAAACGCTCAACAAATTTGTTGGTGTCTTTTTCCAAATTGAAAAGGTATCGGTGCAGGGAATTTATTCTACAACAATTTTTGGGCTCAATTTGCATACTAAATTTGGAAATTATGCCAAAAAAAAAATACCTTTTTCTGGGGCAATTTCCATTTCACTCTTTGGCTCTTTTTCATAAAATTTTGGAGTAATTTCCTAACTTTCTAATGTATTTTCCTTTTTATTTTTTGGCGTTTTTTAAACACTTTTTGGCGTAATTATAGTATAGCTTTGTTCAATGAGGCTTTCCAGCTCAGTACAAAGCATGTAAATTAAAGGTTTTCGTGTTCAATGAGAAAAGTTTCTGTCCAGCTCATGTTTGCTTTTTGTTCAATGACTCTGCTCCGAGCAGAATTTTTGCACTTTCTTTCGAGGTAGAACAGATTTGTGAGAAACGTCAAAGTCAGTTGTGATTGCAAATTAATTGTTTTGTCGTCGAAGTGAAAAGTTGTTTGTTGATTAGAACAAATCGAAATATCTTTTGATAAAGGCCAATCGGTTGTTGTAACAGTATTTAACAGTAAGTTCATGATTAATGTTCATTAATTCACGATTTATACTAAACTTGTAAACTCAAATAATTATCCAACAATCGAAAATGAAGTTGTTATTTTTGACAACTGACATATGGCTGTATTTTTTTGTTCTACCTTTGATCTGACATTTTCCACAAATTTGTTCTTTTGAACAAAGCTAATATGTAGACTGATCATGTCTAGGACCCTTCAGTTGGACGAACGCCAAGCAGGTTCACACACCTTATCAAATTATCTGCAGATGTATTTGTTTTCTGCATAAGCTAAAGTCTACCAGGCAACTGCAAATTTTAGTTTTAGTTTTATAAAATTTTTAATTTAAAATTAATAATTGTTGTGCTCTCTCTTAAAGTGCCAAGGCAGATACAAATTTGTCCACCATTGACGTCCGATAAAATGAGATTTCACTGTACTTGCTAACGTTTTTTTTGAAAGAATTTACCTACCCGTTTGTTTAAATCTTTTCACGCTATAATTGCTAAATTAAAATTTGACTAATTTGGCAGTCTAACTAATTTAGCAGTCTCGCTCCGCTCATTAGCATTCACGAACAATATCCGCTTCCGATTCACGACGTACAGTCCAAATTTAATTGGAAGAATATTATTTAAAACACCTATTACCATTTATAAGTATAAAAATTATTCGCAATTTAACTCTCCAAATAGGATTGCAATTGTACAAATTATTAGCCTGCTTGTCATACAGACGCAGCAAAACAAAACAAAAAACAAATAGATAATCAGTGAAATTGTTTTTAAAATTAAAAATTTAGATTTATTAAGGCTCCCAACTAAATAACCGTCTTAACATTACGTTACATTTTCTCGTTAAAAATATGGAATATCATTGTGGTTGTAAAAGATGAAAAATAAAAAAAAAATAAAAAAATGAGAAAAATTAACAAGTAAAACAATTCTTATAAACTTTTTCTCTTATCAATCGGTTTTTTTTTTGTATCGACTGTCTTTTGAAGCTACACTTGGTTACAATTTACTTCTTAATTCTATGTACAAAGTTAGGCGTTTCTTAATCGTTGTTAGACTTTTCCCAGAAAACCGTGTGTGTAGGCCTTTTTCCGGTAGCCCTTTACGGCGAACAGCTTAAATGCAACAATCATCATGCCAATACAGAATCCATAGAGCAGCATGCCCATTCTCATATCCATGTCGGAGAAGACATTCCCCACCATTCGTTTTTGTCGAATTTTCTCAATGCTGCCATAAAGAATCTCGGGATTTTCCAATCCGAATCGACTTATGTAATTTGGATTGTTGATATTTTTAAGGAAACTTAGAACGGCGGAACGATTCCAGGTTGTTGTTGCTTTTGGATCAGAGGTACTGCCGTTCACTTGGCACTGTCGACAGCTCTCCGTCGAAGGAAATTGTATTTTTGGAAAAATAGGATCTTCCGTTGCATCGCCAGATAGACGTTTGTTGACTACGTTGTGAGCTTCCCACAGCCAAAGAACGGCCTCGTCTTTAGTGGGAACACTCCAGATATTTCGTTGTTTGGCCATTTCCTGAAACAAAAAGAAGAAAAGAAAGATGTTAGTTGAAAGTTCGGGAACAATATTGTCAGTGAAATTCTGTAAGCCTGTAAAGGTCATAAATGTTAAAAATTACTACGCGTTAATGCTAAACCCTGAAATCTCCTTCGCCGGCGCCCTTCGTTAATCATGAAATCTTCGAAGCATGAACTTTGAATTCTGAAAATATTCTGCGACCGAAAAAGATCATCCAATCAGCAAAGTTGATGAAAATTAGGGGCGATATCTTTACAAGGCATATAAACAGTATTACGCGCTATTTTTGGGTCGAGTCTGATAAACGCGTTTTTATGGGATCATTTTCCTAGAAAAGATAAAACTACGCCAAAAAGAGCACTTGGAGCTAGAGTAGCAACATAAATGAAAATAAAGGAACAACCACATCATTGCAGCTTATGATTGAGAATGGACATTTATCGGACAAGTCTAATCTTAAAAATACTAGACAATGAAATTATGTAGATGGCGTAGAGATAACTTGAGAGTTCACAAGAGGCGAGGGACGAGAATAAACTTAAATGAAGATCTGTGTGACATAAATCGTATTAAGCTAAATTAATTGTTTGTTTGTTTTTAACATTTAAATAAGAAAAACTACAGTAGAGCGTCGATTATCCGAACTAGTTGCGACCGAGGGTGTTTAAGAAAAATTAATTTGATTAAAGAGTCGAATCGTATCAGTATCAGGTGTGCATCGCTCCTCAAATGTCATGAACCTGAAACTGAAAAAATAAAGTGCACGACTGCGTCATACGAAACTTTCACGATACATGAGATGCGTTTTTGAGTAGAAAAATGAATCAAAAATTAATGATGAGAAATTTATTTAAATCCCTTTTTAAGTTTTAAAAAATTTTATTTCCTCAAAAACGGCACCTACGATTTGGATAAAATTTCGCACATTGGACACTTCTAACATAATTGTTCGAAATACAAAAAAATTATCAAAATCGTTTGAGCCGGTTTCGAGAAAACGAATTTAATTTAAATTTAAGAAAATCGTTTTATGAACAAAAAAAATTAAAAAAACTAAGTATGCAGATTTGTTCGAATTTATAGTATACATTTCTTTGAAGTTCCCTTTATTAGTTTTCGAGATATTGCCGGTTTTATAAATTACCGTTAATCGATTTTTTTTCCAAAAACTGAGTAAGCAGAATTTTTGAACCCATCCAAAAATATTCATAGCACAAAACCGAAATCCTAGGAACCACTTTTGAGAAAAATAGTGATAAGTGATTTTCACAAAAAAATTTGAATGGCATGTACCGTTATTTCAGAAGATAAAGCAAGAAACAATAAGATAACCCGAGATGTGACCCCAAGAACCTTATATACGAACTTTGAAGCAAATCCGTCGAACAGTTTCGCTATATGACGCCCGGACAGACAGACAGACCGACCGAAGGACGGCATTGGCGGACCCACTTTTTTGGACTTCTCTAGAGTTCGAAATTTCCGCACGATCGCAATAACTTTCTATTTCGTACACTAATGTATACGAGAAAGTTAAAAAATTGGACTTACATTCTGTTGAAATGTAATATAATAAATAAGTTCAAGTTGAAAATTAAAATGATGAAATAAGGTCTAGTTTATCATTTCGTCCCTCATTTGAAAACTCTTGTTCCCAACAACGGGTATAGTTTTAGACAGTTTGTATGCTTTGTCAGCAGCACTGACGCCTATGGAGATTAGTCTAGTCACGATCGCAGATAGAAGCAGGGGCATGCTGCTGGTTACAATCACACAGCAACAAATTACAATAAATATTCATTGCAAAGTGATGGAAAATTCATATGTTATGCCCCATTTCCACCAGAAGATAGATAAACCAGGATTACAGGCAAAAGATTAACAATAAGATTTAGATTTACATAGGAGTTTTCTCTCAGCCTGGTCTTTGGCTCTCAAATTTGTGCACAAAATGGCCCACATCTGGTTGGCAAATTGTTTCCTCGCTCTCAATTCTCAAGGGCCCGACCCATAGAATCCGTCGCTGAAGTGCGTGCGTTAAAACTTTAAAATTAACGCATGGGCCGTCCCATAGAATCCGTTGGACCTTTGACTGTTGTGTTTTTTTTCACCGGCAATTGCAGCTGTCGGCTGTCATCTCTGTCAATACTGCCATATCAAAAAAATATTCTGATATCTTTTTTTTTTTTAATACGTTCAGTTTTATAATTTTTTGTTAAATTAGGATAAATCGTTTAAATATATATAGTATAAGCAAAATACATATAGCCATAATAATAAAAATATACTAATAAAGTTCTGTTTTAGTTGAAAAATGATTTTTAAATTGAAACAAATATAATTTACCACAGAATTAGCTGCGATAAATATGCCAATATGGCAATGCTGACTGTAATGACAAATGCTTTCGTTCGTGCTTTTCAACCAATCAGAATGCTTTTCGCCAGACTGTCAAAGTATTATGTCAAAGTATGAAAAAGTAGAATGTTGGGCTATAATTTTCTGCGTCACCGTCAATGCGTTGTTTATGGGTCACCTTCCATAAGTTTACGTGTATTCAATGTTGCTGTCAGGCAAAAAAAAAACGGACGCACGCAGCAACGGATTCTATGGGTTGGGCCCTTCAGCGACCAACGACATCTTTGACATATCCAGGTACGGTAAGTTGGTATTAAGTGTGTTCTTTATTCTTACATGTAAACCTAGTTTTTTTCTGGATTATTATTTAATCTTGTGTTTAAGAGATTAAAATTTATATAGTATAGTGTCTCGCGATTTCAGTAAGATTTATGACAGTTTAGTTTTAATATCAGTAGATGGTGGAAACGTAGCATTAAAAGATCTGCGCTTGAATGCTTCATGGTTGAATATTTATTCGGCGTAATCTGTAGGTCCAATTTTCAGACCCTCTTCGCAGTAATTTAGGCTGTATTTCAGCAATAATGCGTCCAATGTTGTCTTCCAAGTGCTCAATTATTTCTATCGGCATAGATATGGGACTTAAATATCCCTTCAAATCCGACCCGCAACACCTAAAAGTTTTGCGAGACTTTAATATCCCTTCAAATCCGCCCCGAAACACCTAAAAGTTTTGCGAAAGTCTGACAAACATCAAAGAGTATCAACTGTCATGGGGAAAAATCAAAACTAATGAAAAACAACAAATCAAAAGCGCAATAACAAATAGGTATGTAAATGCAACACGATTCTGACAGCTGCTCAAACTTTGTCAATAAATAACGATCAACTATATTTATGAAGCCTCTGATTAGCATTGATGCATCTTGCGCAATATTGCATCTATAAATGAACCATTATTGTGCAAATATTATTGTGTAATATCTAAATCTGGTTGTTTTTTCTGTGGTAAGAGTAGAGTCCGACCGAAATAGTTTTTTTTGGCCGAAATCGAAATTTGTTCTTAAAAGTAGAGGAAGCAAAAGTGCCAGGGAACCTAAGATAATAATATTCATTCTCTAAGTTTTACTACCTGCGTAGAACTACAAATGCAAACTAACATTCATTCAGATGCAACTTTCACTTTCAGAAACGAAACAAAAAAATCTATCAATATTCAATATTCGGCTTCGGCTTCGGCTTAATTTTCGGCCTTTTTTCATCGAAGCTGAATGTTTTGCCGAAGATGGAAAATTTTACCGAATGTTCGGTCGGACTCTACTCATAAGTCAGTTCATGCCAATTTTTATTATTTTTCAGTAAGAACAAAACGAATTTATCCCTTATTATTCGACTTTTTATTGCAATTTCATATGGGATTTGGCATTTGACGATTTGGCACTGTGAACGAACTGATATATGAACTTTATGTAGCGTGATGTCTATCGAGTTTGGCCGCTGTAGTAATTCCCGTTTTTTCCTGTAAAATAACTGTTGAATTTAATATAATTTTTGTGAGCGTAAAATGAGAAGATTTTGACAAGATTCATTCCAGATTATCAATTATTAACCAAAGAAGAAAATATTCCTGATTATTCCTTGTAAAGCCATAAATTATTTAAAAACTTAACTTCAATAAAACTTCTTTGCAAGTAGTTGCCAAATATTGGATACTAAGCGTCCGCACCTTAAATTGCGTACTGCTAACAAATCTAAAAATGTATTCTAAAAATGTTATTGTATTGAATTGATATTTGCGCGCTATTTGCAAAAATTAAAAATACATTGTAGTAACACACAGGAATAATGCGAGACATACGAGACATTTATTTTTTAAGAACACTTTAATTTAGCTTAAAACAAAGCAAATGGGCCGACTACTGGCGACATCACCCTACCCTTCACCTTGCACTGGCAATTTTGATAATTTATATTAAAAATAAAAGAAATGCGTGTTTGGCAGCACTATTTTACCTAGGCAAGGGGTTAAGTGACAGAAATTATCCGAGCTTAGTTAAGCAGTAGTTCTTTTGTACAATCCTATCTGGGCTTGGAAAAAACGCGGCCATTGTTAAGTCCTTTCAACGTTTTTAAGAAAAATGCCTTTTACAATCAAATTTACTATCAGAAAATAAGCTGATCATACCTAAAACGTAGCATTCATTTGCATTCAAATGAGAATGGTTCTATTAATATCGATTCAAAATAGGTTATGTTGATTAAAGCGATGATATTCTTTCATTTTGAATTTTCATGACAGCTAGTAGTTTCCCATGACATTTTTTGTTGTCGTTATCGTGCCGCTTTACATTAAAAAAATTTCTTTGAATGGGACCGTAAATAAACAAAATTGTCGGTTCTACGTTAATGAAAACTGTCAACTTATAAATGAAGAAAATCTTCCCAACCAACACGTGTCGGTTTTAGTAAAAATGTACTAGGCCTTATATTTTGGACCAGCAGTTAACCGTCAAATGAGAATGTTATCGGCCCCTGGTAAGGGATACTTTTGGAAATCTTTAACCACCTGTGAGATATCACGGAAGCTATGGCCAGAATATAATAAAAACCGAACCAAAAAACTTCTGCAGTAAGAAAGAGCGCTGGTTGGTGCTTTAACTGATCAAAATTTTCTGAGAGGCCACATGATAAAACTAAATCTCAAGAATGACGACATTTGTAGAGGCTGCGACGATGAAGAGCTCGACGAGGACACCCCACACTATCTCACTGCCCAGGCCTCTGTCACTTGAGGAGTAGAACACTTGGAAGTTTATTCTTCCAAGACATTGAGAAATTGTCAGATATCTCACTCTCTAATTTTTGCAGGTTTCTTGAGACATCGGGATAGCTTGATGAAATTGAGTAACTACGAGCGGAGGGAAAGAACCTTACTGGCGTATCCCCCCATTTAAGGGCATGTGGTTTCCAGATCACGTCGATTGTTGTCGAAAAATCATGCTTTGTAAGCCTAAGACCACGTGCTGAGCGGCAAAGTTTCAAAAATATCAAATAGTATGGTTGTGGCCAAGCAGTCGCTGAGCGGCAAACGACGTTTCTAAGCTTGGCTTTGCCTTGCCGATTGCCGCTTAGCGCGTGGCCTTAGCCTAAGGCAGTAAGGGTGGTTATCTTCACTCGAAGTATATATTCTGGAGATGAAAGTTGGTCAACTATGAGTTTGGTCAACTCCCCGTAATAGTATAAGCTAGCTCAACAAACTTAGGATTTTGCGTCAAACTTCAGATATGTTTTCAATTGGTACAGACATTTTAATACTTAACGTTTCGAACAGACTTAACATTTGCTTTGGCTGACTGTTGAAGACATCCTTGGTGGTTTTAAGAGATATTTCGGCCCCCGTATGCGTTGACGGGTTTTGAAGGAGACGATACAACTTTGAAGAGCTGAACAGCGACATCGATCTGGGCATTTGAGATGGCTGAGCAAATTAATAAAAATGCTCCAACCCAGTAGAGAAAGGCCTTACTTTAGGTGACGCGCACAAGTTCAACTTACTTAGGATGCGCAACTGGAGACAGTTAGACCAAAGAACGCTCTAATTGCGGAGCATTCTGGTTGCCCATTCGAAATTGGATCGTCAACTCTTTTTTGTTCGCTGCCAATCGATGGTATGTATGTACATTTCTATTGGTTTTCCTTGCACTCATGGCGCACGACCAACGAAGGAACTAGCTCATGTGACATTGGCCTAACAATGGCATTGTAATGTTTTCCAAACACAGTCAAGAATAATATGTTTATGTTCACTCTCTATTTGCCTTGAACAAAAGCTTATTATTCCCATTATATTCGTTAGACTTAGACCTGCCAGCTACTGCTCAACAGAACGGAAAATTAATGCAATTTCCTCGCAAACTATCATTGTAGTGCTTTAGTACTTCCATTGAAGACATCTCCCAAATGGAAAGTTAACAACAACTAAAACATCTAAAAATAATAATAACAAGCTGTTCAATCAACTATTTTATGTTTACGTTTGCTGCATGGAACTTAAGTGGCACCCAACTGTTTCAACAGCACTTTCTTATACCGCCATCTTGCTGTTCACAACACAACAACAACCGAATGTCATTCGCAATACACAATACCTAACCTACACAGTGCAAGGCGACTTAATTGAATTAAAAAAAATAATATTCTTACCTCATGTGAGGCGATAAATTATGACTGAAAAGAGGAAATAAAGAGAAGAAAATAATCCACTTTAGAAGGCAGTTAAATTTAAATTGACAACAAATTTCATGATTCATAAAAGAACAACAACAAAGTAAAAATCGTCGTTACGCAACAACAACAACAACTTCAATTTGAGATTGGAAATTTTTTACATTTAATTTCGAGAGAAATTGACTCTCGCGCGCTAATCATCAAGTCGTGCAGAAGTGATTAACACTTAACAGGTTTGTATTTGTAGATTGCAAAAAAAAAAATAAAAAAAAAAAACAAAAGAGACTTGATCTCATCTGGTTGGATGTTCTATTTATAGAATTTCCATAGAAATTAATTAGAAAATGTTGTTGCAAATGCATCTAAGCCAGGGAATAAGTGGTATAAGTTTTATGACAACAAGGCAGGTTGTGAACTATAAGTGAAGTCACAAGTATCTGGAATTTAACAGTCGAGTGGAGTACCTACTTCCCTAGGATTTGTGAACAAAGGAATTGTTTGCGATAAGAAAATAAACTCGTTTAATTTTATTTACTGCCTCCGATCAGCATGATTTGGAGGTCGAATGTAGTATAATGTGTGTGACGTTTTAACAAGGTTATTACTCCGATATGGTCTTGGCCTTTCTCAACTCAAACTGTTGCAGGTATTTTATTGGGGTTTTCGCTAAAACAAAGCCGCACAACTAGAGGCTATGTGATTCCTTCAATCGAAGTTGGTCCTAACTTAATTGACAAACTTACTACTTAACAAAAATTGTAGTTCCACATACAGTAAACGATACTTCAATCTTTGTATGAAAACTTTTTTGATCTGATATGGTCTTGGCCTTTCTCAACTTAAACTGTTGCAGGGATTTTATTGGGGTTTTCGCTAAAACAAAGCCGCACAACTAGAGGCTATGTGATTCCTTCAATCGAAGTTGGTCCTAACTTAATTGACAAACTTACTACTTAACAAAAATTGTAGTTCCACATACAGTAAACGATACTTCAATCTTTGTATGAAAACTTTTTTGATCTGATATGGTCTTGGCCTTTCTCAACTTAAACTGTTGCAGGTATTTTATTGGGGTTTTCGCTAAAACAAAGCCGCACAACTAGGGGCTATGTGATTCCTTCAATCGAAGTTGGTCCTAACTTAATTGACAAACTTACTACTCAACAAAAATTGTAGTTCTTCAATCTTTGTATGAAAACTTTTTTGATCTGATATGGTCTTGGCCTTTCTCAACTTAAACTGTTGCAGGTATTTTATTGGGGTTTTCGCTAAAACAAAGCCGCACAACTAGAGGCTATGTGATTCCTTCAATCGAAGTTGGTCCTAACTTAATTGACAAACTTACTACTCAACAAAAATTGTAGTTCTTCAATCTTTGTATGAAAACTTTTTTGATCTGATATGGTCTTGGCCTTTCTCAACTTAAACTGTTGCAGGTATTTTATTGGGGTTTTCGCTAAAACAAAGCCGCACAACTAGGGGCTATGTGATTCCTTCAATCGAAGTTGGTCCTAACTTAATTGACAAACTTACTACTTAACAAAAATTGTAGTTCCACATACAGTAAACGATACTTCAATCTTTGTATGAAAACTTTTTTGATCTGATATGGTCTTGGCCTTTCTCAACTTAAACTGTTGCAGGGATTTTATTGGGGTTTTCGCTAAAACAAAGCCGCACAACTAGAGGCTATGTGATTCCTTCAATCGAAGTTGGTCCTAACTTAATTGACAAACTTACTACTCACCAAAAATTGTAGTTCTTCAATCTTTGTATGAAAACTTTTTTGATCTGATATGGTCTTGGCCTTTCTCAACTTAAACTGTTGCAGGTATTTTATTGGGGTTTTCGCTAAAACAAAGCCGCACAACTAGGGGCTATGTGATTCCTTCAATCGAAGTTGGTCCTAACTTAATTGACAAACCTACTACTTAACAAAAATTGTAGTTCCACATACAGTAAACAATACTTCAATCTTTGTATGAAAACTTTTTTGATCTGATATGGTCTTGGCCTTTCTCAACTTAAACTGTTGCAGGGATTTTATTGGGGTTTTCGCTAAAACAAAGCCGCACAACTAGGGGCTATGTGATTCCTTCAATCGAAGTTGGTCCTAACTTAATTGACAAACCTACTACTTAACAAAAATTGTAGTTCCACATACAGTAAACGATACTTCAATCTTTGTATGAAAACTTTTTTGATCTGATATGGTCTTGGCCTTTCTCAACTTAAACTGTTGCAGGGATTTTATTGGGGTTTTCGCTAAAACAAAGCCGCACAACTAGGGGCTATGTGATTCCTTCAATCGAAGTTGGTCCTAACTTAATTGACAAACCTACTACTTAACAAAAATTGTAGTTCCACATACAGTAAACAATACTTCAATCTTTGTATGAAAACTTTTTTGATCTGATATGGTCTTGGCCTTTCTCAACTTAAACTGTTGCAGGTATTTTATTGGGGTTTTCGCTAAAACAAAGCCGCACAACTAGAGGCTATGTGATTCCTTCAATCGAAGTTGGTCCTAACTTAATTGACAAACTTACTACTCAACAAAAATTGTAGTTCTTCAATCTTTGTATGAAAACTTTTTTGATCTGATATGGTCTTGGCCTTTCTCAACTTAAACTGTTGCAGGTATTTTATTGGGGTTTTCGCTAAAACAAAGCCGCACAACTAGGGGCTATGTGATTCCTTCAATCGAAGTTGGTCCTAACTTAATTGACAAACCTACTACTTAACAAAAATTGTAGTTCCACATACAGTAAACAATACTTCAATCTTTGTATGAAAACTTTTTTGATCTGATATGGTCTTGGCCTTTCTCAACTTAAACTGTTGCAGGGATTTTATTGGGGTGTTCGCTAAAACAAAGCCGCACAACTAGGGGCTATGTGATTCCTTCAATCGAAGTTGGTCCTAACTTAATTGACAAACTTACTACTTAACAAAAATTGTAGTTCCACATACAGTAAACGATACTTCAATCTTTGTATGAAAACTTTTTTGATCTGATATGGTCTTGGCCTTTCTCAACTTAAACTGTTGCAGGGATTTTATTGGGTTTTCGCTAAAACAAAGCCGCACAACTAGGGGCTATGTGATTCCTTCAATCGAAGTTGGTCCTAACTTAATTGACAAACCTACTACTTAACAAAAATTGTAGTTCCACATACAGTAAACGATACTTCAATCTTTGTATGAAAACTTTTTTGATTTGATTTTGACTCGCCTTAAATGTCATTATGAAAGCCGGTTTTCTACTTTCCATAGCTACCAAGCTACCAGTAGAGAATGGATCGTTTAATACTATACAGGGCTGGACATTCCCATAAAATGTGTTCAGCTAGAGAGTCTATTATTTGCATTATCTTTAGGTGATATCTGAAATCGTAGTGAGGTAGGCTTCTAAGCTTCTGATTTCAGGCAGACATAGGTTTAGACATCTTTTGGCATTGATGTTGGGGCTGGATGACTCGCTAGGCCTGGGCTGTTTCCTGAAAATAGTAGGAGAAGGTGTCATATTCATTAAAGGGAATTTCAGAGCCTTTTGCAGCCAATTGGTCGGCTTTTCATTACCGACAGGAATCCTTTTGTCTTGAGCGCATGATTTACTGAAACAGTGCATGACTAATTTGGAGCCAATGGTATGCAAGCAATGGGCATTTATAAAGGGTGATCCATTTCGAGGTTCCCTACTTTTTTAAAGAAAAAACACAGAAAATTCAAATTTAATGGAGAATGTTTATTATCATTTGAAAGAACATTCTATGGCATTTATTTTTTGAAGATTATGTCTATCAAATGTTGGCCGTTGCTACGTCGCAGATGGTCCATCCGTTGAGTCCAATTTTCGATCACTCGTTCGAGCATTTCGACTGGTAACTGGCGAATGACACGCGTGATGTTTTCCTCCAAGGCCTGAATCGAAGCGGGTTTGTCGGCATAAGCTTTTGACTTTACATATCCCCACAGGAAAAAGTCTAACGGTGTGATATCACACGATCTTGGTGAAATTATGTGCTCACCGAAATGTTCTCTCAATAAGTCCATTGATTGATGCGATGTGTGGGAAGTGGCGCCGTCTTGCTGAAACCAAATGTCGCCGAGATCACGAGCTTCAATTTCAGGCATCAAATAGTCGGTTATGATGGCATAACCTTCTTCGTCCCAAATGCGGCAATTTTGTTTGTTTACATACCCATTGAGCCAGAAATGGGCCTCATCGCTAAACAAAATTTGCCTCGAAAACGTCGGATCTTCTTGGAACTTTTCAAGAGCCCATAGAGCGAAGCTATGTCGCTTGGGAAGGTCGAGCGGCTTCGCACGCTTTCAATTTAAGATCTTGACGTAAAATGCGCCAAGTCGTTCCATACGTCAGTCCGAGTTGCTGCGAACGGCGCCGAATCGACTCTCTACGGTCTTCGTGTACACTCTCAGCTACGGCCGCTATATTTTCTTCACAGCGTGCTGGACGTGGTCTATTCGGTCGAATATTATCCAATAATGAATGCTGGGTCTTAAAATGGGTGATGGTGTTGCGAATAGTACGCTCAGTAGGCCGATTATGTTGACCATAAGTTGAGCGAAGTGCACGAAACACATTCCTCACAGAACGTGAATTTTCATAATAAAGTTGAACAATTTGTTAACGTTGTTCACGCGTAAGTCTTTCCATTATAAAATGCCAAACAATACTAAACAAAAATAACATGACAGCATGAAACGACTCACACGTGATCTGTCAAAAAAGGCTATTGAAAAAAGTATCTCTACTTGGATCACCCGTTATTTAGCAATTAGGTTTCAAATATTTACTACAATCCTCACAAATCCTTCGATTTTTCGTTTTCCCTATTATTTTGAACAGGTCCGTATGTATATTTTTTTTACGTCATCCTATTTGAAGGAATTGAGCCCATATAAATTCTGTTATAGCCACCGATATTTCAAAAAGAAATAACTACTTTGTAGGATTTGGCAGAGAAGGCAGACAAGTGACAAGTTTGAAGTTGACAATGCAAGCATTAGTTGTACTAATTTGAAGTGATGAAAAAAAATTTTCGTTGAAAAACATAAAAGTAGAAGGTTTTTGGAGAGGGATTTAAAAAATTAAAAAACATGATGGGTCTACATGTTTTCCAAATTTAATAAAAGTTGTCAAATATTCTTTGACGGATTTACTTCAAAGTTCGTATATAAGGTTCTTGGGGTTACATCTTGGGGCTTCTTTTTATTTTTCAAATAACGGTACCTGCCATACACATTTTTTTGTGAAAATCACTTAACACTATTTTTCTCTAAAGTGGTTCCAAGGATTTTTGTCTTTTTTTGTACTAAGGATATTTTGGATGGGTTCAAAAATTCTGCTTACTCAGTTTTTGGAAAAAAAATCGATTAACGGTAATCTATAAAATGGGCAATATCTCGAAAACTAATAAAGGGAACTTCAAAAAAAATTTACAGTTTTTTTTTATGCTATAAAGTCGAACAAATCTGCATACTTAGGTTAGGTTAGGTTGAAGTGGCAGTCGGATAGAAGTCCGACTCACATAGACCTATATAAGGTCCATTGTGATACCACGTGGATCTGAAGTTCCTGCCTACACGTTGAACCATTTTGAGGTGCTAATAAAGCGTGAGAGACATTTTGGGTCGTTTGAGTTTAGATCATTAAGATCATTATGGAAGAAGGCCCCCATATGGAGATTTCGCTTTCGGGAGAGAGCAGGGCATCCATCCATACAGCTCCTACAGAAGTCGTTGGAATAGGCACCAAGCCTTGTTGCATGCCTGCCTAACGAACAGTGTCCAGTTATGACACCAATCGTAGCACCAATGTGCGACCGATTAAGGGTAATCAAGCTCCTTGAGCGTCTTAGATCCAGCCTAGGCCAAATCTGCTTCGTTGTCAGACAAGTAGTACCATTTGTCCATCTGTGGTTAGTTTTTTCTATTGCATCCAGTTTAAACAAGAGCTTGCACGTGGAAACTGGTATGCCTAAGGAGCCCTTTTCAGGCAAGATTGAGAGGGTAGTTCCAAGTTTGGCGAGTTCGTCGGCCTTGCAGTTACCCGGAATGTCTCTATTCTCCGGCACCCAGCAAAGGTGAATGTTGAACTCCTCAGCCATCTCCTTTAGAGATGATCGGCAATCTAGGGCTACTAAAGAGTTAATAGAGACAGAGTCCAGACACTTGATGGCGGCCTGATATTGGTATTTATTTATTGCGAAACATAAGAATAAAAATACTATTTGTGAGATTTTTAATAATTAATGGAGTCAACTAAATTCTTTAAAGCAGAGAAAGTTTGGCTTACATTGCCAACATAGATTTAGTTTGAGTATGTTACGTTACGTAAGCAAAAAAAAAACAAGTTTTCGCAGTCAATGAGAATATCATCTACTCTTTCGGCGAATATTTACCAAATCTAATTTTGTTAAATTGCTAATTTAATTATCTATTTGACTTACGACATCAACAACTGCGTTTGACATTAAAAATAAAAATTACGAAAGTGTTAAACATATGATAAAATGCAAAGAGATATAAAATGAAAACAACTGAGACTTTTTAAATCTTATAACAGCCACGTAAAAGACCATAAACTTAAAAGTAGTTTCCCCAAAATTGTGGATAAATTCATTCCTAAAAAGGACTAACTGGTAATCGAGGTTGACTTGGAACCACTATGTGTCAGCGCAAAGAAGAGCTCTGTCGAGCAATATTAACCGAAATAAAAAATTAGTACAAATTAGTCACATTGGTGGTTCCCAAGTGTGAAAAGTTCAAATATCTGGTCATGATTAACAGCGAAGCAACCGTTGATGACGACATTAATCATCGTGTAAGCGTAGGGTGGATGAAAACTCTGCCATCTTCTGTGACCGAAAAATGTCCGCTTAGCTGAAAGGAAGACTCTACACCGCAGTTGTGCGGCCAGCGCTCACATACGGTTCACAATGCTGGACAATGTACCAAAAGTATGAGGGCAAGTTGACAGCAGCTGAGATGAAGATGCTTCGCATGACAGCAGGAGTAACAAAGCTTGATCGATTTAGAAGTTCTAGAATCCGAGGAAGCCTTCACGTCAAGGAACCCATCTCGATGAAAATTGGATGACGACCGACTCAGTTGGTATTGTCATGTTCAAAGGAGGGATCCTACGAACCCCATCAAAAAGGCAATGGGCCTTACTAATAATCACATTAAGTGAATGCTTAAATACAAATCTTCACACTTTACACATATCATGTAATAAAGAATTTAATGTCCAGCTTAGTCACAACCGAGAGGATAAAATTTAATGTATGGAAAGCCATGTTTAAGTCGTAACTATACAAGTATAAACTGACATTTCGAAGCAGGTGTTGCCTGTTGTACAATATAATGGTACCCAAAGGAGGTATTTTACTACACAAATGTACTGAAAAGTGCCAGGTTACTAAGCAATATATAACGTTCGTTGTTAGAACAAACATGCCAACGCACAAAATACCAAAATTTAATTAAAGAGTATTAGTTGAAAGTCCATCATTTCATGTCATTGTTACTCGCACCCATAGCTATTAAAATTCGTTTATATTATTTTTCTACTTTTAAATTCATTTTGAACTTTACATAATTACAATATTGAATTTACGGTGTTTTACTTAGTGAAAAAAAAAATCCTCAAATATACAATAATTCTTCCTATATACATATATTAATAGTTCCTACTTGGAACTCATGACATAATTATGCAGATTGATTGATTCGACAAGTTGATTTACGATGAGGAGCTTTAGTTGGAAATCAAAATGCACAAACATTTTCAAGGGACGTTATGACGAAATAACCTTTCTCATGTTATTTAAATTCTACTCGCCAAATTCTTTTATTTGATGGCCGTATCAATGGGGTCACGTATAAATCTTAATAATTGCCTAACAAGATTTAATTGCTAATCAATTAATTAATTAATTAGAACCTTCTACTCTGGAACTAAAAATGCTTTAAAAACGCATCAACATGTCACCCGGGTATCAAGAGCAATAATACTTAGTGCTGAAATACCTGCTACTACTGCCACACGGTAATACCTACTGACATCCGAAGGAACCGATTTTGACAGATGTAAAGGGTGATTTTTTAGCTGGTTTGGTTTTGGCAACACTGGTTTTGACAGCTGACGTGTGTTTAGTACCTTGTGTCACTGTCAAACAGCTTCAGTTTGGTTTGCAATTTAACCATGGATCGTCTTACAAATGAACAACGCTTGCAAATTATTGAATTTTACTATCAAAATTCGTGCTCGGTTCGAAATGTTCATCGCGCGCTGCTTCCATTTTATGATCGGCATTCTCGACCTTCTGAGCAGTCTATTCGGAAGATTGTGACCAAATTTCGCACCAAATTTACTTTGTTGGACATTAAACCACCAACACGTTTACGTACTGTGCGTATTGAAGAACATATTGCGGCCGTATCAGCTAGTGTGACAGAAGACCGCGAAATGTCGATTCGGCGCCGTTCCCAGCAGTTAGGCCTTTGTTACAGCACTACGTGGAAAATTTTGCGGAAGGATTTGGGCGTAAAGCCTTTTAAGATACAGCTGGTGCAAGAACTAAAGCCAGCCGACCTACCACAACGCCGAATTTTTGGTGAATGGGCTCTTGGAAAGCTGGCCGAGGATCCGCTTTTTTATCGAAAAATTGTGTTCAGCGATGAGGCTCATTTTTGGTTGAATGGGTACGTAAATAAGCAAAATTGCCGCATTTGGAGTGAAGATCAGCCAGAAGCATTGCAACAGCTACCAATGCATCCCGAAAAAGCCACTGTTTGGTGCGGTTTATGGGCCGGCGGCATTACTGGGCCATATTTCTTCAAAGATGATGCGAATCGCAGCGTTACTGTCAATGGTGAACGCTACCGAGCGATGATAACAAACTTTTTTTTGCCCGAAATGGAAGTTCTTGACTTGCATGATATGTGGTTTCAACAAGACGGTGCCACATGCCACACAGCACGCGAAACAATGGCGCAATTGCGAGACGAGTTTGGTGAACAGTTAATTTCACGTTTCGGGCCGGTCAATTGGCCGTCTAGATCGTGCGATTTGACACCATTAGATTATTTTTTGTGGGGGTATGCCAAGGCTAATGTGTATAGGGACAAGCCCGCTTCGATTGACGCACTGGAAGCCAACATCCATGCATTCATTCGTGAGATACCGGCCGATATGTGTGAAAGAGTATGCCAAAATTGGACTCAGCGGATGGGCTACCTGAGACGCAGCCGCGGTCAACATTTGCATGAAATTATCTTTAAACATTAAATTGCAGGGTTCAAACTATCGATTCAAATAAATATTTCATTCATTTTTTCGAATTTTTTGTGTTTTTTTTTTAAAAAAAGTTCTAAACCTCTTAAAAAATCACCCTTTATATCTGTATACCAATCTCGACTAGATTCATTATTTCGTCTGAAAATAACTAAACAATAATGGAATTTCAAAATCGGCAAATAAACTTTCGTCACTCGAACTCATTTTAATATTTAATTTGCGATTTTTTTTTTGGGAACTACAAAAGTGATTTTGACATTTAGTGTTGTTTGATAACAACTTTGATGAAAATTGTAGTAGATTGAAAGAAAGTGCGAAGGTTACTTAATGAATAGGTGATATCGTTTATTAGTAGGATTCTGTTAAAGCTCACTACTATATTTTAACCTTGCAATTAGCTAGTAGTCGACATTTGTGTCTGATTATTAGTAAGGCCCAATGGCAATCAACGTTCCCTTACAATCGCGTAAAAGAGGCAGGCCTAAAAACTCCTGTACCATACAAATGCAGGAACACCAGCATTTGATTGGCCTCAATGATGAAGTGATCCAAAATCAGGATGCCTGCAGATATCTTTTGAGGTCGACCCGGCGAACCCCCCAGGCGGACCAGTAGGAATGCAATGAAGTGGGAGGGTTATTATCCCTGTAATCGTGATCATAATCTCGTCATTAAATGGAGCGAAAAAGAACAAATTAGTCACAAAGTGTGAAAGTTTAAGTCCTACTTAATTCGAAGAGGGGGCTTTTCGCTTAGTATAGTCCGATGTAGTAACCACCGAGTTTCTGTACTCACCCAAGCAACACCAATGCAAGGTATTATACAATTTTGAAAATTAACCAACTGATTTCTTCATCTATTTAAAATATTGATCCAATAACCGATCTCTTGAGTGGATGACAGAACGTACAGGTCCTAGCACCCATGGTGAGTGCGGAGCTATATTTTTTGACACGCAGTTTAATATCAATTCCGAACGGCAATTTATTTTTGAGAGCCAATTCCGACTCTTGGATGTTTGTCAGACTTTCGCAATAGGTTGGTCAGCGAGGTACGGGCCGCCTATGAGCCGGGGACCCCTCGCTTAGTAGTCCAAGGCGCTTAGCCATTGCACCCATATAGATGTCAGAGACGGTCTAAATTTGCTTAAAAATAAATACAGAATGCGGTATTGGTAGTATTTCTTGTATTCTTCTTTTGTACCCATCTACTGCCCTCGGGTCACAAAAAAAAAAAAACTAATCCAGTATTACAGCCCTTGCAACGCATTATGAATGATTGATGAAAATAAGCCTACCGATGTTTTATTAGATTAACTTGAACGGCGCAATCGCATCGTGCGTTTTGTAGTTTGCAATTTTAAAACTGTTTCATACCAGAGACAAGTGTTCAAAGGTAATCAGTCCAAAGGTCAACAATATGCAGGCATTAACCCCTTTTAAAATCGTTGGTCATATAAAGCACAATATTCAAGACATGACAGGTAGACCTGGAAACAAACGGGAAGTAAAGAACTTCCACCACTTTACGGCGCGTAACGTGGCAGTCTGAAAAATAGGAGCCCGGAAAAACTTCCACCAGAACCGCCCTATTTGGCATGGCATTTAGCTCTTTCACCTAAAACCTCTAAGTTCCATGGAGGTCAAGCGAGAAGAAAAAGGAAAAATCTAGCCATAGAGAGAGACGACAATGTATCAGGAATTTAAACCACGATTCAAACATTTAAATTTGTTATTATCGAAGCTCAGCAATAACAAAATATTTGCACGACAAACTGGTACACAGATTGGATTGAGAACTGGAGCACGAGAATTTGTGAAAATATACCAACATCTTGCATGCCGAAAATGAGGAAATTGACGAATATTGACATTCGAATGAATCGAGAAAATAACTAAAGAAACTGCAGTGTGCCATGATTATTCCAGATAGCCAAAAAGCTATCAGGGATCCCATATTCCCATGTAAGAATGCAAACAAAGACGAAATAAATTAGGCACAACTAACGTAAATACCGCCTTTGGGATACCTAACTTATTACGCATTGAGGCTAATGAGAAAGCGAACTCAATATGAGTTCAGAAAGCCCCAAAAATACTAGTCCACTCCCACGCGCTTATTTGTCCATTGTCATCCTGCACAAACGGACGAGCGATGCCAAAAGTAGATATTGCTCGATATAAAGCTTATCCATATAAATGCTGTCATACGCAGACCTTAAAATCGACGAAAAGGTGGTGGGTATCGATTTGAAACTGCTGTGTCTTTCCCAATAGCTGCCGAAGTGTAAATATTTAATCGATGGTGGACTTTCCAGGCTTAAAGCCACACTGAGTTGGACCAATCAGGTTGTTGACGAACGGCTGCAGGCATTCACACAAAACAGCAGATAAGATCTTATAGGAGATGCTAATAAGACTGATACCTCTGTAGTTGGCGCAGTTCATAGGGTCTCCTTTCTTGAGGGTCTTACAAACAATGCGGATGTTCCCCTCATCGGACATACTCACTTCCGACCATATTTTGCAGATATTGCATATTCATTCCCTTGATCGTCTTTCCGAGGTTCGGTTCGGGCTCTGTAGCCTTGACAGTTTGGTTAAACTTTCGGCCGTCAACAACAAAGTTGTTTGGTCGAAAGCTTAAAGATGGGCTACTTGTGCGATTAACGAAGTCAAGAATGAATCAGAATACGATGCAATCTGAGAGCAATGTTCCTTTTGAAGTATTTTGCGGCTTTGGCAACATATATTGATTATGGAACGTTACACTTTTAATCTATTAATTGCACTTTTGTCAGGTCCCTTTCAGATTCATATAAGCAAAGTTATTGAAATTACTCACACACATCCAAGAACAACCAACAAGTTTCTAAAACGGTTCGTTTCAAACGGGGATAGGTCGCTGTTGATCAAATCCCTTTATTTTGTACAGACTAACGCTTTATAGCACTCTCTGGCAGTGCCCTCCAAATATTACTCGTCAGTTCCCTAAAATGACGGGCACAATTGGGACTGTAATTATTTCGTGTGTCGCAGAGAAACATAACCCCATTTGCACGGTTTGCCAAATAGGAATGTTTTTGTTTGTTGATAGTGAATGGTGCAGTTGACAGACTAAAAGTGTCAAAAATCTGTTTAATATTGCAAAATGTATTTATCAAGACCCTAAGGGAACAATCTAATTTAAATCTGGCTTATATCTCATAATCGAAGCGTTTTAGGTTTCTTCGTTTTATTTACAAATCAGTTGCATTCCACCCCTACAGCAATGCAAACGCAATACTCGCCATGCTAGGAATGCACATCAGTTCACCCTTAAGCCTATATTCGGACGGACAGTGAAATACAAGGATTCGTTTCTTAACACGAATTTTAAATGCTCTATACCTCACTCTCTTTTTCCTGACCATTATAATTTAGAAACATTTAAGACCAACGTGCATCGGTATCTTCCTTTCTCTAATTTCCGTAATGCCCGCACTGTTTCAATTCATTATAAGGGTATCCAAAGTCCCCTTAGCGCATATATATTATAAAAAAAACATAAGGAAAGGCTACAGTCCGCTTGGGCGAACAGTATGAAACCCTATCCATATCCCAATATGCCCCAAAGAAAAAAGCATTAAGACGATGATGGATAGCATTTTATTTCATTCTATTAAATTTAAAAAAAAAAATACTTTTTTGAAAAAACCCCTTCAAAAAGTGGGCGTAGCCAAAAACCTTGTATAGGCGATATTTTGGAAAAAATATTGGCTAAATAAAGGGTCCGCCATCTAACGTTTTTTTTTTCAACTAGTGCTTATTTCGCGAATGGTAACACTTAGCTCATGTCTGATTTGACAGACAATATACCGCTATACCGCTGAACGAATATGGTTGTGTATACGCTTGACCAACGCTGGGAAATATTGCGACATAGAGAAGATGCCGATTTTGCCAAAAAAAATCATCTTTTCAGATGAAGCTCATTTTGATCTTGGCGGGTAAGTAAACAAGCAAAATTGTCGGGACAGGACAAACCCGCACGCATACATTGAAAAGCCGATATACCCAAAACGAGTCACTGTTTGGTGCGGATTTTGGTCCAGAGGCAAGGAGTGGCCAGTGGCCAGTCAATGGCGATCGTTATCGGGCCATGTTGAACGAATTTTAGTTTTCAACAGGACGGCGATACGTGCCACACAGCCGAAGCTACACTCGATGTTTTGCGCCCTGTTTTTGAAGATCGCATTATCAGCCGCAGAGCTGATGTTGTTTGGCCACCGCGGAGCTGCGATTTGACACCGTTAGACTATTATTTGTGGGGTGCCGTAAAAGATAAGTGTTACGCCGACATGCCAGAGACAATTGACGCTTTAAAGGACAATATTCGTGAAGCCATTGGTGAAATACAGCTGCACACAATCGATAATGTGCTTAAAAATTGGACCGATCGTGTAGGCTACTGCATGGCCAGCCGAGGCAGCCATTTGAATGAAATTATTTTCCATTATTAACCGGAAGGATTGTACTTTCAAATAAAAAAAATTTCGAAGAAAACAGCATTTTAGTGAAAAACGCCCACAAAAAGTAGGCGCGGCAAAATATTTTATATGACAAACTTATAAAGAAGGACAGTGCCTATACATCTTGTGAAGGTTGTAACACTCTATCTCCCTAACTTTTGCTTTAAAACGATTTTTTCTAAATTGTGGGCGTGGCAGTCGGCGTATTCAAAAAATGTTTACACTTAACCATTTCGGAGCCCTAGGGAGTATGTGGTACAAATTCTAGCTTAATTTTAAAGACGGACGGACATTGCTAGATAGTCTTAGGATTTGGTCTTGATCATAAATATACTTTTATGAGTCTACGACGAATATTAAGGGGTGTTACAAACTATGTGTCAAAATTAACATACCCTTAGGATAGGGTATAAAAAGACGTTGCAGCTGTTAAGCAGACAAAATTCCTTTTTAAGTTTGACTAAATTTTTTTTTATTGATAGGTTTAATGCGAACAAAATAGTATTAACTAAATTGTTAACGACAGCAGAAAATTTCATAACACTTAAAATAACGAGAATGAATGAATTTGTTTTCCATTATTATCTTATCGAAATATATTTGACACTTATCGAAAGATTACGCATTGCAAACAAATGACAACATAGAATATTGCGCAAAACAAAAAAAAAAATATGTAACAGAGCCCATCCCAATGTACCATATAGAACAATAAATTACACTTTGTAACTCATGCTGTTAAAAGTACGCTCACAATAAACGTCTGGCCATAGATGGTAAAAGCAATAGCTGTCATTTAAATGTTAGATAAAATTGATAGCTTATAAATAGTATGGCTTGGGTTGGCTTACGATGACTTGACATTGAAAACAATATTTACTACACAATCTATGTGCATATCTACGTTCTTGACAAGTGTTTTCATTATTAGTACAAGTGACTGACAAGATGCTTTTTATCAGTTTATCACACGGAACACGGTTAAGCGATTGACATAAAAAGATAGCCTTACAATGGAGACCGCCATTCAAGCAATAAATGTATTTTCAGTTGTTAGAGGAATGTCGTATGTGATTGTGAATGTGACTTTGAACTAGAGGTTTCATTAGTAACTGTTTAGAGAAATTAATGTTTTATTTTGACATATATGTGAGGATGTGAGGAAAGCCCCAACTTATACAAGTTGTCAACATAGACACAACGCAGTAGGAGCGGATGCGGCAAAGTTGTACCCATAATTTTCGACGTAAGCTAACTACAGCGAAAGGAATCGTGGTGTTTTCGACTGCAATCAGACCAGTAGTATGGTAATTTGGGCAATGCCTTAAAGTTACCCCCTACATGGCGAACATTCATTTCGTGCTGAATCTTCAACTTAAAATCGTGGCTGACTGTGGCCATTGTGTTTGATCCGCGATATGCACTCGCGACCCATCTCTCTGCTCTCAAATATAAGCAAACTTCTAGAAATGTTGATTTTAAACAAAATCAACTCAGTCTGCACCGAACTAGAAATAGCACAAAACAACCAATTCGGATTCAAATCCAATCACTCGACATTTCACCCACTGCTGAAGCTGCACGCCGATGTTAGTATTGGGTTAAATAAGATAGAGACCACCGTTGCTGGTCTACTTGACATTGAAAAGGCATTTGATTCCGTTTGGATTGAAGGCTTAGTCTTCAAACTCAAATCCCTTAACTTCCCAACACATACCATAAGAATCATTCATAGCTTTCTGAGCAACCGTAAGTTCTATGTGCGAATAGGGAACTTCAAATCCAGTATCAGGGATATCAAAGCAGGGGTAGCCCAGGGCTCACGCCTCGGCCCAACCTTGTTTAATCTCTATACTTGTGATCAACCACAAAATGATTCTCAAACAGAGACTCTGCTTTACGCAGATGACTCTATCACCTACTCTTCTTCCCCTTGCCCTAACATTGCATTACGCAGAGTCAAGACACACATCCTCAAACTTTGGGAATACTACCAAAAATGGGGAATCAAAATAAACTCCGCTAAAACGGAGCTTATAACATTTCGAAATCCCTACGGCACTGCTCGCAACAACACTGTAGCGAAATGTAAAAAGCTAACTCTTACCCTGCCCGACAACTCCATAATACTGCCAAAACAACAGGTCAGATATTTAGGGGTGAACTTTTCAGAACGTTTCAAGTTCAACCGTCACGTAGCCCTTACCCTTCAAAAGGCAAACTTTGCCTTATCATTAGTCCTGCCACTTATGCGAATAAGAGGTGGACTCGAGACAAGGACCAAACTTCTTCTCTACAAGCAGTTGATACGTCCAATAATAACCTACTGCTTTCCTATCTGGTACACTATCAGTCCCACTTACATGAAAAAAATACAAATCTTCAAGCGAAATGTGCTTCGGCACTGTACTTTGCTCTACCGAAACCCTCACAACAACCAATATTATAGAAAAGAAGTCCTATATGAAGCCGCCAATCTTATCCCCATTGACCAATATCTGTGCTCGCTTTCAACGAAAATGACGCGCAATATCCTATCCCATCCCAACCCTTTGATTCATATCATTTCAGAGACTCCATCAATACAGGATTACTATCCCCACGTGATGGCTTTAATTGAACCAGATCTTGGAATAGTCCAAGAAGATTCATTCGAAGACTTCTACGTGGTTGCTGGAACGCGATACAACCGTGGTTGACAATCTGCCGGAAAGCAATGGAAACACAGACACGCCATCTAACACCAAGAAGAATACAAGCCAACGAACTAAATCTCCAACCCACCCCAACAAACCACACCAATGACCGTCGGCGCCACTCACGCTGTACGACAAATAATCAATAATGAATGTAAATAAATTTCATAAATAATTTTTTAAATAAAAATGTAATAATAAAACATCATTTGCACAACGCAGAGCCCCATCAGTGCTCGCAGAATATTAGATTTATCCTAGACTTAAGAAAAACAATTGTATAAATATTGTAAACACACATTTTTTAAAAAAGAGTAATAAATTGTAGATAGATATGCACTCGGCGACGTTTACAGCAAAAATGAGGTTTGCTCGCGAACATGGCCCTACATGGCGAACATCGACGACAAAATTGAACACCAATAGCGAACCAAGCACGACAATTACTCCACGAACAAGTTCGGCTAGCATGTTCTTTGTTTAGGGCTACATTTAACCATGTCCTGTTTGCGTCAAAGTTGACTGATGTCACCGCTGTTCTTAAGCTGGGTTTTCACGATTTTGGTTTTGAAAGTCCTTTTGAATGCTGATAACGTCATTTCACGCTCTCGGGTTAAAGCATGAGAGCGGAGTATCCTTGGTGGTGCTATCTGACTGGATGCAAATATGTTTGCGTGGACTTTAGGGTGCACTCTTTGGCCCCACCGATGCGGATCAAACTGAGGATGCGATTTCTCCCCATGTCTTACTGGAAATATTTTGGATAATATTAATCTGACCTGAAGTATAATGATCAGAGCTAGGGCGGATTGTGATTCACGATACCATTAAGTGCGTTGGACTACTAATCTGACCCGCACCACTTTCAGGTGGTTATTCGCTGCCCCACAGTTTGCGAAAGTCTGACAAACATTGAAGCGTAAAAATTGTCACGAGAAGCTTCTCAAAACTGAATGGGAATCGGCATTAAACTGTAGGGCCCTTCCATTAGTTTTACAAAAATATAGCTTCGCACCCATAAAGGTTTGGGACTGTCTAACTATTCTAAAACAACTCACCTCCCATAACAGAGTGACTCTATACTGGTTCCGAGGACACGAAGGATTTCTTGGTAATGAAGCGGCTGACGAGCTAGCACGTAAAGGCTCTGCATACGCCTTCATTGGCCCAGAGCCCTTCTATGGAAATTTGAACTCAATACATGGGATGGGAACACCGAATGCGCATATCCCAATGGAACTCTATCCAAAGATTACGCCATGCTAAAAAATTCACTGCGCTGCCAACAAAAAACCCTCTCCTCAAATCCTCTCTATGAGCAAGCGTGACGCTAAGATCGTAACTGACTTTCTAAGAGGTCATCACGCCCTGAACCATCATCTCATGAAAATAGGAAAAAGTTCTACCTGTGTAGACTCTGTCTCGAACAACCAGAAACGGCTGAATACATCCCATGCGATTGCCCTGCAATTATCCAAAAGAGGTTAAAATGCTCCAACAAAGGATTCACCGACTCTCAATATATTGTCAAATCATCGGCCTCAACAATCGTAAGGTTCATCAAAGACCTAGGAATCCCGCCAGACCAAATCACATATTAAACATACATAGGGAGCACAAAGCCATTTTTTTTGGTCCCAGTACTAATCAGCCAACATCTTAAAAAAATATATTAGGACATATTTTGTTCACTAGACAATCTGTCTTTCGACATGGTATAATCTGTAGGAGCTTGTTAATTAGACACTACTTCCAGAAACGCCACAGATGTTTTGTTCTCTCATATCCTGTGTGAGGGGCAAAACCTGGTCCCTGCAGCTCTGTCTGGTTCGTAAGCCAGCTTGATCGAAAGGGTTGTGCTGATTAACAGTTGAGTTTATTCTGTTGAAAATGACTCTTCTCAATAGTTGTAGCAGGAACCGAGAAGTGTTTTCAGGTGGTCACGATTGAAGATCATGACTTAGACGATATGTGCTTCCAACGGTGCAACAAGCCACACAACATGACCAATTATGGAATTATTGCGTGAGAAGTTTCCTGGTCGCGTTAATTCACGTTTTGGCGACGTCAGTTGGCCACCAAGATCATGCGATTTGACACCGTTAAAATGTTTTCTATCGGGCAACGCAAAAGACCGCGTTTGCGCGAATAATCCTCGAACTCTAGACGCATTAAAAACCATATTACTCAATACATGGGTGGTATCTCACCCGAAATGTGCGAAAAAATGGTTTAAAATTACCTCAAAAGAATCGCATGATGCGAATCTTCCCGAGGCGGTCATTTGGTTTGGTCATATTGTTTTTGATGAAAGTGATAGCTTATTGCCAACATAGATGCCGTTTGAATTTCTCTGTAGTATATTGAATGAATGGGATATTTCGAGTAGGTAGGCAAAACTCGCCTACCGCAGCATGGCCGCTTATTGTTTGAAATGCATTCGAAATTAGAGAGTTATTTGACATATTCGACAACGAACTTAAGGACTGTTCACATGAGAGCGAACTGCGAACAAATCAATTTTAATGTATTTATGAATAGAAAATTGCTATTGCTTCTACCACAAAAGCTTGATATTTAATTGCGGCGATTTTAATATACACAATTCAAGTTGGCTTCGACATTCTGGACAGACAACACCCGAAGGAAGGTATGTTGAGATCTTTGCTGAGGTTAATAGTTTAACCCAGATTGTAAATGAGCCGACACGGATACCGGACATTAGCGGTCAAAACGCCAACACTCTGGACTTGTTTCTTACCTCTCACCCAGATAAATACATTTTAAATGTATTATCGCCTCTAGGTTCGTCAGACCATTGTATCATATCGGCGAATTTCTCGTACTCCAGCCACACAGTTAAAGAACAAGCTCCTAAAAGAACCGTATGGCAATACGAGAAAGCCATTTGGGAAGCTTTAAACGGTTTAGGAGTTTTAACTGGTCGTTGGGCTTCCTCAACAACGACGTGGATGCCGCTGCCGATATGATTACAAATTTTATTCACCTGGGTATGAAACGCTTTATCCCTAACAGGATAAAGTGTATCAGACCTAAGGAAAACGCGTGATGTGACTTAAGCTGTAAAGAAGCTATCAGGGCTAAAGAGGCAACTTTTCGGTCATTTAAGGCCAATACCGTTCAATACATGTTGTTTTGGACGGTTTCAAGTCTGCAACTCACCAAATAAATGCTGGTGTCCCTCAAGGCTCTGTTTTGTCTCCGACTCTCTTTCTCATTTTTATCAATGACATCCTGTCTGTCACTTCTAATCCAATCCATTCCTTCGCCGATGACAGTACCCTCAGCTTTACATATTCGTTTCCTGGGCAACGCCCCTCATCTTCGGGCGTTGAACTGGAACGGCAACGTATGTTAAGCTCATTATATTCCAATCTTGACAGCATTCTTGACAAAACCAACAGAGTGGAATTTAATGCTTCCAAAACGCAATGCTGTCTGCTGTCATTGAAGCGAACCCCTAATTCTCTGCCATTATCCATGGATGGCACTTGCATCGCCGAAACCGAAAGACTTTCCATCCTCGGTATGTGCGTTAACGACAAACTTCGTTGGAATGACCACATATTCGATGTCGCCAAGAACGCTGCGAAATGTTTAGGCTTCCTTAAGCGATGCAAGAAATATTTCACCCCTTCTGATCTGGCTAGAATCTACAAGGCGTTCATTCGCCCAAAACTTGAGTACAACGCTCATATCTGGTCTGGTGCACCAATAATATATTTGGAGCTACTTGACAGGATCCAAAAACGTGCGGTAAAACTTATTGGCGATCGAGACATTGCGAAATCACTTGACTCTCTTAGTCATCGTCGTAATGTCTCCTGCCTGTAATTGTTTTATCGGTATTTCCACCACAAGTGCTCAAATGAAATAGCCAGTTGCTATAAGGGTATCCAAAGTCCCTTTATAAAAAGCGCACATTATAAAAAAAAAAATTGATCTAATATATTATCTAAAAAAACTGAATCTAAATTGATTTAAATGGCAATATTTACAATTACAAAAAATTTCCCGCGAATTGAAAAATTCTTGCCGCGAACTGTGACGCTCTTTATTCACAATCCACACAATACAGACGCGATCCACAAATAAAAAATTCGTTAGAACATAACCTTAAAATTGACATCTTGCTGCTAACATTTACAAATCAGATTCGCGGGTACCTGCGACCAAAAAAAGTTCTCATGTGAAAGAAATGTCAGAATTTACGAATATTCGCCGGTTCGCTCTCATGTGAATGATCCTTTAGGTATGAGATATTGCCTGCAGGATAAGGTAAATGGAGAAATTCAAGCAAAAAAAAAAAACACAGAGCAAGCGCTCAATATCACTTGTCAAAAAAAAAATCCCCATGTACTTCGGAAATTTTAACACGATCACAATAACTTTCTCTTAAGTATACGACAAATGTGTATCTACTAAAAATAACAAAAAAAACTTTATGAATGGCTTCCCATTGTTCAATTCAAATAGAATAATAATCACTTGACAGACTGATATGAGCACAGCTATAATTATGGTTTGCCATGATCCGTTCCGATAATGGGCGCACATTTAATTGACAAACGCAATTAAAATACACAATTGCACTAAATGCGGTAATTGACATCGCACGTAAAGATCGCACTTAATTAGCAAAAAAAATTTAATTTCCATCACTCAGTAATATAAGCATTAGTCGCCGTTCGCCTCAACTTGCCTCAGTCAATAACTATTTTTTTAGTAAACGAATATTCACGTCAAATCTCCACTAAGATGTCATTCGTAGAGTAGCTGTTTACAGGTAGATGAACTCCTTAACTGACTCGAAGTTGCTGCTACCAATAGTGGCATTTTGTCCTAGTCGGTGGACAGATGCTTGCTTGTTTGTTGAAAGCATATATTTAGTCTTTTCCTCATTGACTTCAAAGCCTATTCTTCCACAGCCGTAGAAGGCTGTGTCTGTATACCTCATTAGCTGGACTGATCTGCCCTACTTCGCAGAGACTGAAAACACCACTCTTTAGCTTTTGTACAGCTAAGCCAATGTCTTACTGGGTGGCGGGACTGGTTCTTCATTGACTAGACGTGGGGTGGGTTCTCTTGGCGGTTCGACCTTGGAAACCTTTGCTACTTATCACCGTACGACAAGCGTACTTATCTGTTGTCGTTTCGTGTGCTTACTAACCTAGCCGAAGATTTCTTCGTTTCTGACTTTAGCATTGAAGTCCCCGAGTGCAATTTTGACATCGTACTCCCGACGTAAGCTCCGTCCATGAGGTCATAGAATTTCTCCTTGATTCAGTCCTCAATCCCGTAGGTACGGGCGTGTGCACATATTAGGCTAATGTTTTGGAATGTCGCTTTGATGCGGATCGCAGCCAAGCGGTCCCTTATCGGCCTGATAACTTGAACACATTGACATTCTGACTCTAGCACGCTCAAGAATGAGTTCGAAAAAGAGCGAACAAAAGTTTTTTTCGCACATTCGAACTACCATAGGTACAACCCTATTATTGCTTGGTGACTACATACGTAGAAAAATTCAAAACTTTAAGTCGATTTAAGACTGGTCGCACAAAACCGGTCTAAGTCTGTCATTTTTAAATATCATTAAATACCTAATGACATCTCGGATCAGTCAGTGTATCACTTAGCTCATGGTTTAAGATTCGTCGGTGAATACCAAAATGATAAGAATAATAATGTGTCGAATGACGTTTCATTATTTTCCATATTATGAAGGATAATCCAAGATTCAAAGACTGAATCCTGATCTAAGTTTCACGCACACAGTTGTAGTCTGTTTAACTAAAAATAATATTTCTTGAATATGTATTCTTATTCGAAAGCCAGGAACGATGTAAAGAAGAGAATCCAATGCTGAAGGCTTAATGCTCTTCAGATAACCCTCGATAATGATGACAGTATAATGACCCATGTGGTGAATGCTATCAATTGCATGTATCAGTGTTCCAGATTTTTGCCCAGCAGACAACCATTAAATAATAATTGACATAAAGGCGACGAAACAATGAATCTTTATTAAAGGTGTACCTTCAAATAGGGGTTCGTTACTTACGTACACATTTTCGCATTTAGCTGAGTATATATCTGTCGGTATCCTCTCATTGGAATTTTGTGGTCGGATTCATATCACACTGTTCAATTAGGCCCCAATTATAAACGTAAAAAGAGGAACTGCAAAAATCTTTGAAACTGGCACATCATGAGAAATGAGATGCAAGTGGAACAGAAAATATTGGGGCCAGTTATAGCTATCATTGAAATGCATCATTGGAACAAATCAGTGGAATAGTTGTTTCATTTTTTTGACAAGTCGGTTATAGCAATCATTGAAAAATTTATGTCAGTGGAAGGCCACTGGTATAGGTTTTAAGGTTAGAGTTGATCATTGAAAGCAAAACTGACAGCTGAGAATCGAACACATCAGTGGAACGATTGTGTTCCAAATTGTAGAAACGATTTTCAGCTGTTCATTGAAACCGATTTCAGTCAGTGAAATAATAAAAATAGATTTATAAAAAAGTTTGAATCAGAATTAAGTATTTTGTTTGTAGAAAAATTCTATAAGTGATTAGCTTTATTTTGATACCGCTTAAAGCCAATATGGTTTGTTTAGTCGTCTGAAAATACGAAAACAAAATGTTCAATGATGGATTTCAATGATAGCTATAACTGGCCCCTAAGGGATAGGTCAATTTATATTGACACATAGTTTGTAACACTCCTTAATTTTCGTCGTAGACCGCTAAAAGTGTATACAAATATTTATGATCAGCACCAAAACCTATGACTTTAGCAATGTCCGTCCGTCAAATTTAAGCTACAAAGCTAAAATAAGGTAAGGTTTTTTTTTATATGCACACTGCCACGCCCACAATTTAGAAAAAAGTTTTAAAGCTAAAGTTAAAGAACTAGAGTGTTGCAACCTTTACAAAATATGTAGGCACTGCACTCCTTGATAAGTTTCTTACATAAAGTTATTTGGTCACGCCCACTTTTTGTGGGAGTTTTTTTTTCAAATACTGAAGATTTTCTTATAAATTTCATATAAAATGAAATAAAATGTCATCCGGACTGTAGCCTTGTGTTTTTTGTCTCCTTTTCTGTAGAAATGTGTTGTTTAGTTACGCAAATTTTTGGAATTATTAGACAATGATTGGGTGCCTCAAAAATAGCAAAACATTTTTTTCCGCCGCCATTCAAAGTTTATCCATAACTGAGGCCATATTACTAAGATCACTATTTTGCCCAAAATGTCCTACGAATCCTTGTCAATCTTTGCTTACCGAAAATAGTTTCTATCATCAACGAGGTCTTTAAGAAGGCTATGTTAAAACAGGGGTGTTTTGAAAATGCACCAAAACAGGCCCATCGCCATCCCTGAAGATTCAGTTGAACTTATATTCAAAGGCCAGAAAAACCCAAACAATTTCCCAATTTATTTGCAAAACTCCAGAAGACTTTTTAAGATCGTGCCGTCTATTTACTCGAGAGTTTTAAAAAAGCATCTCCTTAAAAATGTTGTTTGACTATTCGATATTGCCTCGCATTCACACAACATGAGCGTTATATCTTTGATAGCCTGCAGATGAGGAATCCTATTATTCTCCCAAGGTTATACCTGCTTAATTTTATTAACTCCCAAATTTGTTATCGTCGAAAAGTTGCCAGAGAGCCTAAGATAGCCTGTGCGACTCAAGAATTGAATAAGGCTAGTAGCCCTAATGGGTTTTTTTCGATAGTCCCCTTACTATGTACAAGCAGGGTTTGATGTCAGCAACCTCACTACTTTTGAGCAGCTCTCTTCTTCTTACAAGCTCATAAGCCTGTTCATTTGCTTCAATACTTCAGTATCCTGGCACCCAGCACGAGATACCCGTTTCTGACTACATAATTCTTAGAGCATCCCCTCAGAATTAGTGTTTGTTGATTCATTTGCCTCTAGTACGGCCTAGTTATCGATGTAGATACCGATCTCATCTGCATTAGTTCAGCCACCCTGAGGACAGCGAGAATCGCTGATTGGAAGACACTGCTTGTGTCCGGAACTCTTATAGACTGCCTCAGTCTACGTCTTCTGAGGAGATACCAGAACCTGTTCCGTCGTCTGTTTTCTCCGGATATATTATAGCAAACAGAATGTCGGAGTCGACCAACGAAGGCATTTCACCCGTTATAATTGGATTGCCATGTGTTAACCAACAGTGGCCTTTAATTTACGGCTCTACTGTAATGAGAGGTAAAATCCCAATCACTCATGTAGAGATCCGTTAGTTAGAATAGGTTAATCCTGCACATGCAGCTCGACTGAGTGAAGTTGGTGGATTGAGTTTTATGTTGGCATTCCATATCAACGGTCATGGGCGCTCGGTCGAGTTCGCGACGTGCTAGGATCAGTTTCATTTTTAAAAGGCTAATAAAATCAGAAGTGGGATTTTAAATCCATATACGCTATTCATTTAAGTTGAATAAACATAAATTTACGGAGTGTTGTACTGATATAAGCATTGTGTTGTGTATTTGTGAATTGTGACACAATAATAATAAATCAAACGTTATTTTAAATTGATCGACGCATGTGGAATTCAAGAAAAAAATAAAAGAAAATTGAAGATTCGTGTCGAAGTTGGGAAAAAACAAACCAAAAACTCATGACACGTGCATTCATATTCATAGGAAATAGTGCGAAAACAACGGCGCGTCGTCAAACGATTCTTGTTGCTGCTTGCATGAGTTCGTTATTTTTTGAAAAGTGCGCATGTAGTAGTGTTGTGCGCGGAATACAAGTATTCTATAACAAAAACCAGATTGAGTGAGAATAAGCGTTGCGTGAAAGTGTCGCCTTTGGGAACACCTGGTGTTAAAGCTCGATTACACTCGAGAGGTAAAGTGTTCCTACACAAAAAAAAAAATAAATAAATAAAATAGAAACTATTAAAAGAAAAAAAAAAACAACATAAAATGAATCAATTAAGAAAAGAATTACGGGAATTAAAAGAGCGGAATGTGGCGCTGGAAAAGGAGGTAGCTTTGTGTCGTCGCAGTCAAAGCTCGGAGGTGCAATCGTCGGGCGATAGTTCGACAGGACACTCGCGTGCTCCGTCGATTAGATTGGGTAGTGAGGAAGTTAAAAAATTAATTCCTAGTTTTAATCCTTCGTCGAGTGCGGGCTTAAACGCGAGTGAGTGGGTGGATATGATCGACAATATAAGTCATTTATATGATTGGGACGATCGATCTACGCTGTTTTATGCTTCCTTGAGGTTAGACGAAGCAGCGGCACAATGGCTGACGGCTCAGGGAGGGTTAGTTACCAGTTGGACTCAGTTTAAAACCAGCTTGGTGACCGATTTCCCCACTTTAGCTGATGAGTCTGATGCCTTAGTAAAATTAATGGAAAGAAAAAAAGACCCAAATGAAAGCTACGAAAATTATGCGTACGCAATGTTGGCTTTGGGCAAAAGGGGTAAGTTTGGTGTAAAGGCAATATTGAATTTTATTGTTTCGGGTTTGGGAGACCAAGCTCTGATAGACAACGTCACCATGGCTAAGTGTGAATCTATTGGCGAACTTCTAGCACTTTTAAAATCACTTACCAAAATTCGGTCACAGGCAGCTAGCCGGGAGAAATTTGATAGCGCGATCAATAAGCCGATGAATCAAAGACCGCAAACAAATTCGAGACCGTACGTCATACCTTTAAAATCTGCTCGAGAGTATTCAAGTGGACGGCAGGTTACATGTTACAAATGTAAAAGCTCCGGTCACTATGCACGGAATTGCAAAAACAGTTACCAACCTACTAGATCTAATCATACCACCATTCCCCTTGTACCTAACATAATTTGTTTTAACTGTAAGGAGCCTGGTCACTATGCTCGTAATTGCCGAAAGCCGAAAGGGCGTTCATTAACACCAGTATCTGGCCTTCCAAATAAAATGCGACGACTAATGCATAAGGGCGATGAAGGCGGGTTGATGAAGCAGGTGAAAGTGGGTGGCTTCACAGTCACCGCGTTTTTAGATTTGGGAGCTGATTGTTCCACGATTAGGCTCGATGAGGCAGACTTGAATCATTGTAGTCGGGAGTTTTGCAACGTAACGCTGAATGGGTTTGGAGGTGGATGTGCTCACTCATTAGCTAAAACTAATCAGACAGTAACTGTGGGAGATGTTACCATGCCCATTGACATATACGTAGTGGACAATGATACCCAGGACGTCCCCATGATCTTAGGAAGAAATTTCCTTGATTCCCCTCGTGTTCGCGTTATAAAGGAATTCGGTTCACTTGAAGTCAAAAATGTAGAATCTCCATTGTGACTGGCTCCTGGTACAATGGATCGTATAGATAAACTCCCAATTAAAATTACGGACTTAGAAATAGATGAAAATATAAATAGTGAAGTGACTGAAAAACTTATAACTCTTTTAAATAAGTATCGCGACTGTTTCGCGTCGACGTTAAAAGAACTTGGAAATACGAATGTTATTAAAATGCAAATTAAATTGAAGGAAGACACAATAATTCGATACAAGCCATATCGCGTCGCGTGTAATGAATCGGCCCAGCTCAAAAAAATCGTAAATGAACTACTTGAAAATAATATCATAGAAGATTCTTCCTCCGAATATGCCAGTCCAGCGTTACTTGTGAGAAAGAAAAATGGAACATTTCGAATGTGTATAGACTATCGTCGTTTGAACGACATCACGGTGCGCGAAAATTTCCCCACTCCTAACATTGAGGAGCAAATTAATTTAATGTCCGATGGCAAGATTTTTGTCGTACTGGATATGATGAGTGGGTACTATCAAGTTCCAGTCTGTGATGAATGTAAACACTTAACAGCTTTCGTCACTCCACATGGTCATTACCAATTCCAACGCGTACCCTTTGGTTTGACTAATGCTCCGGCGACATTCATGAGACTTTTAGATCTGGTTATGCGCCGCGTTACCTCCGAAAACATCTTAGTCTACATGGACGATATTGTCCTATTTGGTAAGGATGTTGATACAATTTTCGACACACTTGAAAAACTGTTAAGTGTATTAAAAGACTTTAATCTTACCCTCAACCTATCCAAATGCAAATTCTTCTTACGGCAAATGTCCTATCTGGGACATGAAATCAGTAGTGAAGGTATAAGGCCTGGGAGCTATAAGGTAGAAGCGGTGAACTCATTTCCTATTCCTACCGAAATTAAGCATGTGAGGCAATTTTTAGGTCTTTCCGGATATTTTCGACGATTTGTTCCGAACTATGCAAAAATAGCAACTCCGCTGCATAGATTGTTAAAAAAGGATACCAAATTTACTTGGTCGCAAACTGAACAAAATGCATTTGATAGCTTAAAAACAAAATTATGCGAATCGCCAATTCTCGTAATGTATAACCCAAACCTTGATCATGAACTTCATACAGATGCTTGTTCGTTAGGCCTTGCTGGAGTTTTGATACAAGTCAATACGGCAGGTGAAAAGCATGCGGTTTCCTTTTATAGCCGAGCAACCACTGATTTAGAGAAGAAATACCACAGCTACGAGTTAGAAGCATTGGCGGTGGTAGAAAGTCTCCAACGTTTTCGGTATTACCTTCTTGGCAAGCGATTTATAATCTTCACTGACTGCAACTCTTTAAAAATGACTCAGACAAAAAAAGATCTTGTACCTAGAATTGCTCGGTGGTGGCTTAAAATTCAAGAGTTCGATTTTGATCTGGAGTATAGAACAGCGAACCAAATGCAACATGCTGACGCTTTAAGCCGTAATCCTACAGGTAATGCAGTTGAAATGGACGAAGTCGGACTGAACATCAATATCGTCGGAATGGAGGATACGGATTGGGTAGCCACATTGCAGTTCAAAGACGAACAACTTTACGAAATTAAAGAAATACTAACGAAAGGCGATAAAAAGGATCCAAAGTGGAAGTCCTTTGAGAAGGAATACTGCTTTAAAGCAGGTCGTCTCTTCAAAATTACATCTGAAGGACTTCGTTTTGTAGTGCCACATGGTGTTCGTTGGCGGATTATAAAAACTTCACACGATGACATTGGACATTGTGGAATCGATCGAACCATTGAACATATTAAGAAACGATATTGGTTTCCTAGAATGCGTAATATTGTTGGCAAATATCTTGGTAGCTGTGTTCCATGTCTCTATAATCACCGTTCTAAGGACGAAACAAGATACCACATACATCCGATTGAGAAACATCCAGTACCATTCTTTACCATACACGTCGATCATTTGGGACCGTATGTAAAAAGTTTAAAAGGGAATCAATATGTTTTGGGTATAGTAGACTCTTTTAGCAAGTTTGTTGTTCTAAGAGCTGTGAGAGATACTACTTCTAAAGCTGTAGTTCGCACTCTAGTAGATTTAACGCAATTCTTCGGGACTCCAGCACGACTTGTTTCGGATAAAGGAACAGCGTACACATCGCGATTATTTAACAACTATTGCAAGGATAATGGAATCAAACATATTTCCACGGCGGTCTGTACTCCGCGTGCTAATGGGCAGATCGAAAGGTATTTTCGTACGGTAGGAACAGCGATATCAACAATGACCACGAGACCGGATGGAAGAGATTGGGATTCCCACCTATCCGCAATACAATGGGGCCTTAATTGCTTGAAACATCGTATTACAAATCAAACCCCACAAGAAATCCTATTCGCTTTCAAACCAAAAAACGCGCTGAGTAATGAACTCAACATAATGCTACAAGGGGACGATTCGGAAGACGATGGTGATGAAAACATTCCACTTGCTGAGTTGCGGGAGAAAGTTAAACAACGCGTAGATACGTTACAAGTTAAGCAAGCCGAAAGATTTAATGCCTCGCATCGTAAACCCCAACAATATCAAGTGGGAGATATGGTTTTAATTCGTGCCGCTTATTCAGCAACTGGGCAGTCAAGAAAACTCTTGCCTCGATTTAAAGGGCCATATGAGGTGAGGTGTGTGTTGCCAAACGACCGGTATCTGATAGGAGACTCCTCATCGACCCAGGTGTCATCAAGACCCTATGAAGCCGTTCACTCAGCAGATCGTTTGAAGTCATGGTGCCTATTAGACGATTTCTCGTTCGATTGCCTGGATGAACTAGGAGATCTCGAGAAAGACTTCGAGATTGACGAGCCGATAAATAAGTGATTTATAAGTAATTATTATATTTTGTGTTATTAAATGAAGTAAGTTAAGTTCTGTTTTGTTATTAAAGCATTGAAATTATCCCGTTGGATTAAAGCTATAACTTTTTATAAGAAGCCGATTATGTTTCATTAATTTTTCTTTATAAAAAAAAAAATATATGACGATGATAGTGTAGGTGCTGTTGGAAAGCTTAATGATGCCACATGGAGTGTTTATTGGTCTCGGAGATGTGGTTTTGGTTATATGCCAGTAAGGAAAGTTTGGGCTGTGACCATGCCGTTCGCTGTGATCATGCGAGTAAGAAAAGTTTGGGCTGTGACCATGCCGTTCGCTGTGATCATGCGAGTAAGAAAAGTTTGGGCTGTGACCATGCCGTTCGCTGTGATCATGCGAGTAAGAAAAGTTTGGGCTGTGACCATGCCGTTCGCTGTGATCATGCGAGTATGAAATGTTTGGGCTGTGATCATGCCGTTCGCTGTGATCATGCGAGTAAGAAAAGTTTGGGCTGTGACCATGCCGTTCGCTGTGATCATGCGAGTAAGAAAAGTTTGGGCTGTGATCATGCCGTTCGCTGTGATCATGCGAGTAAGAAAAGTTTGGGCTGTGACCATGCCGTTCGCTGTGATCATGCGAGTAAGAAAAGTTTGGGCTGTGACCATGCCGTTCGCTGTGATCATGCGAGTAAGAAAAGTTTGGGCTGTGATCATGCCGTTCGCTGTGATCATGCGAGTAAGAAAAGTTTGGGCTGTGACCATGCCGTTCGCTGTGATCATGCGAGTAAGAAAAGTTTGGGCTGTGATCATGCCGTTCGCTGTGATCATGCGAGTATGAAATGTTTGGGCTGTAATCATGTTAGATAAAACAAAAATGTATAAAGAAGAACATCTTATGAACATGCAAAGATTTAAAACAGTAATCGTGTCGGAAAAGTCAAAGAAATTGACTTGTTAGCTAGGGAAGAGCTTTTTTCACTGAGGACAGTGAAGCGTCGGATGGCCGAACTGTTAACCAACAGTGGCCTTTAATTTACGGCTCTACTGTAATGAGAGGTAAAATCCCAATCACTCATGTAGAGATCCGTTAGTTAGAATAGGTTAATCCTGCACATGCAGCTCGACTGAGTGAAGTTGGTGGATTGAGTTTTATGTTGGCATTCCATATCAACGGTCATGGGCGCTCGGTCGAGTTCGCGACGTGCTAGGATCAGTTTCATTTTTAAAAGGCTAATACATGGCAGAAGCTTCGCTAGGACTGCGACATGTCGGAAACTACAGCTTTCGAAGTTCCCCAAATTAGTGAGTCGTATCGCATTGATACCCGCAAGTTTTGTTTTGATTTGTAAAGCAAGCGGTTTTAGCTGCAAAAAAGGTGTCGAATGATGCAGTAGGGGCGGTTCGGAGCGCATTTTCGGAATAAGTTATAAAAAAAAGTTCTTTGAACTTCCGCTAATCTCCTTTGTTGCTTTCCACCATACTAAGTATGGTTATCACCACTACCGTATACAGCCAGTGTACCATAGCAGGTTTTAAGAGCGACCAGAGTTTTCCCACCGTTCCATTGCAGAACTTTTTTTATTCTTTCCGATACATTAACATTCCAATTCGGTTTCTTAGATAGTTCGAAAAGGACAATTCCACTACGTAGAGTTTTGGAAGTGTACATTGCGGTATCTGGTATTTCTTGGTAAAAAGAAGCAGTTCCGTTTCAGTTGGCATTGAAACCGCAGCTTTTTTCGCAAGTGCTGATCGCCCTTAAAAAACAGCATATTCTCCTATTTTCAAGCATGGCGGAACACAAATTCGTAATTCGGTATGAGCGTCTACGAGAGCGTTTTTAATAGCGCTGCACTCCACACTATTAAAGGCTCCTACGACACTATGGCCCTAAGGTTTACAAGCTGAACACAATGGCATGCTGTCATACATAGACGCATGCCGTAGCCGCACGAGTTTAATGTAAATCAACTCTTCCAGTTGCAGCACGATTATGTTCGCAACATTGAGACCATTCAACGATTGACAGTTCGTACGTCACCAATCATTTATTGTGTTTGCAGCGCTATTGTTTTTTTTTCCCGAGGGTAGGTGAAAATCTTCCAAAGACACTATGAGGATAGCGAGCGCGTGCTCATAGTAGTGTCAGATTTTTACTGACTAAAAACACCACCCTTCTATAGAATGTTAGATACTGCAACTAAGATATAACTTATCAAGCAATTTTTCTATCGCGAAATAAAAAACATTTGACAGGTTACTTTCCACTGAAAGATCCTGCATGTTCCGCAATTAGGACGCGGTTAATCCTTATCTTGCCAAGTCGAAAGGTTTCGTTCTTTGTAGTCGGCGCAATAAATTATTCTCATCCAAAATGTGTCGGACTGTATTATTGATATGTCCGATTAGTCGGTTTCTATGCTTTCGCGCGATGCTTCTAGTTTCAGCTTCGATTGTAGGAATTCCGAGATCCCTGTGGATATCGTCGTTTCTAATATACCACGGAGCGTGGACAATTTCTCTAATCACTCTATTTTGAAAAGTTTGTAAAATATTGGCATTTGTTTTCTTGGTACAACCCCAAAGTTGTATACCGTAGGTCCACACCGGCTTTAGCACTTGCTTGTATAAAAGCAGTTTGTTCTCGGTACTGAGCTGGGAATGTTTTCCGAGTAACCAGTACATTTCTCTATATTTGATATCGAGTTCTTTACGTTTCATTTTCACGTGGGAATTCCATATCAGCTTTGCGTCGAGATCCTTCCCAGGTATTTGGCCTCGTTTGCAAAGGGTATTCGGGCCAAGTTTAGAAAAATTGACAAGTCATTAGTTTTCTTATACGTGAAATTCACGTGAACAGATTTAGTTTCGTTGAGGGTGATTCGCCAGTCCCTCGTCCATTCATTTACTTTATTCAGTGCGGTTTGCAGTAGTTTCTTCGATCGTATTACCTTCTGCAAGGATAGCGGTGTCGTCGGCGAACGTAGCGAGGGTAGTGCCATCTTCTCTTGGTATATCGCGAGTATATAACAGATAGAGAAGCGGCCCAAGGACGCTTCCTTGCGGTACGCCAGCCGAAATTTCTTTAAGCTCCGAGTATTCGTTTCCATGCCTAACACGGAAGAGCCTATTCCCGAGATATGATTCTAAAATATCATACAGACTTACGGGGAGAACTTGTCGTAATTTAAATTTTAAGCCGTCGTGCCACACCTTATCAAAAGCTTGTGAGAAGTCAAGGAATACGCTTGAGCATATGCTTTCTCGATTACGTCAGTAATTCTATGCACTTGGTCAATCGTCAAATGCTTGGTTCTGAACCCAAACTGGTGGTCAGGGATGCGATTATTATCTTCTATAACCGCTTGTAGTCGTCTTAGTAATATCCTCTCGAAAACTTTGGATATGACTGGAAGAAGCGAAATTGGTCTAAACGATTTTACTTCATTTGGCGATTTTCCTGGTTTTAAAACCATAATGACTTCCGCCACTTTCCATTGGCTCGGCACGTGTTTTAATCTGAGCGCAGCATTTATAATATTAATTAATGCTTTTCTAGGTAGAACTTTGAGAACTTCTTCATAACCAGGAGCTTTCTTAGGTTTTAGAGATTCAAGTTCACCTTTTAGTTCCCTTAGTGTTGCATTTGTGAGTTTAAAATTCGTCAGATAGTAGTTCCGTCCCACTATTGGTACTGTCGTGAGCCGCTTGACCATCGTACGGTTTAAAGGTTTCTTCGAGATGGGCGGCGAAGACGTCCGCTTTTTCTTTGTCTTCCCTTGCCCACTATTGTGTTCAGCCACAATGTTTTAGAAAATTGCTATGATTTCATTAGGTGAACAAAAATGGTTTTAGATTGGAATAGATAGAAATAGATTGGAAAATCGGTTATGCTATGCAAATGGAAAAAAAAATCATTACAAAAATATCGAACAAACAAACAGACATTTTACACAAGGTCGCAACGACGCGACGCACTAAGAAGTAATTACCCGACCTACTAGCGAGCGATTATAGCAATTTTACTCAATTCGCGATAAGGGAGCAGCGCGATTAGATAAGATTCGATTTCGGTAATTTTTTGCGAAGTGAATATTTCATCATTTTTTATTATTTTTTTGGTTTTCTGTGTGTTTTTTTATTTTATTTTTTTAATTATAATATAACATAACAGGAATAGGTCGATTTCGTTGTGTAGTTTCGAGCAAATAGTTCAAGTTAATATTATTCACTTTTTTTGTTTAAGTTTAATCTACTTTTTTAGTGATTATTTCTTGCAAACATGTTCATTATTAAATTTTCTTAAATCATAAATCCGCTCGTTACTTTTCTTCTATCGCAATCTAAAAACGGTTTTGGATATCAATGAAATTCTTTATTCCTGTGAAAGTACGTTCGATGCCATTATGTATGGAACTCGATTTCTTTTGCATGGCCACCACGGGCACGCTTGCAGAAGTCCAGACGCTGAACCCAATTTTCGACGGTTTTCAAGCATAAATCGGCCGATACTGCTGCAATTTCACGTTCGATATTCGTACGAAGTTCATCAATCATTGGCGTAGACCATAGACTTAACGTAGCCCCACAGTCTAACGGACGGACCATTTCTGAGATAACACGTTCTCCAAACTTGCTTTCCAATAAATTGATTGTGACATTCGCTGTGTGGCATGTGGCGCCGTCCTGTTGGAACCACATGTCTTCAAATGCATATCATCCAATTGGGGCCAAAAATATGCGGTTATCATTGAACGGTAGCGATTCCTATTCACAGTAACGTGCCGGTCTTGATCATCATGGAAGAAGGACGGCCCAATGACGCCGCCGGCCCATAAACGTGTGGATTGCTGCCTGACCAATACCGCATATTTTGTTTATTGACAAAGCCATTCAGCCAGAAATGAGCCTCATCGCTGAAGATGATTTTTCGATGAAAATCCGAATCATTTTCAAGTTGTTGCTCAGCCCAATTCGCGATCATACGACGCTTCTGGTGGTCAAGCGGCTTCAGTTCTTGCGTCAATTTAATCTTGTAAGGATGTAGTCCAAGATCTTTTCGCAAAACGACGTCACAGAAATGCCCAACGCTTGAGAATGACGTGTGAGAGACACATTTGGGCTTTCTTCAACTGAAGCCTCACTACGACACTACGGACACTTCTTTGTCTCACTGGCACGGGAACATTTTGTACTGTTGCTGGATTCCAATTTTTGCACTAGACGCTCAATTATTGATCTGCTAGGACGATTGTGACGACCATAAATTGGACGTAGCGCTCTTAACGTTGAGGCCACTGACTCCGAATTTCGGTAGTAAATTTTAATAATTTCGACCCGTTGTTGGCTCGTATATCTTTCCATCATGAAATGGCAAACCTTACTGAAGAGAAATGTCAAAAGAGCGGCAAGAAATATGGCGTCGTTTGCTGTCCCTGTCGCTCTACTTTTGTAGCGTCCCTGTTGAGAACCCCTGTACAACATGCTTCCGATAATAGAACATCGATGCAATGCAGTCGCAGTAGATAGATACAAATGATTTGATCAAATAATTTTTCTAAAGGCTACTAAAAAAAACAAATTATCACTTTACTTGTGACAACATCCTGACAAGATTTTCTTATTTTGGCGGCGCATACTGTCGCCTTGAGAGGTGAAGAACAATGTTTTTCGGAATGGAAATCTGTTTCGGATAGCATTCCCATCGCACTTTGATTTTTATGTATATTAGCTTCTGATTGGAATACAAAGGTGTGTAATAGCTTCAAATAGTATTTTTTTGTAAATTGTAATGGTCAGGAAAAAGAGAGTGAGGTAGAGCATTCCACATTCGTGTTGTACAGTTAAGAAACGAATCCTTGTATTTTACTGTCCGTCCGAATATAGGCTTAAGGGTGAACTGATGTGCATTCCTAGCATGGCAAGTATTGCGGTTGAACTGCTGTAGGGGTGGAATTCAACTGGCTATTTCGTTTGAGCACTTATGGTGGAAGAAGCGATAAAACAACGGCAGGCAGGATGACTAAAAGAGTCAAGCGATCTCGCAATGTCTCGATCGCCAATAAGTTAAATCGCATGTTTTTGAATCCTGTCTAGTAGAGCCAAATATAATCAGATCAGAAAGGGTAAAATATTTCTTGCATCGCTTTAGAAACCTAGACACTTCGCAGCGTTCTTGGCGACATCGAATATGTGATCATTCCAACGAAGGTTGTCACTTACACACATACCGAGGATGGAAAGCCTTTCGGTTTCAGCGATGCAAGTGCCATTCATGGATAATGACAGAGTATTGGGGTTTCACTTCATTGACAGAAGACAGCATTGTGTTTTGGAAGCATTAAACTCCACTCTATTGGTTTTGTCAAGAATGCTGTCAAGATTGGAATATAATGAGCTTAACATACGTTGCCGTTCCAGTTCAACGCCCGGAGATGAGGGGCATTGGCCAGGAAACGAATATGTAAAGCTGAGGGTACTGTCATCGGCGAAGGAATGAATACGATTAGAAGTAACAGAGAGTAGATCATTTATAAATATGAGAAAGTGAGTCGGAGACAAAGCGGAGCCTTGGGGAACACCAACATTTATTTGATAAGTTGCAGACTTGAAACCGTCCAAAATAACTTGAATTGAACTGTCCGAAAGGTAATTTCTAATCCATTGAATAAAGGTATCATCGATTCCAAATGCACGTATTTTCGACAAGATAGATGATGCCAAATCCTGTCAAATGCCTTTGAAAATCAAGCGCAACGACATTACTATCTGGCAGTGAAAAAATTGGTTCTACTTTTTGGTTATGTCATCAAATCACTAGGAAGAGGAAGATGAAGATTAGCTTTTTTTTGGCATGGGCTGGACTAATGCTGTTTTCCATCTTCTCGGAAAGAGCCGTGAAGAAAAGGACATATAGAAAAGCTTACTCAGTGGTTTTGCCAGCGAGAAAAAACAACTCTTCAGAACGATAGGCGAAATACCATCTGGACCAGCGGATTTATTTATGTTGAGATCTGGGAGTATTGTCTAAAATTAATGAAAATCATTTATGTACAGCGTAAGATTTATAAAAGTAAAGACAAGTTAAAAGGAGCGAAGTTCAATAAATAAATTAACGCAAAATATTACATATGAAAAGTTCTCTAGAAACCACAAGAAAACTTCACAGGAAACAGATCCATTAGGTTCTATTTCAAATCAACTAACTGTTGGCAGTTTCACTATTCTTATTCTTACTACAAGAAATTTGTTGCGTAAAAAATTTTAAGTTTCTCAGTGGAGGGGTACCATCTTGCCCTCTCGATGCCGCTTTTTTTTACGAATTTTTCGACGTACGGAACGGTATTGAGTAATAAAATTATTAAGAATTCGTACGAATCATTACGACTTCGTAAGTAATTTTTATGGAATTTTAAAATTATTTTCTCGTTCAAAATTATCGCTGTCGACAGCTTTTGCGAGCGGAAGACATTAAAACAAATAAGCGGAAAATATTAAATAAAAAAATAATAGAAGCTCAAATGTGTAGTGTTTTTGGGGCCACTTTCCAAAGAGATAGCACGCTTTGAAAGTTAATTTTTTTTTCGAGATAGGCAGTGGCTTCAGTAGAACATATTCCAAATGTGGAAGTGAGGAGACCTTCCTAAATAGTTAAAAAAAATTTTGAATTTTTTGTTCTACCCCACTTTTCAACCAAAAAAAAATTTTTTTGTCGTGAAAAACGTATAAATTTTCAATCAGATGGAAAAAATATTGATGAATACAATATGGCAACAGTACCTGGATGGCCCGCTTCGAGGGATTTCAACACTCTTTCCGTTGGTGCCCTCGGGGTATTTTCTTTTCGTCAGGCAGGCGCCTATGGCAACAGTGTGTGTGGCAACACTCACCACAAAATTGATTTAAAAAAGATTTTAAAACTTCCTCGGGTTTAATAAAAAAAATCAACAAAAAAAGAAAAATTCTCTAAAAAAAGTAAACAAATAAACTTCGGTAGGTATTCACTGAACAAAGAGAAGTGTAAAAAATCCCACAACAAACAAAAGTAATAGTAGCTGAATTTCGATGAACGCAACCATACATCCATATTTTCCTGTCATTTCAGTGCAAAAAGTGTAAATTTTAAATCAATAATTTTATTATAAATATCCATCTCCTCACATTCAGATTTTGGGTTTATTATTTTGAACAGTTTTTCTATCGAATTAATGTATTCGTATGTGCAAATTCGTGCTTCCTCTTTGGAAAGTTGAGCTGTTTTTTTTATAAATAAATAAAGGGAGACCACACAGTAATCGAAATTCCGGCTCAGTTGTAGATACGCAACTTGAGTTGCATCGCCAGAGTGTCATTGCGGTTGTATTTGGGCTTACATCCGTATAAGATTGTACCGACGCAAGAATTAAAGAATTGGAATTGGGCGCTGGAAATTGGCCAAAAAATCATCTTCTCGGACAAGGCTCATTTTATGGCTCAGCGGCTATGTCAACAATCAAAATTGCAGTTATTGGAGCGAACACAATCCACAAGTGTTCGACCCAGCATCAGTGCATTTAAAACAGAAACAGACAACGTTACCGTCAATGGTCTCAGGTATAAAGCGATTTTAACCAAATTTTTGTGGCCAGAGCTCGAGAACATACATACATATATTCAACAAGACGGCGCTACATGGCATGCCAGCGAGGCAGCTCTTGAAGTTGTAAAGGAACAATTTGGCGACTAGTACATCTCTTGGAAAGCTTGATACCACTCGATTATTTTGTCTGGGGCTGCGCCAAGTCCTTAGTCAACGTCAACTTTCGAGATGTTATTTCACGAATTACGCCGCACATATTGGACGAGTTATTAAATATTGGACCAACGAAGTTGTTTTCCGTTTTTCTTTCTGACATAAAATTTACCTGCCTAGAATATTTTTAACGAGTGTCCGGCGACTTATTTTCAAATGGTTGCACTTCCACTTCTTCAAGAATGAAAGCACGACCCTATTGTCACAAGTTGGATTCCGAAAACATTTGTATATAAGTGGCTTCCATTTCAGCGACGTTTTAGAAATGTCACGTGATCTGACCAGATCTAAAAACTTCTGAACACAAAAATTCAGCAGCACATCCGGCCGAACGAATTGCACACTGGACTTCATTCAGATAGCTATCGAAATCGCCGATGAGCTGGACATCTATTTTAAAACCGTTCGGATTGAACGAAATAGTGATCCCTGGGCTTGGTGGTCAGAAGTGGATCACTTCGAACCACTCCCTCAGCTGCACTAGACATTCTGTTCCATTTAATACCCCTTAACATTTTTAGCAAACAGACAGCTGCTACCACGGCCATTCGCCTCAAGCAACCTTTCAATGGACCGAAAATGAAATCGGCCACTCTGCAATTCTGAACACACTCAGAATCCTTCCTAGGAATATAGACTACACCATACCCCAACAACAGTTCGATAAAAACTTCCAGCTATCCATTCCTTCCAGATCCTTTTGGGAGGACGGCTGGAGGAGGAATCAATCCATTTTTCTACGGACGGATTAAAAACAAATGATGCGGTGGGTGGAGGTGTGTTCTTAGACAGACTAAATCTTAGTCTCTCCTTCCGTCTTCCTGATCATTGCAGTGTCTTCCAAGCGGAAATTATGGCGATAAAGGAAGTCTTGTCCTGGCTCAAGAAAAACGTTGTATCCGTAAAGGATATCTCAATCTTTTCGGACTGCCAGGCGGCCATCAAGTGTCTGGACTCCGTCTCTATTAACTCCTTAGTAGCCCTATATTGCCGATCATCTCTAAAGGAGATGGCTGAGCAGTTCAACATTCACCTGTGCTGGGTGCCGTAAAAAGCTCAAATAAAAAGCTCAAATTGGTTCAACGAGTAGACAGGAACTTTAGATCCACGTGGTATCACAATGGACCTTACTTAGGTTTAAGTGATTTTGTTTTTGTTATTCCTACAGAAATTTCTCACTTCTCTTTGGTTTTTTTTTGTACGATTCTCCATTTTTATTGTCCACATTGCACTTTTAAATCTAAAAAACATTCATTTGTTTACAACAAATTTGCTCTACAGACAAAGAAAATTTGATTGGTTGTAATAAAAAAGTAATAGATTTGCGTAATGTTATTACTGAACGTCAGAATTTTTTATTAATAAGAAATTTTAACTCGTGAGTTAAGTCTTATTCCATCCCTTATTTAGCTCGTGAGTTAGAGGTGAGCTAAGCGGTTTTTATCAATAGGGCTGTAAGTAAATATTTACATGGCACTCTTTTTTTTTACAAAAAACAAACAAATGTTTAAGCTGTGTTTTTGGAAGTTTCGTTTCTTACTTTTTTGCAGAAAAAAATTTAAATGACTATCCGGTGATGAGCCGGATACCACGGATACCGAATACCTACCGGATATGCGTTACATCTCTAAAAATTAGATTTTCAAAACCAAAAGGGTTATAACATTTTTAATGGAATTTTGAACATTGGACACCAATAACCTAATTGTCAAAAATAGAAAAAGAGATCAAAATCTTTAGAGCCGTTTTTTGAGAAAACGAATTTAATTTAAATTTAAGAAAATTGTTATATATGAAAAATATATATAAAATTATTTGCGATTTTATAAATTACTGTTTTTCGATTATTTTTTTTCAAAAAACTGAATATTTATTATTTTGTCACCATCTCAAGTATCCATTGTAAAGGGTGATTTGGTTTTGGCAACACTGGTTTTGACAGCTGACGTGTGTTTAGTACCTTGTGTCACTGTCAAACAGCTTCAGTTTGGTTTGCAATTTAACCATGGATCGTCTTACAAATGAACAACGCTTGCAAATTATTGAATTTTACTATCAAAATTCGTGCTCGGTTCGATATGTTCATCGCGCGCTGCTTCCATTTTATGATCGGCATTCTCGACCTTCTGAGCAGTCTATTCGGAAGATTGTGACCAAATTTCGCACCAAATTTACTTTGTTAGACATTAAACCACCAACACGTTTACGTACTGTGCGTATTGAAGAAAATATTGCGGCCGTATCAGCTAGTGTGACAGAAGACCGCGAAATGTCGATTCGGCGCCGTTCCCAGCAGTTAGGCCTTTGTTACAGCACTACGTGGAAAATTTTGCGGAAGGATTTGGGCGTAAAGCCTTTTAAGATACAGCTGGTGCAAGAACTAAAGCCAGCCGACCTACCACAACGCCGAATTTTTGGTGAATGGGCTCTTGGAAAGCTGGCCGAGGATCCGCTTTTTTATCGAAAAATTGTGTTCAGCGATGAGGCTCATTTTTGGTTGAATGGGTACGTAAATAAGCAAAATTGCCGCATTTGGAGTGAAGATCAGCCAGAAGCATTGCAACAGCTACCAATGCATCCCGAAAAAGCCACTGTTTGGTGCGGTTTATGGGCCGGCGGCATTATTGGGCCATATTTCTTCAAAGATGATGCGAATCGCAGCGTTACTGTCAATGGTGAACGCTACCGAGCGATGATAACAAACTTTTTTTTGCCCGAAATGGAAGTTCTTGACTTGCATGATATGTGGTTTCAACAAGACGGTGCCACATGCCACACAGCACGCGAAACAATGGCGCAATTGCGAGGCGAGTTTGGTGAACAGTTAATTTCACGTTTCGGGCCGGTCAATTGGCCGTCTAGATCGTGCGATTTGACACCATTAGATTATTTTTTGTGGGGGTATGCCAAGGCTAATGTGTATAGGGACAAGCCCGCTTCGATTGACGCACTGGAAGCCAACATCCATGCATTCATTCGTGAGATACCGGCCGATATGTGTGAAAGAGTATGCCAAAATTGGACTCAGCGGATGGGCTACCTGAGACGCAGCCGCGGTCAACATTTGCATGAAATTATCTTTAAACATTAAATTGCAAGGTTCAAACTATCGATTCAAATAAATATTTCATTCATTTTTTCGAATTTTTTGTGTTTTTTTTTTTTAAAAAAGTTCTAAACCTCTTAAAAAATCACCCGCTACAAAAAAAGACCAAAATCCTTGGAACTATTTTCGGGAAAATTAGTGATTTTTGTTTAAAAAAAAAATGGAATGGTAGGTAGGTTTAAAATGATAAAGCAAAACATGGAAAACGCCGCGAGATGTAACGCCATCAAGATCTTCGTATACGAACTTTAAAGCAAATCCCTCGAACAGACAGACACACAGACCGACGGACGGCATTGGCGTCTCATTTTGAGTTCGAAATTCGCCACGATCGCAATCACTTTCTCTATAGTATACTTATGTATGGGAGAAACTTAAGAATCTTAAATCTTCTACAAAAAAAAAAGTCTGCTATCAATGTTCCAATGGCAGGTGTAACACTTTCTGTATCGCATCAACGCCGTTGATTAGCTTCAGAGACAAAATAATTAAAATTTTATTCGAAGTCAAAACGGCGAACTTAACAAGCGGCTTAATAGGAATCGTAAGAATTTGATCCCTTTAATCCAGAAACGGTAACGAATTCGAAACAATTGTAAGCGGAACGTGCCGTTCGTACAGCAGTTTCAGCTTCTTTAAAGTTACGTACGTGATTTGTCGCCGATCGCATTTTCTTAGCAGAAATCAATTTATTTACGTTTAAAGCGAAATCAATACTAAAAAATGGTAGTAGATGACGTCATACCAACGTGTTTTGCAATCTTCACGAACATCGCCAATTTCACTAATTATTCCTCCCAATTTAAAACGCTCGAAATCAAACGTCACATTTGTTAATCAGCAAGCAAAAACTGATCGGATGAATCAGCAGTAGTTGTCTCCCATTTTAGGTAATAAAATTCGAGTCATTTTGTATGCAAACTTGACCCCGATGCCATTGAAAGATGAAATGCAACATTCTCCAAACTGAACCAGTTTCTCGCTTTCAAAAATTAGCGTCTTCTTTCTTTGCACTCACTTCCCGAAAAGATAATAATAGAACCAAACAAAATGTGAGCAAACACCGCGTCGTCATCATTTTGTTTGTCAAAAAAATATTCACAAACAAACAAATACAAAAAAATTTACAATACATCGGCGGCGGTCATTCAACCACGCACTAACATAATTGCCCCGCTGGCATTGTGTCGACTCAGCGAAGCGTTCAACAATAGAAAGCGACTCACCTGGAAATGTTCCGAACAGTCTGTGCAGCCAAAGAAGTACTTCACAAAGCCGTGCATCGCCGTCAGCACCTCGAGTGGATCCTGCGACTGGTTCGAGTTGCTCGCCTGCACCGTCAGGAAATGGAACAACTGCCAGAGACTGCAAGTGAAGCCTCGATGCATATCTTTTGAGCCCAGGCAGCCAACATACCCGGAGGATGAGAAAATCGGATCGAGTTCCGAGCTCAGCTGTGCGATGTGCTTTTTCAAGTCGTCGGCCATAATACGCTCATGATTCTCGGAGACATACGTCAGTAAACTTTTTAAGAGCTGCATTCCATTTGGACCAAGTGGACTATACCGCTGAAGAACACTGATCAGATTCTGCAGGGCCAGCAGGCGTTCGCCGCTTATCTCCTTCGAGCGGACAATCTCAGTTGTGATGATGTGTTTGATGGCCTGCTCCAGGTCGGCCTGATAGACTAGATGCCTGTTGCGCTTCACCTCGTCGATGATCTTGCGGTGTTTTTCTTTGTCGTCACCCTGAGATCTTGGCGCCGCCGCCACTTCATTCGGCTCGTTCTGGTCGGTTGGTCGAGTGGAAAGCTTGTAACGCTGGACAAACTTTTCGATCGCCTTTGCATAGTCACTGGCTGTGTTGTCGTCACCATGAGGTAGAAGTTCCACGTTTGCATTGCGATCGACCGCAGCAAGTGCGTAGGTGGAATTAAGGTTGAAATGTTCGGCTAATTTTGAATCAGTCACCCGCCGGATGAGCAGCTCAGGACTGCGATTGAAGTTGAGGATGGTTTGAGCTCCAGTGGCGGTTGTATTTTCCGCATTCGATGGGCTTAGCACAAGAAGAACAAACTTTACCGTATCGGGCACCGACTGGAATAACGTCTTGGACTCTGAGGGAGTTAAATCTGCAAAGTTTGGCCAGTTTTTATGCGTCGATGGCTCACCCATTACTAACCGAGCCATGGCTTGCCTCATTTCGTCTGGCTGACGAGCCTCAACCGGAGTTCCATAGTTACCTTCACTTGGCTTGTAATTGACGCCAAAGTAGCGCACCGTAGGATACGCCATCACTTCGTATTCCCGACAAATGTCGTTATTCTTTTCGTCGGCACAGTCGACGGCCATGACTTTGATAACATCTCGCCACTCGTAGGTGCTTTCGCCCAGCTCCTTGTACACGGGAGCGAAGCGCTTGCAATGGCCGCAATACGAGTTGTAGAACTCAATTAGGCAGGCATAGTTTTGCTCGACAACAGAGCTCTTAAAGTTGTCGTTGTCCAAAATAAACACCTTGTCCGAGCTTTTATACAGACCCAGAGTTTCAGGTTCACTTTCTGTGGTGGAAGGGCGTAGCACTCCAGAATTACAAAGTGGTACGAGTGCGAGTAGGAAGAGCACGAGACTGGTGGGACAGAAGTTGAAAATATGCATATTCTTGCGATTCATTACTTGGATTTGGGCACTGGGATAAACATTTCACTTCGCGGTAATGCGCGATTATTACTATCGATGTTTACTTGCACACGAATGTAATTCAGAACTGAAGTAAGCTGTCGTTTTATTGAATACTTTATTGGCTGCAGGCACTCGAAGCGGTTGTGATAAAAACGAGATAGCGCGGCGACATGAAGAAAACGTTTGTGTGGAAATACAAATAAACTTTGAGTGATAGTTGGACGCTCTCTTTTGTTTCTGCGAAGTTTGACAGCTGCCAGTTATTTGCACAGCTGATGTGCTCGTGTTCAGTGGATGAAATGTTTCAGTGGCAAATGGTTGTCAAAATGGCCAGTGTGGAATGTGTGTGGATTGCTTTGGGTGGAAATGAAATGTTGACATGCATTTTTTTAAATTGTCTTAAAATGTGAAGTGGTTGAAATAATGTTAATAGAATTATTTATGAATGGTAAAATAAAACGTAAAGTTTATCTATCTGAATGTAGATGTAGATAATAAAGAGTAATTTTGCACTTAATAACAATCCATATATAATCTGCCTCAGCTTTAATACTACTGTTTTTTTTTGCTTAACCGAAAGATAATTAAAATTTGCTAAAAGAGAGAGTAAGCTTCGGGATTTACCAGCTAAACGGCGAACAAGACAAACAATTCCGTGCTTCTAAATAATATTATTGACTTCTTATCAATTTTCATGCAAGAAGCAATGTTCTGGTCGCCATTATGAGAGTGTCATTAAGTGTCATGACAACTTCAGGTACAAGCTAAAGCTTTTAAAGCAGATGATGAGTGATCGACCATTCGCGTAATCAGGTGTGAATTTTTGTGGCCAAAGTTGCCGTATTTACTTGCTTCGCAACAAAGGTGGCTCAAGTTGGTCTTGTATCGGACATATCAATACAAGATTTTCTTGCAACTCCAGAGCGATCCGTTGCCAGGCGTGGGCTATGGTAATGGTACGAATTTCGACATAGCTCGTAATGAGCTGATGGAGCTACATATATACTGTTGTCTTGGAGCATCATAAGAAGAAAATTAGCTCTTTATGATGCCTTTTACAGTATGGCAAATTTGTGAATATCCCACCTCCTATGGGAAGCAGCAGTAAAGTTAAGTGTTAACAAAAAAAACAGAAGATGCCAACCATCACAAACCTTATGCTTTCTTTTTCCTGTTTACTAACTGTTTAATTGTCTTATGCCTGAAACAGATGTGCAGCGAAAGCTATGGTGCGAATTGATTTTATATGGAATATGACACATAGCTGGCTGCATGTCAATTTGTGCAGCAAGTTGTCTTTATTTTAAAATTGGCTGCGCGGCATCAATGCAGCCACCACAAAGAAAAATAATTAATTAAATAAATATAGTCTGGCAATACTGATTTTGACAGAATCCGTCCTTATTTTTTTTATTGATGTAAACGAAAACAATTTGCGAAAATGGAAGAAGAATTAATTGAGCTAGTAAAGAAAAATAGGTTTTTATATGATAAAACCTGCTCATCGTATAACAATTTATACATTAGGGATACAAAATTTAATAAAAAATAAAATAAAAAAATAAAATAAAATTAAGTTTTGACAGAACTAGCCATAATATTTTTCTAAAAATATGCACGTGTGTCTCGGGTGCAGCGATTTATGCATCCTTCTGCACATCTGTTTCAGGCATTGCTTAGTTTGAATTGTCCAATGACGTTTCCCACAGATTGGTTTGTTCATCAATTATTTGCATTTTTAGGTGGAAAATCGTCCATGAGACGTTATAAGCAAGTGCTCATAATAGCGTGGGATTTTTATTTCTTACTCACAGAAAACTTCCCTTCAAAATTACGAAGCGTATTCGAGCTTAGATGAACCTTCCATTTCCATTGACATCCTCTTACAGTCAGAAGCCGAGTGGTCAAATGGAAGATCAACTTTAATAGAGCTTGCAGACACACTCTTTTCGATATAAAAATTAATTAGTGAGGGAGTTTTCGCCGAATTACATACTGACTTTGTACGAAAATCTGCCTTTGGATATGTATTGCAGAAGGTGTGTTTTTTTATTAAAATCATCGCATATAAATTAATAATGTCCAAGTGAGTCGAAGATACTCATTTATTAGGAATGGTCCAAAAAATACCTGGCTGAGAAAGTAGTAGCTTTCTTTTATGTGTGATCTGAAACACGTTGCTTTTGGTTATGAGGACCAAGTGCCCTGGTATTTGGCTTGGTCTTTAAAAACGGAGGGATCTTCCTTGTCGTCTCGAATCTGGGGATAGGATTTGAAGATCCTGTGAAATTACATGTTTAGTAACAAGACCAAACAACTGAGCTAGAAATGTTAGATTTCAGCTATATATATTTCGTTGCTCAGCGATGAATTAAAAAATTAAAACAAATTTGATTGTGATCGTATGGTCGGAGGTATTATGGTTAGTTTACATGGCCACGCAGGCCTAACTCGCAAAATGAGTGCGATGTACAATTCTAAAAAATATAATGCCAGTAAGGGACAGCAAACGTGACACGTATTTTGGTCGGCAATGTTAATTTGCGTGGTAGCAATTGTGGGAAATATCAAAATGTTCATATTTTTATAGCGATGTTCCACGCGATTTTGTGTTACTATAAAAGTTGACTGACACTCCTACAGTTCAATGCTGCTATAACACTAATATTGTCATCTATTGTTTTGCCCGGCGTCGTCATTGTTTATATTCGGAAAACATACTGATCGCACAGTTGATGGTAAATTACAATTTGAATAATATGAAGTTGGATAAAATATATTGTTTTAGATTCCAGATGAAAATTGGTCCTCAAATATAGAGATGACTTCAATTTGGATAAATTTGCTTGCACTGATAACCATTTTTCTCCTGTTCATTTTTTCATCGCTACTTTCGAAGATAATGTCCACTAATATTAGTAGCCTCAACAAGATCCACTTTTAGTTTGTTTTTATACCTTTAGTTAAATTATAAAAAAAAAACAAATTAGATGCGAATGAAAAAGTTGATCTTTGTTGTTCAAAATATCTTTCAAAATATCTATAATAAATTTATAGCAGCATTATTTATCCTTTTAGATCTGTGATACTCCCTCCTACACATTTGATACCATTGGTTGCCAAGTAACGGATCTCTTGCTCCAATCTCGTGCAAAAATTGCATGCGTGGCCATGTAAACCAACCATTGTTTGCATTTGACAATATAGACAAAATATGGGGGAGTATTGACAGCAGCTAAAATGAAGATGCTCCGCATATAATAAAAAGTAATCAAAGAAAGTAATCAGTAGGAAAGAGTAATCAAATGAGAAGTCCACAGATCCCAATACAAGACTTTCACGTTAAGGAACCACGATCTAAAAATATGAGCATAACCTAAGCCTAAAATACAGGCAGGCTTTATAAAGCAACTATAACAGCATTTAATTGACCTCAGTGTCGGAATGAGCGGTGACAGATAGATAACAGATATTTTTGAAATGCGGGACATTAGTAAAAAGCAAGAGATATGAACCTTTAATTGAGATTCATACAAAAAACATGCATGTACCTTACGAGATACATCTCGCAAAGTGCTAACGTATTGACGTGTAATTTCACATCGCTACGGGAAATAGAAAATTATTGGATACGTGTCTTAGGACGTTTAAGTTTTAGCGCAATTGCCCGGGTATCAAAATTTGTACAGATAAAACTTCGTTTCACTTGAAACTTAGCAACTTAGAAGCAGAAATAATTAAAAAAATATGTCAGTTATCACTTTCCAAATTTTAATACATCCGACAGCAGATTTTAAGGCTTCCTTTTAAGGACTGAAAGGAAAAATTTGGTTTTGCCCAACTTCCAACTCCTAAATCTAGTCCTTTAATTCATCGATGGCAACTCTCGCATTACCACTTCGCAACATTACGGAATGTATCAACAACAACAAACAGTACCCAGTCCATTCTGTTGAAAGTGTGAAGTTGTAGGTGTAGCACAAGGAATGAGGATTTTCACACTTTAGACTTGTTGCTGCACCGGCAGCACAACCGCATCTACATATACCTACATTTTATTTCGTTCACCTGTACTTGTATTGTGCGTGTATCCAGTGGAGGGTTTCACAACCTTTTTTTATGTTGCTACTTCTGCAACACACCAGAGATTGGGGACCGACCAGAGTCTCCGGCAAATTTCTTTTCTTCGACTTATCGGTTTGAATTTTTCGTTGGTGTATGCGTGCGTTTTCTATATTCAAAAACTTGCGCTCAATTCTCGAGAGAGTGGACTTGTATCTTATACACTCATCGTCGTCATCGTATACCTACGAAACGAAGCGACGATTGATATGAAATGAACATCCAAGTAGTGGTGGATACGATATGAACATGATGACGGCCAGTATTTGGATTGGAGTTGATTTTGTTGCTGGCGATGGCCATGTATACGCTACGATGGAATCGGGATGGTACAAAATACTTTCGATGGTAGATGCATCTTTTAGTCACTATTCGTCCGTCTCTCATGCGAGATTGTAGTGTGAAGTAAATCGTTTTTTGTTTTTTTGCTTTTTGGGGATGTTCAATGCATCTATTGAAATAACAGAATATTCGAAACAACAACAAAAAAAAAGTCATCAAACAACCGGCTATCTACTGGCACATAGCATCTGAAATAGGTATCACTTGGTGTCTCCGCGGTGTTCTTGTATCTTTTCTTGAGACCGAACTAAAAAAGCTCAAGCTCAAAATTCAAACTCCAAACACTAAACACAGGCTAAGCGCGCTGGAGTAGTCTAAAATTAGCAGTCAACGTGAACGGTTGATACGAAATTCGATTGTAGTGGATTTTCGACGAAGAAATAAATATCGGTTGCTTAGAAAGAAAGTATCTGTCCATCTACCAGAGATCAGTTTTTTTTTAAGAAAAAAATTTGTGAGTGTTTAACACTTTTGTTTGTGTCGCTCACATTCCAGCAGGTGTGTGTTTTTTTTTTTGATGATTTAAAGAGTGATTAACTAATAAATTAATAATTGTGTTATTTTTTTTTTGTTAGTCCATATTTAAACAAAAGTGCATGCGACTTGGTTGTCAAGTAGTATCCGAGCTACTACTTTGGAGTATCTAATAGCGCTTCTTCAGATTTTTTTTCTGTTTGAAGATGATTAAAATAATAAAGTGTTTTGAATATTAAATGTGTTTTGATTAATTAAAATAAATATAAAAGGTGTCGTACGTGTAAACATATACATAAAGTATTGTGTTGTTGTTTTTTTTTATAAAGTTTTTTTTTTTCTTGTTTTGTTTTAATTATATACAAAGAAAAAAAAAATAAAAAAAATAAAAATTAAGTTGAATATTTTTCGGATAAATTTTTGTGAAGTAGTTTTGGGACTTAATGATTTGTTATTGTTGCGTGTTTTTATGGATGGCAGCGGGCTTATTTTTGAATAACTGGTAAGTTGGTTCAAGTGCGGCAAAATAAATAGGCTTAAGGTGGTACTTTTTTAATTGAACGGTTGATCTTTCCTAGAAGAAAATTATGTTTAAAATATTTGCGTTATTTTTTATAATATTTATTTTACCGAAAACTAACCTGTGATCTGTTTTAAGAGTTTATTAGAAACTCTTTTTTAATGAATTTATTTAAATACTTGCCTTAGATGTCTATATCTTGAGCTATTACCAATTTGTTGAAGCTTAGTAGTTTCTAAAGTTCACAATTAATTTGCTAATTATATAATAACTTCTTTTAAAGGCTGTGAAAGGGTTGGTAAACGTTTAATGTAGAGAATGTTACAGGCTTACCATCGTTTGCTGACACTGTTCTTAAATCTGTCTCATTACTATGTTAAAAAATGTGGTAACAATATTTACATACTTAACTCACAATTTTTTCTGTGCGTATTTTAGTCACTTTATACCTCACTATTTCTTATAACTTTGAGTCAATTTTAAAGAACTTATACCTACCTATAGTTCTATACTATTTTAGAGAATTATCGGGTCGAATGAAAAAAAGCAAGCGAATGTGACTTATTTGTACTATGGCTTGCGAGTTTAACAATATTTAATCGCCTGAACTTTCAAATCATTCGCGAATGTAAAGTCGCCTTTAATCTCAAATTTTGGCGAACAATAACGTATATTCGGTGAAACAACAGTCGAATACAATTTATATGCAACTATAAAGAGAAATCGAAACAGTTGGAACCAGCGCTGCTATAATGGCTCCATTGCTTAGAGCTGGGCTACCTAAAAATCAAAATGGCTTCCCAATATAAAATAAAAAAAAATTTTGATTTGGAAAGAACAAAAATATAAGATTAAAGGATCATTCACATGAGAGCGAACCGCGAACTGCGAACCGCGAACTGCGAACCGGCGAATATTCGTAAATTCTGACATTTCTTTCACATGAGAACTTTTTTTGGTCGCAGGTACCCGCGAATCTGTTTTGTAAATGTTAGCAGTAAGATTTGTCAATTTTAAGGTTATGTTCGAACGAATTTTTCATTCGCGGATTTGTGGATCGCGTTGGTATTACGTGAATTGTGAATAAAGAGTGTAAATATTGCTATTTAAATCAATTTAGACTGATTATGAGTTTTTTTTAAATAATATGTTAGGTCAATTAAATATCAAGCTTTTGTGGTAGAAGCAATAGAAATTTATTATTCATAAATACATTAAAATTGATTTGTTCGCGATTCGCCTATTCGCAGTTCGCTCTCATGTGAACAGTCCTTAAGAACATTTTAATGCATAATGCTAAACAAAATTTGCATTCTCTTCAACAAATATTCGTTGCATACCATATAAAGCACTTCCCTAATCCATTGACAATATTACCCATTGTTGATAAGGTTTAAATTTCAAATGGGAATAGGTATTGCAGTTTCCCAAATAATAATTTGTTTGCGTCTGGCTTCGAGAAAATAAAAATAAAAATTGAAAATAGGACAGCTCTCGTTGGAACCGGCGAAGGTTTACAAAGTCAGCTATCATTGTCACCAATTGAACAAGCAGGGGATGCTTTACTAAACCTTCAACAAAATGTGAGCTACTCAAGTGGCACAAATTTTATATATGTATTTAATTATTATTTTTTTGACTTATTTGTTCGATTTGAAGTTGAGGTGCTGTCAATTTCGTTAATATTATATTGGTTGCCTTTCATTTCTAGACAAAAGAATTCTAATAATCGTAGCTAGCTAATCGTTAGGGGGGTATTAATGTGGTAGTTCTTATGTGCAACTTAAACCGTTCTGAATGCTGTCAACAATAGGGCCTTAATGTCAATATTTTTCGAAAATGATTTGTAGACACATTTAACCGAAAAAAGAAATTGCTCCACTTAGCTATTTACTTACGATGGTGATAGCAGGCATGGAACTCCTGGCCCTTACTTAATATACCCTTCAAGCCGGGTAGATCTGCAGCCTGCCGTCTCCAATTACACCTCCATCGAAGATAAGGTCTTCCTCTGACATTGTTTTCTTTGTCGACAAAAACATGGCCATAAATCGTTCGTAGGACTTTTCTATGGAATACATCAAGGCAGATTTCATCCGACTGGAGAAGAGTCCATGTTTCTGCACCATGTACCAGGATTGGTTCTTTTCGATATGACTTTAATCCTCAAATGCTTACCAAGCTCAGAAAAACAGCTGGTGCTGTTTTCCGCGTTTACAGCAAATACTCTTACTTACTTACTTAACAGCAGTGCCCAGGTAGAAAAGTTCACTGACTTCCTCAAAGTTATAAACCTATCAGTGACCATTGATCAAGTTCTGACTAAGTCGGCGCGCGGTGGGATTCGGCGTTTGCTGATAAATGCATAAACTTCGTCTTTTTCCTCGTTTATATATAGACAAATTCCGCTTGCTGCTCTTCCGATCACGTCATGTCGTCAGCAAACCCAAGTAGTTCCATTGATTTATTAAAAATAGTACCTGATGAACTGGCCTAGTTGTTGCGTACATGGCAGTGCCAAACGCTGTCTTAACCCTCTGGTGATATCGAAGGTTTCAGTAAAATTCCTACAAATTTTGACGAAACAGCGAGCAATCAAGGGGATTTCTAAAGCTGGTCATGGCACGACATAATTCTATTTACACTGTCACAAGAAGCTTCTGCGTGGGGGTCATGACCCCAATGGTTATCTACATCATTTGCATTGATCTAAGTGTGACCGCCGGTCAAAATCGAAAGCCTTTCCATTCTCTGTCTGTGCGTAAAAGAAAACTTCGTTCGTATGTCCACATATTCGATGTCGCCAAAAAAAAGCTGACAAATGCCTATGAAATTTCTCGCATGCAACTTTATAAGATAGAAGGACACAGTAATTTGTTGGCATTAAAGTTGGTATTCCAGCAAATCGAATGGGTTTTAACTGTTTGCTAGTCTTGAACATTTTTCTCTTCAAAATAGGTATGTTTATTTTTTTATATATTGTCGGCTTAGAGTGTAAACCGTGCAACTCCATTTTTATGATGCTTGAGATTATTAAACCATTAGAAAGGTCAAACGCATCGTCTGATATTAAGATCGAAACTCATTTCAAAGTAAAAGTGGCCAAAATCTTATAATGAGTAAGATAGTTGAGTCCTTAACTTTCAAACCAAACGACAAATTATGTTTAAGGAAGCTTCTCATGACAGTTCTTACTCTTGGATGTTTGTCAGACTTTCGCAAATGAGGGGCACCGAATAACTGGTACTGGTCGCATTTGAACCTGAGGCCCCTTTTTTTTTTGTCAGAGGTTGCTACTATCCGATAGAGCGCTCAGACACAACTACTGGTCCAATGTATTACTATTCAGACACCTTACATTTATGTTCTTAGTTTTCCCGTCTTTCGAAGAAAGATGAGAAGGAGCTTCAGTGATGAAGAGCTTAAATGTTCGGCACTTACCAACTCAGCCCCGAAAATTCGGAAAGAAAAGAATGCAGATCTTTTGCAAACGTTCGGGCGCAATAGTTTGGTTTGTCTGCATCCATCGCAGTCGCACCATCGAAATTTGTGTTTACTATTAAACCCAAGCATCAATGGAAGACATGACTAAAGATGAACCTAGCAAGCTCATCCGAGATCTCATGTCCCTGGATGCCAGTGTGACCTGGGACTCAGACAAGATTCACTGTGTTTAGCCTTTAGCCGACCAAATACAGGATGATGTAAGAAAGTTAAGCAGTGTTTTTAATGCAGCTTGGCTGTCAGTGCAAATGCAAATGCTTTTAGCCCTCCACCTGTTATTCACAATATAGCGCATCCGCGTAGCCATTAGGATGACAAAAACCTCCGCTTGAAAAAAAGGCACATGTTTGCTCAAGGGCTAGTAAAGTCTTATGTCATCGCGTTCCACAAAGACTCCAGCACCAGACCCCTGAGTCAGGCGTGCTAGGGAAGGCCTCTGTGCAGTAGAGACAGACCGTTCATGGGCAAAAAATCCACGTTTCTGCGAAAGCCTGTTCCATTAATGAATCGATTCGTGGTCTCATCATGGCCGTATATATTCAAAGGAACCGTATTACTAGAGCTACTTTACAGGATCCGACAACGTGCGATAAAACTTATTTGCGTTCGAACCATTGCTTAATAGCTCGACTCTCTTAGTTATCGTCGCAATGTCGCCTGCCTGCTTGTCATTGTTGTATCGGTATTTCCACTAAAAATTGCATTCTACCCCTTCAACAATTCAACTGCAATACGTCAAACAGTTCACCCTCAAGCCTACAGTAATATACGATTCTATCCTCACTGGTAAAAATATACTTTACTTAAATAAAGGGTATAGAACTTTAAAATAGAATTAAACAAAGATTATTTTTTTTTTAATTTGACATGAAATTTACTTTATTCTAAAGCTAATCTTCTGGCATTATAATTTAAATATGATGACTTTTCCAACGCGGCGAATGCTGTCCTTCAAGTGGTCAATAGTTTTGGGATTATCGGCGTAGACTAGCGACTTCACATAGCCCCACTGATAGTCAAGCGGCGTTAAATCGCATGACGTTGGAGGGTAATTCACGGGTCCGTAGCGTGAAACTATGCGGTTACCAAACGTTTCCTTCAATAAATCAATTGTGGCACTAGCTATGTGACATGCTGCGCCATCTTGTTGAAACCACAGCTCCTGCACATCATGGTTCATGTTCAATTGATGAACGATCAGTAATCATGACTCTATAGCGGTCACCTTTGACTGTAACGTTCTGGCCAGCATCGTTTTCAAAGAAGTACGGACCCATTATTCCACCAACCCATAAAGCACACCAAACGGTCAATTTTTTTTTGGATGTAACGGTGTCTCAACTCAACATACACTTGAGGATTATCATCACTCCAAATATGGCAGTTTTATTTATTGAAGTATCCATTCAACCAAAAATGAGCTTCATCGCTCTTCTAATGACTTCTTCTGTACGCACTGTACGACGTCTCTGTGGATTCGTATTATCATTTAGAGTAAACGTGGTGCGAAAACGTTCTTTAGTTAATCAAATTAATTGCGCTGATAGACGATTATGTTGACCGTAAATTGGACCATGATTTTCAAAATAAATTTGCACAATTTGAAAGCGTTGTTCCGGCGTCAGTCTATTCATGTTGAAATGCCAAACTAAACTAAAAATAAATCATTTGACAGCTGACAAAATGGCCGCCAGTTAAAATAGTGTTGCCAACTTAAAGTGATTTACCTCTAACAAAAAAAAAACACCCCTTATAAATATAATATTCACTCCGGGCTATTTATATGATCACATCTCTTAAAGGACAAAAATGCACCAATCTCGATCGATGATATTATCTTTACCTGTTTTAAGAAGCTCGCCTAGCTGAGTTAAAAAATTGTATCTACAAATCTATTCACCTTTACCAATCTTAATCAACATTTCATTAGATATGTATTTGTACATGCTCCACATTCAATGAATTTGAACTCCACTTTGAATATCATAAATCTGTCATAATAGTTGCACAAATCCAATAACTTAGATATCTATCGAAATTCCAGGCAATATGCTGCTTATTAAGCTACCTGTCAAAACCAACCTATTTGTCTGCCTCCGCAAAAAATATATTTTATTATTTTTTTTTACTGCAAAATTGCGTTAGAAAAATAAAGACAAAAGGGGTCTGCAACATTGTTAAATGCCTTAGTAGCGGCTCATTGACAAGGTAATGACTTGTACCCAAACAAAACACACACTTTAGAAAGTTGGCTTCTACCCAAACCCCACGGCGAGTGTCATTTATCATTGGGGCTCTCTTAGCCTGTCAAACGTGGTGTGCACGACTGCCACCACAGCCTAAATCCCCTTCATCATTATTCAATCGCGCCAACTGATCATAAATTTTCCTTTTGACTTATGTCAGAGAATAGCTATGTATCTATATATATTTTCCAAAACGCCATATCAGTTGTTTAGTTTTTTAAAAAAAAAAAAAACACCAACAAATCCAGCCGCCATGTGTAGTATCCCCTGGTATCAGTGGCAGCAGCAAGTGTCCAAATAGCGATATTGACCTTTACGAGGCTATGAAACGGTCGCACCACGATAAGATGTCGTCGAAGAAGACTCACTTATATTATAGTGTTGCTTGTGTATGTGACGGGTGGCCCCACAACAATTAAGTCTCATTACTCGCTGGAGGACGCGTAATTGCAGGCGAAATTGAAAGCTCCATTTCTAATTAAATGAGTCAATAAACTCGTTGAATGTCTTGAAGGCGCCAACTATACTATATGCGGCTGTGAAGAACGTTTTATTTCTATCTCAAAGTACGGAAGTTTGAATCGTTGAAATCGGGCTCGTTTGAAACACTGCCGAAGTGCAGTGCTTTTAGATGCGTTTTTTTTTTATTATTATTAAAATTAATAATTACTGTGAACGTAACGATGATAGGCTTAATAGGTCGTCAAGTACGTGGTCTACATTCGAGAAATTCATTGATAATACAGACATATCAACCATAAACAACAAGAAGAGATGACAGCCGCAGCAGAGACATGGAAATGGGGTGGTGTTATAGGAATCGTTTGGGAAGTACATACCTATTTCTATAATGTAAGATATTTTGTAAGTTTAATAAACGGATATTCTTGGATTTATTGTCTAAAAAAGAAAAGCTTATCAGTAACCTAGATGCGACAACGACGGATCGATAATTGAGTCTGACAATGAGTGATTGGATGCACAGAGGCAAGAGATGGAAAACTACATGAAGAGTCATCTACTGGACTGGCTTAATGTGTTTCAAAGTGTATTGTTTTTTATTTATTTTTTTCGTACAAAAGGGATTGGAAGTACTTTTATAATATTGACGTTAACACTGCACGAGCATTAAGAAAATGAGGAAAGGGAGCAAAGGATATGAGACCAGATATGAGCGCTTTTAGTACTTTAACCAGATTAGAAGGAGTAAAATATTCTTGCATCGCTTGACGAAGCAGCATTTTTGGCGACATCGAATATATATGGTAACGAAGTCTGTTGATAACACACATACCGAGAATGGAAAGCCTTTCGGTTTCATCAATGCAAGTGATATTCATTGATAATGGCAGAGTATTGGGGTATTGACAGAAGACAGCGTTGTGGTTTGGAAGAATTAAATTCGGCACTATTGAGTGCAAAAGACTTAAGTATGCTGTAAAGGTGAGCATTTAATGGGTCTTACATATGTTGCTGTTCCAACTCCATGCCCGAAGAATAGGGACGTAATCCATTCATCGCATTCGGACGCAATCCAGATGATAGATAAAAATTAGAAAGAGAGTCGGAGACAAAGCAGCAGCTACTTAGAACCATCCCAAAACATATTGAATTAAACGTTCTGAATGGTAATTGCTAATCCATTGAAGAGGGATATCATCGAAACCAAATCAATTTCGACAAGAGCTTGATGCTAAACTCTGGAAATCTCAAGCGCAAATATCTTGCTTTCAACACCGTGGTAAATAGATATTTCATGAGCTGACGATTTATCAGCTTTTATATGACCTTTGGGAAGAAGAGTAATAAGTGCCATTGGTCTGTAGGAGGATGGAGAGGAAGATTCGCCTTTTTTGGGACGGGCTGGACAAGTTCTGGTTTCCACCTTCTCGGAAAGAGCCCTGAAGAATAAGACATATAATAGGGCTTTACGCCAGCGTAAAAAAACATCTCTTTAGAACTATAGGGGAAATACCATCCGGAGCAGTGCACTTGTGTATGTTGAGATTTTGAAGTACTCTTGCCACTATACGAGTGCGGAAGTGGATTTGTCCCAAAGAGTGTTCAGGTTGAGATAAGTAACAAAATAGAGAGCTGACTGCAAAATTAGTACCAAGCAGATTGGCTTTATCCGAAGAGCTAACGACTGGAATGTCATTGCAGATGAAATTCGGGAAAGATGACAAGGTCGAATTCTTAATATTCATTAAAATTCGGTGGGACTTTCGCTTGATTTTATCGTCGCGTTTTTGCTTTTTGGAATACGCTCATATCTTGGCACTATCTTCCTCTTACTCAATCATTAGGCAGGAACCACATTGGTGCAATTCAAGACTGGGACCTCTTAGAAAAGCTTCAGGAAAGTATTTTAAAAAAATACAGAATAGAATAGAAGAATCTTCTGAATCATCAAAGCAATGAAAAATTTTCTAATCCTTCGCTGTTTGAAAAAAAAAAACAGATTGCTCTCGGTCTTGGTCTCTAGCGAACTCGTGAACACTAATTTTTCTAAGTTATTAGCAATATAAATTTTAATAGATCCATACAAATTGACCAGCCAAACTCCGGGTATTGGTGGTAATTTAGACAAGTCGATATCCCGATTTTATGGAGAGAACGTCAAGTTTAGTCATCGTACCCAAAGTTGGTAAATCTTAAAGAATCTGAAAAGATTAATAGATTTTTATTTAAAATTGGCAAAAAACTCTTGTTTAAGAAAGCCCTGCATACTCTAGAACGCTTCATCGAACGTTCACTCAACCAACAAGGAGTATACAATCATAGCGTTGTTGAAAATATAGAGGGCGCTGTTGATAACGTCAACACAGATCTAGGAGTGGATGCTTCACTTGGTGAATTAATAAATCGAATGCTTACAAGCAGGATTATCTGCTCACTTGTTGTGATATCTGTCAGAAGATCTCTAAGTTTTGGAACTACGCACGCACGCGTTTCTTTGGAATTTATTGGTTAACGAGCTGTTGATTTGCATAGAAAGGACAGACTGATTGTATCTGAATATCATAAAATAACTCTAGTGGGTAGACCTTTGTGGGTTAATCCGAACCGACCGTACGCGTCCTCTTTAGCAGGAAATATAAAATTCCACACATTATAATGGTTATTCGCCTTAATGCAACCCTCCAATGGGCCCAAAAGAGTCAAGGCTACCTTCCATCCTTCGTGGTTCTGGACACGCTGCTTCCATTTTTCCATATCAAGCGCTCTTAGTTTTAGGAAAAGAGTCTTCGAAACAGAGGTTCGTTAATCCTTGTCATCTCGAATGGGAAACGCGATTCGAAGATCTTCTTGGCTGGATGTCGTCTTTTGGCTCTGCTTTTTGAATTACAACCACATCAAAGCTCATAAAGAGCTAAACAGAGATAAACAGAAGTAGCAGCGATTTGCTAGGGTAATTCTTCGCCAGATCTCCACTAAGGTCTTATGTTTACTCTAAAGTAGATTTTTAACTACCTCGAAGTTGGTGGCCAGATGCTTGTTTATTTCTTGATAGCATGTATTGAGTCGTGTCCCCCTTTATTTCAAGACCAACGAGTTTCGTCTGCTCGTCAATAGCCGTGAAAGCCTCTATCACTGGCTACGCAAGCTGGGATCGACCGATGATGTCAATATCGTCCGCTGGACTGCTTTGTCGAAGACCGATGACAATTTCCGATCCGAGTGTCCGCACATTCCACGTATATACTCTTATGTCCGTTAATGTTTCGGCCAGGCAATAGTTTTGACCCTAGGACAGCAGGCAATTCCGATGCCAGTAACTCAATTCGGAGATCTGAGTGCTGCCGTTGGCCCATAAAAAGCTCATCCGCAACTATCGCTTTTCTAGAAAATAATCCTAGTTCTAAAAATACCTTACTGACCTCTGCTGCAAATATTTCGCAGTGGCTCACATAAGGTATCATGACCATTGATGACGCCCAGTGAATCCATCCACCGTAGGTCCTCTTTCTAAAGTGCTGATAGACTTCAGAGACTCGATCATTCGCTCATCGAATGTTTCCTTCAATAAATCGATTGTGACGTGCGCTGTGTGGCATGTAGCGCCGTCTTGTTGAAACCACATGTCATCCAAATTTATGCCATCCAATTCGGGAACAAAATAGTCGGTTATCATGGCTCTATACCGGTCTCCATTAACGGTAACTGACTCTTCAGCATCATTTCGGAAGAAGTATGGCCCAATGACTCCACCAGCCTATAGAGCACACCAAACAGTCAGTTTTTGTGGATGTAATGGCGTTTCAAGGGTCTCATGTGGATTCTGTTCACTCCAAATGCGGCAATTTTGCTTGTTGGCGTAGCAATTCAACCCAAAATGAGCTTCATATATATAAATTTGCAGGATTTGCAAGCGTTTTTCATTTGTCCTGTTCATGATGAAATGGCAAACCAAACTGAACATAAATGACATTAGAGTTGCCAGATTTAACCACAAAACGTCCGTTTTATCTCTATTCGAAAAACCACCCTTTATAAATATCTACGTTCTTTTGTACAATTTTTTTGCTTCGTTGGTAAATAGTAAAAATCAAAACAACAAATTTTTTCTACCGCTCAGCTTAAAAAGTATCTTAAAGCACTTGATATCGTCACTTCAGGCTTTAGGTACATTAAAATCGTGACCTTCCCATTCGCTAAAACATAATTCAACTCATTTGGCAATAGTCATTGCAAGCGGTTATACTTTGAGGCGCCATTACAACGTTTAAGGCAACCAAATAGATGTAGCAGTAGCAGAAACGTGATTATGTTAAATTTAAATAAATTAAATTGTGAAACATCAATTCTGTCTATTTCAAAAGCAACAAGAATATCCATTGTCATGTTTAGCTTGCTGTTTTGTTTTTTTTTTTAGATAAAAGAAGTACATGCATAGATACTCTTACTCCTGGTTTATTTTTTCGCAGACTGAGGGCAGTGTACGAGCAGACCACAACGTGCTATTGCATATGGAATGGCAAACTCATTCGGAGCACAAACATCTGTGTTTGCCATAGTTGATTCATATTTGCATGGAACTGTGTATCTTCTCCAAGTAAATGATGAGTAAGAATACGAAATGCAGCTGCTCTATTTATCCATGATAATAAAAGGCAACACAACTAAGTAGGTATACACTCTTATACATTGTACAGTGATTGATGAACAGCCATAATGTATAGATATTTGTTTAGTGTTATATACAAACAATATCTATTGATGAGGGCGGCCGGCCGGCGGCATGGTGAAAGAATCATGAATGTGAGTCTTCAAGAGTCTTCAAGCGAATATCGTTCAAATTTTCATATATTTTCAAAATTGCGCAAATGAACTTTGTATAAATATTTTGAGCTGCTGCTTGTCTGTTTATAAGATAAATGAATAGTTTACATGCAAACGAAATTCGACCTAGTAAAGGAAATCGTGTGAGCATTTAATTGTGTAAAGACTTTAAATCATTTCGAAGAACTTCAAGGCTGACAAACTCGCCAGAATCGCGATAGATCCTCACATTCTTGATGGATATTGTCTTTAAGAGCTGCAAGAGTCTGAGGCTTGTTGACATAAACTCGCGACTTCAAAAAGCCCCAAAAAAGAAGTCTGGAGCGGTCCAATCAGGCGATCTTGCTGGCCAGTGCAAATCGCCAAAACGGGAGATTAGGCGCCCGGGAAATTTATCCTTCAGCATATCGGTTGTGGCACGTGCAGTGTGTGCCGTTGCACCGTCCTGTTGGAACCACATGTTTTCCAATCCCAATTCATCAAGTTGCGGCAAAAAGAACTCGTTGATCATTGCTCTGTAGCGCTCACCATTCACAGTAACCGTTTGGCCCGCGACGTCTTCAAAGAAAAAAGGTCCGATGACTCCTCCAGCGAAAACAGCACACCATACAGTGACTTTGAGCGGGTGTAATGGCTCTTCGTGGGTTACACGCGGATTTTCAGTGCCCCAGAAGCGTATATTTTGCTTATTTACGTACCCGCTAAGATGGAAATGGGCCTCATCACTCGTGATTATTTTTGATGAAAAATCATCTTCCTCTTGGTGGTAATTAAGGATGGCTTGAGCGTATGTTAGACGCGATTCGCGGTCAGCAGCTAACAGCTGATGCACCGTCTGGACTTTGTACGGAAACATCTTCAAATCTTGTACCAAAATTCGCTGTAAAGACCGTCGACTGATACCCATTTGCGTGGCACGTCGTCTGGTCGATGTCGACGGCGCTTCCATGACATCTTCGGCTACAGCAGCAATATTCTCTGCAGAACGGCTACTCCGGGGTCTGCCACGCCTGGCAGCATCTCGTGTTGTGCCAGTCTCTTCGAGGCGAGCGGCTAAACGTCGCAGTGTTTCACCAGTAGGCGTTGGACGGCTAGGAAATTTGCGACGAAATTCACGTTGTGCCAAAGTCACCGACCGATTATTGCTCAAATAAATAGTCACCAATATTCCGCGTTCTGGAGCAGTTTAGCGTAACATTGTTTATTAACGTGTATTTCGCATGTGTTTACTACACAAATGTCAAAACAGAACTGACATTAGGAGCCAATCGCAAAATTTATAGCATTTTCTGATAGGAGGATTACTTTTGCGCCACCTCTCCCAAGCAAAAAAGGAAACTCTCTTATATAGAGTTCCGCTCCCTTATAATCACTCTATCTTGGGTCGTTTTGAGAGAAATGTTCTTCGTAAGATATTTGGTCAATTGAGACAACTGGACGATGAACGCTACGAGCTGTACAGCGACATCAAGTGGATTGGACGTTCGAGATGGTCGGGACGCGTATATGGAAAAGCTACTTAAGTACGTCTTTAACTTTAATAACATGTTCATTATCATACTTGATAAGTATCCTTCATACACAATGTCAATACAAACTTTTGTTTTGATTTGGTTTGAGGTTAGGTGTTTTTCGCCAGACAGGCGCTGCCTGGGAATACAGGATTTCAATTCTCTTTCGGCAAGCGGCAGGTTCCGATCCCGCAACTTCGCGGGTTATGTGCTCATGGCCAGGCAGACTTCTATGAAAACATTACTTCGGATGAATCCTAAGCTGAATGTACAGGTATAGATGCATCCGGAGTTTCATTTCCCTCTTTGCTTATCGAACCAAAAAAAAAATTTTGTATCGACATCTGCATGAAGGTGCTAACAATGTTGTTGGGAGGGGACGTATTGAAGTAGCTTTTCCAAAACCATTTATTAAGTTTCCTGGTTGACAAAAATGCCTTTTTATAAAGATATTTTTCGCTAAGCGTGCAGATCTCTAGAAAAGAAAAGAAAATACACCTTTTTTAAAACTAAATTTGTTTTGTCTTTTGTGGGTCATCTGCTGCTTGTAGATGTTTTGTGTACTGTGAAAGCGCTAGGACACTATGAAGGAGAAGGCTAAATTGAAGTGGCATTGATGAGACCTATTGTAACATAACATAGGGCACCTAAGTTTAGGCATGAGTTTGTATGTGGCGTGTTTGACAGCCTCACAATTTCCCGAAATATGCTCACAGCCCCAACAGATGTGAATATTGAATTGCTTCGATATCTGAAGAGAGTCTAGGGCTAGAGTTTAGGGGGAACTAATTCCATCATAAATTATGCAGCTTGGCTGTCCGAGCAGATATGAATATCTTTGCCTCATATCACGTTTTTTTAAGCCAAGATAAAACTTCTGTTATTGCCATAAGTTGCCCCATAAACACACTGCACGGAAAGAGAGACAAATTTTAAGTCTATCAGATAGAACACCACTTCCGCCCCTACTCCTCATCAGTCTCCGATCCATATGTAAAAACACCATTCTCTCAAATTACTGGAAGCGACTTGGAAGTTTCGGCCGGACTGAGGACGAGGCATGTTGAAGTCACTGTTTTTGAAAGAGTCTTAGAAGTATTTATCAAATCTCTTCCGAAAACAGATATGTTCAGTACAATCCGGGACAGTATGGTTAGGGAATATTGTTTTGATAGTCTGTTCAAGGTAGAAATATTGAACCGTAAAAACTGGCTCAATGGTGTCCAGACCCAAATGGTCTGGTTTGGTAACCGAAGGATCAAAAATGGTTTCTAGAGTTGCAGCTGACGTCTTTGGACCCAACACCAATGTTTCCATACCAATGGGAATGTGTCCTACTGTATTTCAAGCTGAAATGACATACCATTGTTAGATTAAACCTTGCTAAAGGTATCTAAGGCGCCAAAATTTATATCTCTTCAGATAGTCAAGCGGCTTTCCAAGCTCTGTCGTCCAATGTACGGGACTCGATAACAGTGAAATGCTGCTACGATGCTCTGCAATCCCTGGCCAAGCTCAACAAAGTTACATTTCGACGGGTCACCGGCCACCAAGGAATTGCAAGCAACTAATGGCAGACGAATTGGCAAGAGCTGGTTAGAGTCCGTGTTCTTTGGACCAGAACCTTTTTGTAGAGTCAATTGGGCTGCTTCCTAAAGACAGATCGACTGTTATTAGGATCAACTTCGTCTGGCCTAGTGGGAAAATGTTCGGGGGCTAAGCCAATCCCGAAGACTGGATAAAGAAAGCTTGTTGGATTTCTTTCTCACAGGCCATTGTGGCCTGAGATATAATCATAACAAAATGAATCTGTGCCCGGAGACAGAATGTAGATGACGAATCCTCTGAACATATACTATGCAAATGTCCGGAACTACATTGGTTAAGGAGCCTTTTTTTCAACAAAGAAATACGTTCATCAGCGGAGTTTAAAAACTCTGCCACCAAGGACATACTTACTGTCATAAGAGAGATAATGCGTCTCTTGGATTAAATTTCCCTATGAAACAAAAGATCTTTTAGTTCTCAGTGTCAGCCATATGGGCAAAGAAAATTAGGATAGCGGAGTGGCCAAAATCCCTTCGCTTTTAGACACCTTCTGCTCGGTTCACTGCAAAGTTGTAAATGGTTGTAACGAATCGCTGGTCTCAGATATCAAGAAGTTTAAGTTGGAATTGAATGTGTCTAGACCGGCGGAGGGCTGTTTAGTTCGGGACCCTGTAATATTGCTTAGTTTAGCACAATTATGTCGATGTGTAAGGTAGTCCACCAGGATACCGCAATGTGTAATACGGGGCTTGAGACTTTAGCTTTTTCTCCTAGATAAGTCCCATATAAGTCATATCCTTCGGAGCAGAGCAAGCTGGTCGCATGTTGATCGGCAGACAGGAATCTCTTGTCAATATTATCGCGCAGATGATTTCTATCAATCTTTTCAGAGTTTCAGAAAATTGAAGATTATAGTCTATATTGGGTCTGTGATCTTAACGATTTACATGGGATGGGAGCTTTAGGTATAAAAACTACTTACCACTTCTCTCCATAACAGCGAAATTTCATTGAAATCCTCCTTTTAACGACCTTAACAGCCAAACGTCAATAAATTTCTTAACGAATTTTTCAACTGCCACTCCTATTATAGCCAACAACTGTTGTCAGAATTTTACACAAACACACAATAAACTATCGACAGCACTCCCCTTATCGTCTGGTTCGTCTTCATCACTGGCAAATTCTTCATAGACACATTCCATGCAGTTAAATTTGCATAGAACGTGTAACTACAAGCAGCGCACAACATTCAACAAGTAGAAATATACACGAACGCACGCACGCACGCACGCACGCACGCACGGGTGTGTGAACAATTCAATTCTTTCGAAAGATCCATCCAAGCACTCCCAGGTGCATGCACAGCACAGCACAGCACAGACACCTTTCTCGGCTGCTCTTTAAAATTCTCTAAGGACAAATTTAACCATCAGTAAATGGGAATTAGTAGAGAGAAAAAAAGGGTGGCCGTGGCTCCGTTCTCACAAGAAAAACAGCAAAAATTCAAAATGAATGCAAAAATGCATTTACCACCAAAACTGGTTTCATTAGTCCTTCCTTCTACTCCTCGTCTTGGTTGTAGATACAATTTATGAGCTACTATGCGAACAACTCCAAAGAATGTCTGTTACAAAAAAACCAACCAATACCACAAAGATCTGCAGCACCATCAGATACCAAAAACAAACGAAAAAGGTGTTTCGAAATTGCAAACAGCCAACCTGCGGAGAGGACCATCAAAAGCGAACCAAACCAGCTAACAAATAGTAGAAGCAACAGCAGCAGCAGCGGCTGCGAAAAATTGTTAAGAAAAAATAATAAAAAACAAAAAAAACAAAAAGCCTTTAGGACAAAGATGACTTAAAACCACATTTGGTGGATACCGCGCAATCGATTATTCCCGATCTGCTGCTGTCGACCGGCTGGTTGGAGTATTAGTATCCCATGCTATCCCCTATAAAGAGGCCTTCTAAATGTTCACTCATCCATGGTTGCCATACAATCTCGTGGTGTACTAAATGAAAGAAGGAACAAAAAGAACCGAAGCAGACCCATCGGCGACTACGAAGACGACGACCAAGACGATGGTTCTTCTTGTATGCCCGTATCTACTTATCTACGTATCTTTCACGTTGCAGCCAAAGCCAAGACGTGCGCGGTATCTTTGGCGTCACTCTGTCTGGCAGGTATTTAGGGGATCAAATGGTAGAGTGGTTTTTTATTTCGTTGTTGTTGGTTAGATTGGTTTTTTTTTTTTTTTTGGTTTTTCGTTTTTCGTTTTTTTGTTGCTGTTGGATTTCCTCGTCTCATTCCTCACTCACGCCAGATTGTCTGGCTTGGTCAATAGAATTGTAGATCGGTATCGGAATCCCGGAGTCGTCGTCTTTGGTACGTACTCATGGGGAATACATAAATCGAGGATCCATTCAAGAAGGTTCTCCAAGGCACATTGTCATTATGTCTGATAGCATTATCTATGCCTGTATAGCATAACATGAGGCATAGATATTGTGTTTTTTGTTCAAACGTATATCTGTCAGAATAAGTGCGGGAACAAACGAGGACGCGTGTGTTGGTGTGGATTTTATCACGGGAGTCGGGAATTATTTATTTTTATTGTTTGTATTCTGTCTTTATCTTTCTTTCTGTTCCTCTCTCCTTATTTTAGAATTCATTTTCATTTGGTTTTTTGAATTCCTTACAATTTGACAGTGCACGAGAGCAGACTTGATAAAGATCTTGTTCTTTTTGTTTATGTACACAATTTTGTCCATTCTTTTTTTTTTTTTTTGTTGTTTTCTCATTTGCTGGTCGTTTTTCATTTCGTTTTTGAATAATTCGAGACTAAAAGTAGGTAGATAATGCACACACGGGTTGGACATAAATTGTATAGCTTATGACAGGTGATCGGTGCGATGTTTGACTACAAAATCAAATTGTGTATATTTTTTGCGAATAAGAACGTTTCGATCTTATGACGTCGTTTTGCACTTGCAAAACAAAAAAATTTGAAGTCGCACGTTTCGTAAAATCTTCAATCTGAAGTTGAAGCTAACAAAATAAATTCAATATCTCACACGAAGGGAATAAAAAGATAAATTACGTTCGGAATGTATTTATGAAATTCAAAAAATTTTGTATTGAATGAGGATGCGAAAATGATGAGATTTGCTCAGGCTCAGCTCTACAAGCGAACAAGAAAAGTGAAACTTAGGCTTCTTCGGAGGAAAAATAAAGAGTTTGAAAGTGTCATCAACAGGTATCTAATAAAGTGTCAAGGGACCAAGACCTGAAGAGGCAAAGAAGGAAAACTTGTAGTAGTTTTGATAAATCGTGAGGGGATTTCTCCGTTTTCGAGGGAATTTCGATGCTAAAAAAATATATCGTGGAAAAAAAGGGAAAAGCAATGTTTTTGTGGGAATTACAAAAGGCTCACAAATTATTTATTTCCAGTGTAATTTCTCTCAATATATATTAAGCACTCAAAAATTTAGCTCTCACTTAAGTTGCATCTAGTCCTTTTAATTAATTTCCACAAAATTAGTGAGAAATAAGGCTGCAAGTGCTAGTAGAAATCGATATCAAGTGGAAAAATACTTAGAGCAAGATGTGATTTTATACAGGGTTTTTCAACAGGGACGCTACAAAAGTAGAGCGACAGGGACAGCAAACGACGCCATATTTCTTGCATTTCTCTTCAGTAAGGTTTGCCATTTCGTGATGGAAAGATATTCGAGCCAACATCGAGTCGAAATTGTTAAAATTTTCTACCGAAATTCGGAGTCAGTGGCCTCAACGTTAAGAGCGCTACGTCCAATTTATGGTCGTCATAATCGTCCTAGCAGATCAACAATTGAGCGTCTAGTGGACAAATTTGAATCCACAGGCACAGTACAAAATGTTCCCGTGCCAGTGAGACAAAGAAGTGCCCGTAGTGTCGAGAATATTGCTGCCGCTGAGGCTGCAGTTGAAGAAAGCTCAAATGTGTCTCTCACATTTGTGACGTCGTTGTGGCGAATTTTGCGAAAAGATCTTCGCCTACATCCTTACAAGATTAAATTGACGCAAGAACTGAAGCCGCTTGACCACCAGAAGCGTCGTATGTTCGTGAATTGGGCTGAGCAACAACTTGAAAATGATTCGTATTTTCATCGAAAATTCATCTACAGCGATGAGGCTCATTTCTGGCTGAATGGCTTCGTCAATAAACAAAATATGCGGTATTGGTCAGGCAGCAATGCACACGTACTCCATGAGTCATCATTGCATCCCGAAAAATTACGGTTTGGTGTGGTTTATGGGCCGGCGGCGTCATTGGGCCGTACTTCTTCCGTGATGATCAAGACCGGCACGTTATTGTGAATGGGAATCGCTACCGTTCAATGATAACCGAATATTTTTGGCCCCAATTGGATGATATTGACTTGGAGAACATGTGGTTCCAACAGGACAGCGCCACAAGCCACACAGCGAATGTGACAATCAATTTATTGGAAACCAAGTTTGGAGAACGTTTTATCTCACGAAATGGTCCAGTCACTTGGCCGCCTCGGTCGTGCAATTTGACGCCGTTAGACTATTTCCAGTGGGGCTACGTCAAGTCTATGATCTATGCCAACAAGCCAGCGACGAAGGGTCACAAACTCACAAGGGTCACAAGCCAACCATTTTCGAAGAATGTGTAGAAACTGTACAAGAAGTGAACAAATTAAATAGGACGGACTCAGGGACTTGGGAAAGTTATATAATAGATCGATTTTTAAAGGAAGTAATCTGCTTTAAAGTAAGCATATATATTATATTAATCTCGAGATATCCAGTCTTTAAGGAGATATAAGAAAGGGACAGAGAAAAAAGTCAAATTCCCTCAAATGTCCAATTTTATTCAAGACCTAAATGGTACGTGAACCTCAACCAACCTGAATCTTAACTCTCTAACTCGTATGCACTTCTCAGGTAATCAAATAGATTCAAATCAGCCTAATCATTACACACAACCACAGGGTCCTTAGAGTTACGGAAGGTATTAGCTTTTCTCCATACAAATTTTCCTAGTCCGATGAAGTGACACCGATAGAACTTTAGAAAGGGTCTTTGTATGGAAGGAAACAAATACCTTCTGTAACTATAAATATCCCTGGCTGCCTCGTTCTTAGGGACTTTTAGAATCTGTCTTAAGTTCAGCTATATTCTCTTCCCCAATTCCCAATGATGGCCAATTATTCTATCTTCTTTCTTTGTTAAAAGTCTATAAAGATTCACAGCGAGTATGGATCGCTACTACCTGAAAAGTAACTCCTCATCAAATTGCCAACATGCTTATCGTAAGGGCTTTTCTGTAGAGTCCCAAGAAGCCTTTGCAAGAAGTTACGATTCAATAAGGAACACACAATGTTTTTTTTTCTTTTGTAGAAGCCGCTTTTAATAATGTCAAAACCGAAGCCTTCCTTATTGCCTTAAGCCTTCCGAACTACTTTACTTTATATCGAGAAGTAGCTTATAGGCTCTCTATAATAGGACCGATAAATGTGAATCACTATCGTGATTTATAAAAGACAGTCAGGGAGCAATTAAAGCTAAGAAATCTCCAACGATGAGATTGAAGCAACAGCCTATTTGCGACTGCACTCAAGGCGGCTAATGGAACAACATCCGTATATGCGCATGATGTTGGGGACAATCAATGTTTAGGTAGGCATGTCAATAGAAAGGGAGTGCCATTCAAAGACATATTTAAAACATTGAAAAAGTGAAATCCATATCACATCTTGCACTTCTAAGGTTGAGAATGCAGATTCTAGAAGAATACTTCTACGCAAATCCGACCGATCATAGACACTTGCTGTATCAGGAAATAAATATATTACAAGTCAACTAATCAAGGTCTTGCGTAGTTCTGTTCTGTTCGACAGCAGCCTGAGGTTAGATTGTAACGGTGACGTGAAATAACGACAACAGAAATAAAGCCAAATTCGAAAAATTTAGCAGTATATACATTCCAAAATGGAACCTGCCTGGCGAAAAGCACATACCCCGAGCGGAGCAACGAAGTTGCGTGAGTGGTACCTGCCGCCTGCAGAAAGAGGGTTGAAATCCCTTAATCCCGCGTAGCGGGTCAGCAAGGTACTGTTGCCAAAGCCGCCTTATTTAAAATTTGGCATTATTTCGTTTGGCGTTACTTCACGTCACCGATTATAACAGTCTGCTGTTTTTTTTCTATTCTTATGAGAACTATCTCTTCTAGTAACTCCACGCCTTTCTCACGTGGAGGTCTGATGTTCGATTGCTGAAGTTTGATGCCAGCAGTCACCTTATCACCATGCTCAGATCTTCTTATTGAGCTGGAACTGTAATTTTTAATTTCATTTTCTACATTAGGTTTCAATATTTATAAATCCTAGCATTGCAACTTTTACTACATATATATATGTACGTGGTGCAGTAGCTTAGTAGTTAAGTGAGTACTAAGCGAAGGTTCCCAGCTTCAAGTCCGCCTCGTAGCATTAAAAGTTTTTATTTCGATGCCCCACCTATTGTTTGTCTGCCAAACATCCAAGAGTAAGAACTGTCGTTAGAAGCTTCTTATGGCATCAAACTGTGGGGCTAAGTAGTTAAGCAATTAACCAAGCTTCAATCGTTTTAACAATACTTAATACAATCTGAAAATAATAACGTCGAAGGATCTACATGAGGTGGGATACAGCAAAGAAAAAAGAAATGTTTACAGTATCAAAGTCATTCCCTGCAAAAGCCAGTCAATTCAGCCCTATTTGTAATTTTTCATGGCACGGCCCTTATTTGTCATATAGCACTAGTTGGAAAACACATAGGGTCTACTTAACTTTTGCAAACAAACCTTTACCCGGCCACATTCTATTTCATCTTTTGCAAAAGCGTTTTTTTTTTAATACCCTGATGTTTATTTATGAGGAAAGTTTTTATCGTAATGTGTATCAATTTTGTTTCGGTTTCGGTTTAGGCTTATTACTAAACATCTGTAATAATTGACTAAATTTTAACAAACTCACACACATAACTCCATTTTAATTTATTCTTTTTTTTCTTTTCTCTTACAGAATACACTCTCCACTCTGCACCGCGTCAAACCGTCAAACTAATGAATAAAAAAGATTAATTATATTTTATACTACCGTATAAGCTACAGCCAACAACTATAAAAGAAAAAAAAAATGATAGCGTGAATAATTAACAAAAAGGTCATCCATCCAGTTTTATTATTTAAGTTTATGATTCTTGTGATTCGCGCCTTATCAAACCAAATACCACAAATACTCGAGAGCTTAAAAAAAAAGTTTGAATATTAAAATAATTTTTAAAATCATCTATCTATTATAAATACTAAATTTTTTTTGTAATTTTATTGTTTATTCAAAAGATTTGGAGTAATTTAAGGTTTCCAAAGCCAATAATTTACGAAAATAAAATCTTTTTACTTTAAATATGATTATAAGAAGTTGCGTGACGCTACTGCTATTGATCAGTTCGGGAATATCAGCAACACCTGCCAAGGAAAGACCAGAACCCACGGTAAGTTAAGAAAAACAAAACACACTTGGATCTGCATCGAGATTAATTTTTGCAAACAACAAAGTAAAATGTATTTTTGCAACAATTTTACGGCTTAAAAAAAATTAATTCTACTATCGATATGATACCACATACGTACGCACCTACGAGTACGACGTTTTCGGCGCGACACTTTTGACCTATTCGGTCAGATAATGAGATATTTGGATGAATAACAAAAAAATGGCTACAAAAAATAATAAGTGCTAGCGCCACTTCAATTTGTTTAAATGAAATATTAATGTACTGTATTTTTATGAAAGCAAAAAGCCCGTTAAAGAACATTTTACTACATCGTAAAGTTGCATTTATTGAAGTGTTTAGGGGGCGGCCTGAAACGTAATACTTTTGTGTATTGGTTCGTAATAAAAGCAATAATGAAATAGATAAATATGTAGTTAAAATAATCAAACGGAGTGCTATAAGAGGGTAAAAAAAATGTTTGTTTGGTTCCGCATTTTCCACGACCACCCTTGGAGAAGAAAACTGTACTAGGTGTACAACAGTATCTATCTCGTCAGAAAAGTTCGTATCAGACGTCGAAGAACATCAAGTCAAAGAACAAAGGATTTACTTTTGCATATTAAAACAATACGAAGTGAAATCTTGGATTGGATTTTCTCTTAGATTGAAAAAGAAGTGGGACTTAGGTTAGATTAGGTTAGGTTTACGGATCGGTCTGTCTGTCCTACTATGCTACACTTTGATCCTCGTGAACCCATTGTGCTGCCTTTTTGTGGGGGGGGTTAGCTATTGGTGTTAGAGATGCTTGGGCTTCGTGCCCCTTTACCCGACGCCGTCCAGCCATCCTCAGAAACCTATTAAGATCAAAAAGTAAGATATCAGAAAGTTCATGTAAGTCATGGAAGTAGTAGCTTCGAAGTGTTCTGTTCCTCAAGTGGCTGAGCCTCGGACAGTGACAGAGGAAGTGAGGCGTGTCCCTATGGACCTCTTCATCATCACATCCTCGACATATGTAGAGGGTGTTTTTTTTAGAGGTTGGTTTTTCGAATAGAGATAAAACTGACATTTTGTGGTCAAATCTGGCAACTCTAATGTCATTTATGTTCAGTTTGGTTTGCCATTTCATCATGAACAGGTTGACAAATGAAAAACGCTTGCAAATCCTGCAAATTTATATATATGAGGCTCATTTCGGGTTGAATGGCTACGTCAACAAGCAAAATTGCCGCATTTGGAGTGAAGAGAATCCACATGAGACCCTTGAAACGCCATTACATCCATAAAAACTGACTGTTTGGTGTGCTCTATGGGCTGGTGGATTCATTGGGCCATACTTTCTCCGAAATGATGCTGGAGAGTGAGTTACCGTTAATGGAGACCGGTATAGAGCCATGATAACCGACTATTTCGTTTCCGAATTGGATGGCATGAATGTGGATGAGATATGGTTCCAACAAGACGGCGCAACATGCCACATAGCGCACGTCACAACCGATTTATTGAAGGAAACATTCGATGAGCGCATAATTTTGCGGAATGGACCTGTCAATTGGCCACCAAGATCGTGTGATTTGACTCCATTGGATTATTTTCTTTGGGGATATGAGAAGTCGCTCGCCTACGCCAACAAACCAGAAATGTAAGGGGACTTGGAATCCAACATTCGTGGCGTTATTGCCGACATACAGCCCCAAATGCTTGAAAAAGTGGTTGAAAATTGGACCTCTATACTTGTCTTTATTCGAACCAGCTGTGGCACGCCACATGCCCGAAATCATATTTGAAATTAATGGCATAAAATTATCCTTCTAATAAAGCCAAATTGATGGACATTAAAACGATTTTCTTGTGTTTTATTTTAATTCAAAGTTCTATACCTCTAAATAAAGAAAGGACAGTTGACAGTTCTAGTACTGCTCTAAAGGAAAGTTTTGCATCATATATTTGCTCCCGTTTGCGTAGACGGGTTCAAAAGGAGACCATTTAACGGCAAACTATAGAAATGAAGACCAGCGCTCCAGCTCGCTGTCTAATCTAGCCCTGCCTTAGAGGAAGCGAAATTGTACCGCAACCATTCAACTTAGAGTGCGCTACAGATGGCAGTTAACTACGTTAATTAGAGAGGCGTATTAGTTGAAGTCCAGGTATGTGTGCTAAATGCTTTGAAGAACCACTTTCGCAGACTTAAACAGTGAGACAATAGACTTTTCCTGCCATACAAAGGATAAGACTTACAAGTTGACGTTGTGACCACTCAAAACTTAGAGGTGCTTATCAGTAGGGCCTTAGACTAGGAGGGCGATTGATGTAACCCCAAGGACCTTTAATACGAACTTTGAAGCAAATCCGTCGAACAGTTTCGCCATACGGTGTCCGGACAGACAGACAGACCGACGGACGGCATTGGCGGACCATTTAAGAGGTCCTACATTAAGTCATCTACGACCAGTACGAACACCAAACCACTCGTTTCTTCTCTCCATTTCCACGGACTAAGAAAGCAGTTGCTGGTGTAGGGCGCAGTAAACTCGGTCGTGTTTCAAAAGGAAGGTTTGACTAGCGATATTCGGTTCAATTTGCATCAACAGGGTGTGGCAGATGAGACAGCACTATTTTTTTAAACACAAATTTTTTACTAGACAGAAATACACTTTTTCGCCCTTTTCTACCTCTGAACCTACACTTTGTGGGTAATAAGCCAAAACGTTTACCTCTACACCTTCGCCACCCATCAATGAACTGCCGTATTATGCATAAAAGAGTTATTTCTTGACTTTAGCAGTTTTGAGTGGATCCACTTTTCCTGTTGTGATGTTTGTCAGACTATTAATCATTCAATGCATTGCGTTCTTGTAGATTTAGAGTCTTCAAAACTTTTAAATTTGCACCTTTCATCGACCACCACGCCAGGTTTACGTTCGCATAAAGTTGGAAAATTGCGTTGAAATAGGATTAAGATGACATTGATCGATTTGGGTTAACATTTCGGTCAAAATGTTGGGATAAAGTTGTGATCGGTTTCGTTCTTTTTATTGCGTTTTGGCCTCGTGTAGTCGACCTACATATTGGGTTGGGCGTGTGATTAGAGTCATTTATTTCAGTCCTTTTAGCATTTGTGATTTAGTATTGTGTGATTGTAAGCACCAATTATTTCATAAAACGAATCGCAGTAAATGTGCCACATTGGCAACACTCAAAATCAAATATTGCCTCAAAAAAGAAACCAAAACAAATCCAAAAGAGAAAAATCCTGCAAACAAGACAAAGAAGAAATATCACATCATCGTATCGAATCCCAAGAAAACACTTGATTATTCCAGGTATTATCGCATGGCCATGGCTACAAATTGTCTGGCAAAACACACGTCAATTCCCTTTCTTCTCCTGATTATTATCCTTATTACTTATATTTTCATTCTTCAGGTACCCATACACACCAATGTGAAGATCAACTACAAAACGAATTAATAATTTTCCACCATGTGTTGGAGAAGGGTTCTCTCATTTAACTGACCGCTTGAGATGTTTCTTTCTTATTTTGTTTTCTTCTTTTCAACTCCATCATCCGATTTGACAGATTCAGGATGAAAATAAAAAAAATACGAAATTAAGTACATTGACTACATATTTTGGCTAATACTATTGTAAATATATATTATGATTCATATCTGTACGTGCAATGCTAATATGTACACTTATTTTCTGCGTATTTGATTGCTTAGGTTTTTCGTAAAGTCCCCTCTTTTGGAATGATTATCTTTATGTTCCACGGAAAAACGAATGACACCCATTCGAATACGCAGAATTTGTTTTACCAGGCCGTTCACACGCCAAACTTTATTACGGCAGCTGTAGTGGTTCGTTTGTATGTTATTTGAATAGACTCACTAAGGGCAGTAGCGGAACTGCAAAAATGTTATGCGTTACTTTGGGATTCCATTCTCCATAAAGGCGAGGCCAGCCATTCTCAACTGTTTTTTTCAACTAGTTTTTTACCATTAAATGGACCTCTTAAATGGTCCGCCAATGCCGTCCGTCGGTCTGTCTGTCTGTCCGGACACCGTATGGTGAAACTGTTCGACGGATTTGCTTCAAAGTTCGTATAAAGGGTCCTTGGGGTTACATCTCGGGGCATCTTTTTAGTTTTTGTTTTATCTTTTGAAATAAAGGTACCTGTCATAGAATTTTTTTTGTGAAAATCACTTATCACTATTTTTCTCGAAGACGGTTTCTAGGATTTCCATCATTTGGGATGGGATGAAAAATTCTGCATACTCGGTTTTTGTAAAAAAATCGATTAACGGTAATTTTTAAAACCGGCAATATCTCGAAAACAAACAAAGGGAATTTCCAAAAAAATTTACTGATCTTTTATACAATAAAGTCGAACAAATTTGCATACTTTCGTTTTTGAAATAATTTCTTCAATTTGAATTAAATTCTTTTACTCAAAAACGGCTCTAACGATTTTGAAAATTTTTTGTTTGACATTTATTACATCAAAATCGTAAGTGCCGTTTTTGAGAAAATCAAATTTTTTAAAACCTTATAGGTGATTTAAATAAATTTGTCACCATCGATTCTCTTTGCGATTGAAAATCGCATCTCATGTGCCGAGAAAGTTTCTTATAACGCAGTCGTGCACTTTATTTAATTACATTTGCAGAACATAATTTCTTTAAGACCCCATCGCTAAGCACACAAATCTTTACGGATTTATGCTGAACTGCATCGTCTAAATTGCTGAAGGAAAATGAAAAATAACAGACAAGCGAAACAATTTCTACTATTTCCTTCTTCAAACAGAACTAACCAACTCCTTCAACTATCCAGAGGGCAACTACACACAGTAAGAGGATTCGTGATGGGACATAGTCAAAAAATAACTAATAGCAATGTAAATTACTCAAGACAACACTTTTCGAATGTGCCACGAAACGAAAGCAACAGCAAGAAACACATACTATGCCACCGTGACTGCTTGCTTAGCAAAAACACGTCTAGACAATACCTTGAGGTAACTTTCTGAATTTATTCACACATCCGGCATCATGTGCAAATTATAAAAGAGGACATCACAATAGCTCCACTACGATTTGGGTACCAAGTCCCAAACTTCTACAGTTTGACAGGTCATAACGGGACATAACTTCCTAATAAATCTCGCAATGATATTAAACCTCAAGGATAATGATATAAGGGGTGTTTTTTTTAGAGGTATAGAACTTTGAATTAAAATAAAACACAAGTAAATTTAATAGTTTTAATGTCCATCAATTTGGCTTTATTAGAAGGACAATTTTAAGCCATTAATTTCAAATATAATTTCGGGCATGTGGCGTGCCACAGCTGGTTCGAATAAAGACAAGTCTAGAGGTCCAATTTTCAACCACTTTTTCAAGCATTTGGGGCTGTATGTCGGCAATAACGCCACGAATGTTGGATTCCAAGTCCCCTAACGTTTCTGGTTTGTTGCTATAGGCGAGCGACTTCTCATATCCCCAAAGAAAATAATCCAATGGTGTCAAATCACACGATCTAGGTGGCCAATTGATAGGTCCATTCCGCAAAATTATGCGCTCATCGAATGTTTCCTTCAATAAATCGATTGTGACGTGCGCTGTGTGGCATGTAGCGCCGTCTTGTTGAAACCACATCTCATCCAAATTCATGCCATCCAATTCGGGAACAAAATAGCTCTATACCGGTCTCCATAAACGGTAACTGACTCTCCAGCATAATTTCGGAAGAAGTATGGCCCAATGACTCCACCAGCCCATAGCGCACTCCAAACAGTCAGTTTTTGTGGATGTAATGGCGTTTCAAGGGTCTCATGTGGATTCTCTTCACTCCAAATGCGACAATTTTGCTTGTTGACGTAGCCATTCAACCCAAAATGAGCCTCATCACTGAACAAAATTTTGCGTCGAAAATCTGCATCGATATCAATCTCATTTTCGGCCCATACACCAAAATCACGACGCATTGCATGGTCTCGCGGCTTTAATTCTTGCACAAGCTGGATCTTGTAAGGATCTCATTATTTTCGAAATAAATTTGCACGATTTGCAAGCGTTGTTCATTTGTCAATCTGTTCATGATGAAATGGCAAACCAAACTAAACATAAATGACATTAGAGTTGTCAGAACTTCGAAAAACCAACCCTCTAAAAAAAACACCTTTTACTTTCCTTTGTGACCTAAAGAAAGAGCTATTGAAGGTGCGATCAGGGGGTCATCCAAACTTGTCATCCGAATGACATGCTGACGTCAGGAAACTTGTTTATTTAAGACGGGATGACTACTTTAGGATAAGTTCTACGTCATGGATGACAAGTTTGGATGACCGTCTGATCGCACATTTACTCTCTGTTTGATTTTTTTTTTTTTTTATAATGTACGCGCACTAAAGGGACTTTGGATACCCTTATAATGAAGTGACACAGTGCAGGCATTAGGGAAATGAAGGATTAGAGAATGGGAGAAACCGATGCACGTTGGTTTTAAATGTTTGTAAATTATAATGCAAAGGAAAAACAGAGCGTGGTAGAGCATTCCACATTCGTATTGTACGGTTGAGAAAGGAATCTTTATATTTCACTGTCCGTCCGAAAACAGGCTTAAGGGTAAACTGATGTGCATTACTCGCACGGCGAGTATTGCGGTTGAATTGCTGTAGGGGTGGAATGCAACTGGCTATTTCATTTGAGCACTTGTGGTGGAAATACCGATAAAACAAAGACAAGCAGGAGACATTACGACGATGACTAAGAGAGTCAAGTGATTTCGCGATGTCTCGATCGCCAATAAGTTTTACCGCACGTTTTTGGATCCTGTCAAGTAGCTCCAAATATGTTATTGGGCACCAGACCAGATATGAGCGTTGTACTCAAGTTTTGGGCGAATAAACGCCTTGTAGATTCTAGCCAGATCAGAAGGGGTGAAATATTTCTTGCATCGCTTAAGGAAGCCTAGACATTTCGCAGCGTTCTTGGCTACATCAAATATATGGTCATTCCAACGAAGGTTGTCATTAACACACATACCGAGAATGGAAAGTCGTTCGGTTTCAGCGATACAAGTGCCATTCATGGATAATGGCAGAAAATTTGGGGGTTCGCTTCAATGACAGCAGACAGCATTGCGTTTTGGAAGCATTAAATTCCACTCTGTTGGTTTTACCCCATTTAAGTATGCTGTCAAGATCGGATTACTGAGGAGAAGTCGTTTCCCTGGCTTCGGTTGGACCTAAATTGTTTCTAAATTGCGAATATAATTCCATGCAGTAACTCATCTCTTTCGCTACTCTTTAGAATCACGTAGGTCCGGCGTAGGTTAGCCCAAGCAAAGACATATAGCTATTAAACACATTTCACAAAGGCTTTGTTGACTAATATCAACAAATCAAACGAAAAAATATAAACATTCATCCTTTATGGATGGATGGCTATATGTATATCAAAATTGATCATGCTTGCTTATTGACAGTAACAACACTCCTTAAGCGATCGAAACACGGGTGTGTCAAATAAATACCTACGAAATACCACAAAATAAACAATTGGCACTATTTTACCTTATTCAATGATCCTGGGTAGGTAGACCTTGCTTACACGAAAGGTCCCGAACTTCTCCACAACATGCCAGACATCGTGGCAGGAGTTTTCTGTTCCTCTTATAAAGTAAATGTTCGGTGAAGCTTTGCCGGTTTCTTTTCGGTTGTCTTCGTTATTTTTTCGGTTTTCGGTTTTTTTTTTCTTCTTCTAACAGCCTCGTTTAAGATCTCTCACCTTAATTATTGTCGGTGTTTGTTCTTCTATACCGATTAAGGATTCTTAAATGGGATTTTCTTGATCACATTCTCTGGTCATCATTATGCTCTCAAGTGGGTATTCAGATACTTTTCATGTTCCTTTTGAATTGTTATAAATAGTTTTTTTTTTTTTTTTATTTTGTGTGTATGTGAATCAATTTGAACAAGGGCATTTATCCGGTTTATAGTCATTTGCTTTTATTTGTAGTGATTCTTAAGACCGCTGTTAGTTCTTTGAGTGGAGAAAAAAGAACAATTTTCGTAGACATCTTGGCTTCAGTTGAGATATATTTTTTTTTGTTTTGTTCTTTTAAGAGTGGTTTTTGCCATTATAGTCGGGGGATTTCGGTGTTTGTGCTTCATCTTGTGCACAGGTGTGTTGTTTTTAGATTCATTTGGATGAAGAGAGGATTTTTTTTTTTTTTGACACAATAATTTATTGTGGTGAGTTACATACATCCATGGTCGTTGAGGAATGATTGTGTGAAAAGATTAATTTATTTATCAGATGGAGTAGAACATATCCTTTACTTCTTTTTGTTGTATGTGCTGTAGTAGGTAACCGCGCTCGTCAATCATTCATGCGGTTTTGGTACTGACGGCAAAACAAATTGATTATATGTGGTTTGCTAATTTTATTCACATACACATACATATATGGAGGTATGGATCTGTACATATAATCCTATATGTTTATAGTGGTCATTGCATTTCACTTCCAAATTGGAGGTACACGATTTGAATATCAAGAGAATATGTACAAATCTGACAGAGTTAGAAGGTTTGTTTGACTTATTTACTTAACGGGCTCCCGACCCGTGAAGAGTCCCTGCCTGAGATACGGCAGCCTTCCTGCCTCTGCGATCCCGAGCACGCTGCTTCCAGTTGTTCAGACCAAGCGCTCTGTCATCCGCGATGGCTTGGTCTTTAAAACGGAGGTTTGTCTTCCTTGTCGTCTCGAACCTGGGGGCTGGGATTCGAAGATCCTCTTGGCTGGAGCGTTGTTGTCCATTCGCTTGATGTGGCCGAGCCAATGTAGTCGACGAGTTTTGGCTTTTCGGACTACATCCACATCTTGGCACAGCTCATAGAGTTCGCGGTTGTATCTTCTCCTCCATTCGCCCTCCTCGCACACAGGACCAAATATCCGTCGAAGGATTTTTCTTTCAAAGGATCCCAGTATTAACTCTCCTTTCCTGCTCTGTAGGTTCTGTAGACCATGCACATTGTCCTTCGAATTAGGAGTTTTGAACCCAGTTGTTTCGCCAAACCGAAGTAGCAGCGGTTTCCTAGGGTAATTCTTCGACAGATCTCCACTAAGATGTCATTTGTGGAGTTGATGTTTACCCCGAGGTAGATGAACTCCTTTGTTTGAATTGTACTAAATTCGATAGAAAATCGACTGACAAAAAGACATTAAACAAGACCACTTACAGCTTTAGAAGCACGTGCCATTGGGGATGCCCTTAACAATGCAAATTCAGCAAGAAGTTATGTTATAACTTAAATAAGTGAAAGATAAATAACTATTTAGATATTCTTCTGTCTACGTAGTAACTGAAAAAAGGAAATTGCTTAAGATGTTTTTTTAGCTATCCGGGATCACAGCAACAACCGCCACATCCAAAACATCGGCCAGTGGATAATTAGTGAAGGGTGTTTGCCTACACCGATATTTACATGCGAATTTCGTTTGTTTTTCAATTAATTCTAAATCTAAACCAAATTGAAACGTGCAATATCTGTGAAATAAAAATTAGTTTAGGGCCCTGTTTGTACAATTAAGAAGCATTCGCTTGGTTTGCTTTAGAAGTAATTTCACAGGTTTGTTTTACGAAGTGTCATTCGTACCTCAAAGCCAAGGAACACATGTCTTAAATATAAAAGTAAACACAATAAAGTTCATTGCACGTTCAATGAAAAAATTTAATAAATTTTAGCCTAAGCTAAACTATTTCTAATATTGCTCATCTCTTAGTAAACTTAGACTTAAGACTTGAAAAGTGCACAATATAAATATCTTAGCGTTAGTTTTATTCTAATAGTACTAATAGTTTTCTTTATTTGAGGTAAAATCCTGATTACTGAATTTGATAGTTTCTCGTGCTCAGAATCAGATGTTTTTATATGCAGAAGCCAGATCCTTGGGATTGCTTTATCAACCGAAAAAAAAATACTAAAATCAGAAGTTCAATTTTGTTTTATATGAAATATATGTAATGATAATCTCTACTGATACTGAGGGTATTACTGTTACATTAATGAACGAATTTCATTTCATTAGCTTTGAAGATAGCTTCAATTAACCTTCCTCCATCCCTCATAGGCAAGTTGTCCTTATTCAGAGGGTGTCACCATTGCAACGTTTAACAACATGTAGCCAGGGGGGCCTTAAGCCTCCTTAAGTAACCTATACTGATCGGAAGAGTTTCACCATTACAACTTTAAGCTAATTTTAAAAATCGTCCGAGTAGTTCCACAGATAGCCTTTATCCCTCCCCTGTTTATCCTTACCCAATTATCTCACCCATTTATTCATACCCCTTTAATTTTTCGCCCGCCCCCACCTTAAGGAACCTATACTTACCGGGAGAGTGTCACAATTACAACTCTGAAAGAAATTTTCAAATCGGTCGAATAGTTCGAAAAAAAAGCCCATCAAAGGTAGCTAGGTGTGTAAAATATTGTGCTAAATCAAGTTTTGTATCTTCTTTCGTGCGTTTTTGTGCTTTCAAAATCTTTAGATTATGTAAGGTAAGGTGGCTCCAAACTTAGAACAGTCGGAATTGTGGATTGGGATGAGAGCAGAGTGAGTTGAGTGTACAATTGAACGTGAACTGCTCCCGAAATTCACTACTCCTAAAGCTTTGGGGGGCGAAAACTTAATGATAAAAGTGACTGATACAAACAAATCTCAAACTTCTCGGCTTGAATTGGAGTCAGTTGGGATGGAAGTGAAAATAAGGCTAGCTATTATAATCAAGCCACTGCACAGGGTTATCTCGAGTTCTTAACCCATGAACGCTCAGAGAACGCAGTTTCGCCACCGGAGTTTGAATTGTCTTTATTTTCAAAGGAGAGCTCTTTCCAATAGTGATGGTTAAAATTTCTTCACAAAAAATTAAAATTTTTCATTCATGTATAGTTCGTTTTGGACCAAATAGTAAAACTCAGTTAGCGTTAATGGGTTATAGGGGACCGATGCAATCAAACCCCAAACCACTGATGTCGAATAAGTCTATTCAGCGTTTCCAATAGAACTCCAATCGAAGTAAATTTACTCCAGTTTTAAGAAAGAAAAAAAAATCTTTTTCACCATTCGCCTTTTTTGAGATCTACTCCTTTTTTCTCCATACTGAAAAAGTCTTAAGCCAAACCACACCGAAGTAATGCTGTCACTTAATTCAGTGTTGCTTGGCTTGTTATTTAATTTGCGTTTTCAAATCTACTCCGAAAATTTTCGAGTTACTCCAATTTTTTTTACAAATCTGCTCCTAAATTTTACTACTGACGTTCGACCCCTGTTTATTCGCACCATTTGGACTTAGAGGTGAACTTGATGACGCAAATACCTAAAAATATCTTCGTCAATCTAGCAAGTTCGGGGCAATTGCAAAGATCACGATAATTTTACCATTTATCGGTTTCAAATAGAGTCTACAATCTGCTTCAGACTCACGTCTGAAATATAAAGGGTGATCCATTTCGAGGTTCCCTAATTATTTAAAGAAAAAAACACAGAAAATTCATATTTAATGGAGAATGTTTATTATCATTTGAAAGAACATTCTGTGGCATTTATTTTTTGAAGATTATGTCTATCAAATGTTGGCCGTTGCTACGTCGCAGATGGTCCATCCGTTGAGTCCAATTTTCGATCACTCGTTCGAGCATTTCGACTGGTAACTGGCGAATGACACGCGTGATGTTTTCCTCCAAGGCCTGAATCGAAGCGGGTTTGTCGGCATAAGCTTTTGACTTTACATATCCCCACAGGAAAAAGTCTAACGGTGTGATATCACACGATCTTGGTGGCCAATCGACCGGCCCAAAACGTGAAATTATGTGCTCACCGAAATGTTCTCTCAATAAGTCCATTGATTGATGCGATGTGTGGGAAGTGGCGCCGTCTTGCTGAAACTAAATGTCGCCGAGATCACGAGCTTCAATTTCAGGCATCAAATAGTCGGTTATGATGGCACGATAATGGTCGCCATTGACGGTTACGTTCGCACCGGCATAATTTTTAAAGAAATATGGACCGATGATTCCACCGGCCCACAAACCACACCAAACCGTTGTTTTTTTTCTGGATGAAGTGGCAGTTCTTCAATTTCTTCAGGTTGCTCTTCGTCCCAAATGCGGCAATTTTGTTTGTTTACATACCCATTGAGCCAGAAATGGGCCTCATCGCTAAACAAAATTTGCCTCGAAAACGTCGGATCTTTTTGGAATTTTTCAAGAGCCCATAGAGCGAAGCGATGTCGCTTGGGAAGGTCGAGCGGCTTCAGTTGTTGCACAAGCTGTATTTTGTACGCTTTCAATTTAAGATCTTGACGTAAAATGCGCCAAGTCGTTCCATACGTCAGTCCGAGTTGCTGCGAACGGCGCCGAATCGACTCTCTACGGTCTTCGTGTACACTCTCAGCTACGGCCGCTATATTTTCTTCACAGCGTGCTGGACGTGATCTATTCGGTCGAATATTATCCAATAATGAATGCTGGGTCTCAAAATGGATGATGGTGTTGCGAATAGTACGCTCAGTAGGCCGATTATGTTGACCATAAGTTGAGCGAAGTGCACGAAACACATTCCTCACAGAACGTGAATTTTCATAATAAAGTTGAACAATTTGTAAACGTTGTTCACGCGTAAGTCTTTCCATTATGAAATGCCAAACAATACTAAACAAAAATAACATGACAGCATGACACGACTCACACGTGATCTGTCAAAAAAGGCTATTGAAAAAGTATCTCTACTTGGATCACCCGTTACTACAACGATCCGGAAACCGCAAGGCGTCTTAAAACTGCTCCGGGCAGTTTTAGGAAAACCCTGCTCCCGCTCCCATGCCGACTACTGTCTGGAACCTCTCAGCGTATATTTCTATAGAAGACCTTTATTCCAATCGGATCGGTCTGGTGTAATATTTTATACATGTTTCCCAATTACCTATTCGGGTAGTTAATTTTGAGGATCAATAGAGATTATTTATATATTTTTAAAAGCTCTGCAACCTTGTTTAAAAAAAAAACTCAACTCTGCTTTGAAAAAGGACCCAACTGACTGAAGTCAAATAAATCAAACAAGTAATCCATTGACCAACGACGATTGCATTCAATCTATGGTCGATATTGGTAATCTGATAATAACTGAAGATGATGTTAAATGTGCCCTTCATAGTATTGAAAGTAGCAAATCCGACGGTCCTGACGGAATTGCTCCAATACTTCTTAAAATGACTAGTAAGACATTGTCGATCCCCCTTTGTATAATTTTTAATAAATCTATTATCAGTGGTCTCTTTTTGAATGATTGGAAGATATCACATATAATACCAATCCACAAGACCAATCTGTAAATTCTCTTCGATACCAAAATTGTTTCTAACAAAATAACATTTCACTTAAAAAATGTGATTTCATTAGAGCAACATGGTTTTATCTCTGCTAGATCAACAGCTACAAAAATGGCAATATTTTGCAATTATGTGATTAAAAACTTTGAAAGTAATTTGCAAACTGATGTAATTTTCACTGATTTTGCAAAAGCCTTTGAAAAAGTTAATCATATTCTGCTTATTCGAAAATGATCTTATTTGGGTATTCACTCAACATTATTAAGGTGGCTGGAATCATCATAGCTTCTCCAGGTCAATCAATGTTTCTTTCGGTGTACCCCAAGGCAGCCACCTTGGTCCCTTGCTGTTCTTTTTGTTTATTAATGATCTGATCCGTCTGTTATTAAACACTCCCAGTGTCTTTTGTTTGCAGATGACCTTCAATTATTTCGCCATGTAGAATCTTTATCTGATTCCTGTCTACTAAAAGAAGATTTAACTGCAGTCGACTTATGGTGTGATAGAAATAAATTGCTTTTGAACTCTTCCAAATGTTTCACATTATGTAGATATACTTCTCCTATTACTTCTAACTACAATATAAAAACATACTCACTCGAAAGGGTACACTCTAAAAAAGATTTAGGTATTCTATTAGATTTCCTGTTGAATTTCGTAGACCATATCGATCATATTGTTTGTAAAGCGAATTCAATGCTTGGATTCGTTAAACGAAATACTAAAGATTTTATTGACCCTTACACATTAAAAGCTCTATTTATATCTCTAGTTAGACCTCATTTAGAATATTGCTGCATTATCCGGAATATCCTCTTTCAATATATATTCATTAAGAATCGAAAGAGTTCAGAGAAACTTCACAAGGTTCATGTTTTTTAAATTGAATTGGCGTATTGAGACACCTTCATATAAGACTAGATGCTGCTTAATTAATTTAAGTTCTCTCGAATGTCGTCGTAAATATTTCTCGGCTATGTTCATTAGAGATCTGATTCATAATCAAATTCAGTGTCCTGCATTGCTTGCAATGATTTATTTTCCGTCTCCCCGTCGACGACTTCGAAGCCTTTTTAACTTCCCTGAATTTAATCATAGAAGATCTTACGCTCCTAATGAACCTATAGCTCGCTGCATTAATGTGTCTAACTCTATAATTGCTTCATTTGATATTGAATTTTTCTTAAGTTGCTCTAGAGATTGTTTTAAAACTAAACTCATTTTAAGTTTGGATCAATCGTAAAGTATTTCCACTTTATATTGCTCAATCTGTTATTTATGTTATATACTTAGTTTCGTTTTTTTTTGTACATATGTTTAATTTGTTCATTTTTTATCTTTGTAAGTAGTCTATAAGAGATTGCTAAACTCTGATTGATGAAAAAAAAATAAAAAATAAGTCTGGGAGCCATGCAACTAGGTGACATTAATCCGTACCTTCATTAGTTGGTACCTACCAAGTTTAATCTCAAACTTAAATCGCAAAAAATTTAACACATAATTCAAAATGTTTTTGCTATCTAACGAAGCCATTTCAACTTTAAGATGTAATCTTTTTCTAACCAACTACCTGACCAGAGACTGTGCTCCCATTTAGTTGCTTTTTATTTTATGGTATCCTTTCAAACCACTCTGAAGTAGATGCAGATACCCAGCTACATAGAAGCAAAGCATTAGTGTCCAAGGTTATTTGCTTAGTTCTTTCACATCCCCTTTTCTGAACTAGAAAAAAAAAACACTACTGCAAAACTTAATGATGAAAATAGATTAAATAGCTCTCTCTCTCCCCAGTGGATAAATCATGTATAAAAAGGTCAAAACCAAGAAATAAAAATGAATGGATTCACTCCCCTAAAGTATTTTAAACAGGTACAACGAGTTTTAGCATATTTCCTTCTCTGTATTAAAATTGCAAAACTTTCTCAAAATTAATGGCAAATATTTGCCACTTTTCTCCATTCCAAAAGATACATATGTATAGTGCTTCGGATGGTAATAAATGGAGCAATTCCCTAGAAAATGTTCTTTGGAATTTGTTCTTTGATACTAGTTGACATCCAACACGTTCACAGACTTAAGAAGAAACTTAAGAGCTTGGGGAATAAATGACCTTCTAACTGCCCTAAGGGTCGGTATGCTGCTGTTGCAATCAAGGGTGCAACTAAGATATGCATCCCATTAGAATGTATTCAGCTTCTTTTAAAATTTGCATAGTTTCAACCGATCCAATGCTCAACTAAACTAACTGAATCAAAAAAAAAAACTACTCTCCATTAAAACGATAAAAAAACACACATTCGGTTTCCAAACTCTTGACATACGTAACTTCATATTGCAACCGCTTCGAAAACTGTTTATCAGTTCAATCAATCTGAGAGTCTCTTGACAGTTCACATAATTTACAATCACAGATATTATTAGCTGCAGTTTGGCTACCGGTCTTTCAAGATGTTTGTTTGTTTTTTTTATTCGAAATTTAATGTTGTTGAATGCGTGTTTACGATCACAATCAAGTACTCGTAAGTCATAAGCAAACGTCAGTTTAATGTCAAATAAACAACTGAAGTTGGAATTTTTATATCAAAATTTGACTTTTATTAGTCAATCAGAATGGTAGATACTTGAATAGATAAATTAACAAGGTGTCACTGCAGCTGGAGAATACAGAATACTCTACCAAGATTTACAACAACGAACATGATTAAATGGTGTTTATTTATGGAACATCTCTATCTGTTTATTTAAAAGAGTTTTATTTCCCTTTTTTTTATCAGATTCTCGTGATAGTAGTAATTAGTTACGAAATGTCGTGATTGATTGTATAGATATGCGTTATTATGACGAACTAATTGAGTTCTTTGTGCGGGCATGTGTTAGGATTAATGTCAATCAAACATAATAATTATTTAAATCGGCTCTACCTATTTTACTTTTAATATTATCAATCGGTCAAGCTGATGTTGAGGTGTGGTTGTTTTCTTTAAGCTCACGAGGCCATTTTTGGCGAAATCGTGAATTTTTTTTAAAATGTGTGTGTCAATAACTCTTTCCGGGCGATCTTAGACTCTTGGTATCAGAAGTCCACTCAATGGACATATTAATGACAGGCGGGTTTTTTCAGCAGAAAATACTTCGGAACGGGACGCCAGTAACTTGTTGGAAGGATGTATGGAAGTCTTTATTAAAGATCCATCATCTTAAGCAATAAAGGGCCGGACACTCACACTCACAAATCATTCGGAAGTTTCCTCGTCTTCTAGACAATACCGGCATTCAGTTTCTCGGCACAGGTTCATTTTGTTAAGATGATATCACAGGCCATGTGGAAAGCCCACCAGCTTCCTGATCTCATTTGGGATTACCTAACCTATGCCCATTCGAAATTTAAACTTCCTGGACAGTGTATGACATTGGCAATGGATTAGAGAAGTGCATTTAATTCTCGAATTAGAGATGTGCAAATTATGCATGCAACGAATGTTTGTTCCATAAAAATGTATTCAACTTATTATTTTTGTTCTTTATAAATCTAACATTTTAAAAATTGAGGATGCCATTTTATTTCATATGGATTATAAATAACGGTGCCTGCCATACAAATTTTGTTTATGAAAATCACTTTTCACCATTTTTCTCGAAAGTGGTTCCAAGGATTTCGGTCTTTTTTTGTACTAAAGATGTTTAGGATGGGGTCAGCAATTCTGCATACTCAGTTTTTGGAAAAAAAATCGATTAACGGTTATTTATAAAACGGGCAATATCACGAAAACTACAAAGGGAACGTCAAAAAAATGTTTATACTAAAAAAATCAAACAAATCTGCATACTTAGAGTTTTCAAATATTTTTTTTTCATATAACGATTTTCTTAAATTTAAATTAAATTGGTTTTCTCAAAAACGGCTCTAACGATTTTAAAAATTTTTTGTAATTCGAACAATTATGTTAAAAGTGTCCAAACCTAAAAAGTGATTTAAATAAATTTCTCACCTTAATTTTTGATTCATTTTGCGACTCAAAAACGCATCTGATGTACCGAGAAAGGTTCGTATGACGTAGTCGTACACTTTATTTTATTCCGTTGAATGCATTTATTAGTCATGTATTTTGTTAGAGGCCATAAATACCGAAAACTTCTTCTACACAACAACACTTTCACTCTGTAGTAGTATTAGTTAGCTGACCAGCAACATTGTATGGATAATTCTTTTGCAATATATGAAATCAAATATTGCCGTAATTCAATATAACTGCATATGTATGAAACTGTCACAAAATTAGTAGTGGACTTTTGCATACAAGCCTGTCATGTTAACTGCCACACATTATCCACCAGCTATAAATCAATTTGTTTTGCTGCACCAAGCGCCTCCTGCCAGACAACAAAAAAAATATAACTAGTTCAACACTAAGCCCGCTAATAATCAGGAGGTGGCAAAATAAATGCACAGTCTAGTTGCATTGGCGCCCCACAGAATTAATAAAATTAATGTTTTGTACAAATCCATTGCATCGCATTAATCTTTGACTTGGCCAGAGGAGAGCATTCCGCCGTACTACCACTAATGCCTATAATGATAAGTTTCAATTACTTTTGCAGATTTATGGTTAATTTATTTATGGAGGGTACTTGGGTAATAAACATTAGAAGCACGATCCCGATCACTTTGATGGATTCGTATGTCAAGTTTTTCTTTTTTTTTTTTCAAGCCTAGCAGTTCTCATCTACAATAGGGTGACATAAGTTAGCCATTTGTTAAGAATAGAAATAGGAATACGATATGAAATTCCTGAGTGCTGAACGACAGCCATGACAATAATGGTCTTTGTCCGAACAACGACGCGCAGCCGTTGGACGTTTGTGATTTTGTAATATTTTTCCAATGAAACAAAATATTTGCTGCGCCTACACAGAAAAAGGCAGGTAACTTTTCGCTGCAGATTCATTTACGTATGTGAAATTTATAACCAAAACGAATGACTGACATCTCCGTGTGCATGCTTAAATGTAAATTGAATATTTTGTTTGATATTGCTATTCTGCAGAGGGAGTGGTAGGTTGTTTAGGTCTAAATATTTATTGACAGTACAGTTTGTTGTTGCTCGGTGGGTAGTTGAAGGATGAGTTGGCTGACAGATGATGAACAGTATTGAACGCTTTCAAATCTGCATCGATAGCGCTAAGATTTGATACTTATCCTTATCTCTCGTGTTGTTCTTAAAAAGTTCGATTCTATACTGAAAGTGACCAAAAACTAAAAAGGAGTAGCTGGCTGGGTAGGTGTAGGTGTCTTTTTTGACAGCTTTGATCACTTTAGCATATTTTGAAGAAGTCAAACAAGTCTGGTTTTGGCAATAAAAATTGTAAAATCTGCAGACGAGACTGAAAGCGGTCTCTTTAAACTTGGGCCACTGGAGCGTTTCCTTTCAAATGGTAACCAGATCAGAAGTCATGAAATATTTTTTGTGTCGCCTTAGCAAACCTAGTCATTTCGCAGCGTTCTTGACAAGGTCGAAAAGAACTAAAGTTCTTTTTAACGATGCCGATACCGATGAAAAGTCTTTCGATAACAGCGATGTTTTATCCCACTCAAGAATGTTGTCTGACTTTTTTTAGGATGTTTTGGACAAATGTTTTGGCGACTGTATCACAGAACCAAATATCCGTTTGAAAATGTTTCTTTCTCTTCTGCTTTCGTGCTTGCCATACAAAAGTTTTGAACCCATTTGTTTTGCAAACCAGTAGTTTCCCAGGGACATTCTTTGCCGCATTCCTTCAGTTAATATTTACCTCGATGTAGCTGATGCCTTCAGTGTTGTCACGTGTTCTGCGCACTATTTGCTTAAGAAAAAAAAGATTGAAGGAGTCTCATGTTAGGCCATACTTAAAAGTCGATGAGGAGAAGGTGTGTTTTAACTTCAAATTCATTCGTCTTTTTCGGGATTTGCCCATAAGGTTTTGGCTTACAGTGGTAAATGCCCATAAGTGTGTTGCGGAAAGGTGACCGAATAGCAATGATAATTTTTCCAATTTTCAAAGCCAATGAAATCAGTAGATTTTGCCATTAAATCATGCATAATTTTACGGTTGCCAAACATGCGGAAATTAGTAAAAAAACATTATCAAAATTCCGGCTCAGTTGTAAAACGCAACATGAACTTCGTCGGTCAGCTCAATTGAGCATCGAGTCAACCACGCGTACTTTAAATTGCATATCCGTGTAAGATTGTGCTGACACGAAAATTAATGCCGGACGTAAATAGACAACGCCGTGGGTTCGCTAATTGTGCGCAGAAAATTTTGGCCGGCGATTCAGATTTTTGGGCAAATATTTTGCTCAGCGTCCATGTCAAATAGCAAAATTGCCGTTATTGAAACGAATGAAATCAACATGTGTTAAACCAAGAATGAATCCACCCACAAAGATTGATTGGTTGTTGCGTTTTATAGTTTTATAGTATGGCGTCAATAGTCTGAGGTATAGAGTGATGTTAATCCAAGGTTCCAAGCAATCCGGCTCTAGATGCCATACGACGCTCGAATATGTGAAGCAGAAATATGGCGAACGACTTGAAACCACTCCTTAGTCTACGCTTACAAACCAAACACTTTGGACGTGATCGAGGCCAACATTCGAGACGCTATTGCCGGTATAACGCCACACATATTGGAGCGACCGCTTGTAGCACTGCCAGCGAAACCAAGGCGGCCATTTATATCATGTGTGCTTTTCCATACCTAATGGCAAGAATGTAGCTTCAAAATAAAGTCGGAATCCATTATATATATTACACTTTTTTTATTTTATTTAAATTTCGCTAGTTATTGCAAAACCAAATAATCGTGGGGCATATATAGCTGCTGGTCCAGGCTTCGGGCATGCTTTCTTCTACCGAGACTTATTTGATGGTTTGGTGCAGTGCCGCCCATTGTCGTAAAAGGCGATACCACAATAGTACAGGAGCATTGTCGCAAAAGTAATTTCTAATTATTACTTCGTTGGAAAAGAAGGTTAGAAAAGAGAAAAAGAAAAGTATGCACTACAAACCCAATCTTGTTAAACCGAAAAGTTTAGCTCATTCTAAAGACCCTACAGAGCATAAGTGCAATTTTTTTTTATTGTGGTCTTTTTTATTTAGCAAAACTAATTGTAACTTAAAAAAAGAGACCGAAAACTTATTTAATACATGCAAATAGCTTGGGTTTTGCATGTTTTCTTCATGTTGACATTGTGCATTGACCAAGTGAGTTTAGATTCGAATTCCATCGTACCCAACATCATAGATAAGTATTTAAACAGATAGTCTACTTCCACTTCACCTGTCCCCTTAAACCCGGAAAAAAAAATAAAAAAAATTGCGGCAGAATTCTCTCTTAAATTTTGTATCTGCGGATACGTGTGCGCTGTTAACTTTAAAAAAAAATGGCGTTTGATGTCCAGTTTGACATTAATGATACTTACATGACAGTATTTCCAAAATGGTTGCGAGCCGCAGAAATGCGATTGTGTGCGTGAACTGACTCAATTTGATTTGCATTCAAAAAACATCTACAGATGTAATTCTGCGCGTTTTTCAAGCAAATAAAAAAGTGAGGGCGAGAGAGCATAAATTCCTCTCGTATGATAAAATACATATGCTTCAGCAAACAAAATCGAAACGTAAAACAAATTTGAGAGAGCTACTACAATAGCGGATTGTTTTCTGTCATCAAAATGTATTTTAACACGAAAAGTTCCCACAATTAAACCACTCAAGGAGTATGAATATTTCTATGATTTTTGCACGTCCTGATTTAGGATTTAATACATAGATATTATGTAAGAAATGTTGCCATCTACAAATTAGTAGGCGACATACATTCAACCAACCGGTACACAATGTACCATTTATTCCAACTATGGTAATACGTGCGCACATTCAGCTTGTTAGCTTGTCCCAGCTAACAAAACGAGATACCTACATGTAACTTAACTACATACATGCTTTTAATGAATGTCAATATTGAGCGCCTCCTGCCCATTTAATTTACAAAGTAAATTGATTTCTTAATTGAAAACCCCATCATACAGTATTAAACACGTGCCGGCATTCGCCGCATCCTAATCAAGCTTCTAATCGTCTCGTTTGGTCCCGCCTGTGACGATATCCAAGCTTGCAATCGGTAAACCTCTGTCGAATGACTTAATTCCGACCAATGGAATTCGAATTGAGATCCACAGTGAATAGTAGCTCCTCAGTTTTTTAGTATTTATGATGTGTAAAGTATGCCAGATTAATCTGTAGATGTGGCGCCGGTGACTTGTCGTTTCTGTTGTTCTCATTCGTATAGGTGCGTAATCCGACTCCTTGACGGAAGTGCATCTCAATGGCACTAAAGCGTGCCGAGATCTGTCGTCGAGAGTGTCGCCTCCACCGGTATTGTGCTAAATGCATTGGTTTTGCGGGTCCAATCACTCATTCGCAATCAGTGCTTTAGTTTCGTTTAATTTAAAATAAAAATAAATAATGTATCGCAATGTGGATTTTAATATTCATCGATGTTGCGGAGAGTCACATGTATATCATGCTAAATTTATCTTTAGTAAGGTGGAGAGATGCTATGTAATTTCCATTCGACAAAGGGCAGAGTGCTTTGGGATACGATGTGGTGTTAATATTGCTATTGATGTTTTTATCAATCAACAATTGGGAAGCAAGTGATTTAATAGGAATTGGTAGGTACTTTACTTGACACACGAAGCGAATTGACAGTCACACTTGGTGTGTTGCATGTACAGTCCACCCTTGAGAAGGAGGGATATGTGGCTTCTCTATACCACAGATTGTGTTTAGGTTTGCACAAAGTATTCAACGTTCGGAAAACAGGAAAACCTTAAGAAGATTTTAAGAACTCTCAATTTCTTACCCTGATTGGAAGGACAAAATGAATCATTCACCGTCAAGGGGTAGTCCAGTACCAGCGTTTGACTCTTCTAAGACGTCTACATCTTTGTCTAAGACGTATTGCTCTCGTTTCTTTGCCCTGAATACAACTAGTTCTATGAAAGAGCATAGAGGCAAGTGAAGACTGCTTTTGACTAATTTCACCCTTCTCCGTCTTTCTTGCGACCATCTTTCACATTCTAAAATCTGTGGTCCTCATTGTCTATCGTGGAGTCGCCTTACAGAGAGTTTGGACTCGTGACTTTTCCGATTTTATGATTCGTAATATAGAAGTTAGATTGCCCATGCCTTTGGTACTCCATTCATTTAGACCATTCAGTGACACTCGTGATTAATCTTGCAAAGCAACCAGTCCAGCCATGAGTCTCCAACATCGCTTCTTAGTTCTTCCTTTTCCTTGTATATACACTTTCGTTCAGCTGTCATTTGAGATCACTCTCGCAAGGTCGATAGAGATTACTTTCGCAACTAAAGAGCTCTCGTCTCTATGTCGAAGCCCGTTGCTTCCCGTATTTGTCGTATTTGAGGGCGTCAGCCCAAATTTCACATCCTCCAGTCTTCTCTTGAAACTAAGGTTTTCGTTGGTTGTCTTAACATCTCTTCCAGGCGCTGACTTGATGTGAGTTTTGCATCTATTCTGAAACCCTGATTTTTTACTGACTGTTTAGCTTTGTCCCGGACCTTATCTAGCACTGTTCTTAGGTGTCCTTCTTTTTGACAAAAGGACTGTTCCTGCTTAGTCAGTCCAAGTTTTTCCATCAAATAAAGAACACGGCCGGCATATCACTTGGTTCAATTTTTCCTAAGCGTCCTCAGTGTTAATGGCTTGAATCACTAGCGCCAAATCTTCTGTAAGGCCTTCCAGGAAGATAGCCGTGGGTATCTCCATTCTAAGGAGTCCATTATATGCTTCGTTCCATAGGTCCGGGTCAAAAATTGAATTTTTTACTGCTCCTGCGGTGATTTGCTTTCTACGTGGCCCTTCTGTGGAAGGAAGCTTGCTATACTTGATTTAATCTTCTGCCGTCCATAAAAGATACTGCAGGTTTTTTAAAGCTCGAAAATGATAACACTCCAGTTGACAGATTTGAAAGCGTTTCTTACGTCCAGAGTTGCCAGTAGTACGATTTCCATTCAGAGTAATCCCTTTTCTAGGGTTATTTCTATTTCATTGGTTATTCGATAAACCTGGTCGATTGTATAGGGTCCGCCAAATAACGTTTTTTTTTTCAACTAGTGCTTATTTCGCGAATGGTAACACTCAGATCATGTTTGATTTGACAGATAATTAGTTTTATCCTTTCGCTGAACGAATATGGTTGTGTATATGCTTGAAAAACGCTGGGAAACGCTGGCCTGCGATCGACTTAGAGAAGTTGCCGATTTTGCCAAAAAAAATCATCTTTTCAGATGAAGTTCATTTTGATCTTGGCGGGTATGTAAACAAGCAAACTTGTCGCATTTGGGCACAGAAAACCCGCACGCATACATTGAATAACCGATATACCCAAAACGAGTCACTGTTTGGTGCGGATTTTGGTCCAGAGGTATAATTGGGCCATTTTTCTTCGAAAATGAGCAAGGAGTGGCCGTTACAGTCAATGGCGATCGTTATCGGGCCATGTTGAACGAATTTTTGTTCACAAAATTTGAAGAGGAGGATATTGGCAACATTTGGTTTCAACAAGACGGCGCTACGTGCCACACAGCCGAAGCTACACTCGATGATTTGCGCCCTGTTTTTGAAGATCGCATTATCAGCCGCAGAGCTGATGTTGTTTGGCCACCGCGGAGCTGCGATTTGACACCGTTGGACTATTATTTGTGGGGTGCCGTAAAAGATAAGTGTTACGCCGACATGCCAGAGACAATTGACGCTTTAAAGGACAATATTCGTGAAGCCATTGGTGAAATACAGCTGCACACAATCGATAATGTGCTTAAAAATTGGACCGATCGTGTAGGCTACTGCATGGCCAGCCGAGGCAGCCATTTGAATGAAATTATTTTCCATTATTAACCGGAAGGATTGTACTCAAATAAAAAAAGAAATTTGAGAAAATATTTAGTATTTTTTTTATAGGATTTTCAAAAAAAAAAAGTTATTTGGCGGACCCTATAGAATGTTTGATTCTGAACCCGAATTCATGAACAGGTATTTACCGGCGCTCTTCGATAATCGGATGTTACCGTTTAAGTAAAATTGTTTCAAATACGTTTGGTAAAAGAGATATTGTTGTCACATGGACATTTTCCCAGTTTTGGAAACTCAGCTACTTTCCATTATCTTGAGAAGTACAATAACCCAAACGCAGCATTTATTAGATAGACGAACATGATTAGTGCCTTCCTAGGTAACTCTTTAAGGATCTGCTCCCTAAATCAAATCTAATATTGTTAGGTATCCCGAAGAAAGTAGATGTTGTAAGTTTCTCATTTATAATAATTGTTGTGCATAATTGTTACCCATTGGGTATTGAACCTGCCCCTCCGGAGTCACAAGACGATATTATTACTGACTTTTACACCATCGATACCCCAAGATAGTCGTTTTTCAGAAGTGCTATTTGGAATGTTCGGCCCACATTCGCTACAGTTTCCTTTGCAGAGTGGTGTCTTCTGAATCTTTGTCTGTCGGATAGGATCGACTTTAATCTAGACGGCTTTAGCATATTTCACATTTGCCTATTTGGTGTCCTTTTCCATACACCTTTTCCTTTTCCATTACCTTCTAGCCGTCATGGTAAACCCCGTTTTTGAGGCAGCTTCTATACAAGACAAGCTCGCTCTCCCAAAATTAATGCTTCTACGGGTTACGGGTATCCCATCAGGTGCCGAAGGTTTTCGAAAATAGCTTACAGCTACAGCCAACTCATTTTCGTTAAAGAGTTGGATTTCGTGTGGTAGGTTCGTGAGGTAACCTTGGACTCTAATCTGCGTTCAACACTAATCGTTCAAGTCCATCTGGCGCTTTACTATTTTGTAGCCAAATACCTAGGGTAATTTTCTCTTAATTTGATGATGTTTGAAAATCCTTCCGATTTAGGTGTTTTTTTAAGGCATCCTTTTTAATCATCTTACCAATGCACTTTGTCATTCTTTTTTTTACATCCACACGTTCATTTTTCTTATAAAGAGCTCCAAATTTATGATCGTTAAATGAAATGAACCCGTTTAAGCTTTGATTTCTAAATAATAATAGCTCCCCAAAAGCCTACTTAATCATCTCCATGCTTACTAAGTAGTTAAAATCAAATGATAAAATTTTTTTATTGTCTATTTACGATTTGAGCCCGATATCATTTTACTGCCTATTAAACGACGACTTTACGCAAATAAGTAGAACTAATTTAAGCACATCGCATAATACATAAATTTTCCACAAATAATTCAAGACACATACCAAAACTCGAGAGAACTCAGCATGAGCTTCGACCACAGGCAGTCCAATCAACTAGCCTCTCCAGGTCCGTGTTTTTTTTTTGGATTTCATTTAAATCTTGTTTAATTAATTAACTAGTCTGCTGGCGACGACGACGACGACGACGACAACGCTTATGGTGGTGGTATGTACACAAACAAAATATTTGGATGATCTTCGAAATAATTGCTCAAGTCCTCTAACATTTGCGGTTTAGCGCGTCTTGCTATTAGTACATATTTGTATTCAAAGCTGGCGCCAAGAAGCTTTGTACGGTGTGAGATTTGTGGACCATGGTTGACATTAAAATGATCAGCTAACGCCCACCAAAATCGAGCTATGTGTCCAATTAACAAGAAATTACTTAATTTTTATGACTTCATTGGAAAACAACAACAAAAATGTTGTGTCTAAAGCGAATGCCACCAGACCTGTCTGATGGGATCGCATTCAGATGTCGCATGACGTAGGCCTACGCAGAAATTCCTTAGCGTCTATGAAGATTGCTGCTTGTTTATGTGTGACAATGAAGACCGTCACTTCTGTTTTTCTGTTGGCGTAAGCGCCAGTTCTCGTCTAATTAGTCAAGTTGGCTTAGACTAATCCAACGGAATATGAAATGATTAATGGTTTGGATCTGAGAATATGCACCACCACGGAACAAGTTTCTATGGATGCATGAACTCGTATACTTGGACAAGTAGTTCATGCTGCAATTGAGTTGTTAATCGCATTAATAAAACAAATAAAAAAAAAAATAAAAAGGAGTCGGCTTAGCGCAGTCTAGTGTTGGACTTGACTTGGAGTTGTAAAGACATATTTTGTTCTTCTTAATGTGGGCGTTACGTTCGTTAAATGCAAATTCCTTGTGGAGGATCATTCATGAAGAAGTCAACTCTGGAATTTCCATGAATGACGCTGATGGTTCTGTAAATGCCTCTGTCGAATATTTCTCTCGCTCGAGACGGACAAGTGGATGAAAGTAGAGATGACGTGCGTTGCAATCTAGCTAATTTAATTGTCAACCGCGGGCTAATTGAATGGAATTAATGATGCCCACACAACAGTTTCATTTGGGATTTGAATTATTCAATCTAGAAAATACTGGATCCGTGAAGGGAATGCAGTTTTATAAAGTCGACAAATGTGGTGTAATCGTTTGGAAAATATTGAAAGTTTCGAATCTTGTTTGGAGATAAGCCAAATGAAGGCTGGAATCTGTTGTTATTGGAAAATGTGACTTAGAAGTGGTAGAGTTTAAAATTCAAGGCAATTGTGCTCTAAGGTGAACTCTTTACGTCATAATACGACGAATACACTCGTATTGTAATGAAATTCCGAAGCCACTTCTAACAGCAAATCAGTTAGAGCTTTATTGTGACACATTACCCTGATGAATTCGACTTCAAAGACAGAATAAGACAATCTACAGACTTTAATAGACGAACCATGGCGTACCAAAAGTCATGGCAAACACATTTTTGTTAGTCACTCGTTGGCTCTGCGTTAATATCTAACGCACTATAATTCCATCCGGTTTGCTTTGTTTTATTTGTTTTATTTAGATTCTTCAAAGGAAGAGATCGGGTCGTGGGCTTCGGAAGAAGAAGAATGCTGCTCCCAACTGGATCCTCTGAGTATACCATGGAGGTTTGCGATGTTAGTAAGATCACTCAGAACTTCAAAGAAGAAGATCCCACCTATTTTAGGACCAATATGCTTAGAGTGATCAAGTTCTTATAACGTTCATGTCCAGCTTTGGCCAGATGTGTGAAGTCGCCTAACATGTGATTCCACTTGTCCAATTGTTCTTCCCGCCCGGCACCCAACAGACCAACAGAGGTGAATATAAAACTGATCCGTCATCTCGCCAAGAGACTATCGGTAGTCTAGGGTCACGTTGAAGTTTATGAAGACTGATTCCAATTCCTGAGTCTTCCATGAAACCGATTTCAAATATTTGCCAAAGTTTAAAAACTTTGTCTACGGTCGATCTGCCCTTGCGTAAGCTTAGACACTCTTCTACGTGCCACACTGGAAGCTACAAAAGCCGGAGTTCTTGTTGTTCTTATGATTTTTTACTTTTCCATGCTGATTGTTTAGACTAGTTAGTTCTAGTCTGGTTCTCAGCTGCAAATTCAGCTTTAATATACATACAACCGTCTACTATTCCCTGCTCGTCGGTAATAAGGTTTTCAACGCAGTTTCTGGTCTTAAAGCCTACAAACAGTTGTGTGGCTTTCTTATAAATCCTCTGGATGTTGCTTCGATCGCAAGACTCTTCGATCTCCTTGGGCTGGGAGACTGTGTACACTCTCTTTTTTCTACACATGATATTTTTCTCTTGGCTTGATAACTTTCTCTTGCTGCCCTATTTTACGCTTCAGTGTTTTGATGTCTGCATCTTCTGTCAACTTTTTCCGATATATGTGTTCCTGGATATAGGGTAGTTTCGGCTACCTCTTTGATAATTAAGATTTTTTCAAAAGCAGTAGGAAAGCCACCTCCACCTTTTGGTCCAAGCACAGGCCTCCAGACTCTAGGACGAGTGCCGGAACTGTCAGTAACCCACTTTGGGGATGTTAAAGCTGTTATTAAGGGTTCATACTCAACCAACCCTTGGCACTGGTGTTGGAGGTAAGTGTGGCGTCTTGTGACTCGGGAGGTTCAAGTTCAATACCCAACGAGAAGAACGATGAACGCTCAATCCCATTATTTATGAAAAGCGCACAACATTCAATTTTTTGACCCACAGAAAATCCATCAACTATCATTCAAGGAGGTTCGTTACCCAATCTTCAGTTCGAATGGGGTTGGACATAATTTCAGCTCAGTTAGGCTCATTTGAATGTGGGGTAACTTGTTTATATGTTATTTTATCTATTTGGGTCTAGATAGCTAAAAGCGTTCTCTATCGCGAGTTGCTGGTTAACCTTCATGAACAAAAAAAGCTGAATATTTGATCGTCACAACTCAGAATTCTGTCTCATAGGTAAACATTCAACAAGGCTTAACTTTTGAAGAAGTTGCATAAACGAAGAGGAGGAAAAAAGAACCCCCACTTACTTTTTTCATGCCTTGTGCTTGTTCTCGGAATCTCCTTCGTCATAAGCTGCAAATGTCTTAACGAGTACGGAGGAGCTTTTTTCTAGATCCCTGTTTACAATAGACCGAAATTTTTCTAAGTGGGTCTTGTGCTGGCAGCCATTTCAACGTAACTTAACCTAACGTAACCTAACATAAACGCGAACATTTACAAACAGGAATTTAGAAAATTTTATTGTGAAACTAGAATTTTGTCACGCAGAGTTTCAATTGTTGACAAAATGAATACTCCGTCAACGGATCAAAACGGTGTTAGGTTGGTTGTCACAGTGACAAAATTGTTACTTTCCTATTCATTTTTACACGAAAGTGAACGGTTACATTTCATTTTATTAAATGAGAGAATCCTCTGTCGTTTTAAGAGAGGCAGAAAAGTTACCCCCTTTTTCCACATTTTTTTTTATAAAAATCCATAGAAAGGAAGACTGAAATAACAACAACATAACATGTGTCCAACATCGATCCCAACAACTTCATTGTCCAAACTATACTTTGGATTTATTTTTGCCTCCATCTATGAGTATTTGGGGCAGCCTACTCCATGAAGGCCTTTTGCAAATGCGCAAAACCTGGTGTTGTCTGCCTGTGTATATATGTAGATAAATAAATGGATAAATTTATTCTGTAGTAATGTGACAGTCTGTCGGCAGGTAAATACCCCCCATTGAGTGGCGTCGACATCGACAACAGAGCGCAGCAATTACACCAACCGATGTCGATGTAGGTACAATGGCAGGGATATTAATGTATATTTTATGACAGAATCGGTTAACTAGTAGACTTATGCAGAGAACTGTGCGACAGGTAGACGTGACACTTTAACAGCGTGAGATGGTTATTTAGTTAATTTGCAGGGATTACAGTAAAGTAATATGACAATGAAATGCTCTCAAGTGCAGCGATGTACTTGTAGGTATCTTTTCTCGAGATTGGCAAAATGCTGATAAGATTCGGAAATGATTTCTTGAACCCTGTCTAGGACCCTGACAATGAATATATTTATATTTATAGGACAGGTATAGAATTTTGCTAATTATTTTTTTTTTCATTTCAGATATCTGAATGTGCAGCAAAAGGAGGCGAATGTGATGAGACAAAGGGTCGACCAGTGTGCGGTACAGACGATCAGACATACCCATCAAGGTGCCATCTAATCCGAGTGCAGTGTAGTGGCCACCAAGTAAGCCTTAAATACCGTGGTCCATGCAAAGGTAAGCTAATTAAATTTTGAAAACAATTTTCAACTGGCAACACTACTATCCACAGCCTGCATTGAGGCTCGCGAATATGCCCTTAAGCACAAAGCGTTTGGCAAAAGTCCACCCAAGTTCATTCCACGGTGCAAAGCCGACGGAACTTATGCTCCGGTTCAGTGCTTGGGAGACAGCGGTTGCTGGTGTTCCGATATCACAGGCAAACCAATTGAAAACACTTCTGTACGAACTGGAAAGCCCCGCTGCCGAGAGTTCAACAAGGCAAATATTCGGCGGTCACCGGCACGTCATATTAATCCGACCGATCGTGCGGCAGGACGTCGTCCATGCACTCAAGTAGATCGAGCCCTCTTCAATGCGAATCTGATCAAAGTCTATCAAAGTGAATATCTTCGAAGTGGTCTGCATAAAGACGCTTCGACTGCTCCCACCGATAAGATGATTCTCGACTGGAAGTTCACGACTTTAGACGGAAATGGAAACCACATGTTGGACAAGCCCGAGTATAGAGAACTCAAGAAGGCCGTCAAGAGGGTGAGTAAAACCAAAATACTAAAGTGTTGCACTTGAACTTGAGGATTGACATGGGAAAACCATACAAATTTTTTTCGTTTTTACTTTTGCGTGTGTGTTTGTGCATCTGGTGTTCGCTGAATGAAGGCTGTCAAACCTCGACGTTGTAGTAGAGCTTTTGGAAAATTTTGCGATATCGATGATGATGACAGACTGTCGCGGCTGGAATGGAGCAATTGTATCAGCAAGGATGGCGTCAATCGTAAGTTGGCCTGTTTTTTGGTCTCACTGAGACTTCGAGTAATAATTCATTTTTGTTTTTTGGTGTTCGTAATGGGTAGATTCATTTTTTCATTGTCTTTGGTTTTTAGTTTTTTTAGTTGGATCTGTTGTTTTTGTTTTGTTTTGTAGTTTTATTTGTGTTGAATAACTATCATTATTCATTTGATTAGGTGTGATTAAGTGTAGTAATAATTTCATTTGTCGTATTCATGTTCATATTGTTTTTTTTTTTTTGTATTATTTTATTTGCTTGCTATAAACGCAAACATGCGTTTGTAAGCGCGTATATGTATTGTTTGTGTCTTGAGGACTCAGTTTAGTTAAAAAACTGAAGTACTCCAGGAATATTCATTTTTTTTCCAGGATCTAGTGTTAAATCTCAATTAAATTGTACGCATAATTGTACATTGCAAACATATTAGATGTGTATTTGGATAATCAACTCTTAGCCATAACTCCTTAGAAGCAGGAGTTCCATAAATGACACTTACTTGGAATAACTACATATGTTACGTCTGCTACGTAATTGATTTAGTGAACGTAACAAAAAGAAGTAGACGTAGCGCTGGCTGTCACAATGTAATTAGGTTAAACAAATTGGCAATTAACAACCTTTTCCGCTAAATATATGGTCTTATTCTTGTCAGGCAGAATCTTTTTCGTCAGACAGGCGCCTGTGACAGCATTATCTTCATTGCACGCTACGCTGAATGTATGATGAACACATGATAGATTCATACGGAGTTTCATTTCCCTCTTTGCTAATCGAACCAAAAAGAAAATGTTGTATCTACACCTGTATGAAGATAATACCGTAGTTGTTGGGAGGCGACGTACTGAAGCAGCTTTTAGCGATAAGCGATCCTTTTTGCACTTTTCCAATTTAATTTTAAATAAATGTTTTCGTTCATATGTCCTTTATATGTAATGGATTATAACGTTTGCGTTTGGGCGTTTAGAAATTGAATTCTATTTAAAATTTGAAGTCCTCTGCATTTACTACGCGTAGTTAATCGAGTAGATTACCTCACGTAAACTACTTTGCCGTCTCTGCTTAAAAGTCGTGTTTAAAGGCTTTTTAAACTGCATACAGTGGCGTGGGTCGCATTTCTTACTTCCTCAACTACTGTGTTTTCACCCTAGGCCTTTTCGAAATCTTTGCTTTTAGTACTTCGACTATGCTTCGATATGTGTGTGTACTAAAATCAGCAACAAACATCTGTAAACTTTGGGTTAATACACAAAACTTGCACGCCAAATATTTACATTCTATTAAACGTAAATTACGTTTCTATACGCGTTTGGCGGAATCAGCTGCTAAAACCACCAATAGCTCGCATCTACATATTATTGCGCTAATTCAAAATGGTTTTAAATAGTTTTGTTTCGCTTCGAGTTCTTGCAATGGCCGCAGTTTACAAGCAAACGATTTTATTTCGCTTTCGAGAGTAGCCTGTGTGAACATCACTGTTTCATTTCATTTACAACTTGTCAGTGGAAAGCGAAACTGGTCTAGTATGTCCAACTGAAATCACATGGATTCAATGGTTTCATTGCAAAGTCTTTGCCTACTTCGAAACGCTGTCGATAGTCCGTTAAAGTAAGCGGCTTCAACGGTATAATTTGTGACTTATAATATATTATCCGCAAACATATGTAGGTATAGTTGTGCCTTTTTCTTGCGTAATATATCAAGTTTAGATTAAATTCAGAGTGTTAGTCTATCTAATGTAGCTCTATGTCATCCCCTATTAAAGGCCTGGAGACTTCAAGTACAAGTTTGTTTCTCCTTGACGCCTTTTTCGTTGGTTATTCGATAATTCCCATGATTGATTGTGGAATGCTTTATTCTAAACGCGAATAGTTTATGAGGTTTTAATCGGCGCTCTTTGGCGACCTAAACTCTTCAATGAAGTTGTTTAAACGGCTTTTGACAAAATTAGTAAAAGCTTAATATGTCTACACGATTTTTTGTACTATGGAGGTTTGTCAGCTTTGGAACCGTTATGACTCCTTAAACATGCAATAACTTAAACGAAGCATTTATGGTGTAAACGAATATAATAAGTGCAATTCTCAATCCTCGATTTATTCAAGATATAAACAAATTTATTGATCTTTAAAGTTTTTAATTCCTTCTTTTTAAGAATAGGCGGAGCTCGAAATGTTTGCTATTTTTTACGCGCTTTTAGTCAAAATGGCTGGCGAGTGGTTCGAGAAGAGATCGAAATGTTCCTCAACTTAAACAGAGTTTTTAGACTTCAGCTTACGTTTTCCAAATCTGCTCTTTTGATGAAGTCCAGAAGGTGTGTTAAATAGACTCTTCTTTTTCATGCGAACCGTAATTATTTGTATTTATCTTATCTTATCTTACCAATAAATAAGCCCCCACCTCTAGGCCTTTTCGAAGGCCAACAACCACTTTTGGTGGCATACCACCAAAAAGAGGGGCTATATCCCTTAATATGATTACTTGATTCATTCGTCAGGTAGGTTTCTGGGAATACAAATTTTTATATCGTTGATATTTTGCAGAACGCCGTTCCCATTCAACGTAACTAATTTGATTTTGGTTTTGTCCTCCATATGCATAAAGCATAAAGTGGGTCCCAAAGTATTTATTAGGGCAAGTCTATGTATTTAAACTTACGAGTACGTTTGTTAATTCGAGTCGAGCTTATTCTTCCAATCTTTGAAGAATTGCGGGCAAAACGTGATTGATTAGGCGAAAGAAGTATATTCTTGGCAGTTTGCTTGCGACGCCTCTTCAGCGGATGTCTGTTGTCGGGTGTTTGACGAGTTTTCATTAATTATACCTTATTCGAATATTTATTTAAATTATTTCACTGATAAACTAAAGCTATGGAATATATTCGAAAAAAAAATATTAAAAAAATATTTTCTTTTTAACATAATGCCCAAAACACATGTGCTGAATTTTTCATACATAGAAATTATAGCACACAACCCTCAACAGCCCATACAAATCCACACACTAAAGTAACCATAGTTGATAAAAAGTTGTCTCCCTCGCGTTCTTAACAAGTATAGCGATTCATGTCTTGTTGAGTTGTATTTTGTAGCTCTTTACTTCACATATGTCAAAGTGAGTGATGCCTCCATTTGCAAATATTAAAGCATCTTCCGATAGGATGTTGACTTTTACGCCACTTTGTATTTCAGTTTGAAAATTGAAATCGGAAGAGTGGAAAAAGAATTATTTCTCGGTTAAATCGTCGAAAATACATGTAAATTCTGCATTGAGTCTCTATTTATAAATTTTCTGCAACCACTCATTATGGCTGCACAAAAAAAGTAACAAAATTCTAGCTGTTTGGCATCATTGGTATTACATTTGTTACCTTTTTCACCTATGAATTGAGCTTACAATTTGAACTAGGTCGGCGTACACGAGATGAACTTCTCCGGATGAAAATTGTTTTTTTAGAAGTGTACGGTATAATACTCCACCAAGTTAGAGTGGAAGAACAAAGTGTATACACAACTTTTCACATTTTAAAGTCTACAACACAATGAAAAGTGGTTCATGTACACACAGTTTGTTCCACTAAAATAGTTAATCCTGTATATGTTTGAAGTAAATAACAAACCGGGCCCAGTGTGTATGCTATTTTGATACCACATTTTGTACTAGATGTCAAATAGGATAATCTACACAATTTTAATTTGATAAAACCTGTGCCAAAGGAATTTCTACAACTTGTGCCTCATACCTGTAAGCACATGTGATTTGGACATAACTATATGATTTTGAAATTGACACATCTGGCAGCAATGGTTGTTTCCTGTCAAGCTTTAAATTAATATTTATTTATATGCCTGCAGCTTTCAGTAGGACGATATTTGTCTTTTATTTGCTTAGCTTTAGGTGTTCATTTATGTACCAATACTCATATTTGTAGCGAATTTTCAAAGAAACGTTTTTTATATATATTTTCCCTTTAAACTAATAACTTTCCTGCTTATTCGTTTTAACAAAAGTGCAAAAGCATTAATATACATAAATATTCTTTTAATCTTTATGGAAAATAAAAAATACTTTTCCTACTTTCTTGTCCAATAGCTCGAAACTTAGTCGAAACTTATTTTCTCTTCCTATGTCAACTGTAGAGAGTAGCGCTTTTCTTAAGTAAATGTAATTTTATTGTAGTTAGCAAAAAAAAAATGGTGTTACGTCCATTTAAAGTTACGGTTATTTATTATTCTTTCTACAACACTGCTTCCACATCATATATCCATAAAAATCTACATAAATTTGTGCAGGTCATCATGCCGTTGATAATAATAGAAAAAATGGTGGTCCCGGATATATAACGCCATCTGTTAGCAATGCTCAACATCATCAAATTAGTAGTAATCCTCCGCCTCATCAAACCCACAATCACAATTTACATAAATTACCATTGGATGACCTAGAAAGTGACGATGATAACGAAAGTAGTCAACATTTAGGAGACTACGACGACTCCGATGATTACGATTCCGATGATGGCGAGGAAGATGATAACATCAGCCTTAATTCGTTCGGTTCAATGGTATCGACAAAAGTCCCTTCCATATATTGTACGTATAGTCAAAAATTGTTTGTGAGAAAGAAAAAAAAAAGAAAATTTTATATATATATTTTTATATCTTTTCTCTTTCAAAAAATAAAATAAAAAAAATTCTGCATTTAGCTGTACTAACTAAATTTGGATTGTCCATTACTCAAAATTCATTTTGCATTTAAAGAGAAAGAAAATTTACTAACAAAACTTTATCTCTATCTATCTCACACTTTTCTTTTGGCCCTGAAAATTCGTTTGTATTAATATATTTTTTTTTTATTACAACTCTAACCGTTCATACAAAATTCAAAATTTATTTTCATTGTAAAATTTTACTAAAACTAAAACAAATGAAACTTTCTTATATGCTATTTGTTTAAAAAAAAAATAAAACGAACAAATTTTTTTTAAATATAAAAATGGGAAATAATTCCAGTTATTAAATTAAAAAAACAAAAATACTCCCCTTTGACTTTGTAGTCCTTCGACCGAAGATGGTTGATCCGGAACCTATTCTACGCGACTCAGAAGGAGATTCGGACTGCTTAGCTGACCGAACCGTAGCATTGGATGAACAAAAGGTATTCCTTGAGCTGGAAATAATTGAAAATAAAAATTAAAAAAAAGAATAAAGGCTTTATTGTTACAGTTCGGAGGCACGGCGCTCTATGTACCCGAATGCACAGCCGACGGACGATATCAGCGAGTACAGTGCTACCGATCCACGGGATATTGTTGGTGTGTGCACGAGGATACGGGTAAAAATATTCCCGGAACATCAGTGAAGGATAAGAGACCGCAATGCGATTCGATATATCCGGTTTCCAGAGCGATGAAAGGCTGTCCGGAACCCAGAAAAACCGAATTCTTAAAAGATCTGAAAGATTTCCTAAAGGAACAGATCGGATCAAATGTCAACACGGGGTAAGAATAGTTTTGATATACTTTATCGTAACTCTCCCCCGTAAACATCTATCGTTTATCGTTTTCTTCGCAGGACAAATACAACCAAATGGAATTCGGAAGATGAACGAATTGGAACGCTCAGCTTTGTGTTTCTTGACAAAAACAAGAACAAGGCGTGGGAACGAAAGGAGTGGAAGACGTTTCGTGAGCTTGTCACAGCCAACAAGTGAGTTCTGTTATCTTTCGAAAATTTATCACTTGCGACAAACCTAACCTAACAAATATTTCTATAGGACTCTTCGAAAATGTGGCAAGAAAATGCCACGATACTGTGATGTAAATAGCGACAAGAAGATAACCCTATCGGAGTGGCTTAATTGTCTACAAGCGCAACGGCTCGACGTGGACGGTCAGAAAACGACGGAAATAGGTATGCATTTTTTTGTTCTCCACAGGTACATTCGAAGGAATTTAAATGATTTATTTTATAACTTATTGCAGCAGAAGCAATCACAAACAAACCACCATCAAAATTAAATGGCCCAAATCCATTGGAATCATATCTGAAGGAATAATTCCAAAAACAAAAAAAAAATAAACAAAAATGTGCTACTACTTTAAGTATGTTACCACACACTCATAACCATGACATTGTAAGGCGGCTTGTGCTGTTCCATTCGAAACAAACAGAACAAAAATGAGAACAAGAAGAAATATTCCACTTATTGTGTGTGGTTTGTGCCATTCAAAATGTTGTTTTGTTTACTGTACAATTTTTTAATATTTTTTTTTTACTTTCATTCTTATGAAATGTTTCATTTTATACGTTTCGAATTAAACAATTATTTAAAACAGTAGTTCGAACTAGATTTTCAAATGCTAAGAATGTTAAAAGAAAGAGTGAAAAAAAAATTATATCAATTATATTCGTGCATGTGCTGAGGGAGAGAGATAGAACTCATAACCAGTGATTTTAATAATTTTTTGTTGTTAAAAAAAAAAAAAACTTAGAATTAAGAATGGAAAAAAAATAGTTTTTGTAGATATATATATTATAATATAATACGATAGGTGTTAGCTTAAGATATACATTGCGCGTGCACTGTATGTGTGTATTTAATTTTAATTGTAAATGTATAAAACAAGCAGAAACTTTCAGTTAAATAAAGAAAACCCACTATAAGACCTTAATGTATTGTAAATATATAAAATGTTGGATTTTATTTACATTAAATTTGAAATTAATAGCAGCGTTGCCAGAAGCAAACCATATCAAATTTGATCGTTAGTAAACGAAAAACTCCAAAATTGAATTGGGCCAATTTTACATTTTTGGTTTTTACCCAACCTTGAACGCGAATATTAATTTTACATTAAAGGAATTAAGATAAGCAAAGTATGATTTTCTTGCCAAATTGATCACCACTATACAATACTATGTCACTTCATAATTTCAATTTTAAATTCATTTTTATTATTTTCAAAAGATCTTACATACTAGACAAAAATGATTAAATCTAACTTAAAATTAACAGGATACTTATTCTAGGTTACTGGTCTTCATGCGGATGCTCTAAACTTAACTATATCACTTATTACTATTATCTTTCGGCCTAAATTATTAATACTTTTTATTTTGTAACTATGGTTTTTGCCAGAAAATTTTTAAAAACTGGCAAACTTTATAATTATTTTTTTCTTAAAATACTTAAAACTACTATCTAAAGCTATACATATAGACAAACAAACAAACAACTAAAAACTTAAGACTAATTATACAAAAAACTATTACTAATTATAATCGGGGGTGATGTGCACTTAGCGACGTCCCCGTCGTAGTTGAGCCGCTTTTCAGTCGCTCTGCGGTAGCGGTGTTATAGTACCGGAATACCATCCCTCGTCTGTACCAGCCCTTTTTTATCAATATGGAGAAAAGCCTCTGGCGGAACAAAGCCAGATCGGAGCGTTCTCTCCATGTGTGCTACATTGGGGTAGTATACCCCGAAGATCAGGCTATTATCGTTGGGCATCGCCCTCGCAACGTGCCTTCGAGTCACCTTTATGAGGGATTTGTCAATCCTATTCAAGTGTGCCCCGTGTTGGGATAATATTTTATGTACTCAGATTCAGGTGTTCGAAACAACCCGAGACATATCCTTAAACATTGTCTCTCGAAAACCCGAATCCTTTCCATATATGATGGCGCTATATTGAACCACAATGGACAGCCATAAGCGATGATAGGCCTTATTAGGGCCACGTAGCATATGACCTTAACTCCAGAAGCAAGTTGACTGCTATGAAACAGTCTTCTTGTCAGCGGAAAAGCCTTCTTAGCTCCAGCAAGACAAGCATCTATATGTTTATTAAAATACAGATACTGGTCGAGCCAGATTCCAAGATACCTGACCACGTTTTTCACCGGCAATGCCTGCCCATTCTGTCCAATAATGGCCAATTTTTTCCAGTTTTTTCTGGTATCCCTAGTGGCATTAGCCAATGGGGTCCTGAACAGGATTGTTTCCGTCTTCTGGAAGTTGATTTTCAACTTCCAGTCGTCGCAATATCCCTTAATTTGCTCGAAGTCACGCTGCAGAAGGATGTTGATATGTCACTTCATACAATCAAATGGAATGTTCAAATTCTTTTGTGTGATTTAACGAAATCGAATTGTGGCAACTAACATTTGACTGAAGAAAACGGTAAAGTGTTCGATTCTACTTCACTGAGCAACAATTTCTCACTCAAACGCTGTTTATGGTGTTTGTAATAAAAATTCATTTTTTTATAGCTGGTCTGGTAAATGTTGTTATTTCCTTTCCATTACCTGAGTTCAGCTTATTAATTACATTTAGTGTATTTTTTAAGATTAAGAAAATATGAGCTGGATCTGACATTAATTAATGAATCACTGGAGCAGGAAGATGTCCAAAAACACAAAACTGATCTCAATTATATTGCGAATGAATAAATCAGTGAATCAGCGCCATCTTTCGGGTGTTGATTTTGTGATTTTATTTTTCGGTAGGTACCTACTTCTGATTTCAAAAAAAAAAATTCGCATGCAAACATTTTAGGCGTAAACGGCCCATACTGAACTCAAAGCCTAGTTTCTCCAACCACTGTGTGTGCGAAGATATATTTTTTGACACGAATGGAACGGATTTTAAAAATCATGGAACAATTTATATCCATGATAAATGGTTTGTAGTGTTCCTGATAGTGATAAATTTAAAGCTGAATGGGATTCGATATCAACAATCATAAATAGTCTTGGAATGAGCAATAACTAGCGAAAAATGTCAGGTCTTAGAAACATTTTGAATCTAAAACAAAATGTATTTAACTCTCGCAAATTTGATAAATTTGCTTAAATTTTCGAACTAACACATTCTCTGTATTGTGGTTTGGGCTTATCGCTTTTAGTGAAAGTATTTTTTTTTAACGCCGTAGGGAATATGCGTGATAATGTAAGTTCCAGCTTAATCGGATAATAGGGACCGGATTAATTCATGTGACAAATACGTGGAGGTCATCATTTTAAACGACGAATTAATAATTACACTCGTTAAACAATATTTTTAAAAACTTATATTTTTATTAATTAATACTGGCTAACTTCGTAACTATGGTCCGTACTGGTTGGTTGCCTGCCATCGAGTCATTGAATCGGAATAAAATTCAAGTCTCCCACGATCCCAAGATTGGTGGTGCTTTATCAATGAAATATTATCTAGTTTTAATTTTAACGAAAGATCAGATTTCATTACAACATGAAGTTAAATTTTAAATGATGCATACATGTTCTAGTAAAACTTTATGGTATGTGTGTAATATGTTGTTGATAACTGGGTAATATGTAATTGTTAACTCGAGGCGACGGATTTAATTGGTCGGGACCTTAACTTTGAGGTGATATATTTTTCTATTTAACAACTTTTCTGTTCGTTAAAGAAGCCTAAATTAGAGTCCTTAAAAGCTTTTATGTGCTCAATGTAGGAAACAGGAGAACGTCAAGTCTTTGCCCCAACACGTTAAAAAACATAAAAAAAGCCACAGTCCGCTTGGGGCGAACTGTATGATAGCCTACCCATATCCCAATATGCCCCAAAGAAAAAAGCATTAAGAAGATGATGGGTAGCATTTTATTTCATTCTATTAAAATTAAAAAAAATATATATATTTGAAAAAAAAACGCCCCCAAAGAGTGGGAGTAGCCAAAAACTTTATTGGGAAAAATATTGGCTAAATATCTTGTTAAACATTTCTTTTTTCGGTTTCTACTAAAATTTTCCAAGAAAACAACATTTTAGTGAAAAACGCCCACACGCGTGGCAAAAAAACTTTATATGACAAACTTATAAAGGAGGGCAATGCCTACATATCTTGTCAAGGTTGCAATACTCTATTTCTCTAACTTAAGCTTTAAAACGGGTTTTTTCTAAATTGTGGATGTGGCAGTTTTTACACTTTTCGGAGTCCCGAAAAAATTATTTCGGAGCCCTAGGAAGTATGTGGTCCGAATTTCAGCTTCCAAGCTTAATTTTAAAGGCCTAAAAATTGCGTACATTGACAGACATTGCTAAATAGTCTTAGGATTTGGTCCTTATCATAAATATACTTTTATGGGTCTACGACGAATATTAAGGGGTGTTACAAATTATGTGTCAAAATTAATATACCCTTAGGATAGGATACAAAAATTATACCGGCCTTCCCTGACATATGGCTGTTAAACGCCTGCAAGAAAATGATCGTGCTCGGCTGAATTCCAAAACGTCAAAAAAAATGCGCATTGTGAATGCACTTTTCTGATGCCGGGTTATGAATGCTTTTGCGCTACTTTGCATTTGTTAGTGCCTGGCTACACACACAACAAAGTCTCATAAGAATGAAAGCAATTTGAATGGCGGGAAACGCTGAAATCGAAACAAAACAAAATTTCTCTTGGAAAATCGAATACTTTTGTGCTCTCTAGTACCTGTATTCAGTCTTTACTCTTCCAACACAAATCTCAAATGAGGATTTCTGTCAAAAGTGATATGGTTTGGAACTGAAACGTTTATGCCCACGCCGAGAATTCAAATCGAAAGAGGATTTTCGGTGGATTCTTGGTGCAATGTACCCTTTTATTTCTGACTCACATAAAATCTACCTGTCTCGTGCGACATGACGATCATTCCCATGAACGTCTAGCCAGGCACTTAATGCATAATAATCATTCACGATGCTGTTTGCTTTGTTTGCACAGTTGATGCGTTCACAATGCGTTTTAGAAAAGTACGCATTGCGTCGTAGTATTATAGTAAGCAGTTTGCATTTTGGAACGCTTGATTAAGCAGCAATGCAGAAGTACTGCGTTTTGGAATTCAGCCCTCTCCTCGGTGAGTCCTTTTCTGGCATCTTCTGCTTCTGTCTTTACCACATCGTTTTGTCTCTTCCCAACTTTATCTTTTTATCCTCTCATATCACTCTATCACGTTACTCGCTCGTGGTCGCTGGTTCAAATGCCGGCCCGTACCACCTTAAAGTCTTTATTTGCTGCCCCACCTCTTGCGAAAGTCTGACAAACATCCAAAAGTAAAGGTGCAATCAGACGGTCATCCAAACTTGTTATCCAGATGACATATGAAATAGTTCTCTCGTCATTTACACTTCAAATACAAATTCATATATAATCTCAAATATGTTTGCTTGTTCGCTTGGTATTCCGGATCGGAGAGCTCTTCCGGATTTCCAAACGAAAACGACATAATTTTTCGGGACTAATGGAATCTTCTCTCTCTCTCTAATATTTTTTGCAGTGAGAATAGAAATTTAGTTTTGATTTTCAGGAAATTCAAATTTAAATTTAGAACAAGCCTTGCGTTTAGACGTCCACTGGAAACACTCAATTTATTTTTTACATCCATTTTAATTTCAACTCCGATCGCTAGTAATATGTAATTGCTATTGAGCGGCAGATATATACAGCTGTGGAAAAGAAATATATTGACAGAAATTACAACTAGATCATTGTGGCTTAACTGCTTAAATATTCTATTTCGACAATAGCTGCCTCTACTTGAGCTGCTAAAATTTGAAACCATGCCGTGCGATATCTCTATAGAGATGTAGCTTCCTTATTAAAGCTGTAAAGCCAAAAGTTACTAACACCAAGTACCTATAGAAAAAAGGTTTAAAAATTCGCTTACCGTGAAAGTCTGAAAATTGCTTCATAATCTCAATCTTAGTAGTCTGACGTTCGCGAATACTTTAACCACCCATTGAAATCTACTTAACACTGCATTCGTTATTCCATAACATCAAGTGCGAGTTCAATGAGACGAAGACCAGGCATGTCATTTTTATTAATTTTATTTTAAACACAACATCGATATCTTAAAGCTAACGAACTACTTCAGTTTTTCAACGCCAAAAGCACCTTCTACCGTCTTTGGCATTCGCAAATACTTCTTTACCACGTATGTGGTAGCGACTAGAACCAACGTAGTCACCTCCATGATGACAAAGTGCGATATTGACGAACCAATTTCCAGCCACGATCCTTTATTCCGCACTAAATAGAGAAAGTTGAGTCCCATGACATCGCAAATGAACAGCATAGCTATGAAAACTCTACGTTCGTTCAGCACAGGACCAACAGTTCCATAGATTATCGCCACGTTCAGCAGCAATGGCAGGAGCAACTTCAATATCACCAAACCCATAATGATCCATGGCGAGAAGTTCGTCAGAAAACATCGCATAACATTTGGATCAAACGAACTCACCGAAGCGATGTTGCCAGTCCCAAAAAATGAGAACAATGTGTAGAGCAGTATCGCCAACGCATACTGGAATGATTGTGTGAAGTCGTCGGGGGACAAATAGTCCGTTGGAAACTGCTGCCTTTGATGGAATGTGAGCATGAGCTGCGAACCAAGGAGAACGACAAAGGCAGGTTCGTAGCTCATGCTGAGTACGATATACGCAGTGGATAGACTGAAGAAGACAAGCTCTACCTGTGCTTTGAGAGAAGTAGTAGCAACGTAAAAGGGCGCTGCAAGAGAGTGCAAAAGAAACAGCCACGAGCAAATGCGACAGAGAAGTGGAGTTGTCTCGTGGTGCGAGTGCTTAAATATGCAGAAAGCAGCATTCAGCAGACCAAACACTGCCGCGGCATACATCCATTTGGGAATGTTCGATTTGACTAGAAGGCCTCGGGTCAGGGTTAGGAGCGCTCCCAATAAGAGTAGGAGATCATTTTTCTGGCCCATTGCGGCTGGAAGGAGAGGAAATACTGCAAGTAAGAGGCTCATGGCGACCCATAGATAGAACTTTGTTCCCTGCCCGTGGATCGATTGGAACTTAAGAGACACGAACAACAGGAATACCAGCGCAATGAATTGCCTTTTGAAAAAAGATATGACCATGAGCACAGCGCCAAGAACAACAACTAGCATCATGGCAGCATTTTTTCTGGTCAATAATGATCTTACCCAACGCTGTTTCCCGTTATAGCTATGCAGCGCCAAGACCCACAAAAGCAAGGGAAGGAGCATGTAGAAGCCCACAGCTAAAGGAATTTTCTGTAGGAAAACTAAAGCGATCATGAAAATGGCCACAATGAGCGGAGCACCGAATATATTCAGTGAAACCCTTCGCTTGGCTGTGCTAATGAACGTTATCAAACAGAACATCCATAAGAGGAACGTAAGACTGGTGCAGAGGAGCAAAGCTTTTTGGTAGTAAGTGTGGAAGTATTCAATGCCCTCGATAGCATCCCGCATCACAACGTAGGACTCCTCGGTGATGAGATGAAAATTCTTCGACGCAAAAGATTCCTCAACTTTGTGACGATATGCCTCTATTATGGGAGCATCCAGTGGCTTGAAGGAAGGCATGTAGTTCGAAAAGGTTCCCCTATTAAAGGCGGTCAAGAGAGCTTCAAACTGCGCAATCAACTGGAGGGCATTGGAGTACGAAGCGGAGGCAAAATATTCAGCAGTCACGTTAAGGACATCCTTTGGAAGTGTTCCGAAACTATTCATTGGTGGTGGCAGGCCTATTAGAGCTGACATTAGCGGCGCCATTTGACCCTGTTCCATATTAGCCAATGGAATGGTGTCGTCGTCAATTCGAATTTTCTGTCTAGTGGCATATTTGGTTCCCTGCCAATTGTTAACCCCAGCGCCCCAAGCAAAGAACGGTGTCTCAGTCTCAAAAGGATCTCCAGCTCCATGAGAACCTAAAGCGAAAAAATAATTTGAGGAATTACAGAAAGCCAAAAACCGTTGCCAACTCACCATGATTGGTCATTCCGTGGTCAGAAGTCAAAACGAAAGCAGTTTTACCATCGGTAAAAGTTTTCTCAAACAACTCGTAAATCTCGTAAACTCCCGCCTCTGTTCTGTGCAGTGTCTCAAGAAATAACTTCGAGCCGGGCTTGTGAATATGGCCTGCAATGTCTAAGCCAAGTAAATGTAAAAAGAACACACTTCTTTGCTTATTTCTTAGATCATCAGCCTTTCTTTCCAAAAACTGTTTCACCCTATCAAACACCCACTCATCCACCATCCACGATTCATCCTTCCCCGTAAAGTCGTACTCATCGTAAGCATCAATCATAAGGCGATCCTGTGCGGTAATTTTCGAAAAAATATGCAGAACGTCCATCGCTCCCCAGGCGTACGTGTGCGAGCTGCGATTGAAGACATTGTCAAAGTCTATTGGATTCGCCTTCCAGCCGTGAAGCACTGCCGATGGGTCTTCATAGAGACCGGCAATCAGCGCGATATGCCCGGGTCGGGATTCGGTGGGAACTCTTGTTTGTGAAATGCCGACGATTCCTTGTCTCCGAATCAATTCGCGAATGTGTGGAATATCTTTGCACTGATTTTTAAAAAACGATTCTGCACGAAGTCCATCTGTAACTATCAATACCAAGCGGTTTGCTGGGGGGTTCTGAAGGTGTTCTTGCGGACTTAGACCGGTGATAACCGGCGATCGGAAATAGATCACAAATATAGATCCCAAAAGCGCGATGTGCACTAGGATTGCGTGAACTATCCACATTATTATTAGGGCTTGTGAAACAAACACATCACGCCACGGCGGGTTGAGTGAAAAAGTTTATTTTTTGCAAAACCAATTAGAAAATGTGATTTTTTTAATCAGTTTGTTGATTATTTTTGTTGAGTTGTTTATGAAATGTCAAAATACCGAATGGCGTTCAGGCGAATGCAATGAGAGGTGGGGGCTTAGATATGTCGATAATGTGGTAAACTTAAGTGGCACGTTACATTTTTCCGAAATGAAGTACAAATTTCTTTTTTTTAACTAATAGATTACAATAACTTGGCATAATAACAAAATCTAATGTTTATGGCTTTCGAATTTTAACAAAAGGTACAAAAATTATATTTCAGCAAACAACGGAGTTTTCATCTACCTAAGATTTCGCATTTTTGGTACATTATCTGACATAAGCCCTGTGTAACTAGCATGGATGGGAAAATGTTTTTTTAATAAAAGAGCCGCTTAAATACTTAGGCTCTTTATTAGTATGCAAACGTTTAGTAATAAAGAGTCGAAGTATTTAAGCGGGCTTGATGCAACGTTGCATAAATTTCCAAAATTTTGTTTTAAGTTCTTCTCTTCTAGATTCTAAAATGATACATGCATAATTCATTCCGTCATCCTTATGGCAACATTGACTACAAACTGCACACTAATGCCTACTCCGTCGTATCGGTGCCACGCAAATAATAATTATTTTTATCATCTGTTGGAACTGAAAATCCTCCAAAACACACTTCTACACTTAAACAACCTCTATGCAATGTTGTTTAGGTTTTATTAGGCTGCAGATGTGGGAAATATTAAAAGTTGTTTTCTCTGCCATCAATGATTTTAAAGATTCAAGATCACAGATCCAAAAATTTAAATTCGGGTTCTACCAGGCAAATTAGCATTACTCATTACAATACCTGCCGCGCAGTTTTGCATTTTTGGTAGTGCTGCCCATTAGTACTTTGCTTCCCAATCATCTTGCATGATAGGCTTGAGTGGCCATGTAAAAGCACCATAAATTAGGTGCCAAGTGTATGCGGATGTTATCGACCTTGTCGACCGCTCTCAACATGCCATGATAGAGGCTTTTACGCCAATCGAAAAATAGGCTAGTTATGTAACGAGGACAAAACCAATCACATGCTTTCAATAAACAACCAAACATCTAGTCACAGACCAGTACAAAACGTTACTATTAAAAGAAGAATCTTCGAGGAGGTTAAGGAGTTTACCTATCGTGGGGTTAACATCAACTTCGCAAATGACACCTTAATGGGAAACCAACGAAGAATTACACTTAAAAGTCGCTAGCAAATGGGTTCAAAACTCGTAACTCGTAAGACGAAGTGCTCTTCGTCCCACCCCATAGATCCGAATACTGATCGATATGTAGAAATGATGTTTTTAGTCGTGTGAACGAGCAGGGCAAACTCCATGAGCTGTACCATAAATGTGACTACATTGGATTCGGTCACTTCGTGTGAATGTACTTCATCCGGGACCGTAGAAGATAGACGGCTGGTGTGTTTCAGACAGAAACACTTCACGGGTTAAGTAGTGTTAATATTATTCTAAAAATTCTTTATTTAAATTAAATTGATAATAAAATAGATTGATTTGGGCGTGTAGTGCACATTTTCCAGAACTGAATACTGCCTTAAGAATAATAAACAATAAAACAAGAAGCTAAAAATTCATCCAATTTACTTACAAACAATAATTGATTTGCTTAATATACGTTTGTTCAATTTCAATAAATTTTCTAGAGAGAAACTAACATTTCCTTCACCCACACAATGCACTAACTATCAAACTAATTTCGTTTCAAAACTATGCCAAGTTATTCTTGTTCTCTTTATTGCAAGAGAAAGCCTTTGCCTCCACCACCACCACCAGGCAGGAACACCCCTAGTTAACAATCCTATAACTAGGTTGTTGTAGGCATGGTGGCAATGGAAAAAGACATGACTTCTCTCATGGTTTCTTCAAAGACTATAAAATAATGCATCCCGTGGTCATTCTAAATGAACAGCATCTGCGAAGTCGCGTTTAAACACAGCTGAAAGTCTGTCCGCGTGAACATCTTTGACCCGTAGATGCAAAAATGTGTTTCCCTGAAACTTATCTTTTTATCAGTCAAAATTGCTGCAATTATGGGACTCTTTTTTTAAATTTATAAAATAGAAGGATTCTTAATAAAAATATATACGAGTGTCGCATGTATCCACTCATTTCAGGTAAAAATTTACTCACAGCCAACCATTCAGTTTGGGCTGAAAGGAGGTTACCTATCCAAAAATATCACAACCACCCACACGAAAGTGGATCAAACAAACATTATTATTGTTGTGGGGAAGAGAATAACACAAAAGTAAAAAAGAAAACTCTGCCAATTCGAAGGAACATCAATGAGACTTCCAAAAAGGATATTTTTCTCTAATGCAGACATTCACAGGTACACTCTTGTCTCGTGTCGTCGTCGTCGTCGTCAGGCGAACGCTGAAATTCGCACATATATACGAGTATAGCGAGGGAGGGCATTGAACGTTCCAAACATTGTTGTTAAGATACTTTCATTAGCTCGGCGACGCGCGAACGTGTTCATATCCTTCTACAATCCCAGCGCTAGTTCCTAAGTGTTGCAACCGAGTGTTGGCTTTATTGTGTAAAAATTTCTATTTATTTTTCTTTATTTTTTTTTTTTTTGTCTTTCGAAAGACATGTCTTTGTTTCATTCACCGGTTCCTCTCCTATATTCGTGTGCACCCCCCGTGGATGTGGATATTTATTATCAATTACAATTGTGATTGTTTTCTCTTAACAACGAAAGTGGAGCAAATTTAGGCCAAAAAGAAATCCCCCCTCACATTTACAAAGTGGGAGTGGGAGACAGACGGTTTGTGAGTGAAAGTGAGAGCGAGACCGATAATAAGCAAACTAGGAAGAGCGGAAATCACAGGGTAGAGCTAGAGCTAGAGTAGAGATATTCTTTGCGAAACCACCCACCCGAAAATATTGTACTATTCCACTTGATTCACTCATCCTTGGTCGTGTGTCCGGGTGGTTTTCGAGGGTTTCTGTGCGTGGATGAGGTGCGTTTTCGCTGACATAAAAACCAAATCGAACGCTTTTGCACATATTTGATTTTCGCGAAGCAACGAGTCGTTCAATTAATTGGCAAACGATATTACTCCTTAAAACGCGCCTTCCTTCTTGATTATACCACTTTGAGCTGGGAGTTACCAATTGACAGAAGGATGTCCTCTTCGTCAATGTATGCCACGAATCGTAGGCAACAGACGTGGTCGAACCAACATCAGTTGCGGAAGCAGAGATCCTTTATTGAAAGTACAACAGTTGCCAGTCGGATCCTGTGTCAAGTTGTTGATAGTAATCGCGGTGGTCGGCGGAGTGGCTCGTTAATTTTGGCCAGATTGCCATCGGAGAGGAATAAATTTTCGTACTTACAAAAACAGCGTACCGTTGTGGATCAAGTGTGTGCCGGTATTCGCGGTCGCAGTGAGCACAGGTCAAGGGGATACTCGCAAATTGGTGCTGGCGGAGATCGCGATTCTGTTGTCGGTTGCGGTGGGACACATCGAAAGGGTTCGTTCAATGGAAATGTAAAATTGGCCTGGACACATACGCTCGAAAGTGCTGATTTGATTGATGCCAATGGACAAAGCAGTCAGAATGGATCATTGTTAGGACGCACTAAAAAGGCGTAAGTAAAAGCTGTGTATTTATGTGTACTTCCAGCTGTGAGTGAATTGTGAGATATTTTGTGCATTTGATTTGTTAGATGTTCACCTTAATATCGTTCAATTTATTTTGAGCAGTGGAATGCGATGTTGTTTCTCATTTTAAATTTGTGGCAGTCGTTCACGACATACACAACATGACTTTTCCAACAAAATTTTATGTAAACTGTGGTTCCACCTTCTAAAAAAGCGACTTATGAAAACAAACTTAACAGTTAGGTTTAGTGTAATTTGGGAGCTGATTTTTATTCTTAAATTCATTATGATTGTTCATGTCATATTTTCAAAAAAAGCTTTAGCTCTCCAATTTGGAGGTACTGTGAAGTGCTATAATTATACGGACAATTTTTTTACAATTTTAAAGGAAATTTTTTATTTTGTTTACTTGTCAGAAATGTATGCCTACACGTAGACCTGAGACATGTTAAATAATGTATTTTGTAAACTTTTCTTCCAAAACTCGTCCATCCAAACGAGATAAAATACCTTTTGAAAATTGTTTCGCTTGAAACTAGTAACGTTTGTAGAGCCGGGCTGGAGTTATTAAGGTCTTAAGAAGAGTTTTAGTTGTCGTTCGGCTAATAGTTATTAAATGTTTCATTTCTGACGAGATGTAGAATTTTTAAACAGAGTCTCAGAGTTGAGACGGTTAATTATGAGGTACGCTCCGATATGTAGAAGCTTCATATAATCAAAATTTCAGTACCGATACAGTTCAATAGAAGAAGACTTTTAGTTTCCAAAATAATACTATTAAGCTTCGGAAAGGTTCGAAAGACGAACAGCTTATCGATGGTATTTTTTGTTGAAAGCTTCTAAAAAGATTTCTAATAGAACTTGTAGCTCAATAATGCTTTTTGTACTATTTCAAAGTTATTTTAATCTTCGCTTGATTCATATACGCAAAAACAAACAAACCTTTTTTTGTGTTTTTGAATCTTTAAAAGAATAAAAACATCAACAGGAAAATAATGGCTTTTAAAGAAGCCTTAAACCCAACTTTTCTTGTCGACAACCTAAACTTCGATTTGCCCTTTCCAATGGTAATTTAACCCTTCTATTTCCTTATTTGCAAATACTCCGGTGACCACACGCTATATTCTACCAATTATATATTCGTATATCAATATTATCGCCTAGTAGCAGTAATAAGGGAACAAGACTACCTTGTGCTTACAGCAGCTTTAAATATAACTACAATCCGTGTATTTTCATTTCTTGTTTTTTTTTTGGGAAAAGTTATGTCGTTTTCTTTTGGTAATCTAGAATAGCCTGGAAGCATTCTGATTCAGAACTCGTCTGAAGCCTTGAAATTAAAACAAAAAATATTCGCATTCCAGATCGGGGAGTTCTTTGAGATTACTTAACGGGCTCCCGACCATCTTGTACTATACAGAGCACACTGCCTCCAGTTATCCAGACCAAGCTGCCTGGCATCCGCTACCGCTTGGTCTTTGTAACGGAGTTTCGATCTTCCTTGTCGTCTTGAATTTGGGGGGCTGGGATGCGAGCATTATTGTGGGGCTGGAGCATTATTTTAGATTCGCTCGATGTGGCCGAGCCAACGTAGTCGACGTGTTTTAGCCTTCTGAACGACATCCACATCTTGGTACAGCTCATACAGTTCGCGGTTGTATCTTTCGCTCCATTCGCCCTCTATCATAGGGCTTTATTTGTCCTTTGAGTAAGTAGCTTTGTAAGTAGTTAGTAAACTAGCATAGTTCCCGTACCAAGTTTACTAGTACCATTACTAGCGAGAGACTATGATCCACTAAAAACGACTTGAGAACGCACGACCAGTCGTAACCAGCAATTTGTTTTTACTTCTTTGAAGTCTTTGTTATATGGAACAGCCTATTTGGCAGTTACTTCTAGTTTTGGAGCACCTTTGTTAGACATGTTTCATTAAAATGTAGATACTTAAGTATGTATGCTCGGAAAGATGAACGAAATGTTCATGACTTTGAGCAGATACCAAATTTTGACTAATAAAAAGGACCAATTTTACACCTTTCTCGCCTGTCTCATAACTTAAAGTTATAACAACTTAGGCATTAACATTTGTCTAAACATTTATTTTCCTTAAAAAAGTTAGACTTCGTGCCGCTTTTAAGGAATTTTAAATTCAGTAACTGGAACGTAGTTCTTTATGTGGAACTTAAATTATTATAAGTAATATCCGCAAACGTTCCTAAAATGTATAAATACATTAAATACCTACAACCTAACAGAAACTAGTTTCTTTAAACAAAAAACGACGAAAAAGATGTTTTCTCAAAAAAATTATTTATTGTTGTTTTTTCGGGATGGAGAAAGTTGCTTAATCATAGCCTTCTCTATTAGGTTCTTCAAGTTTGACTTTGTGAAAGCTTCGGTCTCGAATATTGTTTAGTATGACCATTAGTCTAAAAGAAAGTTTCGCGTTTGACTTTTAACAGAGTAAGGTGTGTGGAAACATAGGCTGACAGGGTCATTTTTGCATCTGATATGAAGTTGTAATTAGACGGAATTTGTTAAGTATTTCAGTTTCCACTGCTATGGCAACCACACTGTGACTAATCAGACACTGTCTGATAGGCTGGTATGCAACAAGGCTTTACGCTTACTCAAACGACTTTTGCAGGAGCCGTGTAGATGAGAAGCAAGAATAGATAACTCCACACCTTCTTTGCGCATGCCCTGCTCTTTCCCGGGAACGAAATCTCCATCTAGGAGCTTACTTCTACAATGATCTTAACGATTTAAACTCGGCCGACCCAAAACGTCTCTCACGCTTTATAGGCAGGTAGGCAGGAACTTAAGATCCTAAGTGAGTCGAATTTCTTCCCGACTGCCACTTCAACCTAACCTAACCTAACCATAGCACCAATTCATTCTAAATACTTATTTGGTAGTTTACCAAAGTGGGACGCAATGCCAGTTGCTTTTAGCACATCTTTCTTATCAGTTCCCTGAACGTTTTCTCTTTACATTAAATGGCCGGCACAACTTCACTAATCTTGTGCAATTTCAAAATGATATATTATAGCTGGTGCAACTAGACATAAACCGAAAAGGTACACTGTTTGGCAAATTGCAGGGTATTTTTTGTTGTCACTTTTTACTGCAGTTAAGAGAGAGTATAAGTATCAACGTCATTCGTGTGGCACTATGTCAGACAATCTGATCATAGCCTTTAGGTAACATTAGGCTGCATTCCAATTGTGCATATACATTACCCAGGTAAATGAACTTATTATCTTTCAGAAGACCGAACGATCCGTGTTGTCGAATTTTATATTTAAAAAAAATCTACATTCCTCCATATAACTTCCCCTGCAGGCAATATTTTCTTCCTAAGTTTGTGACGTTCCAAAAATTTCAAAGTATTTCAACCAATTAGCGAGGTGATTTAGCAAAGCACAGGATACCGCTTCGCACGCTAAATTCTTAAATTCAGGTGGGGGGTCACACAAAATGTCTCCATGTATAACAATTACACGTGTTATAACCGCAATAAAGTCTCATTTGAAGTCTACACTTGCAAAATAACTGTGCGGTACATTAAATCTGCGATAAATTTTGACATTTAAAAAATTTAATTATCGGTTTGAAACAACGAAATCGATAAAAAATAAAACAACATATTCATGCGATGACAAAAAAAATTGGCAGGGCTATTGAAGGAATAATCAGCCCTTTGGAATCTGCAAAATTTCATGCAAAACTATGTTTTGACATATTTGTATTGATTCAAGAAGAAATATATACATTCCAACACTTCTGCGTTGAAAGAAAATTTAGCAAGCATTTATCTTTGGTGAAGAGAAGTAAATTGAAGACTTGGGTCGCTTGTGTCGCAGGATACTGGGCTCTATTCACAAAAATACTACAAAAACTACATGGTCATATGTGGCATTCGTTTTCAGTGTCGGGTAACAATACTCACTTTTCGTTAGTTATAAAAGATATAAAAGACACTGCATGACCCTATTTTGACAGCAAAAACTGTCAGAAATGTTCATTATTTGACCATGCATATTTGGCATGCAGTCTAATCATACCCTAAAACAGCATTGGGAACTATTTTGTTTGTTTGTATTATTGCTTAAATCCTCATTTAAATCATCATACTAAAAAAACTATTACCCTCCGCCTCTTGCGATATATATTACAATTATTATTGCCTTAAGAATATTTCTCATTTGCCAAAATCTTGTTTGCATGCAATCCATACAAACATTCCGATCTAGAGCAGCAATAATAAAATAGAGGTTCTATTTTTGCCTTTAAGGATACTCGCGATATGTAAACCGAAACTGGCATGGATAAACAGAAATGTCCTAGTTTTTTTTTGGCAGCATATTCAGCTTTTTCGTCATTTGATTGATTTATTTTTGAATTAGAAATGCATGTCAGATGATGTAGTCCAAAAAAACTACATGCAAGCGAGTATACTTCTGCTTGAAAAAAAAACAAAGTTTGGCTATCGCTCGATGGATCTAAAGAACTATAGGTTTGCATGCAACCGAATCAATTGAAATAGGTACAGTAGTAGGCAGTAGTTCTAAACAATTAAGTAGTACCTACTGTTACAGCCTCCCCAGTCCCACTTCACAACAAAGACAATCAAATCCAATTACCTATACATATATCTACTATTGATTTGCAAAAGATATCCATCCATCCATCCATTCGATTGCGAAAAGAATATTGTCCTAAATTATGTATTTGCTAATCCATTTTACACAATCAGAGCCGTATTGCTCTGTATTTATTTGCAAATCGTGTGTTAAGTGTCAATTTCAGTTTCATTCTCATTCAGTCTTTAATTTTTGCCATGGAATTATGAATTTCGCTAGTTAAAAAAGAAAAGAAAAAGGTTTATCAATCACGCAAAATGCAAGAAGAAGAAGAAAAAAAAAACGGAACGAAATATACTTTTCTACTTTTACTTTCCGAGAGGAGAATTATTTGCCGGCATTTTGTGCAAATGCTTATATTGGCAAATCGCGTGACATTCTAATAGCGAAATATTTTAATTCAAAACGATCCCATGCTGCAAAATGCAGGCACATAGATAGATACCTACCTACTTAGAAACGAGGAGAATGAAATAAATATTGAGATTGTTTACAATTTTATTGTTTACTAATTTGAATAAACAGTCGACGAGGACAAAAGCAATTAGTCGGGCCAATTAGTTTGGGGATAGACAAAAAAAAATTAGTCGTTATACAGTAACCTTGTTAACGAAAAGCTGCATAATATCGACGCTGTTATTATTATTCAATTGATTTATTTATGATAAATTGGATTGGGGTGTAAGTTGATAGCTTGAGGGGTGTTTAAAAATTAGGAGATTCTAAGGAAGGGAAATGGCTCTAATACTGAAATAGAAATCATTATAGGAACTAACAATGTATTGGAATAGTAGAAAAAGAGAGAGGTGGTCAAAATTTGTTTTGATGCGTTTGTATGTGAAGAGAACACAACCCTTCTTACTTTAGCATTTGACAACCAACTCTACTCACCTCCGCGTTGGTGACTGCTGGGAGCCTAGTACCTCTACGGTAACCAAACCGTTTGAAAGTAGTTGGTGGCAGCAAATAAAAGAAAAAGAAGAATGCTGCCTCTCTACTAAGGAACTTTCTTCTTGCGGCAGCGGAGTCACCCCAGAAAAAAGGGTAGGGTAGATAGAAGATATGAATATATAAACACTGCAGCGGAAGGGTGGTGAAGAAGATTCTGTCGAAAAAGGGTAGAGGTCGAAAAGTAATCGGAGTGCAGACTCTTTGAAACTTTGGTCACTGAAGGAAGGTGTAGAAGCATTTTCAGCAGCTGATGTAGAGAGAGTAGTGGGACAAGAAGATAACCCACGTGCAATCAATATAGAACCAGTCTCGCCACCCAGTATAGAAAAGGTTGGCTTACCAACAATGCCGCGGGCTCTGATTACAAGGAGCTCTTCATTAGGATGGCGAAAACCTCCGCTTGGAAAACAGACGCTTGTTGCCACAGGAGGATTTCTGGTGTCATTGAATCCGACGGCATATCCATAAGACAGGGGTCAAAGGATAATCCTCGAGCAAGTACCAAAAGCGACCTCTCTTTAAGCCAGAGATGGTTTCTAGCGTACACCCCATGATATGTATATCAAAAAGGTTCAACATCCCGTTCCACTAAACAACCGATGCGTATGAGAGGAGTGGGCTAATCATGGTCGTATATACCTTCTTGATATACATATCATGGGATGTACGAAAGGACCCTTCTGGATATAAGCACAATGTCTTGCCAAAAGAAAGTCAATAGTGCTTCACCGATTTTCGATTCAACATGCTTGGACCATAGAAGAGTAGAGCATGTACGATGATGACGATGACAGACCTAGTATACCCTAATTTTCAGACAGCTGTAAACTATTCTTAACATGCGCAGAAGTTCAAATGAAGAAAAATTCTTCACAATAAAGGCAAATGGAGGAGAATATGCAATCACGGATGTTGGCTCGGTTACATCGAGCTAATTGAAAATAGTACATTACTCTCGCCCCAGGATTCAGCCCTAACCTAACCTCTAATAAATTCGGCCAGCGTTTTTTCTCGTACACCTAGTGAGAATCTTATATTAGACTTTTGGGACTTATTCAGCCAGGCGTCTTGGATCTAGCAACTCAGTAATGCTTGTGCTTGTTGATATTTTCTAACTGTTTTACACTCATGCTTATAGGTTTAACAGTCAATGTAAAGTTGGAAGAGACCTTAGAAGGGCGGAGGAGGGGGGGGATTAAACCAATTGATCACAGTTTCAGTACCGGTCATCGTCAGTTTTCGCCGATCAGTGCCTACTCTTTTCCTACAACATGCAACCACTAAATGTCAGATTGCACGGTCCCATCCCCCATGCCAATTAGTAGACTCAAACCCATTTTCAGTAGATGCAAAGGATATCAGTCAATGCAATGTGCATGCATACCTATGTACATTCATATAACACTATTACACTGGCACACTTCGGCATTCTTTTCTGATGACTAATGGTGTTTGGAGTGCACACATCCTTACTATTTCCCCCATACAAATATATGCAAATCTCTCACATACCTATAACACAAGAAACTAAATTCCATAACAAAAACTCTTGGGAAAGCCGGAAAACTTTTCTCACAAACAACAAAAGCATGCAGTCAAGAATGTAACTTTTTGAAGTTCTTCATCAAGGCTGAGGGAGAAATGTTCATTTTCCTTTCAAACACGTGGTTGGTATTGCTACGAATCGTTTGTCGAATTTATTTTGAATTGCATTCCTCTCTATTCCATACAAATTAGTGAAGGTTGTTCAAGTGGTCATTTAAAGATATTTGTTTATTTTCTCTTTTTAGTGTTTGTCATCGAAGTTTTATGGGCGATCGCTTAAAGAAATCATCATCATCGTGCACCTCAACGAAATCCGAGAACAAAATCAATTTAAACATTGTCTTATCGCAGACGATTAAAGCAACCGAGAACGAAGTCGTAAATAGTGATATTGAGAGCTCATCTGAAAGTGCTGACACTGTGGTGGTAAGGAGATTGCTTTTTGTTTATTTTATTTGATAGAAGTCATTTAGAAAGAATGGGAGAATGGTGACATAAATAAACAGTTGATTAATTGGGTTATGCGGCACTTGTTGTTGCTTCTTTTTGCTAACTTGAAATTTACTGTGGACAAATTATTAAAAAAAAAAATCTCGGATACAGTGTAAATATATTCCTCTCTTGTCTGTTAAATAAGACGTCACAGTGACTTAGCTCAATAGACGCATTAGTTGATTAAAGAACTAAGAAAACTTCTTAAGTTTTGCGGTCGGAATCGGTATAAAATTGTTGACTTCTAACATTTGTGTAAAAAAAAAAATATCTATGCTTAAACAATGGTTAGGGAAGCTCTAGTGCTAGTAAAGCCTCATATTTATTTAGTTACATAAGTAACATAAGTAATTGTTAACATTTTGACAGTTATATTTTTTCACCAGCCAAATTTTGGGTAAGGAAAAATTAACGAACCTACTCAGTTTGTCAAGTTTTATTACCGAATTCATAGCATACTTTTGTCGGAAGGAAAGTAGAAAGTGCCAAAAATCTTAAAGGGTGCTCTCAATTCAACGAAAAGTATACGTTCTTTTTGGGTAAAACAATGAAAAGCTTCAAAGTTTAATACATGTTTGCCACAACAACAACAGCAACAATTTTTCATCTGTTTTACGCCTTTGACAGTTTTCACTTTTTCACCAGCCAAAATTTTGAGCGACAACAGTACATTTTATCTTCCTTAAATTTGTAGCACCTTCTCTCAGTACGAGAACGATTTTGAGTAATTTCACCACAATGTTTATATTAATTTTCGTTTGCAAATATACATACACACATTTATGTTCGAAAATGAGTAGGCGAACATACATACCTACATATTTGCACTATAAATTCTTGCGAGTTCAGAAAAAAAATATTCCCGCATTTTCCTTTCCTTCCAGAAAACAAAATCACAACAATCCATCGCAAAGAAATCCTCCCCAAAAGTCCTCAACAACAAACCGTCTCAAGAAGGACGAATAACTTCCGCTGCTCAACGTCGAGCTCAATTTCAATCAAGTCGATGCGAGCCAATCGCTACCTCTAATGCCAATCAGGCAAGTCCATCGAACACTACTCCACTAAGAGCATCTCCGTCGTTAACGATTCAACAACGTCCACCATTGGTTCGTGCTATGTCGGCCCCGGTTCGCTCACTAGATGACACTACTAAGAACATTCTGGCAAATAATAAACGCAAGACTCGACGTCGAAGAATTATAACGCGAAATTCAAGCGCAGATAAGGGTATGCATTTTTTCCAAATCTAACTCTCACTTAAGATTGCTATTGAACTATTTCAGGGGAAACCGAATCAGTAATTGATGTTCCAATAACTGGTCCCAATATTAAAAAGGTTTTTTCCCGATCACGATCAACAATAGCATCAGATGTCATTACATTGGTGTCGCTCATAAGTTCCGATGGTAGTGATTCCGAGAAGGAAGACAGCACGTCGATTGAAGAAAGTCAAACAGCTAGAGCTCCATCACTTAGAAAAACTGGAAAATCTGGTAATCCCTGTCAATAAACTAAATTTCTAATTCACTAGATGGTTTTGTTTTATAAGTGTCATTTCAAGAAAATGAGCACTCGCATTATCAAATTGCCGTTAAGGAATTTCCACATATGCTTCGTCGAGGTTCAATAGCACCACTTGCCGCAAGATTGCGATCAAATCGACCCCCAACAGCGCCACCGGTTTCAATTTTTCACAGTGACTACGAAAATTTGTAATTTTCTTTTATTTTAAATAAACTGTTTGAATATTTTAAGTGCCTATTTTCTTTTTAGCAGCAGTGTTAAGATGTCAGGTTTAGAAAAGATTACCAGTAAAGATGATATGTCAAATACAGCAATTGATAAGGAGAACAACATCTTCATAAAAGGATCTCTTTCTAATGAGTCCTGTGTGGATAATGACTTTCCAGAATATGTAAGGTCAAACAAGGAGCGTGAATGTTGGAAGTTATTTCAAAAGATGTCGAAAAAGGGTGTAACCGTAACCTATGACACCATACTTCGGGGAATGTTAACACCAACCGAATTTCGACATTTACAAAAGCAACGCGACTTTGAATTGGCCAAGGCTAAGGAAACTGAAGACTCTGAATCGGCTGAAAATGAGGACAATAAGCTTCTAATTATAGGAAAAAAGTAAAAATAGATAAACACCAACAGAAAATTTTATTCACCAGATTATGCATGCAACTCATGTTTTCGTTAAGTTTTAGAGAAATATATTAAATGTTAAAAAATGTATTAAATAACAATATTATTTATGGCCACGCATTCATTTTTGCACGAGAGTAGAGAGAGATCTCTACCGTCAATGATTTTAAAGGTGTAGGAGTCAGATCAGAAATCAAGCAGTCTACATTCGGCTGCTACCACGCAAATTAACATTACCGACCAAAATAAGTTGGGAAGTGCTCTCCCTTCCTTGCAGTAGACTTTTTAGTATTGTGCATCCCACTTATTCTGCGTGGTAGACTTGTGTGGCCATGTAAGCCAGCCATTAACCTTATTTCCAATAGTAGAGAATTTTTGACAGTTGTTTACATTAATGAGGCAAGCACAACAAAATGTCGGCTCAGCAGGAAAAATAGTAAGCGCAGAAATTCCACAAAGCTATTCCTTAGGAAGATCATAGAAAGCATTTCCGTGATTATGCGTGTGCCAACGTAAGCACTATATTACGGGAAAACTACTTTGATATAGGTATTTGTGGAACAAGAGACATCATATTTATCACCTATTGGTTCAGAAATATTCAGAATTCAAAATATTTTCAATGAATATTTTTGCTTTAATCGTCCATGCCAAAACTGAAACTGCTTCACAAGCAATGCTAAAATTAAAAAGTTGCTTTCACCGCAACGCGCATTCACGTTTTATCATAAAAAAAATTGATTCAGAACTCTCGAACGCATACACAAAAAACTGTAAATAAAACGTTGATATTTAATTTGTTTTATTTTTTGGAAAGGAAGAGCACTGACAATACATTATAAATTATATTTCAAAGACACAAATAGAGTTTCTATTTTTTTTCTTTCTCCTAAGCCCATTATGATTTCTTGTTTATAATATTGTCTTTCATTAATTAAAATTATTGTTTAGGGCTGTGTTTTATTTATGTTTATAATCCCGATAAACAAAAAAAAATCAAAAAATGGCAATCAATTGGTGTTATCCACTTGTACAAATAATTATTCGAAAAATAGCTCAACAATGCAGATGCTTCCGTGGATTATGTGCAACTTAAGCAATGGTAGTACAGGCCAAACAAAACTTTTAACGAACTATGTGTCTATTTTCTTTGTAACACTTTCTCAGCGCTTTGTCACCTATTTCTTATTTGACTGTATGCTAAGTGGTCATATAATTGTCATTTCTGACAGTTTCCACTTTCAAAATATGGTCATGATCAAATGGTTAACATTTGGCACGCAATCTAATCTTACCTTAACTGAGATTACGGCTAATATATAACATTTTACAATTTTGCTTCACCCTAACAAACAACACCGAATTTTTACTATCAACCATGTTAACACCACCTTAGGAAATACAAAAAAAGAAACATCACTTCGCACTGACATGACGTGGATGTTTCGTGGCACCTCTCTTTGACACTTATCTTCTGTCACATCAAACGTAAACGCAGACTGAATTTTCCAATCGCCGATTATACACCGATTATACACCGATTTCCATCTCTTCAACTCAATTAAAAACTAAATTCTTCAATTAATAACAAAAATGTCGAAAACTCTGAGCATTGCTTTGATTGTAGCAATCTGTGCTACTGCATCTTTTGCTGCCACTTGTTCCAGCCCCAAAGCAACGGTTTCCTCATTCAGTACAAAAGATGCCACAATTCTGACCCAACTTGCTCATATTGGTGAATTTACACTCAAGTGCGCCAATGGCGAGAAGCCCCAACTTTTTGCTGAGTTCGAATGCGGCAAAGTGGTTCCAGTTGCTCGTGTCGGCGAAGACAAATACCAGGTAATATAGAAATAGTTAATTCATAATGATCTTTTCGCTGATCGTCATAACGTTTGCAGATAAGCTGGACCGAAGAAGTGAAGAAGGGCAGCAGTGGCAACATTGCTGTTCGTCTCTTCGACGAGGAAGGTTATTCCAGCATTCGTAAAGCTCAACGTGATGGCGATAAGGTTGCCTCCGTCAAGTCACTTACAGATATCACCATTTCCGTGCCAAAAGCATACAAGGGCCCATGGGTAAACTCTGAGTTGGTTGCTGCTCTCGTGGCAGCTTTCGTCTCACACTTTGCTTTCACTACCAAGAGCAAATTGCAGGCGTAGATTGAATGAAGTTCATTCGTTATTCGTAAATATTGAGGAGTAGAGTAAAGTAATTATTTTTCCATTGGAAATTTGATTGTTTTTTTTTTTTATAATAAAAAGAAATATTTAATAATTAAAAAAATGTATTTATTTTTTACCTACTCTATTCTACATAACCTAAATTTTGAAAGTGAAAGCTGTTTGTCTTGAGCAGGATGGCGCTGTGCCAGTTTTGCGTCAGTGTCCTTTACTACATCAATTGGAAAGTTTACTTACTTATGGTGGAAGATACTTGTATGTCATGTTAATATGTTTTAGGTTGTAATAGAGAAAGTCAATTCATTTGATATAGAATATTTGGAATCATGCAGTTCGACTGAGTTAAGTTTGCCTATTTCGGTTTTTACTTTCAACAAACAGAAACTGCCACCGATTTAGGCGTCTTTAAGTCGGACTGCCCAGCATTTATGTATGGTAAAAATAAAAAATTAAAAAACCATTGTTTTTCTTTTCAAATTTGACTAAAATTGTATTTACAACATTTATACTAAACTATAATAATAATCGCGTTTTTTTGTTTCTTTTTACCCCGTATTCGTGTTCAGTTTTGGCCAAAATGGTTATATTCTCAAGTCTAATTGGTACCATTTGTTCCCTCATCCTCAGATGACACATCTATCATCGCTTCTACTCTCGACGGCGACATAACGTAGAGGAAATGTTCCGAGTTTTCATTTGCACTACTTGGTGCTGGTCCAGGTGCTGTTTGGGAATTACTATCACTATTTCCATTGTCCATAGTTTCGATATTCTTTCCGCCACCATTACTTGACTGATGTCCATTTTGAAATTTCGCAAACAAAACTCCTGACTCATCACATTCGTAATTTGATTCAATTTCCACCTCGGCATCGCTGACTATTCTCATGCAACGCATCTTGACCATGGCTTGGTATCGTTTTGGCATTGTTCGTACCGACTTTGCGAGACTCAGAAAGAATAATGATGTAGCGTCCAACTCTCGGTTAGCACGCGTCACTGAGCCGACATCCAAGCTATCGATGTTATTACTACTATAAGGAATCATTCGGCGAATTTTCGCCGGTGGACTGGAAGTCGTTTCCGCGGGAGGTATGTTGTTCGTAATGGGAGCAGGTGTGGGAATGGCGCGAATTTTCGCAACTACTGGAGATGCATTCGTCTGAGGTGTGAAGAGGTTATCCAATGGAGTAGTTGGTATTTGAGTTATAAAACCGTTGGCAACATTTTTTGCCAGAATAATAGACGGCTGAATGTGTGCTTTGGTTGCTATAGGTGTTGTCGTTGTTGCTGGTGGAGGTGGTGGTGGCGGGGCCAGTTCCTCGTCCTCGGGTGAGGTTACTTTTTTCAGGACATGGAAACCAATATCGGAATCATTTCCGTCACCCTCTTCAAGCTTCGGCATTGTTCTGTGAAATGGAAATAACTTAAATAATGGTTCTTTGGAAGAAGAATAATGGTGGCGCTCTTGAAACGGAATTTATGACTTTTTAATTTTTCTTGCTTCATTATGGGATTCTATCATTTTTCTGTTTTATTAAAAGAGCAACACCATTAGCCAGGCTGCAGCGCCCTAAAAATGTATTACCTTCCGGGACCCTGATGAGGTTTAAGAAAGTCCATATGATCGGCATGTGCCCAGAATTGATATTTCTTTGATGTTTTTGTTCCAACTCGAAACGATCGAAGATATTTGGTGTAACTGTCGCGGAGATTTTTCCATTTTCTCTTGGCGGCGTCTGAAAAGAAATGTTGCGTTATTTTTAGGAAACAATTGTTTCTTGTTCAAAAATTTATTAAAGAAGTTAAGTAACTCTTAAGATGACTTAAGCTAATTGGAAATATTCAGTGAACAATGCGCTCGCATGAATTTTGCAAAATATCGGAGAGCCATGAAGCAGTCGTAGACTAAAACTAACTATGTTGGCAATACTGTACGATGCGATACATAGGTGCTACACATAATGAATAAATAGGTTGTGCGCACTGAAAGTATGCAGCGCTTTTCGTCAGAAGAAATTCCGTTAGATGAACTCCAAAAGCCGCCAGGAAGGTCTAACAAAAAACAACGAAGATGAAACGATGAGCATCAGGAAGTGGCAACAACGTTCGAACCTGTCGACGAAAAAAAAGGGGAGCTACGGCTTATGGTGGTCAGAGATCAGTGTTAGTCGTGGTTTTAATCAAGGCTTAGATCCCACCCTTTAATTTTCCACTAGAGATCGAAAATTAGTTTCAACCTTTATTTCCATTTCTGGTTTCTTACTGAAAGATACCTATTCCAATATAAATTTGGATAAACTTTTATTGGATATTATACAAATTCGTACGTTTACTAAAATAGTGATAACAAATTAAATTTTTGTTTAATTTTCTTCAGAATTTCGACTGGTAAAAAATGAAAACTGTAAAAGATCAAAAACACATCCAAATCTGTGTTTGGTTATTGTTGTTTTCGATTAGTAATCTTTCAGAAACTGTTCGTTTGTTACTAAAATGACAGTTCCTCTCCTTGAAACAAGAGTAATTCGCTTCTGACTTTAAATTCAGAATCAAAACCAGAAGGACTAACACATTCAAAGTGCCTGGCTACTCGTTCATGGGAATGATCGTCATGTCGCAAGAGACAGGTAGTTGTTATGTGAGTCAGAAAGAAAGGGGTAGATTGCACCAAGAATCCACCGAAAATCCTCTTTCGATTTGAATTCTCGGCGTGGGCATAAACGTTTCGGTTCCAAACCATATCACTTTTGACAGAAAACTTCATTTGAGATTTGTGTTGGAAGAGTGAAGACCGAATACAGGTACTAGAGAGCACAAAAGTATTCGATTTTCCAAGAGAAATTTAGTTTTGTTTCAGATTTCAGCGTTCCCCGCTTTTCAAATTGCTTTCATTCTTATGAGACTTTTTTGTGTGTGTAGCCACGACAAACACCATAAATGTGAAATGTCATAATTGATAAATGTCATATATGTTGCTGACACATTTAAAAATTCTTTAATTTTGACAATATTATTTGAAATGTATTACCAAATTTAACTAAACAAATAACGAAATAATATATATTACAACGGCTAATATTATTTGCCTTCCACCCCCTTCATCGTAATCGGATTGGCAGTGTGGTGGTTGAAAATACATACATATACACATATACAGCGGCATTTATACACTTCAAATTCAAAAAAAACGTTTGCTTCTTCGATTGGCATCCCGGATCGGAGAGCTCTTCCGGATAACCAAACGAAAACGATTTACGACAAACACGCCTTAGCCTTTGACAATTGTCATATTTTTACTGATGCAAAACAATCTTCTCTCGTTTTTTGGACATTTTAAGCACTTCTATCATTTTCCTCGCACAAAATTATGCGAACAGAACTAATGTCATTTTTTCGAAAAATTGACATTATTATTCACCGTACTTATGGAACAATAGTTATTAGTCGTGAGAGACCGCCATCATTACTGTGAGAAATTTAATAAACGCATGAGAATTGCACACACCTTCAGTAGTTAAAGCAACAATAAGTTAAAAAATCTGATTAAGACATATTACGTAGGTATAAGAACTCTGTTAAAGTTGTAGTGTAAAAAGGTAGGATTAGATTGCATGCCAATTGGTCAAATAATGAACATTTCGCTGTTTAAAAATCTTATTCCGCAAGCGAGAACTGTCAGAAATGGCAATTATATGACCATTTGGCATGCAGTGTCATCTTACCTTAAGGTGCAAAAATTTAAATAAAAAAAGGAAAATAATAATAAGAGAATTTTGAAAGTTTTATCTATGTTAGAATTTTCCGTAATATATGTCGTGTTCGCATTATTAAATGCGGATTCTTTCCTACTTAAAAGAACATTTTTGAAGAAAAAAAAAAACATGCGAAACTTTAAAGTTCAGCTATGTAATGCACACTCTAATCGAATGAAAACAAACTGCAACAGATGAATCTGTTCATACAGTTTGAAAGTCTCTTATACACAAGTTCACATGCCACAAGAATCAAAGTCCACAACATCCAATCCAGCGTCAGCCAGCAAAAACCCCAACAAGATACACATAACACTATTCTCCTCCTTCTCTAGGTATTCTCATTTTTACCATATTTCCGCAGATGTATGTAAAAGCAAAGGCAAAAGCAAAACAAAACAAAAACTCGTGCAACTTCAAAACACCACCATCCGAATGATGCTTTTCAGCTTATCCAATAAATAAATAAAACAATGCATTTACCAATAGTTAGTCCCAGCTCTTCGGCAATAAGCTCCCAAGCCTTTGACTTTTCGATAAAGTTCTTGTAGTTGGGATTACGAGTATTATAAACAATGTCATACTTCTTGACCACTTCTATGAACTCGGTAGTAATGTCGACCATTGCGAAACCGAAACCGAAACAGAAACACGATTAGTGCTAGATTTTTGAATATTCTAACTAGAAACACTGACACTACTTTCGAACAAAAGTTTGCAATGTAAGATTTTTCGCGGCACTACAATGTTTAAGCTCTTTGTTGTTTGGACCGTTGCCACTGTGCTGCTGCTGCTGCTGCTGCTGCGACTTGTGCGAGTGTTGCGACTGCTGGGCGTACTGATGGAATAAGAAAACAAAGCAAACTTGTTTCTACCGCCAGCGGTATGAAGAACCGCCGTCACTCTTCTTTAAAACAAAAAAAAAAAAGAAGAAAAATCAGCCAACACCTCTATCAACCAATCCGCTGCTGCATAACGACGATGACGATGACGACGACGATGAGAACGACGGTCGCGGCTTGCAGTCGCTTTAAATAAATCGATAAAAGAGATGGAAAGCGGCGATATACCACCAGCCAGCAGAAGCAGTAGTAGACACTATCCAACGACGATGATGATGATGATGGCGACGACGACGACGACGGCGACAAACGTACCATCCATATACCGACAGCGAGCGAGCATATTCTGCGGAGAATAAATTCAAACGACGACGCAGGCGGGATACCGCCGCCGCATATTCGCGTCAGCAATTCATACAAAAACGACTCAACCAACCACCATCGGCACTACCAACGTACCAGCCACCCTCCCTCCTACCTCATCCTTCTGTTGTTGCTGCTGCTGCTGATGGCAATGGCAACAACACCACATCCCGTCCACGGACTTTCGTTCTCCAGCTTCGCTACTGTGATTCAATTTGGTGCGGCGCGCTGAGATGGGGTATCTACGCGAAGAGGCGAGCGGCTGATGGGGCGGGCGGGCCTCCAGAGGAGGGAAAGGATTTTTTTTTCTTCTGTTCTTCTCCCCCTTCTCTATGAATGTTGATGAAACCAGCGCTGCTGCTGCTAGCGCCGTTGATGGGGCAATAGTAGTGGTGGTGGTGTTGTTTTTTTTAGGCTTTTTGTCATCATTCTCGATTTTATACGATATAAGTATATTTATATTTATATACGTACATATATACGTACTATTTAAAAACAAAAAAAAAAACACTGTTGTTGTTGCTGTCATTTGGCAGTATGGCGCGGACAGAGGAGAAGGTTTGGACAATCAACAGCGGAGTGCGCCGCGAACGCGATGGTCTGTTTTATAATATTTTATTTTATTTTCCTTCAAAAAGATACATCTGTGGCTATGTACGTATCTATGTTGTTTGTTATGTACACAGTACCTACACCTGCCACAATGTTTGGAACAAAAAAAAAAATACATAAAAATCAATACGAGGCAGGTACTTGTGGACGGCCATCTGACTGGTGGGCGGTCAAGCGGTATAGAGACAGAAATGTTTTTACATTTGTTAAAGAGATTTCGTCTTTAATGACCTAGTCTTATTCATTGGAGGATTTCTCTAGCTAATTGATTATGAGCTATCGCTGTTGGACATTAACCAAAGGTTTTGGGTCTACGGCACTATGGTACATGTAATTAAGCATGTTTAAACCTACATAAACATATCTATTTTGGCTTTTATTTAATTTTAAAGGGGCTATTGTGGTCAGCTTGAAATATAAGTTGTAATAAAGCCATAGACGCCAGTACAACAGAACCATATCTCTATTCGTAATTCCATAAGTAAAACTGTTAATGTTAATGTTATGTGTTCTTCGCTAGACAAATTATGCATTCATAGGAATCACATTGAGTCCCTAAATATTGTAACAAAACTAGAGAATTAGCTTTTATATTGCATGAAAAATTGCCCACACCCACTGTAGGTCTACACTTAGGCCCGTCCCCATTCAAATTTATCGCAAACAACATGTTTTTGGCCGTTTTTAGGTTGTGTTGCATATTTGGGTCAAAAACCAAAATAGATTACTTTTAACAGAATTTTATGGAAAGTTTAGTTTACTATAAAATATTTTTTGCTATATTAAAGACAAGTACTGAAGGAATATATAGCTTGATCCTGCTGATATAAGTCTGAATGCCACGTAAGCAGATCCCTGAGCACCTACATGTTAGGCCAAGGGCCGTTCGATAGCAGTGGAGGGGTTCAAATCCATTTTTCCCGCGATGCTGTCCACCCAGGTACCGTTATTATGTTTAAAAAATGAAGTGTGTACAATTTTTTGTGAGACGTAAGTAAAACCTATTTGAACCAAGAACACACTTAACCCTTTTCGCGGTTCGTAAATTAAATATGTTTGATGAGCTTCCTAAATATGGCAGAAGGTGCAATTTGTTTGGTCGGCGAACCTTAACTTTCAGACGCGTTGAAACTTCCGTCATGTGAATTGATCTTTCTTTTCAATATACATAATATACTCCCCAAAGGTTACTGCGGGTTAGAAGCTAATTTTATATATTGAGATAGTCACAGAACCAATTATGGTAATAATGAGCCAATTACTTGGAAATTGATTTTTGCTTTTCGCAAGTAGAATTTAACAAGTCCATTTATTCATTAAATTTGTGTTAATATAATATGAAACAAAGTTGAAACTCTTTTGACTGGACCGGATTTTGGTAAGTTTGTTAGATAATTAGGTACTGACAAGGAACCGGTTCGTGCATTTAAAAATATATAGTTTTGTGTTTGAAAGACCAAGTAATTCAATAATTAAACTTTGACCCAAACAAATGTGATATTTTCCTGCGCCTAATTTAATTAAATTAATTTCAGTCTTTAGAGCTTTGAATTACGCATATTTTAAATTCAATTTTATGTATATTTCTACGTGGTCTAAAAGCTTAGACATTTTGCTCAACCGTTAAGGTTATGTGTGTCTGTCTATCCACTCTACCAAAAGTTATAGGCTTTACAAACTCGGTTGATACAAAGCCTCAACTCGGATGGTACTGAATCTGATGAACCTGAATTTAAAAGGGGCCTCTTGCCCTCTTGCACCGCCTAACTTTAAGTGTAAATGTTAGTTCTTATTGGATAGAGATTTAAGAGAGAAAATTTAGTGTGAAATATTTTGCGCGTTTGAGGTGGAGTTCAGTGCCAGGGGACTTGGAATGGTACTGGACGTTGAGTCTCTATCTAATTGTAAAAAAAACATAAGGAAAGGCTACAGTCCGCTTGGAGCGAACAGTATGATACCCTATCCCTATCCCTATATGCCCCAAAAAAAACCTTAAGAAGATGATGGATAGCATTTTATTTCATTCTATAAAATTTAGAAAAAAAAAACACATTTTTTGAAAAAAACGCCCCCAAAAAGTGGGCGTGGCTAAAAACTTTGTATGGGCGATATATTGGAAAAAATATTGGCTAAATATCTTGTTAAACAGTTTTTTTCGGTTTCTATGAAAATTATCGAAGAAAACAGCATTTTAGTAAAAAACGCCCACTAAAAGTAGGCGTGGCAAAAATCTTTATATGACAAACTTATAGAGTAGGGCAGTGCCTACATATCTTGTGAAGGTTATAACCCTCTATCTGTCCATCTGTAGCTTTAAATCGGTTTTTTCTAAATTGTAGGCGTGGCAGTGGGCGTATTCAAAAAAATTTTACACTTAACCATTTCGGAGCCCTAGGGAGTATGTGGTCCAAATTTCAGCTTTCTAGCTTGAATTTAAAGGCCTAAAAATTGCGTACGGACAGACGGACATTGCTAAATAGTCTTAGGATTTGGTCCTGATCATAAAGATATATACTTTTATCGGTCTACGACGAATATTAAGGGGTGTTACAAACTATGTGTCAAAATTAATATACCCTTTGGATAGGGTATAAAAATATTAGGCGTAAACGGGCCATACAGGACCTAAAGCCTAGCTTCTCCAACCATTGTGTGTGCGAGGTTATATGTTTGACACGAATGGTGGGACCTACAGTGTAATGCCGATTCCAAACGGCAATCTATTTTTGAGAAGCTTCTCATGACATTTCTTACTATTGGATGTTTGTCAGACGTTCGCAAGAGGTGGGGCAGCGAATAAAAACTTTCAGGTGGTATAGGTCGGGATTTGAACCAGCGACCTCTCGCTTAGTGGTCCAACGCACTTAACCACTAAGCCACTGCACCCACTAATTATACCTCATCTTACATCTGTGATCTGATTTGTGTCATTCAGTTGACAATTGAGTTTGAATGTATTTCTTCGAAGTATAGTCAATTTTTAGCAAATATGAGTGAGTGATCAGAGAGGGACATATTTAGTTCCTTAACTTCAAACGATTGCTGTTTTCTGTTAAAATTTGTTTCGCTATGGCAATTAACAAATCCCAGAGACAGCCACTTAATATTGGGTGTGGATTATCAGAACGTGTGCAGGCAGGCGAAGCAAGGCGAGCTAGTAGTATTCTATAAGATGAAGATCGGTAGATGGCAAAAACAAACAACCGTTGCGTGAGGCGATACGGAAGACTTCCGGACTATTCTGAAAGTATTCGTTTGGTACTTAAATTCTGGCTTTGAATTCAGAAGCACTAAAACATTCAAACACCTTAAACGTCATAATCGATAAATGCCATATTTGTTGCTGATGCATTTAACAATTCTTCAAGTTTGACGAGATTAGCTGAAAGTTATTATGAAAAGTTAACTAAACAAATAATGAAATAATATTAGGTTTAATAATAATAATATTATTTGTATTTCATCCCCTTCATCGTCATCAGCTTATTAGTGGGGCAAGGCAGTTGGAAATACATATACACAAATACAGCGGGACTTACACTTTAAATTCAAATGAGTTTGCTAGTTCCAGTGGCACACCGGATCGAAGAGCTCTTCCGGATTACCAAAGGAAAACGACATTAAAGAACCTAGTGATTTATGTTTTGCTCTGTGATGGAACAAAAAAATGCCAAGTATTTTCCAGGAAACGAAGGAAAAGGACGATTTGTGATGTGAACCACGCGTGTACGCGTGTAGGAAAACAAAAACTTTTTTTAAATATCAAATTTGATCGAAATTGATTTTATTTAGCTTAAAAAAAATGCCTAATGTACTCGCCAGTGCTCATTTTTACAGCAGCAGCATGGCGCTACGTTGCATACTTGTGATTTGACGCTGGCAAACGAATATTTGCACATTTTGAAAATCTCTCGAATGTGGTTTGTTGAAAACTTAAGTTAGTACTAGCTTAAAACAACCACCATTTTATAAAATTTTCCAAAACATGGTAAATGAAATACAATGAACAGATCATGAAGCAGCTCAGTATTATTAATTCATTAAATCAAGCTAAGTTAAATTTGAGATGCAGAGAAAATCTGAGTACACAGAAACTAGCAGTTTACAAAAAAGGAATAAATTTTGATTTTTTCTAGTCTAAATAAACCACAGAATTTTTAAAGTCAAATCTTCTTCTCTCCTTTAAGCGTAGAGGTTATGATCAGGTTTGACTTTAGGCATCATATACCCTCACGGTTTATCATAGACCTACTGCTCCGTCTGTGGAATCTTTCGCACTTGAATATAGGAACGTGCCCAATTTTTTCGAGACAGGTTCTTGACCGGATCTAACTTCTAGTTCAAAATACTTTTTCATCTATAAACTCAACAGATCATATTATGCTGAGACAAAAAGTTATGTTGAGTGAAGATTTGACATCATACAAAATGTCGTATTTAGTTTAGGAATAAACGATTTTGAACATACCCCAAATACATTTTCGTTCCAGGAGAGGAACTGTAATTTAAGTAACATACGAACATAAGTCTTCCAGATTACCAATCGAAAACAACATAAGAATGCACGGTCCTTTCGCATGCAATAATTGCTCCTGGACCCAGAAGGCAGAAAATGATATTAGTCAACATTTTGAACCTATTTGCCTTGACACGTATACAGATAAATGGGTCAGGAATTTTGTAGTTGTAAATTCTTAAAATTTCTTAACGTTACGTCCCGCTTTTTGAACACCAAGTTGAGGAGCGTTACAAATGCCAAAATCTTAACTTATGCATTATGCACAATTAAAATAAGAGTATATTACGCAATTTAGGTGTTTACAAAATGTACTTCACCGTTAGCTCACACACGTGAAAAGGATATTTTCTTTCCTTTCACTCATCGATTCAGTTATTTAAAGAAACAAATAATAACTCTGATGATACCAAAGTTTGGTTGCAAGGCGCAAACTTCTTCGTACTATGCAATTTTTTTCAAATACGTATGTTTCTGGTGTTAAATTAACAAGTTAATATCCTACATAAAAACACAACTTAAAAAAAAATAATAAAACACTTTGAGAAGCTGTCATTTAAATTTTACCATCCACAACATTTTCAAACACCGTCCACTAGAGCATATTTTCCATTTTCTTTTCGTTTTCCATCGCAAAAAAGAATGCGATGCATTAATCCCTCAACTGTATATGCACTGGCACTCTCACTCTTATAGAAAACTGAAAGACTTACCTACTGAAACTCCAACTTCCTGGGCAACTTCCTTCCATGCACGTCCTTTGGCCTCAAAGTTCTTGTACTCCGGTGTTGCGACGTTATAAATTGCATCGTAACGCTTGACCACGTTGATGAACTCCAAAGTGTTGTCCATAACAATTTGATTTCGGGTAGCCATTCTATGTGGAAGCCGTGTCGTCATAAACTAACAACACAATCACACACGCGCTTAGGGGAAATTTTTTGCCACAATCTGGTCTTGCTCAGGAGCCACTGGTGTCTTTACTGCTACTGCCACTGTGGTCCGTCCGGAACTGTATACTGCTGTCGCAGTCGGTGTTGTCATAGACCGCTGGCGGTACACTTGTGTAAAAATTTCAGAACAGCGTAGCTAAATCGATATAAGGGATGATGATGAGAAAAGCAAAGCAAATGGTTGTGGGGGGCGGCAGAGAGAAGTTGTGAGCGATTGGAATGGTGGTGTACGGGGTTGAACGAACGACGACGCCCCAGGACAACGATAAGGACGATGACGACTACCTAGCAAGGAGCGATACTATACCAGTGTTGGCGTCGAAACATGACGCAGGCGGGATACCGCTTTTTTCATAAAATTCACAATTTGTTCAATTATTTGGGCACTTGCAATGGGGGGATGATGAAACAAGGTTTTTCACGAGGGATTTAATTTTGTTGTACGTATTATTTGCATGTGTTTTTTTTTTTTAAATAAGGCCTACGTAGGTAGTAAGCATGAACGGTAGGGATTGCATTGCAATGGCATTATCACATTATGTAACGTAGTACATACATATTTATGTGAGAAAATTTATCAGTTGAACCGGTCTAGTCGTAAAGCGGGATGGAGTTTCCTATCTTGTGTTATTTTATACAATAGTTTTCGATGATTCTCCGCAATACATCTAGGTACCTACTCTGCGGACCTTTCAACGAAGAACCTAAGATCAAAATGGAATGAGATCACAAGGCTGTAGCCAGGAAGGGATCTCTTTTATTTTATCCAAACCATTTACCGACAACCGTATTTATAAACATATTTTAAGGCCGTTTTTTTTTGACGTTATGCAGCACATTCGTTATGCTATCACATCTGAAAACGACATCTCCTCCGAAATCAAACGAAGAATACCACTTGCCAATCGCCGTTTCTTTGGGCGGAGAAGGCAACTATGTAGTAAAACCGTCTTTCGAACAACAAAGGATACTCTACACAGGAACCTTTTAATCGTAGTCCTGCTGTATGGTTGTGCAGCATGGACTCTTTCTAAAGCGGATGACGATATCTTTGGTCGTTTCGAGAGAAAATAATTTTTTTTCCAGAATAGCTCAAGAGATAGCAAATTCCCTTTTACCCAAACGGGCCTTTTCATTTCATCTTCCTATTTTATTTAGATGTAAGTATGGTGATTTGATTTAACCATTCCGATTTAATTTTCATAATTTTTTTTCTTTTTCGTCATGCATACTTTGTTAGGCGCTTATAAGCATATAGATAAAGTATGCCTTTATAAGAAAAAATGAACCTCTTCTTTTTCCATGCATACCGACAATTCTGTATATCCACAACGATTCAAATACTTGCCACTTTTCTCAATAGTTAAAATTACAAAAATAACGGTTTATTTTATAATAATAAACCACTCAGTCTAGCCTTTTAAATTTTTTGAATCTGTAGGTGGGACAATAATACTATGAAATTACCTTATCAATCGAATATTACTGATTTAATTTAATCATTCTTCTCAGAGGACAAAATTATTGTGTGGATTCACATAATAATATTTAAAACGCAGTTGACAGATTGTTGCATATCAACAAACGTTCTGCTTCTCGCCACCAGGTACCGCAGGTCAGCTGATGCATTCATCGATGTTATTTACCTCTCACTCACTCTCGATTCAAAAAGTGGGAATCACCCATAACAATTTTTATATTTCTCACTATTCAACGGACGGCAAAGCTATTATATGCAGTTTATAATTCATTTAAATTAAACCTGTTGCTTTGTTGATCAATTCCCGCTTTAGCTTTACGCGGTCGTTATTTCAAAAGTGAAATCATTTCTCACGTTTTTCAAGAAAAAAAAAGGATAATTGTATTATATTCAATCATAATATCTCTGCAATTATTTGAAACACTGTAAGTTAAACAATTAGGTATTTAAACTGTTAGTTTTCATACCTACATATTTCATTTTATACATATCAATGTTTTCAACTTGTAATTCTATTATTCAATATTTTTAACATTGCACATAATAAATTAAATGTTCAGCAATTCAATTAGGTACATGTCTCTGTTTAAAAAGTTTCGTATTGTATAGCAATCGCAACTATGTACATACGTAGTAAACATTTTGCGGAGCCCTAATTTCCCTTGATCGTAATTCGATATAAATAAACCAATAATACTTCTGTGTAAGTATTCCTTTCCATTGTATGCATTTTGAATTTACATGCAATGCAAAAAGAAGTCTAAACTTCTAATCACGTTTTGCTCTCTGTGCTAAAAGGGGAATTACACAAAACATTTTGCTTCCCTTTTCGCTTGTAGTGCAAGTGCCTACGCCTGCAAAACGTATAGTTTGTAAATTTATTAACTTATTTTTCAAACAAATTCCCTTACTAAATGAAGACTCTTTAAATAGCACTTCTTGCAAATATTTGCTCGTTAGCAAATCTTGTATTTTGTTGAGGGTATTTAGATTAATACAGATGTACATATGGAGATGAATCATCATCAAAATATGATATTGTGTCGTCCATCCGTCACAACGTTTAAAGTATGTATCTATAAAACTTTTTTCAGACCACCTACTTTGTTGCTGCGCTTGGCGATAATATAGAATTTTTTTATGTTAACATTTGATTAGATGGGTACATGCCAACAGTGGTGCAACAGTTGGATCCATACAAAACTGAAACCTAAACTCGGTGCTGCTTTTTATGCATAGAAGATGTAGCTTCAGTAGGGTGGTCGGAACTCCAAAGTTTTATTTTGGTTTGTTAGATAAAAAATCAGCTAGAGAGTATTTTACATAAAGTGCATGACTGCATGATACGATTAAATTTTCTCGCTTCATAATATGCATTTTTGAATGTACTCAAACAAAGTGGTAAAATTTGATCCAATATCAAAAAGAAAAAGTATTTTCTTAAACGATTTACTGCTATTGTTAAAAATAAAAAACCGGTAGAGTCCTTTTTCAGAAAATGTGCTTAATTTAAATTTAAGAAAAACGGGGGATACTATAGTTTCCGAGGCGACAAGGTTTGAAGATGCAACTATAGATCTCAATGAAATAATCACAAGTTTTACTTTTAGTATGAAATCTCTATGAGATGACGTCACTTTTTTGCCAATATTTTCACTTCAAAAACATCAATCACAATATTTTTCACAATATAAAATGAGGAATACTTCTAGGAGTTTATCACAAAGTGAAATAACTACAAATTATTTTGGGAAATAAGACTAATTTGAAGTTATTTTTCTTGCATATGCATTCTGTCGGCTCCCAAGCCGCGTAGCGTCTTCCTGAGCACCTGCGACATTGAAGGCCAATCGATAGCAGTCGAGAAGACAGGCCAGAGTTGAAGTCCCTTTTTCCCGCGAAGCGTGTCACCCAGGTACTGTTTAGCTAATTAGAAATCGTCCAAATTTAGTTTGCATTAACTTTCTAACTTCTACTATTTTGTGCTACGAAAAGATATAGTTATAGTTATAGAAATTAAGAAACTAAATTATAATAGAATACACATGACAGATTATTAATTCCTATTAGCACACCCTCCTTTTAATGTCGGAAAATATTGTTGTTTGAACTCCTCAACATATGTAATGGTTTTTGTTTTTTAAGTAAAAATATTGTCAAAAAAGTGACGTCATCTCATAGAGATTTCATACTAAAAATTCGATTTTCAAACCTCAAAATCTCCTAATTTTTTATTCCCCCCTATCTTGGTATCCGTTCCGAAAGGAAAACTCTCCGATTTTATACGAATTGGACAATTTTCCTTCATGGTAATTGTTCCGATCACCTGTTCGGAACATTTCTCCGACAAAACGTAACGCATACCGGCAGTATACATTTCAACGCGATGAGCTGCGTTTTTTACATCAGTTTTTGACAGCCACCTGTCCATTTCTCTCCGATTGTCTCCGACATATACCCCCCTATCATGCTATCCGTTCGGAGAGGAATTTTCTCCGCAACGCAAATATAATCGGAGACTTCATTTACATTCACCGTATCCGATTCCGAAATTTTTTTTGGTGGTGGCTGTCAAAAACTGATGTAAAAAACGCAGCTCATCGCGTTGAAATGTATACTGCCGGTATGCGTTACGATTTGTCGGAGAAATGTTCCGAACAGGTGATAGGAACAATTCATGGTAATTGTGATTCGTATAAAATCGGAGAGTTTTCCTTTCGGAACGGATACCAAGATAGGGGGGATATTCATCGCGGAAATAATAATTTATAAAAAAAATTTCGGAATCGGATACGGTGAATGTAAATGAAGTCTCCGATTATATTTGCGTTGCGGAGAAAATTCCTCTCCGAACGGATAGCATGATAGGGGGGATTATCTTGTGATTATTTTATTGAGATCTATAAAGTTGCATCTTGAAATCTTGTCGCCTCCGAGAAAAACGGCATTCTCAGACCCAACTTCTTTTTTTTAACTTATATAAGCACGATTGCCAAATCTTTTCTTAAGTAGGGAGGTATACTGAAAGTAGTATACTATACTGTACTAGAACTTCATAATTTTTAACTTAACAATGTTTGATGAACTACATACTCCTTGGCGGATAGGATCAGTGTTATATTACGTTGATGCATGGTTTTTTTAACCGCACTGGACCTCGGCTGGTGGGATTATGTACTTTTTTGAATCGCATAAACAATAACAACTCAGAATAGTTAAAGAAACTAGCACATAGGCCTTGAAGACATTTTATTAAAGTTTTTAAAACTGATATTTGGTTAACTGTGAGATCCATGGTTACGAAGATATCAATGCAAAACTTATTTTATACCTATTACAAAAAGAGTATCTTAGCAACAAATTTACTTAGAAAAGCCAAAACGTAGTTAATAAAAAATACTAACTGGACCACAATTCTCAAAAATGCTCGCATAGATTTATCGGTCAAAATCTCCAATTTCATGACATTTTCAATTTTGAAAATCTGATTACGAGAACTTTTCTCTAAATGCTAGTCATTTGCCGTTTATATGCGGATTTGCTTCTGGCACACGGAATATATTTTGAAGTAATATAATAGTACCTCATGCGAGTATACAATTTTCGCTGAGGTGAAAAAAAAAGAAACTGCGTTAGGCTTTGAGAATACCAATTCATTTTCTTAGTCGGATTTGCTCGTAAAATGGTTGTGTCCCTCACATAAATGTTCTACCAAAAGATGTTAAAACTTAAAATTTGATCTTGAAATTTGTTTTTAATTCATCTAAATGCAACAAATTTTACATCTCTTTAAAAATACATCTAAAAAAATATAAACATTACTTGTTCATGTGATTGAGTGGTATAGTATTACGTCACCGTTGAATATTATGTTTTTTTAAACTTGATTTTTCGTATTACACTTGATTTTGCGGGCTACCTAAGATATAAATTATTTAACAAAGAAATGACACACCCTAGAGTACATAATTCATTTGAAGGACTTATTGGAATAGCATTTTTTTTACTTGCATTTCTCAGGAATATCGGGAAAACTCGCTGAAACACATTTCTTCAATATTTTACTTTTGTGTCTTATCATATTATTGCAATAATAATTCACTCATATAAATGTCCTTTTTAGGGTGTTTCAACGAAAAGTGATAAATTCACTGAAAAAATAAATAAAATAATAAACTATGTAAATACTACAAACTAAGGCGTTTGTCAAATAATGGCTATTTTCCTATGAAATTATAATACTTACTTACTTAACGGGCTCCCGACCCGTGAAGAGTCCCTGCCTGAGATACGTAGAACTGGCAGGATAAGGGTTCTGTAGAGCATGCACTTTGTCCTTCGAGTAAGGAGTTTTGAACCCATTTGTTTTGCCAAACCGAAGTAGCAGCGGTTTCCTAGGGTTAATCTTCGACGGATCTCCACTAAGATGCCATTTGTGGAGTTGATGTTTACCCCGAGGTAGATGAACTCCTTACCTACCTCAAAGTTGCTGCTATCAACAGTGACATTTTGTCCTAGTCGGTGGACAGATTTGTTGATAGCATATATTTAGTTTTGTCCTCATTCACTTCAAGGCCAACTAGTTGCGCCTGTTCTTCAATAGCCGTAAAAGCCTCTATCACAGCACGCTGGGATCGACGGATGATATCTATATCGTCCGCATACCCCAGCAGTTGCACTGATCTGTTGAAGATAGTGCCTTCCTTGTTGATACCTGCCCTGCGCATTATCTGCTCAAGAACAAGATTGAAGAAATCACACGGCAGCGCATCTCCTTGCTGAAATCCGGTGCATGTTTGAAAGAGTTCAGATGAGCTGCTGCCAAACTGCACATTGCATCGCGTGTTATCTAGTGTCATGCGACACATCTGGCTCAGTTTTGACGGGATCCCGAATTCGGCCATCGCCACAAAAAGCTCCTGACGATGAATGCTGTCATATGCGGCTTTAAAGTCGATGAAGAGATGGTGTGTCTCGACTTGAAACTCGTTGGTCTTTTCCAGGATTTGCTTTAGTGTGAAGATTTGCTCTACAGTTGATCTGCGGGCCGGAAGCCACACTGGCACGTGCCGATTAGTGTGTTGCAGAAAGGTTTGAGACGTTCACACAATACGTTGAATATGATCTTATATGCGACATTAAGCAGGGATATGCCTCGATAGTTCTTGCAAGACATAGGATCGCCTTTCCTGTAGATGGTCCTGTCATCGTTCATGCTTTCCTCCACCCAGGAGGATACATATAGTATTTTTAAAATTGTCAGAAATGGTCACTAAATGAGCGTTACAATACGAAAAATACCTACTTCAAAGGCAATAACAGCATTACTATATGTTTTTTTAAGTGCTCAACAACTAGGTATACATTTGCATAGTGACAATAAATCTGACTCATTCAGTTTGTGCAGTGCATAGTTCTTATCGGCATATTTTTGTTGACGCAACTACTACATAACAAATAAGTAATCCGATAGATATTAAAACATACTTTATTAGTGATAGACTTCCTGCTAAATTGCGATGATCATTAGTTTAGGTGACACTGCATAGCTTTTTTATGTGTTCGATTCATACATGTCTGTTCAGTGAAAATTTAAATAAATAATCAAAGCGTTACTAAACCGTTTTAAGATCTGGAGTGCTAAGTTGTATCGAACAATATTAAATTTTCACCTCAACCAAATGTTTTTTTTTTTTTTTTGAATTTATATCTTCTTATGGATGTGCGTGCTTTGCTACGAAAATAATGTTTCTATTAAAATACGAACGTTTAAAACATCAAATAAGGCGTTTTGCGGCAGTTGTAAAAGTTTTCTGTTAGTAAAGCGAAACGCAAACAGATTTTTCGCTCATTGCTTTTAATTTTAATTCGGTTTGTTGCATTGACTTCAGATAAATAGAATATGGTACGACAAAACTAATTACAACATGGCAGTACTTACTTGAAAAAATAAATAAATATTGGCTGTAAACATAAGGCCTAGCTTCTCCAAACATTGTGTGTTTTCCTCAATTGTGGAAGGGGCGACCTACAGTTCAATTCCGATTCAAAACGGCAAAATTTTGAGACGATTCTAATGACAGTTCTTACTCTTGTCAGACCTTCGCAAGGGGTGGGGCAGCGAATAAAAACTTAGGGATTTAAATCTTAACCACTATACTGTATACATCATTATCTTTATCATAACCAACCCATGAATCCATAAATTACACAATTTTTAAGTGCCTTTTACAGAATCGTAATTAATACTAACAAACAAAAAAAGTTTAGTTTTTCTTACCATTTTATAATATTTAATCTTCAACTTGCAAATTAATAATAAGCCAATAAATTTTATCTAAAAGTAAAAGAACTGGCCACAGAAATGTCATAATCAGGAGAAAAAAAGGGAAAAATTCCATTTGTTGATTTTTTGGCAAGTGCTTGACATTTAAACCGTTAATATTTTGTTTTTTTACTTAAATATATAAATTAGGCGCAGGTAGAGTTCGGGAATTAAAGAAGTGGAGGATTAGAGAAAGGGAAAAAATCAACTTTAGTTTGTGAAGGCAAAACAGTATATAAGAGTGTCAAGCGTCTTGATCACCCATCAGTTTTACCGCAAGTTTTTGAATCGGGGCAAATATGTAATTGGTGCACAGTACCGGGTATGAGCGTTATACTCAAATTTAGGTCGAATAAAAGTCTTATAAATTCTACCCAGATCAGAAAGGATGAAATATTTCTTGCTTCGCTTGATCAAGCCTCGACATTACGCAGAATTCTAAGCGACGTGGAATGCGTGGTTATTTCAACAACGTTTGTCATTAACCAATATTCCGAGGATGGAATTGAAAGCTTCTCAGTTTCAGCGATGCTTGTGCCATTCTTCGATAATGGCAGAGTATTGTTGCCACAGATGAGTAATTATACAGATAGTCGACTGAGAGGATTTTTGGCTCTCCCACCTATCGGCGCAGTACTGTGTTCGTATATGTTTTTGCATGCAAATCAAATTGAGCCATGTCTCCATTTTGGAAAAGATCTCACGTTGACATATTAAAAGTCCAAACTGCTGGGCTGTGTCCAATAACATCGTAATAACATGCGAAGATTTATAATGAATTTGCAACAGAATAAAATGTTGTTGAATGTTTTTAATTATTATGTAAACTAAAGTAATAGTTTCACCTAACAAGCATACTTTTTGGGTAAACATTTTTAAGCAATTACGCAAGTTAAACATAAAACAAGGATTATCAGAATTTGCTTGCCAGTAGTTAAACTAATTTAGCAGTTTTAAATTTTCAGTAACAATAAAATAATTTTGGTGGTTGATTTGTCGAATGCCGAGTCAAATAATGTTCAAATGGAAGGTGCGATAAATATTTGAGCAGTGAATTAATGAAGTATTCCGTAAAATTACTAAAATTGTAGGTAAAATAAATAAAAGCTCAATGAATGAAATTAATGAGTAACGCGTGGTTAGTTAACTGACCATTCAAATAATTTAACATAGTATTTCATAAATTCACCGCAATGAATAATAAATAATATCATAAATTCAATAATAAAATAATATATACATTTTATCTCACTCTAATAACCGAAATGGAAAAAATATAACAACCCAAGTATGTTTATTTTAAGGCAGACAAAAAATTGAGAACTATTTCTTATAAACACAAAAAATATTCGCATTTAATGGCAACAACTTCATTATTTATTATATACCTGGCTATTTTTTTTATAAACATTTCAATTCAAATATCTATTAAACTTGAACTACGTTAACTCAACACTTCCCCAACACATCCGCTATAATCAGCTGTTTTTTGTTGCCATTCGGAATTCTTGCAAAACTGCCCGCGCTAATGACATATTTTTGACACATCAACCCCTCCATACTTTATTTGGCTGGCTCACACGTATTCACAGATGGAACATTTGAGAGAGGATTTTTTCTCAATTTTTAAAAAAATTTTGCGGGTTCAAAGGGACAGAGGTATGCTGAGTCGACTATCTGTATAATTACTCATCTGTGATTGTGGCTGCGCTTCAATGAATGAAGAAGACGGTATTGTGTTTTGGAAATATGGAATATTATTCTATTGGTTTTAATCCACTTTAGTATGCTGTCAAAGTCAGAATTTAATCAGCCTAATATGTATGAACTAAGTGCCTGGCTACACGTTTATGGGAATTCATGGGTTTCAATGTGAATCAGAAAGAGAAGGGCAATCTACCCTTTTCATTCTGGCTCATATAAAATCTACCTGTCTCGTGCGACATGACTTTCAGTCCCATCATCCCTCACGAATGTGAGCAGCTACAATACGCCAGCATTTATTTGATGAGTTGCAGACTTGAAGCTGTCCAAAACAACTTGATAAGTGCTTGGCTACAACAAGTCGTGGCTACACACACAAAAAAGTCTCACAAGAATGAAAGCAATTTAAATGGTGGGGAACCCTGATTTCTGAAACAAAACAAAATTTCTCTTGGAAAATCGAATACTTTTGTGCTCTCTAGTACCTGTATTCGGTCTTCACTCTTCCAACACAAATCTCAAATGAGGATTTCTGTAAAAGGTGATATGGTTTGGAACCGAAACGTTCATGCCCACGCCGAGAATTCAAATCGAAAGAGGATTTTCGGTGGATTCTTGGTGCAATCTACCCCTTTCTTTCTGACTCACATAAAATCTACCTGTCTCGTGCGACATGGTGATCATTCCCATGGCCGTGTAGCCAGGCACTAAGCTTTCTTACACGCATTTTCGACAACTCAGCTTGGTGCTTAATTTTGTTAAATGACATTGCAATATCAATAGCTTACTTTAAATAATATCTGGACCAGCAAATTTATGAATGTTGACATCTTGTTGTTGCGCGTAATACTATTTTCCCGTCCAAGCCTTTAAATACCAATAAGCTTAGAGACTTTAGTAATGTATTTATGCATTCCCCAATTTATTCGCCTTTTCTCAATTGTATAAGTTTACAATACTTTTGTATACCATCTTCGCACACACATTAGATGTGGAAGCTCGGCTTTACGTTCTGTATAAACTTTTTATTATTTTGTATCTTATTTTATTTCATTTGTCGAGTTGACACTATTTTAGTGACTTGGATGTGATGGCTTTCTTTCAATTAATAATTTCAGAATAACAATGAATCGGTTCGAACAAATTATTAGCCAAATTGATAGCTCAATTTCAATAAAAAAGGAGGACCGTCGTGTTTTCACAGAGGACTTTGATTCTATTCGGAATTATCTGTTGACGACAATGAAAGAAGTTGATCCTGTATTCAAGCAAGTTTATGGTGGGCCGAGTCTGTTTGGTAAGAAACTATGCAGAGATATCTTAAATTTTACTTATTTATTATAAAATTTTCAGGCAGCTTTTTAGATAATCTAAAGACTCTTGAACCTGACGAATTCGATGTACATTTTCTAATAAAACTTCTGCACTATGAACACATCCGACTGGAACGAGATAATGCTCGACCAGGGTTTGTCAGAGTGTGTCTATCTACAGTACTGATCCATATGAAAAACGATACGAATTGGAACGGTGTATATAAAAAGTTCCAACATTTTGTCGACAATAAAGGTTATCTCTGTCGCAATAGGATTCAAAAATGGCTCAAAAATATAATAAATAAGGCACTCCAAACCTTTGGTAGTACCGTTGTTAGCTCAAATGGCCACCAGTACGACCTTATATATCTAACTAGAGGAACAGCGCACACAATTAAGGCAGAATCCAGCACTCGCTACATATCTATTGATTTTGTACCAGCTTTTCAATTCGATGGGCGAAATGAGTGGTTAGCCGAACGCAAATTCCCTAAAAACGTCAAATTGCCACTTTGGTTTGCAGTTCCCAAACCAACCGTGGGTCCGAAAAGAAATCGACGCTTGACTTTAAGTATTTGTGTGCCACAAATTGAAGCTGAACTTTTAAACAACAAGTTCAACATGAAAAGTTCGATAAGACTTTTTAAAAGTTTGCGAGACAAAATGCGAGGATTCAGATTAAAGAGCTATTTTATTAAAACAATTTATCTCTTCGAAAATGACGTTCAAAATGATAACTTTTGGAAGCAACCAATAGGATTTCTCTTAATTCATGTAAGCTGCTTTGGAATATTTTATGTATTTATTTAAATAAATTTGATTTCAGATGATCGATGTTCTATTGGATTACTTGGATAAGAAATTCATTCCATTTTACTGGGCTCCGCAAATGAATTTACTCAGCAATGTTGCGGGTTATGAAATTGAGGCTTTAAAATTGCAGTTCGAGGCTATTCAGTGTAGACTGGAATCTTATTATCATCAGCCTCTTATTAAGTTGCTCACTGTGAACAATCTATTCGGTGAGTATCTCTTCGATTCCTTAAATGATAAGAGTTCTCTATTTGTAAGAAAACATTAGCCCGTTCCTGTACTTACAAATACGTAATAATTTGTACGAATTCTCGATGCAAAGTTGCCTAACTCGAAAAATTGGTAAAGCGGCATCAAGAGTGCCAAATATAACCTCTCCACTGAAAAACTTACGAACTTTTACACAAAAAAATTTCTTGTAGTAAGTAAATATGGTTGAACTGTGAAATGCGTGGACGACAATTTTTCTACGCGTACATTTCTACCTTATCTGTGATTGGGACCAGGTAATTTGGTATGAAATACCATGAATTAAATTAAAATTATTATTATTATTAAGCTTTATTGACAGATAATACAATTATGCTGTAAATATAATTACATAAATAGCACTAGCTACCAGGGCTTATGGCTAATTTTATAAAATATATTTGACTAAATATTAGATTTTGTTTTCTAATTGGAGAGATGGAAGAAGATTATAAACTATTTTGACATTAAACTGAACTGCATTCGTACATTATGTGCTGGGTGGAGAGTATCTAGTTCGAACTGCAACTGTGCAACTGTTGCAAGTGGGGCGGGTGTTTTTGGTGATGAGTTGGTCATGTGTAAGTCGTGTGTGCCCGAGTCGTAATCGAATAAAGGTTCTTATCATTTTGTGGGTGATTGACTTATATTGAAGAAGGCTAAATATAATTTTTAATGTCCTTTTTATTGAAGATGTAGTGGCTAAGCAAAGGTTCTTTTAACGAGGCCTTGGCTGCGATATCGGCGTCTTCATTGCCCTTTATACTTGCGTGTCCAGGGATCCATAGAAGTTTAATTTTACCTCTATTTTTTATCAATTTGTCACGGATGGCAATAATAACCGGAGTAACATTGTTATAGTTCATAACTGCGGTTAACGTTGAGAGGCTGTCGGAGCAAATAACGAATTTCGTCTCCCTTGGGAGAGAGGTGGCTCGTAAGATGGCTGTTGCTTCGGCTGAAAAAATTGAGCTCATGTGCGGTAACACTCCTTTAATTAGGGTCGTTCCATTTTCATCTACAACTGCAAATGCGGTGCCGGTTGATGCATAAAAAGAGTACTCCTATCGTTTATGACTAAAAAATGACAAGTAGAGACTTTATAAGTTCAAAAAAGGCAAACAGATGGAGCAGACACCAGCTTACCGAGTCCCAATCCCTACCATTAGGGCCTTATGTCGTTTTCAATTGCTAATCCGGAAGACTCCCAGGCTCGTTTGAAACTGTTCGTGTGGTACAAAAAGTGACAGTTCCTCTCCTGGAAAGAAGAGAAATTTGCCTCTGGCTTTGAATTCAGAGTTAAAATCAGAAGCACTTAAACATTCAAACACCATAAACGTCACAATCGATAAATGACATATATGACATAAATGCTGATGCATTTAAGGAATTAGGTATGTGATTCAAACATGATCTGGCGGTGAGTCCGTTTTTTTGAAGGTATTTTTTCTTTGAGAGCTTTTTACATATTAAACATTCGAACATGTTCAAGCTATTTTAGTCGAACGCCTTTTTAGTAAAAAATTCAGAAACGTTTTTATTTTGACACGCACGTCGAAGACCTTTGTCAGAAATAAATGTTGATATTGCTTACCACATGTTCACCACCTCGATTTTGATGAAATTTTACTTCCTACGAGTTAATTGATTGGGCGCGGAAACGAATAGCCACCGAGGTATAAGCGTCGTCCAAATAAATTTGGAAATAAGCAACAAAATAAACTTTGAAAAACGTCCAAAACTTCAAATTGACCAAATTACAAAAAATAATAAATAACGTATATTAAAATGTTGACTATATTTTCATATTCTTGGGCATATTGGTGCGGCATTTTCATATTCTTAAGGCCATATCTTACCCCTTAAGAATACGACAAAAGGCCAAATTGGCTTCATATCCGTCAATTTTATCGGACAGGCGTCTATGACAAAAAAATGTTTTGCCACGCCTGATTAATACCGGTGACTCATAAATTTTATGTTCAATGCCCTCAAATCCAATGTACGATGCTCTGGCTTAAATTTGTTTAACAAACGCATTGCAGATGGTAAAAAATCGTTGTTCAATATGTGTATGGCATAAGGGTAGTGGACGAGCTCATGTCATTCTTTGGAGATAGTTGAGCGATTTTAAAACAATGTGCAACACACTATCTTCGTTGTTTTAAGTGCCATGAAATTGCGTGCCGGGAAAATGTAGACGAAAGTGAACAAAAAAATTAATTTTGGAAATAGAAAAGAAGGAAATATTGTGAGACGTTAAAAGTTGCTAAATAGATACCTACTCCCTTCTCGCCAGGCGATAGACCGAGGTCATGGCAGGTGTGGACTTAATTTGATATAGAAATAAATAAATCAAAAATGTATTTTTCTCAAGATTTTTTAAAAAAAAATCGTTGCACCTATTTTGAAATTAAACCAAAAACATAAATGTTAAAGAAGAGACAAGTTTTTTTAGGCAAGGCCCACATTAAATAAAATAAAATAAAAATAAAAACAAACAAAGTAAAAAAATAACTTAAACTTAAACTAAGAAGTCATGCATTACTGAATCTTGTGTCGTTTTCGTTTGGTAATCCGGGAGAGCTCTCCGATATCGAACAAATCGTTTGGCATACCGAATTAAATTTGAATTTTAAGTGTATTTGTCGTTGTATTTGTGGATATGTATTTCCAACCGCCTCACTGCCAATCTGATGACGATGAGGGGGGTGAAAGACAAATAGTATTAGTCATTGTAATATATTTATAATAATACACCCAATATTATTTCTTTATTTGTTTAATTAAATGTGGTTATAATTTCCACCTAATCTTAGAATTATTTAATTTATGCATCAGCAACAACAATTACATTTATCGATTTGTGGTGTTTGGTTGTATTAGTGCTTCTGGTTTTGATGGTTTGCGAGTTTCTCTTCTTTCCAGGAGAGGAACTGTAATTTTAGTACCAATCGAACAGTTTCAGAGAAGTCCGGAAGTCTTCCGGATTACCAAACGAAAACGACATCATTTTCGATAGATTTTACTTTACTAGCTATTCTCCAAAAGCATATAGATTTTGTAATTCTGTTGATTTGCATGGTCCTAATTTAAATCCGTTTGGAGTCTCCATTTCAGAAATAGCGTTACCATTTTATATGCCAGATTTTTCCAGATTTTAATTCAACTCATGAAAATCAACAGAATTACAAGGATATGGGTGCTTTGCAAACATTGAAAGATTAGTAAAACAATTTGGGGCAAGGTTTTTGCTTAGTAAAATGCTGATTTTAAATTAAAGGTGGGCAAGTTAGGTATTCACTCAAGGTTATGTTACCACACATTTTCTTCACCCGTGGTTAAGAAACTCTAGTTATAAAAACTTGTTTATTCCAGGGAGGCGGTCTTAATAATAAATAAAACGACAAGTACAATTTAAATTCAAACTAAATGTACTTCCTTATTCCATTGGCATCACGGATTGTAGAGTTTCATAGATATATTGTGAAGAATCGACGTTGCAGCAATACAATATTTTAATGTTTCCGTTTTAACTCTGGTTTAAAGTGACATAACTGGGAAACGTCGTTTCAAGGCACCGTATTGTGACAACAAGTTTCGCCGTTGTAGTTTCTTAATATTACTTTTTACCCCGACTTACTAATTTTTTTATAATTAATAGTTACAAGTTCTTAAAATGTCATTAACTTTGTAATGTTTTTTTTTATTTATTTTCAGCTACAAGAAATCGGCCATTAACCTTGAAAATGGTAAATGCATAAGCCCATGACTGCCACTTCCTTAAAGCATAAAGCATGATAAAACTTTTATTGATATGTGATATCGATACGTCCTTTAATAAAAAACTTTTTTTAAAACAGAGAAATGTTTTTTGTTTATTTTTTAATTCAAACATAAATTAGGAATATTAAAAGCGAACATAGTAGCTCAGTACAAAGCATGTAAATTACAGGTTTTCGTGTTCAATGCGAAAAATGTCTGCCCAGCTCATGTTTGCTTTTTGTTCAATGACTCTGCCTGGACTCTGCTCCGAGCAGAATTTCTGCATTGCTTTTGAGGTAGAACAGATTTGTGAGAAACGTCAAAATCAGTTGTGGTTGCAAATTAATTGTTTTGTCGTCGAAGTGAAAAGTTGTTTGTTGATAATTAAATAGAAGGAATCGAATAATCTTCTGATAAAGGGCAATCGGCTGTTGTAAAAGTATTTAACAGTAAGTACATGATTAATGTTCATTAATTCCAACAATCGAAAATTAAGTTGTTATTTTTGACAACTAACATATGGCTGTATTTGTCTGTTCTACCTTTGATCTGACATTTTGTACAAATTTGTTTTGCTCTGCTTAGCCTTTTTTCTCATTGTACATAGCTAATGATATGAAGTTAAGACTAGACTGCATTTCAATTCTATATATGCATGACCACATCTAAATAAACAGACTATCAGAGTCAAAGCATCAGCTTTGTCAATTAAATACAGATACAAAAATCACGACAAAAACAAAACAAAACTGTAGAATTTTCCATGAGGACCGGCCACGCGTGCTCATAATAGTGTGAGAATCTTACTCACTAAAAACACCTCCATTCAAAATACTTTATCAAGCAGTTTTAATTTGAAATATTTAATCACGTTTGACAGGAAACATCCCAGCGGAATATCTGTTTTACCGAGAAGAACATGAGGTTACATCTTATAGTGGTAATTCAAAAGGTTTCATCCTAAGTAGTAGCGTCATGGCAGTTGCCGAGAAGGCGTTGTTGTTTCCTTGTCTCGTTGAGAACAATACGCCAAGTACCTGTCAACACGCATATTTTGTCGATAGCTCGTTGAAGCTTATTTGTTGCGGACTGAATCGAGCTGTCTACAGCTAATATGGCCATATCATCCGCCATATCGTCGGTATCCGTTCTTGCGGTATATCGCGAGTGTATAAAAGAAATAAAATCGGACTAAGAAGTCTTCCCGCCGCGATTTCTTTGAATTCGGATTACTCGTTCCCTTGTTTAACACGAAAGAGTCTGTCCGCTAAATAAGAGCTAAGGATCTCAAAAAATTGTTTTGGGAGAGCTTTTTTAAGTTTATTATTTAATACCGTATGCCATACCTTGTCAAAGGCCTGAGGGACATCAAGTGCTCCTCAAGTGCTTTTTGAATTTCGTTGGTTACTTTGTAAACCTGATCAATTGTAGAGTGCGCTGTTCTGAATTCAAATGGTGATCCGGTATTAGTCGGCGTTCTTCGATAATTAGATGGAATCGCTTTGAGTTTTTCAAATATCTTCGAGATTATTGGTAAAAGCGATATTGGTCTATAGGATTTTTTTATCATATGGAACTGCATGTGCAGGATAAACCTACTCTAACTAACGTATCTCTACATGAGTGATTGAGATTTTACCTCTCAACACAGTAGCGCTGTGAATTATAGGCCACTGTAGGGTAACACTTGTCTTATTTGATAATTGTCATATTCGGTGGTTGGAATAGCATCTTCAACTAACGTTTCACGTTTCAACGTCCCTTCAAGTTGTTCGGCAAATATTTCGGTCTTTTTTCTGCTTTCGCCGGGTGGGTAGCCCCTGCGTCTTTGGCTTTTTCAAGCCTTTCACAACTTTCAAAAGCGAGATTCGTCTTTAGGCTTTCGAATTTTAAAGTCATATCATCCCTCATACTTAGTTTTTGTTCAATAATGTCCGCACGATTGCAATAACTTTCTCTATAGTATACTAACGTATACGAGAAGAAAAAAAAAAAAAAAACAACAGCGCTGTAGGTATTAAGGCCTTCCCAATAAACTTTTTTTATTACCAGATCAAATAAAATCTATTGGCTATCTCAAGCACGCTTACCAATAACAAAATTAATGTACAGCTTTATCTAATCAACTTGGTTATGTTGTAAATTCTTAGTTCTCTGCATGTACCTTATGAGTGTTGCCATTACACCTTTTTAGTAGTATTGACTAAGAAAAATTCATTCCAATTACTTCAGCCAGAAGCAGTCAAATACATATAAATAAAGAACAGATACCCATAGTTGATGGGATGTTAAGATTCCAAAGTCCTAACTCTATTAATTTGTTTTTGTTGTTTTTAAGATCATATAAGTAATTCTGTTCTTAAAATATATCTACCGATTTAGGAGAATATATCTTTCAATTTTCATAACTCTAACATCAGTAGTTCGAGTTAGTTAGTCAATTAGGATAATAATACATTAAGGTCATCACAAAACGCGAACAAAATTATAAACGTGAACAAATTATTAACAGTTGTCAAATGAATACGAATTATGACGTTTTCGTTTGGTAATCCGGAAGAGCACTCCGATCCGGGATGCCAATCGAACAAGCAAGCATATTTCATTGGAATTTGAAATGTAAATGCCGTTGTATTTGTGTATATGAATTTCCATCCGCCTCACTACCAATCTGATGACGATGAAGGGGGTGGAAGACAAATAATATTAGCCAATGTAATATGTTTATATTACACCTAGTATTATTTCATTATTTGTTTAGTTAAATTTGGTAATAACTTTAAGCTAATCTCGTCAAAATTGTAGAATTATTAAATGCATCAGTAACAAATATGACAATCAAAGCCAGAAGTAAATTTCTCTTCTTTCCTGGAGAGAAACTGTCATTTAAGTACCAAATGAACACTTTCAGAAGAGTCCGTAAGTCTTCCGCACTACCAACGGAAAACGACATTTAACTCGAACATATTTGAAAGGCGCGGACAAAACTGTAAGAGTATTATTTCAATATGTCATGATGGAAATATAATACTCTTAACATTTGCACGTACTTTTGTGGGGAAAAATTTAAACCTTAAATCATCAAAACAAGACAGCGTAAAGTTTAAGCAAGGTTATCATGTTTGAAACCGGTTAACCAATACCATATTTATTTGTAAATACATATTTCTTTATTTGATAGTCCGTTTAAAATATTCTTATCGTAGTTAGGGGGGTTTTTTTTAAAACTACATATATGTTCGGTTTATTCTTCTTATAAACTCGTTCCTTTAAGCTTTAGTCAAAAATTGAAGGCATTTCGTTTTTATTCAGTTTCGTTTTGATTAAAAAGTTATTTCGTTGAATGAAGTAATATAATTTGTGTTGGCTTGTGCATTTCGTAAAATGTTTTGTTTATTTTTTAAGTCACTTGTGACGTAAAAGTAGTAGTCTTCAAGATATTGCTCTTGATTAGATTTACATCGCTTACATTTTCTTCATATAAAGGAATTTTTTAAATTCCTCGTTTACTTTTTTAGACTTAAGACTAATATAGTTGAAGTTAAATTGACTACCAGGTCTCAGTTCTTGTGGGTTGGTACACTGAGTGCCACTTTTTTTGACGCGATTGTGATTATTATATTTTGCATACTTGTTGAAAGTGTAGAACAAAATACGTGTAAAGAGGTGATAAATATAATTTATGACATTTCAATTTAGTGAACTGATTGATATTTCATTTATTCCTGGAGTGGTACAAATATATACATAAATGTCTTTTAGTCAACCTCTTTTAAATCACAACGCGTAAGCAAGGCGCATCAATAGTAGCACCATATCGTTTTATTGAAATTGTCGGATTATTACTGATTGTCAAATCTGAAGATTATCTTTCATATTTAATTACATTTACTCATACACAACTTATCTATTGCTGTTTTTCTATCTAGTAATACTTCTATCGACAGATCTTTGCAGAAAAGTAAGTAACCATTTAGTCCATACATTATTGCATACTTTTAGGATTACATTTCCGTAATAAAATGGATTTTACTTCCGTTATAATGCGAATTTTACCTTCAAAGCACCAAACTTGAAGAAAAAACAAATACAAAAATAATAGAACGTAATGGAATGTGATTTATAATGCCAAATTGTTATAATGAAGGGTCAAAAGGGAAAATTTGTTCGTAACACACGATTTTCGTATTCACTAATATTTATTTGAATTAACTTTATTTTAACAAAACACCAAACAAATGTGCTTATTATTATTCTTAAATGGAAACAGTTGAATTAAAACCTGCACTTCCTACTTAGTCGGTACTTCTTCCCCGAAGTTTCCCCTGGATTTTAAAATAGTTATGAAGTACTTGAACTTTTGCCAAAATTTTAATTTCTTCTCCTTGGACAGAACGTGTGCAACGTGGTTAGCTCGGATTAAGTCAATTACTATGCGGATATCCTGTTGCAGGAACAAATCGTAAGGTTATACTTCCGTTGGAGAATTCGAGTGTAAGAACGTTTGAGCGCTTTTTGTTTAAGTCTACTAAGTCGTTTATCATCCTACTCGTACGAATGACATAGTCTGGACGAACCTCTACTTGCACATTCGTAGGTGGATGGTATAGGGCGGTGAACTTATGTATGAAATGATATTAGACTAATTCTTGCTAATTAATGCTTTCAATTAATGATTGGTAAATAATGCTTTCAAAAGTCGCATTGTCAAAGACACTCCTAATATCAATAGAAATGACCAGCCAGATTTACCACATGAGGACCAGAGTTGGGCTTAAGTCGGGGGCCTATTGACATGATATAAAGGTGCGAAAATTTAACGCTCGGTGGATGTTATTTTAATTTCTTCATTCTTAGATCATGTGGGTGCAGGGGCTTAGTGGTTAAGTGCGTTGGACCACAAATCCCGGCCCGTACCGCCTTAGGTCCCTCCATTCGTGTCAAAAATACAATGGTTGGAGAAACTAGGCTTTAGGCCCTGTATGGGCGGTTATGTCTAATATATATATATATATAGGGTGTCCGCCGGGAAGGTATACTTCTTTGTTTTGCCGCCATTTTGGTAAACATTAGTCTTGACAGTTCATATTTGGCAGTCGTGAAGTAGACACGTGACAAATTTATTATGGAAAAATATTCGATAAACCAAAGTGTTTTAGTCGTTAAAACATTTTATCAAAATCAATCATCGATTACTGTGACGATGAGAAAGTTCCGTGTAATTTTTGGGAGAAACAACGTGCAAACAAAACGCACTATTTATCGTGTAGTGAATGATTTCGAAGAAATAGGGTCTGTAGGTGATAGGCCCAAGCATGGACCACAACGTGCTGCAAGATCGGCTGAAAACATTACTGCTGCTCAAGGAAGTGTTCAAAACAATCCATCAACCTCAATTCGACGCCGTTCAAGCTCAGGAGCTTGGTCTTCAAAGAACCACTTTGGCGAAAATGTTGCACAAGGATTTGCATTTGTTTCCATTTAAGATTCAGTTGATACAAGAACTTCTTCAACAAGGCGATTTACGTCGCCGTACATATGCCAATAGGATGTTACAGCTAGCCCATGACAACCCCGATTTTCATAATGAGTGACAAAGGCACATTTTCATTTGAATGGATATGTGAATAAATAGAATAGTCGGATCTGGGCAATGGAAAACCCTCAAATTATTCATCAGTCACCTTTGCATCCATTAAAAGTTACAGTCTGATTTGGAATTTGGTCAGGAGGAATCATTGGACGTTACTTCTTTGAAAATGAAAACGGCGTAACGGTCACTGTGAATGGGGAGCGATATCGTGATATGATTGAAAACTTTTTAACGCCACATCTTCATGCTTTCGGCTTGATTAACATGTGGTATCTCTTGCCACAACAAGTTATTCCAAGAAATGGTGATGTTGATTGGTCTCCACGGTCGCCTGATTTGACTGCTGCGGACTTCTTTTTGCGAGGATATCTGAAAAGCAAGGTTTATGCAAACAAAAGGGCTCGCATTTGTGAGACTAAAAGAGACGGACTTTTACCTGATATTATATTCCATACATAATTGCCGACATTAAATAAAACATTTATCAATATAAGATCCATTCTCTTTCATTTAATCAAATATTATAAACAAACAAAGTAGTATACCTTCCCGACAGACACCTTGTATATTTTAGAGCACTTTTTTATGACACCGTTACTACATCAAAACCAAAAGGAGAATTTATTGAACAAAACTTCTTCGCATAAATTCATCTTATATCGTTGTTTTCCCATATAAAAACGGGGAAAACAACTCAGAACCTACAAAGGCAAAATGTTATAGTTCTTGATTAGTTGTTAACAAATTCTTATTGATTTAACGTAACACTTAAAATTATATTGAACATTTCCTCTCCATAATAATTTCCAACGCTTAGGGCAGGTTAAAAGGGGTCTAATGGTTTTCGCTTTATGTATTAATATAATTATTAAGCCAAAGTCGTTTAAATAGACATGTTTAATTAAACCTTCCTAAAGGTGCGATTACACGGCCAATTTTGGGAGTCATTTAAATGACACTGTGACGTCAGGAAAAAATTGCGCACTAGAGCGACATTGCTACGCTTCGTCATTGGTGAAAAAATGGCGATCACACGCAATGACTAACATTGTCATTTTTGTCCCAAAATCAAATGACGGACGCTACGAGTCATTTAAAATTTTCCGTTAAATGACGAGCGAAAAAATGGTGATCACATGGTAATGACATGCCTTATTAAATGACAAATGTCTCCTTTAATTACCAATGACAAAAATATTATTAGTACAATTTTTTTTAATTAAAAAAAATATTATTTTTAAAAAATTTCCAAAAAAACCTTTTGCGATGATGGTGGAAACTGCGGAGACGGCGTATTTAACAGCGTGTGTAAAAAAAATTAGCCATTAAGAAATTATTTATATTTTCTTCTCAACCCGTATGATATGGGCCTTAAATAAAAGGGTTTGACGAGTAGAACCAAATGCGCTACGTGACTTCATACACTCGGAGGTCCTTGGAACATCGAAAAAAAAATCACGTATTAAATTGCTGTTGCTATGAATTTTCACTCGGAAGTCCTTGGACTTCAAAAAAGGTCCTTAAATACTTTAAAAAGGACATTTCTCAAGAATGTTGATATTTTCTTGTTCTACTATCAAAACCTTTCATTTAATGTCCATATTATGTGTGTGGGGAAAAAAAAGCATTCCACCATTTGCAATTGATGGTGACGTCACATAACAACAGAACCACAACAATAAGAAAACAGTTTATTAATTATTATGTCCTTTCGCCAAGAGACAAAAAACCAAATCATCACAGATATCATATTAAATCCTCCGTCATTTGTCATTTGCGTAGGAAAATGGCATAGCTGAAATTTGGTGCCTTGTCATTTTTTAGAGGCTGCCATTTCAATGACACAACAGCCAGAGCGATCACATGGCCATTTGTTTCCGCCATTAAATGGCACAAAAATCATGTCATTTGGTCATTTCATGTCATGCCAAAAATGGCGATCATCACACGAGCGTCATTTAAATGACTCGCAAAAATGGCCGTGTAATCGCACCTTTACAATCTCCAGCTTAAAGTTTGTTTTTTTTATTTTTAGAAAACAAACGAAGTAGTCTGAATCAAGAGAAAAAAAAAGTCCCTGGCCTCATCGTGTAAAAAAAATTTGAGTACGCTTAAAGTAAAATATGATTCAAGATGATTTTGAAAATGAAAATGATCTTATTCCTCCAACTTCGACGTTGAAAGGGAATATTGTTCCTGGAAGTACAATGAATCATTACCGAGTCTGACTGTCCTAGGTTTCTCCCCCAAAATCACATTCAATCTGCAACCCCTTCGGCCAAAAACGCCACAAGATAGCTTAGTGCAAATTTACAATATTCTTGTCAGAAATTAAGGTGCGTGGCAGCGTATGCAACATTCGGTGGGACCCCCGCTTGTTAGTCCAACGAACTACCCACTGAGCAACTGCACCCACATCTCGTTTTAATCACATGTAAAAAATCAACAAACACTGATCAAGCTGTAGTTCTGTCAAAAATGATGTACACCTACTAATGTTAACCGTTCTCAAAACCGTAGTGTTGCTTCGGCTCTCCACCATATAATACATGTGTGTGGCTTGATTAATATATTAACAGTATACATACAATAATTAATTTTCATCGAAAACTTAATAATTATCGATAGAAATGCATTGTAAACAATCACAAATTAAGCACTGCTGGTTTCGATCTGCGAACATTTAAGCCACATCAATATTTATGTATATAAGAAAAGAAAGTAAATCTTTTATTTTTTTAACCAAAAGCAATCGACGATCTGCCAATATTTGATTAGAAATTTGATCACTCATCTAAAAGCGAAAAACAAGTTTTTTTTTTGTTGTTTAACGGACTTACGACCCAAACGATGTTATCTAATCATCTCCTTTGATAAAGTGTTAAAAATTAGTGATTGCGGTGTTGTAGAACGTCGAAGGTGTTTCTTATTTCGGATAGTTAACAATGAAGCCGTTAGCCATAATTGTGTCGTCAATTTTACTACTAATTTCGATCTTAACATTGGATTTAGTCAGTGCTGTAGACTATCGCCTATCAAAGGATGTCTATCCATTGAGTTATAATATTTCAATAAAGCCATACTTTCTACCAGAGGATGGAGATAAAAAGCTCACATTTGATGGAGAGACATCGATCATCATTAGCAGCAGTACAGCTGGTGTTCGGGAATTTGCTATACATGCCGCATACATGGATTTCAGTGAATTGGATATATGGAACGGGAATGGGTTAAATATGCAATTTACATGGGAATACGAAGCCGAAACGAACAAAATTTTCCTTCGACTTGAAGAGGATTTGCGTGCCTTTGAAAATTACACATTGACCTCCAAGTACAAGGGACGCATTTCTACCGGAATGGACGGACTCTATGAAACTAGTTATACTGATGAGGAGGGCAATGAAAAGTAAGTTGATAATGTATGTAAGTAATTTAACTATTCAAAACCTGTCGCTGGTAGTGTACAAAATTGGTTTCTAGGTAAATTTGTTTGTGCTCTTTCAGTGGACAGTGCGCCCTTATCCCGCTTTTAAATAAATTAACAATTATTAGGAGCCAACAGCACATAGAAAGGCTAGGACTATGTTCCTTTATTTAACCAATGTGTTGAATTTTTGGCACAAGTACGATGAACGACGAATTTCAGAAACTTGTCCTAATACTCTTGATGTTTGAATCTTGTCGGGATACTGGGGTAGTAAATAACTGACGGTAGTAATGCCGAGAATTAAAGCATGGAGCCTCAGTAGTCCAACGTACTAAACAATGAGCTACTGCGCCTGCAACAGGGTTCAACAAATTTTTGTGGGCTATTTACTACTTGGTTTCTAGTTTTATTTCAGTAGAATTAAATTGAATGAATGATTTCTTTTCTTTTTAGGGTTCTCTGCAGTTCTTCTACGAACCCTACACAATCAAAATAAATGACAATACTGTGCCTTCTTAAATCCATTGAAAATCGCCAATGAATAATTTTTCGTAGTATTTATTTACCCACTGAAGGTGTGTTAAAAGCATGATGAATTTATTCTATTTCTCTCCGTAATCATGCACATTTAAAGATCGAAAACCATTTTGTAAAGCATGGTTTTTGTGGTTGGTCCTTATTTTCCGTAAGCCTACAGCTTACGTGTTTCAATATTTTAGTTTGCGTAAGCTCATTAAAGTCTATTTTGGTTCTATATCTTTACCTGTTATATTACAAATATTTTTTTCTAATATGACGATATATTCGTTTTAGTATAATAGAATGAATAAGCCGGACATTCATTAAATAAATTTAAGAGATCAACGGTCAGTTACTAGCTTTCATGCTCTATCCTTCATTTGGTAGTAGCCCGCCGGTAGCAATGCTTAAATTCAAGAATCACATACAAAGATTTGTTCAATGACGTATAGTTCATGAACGGCCGAACGCTGTTAATGTCTACAGTTCCAGGAATGTGTTCCTTACGGCCGACTTGCACAAATTTTTCTTTACAGCAATAAAATGAGAATAAGCAGAATACTAATATTTAGTAGATTTCAGCCCATATGAAGAAAAATTTAGACTTTGCCCTCGGCTTCTGATACTGATAGAATAAGAATGCTAAAAAATGTCTAAAATCGAGTAGTTTCTGAAATAACCCAACACTATCCTTTTGTCATTTTCTCCACTATCCCGAATTTTCCATAGTAAGATTTACTGAACTGACATTACAACGTTTGAAAGAATTTTTAAGTAGTTGTTAGAGCCAGCTGCTTATAGTTTTTAACGCTTAACGATGGCTTGGCGTTTTCAACGTAGTTCAATGATCCATTTGGGTGGAGCAGTATTATACACTCATTCGCTGACAGAATAATAGTTGTATAGCTTGCATTTTGTCCTCCGAGACAGTAATTTCGTAGAGTTAATGTTTACCCAGATGTCCTTTTTTTTATAATGTACGCGCACTATAAGTATTTTGGATACCCTTATAATGAAGTAACACAGTGCGGCCATTAGGAAAGTTGAGGATTAGGAAAAAGGAGATACCGATGTACGTTGGTTTTAAATGTCTGTATCCTATAATGTGTAGGAAAAGCAACGGGTAAAATAAACATTCCACATTCGTATTGTACGGTTAAGAAACGAATCCTTGTATTTTACTGTCCGTCCGTCCGAATATAGGCTTAAGGGTTAACTGATGTGCATTCCTAGCATGGCGTGTATTGCGGTTGAATGCAACTGGCTATTTTGTTTGATCACTTATGGTGGAAGCAGCGATAAAACAACGATAGGCAGGAGACATTGCGATATTTGATACCATATATTTTATTTTGTTCGGAAGCCACACTAGTATATGCCGATTAGTCTGTTGCAGAAAGGATTGTGAACGTGCACACGGTACGTATATGTCTCCATTCATAAGGAAATATTTTCCCCTTTTATCGTCCGTCCAGGGTTTTTTTTTACACTCACGCGACCTTCAGTTCTTTTATGCATTATGTAATATAATTGCGAACGTCGGCATTTGCAAACATTTTTCAGTTTTATTATTTATAAAATACTATCAATTATTCTCTTCACAACCTTAGGTTAGCTGCACCTATACGAGAAACAATTTTAAATTTCAGTCACTCACGATGACTTCATATAAAAATGTGAGTACTGTCTGTGCCGATGAAATAAAATACTTTCTGATACATCACAATTGCAACGGTTCAACTTAAAAAGTCACTGAAAATATGCTCACAAAAAACCATGTCTATTTCATAAAAATTACGAACTCATTATCCGAAAAAATCGCACGAGTTGTATAAAAATGTTACGTATACGCCATCGTTGTTTTTCTCTGTGATTGAGATACATGCGTACGTATATAAAAAGACATCGATGATTCATATGGCTTGGTAAGGTAAATACCAATCACATTGTTCGTAAGTACGAACTTTATTTATTATTACTTATAATTCCTGCGTAAATACTTTAACCTAGGGTCCTGATTCCATTAGTTCTTGCAAATTGTACTTAATAGTTTTTAATTCATTTTAAAAACATGGTTATTGCAATTCCTTAAAACTCCAAGTATAAGCAAGCTTATACTTGCAGGGTTGACTCGCTGAATAAGTTAAATGTATAATATGTAAGCAGTCAGATGGCAAGTGATAGGTGACAGGTGACAGCTACTATGTGGCAACATTAGTAAGTCACAGTAAAAGTGATCATCCTGATCTTCCTACCCGCGTATCGGGCCAAATACAGTAAACATGTTCTTTAACTTATGCGAAATCATTTCGTATCGAGAACACATGAAACAAAATATTCCGCTGTTTCTCGCATCTGGACAAAGTGTTTCTGTAAAAGTGTTTCCAGTGAAAAAAATCATGTGAAATAACAAAACTACACAAGTAAATCATATTTTATTTTATTCTTTATTACTAATAAAAATTCCTTTACTCAGTTCTAACTCCAAACCGATGGAATAAGACTTAACTCACGAGTTCAAAATTCTGACGTTCAGTTATAAAATTTAAGGAAATCTATTATTATTTTATTACAATCAGTAAATTTTGTTTTTGTCTATGAAGCATATCTGAAATTAAATGTAAACGAATGACTGTTCCTTAGTTTTAAGATTGGAAAGTGGACAATAAAAATAAAGAATCGTACAAAAAAACGAAGGAGAAGTGAGGAATTTTTGAAGAAATAAAAAAAAAATGTTTTCATTTGTTGAGTTGAGTTAAGCTAACTCACAGTTGAAAAACGTCAGTTATCCTCATTTTTTTTTTTATTTATAACATTTTACACTTAACTCAACTCATGACTTTAGGTAACTCACCATTAACTCAAGTTTATTAATACGGGTGTAAGTGTTCAAAGCGTTTTTATATGACCAAAACTGTAAAGGGAATTTAAAAAATTAAAAACAAACAAGCTTGGTGTTGCTTTAATAACAAGGACCGAAATACGATGAGGATTCGAAGAAGATTCTTAATGCTCTAAGCCATATGATTTAAGCACAAAGCAATACTTGTCGTACAAGTCCCTAATGGTGTTCAACGAGTAGGGAGTAGCTTTATTCCCGATCCTTATGGAATCACAAAGGACCAATACTGGTCTTAGTGTGTAGTCTCTTATGCCGACAGCCACTTCAACCTAACCTAACCCCAATGGCGTGTGTCTGCATCTCTTTATTTCTTTGCCTCTGGATCCTTTCAAAGAGCAATTGGACAGGATTTTATAACACCCTTGAATACAACTATGATCTCCCCGCTTTGGACATGAATTAGATGCAAAGATAAGTATAAAACGGAGCTAAGTTACTTAGAACATTTTATGACAAAAACTGGGTTCCCCGCAGTAATTTGAGCAGTATACAGAAATGCAGAAATAGATGAAAATGAGAAAGCTTATTTTGGTTTAATTCACGGTCGAAAAGTACCTCGATGTGAGAGCTACAAAACATGGCTACAGTATACTACATATCCTTATATATAATAAAGATCTGAAAGAGTTGTCAAAATTAATGTCATACTTCATTTAAAGTAATCATGTTCATATATAACTTTCGTAGTCATAGTGTTCTTCAACTTCGTTCGATTTTTCCATGTATTTGAACAGAATGTTTAAAGCTCTGTCATCTCAACAGCAGCATTGGCATCACTGTACCTAATACAACGTTCGTACGTAGTTTTAGATTACATCACTATTTTATTACTACTAAAATATTTTTTTAAAAGTAATTAAATTTAAAAAGTCTTGTAACAAAAATATTTGGACAGAATATCTGGAGCTACACTGCTCCAGAACGCGGAATATTGGTGACTATTTATTTGAGCAATAATCGGTCGGTGACTTTGGCACAACGTTAATTTCGTCGCAGATTTCCTAGCCGTCCAACGCCTACTGGTGAAACACTGCGACGTTTAGCCGCTCGCCTCAAAGAGACTGGCACAACACGAGATGCTGCCAGGCGTGGCAGACCCCGGAGTAGCCGTTCTGCAGAGAATATTGCTGCTGTAGCCGAAGATGTCATGGAAGCGCCGTCGACATCAACCAGACGACGTGCCACGCAAATGGGTATCAGTCAACGGTCTTTACAGCGAATTTTGGTACAAGAGTTGAAGATGTTCCCGTACAAAGTGCAGACGGTGCATCAGCTGTTAGCTGCTGACCGCCAATCGCGTCTAACATACGCTCAAGCCATCCTTAATCACCACCAAGAGGAAGATGATTTTTCATCAAAAATAATCATGAGTGATGAGGCCCATTTCCATCTTAGCGGGTACGTAAATAAGCAAAATGTATGCTTCTCGGGCACTGAAAATCCGCGTGTAACCCACGAAGAGCCATTACACCCGCTCAAAGTCACTGTACGAGTTCACAACGAGTTCTTTTTGCCGCCACTTGATGAATTGGGATTGGAAAACATGTGATTCCAACAGGACGGCGCAACGGCACACACTGCACGTGCCACAACCGATATGCTGAAGGATGCATTTCCCCGGCGCCTAATCTCCCGTTTTGGCGATTTGCACTGGCCAGCAAGATCGCCTGATTTGACCGCTCCAGACTTCTTTTTGTGGGGCTTTTTGAAGTCGCGGGTTTATGTCAACAAGCCTCAGACTCTTGCAGCTCTTAAAGACAATATCCGTCAAGAATGTGAGGACCTATCAAATGACAATCAACTGTGGCGGCGGCCATTTACATGACATCATATTCTCGACTTGATGTAAAAAAAATTAAAAGACCAAATAAAAATAATCCACAAGAAGAATCAAAGTTTTTAATTTTTTTTTTCTAAATTACAGCCAAAAAACATCGGAAGGTTATTTTTGCGCCACCTTGTATTTTTGAGCTGAAACACTGATGTTCAGCTAGTACCTTTATAAATAAGACAACCTTAACTACATTAGCAAAACGTATAAAACTATTTCTACTTTCGACTTACAGATTTATGGTATCGACACAGTTGCAACGCATTGATGCCAGAAAAGTGTTCCCATGCTTCGACGAACCCGGCTTTAAAGCGGTCTTCACATTGCATATTAGCCGTCCGAATAACTTGAGGTCTTACAGTAACACAGCACTAATTAGCACCACCATTGACGAGTAGATGACATTTGAAATTATCTATTACAAAATAATAACTATTTATTTCTATTTTAGAACTGACTCTTCTCGTTATGTTGATCACTTTGCTGAAACGCCGTTAATGTCCACCTATCTGGTGGCAGTTGTTATAGCCGATTATAAGACCCGTGGAAGTGATAGCCTTCGTATAATATCGCGACCAGAATACCATGACAAAACAGAATTTAGTTTCAATGTGACAGAAAAAATACTTAACAAATACAATGATCTGTTCGCCTACAAGTACAGTGATCTAGGAAATCCACTCTTTCAGAAGCTTTCGCTGTCAAAATTTCCACATAACGGAATGGAGAATTGGGGCCTCATGATTTACAAGTTTGTAGTTTAACTATTTGTAATTTTTACTTATGTATCTGTATCCATTTCACACAGAGATGATGTCTTAATTTTCGAGGATGGCAACACTGATCTGAGTGGTAAACAACACACAATAACAATCATATCGCATGAAACATCGCATAGCTGGTTTGGCGATGCAATCACATTTGAATGGTGGGGTTATTTTTGGCTAAATGAAGGATTTGCTAGATATTATCAATATTTTGCCTCTCATTTGGTAAATACATACATCGATCAAACGACTAGGTAAAATGTTCTAAGTACATTTTTTTAGGTTTATCCGGAATATGAATTAGATAAGCAGTTCGTTGTCGATCAGTTGCAGTATATCTTCAATATTGACGCCGTAAGTTCTACGCAGCCCTTAAGTGAACCTGATGTCGCTTCACCATCAGAAATAGCTAGAAAATTTAGCTCTATAACGTATGTGAAAGGAGCTACTATCATACGAATGTTGAGCAATGCAATGTCGGAGGTGAATTTCCAAGAGGCTATGAAGCACTACATCGTCGATAAGTGAGTGTAACTAATACGTAACGTGAAGGAACGTATTTTAATTTAAAGTAACCTTCGCTTTCAGTCTTAGCCGATCGGTTATTCCATCGGACCTATTGAAATGGTTAAAATCATTTTGGCCCTCATCACCCACCGTGGATGTGGAAGAGTTTTTTTACGACTGGACAGAACAAGAGGGTTTTCCACTGTTAAAAGTCAATCTTGCCGATGACAATTCGAGTGTAACATTACAACAGCAGAGATACCTTCTGAATGCGGAAGATGGAAGCGATCCAAATATTCGATACACGATTCCACTAACTTATACGACAAGTGCAGAAGCAAATTTCACCGACACCTTCCCAGTTGAATACTTTAATAAGGATCAAAAAGAGGTTACCGTACATTTTTCAAAATCTGTCGACTGGTACATATTTAATATCCAGCAAACCGGTTACTATCGCGTTATGTACGACAACAAGTCTTGGCACATGCTGAAGAACGCCCTCTATGAGGAAAATTGGTCGGGAATTCACGAGATTAATCGGGCTCAATTTATTGATGACTTATTAGCTTTTGCTCGTGCTGCGTTGCTGGACTATGATTGGGTATTCAAAATTCTTGAGTATTTGGAAACTGAAATTCAGTACACGCCTTGGGAAGCGGCTTTTACTGGTTTCAATTTTGTTGGTCCATTTTTAACTGTCGAAGAACATAAGGATTTTGGCAATTATATTTTACTTATAACAGAAAAGATTTTCAACAAGTTGGGAGTTGCGGCAGCGGGAGCAAATGAACCCGTGCTAGATGTTTATAACCGGAAGAACGTTGTGAATTTTAATTGTAAATATGGAAGAAGATCTTGCACTTTAGAAGCAAAGTCAATTTTGAGGAATTTTTTAAATTACGGAACTGCCATACCAGTGGATATTCGTGGCACAATTTACTGCAGTGCGATGAGAGATGGATCCGCAGAGGACTTTGACCAACTTCTCAGCAAATTCAAGTTGGAAAAAGTCCAGCAAGAAAAACTTAGAATGAGATATGGACTCGGCTGTGTTCGAAACTCGGAAAATATAGAAAAGTTCTTTGAAGTAGTTCTCAGTGATGCGGTGCCAGTGGCGGAAAAGGATGTAGCTATAGCTCCATTATATAAGGAGAATCCGGAGAACGTGTGGCCCGTTTACAAAATGGTCACCTCGCGATATGAAGAAATCGCAGAGGCGTAAGTACCTATTAACTTTTTCAAAACAGCAGGATTTAATATTGACTTTCTTGTAGATTTGAGGGCTGGACAAGCACTGCAAATCTTATTAGTAGCATTGCCGACCGATTGACGACAGCCGACCAAAGAGACGATTTTCAAGAGTTTGTTGAAGAAAACCGCGATCAATTCGGCATATCGTCCGATGTTTTAGATTACGCCCTCCAAAAGGTCGATAACAACCTTAAATGGGCCGAGGCGCACTTGGGCCCATTACGCGTGTACCTTAAATCAAAAAATGATGCTTCCGCAAAATGTTTCGCAAATGTATTTGTACTTACTTTAGCTGTGGTATTGTATGTGTTTGTTTAAATAAATACGATGTGCTTTCAAAAGGATTGCGCATGGCAAGATAGACGATTTCGCAATTTTCTCTGTAACATTAAAATGTCTAAAATGCCTCAACACTGATAGAATAAAGATTCTTGTAAAAAGTCTCTTAGCCAAACATTGAATTGTCTACTACTTTGTGCTTTTAACAATTAAATGCAGTTCTGGCTTTAATAACGCGGACTAAAGAAGCATTATGTTGTAAACTATTGGCTGCCACGGAGAGTCAAACTTACGGGGACAAATGGAATCACATGCCGTGCGAATAAAAGTATATGACCTTAAACGATCTAAGAACTTAAACATTGGCACTTACCATAATTATTATTACTGGACACTTCTCATAGGCAAGCATGCAACAAGGCTTGACACATTCTCAAACAATTTCTGCAGAAGTTACATGGACGAAGAGGAGGAGCAAACGATCCTCTACATGTACATTAATATTAGGTCTTCTTCGCATCGTCAAAAGCTCCAATTGGTTTAACGGGTTTGGTGGAGCATTGGTCTAAGTGTGTCGGTTTTTTTGTTGTCAGTCTCTTCTACCTAACTTAACCTAACCTATATTTTTACATAACAGAGTATTGTTCAAATGTTGTTTGAAAAGTAATTAAAGCCTGCTCAGTTATTATTGCAATGTTTAAGGGAAGCAACCTAAGAAACTCGTCAAATGACAATGACAGTCAACGTTTTTATACAAGCTCAATAGTAAGGCAAGCCTTAAAACTTCTGAATCTCACAAATGCAACAACACAAGCATTTGATTGGCCTCAGTGATAAAGAGATACTCAACTAGAAGGTCTGCAGATATATTTTCAGGTCAAACGGGCGAACTCCACAAGCGGAAGAGCAGGGCTGCAGTTAAAGTTGGAGGGTTATGATTTCAATAATTCTGATGTCATGATTCTCTTCAAATAAACATTTTTCAATTACAATTGACATTAAAACAATTCATTTTTTTATTTTATTTTTGAATAGGTGAATAAACTTTACAAAGTAACGGTGCATATTGTGCGTAAAATCAACATACAGTTATTATTCCATTATTGAAGCTTGTAAATTTTTTTAATTAATTTTTGAAGATTGTCTCTTATTGAAGCGATCCACAATCGATGCCTCTTGGAATTTCAATTGGATCAATATCAAAACATAGTTTCCTATTCCAAGGAAGAACTGAAACAAAAAGAAGCATTATTAAGTAAATTAGAAGTATATTTTATTCACTGCTTAGTTTCTTAGTCAACATAATATATGCCGTTAAAAATGTAATACCTTAATGCTATACTCATAAAAAAGGAACAAATAAAACTTGAATTCGACCACCAAGGCCTAACGCCAAAATTAGTTTATTTTGAAACGAGTGTCTACGTGTCTACTAAGATCAAACTCAAGAAGACTGCTAAACTAGAGCAGCGAATTTTCTAACATAACAAGGATTCCATACTATACTACAATATTCACGATTAGACCGACAAATGCAAAGAACAAACATTTAAGAGTATGATGATCCGAAAAGTATTTATAGTTTGGCTTTAATTTTTTTTTATAAATAAAACACGTTTGTTCTGCTTTTGGATTATTTGTATTTCTTCACATTCTTTACGGATATTCTCTTTGAGGGCTTCAAGAGTCTGAAACTTATTTACAAAGATATACGTGACTTACAAAAAAAACAACAAAAAGAAGTCTGAAACGGTTAAATCAGACCATCTTGCGGCCAGTGCAACTCGCCAAAACTAGAGATAGGGCTTTTTCGCTCATGAAGATTTTTGAAAAGTTATCTACAACGGCTTCTTCAATATCGAATAACGAAGATGCAAATTTATCTCCGATCCGGGATGCAAATTTTTTGAATTTGAATTTGTATTTCTGTATCTGTATTTCCAACCGCCTCAGTGGCAAACTGATAACAATTAAAGAAAAATAATATTGTATGTTTGTTTTATACCTAATATTATTTCTTAATTTGCTTATTCAGCAACAAAATTGACATATATGTATATCGGTTATGACGGTTGAATGTGTGCGTGCTTCTGGTTTTGATTCTGAAATCAAAGTCAGAACCGAATTTCTTTTCTTTCCAGGAGAGGAACTGTCATTTTAGTACCAAACGAAATCTTTCAGACGAGTCCGGAACTCTTTCGACATAAGGGTATTGCGATTCATGTCTTGTTGTGTATATTTTGTATCTGTTCACAAATGTCAATGTAGAATTGACGAATGAACTTTGGCGATTTCTCGAAAATCGATTTGATGTAAATAGTGAGTTCTGAACAAAATCGGCAGTGGTTAGTAAGTTAAAGTTACTAGTTTCTACCTCTTGCGAAAGTCTGAAAAACATCAAAGCGTAAGCTTTTCAAAAAGTCATGCGATATCATCATACAATTATAAGTCCTTTTAATCATACTATGTTTAGGGTCATGCATCGTTTAAGGGATCATCTATAAATTATGTGGTTCAATAGTACAGTCGTTTTATCGAGTCGAACATGGTTTAGTTCATCTAAAGTTATCGAACGTACTTTTTTTTTAAAATATTTTGCAATTTTATTAGACCAAAATGACACATCATTTATGTTAAAACTTAAGGTTAAATATTAAAAAAGATATTTCGGCAGATTTTAACTTTATTGCGATCAGTCGTGAGTATAAATAATTGTAAAATATATTTGAATTTCCTATAAATATATATATATATAAGAATTGAGGATTAAAATTGTGTTCGTTATGTTCGCCGATTCACGCCTTATCGCAACGATTTTAACCAAACTTTCACACATCTATTAATATTGGTCTATATATGGTTCTTGTGAAGTTTGGTTAAAATCGGAAAACGTATGTGTGTGTTGTGTGTGCGTGAAAAAACGCATGAATTTCAGAACATTTTTCTGGTTTCGCGTGGTATATTATAAATACATTCAAATATTCAATATTCAAAGCATTGTGAAGCATGCAAGAAAGAAGAATACGACTATATTATTTTTCACACAGCAGTTGCCCTCTTCTTTCAGATGAATTAAAGGCATATTCAAAGTCATCGAACAAATTTGAGAAATCGTTGCAAATTTGAAGGTGAGGATGTATTGATTCCGCGTATTCCAATGATTCCACCAGATTTACCATTTGACTTCAAAAGATCGCAATTTCCGATACGTCTTGGGTTCAATATGACAATCGTGGGAATCGTGCGGATTTGACTTAGAATATTTATGCTTCTCCCACGGACAGTTTTATGTATCATGGTCACGTGTAGGAATAGGAAAGCCATCAGTTCTGTTTATTTATACCACAACGTCGGGCAAAACAAAAAAAGAAGAAGTTATAAAATAAATATAAGCAAAACCGAGTATGTTTTTCATTCAAATATTTATATGATCTGCCTAGCGAAACAGGCAGAATCCTGTGCCAGTGTTTTATGAAAATATTGTTTTTATGTTTTTTACTTACAGAGTAAATGAGGCCAAAATTTGATTTTAGTGCTTTTCCAACGGTAAATTGAAGTTGGTTATGAACTTTCCACATAAGAAATGCATCAATGGTTTCCCTTACCTCCTTGTCGGGATAGTGATCATTATACGTAGCTATTATTTGAGAACAAATCTTGCTCTGAAAGAAATAAATAAAATAAACACACAATTTTGGTTAGAAATGTATTACTGAGGAAGTCCAACCATAAAAGGCCAAAGGAAACTAAAACTAGAGTCATTATTAAAATAGGAACATAATGCGGTTGTGGTCGCATCCTTTGTACGTAAAAATTTTGACAACTAATAAAAGCCTTTGCACAGAAATACTAGTATTGGGGCGAAGTTCGACTTAAATGTGAATTTTAATCGAATTGACACGAACTGATTTGCTTTTTAAGGTTACATAAGGAAAACAAGATTGCGATTTTGAGTTAAGCCTAATTTTAACTGTTCCAAATCAAAACTTACCTCATTAATGGTTGATTTTGAGTAAACACTTGTATAAATGACTTTTACCAAAATCGGAACGACAAAGAAAAATAGAAGGACATACTCGCTAATAGATGACCTCGATTCCAATGCCTTATGACACAATACAAACACCATACTCGAAGTTTGGGTAAAATCATGAAAATATGTCGCTAAAGCTACAGATCCATAAACATCGTTTACACTATTTATCAGCTCACAATATTCCTGATAATGTTTCAACAAGAAAATTATACTCTTTCGCTTTGCCAGTTCCTCTTTCGGACTCAAACTGAAGTACATTTTGAACATTTTCTGAAACAATCTGAAACGAATCCTTAAAAAATCCATCGCACATATGTGCGCAAAGGCACTTCCATTCGGTCCAAGTGTACACGCCACGTAGCCCACTGTTATGATTACCATTCTCCAGTCAGAATCTAGGTTGGCGAGGTAATAAAACGAGTAATATATACAACAGTAAAGGCTCATGATTGTCATGTATGTGATATTTTTACGAATCGTCTTGTCATAGTTAAAGTTGACAGCAAACTCCTCCACAAAGACATTGTCCAACTGGCAAGCTTGTTCTAAAAATTCCACATGGCTGTGTTTTTTTCGATCAAAGATAATCGAAACCTCGGCATAGGCCATTATCGTGACAAACTGTTCGGCAAGTGCCAGCAGCTGGATGAGAAATGGCAATTCTTTAAAATGCTGAGATACTTGGTGCGAATGAATTTTCAAAGACATTCCAGTAATGATTGTTCCGACGGCTAGTAATCGGGCCAAATTTGTGTAGACCTTGGTAAAAGTGGACACCTCCAGTTTTTGCTCAGCATTTAGACGAAACGACAAACATCCGGTGACAAAAAGAGGCAAGAAAACCGGTCGGAAACACTGAAAAAACTGTTTTCTATTCGAATCCATTGTGAAAGTGATTAGAAAACACATAAGAACATTGGATTTTATATTCGACATTGCATTCGTCGTGGGTTAATATTGTTTTAATTGATTTTAGGTGATGTGAAAAGATAGATTGATACTATCAAAAGCAATTGTGGTGGGTAATTATTTATGTATATTATTGGTGTTCTCACACCTTACCAAATGCCCGTCGAGGGATGGAAGAGACAAGAGGCCTAACGGCAAATGTTTAAATTTAAACAATGTGTAACGATAACCTTTAGGTGATTTAAGGCAAATAAATTTACATGAAAATTAATTCTCTCTTCTTACGTTATCGTAATAATAAATAAGTTTAAGAAATACTAATAGGCTTTTTGAAATATATCTTAAAACACACTCGTACTTTTCTTTTTATGGATGCAAACAAATTATCAATGATTCTCAGTAACGTCTTACTTTTGGTGATAAATGGCTAAAGATGGTTAATTTCAATTTCGTATGTATATATTTAGAAGTAAATTGGAGTATTGCTTAAAAACTTGAATAAAAATGAAAAAAAAAAATCATTCCACCCTCCATTTTGGTTTACTACAATTTTTTGACATAAAAATAACCAAATATAAATTTGTAATTCAGACATCAAGGTCGAGATTTTTATTGATTCTAGGCATGAAAAAAAATAATTTTAACAAATAAAAAATCCGGTTTTTCGGCGAATTTTTTTATTTTTTTTTCATGGTTTTCTGAGAAAAGTCTTCACCACTATTGGACAGAGCACCCTAGAAAATATAGGAAAAATTGGATACTGAATTTATACTCATTTCATCGTACGATAATATAAACTTAGATATCGGTATTGCGTCATTTGGGCGTTAAAGGGTTAATCACCTTTTAAAACAAGCCGTATTTATCGAGCTATCTATTTAATTGTATACTGCATTTCACTTCGTTAATTCTATTCATATCTGTGTCGCATTTAAAGGAAAATCTAACTGAACACAACAAATACTAACTAGCAACTACTAAATTTTAATTTCGGTCAAATGTCTATTGGGACAAAACTATTTCGTTAACGCACTCAAAAATATTGAAAATCAAAATGTAATTACGTGATCTTAGAAGTGAGTTTATTATCCTTAACACAACTATAAGGTTTAAACGGCCCATACAGGACCTAAAGCCTATCTTCTCCAGCCACTGTGTGTGTGAAAATTTATTTTTTGACACGAATGGGGGCACATACAGCTTAATGCTTTAACCACTGCACCCACTTAACAGAAGTGTTATCAAAACAAGCCTAATCCCACTAGAGTTCGTCATCAGAAACTTTTTCATCTTGTTAAACTTCATCTTTCTAGATGGATCTTTAAAACTAAAAAGGCAACAAGTGATACATATATTTTTATGTGAAATGAAGCTTAAAAAGGACTTATTTTCCAGATTTCACAAATCACTGCGCAGTGCAATCGAAGCCGACTTAAGGCAAACTTCTGTAGAAATATCAGTTTCAACTAGGAACACTGATATTCCCGCCTCTGTGTAATGAAGGTCTTTTTCGAATTAAGGTAAAGTGATATAAATATTTAACCACGTTTCATTATGATAAGACTTAAAGAAGAAATTCTCTCTTAGCCAAATCTCGGTTATTGAAATTTAAAATTTATTTCTATTTTAACTTATTGTTCGTCTAAAAGTTTAAAATGTGGTTTACTGTTTAAGCCAAACGTAGTTGACGGCTGAATTTGTTAAAAGTTATTTTTGTAAAGAATATCGGTTTCAGCACTAAAATATGGTTATATTAAAAAATTAAAACAGGAGCTTATAATTTATTTACTTGTCCAAATAAATCAGCGACTAAGGTCAAAGCTTTTAATTTTCAAAACTTAAAATTGTAAACAGAAATTTGGAAACTGTGATTGCCAATTTGACCCAAAAAATTCGAAAAATGGTGTTGAAATAAAAATCATTATGATTTGATTTTAAATAAATAATGCGCATATTCTGAAGAAATGTTCTTTACTAACTTAACGCTTGTTGTCGAGGATACAATAATGCAATGGTTGCTGGTTTTGTGAGCCAATTCCAATTAACCCATTTTCCTGCTCCCTTCACTAATTTTTGGATATTGTTTGATTAGTCATACAAAAAACACACTCGTCACTTGGCTTTAAAAGTAATAAACATTGCTCTTTGTGAATAAAAATAAAAACTTACCTCATTAATAGTCCATTTTGAGTAAACTCCAGTATAGATAACTTTTACTAGTACCGGAGCCACAAAGAAGAAAAGCAGGGCATACTCGCTAATGGACGACCTCGACTCCAATGCCTTGTGACACAGCACAAACACCATACTAGTAGTTTGAGTGAAATCATGGAAACATGTGTATATAGCAACTTCCCCATAAACATTGTTGATATTATTTACCAACTCACAGTATTTCTGATAATGCTGCAAGAGGAAAATAATATCATTTCGCTTCGCCTCTTCTTCCTTCGGACTTAAAGTGTAGAATTTTTTAAACATTTTCTGAAATAATCTGAATCGAATTCTTAAAAAATCCATCGCACATATGTGGGCAAAGGCGCTCGTATTCGGTCCAAGAGTACACGCCACGTAGCCCACAGCTATAATACCCATTCTCCAGTCGGAGTCGATATTCACGAGATAATACAACACGTCATAGATGCAGCAGTATAGAATTAGGAATATCATGTACGCGATATTCTTGCGAAATGTCTTTTCGTAGTGAAAGTTGACAGCGAACTTCCTCACAAGGACTTCATCTAACTGGCAGGCTTCTTCTAGAAATTCCATATGTAAGTATTTTTTTGCATCGAATAAAAGTGACACCTCGATGTATAGAACCATTGTCATTATCTGTTCGCCAAGTGCCAGGAACTTTATGAGAAAAGGTAGGTCTTGAAAATGCTGGGAGTAGTTGCCGGATTGCATTTTCAACACCATTCCAGTGATAATAGTTCCAACGATTACTATTCTCGCCAGATAAGTGTAGAGTCGTGTAAAGGTAGACATCTCGAGTTGTTGCTCATCATTTAAACGAAACGATTGACACCCGGTTGCAAATAGAGGTACCATTACTGGTCGGAAACACCGAAAAAACAGTTTTCTGTTGTTCAAATTCATTGTGAAAATGAATTGGAAATTAATGGGCCCATTCGATTTTATGAGTTTGCGTTCTCAGTCCTTGATGCTGTTTTAATTGATATTAGTTGATACAATGTGATAATCAATATTGGTTGTAACGAATGAATGATACTGTCGGTAAATTAGTCGGTAATTGGTAATATGTATAATTGATCACTTCCACCCCACCAAGCCTATAAAATATTGAGCTTATCTTCTTATCTGAAATACAGCTGAATATAAAGTTCTTAATTTTTTGTAGGTAAGGTACTAATGTTTTATTTTAGAAAAATGCATTGTAATTAAACGCTTTACATTCCAGCTATTAAGGAAAGCATGGAGTATTTCTCCATAACAAGGTCCTTTGAACCAATCATGTTGAGACGCAGACATCTGAATCATTGTCGGCTTTCTGGCAGGTCAAGGGTTTGTCACCAACAAGGGTCTTATGGATCTACACGGCAATGTTGGATACCAATATGCAACGGTTGTTTGGAGAAATAAGCTCTTAGGCAAATACGTTATTGCTAATTTGGGTATGTTTTTGTTGCATTGGCGACTTCCCTAGCACATTTGGCGCTGCTCTGGGATGGTCTGATGGAGAATTCCTTGGGAGCAGTCCTGAAGGCCATTTATCGTCTAAAGAAAAGTGGTTTAACTAGTCCTGGAGTTTCGATGACACTGCGCGAGAACTGTCCTACCACCGAAACTTCAGGTTGCATATAAATTTCAAAGTAGACTTTCCCCAAGTTCAAGAATGATTTCGGCTAGAATAAGAGCCAGTGGACGGATGTAATCGCATTTTCACGGATGGTTTCAAAACCCGTCAGGTTTCAGGTGGTGGTGCTTTCGTAGAATGTGACAACATAAGGCTTTTCTCCTCGTTAGGCATATGTGTATCGGCCTTGCAAACGGCGATATATCTAATGGCTATGCGTTATATTGTGATGAGCAGGTGGCGGGGTGTATTTTCGTCTGTTTTGTCAGCCAAGTTGCACTTAGAAGTGGTTAAGTGGTTTATGCTCGAACTCAAGAACTCTCGGAATTCGACTGAACTCCCTGTGTCTTGTTTGGGAACCGAGTTATACTGGAATCACGAAAAATTAAATTACATTCCACCGCACGATTCTTTGGGCTGAAGACAGACCAAACTAGTTCGATCGAAGGTCTCTGGGAAGTCTGCGGTATTTTTAACTAGCGAGAAAAGATTCCGGGCGCCCAGTCGGCATTCTGACGGGCCACCACTCTTTTGCCAAGCAACTAAACCCAATATGCTTAAGAGGCTGCGATCGCGGAGCATCTCCTCTGTGAATGTTCTGCATTTGCTTTAACCAAGCTCATCTTAGCTTATTATTACTGAAGTGCCTACTCAGCTTTCTGAAAAAGTCGGGTAAATTACTAAAGTGAAAGGCAGTATCTGTCGATACTAGACCAGTCTGGTCTTAATGCTTCAGCGGATGTACGTAGCTTCCGACAACAACAAAAAACATAGTCTACGTTAGCTGTGGGCTGTGAGTCTACAGCTTATTTTGTACAGCTTAAAGCCCGATTTTTCTCAGGCAACATTCTTTTTTATTAATATTATTGTTTTTTTCATTTGGAAAACAACAACACACTTAAGTGATGTGCTAATCTCCAACAAATTTTATTATCATGCAAGTCTTGTAACCGAGAGAAAAATTGTCCCAACCTGTCTATATCGTCAAAGCCTTCTTTAACGGTCAATGTGTTTGAAAGTAGTCAAGTTGTCTCCGTGTGTTCATCAACGTCTTATGTGTCAACGCGTTAACACCGAAATAGAAAGACAGGGTCAACACTGATCCACTCGTGCCTTTTTGTCAACGTTTTATGCATTTACACTGTGACCTTTGACGATGCGTTGAAAGTGTACTAAAGTATTTAATCGTGACGTAAGTGAGTGAACGCGCTCACCGTGTAAGAACTAAGGACGACTAAGACTTTGATAATCCTAGTCCTGCTCTATAGATCTGAAGCACTTTTTCAAGTGGATGAAGATATCCTTTATCATTTTAAATATTCTAATTGTAAGTTAGAAAATTGGTGCAGTGGCTTATTGGTTAAGTGCGTTGAACTACTAACCAAGGGGTCTCAGGTTCAAATCTGACCCGTACCAACTGAAAGGTTTTATTCGCTGCGCCACCTCTCTCTCGTGAAAGTCTGACAAACTTACAAGAGCTAGAAACGTCACAAGAAGCTTATCAAAAATAAATTTGTCGTTCGGAATCGTGTTCTGGAGAGGACAATTTAACGACGAACTATGTAATACGTTCTGTTTAGAAATATTAGATGACTGCGAAATGTACAGCTAATGGGCACCAAAGCAGAATCTTCCCAGAGGGACAACACAGATACTCAACAATTTTATATGAAGTAGAGAATAAATCTGAAAGCAAGCATTAAAACGCAAAACCAACTTTGCAACTAACTCCAACATTACCAGCCCCTATTATGCTCGTCGTTATCAACCGATAAACATGGGGTAAAAATGCAAACATTTATTCAGTCGTCGTCTCCCGGCCTTTGCTTTATAATCTAAGAAAATGCTACTTCATAAACCTTTGGGTGACTATTTTGGTTACAGACCATGATTGGTAACAGACCATGGATGTTAGATAATAGACAACGATAAAAATCAATATAAATAAAAAAGCTAAAAATCTGATAGAAAATCCCTTTAACTAGATCATTCGTCACCCCCCTTGGGTAGTAAAAATAAATGAAGCGAGAACCAAACACCTGGTTTTGGACCAACAATATGGATACCGGTGTTTTTCCCGCTAGTGACAGAAGCTAATAAACAGAATCAAGCAACAGATTGGTTTTACTTGACTCCTGTGTTACCACCTAAGAAACGTTTTCACTATACATTAAAGTAAAAACTGAGAAAAATCTACATATAACCAAGAAATCATCAGGATACTTGCAAGGCACTACTTTCAAGACTTTCTGTCAGGCCTGCAAACGATACAGTAAGATATATAAATGCCTGGGGGCTAACTATGCACTTCGCCACGAAGCGCATTTTTTCCGATTTCGCATATTGTTTTTTTATATTTTTCTTGCAGTTAGGGCAGCCAAACAAACCACAAGAAATATTTAAAATAAAGTATTCCAACATTAAACATTTTTTTGACAGATTAATACGAAAGTTTCTTTGAATATTAAGCGAAATGTGGAAATGCGTTGGAAAGCCGACATTCGAAGCAATCCTTTTGCATAGTTGCCATGTTCGCCGCGATGCGAACTGAATGAATCGCAAATTTTGTAATTCGTTGTCGGAGGGCATAGTTAGCCCCCTGGGTTTGTAAACTATTCTCATAGGTTTGAAAGTATTCAGAGTAATAATTCTAATGGCGCTACAAAGGCTTCATATTGATCCGTGTGACATGTGTGACGTTTCTTTCGCCCCGTCAACCCATTAACGTAACCTAACCCGAGCAATGTTTATTTATTTTATTTCTATTTATTTGAATCTGAGTACATATTATTTAAACAAATCGAATTCAACACGTTTTTTTAATATTTTAATTCAACCAATAAGTGGCTCTATTTAGTGGATCTACACAATGCTCGATGTTTACTTCTAGGACTGTAATCTGGTTCCTGCAAACGATTTTGTTTATGCCAGAATGGACCTTGAATGTAGGTACTTGGATAAACTCATTCGATTTGTTTACTTCGAATTAAACAAAATGTTACAAAATTTCATATTTCAGTGGGCAACATAAAGTATTGTACTTTTAAACCAACAAGTCGTTCAATATTTTGTTTGTATTAGAAAAGAAAAAAATTTCATTCTTATCCATACTTCTTTCAGTTCTCTGCGAAATGCCTTTTTATGTATACCAAAGTAATAGAGCTATTTAGAGTTTAAAAACTCATAAGTCCACATTTGTCGCTACACACTACAAAAGCACAGTAAACAATAAACAAATATCTAATATCTTCAACTAGATACAAGCATCAAGCACCAATATAGACAAATGTATAGATAAAGCATGCTATCTACATTATCTGGTATAACCCCATTTATTTCGGGAGAAGTGGATAATTACGTTGGATGTAATTCGGACCAGGCGTTCATAATCCAAAAAAAAAATGTCGGTTGTTTTAAGCGTACTCATTCCATAATATTCCTGCTGGCTGTTGGCCTCAGAATCGACTAACAAGCTCTAATGCATTTATAAATTCCGAATTTTTTTAACTTTATTTATATTTAAATGTTTTTCGCTCTGGTTGTTGTTCTGTATTCAGTTTAAAATTCAGTATTTTCTTTTATAAATTATTTTACGAATATATTTTTTACTTTCGCATCATGTGGGAGCGCATTACCCACGTGTTTGTGCACATAAAGTTCGCTTTCCTATGCCTTCTTCTCCTTTTTATCGAAACCATTTGTTTGCGGCGCATCATGACTGTTACTGGTTGGGTTTGGGCTCTGACGAAGTGTCTTCTGCAGAACGTGAGCGTCCGCCGGTTCTATACGCTTATAGTAGTGTTGTTTGGTTTCGACAATTTCAAAACCAAATTTCTTATAAAATGCAATAGCTCCATCATTGTTAACCTGCACATGTCTGCGAAAGTAGGAACAATCCAATTCAGAAATTATACCGAAAGGAGCAATCTCATGCGAAAATACTTACAGGAAAATACTGTCAAAATTTCCATCCTTTTCCACATAGTTCAGAATGTGATTGAACATAACAGTGCCAATTCCTAATCTACGATAGGGATACAAACATCCCAGTGTCATGATGTAGAGCCTTCTTTGGTTCTCAGATGTGTCTATGCGGCAGCATACGGCGCCGACCACGATGTCATTGTAGTAAGCCAGTTTTGCTAGTTCGCCCGCTTCCAGGACGTCAATGTAGAACTTATCATTGTACGACACCGGGAAGACAACTGTGTTTAGTTTTTTCAGTTGTTTGATATTGTGCGGGGTGACATCGCCAAGTTCAATGCTAGCTCTGGGTTCGCCGATGGGGAAAAATTAGAATTTGTATCGACTGCATAATTTGGGGTTGTTAAAAAATTTTCGAATTACCTTGTCATTTTTACCGTATACGGAGGAAAATTTTTCAAAAAATTTAAAATTTGTTTATTCTTTTATTTAATTAATGCTTGTAATGGGAGGTTATTCTAAACTATCTCACATTTGCGGGGGAAAATATCCAATTTACTCGTTTTTTTTTTTTTTTTTTTGCTGAAGTTCTTATCTCATGACAGCTGTCAGAAAGTGTGTGGAATGGCGTGTTGTGTTTGTTCGATTTCAAACTCGATCATAGCTTTCTACTCCGTGATTACATTTAGTTTGAATATGTTACTAAAAGAACAATACAAAATTTTACACATAGTTGCATTATTAGCTACGCTATATTATTTAAAAATACGAATATTCCTCATTCTCTTAAGAAATTTAGCGAATGCCTCTTTGTTATGTTTTTAGTCTCTCTCATATAACTAAATTGTTCGTTGATTTTTTGTAGGTTGGTTCCATCTGGGAGGAGTGTTTCCATAAAGTGACAACAAAGTGGAGCAAAGATAATTGGATTTAATTTTAAAATTGAATTAAAATATAAAATATCCATAAATCAAAAATACGTAAGCGAAGGATTTACATTTATCGCTTCCTCTTCTCCGCTGACAAAAATGTAAAGGGTTCGTCAGAATGGCTTTTATAGGCTTTAATCTTTAGCTGTCAATGAACGCTGATTACCTGGCGGTTGTTTATCTGCATCCGCTGTTGTTTTGTGCCAATGGTTGGCAACATTTCAATAAAATTAGCGGTATAGCACACATAACTAGGAATGGAATGTGTGTTGCTGCTGGCGAATTGCTCTTAAATTGTTCGAAGAAAACGATAAATATAAAAATTTAATAGGACGATTTTGAATTTAAAACAAATATTTTATTTACACAGCATTTGCAATTCTTCCGAAATTTTTCTCTAAAATATTTATCTTCTCTTTTGCATATTTTTAATTGAAAATTGCAAAGTTGATCTTTTTTTCGAAGAGTTGTAATAACTTTGTCGTTGCAGTGACCGATTTAAGTTGCAGGTTGACCAACTCCACGATAAAGATTCAACGCATTACACTACTTTTTTAACTTCTTAAAGCTTTCTGATCAGATAAGCCCTTAAATGGTCTATATAACTTTATTCAAGTACCGCATTTGCGAACAGTCCTATTCTAAAACATGTATTTAATTCCAACATACCTCCAGTTTGAAAGCAACTGTTAAAGTTTTAAACGTCAGTTTCATCATTAGAAAAAAAAATAACAAAGTGCAGCAGTTTGCTCGCTTCTCGTTGCAATTGCCTTCTTTAAATTTGCCGAAAATTGGAAATTATGTATTTGTCCATGTTAATTGGCATTTGTACAAGTTAAAAGTGATTTACCAATGAATTTTCACACAATAATTATTGCCGGCATTGTTGTCCTATGCATACCACATACACAACAGATCGATTACGACTGCAACGACTTGCGAATGGGACAATTTCTATGCCCAGATCCTGGTAAAAAGCACATTGATCCTAAGACACAACAATTGCGGGGATGCACAAAAGAAAACAAAGCTAAAGGTGAGTAAGACTCGTACAACAATCTTCCCAATTTATACGTAAGTTATTTTGAATAGTTTGGTGTATTGCCGTGGAGGGAATAAATTGCACTGAGACAAAGAACAACACGTTCACCAAAGAGTTGCCATGTAAATGGACGTAAGTTGACTATAATTCGATTGCTCTGCTCGTCTAAACCTTGTTTCCCTCTATAGAAATGGATATCGCTTTGATACAGCTCTATTATTGTCGGTGTTCTTGGGCATGTTCGGTATCGATAGATTCTACTTGGGATATCCAGCGATTGGTCTAATGAAACTTTGCACCTTGGGTTTTATGTTTCTGGGCCAGCTGATCGATATAATTTTAATCGCAATGCAGGTAGTCGGACCAGCCGATGGTTCGGCATATATCATTCCATACTATGGAGCAGGAGTGACGATAATACGAAGTGACAATACCACATATCGCCTTTCGAGAAACGGCTGGTAGCCGGAGTGGTGCTCTATTAGATGTAAATAATTTTAATTTTATAAGGTTAGCCAAATAAATGAATTGAAAATGTATTTTTTATTAAAAAAAAAAAAAGAACAACTGTACAAATTTTCATTGCTTGTAGTTGGGAGTAGCTTTTGTAATTGATTTATGGTTTTTAAATTGTATTTCTCTTTAGTTGCTTATTTCTCATTCAATCTCTATCCTTTAAGCTGAAAGTAAAACGTCTTTGATAATTGTAGCCTGTAACAAGATCCAACAACACTCAGTTAAACAAAAAAAAAAGAATGAATGTACAGTGTTCATTTGTTCTGGTAGTCTAGAACTGCACAGGTTTGTTCTCGGTGATTTTCTTGCTTAAATTTGTATTTGTATTGATCAATACCCACAGAATGCATCTACTTTTTTAGGTTAATAACCGCTACAAATAAAGTCCTCCCAACGTAATCAATAAAGTACTGTCTCTATATTAATATGCTCAAAACTAAGTCCACATGTTGTACGAGGCGACTAAAAGTTTGTGGGAGTTTCTATAATTTTTCTCCATCTACAAGCAAATATTTGAATTTTTTTTTCGTGAAAACACTTCAGCTAATGCTGTTTCCTTTGTTTTTGGCTACGAATTACGCCTTCGAATAAAGCTTTCAAGTGGGATCATTTAATACGGTATCCTCGGAGTTTGAATATTAAACTTCCATTTTTAAGTTGTTTTAATTATATTTCTGTCCTTGGCGCATGCTTCTTGTGAAGTCACTTCCACAGATGAAATTCTTGCACCTGTTGGAATGCTTTTGACATTCATGCACATAGACTTTATGGGGTTTTTTATCTGTTGGGTTGAACTTTATACTTGTTCTAATACATTTGGAATGGTTTTTTTATGCAAATTCAGAAGTAACTTGTCATTACAGTAAATAAATTCAAAAGGTATGGGATTCGTGGGCATTAGAGACATTACTTACTTCCAAGCATCAACATTTATAGTGAGATAACCTCTATTGCACTGCACATTCCTCATTCTGACACTGAATATATTTTTTTTCGCCGCATTCGGAATTCTAGAAATACATTCCGAATGCATATATTCTTTTCATTTCCTTTATAAGAGACTGAATTTAACTTTTTTACTCTCTTTCTCTGAAAGGCACCTGTCGTCTCCTGCCCTGCATGATCTTTCTACGCTTTTCTCACATACATGTACTCATCATTGGTGTGATGTGCAAGTCACTTCAACATGCGCTCGTCTAGTCTGCAGAGAGGTTCTAGTCTCGTATATAATAGTCACCGCCCTGCCCTATTCAGCAGCGACGCCCTGCCAACAATATATTCTTATCGATTTTGATACAAAGAAGAAACTAAATCATAAAACCAACAAATGTGAATTCTCCTTCGTTGTTCCGCGTACTTAAACCAACTAACAACTTGCACTAATAAAAACCGTAGACATAAAGCCAGCATGGATAGTGAACTAAAAAGGAACCCAAATGTGATCTATTGAAAAATCTAGTACCCAGATTTAGGTTAGGTTAGGTATGTGGGTTGGTAGAGCAGGGTAGACCCTACTATACCACACTCAGGTCCTTGTGGACCCATTGTGATTCCCTTTTGTTGGGGGTTGACCGTCGGTCTTGTTGATGGTCAGCTTGTGCTATCGTTCTTGCATTTACCCGACTCCGTCCAGCCATCCTGACGTCCTCAAGAACCTGTAAAGATTAGAAAGTTCTCGTAAATCATGGAAGTAAAAACTCCCAAGTGTTCTGTTTCTCAAGTGACAGAGGCTCGGGCAGTGACAGAGGAAGTGAGGTGTGTCCTCATGGACCTCTTCGTCTCCGCAACCTCTACAAATATCGTCTTCCTTGAGATTCAGTTTCATCATGTGATTTCTTAAGAAGTTATGACCCGTTAGAGCCCCTACCAGCTTAGACAGCGATGGCCTGTCGAACTGTAGAAGTTTGAATGTTCGGCCCTTGTCATATGCTGGCCATAGCTTCCGAGATACTTCACAGGTAGTTAGTGCTTTCCACCTGTTATTGGTTTTCATACGTATCTTGTTTTCCACTCGTTTTATGAGATTACATAGTGGAGGCTTGATCGACTGTAGTGCTCTATCTTTATCCATTGCGGAACCCTTTCTCGCCAGTTCATCAGCTATCTCGTTGCCGGCTTTGTCACTATGTCCAGGATCCAGCAAAGAACCTTAAGCTCTTCGCGACAGCGGTGAACTAGCTTCGATTTAATTTCTATAGCAGAAATTGCTCTTATAGCCGCCTAGCTATCAATGCAAATGGTAATATCATTACGTGGTATTGCCAGCAATGACACCATTCGGGCCGCTTCCTCGTTTGCCAGAATCTCTGCTTGGAAGATACTACTGCTATCAGGAAGCCTGATGGAGCAGTGTATATTCAATTCCTCACAGAATATACCAGCACCGGTTCCACATTCCATCTTAGATCCATCTGTATAGATGGATACCGATTTCTGCTTTGTGGGTTCATCTGTTCTCCATTCATCTCTGCTCGGAAAGGAGTAGGTGAATAGTCTTTCAAAGTTCAGTTGGGCAGACATGTAGTCAGAAGTGACATTATTCCCAACGTTTTTCTCTAGAATTTGTGGGTGCCCAAAATTGCATGGGTTCCATATATTAGTTTGACTAATCCTCAAGGCACTTTTGGTTGCAGATTCTTCAGAGTTAGATTGAGAATTGCCTCCAAACCTGCTGTAGGTGTGGTTCTCATTGCGCTGGTTGTTCCTATACATGCTAGTCTTTGCATCTTTGTCATTGCCTTGAGATTGGTCGCGGCTTGCCACCAGACTACGCTGCCATATGTGAGTATTTGCCGCACGATCGCCGTGTACATCCACAAGATTATTTTGGAGTTTGGTCCCCACCTCCTGCCAAAGATGCGGTTACATGCGGCTTCCAATTAAGTTTCCCGCCTGGATCATACCCAGGCATTTCGCCCTGTCCGTCACTTTAGAGGTATTCCTTCAAGAGTTGGTAGCTGGAATTGTGGTATTATTCTTTTGTTTGTAAAAAGGACAAGCTCAGTTTTTTGGGGGTTGACGCCAAGCCCGCATTGCTTTGTCCATGTACTAAGTGTTCTTAGCGAATTCCCTAGGAGGTCACTTATGGTTTGTAGGAATTTTTCTTTTGCCAGCAAAACTACATCATCTGCGTATGCAGTTACCGTGACCCCCATATTCTTAAATCTGATTAATATTTCATTAATGACAAGTACCCAGAGTAGTGGGGAGATGACCCCTCTCTGCGGAGTGCCTCTTGCAGCAGTTACTCTAAGTTCAGTGTCACCTATTTTCGCGTTGATGTTCCTTTCACTAAGTAGATTTATAATCACATTAGTAAGAGATTGATCAACATTTGAATTCTGTTGTGCTCTCTTGACTGCGCATGTTTTGACATTATTGAAGGCACCTTCAATATCCAAGAACGCCGCCAGTGTATATTCTTTATCTTTTAATGACTTCTTTATAGTGTTGACGACCTCATGCAGTGCGCTTTCAACCCCTTTGCCTTTGATATAAGCATGTTGGGCAGAGGAAATCGCACTGTCATCTAATCGACTGCGTATAAAGTCGTTCATTAGTTTTTCAAAAGTTTTAAGAATAAATGATGTCAGACTTATCGGCCTGAAGTCCTTGGCGGTAGTGTGGCTGGATTTCCCCAGTACCCAGATTTAACTTTACCTTTTTGTTTGACGACGAATTAAGCAATAGCTATGTGTGCGCTACGGGATGCAAACTGCATGCAGCTTTAACGCAGCTTCGCTGTTTCGCTTTGGGTACGTCCTTCCGTCAAGCAGGCGCCTATGCCCGACGTAAGGGCTCTGGTATAAAAAGCACCAAGTCAGGTACCGTGAGTGGTATTTGGGCATTTAATTTATTTAAATTATGGCAGTAGCTTCGACAATTTGTCCATTACCCTTTCAATGCGGCTTTCGTATTGTGAACTTTTCTAAGAATTTCTAGTCATTTTATGTTCCAGGGGAGTTATTTATTGTATTTGCATACAAATGTTGTTAAAAAAGAGATGTAATCAAAAAATATAAGCGAGACATAAATACCCGAACCATATTTTTAAGTGGAACTTTTTCTTTCTCTGGAGTACTGTAGGAGGGAAAAGTAAAAAAAAAGTTTTTATAAATATAAAAATTGTTATAAATTCATTTTTATTCCGAAAAGAAAACAAAAACTTCAATATGTTGTATGTGAAACAGGCTTTGCTTAAGGGCTCCTGGCACTCCATAAAAATTGAAGACACATCTCCTGCGGTTTTCAATCTGAGTGGACGAATTCATTTTAACATTTCCTGGTGCTTTTCTTTTCTTTTGTACCGCAAGAATCATAAAAAACTTATAAAAGGAATCTTCTTTTTTTTATTATTCTTTGAATATTATACACGCGTTGACAGTAGTTACCATCAATTAGCGCTCAAATACTTTTTTTCACCATTTGCAAGATTTTCTGTCGATTTCATAATTTGATAATTTGCAAGCAGTTTTTATAACAGTTGTTACAGCATTGGTGTGGCAATTACTTAGAAGTATTACCTCTTTAGTATTTTGCCACTTTGTGCAAATGAGTCCCGGATTGTTAACTCGAAATTCGTATTGGCATCCTTTTAAATTTTTTGTAGTCTTCGGAATTTTCTTTCGCCTCTGATTAATGGCGCTTACTGTAGCAAAATTTAGTTCTTCAAATAAGTCAACACTTGTAAAAAAAACGATCGCAACAAATTGTACCACCTTTTTTTTTTATAGCTCTGGCTAACGTTCTAAAGAACCTTGCTGTTTTCCCTTGTGGATTCCCCTTGTTATTCCCCGTTTTGTAGGTTTCATGGGGCATATATTGTTTAATTGATGATCTTCCTTTGAATGTCATCTATACTTTGGAAAGCACTGTCTTGGTGAAAATGCATATAACTTCCTTTGCTATTCCTTCACACCTTTGTCTGCGGGTGCAAAATACATCTTAGAAGAGAGTAGAATGAAACGATCTGTAGAGAATGCATCGTTGATACCCTTGTTATCGACAGACAATTGCTTTGACCAATATTGACTTATTGCTGGAACATGATTCTATGCCATAATAAACATGCACTTCTATTTTTACTCGAGAAAATCTTTTTTTATAAGGAGCTCAACTAAAAATCACCAAAAATCTTGAGTAAAAAATTCAAATTCACAATCCGTTATTTAAGCCTCATGACTACGAAATGGGACAGTTTTTGACATTTTACAGTGTATAGTTTAGAATTCAGTACCTACGCCTCAAACATTAAGTGGGACTTAAATGTCCCCACAGTACCGAAAGGGTTAATAGCAAAAACTTTTATAATTTCTCAATCTAGCCTAACAACTTAAAAACAACGACCGAAAAATGTGTTGCGTAAATTGGAAAGAATTTCTTGAAAACGCAAAAGAATTTCTCAAACTCTCCGAGACATATCCAGATGGTTGGAGTCTCATTGAAAAGGTAAAAATCTTTATTAATCTAAAAAAGAAATACCAATTGACATTTGTCGTTTTAAAGGATAAGGAAGAGGGAAACTCATATTTACTATTCCGACAAAAAGTTAAAGTCTGTTTCGATGACGCCGATGAAGAGGATGAACTCGTCGACTTGCAATTTCAAGAAGACGACTTAGAAGCCGCACCAGTTGACCAATGTTCAAGTCAGACTACAATACCCAATGAAGATCTGGTTGACATTGAGTATCATGTTGTTTACAGCATATCCTATCAAGTACCAGTTTTATATTTCAAAGGATACCGAAGTGGTACGATTAAATACAAATCAACAAAGAGTCAGCTTCATTGTTTACTTTTTAATGCTTTTAGATGGGAAACCCATAGATCTGGATGACGCATGGAAGGTATTCAGTAATCCAGCAGGCAATCGAAAATCCCGCCCCGATATGTTATCGACTTTGACACAATCCGAACATCCAGTTCTGTTTAAACCTTTCCTGAGCTTGCATCCATGTCGGACTTCTGAACTGTTACTACAAATGGGCCGCAGTCGAAATGTCGTGTTGACGTTTCTCAGTTTAATGGGACCGTACGTTCGATTGAATCTTCGCAATGAATATGGAATAGCTTTTCATGGCGAATAAATATGAAATTTGAAAAAGAAAAGAGCTACAAAAGCACTTCGAAACCAACTATGTTCGTCCCCATTCGAAACAACTTAACCTCTGAGCTAAAAATCCTTTCTTTACGCTAATCTCCAATAAAATCGAAATCTCGTGTAGAGAAAAACAGAATTTTTGTCTTTTTTATTAAATAAAAAAAAAATAAAAAAATTTATGGGCAAATTGCTCGGCAATGCCACAGTTATGGAAGTGTTCTGAACAGCAAATTTACGAAAATCCGAAGCTAAGCTACAAGTTACTTAACCAAGAAATTTTGAAAGTGGCAGACTTTGGGGATGTCGCTGACCTCATGCAAGTCGTCGAGTATGGGGAACCTCGACGCCTGCGACCGTGCGTTTGGCCCGCCGCCATGCATACGGGAGTTCGGCGATACGCCCCCAAATCAAATCTGCCAGAGAATTACTGGGAAAACAGGAGTGTGACGGATGCCACTGAGCAGATCTGCAAACACTGAAAAACGGTTCTAGCGATCAATGTCCAGCTACGTGCCATCACAAACAGAAGACACACACTTCCATTTGTAGTTCAAATGGATGTTATACTTGTTCAGCAGATTGATGAATAAAACTTGATGAACTATAAACGAATGTAAATTTTTCATATAAACTCGGAGAAGTAAGTTTTGTCACACAACATTCTTTGTATTTTCTGTTTTGGTTTCTGTATATGATAGGAAATATAATGCCATCTGTGTTCTCTTTCCAGAAATGCATTCTGAAATGCTGTTTGTTTATATCTTATATAATATTATGGTAAAGGAATAATCAGAGGAATTCTTATGAATTTCTATGAAATGTTTTACAAACTGAAACCTTGAATTGGATTTGCAATTGGTTAATATTCAATGTTCAAACTACAGTACCTATGTATTGTCAATTTGATTTTGATTGATTTGGGCTTCAGCGTTACCAGATTATGTTTTGAAAAAATGCTAAAACCTGCTAAACAAAATCGTAAGAAAAAATGCGATAGATTTATTCAAGAATAAATCAAGAAAATTTTTTATATTTTCTTTGTAATTCTAGTGAATTATTTTATATTATAGGTAATTACGGAAGACTGCCCACTATACTTGAGATGTTGGCTCAATGTTTTGGAATTTTTGCAAGATCTTTAAGAACCAAACGAGGAACTAAATTGTACGCTCGCGATTTATGAAATGAGTTATTTTTTGTTTCCCTATGTTAGCCAAGCAGAAAACTGTGTCGTTTGTTCCCATTCCGGGCGGTATAATTGCTCGTTTTTCCTTTTCATTTTAAAGCACTTGCTGTAAGCATTTTTTTAAAAAATTAGATTCCCAAAGACAGGCATTATTAACAGAGTTGTCAGATAAATTTTCCCCAAAAGGCGATATTTTTAGATTTTGTTGATTTAAATTTTAATCTTAATTTTTTTTTCTTTTTCTAATTTTAAATTGAGCCATCGAGATCCTTATTTCGAAAGCACTTTTGACGTAAAAATTACGAAAATGTTTTAATTAATTTTTTTACGTTTAGTACGATTTCGTGTTTTTTTAAACCTGACAACCCTGATTATAAATTAAACGCCGATCCGATGAATTTAAAAACTTTCAAGACACACAAGGTGATTTTGGACATTCCACAATACATCATTTCATTTTGAAGAGCTTCATTTATGACTTCGTTTTAGTTAAAAACAAAATTTAATTAAAGAATTCTTTATTGAAACTGCAGAAATTTACAAAAATGCTAAAAAATCTGCCGCACGTAAAATTTACAATCAAATCCTGCCAAAATCGCAGGAAAGTGCTAAATATGATAACGCTGTTCGACTTCCCTTCCTTGCTCTCTTCTCATTAATTAATGTGGTAAAGGGTAAAAAAATAATGCGTATATCAAGTTGAGTGCCAGTTGTCATGAATTAGGAGCGTTTTTGTTTTTGCAAGCAAAAATATGTTTAAATTAAAAATGCACAAAAAGCGACTGGCTCTGTATGTACGGAGTTTCTATAAGAATACCTTAGAGAGTGCAAAAATGAAACATAAAGAGCAAGCGTCTATCAGTACCTTTTGGCGTTGTTTCACCCGATACGATTTTCGTCGTAGGCACGTGTCGTGAGTTTGATGACAAAGGGGATGAAACACGGATGAGCCACAATTCCCATCCGATTCTTGTATTTTCTTTTGGGCTTCTTTCGTTAAATTCTGTGGTTTGCTTTTTCCATGTGTTCTACTCGGTCGTGTTTGCTTCGCGTTAGACAGAAACCAACCAATCAGCAATCAAGAATAAATAAATTTTGGAGAACGAATGAAGAAAACAAAAGAAAATTGAAACAGAAAGGCACGGAACGTGAAAAATCTGAACTTATGAAAGCACGGTGAGTGGCCAAAAGAGAATTAAGAAGTGTCGTACGACAGAAATCGTATCGTGTGAAACATGACTTAAATGTAGAAGATTCAGCACACAATTTAACAGAACTGGTCGGTCATGTATTTATGGTGAATTTACTATAATGGAAATATAAGGGTTTTTAATTTGTTTTTTAAAATGAAATACACATGCAGAAAATATAAGTTAATTGCATCATTGCGTGCTGGTTTTGGTTCAATACGGTCTAGGGCAGTGGCACCAGTTCTCGGACAGTTTACCGAGTTAGAAAATTGAATAAGCTATAAAAAATACTTGCATTGTGGTAGAAATATATTAAAAAATAATTCTGATAAAGAAACTCAAATTTTTCTATGCCTCATATAATTATGTAAAATTGAAAAACATAGACTTTTTCCTATTCTTGAACACTTCTCAAGGGTTTCTCAAACCCTAACACAGTTTCCATATTTCGAACATAAACGAGCCATATAGGACCTACAGCCTAAGCTCTCCAAGGCACTTAGTTACTTAGCCACTGCACCCACAATGGATGGTTAATCAAGCCAATTGTTTCCAATCGTTAGCAATGTACTACTAAAATGTTTTGGTTCTCTTTCACAGAGTCTCCGAACGACCCACAGCCCAAAAAAACATAACAGGAGACAATGTTGTACCACTTGCACTTAAAATCAGGAGAACCGTCAGATTATTTGACCTGGTATAAATTCCGATACCCTCTTGGGCCAATAGCGTACCCGGTTTTCAGTGCTCTATTTCTCTTCTTCTACATGTTTTTCCAAATCGGTGAACCACTTACGAGTGGTCTCTTTTTTATTATTGATCTGTCCTCAGGATCAGGAGTACTTTAGGATAGTTCTTTATGGTGGTTCAGAAAACCGTTGTACAATTTTTTCCCAGATCTGTCGTTTTTAAATGGCGTGTTTCTTTGTTCCTTCTCCACGATTTTGTGCACTACATCTAGCAACCAGTGTTGCCGATTAAAATAAAAAAATCTTGATTTTTATCATGATATTTCCTAAAAAATCATGACGTTTAAAAAATTGGGGAAAATGTAAAAAGTAAAGTCAGATTTCATACGTTACGATTTTTATGATTTTAAAGGTAAAGGGAATAAAATGTGCACGGGATAGCCAAACACTCATGATCACAATGTCGTAAAATTCTGTGTTTGCTTTATTCATGTTTTCTACTCGGACGTGTTTGCTTGGCGTTAGATAGAAATGAACCAATCAACAATAATTGTGAATTAAAACAGTAAGGCAAGGAGCGTAAAAAAATTGAGCGTATGAAAGGGATGCGAGCCCAAAAGAAAATTAACAAGTTTCTTAAGACAAAAATCGTACCGTTTGTAACCTGACAAAGCAAACAAAAGTTTCTCATGGAGTTTGCATTCAATTTATTCAAAAAAAAGATGACAAACATGAAACAATCATTATCTACACATACATGATAAAAACATTTTAGTTATCTTCAAATACTATATTTTTAAAAGGCTATGTTTATTTTATTTTAACGGTATTAACATTTCATATGTGCCCTAACTATATCTACATATAATTTAGTTTTTGTTTTGTTACACATATAATTTATTAAAGTTTTTATCAATTTCTTTAAAATTAAAGCATTTCTGATTTTTTAAGAAGATCATTCAAATGCAAAAGTCCAATCATGAACTATTCCTTATTTTTCTCGCTTTTGTTTTGAGTGAGCAGTGAGGTCTCTTTGTAAGAAATATTTTCAGTTTTGGCTGAGGAATGCGAAAAGTTTGTTTAAATTTTCGTAAATAGCCCCAGAAAATTTGAAATTTTTCAAAGTTGAAATTTGTTACGAAAAATTAAAAATCGTGAATTTTTTTAGTTTCCTTTATCCAAACAGTTCTTACAATTTCATGTAGGGTAGGAACTGTCTTACTCTTGCCTTAAATTCGAAAACTGAATTATTCCAGGCACAATGAAACGAAGGTAGATCATAGACCTGGCAAGAACTGGTACTACAATTTTTTGAAAAGGCATAAAGAGCTAAGTCTGCGTGTATCTGAATCTTTATGTAAGGCCAGAGCAGTCGACAAAGATGCCGAAGATGATGGCCTCATAAACATAGGCTGTGGTACTTGCAACAAGTGGTACCATTTAGCGTGCACCAAACTTTGTACAATGACATTTAATGAGGCTCAAAATGAAGATTTTGTGGGCAAATTTTGCGCTTGGATTTCAAAACAAAACTTAAGACTGAATTATTTTTCTTATTTTTATTACTTTCTTATGAAAACTGTGATTTATTTTCTTTTTATTTGTTTAATGTTTATTTCTGTTGGCAGTAGAAACAAACAAAATAAATACATTTTGATCATTTAAAATGAAAAGAAAACTGCAAACATGCGTTTTATTATTTTTTTAAGTTTAATCTACACACGAAATCTTATGTTCGAAATCAGGAAACCTTATGTTCGGCTTCAGGAAACAAGTGTTCGATTACTGGGGAATAAGGTTGTTAATTTTTTATAAAAAAAATACTTAAATTTAATAAACAATATTTGAGTTTGAGCAACTAATTAATTTTACATCTCACATTTACGTTGAACGCTTTCCTCACAGTGAACTATTGCTTTAATGTAGGCCACTAAGTGTTCGACTACTGGGGACATGACCCTACTGACTATACTATGAGTTTGAAGGAGAACATTGAAAAAAAAAAACAACGAAGTTATAACGATTTTTCCAAAAAGTGTTCGAAAACCGGGGACGTTGATGAATAAATTGCACTACCCTACTTTGGCTATATTAAAGTCTAGTCAAAATTTCCCAATTAATCTAGTTTTAGGCCATTTTGGTTATCTTATATGTTGGTGCCCCTGCATACCGTTAGTCTGACAGCTGTCAAAAATGGTCGCACACTTTGGTTGATAATTTAAAAATACTTTCGGAAGAAACGTTTAGTGGATAATATGACAAAAAAAAAAAAAAATACAACGAAAGATTTGCTGATTTCAAATTCTCTTCAATAGTTCCAAGGATTCTACGGATGTTCAGGAGAAGCTTCCCATTGTCTCCTAAAATAGTGCAAATTATTTTGGTAAAAACAGTAGACTGTAACGTTTGATCTGATTAGTTACTCATCTATGCTATGGTCGCTTACACTGTTTGTTTTTGGGAATACTATAATTTCTGAGGAGACAAGATTTGAAGATACGAAAAAATTACTCGATTTTTGCAAAAGTATAAAACATAGCAACTGCAACTCTCTATGTAAATAAACACATAATGTATGTTGTTTTGTTTGCTTCTATTGTTTTCTTCATATACATTTAGTATTATGAAGAATTCTCAAATGACCATTTTTATACCGTTATTTTATGTATTTTTTCCTGTTCGCAATCATAAATGTATGTACAGACTTAGTATCCCTATATGCCCCAAAGAAAGCAGCATTAAGAAGATGATGGATAGCATTTTATTTCATTGTTATTAAAAAAAAATGTTTTGAAGGCGTTTCAAAATATGGGGGTGGCCAAAAACTTTGTATGAGCGGTATGTCGGAAAAAATATTGGGTAAATATCTTGTTAAACATTTTTTTTCGCTTTCTATGAAAACTTTCGAAGAAAACAGCATTTTAGTAAAAAACGCCCACAAACGCCAACACATTCCCACCCATTCAATTCGTTTTCTTTGGTTTGAATGTTGTGCAACCTGACCTGACCGCACTCACTCACTCAAACATATACGGCTTCGCATTCTATTTCATTCAACTCATTTTTGGCATTGTTCATTTGAACGTGGTTTTTTGCTATTCATGCAGCTCTCTAACAGATATGGGAAAAATGTGGTGTAGTACAGGGGTCTGTCATCACCCCAACTCAAGCTATATCAAGTTAAAGTGATTATCTACAATTTTGAGGCATAACTACTCTATACTCTGTCCAACATAAATTGGCAGTACAGTGAAGATAGGGATGTTTGCCTCTCATTTGCACTCTTTTGTTTTCCGTAAGGTGCTATTCTAACAAAAGCTCTTACAGGGTTTCCGTACTAAGGATTTTAAATCAGCAAAAACCTGAAAAAATATTATGTTGGATTACCATGATTTTTTTTAGATTGAAATTTTCATTTTATTTTTTTCATTTATAAAATATAAAACAAATTTATCCTTATGTTATGTTGTAAGAACACTCTTTCGCTGACGATTTGCAAAATTTAAAACCCAGTTTAACTCTTACAACCGTATGCGGAGAAGACCTGCTAATTTTAGGGAGCCTCGTAAGTTCGTTATTTGGAAAAAAAACGTATGCACAATTTGCCTGATGGCACAGTTTTCGAAATAATCTACTTTTCTTTTAAATCAGTTTGGTTTTTCTTCTTTGGTGGCGAGTTGTGGCCTATTTTAGTTAAAAAGCCTATAAACTGTTCGTTTACCCACAGAAAAAATATCACCCACTTGATTCGCAGTTACCGTTTTATTTTTCAAATTTTGATGTTTTTTTTTTGTCACGTCAACAATTTATTTTTTTTCGGCACTTAAGTCTTTCGATGAATTTAAAGCTGCTAGCAAACAAAACAAAAACAAATAATCTTTTTCCTTAAAGAATTACAAAGAACGGATTACAATTTTGTAACTGCATTTTAAGATATTCTCCACACATAAAAAGAAATGCGAAAGATCAAAACAAGACCTCCACGATAACACTTATCATTAAGAACTTTTTTTCAAAGTTCTAAAACCTAAAGCTCATCAACAGAAACCCAAGAAAAAAATCTGAACGAGTTACCAAACCGAAATTGGTAACTCTGAATGCACATCAATTAAATGGGCATTAAATAGCAGCAGCCACAGGTCAGTGCACAATCACATGTGTGGATCTACGTCAGATGCAATTGGAAATTCACTGGAGGTTAACACTTTATGAGGGGTTTCTTTCAATTTAGTATGGTAGACAAATATGGCACGATACTGATTTTGAAAAAGTTTCCCCATAAGACGTGTACCGCCAATTTATGCTGGACAGACTATAGATGATATTACTTCAGAAATATTAGATATAGCTACAAAAACTATATAATACATTTTGTTTACCTAATTTAATAACGCACGAAATGTTAAAAGTGATGTGTGATTTTATAAGTCCAGAAAAAAAGTTAAGTTATGATAACTTTTCATTTCAAATGCATTTTTATCCAAAAATTTGTTTGTTTCCAAAAATTCATAGAGAATTTATCAGAAAAACCATATTAAAAATAATTACCTATTAATGAAGTAAAAGTTTTAAGAAAAATTAATTTCAAAATAAAATGGGCAACTCGATGGGCATCAAACTTTCAACTATACTTAAAATTATGATCGCCGGAAAACCCTACAAAATATGATGTTCTAAATACTTTGCGAAGCACTCATAGTGGGCAGTTGATCTTTATCGTAACTACTGTGGATCTTCATTTGGCCACTGCATTCCACTGCTGCCAAAGTGGATTATTTCTATGCATTCAAAGCAGCCCAATGAAAATAGACATAAGATACATTTTGTTTCATCAGCGAACGCAAACAAAATTAAAGAATACAAACGCATCAAGACACTTCAAAAAAAAAAAAACAAGAAATATTAATATTTTATCACAACGTCTGTACTTTATTGCTTCAATAAAAACTAAAAAAAAAACATATATTACTCTTAAATAACTTACACAATGTAGAAGCATTTACCCTTTGCCTAGAATCTATCTCATTATCGGTATGGTACAACTATCAACACTAACTACAAGAAATGCTTGACACAATACGTGAGGATACAACGGAAGGTGGGTGGATTTGTGTCGGTAAATATCTATTTTTCGTCTTCTCTGCTTAAGCCCGGTTCTCAGTCAAGCATTACATTTTCATTAATATGCTACTCACCGGGACTGGGACAATATACTAACAAAAGTGTATGGAGATTGAAAAAGGGATACAAATTAAATCACACGTTAAAGTTGTGCGAGCGATTGATAATGAAATGGCACGCGTGCTCTTAAGTACTTTCGTCTTGGACGTTCTCGGTACGGCGAATTTGCACAACGGTGACGGTGGAGTTTTTATCGTCAAACTTGCAGGTGACGGTCACCTCGCTCAGCTGGAATGTGAATATCTGAGAACCGTACTTGGTCCGAAGGTACACTGACCGCGGGTCTGCCTCTAGGATGTCGACTATGCACTGTCTGTGCACTTGCAGTTCGTGCAGCTGATTCTCGGCGCGTTCATTGAATACAACACTGAGTCGGTGTCCGGAGACGACCCAATTGGGAATTTTCACGGCGGTGGGCGGAGGAGAAATGTGATTGGCAAAGTTCGGTGGATTGGGCAGAGCTACGGCGCCATTTAACTCCAATTCGGATTCCTCGCCGTCGGGCTCCTGGCGGGAATTGTAGAAGTCGACTGTCGTTTCACCAACAGAAAGGCGACCTGCAAAAAATAAGCAATCAATTTGATGGTCCTTAGTGGGTCTCTATACTGGTAAAAACCTGATTCAATGACATTGGGAGCATCATAAAAGGGTATATATGGCTTGATATCCAGCACTGGAGTTCCATCCACCATGTCAGTTCCGTTGAAAACAATTGTGGCGCCTTCAATCTTTTCAATTTCTACAAGCGATAGTCCGATAGGGCAAGGTCGGTGCGGTGACCTTGTACTAAAGACACCCACACGCTCACCACCCAACCGGGGAGGGGCAACCTTGGCCTTGGGATGCGAATTGTTTTTGTGAAAATGATATATAATCCAAAGGTGTGAGTACTCGTCTAATCCGTCAAGTGAGTGTTCGGGATTGGTGAAGATACCCGCATTCAATTCAATGACACCTTTAAGTCGAGCACCAATACTGGACTGGCGTGGAACTGCGCGCTTCTCAGGGAATGAGGTTTTTATGATACCAATCGGACGAAAACGTACTGAACTCTGATCGCATCCATTTGATGATACCTTGATGGGCAAAAAAAACATAAATAAATTTAATTTACATTCTTTTCAAAGATAAGTACACTCAGTACCTGCGATATAGCATCGTTACTATTTTTAGTGTTTTCTTCATTTTGACGGCATCCTTCACAGCGAAAATCGCGTAGGAGTTTCGACAAATCTTCGATATCTTTCCGCTGAACATGACTTAGATTTTTCACTTGTTGTCTGTGGATTTTGAGATGATTTTTCATTAAGTATGACATGAAATAAGTGTAATCCACTTACCGTAATTTGTTTATTTCATTTCGGGCAATTGTTAATTGATTTCGCAACGATTCAACATCGTTTTCAATCATTTTGATTGGCAGAGGAATACCGAATTTTTGTTTGTTTGACGGGGCAAACAGATTTTTCCTTGAGGAAGCCACAAATGTGACAGATAATGATGAGTGTTACCATTGAAATTCGGAAAGTTTTTTTTTTATTTTCTTGTAGTAGATCGGAAGTGGTTGCGTTCAATAATTAAAAAAATATATATTTTTAATCAATCGATGCCGAAATAAAGCATGTAGAAGAGCTCACAAAATGTCAAAGTACGTAGGCAACCTGACGAGATTAGCACAACGAAAAACACTTTTACAAATTAATGTTTTAGTACTACTAATAATATGACTTCATCTGGTAGGCGTTACGTGGCTACCCAACTTTTTAGGATGCTTAAAGCTTACCTAGTTTAAAAAGTATTTAATTCCCCTATAAATTTACGGCAATTGATTAAGGATTTTGCTTTTAAAATTGTGATTGTGGAAAAAAGAGTAAAGTAATTACGAGACAAAAAACACATACATTTACGATGTACGTTGAACACTTTAAGTAAGTAAATTTGCTTCCCCTACTTAACTGGACATATTATATTTCACTCTCAGTGTTATACTTTTTTCTTTCCTTAAAAGACTTACTCTAATGAGACGAAGGGAGGTTTACTCCATTACTCCTGTTGTTGTGTGAGGCATCTTTATCACACTTTTCATACATTGTACAATATGTGGCACATTGTGCCGTCGTAATCTTGTACATTTGATTCATGGGTAAAGCCCAATCTGATGTAAAAGGCATTCTGCTTAGTCAAATCTGTAAAAAAAAACAACTGTCTTCGTGTATTTGGACTGTTTCGCTCCATACAATTTTAGCCATATTTATTAAATTTTCTGAGTATTTCTTCCTATGAAATTAATTAGCAGTTGCCTCTCAGCCTGAACTTCCACTGAAACAGTTTGTAAGTCGTAGGTAAATGCTGTAATCTATGCCATTCAGTCAACATGCAGTTCTAGTTGAATTGAATTGAAAAACAGTTTTCCTTTAAAGTTGGATATTGCAAACATCCTTGAAACTATAAGTTAATACACATCCTCACAAACTAGAAATGATAATAAACTTCAACATTGGCCTGCTCGGACATGTTGACTCGGGAAAGACGACGCTTGCTAGAGCCCTCAGTACAGTTGCCAGCACCGCAGCATTCGACAAGAACCCACAATCACAGGAACGAGGCATAACCCTTGATCTCGGATTCAGTGCCTTAGTTATTGATACACCAAGCCATCTTCAATCTCTTACAAATGCCGACCAAATACAGTTCACCTTTGTCGATTGCCCTGGTCATGCAAGTCTTATTCGGACCATAATTGGCGGCGCACAAATAATAGATTTGATGATTCTAGTCATCGATGCGCAAAAAGGTATTCAAACGCAAACCGCCGAATGCATCATAATAGGGGAGTTGCTCCAAAAGAAACTCATTGCTGTGGTAAACAAAATCGATGCGATTGAAGAAGTGTGCCGCGAAGCATATCTTGACAAGATGAAAGTGAAACTGAAGAAAACATTCTCCAAAACCGCCTTTCAAGACGTGTCAATTTTTTGCATATCCGCTCTTAATCGAATAAGTGTCGATTGCTTGCTTCAGGGAATAAAGGAGCACTTGTATATCCCGAATAGGGATAGCCAGCAACCACTCCTTATGTACGTGGATCATTGCTTTCCGATCAAGGGTCAAGGGACGGTCTGTACGGGGACCATTATCCAAGGAAAAATTACAGTTAACGACACAATAGAGCTACCGTCAATCAAGGAGAGGCGAAAGATAAAATCCATTCAAATGTTTAAGCGGTCCGTGCAGAACGCCAGTGTGGGTGATCGTGTCGGAATCTGTGTGACGCAATTTAGTGCGAATTTAATGGAACGAGGTGTGATTTCTCAGCCAGGCTACTTGTCTTACATTCAAGCGGCTGTAATCAAACTCAACCGAATAGAGTACTACAAATTTTCCATTAAATCCAACAGTAAGCTGCATGTGACCATAGGTCACGAAACAGTTATGGCCAAGATCATACTTTTCAGACACGCGGATGTGGGTGGTTCCTTTGACACCACAGAAGAGTACGAGTACATAGATGAGATACCAAATGATGAAAAACTGAAAACAAACCACTTTGTGCTCATAGAATTTGAAAGTTCTATTTTAGCGACTCCCAAAAGTATCCTAATCGCTTCGAAACTAGATTTGGATGCCCACACCAGTACGTGTCGCTTGGCGTTTTGGGGTTCCATCGAATGGTTAACCCATTCGTCTTCCTATGCCACCGAAGTTTTACCAAATTTTAGAATTTATCGGAATAAACTGAAGCAAGGCACCGTCCAGAGAGTGGTGAACGAGCATCAAATCATTGTTCAGAACCTTTTCAAAAAGGAGAGCAATCGAGAGATGTTTGTAGGCAAACGGATCGAATTATCGACGGGCGATTGCGGTGTGATTGAAAGCACTTTTGGTACGACATCAAAGATAAAAATAAGTTTCCCGAATGGTTTGCAGACAGAAACATTAAATTTGTTGAATACAAAGTCAAACGGGGTCCAGGTGCTGTTGAGATTCAAGAAATATATTTTTAATAAAACTTCGGGAATCATACAGTGATGAAAATTGTTTTTTTTTTTTTTGAAGAACGCATTATGGCTATGTTGGTCAGATTGTCTTTCGAAAACAAACGATTATCAAAGGTTAATGGCTATTCGATTGAGGGTATTGGACACACCCCAAACTGAATTATTTGAAAAATTCTTTACAGTTGGATAAGTAGTACAGGCCCATAACATGATTTTGGTATCCCCACCCAAATAAATGAGAATATTTTAGGTCCTAAAATGAATAATAAAATATATTTCAAAAACGAACTAGATAAAAAAATTCCTACATAATCTGGTACTGCCAGTCTAATTCACCCTCATTGACAAAATAGTCTGCAAACTCCTTCTGGATCTCTTTGGCATGGGGCACATGTAAAGTATCATTTAATTCCGCTAGTGAGAAGAAAGTTCCATTGGGTGGTTCTTTGCGCCATTCACCTGGAATTAACTCCCCTTCCGCGGTATAGCTATCGTAAGATTGAGCCGGTGCGTACCTTTGTCTGTTCGTGGTTATCAGGTAGTTGTGCAGGGCACAGCATGCCAATGTAATCCTTTTGGTTTTCTCTGGATTTAAAGCTATAGGCTTACGCAAAACCCCAAAACGTGCCGAAATTAATCCGAAGACGTTTTCAATAACGCTACGCGCTCTGCTAAGGCGAAAGTTATGGACCTGGTCTACCATGTCCTCACTATGTGCGTACGGTTTCATTAGATTTGTTCGCAAAGCGAACGTATCATCCGCCACTAAAACGTATGGCACTGGCAATTCTCTCCCTGGTAGTGGTTTCGGTGGCGGCAGTCCAAGCAATCCATTGTCCAAGTTGCTAGCAAAGCTGCAAGTATTGAAAATTCCACTCTCTGAGCAACGGCCAGTTTGATCAACATCAACATATGTCAGCTTGTAATCTGCGTCGGCTATGCCCAACAGTACGATGCTATGGGTACCCCTGTAGTTGTAGAACACACTTCCAGCACTCGGTGGTTCAATCATCACTACATGCTTGCCGTCAACAGAACCAATGCAATTTGGGTAGTTCCACAGGTCATTATACTGGCGTGCAATGATTTCCCAACCCTCAGGAGTACAGGGTGTCTACAAAAAATACATATTAGTTAAATATCCACTGCCGAGCCAGCAAGTGTACTCACTTGAATATACTCTTCTGCAAGAACTTTGTAAATTGCTTCAAGCATCTCAGGGATGATGGTGGAGATGGTTGACTGTGGAATGCGAAAGATATATTGTAACGACCTAAAGCTTTCACCTGTAGCCAAGAAGCGCAGGGTCAAGATCAGTCTGTCCGCTGTAGCAATACTCTTTCGCATTGACGTGTTCTTTTTCTCTACAAGTGGAGTCACTAGTGCGCACAGATAGCTGAACTGCTCTTGCGTTATTCGAACAAAGTGTGTATACAGTGCAGGTTCCTGATCCTCTAACTGGCGCATTAGCTTTGTGCAAAATCCATCCTCTTCTCGTTTTTTGACCCATTCCTTCACCCAAACTCTGCGCTGTCTACGTGAAACAGGCAGTATTTCGCGACGAGATGGTATTTCACGAGGAGATAGTCTTTCACGAGGAGATAGTCTTTCGCGGGGTGAGGGTATTTCTCGACGATAGCGGATTTTTCGACTAATGGGTATTTCGCGAGTAGATGATATTTCGTGACGAGCGATCTCATCGAGCACATAACAACTTAAAATAAGTGCGCAACACTTCTTTTTATTCATTTTTAATAACTAGGTACACAAAGCAAATAAAAATGTCACATATAATTTATACAAAAAAAATGATTCAGCACTCCTGGTTGGATTTTGTCAAAATCTAATCAAAAAGCACACAATCAAATCAAGTTTTGTAAGAATGTACATTTATAGGAAATATTACGATTGTGGTCATTTTGGTCATATAGTGTAGTAGAATATGCAATTTTGACAACGCTCGTCCCTCGGCCATTTGACAAATCATTTATTTACATGTTGTTTTTATATGCTGACGTCTGTCATTCGGAATGCAATCAGTAAAGTCATGCACACAAAAATTAGGAAATGTATGATTCAATCAATGAAACAAATGAAAACTATTAGTATTTTTAAATATATATGTGAAAAATTTGCGAAAATGCGTAGCAGAAGCAACAATAGTGAATAAAAATCAATTTTAAGTTAGATTTAAGTCATATCAGGAAGAAATGTGTTGATTGTTGATATGAAGGAGAGATTTTTATGTGATATTAAAATAAAGAGATCGCATGCTCTTTTGTTATCAATCCGGATTTAATTCCATGTAATTGAATCAGGAATCAGGATAGATTTAATCTGCACATATATTTTCTGTGATTGATTAAAAACAAAATCGATTAAAATTAAAATTAGCAAACAATAAAAACACCATGTCTGCCTTGACAAACTTTGACATTTTTGAGTTAGTGAGCTTAGGGGGGTAGGTAGGTGTGGCGATTTGGAGAAAAAACCCTAGCAACTAGGTATATGTCGTTTTGTTAGTAAAGGTTGTTTTTTTAGAGGTATAGAACTTCGAATTGAAATAAAACACAAGAAAATCGTTTTAATGTTTAATCGTTTTGGCTTTATTGGAAGGATAATTTTATGCCATTATGCCAATATGAATTCGGGCATTTGGCCGCAGCGGCTGGTTCGAATAAAGAAAAGTCTAGAGGTCCAATTTTCAACCACTTTATCAAGCATTTGGGACTGTATGTCGGCAATAACGCCACCAATGTTGGCTTCCAAGTCCCCTAACGTTTCTGGCTTGTTGGCGTAGGCGAGCGACTTCACATACCCCCAAAGAAAATAATCCAATGGTGTCAAATCACACGATATTGGTGGCCAATTGACAGGTCCATTCCGCGAAATTATGCGCTCATCGAATGTTTACTTCAATAAATCGATTGTGACGTGCGCTGCGTGGCACGTAGCGCCGTCTTGTTGGAACCACATCTTTTAAGGGTCTCATGTGGATTCTCTTCACTCCAAATGCGGCAATTTTGCTTGTTGACGTAGTCATTCAACCCAAAATGAGCCTCATCACTAAACAAAATTTTCAAGGCAAACTACGCGAACTGAACCATTATTTTCGAAATAAATTTGTCAACTGTTCATGATGAAATGGCAAACCAAACTGAACATAAATGACATTAGAGTTGCCAGATTTGACCACAAATGTCTGTTTTATCTCTATTCGAAAAACCAACCTCTAAAAAAACACCCTTTATAAGATAATCCAATTTTCAAAAATGTTAGAATTTTTTTTATTACTATTCTTTGACACTTGACCTCTAAACCATGATAATAACTGTTATTCTGAGTTCTGACTATATTTTTTAAAAAGTCGATTGTTTTTGACAGTTTGACAAACTGCTGACAGCTTTTCTGAATCTGAAGTTGTCGCTAATCTTTTTTTCAAAATCCTAATAAATATTCATATTTTTATTTGCAAATAATATATGTAATATCAACTTTCTTCTCCCAATTGACGTCATGGGTTGGAAGATGTGCAGCAAACAAAATATTGCGAACCATTTCCGGTCGTAATCTTGTACATTTGATCCATGAACGGTAATAGTGAAAACCGATATAACAAACTCTCCGGGTGACACATGTAACAAACTTCATATACTTACTTTTTGTTTCCTTCAATCGCTCCTTAACATTTGTTTCGATCTATTTGTCTTATGTTTGTCTTTTGTTATGTCCTATGTTTGTCTTTTATTATGTCTTATGTTTATTAACGAACTTTAATATTTGTTTTTCAAAACTGCATTCGTGCATCGACTTTCTGAACACACTCCCTCTCCTGATTTACCCAACACTTCCATAATTGGACAAAGGCGAATGCGACTTCGAAAGAGAATGCAAGTTTACTGCAAGTAAAGCACAAAGTGAAAGAAGGAATGCAATCGATTTTGTTTTGATTCCATTTTCTTATGCAGACCTTGACCTGCATTTTGTTCTGTTATTTTTTTTTTGATTAATTTATGTTAAATATTTTCAATCGAAACTTTGTGGATTCTTTTATTTCTAAGAACAGTGTTAAACTATTTCACATAAAACATAACACCGTCCCATCTGCGTTCTTAAGTTGCTATTTCGATATGAAACGTTCTACAAGCTCAAAGAATCCTGCGAAAAAGGCAAAACTATCGGAAGATGTTTCCTCCCCTAGCACATCGCACAACCCTGCACCGGCCAAGGACACAGATTTCGTTGCAAAACTACAGGCCAATCGTTTAGAGGTGGGAAAATCCATCATCGACTTCTCTTTTAAGAAGAAACGAGTTCGAATCCTGTCAAAAGCTACAGAGGTACCTGAAAATGCAAAAACCATCCTCTACTGGATGTCTAGAGATGCCCGAGTTCAAGACAATTGGGCGTTTCTCTTCGCCCAGAAGCTGGCGTTAAAAAATGAAATCCCTTTAAAGGTCTGCTTTTGTCTTGTACCAAAGTTCCTCAACGCTACAATCAGGCACTATAAATTCCTGTTGAAGGGCTTGGAAGAGGTAGAAAGCGATTGCCGCAAGCTGAATATAGATTTTCATCTTTTGCTGGGGCCAGCAGTAGAAAGAGTTCCCGAATTCGTGAAGGAACACAATGTTGGAGCAGTGGTGTGCGATTTCTCACCTCTACGTGGACCGCTTAAGTGGGTGAATGATGTCAAGGATAGTTTACCTTCGGCTGTACCCATCACCCAAGTCGATGCACACAATATTGTACCAGTTTGGGTGGCTTCCGACAAGCAAGAGTATGCGGCTAGAACGATTCGCAACAAAATCAACTCAAAGTTGGATATTTTTCTTACTGAATTTCCGCCGTTAATTAAGCATCCACATGGAGCTGCACCTAGAGCGGAGAAGATCGATTGGAAGGCGGCTCACGACTCCCTGGAATGCGATATGAGTGTGGGAGAGGTTGAATGGGCTTCTCCGGGATATGCAGCTGCGTGCCGAGAATTGCTTAATTTCTGTGAGAAACGTTTGAGGAACTTTGACACCAAGCGTAACGATCCAACACTGAATGTTCTGTCCAACCTGTCCCCTTGGTATCACTTTGGTAAGATACGCTTCAAATAAGTAGAATCCTTAAATTGTTTTTTTTTTTTCACTTTCAGGTCAAATCTCCGTCCAACGATGTGTTCTCGAAATAAGTCGTTATAAGTCAAAACACAAAGGATCGGTGGACGCTTACCGTGAAGAGGCCATCGTTCGTCGAGAATTGTCAGACAATTTTTGCTTCTACAACAAAAACTATGACAATTTGCAGGGAATCGCATCGTGGTCCCTTAAAACTCTCAACGATCATCGAAAGGACAAACGAAGTTTCTTGTACTCGTTGGAAGAGTTGGAGCAGTCTAGAACGCACGATGATTTGTGGAACTCAGCACAAATTCAACTTGTAAAGGAGGGCAAAATGCACGGATTTTTGAGAATGTATTGGGCGAAGAAGATTCTCGAGTGGACTCAAACACCCGAGGAAGCTCTCGAGTTTGCCATATTGTTGAACGATAAATATAGTCTAGATGGGCGGGATCCAAATGGATATGTTGGTGAGAAAACAGTGTTCCTTGCTATTTTTTCATTCCCCAGTATTTGAGATTTTTGTTTCATTAAAGGTTGTATGTGGTCGATTGGAGGAATTCATGACCAAGGATGGGCAGAGAGACCGGTTTTCGGCAAGATTCGTTACATGAACTATCAAGGGTGTAAGAGGAAGTTCGACATAGCAGCGTATGTGGCTAGATATGGAGGAAAGGTCTTCCACAAAAAATGAGATGGATATTTATTTTTTCAATAAAGCGTGAAATTTTTTGTTATGATAAGAAGCGATGTTTGATATTTTTCAAATGTCAGCAGGTTACAAAAGAGAGGTAGGGGTATGACTGAAAATTAACGCAGCGAATGAAAATTAATTGTTAGATCTATTCGCGCGAGTTATAAGATCCAGGACAGGGAAGTCAACAGCTGGCAATATCTATTATCACTAAAAACTTAAGTGCGGACACTTTAAATGTGTCTAAGGTTGCGCGCACAGTAAAGCGAAAAAGCGATGCGATAAAATTGTTTACAATATCTTCTTATGCACGAGATCATAGTAAAGCGAGAAACCGACCCGCATAAGAAGACATGTAAAAAGTCTTATCGATTCTCGCATTGCATCGCTTTCTCGCTTTACTGTGCGCGCAACCTAAGTATCCTACCGCTTAACAAAATCGCTAACTGCTCAGGGCTAACAGCCGCCACCGCCATACGAGTTCATGTTTTTTTTTTCGTCGCTTGATCGCTCATTGCCTGGGCGAAGCCTAAGTATCGCACATTATGCGGTTATTTAAAAATGTTTCTCTTTTATGCTTAAAAATAAGTTAAGGGTGATTTCAAACTGTTTTGCTATCTACTTAAAAAATATTTATTTTGACAGGTGATAGCTGTCTGCTTGGTGATATTACATTGAGAAATGTTTTTCCCAGCCTCTTGGCGAATATCGTGACTTGTCTTTAGGGCTGGTAATTTGATTTGAGAATTAAGAGAGGTATCGAGACCTTTGGGAAATACGTCAGCACCAACTTAGTCCTTTGTTTAATACCCATTCAAAATATTAACAGACATTTTTTTCAAAAAGTTTAAGTATTTTTAGACTGGTATCATATAAATCATTATTTAACCCGTACTTTAAAAAAAATACACACATGGTATTTGTGTGTCAAATTTGCCCAAAACATTTTCTATTTAGTAATTACAAATTGCGATAGCAAGTTTTTGTTTTACAAACAATTTTTAGTAAATATAAATGTTTTATTAAAAGAGCATAAAACTCTTTGGAGCCATTTGGACGTACATATATTTTGTTACGCCCAACTTCTTTTAGTTCCTACTAGAGAAAGTTACGTTTTTGAAAAATCAATTCCTTATCACAAGTAATGTGTCTACCATTTAGAAGTTTCAAAATCGAAAAAAATCCTTCATGTCAAGGGACCCGTCTTGAGAAAATTGGAGCACGACCAGCTCAGTTGATATTGCCATGTTCAAAGGAGGGACTCTACGAACCCGTCAAAAAGGCAATGTCAACCAACGTTCCTAAACAAGCCCGAAGAAGTAGGTCTTAAGCTTTCACACAGATGCAGCAAACACCGGCATTTGATTGGATATTTCAAATACTTTATTAAGTCAAACCGGCGAACCCCACAGGCGGACCAGTAGGATGGCATAGAAGTGGAAGGGTTATTATCCCAATAATTCTGATAATAGCCTCGTCTATAAAAGAATAGATGTGTCTACTTATTAGGAAGTCTATAGCTGCACGATAGCCTTGATTTGGCCCGGGCCTACAGCCTTATGTTCTAGGTATAAACTTGCCCATAACACAATCCAACTAGTACTCGTTGAACAAGAGAAAGTCTATCATTTATGAGTTCCGTAACTTGTACTATTCAGCAAGTGCATTGTCGTAGGGATTGTATTACAGGCTCAAAGCAAACTTGTTTTAGTATTTTTTAGAGCCCATAACTCTCATTATTTCCTGAATAGATTTATTTCTTGAAAGAACATCTTCGGTTATATGTTACCAAAAGGTCATCCGCACACATCTGAGCTGAATGTTTCCTGTTTATAACATTTTCCTCTATTTCTGAAATTAAATTTTGTGGCGTTTTTTTTATTGCAACATATAACACTCGATATTTTCTGAAACTTTCGAAGACTAATTGTAGCTATAAAAGTCTGCCTTCCCTAGCTGTGATTCTACAAATTCTAACTAAAAGGGCTTTCTGTGGGACCAAAAAATACCAGCCAGCAAAAGTAGACCAATATAGGTTTGTTAGAATTCCCATCAACACTAATTTAGGTAATCGAATTAAAAAAATAAAGCAAATTAGTTGAAAATATCATATTGTGCAATTTTGTCGCACGAATACTTAAAGGGTGTTTTTTAGAGGATTGTTTTGCGAATAGAGATACAACTGACAGTTTGTGGTCAAATATGGCAACTCTTATGTCATTTATGTTCAGTTTAGTTTGCCATTTCATCATGAACAGGTTGACAAATGAACAGCGCTTGCAAATCGTGCAAATTTATTTCGAAAATAATGGTTCAGTTCGCGAAGTTGACCGCAAGCTCATTTTGGGTTGAATGGCTACATCATTCATCAAGCAAAATTGCCGCATTTGGATACGCCATTACATCCACAAAAACTGACTGTTTGGTGTGCTGTATGGGCTGGTGGAGTCATTGGGCCATACATCTTCCGAAATTATCCTAGAGAGTCAGTTACCGTTAATGGAGACCGGTATAGGGCCATAATTAACCGACTATTTAGTTCCCGAATTGGATGGCATGAATGTGGATAAGATGTGGTTCCAACAAGACGGCGCTACATGCCACACAGCGCACGTCACAATCGATTTATTGAAGTAAACATTCGATGAGCGCATAATTTCGCGGAATGGACCTGTCAATTGGCCACCAAGATCGTGTGATTTGACGCCAACAAACCAGAAACGTTAAAGTACTTGGAAGCCAACATTCGTGGCGTTATTGCCGACATACAGCCCCAAATTCTTGAAAAAGTGGTTGAAAATTGGATCTCTGGACTTGTCTTTATTCGAACTTTATTTGTGGCCGCGGCGGCCACATGCGAAATCATATTTAAACATTAAGCCATAAAATTATCCTTCCAATAAAGCCGAATTGATGGACATTAAAACGATTTTCTTATCTTTTATTTCAATTCGAAGTTCTATACCTCTAAAAAAAACTGTATAACCCAAAAAAATAAAAGTCGAGAAATTTCAAATAAAAACATTCAAAAACACCCGAAATATGCCAACGTGCGTTTGGGCAATTTTGATCCATGTGTACATTCCATACCGCAGAAAACAAATTTCGAACATCGCCAGTGCATCCAATAATAGTTGCAGGAATACTGTTACAAATGTTGCCTTCCTGGCGCATTCAATTAAAAGCCTCCGCCTGGAACAATGCAAAATAAGTGTCTACCTCTCAAAACTAGTTTCATTTTGCAAAACACATAGCTGTCGTTATAAGATATATATTTATTTCCTTTTCTTTAAATACGTCTTTTAATTGTGTATATAATTTTATGATCACTATATTTAAATAGGCTAATAATTTGGTTTCGTACTTTGTTTCTTCATTATTTTTTTTCTTGTCTTGATAATAATTTTTCATTGTATGTCTCCCTATATACGGTATATATACTTTACATAAATTTTTGTTTTGTTTTAACATTTAAGTAACAAAAAAAATCTTTCCGTTTTTGTTTTTTTGGGAGGGGAATTCTCTTCATCCATTGTCTACTTGTGATCATCAGAATTTTTATTTTTTATTAAGTAAATTGAATAAAACTGTTTTAATATTTGTAAATATGTACAGCTGTCTGTCTACTACAATTTTTTGACGAATTATTATTTTCTTTTTTAAATATAAATAATTTTTTTAAAAAATGCTTCTTATTTCAAAGGAGATATATAAAAAAACAAAAAACAATACGAATATTTCACATGAAAAAGGAATGCTGAGATGCGCGCGCTGCCAAAAAGTATTAAGTACTTGTACGTTGTGGTTTCCTAAAAATTCCTAATACAATTATATATCTTTATAGTTTAGAATTAAAAAATAAAATTAAACAACTTAGAAGTTAAGTAATAAATAAAAAATTGACTAACGGCAATAATATGAAATTAATTTACAAAATTATAAACAAAAGTATCACAATGATCAAGAGTGATGAGAGGAAAATTATAGCAGCCCACTGTCGTTTATCTGCAAAGAAAAAAAAACAAATCGATTTTGTTAATTCAACAATCAATGAAAAGCCAATGCACATCGTCGAAGTGCTAGCAACTGGAAAAGTACAATAAAGTTCTTGACTGGGCACGATTTTGCAATTACAAGCTGCCTTTCGATCTTTGTAATTGAGAGAACGGCTGAACGAATAATAAGAGTGACGAAATGTTAAGGGGCAAGGGCCACTCCATATCTCTCTCCTATTGAAAAAAAAACAGATATTATTTAGGCGGCTATGTTCGAATTGTTTCAACATGCAAATGAGCGATGAACGATGGACGCTGGCATCATCTGTTGGTTGGTCAAAATAAGAGTCCACAACTTTTATATGTAGGATAAAGCAGGTCGTCCACTACGTGCCCAACTCATTCAACCAACGTTGTCCAGTTGTTTATTCAACTAAAATATATTTTTAGCCTCGTACACTAGTGCATAACCTTACGTTGAGCAACGCAATTCGGTTAAAATTACACCCTGTTTATGTTCGAAGCGTTGCGAGCCCCGTACACCTAGTTGATCCACTCATCCAATTGTTGAATAACTTCGTACACCTAGTTGATCAACTGGGCTTAAATTTGGCAAGAAAATCCGTTGCTCGAGTTGCTCAACCTAATTTACGAAGAGTTTGCGCATTGAGTTGATGTAGGGGTTGATACCTACTCTGATGTAGGCATATACTATACTAAGCCTCGCACGTTGTTCAACACACTCAGCAACGGTTGTGGGTTGGTAATTTTTGTTTTAAGTGTCCCTATTGAGTTGATCAGTGGCGACTCATAAATTCGATCCTGCACGCAATTTCACCGGGCTCAAACTAACAGAATGGAAAAAGTTGAGCAACCCGTTGAACAGATAATGTGTTGTACATTGCTTGGAATTTGTTGGTCAACTTTCTCCAACGAGCAACAAGAGCTCGTCTACTACCCGCACAATGTTGAACAACGCTTTGAGCAATAATAATAAACCATCATCAATGCGTTGTTTGAACAATGTGGGCACGTAGTGAACGACCGACAAGACATAGCAGAACACTTTGCCGTGAACGCGTTTTTCTCTCTAGAAGTACCACTAAAATTTCAAGTAGTTCTGCAGAATTTAAGGCTAAGCGCATATTGGGACACGTATGACGGGATGCAGTACAGCACTCGATTTTGTAATCAATTCAAAACAATTGGACAAAATCATACGGCACGGCATAATATGACGTTTTGCATTAAATAAACAAGATCGTGATGTGCTGTTAAATCATAACAATATCAACACTTAATGAGTCAAAAAATAAATAAACCTTACGTATTAACGGGTCCATATAGGCTTTAAAAGCTTGACACGAATATAAAATTGTATGCTAAATTTGAGGATCTCATGACAGGTTGAACTCTGTGATGTGAATATTATGCACAGTTTTTTGCCCAACTTAATTTGACATTTCTTTGTTTCAGTGGTAGACAAATCCAACCATGCAGAGGTACACAATTGAGAAGCGCGTTAAGAATGTTGAAGCCTTTTACGAAAATGGGCGTCCAATTCAAAGAAGATCATCTTCAGCGACTAGGCACACTTTCACCTCAGTGAATTCGTGAACAAGCAGAATTGACGAAATGAGAATCCACGAGTGATTGTTGAAAAACCGATGCATCCACAAAGATTGACTGTTTGGTTCGGTTTATAGGCTGGCGGCGTCATCGGGCCGTACTTCTTCAAAAATGAGGTGAGATGAGAATGGTTTTCGCTAACGCGAGATGATAACGGACTTCTTGTGGCCAGAAATTAAGGATATGGACCTGGACGATATGTGCTTCCAACAGGATGGTGCCACTTACCACACAGCCAATGAAACAATGGCTCTTTTGCGCCATTCATGTGATTTGACATCGTTGGACTTCTTTCTTTGCGGATATTAAAAAGAAAAAGTGCATGTCAATAAGCCAAGAAAAATCCAAGAGCTAAAGGATGGCTCATTAACGACATTGAACCTCAATTATATATGTCTCAGAGTCATTGAAAATATGTACCATCGGATAGAGGTATGCCATAATACAAAATATTAAGATAATTCTCTGAAATTTTTGTATTTTATTAACAATTAACATCGTACATTTTCGCTGGACCACCCTTTAGCAGTGGGCCTTGAACAGAGTGGGATAAGAGGATGAGAAGATGAGATTGGGGAAAAGACTAGACAATGTGGTGAGGAAGACGGGAAGACGGCAAAGGGCTCACCGAAGCAGGTTTGGAGATTAGGAAGTGTGGGTTTTAAACTAATTTTATCGGAGGCGGGTTTACCTTCCGCCAAAGACTGGTATTATTTTTTTGTAGCGTGCTGGGTCAGAGAACGCAAAAATGTTAAGAGAATTAGACCGTTCTAATGTGAAATAGTGAATGCCTTGGACTCCGATTAACACTCGATCTTCGGTTTTAATTAAGACTTCCTGTAAAAACTGAAATTTCACTTAAAGACAAAAATATAGAGGCAAATAATTGCAATCGCATCAACTTCTTCCAATGCGGATAAGCCATTACTTAAATAATCTGATCGAGAAGCTTTCATGTCGTGGTCCACGGCACACTTCGGCTACATAATCCCAGTTTGATGCTGAGACGACTTACTTACAAGGTATGGAAGGAGATGCCACAAGGGCTCCTTCCGAAACATCCACTCTTATGGATAACTGTCTAATATTAACAAAGAAATCGGCTTGGGCTAAACATCAGACAAGATGGATTTGAAAAACACACAAAGTTTCCGAGAGATGACGTTTTCAAAGGGGGCCAGACAAATAGGGCAAAACCAAGACAACGCTCTCGCTCTACTACTTTTTGTCTAGATAACTAAAAGCTTTTTGCGCGGACAGCAGAGTAAGTTGTATATAAGAAAAACTCACCATTATTCATGTGGAGAACTTTGGCAACCTTTTTCATAGTGGAATCCAATTTAGATTCAGTTGTATCGAATTCATTTCCAAAATCATCGAGCATTCTAAAAAAAAAAACAAAATTAAGAACAATGAAAATTAGTTTCACGCACAGTCGAACGTTTTTTTTTTTGCGCTTACACTGCTTGCTCGTCTAGTTCTACACCAATTTGGCGTGAAACAGTCTTCAACGTTCCAATTGAATCGCTTATCATATCCAATTGTTCATCCTGTCCCTGCATCATACGCTGCTGTATGGACACAGTTTCACCGACAAACTTATGTCCAGGACTATCCAGAGTGGCATAGTGCCCGGGACTGTCCAACGTATTCTCCAGTTTAGAGTATTTCGTTCCACTATGTCGTGATGCCATTGTCCCAGCAATGGTGCTTGCAATATTACCACTAACGCTGTTACCTAAAACTCCACCGACCACAGATGTTGCTGTCGAATTGTTTGTTAATGAAAGATTCTTCTCGTTCTGTTGTTCGTCTAGTAGAGGCTGACGTGCTGTTATATCTCGGTCCCTGTTGCGGTTCAGGCTCATTTTCTCTTTCATCGATTTGACTTCATCGCGAGTTGCATCGATGAAATGACGACGGCTCGAGAGTTCCTTGTTGTCGATGCGAAACTTATTGGGATTCTTTTCTACGATACGTGTTTAAAGGTGTTAAGGATATAACAAAGAAATAATTATTTATTACGATAAATCTGCTGTATATATAACTCTTTTGTTGGGATAGATTCAATGAATATGATAAAGGGTGGTTTTTTTAGAGGTTGGTTTTTCGAATAGAGATAAAACTGACATTTTGTGGTGGAATCTGGCAACTCTAATGTCATTTATATTCAGTTGAGTTAGCCATTTTATCATGAACAGGTTGACAAATGAACAACGCTTGCAAATCGTGCAAATTTATTTCGAAAATAATGGTTCAGTTCGCGAAATTTACCGCAAGCTCATTTTGGGTTGAATGGCTACGGCATTCATCAAGCTAAATTGCCGCATTTGGAGTAAAGAGAATCCACATGAGACCCTTGAAACAACATTACATCCACAAAAACTGACTGTTTGGTGTGCTCTATGGGCTGGTGGAGTCATTGGGCCATACTTCTTCCGAAATGATGCTGGAGAGTCAGTTACCGTTAATGGAGACCGGCATAGAGCCATGATAACCGACTATTTCGTTCTCGAATTGGATGGCATGAATGTGGATGAGATGTGCTTCCAACAAGACGGCGCTACATGCCACACAGCGCACGTCACAATCCATTTATTGAAGGAAACATTCGATGAGCGCATAATTTCGCGGAATGGACCTGTCAATTGGCCACCAAGATTATTTTCTTTGGGGATAAGTGAAGTCGCCCGCCTACGCCAAAAAACCAGAAACGTTAGGGGACTTGGAAGCCAACTTTCGTGGCGTTATTGCCGACATACAGCCCCAAATGCTTGAAAAAGTGGTTGAAAATTGGACCTCTAGACTTATCTTTATTCAAACCAGCTGCGGCACGCCACATGCCCGAAATCATATTTGAAAATTAATGGCATAAAATTATCCTTCCAATAAAGCCAAATTGATGGACATTAAAACGATTTTCTTGTGTTTTATTTTAATTCAAAGTTCTATACCTCTAAAAAGACCACCCTTTATATGGCTTTAAATCCATTTTTTTTGTCTGGTGTTCTATGCGTTCAACTGGTGTCACACGAAAAACCGTGCTCGGGAACTTTAACATTAATATCGGTTAGGGAAAACATTTTCGACGGACTAATTGGTAAGCACAGGCCTTACGTCACGAGGACAGCTTTATAGGACAAGCGGACGCCGATTCTGACCATTTTCTAGTAGCGGCTTACTGAAAGCTTAACTGCCCAAGAAAAGAATCTATGAACCCTTCAGAAAAAGAAATTCAATGTAGAATGGAGTAGCTGCGTAGTGCTAAAATAACCAACAACATATTGAACCAGTACTCATCGAGTAGGTAGCTCAGCTACCGTAGGTTAGCCGCAAAAATCGGTCCATGGTATGATGATGGTTAATAAAGCAACAGGAATCGAGCCTGGATTGTTTGGGTCCATTTTTCATTTCAAAGAAGAAGAAGGACCTAAAAGTCTCGCAGGTAAAAAAAAATGAAAAAGTCCCGAGATAAAAGAAAAAAAATCTGGATGTTTACAAAAAAAACCCAGCGACTACTGTACTGAAGCGGGAATAGGAAATTGATGAAGTAAAAATTGATGGTAAATAAAGCAACAGGGATCGGGCCTGGATTGTTTGGGTCCATTTTTCATTTCAAAGAAGAAGGCCCTGGAAGTCTCGAAGGTAAAAAAAATGGAATAGTCCCGAGATAGAAAAAAAAACATCTGGATGTTTACAAAAAATCCCAGCGAATACTGTACTGAAGCGGGAATAGGAAATTGATGAAGTGTTCTGGTAGCATTTCCAGCAGCTGCTAAAAAATGTCGAGGTCGTCATGGTGGGGCAATGCAGAAGAAATTTACATCTGCAAAATTTTTCAGCCTTTTAAAAGCTTAAAAACAATAAGTCTGTTGACTCTGATGGCCTGCTAGTGGAACTCTTTCACAAACCAAGTGTGAGTGGATGAAACCATTCCCGATGTCTAATCTATCAGCCACATATGACACAAGGTGCCAAATTTAGAATATTAGATTCTACCAAAAGTACTGAATTTCTTAGTTCTGCAACGAACTAATCGGCACGTACCAGTGTGGTTCTGGCCAAATTTCCGGACTAAAGTACAACCAATTTCATTTTAAGACACACATTTATCATCGACATAAAAGTCGCATATGAAAGCAGTTGCCGCGAGATTTACATTGAAATGGCCGCATTTAGGATTCCCGCAAAACGGCAAAACTGATTTAGCTGGGAATGTGCTGTTCGGGCAACAGGACATATGAACTCTTCCAGGCATGTACTGCATTTCGACCATGTTAATTGTCCTTACAAAATGTCGCTATTGAAACAGCAACTTTGAGGTACTAAGGGAGTTATGAAAAATTGTCTGTTTAAGACAAACCCATAACGGATGTCAACGCTTGGACTGAATAAACGTGCCCAGTACCGTAGAGGATCGAAGGCCTCAGTGACACTCTTCATTGTTCGGATGCTAAGAAAGCCTATGGAATAATTTTCTCTATAATGCAATAGCGCATAAAAGGTCACAATCAACAAGGTGTTCGTATGTAAAGCTGTCAAGAAATGCCTGAAGAATTTGCCATTTAAAAATTTCGCAAAACAGGGTGCAGCAGATGTTAACGAATTCATATCTGTTACGCTGCTTGAAATGTACACTAGCAGAAAACATTTGCCCTCTTAAAATGCACCCGATGATGTATCTGATGTTAAATGTAATAAAGTATCCAAAAAAAAGCAACTTTTCACAAGACCAAATGATTGAGTAAAAAAAAAAATTCAATGGCGAAGTACATTTCATTGATTTTTCCCACAACATGTTACCCCTCTATTGCTGTTCACTAGAACTACATTACCAAATGTATATTTTAATTTAAAAAAGGATATTAATAGTGTCCTCCAAATCCTCCAGATCCCATTCAATGCTTCTTAACGAGTTGCGTAGCTCTGTGGTTGTCCATTCAACTTCAGCTCCACTCGATTCACCCAATTCACGCCAACGCAAATATAGACCACGGGTCTTATTCAACGCTTTAAACACTTCGCTGTTAATAAACAAACAAAAGAAGAAGAAAACAAATTATTTATTTGGGAAGAAGAAAACAAACATAAGCCACCAAACACCAAAAACTAAGGACGCACTCTTTAACAACAAAAAATGGATCCTCCAAAGACATGACACAGGAAAAACACTTTAAATGGCTGTCGGAATATCATCGGCATACGACCAACCCCCCAATGGAAAAACCGAAGTGAAAATTTTTCTTCTCTTCCGAATTGGATTAGGAAATTTGTTTTTCCTCTTTTTTACGCCTTCGAATTTGAAGATTTTCACAAACGTCTTTGATGGGGATGTCGTTTTTATGTTTAAATTCCTTAATCACTGTCACAATTGATAGCAAAATTTTCCGAACTTTTTCGCCTCTTTCGTGTTAAAGGAAATAATGTTGCGAGTCAAAGAGTTGGAGAGACTGGAGATTCCCCCAAAAGGTAGACCCGCGCAAGAAAATAAACAGAATGCATTATTGCTTACCATTGATCATGTGCGAGAGTGGATGAGACAGAACAAGTGTTTACAAGTAGATTTTCATATTGGATGGCCGAGGGGAAAATCCATAAGTAAAATGCAAAGACATAAAAGGAAAATGAGGAAAATTTCAAAGTGCGACTGCTCCACTATCGGAGGAAAAGTTGTCAAAGTTTTTGTCCTTTTTAAGGAGAAATGTCAAAAGTGACATTTGGGTTGACAGATGAGTCAATTGCAAGCGCTATTGGCGGGGAATGGACTAAGCAATTAGTTTAAGGCTGAATGCATATTTTGCGCATTTTAATAATAAAATATTGGCTAATGGGCATCCATCAAATTATATACAATACAACAGCAAACACTCGTAATGAAACTTTTCGTGACAGTTACTGCTGTAAATAGGTTTGATCTTCAAGCTATCGCAAGCAGCCTATCACTTTCGTTAGATGAAAAACGGATTTTAATTGACAGAAACATAGATTTCCATGGGAGAAATGGGTTTAGAATTTTGTTTTTTGTCAGTGCTGCTCTCACTGAAGTCGGTGTTGCTCGTGCTATATAGTCGGATCAGCATCGAATCCAGGGAGATCAGCACTGATAGCAGTTGGAATACGTATAGATATAGTACAGTTATTATATTTTGTAAATCGTTGGTTGAAATAATTTTGTAATAAATTATGACTAAAACAAATAAGTTTTTACCATCAGACCTGATGATTATTGCAAAAATTTATTACTTTTTTATAAAAGTATTTGAATCATTGTAACTTTTTGATGTATTGAGGCGAAAACCTGTCCTCCACTCCCATCGATTCTTGATATTTTATGAAGTAAAAAAACTTTATAATAATTCTTATATCACAAACTATCCATTCTGTAAATCAAATGTAAGTTAAATAATTGAGTTTTCTGCTTTTCTCGACAAAATTATATATTTATAATCTTGGGTAATTCTAATAGCACTGATGAAATAAAAGGTTTATATCCAAACTGAACAGCCCTACCGTACACATTTTCTCATCTACTACGTTTTTGTTATTGCAAATAACACGAACAGATCTTTTGCTGACAGCCGCCTCGACATGACTCTGTGAATTTGCCTGTCATTCGCGAATTTGTTTTAAAAAATCATCGTCGACACAAGTTTCGCAAATTTATGTCAATTCTTTGTCGCTTTCAAGTAATTCGAAAGTAAAAATACGTACAAAATATCTAATATTTGTACCAAATACATTGATTTTTAATCAAAACATTCAAATAACTGCATCATGTCTCGTGGAAGTTCAGCCGGCTTTGACAGAGTCATTACAATTTTCTCGCCAGAAGGCCGCCTCTATCAAGTTGGTGAGTAGCTATTCCATCTATTTCTTTGTTCTGAGTATCCAACTAAATGTGCAAATTTTTATAACAGAATATGCTTTCAAGTCGATCAATCAAGAAGGAATCACCTCGGTGGCTATCAAGAGTGGGGACTGTGCAGTAATCGCCACGCAAAAGAAAGTCACAGAGAAGCTAATCGACCCCAGCACTGTGACTCACATTTTTAGGATCACAAAGCAAATTGGATGCGTTATGACTGGAAGAATAGCTGATAGTCGGTCTCAGGTGCAGCGAGCTCGCTATGAAGCTGCCAATTGGCGCTACAAATACGGCTACGACATGCCCGTTGATGTTCTCTGCCGTCGTATTGCTGACATCAACCAAGTCTACACGCAGAATGCCGAAATGAGGCCTCTGGGTTGCAGTAAGTAAAATGGTTGGAAATTCTCCATTTCTATTTGTTTTACCTTTGATTCCTCCTGTAGGTATGGTTCTGATAGCATATGACGACGAAAACGGTCCATGTGTGTACAAGACAGATCCGGCTGGCTACTACTGTGGTTTCCGTGCTGTTTCTGTTGGTGTCAAACAAACAGAGGCGAATAGCTTTTTGGAGAAGAAATACAAGAAGGACTTGTCGGAGGAAAAAGCTATCCAGTTGGCAATCACTTGCCTGTCTACCGTGCTCGCTGTCGATTTCAAGCCAAATGGCATTGAAGTTGGCGTCGTAACCAAGGAACGACCAGAATTCAGAACTCTAGACGAGAAGGAGATCGAAGACCATTTGACGAAAATCGCTGAAAAGGATTAAGTCGATTGAGTGGTGGACGGTGTCTGATTTGTTTATGAATTTCTTTATTTTTAATGGAATCAAATTTATACTTTTCATTTGGCGGAAGGCGCTTTAAATAATAAAATTCTGTTCTTAAAGCGATTGCGTCTTATTTATTTAATTTAATTGGGTTTTATTTATTTGTCGTTGTTCTTGGCATGGGGGCAGGGATTTGCGATTTGTAGAGAACATAATTACTTTTGACTGTGCTGATAGTTGGAACAAACATGGTCCCCCACGCCAAGCAGATCCTTCTTTTAGAACAACACGTTTCTTTAAGTAAAAACTGTTTATTCCAGCAGTGGGATAGATGCTTTAATCATAACCGAATATTATTGGAGTTCACACAAGCTATATGAATAAATGCAATGTCTGCAATATTTCTCCAAGACAAAAATTGGGATTCTCCTGGGATGGAGAATGTGACAAAGAATAAACGCATTTGTATATTCAGCAGTCCTCTTCGAAGCCCTTATTAAAAAAAGAAGGCGCTGAGGAGAAATCGTTCATGCTGCCTATGCGATAATCTCCATCCGAGAAACCTAGTTTATTGATATACGTCTGGAACAATGAAAAGCCGGCGGAATGGTTGGAATTGTGGCGTTTAACTCCTTTCCATATGCTTCGAGCTATTCCGCTCCCGTATGTAATAGTAATTCCATTGACGTTTACTTCGACAGACGCAACTTATAATTCAGCTGTTAATGTGACTGACATGGGATGGCTGACAAGGAACTTTATGTCACTGGTAAAGATTCTAAAGATATAAAAACGTTAGAAGTTGTACAGATCCCTGGCTGGTTTTCGGTTTGGGTCGTTTTCTGGGTTGACTATCTGAGTTTATAGCTTACAACTGGTTTTTTTTAGTGGCTTAGTGGTTAAAACAGATGAGGAATTAACCAGATTGTGAACTACTAGAGACTTTCAGTTCATCATGAAACGTTAACTCAGCTTTTTTTACCCATATACATAAATTGCACTTATATATGAGTTTACTTGTAAATCAAATGGGAAGCTTGCACACATATAAAGAATTATGTGGGTTTTAATGGCCGCCCCCATGAAATGTAAATACCACCAAACAAGTGTCAAATCACCGACTACACAGATCGGAAATATGGGAGAGGATTCGGCAGCCATTATTTAAATTTTCATGTGGACAGGGGTAAGGAGAGTTGACTATATGGTTAATTACTCATCAGTGGTGGTTAAGTGCATTGGACCACTAAGCAAGAGGTCGCTGGTTCAAATTCCTGCTACACGCTGCTCCACGTCTTGTGAACGTCTGACAAACATCCAAGAGTAAGAACTGTAATGAGATGGTTCTCAAAAATGAATTGAAGTTCGGAATCGGCATTGAACAGTAGGGCCCTTCCATTACCTAGGTTAGTGCCAATCTTTGGCATTTTGCATAAGCTTGATCGAAAAGGTCTTTAGGTGAAGGCCTTGATCTTGGGACCTGGTCGGGAGTTATATTCCACACCTGAGAAAAGGTGGCTGAAATCTCTAGTGGTAAGACGTGTTATGGCAGGAATGTGATATGCAGTGTTGTATAGGAAGTATGGCAAGATGACTTAAATAAATACACTATCAGATCTGTGTCGTGGAGTGCTTAATACAAGCAGCTGTCACGATCAGAAATTTGCCGGCACAAAAGTGCACCACAGGCTCACTATTTAGTGCTGGTGTTAGTAAATACGTACACAAAGCAAACATGGTCTAACACTAAGACACTAGAACATGATTACGCAAACACATTTTCAGTTTAAATTTACTGACATGCAAATCACATGATTGTTTAAATTACAAATTCTACTCATGCGAGTAATTGGCTCATTCCTGCCATAATTGGTCTTATGATAACCACTTACTAAAAGATCCACACTACGTAAGTTGTGAGCAACACCACGGAAGTTGAATGCAATGGAAGACAACAGATCAGAAGCATCTATATTACCAGCTATAATTTGCTATAGGAAAACTATATCACTATTCAGTCTACGTTGAGATAGGGGTAACATTTGAAGAAGTTTGATACGTTGACCGTATGGGGGAAGGTTATATGGATCATCCCATGGAAGACCTCTAAGGGCAAAACGAATAATCTTACGTTGAATAGCTTCAATTCGTATTGAGTGAATATTGTAGTACGGAGTCCAAACTTGTGAAAAACAATTGTACAAAGACTGAGTAACGCAGGGGTCGTCAAATTCTTTAGATCACCTCTTAATAAAGCCCAGCATGGAGTTAGATTCATAACAATAAGGTTAATATGACCAAAAAAGTTAAGTTTGTGGTCAAAGAAAACTCCGAGATCTTTAAAACTATCAACATGACAAAGCATATGATCGGATAAAGAATAATGAAAAATGGAGGGAATACGTTTTCTTGAAAATGTCATATGATGACATTTAGATGGGTTTAAAGTTAACCCATTTTTATCACACCAAGTGGCAAAACTATCTATGTCCGCTTGGAGAAGATTTCTGTAATACTGATTGTTAACAGATTTAAAATTTTTGATATCATCTGCGTATATTAAAATATTGCTGGATTTTATGCATGCTTTAACATCATTTATAGCAAGTATGAATAAAATAGGGCCTAAGTGACTTCCCTGAGGAACTCCAGACCGAGCAGAAAAGATTCAGAAAACGAACCTCTAAATTTGACACGATAATTTCTACCCATAAGGTATGAATCCATTTCCATCCATTTCCATCCATTTTATAAAAACAGGTGGGAAATGGTGATTATCTCATGGGACAGCTGGTCGAAAGCCTTAGAGAAGTCGGTTTATATGCAATCGACTTCATGATTATTTTCTAAGGAACTAGAGCATGCACGCAAAAAACATAACAAATTTGTAACAGGGGACCTGTTTCTTACAAATCCATTTTTCTCGTAACAAATGACACTAAGACACAGAAATATTAATTTTTCGCAGACAATTTGCTCAAAAAGCTTAGGAATACACCAAAGCTTAGAAATTGGTTTTTAATTCGTGATATCACCACGTTCACCCTTTTCAAATATAGGCGTGCTAAAGGCACTTTTCTATAGCTTATGGAATTTCCCAGTGCTAATGGATAAATCGAACAAATACTTGAGATAAGGACTAAGGGCTTTGCTGCATTTTTTAAGAACAATCGGTGCAATGCCATCGGTTCCAGACTAGTAGTCATTTTTCAATAGGGAAACAAATTTCGAAATAGTTTCCAAATCGAAAAAAAAATTACTAAACGTAATCTGGGAACAGCTATTTAAATAGCTAAAATAATTACCATCGATGTAAAGACGTGAGGAGAGACTATGTGGGACATTTAAAAATACTAAATTCTCTTCAAAATCCAGACCACATGTTTTGTACAATCCCAAACAGTATGGCTAGAAAATACTGTTTTGGAAGACTGTTCAACGACGGCTGAAATATTGAATCGTGAAAACTGGTTCAATGATGTCCCGACACTGGACCTTAAAGTCTGGTTTGGTATACCGACGGATCAAAAAGAAATTCTGGAGTTGGAGCAGGCGTCTTTGGACCCTACACCAAGGTTTCTATACCAATGCAAATGTGGCTCACTGTGTTCCAATCTGAAATCCATGCCATTGAGGTCTGCGCCTCTTCAAGCATTGTACTCCAACACACACTGAACATTATGACATTGAAAGCTGTTATGATGCGCTGCAATCTGGAATGGGTCCCCGGCTACCAGTTATTTGCAGGCAACGAATGTGCGATTGAATTGGCAGGAGCTACTTCTGAATCCGAAAAGCCCTAAACCATTTTTGGTGTGTAGATATATATATATATTTTTTTTCTTATATAATAAAATCGAACTGCTCTACAATGAGCTGAAAACCGAGTTAGACCAGCTTAAAGTCGAGAATAAGGCACTAAAAGAATCTTTGACGCAAAAGCACTCTGAAGGTAAAAAAAAAAAAGTCCAGATAGCCGCGACTACTTCACGGATGAAGAAGAGTTAGAGCGCGAAACTGATTCGACTAAGTGGAGACCAAACTAAAAACGTAAGGCTGGCTCCTCACCAGAAATTGTAGTGGTTAAAGAAAGTCGTAAAAAGTCTTTAGCCAATGAAAATGCAACGAAGACGAAAGAAAAAAATCTTAAAGATAAAGTTTACCTTCCGCCGCCAATTAATGTTATCGGAATAACGGACTACGGCAAGCTTGAATAAATTTCTTAAGGAAATCTTAAAGTCCACATTCAAAGTAACATCTTTGAACAATAATGTGTGGAAAATAAATTCCAGCGACACCGACAGTTACCGCGCGGTTTCTCAAAAACTAAATACTGAGAAAATCCAATGGTACACTCACCAAAATAAGTCAGAAAGGCCACACCGTGTAGTGGTAGTGGCCAGAGGACCTCATTCTTCGTGCTGCAAAGACGACGTTTTGCAAGACCTTAAATCCAAAGGCTTTAAAATTATCGACGCGGTTAATCTAATTAAAAAAGAGAAGCGAAAAACTAATAAAGATGTGGAAATTTAGTTAAGCGCGGACTTCCGCTATTCATGCTAAGCTTCGAAAAGTCAGAAGACATTAAAACAATTTACAATATAAAAAGTATCCTTAACATCGTAGTTAAAATTGAGCCGATGCGTAAGACGACAAGACTCATCCCTCAATGCAAGCGTTGTCAAGTGTATAACCACACAAACGCATATTGTCAAAAAGAACCGCGTTGCGTTAAATGCGCCGGGAAACATTTGTCTATGGATTGCGGTCTTAAAAGCCAGGATTTACCAACCTGCATAAACTGTAAGGGAAATCATCCGGCAAACTATCGCGGTTGCGAAGTAGCTAAAGAGCTAGAATTGTTACCCGTTGGAGTTAAAATTAATGACAAAAGAGGTACCAACAAATCAATTGAACGACGAAAAAAATTTAAAGGAAACGTCTAAGCTGCCGAGAGAAAGGCATTTAAAATAAAAGTCGTCGACTCCCGGAACGAAGGCTAAGGAAATGAGCAAACCGCAGCGAGAAAAGATAATTAATAGTAAAGTGTTGTCAACACCTCGGCCACAGACATACAAATCGATACAGCGGCTGACCCAGTCGAACAAGTCTTTTCTGCAATTCTTGCTAGACTGGAAGAACAAAGTCGTATTAATAAACGCATATTTGAGTTTGACGAGCTTGACCTTAAACTTTGGGGCTCACTTCATCGCTTATAAATATCAATATGAATAGTAACGAAATAACTAAAAAAAAATAATTACGCATTCTACAAAAGATCGACGAACTTGAAGTTTTTACTCGTACAAATATTATCGACATATGCTTGATTTCTGAAACGCATCTTACGAAGGAATCAAGTGTAAAAATTAAAGGATATAGTGCCTATCATGCATCTCACCCTTCGGAAAGGGCTAGAGGCGGAGCGTCTTTGTTTATAAAAGACAGCATTGAGCATTCAATAAGCACAAAAATCGAGCAAGTTAATATTCAAATGATTACGGTTCGTGTAAAAAATAATAGACAAACTTATGATATTGCGTCTATATACACCTCCAAGGGAAAAGATAGAAAAATTTGATTTCACGAGTATTTTTAACTCACTCACACGGAACTTTGTTGTCGGTGGTGATTTTAATGCTAAACACACCTTCTGGGGTTCACGTTGCATTTCACCAAAAAGGAAAAATTCTCTATAAATCCGGTATGCAATTTGGAGTAGAGTTTTACTCGTCAGGCAAACCGACGTATTGGCCTACGGATACGGCAAAAACTCCAGATCTTATAGATTTTTACATTTTCAAAGGGATTTCCGAAATCTTCTGATCACTCGCCTATCATTCTGAAAATTAGCGGCTGCTTATTGAAAAAGGAGGCCCCACCCAGGCTTACTAGCGTATCAACTAAAATCGATCTTAACGTGTCTCTTCAAAACGATATTAAATAATCTATGCAGCACTTTAAAAGAAAAGATTCAGGACTTTAAAAATCGCGAAGTTTCTTCATACCTTGAAGGTCTTACCGCGGACAAGAGTTCGAACTACTCGTTTTAGAAAGCTATAAAAAGCATCCTATCAGAAAAAAATAATGGCGAATGGGCGAAACGAGACAAAGAAAAAGCCGACATTTTTGCCGATCAAAACGTTGAAGCCCTTTGACGGTCAAGAGCTAATCGAAGATATGGCCTTAGAGGGGATACCTGACAATTTTAAAATTAAAAGTGTATCACTGGCTAAACTGTGCTATGAAATACAAAAATTGAAACTAAACAAAGCTCCTGGATACGATTTAATTACGGAACAGCTCCTAAAAGAGTTGCCTAAATGCTTCCTTTAGGTTATTATATGTTCCACGAAAATGAAAAGTAGCTGAAGTCATAATGGTCCCAAAGCCGGGAAAATCCCCATATGACAAGAAATCGTATAGACAGACCAATATCTCTTTTACCAATTATGTCAAAAGTTTTTAACAAATTTTACTTAAACGGTTACACACGATTATCAAAGAGCATCGATTAATTCCTGATCGCCAATTCGGGTTCAGAATTAAACACTCTACAAACGAACAGGTTTATCGAATAACCAATGAAATTGAAAAAGCCCATGAGGAGAAAAAAATATGCTCTAGCGTTTTTCTCGACGTCTCCCAGGCTTTTGATAAAGTATGGCATACGGGATTAAAACATAAGCTAAAATTAGCCTTTCCCAAACAAATATATGAGATATTAAGTTCTTATTTAGCGGACCGACTTTTCCGTGTTAAGCACGGAAACGAATATTCCGAATTCAAAGAAATCGCGGCAGGAGTTCCACAAGGAAGCCTCCTGGGTCCGATTTTATTTATTTCTCTTCACTCGAGATATTCCGCAGGAAGAAGGCACAACTGTAGCGACGTTTGCAGATGATACCGCTATATTGGCCGTGAGTAATACGGTTGAATCAGCAACAATTAAGCTTCAACGGGCTATCAACAGCGTTTTTGAGTGGACAAAGACTTGGTGTATTGTCCTTAATGAAACAAAATCTACGCATGTTTATTTTACTTACAGAAATGTAACTACGCAAATGAAGCTAAATATTTGGGAATGACTTAAGACGCGAAACTTAAATGGAAATCGCACGTAAAGAAGAAACGGGATGAGCTCGTTATTAAATATAATCAAATGCATTGGCTGCTTGGTCGGTTTTCCAAACTCAGCATGCAAAACAAGATGCTTTTATACAAGCAAGTTCTGAAACCGGTTTGGACGTATGGTATACAACTTTGGCAAATAACATCAGAATTTTACAAACTTTTCAAAATAAAGTGCTAAGAAGAATTGTAAACGCCCCGTGGTATATCAGAAATAGTGATATCCACAGAGATTTGGATGTGGCATCCGTCGAAGATGAAATAAAATCATCAACGAAATGATATATATTTTGAACGATGCAAATTTAGTGCGCCGGCTTCAACGGATAAAACCATTTGAATTAGCGCAATAACATTTACCCGCGTGTTTTTGGCGGTACAAGCAGGTGCCTCCGATGGGAAGCTGCCTGGTAAACGCGAATATAAATTATTAAATCTAAACTACTAGATAGGAAATAACCTAGTTGTAGTATAAAGTATAAATTTGAAGGGAGATGTTTTTAGTGAGTAAGAATGTCACACTATTATGAGCACGTGCGGTCGGTCCTCATAGTGTCATATGGACGATTTTCCACCTACCCTCGAAAAACAAAAGATATATTTTTTGACACGAATGGTTTGATATCTGTGCCTCCCCAGCAGTCTCCCCAATACGCCGATTGAAACTTCGGCAAAAAGGAATCGGATAATCGGCCATGACATATCGCAAAACAGCCCTGAAACTGCAGCCTTCGTTTTACGTTGCAGTAATTACTTGTTGTTGTTGTTGTTCATTCAAAGCATTCAGCACTCTTATCGTTTTTACCTTTTTTGTTCATATTGATAGGTTACTAAAGAAAAAGTTATTGCAGACGTACTAAAATTTCGAACAAATTATTCGAAATCTACATAGAAAATCGAACCCTTAAAAGTCCTACCTGGATCCGCCCCTACCATGGTGGATATTTACTGTAGGTAAAGTTTTAATTGATTTATCTCGAGAGCTTCTGTAACAGCTGTTAAGTGTGCGAAATTATTTAAAACACGAACTAATTAGATGGATATATGTATATACATATATTTTATTCACATTCATGTTGTCGCTCTCATGGCTATACAGCGACTGCCGCATGCAGTTGGGTTTCAAACAATATTCAATTAAAGTTTTATACTAAATATTATGTATATGGTAATTGTGTTAGTGTAACAGGCGGGCTAACAAGGATAAACCCTACAACAGCTCATTATGGGACAGTTTTGTGTCTGGGAATCCAGAAAAGTCTTACGTTGTTGTGAGGCGCGCCAAGAACAATCTACGTAGCTTCACATTTCCCAAAAACATGACTTTGATCTGGTACTCAATAACAGGTAGGTTACCTCGCTAATTGATATTGTGTTTGAAGTGCGGGATGTGATAGCTTCCTGGCTATTGACTGTTTTTTTTTAAAGGTATACAACTTTGAAATTGAATTAAACAAAGATGATTTTTTTTAAATTGGCATGAAATTTACTTTATACAAAAGATAATCGAAAGCATTACGATTGAAATATGTTTCCTGGCATATGACCGCCACCACGGTTGGCTCAGACTTAGTCTAATCTGGAGGTCGAATTTTCGATGACTTTTTCCAACACTTGTGCGGTTATCAAACGTTTCCTTCAATAAATCAATTGTGGCACACCACAGCTCCTGCACATTATGGTTGTTCAATTGATGAACGAAAAAGTCAGTGCCACCATTGACTCGCTACGACGTCTCTGTGGATGCGTATTTTCATTAAGAGTAAACGTGGTGTGTGAAAACGTTTCATAGGTAATCGAATTAATTACTCTGATGGACGATTATGTTGATCATAAAATGGACGTAGTGCGCGATACGTATTTCGAACAGAGCCATGATTTTTAAAATAAATTTGCACAATTTGAAAGCGTTGTTTAGGCGTCAGTCTATTCATGCTGAAATGTCAAACGAAACTAAAAATAAATTACCTGACAGCTGACAAAACGACTGTCAGTTAAAATAGTGTTGCCAATTTAAAGTTCTATACCTCTAAAAAAAACACTCTTTATAACAATATAACTATGCGATGTTGTATTTATCGCCAACTTGTCAGCAACTGAAAGACGCTGCAATGATAAGGGAGGTTAAAGGATTGCCAAATGTCAAGTACTTCGAAGAAGAAACTGGCACTTACTTTGTCTTGGACTTTGGACTTACTCCTTCGTTAATTACGCTCTGTCCGGTATTGAGTGTTTGAATTGAAGTCATTAGCGATAGGTAGCGATGCATCGAGAGTATGTTGGCATGATAAATAATTTGTTCTTTCAATTGTCAAGAGTCTATAGGTCTTAAGGTGCGATCAGACGCTCATCCAAACTTGTCATCCGGATGACATGCCGACGTCAGAAAACTTTTTTATTTTAGACGGGATGACCACTTTGGGATAGTTTTCAGCTTGTAGCCATCTGCCTATCCATGATGTTTATGGAAAGAAGGTGAACTATGGTTTAAAACGTCGCTGAAGGCATCTCGTTGGCCATACCATCAGTTTATACAGGAGGATCGGTCTGACTACCAAAGAGTACAGGAAGTGACTTATACAGGGTGTTTTTTTTAGAGATATAGAACTTCGAATTGAAATAAAACACAAGAAAATCGTCTTAATGTCCATCAGTTTGGCTTTATTGAAAGGATAATTTTATGCCATTAATGTTTAAATATGATTTCGCATGTAGCAGCCGCGGCCACAAATAAAGTTCGAATAAAGACAAGTCTAGAGGTCCAATTTTCAACCACTTTTTCAAGCATTTCGGGCAGTATGTCGGCAATAACGCCACGAATGTTGGCTTCCAAGTCCCCTAACGTTTCTGGTTTGTTGGCGTAGGCGAGCGACTTCACATATCCCCAAAGAAAATAATCCAATGGTGTCAAATCACACGATCTTGGTGGCCAATTGACAGGTCCATTCCGCGAGATTATGCGCTCATCGAATGTTTTCTTCAATAAATCGATTGTGACGTGCGCTGTGTGGCATGTAGCACCGTCTTGTTGGAACCACATCTCATCCACATTCATACCATCCAACAAAATAGTCGGTTATCATGGCTCTATACCGGTCTCCATTAAGGGTAACTGACTCTCCAGCATTATTTCGGAAAAAGTATGGCCCAATGACTCCACCAGCCCATAGAGCACACCAAACAGACAGTTTTTGTGGATGTAATGGTGCTTCAAGGGTCTCATATGGATTCTCTTCACTCAAAATGCGGCAATTTTGCTTGTTGACGTAGCCATTCAACCCGAAATAAGCCTCATCACTGCACAAAATTTTGCTATGAAAATCAGCATCGATATCAATGTCATTTTCGGCCCATACACCAAAATCACAACGCATTGCATGGTCCCTCGGCTTTAATTCTTGCACAAGCTGGATCTTGTAAGGTCGTAAGAAGAGATCTTTGCGCAAAATCTTCCATAAAGTTGATGGACAAAGCTCCAATTGTTGTGCACGGTGGCGAATCGATTCATTCGGGTCCTCTTCAACACTTTGCCCTACAGCGGCAATTGTTTCTTCGGTGCACAATGTTCGACGTCTCTGCGGATGCGTATTGTCACATAACTGAACTTAAATGACATTAGAGTTGCCAGATTTGACCACAAAATGTCAGTTTTATCTGTATTCGAAAAACCAACCTCTAAAAAAGACCCCCTTTATATGCCTGTTCTGTACTTTTGCAGCAATAAAGCTTTCTTTAAACGCTTTTCAACGTCTTCTTTCCAGTGTAGCTTCCGGTCTAACTTGATAAAGAGATTATGAGGAGATTCTCTTTAAATTGGTATCGCAAAGTATGGGATTGTTATGTTTCCAAGTAAAGAGAACATATACAGTCAGATACCGCAAGTGATTGTCTATATTTAGCGCAAAGTGTAGAACATCAGCAAGTTTCTGTGGATATTTGCCTAATGTAGAGATAGTGGCATCATCTGCGAGGTCAACAGGAAGAGTTCATTAAGAACAAGATTCCACAGCAGAGGGAAAAGAACACCGTTTGGAAGTGTTCCCCTTTGTGTTTGTTTCCTGAAGATTCTGCTTTCGGTCTATCTAGATCGGACTAGATAGTCTATTGTTTTCCCTTTGCATGTATTTTTTTGCAATGCCCTGTCGGGATTCCTACTAATATTCTAAGCTTATCCCTGCTAAGTTTTATAAACTTGCTGGAATTCTAACAAGAAGTGGCCATAGAGCTTTTGACACCATGTGTCCCCCAATTCTTGACCACCTTAGGTTGGCAGTCCTTAGGGTTATTTCCTAAATAGAACCCCTTAATATGCAGAGGGGAGGTTTTATGTCAGCAACCTCACCACTATTGTAGCCCTCATCTGCATTTGCTCAGACGCCTTGAGGACAGAACCTCTGATTGAAAGACGCTGCTTGTACCTGCTTTCCCTCTGTTAAAATTGCAAATTCGTTAGTTCTGATAATTGCAGTTCTTTGCCAATCATTCCTCTCCGGATATATGTATCAAACACATCATATGTAAATATCAAGCAATTTTCCAAGCGAGGTTTATCTTCAACAGATGCTAGAAAGAACCTCAACGTATTACAATTTATTCTGAAACAACTATTTTAACGTTTTATCGGGACCTGAACAAACATTATGATAATATTACTATCACTGGTTGAAGTTACCCTATTAAGCAGTATAAATGATTTTCTTAGGTTACATTCTGATTTTATATCTACACTTTTCTATTCTAAATAAAAGCTCAGCTCCACAAAATTTAAATTAGATTTTCTTTTAAAAACAGATTTCCTTTCCAAAAGTCGCATGCTAATTCTGTCTATCTGTGCCCCATGCGATTTTATGGGGATAGATATCATAGCCGATTACCAACGATCCGGATCGGCAATAGCAATAAGGTGCCGTACGGAGGCAGCATCATTCCATTGTTGTTGCGTTCAATTATGGCTTTAAAAAAAATTAAGATAGAAAGATAGAATAAAATAAATACATACCTTTAGCTACCAGCTTTAATATTCAACAAAGTCCGATTAAGCAAACAAAACACTCTTCTGATATACAAATGAATTTTATTTATAAAATAAATTATAATACCTATATAAATATTTTGTGACTCTATGCAAGTATCGTCATGATTGATTTATTATGATTTTATGTAACTTAAACAATAAGAAAAAATAATTATGATATGATATGAGATCCTCGTCGGTGGATAAGTGATAAGTGAACTATTTTATTTGGAATAACAAAACTATAATAAATAAATATATTATTAATTGCGAACTTAATACATGTTGTTTGCTTTTTTTTTTGAATATTGTTCATTATCACTAATTTGTTTGATTTTTATTTTAAATTGTCTTAAATGATTTTGCTGCTGCCTGCATTTGTGTTCAAAACTCAAAACTAGTTCAATTGTTAGCCATCGTGATAGTAAAAAAAAAATTACATACATATTGCAAATGCCATTACAAACTTTCTTACTCTGACATTGAAAACATCTTCATAAGACGCGATATAAAAAATAAATATATATATTTTCATCAATTAAATTTTTCCAATTAAAAATTTTTAAAATCACAAGAATCCATATAAAATCTAAAATCTTTCCAGACAAAGTGAAGCTAAACAAAAATTAAATTAAAGCTAATTACAAAGTTGGTATTCGATGGTGAGGCGGCTAATTTTTGTTATCAGAAAAAAAATAAATTAAATAAGAAATATGTGGGTTGGTTAAAAAAATAGTCTTGGTTCAGTAAGAGCAGTATTAACACAATGCGGGAGAATGTAGATAACCGCTTTAAACGGGCATACGTGGCATTATGTGCCTGCCGCAGAACATTCGGCAGACCACACATGGTGTAATGCTTCCATCCTGATATACGGCGCAGTTGTTTTGTGGAAGGCCCTGGAAAAGAAATATCTTCCCTCCAACCTCACCAAAGTTCAAAGGGCGGCTTGCATGGGCAATACTGGGTCCCTAAGGAGGACATTTACTGCAGCAGTAAGGCGGCCAAAATGGCCGTCGGATTTAGAGAGTGTTGACTCTGATCCCGGAGACCCTTCGGATACGTTTCTGTAGAACTTAAATGGTGCGCCTCTACAAGCACATCTACAATAGACTATCTACCCTCGATATTCACCTTCAGCAGTGGATTCAATACCAGAAAATCGGAAGGAACTGAATGAAATGATCGCCATCTACACCGACAGTTCCAAAATGGATATCAGCAAAAGATTAAGCAAATCCTTCAAAATAATCGACTACTGTAGCCTTTTTCAGGCGGAGATAGCTGCGAATTGAAAAGGCACGGCCTTGCCAATGAGACAATCATCATATACTCTGATAGTCAAGTGGCCATCCCATCAGATGTGGTGAAGTCAAGAGCTGAGAGCCAATGCAGAAAATCGTTAGACGAGCTATCAGCTGCCCACACAGTGCCCTGTGCTGGGTGCCAGGGCACAATGATGTCCCGGGAAACGAGGAAGCAGAGAAGTTTGCTCAGGTCAGGCTCAGAAATGAATGCATCACTGGCACTTGAATCAGTTAGAACGCCGTTCAGTATGTAAAATCGCATGTAAAATCTACACCGAGTCCCTGAGTAGAACTAACCTAATCATCAAAATTCATGATCGGGTTAAGCCGCAGGAATATCCGAGTACTTACGGGAGTCCTTACGGGTCGCTGGACACAATGGCCCCATTTGCAGGTCTACCCAAACCTACCTACCTACATAACACAAGGCGAGATAACATCTATTGTCATTTAACATAGACAGCTGTATAGATTTTACATTTGCTAAGCTAAGAGGAAATGTTAGAACTATTTAAGTTAAACTATTTCAGTTGATTGCATAAAGAAGCCTTAATATTTTGAATTCTTAAAATTAAATAATCCGTACATCGAAACTAATTAAGTACAAAATACACGAGAGGTGATGGCATCATTCAGAAGTTAAAATCATGTTTTTTTTTAATTGTCGCCCGTTTTTATTTTTGCCCACGCATCACATAAAAACTACTACATGAAATTTAAGTTGTATTTCTTATAAGGTCTTCAATTATTGTATAAAAGATTTTTGGCGGAGGTTTCGATTTAAATATTTTTGTTTTTGTACTTAAAATAGAAGTATTCTAAGATATGGTGTGCGAAGATTTTGGACACTACATTTATGGTTATATTTGTAATAGATTTTTAAAGTTTTCGGATTTAACGAAATTTTTCTTCTTGCCTAATTCAATTAACAGGTATACCCAATTTTACACACAGGAACTTTGGAATTTGTTTAAAAATGTTAAAAAAGCGAACACAAGTTGCGCAGGTGAAAATGCCAGCATAGACAGAGAGTCTAAGTTCTATATTAGTTTTGCAAAGCGGGCCACCCAAGAACTGTTTTATTCATCATTACTAAAAAATCATAAAAATTTGTACCTAATTTCCATTTCCTCACGAAAAAAAATTAAATTAAAACCTGCCACCGATTTTTCTCTGACAAATCTCTTTGCGCACATCTGAATTTGTTGGGAGGCCTCAGAGCCTTCTTAAAGAATTTACATTAGATTTATAGAAGAAATGTGAACTGATAGAAATTTCTTACTTTCGAATCTTGTTGCAATATCTGAATTCCTAGAAATTAATACTGCCACAACAAGCTAGCAGAAATAATCCCCTAAAATATAAAACAAAGCTGAAATTCCCTTGCAGAGGTACTTACACAGCAGAGGGCTGAACGTAGTAGTTTTTGCTGATTTTATATTCACAAGGCGCAGGTTCGCGTTGATAAAAGTATTTCAGGGGTTAAGAGGGTTTGAAAATTTCAAAAAATCGATTTTGTTTGTCTTATTAAATAGTTCAATATGTTTAAAATATTCTCCTAAAATTTCCTCGGAAGTTCCGACCATCAGGCTACGTCAGTGCAGCGCTTCGCAGGTATACGCGTTTATCTTACAACTCAATTTTTTAAGTCGGTGGACACGATTTCTCGAAAAGTTATGAAGCGATTTTGTTTAAATTTTGCACACATCTTTGAAATAACACTATTTGTTTGAGCCAATATATGGCGAAAATTTGACCAAAAAATGTGTTTATTTGTTCAAAGTCAGTCAAAAAATTTAAATTTGAATTTTTTTCCTTCGTCCAATAGTGATATTTATCCATGCACTGACAAAATATTTTTGGTTTTTTGATTTTAGATGAACCAATAATGAATTATGCTGTCCACGGAAATAGCTTTTTTTTTTGGCTGAGTTTTCCGAATTTTTAAATAAAAATTTCACAAAATACTGTATAAATATATGATTGTATACATTAAAAAAACAATATAGTAACAATACAATTTTTTTGAACCTCTGAAACCCACCTAACCCCTTAAGTTTTATTGCGAGAAACTACGAACGAAATTCAATTATTAGATTATTTAGTACCCAAATAAAGTCAACTTAGGTTGCATATTTTGGAATATTGAAGGCATTGAAATAATATTAGAATTGCGCATCTCTTTTATAGCATAAATAATATTTCTACGTTTTTTAATAGCTGAATAATATTATAAATAGTTTCGAACCTGATAAATGAACTCTGCTCTGTTATTCAACTCAGTCGCATTTTACTTTTTGAGAACATACGATGGGTTCAGTTTGTGTTTAAGTAAATGTGTTATGGTCACAAGGTAACATCAATATTTATTATGTATTATGAAACATGTGGCATGTGTGCGAATATTGATCTACTGAAAAAATGTTTATCAACCAAAAAAATCCACAATGAATGATTATTTCAATTAGGACTGAATGAAACAGATTTGATATAAGTATAAAGTGCCCATGTTCTGTAGATGGGTCGAAAACTTCCCCCGTTTCGAAAAAATGTTAAGTTCAGGAGTCATGGGCGTATGCAAGGGGGAGGCAGTGCCCCCTGTAAATTTGTTGAAATTATATTTTTGTTAAGGGATTAACTATAAAATTAAATATTTAAGAATTATAAAGCTTCCAAAATGTATTTTAGGTTTTCTCATATCAGTACTGTCAGTGGCACTGTACAAAAGGAAATAGTTTTAATAAATAAAAGTCAAAATACATTGTCAATACAAGCATTATTACTGCATTAATAATCCCTTGCTACAGCAGTACTGCAGCAGTACTGCATTTAGGAATTCAGCCTTTGTATTGGCACATGAATAAGCTTGCCCCACCCTGATCAAAATCCTGCATACGTCCTTGGCAGGAGTAGGTCCTACGAAACCTTTAAGTGTTCTTAAACCACATTAGAATTTGAAAAATGGCATGCATCCCAGAAATCGGCATCTACGGTTTTGGTCAGTTTTTGTATTTTGAATATGTGGAATGTGTGACATTTTTGAAATATTGACGCAGTTTAAGAACCACGCAAAAACGTTCGTATAACCCAAACGTACACTTAACATTATATCGATGTGAGCAAGTTAATGGGCACAGGATGAGATAATTTCGCGGCTGAATAACTTTTGATATGTTAAAAGAGAAAAATAATATCCATTTTATGTTGTAACTTGTGGATGGGTTTTGTTCAATAAAAGCGTCCCACGACGCTATTCGATCAGGCGGCAGAGCTGTCAATGAAAGCAAACAAGATTTTGAACATAAAACCAAGAATATCTAAATAAGTTTGTTCGTTTTAAATTCTAAACTAGTAGCCTTTCCAATATCTCTCAAACTAAACTGCTGTACCCTATCATAACTAGGGAAAGCTTTAAAAAAAACTTGAAGTTTAAATTGTTCAAAATATTGAAGAACACTTTAATTGTAGTGCATAACTTTCGATTAAAAAAATTTTTGTTTATTTGAAAAAGTCTAGAAGAAAAAAATTGACACATGAAGCTTCGTGTTGTAAGCTATTTTGAGATTTTGAGAGCTGTCATTTGGAAGTTTTTTGCTCTATGATGGTAGAGTACGAAAAGATAATCTTTGCAGTAAAAGTGCCGATTTAACCTCGTCCAGCGCTGAAATATCGACAGTGATAATTTTTGAGCGGATATAAAACATTCCGTTCCAGACGGATTGGTGATTTTTTAGTAAAACATTTCTTATGTATTGTTGCGTCAATAGTTTCAAACATTTGAATATAAGACAGAAAACTTAAATTAAATTGTCTGGGCAGGATTACACAAACCATGTCGGGGTATCGCTTGTTAAATTTTAATGATTATTGAGAAAAACGACAGTAGATAGCAGACTGTGAAGAGATGGAGTATAGAGTATATCAGCAACAGGACATGTTTCCGTAATTTTAAGAGCAAACATTTTTCGTAATGCCGGAATATCTTGCTGTTCTAATGAAATTATAAGTTTAAATTAGGAACCTGACGAAATCACGTTTTCTTTTAGCAAACACGATAATTTATTTACTAAGGCTCAGAGTTAATAATGGAACATATTCCGATTATGAACAAAAATTCATACTACGCCAGATCCTGGAAAAAACCGAAGGAGTTGAGATCGATACTTATCACAATTCACAATCGATTTGAAAGCAGACGCAATGGACAGGTGTACAGGACAAGTGCCGTTTGTGCAGGACGACAATGTCGAAGCACTGTCGTCCTGCACAAACGATGCGCTGTGGTACGCTCATTCAAAAGTCTGTTCAATTACTTGCATTCAAAATGGGTCTGGAAGTAAATGAGGGCAAAACAAAGTATATGCTGGCAAAAAAAGGGACACCCGACATCGACGAATTGGCCAGAATGTGATAATCGGCAGCTATAACTTTGAGGTAGTAAGAGACTTTGTCTACCTCGGCTCCGCTATTACATTTGAAAACGGCATCTCGTATCTTGGTCGTTTTGAGAGAAAAATTCTTTGTTAGACTAAGCGCATACGATGCGTTGACGGGTATGAAAGGATACGCTTCAACTCTACTCTTTGTAGCGACATCGAATTGGTAAAAATTCTGCGCATTGGGCGTTTGAGATGGTTTTGACATGTAAAAAGAATAAGCAGTAACGCTCCAACGCAGTGAAGGGAGAACTCAACCAGATTGAAGTGGAAAGCAATTGGAGGCAGTTGCCCAAAGACACCGCGCTTGAGAGGCTTATTGGTTGAGGTCCAGGTCCAACCCTTAAAACTAGGGTTAAAGGTAAAAAATTTCACTCCTCTCGCTTATAAGCTGCACTTAGCCGGAGGGTGTCACCATTACAAAGTTGAAAGAATTTTTTAAATCAGGCGAGCAGTTCGAGAGTTAGCCCTTCATCCCCTTCTGATTGTAAAAAAGCAGCATATGAATCTACATAGAAAAGTTTAAAAAAAACAATATTACGTATACGCCCCAAGGAGCAGAGCGTTATTTTTCGGGGAATTAAGTACGTGTATAAGGAAAAATAACATAACATTTTGGTATGGCTGAATACCTTTGACTGAATAACTGCATCAGTTAACGAGCAGTACGTCACTGAATTATATCAGTTTGGAATTTCCCAGTCAGTGCGATGAAATTGCAGATAAAATGTAGGTTTTATTAGATTTTAGAAAGTGTTTCTCAAAAATATGAATTTAAATTATTTAAAGAATAGTCTCAACTTTCCTATGGGGCAGCAGAAATTTGCACATACGAATACATTTTTTCGATAAAAGAACTGTTCAAAATAATAAATTCAAAATCTGAATGTGAGGAGACAGATATTTATAATAAAATTACTGATTTAAAATTTACACTTTTAGCACAGAAATGACAGGAAAATATGGTTGTATGGTTGCGTTCATCGAAATGCAGCTACTATTATTTTGGTTTGTTGTGGGATTTTTTACACTTCTCTTTGTTCAGTGAATACATACCGAAGTTTATTTTTTGACTTTTTTTAGGGAATTTTTCCTTTTTTATTGTTAAATTTCGGGGAATTTTTTGATTTTAAAATCCTCTTCGTACAGACTTCCTACGTTTTGAGTGTGTCGTGTGTGTGTGTGTTCATAATAAAGGTGTGAAATCGGAAACTAATAACATCCGACAACGGTTCCGATAGCTGCTAACGTATGATTGGCGCGAATATTTTCCTAATATCTCAAGTATTAACTTAAAAATTTTAATAACGTTTTAGACATTTATTTACAGAACCTTTCTGGATGCACAGAGGCTAGGGGATCTCATATAAAACTATGTCCGAACAAGCCGTACTGGTCGGGTTTAACAATACGTCTACAATAAAACCGGAGCAGCAGTGTGCAAAAATGATGAAACTAAGAAACCGAACACCGATGGACGCTGCATGACGGCGTCATACAAAATTTGATTATAGACTAAATTTATTTAAATCACTTTTTAAGACTTTTGAAAAACTGCTGATGCAGTATTCTCGCCTCCAACCCAAGTATCCAAAATAAAAAAATATACCAAAATTTTCGAAACCAGAGTTTTCTTACAAAAAAAAAATTGTATGGCAGGTACCGTTATTAAAAAGATAAAGCAAAAAAAAAAAAACAAACCGTTACTTAAACAAACCTATATACGAATTTTGAAACAAATCCATCTAGCCGTTTCCTCATACGGCTTCCGGAAATACAGACGGACAGACTCAGACGCTCATACTTAGTTTGAGTTGGAAATTTCCACACAATTGCAATAACTTCATTTTTAGAATGCTTATGTATAAAAAAGTTACATATATTGTGGAAAAAAGAAAATTTGAATAATAGAGAAAGTTTTTCAGGTCCTTTAATAGGCCAAGGAATTGACTGACGAAAATGAACTGGCTCGGCTCAATTGGGATGGAATCCAAATGACCAGCTTAAGAAAATAGCAGATAAACAAGCGGCGGTACGTTGTTAATTATGTTTTAAGATGGAATTGTCTTTGTAAATACTGCAATGGAACAGGACGGTAAATTTATGAAAGGCTTGTGGGTTCACTAAAAAAAATATAAAACAGAGTGTAAATTTAAGTAACATTTTATTTAGCACACAAAGAAATAAAACAAGAGCTGAACAAGGGCAAAAACTAGAGAAAAGAGTGACAAATGTCGTTTTACTATTAAGTGAAGCAAAGACCGTTAGACCCCTTTTCTAGTGCCTATAACTCAATGTTCATCCATGAATGTTATATCGTTGGAAAGATATTGTGGAGAGGAAGTGCACAACATAATTTTCTGTTTATTTAAGGCAATTTATAATCCGTCAGCACTTACAACCCCATACATATGAAAGGAGATATTCTGAACTGCGCCAACTTCAGTGGAAAAAGTCCCCTGAATGTCGCATATAAGATCTTTTCGGCTGTATTCTGTGAACGCCTCAAACCTGGTCGGCCCATATCAGTGTGGTTTTAGGCCAGGAAAGTCAACCAACGACCGAAGATGGCAGCCAAGATGGGTCTGGCTTGTAATGGGGACATAAGAGCTTCAATGAGGCTGTCCAGCTCAGTGCAAAGCATGTAAATTACAGGTTTTCGTGTTCAATGAGATCAATTTCTGTCCAGCTCATGTTTGCTTTTTGTTCAATGACTCCGTCTGGACTCTGCTCCGAGCAGAATTGCTGCACTTGCTTTTGAGGTAGAACAGACTTGTGAGAAACGTCAAAATCAGTTGTGGTTGGAAATTAATTGAAAAGTTGTTTGTTGATTAACTAAATGGAACAAATCGAAATATCTTCTGATAAAGGCCAATCGGTTGTTGTAACAGTATTTAACAGTAAGTTCATGATTAATGTTCATTAATTCACGATTTATACTAAACTTGTAAATTCAAATAATTATCCAACAATCGAAAATTAAGTTGTTATTTTTGACAACCAACACATGGCTGTATTTCTCTGTTCTACCTTTGATCTGACATTTTCCACAAATTTGTGCTGCTCTGCCCTGCCTTTTTTCTCATTGAACAAAGCTAAGTATATACTGTCAGCGAGAAAGGACTCTCAACATCGGCGACTCGGACGAAACATCACGATGGGCAGATACAACTTCAAAGTAGTTGATGGCTTTGTCTACCTGGGCTCCGCTGTGACTATTGCGAATCACTCTTGCCACTCACTGTTTCTTTGGGCTTAGAAGGCATCTAAGAAGTAAGGACCTCTCTCATAGAATTAAAGATCTTCATCATCCTGGTCCTGCTCGTTGGATGAAAACCTTCTGGGATGCTATGACATAAAGATTCTTCAAGTTATATTCAGTCCAGTTTGTGAAGATGGAGTGTGGAGACAAAGATTCAACGACGAACTATACCGGCTATAAAGCGACGCTGATCTGGTCAAAAAGCTAAAAAGAAAAACAACGGCTGAAGTTGCTAGGGCACGTAGAGCCAACAACGTATCAGCCCGACGAGTCTCCGAATCCACCCCTGAGGGACAATGCAGCAGAGGAAGACCGCACGTTCGGTGGAACTTAGTGTGCGTAACAGCAGTCGAGGCCGTGGCCCATTCCGGACTGTAAGCGCCAACAAAAGTAAAGTAAGTAAAGTAAACACTTATGTGATTTTTGTTCCTCTTTGCATTGCTGTCTTATGGCAGCAATGGATAAACTTTCAGTTGATGTTTAGCGAATCTCACGATCTCTTTTCCCTCTATGGGAAAACAACGGAACAAGATTTGTTAATGCCACGCAGTTTTGTTTAGTAATTTTTGCTTCACTTACCAATATCTTGTTGAATTTCGGCAAAGCGTAGACAACAATTTTAAAGGGACTTATACTCTGTTAATTTGTTAACTACACACACATAAAATTTATAAAGTAAAATGCAATAAAAATGTAACGAATAAACCTCCCCATTTCAATTCAGTATAAATCGACAGAGCTAGCATTCCCTAAATTACCCTTCAAAACCTACGCAAGTAGGGGAAATTAATTTTCGCCACACCCTGTGCAATTTGTAATTAATTAACATTAGTCGTATGGTGGCTCATAAACGTTTGTTTCTGCTGGATTTTTGATGATTAGTAACGATGACACAGTGAACACGATGAACAGCAGCAGCCATTTTTTATATATATTATAAATTAATTTTTTCCTTTGTTAACAAATTGTTTTGTTGGTTAGCTGTTGAAATGAATATGTTAAATAATAAATTAGATTTTGCAATAACAGTAGTCGGCGGTGGTGATATGCTTGTGGGGTTAGTGGTAATGGTAGTGGTGATGTTCTTGATGGTGATGTCAGTTGTTTATTGATGCGGTCCTTTACCCAACTCAGTGGTACGTGATAATGTCGCCAAAACTGTGTTTTGGCCACATGCATTCGCAGCCGGAGGGCACGATTCTAGTTTCGGATTCCCAGCATTCAGTACCCTTTACACGCCTCGTCAGATATACAGTCCGATTCAATTGGATACACGTGAAACCAGCTTCGCTGCAAACCTACGAATGACACCACAAACGCAATAATAATTTCAAATTAAAGTGGTTAGGCGGAAAGGCAAATAAAGAAAACAACCGAACCCATCCTGTTGCCACACGATATGCCACAAAGTGTAGCACAGTGCGTAACTGTGGCGATTGCTACTTGTGTCGTCATACTCGTGTGGCAACCGCATGAGTACTAGGACATTGTCTTTTGCTCACCTTATTGGTATCGGACATGTAGTCCCTTGATGGTGCGTAGCTGTGGAAACAGGTTACTTCCTCGTAGTGATCCGGACGGTATTCGTATGAAACGGTTTCCAGTGGGATGACAGTTCGCCTCGAGAGGCACAACGACTGGAAAGTTATCTGAAATGTTGTTGTTTTACCATGAGGAGGGGGCGCTTCATTGTTAGACTTTCGTGCCATCGCGGAACGATTGCGATTATTTGTGTAAAGTGTTGATGCAGCGTGTGTCGGCTGGGGGTAGGTGAAGTGAATGTGTGTGAGTGTGAGTGTGTTTGTGTGTGTTTGTTTGTTTTGTATTTGTTGTGTTTGTGGGGTTATTGTGGTTGCTGGCTTACCTTTGGCTTGCGGAGGCCTGCACTGCTGAGATCCCGACGCACATTCTGTATCCCATAGGGCAGATCAGATTCCAGCTCATCGTAGAATTCCATATCATTGAATTTTGGTTGGTTTTCATTAGTATTGGTTTTCTGGTCACCACTGAAATGGAAAACAGTCACTTTTATGACATCAACTTGAAAGAGAATGCACGCCCGACCACCAATGGTGAACGGATTAGATATGTAATTTTTTAACAGAACCATATATCTATAGCACAGAGAAGGAGAATCCCAATAGTTCGAAAAAAGATCTTGCATAGTTGCATTGCGCAACCAAGAAATAATGAAACCGCCAATTATCGGGATTATGGGCAACAAAAAAACAAAAAGGAAAAAAAGTCAATTTGCCTAAAACTACTGAATCCAATGATTCTAATCCCCCAGGGCTTAACTGCAACTTCAAACATTAATTGCAAAACGAAGACCGAAAGAAGAAGGACAACAAAAAACACTATCCAATCCAAATCCATCTATAAAAAAAAATAAGTGCAAAGCCAAAGAATGATAGACATTGAGGGGAAAAACTACGGAAAGTACCTATAGAAATGAATCTCAGAGATCAGCATGAAACATTAACAGAGACGACAAACGGAACAGAGGACTTTAATCCTTTTCGAGTCAGATTAACTCAGTTGGGTTTTTCTCTTTCGACAGCATGGTGTTGTAGTTGCAGTTCCGCAGTTGAAAAAAAATGTGTGTTGCTTTTGATGGTGCTATTGTTACGTGAGAATGGTTCTCATTCATGTAATATTTGCATTCCCCAAAATCTGCACACCTGCACATATTACGTTTGGGTTAGTGTTTAGTGTACATTTAAAAAATTGTACTGTTTGAAGAGTAGGTCTTGCAAGAGAGATGCTTTATTATCCGTGTTTGGGGTTTAATTAAATTATTGTTGATTTAAATTGACATATTTTGAGTTGAGTCCTAGATTATATGCTTGAGAGAAAAATGACGGACCCTAAAGTGCATCAGTTGTTCTTTGCTGACGATGGAGCCATCACAAGTGATGATCAGACTTCCCTGCAACGAGCACTTGATGTCTTAGAGGAGATCGGGTGTCGTATTAGCCAAGAAAGACAGAGGAAATGTACTCCCCATTCTCTGACCCAGTGGGGGTTCCCAAATGTGAAAAGTTCAAATATCTGGGATCAAGGATCAACAGCGAAGCAACCGTTGATGACGACATCAATCATCGTGTAAGCCTAGGGTGGATGAAGTGGCAGGAAGACTCTGGCATCTTCTGTGACAGAAAATTGTCCCCTAAGCTGAAAGGAAGGCTGGACAATGTACAAAAAGTGTGACAGCAGCTGAGACGAAGATGCTTCACATGACAGCAGGATCGAATTTGAAGTTCCAATCCATTTCGAAAAAATTGGAGCACGACCAATCAATGTTCCTGATCATAACATCGTCGTTAAATACAGAGAAGAAGACGAACTAATTTTCAGTTGACACAGAATTGACATGAAAAGAAGAAAATAAAGAAAATTATAGGACAATGTTTGTGGGCTCTAAAAAGCTACATCCACGGTACTCATATTTCTTATCCTCGTCTGTGCATTATTTTACGTGTCGTCTGTGCAACGAGGCTTCTTAGCATTCAAACGTAAGCCATATTCTGATGAACAATTTTCAGTAAGCAATCGTAAGCAACTGTTGAAGCACGGAAAATAGATTTTGGGGAAAAATAAAAAAATCCTTTAGCACTCAAAACAAATCTAGTTTAATTTTAGTTTTAGTTTAGTCGGATCACATCTCGGGTAGATTGAGTCTTTTAATCTACCCCAGATGGATAACGCAGGAGATAAATTGCCCACCTCAAGTGGTGTGGCCAATTGGAGAGTGACCCCAACCAACTTATTGTACGAAACTGCCCAATATGGAGCTTTATTTTTCTATAGAGCGCAGGCCACCTGCGCATCACAAATTTAGGGGATCGTTGTTTTCTCCTTCTTCTTCTAGAATGCGCCAAGCTTTGTTGCGTGCTTGTCTAGTAAGTAGCACCTATAAAAGTTGGGGTATTTGGACGATATTTACGTAATCGGCCTCTCTCAATATGTCCTGATAGCGTCTTTTGCAGCGATTGAAGAAGAAGAGATTTTAGGTTAGGTTAGGTTAGGTTGAAGTGGCATTCTTCACTTAGACCAAAAAAAGGTCCGTTGTGATACCACGTGGATCTAAATTTTTACTACACTACTCTTTAAACCATTTGGAGCTTTGAATGTAGTAAAAGAGATCCTTAACGCCAGTGGTTGACAGATCTTTAAGTATGTCATGGAAGAAGGCATTTAGATGGACCTAACATTTATGGGAGAGAGCAGGACAAGTGTAGGATTGTCTCCTCTTCCTCCTCGTCCATGCAGCTTCTGCAGAAGTCATTTGAATACATGCCAACCCTAGTAGCATGCCTGCCTATAAGACAGTGTCCAGTGATGACACCTGTAGAGCTAACGTGCAGTTTTTTTTAGAGAGATCAAACTCTTAGAGCGTTTCAGATCCAGCTTAGGCCAAGGCAATTTAGTTGGCCCACAAAATAAGAAGAGCAAACCTTAGTTTTAAAGGCCAAGCCATTGCTAACACCAAAGCCCTTAGCCTTGAAAACTAGAGCAGAGTGGATACGATCGTAAAGGATGGAAGGCTCAATTAAAGAAAACAAATCGACCATTTGAGGGCAAGGGTTTTTTTTTGTTGTCCACTAAAGAACTCAGACTCAGAAACAGATCCATAGTACCTTCAGAAGATAACTTCTTTCACTGTAGATATTTCAGAAAGCCGATTAGATTTCGCGCAAAAGCATTAAATTCACATATCAATTTAGGCCAGATGCCACCATCCCATCATTGAGATCAAACTCGCTGTCGAAATCAAGTCTGAACTTCTGAAAAGATGTCGCGAAGAGCTGCCTAAGGTTCTTGGGGTTCAACAAAATGTCAAATTCTAGGGACTCTGGGGTTTACAAGATTGCTGAGGAACTAGTTAAATAGGGATGTACCATGAATCCTGCACCAGTCTGTCAAACCGTCATTATGCGACCTTAAAGCATGGGCAGGACAGACAGCACTGCAAATCGCCCAAGACAGTAAGGACTTGCTGACTTTTTGTGAAACAATCAAGAAGATATGGCAGAGTATGACTCACAAACACTGCTTCAAAGAAGCGGAAAATTTGTTTTGATGATGGCAACTCTTACTGGACAAAATTTAAACTGCATCTTTTCTTAAGGATACTTAGCACCCCTATTACGTTGAAACAAAACACAGCAAGGTCATTCAGGAAATGAGTAATAAGAAAAAAGGATGGGAAGCTGATGCACGTTGATTTTAAATGTTTGCAAGCTATAGGGCTTAGGAGTGTAGTAGATCATTCCACATTCGGATGTGTTGTACGTCCGAGTAGAGGCTGTATGACGGATTGAAATGTACATGGGGTGGAATGCAACCGGCTATTACGATGAAGCAACGATAGGTATTAGATAGATATTACGACTTTGATTAAGACAGACACTCTATCGAACAAGGTTGATCAGTCAGCAGAAGTTACGTATCCATTGAACAGGTGTTCAAAGTCTAAGTTCCGCCAAAAAAACATGCACTTTCTAATTTTGAAAACCAATATTTTAAAATGCCTTTTTTAAAAGTACTGGGCCCATATTTTTGTTTGCCCATGTTCTACTACCTGTCAATTTTGTAAATCATTCTACAATATAACATACCTGATTTTTGCTTGATCTTTTGAAGCTGATCTCGCTGCTGTCCTTACTCCAGATCTATATGTGCCTCCTTTGTTTTTATTCGCGTTATTATTGTTGTTGCCATTATTTACTCGCAGATGTGCAATTTGTTGGAACTTTTCACGTAAACGTCTCAAGTTATCGAAATTAAATGCCTGCTGTTGCTGTGCCGTTCGCAGCGAGACATCTCTTGACTCATCAGCATAATCTTCTTCTATGCCATTTGCCACCGCAATACACGTTGACACGCTAATAGCCAAAATCTAAAAAATTTTAAAGAGAAACACATTTTTTTGTTCGTTAACTTTCTTTCAATAGAGTGTAGAGGTAGTGCTTAAAGTGCTTATAGATTAAAGAAAAAAAAAATCGAGAGCAAACAAAATCCAGCTTTACGTAAGAAGCTCACACCTCACACCCATTTCATTTCACTTCTTATTCGGGCTTTATGTAACAAAATGTCCTTTGCATTAGTGGGTAAAAGTAAAATAGGAAAAATTCGAAAGAAAAAAAAACGACACACTGATAAAAAGGTTCCGCACGTCCGTCAGTGTCCGAGACGGAAATGTTTTAACCAACTTCCAACAGAAACGTGAGCTGACAACGTTGATGACTTTCACGTGGCCCATGGAAAGAAACAAAAAACTAAATCCAAATGCAAGCGACAGGATATATGTTAAAAATAAGTAGGAAAAAAAAATAGAAGAATGCGAATTTTCTTTTCCCCATTCTCATTCGTGAGCTGGGTATTAGTAATTGGGAAGACGACAATATAGACAAAACTCTATCTGTCTTCATAACGAGGTGAATAATAAACACTTGCTTGAAAACGGAAAGGATGAACAATATAATTTAGAAGAATTTCTCTCGTTAAAAAAATTATATTGTTATAAAAACCTATTTTGCAATCAAGGGCACCGTCCAAGGGGAGTTACAAAGGATAATAGCCAGCATTAAGTCGTATATTTTCGACAAATGGATTACTCAGCAAAAACGACTTCACGTCGTCTTTATTTGGGTAATCTGCCAAGGCGGTTGTCTGACCTGATTGGGGGGTTTTTTTTCCAATATTTTGGGTCGTCTTTGGATTAGCACCTTACAACAAAATGTTACTACTATCCGATGGAGCGCTCAGTCACAACTACAGGTCCATTGTACTACCATTCAGACACCTTACATTAATGTACTGAGTTTTCCCGTCTTTCGAAGGAAACCGAGAAGGAGCTTCAGTTATAAAGAGCTTAAATGTTCGGCACTCACCACGTCAGCCCCGAAGATCCGCCACCTGATGCGAGCTTAGGCCGGACAACTACAAAGGGAGTGTTTTGCTATGTCATCCTCCTCACCGCAAGCAGGACAGGTAGTGGTGTCGCTTAAGCCCAACACATTTAAGTGTTTAGCAAAAGCTTGGTGGCCCGAAAGAACGCCTACAAGCAGCCTACAGTCGATTCTCCTCAGAGATAGAAAAAAAGATGCTGACCTTTTGCAAATGTCCGGGCGCAGTAGTTTGGTCTGTCGACATCCAACGCAATCGCGCCACCGAATCTTGTGGTCACGAGAAACCCAAGAATCGATAGAAGACATGACTAAAGATGCAGGCAGACCCAACACAGGTTCGGGTCCTGAGAAAACTTCTTCTGAACCTTGCCTAACAAGCCCATCCGAGATCTCATTTCCCTGGATGCCAGTGTGACCTGGTACCCAGACAAGATTCACTGTGTTCCGACTTCCGACCAAATTCAGAGAAAACTTGAGTTCTAGCACCAACTTGGACAAGGTAAGAGGGTTTAGAAGCGCTTTTAATGCAGCTTGGCTATCACTGCAGATGCAAATGCCTCTAGCCCTCCACCTATTGTTCACAATATAGCGCATATCCACATATCCGCTTGTAAAACAGATGCATGTTTACCCAAGGGGTAGTAAAGTCGTATATCATCGCGTTCCATAAAGACTCCAGCACCAGACCCCTGTCCGGTTTTGGAGCCATCCGTGAAAGAGTTTGACCGAAGCCATTCCGTTACCTGTGGAAAGTTGACGTGGTAGTTTTTTCGCAGAAGGATTTCTGGTGTCATTGCATCAGACGGCATATCCATAAGACGGGGTCAAAGGATAATTCTCGAGCAAGTTCTTCAAAATTCCAGTGCGCATGGTACCAAAAACCACCTCTCTTTAAGCGAAAGATGGTTTTTAGCGTACACCCCATGATATATAAATCAAGGGGATTAAGATTCATCAAAGCATCTACAGCAGAGCTCGGAGTGCTAGGGAAGGCCCCTGTGCAGCCGAGACATGCCGTTCTTTGGAGTTTGGCAAAAGAAGCGGTAACACGTTTCCGCAAAAGCATGTTCCACCAAATAACTGATGCGTATGAGAGTAGCGGTCTAATCATAGTCGTATAGATCCAAAGGAGCCGTATCGGAGACAAGCCAAAAACACCTTTACACTGCCAGAAAGTCGACAGCGCTTTATCGGTTTTCGATTCGACATGTTTCGGCCATAGACGTTTTTTATCGAGGATTACACCCAGATATTTAACTGCATCGGATATAGGATGGACCAGTGGCGATTCTCCTTCTCGTAAAGAGAACAACCGTTGTTTTAAGAGGATTCACTGAAAGCCCATTACTAGTGCACCAGACATCGATCAAATCCAGGGATCTCTGCGCTTGAGAGCAGACAGCCCCTAGATTTGAACCGACAGAAAGAACGGCGACATTATCCGCATAAGCTTGAGTGTAGTTTCCAGGAAAATTGAGAGCCATAAGCAGAGAGTCTACCACCATACACCATAGGAGGGGAGACAGAACACCACCTTGAGGGCAGCCCCTTTTTACCCCTGTTCTGACGCACTTGCCACAATCTGCATCCGCTACCAACGTCCTGTACATTAGCATTGCTTTAATCCACAACACCAAAGTTTCATCTACACCATGCTGTCTGGCTGAGTTACACATACCGTCAAAGGTCGCATTATCAAAAGCACCCTCAATATCGACGAAAATGTCCAACGCGTACTCCTTCCGGTCAAGAGCACTATCAATCCTACCAACAAGACAAGGTTTTGAAGCGCAGTCTCGCAGGATTTTCCGCGCTGATAGGCATGTTGTATCTCAGAGAGAGGATATGATCGAAGAGCAACTTTGCGCACATGCAGCTCAACCAGTCTTTCCAAACTAATGCAATCTTAGCGCATCTAAATCCTGAATTTCTGACCAAATCATAAAAATTATAATCTCTTTCCATTTCTTGCATTGTCGTGTTGGTCTAAGAAAATCAAACAACAAAACCACTCCGAAACAACGCATCAAGGTCTTATAGGGTGTTTTTTTTAAAGGCATAGAATTTTGAAATGGAATAAAACAAAGATGATTTTTTTAAATTGACATGAAATTTAATTTCTTCGAAAGATAAACTTCTGGCATTATAATTAAAATAAGATTTCAGGCATATGACCGCCACGGCTGGCTCGGACGTAGTCTAATCTGGAGGTCTAATTTTCTATGACTTTTTCCAACATTTGTGGCGGTATATCGGCAATAAACGCGGCCTTCTAAGTGGTAAATCGTTTCGGGCTTATCGGAGTCGACTAGCTACTTCACATATCCCCACAGAAAATAGTCAATAGCTCTCATGGCAGTTTTTACTCTTGAATGTTTGTCAGATTTTCGCAAGAGGTGGGACAGCGAATAAAACTTTAAGATGGTTTAGGTTTACTAAAACCCCTCGCTTCGCAGTCCAATGCACATAACAACTAAGGCACTGCACCCTCAAATAAGTGTGGTGAATTTTAGCAACCTTCATGAGTCATTACCGTAACAGGGGATAACAACTTCTTCCATGAGTACTATTAGTTAGTTGATGGTCAAACCATTCGCTTACCGTTGCCAACCTTTTCTAAACTTGCCAATCGAATTACTTCTCCAGATGCTAGTAGATTAGATGCCAGCAATTCAAACATCTTGGTATGGCTTATTCGGTTCTGGGTTGTAACGGGTGATCCAAGTAGAGATACTTTTTTCAATAGCCTTTTTTGACAGATCACGTGTGAGTCGTGTCATGCTGTCATGTTATTTTTGTTTAGTATTGGCATTTCATAATGGAAAGACTTGCGCGTGAACAACGTTTATAAATTGTTCAACTTTATTATGAAAATTCACGTTCTGTGAGGAATGTGTTTCGTGCACTTCGCTCAACTTATGGTCAACATAATCGGCCTACTGAGCGTACTATTCGCAACACCATCACCCATTTTGAGACCCAGCATTCATTATTGGATAATATTCGACCGAATAGACCACGTCCAGCACGCTGTGAAGAAAATATAGCGGCCGTAGCTGAGAGTGTACACGAAGACCGTAGAGAGTCGATTAGGCGCCGTTCGCAGCAATTCGGACTGACGTATGGAACGACTTGGCGCATCTTACGTCAAGATCATAAATTGAAAGCGTACAAAATGCAGCTTGTGCAACAACTGAAGCCGCTCGACCTTCCCAAGCGACATCGCTTCGCACTATGGGCTTTCGAAAAGTTCCAAGAAGATCCGACGTTTTCGATGCAAATTTTGTCTAGCGATGAGGCCCATTTCTGGCTCAATGGGTATGTAAACAAACAAAATTGCCGCATTTGGGACGAAGAGCAACCTGAAGAGATTGAAGAACTGCCACTTCATCCAGAAAGAACAACGGTTTGGTGTGGTTTGTGGGCCGGTGGAATCATCGGTCCATATTTCTTTAAAAATTATGCCGGTGCGAACGTAACCTTCAATGGCGACCGTTATCGTGCCATGATATCCGACTATTTGATGCCTGAAATTGAAGCTCGTGATCTCGGCGACATTTGGTTTCAGCAAGACGGCGCCACTTTCCACACATCGCATCAATCAATGGACTTATTGAGAGAACATTTCGGTGAGCACATAATTTCACGTTTTGGGCCGGTCGATTGGCCATCAAGATCGTGTGATATCACACCGTTAGACTTTTTCCTGTGGGGATATGTAAAGTCAAAAGCTTATGCCGACAAACCCGCTTCGATTCAGGCCTTGGAGGAAAACATCACGCGTGTCATTCGCCAGTTACCAGCCGAAATGCCCGAACGAGTGATCGAAAATTGGACTCAACGGATGGACCATCTGCGACGTAGCAACGGCCAACATTTGATAGACATAATCTTCAAAAAATAAATGCCAAAGAATGTTCTTTCAAATGATAATAAACATTCTCCATTAAATTTGAATTTTCTGTGTTTTTTTCTGTGAAAAAAGTAGGGAACCTCGAAATGGATCACCCTTTACATTCGCCCTTCTTGCAAAAATGAGTAGAAGTCGATTTTAGCACTCGGTCTTATGTAAAAGAATTGTAGTTCCATAAAAGTGGGTTCCGCCTGTCCTCCGTCTGTCTGTTTACAAAATGGATTTGCTCCCAAGTTTTGAGTATCATTTTTGGGTTAACAGTACGTTTCTCCTAAATGCGATTGAAAGTCATTTGGTGCAAGATCTCAAGCCTTCATTGGGCTAAAATCGCACATACGTAAGCATTCCTACAAGGACTTCATTGCCAAGACTAGTGGGACTGCAGAAGCACATACCCACTTGTGAAAGATGGAAACAGCCGATACGCTATAATTTATTACAAAGACACTTCTAATAAAGTCAATTAAATGTATGCGTCCTTCTTTGCCTCTTCAATTACAAAAATAACAAACTTTAATTTTATATTTTTGCACTCTGCATGGAATTTTGTTTGACCCTCGAATTACAGAAACAACAATTAGCTACTAATCTTTTAGATAAAGGCGCGGAAATGACTAAATGTATATCGCCGCAAATCCCCTTAAAAGTATCGCGGATTTAAAAGAGATTTAAGAAAACTCCTTCAAACTGCCCATCATCTCGTTGTACTGATTTTGATTGAAAACCAAAAAAAAAAAAAAACAGTTTATTCCCAAAATCCACCATTCAATCTGTTAATCTCCTTCAACCCCCTTCTCTTATCACTCTTAACCTCAATTTGGCAGATTACTCATTAACTTCTTTAAAAAGTCCTTAAATGACTTCATAAATTCCACTCAAATAATTATCATCAACAGCGGTTGTGTCCACTTAAAAAAGAAGAAGGAAGCAAAAAAAAAAAACACAAAAAACGTCTTTCTTTTTCCTCCTTACAAATGCAAATTTAACTCGCCCCCCCTTCATTCCCGCCCATCAAACCACAATTTCACCAAAGACGATCTTTTCCATTTCATTATTTCGGGGATGAGTAGCGTCATTTAACGAAAGAGGATTCCACAAAAAAGGAGACAAAAAAAAAAAAACAGTTTTAATACTTTTTCTCGTCGTGGCTAAAGGGAAAACTTTTCTCGAAATTAAAAAGAAATATATTTTTCATTCTTACATAAACGAAGGATATTCTGTTGTCAAAGAAAACGAGTATCCCTTCGATACAATCTCCCACCACAGCAGTTAACCAAACATCACCCAAACCCAACAAGTAGGCGACAGTCAGGTTCGTTCTCTTTATAGTTTCTCAAATAACAGTCGTCGTCGTGATTCCATTCAGATTCAAGTGTCTTGCCACGTTCTATGGAGTCCTGCTACTTGTGAAATTGATGTTGGTATAGTGGGTTCGCCCGTTTTCGGGGCACTTATCACGATTTTATCCTTTTTGCAGTTCATGCAGTCGTCTCCAACAAGAAGTGTGAACAAAAAGAACTAGAGCACAGACAAAAACCTGACGTGATTTCAAAAAAAATGAGAGAAACAAAAAAAAGATATCATAAAAGACCAAGCCAATTGCAAGGACCTTCCTTTCTCTTGTATCTCCTATACACTCCTCCTATACAAGTTATATTTTTTTCTTGCGACACTTGAAATTGGTTTCTTCTCGCTACTTCTTCAAAGCTAGATCAGCCTTGGACTGTGCAGTTGTGCACACAGAAAAGGACTCAAATTGAATTGGTTTAGACTGAGTTTTCAAATATTGTAAGCCAAGGGGATGGATGGATAGAAAGGAGATTCCTTTAGCCTTCATCTACTTTTAAGTTTGTCTTCGTTTCGTCTTCGTGTTGTGTTCTATTTTATGAGGTTTATTATGCCGGCCGAACTTGGACAACGGTTTTATTATTTGTTTCGCATTGAGAATTTCTGACGAACAAAAATGACGTCTGTTGTAGTTGTCCCCGTCTTGTGTTGTAGTCATCGTCGTCGTCTGAGTTTCTATCGTTGTGTTTGGCATAGTTAAGCGCTGTTTCTATTCTCCTAATGCCTTAAGCAATAAATATATATTTTCACAACTCCAATATCCTTTTGCCGGATATCCTTTTACTAAAAGTGAAGTGCATTCAAAAAAAAAAAGGAACAACATCACAATGGACTTTTCTGCGAACTGCATTCAAATTTTGTGCAAGGTCTTGCTTTGTGGGAATGAACACAGTGGATGCCGAACAGCGATGACACTTAAGAGCCGATGAAGTGACAGAGGATAAAAAAAATTCCGCTCAAGTCAATTGGCTTTTATTGTGCTCTGTAAGATTTGTATTTCTTATGTCCAACTGATTGTAGACCCTCGTTATGTTGAGAGTTACAAATTTTTTTTTTTTTTTTTGTTGTTATAATGTACGCGCACTAAAGGGAATTTGGATACCCTTATAATGAAGTGACACAGTGCGGGCATTAGGGAAATGAAGGATAAGAGAAAGGGAGAAACCGATGCACGTTGGTTTTAAGTAGCTGTCAAGTAGCTCCAAATATGTAATTGGTGCACCGGACCAGATATGAGAGTTTACTCAAGTTTTGGGCGAATAAACGCCTTGTAGATTCTAGCCAGATCAGAAGGGGTGAAATATTTCTTGCATCGCTTAAGGAAGCCTAGACATTTCGCAGCGTTCTTGGCGACATCAAATATATGGTCATTCCAACGGAGGTAGTCAATTACTTACATACCGAGAATGGAAATCCTTTCAGTTTCAGCGATGTTTTACCCCATTTAAGTATGCTGTCGAGATCGGAATTTAATGAGCTTAACATACGTTGCCGTTCCAGTTCAACGCCCGAAGATGAGGGGCCCAGGAAACGAATATGTAAAGCTGAGGGTACTGTCATCAGCAAAGGAATGGTTTGGATTAGAAGTGACAGACAGGAGGTCATTGATCAAAATTAGAAAGAGAGTCGGAAACAAAACAGAGCCTTGATGGACACCAGCATTTATTTGGTGAGTTGCAGACTTGAAACCGTCCAAAACAACTTGTATTGAACGGTCCGAAAGGTAATTTCTAATCCATTGAAGAAGGGTAACATCGATCCCAAATGCACGCGTTTTCGACAAGAGAGCTTGATGCCAAACTCTGTCAAATTAAATTCTGTAAATTCGTCAATTTTCTGGAATTTTCCTGGAATTTAGATTGTAAGAGTGTTTTCCACTGGAAAGTTTGGTATCTCTTTGCTTCTATCATCTCTGTACACAACCATATTCGTTCAGCGGAAGGATAAAACTAATTATCTGTCAAATCAGACATGAGATAAGTGTTACCATTCGCGAAATAAGCACTAGTTGGAAAAAAAAACGTTGGATGGCGGCCCCTATATTAGAAGTGCCTGCGGAATATTGCCTCTTATTGATTAATTTGTTTTTTTGTGTCACCCGGCGATAGCCAGTGGTGCCAACTCCCGGCTTTACATACGTGCGCACTTGCAGGACCTTTTTATTAGTTTTACTAGAATAGACTTCTCCACCTTTAGTGGTCTATTACGAAAAGTAAAATATTTTGGGAGCTATGCTATAGAGATACCCTTACTCACTTTCTGTCAGCTGTCAAAAATGAATGTTAACATTGTGTTGATGTAAAAATCAAATGTTTAACGCCAACAAATATAACACTTTCCCTTAATTTTATTTATCATGGTTGTCCTCACAATCTTTTACGGTTTTATTTTGTCGTCCGAACAAGGGATTCTATAACATTTCGTTCAAATGAACAAAGCAAAATTTGACAGATATCATCTTGGGTGACATTTCGAATTGAAACGAATATTTCTCAACATCAGCAGTAGCACTATAGTAGACTTGATGGCAAGCAATTTCGAAAATACATCTCTTTCTACCATAAACATGATCCTCACTCCGACAGCTTGGTATTCGTACTTGTGAAGAAATTCACAAAAATCCTATGTGTGTGTGTGTAAAATTTAAAAAGAAAAAAAAACAGTCAGTTACCACTTCCAGTTGAAAAGAATTCCTCATAAACAGTAAAACGTGAATGGAATTATTTGCGAAGAACTATCATTGTGCTGTGGTCCATCGTGCATGCATTTCTCTATCGTTTCCTCTTCCCTTTGCTGGGCAGGCCAGCGCAACACCACTTTGTAAGTGGAGCATTACGAATTGGATTTTATGTGTGCAGCACACAAGAAAGAAGTGAATGCGATAGAAGGAGCATTCCGCCAGCTTTCCCATCGTTCATATCTACGGGTTAGATGAAGATGAGTGAAATAAAAGAAGAAGACTCCGCAGTCCGGACTGAAAGGAGGCAAAAACGAGAAATTATTACCAGACGTGGCATCTTTGAACTAAGCAGCGCCGAGAAGGAATCTTATCTAGGTGGGCAGCCATTGCCCACAATACTCACTGTCGGCCGCACAAGGTTTTCAAGTAGAATATATGGACGACGATAAAGAATATTGCGTGCAGCAAAGCGTTGTGATTTTGATTTCCGGCGTGTTTCCACCATAATTCTTTTTCACTTTTAAAAGCGCTTTCCTTCGACTGGCGGGCGTCCTTTCATATAGAGCGCCTATATGTGTGTGGGTTTGTATTTGTGAAGATCTCGTGTTCGGTAGTAAATTAAAATTTACTGATGGGGTGTCATCGCTGGATAATAAATTGCCTTTGTATTAGATGGCCTTAGCTGTACTATATTTTGGCACCTGATACCCCAAAAGGGTGTATTGCAGATGACTTGAACGATTGATGATTTTCCGGGAACTTTCTAAGAGAAAGGAAGAAAAGATGCTTTCGGAAAGTATCTGGCCATAAATAATTGTGAACGTATTTTTTAAGTACCTACACCATTTATGGTTAACCACTCCAAGGAGTTGCACCTTTTTGGATAGGAAGTGTATCTAGTTCTATGACAAGAGTGGGATTTATTTCTATAAACACAATTAAGTGCCAGAATCAATGATATACGAGCCAAAACCGATTCAATTACTTTCGGACAGCTGTCAACGAATTACAACTCAGTAACATGTCGAATCGGCGCGGCGGCCGGCATGTAAACAAAGTACCAAACTTACATCCGAACATGCTGTCTGTCATCGTCCTCCTTTCCCAATTAATTCTTGCGGAAACAATTTCGCCGAACTATCGATTGAAGTCAGTAAGTATTACCAACCATTACCATTACCCGACACCAGAACAACCGAAAGACAAATAAATCGTCAGAGAAAATCTGTTCGTCGGATTTATCGAATTAATTGTCCGAGTTAAGAGGTCAACATCTGCTTTCGAACTGTACACGTGTTTTTGTTTAATTCCAATACAGCCTTCCGCCTTCACCTACAGCAGGACCAATTTCTATTCAAACTAATATATACATCTATGTATCTATGTATGTATGTAGTTGACAATAATTATTGTTGTATCAAAGTTCCTGTTGGCGTAATAAAAATAACAAGCAAGAAGACGAAAAAAAAACCCATTTTTATCACTGTCGCTTCCATTGCGAGCTCTATGACCAAAATGTCGGGTCAAATCGAACCACATGGCAGTGTCCTTTTCTGATTGGAAAATGTTTTCCCTCTCCAGCTCGAATCGTCCCAATGTCAGTCATTAGAACTTAAACGTGACCGAACGATAAGCTTTTGCGAACGGTCTTTGTCGAATGCCTGCCTGGCATTTAGTGTTTCGCTTGTATAGACTTTTTGCATGTCCTAGAATCTATGAGCGCGGGTTTGACCAATGGTTCGGGGGAGGACAAAATCCATTAATTAGTTTTTGCTCTTCAGAACTTTTTGGTTTGGGATTGTCGTCCCTTCCTTTCGTTTGGCTTCGGTCGTCGTCGTCGTCATCGTCATCGTCATCGTCGCGAATGAGATCCGTTTCTGGCTTTAGTTTTAACAATTCCAAATTTTTTTGGTTTTTTTTTCTTTTTGTACTTTTTCTTGGGATTGGTTGAGTTTTTTTTTTTGTCAGAATTCCCTTTTGTCCATTTCGGTGGAGAAGCATTGTGGGATAAATAATTGAACGGATGTTTTGGGTGCTTATTTTTGAAAACTTTTTCATCGGAAGCAATTAGCGATGGAGAAAATGTTCGACCCAAAAAAAAAGAGGAATTTTAATGTGAATCTGTGATTTGGAACAAGTGAAATGAGCGGTGCAGCGTGGATAGACTATTTCTTTTTAAATGAGGCGACGCACGATTTGCTGCGCATGTTGACTATAAAATAGGCTGACGATTTTTAAATGGAAATGAGAAAGGCGCAGTCGATTGATCGATTCCATCCAAATTAGTTCTTAGGCTCGACCATGGTCTTACAGTGAGAACTTGATTGGTTTCACGGATTCTTTTTTAAGTTTATTAAACGCAGGTCTGGTTTGAAAAAAAAAAAATTGTTTTGATAAGTAAGAAAGTGAAATAAATGTGGGCAGCATGATTATGGTAAAAATCGGACCGATCGCAGCTCCGTCTGGCAAACACTTGGTTCCACAAAAACGTGTTGGATTTCTTATTACTTTTGTTTACGGCTTAGTGGTTAAGTGGACCACTCTTGCGAACGTCTGACAAACATCCAAGAGTTATAAATGTCGTGAGAAGCTTCTCAAAAATAAATTGCCGCTCGGAATCGGCATTAAACTGTAGGTCCCGCCATTCGTGTCAAAAATATAACTTCGCACACACAATGGTTGGAGATGCTAGGCTTTAGGTCCTGTATGGGCCGTTTACACCTAATATTTATTTATTTATTTCTTTTTTTGTTTACGGCATCCTGCTTCGTTGTCAGTAGAAATCTTCAAAATACCTTTCGTCATGTAGATCCTGGCCAGAGAGAACGACGGGAAGAATTGAGGGAATCATCACAGTTGAAAAATCTCGATTTGACAAATCTGACAATCAGTTAAGTCTTAATAAATGAACTCCTCAATTAAACAAAATGTTTGCCAAATTCCAAACAAAATCTGACCAATAACAAAAACCATTCACTGTATTTTATTTCTTTGAAAATTTAGTAAAATATTAGTGTGCACCGCCCAAATCGCGGTTAGCAAAATGGTGAAGATGATACTCGGAAAAGGAAGGACTTTAGAAGGAAATTTTGTGAGTTTTGCTTAACTCACAACTCAAAAACTGTCTCTAACTCTGCAACCATTCTGTTGGCGGCTTGTGGCAATGATTTATATTAATTAGTAAAATATTAGTGTGCACCGCCCAAATCACGGTTAGCAAAATGGTGAAGATGATATTCGGAAAAGGAAGGACTTTAGAAGGAAATTTTGTGAGTTTTGCTTAACTCACAACTCAAAAACTGTCTCTAACTCTGCAACCATTCTGTTGGCGGCTTGTGGCAATGATTTATATTAATTAGTAAAATATTAGTGTGCACCGCCCAAATCACGGTTAGCAAAATGGTGAAGATGATACTCGGAAAAGGAAGGACTTTAGAAGGAAATTTTGTGAGTTTTGCTTAACTCACAACTCAAAAACTGTCTCTAACTCTGCAACCATTCTGTTGGCGGCTTGTGGCAATGATTTATATTAATTAGTAAAATATTAGTGTGCACCGCCCAAATCACGGTTAGCAAAATGGTGAAGATGATACTCGGAACAGGAAGGACTTTAGAAGGAAATTTTGTGAGTTTTGCTTAACTCACAACTCAAAAACTGTCTCTAACTCTGCAACCATTCTGTTGGCGGCTTGTGGCAATGATTTATATTAATTAGTAAAATATTAGTGTGCACCGCCCAAATCACGGTTAGCAAAATGGTGAAGATGATACTCGGAACAGGAAGGACTTTAGAAGGAAATTTTGTGAGTTTTGCTTAACTCACAACTCAAAAACTGTCTCTAACTCTGCAACCATTCTGTTGGCGGCTTGTGGCAATGATTTATATTAATTAGTAAAATATTAGTGGGCACCGCCCAAATCGCAGAAAACAAACAAATTTTGGCCAGTCGTTTGAGACATTTTTTTTTCAGGGGCACCCTGTACCCTTACCGGTTTGATGGGGATATATATTTATTGTGAAAATGATGAATTGATGAGGAAAGATGATTAGGACAAACAATTGCATAAATATTTTTTTTTGTAATGTACGCGCACTAAAGGGACTTTGGATACCCTTATAATGAAGTGACACAGTGCGGGCATTAGGGAAATGAAGGACAAGAGAGAGGGAGAAACCGATGCACGTTGGTTTTAAATGTTTGTAAACTATAATGCAGAGGAAAAACAGAGCGTGGTAGAGCATTCCACATTCGTATTGTACGGTTGAGAAAGGAATCTTTATATTTCACAGTACGTCCGAAAACAGGCTTAAGGGTAAGGTAAACTGATGTGCATTCCTCGCATGGCGAGTATTGCGGTTGAAATGCTATAGGGGTGGAATGCAACTGGCTACTTCATTTGCGCACTTGTGGTGGAAGTAACGATAAAACAACGATAGGCAGGAGACATTACGACGATGACTAAGAGGGTCAAGCGAATTCGTAATATCTCGGTTGCCAATAAGTTTTATCGCACGTTTTTGAATCCTGTCAAGTAGCTCCAAATATGTAATTGGTGCACCGGACCAGATATGAGACTTTATTCAAGTTTTGAGCGAAAAAACGCCTCGTAAATTCTAGCCAGATCAGAAGGGGTAAATATATCTTGCATCGCTTTAGGAAGCCTAGATACTTCGCAGCGTTCTTGGCGACATCAAATATGTGGTCATTAATGCACATACAGACAATGGAAAGCGTTTCGGTTTCAGCGATGCAAGTGCCATTCATGGATAATGGCAGAGTATTGGGGTTTCGCTTCAATAACAGCAGACAGCATTGCGTTTTGGAAGCATTAAATTCCACTCTGTTGGTTTAACCCCACTCAAGAATGCTGTTAAGATCGGAATTTAATGAGCTTAACATACGTTGCCGTTCCAGTTCAACGCCCGAAGATGAGGGGCGTTGCCCAGGAAACGAATATGTAAAGCTGAGGGTACTGTCAAGAGCGCAGGAATGGATTGGATTAGAAGTGACAGACAGAAGGCCATTGATAAAAATGAGAAAGGGAGTCGGACCCAAGATTTTGGGCCATTTTAGGGGGTCTAGTCTTAAACAGGAAAATATTTTAGAAATAGACTCTTAGAACATAGACTCTATAACAGAGATAAAGAAAATATTTCTGTATTTTCCTTCAAGGACCCTCACCTCGTTTATGGATAATTTTCACGATTTAAAAAAAAAAACTTCAGAATGCTTTCACCTTCAGGGGCTCTCCATGGCGATGTTTGAATTCAGGATACTGTCAAAACTGATCCAGTTGTGTTACACGACCTTAGAAAACATGGTAATCAATTTGCTGTTTGGTCTTTTGAACTTGCACCAGATTTTGCAAGCAATTGGTTCCTTGGTTTGGTTCAATGATATTAACATCAGGACATGACGAAATATACACTACCAACAAAAAACAACATACTACTGTCCAATAGCCAAGATAACTGATTGTTAACAATAGTAACTTATCTTATCTTATCTTAAAAACCCTTTTCCACTAGTTCTGCTAAACGGCGCTAAGTGCTGGACGATAAGCAGGAAAATTGAGTTATTGAATATTGGGCTCTTTCGAAAGAAAAATTCCTATCGACCTAATGGACAATAGACCTCGAATCCCAGCTCGAGATCGCAGTAGATGGAAGTTTGGCGTGCCTCAGGCGGGTCAGGAGTTTTCTACATCCATTAGTGCAACTAATTTTTTGTTCTCCGTATGTCTTTATACGAAGAATATACTATCCATATCAGCAGCTAATGTGATTTAAAAGAATGACTAATAGCTCAGAATACTAAGGGGAATATCAAACCTGAGATCATTTAGTATTCCCTATTCGTGTATTCAAAAATGAAAATCTCTGCACACCCTTTTTACTTTGTTGACAAATTTACAAGAATGTACAGGGTTTTTCAACAGGCACGCTACAAAAGTAGAGCGACAGGGACAGCAAATATGTCTCTCACACGTCGTTCTCAAGCGTTTCGCATCTCTGTTACGTTGTTGTGGCGAATTTTGCGAAAAGATCTTGGCCTACATCCTTACAAGATTAAATTGACGCAAGAACTGAAGCCGCTTGACCACCAGAAGCGTCGTATGTTCGTGAATTGGGCTGAGCAACAATTTGAAAATGATTCGGATTTTCATCGAAAAATCATCTTCAGCGATGAGGCTCATTTCTGGCTGAATGGCTTCGTCATTATTGACAAAATATGCGGTATTGGTCAGGCAGCAATCCACACGTACTCCATGAGTCATCATTGCATCCCGAAAAAATTACGGTTTGGTGTGGTTTATGGGCCAGCGGCGTCATTGGGCCGTCCTTCTTCCGTGATGATCAAGACCGGCACGTTACTGTGAATGGGAATCGCTACCGTTCAATGATAACCGAATATTTTTGGCCCCAATTGGATGATATGGACTTGGAGGACATGGGGTTCCAACAGGAAGGCGCCACAAGCCACACAGCGAATGTCACAATCAATTTATTGGAAACCAAGTTTGGAGAACGTGTTATCTTACGAAATGGTCCACGAATATCGAACGTGAAATTGCAGCAGTATCGGCCGATTTTTGCTTGAAAACCGTCGAAAATTGGGTTCAGCGTCTGGACTTCTGCAAGCGTGCCCGTGGTGGCCATGGAAAAGAAATCGAGTTCCATACATAATGGCATCGAACGTACTTTCATGGGAATAAAGAATTTCATTGGTATCCAAAACCGTTTTTGTCTTATTTAAAAAAAAAAACGTTTGTAGCGCTCTTTTTGAAAAACCCGATAAAATAAGGCGGCCAAACCGTCCCGGAATCTACGAACAGTCCCGGATTTTATGCTTCAGTCCTCCATTGATAAATACTAATTAAAAAATAATAAAACATCTATCTCGAACTTACAATTAATACTGAGACAAAAAATCTTGTATTTTTGTTTTAAGACTCGTTCATTCATTAAGCCTCCATTAACACCTTGGACTAATCGCGTTTTTTTACATATTGTGTGATAACACGACATCATTGTAACCCCTATAATATTATTCTTGTTAATTTCTTAACCACCCTGTTGTACACAAGTAGAATATCACGCCTTGTAAACAGCATAATAATTTAACTTCACATATACTTCACACTCCCTTGCGATCGTTGATCAGACTTAACAAGGAGGTGAAAATGATTAATAATGAGTTTTGGTAATTAGTATCCGCTGCTAAATAATTGTTATTATCTTATAAAGTTCAAGTTTTCCTTTTGCGAAATAAAGAAGAAGCAGAAAATTAAAAAGTTTGATTTTGGAGAGACGATCCGCCCACTCACCAGGCTCGCTAGGCGTCGCGCCAGGCAGACAAAACAATAGACGAACAGTCACGCTAGCGTTCCGCCAGGCAGACCCACGACTGACACGCTAGACTAACGTCGAGCTGACTGTTCCGCTAAGCAGTCAAACGTCCTACCGGCAGTCTTGCTAGGCATTCGTCAGGCAGACAGGCGACGTACGACAGTTACGCTAGGCGTCCCGCCAGGCAGACACACGCACGCACCGTCATAGGTAGCCTCACTCTTCTCGCTAAGCGTCCCGCTAGGAAGAAAGGGACTACCTTCTTCCATTTTTTTTGGTTTTGGTTTTGTCTGCCGTAAAATAGTGTCCCGCATTGGCTTCACATGAAGTTGGCCGCCAACATTTTTATGAACAGTAACGTAACACCCGAAGGAATTACCAAATGGAAAAGTATCTCCAAAACTAGGGTAAATGTTGACCTCTTTTAATTCAATATTTTGTGATCAAAAACGCGTTTAATTCCTAATTGTACGAAATCCTTTGTCTACTGCAAACAATTTTTGTTACCACATAGCAACATTAAATTTTTCCCCTTAATTCATCCATAAAATAATAATTCAGTTAAGTCGAAAACCGCCTCTAATCCGCACAAATCAGCAAAATGAATGTATGCGGTCAGTTCGGTTCTTTTCTCGAAATTAATTGAATGCCACAATCCAATCAGAACTTGTTTACATGTTTCACAAATCCACTCTCGCATCCTCATCCTCAATCACATCCCCATCCACATCCACGTCCTCTCACTCGAAATTATTATTCCTGCGGCCGATTGATAAAATTTATGGATGTCATCGGATGCGCTTATAATAAACGCGACCGCAAAATGCTTTCATTCACTTCGCATACATAAAGATATACACATACATACATATATGTATAAGTAAAGTAACGAACGACCAACAAAAGATGGCTGCCAGCCATCCTTTTCATAAATTAAATTTTATTTACAGGTTTTATCCGTTCCGTGTTCCGTGAGGGCCGGCACGCCAGCAACGTTTTTGTGCAATAATGGCAGAGCGGCAGGCGCTAGAAGGACAGATAAAACAATGGGCACATTTATTATTTATCTGGTGCGCGTCGCACATACCTACATACGTAGGCATTCTCAAAAAGGATGGCGGCGCATAAAAATCAATGGCACCCGGAATGTCAATGGGTTTTTGTGTGTGATTTTGATTTTCAAAAATTGCGAGCGGATGTCCTCATTAAATCGTGCGATTCTCCAAAATGCGATATTTATCCGACGATAAAATTCTATCTCCGTCAACAGTGGATAAAAGCGCCATTCCGGTGGTACGTTGGAGGTGCCATAGCCATTTCATTTCCAATGAAATGAGTGTTGGATCAGCAGTGCCGCCACCAGCAACAAAACAAATGTGCGGAGGTGTGGACCTACCTAGTACCTATCACGTGGCGGAGGACTAAACGCCAAGAGAGAGTCATTTAGATTGCGATCCGATTGGGATGTAGCAGATGTGATTACTTTTGTGGTGCCATAGATCCTTTGTGTCAGTTATTGCCATTAATGTTTTTATTCGTGTGTCCTTTTCACGCTCATTCGTTCGGTCGTTCGTTCATTCGTTTGCTCGTTTGCTCGTTTGTTTGTTACGTTGCGTTGCGTAGCGCTCCTTGCTAATGGCATTCGAAGCTCGTATCGATAAAGGCCATGTAATTGGAAATCGAGGCCATTAAGGTATGTGTGATGAAATTAATGGAATAACGGCAATAATTTAAGATTAAAGTGACAAAGTTTTCTGATTCTGATTCTGATTCTGATTCGTTTGGCTTTGGCGACTCATTGTCGATGAGAGAAATAGAGGATTGCAAAATCGCTTGGAAGTAAATAAATAAAGAGAAATGGTGTGGTTTGGTTTGCTTTTGGTTTAACTTAGTGAATAACGAACAATTGAGAAGATGTACATGTAAATAATATGTGTACATTTTTGTTAAGCTTGGACTGTAGTATAGTTGTTTATCTACCTAAATTCTAGGTGTATTAAGTTACGAAAGATTAAGTAACTTTTACAAACACAGTTGCGTTGTCAACCAGGAGGCGTCTAATTCAACTCCTCAAATGTTTACATGATTTTCAGAAGATGACGAAATTAACTAATTTTTTTTTGTAGGTACATCTGCTGAAATACGCTGATTTCGAAACTGGGCCATTGTACTTTCGGACATAAACCTTCTTTGACTGTAGTAATTTATGAGCTAAGATGTTAAGGACTCACTAAATTAGCACCAGGAGCCTAAATAGGCAGAACATTCACAGAGATGTATTTACTTCTTGCTGTCTTGGCCTTCTTCACAAGCACTGCAGGTAATTGTAAAACGTAACACTCACCAAGCACCATCATTAAAGGTATATCCGTTTATACGGATGGTTCAAAAACAGAAAAAGGTACAGCAGCTGGCGTACACTCACAAAGACTTGCTATCAACCAGTCGTTTGGACTGACCGATCACTGCAGTGTCTTCCAAGCTGAGATCTATGCGGTTAAGAAAGCAGCACAGACTATCTTATCGATGGAACTAACAGCAATGGAAATACATCTGTGTGGATAGTCAAGCAGCATTTAAAGCAATCGGCTCCAACCTTGTAAATGCGAAGTGCGTTACAGTTTGCCTCTTGGCACTCAGGGCTATACGCCATCACTCAGTTCTACTCTCCTGGGTTCCTGGACACGTTGGGGTGGAAGGGAATGAAAAAGCGGACGAATTGGCCAGATACGGATCTGAAATGAACCAGCGGACGGAGAGGTGCTACCGCCTTTCAACACTGCTAAGAATTTTATTGACGGCGCCACCACACAATTGGCTAAGGAACAATGGAGCAACACCAACGGTTGCGTCATAACCCGTAGCCTGTGGCCCGTTGTTGATACCAAAAGATCAAAGTACCTAGCACAGATGAGGAACCAATAGTCAACTCGAGAGCGAATCTCTCACCTTGCCTACAAGCTAAGTCGAACTGATAAGAAATACATAATTTGCACTTATATGGGCTTTTACGTGCAAATCAAATGTGAATCACGCACACATGAATCGAATTATATGGGGCAAATGGCCGCCGCCAAGAAATGTCATTTTTTATAGCAAGAAGTTGGGAACAGTTGATGAATTTCAGCAGATTACACCTCACAATTTGGGTGTGTAAAATAAACATGCACAATATGCGGTCAATATGGATTTATATAAACATACTTACCACACAATTAATAATATAATAAAAAATTATAATATTGAGAATAAAGCTATGTTCTAACCAATTTATTCTAATTTTAAATGAAAAATAATCAAAATAATATTGATTAATGTGACTAATATATAATAACTAAGTTGATCATACATTTTCGGTTGACAATAAATTTAAGTATAACTTTACAATCACGGATTTTGTTATGGATGGTTATATTGATTGTGCTACGTTTCCACCATACAATAAACCGAGATTAAGCACAAAAAATTAAAAATTAATCTTTCAGCGTTTCCACCGAAGAAAATAGATTAATCTGACGTTTGGTTCTCTTATGCTATAAAATTGAGAACGCAATTGACATTTCAAAAGAGAACAGATATTTTTTCTTGAACGACAAACAAAGCGAAAATAAAATTAAAATTGGTTGCTATAGTTTAATGAGTGGAAAAAGAATGAATATAAATATTATTAGCACACCATTTTATTCTTCAAACCAATATAAATATCAATTGGCCGGGAGAATTCGCATATACAGAAAACACCGCCGTCAGTGCTTAATGAATATTTGGGTAGCTAGAACGAACAAAATTGCAATTCAAAAAAAGGTATGAGACATGTTGAGAGTAGTATAGAGTCGTATAGAGTTTGTTCGCAACCCAAATTTGCATGCAAAAGATGTATATTACCTAGATTTATTTTTAATCTTGTGTTTAGCAGATTACAATTTTAATGGTTAATCTTCAGATTTAAATTAACAAATTAACCTTAATCTCGGTTTAGTGCTCGGTGGAAACGTTGCATTACACAATTGGACACTGGTTTAAAACGCTTTTTAGTATAACGTGATCCAAATCCTTACAAATATTTTTAGTTCAATTTTAGCTCTCATCGATCATAACACTATCCAGTGTTACCGGTGACATATATTCTAAAGTATTACTTAAGCCGAAATAGAATAGTACTTTGAAAAACAAATAGTAGTACAGTTATTTTTAGGCCTTTAAAAATAAACGTGTGTGCTCAAAAACTTTCCTAAAACTTAATTTTAAAGTAGTTCAACAAAACCAAAAATAACTAGTTTAAAAAAAACGGAAACAACTCAATTTATAAAAAAAAATGAAAATGACAAGTCTTATGAAAAGTAGACTAATACATAATAGTATTAATTTTAAATTAAGAACAAAATATACGAATATGTTGTATATAACAGTTTGTACAAATTTACAGTTTATACAAATTAAATAGGCAAGGTATTTCGATTTTTCAATCAAAAAAGTGATTCATTAAGATCATTTTTTAAAATAAATATCACTGACCAAAATTCTTCGATTTTTAAAGAATGAGAAACCATCGATTGACTGAGAAGTGTTTGCCACTCAAGACTTTTAATATTGTTTTCATCAATCAATTCAGGCATAGAAGAAAAAATTGCAGTTGAGCTTTCTGCTAAATTTAAAGGATCAATGCCTTGTAGAGATTTTAACATTTTGTCATCAAAATCCATTTGCTGCAAAATTTTTTTTTCGGTTACTTGATTTCTTTAAAAAAATTTTGTTTTAGAAAAAAGTTCAACCCTAGCTCCAAATACAAAGATTGAATATTTTTTAAATAACTGTCAGAAAAGTATGGATTAGATAAAAACTCAGATTTAATAAAAATTTATAAATATTTCCTGCCTATGTTTTTTGCTCAAGACGTCAAAAAACCCCTTAACTTTCTGAGTATTTCAACCAATCAGCGCTCGTGTGGCAGCCAAAAGATACCCGGAATACTGCCAAACTTTCATTAAATTTGTAATAAAATAAAATTCTTAAGGATGATGTTTCATCTTGCTATATGTGTAAAATTTTTCTTGTCTTTACACAAAAATAGTATTACGGATTTGAAAGGAGTAGCACAGGAATACGGACGTGAAGAAAGGAGTAAGTACAATACTACTATAGAAGTACTTTCGGTAACGCTCTCACTATCGTTTTGTTTTCTCTCTTTTATTCTCTAAAAAAAAGTAAACTGATCTTAAAAAACAATTATAGCGCTGTTATAGTGACAACCACTGGATTAAGACATTTTTAGTTTTCTCGTATACATTAGTATTCTAAAGAGAAAGTTATTGCGATCGTGCGGAAAATTCGAACTCAAACTGAGTATTACGACGTCCGCCAATGCCGCCCGTCTGCCTGTCTGCCTGTCCGGGCGCCGTATGGCGAAACGGTTTGACGGATTTGCTTCAAAGTTCGTATATAAGGTTTTTGGGGTCACATCTCGGGGCACATTTTTTATTTTTTGCTTTATCTTTTGAAATATTTCAGATACCTAATAGATGAATGCATCGAACTATCCACAACAATTAATACAATAGAGCAATTAGAAAGCGAAGTACAGTCCTTCACCTTAGCTATACAAAAGGCTGCATGGGCTGCAACGCCTGAACTAAATAGCAAAGTAAAAAGAAACGTGTATCCCAAAGAAGTCTGCGACATTATATCAGAAAAGAGAAGAGCTCGCAAACGATGGCAACTGACAAGAGCTCCGAGTGATAAAAATAGACTTAATAGTTTAAACAATAAACTCAGAAAAAAGATAGCAGAATTTAAAAATGCATCAATGGAAAGATACCTTACAAATCTGACAAACGATGCTAGTACACAATACTCACTGTGGAAGGCTACAAAAAAAATGAAAAGACCAACGGCATACATTCCGCCAGTGAAAAACAGCAGTGGTAACTGGGCTAAAACAAACAAACAAAAGGCGGATCTATTCGCGGAACACCTTGAAAATGTCTTCCAGCCATATGACGATAATGATAATTCCCAACAAATGGAAGAAATGTGTGAAGACGAGAGATCGATTCCAGCAGTAACCTCTAGGGAAATAGCCAAAGAAATAAAAGAAAAGATCGACCCGAAAAAAGCTCCGGGATTTGATCTAATAACGGGTGAAATTCTGAAAAAACTGCCTAAAAAGGTATGAAAAAAATGGCACAGATAATAAATGCAGCGTTCAGACTAAGGTATGTTCCACGTATGTGGAAGGTCGCGGAAGTTATTATGGTACCTAAGCCGGGCAAATTGCCCAGTGAAGTAACGTCATATCGGCCGATATCATTGCTGCCAATCCTTTCTAAGCTATTCGAAAAAATCCTTCTAAAATGACTCCATCCGATTCTAGAAGAAAAAACACTGATCCCAAACCATCAGTTCGGATTTAGAAATAAATATTCAACTATAGATCAAGTCCACAGAATAACTAATATAATAGAAAAGGCTTTAGAAGAAAAACAAATATGCTCTACCATCTTCCTTGATGTAACACAGGCTTTTGATAAAGTCTGGCACAAAGGATTAGTCCCTAAGCTACAAAAATATCTTCCAAAACAGTACTCTGAAATACTGGAGTCCTATATAATGCAACGATTATTTAGAATTAAACAAGAAGATGAATACTCAGCATCGAAACACATTAAAGCTGGAGTACCGCAAGGAAGTGTGCTGGGACCTGTACTATTTCTCCTATACACGAACGACCTACCACAAAATGAAGAAACTACTGTTGCCACTTTTACAGACGATACTGCTGTACTTGCAGTAGGAAAAACCTTGCAGGAAGTTACCGAAAAACTGCAAAGGACAGTAAATGATATATCTAATTGGACCAACAAATGGCAAATAAAATTAAATGAACTGAAGTCGGTTCATGTTAACTTTACAAATAAACACGTACAACACATACCTGTGTATATAAATAATAAAATGGTTCAGCATTCGAACTCAGCTAAGTACTTAGGCTTGACTTTGGACGCAAAGTTGCGCTGGAAAACTCATGTCAAAAAAAAACGTGATGAACTAAATTTACGATATATTAAAATATATTGGCTCATAGGGAGGTATTCATGCCTCTCAATCCACAATAAACTGCTTCTCTACAAGCAAATATTAAAACTAATTTGGACATATGGCCTCCAATTATGGGGGTGCACAAGTAAGTCCAACCTTCAAAGCATACAATGCTTCCAAAACAAAGTATTACGCAATATTGTTAATGCGCCGTGGTACGTAGATCCTACATAGGGATCTAAAAATTGAAATGGTAGATGACGAGGTTCGGAAGGTCGCTAGAAGACATGAAGTTAGGCTTCGCAACCATGCTAATTTAGAAGTAGTCCAACTACTTAATAATACTAATTTAGTTAGAAGATTACGTAGAGTAAAACCTTTTGAACTAGTTAACTAGGTGAAAAGAAAAGAAATATGTAACAACATAATCACACTAACAAAGTGATAATGAATTAAAAAAAAAAGGCAACAAACCAAAGTTAGTTCCTTAAAACTGTACGTAAGTACATTAGTAAATATTAGAACAAAATTGCTGATTAGTCTGACGACTAGGTGCGATTATTGGAAGGATGGTAACACCATGCCTTCCCTGGGTGTTTTTAGTGGGTGTTTCCAGTCCCACACTATCGCAAAGCTCGCAAGCGATGTCTTTCAACGATTTTCACCTAGCTACACGCAAAAAAAAAAAAAAATCTTTTGAAATAACGGTAACTGCCATAAGTGGTTCCAAGGATTTCGGTCTTATTTTGTACTAAGGATGTTTGGGATAGGGTCAAAAATTCTGCATACTCAGTTTTCGGAAAAAAATCAATTAACGGAAATTTATAAAACGGGCCATATCTCGAAAACTATAAAGGAAACTTCAAAAAAATGTACAGTTTTTTTATACTGTAAACTCAAATAAATCTGCTTACATAGATTTTTTAAATAATTTTTTGTTTACATTTTTTTTTCATATATAATTTAAATTAAATTCGTTTTCTCAAAAACGGCTCTAACGATTTTGATAATTTTTTACATTACATGAAAATCGTAGGTGTCGTTTTTGAGAAAATTATGTACCGAGAAAGTTTCGTATGTCGCAGTCGTGCACTTTATTTTTAAGGATATTAGCATACTTTATACCTAAGAATCTGTAAGTCACAAAGAAAATCTTTGTATAATGAATTTGTAGGTAACATTGCCTTATGTTTAATACAAAAACATAAGGAAAGGCTACAGTCCGCTTGAGGCGAACAGTTCGATACCCTATCCATATCCCTATAAGCTCCAAAGGAAAAAGCATTAAGAATGAATATTAAATATTATTTTATTTCATTCTATGAAATTTATAAAAAAAAAATATTTTTTGAAAAAACGCCCCAAAAAGTTGGTGTGGCGATAATAAGTAACGGGTGATCCAAGTAGAGATACTTTTTTCAATAGCCTTTTTTGACAGATCACGTGTGAGTCGTGTCATGCTGTCATGTTATTTTTGTTTAGTATTGGCATTTCATAATGGAAAGACTTACGCGTGAACAACGTTTACAAATTGTTCAACTTTATTATGAAAATTTCGTGCACTTCGCTCAACTTATGGTCTACATAATCGGCCTACTGAGCGTACTATTCGCAACACCATCACCCATTTTGAGACCCAGCATTCATTATTGGATAATATTCGACCGAATAGACCACGTCCAGCACGCTGTGAAGAAAATATAGCGGCCGCAGCTGAGAGTGTACACGAAGACCGTAGAGAGTCGATTCGGCGCCGTTCGCAGCAACTCGGACTGACGTATGGAACGACTTGGCGCATTTTACGTCAAGATCTTAAATTGAAAGCGTACAAAATACAGCTTGTGCAACAACTGAAGCCGCTCGACCTTCCCAAGCGACATCGCTTCGCTCTATGGGCCCTTGAAAAGTTCCAAGAAGATCCGACGTTTCGGAGGCAAATTTTGTTTAGCGATGAGGCCCATTTCTGGCTCAATGGGTATGTAAACAAACAAAATTGCCACATTTGGGACGAAGAGCAACCTGAAGAGATTGAAGAACTGCCACTTCATCCAGAAAAAAACAACGGTTTGGTGTGGTTTGTGGGCAGGTGGAATCATCGGTCCATATTTCTTTAAAAATTATGCCGGTGCGAACGTAACCGTCAATGGCGACCGTTAATGAACCGTGCCATGATAACCTACTATTTGATGCCTGAAATTGAAGCTCGTGATCTCGGCGACATTTGGTTTCAGCAAGACGGCGCCACTTCCCACACATCGCATCAATCAATGGACTTATTGAGAGAACATTTCGGTGAGCACATAATTTCACGTTTTGGGCCGGTCGATTGGCCACCAAGATCGTGTGATATCACACCGTTAGACTTTTTCCTGTGGGGATATGTAAAGTCAAAAGCTTATGCCGACAAACCCGCTTCGATTCAGGCCTTGGAGGAAAACATCACGCGTGTCATTCGCCAGTTACCAGGCGCAACGAGTGATCGAAAATTGGACTCAACGGATGGACCATCTGCGACGTAGCAACGGCCAACATTTGATAGACATAATCTTCAAAAAATAAATGCCAAAGAATGTTCTTTCAAATGATAACAAACATTCCCCATTAAATTTGAATTTTCGGTGTTTTTTTCTTTAAAAAAGTAGGGAACCTCGAAATGGATCACCCTTTATATATACTTTTATGGGTCTACGACGAATATTAAGGGGTGTTACAAGCAATGTGTCAACAATATATACAAAAATACAAAAATTGAAACAAAATTGTTGTCTTAAGGACCCCGGCAACTCAATATTTTAGATAGGCCTCGCGCCCATACCTTTTTTTATAACATGACCCAATAGGCAGCGAAACTTTCAAAAACTCTTTATTATTTTAAAATACTAGCAAGAGGTGTTCCCCTCGAAGAAGTCCCGAAAATTTAAATGTGCACTATCTATTTTTGGATAGATAGATAGTAGACAATATACATACGGTCTTAGCAGAGCTCCATAATCCCTAGTACTTGACCCCCCCATCCCCCCCACCTCCAAAAAAAAAAAATAAAGAAAAGTTAATCCAACCCATTGAGGTCAATTGCAGTGCCATCAACAGTCGCTGCACACTTAAAAGCAATTTCAATTGCACCATTTCCTAAATGAGCACAACGCAAACCATAGTAGAATTCCAAAAAAAAAAAAAACCTAATGTTAATTAGTCCGGCATTCACTTCAAGTTAGAGCCGAATCTGAATTTTCTTCCAACATAAAACGAACGAGAAAATGCCTTTCCTTGATTTCTAATTCTAATTCCTGCGAAAAGTTGATTTACTCCTCTCACTCAGAGGATATGATATTTAATTAAATTTTCCACTCAAAATGAGGGAAAATCTTGCTGATGTCAGTTAAGCGCTTTGGGTTTAATTCATCTTTGTTTTTTTTTGTTTTATTTAATCCAATTGCTGCACAGATTGGCCAAATTGCGTTCATTTATTTGCCAGTTCTGTGCATTAAAGAAAAATAGTGTGCAAAAAAAATTGTCCACAAAACTTGAATTCTGTTTTTTTTTTTTTTAAATTCCCTGCTGAGTGCAAGGATTCTTAGTATTTTGTATCATTGAGTGCGTTTGCTATTAGACCCTGGCATAAATCACATTACGATTTTGGGCTACTCTGGTGTCTGGTCCGATCCCGATGTAGAGAAGTAGACAAACATCTGTGTGCCACTACTTGATGATTTACGTAAGTGAAAAGGATTTCGCAGCCACACACGCTCCCTGTCTCCCTTAGTCACACACATACAAGAGTAAAATTTCGCATCACAAAATCTTGTTTGGAATGGAAACGAAAGGATAACCGTTATTCTCTTCACAATGACAATAAATTTTCATTTCTTTTTTGTTGAATGGGCCAAGAGCAGTAATAGATTACACAGAGAAAATAGAATGGTGCGGTAAGCGCTATGGGAAACCTCACCTCATATATGAGCGAAGAGATGATAAGCCAGATTGTTTTATTTTCGAATGCGAGAAGAAGAAACAGTAGCACACAAAAGTGTGAAAGAAATCAGCATCAGAATTGTTTGATTTAAAAATATAAACTGCGCCATCTATTGTCCATATCGTCGGCTCAGAGTGTAAATTGTCTAACTCCATTTTGATGTTATCTGAGATTAGTGCACTATTAGAAAGGTCCAATAGAGACGTATTATCTGATATAAAAGACAGTTGAGTCCTTAACTTTAAAACTAAACTACTTGCTATCTCAAAACTAAGGAGAGCATGCACAAAAACTTTATTTAAGAAGGCTGAAGAGTATTTAATTTCTTTTATTGTGTAGAAAAAAAGAATGTATGACAACAGACAGATCATATATTGAATTTTAGGTAACGTGAAATAACGCCAAATTTTAAATAAGGAGCGGGATTAATGGATTTCAACCCTCTTTCTGCAGGCGGCAGGTACCGCTCACTCAACTTCGTTGCTCCGCTCGGGATATGTGCTTTTCGTCAGGCGGTCGCCTACGGCAACAGTACCTGAGTCGAACGCTGCCCGGTATTTAGGGATTTCAACACTCTTTCCACAGGTGGTTCGATTTTGAATTTGGCTTTACTTCGTTTGCCGTTATTTCACGTTACCTAAAATTCAATATATGAATTGTCTGTTGTCAGCGAATTTTATTACAAACAGTCAAAAAGTGTTTTGGTGTAGTTTGTTCCTTCTCCTGTAAAATTGTCATTTAAGAAGTTAGCGAGTTTACACTCTAAGCCGACGATAGGTCTATTGATCTAATTTAATCGCGTCGCGAACAAGCGAGCATTGGGTGAAAATAAACTCATTCTATAAACTTCACTCCGTTAAACTGCATGTCCAGAATTAAGAACCCAACTATTAGAATTTGTCCTCCAATTTGACAGAAGGAAGAGACTCATAGCGCGTGCCTTTCAAGTTGAGATCCTGGAAATTGCGAAAGTGACTCTTACTCACTGCTGGCAATACCAAGTAGTAATAGTTCATATATTCATTTTCAGCCAATCGGTCATAAGTGCTACCAAAATAAAATCCCATAAAGTTCACCAAGATTGTATGTCTTGGCTCAAAGCATAAAACACTTAGGTATCTGGCTGGTTTTTGTGGAGGCTTGTCCCGACAATGAGATAGTTGAGAAGTTTCCAGCCTGATCACTTCAGCCCATCGAACTGCCACTCGCAGTCCAAGCTGGTATGTGCTACAAGTATTTACAATTTTCTAAAAAAACCATGCAATGAAAATAAATCTTAAGGATGACATTTGCAATGGGTAATTTTCGAAAAATCTTGTTTTTAACTGTTCAAAAATTGCAAATATGTATCCGACGACATGGTGATCTTAGCAGATGATAAAGGGTTTTTTTTAAAGGTTGCTTTTTCGAACAGAGATAAAACTGACCTTTTGTGGTCAAATCTGGCATCTCTAATGTCATTTATGTTCAGTTGAGTTTGCCATTTCATCATGAACCGGTTGACAAATGAACAACGCTTGCAAATCGTGCAAATTTATTTCGAAAGTAATGGTTCAGTTCGCGAAGTTTATCGCGAAAATTTTGTTCAGTGATGAGGCTCATTTGGGTTGAATGGCTACGTCAACAAGTAAAATTGCAGCATTTGGAGTGAAGAGAATCCACATAAGACCCTTGAAGGCCATTACATCAACAAAAACTGACTGTTTGGTGTGCTCTATGGGCTGGTGGAGTCATTGGGCCATACTTCTTCCGAAATGATACTGGAGAGTAAGTGACCATTAATGGAGACCGGTATAGAGCCATGATAACCGACTATTTTGTTGGATGGTATGAATGTGGATGAGATGTGGTTCCAACAAGACGGCGCTACATGCCACACAGCGCACGTCACAATCGATTTATTGAAGGAAACATTCGATGAGCGCATAATTTCGCGGAATGGACCTGTCAACTGGCCACCAAGATTGTGTGATTTGACACCATTGGATTATTTTCTTTGGCGATATGTGTAGTCGCTCACCTACGCCAACAAACCAGAAACGTTAGGGGATTTGGAAGCCAACATTCGTGGCGTTAATTCCGACATACATTGAAAATTATTATTATAATTATTCGAACCAGCCGCTGCAGGCCACATGCCCGAAATCATATTCAAACTTTAATGGCTTAAAATTATCCTTCCAATAAAGCCAAATTGATGGACGTTAAAACGATTTTCTTGTGTTTTTTTTCAATTCGAAGTTCTATAACTTTAAAAACACACCCTGTAGAATGTTCCACAATGTGGCAGAGAGCAAACCCCCCTAAACAAAATCATTAACACAGCACGCACAGTTCTTACACCTCTGCCTAAAGGTGGAAAACTCAGCTTAAGATGGATGTCAGCCAATTTTTCAAGGCTTTTGAATAAAAATTATGAAAAGCTGATAGTCCTGAAGCTTTGCGGAAGAAAATAAGCGGCCTTTCTGTTGCAGCAATAAAGACCTTTTCAATCAACGGGAATATATGGTAAAGGGTAAGCCATCTAACGGTTTTTTTTTGCAACTAGTGCTTATTTCTCGAATGATAACACTTAGCTCATGTCTGATTTGATAGATAATTAGTTTTATCCTTCCGCTGAACTAATATGGTTGTGTACGCTTGAACAACGAACAACGAACAACGAACAACGAACAACGAACAACGAACAACGAACAACGAACAACGAACAACGAACAACGAACAACGAACAACGAACAACGAACAACGAACAACGAACAACGAACAACGAACAACGAACAACGAACAACGAACAACGAACAACGAACAACGAACAACGAACAACGAACAACGAACAACGAACAACGAACAACGAACAAAAACAACAACAAGTTGAACAACAAGGAATGGCCGTTACAGTCAATGGTGATCGTTATCGGGCCATGTTGAACGAATTTTTGTTCACAAAAATTGAAGAGGAGGATATTGGCAACATTTCTTTGATAAATGGCATGGCAACAATCTTTAATAAAATATGTTATGATATTTGCAGCATCCACTGTCAGCTATTACTCTATACTCTTTTTCGAACTACGCGAAGAAATAAGAATATTTTTCCTTTAAGAAAGCAATTTATCATTTGAATTGCGGGCCGATTTAATGATTGACGTGGCTCGGACAAGTTACAAATATCACAAAAGACAGTTGCTATATTCCCAATTTAAGAAAAAATCGAATCATTTTGCGAAAAGAAGGATTTTCAACACTTTCAACACTAACTGAATTCTCAGCAACTATCAACGATATTTACCGGATTAAATTTTTCAAAGTTTTGTCAAACATTTCACTGAACTAAAAAAAAGTTTTCGAGAATACTTTCCAATTCCTGAAAAAAGCAAATTATGGATTAAAAATCCATTTGCAACTAACTTTAGTGAAAAAAGCAGTATATCAGCTATAGAAGAAAAATAGCTTATTGATATTTCTTGATATATTTAAAAAAAAAAACATAAGGAAAGGCTACAGTCCGCTTGGGGCGAACAGTATGATACCCTATCCTTATCACTATGTACCCCAAGGAAAAAAAGCATTAGGAAGATGATGGATAGCATTTTATTTCATTCTATGAAATTTATAGAAAAAAAAATATTTCTTTGAAAAAACGCCCACAAGAAGTAGGCGTGGCAAAAAACGTTATATGACAAATTTATAAAGGAGGGCAGTACCTACATATCTTGTCAAGGTTGTACCACTCTATCTCTCTAACTTAAGCCTTAAAACGGTTTTCTCTAAATTGTGGGCGTGGCAGTAAGCGTATTCAAAATTTTTGTTACACTTAACCATTTCGGAGCCCTAGGAAGTATATGATCCTAATTTCAGCTTCCTAGCTTAACTTTATAGGCCTCAAAAGTTGTTACGGACGGACGGACGGACGGGCATTGCTAAATAGTCTTAGATTTTGGTCCTGATCATAACTATATACACTTAGGGGTCTGCGACGAATATTAAGGGGTGTTACAAACTATGTGCCAAAATTAATATACCCTTAGGGTAGGGTATAAATACGACTGACAAATTCGTTGCTGGGGGTCTGCCCGCACCCCAAGGTTAAAAAACGTTGACCTAGGGCATTGCAGTCCTTTCAGGATCTTTTCGTACTAATTTTCCCGTGTTTCTCAGATGACTTTCAACCATCAAACCTTATTCTCGGGCTGAATTTAAAAATGGACAAACTTCTGTCACCGACTGTGTTATGGATGGAACCGGCTTGCACATATGTATTGCAACCCACTCGAAGAACCTCTTTAGAATTACCCAGTCCCATATTTTTATGATTATTTTAACGGGGCTTGAAATCGTAAATTTATTTCTCCGCCCACTTTTTGCTTTTTAAAGTTATTATGTCTGTCTGCTGGGATCGTATTTTATTGCTCGATAATAAGGTCAACGACTGTGAAAATGGATTTTTTTTTTCTTGCATGCCAATATCTAGGATAAACGGATGAGGTGGAGGTGAAGGAGTCGAAGGAGCGACTCCACAAAACAAAACCCACGCTCACATTGAATCAGAAGAGTTATCGAACCAGAAGAAAAGCGAATAAAATGGGATAATAAAACAATTAAATGCATACAGTGCGTCGCGTCGCGTCGTGTGCAATGGCGCTTGGATCGTTTCTGTTTTTATTATGCAAATTTTTGCTTTCTCTGATTGTTGTAACTTGTGAGTGTGTGTGTGTGAGTGAAAATGAGAATGAAAATGAAATTCTCTGCGCAAAAGAGGTGTTGTTGGTATTATTTTATGAAGTTTAATTGCGATTTATCATTATGAAGTTGCGTCGTCCGCCTCTGCTACCGCCACCGCTGTGCATCTTATAGTACAATTTATGGAGCATAATTGACGACAATGCGAAACAAAAAACCAAATAATTCAGAATTCTGTGCAGGATCCTCTTGAGTTTATTATTGCGTTGAGGGGGGGTTGAAATTCGAGCTACCGAAAAAAAAAATTTTGTTTTTTTATGGGAAGTTTGTATTTTGTGAAAATGTTAAAGATACTCTCGTGTACCTACTTAGCATGAAAAGTCAACTGAAAATACTTAATATTTTTTTTCCACTCTCTCTTATTCATTTATGAAGATTACCATAATTTTTCAACTTGGTGTTATTTTTTTTTTTTTTTTTTGGTTTTTGTGCGAGAATAAGAGGAAATACTTTTTTAATTATTTAATGAAACGTTAAATTCGTGGGAGTCAACGATGACTGGTAAGCGGTTCATATTCTGCTTTCGCAGTCAGCCAAGGCAAAGGCATTGCATTGCATTGCAAGTAGCATGGAGTCATGGAGTAAATCGTGCATGGCCTACTTTAGTTGCATATTTTTTAATTTTTTTTTTCAATTAACGCATAAGTGGGTTTTTCTATAATATTTGTGAGTGCAGATCGTGTCCTTGTTAATTAAATTATTTTTTTTTTCCAATTCAGATGCCGTGAGAAGGATCGCCCGGCAGCAAAACTCAAGAGTCGGGATATACTTAAATTAAGTGTGCACTTGGTAAAAAGGTATTTAAAAGTTGCAGTCGATTAAACAGCGAGTACGTATGTGTGAGTAAATGTGAAGGGAATTAAATGTACATACATATATATGTGGTGTCACCGGTTTACGTACTCGTTTAGGTGCTGATTTTTGGAAGTTTAAGTATTGAAAGTTATTATTGACTAACAACACTGCACAACAGTGTTTTTATTAAAACTTAGACGTTACTCGATTGACAGAACTTGGTATGCATTTCTATGTATAGGTCATCCTTAGATGCTCTTATTTATGACCTTGAAATTCGATCTGTCTTTGATGGATTCTCCAGAATCTGACATTTGACCGGTTGTGACCTCATAGAGCACAGATGAGGAATTAACCAGATAGTCAACTCTGCAATCCCCTATCACTTTCAACCCGCAAAAAATATTTAATAACGTCCGCAAAATCCTCTCTCAATTTTCCCATCTGTGAATACGTGTGAGCCAGACACATGAAGTTAGATCTAATTTACTAGATTACCCGCCAAAAATAATTGTGGGGAGTTTTGCAACATATCCAAATCGCAACAAGAAAACAGCTGGTCACGGCGGATGTGTTGGGAAATAGGAAATTCTGCGAAGTGTTGAGTTTATGTGATTCAACTTTTTATTCTATTTTAATATAAATGTTTATAAAGAAACAAAAAATTAGTTACCCAATAAAGTTGTTACAATTTAGTTGGAATATTTTTTGCGGTTATAAGAAATAGTTCTCTATTTTTTATCTGCCTAAAAATAAACATTCTTGGGTTGTTGTACTTTTCCATTTTGGTTAATAAAATGAGATAAAATGCATATTTTATTGTATTATTGCATAAGTATTACTAAATTAGTAATGTTTGGGTGTAAAATATTTGTAGTAAATAGTTTGCAATGGTTTTTTATATATATATTAAATTCTTTGATTGTTTTATTACCTATTTATTATTTGATTGTTTTTATTCAACACATGAAAGTTTAATGAATATATGTACATATTCGGGTTCCGTGCATGAATAAAAACAAGTGAAAAAGAAGTATTTGTAATCCTTTTTAAATTATGTTGTGTTACAAGATTTGCACGTTTAGTCAAACAATTTTCTTAGCTGTTTCTTTTCTAAGGCGGTTTTGAAATTTTTTATATAAGTTAATATGCTTTATTTTAAAATTTAAAGTAAGCGATAGACGGAAGAACGAGAAAAAAAGGTAGCTGGAATGCACTGCATAAATATATTGGGGGTGCATTTTTTTATCGAAAATGCTTGGTAGTTGAGTACATATCATAAATAAGCATGCACATTATGTTACATATATATTGAATTAATTAGCCACTTTTTTTAACAGCCGACTTTATTTGTCAAGTTATAATGTTTTGTAGTTTTATTTTATATGAAAATAAACAAAACAATTTACTACTACTACTACTACTACTAGGAAGTAATTGCAAATTTTGTTAAAAAAGTGTTTTGATGTACCAAAAATAATGTTTGTAAGAATTTGGATTACGTTTTATTAAAAAGCGTTTTAAACCAGTAATTGAACACTGTGTAGAGTTACTTAACTGCTTCAATATAACCATCCATAATCTACGAAATCCTTGCTAGTATAGTTATACTTAAATTTATTGTCAACCGAAAATGTATGATCAACTTAGTTATTATATATTAGTCACATTAATCAATATTATTTTGATTATTTTTCATTTAAAATTAGAATAAATTGGTTAGAACATAGCTTTATTCTCAATATTATAATTTTTTATTATATTATTAATTGTGTGGTAAGTATGTTTATATAAATCCATATTGACCGCATATTGTGCATGTTTATTTTACACACCCAAATTGTGAGGTGTAATCTGCTGAAATTCATCAACTGTTCCCAACTTCTTGCTATAAAAAATGACATTTCTTGGCGGCGGCCATTATATGCACGTAAAAGCCCATATAAGTGCAAATTATGTATTTCTTATCAGTTCGACTTAGCTTGTCGGCAAGGTGAGAGATTCGCTCTCGAGTTGACTATCTGGTTAATTCCTCATCTGTGTCATAGAGAATCTCTTTCCGGCACACAAGGCATATCTACTCAATTCTTACCAAATCATGTGGTATGCTTCAAGTCGTCTGGGTTTTCGTCGAGGAAACCGTTCTGTCCAATAGGCGATGCTAGGAGCATTTTCTATAGAAAGGCAACAGATTTTTTAGGTCATAATTTGTTCTTTCTTCTTCTTCCTTCCTTTTCTCGACGAGGTTTTTTAATTAGGAATCATAACTTTTCAACGTTATGGCATCCCTATTAGTCCGTCTGTGGGGTTTTACTGGTTTTTCTGATATGCATTTTGCCAATAACATATGTTTTGTATTGTAATATGATATTTTCAACCTATGTTGTGAATTTTTTTAATTATATTACCTAAATTAGAGTTGATGGGATTTCTAACAAACCTATGTTGTGTTTCTTTTGTTGGCTGGTATTTGTTGGTCCCACAGAAAGCCCTTTTAGTTAGAATTTGTAGAATCACACCTAGGGAAGGCAAACTTTTATAGCTACAATTAGTCTTCGAAAGATTCAGAAAATATCGAGGGTTATATGTTGCAATAAAAAAAACGCCACAAAATTGAATTTCAGAAATAGAGGAAAATGTTATAAACAGGAAGCATTCAACTCAGATGTGTGCGGATGACCTTTTGGTAACATATAACCGAAGATGTTCTTTCAAGAAATACATTTTATCTATCCAGAAAATAATGAGAGTTATGGGTTCTAAAAAATACTAAAACAAGTTTGCTTTGAGCCTGTAATACAATCGCTACGACAATGCACTTGCTGAATAGTACAAGTTACGGAACTCATAAATGATAGACTTTCTCTTGTTCAACGAGTACTAGTTGGATTGTGTTATGGGCAAGTTTATACCTAGAACATAAAGGCTGTAGGCCCGGGCCAAATCAAGGCTATCGTGCAGCTATAGACTTCCTAATAAGTAGACACATCTATTCTTTTATTGACGAGGCTATTATCAGAATTATTGGGATAATAACCCTTCCACTTCCATCCTACTGGTCCGCCTACGGTGTTCGCCGGTTTGACTTAATAAAGTATTTGAAATATCCAATCAAATGCCGGTGTTTGCTGCATCTGTGTGGAAGCTTTAGGCCTACTTCTTCGGGCTTGTATAGGAACGTTTGTTGACATTGCCTTTTTGGCGGGTTCGTAGAGTCCCTCCTTTGAACATGGCAATACCAACCGAGCTGGTCGTGCTATAATTTTTCCAGGGCGGGCTCTTTGACGTGAAGGCTTTCTTCGATTTTGAAACATCTAAATGGTAGACACATTACCTGCCATAAGGAATTGATTTTTTAAAAACGTACCCTTCTCTAGTAGGAACTAAGAGAAGACGGGCTTCACAAAATGTAGGTCCAAATGGCTCAAAAATGCATAAAGTATTTAATAAAATATTTAAATTTACTAATTTACTAAAACAAAAACTCACTATTAACTCAAAAACCATGTGTGTGTTAAATGGCTTTATTCGGGGAAAAAAGTTCTATTTTCAACAATTTTTTTTTTATATAAAAAATAAAACATTTTATTCAAAATTTTTACTGTCATTTGATATACATTTGAAAAAGAATTTCTGAAATTTTCGAAGGAAAATATTCAAAACTCCGTCATTGTGACGTCAGTTCCAGTGACATTTTTTTTTAAATAGTTGTGATTGAAAAGAAAAAAAATTCTTCCTCCAAGTCCTTGTGAATTGTATCTCAAAGACCTGTGTAAAATTTCATCAAGATCGGTTAAGTAAAGAGTCCGCCATCTAACGTTTTTTTTTTCAACTGGTGCTTATTTCGCGAATGGTAACACTTAGCTCATGTCTGATTTGACAGATAATTAGTTTTATCCTTCCGCTGAACGAATATGGTTGTGTATACGCTTGACCAACGCTGGGAAATATTGCGACATTACTTTGAAAATCATGGTGTCAATCATCAATGTGTGCGAAAATTGCGTACGGATTTTGGAAGAAGAGAAGCACCATCAGCTCCGTAGGTTCGTTATCTTGTGAAAAAAGTGAAAGAAACTGGCATCCTCATCGATAAACCAAAGTGTGAAAAGCCAAAAACAGTGCGTACACCCGAGAAAATTGCTGCTGTGGCATAAAGTGTGCGTGAAGCGCCATCAACATCAATTCACCGTCGTTCTCAACAATTGAACATTTCGGAGACATCAGTGAGACGAATTTTGCATAAAGACCTTGGTATGACGCCATACAAAGTCCAATTGGTTCAGGAGTTGAAGCCAACTGACCATCCAATGCGTTTTCGCTTCGCTAAGTGGGCCTGCGATCGACTTAGAGAAGATGCCGATTTTGCCAAAAAAATCATCTTTTCAGATGAAGCTCATTTTGATCTTGGCGAGTATGTAAACAAGCAAAATGTTCGCATTTGGGGCACAGAAAACCCGCACGCATACATTGAAAAGCCCAAAACGAGTCACTGTTTGGTGCATAATTGGGTCATTTTTCTTCGAAAATGTGCAAGGAGTGGCCGTTACAGTCAATGGCGATCGTTATCGGGCCATATTGAACGAATTTTTGTTCACAAAAATTGACGAGGAGAATATTGGCAACATTTGGTTTCAACAAGACGGCGCTACGTGCCACACAGCCGAAGCTACACTCGAAGTTTTGCGCCCTGTTTTTGAAGATCGCATTATCAGCCGGAGATGATGCCGATGATGTCGTTTGGCCACCGCGGAGCTGCGATTTGACACCGTTGGACTATTATTTGTGGGGTGCCGTAGAAGATAATTGTTACGCCGACATGCCAGAGACAATTGACGCTTTAAAGGACAATATTCGTGAAGCCATTGGTGAAATACAGCTGCACACAATCGATAATGTGCTTAAAACGATCGTGTATGCTACTGCATGGCCAGCCGATGCACCCATTTTACTGAAATTATTTTCCATTTTCCGGAAGGATTGTACTTTCAAATAAAAACAGAAATTTGAGAAAATATTCAGTAGTTTTTTTTTATAGCATTTTCAAAAAAAAAAGTTATTTGGCAGACCCTATAGTTTTCGAGAACTTTTGACAACCGACTTTGAAAACACAGTTTCGAGAAAAATGCGTTTAAAGTTTGGATAACCTCAAACAAACCTCGTAATTCAATTGAGTGGCCACCTTCCCAATACAGTATCTTTGAAACTTTTATTCAAAATGACAAGAGAGTAAAAAAATATGAATTGTGTGAAGCTGTGAAACCCATGTAACCCCTTAAGTACGGGACAAGGGTTAAAATCTAAAATGCCAAAGTTAAGAAGTAAGAAGTAAATTTGCACACGCCCCTACTAACGAGGCTGAGGACCCTATCAAGGAGGAATTCTATGAACTCTTGAACGGAGCCTGTCCGGAGTACGATGTCAAAATTGTACTCATTGAAGTCCCCCAATGCTAAAGTCGGCAAGGAAAACATCTTCGGCGGATTAGTTAGTAAGCACAGCCTCCACGAAATGACAACAGATAACGGCTACCGACTAATTGACTTTGCAGCAGCTTGTAATACGGTGATACGTAGCACTAGTTTTCCGCGACTAAGGATCCACACAGCAACCTGGCGCTTTCCAGACGGTCGAACCGCCAAACAAATCGACCATGTGCTAATCGATGCGAGGCACGCATCCAACATCTTGAACGTGCACACTTACCGAGGGGCAAACGTTGACTCTGACCATTTTCTTGTTGCAGCTAGATTCAGATCTCGACTGTCCAACAAGAAGAAGATGCGAACTGCCCAAAAGAAGAAATTCGACGTTGGACGCCTTAGCACATCTGGAGTCGCCAGAGCCTACAAAGAGCGCCTGAGTGAGAAACTCCCCACCGTGCATTCACCTACCACAGACGCCAAAAACCAGTGGTCTCAGTATGGCGACATCAACAAGGAGGTAGCCGAAACCACCCTAGAATACCAGCCACCCCAGAGAAAAAGCTCGTGGTATGATGATGTATGCGTTTACCGGAAAAAGGTGACAGAAGATGCACACATTAGAACGCTGCAGAGGAAAGCAAGGGCAGCAAGGGATGAGTACCGAGCCAGGAGAAGGGAGGAGAAGAAGATCCTGCGTAGAAAGAAAAGGGAGCACGCAGTCAATATAGAGAATGGGTTAATTAATTGGAGTAAGTAATTGATTTAACCAAAGAACACAAAAAAGTGTGTCTCTTCATAGATCTCTAAAATAATCAGTCACTTCCTAACCCAAAGTTATCCTAAACCTTGAAATTGTTTCCCAGCATAAAACGACCTTTATTTCAAAAAAAAAAAAAAAAAACATTTAACTATTTTCTATTCAAATTTTACAAATACACATGCGTGCAACGAAATAACCCCCTTCATTCGGATTTAAAACCATATAATAGAATTATTCACAGCTCATGGTTGCGCTAACATTTTATTCCATGAAGGTTACCTCCTTTAATATATATATTATTTTTTTTTTTGCTGGTATTTAATTGGAATTACTTATACAGATCTTAATACAATGACCGTAGTTCTTACCCACATGGATATGGATATGGTAGAGCCCCCCCCCCCCCCGTTTTCTTATAAGGAACCAACCGAACAAATGTCGGCATGCCACTTGAAATGCTAGAATTCCATGAACAAATCCTCAACTTGTCCCCTTTGCATAGGTGCATCAACCGGCTTAAGGGATCAACTTGTGCTATGCATCGCCCAAACCTCGCATCGAGTAGAAACAGTGGTGCGTCCCACTGTAGCGTACACATCACCAAACAAACCAACCATATGTATGAGTACGAACGCACTCCTTCTGGTAAATCTCGTCAATCCAGCAGAGTACGAGTGTAGTAGGTATATGTATGTAGCTGGTGTATGGTAGTCGTATTCATTAAAAAGTTTTGCTTAGTTGCACCTGTGAATTTCTATGTGTTTCTTTGTATTTGTTTGTGTGATATATCTTTTGAAAAAGAAAATCGGGATATTTGCTTGACTTTTCAAGTAAAGAATTTTTCATTGGAAAATATTTTCAACACATACACACACACACACACTCTTCATTCGAGATGTTCGACATTCGGCTTAGAGGAATGCTTAAGTGGACCCCAAGGCCTCTGGAAGATGTGTGTTAGCCTATATGACGATGACGACGACGATGACGATGATGGTGATGGAATACTTTAAGGCGAAGTAAAAATCCTATCTCAAGCGTGGTTCAAGGATAACACTTCACTTGTGTGACTATTTCTTCTTCTTCGTATTCGCTAAGAAAACGAGAAAGAAAAGGATTACTTGTCATAGAATCCCAAGCCATATATCACATACACTTTGAGTCAAGTTTGTAGCGCACGCTTTAAAGGACGCTCTCTACTCGTGCACTGGAGAATTTGTTTATGTTGCTTGCTATTGAAGTTTTTTCAAAACTTCATCTTGTTTGCTTAGGAACTGTGTTTTGGTTTTTTTTTCTGGTAGCATATATGCAATTTAATTATTCTTTGTTGGCATTAATTATACCAAGATATGCAAGGGAAAGGAGGAGGAGGAGAGCAAGGCTTAGGGAATACGCAATGCGAATGGGTGCTGTATTCGGGGTGACCTACAAGCTAGACCACCCGCGGTGTGTTGCTCGAGGTCAAAGCCGGAAGAAGAACGAAGGAAAAGAAAGCCACGATATTTTGTAGCGTAACACTTGCCACTCAAATCAGCCACCAAATTTTAAATAGAAACTGACACCCTACCTCACATCACGCAAGTGACGCATTTCCACAGAAACGAGAGCCACTGTACATAAAAAATAAGTACAAAGCGCATCGTGTCCATTATTTGGAGAGTTATCCACTACGTTCAATGTACCCACATCTGTATAAAAGCCTTGTGAACGCGTGCTCGATCTTTTTATTCGTCAAAAGCGGTAAAGTGTGAGCGTGGTTCCCGCAAATTAAAGCGAATAATGAAAAACTAGAAAAAAAAGCGAAATTCTGTCACAAATTGAGAAGAAATAAAATAATAGAAAATATTTTTATTATAAAGAGTTTTAACCCTTTGCGAATAGTTAATCATCACTCGAGAAGGAAAACCTTATGTGACATCAAAGCACACAACCAATCTTAAACTCGGTCCATCCATCCACACTTGAAGGCACAAAATTTGTCCCCCAACCTCTAATTCCACCTTGTTGTTTTATTGACTTGCTTTTGGTGCCACAAGCATTAACAGGTCATCACCACACTCGCCCACACCAAAGACCATCTATGAGGTCAGAAGGATACTAACTGATCCAGCCATTTAGTGATATAGTGATCTCTGTCAAAAAAGAATTACACGAATTACACTCTGTGGGACACCAGTAAAACTTCTCCGCTGTGAAACTGGCAGAAATATTCGGTGGTTAAGATCCACGTGCTGAACCAGTATAGAAATACCACCGTATGCGAGCATAGGCCGGACAATTGCGGAGAAAGTGTTCTGCTGTGTCATCCTCCTCACCGCAAGCAGGACAGGTAGTGGTGTCGCTTAAGCCCAACACATTTAAGTGTTTAACAAAAGCTTGCTGGCCCGAAAGAACGCCTACAAGCAGCCTACAGTCGATTCTCCTCAGAGATAGAAGAAAAGATGCTGACCTTTTGCAAATGTCCGGGCGAAGTAGTTTGGTCTGTCTACATCCAGCGCAATCGCGCCACCGAAACTTGTGTTCACGAGAAACCCAAGAATCGATAGAAGACATGACTAAAGATGCAGGCAGACCCAACATAGGTTCGGGTCCTGAGAAAACTTCTTCTGAACCCTTGCCTAGCAAGCTCATCCGAGATCTCATTTCCCTGGATGCCAGTGTGACCTGGTACCCAGACAAGATTCACTGTGTTCAGTCTTCCGACCAAATTCAGAGAAAGCTTGAGTTCTAGCACTAACTTGGACGAGGTAAGAGAGTTTAGAAGCGCTTTTAATGCAGCTTGGCTATCACTGCAGATGCAAATGCCTCTAGCCCTCCACCTGTTGTTCACAATATAGCGCATAGCCATTAGGATGGCAAAAATCTCCGCTTGGAGACTGGAGACATTCAGCATACTCGGATCCAGCAGATGATCATAAATAATATAGATCATCAATCGATGCATGGAACCTACTATCATTTTGGCAAATTTAAAATATTATTAAGTTAGTTTTAGTGTAGAATTAGATTTAGTATTAATTGATTTTTTTATATTTATTTTTTTTTCTCCTATAATGTTTCGTAATAAGAACATACAAACACACATACCTTAATCTTTAATCATATAATCAACACTGAACCAATACCAGACCACCAATTGTGCGCACATGTCAGCTACAACTGTATACACGAATCATTCTATATACGTGGTGTAAAGGGGGAACACCGTGTAAGTAGGCAAGGCGTAACATGAATATTTAGGGGCTACTCAATTTTATTACCGGCCATGGAGCTGCTAATCAAAGTCAGCTGTTAGGGTGGGTTAAGCCGAAGACACGGTGGGAACAAAAATGTAATCTTACCGATCACCGGAGGTCAATCACATCTGACCATAACCTTTCTATCCTTTACTTTCTTTAATTTAAACTTTCTTGTCTTTTACAAAATTTAGTATACCACATCTCTAGTGATCTGGGCCATTCATTAAGGGATCTTCTTTTCTTAGAAATTTCTTTCTTTTAACATTTTACAGTAATCTTAGTGGTTACAACAATTCTTCTTTCTAATTTGGGATTTGGTACATTTAGATGTTTCATTTTTTTTGTCACTTTAAAGTGGCATCCGTACTTTTTAAGGTAGCAAATAGCTACATTGGCACGATCAATATTTTGTAGCGAGTAAGTAGCAGGAATAACCCCCCCCCCCCCATTCGACGAGCTTTTTCCCAGCCTTCCGCAAGCATCTGCTACACGGGTCAACTACAACCTCACTCCCGACCTCTACGACAATTTTAAATGGTTTGCGTTAAGTGCTCATATTATGTTTCCTTATTTGTTAATAATCCTTTTTAACTTCAAGGCATCCTTACTGATTCGGGGGTTCGCTGATTGGACTTGAAAAACTATTTGCAGGCCTGCCGGTTTGTATCACTACGTTCCTGAGAATTTTTAAGGGTGCCTATCTTCCTTGTAAAGGACCTTGACATTACATGACGGAATTCATAGTGCAGTGGCTTAGTGGTTGAGTGAAGTGAGTTGAACAACCAAGCAAAGTTCCTCGAGTTAAAATCAGACCCATACCACATGAACGTTTTTATTCGATGTGAAAGCCAAACATCCAAGAGAAGGAGAAGCTACTCAAAAATAAAATTGACGTTCGGAATTAGCATTAAACCAGGACCTACAGTTTCAATTCATGTCAAAAAATATATTTTTGCTCACACAATTGTTAGAGAAGCTAGGCTTTCCGTTAAACATGACAACTAAGCCGATCGTGACAACTCAAGCTTTCTCTGAATTTGGTCAGAAGGCTGAACACAGTGAATCTTGTCTGGGTCCGAGGTCAGGCAATTGAGATCTCGGATATATCAAGCTTATGATTCAAAAGAAGTTTCCTCAGGACCCGAACCAAGGTGGAAACCTTGCATAGGCACCAACGGTAGTGCCGGATTCTTACCAACTAAAACCACCTGCCTTCCCGAAAGCGCCGATTTTTGTCCCCCGCGGGACCGCCGTAAGGCATTATTTCGCGGAGGTCGGTATTAAGACTTGTCTTACTCTATTCATGAAAGTATTCGCTTTTCGTTGGCGTTCTAAGCGTTTAAGATCGCTGAGAATACGCACCGCGGCGTTACTTATAATGGCCCAGTTATCGTCGTTCTGAGGCATTGTAGCTAACGACATTATCAGGAGTGGGCCGCTCTCCGAATTGGTTACAGAGGGCGATTCTCTCGAATTCATATCGTGGGCAATGGAAAAACACTTGTTCCGCGTTTTCAGAGATCGTTTCGCAATGTGTACACTTTGGGCTGATTTCATGTTCGCGTTTAAAGAAAAATTCTCTGTAACCGCCATGACCCGTCAAGAACTGGTTCCGTTTAATCCGTACATCGATCACTGGTATGAGCCTGTGGGCCCGTCTTCCCTTAATCGATTCGCTCCATTGTTGTTGCCAGGTTGCTATACTACGATTCCTTTCGTAGTTTCAGTTATCGTTATATACCTAACCAGTACGGACTCGCTCGCTTTTTAATGTAAACATTTCTTCAGCAATCGATAGGTACCATAGAAGATACGACGAGTAAAGCATCGTTTGAAACTATTCGAAACGTACACGCCATCCTTAGAGCGGCAAGACGATGGACGGATTTGACTACCCGAATGTAGGACTTAACTTTCGCTGCACTCGACCATATTTCGACCGCACACATCAGAATAGATCTGGCAAAATCCTGCAAGAAGAAGTCTATTGGTTTGTTTCGGGCCCCCGATGTTACTCATCAGCTTTGAAAGCGCCCTAACAGTATTTGAAGACTTTTTGCAAACACTCCAAGATACTTTATAAAAGGTTGGGAAACTGCTTCGTGCTATCCAACTCTAAGCGTAATCGTTTCTCTCATTTTCCTACTTGTAATAAGTACTGCTTCCGTCTTGCGGTCGGTGAGTTGCAAACCCGCCCCAGCCAACCATCTTCGTAAAGTTGCAACTGTTTCATTGCAGTGCAGTTCGGCCTCTTCTATAGTTTTTGCCACAACAACCACGGCGATGTCGTCCGCAAAGCCGAAAATTAACGCTTATCTTGGAATCGCTAGTCGCAGAATTTCGTCACACACAACGTTCCACATCAAGGGTCCTAAAACCGATCCTTGTGGCACACCGCCAGTAACTTCGTACTCTGTTATTCCCTCGTCAGAGTCCTAGAGAAGAACTCTATTCGAAAAGTAACTCTTCACAATTTTACGGAGATAATCCGGTAATTCAATTCAGCTCATGATACGCTCCCAGTTTGCTGAATTAAACGCGTTTTTCACATCAAGCGTAATAACGGTGCAGTATTTTTTGGTGCCACCTTTCCAGCGCCTTCCTTCTACAGCGGCTCGGGCTCTCGATAAAACCGTGTTGGTGTTCCGAAAGGCCTCCTGCCACTTCAATTGCTGGCAGGAGCCCGTTGTAAAAGATTCGCTCGACTACTTTACCGATCGTGTACTAGTAGACATATAGGACGATAAGCGGTAGGCTCGTTTGGGTTCCCTTTTACTCTCGTGATACCTGTGGAACCTGTGCTGGGTCTGCCTGCATCTGTAGTCATGTCTCCTGTTCTAGCTGTACGGAGGATGGCACAGCAGAACACTTTCCCTGTATTTGTCCGTTGTCCGGCCTTTGCTCGCATCAGAAGGCAGATTTTCGTGGTGAGTGCTGAACATGTCTTCATCACTAAAGCTCCTCTCATCTCTCCTCGAAAGATGTTCGTAAATGTAAGGTAACTGAGTGGTAGTACAATGAACCCGTAGCAACTGTACTCCTGCTGCCGTCTTCAGCTCAGTTGCTGTCAATTCGGCCCCATCATTTTATCAACCCGCGCTAAGCCACCGCTAAATAAACAAAATCGCTCTTTAATTGGGGTTGACATCAACTGCTTTGCCTCAATATTTGTTGTTTATTTTTTTTTGCTTTACAGTTCCACAACAACCGTTCCAACCGTGCACAAGTGTGTTCTGACCATGCCGCATAGAAATGACATCTAAACAAAAAAAAAAACAAAAAGAACAGAAAGAAATATAAAATCGCATCTCGTCTCTGGCTGTGTCATTGCAATCGATTTCACATCGTCATATCTAGTCTCAAAGGGGACAAAGGCTATATGAACAAGCAAATAGAACCCAATAACATGCCACAGTGGTCTGGGAATAGTACCTATCCGATACCTATCCACAAACATCTGACCCCAATATTATATCATAGACTAGCGTCCTGCAATGTCTGACTATCTGTTTTTTTTTTGGTCCATACACAAATCCCAATGGAAATTGCTCCACTTTCACGAGCAATAAACGAAAACACCATCGAACATGGCATCGGATTTCTCTACCAATTTGGTTCGTTCTTGTTGGTTTTGGGGTTTTTTTCTTTTTTTTTTTGCACAAAAACTGCGCAACACTTCAAACCCTGCCTGCTGAATTTATGTTCAGATCTAACATTTCGGGGCGCTTTAGACACACAACAAATACACCTCTGTGACAACAACGAACAAAAGATTGACAAAACCAAAACTAAAAAGGACAATCGCAACCAGCAGCAAGATAAAACCTCGAAAAGAAATAAATTCCACTGCTGTGCCGCTCATGGGTCCATTGTGAAAGAGTGAAAGAAATTCAAATGAAATTCCTCTCGGACGTTAGTTAGGGGATTTTTGTTTTTGTGTCCCCACCACACACCCCGGCATTCGTTGCCGGTGTTGGTGTTCCACAGTGAAATCCTTTAGTGCTTGCATTTCTATGTTTGCGGTATGTGGTAAATCTAACCAGCATCTACCGCTCACATTATAGAAAGCGCAAAGCTGTAAATAGCCGGCGGCAGCGCGCTACGGCTACGGCATCGTCTTCTTCTAGTACGTGGCGCTGCTTTATTCTGTTGCTGTGTTCGGGATGTAATGTCCTCTTTGGTCACCTCATGTCGTGGGGTTGGTTAAAATTTGCATGTACAATTTAAAGTGTTCCATCGGGGAGCGCACACATCCTTGGAGCTGTAATACTTTAATGCGACACATCCTGGGACCTGCGACACATTCTCGCGAAGGGGTTTGGTACTTGCCTAACCAATAGACGTTGAGATGTGTGTGGTAAAAGTTATTTTTTTTTTCTTCCCTTTTTTAGCACACATATCGGATCATGAGCGTGATGAAAGTACGATTATCCTTGGCTGCGAAAATGCATGCAAAGGATGGCAGATTACTCAACATTTACCTGACTGACATGCTGGTGCTAATTTTTGCAGTTACTGCTGCAGGGGATACACTAAATTTCCATAAAGAGGTTGACTGTCGGAAGTGCAAACTTTTAGCTTTTGCTGGATTACGATGTTTGCTTCTTTAATAATTTATCACTGAGATTATGTCTATGGCGGATGATGATGTTTGATTTTTAGTTGTTTTATGGATGGTGTAGTGCTTTTTGATATAATTAGCACTTGACACAGTGTTGCCACTTTTCTAAAAATATTTTTCCTAAAACGTAAATAAGACTGATGGATTCGTGGCGTCTTTTGAGATTGTTGCCCTTGTTTTGGGCTTCCATAGTAACGATTGGCTCAAAAATACCTCTTACTAAGGAATTTAAACCAGTATCAATATTAGGTAACTAGGCAGGTGTCCCTTCTTTAACCAGAATGTACGGGGACTCCGCTCTAAAACGTCTGATTTCTACCTAAACTCTAAAGTTCTTTCACACGACATTTTCTCGTGAGTTCTCAATTTATAGAAATGAACGTCATAAAACAATGATTTTAAAGCTCTTGAAGGGGGTGTCCTGATAGCTGTGCGTACTCACATTGAGTCGAGATTGATCGATTTTCCATTTCACCTCAATATTAAACTCATTTGTCTGAAAATCGCATTTGGAAATAAACATTTATGCATTGTTAATGCATATATTCCATCGTACCGTCTTTGTTCGTTATATTCGGAATTATCCATGGCACTCGACCACGCATTTGACATATCTTCTTGGCGATTTTAGCTTGCCTCATAAAAAATGGGAGCCTTCTGAGAATGAATCTTACTGTATCCCGACAATCGACTGTGCACAACAAGAGCTTTAGCTACTTGACAACATTTTATCTTTTGACTTACAGCAAATTATAAAATTCGAACTCTCGATTTAGCATTTTCTTTTGACTCTATTAGGACTGTTGTTGATGAATCTCACAATAGTATTCCTAACATAGAAAAACATAAGGAAAGGCTACAGTCCGCTTGAGGCGAACAGTATGATACCCTATCCGTATCCCTATATGCCCCAAAGAAAAAAGCATTAAGAAGATGATGGATAGCATTTTATTCAGTTCTATTAATTAAAAAAAAAAAAAAAGGGTTTTTTGAAAAAAACGCCCCCAAAAAGTAGGCGTGTCCAAAAACTTTGTATGGGCGATATGTTGGAAAAAATATAGGGTAAATATCTTGTTAAACATTTTTTTTCGCTTTCTATGAAAATTTTCGAAGAAAACAGCATTTTAGTAAAAAAACGCCCACAAAAAGTAGGCGTGGCAAAAAACTTTATATGACAAACTTATAAAGGGGGGCAGTGCCTACATATCTTGTGAAAGATCTCTATCTCTCTAACTTTAGCTTTAAAACGGTTTTTTCTAAATTGTGGGCGTGGGAGTGGGCGTATTAAAACAAATTTTACACTTAACTATTTCGGAGCCCTAGTGTGGTCCAAATTTCAGCTTCCTAGCTTAATTTTAAAGGTCTAAAAATTGCGTACGGACGGACGGACGGACATTGCTAGATAGTCTTAGGATTTGGTCCTGATCATAAAAACATGTACTTTTATGGGTCTACGGCGAATATTAAGGGGTGTTACAAACTATGTGTCAAAATTAACATACCCTTAGGATAGGGTATAAAAATCATCCACCATTGGACATTTTCATTGACTTAGGCGGACATCTTTACGAAAACTGCAATTCGCATGACAGTTCGCTTTCCTATGACTATGGGAAAGGAAATTTTTGAAAAAATTAATAATTTACCAATAAATACGAACAACTTCACCGATATTGATGTTGCAGTTGGCCCATTCGATGTACTAATAGATAACTGCATGAATAGAGTCATACCCTTTAAGACATCTAGAAATGGAGACTGGGGCCACCCTTGGTATACGAGAGAGCTTAAGTAATTAATTTTATTTAATTAGTTTAAAATTTATTCTTCTAACCTTTATACTGAATATGTTAAAGATATGGAATTTTCACTATAGGAATATCCCAAATGTTTCTGGCAGTTTGTTGATTCGAAGAAAAAATCGAATGGGTAGCCAAAAAATGTTAGTTACTGAAATAGTTAAACTTCTTTTTACTTTACTGTTAGCAATATGTTTGTTGACTATTTTAATACATCATAAAGTGACTCTCATCTTTCCATCGATGAAAAATAGTTTAGCTATTTAAATATGTAGCTCTTCCCAAATTGTCTTCCCAAACTATTTCGAAATTTGTTTCCCTCTCCAAAAATGACTGCTCATAGGCGGTGTGAATTCTCTAAGGCTTTCGACCAACTGTCCCATGAAATAGTCAGATTTAAACTCCGGTCGAATGGTTTTATGGTTTTATAAAATGGATTAATTCATACCTTATGGATAGGGGTAATCGTGTCAAACTTAGAATTTCATTATCTGAATCATTCCCTGCTCAGTCTTGAGTTCCTCAGGGAAGTCACTTAGGCCCTATTTTGTTCATACTTGCGAAAAATGATATTAAAGCAAAAGCATGCATTAAAACTAGCAATATGTTGATATACGCTGATGACATGAACATTTTTAAATCTGTCAACAATCAGGATGACAAAAAACTTCGGACATTAGTAGTGTGATAAAAATGGTTTAATTTTCAACCCATCTAAATGTCAACGTAAGACAATTTCAAGAAAAAGTATTCCGTCTATTTTTCATTATTCTTTATCCGATCGTATGCTTTGTCATGTTGATAGTTTTAAAGATCTCGGAGTTTCCTTTGACTCCAAACTTAACTCAAACTCCATGCTGGGTTTTATTAGGAGGTGGTCCAAAGAATTTGACGACGCCTACGTTACTCAGTCTTTGTACAATTGCTTCGTCCGTTTACATCTAGAGTATGCTTCACAAGTTTGAACCCCGTACTATAATATTCACTTAATTCGAATTGAAGATATTCAATGTAATTTTATTCGTTTTGCCCTTAGAGATCTTCCAAGGGATGATCCATATAATCTTCCGCCATACAGTCAACATATCAAACTTCTTCAAATGTTACCCTAGTTTCTACAGCAACTTATAGCTGGTAATATGCTGCTGTATGCCCCTGTAATGCGCTGATAGTTCTGAGGTTTTGGGGAAGATCATCAGCGGCCTTTTCTCATTTAGGAATGAAGACCGCTTTAGCCCTTCTCCAAGCAACGGGAATATATGGCATAGCAATGCAAACACAATATCTATAGCTTTTTGCAAAAGTATAGGATAAATGCCATCCGGCCCGGGTGATTTGAATGGAGAGAAGGACTTTCTTTCCATTGTAACAACTTTCGCAGCAGCCCGCCACTGTTCACTTTTAGTGTGCACGAAGAAGAAGCGTGTTATTTCAGGTGTCTTCTTTCCGTGCCGTAGATATACCTTTACTTGACATAATATCTTTGCACCCGCGATAATGAAAGCTAAGAAAGACTTAAGTCTTTGGTGTGTGGCTTCTAACTCTGTCTTTATGTTTGCATGTATTTCGATGTTTACATATTGACTTCGTCTTCGTTATTTCATTGCACACAAGTGTTGCATTCAACAGATTTGTTTCTTCAAGTGTGATGAAAATTTCAATATATATGTAGTTGTGAAACCACTACACAACATCGTCTATCGCCTTTCATGTTAAATTGGACGATCACCAGCTGCGCCAAGTCCTAATAATACCCAATCCAATTCCAATTTGATGCAAACTTCTGATGGATACGAGCACAATAAATTTTCAAGCTAATTTAACCTTTTTCATTGTTGAATAGGGGTTCGGTCAGTCAGTACCATATATATGTATGTATTTGTCATTTCGAAAACATCCTTGTATAGATCTCTGCGGGAGATATCAAATGATATTATAATATTCTCCGCAACGAGTTAGAGAGAATTTTCAAGAGCATACTTCAGCCGTACCGTACGGAACGTACGGCCTCAATTGAAATTGAGACTCTCCCTCGTCCTTCACATGCACACACTCACCAAGCAATTGAAAAAACAGTGATGCCAGTGATACCACTTGAAATCTCGTCTGCTCAATCCTCTTCTGTTGTCGTCCAAAGACCATAATTTTCCTCATAAATTCTGATATACGATTATTTTGCTCAACAAAAACAGGATATGATATTTGTTTTCAAAGATATATTTTAAATAAATTCTATTCTATCTCGGGACATCCTAACAGTCCTTACTGTGAGTATAACGATAAAAATGTTATCCACCGAACAATAAAACGGGACATGGGAGTTGTCCCAATCGCCCAATCATTCTTACTCGAAAAAAAAAAAAAACTATATAAGGAAACTCCTTGAATGAAGGATTGAAAGGAAACGGACTCTTGGTGACCATTTCCATTGTAAAAATTTCATCGACAACAATATGTGGTGTGGATGTCTTGAGGATTGTGAAAGAAGGATTCACCGCTGGCGCTGTGGTGTTGGCAACCTTTTCTTCCTTCGGATTGTGTGTGTGTGTGTGACAAGCAGTTGCAGGGATATATTTTTCACTGTTGAAACTTTCAACATAAATTTAAAATTTGCATTGTCCAAGAAACGACGTTAAATTTTCTTCCTAAATTTAACTGCAAAGAGAGAGAGAGAGAGAAACAAATGGCAACCCTCCCAAGAAGAATAAAAATCAATACATACTCTACTACTCCAGTCAGTAAGGATATGATGCCGTTTGAATTTTATACGTATTTAGATTTTAATATATTCATCTGTTAGGAGTGGATTCAGTTTGTTTATCAGTTTAACTTTAACCGTTTCCGGATGACAAGCATCAACGGATATGTGTCTCTTAGTGTTCGAGCGCTAGCTGCCACCAATGTCCCTATTGTTTTGCCTGTCCTTTCGGAACACTATTCAAATGGAAAAGTTGTTGTGTTGTTTTCGATTCTGAAATAAAACCTCCTGACAGCACAGATGATGAAGGTCCTTTGATGAGCTGCTCTTCACAGACGGGAAGGGGGGAGCGGGGGATTTCATGACAAAACAAAAATAAAGGACGAAATAAATATTTATATTCAACCATCAGTGACCAGTGTCCATTTGTTGCGAATACCAGGCATTTTATTAACTTTGTGTTATTTATTCATTTGACCTCTGACTTTGATTGTATTAGTGGCGATGGATATATGGAGCTATTCTGAACGTTGGACGTTGGACGTCTCTTAACTTACATATTGAGTTTTATTATTGCAAATGACCATTTAGACGGGGACAGATGGAGGATGATTTTTTTGAAGGGCGTCTTAATTTAGATGTATGTTTTGTCGGATGGAGTTGACATATTTGGCACTACAGACCGGTGATGGTCTGGGATCTGACTATTGGGGTAGGCATGAAAGGGCTTTGATTTGAAATGGGTTTCCCTTAAATGTACACTTGTCTATACGACTACCGGACACGAGCAGTGTCTTCCAATCTGAGGTTCTGGCTGTTTTCAGGGCGGCTGAGCTAATGCTGCTGAGATCGGTATCCGGAAGGGATATCGCCATCTGCATCGATAGCCAGGCCGCACTCAAGGTGATACATTTAGGAGCTGTAGCACAATGCTTAAAGCATTATGCAGTCAGAACCGAGTGAGACTGTGCTGGGTGCAAGGACACTGCAAGAATAGGAGGGCTACTTGTTGACAGTGAGATTGCAGCCATCAGACCTCCCCATAATTGAGGAAAAAACCGTTAGGTCTGCCAATCTAAGGTGGAATAGTTTGAGGGCTATTTCAAAAGTAAAAGATCTATAGAGTTAATAAAACTGAGCAGGGTTAAGCTTAGAACATTAGCAGGAGTTCTGACAGAGCACTGTCTCCTGCGGAAACATGCAAAGAGGCTCGGATTATCGGATACAGATATCTGCAGATACTGATACCTGCATGCCGCTGAGGACATGACACATATACCGTGTGAATGTGAGGCAATAGCGCGTAGTCGAAGATAATTTTTGGGGAAATACTTCTTTGAAAACTTAGAGGAAATAGATGGCAAGGACTTTAAGCGCCTTTTAGGTCTCTGCAGGGAAATTGGCTGCTTTAACAGAGAAATTGTTTAGGGTTTTCTGCCTTTTGAATTGTGAATGGGCCCGTTTTGGGTTGTGTGGTGGATTTCGTGTGCACCGAACCCATATTTAACCTAACCTTAATGTACACTTTCTAGATGAGCCCCAAGATATTCTCAGATATCTCAGCAACTAATTGAGGTAGAGAGGCTAAATTCAATGTCGAATATCTCTTGCCCGTGGAATGCACGACAGAATAAGTAACGAGAGTTGCATCGCTCAAACAACGCAACGATTGAAAAATTTGAATTTTAGAGCAGAAAGAAGCAGTTGTGATTGCTAACATTTTTGAGGAGCCTCTCGTGTAAATTCAATCAAGTTGAATCGACCACTTAGTCGAAGAAAAATCGCTTATCAATTTTCGTGGGAGCTTTGGAAATAGTCTATTCAAGGCTGCTTATTTTGCCTACGTATTCAGAGGGCCTATACCAATAAAAGACAAGAAAATGCGCAAAGAACATCTGCTAACGATAGGTCACATTTGCTTAGTGTTCTACCGGCAACGTCTCGAAACTAAGTCAAATACCAGCGTTATCCACAGTTTGGTGCCTCTGATAACATGTCGTTTCAGAGCTAGTTGTTCAGGGAGATTGTGAGGTAAAAGTTGGCGATGGCCGAAAATAATCTGTGAAAAGAATAGGTGACATAGAGTAAGATAAAACCTCAAAACCGTCTAGTCCTCGTCATAAAGTTAACGATGACCTTTTAATTTCAGACTTTGTTGGGTAGTTATGTCTGTTTTTAAATGTTCTAAACAAGATATGAAGGTCATTTTTAACAATTCTTTAACAACAGTTCCATGCGACAAACAATAATCTGAAAAATGTTAAAACTGCGTCGCCAGCTAGCTACTACTAGGTTGGTTTCACTTATGTTGTGGCATGAGCGTTTTGAGCAAGTGAATTTTCGCAATCGATTCAGAAGTGACTTCATTCTGTGAAGATTGTACTAACGGTAAACAACAACGCTTTACTTTTCCAAAGTTTTGGCCAAAGCTGATGATTTTCCCAGGTACTGCCTCACTGATTTTTCCAGTCCAATAAACAGCCGAAAAATATTAGTTTGGAGAGATGTTTTGTTCAATGAGAGTCCAAATAGGCTGTATGAAATGATTCATATAAAACAATCAAGCTACAATGAGCTTGTCAATCAATACGAAAGTAGATTCGATTAATAAGAAGCCGATGAATCCTCTCCGAGTGATAGGCTTAAGAAGATGTAAAAGATGAAACCCAAGAATGCTTATTTCTTGGAGTCCATATCATTTTACATGCTGATGATTTTGTGCTGTTGGCTGATAATCCTTCTACGTTTCAACTTTAGATAAATAGACTTTGAGCGTACTGTGAAACATGGGATCTTCAAATCAACGTTCTGATCATGATTTTTAAAAGGCGATCAAGCGATAAGCTGCCTGAAGAAACGTGACAACTAAATAAATAACGAGTAGATAAATGAAGTCCGTGAATTAAAGTATATTGGTGTGTTACTAACATCCAATCTAAGCTTCGGCAAACTTGTAAAAGAAAAAAAACAGGAGCCTATGGCGTTCAGGCCATTGGAGTCACCTTCTTTTTTGATGAACTCGTAGCTATCCTAAAATATTTTCTTAAGCGCTTATTCCGTATTATATTTGTGGAATCTGGTTTACCACCAATATAGTCCCACAATTTTAAAGCTCCTTCAGACTACTTAAAAAGAGTGATGATTTGTCACAAATCTATTACAAATTAATGCTTATCCGTTCAGGGAAGTAACCAGTTGGCGCTTTCTCATGATTATGGCATATCTATTACCGAAAATAACTTGAACGATTGGCAGGATCTTTTGTTACTATCAGGGTGAGAATTGATGAAAAAGTGTCTGAGCAACACTTGTCGAGAGCCATATAATCAGCAGAAGTTATAAGCACCATATTTTAAGCTGGGCTCGAAATTCGGAATCAGAATTATATACTCCATAGGCATGAACTTCAGCTAACTTGTAACTTATGCAACAGAAGGGAACCTAAAAAATATTTCCCAATTCATTGCGTTTTGTCCAATTCTGCAAAAAAATCTGACATTTATATTTTCAAGAAAGCTCTTTATCTTTGACCAGTTTCTATCTATAATACTGACTGAAACTAAAAAGAAGTATAACTAGAATGGAAAACTAGTCGCAACAGGATACTCGCAAAACGATCCAGTCGATCCAGTCGTGAGATATGACTCTCTTAGTACTAAATTTTGTAGCTATTGAAACTGCGTAAGATCAAGCGATATTTCAATTTAATGTTAAGAAAGCATTTCTTCACGGTACTTTTGATGATATATTTAAAGAACAACCATTTGGTTTCGAAAAGGTCTATCAGTTAACGGAGAACAGTCAGTGGAACAAGAATGTAGTTGAATCTTTACCGGTAAAAGGTCTGAAACCAGCAACAATTGATCTTTGCATGTTCATCAATAAATCTAAGCCTTCATCAATGTACTAACCTTATCTATATGGGAATGATGGACTCATTTGTGCAATGGAACATTTTGTCGCGGTAAAATTTACGGCGACAAGAAGCACCCTTCGGTCCTCTCTTCCCCCGACCTTTTTCCCTCTCTCTCTTTTGGTCCGCGCGCTCAAGTTCTTAAGAAGTGGAAGGGCAGCCATGGTCTCATCAGCCAATGGCCCACTTCATTAGAACCTTGGGGCAGCAACCACTACAGGTGGAACAGGGTGTAACCGGGATAGACGGACGGTCTACTCCCTAATGAAAAGATGCAGCCTATCCGAAGGTGAGCCGGGCGGACGGCCTGGAGACTCCCAACGGACCAGCGAGTCAAATCGGACGGACCGTCCGCAACGACCAAATGCCACCCAAGGCAAGTTACAAAGGGGGACGGACGTTCTAAATGGTAGAGTGTAAAACAAAACACTCCACAATAACAGTAACGGGTGTGGGCGGACGGCCCGAGTCATAAACAAAACACCGTTACCTAATTAAAAAGACCCGAGAGGCACATACCAGCAATTAGGGAGCACGGGTGGACGGCCCATAGTAAAAGAAAAGCTCCGACGACAATTGCACCAGAACTACCACCAACACGGTAGGGAGTCCCGTTCGATGAGGGAAGGGGCGACGATCCCTTTTGTCCAACTCCACCACGGACGGCCACATACACGCACCTCATAACACCGAACAACTTTATAAATGTGTAACCACGCTTCACCACGGTACTCACACCAGAACCCGAATCACCAACCTTAAACAGGTGGTACGAAGACCGAAGCGGAAGCCGACAACACTAACACGAAGTATACCGAGTCAAACGAAAACTTCAATAACTTCATCAAAACTCGGAAGCCGAAGTATAATAACACCAGGGCAAAAGGAACGCAACTCCTATAGATACGGAGCCCAATGTGAAACCAGTGACTTAATAACACACTAACACCCCCCAATTCTGCGCGGAAGTCCACCGAGTTAGCTAGGGAAAAGTAACACGATAAGAAAAATGAATTTACTTGCCTCCTCTGGTGGGTTGACTGGCCCTCCTACTAGTTGCTTGGTGCCTGATCCTAGGGGTTTTCGTAATCCTACCCCTCCAGGTGTGATCTTCAGTGGTGGTAACGTGTGGGGACTTTGGTAATTTTGCCCCAAACACGGGGCAAAAACTTTTAATTAAATGGAGAATTGTCCATTCTCGATTTGTTTTCTTTTTTTCTTTTTCGCGAACTGTCAGACGTGTAAAACATTGAGATAAGTCCAGGGTCGGCCGGAGGGTCGTCATTGATTGGTCACTTCCAACAATGGGCGAATCCGAAGATTGGAAAATGAGAGAACATTAGCGGGATCATGTCAGCACACGTGAGTAGCTGAAAATGATATGACCCAGCTAAATGCGTGAATGTGAGGGGTGTAGGTGACAGTTGATAATCTCAGAGCGACAGCTGAATTATCGAGTTGGAACTGTTATCCTATCACCCCTGTATGAGTGAGTGTAGGGGAGCAGATTACGGCTGACAAGTTAAGCACATAAGCTTAATCGTCATGTGGAGCGGTAGTTGGTTCTGCCTCCCCTGCAATGCCTGAGTATGTGTGTGTAAAAAGAGGAACAAAAAAACCCGGCCGGTCGAATGGACAAAGGCATATTTTGTTGGAAACCACTTCTTGGTTGACTAGCCTAAAGTGTAGACGTAATTATTTTGTGCGACATTAACAAAAAAGTTTTAAAGCGGAGTAATATATATATATATTCAAAAAAAAAAAAGAAAGAAAGGAAGCATCGAGAAGGGAAGAAGCGAGAGCAATAAAGAAAAAGGGAAGATCACATCTCGAGGAGGAAGGTATAAGTCAGGCGGACCAAAACCCAAGGGACAAGTGGGTAGGACAGGAAAACCAGGAAAAAAGATAAGTAGAGTTTCTTGTGTGTAGCTAGGATTTTAAAGTGAAAGAAAATAGATCTCGGTAGGCTTGCGTCCCGCAAAATCCCTGGAATTAAAAAGGGACACGCGACCCCTAGTTAATTGAAGATTTTCAACTTTCGGGATAGCAGGATCCTGGGCTATTTCAAACGGCATTCATATTTCTTTTCCATATATCTTGTCATAAATAGAACAGAAAACCGTTCTTACAACGGTCAATAAATTCTGCCGTGCCCCAACGGGGCATTTATAACGTGGTTAAAACAAAGAAAAAAGGTATTTTTTTTTCTCTGCTTCAGATTCTGTCATCGGGTCGACTATTCTTAATTTTTTTTTCCGATTTTTTTTTAGTTTTTTTATTCCCTCTATCGGTTTTCTTTTCCCCCTAGGTTTCACAATTTCCCCAAAGAAAAATTGTGTGGCGCCCATAGTTCACTAGAAATATCAGGAATTCTATCTCAAGTACAAAAAAAAAGCCATTCCTCACAAATTTTCTAAACCCAATACAACTTCAATCCATTTCGTTTATTTTCACCTTAGTACTTAGGTACAGTACTTAGGTATAATCACCTACTGAACCCGACCCTAGCTGAGCAGCCAGGAAAGCAGCATCCCTGTGTGCTGCCATTACATTTTCGCGATCTTGTTGACATTTCAATTCGACTTTCCTTACGGGCGCTGGCGGCCGCAAATTTTGTTTGTTTCTTTTTTTTAATTCGTTTGTTCCGCCAACTAAAAGAAAATTAATAAAAGTAGTTTGTTCGCGAAAATAAAAGTGTAATAATTTAAATAGAAATTCATTGCGGGACCATCATCGAGAATTTGAGACTACCTTCAGAAAAGCAAAACAATTCGTGGAGATGCATCAAAGTGCATTTGAGAGCTAACCAGACTTTAGACCTGGAGAACCTGGAGATTAATCTAGTAAAAGAGACGATACCTCTATTGTTGGCGCGTTTAAGAGGGTCTCCTTTCTTGACGATGGATGGATGTGCATCAAAGGATGCTGATGGTCCATTCATCAGGCATACGTTCCACCAAATGCTCTCATTTCCTGCTGCCTTAAGTAGTTCGGCAGAAGAAGAATATCCGACCCAGCAGGCTTGTTGGATTTAATTTCCTCAATCGTGCGCTTCTCATGCCCTTTGAGCTCACGAGCCACTCTCATCGTTTTGAAAAGCGCCATTTTACACTTGCAGACCCTCTTCATCAAACAAAGGTTTTCGGGCTGGTGGTCGGGTTAAGCTCAGTAAATCAGTTTTGGCTTCGAAGTCTAAGCCACAAACAAATTTTCCGGCGGCTTTTGCGATGTTAGATCTCATCGCAGTACTTCCATATTGCTGTGGCTTCTGAGATATTTATAGACGTACCTTGTCAAGCCTATGGAAGAGTACCTAAATATCGGTTGTAATATGATGAAAAATAGATTGCTTGCTATTGTAATGTAACGTCTTGCGGCGGAATCGATTAGCCTTTGTGATGTCCTGTAATCTATGCTCACCGATTGTGCTACCAAATATGTCCTCCTTTCCTTTTGTTGGCATTTCAATCGCCTAGAACCATTTAAGGTTATACGATTTTTGGAAGAGCTTGTCAAATAGTTCTTTAGAAATAATGAGGCGGGAGCGCATATCAGTCGGCTATTGGATAATCTACCTTTGAAGCGGACTTTTACCTACGCATCTTACAGCGAATGCGCATACAAAAAGACGCTAATTTCGTTCTCTATAGCAATCCCAGTTTTTCATCTGGCCATGATGTCTGCTTCTTAGCAGTCCATTGCCTTCGCTAGTTGTTCGTCGCGGGTTCAGCGTTCGAACATTCCACGTGCAACTTCGACAATTAAGATCAAAGTTGAAAATATTTATATAAAAAATTACTGCTCCCTAGCTACAAGTCTTACACCGCCATTTTTGGGAGTCATTTAAATGACACTGTGACGTCAGGAAAAAATGCCGTACTAGAGCTACATTGAAGCTACGATTCGTCATTGGTGAAAAAATGGCGATCACACGCAATGACTAACATTGTCATATTTGTCCCAAAATCATACGACGGACACTACGAGTCATTTAAAATTTTCCGTTGAGGTGACATTAAATGACGAAAGATAAAATGACGATCACATGGTAATGACATGCCTTATCGTGTAATCGTACCTTTATGCAAGAAGTCTCTCAGAAGTCACCTTAGAAAAGTATTTTAAACTATTTTTAATATGTATCAGTTTGGAATCGGTTTGCGGCTGCAACCTTCGATTACTTATTTTTAAATCGCATCTCGGTTGCTTGCGATAATAATAACCGCCGAACCGGCTATCTCTATGTCTGCCTAATAATTCCTTCGCGTTGATTATCGATAATAAGTCATGAACCGTTTATCTAAAATACAATAAATCTTCCATGCAATGCTAAACCGTCTCATAGATTAAAAAATCAAAAATAATAGATAAACTCCCGTACAAGGGTACAATAGCCAGCTGGTTATTTCCAATTACAGTTATCTATGAGGTAAGTGCGCAATTAATCAGGTATATATTGTATTAAGCGTCATGCTCGACACATCAACGTTTCCATTTAGCCAAAACCTTCAACAAGCTGAAAATATGAGCACACATATTGGAAATCCACAGGTTCCACTTGAACTAAACACCTTTCACACCTAATTTCAATTTATCAGTTACATTGATTGCCATTCACTATTCAGGAGGTACTTGCACGCAAAATCCATCGAAAAGCAACACCCCCACCTCCTCCCTATATAATAGTCAGCGCCAGCCACTCCATCACCGTCAATTTATTGGGTCAGCATGAGGAAAACCACACAGAGAGGTTCCGGCCCCTCTGTACATACTGTAACTGCCGCACACAACCACCAACGTGCCACGCAGCGAGTAACAACGAAACTATACTAACTTCAACACCAGTGCGGATAGAGATACTCATAGAAAAGTATACATCTTTATCTGATGGATAATTTGAGTGGAGGACTTTTATCGAAATATTACCGTACCGTACCCCCGCACAGGCTATATTTAGATTTCCATAAAATGTTGTCTTATTTTGGACGGAGATACTACCCGGGCAGATGTTGTTGGCACACTAAACAACCCAAACCCAAGCCAGGAAATCTTATTAAATATAAAATCCCCGATCAACAGCTTTTTCACTGTATTAAGGTGCAGCGCAACTTCGCTACGACAATCGACCCACCGACCGACCGACCGACCGACCGACGGTCCAAGCCCGAAGGGACATGAAATTAAATCAATCAAATAAAAAAAAGAGAAACTTAAATGAGCACTCAAGCTGTTAGCTTTATGACAAGCGAGGATAAACATACGTTACATCCTGGTAATAACTTTTTTTAGTCCTGGCCCTTAGGAGTGACACTTGAAGTCAGTTTTGTTACTTAAACACTCGCGTGCGTGGGTGGTGCTTGGGATGGGCGGTGTCCCAAAAAGGGTGTGACATTGTGACATGACAACAACAACAACAACAAAGACTGGCAGCATCAACTTCATACATAAATCGTCCCGATAGCGTAGCGACGGTAATAAAATATCACTCGAGGAGGATTTTCCAAAGTTTTTTTTTTTTTGTTTTCTTTTGTATGTGTTCTTCTTTCTATTCCCATGCAGCCGGATAGGTAGCTCTCAAAGACTCGAGTCGAACTCCTTTCGTGTTGGGGAGAATTTAATTAAGTCTACGACTGAGATTACTACTATTACACCATCAAGCATCAAGCATCGGATGTGGGATCTGGATGGTGGGGTTCTGTTCTGCCTGGCAATAAGATATTGAAAACGAGATAAAAGCCAGATTGATTGCCCTTTAATTCAACAGCCCCGGGGGGAGAGTTTATATTAAGAGAATGTCATGATGTGTGAAGATGTGTAATACGTCACAAGGAAATGGATGAAAATAAGGGGAGGGGGATGCGGAGGAGCATCAGCAGCAGTAGCAGTGAAATTTAATTTCGCCATTTTGTAGATATTTTATTATTTTAATGTATTGCGTGTCATATACGAGCAAATATATATGAGATACACTGACATTTTGGACGATTAATTGGAAGCAGGGATTCGCGTTTGAGTGGCATCTTTCATGGCTCGGCGAATTGCGAGCATATTGACAATTAAATGGCAATGATTGATGGGCATCGCTCATCGCTGAAATCACATCAACTGATGCTTGCCTCTGATATATGTAAAATTTGTGTATTAGAATCCAGCTTTGTAATCGTCATTTTAGGTTGAAATGGAAAAGAGTTTTTCCTTATCATATTAGGAGAAAACGGTACATTCAGGATCTAAAGCAAAACTTCTTCAAACATCGTGTGTGAGATGATATATGTATGTATGGCTAGATGTGGTCACTAAGCCACTGCACCTGCAACAGCAAACGTCCACCAATGTCCAGTATCTAACCAATTTGTGGCCTTTTGCAGGGCACTCCCTATTATTTTCAGCGAAAGAATTCTGGACAGTTTCAGTTAGGTCGAACTACAGATATCCCTAAAGGACTGGTTTGACATTCAAAAGGTGTTGGAAAAGAGTTGCTGGCGGATAAATTTATGGTATCACTAACATCCGTAAGGCTGGTTATAAGCTCCGAGGGCCCTTTAAAAAGGTCAGCGCCATGCAGATTGAGGGTTGACTGACCAACCCCGTTAACAAAATATTATTACGAAGCGAGTAATAGCCTCGAATACGGATGGATTCACTGCTGACAACTCTGCAGAATGAAATAGAGACAATGAATTTCGAATCTGCACGTGGATTGTCCGAATTCTGAACAGGTTCTGGACTGCTATTAAATAGACATTACAGCGATGGGATGGGTCGGGCAAGAGAAAATTTAAAAAAAAGGAAACTCAAAACAGCGTCTATTTGTGTGCCGATATGTTGTTGGCAGCGGAAAGAAGTCTTGAGCTTTCGATACGTGAGCCATGTAAGAAACCGAATCAAAAGTAAATTCACCGAATAATGTGGGGCTAACGCGCCAGCAGACTGTAGTGGTTGCAATTATACAATTTTTCTACAAGTTCTTCGTAAAATATTACAAGTGTAAACGTTCTTGGCGATTTTAAATGAAAACATAAGGAAAGGCTGCAGTCCGCTTGGGGTGAACAGTATGATACCCCATCCATATCCCTATATATCCCAACGAAAAAAGCGTTAAGAACATGATGGATAGCATTTTATTTAATTCTATGAAATTTATAAAAAGAAAAATATTTTTTAAAACAATGATAGACAAGTATTGGCTAAATGTCTTGTTACACATTTCTTTTCTCGTTTTTACAGAAATTCGCCTTAAGTATCGAAAGACGCACAATTGATAAACATCATTAATGTTACTCACTGATTTTCATTGTTATTCACGCTTAGAATCAAATATATTTGTTTGAGCGAACGTTCTCCTTGTCAAAAAAATTTGTACTTAAATCCTTTCGCAAGCTTGTCGTGCACCTATTTCCAAACAAAATTGAATTTCAGAATTTTCTATTACTACCAACAAAAATCATTTCAAAAGTTGTTAAATTTTAATGGCTTGAATGTGTGGTTTTTAAAAAGGTCGACAATATAGAGACTTACCAATAAATCCAGAATAGAGCAACTTAACTTTTACAGAACACACGCGAGATAACTCACCGAGCGGATATGAGAACTGAACTCATTTCGTCTGTCACACTTGGTGAGCTGCATGTGCAGTACTACGGATATACTAATACCTCCTTTGTAAAGGAAGAATTTGCCATCTCAGATAAGTCAAAGCATGCACTATTTCTTCTTTTATTTTACTTAAATATGCGTAAGGAGTATTTTTGAACAGAACATACTACTTTTTAGTTAAGGAAACGAGGTCACCCTATGCTCGATATTTTGAATGAAGTTTTTATTATGTTTTCAATCAAATTCTAGCCAGGGGCATCACACTGAAAGAGTCAGTTATTCGCTTGTTTGCACACTTACCATCAGGCTTGCCAGATTTCTGTTAGGATGTATCGCACATTCTCAATTTTTTTTCGGAAAAATCCGCGAAATTAAGAAAATTTAACCACAAAAAATCGCCAAAGTATTTTTGACCTTTAAATTTACACAATAACAAAATACAAAACAATATACATAATTCAAAATATAAAGGGAAAAAGCCTACAGCTATGGCCAAAATAATAGCAACAACTCTATTCTTTAGTACGTAATTTTCCTAAATATGTATGACCTCCTGTATGTTAGGGCTTTCCAGTTACAAAAAAAAATTAACCAACAGATATTAGACGAAAAAAAATGAATTGTTATAGTAGCGGGACACTTGCCCTAACTCAAGTTATATCAAGTTAAACTGAATATTTACAATTTTGAGGTATAACTACTCTAAATAATATAACTTTGGAAGTTATATGTACCTATATAGCTACAAAAATTACTTAATACATTTTGTGGACCTTATTTAATTAGGCAAGGAATGTAAGTAGTGTTTACTGATTTAAAAGCCCAGAAAAAAGTTAGGACGCCTTAAGTAAATGTTAAAAAAATGTGTTTTTCATTTCATATGCATTTTTTCTGAACACTTTTACTTCATTTTCTGATAAATTCAGTTTGAATTTTTCGAAACAACAAAATTTGTTTGGGATAATTGTTTTCAGAAAAAAGCCTTTCAAATAAAAAGCTGAGGCGTATTTTTTTTTAATTTGTACTTAAGGCGCCCTAACATTTCTTGTGAGCTTATTAAATCACACAACAACATTTATTTTGCGCCAGATTTCGCCATGTTTGCTAAATATATTTTACGCTGCGCTCCTCCAACAATTGCAAAATAATTTAGCTGTACTGGATATTCGTTTGTTATTGATTCGAGCTGAAACTCTTCCACCCAGATGACAAACATTAATTTATAGAGCTAAGACCATACATTTCCTTAACTGTTGGCAAAACGGCTGCAAGTAAGAGATAGTTTTTTCAGATCTGATAAGATTTTAGCTGTGTGACGCTGATGCAAAAATTTCAAAATGTATTTTAAATTCCAGATCAAATATACGTTTTATACCTCCAAGGCGACGACCAAAGCCTTCGCGATGATGAAGGTACAAAGATAACATTTACATAGTCTTATTTGAAGGTTGGCAGTCTCTTTGGAATGTGAATAATCAGACGCAAGATTCAAGTATAGTAGTGAGCTTTAATAGAATCACACCAAAAACATAAATGTTAAAGAATAGACAAGTTCTTTTATATAAAAATCGCTTTTGCCCTACAAGTAAGCCACAAAAAGTACTGAGATCTAAAAAAGAACGCCAAGTTTGTATTGTAATTATTAAAAATTTCACAAATAGTATTTTGGTAAATTTTTATATAGGGTCCGCCATTTAACGTTTTTTTTTCAACTAGTGCTTATTTCGCGAATGGTAACACTTAGCTCATGTCTGATTTGACAGATAATTAGTTTAATCCTTCCGAATCACGCACGAACGAATATGGTTGTGTATACGCTTGAACAACGCTGGGAAATATTGCGACATAGAGAAGATGCCGATTTTGCCAAAAAAAATCATCATTTCAGATGATGCTCATTTTGATCTTGGCGCTTATGTAAACAAGTAAAATTGTCGCATTTGGGGCACAGAAAACCCGCACGCATACATTAAAAAGCCAAAAACAAGTCACTGTTTGGTGCATAATTGGGTCATTTTTCTTCGAAAATGAGCAAGGAGTGGCCGTTACAGTCAATCGGACCATGTTGAACGAATTTTTGTTCACAAAAATTGAAGAGGAGGATATTGGCAACATTTGGTTTCAACAGGACGGCGCTACGTTCCACACAGCCGAAGCTACACTCGATGTTTTGCGCCCTGTTTTTGAAGATCGCATTATCAGCCGCAGAGCTGATGTCGTTTGGTCACCGCGGAGCTGCGATTTGACACCGTTGGACTATTATTTGTGGGGTGACGTAGAAGATAAGTGTTACGCCGACATGCCAGAGACAATTGACGCTTTAAAGGACAATATTCGTGAAGCCATTGGTGAAATACAGCTGCACACAATCGATAATGTGCTTAGAAATTGGACCGATCGTGTAGGCTACTGCATGGCCAGCCGAGGCAGCCATTTGAATGAAATTATTTTTCATTATTAACCGGAAGGTATTGTACTTTCAAATGAAAAAAAAAATTTGGGAAAATATTAAGTAGTTTTTTTTTATAGCATTTTCAAAAAAAAAGTTATTTGCCGGCTCTATATATATATACCACGCTTATGCGCTTAGAGAAGTGGGTGATTGTCACGCCCCCTGGTTGGAAAAACACGAAAATTTTTCCCCGCGGTTTCTCCTATTATTGTGCCAAATTTCAAGGTTCTACGATGATTAGAAGTGCTTCATTGTTTTGATGATCTTTTAGTGAGTCAATTTTTGCTAATTTTGGGGCTTTATAACTCAGGAACCGCCGATAATATGAAATTTGGTATGGAGCTTGCTGCTATGCGTCCCAATGAATCCTGAAAATTTGATGTCTCTAGCTTTGTTGTAAGCGGAGTTAGAGGGGGGGGGGTCAAAATGGCCTGAGTTGGTTCGTGTAAATAAAGGGTATAGCGCCAAAGTTGCTAAAGAACTTGGCTGGGCACTACCGTGCCCCTTGATCCTACCAATAAACGATTTCACCTATTTATTAAGTAACCTTCGTACATTCTTTCAATCTATTACAATTTCCATCAAAGTTGTTATCAAGCAACACTAAATGTCGAAATTGTTTTCTGTCTTGAGAATCAGAACAGTGTATATTAAAATTCGGATATATAGTATTTATTTAATAGTTAATTCGTTATAATGCTTCTTAACTGGAGGACGACTTAAGCTTGGGTGACTTATTTGAAGTGACCTCAGAAACTCGATGACAGCGTACATTATATTAATTTATTGAAACGCAACAAGCAAATTACGTGATGTTCACATCATGAGAAAGGTATTAAAATAATTAATACATAACAAAAATCACTTTGTCATTTTTATATCGGTTCCTTCGGATATCGGTAGGTATTACCGTGTGGTAGTAGTACTAGTAGTCTCTTTGGAATGTGTACGAAAATAAATATATTCCGCACATTTTGGAGCAAAACATTTAGGGATTCGACGTAAGATCTCAATATCGTAATAAGTTTGTTAAAGCGAACTATATATCGCAAAATCAGATTTTGCACCGCAAAACTAAAAAAAATATCGCCTGTTTTCGATATATCTCACAATCTGGCATTTTGAAACACGCTGTGAGTTAGAACTTTCTTTCAATCAATTTGTTGTTGCAATCTATTTGGTAACGAATTTTATATTTTTTTCACACTCACTCCATCTACACTAAATAAATTATATCATATACACCTCATATGTCAAACCATTCTTGCGGCATCGGTAAAGAAATGTGTCACTGATAAATTGGGACCACAGATGAGTAATTATACAGATAGTCGACTCAGCATACCTCTGTCCCTTTGAACCCGCAAAATTTTTTTGAAAATTGAGAAAAAAACCTCTCGCAAATGTTCTATCTGTGAATACGTGTGAGCCAGCCAAATAAAGTATGGAGGGATTGATGTGTCAAAAATTTGTCATTAGCGCGGGCAGTTTTGCAAGAATTCCAAATGACAACAAAAAACAGCTGATTATAGCGGATGTGTTGGGGAAGTGCTGCAAAGTATTGAGTTAACGTAGTTCAAGTTTAATAGATATTGTAATCGAAATGTTTATGTAAAAAAAAAAATAGTTAGGTATATAATAAATAATGAAGTTGTTGCAATTAAATGCGAATATTTGTTGTGTTTATAAGAAATAGTTCTCAATTTTTTATCTGCCTTAAAATGAACATACTTGGGTTGTTATATTTTTTCCACTTTCGTCAATAAAGTGAGATAAAATGTATATATTATTTTATTATTGCATGAATATCTTTGGGTTTTCAATAGAGTCCTGTAAGTTGATTCACTCGTACCTTAGCGGAAGGCAACAACGCGTTGTGGCAAATGGTCAATCATCGATCTTTCTCAATGTTTTAAATGGAGTGCCACAGGGATCTATTCTTGACCCAATTCTCTTCTCACTTTACATAAATGAGCTTTCAAAAGTTGTAAAGCATTGTCTTATTCATCTTTACGCTGATGATGTGCAACTTCTGATAAGTCGACCGTTTGGAGAAAAGAATGATGCCGTTGCATTAATGAATGAGGACCTTTTTTTCATTTCTCGCTGGTCTAAGAGAAATTATCTGTGCCTAAACCCTGCCAAATCAACAGCCCTCCCCATCTATCGCAAAATCTTTGATTTTGCAGTCTTAAGACCACTGAATCTCGAAAACAAAGGAATCGAATATGTTAACAGTGCTAGAAACCTTGGAATGGTTTTCAATCGTACCCTCACATGGAACGACCACCTAATTAAAGTAATTGGTAAAATATATGGAAGCCTCCGTGCTCTCCAAGTCACTCGAAGTTTCATCCCCACAAAAACCAAACTTCTTCTTGCCAAAACGCTTTTACTACCTATTATGTTATATGGATGTGAAATTTTTTGCAACTTGGATTCTGCCACTAACCGCAAATTAAACGTTGCATATAACAACATTGCCCGTTACGTCTATAATCTACGTCGGTATGACCACGTTTCCTCTTTTGCTGTTCGTATATCTGGCTGTAGTCTAGACAATTTATTAAATTTTCGATCACTTAGCTATCTACATGAAATCATTCAAACAAAACAGCCTGATTATCTACACGGTAAGCTGAACTTCCCTCATTCAACAAGGTCTTTTGCTCTACTATTTACCACCCTTGATACAATTTCCTTATTACTGAGCGTCAATTCTTCGTCCATGTTATTCGCCTTTGGAACTCCCTGCCCATAAGTATGAGAAGTGTAAAGAGCACAAGAAGATTCAAATGTTTACTTTTCAACTATTTGGCAAATCATTGATAATTTCTATTAATTTATTAACTTTTCTCTTTTTAAATTTAGATTTCTTTTCAATAAACATATAATAATGCTGAAAATAGCTTAATAAATAAATTAAATTCAAATTCTTAAATTAATTTAAAGGCTTTCAAAATTTATACGACTCTTGTCTTACTTTGTAAGCGATTTTGAAATAAATAAATAAATAAATAAATAAATAAATATTACTAAATTAGTAAGGTTTGGGTGCAAAATTTTTATAGTTAATAGTTTTGGAATAGTTTTTCATGTATATTAAATTCTTTGGTGGTTTTATTATGTTTTTATTGAACATATGAAAGTTTTATATATTTACATACCTACATATTCGGAACGTTCATATGAGACATATGCAACAAAATAATTTTAAATGCATTTTTAAACACAAAATGTAGATTTGACTATTCCAATTCCAAGATAACAACGTTATCAAATTTATTTCATCATGTTAAACAAATTTAATAACGTCATTATCTTTGAATTGGAATAGTGAATAAAATAGCAGTGAATTTATGAAATACTATGTTAAATTATTGAAATGGTCAGTTAACTAACCACGCGTTACTCATTAATTTTATTCATTGAGCTTTTATTTGTTTTACCTACAATTTTAGTAATATTACAGAATATTTCATTAATTCACTGCTCAAATATTAATCGCACCTTCCATTTAAAAATTATTTAATTTTAATTATTTTACTCGACATTCGACAAAGCAACAAAATAATTTAATTATTATTTACAATTTAAAACTGCTAAATTAATTTAACTAGCGGCAAACAAATGATAAAAATCATTATTTTATGTTTAACTTGCGCAACTGCCAAAATGTTTACGAAACTGCTTAAAAATGTTTACCCAAAAAATATGTTGGTTAGGTAAGACTACAATAATACATAATAATTGAAAACATTCAACAACATTTTATACTTTTGTAAATTCATCATAAATCGACACATGATATTACGATGTTATTGGACACAGCCCAGCAGTTTTGACTTTTAACATGTCAACATGAGATCTTTTCCAAAATTGATTCTTAGGCGCAGAACTGCTATTGTGTGCGTGAGCTGGCTCAATTTGATTTGCATGTAAAAACATATAAGAACATAGTACTACGCCTTTTTGAAGCAAATAAAAAACGATAGGCGGAAGAGCCAAAAATCGTCTCAGTCGACTATCTGTATAATTACTCATCTGTGATTGGGACTCAGAAAAGCGTTTTTCTAAGCGCCCACGGGTATGTTCCATTTCATCAGTCCCGTTGGAATGATTGGAAAAAAGAAATAAAATCTACAACTGGTCTATTTGACTTATTTTCATGAAGCAAAATAAAAACCCATTAAGTCGCGCTAATAGATTCCTAAAAAATAACCTTTGGAAGAAATTCCGCCATAATGACGGTTTAAATTTGACTTTATCCTTTGCTCTGTTATCATTTCAGCTATAAATATGACAAACAACATGAAAAAAAAAAAAAAAACACAATTCAAAATTCGCCAAAGTTAGTTCATTAAAAATAGATCAGTGACAGCTTAATTATCACAGACGCGGAAATTCTGTTACACACCATCTTCAGGGGGGCTTTTCATAATATTTTCGCGACTAAACCATCCCTCAGAATGATGTAATTACAGTTTAAATGACTCGCTAATAACCACCCCCACAAATAAACCTATTCACAGCATTCAATCCAAACAAAATACAACTCTATTCAAATATTGATCGGAACGTTCTGTAAGTGCCTTTGACAAACTTGACTCTTGACAAATAACCTTCTAGGGTTCGTTTTGCTTTTGGGACCGAAAATTATCTCCTGACTAAAGAAATGATATTAAACAAGAAAAAACGTCAAATAATTGCTTAAAGCAGGAGTGTAGGTGGTATGGACGGACTATCGTAGTGGTCCTAGGTCAACATAACACACCAACACACACAATATACACGGAGAGACCAAATGGGTCCATGCTATGCGAGCTGTCGAAAGGATGCCTAATTAGCTCTGTCATCGGGATACAACAAATACACAAAATGCTAACACAAGAAGCAAACAAAAATAATAAAGCGAACGACGGACGAATGTCCTGCCCATGTCCCTTAAGAGAACTTCGACCGACAAAACAACCTTAAAATTTCTCAACAATGTCAAAACGTTATTATTTTTTATTGTCCGGGGATTAAGCCAAGGGCCACCCGGACCTCAAACAGGAAACAAAAACAGCCTTAAGGAAGACATAATACGAAGATGGCGAAAAGCGACCAAAAGACAGAGAGAGAGAGAGAGAAAGTAGAAAGGAAAACGACTATTTCCATGGCTGGTTTGGTTTGGTTAAAATAAACAACCATGAGGAGGTTGGTGTAGTTTTCTTCTTCTTATTCTCATTTCAATAATGTCAAACCCTCTTTACCGCAATTTACAGGGCGTCACTAGCACAAAGCAGGATTTTATTTACTCTCACAAACACACATCCAACCATACAATAAGCAAAAAGAAAGAATGAAAAGAAAAGAAAAAGATAAGAAAGAAAGGAAAACGGAAAAATAAAATAAAAACTCCACGAGCCTATTCTATAGTACTATCCACTCCCACTGTCCCTTGTGGGAAATTCTTCGTTTATTATAAATGCCATGGCTGATGAGGGACACTTTGACAACGTGGAATATAATATTTGCTAATTTTTCTGTTTGTTTAGTTCAGTTTGGGATAGTTAAGTGGACGAGTAGTAAGTAGGTGAGTAGGCAGTAGATTGGATAAGTGTTTTAGAATCTATCTAAATCTGAGACGCTAGGAGGTACTTACCTGTTGTAGTAGTTTTATACGTTTGGTGCTTTCATAGTGCACTAATTATAACTACGAAAGTAGAAGATCAATCAAGTTCTATTAGCAAAACGAAGAAGGTTGGCTACTTCAATTCGATTGAATTCATCTTCATGGAGGAAGTGTTTGCTAGTCTGGTTCTGGCAAAAAACGAATGATTGTGGCCCAACAAATGCTGATAATGAAACCTGCCTGGTAACAGCGTCAGCTCTTTCACTCCCCCGAATATTCGTAACTCCGGATGCAGAGAGACTGTTTATGGGGAAACCATCTATAAATACGATCTGTAGAACCGAGGTAGACAAAGTCCCTTACTACCTTGTGACATTCTTGCCGATTTGTCGATGTTAGGTTCCCTTCTTGCTGACAGCATATACTTTGTTTTGCCTTCGTTTACCTCTTTAGCTATTTTTGACATTTCTTTTCCTAAACTCGCAAACGAACCAGTGTACAGCTCACCATCATATGAAGCTTTAAATTAGAAAGCTGCATGGCTTCACTCACAACATACGTTAAATTGATGGACTCGAATTGAATTGAGTGAGTGCGAGGCACACAATGAAACGAATGAGTAGCAATGTGAGTGCGTGTTGTGTCCCACACCAGACGGCATTCAGCGAAATGAATGAGAATAAATGAAGCGTAAAGCGGAATGAAAAATTTGGCACAGCCACAGACACTCGAATTACTCGAGTTTTTGTGTGCCTTCATTTCGTTCGATTCAAGAGACGCAAGTAGTCAAGAAAAATGTATAGTAATAAGCTAAATAAATGCGAAGAGAAGTTACATAGACTTTTGTTTTTTCCTTTCTTCTTTTTCTTTATGCACTACAAGACAACAACAATTAAAAAACCGTTTTGTCATTCGAATCCATTCGTTTTCTTTGGTTTGAATGTTGTGCGTCCGAGTTCTACCTGACCGCACTCACTCACTCAACATATTCGGCTTCGCATTCTATTCCATTCAACTCATTTTTGGCATTGTTCATTCGAACGTGGTTTTTTGCCATTCATGCAGCTCTCTACTTTAAATCGATGAAATGGTGATGAGTATCGATCTGAACTCTTTTGTTTTCTCCAGGATATGCTGTTCCATACATCCAGGCATACATTCTTCCGAACAAATCTGGCAATTAAATTGGTGTAAGTCATCTCCTTTTGTCTTGAATAGTTCAGCGGTTAGACAGTCCGGCAACCCTGATGATATTGCTATCACTGCCTTACAGCAGCATTTGTGTAGTCTACACCGTTTCGCAGCCTGCAGAAATGACACCGACTGTGACTCTATCTCCGATAGCCCGCTTTAAATGCTCTTTCTAAAATTTGTAAATACTTTTACAAAATACAATTTTTAATTAGTCCTTAGGTCTTCGCTGGACTAATTAAATTTAAAATCTTTGATCTCCAAATCTATGGAACGCAACACGACTTCAGACTGGGAAGGGGAGCACGCTTTTATTCCTAGAATTCCGACGACAGCAACCCCATTAAACTATGCTGCAGGTTTAACAATTGAGCCTTGGTCAGTCTTTTTTTATTGGGCTGGTTCTTCGGGACAATGTTTAGTTTTATGTTGACTTATCAACTGACTTATCTTTCTGCCAACGATAGAACTGTAAACATTGTCTATCCTGAAGCGTCAAATAAATTTTGTTCAGTGCTCTAAGAGCTCTAAATGGTATAAATGCCAAGAGATCCTTGGAGTTGACCATTTTAAGTGTTTCAATGACAGTTTTTGAGGTTTAAAGAAGTGTTCCTTTCAAAAAATTCTTCCTAAAAATTATAGCGTTGATGCATTATTTGACTTTTTGTATCTAGTAGATTCGACGATTTTCCGGCAGCCCGTCCGATAGCTTCCATATAAATAACATCGCAATCAGACACTCGGTATCTTCTTTATTATCATAGGGATCATAACCCTCCTATTTCACAGCATTCCTAATGGTCCGCCTGTGGGGTTAGCCGGTTCGACTTCAAAAGATATATGCAGGCATCCCGATTTTGGATCAGTTCATCACTGAGGCCAAAAATGAGTTTTTAGGCCTGCCTCTTTTACGCGATTGGGAACGTTGATTACCATTACCTTTTTGACGGGGTTCGTACGATCCCTCCTTTGAACATGACAATACCAACTGAGTCGGTAGTGCTCCAAATTTTCGAGATGGGTTCTTTGACGTGAAGGCTTCCTCGGATTTTGCAACTTCTAATTTGAACCACGCACTCAGTATATCGCTGGATATGTGTGAAACGAGCTTATTTACTTATGGATGGAATTTTAATTTATTTCCTGCCGTCGAGATTTTACCCGCTAAAAACTTAGTGCAAACACCTCTTGGATTGCGAAGAAGAGTCATCAAAATACGTTTCTTTTATATAGATTTCGACATATAGTAGTCGCTTGTGACGCCCCACTTGGGGAGCATATCGTTACTTTATGCGCTGGCTATGTTTCCTCTATTCGTATCACAAAAAAAAGTGCACGACTGCGTCATACGAAACTTTCTCGGTACATAAAATGCGTTTTGGAACAGCAAAAGGGAATCGAAAATATATTTAAATCAGTTTTTAGGTTTTGGAAAATTAGATTTTCTCAAAAGCGGCACCAACGATTTTCATATAATTTTGCATATTGGAAACGCACATAATGGTTCGAAATACAAAAACTTATCAAAATCATTTGAGCCGTTTTTGAGAAAACGAATTTAATTTAAATTTAGGAAAATCGTTATATGAAAAAAAAAAAATTATTTAAAAAATCTAAGCAAGCAGATTTGTTATTTGCTGTACATTTTTTTATGATAAGTTACTTTTATTAGTTTTTGAGATATTGCCCGTTTTATAAATTACTGTTAGTCGATTTTTTTTTTCCCAAAAACTGAGTATGCAGAATTTTTGACCATATCCTAAACATCCTTAGTATAGAAAAAACCGAAATCCTGAACCACTTTTGAGAAAAATAGTGATAAGTGATTTTTACAAAAAAGTTTGTCATGTACCGTTATTTCAAAAGATAAAGCAAAAAATAAAAAGACGCCCCGAGATGTAACCCCAGGAACCTTATATACGAACTTTGAAGCAAATCCGTCGAACCGTTTCGCCATACGGCGCCCGGACAGACAGACCGACGGACGGCATTGGCGGACCTACTTTTTTGGACTTCTCTATAGTCGTCATACTCAGTTTGAGTTCGAAATTTTCGCACGATCGCAATAACTTTATCTTTAGTATACTTATGTATACGAGAAAGTTAAAAAACATAGACCTTGATGGATGTCCTTTACAAGGAAGAAAGAAACTTTTGGAATATTTATCTGAATTCAAACGAATAGCCAATCTCTTTCCGCCCCGCAGAGTTTCAGTCTGAATTAAATGATTTAAGAACTTTAGTTCCCCGCACAAAAAAAAAATATAAAATAATCGCCACCCTCTCATAATCAGTTAACAATATCCGTTTCCTGTTTTGTTTTTATCACTTCCTGTTCCGCAGTCCAAATCTAAACACCACAAACAAACTGAATGCGTGCGACAAGGCACTGAAATCGGATTACATATTCCAAATGAATCGGGTGTCCCTGCTGACACGAACGCTTTCAATTGCGTGACCAATTAGTTTATCTCGCACTCTCTTTCATATTTGTTGTGGCGTTTTATGGAAGCATCCTTCCGCTGTGAATTGCGACAAAAATCCATTTTGCAATTATGGGTCAGCGGCACATGACGCTTCACAATTCAAGCACATCATCAACACCCCTTTTTAGCTGGCGATATATCGGTTTTGAATTTGAAGGCATTTTCTGGGAGGCTTGTGTCTAGCTTAAAGGCGATTACGCGTGTTATCCTTTTTTTTTGCTGTTGTTGTTTGGATGTGTTGAAATGGATTTTTGTCCTGGCACGAAGCTCGACAAACAAATTGTGAATTTGCTTTCATCAGGAAGTTGACATTTAGATTTGAATCAATTTTTTTGTTGGAAGTTCTCTCGCTCCTCAAAAACCTGTGTGGACCAAAGGTGGACTTGATTCATGTAAAACTTCTCAAACAGTTTCACGTTGTACCTAATTGTCTGGTAATTTGTGGGGGGGGGGGGGGGGTTAGAATTCTTAATGAGACTATTTGTTTTCACAGTGACGAAAGTTTGTGTTTCTGCTGTGAATTGGTTAGCCATTATTGTTGTTGCTGCTCTTTGATTGTGGTTGCAAAGTTTTTGTGTTTCGAAAGTTTCTGCCATCGAATTGGGCTAATTGGTTTGCTGAGTTTGAAACCCCATCATGTGCTTGATAAGATAGAATGTGCATTTACCAGTGCATGGCTTGGAATAAATATTCAGAGTAATCATGAACAAGTGCATATCCTGAATATCCTGTGTTTAGATGGATTTTGTATATTTCAAAATTTATACAACATTTTCAAGCTCATGAATTCAATATCAGATGCGCATTGTAATTTTATGCTTAGCATATTTGGCCTGTGATCCTTTGATTTCCTCAGAGAAATTCAAGGCAATTTACCCCTTTCAGCTTTTGAGGAAGAATAATTGTAATACACCAAGAACCATCTATCTAGTCATCATCATCCGACGTGGGCACATCATTTATCAAGGAGTATTTTTCCTGTTCCGTGTCGCACATCACCCTGAACTGGAAAGTAAACCCACGTAATTGCCTGAAAGGACTTTGAAAAGCTGGAATTTTATGGAGCCAACGTCAACCCGGTTGCATGTTGAAGGTCTCGTGCTACCGCTTGAATGGAACCACTCGAAGTCAAACGATTGCGTGTGTTGCTGCGATTCGTTTTATCCCACAGGACGAGCTGGGTGTATCAATGGAATTACGGACTCTTTCTATTGTAAGTACAAAGCGTCTGCCTCTTTTTTTTTTTTTGTTCTTGTGTCGTCCACAAATATTAATGTATTTTGCGCATTTACCTTCTGACAAAAGTCAAACATGCCATGTTGGCTTGCACGACTCAAAGTAGGTATTCCCAGTGTCACTAAATAGTGGATGCACAGAGGACTCTCCGAATAGCAGACGATTTTCGCATTCCTTGGTGGGAGGAGGAATTGTGCCAAGAGTTAGCCAGCCCCAGCACCTATGTATGTACACGCGCTTAAAGGCTCCTACGCTTGAAATGATTTGCAAAATGTTCTCGTGATGTGGCAAAGCGCTTTTGAGATTCATCACATTCACACGGTAAATCCGTAGTGAATCTTTGCAAAGACAATTTATTTAGTTAGACATTTTAATTTTGATTTCCCCCGATGGGTTTCACAATGGAAAAGTTTTCTGCTCCTCCTCTTCGCTGGTCGTTCCGTGTTATTTAATGTTGAACATGGCAAAGTGACAAAGGAGCGAACGGGAGAGCAAAAAAAAAAAATATGTTGATCTCACTCGAATACATTCCCCAGGGATAAATTTATTATTATTCCTCTTGTTCAGAGAATGGGTCTCCTTTTCGTGTCTCGAGTTCGACTATATTAGTTGGCAGATAAATGAATAAACTTGCGACACACAGACACAAAACAGTGCGCTGCCATCGGCATAGGGATGAAAAAGAAATAAAATACAGCAACTTTAACAGTAATTCATTTAGAAAAGAAGGACGATGTTGCACAGGAAACGGGTGTGAATATAAAAAATTAATCCCTCTGGGAGCATTGGGTGACAGTCACAAAACGATACGAGGACGGATGAAGAGACCGAAGGAGAGGCGACATTTAAATTAAGTCCCTGATTTGGATAGCGGTCGCAATTTGTAAAGTTTGCCGTTTTTTTTTTGTTTTTTATTTTCGTTTGTTTCTTTTTGGTTGAGCGTCACACTGATTTGAGGGGATTTCTCGAGGTGACAAAGATGATGACAATTTAAGTTAGACAGATGAGATATTGCGTACAAATTTGGTTCTTGAAGTTGAGGACGGTTGAACAAAATCGGAATGGATTTTTTATGAGACAGTTTATTTGCTGACAAAACAATGGGTGACTTTAATTTTGCTTAAAGGGGATTCCATGATTGTCTTGGAAAGGTTAAGACAATTTTTAATTTTTTTTTTATTGGAATTATGGATGTTCTTTTATGGATATTTTTATGTCAACACAGCGTACTTCTGTTGTCAATGGCTATTTGTGAAATTAGATAGACTAGTTTTGTGACAAAGCACGAAAACCTTCAATCAAACCAGGGCGGCTTTTAAAAAGACGGGAACACTGGAAGGTTACTTGGACAGTCCTAGTTGACAAAGGACTGAAGCACATTAAAATCATGTTTGATACACTGGCACACGACAAGCTTCTAGTGAACGTCTAAAAGCTTTTTGCAGCTACGTGCGGCCCGGCAGATCCAGCGTAGATCAAATTTTCACGCTAAGGTAAATTCTGGAAAAGACCAACGAATTTCAAGTCGAAACGCACTACCTACTTACATATGACGGCATTCATCGTCAAGAGCTCTTCATGGCGATGGGCGAATTCGGGATCCCGACAAAACTGATCCAGCTGTGTCGCGTGACAGGAGTTTGGCAGCAGCTCATTTGAACTCTTTCAAACATGAACAGTATTCGGAATCGTATGATTTCTTCAATCGAGCAGGTGTCCATACTGGAATATGCGAACGATAAAGATATCATCGGACGCTCCCAGCGTGCCGTGGTGGAGCCATTCACGGCTGTAGTTGGCGAATTTAGTTGGCCTTGAAGTGAATGAGGACAATACAAAGTATATGCTATCAACAAACAAACAATCATCTGTCCATCGACTAGGACAAAATTTCGCTATTGATAGCAGCAACTATGAGGTAGTTAAGGAGTTCATCTACCTCGGTGTAAACATCAACTTCACGAATGACATATTGGTGGAGATCCGGCGAAGAATTACCCAAGGAAACCGCTGCTTCTTCGGTTTGGCGAAACAAATGGGTTAAAAACTTCTAACTCGAAGGACAAAGTGCATGCTCTACAGAACGCTTATCCTGCCAGTTCTGCTATACGGCGCCGAGTGCTGGACGATAAGCAGGAAAGGAGAGTTAATACTGAGATCCTTTGAAAGAAAAATCCTTCGACGGAGATTTGGTCCTGTGTGCGAGGAGAGCGAATGGAGGAAAAGATACAACCGCGAACTCTATGAGCTGTACGAAGATGCGGATGGAGTCCGAAAAGCCAAAAACCGTCGAAGCAAAACAATGCACCGGCCAAGAGGATCTTCGAATCCCAGCCCCTAAGTTCGAGACGACAAGGAAGACCGAACATCCGTTTTAAAGACCAAGCCATCGTGTATGCCAGAGCGCTTGGTCTGGACAACTGTAAGCTGAGTGCCTGGGATCGCAGAGAATGGAAGGCAGCCATGTCTCAGGCAGGGACCCTTCACGGGTCGGGTAAGTAAAGTAAGTGAATAAGTACAAGTCGCAATGACTTGGTCTTTAAGTATGAGGTACGGTCCTCCTTGTTGAAACACTGTTATTCATTTTGTCCCAGTATCAGCTCTCCTTTCCTGATTAACGAGCAGCACAAGACGCCGCATAGCAAAACAGGTCCTATACAGTATAGTCACCTTCTATTCGTATCAAAACTGTTGAGGATCTTGCAAGACATAGTTTCTAGTTTCGGGACAGACTTTATGGAGCTAAGCGTCTTGCCATCGAGAATGCTTTCTTCCACCGATGTGTAACCTTAGTTGCTGCTTTAAATAGCCTGCGTCCCGATCTTATAAAACATCTTCGATTCCCAATTATTATTACGGAGGATCATCTTCTCGTCCATTCTCTTGGCTCGATATACTTTCATTGCTGGCCATCCAAGATGTTAGATGCGTGTTTCGCATTGATTAATTGCTAAGGCCCTAAAGAGGGGCATGCTCACTACGGGCTCAATAGGTAGGCAAATATTCCAGATATCCCTTAGATTAGGGCTAAATGTGTCGAGCATCCAAAACAAATTCACATCCAGGTGGACCGGCAATGGCGAAACGGTGCCATATGTATGTAATGTTGCCATTGGAATCAACAACCGCAGATATCCACAACTTGATATTCATTGAGGAGTATACTGGCAGCAACTTCCAATCAAAAGCCTTCCATCTACAGACGAACCGAAGTGTCCTATCCAGAATCCAGAATCCAAAGATGAACCGACTTGGAAGATAGGCAGTCTTAATAAATCACTTAATAGAAGAAGGGAAAGACAAGAGCCTACAGATGATTGGTACTGCTGAAGTCCAAGGCTGAAATCTTCAAAAGGCTTATAAGTACATAGACACGTGGGATGTCTCGATGTCCCGATTAGGAAACTCAAGCCAAAGTGGATCTTAAATACTGTTATGGGTCAGAAGTCAGAGGACTTCCGACGAGAGATCAAAAGCAACTCCAGGTGACTGGGCCATAAGCTCATTACCCAAGGATTGAGCAATTTGGGGGCTCGAAAGACCAGACCTATACTGAACGCGGAGAAAATGCAAAGCAGGTCGTGCGATAAAGCAACAGAAAATAACATAGCGCTATATACCAGGAAATACATCCCGACGACTGGTGAATTTCAGGATGACAGGGAAGCTACTTTCTGGTGGCAAATAAAGTCCGCATCTTAGCGAGCAAAGCTCATGGCGAATGTAGACGATCACCCACGCCATCTTCCTGTATGGCTGTGAGATATGATCGGCAGTACTCAGACAGAGTAGTAGTAGGCGCCTTCCGAGTGAGTTGTAAGTTCATACCAAACAGTGTCCTAACCATACATGGCACCCGTCCATTTCCTAACGAAAAGAAGGAGGTACTTGTACAGGAAAAATACTGAAGCGGGACTGGAGAGGATGACGACAGAGGCAAGGAAGGTCAGTAAGTGATATTGACGAAAGAGTTGCGAAACATCCACATGCTGTATACAGACGTGCGTCAAAGCTTTTGAAGAAAGCACCTGCGGTCGAACGCTCTCAAGTCTGTTGACTATTCCTTTCCGACTCGCCGCCTCACTTTACTGTTCTCGCAGCCTTTCAGTCTTTAAAATAATTTGCATTCCCAAAGTGTTCCCAAGTTAAGCCTCGGATACAGATTTGCAAAGCACGCAAGCGATCCCAAAGTATTGTTCCAAGTGATTGGTCTTGTAAAGGCCTTTTTAAAAGGTACTGATAGGTTTTGTCGCCTTGGTATTCAATTAACTGCAGTTGAGCTCCATTAAAGGACTTTGCACAAAAGTAAATAAGCCTTCCTTCTTCTGATTCTGATTGATATACATACAAAAGCAAAGGACAACCATCCTACCAATAAATTAGCATTCAATTAAAAAGCAGGCACACTTTCCACTTTCAATTACATTCGATAAACGCACCAAAATTAATTAGTTTTATATTGAATCAATACCCGCGCCACGGCCTTTCCGTTTTGCTTGTTCAGCCTCAGCGTAACACATCACAGCAACACATCAATGTCAACAGTATCTATATAGTCTGTGTAACTTTTTGTGTGTATTCTTGCGGCTACCGCACTTCATCGCTTACGGCTCGATAGTGTCATCGATTTTATTATGATTGGATGTGGTACGAGTGGATGAGAGATATTGGTGGTATCAGTGTTCCATTTTGAAAACATAATCGTTTATTCCCCACCAACCCCCGAGTGCTTGAAATTGAAATATTTACTAGAACAACAGGGAATTCCCAAACGCCCGGATAGCTGCTACCCACTTAGGTGATACGCGCAACTGATTATTTTCTCTCTTCACTTTGATAGATAAAATGAGTTTCGTTCCCATCCCCCCGACGACGACGACGCAACGCTGCATGTTAGCCACATTTGATTGCTCTGTCGACTCATCCGCAACCGCCACCATATCTATCTGTCCAATTTACGTACGACCAATTGTCTAGCTCTCTGCTCAGTATGTATGGAAGATTGAGTGAGTGAATGCCTTTTCAATTGGTGATTTATTTAATTACGAGCGATAAATAATATCTGCCGTGCCTACCACCTACCACCCACCGCTCACCCGCAACTCCGGCGAAAGGATTAATCGTTGCGGTTATGCGAATACATGGTCATGGAGGAATACGTTATTTTTCGTGGGTGTCGTCGTCGCAGCTCTAATTTACTGCCGTGCGGTAGAGTATCCACGGTAGCATGGGAAAATTTACCAATATCCCTCGAGATAGGTCTATTTAAGTGGCACATGTGTTGGGGTGGGGCAGTAGTCTGAGCTATTGTTTTTCGACAAAATGACGTCTGGTGGACTTTCCCTATTTCGCTGTGATAGTCAGACAACAGATGGAACTACATTTGTCGGGTGAACTTTTAATAATCAAAAGGCCGGTCGCTCGAACGCGATAGGCGTATCCATCGATGTATATCTAGTATCTATGATTAATCAGCACAAATACGATAGCTATCCATTGTGTTGCGTTGATTAAATTTTATTTACGATACCAGCACAAAGCCCAAACAAACAGTACGGTATTCGAAATTGAGGTTTCGGGCTGATTAAAGGCATTTATGCGGAGCGGGACAATAATTACTTGCTGTTCGATGATGATCACAATAATGGGAACACAGTCTGAGACGGTATGGATGGATACATTATATTTCCAAAGTCTTATTGCAAACGTGATAATTGGATCACAGTCTGGGCTATGCTACGCGCTTGATGGGATAACAAAACTTGCTGGTGCAGAGAAACCAGCCTTCGGAAAACAATATTAAGATATGAACAATTGATTGGATATTGTATGGGGTAGCCGCTGCATTGATACGTTAATGGATAATTGTGAAATGGGAATTAATTTCGGTCATATGGGAAAGAATATATCCGGAGTATTGTTTTGGGCATTTCAAGGATATGTTTATCTCGGTGGTATTGGTTATTGGTTCTTGCGTTGACCGAAGGGTGTTATCACTTCACCAACACCCATTTGGGGTGGTTACCTTATGCGAAAGTCTGATAAAGTGCAATAAAATTGTCTCTTATTCCAAAACAGGAACGTGGGCTGCCTTGAGGATTGTTTTGGGTCTTACTGGCTTGAAAAGACCCTTCTGGCAGAAATTATCACACCAAAAACATAAATGTTAAAAAAATAGCCAAGTTCTTTTATACAAAAATCGCTTTTGCCTTACAAGTCAGACACAAAAAGTACTGAGATCTAAAAAAGAACGCCAAGTTTGTATTGTAATTATTAAAAATTTCACAAATAGTATTTAGGTACATCTTTATACTTGGCGAGGAAAGTAAACGCCCTCTTTCGAGAAAAATACAAAAATTGTTTTATAACTTTCCTTGTTTGCCTTTAAAAGAATTACCGACATTATAACACATTCATAACTATAGAATGAGTTCGATATAAGGGCGGTTGCCATGCTTCTTTTTTGAAATATACACAAAGTTTGTCTCTGTTCTTCGAATCCTTCCTCCAAGTATAATTTCATAGCTCTAAGTCGTTTGGGTGCAAAGTTAAAGAAAAGGGGCGGCTTGCACGCCCCCTAAATGCAAAATAAACAATATTTTATTTTTTCAGATTTGGATTTTTCAGAAGTACGAACAATTGTTGCTGAGCTGAGCTCAGGTCAGGTCAGGTCCGGAAGAGGGTTCAAATGAAATATTTCTATGTTTTTAAAGTAATTTCATAGCTACAACTCGAATTATTCAAAACCATTTCAACACTGAATCACATTGATAAGGTAGAACCTAGAAGCTGGGCGCGCCAGCTAGTACAAAAATACAGTGTTTTTTTTTAAGGGGTATAGAACTTCGAATTGAAATAAACCACAAGAAAGCCGTTTTAATGTCCATCAATTTGGCTTTATTGGAAGGATAATATTATGCCATTAATGTTTAAATATGATTTCGGGCATGTGCCCGCCGCGGCTGGTTCGAATAAAAACAAGTCTAGAGGTCCAATTTTCAACCACTTTTTCAAGCATTTGGGGCTCTATGTCGGCAATAACGCCACGAATGTCGGCTTCCATGTCCCCTAAAGTTTCTAGTTTGTTGGCCTAGGCGAGCGACTTCACATATCCCCAAAGAAGATAATCCAATGGTGTCGAATCACACGATTTTGGTGGCCAATTGACAGGTCCATTCCGCGAAATTATGCGCTCATCGAATGTTTCCTTTAATAAATCGATTGTGACGTGCGCTGTGTGGCATGTGGCGCCGTCTTGTTGCAACCACATCTCATCCACATTCATGCCATCCAATTCGGGCACAAAATAGTCGGTTATCATGGCTCTATACCGGTCTCCATTAACAGTAACTGACTCTCCAGCATCGTTTCGGAAGAAGTATGGCCCAATGACTCCACCAGCCCATAGAGCACACCAAACAATCAGTTTTTGTGGATGTAATGGCGTTTCAAGGGTCTCATGTGGATTCTCTTCACTCCAAATGCGGCAATTTTGCTTGTTGATATAGCCATTCAACCCAAAATGAGCTTGCGGTAAACTTCGCGAACTGAACAATTATTTTCGAAATAAATTTGCACGATTTGCAAGCGTTGTTCATTTGTCAACCTGTTCATGATGAAATGGCAAACCAAACTGAACACAAATGACATTAGAGTTGCCAGATTTGACCATAAAATGTCAGTTTTATCTCTATTCGAAAAACCAACCTCTAAAAAAAACACCCCTTATAGGATCATGTGCTTGATTCAGATGTATCTTTCGAATAAATCGGTGTGAGTCAGACATCGGGCAGAACAACAACCATTTTCCTCCAAAACGTCACAGCCAAAATTTAACTGCTCGATGTAGCAAAGAATAACTGATATATATTCTATACTAAGCTTCCGTCGAAATAAAGGACTTACGACGCGTCCCTGATACACACAGACTTTGATCGTCTGCAAACAGATTTCAAGAAGTCGTCGTACATCGAACATCCAACCTACTATTAGCACCGAGAGTTTTCATATATTTATAGAAAATCTCCACATCAAATATTCTTTGATTCCCAAATAAGCACGTCTTTAACTTATTCAGAAGCTTTCTGACATCCTTTGGCATTCTACATAGTCCGTCTCCTTTCACTGCAACCTTCTTCCTGTGCGGGGAGGGATTGGACAAGACTGTTGAAAACAGCTAGATGGCTCCATTCCACCTGCTTCTATGGCATTTTTTGGCTTTCTTAAAGATCAAATGTGCCTTTGGCATAACATGTGGTTTGTCACCCGAACGAGTCCTTTTTGTTGGAATAAGCTGTTATGCAAATAAGTCTTTGCTCACACGCCAAAGAAGGGATTGTTTAAGTTGCATTGGGGCTTTCCCTAGCACACCTAGCTCTGCTGTTGATGCTCTGATGATTCTTCCTTGACATTTTTATCATGGACTATTACATGTCTCACTGGAATTTCAGAGAAGTCAGAGAGGACATTGCAATGATACCGGCGTTAAAAAAAAGTGGACTTTCACAAAGTTCAAGAATGCTTTTGGTCAGAAAACTAAACACCCCTTATCTTGTCATACTGGAATTACGGGGAATGAAATCTTGTACGTCATATTTCGGCGGATGTGTTATGTCTGCCGGTATTCCTAGTAAGGACCTCAATTCATGACTCTGTTTTCTACAGACACAATATTCGATGGCACGATTCCGGCTCGGCTGCAGACTAAACCAAAGTAATGTGGAAAGTTTGCAACATTTTTACTATCACTAGTGAAAAAAAACTGTCGCATGACACTAGATAACACGCGATGCAATGTGCAGTTTGACAGCAGCTTATCTGAAGTCTTTCAAACATTCACCGGATTTCGGCAAGGAAATGCGCTGTCATGTGATTTCTTCAATCTTGTTCTTGAGCAGTGAGCAGGGCAGGTGTCAACACGGAAGGCACTATCTTCAACAGATCAGTCCAAATGCTGGGGTATGCGGACGATATAGATATAATCGGTCGATCCCAGCGTGCCGTGATAGAGGCTTTCACGGCTATGGAAGAACAGGCAAAACTAGTTGGCCTTGAAGTGAATGAGGATAAGTCTAAATATATGCTATCAACAAATCTGTCCATCGACTAGGACAAAATGTCACTGTTGATAGCAGCAACTTCGAGGTAGTTAAGGAGTTCACCTACCTCGGGGTAAACATCAACTCCACAAATGACATCTTAGTGGAGATCCGTCGAAGAATTACCCAAGGAAACCGCTGCTACTTCGGTTTGGCAAATCAAATGGGTTCAAAACTGCTGACACGAAGGACAAAGTGCATGCTCTACAGAAGAAACGTCGACTACATTGGCTCGGCCATATCGAGCTAATGGACAACAACGATCCAGCCAAGAGGAGCTTCGAATCCCAGCCCCCAGGTTCGAGACGACAAGAAAGACCGAACCTCCGTTTTAAAGACCAAGCCATCGGGGATGCCAGAGCGCTTGGTCTGGACAACTGGAAGCAGCGTGTTCGGGATCGCAGAGGGTGGAAGGCTGCCGTACCTCAGGCAGGGACTCTTCACGGGTCGGAAGCCCGTTGAGGAAGTAAGTAAGTGAGAAAAGACTGGAAGCCATCACGCTTTTGGAAATCACTTTAATGTGTGAGACTTAAGTGATTCAACGATCTACAATACTTGCGGAGAAGGCAAAGATACTAGTGAGCATTTTCTTTGTAAATATCTTGAGATTGCTCGAATCAGTCTCCAGGTTCTGAAGCGGATTTACTTAAGTGCTTAAAATTGCTGAAAAATACGAGTTAATTACTGGGGTAAACATTTAATTTTCTGTCTAAAAGAGCAAGAGACAAGTTTTTGAGACCGACAAAAAAATTAACAACGAAAGTAGCAGCCACCTTCGCTTATATACTCAGGGCTGGTCTGAGGTCCGATTGCATAAGTCAGCGCATAGTAAAGCTATATTTTCCCCGTGCTTAAAAATCAGTTTGCTTGAGTTGAAGCGCACTTCTTCTTGGCTTTTCCAATTCAAGGCGAAATTCATCATCATCATCATCAAATTAAAGAGACACCCTCACCAAGCTATGAATGAGGCGTTCTTCAGTTCAGTTATCCCTTTTGAGGCTTTAAGCAGTGATTTAGCTCTGTCTTAGCAATGTTGCAGTCGGAAACTTTTGTGTGTTTCGTTTTATTTTTCTTCTTCATGAATGTTCCTTTCAGACGGAGTTGGTGTTGCTTGGTGATCGCTTTTCCTAAGATCACGCAACTGCCCGCCATATGGTACTTAATCAATAAAATGTCGGCTTTTTTAACGAACATGGTACAAAACCTGATTAGACAATCGGCTTACTAATAATCAAACACTAATGTCGACTATTAGTTGACTGCCAGTACCAATAAATAATTTGACCTCCACCTTTACTAGTGCGAAGACTTTTTTTTTGAATCTATTAGATTTGCTGTCAAATCTATTTGTCAAAACATCTGATATTGTTTTCAAACAGAGGTACTTTGAGAATAAGGTGAAAAAATTAAGTTATTAAACATGAATTCAAGTCGGGACGAAGATATTTTTATGGATCTGATGCTAGTTGACGAATCGGCAAGGGAAAAATTATAAAAAACCAATTGACCCATTTTTAAAATATGACGATCAGGAGTTCTTTGGGCACTATAGGTTTATTGATTGTTGTTGGTATATAGTAATCGGTAAACAGTTTAAAATTATTAATAAATTTAACAAACCGACGGTGTCCTAAATATTGCGGAAATCGTTCGAGAAGAGCTTGCTCCACCGACGAATCGCGGAGGTGCACTTTCGGTGGAAACCATAGTCAACAGACGAAACCAAATGAAGCAACAAATCGGTTCTGTATGTCAAGATTTGATTTCTGTCAATGTGACTTGTGTTTTTTCGAAATTTATGTGACACTGTGCTTGGTTTTGTGTAGAAAACAAATGTTGCAACATATGCGGAAGGCCTACCAGAAGTTCTGATCGCATCAAGTATGTTAGGAAATAACTTGGAAAATTTGGATCCCATTCGGAACGGAAAATGTACCTAAATGTACACACTTCGAATTACTTCGATATACGTTCAGTTAAACACTATTTTGTACAAAAGAAAACTGTTTGAATTTGTATCTTTTCCTGCTCTAATTGGACTATTTCTTCATGCTTTGTATTTTTCATATATATACATTTTTATTTGATAAAGCCGAACAACAAAAATCGTACCTAATTGCTCCGACTAACACTATTTACTCCAAAATATATTCCTATACGTTTATTTGATACAAAAATAAATGAATGCACGGCAACATTCCGTTGCAGAATGAAAATTAGAGTTAATGTTAGACATAAACATGGCTTTCTGACCGTTAACATTGAACCCTACAGTTAACGATTATCCGACAACTAAATTTGTTTATTGGTACAGCGATTTAAGAAAGTGTAGAGACTGACGAACCTACTTCAAAACAGAATACGGTCGCATTTTGCACTTTCCCGGATTTGACCCAACAAAATAAACAGATGACATTTGAAAATTCGAATTTGATCATCTTCTCAAACTTCCTCTAGTGTTTCTGAAAATCATGTACACGTTCGGTAAAATTTTCTGCTTCTGGAAAACTAAATGCTGTACTTTTCTGTTCACACATATTTTAAATTTTCGCATCAAGATAATAAAACCAAACAATATATTCGGTGGAAACTTTAAATTCTGATGAACAATTCGCTAAAAATCAAATTGATTTGAACGATCACTCTGTTCTAACGAACTCGTGCGGGTTCTGACGAATATATCTCTGACCAGTTCGATGAGAATCCTTAAATTTGTTTGTATGGATTACACTTCGACCTAAAGGAACTTTTGTGCTAAAAGTCAGAGATATTGCTTAGGAAAGTAGCGCTTCTACTGTTCTAATGTAGCTGATGATGCGATGAGCAGAAAGATTCTTAGTAGCGACCACTGACCACTGAATTACTTCTCTAAGAAAAGTTGTCCTTCTTACGGAATAAAGGGCCGGGTACTGGCATATAACCGAGATAAGACGAAACCGCTTCGGCACTCTGGTGAGTCGACTATTTTAAGTTTGTGGAGGTGATATCTCAATCTGTGATGGTCGGTTAGGTCGGTTATAATATTGCATTGTTTCTGAAGGATTGTATAGCCTTTTCGGTCAGTCTAAGACCTGGGATGCTTTTCCAATAGAAGATGCACATGTTGTGTTCCCAGCTTTTTAATTTCAGATTAATGGCTGATTTGTTTATTGGACAAAAAGGCTCGGGTCCTATTAACGTCGGTCTCCGAGCCTCTTCTAGCTAATTCGTCAGCTTTTCCATTTCCCTCGTGTCCGGGAACCCACCAGATTTTCGTCTTGTTCCTGGTACTGAGTGCCTGAAGGGTTTGAAAGTAGTGCAGTACTGATTTGGAGTAAATAATTGACGAGCTAAGGGCTTTTATAGCTGCTTGAATGTCCGTGAATACATGGATATTTAATACCTGAGGTTTGAATTAGGTTTGCGCATTCCTTAATGGCATGGAGCTCTGACTGCAATACATTGGGACTTTTTCCCATGGATATAGAGACAGTTTTACTAGGACCATAGATACCAGTACAAACTCCAGAGTCCATTTTTGAACCATCCTTATACCACATTAGGCCATTAGACCCATGCTTCTCTGTTTATGATTTCAGTAGAGAAACCTTTGTTCTTAAGTATATCCTTGTTAGACTTTCCGACATATCCGTTGAAATCACTGCCAACAACCAAAAGCTCTTCCTACAAGATGTTCTTGCTGTAGTTAAGGAAATCATGCATCTTTTTTCCCTTGCTTACACCCTTGAGTTTACGATGCATCATGGTTAATTCATTACCAAGTTACTCTGCCACAAGGACGATACCATATCAACACCGTTTTTACACAGTTCCTTTCCACAGTAAATCATCATGTTACCTGTTGTTCTTCGTCCAAGTGAAGCGCCCAATTTCTGGTATTTCGCTATTGCATTTCTTGATCACACGAGATGTCGAATTGCCTTCTAACCATCATCTCTTCCGGGTAGTATCTGCTCATATTTCCAACGATCCAAATCCCAACCCTTAAGTTTTGTCTCAGTCTTTGCACTATTTCCATACCCCAACTTCCTCCAATGTCATTGACATCGCGGCGTCACTTGCTTCTTTCACAACTTCTAACATATTCAAATGTACATACTTCCACTACTGTATCCTGCATCCATGAACTACTTGCTTATTGACGCCTTCTGTCTTAATGAGATTTCCACTTCAAAACTTAAAAAAAATATATATATAAATATATGAATTTCTCTTGGGCTGTGACTCTGACTGTGTTTTATTGCAGAGCAAATTTCACTTATAATTAAAATTTTTCGCCATTTTTGATTCAGGAAACCACTTCTTCGTTCCCAGTACTACTAACATTTTTTTTTATAAGTTCAATTTATAGAAACAAGTGTTGGCTCTCGCCACCAGTCCTAATGACTGCAATCAACAGAAAATGACACAAAACTTGCAAAGCATAGCAATGCCAACAACAGCAACACTAGCTGCAAGTATAGCTTTCAATTAAAAGTTACTAAGAAAATTTGGAAAATATTTGCTCAAAATAAAATATTTGCCAATAATAAAAGCTTCTATTCCTAAAGAAGGATATGTATTTTCTTTTTTCACTCAAAACAAAGAAATTCCTTTTTGAATTATGAAAACTCAAGACAAGTTGTATACATACCTACTGCGGTCTAATATTACAGCTACAGCTGACTTGCTACAGTAAGTATTTCTCTTTGGATGTAATTCGCAAAGTTAAGGGTAGAGAGTCTTGAAAATAGTTCTTAGCTTCTAATGGAATGTCAATTAGAGCGTTATTACAAAAAGCTTCATGCCGAAGTAAGTGTTTGCTTAGAAAATAGGAATTCTGTGAAATCGGATTTAAGTTTGAAAAGTCTTAAAAGCAAACTGATTGTGAACATGTTGAGACAAATTTTGTGCAGCAATTGGGACACTTATGTAAGTTGTAGGGGAATTGAATTACTCTTAACTTATCATATGTTGGCAGTAGGTATGAGGCGGGTAAACTGGTCATCAAATAGTGTCTAGAAGAAGGAGTAAATAGAGCCCATTAACACTAAAGCATGGGAGTTTAATTCGGACTTTTGGCGAGGAATACCATTTTAGTGAGCAAATAAAACTTGAAAAATAATAACTTTCACTCTTTATAAAGGGTGTTTTTTTTAGAGGTTGGTTTTTCAAATAGAGATAAAACTGACATTTTGTGGTCGAATCTGGCAAATCTAATGTCATTTATGTTCAGTTTGGTTTGCCATTTCATCGTGAACAGGTTGTCAAATGAACAACGCTTGCAAATCGTGCAAATTTATTTCGAAAATAATGGTTCAGTTCGCGAAGCTCCGTTCATTTTATGGTCGGCATAATCGTCCATCAGAGCGATTTACGTTTACTCTATGTAATAATACGCGCATCCACAGAGACGTCGAACCGAAGAAACAATTGCCGCTGTAGATCTAGCGTAGAGGAAGACCCGAATGAATTGACCACCGTGCACAGCAATTGGAGCTTTGTCCATCAACTTTATGGAAGATTTTGCGCAAAGACCTTACAAGTTTCAGCTTGTGATTTTGGTGTATGGGCCGAAAATGAGATTGATATCGATGCTGATTTTCATCGCAAAATTTTGTGCAGTGATGAGGCTCATGTTGGATTAAATGGCTACGTCAACAAGCAAAATTGCCGCATTTGGAATGAAGAGAGTCCATATGAGGCCCTTGAAACGCCATTACATCCCCAAAAACTGACTGCTTGGTGTGCTCAATGGTCTGGTAGAGTCATTGGGCCATACTTCTTCCGAAACGATGCTGGAGAGTCAGTTACCGTTAATGGAGACGGGTATAGAGCCATGATAACCGACTATTTTATTCCCGAATTGGATGGCATGAATGTGGATGAGATGTGGTTCCAACAAGACGGCGCCACATGCCACACAGCACACGTCCAAATCGATTTATTGAAGGGAACATTCGATGAGCGCATAATTTCGCGGAATGAACCTGTCAATTGGCCACCAAAATCGTGTGATTCGGCACCATTGGATTATTTTCTGTGGGGGACCAGAAACGTTAGGGGACTTGGAAGCCGACATTCGTTACGTTATTGCCGATATACAGCCCCAAATGTTTGAAAAGTGGTTGAAAATTGGACCTCTAGACTTGTTTTTATTCGAACCAGCCGCGGCGGGCACATGCCCGAAATCATATCTAAATATTAATGGCATAAAATTATCCTTTCAATAAAGCCAAATTGATGGACATTAAAAGGATTTTTTTGTGTTTTATTTCAATTCGAAGTTCTATACCTCTAAAAAAAAACACCCTTTACTTCCACAACTTGCACATCATGAACCCCAATTTCGAAGTCGACTTCATCCAATTGAAGGAACATTTTGGTCAAATCAATTGACATTGCATCGAAGAACTTCCTGTTGGTGACATTTAATACAATAAAAAACAATTCACACAGAAATTTGCAAGAAATTTCCATGTCAAATTATCACAATATCGTATCTGGAACGCAGTTCTCATTTGCAACTGTAAAACTCCTCGCTATTTATTTCACAGTTTGTTTTCAATTTGCATTGGAAATTGTTTCTCAGCAGTACTCCCCGCAAATGGAAAAGGATATTGACAATTGAAAAACGGTGTCGTCGTCGTATCGCGTAAACTTTTCACAAACGAAGACAAAGAATCGCCGGGTGCAGGAGCAATGCAATCAATAGAAACTCCAATAAACAGTACGCACCGCCCCAGCTGAATGTGCAGAGCAAAAAATCAAAAAGGTTTCAGCACCATCTGTACTCGTACTCGTCCTCGTACTCGTAGTGTAGTTTGCAGTTTACTTTTTAAAAAGTTAAATGCAAAAACTTTCCCACCTCCAGTCCAACTTGCGGATGCAAGGAAACAGCCCAAAAAATAGATAAGAAAAGGTACTCGCAAACATCTTCAAGGCCAAACAGCATGCACTATAAAATATCCATTAGTATTCACTTGAACCTAAAGAGATACAAAACATTTGACTACAATCCACCCGGTTGGGGGGGGGGGGGGCATGGAATCGTTAAAGGTGGTTTGCAGAAAAGTTGCCCCTAGTTCCCTGTAGTTGCACGCTATAAGAAGATAAAAAAAAAGATAACCTAAACCAAGTAGTCTGAATTCGTTTTTGTATTCTGTGAACCTTAGTTGTTTGGTCTGACTTTGAATTAGTTTAAATGGCGACTTCGTCATCACGTGTAAAACTTATTTTGATGAAGTGCGAATATATGTATATAGATTGGTGGATTAAATTGTGAGCTTGCTTTGCATTTAGATAGATGTCTAGAAGATCTAAAGAGATGTGATAAGTTGGTTGAAAGTTCGACTGTGGTAAACATGAAAATAGATGCATGCCACACATTTTGTTCTTGACTTGGTTTCGAAGACCATGAAACACAACTGCCCTTCAAGTGAAATTCATCCTAAATGCCTCCGTTCAGGAAAACAAAGTGAATTCGAGAGAACTGTAAGATCCAATGACTGCAAACTTCACAATATGAGTCAAGTCGATAGACGGAGAAGTGAACTTCGAGGTTTGTGGTTGTATTTTGGGATTGAGTTTGAGTTGAATAATATTACAACTGACATTGGACATATCCATATTATATTCCCTGCAATCAGAGTAGCCTTTGTTCTGACATCTGAGTGGCAGTAATTAATTTGCCCTAAGGAACTGCATGTTGCTTTGGTCAATTTTATGCAGTCCAAGGTGAAGAATATGAATACTTCGTATTCTATGGAAAATGGTACTTCTACAGCACTATCTCTCTGCGACAAATGCTCTGCTTAGAGATTGGAAAAAAGTCTGAGGAAAGAACTTCAGCGGTATAGCCTGAAAGAGAGATGACGGAAGGGGAACGTAATCTGAGCAAAGAATTCAGAAAATTGCAAAAAGAAAAAAAGGGCCACAACCGTTCAGAATATTTAAGATCTGAGATGAGCCAAGACATGTTTTTTTTGTTTTTTTTGTAGGAGGTTGCTACTATCCGATGAAGCGCTCAGACACAACTAGAGGTCCATTGTACTACATTTCGAAGAAAAACGAGAAGGAGCTTCAGTGGTGCAGAGCTTAGATAGAGAAAGAGAAAGTGCAGAGAAAGTGTTCCTGTAAGGCTTCAAGAGGCGTTAAATCGCATGATCTTGGCGGCCAACTCACAGGGCCATTTTTACAGGTAAGCTGCTCACCAAATTCATGTTTCACGAGCTGTGTGGCATGTGGCACCGTCTTGATGAAACCACATGTCAAACAAGTTCAACTCAGCCAACTGGAGCAAAAAAAAATCGCGTAATATGGCTCGGTATGGTTCGCCGTTGACAGTTTGAAGAAAAATGGACCGATGATGCCACCGGCACATAAACCACACCAAACTGTATTTTTTTCGGGATGCATCGGTAATTCTTTTAAGGCATGTGACTGTTCATCACTCCAGATGCGACAGTTTTGCTTAATACGTATTCGTTGAGCCAGAAATGTACCTCATCGCTGAACACAATTTTTCGATAAAACAGCGGATTTTCACATTTTTCACAGAGCACGAATTTTGATTATAAATTTCAATAATTTGCAATCGTTTGTCGTTTGTTAGTCTTTCCATGATTAAATGGCAGAGTATATTGAAAACATTTCACTTTAACAGATGACGTTTGGACGCCATTACTAACCAGTGTTTGCATTATGGTGGGTGCAGTGGCTTAGTGGTTAAGTGCGTTGGGCCACTAAGCGAGAGGTCGCTGGTTCAAATCCCGACCTGTACCACCTGAAAATTTTTTATTCGCTGCCCCACCTCTTGCGAACGTCTGACAAAAATCCAAGAGTAAGAAATATCATGAGAAACTTCTCAAAAATAAATTGCCGTTCGGAACCGGAATTAAAACGTAGGTCCCTCCATTCGTGTCAAAAATATAACTTCGCACAAGCAATGGTTGGAGAAGCTAGGCTTTAGGTCGTGTATGGGCCGTTTACGCCTAATATTTATTTTTTTTTTTTTTTTGTTTGCATTATTATCGGATACGTTCCCTGACGTGATAAGTGAAACCTAAGGGCGTGGGTAAGATAAGCGCTCGGGCTACAGTAAAACTAAGCAAAACTGAATCGTTCGTATTCATCGTCAAAATCAAAATACCAAAATTAAGACCTTACCGTCTAAGGAACACAAAGTGCAGATAGCATGTATAGCTTCTCCATACCTGAGGCCGCGGGTTCGGCCAATGCCCACTTATGAATCTCTGCGCAAAGCAGAGCCGAGCTTAGAGAACACCTGTATTTGGAACCACATTCGACGTATGTGTATATTACAACCATAGTACCTGGTTATCCGGTATGTCTTAGAGAATCTGTATGCTGATATGCAAGTCTCTTTGGACACAGTTAATGGTGACCAGATGAGAACAGTTTAGCTGAAAGTGAAAGTGCTTTAAGCGGTCGTTTCAATTTTTGATGACTCGGTCCAATATGTGCGTCTTAAGTGTTGGTCTTGAGATCGTCCAAAGTGGTTTGATTATTAGCGTAGGCTAAGGACTGGAATTTAGAACTTCGAGCGTTGCGCATCGTTTGTATGGCATGTAGCGCCGTCGTCGTGTCAGAACAACAGCTCGGATCTATCGATATTGTTGAGCTCTGGCCACAGAAAGACGGTTAACATCGCTCGATACTTGAAACCGTTGTAGGTAACAGTGCCTTCCTCGTTTCGAAAGAAAGAAACTCCTTTGAGCCCTAATGTCATAAACCGCACCAAATAGTCAATTTTTGTGGATGCATTGATGATTGGTCGAGCTCTGGTGGATTGTGTTCGCTCCAATAGAGCTAATTTCGCCTGTTGACATAGCCGCTGAGCCAAAAATGGACCTCATCTGAGCAGATGATTTTTTAGCCAATACCGGGATGTCCGGCAAACATTTCCAGTGCCTCAGGGCGCTATATTTGGTTGTCCGGCTTCTATTCTTTCATAGGCACATTCTTATAATGTAGAAGTCAACCCGCAAAATAAAAGTGGTTGACTCCCTAGCGATGCCCAATTTCCGCTTTATCAAAATGTCTGGGTCTTCTGGGATACCGGCCGCTACTGGGGCTATGGTAAAGAGTGTACTCACGCTCAAACTTTTCTACGGTGCGACGAATTGCCTGCACACTGAAAGCGTGATGATACTTTCGTGTGGGTTCCGAGTCAAGGGAAAATATTGGGGTATGAGACGGCTGACGAGCTGGTCAGACTTGGATCTGCTCTCAATGTATTACTGGCGGAGGAAGTTAATCCCCCACTACGATCCGTGAAGAGAGCAATTTTCTTGCATTTAGCATTGGAGGCTGGAACAAATTCGACCACCTGAATTTGACGAGTTTTGCATTATTTTAAGGAATATGTAACTCGCTGGAAGGCAGATCCTTATATATAAGCTGGCAATAAGTATGACGTATGCGGACCGCCTGGGATACACCTCAATACCAACAACCGTAGTAGGCTGGGCACTTATGACCGTGGAACAGTGTTCCATTTTTTTTTTTTTTTTTTTTTTTTTTTTTTTATAATGTACGCGCACTAAAGGGACTTTGGATACCCGTATAATGAAGTGACACAGTGCGGGCATTAGGGAAATGAAGGATTAGAGAAAGGGAGAAACCGATGCACGTTGGTTTTAAATGTTTGTAAATTATAATGCAAAGGAAAAACAGAGCGTGGTAGAGCATTCCACATTCGTATTGTACGGTTGAGAAAGGAATCTTTATATTTCACAGTACGTCCGAAAACAGACTTAAGGGTAGACTGATGTGCATTCCTCGCAAGGCGAGTATTGCGGTTGAATTGCTGTAGGGGTGGAATGCAACTGGCTATTTCATTTGAGCACTTGTGGTGGAAATACCGATAAAACAATGACAGGCAGGAGACATTACGACGATGACTAAGAGAGTCAAGTGATTTCGCGATGTCTCTATCGCCAATAAGTTTTACCGCACGTTTTTGGATCCTGTCAAGTAGCTCCAAATATGTTATTGGTGCACCAGACCAGATATGAGCGTTGTACTCAAGTTTTGGGCGAATAAACGCCTTGTAGATTCTAGCCAGATCAGAAGGGGTGAAATATTTCTTGCATCGCTTTAGGGAGCCTAGACATTTCGCAGCGTTCTTGGCGACATCAAATATGTGGTCATTCCAACGAAGGTTGTCATTAACACACATACCGAGAATGGAAAGTCTTTCGGTTTCAGCGATGCAAGTGCCATTCATGGATAATGGCAGAGAATTAGGGGTTCGCTTCAATGACAGCAGACAGCATTGCGTTTTGGAAGCATTAAATTCCACTCTGTTGGTTTTACCCCATTTAAGAATGCTGTCAAGATCGGAATTCAATGAGCTTAACATACGTTGCCGTTCCAGTTCAACGCCCGAAGATGAGGGGCGTTGCCCAGGAAACGAATATGTAAAGCTGAGGGTACTGTCATCAGCAAAGGAATGGATTGGATTAGAAGTGACAGACAGGAGGTCATTGATAAAAATGAGAAAGAGAATCGGAGACAAAACAGAGCCTTAAGGGACACCAGCATTTATTTGGTGAGTTGCAGACTTGAAACCGTCCAAAACAACTTGTATTGAACGAAAGGTAATTTCTAATCCATTGAAGAAGGGTAACATCGATCCCAAATGCACGCATTTTCGACAAGAGAGCTTGATGCCAAACTCTGTCAAATGCCTTTGAAATATCAAGCGCAACGACCTTGCTTTCACCACCATGGTGAATAGATTGGTTCCACTTTTCGGTTAGATATGTCATCAAATCACCAGTGGATCTGTTTTTGCGAAAACCGTACTGCCGGTCATTAAGAAGTTTTCGGGATTCGAGATATTTCATAAGCTGACGATTTATCAGCGTTTCCATGACCTTGGAAAGAAGGGACGTGAGTGCAATTGGTCGGTAAGAGGAGGGAGAGGAAGATTCGCCTTTTTTTGGGACGGGCTGGACAAATGCTGTTTTCCATCTTCTCGGAAAGAGCCCTGAAGAATAGGACAGATAGAAAAGCTTCCGCAGTGGTTTTGCCAGCACGGAAGAAAACCTCTTCAGAACTATAGGGGAAATACCATCTGGGTCAGCGGATTTGTGAATGTTGAGATCTTGAAGTACTCTTGCCACAGTACGGGTGGGGAAGTGGATTTGTCCCATGGAGTGTTCTACGCGCTCGACTACAGGTGGAGATAAAGCACAATCTGGCAGCGTTGAGCTAGCTGCAAAATGAGCAGCAAGTAGATTGGCTTTATCCAAAGAGCTGATAGCTGGAGTGCCATTGTAAATGAGTGTCGGGATAGATGACGAGGCCGAATTTTTAATATTCTTAACAAACGATCAAAAGCTTTTACTACCGGTGGGACTTTGTAGTATTTTTTGCCTCAACTTTTGGTCGTAGGAGAATTTGACACGATTAATATGGGCATTGCAGTCATTTCTGGCTCGTTTTAACTTTTTTCGGTTTTCCTCAGTTGGGTTTGCCTTAAATGACCGAAAAGTTGCCTCTTTAGCCCTGATAGCTTCTTTACAGCTCAAGTCACACCAAGCGTTTTCCTTAGGTCTGATACACTTTATCCTGTTAGGGATAAAGCGTTTCATACCCAGGTGAATTAAATTTGTAATCATATCGGCAGCGGCATCCACGTCGTTGTTGAGGAAGCACAACGACCAGTTCTTTGCGAAAGTCGGACTTTAACTAAGGCTAGATATCGCCCACTAGGCAAGTATTTGGTTTTGACCTCTCTGGTATCTCAGCTATAAAATTCAACAACATCCTTTCTTTCTGACAAAAAGAAGTAATACAACATCGCTCAAACGTTATAATTGCAGTCGCTTTACCTAAGCAATTGCTTCAAGTACCTAAATACCACAATAAATAGTTAAGCTTTTGTAGGTTATAAATAGTTGCCGACCCCCTATATCAGCTTTTATTGTCCCGGGGGTCGCAGTGGGCCAACTAATCTAACCTATCTCAACGTCACACTTTAAGTGGAATTTAAAAGCCCGCATCTATTTTCTTTCGGTTACCTCTCATTCCCCAATTCGCGACAGCGACAGCAGCATTTTAAATTCCTATCACCTCACATAATCAAGCGAAAGTAATTTGCTATGGAAAACCACCGATACAGCCCCATCTTTGCAGTCATTCAGAGTATACTATATCTATTACCACGGATACGGATACCGTTTTACCCATCACATTTGCCCCATCATAACGAAAGTTTCGACACAAAATGGTGTCCTCCGGGCCGACAGTTTCCTCTATGGACTGCAATAGAATTAACTGGCCCTCGGCGTGAAGCTGATAATGATGATGATGTTGTCATGCTTTTGCTCTGCTAAAACTAAGGAAAAACAACTACCAGTCGCATTGCCTGAGGATTATAATTCTGGTATCTGTGAACAAAATGAGCAAGGTTCACAGGCGTATTAGGCCAGTAGGGACACAAACAAACAGCACAACATTGCCTGTCCGCACCAGAAACTCCCAGCAAAAGGTTCACTTCATATTCTCCTTCAATGGTTGAAAATTCGCCAATTTGGCAACAAACATACGCTTTACAAAGGGACGATGCGATGTGATGTGATGTTCGTGCTGCTACAGTTGATGATGATGGTTATGATTACAATGATGATCCTTTCAACTACACACAGGCACACACCTACACAGATACACACACACGTAGAACATCCTAAATTGGGAAACTTCATCTCGAAGTAATTCTGTATTCTCAACCATATTCCGACTTCCATAATGGCGTATTCAATTTCGAATGACATTTGGAATTCCTCTCACATACTCGTACACTCTTTCTCCGATGGTTGTGTGTTTTTTTTTTTTTTTTTTTTAAGAGAACGACCATCAGGGCAACGCTGCCTGTAACACTTCAAATCTAAGCATGGTGTGAACTTCAACAAAACAAAAAACAAAAAAACAACTCACATCTCTATAGTATAACCGAAGGAGTATGTATGTAGCAAAACAAGTCACGTATGTTTTTTTTGTAAAAGAAAAAGAAAGTGTTTCGTTTCGTTTCGTTTGCTTTTTGTGTCATTTGTTTGGGTTCTTTCTTTGGAGATCCTTGCACGGATATCTACTCTTAGTATAAGGACTATTCGGTGCACATCAGAAAGTCCTTACTGCCAAAAAGAAAATTGTTTAAAGAAATTTCCCTCCTCCTCGAATACGAATACGAATAAGTGGAATGAGATGGAGATAGCAAGGAAATCAGAAAAAAAAAAGAAACAAATCGTCATCGAGGACGATATACATTTTCTTGTTGTGCATACTTCAACGTAGTACCGCTGGCGTATGTGGAACATTTTGAAGTGTAATCTACACCTGCTTACCTGTGTGTAGGGAATCAAAGTGAGCATTATGCCGGAGATGGGTGTTTATTGGTAGAAAATTAGTTTTTCAACAGCATTTGACAATGACGATTTCGGTGTGCGCATAGAGATTTGGTAGGATTAGGCTTATTGGCTGCCGCAGGACCAAAATAACTAATAGATCGGCGAAGACAATGTTGGTTGGTTTTATATCCGTGTTAGAAGGGATCTCATTGCATTAGAGGTTTCATTTCGAGAGAGTGTTGAGTAGCAAATGAGAATGGGAAGCATTGATGCTAAAATAAGGGATAGGGTTGGTATGTGGCCTGACTTTAAAGGTTTTCGGGTTGATCGAGATATTGAATGGGTACTTAGATTTGGAATATAATATAAATATTAACAGCTAATGGAGTATCAGAGTGATGAAGCTACAGTTATTTTGTTTAACCAATTATCGATGTTGCAGTTCTCCTGAGTTCGATCTTATTCTATCTCCATAGTGATAGAAGTACATTGGGCACCATTAAATGCTTTTATTAAACCAAGGCAATGTACTCCATAACAAAGCAAGAAAAGTCACCAATAGAAGCTTTTCTTTAAGGTACTACTATTGCTTTCTCCTTAAACTGGACGAAGTCATATTAGAGAGACTATAACGGGTGATCCAAGTAGAGATACTTTTTTCAATAGCCTTTTTTGACAGATATTGTCATGTTGTTTTTGTTTAGTATTGTTTGGCATTTCATAATTGAAAGACTTACGCGTGAACAACGTTTACAAATTGTTCAACTTTATTATGAAAATTCACGTTCTGTGAGGAATGTGTTTCGTGCACTTCGCTCAACTTATGGTCAACATAATCGGCCTACTGAGCGTACTATTCGCAACACCATCACCCATTTTTAGACCAAGCATTCATTATTGGATAATATTCGACCGAATAGACAACGTCCAGCACGCTGTGAAGAAAATATAGCGGCCGTAGCTGAGAGTGTACACGAAGACCGTAGAGAGTCGATTCGGCGCCGTTCGCAGCAACTCGGACTGACGTATGGAACGACTTGGCGCATTTTACGTCAAGATATTAAATTGAAAGCGTACAAAATGCAGCTTGTGCAACAACTGAAGCCGCTCGACCTTCCCAAGCGACATCGCTTCGCACTATGGGCTCTTGAAAAGTTCCAAGAAGATCCGACGTTTTCGAGGCAAATTTTGTTTAGCGATGAGGCCCATTTCTGGCTCAATGGGTATGTAAACAAACAAAATTGCCGCATTTGAGACGAAGAGCAACCTGAAGAGATTGAAGAACTGCCACTTCATCCAGAAAAAACAACGGTTTGGTGTGGTTTGTGGGCCGGTGGAATCATCGGTCCATATTTCTTTAAAAATTATGCCGGTGCGAACGTAACCGTCAATGGCGACCGTTATCGTGCCATGATAACCGACTATTTGATGCCTGAAATTGAAGCTCGTGATCTCGGCGACATTTGGTTTCAGCAAGACGGCGCCACTTCCCACACATCGCGTCAATCAATGGACTTATTGAGAGAACATTTCGGTGAGCACATAATTTCACGTTTTGGGCCGGTCGATTGGCCACCAAGATCGTGTGATATCACACCGTTAGACTTTTTCCTGTGGGGATATGTAAAGTCAAAAGCTTATGCCGACAAATCCGCTTCGATTCAGGCCTCGGAGGAAAACATCACGCGTGTCATTCGCCGGTTACCAGTCGAAATGCTCGAACGAGTGATCGAAAATTGGACTCAACGGATGGACCATCTGCGACGTAGCAATGGCCAACATTTGATAGACATAATCTTCAAAAAATAAATGCCAAAGAATGTTCTTTCAAATGATAATAAAGATTCTCCATTAAATTTGAATTTTCTGTGTTTTTTTCTTTAAAAAAGTAGGGAACCTCGAAATGGATCACCCTTGATATCGCATTGAGGATGCGTCAATGGCGACCGTTATCGTGCCATGATAACCGACTATTTGATGCCTGAAATTGAAGCTCGTGATCTCGGCGACATTTGGTTTCAGCAAGACGGCGCCACTTCCCACACATCGCGTCAATCAATGGACTTATTGAGAGAACATTTCGGTGAGCACATAATTTCACGTTTTGGGCCGGTCGATTGGCCACCAAGATCGTGTGATATCACACCGTTAGACTTTTTCCTGTGGGGATATGTAAAGTCAAAAGCTTATGCCGACAAATCCGCTTCGATTCAGGCCTCGGAGGAAAACATCACGCGTGTCATTCGCCGGTTACCAGTCGAAATGCTCGAACGAGTGATCGAAAATTGGACTCAACGGATGGACCATCTGCGACGTAGCAATGGCCAACATTTGATAGACATAATCTTCAAAAAATAAATGCCAAAGAATGTTCTTTCAAATGATAATAAAGATTCTCCATTAAATTTGAATTTTCTGTGTTTTTTTCTTTAAAAAAGTAGGGAACCTCGAAATGGATCACCCTTGATATCGCATTGAGGAACTGCTTGAAACCCGACTGCATAAGACCTCTAGGCGTGAGGTTGCAAGTCCAGTAGAAACTGTTGCTTTCCTAAATCGTTTGAACCGACATAAGGTAAAGTTATTGCTTCTATTTCTGTTAGGCCTTCGGTAGCTACGAGTACTTACCTAATCATTAAGCAAATGTCCATGTTTTTTAAAGAAGTTGTTATTTTACCAGATAAGCAACAAACGTAAACGTGTCATTTTCTTAAACTTCCTTAGAACTTAATTTCGGATTCCTGTGCTCTGAAAACAAATCTACAATATTTCTTATAAATGCTTTAAGTTGTCTTGCAAAGTAACAACTTTCTATTTAAGAGCTTGCCTCGACATGCTGTCACAACCAGTACCAACCCCGTACTGCTATGGCGAAATAATCCAATGGTGTCAAATCACACGATCTTGGTGGCCAATTGACAGGTCCATTCCGCGAAATTATGCGCTCTTCGAATGTTTCCTTCAATAAATCGATTGTGACGTGCGCTGTGTCGCATGTAGCGCCGTCTTGTTGGAACCACATCTCATCCACATTCATGCCATTCAATTCGGGAACAAAATAGTCGGTTATCATGGCTCTATACGGGTCTCCATTGACGGTAACGGACTCTCCAGCATCATTTCGGAAGAAGTATGGCCCAATGACTCCACCAGCCCATAGAGCACACCAAACAGTCAGTTTTTGTTGATGTAATGGCGTTTCAAGGGTCTCATGTGGATTCTCTTCACTCCAAATGCGGCAATTTTGCTTGTTGACATAGCCATTCAACCTCGAAAAAAAACACCCTTTACTTCTAAAGAACATTTTATCGAAAACGTATGATTTGAAAATAAAATAATGATTAAGATTTTCCTACGGCGGAGCTTGCAACCCAAAACCAATCGAAACTTTGGCAATATTAAACGTGTAAGCCCGCTTTTAACAAATAAAAGTATTTTTCTCAAAAGTAACTTTCATATCTCGTGGAAGTGTACCCCAAATATTCTACGATGGATTGTACATAGCAGTTGTGAGACCAGTGATCACATATGGGGCAGTGGCATTGGCGAAATGAACAGGTATCGTCACAACGAGAGAATCTCTCAATAAAGTGCAAAGACTGGCGTGCCTATGCATCACCGGCGCAATGCGTACATGCCCAACCGTTGCAATGGAGGTGCTATTGGAACTAACTCCCCTACACCTCATTGTCTGAGAGGCGGCGGACAAAACTATTCCAAGAATAGTAAAAGAAAGAACTGAAAAGGATAAATGCATCAGCTCGAAAGAATATGATGCACCACTCGGAAAAAGTCTAATACAGACGGCTCGAGAACTGATGACGGAAAAGAAAAATGGCCAGAACCTTTCAGAATCTTCTAGATCTGAATAAGGCCAAGAAACTCTTGGGAGACTTCAATCTATAAAGATTTAAGGCACGCATCAGTTCAGCATATCAAAAATAACCTACGAATCCTTACAGGTTTCCTAACGACCTGTAGAAAACTCAGGGAACACCTAAGGAAGATAGGGATATCAGATGAAGGTCTGCAAAGAGTCCCCAGAAACTGCAGAACACATACTGAAATCCTGTGGGGCACTGCCCTAAAAAAGGTTTAAATATTTGTAAAAAACACCAAATTCAAGAAAAAGAAGTAACCAACCACCGATCCACTGGTTATTCTCAGATTCATAAAAGAAACTGGACTGGATGGTGTGCTCTGAGTAGGTTTTCCTTTGCCAAGGCTAAAGCCAGAGCAAAAACACTCCAACATAGTTCCTGGAGAATTATAAATACAAAAACCATCATCGCAACGGCTTATTTGGGAGCTGTGAAAATCTGAGCTCTTGCGCGATGAATATGTTTTAACCCTTAATAGATTTCAACGTTCCACAGCTAATCTTTAGGTTAGAAAATGGTCCATTGTGATACCACGTGGATCTATGCTTTCCTTCTCTACTCGTTAAGATATAAACATTTTTAGATAGCAAAGGAAATTTGTAATATTGAAAGTGAATAGATCTTTGAGATCGACATGGAAGAAGGTTTTTAAGAGAAAGCAAAGCTTATCCCAAATACGAAGAATGTGCAATATGGTCTCCTCTTCCTTACCCGTACATGCAGCTTCAGCAAAAGCCTCGTTGAATTGTTGTTAAACCTATTGACGTCCTGCAGTTCCCTGGACCCAGCATAGGTGAATGTTAACTGCTGCGCCATCTCTTTTAGAGAGGATTGGCAGTCTAAAGCTACTAAAGAGCTTCAAGAAACTGAGTCTAGTGATTTTGTCCAAAAATGTACGGATATCTTTAGCGAATATCACGTTTCTCCTTAGCCGAGATACAGCTTCTTTGATCGCCATGACTTCCGCCTGGAAAACCTAGTGAGAGACTGAGATTTAGTTCTTCATCAACCTCGTCGTAAGTTTTCGATCTATCGGTGTAGGCGACAGATAAGGGCTAAGAACTAAACCTATTGGGTTTTCAAGACCATACTGTTCATTACTCAACCAAATCGATTGTGTGCTAATCTTTTCTGACAACATTTTTGTTGCGACTCGATTCAGAGATCGACTGTTCAACAAGAAGGAGCTTAAAACTGCACAGAAGAAGAAAGTTAACGTTGGTCGCCTGTTGACATGTGTTCGAGCCTTAAGCCAAACCATTGCCGGTTTTACAATTGTCAAGTGGAGTAAACTTTTGCACGAATTTTTGTAATCGCTAGTAGTTAATTTTTAAAATGAGTATTTTTGCCTTTCGCCAGAACCGGGATTTTCTAATTTGTCAGTATCTCAATCATGCCTAAGCAGCCTTGAAGTAGCTAGGGCTTTCAACTGTGCATTCTACCTACCATACCCGTGAACGTATCGATCCAGAAAGTGGGACGAGAAGAGAGAGTAAGCAGTCTCCCAGTTTAAGGAAATCTAAGAGCCCCGCCATCGATTCGGAGGTTTGTTAAGAAAGCCCATCAACTGGCCCGTGGCTCTTAGACCGGAACGCAGGCTTTTCGAAAAAATCGAAGGAAGGGCACAAGTCCAGCCAATGAAGAACTAGTCTAAGCCCTGGGGCTTTACACCTGAAGCAAAGCTCTTCATATTCGAAGCTGATGTTTTTGTAACCAAGTTTGGCAGAAGATTAGCGTGCCCAATGACTGAGTCATGTGGCTCAACTACAGAAAGGCTATCCTTTATTTGAATAAATTATTTTAGCGACCTATAGTTTTAAGCAAAGTGGGTGCAATGGCTTAGCGGTTAAGTGCTTGAGACAACTGAGCGAGAGTTCGCCGGTTCGAATCCCGACCCGTACCACCTGAAAGTTTTTATTCGCTGCCCCACCTTTTGCGAGCGAAAGTCTGACAAACATCCAAGAGTAAGAACATTCATGAGAAGCTTCTCAAAAATTAATAAATTAAACTGTAGGTCGCTTCCATTCGTGTCAAAAAATATATCTTCGCACACACAGTGTTTGGAGAAGCTAGGCTTTGGGTCCTCTATGTGCCGTTTACGCCTAATAAATATTTATTTAAATTTTTTTTTAAAGTTTCAAATCGTTTCACTCAGATGCGGTGGTGAAGGATCATCAGTGGATTGTCTAATACACATCTCATCCTTATGGACACTTGCTTCAAAAGTGTTAGTTTATGACCGCCAACAAAATCTTCACTTCGACAACATTGTATGTGAAAGCCCATGGTCTGGCTGCGATTTAATCAAAAAAATGTTATTAATACTCGTCTGCAACTATTTATCTCACAAAAATGAGAACTTAAATTTGTAAAGAATAAATTGAAGGAGGGTAAAATGAAGTATTTAAACAAATACGTTTAGGTCAAAGCCTAACCCATCGACTTTACAGAAAACGATATCGTCTACATATTTTCCTATAATATCTTTTCTCATTTTCAAAGTTATTTGTGGCATGGCAAAAGCAACATAGTCACGATGACGACATTCGCAGACGAATAATTCAAAAATAAACGAAATTCATTTTAAATTATTATTTTAAGGAGTCCCAAAAGCAATATTGTGACATCAAACAGATACAGATACTCATACTATTTAATCCCTCATCAAAATCAAAACATCTTCATCTCAATATGTACTCGCCCTTTATCAATCCTAACCCTCCCAAATAGAAATACAAGAAAAAATCTAATGAACTGTCGGCAACATTAATCTTCGCAAAAGAAAAAATAACAAAAAAAAAAAAATAGCAAAAGAATTTTTATCTCATAAATCTTCCTCGAGAAAAATAAGCTCCCAGAGTAGCAAAACCTTTTCGCCATTCCATTGAATCCATGTTGTCGTAACACTTATCGCGTGTACGAATAATGAACGACGAACGACGAAGGACTAAAGCGTTAAGAACTCCTCTCTAATAGAATTACTCACGAAACGTGTATATATGTATGTAGAACGCGAAGGGCAAAAACAAAATCCAGCCAAAAGTAATTTAACCATAAACTAATAAAAGATTGACAATAAGAGAACAAAAATAATCGTTAAAAGCTTTTGCCAACACTTTCGCCTAACAAGCAACTAACCTCACTCTCAGCCAGCCACCACGTCCGAGTCCAAGTCCAAGTCCAAGTCCGTGTAGTCGTTCCTCCGTTGACTTTCCGAACCGTGGGGATACAAAAAGGTAAACAGGATAAAGTGTCCGAAACCCTATTTTCATTTCATTATAGGATAGCTCATTGCCGCTCTGCTGCTATGCGATGCTGTATGTGCATGGCAGGACGGTAAAGAGAATTTAGTTTTACTGAGCTGTCGTCCCATGTTGTTGGAGGATGCCTTCTCCATGTATACCCATCTCCTTGTATCCTTGGGTGTGTAGTTTTTCTTTAGAGCAAAATAAACTTTCAGTGTTAAAATGAAATGAGATGATGAAGATAGAAAGCGGTGGTCTCCGCCTCACTTTCATGCTTACTTAAGAAATAGGGGTTGAATCCTTGTTGCGGGACTTATCCCAGACACAACTTTTCGAGGTGAAATTACGAAATACTGTTCCTCTAGAGCTGGTGAGAAATAATTTACCAATGTCTAATAATAGTCAGCAGTCACCCGCACCGCTGCCGCTTTGACCTGTCAAGTCTGGCATCATACCATCAAGGAAGAAAATTACATTGCCATGGGGTGACACATTTAATCTGTGCGAACAATCCATTGCCATGGGGGAGGAGCAGGGAGGCTTTCTGTTTGGTGGACAAGATTTGGCATTAAGATGTAGAGCGAACAGAAAGTATGCGTGGCTCCTTCGTCATTATAAATAGCTCACAGAGTGAGAGCGGATTTATTTTGAAATTGGAGACGCTGCTGCCACCTTCGTCGTCACGTAGATACGGATGTAGATGGGTGTGTGTTGTGTGTCCATTAAATGTTATGACTTCATGTTCGGTGTAATTCACTGTGAAAGTTTGCATAAATAAAATTGTGCCTGTCACCAGCAGCACCACCCACAGAGTCTAATTTGGGAATGGCTCGAGGTAATCAGAGCAGCGTTTGATTATGATATACGATGCGCTGCGACGCTGGGGCGCTGCAATGTAAGAACCAAATTGGGTGGTATTGGGAAAATATTAATTTGATTCGACTACCGTTCCTTGGGGAAGATAGTGGAAATGGGGTCATCGTCATCGTTGCCATCTTCGTCCTCGTCGTCCTCGTTCGTTCTCGTCGTTCTCGTCGTTCCCTTTGTCATCGCAAGAAGAAACGGTTAATTCAATAGCCTAGGCTGAATTAAATTACAATCGATGGGATGGCGATGCAGATGGAGATGGGAGCGCGATTACTCCAAGGGGGTGGCTATTTATGACACCGATTGCAGCTGAAAGGTCGTAAATTGTAAAATGAGCTGGCACTGGGTGAGGGTGGATGGGGGACGGAGGACAATTTAAAACCTTGCATAGTAAATATTTGCAAGTGATTATCTAAAATGAATCTGATACGAAATTTATGTGAAGCATTTTAATGTGTGTTGGCAGATATTTTAATGTACATTTACATTACCGTTTCGGATTTATTTAATTAACTTTTATTAACTCTGTTCATTGTGGTATGGATGTGAACTTAAGAGTGATAATATGACTAAAATATTAGTTAGTGAGGCTCAAACTGTTCAAATGTTCGTGGTTTGTTTGCAATCTCTCAAAAAATATGCCGCCAACAATATAGAGCTCACAAGTTGTTACATTATCTTTATCATTCTATTTAAAATTGTTCGTAGGATCGTTTGTATGAAATGATAACTAAAAGAAGATGAGTATTAGAGTATTCATCGAATTTTAGGTTGCAGTCACGACAACAACAGCATGCGGCAAATGCCAAATGACTTGTGACAGATGATTTGTTAAAAATACAATAAAAAAAAACTCCAGAACTTTTAAGCATTGAAGATGTAAAGGGTGTTTTTTTAGAGGTTGCTTTTTCGAACAGAGATAAAACTGACCTTTTGTGGTCAAATCTGGCATATCTAATGTCATTTATGTTCAGTTGAGTTTGCCATTTCATCATGAACAGGTTGACAAATGAACAACGCTTGCAAATCGTGCAAATTTATTTCGAAAATAATGGTTCAGTTCGCGAAGTTTGCCGTAAGCTCCGTTCATTTTATGGTCGACATAATCGTCCATCAGAGCAATTAATTCGGTTAGCCATGGATCGTTTTCGCACTACGTTTACTATATGTGATAATACGCATCCGCAGAGACGTCGAACAGTGCGCACCGAAGAAACAATTGCCACCGTGGAAGATTTTTTTACGACCTTACAAGATCCAGCTTGTGCAAGCATTAAAGCCGCGAGACCATGCAATGCGTCGTGATTTTGGTGTATGGGCCGACATGTTTGGTGTGCTCTATGGGCTGGTGGAGTCATTGGGCCATACTTCTTCCGAACTGATACTGGAGAGTCAGTTACCGTTAATGGAGACTGGTATAGAGCCATGATTACCGACTATTATGTCCCGAATTGGATGGTATGAATGTGGATGAGATGTGGTTCCAACAAGACGGCGCTACATGCCACACAGCGCACGTCACAATCGATTTATTGAAGGAAACATTCGATGAGCGCATAATTTCGCCGAATGGACCTGTTATCGTGTGATTTAAGACAATTGGATTATTTTCTTTGGGGATATGTGAAGTCGCTCACCTACGCCAACAAACCAGAAACGTTAGGGGACTTTGAAGCCAACATTCGTGGCGTTATTGCCGGCATACAGCCCCAAACGCTTGAAAAAGTGGTTGAAAATTGGACCTCTGGACTTGTCTTTATTCGAACCAGCCATGGCGGCCACATCCTTCCAATAAAGCCAAATTGATGGACATTAAAACGATTTTCTTGTGTTTTATTTCAATTCGAAGCTGTATACCTCATCGCTACTGAAAAACTAAAACTTCAAAATCTATTATTAAGTTTTTTTGTAGGCAATAATTATTAATATAAAGGTATGAAAATATTTAATATGGTAAAATAAATAAAAAAGAGTTGCCATTGCATAATTTTTAATATCCTCCAGCTGGGCAGTATATTGGCGAATAAACCTTAACCAACCTAAAGATAGAGATTATCAAGGAATCAAAGTAAGGTGCAAAGAAGAAGAACAGTTAAAGAACATGCCAAAGAAATTAAGAAAGGCATAGACATAAAAAAGTCCCCAGGGTCTGATTTAATTACAGGGTTAATTTCCACGAAAAGATTTAAAAAAAAACTAGCGCAGATTATAAATGCTGAATTTTAGTTAAGATATGTGCCAAGCATGTGGAAGGGCGTGGAGGTAACAATAATACCAAAATGAGGCAATCCTCCTAGCGAAGTAACCTCATATCGCCCAATATCGATACTACCAATGTTGCCAAAGTTATTTGAAAAAATGCTGGTAAAACGTCGGCAAGTAATAATTGATGAAAAATCCCAACAAGCACTCTACAATTGATCAAGTGGTCTACAATATTCCTTGGTATAGCACAGGCTTTCGATAAAGTCTGACACAAAGGACTGATCCACAAATTGCAAAGGTAACAATTCTGGAGTCATATATATCAGATCGGTTGTTCAGAATTAAACAAGAGACAGAGAAACATTAAGAGAAAATTATTGTGGTGTACCACAAGGCAGTGTGCTAAGTCCGGTGTTATACCTCTTATTCACTAGCGACCTGCCTAAAAACGGATAAACCACTATAGCAAATTTTGCAACAGATGAAACTGCTGTACTTGATGTTGGAGCAACTGTTGAAATAGCAACAAAAAAGCTGCAAATAGCAATTAACGGTATCTCAGAATGGACTAACAAGTGGCAGAATAGATTTAATGATCTAAGGTCAGCCCATATATATTTTATGTATAAAAATGTACACATTCCAGTAAACATATACGACAATGTAGTGGATTACTCAATAGAGATCTAAATCTTGAAATGGTTGAAGATGCAGTGAACAAATTTGCTCAAAGGCACAGAAGTAGGCTTCTCAACCACGTTAACGTAGAAAAAGCAGAACTGTTAAATTCTGACAATTTAATTAGGAGATTAAGGCGGATAAACTCTATTGATCTATAATAGTTAGCTAGGGCCAAGAAATTATTTTCAAACAAAAAAGTTTAGAGATTTTTTTTTTTAAATTTTTCAAATTGCCTATAAAAAAAATAAATTGCCGACTTTTTTTTAGATCAGGTTAAAGTCCCTCACTCGCGTTGGACCACTAAACGAGATGTCGCTGGTTCAAATCCCGACCGGTACCACCTGAAAGTTTTTATTCGCTGCCCCACCTCTTGCGAACGTCTGACAAACATCCAAGAGTAAGAAATGTCATGAGAAGCTTCTCAAAAATAAATTGCCGTTCGGAATCGGCATTAAACTCGGCATTAAACTGTAGGTCCCTTCCATTCGTGTCAAAAATATAACTTCGCACACAGAATGGTTGGAGAAGCTAGGCTTTAGGTCCTGTATGGGCCGTTTACGCCTAATATTTATTTTTTAAAGTCCCTCTCTATTGCAGAATCATCCGTCGAGTAATAGCTCTGCATTGTCTTTTGATGATTTTTTCTTCCAGCGAACCCCCTATCAAAAAAATTGGTGACTCCAGTGGGTAAAGACTCTAAGCCGGTATTCGGGTGCGGGTACCTTCTGAGTAACTCGTCGCGACCAATGGCAGAATCTTCAACTTCGGCAGCGCTTCAACAGCATACCTCGAGTGTAGCATTCATTCCTTCCAGAGATTTTTAAGTCCTGAAGAATTGGATTCCAAATTTTGCATGTTAAAACACCTTTAAACATTTAGCAGATAATAAGCGGCACGAACCGCGCCACCATGGAGCTTGTTTCTCAATGATTTTCCATTTTATAAAGGGTGATTTTTTAAGCGTAGTTTTTTTAAAAATCGAATGTAATCGATAAATAGGCCTTTGCCATTTACGTTTTAAAGACAACTTCTGTTGTCCGCGGCTCCGTTTCAAATGGTCAATTTGGAAGGTCCAATTTTGCGTCACTTTTTGCGTTTTATTTCGGCCTATATTCCACGAATTACGAGTCTTATGTTATCCTGTAAGGCTTCAATCATGTTCGGCTTGTTCACATAGACTACCGACTTTACATAGCCCCACAAGAAATAATCAAGAGGCGTTAAATCGCATGATCTTGGCGGCCAACTCACTGGGCCATTTCCAGAGATAAGCTGCTCACCAAATTCCTCCTTCAACATTTGCATTTTTTCACGAGCTGTGTGGCATGTGGCACCGTCTTTGATGAAACCACATGTCAACCTAGTTCAACTCATCCAAAAAGTCACGTATGATGGCTCGATATCGTTCGCCGTTGACGGTAACGTTTCTTCCACGGTCGTCTTTGAAGAAAAATGGACCGATGATGCCACTAGCTCATAAACCACACCAAACTGTCGTTTTTTCGGAATGCATCGGTAATTCTTGTATGGCATGTGGCTGTTCATAACTCCAGTTGCGACAGTTTTGCTTATTTACGTTTCCGTCGAGCCACAAATGAGCCTCATCGCTGAACACAATTTTTCGATAAAACAGCGGATTTTCACTTTTTCACAGAGCACGAATTTTGATAAGAAATTTCAATAATTTCCAATCGTTGGTCGTTTGTAAGTCTTTCCATGGTTAAATGGCAGAGTGTACTGAAAACTTTTCATTTTGACAGATGACGTTTGGAGTCCATTATTAACCAGTGCTGCCAACCTAAAAAACTTAACTCTTAAAATGTCACCCTTTAAGTTTTTGCTCATCCATGTTATTATTGAAATAGCTTATCTTGCTAAGGACGTGTTCCAGTTTGGACTAGTAAGCTCTGTAAATTTTTTGGAACTAATGCAAGAATATTATGAAGTTAGAATTTCATTTGTTGGTGGTTAAACCCAGATGGATTTAGTGAACATCCAGCATGCTTGGCAAGCTCATTCCACTGTTCAAAGCATTATTTTATCTCTTTTCTCTCTCGTTTCTCACTTTGTAAAAGTAGACGTGCAGGGGGCATGTTTAAAACTTTGTTGGAAACATAATCAAAATGTACCTGCAGCGTTGCGGTGAACATAAGTGAGAGTTCTGTTTCAATTTGTATCATATATGTGGGAGTTGTCTGAGGAAGGTGCTGAGGAAAGAAAACTGTTTTTCCACGGATTCATTTTGCAGGCATCCCCTTACTTCTGATGGATATAACATAACCGAACGCGCTATAGCTCTTTGACCTATGTTTTTATTTTTCATACAGGATATCCAGGTTTATGAGTTGCAAATTTTCGCACTTTTCAGTTTTTCCTGCTAGATGGAGTTTCATATTGTTTTGAGAAGTGAAAATCAAGCCAAGATATTTTCAGTTATCAACTACTTCCACAGATTCTACCTCAAGTTTATGCGGTATAGTTCCCAGTTTAGTTCTTTAGTTTTTCCAACATTTCAAATCGTTATCCCAATGCAGACACTTATAAAACATTAGATCTCTATCAACGCTGTCAAATGCGGATTTGAAATCAACAAAGTACGCTTTTGCCCTCAGAACGGTTGTTTTTAATGTAAAAAACTGATCGACAGTGGAATATGTTTTTAGGAAGCCAGCTTAGCGTGAAATAAGGAAAAGTTAAAATTTTGAATTTCTGGAAATTTGGTAAAGTGAAATAAGACCAATTCATAAAATCAGACCGAATATGGCGTTATTTCTCCTTACGAAAGTGTAATAAGGCCAAATACTGTGGGCTGGAGTATGATACTATACTTTAATGAAAGAAATCGTCATAATGGGTGAATTTGACAACCTTGCAAAGTGAAATAAGGTCAAATTCTCAGATTTGACCTCTGAGTATTTGGTGTTCGTCGACCCAGTTGGTAAGATCCACCCGGTGGAATTGAGGAATGTTATAATGTCAATGAGTCCGATACTTGATATGTCGGAAAGGTCATCAACGAATGGTTTCCCAAGAGGTCGAAGTCTGGCACTAGCCAGGGCACCCGTTTTTTCATTAACGTCATCGCTACTACGGCAGTGGGTGTTGTGAGGTATGCCGAGCTTGGCAGCGTGGGTTTCTACTGCGAGAGCCCCATACTTACGACCACCAGCCTAGCGACGTCTGCACGCGTTCTGTCATGGGTTTGTTGTATTTGAGCCAAGTCTTCCTAGAAATAGAAAGGTTTCTCCACCTAGACTCTGCACTTGAAGTGTGAGAAGATTATCCCCTTTAAAAAACCTAAGGGTGATAAGCTCCCTCCGCACAGGACTCGGAGGGATTCCTATGCCCAGGAACCCAGATGAGAGTGATTTTAAACCACCGGCTCGCTCTGGCCAGTATCTCCCTGCGCTCCTCGACGAGTTTGGACATAGTCTTGGTAGATATGAGGGCCTTAATTGCAGCCTGGCTGTCGAGGAAGATAGCTGTGTTGTTTTGGGTTGACGTACTATTTAGCAGTATTTTTCCTGCTTCCCTTATCGCCAGAACGTCCGGCTGGATGAGGCTAATAATAAGCGTTACCTATTAAAAATTCTACCTTGATGTCTGATACATTGGGTTAGTCCTACAGGGTTGCACTTTTCTAACCCATTCAGATTGACTATGACATCATCTGAAAAAAAATATCCAAAACTGTCCACAGCAGCTCCGCAATAGCTCCTCAAAAAGATCGTCTTTCCGAATATTTTAGACCCCTCCTTTTGGTTTTCATAGAAACGCTGATTGGCAATGCCAATCGTAGGGTCCCTCCTAAACATGGCAATAGCAATTGGAGCTTATCGTGATCCAATCCAACACTTTCAGGATAGGTTTTTGGCTTCCTCGGATCTTTGAACTTTCGGTTGGGCCTAGTTAAGTGAGATAATAACTTTTAAACGGGGAACAAACCTTTAAGCCTGTCCTGCTATAAAAAGTTATCATGAGGTTGTACAAATCGACTTATGTGTCAACAAGTATATGTCATAGGCCGAGCCATTTATTTCTTGAAAAAAGGTACAGTCTCTTGAAAATGCAGTTTACCCTTCCATAAATCCGTTCTCTGCATTTCGCATTCTTTTCGGGTATCGCAATAAACTCTCTCTCTCTCGATGGCATGGTTATTTCCTCTGCGTACAATTTTATCATATTTCTTTCTCGTTCGACGGTACAAATACTCGTACAACAAACTACTTCGAAACGAAAACGCGACATGATGTAGCTGCACGTTTACATTGTGCGACGCCCTTTACGACATCAACATGACAATTAAAGTGTCAAGTAAAAGCAAATCTAAGGGCTTAAGCTGCAAGATGCAGCACTGAAGTCATTATACAATTCCGTTGGAAGTTCAAAGCCACCACCTCTAGTCAGTGTCATTCAATGCGAATGCTGAAGGCGCACACAGATACCATAAATCTGCTTCCTGTCAGCCAATAGATCCTCCCAAATACGGAAAACTATGTTTTCTAGTTTAATATGACTCCGGAGGAGCATTGTCACTTAACAAAAACACGAAAACACGAAAACACACAAACCCACTCACACATACATGTAGAATACTGGCAAAGTTTAGAATTTAAATTCACATCAAAGCGCAAAATGCAGGCGATACAGTGCTGCTAGTGTTCCCGGAGCACATCCTCCGTAACATTTGTGATGGCAAAACACAATTGGTATAACATTCCCGCAGGATTAATCTCAGAATTTGAATGCATATTTATGGACATGGCGAATTTGTTTGGCAACAACTATTGTATTTGTTGGTTTGGCAAATACAATTAAATTTACACACCATGTTGGCCGGATGTTGGCTCTGTGCGCTGCTGCTGCTGTTTTGTAAAATAATTGTTTAACTCTTGCACTGGAGCTGAAAGTTGGTTACTGGTTACTGGTTACTGCTGGCTAGAACAGTGCTGCCGCGTTGCTGTACATGATTGCCGAGCGATTTTGGTTTATTGTTTGCAATCGCAAATGGCGGTGCGATGAGGAGGAACTTTTTCGATTGCAGTATTCTCATCACACACCAGGCACTTATACAATAGAACAGCGCCAAGGGATGACTACAAAATTCGACGGACAGTTTTAATTAGTTTTGGATTTATTAGGCAAATTGGAGGAACCGAGCAACTCGGCTGAGAAGTTTAATCCCGCTTCGCCATACAACTTGCAGAAGTAGTTAGTGTTCTTAAGTACGGATATGGATACCTGTTGGAAAGTTGGAAATTATGATACTCGATGGCATTATTGGAAAATGGATGTATCTGTAGTTGAACACTATAAAGCGCGAATCATAACCTGTGTTGGAATTCTTCAGAGATTCAGCTCTTGATTTATTAATCCTCGGCCATAAATCGTTTTGTAACGTGGGCATGCTGGTACCGGAATAAGGACCCGCTAGCTACAAAAAATTCTTGCCAGTCTTGGTTGGCGTATGGCTGTTTAACGCCTGCAAGAAAATACGTTCAAGACCCATCCTACCAGGTTGCCATACTCGCCTTGGTGACCCCTTAATTGGCATCTCCTCCTCAGTATTTCACCGCATTATCTTGTCATCCTCATCTAACGAGAAGTTAAATGTGGACACGATAAGAATTGGACAAACAATCCGTCAATCTTTCTGTCCGGAAGCCGTCTGCCTAAACTATTTTTCCTTCCGTTGAAATGAACACAAGAAAGCTTTTTAAAGAAGCGGGAGATGAATAAGTAAGGAACATGCAACAACTCTTTTGCAAGATTTGGTCCTATGATTGGAATCTCAGAATCGCGAGAACCATCCGCAAAAAAGGAGATGTGTGAACGCCTGAAACAGTGCAGTGTTAGGCCGGGAAGGTTTCAGATCGAAAGCGGCTGCGAAACTGTAAGGACTCTGCTTTGCCAACAGGACCATCACCATCTACGTCAAGTGGCCAAAGGGACCATGCAGTCAGATGGGATGAAATCATTTTAGGAAGACGTCAGACGAGATGTCATCTAACAACATAGTAACAAACAGGCACGAGGTAACAAGGGCAAACCCTTCAAAAACGGAACTGGTTCTTTTTACCAGAAAATACAAGATACCGCAATTCAAGCTCCCAAAACTCAACATAGTAGAATTATCCCTTTCGGATATTGGACGCAATTCTAAATAGAAAATGGAATTGGAATCTGAATGTTGCGGAAAAAAATGGAAAAGGCTTATAATGCTCTTTTTATCTGCAAAAGAACAGTGGAAAAAACTTGGGGCTTAAGACCTACTATGGTGCACTAGCGGTATACAGTGGTAGTGTGGCCCATACTGACTAATTAGCGGCGGCTCAAAGAACGGCTTGTATAGCCATTATGGGTGCCCTCCCCACCACCCCGGCATTAAACACCTTTCTGAACTTGACAGCGCTTGACTACCATATCAGTAAACGTGCCGGCAAAGTGCAATACGTTTTACTTTTTTACTTCTTACTTCAATATTAGTAGCTTCGGACATGGTACGGTCCTTTGCCAGGCCTTAGTTGACTTCGACATTCCGCATGATGTAATATATCCGGAGAGGGAGGATTGGCAAAGAGATCAAAACAAATGAAATTGCAATTCTTACAGATGGTTCGAAAACGACAGAGGGAACAAGGTCTGGGATCTGCTGAAAAGATCCAGAACTAAGAAAGTCTTGAAGACTATCGGGAACAAGCAGAGTCATTCAATCAGAGGTTCTGGCTATCCTCAAGGCGGCTGAGCAAGTGCAGATGAGATCGATATCCGGAAGAGATATTGCTAACTACATCCACAGCCTGGCCGCACTTAAGGAAATGGAATCAACCAACATCAATTCTGATATAGTCAGGAACCGTCGCAAAATGCTCAAGGAATTATGCAATCAGAACCGAGTGGGACTGTGCTGGGTGCCAGATATTGCAAGAATAGGATGGCTGCTCAATAGTGGTGAGGTTGCTGACATAAAACCTCCCCTCTCCACTGAGGAAATAACCCCAAGGACTACCAACCTAAGGTGGTATAGCTCTATGGCCACTTTTCGACTGTAAGGGTTCCAGGAAGTTTATAAAACTTAGCAGGGATAATCTTAGAATATTAGTAGGAATCCTGACAGGGCATAGCCTCTTGCGAAAACATGCATAGCGACTCGGACTGTCAGATACAGACTTCTGCAGATTCTATGGTTATCTGCGGTTTGTTGAGGATATACCGCACATATTGTGTGAATGCGAGGCAATCTCACGTAGTCGTAGTAAATTTTCTAGGGAAGTACTTCTTCGAAGCTTTGGAGGAAATAGGCAGTACAATTTCAAAGGCCGTCTTTGCTTTTGTATGGTAATTGGATACTTTAAAATGGAAAGTGTTTATGCGGTTTGTCTACCGTTTGAGTTCAAATTTAATCGGTTCCCCAGGGATCGCGATGAGCCCGAGTCTAGTCTTGTGTGATGACTCTTACATCACACCCTTGTCTTAACAATACCTTACCTAAACCTGTGCCTGACGCAAGGGCACACTGATATCCCGGAATACGAATAAGCAGACAAGCTTGAAAGATCGGGGTCAGATATGAACATATCACTGGCATTTTAATCAATAAGAAAACCGCTTAGTTCTATTGCGAACGGAAAAATGGAAACAACTGACGGTTAGAAAAAAGAGATTCAAATTCATGATCGGACGAAGCCACAAGGATATCCGAGTACTAACGGGAGGCCGCTCGGGAACTGCGCTGTGGGTCTACATGCAGAACGGCTGGGCTGCAGGGACGTTGAAGAAATTAGATCTGTTCGTCGCCAGTTATGCGAATGCCCGGCCCTAAATAGCACAAGGTTAAGGACCCGCGGCAGATGCTTCTACGATGAACTGGAAGAAGTGAGCAAAGTTGGGCTAAAAAACCTCCTTAGATTTGTGAACAAATCGGGATGGTTCTAAGAGACACTTTGAGCCTCCAACAGCGGTTTCTTTTGTTTAGTTTTAGGTGTATTATACTCTTTCAAACATGCACCGGATTAAGGCAAGGAGATGCGCTGTCGTGTGATTTCTTCAATCTTGTTCTTGAGCAGATAGTGCGCAGGGCAGGTGTCCAACTCTGGGGTATGCAAACGATATAGACATCATCGGTCGATCCCAGCGTGCCGTGATTGAGGCTTTCACGCCTATTGAAGAACAGGCGAAACTAGTTGGCCTTGAAGTGAATGAGGATAAGACTAAATATATGCTATCATCAACTAGAACAAAATGTCACTGTTGATAGCAGCAACTTCGAGGTAGTTAAGGAGTTCACCTACCTCGGGGTAAACATCAACTCCACAAATGACATCTTATTGGAGATCCGTCGAAGAATTACCCAAGGAAACCGCTGCTACTTCGTTTTGGCAAAACAAATGGGTTCAAAACTCCTGACACGAAGGACAAAGTGCATGCTCTACAGAAGAAACGTCGACTACATTGGCTCGGCCATATCGAGCGAATGGACAACAACGATCCAGCCAAGAGCAGTTTCGAATCCTAGCTCCCAGGTTCGAGATGAAAAGGAAGACCGAACCTCGTTTTAAAGACCAAGCCATCGCGGATGCCAGAGCGCTTGGTCTGGACAACTGGATGCAGCGTGCAGATGATGGAAGGCTGCCGTGTCTCAGGCAGGGACTCTTCACGAGTCGGGAGCCGTAAAGTAAGTAAGTATTTTATTTAGGGAAGGTACCCCATATGCATACAATGGACCCACATTTTTGATCTAAGTAAATCGTAACTGTCGTCACAAGGGGATCCACCAACCTACCTACTTACTTAGTGTCTCATCTAGGAATTCCTTTTTAACTTCAACAAGCTAGAAGTACCTACATGAAAAACAGATATGGACAGGTGTGTCGACAGAGCATCGTTATCTAAGTGTGCTTCAGCTGGCCATGATTTCCTAAGAAACCTCAGGATGAAGTAAAGTAACAAGTATGAAGAAATTTGTAGAGGCTGCGTCGTCGAGTAGCTCCGCACGAAGGCATACCTGAGATAGTGGCATTGCTACTGCCTGGCTCTCTTTCACTTCAGTTGCAGAACACTTGGAAGCTCTTCCTCTTCCAAGACATCGAAGACATCTCTTTCTCTAGTCTTGATAGGTTTCTAGAAATATCGGGATGGCTTGAGAGATTTGAGTAGCCACGAGCGGAGGGAAGGAACCACAAGAGAGGCCACAACACTGAGGCTTGAATGCTATCACAATGGCTCCACATCGACTAAAGTATGGTACAAGGATGAGTTGATGTTCCTAGTCAACCGAATTAACCTAACCAATGGTCGGGTGTGTTGAGTTTTCAGACAACAAGAGCCATCACACTTGAAAACTTGAATCGCTTCAAACTAAAACTACTAAGGCAACGAATTACCAGCTAAACTTTGGACGAGGGTTGTAAATCCATATTTATTGTATCGCATTCTAGTTCATCTAGAGCCAAAATTCCTTTCAAGTTGAAACATTAAAACAGCAAAGTAATTGTTCCTGTCCCAGAAGAAGTCCCTCTCGATACATCAGCAGCTTTCTAAGAAATCTCATAGTTCCACGACCTTATTATACTTCCCCTCAAGTTTACCTTGAATAATGCAATTCAACCCCGCATCAAATAAAGCGAAGGTCGTACGACTCAATTTCGTCCACGAAAAGGATGCATTCAGCAACACGACGCGACGATCCAAGCTCAATTCACAAATTGCATTTTCTAATTTACATGCAGCCATCATCGTCGTTGTAATTTAATTTCTTGAAAATAATTCCAATTAAGGATATTATGAAGTCAAGGCAGATTCACCCTCTAACCCACACCTACACGTCATATATGCACGATACTCCTACAAGGGGAGCGACAAAAAACATTTGATAATCAAATTAAAATATATACTTGTAAAACCCAAGGATGTCCTTACTCGGTGCATACTAAAATGAATGTCAATTGCCGTTAGTTTGTTAGGGGAGGTTCGGCGAGAGAGAGAAGAACTCCCAGCACAATGAGCGTTGCTTGGGCCATTGGGTCGCCAGTGTTCATTTTGTTGGAAATTGGGATTCGACACTTTTTAACGATGGCAAAAAAAAAAATGTTTGCAATTCAATTTGAGCGGGAAGAAAAGAATACTTTGCTAATTGAGGGGATTTCTGCAAAAATTATTCTCAAGGTGATCAAAGTCATCATGATTTATATTCACAGTTCATTGGCTTTGCTGGAAGAGGCTTATTGTCTGTGGTCGATAGATTGTTTTTTAAATGAATTTTTAGTCTTGAGATTCTTTAGTCGGGTGTGTGCATTTATAAGTTTGCAGTGGAAAGACAATTTGGCAAATTTGTTTAAATTTGCAAAGCGAAAAATGGGAGATAACTCTGGATATTAATTTTTGCTGGATAATCTCTTTGTGAAGTTGAGAAAAGGAAGATCATGAAATTGCTTAACGAAGCATTGGGTATTAAGTAAGAGAGTTTGTAATCAACTGGAAATGGTAAAAGGCACATAAAAACTGAAACTCTGTTCGGACGGACGGTTTTAAATGCTATCCATATTTCTAGTCTCGCAGTGGGAGACGGTTAGTTCCTTAACAATTTTTAACATTATTATTGAATGCTCTGTGGAAATGAATGAGTCTCCGAAGATGTTGTCAACGATTATGATAGATTGAGTGAGCTCCTTTGACAAGTTTCGAGCTGGTCAGAAAGTACTATTCACACTATTCAGGATTCTGGAAACGATATAGTGGCTGCTGAATATTTTGTGGGCCAACCGCAGCTCTCACATCCTCGAAGAAGGTTACTGACTCTGCAATAACTATAAAAAAAAGGGATGGGAAGCAAGTGTAACGAGCCAGGAGAAGCGAGGAGAATAAGTGAGAAAACGCAGTCTTCTAGCTTAAGAAGATGGAAGAGTTTCGTGATTAAAAAAAAAACATTCAGAGGTACCACAATTTCTTCGAAACATTGGAAGAAACCTCTTTACAAATGCGGAGGGAATAGAAGATGTATTTAAGCACCATTTTCAGCAGTTGCTAAACGGGCATAATGTAGAGAGAGTATAAAGGCAAGAACTCTGTATTAAAAAGCTTAGCTTCACAATAAAAAAGCTGAAGAACAACAAGGTCACTGGATGTAATGGTCTATCTGTAAGGGTCTTCAAATATGAAAGTAATAGGGCGCATGCATCAAGTTTGGGTGTAGGAAAGCATACCTATCTACACGAAAGGCGATCCTTTGTCTTTCTGATGGGAGAAGGTTCATCGAAGCAAAGCCCGGCGTGCTAGGGAAGGCCCCTGTGCGGCCGAGACATGCCGTTCTTTGGAGTTTGGCAAAGGAAGCAGTCACATGTTTCCGCGAAAGACTGTTCGCCCAACCACCGATGCGTATGAGAGGAGTGGTCTTCCTACGGCCATATAGATGCAAATAACCCTTTTCAGATACAAGCCCCAGGTCTTGCAAAAAGCGTCTCTACACTCGACCAAAAGTCGACAGTGCTTTATCGGTTTTCGATTCAACATGATTGGATCGTAGAAGTTTTTTTTTATTGAGGATTACACCCAGATATTTGACTGCATCGGAGATAGAGTAGGTGACACCTTTAAGCACGACTTGGGACAGACCAGTGACGTTCCTCCTTCTTGTAAAGAGAACAACCATGGTTTTAAGAGGTTTCACTGAAAGAACATTTCTAGTGCACCAAACATCAATCAAATCTAGGGATCTCTGTGCCATAGAGCTTTGAAGTTTGAACCGACAGAAAGAACGGCGACGGATGATGTCGATGTTCATAAATAAGCTTAAGTATAGTTTCCAGGAAGATTGAGAGCCGTACGCAGAGAGTCTAACACCTTACACCGTAAAAGGGGAGACAGATAACCACCTTGAGGGCAGCACCTATTTACCCCTATTATGATGCATTTGCCACAACCTGCCTCGGTTACCAGCATCCTGTACAGTAGCATGGCTGTACATGTTGCATCCCACAGAGATGATGTGATAGAAGATCAACTTTGCGCACATGAAGTTCAAACGGTCTACCCTAACTTTTCAGCAAGAAGGAAGAGAGACTTATGGGAAAGCCTTCCCCCCTTCGCCAGGGGGAAGGTTTATAAGCCAAGGCCAAGCTTAAATTTTCAGCATTGGCAAAACCTGACTTAAACCTTGTTTCAGCATAGCTGGATATATCCATCCGGACCAGGTGACTTAAAACCCTCAAAAGATGCAATAGCATATTTAGAAGCGTCATTCGTCATGACTACTAATTGTAAGTTGGTTTTTTAAGACCGATTTAGGAGCTTTCTAGTTACTTTACGAAGCCAGAGCAAGTTCAAAGCAGAGGGTGAGGACACTGTTCAGATATGGACCAAACCTCCCTCTCCACTCTGCTGGTATTTTGTGAACAGTTTGATGTATATATATATGCTCTACAGAGCCCTTATTCTACTTGTTCCGCTATACGGCCCCGTGTGCTGGCCACAGAAAAGCAGAGCTAATATTGGACACATTTGAAGAAAAATCATTCGACGGATTTTAGGTCCTCATTTGCTTTCTAAAAATATCAAGCATTTTCACTAGATCGGCCCCATTGAGCGAATTTAAGCCACCAGGTTCGTTTGCGCTTTTTGGACTGATTTTTAGTATCTACAAACTTTGTGAAGACCGCGTTGCCCTCAATTCTGTCAACTAAAGGTTTTCAATGGATTGTACTCAATGGAATGGCGACCATATTAACGCGATTTGATGAAGAAAGGGTACGGATCGATCACCTCTGGATATAAGGAGACTTTGGGACTGCTCATGCAAGTCCATTTCCCGGAATCCACTGAGGTTAATCCATTAATCCCCCAGGAATTCTTGACAATTCAATCCATGCCCAATAGATGATCCAAAAGTCTTTTGGGACAAATTTTCAACCCCCAAAATGGTTAAATGGGCAGTATCATCCAAAGAACCATTCAGATCTTCCGATGGGGATGGTATATTCCCTGCTCTAGTGCAAATCGAAATTGAAATACTAACTCCAATTTAGATCCAGCTTCGAATACAGTCTGTCAGCCATATCGTCATATGGTATGGTATGGCGATATGGCCACACCGTACCATATCTCGTTACCATAATATTAAAGGCTGGCAGAAGATCTGCCGAACATGATCTCTTCTCCTCTGGTCAATCGTCATCGATCAGCTTCTAGACGACCTTAACAACTCAGGGTTTGGCAAAAAGTGACTTCCGGACGACATAGTGATCATTACAAGAGGCAAAGATGGTCCTACCATATCGAGACTTGATGCAAATGGCCTTAACAAAAGTATGGAACTGGTGTCAAGATAATGGTATAACTTTTAACCCATCAAAAACAGCAATTGTTCCCTTCACCCGGAAAAGGAATCCCATCCTTCCAACCTTATCACTGAACAACAGACCAATACCATTCTCAAAGGAAGTAAAATATCTCGGTATTAAACTTGGAATGCTCATCTAGAACGTACCCTGAATAAAGCTTTTCGGTAAGAAATGGGGTCTTCGTCCAAAAATAATACATTGAACCTACCAAATCATAGTTCTTCCAATCCTCACGTATTCAGCTCTAGTGTGTTAGGAAAAGATAAACCAAATATCTGCCCAGAAAGCACTTTAAAAGATAGAAAGACATACGAATCACGGTTGCCTTTCGCTGCTTCCATCCGCTGCTATAGAGGAACTGCTTGGCGTCACACGGTTACATACTCGAAGCTAAGAAGCGCGCTGCTTGAAGAGCAAAAAAAAATGCACTTCGTAATCCAACAGGTTGATCTCACAGGACACTTAAGTATTCTTTAAAATTATATATAGCTCTTCGATTCAAGTGCCCACAAAAGTAAACTTTCATCGACACTTTAACATCACCATACCTGACGGTTCGATGTGGGAAACTGCAGGCCCTAGGCTAGACAAGTCCCACTCAGTTTGGTTTAAGGACATTAGCGGATCCACCTGTAAAATTTCAGTTCCCCTAGGACACACAACATCAATCTTCCAAGCAGAAGTTTACGCCATCAAACTATAGGCAAGAGAATGCTTAAGGTGTCATCTCAGAAGATCAAATATTTACATTCTCTCAAGACAGTCAAGCAACACTCAAACAAAGTTCTACAGATCTGTGTAGACTCTGCCTCGAACAACCAGAAGCAGCAGGATACATCTCGGCGACTGTCCTGCAATCATCCAAAAGAGGCTTAAATGCTTCAGACTCACCGAACCTTAGGATATTGTCAAATCATTGGCCTCAACAATCGTAAGGTTCCGGGATACGTGGGAGTAATTGTGTGCCACAAATCTTAGCATTTGGCCTCAAAACTGGAGAATCAATGAGATAGTACATCTTCCGACCACGCTTGAATTTAACATTGGACCCCAACTCTTTGTTACTTTGTAAGAACCTCACCCTCAGCCTCTTTCTTTCCTGACCATGAGTATAGTAAAATTTTGATAGATAGAAAGATAGATTCATGTTTCATGCTTAATTTCTACGAACACACCGTGCGACCCTAAGCACCTCCCTAAGACTGGCATGACTCCCATTTATATGGCGTAGTTCCATCTTCCCCCTCCCCCATTGCAGGTAAGCCTGACCATCAATTCGTAAAGTCCTCAGGATCATCATCATCATTCCCTTTGATGGTATTTCTTTTCGGACAAAATCAACCTTCCTTTCTAATTTCTATGCAAATTTCATTTAAATTCACCACACTAAATCAACAATCAACTCGTTCAAAGCAAGCGGTCAAACGCCTTCAAAAGTGTGCCGCTACCATTATCCAAGTCTATACTCGTATACACAGTTGACTTCCTAATTAGTAGCCCACACAAATTAGAATCCGGCTACATCTGCTCTGCTCTAAGAGAAAACTAATTTAATGCCGAAACTAATGAATGCAATTATTTCCTTGGAATCGCCACCTTCATCTTAATTGATTCTACCAAAAATACCTCCTCTACTCTTTTGGTTTTCGAGGAAGAGAGAGAAAATATTGCAAATTAACAAATGCATTCAAATGTCAACAACAATATGTTGGCTGCTCCTCAACACAGATTCTATGCGAGTAATTGAATTAATTCAACTTTCATCCTGCCGCGGAAAGGCGTCCCCACATATAAAACAGTTAAGCTGCCTCATCCTTTGCCATCATCTGCAAAGAGGAAACCTTCAGCCAGAAGCGAGAAGCAAAAAGCAAGAAGCGAGAACCGCCACATCAGGCACATCTGCAAAGGAAGTACCGACCAACCACCCAACCAACCATAGAGAGACTAACAAAATAATTGCGAACGAAACGAGGAGATAAGAGCAACTTGATAATATGCAAATATGACGCCAAATTAATGTCCTTAAATCGGCGCGCAAGGATAAATACACAATTTAATCGCAATTGCGGATCTTCACTGGTCTTTTGGTGGTAGTGGTAATGGTGGCGGTCCTCGGGTAGTTGTTAATGCAGTTTGTTTCTCTCTTTCTCTGGCCCCGTTGCCGGTTGCCGGTCACCAATGCCGTCGTCTCCGCTCAACCAACTGCAATTGAAGTTTATCGGAGTGAAAAGTTTGTCGTCCACCCCCTCGCCAGCATGGTTTCGAAGCGAGCAGCATCGCTTAAGCGGGCACAACATATCGCTTATCCTTTCATGTTTCTATAATGACGATTCAAACTTAAGAGCGTTACTCTTTTGGGGAATATTTTCGGAGGGATTTTCGCAGGGACGGACACGACATCATAGACCATGGCTAGCCTGGTGTTGTGGTAGTGTGTGTCATCATCCGAACGTTTCCTATTCTCTCTCATTATGTAGGATGAGCTTGTTTCGTTTATGCTTCTGATTACTTTCGCTTTGAGCGATATAATTGAAAGGGGGGCATCGTCTTGTGCGTGTGTATAGCGACGATGACGATGTCGGGCTTAGTACGTTGCCGACATAGTGGACATCAGGCATAATAATTCCTGACTTTTAGGTGAACGGTTTGATAGCTGCATTTGATTTTAGCACAAGCAGACCTGGCACGTATGAATGGTTCGAATCGAAACGGTTCTGTTGCAGGGAGTCAACCATGTTTTTTTTTTGAAGTTTGTTTTCGAATTTTATCTATGGAATAAGAGTTGATGGGACACTCAGTTGAGACAACACTTAAAAGAGAGAAGAGATCTGACTATGCTGCAAATCCAAATTGGCTGTCGACGGCAATAGCTGTGCTGATGATTGGACATGGGACTGTGAATGGAGGCGACGACTTATGTCAGGTGATGAAGGTGATGGTTAATAAATCGATTGAGTGGATGGAGAAGTGCACATGCATTGGTTATGGATTTATGGTTTTTAAATAGTAAACGGAAAAGTGGTTAAAGTATTGTGCGGAACGAGTTTCAAATGCATTGAAGTCATTGCAAAATATTACGAGGACGTTAAGTCTTATTTAAGTCTAAAAAGAAATAAAGTGCACGGCTGCGTCATACGAAACTTTCTCGGTACATGAGATGCGTTTTTGAGTCGCAAAGTCAATCGAAAATAATGGTGAGAAATTTATTTAAAAAATTTGATTTTCTCAAAAACGATACCTACGATTTTAATGTAATTTCGCACATTGGACACTTTTAACATAATTGTTCGAATTACAAAAAATTATCAAAATCGTTTAAGCCATTTTTGAGAAAACGAATTTAATTTAAATTTAAGAAAATCGTTATATGAAAAAAAAAAAAAAATTAAAAAAATTATTTCAAAAATCAAAGTATGCAAATTTGTTCGACTATAAGTATAAAAAAATCAGTGAAATTTTTTGAAATTCCCTTTGTTAGTTTTTGAGATATTGTCAGTTTTCAAAATTACCGGTAATCGATATTTTTTCCAAAAACAGAGTATGCAGCATTTTTCACCTCATCCCAAATATTGTTAGTACAAAAAATTACGGAAATCCTTGAAACCACTTTGGAGAAAATTAGTGATAAAAATTTGTATGGCAGGTACCGTTATTTCCAAAGATAAAGCAAAAAAAGATGCCCCGAGATGTAACCCCAAGGACCTAACATACGAACTTTGAAGCAAATCCGTCGAACCGTTTCGCCATACGCCGGCCAGACAGACAAACAGACTGAACGACGGACAGCATTGGCGGACCCACTTTTTTGGACTTCTCTATAGTCGTAATACTCAGTTTGAGCTCGAAATTTTCGTACGATCGCAATAACTTTCTCTTTAGTGTACTAATGTATACGAGAAGGTTAAAAACAGAGAGGAATCATTCATATTTTGCAATCAAAATGCTCAGCTTAAAGAAATATATTCTTTTTGAATGCTTTGCTGTTGCTGAAGTCAATTTAAAGTCAGTAGCATTCACTTTATGCAATAAGCTGATTTGATGTCCATTTGCATCACAACTTGCTTCGTGCGTGTGCACGTAGATGCAACTAAAGGGACGAAGGAGTTTACCACATAATTTGTGTTTTGTTACTAGTTACATACTTTCAATGAGATATCAATAAGCATGTCCAACTGGAATCTCAAAGAAGAGCAGACTGTTCACTCTCTAACCAGTAATTGTGTGACACCATAAATCGGATGTTCTCAATAGATGGTGGGACTTATTTAGGCTTTACACCTTGACAGGATATATGTTGCCTTTGGCGCTGGACACTTACTTTTGCATTTCAGTCAAACGTTTTATTTTTATTAAGTTTATGAATTACTAGGCTATGACCGTGGCTGTGTTGGAGTGCAGCCTTCTTGGATACAAACAAAAATGTTTCATTTCAAATAAATAATCTCTTTTCAATAAACTTAATTCGTCATACTTAACGTGACGATTTATAGCGAAGCAAATATCATCACATATCTGTAGTTTTATTAATTTTTTGGCATTTTTTGAGGTTTATGTAGCTAAATATTACGTGTTTAGATTTTAATTGACGCTGATTTTGAATGCGTACTTTCCGTCAGAGCTGACCTCTTCGAGCACTTTTGACTGTCAAGAACTCGAAGAACTTAGATCATGACATTATTGTGTTGTACCCGACAGTACGGAAGGTCTCTTTACGTTCCAATACTTAGGTGGGATCAGTGTTGTCACTTCTACCACTAAATCGAAATGTTTATCGGATCTACCACTTCTACCACTGTGCTTGAAAATTCTATCACTATTTATCAAGCTGCTTAAAACAGCTTTGTTCATGCTTCTCAATCTACAGACGATTAAGTACAAAGCCTTTCTGATATCTGAATTCATTTTTATTAACCATTGGTGTCGTTCATCAGCCTAAGATACAACTTTGTAAAGAAAAAACTATGCTTTTGTGTGCATTGCAACTTTAATCATTATTTAGTAAAATATTGTTAAAAGTTTCTCAGCCTGGGGAAAGTACCTTTTTTGTTCATAAATTGTTAAAATTTAATCAAAATATTGAATATTCAGAACCAGTTAATAATGTGAAGAACTTCAATTCCCGCAAAAATATTGTTTCTTTAGCTCAATGAGTGCAGGAAAATCTAGGTCGGTCGATTCCACGTCGTTGAATTGAATATAGATTTCCGTAGTTTTGCTTTTACAATTAATAAGCCGATAAAACTTGAAATCTACCACTCTTTTTTATATTGTGAAGTGACAACACTGGGCGGGTTTTATTCGTGAACCATATTTCACAAATTAAAGAAAACTCTCTCTCTCTCTCACCGCGATTTTCATTAAATGGTTGCAAGGAATGCTTTTTTGCGAAGTGTCGAAAGCATTCCACTCATCGGTGGACAGTAGCAACGCTATTTTCTGAACATATCGGTAAATTGATCGAAAAATTCAGTATCGAACGATTCCATGTCAAAACGCTTCTTCGATGCAATAAAATTTGCGGAGGCTTCAACATGTTTAATTCTTGTTCGAGAGATGGTCAAATGGAACAATCCAATTCTAAATATATTCGACAGAACGCTAAGACAATTAAAAACATAAGGAAAGGCTACAGTCCGCTGTGGGCGAACAGTATGATACCCTATCCATAGTCCTATATGTCCCAAGGAAAAAAGCATTAAGAAGATGATGGATAGCATTTTATTTTCATTTTGTTAACTAAAAAAAAAATGAAAAGTTTTTTTGAAAAAACGCCCACAAAAAGTGAGCGTGACCATAAACTTTGTATGGGCGATATGTTGGAAAAAATATTGGGTAAATATCTTGTTAAACATTTTTTGTCGCTTTCTATGAAAATTTCCGAAGAAAACAGCATTTTAGTAAAAAAAAGCCCACAAAAAGTCGGCGTGGCAAAAATCTTTATAGGTATGACAAACTTATAAAGGAGGGCAGTGCCTACATATCTTGTAAAGGTTGTAACACTCTATCCCTCTAACTTTAGCTTTAAAACGGTTTTTTTCTAAATTGTGGGCGTGGCAGTGGGCGTATTCATACAATTTTTACACTTAACCATTTCGGAGCCATACAAAAGAAACGTGAATATATTTGACGATATATTCTACGTCGAAGGGAACTTGGTCGGAGTCTTAAAATGGTAAAATGCAGAGGAAGGGATATAAAGTTACCATATGGTTTCACTTTTTATTTTTCCTGCAAATCTGTCCTGTTGCGATTACGGTATATTTCTGTGTACGGACGCTTAGCTACGATACACCGGTACACAGTGCCTAATTTTGGTACTGTACCAGTGATTCCCGTACAGGTGGTCACCTTAGCCATACTACTTAATAAAATACACCTGCCTGCTTGTCTGCACATCTATTACTGACACATCGATATTTAATATTTTTTCTCTCGAACTACTCGCCCGATTTTATAAATTCTTTCACCGTTATAATTGTGGCATCCTTTGGATAAGTATTGGTAACATATGCAGGTGGCGCGGGGAGATGTAATGGACGTAGTGATGAACAGGGGAGGTATAAAAGTGAGGGAAGTTTTTTTTAAGCTGATTTTAAAAATTCGTTTAACGTTGTAATGCTCTGCCTTGGCTCTGAGCGCTTCAGTCCTCACCTTCATGCCTATTCTTCCAACTAGGTTAGAAGGTTATTCGATGTTATTTGTTCATGGCTCTTGGCTTACTAGGGTATATCGAGATATCATTTTCGACAACAAAGCGGGGGGAGTTTCTTTATAAGAAGTGAGTTAAGCCAGCAAACCAATATTCCACATCCTGTAGGTATTCAGGAACAGTTTCCACAATTTAACTAACTTAAATAGTTCAAGCTAAAAAATTTGAAACTATAAGACGATAAAAGATTTCCTTGTAATTTTTACACAAGGCTTAATCTTCTTCGCCCTTAATACTTAATTGGGTATAGCAAGATAGCAATAGGCTTCAGCTTTTCCAACTATTTTCAAAAATTTCCAAATGCGTTTGTAGCGGAATTCATTGATATCGAACCGCAGATACTCAGAAGCTTCTCATGACGTCAAGAGACATGGAATTAAGAAAAAAATACATTGGATTGTGTTTGGAATTTGATTTGAAGCAGAAACACCTCGCTAAATAGTCGAAATGTAGAAATTTCCCTACGTTTTGCATTTCCCTACTTGTTTTTTTTCCGCTGCAATAATTAAACGTAGCAGCTGATGAGCTGAATCACTTCATTAAATAATCTCAACTGCGTTTGGAGGCAGTCGCCCATCTAGGGGGATGTTGTCATTATGTATTAATTATTTATGCTAAAAACTAATTGATGTAATTATTCACAAGTGAAAAAAGTCAATAAAATGAAAAAGCCTGACCTAAATCTGCCGCTCTTAGCCAAATCCTGACGAACGGTACCTAACCCTACACGCGAACTACGACTGACTTTGATAGAGATCGCTTTTGTGGATAATCAATGTCTCCTATGGGAAAGACGATGCGCTTAGGAAACATTGAATTTTAAGAGGACGGCTTCAAAACCAACAATTTCAATTTCAGGTCAATACAAATTTTAACACTCCAAGTTACTAAGCTATTTTCGTCGGCAGTCCAATCGAATTGAATGTATGACACACGTTCTCTAGACAATGAAGTTTTTTTGGTAGCAAATTGAAAAGGAGTTGCAAAAACTTTGCAAGTTATTTCTTGAAACGTTGAAGTATTTTTTTTTTACCCACAAGTGAAATATTATATACATGGGTAAGAAAATCGCACCTATTAACTGAGTTGTTTACGTTAATGTGTGGATACACACAAGTAGGACTTCTTAAATCAATGAAGAGCGCTTTAATGTTTAAAGATATTGAAATGGAAAGTCTCAGCGCCAACAGTTCTCAACAAAAAAAAAATTCCCAGAAGCACTCACTTAGAGCGCTTATTTGGCTCCAATGGAAAGTGATATAAAATTATCTTTAAATCGAATTGTCTGCTAGAAACAAACAATAAACTTATTTATTATATGAGAATCAAACAGATTCCTTAGGAGTTTTAACTGGTCGCTATGCTTCCTCGATGGCGATGTGGATGCTGCTGCCGATATGATAATAGACATAACTCACTTGGGTATGAAACGTTTTATCCTTAACAGGATTATAAGTATCAAACCCAAGGTGTGACTTGAGCTGTAAAGAAGCTATCAGGGCTAAAGAGGTAACTTTTCGGTCATTTAAGGCCAACCCAACTGAGGAAAACCGAAAAAAGTTCAAACGAGCCAGAAATGACTGCAATGCCCACATTAATCCTGTCAAACTCTTCTACGAACAAAAGTTGAGGCAAAAAGTACTACAAAGTCACACCGGTAATAAAAACGTTTGGTCGTTTGTGAAAAACATCAAAAACTCGACCTCTTGATACAGAGCCAATCTGCTTGCTGCTCATTTTGCGGCTAGCTCAACGCTCTAAGATTGTGCTTTGTCTCCCCCTGTACTCGAGCGTGTAGAACATTTAATGGGACAAATCCAATTCCGCACTCATACAGCGGCAAGAGTTCTTCAAGATCTCAACATACATAAATCCGCTGGTCCAGATGGGATTTCCTCTATCGTTCTGAAGAGGTGTTCCTCCACGCTGGCAAAACCACTGCTTTTCTGTAAGCTTTTCTATCTGTCCTATTCTTCAGGGCTCTTTCCGAGATGATGGGAAACTGCATTTGTCCAGCCTGTCCCAAAGCAGACGAATGTTCCTCCCCCTCTTCCTTCCGACCAATTGCACTTACGTCCCTTCTTTTCAAGGTCATGGAAACGCTGATAAATCGTCAGCTTGTGAAATATCTTGAATCGCGGAAACTTCTAAATGACCGGCAGTATGGTTTTCGCAGCAACAGGTCCACTGGTGATTTGATGACATATCTTACCGAAAAGTGGAACCAATCTATTCACCGTGGTGGTGAAAGCAAGGTCATTGCGCTTGATATTTCAAAGGCATTTGACAGAGTTTGGCATCAAGCTCTCTTGTCGACAATGCGTACTTTTTGGTAGGTATGGATGATAACTTTTTTTAATGGATAAGAAATAAACTTTCGGACCGTTCAATTCAAGTTGTTTTGTATGGCTTCGAGTTTGCAACCCATCAAATAAATTCTTAAGTGCGGTACAACCAGTAGAGTAGAATTTAATGCTTCTCGAAGCGAAACCCCAATACTCTGCCACGTGCGTATCTGCGTTAATGACAAACTTCGTTGGATATTTTTCACGCCTTCTGATCTGGCTAGAATTTATAAGGCGTTTATTCGCCCAAAACTTGAGTACAACGCTCATATAAATACATATTTGGAGCTACTCGACAGAATTCAAAAACGTGCTGTATTACTATTAACATTGTAAGGGTGTTAACAATCCCTTTTGCACGCTCAAATTAGACAAAAAAAAACATAAGAAAAGGCTAAAGTCCGCTTGGAGCGAACAGTGTGATACCCTATTCATATCCCTATATGCCCCAAAGAAAAAAGCATTAAGCAGATGATGGATAGCATTTTATTTCATTCTATTATTAAAACAAAAATGTTTTTTTTGAAAAAACGCCCCCAAAAAGTGTGCGTGGTCAAAAACTTTGTATGGACGATATATTGGAAAAAATATTGGCTAAATATCTTGTTAAACATTTTTTTTCACTTTCTATGAAAATTTTCGAAGAAAACAGCATTTTAGTGAAAACTCCCACAAAAAGTAGGAGTGGCAAAACTAGTTAGCTCATGTCTGATTTGACAGATAATTAGTTTCATCCTTCCGCTGAACGAATATGGTTGTGTATACGCTTGAACAACGAACAACGAACAACAACAACAACAAAAACAACAACAAGGAGTGGCCGTTACAGTCAATGGCGATCGTTATCGGGCCATGTTGAACGAATTTTTGTTCACAAAAACTGAAGAGGAGGATATTGGCAACATTTAGTTTCAACAGGACGGCGCTACGTGCCACTCAGCCGAAGCTACACTCGATGTTTTGCGCCCTGTTTCGAATTCGCCAACATCAATGCTAACACAAAGGCAAACTTCTTAACTCAGAGAAGTAATTTCCTTGTTCGATTGAATTTCAGAGTTGAGTTAATCTTCAAGTAAAGCTATCAACCAAACCATGAAGCTTGAACTCATCTGTTTCCTTGCATACTCGACTCAATATATCTTTTTTTGGCATTATTAGATCATTAAACGGAATGACAGCATTTTTATTAGATCTTACAATTATTCTATACTATGGTCTTGCAGATGTGTCTACATACATAACTTATTTATTAATAACAAACAATTGGAGTGAATTTGTCATCGGAAAGATAAGTTAATTCGGAATTTTATTTTAAATATTTAAAGACCTTTTAATATCTATAAATAACCAATCGTAGTCTCCCCCCAATTTGGCCAAGTGACTCGACTTATAATGCTGGTATGCTAGTCATTATTTGTCACAACCGACTTTAAAGACACGACAAATTTCATTCTAGATAAAAACATAAAAAAAAAAGAAAACCTTGATTATTTCATTATCTTCAGATGTCCACACGAAATCTTTATTATTTATTAATTATTATTAGTCATTTGTGTTGACAGAATATCATAATACTAGCTGAATGCAAGGCTAGCCCGTGTTAAAAGAAACTAGCTATACGGCATAGTTAATATTTTAAGTCAGAATATCTATATTTCCATACAGCGGCCTACTTAATTATTCTCGAATTAAAATGACAGATTGCTTTCATTGCAGAGAAAATAAAATTTGTTCGTGGGAAACTAGCTAATTGGTATTAACTCAGCTGGCACCTACGAACTTGTTCGTATAAATCAGGGGTCGGCAAGTAATTTTAAGTGGGGTTATTATTTTAGTAATCTCTGTACATGTTTTTTTTTTTTTTTTGGGAGGTTGCTACTACCCGGTGGAGCGCTCAGACACAACTACAGGTCCATTGTACTACTATTCAGACACCTTACATTAATGTACTAAGTTTTCCCGTATTTCGAAGAGAAACGAGAAGGAGCTTCAGTGATAAAGAGCTTAGATGTTCGGCACTCACCACTTCAGCCCCGAAGATCCGCCACCTGATGCGAGCATAGGACGGACAACTGCAGAGAAAGTGTTCTGCTGTGTCATCCTCCTCACCGCAAGCAGGACAGGTAGTGGTGTCGCTTAATCCCAACACATTTAAGTGTTTAACAAAAGCTTGGTGGCCCGAAAGAACGCCTACAAGCAGCCTACAGTCGATTCTCCCCAGAGATAGAAGAAAAGATGCTGACCTTTTGCAAATGTCCGGGCGCAGCAGTTTGGTCTGTCTGCCTCCACCTCAATCGCGGTTCACAATATAGCGGATGGCAAAAATCTCCGCTTGGAAAACGGATGCATGTTTACCCAAGGGGTAGTAAAGTCGTATATCATCGCGTTCCATAAAGACTCCAGCACCCAGACCCCTGTCCGGTTTTGGAGCCATCCGTGAAAGAGTCTGACCGAAGCCATTCTGTTACCTGTGGAAAGTTGACGTGGTAGTTTTTTCGCAGAAGGATTTCTGGTGTCATTGCATCAGACGGCATATCCATAAGTTAAAGGATAATTCTCGAAGGAAGATTCATCAAAGCATCTAGAGCAGAGCCCGGGGTGCTTGGGAAGGCCCCTGTGCAGCCGAGACATGCTGTTCTTTGGAGTTTGGCAAAAGAAGCAGTAACACGTTTCCGCGAAAGCCTGTTCCACCAAACAACCGATGCGTATAAGAGTAGCGGTCTAATCATGGCCGTATAGATCCAAAGGACGCGTTTCGGAGACAAGCCTCATATCTTACCAAAAGCGCCTTTACACTGCCAAAAAGTCAACATCTGTACATTTGAGAATATAAAAATTCTCATAGTAATTGTGAGTTGAGGTAATTTATTCGTATTAAATTACAATTAATTACGAATATTATATTTGACAAAAGCGTTTAAAATAAACAAATACATGATATATAATAAAATTGTGAACTGAAACAAAATTGTTTAAATATTTTTATATTAAAATAAAATAAAATAATTATTACAATATGAATGCTGAGTGAAGATCTTTTGGTTCAACATTGGATAACAAATAGTAAATGGTTCCAAAGCATAATGGCATGAATGAAAAATTGTCTTAGGGAAGTTAAGCAGGTGTGCATGGGAGGCCTCACTGATATGTAAGAAGGATAAGAAGGAGCGCTGTTTCCTATATATAGTGTCCGCCAAATAACTTTTTTTTTGAAAGTACAATCCTTCTCGTTAATAATGGAAAATAATTTCATTCAAATGGCTGCCTCGGCTGGCCATGCAGAAGCCTACACGATCGTTCCAGTTTTTAAGCACATTATCGATTGTGTGCAGCTGTGGTGGTGAAAACCAATGGCTTCACGAATATTGTCCTTTAAAGCGTCAATTGTCTCTGGCATGTCGGCGTAGCACTTATCTTTTACGGCACCCCACAAATAATAGTCCAACGGTGTCAAATCGCAGCTTCGCGGTGGCCAAACGACATCATCGGCATCATCTGCGGCTGATAATGCGATCTTCAAAAACAAGGCGCAAAACATCGAGTGTAGCTTCGGCTGTGTGGCACGTAGCGCCGTCCTGTTGAAACCAAATGTTGCCAATATCCTCCTCTTCAATTTTTGTGAACAAAAATTCGTTCAACACGGCCCGATAACGGTCGCCATTGACTGTAACGGCTACTCATTGTTCCAATTATGCCTCTGGACCAAAATCTGCACCAAATAGTGACTCGTTTTGGCTATATCGGCTTTGCAACGTATGCGGGCGGGTTTTCTGTGCCCCTAATGCGACAATTTTGCTTGTTTACATACCCGCCAAGATCAAAATGAGCTTCATCTAAAAAGATGATTTTTTTTGGCAAAATCGGCATTTTCTCTAAGTCGATCGCAGGCCAGCGTTTCCCAGCGTAGTTCAAGCGTATACACAACCATATTCGTTCAGCGGAAGAATAAAACCAATTATCTGTCAAATCAGACTTGAGCTATGTGTTACCACTCGCGAAATAAGCACTAGTTGAAAAAAAAACGTTAAATGGCGGACCCTATATTAGTTTACTAAGAAATGCGGAACACTTGTATTTAAAAAAGCTGTTAAAGATGCATCCGAGAATTTGAAACATGGTTGTATTTGCCAAGGTTAAAAAACATTGAGCTTGCGGGAAAAATTGGTAGTAAAAGACCTTTAGCTAACTTCATTCTAATGTTAGATGGAAGAAAATGTTTACTAACCGAGAGGCCACGTAGAGAGGCATACATTTTTGACACGGTCATCCCAAGATAACCTGGTGTTGAAAGTTATACCAAAGCTTCTCACCCTGTTAACTAATTTAACTTGCATCCCATCAAAGATTAAAAGATTGAAGGGAAATCATCTATATAAGGTTCACGTTTAAAAATAGGAATTGCTTTAGTTTTGGTGGGGTTTAAGATCAGACTATTTCGTCGTGACCAGTTTGTTTAAGGATTGCGGATAAGTCATCATTGATTTTCGTGATTGAATCCTCGACAAGACATAATGGGGAGCTGTTATAAAGTGAGACAAAACGGAAAGTAGATCATTTATGAACATGGAAAAAAGAAGATGACCAAGAATAGATCCCTGAGGGACACCTGGACTGCTGACGATTATAATAGACGGCTTGCATACGGTAAGTAAGATAGGACAAAATTAATTTCTGGACAATTTAGAAAAATTAAAGAAAGAGGTAAGCTTATGACCTAGAATTGTGGGGATCCATATACGATTGAAAAATTTGATAGAGGTTTTAAGTGGATGCAGCTTTATATATTTGCAAGGAAATATCTTCTTCCAAGTCAATTATTTCCATATGAAGTGAAGGTTTTGAAAGACTGAACCTCTTTGCAGCCACGTTATTTCCCCATTTCTGCAAAAACTAGGCATCGTGCAGAAAATTCTTTTCTAAGATCAGATAGAATTCTTTAAAATACTTCAATCTTCAATCAAATACTTCTTCTTTTTATATTCAAGAAAATGGAATTGGGAAATGAATAAATTATTGTCTTTCAGGACTGATCTTCTCAGTGACTTGAAAGACCTAATTGGCCTTGTCACTGGTTTCAGTCCTCTCAACGAGCATTTCAAAAAAATCAGAGTTAGAACGACGTCTCACTTCAACTGTGACTGCGTCTCTCTTCCCAGAACCAGACTGGCTACTCTCGGAAAACACTTCCTGTTCGAAAACGATTTAAATAAAATCGAACTAGCTGCCTTTTTTGCTTCGCAAAAACAAGTGGGAGGTTAAGTACCTCTAATTCCGATGTGTACTAGTTGTTCTGTTGTTATTTTGGGCAGCCTTGATGGAGTACAATTGACCGTTAGGTCCAGCTATACAATACAATATCTTTTTGAAAAAAATTCCAGCATGCGACGAATATCAGATTCGCCCTGTATTAGATCCCATTTCTTTGTAACTCAGTGTTGAGCGTAGATAAATATTTTTTTAAAAAATAAAAAAAACAACACCTACCCCATTGCGGTCTTTTGTTAAAAATTTAAAATGCTTCCCTGTTTCCTGTGTATTCAAGTTTGGAAAGAAGGAGATGACTTATTTAAACCGGAAACGTTCCATAACTTGACCGTTACTTAACCAACGAACACTGTTGTATTGCAAAAAGTCAGAATAAGCTAAATCATTCGGAATCAAAGAAACTTCTTGATCTGTCGGTGCTGTGGAGCAGAACGATTTTTCATAAGATTGATCAACTTGACCAAGCTGTCCATTACTTCTTTCAGTGTTAAGGTGCGGTCATCTAAACTTGTCATCCGGATGACACCCTTACGTCATTATGACGTAGAATTCATCCTAAAGTGGTTATCCCGTTTGAAAAAACAAGTTTTCTGACGTCAGCATGTCATCCGGATGACAAGTTTGGATGACCGTCTGATCGTACCTTTATGCACTGATAAGGTATTAGATCCGCAGTCTTGTCTCTTATTATTTTCTTTACCAATCCTTTGCCAATCATCAGTTGAGAGCGACACCTTTTTATCATAGCTAATGTTGGATTTTGTTATCAAAAGTATCCCAAGGTTTCTTGTTTACGTATCCAATTGAATAGGTATATTCAAAAATATTTTGCGATCCAAGGTTCGACCCTCCGCGATCCATAAAGTGGACAACGATCTGCCTATTGCTGAACGCTGGTATCAACCAAAGGTCCTTGAAAATGTCGTTATAAGTGCTTTTGACAAAGAATTGCGCATTTAATATATAACCATGAATTTTCGTTTCTTCTCTAGCATTACATATTTTCTTCTAACGTTCTAACACTTTTTCGTCATTAATTATGTAAAATAATTCACAAGTAAACTGATTTCCCACTAATTTACATTTCCAATTTCTTATTTAGCTCCAGCCTTTTACAAAATTTCGCAATTCCTTTATGAACTCGTATGAACTCGCGCTAAATTAAGCCTCCATTCTTGAGTATAGATGGGGGTATTTTTTACGTAAAACTTGGGTTTATGTCACTATTATAGTTTTGTATGTTTCGAAATCCTTCGATCCCTTATTAGCAGATAGGCTCACCGGCCATTAATTAAATTAAGAATGTAGGCTATTACAAAGAAATTATTTGTAACGTATTGAGGTATTTATAAATACTCCAATATAGATGGCGCTGTAAGCTTTAGGTGCTTATAAGTCGCCTCGGCCGTGAAACTAAGAAAAAAAAATTATTCCTCCACCTTAGTAGGCCATGATCAACCTATATTCCAAAATTCAGCAAGTAGTTTAGGGCCGGACAGAAATTTTGCTATCATTATGTGGAGGAAATATTAAGTGTCCAACCGACATCTACTTTTCTATGTATTTGTAAAATAAAAACAATAAAACTTACCATCAAATTTAAAAGCATCGCCAAGCACTTGTACGATCTGAAAAGTTTCCTAACTTCAACCATGATTGTAGAGAGATATTTAAGTCCTTGCTGTAGATAAAGTATTTGAGATTGATGTTCCTGTTACAATTGAATGTGGAACTTTGTGTATTCCTTTTATGTCAGATGATGTAAGTTTTTCAGTTTTTTTTTGTATGAAATCGGAGAGCAGTGTATATACGATGACTAGTAGATACCTGGACCAGAGAAATATTTCAATTAAAAATCAAGCTCGATGTTTTGTGTTTTTTTTTTAGAAAAAAAAAATGCTTTTTGTAGCGCGAAAATTTATATCCTCAGTATCTCCGGTGGTGAAAAGTTTCATGCATCTGGCAAACTAATAGTCAAACTTATATAGAAATGTTTTTTTTTTTTTTTTATTCCAAAACGTGTGTTCGAGTGTATGGTGATGTTACTCAAGCCGAAAACTATGATTTTTTTTTTGTTTTATGTTTAGTTTTAGATACCGGAAACTTTAACAGATACACAGTTCCGAATGATGTTTTTTTTGTTTTTTTTTAGTTGAATAATATCCGGCTTTTGCTTTTTGCTGTTTTATTTTGGGAGTTTGCCCGAATTAAATTGAATTATTGCTGTTTTTCAAGTGTGGCAAGTGTGCAATTGGCAGTTTTAGTTTTCAAACTAACTACATTCACTGTGAAAAAATCCTTAAGGATATATATACTATATATATGAACACGAGAAAATACTGACCGAATGTAACACAGAGTTAACTAGTTGTGACAATACCGCGACGTTAGAAGTGAATGATTATTTTTTTTTATTAAGAAATAAGTCTTGCTCAGCATCCCGGGTATGTTTAAAATGGAAAAGGATTAAAATGGGTACACCGCAATTAGAATAATTAATTTATTTTAAAAGTTGGTATATATATATACTATGTTCGGCGGTGGTATTAAAGTTGAACTGAAGCTATGATCATGGTCTGGCTATTTATATGTGCCACCAGAACAGGATAGTTGCAGTTACGGCAATGAACTGTGTTCAGATTACGCGGTGAGCATTTACTTATCAATTTGACGCGAACTACCGAATCGTTGTGTGAAAGTACAAGCAGCGTTTCTATCAGTTGAATAGACATTGTGTCACCACCGAGAAAATAATAATGTGTGATCAAGTTCCAAAAGGTTAGTTAGATGTTTATGGGCTTTTTTAAAGCTGTATAATATCAGCTTGTCAAATAAGATATATGAGCATTAGATTATGATATAGTTCTAAGTTCTAAGAACATTAAGCATGAAAGTCACCATCATCGGCAGTAGATGAACTCATAAATGGGTATAATTGTTTGATGACATAAATTCTATGTAAATGGCTCTAGGCATACTAGTTTAGTATTTTTATTCTATACAGAGATAAGCTTGGTATTTGACAACAAATTGGACAATATTAAGGTGGTCCACCAATATCTGCTTTCACTTCAGGAAATCCTACGTGTTTATGATATCTTCTTTGCCATAAATCCCTTCTATATCTAAACTAAAAAGTTTATAATAAACCTGTCATCGCCGACCTGCTAATTCACAAATTTGGAATTAAAGTGAACATCATTTTGGAAGTGGAAAGTTTTGTCAAAGTCAAACTTGTGATGACGACATCAAATTATCGCGTAAGTGAAATGTGGATAAATGCTATCTTCGGTGACCAAAAACTTACCAAATTTGACAAAATCTATTTCGTGTTAGACTGATAGTAAATACTACTATCCTTACTTACTACAGAAAGTCCCTCCAAGGGAGGACTGGGAAAAATATAAACCTAAACCATCACAACATGATCTCGTCTGGTATACGGACTGATCCAAGATGGGCTCTCCTGACTTTATATCTATCTATCTAAATACTACTATCACAAGACTTGTGCAAAAAATTTAAGGAAATTTATTATAGAGGCTTAAAACTACTAAGTGCAAACCAGATCGTAGTCTTAAAACCCTGTTTTTTGGAAACGGTTACGAAAAGAAGAGACAATCTTCCGTTGTAAGTGGAGAGTGATCGAAAGTAGCAGAGCAGAGCGAGAGTAGCAGAAATTCTGTGCAAAGAGAAGCAACCTAGAATGATGATATATGTATGTGGTTTGGAAAGTGCAGACTAATATTCAATTTAATGCGGCTCAGCTTTTGAAAGGGGCAATTATCTTTAATCAATTTGAAACATATTTGTATTGTCAACGATTTAAGAAACTAATGAAAAGTTGTTGAAAAATAAATTTTGCAAGCCATTTTGAGTTTGAGTTTGCAACGAATCTCCCATGCCAGATTTGATATTTCTACGGTAAAGAGGTTTCCGCTGCTGCGTGATTATAGTATTTTGTGGACTTAAATGCCAATTGTCTTAAAGGGATATAAGAAAAATCTTTTCTTTTTCTCATTTTCATTTTTTTTAACAACATTTTTGAAATAGTTTACAAAACTAGTAAAGCAAAATGTGTAGGGATTCAGGATAAATATGGCAGAAAATCAAGTATAGTGAAACTAAAAAAAACATCGTACCTTTTGCGATATATCGCACAATCTCGCAAGAGGAATCGAATATATACAACGTAACAGAATTTCTAATAGAAAGGGCTGGGTGAGTGATGACTGCTAAACGAGGTTCTCAAATCCAAAACGTTCCACCTGAAATATTTTATTCGCTTCCCTAAATGTATTGCTCCATTCCGCCAAATATATAGTTTTTTTTAACAAAAACAAGCATAAGGTTTTTATATTTTATTAACAGTTATCTTTAACATAAACTTGTCTTTCGAACATGGAACGGTTATTGCTGACTGCGATTATTTAAATATATGAATTTTATTCAACAATTATTTCGCACCTACTGCACCTGTCTGCAATTATAATGCCAACATTTAACAAATTGAGCCTAAAAATCTACTATCATTTTTTTTTATGTGAGCCATTCGGCGAAAAATAAGCAATGTTTTTTTACACTCTCAAGTATTAGTATTTAATAATGTAAAGGGTGACCAGACAGCAATGATAATTTTTCCCTGTTAAAAATGTTTCAGCAGCTACCATGCTTACCTCGACAAAAATTTCCAGATATCCATCCCCCCTAGATCCTTTTGGGAGGATGCCTTGCCGGAAGAAGAATCAATCCATTTTTACACGGACGGTTCAAAAACAAATGATGGAGTGGGTGGAGGTGTCTTCTCAGACAGGCTCAATCTCAGTATCTCCTTCCGTCTTCCTAATCATTGTAGTGTTTTCCAGGCGGAAGTTATGGCGATAAAGGAAGTCTTGTCCTGGCTAAGAAAGAATGTGGTATCCGTAAAGGATATTCGAATCTTTTCGGACAGTCAGGCCGCCATCAAGTGTCTGGACTCTGTCTCTATTAACTCTTTAGTAGCCCTAGATTGCCGATCATCTCTAAAGGAGATGGCTGAGCAGTTCAACATTCACCTTTGTTGGGTGCCGGGGCATAGGGACATTCCGGGTAACTGCAAGGCCGACGAACTCGCCAAACTTGGAACTACCCTCTCTATCTTGCCTGAAAAGGGCTCCTTAGGCACACCAGTTTCCACGTGCAAGCTCTTGTTTAAACTGGATGCATTAGAAAAAACTAACCACAGATGGACAAATGGTACTACTTGTCTGACAACGAAGCAGATTTGGCCTAGGCTGGATCTAAGACGCTCAAGGAGCTTGATTACCCTTAATCGATCGCACATTGGTGCTACAATTGGTGTCATAACTGGACACTGTTTGTTAGGCAGGCATGCAGCAAGGCTTGGTGCCTATTCCAACGACTTCTGTAGGAGCTGTTTGATTGAGGAGGAGGAGGAGACTACTCTACACCTTCTCTGCGCATGCCCTGCTCTCTCTCGAAAGCGAAACCTCCATATGGGGGCCTTCTTCTATAATGATCTTAATGATCTAAACTCAACCGACCCAAAATGTCTCTCACGCTTTATTAGCTCCTCAAAATGGTTCAACGTGTATCACAATGGACCTTATATTGGTCTAAGTGAGTCGGACTTCTATCTGACTGCCACTTCAACCTAACCTAACCTAACCTACCATGCTTACCAATGACATTCAGCTGTCAAAATATTTAGTAAAGTTTTTCATTTCATCATCAAAATTCCGGCTCAGTTGTAAATACGCAACGAGAATTTCGTCGTGAGGGTCGGTCGCCATCATGGCTTCATGGCGCAGATAATTCGTTCAAAAGTTCGAACGTTAGTACACCCTGTACGACCTTAAGGCTCTAACCAGACAAAGATCGGTATCGCCGCAGAGGACAGTATAGAAGTAGAAGAACAAATGTGGATTCCGCTGAATATTAGCTGAATTGGGCTTCGCTAGAGATACTTATTTTGCGGTTTGATTTAGACCTACATTCTTATATGAATTACAACGCCGTGAGTTCGTTAATTGGCTACTGAAAATGTATGCCGCCAACATTTCCGAATTTTTCCAAAAAGTTATCTGCTCGAACGAGGCAAATGCTTAGCTCACTGCCACGCCCACAATTTAGAAAAAAACGTTTTAAAGCTAAGGTTAGAAAGATTCACAAGATATGTAACCACTGTCCTCCTTTCTAAGTTTGTCATATCAAGTTTTTTGCCACGCCTACTTTTTGTACTAAAATTTTCTTCAAAAATTTTCATACAACCGAAAACAATTTTTAACAAGATATTTAGCCAATATTTACTTTTGTCAATATATCGCCCATACAAAGTTTTTGGCCGCGCCCACTTTTTGGGAGCGTTTTTTCAAAAAATATTTTTTATTTAAAAATTTTATAGAATGAAATAAAATGCGTTTATCGTTGGGCCATTTACAGTAATGGTTGTTTTATTATCAAAAATGCTCATATGGATAGATATTACTGAAGATCAGACGCGAAAAATGTGATACAGTAGAAACTTCTATCACCTATATATAACTTAAGTTATATCAAGTTGAAGTCAATAATTACTTTCTTAATAATTATGCTGTAGTTGTTTGATGGCAAATATTTTCAAAATAATTGAGTTTTCAGAGTTAACTTTCAACGCGGAGCTCAGTCTATTGGTGATGAGAGATATAAAATCCGCCAACAAGCCACCAACAAGCTCTCAAGCGCAGAGATCCCTGGATTTGATCGATGTCTGGTGCACTAGTAATGGGCTTTCAGTGAATCCTCTTAAAACCACGGTTGTTCTCTTTACGAGAAGGAGAATCATCACTGGTCTGTCCCATCTCGTGCTTAAAGGTGTCACCATCCCTATATCTGGGTGTAATCCTTGATAAAAAACTTCTATGGTCCAAACATGTCGAATCGAAAACCGATAAAGCGCTGTCGACCTTCTGGCAGTGGAAAGGCATTTTAGGCTTGTCTCCGAAACGGGTCCTTTGGATCTATACGGCCATGATTAGACCGCTACTCTCATACGCATCAGTTGTTTGGTGGAACAGGCTTTTGCAGAAACGTGTTACTGCTTCTTTTGCCAAACTCCAAAGAACGGCATGTCTCGGCTGCACAGGGGCCTTCCCTAGCACCCCGGGCTCTGCTCTAGATGCTTTGATGAATCTTCCTCCCCTTGACTTATATATCATGGGATGTACGCTAAAAACTATTTTCGCTTAAAGAGTGGCGCATCAGGTGGCGGATCTTCGGGGCTGACGTGGTGAGTGCCGAACATTTAAGCTCTTTACCACTGAAGCTCCTTCTCGTTTTTCTTCGAAAGACGGGAAAACTAAGTACATTAATGTAAGGTGTCTGAATGGTAGTACAATGGACCTGTAGTCGGATAGCATCGGATAGCAGCAACCTCAGACCAAAAAGGTACGTCATTTTGAAGAAAAAGTTATTAATTTTGAGCCAAAAACCGCAGCTGGCAATATAAAGAAATTCAGTTCATCAAAATTTGAATTTTAATATCGTCCAGGTCGATATCCTCAATTTTTGGCCACAAAAAGTCCGTTATCACCATTCACGGTAACTGCATGGCCGGCCTCATTTTCGAAGAAGTACGCCCAGATGACTCCGCCAGCCCATAAACCGCACCAAACAGTCACTGGATGCATCGGCTTTTCAACAATCACTCGTGGATTCTCATTTGCCCAAATGCTTGTGCAGCTTGTTAAGGAATCCACTCAGGTGAAAGTGTGACTCGTTGCTGAAGATAATTTTCTTTGTAAAGTGCACGAAATGCATTTTGATTTGAACGCCAATTTTTCGTAAAAGGCTTGAACAATCGTAACGCGCTGTTCAATTGTGTACCTTTCCATGGTTGAAATTGTCAAACACTGAAACAAAGAAATGTCAAATACAGTTGGGCATAAAACTAGACGTTAAGGTGTGACTCACAATTAACATCATGCATTATGGTTGGACCACCCTTTATAAAAACGGAAGACATAGAGTCGTTTATATGACGTCATTGTCATGTTCCTCCAAAAAACATAATAACATGTAAATATACTGAGAACAGAATTAAGTGGACACCCTACTTCTACACACGTCACTCATTGTACCTTGTTTTATATTGAGCGAAATAATACATAAAAGAGGTCAAAATTCTAATTTTAAAATTCTGAAAATACCATAAATCAATTTATAGGAAAAAGTTAAATAGTGCGCGCTTTGTTTTTGTAAAACAATCCTTATTACTTAGAATTTGAATATCAGAATTTGGTACTTTGATACTGTGCTTTACCAACACCAGCATCGTGGGGACTTTAATGCCAAACACACTTCTTGGGGTTCAAGATGCAACTCAACGAAAGGCAGACTACTGTACAAAGCCAGTATGAAGCGTGGTGTGGACTTTTATTCGACCGGAAAGCCAACATATTGGCCAACTGACAAAAATAAAATCCCTGACCTCGTCGACTTCTTCATTGCAAAAGGGCTAAACAAAACTCTGACGGAAGTCGAAGAATGCTACGATCTAGGCTCAGACCACTCAGCAGTCACCCTGAAAATGGGTGGAAGTGTAGCAACAAATGTAGGACCGCCCAGGTTAAGTAGTAAAAAAAACCAACTGGGACGTTTTCCGAAAAGAGTGCAAGGAAAGTGTCGCTTTAAATGTGCCACTAAGAACACCGCTCGAAATAGAAGATGAAGTTGACAGTCTTGTGGGGCCATTCAGAACGCAGCATGGATAAACACTCCCTTCCGGAAGACAGCTACACGGAACAATAAAGTCAAGTACATGCCTGAAGGCCGTTCGATGGACGACCTTTAAACGAAGAACCGAATGCTCATACGCAATCCGACAACTATAAAGTAGAAGCCGTTTCTCTGTCCGAGCTTCGAATGACAATAAGAAAGTTGAAAAATAACAAAGCTCCAGGATACGATCTAATCACTGGCGAAGTTCTGAGGGAACTACCGAAAAGGAGCACTAGTTAGCTGCTGAATGCTTCTCTGAGACAAAACAAAACAAAAACAATGGAAAGTAGCCGAAGTCATTATGGTTCCGAAACCAGGAAAGAATACAAATGATAAGAAATCATATAGACCTATTTCGCTACTGCCGATAATATCTAAGATTTATGAGAAACTTCTGCTAAAACGATTACAATCAGTAATTGAAGAAAGACGCTTGATACCAGATCATCAATTTGGCTTCCGGATCAAACATTCCACAATCGATCAGGAGTATCGAATAACAAATAAAATTGAAAAAGCTCTAGAATGCAAAAAGATTTGCTCTAGCGCTTTTCCCGACGTATCGCAAGCCTTCGACAAGGTATGGCATGAAGGCCTAATGTATAAGCTAAGGACAATCCTACCGGAAAAATTACACAAAATATCGAAATCCTACCTTGAAAACAGACTCTTTCGTGTTAGACATGAGACTGAATTCTCGGAATTCAAGGAAATCCACGCCGGTGTTCCGCAAGGAAGCGTTCTCGGCCCAATATTATTCCTGCTCTACACAAGAGATATACCACAAGATGAAGGGACCGTCGTAGCAACGTTCGCAGATGATACGGCTATCCTCGCAATGGATGAGTCAGTCGAATCATCAACTGGAAAACTCCAACGGGCTCTTAATAAAGTATGCGAGTGGACAAAGACCTGGCGAATTGCCCTTAACGAGACCAAGTCGACGCATGTCGATTTCACGTACAAACGATAAATATACTATAACGCAAACGAGGCGAAGTATCTCGGAATGACCCTAGACGCAAAACTTAAGTGGAAGCCACACGTTCAGAAAAAGCGCGACGAGCTCGCAATCAGACTTAGAGAAATGTATTGGCTACTCGGAAGATATTCGAAGACAAGCGTATACAACAAACTGCTCCTATATAAACAAGTGCTAAAACCTTCTTGGACATACGGTATACAACTTGGGGGTTGTACCAAACCAAGCAATATGGCTATAATACAAACATTCCAAAACAAAACGCTAAGAGCAATCGTGATGCTCCATGGTATTCACAGAGATCGAAGAATTGCTACCGTTGTTAACGAAGTAACAAATTTTGCTCGCAAACTTCGTAATCGCATTCATGGTCACTGCAATAATGAAATAATTCGTATTCTGGACGTGACATACCTTGAGCGCCGACTACAAAGAACAAGACCGTTCGACCTAGCGCCATTAGGAAAAACCTCATGTAATGACGGTATTAGTAGGTGCGTTCGCTGGAAAGCTACCAACCAAACGCGAATAACACTACAGAAGCGTAAACTACTTGTTAAGGTCGTAGTCATCACTAAAATGAAAAAATGAGAGAAACAAAATTTCTTACTACTATGAGCGCGCGCCACCGGATTTCATAGTGCCTCTCTGAGGGGTGAGGTTTAGCACGTAGGCAGACTAGATATTTCTGAATCGGGCATAACCAATGGTATGGGCCACTGGTATCTTCTGAAGATTACTCACCTCCAGGCGCAACCAAAAAAAACCAACACCAGCTGTACATCCACCAGTAGTAAAGGGTGATCCATTTCGAGGTTCCCTACTTTTTTAAAGAAAAAAACACAGAAAATTCAAATTTAATGGAGAATGTTTATTATCATTTGAAAGAACATTCTTTGGCATTTATTTTTTGAAGATTATTTCTATCAAATGTTGGCCGTTGCTACGTCGCAGATGGTCCATCCGTTGAGTCCAATTTTCGATCACTCGTTCGAGCATTTCGACTGGTAACTGGCAAATGACACGCGTGATGTTTTCCTCCAGACCTGAATCGAAGCGGGTTTGTCGGCATAAGCTTTTGACTTTACATATCCCCACAGGAAATAGTCTAACGGTGTGATATCACACGATTTTGGTGGCCAATCGACCGGCCCAAAACGTGAAATTATGTGCTCACCGAAATGTTCTCTCAATAAGTCCATTGATTGCTGCGATGTGTGGGAAGTGGCGCCGTCTTGCTGAAACCAAATGTCGCCGAAATCACGAGCTTCAATTTCAGGCATCAAATAGTCGGTTATCATGGCACGATAACGGTCGCCATTGACGGTTACGTTCGCACCGGCATAATTTTTAAAGAAATATGGACCGATGATTCCACCGGCCCACAAACCACACTAAACCGTTGTTTTTTTCTGGATGAAGTGGCAGTTCTTCAATCTCTTCAGGTTGCTCTCCGTCCCAAATGCGGCAATTTTGTTTGTTTACATACCCATTGAGCCAGAAATGGGCCTCATCGCTAAACAACGTCGGATCTTCTTGGAACTTTTCAAGAGCCCATAGAGCGAAGCGATGTGGCTTGGGAAGGTCGAGTGGCTTCAGTTGTTGCACAAGCTGTATTTTGTACGCTTTCAATTTAAGATCTCGACGTAAAATGCGCCAAGTCGTTCCATACGTCAGTCCGAGTTGCTGCGAACGGCGCCGAATCGACTCTCTACGGTCTTCGTGTACACTCTCAGCTACGGCCGCTATATTTTCTTCACAGCGTGCTGGACATGGTCTATTCGGTCGAATATTATCCAATAATGAATGCTGGGTCCCAAAATGGGTGATGGTGTTGCGAATAGTACGCTCAGTAGGCCAATTATGTTGACCATAAGTTGAGCGAAGTGCACGAAACACATTCCTCACAGAACGTGAATTTTCATAATAAAGTTGAACAATTTGTAAACGTTGTTCACGCGTAAGTCTTTCCATTATGAAATGCCAAACAATACTAAACAAAAATAACATGACAGCATGACACGACTCACACGTGATCTGTCAAAAAAGGCTATTGAAAAAAGTATCTCTACTTGGATCACCCGTTATGTTTATAGCCAAACCTCAAAAGAAAGTTCAACTTGTACTTAAATGTCCGCTAACATTGAATACTTACCACAATACTACAAGGAGTCGAGTGCTGTACATCAGTAGGAGGAGCATTGTCACGGTGATAAGTATCCAATTTGATAACACACAAAACAATAAAACTAACTGATAACTGTTTACCAAGATAGTGTGATGATTGCATATAGTTCATTTACTAAAATTGATAAAATAAAGCGATTTCCACCTGTTTACGGTCCAAACCAAATTTGAAGGAGGATAACCGCGAACTGGTTATCCACAATTTCATATTTTTATCAGTTGGCAATGGAATGAAGGAAATTAATTATTTAAATTCTCGGAAAAATATTACAGATATAATTGAGTGAGCGCTTCAATTTTTTCTATACTTTTTTATCTCTTTTTTTTAGTGTAGCACTGGTTGATATTTTTTTTTTTAGCTTACCTCAAGTCTTGGCCTCTTATCCAACAAAACATTGGCCGCATTATTTTATTTGAAAAGATTTTATTTTTAAATCAATCGCAATGTAAAATAAAATAAAAAATAGAAAAACATTCTGGATTTTCACAATTCGCCAACAGAAGGAAACCTCCATTGACATTTTTTCCGTTGGTTTTAAGTGGCAGTTCCACGAAAATCAAGTTTAATTCCAGCAAAATCTCGAATAAAATCTATTGAAGTATTTACCGCCAACAGAATGGAGTTCGTGGGCGTAAACGTAACAATATATCTTTTTCATTTTTCATCAGAATTCTGACTATTTTTAAATTTTATTTAATGTTGACAAAGAGTTGAGATCATTATCAAAAGTTATGCTGACTTAGCAATGTAAGTCGGTTTGCTGGTGCGTCACTGGTTAAGGGTGCCATTAATTTTATATTTGGAAAGTTGAGGGATGCCGCAACATTCCATTAACAATTTAATAACTAAAAATATGGCGATGATCAATGATTTCCAAAGCAATTTTGAGGAGTCTGTCAAGTCAATACCATGAGGGGCTAGGGAAAGAAAATCTACCTTAGGCAGCTTCTGAATTTGATGATTTGGAGAAAAAAAATATTCACTGACATATTAGACGAGAGGACTTACAAACGTCATATAATGGGTCATAGGGCTCACTTTGACCAGAGTTGACGAAGCCAAATGCAGAAGCTATTGCTTTAATTTCTTACTGAGAATCTGAAAAGGACATTTTGCTTCCGATTTCCTTTCATGTTTTTATTCCCTTGACGAATATTGGTTTAAAGTCAATCAATTGCAGTTTAAGGATTATCGGTGACTGAGCGATTTTATGAAAAGCTTTGCTGAAGTCTGTGGCAACTTCATTTCTATGCACTGTAGAGCACAAAAAGTTTTACAGACGAACTTAGAGACCAGCATGCGTGGGGACAACTGCTGCAATGAGAACGACACCAACCGCTGGTTTTGGTGACTCTAAATTTACTACACTTGGATCTATACATGCACGAATCAGCTGCCAAGAGCTGATTTTGAGGATCAGCCAAACAGTCAGCTGGAACCCAGGTCTCGCGGGGCACGCACAGATTTTGAAAAACTGTATGTAGGAAACAACGTTAGCTCCGACTGCATGAATCTCTACATATGGATTTTGACAAACCATATACATACCACGTAATGATATTACCATTTTCATTGATAGTCAGGCGGCCATTAAGCCAGTTAATGCTATCGAAATTAGATCCAAGCTGTTCACCGCTGTCGCATAGAGCTTAGGGCTCTTGGCTCACAGTACAAGGTATGTCTTTGCTCGATTCCTGGACACAGGGACATAACCGGTAATGAGACGGCTGACGAACTAGCAAGAAATGGATCCGAAGTTGATCGCGACCTGGCACTTCAGTCGATCAAACCACCACTCTGCAACCTAAGAGAACGAGTGTAATACAAGATCAGAATGAAAGCTGACAATAGGTGGAAATCTCGTGAGATATCACGAAAGCTATGGCCAGACTATAATAAGAACGGAACCAAAAAACTCCTGCAGTACGAAAGAGAGTCGCTGTCCAAGCTGGTCGGTGCTTTAACTGGTCATAATTTTCTGAGAGGCCACATGATGAAACTAGATATCAAAAATCACGACATTTGTAGAGGCTGCGGCGATGAAGAGCTCCACGAGGACACCCTCACTATCTTTGTCATTTCCCGGGCCTCTGTCACTTTAGGAACAGAACACTTGGAAGTTTCTTCTTCCAAGACATTGAGGAATTATCAGATGTCTCACTCCCTAATCTTTTCAGATTTCTGGAGACATCGGGATGGCTTGACAAAATTGAGTAACCACGAGCGGAGGGAAGGAACCGTAAGGAAAGCCGCAATACCGGCATATCCCCCCTTTTAAGGGCATCACAATGGGTCCACAAGGACCTAAGTGTGGCAGGAAGGAACTATTTCTTCATGCCAACCCATATAACCTAAGCTAACCTTAGTTAGGTTTATTATGTTTTACCTCTCAAAAAACCATGTTGATCTACCGAAAGAATTGGCCTGCTTTGAGATAGAATCTCTTAATAAATAAATAAGAACTTATAAAGGTTCCGCTATCTAACGTTTTTTTTTCAACTAGTGCTTATTTCGCGAATGGTAACACTTAGCTCATGTCTGATTTGACAGATAATTAGTTTTATCCTTGTTCCTTATTCCGCTGAACGAATATGGTTGTGTATACGCTTGAACAACGAACAACAACAACAACTTGAACAACAACAAGGAGTGGCCGTTACAGTCAATGGCGATCGTTATCGGGCCATGTTGAACGAATTTTTGTTCACAAAAATTGAAGAGGAGGATTTGGTTTCAACAGGACGGTGCTACGTGCCACACAGCCGAAGCTACACTCGATGTTTTGCGCCCTGTTTCAAAAAAAAAAAAGTTATTTGGCGGAACCTATACTTTCTTAAGGCTACTGCTACTCACTTACCGTGAAGAGTCTCTGCCTGCGACAAGGCAGCTTCCCATCCTCTGCGATTCAAATCCACGCTGCTACCAATTTTTCAGACCAAGAGCTCTGTTATCCGCGATGGCTTGGTCTTTGGAACGGAGGTTCAGTGTTCCTTGTCGTCTAGAATATGAGGGCTGGGATTCAAACCGTCTCCACTAAATAAGTAACCGTCGCTGTGTTGACTTACAGTTGTTCATGTAACCGAAAGTAGTCAGGATCTATACAGTTCTGGGGTAGGGTAACAAATTGAGCATAGAAGTTTCCGGCGTAGGGTCAGCGGAAGAAATCTTAAGATATTTTGATATTTTTGAAGGGTAGCCTGCTTAATTTCGCCTAATAGTGGCAAACATTTGAAGCGGAAATCAAAATCTTCACCCAAAAGAAAAAGTGCAACGATGTAGTAGGTTGGACACGAACTATCAACGACAAGAAATAAAAGTTAGAAGACAGGATAAAAACATGTCAGGATAAGACGACCCTGTAGAGATGACAAAGGAAAGCAGAGTCACAGTCAATGCGGGGGATATGGATAAACCTTTTCTGTAGACTGCTTAAAGATGAAGACGGCACAAATTCCGCTCTCAGGCAGATATTTAACATTTGCGACGCAAGTCAAGAGTTACGTTCAGCCGACCAAATTGAAGTGATGACAGCCATATCTAAACTGAACTCCAGAAAGGTTGCTGGGCCGGACGGCCTGTTCGCCGAACTGATTAGAGCAGCAGCAGATGACTTGGTAGAAAGCATGCACCAACTTATTTCAAAGATTTCGTTTAATGGAAATATGTCTGATGAATGGAACCTCAGCATCGTGAAAGGAAACACTCTAAACTGCGCAAAATATAAAGGTAACTACGCGTATACGATAATACGGTACGCTAAGTCCACATTTAACCAAATATGCACTTTACGAGAGATTATGAAGAAAACCCAAGATGTTCAGATCGATACTTACCACCTCTATATTGATTTCAAAGCTGCATGTGACAGCATTTATAGAGATAACCTATACAGAGCTGTAGGAAAAAAGCCCGCTGCTGCAATTAAGACGGGTAGTGACCTAACCGCGACATTTGATGTTACAGAAGGATTTAGGCAAGCCAACCCGCTGTCATTTGACTTCTTTAACATCTTCAACATCATTATTGAAAACATTCTGTCGTTCTTCATATTTCGTTTGTGCGGTGCTGATCTATACTTTAACTTAACTTAAACGGTGTCTCGAACAGAGATCTGGTCATTCACTGCGCAATCGATGCCACAACTTCAGCTCGATGTGAAGTGGATTTGGTCAATGCTTGCCTCTAGGCATCCACAATCATAAGTAAAAGATAAAATATATAATATAACAAAGTATCACTGTCAGTTGAATTTAAATAATATCAGCTGTCACCTGCTAGGTTTCAGTTGTCAGATGTCCTCTGTCTTTTGGAACCTATCATTTGTCATTATCTATATCTTATTAGCTGTCATATCTTACCTTTTATATGTCAATTGTCACCTATCGGACACGCCATCTATCCCATTTCATCTATCATCTGTCATTTGCCATATGTCAATTGTCATCTGTCATCTGTCACATAGCATTTAAAAAATGTAGCCTAATCACTTGAACTTCTTCGGCGCTCAATTTAATGAAATTAATTTCAGTCTTTAGAGCTTTGATTTACGAATATTTCAAGTCCAAATTTATATACAAACGCGCTTTCAAATCGATCTCAGTGACGTTTACTTTTAATAATTTGCTTTCGACGCCTATTCGTAATTTTTTAAGGGCGCATGCAAATCCTGTGGCGTGGGCATAGGGAGTGACGAGAGAGAAAAACAAGAGCGAATTATTTCTCTTCTTTTCTGTTTCTTTTTCTTTATGCATGTATATGCCTGATTGAATGATTGCATGCGTTGCGCCTGCTCAAGCGCTAAGGTATGTGTGTCTATCTATCCACTCTACCAAAAGTTATAGGGCAAACCAACTCTGTTGATCGAATCCAATGAAGTCTGGTTCAATACACATTTCTTCTCTAAATTCCACCCCAGGAAATCCAAATTCCTAATTAACCTGGACAGGAATAGTCTTAAATCCTGACAGGAATATTCAGAAGTCATTGTCTCCTGAAAAAACACCTTCACCGCATTGGCCTGTCACCGGACCCTACACGTCGACTTTGTTGAGAGAGTGAGGAATCCTCTCTTCACATACTCATGGAGTACCCGACGCTCTTTCTTCTCAGGAAGGAGATCCTCGGTGAGGAAATCATCTCACCAACGAACCTTGCTACCCTGCAGCCAGAGAAGATTCTTGTCTTCCTGACTTCCTCCGGAGTCAAAAGTTTGCTCTAGGACCCCTCCCGGGAAGGCACAATAGGCTCCATAAGGAGCCCCTTTTCCCCAACTTTATATCTATCTAACTCTTTTGATACAAAGCCTCATGAGGAAACGATTAGCTATGCAAAACTATTTAAATGGTGCAGCACCAATTTTAAGTGCAAGTAATAAGTTCTGCATTTATAAGGATTTAAGAGAGAAAATTAAGTGTGAAATATTTTGCGTGTTTGAGGTGCCAGTTCAGTGCCAGGGGACTTGGCGTTGATTCTCTATCTCTATAGTCAATTTTAGCAAACGTGAGTAAGCGATTAGAGAAGCGACATATTTCTTTAACTTCAAACGCTTATAGCTTCCTGTTCAAATATATTATGCAGGGAGTATTCGAATGAGCAAGAGTCTTTTATCGATTGTTCGTAAATGGATATCAATCAATCGTTCTAGGGGTGGTTCTAAGAAATGACGATAGAATTATGGTTCTGAGATCTTTCCTACTCGCATGGGAGCATTCACCAGAATTGGGTATAAAAGCCACGTTAAATTCCCTCCACAGCAGTGGAATGTGGACTCTTTAGGATTATCTCCAGCACTGACAGGATGATAACCGAGGTCTTTTGAAGCTCGTCTGGTATAATGACATCTGGTCCTTTGTCTTTCGATATCAGATATTGCGGGATTATATCTCACGTAGCTACTTAATGTTGTGCTACCTGAAACATGTACATCTAGGAGCGGATTAAGCGATTAGTATACTAAAGGGTGATTTTTACAGAATTAAGTTCTTCAGGTTGGCAGCAGTGGTTAGTAATGGCGTCCAAGCGTCATCTGAAAAGTTTTCAGTATACTCTGCCATTTAAGCTTGGATAGACTTACAAACGAGCAACGATTGCAAATTATTGAAATTTCTTATCAAAATTCGTGCTCAGTGAAAAATGTGAAAATCCGCCGTTTTATCGAAAAATTGTGTTCAGCGATGAGGCTCATTTCTGGCTCAACGGATACGTAAATAAGCAAAACTGTGGCATCTGGAGTGATGAACAGCCACAAGCCATACAAGAATCACCGATGCATCCCGAAAAAATGACAGTTTGGTGTGGTTTATGGGCTGGTGGTATCATTCAAAGACGACCGGGGAAGAAACGTTACCGTCAACGGCGAACGATATCGAGCCATGATCCGCCCCAGTAGGAAGAGTTGAATTTGGTTGACATGTGGTTTCATCAAGTCGCAGCCACATGCCACACAGCTCGTGCGACAAAATAAATGTTGAACGATGAATTTAGTGAGCTTTTTATCTCTAAAAATGGCCCTGTGAGTTGGCCGCCATGATCATGCGATTTAACGCCGCTTGATTATTTCTTAAGCCCATATAAAGTCGTTAGTCAATGTGGACAAGCCGAACACGATTGAAGCCCTACAGGATAACATAACACGCGCAATTTTAAATCATATGCCCTCCCTGTTAACTTAAATATTTTCAACTTTTAGTGAATTTTGTTTGAAGAGAAAAAGTGTTGAAAATGATCGAACATTCCCCATCCAAAAGTTCACCCAAACTCAAACTAATTAGCTCATGGGATTCGGCTGCAAGCCTTTAAAATCAAAATGTCCACTGAATTAAGCCCGACAATTTGCGATTGTTATACAGAATTTAGCAAATTCGGCAATTTGACGATAAATATGCGACGCGACGCGCCTATTACTATCGATTTTCGCCAATATTATGTACGCAGTATGTATCTGCGACATAAGTGCACAGTTGGAATGCATCTTTAGTTTCACATTAGTGTTGTTAATAGGTCATAATTAGTGTCGGCCGCCCACCGACATTCATCGGTCAAAATCAAATGATGCCATTATATAACATTGAATTGTGCCATTGGTGTGCGTGTGCAACAATTGAAAGGACCCCACATTGCACTTGACAGCTTGGAATTTACATGAATTTGCATTAGAATGCCTAACATAGATTGCAAATTACTGAACTTGAATAATTGGCTTACCTCTGACGTGGTCCATTTTGTACAACCACCATGTACAACCATTGGAGCTGTATAGTTTCGGGAATTTTACTGGCAAATGTAAACAAATGTATCGCAGTTAAGCTTGCAGTTTGATCGCTAATGATTCAAACTCCCAGAATTAGTCTAATAATAGGTTCAACAGCAGGTTGTATCGATTTGGCAATGCCGTAGGATTTCTTTGAAGGGTATTAGTTGCGAAATTCGCGGAATGCGTTCGTTGCATTGTTAATGGAATCTTTTGGGCATGTAATCCAGCCCTTGGGTCGCCGAAGAACTATGTTCTTTGAACTTAATTGGTATTCAAAAGACTAACATAATTAGCATTAGTGTGCAATGTTGGCGTCATAGATGCAATAGCCTGCAGTTTGTGTAGATTTGCGGTTGATATTGATATTCCTGAGATGGTACACAGATTTTACATTGTTGCATTGAAATTATTGGTGAGCGGAAAAGCGTGTCATGCATAATATTTGTTAAATCTTAAGGCAATAACTGAAAGTACGTGTTAAGCTTCTTTGGTGTAATATTACTTTTGACAGCCCTGTGTTGTTACGCCATTTTGTGTCTTAGAATTTTCAGTAGTTTGCTAAATGGACAAGATGTCGACAGAGTGGTAGGGCAAGGAAAGGCTGTTGTGTCTACCAGTAAGAGTTGTTAGCTACGAATAGTCTTCGGAAGCACCCATGTGTTCAACAGTAGAGAACCTAGATGGCGTCAGGTGGAGATTACATACTCTATCGTGCGCAGCAGTTTGCCACAATCACCATTATTTGCTTTAATAATTTAAGTGAATTGCAATAAAATAATTATTACCTTGAACCCTGGCAATCGTATTATCGGCCACACCGATCGAATGGTCAAACGTGAGTGATTGAGCCGGCGTTTACAGAATATCAAGCTATCACGGATGCCCGAACGGTGAGTCCTTTAGGTCAGTCGAGTGTAAGTGTTTTCACATGAACTTTCAACGATGCAAACGTGTCACCAGATGTTAGATGACACTGTGGAAAATCGAGCGATATCATCCGTGGGACCTTGTCATTCAGATGACATGTCAGAAGATATGCGATCACACTGGATGACGACTGTAGTACAAATATAGTGACGTTCGGATGTCATCTGTATGACAAGTTTGAATGGCCGTTGGATTGCACATTTAGTCGTGTATTAGCATAGAAAAGTATTTCAACCTCGAATAGTTTCCTAAACTTGTATTCCCTTGCCACATTATCGGGATGCTATAAGACATGTTTCGAGTTGCAACTTAATAGCTCATCTAGCAGCTGCCTGTATGGGCGAGAGAGCACAAGCGGAGTTGTTGGGCAGTTGCATATCGCGCCTGTTATGCCGATACATGCAGTGCCCTGCAGATGATGGGTCTGAATATCATTTTACACAACCAGTCCCATTCTAGGACAAAGATTCCACAAAGATCCTAAATTATACATGCTATAGTTGCACGCTACGTGGCGGACTTAATGTAAGAGTTCAACCGGAGGATAATTCCAAGATACTTGACTTAATTGGAGTAACTCATCAACGTGCCTTCGATAGAGGGGTTCAAGATTAACCAAACTTTTTTCTAGAAAAAGGTACTATTTAGAATCGTTTAACTGGGATTGATGAAAAGTCCTTACTTTTGCACATGTAGTAATGTGTCCTGCCTGGCACTAGTACTGAAGCTTGCCATTTATAATTATCGCTGTCTCATCAGCATAACAAGTGGTGCTAGTCTGTCAAGAATGACTGACAGATTGGCAATGACTACTGACCATAGGAGTGGGGAGAGTACTGTTCCTTGCGTGCAATCTTTTACTGCCGTCACAGACACTGATACACAGGTAAAGAAAGAAGTTAATTCATCGCTGTCGCGAAGAGCTTAAGGCTCTTGGCTTTCTATGCTAAGCATGTCTCTGCTGGGTAAAAAAAGGGGCGTGCCCCACAATTAGATAGCATGAAAGAGATCCTAAATAGATCGACTCTGCACACTTCAGCAGATATCTCAAGAATGACTTATACACTTTTTCTAAAATTATCCTTTCGGTGGGTCTAAGGCGTTGCCAAAATAAGGACAAACAACTGAAATCAATGTTTAAAAATTCCCTCCTATACTGACTCCTCTGTTAAGTCGCGAGGGTCAGCTTCACATGCCCCAAGGTATTTTGAGGCACTAGTCTCTGAACCATGAAAAATCAGCCTGTAATAAAAGTTGAGAAATGGTGACAAGAAGGAACTCGCTGTTGCGCGTACTGTTAGCAGTCACATCGAAAACATGATTAATTTTGTCATTTCAATTTTCCTATCCTAATTGTCCTACCCCTGGAAGCAGCACAATCATTGAGATTTTTAACTTATGGGTTGCGATGGCACTCTGTTTTAGTGTCATCAACTCAACTGCAACAAAAGGACAAACTCATTGTCGAGGGCAATGATATCTTAGCTTGTTCTGGTTCAGTAGGGTTTTTTTTTACCCTAAACACGCACTTCATGCCCTTATAGTAAAATAAAATATAAAAATGTTACGACAATTGTTGAACAAAGAAGAGGGATTTGTGACAAAATCGGTATCAATTGTGTCCATGCTCAAACACTTACGCATATTTGTGAATCCTGTAGGTGTCTATGAAGGAAGTCCCAAGTGTCTGAGATTTTCTCTTACACCACGAGACGATCGTAGGATTAAGAAGTGTAGCACACTACCGTCGAAACCATAAGCGCTGAGAAACCTAGAGATTGACCATCGGATCGAAGCTCATTTCATGAATTCGTGTCTTTTTGTTTTTCTTTTGCAACCCTTTCGGTTAATAAATTGGTTATTTTTTGTTGTCTATTTAAAAAAAACAGGTGAAAGCTATCCCTTTTGATTCTTTTTTCGAGAAAGATTTTTTATGATTCGGGGTTGTTCGCGTGGCGCCAAGTTACCAACAACCATCTTCACTGATTCGCCTGGACCTCGATGGTGGAAATATCGATAGTAGAAATCGATCGCCAGTTAGGTTTATCGTACTCGGCAACTGTAAAGAACAGGGATATTCGTAAGTTATTGGATTATTTGTAGTTTGTACGTTGCTGGGAAGACTACAGTAGTTAAGTCAACTAAAAAAAATAATATGACATTTAAAGAGCCTGTTTCACTTTCAAGGAGTCACACAAAGACTCAACACACTATCTCTGCTTATGCTTAGGGTATTGCTTCCAATACTGTTGAATATTTTCCCGCCGCGAAATTTTATTAATTAACAAAAAAAATAAGAAAATAAAACTAAACTTTAAACTAAAACAATGCGATCGCTATCGCCGAGAAAAAAACATTCGCGAACTGTCAGAAATTTCCAACAAGAACAACCAGAGTGGCTATTCTCCCGGCAGTCCAGGCGAGGGTCGCGTTCGATGGGAAAACCTAAATCGTTAGTTAGCTTACGCTGATGTTTCCAATAACGTCCGCTGAAAAGATAAAGTACATGCAACCGAAAGCGAGGAAAAAAAATGTAAAAGTCAAATCCACGAAAAAATTTAAATTTGGAAATTAAAGCTGAAACCAGAGATAAAACCGAGGTGGGCGCCACACAATTTTATGGCCAAATTGTGAAACCGTAATTTTCAAATTCACTCTCAAAAAAACGGAATAGAAACTATGATTACTATAAAAACTCGTTAGCAAAAACTAAACCGGCAAGCTAGCTGGTCAGCCAAGAAGTGAGGATCAAAATTTTCCTTTGTTCCAGCTCGGACGGTATTCGGCTTACACATTCATATTTTAAATTGGTAGTTTCCACTTATAGCGTGCAATAGACGCTCTCCTTGTGTTGGAGATTGTCTGCCATATCCCACTACCTTCCATACATCCAAGCGAACCAACAGGAGACACTATTCAGCTACAAGGGAGCATAATTTGCCCCGGTGTGCGAGTGTCTCACTGTTACCCTTTCGCCGTTTCTCTCTCCCACTTTTCACTCTTATACCCCAAACACTTGAGCCTTCCGTTACTGGAAAGCCAGGTTAAGGTTGAGTGTCCAAACCTCGTCCGATCTGGAACAAAACATAAGGGTGTTTCACGAGGCGGTCCGCCCACACTCCTCTGTGGCTCCTCCGGTGCTCCCCCGATGGAGTAGCGAAAGAGATCGTCACCTCCTCCCCCATCGAACATTTCTCCCTACCGGGACTGTGGTAGTTATTTCGCAACTGTTTACTTGGAGCTTTTGACTTTGGGCCGTCTACCCGTGCTCCTCAATTGCTGGACATCTGCCCCTGGCGCAATGTTCTGCAGGCGGTGTTTAAATTGCTGGGGCATTTAATTGTTTTCCGGCCGTCCGCCTACGCCCTGACGCAACTGTTGTACGGCCCGCTGGTTGTGGGCTCCGTACTAGGTCACTGCTTTTGCCGCCGACCAGGATTCGATTCGAGCGGTACCCTCATCCGTGTGGCTCTCGATGGGCTTTCGTTTGTTGAACCCTCGTCCGGGTGGCACTCCACGGATTTTCTTCCTTGACCGTCAGCGGGACACTCATGCGGGTGGCTCACAATTGGGGTAGGCCCTCGATGGTTCGGGTTGACAGGTGATGTATACCTGTGGGGGTGGTTCCCTCAAGGTTGATGGAACCCTGGTTGCCCTCCACTTCCCTATGACCTTGGGGGTACCTCCCAAGAAAAGAAGGGATTGGGTCGGGAAAAGATAGGAATAGAAGGTGGTACGCGACATTATTCCGCAACACTATATTGAAGAACTATCCATCCTTACATGTTTCGGAGGCTGGATGATATTGGATAGTGCAGGAACGAAAGACTACAAAAAGGCCACGACGTGCCAGCTATTCTACGACAGTTTCATAAGGACCCGTGGTTAGGAAGAACCTGCTCTATTCTTCCAACACATTAACCCCAATCCTGTACTTGTTTTAGAAACAAATTTTAGTAAATTTAAATATAATAAATAAAAAATAAATATTAGGGGTAAACGGCCCATACAGGACCTAAAGCCTAGCTTCCCCAACCATTGTGTGTGCGAAGATATATTATTTGACACGAATGGAAGGGACCTACAGTTTAATGCCGGTTCCGAACGGCAATTAATTTTTGAGAAACTTCTCATGACAGTTCTTACTCTTGGATGTTTGTCAGACGTTCGCAAGAGGTGATGCAGCTAATAAAAACTTTCAGGTGGTAGAGGTCGGGATTTGAACCGGCGATCTCTCGCTTAGTGGTCCAACGCACTTAACCACTAATCCACTGCCCCCACTGTAAATTAAAATATTTTATTAAATTCTTTATGCTTTTTGGAGCCATTTGGACGTACATTCTGTGAAGCCCATCTTCTCTTAGTTCCTATTAGAGGAAGGTACGTTTTTAAAATACCATAGCAATACCAATTGGAGCACGACCAGCTCGGTTGGTATTGCTATGTTCAAGGAAGGGACTCTACGACCCCGTCAAAAAGGCAATATACAATCACGAAGAAGTAGGCATAAAGCTTCCACACAGATGCAGCAACATCAGCGTTTGATTTGATATTGCAAATACTTTATGAAGTCATACCGGCGAACCCCACAAGCGGTCCAGTAGGTTGGCATAGAAGTGGAAGGGTTGTTATCCCAATAATTCTGATTATAGCCTCGTCAATAAAGGAATAGATGTGTCTACCTATTAGGAAGTCTATAACTGCACGGTAGCCTTGATTTAGCCCGGGCCTACAGTATTTATGTTCCAGGTATTAACTTGCGAATAACATGGGCCCATAACACAATCCAACTAGTACTCGTTGAACAAGAGAAAGTCTATCAATTATGAGTTCCGTAACTTGTACTATTCAGCAAGTGCATTGTTGTAGGCTTTGCATAACAGGCTCAAGGCAAACTTGTTTTAGTATTTTTTAGAGCCCATTGCCCTCATTATTTCCTGGATAGATGAAGTGTATTTCTTGAAACAACATCTTCGGTTATGTGTTACCAAAAGGTCATCCGCACACATCTGAGTTAAATGTTTCCTGTTTATTTCATTTCCCTCTAATTCTGATATTCCATTTTGTGGCGCACTTTTAATCGCAACATATAACCCTCAATATTTTCTGAAACTTTCGAAGACTAATTGAAGGGTTGAAAATCTAAAGGGTCTAAGTGCCAAAAAATAAAAATTTCATATTTTTACGAAAATATCCAAATGGATCCCAGTGCCTGTTTCTTTTAAAAGTGTACCCACATGCAAACAAAGTTGTAACGGGGTCTATGTGCCACCCAACTTTCGGTCAAAAGGGTCTGTGCTCCTGTATGTGCGGGGCGTTATTGCGTATGTTGGTGACTATTATTGTTGCGTGGTGTTATTGTTTATGTGCAGTTAGTTGATTCAATAAAGTCGTCAGAAATGGACGCGATGTCATCGAGTAATCAAAACATTCAGAGGAAACGCAATAAACCAAATTTTTAGGTCGAACAATAGAAGCGCAGTTTACATGGAACTGAGTACAAAACATCTAAAAAGCTCACAGTCGCAAAAAAAAAACATTAAAAGAGGTAAGTTTGTTATTATTATTTTGATTTGCTTGTTCTATCGCACTCATATTATCATATTTTAAAGGCTTTTCCTTATAAAAATAGTATTGCTGTGTTTCAGGTGAATTGCAAGTGCAAATTTCTATGTAAGCTTCTCTCCCGCCGCAGAAGAGAAGAGATTTTTAAAGAATATTATAGTATAGATAAAATTTACAAAATACTTCATAACTAATTTTAAAGGAAAAAAACTTAAAAATTAACTCATACTGTGCTACCTTATATTTTATTTCAGGTACTTATTTACTAGGCCTGATTCAAATAACACCTGTAGGTCGAAGACGTCATGGAACATATGAAGATCAAAAGGAAAGTCGCAGACAGACATCTGTAGCCTATACGTTGCCTGATGGCACCGGGAAACACGTTCAGGTATGCAGAAAAACGTTTGAAGCCGTATTTGCAATAACCCACAAAAAAGTACAGACGTTTTTGGAGAAAAAGAAAAGTGGGGAATTTATTTATAAAGACAACCGTGGATCAGGAAACAAGCCGAGAAAATTTACTCCAGATATTGAAAATCTTATAATAGAGCATATAAAATCATTTCGTTATCAGGAAAGCCATTACAGTCGACTTGATACCCAAAAGCTCTATCTAAGCCCTGACTTGAATATTAATCGTTTATTCATAGCATTTAAAGAAAAATACCCCGATTCTCCTGTTAACTACAGATTTTACTATTTATCCTTTAAATATAAGTTTCCTAATTTGAAGTTTGGACGTCCTAGAACTGATACTTGTCAAAAGTGTGATTTGTTGCACGCAAAAGTAAAAGGCTCGGAAGGAAATGATGAAAAGAAATATGTTATTGAGCTAGAAAGACATCATCAATACTACAAAGTTAAAAATTTCAACTATTTCTTGGATCCGCATCAAAAAAGATAAGTTACCTCGTGTTGATTTAATGGAATCCCACAATGACTCAGTACCGTGGGATAGTGTCAACATTTTCAAAAAAGGCAAGTCTCCAAACCAATTAAAAAACTTCACTTTACCAGCTTAGAAGCTCGAAATAATATTTCAAAAGAAAAATTGAAAGATTTGAAGGACATTCTACCACCATACATTCCCACCGCAAATAAAGCATTCTACGAACATTTAGTAAATCAAACCGTAGCTTGAAAACGTTTTTAATATTTTTTATAAAGGCACTTAGCCCATTTTCAATATTTCTTTATAAGGCACTTAAAACATTCTTACATATTGAATGTTTATTTGGTATTATTTCCTTGAATTCCTATTGTTTTTTTTTTCGACTTCCTATAGTTCAACGATATGTATTTAATTTATTTAAATAAAAATATACATTTTTGAAATTAAGTTGTTAATTTTATTGTGTTTTTTGTTATATCTCTAAATAATATAATTGGCACTTAAACCCTTTAGACTTGACTTACAACCCTTCAATTGTAGCTGTAAAAGTTTGCCTTCCCTAGCAGTGATTCTACAAATTCTAACTTAAAGAGCTTTCTGTTGGACCAAAAAATACCAGCCCAACATAGGTGGCACTAATTCAAAAAATAAAGCAGTTATTCCCAACATAACATAATTATTCATTGTCATCATATTCACAGTCAAAATTGCCCTAACCTAACCTTACTTAGTATATACAGCAAACGAATAGGCTCAGGCCGGCTTTAATTTGCTTCACAGCTTTGCTATCTATTCGAGTGTTTCAAACATGTTTTCCCAATTCGTTCCCGTTTTCATTTTATGTAAACGTTTACGTTTTGTTATTGAATTTTCCTACACAAAGTGAGGTTCAAAGCGATTGTTAACTTCGTTGCTAGTTTTTTTTTTTTTTAATTTCTTTATTTCATTTATAACTTTAATTTATATAAAAGGTTAAAACAAATTCAAGGATATATTTACAAGAAAGTAGTTATGTACATTCTGTTGTAAGATTTTGACAAGAGGCGAATGTACAGTACATACTTAATAAAATTCAGATTTATTTATCGATGGGGATGCGATAAAATATAAGTATAAATTCAAATATAAAAAAAAATAAAAAACAAAACAAAAAAGAAATCATACCAAAGGGTTCAGTAAATTACCAATTACAGCGTAGTTTAACGAGAAAAGCCAGCGTTTAACATTTTTAAGATATACGGATTTAACTCGCTCACATCTCAGACTTGAAGGAATTTTATTGAACAAACGAGGCGCAGTAACATTATAGAAGGTGGAAAAATGCGATTTATTAATTGTGGGTACATTGACGAGATTACTAGTGTTGACGCGCAAATTACGGTTTTCATAAACCCTAGGAGAGTTGTACCCGGACTTTTCAAAAAATATTTTTAAAACTTTATAGAAGTACAAATGTCTCGATGGAAGAAATCCAAGACTTTTGAACAATCCAAAACTAGGAGTACGACGGTTAACTTTACACATAATACGAACAGCGTGTTTTTGTTTAATTAGCAAAGGCTCTAATTTATTATAATGTGTATCACCCCAACAAGGTATACCATACTAAAGTTTAGATTTGAAAAGACCATTATAGACTAACTTTAAAATTGGCAAATCACAGTATTGGCTGGGATTGTAAATCTGTCTAACAACATTGTTTAGATATTTTTTTAAGTACATAGTATGCTCCAACCAACTGAGCTTATAGTCCAGAGTAATACCTAAGTACTTAAAGCTGTCGACACGTTCAATTACAAAGCAGTCAGCGGAGCAGTAGGCATGTGAATCAAAAGTGGGTGAATTATGATTGTGTGTACAAGGATTTATAAAAAGGAATCTATTGCAATTTGGCGAATGGTACTGTAAAGGCATATCATTACATATTTTACCCATAATGTTAAAAATCATGAACTTCGTTTTGTCACTTATGACCAATTTATGAAGTTTAAACCATTTCCGCAGTATATCCAGATAATAGTTCACATCCATATATAAATTAAAATAACATTTACCATGATAAGACAAAGCAGTATCATCAGCAAAAGCTGTGAGTTTACCCCTAAGAGGTTGAAGAAAAAGCGAATTTACAAAAATTAAAAAACAAAATAGGACCCAAAACAGAGCCTTGTGGAACACCTATGTTAATGAGATTTTTCTCACTTAAACTATTTTGAATCTTAACTCTCTGACTCAAAGGCGGATGAAGATTTCCTTGGTCGTTTCGAACGCAAAATTCTTCGAGTGATTTTCGGTCCCGTTTGCGTTGACGGGCTTTGAAGGAGGAGATTTAACAGCGAACTCTACGAGCTGTACAGCGACATCGACCTGGTCAGAAAAATACGGATTAGTCGTCTAAGATGGCTGGGTCATGTAGAGCGAATGGACACCAACGCTCCGGCCCGAAGAGTCTTCGAATCCAACCCGGAGGGACAACGCAGTAGAGGAAGACCTCGCCTAAGGTGGCGCGCGCAAGTGGAAGGGGACCTCAACCAACTTGGAGTGCGCAACTGGAGGCAGTTAGCCAAAGATCGTGCTAACTGGAGAGGCGTAGTGGTTGAGGCCCAGGTCCACCCCGGACTGTAGCGCCACCTAAGTAAGTAAGTAAGTAACTCTCTGACTACGGTTTTCAAGATAGGAAGTGAACCAGTCATGGATAAAACCTCTCTGAAACCCGCGTTATAAAGTTTTATAAGCAATATGTTGTGGTCTACCATGTCAAATGCTTTAGTGATGTCAATGAATAAGGTAGCAGGGATATCAGAAACATTTAAACTACTACTACATTTCACCGCATAACTTCAACAAGGCATCTTTAGTAGATTTGCCACTTCGAAAGCCAAATTGCGAAATACTAAAGAAATTGGTTTTGTCTAAGAAAGACAGCATTCTAGATTTGATCCCTTTTTCAAAGACTTTGGAAAAAACAGATAACAGGGATATAGGGCGGTAATTGTTTAAAGACATGGTATCACCTTTTTTATGAAGAGGAATTACAACAGCTGTTTTAAGTATTTCCGGAAAAATACCCTTTTGTATACTTTGTTGGATATATTCCCGCCGCGAAATTTTATTAGTTAACACAAAAAAAGTAAATAAACTTAAACTTTTTAAATCAAAATAATGCGATCGCTATCGCCAAAAAAAAAAAAACATTCGCGAACTGTCAGAAATTTCCAACAAGAACAACCAGAGTGGCTATTCTCCCGGCAGTTCAATCGGGGGGTGAGTTCACTGAAAAAGAATTATACCTAAATACCTAATTAGCTTACGCTGCGTTTTCTCCGATGTCGATTTGACGGCTGCTGCAGAGTGAAATTTATGTTTTTTTTTTCTTTTCTAATTGGGTGAGAAGACGATTTATAAATCCGGTAAAATACTATTGAAACCTAGAAAAATTTTAAAAGGGCGTCACACAATTTTACGGCTAAATTGTGAAACCGTATGGTGTACCGGACGACACCGGTCCGTTACTGAAAAAAAGTAAAACCAACAAAGAAATGAAAAAGAACCACTGTTCCACGTTATAAACGCTCCGGCGGAGCTGGCCACTTTATTATGTTTAGCGAAAATTTTTATAGATTGTGACCAATGGCGTGACCCACTTTCGCGTTGTCCCGAATTGGCAATTATAGTTACGAGGTCGCGAGTCCCGTCTTTTCTCGGGAAAATTTTCGGCCGAAACCCAACCAGAAATATGGCCACCAACACTTCCTAATGCAAACGCTCACTGATTAGATAATTACAACAGAGAAGAGAAGGAAGAAAAAAAGCAAACTGACACCACACTCTACTTAGCTTCTTTATAGATTTTTTTTTTCCTCCACGATGAATTCCGTCGTTAGGTTATATCTCCCTCCTCCTGTCTTCCGCTTTTCTCCTCGTCTCCTATAAATCCCTACTTTAATTCTACTCGAAACCACTCCGAACGTTAGCACAAAAAGAAACTTGATCAAGTTTTTAAAAAAAAATTTTAAAATAAAAGTAAAATAAAATTAAAATAAAAGTAAAACTCCTCAAAAAGGAACAACTGGTAAGTTAGCTGGTCAACCAAGAAGTGATGACCCAAAATTTTTCTTTGTTCCAGCTCGGACGGGATTCATCTCACACATTCATAATTTCATTGGTAGTGGGTTTCCACTTATAGCGTGCAATAGACGCTCTCCTTGTGTTGGAGATTGTCCGCAATATCCCACTACCTTCTATACATACAAGCGAACCAACAGCAGACCCCATTCAGCTACAAGGAAGCATAGTTCGCCCCGATGTGCGGGTGTCTCCCTGTTACCCTTTCGCAGTTTCTCTCTCACTTCCATACTTCCACTCTTATACCCCAAACACTGAGTTTTCCGTTACTGGAAAGCCAGGTTAAGGTTGAGTGTTCGACCCTCGTCCGACCTGGAACAGAACCTTAGCTTAGGTATTGTCTTTTGACCGATCATTTGGTTTCGTTTTGATCGTCACAAACAAAATAATGTCAAAACGTAAACAAATGTTTACGAATAACTTATTCTTATCTCGCGGGATAATTATGGCGTATATGCAACAAAAGACCTTTTATTACTTTACAACAATTTATACCTTCTTGGAGGTCCTATACTAATTGCGAGTGATAATCACAAAAAAAATACTCTAACTCCAATTCACCCTCCGATCGGGTCAATTAAGAGTTCGAATTACGGTGGGCAGGAGGAGGCAAATAACCCCTAGTCCCCCGAAACAAGCAGGTAGGCAAAGTGTCATGTCAGTGCTATAAAATTTCGCGACATTTAAACTGTCTGGAGGGATTCCGTTCAGATTTTGGGGGGGGGGGATCTTGCCGAAAGTAGGTCGTTCCTTACAAAAATAGTTTTTGTTTGACATTGCAGCTGTTTTCTCCATAGTATTTTCGTGTTGGACTTGTATCTTGGTGTTTTGCTGCTGGTGTCTTTATCTTAAGGTAGTTGTTGTTGTTGCGTATTTTAGCTTTGAGGGTGTTTCACGGGGCGGTCCACCCACACTCCTCTGTTGCTCCTCCGTTGCTCCCCCGACGGAGTAGCGAAGGAGATCGTCACCCCCTCCCCCATCGAACCTTGCTCCCTACCGTGACTGTGGTAGTTCTGTCGCAATTGTTAATTGGAGCTTTGACTTTGGGCCGTCCACCCGTGCTCCTCAATTGCTGGACACCTGCCCCTGGCGTAAATGTTCGCGGGCGGTGTTCGCAGTGCTGTGGCGTTTTCTTCATTTCGGCCGTCCGCCTATGCTCTGATGCAAACGGTCGTACGGCCAGTATGTTGTGGGCTGCGTACTGGGTCGCGGTTTTTACCGCCGTCCTGACCTCATAACGGTTCGAGCGGACCCTCGTCCGGGTGGCTCTCGATTGGGGTTTATGGCAGTGGCTGGAGCGGGACCCTCGTCCGGGTGACTCTTTTTCGAACCCTCGTCCGGGTGACTTTTGGTGTTGTGATGCGTACCTGTGGGGGTGGTACTCTTAAGGTGCGTGGAAAGTGGCCCTAAGGTTGATGGGACCTTGGTTGCCCTCCACTTTCCTGTGACCTTGGAGGTGCCACCCAAGAGAAGAAGGGATTGGGAAGGAAAAGAGGGATGGAAGGTGGGCCTTGTTGCGCGAAAATATTCCGCAACAACTTAAATTGAAAATATGACATAAAACATCAGAAACAAGGAGCGATATTCTTTTTAAGATATTACTTGAGATTTGATCACATGACATTGAATTTGACGCTTTTAGGGATTGTATAATTTTATGAACTTCAACTGGTGAAAAAAATTCAAAGAAAAAGCTTTGTCTTTGTCTTGTCTTGTGTCATACACAGAAAAATTATTACTATCACATTGACAGTTGGAATTATTATTTATTGCGGATTCCCGAATAGCCTTTGTAATATTGGAAAAATAGTCATTGAACACAGTGGCAACTTCTAAGGGCTCCGATAGAGTCGTATTATTTATAGTGACTGCAATATCAGAATTAGGTTTGTTTCTGTTCAAGATTTCGTTGACAACCTGCCATTCTTTTTTGGAATTACCTAAACTTTGCGCTAACTTATTACTAAAATAAGTATCTCTTTGAAGAGGTATTTCAGTTTTCAGCTCCCGACACACCTTATCATAACACCCTTTCAGTCTTAATTTGTTGGGATGTTTTTTTAAACACTTAAACAGATGATTTTTCTTTCAGATTTTAGTAAACAGAGTACCAGAGTCATCCACGGCTTAAGAGGTTTCAACTTGTTTTTTGTTGGTTTTTTTGATGTGTAAACTTGCGCGAGATAAATGCAATAGTAGTTTATTAAGAAACAGATCAAAGGCAGTAGATGGATCCTCTGCTCTGTATACTTCATCCTAAAACTCAAAAATTAAAGCTGATTTTAGAGCTGGAAAATCAATTTTAGTGAACTCTTTATTATTGCACAATTTTATTCTGGAGGTTCTGAGGTCAAGTTGAATAGTAGTTAAACAGTGGTCACTTATTTTGAGGTCAAATATAGCCGTTCTAAAATTAGTGGGATTATTTCTATGTAACCTAATAAAAATATGATCCAAACAAGTAAAGGGTGATTTTTTAGCTGGTTTGGTTTTGGCAACACTGGTTTTGACAGCTGACGTGTGTTTAGTACCTTGTGTCACTGTCAAACAGCTTCAGTTTGGTTTGCAATTTAACCATGGATCGTCTTACAAATGAACAACGCTTGCAAATTATTGAATTTTACTATCAAAATTCGTGCTCGGTTCGAAATGTTCATCGCGCGCTGCTTCCATTTTATGATCGGCATTCTCGACCTTCTGAGCAGTCTATTCGGAAGATTGTGACCAAATTTCGCACCAAATTTACTTTGTTGGACATTAAACCACCAACACGTTTACGTACTGTGCGTATTGAAGAAAATATTGCGGCCGTATCAGCTAGTGTGACAGAAGACCGCGAAATGTCGATTCGGCGCCGTTCCCAGCAGTTAGGCCTTTGTTACAGCACTACGTGGAAAATTTTGCGAAAGGATTTGGGCGTAAAGCCTTTTAAGATACAGCTGGTGCAAGAACTAAAGCCAGCCGACCTACCACAACGCCGAATTTTTGTTGAATGGGCTCTTGGAAAGCTGGCCGAGGATCCGCTTTTTTATCGAAAAATTGTGTTCAGCGATGAGGCTCATTTTTGGTTGAATGGGTACGTAAATAAGCAAAATTGCCGCATTTGGAGTGAAGATCAGCCAGAAGCATTGCAACAGCTACCAATGCATCCCGAAAAAGCCACTGTTTGGTGCGGTTTATGGGCCGGCGGCATTATTGGGCCATATTTCTTCAAAGATGATGCGAATCGCAGCGTTACTGTCAATGGTGAACGCTACCGAGCGATGATAACAAACTTTTTTTTGCCCGAAATGGAAGTTCTTGACTTGCATGATATGTGGTTTCAACAAGACGGTGCCACATGCCACACAGCACGCGAAACAATGGCGCAATTGCGAGGCGAGTTTGGTGAACAGTTAATTTCACGTTTCGGGCCGGTCAATTGGCCGCCTAGATCGTGCGATTTGACACCATTAGATTATTTTTTGTGGGGGTATGCCAAGGCTAATGTGTATAGGGACAAGCCCGCTTCGATTGAACATCCATGCATTCATTCGTGAGATACCGGCCGATATGTGTGAAAGAGTATGCCAAAATTGGACTCAGCGGATGGGCTACCTGAGACGCAGCCGCGGTCAACATTTGCATGAAATTATCTTTAAACATTAAATTGCAAGGTTCAAACTATCGATTCAAAAAAATATTTCATTCATTTTTTCGAATTTTTTGTGTTTTTTTTTTTAAAAAAGTTCTAAACCTCTTAAAAAATCACCCTTTACTTGGATGAGTCAGTAAACTATCAAAGCCAAAGGACGACATTACCGATAAGAAATTATCAACTTCAGATGAAGTCGAAAGAAGGTCAATGTTAAAATCACCCAAAATAATTAGATTTTTACACACATGATTTTCAAGAAAGCCAGAAAAATCATCCAGAAAGACATTTACTGTACAAAATGTTTTCCCATTTCAGAGAGAGGAATTGCTCGTTCTATTTTAAATTGACAGAATTTACCCATTCGACCATAAAATATAAACAGGAAATGAATGGTTCCAACATATTTGCAACAAATATTGAAATAAATTCAACCCCACTAATAATAGCTCTGCTTAAAAACCGCCAACTTTTTTTTTTATAATTAGTCTGATGAGGTAGTCCATTAAGGCAAGTCCTAAGCATGCTTCGTTCTAATGAAAAGTACTCAACCTTTGATTAGTCATCAAGTTTGAGTTTTCGCGAAAAAAAATGATATACCCCAAAAAGTCCTCGGTCTAGGTTTATATGGCCTCAAACTCAGGTTGGTAGAATCATCTGAACATAAACTCACCAAATAGCAATTTCATTACTTCCGTTATAGGAATTATGCAGAAGAGCCTCGCCGCAGTAGCAACGTTTCAACGTGGGGGTTGAAGTACCCAAACCAAATTTGCTCTCCTGAAATCTGATTACAACGACATCCTTGCGGTGTACATTAGAGTCTAGAGTCGAGACGACGACGACGACGATGATGACGACGTACTATGCTCTCCTGTAAGCGCAATGATTACATGAGAAATTATCTCCTCAAGAAGTGCTTTCTCCCCCGCCGCCGTATACCATACGCGCCCGCACAACTCAGTTTCAGGAAAGATAGGAAGAAATTCACCTCACCTTGAAGGAACATCGTATTTCACATTATAACAAGGAGATCATCCTCTCATAAATTCATTGTGTGTACATTTGCGGAGATTTGTTTTCCCAAGGAATCTACTGGAGAAATCCGCTTTTAGCTGCTTTTCAAGAATCCCAAGATGGGTGTGTGTAGGGATTTCATTTTTTTTCTTGTGTATGTGTGTGGGTGACACACGACTTAAAGGATATCTGAAACTTTACATTCAAATAAAAGAGAGAGAGAGAATATCATACAACCAAATAGGTTTTTGGATTTAGCCTAGTTCGGGTTTGGCCTCTCCTCTTCACCAGCCGCCCGCGCCGGGAGCAATACAATTTCACCAACAACAACTGCATGTAAAAAAAAAAAAAATAAAGGAGCATCACAGGTGAGGTTGGGAAATGTACATCGACCGCAGATTGAATATATCGATTGAAATTCAAATTATTTTCCCATGGAGTCGATTTCAGATACTATGCCTTCACTATTCGCATTTCTCGTGTATATCGAGCGGGACCGATAGTTGCGTTCCTTTTTCTCTAGTACGGGCACGGGTTAATCTGTTTTTTTGTTGTTGTTTTTTTTTCGGGTCTTTCCAATGACCATGATGGCGCATAGTTTGGCTGCTGAGGTTGTTGTTAGGTGCTTGCTCTGCAGAATTGTTGTAGATATTTGTGTTTGTCGGGTGAACTTTCATCGACTCGGAGGGAATACGAAATTCATAAAACGAGGATATTTTAGGTTATCGCCAGCGACCACCATGTAGGGACCTTTTTACCGGTGGGGGTTTTTTTTTTTTTGTTCCTCAGCTCAGCCCAATTCTGTGCGGGGCAGAATCGGTGTTTGTTTCCTTGCTGAGGTTACATTTATAAAAAATTTAAATTTCATTTTTGGGATATGTAGTCAGCGTGTGCTGTGGTGCGGCCGTGGTCATTATGGCGATGCATCGGTTGGTACAGGTGTCCTTTGTGGACAACGACGACGACGACGATGACGACGACGCTGAATTCATTCGATAGTCGAGCTCAATTGTGTATCCTTCTTCGGACGGGTATACTAATAAAAATGATCCTAATGGGAAACCGATGAAAATTGTAGCATCGGTTAAGTTGGTTTTTTATGCGAATGGGTTATGTTGGTTATGCTGACTACGGGGCGTGCTGTGTGATAAGAGTCGGTCGTTTTTTTTTTTGTTTTCCTTTTTTGATTCTGTTGGTTTTCTGATAAAATATTTATATTGCGGTTTTATGCAATTTTTATTCACGATGGGTTTGGGCCTGTTAAACGTTTGGAGAGGTAAAACTACACGCACACACACACACATTCAATGATGTTTTGTATACCTTTGGTGCGTTGCCGATAGGAAGCTGTGAGAGAGAATTGTTACTCGGGGAGTGATTTTGGCACGAGAATGTGCGAGAATTCTTAATGCGTTGCATAAATGTGGAATAATAATTATCACAATTGGCCCCGAGGTTTTGGGTTAATGACTTTCTGATAGTGACTGTGTTGCTGGGTTAATTTTTTATTTATTTTATTTTTTTTTTCATATGTCCGCCTCCAAATGTGGGTGAATTTGTTTTTTATGGAAATTTGAACTACGTAATAATAAATTGTGTAAAATGGCCAATGGCCGGCTAGCAAAGCTCTCCTAAAGTTAGATTTAAAATTACAAAGCATTTTTTATTTTAAATTAGTTTTCATAATTTGTTCGATGTCGGACGACCCCTAAGGCGACATTTTGATACCCCTACCCGTGAAATCTATGGAGGGGTGAAACAGAAAATAACCTCAAATCCACCCAGCGGAGTTAGTAATGACAACGATATCTGAAAGGGCGTCGAAGAAGGGCTTCACAAGCACTTGATGTTTAACCCAGGTAGAGCCTGGTACCCGCATAGGTGGTGAAATAAGGTTTCACTCTCATTAGCGGCAGCGGATATGCTAAGCTTAGCAGCATTTGTCCCTGCTTACGGCCACTAGCCTAGCGATGATACATCCGTACGCGTTATGTGTATTAGGTTAAGGGTTCTGGTTCTAGTTGTATGTGTTTAGGCCAAATATTCTGCCTTACGGCGGTATTCATCAGACTTCTCCACCTAGACTCTGTCTTTGCCGTAAAGTGTGAGGATTCGAGAAGAGAGGAGGAGGAGTCGTGTCTGGGCAGCTTTCTTTTTCCCATCTATATTCCTAAGCCTTCATCGCCATTCACTTCTCGAAGAACGTGGACGTTGTCTTGGTTTGAGATAGAAGCCCTAGTCGCAGCCTGACTGTGCATGTGGGTGTTGTGCCACAGTAACTAAGTGCCTTTGGCTATTAAGCGAGAGGTCTCCGGTTCAAATCCTACCCGTATAACGTAAATGTATATTGCGAACGTTTGCCAATTATCCAAGAGTGAGAACTGTCATAAGAAGCTTCCCAAAAAAAAATTGGAGGTCGGAATCGGCATTAAACTTAAATACATCTTCGCACTTATAATGGTTGGAAAAGCTAGGCCTTAGGGTCCAAATATTTGTTTTATTATTTTTGAGCTGTGTTATTTTTGGTTGACATACCATTTAAAAGTAGTCTTCCTAATCCGTTCGCTTGAAAGACGCTGGATGAGTTCGGGAACCGGAAGAATGAGGACGTGTGCAGTTCGTCCGAAAAGACGGCCGCACTCACTCAGTCACTGAAGATAGTTAGAGCGAACTCTTTACTGACAGTGTCTGCCTCCCATTCCGATCTGGAAGGGAATTCTGCAGGAAATGTTTTCTGGACCTGGTGACCTTGGCTTCGGGATGTTGATGGGTGACTATGACTGGACCAAATATTTTTTTCTCTCATTTAACGATTTTCCAAAAACTGCTTTGATGATTCAAATTACCTACAGCCCTACAGCCGTATAAATGTTTTTATAATCCACCCAAAAAGGTTTTCTAAAGATATACCTGTCTAACGAACATTTAAGAGCTTCAGTTGCACATGATAGTTTCAGCAATTTGTCATTCCGAATCGGTGCGTCGATTTTGAATTTTAAAGTTTTACATCATTATTTTAACTTGGGTTAAATTTTCAATCACATAAAGCTAATTCTTAAAATATAATGAAAGTCCAAAAGATATCCGCATACGGGCGGATCTGATTGAATTTTCAGAACCGCACTAGGATTATCTTGGCTGCTTCATCTTTTTTGACAAACATGGAAGTGCAAAAACTGCCGTCTTCGCTCCTTAAATTTTCCGTTCGCAATCGTCTTTGATTGCAGGTTCCTCTCATTCATATTAAAAGTATATTTGCGCACACATAATGGATTTATAACGTTAAATGCTAATCTTTTATTTACTTCAACAGGAACATGATACAAACTGCAACTCATCAATATGAAAACTAAACTTGCAATAATATCGCCTGTATCCCGTCGTTGTCTCATGTATCCTACCTTTCCTGTCGTAGTCCGTCTCTTTTCACACACTACGCAATACACGTAAGTGCCACATTAAGTGCTTCCAGCTTATAGTGTGTATTCAGGGCCTTCCCCAAAGTAGGCACATCGGACCTGTGCTTTTCACAATTTTCATTGGTGATATTCGATTAGATTTTCCATATTGCAGATGCCTGTTATTTTCAAATGATCTCGAGCTAATTTTAAAGATTAAAAGTTTTCAAAATTGTCAAGTGGCCAATAGGTGAAACTCAAAAGGACTTGAACTCAACCTTAAAAAGTGAATTAATTTTTATAATTTAATTCTTCATCTCTTAACCATAAAGCCAATTTGGATTACGTAGTCGCTCGTAGGCTCATTAAACCCAATGGAAAGGACTTTGAAAATCCTTTCATCCTTTTATTTACGTCGCTCGTTAGATCGCTATTTGATTCCGCAGAAGGCATGTGGTGCCAGCATTAAAGGTTCACTCTGCTCACTTCCTTAAAGGGAGTCTCTTCCTAAGACAAGAAAAGCCTTCCATCCTCTGCGATTCGGAGCATGCTGCTTCAAATTTTCCAGAAGCGGTGAATTAGTCTGCGAAACGGTCCTTCTTATCGTCTCGAACCTATGGATTCTAAGATAATGAACGTGTTTTCACTTTCTGAACTACATCCACATCTTGGTACATCTAACCGGGCTCAAATTCGTAAAGTTGATGTTTACACCGAGGTAGATGAACGCATTTATTATCCTCATCGGTGGACACATGCTTGTCAATTTGTTGTAAGCATGTATTTAGTCTCGTCCTAATTTACTTCAAGGCGAAGGTCCCTATCACGGCAAGGGGTAGCGATCAATGATGTCAATGTCAATATCGTCCGCATACCTCAGTAGCTAATCTGTTGATCAGTTCTGTCCCTCGCACTTTCTATCTAAAACGAGGTTGAACAAATCACACGACGGTTCTTCTCTTACTCAAGTGAGCTGCTGCTAAACTGCACATTTTATTGCGTGGTTTGTAGCTTCTCTCGGCACATATAGATCTGTTTTGCTGGCTTTCCCGAAATCGACCATCGCCATGAATAGTTTTTGCGGCTTTAAAGTCGATAGACAGATGTGTATCGGATATTCTTTGGTATGAAAATATCGGCCTGGAAGCCAGTACGCAACGTGTCGAAGGCTTTCCGATCTTAAGGCATTATATTGCTTGTTGCAGTTAAAGCGTTTATCCATTCTTGCATTAATAGCAATGCATGTTCCCGTTAGACAAATGTGAGCTAAGCTTTCCTTATTTGGAAGAGTTCATATGATCCATGCAATACCTACTCTTGTTTCCTATTTAGAGAAAGGCATTTTTCCACCTTATCTCTGTCAAGTCTAATTGTGTTCATCAAAGCGAATAGTTGTACCGATTAAGCTTCATTTTCAAAGAGTTTAAATTGATATTGTGCTTACATTTTTAAATGTTTTGCTAAAATGTCGCAAATTCCTACTAAATGTGGTAGTCCCAATTGTAAAAGTAGAATTTTACGCAATAATTTCGTCTTGCCCAATTATGCCTCTGGACCAAAATCCGCACCAAACAGTGACTCGTTTTGGGTATATCGGCTTTTCAATGTATGCGTGCGGATTTTCTGTGCCCCAAATGCGACAATTTTGCTTGTTTACATACCAGCCAAGATCAAAATGAGCTTCATCTAAAAAGATGATTTTTTTTTGGCAAAATCGGCATCTTCTCTAAGTCGATCGCAGGCCCACTTAGCGAAGCGAAAACGCATTGGATGGTCAGTTGGCTTCAACTCCTGAACCAGTGATGGAACCTTGTATGGCGTCATACCAAGGTCTTTATGCAAAATTCGTCTCACTGATGTCTCCGAAATGTTCAATTGTTAAGATCGACGGTGAATTGATGTTGATGGCGCTTCACGCACACTTTCTGCCACAGCAGCAATTTTCTCGGGTGTACGCACTGTTTTTGGTTTATCGATGAGGATGCCAGTTTCGTTCACTTTTTTCACAAGATCGAACATACGGAGCTGACGGTAATTCTTTTCTTCCAAAATCCGTACGCAATTTTCGCACACATTCTGCAACATTACCATGATTTTCAAAGTAATGTCGCAATATTTCCCTGCGTTGTTCAAGCGTATACACAAACATATTCGTTCAGCGGAAGGATAAAACTAATTATCTGTCAAATTAGACATGAGCTAAGTGTTACCATTCGCGAAATAAGCACTAGTTGAAAAAAAAAACGTTAGATGGCGGACCCTTTATATAAAATCTCAGCTATGCATTAATCCCAATAAATTTTAAGTACGAAACCTGGAAATGATATCTCTATTAAGAGTTATAGCATATAACTTGATAACAAAAGATCAATTGAACAAATAGATCAATTTTATCTGGAATGTATTTGGTGGTGGAGTTAAATCAGCTTTAAATAGCAAGCAATGCACTTGAGCAACTTTGCGTGTGTGTAAGTTCTAAATGTTCTTTTCTTGCAATGGATTTACAAAAAAAAACAAAAAAAAAGCTAATCGCGCGCTGTGCAAAAAGAAAAACAGTACAGTGTACAGTGCAGTGAAAAAAAAAAGTATTGTGTTTGGGCACTCCATCTGGTCCCACTCCCTATCGTTTGCTGCTGCTTTGCTTGGCTATAGCAAGTGCCGTATGTTTCTGCGTGCACTTGCTATTGTTGGGTAGGGTATCATTTGGCGAATAGCGGGTCGCCCTGTGTAGACTTTGTTAGTAGACCAAAGCAATTCATTGTATGGGCATAACACCTGCAGTGATTTGTTTTGGAAAGCGGAAGTTAATTTTATTTGGCTAAAATTCCATGTCCGTAGGCAATTAGTTCACTACTATTTTATGTACAGAAGCCCTAACCAGGACAGGCATTCAACTTATAATGAGTTTGATGCACTGTCTGATTCCATAACCAGAATTGTAACCCATTATCCCCGTACTGAAATATCCCTAACAGGATAAAGAATATCAGACCTAAGGAAAACGCGTGGTGTGACTTGAGCTGTAAAGAAGCTATCAGGGCTAAAGAGGTAACTTTTCGGTCATTTAAGGCCAACCCAACTGAGGAAAAAAGTTCAAACGAGCCAGAAATGACTGCAATGCCCATATTAATCGTGTCAAATTCTCATACGACCAAAATATTGAGGCAAAAAATACTACAAAGTCCCTCCGGTAGTAAAAACTGTTGGTCGTTTGCTAAGAATATTAAAAATTCGGCCTCGTCATCTAACCCGACACTCATTTACAATGGCACTCCAGCTATCAGCTCTTTTGATAAAGCCAATCTACTTGCTGCTCATTTTGCAGCTAGCTCAACGCTCCCAGATTGTGCTTTATCTCCCCCTGTAGTCGAGCGCGTAGAACACTCCATGGGACAAATCCACTTCCCCACCCGTACTGTGGCAAGAGTACTTCAAGATCTCAACATTCACAAATCCGCTGACCCAGATGGTATTTCCCCTATAGTTCTGAAGAGGTTTTCTTCCGTGCTGGCAAAACCACTGCGTAAGCTTTTCTATCTGTCCTATTCTTCAGGGCTCTTTCCGAGAAGATGGAAAACAGCATTTGTCCAGCCCGTCCCAAAAAAAGGCGAATCTTCCTCTCCCTCCTCTTACCGACCAATTGCACTTACATCCCTTCTTTCCAAGGTCATGGTAACGCTGACAAATCGTCAGCTTATGAAATATCTCGAATCCCGAAAACTTCTTAATGACCGGCAGTAAAGTTTTTGCAGCCACAATTCCACTGATTTGATAACATATCTAATCGAATTTGGAACCAATCTTTTCATCTTTTCTTTAAGTTCCGATCTTGACAGCATTCTTGAGTGGGGTAAAACCAGAGATGATAGAAGCAAAGAGATGCCAAACTCTTACCTCCTTTGCCCCTCGAAACCCATTTGTTTACATTGTTGTTGTTGTAATCGATTTCCAGTGACCACCGTGTCGGTGAATATATGTGAAGCAAAAAGAATCAATTCAGCACTCAAATTTTTTTGGTCTGGACGCACCTTTTTATCAGTGGTAAGTATTTTGACATTTCTCTTCATAAAAGTAAACAATAGGGTTGTTTGCGTCAACGTCAGTGTCAACTGAGAGAAAAAAAAACAATAAAAGAAGTGACAACTAAAACGGCGGAGGGAAAATATAAGTTGGAAGAATATTCCGGCGGGAAGTATTCATTAATGTAAATCTATTATGTAAATCTATTTAAAATTTAGTATAAAGTGTTACGAATTGTTGTTACAGACCAAATTTAATACATATTAAGAAAGTGTTTTAGTGGTAATGTAACCAAATCGAACAATCAGTGCCGCGGATTGTTCTAAGGATATTTAAATAAATGGTAAAATCCACGGAAAATTTTTTAGCCGCAAGTTGGCTATTTAATGTTTTGTTTGAGTAATTATAGTGAATATAAAGAAACCATTAAGTGGTATTTTATGTATTTAATGTATTTAATTCGGTTAAGTAAAATGAGTTTTTGAATCGGTGTTTTTTTTTGTTTTTTTTTTTGGTGAATGTAGTGCACATTGAACATAGCACCCAAATTGTAAAACATTGTTCTTATTAAAAATATAAATATACCACCGTCTAGATGAAGAAAATTAGAACGATGCAGATACTTCATTGTTATCTTTGTAAATGTTTTAAACTAAATAAATTAATATCAAATATCAAAATTCTGCGTCAAAAATATGAAACCAAAAAACATTTTGAGAAAATTATAGTTGTTGTTTTATTTAATTAGAGCTCATAAACTAATGCTTTCACTTTTCCCAGGCGTTCAGAAACTTTTTGAAATAATTCGTATTATTTTAATTTTCCTTTTTAAAATTTTATTATTTATTTTTCAATCCATTTTAAAAAAAACACCTTGGCGTAAAAATTCTGGCTTTTTTTTTCTCCTTAGGCGAAAAGAGAAAGCGGATATTCTAAAAAAAAGAATGCTTTGCGACCTGCCTTATTCCATCTTCAATTATAGAATTCACATCAGTGATTGTATGAAACTGGTTTCTTTACATTTTCGGTGAAGATTCATATTATTTTAGGATGAAAAAAAGTATTCCCTCAGTTATTTGTTTGAATATCGCCTAAAAATATATGTATTATTTTTTAATACAGCAATTATTATAACTAGTTATTTGTTGGCAACAACCATTATACATTTTTTTTTAATGCTGGTACCTCAACAATTTTTGAAATTGTGTTATTTTATTTGTGTAACTCAAATTTAGTTCTCGTTTTCTTAAGTTTTGTTTTATTATTTAATAAATCAAAGCAATCCAAAATATTTCAATATTGTTTTACAGTTTAAGTTCTTTATTTTATACCTAGTATCTGCTGAACGAGTTTCTACTTTCCAGTGCATTTGCTAGATGCATTCTATCTGTGGTGTAAATTTCATTTTGGCCATTTCCGTGTTGGATTAGATTCTATTTCCGGCATCTTCGTTTTTGGTTTGTTGGCGAGGTCGGTGAGGCGGCGGGAGAAAAAGTGGTGGATTGACGAAGAAATCGTGGTTAATTGACGAATTTACCCATACTTGTTTAAAAATATGATAGTATGGGTAAATTCGTCAATTTTCTGGAATTTTTCTGGAATTTAGCTTGTAGGCAGAGTGTTTTCCACTGGAAAGTTTGGTATCTCTTTGCTTCTATCATCTCTGGGTAAAACCAACGGAGTGGAATTTAATGCTTCCATAACGCAATGCTGTCTGCTGTCATTGAAGCGAAACCCCAATACTCTGCCATTATCCATGAATGGCACTTGCATGGCTGAAACCGAAAGACTTTCCATTCTCGGTATGTGTGTTAATGACAAACTTCGTTGGAATGACCACATATTCGGCGTCGTCAAGAACGCTGCAAAGTGTCTAGGCTTTCCTTTCTCAACCGTACAATATGAATGTGGAATGCTCTACCACGCTCTCTTTTTTCTCTGCATTATAGTTTACAAACATTTAAAACCAACGTGCATCGGTTTCTCCCTTTCTCTAATCCTTCATTCCCCTAATGCCCGCACCGTGTCACTTCATTATAAGGGTATCCAAAGTCCCTTTAGTGCGCGTACATTATAGAAAAAAAAATAAAATCATAATTCAAATATTAATTCGTTGGCGAGTGAACTAACGAGTTACCAGTGTCCTCTAATTTTAAGCGATTTTAAAATTAGTGATATCACATAACAAATGATAAAATGTTGGTACGACACTTGATGTAATTAAAGATGTAGACACGTTAAAAATTTACTTTAAATTTATTATGTAAAAAATGATCTAAAGAGTATACTGGATTTCGTCTACAAATATGAGCAATGATTTCAAATATTAATTAGAAGTGGCGGATCTCCCATTTGTTAGAAATTCTATTCATAATACAGCTTTGTGTATTTTCTTTGAATACTATAATTTTGCACCAACTCCGCTCATGTATAGAACAAAGCCAACTTTATTGCACTGAATAACTTTTTTTATAACACAGATTGGAAAGAACTACTAGAGGGCAAATTATTGGAAGTTATGTATGAATTGTTTAAACCAGTTTTGTTCGAAGGTATACAACTTTTCGTATCTGTTTTCATTAAAAAATTACATTTAAATTAACTTTGTTAGAAAATGCTGAGAACAAGGCTTTAAAGCGTTCGAAATTAACTAAGAGATCAAAAGACCGGTAAAATTTTTTTAATATATGTTTTGTGTAAAGATTTTGTAAAAGCCTTTGATCGTCAGCTTTTGCAAATAAAGGGTGATCCATTTCGAGGTTCCCTACTTTTTTAAAGAGAAAATTCAAATTTAATGGAGAATGTTTATTATCATTTAAAAGAAAATTCTTTGGCATTTATTTTTTGAAGATTATTTCTATCAAATGTTGGCCGTTGCTACGTCGCAGATGGTCCATCCGTTGAGTCCAATTTTCGATCACTCGTTCGAGCATTTCGACTGGTAACTGGCGAATGACACGCGTGATGTTTTCCTCCAAGGCCTGAATCGAAGCGGGTTTGTCGGCATAAGCTTTTGACTTTACATATCCCCACAGGAAAAAGTCTAACGGTGTGATATCACACGATCTTGGTGGCCAATCGACCGGCCCAAAACGTGAAATTATGTGCTCACCGAAATGTTCGGATCTTCTTGGAACTTTTCAAGAGCCCATAGAGCGAAGCGATGTCGCTTGGGAAGGTCGAGCGGCTTCAGTTGTTGCACAAGCTGTATTTTGTACGCTTTCAATTTAAGACCTTGACGTAAAATGCGCCAAGTCGTTCCATACGTCAGTCCGAGTTGCTGCGAACGGCGCCGAATCGACTCTCGACGGTCTTCGGGTACACTCTCTGATACGGCCGCTATATTTTCTTCACAGCGTGCTGGACGTCGTCTATTCGGTCGAATATTATCCAATAATGAATGCTGGGTCTCAAATATGCTGGGTCTCTCATGCGAATAGTACGCTCAGTAGGCCGATTATGTTGACCATAAGTTGAGCGAAGTGCACGAAACACATTCCTCACAGAACGTGAATTTTCATAATAAAGTTGAACAATTTGTAAACGTTGTTCACGCGTAAGTCTTTCCATTATGAAATGCCAAACAATACTAAACAATAATAACATGACAGCATGACACGACTCACACGTGATCTGTCAAAAAAGGCTATTGAAAAAAGTAGCTCTCAAAACAAACTTCGTTAAATGGTTGAGTTCTTATCTATCTAACAGAACCCAACTGGTTCACATTGATGGATACTTCTCGAATCCTATAGATATGTAATTGGGGCTACCACAAGGAAGCCACTTGGGTTCTCTCTCTTTTGATTATTTTTTGTATACAAGCCAGTCAGGCTTTAACATTAGCTTTGTTTAAAAACCGCTGTCTGAAACTATTTATTTTTCCATTGATGAAATAAATATATATATGAAGAAAGTGCACTAGCAATAGATTCTCCAACAACCTCTGGAGCGAATTGGTATAATTTCATACCCTCAGACTTCCTTACCTTTTCATTCAAAACTTTGGAATTTTGTATCAAAAAAAAAAGGAGTCACAGTACGGCGTAAAACTGAATATCCAAAGGATTGATTAACCTATACCCTATGCCCAGTATGGTCTTACTGCGCTATTCACGAATGCAGGAAACTGCAAGTCGACCTGAATTTAGCTCCTATCGTAGAATACGCAAATTTAGGGCAGATTACAAGAGACACACCATTCATTTTAAAACATCCTTTAAATATTGGGTTCGTGTCCTGTTTGTTAAAGTGCAAAATTAATTCACAACTTAAATGCACGTTTCCATTGTCGTCATGCATCAATAGTGAGTTATATTCCACCTGAAAGATGCGTTTTACATGTAATTTAGGTGTTTGGAGCTCGGCTTAAGTACATGTAACAATAGGGTTGCTCCAAAGGACCTATGTATATTACACCAAATCGTGTAACGGGGTCTCTTCCATTCACAGGTGCACATAAATCTCACAGCTCTGTTAGCTATATGGAATATGTTTTGGTGCATCCTGCAAAGGTGTCAGGTCATTGCATGCATGAGACACAACAGCTTGGTATTGTGTCGTTCCTTCCTCTCTCGCTCGGGGAAGCCTTTTGCATTTGGCTCATTCCAACTGCATACAAATGGAATTTTTATTGCCACATAGAGCAGTTCATCGTGTCGAGCATGTAGGTCGTCTCGTGCACAAAGTGTTGTAAGTGTTGCTTTATTTTATTCTTTAACCACTTAAAGAGAGCAGATTGTGAGAAAGCAGCACATAGAGGGCCCAGCATCAGGATGTGTACACTAATTCCTGTGGACACGTCAATGGAAATTACTTGCCATTCCAATTCGGATGAACATTAGATGAAAAAGGATATGGAATTCGCCGGTCTTCTGGGCTTGTGCAAACCCATTTTTTTATTGTCATTTATACGAGATAATTTCCTGGACGGCACAAATGGGTAACGAGAAAGCCATAGCTCGTTAGCCAATACAATCTATTTGTGTCACGATCTCCTCGGTTAGGGTCCAGTCGGTCGATAGGTGTATTTTTTTCCTTTACTATGCCTGCAGTGATATCCATGCAATGATGCAAGGTTTCCTCAAAGACGAGAGGATATACTTAACAAAAACACTAACCCGAGTGGTAGGTGCACTTTGCTGTTGTCTACCATCGAGTGTTGTCCATCCACAATGACAATGGCAACGACAACGACGACTCATTTCCTGAAGGAGAGGAAATTGCGATTTCTCGATTTAATGGTGAAAGCATAGTTATTGTCATTGGGCTGGGTATTGTCATTGTTGTCGTAGTCGTTATGTTCCCGAATAGTATTAGGAAGAGTTCACTAACTCAAGAAGCATGCATTTTCTATGCTTTGGACCGTTGTCGTGGTTAGACGATAATCATAGTTTCGTGTTGTAGAATTGTATTCTCCTTTTTGGTTTATGGGATGAAGTTGGAAGAGTAACTCACAAAACGTTTCCTAATTCGGGTTATCCTCGATCTGCAATCAGCTTAACTTGGGAAGCCAGATGAGTTTAAAATGAAAATTTTGTTATGAAAAGGAGGTTTGATTTCCTGGTATACTTATTTTCTCAAACGGAACTGTAATTATTTTGCGTGAACTCGTATTTATACCCTATACTAAGGGTATATTCATTTTGACACATTTTGACATTGGGGTGTTACCCTTAATATTCGTCTTAGCCCCATAAAAGTACAGGGTTTTTCAACAGGGACGCTACAAAAGTAGAGCGACAGGGACAGCAAACGACGCCATATTTCTTGCCGCTCTTTTGACATTTCTCTTCATTTGATGATGGAAAGATATGCGAGCCAACAACGAGTCGAAATTATTAAAATTTACTACCGAAATTCGGAGTCAGTGGCCTCAACGTTAAGAGCGCTACGTCCAATTTATGGTCGTCGTAATCGTCCCCAGCAGATCAACAATTGAGCGTCTAGTGGAAAAGTTTGATTCCACAGGCACAAACAAAATGTTCCCGTCAGTGAGACAAAGAAGTGCCCGTAGTGTCGAGAATATTGCTGCCGCTGAGGCTTCAGTTGAAGAAAGCCCAAATGTGTCTCTCACACGTCGTTCTCAAGCGTTGGGCATCTCTGTGACGTCGTTGTTGACGCAAGAACTGAAGCCGCTTGACCACCAGAAGCGTCGTATGTTCGTGAATTGGGCTAAGCAACAACTTGAAAATGATTCGGATTTTCATCGAAAAATCATCTTCAGCGATGAGGCTCATTTCTGGCTGAATAGCTTCGTCAATAAACAAAATATGCGGTATTGGTCAGGCAGCAATCCACACGTACTCCATGAGTCATCATTGCATCCCGAAAAAATGACGGTTTGGTGTGGTTTATGGGCCGGCGGCGTCATTGGGCCGTAATTCTTCCGTGATTATGAAGACAGGCACGTTACTGTGAATGGGAATCGCTACCGTTCAATGATAACCCCAATTGGATGATATGGACTTGAAGGACATGTGGTTCTAACAGGACGACAAGCCACACAACGAATGTCACAATCAATTTATTGGAAACCAAGTTTGGAGAACGTGTTATCTCACGAAATCTCCAGTCGCTTGGCCGCCTCGGTCGTGCGATTTGACGCCGTTAAACTATGTCCTGTGGGGCTACGTCAAGTCTATGAAATTGCAGCAGTATCGGCCGATTTATGCTTGAAAACCATCGAAAATTGGGTTCAGCGTCTGGACTTCTGCAAGCGTGCCCGTGGTGGCCATGCAAAAGAAATCGAGTTCCATACATAATGGCATCGAACGTACTTTCACAGGAATGAAGAATTTCATTGATATTCAAAACCGTTTTTGTCTTATTTAAAAAAAAAACTTTTGTAGCGCTCTTATTGAAAAACCCGATATATATATTTATGATCAGGACCAAATCCTAAGATTTAGCAATGTCCGTCCGTCCGTACGCAATTTTTAGGCCTTTAAAATTAAGCTTTGGCCACGCCCACTCTTTGGGGATTTTTTTAAAATATATATATATATTTTTTTTAATTTAATAGAATGAAGTAAAACCCTACCCATCACCTTCTTAATGCTTTTTTTTGGCGCATGGGATAGGGATATGGATAGGGATCGGACTTATATAAAACAAATTTATCTTTATGTTATGATGTCAGTTCTTTCCAAAAGAAAACTCTTTCGATGACGCAGAGAAGACCTGCTAATTTTAGTGATGTTTGCATTGCGTCCTACCTTATGCAGTATTTTATTCAGCGTCGTAAGTTCGTTATTTGGAAAAAACTGATGCACAATTTGCCTGATGGCACACTTATTGAAGTCATCTTCTTTTCCTTTAAATCAGTTTGGTTTTTCTTCTTTGGTGGCGAGTTGTGGGCTATTTTCGTTAAGAAGTCTATAAACTGTTCGTTTACCCAGAAAAAATATCACCTACTTGATTCGCAGTTACTGTTTTGTTTTTCAAATTTTGACGAATTTTTTTTGTCGTGTCAACAATTTCTCTTTTTTCCGCACTTAAGTCTTTAAAGCCATTTCTAACAAACAAAAGCAAATAATCTTTTTCCTTAAAGAAAACGGATTACAATTTTGTAACTGCATTTTAGCAAATTCTCCCCACATTAAAAGAAATGTCAAAGATCAAAACAAGACCTCCACGATAACACTTATCATTATGTACTTTTTTCAAAGCTCTAAAACCTAAAGCTCCTCAAGTGAAACCCAAGAAAAAAAAACTGAACGAGTTACCAAACGGACATTGGTAACTCTGAATGCACATCAATTAAATGGGCGTTGGATAGCAGCAGCCACAGGTCAGTGCACACTCACATGTGCGCTGAATAAGACGTGGTGGATCTACGTCAGATGCAATTGGAAATTGACTGGATGGTTAACACTCTGTGAGGGGTTTCTTTCAATTTAGTATGGCAGAAAAATATGGCACGCTAATGATTTTGAAAAAGCTTCTCCATAAGACGTGTACTGCCACGTGTACTAATGTTGATCAGAGTATCGAAGGTGGTGATCTTCAAAAGACGGAGCTAAGTGCGTATCCAGTAAAAGTTTGGGATTTTTACCCACTAACGCCTTCATGACCATATTCCTACGGTATCACCTTTTTGGCATTTCATCGTAGGGGGGTTTCTGACTGGATTCACGCTTGGACGGTTTTCTCTTACGTTCCGGTGTTAATATTTGGTTCAAGATGATGGTTATGCGTTTGCGCTTTGCCACTGTATGTGCGTACGGCTCCGTGATGTATATGATGCGCTCCACTTGCTTCCACTCCATTGCTTATTGCGCTTTGTTCGCTCTCTTTTCTTTGGGCATTGAAAGAAAACATACTCTACGTCTTCGGGGGTATCGCTGCACGATGGATATGCGAGGGAGACAGATGTGACCGAAAACAACCATGTCCCGAGAGCAGCAGCGTTAAATAAAAGTTAGGTTCTCCATGTCGGCGGTTTAACCAAGTCCCTAAGGACGGGATAAGGCGGTAAGTCCAAAGGCTCTTGGAAGAATGACTCTAAACTTGCCCTTCTTACTGTAGTGGTTTTTTCCTGCAGTTCCTCTACCAGTACATCAATGTGGAACATTCCGAGGTTGTGCGGAAAGCGCTAATCACTCTTAGTGCACACAGCCGATTTGCTGATACAATTCTTCTTTTATATAAAGTCACCTTCATAGCTTCGGCCAAAACTCTTGGTCCATATAAAACTACTGATGTGACTACTTAAGTTATTTTTCGGCTGTAAATTGACCCTCCTCTATTCGGCATAATCCACACAATGGCAGAACTGACGAGAGAGGATTTGTTGCTTACATACTTACATTTGGTCTTAATCACTATCAAAAGTTATGCAGTTCCCAACATATTCGTCCGTAGAATCTTTTTGATAAAAGTATGCTGTAAGCTCTCGAAAGTATAGTGGTGGTAGCGTCTTGAAAACCGTGCCCAGAAACGGCTGTTTTTTTTGTCAGAATCTAACTAGATCCTGCAGTTCTTTATTGGGACGTAATAAGTGCATCTTTCCAGCAGTACTGGCAGATCCAAAATAAACTCAAGAAAACAAATTGTGTTCCGTGAAAGGCTTTGTCTGCAGTCTTCCATCCTCTGCAGTCCCGGGCACGGTCCTTCCAGTTATCCAGACCAAGCACTCTGACATCCTCGATGGTTTGCTCTTTTAAGTTCAGTCTGCCTTGTCGTCTTGTACATGGGGCCTGAAATTCGAAGAGCCTGGAGTGCTGGAGTGCAAATGGACGCTCGACCCAATATAATCAACGGCTTTTTGGACTTCATCCAGATACAGCTCATTTTCTACTTCATTCACCCTCCTCATTATTTAGTCTCAATTTATCGAAATACCGCTAGATCGTGATAATGCGCAGTTTGATTAGGTCTGCGAGATGGTGAAGTCATCGGATAATTTTTTTTATTTCCAAAAATTAGACTAAACAGCGTTCTACGGTAATCACTATAGAATCATGATTGATTTTTTCCTCGTTCCCCATTTGAATGGCATGATTGTGGAAGACATGTAGTTCCAGTTCCAAAAATATGTCGCTACATGCAATACAGCAAACGAAACAATCAACTTTTTGAATGCAAGCATTTATTTCGCATAATACAAATGCAATAAAATGACAAAATTTAATTATTTTTCATGTATTATGGCACACATTTCCACTGTTCAAGTGGCTGCCTCCGCTGGCTTCACAGTGGCACATTCTGTCAATTCAATTTTCCAAGACTTTGATAATGGTTTCAAGCTCACGGATTGCTTGGATTGCAACGTTGTTCCCAGCCTTATTTTTGAAGAAACATGGTCCAATCAGACCATCACTCCACAATCCGCACACTCTCGGTAGCAACATACCATACCAGTCTTACGGACTTTTTCACAAACCTGCAAAACTTGGTTGATTCATTTCGGCCAAAAGTCCTTTTAAAAAAAGCAATGTTTGGGCTCACACGTTGGAAACAAGTTTTCAATATATCACAAAGTTGTTCAAGCGTAAAGCGACTCATTTCGTTCCGCGGAGGTATCATCTGACTTTCTGTCAAGATTTCGAGCGGGAAACCAGCTGTCAGTGTCAGAATAACCTATGATTAGATGGTCCACCCTTTATGTATGTTATAATTTGGTACATAAATTTATTCCTAAATTTTTTTGATACGCCCACTGCCACGCCAACCACTAGGTTAGGTTAGGTTAGGTTGAAGTGCCAAGCGGTAAGGCCGTCTCACTTAGATCAAAAAGAGGTCCATTATGATACCACGTGGATCTAAACTTTGACGGTTCTACTCGTTAAACCATTTGGAGCCCTGGATATAGTGAAAGAGATCTTTAACGTCAGTAGTTGACGGATCTTCAAGATTTTCATGGAAGACGGCACCGTTCGTTTTTGGGACAAAGAAAGACAAGTGCAAGGAAGGTGTAGAATTGTCTCTTCTTCCTCCCAGTCCATGTAGCTTCAGCAAAAGCGATTTTTTTAAACACTATCAGATCTGTGTCGTGGAGTGCTTATTACAAGCAGCTACTAAGCAGAAATTTGCCGCACAGATATATTGATAACACAAACACAAGAGACATAAATATGATCTCAGACACCAAAACATGACTACACAAACACATTTTCAGTTTAAATTTACTGACATACAAATCAATCAAACGATTATTTAAGTAATAAATTCTACTCATGCAAGTAATTGGCTCATTCCTGCCATAATTCGTCCTATGATAAGCATTTACTAAAAGATCCACACTGCATAAGTTGCGAGCACCTCCACTCAGGGGCATCTATATGACAAGCTATAAGTAGCTGTAAGAAAACTATATCACTTTTCAGTCTACGTTGAGATAGGGGTAACATTTGAAGAAGTTTGATACGTTGACTGTTGGGGGTAAAGGTTATATGGATCATCCCATGGAAGACCTCTAAGGGCAAAACGAATAAAGTTATCTTGAATAGCTTGAATTCGGAGTACGGAGTCCACTTTTGAAGCATACTCTAGATGTAAACGGACGAAGCAATTGTACAAAGACTGAGTAACGTCAAATTCTTTGGACCACCTCTTAATTAAGCCCAGCATGGAGTTTGATTTATTAACAATAAAGTTAATACGACCAATAAAGTTAAATTTGGGATCAAAGAAAACTCTGAGATCCATGAAAAGCCTATGATCGGATAGAGAATAATGAAAAATGGAGGGAATTTGAGTACATGCGAGGCATATTTGCTTGCCTGCCTATAACACATTGTCCAGTAGTGAGACCTATTAAGCCGACGTGCGCGATGATATACGACTTTACTACACCTTGGCTAAACATGCATCTGTTTTCCAAGCGGAGATTTTTGCCGTCCTAATGGCTATGCGCTCTATTGTGAACAACAGGTGGAGGGCTAGAGGCATTTGCATCTGCAGTGATAGCCAAGCTGCATTAAAAGCGCTTCTAAACCCTCTTACCTCGTCCAAGTTAGTGCTAGAACTCAACCTTTCTCTGAATTTGGTCGTAAGACTGAACACAGTGAATCTTGTCTGGGTACCAGGTCACACTGGCATCCAGGGAAATGAGGTTCAGAAGAAGTTTTCTTAGGACCCGAACCTGTGTTGGGTCTGCCTGCATCTTTAGTCATGTCTTCTATCGATTCTTGGGTTTCTCGTGACCACAAGATTCGGTGGCGCGATTGCGGTGGATGTATCCAGACCAAACTACTGCGCCCGGACATTTGCAAAAGGTCAGCATCTTTTCTTCTATCTCTGAGGAGAATCGATTGTAGGCTCCTTGTAGGCGTTCTTTCGGGCCACCAAGCTTTTGCTAAACACTTAAATGTGTTGGGCTTAAGCGACACCACTACCTGTCATGCTTGCGGTGATGAGGATGACACAGCAGAACACTTTCTCTGCAGTTGTCCGGCCTATGCTCGCATCAGGTGGCGGATCTTCGGGGCTGACATGGTGAGTGCCGAACATCTAAGCTCTTTATCACTGAAGCTCCTTCTCGTTTTTCTTCGAAATACGGGAAAACGAAGTACATTAATGTAAGGTGTCTGGATGGTAGTACAATGGACCTGTAGTTCGGTCTGAGCACTCCATCGGATAGTAGCAACATCCGACAAGAACAAGAAAAAGCTGACGTGCAGTCTTTTTAGAGAAATCAAATTCTTAGAGCGTTTCAGATCCAGCTTAGGCAAAATCCGCGTTTTCGCGAGACAAGTTGTGCCACTTGTCGACCTAAGGTTAGTTTTCTCAATAGCTTCTAATCTTATCACTAGTTTGTATGTGACAATTGGAATGTATAAGCAACCTTTATCAGGTGAAATATCAGGCAGTGTGTTTACGTGCTTTGCGAGTTCATCGGTCTTGCAGTTACTACGCCAACCACTAAGTTGATGAAGTAAACGGCTAAGATCTTCACCAAATAAGTAACCGCTGACCTACTTAGCAAGTCTGCCATATGAAGTTTTCACTGTTTACAATGGGGAACCTCAGCGATTGCCGAATTTAACACATTTTTAATGAAAGAACTTCACATACCTATTAGAGAATAACTTCATTTTGAACTTTGAATGATATTTTTGAATGACCCTCTGAAGAGTATCTATACATTTTATAAAGTAAGCCTTCGCTTCCCAAATTATTTAAAGTTTTTACAAAATTTACAGATCGATACGAACGACTTGATTTTAAATCCTGCATACTAATTATTATAACCATAAGAAACTGAATGTGCACTTGTTTACAGTATGAGCTTTTTTTTATAGAATGATTCTTGCATCATCACAACACTTAAAACTAAGTGGGGTTTTTTTTTAGAGGTATAGAACTTCGAATTGAAATAAAACACAAGAAAATCGTTTTAAAGTGCATCAATTTGGCTTTATTGGAAGGATAATTTTATGCCATTAATGTTTAAATATGATTTCGGGCATGTGGCTGGTTCGAACAAAGACAAGTTTAGAGGTCAAATTTTCAACCACTTTTTCAAGTATTTGGGGCTGTATGTCGGCAATAACGCCACGAATGTTGGCTTCCAGGTCCCCTAACGTTTCTGGTTTGTTGGCATAGGCGAGCGACTTCCCATATCTCCAAAGACAACGATCTTGGTGGTGGTAGCCAATTGACAGGTCCATTTCGCGAAATTATGCGCGCTCATCAAATGTTTCCTTCAATAAATCGATTGTGACGTGCGCTGTGTGGCATGTAACGCCGTCTTGTTGGAACCACATCTTATCCACATTCATGCCATCCAATTCGGAAACAAAATAGTCGGTTATCATAGCTCTATACCGGTCTCCATAAACGGTCACTCACTCTCCAGCATCATTTCGGAGGAAGTATGGCCCAATGACTCCACCAGCCCATAGAGCAAAACAGCACCAAACAGTCAGTTTTTATGGATGTAATGGCGTTTCAAGGGCCTCATATGGATTCTCTTCACTCCAAATGCGGCAATTTTGCTTGTTGACGTAGCCTTTCAACCCAAAATGAGCCTCATCACTGAACAAAATTTTCGCGGTAAACTTCGCGAACTAAACCATTATTTTCGAAATAAATTTGCACGATTTGCAACCTGTTCATGATGAAATTTTCGCAAACCAAACTTAACATAAATGGTATTAGAGTTGCCAGATTTGACACACAAAATGTCAGTTTTATCTCTATTCGAAAAACCAACCTCTTAAAAAAAACACCCTTTATAAGCCATATGTTGGTTTAAGTCTTCTGAAGACAATCCCATGCGAGTTGTCAAATCTCAACCAACACATTGTATTTTCTTTTCAAAACACAAATAAAATCTGACATTAAACGCCATTTCAATAAAAGCATCTGCTTAAAATAGTGGCATAGCATACCAACCCACACCAACTCGATGTCTTCCTTTGTGGTTAAAACAGTCAGTTAGATCATGACATAACATTTCTCGGAAATTAATAAGACCATTGGATTTCAACTGACCAAGGTATGTACCTACGTCTCCTTTACAAAAATTAATCTACCAACATTTAGCATCATCCTGCCAGACTAACCCGTGACTCACACACCAGTGCACCAAGAACCAGCGTTGCCATTTATACCACATTTAAGGGATACGAGAGAAATTATTTTTTAAATTATTAAGTATAGGAAAAACGGAGCGTAGTTGAGCATTTCACATTCGTGTTGAATGGCTAAGGATAAGGTTTTATATTTTAGTGTACATCCTGGCATGTCGGGTATTGCAGTCGTCAAAGGGTGAAATTCAACTCGATATCTCGTTTGAGCACTTGAACACCGAATAAACAACGGCAGACAGGCGACATTGCGAGCCAAGGATTTTAGCACAAGTTTTGGAACCTGTCAGGGAGTTCCAATTATGAGCATTGTACCCAAATTTGGGGTGAATAAAAGCCTTACAAAGTGTAAAAGATTAACTTTCTGGCAGTGTAGAAGCTCTTTTTGCAAGACATGGGGATTGTCTCCGACAATGGTCCCTTGGAACTAGTAGGCCATGGTTAGACCACTCCTCTCATACGCATCGGTTGTTTGGTGGAGCAGCCTTTATCGGAATAGTGTTACTGCTTCCTTTGCCAAACTCCGACGAACGGCATGTTTTGGTGCACAAAGGCCTTCCCTAGCAAGCCGGGCTCTGCTCTAGATGCTTCGTCTAAACCAAAAGCCACCTCTCTTTAACCGAGTGATGGTACCATGTGCACTGGTCTTTTGAAGAACTTGCTCGAGAATTATCATTTGACCCCTGTCTTATGGATATACCGTCTGATGACACCTTCTACGACAAAATTACCACGATCGGGGTCTGAACCATGGAATGAATGCCAAAGACCGGACAGGGGTCTGGTGCTGGAGTCTTTGTAGAGTTTTGTTTACCAATCGCCGGTTTTTGCCATTCTAATGGCTATGCGCTATATTGTGAACAATAGGTGGAAGGCTAGAGGCATTTGCATTTGCAGTGACAGCCAAACTGCTTTAAAAGTGCTACTAAACCCCTATTACCTCGTCCAAGTTAGAGCTAGAACTCAAGCTTTCTCCAAATTTGGTAGGAAGGCTGAAGACAATGAATCTTGTCTGGGTCCCAAATCTCACTGATCTCGAGATCTCGGATGAACTTGCTAGGCAAAGTTCAGAATAAGTTCTCTAAGGACCCGAACCTATGTTCGGTGGCGCGACTGCGATGGATGCAGACAGACCAAACTACTGCACCCGGGCTTTTGCAAAAGGTCTGCGTCTTTTCTCCTATCTCTTGGGGGAATCGACTGCAGCCTGCTTGTAGGAGTCCTTGAATGGTAGTACGTAGTTATGTCTGAGCGCTCCATCGGATAAAACAAAAAATAAAAAAAAAGTCTAAAAGCATCTTTGCAGTCTTGCATCTATTAAGAAAGCCCAGACATTTTTCAGCAATCTTGGTGACGTCGAGTATGCGGTCATTCCCGCTTAGGTTGCACATACCATAAATGGAAAGTCATTCCGTCAGTTTCGGGGATTCCAAAGCCATTCTTAATACTAATGAGCTTAACCCAAGTAGCCGTTCATGTTCTACGACTGAAAAATAATGAACGTTCATCAGGACACGAATATGAAAATCTAGGAGTACTGTCATCAGCGAAGGAATGGATAACGATTCGAAGTTACAGATTGGAAAATATCATGTCATAAAAGTGAGAAAGAAAACAAGACCCTGTGAATTTAAGAAGCAAACCAACTTGAAATGAATGGTCCGAAGGGCATCCTTTTGAAATATCAAGCGCAACGATTTGGCATTCACTACCGTGGTACAACAGAATTTCTATGCTTTACAAAGAAGAAATGTTGAGTGCAAATGAGGGGAGATTCCGTCATTTTTGTGACCGGCTGGACAAATGTTGGACAATTCCATTTTGTCGGAAAGTGACCTTTCTCGGAATGGGACAACTTTCGCAGTTTCAATATGAAAAAGCGGTTTTGTGCTCCTTGGGGTCATGTAGTACTCTTGCCTTTGTGCGAATACAAAAATGGGATCCTTTTTGTTTACCTACTACTGCTGTGATGACAAATCAGTTATTTAGTTGGATGCTTTCTTTGAGGTATATCGAGACGGGACGAAATCTTTTTGCTGATCTTTTGTGTTGCCCTACAAACCTTGCAAGCCAACTCTAAGCATTTATAAATCTTAGGAGGCCAATCGCAGACCTCTCAGAAAGTTCTTTAAAGTCCAGAATGCCCTTCCAAATGTCATGTTTCTTATATCGCAGAGTGCTGGGCCGAGACAATGAAAGTGCACAGCTTGATTACCGCATCCTTTGCACAGGTCGTGCGTACTGAGTCTCATTTTGTTTTATGGTATCCCAACATGTTATGTCGGGTGATAATCAGTGACGTGCGGCACCAAAATTTCTAGGCCAGAAATAATGATTTTCATGTTCCTCTCAGTCTTAGGCTGCTTGATCACATCTCCCATACGAGTTTAATTAAAAATAATGATGCAAATTTTAAAGCATCAAATCAGCTTTAAATCACATAAAAATAACACCAACAATTTTTGATTGGCCTAAGTCAAAATGGGCGGCCTGACCTAAGAACAAAAGTACGCCACATGGGGATCTCTAGAAAGGCACTAAAACAAAAGTGGAAAATTATGAAGATAGAGACCTCCAGAGTACTTCCTGAAGGGGTCCTAGAACAAATGTTTGACTCCGGAGGAGGTCAGGAAGACGAGAATCATCTCTGGATGCAGGGTAGCAAGGTATGTTGGTGATATGATTTCCTCACCAAGGATGTCCTTCCTGAGACGAAAGAAAGCAGGGCACTGCATGAGTATGTGAAGAGAGGATTCGTCGCTCTCTAAGCAAAGTCTACGTGTAGGGTCCGGTGAGCGACCAATGCGGTGAAGGTGTTTTTTCAGGAGACAATGACTACTGAATATTCCTGTCAGGATTTTAAGACTATTCCTGTCCAGGTTAATTAGGAATTTGGATTTCCTGGGGTGGAATTTAGGGAAGAAATGTTTGGTACAGTTCTGGCCATGTAAATTGAGCCAGACTTCATTGGATTCGGTCAGGGATAGGTTTTCAACAAAGTCCCTGAAGTCATTTTTGCCGACAAGTGGTATTGTTGCGCCGACTTTAGCCAGTGAGTCAGACGCTTCGTTGCCAGCAAAACCCCTGTGGGCTGGGATCCAGTGAAGAATGGCTAAGTTTTTCGTAGCAAGTTCATCGATGGCCATGAAGGTTTCCAGAATAAGTTTCGATTTTATTACAGATAAGTGCAGAGCTTTGATGGCTACTTGGCTATCTGAAAAGATAAATATAGTTTTACCTCGTGTGTTAGAACTTGAGAGTTAATTTTAGCGCCCTGGTTAATGGCAAAGACTTCTGCTTGGAATATGGATGAGTTCTTGCCAAGGCTGACTAAAAAGTTTGCTTGAGGCGACCAGGTCCAGTCCCTGACTCCATTTTGGATCCGTTCGTATACCAGACGAAATCATGTTTTGATGGTTTAGGTTTCTATTTTTCGCAGTCCTCCCTTGGCGGGACGACGATAGAGAAAGTTTTATGGAAGCCGTATTTCGGTAACATGTCGTCAAGAAGCATGCTGAATGAGCTTTCCGGCTCCATAGAGTCTAGCAAAGACAGATGACCTCCACGGTAGGAGTAGGGGTTAATGTTATTCGAATGGATCAGTCGATGAATACTCAGTCTTGCCTTCATTTGAATGTGTGTTTGTATGGGTGTTAGACCCAATATCATATTAAGTGCTAAGGTAGGGGTGAAACGAATACAACCTGTCATACAGTTTCCAGCTATACTTTGAACTCGTTCTATGTTTTTAACTATAGTGACCTCGTTGGTCTTCGTCCACCAGACCATAGCAGCATAGGCCATCGCGGGTCGAACCACGAGCCAGTAAATCATCTTGGGTCTAAGACAGGGCAGATCCATAAGGATCTAGTGGCTCTGTTTACGGTACGTTCTATCTGAGGATTCCAGGACAATTTATTGTCCATGACAATTCCCAGGTACTTGGCTTCCCGTGAGAAATCGATTCCTTCGCCATACATAATGGGACGAATGAGAATGTTCAGTTTTCTCCTCTTGGTAAAAGGGACAATAGTCGTCTTTTCTGGGTTTACAGAGAGGCCTTCTTTATTACACCATCTCTGTATTGTGGATAGTGCGTATTGCATTACTTTTGAAACGGTGCTTTCAGATTTGCCACTAACAATAATTGCTACGTCATCAGTGTAACCTATGACATCAATCCCTTGACTTTCCAGGGACTGAAGTAGGTCGTCTATAACGAGAACCCACAGGAGTGGCGAGAGGACGCCGCATTTTCGCTTTAATTCTCCTGTAAAGTTAAAGTTTGATTTGTTTCAAAATGGCATTCTTGTCAGTTCATCACCTCTTTAATAATCTACGTTGTGCTATGCGCCAAGAACACTAAGCTCTTCGCAACAGTGAACTACAAGTATAAGTAGATTTTATTTCTATTTTGTAGAAATTTCCAGCCTGTCAATGAAAAATGTAATATTGCCAACATTGCACCCTGATTATCACCTTTGGTCTCTGGCAGGCTGTAATTGTTGGAAGATTTCAGCAGATGCCGCCTGTGTATGCAGATATTGTTAATACAATGTTCAGTTTTTTGATTCTCGCTTCATTCATCGCCACTATGTGATGAATGATCTAGTAAGGTTCAGATAAGGGGATTTGTAGTCTGTGCATTCATTCACGTAACATGCGTGTATGTCTCGCTGGCCGAACTGGCTTTCCAACTCCTCGCTTGGCTTAGCCGAAGAGCACAGTCAATGGATTTTATGTTGATTGGTTCTTGTGGCTCCAGTAGCAGGTGCAGGCCGAACTCGGCAAAGTCTTGTCCATTTGTTGCCTCCAAGCCAAACTAACAGATGTTGGTCTAACTATATCGCCGTGTAAGGCTACATGATAATTTTGCGACTACAACCCCACGAACTGAAAATCAAGTTGCAGGTATGAAAAGATGTTAAAAGTTTCTCTGTTCTAGAGGATCCAGTCTATATTACAGTTCTTCAGATCAAGGTTAACCAAAGCCTAACTTATCGCATTATCATGAACATCTACCCTGAAAGTACATGCTTATTGTTTGTACTGTTTGTACTTAAAGGACATGCATAGTAAACTGTTATCTATATATTACAGTGGGCCCCTGGTAATCCGGCCCTGTCTAATCTGGCACCCCCTGTAATACGACTATTTTACTCGACGAATTCGATAGTTCGACAAATCTGGCATAATTCTTCTAAAGATATGCATTCACAGATATAGTTTATTTGGTTGAATTTGCAAAACGACCATGTGGGTCGTCGATTCGACGAAGAATGTTGTGGGTTTTTTTTTTTTTTGTCGGCTGTTGCTACTATCCGATGGAGCGCTCAGATACAACTACAGGTCCATTGTACTACCATTCAGACACCTTATATTAATGTAGTTAGTTTTCCCGTCTTTCGAAGAAAAACGAGAAGGAGCTTCAGTGATAAAGAGCTTAGATGTTCGGCACTCACCACGTCAGCCCCGAAGATCCGCCACCTGTTGCGAGCATAGGCCGGACAACTGCAGAGAAAGTGTTCTGCTGTGTCATACTCCTCACCGCAAGCAGGATAGGTAGAGGGGTCGCTTAAACCCAACACATTTAAGTGTTTAGCAAAAGCTTGGTGGACCGAAAGAATGCCTACAAGCAGAAAAGATGCTGACCTTTTGCAAATGTCCGGGCGCAGTAGTTTGGTCTGTCTACATCCAGCGCAATCGCGCCACCGAAACTTGTGTTCACGAGAAACCCAAGAATCGATAGAAGACATGACTACAGATGCAGGCAGACCCAACATAGGTTCGGGTCCTGAGAAAACTTCTTCTGAACCTTGCTCATCCGAGTTCTCATTTCCCTGGATGCCAGTGTGACCTGGTACCCAGACAAGATTCACAGTGTTCAGTCTTCCGACCAAATTCTGAGAAAGCTTGAGTTCTAGCACTAACTTGGACGAGGTAAGAGGGTTTAGAAGCACTTTTAATGCAGCTTGGCTATCACTGCAGATGCAAATGCCTCTAGCCCTCCACCTGTTGTTCACAATATAGCGCATAGCCATTAGGATGGCTTGTAAAACAGATGCATGCTTCCCCAACCGGTAGTAAAGTCGTATATCATCGCATTCCACAAAGACACCAGCACCAGACCCCTCTACCGGTTTGGAGCCATCCGTGAAAATACGATGGCATTCAATCTATGGTCCAGAGTCTGACCGAAGCCATTCCGTTACCTGTGGAAAGTTGACGTGGTAGTTTTTTCGCAGAAGGATTTCTGGTGTCATTGCATCAGACGGCATATCCATAAGACAGGGCTCAAAGGATAATTCTCGAGCAAGTTCTTCAAAATTCCAGTGCGCATGGTACCAAAAACCTCCTCTCTTTAAGCGAGTGATGGTTTTTAGCATACACTCCATCATATATAGGGAAGATTCATCAAAGCATCTAGAGCAAAGCCCGGGTTGCTAGGGAAGGCCCCTGTGCAGCCGATACATGCCGTTCTTTGGAGTTTGGCAAAAGAAGCAGTAACACGTTTCCGCGAAAGCCTGTTCCACCAAACAACCGATGCGTATGAGAGGAGTGGTCTAATCATGGCCGTATAGATCCAAAGAACCCATTTTGGAGACAAGCCAAAAACGCCTTTACACTGCCAGAAAGTCGACAGCGCTTTATCGGTTTTCGATTCGACATGTTTGGACCATAGACGTTTTTTAACCGAGATATATGACTTCATCGGATATAGGGATGGTGACACCTTTATGTTGTGGGTTAGCAAAATGTCCTTTCAATGTATAGAAAAGATGAGGCGCTGTCTCACACTTTGATACAAGCATGTTAGGCCAGAGATATAGTTTCTGGTCGAAGAGTACTCCGAATATGTATGTCGATTAGTCTTTCAAATATTTTTAAAGCTGAAAGCGGAATACACTTTTACTTCCCCACAAGACTTGAGTATGTATGTATCTTCGTATAAGGCTTCTTAAGAAGCTATTCATCAGATGTGGCGTAAAGTTTGCAGCCGTTCATTCTTGAAGTAGTTCATAAGTCCAGACTACCCCTTCTAACGTTGCATTGCAGTTGAAGACATGCAAACCATTCAAAATGTATGCTGTGAAGTGGAGCCTTAACCAGCTGATTCCTGAGCCTGGTTTACTTACTTGGGTTTTCTACTTCGTTAAGAAATCTTCTTTTTGAATTGTCTTTCCCAAAATCTACTAGTGCCTTTCGCGACTCCACATTAAAGACTTTCCCGATCTTTCTTAAGTTTTTCTTAGTAAGTGGCCAACGTTGAATTCAATTTGAATCAAATTCAAAACGAAAAATAAATAAATATTATGTTACTCTACTATTTCTTTGGTTGGTCGATTTAAGTGGCAACGCTGGCGCGGCACCGAAACACACGGATACACGATATACGAAACCACGTAAATACCGTATGATGTCGTTCTCAGTCTCATGCTCGTCGCTGTCACCGTCATCATCGTCGTCTTTGTGTGTTATCAGACCCGAGAATAATTGCTAAATGTATTGTGAAATTTGTTTGTTTACTCCTTTGTAAAATCTCGTTCGTCGAGTTATCATGACAGCATGTAGCTACATCTGTGGCCATACAACATCCTACCCATATCCATACATACTACACACGCCATTGCCATTGCCATTGCCATCGCTGTCCCAGTGGCAAATGGAAGCCATTCTATCGGAAGTACGTAATCGGCTTACTTACGCAGCTTTTCAGCGTTTTGTTTACCTCAAACTATCAAGTCTCGTGTGCCTTCGGCTTGGGGGTAATTTATTGCGTGGCATTAAGCGTTCGTTGTATTCTAATGGCAACATGTCTCTGCGCTAGCACACTGGGATTGGGCATGTGGAACTAAAAAGGCGAATTCCAACAATAAATACCACCACCCACCCTGCTGGTGTTGCCAACAAAAATACTACGATTCGTCTAAGATTTATCTTTATGAACCTGCCTTACGCTGGTACATCTTGCTGGTTCCATTGGCCATGGAAATCAATGGCAGTACCAACACAGAAAAAACACACCTACCTAACAAAAAAAAATGGAATCTTAATGGACCCGCATAGTCTTCCTTGTTAGACGCGATGAGCGTACAGCCGCCTCCAAACACTCTCGGTTCGTGGCACTTTTACTTTAAATTGCGCAATAAAAATACGAATCCTTTGGCAATGATAACAGTTATTTGCCCGTTTGCAATGACAGAGTAACGCACTCATCTATCTCGTCGTCGTCGTCGTCGTCGTCGTCGTCGTGGTGGTGGTGGTGGTGGTGGTTGTATGAACTTGCTCCTTATTTACATATAAATACTCTTTTTACCACACAGTGGAAGTGGGAGTGGAGTACAAAGGAAATGCGTGGCAAGGATTGGATTACATGTCAGAGTTGAACAAGTAATGAAAAATGGGGAAGATTGCCTGAAGAAAACTCGTTTAGAACGTGACTTTGTCCTGCGCTTCTTCCATTCTTCCAAGGTGTAATGCGAAATAAAAATTAATGTAAACAGTATTTTCTGACAGCTTATTATAATCATTTTGTTGTTGTTGGTCCGTGCGTCGTCGCCGCGTCAACGTGTGGGACGTATAACTTGTAATTGCGTGCGTGAGATTAGTATTCCTAATTCGCTGCGTCGTCCCCAGAGGCCGGACTATGTGGTGCAGTGGATTAAGTTCACATTTTCGATGCTACACTCGTCCGCAGGATACCTGGATAGCTGGAAAAATAATTATATTTTTCTTTTTCTTTTGTGATTCCCTTTTGAAGGCAGACCGAAATTTGACAGCAGCATCTGGATGGAGGAACAAAACTTGTCTGATTTATAGCCAAGGGCTGCGCGATCCCAATAGGAATGCAAATGTTCAAAGGAGAATTTTTCGGTAAAACATCTCCGCTTTCCGACAAAGTTCTGCGAAAATATGCCATAAATTCTTGCACGTTGGACAGCGTCTGAATGCTGGATAGTCAAGGGGAGTGCGAGAGAGTGCAATGAAGGGTTGGCATTCGAACAGTGATTTCAGTTTGAGAGGTTTTCAATTTTTTGAATCCTCCTAATGAGGATGATTCCTCGCTGTAATCTCGATCTCCCCATTATGCTAATTCTCTCTATGCCGCAGGATCTATATCCATGTCTTCCTTTCGACCATCAAAATGAGACAATGTTTTTTTATCTGTACGCCCCGCCATTGAATGGAATTCATATACTTATTTACGCAAGGACAAAATATTATTTAGCCCGAGGTTCTTTATCTAAAAATCAGCGATAGTGACATTCGCAAGTTTCAGCAGAAAAATCTACAATGAATTAGTCGCCTGGAGATAAGCAATTCAGATACCGCCATTGCAATGACTTTCCACCTTTAATTTCATTCGCAGGAGAACAGAAAAACAAAAACAAAGAAGCATTCACTTTTGCTTGTGATTAAAATAATTGCACTCCACGCACAAGTTTTCCCATTTAAAAGAGCAGCAGGATCAACACACCTTTCATCCTATCTTGCATTGAAGCAGCAGCACAAGCGCTAGCACAAGTACAATCTCACGCAGTACTCAGAGGCTACAACAAATGCAAATATCTTTCGATCCCTAATGTCCTTTTAATGGCATGTAAAGGATGAGATAACAGGCACTGGCCAACTAACCCCGTCGAGATCTTACTTGTTTTTGTTTTTGCTTGCCCACCCGCTTTCCATTTCGCTTTAGATAGAAAACTTAATTGAAAGAACTCGCTTCTCATTGTGCAAAAGGGCGCATTAGTGGCGCAACGGAACTGGAAAAAAGTAATTAAGATATGCAAATGGGGGGAGTAGCTTTTGTCATCATCATAGAGTTGTTGGCGTCCTCGTCGGTGTATTGTTCCGCACTTCGAATGCATTGGCGGCAGCAATAGCAACCACGACTGCAGCTGCTGAATAGGTTTGTGTAGTAATTGTGTGCCCTAAGCAGGAAAACAGAAAACAGAGAACACGAACAGAACACGAGCTATTATCCTTGAAAAATAAATATATGCATAAAGATGTAAAAGGTCATGTGGGAAGGAGGAGGAAAAGGAAATCACTTGAAATCGTTGTCTGAATACCTGCCATCATCTATGACTGTTTATTAAGCTTCATTTCTTTGTTCAGTTTGACTTAGTCGAAAAAAAAACAACTTCACACTTAACATCTTAAAAATGTCCAACAAGTGTACATGCAAATCTGTGGGCTAACACGAATGGAGGTAACTCTTGTCATAAAAAAAATCAAATATTTCAAACTTACACTCGAAGAAGAGGTGGTTGTTTTCCATGGATTAGCAGCAATGCTCTGGTCACAGCTATTCGGTTTCCGGGGGATAGCAAAACAATATATAGCCTCAAGCGAAAGCTAAGTGTCGCGAGTTGGAACCTTGAAAGAATGAGTGGTCGCAGTTACGAGCTGGAAGAGGTGAAGGCGGCTAGAATATTAAAAATCCGGCCTCGTCATCTATTCCGACACTCATTTGCAATGGCATCTCAGCTGTCAGCTCTGCCGATAAATCCAATCTACTTGCTGCTCATTTTGCAGCTAGCTGAACGTTCTCAGATTGTGCTTTATCTCCCCCAGTAGTAGTTTTCTATGGGACAAATCAACTTTCGCAAACATACTGTGGCAAGAGTACTTCATGATCTTAACGTACACATATTGGCCCATATGGTATTTTCCTTATCGTTCTGAAGAAATGTTCTTCCACGCTGGCAACTCCGTAAGCCTTCCTTCCTGTTCTTTTCTTCGGGGCTCTTTCAGAGAAAATAAAAAACAGCATTTTCCATGCCCGTCCTCCCTCCTCCTACCGTCCAATTGCACTCACGTCCATTCTTTCCAAGGTCGTGGAAACGCTGATAAATCGTCAGCTTATGAAATATCTCGAATCCCGAAAACTTCTTAATGACCGGCAGAACGGTTTTCGCAGCAACAGGTCCACTGGTGATTTGATGACATATCTAACTGAAAAGTGGAACCAATCTTTTCACCGTGGTGGCGAATGCTTGATATTTCAAAAGCTTTTGACAGAGATTGGCTCTTTTGTCGAAAAATACTTGCATTCGTGATCGATGATACCTTATAAATTACCTTTGGAAACGTTCAATTCAATTGGTTTTAGACGGCTTCAGGTCCGCCACTAACCAAATTAATTCTGGTCTCCCCCAAGGCTCCGTTTTGCCTTCGACTCTCTTTCTCATTTTCATCAATGATCTCCCGTCTGTTACTTCTAATCCAATCCATTCCTTTGCTGATGACGGGACCCTTAGCTCCGCATATTCGTTCCGGAATTCACGTCCCTCATCTTCGGGCGTGGAACTGGAACGGCAATGTATGTTGAGCTCATTAAAAACAGACCTTGAGTAGGGTACAACCAATAGAATGGAATCTAGTGCTTCCAAAACACAATGCTGTCGACTAAAGCGAAACCACAATACTCTGTCATTATCCATGGATGGCACTTGCATCGCTGAATCCGAAACGCTTTCCATCATCTGTATGTGCATTAATGACTACATATTCGACGTCGCCAAAAACGCTGCGAAATGGCTAGGCTTCCCCAATCCATGCAAGAAATATTTCACCCCTTCTGATTTGACTACAATTTGTAAGGCGTTTATTCGCTCCAAACTTGAGCATAATTCTTATATCTGGCATGGTGCACCAAACCAAATGTTTAGCGCTACTTGGTAGAATTCAAAAACGCTCCATAAAACTTATTGGCAATCGAGATATCACCAAGTCGCTTGACTCTCTTAGTCATCGTCGCAATGTCTCCTGCCTATCGTTGTTTTATGTTACGAAAAAGTCAGTTGCATTCCACCCCTTACCCCCCCCCCCCAATACTCGCCATACTAGGAATGCACATTAGTTCACCATTTAACCTTTATTCCGACGGACAGTGAAATATAAAGATTCCTTTCAATATGATTGGTGAATGCTCTACCACGCTCTGTTTTTCCTTCACATTATAGTTTACAGACATTTAAAACCAACGTGCATCGGTATCTCCCTTTTCCCAATCCTTGACTTGCCTAATGCCGCACTGTGTTGCTTCATTATAAGGGTATCCAAAATCTCTTTAGAAAAGGCGATTATGCATCTTGTTTGAGTTTAAGCAACAAAATGACATTAGGACAAAAGTTTAAGTATGAACCTTGCGACAGATTTACTAAGCAACTTTTAAACTTATTTAAAGTTCAGTTACTGTTAAATGTCTATCAAACTAATATATATGGAAACCAGATGATATAAGGTGGTGGTGTGGAATATTGTCTGTGAATATGCTTTTAAGGTTGAGTATGAAATGCAAAGGGACTACCAATTGGTGTTCAGTCTCATGAAGCCTTGGATGAAGGATAGCTAAATGATCTAGGTAGAATGGATCATAAAAGAAAAATCAACAGGTATAATCTGGATAATCACAGAAAAAGGTAAAGCGTTTATTACTAACAATCGAATGAGTTGAGGTTGAGAGTGCAGAGATGGTAAAGCCCCTCGTATCGATTTTGAAAGGCAAAGGTTTCGTTTCGTTAAGAAGAAGTGCTCCTTGTATATGGAGATCCCGTAAGATGAAAGATATATATTCTTCGGCTGCTGACATTAACCGGTAGGCTGAGCTACGAAAAACAAGTTCAATCCTGTAGATGACGAACAAATTAAAATAAGATGGCGACAGTATTATGAGAGGCTTTTGAACCAACAACTTTCGCGAATGTATTTCGCAGAAGCTGCTTCGAACTATAAAGAAGTACCAAATCAGTCGAAGGACTCTATTTATTATGTTTTTTTTTTTATGCAGCTTGTTTGTTGTAAGTCAAAAGTTAAATGTTGTCAAGTAACGATAGCTCTTGTTGTGCAGAGGCGATGGATACAATGAGATTCATCCTCAGAATGCTCTCATTTTATGTGAGGCAAATTAAAATCGCCAAGTAGTTAAATGGTTCTGCCACAATAAGATATAACAGAAACGCGTGCAAAGAGTTGCGTGTCCAAAATATTGACGTTAATCCAAGTTTTGCTCAAGGAGAAGATGTCGCGTAAAAGAAGGTAGTTGTGAGTGAAGTTGTAAGTTAATGTAAAAATCCGCAGTTTTTTGACCGGAGTCCCTGTACATTCTGTTATAGAAGGACAGCCTGCAAATTTTTTTAATGCAGATGGACAATTGAGACTAGGTTTTTTTTTAACAAGGGCCTTTGCAGGCCAAACGTTACGACCCGATTTAAATTCATAAAAGGAACAGGGAGAAACAAAGCTATCATCAGGTTTCGGAATATATTTTATATTAATAGGATCAACTGTAATTGAAGAAAGCAGTACTCCTGAGATTAAGCCGCTTAAGTTTAGGGTTAGGCGCAACAAAAAAAGAAGAAGAAGGCGAAGACATTTTATATGCGTGGATAGGGAAATTTTACGGCACGGGGGACAAGACCACAAGGCAAACTCCAAAGAATTAATTTTTTTAATAATTGCATTGATGTAACCAAAACACTTAGCATCGAAAAATATTCCGAGTGAACCATAGAATACCACCATAGAATAGAGACACTGTCAGTCTCGTCTTGCTTTGCACCAGGGAAGCATCTGAAGTCCTTTGGTTGTGGTAAGGTATCGTAAGCGGGGATCAAACTTCCCTGATTTTTTATGTTTAGAGGGAAATTGGTCTTGTCAACCAAGACATTGTCCCTGTACTGTCTGAGCAACAATTTAATTTGAATAGAAAAGTTATATCCAAATGTAAAAATTTCATATATCTCGAATCTATGATCAATAGCGAAGTAACAGTGGATGACGAAACTAATCATAATATAAGAGTGGGGCGGATGAAGAAAAGAAGAACTGTTCTTAGCTGAAAGGAGGGCTGTACACGGATGTTAGTAATAATAATTGTTACAAACAATCTGCTATCCGTACAAATATCGAATAAGTTGAGGATTGAGAGTGCAGAGCAAGTGATACGTGAGATTCCCTAGAGCAACCTTGCTAAGATAGAGCTACAAAAAGACTTGACAAAGAAACATGGTGTTGGACAGAGTAAGCAAAGGTAGTGATAGGCGAAAAGAAAGCAAGCGGCATTCAAAGCCTGGCCAATGTGCCCCTCTAAATCATATCGATTTGGGAAAGTAATGTCTGAAAGGTATATAGAGAGCCTGTACTGTAATCTGGAGTATATATCTTCTTTGGCGGCTGACATTAAGAAGCCTACCCTTTGAGCTACGAAAAAAAAAGTTTAGCATAATTTTGTTCTCCGAAGTTCATTAACGCTTGTGAATGACGAAAAGATACAAAGTAGATAGCGGCAATATTATGAGGGACTTTAAAACCAACAACTTTCCCGGCTATATTTCTTTATAAAGAAGTAACTTGATAGTCCAAGAAGTTGAAATACCGGTCAAAGCCTTAAATGAGAGAAATCCGAATGCGCCGGACGAAATACTCTCTGAGTCTTGGCACACATCAATGGAAGGAAAGTTGTCGTCCTGCTTTGCACCTGGAAAGCGTCTTAACTCCTTTGGTTTTTATTGCTGTCCTTGACTACGAGTCTTTGCTTGAATAAAAAGTGACGGACGTTGAGGTGCATGAAGGCACGATGGCATCATAAGCAAGGATAAAGTTTTCCTGCAACGAGCACTTGATTATTGAGTCGATGTTTTGGATTAAAATGAGTATCATAAGTTCATATATCTCGGATCTATGATCAATAGCGAAGTAACCGTGGATGACGAAACTAATCATAATGTAAGAGTGGGGTGGATGAAGAAAAGAAGAACTGTTCTTAGCTGAAAGGAGGGCTGTACACCGTCAAAAAAGTATGAGGGAAAAAAATTTAATAAAACTCCAAAATCACGGAAAATATGAAGCACCATCAAATCATGGTATAGCAATATTTAAAGGAGGTTAAGATCTCAAGTATACGAATCATTACACTTCCACTTCACTGGATTCCCACTGTGGGGTTTGCCGTTTGCCTGTGGGGTTCGCCGTTTTGACTATAGAAAATCGCATTTCGGTTTCACATCAATTCGTCACTGAGGCCGGTAAATGCTGGTGGTGGTGTTACTACATATTGCTGATGCAGGAGCTTAAAGACATGCATTCTTTTTGCGCTATTTTTGGAACGTTGATTGGCAATACCTTTGTCTCGGGTTTCGTAGGGTTCCTCCTTTGAACATGGCAATACCATCTGAGGCGATTTTGCTCCACTTGTCCAAATCACGAAGGTAAGTTGATTATTACCGACTTTGGTGCAGCAGGGAGCTCTACCCATCGTCACCCTATTCAAATGGATGAGTTTAGCAGGGATGCTGAAACTTGTCATGGCTCTGTATATACCTCGTCTCTTTAGATGTTGGCATATGGATATTCTGGAGTCAGATGGAGGTCAGAGGAATGCTGTTGGCCTAATAAAGCCTCATCCGACACAAACTAATTACCCAAGGAGATCCCCTGCTACCCGGGAATTTAATTTCGACCTTGGAACTGTGAACGAATACGTCCGCTGCTGCCCGAAAACGGAGGAAAGGTAGTGAGAGGTGAGAAGGTAGTGAGAAGGCATTTCCCCTCCTGTCTGCTGCCACTATCGACCTTTCAAAGGGATTGGTTGGAAATTTCCCAGTCGTAGTACAAGGCACAGGGTGGGCAGTAGGAGTTGATAGTGAAAAGCTAAAGTGAGAAAGTTTTCGTTTCCACCTTTTCCTGTTATGAACTTAAATTGATGAAAGTGAGTGCAGCGGCTTAGTGGTTAAGTGCGTAAGACAATTAAACGAAGGGTAATTAGATCAAATCCACCCCTTACCAGCTATAAGCTTTGATTCGCAGCTCCAACTATAGGGTCCGCCATTTTACGTTTTTTTTTTCAACTAGTGCTTATTTCGCGAATGGTAACACTTAGCTCATGTCTGATTTGACAGATAATTAGTTTTATCCTTCCGCTGAACGAATATGGTTGTGTATACGCTTGAACAACGCTGGGAAATATTGCGGCATTACTTTGAAAATCATGGTAATGTTGCAGAATGTGTGCGTACGGATTTTGGAAGAAAAGAATCACCGTCAGCTCCGTATGTTCGTTATCTTGTGAAAAAAGTGAAAGAAACTGGCATCCTCATCGATAGACCAAAGCGTGAAAAGCCAAAAACAGTGCGTACACCCGAGAAAATTGCTGCTGTGGCATAAAGTGTTCTTGAAGCGCCATCAACATCAATTCACCGTCGTTCTCAACAATTGAACATTTCGGAGACATCAGTGAGACGAATTTTGCATAAAGACCTTGGTATGACGCCATACAAAGTCCAATTGGTTCAGGAGTTGAAGCCAACTGACCATCCAAAGCGTTTTCGCTTCGCTAAGTGGGCCTGCGATCAAATTAGAGAAGATGCCGATTTAGCCAAAAAAGCTCATTTTGATCTTGGCGGGTATGTAAACAAGCAAAATTGTCGCATTTGGGGCTCAGAAAACCCGCACGCATACCATGAACTAATTTTTGTTCACAAAAATTGAAGAGAAGGATATTGGCAATATTTGGTTTTAACAGGATAGCGCTACGTGCCACATAGCCGAAGCTACACTCGATGTTTTGCGCCCTGTTTTTGAAGATCGCATTATCAGCCGCAGAGCTGATGTCGTTTGGCCACCGCGGAGCTGCGATTTGACACCGTTGGACTATTATTTGTGGGATGCCGTAAAAGATAAGTGTTATGCCAACATGCCAGAGACAATTGACGCTTTAAGGGACAATATTCGTGAAGCCATTGGTGAAATACAGCTGCACACAATCGATAATGTGCTTAAAAATTGGACCGATCGTGTAGGCTACTGCATGGCCAGCCGAGGACGCCATTTCAATGAAATTATTTTCTATTATTAACCGGAAGGATTGTAGTCCAACAAACTGGCAAAAGTAAGAACTTTCATGGGAAGATTCTCTTCTGTTGATCCATGGTTGGTAAAGGCCCTTTACGGGCCGCGTAAGACTAATATTTATTTTGCATTCGAAAATACTCTACCCAACGAGGAACGCTTGATCCGCCCTTCGATATGTTTCTGAAAAAAAAAAACACCACCACGATTATAATCCAAATTCGAGGGGATTACTACCGCCGATATCTGTATGTATGCACTCTGCGATTACGTGACAGTTGGGAGTTATGTAGTCGAGTGACGTACATATCTCCCTCGTAAAGTGGAGTTCAAGTAGTTCAAGTGCCATGTTTTTCAAATTTGTGGTATTCCCACAAACAGTTGTTGTGTGCTTCACACCGAGCACGCATACCTACGTTCGAAAATCCCCATGACTTCCGGCAGAACATATATCGCGCTCAATATCTAAACTCAATCTATTAAACTGACGTAAATCGGTGTACGATTTTAATATTAATAATTTGTCTTCTCAGTGTTCTAAATCATATCCCCGGATATTTTCTACCAGGAAATCATCAGCGTCGCTATCGCGAATAGATTTCTATCTGTCGATGTGGGTGCTGCTGTGCTACCTGTGCACCTGCACAAAAGTGGCTAATTAATATCAAAATATCCCACAGTACGTTTACATTATAACGAATATGACGAATCGAAAATTTAATTAAATTTAACCCAAGCGTCGCTAACTTTGTGCGGTGATACAAATGCCAACACGCTGATACAAACAGATTGAGTGGCAGGTACCTCGCCTGTAAAACAGTAAAACTCTGCATATTAATTCAATATGCCAATTGAAATGAAATCTTTTTTTGTTTTATTGCTCAACTGTGTCAGTTAAGTGATAGCAATTTTTTAAGCCTCCCCACAGGGAAAAAACGGTGCTTGATAGCAGCGCACCTGAGTGTCACTGTATCAATAAGTAAGTAAATCATGAAATATTGAATGTCAAACTGTTTTTTGTGCTGCTCGCTTTAATCTAATCTAATTGGAGTGAAAAAAAATCACAATTGCACGTACCAGTACCGGTACTGGTGGTGGAGCTTAAAACGATAGTTAACGAAAGGATGTCCGCTAACTCTCGTCTGTCATGTGCTCGAACATTTTACCAATCTAAATGGCAATCGGCCGGGCAATAATTGATAAATTATTTACAATATTGTAAACAATATCTAGGCTTATAAATGACAAAATAGGGATTTTGTTTTTATTGCGTGTTATTTATGGGTACAGTTTGAGGATACAAGGTACAGGGTCTAAAGGTCGACAAGGTTAGACATTTAATTAATGCCGAACAATGAATCTATAAAATGCAAATAGGTAAATTTGCTACGCTTGTATCTTTTCTATTTAGAGCTTGCACTTGCACTCGAGTTGAAAGATCTATTGTGCTTAATGTCAGAAGGTTCCTTAGGTAATGATACTATCAGCAAAGGAATTCTTAACAGCGTCAGTGCTTATTACTTTTCTGAGAAAAGTTTTTCTTCTTGTTACGTGCAGGAATACATATGATGTGCTCTGCTCTTCCGTCTTCTTCAAGACATAGTCTGCACTCCGGTGACTGTCGACTTTTTTTTAATTTATTACCTATTGGTATCCAACGAAATTTAGCATCTCCTTGGCATCGTTTCTGATGGTCTGTATAGCCTTTTTGGTCTGTCTAAGACCTGGAACATTTTCCCAATATAAGATACAAGTTTTGTGTTCCCAGCTCTTAAGCTTCAGAAAAATAGCTGATTTGTTTACTAGTCAGAAGTAATTATTCTTTCATGTCAACCCATCTTACCTAATCTTACTGGACAGAATGGTTCAGGTCCTATAAAGAGGGATCTCGAAGCCTATTTTAGCCAATTCGTCAGCTTTTTCATTTCTCTCAATTCTCACGTGTCCGGAACCCACAAGATTTTAGTTTTGTTCTTGGTACTGAGTGCTCGAAGGCTTAAAGCTTTTATAGCTTGACTATCCGTGAATATATGAATGTTAGCACCTTTAATTCCTGACATGTGAATAAGGTTCGCGCATTCCTAAATGACATGGAGCTCTGCCGTAAATACACCGGGACTTTTCCCCTAGGTATTGAGACTAGGCCTAGTTATACTAAGTGTCTCTGAGTATTTTGATGAGTTTCGGAGGATGTTATCTTGTGTAAGTCATTTTTAACTTCTTGGTATACGTATAAGAGAAAGTAATTGGGATTGTGCCAAAATTTCCAACTTAAAGTGAGTATGAGGGATAATATAAGGACTATCAGTCTACTCCAGATTTTGGTGATTTGTTTCTGACATCGTCTATTGATTGGACGATCAAGTTGTGGAGTCTAAAGGTAACCAAAATTTAAATGAAAATCCTCTAAAAATGGCTAAGTGTTTCCCCGCCTTAGGACACCAAACCCCTCTATTCATTTGAAGACAACTCTGACTACGTCATGGATGTTGCATGGTCTCCAATTCAGCCTTGTTCGCTTCTGTCGACGGCAGTGGTCGCCTTGATTTATGGAATCTAAATCAGGATACCGAAGTGCCCTCGGCATCGGTGGTGGTTGAAGGTGCTCCAGCGTTGAACCGTGTCTCATGGACTCCATCTGGGCTCCATTTGACAATCGGTGAGACCAAAAGAGTAGGTCCGCCAATTCCGTCAGTCGGTCTGTCTGTCTGTCTGTCCGGGCGACTTATGGCGAAACGGTTCGACGAATTTGCTTCAGAGTTCGTATATAAGGTTCTTCGGGGCATCTTTTTATTTTTTTCTTTATCTTTTGAAATAACGGTACCTGCTATACAAATTTTTTTGTGTAAATCACTTTTCACTATTTTTCTTTCTCGAAAGTGGTTCCAAGGATTTCGGTCTTTTTTTGTACTAAGGATGATTGGGATGGGGTCAAAAATTCTGCATACTCAGTTTTTTGGAAAAAAAAACTCGATTAACGGTAATTTATAAAACGGGCAATATCTCGAAAACTATTAAAGGGAACTTCAAACAAATTTACAGTTATTTTTATACCATAAAGATTTTTTAAATAATTTTTTTGAAATTTTTTTTTCTTACAACGATTTTGTTAAATTTAAATTAAATTCGTTTTCTCAAAAACGGCTCCAACGATTTTGATAATTTTTTGTATTTCAGACAATTACGTTAAAAATGTCTAATGTGCGAAAATGTCTAACATCAAAATCGTAGGTGCCGTTGTTGAAAAAATAAATTTTTTTAAAACCTAAAAAGTAATTTAAATAAATTTCTCACTATTAATTTTCGATTAATTTTGCGATTCAAAAACGCATCTCATGTACAGAGAAAGTTTCGTATGACGCAGTTGTGCATTTTGTTTGAAAAAGTATTGAATAACGGTTCTTGAAAGAAATATCCTATATCTCACAACGGATTGAGAGCATTTAAACAAATTTTACAGTCAAAACAATAACGCTGAATAAATCTGCATTCGTACTTTGATTTTTGAATATGCGATAGAAACTTAATTTATTAATTCTCAATCATTTCTAAGGTATCGAATTTTAGTTGCAAATCAAGCACAATGGGCCCCAGGTACATATGTATATTACCTTTTCCGTGCCTTTTGTAGACCGCAATATTATCCTATGAATTCGGGAATATGGAAAACAATGTCCCTGCCCTGCCTTTGATTTATAGGTATTTCCACCACAAGTGCGCTCAAAGGAAATAGCCAGTTGCATTCCACTCGTAGAACAATTCAACCGCAGTACCTGTTATGCCAGAAATGCACAATTTACACTTAAGATATGATTCTGATGTACAGTTAAATAATTATCCTTAGCCATACAACACAAGTAAGTGTAGAGATACTCAAGACCAACGTGCGTCGGCATCCTTTTCAAAATCTTTAATAAAATAAAGACAAAGCCTTTACCAATAAATTTAGTTTTCAAAAGACGGACATACAGAACAATTGTGATGCTTGACAGGATTTTTCTATGTGATAGTTTAAGCCCGAGTGTGATAGTTTGTTGGCTCTAATTGTAACAAAGAAGTTGCCAAAAGTAATCTATATAATTTATGCCGATGGTTTGAATTAGATTTTTTCAAGATGGTCGACAGCATGGGGCCCTATACTCTTGAATTGAATATGCAATTTTAAAAAGGGCACATCTCGCATTTTTTGACAAATTCACTTTTTTATAAAAATGCAATCTACATGCTTCGCCACATGTCGCATGTGAACGAACTCTCGTAGTAACATACATACCAATCCAGGCTGATTAAGGGACACGGCAGGGCCCAGCTAAGATCTCTAGCAAATTTGCCACTACACCCTTCTTTATGGGAACCAACTCAGGGCATTTTTACCGCCCTCTAACTTCGCTTATAACAAAGTTAAAGGCATATAATTTTCAGGATTTATTGATAATACCAACTTTGGTGTTCTCTTTTAGATCTCAGTGCTTTTTGTGGCAAGAACCATTTTTATAAAGGGTATTTTTTTTTAGAGGTATAGAACTTCGAATTGAAATAAAACACAAGAAAATCGTTTTAATGTCTATCAATTTGGCTTTATTGGAAGGATAATTTTATGCCATTAATATGATTTCGGGCATGTGGCCGCCGCGGCTGGTTCGAATAAAGACAAGTCTAGAGGTCCAATTTTCAACCACTTTTTCAAGAATTTGGGGCTGTATGTCGGCAATAACGCCACGAATGTTGGCTTCCAAGTCCCCTAACGTTTCTGGTTTGTTGGCGTAGGCGAGCGACTTCACATATCCCCAAAGACAATAATCCAATGGTGTCAAATCACACGATCTTGGTGGCCAATTGACAGGTCCATTCCGCGAAATTATGCGCTCATCGAATGTTTCCTTCAATAAATCGTTTGTGACGTGCGCTGTGTAGCATGTAGCACCGTCTTGTTGGAATCACATCTCATCCACATTCATGCCATCCAATTCGGGAACAAAGTAGTCGGTTATCATGGCTCTATACCGGTCTCCATTAACGGTAACTGAATCTTCAGCATCATTTCGGAAGAAGTATGGCCCAATGACTCCACCAGCCCATAGAGCACACCAAACATGTCGGCCCATACACCAAAATCACGACGCATTGCATGGTCTCGCGGCTTTAATTCTTGCACAAGCTGGATCTTGTAAGGTCGTAAAAAAATCTTCCACGGTGGCGAATCGATTCATTCGGGTCCTCTTCCACACTTTGCTCTACAGCGGCAATTGTTTCTTCGGTGCGCACTGTTCGACGTCTCTGCGGATGCGTATTATCACATAGAGTGAACGTAGTGCGAAAACGATTCATGGACTGATAATTGCTCTGATGGACGATTATGTCGACCATAAAATGAACGGAGCTTACGGTAAACTTCGCGAACTAAACCATTATTTTCGAAATAAATTTGCACGATTTGCAACCTGTTCATGATGAAATGGCAAACCAAACTGAACATAATTGACATTAGATTTGCCAGATTTGACCACAAAATGTTAGTTTTATCTCTATTCGAAAAACCAACCTCTAAAAAAAACACACTTTACAAGAGAACTTGGCATTTGTTTAACATTTATGCTTTTGGTGTGATTTAGATTGCAGTAACAATGCAGCTATTAATTGTCTGAAAATTGCAGACTTTGCAAAGGCGAAACAATACATACCTGTAGAACTCACTAACTGCAAACGTAAGAGAGCCCGTAATTTTAAAAGAATTGCTGACACTTACGTATATAACGGGTGATCCAAGTAGAGATACTTTTTTCAATAGCCTTTTTTGACAGATCACATGTGAGTCGTTTTATGCTGTCATGTTATTTTTGTTTAGTATTGTTTGGCGTTTCATAATGGAAAGACTTACGCGTGAACAACGTTTACAAATTGTTCAACTTTATTATGAAAATTCACGTTCTGTGAGGAATGTGTTTCGTGCACTTCGCTCAACTTATGGTCAACACAATCGGCCTACTGAGCGTACTATTCGCAACACCATCACCCATTTTGAGACCCAGCATTCATTATTGGATAATATTCGACCGAATAGACCACGTCCAGCACGCTGTGAAGAAAATATAGCGGCCGTAGCTGAGAGTGTACACGAAGACCGTAGAGAGTCGATTCGGCGCCGTTCGCAGCAACTCGGACTGACGTATGGAACGACTTGGCGCATTATACGTCAAGATCTTAAATTGAAAACGTACAAAATACAGCTTGTGCAACAACTGAAGCCGCTCGACCTTCCCAAGCGACATCGCTTCGCTCTATGGGCTCTTGAAAAGTTCCAAGAAGATCCGACGTTTTCGAGGCAAATTTTGTTTAGCGATGAGGCCCATTTCTGGCTCAATGGGTATGTAAACAAACAAAATTGCCGCATTTGGGACGAAGAGCAACCTGAAGAGATTGAAGAACTGCCACTTCATCCAGAAAAAACAACGGTTTGGTGTGGTTTGTGGGCCGGTGGAATCATCGGTCCATATTTCTTTAAAAATTATGCCGGTGCGAGCGTAACCGTCAATGGCGACCGTTATCGTGCCATGATAACCGATTATTTGATGCCTGAAATTGAAGCTCGTGATCTCGGCGACATTTGGTTTCAGCAAGACGGCGCCACTTCCCACACATCGCATCAATCAATGGACTTATTGATAATTTCACGTTTTGGGCCGGTCGATTGGCCACCAAGATCGTGTGATATCACACCGTTAGACTTTTTCCTGTGGGGATATGTAAAGTCAAAAGCTTATGCCGACAAATCCGCTTCGATTCAGGCCTTGGAGGAAAACATCACGCGTGTCATTCGCCAGTTACCAGTCGAAATGCTCGAACGAGTGATCGAAAATTGGACTCAACGGATGGACCATCTGCGACGTAGCAACGGCCAGCATTTGATAGACATAATCTTCAAAAAATAAATGCCAAAGAATGTTCTTTCAAATGATAATAAACATTCTCCATTAAATTTGAATTTTCTGTGTTTTTTTCTTTAAAAAAGTAGGAACCTCGAAATGGATCACCCTTTATTAGATGAGGAGGGACTTGGCACTCATATCAGCGCAGATTTGTGGACAAATTTGGCTAAGACTTTGGGCGAAGAGGCAGTAATATTAGTAACCTCAAGGTAGATACTACCTAGAAGCCGAAGACGTGTTTTTGCTAAGCAATCACAGTGGCACAAGTCGTTGTCTTCGTGGAACATTCGACAAGTGTTATCTTGAGCAATGAAGTGTCCTTTTTTTTCACTCTGCAGTGTCCCGTCAAGAATCCGGTAACTGTGTATATTTGCCCTCTGGGTAGTTTGAGAAGTTGCTTAGTTCTTTTAGGAGGAGGGGATGATGGGAGTACTTTCGCTTGTCTGTTACCTTTAGTTTACCTCTAGTAAAGAAGTGATTTCATTGCCGCAGATGCATTCCTGGCTAGTCATCAGCCTTTTCATTCCCATCGAAGCCACTATGCCCAGGCACCCCGATTAATTGGACTCTATTGGTGCTAGATAGTGTTGTGTGAGTAGTTGGAGACAGTCCCAAACCACTTTAGAAGTGATTTCAAGGGCGCAAATAGCAATTAGTACCGCTTTATTGTCTAAGAGAATATATATGTACTTGTCAGTGACGTTCTGATGCAAAGCTCTATTCCATGTATTTCGGCCTCAAATGCAGAGTTATTCTCTTCCGTGCCGGTATAGAGGAACATTTCGTGGTCTCCCAATAGGACTCTATCTTCAATTTCACTCATACATACAAAATATCTGAACAAATTTATATAATTACATATAACGGCAAAAATGTCTGTAATTTTTCATTACTTATTGACCCCAATATATAACCCACAAAAGATTTTATTTAATACAAGGTGGCGCAAAAATAACCTTCCGATGTATTTTGGCTGTAATTTAAAAAAAAAATGAAAAACTTTGATTCTTCTTGTGGATTATTTTTATTTGGTCTTTTAATTTTTTTTACATCAAGTCGAGAATATGATGTCATGTAAATGGCCGCCGCCACAGTTGATTGTCATTTGAGCCCTTTTTATGGCATTTTCCATCACTTTGGCCAAAACTTCCGGCGATAGGCCCTCACATTCTTGACGGATATTGTCTTTAAGAGCTGCAAGAGTCTAAGGCTTGTTGACATAAACCCGCGACCCCACAAAAATAAGTCTGGAGCGGTCAAATCACCCGATCTTGCTGGCCATTGCAATCGCCAAAATGGGAGATTAGGCGCCCGGGAAATGCATCCTTCAGCATATCGGTTGTGACCGTTGCACCGTCCTGTTGGAACCACATGTTTTCCAATCCCAATTCATCAAGTTGCGGCAAAAAGAACTCGTTGATCATTGCTGTGTAGCGCTCACCATTCACAGTAACCGTTTGGCCCGCGACGTCTTCGAAGAAAAATGGTCCGATGACTCCTCCAGCGAAAACAGCACACCATACAGTTCTGGAGCAGTGTAGCATAACATTGTTTATTAACGTGTATTTCGCATGTGTTTACTACACAAATGTCAAAGCAGAACTGACATTAGGGGCCAATCGCAAAATTTATAGCATTTTCTGATAGGAGGATTACTTTTGCGCCACCTTGTAAAACACTACTTGAGAAAGTAATAATTTTTTTTTCAATTCCTGAACCTTTTTTAGTTTTCAAACATATGCCCTTTTCGAAATTGCACATTCAAATATACTAACCAATACGAAGGTCATCGGCAAAGGCTTTAGTTTTACTCACTTCCATTTTTGGGTTAAACTAAAGCCTTTGCCGATTACCTTGGTATTGCTTATTGTTCAGTTAGTCCTTCAGATTTAATATCTAACATAAACCATGACGTATCTTTACTAAGATGCTGGACAGGTTTATTATTAGTAGCAAAGCTAAACTGGTGTATTTCAGTCGAACTGAACAGGAGTTCCCCGACTCTGAAATATTTTTTCGTTCCTATGATGATCAGCTGTCGAACAACTGCAGTTTCCTAAATGATCTATCTTTTAATAAAAACGCAGATTGCAGTCCAATCTGCTTCAAAATTGAAATCGTTTATAGTTTTAAGTACCTTGGTGTTACTATTTACCTAAATTTTAACCATTGCTCCAGCAATTAACGGTTATTTAAAAAATCTGCTATACGCAAAGTGTATAGCACTCGTCGTTTAGCTCACACTATGGACCTGTTTAGGTCATTCAAAATTGAAAGGCGGGTATCTAGATAGATAAAGGGTGATCCATTTCGAGGTTCCATACTTTTTTAAAGAAAAAAACACAGAAAATTCAAATTTAATGGAGAATGTTTATTATCATTTGAAAGAACATTCTTTGGCATTTATTTTTTGAAGATTATGTCTATCAAATGTTGGCCGTTGCTACGTCGCAGATGGTCCATCCGTTGAGTCCAATTTTCGATCACTCGTTCGAGCATTTCGACTGGTAACTGGCGAATGACACGCGTGATGTTTTCCTCCAAGGCCTGAATCGAAGCGTGTTTGTCGGCATACGCTTTTGACTTTACATATCCCCACAGGAAAAAGTCTAATGGTGTGATAGCACACGATCTTGGTGGCCAATCGACCGGCCCAAAACGTGAAATTATGTGCTCACCGAAATGTTCTCTCAATAAGTCCATTGATTGATGCGATGTGTGGGAAGTGGCGCCGTCTTGCTGAAACCAAATGTCGCCGAGATCACGAGCTTCAATTTCAGGCATCAAATAGTCGGTTATCATGGCACGATAACGGTCGCCATTGACGGTTACGTTCGCACCGGCATAATTTTTAAAGAAATATGGACCGATGATTCCACCGGCCCACAAACCACACCAAACCGTTGTTTTTTCTGGATGAAGTGGCAGTTCTTCAATCTCTTCAGGTTGCTCTTCGTCCCAAATGCGGCAATTTTGTTTGTTTACATACCCATTGAGCCAGAAATGGGCCTCATCGCTAAACAAAATTTGCCTCGAAAACGTCGGATCTTCTTGGAACTTTTCACGAGCCCAAAGAGCGAAGCGATGTCGCTTGGGAAGGTCGAGCGGCTTCACTTGTTGCACAAGCTGTATTTTGTACGTTTTCAATTTAAGATCTTGACGTATAATGCGCCAAGTCGTTCCATACGTCAGTCCGAGTTGCTGCGAACGGCGCCGAATCGACTCTCTACGGTCTTCGTGTACACTCTCAGCTACGGCCGCTATATTTTCTTCACAGCGTGCTGGACGTGGTCTATTCGGTCGAATATTATCCAATAATGAATGCTGGGTCTCAAAATGGGTGATGGTGTTGCGAATAGTACGCTCAGTAGGCCGATTGTGTTGACCATAAGTTGAGCGAAGTGCACGAAACACATTCCTCACAGAACGTGAATTTTCATAATAAAGTTGAACACTTTGTAAACGTTGTTCACGCGTAAGTCTTTCCATTATGAAATGCCAAACAATACTAAACAATAATAACATGACAGCATGACACGACTCACACGTGATCTGTCAAAAAAGGCTATTGAAAAAAGTATCTCTACTTGGATCACCCGTTACTTACGAAGCTATTCGAAATTCGTTGTGCATTTACCTTTGTTTTACACTATAAGTTGCAGAAACCTCTACTCCATTGTTTCTCGTTAACTTTTTAACTCTTTGCCATTGGAAATTCGGTCCATCAGAAATCTGCGCACGTTTACAAAACTGACGAACATTTTGCTCTTTGGATTCAACCAAGTATAGTAATAATAATTTATATATATAAAAAGTAGCTGTAGTATATTTGAATTTATCGTCTTTTTTTTATTGATATTTTTTGTTCTTTTTTTACACTTGTTAAAGATTGCTTTTTCTTTCGTAAATTGGTGTAGTTCTCTAATTAACTTTCATCCTTTTTCTTTGTATCCACCTTTGTACACCCCACAAAGTTAAATATATCTAATGTGACATCATCGCTATTTTTCTCAAATACAGATGTCACTGACTATTGCGTATGTACTTGTTATATTCGAAACTTGCTTTGTATATTTGTAATTTTTCATACTTTGTACATATTAGAGTAAAGATTTAATTGATTTGAAAACATAGTTTAAGGCAAGGTTCCAAATTTAAGTCCTTTGGCTTCATATTAAATCAGTTTGTGACATTGGATAGGGGAACCAAATAATAAGATCAATTTATTTTGCTTAGTTCAAATTTAGAGTTTAAAATACATTCACAAAGCTTTGCTAGTAATCTCAAACATCTTTGGTAAGTATACCAACTCCACACTAAGACAAATCCCGAATTCATCGCTAGGTGATTTGTATGGGGACGCCACGTCTGAACGCGAGATTCTGACAAAACTGAAGCAGCTGTGTCAACTGATGCAAACTTCAGTTCGTCCGTTAGGTGAGGTTAGGTTGAAGTGGCAGTCGGATAGAAGTCCGACTTACTTAGACCTATATAAGGTCCAATGTGATACCCGGTGGATCTGAAATTCCTGCCTACTCGTTGAACCATTTTGAGGTGCTCATAAAGCGTGAGAGACATTTTGGGTCGGTTGAGTTTAGATCATTAAGATCATTATAGAGGAAGGCCCCCATATGGAGATTTCGCTTTCGGGAGAGAGCAGGGCATACGCAAAGAAGGTGTAGAGTAGTCTCCTCATCCTCCTCATCCATACAGCTCCTACAGAAGTCGTTTGAATAGGCGCCAAGTTGTGACACCAATTGTAGCACTAATGTGCGATCGGTTAAGGGTAATCAAGCTTTTTGAGCGTCTCAGATTCAGCCTAGGCCAAATCTGCTTCGTAGGCAGACTAGTAGTAGCATTTGTCCATCTGTGGTTAGTTTTTTTATTGCATCCAGTTCAAACAAGAGTGGAAACTGGTATGCCTAACGAGCCCTTTTCAGGCAAGATTGAGAGGGTTGTTCCAAGTTTGGCGAGTTTGTCAGCCTTGCAGTTACCCAACATACAACGGATTTCGGCAAGGTGATGCGCTATCACGTGTTTTTCAATCTTGTTTTTGAAGAGATAGTGCGCAGGAAATGTGTTATCACCAAAGGCACTAACTTCAATAGATTTGTCAAGATAAACGGTGGGTGGGTATTATAGAGACTTTTCATCTAACTTGTTAAAATCAACTCTATCTGCAACTTCAACATCAACTTCAAGAATGGAACATTAGTAAATATCCGGCAAAGAATTACTCTAGCAAGCAGTAGCTGCTTCGAATTAATGTACAAAACACATGCTCTACGGAACCCTTATCCTACCACTTCTGCTATAGCGCGTCGATAGAAACGCAGAAAATAGGAGCCAATTCTGAGCTCTTTCAAAAGAAATATTCTTCGAATGATATTTGGTTCTGGGTGTAAGTTGGTGAATGGAGAAGAAGATTCAACCGGGAACTTTCCAAGATGTAGATGTAGTTCAAACCATCTAAAAGGCTACATCGAGCTTCATCCAAGAGGATCTTCGAATTCCAGCTCCGTCGAGGTTCAAGAAGATAAGGAAGACCGAACATTGTATTGTATTTGGAGTTGGGTCATTCAAGGATGACAACCACTTAGACCTAAGGGTCCGTTGTACTTAAGCAAAGCTGCCTAAAATGACAACGGAACAACCTCCCATTGGTTTTGGCGAAGCGAAGGAAGTCGGTTACTTCGATTTTATTTAACTCGTCTTTGTTCAGTAAGTGTTTGTAGCCAGCCTGGTTCCGGCTAAATCGGGGCAGCTACAGATGAAGTGAGACGTCGATTCATCACCTTTACAGATAGCACTCGTATAGGTCCGAGCTTCTTACTCTGATCCTTTTTAGAAGCTCGTTGAGAGGACTGAAATAAGTGACAAATGCAATTAGGGCTTTCAAGTCACATCTTCTCAGTCCAAGCCGATATTTTGATCTGCTCAGTTTGGGACCGTCAACTAACAGTTTCAGCTTCTCGGCCTTATGTTTGAGATCAAAGTGTAGACCGAACACCGCTTGGTCTGGAAGCAGTGTACCCGAGATCTTAGAGAATGCCTTGTCTCTGGAAGTAATTAAATTCATACACTGTGATCGTTGACGTCACAGATATCATGCAATGCTTTTGACCCCTATCACCCTTTATCACTTTCCTAAAGAAAGTATCATATTTAAAAGCTAGTGCTATACCACCTGAACACTCAACGCTCACTTTGCTCACAATGAATCCCGTCATCCGAATAAAAGTAAAGAACTTTACATTCAAAAAAAAAAACAGCGATTCCAAATTTACTTTCGCCCTACAACAACTACCAACTCCATTTTAAAGATTCTAAGCGTTTCTAAGCAATTTCATTGGAGCAAGAATCTTTCCTTAGATTCCACCAGAAACTGGGTTCACCCTAACCTCGGTTCTTTTCCAAAGGAAACAACGAAATTGATTTCTCTTCAACTTCCCTCTACTCCCTCAACTCCATTTTAAAGATTCTAAGCGTTTCTAAACAATTTCATTGGAGTAAGAATCTCTCCTTAGATCCCACCAGAAACTGAGTTCACCCCAACCTCGCAAACAACGTAATTGATTTCTCTTCAACTTCCGTCTACTCCCTCAACTCCATTTTAAAGATTCTAAGCGTTTCTAAGCAATTTCATTGGAGTAAGAATCTTTCCTTAGATTCCACCAGAAACTGAGTTCACCCTAACCTCGGTTCTTTTCAAAAGGAAACAACGTAATTGATTTCTCTTCAACTTCCCTCTACTCCCTCAACTCCATTTTACAGATTCTAAGCGTTTCTAAGCAATTTCATTGGAGTAAGAATTTTTCCTTAGATTCCACCAGAAACTGAGTTCACCCTAACCTCGGTTCTTTTCCAAAGGAAACAACGTAATCGATTTCTCTTCAACTTCCCTCTACTCCCTCAACTACTTTACAACTACCAACTCCATTTTAAAGATTCGAAGCGTTTCTAAACAATTTCATTGGAGTTAGAATCTTTCCTTAGATTCCACCAGAAACTGGGTTCACCCTAACCTCGGTTCTTTTCCAAAGGAAACAACGTAATTGATTTCTCTTCAACTTCCCTCTCCGCCCTCAACTACTTTACAACTACCAACTCCATTTTAAAGATTCTAAGCGTTTCTAAACAATTTCATTGGAGTTAGAATCTTTCCTTAGATTCCACCAGAAACTGAGTTCACCCTAACCTCGGTTCTTTTCCAAAGAAAACAACGTAATTGATTTCTCTTCAACTTCCCTCTACTCCCTCAACTCCATTTTAAAGATTCTAAGCGTTTCTAAGCAATTTCATTGGAGTAAGAATCTCTCCTTAGATTCCACCAGAAACTGAGTTCACCCTAACCTCGGTTCTTTTCCAAAGGAAACAATGTAATTGATTTCTCTACAACTTCCCTCTACTCCCTCAACTACTTTACAACTACCAACTCCATTTTAAAGATTCTAAGCTTTTCTAAGCAATTTCATTGGAGTAAGAATCTTTCCTTAGATTCCACCAGAAACTGAGTTCACCCTAACCTCGGTTCTTTTCCAAGGAAACAATGTAATTGATTTCTCTACAACCTCCCTCTACTCACTCAACTACTTCTAAGATTCTAAGCGTTTCTAAGCAATTTCATTGGAGTTAGAATCTTTCCTTAGATTCCACCAGAAACTGAGTTCACCCTAACCTCGGTTCTTTTCCAAAGAAAACAACGTAATTGATTTCTCTTCAACTTCCCTCTACTCCCTCAACTCCATTTTAAAGATTCTAAGCGTTTCTAAGGAGATTAGATTCCACCAGAAACTGAGTTCACCCTAACCTCGGTTCTTTTCCAAAGGAAACAATGTAATTGATTTCTCTACAACTTCCCTCTACTCCCTCAACTACTTTACAACTACCAACTCCATTTTAAAGATTCTAAGCTTTTCTAAGCAATTTCATTGGAGTAAGAATCTTTCCTTAGATTCCACCAGAAACTGAGTTCACCCTAACCTCGGTTCTTTTCCAAGGAAATAATGTAATTGATTTCTCTACAACCTCCCTCTACTCACTCAACTACTTCTAAGATTCTAAGCGTTTCTAAGCAATTTCATTGGAGTAAGAATTTTTCCTTAGATTCCACCAGAAACTGAGTTCACCCTAACCTCGGTTCTTTTCCAAAGGAAACAACGTAATCGATTTCTCTTCAACTTCCCTCTACTCCCTCAACTACTTTACAACTACCAACTCCATTTTAAAGATTCGAAGCGTTTCTAAACAATTTCATTGGAGTTAGAATCTTTCCTTAGATTCCACCAGAAACTGGGTTCACCCTAACCTCGGTTCTTTTCCAAAGGAAACAACGTAATTGATTTCTCTTCAACTTCCCTCTCCGCCCTCAACTACTTTACAACTACCAACTCCATTTTAAAGATTCGAAGCGTTTCTAAACAATTTCATTGGAGTTAGAATCTTTCCTTAGATTCCACCAGAAACTGGGTTCACCCTAACCTCGGTTCTTTTCCAAAGGAAACAACGTAATTGATTTCTCTTCAACTTCCCTCTCCGCCCTCAACTACTTTACAACTACCAACTCCATTTTAAAGATTCTAAGCGTTTCTAAACAATTTCATTGGAGTTAGAATCTTTCCTTAGATTCCACCAGAAACTGAGTTCACCCTAACCTCGGTTCTTTTCCAAAGAAAACAACGTAATTGATTTCTCTTCAACTTCCCTCTACTCCCTCAACTCCATTTTAAAGATTCTAAGCGTTTCTAAGCAATTTCATTGGAGTAAGAATCTCTCCTTAGATTCCACCAGAAACTGAGTTCACCCTAACCTCGGTTCTTTTCCAAAGGAAACAACGAAATTGATTTCTCTTCAACTTCCCTCTACTCCCTCAACTCCATTTTAAAGATTCTAAGCCTTTCTAAGCAATTTCATTGGTAAGAATCTTTCCTTAGATTCCACCAGAAACTGAGTTCACCCTAACCTCGGTTCTTTTCCAAAGAAAACAACGTAATTGATTTCTCTTCAGCTTCCCTCTACTCCCTCAACTCCATTTTAAAGATTCTAAGCGTTTCTAAGCAATTTCATTGGAGTAAGAATCTTTCCTTAGATTCCACCAGAAACTGAGTTCACCCTAACCTCGGTTCTTTTCCAAAGGAAACAACGTAATTGATTTCTCTACAACCTCCCTCTACTCACTCAACTACTTTACAACTACCAACTCCATTTTAAAGATTCTAAGCTTTTCTAAGCAATTTCATTGGAGTAAGAATCTTTCCTTAGATTCCACCAGAAACTGAGTTCACCCTAACCTCGGTTCTTTTCCAAAGGAAACAATGTAATTGATTTCTCTACAACTTCCCTCTACTCCCTCAACTACTTTACAACTACCAACTCCATTTTAAAGATTCTAAGCTTTTCTAAGCAATTTCATTGGAGTAAGAATCTTTCCTTAGATTAGATTCCACCAGAAACTGAGTTCACCCTAACCTCGGTTCTTTTCCAAAGGAAACAACGTAATTGATTTCTCTACAACTTCCCTCTACTCCCCTAACTACTTTACTACTACCAACTCCATTTTAAAGATTCTAAGCTTTTCTAAGCAATTTCATTGGAGTAAGAATTTTTCCTTAGATCCCACCAGAAACTGAGTTCACCCTAACCTCGGAAACAACGTAATTGATTTCTCTTCAACTTCCGTCTACTCCCTCAACTCCATTTTACAGATTCTAAGCGTTTCTAAGCAATTTCATTGGAGTAAGAATCTTTCCGTAGATTCCACCAGAAACTGAGTTCACCCTAACCTCGGTTCTTTTCCAAAGGAAACAACGTAATTGATTTCTCTTCAACTTCCCTCTGCTCCCTCAACTGCTTTACAACTACCAACTCCATTTTAAAGATTCTAAGAGTTTCTAAACAATTTCATTGGAGTAAGAATCTTTCCTTAGACTCCACCAGAAACTGAGATCACCCTAACCTCGGTTCTTTTCCAAAGGAAACAACGTAATTGATTTCTCTTCAACTTCCCTCTGCTCCCTCAACTACTTTACAACTACCAACTCCATTTTAAAGATTCTAAGCGTTTCTAAGCAATTTTATTGGAGTAAGAATCTTTCCTTAGATTCCACCAGAAACTGGGTTCACCCTAACCTCGGTTCTTTTTCAAAGGAAACAACGTAATTGATTTCTCTTCAACTTCCCTCTGCTCCCTCAACTACTTTACAACTACCAACTCCATTTTAAAGATTCTAAGCGTTTCTAAGCAATTTTATTGGAGTAAGAATCTTTCCTTAGATTCCACCAGAAACTGAGTTCACCCTAACCTCGGTTCTTTTCCAAAGGAAACAACGTAATTGATTTCTCTACAACTTCCCTCTACTCCCCTAACTACTTTACTACTACCAACTCCATTTTAAAGATTCTAAGCTTTTCTAAGCAATTTCGTTGGAGTACGAATCTTTCCTTAGATTCCACCAGAAACTGAGTTCACCCTAACCTCGGTTCTTTTTCAAAGGAAACAACGTAATTGATTTCTCTTCAACTTCCCTCTACTCCCTCAACTCCATTTTACAGATTCTAAGCGTTTCTAAGCAATTTCATTGGAGTAAGAATCTTTCCTTAGATCCCACCAGAAACTGAGTGCACCCTAACCTCGCAAACAACGTAATTGATTTCTCTTCAACTTCCGTCTACTCCCTCAACTCCATTTTAAAGATTCTAAGCGTTTCTAACCAATTTCATTGGAGTAAGAATTTTTCCTTAGATCCCACCAGAAACTGAGTTCACCCTAACCTCGCAAACAACGTAATTGATTTCTCTTCAACTTCCGTCTACTCCCTCAACTCCATTTTAAAGATTCTAAGCGTTTCTAAGCAATTTCATTGGAGTAAGAATCTTTCCTTAGATTCCACCAGAAACTGGGTTCACCCTAACCTCGGTTCTTTTCCAAAGGAAACAACGTAATTGATTTCTCTTCAACTTTCCTCTACTCCCTCAACTCCATTTTACAGATTCTAAGCGTTTCTAAGCAATTTCATTGGAGTAAGAATTTTTCCTTAGATCCCACCAGAAACTGAGTTCACCCTAACCTCGCAAACAACGTAATTGATTTCTCTTCAACTTCCGTCTACTCCCTCAACTCCATTTTAAAGATTCTAAGCGTTTCTAAGCAATTTCATTGGAGTAAGAATCTTTCCTTAGATTCCACCAGAAACTGAGTTCACCCTAACCTCGGTTCTTTTCCAAAGGAAACAACGTAATTGATTTCTCTTCAACTTCCCTCTACTCCCTCAACTCCATTTTACAGATTCTAAGCGTTTCTAAGCAATTTCATTGGAGTAAGAATTTTTCCTTAGATTCCACCAGAAACTGAGTTCACCCTAACCTCGGTTCTTTTCCAAAGGAAACAACGTAATTGATTTCTCTACAACTTCCCTCTACTCCCCTAACTACTTTACTACTACCAACTCCATTTTAAAGATTCTAAGCGTTTCTAAACAATTTCGTTGGAGTACGAATCTTTCCTTAGATTCCACCAGAAACTGGGTTCACCCTAACCTCGGTTCTTTTTCAAAGGAAACAACGTAATTGATTTCTCTTCAACTTCCCTCTACTCCCTCAACTCCATTTTACAGATTCTAAGCGTTTCTAAGCAATTTCATTGGAGTAAGAATCTTTCCTTAGATCCCACCAGAAACTGAGTTCACCCTAACCTCGGTTCTTTTCCAAAGGAAACAACGTAATTGATTTCTCTTCAACTTCCCTCTACTCCCTCAACTCCATTTTAAAGATTCTAAGCGTTTCTAAGCAATTTCATTGGAGTAAGAATCTTTCCTTAGATTCCACCAGAAACTGGGTTCACCCTAACCTCGGTTCTTTTCCAAAGGAAACAACGTAATTGATTTCTCTTCAACTTCCCTCTACTCCCTCAACTCCATTTTAAAGATTCTAAGCGTTTCTAAGCAACTTCATTGGAGTAAGAATCTTTCCTTAGATTCCACCAGAAACTGGGTTCACCCTAACCTCGGTTCTTTTCCAAAGGAAACAACGTAATTGATTTCTCTACAACCTCCCTCTACTCACTCATCTACTTCTAAGATTCTAAGCGTTTCTAAGCAATTTCATTGGAGTAAGAATCTTTCCTTAGATTCCACCAGAAACTGAGTTCACCCTAACCTCGGTTCTTTTCCAAAGGAAACAACGAAATTGATTTCTCTTCAACTTCCCTCTACTCCCTCAACTCCATTTTAAAGATTCTAAGCGTTTCTAAGCAATTTCATTGGAGTAAGAATCTTTCCTTAGATTCCACCAGAAACTGAGTTCACCCTAACCTCGGTTCTTTTCCAAAGGAAACAACGAAATTGATTTCTCTTCAACTTCCCTCTACTCCCTCAACTCCATTTTAAAGATTCTAAGCGTTTCTAAGCAACTTCATTGGAGTAAGAATCTTTCCTTAGATTCCACCAGAAACTGAGTTCACCCTAACCTCGGTTCTTTTCCAAAGGAAACAACGAAATTGATTTCTCTTCAACTTCCCTCTACTCCCTCAACTCCATTTTAAAGATTCTAAGCGTTTCTAAGCAATTTCATTGGTAAGAATCTTTCCTTAGATTCCACCAGAAACTGAGTTCACCCTAACCTCGGTTCTTTTCCAAAGGAAACAACGTAATTGATTTCTCTTCAACTTCCCTCTACTCCCTCAACTCCATTTTAAAGATTCTAAGAGTTTCTAAGCAATTTCATTGGAGTAAGAATCTTTCCTTAGATTCCACCAGAAACTGAGTTCACCCTAACCTCGGTTCTTTTCCAAAGGAAACAACGAAATTGATTTCTCTTCAACTTCCCTCTACTCCCTCAACTCCATTTTAAAGATTCTAAGCGTTTCTAAGCAATTTCATTGGAGTAAGAATCTTTCCTTAGATTCCACCAGAAACTGAGTTCACCCTAACCTCGGTTCTTTTCCAAAGGAAACAACGAAATTGATTTCTCTTCAACTTCCCTCTACTCCCTCAACTCCATTTTAAAGATTCTAAGCGTTTCTAAGCAACTTCATTGGAGTAAGAATCTTTCCTTAGATTCCACCAGAAACTGAGTTCACCCTAACCTCGGTTCTTTTCCAAAGGAAACAACGAAATTGATTTCTCTTCAACTTCCCTCTACTCCCTCAACTCCATTTTAAAGATTCTAAGCGTTTCTAAGCAATTTCATTGGAGTAAGAATCTTTCCTTAGATTCCACCAGAAACTGGGTTCACCCTAACCTCGGTTCTTTTCCAAAGGAAACAACGTAATTGATTTCTCTTCAACTTCCCTCTACTCCCTCAACTCCATTTTAAAGATTCTAAGCGTTTCTAAGCAACTTCATTGGAGTAAGAATCTTTCCTTAGATTCCACCAGAAACTGGGTTCACCCTAACCTCGGTTCTTTTCCAAAGGAAACAACGTAATTGATTTCTCTACAACCTCCCTCTACTCACTCATCTACTTCTAAGATTCTAAGCGTTTCTAAGCAATTTCATTGGAGTAAGAATCTTTCCTTAGATTCCACCAGAAACTGAGTTCACCCTAACCTCGGTTCTTTTCCAAAGGAAACAACGAAATTGATTTCTCTTCAACTTCCCTCTACTCCCTCAACTCCATTTTAAAGATTCTAAGCGTTTCTAAGCAATTTCATTGGAGTAAGAATCTTTCCTTAGATTCCACCAGAAACTGAGTTCACCCTAACCTCGGTTCTTTTCCAAAGGAAACAACGAAATTGATTTCTCTTCAACTTCCCTCTACTCCCTCAACTCCATTTTAAAGATTCTAAGCGTTTCTAAGCAACTTCATTGGAGTAAGAATCTTTCCTTAGATTCCACCAGAAACTGAGTTCACCCTAACCTCGGTTCTTTTCCAAAGGAAACAACGAAATTGATTTCTCTTCAACTTCCCTCTACTCCCTCAACTCCATTTTAAAGATTCTAAGCGTTTCTAAGCAATTTCATTGGAGTAAGAATCTTTCCTTAGATTCCACCAGAAACTGAGTTCACCCTAACCTCGGTTCTTTTCCAAAGGAAACAACGAAATTGATTTCTCTTCAACTTCCCTCTACTCCCTCAACTACTTTACAACTACCAACTCCATTTTAAAGATTCTAAGCGTTTCTAAACAATTTCATTGGAGTTAGAATCTTTCCTTAGATTCCACCAGAAACTGAGTTCACCCTAACCTCGGTTCTTTTCCAAAGGAAACAACGTAATTGATTTCTCTTCAACTTCCCTCTACTCCCTCAACTCCATTTTAAAGATTCTAAGCGTTTCTAAGCAATTTCATTGGAGTAAGAATCTTTCCTTAGATTCCACCAGAAACTGAGTTCACCCTAACCTCGGTTCTTTTCCAAAGGAAACAACGTAAATGATATCTCTTCAACTTCCCTCTACTCCCTCAACTACTTTACAACCACCAACTCCATTTTAAAGATTCTAAGCGTTTCTAAACAATTTCATTGGAGTAAGAATCTTTCCTTAGATTCCACCAGAAACTGAGTTCACCCTAACCTCGGTTCTTTTCCAAAGGAAACAACGTAAATGATATCTCTTCAACTTCCCTCTACTCCCTCAACTACTTTACAACCACCAACTCCATTTTAAAGATTCTAAGCGTTTCTAAACAATTTCATTGGAGTTAGAATCTTTCCTTAGATTCCACCAGAAACTGAGTTCACCCTAACCTCGGTTCTTTTCCAAAGGAAACAACCTAATTGATTTCTCTTCAACTTCCCTCTACTCCCTCAACTACTTTACAACTACCAACTCCATTTTAAAGATTCTAAGCGTTTCTAAACAATTTCATTGGAGTTAGAATCTTTCCTTAGATTCCACCAGAAACTGAGTTCACCCTAACCTCGGTTCTTTTCCAAAGGAAACACAAAATTGATTTCTCTTCAACTTCCCTCTACTCCCTCAACTCCATTTTAAAGATTCTTAGCGTTTCTAAGCAATTTCATTGGAGTAAGAATCTTTCCTTAGATTCCACCAGAAACTGAGTTCACCCTAACCTCGGTTCTTTTCCAAAGGAAACAACGTAATTGATTTCTCTACAACCTCCCTCTACTCACTCAACTACTTTACAACTACCAACTCCATTTTAAAGATTCTAAGCTTTTCTAAACAATTTCATTGGAGTTAGAATCTTTCCTTAGATTCCACCAGAAACTGAGTTCACCCTAACCTCGGTTCTTTTCCAAAGGAAACAACGAAATTGATTTCTCTTCAACTTCCCTCTACTCCCTCAACTCCATTTTAAAGATTCTAAGCGTTTCTAAGCAATTTCATTGGAGTAAGAATCTTTCCTTAGATTCCACCAGAAACTGAGTTCACCCTAACCTCGGTTCTTTTCCAAAGGAAACAACGTAAATGATATCTCTTCAACTTCCCTCTACTCCCTCAACTACTTTACAACCACCAACTCCATTTTAAAGATTCTAAGCGTTTCTAAACAATTTCATTGGAGTTAGAATCTTTCCTTAGATTCCACCAGAAACTGAGTTCACCCTAACCTCGGTTCTTTTCCAAAGGAAACAACCTAATTGATTTCTCTTCAACTTCCCTCTACTCCCTCAACTACTTTACAACTACCAACTCCATTTTAAAGATTCTAAGCGTTTCTAAACAATTTCATTGGAGTTAGAATCTTTCCTTAGATTCCACCAGAAACTGAGTTCACCCTAACCTCGGTTCTTTTCCAAAGGAAACACAAAATTGATTTCTCTTCAACTTCCCTCTACTCCCTCAACTCCATTTTAAAGATTCTAAGCGTTTCTAAGCAATTTCATTGGAGTTAGAATCTTTCCTTAGATTCCACCAGAAACTGAGTTCACCCTAACCTCGGTTCTTTTCCAAAGGAAACAACCTAATTGATTTCTCTTCAACCTCCCTCTACTCACTCAACTACTTTACAACTACCAACTCCATTTTAAAGATTCTAAGCTTTTCTAAACAATTTCATTGGAGTTAGAATCTTTCCTTAGATTCCACCAGAAACTGAGTTCACCCTAACCTCGGTTCTTTTCCAAAGGAAACACAAAATTGATTTCTCTTCAACTTCCCTCTACTCCCTCAACTCCATTTTAAAGATTCTAAGCGTTTCTAAGCAATTTCATTGGAGTAAGAATCTTTCCTTAGATTCCACCAGAAACTGAGTTCACCCTAACCTCGGTTCTTTTCCAAAGGAAACAACGTAATTGATTTCTCTACAACCTCCCTCTACTCACTCAACTACTTTACAACTACCAACTCCATTTTAAAGATTCTAAGCGTTTCTAAACAATTTCATTGGAGTTAGAATCTTTCCTTAGATTCCACCAGAAACTGAGTTCACCCTAACCTCGGTTCTTTTCCAAAGGAAACAACGTAATTGATTTCTCTTCAACTTCCCTCTACTCCCTCAACTCCATTTTAAAGATTCTAAGCGTTTCTAAGCAATTTCATTGGAGTAAGAATCTTTCCTTAGATTCCACCAGAAACTGAGTTCACCCTAACCTCGGTTCTTTTCCAAAGGAAACAACGTAATTGATTTCTCTACAACTTCCCTCTACTCCCCTAACTACTTTACTACTACCAACTCCATTTTAAAGATTCTAAGCTTTTCTAAGCAATTTCATTGGAGTAAGAATCTTTCCTTAGATTCCACCAGAAACTGAGTTCACCCTAACCTCGGTTCTTTTCCAAAGGAAACAACGTAATTGATTTCTCTACAACTTCCCTCTACTCCCCTAACTACTTTACTACTACCAACTCCATTTTAAAGATTCTAAGCTTTTCTAAGCAATTTCATTGGAGTAAGAATCTTTCCTTAGATTCCACCAGAAACTGAGTTCACCCTAACCTCGGTTCTTTTCCAAAGGAAACAACGTAATTGATTTCTCTACAACCTCCCTCTACTCACTCAACTACTTTACAACTACCAACTCCATTTTAAAGATTCTAAGCGTTTCTAAACAATTTCATTGGAGTTAGAATCTTTCCTTAGATTCCACCAGAAACTGAGTTCACCCTAACCTCGGTTCTTTTCCAAAGGAAACAACGTAATTGATTTCTCTTCAACTTCCGTCTACTCCCTCAACTCCATTTTACAGATTCTAAGCGTTTCTAAGCAATTTCATTGGAGTAAGAATCTTTCCGTAGATTCCACCAGAAACTGAGTTCACCCTAACCTCGGTTCTTTTCCAAAGGAAACAACGTAATTGATTTCTCTTCAACTTCCCTCTGCTCCCTCAACTGCTTTACAACTACCAACTCCATTTTAAAGATTCTAAGAGTTTCTAAACAATTTCATTGGAGTAAGAATCTTTCCTTAGACTCCACCAGAAACTGAGATCACCCTAACCTCGGTTCTTTTCCAAAGGAAACAACGTAATTGATTTCTCTTCAACTTCCCTCTGCTCCCTCAACTACTTTACAACTACCAACTCCATTTTAAAGATTCTAAGCGTTTCTAAGCAATTTTATTGGAGTAAGAATCTTTCCTTAGATTCCACCAGAAACTGGGTTCACCCTAACCTCGGTTCTTTTTCAAAGGAAACAACGTAATTGATTTCTCTTCAACTTCCCTCTGCTCCCTCAACTACTTTACAACTACCAACTCCATTTTAAAGATTCTAAGCGTTTCTAAGCAATTTTATTGGAGTAAGAATCTTTCCTTAGATTCCACCAGAAACTGAGTTCACCCTAACCTCGGTTCTTTTCCAAAGGAAACAACGTAATTGATTTCTCTACAACTTCCCTCTACTCCCCTAACTACTTTACTACTACCAACTCCATTTTAAAGATTCTAAGCTTTTCTAAGCAATTTCGTTGGAGTACGAATCTTTCCTTAGATTCCACCAGAAACTGAGTTCACCCTAACCTCGGTTCTTTTTCAAAGGAAACAACGTAATTGATTTCTCTTCAACTTCCCTCTACTCCCTCAACTCCATTTTACAGATTCTAAGCGTTTCTAAGCAATTTCATTGGAGTAAGAATCTTTCCTTAGATCCCACCAGAAACTGAGTGCACCCTAACCTCGCAAACAACGTAATTGATTTCTCTTCAACTTCCGTCTACTCCCTCAACTCCATTTTAAAGATTCTAAGCGTTTCTAACCAATTTCATTGGAGTAAGAATTTTTCCTTAGATCCCACCAGAAACTGAGTTCACCCTAACCTCGCAAACAACGTAATTGATTTCTCTTCAACTTCCGTCTACTCCCTCAACTCCATTTTAAAGATTCTAAGCGTTTCTAAGCAATTTCATTGGAGTAAGAATCTTTCCTTAGATTCCACCAGAAACTGGGTTCACCCTAACCTCGGTTCTTTTCCAAAGGAAACAACGTAATTGATTTCTCTTCAACTTTCCTCTACTCCCTCAACTCCATTTTACAGATTCTAAGCGTTTCTAAGCAATTTCATTGGAGTAAGAATTTTTCCTTAGATCCCACCAGAAACTGAGTTCACCCTAACCTCGCAAACAACGTAATTGATTTCTCTTCAACTTCCGTCTACTCCCTCAACTCCATTTTAAAGATTCTAAGCGTTTCTAAGCAATTTCATTGGAGTAAGAATCTTTCCTTAGATTCCACCAGAAACTGAGTTCACCCTAACCTCGGTTCTTTTCCAAAGGAAACAACGTAATTGATTTCTCTTCAACTTCCCTCTACTCCCTCAACTCCATTTTACAGATTCTAAGCGTTTCTAAGCAATTTCATTGGAGTAAGAATTTTTCCTTAGATTCCACCAGAAACTGAGTTCACCCTAACCTCGGTTCTTTTCCAAAGGAAACAACGTAATTGATTTCTCTACAACTTCCCTCTACTCCCCTAACTACTTTACTACTACCAACTCCATTTTAAAGATTCTAAGCGTTTCTAAACAATTTCGTTGGAGTACGAATCTTTCCTTAGATTCCACCAGAAACTGGGTTCACCCTAACCTCGGTTCTTTTTCAAAGGAAACAACGTAATTGATTTCTCTTCAACTTCCCTCTACTCCCTCAACTCCATTTTACAGATTCTAAGCGTTTCTAAGCAATTTCATTGGAGTAAGAATCTTTCCTTAGATCCCACCAGAAACTGAGTTCACCCTAACCTCGGTTCTTTTCCAAAGGAAACAACGTAATTGATTTCTCTTCAACTTCCCTCTACTCCCTCAACTCCATTTTAAAGATTCTAAGCGTTTCTAAGCAATTTCATTGGAGTAAGAATCTTTCCTTAGATTCCACCAGAAACTGGGTTCACCCTAACCTCGGTTCTTTTCCAAAGGAAACAACGTAATTGATTTCTCTTCAACTTCCCTCTACTCCCTCAACTCCATTTTAAAGATTCTAAGCGTTTCTAAGCAACTTCATTGGAGTAAGAATCTTTCCTTAGATTCCACCAGAAACTGGGTTCACCCTAACCTCGGTTCTTTTCCAAAGGAAACAACGTAATTGATTTCTCTACAACCTCCCTCTACTCACTCATCTACTTCTAAGATTCTAAGCGTTTCTAAGCAATTTCATTGGAGTAAGAATCTTTCCTTAGATTCCACCAGAAACTGAGTTCACCCTAACCTCGGTTCTTTTCCAAAGGAAACAACGAAATTGATTTCTCTTCAACTTCCCTCTACTCCCTCAACTCCATTTTAAAGATTCTAAGCGTTTCTAAGCAATTTCATTGGAGTAAGAATCTTTCCTTAGATTCCACCAGAAACTGAGTTCACCCTAACCTCGGTTCTTTTCCAAAGGAAACAACGAAATTGATTTCTCTTCAACTTCCCTCTACTCCCTCAACTCCATTTTAAAGATTCTAAGCGTTTCTAAGCAACTTCATTGGAGTAAGAATCTTTCCTTAGATTCCACCAGAAACTGAGTTCACCCTAACCTCGGTTCTTTTCCAAAGGAAACAACGAAATTGATTTCTCTTCAACTTCCCTCTACTCCCTCAACTCCATTTTAAAGATTCTAAGCGTTTCTAAGCAATTTCATTGGTAAGAATCTTTCCTTAGATTCCACCAGAAACTGAGTTCACCCTAACCTCGGTTCTTTTCCAAAGGAAACAACGTAATTGATTTCTCTTCAACTTCCCTCTACACCCTCAACTCCATTTTAAAGATTCTAAGAGTTTCTAAGCAATTTCATTGGAGTAAGAATCTTTCCTTAGATTCCACCAGAAACTGAGTTCACCCTAACCTCGGTTCTTTTCCAAAGGAAACAACGAAATTGATTTCTCTTCAACTTCCCTCTACTCCCTCAACTCCATTTTAAAGATTCTAAGCGTTTCTAAGCAATTTCATTGGAGTAAGAATCTTTCCTTAGATTCCACCAGAAACTGAGTTCACCCTAACCTCGGTTCTTTTCCAAAGGAAACAACGAAATTGATTTCTCTTCAACTTCCCTCTACTCCCTCAACTCCATTTTAAAGATTCTAAGCGTTTCTAAGCAACTTCATTGGAGTAAGAATCTTTCCTTAGATTCCACCAGAAACTGAGTTCACCCTAACCTCGGTTCTTTTCCAAAGGAAACAACGAAATTGATTTCTCTTCAACTTCCCTCTACTCCCTCAACTCCATTTTAAAGATTCTAAGCGTTTCTAAGCAATTTCATTGGAGTAAGAATCTTTCCTTAGATTCCACCAGAAACTGGGTTCACCCTAACCACGGTTCTTTTCCAAAGGAAACAACGTAATTGATTTCTCTTCAACTTCCCTCTACTCCCTCAACTCCATTTTAAAGATTCTAAGCGTTTCTAAGCAACTTCATTGGAGTAAGAATCTTTCCTTAGATTCCACCAGAAACTGGGTTCACCCTAACCTCGGTTCTTTTCCAAAGGAAACAACGTAATTGATTTCTCTACAACCTCCCTCTACTCACTCATCTACTTCTAAGATTCTAAGCGTTTCTAAGCAATTTCATTGGAGTAAGAATCTTTCCTTAGATTCCACCAGAAACTGAGTTCACCCTAACCTCGGTTCTTTTCCAAAGGAAACAACGAAATTGATTTCTCTTCAACTTCCCTCTACTCCCTCAACTCCATTTTAAAGATTCTAAGCGTTTCTAAGCAATTTCATTGGAGTAAGAATCTTTCCTTAGATTCCACCAGAAACTGAGTTCACCCTAACCTCGGTTCTTTTCCAAAGGAAACAACGAAATTGATTTCTCTTCAACTTCCCTCTACTCCCTCAACTCCATTTTAAAGATTCTAAGCGTTTCTAAGCAACTTCATTGGAGTAAGAATCTTTCCTTAGATTCCACCAGAAACTGAGTTCACCCTAACCTCGGTTCTTTTCCAAAGGAAACAACGAAATTGATTTCTCTTCAACTTCCCTCTACTCCCTCAACTCCATTTTAAAGATTCTAAGCGTTTCTAAGCAATTTCATTGGAGTAAGAATCTTTCCTTAGATTCCACCAGAAACTGAGTTCACCCTAACCTCGGTTCTTTTCCAAAGGAAACAACGAAATTGATTTCTCTTCAACTTCCCTCTACTCCCTCAACTACTTTACAACTACCAACTCCATTTTAAAGATTCTAAGCGTTTCTAAACAATTTCATTGGAGTTAGAATCTTTCCTTAGATTCCACCAGAAACTGAGTTCACCCTAACCTCGGTTCTTTTCCAAAGGAAACAACGTAATTGATTTCTCTTCAACTTCCCTCTACTCCCTCAACTCCATTTTAAAGATTCTAAGCGTTTCTAAGCAATTTCATTGGAGTAAGAATCTTTCCTTAGATTCCACCAGAAACTGAGTTCACCCTAACCTCGGTTCTTTTCCAAAGGAAACAACGTAAATGATATCTCTTCAACTTCCCTCTACTCCCTCAACTACTTTACAACCACCAACTCCATTTTAAAGATTCTAAGCGTTTCTAAACAATTTCATTGGAGTAAGAATCTTTCCTTAGATTCCACCAGAAACTGAGTTCACCCTAACCTCGGTTCTTTTCCAAAGGAAACAACGTAAATGATATCTCTTCAACTTCCCTCTACTCCCTCAACTACTTTACAACCACCAACTCCATTTTAAAGATTCTAAGCGTTTCTAAACAATTTCATTGGAGTTAGAATCTTTCCTTAGATTCCACCAGAAACTGAGTTCACCCTAACCTCGGTTCTTTTCCAAAGGAAACAACCTAATTGATTTCTCTTCAACTTCCCTCTACTCCCTCAACTACTTTACAACTACCAACTCCATTTTAAAGATTCTAAGCGTTTCTAAACAATTTCATTGGAGTTAGAATCTTTCCTTAGATTCCACCAGAAACTGAGTTCACCCTAACCTCGGTTCTTTTCCAAAGGAAACACAAAATTGATTTCTCTTCAACTTCCCTCTACTCCCTCAACTCCATTTTAAAGATTCTTAGCGTTTCTAAGCAATTTCATTGGAGTAAGAATCTTTCCTTAGATTCCACCAGAAACTGAGTTCACCCTAACCTCGGTTCTTTTCCAAAGGAAACAACGTAATTGATTTCTCTACAACCTCCCTCTACTCACTCAACTACTTTACAACTACCAACTCCATTTTAAAGATTCTAAGCTTTTCTAAACAATTTCATTGGAGTTAGAATCTTTCCTTAGATTCCACCAGAAACTGAGTTCACCCTAACCTCGGTTCTTTTCCAAAGGAAACAACGAAATTGATTTCTCTTCAACTTCCCTCTACTCCCTCAACTCCATTTTAAAGATTCTAAGCGTTTCTAAGCAATTTCATTGGAGTAAGAATCTTTCCTTAGATTCCACCAGAAACTGAGTTCACCCTAACCTCGGTTCTTTTCCAAAGGAAACAACGAAATTGATTTCTCTTCAACTTCCCTCTACTCCCTCAACTCCATTTTAAAGATTCTAAGCGTTTCTAAGCAACTTCATTGGAGTAAGAATCTTTCCTTAGATTCCACCAGAAACTGAGTTCACCCTAACCTCGGTTCTTTTCCAAAGGAAACAACGAAATTGATTTCTCTTCAACTTCCCTCTACTCCCTCAACTCCATTTTAAAGATTCTAAGCGTTTCTAAGCAATTTCATTGGTAAGAATCTTTCCTTAGATTCCACCAGAAACTGAGTTCACCCTAACCTCGGTTCTTTTCCAAAGGAAACAACGTAATTGATTTCTCTTCAACTTCCCTCTACTCCCTCAACTCCATTTTAAAGATTCTAAGAGTTTCTAAGCAATTTCATTGGAGTAAGAATCTTTCCTTAGATTCCACCAGAAACTGAGTTCACCCTAACCTCGGTTCTTTTCCAAAGGAAACAACGAAATTGATTTCTCTTCAACTTCCCTCTACTCCCTCAACTCCATTTTAAAGATTCTAAGCGTTTCTAAGCAATTTCATTGGAGTAAGAATCTTTCCTTAGATTCCACCAGAAACTGAGTTCACCCTAACCTCGGTTCTTTTCCAAAGGAAACAACGAAATTGATTTCTCTTCAACTTCCCTCTACTCCCTCAACTCCATTTTAAAGATTCTAAGCGTTTCTAAGCAACTTCATTGGAGTAAGAATCTTTCCTTAGATTCCACCAGAAACTGAGTTCACCCTAACCTCGGTTCTTTTCCAAAGGAAACAACGAAATTGATTTCTCTTCAACTTCCCTCTACTCCCTCAACTCCATTTTAAAGATTCTAAGCGTTTCTAAGCAATTTCATTGGAGTAAGAATCTTTCCTTAGATTCCACCAGAAACTGGGTTCACCCTAACCACGGTTCTTTTCCAAAGGAAACAACGTAATTGATTTCTCTTCAACTTCCCTCTACTCCCTCAACTCCATTTTAAAGATTCTAAGCGTTTCTAAGCAACTTCATTGGAGTAAGAATCTTTCCTTAGATTCCACCAGAAACTGGGTTCACCCTAACCTCGGTTCTTTTCCAAAGGAAACAACGTAATTGATTTCTCTACAACCTCCCTCTACTCACTCATCTACTTCTAAGATTCTAAGCGTTTCTAAGCAATTTCATTGGAGTAAGAATCTTTCCTTAGATTCCACCAGAAACTGAGTTCACCCTAACCTCGGTTCTTTTCCAAAGGAAACAACGAAATTGATTTCTCTTCAACTTCCCTCTACTCCCTCAACTCCATTTTAAAGATTCTAAGCGTTTCTAAGCAATTTCATTGGAGTAAGAATCTTTCCTTAGATTCCACCAGAAACTGAGTTCACCCTAACCTCGGTTCTTTTCCAAAGGAAACAACGAAATTGATTTCTCTTCAACTTCCCTCTACTCCCTCAACTCCATTTTAAAGATTCTAAGCGTTTCTAAGCAACTTCATTGGAGTAAGAATCTTTCCTTAGATTCCACCAGAAACTGAGTTCACCCTAACCTCGGTTCTTTTCCAAAGGAAACAACGAAATTGATTTCTCTTCAACTTCCCTCTACTCCCTCAACTCCATTTTAAAGATTCTAAGCGTTTCTAAGCAATTTCATTGGAGTAAGAATCTTTCCTTAGATTCCACCAGAAACTGAGTTCACCCTAACCTCGGTTCTTTTCCAAAGGAAACAACGAAATTGATTTCTCTTCAACTTCCCTCTACTCCCTCAACTACTTTACAACTACCAACTCCATTTTAAAGATTCTAAGCGTTTCTAAACAATTTCATTGGAGTTAGAATCTTTCCTTAGATTCCACCAGAAACTGAGTTCACCCTAACCTCGGTTCTTTTCCAAAGGAAACAACGTAATTGATTTCTCTTCAACTTCCCTCTACTCCCTCAACTCCATTTTAAAGATTCTAAGCGTTTCTAAGCAATTTCATTGGAGTAAGAATCTTTCCTTAGATTCCACCAGAAACTGAGTTCACCCTAACCTCGGTTCTTTTCCAAAGGAAACAACGTAAATGATATCTCTTCAACTTCCCTCTACTCCCTCAACTACTTTACAACCACCAACTCCATTTTAAAGATTCTAAGCGTTTCTAAACAATTTCATTGGAGTAAGAATCTTTCCTTAGATTCCACCAGAAACTGAGTTCACCCTAACCTCGGTTCTTTTCCAAAGGAAACAACGTAAATGATATCTCTTCAACTTCCCTCTACTCCCTCAACTACTTTACAACCACCAACTCCATTTTAAAGATTCTAAGCGTTTCTAAACAATTTCATTGGAGTTAGAATCTTTCCTTAGATTCCACCAGAAACTGAGTTCACCCTAACCTCGGTTCTTTTCCAAAGGAAACAACCTAATTGATTTCTCTTCAACTTCCCTCTACTCCCTCAACTACTTTACAACTACCAACTCCATTTTAAAGATTCTAAGCGTTTCTAAACAATTTCATTGGAGTTAGAATCTTTCCTTAGATTCCACCAGAAACTGAGTTCACCCTAACCTCGGTTCTTTTCCAAAGGAAACACAAAATTGATTTCTCTTCAACTTCCCTCTACTCCCTCAACTCCATTTTAAAGATTCTTAGCGTTTCTAAGCAATTTCATTGGAGTAAGAATCTTTCCTTAGATTCCACCAGAAACTGAGTTCACCCTAACCTCGGTTCTTTTCCAAAGGAAACAACGTAATTGATTTCTCTACAACCTCCCTCTACTCACTCAACTACTTTACAACTACCAACTCCATTTTAAAGATTCTAAGCTTTTCTAAACAATTTCATTGGAGTTAGAATCTTTCCTTAGATTCCACCAGAAACTGAGTTCACCCTAACCTCGGTTCTTTTCCAAAGGAAACAACGAAATTGATTTCTCTTCAACTTCCCTCTACTCCCTCAACTCCATTTTAAAGATTCTAAGCGTTTCTAAGCAATTTCATTGGAGTAAGAATCTTTCCTTAGATTCCACCAGAAACTGAGTTCACCCTAACCTCGGTTCTTTTCCAAAGGAAACAACGTAAATGATATCTCTTCAACTTCCCTCTACTCCCTCAACTACTTTACAACCACCAACTCCATTTTAAAGATTCTAAGCGTTTCTAAACAATTTCATTGGAGTTAGAATCTTTCCTTAGATTCCACCAGAAACTGAGTTCACCCTAACCTCGGTTCTTTTCCAAAGGAAACAACCTAATTGATTTCTCTTCAACTTCCCTCTACTCCCTCAACTACTTTACAACTACCAACTCCATTTTAAAGATTCTAAGCGTTTCTAAACAATTTCATTGGAGTTAGAATCTTTCCTTAGATTCCACCAGAAACTGAGTTCACCCTAACCTCGGTTCTTTTCCAAAGGAAACACAAAATTGATTTCTCTTCAACTTCCCTCTACTCCCTCAACTCCATTTTAAAGATTCTAAGCGTTTCTAAGCAATTTCATTGGAGTAAGAATCTTTCCTTAGATTCCACCAGAAACTGAGTTCACCCTAACCTCGGTTCTTTTCCAAAGGAAACAACGTAATTGATTTCTCTACAACCTCCCTCTACTCACTCAACTACTTTACAACTACCAACTCCATTTTAAAGATTCTAAGCGTTTCTAAACAATTTCATTGGAGTTAGAATCTTTCCTTAGATTCCACCAGAAACTGAGTTCACCCTAACCTCGGTTCTTTTCCAAAGGAAACAACGTAATTGATTTCTCTTCAACTTCCCTCTACTCCCTCAACTCCATTTTAAAGATTCTAAGCGTTTCTAAGCAATTTCATTGGAGTAAGAATCTTTCCTTAGATTCCACCAGAAACTGAGTTCACCCTAACCTCGGTTCTTTTCCAAAGTAAACAACGAAATTGATTTCTCTTCAACTTCCCTCTACTCCCTCAACTCCATTTTAAAGATTCTAAGCGTTTCTAAGCAATTTCATTGGAGTAAGAATCTTTCCTTAGATTCCACCAGAAACTGAGTTCACCCTAACCTCGGTTCTTTTCCAAAGGAAACAACGTAAATGATATCTCTTCAACTTCCCTCTACTCCCTCAACTACTTTACAACCACCAACTCCATTTTAAAGATTCTAAGCGTTTCTAAACAATTTCATTGGAGTTAGAATCTTTCCTTAGATTCCACCAGAAACTGAGTTCACCCTAACCTCGGTTCTTTTCCAAAGGAAACAACCTAATTGATTTCTCTTCAACTTCCCTCTACTCCCTCAACTACTTTACAACTACCAACTCCATTTTAAAGATTCTAAGCGTTTCTAAACAATTTCATTGGAGTTAGAATCTTTCCTTAGATTCCACCAGAAACTGAGTTCACCCTAACCTCGGTTCTTTTCCAAAGGAAACAACGTAATTGATTTCTCTTCAACTTCCCTCTACTCCCTCAACTCCATTTTAAAGATTCTAAGCGTTTCTAAGCAATTTCATTGGAGTAAGAATCTTTCCTTAGATTCCACCAGAAACTGAGTTCACCCTAACCTCGGTTCTTTTCCAAAGTAAACAACGAAATTGATTTCTCTTCAACTTCCCTCTACTCCCTCAACTCCATTTTAAAGATTCTAAGCGTTTCTAAGCAATTTCATTGGAGTAAGAATCTTTCCTTAGATTCCACCAGAAACTGAGTTCACCCTAACCTCGGTTCTTTTCCAAAGGAAACAACGTAAATGATATCTCTTCAACTTCCCTCTACTCCCTCAACTACTTTACAACCACCAACTCCATTTTAAAGATTCTAAGCGTTTCTAAACAATTTCATTGGAGTTAGAATCTTTCCTTAGATTCCACCAGAAACTGAGTTCACCCTAACCTCGGTTCTTTTCCAAAGGAAACACAAAATTGATTTCTCTTCAACTTCCCTCTACTCCCTCAACTCCATTTTAAAGATTCTAAGCGTTTCTAAGCAATTTCATTGGAGTAAGAATCTTTCCTTAGATTCCACCAGAAACTGAGTTCACCCTAACCTCGGTTCTTTTCCAAAGGAAACAACGTAATTGATTTCTCTACAACCTCCCTCTACTCACTCAACTACTTTACAACTACCAACTCCATTTTAAAGATTCTAAGCGTTTCTAAACAATTTCATTGGAGTTAGAATCTTTCCTTAGATTCCACCAGAAACTGAGTTCACCCTAACCTCGGTTCTTTTCCAAAGGAAACAACGTAATTGATTTCTCTTCAACTTCCCTCTACTCCCTCAACTCCATTTTAAAGATTCTAAGCGTTTCTAAGCAATTTCATTGGAGTAAGAATCTTTCCTTAGATTCCACCAGAAACTGAGTTCACCCTAACCTCGGTTCTTTTCCAAAGGAAACAACGAAATTGATTTCTCTTCAACTTCCCTCTACTCCCTCAACTCCATTTTAAAGATTCTAAGCGTTTCTAAGCAATTTCATTGGAGTAAGAATCTTTCCTTAGATTCCACCAGAAACTGAGTTCACCCTAACCTCGGTTCTTTTCCAAAGGAAACAACGTAAATGATATCTCTTCAACTTCCCTCTACTCCCTCAACTACTTTACAACCACCAACTCCATTTTAAAGATTCTAAGCGTTTCTAAACAATTTCATTGGAGTTAGAATCTTTCCTTAGATTCCACCAGAAACTGAGTTCACCCTAACCTCGGTTCTTTTCCAAAGGAAACAACCTAATTGATTTCTCTTCAACTTCCCTCTACTCCCTCAACTACTTTACAACTACCAACTCCATTTTAAAGATTCTAAGCGTTTCTAAACAATTTCATTGGAGTTAGAATCTTTCCTTAGATTCCACCAGAAACTGAGTTCACCCTAACCTCGGTTCTTTTCCAAAGGAAACACAAAATTGATTTCTCTTCAACTTCCCTCTACTCCCTCAACTCCATTTTAAAGATTCTAAGCGTTTCTAAGCAATTTCATTGGAGTAAGAATCTTTCCTTAGATTCCACCAGAAACTGAGTTCACCCTAACCTCGGTTCTTTTCCAAAGGAAACAACGTAATTGATTTCTCTACAACCTCCCTCTACTCACTCAACTACTTTACAACTACCAACTCCATTTTAAAGATTCTAAGCGTTTCTAAACAATTTCATTGGAGTTAGAATCTTTCCTTAGATTCCACCAGAAACTGAGTTCACCCTATCCTCGGTTCTTTTCCAAAGAAACAATGTAATTGATTTCTCTACAACCTCCCTCTACTCACTCAACTACTTTACAACTACCAACTCCGTTTTAAAGATTCTAAGCGTTTCTAAGCAATTTCATTGGAGTAAGAATCTTTCCTTAGATTCCACCAGAAACTGGGTTCACCCTAACCTCGGTTCTTTTCCAAAGGAAACAACGTAATTGATTTCTCTTCAACTTCCCTCTACTCCCTCAACTCCATTTTAAAGATTCTAAGCGTTTCTAAGCAATTTCATTGGAGTAAGAATCTCTCCTTAGATTCCACCAGAAACTGAGTTCACCCTAACCTCGGTTCTTTTCCGAAGGAAACAACGTAATTGATTTCTCTTCAACTTCCCTCTACTCCCTCAACTCCATTTTAAAGATTCTAAGCGTTTCTAAACAATTTCATTGGAGTAAGAATCTTTCCTTAGATTCCACCAGAAACTGAGTTCACCCTAACCTCGGTTCTTTTTCAAAGGAAACAACGTAATTGATTTCTCTACAACCTCCCTCTACTTGCTATCCAAAATTTCCCCATTAAAATAGTAAGAATTGACACGACGCCAGCATCTCTTAACGTTCTTATTATTCTTTCACTTGACCTTGTGCTTAAGAAGTTCTTCATTCAACAATGTTTGCAAAGACCCAAAAATGAACTTGTCAAATTAAAAGCACCGCCCCTACCCAAGATTCGGCTGTTACTATTATTAGGAAAACTCATTTCAAACACACAAGGATCCATAAGGTCTAGTCTAATGCTTTCGACATTTTGTGATTAATTTTTCGCCACAATTGGTAAAATCATCCACTTATTTTCATCGAAAGAAGAGAACAACTCAAGGCCATCATAGCATTAGAGTGGCAAGGACAAACCATAACCCTGGCTTTAAGTTAAGGTCAACACCACAAAGCAATTAGGCGCGGTCTCCTCCGTCCCGCCCCCCAAACATTAATTTTATTTTCTTCGAGATTATGATAAAAGTATTTCTTTCGTTGGCCTTTCCCGCAGACGACATAAATCTCTGAGTGGGGTGCGAAAATCAGTCTAAATTCGGGGCGGGCATGGGAATAGTTAACCGAAGCAATATCAATCTATTAATCGCTTCAAGCAACAAAAAAATCTACATACGTATACATATGTATAGCCAGAGGAGGACAAAGAAATTGCCTTCACTTCAAATGTAGGTTTTGGGCCATTTGCCTAAATCCATCTTGACTCAGGCGGGACTCATGATAAAAGGTCCTCCCATGACAAAGAAAAAAAAAACAGATCGATACCGATAGAAGGGATAATGTTTTGAATAACCGTCCTTCCTCGGTTCTTAATCTTAATTAAATCTATGTAAATCTCCGCCAAGGATGAGGAGAGCATCCTCCCCATGCTGGCACAGAGCAAATAATCAGGTAAGGATTTGTGTATGCATTTTGATTGTGATCCCACAGGGAACCGAATCTCTTTGGTCATTGCTTTTCTAAATTATTACGCCGCCGCCGATATGTAGCAAAAACTCAATAACAAATTGGTTGCAAGTGGAGTGGAAAATTTAATTAGCATAGAGATGGAGGATTTCTGCCACTTGCCGTCTCCTTGAGGGAATCGAGATGTCATTGATCTTAAAGCCGTTGAATGTGAATTTAGCGAAATTTAACAAGGTTTAAATAATAGTGTGGGACGACGCAATGGAACTAAATTGCCTCATACACTTAATGAAGATATGGGTAGTTGAGGTTCGTGAAGGAATGTGTTACCCTGATTAAGCTTTCGAACGACAGATGGGGCAATACGTTATGTCGTTTGAGTGGGAGACACTTGGAATGAGAAAAGAGTATACGACTTTGGGTTTCAAAGGGTTCCTCCTTAAGTGGTTCTTGCAGTGGTGTAATAGTTCTCACTTTATGGTCTGGCGGAGTTAATTTTTGTTTTTGTTTGAGTGTGCCTCGATTTGGCAAACACTTGCTTTGATAAATGGTAACGAGTGCCGAAGAAGAGGCAAAAATAAATGCAGCTGCTTAATTAAGAAATTACTTAATTAAAACTTATTAATGACGTAAATGCAGAAAGGATATGAGATACTAATAAAACTGTAAAAACAGTCAGAGTGAACTTTAGGAGTTTTTATATTTTTTTTCGTGGTGGAGGGGCCAGTTTTGCCAAAACAGGGAGCCAAGAGGAAGTACTAAATATGCAATTCCATGGGCCTTACTAATAATCACATTTAGTGAATGCTAAAATAAAAATCTTCACACTTTAAACAAATCATGTACCAATAAAGAATTTAGTGCCCAGCTTAGTCACAGCTGAGAGGATAAAATTTAATGTATGGAAAGCGATGTTTAAGTCGTAACTACACAAGTATAGACTGACATTTCGAAGCAGGTGTTACCTGTTGTACAGGGTGGCGCACCAATTGTGCTACAATAAGAAATTCAAATAACTTTTTTTTTAATCGATGTATTTCATTTATTTTTTTTTTATTGGTTAGAAAATTAAATTTTATTTTTAATAGTTAGTTGTTTTTAAAGATTATAGACCGCAAATGACCTCCACGCTGTCCCACGCATATGCGGCACCTGGTCAAAAAATTATTCATTGCGGCCTGAAGAGTTGAAGTTGGGATCGCCTCAATTACTGTCGTTATGGACTGCTTTAATTCAGTTAAATTCCTGGGCTTCGTTTTATACACCTCTTGCTTGACATAACCCCATAAAAAGAAGTCAGGTCAGGTGACCTTGGGGGCCAGCGAAGAGTGGAGTTCCTAGAAATTAATTTGTTTGCGAATTTTTTGTTTAGCTCCGCCATAACTGGTCTGGCTATATGTGCAGTTGCTCCATCTTGCTGAAACCAAACGCTGTTGAATGGTATACGTCTTCGGCGCAGTTCTGGGTAAAAAAAACTCCTTCAACATCTTTAAATAACGGTCCCCATTGACAGTAACGATTACACCGTTTTCTTCAAAGAAGTACGGCCCGACAATACACCTTGATGAAACTGCGCACCACACAGTGACTCGTTCTGGGTGCAGTTCCGTCTCATGGAGCATTTCTGGATTAGACTCATTCCATATACGGCAATTTTGCTTGTTTACATTGCCGTTAAGATCAAAATGGGCCTCATCAGACATGAACAAACAATTGATCAATGTGTTGTCTTCTTCGGCCATTGATATCATTTTTTGGCAAAATTCCAGGCGAACAGGCAAATCCTGAGGGTTTAACTTGCTAGTAATTTGGACTTTGTACGGAAACAAGTTTAAATCGTCATGATGTATCCGTTGTAATGACCGTCTACTAATTCCAATTTGCCCCGATAAGTTTCGGGTCGAAACGTTCGGATTGGCCTGTATTGCAGATGCTACTGCTGCGATTGTATCCTGAACCCGAACATTGGCATCTCGATGGTACGGCCTTCGTGCGATGCTTCCAGATTCGGCAAACATGTTTACAAACCTCATAATGGTCCATCTACTCGGGGGATTACCGCCAAACTCCCGCCTAAATTCCCTTTGGACGGAAATGACGGACTGCAAAGCATGGTACCGTTGCACTATCCAAATTCTTTTCTCCGTATCCCAAGCATCCATTTTTATAAATCTAAATAGTAACCTACAAAATAAAAAAAAAAATAAGCCGATTACTCACACAGAAAAAAAGTTATTACGTTTTATTTTTGTAGCACGATTCGTGCGCCACCCTGTACAATATGATGGTACCTAAAGTCGGTAGTTTAATACACAAATGCACTGAAAGGTGTCAGGTTAATAAGCAATAAATTTTAATACATGTAGGATTCGGAAGGAACAATACGGATAACGATAACGATAACGATGACGAATAAATACAGCAACGCACGAAATAACATCGAAGTAGAAAATATAAATAAATTGCAACATGTCTAGACGCAGTCCATACTACCGATAAAGATCACAAATTTGACGATATAAGGCAAAATAATACACACGCATGCGCAAACAAAGAGCTCAGTAGTAGTTCAAAGCCCATCAAGACTCGGTCATTATCACTCCGCACCCATAGTTATTAAAATTCTTTGCATTTATATTATTTTTCTACTTTTTAATTCATTTTGAACTAAACATAATTAAAATATTGAATCGGTGGTGTTTTATTTATTTAAAAAAAAAATCCCCCACATGCATATAAATATAAATAACGGGTGATCCAAGTAGAGCTACTTTTTTCAATAGCCTTTTTTGACAGATCACGTGCGAGTCGTGTCTTGCTGTCATGTTATTTTTGTTTAGTATTGTTTGGCATTTCATAATGGAAAGACTTACGCGTGAAGAACATTTACAAATTGTTCAACTTTATTATGAAAATTCACGTTCTGTGAGGAATGTGTTTCGTGCACTTCGCTCAACTTATGGTCAACATAATCGGCCTACTGAGCGTACTATTCGCAACACCATCACCCATTTTGGGACCCAGCATTCATTATTGGATAATATTCGACCGAATAGACCACGTCCAGCACGCTGTGAAGAAAATATAGCGGCCGTAGCTGAGAGTGTACACGAAGACCGTAGAGAGTCGATTCGGCGCCGTTCGCAGCAACTCGGACTGACGTATGGAACGACTTGGCGCATTTTACGTCAAGATCTTAAATTGAAAGCGTACAAAATACAGCTTGTGCAACAACTGAAGCCGCTCGACCTTCCCAAGCGACATCGCTTCGCTCTATGGGCTCTTGAAAAGTTCCAAGGAGATCCCACGTTTTCGAGGCAAATTTTGTTTAGCGATGATGACCATTTCTGGCTCAATGGGTATGTAAACAAACAAAATTGCCGCATTTGAGACGAAGAGCAACCTGAAGAGATTGAAGAACTGCCACTTCATCCAGAAAAAAACAACGGTTTGGTGTGGTTTGTGGGCCGGTGGAATCATCGGTCTATATTTCTTTAAAAATTATGCCGGTGCGAACGTAACCGTCAATGGCGACCGTTATCGTACCATGATAACCGACTATTTGATGCCTGAAATTGAAGCTCGTGATCTCGGCGACATTTGGTTTCAGCAAGACGGCGCCACTTCCCACACATCGCATCAATCAATGGACTTATTGAGAGAACATTTCGGTGAGCACATAATTTCACGTTTTGGGCCGGTCGATTGGCCACCGAGATCGTGTGATATCACACCGTTAGACTTTTTCCTGTGGGGATATGTAAAGTCAAAAGCTTATGCCGACAAACCCGCTTCGATTCAGGCCTTGGAGGAAAACATCACGCGTGTCATTTGCCAGTTACCAGTCGAAATGCTCGAACGAGTGATCGAAAATTGGACTCAACGGATGGACCATCTGCGACGTAGCAACGGCCAACATTTGATAGACATAATCTTCAAAAAATAAATGCCAAAGAATGTTCTTTCAAATGATAATAAACATTCTACATTTAATTTGAATTTTCTGTGTTTTTTTCTTTAAAAAAGTAGGGAACCTCGAAATGGATCACCCTTTATATCCATATTAATAGTTCCTACTCGGTACACTCATCGAATGAAAAGGTTCGATATGTATAACATGAGGAGCTTTAGTTGGAAATCAAAATGCACAAAAGTTTCTAAGGTTTTCTCATATTATTTCAATGCTAAACCCTTTCTATGTTGAATTGCATTAACAGAATTATTTGTTAATCAATTAATTAATGAAACAAAAATCTCTTTAAAAACGCATTGACACGGGTATCAAGAGCAATAATACTAAGTGCTAGAATACCTACTACTACTACCACACGATAATATTTACCTACTGATATAGGAAGGAAACGATTTTGACAGATGTATGTATAGCTTTTCTGTACCACAGTCTCGACTAGATCCATTCTTTCGTCCGAAAATAACTAAAAAATAATGGGATTTCGTAGTAATGATGATGCATTAATTATTTCCAAATCGGCAAATAAACCTTCGTTACTCGAAGTACTTTTAATATTTGATTTAGAATTTTTTTTTTTGAGAACTACAAAATTGATTTCGACATTTAGTGTTGTTTGATGGAAATTGTAGTAGATTGAAAGAAAGTACGAAGGTTACTTAATAAATAGGTGAAATCGTTTATTAGTAGGATTCTATTAATGCTGACTACTATACTATAACCTTGCAATTAGTTGGTAGTCGACATTTGTGTCTGTTTATTAGTAAGGCCCCATCAGTTTAAGCTCTAAGTATCGCTTAACGCTCATCTTATAGACTATTTTATATTAATTTGAAGTAACTAATAATCAAACACTAATGTCGACTATTAGTTGACTGCCAGTACCAATAAATAATTTGACCTCCACCTTTACTAGTGCGAAGACTTTTTTTTTGAATCTATTACATTTGCTGTCAAATCTATTTGTCAAAACATCTGATATTGTTTGCAAACAGAGGTACTTTGAAAATAAGGTGAACAAATTAAGTAATTAAACATGAATTCAAGTCGGGACGAAGATATTTTTATGGATCTGATGCTAGTTGACAACCTCTCGAAAAGGGAAAAATTATAAAAAACCAATTGACCCATTTTTAAAATATGACGATCAGGAGTTCTTTGGGCAATATAGGTTTATTTATTGTTGTTGGTGTATAGTAATCGGTAAACAGTTTAAAATTATTAATAAATTTAACAAACCGACGGTGTCCTAAATATTGCGGAAATCGTTCGAGAAGAACTTGCTCCACGGACGAATCGCGGAGGAGCACTTTCGGTGGAAACCATAGTATTTATTGCAATACGCGATTTTGGTAAGCATACATAATTTACTAATAAAAATGTAACATATGTAAATTGTTTTGTTTAAATTCAAATACAAACAAAAACACAACCGGTAAAGTCTAAAGACGAAAACAAATGAAGCAACAAATCGGTTCTGTCAATGCGACTTGTGTTGCCATCGTGCTTTAAGTGAAATAATTTTGTTCATACCTTTTAGTGCTTTTAATTTTTTCGAAATTTATATGACACTGTGCTTGGTTTTGTGTAGAACACAAATGTTGCAACATATGCGGAAGGCCTACCAGAAGTTCTGATCGCATTAAGTATGTTAAGAAATATCTTGGAAAATGGAATGGAAATTCTAAAGTAAATGTACACACTTCGAATTACTTCGATATAGTTACGTTCAGTTAAAAATTAATTTGTACAAAAGGAAACTGTTTGAATTTGTTGCGAAAATTCAAAATTTGTATCCTTTTCCTGCGTTAATTGGACTATTTCTTCATGCTTTGTATTTTTCATATACATTTTTATTTGATAAAGCCGAACAACAAAAATCGTACCTAATTGCTCCGACTAACACTATTTACTCCAAAATATATTGTGTTACGGAAGCGTAGTTTCACAAAAAAAAAATCTAATTTTAAAAATATATTTTTATTGCTCTTTCGTGTCACCCTATTTTGTTTCGTTCAGATTTCGAAGCTTTCGATTTGACCGACATATTGACCAGCGGAACCAGTATTTTTTTTTTCTTTCTTCGTTCAATGTATGAATAATGCATGTAGACACTCTGTCTATGCTTCCTAGCCACATCTCCTCGCATTAGCTTTCTTTTTGTGATCGACTTTAAGAGGAGACAGATCTCTTGGGTTTTACTTTGGCGATTTGCATAAGTCACACGATTCTCTCTGTATTGCCTTAAAAATAAAAAGACTGTTTTGCAGATTTAAACGTCATCACAAAAGTCCAATAAAGATCGATAAAACAAACAAAAAGTTAACTTAACACGAAATTATAACAAATTTTAAACTATAAAACCCGATAGGTTTTTTTTCACCCCCTTATACTGGCTGAATTCAAAAGGACAGCCATTCAGGTATCCAAATAAAATATCACACGAAAACCAACACTTTACGTGATTCAGCGACCCCTAAATCCCCATCATTTAAAGAGAGGATTTCATCAACCAGCTAAATCACCTTACACAAAACATCAAACGCTAACCAGTGAAAAGCCCCCTCAAAACCCTTTGGGGACTTCTAACCTCACCCGCACTCTTAAGCATAGACCAATTTCGACATCAAGATCCACGATCATTGCCCTATCGGCGCAGTCGTTCATCGATCGGGAGCGCGAAATACACGGTGTGTCGGTCCGTCTGAGTCGGGTGGTGCGTTTAAGTTCGGGGTGGGGGATTGTGCGCGTAAAACAAGTGTTCGGTATTTTGCTACTCAAGTAAGGATACCGGTGTATACTGTGCCGTAATTGCAATGCTGAGCGGTGATTTGGAAGATGATCTATTCTAATACTTACCTGAGTGCTTTACCTAAAGAAAATTAAAAAAAAAGAGATAGAAAAGAAACGAAAAAAAACTTAAAATAAGAGGAAAAAATCTAAATTCTATAAATAAATTTTTCTAATTTGCTTGAAATTACAATACGTAAATTAAATTAATTTGTGATAGTGAGTTTGGATTGTAAATATTATATATTTTTTTTTGAATTATCACCAAGTGAAATTTGGTACAGAATTGGATACCGCAACCACGTGGGACATTGTGCACAATTTCCAGACGGACAAGGGTGAGTTTTTTTTTACTTTATTTACTGGTAGTTTGATTATTTTCTACCACCTTTATATATATTTATAAAAACCAAACAACATCTACTTTTTCTTAAATTAAAAATTTGCTTAATGTTGTAATTACTTACTTAAATTAAATAAACCTAGCTAAGATAAATTAATGAACTTAACTCTAAACTAAATCTAAACTAAAATGATTATTGGTAGGGAAAGATCTTAAGCATTAAAGTAGCATAACAAAATGCCGCGCGTTTAATTTTATTATGGGATGGAGTGTGATGATTTTCCAAACTACGTCGGGAAGTGAGGTTCAGTAAATCGGTCTAATATTAATTTAGGGGCAGCTCTAAGCAAAACGAGTACTCGAGCTGCCATGGTGCACTTCAGTGCAAAAGGGGTGGGTCAAATGTACTCTAGGCAACATTACATCTAGTTGCCCGCGAACTATAGGGAAGAGGTGTGGGTGATGAATAGTGTCCGTCCGGTATTGACAGATGAATCTTGGCATGAAATATATTTTCCTTTTTGTTGTGTCTGGTACTTGCGGATCAAGAACCACTCCCATCCGACGTTCCTAGCCGCGCGTATGCAAGCATGCCAAGTAATAATCCGTGCAAGTAAGCAGACTAGTGCAGTAGTCCCAACAATTTCTATACGTTTATTTGATACAAAAATAAATGAATGCACGGCAACATTCCGTTGCAGAATGAATTATGACAGATGGAAAATTAGAGTTAATGTTAGACATAAACATGGCTTTCTGACCATTAACATTTAACCCTACAGGTAACGATTATCCGACAACTAAATTTGTTTATTCGTACAGGGATTTAAGAAAGTGTACAGACTTTAATTTAACTGACAGACTAAATTTGATTATTAGTACGAACGAATGAATATATGGACTTTTTACAATCTGCTCGCGACAAGCAAAGATCTATTTCTTTGAAAAATTCATGAAATGCGCTTTTCCACCTTGAAATTGGCTCATTATTACCATAATTGGTTCTGTGCCTTTCTGTACAAAATAAGCTTTAAACTCGCAGTGACCTCTGGGGAGCATATATGTTGGAATATCCCGGACGAGTCTCCAATTTGTAGGAATTGAAAGAAAAAGACAATCTCGATATTTTACCTATTTTATTTGCAAATGATAAATAAAACAAGCTTAGTGGCTTTACTCCTTGAGATACAAAATGGAACTGATCTTGCAAGAATATCGCGCGTGTACATCGTGAAGCGTAGTCATCTCTATGTAAATGTATAGAGTCCGCCAAATAACTTTTTTTTTTTTGAAAATGCTATAAAAAAAAAAAACTACTGAATATTTTCTCAAATTTCTTTTTTTATTTGAAAGTACAATCCTTCCGGTTAATAATGGAAAATAATTTCATTCAAATGGCTGCCTTGGCTGGCCATGCAGTAGCCTACACGATCGGTCCAATTTCTAAGCACATTATCGATTGTGTGCAGCTTTATTTCACCAATGGCTTCACGAATATTGTCCCTTAAAGCGTCAATTGTCTCTGGCATGTCGGCGTAACACTTATCTTTTACGGCACCCCACAAATAATAGTCCAACGGTGTCAAATCGCAGCTCCGCGGTGGCCAAACGACATCAGCTCTGCGGCTGATAATGCGATCTTCAAAAACAGGGCGCTAAACATCGAGTGTAGCTTCGGCTGTGTGGCACGTAGCGCCGTCCTGTTGAAACCAAATGTTGCCAATATCCTCCTCTTCAATTTTTGTGAACAAAAATTCGTTCAACATGGTCCAATTGACTGTAACGGCCACTGCTTGCTCATTTTCGAAGAAAAATGACCCAATTATGCCTCTGACCAAAATCCGCACCAAACAGTGACTCGTTTTGGGTATATCGGCTTCAATGTATGCGTGCGGGTTTTCTGTGCCCCAAATGCGACAATTTTGCTTGTTTACATACCCGCCAAGATCAAAATGAGCTTCATCTGAAAAGATGATTTTTTTGGCAAAATCCGCATCTTCTCTAAGTCGATCGCAGGCCCACTTAGCGAAGCGAAAACGCATTGGATGGTCAGTTGGCTTCAACTCCTGAACCAATTGGACTTTGTATGGCGTCATACCAAGGTCTTTATGCAAAATTCGTCTCACTGATGTCTCCGAAATGTTCAATTGTTGAGAACGACGGTGAATTGATGTTGATGGCGCTTCACGCACACTTTCTGCCACAGCAACAATTTTCTCGGGTGTACGCCTCGGATAACGAACATACGGAGCTGACGGTGCTTCTTTTCTTCCAAAATCCGTACGCACACATTCTGCAACATTACCATGATTTTCAAAGTAATGTCGCAATATTTCCCAGCGTTGTTCGAGCGTATACACAACCATATTCATTCAGCGGAAGGATAAAACTAATTATCTGTCAAATCAGACATGAGCTAAGTGCTACCACTCGCGAAATAAGCACACGTTTAATGGCTGGCAACGCTGGTCGTGAGTAGTCTGGATAACTACAAGGTGGCGCAAAAGTAATCCTCCTATCAGAAAATGCTATAAATTTTGCGATTGGCCCCCAATGTCAGTTCTGTTTTGACATTTGCGTATTTTTTTACACTGCTCCAGAACGCGGAATATTGGTGACTATTTATTTGAGCAATAATCGGTCGGTGACTTTGGCACAACGTGAATTTCGTCGCAGATTTCCTAGCCGTCCAACGCCTACTGGTGAAACACTGCGACGTTTAGCCGCTCGCCTCGAAGAGACTGGCACAACACGAGATGCTGCCAGGCGTGGCAGACCCCGGAGTAGCCGTTCTGCAGAGAATATTGCTGCTGTAGCCGAAGATGTCATGGAAGCGCCGTCGACATCGACCAGACGACGTGCCACGCAAATGGGTATCAGTCGACGGTCTTTACAGCGAATTTTGGTACAAGATTTGAAGATGTTTCCGTACAAAGTCCAGACTGTGCATCAGCTGTTAGCTGCTGACCGCCAATCGCGTCTAACATACGCTCAAGCCATCCTTAATCACCACCAAGAGGAAGATGATTTTTCATCAAAAATAATCATGAGTGATGAGGCCCATTTCCATCATAGCGTGTACGTAAATAAGCAAAATTTACGCTTCTGGGGCACTGAAAATCCGCGTGTAACCCACGAAGAGCCATTACACCCGCTCAAAGTCACCGTATGGTGTGCTGTTTTCGCTGGAGCAGTCATCGGACCTTTTTTCTCCGAAAACGTCGCGGGCCAAATGGTTACTGTGAATGGTGAGCGCTACAGAGCAATGATCAACGAGTTCTTTTTGCCGCAACTTGATGAATTGGGATTGGAAAACATGTGGTTCCAACAGGACGGTGCAACGGTCACAACCGATATGCTGAAGGATGCATTTCCCGGGCGCCTAATCACCCGTTTTGGCGATTTGCACTGGCCAGCAAGATCGCCTGATTTGACCGCTCCAGACTTCTTCTTGTGGGGCTTTTTGAAGTCGCGGGTTTATGTCAACAAGCCTTAGACTCTTGCAGCTCTTAAAGACAATATCCGTCAAGAATGTGAGGACCTATCGCCGGAAGTTTTGGCCAAAGTGATGGAAAATGCCATAAAAAGGGCTCAAATGACAATCAACTGTGGCGCCGGCCATTTACATGACATCATATTCTCGACTTGATGTAAAAAAAATTAAAAGACCAAATAAAAATAATCCACAAGAAGATTTAATTTTTTAAATTACAGCCAAAAACATCGGAAGGTTATTTTTGCGCCACCTTGTAGTAGCAATAGTCCGGAGAATAGTAGAGGATGTAAGGTTGCCACGATTCAGAAGCTCGCTAAGCAAAAGATTAAAGAAACTTTATCTGTTTATTGATATTTGACTTTTTTCCGTTGAATTAGGTACTTAGCAAGAATTGCTCATTTAAAATATTGTTCAATGCAACCAAACTCAAACGCTTGAACTCAATCAATTGCATAAAATAAAATCTGAAAAATAAAATATTTCCGATCGAATGACTGAAAAAAAAAATTAAAGGTAATTGCCTTAAGCATTTCTACAGCAAAAAACATTCCAAATGAAAGCGATCATTTAACAATAAAACAACCAACCACTAGCCAGTGAGTACAAATCGATAAAAAAAAATCTGTATACATCACCAGTGCACAGCAAAGTTGATAGCCCATCGTAAATCCGTATCCTTGATAGTTATATAGTTACACCCCCACATGAGCTGAAAACCATTTTACTCAATCTGTGTTGTATTTCATGTTACGATTATGTGATACAAAGTAAATTCCATAAATAAAATCAAAACAAATCAATCCATTGAACTACTATTCTGGTCCTTGTCCTTGTTTCTCTCTCTCTCTCGTTGTGTTGAGTACTGAGTGTGTACAATGACACTATATCGTATCTTATAGGACATAATAATCGCTCCGAACCCGGAGTGGACAGCAGCAGAGCAGGCATCACCTCTGACCCAAAGCGACAACATATCAATGTCCGGTTTTGACATCCATCGGCCGTAAACAGTGTTCGCTTCGTTTAACCATCTGTGAACAAAAGATAAGAAATATCTTTCTCTCGCTCTATTTTTGGTCACAATCTGAGAAGTGTATCCTTTTAATATGATGCGAAACAAATTGAATCCGAGATTCATTTCTTAGATGAACAAATCCAGTCTACTTTAGTGTGGCCTTGATCAATTGCCGTCCATATCCTTTATTATTTTTTGGTATAAAGAGCATTCTTTTCGTCCTTCGTATACCTTTTTCTATTTGGAATATGGCCTTTCCTTTGGTTGGCCCCGAAAGATTGGTGGAAAATCCCTGGAGACTTGAGTAGTAATCATGGCCTAGATTTTGGATGTAGTAATCCCTTTTCTGTGCTTCATCGATTGACCTTTTTTCTTCAGTGTTTGCGTCTTCAGTGTTTGCGTCTTCAGTGTGCCTTCATCATAGAGCGAGAGAAGAACACACACACGAACAGGTAGTGAAATAGATTTCAATTTTGTTGCCTCAACATAATTTAAAATTGCAAAAGGAATAATGTTGATCATTCGGTACACGTCTAATGACCTCTTCCATTTCCTTTATTAAAGTGAGGCAGTTACTTTTTATTTATTTTGTTTTTTTTTAAACGGAAATGGTTGGGGTTTTTAAGCAACTTGAACCATATCAACGAACAGCACCTGCAGAGAATTGGAAGAAGGATTTAATGGAAGTTTTCTATAAGTTTATAGAGTATCGACCCGCACGTACATATTTCAACAGAAGTTCATAACGTTCTTTGGTTTGTGTTACTACAACATAATAACTGACAAATGATCGATGACAGTTGAAGAGTGGCCCCCATGCTTTAGAATGATGACAATGAGGTACACATTCTCAGCGACATTGGGCGGATGGTTGGTGGTCTATTCTTATTTGTTAAATATTCGATAGAGTAGAGCGGGGGAAAGCAAGTAAAGCCTTGCAGCGGTCCCGCGGGGTACATCTATTCATATGAAGGGTGTTTTTAACCGGTTAAAAATCTTTCACCACCTTTGGAAGTCTCCTTATGCAAGCTTCTAGCATCTAAAGCAAAACAACAAAAAACAAAGTGATAGATGGTCTGATTCCAACTGGACACAGGGGCAGATGACCGATGACAGGTGGCAGGTGATAGATGATAAGAACCCAACAACTTGACGGAAAAAAGGGATATAATATAAAAACGGGCATATGAAGGAATGTTCTGTATTCAGCAGGATTTCTATGACATTGGAAAGAAGAGTCGCAAGTGCAATTGGTCGGTAGGTGGCGGAAGACGAATTTCACAGAGCGAGCAACAAGTTGATTGGCTTTATCTAATGAGCTGACAGCTGGAGAGTGACAGTTAATTAGCGTCGGACCAGATGAAGTTTCCCTAATTTCTTAACGACCAGAAGTTTTTACTCACCCTTTGACTTCGTAGTATTTTTTAAGTCATTAATTTTTGGTCGCAGTTATTGCAGTTATTTCTGGGTTTCGTTTCCACCGAAAAAAAAGGAGATTAACATAGGGGTTTTTTCTCAACTTGCTCCTTGGCTTTGCACACAAAATTACAAAATGACCAACATCTGGTTTCCCAATTGCTTCTCGGCTCTCAACTCTCAGCAACCAATGACACTTTCACATATCCAGGTATGGTACATTGGTATTGATTGTGTTCACATGCCGATTCCAACATGTAAACCTTGATTAAAATTTGTATGGTAAATATGGGGATTTAAGGAAGACTATGACAGTTTAGTTTAAATCCCTTACTTTACTTAACGGGCTCCCGACCCGTGAAGAGTCCCTGCTGAGATACGACAGGCTTCCACCCTCTGCGATCACGAGCATGCTGCTTCCAGTTGTCCAGACCAAGCGCTCTGGCATCCGCGATGGCTTGGTCTTTAAAACGGAGGTTCTGGCTTCCCTGTCGTCTCGAACCTGGGGGCTGAGATTCGAATATCCTCTTGGCTGGAGCGTTGTTGTCCAATGTAGTCGACGAGTTTTGGCTTTTCGGACTACATCCACATCTTGGTACAGCTCATAGAGTTCGCGGTTGTATCTTCTCCTCCATTCGCCCTCCTCGCACACAGGAAATATCTGTCGAAGGATTTTTCTTTCAAAGGATCCCAGTATTAACTCTCCTTTCCTGCTTATCATCCAACACTCGGCGCCGTATATCAGAACAGAATCTCCACTAAGATGTCATTTATGGAGTTGATGTTTACCCCGAGGTAGATGAACTCCGTGTTGACACCTGCCTGCGCACTATCTGCTCAAGAACAAGATTGAAGAAATCACACGATAGCGCATCTCCTTGCCGAAATCCGGTGCATGTTTGAAAGAGTTCAGATGAGCTGCTGCCAAACGGTATATTGCACCGCGTTTTTTCTAGAGTCAGGCGACACTGCTTGATCCGTTTTGACGCGCTCCAAAACTCGGCTCTTGACGATGAATGTTGAAATACATGGCTTTAAAGTCGATGATAGATGGTGTGTCTCGACTTGAAACTCGTTGGTCTTTTCCAGAATTTGCCTTAGTGTGAAGATTTGGTCTACAGTTGATCTGCCGGGCCGGAAGCCACACTGGTACGTGCCGATTAGTGTGTTGCAGAAAGGTTTGAGACGTTCACACAGTACGTTGGATAGGATCTTATATGCGACATTAAGCAGGGATATGCCTCGATTGTTCTTGACATAGGATCGCCTTTCTTGTAGATGGGACATATGGAGCTGATGGTCCAGTCATCGGGCATGCTCTCCTCCACCCAAACTTGGTTGATGATTTGGTGCATGCGCCCTACCATAATATCACCTCCGTATTTGAAAAGCTCTGCAGGTAGACCATCAGAGCCGGCGGCCTTGTTGTTTTTTAGCTATGGGAGGGTCTGGTTCTTCATTGACTGGACGCGGGTTCTCTTCTTGCCCCATCACTCTCTCTACATTTTGTCCGTTTAGCAGCTGCTAGAAATGCTACTATTCCCTGCGCGTCGGTGACTAGGTTTCCATCGCTGTTACGAAGAGCCTGTGTTCCGGTCTTAAAGCCAGCAGCCAGTTGCTTGGCTTTCTTATAGAACTTCCGGATGTTGTTTCGGTCGCGGGACTCTTCGACCTCCTTGAGCTGGGAGACTGCGTGCTCTCTTTTCTTTCTACGCAGGATCTTCTTCTCCTCCAGTCTCCTGGCTCGGTACTCATCCCTTGCTGCCCTGGTTTTCCTCCGCAGCGTTCTAATGTGTGCATCTTCTGTCACCTTTTTCCGGTATACGCATACATCATCATACCACGGGCTTTTTCTCTGGGGTGGCTGGTATCCTAGGGCGGTTTCGGCTACCTCCTTGATGATGTCGCGATACTGAGACCACTGGTTTTTGGCGTCTGTGGTAGGTGAATGCACGGTGGGGAGTTTCTCACTCGGGCGCTCTTTGTAGGCTTTGGCGACCCCAGATGTGCTAAAGCGTCCAATGTCGAATTTCTTTTTTTGGGCAGTTCGCAGCTTCATCTCGTTGGACAGTCGAGCTCTGTATCTAGCTGTAACAAGAAAATGGTGCACGTTAAAGATGTTGGATGCGTGCCTCGCATCGATTAGCACATGGTCGATTTGGTTGGCGGTTCGACCGTCTAGAGAGCGCCAGGTTGCTGTGTGGATCCTTAGTCGCGGAAGCCTAATGCTACTTATCACCGTATTACAAGCTGCTGCAAAGTCAGTAAGTCGGTAGCCGTTATCTGTTGTTGTTTCGTGGAGGCTGTACTTACCAACTAATTCGCCGAAGATTTTGACATCGTACTCCGGGCAGGCTCCGTCCAAGAGGTCGTAGAATTCCTCCTTGAACGGGTCCTCAGCCTCGTCGGTAGGGGCGTGTGCACATATTAGGCTAATATTTTGGGCCACTCAAGGGCTCATCCGGCACCAACTATTTTCCAGCACCCTGGCTTTATGTTGGATATCCCTATAGACCTGGGCTTCAAATAAATCGAAGCAGCTCATAAAGGGAGATCACTTGTTCCACCTAACTGGAACTATGGACGCCGCCGTTGATCCATCCGTAGAATTCGTCCGCCGCAGTCCGGAAACAGGAGAATTGCCTTAGTGAGCTGGCACTCCTCCCCCCCTCTCTCGTCCGATGCCACCAAGGACCTTCCACAGGGGTTGGTTACCCCATCTCCAGTCGAGGTACTAGCCACCCAGCAGTCACCACGAGGTGGTGAGAAGTAGTGAGAACGCTTGTGTTCTCATATAATCGCAAACACCATCCTGTTGACCACCAAAAAAAAAAGAGGTTGTAATCTCGGCTTGGTGGAAACATTAGACCTCGAAACCACTGAAAAAATTTAGCTCATATTAGGCAATCTTCGGTATCAAGAGTGTGTACCTTATTATTATTATTGGATAGAATAAGTTGGGAATTGAAATAATAGAATATTCCAAAAGAAATCTAATTCTGCGACAAAATTGTATACTACCCAGTCTCGCACTTTACCTTTAGCTATCTATGTCACAAAATGTTTTGGCAAAACTCTCTTGCGTGTGAAAAAGAAAGAAATATATAAAACATTAAGTGACCATCGCCTGAAAATATACCACAAGAACTGACAAGCAAAAAAGGTGGAAAATTACAACAATTTATTATCTAACTGAATGTTGAGGTTTTTTCTTTGTGTTGAGCACAATCAATATTCAAGTGTAGATATAACGAACGAATTGATTCATAAATTTTGATAAAGACTTTGCATAACGAAGTAAAGCTGGTTACTCAAAACATTCGCACTTGACATTGAATTATATAGCAGAACTTTCCTTTATTTTCTTCAATAGGTACTTAAATCTTAAATTCAAATTAAGCACTGCTAGTAGTAGCACTGCACGAGTAGTAAAGATAAGCAGACCTGTATTTTTATTTTTTGATATTTATCTCCGAACTCATGAGAAATCTAATTCCCAATCAGTGGAGGGAAAGTTATCTTCTTCCTTTGCAGAAAGGAAAGGAGGATATGCGAAGCTGTGATAATTACCGTTCAAATTAACTTGATGTCGTACACCATGAAGATCGTTGAGCGGGTATTAGATGGCCGCCTAAGGCAATTAATAATACGACCAGTTTGTCCGACCGGGTTTGTCGGGGGTAAATCAACAACAGATGCAGTCCAAAGTATGAAGATCATAAAGGAAAAGCTTTGTGATTCCTTAAGGGATCTATAGACAACCAAGAGATCTAATATGGGTAGCGCTAAGTCAACGAGGAGTTCCTGAAACCTACGTACAGTTGATCATGAACATGTACGAGATGTCAGCTGTCGGTGTCCAGCAGGGTAGTATATTAAGTGCTTTGCTCTTTATTACAGTCCTAGATTATTTGCTTGATCTGCCCATTCTCTGACCCAAGAGAACCCATTCCAGACATTTATTTGAATAGACTGGTGCTTCCCAAGTGTGAAAAGTTCAAATATCTTGGATCATTGCATCCAGCGCTCACATACGGTTCACAACGCTGGACAATGTACAAAAGATATGAGGGCAAATTGACAGCATTCTGAGATAAAGTTGCTTCGCATGACAGCAGGAGTAACAAAGCTTGATCGAATTAGAAGTTCCAGAATCCAAGGAAGCCTTTACGTCAAAGAACCCATCTCGAAAAAATTGAAGCACGACCGAGTCAGTTAGTATTGTCATGTTGTCAAAGGAGGGATCCTACGAACCCCGTCAAAAAGGCAATGCCAATTAACGTTACCTTACAATGGCGTAAAAGAAGCAGGCCTAAAACGCCTGGAAGACACAAATGCGGAAACACCAGCATTTGATTGGCCTCAATGATGATGTTATTTAAAACCGGGAGGCCTGCAGATATCCACAGGCGGAAGGTTGTGATCCCTATAAGTTGTGTGGCGAGATTCAAAACCAGCGTTATTCACATTTTGAAAAATTATATTATTTTAGTTGATTCACTCACCCGCAGGGTACTCAACCCGTAAGTCGATTATTTAATAAACAAAATAAACAATAAAAATTTTGTTACGAGAATGTATGTTTTGACAGTTCAGTGCCTATTTGAATTTACTGTTTGGGAATTTCTGACCAATATTATAAGTTCTTGTTTGAAATAAACATTAGATGAGACGATAGCCATAGAGTTACGTGAATCAAATTCAAAACCATAACGGCAGCTACTATCGCCTCTGCGATTATCTTCCTAAATTACGGAATTACTCCCTATATTAAACTACATTTTGATTGTTACGCGAACTCTTTTTGAACTGTTTTTGAAACTCCACTAACGTGTCATTTGCGGAGTTGTTGTTAGGAGGTAACCACCTTAAAGTTTCATTAACTGCAAGGCCAACTTAACTCGCATGTTCTGCGATTGCCGTAAAAGCCTCTATCGCGGCATGTTGGGAGCGGTCGATGATGTCGATCTCGTCCGCATACCCAAAAAGCTCGACGGATCTGTTGAAGATGGTGCCTACCGTGTTTACACCTGCCATTAGCACTGGCAGTAGCTGCCAAACTGCACATTGCACCGCGTATTCTCTAGTGTCACGCGACACAGTTTGATCAGTTTTTTCCGGGATCCCTCCTGACGATGAATACGATCATATGCGGCTAGGAAGTTGATGTTAAGACTGTGTGTCTGGACTTGGAATTCGTTGTTCTTTTCCAGGATTTGTGTGAGTGCGAAAATTTGGTCAATTGTCCAACTGCCGATCACATTAGATTACAAGATCACATATCTGATATTAATTAGACACAACATACTACGTACAAGAACTTCCAGAACACACACTTGAAATCAAAGTCCAACTAAAACTGAAATGGAACCGATTTCAACAGAAAATGCACCAAGCAAATATTGGGGAGTACAACACCCCGAAGCGCTTATAGATGTGATGTCATTCTGGGATCATTTCCAGAAAAACCGTTGAAATATAAGGCAGAAAGTATCGTATATTTTTTTCAAAGTTAACGGTGCAATATGCCGAAAATGTTAAGATATGACGTGGGTGAAGAATAAATGATAGGGGAGTTTGGCACCCCGCACACGGTTCTAAGGTTAAAATTGCCACTTGTCGTTGCTCATACATGTGAGGGCTCGCATGTGACATGACGGTTTGTCTTATCATAATTGCAACGTGAGTAGACACTTTGATACAGAAGTTAAAATTGAACTTTGGTATATATTAAATAAATAAATGTTATCTTCACTTATTAAATAAAACATTACAATTTTGTTTATTTAGCTAATTCTTCGATACTTTAGGACTGTAACTGTTACTGCACATACTTGACGTGCAATAAAATGTGTTCTCGTAGACAAGTTGGAATGGCAACTGAGTACAATGACTATCTATAGACATCTTTTATTGGGGATTTGTTAAATATTCTAAGCATGTATTTAATTCTCATTAAGTTTTTTGAACAATTTCTGACTTGTTGATTTATTTTCTTAACTGGTCTATGCAATTTTATTACTTTCAAAAATATATTACTTACTTACTTACTTAGGTGGCGCTACAGTCCGGGGTGGACCTGGGCCTTAACCAATACGCCTCTCCAGTTAGCACGATCTTTGGCTAACTGCCTCCAGTTGCGCACTCCAAGTTGGTTGAGGTCCCCTTCCACTTGCGCGCGCCACATAAGGCGAGGTCTTCCTCTACTGCGTTGTCCCTCTGGGTTGGATTCGAAGACTCTTCGGGCCGGAGCGTTGGTGTCCATTCGCTCTACATGTCCCAGCCATCTTAGACGACTAATCCGTATTTTTCTGACCAGGTCGATGTCGCTGTACAGCTCGTAGAGTTCGCTGTTAAATCTCCTCCTCCAAAGCCCGTCAACGCAAACGGTACCAAAAATCACTCCAAGAATTTTGCGTTCGAAACGACCAAGGAGATCTTCATCCACCTTTGATAACGTCCATGCTTCTGCGCCATACAGCAGGACTGGGATGATGAGGGTCTTATATAGAGTCTCCTTGGTGTTTCTCGACAAGGCCTTACTAATCAATTGCCTCCTTAGGCCAAAGTAACAACGTTTGGCAAGTGTAATTCTTCGCTTGATTTCTGACGATATATCATTGTCAGAGTTAATAGCGGAGCCGAGGTAGATAAAGTCCCGAACTATCGTGACGTTCTGTCCGATTCGTCGATGTTGTGCGTCCCTTCTTGTTGACAGCATATATTTCGTTTTGCCCTCATTCACTTCTAAACCCATTTTTGCCGCCTCTGTACTGATACTTGCAAACGCACCAGTGACAGCTCGCTGTGTTCTGCCAATGATGTCGATGTCGTCGGCGTAAGCAAGTAGTTGCACAGACTTTTGGAAAATTGTGCCCCTGGTGTTGGCTTGCGAGTTTCGCACAATTCTCTCAAGTATGATGTTGAAGAAGTTACATGACAGCGCATCGCCTTGTCTAAATCCTTTTTTGACATCAAAGGTCTCGGTGAGATTGTTTCCGACCTTAATGGAGCAGCGAGAGTTCTCCATCATCATTCTGCAGGTATGCCAAAACTAGACATGGCTCTGTATAGCTCGTCTCTATAAATGCTGTCATATGCGGCCTTAAAATCGATAAAAAGATGGTGAGTATCGATCTGGACTTCTTGGGTTTTTTCCATGATCTGCCGAAGTGTGAAAATCTGGTCAGTTGTGGACTTACTTGGCCTAAAACCGCACTGATAGGGTCCAATCAGTTCGTTGACGAATGGTTTCAGGCGTTCACACAGCACGGCAGACAGGATCTTGTATGCGATGTTGAGGAGACTTATACCTCTATAGTTGGCGCAGTTAAGAGGGTCTTCTTTCTTGTGGATCGGGCAAACAATGCTGAGGTTCCATTCATCAGGCATACTTTCCTCTGACCAAATCTTGGAGACGAGCTGGTGCATGCTCTCTACCAAATCATCTCCCGCTGCCTTGAAAAGTTCCGCAGTTAAGCCGTCCGGCCCGGCAGCCTTGTTGGATTTCAGTTTGGATATTGCTATCCTCACTTCATTTTGGTCAGGTGGGCGGGAGTCTTGGCTTTCATCACCCATGTTTAATGGTTCATTCTGCCTGACAGCGGAATTTGTGTCATCATCGCCGTTTAACAGTCTGCAGAAATGGTTTTTCCATATCCTCAGCACCGACTGTGTTTCCACTACTAGATTTCCTTGTTCGTCTCTACAGGTATCTGCTCGGGTAAAGTTGCGTTGACACGTTCTTTTTACCTTTTGGTAAAACTTCCGAACATTGTTCCTGGAGTACCACCTCTCTATTTCCTCGATCGCGCGCTTCTCATGCTCTTTCTTTTTCTTCCGGAGAAGCCGATGTTCTTCCCTCCTCATTTGCTCGTAGAGCTAACGAGCCGCTCTCGTCCTTCTGTGCAGCGCCGCTTCGTAGGCACGTTGTTTTGCTGCATGCGCTTGCCGGCGCTCTTCATCGAACCAGGGGTTTCGTGGGGGTGGTTTGGTGAAACCAAGCACATCAGTTGCGGCGCTTCTGATGGCTTCTTGGCATCGATGCCACTGGTCTTCAGCACTTGATGCTGCCAGCACAGGACTTCTCGAGAGGTTGAGGGATACGCGATCGGCAAAAATTCTGGCGGTTTGTTGCGTTTGTAGCCGTTCAACGTTGAATCTCCTCACAGTATTTCCTCGCTGTTATGGTGTCTGGGATATCCGCATACGTACCTTGGCTACAACAAGGTAGTGATCCGAGTCTATGTTGGCCGCTCGGAAATTCGGACATCTAGAATACTGGAGGAGTGCCTTGCGTCGATCGCAACATGGTCAATTTGATTGACGGTTTGGTGATCTGGTGACCGCCATGTTCCTTTGTGGATATTGAGGTGAGGAAACCGTGTGCTCAAAAAGATATTGCACTCGTTAAAAGACGGAAGATATTCCGCATCGAAGTTTTTTCCATGGTGTCCCAGTGGTTTAAATAGGAAGCTGCGTTTAATCTCTGTAATTTTTTTTGGTCGGAAGCTTGTCCATCTGCTGAAGCACTCAGACCCAGAAACTGGTTCATTACACTTCCTTCTTTTAGCTGTAGTAGTTTACCCGACTTTACCAAAAAGCCAAGAATAGAGAGCTTAGATCATTAGCAAAGACAAGACATTCACAGAAAGTGATCGGTGGTGTCTTTTTCTTATCCGCAAGCTTCGCGGCTAGTTCGCTTAAGCGTAGCACATTTCCGGCAGTCTTTTCCCGCTAGTCTTAATAAATATGCCGGAGACTTCCACAAGACATTCGGATGTACTAGTTTGTCTGTCTGCAGCCCGGAGAATCGTCTCTTCGAATATTGTGCCATAAGAGTACCCCATCAATGGAGGGCCTTACTGCAATGACGGCAAACCCAACATAGGTTCAAGTCCTGAGAAAACACCAGCGTGTTCAGTCTTCCGACCGAGTTCAAAGAGTTCTCGAGTTGAAGCACCTTTTCTTAAGTGGCGGTAGTTATCTCGTGCCTTACCAAAATCTTATGAACCCTAAAGAAGGCCTTGAAAACCAGGTTTTGAAATCATTCATGTAAATGCAAGTTCATCCTTTCCGAGGCTTAGATCCTGGCTGAAAATAGTATTCAACTTTAAGAAAGTGGAATTTGGGAAAGGGATCGTTGAATAAACTCCAGTGTGAAAAATGACTTTCAAGGCTGTGCCCATGTAAAATATCAGGAAATAGCAGGCCCATGTGATCATATCGGCCATGCTTCGTGCTTTTTAGCGGAATTCTGCAACTCTTAGCGCAGGAATAGTAACCCATAACAACTCCTTGTATAAACATAAGGAAAGGCTACAGTCCGCTTGGAGCGAACAGTATGATACCCTATCCCTATCCCTATATGCCCCAAAAAAAACCTTAAGAAGATGATGGATAGCATTTTATTTCATTCTATAAAATTTAGAAAAAAAAAAAACATTTTTTGAAAAAACGCCCCCAAAAAGTGGGCGTGGCCAAAAACTTTGTATGGGCGATATATTGGAAAAAATATTGGCTAAATATCTTGTTAAACACTTTTTTTTGGTTTCTATGAAAATTATCGAAGAAAACAGCATTTTAGTGAAAAACGCCCACAAAAAGTAGGCGTGGCAAAAAACTTTATATGGCAAACTTATAAAGGAGGGCAGTGCCTACATATCTTGTGAAGGTTATAACCCTCTATCTGTCCATCTGTAGCTTTAAATCGGTTTTTTCTAAATTGTGGGCGTGGCAGTGGGCGTATTCCAAAAAATTTTACACTTAACCATTTCGGAGCCCTAGGGAGTATGTGGTCCAAATTTCAGCTTTCTAGCTTGAATTTAAAGGCCTAAAAATTGCGTACGGACGGACGGACGGACGGACGGACATTGCTAGATAGTCTTAGGATTTGGTCCTGATCATAAATATATATACTTTTATGGGTCTACGACGAATATTAAGGGGTGTTACAAACTATGTGTCAAAATTAATATACCCTTAGGATAGGGTATAAAAACCACTCAGAGAGATGGAATGAAGGCCAGTACCAAGCTAGCTAGGCAGCTTAATACATTCCATCGGTAAATGGTGACTTGAAACTTCATAGAAAAACATAAGGAAAGGCTACAGTCCGCTTGGAGCGAACAGTATGATACCCTATCCCTATCCCTATATGCCCCAAAAAAAACCTTAAGAAGATGATGGATAGCATTTTATTTCATTCTATAAAATTTAGAAAAAAAAAAAAAAATTTTTGAAAAAACGCCCCCAAAAAGTGGGCATGGCCAAAAACTTTGTATGGGCGATATATTGGAAAAAATATTGGCTAAATATCTTGTTATACATTTTTTTTCGGTTTCTATGAAAATTATCGAAGAAAACAGCATTTTAGTGAAAAACGCCCACAAAAAGTAGGCGTGGCAAAAAACTTTATATGACAAACTTATAAAGGAGGGCATTGCCTACATATCTTGTGAGGGTCGTAACACTCTATCTCTCTAACTTTAGCTTTAAAACGGTTTTTTCTAAATTGTGGGCGTGGCAGTGGGCGTATTCAAAAATTTTACACTTAACCATTTCGGAGCCCTAGGGAATATGTGGTCCAAATTTCAGCTTCCTAGCTTAATTTTAAAGGCCTAAAAATTGCGTACGGACGGACGGACGGACATTGCTAGATAGTCTTAGGATTTGGTCCTGATCATAAATATATATACTTTTATGGGTCTACGGCGAATATTAAGGGGTGTTACAAACTATATGTCAAAATTAATATACCCTTAGGATAGGGTATAAAAAGCAGTCGCAACAACGAAAGTATAGGAATTAAAGTGGTAGATAATAATGCCGCCCTCATTTTTCAGTTTCGAAAGTAAAGCTAAAAAAAACACGCGGTGTCAAAAACAATATCATTCAAATGGCGGCCTCGGGAAGATTCGTAGCTTGCGATTCTTTATTCTGCACATTTTTAACCATTTATTTGCTCATTTTAAGCGGTATCTCGGCCATAACAAGAGTACTGTTTGTTTTAAATGCATCAAGAGTTCGGGGATTATTCGCGTTAATACGTAGTACCACAGTACTACAAAATCTAACGGTGTCAAATCGCATGACCTTGGTGGCCAATTAACATCGCCAAAACGTAAAATAACTTCTTCTTCTCCAATTAAGGCCATAATAGATTTCGTTGTGTGGCCTGTTGCCCGTTTTTTTTGGAACCTCATATCTTCCAAGTTATGATCATAATCGCCGGCCATATTGAGGTGTGCGATATGTTCAATTGCTGCGAACGCCGGTAAAAACGATGAATTCGGATCATCAGCAACACTTGCCCTGGCAGCAGCAATATTGTCGACTGAGCTTGCATTATGATGCTGCGACATCAGCAACGCTTTCACTCTCTTCAAATTCTTCACCATTTTACGGATTGCTTGCGTAGTCGGTCGATTTTTACGACCATATTTAGCGCGCAATGCACGAAAAGTGGCTACGTTTGAATCGCCACTTTTGTAGTCAGTTTTAATAATTTTAACGTGTTGTTCGATTGTAAAGCGATACATTATCGTAAATGGCTTAGAAAAATGTTTAACCAGTATTAGGACACTTCGAATGACAGCTGTAGAAATGCCAGTGCTACCAACGTGAAGCCACCAAATGACTAACCCTGTACTAGAGAATCAATAAATTATGATAAATTACTTTTCTATTGCTTCTTGTTGTCAATCACATCAGCACTCTTCGTATAATAATCTAACGGTCAACCGAGTTTACGTCACCGCTCTAACTTATGTTCTTAGATTTAGAGAAGGCCTTTGACCGAGTCACCGAGACCGAGATGGTTGGTCTTAATATCAATTTCCAAAATAAAAGACCAAAATAATGCATACCGGTCGCTTAGCACATCAGCCAATTATTCGGAGACAGACGCCAATTGAGGAGGACAAGCAATTTAACTATCTAGGCAGTTTTGTATCGTGCGATGGGAGAACGGATCTAGATGGTAATAGCAGAATAAGTGAAGTCCGCAGCGCTTTTGGAATGTTGTCTTCAGTATGGGACTCCAGTCATATTTCCTCTCTTCGAATCCAATTTCAAATCCGTACTGCTGTATGCTTGTGAAACCTGGAAAGTCTCTCCATCTCGAGAAGATTACATTCATTTGTAAACTGCTGCCTTCGATACATTCTTAAGATCCGATGGCCGCAAATTATATCCAACCAGGAAGCTATTGAATGTTGAAATTAGACAGCGGAGGTGGCGCTGGATTGGCCACACGTTGAGGAGAACAAACGAGAATATCGCGAAGCAGTCCTTGGAATGGAATCCGCAAGGTACACCGCTAGTTGGTAGACGAAGAACAACGTGGAAATCAAGCGTATTGACCGAAGCAGCAACACAGTGTAAAACTTGGCCGCAGATCAAGAAGGATGGAGGAAGAGGTTTGTCGCAGCTGCTCTATGCCCCACCGAGGGCTTTAAAATGAAATGATAAACTCTGTTTTGTATTCGATTTCTCAAATTTAATAAAGTGTATTCATATAGCCATCGAGGGATACCACAGGGCTCTCTTCTGAGACCAATTCTTTTCTCAATTTATGTTAATGAAATTCTCTAAATAGTAGCATCGTATAGTATTCGAGTGTCGATATGAATGCTCGAGACATCCACCTTCATCAAAATTGGCCTCTGTGTATAATAGATAAACCCACAAACGCTATCAATAGATACTGATCTAGTTGGGATATCCACACGATCAAGAAAAAGTGGCCTCATTCTAAGAAGCCAAGTCCAAAATATATCCTTTTTATTTTGCTGACGTAAGGCACTTATAGACGGGTTTTAATAGGACATTGAAATTGGGCACTCATAACAAAGCCATCGGTAGCAAAGTATACCATAGTTAACGTTAGGTGAGGATGCACATTACCCAACTCCTTGATGTAGGAGATTGCTTATTGCAGTATTAAATAATACTTACTTACTTACTTACCGGGCTCCCTACCCGTAAAGAGTCCCTGCCTGAGATACGGCAGCCTTCCACCCTCTGCGATCCGAGCACGCTGCTTCCAGTTGTCCAGACCAAGTGCTCTGGCATCCGCGATGGCTTGGTCTTTAAAACGGAGGTTCGGTCTTCCCTGTCGTCTCGAACCTGGGGGCTGGGATTCGATGATCCTCTTGGCTGGAGCGTTGTTGTCCATTCGCTCGATGTGGCCGACCCAATGTAGTCGACGAGTTTTGGCTTTTCAGACTATATCCACATCTTGGTACAGCTCATAGAGTTCGCGGTTGTATCTTCTTCTCCATTCGCCCTCCTCGCACACAGGAAATATCCGTCGAATAATTTTTCTTTTAAAGGATCCCAGTATTAACTCTCCTTTCCTGCTTATCGTCGCACTCGGCGCCGTATAGCAGAACTGGCAGGATAAGGGTTCTGTAGAGCATGCAATTTGTCTTTCGAGTTAGGAGTTTTGAAAATGTTTGAAGCCAAACCGAAGTAGCAGCGGTTTCCTAGGGTAAGTCTTCGGCGGATCTCCACCAAGATGTCATTTGTGGAGTTGATGTTTACCCCGAGGTAGATGAACTCCTTAACTACCTTAAAGTTGCTCTGAAGAAATCACAGTGACATTTTGTCCTAGTCGGTGGACAGATGATTGTTTGTTTGTTGATAGCATATTCTTTGTATTGTCTTCATTCACTTTAAGGCCAACTAAATTCGCCAACTACAGCGCTGAATGGCTCCACCACGGCACGCTGGGAGCATCCGAAGATGTCTATATCGTTCGCATATCCCAGTGTTGACACCTGCTCGATTGAAGAAATCATACGATTCCGAATCCGGTTCATGTTTGAAAGAGTTCAAATGAGCTGCTGCCAAACTCCTGTCACGCGACACATCTGGATCAGTTTTGACGGGATCCCGAATTCGGCCATCGCCACAAAAAGCTCCTGACGATGAATGCTGTCATATGAGCCTTTAAAGTCGATGAAGAGATGGTGTGTCTCGACTTGAAACTCGTTGGTCTTTTCCAATGTGATTTAGTGTGAAGATTTGGTCTACAGTTGATTGGCCGGGTCGGAAGCCAAACTGGTACGTGCCGATTAGTGTGTTGCAGAAAGGTTTGAGACGTTCACACAGTACGTTGGATAGGATCTTATAAGCGACATTAAGCAGGGATATGCCTCGATAGCATTAAATAATACCGTGCTTTATGTGACCAACTTTGGAGGATTCGTTACTATTCCAACTTTATCAATGACATGCCTACCTGACCACCTTCTCCAGTATAAATCTCTTCAAAATCGCTTGATTTGAATGCAAGCATAGTATTTTGTGTCACTTGCTTATAAAACCATTTTAGCATCTTGAATTTCAAGCCACCAATTCTTGAGGGAACTCCCTTACGAGTGGCTAAGAGTGCGAAATACCTTGTAATGATCCTGGATAGCCAACTCAATTGGAAACTAAATTTAAATGAAAGAATAAAGAAAGCAGCTAATGCTTCTTACCCATGCAACCGCATCTTTGGCAGGAGGCGAGGAGACCAAATCCAAAGCTAATCCTGTGGATGTATACGGCGATAGTGCGGCAACTACTCACATATGGCAGCGTAGTCTGGTGGCAAGTCATGGACAAAGTGACCAATCTTAAGCCAATGACAAAAATACAAGGACTAGCATGTATAGGGACAACCAGTGCGTTGAGAACTACGCCAACTGCTGGACTGGATACCTGTACTCTTCTGCAACCAAAAGTGCTTTAAAGATAAGTCAAACTAATACTTGGAATCCTGGTCCTGCACAGATGTTAAGCAAATACGTTGGAAACATTGTCAGTTCTGATTATATGTCTTCCCAAATGGACTTTAACAGACCATTCTCCTGCTCCTTCCCGATTGGAGAGGAATAGGACAAGAATGAACCCAAGAAAAGTAAATCGTCATCCATCTACACAGATGGATCTAAGATGGACTGTGGAACCAGTGCCGGAATATTCTCGGAAGAACTAAAGCTACACTGTTCAACCAAGCAAGGTTCTGGCGAACGCGGAAGCGGCCCATAGGTTAGGTTATCTTATATGGGTTTGGCATTAAGGAATAGTTCCTTCCTGCCACACTTAGGTCCTTGTGGACTCATTGTGATGCCCTTAAAAAGGTGGCATATGCCGGTATTGTGGCTTTCCTTAAGGTTCTTTCTCTCCGCTCTCCGATGTCTCTAGATGTCCGATGTCCAATGTCTCTAGATGTCTCTAGAAATCTGCAAAGATTAGAGAGTGAGACATCTGATAATTCCTCAATGTCTTTGAAGAAGGAACTTCCAAGTGTTCTATTCCTAAAGTGACGGAGGCCCGGGCATTGACAAAGATAGTGAGGGGTGTCCTCGTGGAGCTCTTCATCGCCGCAGCCTCTACAAAAGTCGTCATTCTTGAGATCTAGTTTCATCATGTGGCCTTTCAGAAAATTATGACCAGTTAAAGCACCGACCAGCTTGGACAGTGACTATCTTTCGTACTGCAGGAGTTTTTTGGTTCCGTTCTTATTATAGTCTGGCCATAGCTTCCGTGATATCTCACAGGTGGTTAGAGATTTCCACCTATTGTTGGTGGTGAAGGTTTCTTTAAGAATGGGTATGTGACTGGACCAAAGGTGAGATGCCGCTGCCTCTCGTCTTGAGTAAGTCATAACCTCGAAATCTGATGGCAGCCAGTGAGCAGACATCGGAAAGGAATCCACAGGAACTTTGTTCCTAAGACTGTCATACGTGATGAAGCGGCCTATAAGGTATCACTGTTGGCAATACCACGAAATAATGTTGACATTTTCATTGACAGTCAGGCAGCTATAATAGCAGTTTTTGCTATTGAAATAAAACCCAAGCTAGTTCAATGCTGCCGTAAGGCTCTCTGCTCGCAGCACGCCGTAAATCTCTGCTGGATCCCTGGACATAGTGACTATGCCCACAATGAGAAGGCCGACGAGTTAGCAAGGTATGAGTCTGCAATGGAACATCTGATAGATCACTTCAGTCGATCGATTAAGCCAACCACTCGGCGATCTTAGAAAACGAGTGGAGAACAAGATTCGTATGAAATCTAACAACAGGTGGAAGAACTAAGTAAATACTTGTGAAGTATCGAGGAAGCTCTGACCGAACCATCAAACTTCTATAGTTTGACAGGTCATCATTGTCTAAGCTGGTAGGGCCCTAACGGGACATAACTTCCTAAGAAATCATGCAATGAAATTAAACCTCAAAGAGGTTCATGAGGGCACACCTCACTTCCTCTGTCACTGTCCGATGGACGGCGTTGGGTAAAGGGACACCAAGCCTAACTATCTCTAACACCAATGGCTAACCATTATCACAATGGGTCCACGATGACCTAAATGGGGCATAGCGGAATAGACCTGCTCTGCCGACCCGTAAACCTAACCTAACCAGCATCTTAAAAGAGTGTGATTTATGGCCCCACTGATGTAAATAAGGACAAATCATATCCGGTGCTTAAAAATTAGCCACACTCGCCTCTCATATAATAAATTTGAATCACTCATCCGCCATAAGAGTATAATCCAACACGATTTGAACTTAGAATAAGAGCTTCCGTGATTGTACCGATTCATTAGATACATTAACAATCGCAGATAAATTTGAATAGCTCACTAACAGAGTCATCGATTTCGAAAACCATTATGCAAACATTATATTAATGGCAATGAGTAATGAACCAAGATGGAGGAGTAGGCAAAAGTGAAAGAAAATGGTTAAATGGACGAGTAGTCATTGCCTGCTAATGGACTCTGAATTGCTAAACTTTTCAACTGTCCGAAGCGAAAACTTGTTCCAAGGATTGTTGACCCGTGTGTGTGAGTGTGTGTGAGTGTGGGTTTGTTGAAGTTAGAAGAATTACCGTTGATTTATTAATGGAGAATGATAAGATCTTTTACTGTGTTTATTTTCTTTTTTTTTTTTTGCATGTGCGTGTGTATCTTTTACAAGGGTCTGAGATATGGAGCAGTAAATGTGCGCTAAGATGTTAATTTGATTAGTGAGTGGGATTAGCGTAATTGAGATAATTTGCTTGTGTGCTGGTGAGCTTTGCTAGGATGGTGGTCGTTCATTTGAACAAGCGATTGAAATGTGCGAAAAGTATAGCAGGTTAGGTACTTAAAAAGTCGTTATAAATGTTATGCCAAAAATTATTGCAACTAATAAATTATTTCATAACATTCCCACGTATTAACAATGATAAAAAAAGTTGACCTAACTGACCAAACCGCAAATGACAGAGTCATAAAACTTGATAAGTTCAAATTTTGAACTCTATAGCTAGACGCGCAGTATGAAGAGATGTTTGGGTAGGGGCGCAGATTTTTCCCAATCCAAAAGTTAAATTCAAAAGACAAAATGATTTGAGAGTAATAATGCTGTCAACTCCATCCCAGACTAGGTTAGAAGGTGACTAACTTCGCGGTGTTCAGTGAATTTGTCTACCTGGTCACTGCTGTGATAAAGCCCTCTCGATAAGACCAAGGAGATGCTGCACAAAACTCTTATCGTTCCGAGCTTGCTCTATGTTGCGAGGCAAGGATACAACCAAGAAGTGTACAGCGACTTGGCCTCTGGTAAAAAAAACTACGTATCCAGCCCGTAAGATATTCAACGAGAGACAGATCTCATCTCCGGTGGCGTGACCAATTTGAGGGCGATAAACGAATTCGTATACAAAATTGTAGCCAGCAAGCTAGAGATCTAAAAAGCTTTCGAAATCTATTAATTGTATCCTAACTCGTTATTTTTTTTCGAATTTCTGAAAAAAAAAATTCTTCGCGTTTTCTTTAGAGCAAAAATAGCAAAACGGTATCAATAAATTTTTCATAAAGGTCCTAGTTCTCCCAAAACATCATATTCCCATATGGCAACGCCAGGATCGATATGGTCCACGTCTGTGCGAACATAGAAAATTAACGTTTTCGTAGGTACTAAAAACTCAATTGAATAGAACGTCTTTTCCTTATATTTTATTTACTTTTTATTTATTTAATTTCAAATAGATTTTACAAGTGAGGTATCATGTTTAGATGAATGAGCAGCTCTCTAATGACAGATCCGCAGTTTGATAAGGCTTAAAACATTGTAAGCAGAGGCCTTTATCGCACTTTGAGCAAGGAGTTCGTACAATCGAAGTAAACAGATCGCCATCACAGCGTCTGGAAGACTATTTTTTGCGAAGACTATTAGCTAATGAACCGGCTTCCGATTCGCTTGCAATAATAAATTGCGATTTCACGTTTAAAACGTTTCTGTGACATACCCGAGTCGACACTGCCATGCATTTTCCATGCATGCAACAATAAGAGACGTAAAAATTCAGCTCCTCCACTTTTTCCACGATATCCGATTCGGCAATCAGAAACATTCTGGCCGAATCTGTTGACATCACACATGTAATGGTTATACTCTGACACCACAAATGGTCGACTGACTTTAACTTTCTTTCGAACTTCTCTGGAATAGCGCGATGCAACAGATATTGGTGTGGATCCAAAAGTCATATACATTTTTATGGACATCCGCATTGCTTTGAGCAATCCCAGATATCCTGAAGCAATTCATTGTCCATAAATTTCTCAAACTGCTCGTGTGGTTTCAAATTATGGCAGTCCTACTAATTTGATTGTGAAAAAATCGGTAAAATAGCGCAAGACTCATCTTTTGACCAAGTGAATGTTGAATTCATATTGGCAAAAGACAGTTGGAGGTAGATTGCTGAACATATGATTGATGGTGTCTCATGGGATACGTATGTCGTTACATCGGGTAAACTGATTGTTAAATTCGGAGATGAGTTATCCAAAGCACTCGCTAAAACACTATCGTTGAGAAGTTTCTTCGAAATTCTTTCCGAGACCGCCAAAGTCTTCAAAAGGTCGGCCATTTTCAAACACGTTTTCACAACCCGATCGCAACTGCGCTAGGCAAACATTGTCAGGAATACCACATTCTAGTTATTAGCATCGTCTTCTCCGCTCAAATCACCTTTATTCTCTGGTGGTTGAATATAATAAGGTGTGTAAGTTATTTAAAAGATTTATAATATTTAAGATATTTTTTTCACGAATGGAAGGGACCTACAGTTTAATGCACATTTCAAATGGCAATTAATTTTTGAGAAGCTTCTCATGGCAGTTCTTACTCTTGGATGTTTGTCAGACGCTTTTTTCACTTCTTTGGAGAAGTTATGCTTTGGGTCCTGTAATGGCAAATAGGCCTATTGGCTATTTTACTTTGATATTTCCTGTATTTTGCAAAGCACATTTTTTCTTCTTGCTTAACGAATACTTATTAAATAAAGTCCACGGCTGGATCATACGACGATAAGTTCTTTGTATACCAATGACAAAGTAGCACAGTGCCTTCCTTAAAGAAATTCCTATGGACGTTGGTCTTGATATAAGCGACGTTGATCAGGTCAAGAATATGAAAAGTTGAAGATTCAGTCATTAGCGAAGGACTAGAATGTACAGACACAGGTGATCATTTATTTAAACAACGTCGGAGACAAGACAGAGCCTTGAGGGACACCAGCATTTATTTTTAGACCTAAAGCCATCTTAAACAACTTGAATTGAACGGTCCAAAAGGTAATTTCTAGTTCAAATTTCGGCAAATGTTTTTAAAATATTAAGCGCAACGGCCTTACTTCCACTTCCATTGTGAATAGATTGGCTCCACTTTTCGGTTAGATATTTCATCAAATCACCAGTGGATCTGTTGCTGCGAAAACCGTACTGCCAGTGATTAAGAAGTTTTCGGGATTCAAGATTTCATGACCTTGGAAAGAAGAGACCAATTGATCGATAGGAGGAAGGGAGCTAAACAAGTGCAGCCTTGGGTTCTCTCCTCCGAAAGATTTCTGAAATGTAAGACTGATAGAAAAGTTTACGCAGAGGTCTTGCCAGCTCTTCAGAACGTTCTGGACTAGCGGATTTGTGTATGTTGGTACGGAAGAGGAGTTTCACAAAAAAAAATCTAAATTTAAAAATATATATAACTTTCTTTTTGTGATCGACTTTAAGAGGAGACAGATCTCTTGGGTTTTACTTGGCCATTTGCGTAAGTGACACGATTCTCCCTATACAGCCTTAAATAAATAGACTGTTTTGCAGAATTAAGCGTCATCACAAATAAAAAAAATTTAAGTCGTATTTCAACAAGTCACAAACAAAGAAAAAATTAAATCTATCAAAATCGATAGAGTTTTTTCGTATACTGACTGAAGCTTAAAGGACAGGTAAATGTTTTTTTTTTGCAAACTACCACCCTATGGTCTTCACTAATTCCGAATACATATATGTAGGCATTCAGGTATATAAAAAAGAAGCAAAAAACTCTAAAAAAACAACACTTTACGTGTTTCAGCGACCCCTAAGTCCCCATCATTTCAAAGAGAGGAAAATCAAACGCTAACCAGTGAAAAGCCCCTCAAAACCCTTCGGCGCAGTCGTTCATCGATCGGGAGCGTAAAATACACGGTGTATCGGTCATAGGTGAGTCGGTGGTGCGGTTAAGTTCGGGGGGGGGGGGGATTGTGACCGGAAAACAAGTGTTTGGTATTTTGCTACCCAAGTAAGGATACCGGTGTATACTGTGTCGTAATAGCTATGCTGAGCGGTGATTTGGAAGATGATCTATTCTAATACTTACCTGAGTGCTTTACCTAAAGAAAATTAAAAAAAAAGAGATAGAAAAGAAACGAAAAAAAACTTAAAATAAGAGGAAAAAATCTAAATTCTATAAATAAATTTTTCTAACTTGCCTGAAATTACAATACGTAAATTAAATTAATTTGTGATAGTGAGTTTAGATTGTAAATATTATATTTTTTTTGTTTGAATTATCACCAAGTGAAATTTGGTACAGAATTGGATACCGCAACCACGTGGGACATTGTGCACAATTTCCAGACGGACAAGGGTGAGTTTTTGTTTTTATTTTATTTATTGGTAGTTTGATTATTTCCTACCACCTTTATGTATATTTATAAAAATAAAACAACATCTACTTATCTTAAATTAAAAATTTGCTTAATGTTGTAATTACTTACTTAAATTAAATAAACCTAGCTAAGATAAATTAATGAACTTAACTCTAAACTAAATCTAAGCTAAAATGATTATCGGTAGGGAAAGATTTTAAGCATTAAAGTAGCATAACAAAATGCCGCGCGTTTAATTTTATTATGGGATGGAGTGTGATGATTTTCCAAACTACGTCGGGAAGTGAGGTTCAGTAAATCGGTCTAATATTAATTTAGGGGCAGCTCTAAGCAAAACGAGTACTCGAGCTGCCATGGTGCACTTCAGTGCAAAAGGGGTGGGTCAAATGTACTCTAGGCAACATTACATCTAGTTGCCCGCGAACTATAGGGAAGAGGTGTGGGTGATGAATAGTGTCCGTCCGGTATTGACAGATGAATCTTGGCATGAAATATATTTTCTTTTTTTGTTGTGTCTGGTACTTGCGGATCAAGAACCACTTCCATCCGACGTTCCTAGCCGCGCGTATGCAAGCATGTTAAGTGATGATCCGTGCAAGTAAATCAGAGTAGTGTAGTAGTCAACAATGTTAAGATCTTGAAGCACAATCTGGAATTGTTGAGCTTGCTCCAAAGTGTTTAACGTCAACTGGAATGCCATTGCAATTAATTGTCGCAACGCAATAGCTGATGATGAGGCCAAATTCTTTATTTATTTCATTGATAGCTTTTCCAGATAGAGTCACAACATACTTTTCCTTTCTGTCTTAATCTCTTTGTCGTGTTGGAAGAATTATATTTAGTTGAAATCATGAAGTTGAATTCTTCCGCAAGGTAAAAAGTTAGTTTGTTCTGGTATCTCAACTGTAGATAACTGAATACTTTTTCAGCAGTTTATAATATAAGCAAATTATTCCCGAAAATTGAATTATTTTGTAGCCTAAGAACGTTCATTGCCATCGCTGTATTCCTTTTTTTCTAAGAGATTGCATCAGAAGTAGTACACTTAACCCTTACCCAGGTGCTTATTGCAAACTTGAAGTTTGCCACTTGTCGCCTTTCATCGCAACAATTATTTTGTAAACTTCTGGTCTTATGTTTTTTTTCGATGTTATCGAATTTAATTTGTACTTTTCTCTTTGTCTCTATTACGACATCCAAAAAGTAGTGACTTTCTTGACAAAAGTCATCTTCTTATGAATTAATTAAAAATAAATGCCATCCATCTACCTCCAAGCGTTGGCATAGCTACTTAGTATATCAAAGCTAGTTAGGTAACATAAACAACATTTTATTTATATCTGTGGTAGGATAATTGGCTACAAAGAACTAGGTACTTCCCTTGCAACCTTTGAAAAGACTTATTGCGTAAAAGAGTTATTTTTCAGAAGAAGTGCTTAAGAATTAAACCAACAAATACATACATATGCATGTGTATGAAGAATAATCATCCAAGTGAAAATGTGAATCGAAAGTTAACACGTGACTAAAGCTTTGTTGAATGAAATTTATGAGAATATCTTACTCCTAAAGGTTACTTAACTCGTTTAAAAATTCTAGTTATTCTACTCTAAATATAGTTCCCCTATCGAGTAGGATATTTCTTACCATTTGTCACAAAAACAAGGCTTACTCCTTGCGATATTTTTTCATACTCAAGAGAATGGAAAGTATAACTCTTTACAAGTAATAAAGTCTTCATTATATTTTAATCAAAAAGGTACTTACCTTGTTGTTAAATAAAAGCTATTTAATAAGTCCTTAGTTTACTTTGTAAGCATCCCTGGGACCAAACCAGAGCCCTGGCCTATACGCAGTATGTAGGAAGTTTCGTCGATGACAGAAAGTATTTTCCATTTTTGCTCTTAAAAAAACAGGGTGGGCGGCTACCACGCCCCCTGGATGGAAAATCAGTTATGTTCGATTTTTCCATTTGTTTACACTGCAAATCTAGACTATGCCAGATTTCCATAGTTTTGACTATTATGGACCTTGTAACCAAGAAACTCTAGCTTTGTTGTAAACGAATTTAGAGGGAGGGGGGAAAGGTAAAAATGCAAAGCGTTTTTTCTCGTCAATGCCAAAGTTCCAAGAGAGTAGAGAGCTGAACGGCTTCAGCTGGTCAACATAATCGGCCTACTGAGCGTACTATTCGCAACACCATCACCCATTTTAAGACCCAGCATTCATTATTGGATAATATTCGACCGAATAGATCACGTCCAGCACGCTGTGAAGAAAATATAGCGGCCGCAGCTGAGAGTGTACACGAAGACCGTCTAGAGTCGATTCACCGCAGCAACTCCGACTGACGTATGGAACGACTTGGCGCATTTTACGTCAAGATCTTAAATTGAAAGCGTACAAAATACAGCTTGTGCAACAACTGAAGCCGCTCGACCTTCCCAAGCGACATCGCTTCGCTCTATGGGCTCTTGAAAAGTTCCAAGAAGATCCGAACATTTCGGTGAGCACATAATTTCACGTTTTGGGCCGGTCGATTGGCCACCAAGATCGTGTGATATCACACCGTTAGACTTTTTCCTGTGGGGATATGTAAAGTCAAAAGCTTATGCCGACAAACCCGCTTCGATTCAGGCCTTGGAGGAAAACATCACGCGTGTCATTCGCCAGTTACCAGTCGAAATGCTCGAACGAGTGATCGAAAATTGGACTCAACGGATGGACCATCTGTGACGTAGCAACGGTCAACATTTGATAGACATAAATAATTAATATTTCAAAAAATAAATGCCAAAGAATGTTCTTTCAAATGATAATAAACATTCTCCATTAAATTTGAATTTTCTGTGTTGTTTTCTTTAAAAAAGTAGGGAACCTCGAAATGGATCACTCTTTACAACCACCTTATCCGCATATGCAACCACTTTGATTCCGTCTCTCTCCATCCCCAACAGAATTTTGTTTAGGACCATGATCCATGAGAGAGGCGAGACTACTCGAACATGCCTTTAAGACTGTGGGACATGATTTAGTAGGATACAGCTTCTAAAGATCACGATGAGCCAAGTAATCAGTGCTCCCTGAAGCTTTTGCAACATTATAAGCACGATGCCGTCTCGACCCGGTGACTTAAAAGGAGAAAAACTATTATTTGCAGTGCTAATAACTGGTGTCCAAGTATTTTGGATTCCCCATAACCAAGTAAAATTTGGGATTTAGGAGCTTAAGAGCTTATACGTGCATTTTTTTTTAAATAATCTTTAAAGGGTGCAGAATGTCTTGAAATGATTTCTTTTCTTTCAAGATGTAAGATTTCAAAAAGCTACACTAAAAGGACAAGGTGTGGAAGGGGAGGAGTCATCAACAATTCCAACAATTTATCAATCTACCAATGAGTTGCTTTGAGTTTTTATATACTTATCCCCACTTTACTATTGACAATCGCTTCCGGTGGTACAAAAGAAAAATTGTTAAATATCTTCAAAAGTTCAACTTGTTACTTCGTGGTAAGTACAACTCCGAAATGCTGAATATTAGCTGAATATCCGCAAGTTTTCGAAATAAATATCTTCTTGCTGCTTTTACTAAACACAAACCACCCACCGATTAGAAGTAAGTAACTTTCGAAAGTAGATAAAAACAAATGCCCCGCATCTGGAGGAAGTTATCTAACCATGACGAAGCACATGGTATCTTCTTCGAACAGTTTCAATTTCTTTTTGGCGGATATCTTGATCATAAATTAAACACGTAATGGGTACACAATCGCTGGTGGATGAGCTCCATCCGAACCGACTACCTTCGACCGCATAAAATAAATCGAAACGAAACGTCAGTAATGCCACACCCACACCTTTAGCCCCTAGAATTAGATATAACTCGCCTCATTCATTTCTCAGCGCTCAGTTCTCGCACATCCATTGATAAACCTACCCCAACCACAAGCAGATTACCAAAGAACAATCTCATTCCCACTCGATAAGCATGACCACGTTTCACGTTCAAAAGATTTTGCTTTGTTCATTTCATTTCAGAGTATTTTTTTTTTTTTTGTTCCTGTTCGAATGGATAAACAAAAAGGAAAATTAAATAAAAAATCGCACGAAAAATCGAAAACAAACCAAGAAAGCAAAAGCAATCAAATAAAATAAGATTGAGCAAAAACACAAGCCAGCCAGATACTTGTTAGAAGGGTATCGGTCTGGGCGCGAAGGCGAGGAGGCTAGGAGGCGGTCTCTGGCAGTATTAATGGCGATGGTCATGGTGGTAGTGGTACTGGCGTGGCGATGACGATGACGATGGCGATGGCGAGACGGCAAAGAGCCGTGACAGTTGCCTGTGTGCCGCGTGCACATTGCATCGAAAACGTTCGTCGTTTCAATGGAACCAGCGGAGAGGAGAGGAGCTCGCTCAAGGGTCTACTCAAAATCACTGCAGTAGAAAATTAGAATTTTGTTTCTGTTTCATGCATAAAAATGAGCAAAAATGACTCCTCATAGCCATGGGATCGGATCGGCTATCCTTCGTTTTATCCGTTGGTTTTGTTTCTCTGTTTCTCTCGCTCGCGCACAATCAAGATGCAAAAATGAATATCTCCTTATGCGCTGCTGTTTGTAATCGTAATGGACTCGAGGATTCGCTCCTTGTTGCGGAAAATGTTTTATGTCCTCTTGTTGGTTGCAAATCCAAACCGATAGACATTTTATTTTTCTCTAAATCATATTTTCTTCTGATGAGTCAGTTTTTATTTTTTTTTTTCGTTCGAGGAGAAGAGATTTCGAAGAGGCAATTTAACACATAGCTGCCGACCGGAAGAGATTGTGTATTTACTTTTTTTTTTTTCTTTTGCCTAGATAAGCGGATATCCTATGGAGCAGGGTTTAAGCATGACTTTTTCTTTGCTAGTCTAGTGCATGCTCGTGCATGCATAGAATAAGAATAAAAACAAAACGGAAAGTCACTTAAGGTTGCCAATGAAAAGGGAATATATCCGGGGGAGCTTAACAGACCTTTCATGATCCTAGCTGCAGGGTGTTGTTTTTCGTGACCAAAAATTGGAGGAAACTTACTTCGAGTATTTTGTTTGCACGTAATAGATAAATTCGAGGAAATATTGCAACTGAAAGTCAGAACCGGAATATGGTACTACACCGCATCGGGGTTAAATGCATGTGAAGGTTGGTTGGTAGGAAGATGTAGCGGTTTGGCGGTTTGGAAAGCCAACCCAAGTATCGTTTTTTTTACTACAACCCTTTTGATTTGGTTGTTGATTTTGTGTATCTAAAAGGAAAGTCTAGATCTGACCTGTGGAATTCAGGAAGTATATTAGTTCCTTAAGACTATTCTTCGAAAATTAATCGATACTCTTCTTTGTCTGGCCACAGCCAGTTGCGGACTGGCACATACGTAGTGAATGAGAGCTTCTCTGATGACCTTCTTAATTGACGATATCTTTCCGCGTTCTGTTTACAAATTCGGTTGTTTTTGCTTTGCTTCTCCCTCTGAGGTTGGATTTTTTGGAGGTGACGTTGGCATGACTGCTTCCAACGGAATGTGAACTTGTACCGTAAGTAAACAGCCTAGAGCTGTTGACGCAATTTAAGAAGGAATTTTGGAAATCACTTTAACTCACTAACTGAATGCCTGGCCTAGCTGGCCTAGTGTTAACAGAAATTTGTCTAAAATATCCAACTAAATATTATCTATATTATTGAGTGCCGATCTGCCACCCGACGCGTGCACACACATTGTTTTTTTGTAATCGCTCCGCGGTCAGTTTTCGCACAAAATAAACTAAAAAAGTGTGCAAAAAAAACAAACGCTAATCGCGCGCGCGCTGTTAAAAAAGCAAAAAAAAAAAAATTTCAGTGCAGTGATAATGAAAAAAAAAAAAAAAAGTGTATTGTGTTGGGGCATTCCTTCTGGTCTCACTCCCTATCGTTTGCTGCTGCTTTGCTTGGCTATAGCGAGTGTCGTATATTTATGCGTGCACTGGCTATGGCTGGGTAAAGCATCATTTGGCGAATAGCGGGTCGCGTTGTGTAGATTTTGTTGGTAGACCAAAGTAATTCATTATAATGGCATAACACCTGCAGTGATTTCTTTTGGAAAGCTGACGTCAGGATCTACACGGTACGGCCCAGCTTAGTCGGGGTTGAGTTTTTTTGTGTTTGTTTTTTGTTTTTTGTTATGTGAAGGAATTTCAGGGTAGACGTGAGCAATATTCGTGGGTTAAGAGCGAATTTTATTTCATTGTACGCCCACATGAATCTCAATAAACCAGCTGTTTTGGCACTAGATGAAACACAGGACAGCATTGATTCTGATCTAACGGAGTTTAGCCTGCCTGGATTTAACTTAGTGCCATTATTCTTTTCCCATCGCGGTATCGCCGTTTATATACGTAGTGATGTAGCCTACCAACTTCTGCCTCAATATGGCCAATGTTCCAATCCGGAATTTAAATATATTTGGCTAAAATTCCATGTCCGAAGGCAATCAATCCACTACTGTTTTATTTACAGAAGCCCTAACCAAGACAGGCATTCAACTTATAATGAGTTTGATGCACTGTCTGATTCCATAACCAGAATTGTTACCCTTTATCCTCATACTGAAATCGTCATTGCGGGCGATTTTAATATACACAATTCAAGTTGGCTTCGACATTCTGGACAGACAACACCCGAAGGAAGGTTTGTTGAGATATTTGCTGAGGTTAATAGTTTAACCCAGATTGTAAATGAGCCGACACGGATACCGGACATTAGCGGTCAAAACGCCAACACTCTGGACTTGTTTCTTACCTCTCACCCTGATAAATACACTTTAAATGTATTATCGCCTCTAGGTTCGTCAGACCATTGTATCATATCGGCGAATTTCTCGTACTCCAGCCACACAGTTAAAGAACAAGCTCCTAAAAGAACCGTATGGCAATACGAGAAAGCCAATTGGGAAGCTTTAAACGGTTTCTTTAGGAGTTTTAACTGCCGCTGCCGATATGAATACAAATTTAATTCACCTGGGTATGAAACGCCTTATCCCTAACAGGATAAAGTGTATAAGACCTAAGGAAAACGCATGGTGTGACTTGAGCTGTAAAGAAGCTATCAGGGCCAAAGAGGTAAGTTTTCGGTCATTTAAGGCCAACCCAACTGAGGAAAACCGAAAAAAGTTTAAACGAGCCAGAAATGACTGCAATGCTTATATTAATCGTGTCAAATTCTCCTACGACCAAAAGTTGAGGCAAAAAATACTACAAAGTCCCTCCGGTAGTAAAAGCTTTTGATCGTTTGTTAAGAATATTAAAAATTCGGCCTCGTCATCTATCCCGACACTCATTTACAATGACATCCCAGCTGTCAGCTCTTCGGATAAAGCCAATCTACTTGCTGCTCATTTTGCAGCTAGCTCAACGCTGCCAGATTGTGCTTTATCTCCACCTGTAGTCGAGCGCGTAGAACACTCCATGGGAAAAATCCACTTTCCCACCCGTACTGTGGCAAGAGTACTTCAAGATCTCAACATTCACAAATCCGCTGGCCCAGATGGTATTTCCCCTATAGTTCTGAATAGATGTTCTTCCACGCTAGCAAAACCACTGCGTAAGCTTTTCTATCTGTCCTATTCTTCAGGGATCTTTCCGAGAAGATGGAAAACAGCATTTGTCCAGCCTGTCCCAAAAAAAGGCGAATCTTCGTCTCTCCGTCCCTCCTTTCCAAGGTCATGGAAACGCTGATAAACCGTCAGCTTATGAAATATCTTGAATCGCGGAAACTTCTTAATGACCGGCAGTACGGTTTTCGCGGCAACAGGTCCACTGGTGATTTGATGACTTATCTAACCGAAAAGTGGAACCAATCTATTTACCATGGTGGTGAAAGCAAGGTCGTTGCGCTTGATATTTCAAAGGCATTTGACAGAGTTTGGCATCAAACTCTCTTGTCGAAAATGCGTGCATTTGGGATCGATGTTACCCTTCTTCAATGGATTAGAAATTTCCTTTCGGACTATTCAGTTCAAGTTGTTTTGGGCGGTTTCAAATCTGCAACTCACCAAATAAATGCTGGTGTTCCCCAAAGCTCTGTTTTGTCTCCGACTCTCTTTCTCATTTTTATCAATGACCTCCTGTCTGTCACTTATAATCCAATCCATTCCTTTGCTGATGACAGTACCCTCAGCTTTACATATTCGTTTCCTGGGCAACGCCCCTCATCTTCGGGCGTTGAACTGGAACGGCAACGTATCAGCTCATTGAATTCCGATCTTGACAGCATTCTTAAATGGGGTAAAACTAACAGAGTGGAATTTAATGCTTCCAAAACGCAATGCTGTCTGCTATCATTGAAGCGAAACCCTTATTCTCTGCCATTATCCATGGATGGCACTTTCATCGCTGAAACCGAACGACTTTCCATTCTCGGTATGTGTGTTAATGACAACCTTCGTTGGAACGATCACATATTTGATGTCGCCAAAAACGCTGCAAAATGACTAGGCATCCTCAAGCGATGCAAAAAATATTTCACCCCTTCTGATCTTGCTAGAATCTACAAGGCGTTTATTCGCCCAAAACTTAAGTACAACGCTCATATCTGGTCTGGTGCACCAATAACATATTTGGAGCTACTTGACAGGATCCAAAAACGTGCGGTAAAACTTATTGGCGATCGAGTCATCATGAGATCACTTGACTCTCTTAGTCATCGTCGTAATGTCTCCTGCTTGTCATTGTTTTATCGGTACTTCCACCACAAGTGCTCAAATGAAATTGCCAGTTGCATTCCACCCCTACAGCAATTCAACCGCAATACTCGCCTTGCGAGGAATGCACATCAGTTTACCCTTAAGCCTGTTTTCGGACGTACTGTGAAATATAAAGATTCCTTTCTCAACCGTACAATACGAATGTGGAATGCTCTACCACGCTCTGTTTTTCCTTTGCATTATAGTTTACAAACATTTAAAACCAACGTGCATCGGTTTCTCCCTTTCTCTAATCCTTCATTTCCCTAATGCCCGCACTGTGTCACTTCATTATAAGGGTATCCAAAGTCCCTTTAGTGCGCGTACATTATAAAAAAAAAAAAATCCCGACCTGTACCACCTGAAAGTTTTTATTCGCTCTCCCACCTCTTGCGAACGTCTGACAAACATCCAAGAGTAAGGAATGTCATGAGAAACTTCTCAAAAATAAATTGCCGTTCGGAATCGGAATCGGCATTAAACTGTAGGTCCCACCATGGTTGGAGAAGGCTAGGCTTTAGGTCCTGTATGGGCCGTTAACGCCTAATATTTATTTATTTTTTAATGCCTTGAATTGTTCTTTCAACCGATAATAAAAATTGTAAGTTAACTTTCAAATTTATGTGTTTTCTATTACGTATAAACCAGCACTCCAAATACGATTCAAAATTGTATCGAGGTCTTGAGAAGAAAAACTCGTAATTCATACCTTTTTTATTTTGCCTCATAGTGGGAGAAATTCAACGATGATCTTGGGTTAGTTTTTTTATGGTTTGGTTCATGCGGGAACAGCAAATGCAAAGAGTGTCTTCAAAGTGGGCAATCTCGAACGATATTTGTTCTTCAAAAAATTCAATTTTGATAAGCTTCACATTATGTATGTGAGTATGTCCATCCAAACATAGTAGCAATTTTTATACTTTTCTGGAACATATTTACCGGAAAATCTATTAGTGGATGCAGCTTTATATATTTGCAAGATATTTCTTTAATTACTTCCATTTGAAGTGAAGGTATTGAAAGACTGAACATGAATTTTTGGTGAACTATCTCTGAAAATGACAGGAATATAGTGCACGGAGTGTATTCACATTTCTTGGCCAGATTGCAAAATATAGATGGAAAATATGTAAAAACTGTACTGCCTATGACCACAACCAATATAATTTCGAAATATTGTCATAGGCGGGAACCTGCCTGACGAAAAGCACTTTTTCCGATCGTAGCAAAGTAATTGCATGTGCGGGGCCTACCGCCTTTGGAAAGAACCAGAGTTGTAATCTTTTATCTCCGCGAAGCGTATTTATTTCGTGCCTATTTTTGGATTTCTTTTAACTTTAGTTTTTAAGGTTTATTTCGAGTGCAATTATGCGCTAGTTTGGGGTGGTATTTTTAGATTCGGTTTGGATTCGTATTTCATTCATTATTTCTCGGAGCCTAGAGCGTCCGCCACTATTAGATAAAATGCAGTTAGCTTAACTTTATGTATAGGTTCTTAATCTATATGGTTTGGGTTAAAGCTGTCCACGAGATTGATAACTTCGTGATGTTACCTCTATTAACAAACTCTGTGAGTGTTTTTTCTGTTGAAATTTTGCTTTATAGCTGCAATATGAGCTGCAAAAACTTTGCATGCGTACTTCCATAAAATTGGGACGCATACCAATGAAGTCGATCACGTCTTCACGTTCTTTCAGGTTACAAAGGTCCCACAAAGGTAGCAGCACGGGCGGTGCGGTATACAAACCAGTTCACCTCTTATTTAAAAGATCGTGCTATTTTATCGGTTATACGACCCGCCAGAATATAAGTTCCATTCAGCAGCTGGTAATATAGGGTCCGCCATTTAATGTTTTATGAAAATTGCTGCTGTGGCAGAAAGTGTGCGTGAAGCGCCATCAACATCAATTCACCGTCGTTCTCAACAATTGAACATTTCGGAGACATCAGTGAGACGAATTTTGCATAAAGGCCTTGGTATGACGCCATACAAAGTCCAATTGGTTCAGGAGTTGAAGCCAACTGACCATCCAATGCGTTTTCGCTTCGCTAAGTGGGCCTGCGATCGACTTAGAGAAGATGCCGATTTAGCCAAAAAATCATCTTTTCAGATGAAGCTCATTTTGATCTTGGCGGGTATGTAAGCAAGCAAAATTGTCGCATTTGGGGCACAGAAAACCCGCACGCATACATTGAAAAGCCCAAAACGAGTCACTGTTTGGTGCATAATCGGGTCATTTTTCTTCGAAAATGTGCAAGGAGTGGCCGTTACAGTCAATGGCGATCGTTATCGGGCCATGTTGAACGAATTTTTGTTCACAAAAATTGAAGAGGAGGATATTGGCAACATTTGGTTTCAACAGGACGGCGCTACGTGCCACACAGCCGAAGCTACACTGGATGTTTTGCGCCCTGTTTTTGAAGATCGCATTATCAGCCGCAGAGCTGATGTCGTTTGGCCACCGCGGAGCTGCGATTTGACATCGTTGGACTATTATTTGAGGGGTGCCGTAAAAGATAAGTGTTACGCCGACATGCCAGAGACAATTGACGCTTTAAGGGACAATATTCGTGAAGCCATTGGTGAAATACAGCTGCACACAATCGACAATGTGCTTAAAAATTGGACCGATCGTGTAGGCTACTGCATGGCCAGCCGAGGCAGCCATTTGAATGAAATTATTTTCCATTATTAACCGGAAGGATTGTATTTTCAAATAAAAAAAGAAATTTGAGAAAATATTCAGTAGTTTCTTTTTATAAACATTTTCAAAAAAAAAGAAAGTTATTTGGCGGACCCTATATAATTTATTGAGATGTTTGAGCTTCGGATACTAATTCTTCACATTCTTCTTGTGGCTTAGAGGGACCAGTTGATCATTCTCTAAAACAGGTAAATTGACGCCACAACGCGATGCTAAGTCTTCCCAGCTCTGAATGCATTCACCGCCATTGAGAAACATTTGGGTTAGCATAGCCTTACTAGTTGTATCTCCATAGCTTAAGCCACATAGGCGAGTGCGTGGTGCACCATGTAGTAAAGCCCATAACTTGATAAACTGAAGATTGGTTTTATAAAATAGAGAAAAATTTTTTGTACGGGCTCAAGAGCGCTATGTCCCCATACTTGTGCAGCGCAAGACAGAGTTGATGTTGCAGTAGCTCGAACAAATTTCCCTTATGACTTCGGCTAATTAAACTTTCAGCTTCCTGTTCATATTCATATTGGGCGTGATCAAAAAACCAAGAGAATTGTATTCACGCACAATCTCAATATTCAACTAGTTTTGATATTTACCGAGTCTACTTATCATTAACTGCATTGAGAAGGGAAATATATACGTATAGTCAAAGCCTTCATAATAATCCGCCGAAGTCAAAAGTGGGCGCTACACAAGCTAAAACTTGCACATTCTATAAATTAAATTCAAGCTGGGCGTGCTACTATTATGTGTTTCTAAAAATCAGCGAAGAAATTGGACGTTAAATACTTAAACATGATCGATTCAAAACTATTATAAGAATTCATTTCTTTATCGCATATCGATATCACTCCAAAATTTCCTTTTACTACTTTACTCGTGTAACGCTGAATGTGCGTACATCGATTTTGTTTTCAGTTTTATCTCTAATCGGAACTTTAATGATTGACTGATAAGAACGTCGGAAAGTATTTGGACTAATAGTTTTATGACGGGAAGTCGCGGGGGTTACTAAGCAGCTTTTAAGTGACTAAAGATTAAGATACTATTTTATTACAGTAATCAGACTTTTTACTGAAATACCAACGTCACGCCACGGATTATCATAATGAAATATGTAGGTAGATAATAAAAAATAGTTGCAAGTCACATTTTACAATTACATTCTCTTATCTGCACAGGGTGAGCTTTCTCAGTTCAATTTTTTTAAAAAATAACAGATATATTTAAAAGCTACAGTTTGCCGGGTGGACTATTACATACTCTCCTCATATTGAGTGGGTAACTGCCGTTAATTATCGATAATAAACCTCTTTTCTAGAGGGTGAGTAAAGTCAAAGATTCTTGAGGATCCTCCTCTAGATGAGTTCTGAAACTAAAGAACAAACTTTCCATCCTCTCTGTAATGGTTTTACTTCTTTTCTATCCCTCTAATCATCCATACTCCGGGCCGGATTAAGGTGCCAAACGACCCGTGCCGAGAATCAACTTGGTTGCGGGCTCAGTTCAAAAATAGCTGAGCCGTGAATATAGTATCCAGGTACCTGGCGACCACCTGATTAACTACCTTTATCTGCATGCTGCGGATCTCTATGCAGACGGACCTTCTTTCACCGCTAGCCGTGGGAATCACTTTGAATAATTCAACAACAAAATGCGACCGGTTCCTCCTATACCGATGTCACTCAACCGAAACCGACTTGTGACAAGACCGAGCTCAATTAGTCAACCCACTGTTGGTATTCGCACTGAGTTAAGGACCTAAATCCGTACTTTCATTGCTGCCAAAACACTAATTGTAAGAGGAAACTCCCTACTACAAAAGTTACTTCAGGCAGGACCCGCAAGGCAAGGGCTTACCGCAATAGTCCTCTTCGAGAAGGAACGGAGCAGTGCTATGGCGAACTTCGGAGATAATCTAAAGATCGAAAGGACCCTAGAGCTGAATGCGAGAATTAAGTGGGCCAAGTTGGTTATGAGCAGGCAAAAGACCAGCACAGATTCTACGTCTAAGCGACAAAGACTTGTGCAAGAAACCGCATCGGTTTCGACCTCGAAACTTCATCCACATCCGACCATCCGACAAACAATGACCCCAAGTAGTGAACTTTAAATCATGTAGTTAGAGAAATTTTTACTAATAATTCTGTCAAAAAAGGGGATAGTTTGGCTAAGAATGGTCAACTTAGCTAGTTTGTTTTCCTTTTTTAAAGAATTTTTATGGGTGCAATTTTTGGAGAAGCTAGGCTTTATGTGTCATTAACGCCTCATATTTCACAGCAGCCCAGAAAATGAGCTTCAGCCGAGGCTTGCAACCTGGAATAGGTAACCAGAGAGCGAGCGCACCTGAGTGATTCACGTATAACCATCACAATGCCAGCAACATCGAGCCAGGAGAAAATTATCCTGTAAAAACCGAACCGAATTATCTTCCAGCTATAGAAGAACGAATGCCGGAACCGAAAAAAATGCTAAAGAGGACCCTGTCACCGAAGCGCAGTAGTAGATAATAATCTTTGAGCTAGTTCTTTAGCAGCTGCGTTTAACATGTTGAGAAGGAGAAAAGAACCCAAGCCACACCAATGACAAACAAGTGTCTGCAGCTTAGAAGAAGTTGCAGAAGGCATCCTTTCTTCGATCACGGAAATACCAAAGCCAAACAAAATATAAGAAAGTAAATTTTTGAAAAAAATTAAGAAAATGTTGTTTTTCTTTTCTCTTTCTTAGGTAGGTAGGAAATTCTTAGGGAAATACTTCTTCGAAACTCTGGACGAAATAGACGGTACAAACTTCAAAGGCCTTTCCGGCTTTTGTGGGGAAATTGGTGTGTTTTAGGGAAAATGTTTAGGTTTCGATTTTTAAGCCGGTTGCCCAGGGATCGCGATGGGCCCACCTCGGTGCCCTGTGTTGTTTGATGGTTTTTACATCACACCCCTGTTTTCACCTAACCTAACCTAACCTTTCTCTTTCTTAAGGTGGTATTCTGGTCTAGAATACTATTATTTCAGGAGTAATAAATGAAAAAGCCTTACAGATTTTTAAACCTTATCCTAAGAGTTCTTAATTCGATTTTTTTTTAATTTCTAGAACAGAATACTAAGGGAGTATTGAACAAAGCTCCTTTCGGTAGTAAGCAACATGAGCTGTAGGCAATATATGCGCATGTTATATCACAAATGAAGGATGTTGACAAGTGTTGTTAAGTCGTGGGAAATTTACCTTTTTGTGGGAATTTTGATGGTAAAAAACCGTCTCGTGGGAAAAAGGAAAAAAGTAGTTCTAAAATGCATTTATGTGAGAAATGCCATTTGCTCAAATCCTTTTTTCTTTCACCTTTTAACCTTATTTAATCAAATTTCTACTACGTTATCTTATTTTAAGGAACTGAGCCTTCTATCTAGACTCGGTTAAAGTCACCGATATTTCAAAAAGAGAGCAAAGGCTGAAGACTGTGACAAGTTTGAAGTTGACAACGAGTGGCGAGAAGTAACTGGTGATGAAAATTTTTTGTTGAAAACCTAAAAAGTAGACGGAGGGAGATTTCATAAATTAAAAAAACATATTTTCCAAATTTTATGAAAGTTGTCAAATAATCTTTATCGTTACCTAATCCCAACGCAGAATACGACAATGTTTTCTATAGTAACGGACGTGAAAACGTTGTCAGATCCTTAGATAAAACTTTCTTTTCTTTTTGTTCACTCGCTAAAAAAAACCCGGGAATTTCGGTCGAACTGGGAGGGAAAAAAGGGCGAACAAAAAGATATGTTTTTGTGGGAAAAACCATTCCAAAGACCTATCAACACTGATGTTGGCTAATTCAATATGATTGAGATCATCATCATGCAGGAAATGCTTGACAAGGATATTCAGTCTGGTTCTTTTCATAGCAGCAGAGCAGGCTATAAAAGCAGCTTTGGCTATCTAAGCATACATAAAGGCTGTTTTTTTCAGATGTTGGTTTTTCGAATAGAGATAAAACTGAGATTTTGTGGTCAAATATCATTTATGTTTAGTTTGGTTTGCCATTTGAAAAGGTTGACAAATGAACAACGCTTTTTGTTTTTTGTCGGAGGTTGCTGCTATCCGATGGAGCGCTCAGACACAACTACAGGTCCATTGTACTACCATTCAGACACCTTACATTAATGTACTTAGTTTTCCCGTCTTTCAAAGAAAAACGAGAAGGGGCTTCAGTGATAAAGAGCTTAGATGTTCGGCACTCACCACGTCAGCCCCGAAAATCCGCCACCTGATGCGAGCATAGGCCGGACAACTGCAGAGAAAGTGTTCTGCTGTGTCATCCTCCTCACCGCAAGCAGGACAGGTAGTGGTGTCGCTTAAGCCCAACACGTTTAAGTGTTTAGCAAAATCTTGGTGGCCCGAAAGAACGCCTACAAGCAGCCTACAGTCGATTCTCCTCAGAGATAGAAGAAAAGATGCTGACCTTTTGCAAATGTCCGGGCGCAGTAGTTTGGTCTGTCTACATCCACCGCAATCGCGCCACCGAATCTTGTGTTCACGAGAAACCCAAGAATCGATAGACGACATGACTAAAGACGCAGGCAGACCCAACACAGGTTCGGGTCCTGAGAAAACTTCTTCTGAACCTTGCCTAGCAAGCTCATCCGAGATCTCATTTTCCTGGATGCCAGTGTGACCTGGTACCCAGACAAGATTCACTGTGTTCAGTCTTCCGACCAAATTCAGAGAAAGCTTGAGTTCTAGCACTAACTTGGACGAGGTGATAGGAGTTTAGTAGCACTTTTAAAGAAGTTTGGCTGTCAAAGCAGATGCATTAGGATGGCAAAAATCTCCGCTTGGAAAACAGATGCATGTTTACCCAAGGCGTAGTAAAGTCGTATATCATCGCATTCCACAAAGTTGACGTGATAGTTTTTTCGCAGAAGGATTTCTGATGTCATTGCATCAGACGGCATATCCATAAGACAGGGGTCAAAGGATAATTCTCGAGCAAGTTCTTCAAAATTCCATTGCGCATGGTACCAAAAACCACCTCTCTTTAAGCAAAAGATGGTTTTTAGCGTACATCCCATGATATATAAGTCAAGGGGAGGAAGATTCATCAAAGCATCTAGAGCAGAGCCCGGGTAGCTAGGGAAGGCCCCTGTGCAGCCGAGACAAGCCGTTCTTTGGAGTTTGGCAAAAGAAGCAGTAACACATTTCCACAAAAGCCTGTTCCACCAAACAACTGATGCGTATGAGAGTAGCGGTCTAATCATGGCCGTATAGATCCAAAGGACCCGTTTCGGAGACTAGCCAAAAACGCCTTTACACTTCCAGAAAGTCGACAGCGCTTTATCGGTTTTCGATTCAATATGTTTCGACCATAGACGTTTTTTATCGAGGATTACACCGAGATATTTAACTGCATCGGCTATAGGGATGGTGACACCTTTAAGCACGAGATGGGACAGGCCAGTGATGATTCTCCTTCTCGTAAAGAGAACAACCGTGGTTTTAAGAGGATTCACTGAAAGCCCATTACTAGTGCACCAGACATCGATCAAATCCAGGGATCTCTGCGCTTGAGAGCAGACAGCCCCTATATTTGAACCGACAGAAAGAACGGCGACATCATCCGCATAAGTTTAAGTGTAGTTTCCAGGAAAGTTGAGAGCCGTAAGCAGAGAGTCTACCACCATACACCATAGGAGGGGAGACAGAACACCACCTTGAGGGCAGCCCCTATTTACCCCTGTTATAACGCACTTGCCACAATCTGCATCCGCTACCAACGTCCTGTACATTAGCATTGCTTTAATCCACAACACCAAAGTTTCATCTACACCATGCTGTCTGGCTGAGTTACACATACTGTCAAAGGTCGCATTATCAAAAGCACCCTCAATATCGACGAAAATGCCCAACGCGTACTCCTTCCGGTCAAGAGCACTATCAATCCTACCAACAAGGTTTTGAAGCGCAGTCTCGCATGATTTTCCGCGCTGATAGGCATGTTGCATCTCAGAGAGAGGGTGTGATCGAAGAGCAACTTTGCGCACATGTAGCTCAACCACTCTTTCCAAACTTTTCAGTAAGAAGGAAGACAGACTTATGGGTCTAAAGCTTTTGGCTAGAGTGTAGTCAGACTTACCAATTTTTGGTATGAAAACCACTTTAACCATTCGCCATGGGGAAGGTATATAGGCCAAGGCCAAGCTCGCGGTGAAAATTCTTTTCAACATTGGCAAAACCTGACTTAAACCTTGTTTCAGCAAAACTGGATAAATTCCATCCGGACCAGGTGACTTGAAACTCTCAAAAGATGCAATGACATATTTGATAGCATCATCAGTCACCACTCCCGATGCAAAATACCAGCTGTGCCGCGTGGTATTAGTCGGTTCAAATGTAGCCACAGTCGTATGAAGGGCTGAAGAACACGTAGGAACAACACTTGCAAATCGTGCAAATTTATTTCGAAAATAATGGTTCAGTTCGCGAAGTTTACCGCGAAAATTTTGTTCAGTGGTGAGGCTTATTTTGGGTTGAATGGCTACGTCAACAAACAAAATTGGCGCATTTGGAGTGAAGAGAGTCCACATGAGACCCTTGAAACGCCATTACATCCACAAAAACTGACTGTTTGGTGTGCTCGGTGGAGCCCGGTGGAGTCATTGGGCCATACTTCTTCCGAAATGATGCTGCAGAGTCAGTTACCGTTAATGGGGACCGGTATAGAGCAATGATAACCGACTATTTTGCTCCCGAATTGGATGCCATGAATGTGGATAAGATGTGGTTCCAACAAGACGGCGCTACATGCCACACAGCGCACATCACAATCGATTTATTGAAGGTAACATTCGATGAGCGCATAATTTCGCGGAATGGACCTGCCAATTGGCCACCAAGATCGTGTGATTTTACACCATTGGATTATTTTCTTTGGGGATTGAAGTCGATCGCCTACGCCAACAAACCAGAAATGTTAGGGGACTTGGAAGCCAACATTCGTGGCGTTATTGCCTCTAAAAAGAACATCCTTTGCTAGGTAACTTGTACTCTAACTTTTTTCTTAAATGATATTTGCAGCAGACGCGATCCCGAAGATCTCTGCTTGAAGGACAGTGATTTGTGTACTTAAGGACTCAGATAATTTGATCCGATAATCTTTAGAGTGAAGTCCCGCTCCAGAGAGACCGTTCATAAGGGAACCATAAGGTTTAACTCGACCTAAAGCCGATTCGCCCATCGCTGCTCTATTCCAGGTAGTCAGGAAGGAAGACTCGAAAGCAGTGCTTAAAAATCTGTTTACGACTCATGGAATCAAGTGCCACTCCCCTATGTGCCACGCGCCTCTGGTCCCTTTGCCGACACTAATCTGCCTACCAAGTATCACTCACATGCTCTAAAATGCTTTACTGGCTTCACTAACAACAAGGAACTGCAAGGGAGGTAAACAGAGCTAAAGCAGCGACGTGAGTTCCTCTAATTGCACCTGTAATGTATAAACATGCAATATGCTCCTGGCCACCAAACAAACGCACCATACGTTAGGTACAATGTACAATTTTTTATATATCCATTGAACTAGTCTGGAACTACGACCCAGGTTCTGCCGAACATTCTACGGCACTGCTTGAATACGTTTGTAGCCTAAGAGGTTAAGGCCTCTATCGACGGTGATGCCCAAATACTTAACTGCCGAAGAAATTTAATGTATTTGCCCCACGCAAACAAAAACACATCAAAAAATATGCCAAAGTAAAAGTAGCTCTTTAGCTATTCACTTTCAGTTTATTGAAAGTTTATTATCAACTCGTTGGTGTCGAGAGCAAAATCACCTATCAATACTTTAAATTGGGTTTTCCCCATGAAATTCTAATATCTGGTTTGTGCGTAGCTAATCACGGCTGTACGAGTAGGACTGCGTCAACAAAACTCTTATCATTGTGCGATGTAGTACTTCAATATTTAACAACCCTGACATATATCGTTGCAATACGCGTGAACATTGATTTAGTATATCTCTTGACAATGTAACAGAGGCCGTAAATCACGAATCAACATTCGAAGGACTAGACTGCCTGGTAATGATTTTCTTTTAATTTGTGGCTGCTGTAGAATAACTGCTGTCGTCGGTCAGTTATTCTATTTCACATCACATTCGTCTAACATGTGTTCAGCTATCTATCACACTTCGTTATCATTCCATGAAGTGACGGCTTTTCATGATATGGTGGGGGCTCGCATCACATGCAAAACAAATTGACCTTCGATGGACAAAATTGACTGATGCGAGCAATGAAGCTTTTAAAAGCGAAAAATTATATCCATATACTTGTTCTGGCGATATTTATAAGTGAATTAAAACCTAATTAAGTACAAACGATAAGACATAACCAAACCAGTCAAATGAGATTGGTAGACCTTGCTGTGGTCTGGTCTTCCAGTGAAATTATTTTACTTGAAAATGATTGAATAGCTTTCGATGTAGGGGGCTTAGCTATAAGTTCTCACGTTTCCACAGATTTCAATTCACATGAGTAAAATTTATTTATTTATTTGTCTTGCGAGGTTTTGGGTGACTCTTTCACTTTAAGTAACCTAACATTTTGTTTTTGTGTTTTTCTAATGTATCGGTATTTGAAAAACTTTTTGAAAGACCTTAGTATGGAGAATTGAAAGTCAAGAGGTCTGAAGGACGAAACTTGCGAGACCTACCTAATTGGACTATTCCTTAGACTTATATCGAATCCACAGTTTGAGTTCGATGTTCAATGCAATTGCAATATAGGTACCTACCTATCTCCTTCGAATACTAAGGTATACGAGAAAGTTAAAAAAAACTGAACCTAGAAAATACGACGGGGCAGCTCCAGCATGAATTCCTTCGAGTTTCAGGCTGGCCACAGTAAACAACCGAACCCGCGTCCAGTAAATGAAGAACCAGTCCCTCCGCCCAGTATAGAAGAGGTTGGCTTAGCTTTAAAAAAGCTAAAGAAAAACAAGGCCGCCGGCTCTGATGGTCTACCTGCAGAGCTTTTCAAATACGGAGGTGATGTTTGAGTGGAGGAAAGCATGTCCGATGACTAGACCATCAGCTCCATATGTCCCATCTACAAGAAAGTTGATCCTATGTCTTCCAAGAACTATCGAGGCATATCCCTGCTTAATGTCGCATATAAGATCCTATCCAAAGTACTGTGTGAACGTCTCAAACCTTTCTGCAACACACTAATTGGCACGTACCAGTTTGGCTTCCGGCCCGGCCGATCAACTGTAGACCAAATCTTCGCACTAAGGCAAATCCTGGAAAAGACCAACGAGTTTCAAGTCGAGACACACCATCTATCATCGACTTTAAAGCCGCATATGACAGCATTCATCGTCAGGAGCTTTTTGTGGCGATGGCCGAATTCGGGATCCCGTCAAAACTGATCCAGATGTGTCGCATGACACTAGATAACACGCGATGCAATGTGCAGTTTGGCAGCAGCTCAACTGAACTCTTTCAAACATGCACCGGATTTCGGCAAGGAGATACGCTGTCATGTGATTTCTTCAATCTTGTTCTTGAGCAGATAGTGCGCAGGGCAGGTGTCAACACGGAGTTCATCTACCTCGGGGTAAACATCAACTCCATAAATGACATCTTAGTGGAGGTCCGTCGAAGAATTACCCTAGGAAGCCGCTGCTACTTCGGTTTGGCAAAACAAATGGGTTCAAAACTCCTAACTCGAAGGACAAAGTGCATGCTCCACACAACCCTTATCCTGCCAGTTGTGCTATACGGCGCCGAGTGCTAGGCGATAAGCAGGAAAGGAGAGTTAATACTGGGATCCTTTGAAAGAAAAATCTTTCGACGGATATTTGGTCCAGTGTGCGAGGAGGGCGAATGGAGGAGAAGATACAACCGCGAACTCTATGAGCTGTACCAAGATGTGGATGTAGTCCGAAAAGCCAAAACTCGTCGACCACATTGGCTCCACCACATCGAGCGAATGGACAACAACGCTCCAGCCAAGAGGGTCTTCGAATCCCAGCCCCCAGGTTCGAGACGCCAAGGAAGACAGACCCTCTGTTTTAAAGACCAAGCCATCGCGGATGCCAGAGCGTTTGGTCTGGACAACTGGAAGCAGCGTGCTCGGGATCGCAGAGGGTGGAAGGCAGCCGTATCTCAGGCAGGGACTCTTCACGGGTCGGGAGACCGTTAAGTAAGTAAGTAAGTAAAGTAAACCATTCGACTTTAAGACAGTACGTGTCGTTCAGTTTCTAAGCAGACCAGAGGTAGTCTAGGCTCACTCAGCTCATAGATCTAAAATTCATAGTTGAGACCTTCTTCTTTTCAACAGAAATTTGTAATTTAATAATTTCTGACGCGCCTAGTGACTAATGTCTGGCATGTCGACCAAAGAGATATTTTGTGCCGTTTTTTCTGAGATGAAGAAATGCTAGTGAAGTTGATGAGGTAAGTACAGGGTCAAAAGTATACGGATGGTTTAAAGACGAAGGATGATACAAGCGCATGGCAGTGCATCAGTGGCACTAATCGTACCGACTGACTACCAGCTACAGAGGTATAAATAATAGTCCGTGTGCACCGTTAAGTAGCACTTAAAACAATCGACTCTTACCTTGTAAACACGAAATGCGTCACAGATGACCTTTTGCTACTTTGGGCTATAAGTCATCACTCGATTCTAATGTGCTAGGTTTCGGTGCGGACACGTTGGAGTTGAAGGGGTAGAGAAAGCGGACGAAAGGACGAAAAAGTCTAACCGCATTTCATTACCACTAAGATTTTCATCGAGAGTGTGCCACTAAGCATTTGGCTAAAGAAGAAAAGAGCAATACTAGTGATTGCACCTAGTCTCTCTTAAAGTTAAAAGCGGATGCTCGTCTTGAATTAACCGAACATTTGGAAATTAACGAAACGGCTAGGAGTCTTTAACATCAATTCTGAGTCAGGAACTGGAACGAGTGAGACTGTGTGCATATTATGCGCCATATGAGATCGGATTAAAACTATCAGTACCCCTTCATTGGCAATGAGTACTACTGGATTACTGCATCTAAGATTCTCCATCCTTCCAGGTAAACGACCATGTATAATGAATATGAAAAAAGATAAAAATGGGGCTTAAGACCTACTATGGTGCATTGGTGGTATACAGTGGTGGTGTGGCCCATACTGACATATGGCGCACTGGTATGGCGAAAAGCAACAGAGAGGTAAACGATATGCGGCTAATTAGTTGCGGTTCAAAGAATGACGTGTATAGCTATTACAGTTGCGCTTCCCACCACCCCGGCATTGGACACTTTTCTGAACTTAACACCGCTTGACTAACATATCAGTAAATGTGCCGGCAAAGTGCAATACGACTCACTTTTTTGGATCACTTTAAGAGTAGAAGCTTCGGACATGGTACGGTCCTTTGCCAGACAATTCAATCATAACGGGTGACATCCCCGCCTTAGTTGACTTCAACATTCCGCATTATGTAAAATATACGGAGAGGGAGGATTGGCAAAAAGATCAAAACAAATGAAATTGCAATTCTTACAGATGGTTTGAAAACGACCGAGGGAACAAGGTCTGGGATCTGCTGAAAAGATCCAGAACTAAGAAAGTCTTTAAGACTACCGGGAACAAGTAGCATATTTCAATCAGAGGTTCTGGCTGTCCTCAAGGCGGCTGAGCAAGTGCAGATGAGATCGATATCCGGAAGAGATATTGCTAACTACATCCACAGCCAGGCCGCACTTAAGGCATTATGCAATCAGAACCGAGTGAGACTGTGCTGGGTGCCAGGACACTGCGGTATTGAAGGCAATGAGCAGGCGGATGAGCTTGCAAGAATAGGAGGGCTACTCGACAGTGACGAGGTTGCTGATAAGGGTTTTTATTGAAGAAATAACACTAAGGACTGCCAAGCTAAGGTAGTCAAGTCTTGGGTGGGACACACACGGTGTTAAAAGTTCTATGGCCACTTCTCGACTTTAAGAGTTCCAGGTTTATAAAACTTAGCAGAGATAAGCTTGAAAAATTAGTAGGAAGGGCACTGCCTCTTGTGAAAACATGCATGGCCTGTCATATACAGACTTCTGTAGATTCTGTGGTGATCTGCAGGCTGTTGAGGATATACCGCACAAATTGTGTGAATGCGAGGCAATCCCACGTAGTCGGAGGAAATTCTTAGGTAGACACTTCTTCGAATCTTTGGAGGTAACAGACCGTAAAAACTGCAAATGCCTTAAAAGATAAAGTGTTCAGGTTTTTTGTCTACCGTTTGAGTACAAATATAACCGCTTCACTGCCTAGTGTTGTGTGATGACTCTTGTATCACAGCCCTGTCTTAACCTAATCTAGAAGTCTTTCCAACAAGAGATCATGTCGGGGAACGCAGCATAGGTTGATCTCATTTAAAGTGCAGAGTTTTTGGAAATTTATGATGAAATGGTATGTGAGGACATTTTTAGCTGATTGACTATCCGTTTGCACCATTTATACCAAATTTGTAAATATGGTTGACGTGTCGCTTTTCCCCTTCTCTACTGCGATGTTCACGTCTTGTCCATAGGTATATACCAGCACCTGTCTCCGATTCAATTTTAGAACCACTCTATGCTGTTTTGGGGGTATTGCTAACCCATTGGCCCATGCTTCCCGCTGGGGGATTAGAGAAAGTGTAACAAACTCTCGAAATTGTCATCACGTAGGAAACGCTTGACTAAACAATAGTTCAATTGAAAACAACTAGATCTCCCCCGGCACTATCACCCATGCTGGCGAAGGCGTAGATAGCTAATTTTCGGGAACCACTCTACTAATATGTGCGAGAGTGAACCTTCCAATATTCCGATCTACCCTTCTAACTCAAGGTCACAAGACACTTGAGGCAGTCCGGGCATCTTAAAAGAAGGGGTGTACCGGCCTTCTGTGGCTCAGGCATGAGCGCTTCTCCACTCACTTGCTCAACGGTGGGCGGAGATCTTGCCGCAGGCCTTGGACTTGGTGTTGCATTATATTTACATGCCTAAAATATAGAAAATAGTTACGAAAAAGCATCTAAAACAACCTGTAACCGATTATCGCTAAAAAATAAAAATGCGAGGCCCAGGTTTTATGTAATTCACAGTATTTTTCCATAATTGGTGAGAGATGGAGAGGTAATGATAAAAATTCTCTCCAAGGTGGCCCGCCTCTTACTAAACTGAATTACGTCTGAATTACGCGCCTAAGGCTGTGTCTGCGAACTGTGTATTGTCGGGAGACGGACGAGATGTGGTTGCTGGGAAACTGCGAGTTTCTGACTCCATTAGACGATCATGAAGTTGAATCCAATGAAGTTGAATCGCTCAAAGAACACCTTCTACGGAGGTTATTTCGTTTTCGGGTTCTTTTTTATCTATTTATACGTTTAAGCACAATTACTTTGGAAGCTGTGCAAGTGCATTTCACCAGGGGCTTTTGTGGTCACGCTTCACGAAATCTACGAAATAATATTCTTTTTATATTTCTGCCGCCACTGTACACCAACGCGAAAAGATAACTGTCTGATCATTCCCCCAAACTGCACTAATTATATGGCGTAACTTCTAATCCCATCTAGCTCCGTGAGTTTTATTAATTCATTAAATTTTCAATTTAAAAAAAAAATATTGGACCGCGATGTGATTAAAAATTTCGCCACAATCTAAGCGAAGTAGATTACGCGCTCCTCATCGAAAATTCGCTCAGTTCCCAAGCAAATCGAACTCAATCGCCAAGTTCACGATCATAAGACGGATACAGTTGAGTCACAATAGTGATTTTGATTTTACTCATTTCTAGCTTCGTTTTAATACAAAAAATACTCCAATTTAAAAGCAAAATAAGTATAAGCCAGTTTTTTTAGCGTTTCCCTCTAAAAGAAATGAGATACCGATGCAGGTTGGTTTTAAATGTCTGTAAACTAAATTGCTGCGACCAAAAGCAGAATAAATATTTGTTTCATTATAAAATACTGCGCGCAACAGTCAACCCTGATTAACTGCAAACATAAAATAACACAGTAAAGTTCTGCGACCAAAATTATTATATGAAGTGATCCAAGCTAACGGGTGATTTTTTAAGCGTAGTTTTTTCAAAAATAGAATAAAACACTCAAATTTGCGTGAAATATTCAAAATATTTATTGTAATCGATAAATAAGCCCTTGCCATTTACGTTTTAAAGACAACTTCATGTAAGTGTTGTCCGCGGCTCCGTTTTAAATGGTCCATTCGGAAGGTGCAATTTTGCGTCACTTTTTCGAGCATTTCGGGCCGTATTTCACGAATTACGCTTGTGATGTTATCCTGTAACTTAGCCAACTGGGGCAAAAAAAAGTCGCATATCATGGCTCGATATCGTTCGCTGTTGACGGTAACGTTTCTTCCACGGTCGTCTTTGAAGAAAAATGGACCGATGATGCCACCAGACCATAAACCACGCCAAACTGTCGTTTTTTGGGAATGCATCGGTGATTCTTGTATGACATGTGGCTGTTGATCACTCCAGATGCGACAGTTTTGCTTATTTACGTATCCGTTGAGCCAGAAATGAGCCTCATCGCAGAACACAATTTTTCGATAAAACAGCGGATTGTAACATTTTTCACAGAGCACGAATTTTGTCAATAATTTGCAATCGCTGCTCGTTTGTAAGTCTTTCCGTGATTAAATGCTAGAGTTTAATGAAATCTTTTCACTTTGACAGATGACGTTTGGACGCCATTACTAACCAGTGCTGCCAACCTGAAAAACTGAAATCTTAAAAAATCACCCGTAATATAGTGATCCAAATGTCACCACTTTGACTTTATTCAAGAAGCCAAAGCAAGCATCACCTAATCTGATTGGTGGCATCACTCCCGCCAGAACAGACGATAATATATATCGAGTGTCCTCCTTTAAGGCTTAACTACATTCGGCAAAAAGTGAAGTACACACACGAAAATGTTTTTTCTCTTTCCACACCGTTTGCAATTTGTATATTTCGCTCAACTTTTCACAAAGTGACTTTCTTGAAAGTTAGACATACCTCTAACTTCCAAGTGGCACACTTTGGGAAAGTTCGAAAAAAACTAATACATTTACACAAAAAAGCTGTCACTAGTTACTGATCTTACGCTTAGATGACTCTGATGCAAATTTTTCTTTCATTCGTTGGCAAATTCTTTCTATTTTTGTTAATTCTTTCTTAGAGCTTTTAAAAGTCAAAATAGATTCTTAGTCCAGTTTCTGAATACCAGGGGACAGCAGCATGTGTATATGAGCTTTGAAAAAGTCACTTTTTCCACTGTTCGCCGAATGTATAGTTAAGCCTTTACCTACAAAAACAACTAAACGACATCAAAGACGTTAGTGAGAAGAGCGTGCCCGCGATCAGTCAGTCAGTAAGGTATATCAACTCTTCCGAAAAAGGATTCATTATATAAGGCATTAAGGGAGATTGTTCGTAGCTATGTTTTGGCAATGAAATTTACCCATTTAAGGAAAACAATTGCACAGAACTACCACTGAACTCGATTACTACCTGAACCATATCTTACCCAAACAATGCAATCCTTGACTAATGCGCTTACCTACTCATAATGTAAATCCGTTTAAAATAAACAAATCCAACCCACTTATCCACAATAAAACATGCCCATAAGCCGTGAATATGCAGATTGTATAATGCAAACTTGAAAAGCATATACAGAAGGAGATATCCACTGAATTCACCATGTGTTCATGTTCCTTGGAATGAAGACAAAAAAACAAAAAAAAAGGAAAAAACTAAAAGCATCTATTCCCACATTATCCCATCCATCAAGAGGAGGACACATTTCCATACTTATCTTACCTACATATTTTCCTTAAGTATTATTTTCCATCCATTTAAAGAATCCAGAATCCAAAGCGAAAACAGCACCACCTGCATAACCTCAAAAGTTCGCACACATCCCTACTACCTCTAACTCTCCCATACATATCTCAATGAATCGCGAGTAATATGTGGTCTTCACTTAAAGGAGGGAAGTGCATTCTTCTTTTTCTATATTTTTAGTTTGCAATTGCGACGCATCTCCTTTCTCTCTTGGTTTTGTCCCGAAGCAGATTTTCACAAATACTAAACCTGTTTGCTTAAGAGTTTTGCATAGGTACAAGGTACCCATTACAACAATGCAACTCGTATCCTCCTCTATTCAGAGCCGAGCAACTCTAACCCTTGGATATTATTACTCTGCAGAGATGAGCACAAAGCACCCGGCCAGGTCAGGTAGTAAATGCGTAAAACGAGGTAAAAATCCACAACCATACTTTAACCATCATGTTGGGAATTGCATTAGTAAAATTGAAAAAAAAAAAAAAATACGAAAACTGCATTGCAGGAACTCGCAAATGGATGCATTTAAAATCTTTTCGGTTTATTTTGTAAAGCGTTTGTTTTTGCGCGCGCCTCCAAAAACATACCTTATCTTATCGGGGATTTCATAGTCTAAATTGTTGATTCATGTCAATTGAATTCTAAGAAACTCTACAGAATCGCAACTCGAGACACGGAAAGTTACTTGAAGAAGTGCGACAAGTGCGACTCAATTGGAAATTGCGGTAAACAACAACATCTTATGCGACGCAGTTCGTAATAAAAGATTAATATAAGTCCTGATAAAAGATGGACAAGGTGAGGCCAATGATAATTGTTTTTTTTTTTTGGAAAAAAATAGATACTCTTTTCTGGGTTTTTTTTTACTTTCTTGTGTGCTGATATTTTGAACTCAAACTGTGAATGAGGTAGTGAGTATCACATCACGACTATGGAGAAGTTCAAAAAGCGTCTGTCCAAAAGTCGAACTACGTAACGATTTGACGAACTTGTTCAAAAGTTCGTGTTAAGTGTTTCCCTCGCGGGGGATTTTTTTTTCTCTCCTTTAACATTTCAAATATCACCAATGGCTTCACGAATATTGTCCTTTAAAACGTCAATTGTCTCTGGCATGTCGGCGTAACACTTATCTTTTACGGCATCCCACAAATAATAGTCCAACGGTGTCAAATCGCAGCTCCGCGGTGGCCAAACGACATCAGCTCTGCGGCTGATAATGCGATCTTCAAAAACAGGGCGCAAAACATCGAGTGTAGCTTCGGCTGTGTGGCACGTAGCGCTATCCTGTTAAAACCAAATATTGAAAATATCCTTCTCTTCAATTTTTGTGAACAAAAATTAGTTCATGGTATGCGTGCGGGTTTTCTGAGCCCCAAATGCGACAATTTTGCTTGTTTACATACCCGACAAGATCAAAATGAGCTTCATCTGAAAAGATGATTTTTTGGCTAAATCGGCATCTTCTCTAAGTCGATCGCAGGCCCACTTAGCGAAGCGAAAACGCTTTGGATGGTCAGTTGGCTTCAACTCCTGAACCAATTGGACTTTGTATGGCGTCATACCTAGGTCTTTATGCAAAATTCGTCTCACTGATGTCTCCGAAATGTTCAATTGTTGAGAACGACGGTGAATTGATGTTGATGGCGCTTCACGCACACTTTCTGCCACAGCAGCAATTTTCTCGGGTATACGCACTGTTTTTGGCTTTTCACGCTTTGGTCTATCGATGAGGATGCCAGTTTCTTTCACTTTTTTCACAAGATAACGAACATTCGAGGCTGACGGTGCTTCTCTTATTCCAAAATCCGTACGCAATTTTCGCACACATTCTGCAACATTACCATGATTTTCAAAGTAATGTCGCAATATTTCCCAGCGTTGTTCAAGCGTATACACAACCATATTCGTTCAGCGGAAGGATAAAACTAATTATCTGTTAAATCAGACATGAGCTAAGTGTTACCATTCGCGAAATAAGCACTAGTTGAAAAAGAAAACCTTAGATGGCGGACCCTTTATATTATTAATAGTATCCTTCATTGAACAACACGGCAACACAGGAAGTAAAATATCTCGGTATCACACTTGATCATAATTTTACTTGGAATGCTCATCTAGAAGAAGATTGTTAATAGAGCTCTGCTGAAATGGGTCGAGGACAATAAAATAATCCCGGACAACCAATTCGGTTTCAGGGCGAGGCATGACACTATTCAAGCCACGTCAAAACTGGTTACCGACATTCAATGGAATAAGTGCAAGAACCAATGCACAGGTGCTTGTCTGGTTGACTTTGAAAAGACTTTCGACATGGTATGGTTAGAGGGGCTTTTCTACAAGTTGATCAGACTGGGAATGCATAAACCCTTGCTATATATAATTTATAATATGCTTATGGAAAAGAAGTTCGTGGTCAAATGTGGCAACGTAACTTCGAGCAGAGTCTATAATATCAAAAACGGTTTGCAACAGGGTGCGGTGAATTCTCCGATTCTGTTTAATATTTACACGAGTGATCTGGTACGTTCACTCAGACATGCTATAGCGTATGCCGACGATTTGGTCGCATACAGATCAGGTCCTAAGATCGAGGTCATCAACATCCTTCGGCAGCGTGAATTTGAGCAAATTAAGGGATATTGCGACGACTGGAAGTTGAAAATCAATTTCCAGAAGACGGAAACAATCCTGTTCAGAACCCCATTGGCTAATGCCACTAGGGATACCAGAAAAAACTGGAAAAAATTGGCCATTATTGGACAGAATGGGCAGGCATTGGCGATGAAAAACGTGGTCAGGTATCTTGGAATCTGGCTCGACCAGTATCTGTATTTTAATTAACATATAGATGCTTGTCTTGCTGGAGCTAAGAAGGCCTTTTCTGTGACAAGAAGATTGTTTCATAGCAGTCAACTTACTTCTAGAGTTAAGGTCATATGCAACGTGACCCTAATAAGGCCCATCATCGCTTATGGCTGTCCATTGTGGTTCAATATAGCGCCATCGTCTATGGAAGGGATTCGGGTTTTCAAAAGACAATGTCTTAGGACATGTCTCGGGTTGTTTCGAACACCTGATACACAAAATATTATCCCAACACGGCAATATATCCTCATTAAGGTGACTCGAAGGCACGTTGCGAGGGTGATGACCAACGATAATAGCCTGATCTTCGGGGCTTACTACCCCAATGAAGCGCACATGGAGAGAATGCTCCGATCTGGCGTTGTTCCGCCAGAGGCTTTTCTCCATATTGATAAAAAAAGGGCTGGTACAGACGAGGGATGGTATCCCGGTACTATACCACCGCTACCGCAGAGAGACTGATAAGCGGCTCAACTACGACGGGGACGTCGCTAATGCTCCCGAGCTCCTTCGGTTTAGTACCGCGATAGGGATGAGGGATCATATTGATACGGACACGCAATTCACCGAATATTGGTGGCTTGCGGAGGAAATATTGGAAGAGGTAGGAATACCTTTCCAGGTCGGTGCGTTACCTTAAGGTAACTCCTCTTAGTTTTAATCAGTTTTAAATTGTAAGTCGGTTTGCTGTGCTGGGCATGTCGGCTGCAAGGTGTGGTGTTCCTGAGAGTCGACCGACCCAATTCAGTGTCAGTCGACCCTCAGTGGCGCATGGGCGGTATCTTGGCGTCTGCTGGGTGCTGCTAACGGTGTTGGGGGTCGCCCCGATTTTTAAGTATCATTAGTTTTAAGTTTTAAGTTGTTTGTTTGTATATATGTATAGTTTTAAATAGTCGTTTTTAAGTATTTTAAGAAAAAATAGATAAAGATTTGCAAGGTTTTTTAAAAAAAAATGTTCTTGCTAGAAAACATATTTACAAAATAAAAAATTATTAATAATTAAGGCCGAAAGGTAATAGTAATAAGTGATATAGTTAAGTTTAGAGTGTCCGCATAAGGACCAGTAATCTAGTATAAGTATCCTGTTAATTTTAAGTTATATTTAATCATTTTTGTCTAATATGTAAGATCTTTTGGAAATAATAAAAATGAATTAAAAAGAAATGCTCATCTAGAACGTACCTTAAATAAAGCGATTGCTATATTATGGGCATGCTTCAAACTCTTCGGCAAGAAATGGGGCCTACGTCCAATAATAATTCATTGGACCTACCAAACCACAGTCCTTCCAATCATCATGTATTCAGCTCTAGGGTGTTGGGAAATTGTAAACCAAATATCTCTCCATCCATCTACGGATGGATCAACGGCGGCGTCCACAGTTCCAGATAGGTGGAACAAGTGATCTCCCTATATGAGCTGCTTCGACTTATTTGAAGCCCAGGTCTATAGGGATATCCAACACCCTAGTGGCGGATGAGCCCTTGATGGGTCAACGGCAGCACTCACATCCCCCGAAGTGTGTTACTGGCACCGGAATTACCGGCCTACTGTCCTAGGTTCCAGAACAGGGCCTGGCCCTCCAGGTTGGGGGTTGTGCCGTTGGGGTAACTTTCCGACCACGTCAAAAACATTTAGTTATGGGAGAGACTATGGCAGCCTCGGATATAAATGAACCTCAAAGGCAAAATAGACCCGGAACGTTAACGGACATGCGAGTGTGTACCTGGAATGTGCGGACACTCTAGACTCCAGGTGCTACTCAAAAACTTGAGTCTGTCCTCTCGCGGTACAAGGCTGACATTGCGAAATTGCGACATATATTGCAGTTGTAACAAAAGATTGCACGTGTTAGGATGCGGATTCGTCGTGGAAAATCGGCTTAGATCCAAAGTTATAAACTTCAAGCCGATAAGTGATCGCCTGGCTGTGATCTGCATCAGAGCTACATTCCAAAACATTAGCCTAATATGTGCACACGCCCCTACCGACGAGGCTGAGGACCCTATCAATTCTATGACCTCCTGGACGGAGCCTACGGAGCCTGTCCGGAGTGTGATGTCAAAGTTGTACTCGGGGACTTCAATGCTAAAGTCGGCAAGGAAAACATCTTCGGCGGATTAGTTGGTAAGCACAGCCTCCACGAAACGACAATAGATAATGGCTACCGACTAATTGACTTTGCAGCAGCTTGTAATACGGTGATAAGTAGCACTAGGTTTCCGCGACTAAGGAGTGAAGTGAATGAGGACAAGACTAAATATATGCTATCAACAAACAAACAATCATCCACCACAATCGTCCACCGACTAGGACAAAATGTCACTGTTGATAGCAGCAACTTCGAGGTAGTTACGGAGTGCATCTACCTCGGGGTAAACATCAACTCCACAAATGACATCTTGGTGGAGATCCGTCGAAGAATTACCCTAGGAAGCCGCTGCTACTTCGGTTTGGCAAAACAAATGGGTTCAAAACTCCTAACTCGAAGGACAAAGTGCATGCTCTACAGAACCCTTATCCTGCCAGTTCTGCTATACGGCGCAGAGTGCGACGATAAGCAGGAAAGGAGAGTTAATACTGGGATCTTTTGAAAGATATTTGTTCCTGTGTGCGAGGAGGGCGAATGGAGAAGAAGATACAACCGCGAACTCTATGAGCAGTACCAAGATGTGGATGTAGTCCAAAAAACTAAAACTCGTCGACTACATTGGCTCGGCCACATCAAACGAATGGACAACAACGCTCCAGCCAAGAGGATCTTTGAATCCCAGCCCCCAGGTTCGAGACGACAGGGAAGACCGAACCTCCGTTTTAAAGACCAAGCCATCGCGGATGCCAGAGCGCTTCGTCTGGACAACTGGAAGCAGCGTGCTCGGGACCGCAGAGGGTGGAAGGCAGCCGTATCTCAGGCAGGTACTCTTCGCGGTTTGGGAGCCCGTTAAGTAAGTAAGTTAATATCTCTCCAGAAAGCACTTCAAAAGATACAAAGACATAGGAATCACGGTTGCCATGCGCTCCTATCCATCCGCTGCTATAGAGGAACTGCTTGGCCTCCCACGGATACATGCTCGAAGCTAAGAAGCGCGCTGATTCTAGCGCAATTAAACTTCACTTCGTGAAAAAATCAAACAGGCTAATCTGAAAGAACACTTAAGCATCTTAAACTCCTCAAAAAGTATACATAGCCTTTCGATTCAAGTCACTGACCTCATGCCACAGAATTAAACATCACCATACCTGACCGTTGGGTGTGGGAAACTGGAGGCCCTAGGGTAGACAAGTCCCAATCAGTCTGGTTTACGGAGCAGACATTAGCGGACCCACCTGTAAAATGTCAGTTTCCCTAAGACACACAAACAAGCAAAAGTTTAAGCCATCGAACTATGCGAAAGAGAATTCTTAAGGTGTCAACTCAGAAGATCAAATATTTACATTCTCTCAGACAGTCAAGAAGAACTCAAAGCCGTTAACTCCTGCAAGTTGAACTCTCTAATTGCTTGGAATTGTCTAACTAAAACAACTCACCTCCCATAACAGAGTGACTCTGTACTGGGTCCCAGAATTGGATTGAATTCTTGGCTTCTTTAATGAAGCGGCTGATAAGCTAGCACGTAAAGGCTCTGCATCCCCCTTCATTGGCGCAGAGCCCTTCTGTGGACTACCCACCAGTAATATCAAATTTGAACACCTAAAGAGGCTTAAATACTTCAACAAAGAACTCACCGAACCTCAGGATATTGCCAAATCATCGGGCATTCATAAACATTCATAGGGAGCAAAAAAGATCTTTTCCTGGTCGCAGTGCTCATATCAGCCCATATCTTTAAAAAAGAAAAAAAAAATGTTTACTCATTTTCTCAATAAGTACTCCAAGTAATAAGGGAAATTACAAGCAGGTACAACGGCACTTCCTCCTGTTTCAGCTGCCGATCTGCCTACGGATGAAAACATCACATTCGTTTTTGATGAGCTCGATCTAGACATACGCCCGGCGGTCACGAGCTCTTTCTCTATGGGAAACTATTAGATAGGTAGGTGAAGTGGCTGATTTTCCTGGCTACCATAAAAGCGCAAGTAGCGCTTTAGCGCCGTTTTGATGCCACCACTCATGATGACTTTAGTGGAAGGGGTATAGGGTAGAGTAAGTTCGGGTAATGTGGACCACAGCATTTCCCCTTTTTGTGAGAGAGTAAGAGATCTGTTTTTTTTTGTGACATGTTAGTTCTTGTAAGCAGAGAGCCAAATCTTTAATTACCACGTCGATTCTGCGCAGTGCAGTGTTTCTTGTTTTGGAGTGAGGTCGTTGTTAATTTTTGTTCGCAGTAAAAACATTATATTTATTTAAAATAAGCTTTAATTCGGGTGAGTGTTTCTTTGTCGGCATTCTTATTTTGTGTTTCTTGATTTATAAATTGAATTTAACTGTTTTGCCTTAATTTTTTATAAATAATAATGTTTTTCTTATGGAACATGCTTTTCGGCTATTGTGGAGTACCCACAAGCGGGTAAAGTGGAGTAGTACTCCACATTTGCCACCGGTTTTGGATGAGGTCTAATTTTGTATGTTACTTTATAGATTCATCAGAAAATGCCAAAAAAAAGGGATACAAGTAAGAAATTGGGACTCAGTTAGTATGGAAAGAGCTCTACTTGCCATCCAGAAAGGAGAAATGGGTGTTAAGCTGGCGGCAAACACATATAACGTGCCCAAAACAACGCTGCAACGTATGGCACGAAGCGGTAAGAGCATACATGACCTTTTATCTACTCCCTTGGGTCGCAAACCAACTTTTCCTAAACATCTGGAAAAAGAGCTTGTGGAATATTTACACGAGATGGAAAACCGTTTTTGGGGATTAACCAGAAATGATATCCAACTGGCCCAAAAAAATAATATTCCGAACAAGTTTTCGTTACTCCATAAGACAGCTGGTAAAGATTGGTTATATGGCTTTTTAAAAAGGCATAAAAGTGAATTGAGCTTTCGGCTACCAACGGGAACTTCCATCGACAGAGCTAAAGGCTTCAATCAGCAAAACGTAAACAATTTTTTTGACATTTTGGAAGAATTATACGAAAAATATAATTTTGCGCCATCCAGAATCTGTAATGTGGATGAGACTGGCTTAACCATTGTGCAAAACAGGCAGCCAAAGGTTTTAGCCAAAAAAGGAAAACGTCAAATCGGAGCTTTGACCTCGGCGGAACGTGGTTCATTAATAACAGTAGTAAATTGCATGAGCGCTGGTGGCAGTTTTATTCCACCTTATTTCATATTTCCGCGGAAAAGAAACAACCCGCTTTTCATGAATAACGCTCCTGCTGATTCAAAGGCTACTTTCCATATTTCTGGGTGGATTCAATTGCCCATTTTTACAGAGTGGTTCCGCCATTTTTTGGAGTTTTCCAAACCCTCTGAACAACAGCCAGTTCTATTAATCCTAGATGGTCACTATAGCCATACTAGGAACTTAGAAGTTATTGACCTTGCTAGAAAGAATTTCGTGATAATTGTTTCTCTACCACCACATTGCACCCATAAGATGCAACCGTTGGATAGAACATTTATGGGTCATCTCAAAAAATATTACAATGATGAAATAAAACGTTTCATGAGAGAAGCTGGACGAAAAGTCAACTTGGGTAATATAGCTCAGTTATTTAAAAACGCATATCTTAAGGTACAAACAGGACAAGTGGCAGTCAGTGGATTTAAATGCAGCGGAATTTTTCCTTCCAATAGGCATATTTTTTCTGAGGCTGATTTTCTAGCATGTGAGACCGAGCCTTTGCCTGTGCATAAACCTGAACCTGAGCCATTACCAGAAGTTGAAACTACAAATCGTAGCAAATCGAGCTTGGCTCTTGAAGCTAATGAAATGCTAAATATTGTGGCAGAAGTTAATAGTCAAACCGAGTCCACTTCGATTTTGAACCAGACTAAAGTCCATTTTACTCCGTGGGATATTTCTCCTCCTCCGAAACTGAAAAGGGTTGCGCCCAGAAACAGGGGGAAAAAAACTAAAGCCGCAGTTTTAACAATATCACCTTACAAGAATGAGTTAGAAGAAAGTCTTAATAAAACCCAGAAACCCTTAAAAATCAAAATCAAAAGCCAGCCAAAAGTTATGGACCCAACAAAAACAGAAAAAATAAGGAAGGAATAGGAGCCAAGGTCATCTTTAACTAAGAGTCAGCCTAGCAAACCATCTACTTCGAAACGTCGGCAATCTTCATCATCAGATGGTAGCCTTGCCCCATATGAGATCCTTTTTGCTGATTCTGAAGATGATATGGCAGAATTTCCGACTTCAAAAGACACAAAATATAATTTCTGCGACGTGTTATGGGGTGATGACATTACTGGGGAAAAATGGACTCAATGTCTCCAATGTGATATTATTTGGTCTCACCAAAAATGCATTCCGAAACCGAGTGCTATTTTTATATGCAGCTCGTGTGACAAATGCTTTGTAGACAATAAAAGAGACTGAAGTTTCTTAAATCTGAAACATTTATTCCGTATGAAATACCTTTTATTAATTTTGTTTTTTAGAGATAATATTATTTATGTTTTTGTTTTTTTAAATTATCCTATATATCAAATTATGAAGTCAAATTAAGTTCCTTTTATATTTTAAAATGTTATTCTTACTAATTTCTTTTCGAAGTTTTTTTTAGTTTTTTGATTTTGTTAATTCTGAAGAAACTTGAAGTTTATAATGATTTAGTATTTATTATTTTTTTTGTTTTATGAATTATTATATAATTATTATTAATAAAAAGAAAAAATCTAAACCAAAAAACATTTATTTTTACATTGATTAATCTATTTCTGGTAATATGGAGTACTACTCCACATTACCCACTCTGATGGGCCCACATTACCCGACACTTTTTCAGAGGGGAGGTTTTTCGACATTTGGATACTTTGGGAAATATACAAATTATTTGAGAAAAATTAAGCAAAAAGTTAAGTGAAATTTCTTGCCTACGTTCCAAAGAATGGTTTAAATGTTTTACCATTTCAATAAAAGCTTTATTTTCAAAGATATTACTGAAAACAATAAGGGGGATCCGCAATACCCGAACTTACTCTACTCAGATCCACCCGGTGGAATTGATAAAGGTTATGATATCATAAAGACCCATGTCAGAGATATCTGAAAAGTCGTCTAGTCTAGTCTAAGCCAGCGCCGTGCATCCGCATAGGAGGCAAAAGACTGCTTCACTCTCATTGGCGGCTGTAGGTATTGTGGGGTATGCCGAGCCTGGCAGTGGTGGTGCCTACTGCCCAGTAGCCTGTACTTACGGCCACTAGTCTAGCGACATCCCCTTGCATTCTGTTTATGAGGTTTTGGGTTCTAATTTTGTTGAACTCTGCCCTTAACCTAAACTATTTGGAGATTTCTCCCTTCACGAACCCCAACGGAGGAGAACTCTCACCAAGTAGGATTCCGCGAGGGAGGAGCCAATTCTGACCAGCTCGTCGGCTTTCTCGTTCCCCTTTATATTCCTGTACCCTGGAACCCAGATGAGAGAGATTCTAAACAGACGGAAAGTGTCTCCCCACACTCCTCTACGAGCTTAGATTTGTTGTCGTACTATTAAGAAGCACCTTGCCGGCCTCCCTAATCGCAAGGAAGACGCTATATGAGCTCGGGAGCCGGAAAAAAGGGATGTGTGTAATTCGTCTAAAAAGGCGCCCACTCCTACACAGTCCATTTCGGACCCGTCAGTGAAGATGGTTATAAAGGATGCGTCAATGGCAGTGCCTGCCTTCCATTCTGATCTGGACGGAAAAGCAGTAGTGAACGTTTTCTTGAAGTTGAGTTTGGGTATAGTGCAGTTAGTAGATATTACTCCTGCGTTCCTCGGTAATAAGTCATGAAGCGATTGTTTTGATATGCAGGTCCAATCAAATAGTCGGTATGTTGTCGTTTCGGTGCGGGGCTAATCGTACCAACTAAACCTGGTTGATTTCCCCGAGCACAAATTTGACATCGTAGGCCCCATAGGCTCTGCCCCAAAAAATTCCTTGTTGATTTTGGATAATCAGGCTCGTTGCTAGGGCCGTGTGACCTCCTCGTTAGGCTAATATTTTGGAACTTAGCTCTGATGCGGAACACAACTAGGCGATCACTTATCGTTCAAAGGTCTTTAACTTTTGACCTGATTTTCCACTACTTATCCGCATCCTTATGCATGCAATCTTTTGCTACAGCTGCAATCGCAACATTTTGCTTTTCATCAATTCTATCTCGTGGGTCGTGGTAATGTGTGCCTTGTACCGCGTGAGGACAGACTAAAGTAGACTTTGAGCAGCACCTAGAGTGTTTGAGAGAAGTTAGTACCTATTCGGGGCTATCGGGAAAGACTCCAGCTTTAGATAAACCTAGGATAATATCGGATGCCAGTAACCTATATCTGTGATGTGAGAGTTGCCATTGGCCCATTAAGGGTTCACCCGCCACCAACTCTTTTCCAAAACCCTAAATACATAAGTTAGGCCACGGCCACCATTGATTCCTTATCCTTGCCGCTGCCATCCCGAAAGAGGAGGAAGTTCCTTAGATAGAGACCACTCCCACCATATTTTCTTTAATACTCCTACTCGCCATTCATCTACATCAACATTTCCCTACCTCGCAATTACACTCTGGCATGGTTGCAATGAGTATGTGATTTAAAAATACCCTCAGGATATTTTTGAAAAAAAAATAACCTTTTTAGTTGTCCTTATTCCAATTATCTCTTTTATTACAAGATCAAAGCGATAGAAACAGTTAATAGGGTGTCACACAGGACATGTCCAACAAAAACAACCAACCAGCTTCCAACATCATGCTGGCAGAATTCTCCATTAAACGTAGTGTTCCTTTCCATTGCAGTATTCAAGAAATTTCATTAAAAACAATATCCAATAAAAATTCCTCGTATGACATCTCCAAACGGCAACGAAGGACAATACAGGGCTTAGTTTGGCGAGGCGGCGGGCGACGTGAGGAGGGTCGACTCACACAAGCGCTTCTGTCCTCAAACAAACTGCAAGAACTTAGCCAAGAGGCGAAGAAAACCATATGCGAGGGATTTCCAACTTTGAAGGCGACTATAAGGATAGCAAAAATGGAGTAAACCTGATAACCGCATGCAATATCCACATGTAGCTTTTGTGTTGTGAAAATATTTTATAAACGAGAAGATTTGTAAAAGCGCACACACACTGGTAAATCTATTAATAAAAATGGCAGTGGGATTCCTAATTCTGCAGGCTCAATGCGAGATCTGGAACAACAAAAAGGAATTTCAATTGCAAACAGAGGAGATGGCTTTGCTGTAAGTAATGTGCTTTAATGCTGTGACACGTGCTGTTTAGTTTACCTGGTCTTTTGGATTTGTTGCATTGAATATTTTACTTGCTCCAGCAAAGCGATGAACAAATAACGTGTAAGCCAAGCAAATTGGCTTTTCCAAATAGCTGACAGCTGGAATGTTAGATTAGATTCTCCAGGGATAGAGGAGTAGCTATCTTTTGCCTTAGCCTTCCATCATAAGATAATTTAACGAAAATGTGTAATATCCTTTCTGAGAAAAAATCTGATTGAGCTCCGCTTACCCACTTTCTGAAATGTAACATCCCTTTAAGCTTTAGGAAAGTCCTGAGAGACGAAGTTGCAAAGATCAAAGGGGGAGGGGGAACTATGGGAAACTTAGAGTACCTTTGACAATGCGACTCTTAGGGGCGATCAGGAGGTCATCTAATGTTGTCATCCGGATGACATTCTGATTATCACTATGACGTAGAATTTGTACTAAAGTTGTCACTGTGTTATAGTGATAGCTGTGCAACTTCGCATGGAATATATAGATAACACTCGTGTCGCGTTAGGTATGTAAAGGGTGATTTTTTAGCTGGTTTGGTTTTGGCAACACTGGTTTTGACAGCTGACGGGTGTTTAGTACCTTGTGTCACTGTCAAACAGCTTCGCACCAAATTTACTTTGTTGGACATTCAACCACCAACACATTTACGTACTGTGCGTATTGAAGAAAATATTGCGACCGTATCAGCTAGTGTGACAGAAGACCGCGAAATGTCGATTCGGCGCCGTTCCCAGCAGTTAGGCCTTTGTTACAGCACTACGTGGAAAATTTTGCGGAAGGATTTGGGCGTAAAGCCTTTTAAGATACAGCTGGTGCAAGAACTAAAGCCAGCCGACCTACCACAACGCCGAATTTTTGGTGAATGGGCTCTTGGAAAGCTGGCCGAGGATCCGCTTTTTTATCGAAAAATTGTGTTCAGCGATGAGGCTCATTTTTGGTTGAATGGGTACGTAAATAAGCAAAATTGCCGCATTTGGAGTGAAGATCAGCCAGAAGCATTGCAACAGCTACCAATGCATCCCGAAAAAGCCACTGTTTGGTGCGGTTTATGGGCCGGCGGCATTATTGGGCCATATTTCTTCATAGATGATGCGAATCGCAGCGTTACTGTCAATGGTGAACGCTACCGAGCGATGATAACAATCTTTTTTTTGCCCGAAATGGAAGTTCTTGACTTCCATGATATGTGGTTTCAACAAGACGGTGCCACATGCCACACAGCACGCGAAACAATGGCGCAATTGCGAGGCGAGTTTGGTGAACAGTTAATTTCACGTTTCGGGCCGGTCAATTGGCCGCCTAGATCGTGCGATTTGACACCATTAGATTATTTTTTGTGGGGGTATGCCAAGGCTAATGTGTATAGGGACAAGCCCGCTTCGATTGACGCACTGGAAGCCAACATCCATGCATTCATTCGTGAGATACCGGCCCATATATGTGAAAGAGTATGCCAAAATTGGACTCAGCGGATGGGCTACCTGAGACGCAGCCGCAGTCAACATTTGCATGAAATTATCTTTAAACATTAAATTGCAAGGTTCAAACTATCGATTCAAATAAATATTTCATTCATTTTTTCGAATTTTTTGTGTTTTTTTTTTTAAAAAAAAGTTCTAAACCTCTTAAAAAATCACCCTATAGAAGACCAGAACGATGGCTGTAGAAATCCTAAAAAATAACAATGACGCTCAGCTCAGGGTGAATGTGTCTTTGCTGATAGACTTAGCCAGAATTTTTTCTTCTGACTACCGACCATTAAAGTTTATTTTAGGCGGACATAATGGACATGATGGGTTTTAATAAAGCTTTTTGTTTGCTAAAGACAAAGTAAACTGCGGTCTTGGCATCATTCTCCATCATTCCATTTAAGGTAAGGCCATAAAGTATAAAGCTAAGAATTCGTCGTGGAGAATCGGCTTAAGACAAAATGAATGACTTCCAGCAAATGTGTGATCGCCTGGCGGGTGATCCTTATCAGAAATACATATGTTATTCAAAAGCAAAAGCCTAATATGTGCTTACACTCCTACCGACGAGACTGAGTGCCTGAACAATAACGAGTGTTATGAGCCTACGGAGCGTGTCGGTAGTAGGGGAAGCCGGGGAATAACAGACAACCGGGGCAAAATGGGCTCCCTCTATATTTCTCTATTAAGTAAGGTGAGAACTCTGAAAGTAGGCTGTCTGCTTTATTGTATCGGTGACAATTAGGGGAAAACCCATTTTTGAACAAAAGTGGCATGTGTATTGTGTTTTGGCTAAGAAAAGCTTTTTCGTTAAGTTGAAGTTATTTTGAAGCAAAATTAAGTGTTTATTTTGAAACAAAGGTCAATTTTAAATTGTATTTTCACCATTTAATATGTAAGTAAGTACATTTGTGTTTGTATAAATCCGATTATTTCTCTTTTACAGATAGGTTGAAAAGATTTTTTTATAGGATCTAAGAAGAATAGGAAATGGGGTAGTGGAAGAGGCATAATGGGCATGGGTGCCAATTATACCCCAATCATTTTGTATTCATATTCCATGTTTTAGATGGTTCGCAATTATGTGAGCGAAAACCTAACCGGCAAGCATGGAGCGTAAACAATTTCAAAAACAATTTGCTTTTGAAGACGTCAAACCAAAAACAAAATGATTCGTAAGGAAGCTGCCCTCGAACTACTTTACAGAGATTCATAAAAAAATGAAATCAAACTCCCAACCTTCCACTTGTTATAACAAAAGTGGGAAATTTTTGCCATGTGAAACCACTGACATGCCAAATGAGAAGCCCCTTCCATAAGTGCTGCCACTAGGCTCATCAACACCCACCGATCCATTGATGTTATCTGAAAACCCTGTTTCGAAAATTAATAATTCATCCACAATGTGCCAGTTCAATTTTGTTAAACTGAGAACAACTGATGCACTGATATTATCCCCAAAGGCCGTTCAGAAAGATAGCGATGCGCCAAACTCTTCAATTTCCATCTCATATTTTACCAGTTCCCAAAAAGTTTACCAGAGCAAAAAAAAAAATGCTAAGTGCCGAGGAAAAACCGCAGTAACAGGCCCTCCTTACAAGGCGCAGGTTGAAGGTGAATCCAAAAATTCCAAGCCCCCATCTATAAAAAAGAAAAAAAGGCATTCCAAAAAAGAAAAAGAGCAGGAAGGAAGAATCTTTCGAAAGCGAGCAGGGTAAAAAGTGTCTATATTGTGGGTATCTTTACTCTCAGTCTACAGAAGGATGGGTTTCCTGCAGAGCCTGTGGGAAGTGGGCGCATTGTTCTTGTGCTCGAGAGGATGATGTTCACGATGAATCCAGCCACATTTGCTAGCGTTGCAACCAAAATTTACCCCTGTGCCCATTATGCCCCACCCATGTTCATTGTGCCACAGCACCGGGGCACAATAAGCAAACTTAATCATTTATTTAAATCCATAACTATATTCTATTTATATTTATTTATCTTTCTTTTGTTTAATAATGTATTAATAAATCCTTTTTCTAATAAAATTATTTTGGAGATATAAAACTCGTTTATGAAGTTTTTATTTAAAAAAATCCTTAAAGGGCCCGTTATGCCCCAGTTTCCCCTACAATGTTAAGATTATGCATGCGAATGTCAATGCTAACATTTTAGTTCGCGGTTGAGCTGGCAAGAAAAGGTAAAGAAATGCAGCTGCTAAACGCGAGTGGTTAAAACAAATAGCCCTGATGAGTCCAGGTTTACAGCTGATATACATGGAGTAATTAAAAAAGTAGTGAATGCACTGGCAGCAAAACTTCCAGAATTTTTTAACTTTCCGCACAAAAATGGTGGTATTAGGGATCTAGAAATCAAATTTTGCTAGCGAAAGAACGCCATATATCAACCTTTCGCAGTCTTTCACTTTCGTAAAGTGAAACAACACCAATTCAGTGTGTGAAATAACAACAAATATGGCTTTATTTCTCTTTACGAAAGTCTAATAAGGCCAAATGCTGTGAGCTGGAGTACGACTGCCGTCTTTATCCTAACATACTGCGCCGCTACCGCATACGAAGCCATTTATGGCTTTGCATCTTCGTAGCGTATCTTTACTTCCCCTGTAATTCGAAATGAACAAGTTGCAACGCGATTTGTTAGCGTAACCTATCTATCACACACAACGATAAATATTCTAGGTATCTGCCAAACAACGACGACAGGACTATTCGTGTTTCCAATTCAGTCTACCGATCGAGTGCTTGCAATAGAGTGCAGGAATAATTATTATTTTAAGTGCTAGTAAATTGAATAAAGAAATACATTTTGTGAAAAGTGTTGAGTTCTGATTATTACCAATGCATTTTGAAAGAAAAAAATATATTAGTATAGATTTGTGAGCGTTTTTATTACTAACGCCATATATTGCTTCGAATGCATTGGTGGCTGTTTCTTTCTATTAATTTCTATCCTTTTGGTGTCGTGTTCAATATTTTTTTGTCTGCTTCAGCAATGGCTCCTCTTCAATTCTGTGGTAAATCGTTGCATGTAAATTGCATACTTGGGGATGGAACAAAAGAGTAATGTTTTGGTGCGAGTAACACGTCTAGTTAAGTTGTCCAGCTTATCATTAAATTTTTCGAGTTAATCATTGACCAATTATAACCAAACCGAAAATAATAAACTCAATACATCACCTGCTTCCGTCTATAACTTAACTTTTAAATAATTTCATTCGTGCTAAGTGCTAAATCGGAATATTATTTGTGAAATTTAAAGCAAATCGACATTTGTAATAACTTGTGCAATTTCTCTTTATTTCTCACTGTTCCTGTCTAAATCATGTCAAACGCGCAAAATCAGAGTAATAAGAGACCTAAGCCAAGTACCCCAAATCTGACCCCGACCTCAAGCCGCTGCCCCCGAATTCTCACAGTGCCATTGCTTGAAGAACGCCTAGAAATATTCTACATCAAGCTAAGTACCGATATCACTGGGATTCGCAGCGATATTTCTGCAAAAATTGACGAACTGGAGCGAACATGGACCGAGCGGCTTGATATTCTCCAAAAAGAGATAAATAATATCTCTGAAAGAATGGATGTCGTTGAAGCAAGTACAAATCAATTGCCAAACGTCAAGTCCGATGTTAACGCTCTACAACAAAGAATTGATACAATGGAACGAAAGGAACTTGCTGCTGATGCCGTATTATTTGGGATTCCTGCTTTACCAGATGAAAGCTTGAAGGAGATATTTAACAATATTTGTCATACAGTCAACATTAATATTCCTAATTTAAAAGATATTTTCCGACCTAAGCACCCGAGACCTGACAATGCACCAATTATTATAAAATTCAGTTCGCAACAGGATAAAAATTTTATGTTAAAGTCTGTCTCTCTTTTCCGTAAAAAATCAAACAAAAAATGAGTTTAATAATTTAATAATTTGCTGACTCCAATGCAGTCAGGCTTTCGTTCAGGTCACAGTTGCATAACTGCCCTGATTAAAGTCACGGATGATATACGGGTAGCTATTGACAGAGATGAAGTCACTTTGGTTACTTTATTGGATTTTTCTAAGGCTTTCCACTCTGTCCGTCCTGATATTCTCTGTAACAAGCTTGTATCTTACTTCAATTTTTCTCATCTTTCCGTGAAGTTAATCTCGTCTTATCTTACAAATAGAGCTCAGTCTGTCTTTTGCAATCAATCCTATTTGTCGCTCTTCAATGTTAATTGTGGTGTGCCTCAAGGTTCAATAATTGGTCCTTTGTTATTCTCTATGTTCATTAATGATTTACCACTTGTTATACATAATTGTCTTTTTCATATTTATGCTGACGATGTACAAATTTATTTCCAATTTCCTGTTGGATTGATGGAAGATGCTGTTGAAAAAATGAACGAGGATCTAACTTCAATAGTTAAATGGTCGTCAGAAAACCAGCTTCTTTTAAATCCTTCTAAGACTAAATCAATAACAATCTATAAACATTTATTAATGTCCCGTCTGCCTCCTATTTTATTATGTGGAGTTGAAGTTGAAATGGTTTCTAAAATAAAAAGTCTTGGTATTGTTATTAATGGTAACCTCACTTGGAGCGATCATATTAATTCGGTGGTTTCTAAAATCTATGGAGCTTTGCGGGGTCTTTCAGTATGCCAAGACACTTTGCCAATTGCCGTTAAACTGAAATTGGCAAAGGCTCTGATTGCACCCTTAATAATGTATGGCTGTGAGTTATTTGCCTGCACTGATGCTATCTCAAGGCGAAAACTAAACGTTGCATTCAATTCTGTGGCTAGATTTGTGTTTAACTTGCGTAGATATGATCATGTTTCGATCTATTCTCGCCAAATACTAGGCTGCAGTCTAGCAGTCTTATTTTCTTATTGTACAGAAAATTTCAAAAAAATAAATACAAATACAAATACAAACAATAAGTGATGACGATCTAGCACCAGATTCTGATATGGAATTTGAAGACCAACTAAATCCTGTAAATGGTGATTGCTTTACAGTAGATGAAACCGACACAGCGTCTGAACTCGACAATGAAGCCGCCGTTGCCTCAACATCAAAGCAAAAAAAAGTAAAGAAAACAAGTATGAAGAAAACTAAAGTTTTTTTTGGAAAAAAGGACACTTGGCCCCATTCGACGAACACAACTTCAAATTTATGAGAGTTACTGAATTGCCGGAAACTGTAAAAGCCTTGAAGACACCAGCAGATTTTTTTTCGTTTTTCTTTACTGATGATGTGATTACATTTATTGTAGAGCAATCAAATATTAAAGCACTTCAAGACGACATAAATAAGCCTTTAAATATTAAAAAAATCGAAATGGAGCAATTTATCGGCATTGTAATTTATATGACATGTGTCCAGCTACCTTCATCGAGGCATCACTGGGGCAAGTCTGTTGGTCAGCGGAATGTTTTCGAGACGATGACATGCAATAGATGGGAAACCATTAAAAGATTCCTTCAACTCAACAACAATAACGATTTTAAGCCATATCCCTCTGATATGACAAACTTTTTAAGGTAAGACCCCTTTTGGACAAATTAAGGGAACGGATGCTGCTCATTCCAAAGGAGGAGTTCCTAGCCGTGGATGAACAAATAATACCCACTAAGTGCCGCCACGAACTTAAGCAATACAATCCAGCCAAGTGGGGTTACAAAAACCAAGTTCTCAGTGGGGTGTCTGGATTCAGTTACGACTTCGATATATTTGCTGGAGAACAGAGCAATACATTTCCTGAAGATGTGCCGGACTTAGGTGTAAGCGGAAACGTCATAACAAGGCTAACAGCCACAGTAGTACGGAATGTAAACCATAAAATGGACTGCTACCTTTGGGTACAGTTAGGCTCGAATGAAGAAACAGGGACGGGGAAGTATGACTGAAAAAGTGGCAACCGTCGAGGGTGTTAAACTTAGTTTGACAACAAACTTGTAAGCATGCTGTCGCCTTATGTTGGAAGTGAACCGGTTACCAGCAAACGCCGATACTTCAGAAAAGATAAGCAATATAAAACAGTTCCTGCTCCCCAAGCTATAGAAATCTACAGTAAATATATGGGTGGTGTGGATTTACTGGATTCGATGCTTGGACTGTATAGAATCCCACTGAGATCTAAAAAATGGTACAAAAGGATATTTTTCCATATGATCTGTGTGTAATAAACGCTTGGATTCTTTGGCGCCGCGAGAACGATTTCCATATCTATGACTTCAAATTGGCAATATCTGAGCATTTACGCAAAGCAGACAAAGCACCTAGAAAACGTGGACGGCCACCTACCGGATCTATTACAGGAACGCCAACATCAGTCTGCAGTATATCCGATCGAGGAACGGATACGGAATCGATTAGTTCGCCAAAACGAAAGCGTCCCGCAAGACATCAAGATCTTCCCCTGCAATCCGTAAGAACGGATAATTTGGGCCATTTTCCCAAATCGATCATTTACTTTCTGTGAGAAATGTGAAGTATATTTATGTTACAACGAAAAAAGAAACTGTTTTACTCAGTTCCATCTAAAATAGTCTTTCTTTTTTTGCAATTTTTTATTTTTTATGTGATATTATGAATTATGTTGTTTTTGTTTTTAATATTTTTTATGTGATATTTACTTGAATTGAGTTGTTTTTGTGTACCAACTTTTTTTTAATTTATTACGCTTTCGAATAGCTTTAATTTTTTCTTTAATTTCTTTTTTCAGAACTTTTTTCTTTATAATTATAAAATGAACTATTGCGTTTTTGTTTTTTATTTAATGTTATGTAATATGATGCATGTTTTCAATCATCGAAGGTGCCAAAAATATGGCTTAGTTTTTTATTTTTTAAACAAAATAATTTTTTTAAGTTTTTTCAATAAAAATTGTTTGAGAATAGCAGAATAAATCTAAAACAATCGATTATTAATTTTTTTTTTCTATTCGGGAAGTTTCATGCCGTAGAGGGTTAATCTTAATCTTTAATTCAACATTTTTTCGGCAATCGTCAATGGTCATCCAGGCTTGAGTTTTTTTTAAGTCATTGCGACATTGTTGGATTTTGAGTCAACAATGTCGACACAGGATAATATCTTTAATATATTCGTTTTTCTTTCATTGGTACGAAGTTCTCAGGCGTTCTTTCGGGCCACCACATATCGTGCTTGTGGTGAGAAGAAAGACGAAAGACGGGAAAACTAAATAGATTAATGTAAGTCGTCTGAATGGAAGTACAATGGACCAGTAGTTGTGTCTCAGCGCTCCATCGAATAGAAGTAAATTCCGACAAAAAAAAAATCTTCCAATGTCCAATTACGTTCCCTTTCACGTTTCTAAAAAAAGAAGAACTATTTTTAAAAATAATTGAAATTGTAAATTGTAAATAATTTTACTATATTTAAATCTGCCATATCAATACAAATTTTCAATTCTTTTGTCACGCGGTCAAGTGTCAAAGTCTGTTGTGCTAGTTCACAAAAACATAAAAAGTGAAATAGGGTCACAATGATACCATTAAATTTGACTTTTGTTAGATTTGGTTTATAACTTCGAAACCTTAAAATGACTAAGCTACAACCTAACTAGATTCGAGTTTAGGATTAATTTTAAGGTCTTATATTATTTACAAAGGACCTTTGTCTACATTTCAGAAGGAATTGTTCTGTGAATCTGAGGCATAAACGCTTTTTAAAGCAGTCGTTTCGAGAGGTATAAAATTCTAGTAAGATTTTCGGTTTTGTTTGCTTTAATAGGTTATGGAGGGCCAAATTCAACGACTAACTATATAAGCTGTACAGTAGCATTGACCTTATTAACAAGTAAAGAACTGCGCATTTGACGTTTGAGAAAGCTGGCACATGTTAAGGGAATGAACGTCAACCCTACCCGCCACAAAATCTTCGACTCTAATGCGTTTGGAAAACGCAGTAGATAAAGGTCACAGCGGACCGTAGCGTCACTTCGGGAAGTAATAAAGTTTCAGACCAGACTTTTAGGGATGGAACAGTTTAATGGACCCAATATTCCCCCTAAACTGCTTCTAGACAAATTATCACATATTTTAAATTTTTCAACTGGATTGCATTTTCATATATCTCTAACTTGTGTTAAAACTGCAGACACAGACTTGGGGCATCGCTCTATTCTTTTGGAGCGCCTTAAGCGTTCGACTAGGAGAAATTGTTAATAGTGAAGAATCGACGAATTGTGTTGCTACGACTTCAAGGATTAGATAGCCCACAATTCCAAATTGAAGCAAATTGGAACATTGACCATGTGAGAACTTTCGACTTAAGTTTTCGGAGTTTTAGTTCATAGGGTCCGTCCTTTAAGCATGATAATATCAACCTATTCGTTCGTGTCCCAATAATATTGCTTCGGACCTTTGATCTTTTAATTTTATCTAGGTTTCTTACGTCAATTTGCCTACGGATATTGCAAAAACTCTAGACCTTATAGATTTTTATATTTTAAAAGGGATTTCCAAAAGCTTTGTTAAAATTGAAGAATGTTTCGATCTATCTTCTGATCACTCGCCTGTCATTTTGACAATTACCGTCTGCCCACTGAAAAATGAGGGATCTTAATCGATCGATTTCAAACACCATTTGAACTTGAAGTCGAACTCGATCAGTTAATCGGAGTCACACAAAGCTCAGTCTGGTTTAATACTCCTTACAAAAGGATAACAAAATCGTAAGTAGTAAAAAAGAAAAGCGCGTAAAAATTGGCAACAATCTCGCGCTCCGCAGCATAAAACGATTTCAAAAAAGATTAAGGACTTTAAAAATCGCGAAGTTTCTTCATATCTTGAAGGTCTCACTGCGGAGTTCGAAATACTCGTTGTGGAAAGCTATGAAAGGTGCTAAAAAGGGAAAATCGCAAGCGCCTCTTACCAGGAAAAATAATGGCGAAAGGAGACAAAAAAAAAACCGACATGTTTTGCCGATCACTGATCACTTAGACACATTTAAGCCCTCTGATGGTCAAGAGCTAATTGAAGACGCGGTCTTAGCGGGGATACCTGAAAATTTTAAAATTAAAAGTGTATCAATGGCTGAACTGTGCTAAGAAATACAAAAATTGAAACTAAACAAAGCTCCTGCATACGATTTTATTACGGGACAGGTCCTTAAAGAGTTGCCTAGGAAATCACTAATCATGCTCGTTTGTCTTATATATGCTTCGTTTAGGTTATTATGCGTTCCAAGACAATGGAAAGTAGCTAAGAGCATAATGGTTCGAAAGCCGGGAAAACCTCCATGTGACAAAATGTCATATAGGCCAATGTCGCTTTTACCAATTGTGTCAAAAGTATTTGAAAAAAAATTACTAAAACGGTTACACCCGATTATCGAAGAGCGCCGATTAATTCCTGATCACCAATTTGAGTTCAGAATTAAACACTCTACAATCGAACAGGTTTATCGAATAACCAATGAAATTGAAAAAGCCCTTGAGTTATTCTCGACGTCTTCCAGGCTTTTGAAAAAGTATGCCATACGGGATTAAAACATAAGCTAAAATAAGCCTTTCCCAAACAAATATATGAGATATTAAGTTCTTATTTAGCGGAGCGACTTTTCCGTGTTAAGCACAGAAACGAATATTCCGAATTCAAGGAGGTCGCGGCGGAGTTCCACAAGGAAGCGTCCTGGGTCCGATTTTATTTCTAATCTTTACTCGAGATATTCCGCAGAAAGAAGGCACAACTGTAGCGACGTTTGCAGATGATACCGCTATATTGGCCGTGAGTAATACGGTTGAATCAGCAACAATGAAGCTTCAGCGGGCTATCAACAGCGTTTTTGAGTGGACAAAGACTTGGCGTATTGTCCTTAATGAAACAAAATCTTCGCATGTTAATTTAACTTACAGAAATGTAACTGCGCTACCCATTTTCATAGACTCCGCACAAATTTCGTACGCAAATGAAGCTTAATATTTGGGAATGACTTTAGACGCGAAACTTAAATGGAAATCGCACGTAAAGAAGAAACGGGATGAGCTCGTTATTAAATATAATCAAATGCATTGGCTGCTTGGTCGGTTTTCCAAACTCAGCATGCAAAACAAGCTGCTTTTATACAAGCAAGTTCTGAAACCGATTTGGATGTATGGTATACAACTTTGGCAAATAACATCAAAATTTTACAAACTTTTCAAAACAAAGTGCTAAGAAGAATTGTAAACGCCCCGTGGTATATCAGAAATAGTGATATCCACAGAGATTTGGATGTGGCATCCGTCGAAGATGAAATAAAATCATTTGCCCGTAAGCAACGAAATGATATATATTTTGAACGATACAAATTTAGTGCGCCGGCTTCAACGGATAAAACCATTTGAATTAGCGCAATAAAATTTAACCGCGTGTTTTTGGCGGTACAAGCAGATGCCTCCGATGGGAAGCTGCCAAATTATAAAATCAAAACTACTAGAAAGGAAATAACCTACATAGTTGAAGTACAAAGTAAATCGAAGGGATTTTTAGTGAGTAAGAATCTCACACTATTATGAGCACGTGCAGTCGGTCCTCATAGTTTCTTATGGAAGATTTTCCACCTACCCTCGAAAAAAAAAAAATTGCCCCTATACTACGCTGTTGAGCATAGATACCATATATTTCCACTTTTCGCTTGGATCAGCGAATGATCCCTTTTTAAACATCTAGTGGTCGTTGTCGTTGTCGCAAAAAACCTTCGATGTAAATATTTCCTACTTCCCTTGATATCGTTTTAACTAAATAATTTTTGTGCGCATAACAAAATAATTCACATGTCACCTATCTGCAATCCAATTAGGAAGTGTCAATATCCTGTCAGTAATGGGTTTTGCCGCATCATTGAGAACTATACCAACCAAATGACATTACTTCATGATTTATAGATTAAATGCCGTTCCTACAAGGTATGTAATTGTTTAATTGACCAATGCTAAAACAATATAATCTTTTTCAATGAGTAAGCAACGAAATAATAATGTTGTTTTCTTTATGCGCATATAATGATTTTCGATAGATAAGATTACTTTCAATTAATTTGTCTTTCGCAGTATGCTGATAATTTAATTGTTTTAGTAGTCATTATTATCTCTGATAGTCTGTGCCAAAAATTTGTTAATTATAGAATTTCCAAGAACTCTGTGAATTTTTTAAAAAAGAATTACTTTCTCAGAAACGATTTGTAGCTAACTTTGGAAAACAATTTCTTTTTTTAACAAATCGATTTGTTATCGGATTTAATTGTCTCCTTTGAATTTAAGCACTTATCTTGATATTTTAATTAAAACAGGAAGCACCGAGTTGACGGAAGTAAGATATTGTTGAAACGGAAAACCATAGCCAGTTGGGTCTACCCAAAGTCAGAACTGACCTTACATTAGACAGCGATATCGTCTGCAGTCAAATCAGTGGTCTGCGATATTTAAAAAAAATTATGTATTAGTAAATAGGTCCCAAACAGGCTACACCAAGATATGGTGGTGACGATTTCAAAGATCGATTGGAACACCTCGAGTAGCCAGGGACTACAAAGATCGCTCGAGTGAGGGTCTTTCCACCCAAAACCACCCAGGTTACGAGCCACCTTAGCTCACCTTGTGAAAAAGCCCGTGGTATGTGTATACCGGAAAAAGGGGGCATAAGACGCACAAACCAAAGCACAAGCCCAGCAACTGGCTGCTTCCATAAATACTAGAAAGCAGTCTCTTAGGAAAAGCGTTGGAAACCTAGTAGAAACCTGGGAATAGTAGATATTTTTAAGCAGCATTTCAAGCAGTTGCAAAACGCTCATCAAGTAAAGAAAGTGATGTGGACAGAGAAGACCCCACGTCCGATCAATGAAAAACCAGTCCCACCACACAATATAGAAGATGTTGACTTAAGAACAGCAAGGCCGTTGGCTCTAATGGTCTACCAACTAAGCTCTTTAAACATGGACTTGATGTGTGGGTAGGACGCATGCATGCCAATCATCAATCAAGTTTGTTTGGAGAAAAGCATACCCCAGTCATCGGGCTCCAGTCATCGAGCTCTATATGAACCATCTATAAGAAAGGCGATCCTTCTGCAAAAAATAACAAGGCATATCCTTGCTAAATGTCACATATAAGATCCTAGGCAAACACTGCAACGGCCCGGCAGATCGACCATAGACCAAATGTTTACGCTAAGGTATGTGTTTCTAATCTTGGAAAAGACCAACAAATTTCAAGTCGAGACACTCCAATTTCCTTTAGCAGATATTGGGCGACCTGCCTTTAAAGAGGCTTTGAAGTTAGTTTTGAGGTAAACAAATGAGCAGCTGTCCACCAATAAGGACAAAATATTACTGTTCGAAAGCAAAACCTTTGAGACAGTCAGAAGTTCATTTTCCTCGGTCTAAGAAACAACTTGACGAATGATATCTGATTGGAGCTCCGACGACGAGTTACCCAAGCAAACCGCTGCTTCTTCGGTTGGGCTCACAACTCCTAGCTCGTGCATGTGCAAAGTGCATGCTCTCATCCTGCTAGTTCTGCTTTAGGAGAGCTGGAAGCTCTTTTCGAAAGAAAAATTCTTCGTCAGATATTTGGTCCCGTGTGCGAGGAGGGCGAATGGAGGAGAGGATACAACCGCAAACTCAATAAGCTCAACCAAGATGGGGTTGTTTCCAAAAAAACCTAAACTCGGCGACATTAAGTGAAAATGACCGAGCCAAGAGGATCTTCGAATCCCAGCCGCGAGGTTTGAGACGACAAAGAAGATCGAACTTTTGTTTTCAAGACTAAGCCATTGCTAATGCCAGAGCACTTGGTCAGAATAACTGGAAGCAGCGTGCCCGGGATCGCCGAGGGTGGAAGGCTGCTGTGTCTCAGGCTAGGATTCTCCAGGGGTCTGGAGCCCGTTAAGCTTCGATACACATATGTACCTAGTTTTGGTAGCTTGGTGCCCATGCCTACTAATTTATCAATATAGTCAATGGTAAAAACGTAATTGCGTTATTCTTTATTGGGTGGAAAAATATTTGAATATAGAATCGGTTCCATTATTTTTTTGTTTTTTTCCCTTTCATTTGCCTAGTCCCAAACAAAAATACACACCACTCGCACAAAGTATCGCAAACTGTCCAGTAGGTTTTACGTCAATTGTTAAAACACATAAAACCCCCTACAGTTTAACTGTATCCAGCTATAGATTAGTATAACAAATGTAGATACATATTTTATCAATTATTCACATTTCTCAGAAATGTCAAAAAAAAAAAACATTTCGAAAACATTCCAGATTATCGATTAAAAGTGCGTTAAAGTTTTTCACTATCGCAATTTAATAATCTATTAGTTTCAATTATAATCAATATGAATGATAAAAAAAACAAAAATTGTTAGACAGGAATTTTGATTTACACGATTTTTGGTTACTTAAAAGCGTTTCTAATTATTTGGTTGGTTCGTCTGGTAAATACTTTGCCAGCCATTTTGGTATCAAATGAAATATGGCCACGGTGGTCAAAAGGATGGTGATTGCGATTATATGAGAACACACGCGTTATCACTTTAGCATAGCCCCATCAATTCAGAGCTCGACTGTCCAACGAGAAGAAGCTGCGAACTGCCCAAAAGAAGAAATTCGACGTTGGACGCCTTAGCACATCTGGAGTCGCACAAAGAGCGCCTGAGTGAGAAACTCCCCACCGTGCATTCACCTACCACAGATGCCAACAACCAGTGGTCTCAGTATCGCGACATCATCAAGGAGGTAGCCGAAACCACCCTAGGATACCAGCCACCCCAGAGAAAAAGCCCGTGGTATAATGATGTATGCGAATACCGGAAAAAGGTGACAGAAGATGCACATTAGAACGCTGCATAGGAAAACAAGGGCAGCAAGGGATGAGTACCGAGCCAGGAGAAGGGAGGAGAAGAATATCCTGCGTAGAAAGAAACGAGAGCACGCAGTCTCCCAGCTCAAGGAGGTCGAAGAGTCCCGCGACCGACACAATATCCGGAAGTTCTATAAGAAAGCCAAGCAACTGGCTGCTGGCTTTAAGACCGGAACACAGGCTCTTCGTAACAGCGATGGAAACCTAGTCACCGACGCGCAGGGAATAGTAGCATTTCTAGCAGCTGCTAAACGGACAAAATGTAGAGAGAGTGATGGGGCAAGAAGAGAACCCGCGTCCAGTCAATGAAGAACCAGACCCTCCCATAGCTAAAAAACAACAAGGCCGCCGGCTCTGATGGTCTACCTGCAGAGCTTTTCAAATACGGAGGTGATGTTTGGGTGGAGGAAAGCATGCCCGATGACTGGACCATCAGCTCCATATGTCCCATCTACAAGAAAGGCGATCCTATGTCTTGCAAGAACTATCGAGGCATATCCCTGCTTAAAGTCGCATATAAGATCCTATCCAACGTACTGCGTAAACGTCTCAAACCTTGCTGCAACACACTAATCGGCACGTACCAGTGTGGCTTCCGGCCCGGCAGATCAACTGTAGACCAAATCTTCACACTAAGGCAAATCCTGGAAAAGACCAACGAGTGTCAAGTCGAGACACACCATCTCTTCATCGACTTTAAAGCCGCATATTTCAGCATTCATCGTCAGGAGCTTTTTGTGGCGATGGCCAAATTCGGGATCCCGTCAAAACTGATCCAGATGTGTCGCGTGACAGGAGTTTGGCAGCAGCTCATTTGAACTCTTTCAAACATGAAGCGGATTCGGAATCGTATAATTTCTTCAATCGAGCAGGTGTCAACACTGGAATATGCGAACGATATAGACATCATCGGACGCTCCCAGCGTGCCGTGGTGGAGGCCTTCACGGCTGTAGTTGGCGAATTTAGTTGGCCTAAATGTGAATGAGGGCAATACAAAGTATATGCTATCAACAAACAAACAATCATCTGTTCACCGACTAGGACAAAATGTCACTGTTGATAGCAGCAACTTCGAGTTAGTTAAGGAGTTCTTCTACCTCGGGGTAATCATCAACTCCACAAATTACATCTTAGTGGATATCCGTCGAAGAATTACCCTAGGAAACCGCTGCTACTTCGTTTGGCGAAACAAATGGGTTCAAAACTGCTAACTCGAAGGATAAAGTGCTTGCTCTACAGAACCCTTATCCTGCCAGTTGTGCTATACGGCGCTGAGTTCCTGCTTATCGGAAAGGAGAGTTAATACTGGGGTCCTTTGAAAGAAAAATCCTTCGACGGATATTTGGTCCTGTGTGCGTAAAGGCGAATGGAGGAGAAGATACAACCGCGAACTCTATGAGCTGTACCAAGATGTGGATGTAGTCCGAAAAGCTAAAACTCGTCGACTACATTGGCTCGGCCACATCGAGCGAATGGACAACGACGCTCCAGCCACTCATTGTAGTCCTTAGAAACTTGTCCAGATTGGAAATTGAAACATTTCAATGTTTTTTTGAATACAGGCTGTTACTGACTTAATGCTCAACAGCAAGGCTGCATTCTGTCACCAATATTGTTTTTTTGGTGATAAGGGATGTGCTTAATGCGACTTAATCGACGGAAAACGGAGGAATGTGATGGACTCTTATATCCAAACTCAAGCTTCTGTTCAAGCCTGTCGATGTATGCTTGCAACGTCTTGAATAATGGATCTTCACAATGACAACAAACCATCACTGTCACGAGGAAGCTGCAAACGTGCATTAATAGGTGCCTACGCAACATCTTAAGGATTTTCTGGCCCAAACGAACAGGTTTCTTAGAGAACGGGCCACGGCAGTGGATTGGTCTCACATTCCGAAAAGGTGACAAGTCCATAGCTTAGCACACGTTGCAATGGAACCCGCTAACTCGGGTTGGCAGCATATGTGGCGATCCTAGGAATACACGGCGAAGTAATGTAAAGAAGGAAGCACGGTAACTGGGAAATAGTTGGGAAGAACTGAGTCACATTGCCAGAAACCACACACAATGGCACGTTGGCGTTGTAGAGACGGTAGGGCCCACAAGGGGGTATGGGGCATACATAAGTACGTAAGGGTATATCTGCAATTTCTACCACAGTTACCGAGGATTTTTGGGAAGCCATAATTATTTTTATGTTCCCTGTTCTAGTTCTAACTGCGCTTAAGTTATGTCAACACAATCTAAAAAAAGATTATTCTGCGGGTTCAGATTGTGTACCTGCAAACTTCTGACTTCCTAATTCCAACTTTCAATATCAAATGAAGCTTGTCCTTCTCTTTGGAAAAACTCTTTTATAATCCCAATCCATAAAAATGGTCCGTACAAATGAATGTCTAACTACCGTCCTATTGCCATAATCCCCCATCCATTGATAAGCCTTTCGAAAGTATTGTCTTCCATTCAATTTTATTGCACAAAAAAGCAATTGTCAACTCAGATCAACAACTACTAACCTATTAGAATTTATCTGATCCTTTTTAAACTCACTTCTTTAGGCTTTCAACCAACTTTCTTTGTATAGATTCAATCCTACTAAACTGATCGCCAATATAAAGCAAGATTTGAATCGTCTGAAGTGGATAGCCATCTTAGCCATAAAATCTATCCCTATGCCATCCTTTTTCGACTCATACCTTCTTCAAAATGATATTAACAGATTTTTGCATTTCTCGAACAAAATCCTAATAAGTGTCAAGCTGTAACGAGTAATAGATTCGCGCTCTCTCCTAGAACGTATTCCTGTTTCCCAAGCTAATTTACTGCGTGATCTCGGATTTATCTGTTATCGGCCCCATCAAAGAGGCCAACTCTGCCTTCGGCTTCTTTAAGCGTTGGTCTAAAGAAATTTCTGATCCTTATGTCACCAAGTGACTCCATCCCACATTCGTCAGGACCTTACCACCGCAGTTATTCCAGTCGAATCGAAACTGGCAAACATAGATTCTTTCGATTTGCCCTCCACGGTCTTCCCTGGGCTGATCGGTATAACCTCTCTCCATATTATGACCGTCTTAAGTTGCTGATATTCACTATATAAATCAACTTCTATCTGGGAATATTGATTTCCCTTGCTTCCCCAAAAAATTTCTCTCAATACCTACACCAACCCCAAAAATCTTCGATCGATACCCCTCGTTAAGCTCAGCTAACATCGTTCAAGTTATGAACGCAAAGAACTCCTGACCCGTAGTATACGTTTAACTAATAGTATGGAGAACCTTTTCGACTTCCACTTAAGCAAGCAGTGTTTTTTCAAAACCTACCACTACCGTCCCTGGCACACTTCGTAGTCTAATAACTAATTCAATTAGACCTAAGTGTAGATTTTAAAAATGTTTCCATGCTTGTATGCAGCCAATTAAGTTAAACAAACGCCCCCCCCCCCATTTTCCCGTGTGATGTTTATTGCTTAGTAAATAAACATTCAGTAAAACTTCGATTATCCGTCAGGCAGCGGACCAACCCCTTGACGGATAAATAAATAGACGGATAATCAAATGTATGGGCAAAAAGTCTCAACAAACTGGCTTCAGGATGGGCCGGTGCATTATCGAGTACAAGGATCGCCTTTGGTGGTAAATTTTTCGACTTCAAATCTTGTTGAACGGATGGAACGAACACCTTTTGAAACAATGTAAAAAAATACAAATGCTTTTTACGTTGAATAATGATGAATATAAACACTCACCTTTTTAAACCATTCAATGAAAATGCGTTGATCCGTCCATGCACTTTTTTGTGCGTAGTATCGAACGGGCAGAGCATTCAAATTCATTGATTTAAAACAGCGAGGTTTGTTCGCCGTGCCAATTAAAAGCAATGGAAGTCGGTGGTTGCCACTTGCATTGGCGCAAACCATTACGGTAATTCGTTGCTTCTGCATCTTAAATCCAGGCGCATACTTTTCGGAAAGTGCTGCGAGCGTTTTGGTCGGCAATGCTTTATAATTCAAGCCAGTCTCGTCAGCGTTGTATACTTGATCTTGCGACAAACCCATTTCATCGATCATCATTTGAAATTTATTCTTGAAAGCGGCAACAGTCTCAACACTTGCAGCGCTCATCTTTTCACCTTCGATGTTCAATTCGCGTATACCGTGACGACCTTTGAAATTGTCCAACCAACCAATGCCTGCTTTGAAATTGGCATCGCCACTCAATTATTGGTTGAACTGTAATGCTTTCTCAGCAACAATTGGGCCCGACAATGGAATTCCTTCACTTCGTTTCTGGACAAACCATAAATACAATGCTGTGTCGAGCACTTCATTAGCTGGTTTTTTCATTGTCTTACGTTGTTTCGGGCGCCCATCCAATGATTCCATTGTAAACGCATAATTTTTTCAAATCGTTAATTGTGTTTCGCGGAATACCAAGTTCAGTGCTTAAAGCAACGGCAGATACACCTTTTTTTAGTTCAGCAATAATTTCAAATTTTTTTTCAATCGTAAGAACGTTTCTCTGGCGTTTTTGGGTACCAGATCCGGATGGTTGAGGCTCCATTATGTGACCAAATAAATTTGTGCAATGAATTGACTCGGCGAATATGATCGATTTGAGAGCGCAAGTAAACATTATGCATTACATGCATTATATATATGTAAAGGGTGATCCATTTCGAGGTTCCCTACTTTTTTAAAGAAAAAAACACAGAAAATTCAAATTTTAATGGAGAATGTTTATTATCATTTCAAAGAACATTCTTTGGCATTTATTTTTTTAAAATTATGTCTATCAAATGTTGGCCGTTGCTACGTCGCAGATGGTCCATCCGTTGAGTCCAATTTTCGATCACTCGTTCGAGCATTTCGACTGGTAACTGGTAACTGGCGAATGACACGCGTGATGTTTTCCTCCAAGGCCTGAATCGAAGCGGGTTTGTCGGCATAAGCTTTTGACTTTACATATCCCCACAGGAAAAAGTCTAACGGTGTGATATCACACGATCTTGGTGGCCAATCGACCGGCCCAAAACGTGAAATTATGTGCTCCCCGAAATGTTCGGATCTTCTTGGAACTTTTTAAGAGCCCATAGAGCGAAGCGATGTCGCTTGGGAAGGTCGAGCGGCTTCAGTTGTTGCACAAGCTGTATTTTGTACGCTTTCAATTTAAGATCTTGACGTAAAATGCGCCAAGTCGTTCCATACGTCAGTCCGACTCTCTACGGTCTTCGTGTACACTCTCAGCTACGGCCGCTATATTTTCTTCACAGCGTGCTGGACGAGGTCTATTCGGTCGAATATTATCCAATAATGAATGCTGGGTCTCAAAATGGGTGATGGTGTTGCGAATAGTACGCTCAGTAGGCCGATTATGTTGACCATAAGTTGAGCGAAGTGCACGAAACACATTCCTCACAGAACGTGAATTTTCATAATAAAGTTGAACAATTTGTAAACGTTGTTCACGCGTAAGTCTTTCCATTATGAAATGCCAAACAATACTAAACAAAAATAACATGACAGCATGACACGACTCACACGTGATCTGTCCAAAAAGGCTATTGAAAAAATTATCTTTACTTGTATCACCCGTTATATGTACCTTCAAATGGTTTATGTATGTGTTTATAACTGTAAATTTCTGCGAAATTTGTCTCTCCAAATTTCGTAAACAAAGTAGACAAATTTCAAAGACAAAACGAAAGAAAAAAACTGGGCGAGTGTGACGGTTAACCGGAGTGACGGTTAGTCGGGAGACGGATAATCGAAGTTCCACTGTATTTTAATTTTCGGATATTACACTTTTAATTCACTTTCAATTTTCTTAAGTAACCGCATTAGATTCCTCAATTCCACTGGGTAGTTTATCCTCATTTTTTCTTCCTTTGTTATTACCGGTCCCGTATTAAGTGGTCAAAGTGGAATTCTAACACAGGTCAGCCGGGCACCAGCTACTTAAACCTACAAACTGATTCAGACGAGGAAACTTCATAGGAAGCCAGTTAGTCAAAAATCACGGTTCTATGTTTAGCTGTCACACAAAACAAATCTGGATATTCCGTTTCTATCTGAAAACGATAGACCAGAAACTGGCAGATACTTCCCTTAACTTTAGTAATTTTCCCGACTCTTACAGAAAGCCTATAGAAAGCCTTCAGTGATAAGGAGCCTATATGTCCAGCACTTACCACGTTAGCGCCTAAAGCATGGATCCCGGTTCGAGTAAAGGCAGTACATTCACAGAGGCAATGCCAATCGGTGTCTTCACCTATTGAAGACTGTTCGAATACAAGAGTGCCATAAGACTCTCGGATGACACCTTTTTTCCTTACAAGTGCAATGCGTCAATTGAAATAATACTTCTCTCTAATAATCCCTCTGAATTTAGTTACTTGTCTAATGTGCTATGCCTTCAAATACTTCAGAAGTAAATAGCATGCTTAGCTGTTGCGTTCTAGCATGCATGCCATCCGCAAATGTAAGCGGTGATCGATGTGTTCAACAACGAGTGATCGACGGTTTTCCCCCAGTTTGTAAATTTTTGCCCCCGAACTACGAAAATATCAGCCAAAAAAAATAATCTTATCAAAAATTTAAGCAACAATTAGAAATTTACTATTTCAAAAGAAACATTTATTAAATCTCTTTGAAAAACGAAACCCCCCTATTATCGACAAAAAAGCCTATGCGTGAATCATTTAAAATCTAAACTTAGTTGTACCTACACGTGAGATCCAAAAATAAATGGAGGCCAAGGTACGCAACTCTGCTAAACTACCTACACTCACTTTTGTGGTGGTATGGGGGATATACATTTTGTTGTATTTACTTGTGAAATATGAGATAAGATCAAAGAATATTGAAAAGAAAGTAAATTCTTAGATGAACTTTATGCAAAGTTTTTTTTCAAATCAAATGGAAAAATTCAAAATTGAACTAACTATTTCGTCAATGTATCGATTGCTACACGTGTTGCTTATTTTTATTAAAGTACAGGGTGTACATAAATTGAGGAATATCCCAAATAAATATTTAGTATTTATTTAAAAAAAAATGGTTTTCGTACCATTAAGACCGACTATTTTGAATTCAGCACCAGTTTAGTTTAGTTTGTGGTGCGTGGATGCAGTGGCTTAACACTAAACTGTAAGTCTAGATCCCTTTCATTAGTGTTAAATAAATGTCTATATACAAGGTGGCGCAAAAGTAATCCTCCTATCAGAAAATGCTATAAATTTTGCGATTGGCCCCTAATGTCAGTTCTGTTTTGACATTTGTGTAGTAAACACATGCGAAATACACGTTAATAAACAATGTTACGCTACACTGCTCCAGAACGCGGAATATTGGTGACTATTTATTTGAGCAATAATCGGTCGGTGACTTTGGCGCAACGTGAATTTCGTCCCAGATTTCCTAGCCGTCCAACGCCTACTGGTGAAACACTGCGACGTTTAGCCGCTCGCCTCGAAGAGACTGGCACAACACGAGATGCTGCCAGGCGTGGCAGACCCCGGAGTAGCCGTTCTGCAGTGAATATTGCTGCTGTAGCCGAAGATGTCATGGAAGCGCCGTCGACATCGACCAGACGACGTGCCACGCAAATGGGTATCAGTCGACGGTCTTTACAGCGAATTTTGGTACAAGATTTGAAGATGTTTCCGTACAAAGTCCAGACGGTGCATCAGCTGTTAGCTGCTGACCGCCAATCGCGTCTAACTTACGCTCAAGCCATCCTTAATCACCACCAAGAGGAAGATGATTTTTCATCAAAAATAATCATGAGTGATGAGGCCCACTTCCATCTTAGCGGGTACGTAAATAAGCAAAATTTACGCTTCTGGGGCACTGAAAATCCACGTGTAACCCACGAAGAGCCATCACACCCGCTCAAAGTCACTGTATGGTGTGCTGTTTTCGCTGGAGGAGTCATCGGACCTTTTTTCTTCGAAGACGTCGCGGGCCAAACGGTTACTGTGAATGGTGAGCGCTACAGAGTAATGATCAACGAGTTCTTTTTGCCGCAACTTGATGAATTGGGATTGGAAAACATGTGGTTCCAACAGGACGGTGCAACGGTCACAACCGATATGCTGAAGGATGCATTTCCCGGGCGCCTAATCTCCCGTTTTGGCGATTTGCACTGGCCAGCAACTTCTTTTTGGGGGGCTCTTTGAAGTCGCGTCGCGGGTTTATGTCAACAAGCCTCAGACTCTTGCAGCTCTTAAAGACAATATCCGTCAAGAATGTGAGGACCTATCGCCGGAAGTTTTGGCCAAAGTGATGGAAAATGCCATAACAAGGGCTCAAATGACAATCAACTGTGGCGGCGGCCATTTACATGACATCATATTCTCGACTTGATGTAAAAACAATTAAAAGACCAAATAAAAATAATCCACAAGAAGAATCAAAGTTTTTAATTTTTTTTTTTAAATTACAGCCAAAAAACATCGGAAGGTTATTTTTGCGCCACCTTGTATATCTTCACACTCACAATGGTTGTAGAAGGTAGGCTCTAAGGGTGCGATCAGGCGGTCATCCAAACTTGTCATCCGTTCTTCATGACATCTTAACGTCACTATGACTTAGAATTTGTACTGGATGACAACTTTAGTACAAATTTTACGTCATAGTCGTCGTCCCTTAAGCTGTGTATGGGCCGTTTATGCCTAGTATTTATTTATTTTTTTATCTTTTGTAGGTTTACCTCCAGATTTCAGGCCTTGCAGTTCCATTCAGGTTAATTGATCATAAGTTGCATACTTTTAACTGAAACCTCGTATTGAAACCCGGTTTAGCTCAATTCTGTAAAGTCCGCACACAGTTGCTATTTGAAAAGTACAGCTGTCATGTGTGGAAGTGAAAATCAAGGACATCTTCATTCGCCTTTGAAAGGGTCTACGCTTCAGATCCATGGCGTAGGGTTGTGGGAAGAAAAATATTTTCATTTTCTTATATAGAACTTTCTTAGTAATTTATAGTTTGGTAAAGACTACAGTTCTGTATAGCTCGTCTCTAAAGAAAAATGGTGAGTATTGATTTTAACTTCTTGGGTCTCATCGGGCCTAAACCGCCCCGAAAGGTCCAATCAGATCCTTGACGAATGGTTGCAGGTGCTCGTTCAATTTGGCAGACAAGATCTTGTACGCTATGCTTAGGAGCCTTGAACTTGTATAGTTGGAGCAATTTTTAGGACCTCCTTTCTTGTGAAACGGCAAACGAGTCTACCTTTATACAAAATATGACTTGAACTATGCTTGTTCTGCTTAAGACTTAATTGTTTTGGACTCAGCAGCTGGTTTCTTTTGATTTGAATGATTTGAAAGATCCTCATCCCCCTACCCGACGTGCTCATATGACATAAGGACTTAATCTTTCTAGGTGGGAACTATTGCACTAACGACTTATCACTAATCGGCATGATTTCATCATGAATTTTGATAAGCATCTCATCAAGTGTCAAAATGTTAAGACCTCTTGCCTAAGTCTGCCCTTTTGGTAAGACATAAGTCCGCTGATTGTAGCTTTGTAGCTGATTGAGGTGACTGTATCAATCAAATCTCAGATGCTCTCGAAATATTTGATTTTAGGTTGGCGGTTGGAGGGTGAGGTTATTGATATTGCCGTATTGTTGGGGATATTGTTATTTTTATCACTTATTAGACTCTTAAAGCTGCTTTAAATGTTGTTACTGGTAAGAGGCTCTGTGATGATGCAAAGTGTTGCCCATGAAGCCACAATGGGGAGGGGGAGCGAGAGATTAAACTACTTTGGGCTGAAGGCCACAACTAGAGCCTTATGTTTTTTTTTTTTGAACACCAGTACATGGTCCTGACAACGACCATTTCCACATAGCAACCTAGCTCTATCCAGATGGTTCAAACGCAAACCAAATCGAGCGCGTGCCAGGCACGCATCTTAAATCTTAGAAGTGCATACATTCCGTGGGGCAAACGTTGACTCTGACCACTTTCTTGTAGCGACTGAATTCAAAGCTCGACTGATGGTAAGATGATGATGGACGCACTTCACCTGAAATTGGTGACAGAAAGTGCACATTTGCAAGCGCAAAACAAAAGCAGCAAGGGAAGAGTACCGCGCCATGAAAAGGGAGGAGAAGAAAACCCTGCGTAGAAAGAAGAAAGAAGCAATCTTTCCCAGTCAAGCAGCTGGTAGCTGCCTTAAGCCCTGGACGCGGGCTCTTCGGAATAGTGATGGAAACCTTGTCACCGAAGCGCAGGGAATTGTAGAGGTGTTTAAGCAGCTTTTCCATCAGCTGCTAAATGGACATCATGTCGAGAGAGTGGTTAGGCAAGAAGAGAACCCGTGTCTAGTCAGTGTAGAAGGATTTCCACCTCCCAGTTTAGAAGAGGTCGCTTAGGCTATTAAAAAGCTGAAAAACAATAAGTCAGCTGGCTCTGATGGGTTGAGGAAACAATGGTCGGTGACTGGACTATCAGCTCCATATGCCTCACATACAAAAAAGGCGATCCTATGGCTTGCAAGAAGAATCGAGACAGATCCCTTCTAAATGTCGCATATAAGAACTTATCACTCACACTTACTATGTGAACGACTCAGTGTGGCTTCCGGCCCGGCAAATCGACAATAGACCAAACTTTCGCACTAAGAAAAATCCTGGAAAAGACCACCGAATTCCAAGTCGAGACACGCCATCTCTTTATCGACCTAAAAGCCGCATTTGATAGCATTCATCGTCAGGAGTTTCACGACTGTGTCGCGTGATGGTGTAGACTATGCGTGCAATGTGCAATTTCGCAGCAGCTTATTGGAACGGATTTTAGCAAGAAGGCACGCACAATAAATAGATCCGTACAGCGAAATCGACCCCATCGGCATCATCTCAAGAGGCTATTACGGCAATTGAAGAAATAGGCGAGTTCAGATGGTCTTGCAGCTAACGACGACAAAACCAAATATATGTTTTCAACAAACCAGCAAACTTCTGTCCCTCAGCTAGCAAAAAAAAGTAACTCTTGAAAGCAGAAACTTCGAGGCTACTTCGGCTTCGAAAGTGCTCTATGGTGCTAAGTGCTGGACGCTAAGCATGACAGCTGAGCAGATACTTAACTCCTTTGAGTGAAAAATGCTTCGAAGAATATATGGCACTGTGTGCCAGGGGGGCGAATGTAGATGTATGTAGTTCAAAAAGCCAAAACACCTCGACTACAATAGGTAGACCACATCGAGCGAATGGACAATAGTGCTCCAGCCATGAGAATCTTCTAATCTTCCCACTTAGGTTCGAGCCGACAAGGAAGACCGAACATCCGTTTTAAAGACTAAGCCACAGCGGATGCAAGAGTGCTTGGTCTAGATAAACGTGGCCATAGATGATGCTCACTCTCCACGAGGCGGGAGCCCGTGAAGTAAGTATTTGATCCTAGACGTTGAGTTTACAAATGAGCTTGCTATCTACTTTTATTACCAGTTACTGAGCTAGGTTTTCAAATTTAATTGTTCAGCTGCGTGTGTTCATTTCACGGGCAGATTCGAAGACTTATTTTCGTTTTGCCTCGTTCAAACATTTTCAACATGTAGATCGTCATAGAAAGTGGCTCCAAAATTGAGCTTTCTTATTTGGGGGAGAAAATGACATGTATAATGGAGACGGTAGATAGTTCCCTCCAACTGCTATTTCATGAAACTTTGTTTACCTATGAGACTGAGTCCAGTAATCATAAATATCGTGATTTTGTGCCAACGGTCAGGCCGTTTAGAGAGATCAAGTCTGTAGAGCATCAATAGTCTAGCTTTGGCAAAGTCTGTTTGGTAGTGCTTTCACTTGGCCATCAGTTGACCAGTGACGATTCGTATATTTACCATTTGCAGTTGCAATAGGTCACCAACATTTAAGTCGTCCTTATTTCGAGCTATTCGTAGCTCTATTCGAGGCTCACCTGAAGGTCTACGCAGTTGTTGAAACCCTTGGCACGATACTACATGTCATCTACTTCGCCAAACGCTCGTTGAAACGAGTACTCCAAATTCGTTCTCCATATGAAGAGAATTCTATTACAGCTTCTAAGAATTTCTACGAAGGAAGTCAAGTTTTTCCGCATAGTTTCTAGATAAAAATGTCTATGTTTAAATAAACTACTTAGACGCCCAATAACCATAGTATTCTAAATTACAAGCTAGCCGATCATAATTATTGTCACCCTTTAGACCGCAAACAGACAATTCTCGGAATCAATTATAGACAAGAACATTCCCGAACCTAATTACGAACGCTATCGCTAGGCCTTAAAGTCCGATGTTTATCGCAAAAACAAAAGGAATCACACACCTCGCTATTCGTTATTCTTTCAAGAGATAGCAAGTCTGCACTAAAAACAAACAAGTATCTATTGTAGTATTTTGCGAGTTTGATAAGATTTTTATCGCATTACTCAATCTTGTGTCGTCGGATAATCTAACAGAAGTCGAAGAAATTCATTCTTATCATTGTTTTATAATTTCATATAAAAGCTAAGGCAGGTTGCTCGAATAAGTTAAATCGAAAACAAAGTTACTCAAAGTAACATCGAAACAGTACCTCTCCCCACCCCCAAAAAAAAATTAACTTTTTCATTAAAAAAAATAAAATTCAAAATGAATTTCCAACTCGTAGTGTTAGCTCTAGCTGCGGTGCTTTGCAGTTCCCTAAGTGTAAGTTCAAACCAACGCCAACGCAAGGATTTTGTGGAGTGAAATTTTTCTAATAAAAAGTGTGTCCATTTTGTGCTATAGGTCAATGGCAGTCCTGCTTCAACGTACATCAGCACGAAAGCTGATCAAACCCTTATGAAATACATGATGCAATCAAGGGCTGCTCCTAATGCAAACAACGCCGATGCCTGTTTCAAATATTATCTTCCAATTTTGTCTGAAATCAGTGATACCTTCCAAAAGGACTATCAGGCTTGTATTGCTGTCGCTGATAGCCAGGTTGCCGAACTGGTTGAAGTAGGAGCAGAGTCACGTGGAAATATTACCGAAGTATCCAATTTAGTGTGTGAAAATATCGATGCCTGCCAAAAGAATGAGGATAATTTAGATTTCTTCGATTGCTTCTCCAATTTGGTATGCCAGTGAAAGAATTCTTTTTTTTTTCAATTACTTATCTTTTTTTTTCTTGTGCATTTTTAGGGAGACGCAGGCGTTCGTCAGGTTTATACCATTTCTCAAAATGCATCAGAATCGGCAGCCAACTACAGAGAGACATACCGGGCAATTCAAATTCAATCAGAAAAGTGCACCAACGAAACTCAGCGCGTGTATGTTGAAGATACGGCCAAAACCTACGATGCATTGACTGACTGTAATGCAAACGGTCTTAAGACCACCGTAGCACCAAGCACAGAACCTGCAAGCACTACTCCAGCTCCTCCAACTACTCAACCACCAACCACTATCGCGCCATCCTCTGAACCTACTTCTACAGTGGAAGACTATACGAGTTCTGAAGGAACGTCATCTTCAGCAGCACCACCCTCCACTGCCGAAGCTTCCACCACTTCTGCCCCAACAGAAGCCGATCAAGTTGAAGAGCTCAGCGAGAGTAACCGAATCCAGGAATTCATTAGCAACTGGAGAAAGCGCTTCGCTTAAGTGAAAAATTTATTTTATTTAATTTATACTGAACCCAAAAGTCCTCATCCGAGGAGGTTCAAATAAATTATGTCAGCATAAAAATTGTTATGTATTTTATTTATTTTTTTGTTCACAATGATATAGCGTAAGGATTTGAAAATAAAAAGAAAAAAATTATTTAAGAAATTGGAAAAGTTATTTTTACTCGAGAGTTATCTATATTAGGTTTGTTTAGGTCTTTCAAGTGGTCTAAGTTGCCAAAGAACCGCCGTTCCATAGAAATATGGCCTTTTTGCCATATTTACAATAACGCCATGTCCAGTTGAGATCCAATGACAGCATCTGGATTTGCTTCGTGTTTAAATAAACTCTTCGCTTTACTATCGATGGAGTGCGACAGATTACGGGTTATGGTACAACCCCTAGTGCTGCTCCGTTGTTCCTTAGTCAAACTCATCATGATCCCGCCGTCAATGAAGTGAAGGCCTTTGCTGTGTTGAAAGCAGGTAATAACTCGGAGCCGTATTTGGCCTTGGCATACTGTGAATTTTTCAAAGTGACAGAAGGCACTGAATTGGGCCCGTTTTTTTAAGATTGGATTTGATTAAATTGAGTGCTGTCTGACTGTTCACACAAATTTTCAATGCCATTGCTGGTTCTACCATATACTTATATGAGTGTCAGAGCAACCCCTTTTAACAGGGAAGATCTCAGCTTGTAAGTTGTGTCAGTTGGTAGGACTGTACCTGTTCCCCTCTCGATCTTTGAAACATTTTTAAGAATAGATAGGCCGTCGATGAAAGTCCTGTGGGTGTTTCAGTCCTCTCCGTCAGATAAAGGAAACTTTAAATCCAAAAGGTTCCTTTATAGTTTGGTGACATGAAACGGTATTCACCCATATTACAAGCAATTTTTAAGCCTCTCCAAATAGTCGATTAGCAGCACCTCCTGGTGGGCACTTTAAGCCCTTGACGTCCGCTCCTTAATGATGGAGCGTTGTTGTCGTCAGGTCTATGTCGCTGAACAGCTCACAATATTCGTCGTCTAATCTTTTTCAAATATCTTTCGAAGAATTTTTGTCTCGGAACCACCAAGGGGTTATACGCTTTAGAAGAAGCTTCACTGGGATTATCAATGTCTTAAGAAGAGTTTGCTTCATGCTCTGAAGAGATGTCGTTTTCAGATGTTACAGCATAGCCGAGGAAGTATGGTTTAAGACCACCAGAGTCCTTCGCTTGACAAACCCAATGTTGTGCCAAGGACACACTTATATTGCTAGAAAACCTACAGTGCCTTAGATGTCTCCGACTCAATAAAGGTTAAGTTAAATGGGGTTGTGGGGAAAACGAAATCATTAAACAAAATCATAAAAAATGAATTCACATTCAAAAGGCAGGAAAAAAATAATTCCCTAATAAAGCAACCAATTTATTTGCCATAAACTTACATGGAAGGTCCTTGAAGTCCATGCCATCTATTTCCTCTCAGGTTTCAAAAAAGTATTTCCCTAAAAGTTTTTTTCGACTACGCGCTATTGTTTTGCATTCACACAGTATGAGCGTTATGTCCTCAGCAGTCGGCAGATCTCCGCAGAATCTCAGCCTCTTTGCGTTTTTCCGCAGCGGACAGTGCCCTGTTAGAATTCCTATTCTTTTTCTAAGCCTATCCCTGCTTAATTTTATTAACTCCATGGACCTTTTTACTATCGAAAAGTGGCAACAGAGTCTAAGATTTGAACACCTTATTGTTCTTTCCTAAATAGTGCCTCTTATTATACAGAGGGGGGGGGGGGGGGAGTTGAGATAATATACTTGGGTGTAGTGGCTTAGTGGTTAAGTGCGTTGGACCACTAAGCTAGAGGTCGCTGGTTCAAATCCCGAAAGTTTTTTTTCGCTGCCCCACCTCTTGCGAACGTCTGACAAACATCCAAGAGTAAGAACTGTCATGAGCAGTTTTTCAAAAAATATATCTTTGCACACAGAGTGGTTTGAGAAGCTAGGCTTTGGGTCCTATATAGGCCGTTTGAGCCTAATATTTATTTACATATTTTTTTTAAAAATCTTAACATCGAGTATTTATCCATGATAAAAAGCTTCCCTTAACAGGCCTTAAGTGACGCCATTGAGTACTTGTTAAAGCAAACAGGTCAGCTTTTTCCTTTTTTATTTTTATAGAAAAAACCATCTTTGTTCATCATGGAAGGCTTATTACTATTCCGTGACGGAACCAACTGATTTTTTGAATGATTGAAGTTTTAAGAAATCAATCTGTTTCAAAATGTTAGCCAATCTTCAACTATAGACGAATAATTGACAAGAAAGCACTGGAAGAAATAAAAATGTTTTCTACCATTTTCCTTGATGTAACACAGGCATTTGATAGAGCGTGGCACAAAGGATTAGTCTAGTAAACCCTAGAGTCTTACATAATCTCAGCGACTGTAATAAAACCTCTTGCTGGAGTACTCCAAATTAAAAAAATATAAAAGCTGGCGTCCCACAAGGTAGTGTGTTAGGACCTGTCTTGTTCCTGTTATGCAACAACGCCACAAAGCCACATTTTCAGATGGTACTGCTTATGTTGCTATTGGGATTACCACGCAGGAAGTACCCGAAAATCTGCAAAGATCAGTAAATAGTATATCTGAATGGACCAAAAAATTACAATGAACTGAAGTCAACAAGCAAGTTTTGAAGCCAATATGGACATATGGCCTTCTTTAGGGGCGGACAAGCAAAATAAATATGCACAGAACTCAATGCCCTCAAAGCAAAGTACAACGCAATATAGTTAATGCGCCGAAGATAGGACAGTGGTGGTGGACGAGGTTAGAAAGTTCGCAAGGAGACATGAAGTCAGACTTCGCAACAGAACCAGAAAAAGGTTGTGGAGAAAGACTTGCTAACAACCAGACGTTTCGACTTTGTGACTGACTGTTCACTGCAGTGTCTTCCAAGCTGAGATCTATTGGGTTAAGAAAGCCGCGCAGACTATCTTATCGATGGAACTACCAGCACTGGAAATAACTATTTGTGTGGACAGTCAAGCAGCACTTAAAGCAATCGGCTCCAACCTTGTTAATGCGAAATGTGTAACAGATTGCCCCTTGCTCATCACTCAGTTCTACTCTGCTGCCTGGAAACGTTAAATGAACCCTCGATTAGCGGACGGAGAGGTGCTACCGCCTTTCAACACTTCTTAGACTTTTATAGACGGCGTCACCACACAACTGGCTATGGAACAATGGAGCAACAGCATTGATTGCGTCATAACCCGCAGTCTGCGGCCCGTTTATGACACCAAAATATGAAAGTCCCTCGTCTCTCTTAATACAAGTTAAATCCGGATGCTCGTCGGGGTATCGGTACCGGACACTGCACTTTAGGAAACATGGCTAAAGGGCAAGGGCTCTTTGCAAATGACTTCTGCAAAAGCTGCAGAGACGAGGAGGAAACAGAGTATGTGGAGCATATTCTATGCCACTGCCCAGCTCTACAAGAACGCCGCTCTAAATGCAGGGGAGCCCATAATGGGCTAGGGTACCTCTATCCGACATAAGACTATTCCTCAACATATCGAAATGGTTATGTTAGCCACATGTCCTTGCAGGGTACTCCCACGGCCCTCACGGCTTACGGGTGAAATTTGCATCTGGTAAAAAACTGCCTGACTTACCTAACTTAACGACTAGATGGGATATTTGAAGGAAGGCATAAGTCATTCCTTCTTCGCGTGTTTTTAGTGGACTGAAGTCCCACACTATCGCATCGATCGCATGCGGTGTCTTTCGAAGATGTGCACCCCGCTACACGCAAAAAAAAAAACTAACCTTCGGGATATCAAAGTTTTCTTTTTGTCTTTATACCCTATCCTAAGGGTATATAAATTTTGACACATAGTTTGTAATACCCCTTAATATTCGTCGTAGAAGCAAAGTATATATATTTATGATCAGGACCAAATCCTAAGACTATTTAGCAATGTCCGTCCGTCCGTCCGTCCGTACGCAATTCTTAGGCCTTTAAAATAAAGCTAGGAAGCAGAAATTTGGACCACATACTTCCTAGGGCTCCGAAATTGTTAAGTGTAAAATTTTTTTGAATACGCCCACTGCCACGCCCACAATTTAGAAAGAAGCCGTTTTAAACCGTTATAGTTAGAGAGATAGAGTGTTACAACCTGCACAAGATATGTAGCCACCGCCCTCCTTTATAAGTTTGTCATATAAAATTTTTTGCCACTCCTACTTTTTGTGGGCGTTTTTTACTAAAATGCTGTTTTCTTCGAAAATTTTCAGAGAAAGCGAAAAAAAATTTTTAACAAGATATTTACCCAATATTTTTTCCAACTAAATAGAACTATAAAGCCTGCAATCGGGCTCCACATATATCTTGAACACTCATACTTCTTTTTAGAGCACTTTTGATGAGTTTCTCCTTCCACTATAACATGACTTTTCGGTATTGTTAGTGGTCAATATCAGTAGTCTTAACTTGAGAAGGTCCGAGGGTTTATTTCTAACAAAAAAGTACGGCTTACTCATCTTAAAAGATATCGCGTGTACTTTTATGAATCATTGAAAACTGCTCTAGATCTTAATTAAGGACAATCTTAAGGCCAAACTGTGTGAAAACTGTTCGTTCCATTGTGACTCGCTATCTTATCTGTAAAATCATAGTGAGTATGTTATAACTTGTTTTATTTTCATGGTGAAACAAAACCAAATACAAACGATTATCTGGTCAACAACAAAGTTAGTATCTGGGTATAACCAGATTAATTAATCATTGATTTTATTTGACCAGAAATCATTTTAGTTATCTGGTGGTGACAGGCCACTATTTCATCATATATTAGTGCTGCTGATGAGTAATGTGGAATAAATTTTTATATATTTTATTGAATATGAAATGCTTTTTTAAAATTTATGTGTATTGGCTATTGGCTTAAGGGGAGTTGACCTTTAATGGAAGATGGTTTTATTAAACACGCCTGTGAAACTAAAGGTAGTTTTTTTTTTATGGAAAATTATCGGCCTTCAGAGTCGTTAAGCTTCTGCGTCTCTGCAAACCTCGAAACATGTGCAAATATTTCTTGCGAATTATGGTCCATAACTGAAACTGTCTCCACAAACAGAACTTGGTGGGGACTTCGGATGTAAAGGGTGGTGGTGTTCCTACTTTTCCTACTTTTGGCAGCTCACGAGAATACTTCACTGTCGCCAAGTCCGGTGTGGAACTGGTCTTTCCAATAAGCCTGCTTCCAGTTGTACACTCCAAGTTGATGAAGGCCACCTTCCACATGTGCGCACCACCAACGACATGGGCCTCCTCTACTATATTGACCTTCCGGATTACAGTCGAAGATTTTGCGTCCGGCAAAGCACACACACGATCAAATATCTTCCGAAAATTTTTTTTTACAAAACGACCAATGATATCTTTATCCGCTTTATAAAGAGTTTATGCATAGATGAGATTATAAGGCTCTTATAAAGGGTGATCTATTTCGAGGTTCCCTACTTTTTTAAAGAAAAAAACACAGAAAATTCAGAATCATTTGAAAGAACATTCTTTGGCATTTATTTTTTGAAAGTTATGTCTATCAAATGTTGGCCGTTGCTACGTCGCAGATGGTCCATCCGTTGAGTCCAATTTTCGATCACTCGTTCGAGCATTTCGACTGGTAACTGGCGAATGACACGCGTGATGTTTTCCTCCAAGGCCTGAATCGAAGCGAGTTTGTCGGCATAAGCTTTTGACTTTACATATCCCCACAGGAAAAAGTCTAACGGTGTGATATCACACGATCTTGGTGGCCAATCGACCGGCCCAAAACGTGAAATTATCAATAAGTCCATTGATTGATGCGATGTGTGGGAAGTGGCGCCGTCTTGCTGAAACCAAATGTCGCCGAGATCACGAGCTTCAATTTCAGGCATCAAATAGTCGGTTATCATGGCACGATAACGGTCGCCATTGACGGTTACGTTCGCACCGGCATAATTTTTAAAGAAATATGGACCGATGATTCCACCGGCCCACAAACCACACCAAACCATTGTTTTTTCTGGATGAAGTGGCAGTTCTTCAATCTCTTCAGGTTGCTCTTCGTCCCAAATGCGGCAATTTTGTTTGTTTACATACCCATTGAGCCAGAAATGGGCCTCATCGCTAAACAAAATTTGCCTCGAAAACGTCGGATCTTCTTGGAACTTTTCAAGAGCCCATAGAGCGAAGCGATGTCGCTTGGGAAGGTCGAGCGGCTTCAGTTGTTGCACAAGCTGTATTTTGTACGCTTTCAATTTAAGATCTTGACGTAAAATGCGCCAAGTCATTCCATACGTCAGTCCGAGTTGCTGCGAACGGCGCCGAATCGACTCTAGACGGTCTTCGTGTACACTCTCAGCTACGGCCGCTATATTTTCTTCACAGCGTGCTGGACGTGGTCTATTCGCTCGAATATTATCCAATAATGAATGCTGGGTCTCAAAATGGGTGATGGTGTTGCGAATAGTACGCTCAGTAGGCCGATTATGTTGACCATAAGTTGAGCGAAGTGCACGAAACACATTCCTCACAGAACGTGAATTTTCATAATAAAGTTGAACAATTTGTAAACGTTGTTCACGCGTAAGTCTTTCCATTATGAAATGCCAAACAATACTAAACAAAAATAACATGACAGCATGACACGACTCACACGTGATCTGTCAAAAAAGGCTATTGAAAAAAGTATCTCTACTTGGATCACCCGTTATCACTAAACGAAATCTTCGTTTCTGGACATCCACTTAAAGCCACTGTGTTGGGCAGCGTTCACGCGGGAGGAGTGATTTAGTAACTTTGGGCCGAAATTAGATGAGCGTGTCTTGGTGAGCATGTGGTTTCAATAAGACCATGCAACAGCACACACAGCATGAGTCACATAATCTCCCTTTTTGGCGATTTGGCATGGCCGCTTTACCATCCCAGACTTCTTTCTTTGGGGCTCCTTGAAGCCGCGGGTTTATTCCAACGAGCCTCAGACAATCGCAGCCCTTAATGAGAATATTTGACAGGAATGCGAACAGATATCACCGGAAAGCTTGCGGAAAATCATGAAAACTGTGAAAAAATGCCACTTGGCGGATATCATCTTTTCCACTAAACAGAAAAATTTGTAAAGGTCAAAATAAAGATTTCAAAATCATAACTCAAAATCATTTATTTCTTTACTAAAAAAAAGAATTCAGAAACCCCATTTTATATAACGGCGCTCGTAGGATTTCAAATGTTTAGTAGATCATTCAGCCTGTCGTTTCGTCATCCGTTAAAAGTTGTAGGCGTAGAATTCAGTCTCATTTCCTGCTAAGTTCATCTCAGGAACCCATCAAACATGGGTTGTTGACTGTTTTGCTCTTCTTTTTCGATAAAATGGAAATCTGAGATGAACCTAAAAAATAATCCTAAATGTTTTTGGCAATTTTATATCTCAAAACATGGTTCTGCAAGTTCTCCTCGTGGCTTTGAATTGAATAATGAAATTTCATCTAATATTAAATCTGTAGAGAATCTGAATAGTTTTTCTTTTGACTTAATACCACCAAGTTTTCTCATCCATTGTTGTGACTCGTTGATTATTCCCCTTAAAATGTTATTTAATAAATCGTTATCGGAAGGAAATTTCTTAGACGAGTGGAAAATAATGCTTATATCACCGAAATTCCAATTTGGTCAGAAGCATATGGTCCAAAATTATAGACCTATATCTATACTCAGTGCAATTCCTAAATACATATTTCGTATGATCAACATGGCTTCGTTGCACAACAAACCTCGCATAGTATTGCTTAAAATCTCTAGAAAGTAGATATCAGGTTGATGTGTTGTATACAGACACTGAGAAGGCATTTGACTATGTTAATCATGATTTGTAAATACTTAAATTAAATGCAATGGGTATGAACAATTCATTATTGACATGGTTGTCATCTTATTTGACTAATAGGACGCAAATTATCAGAATAGGAAATCATTTCTCACGAGCTTTTGTTATTCATTCTGGTGTACCTCAAGGTAGCCACTTGGGTCCAATATTGTTTATTCTGTTTTAACAATTTTCAAGTATAGTATAATGCCTTCTTTATGCTGATGATATGAAAATCTTTTTAAAAGTAAAAAAAATTGCAAGATGCTTCGAATTTTCTAGAAAATATTAGCAATTTTGGCCAATGGTGTGAGACTAATTCCTTGAACCTTAAGATACATATGTTAATGTAGAATTTTTACACGTAAAAACCACATAATTATATAACGGAGGTCTGATGCGCTCTACTTTAACTTTACTAGATTTCGTGAGCCCTTAGGTCATACTGAAGGCGGTTCTAAAATGTCCGGAGGATTCGTCCTCTTCCATACATCTGCACTCTGTCTCCAGGCACAAATTCATTCGAGATTCTTGTACTTTCTAAGCGCCCCAGAAAATTTTCTTAAACTTTTATCTGCCTTAAAACAGCAGTCCAATTGACTCTGATATACGGTTCTGGTCAAAGAAGGCCGACTATGAACAAGCTTTGTCAATTCCTCCACTGATTCGTTGCCTGCATATCCCTGATGACCGAGAATCCATCGCAGTTTAACTTCGTTGAGCCTGGACGAAGACTGCAGCAAATCATATCAGCTTTTCACTCTCATAGAGTCCATAATGTTCGACTATAATGCTTGAATAGCCACTTGACTATCTGAGATTATAGTTACATATTTTGTCGCCTTTAATACCTCTTCAGAGGTTTTTTCTAGCGTAGACCCTGGTGTTGGTGTTGGGTCCAAAGACGCCAGCTCCAACTCTAGAATTCATTTTTGATCGTTCGGTATTCCAAACCAGACCTCTAGGGCCCAGTATTAGGACACCATTGAACCAGATTTTACGGTTCAATATTTCAACCTTCAACAGTCTTCCCTAACCATAGTGTCCAGCATATTTCTGTTTTTGAAAAAGAATTGAGTATTTTCAGATTTCCCACATGGTCATTTGGCTCAAACTTGTATTCGAGCTGCAGTTTCAGTGCACAGCTCTCTAATGAAGTTATGTAGTGGCCAAAGCCCAACAATAGCTTCAATGGACGCGTACTTAATAATGGGTCTAACCGTTAAACCAGTACATAATTGTTGGGACCTCGCAAGTTTTATCGTACATGCGTACATGCGTCTAATGGCTCACATGGCTCTGGTAGCTCATTCCGTGGTAGACTTGATATGTGGATTGACCTACCCTTACAAGCCTTTTTCCAGTGAAAGGTACTAGAACTGTTTGGCAAGGGTTGATGTACAGACCCTCATTGTTGCACTATTCTTAAAATTAAAGTAAAGCACTCTGCATGGCAATTGCGATGGTCATACTGTGTCAACCAATAAGACTGTCGATTACTAGCGACTACAAAAGAGGAAAGAGTACTTCTCGTTGGGGGCAATCTTTACTGTCGTTACAGACACTGACACTCCTTCTGAGGAGGAAGTAATAATTGGACTTTCACGAAGCCAGTGGTTGGTCGAATCTTCGATACCTCTACTACTGATTGCTCTCGCTACATAGTCATATCGATAATTATCGAAAGCGCCCTCGACGCGGACGTGTAGCTATGCCCAAAGCGCTATTTTCTTGGGGAACAGCGTTCCTTCAATCTATTTTATTTTGAATGCCGTTTTTGATACCACAACTCAGCCGACTCTGAACAGCAAAATAACTGTATGCAGAAAGGTTATTCAAACTTAGACGGACTGTTGGTAGTGTTACGGATGTTTTCATTTATAAACTATTCTCTACCATCCCTGCTACTTCATGTGCAGAATTCTGAGTGTAAAACTCAACGAAACTTAGTTAACTTCCTTCGCTAAGTAATGGAAGTAATGCCAACTTTACGAGTCGATTTGCAGCTTACTTTTAATCGATGAATCAAAACTCTTTCTTTCGCTCGTGGGCTTCTATTCAACGAGGAGCTATTCTGGTTGTCAAGACTCTAAAAGGTAATTTTGAATTACGATACACATATTTGGTATTTGATCTAACAAGAATTTCTTAAATTCGTATAGTTACCAATCTACATTTATTGCGTAATAGAAACAAAAAAAAAGGAAATCTGAATCATAACCAGTCCAAAACCAGCATACAAAAGTAAAGAACAAAGAAGGTGTTAATTGTATAATTTAGCCTACTTAATTCGATCAATTAAATTTTATTGGTTACATATGTAGGACAGTAGGCTAATTGTTAGCGCATCCCCCTAAGGGACCCTGCATGGTGGAGGAAAGGGAGTGCTGATCGTAGTCCGCTCTTGCATGTGTGCTACAATTTTGTGGAGAGTTTCAGTTTCCTCCCACCCGCACTCAACAGTCTAAGGTGATCGAACCAGCGCTCGATCCATCAAGTTGGAAGCGATCGTGACGATCCTTCATCATCAGCGCCGGTGTGTGTAGAAAATTGGCCACACACCGAATCAAAAAAAAAACAAAAACCAAACGCCACGAGAATCAGTGTGCGCCAGAGCACTCACACCCATCGCTCTTCAAATATACTTGAGCATCTTCAATCATTACCCACCATCTTCGCCACACAACTAGTGGAGAGTTTCCGCCACACCACACTCGCTGCGCTCGACAATCCAACCCACCGATCATAATAAAAGTGAGAGAACACCCGATAGCTGGAGCGAAGGAGCGAATCAATCGGGGAATTTAACACGGCTCTTTTAGTGCGGATTGCGGAAAGCGGTTCCTTGCCAGCAGTGTGGTAAGCGTTAGTGGTACCGGCTATTGTTCGATGGTTAGACATGCGGAAAAGTGGTTATGTGCTGTGATGGTTGTTTTCTTATATGAAATGATTAAATATTTAATTAATTTCCCCCAAGTGCCAAGTGCAAACATTTAAAGAAAAAAAAGAGAAGAAAAAAAAATAATATAATTAAGTCTAAATATCTCCCTAACCTATCTTTACCTATAAATTATTTTGCCTAATTTAACATAATACTTATATAACCTCAAAGTGTCATAGTGGTAATAGTTTGGCCATATTTAATATAATCCTTACGCATATATACATAATCCCCAGCAGTTACATTGATCTGCAGCAGTCAGAAGTTGTGCACAATCTCTGGATAAGTGGTGAGTTTTTTTTTTTTTTTGTTATCTATCTATCGCCAAGCTAGCGCTAACATATTTCTAGTTTAGGATCCTATATTTTCCTTAAACTTAATTTGGAATATATGATAAGAATACTTGAAAATGATCAGATTTTCTAATTTGACGGGGTTATGTGTGGTCGTGTTCTAGACTTCCGGTATGGTCATTTAGGGTAGATAGAATTTCCTTTTTAATTTAGGGACAGTTCCATAGATGTTCAGAAAACGGGATCTGTCATGGCGTTTGCGAAGTTCGTGAGTAGGGAGGGAACACAATGTACTCAAGGCAACGTAATTCCTGTTGCCACGCGAACAGATACTTCTAGGGGAACAGTAAAGTGCGTCCGTTCAGGGTATGCATTTTTATATAAAATCTTGGCATGAAACAAATATTTTTTTTGCTGCGTCTGGCTTCCTTAGGACAAGAACCATACCCTATCCGACTCTGCGTAGCTGTGCATATCCAAACATGCCAAGTGCTAGTCCTTACAGGTAGTTTCCAGAGTTTCTCAGAAGTGCAACAGTTGTTTAATACCTTTCGTCACTTTAGATATTGGAGCAATATTCATTTAATGGCTTAGCTTCTTTTCCTTAGAAAGGAGGATTAATGGCTTCGATGTAAAGAAGATTAAAGCCATACCCACCTTCAGAAAATAGTCCTTCGCCAGGGAAATAAATTCACGGGGATTGACTTCACACCAAGAGAGAAATAAGTTCAATTTTATGGTGGCAATTTATTTCCTTCTAAGCTGTGCCTGGGATCAATGAATTTCAACTCTCTCTTCACGGGCGGCATATTCCGCACATGCTGTTAAGTAATTTCCCTGCGCCAATTTATATATTTTGTTCTTCAAGTTTAAATGAGTTAACTAGCACAAAACTTTGAAGAGTCTTTTATTGAAACTAAATATTTCGCTTGTATAATTTTACATTCGAAGTCTTATGATGTAGGATCGTACCAAAGATGATGAACGAAATATGAACCATGACGAGTATTGCGGTTGAATTCTTGTAGGGTAGGAATCACAGATAAGGAATTAACCAGATAGTCAACTCGAGAGCGAATCTCTCACCTTGCCTACAAGCTAAGTCGAACTGATAAGGCCCACATAATTTGCACTTATATGGGCTTTTACGTGCAAATCAAATGGGAATCACGCACACATAAATCGAATTATATGGGGCTAATGGCCGCGCCCATGAAATGTCATTTTTTATAGCAAGAAGTTGGGAACAGTTGATGAATTTCAGCAGATTACACCTCACAATTTGGGTGTGTAAAATAAACATGCACAATATGCGGTCAATATGGATTTATATAAACATACTTACCACACAATTAATAATATAATAAAAAATTATAATATTGAGAATAAAGCTATGTTTTAACCAATTTATTCTAATTTTAAATGAAAAATAATCAAAATAATATTGATTAATTGGACTAATATATAATAACTAAGTTGATCATACATTTTCGGTTGACAATAAATTTAAGTATAACTATACTAGCAAGGATTTCGTAGATTATGGATGGTTATATTGAAGCAATTAAGTAACTCTACACAATTGAACACTGGTTTAAAACGCTTTTTAATAAAACGTAATCCAAATTTTTACAAATATTATTTTTGGTACATCAAAACACTTTTTTAACAAAATTTGCAATTACTTCCTAGTAGTAGTAGTAGTAGTAAATTGTTTTGTTTATTTTCATATAAAATAAAATTACAAAACATTATAACTTGACAAATAAAGTCGGCTGTTAAAAAAAGTGGCCAAATAATTCAATATATATGTAACATAATGAGCATGCTTATTTATGATATGTACTCAAATACCAAACATTTTCGTGATGTACTCAACTACCAAGCATTTTCGATAAAAAAATGCACCCCCAATATATTTATGCAGTGCATTCCAGCTAAATTTTTTTCTCCTTCTTCCGTCTATCGCTTACTTTAAATTTTAAAATAAAGCATATTAACTTATATAAAAAATTTCAAAACCGCCTTAGAAAAGAAACAGCTAAGAAAATTGTTTGACTAAACGTGCAAATCTTGTAACACAACATAATTTAAAAAGGATTACAAATACTTCTTTTTCACTTGTTTTTATTCATGCACGGAATCCGAATATATACATATATTCATTAAACTTTCATGTGTTGAATAAAAACAATCAAATAATAAATAGGTAATAAAACAATCAAAGAATTTAATATATATATAAAAAACCATTGCAAACTATTTACTACAAATATTTTACACCCAAACATTACTAATTTAGTAATATTTATTGTAATAGTAATATCTCATTGTATTAACCAAAATGGAAAAATACAACAACGTAAGAATGTTTATTTTAAGGCAGATAAAAAATAGATAACTATTTCTTATAACCGCAAAAAATATTCCAATTAAATTGAAACAACATTATTGGGTAACTAATTTTTTGTTTCTTTATAAACATTTATATTAAAATAAAATAAAAAGTTGAATCACATAAACTCAACACTTCGCAGAATTTCCTATTTCCCAACACATCCGCCGTGACCAGCTGTTTTGTTGTTGCGATTTGGATATATTGCAAAACTCCCCACAATTATTTTTGGCGGGTAATCTAGTAAATTAGATCTAACTTCATGTGTCTGGCTCACACGTATTCACAGATGGGAAAATTGAGAGAGGATTTTGCGGCTGTCATTAAATATTTTTTGCGGGTTGAAAGTGATAGGGTTGACTATCTGGTTAATTCCTCATCTGTGGTAGGAATGCAACTGGGTATTTCGTTCGAGCACTTACGATAGAAGTAGCGATAAAACAACGACAGGCAGGTGACATTACGACGATGACTAAGAGGATCAAGCGATTTCGCAGTATCTCGATTGCCAGATATTGCGAAATCGAATAAACGCCTTGTAAATTTTAGACAGATCAGCAGGGGTAAAATATTTCTTGCATAACTTGAGGACGCCTCGACATTTCGCAGCGTTTTTGGCGACATCGAATATGTGATCGTTCCAACGAAGTTTGTCATTAACGCACATACCGAGAACGGACAGCGTTTCGGTTTTAGCGATGCAAGTGACATTCATGAATAATGACAGAGTATTGAGGTTTCGCTGTAGTGACAGAAGACAGCATTGTATTTTGGAAGCATTAAATTGTACGCTATTGTTGTGACCCCTTAAGAATGCTCTCAAGCTGACTGTCATCGTCGAAAGAATGAAAAGGAATAAACAGTAACAGACAGTAGATTATTGATAAAAATAAAAAAGAGGAGGAATATTTGCGTTTTTTGGGACTGGTTGCACAAATGCTGTTTTCCATCTCCTCGGAAGAGTGCTGAAGAATTGGACAGATATTAGAGCTTATGCAGTAGTTTCGCCAGCGTGGAAGAAAAGCTCTTAAGATCATCAAGTTCTCTTGCCACTGTACTAGTTCGAAAGTGAATTTGTTCCATTTAGTCTTCAACGCTGTTGAGTATAGAGGGAGATAAAGCACAACCTGGGAGCGTTGAGCAAGCCGCAAGAAGACTGGCTTTGTCTGAAGAGCTGACAGCTGGAATGTTATTGTAAATGAGTGTCGGAACGAATGATGAAGCCGATTTCTTAATATTCTTGACAAACGAACGAAAGTTTTTATTACCGGTGGAACTTTGTAGTATTATTTGCGTAAACTTTTGGTCGTAGGAGATTTAACACGTTTAATATGGACACTGCAGTTATTTCTGGATCGTCTTATTGTCTTTCTTTCAGTGAAATACAAAAAAGAAATTATCTATTCCATCTATAACTAAAAGCTAACCTTCGAGGATATACTGAACGATTCTCGCACAAATCAAGGCGCAGCTCACTTCGAGACCTTTATGACCAATATCATCTGATCCCGATGAATTTAGCGGTCCTTATGCCAGGACATTTTTTAGTAGCTAAGAGCCAAAACACATACTCCCCTATAGAAGCCTCTTCAAGAAAAATATAAAAAGTCTCAAGAAGTTGAAATCCATTCAACGACTTTCGCAAGATTTCTAGAAGCAGTTGAGTATATCATAACTTCCCCCTTATTCAGTAAAAGACAGACAATCTTCGGTGGGCACTCTCGCGGATGCTAGAACTACTACATGGTCTCGTCCGCGTTGTGACCGTAAGGACTAAAAATTTAACTCTTAGAAGCCCAATCACTAAATCTTTTTAATTCAGAAAAATTTAGCCCGGAAAGATACAGCTGTAAGTCTTAGGAGTTGCTCTATATGTTCAAAATATATTTTAAAAACAAAAATCATCTCACATCAAACTGTTCAATATATACTTTTTATGAGAGCTTAACCCAACGCCAGTCAAATTAGCCAGTTCTTTCAGATACACACGTCGCTTTATCTTAATCGATTATATTTATTCAGAGGCAATACAGCACTCCTGCCTAGATCTTCCTCTTCGAAACCATTCCCATCTGGCACCCTAGTTGTATCTGTTGTCGAAACATCGGTTGTTGTCGTCGCATCGGTCGTTGTGGAAGTTGATGTAATATCTATGACCGTTGACTCGGTTATTTCTGTTGTCGTTGGAGCGGTTGTCGTCACAACTGCCGGTGGACCATTTGCCAGACAGTAGGTCAAGGCTTCATTTGCTGTCGTTGTCTCCTCGACATAGGCACGATCTGATGCATTTTGGCATTTAACCAGGTTGAACTCAACCACTTCGTACTGCTGCCGCAAATAAGCCGCAACATCGATAGCAATGTTGGTCAAATTGTATAAAGATTTTACATTGCCATCACCCTTTTTTCCGATTAGAGAACAATATTAAAGTAAAATGGAAAAAAAAAAAAAAATTCTATTTACCTGCTGAGAATAACAATCGAAGAACTCTACCGATTCCAGCGATGCGCAGCTAATCATATTGTTGCAAACATTTTGCCCTATTGAACTGACTAAGGTCTGATTGCCTGTGGCCTCCTTGTCGAGTACACTATTCTCTGCGTCCGCAGTTACAAAACACTTCTGGTAGGATGCAGAATACTCCTCTAGGATAGCCGAGAATATTGGAAGGTAGAGGTTGAAACATGGCGCCGCATATGAAGGATTGTTCTCGTTGGCTCGCATTAAGTGCTGCATCAGCAGTTGATCGGTTGATATCCGTTTAAGAGCCGTCGGACTTGTAGCATTCTATTGAGGGAGGAATAACAATAAAAACACATCACTTAAATGGATTCACTCAGAAGACTCACATTGAGTGCAAAAACTCCGATAAACAGTAAAATTCCACAAAAAAGTTTCATATTTTCTTTTTTTTCTTTTCGTTCTTAGCTAAATCGATTCGAATTGTCGTGCGGTTATCGCGCTAGAATGGTTTCGCAACTGTTACTGGCTGAGTGTGTAGGTCTTGTCTTTTATACGGTACGTTAGTCAACCTCATTTGTCAAATCCTAATCATAAATAAAAAAAACAATCACTTAGCTGGTGTGCGAATGAAAAATACATTCGAATCGATAAAGCTCAAAGTTGTAATAAATTTTTAAGTATTTTAAAGTAGACAAACGAATAAGACCCTTAATTAGTCAAAAGGTTTTACATTTACCACCGAACATGTGTAGATGCGCACTCAAATTAGATATTCAGTTTGAATACAAAATCACTGGTCAAGCCAACTATTTCGAACAATCGAAAATGGTTCGATAACAATTTTGATAAATTTCCTATCACACACAATCGAAATAGAATTATTTGCGTTTAATGTATGGTTGAGTCAGTTTCCATAAAAATGTGATTTTTATAATCACATCCAAGTTGTATAAGTCAAATTGGTTTTAGTGGAAAATATTGCACGATAGATAAAACATAAGACTCTCAGTTTCGGTGTTAAATTTTTCTGATTTGTTCTACCCAACTAAAGTATGTATGACCCGCGAAGATGAAAGCGATAGACCTTAACCAGGAAACGATTATAAGGTGTTGAGCGTGCTGTCATCAGCAAATGAATAGATATAATTAGCAGTAACAGGAAGAGAGCCGAAGCCTTGGGGAACATTAGCGTTAATCTGGTGAGTTGCAAACATGAATCCGTCCAATACAAATTGAAATGAATGAAATGGGAGTGGTCTTTCTTAGAGGAAGGCCGAATAAATGCAATTTTTCATCTTCTTGGAAAGACTCCTGAAGTTTAGATGTAGATAGAAAAACATGCGCAGTGGTTTTGTCTGCATGGAAGAACACCTCCTCAGTACAATAGAAGAAATACCAACTGGACAAGCGGATTTATATATTTTACTGATCTCGTGGGTGCAGAGGCTTAGTGGCCAAGTGCGTTTGAACAACTAACCGAAGGGTCGTAAGATCAAATCCACCGCGTAGTACCTATAAGTTTTGATTCGCAGTTCCATAGACTTGCGAAAGTCCGACAAACATCCAAGAGTAAGAACTGTCTGTTATGAGAAGCTTCTCAAAAATTAACTGCCGTGCGGAATCGGCATTAAAGTGTAGGTCTCTTCCATTCGCACACATATTTGCTGGAGAAGCTAGGCTCTAGGTCTTCTATGAGCTATTTACGCCTAATATTTATTTTATTACTGATCTCGAAGTGCTCATGCCACTTGATAAGTGACATTGCAAGAAAAATAAAAATAAAGATCACTTTTCTTAGTCCTGAAAATATGATTAGGGGAAACTACCTTATTTGGACAAGCGAGAGTGGCCAGCGATCGTATGGTTGAATAGAGAAAATTAATTGATCTGGTCAACTTTGAAACACAAAAGGCTCCGCTAGGTGGCAGTAATAATATTCTGCCTCTGTTCGCTTTCGATCGGATTTTATTTTCCATTTTTAAAGTGAAGAAGTGCGAGTATTCTACGCGCTCAAGTATGGGGGAACTGAAGTAGAATCTGGAACTGCAGAGAAGATTGGCTTTATCTAAACAGTTGACAACTGGACTGTCGTGATAGATGATGAGGATTCAATTCTTAACATTTTTAACGAACTACCAAAAGCTTTTATGACTCGTGGACCTTTGTAATATTTTTTGCTCCAACTTTTTTTGGGAGAAGAATTTGAAACAATTAGTTTGGTGATTCTTGACTCGTTTAATCTTTTCTTTGGTTCTCCTCAGGTTTATAACGCCGAAAGTTCACATCCTTTGTATTGAATAGCTTCTTCACAGCTCGAGTCATACCACGCATTAAGCTTGATACCGTCAACTTCGGCATCGAGGAAGCATAGCGACAATGCACAAATTCTTAAGAAACCATTTGCCATGATTTTCGATTTGCCTTTATTGTTCCAATAAATTCGCCGATATGATTCAATAGTCTGGAGAACCTTAAGGCAGCAATACCTTCATACCCTCTGGTATTGTCTATCCAGAATGTTGAAGTCAGCTAGAATTGTGTACATACAAATTTCGGCAATTTAAATTTTAGTGTGAGGAGTGCAGGTAAATAATTAAAAAAGTAAAATTGTGGTCCAAATTTGGACTTCTGTAAAGAAACCAATAGTGGAAGGCATTAGTTTTACCCGTGCAATTTAAATTCTGTTGACTCAGAACCCAAGTCAAGCACAGTGTTCGCATAGAGTCAAAAACAGTTCATAGGCGAGGCATATATTGGTCACATATTTCCAAAATTTCCTTAAAATTGCATCACAAACACATCACCGAGACGTTACAAAGGTGAAGCATGAGCTGAAGATCGAATATACGTTTTCAAAAATAAACAACTGCGACAATATTATCAGAGTTTTGAGTAATTTAGCTTGTTCTGCTTCGATCTCTGGCATCGTTATGTTTAGATCTTTCGCATATATGAAGCCCAATGCGCTGTTTTTTTTTACCAGGGCGATGTCGCTGTACAGTTATACGTGACGAAATATCGTTAGAAAGGTTCAATTCTTCGGAACTATAGAGCAGGACTGGAACTATGAGGGTTCTATACAGAGTTTCCTTAGTTTTTCAGGAGAGGGCTTTGCTACATAGTTGCCTTCTCAGCCCCAAGGAACAGCGATTGGCAAGCGCTCTGATTTCTGAGGAGATGTCGTTTTCAGATGTGATAGCAGACCCGAAGTAGACTACCTCAATGCTAAAGTTGTCGATTGTGACATTCTGGCCGATTCGTCGATGTTGGGTGCCCATTCTAAGTCCTATATCCATGCAATTTTTTTAGGATGAAGAATTTTCTTGCTTCACTTGCCAGATGGTTGCAATATGAATTGTAAGCGAGACTACAGAATAGAATGGAAGATCGCCTAACTGTGAGACGATCTGACTTACCATATCTTAATTGCATTAATACATTTGCCACCAGATGGCATAACTATGAACAAAAAAAAAACACGGAATTGATAAAGAATATAAAAAGACGCATCATCTCGTTCTGAGTCCCTACCTATTCTACTATCATGCAAAAACACAGCTTAAAATGTCATCAACGTAAAGAAATCGGAAATGTTAAGCAAGGAAATCCTGATTTTTCTGGGATATAGGAAATTTTTGCTTAGCAAACATGAAACGAATATGTTTTTTTACACACACACAACTTTGAATTTATAAAAAAAAAAGAGTTTTGGTGCACGATTAAGGATATGCTCTTAACTCAAAACATGACTTTAGGCGTTTGGGACTTTCTTGCTTAACACGACAGAATATGTGATATTTCATAAAATCGATTAGATCTTCCGAGTAACAAGCTAGCAGAGTTGTAAAAGAATGAAATCATTTTTAATTGCAATCTGAGATGACATTTTGGTTGCATTCATTGACTTCAATTTGAGTTTGCGGAAAAATGAATGGGAAGTTACCTTTCTGGCGGTTTGAAAAGTTTTAAAAATGCACCTTTTAAAGGAGAGGGAGTGCAGTGTTGGTTGGAATGTCTTGATGTTATTTAACTTGTGCACTCATATTCCCATTCCAAATTTGGCATGACGCAATTATTTTGATGGCTTAAACTTAAAAAAAACTTCATAACATTACGTACCTACTCGTATGTACATACTTATTTTACCCATTACCATCACCTTGATTATTGATAGCTTTTCACTTACTCTCTCTCATTGACTAACAAATGAAATGTAAAATAAAAAAACATTTAGTCTTTCGGTAAACACCTATTTATACCGGAAATATCAAGTGCCACCGTACTTCAGAGATAAGGACAAACAGTGAAGAAGATCAACCTCGTTTTGAATTATAAAAAACAAAAGATGCGTAGTAGTCCACTAATATTTCATTAAATAATAACTTCACAATTGCGAACTGATAAAATTAGCAATGATAACGGCGAAGGTGATAGCCCGGATGCCGAAAATTGCCTGCTAATCTTCATTAGACATCAATCTTAGCACTCGAAAATAAAGGTATTGTCATCGCTAAATAAAGTTGAGTGTCTCATTTCTGGATGGAAATGCCTTCTCGAAATGTGCAATTAGTAACTTTTGGCGTTGTAAATTTTATTACTTTCGGATATATTGCATTTTGCGAATGCGCGTCATCAAATTAACCATCAAACATACCGCGGGCATTAGTTGGAATTGCATTTGATAAGGGGAAAAACCTTCAGCTAATCGCTTTAACATTTTTTCCCGGCCAAAAGTATGATGGGAGTGAATTCTTTTGATAGTGTTGAAACGAAAAATAGATCATTAAAGCATCTTAACCAGAGACCAGGTCAAGAGACCTACTCAGGAAACACCTAAGGAAGATATAGGGATATCAGATGAAGGTCGCTGTAGATTCTGCAATGAGTCCACAAAAACTCCAGAACATATACACACATACTGGAATCCTGTGGCGCACTGACCCAAAAAAGGTTCAAATATTTGGAATAACACCAAATTAAAGAAAAGGATTTATCAACCACGGATCCACTGCTTATTCTAGTAGGAGTTTCCTTGCCAAGGCCAAAGCCAGAGCAGAAGCACTCCAACTTAATTCCCGGCGAATTAAGCTAGAAGAGGGAGCAAACCTCTCCAAGGTATAAGTAATAGACTACAAGGTCGCAGTGTACTACTCCCCTATATATTATTATTGTTAAAAGACCTATTCAACACTTGGTCTTCGCTAATTAACTGAAACATGTACGTACTGCGCGATCCAGTACTATTTTAGAATCATTAGCTTCCCTTGCAGGCTTAAGAGGGGAGATATTTGGGCTCAGGGCAAAATATAAAGCTTTAAGGAATCCCATCACGAATCGATGTTTATCATCCGCAGGACTCAAAACAGTATAAATAATATAAAAAATTATAGGACTGCTTCAGATAAACAAACGACTATGGATACGGTTTTCCCTTCAGCGGAAGACTAGGTTACAAATGTATACTGGAACTGCGAGGCTACACCTTGGGAAGACGTATGACATTCAATTTCTTTTTGGAACAATTCAATGCCAAATTGGGAGAAAGGACATCTTCGGTAGGATGAAAGGGAAACACAACCTACATGACGCCACTTTTCTGATTGGCTGCACGCGAATCCCACGTCTCGACTTCCACAAAGCCACATGGCAGTTGCTAGATGGTCGAACCTGCAAATAAATCGATCATGTTGCGTTTAACGGGAGACACTCCTCTAACATTCATTCCGAGGAGCGAACATTGACTCGGCCCACTACCTAGTTCGATTACGAATATTCAAGGCAGCTATGAGGCGATCAAGAACTACGCAGTGGAAAGGTTGAACGGCAACAACCTGGAACGACTGTTGCAGTTTATGACGACTGGGGATGCGCAGATAAAATACCACAACTATTGATCATCAGAAGTGTTGAGTTTCTTAAAGCCACATCAGAGAAACCCCTGGTTCGACTCTAAAGGCCCTCAAGCAAATGAAGCCAAAAAAAGACGCCTAGAAGAAAAAAGAGCGTCTAGCTTTGTTGACAGAAGGAAGAAAAAAAAAGCCCACCAGCCGTGCGAAGTCGAAGATATGTACATAAAGGTGCGAATTTTCTATAGAAGAGTGAAACAACCAACAGGAGCAGAACCCTCTTGGTAATTGCGCAGTCGGCGTTAAGCGTCTGGAGTTCCCATTTAACCAGTTGCAATAATGGAGACGACAGCCAACGACCAGTACCAGTCAGTCTGAATCAAGAGTTTTAGCTACCCAAAAAAATTAGATCAAATTATCCGTCGCCAGACTAAATATGAACAAAGCAGCTGGAGCGCATGAACTACAAGCGATGTCCTAGTAAAAAGCGCATACACCAACCCATCTGCCCGACACACAAAAAAGGAGATCGCCTGGAAACCCACCATCTCACAGTGGTCGTTTTCATAGGCCAAAAATAATAAAAAAAAAATACCGGAAATTTGCCACTGTATGGGTCAAAACTATTTCTTAAAACAACAATAAAACAAACGGTAATTTCATTTGTGCTCTATTCCATTCGTAGGCGCTACGAATAGCGTAAAAAGGGAGACAATAAAAACACGTGGACTGTTCAGTGAACGTAGCTTAAAAGTTGTCTCTCATAAAAAAATTAATGGGTTGTGATCCAAGTAGAGATACTTTTTTCAATAGCCTTTTTTGACAGATCACGTGTGAGTCGTGTCATGCTGTCATGTTATTTCTGTTTAGTATTGTTTGGCATTTCATAATGGAAAGACTTACGCGTGAACAACGTTTACAATTTGTTCAACTTTATTATGAAAATTCACGTTCTGTGAGGAATGTGTTTCGTGCACTTCGCTCAACTTATGGTCAACATAATCGGCCTACTGAGCGCACTATTCGCAACACCATCACCCATTTTGAGACCCAGCATTCATTATTGGATAATATTCGACCGAATAGACCACGTCCAGCACGCTGTGAAGAGAATATAGCGGCCGTAGCTGAGAGTGTACACGAAGACCGTAGAGAGTCGATTCGGCGCCGTTCGCAGCAACTCGGACTGACGTATGGAACGACTTGGCGCATTTTACGTCAAGATCTTAAATGGAAAGCGTACAAAATGCAGCTTGTGCAACAACTGAAGCCGCTCGACCTTCCCAAGCGACATCGCTTCGCTCTATGGGCTCTTGAAAAGTTCCAAGAAGATCCGACGTTTTCGAGGCAAATTTTGTTTAGCGATGAGGCCCATTTCTGGCTCAATGGGTATGTAAACAAACAAAATTGCCGCATTTGGGACGAAGAGCAACGTGAAGAGATTGAAGAACTGCCACTTCATCCAGAAAAAAACAACGGTTTGGTGTGGTTTGTGGGCCGGTGGAATCATCGGTCCATATTTCTATATAAATTATGCCGGTGCGAACGTAACCGTCAATGGCGACCGTTATCGTGCCATGATAACCGACTATTTGATGCCTGAAATTGAAGCTCGTGATCTCGGCGACATTTGGTTTCAGCAAGACGGCGCCACTTCCCACACATCGCATCAATCAATGGACTTATTGAGAGAACATTTCGGTGAGCACATAATTTCACGTTTTGGGCCGGTCGATTGGCCACCAAGATCGTGTGATATCACACCGTTAGACTTTTTCCTGTGGGGATATGTAAAGTCAAAAGCTTATGCCGACAAACCCGCTTCGATTCAGACCTTGGAGGAAAACATCACGCGTGTCATTCGCCAGTTACCAGTTACCAGTCGAAATGCTCGAACGAGTGATCGAAAATTGGACTCAACGGATGGACCATCTGCGACGTAGCAACGGCCAACATTTGATAGACATAATTTTCAAAAAATAAATGCCAAAGAATGTTCTTTCAAATGATAATAAACATTCTCTATTAAATTTGAATTTTCTGTGTTTTTTTCTTTAAAAAAGTATGGAACCTCGAAATGGATCACCCTTTATTACTAAATCGCATTGAATCGCCGTAAATTATAATGAATATTGAAAAGAAAGGTATAGACTATATAATTAAGGGATTGTTATGCAATAATATAACGTTCTATTGTTTTAATATTATTGTTTTACCAGTGACCTGTTGAGTGGTTTATTTTTATTTATATCTTGATTTAAGTTATAGAAAAAGTTGTGATCCCCGTCTCGCCCTCTACTGAAACTTTTTTTTTAAATATTACTGAATACTTTCTAAGTCTATGTTTTTCCTTTCAGCTGCCACGTTTTGCCCCTCTCTGTTTTATTCGTGTTAGTCTACCATACGGTTGTTTGTGTTGTCTTGTTTTTCATCATATTTTGTACAGGATATTTTTTTTTAAAGGTATAGAACTTCGAATTGAAATAAAACACAAGAAACTGGGTTTAATTTCCATCAATTTGCCTCTATTGGAAGGATAATTTTATGCCATTTCAATATGATTTCGGGCATGTGGCCTCCGCAGCTGGTTCGACAGGTCTAGAGGTTCAATTTTCAACCACATTTTCAAGCATTTGAGGCTCTAAGTCGGCAATAACGCCACGAATGTTGGCTTTCAAGTCCCCTTAAGTTTCTGGTTTGTTGGCGTAGGCGAGCGACTTCACATATCCCCAAAGAAAATAATCCAATGGTGTCAAATCACACGATCTTGGTGGCCAATTGACATGTCCATTCCGCGAAATTATGCGCTCATCGAATGTTTCCTTCAATAAATCGATTGTGACGTGCGCTGTGTGGCATGTAGTGCCGTCTTGTTGGAACCACATCTCATCCACATTCATGCCATCCAATTCGGGAACAAAATACTCAGTGCGAGTTTCGTGAAAAAATGGGTCTAATAGTCGACAAACGGAAACGGAAACACTGCAAGAAAATTTTTGTATGATACACATTTATCTGCTGAAATAATAGGCATAGAAAAACACTTAATAACAAATTGTGCAACATTACTGCAAGGGCAAGCCTTATCATCAGGGTTCAAAATTAATGTGGAAAAATTCAGGAAATTTGCGCTTGATACTACAGGAGAACTAACATCCAAGTATTCCTGGTATTATCTTCCTCCGTCAGTTCATACAATTTTAGTTCACGCTCCCGATGTTATTCAATATGGATAAGTTTCAATTGGTGAGCTCTCCGAAGAAGCTGCTGAGGCAAGGAATAAGGACGTTAATTTGTATCGACTCCATCATACACGAAAGCACTCACGGGTCGCTACAAACCAGGACTTGTTTAACCAATTACTTTTGAGCTCAGATCCCCTAATCACTGGCCAAAGAAAATTGCCTTGCAAAAATAAATCAGTTTTTGATTTAATGGAATAATATTAAAAAAATGTTTTTTATTTATCAATTGGAACAATTTTTAATAAATCAAATCATCATCAATATCACATCATTACAATTTATTTCTCCAAAATTTTTTTATTTTAATAAACTTGTCAAAAGCAACGCGTGAGAAGTGGGAGATGGGCTTAGAGCGGCCTATATTATTGTTTACTAATAATTATTATTTAAAAAAAGCTAAGACAAAAATTTCACTTTACATAGGCAGTGTAAGTATTTTTGGCCGCTGATTCCATACAAGACCGACCACTGTGCATCTGTTCAACGGCATGACAGTGTAAATAGGGAAGAACTGAGTCGTGCCATGTTCTGCTTTAGTATTTTGCTAAACAAAATTGAAAGGGATGATTCTCAAACTTTGAACACCACTAGAGTGTTAGACAATGCGACAGCCCCCAAGTCAGTCAGGCACTTTCATCCAAAAATCAACAGAATTACTCAACGTGATAGGCAGATCAAAGCGAGCACTTACCGACGGTTTTTGCATACCATGGAGTTAACAGAATGGGACTGGTTCCGCCTTGAAAACAGTGGGGACTTCCCAACAAAGGCAAATCTGTTAGTACAGCTCTGCACATGCTAGTATGTTCCATTGAATATTTCCTTCACCTTAAGGCGCTTTTAACAACGTCAACACTTCTACGACTGTAGCTGCACTTTCAGCTCAGAAGGAGGGATCTCAGATCTGTTAGGAGGGAAAAACTTCTTTGGAATCTGGTGGTAAACAAGCTTGGGCTACAGAGTAATCGCTTCGGTGAAACATATAAATACTATAAAAGAACTCATACAACATGTCTCTGAACAAACTAACAAGTTGTAATCTAGGCTTCAACCCGACAATACTGAACTTGCCCTTTTCACTAGAAGCTACAAAATCGCCTCAATTAATTTTAATCCATTTCAATCAGCACTGAAAATCTAACTTACAGAAAAGCAAAGAGTTCGCAAGTAGCACACTATTCTTGCAAAAAACCATCGGAAACAATGTTGGACTTCTACCCTAAAACACTCACTTTCTGATACATCTCTGCTAAAAGACCGACACTGACGTACGGAACGATTGTCTGGCGATAAACTCAGCGAGGTCCAAAGATCAGCATGCTGGTGTATGAGCGGGGCACATCGCACAACTCCGTCATCAGCATTGGACATTTTGTTCCGTTCTTATTACGTTCCGTATATACTTCTTGATATTCAAAAGCTGCAACCACGGTCATTCGCCTGAAAGCAATTTCTTAGAGGACCGAAAATTAAAGTGGCCACTCCGATATTTTAAACATATTCAGAATCCTTCCTAGAAACATAAACTACACCATATAGCTACAGCTTGATAAAAACTTCCAGTTAGTCATTCCCCCAGCTACTTTTGGGTTGATGGTGCTTTCATGAAGAAAGGAACAATCTAAAACTACTGATGAGGTAGGTGGTGGCGCTCATTTTGATATAATGAATCTTAGCCACTCGTTCACTTATTCCGTCGTTAAGCAAACATTATGGCGATAAACGAAATCTTATCTTGACTAAAGAATTACGTCTCGGACAGTCAGGCGGCGATCATGAAGTATCTGAAATCAGTTTCTATTAATTCCTTGGAAGCCCTAGACTTCCGATCGTCCTAAAGCAGATGGCGAAGAAGTTCAACAATCACTTATGCTGGGTACCGGGGCATATCGGCATTCCAAAAAATTGAAAAGACAAAAAATTGTAACTATTCAGCACAGTGTTGCCTGAAAAAGGCTGCTTAGGCAATCTACATGCAAGCTCATATTAAAACTGGATACAATAGAAAAACACTAACCTCAGATGGACAGATGGCACTACTAGAGTTAAATCTTAAACGGGCCAAGAGTTCGATCGCACAATAGCGCTACAATTAGTGGCATCACTGAACCCTGTTTAATAGGCAACCAGGCTTGGCTTGTGCAAATGACTGTCTCTTTTAGAAACAAAATCTTCATCTCTGAGAAGAGCTCAGATCTCATTAATTGTTACGGGGCAGTGGATTACCTGTAAGAAAAAAAAAATTGCATAAGGCGCAGCTGATCATATATTCTATTGACCTACATTTACTCACTGCATATGCATGCCCCATCTCCTTCCTCCACACCCATCCCGAGTACCTATAAAGAAAAGTGAAAAGAAAGAAATATAGAAAAAAAAAATGTAAACAAATTTTCGCTGGAGATTGTAAGCCAGCAAAACAAACAAACACACTCACCTTGTCTAATTCCTAAATCCTCGTCCTAAAAATAACCAACAATTAATATTTTAATTTCATTTTATTAACACAAAAATACTAACCTGCCACTCCATCCAATTTCCCAGCGATCGTTTGACAGCTTTGTTTTTTTTTTTTTTTTTGTTTTTACACTTTAACAATTTCTCCCATCCTTCTTCTCTCTATTTCCCACCAAAATTTCCCTAGACCACTGAACTCCAACAGAGACTCGAACCACTTTTTTAAAAAGGTGTTCGTTTATGTATAGGGTGATTTTTTAAGAGGTTTAGAACTTTTTTAAAAAAAAAAAAACACAAAAAATTCGAAAAAATGAATGAAATATTTATTTGAATCGATAGTTTGAACCTTGCAATTTAATGTTTAAAGATAATTTTATGCAAATGTTGACCGCGGCTGCGTCTCAGGTAGCCCATCCGCTGAGTCCAATTTTGGCATACTCTTTCACACATATCGGCCGGTATCTCACGAATGAATGCATGGCTGTTGGCTTCCAGTGCGTCAATCGAAGCGGGCTTGTCCCTATACACATTAGCCTTGGCATACCCCCACAAAAAATAATCTAATGGTGTCAAATCGCACGATCTAGGCGGCCAATTGACCGGCCCGAAACGTGAAATTAACTTTTCACCAAACTCGCCTCGCAATTGCGCCATTGTTTCGCGTGCTGTGTGGCATGTGGCACCATCTTGTTGAAACCACATATCATGCAAGTCAAGAACTTCCATTTCGGGAAAAAAAAAGTTTGTTATCATCGCTCGGTAGCGTTCACCATTGACAGTAACGCTGCGATTCGCATCATCTTTGAAGAAATATGGCCCAATAATGCCGCCGGCCCATAAACCGCACCAAACAGTGGCTTTTTCGGGATGCATTGGTAACTGTTGCAATGCTTCTGGCTGATCTTCACTCCAAATGCGGCAATTTTGCTTATGGGGTACGTAACCATTCAACCAAAAATGAGCCTCATCGCTGAACACAATTTTTCGATAAAAAAGCGGATCCTCGGCCAGCTTTCCAAGAGCCCATTCACCAAAAATTCGGCGTTGTGGTAGGTCGGCTGGCTTTAGTTCTTGCACCAGCTGTATCTTAAAAGGCTTTACGCCCAAATCCTTCCCCAAAATTTTCCACGTAGTGCTGTAACAAAGGCCTAACTGCTGGGAACGGCGCCGAATCGACATTTCGCGGTCTTCTGTCACACTAGCTGATACGGCCGCAATATTTTCTTCAATACGCACAGTACGTAAACGTGTTGGTGGTTTAATGTCCAACAAAGTAAATTTGGTGCGAAATTTGGTCACAATCTTCCGAATAGACTGCTCAGAAGGTCGAGAATGCCGATCATAAAATGGAAGCAGCGCGCGATGAACATTTCGAACCGAGCACGAATTATGATAGTAAAATTCAATAATTTGCAAGCGTTGTTCATTTGTAAGACGGTTAAGTTGCAAACCAACCTGAAGCTGTTTGACAGTGACACAAGGTACTAAACACACGTCAGCTGTCAAAACCAGTGTTACCAAAACCAAACCAGCTAAAAAATCACCCTTTATTTTATTGGTTATGTTATGGAAGTTATGGAAATTAGAAAAGGATGAGAGAGAAAGTAACAGAAGTAGGAATAGGTGAAAATGAGTAGAAAAAAAAAAAAATACAATGGAAGGGGTAATTTTGACGAAGGCAACAAAGTCGATTGTGTGGTCAATGCCCTTTACAATAAAATTGCCTTTGTGCTTTCGTCCACAGCTGACGCACTATCACAGTGGTGCATATTTTTTTTAAAACAAAAAAAGAAAATTTTTTCCTGAGAAAAAAAAAGGAAAAAGAAATCATTTTCGAAATGAGTCAGTATTATTTGGAAATTTTATAAAATATTTAAACGCTCTCTCATTAGGTAGGAATATATATACATACAAGTATATATAAGTATCCAGGTGGGAGGAGAATCTGTTAGACAGAGCGGAGCGGTGATATATGCCATAGGCAAATTTAAATTATGAGCCTTCTCATTTAGGTCTTGGGGCTCGGGAGGGTTCTCGTGTGGTGTGTAACCGTATTAACGGACAGGTAGAGGTTGTACGGCGAAGAGCCGCAACCCACCTTAATACAAAGACAACAAGCAACAACAATAGCGAACGTGCTTACAGTGGTGCGCGAGTGTTTTGGCCTCAAGTAAATTTTGCTGTGGCAACAGTTTTCCTCTGGCCTCTAAAAAAAAAAACCTTTTTCTTAAATTTTTTTTTTGAATTTGGATTTTTTTTTTAACGTAAGATCTTTAGCATTTTTTTTTGTGTGTGAAGAGTTCTGCTCTTGTTTTTTTTTTGTGGTATGCGCGGTGAGGCCGAATTGGCACAACATTCATCGGACCTCTTCAGTGCTTCGGGGGACGTGAGTAGTTTTAGTTTTTTTGGTATTTTTGTTTTTGAAATTTTTTTTTTTTCCTTTTCCTTTTTTGTATATTTATTTTTTGAATTTTGGTTTTCTTTTTTTTGATAGTTTTAAGTTTTATTAAATAAAATTTGGTAGGTATGCCCTTATGGCAAAATAATTCATTTGGGTTTTGATTTGTGCATATGAATATGCGCGACTAATTTACTCCTTTTCGCGTACGGTGTGTGGACGGCTGTGAAGGCCGCCTTTCTGTAGATGGACGTGACGTAACAGAACTGAACTGACTATGACGACAGAACGTGACGACCAACTTTTAGCGGCAGGATTTTAGACGATTGTGAGAGGGGGGGGGGGGGGTCGTCGAGGGGCTCTCACTCATAACATCGGCCAGAGTGATAGCTATGGTTGTGTCGAAAGACATAAGGGTGGGCTGGCTTACCCTTGCCAATAACATCTGGCATGTCTAAGGTTCATAACGAACCGGTATCTGAGATTGATATAGGGAAAGAACATTTCGTATAGGGTAAGATCGATTTAGGATAGAATTAAGTTAGAGTAGGTGTAGCTCTACCATTTAGTTTAGTCTAGAGTAAGCTTAGATTAGTTAGATTAGTTTCGCGATGTCTTTCCCTTCTCTTTCTTGGGTATTGGCCTAAGTCCGTGGACATTTTCATCTTCAATGCTTTTACTTCCTCTTCTCTTTTTTCACTTTCCTATCTTTTTAGTCCGTCCGAAGTCTACGTGCACTAACTTTCTTCTCTAATGTTTATTTTCTTTTTATAATCACTACTTGGCATGGATAAAACTTTGTTGACAGGTGGTATAAAGTGAGGGGACAAGAAACACCCCAGTCCGACGAGCTGAGCCGAGCAACCACAAGCATGCCGCGTTCCCCTCACCTATACCGAAGTTGCCCTTGTGGCTCGACCCTGGTGCACAACATAATCTAAATGAGCTGAACTAGTTCGATTTAAAATTTCTCTGGTTCAACTGACTTTTCAGATCCACGTGGTCTTAGTGTGTCGGGACCTTATCCGACAACCACTTCAACCTATTGTTAGGTTACCTCCCAAACAATTTTTAACTTACAGGGTCCCAAGGGTCAACCTTTCGTAGCTTAGCTATTTGTGTCTTTCTATTCTTAGATCCAACATGAGTCACAATGCTGCTAAATCTTAATTGTTCCAACTTTCTATTGCTCGCTATCTTGATTCATTAGGTCACTATTAAAACCTCTCTTCTCTTTAGATTAGCCCGATAGAGGTGAGAATTCGTATGGCACCATAAAAGTTAAACATTATAAACAATTCATTCAAATTCCTACAAAAGATAACAAACTTTCTCATAGAAATCATTTCAGACTTTGAACCTCCAATCTGTTGATGATGAGGTAAAGAATATGATTAAGTTTTTTTTTAAGATAAAGTGATAGTAATGTTTTACTGAGTCACGACAATGATGCGATGAGTAGTTGTAGATTTAGTTGTACCAATTAAAAGACGTATGTCCGTCTATCTTCTACGAAATTTTAAGCTCAACTGATTCAAGTTTTACTATGATGAATCAGCTTCATAATAAATAAGATTAAGAGCATAAAAGACTATCTAAAAGTAGTATCTACTTATTTAAGAATTTATTTCTAGACACCATTGTGTACCCCGCTTATGGCATGGTAATAATATCCTACGATAATGAGACAAAACGACAACGCTGTAATTACGTAGATCTTATCATGACCGCTTTAATAAATAAATAAATCGAGTTCGCCTATATTTTATCGCAAACAATGAGTGAAAGAAATTGCTGCACCTGTTATCGGATGGCTTGTAAATTCTCAATAGGGGGTTTCATATCGAAACTTTCCCGCAATTCAAATCAATAATAATAAAGAGATAAAACTGCTTTCCACCTATTCTATATAGATAGATGCAAAAAATACTTAGTACGATCATTGAGTGGACTGCGAATGAGGTTAATGATAGTGCAAAGGATTCCCCTTTGGGCTAATAGCTTTCATTTTCACATGAGATATAAGAGTACTGTAACAATGGAATTACATTTCAAATCACTTCACTCACTTTTATCACTAACTTATATCAAATTAGGTCGGAATTTTATTTTATTTTTGTATGTGAGGGTCGCTCCAAGTCAGATTTAGAAGGGCAAGTACTTTCAATTCGGCACACGTGAACAGGCTGAAAGGGAAACCACACTTGACTGGCAAACTCGAGTTGAGGGAAAACGAAAGTAATATTAAGCGAATTGGTCACGTAAGGGTTCGATATTTCCATAGACAAACGTTTAATAAAGCCTTGTGATGAGTTGTTCTCATCAATACTTACTTAACGGGCTCCTGACCTGTGAAGGGTCCGTGCCTGAGACACGGCTGCCTTCCATCCTCTGCGATCCCGGCCACGTTGGTTCCACTTGTCCAGACCAAGCGCTCTGGCATCCACAGGTTCGGTCTTCCTTGTTTTCTGCCAGCTGGGAGCTGGGCTTCGAAGATCCTTTTAGTTGGACCTCTATAGACCATTCGCTCGATGTGGCCGAGCCAGTGTAATCGACAGTTTTCGGCTTTTCTGACTATATCCACAACTTGGCACTGCACATAGAGTTCGCGGTGATATTTTCTCCTCCATTCGCCCTCCTCGCACACAGGACCAAATATCCGTCGAAGGATTTTTCTTTCAAATGATCCCAGTATTAACCCTCCTTTCCTGCTTATCGTCCAGCACTCGGCGCCGTATATCAGAACTGGCAGGATAAGTATTCTGTGGAGCATGCACTTTGTCCTTCGAGTTAGGAGTTTTGAACCCATTTGTTTTGCCAAACCGAAGCGGTTTCCTAAGGTAATTCTTCGACGGATCTCCACTAAGATGTCATTTATGGATTTGATGTTTACCCCGAGGTAGATGAACTCCTTAACTACCTCGAAGTTGCTGCTATCAACAGTGACATTTTGTCCTAGGCGGTGGACAGATGATTGATTGTTTGTTGATAGCATATATTTAGTTTTGTCCTCATTCACTTCAAGGCCAACTAGTTTCGCCTGTTCTTCAATAGCCGTGAAAGCCTCTATCACGGCACGCTGGGATCGACCGATGATATCTATATCGTCCGCATACCCCAGCAGTTGGACTGATCTGTTGAAGATAGTGCCTTCTGTGTTGACACCTGCCCTGCGCACTATCACACGACAGCACATCTCCTTGCCAAAATCCGGTGCATGTTTGAAAGTGTTCAGTTAAGCTGCTGCCAAATTGCACATTGCAACGCGTGTTATCTAGTGTCATGCGACACATCTGTATCAGTTTTGACGGGATCCCTAATTCGGCCATCGCCACAAAAAGCTCCTGACGATGAATGCTGTCATATGCGGCTTTAAAGTCGATGATAGATGGTGCGTGTCGACTTGAAACTCGTTGGTCTTTTCCAGGATTTGCCTTAGTGTGAAGATTTGGTCTACAGTTGATCTGCCGGGCCGGAAGCCACACTGGTACGTGCCGATTAGTGTGTTGCAGCAAGGTTTGAGACGTTTACGCAGTACGTTGGATAGGATCTTATATGCGATATTAAGCAGGGATATGCCTCGATAGTTCTTGCAAGACATAGGATCGCCTTTCTTGTAAATGGGGCATATGGAGCTGATGTTCCAGTCATCGGGCATGCTTTCAAACTTGGTTGATGATTTGGTATTTAGATTCGTATTTAAAAAGCTCTGCAGGTAGGTCATCAGGCCTTGTTGTTCTTAAGCTTTTCATGGCTAAGCCAACCTCCTCAATACTGGGTGGCGGGAATGGTTGACTGACTGGAAGTGGGTTCTCTTCTTTCCCCATCACCCTCTCTACATATTGCCCGTTTAACAGCTGCTGGAAGTGCTGTTTTAATACATCTACTATTCCTTGCGCGTGTTCTCATCAATATGAGAACGATAACTAAACTCCATATCACCCAACATGCCGGGGGACGCAAAGGGATTGAAAGATTGATATGGGTTAGCCGTGAAAAGGGTACTCACTTAAGCGATCGATTATAATTTGGTAATTGACTGTGTTGAGTTTCAAACAATTATTATGCCACCAAACAGAAAACCATCGAGATCTTGTTGAAGAAGAATCAAGGGAAGGGGATCCAATCTTCTTGAAGAAGTGATTTTAAAGGAAAACGACATAATGGACATAATACTATAGTAACTGTATTTCAGGTAATAAGATATAGTTATGTGTTTTATTACTTGTTTCATTAAAACCACATTTCTTTCTAAACTTATTTTATTTGTTTTCAAGTACATGTACTACTAAACTGTACTTACGATATAAGTTTACGATAAAATCGATAAACGATATTGTTGAAAAGAGAGATTAAATAGAGTCTAATTATTTGGCACGCTTGATGTTTGCTCTGTAAACGACGATGGATAGTCAACGTCTGGCTTAACAAGGAAAGATCACGCACTTAGGGTTACATGATGTTACCATTCAATATGCGACAATATACATTCTAATAGAATTGTTTTAAAACTCAGGTTAGATTGATGCAATATTTTGTTGCGTTAAAAAAACGCCACAAAAATTTGTTTCCCCTCCAACCCTTCCACTCCCATACCCAATCCACTTTTGCGCCCTATCCTTTCATTTTTATTTCCGTCATCCTGCTGGGAGATTGGTTAACTGGCCGCCTCTGATTGACCTTTAATCCCAATCAAGCTGGCTCGTTTCCATGAGACCCGGAGGATGACAAAAGTAGGTATGGAGCCCAACGGCGTGTTGGCATCTCGACAACGATGGGTGGGGGAGGACGATCCCTTAGCACACCCCAACGTGATTCCAAACGGGTCGGGATGAAGACCCCATTTGAGCCAGACAGACTGTTTGTCTGTACAACGATGGGTGGGGGAAGATGAGAAATAATGATCTCTCCCCCCAACGAAACAAATCGGTCGGGCAGATGGCCCACACATCAACATCAACACCAAAACCACAAAACCAACAAAACATTAATATACAACACTATAACTGAGGGCAGGAGCCCAAATACAAAACACACTGTCAACAACTTCAACAACATTCACCAACCACCCACATAAGAAAACTTAACGAAGACTTCCATGGCCAAGAGCCCAACAATTAAATATGTATGTAAGAAATAGCACGCTATACAGATTCCCCTTCCCCCTTGGACTGCGCGAAAGTCCACCGGGTTAGAATAGTTTTTCGGTCATTGATTTTACACTCCTCCTCAAAGACTCCTGGGGTTGTACTAAATTGGGACACCAGCAAATATTGTCCCAAAACTAAAATCCGTCTTCGTTTCTTCTTTCTTTTTCATTTTTGGTTTACTTCGGTATTGTTTTGCTAATAACTTTTATTCGTTGGGGACATTTTCGCGTTTCAAACATTTCTCGATTCTTTCAACCTTTTATCTTGTCGAATTGTTGAAGTGTTTGTGAACACGTCCTCTTGGGGAAACTTGTGTGAATGTGGTCATCGATTCGCTCAGCTCCAGAGTTGCAGCGAATTCGAAAGAGAGTATGAGACGGAGGCGGTGGCGGTGGCACACTCCTGTAAAGTGACAGAGTGCATGCTAGAAAAAGCCGCAGTGGATTCCGTAATTGCTGAATGTGGGGGTATGAAAGAGAGAGTGAATGGTCCATCACGGACAAAGAAACCTGGAAGTGGACAAACCGACACTTCTTGGTTGACCATCAAAGGTTTTAGTAGAATTGAGAGAATCTTTTAGTTAGGCATTTTATTTTAAGAACCCGGTAGGCTTTTGTCACGGTAAAATCCCGGAAATCACGGGACACGCGCCTCCTTCATTTTGTTCTTTTATTAACTTTCGGGAAATAGCGGGCTATTTCAAACGGCGATATTTTCTTTTGTTGTTCCGCAATCTAACGTCACTTCAATAAATTGACCGTTGCTCATTCGAGCTTTATAACGTTTTGAAAACCTTGCCTTTTTTTATTTCATTCCCTTTTTTAGCAATCAATCATCGACTTCTTCTTAAAAAGGTTTCACAATTCCTTTTTTCAAAGATTGTGTGGCACCCGTTTTACCCACCATCACTTTACCTTTTCTTCATACCTTTTCCATTTCAGAATTTTCTTCTTCCCTAAAATTTTTTCCATCTCCGAACCTACCCCAGCTGAGCAGCCGGGACGGTAGCATTCAACAGGCTACCTGTTGCACTTCTCTGTCGGCGAATTCCTGTTGACGTTTCCCTATTCCGCCAGTATTCGACTGTTTACCACCGGCTCAGCGGCGGCTGTAATCTTCTCGCGTTTTATTTTTGCGCATTTAAACTCGTTTATTTTTTTTATTAACCCACCCCCGAAATAAAGTGCAACAATTTCATTTAAAAACTTTACGATGATTAATATATCATCGATTACATTACCCTTGTTTCAAAAGCCAAGGTGTTAAATGGCATAGAAGAAGACTGACTTAAGTCTTTCGATTATATCAAGGCAAACTTCGGTAAGTGGTCAGGAACGATATTCATGGATGTAATGCATTTTGGTGAGTTTTGCTACATCTGTAGACTTACCACTTTGAAGGTGTTGAAAGACCGTGATTATGTCACCTCTTTATAAAGTCATAATGGAGTGCCTCGACTTTAAATTGAAGCCACGCTGGTACGTGCCGATTAGTGTTATGCAGAATGGTTGAAGTATGCGCTGTCATGTAACTTCTTCAACATCATACTTGAGAGAATTGTGCGAAACTCGCAAGCCAACACCAGGGGCAAAATTTTCCCAAAGTCTGTGCAACTACTTGCTTACGCCGACCACATCGACATCATTGGCAGAACACAGCGAGCTGTCACTGGTGCGTTTGCAAGTATCAGTACAGAGGCGGCAAAAATGGGTTTAGAAGTGAATGAGGGCAAAACGAAATATATGCTGTCAACAAGAAGGGACGCACAACATCGACGAATCGGACAGAACGTCACGATAGACAGCTATAACTACGAGGTAGTTCGGGACTTTATCTACCTCGGCTCCGCTATTAACTCTGACAATGATATATCGTCAGAAATCAAGGAGGCAATTAATTAGTAAGGCCTTGTCGAGAAACACCAAGGAGACTCTATATAAGACCCTCATCATCCCAGTCCTGCTGTATGGCGCAGAAGCATGGACGTTATCAAAGGTGGATGAAGATCTCCTTGGTCGTTTCGAACGCAAAATTCTTCGAGTGATTTTCGGTCCCGTTTGCGTTGACGGGCTTTGGAGGAGGAGATTTAACAGCGAACACCAACGCTCCGGCCTGAAGAGTCTTCGAATCCAACCCGGAGGGACAACGCAGTAGAGGAAGACCTCGCCTAAGGTGGCGCGCGCAAGTGGAAGGGGACCTCAACCAACTTGGAGTGCGCAACTGGAGGCAGTTAGCCAAAGATCGTGCTAACTGGAGAGGCGTATTGGTTGAGGCCCAGGTCCACCCCGGACTGTAGCGCCACCTAAGTAAGTAAGTAAGTAAGTTGAAGTATGTTGGATAGGATCTTATATATGATAATTAGCAAGAATTGCACGACATTGGATCGTCTTTCTTGTAGATGGGGCATATCCCATATGGAGGTGATGGTCTGGCAAACTTTCCTCCATCCAAACTGGGTTAATGATTTGGTGAATTTAGTATAATAATAAAAATAATAATGTAGGGTGTAGTACACTGCAACCTTGTGGTCTATTGTGCCCCTGCTTATACGTTGGAGAGGTTTGTTCCCTCTTCCAGAGCCCCCTTATGGCGTAATTCATCGTAGGACTGACTGATTTGACTGACTTTAGTCTTGTCGAGAAAATCCAACTCAAGCCACCTCATCCAGTCCAGTTTCTTTAATGAATCTGAAAATTAGTATTGGATCCATGGTTGGTAGATCTTTATCTGGAATCTGAAATATCTATTTTTCTTAGATGTTCCCTAAGTTTACAGGAAACTAGCAAGGATTCTTAGGTTATTTTTGCTGAGACTGATGCGTGCCTTGAAGATTGTTGTCTGCTAAGAGTTTCTTGGCTTGACTGAGACCTTGGAGATTCTGAAAGGTTGTGGCCCTTTTATCTTTCTCTGATTCTCTGAATTCTTCACGTAAGGTGTTTTTCCCTATCCCACAGAATGGTAAAGGGTCATGCATAGATTTCTACAGCATGTATATACCCAACCAAAACTTCATCGCCGTATCTGCAGGTAGACCCTGAGAGGCAGAGGCCTTATTATTCTTAATGTTTTTTTAAAGGTAGGCCAACCAATGGACGTGGGTTATCTTCTTGCGCTCTACATGAAGCCCGTTAATCAACTGCTGAAATGGATGCCCAAATATATCTGCCATTTTCCGGTCTTAAATTGTACGTTTTTCTATTTTCTTTCTTCGCCCTTTTCCGTCTTTTGACAGTCTTACCTTCACTCACTTATTTGGCGCTGCTCAGTCTTCATATACATCTTTTTCTAAAGGGTGGTCCATCCATAATGCACGATGTTAATTGTTGTGAGTCTAGTTTTTAACAAATTCAGGTTTGACAAATTCAACCATGGAGAGGAACACAATTGGGCAGCGCGCTAAAATTGTTGAAGCCTTTTAGGAAAATGGGCGTTCAAATCAAAAAGCATTTTGTGCACTTCAACCACATTCGGTAGAATTATTCCCAAATTTCAGCAAACTGCGTCTGTAGGAAATGTGAAATGCATCCACAAAGATTAACTGTTTGGTGCGATTTATGGGCTGGCGGCGTCATCTGGCCGTACTTCTTCGGAAATGAGGTCGGCCAAGCAGGTACCGTAAATGGTGTTCGCTGTCGCGAGATGATAACAAACTTCTTGTGGCCAGAAATTGAGGATATGAACCTGGACGATATGTGCTTCTAACAAGATGGTGCCACTTGCCACACAGCTAACGAAACAATGGCACTTTTGTGCCGTTCATGTGATTTGACACCGTTGGACTTCTTTTTTTGGGAATATTTAAACGAAAAAGTGTACGTCAATAAGCCAAGAACAATTCAAGAGCTAAAGGATGAGATAATTCGGCATGCTGACGACATTGAATCTCAAATAAGTCTCAGAGTCATTGAAAATATGGAACATCGGATAGAGGTATGCCACCGAAGCCGTGACGAGCATTTGGCCGATATTTTGTTTCACACATAACTGTCATATATCCTTCTATCATAATAAATAAAGTACACGACTGCGCGTAATACAAAACTTTCTCGGTACATGAGATGCGTTTTTGAATCCAAAATTAATGGTGATAAATTTATTTAAATCACTTTTTAGGTTTTTAAAAATTAGATTTGCTTAAAAACGTCACCAATGAATTTGATGTAATTTAGTACATTGGTCACTTTTTACATAATTGTTCGAAATACAAAAAATTAACAAAATCGTTGGAGCCGTTTTTGAGAAAACGAATTTAATTTAAATTTAAGAAAAAATTAAAAAAAATTATTTAAAAAATCGAAGTATGCAAGTATGTTCAACTTTATAATGTAAAAAAAACATTAAATTTTTTTGGAGTTCCCTTAATTAGTTTTCGAGATATTAGTGGTTTACCCTTAATGGTTTTTTTGCAAAAACTGAGTATGCGGTATTCTTGGCTCCATCCTTGGTATCCTTGGTACCAAAATTCTAGGAACCATTATCTAGATATATACTGATGTGATTTTCACAAAAAAATTTATATGGCAGGTACCGTTATTTAAAACGATAAACGTATTTTCATACGAACTTTGAAGCAAATCCGACCAACCGTTGCGCGATACGGCGCTCGGACAGACAGACAGACAGATAGACCGAGGGACGGCATTGGCGGACTCACTTTTTTGGACTTCTCTATAGTCGTAATAACATTCCTCATACTCAGTTTGAGTTCGAAATTTCCGCACGATCGCAATAACTTTCTCTTTGATATCCTAAAGTATACGAGAAAGTTAAATATATTAAGATAATTCTCTGAAAACTATCAACAACTAACATCATGCGTTTTCGTTGGACCACCATGTATCATATTTCAGTAAGTATTTTTCATTTAAGGATGGCGGTACCGAGTTTGAAGACTTCTAAAAGCGATGTCTGGCAATGGCATCAGTCTAATAAAATGCTGTGGTGTTTTGATTTCACAATTGTTGGTCTTCACCACTACTCAAACCTTATTGTTAATGTATAAAATGTCCATCCAGGATTTGAATAAACTCAGGCTTATCCTAAATAAGCGCAAACTCAACGAAAAAAACCGCTGCTCATGGCAAACACAATCCAAATCCAATTAATCGAACAATTATTTGTATTTGTAAAAATTTTCAATAATGTGACATAGTGACAGACACGATTTTATCTGCAAATAACAAACTAAATGATACGAACATTGATTTGGTATCACCAAAATAAATTTAAATTCAAAAAAAAAAAACTTATAATTATTTCTTAACTGAAGGAGATCTTTATCGCGCGCGCATGTTGCTTAGACTTATTACTTATTTATTATTTAGACCAGTAACTTCGCAGTTTTGACAAAATTTTTAGACCACGCCCATTTGCCAATTCCTCTGCTATTGGCGGTTCTGCTGTTGTAGGTTCTGGCTCGTTTTCTGTGACTGCTGTTGTCGTCTCAATGTCCACCACAGTCGTGGATTCCACTATCGACGTAGTCGTATCTGTGACGGAGATTGTAGTTGGCGTGGTAGATTCAGTTGTTGTCACCGGACTAGCAGTCGATGGTAGATTTCCCGTTTGTAGACAAATATCCAATTGCTTATAAGTCAAAGCCGTATCCTCAACATAAGCCCGTTCAGATGCATTTTGACAATGCTGTCGATTTATATCGACCAAGCGTAACTGCTCACGTAGCTGTCCACCGATTTCTGTTGAGTTTTGAGTAATCAAGTAAAGGACTCTAGAGCCATTTCTTCCCTTTAAAATTGAGAAAATAAATGAATCCTCTAAAAATGTAACCTCCACGAATTACGAGCATACCTGTCCGGCGAAGCAATCAAAGAAGTCCAATGCGTTCTCAAGCTCATTACAAGCGTCCAGTCGAACACAAACACCATCCGCAGCCAACTCAAGCTGATAGCGATCACTGTCAGCATTGTCATTGAGAGCGTTGACTTCAGCCTCTTCAGTCGCAGCACACTGTTGATAGTTTTTCGACAGCTCAATCGTGATGTTATTCAAAATCGGAACAAAGTATCCAAAACATAGTCCTGCTGTTGCCGGATCGTTTCCGAATGTTGTCCTCATCATGTAGTTCATCAGTGAGTGATCAGCTAAAGTGGGACTTGGACCTCCTCTAACACTGGCTGCTGCCTAAGGGTGATAGTGATGGAAAAATCAAAATAGATTTTAACTCCTTCGACTTACATTTAATGAGGCGATGGCCAGAAGAAGCACTCCACTGCCAAAGAATATTCTGAAAGTCTTCATTGCTTCTTCTATTACTTCAAACGTACACAGTGTGAGTCGTTAACTGATTAGGATAACACTTGCTGACATGCTTTTATACCTATCGGCGGGCACGACTAAAATAGCAAAAGATTGTCTTTCAGGGTGTTATCAACTTGGAGACTCTCACTCACTCAGCGCTCATAAATTAGTCAAAGTAAAGGAATTAACAAATATTGTTATAACTTTTACCATCTCGTTGATTCACTTAGCAAAGAATCGCATGTCGTCTTAGTCGTGTGGGGCGTGCGTAAGTCGGATGTTTTTACTTTGAGATAATATCTAATCTTTAAGTTTTATTTATTGTTCTTGTTTGTGGTGATATCGATGAAATCGCATTTCCGGAATTCGATTTGTTATTTAATTGTTTTTGATCAATTCTTTTATGATCGATAAGTTGCTGTTGTAGCTATTAAGTGCAAACGGATGTGCGTAAAGTACGCCATCTAAACTTTACAATCTAAGAGATTAACCTACTTTCCGGCTCTTGTTAGCTGGCAGAAAACTTGGTTTCACACTGACTATGGCTGATATGCATATTAAAACAAAGTAAATATTTACCTAAAGTATGAGATCTTATTTACTTGATTTGGGTAGTATAACATGAAGTTTTTACTTGCTTTCAGGAATATATATACAAGGTGGCGCAAAAATAACCTTCCGATGTATTTTGGCTGTAATTTAAAAAAAAAAAAGAAAAACTTTGATTCTTCTTGTGGATTATTTTTATTTGGTCTTTTAATTTTTTTTACATTGACTTGATGTCATGTAAATGGCCGCCGCCACAGTTGATTGTCATTTGAGCCCTTTTTATGGCATTTTCCATCACTTTGGCCAAAACTTCCGGCGATAGGTCCTCACATTCTTGACGTATATTGTCTTTAAGAGCTGCAACAGTCTGAGGCTTGTTGACATAAACCCACGACTTCAAAGAGCCCCCAAAAAGAAGTCTGGAGCGGTCAAATCATGCGATCTTGCTGGCCAGTGCAAATCGCCCAAACGGGAGATTAGGCGCCCGGGAAATGCATCCTTCAGCATATCGGTTGTGGCACGTGCAGTGTGTGCCGTTGCACCGTCCTGTTGGAACCACATGTTTTCCAATCCCAATTCATCAAGTTGCGGCAAAAAGAACTCGTTGATCATTGCTCTGTAGCGCTCACCATTCACAGTAACCGTTTGGCCCGCGACGTCTTCGGAGAAAAAAGGTCCGATGACTCCTCCAGCGAAAACAGCACACCATACAGTGACTTTGAGCGGGTGTAATGGCTCTTCGTGGGTTACACGCGGATTTTCAGTGCCCCAGAAGCGTAAATTTTGCTTATTTTCGTACCCGCTAAGATGGAAATGGGCCTCATCATTTTTAATGAAAAATCATCTTCCTCTTGGTGGTGATTAAGGATGGCTTGAGCGTATGTTAGACGCGATTGGCGGTCAGCAGCTAACAGCTGATGCACCGTCTGGACTTTGTACGGAAACATCTTCAAATGTCGTACCAAAATTCGCTGTAAAGACCGTCGATTGATACCCATTTGCGTGGCACGTCGTCTGGTCGATGTCGACGGCGCTTCCATAACATCTTCGGCTACAGCAGCAATATTCTCTGCAGAACGGCTACTCCGGGGTCTGCCACGCCTGGCAGCATCTAATGTTGTGCCAGTCTCTTAGAGGCGAGCGGCTAAACGTCGCAGTGTTTCACCAGTAGGCGTTGGACGGCTAGGAAATCTGCGACGAAATTCACGTTGTGCCAAAGTCACCGACCGATTATTGCTCAAATAAATAGTCACCAATATTCCGCGTTCTGGAGCAGTGTAGCGTAACATTGTTTATTAACGTGTATTTCGCATGTGCTTACTACACAAATGTGAAAACAGAACTGACATTAGGGGCCAATCGCAAAATTTATAGCATTTTCTGATAGGAGGATTACTTTTGCGCCACCTTGTACATATAAATGGAACGTGGTTTGTTCGGAAGCTTAAAACTTGAAAACGTCTGGACCAAATTGGACGATTCCTTGTGTGCGTTTGTTCGCAATTGCTGGGTGAAGGTTTAGAAAGCAATAAAAATCGGAAAATTCTCAACAGGTGGCGTTGTGTGTGCACATTTCGATTTTCAGTTCAATTGAATTATTCAACACGTTGCCGAGCACCAACATCTCTTCTTCTCAATCGTTCTTGCTCATTGCAAGCTTCGTTGACAGATTCCTTCAGAGTGAAACTCGATAACCGCTGGATCGATCTTCATGATTCCTTTTTTGTTTTGGTTAGGCAGAAACAAAAATCGGGAAAATCGATTTATCGATGGCGTTGGGGATGTCAACATCTTACAGTTGATTTGTATGCGCGGTATTATTTTGCTTTACGAAGTTTTAGTATATAAAAATGTTCGTTCTGGGTACATCAGTCTAAAACTCAACAGCCGTTGAACCGATTGACACCAAACTTGGACAGTATAAAACTTTGGTCTGCAGGAAGGTCGTCTCGACTTTAATATTTGTCGTATATGTGATAAAATTTTGACCCGTTAGGTGGCGGTAGAATCATGATAATACGAAAAAATATAATTACTGATATCTGCTTTGTACATTGGCTATAATTATTGAAATGTTTATAGTTATGTTGAATTATTCTAATAGGTGGCGTTGTGTGTTTACGTAAATTGGAAGTTTTATACAATTCCGTCAAACTGAGCTTCCGTTTCTAATTTTTAACCAGCGAATTTCTTAGGCTGACCATTAAGCATACATTAAAGCGGAAGGAAAATTAATCATGATCCCAACCTCGCAGACAATATAAAAGAGAAGATATAACTTTACAGAATTGAAATCATTTCTGTAGCAAATAGATACTTATTCCATTGCTCGTCGAACTAAGAATTGATATAAGAAAAAGTCTTCTTGTTCTGTTAACTAAAGAATTGATTCTATTGTCGCTTTCCAGGGGCGGATCTAAGTTGACGTTTTAGGGGTTCACCTGAAATTTCTGGAAAAGCGTGGATTTCGAAATATTTGTTTAAAATTTTAGTACGTTGGAGTTCTAAGTAATCATTTTCTCTTTAGTACCCTACTACCATGAGCAGTAAATGGTTGAATGAACAATAACAAACATGTTCAACAGAGGCTGAAATTACAAGGCCTCACGATTTGCCACGGCTGATTCTCAGCTTCTTCTTTTGTGGAGCCGAAGTCTCAATCGTCGTTCTAGGGAGACCCAAATTGTCCGCTAGTTGTGGAGTGGGATAACAGACATGTGAGGTCAAATCCTAAAATTCTCGTTTTGAAGCGGATTCAGATGACTGCTACAATCGATCACAGTCAGTGTCGACTAAGGGGGCGACTGATGCAAACAACCTCAGGTATCATAATCAAACCCGAAACCAATCGCAAGATATGTAGTCTCCATAACCATTTCAACGTATGCTCGCTCGGATCACTCAAATGTTCGAAAGAGCATTCATCTAACATTTCTAACTGAATCAAGCGAGTGCGGGACAGTTGCCCAGTTGTGTTGTGGTTTGCGCTTCCTTGACGTTTACTCCCATTCTAATGGAATGTCTGCCTTACTAGCAGGGGCTAGTGATTGCTCCCAGTACAAAGCTGATTTTTTTCTACAAGTTAATCAGCATTTAAGTTGCCCAAAATATAGCTATACCCGTGAACCTAGCACAGAGATGTAATGCATTTTTCGGCAATCTCGTCCAGAGACTCTCTGCATTATTTTACCTATTTCGTTGATAAATATAAAAGTAGCAACTAAAAGCATCTTAAAGCTCCAGCTTTAGGTACGTAGAAAATGATTGATATCTATTGTCATTGTGCAATCATTCGAAATATTGCGAATTACAAACTTCTATGGTAATTTTTCGCACTTTTTAAAAATCTCAGGCAATGATGTTTCGTTTCAGTTAGACCACTCCATTGCAAAGTTTCATTTACCTACGATTTGGTATCCAAATGAGTATAATTGCCCGTGGACCTTTAAGAAGAGAGAAACAGATAGGTAGTAGACATTTTTGTTAACCCCTTGGCTCTCATGATTTGCGCAATAACAATAGCTCTTTTGCCAAATAATCTTGTGACCAGTTTTGAACGGCTGTGCGAATTTCAATCGCCCAACAAATTATGAACATTTGCTCAAAAGTTAAAATGAATAATTGCCCAAACCAATTTTTTTTGGGTTTTCATCTTTCTTTCTGCAAGCGGTTGACAAATTCGGAAGAGTCCTTTGGCAACAAAGAGTAATTTTGTAATTAGTTTTATAAAGGATGTTTTTTTTAGAGTTTCGTTTTTCGAATAGAGATAAAACTCACATTTTGTGGTCAAATCTGGCAACTCTAATTTCATTTATGTTCAGTTTGGTTTGTCATGAAACAAATTGACAGCTACACAACGCTTGCAAATCGTGCAAATTTATTTCGAAAATAATAGTTCAGTTCGCGAAGTTTACCGCGAAAATTTTATTCAGTGATGAGGCTCATATTGGGTTGAACGGCTACGCCAACAAGCAAAATTGCCGCATTTGGAGTGAAGAGAATCCACATGAGACCCTTGAAACGCCATTACATCCACAAAAACTGACTGTTTGGTGTGCTCTATTGGCTGGTGGAGTCATTGGGCCATACTTTTTCCGAAATGATGCTGGAGAGTCCGTTACCGTTAATGGAGACCGGTATAGAGCCATGAGAACCGACCATTTAGTTCCCGAATCTGATGGCATGAATGTGGATGAGATGTGGTTCCAACAAGGCGCACGTCACAATCGATTTATTGAAGGACACATTCGATGAGCGCATAATTTCGCGGAATGGACCTGTCAATTGGCCACCAAGATCGTGTGATTTGACACCATTGGATTACTTTCTTTGGGGATATGTGAAGTCGCTCGCCCACGCCAACAAACCAGAAACTTTAGGGTCTTGGAAGCCAACATTCGTGGCGTTGTTGCCGACATACAACCATGCTTGAAAAAGTGGTTGGAAATTGGACCTCTAGACTTGTCTTTATTCGAACCAGCCGCGGCAGCCACATGCCCGATGTCATATTTGAACATTAATGGGGCGTTCTGCCCCCTGCAACCCCTCAGCACGGTTTCACTTTTAGATTTGGAGTAGGTGCGAGGTAGAGTGTATGCAAATTCCTTCAATTATTTCGTATATTTTAAACAATTCTCTCTTGCGCCATAGTGGGTGCAGTGGCTTAGTAGTTAAGTGGACCACTAAGCAAGAGGTCACTGGTTCAAATCCCGCACCGTACCATCTTGAAGTTTTTATTCGCCGCCCAACTTTTGGAAAATTCTGGTATTAAACTGTAGGTCTCTTCTGCGCACACACAATGGTTATAGAAGTAAGGCATTAGGTAAGAGCCATTTACGCCTAATAGATATATTTTTCTTATTTTTTCCTCAAGCCTGGAGTAAAAGACTCCGAAGTGATCTTTAAACAGCCGATCACCTGGCGACACCGCCTCAGCCTGATCGAAATATTTATGGAGAATAAAGATAAAAACTAACAACGGGAAGTGTTTGCGAAAATCAATTAGAATAATCTTGGACAAAGAAATATGTGATGAATTTATTTGGAACACGCAAAACTATTTTCGTTGCAACATCGAAGAAGGTATCGATGACGAGTGTAGCGCACAAGGTATGTGGGATTCCCTATAGCAACCCTGCATAGAAAGATGAAGTGGTATCTATACCAACAGAGCACAGAGAGTGGAGCCAATAGAGCGTAGCCTGAACTGGAATATATGTCTTCTTCGCCCGCTGACATCAAAACAGGGCGCAAGAAAACTAAATGGTTGAATGCTTGGTTGGTAAGACAACAAGGAGTAGCTAAAACCTACGCACAGATGATCATGGGAGCAACGAAAACAGTTCGATCCGAGTTCTCATTCGAAGTCGGTGTGCAAAAATGAAACGTCTTAGGTCCTTTGCTTGTCATTAGTATCCTTAATATCTGTTTAAAAGAAAAAGTGACTCTAAAGAAACTCTATACTAAGTGAAAATCAGCCTTTCCTGATTGATATTTTGGTGGATGAAGTGGGACCCCCCGAACCTTAAAGGTGTCCGTCTCAAGCCGAGAGAGAGAGCCACAGCTCAATTGTCTGGTTGGAGGCGGTTAATACCAAATCCCATCTTAAGAACCTGAATTAAGTGCAAAGAATTACTTGTCTGGGTATAATTGGTTCAAGTAAATCCACACCGCAATTAGGTCTGGAAAGGCTATTGAACCTATAACCCACTGAGCTATTCACGAAGAACGTTGCAGCCAAAGCCGCTCTCAGACTAAAAGAGAACAAAATTTGGAGGCCTGCCTATTGCGGACACTTAAGTATACTTCAAATCTTTGATCGGAAGGAACTTATGGCACTTACTGCTTACGAGAAACCCAAATATGATTTCGAGACAAATTTCAGAAAGACGGGTGTGGGACTCACCCAGCACTGTAATAAAGGTATACCCATCTACACAGATGGTTCAAAGTTAAAATAAAGGACCGGGAGCTGGTGTCTTCTTAGAGGCACTAGACATTAAACAGTCTCAGCGACTGACTAGATGTATGCGACTGAGAAAGCAGCACAGACTGTCCTATCACTGGATGGAACTGCCATAAATGTAGAAATGCCTTGGAACTCTGGGCTATACGTCATTACTCAGTTCAACTTTGTCGGGTTCCCAGACGCGTTGGAGTAGAAGGCAATAAAATAGCAGATGAAATGGCTAGATACGGCTCTGATCTGGATACTAGCGGACGGATAGGTGTTACCGCTATTGAACGCCGCTAAGGGATTCATCGACGGTGTCATTACACACTTGGCTAAGTCACAATGGTGGAACACTAGTAGTTGCGCCATAACCAGAAGTCTGTGGCCTAAAATTTACACTAAAAGATCCTCGTCTTTCTTAACAGAAGTCAAATCCGGGTACTCGTCGGGGTATTAAGCGGACCTTTTGGCACTGGAAACATGGCTTAAAGACTGAGAGTTTTCGCAAATGATTTCTGCATAATCTGCAGAGACGAGGAGGAATTAGAGTCCGTGAAACATCTCAACGCTGCTAGTCCTCAGGGTACTTCGATAGCTTGAACGACTTAGCTGGGGTACCTCCATCAGACTTAATACGATTAATAAATAGAATAAAGTGGTTTTGTTGATCGCGATGGGCCTTCATAGCTTCTGGGTAAATTTTAACCTATCTTTAGTGAATGTATTGGAGGGGAATGGACACCATATTTACTCAAAATCTGTCCACCCACTAACCCACTCCGACCTATTCCCAACATATATTTGAATGAAAAAGTGATTTCCAAGTATGAACAGTTCAAATATGAGGAACTGTTATGACGACATCAATCATCGAATAAGCGTTAAGTAGATGAAGTTGCAGGAAAACTCTGCTGTAAGCGAAAAAGCTGAAAGTACAGGGGGCTCAGTTATTCGTCCTGCGGTCACGGTTGGCAATATGACACCTATATACTGGAAATGCTTCCGATTCTCAAACAAAAATCACACTATACCGTCATCAGAGCTACTTTGACTCTCATTCTGTAGATTTTAGATTGAAAACCTCCAACAAGTTCCTGCTAAATAAAAAGCTGCTTGCGTATGAATTCCTTGGATGGAAAAACGGTTTCAATATATTTTGCCTCCGTGATTTTATTTCAAATTTTGATCTCACTTCACTGCTCGGCTCCTCAATCAACGAGGTAATATTGGGTAAAGTGACCTTTCCAGACTCATCTCCATCCAACGATGACTTTTCGGGGACACTCTGAGTAGAACTAGTCTCTGGCGCGCCATCATTGCTTGGATTCAAACATGTTTCCAGTTTCTTAAAGTTTATGGCGGTGTTTTCCACATACGCTCGCTTAGATGCGTTCTGGCATTTTTCCACTTGGAAAACGAAGTAATCCGCAAACAGAACTCCGACTTTAGTTTTTACTAAAAGAGATAAAATATTTTTTGACTTCTATTGAAAATGTATCTAGACATATCTATGACTATGACACTTACCTGCAATTCACTGAGCATCTGCTGACACTGAATGTAACTAGATTCGAATTCGTTCAACACTCCTTCTTGCACCGGTATGTGCTCCTCGAAGCATATTGCTTGTTCTTCTTGCAAATTATTGGTAAACAAATGTTTCGCACTTGTTGAGAAGCAGTAGTTGTTGACCTGCGAGTTAATCGTTAAAATATTTTTGGTTAGATATATTTCAGTATCTATGCACTCACAGTTAGTATAGAAATGACCAACACAATTCCAAGTCGAATCATCTCGACGCTGTTAACTGCAATTCCCACTGAGTGCCACCAACAAGTGGGCACGCGGCAACTTGCCACCCCTTTAAATATGTTTCGGTCTTACATAGGTGTATTGACTTCCCTGATTGAAGTGGAAAATGTCCAATAAAACTAATTGTCAAGCTTATCAAGCATCACAAAGGTTGAAAAGAAATAATTATTTCAGTAATCGCGCGATAAGCTATTTTGATTGACAAAACTTGTTTGACACATTGTTATGTTTACATCGAGCTCGAAAATTATTAAAAATAAAATCTAAGGATAGTTTTACAGTCTGTTGGACAAGATATCGACTTAAGTGTAGTATTTATATGCGGAAATCGTAAATCAATTGAACATTCTGCACTCAGTATTAGAACTAATTCCACTGTGCGCGATAAACAGTGCACACCTCAGCCCTTCTTGGCTTTGTAATGATATCTTATGAACTTCCGTGATAGTGTGTTTTTAACTTGTTTACTTTCATCCATCGGTGAGATATCAGCGTAGGTGTCGCTATGGTCGATAAGACATTTCACTTAAGTAAGGCATTTGATAATCGAGTAGGCACCTGTAAGTGGCGTAGATATGGAAGTACATGCTCGATTATCAGGGCATTAGCGCCATTCAGAAAGTAACGTAATCTCTGTGCGAGATAAAAAGTTCGTCAGTCATTTGAGCTGGTAAAACCAAGAGCGATTGTTCTTTAAAAAACATAGTTGTCAAGTTTTGCCCATTGATAATGATTTCTGGAGATTTCTGCACTTGAAGAAATAAGCAACACTGCCTGAAAGAGTTTTAGAAGTCAATATAAGGACCTCAGAAAGAGGATGTACGTATGAAAAGTTACGTCCAGGATAGGTCGGTGCAAGTCTCATCAACTAAAGCAAACCAGACACTTTTATCGGGCAATGCCTCATCTTCTGTTGAACCGAAAAACAAAAAGAAGCTACCCAAGCTCGTTAGAAGATGTTATTCTCTTCAATGCCTAGTGTCTACCCACGCACTACCTCCGTCACCAAATGAAGCCAGTGAACTACCGGCAACGGATGTTGCCGTACATTTTTTATAATGTACGCGCACTAAAGGGATTTTGGATACCCTTATAATGAAGTAACACAGGGAAGTGAAGGATTAGAAAAAAGGAGATACCGATGCACGTTGGTTTTAATTGTCCGTAAACTGTAATGTGAGGGAAAAACAGAGCGGGGTAGAGCATTCCACATTCGTATTGTACGGTTAAGAAACGAATCCTTGAGAGTAAACTGATGTGCATTCCTAGCATGGCGAGTATTGCGGTTGAATTGCTGTAGGGGTGAAATGCAACTGGCAATTTCATAATTTCATTTGAGCACTTGTGGTGGAAATACCGATAAAACAATGAAAAGCAGGAGACATTACTAAGAGAGTCAAGTGATTTCGCGATGTCTCGATCGCCAATAAGTTTAACCGCACGTTTTTGGATCCTGTCAAGTAGCTCCAAATATGTTATTGGTGCACCAGACCAGATATGAGCGTTGTACTCAAGTTTTGGTAGAATAAACGCCTTGTAGATTCTAGCCAGATCAGAAGGGGTGAAATATTTCTTGCATCGCTTAAGGAAGCCTAGACATTTCGCAGCGTTCTTGGCATCGACATCGAATATGTGGTCATTCCAACGAAGTTTGTCGTTAACGCACATACCGACGATGGAAAGTCTTTCGGTTTGTCAAACGTTTGCAAGAGGAGGAGGAGCGAATGAAAACTTTCAGGTGTCAACTGAACGCACTTGTTGTTGACACCTGATTGTTTGACTCGTGACATTCTTCTCCCCACTCGTTTTGTTGCACCATTAATTTTGCTGTAGGGATCTATTTAAATTGTGTTGTTGTACTAATTTAATTTTTCTTTGTTCAAGGCAAGGAAAGTTGTTAAATTTTGCATCTATAAGAAGACAGCATTGCGAGTTGCGACAAAAAAGAAAAGGGTTGGGTCTAACACACTAAATGTTTTGCTTAAATTAACTGTCCCCTTCCTGTGAATTTTACTTTGCCTAGGAGGGGGAGGGCGATGGTAAAAAGGTTAGGTTCAATACCTAACGTCGTACAGCGATGCACGCGGTGAGTTGAAATAACGCCAAACGAAATAAAGCTAAATTTTAAAATTTTTTATTTATTTCCATTCAAAAATCAAACCTCTTGTGGAAGAGAGTTGAAATCCTTTAATCCTGCGAAGTGGGCCACTAAGGTACTGTTGCCATAGGCACCTGCCTGTTTTTTTTAAATAAAACAAAAACGGTTTTGGATATCAATGAAATTCTTTATAGCTGTGAAAGTACGTTCGATGTCATTATGTATGGAACTCGATTTCTTTTGCATGGCCACCACGGGCACGCTTGCAGAAGTCCAGACGCTGAACCCAATTTTCGACGGTTTTCAAGCATAAATCGTACAATACTGCTGCAATTTCATGTTCGATATTCGTACGAAGTTCATCAATCGTCGCTCATCAATAGTCTAACGGAGTCAAATCGCACGACCGAGGCGGCCAAGTGACTGGACCATTTCGTAAGATAACACGTTCTCCAAACTTGGTTTACACTAAATTGATTGTGACATTCGCTGTGTGGCTTGTGGCGCCGTCCTGTTGGAAGCACATGTCCTCCAAGTCCATATCATCCAATTGTAGCCAAAAATATTCGGTTATCATTGAACGGTAGCGATTCCCATTCACAGTAACGTGCCGGTCTTGATCATCACGGAAGAAGTACGGCCCAATGACGACGCCGGCCCGTAAACTACACCAAACCGTAATTTTTTCGGGATGCAATGATGACTCGTGGAGTACGTGGGGATTGCTGCCTGACCAATAACGCATATTTTGTTTATTGACGAAGCCATTCAGCCAGAAATGAACCTCATCGCTGAAGATGATTTTTCGATGAAAATCCGAAGCCAGTAGCGGATGAAGTAGGCACTGTAACTAAAACTGGGTGTAGCACCAGGGGACAGAAACTTGTCGTCGAGAAGTGCTGCTCAAAACAACAAGGTGCGAGTTAAGAAGCGTTCTTATAAGATGCTGCTATCTCCTCGTAAGCAGTTCGTATAGGGAAAGCAGGGAATAACAAAAAGTACTGCAAAGCTCATCTTCTTGAGCTTGCAAAAGCAACAAATGCTCGCATTCAGTTGGAGGGCTGTGTGTCAAAAGACGGAACCCCCATGGTGAAGCCTTCATCGCAGCAAAACTCTGAATGGATAAGCCACCCAATCGAACGCGTGCTGTCTGGTGGGTCGCTGGAAAACTGGAAATCGGCGAAAAGCGAAAGAGTAAAAGCGAAAAAGTAATGCAGGTGGTAGTTCTCTGATTATGAGTATAGATATGGCTGCTGCCAAGGTCAACATCGTGTCCCTATCTGCATCTTGGTATAATTCATTTCCACTTAAATGCCAAACAGGGCTAATAGAGGACGCCACGAATCCATTTTGTTTACTTAGATCAACCTGCAGCACTGCAATGCTGCTACCGCCCTTTCGGGTAGTTCTTTAAGACGAGCAGTCCGAAAGGCTTAGGGCTTGTCTTATTGTGTTGAAATCCTTCATTGCAGCCATGATCAGAAGGTTTTGTAGTTTGAATTAATTCCCCTATGACTCTCTAAAACCTCCTCCACGAAAGGCCGTTCTTCAGTTCGTAGAGTCCTAAGAATCCCAAAGATTGCGTCTTGTCTTGTGCTGCGATACATATGCCCAGAACACTGTTTGGGGCAGCAGCAAATGTCAAATAAGGGGAGATCGTCTTTGGGAATTCATTTTATCGTTTGATCACAGATACATCGAATTTTTTCTTCGCAAGAGAGGAGAAACCGATAAAAGGATCTGGCCACGGTTTAGGGAGGAGCTTGGGAAATCTGTCAAAGTTCCACTCAAACTAAGACCAAAACAGGGCGTGGAGGGGTCTGCTCAAGTAGTGAAAAGCGTCCTCATCCGGTGCTTGAACTATCGTGTACTGTTACTAAAAAACCCCAACAGAATACCGGTACCTTGGTGGAATTCTGAACTGAAAAAGCAAACTTAGTAGTAGAAGACTGGACTCTTTATTATTCGAAACGAAAAGATTTTAAGAGACTTATTTGCAAGTCCAAAATTTCCAAGTGCAATTAGTAGTTTAGTTAAAGTCCTTCACAGGTTCTCAAATGAAAAACAATTTTTGATGTATTTTCTTTTGATAAAATAGAATTCCATCCCTTATTGCGGTTTTTTTGTTTTTTTTTTCCTCTCTGCCCAAATGGCTGACACTGCGACCTCAAAGGGGGATGTTAACCTAAGAGACGAGTGACTTTTCCAGTAAATGCCACAACTTCCTTAGTTGCAGAGTTTCTAAATTCTAAGGGTCGGACATTCACAGAGGATATGTTCCAAAGTTTCATTATCCTATAGATCGTTCGGTCGCTGGGCAAAAGTTAATTTTGTTAAGATGATACCTCAAGCTGTAATAGCCTGTGCGGAAGTCCACTAGCTTTCTAATATTTTCCTTACTTAATAATAGGATTTCCCTGTAGGAGTAAGACTTAATTAAGCCCTCTTTTGGATTGTCTTAAGCGCGGGACACTTTCCCAGTGGTTAGGACAAAGTTGTTGTTCCCAATCGTTAATTAGCCTTAAATTAGCAGTCCAATTGACTCTGCAATAGGGTTCTGGTCCTAAGAACGCAGATTCTGATCCAGCTCTAGTCAGCTCGTCTACAGATTCTTTGCCTGCAATTCCTTGGTGGTCAGGCACCCATCCAAGTTTGACCTGGTTGTGTTTGGCTAGGTTATGCAAGGCATCGTAGCAGCACTTCGCTGTCACAGAATTTGCAGTGTTTGATGATAGTGCTGCCTAACTATCCGAGAAATTTGAGCTGATTTCAATGGCATGGATTTCCGCCTGAAATACCGTGGGACACATTTCCATTGGTATCGAGACTTTGGTGTTGGGTCCAACTTCAGATTCCATTTTTGATTCATGAGTGTACCAGATCAGAATTCTCGAATATAGTTTCGGAACACCATTTGCCCATTAAGAGCGGTCTAATGTTTCGAATAGATTCCAAAACTTGTTCCCCCTAACCATAATATCAGGCATGCAGTAAGATATTTGGTGACCCACATGGTCTACCAGATTAAACTTATATTCGAGTTGCAACTTGATAGCGCTTCTAGCAGCTGTCTTCTTAATAAAGATCTTCATGGGTCTTATTGCAGTTAAACAGCTACATTGTTAGCTGGCTTGTTGTAAGCTATCATTTTTAACTTTCTCGTATGCATTAGTATGCTAAAGAGAAAGTTATTGCTCTCTGTCTGTCTGTCCGGGCGTCGTATGGCAAAACGGTTCGACGGATTTGTTTCAAAGTTCGTATATAAGGTTCTCGGGGTTACATCTCGGGGTATTTTTTTCTTTGTTGCTTTATCTTTTGAAATAACGGTACCTGCCTTACAATTTTTTTTTTACCAATTTTGTTAAATTTAATTTAAATTCGTTTTCTCAAAAACGGCTCTAACGATTTTGATAATTTTTTGTAGTTTGACCAATTATGTTTAAAGTGTCTAATGTGCGAAATTACATAAAAATCGTAGTTGCCGTTTTTCAGAAAATCTAATTTTCCAAAACCTAAAAAGTGATTTAAATACATTTTCTATTCATTTTGCGCATCTCATGTATCGAAAAATTTTCGTATGACGTATGATTATATAATGGTATGATTGGACGCCAGATCAGTGGTAATCACGAAAGTTTCAACTGATACACTGATAAGGCCTGCCTTAGCCTGAGAGTCACTTCAATCAGATGTCACTCAAATCTTTTGAACTTTGGCTAAAGTTTTCTTTAATTATTTCAATCATCATAAGAAGTGAGAAGTGCGTCCCACAATGCCGTTCTTAGGTCTGTCTTATTTCTGTTCAATAAAAAGCAGCAAACCTCTTTTTGGAAAAGTGATAGACGTTTTTCGTTTCTTTTTATTAATTGACGGAATGCGTTTTTGTTTGGGGATTAAACCCGCAACGGGTGAGTCACATGGCAACCATGTAAAGGGTTCTTTCATTACCACTCTTTCGAGTGAGGAACACCATGCCACCTAGTGTTAGCTATACGCCACCTGCTGACAATACAGGACTAAGTCCAAAAAAATGGAGAAGAGTCTTTGCACTGAAATCTTGAAAAGCGGAAGCATATTTGTCGTCCAACGTTGTATACTATACTGAGTGACATCATTTTATCTTTGAAAACTAAATTTCAGTCGGCCGAATAGTTCCAGAGATGGCTCATCCCCGCTTGACTCCTCCCCTTTTACATAATTTCTCGCAGAAAGAATCGCTAGGTGCAAACATTAAAAAAGGACGTATCACCATTTCATAGAATAATTGCTGTAGAAACTCCCGCTCTCCTGAGAAAACTTCACCATTTAAATACAAAATTTGTTTTCCAAAAGTAAGTTCCAAATAAGAAAGAACTCTTCCAACGAAAGAGTGCCAAGTGAACTACAAAGGAACATAACTTAAATAGAACTCCAAAGTAGGTAAGAAAGTATCCACACAATTAGTCGGTGGAATATTTATATGAAAATAAAACGCCTCAGCGAAACTACCCTCAAGAGTTTAAGTCCCATTTTAAATAATAAATTTCGAAAAAGTGTAAATACCTAGCCAGTTATCGAAAAGTTACAACTTTTACACGGCGCGGTTCCCAAGACAAAGTGCCGCTTATTCAGAGTGCAAAAACAAATATGTAGATGGAATATTTTTTACATCATTTCAGACTTAATTATTTCTGGTGTCTGCCTCGAACTTCTTTAGTAATTATGTCTGGGCGATTGTATGAACTATTTTGCCTCGAGGAGAACTCAAGAAAACTTGTGTAGGAGGGAATCATTGCTGGACTGGACGATCTTTGAAAATATTTGTTTTTTTTTTTTTCAAAACAAAACCGGCTTTGTGCTACATAAATTTTGCTGATTAGTTCTATAATTTTAATTAACTTTCAGCAAATGATTGCAATGGTTTTATGTTCAACCTCAAAAGGTGGTGGTTGGTGGTTGGTGGTGTTTTCCATTTTTCCAATTTATATTTCTAATTTAAAGCAAAGAGTTTATTTTGCTGTAATAAACTCCCCTTTGGTGAGAGGATTGTGTTTTTGACATGACTTTGACTTTGGCTACAGCTTAACTATTTTGTATTTCAAAGAACTTGTCTGGTACTTACTTCAGACACTATTCGAGGGCTAGATTTTGACACATACTTTGTAACGCTCCTCAGATATTGTTTGTTGAAAATATGGAAATTAAGGCTATCTAGAAGGCTAAAATTTGGAACGATCAAATGTAAAGTTCGAATACTTTTAAGGTAGGAACAGAAGCGTTAAACAAAGGCAAAACAGAGTAGGGACACCCTATGTTGACGAAGCGGACAGAATGTCACAGTCGACAGCTGAAGGGTTGGTGTGTCAGCATGTGTAGTGTTTTGCTGTAGTTGAGTAGCTTGCTTTCGTGGTGGAAAATCCAACTTCGCTACTTTGGTAGGCAGTCGATACTCTCTGGTATTTAATTATAATATAGACGTTGCAAAAGTATCGGTAAGAAAAAGTGGGCCCGAATTCAAGCTAAGTGTATGGTGAGTCTGTATGAGGAGTTGGAGGTGGTATCTTCTTCGCCTGCTGATAGGAACCAGGTAACCCACGAGCTTCGACAAAACACGAACAAGGGAATAACAATTTTCAAGATTGCCGCACAAAGAAGAAGAAATGCTTAGGAAATTCGTTTACCGAAATTCATTAACAATGCTCAAGGCCAATGCTCAAGGCCGTACTTGTTACTTTCTTTTACTTAACGGGCTCCTGGCCCGTGAAGAGTCCCTGCTGAGATACGGTTGCCTTCCACCCTCTGCGGTCCCGAGCACGCTGCTTCCAGTTGTCCAGACGAAGCGCTCTGGCATCCGCGATGGCTTGGTCTTTAAAACGGAGGTTCGGTCTTCCCTGTCGTCTCGAACCTGGGGGCTGGGATTCAAAGATCCTCTTGGCTGAAGCGTTGTTGTCCATTCGCTCGATGTAGCCGAACCAATGTAGTCGACGAGTTTTAGCTTTTCGGACTACATCCACATCTTGGTACAGCTCATAGAGTTCGCGGTTGTATCTTTTCCTCCATTCGCCCTCCTCGCACACAGGACCAAATATCCGCCGAAGGATTTTTCTTTCAAAGGATCCCAATATTAACTCTCCTTTCCTGCTTATCGTCCAGCACTCGGCGCCGTATAGCATAACTGGCAGGATAAGGGTTCTGTAGAGAATGCACTTTGCCAAACCGAAGTAGCAGTGGTTTCCTAGGGTAATTCTTCGACGGATCTCCAGAAAGATGTCATTTGTGGAGTTGATGTTTACCCAGAGGTAGATGAACTCCTTAACTACCTCGAAGTTGCTGCTATCAACAGTGACATTTTGTCCTAGTCGGGGGACAGATGATTTTTTGTTTTTTGATAGCATGTATTTAGTCTTGTCCTCATTCACTTCAAGGCCAATTAGTTTCGCCTGTTCTTCAATAGCCGTGAATGCCTCCACCACGGCACGCTGGGAGCGTCCGATGATGACTATATCGTGCACATATCCCCGCAGCTGGACTGATCTACCTTCCGTGTTGCCCTGCGCACTATCTGCTCAAGAACAAGATTGAAGAAATCTCACGACAGCGCATCTCCTTGCCGAAATCCGGTGCATGTTTGAAAGAGTTCAGATGAGCTGCTGCCAAACTGCACATTGCATCGCGTGTTATCTAGTGTAATGCCACACATCTGGATCAGTTTTGACGGGATCCCGAATTCGGCCGTCGCCACAAAAAGCTCCTGACGATGAATGCTGTCATATGCGGCTTTAAAGTCGATGAAGAGATGGTGTGTCTCGTTGGTCTTTTCCAGGATTTGTGAAGATTTGCTCTACAGTTGATCTGCCGGACCGGAAGCCACACTGGTACGTACCGATTAGTGTGTTGCAGAAAGGTTTGAGACGTTTACACAGTACGTACAAGGCCGTACTTGTGGACGACGAAAAAATTGTGGACAGGTGGCAAGAGTATTGCGAGAAACTTTTAAACGAAATATATTTTCCAGGAGCCGCCCCCAACAATAAAGAAGTGACCGACTTACGAGTCGAAGAAGTTGGGAAAGCGGTCAAGAACTCCAAGAAAAGGAAAGCGATTGGGCCGGATACCCAGTGAGTTCTGGAAAAAGATGGGAGACATCGGGCCTATGATTCTTATCTCCAAACTCATGAGAGGTGATCCAATGCCCAACCAGTGGAGTGAAAGTTATCTTCTTCCTTTTCACAAGGGAAAAATAGATACGCGAAACTGTGACAATTACCGTCCAATCAAGTTGATGGTACACACCCTGAAGATCGTTGAGTAAGTTTTAGATGGTCGCCTAAGGCAAATAATACTGCAGTGCGGGTTTGTCGCGGGTAAATCAACCACAGATGCAATCCAAAGTATAAGGATCATAATGGAAAAGCATCGTGATTTCTTAAAGGATCTGCATATGATTCTGGTTGATTTTTAAAGAGCATTCGATGGACAACCGAGAAATCTGATATGGGTAGCGCTGAGACAACGAGGAGTTCCTGAAACCTACGTTCAGATGATCATGGACATTTACGCGGGAGCGAAGACAAAAATCCCGCAGGGGTCGCCGATGAATTCCCAATAAAAGTCGGTGTGAACCAGCACCGTCCTTTCCTCCTTATTAGAGTCCTAGATTATCTCCTTGAGCCATCATAAGTGATGATCAGACTTCCCTGCAACGAGCACTTGATGTTCGGGTAGATGCTTTAGAAGGGAATGGGTGTCGTATTAGCCAAAAAAAGACAGAGTATCTGTACTCCCCATTCTCTGACCCAAACCAACCCATTCTGAACATTTATTTGAATGGGGTGGTGGTTCCCAAGTGTGAAAAGTTAAAATATCTGGGATCAAGGATCACAGCGAGGCAACCGTTGATGATGACAACAATCATCGTGTAAGCGTAGGGCGTAGGGCCATCTTCTGTAGCCGAAAAATGTTCGTTAAGCTGAAAGGAAGGCTCTACACCGCAGTTGTGCATCCGGCGCTCACATACGGTTCACAATGCTGGACAATGTACAAAAAGTATGAGGGCAAGTTGACAGCAACTGAGATGAAGATGCTTCGCATGACAGCAGGAGTAACAAAGCTTGATCGAATTAGAAGTTCCACAATCCGAGTTCAAGAACCCATCTCGAAAAAATTGGAGCACGACCGACTCAGTTGGTATTGTCATGTTCAAAGGAGAGATCCTACGAACCCATTCAAAAAAGCAATGACAATCAACGTTCCCTTACAATCCCATAAGAGAGGCAGCCTTAAAAACTCCTGGATCACATAAATGCAGAAACACCCGCATTTGATCGACCTCAATAATGAAGTGATCCAAAATCGGGATGCCTCAGGTATTTTTTGAGGTCGAACCGGCAAACCCCACAGGCGGACCAATAGGAATGCAGCGAAGTGGGAGGATTATTATCCCTGTTATACTGATCATAATCTCGTCGTTAAATGGAGAGAAGAAGACTCTCCGGTATTTAATTACCACACTTTGATAGAGCTGTAACAAAAGGAAAAGACAATTTTCTTGGCAGTACCGTGGAGTACAGAAAAAAATAATGCTCGAAATTACCTTAGAAGTATCGACTTTATTACTAGAGATTATCATAAATAATCATTTCATGAGTGCCTATAGGTTGCTGGCTATGGTGAAAAAGCAATGACATAGCTCATTACTGTAATTGTTGCATTTCATGAATATGAGTAACTTAAAATGAGTGAACAGCGATGAATATGCCTAAAACTATGCAAGGATTTCTACTCCAAACGTTTTAAACATAAGTAAAGGGTGTTTTTTTTTAGAGGTTTTCATCATGAACAGGTTGACAAATGAACAACGCTTGCAAATCGTGCAAATTTATATCGAAAATAATGGTTCAATTCACGAAGTTTGCCAAAAAGGAAACCAGATTTTTTTGGGTTTTCATCCCATTGTTTTAAAGAACTGCTCCGGTTCTATACAAATCATATTTAACCAGTGGAGTCTTTTTGGACGACTGGAATTGTCTTTTGTAAGTCCGGCAAAAAGGATAACACTAAAAATGATAGGCCCATCTTAAAATTATCTGTTATCCCGAAGCTATTGGATGAGCTGGTTAAAGACAAAATTAGTTGTATTATAAATGGGTTTGGTAGTAACTGCCAACATGGTTTCTGGAAAGGTAGATCAACTTGTTCTACCCTAGTTGAGTTCACCAGTTACTGCATCAATTCTTTGGAAAAGCATAAACAGGTTTATGTACTATACACAGACTTTGTTAAAGCTTTCAGTAGAGTAAATGTGGATTGCTTAGAAAACCTAAAGCGTATGGGTTCTTCGGGCCTTTACTAAAATGGTTATCTTTTTATCATATTGGAAGGAAACAACATGTTGTAATTGGGAAGCATGGTTAGATTAGGTTAGGTTGAAGTGGCAGTCAGATAGAAGTCCGACTCACTTAGACCAATATAAGGTCCATTGTGATACCACGCAGAGAAGGTGTAGAGTAGTCTCCTCCTCCTCCTCATCCAAACAGCTCCTACAGAAGTCGTTGGAATAGGCACCAAGCCTTGTTGCATGCCTGCCTAACAAACAGTGTCCAGTTATGACACCAATTGTAGCACCAATGTGCGACCGATTAAGGGTAATCAAGCTCCTTGAGCGTCTTAGATCAAGCCTAGGCCAAATCTGCTTCGTTGTCAGACAAGTAGTACCATTTGTCCATCTGTGGTTAGTTTTTTCTAATGCATCCAGTTTAAACAAGAGCTTGCACGTGGAAACTGGTATGCCTAAGGAGCCCTTTTCAGGCAAGATTGAGAGGGTAATTCCAAGTTTGGCGAGTTCGTCGGCCTTGCAGTTACCCGGAATGTCCCTATGCCCCGGCACCCAACAAAGGTGAATGTTGAACTGCTCAGCCATCTCCTTTAGAGATGATCGGCAATCTAGGACTACTAAAGAGTTAATAGAGACAGAGTCCAGACACTTGATGGCGGCCTGACTGTCCGAAAAGATTCGAATATCCTTTACGGATACCACATTCGTTCTTAGCCAGGACAAGACTTCCTTTATCGCCATAACTTCCGCCTGGAAAACACTACAATGATTAGGAAGACGGAAGGAGAGACTGAGATTGAGCCTGTCTGAAAAGACTCCTCCACCCACTCCATCATTTGTTTTTGAACCGTTCGTGTAAAAATGGATTGATTCTTCTTCTGGCAAGGCATCCTCCCAAAAGGATCTAGGGGGGATGGATATCTGGAAGTTTTTGTCGAACAGCAGTTGGGGTGTGGTGTAGTCTATATTCCTAGAAGGGATTCTGAGTATGTTCAGAATTGCAGAGTGGCCGATTTCACTATCGGCCCATTGAGATGTTCCTTTGAGGCGAGTGGCCGTGGTAGCAGCCGTCTGTCTGCTAAAGATGTCAAGGGGTATCAAATGGAACAGAATGTCGAGTGCAGCTGAGGGAGTGGTGCGAAGCGCTCCGCCTATGCATAAACATGCTGATCTCTGGACTCTGCCTAGTTTATCGCGATTTATCGCTTTCTCTAAGGCAGTCCACCAGACAACCACCAGACAATTGTTCCATACGTTAGTATCGGTCTTACAACCGAGATATATAGCCAGTGATTAATTCGGGGTTGTAGTCCCCACTTGTTACCAATAGCTTTTTTGCAAGAAAAGAGTGCCGCCGTAGCTTTCCGGACTCTTTCTTGTATATTAGATTTCCAGTTGAGCTTCCTATCCAGGATGAGACCTAGGTATTTGGCCTCGTCAGAGAAGACTAAGCTGGTACCCCTAATTGAAGGGGGGTCGACTCGTGGGATTTTGTATTTCCTAGTAAAGAGGACAAGTTCGGTTTTGTGGGGATTGACGCCTAGACCACAAATGTCAGCCCATCTTATTAGCTTGTTAAGAGCATTTTGTAGGAGTTCTTTTAAGGTGTTAAGGTGCTTCCCCGATACGGCAATAGCAACGTCATCTGCATAGGCAATCACTTTGCAGCCCTCTCCTTCCAGGATAACAAGCAGTTTGTTCACCACAAGATTCCAAAGAAGTGGGGATAGGACTCCTCCTTGCGGGGTTCCCCTGCTGACAGATCTTCTGGCGGAGGTCATACCCAGCTTTGAGTTAATAATCCTACTGGTTAGTAGTTGATTAATGAACTCGCCAAGTGTGTTATCCACTTTTAGATCCGACAGTGCAGTTGAGATCGCGGATGTAATTGGGAAGCATACTTCAAAGGAAATTGTTGTTTTTTCCGGTGTCCCTGAGGGAAGCCATTTGGGACCGATCCTTTTTCTTCTGTTGGTTAATGATCTGCCCAGTATTTTGCAGTTTTTTCGGTGTTTGATGTATGCTGATGATGTACAATTTGCTTGACTTAAACTTCTTTTCTGAGTGGTGCAATCTTAATGATTTAAAGCAAAATGTAGATAAGTGTGCTAGCATGTCCTAAAATAGAGCTTTTTCTCATACAGAACCCTCTTACAGTCTTCACGATAGGACTGTTAGGGTAGTATATGAATTCATCAATTATCATCACACCCACAGTTTTTGATGTCCTTTCGAAAAAAATATTGTTTTAGGTAGCTTTCCTTTGGTTTTGTTTGCAGTGAATAACCATGGACCGACGTTTGAATGACTTTAGGTTAGAGAGAGAAGTGCAACGCATAATGGCACCAGACAGCGATGGAGTTTTCAGATAATTCTTTGGATGGTGACAACTACCAAACCGAAGACTAGACTTCCAGCTCAGATTTCGAAGACCACATTTTAGAAGATGAGCTTAGCGTAGTAGAACCCTCGGATAATGCGATTCAAACACCTACTGGACCCTTTCAATGGCAGCCTCTTGCAGATTCAAGGTAAACATTTCTTGCCAATTATCCTACAAATGGCATATCATCTGATCATCAAGAGCAATTATTTGGAAAGGATCCACTTGTTTTTTATAACTTTTTTGTGACTGATGAAATTATATCTCTCGTCACTGCACAACATTATACTAAACATTCGGTTCGTCGCGTCAAAAAACGAGGTTGCCTTAATAGACTGAAGACAAGATGGAATTGTTTGGCTTGCTGCTATATCCTCTTCAGCTTCGGACTCTTCATTGTTACTACCAGTTTTTAGAGGATCACTAGAAGATTGGATCACTTCCTGTATAATCTCCTCATTTGTGAGGTCACCTTAGCAGTCAATATTAATATCGCAATCCACGAACTGTTCAAACTCCTCGGAAGCTATTGGTAAATCAATAATTATTTCCTCTGATTCACTTTGTGAGTTTGAAGCTTTATCAAAGCCAGCTTTCCTAAAACAGTTCTGGATTGTTGTTGGGGGGGTTACCAAGCACCAAGCGCGTTTGGATATGTTTAGAGCATCAAAAATGGTTATCTAGTTTTAGGGAGTAATATCCTTTGATAATGTAGATTAGATAACAAATAAAATACTGACCGATTTTGAAAACTCGCGCGAGTTATGGGTTCTTATGAAAAAAAATACCAGTACCCAAATCAACTTTTAACTTTATTTTTTAGTAAACAACTTAACTATACAATTCTAATAGATATTAACGTTAGGTCACACTTTGTTGGTTGCCAAAAATCAACTGCCCAAGTCATGCACTCCAGAGCTTGGCTTGACTTGTCTTAGAGTATGCATAACATATTTATTCCACAATAGCTTGAGAGCATAGATGAGAGCATAGATAACAATATATAGGTAATACAGTCTGGAACATATGGTGCTCTGCGTATATGTAACTCGCGCTGTTAGACCCTTTTCTAAAGCGAGAAGCTGCCGCCTTACGATGCTTTGTCTGTCCTTAAAGCAACGAATAAAGCCCTGATCTAAAGGCTGAATGAGAGAAGTTGAATTCGGAGGCAAGAAGCAGAGTTCTATGTTGCACAACTTTTCCCCGTCCAGAAGTTTGTGGCACGCCGCGTTGTCTGCAAACAAAATTACTTTCCGCTTTTCCTTTTGCAAAAATTTGTCCCAACTGAGTAGAATTTCACTCCAGATGATGCTATTCATCCAGGCTTTTCTGTTTGCATAGTATTTGACGAGAACATTTTTGCCTCTAAAAGAGTGAGGTTGCCTTGCACGACCTATGGCCAAAAAAAGAAGCGTTATGCGGTCTTTTTGACATTGCCATTGTGCCACTAGGAAGTGCGCGGAAGTATAAAGCGGTTTCGTCTGCATTATAAATGTTTTCTGGGGCATACTCTTTAATTAAATTTGGCAGGGTACTGGGATTGACCCAACTATTTGCCATAAACGTGTCAGCATCCCCTCTTTCCCCTGCAATTGCTTTAAACTTTATGTTGTTTCGAATTTTCCAACGGGTAAGCCATCCGTTACTTCCTTCGAAATTTTGAACGTTTAGCATTTGTGAAAATTTAATCGCCTGCTCTTTAAGCATTGGACCACTTATAATTGCATTTCTGCCTCTCATTTCACGAAACCAAATGATGAGAGCATTGTCAACTTGATCGTGATTTCCTAACAGATTTTATTCTTACCTTTTCGCATTCGTTTACGGTGTATATTTCCGTTTTCAGTGGCCACTTCTCGAATTAGTTGTTGTTTTTGCACAATTTTGGCGACAGTAGAAACATTACAATTAAACTGCTCGGCAATTTCCTTCCTTGTTTTTACTCTTTTTAAACACTCTAAAATCTCTATTTTTTGTTTAACTGATAAGTCTTCTCTTTTTTTATTCACACAACTCATTATTTATAATTTTTCACTTAAACAATTTGTAAAATGATTGTTTGTCAACAATGAACTGACCACTGATTAAGGTGTCAAAAGAACAATGAGTTTTTTGTTTATTCTCATTCTCAATAATTCACACAAAAAAATAAACACGCCCAACAAACGCAGAAGTACGAAAATAACCGGTGAAATATGTACGTAATAGAAGTACTTTCTTTCCCCTGAAAAGGGATAGGCAGCTGGGATAAAATTCAGCTATATACCTGCTGTACATAAGAATACGTGAAGCACAGATATTGGAAAAAAACTACTGCCTAGAAGTACCAATATTTGTACTTCTAAGAAGTACTTCTAAAGTTCTGCTGTGGAAGTACTTTAGCAGTAGTGCTGTAGAGCTACTCCATGTAAGAACAAGTAATATACATATGTTTCTTATGTTGCTTCCTGCGTGCATTTGGGACAACTGTGTTTTCCGGTATGGTACTGAACACCTGTAATAAATGCTCAAGCTGAACTGTCACACGTAAATAATCTTAATTTAGACGGTTTCAGTATTGGATCATCTCCTACCTGAACACCATTTATTTGCATCTCACAAATCTCTTGCGCAAACGCTTTAAGATACATTTGGGTTTTTTAAAACCGGAATAACACCCTATTAAAAATGGAGTTTCAGTGCGAAAATTTGAGAAAGCTCCTAATATTGGCCACAACACTCGCCGAGAACTTTTAAAAACTTGCAGTCCATCGATTCCAACGTCGATACTATTTAATTGTTTCTTCTTTTGCGAGAAAAGTGAATATTTTGGATTTTAAATATTTTTGGATACCAAAATGGTAATATTCACCAGGTCCAATTTGTATTACAGAAATTGGGGCAGTTTCAGTGTCCAATAATTTACGCGACGTACGCGGCACATTTTTCACACCCGATGCACTTAATGTTTTTAAAAGATCGTTAACATGGTTGTGCGGCACTTTTTTTTTCTTAAAACCCACTTTCGGAGATTTATTTTTAATGTTGGTTCTATTTCTGAAATAGAACTTGATGACATTTCAACGTCAATTAAAGCATTTGCTTCTGTCTCCAAAAGTGGCACGCCCTGCTCTATACTGCCACCGCTACAACTCGCCTCTTATTTTATTTTTATTTATTTTATTTTTAAATTTCTTTATTTCTTTCCAAAAAACTAATATAAGGGTTACAATAATTCTTTTGTTTTTTACTTACATAAAAACTACTTTAAGAAGACCATTTTAGTTTTTTAGCAAGAAATAGCATAGTACGTTCTGTTGTCAAAATGACAAGAGGCGAAAGTACTTTTATTTAAAAAAAAAAGGAAAAGTAATAGACTATTGATGGGGAAGCAAATTATATAACTTGGAATTATAAACAAATCAAAAGAAAATTAAAAGATATACATCGAGTAGACAATAATATTTTATATTCATATACTATATTATACCATTGGAATCAAAAGAGAATCTATTTGAGAATAGTTACAGGAAAAAAGCCATGTTTTGGTCATGTTTAAAAATACTGATTTTATTCTCTCACACCTAAGGTTTTCAGGTAGTATATTAAACAAACGAGGCGCGGTTACATAATAAAAACGAGAGAAGTGTGTTTTGTGGATTGTTGGTACAGTAACGAAATTTCTGCTGTTGACTCGTAAATTATAATTTTCATGAAATCTAACATCATAATAACCGGAATTTTCAAAGAATATTTTTAAAACTTTATAACAATAAAGATGTCTCAAAGGAAGTATCTCGAGATATTTGAACAATTCAAAACTGGGTGTTCTACGATTGACTTTACAAATAATCCTAATTGCATGCTTTTGTTTGATTAATAGCGGTTCTATTTTACTGTTGTAAACCAACTTTAGAATTGGTAAATTACAGTAGAGACTGAGATGATATAGCTGCCTTACAACCATATTCAAATATTGTTTTAAGTAAAGCGTATGATTAGTCCAGCTGAGTTTACGGTCCAATATGACATACTTAAAATATTCAACACGCTCAATTTTAAAACAATTGCTATGGCAACTTACGTGTTCATTAAAAGTTTTAGCACCATTGGAATGGGCATCCACTAGACAAAATCGTAAGCAATCTGGTGAGTGATAAAAAAGAGGCAATTCGTCACATATCACACCCTTAATATTAAATATCATAAACTTTGTTTTATCACTCATTATTAATTTATGTTGCTTGAACCATCTCCGTAGTATGTCTAAGTCATTATTTACATCCGAGAATAAACTAATATAACTCTTGCTCGAATAGGAAAGGGCAGTATCGTCAGCAAATGCTGTAATTTTGGCCTTAAAACGTTGAATAAACAGTGAATTAACATATATCAGAAACAGGATCGGACCCATGACAGAACCTTGAGGAACACCTACATTTATCTGATTTTGGGAGCTAATAACATTTTTTACTTTTACTACCTGCTTACGGTTACTTAAATAAGAAGCAAACCAGTCGTAAATAAAGCCTCTGAAACCCGCATTAAATAATTTATTTAGTAGTAAGGTATGATTTACCATATCAAAAGCCTTTGTGATGTCAATAAAGAGGGTCGAAGGAATATGGGAAGAATTTAGACTACTATATATTTCCCCAATCAGCTTTAACAATGCACTCTCAGTAGATAGACCACTTCTAAAACCAAATTGAAATTCACTGAAAAAACTAGTTCTATCAAGGAAAGATAATATCCTACACTTCATACCCCTTTCAAAAACTTTGGAAAAAACTGATAAAAGGGAAATAGGACGGTAATTATTTAATACCATAGTATCACCCATTTTGTGAAGTGGTATAACTACTGCTGTTTTCAGAGTTTCTGGAAAAACACCTTCACGTACACAAAAATTAAAAATAAAACATAAAACGTCTGAAATTTAAAAAGAAATGTTTTTCAATACCTGACTTGAAATATTATCCAAAGAGGAAGAATTAGACGTTTTTAGTGACATTATAATTTTATGGATTTCTAGTGAATTAAACTCCTCAAAGTAAAAACTTGACATTTGAAAATCTTCTTCACGTAAACTGCTGTCACAATGAAAGGTAGAATTGAGGTGATTATTATGTGAAAATCCTATGTTAGAAAAAAAATTATTGAATAAATTCCCAACTTCCAAAGGATCAGATGTAGTCGAGTTGCCATTGTTTATAATAATATCAAAGTTAGGTTTGTTTTTATTAAGTATTTCGTTAACAACCTGCCATTCCTTTTTAGAGTTACCCACGTTTTGAACTAATTTATTTCTATAATACGAATTTCTACAAAGCGGTATTTCAGTTTTTACCTCTCGACATATCTTTTCATAAAATTTCTTTAGCCTAACGTTGTTGGGATGTTTTCTCACCAGTAAACAGAGCTGTTTTTTCTTTTTAATTTTTCGTAATAACCCAATAGTCATCCAAGGCTTAAGACATTTTGATTTGTTGTTATTTTTATAAATTCTCTGTTTACAATTCATTATATAAAATTGTAACTTGTTAAGAAACAAATCAAACGCTAATGATGGATCAACTGCGGTATATACGTCATCCCAGAACTCTAAATTTAAGTAAGATCGTAAAGCAACAAAATCAATTTTTTGAAAAACTTTCACATCAGGTTGTTTTATTCTGGAAACATTACAATTAAGTTGAATACCTGTCATACTATGGTCAGTTATTTGTATATCATATACCATTGTTTTATAGCCTAAAGGATTGTTCCTGTGAAGCCTTATAAATAAATGATCCAAACAAGAATGAAATCGAGTAGGTTGATTTAACACAGACTCAAAACCAAAGGTAGACAATGTAGATAGAAAATTATCAACATCGGGTGAATCACTCAGTATGTTTATATTAAAATCACCTAACAGTACCACATTTTTACACTTTTGATTGACCAAATATTCCGAGAATTCATCCAAAAACTGTTTAACTGAACACTTATGCAATCTATAAACACAGATAAAACAATAGTAAACACCAGAAATTTCGCAATTGACACTGATAATATCAGCACTTTCCACATTATACTTATTAATTTCACACCCTATAATATTACTTCTATAGAATACCGCAACGCCACCGGCTGCATAAGAATCATTACAAGATGCTTCAAGTTTAAAATCCGGAATTAAATCAAATTCAGACGTCTCATCACTAAATATCCAAATTTCAGAAAGGAAAATTATGTCTGGTAAATGATCCAAAGGTGTAAGGTGAGATAAAAAAGTATTAAAATTTGATCGCATACTACGAACATTTTGATGAATGATTGAAAACCCAGAAGAATGCTCATTACTAGGATGGTCTACACATAAACATTTAATATTATCAGAATTTATTGAAGAAAAACTATTATAAAAACTTGAATCATTTAGAGGATTATTTATACAAGTATTATTCATGAATTAAACAAAACAAAAACTATATAATTACTTAAAGTTCAAGTTTAGTAATGTCCTCAAATGATTTAATTTTAATAACTCTGTCACCTTCTTTTTTCCTGATGAGAACATTTGAATCTCGAACCCAGACAAATTTGCATTTGTTTTTGAGTTTAAGATCATTTGCCTTTTTCAATAACGATCTTGTGTAGCCAGTGAGACAGTCATTGATGTAGATCTTATTGCTGCTACTGCTGATGTTGTTGCTGTTGCCATCATTATTGTTGTTGTTAAGTTGAGCACTGAACATATTAGAAGTAATACTTTTTTTATTTTCACGCATCTTCTTCATCACATCCTTCTTCCTAAACTCAGTTGAGAACTTCAGGCATACGATGTTAGGAGCAAGCCGTTTGTTTTTGTTGATCATGTTAATACTCTTAACATAACACGAAACAATTTCGTTGGCATCAATTTCATGACCAATGACAGTTTTCAGCAGTTTATTCACTTTTACTCTTACATTTGCATTGTTTACATCGGGAATGCCAATAATATCCACTGCACTCAGTTTCTCTTTCTGCTCCAGTGCATTTAGCTTCATCTCCAATACATCAACTCTTTTGTTTAAAGAGGCGTTACATACTTCAAGAGCTTTGATCTTAGTTAGGGCCTCTGTATTGACTTGCTTTAATTCAATGATCTCAGCGTACAGCATTTGGAGTGTTACTGTCCGTTGACCCACATTGATGTCGTCATGGGTAGCGAGAGAAGAGATTAAAGCCGCTGTAGTTGTTGTAGTGTTGTTGCTGCCAAAACTGCCAGTAGCAGTACCAGATGTCTGTTGACCCACATTGACGTCGTCATGGGTAGCGAGAGAAGAGATTGAAGCTGCTGAAGTTGTTGTGGTGTTGTTACCAATACCAGATGTATTACTCTTAGAAGAAACAAAGTTCGAAGAGTTAATAGGAGAATCAATCAATATTGACTTTCTCCGCTGAGTAATACAGCTATTGCACTTAAAGCCTTGATCACTCTTCTCACAGAAATCGATGTCTCTTTTTTCTAATTTCGCGCATTTTCCGTGGTAATATTCTTTACAATTTATGCACTGAATCTTGAGATCATGTCTATCGACTTTTAAATAACATAAACCGCACTTCATTTTTCCACTATTAGTACTTAATAGACAAATGGAATTAACACAATAAAATAAAAACAATAAAACTTAGATTTTATGTGATTTAAAGTGAATTTGGGAGGAGTAATTCCCTATGCGTGTGTCCCCATCAACACTCAAAGAGAATTTTCATTATCATACACTTTCTACACTACAGACAAACTTGTCTAATTGTTTATAACGCGACACATTATTTCTAAAAATTTGCGATTCTTTACTCATTTGATTCATTTTTTTTTTAAATTTCACTTACCGATTATAGTTCAAACTTCACTAACCGAATACAAAATTTCAACTGACTCGAATCCTTTTCAAAATCGCTTTGATATTTTAAATATTGTCACGGTCGATTCTACTTGTCTAGACATCGATAAGTTTTTGCTTTTTGTTTGCACATGGATTTTGTTTTGAGGGTGATAAGGAAAAAACAAAAGAAAAAATGTGGGCAATAAAAAGTGATCTTACTGAGTTTTATTAGGGTCAAAAAATTACTTCCTCGGAGTACATATTTCACCGGTTATATCCGTACTTCCACGGAAGTAGATTAGCTGAACATACTAATACTGAAAGAGAACGCAAACACATTCACAAAACAAATTTCTTTGTGGTAGTGCTTTCGAGGAAACTACTGAATTTTGGTTTGCAGGGACGGAAATCCAGCATATGCATATGTATGTATCAATCTCACTGTGAGAAAGTCACAAACAGTAAAAGTCACATATATTAAGACAATCGACAAAAGAAAATGTACATACACACCCCATTTTTGCATTGAAGCCGACTTCCATACATATTACGTATGGACTGTGAAATGTGACTATAAGCGAGCAAAATTGCATGCAGCTTTTCTTTGTAGGCATATTTTTTGTGTGATTTTAAACGAGTTGTGCTATTAAGCGATGTGACATTATCCGGGTTCGACTGTATCCATTCCATCACCCAATCATCCATCCTTCAGAAATCGGTCCGATAACACTGTTTCAAGTGTCGAAACTACTTCTGAAACTCCAACTCACTCAAAAGTGCTACAATTGCAAGTATTCCTTAAATTTCAGAAATTTAAAGCAAGTATTCCGACCTAATACACAGCAGCCGTTAGCAATCAATATGCATGCTAATACCTGGCACTTACAAGACGTGTGCAAATAGCTAAGAAATTCTAAGCAGCGCTACAGCGAATTACTCAAACTTGCCTACAATTAAAGTTTGCTTTTACTTCCGGAGCAGCTTTAAGATCCAATACCACGAAGATCCTTCAAACTTCCACTTCTGACAAATGAAAAACTAATATACACCCAACACTCACTCTGCACAGTTACAGAGGACGACGAAGACGACGCTCGTGAATTTATTTCTGGCACTCTATATTCGTTCGCAAGGATTATCTTCCTGTCACATAAGATGTAACAAGCGACACACATGCATAACACATAATTTTGGAACTTCTTCTTCTCGGTGTCTTTTCACGTCTTTTCCTTCAGCCTTACATATGCACGTTGAATGTGCATTCCAATGCAATGGAACAAGACCGACGAAAAGACACCGTAAACTGGATAGATGTCTGCTTGCTTTCATAGCCTCTGTGAGGGATTTCTTCAGAAAAGCAAGAGTAATCTAGCTCCCCCGCCAGGAATTTGGGTTAATTGACTTTCGAGTTTTCTTCCAAACGCAACGATGGGAATTGGGCTTACGCTGGCGCTGCTGTAGTAAGTATAGAAGTAGAACTTTTTAATAGACGATGCAACAAAGGACAATGCGATTGCAAGCTGACATAGAATTTCCAGAGACAGTGGGGAATTTTCTTAAAGAGTTAACGCATTCGCCTTGGAGGTAGATAGAGCCACCAAGAATTTTGATTGAATCCACTGATGTTAAAAGTTTTCCAACAAAGTATGTTTGAAAGTGTTAGTGGTTTTGTTTCAGAGCAAAAAAAAAAAGTAAACTTTACCACCGCCACCACTCTTGTGCATATCCTTGGAGATAGTAGTTCTCGGTAATCCATAGAGCGTCGCCGTCCATTGAGTAAGGTTCAATGAAGAAAGAGCTTAAACTTTGCACAGTTGTAAAACTGAAAACCTAGAACAATGGTGGTAGGCAACAGCGCCATAAACTGGGAAATTTCTCAAATCAGGAGATGTCATCGAAAAAAGGACGAGCAAAAAAAAAAAAACAAACCTATGTCTTCTTTGATAGTGCAAACATTTGCGCATCGTTTACCAAGTAGGTACTTTGAAAGTAGTTAGTTACCAGACGGAAATGGTGAGCTGCTGCTGGCTGTTCCATTGTCCTTGGATGTGAAGTTGGGGTGTTAATAACGAGATAGCTATCCGCCGCATACGTTCAACTGACACAAGCAGCAAAAGAAGGCTAGCAACCATTTGAGTATCCATCCAGAGGCAGTCACAAGTCGTGCAAGCAATAAAATCAAAAGTTCGAAAGTAAGTTTTCCGGAAGTCTTTGAAAATTTGGCAAACTAAACAAAACACTGGTTAGAATGGGTTCATGTAGGATATCATGTAATCAGAGAGAGAGAGAGGGAGATGATATATTTAAAATGCAGGTTGTTTGTGTAGGCACGACGTCGGATGGAGAAGGTTAACTTCAGAGAATGCTTTCTCAGCTGACTACAAAGAGTACACGTGTTTCTGATTAGATTTTAGATGTCCAGGGATGAAGGAATTTCTGTGCTTTAAGCCCTGAACGAAGCATAATTGATTATAAAAGGTACAGCAATTACGGGAACATTCTAGCGACGTAGGTGAGTTAAAAGGTTTCATTGGCATACAGTTTACACGAAGCAGTGATGGTGCTGGAAAAGTTGATTTTGATGTAATGTTCTTTGAAGCCATGAGTTCCACTTATATTTTACAAACACGTGTTGTTATTCAACTTATTCAAGAATAGTGTAAGGATTAAGTACAACTATCGGCACTTAGCAGCCTATTGAGCTATGTTAAACTTAGGCATATACACAGCTGGTCAAAAAAATAGGTGTGAGAACAATAAACTTTTTCATACTTTTTCAATTGGTTTCTTGTTCTTACAATTTTATTAATAAAATTTACCTTTCTTTTTAAATATATGGAAAATAGTTGTCTGTTTATTTTTTGAATAGTTTAAATAAAAATAACAAAAACTTTTGGAGTGCTGTTTTCAGCTAGGACAAAAAAATAGGTGTGTTCCTAAAATATAATTATTTTTTTCTGTTTTTTTTTTAACTTACGCTAGTAACCTGATTATCCTCGATTATTTTGCAAAAGGTTTTGTAGTCGACGTGGCATTGATCCTACCAATTTCTGGCACGTTTCGGGAGGAATGGAATACCATTCCTTTAGCACGGCTTCCCACAGTTGATTCCCATTTGTGAAGAACTGACCCCTCAGTTTTCTCTTCAGCAAGAAATATTTCACCCCTTCTGATCTGGCTAGAATCTACAAGGCGTTTATTCGCCCAAAACTTGAGTACAACGCTCATATCTGGTCTGGTGCAACAATAACATATTTGGAGCTACTTGACAGGATCCAAAAACGTGCGGTAAAACTTATTGGCGATCGAGACATCGCGAAATCACTTCACTCTCTTAGTCATCGTCGTAATGTCTCCTGCTTGTCTTTGTTTTATCGGTATTTCCACCACTAGTGCTCAAATGAAATAGCCAGTTGCATTCCACCCCTACAGCAATTTAACCGCTATACTCGCCATGCTAGGAATGCACATCAGTTTACCCTTAAGCCTGTATACGGACGTACAGTGAATTTCTTAACCGTACAATACGAATGTGGAATGCTCTACCACGCTCTGTTTTTCCCTCACATTACAGTTTACAGACATTTAAAACCAACGTGCATCGGTTTCTTCCTTTCTTTAATCCTTCATTTCCCTAATGCCCGCACTGTGTCACTTCATTATAAGGGTATCCAAAGTCCCTTTAGTGCGCGTACATTATACAAAAAAAAAAAGTTCATCCCACAATAGGATTGAGATCTGGAGATTGACTTGGCCATGAAAGTACGGAGATGTTTTGATCCCTAAACCAATCTTCCACAATACCAGCCGTATGTTTTGGATCATTGTCCTGCTGGAAATGCCATCGGATGGGCATGTTTTCCTTGGAAAATGGGAGTATGACATTTTCCAATATGTCCCTTGTGATGGTGTTAACAAAAAAAAAAAAATTAAAAATTGAAGAAAACCCAAGTATAGAACACTTACCAACTCTCCAAAAACCACAGTTCTGTGTACCCGGAAATAGTTTCGCCATATTTCTTTGAGAAGCGTGAAGGTTTCCCCTTTTGCAATTTTCTTGACTCTGGCTCTTCTGATTTAACCTCGGACCAAACAACATCAACTGTGTCGTCAAAGGAGATATTTAAAAAAATACTTGTAGCTGCCTAAAACGTTTACCTTTTAACTTACAACTTTAAACCATATATAATAAAAGCTTAGTTCCTTGACAACCTTACATTAAAAGTGATTTAATTAAAACTGAACCGAATACTAAAACGGTTTAATTAAAAGAAAAAGTTTATTCATAAAATCCTAAAAGAAAAAAAAACGAAACCAGAAAAAATACTCTATAATGATCTGATCAGAACGCAGTGGTCCAGAAAAAGCCATCGACCATTAATATATATCACATACCAGCAATTTGATTTACCGGTACGCTCATATTAATCATCAAATGGGGCAGAGAGCGAAGCATTTGCCACTCAAGTATTATCCCGCTATTGATTTGCTCCGCAAATCTTTCATGCTGACACATATCGTCATCTTAGCAACATTGCATAATTCCTCAGTTCCAGTGTCTTCGGCGGGTCCGCTACATCGTGTTATTTTTTTCTGTATATTGTTTTCATTGTTAAGTGTGTTACTCAATTTCATTTAAATTACCTTAAGTTAACATTATTCATATTTGTATTTAATTAGTTTTGTAAAAGCATAAATATATATATATTGAAGTGTAAAAAGAATCAAATTTATGAAGAAGTCATTTACATACATATATACTGAAGTGTATAACATAGTGTACCTAAGGTTTACAGCTAGTTCAGGGAATTCTGTTCATCATCGATTTGGATTGAAATCAACGTCATCGTCAGGCCTGCCGAGCGTAAGACTATTTTTTTGTTATTTACTTATATTACTATTCACTTAAATCTGTATACTTATTTCTTATTTCTGAATTACTATTATTAACCTTAGATCCGCTATAACTTAAATGATAAATTTTAAAACTAACAAATGGTGAAATGAATTGCCATCATATTATATATATATATAATGTTTCCTTATTTCCTTTTGAATTTTGATAACAAAGTTTAACGTAAAATTGAGTTCGTTAATAAATAATGTATAACGCTGATATGCGATAAAATTTAGTGTTTGATTTGGTCGGAACAAATGGTTCAAGTTTGAGTGTAGTGGGGTGACAATAAAAGGGTGCTACTATACGTTTAAGCACATGGTTGGGAGGGCTAGGCTTGAGAACCAGTTACATCAGCGTTCTCAACTCAAAGTTTGGTTCATCATTGCTATTGTTTTGTTTTTTTTTTATAGTCATTCGGGTTACTTTTGGTTTTTTTTTCTTCCCATTTAAGTAGTTTAATTTTTTTTTGTCATTTAACGAGTGCACGCAATAATTAATTATTGTAATGTGAGATCGGCGAAAGGATGCAAGAACCCCCCCCCCCCCCCTCCCCCATACGACGAGCTGGCATCAGAGCATCGCTAGGCGTGCACACCGCATCTACCTCCCAGTCTCCCCAGTGGTTCATTACACCCTATATCCATATTTTTTAGTCATGATGTTATGAACACGAAATATAGGCCAACACCATACCATTATGTTTCCTCCACCATGTTTAACGGTCCTTAGTACATAACGAGGATGGAATGCTTTTCCTTTTGGTCGCCTTACGTTACGCCGACAATCCGAGGAGAACAAATTTATTTTTGTTTCGTCACTCCACAGAATATTCCGCAATTTTTTAACTCCTTCAGGTCCATTCCAACTTCTATGGCTGAAGTCGAATTCTTTTCGGGACATTACGTTCTTAGCTCTTAGGAGTGGAACTTTTCTGGCGACTCTTCTTGGGAGATTGAAGTTCTATAGTCTCCTACGGATTGTGCACTGATTCCATCCCCAAATTGACTAAACAAACGGATTTGACTTCGCTGGAAGTAGTAGCTGTGGTTTTTTTCGGCCTTTCTCTTTTTTCTACCTTCAATTTTGGCTTTACAGCATTGGTCACGAACTTCTGTGACCTTCCTAGAGCATCTGCAATAAATTTATAGGTTTTCCCCTGCCCCTTAACCGTTGCACTATTTGCCTTTCTTCAGCAGAGCAGTGGACTTTTCGACCCATCTTTAATTATGATTTAACAAAACAAAAACATAAACAAAAATTAGCATAAAGTGATTAAAAAACAAACTCACCTTTAAAGTTAATCACTTTTTAATAAAAATTTTACAACAAATCGCAAAATTTCAGCAATTTAATTAAGCACACCTATTGCGATGTCGTCGTACAAAATGTTATTGTAACGAAAATTAATAAAATACTTAACAGTAAACTTGGTAAATGCAATAAACTTGGCGTCATTCTAACGGAACTAAGCATTTCTTAATAAAAACGTATATTGCCGCAAGTCTTGTTGGCAAAACAACTGTTATTTAGCAACAGCAACAAATAAACTAGTACCAAGGCACTTCGCACCTATTTTTTGACCAGCAATGTACATTTTTTTTTTTGGTTAAAGTCCAAGCTTGTAGCTTGCGATTATGAAGTTGTAACGAGGTGGATAGCTACAAGTTGTTGTCCTGTGTGAAACATCACTAATTGCTATAGGGCAGCGATGCCGAACCAATGGCACCCGACGAAATAAATATTATGGGCACGTCACCCAATTGAGAAATCCGATTGCACCTTTGAGCGACAGCATCAGTTGTCTACACCCAGTTAAGTTTTTTTCTTTTTTGCTTCCCATTCGATCTTATTACGAAATTCTGGATTTTTTTCCATTCTCTTATTGGCGTTCTCCGAGGTCTGGTCTGGTAAGCCATTTTTGTGGTTGGAAATTGAAGAAATTGAAATGCAGCTCAACGAATTCCGGTGTAGTTCGATATGGACTCAAAAATTCGTCGAAACCCTGAAAGAGTTGGAATCAATCGAGCTACCTATATCGAGCTTTTAGGCAATACGATGAAGAATGCGAATTCAAAATTAATGGAAACTTGCAATTCAATTCCCGACACATATAATTGCTTGAAAAAGTTGGCGTTCGATATATTTACGTGCGAATCCTTATTTTCAGAAATTAATAACATTAAAGATTTGCTTAGAAACCCTTTGTCAGATGATTCCAGTTCAGCCGGCATTTTGCTTAAAGTGACAAATATCAACCCTGATATAAACTACATGGCGTTAAGTTTGCAACAACAAAAGGCACACTTAAATAGATCGTTCATTGTTTTTGTTTATTTTTCTGTTTTTTTGTTAATCTGAAGTTTGTTTCTTTTATTGAAATGAATAAAGAACTGTTAATTTAAAAAAAATTGCTGCACAGTGTAAAATTATTTATTTTCGTGTCTAGTGACTACTAGAAAACTGGATCGAGACTAGTGAAGGATTTCTTATCCTTTATATTAAAGAATTATTTTTTCTAGAACCTTCCACTAGATATCAAAACGCAAGTTTATAACGGGTGATCCAAGTAGAGAAACTTTTTTCAATAGCCTTTTTTGACAGATCACGTGTGAGTCGTGTCATGCTGTCATGTTATTTTTGTTTAGTATTGTTTGGCATTTCATAATGGAAAGACTTACGCGTGAACAACGTTTACAAATTGTTCAACTTTATTATGAAAATTCACGTTCTGTGAGGAATGTGTTTCGTACACTTCGCTCAACTTATGGTCAACATAATCGGCCATTTTGAGACCCAGCATTCATTATTGGATAATATTCGACCGAATAGACCACGTCCTGCACGCTGTGAAGAAAATATAGCGGCCGTAGCTAAGAGTGTACACGAAGACCGGACTGACGTATGGAACGACTTGGCGCACTTTACGTCAAGATCTTAAATTGAAAGCGTACAAAATACAGCTTGTGCAACAACTGAAGCCGCTCGACCTTCCCAAGTTCCAAGAAGATCCGAAGTTTTCGAGGCAAATTTTGTTTAGCGATGAGGCCCATTTCTGGCTCAATGGGTATGTAAACAAACAAAATTGCCGCATTTGGGACGAAGAGCAACCTGAAGAGATTAAAGCACTGCCACTTCATCCAGAAAAAAACAACGGTTTGGTGTGGTTTGTGGGCCGGTGGAATCATCGGTCCATATTTCTTTAAAAATTATGCCAGTGCGAACGTAACCGTCAATGGCGACCATTATCGTGCCATGATAACCGACTATTTGATGTCTGAAATTGAAGCTCGTGATCTCGGCGACATTTGGTTTCAGCAAGACGGCGCCACTTCCCACACATCGCATCAATCAATGGACTTGTTTCACGTTTTGGGCCGGTCGATTGGCCACCAAGATCGTGTGATATCACACCGTTAGACTTTTTCTTGTGGGGATATGTAAAGTCAAAAGCTTATGCCGACAAACCCGCTTCGATTCAGGCCTTGGAGGAAAACATCACGCGTGTCATTCGCCAGTTACCAGTTACCAGTCGAAATGCTCGAACGAGTGATCGAAAATTGGACTCAACGGATGGACCATCTGCGACGTAGCAACGGCCAACATTTGATAGACATAATCTTCAAAAAATAAATGCCAAAGAATGTTCTTTCAAATGATAATAAACATTCTCCATTAAATTTGAATTTTCTGTGTTTTTTCTTTAAAAAAGTAGGGAAATGGATCACCCTATATATGTATACCAATGTCAAAATCATACAAATAGAATATAAATACGAGACAAAAATCATTTTAAAAAATAAAATTGTAACAAAAATATGTATGCTTTTACTAAAAAAACTATTTTGTGGATACGCGCGATGAACAATTTAAAACAAACAACAAAATGTGAAATATTTTCAATGAAAATAATCAGAGAACCGCAGCATTCCGCGGGAGTGGTCAAAAAAAATAAGTGCCACACAAATAGCAGGCAGACTCTATCTGTTTGAAATAAAATAATAAAATATTTTTATTTTTGCGTGTAATTTCTCAGTAAGCTGTAACTGCGAGGTCTATTGTATCAATTAACATAAAATACTGGTAATTTATTTGGTAAAAGTCATATCTGCGTTCTTAACTCTGCCGAAAAAACGAAACTCTTTTTGGCTCCCTGTAAGGAAGCTCAACAGTTCGTGCTAAAAACATGATTTTCTTGCACCAAGAAGTCTTTCTCAGGGTATAAGGCGATTGTTCCCAATCGTTAATTATCACCACAATTAACTCTGCAATAAGGTTCTGGTGTAAGAGAACGCAGATTCGGATCCAGCTCAAGTCAACCTGGTAGCCAGAAACTCATTCAAGTTTGACCTTTTTACGCCTGGCTAGGTATTGCAAAGCATCGCAGCAGCTCTCTACTATCATAGAAATTAATTTATTAGATGACAGTGCTTGTAGTGCTGCTTGACTTTTATTTTAATTTTCTTTTTGGATGTGTTCCATCCAATCCAACTGCATTTGACTTCACTGACAACAAGCTTCCAACACATAGAAATTCTAAAGTGTCAATTAATGCGAAAAAGGAGATAGATGGACTTGAAGGAAGGAAGTACACTAGGGTCACGGAAACGAAGTGTAACGAAGTTTTTCTTAAGGATGTTTAAATTTAATTTATCTTCGAAATTAAGGTTATTTTTTACCATTCCTATTGCACGCAGATTTTGCCACAGCTATCGACCTGTCAATGAAGGATTCAATTTGGTCTTGTAAAATTGATGCCTAGCAGTTTTTGTTTTAATGACTTCCTGTTTGGGGAGGGTACGATAGGGGCAGAGATGAAAGTCTGATCTGTATCGCTTTCACTCGTTATTGGCCAGATCTAACCCTAATTTCGTTAGTAAACCAACTACACTGGCCATTATGATCCGGCTTCACATTTAATGGAACATGCTACGTTATTTAAAGTATAGGGTCCGCCAAATAACTTTTTTTTTTGAAAATGCTATAAAGAAAAACTACTGAATATTTTCTCAAATTTATTTTTTTATTTGAAAGTACAATCCTTCCGGTTAATAATGGAAAATAATTTCATTCAAATGGCTGCCTCGGCTGGCCATGCAGTAGCCTACACGATCGGTCCAATTTTTAAGCACATTATCGATTGTGTGCAGCTGTATTTCGCCAATGGCTTCACGAATATTGTCCTTTAAAGCGTCAATTGTCTCTGACATGTCGGCGTAAGACTTATCTTTTACGGCACCCCACAAATAATAGTCCAACGGTGTCAAATCGCAGCTCCGCGATGGCCAAACGACATCAGCTCTGCGGCTGATAATGCGATCTTCAAAAACACGGCGCAAAACTTCGAGTGTAGCTTCGGCTATGTGGCACGTAGCGCCGTCCTGTTGAAACCAAATGTTGCCAATATCCTCCTCTTCAATTTTTGTGAACAAAAATTTGTTCAACATGGTCCGATTGACTGTAACGGCCACTCCTTGCTCATTTTCGAAGAAAAATGGCCCAATTATGCCTCTGGACCAAAATCCGCACCAAACAGTGACTCGTTTTGGGTATATCGCGGCTTTTTAATATATGCGTGCGGATTTTCTGTGCCACAAATGCGACAATTTTGCTTGTTTACATACCCGCCAAGATCAAAATGAGCTTCATCGGAAAAGATGATTTTTTTTGGCGAAATCGGCATCTTCTCTAAGTCAATCGCAGGCCCACTTAGCGAAGCAAAAACGCATTGGATGGTCAGTTGGCTTCAACTCCTGAACCAATTGGAATTTGTATGGCGTCATACCTACCATACCATACCATACCATACTTGCGGCAAACTTTCTAAGTCCATTCAAGGCACTCAATCTTAGCCCCGTTAACCACTCCACCCCTACCCACTTTACTAAAGAGTCTAGCTTACTATTAGACCTTTATATTGCTATCGATGTTGGCAGGGTAATGCTTTACACACAGCTTTCGGCACCTGGTTTCTCCAAGCATGATTTAATTTTTGTAAGTCTGGATATAGCTTGTCGGGTTGATCAACAAATTTATTTTATCGAGAATATACAAATTTAAACACATCTGAACTAGTACGCGACCTTAATTGCATTGACTGGAACTCAATATACCTTATGGAAAATGTAAATCAACAAATTGGTTTTCTACGGCATAACGTCAATCAACTCTTTGATATTCATGTCCCTTTAAAAACCCGGCTCATTAAGCATACGTCTCCACCTTGGCTGAATGGCGACATCTCTGCTCTAATGTTGAAACGAGATGCCGCTTACAGTCAATGGAGGCGGTTCAAATTGGAGTACTTCCACAAATCCTATTGCAGACTCCGCAATCAAGTCGTCGCATTGATCAGAACAACAAAAAGGCTTTACTACGAACACAAAGTTGGTCCATTAGTTTCTGGAAAAAAGTTATGGAGAAACCATAAACATCCGAGTTTCCTTCAGAATGGAAGAAGGCTAAAATTATTCCCGTTCCTAAAAAGCAAACTGGTATTGCTACGGAGTTCCGACCCATTGCTATCCTTCCGTTTCTATCAAAGGTGTTTGAAAAAACCATTATGAAGCAGATACAAACATATCTATCGATTAACAACCTGTTAACTACCTGTCAGTCTGGTTTTAGACCAAAACGAAGCTGCAAATCTGCCCTACTTTTTGTTACTGACGAAATAAGAACCGCAATGGATAAGGATAATATTACACTTCTAACGCTTTTAGACTTTTCAAAGGCTTTTGACACTGTTAACCATTCAATTCTATGTAAAAAACTGCGTAATTTCTTTGGGTTTTCAATAGAGTCCTGTAAGTTGATTCACTCGTACCATAGCGGTAGGCAACAACGCGTTGTGGCAAATGGTCAATCATCGATCTTTCTCAATGTTTTGAATGGAGTGCCACAGGGATCTATTCTTGGCCCAATTCTCTTCTCACTTTACATAAATGAGCTTCCAAAAGTTGTAAAGCATTGTCTTATTCATCTTTACGCTGATGATGTGCAACTTCTGATAAGTCGACCGTTTGGAGAAAAGAATGATGCCGTTGCATTAATGAATGAGGACCTTTTTTTCATTTATCGCTGGTCTAAGAGAAATTATCTGTGCCTAAACCCTGTCAAATCAACAGCCCTCCCCATCTATCGCAAAATCTTTGATTTTGCAGTCTTAAGACCACTGAATCTCGAAAACGAAGGAATCGAATATGTTAACAGTGCTAGAAACCTTGGAATGGTTTTCAATCGTACCCTCACATGGAACGACCACCTAATTAAAGTAATTGGTAAAATATATGGAAGCCTCCGTGCTCTCCAAGTCACTCGAAGTTTCATCCCCACAAAAACCAAACTTCTTCTTGCCAAAACGCTTTTACTACCTATTATGTTATATGGATGTGAAATTTTTTGCAACTTGGATTCTGCCACTAACCGCAAATTAAACGTTGCGTATAACAACATTGCCCGTTACGTCTATAATCTACGTCGGTATGACCACGTTTCCTCTTTTGCTGTTCGTATATCTGGCTGTAGTCTAGACAATTTATTAAATTTTCGATCACTTAGCTATCTACATGAAATCATTCAAACAAAACAGCCTGATTATCTACACGGTAAGCTGAACTTTCCTCATTCAACAAGGTCTTTTGCTCTACTACTACCTCGATACAATTTCCTTACTACTGAGCGTCAATTCTTCGTCCATGTTATTCGCCTTTGGAACTCCCTGCCCATAAGTATGAGAAGTGTAAAGAGCACAAGAAGATTCAAATGTTTACTTTTCAACTATTTGGCAAATCATTGATAATTTCTATTAATTTATTAACTTTTCTCATTTTAAATTTAGATTTCTTTTCAATAAACATATAATAATGCTGAAAATAGCTTAATAAATAAATTAAATTCAAATTCTTTAATTAATTTAAAGGCTTTCAAAAATTTATAAGACTCTTGTCTTACTTTGTAAGCGATTTTGAAATAAATAAATAATAATAATAATAATACCAAGGTCTTTATGCAAAATTCGTCTCAATGATGTCTCCGAAATGTTTAATTGTTGAGAACGACGGTGAATTGATGTTAATGGCGCTTCACGCACACTTTCTGCCACAGCAGCAATTTTCTCGGGTGTACGCACTGTTTTTGGCTTTCCACGCTTTGGTCTATCGATGAGGATGCCAGTTTCCTTCACTCCTTCACTTTTTCACAAGATAACGAACATACGGAGCTGACGGTGCTTCTCTTCTTCCAAAATCCGTACGCAATTTTCGCACACATTCTGCAACATTACCATGATTTTCAAAGTAATGTCGCAATATTTCCCAGCGTTGTTCAAGCGCATACACAACCATATTCGTTCAGCGGAAGGATAGAACTAATTTTCTGTCAAATCAGACATGAGCTAAGTGTTACCATTCGCGAAATAAGCACTAGTTGAAAAAAAAAAAAACGTTAAATGGCGGTCCCTATAGATATGGTGTAATTAAGAAATTGAATTTGCTCAAACGGTGAGGATAAGAAAAATATACTGCCCATACAAGCAGAAGATAGCTAATCTTTAGCGACCGAATAATTTATGACAAAGTCAAATGCTAGTAAAAGAAGATCGTATTTGGACTAATCGGGTGCCACCGAAAGTTGATCATAAAATAAAATGTCATTAGAATTGGTAACACAAAAGAACATCTAAAAGAGTTCTTGATACCGAAGAAAAGTGTGTGGGAATATTTGTACCCTCATGCCTTCGGTAAGGGTACCTTCAACTAATAGATTACTATTTAAGTTAATATCAACTTAATAAATATAAACTTATTAAAATAGGGACCAATACATATTTGGTTATGCTCTGGGGCGCCAACTGCTCAAGGTACGGCCCTGTGTACTATGTATGATAATGTTGAGGGTTGTATGAAATGTGTAGAAAGGCTCTCGGTTAAAGTTTGACAGTGTCTTTGGTGTGTCATCTTATAGTCAGTTATCACGATCGGATCTTAACCCAACCTACAAGAAATATAAACGATGCACACGCGCATCCGCTTCACACTTGGAAGACATTCCCACAGGGAAAACTGATCCGAGGCGGATGAGGTGTGATGGATCTGCATTGGAACTGCAGCTCAGCCTTAATTCGGCACTCATTGGAAATAAACGCGAAATTAAATTATAAAGGGTGATCCATTTCGAGGTTCCCTACTTTTTTAAAGAAAAAAACACAGAAAATTCAAATTTAATGGAGAATGTTTATTATCATTTGAAAGAACATTCTTTGGCATTTATTTTTTAAAGATTATGTCTATCAAATGTTGGCCGTTGCTACGTCGCAGATGGTCCATCCGTTGAGTCCAATTTTCGATCACTCGTTCGAGCATTTCGACTGGTAACTGGCGAATGACACGCGTGATGTTTTCCTCCAAGGCCTGAATCGAAGCGGGTTTGTCGGCATAAGCTTTTGACTTTACATATCCCCACAAGAAAAAGTCTAACGGTGTGATATCACACGATCTTGGTGGCCAATCGACCGGCCCAAAACGTGAAACAAGTCCATTGATTGATGCGATGTGTGGGAAGTGGCGCCGTCTTGCTGAAACCAAATGTCGCCGAGATCACGAGCTTCAATTTCAGACATCAAATAGTCGGTTATCATGGCACGATAACGGTCGCCATTGACGGTTACGTTCGCACCGGCATAATTTTTAAAGAAATATGGACCGATGATTCCACCGGCCCACAAACCACACCAAACCGTTGTTTTTTTCTGGATGAAGTGGCAGTGCTTTAATCTCTTCAGGTTGCTCTTCGTCCCAAATGCGGCAATTTTGTTTGTTTACATACCCATTGAGCCAGAAATGGGCCTCATCGCTAAACAACGTCGGATCTTCTTGGAACTTTTCAAGAGCCCATAGAGCGAAGCGATGTCGCTTGGGAAGGTCGAGCGGCTTCAGTTGTTGCACAAGCTGTATTTTGTACGCTTTCAATTTAAGATCTTGACGTAAAATGCGCCAAGTCATTCCATACGTCAGTCCGAGTTGCTGCGAACGGCGCCGAATCGACTCTCTACGGTCTTCGTGTACACTCTCAGCTACGGCCGCTATATTTTCTTCACAGCGTGCTGGACGTGGTCTATTCGGTCGAATATTATCCAATAATGAATGCTGGGTCTCAAAATGGGTGATGGTGTTGCGAATAGTACGCTCAGTAGGCCGATTATGTTGACCATAAGTTGAGCGAAGTGCACGAAACACATTCCTCACAGAACGTGAATTTTCATAATAAAGTTGAACAATTTGCAAACGTTGTTCACGCGTAAGTCTTTCCATTATGAAATGCCAAACAATACTAAACAAAAATAACATGACAGCATGACACGACTCACACGTGATCTGTCAAAAAGGCTATTGAAAAAGTATCTCTACTTGGATCACCCTGTATATTGATAATGTGCTGGAGTCTTATGTTGGCATTTGAAATGTTAAAACAAATCATTTAAAGGTTGGAATGTACCCTCACAAATAGAGCAAATATGTGAGCTGAAATGAGTAGCATTCTCTAATTTAATAATTATGTTCTGTATTTTTGGTACTTGTTCATCCGAACAAGTCTCATAAATATATTCTTCAAAAACAGTCACACATATTTGCTCTATGCTTTGAGAGTATTCCAAGTTAAAAACAAAGCAAATTTGTATTACTTACAATTAGTCTATAGCATGAATAGGAGTATGAGAATCACCAATAGCAAACATTTAACATTTATGCTTAGGACTCTTAAGTTCATCTTCTTTTTGTTTGAAATTATTTAAACTCAATAAATAGTCGTCTTGGGCATCACTACTTACCGGCTTACATTTTCCGATGATTCGGAGTGGAAGTATCAATGTAAAAAGCAAGTTCAGAAATATGTGACCTTTGAGAGGATGTGTAACTCAGCCAGACAGCATGGTGTAGAAGAAATGTTGGTGTCGTGGATTAAAGCAATGCTAATGTACAGGGCGTTGGTAGCGGATGCAGATTGCGGCAGGTGCGTCATAACAGGGGTAAATAGGGGCTGCCCTCAAGGTGGTGTTCTGCCACCCATTATATGGTATAGTGTGGTAGACTCTCTGCTTACGGCTCTCAATTTTCCTGGAAACTACACTTAAGCTTATGCGGATGATGTCGCCGTTCTTTCTGTCGGTTCAAATCTAGGGGCTGTCTGCTCTCAAGCGCAGAGATCCCTGGATTTGATCGATGTCTGGTGCACTAGTAATGGGCTTTCAGTGAATCCTCTAAAAACCACGGTTGTTCTCTTTACGAGAAGGAGAATCATCACTGGCCTGTCCCATCTCGTGCTTAAAGGTGTCACCATCCCTATATCCGATGAAGTCAAATATCTGGGTGTAATCCTTGATAAAAAACTTCGATGGTTCGAAAACTGATAAAGCGCTGTCGACTTTCTGGCAGTGTAAAGGCGTTTTTAGCTTGTCTCCGAAACGGGTCCTTTGGATCTATACGGCCATGATTAGACCGCTACTCTCATACGCATCAGTTGTTTGGTGGAACAGGCTTTTGTGGAAATGTGTTACTGCTTCTTTTGCCATACTCCAAATAACGGCATGTCTCGGCTGCCATCCCTAGCACCCTGAGCTCTGCTCTAGATGCTTTGATGAATTTGGGTTGGGTCTGCCTGCGTCTTTAGTCATGTCGTCTATCGATTCTTGGGTTTCTGGTCAACACAAGATTCGGTGGCGCGATTGCGGTGGATGTAGACAGACCAAACTGCTGCGCCCGGACATTTGCAAAAGGTCAGCATCTTTTCTTTTATCTCTGAGGAGAATCGACTTTAGGCTGCTTGTAGGCGTTCTTTCGGGCCACCAAGCTTTTGCTAAACACTTAAATGTGTTGGGTTTAAGCGACACCACTACCTGTCCTGCTTGCGGTGAGGAGGATGACACAGCAGAACACTTTCTCTGCAGTTGTCCGGCCTATGCTCGCATCAGGTGGCGGATTATCACTGAAGCTCCCTCTCGTTTTTCTTCGAAAGACGGGAAAACTAAGTACATTAATGTAAGGTGTCTGAATGGTAGATTACATGCTTTTATAAAATTCCATATTTTTTTTTCGATGTCAAGATCAGAATTTTGCTCAGATATTACTTGTCCTGGAGTAGAGCAGTTTGATTGTAGTTTTCCAAACGAAATCCAAATTGAAACTATAGTAAGGGTTTGGTCATTTGCACAGCACGATAGCAATTCACATTAAATGTATAGTCAAATAAAATAGATATAAATGGCAACAATTTTTATTTCTCTGAGTGTACTTAAACTTCTTCTGTCAATCACCATATGTCTGTGCCGTGACGGTTATGCTCTTTTAATGGCTCAAGGAGTGGTAAATTAAAACGTTTTAAGGGTCCATTCCACATTTTATGGACAGAAAACTGCAACAAGTTCGTTTCGTAAAACAATCAGTCATAACCTACGATGCCGTTGAAATCCGACTACATCTCCACCAAATCAGTAATCCCCCAAAACCAGTCTATAACTGGTTATGCTTTGCCATAATTCAATATCCTGTGATATCCTTATTTATTTTGTTCATTTCCTCGGAAATAACAAACCAATCATTTGGTCTCCGACCCGATTCGCAACTTAGTAAATTGTAATTATGTTAAACATATATTCTGAATTCATGCGAACATATTCTTCAGATGTCGTCCACCTACATGCATAGGTACAACACCGCGCCGAATGAATGTCGAGCAAACACCGACACCGGAGTTCACTGTTCTGTTGTATAATAAATAAACGAGTGATTTGAAGTCACGTTTCAGCTGCAAATCATTTGTACTACACTGCGCCATATCCGACAAGACGTGAGTCCCATGCATTATAATGGCATCGCCAGGGAGCAATATTCATGCAGAATAGTGGCTCCCCCTCTTCTTCGGAGCTAAGTAGAGTGTTAAATGTGAATTCCGATGGCGAGGCAAGTCATTAATTTCGTACATGGCCTAAACTTTATGGCATTTCGCGTGAAAGCATCGGGTCCGTCGCTTTCCGCTTTCCACTCGTACGCTGAAGTATTAATGGTTCCATACTCTACCATATAGCCGAGTTGATGTTTCCTTCACCCAGAACGACGACGAGGATATCTTGTACATGTTAGACTTACACATATTAATTGTGAGAGATTGCTTAAAGAAGTGAAAAAAAAAACACCATCCTTAAGAAGAAGGGATATCCAAAGGAGCGATATGCCATTTGCTGCCTCACATCAAACGTATCTGGAATTTGTGTCGAATGTGTGTTTAATGCTCTTCGATCGCAATCAAAGAGTGCTTGAAGAAATTTCCAACATCATTAGGGGTTTGAGTTTCAAGTAAGCATGGATGTATGTGTCACAGCTTGTGCATTGTGTGGTGACATCTGTGTGAAACGAGTAGAAGGTGGAGGTGGACGTGTATACTGCTGAAACTGAAAGTCGATAAAGGAGTTACTCGAGGTGTTGTATACCTAAATAAATTTATCTATGTGTTGCGACCTTTACAATTCAGTTGGGAATTCGGTGGATGGTAATTAGGCGCGTGTGAGACGTGTGTACGCTGTTAAGACATTAGCTGAGCTTTGATGCTATAAGCAACGTTCTCTGGTATCTCCCTTGGTTTTTTTTTTTTTTTTGAAAATTGTTAAGCGCACGAGATCCCACAATTCCGGCGACGACAACCCCTTGCCATCGGATAAAAAACGCAAGGCACATAAAGGGGTTTTTTTTAGAGGTTGGTTTTTCTAATAGAGATAAAACTGAAAATTTGTGGTTATATCTGGCAACTCTAATGTCAGTTTGGTTTGCCATTTCATCATGAATAGGTTGACAAATGAACAACGCTTGCAAATCGTGCAAATTTATTTCGAAAATAATGGTTCAGTTCGCGAAGTTTACAGGAAGCTCATATTGGGTTGAATGGCTATGTCAACAAGCAAAATTGCCGCATTTGGAGTGAAGAGAATCCACATGAGACCCTTGAAACGCCATTACATCCACAAAAACCAGAGATGATAGAAGCAAAGAGATACCAAACTTTCCAGTGGAAAACACTCTGCCTACAAGCTAAATTCAAGAAAAATTCCAGAAAATTGACGAATTTACCCATACTATCATATTTTTAAACAAGTATGGGTAAATTCGTCAATTCACCACGATTTCTTCGTCAATCCACCACTTTTTCTCCCGCCGCCTCACCGACCTCGCCAACAAACCAAAAACGAAGATGCCGGAAATAGAATCTAATCCAACACGGAAATGGCCAAAATGAAATTTACACCACAGATAGAATGCATCTAGCAAATGCACTGGAAAGTAGAAACTCGTTCAGCAGATACTAGGTATAAAATAAAGAACTTAAACTGTAAAACAATATTGAAATATTTTGGATTGCTTTGATTTATTAAATAATAAAACAAAACTTAAGAAAACGAGAACTAAATTTGAGTTACACAAATAAAATAACACAATTAGATATAATAATTGCTGTATTAAAAAATAATACATATATTTTTAGGCGATATTCAAACAAATAACTGAGGGAAAATTTTTTTTTATCCTAAAATAATATGAATCTTCACCGAAAATGTAAAGAAACCAGTTTCATACAATCACTGATGTGAATTCTATAATTGAAGATGGAATAAGGCAGGTCGCAAAGCATTCTTTTTTTTAGAATATCCGCTTTCTCTTTTCGCCTAAGGAGAAAAAAAAACCCAGAATTTTTACGCCAAGGTGTTTTTTTAAAATGGATTGAAAAATAAATAATAAAATTTTAAAAAGGAAAATTAAAATAATACGAATTATTTCAAAAAGTTTCTGAACGCCTGGGAAAAGTGAAAGCATTAGTTTATGAGCTCTAATTAAATAAAACAACAACTATAATTTTCTCAAAATGTTTTTTGGTTTCATATTTTTGACGCAGAATTTTGATATTTGATATTAATTTATTTAGTTTAAAACATTTACAAAGATAACAATGAAGTATCTATAATGACGTAAATGTTATCATGAATGATTTATTTATTTATTACAATTAAATATTAAATTTTAAAATTTGATTTAGGTTAGCATGAGCGATATATTTAAATTGAATTTGGTTACAAATGCGTACATTAAAATGATAAAAGAGAAATAGAAAAGTTAACAATTTAGGCAACAACGTTAACAAAAATACTACACTGCAATAATTAATCATTAGTTGAATTCATTTCACGTATTAATACATTTTCTCAATTTGGTTATAGATACATTTAAAGGTACTAAATTTCTGAAAATTCATACCCCATACTGCAAATAAATTAGTAATATGACCTCCAGATTTTTGTGTTTTAGTTAATTGTCATCTGTATAAATGTCTATTTATAGTTACCATAATAAATGATCTATAATTCTGTATTTGAGTAACAAATGCAAGCCTATGCGAAAAGATATGGTTAATTGTTTTATAATGTTTGTCATGTTTACAAAACACGAATGGTGCAAATTGTGTATTAATTTACTGCAATTACTTATACACTGTAATTTAAATTTTTATTACATTTTAATAACTAAATATTACATGTGTTTCCACTTTAATTACTGCAAGTAAAGCTGAATGCATTCACTTTATTTCATTTGACATATAAAATACAATTTTACTGACCTTTACTGAATACATCCCTTGTCATAAATGAGGTGAATATTCAAACATGTTTTTAAAATAGGGTTGTTTGCGACAACGTCAGTGCCAACTGAGAGAAAAAAAAAACAATAAAAGAAGTGACAACTAAAACGTCGGAGGGAAAATATAACTTGGAAGAATATTCCGGCGGGAAGTATTCATTAATGTAAATCTATTATGTAAATCTATTTAAAATTTAGTATAAAGTGTTACGAATTGTTGTTACAGACCAAATTTAATACATATTAAGAAAGTGTTTTAGTGGTAATGTAACCAAATCGAACAATCAGTGCCGCGGATTGTTCTAAGGATATTTAAATAAATGGTAAAATCCAAGGAAAAATTGTTAGCCGCAAGTTGGCTATTGAATGTTTTGTTTGAGTAATTATAGTGAATATAAAGAAACCATTAAGTGGTATTTAATGCGGTTAAGTAAAATGAGTTTTTGAATCGGTGTTTTTTTTTGTTTTTTTAAACCGTATTGTTTACTTTTATGAAGAGAAATGTCAAAATACTTACCACTGATAAATAGGTGCGTCCAGACCAAAAAAATTCGAGTGCTGAATTGATTCTTTTTGCTTCACATATATTCACCGACACGGTGGTCACTGGAAATCGATTACAACAACAACAATGTAAACAAATGGGTTTCGAGGGGCAAAGGAGGTAAGAGTTTGGCATCTCTTTGCTTCTATCATCTCTGACAAAAACTGACTGTTTGGTGTGCTCTATGGGCTGGTGGAGTCATTGGGCCATACTTCTTTCAAAATGATGCTGGAGAGTCAGTAACCTTTAATGGAGACCGGTATAGAGCCATGATAACCGACTATTTTGTTTCCGAATTGGATGGCATGAATGTGGATAAGATGCGGTTCCAACAAGACGGCGCTACATGCCACACAGCGCACGTCACAATTGATTTTTTGAAGGTAACATTCGATGAGCGCATAATTTTTCGGAATGGACCTGTCAATTGGCCACCAAGATCGTGTGATTTGACACCATTGGATTATTTTCTTTGGGCATATGTGAATTCGCTCTACGCCAACAAACCAGAAATGTTAGGGGACTTGGAAGCCAACATTCGTGGCACTATTTCCGACATACAGCCCAAATGCTTGAATAAGTGGTTAAATATTAGACCTCTAGACTTGTCTTTATTCGAACCAGCCCCGAAATCATATTTAAACATTAATGGCAATTTTATCCTTCCAATAAAGCCAAATTGATGAATGGAACGATTTCCTTGTGTTTTATTTCAATTCGAATTTCTATACCTCTAAACACCCTGTATAAATATGGCAACGAATAAAAGGGATAAAAATTCCAATTACTGGAGCCCTCTACAGGGGCTAACGGACAGTGACAATGATAGTGAAATGGACGTCCATGTGTTGCCAAGTAAAACCACTAAAATGAATTTGCCTCCAATTAAACTCCTAAAGAAACCAGCTGAGTATGTCCACACTTTAATGAAAAACATCAGTGTTTGTGATTATTCCATTAAAATAATCTCAATCGGAATAAAAGTCATGTGTCAAAGCATAAATTCTTTTAATATATTTCTTAATAAGTTGAAATCCGAAAACCCTCAATATTGCTTCCCATGACTTGAGAAGTAAAAAAGCTTTAAAATTTGTTTATGCCATACAACTTTATTAAAAAATGAACTGATCCGACTGGAACTTAAGTGCGAAGACATAAACAAATTTATAAACAATATTAAAAATATTCTCAATTTATTTATTTAGTAAAGGGTGATTTTTAAAAGTTAAGTTTTTCAGGCTTTCAGCACTTGTTAGTAATGCCATCCAAACGTCATCTGTCATGTTCAGAGCGAGCGTTATATGACAAAATGTTCAGAGCGAGCGCTATATGGCAACCTTAACGCCATGGTAACCCCAGCAGACCAACTGCAACTACTGACAGGCGCAAGCGATCGTTTTCTTCGCATAAACAATCGCGATGGAAAACCATCATCTACATAACGGTGGTTGCGACCGAAAAATAGAGCCAGTACACGTACACACTGAACTACCATCCTTGGACGGTTTCAACTGCAGCTATGCAAATCTTAAGCATCTACATAACGATGTTTGCGACCGAGAAGTAGAAACTGCATACGTGCGCACAGAGCTAGAATCATTCGATCCATTCAGCCGTAGCTGAGGCGACGATGGAAAATCCCACTGATTAGCGACCGGTGGTTTTTTATGGTCATCGGCAAAAAACAAGCTGTCGATAAGCGAGCAGAGAAGCATCATCATCATTCTTATTTGAGCAGCCGTGCAGAGCAGTTGTGAATTTATACAGTCCACTATTTCTATTTCAATATCATAGTTGTGATTTTTTAATTGTGCGTTTTATTTGGATGAGCTATTGAACAGTCAAATTAAAAAGTTTTCAGTTTACTCTACCATTTAATCATGGAAAGACTTACAAACGAGCAACTATTGCAAATTATTGAAATTTATTATTAAAATTCGAGCACTGTGAAAAATGTGAAAATCTTTTATTGAAAAATTGTGTTCAGCGATGAGGTTTAACGGATACGTTAATAAGCAAAACTGTCGCATCTGTAGTGATGAACAGCCACAAGCCATAAAAGAATCACCGATGAATCCCGAAAAAATGACAGTGTGGTGTGGTTTATGGGATAGTGGCATCATCGGTCCATTTTTCTTCAAAGATGAAGGATAATACTAACCCCGCTAATCTTCGGTCAATTAGTTTGCTTCCGAATATTAGCAAGGTATTTGAGAAGGTTGTTAATAGAGCTCTGCTGAAATGGGTCGAGGACAACAAAATAATCCCGGACAACCAATTCGGTTTCAGGGCGAGGCATGACACTATTCATGCCGCGTCAAAACTGGTTTCCGACATTCAATGGAATAAATGCAAGAACCAATGCACGGGTGCTTGTCTGGTTGACTTTGAAAAGGCCTTCGACACCGTATGGTTAGAGGGGCTTTTCTACAAGTTGATCAGACTGGGTATGCACAAACCCTTGCTATATATAATTTATAATATGCTTATGGAAAAGAAGTTCGTGGTGAAATGTGGCAACGTAACTTCGAGCAGAGTCTATAATATCAAAAACGGTTTGCAACAGGGTGCGGCGAATTCTCCGATCCTGTTTAATATATACACGAGTGATCTGGTACGTTCACTCAGTCATGCTATAGCGTATGCCGACGATTTGGTCGCATACAGATCAGGTCCTAAGATCGAGGTCATCAACATTCTTCTGCAGCGTGACTTCGAGCAAATTAAGGGATATTGCGACGACTGGAAGTTGAAAATCAATTTCCAGAAGACGGAAACAATCCTGTTCAGAACCCCATTGGCTAATGCCACTAGGGATACCAGAAAAAACTGGAAAAAATTGGCCATTATTGGACAGAATGGGCAGGCATTGGCGATGAAAAACGTGGTCAGGTATCTTGGAATCTGGCTCGACCAGTATCTGTATTTTTATAAACATATAGATGCTTGTCTTGCTGGAGCTAAGAAGGCCTTTTCTCTGACAAGAAGACTGTTTCATAGCAGTCAACTTGCTTCTAGGGTTAAGGTCATATGCTACGTGGCCCTTATAAGGCCCATCATCGCTTATGGCTGTCCATTGTGGTTCAATATAGCGCCATCGTATATGGAAAGGATTCGGGTTTTCGAGAGACAATGTCTTAAGACATATCTCGGGTTGTTTCGAACAACTGAATCTGAGTACATAAAATATTATCCCAACACGGCAATATCCTCATTAAGGTGACTCGAAGGCACGTTGCGAGGGCAATGACCAACGATAATAGCCTGATCTTCGGGGCATACTACCCCAATGAAGCACACATGGAGAGAACGCTCCGACCTGGCTTTGTTCCGCCAGAGGCTTTTCTCCATATTGATAAAAAAGGGCTGGTACAGACGAGGGATGGTATCCCGGTACTATACCACCGCTACCGCAGAGCGACTGATAAGCGGCTCACCTACGACAGGGACGTCGCTAATGCTCCCGAGCTCCTTCGGTTTAGTACCGCGATAGGGGGGAGGGATCATATTGATACAGATAAGCAATTCACCGACTATTGGTGGCTTGCGGAAAGAATGGAAGAGGTGGGTATGCCTTTCCAGGTCGGTGCGTTGCCTTAGGTAACTCCTCTTAATTTTAAGTAGTAGTAAGTTTAAGTTGGTTGGTTGTGCTCTGCATGTCGGTGGCAAGGTGTGGTGTTTCTGAGAGGTGACTGACACATTTTGGTGTCAGTGGACTCTCGGTGACGCATGTGCGCTAGGTTGGCGGCTGCTGGGTGCTGCTTATGGTGTTTGGGGATGGGCACCGTTGCCTCTGTAGATGAGGCGGCGAGTGCACATAACCTCCGACTATACTTAGTATTAGTTTTGTAATTTTAAGTAACATTAGTTAGATTTTAAGTTTTTAATGTATAGTCTTAAGTAGTTTTTAGTTCTTAGTTTTAATCAAAAATTAAAATAAAATATAGATGTCAAGTTTTTTAAAAAAATTGTCTTGCTAAAAAAAATATATATTGAAATAAAATAAAATGTATTATTAATTAAGGCCGAAAGGTAATAGTATTAAGTGATATAGTTGAGTTTAGAGCGTCCGCATAAGGACCAGTAACCTAGAATAAGTATCCTGTTAATTATACCCTATCCTAAGGGTATATTAATTTTGACACATAGTTTGTAACACCCCTTAATATTCGTCGTAGACCCATAAAAGTATATATATTTATGATCAGGACCAAATCCTAAGACTATCTAGCAATGTCCGTCCGTCCGTCCGTCCGTCCGTCCGTCCGTACGCAATTTTTAGGACTTTAAATTCAAGCTAGAAAGCTGAAATTTGGACCACATACTCCCTAGGGCTCCGAAATGGTTAAGTGTAAAATTTTTTGGAATACGCCCACTGCCACGCCCACAATTTAGAAAAAACCAATTTAAAGCTACAGATGGACAGATAGAGGGTTATAACCTTCACAAGATATGTAGGCACTGCCCTCCTTTATAAGTTTGTCATATAAAGTTTTTTGCCACGCCTACTTTTTGTGGGCGTTTTTCACTAAAATGCTGTTTTCTTCGATAATTTTCATAGAAACCGAAAAAAAGTGTTTAACAAGATATTTAGCCAATATTTTTTCCAATATATCGCCCATACAAAGTTTTTGGCCACGCCTACTTTTTGGGGGCGTTTTTTCAAAAAATGTTTTTTTTTTTTTCTAAATTTTATAGAATGAAATAAAATGCTATCCATCATCTTCTTAAGGTTTTTTTTGGGGCATATAGGGATAGGGATAGGGTATCATACTGTTCGCTCCAAGCGGACTGTAGCCTTTCCTTATGTTTTTAATTTAGATTTAATCATTTTTGTCTAGTCTATAAGTTTTTTATTGAAAAAATAATAAAAATGAATTTAAAATTAATTTCTTCAAAGATGACCGTGAAAGAAACATTACCGTCAACGGCGAACGATATCGAGCCATGATACGCGACACTTTTTTGCCGCAGTTGGCTGAGTTTAACTTGGTTGACATGTGGTTTCATCAAGAGAGTGCCACATGCTACACAGCTCGTGAAAGAATGGATGAATTTGGTGATCTCTCGAAATGGTCCTATGAGTTGGCCACCAAGAACATGCGACTTAACGCCTTTTGATTATTTCTTGGAGGGTTATGTAAAGTTGGGTAGTCTATGTGGACAAGCCGTACACTACTGAAGCCTTACAGGATAACATAACACGCGTAATTCGTGGAATACATGTCGAAAAAGTGACGCAAAATTGGACCTTCCGAATGGACCATTTGAAACGGAGCCGCGGACAATATTTACATGAAGTTGTCCTTAAAATGTAAATGACAAAGGCCTATTTAACGATTACAATAAAAATTTTAAATATTTGATACAAATTTGAGTGTTTTATTCGATTTTTAAAAATGGACGCTTAAACAATCACCATTTACAATTTGTTTACATCTGACTTTCCTACCATTCCTTACTGTGATACGGCAATTTTGACATTGAGACGAATTTAATTAATGCGGCACAACCATTTTGGAAGAATATTTCACAAAATGGAAAATAGAGCTTAACGCCGATAAGATTCAGGCTATTTTTTTCACTAGAAAAAGATAGATAGTTTCCTCAATATGTTATTCTCTTTCTAAAACAAAAGTATGCATTTACTATGTTATACATAAAAAGATTACATCCGTTAATCATATCTCTGCGCTAATAACCATAACCATAAAACTTTGTTGAGCAAACTGGAAAGAGCTGGATTTCGTGGGTTCATTCTTGATTGGCTTAGGTCATACCTGGAAAATAGGTCGCAAAGAGTGAAGATGGATGATGTAAGGAGTAAAATTATATTCTTTAAGCTGGGTGTACCCCAAGGTTCTGTTCTGGGCCCTATTTTGTTTCTTGTTTATATAAACTCACTATTTTCCCTTAATTTCAGAGGCTCGCCTACTGCTTTTGCAGATGATATAGGTTTTTCGTATGGCGTGAATAGTCCTTTAGATCTAGTCTGTGATATAAACTGGGATTTAAATTTATTAAGAAACTGGTTTGCTGAACATAATTTGGTGCTAAGCACTAAAACCAAAATCATGTTTTTCAGTTTGTCATCCATAAATAGTTTGGATGCGAATGTTTCTTATCACGCACCTGAGTGCTTAAAATACAAACTTTTGAAATGCTTCTGTTCGTCTAGTTCTTCTTTTTATGACGGTGTAAGCTGTAGTGATAAATGCTTTCAAATCGAAATAGTGGATGAATTTAAATACCTAGGGCTTACTATTGACTCTAGAATGAGTTTCTCCAATCATGCTGAAAATCTGAGGAAGTATTTCCGCTGTACACTTAGACATTTCTTTTACTTGCAAATTATCTGCTCATCAATGCTCCTAAAAATAATCTATTATGGCATTTTCTATTCCAAACTGCAGTATGGTATTGCTTGTTGGGGAGGTGTTTATCTAAAAAAAATCCAACCACTTTTAATTCTGCAGAAATATATGATACGAAAAATATGCCGCAAACCTAGTAGATGTCATAGTTTTCCATTGTTCTGTGACCAACAAATTCTTCCAGTTCGTCATCTGTACTGTTTCAAGGTGTTAAAAATGTTTTATATGAAGTCCGGAAATCGTAATTATCGGTTAATTTCGAATTACAATCTACGTGGAAACTCTTCAAATTAAGTATCTGTACCAAACTTTCGCACTACTGCGTATCGTAATTTTTATTCTGTTTCGTCCTACCGATTATATAATATCAATCAGGATGATATCAACGCCTGGAATGCCATTAAAACTTGTTAAGCACTGGCTTTTTAATTTTGACCTTGATGATTTGGAATCTACTCTTTCAGACATTCTGGTTTAATTTTTAAATTTGAAAATGTAATTAGTAAATCTATAAGGAGTTATATGTTCACATATGTACTATTTTTTACATTACAAAGTATTTTGAATTGAAAAGTAACCTGTTCCTTTATTGGTATTTATTTCTATTTATATTGTTTCAAGCTCTTATTTTGATATTTCCTTAAATAATGATTGTTGTATTCAATTTCTTATTTCTTTTTTGGTAACCTATCAATGTAATTTGTTTCAATGGATCACCCCACCCACAATTATTTATTTTTTATATTTGTACTAGCCAATTGATGTGACATTCAACACTATTTTTTTTTACTTAGTATACAAATACAGAATGTCTCTATATTTCTTATATTCTATATTTAAAGTATCTATGAATTTATATTTGTGAACTTTGAATTTTGTACTGAATAAGGAAATAAATTATTATCTAATCTAATCTAATCTAATAATGTAAATTGTGCGATCTATTAGCTAAACATGTAGTGTCGATGTGATTTGAAATGCGATGATGGCTCACAACTACATCCTCTTCCAGTTCTTTCTACGGTTTGGTGGCTATTAAATATGTATTTTTAGCAGTGCTTCTTAATATTGCTCAGCCGCGCCGCAGACAACCTTCAGTGCGATATTCTTTCATCTTTTTATTTATGGAATTTCTTTCTTTCTCAGCATCCATGACGTCCGCCCACAAAATGAAGCAATAACCTCCTCAACTGCCATTTCATTAAGCCACATTCTATAGAGCACACTTTTTTGTCACAATTTGACGAAAATAATCCCTTGTTGATGACTCCTAGCACACAGCGTCGTAACACCACCCTCTCGTTTCGCAAATAATCCTATTCATTGAGAAGAATCTCTCATGAAGAAAATAACTTCAAAGTCTTTCCACTTTTATACAGCACACTCATCGCTGAGGAGACGCGGTGACACCTCAAGTCGCACACACACACTCGCCAGTCAGGTGGAGCTCCTCCAGTGGTTAAGACTTCAGCAGTATCATTTCCATTACCCTTGGAGATGTCTTTCTTATGAAGGTCCTTACATTCAATCCATCATTGCTACGTGGTGGTAATACACCACCCACGCCGCGCTGCCACTGCAACCAGGGATCGTAAATTCCTGCCAAAATTGTAGAAAATGATTTCCCACATAGCAACCGGATGAGAAAAACTTTCTCTACAACTACCCAACACAAGACACTACACTACACGAAAGGAAGATGTTATCTCGTTGACGTTCCCAAGCTATAGGGATCTAACGATATGTCTGCAATGATTTTCCCTTTATGGATCAATCTGATAGGTTTGATTAAGAGACAAGATATGTAACGAAGGTGTAGGTGGATATAGGGTTTTGGATCGGCTCCCATGTCGTAGAGCAGCAATCATCATCAAGAGAGGAAAATTCTAAGAACACCTTTTATAGTTGAGTACGAGTTTCCATTTTAGGTACCTTTTTTTTTTTGTTTATTTTTTTTTTTTTTGGTGCTCTCCATCAGCTCCATGCGAGGACGACACAGATAGAGATAACTTGATTACCATAAACTTGATGGATGTGTGGTAATTTTTAGATTTTTTTATGACTTTTTCGAGTTCCACTTGATGGAAAATTTGAATTTGTACATGGCTGGGGGCCATATCTGTTTTAAGATTTACATTTTATGTTAAGAAGATATTAGCCGCACAACTTCTTTGTTGATTTAGCCAAGCGCAATTATACTAACAAATTTATGTGTTTTATGCGAGTTTAAAAACTAGCGATAATGTCCATCAAGTTTATAAAAAGTAAATGAGTTGCGAAACGTCTTATTTTTTTTTTTAAGTGTTAGTATGCTTAGTGAACCAGTCACTCAATAAAGTGTGGGTGAATTATGGATCAAGATCAGAGTTTCGAGGGTAAAGAAGGAGAAGTTGATGCGATTGTTCACTATGCACAGACACTAACACTTCAAGATATATAAAAATATTTAATTGTATAAGTAGGTGCCCAAATAAGGACCACCTTATAATTTTTCGTTAAAAACCTGCAAACGCCTAAAAGAAAAATACCAAATTGGCCTTAGTTCAGTTATCTACATAAAAACACAACATTTCTTTGTTCAAACACAATTTAGAAGCTATTTTTTTAACATTTTTAACAACCTTACCTTGGGCCTTATTACGAAAAAAATAAAGCGCATACGGAACTTTCTCGATACATGAGATGCGTTTTTGAATCGCAAAATGAATCGAAAATTAATGGTGACAAATTTATTTAAATCACTTTTTAGGTTTTGAAAAATTAGATTTTCTCAAAAACCGCAGATACGATTTTGATGTAATTTCGCACATTGGACACTTTTAACATAGCTGTTGGAACATTTTTTGAGAAAACAAATTTAATTAAAATTTAAGAAAACCGTTATATGAAAAAAATTTCAAAAAAGGAGTAAAATTTGTTTGGGATCGCTTTATTAGTTTTCAATATATTGGCGGTCTTATAAATTACCGTTAATCGAATTTTTTTTTTTTCAAAATCTAACTATGCAGTATTTTTGGCCGCATCCCAAGTATCCTCAGTATAAAAAAAAAAAGAGAAAAATCCTTGGAACCATTTCCTAGAAAAATAGTGATAAGTGATTTTAACAAAAAAAAAAATTGTATGGCTGATACCGTTATTTCAAATGATAAAGCAAAAAATAAAAATCTGCCCCGAGATGTAACCCGAAAAATTTTATATACGAACTCTGAAGCAAATCCGTCGAACCGTTTAGCCATACAGAGCCCGGACAGACAGACAGAAAAAAAGACTGACGGACCCACTTTTTTGGACTTTTCTATAGTCGTAATATCACGCCCCATACTCAGTTTGAGTTCGAAATTTCCGCACGACCGCAATAACTTTCGCTTTAGTATACGAGAAAGTTAAATGGGTAAATTTGTCTTTAATAAATTAATTTAGATTTATTACAGTCCTAGATTATCTGCTTGAGGGAAAAGTGACGGACCCTAAAGTGCATCAGTTATTCTTTGCTGACAATGGAGCCAGAACAGAAGTGATGATCAGACTTCCCTGCAACGAGCACTTGATATTTAAGTAGATGTTTTAGAAGGGAATGGGTATCGTATTAGCCAAAAAAAGACAGAGTATCTGTACTGCCCATTCTCTGACCCAAACCAACCTATTCCAGACATTTATTTCAATGGGGAGAAAAGTTGAAATACCTAGGATCACTGATCAACAGCGAAGCAGCCGTTGATGACGACATCAATCATCGTGTAAACGTAGGGTGGATCAAGTGGCAGGAAAACTCTGCCATCTTATGTGACCGAAAAATGTCCCCTTAGCTGAAGGGAAGGCTCTACACGGCAGTTGTGCGTCCGGTGCTCACGTACGGTTAGTATATGGACAAGTTGACAGTTGACGCACGACAGCAGGAGTAAAAAAGCTTGATCGGATTAGAAGTTCCTGAACCCGAGGAAGCCTTCACGTCAATGAACCCATCTCGAAAAAATTGGAACACGACCGACTCAGTTGGTATTGTCATGTTCAAAGTAGGTATCCTACGAACCCCGTCAAAAAGGCAATGGCAATCAATGCGTAAGAGGCAGGCCTACAAACTCCTGGATCACACAAATGCAGAAACACCAGCATTTGATTGGCCTCAATGATGAAGTGATCCAAAATCAGGATGCCTGCAGATATCTTTTGGGGTCCAACCGGCGAACCCCACAGGCTGACCAGTAGGAATACTGTGAAGTGGGAGGGTTGTGATCCCTGTAATCCTGACCATAATTTCGTCGTTAAATGGAGAGAAGAAAGATTAATTTCGAATAAGGAGATTATAATATAGAATTACATTAAAAGTTAGGATAAGGTAAAATTTAAGTTTGGGTACATCCACCAGGATAATCGAATCCTTCGTCGTCTTCCGTTAGACCGGCGCAAAGTTCATGGTACCGAACACTATAATTTTGACACTGTCTCATATGAATCTTCCATTCGGTCTTCTTTCCATGTATGACATCGTGGCGGTCGCGACGGTTGAAAACGTCACTAAGGAAGAAAGAGGAACATTATCCGATTCTGCATCGGAACTGTTGCTGTCCTGTTGCTCTTGATTTCTTTGTAAAGCTCTTGATCCCAGTGGTGCTCGAAAGATCAATAAACTGACTGAGGTTGGAGTTCATGTGTTGTTGGATGGAAGGCAGTATAGTGTAGTGTCATGTCCTGATGTTTAATATTTACTGACTACGAGTTATAAAGTCAACAAAAGTTGAGTAATTCATATAGCCCTCCTTATCTGCTTTAAGACTGAACCAGCTGGAAGATTGTCCATAAACTCTATTTTTTATCTGTTGCCTTTCAAAATGGCAATGGTGCAATGGCAGTGCCCCTAGTATTCACACATCCAAACTATGGTCACGTTTTCCGCATGCTCATTTGAAATTTGTTGAACTCTTTTTGTTATCTGAGGCGCTAAGACAGTTTGTTGATGGTGCTGGTTGATTCGGCAGCCCTTTTCAGCCATGTTAGATTGATGCACAGAACCTTCTTCTTTTCGAAGTGATCACCGATAATATGTTTGTTCAGCTTTTGGGCTCTTAAGGGATTCATCATTTGCGATATTCGCATGTAGATGTCTGGATGTCTCTTCAAAAACAAAGGTAGCCACTTCCTACCCCCTAGGAACTTAGTATTATTAAAATTTCTGGTAATATTGTTGACGCTACCAAGTGCGGAGACTTGGAACTGCAACATTTTTGGTGTGAGTGGCATGTCTACTTCAACTGAAGATCCTTTTGGACAGATCGCATTCTTGTTCAGGTATGAACGTTGTGGACCTGCCTAGCTTCCTTGTAGATGAACCACTCTTTATATGGTTTCTCAAAGTTCATCTTGGAGTTTTGTAGCGCCTTCAGGCCTCATGCTGTGATAAAAAACCACGTTGTATAGACTTTTTCATATGATGACCATTCTGGCCACTTTATGTTCCCAAATTTGCTCGCCTTTGACATTTTATCTAAAAACAACCCAAAATAGGCAAATTTAAAATGGAAAAGTTCAACGATTTGAAGGTGTACTTATGTACGTGGCCACAAGCACATTTAAAATATAGTTTTTGTTGCTTGTCGGTTATGGGCTTGCCCACTGGGCCTTATTTGGACCACTTATATAGTTTTATTTTCTGTGTAGGTAGGTACCACTCATTTGAATAACGTCTTATTCGCAACACACCGAACTAAAGGCTTTTCGAATAAGAGGTGTCAACAAACGTATTATTTTATGAAGAAATTAGTGAAATGAGAATCTGACTAGGTTATTTTGAAAGAATTTTTTATAATATTTTTAAATATTTGGCCATATTGACTCGGGTACCGCTTCTAGGAATGGCTCTGCAGAGAAGTTTTTTCCAGTATTTTTCAGTATTGTGTATACACGAAAAAGGTGTCTGAAGTTGCATACATGCAATTAATGCGAGTTAAAGCGAGAGGAACGCGCATCGGGAATTAAGCCAGCGTAGAAAGAAGAGAACATATACAGTCTCCCAGCTCAAGGAGATCGAGCAAAGTCTCGCTAATCTGAACAACATGCGCAGGTTTTATAACAAGATCAACAATTGGTTGCCGACTAAAGATCAAAACGTAGGCTCTTCGAAACAGCGAAAGAAACCTAGTCAGCGACGCGCAGGAAAGGGTAGATGTAGGATAGCAGCTTCTAAGCGGGCATCATGTAGCAACAAGGAAACCCACGTCCTGTTAAAATTGGCTCGGCAACTGATCGTTTGAATTTGCAATGGTTTGTTTTTTTATAAATTATTTTGGAGAAAATAGTTCCAAGAGCAGTGGTGTAAACATGCAAGACTGTATTTCTGACATAATAGAGGCTTTTACAGCTATTATAGGAGAACAGGTACCGAATTAAATGAGAACAAATCAAATAAAAATATCTGTCTACCGGCTTTGCACTAGTAGGGTAAGGCAATACTTCGGTTCAAGATTTCAAAAGTCAGGTTTGACTCCTGACTAGTTGGACAAAATGTATTCACTACAGAACTCTTAGGAAAGGAAAGAAAAGGACTTTTTTTTTTATAAAAAGAAAAAGAACATATGGAAAGGATACAAATAAAACCGCGTATTTTATGAGCAGAACCAAGATATAGTTTTAATCCGAAAAGCCAAAGCACGCCCTTGGCTCGCCTTCACCCAATTGGAAAATAGTGTTCCAATTAAGAGGATCTTAGAATATTGTCTTAGTCTTATACAGGGACCAAACAATTAAAAGTATCGATCTAAAACATCTCCGATATCCATACTATCAAGTTTCGCCCTTAAGAACTTATTGATCATGGTTCATGAAGAAGAATTCCAAAAATGTGGCAAGCGTTTCGAGTTTGTGAGGAGAGCCTGGGAGATCTATGCTCAGGCATAGCGATAGTTACTCCATTTGATGTAACAGCTGGTTGGCACGCTGGCATACGCTCGGCTTAGCTCGCCGTATTGGTCGGGGATCTTGCTGCATATCTCGCCCCCACAAAACAAATTTATTATATATTCGTGCCAAAGAAAAAGAAAGAGAAATAATAGGTACACCTTAAGTGCACAGTAGACTGACCAAAAAAAAATGTGCTCGGCATTTGAACAACCAGGTATTAAAAATGCTAGGAATACTTGCACAAAATGATTAAAGAATTACAAAAAGTTTCATATTCTCAGTTCTTGCAAATACATCCTGCTATAGTAGCAGTACCCGCCCAGTATGACGATAGTCCAATAGTATCACACCTTGTCATCAACTTTCCGATAAACAAAACTAAAGAACTTGTCGAAGACCCCTAAACCTAGCCGCGTTTCAACCTCCTTTATATTTCACCGATCTCACCTTTCAATTTCACTCCTTGAATACATTACGAACCAAAATATAATGCATGTATTACACAAAATAAACTTCATCTTGATAAACATCGTATCATTTATTCGATTTTATATAATTCAAGTTAATTAATTTTACTAATAGTATTCCCTGTTTCATAAACACTAAAAAAATTAACTAAAATCTTCTAATTTTCCTCGACGTTGTTGTGCACAAAAACCTCCTCGGATCACATTCATTAGATCTATTCAATTATAGTAGTAATAGTATTTATAGCCACGGAATATACTATTTTATAATTATACCTCTCTTAATCTTAGTTTTAAGTGTGTAACACTTGTAGAATATTTTATATATTTTAGCATTCAATTTACTTTACTTCAAATCGCAATTTAGTTATTATTATTTTAATTTTAATATTTAATATTTCATTTTACTTGCTCTTCGGCATTTTAATGATTACCACGATAAAAAGCACAAATATAAATTTAAGCAAAAAAAATCTACCATACTTCTGATTCATACATACTGTGTCGTGGTCGTATAGGTAGGATTGATGACTGCAAGCGTTGTTTTCTGTTGAATTTCGTTTTTCGTTTCTCGTTCCGTAATTAGCAGAAATGAGATGAGCTTGATGTTTTTGATAAGACAGGAGTGGGGGTTGGATATTGTTGATAGCAGATTATGTTATTCCTGCAATCCATGCCTGATTGGTATTTGGCAGCGGAGTTGCTTGATGAAACAATTCCAATGAGTAAATATGTAGATCTTCGGATTTACTTATTTGATTTGTTGTTTTCCGTGGGAACATGCAGACCGAATGGCTAGCATACGTCCCACTTACAGGCAGATTAGTGTCGGTATGAATGCCAACTTTCGAGCGAGGCAATGAGAAGGGTATTTGTTAACAACCAAAAGCAGTTTGGGAGATTGTCAACTTAATTTGCCCTTCACCGTGTATTTGCACCCGTTAGAGAACTAGTCTGACTATGTCTGAAACTATTTAATTTTATATGATCAGCCACGATCAATTATACTTAAAATGAATTTAAGAAGGTATTGCCTGGTTTATGCACTTCTTTTTCTCTGAAATCTATTGTGTTTCGCGTTAACACAGTGTTCTCACAGGGATATCCGAACTTATGAACTCTAGTAAAAATTAAATTATTTATATAAAGGGTGATTTTTTAGCTGGTTTGGTTTTGGCAACACTGGTTTTGACAGCTGACGTGTGTTTAGTACCTTGTGTCACTGTCAAACAGCTTCAGTTTGGTTTGCAATTTAACCATGGATCGTCTTACAAATGAACAACGCTTGCAAATTATTGAATTTTACTATCAAAATTCGTGCTCGGTTCGAAATGTTCATCGCGCGCTGCTTCCATTTTATGATCGGCATTCTCGACCTTCTGAGCAGTCTATTCGGAAGATTGTGACCAAATTTCGCACCAAATTTACTTTGTTGGACATTAAACCACCAACACGTTTACGTACTGTGCGTATTGAAGAAAATATTGCGGCCGTATCAGCTAGTGTGACAGAAGACCGCGAAATGTCGATTCGGCGCCGTTCCCAGCAGTTAGGCCTTTGTTACAGCACTACGTGGAAAATTTTGCGGAAGGATTTGGGCGTAAAGCCTTTTAAGATACAGCTGGTGCAAGAACTAAAGCCAGCCGACCTACCACAACGCCGAATTTTTGGTGAATGGGCTCTTGGAAAGCTGGCCGAGGATCCGCTTTTTTATCGAAAAATTGTGTTCAGCGATGAGGCTCATTTTTGGTTGAATGGGTACGTAAATAAGCAAAATTGCCGCATTTGGAGTGAAGATCAGCCAGAAGCATTGCAACAGCTACCAATGCATCCCGAAAAAGCCACTGTTTGGTGCGGTTTATGGGCCGGCGGCATCATTGGGCCATATTTCTTCAAAGATGATGCGAATCGCAGCGTTACTGTCAATGGTGAACGCTACCGAGCGATGATAACAAACTTTTTTTTGCCCGAAATGGAAGTTCTTGACTTGCATGATATGTGGTTTCAACAAGACGGTGCCACATGCCACACAGCACGCGAAACAATGGCGCAATTGCGAGGCGAGTTTGGTGAACAGTTAATTTCACGTTTCGGGCCGGTCAATTGGCCGCCTAGATCGTGCGATTTAACACCATTAGATTATTTTTTGTGGGGGTATGCCAAGGGTAATGTGTATAGGGACAAGCCCGCTTCGATTGACGCACTGGAAGCCAACATCCATGCATTCATTCGTGAGATACCGGCCGATATGTGTGAAAGAGTATGCCAAAATTGGACTCAGCGGATGGGCTACCTGAGACGCAGCCGCGGTCAACATTTGCATGAAATTATCTTTAAACATTAAATTGCAAGGTTCAAACTATCGATTCAAATAAATATTTCATTCATTTTTTCGAATTTTTTGTGTTTTTTTTTTCAAAAAAGTTCTAAACCTCTTAAAAAATCACCCGGTATATATATAAACTAAATCGTTTAACACGTTGGTGTTACCGTGTAAAGACGTCACGCTCGTTCGAAGTGTATAGAGAAAGGAAAGTAAAGAAACGCGGAAATAGCTTACATGTTGCAGCGGGATGTACCATCACTATTGACCTCTACGCATTGCGCGTGAAACTACATGAAATATTTAACGCAAACATTGTCTCTATGAACGCAGTAGGAAATACAGGGTGACAATGCAATTATTTTGAAATTGAATGGTGTTTTAAAGCTGAGGTACACTTGTTCACTTAGTATTGCAGCTGCACGTTACAAGTTGTTTCGGTAAATCACTAATCACCTCTCACGGCAATTTTTGTATGCGATTTTCATTCAACACAAATGTAAGGTGTTAGTTTTGATAGTTTGATTTTCTTTTATCGACACGAGGCGCCTAAGCTTGCCTTATATTACAAGTGCTTATTTTTAAGAGTAAGAGGTTCAGTAAAATCCTCTTATTCTCTTATTCCCTTATGGGGTTGAGAACCACTTGATATTTCGATAAGTTTTAGTTAGGGAAACGTTTATTGTGTGTGGACGGTTCATATCGTGGTATCGCCTAGATGGCGCTGTTCGAAATTTGTGATAAATGTGGAAATACGTATAATAATCAGCGCATTGTTTAAGCACTTCGACATGTGAACTCAGCAGACAGGTAAATTGTACGCTCAAGGCGTTAGATAACTAGAAATTGTAAAATAAAATGCTGGGTTTGTAGAGAGAAAAAATCTGTTAGGTATAGAAATTACATTTTCTAAATAAAATGTAATATGTGTTGGATTTCACAAATTTTAGGCAGCACAAAATAGATTCAAATAGTGTTTTGCGTAATATTCGCCTGACAGTACATTTTTCATTTTTTGGTTTGGGGCCCTTTTTCCTGCGGCCGTATCAGGTAGCCAAGAACTCCGCTAAGCGGAAGGTTAACATTGAGTGAACGAGGACGGGGAAGCGGGGCTAGAAGCAGACAAAAAAAAAATTAAAATATCGTCATTTGCTATGCGAATGCAGACGGACTACAGTCGGCGGTAGGAAGAGGATGATCTGAGAAATGTTAGGCATAATCAACTTGTCATCCCGATGACTTGCTGACGTCAGAAAACATGTTGATTTCAGACAGGATGACCACTTTAGGGAAAAATTATGTGTCGTCAGGATGTCAACCAGATGACAAGTTTGGATGACCGGACCGTCTGATTGCACCTTAAGAAACTCCTGAGATTCATATATAAATCTGGCTAGGTAGTTGGAATTCAAAGAGATACCCTGGCATTGGCACAAGTCCACCAATTTACCTTACCCAACAAGCACACACCTCAAATTTATAACGCAAACTCCTGGGCGGATTTAATTCACTTTTGCGTTGAATCAATTTCGCTTTGGGAAGAAAACAGTTCTTTTTTCTCCACCACAAAACGTTAATTGAAATTTAAAAGCAAACAAATATTCATCGACTACGGCATTGAAACTACTAAATTGAGGGTAAAGTGTACTTATGTAAATAAATTCAACTTGGGTCCATGTATAAGTTATTCAATTCATCGTCTGTAGGACTTCCTTCTTCGTCTGATGGGGGCTCCATAAGCATGGATTGGGATAAACAGTCCAAAACTCATAAACTGTGCAAAGATAGATGGAAAAAATAAATAAAATGAACCCTATAAAGAACTGATAAAAAAGGACAATGGGTGGACATTTAACTGAAGTTTGCCCACACACACATACACAGATAATATCCTAACAAAATGACAGCAGCAGGCATTTTGTTTCCTAGCAAACACAACAAGGATGCGCGATTAGAAATTGAAAATATCAGTTCAAGGATATCAGAATCATTCCGCCTCCACCCCACTTCATTCGCTTCGTGGAACAAGTTTGCGTGCGTGTTATTCAATGTCGTCCCATACTCCTTGAACAACTCCCATCGCCAAACTACCTACCTAACTGCGAGTGGAACAAAAGGCTGCGGTTCTTTTTTTTTTATGGAATCTATGGGAATGTCGATTGCTTGAAATTTGAAAATTCCTTAACGCCTACCCAACCCAGCCCAACGTATTGACGCGCCAGCGAAAATCCTTTTCCCGCTGCGAACATCAGAGATATGTATGTCATAGTATGTATGGTATGCCATGTGCACATATGGCATAATGTGGCGCCTTCGCTTGTGTCCTGGACTGGAATTCAATTGCGTGCATGTTACGATAAGATTAACAATTTTTTTGTTTGTTCCCCCCGCCTCTCAGTAACATGAAAGTGAGATAATGGAGTCTGCCAGCGGGTTGTGTTTGATGAGGGATAGGGATTCGAAACAAATAAACAACAAGGAGAATGGCAATGGAGAATTTGATTGAGAGGAAAATTGGAAAACAAGGAATTCGAGAAGGGTTTTGGTTGATTTTGGGATGTTTTTTTTTTTTTTTTGTTTTTTTTTTTCTTAAAATCGAAAAGAACAGCGATGTCAACAGCTAGGCACATCTGATTCTTTTAAATTAAAAGAAAAAAAAAATGTGTTGCTCAAGAAACATTGTTAAGGTTGAGAACGGTTCGGCGTAAAAGGCGGCGACAGATAATGGCAATCGACATAAAACCGCACATTACAAACAAAGCGTTGGATTATTCTGTGTGGATTAATGGGATGCTTTTCAGATATATATGTATTTGCAGATGTTTCAACAGAATACTGTTTGTAAGATTACGGTTGGTGGTGCTGTACAAGGACCTACTAAGATGAGTGAATTTTCAATTCATTCTAAGAAAGGTTTTAAAATCACTGAAAAAGATATCAATATGGCTCTGTCTTTGGAAATCATCAGATGGACATATCTTCAGTCAGATTCTGGAAAATGCCAATACGAGAAGGTAATTCCGGACAATTAAAAATATGAAATCTTCAATCTTGCGGCCGCAAATCATTTTTTTGTTTAGATAAGAAGATAAGCAAGAATATATTTTAATCCTGCAATTGCTTCAAATTCCGAATCAGTTTAGGACACTTAGAAGGCTAAGCAGCACGACTTCAAGAGTGCAATAGCAGGTGTTAAACGCATAAGACCTTGATGTATTAATAAAATTTCTGTATAAACGGTATGTTCTTTCTGTTGAGTGCCGATCTGCCACCCGACGCGTGCACACGCATTTTAAAATCGCTTCTCGGTCAGTTTGCACGTAAAAAAAAACAAACGCTAATCGCGCGCGCGCTGTGCAAAACAACAAACAGCATCAGTGTACAGTGCAGTGATAAAATATTGTGTTTGGGCACTCCATCTGGTCCTACTCCCTATTGTTTGCTGCTGCTTTGCTTTACTATAGCAAGTGCCGTATATTTTTGCGTGCACTTGCTATGGCTGGGTAGGGTATCATTTGGCGAATAGCGGGTCGCGTTCTGTAGATTTTGTTGGTAGACCAAAGCAATTCATTGTATGGGCATAACACCTGCAGTGATTTGTTTTGGCAAGCTGACGTCAGGATCTACACAGTACGGCCTAGCTTAGTCTGCGTCGGAGTTGAGTTTTTTGTGTTTGTTTTCTTTTTTTGTTATGCGTGGGAATTTTAGAGTGGACGTGTGTAACATTCGTGGGTTGAGATCCATTTTTTTTCATTGTACGCCCATGCGATTCACAATAAACCAGAAACACAGGTCAGCATTGATTCTGATCTAACGGAGTTTAGCCTGCCTGGATTTATCTAAGTGCCATTATTCTTTTCTCATCGCGGTCTCGCCGTCTATATACGTAGTGATGTAGCCTACCAACTTCTACTTCAATATGGTCAATGTTCCAATCCGGAATTCAATTTTATTTGGCTAAAATTTCATGTCCGTAGGCAATTAGTTCACTACTATTTTATGTACAGAAGCCCTAACCAGGACAGGCATTCAACTTATAATGAGTTTGATGCACTGTCTGATTCCATAACCAGAATTGTAACCCATTATCCCCGTACTGAAATATCCCTAACAGGATAAAGAATATCAGACCTAAGGAAAACGCGTGGTGTGACTTGAGCTGTAAAGAAGCTATCAGGGCTAAAGAGGTAACTTTTCGGTCATTTAAGGCCAACCCAACTGAGGAAAAAAGTTCAAACGAGCCAGAAATGACTGCAATGCCCACATTAATCGTGTCAAATTCTCCTACGACCAAAAGTTGAGGCAGCAAATACTACAAAGTCCCTCCGGTAGTAAAAAATTTTGATCGTTTGTTAAGAATATTAAAAATTCGGTCTCGTCATCTATCCCGACACTCATTTGCAATGACATCCCAGCTGTCAGCTCTTCGGATAAAGCCAATCTGCTCGCTGCTCATTTTGCAGCTAGCTCAACGCTCCCAGATTGTGCTTTATCTCCCCCAGTACTCGAGCGCATAGAACACTCTATGGGACAAATCCACTTCCGCACCCGTACTGTGGCAAGAGTACTTCAAGATCTCAACATTCACAAATCCGCTGGCCCAGATGGTATTTTCCCTATAGTTCTGAAGAGGTGTTCTTCCACGCTGGCAAAACCACTGCGTAAGCTTTTCTATCTGTCCTATTCTTCAGGGCTCTTTCCGAGAAGATGGAAAACAGCATTTGTCCAGCCCGTCCCAAAAAAGGCGAATCTTCGTCTCTCCGTCCCTTCTTTCAAAGGTCATGGAAACGCTGATAAACCGTCAGCTTATGAAATATCTCGAGTCCCGAAAACTCCTTAATGACCGGCAGTACGGTTTTCGCAACAACAGGTCCACTGGTGATTTGATGACTTATCTAACCGAAAAGTGGAACCAATCTATTTACCATGGTGGTGAAAGCAAGGTCGTTGCGCTTGATATTTCAAAGGCATTTGACAGAGTTTGGCATCAAACTCTCTTGTCGAAAATGCGTGCATTTGGGATCGATGTTACCCTTCTTCAATGGATTAGAAATTACCTTTCGGACCGTTCAATACAAGTTGTTTTGGATGGTTTCAAATCTGCAACTCACCAAATAAATGCTGGTGTTCCCCAAAGCTCCGTTTTGTCTCCGACTCTCTTTCTCATTTTTATAAATGATCTCCTCTCTGTTACTTCTAATTCAATCCATTCCTTTGCTGATGACAGTACCATCAGCTTTACATATTCGTTTCTTGGGCAACGCCTGACAGCATACTTAAATGGGATAAAACAGAGTGGAATTTAATGCTTCCAAAACGCAATGCTGTCTTCTGTCATTAAAGCGAAACCCCAATACTCTGCCATTATCCATGGATGACACTTTCGTCGCTGAAACCGAACGACTTTCCATTCTCGGTATGTGTGTTAATGACAACCTTCGTTGGAACGATCACATATTCGATGTCGCCAAGAACCCTGCGAAATGTCTAGGCTTCCTTAAGCGATGCAAGAAATAGTTCACCCCTTTCTGATCTAGCTAGAATCTACAAGGCGTTTATTCGCCCAAAACTTGAGTATAACGCTCATATCTGGTCTGGTGCACCAAAAACATATTTGGAGCTTCTTGACAGGATCCAAAAATGTGCGGTAAAACTTATTGGCGATCGAGACACCGTCGTAATGTCTCCTGTCTGTCAATGTTTTATCGGTATTTCCACCACAAGTGCTCAAATGAAATAGCTAGTTGCATGGAATACTCTACCCCGCTCTGTTTTTCCTACGCATTATAGTTTACAGACATTTATAACCAACGTGCATCGGTTTCCCCATTCTCTAATCCTTCATTTCCCTAATGCCCGCACTGTGTCACTTCATTATAAGGGTATCCAAAGTCCCTTTAGTGCGTCTTCCGACCTCTTAACCATTTGTAATATTCATTTTTGCTAACCACTTCCAGTCTGTTCATTCAAGAGGTTCTCTCCCACCTTTAAATGCAATTGATAATTTTGTGGATGTTGGTAGAATAGAGTGCTCCATACAAGAAGTTTAAATTGCTCTTTCTTTAGTGAATTTAGATAAAAATTGTGACTTTGAGGGCATCCCACCAATTTTACTTCAAAAGTGTTAAGAAATATGCCTTTTCTGTGCCTCTATATTTGGTGTTTAATTTGTCTCTGCTGACTGTTCAGTTTTTGAAGGTTTGGAAAAATTCATTTTTAAGAGCTATTTTTAAATCCGGATCGAGGCATGAAATTTATTATTATCGTCCAATTTGAACAATTTCGACCATACCAAAGGGGTTTGAAAAACTGATTTATGATCCTCTCTTAAAAAGATACATCTCTCCGGTTTCAATATGGATTTGTGGCTGGTAAATCTGCCACTACAAATGTCTCAATTTTTTGTAACACGGTCTTGAATGTCCTTGAGAAAGAGTTACAGTGTGACGTAATTTATACGGATTTTGCCAAGACTTTTGACAGTGCAAACCACGTCTTACTCATTTCCAAACTTAATAGGTTTGGATTTCATTCCAATGTTCTCGTATGGATTCGCTCTAATCTTACGGATCGTTGGCATTTAGGACGTACTGTCATCACGAGTGTATGTTACGTCTGGAGTCCCACAGGGTAGTCATATGGGTCCTTTAATTTTTCTTCTGTTTATTACTGAAATTCCTGATCTATTTGTGAACTCCCATTTTAAATGTTTGCCGATTATTTGAAAGTGTTCCAACCGATTCAGTCTAAGTATGATTGCATCCTTCTTCAGGAAGATCTTGGAAGACTTTTTATGTGGTGTCAGAATATTGACCTTCGACTCCATGTTTCTAAGTGTCAAAGCATTTCGTTTTGTCGCAGCCTCTTCCCTGTTTTAATAACTCTCCTTTATGGTTGCTAAAGGCAATTCTATGTTGGGTTTTATTGAATTGTAAGGACTTTCAGGATCCTTATACCCTTAAATGTCTGTTCTTTGCGTTTTTCAGGTCTAATCTTGAATATTGTAATTCTATAGTATGGAATCCTTGTTATGAGGTACATTCTAATAGAATTGAAAAGATCCAAAAACGTTTTACTAGGAAACTCCGCTGGAATATTGAATTACCTACGTATGAGACAAGATGCAAACTATTTGGGATCTTACCTCATTTTAGAGGCAATAGTCAATGTTTATTCGGAATTTAATTAATAATCATATCGATTGCACTCTACTTTTATCGTTAATTGGTTTCTATGCTCCTTCAAGCGATTATTTATTATTTTATGTTCCTTATCATAGGGTTATTTATGGTTGTAATGAGCAAATTTCCAGGTGCCTAAGGTGACTGTGATCCTTTAAAAGAAATTTTTTTCAACGCATATTTGGAAGCATGTGCCCGAGATCGCTTTATCTCTTCACGGATCGGGAGCCCGTTAAGTTAGTAAGTATGATGGATGCCTGTCCGTAGATAAAACGAAGTGTATTAATATCAGCATTAGATTCGGTACTTGGAAGTCTTCGGCGACTTTTTTAAGGTCGAACCGGTGAACCACATAGGCGGACCAGGAATGATACCATAAAAGTGACAAATTTACTATCGAACATTGATCCAGGAGCTTCCACTCTAGTGAAAAGTTTTTTGAATGTACACCAGTGTTTTTAATGTATCTCTATCTTGCACACGGGCACGTGGGATCGCTACCCAGCTTAAACTTGAAATATAAACCCTGAAAGCCGATCTTATTTTAACGAAATATCGAAGCCGTTCAATATTTCAGAAAAGCAGAGAATATTTCCACAAGACGATGTAGCTTTCTTTTTTCTTTTCTTTGAAATTTGCGTCCCCATTGAAGAAAAATCGGTATATGTTGTATATAATGCCCAAATCCGCCAAAAAGAAAACCAGTTAAATCCATGTATCTCATTTATAAGTGTGCAAAACCTCGCCTTTGAAAACATGTAATTTAGTAAATTTGACCACTTTTTTTTTAATCTCTTTTAACCATTAATATTTGATAACGTCTCATGGATTAAAGGTGATAGGCGGGGATACTGACCAGAAGTTGCCGATCATTTCTAAAGGAGATGGCTGAGCAGTTCAACATTCACCTGTGCTGGGTGCGGGGGCATAGAGACTTTTCAGTAACTCTCAATCTTGCCTGAAAAAGGTTCTTTAAGCATACAGTTTTCACATTCAAGTAGACTAGTTCGTGACCAGTATTAGGAGGAGTATTTGAAGACAATCCCAGACTAGTTTTGATGTTATCTCAAAGTAGAACTGCCCTGCTGTCAGAGAGAATGTAAATGATTTTATTCGTAATGAATCTGTAAGGACTCTCTCGGATGCAAAGTTCTATTGCACGGATTTCTGCCTGAAATACGGAACTGTTTATATCGTTATAGTGCGAGGACCGTATACTCCCGCTCCAACTCCGTAATTTTTTTTTTGGATCCGTCCGTGTACCATACGTAGGAATCCTTGGCAAATGTTGGTTTGTTCTGTTCCCAGTTTAAGCGTTCTGCGAATGTAACCTTGAAGTTGTTTTGGAAGTTGTAACGTGGCCCGTTATAGGAATAGCTTAAGTTTCATAACTCTCTCCGTTGTGGTCAGTCAAACTTTAAGGCACCTACCATAAGAATACGTAACATTTTTTACATAAGACCTTTTGCTTATGCGAATGTACAGCTCACCTTGCAAAATTATGACAAAATTATAATGCCTTCCAAGACATATGTATGTAGGCGTAGGAACCCTACCTACTTCATTTAATCTTCCTCATTGAATAGCAAAATCTGTCCACAAAAAAAAGAAAAAAAAAATTAGGCTCAATATCAACAGAATATGACACTTAAACATAGGTACATATTTTACATAGGATACGGTACTTAGTAGAAAACGGAGCCACATCATTATAGGGCATTGTGTCCAAAAAGTTTACAACAACAACAACAACAACTGTGTCGTTATGTTCTTCGCTTATTGTTTCGCTATGAGCCATAATAATCTCATCAAGAATTTTCGTCATCAAAACGGCAAGCAAGCGAGTACGAGTAATGTAATTGTCCTTGATACGGCTCCATTACTATAGCAATTAAGCCTCGTTTTCACTTTTGATTAATTAATTATCGTCTGTGAACAGAAATGTTCTCTGCTTGCCTGCCTGCCTGCCTGCCTACGAGAAAGACAGACACTCTTTCGCTTTGGTGTTAAAATGAAATATACCTATACTCAGGGAAGCAGCTGTAAAACACGCCCTTACTACCAGCAGCGTAACATAGGCTTTTAATATCCATTTAAATGGTTGTTGCTGGGTTTTTTTTTTTTTTTGTTTTGTTCTCCTACGATTAAGGTCGGGAGCTCACCAGCCACCACTCGGATGGCTGACAGGCAGCCAACTTGTCTAATTGTTTTCTTGAAATTTCTATTCGCCTTGCCAGTACGTTACCATTCGGATCGGAGTGCCAGAGTGTGTAGCGTCTGAAGCGTAACTGTTCATTATTAGGGGCGGTAGCGAGGAGCGCTTAAAATGCGAATACAGCGCTATCGTCGATTCCTCTGCATATTTCATCGGCTTCCACTTAAGGGTTCTTATTTTACACTTAACAGTCCGTAAATATCTCATTAATTTCTTATGAGTATCTTTTTTGTATTCTTGATTCGTGGCTAGCGCTGCGCTGGTTTGGCAGAGTGGGTTTCTTTCCTTTCGTTACGTTTCGTTTCGACTTTCGAGGGCGGTAATGCTTGGCGAGTAAGATTTACCAACACAAATTTCCCATTCGATTCGAGAGCGCACGAGAGGTGTTCATTCCGTAAGACTTTGCCGGAATCGTGTAAAGTAAAGACGAGGAGATATTAAACGGAGCTGTCATAAAATGTGAAACAATTGTTGGAGCATAAACGTTTTCGGAACGCCAGCGGATTATTTATGCAGATAGGTACCTATTTCTTATTTTTATTGTTTTTCGTTGTTCGTTTCGATATATTTTTTTTTCCATAGATACACATAGATAGATATGTATACCTAACCTACCCAAGGGTAGCATGTCTTGGAAGCGCGTGCAATGGCAATGGTGTTAATAATCCAGCGCATTAGGAACTTTTATGGTTTCCAAATTGTAGGGTGGCAGGTTGGAGTGATATCAATGTTTTATTACCCTTTAAATTTTAATTTGCCTTTATTCGATGTTTGTACGGAGTAAATGGTTTTGTGAAATTTATGGAGAATTTATTTTATTAATCCTTAATGGCTTGTCAGCTATAGCACTCGCAAAACTTACTTACTAATAAAAATACTAATACCTAATACACCTATAAGTGGAAGGTATCTACTTCTAACTTGGTTGAGAAACTTTATAGTAAGAGTTGCAGCATAACTAGGATAGGGTAACCTACGCAGTAGTCACGCTTTTAATGCAGGTCCTGACTTTGGTTAGGGGTTGGTTTTTCGAATAGAGATAGAACTGACATTTTGTGGTCAAATCTGGCTAATGTCATTTATGTTCAGTTTGGTTCATTCATTTCATCATGAACAGGTTGACAAATGAACAACGCTTGCATATCGTGCAAATTTATTTCGAAAATAATGGTTCAGTTTGCGAAACTCCGTTCATTTTATGGTCGACATAATCTTCCATATGAGCAATTAATTCGGTTAACCATCGATCGTTTTCGATAATACGCATCCGCAGGGACGTCGAACAGTGCGCACCGAAGAAACAATTGCCGCTGTAGAGCTAAGTGTTGGAGAGAACCCGAATGAATCGATTCGCCACCGTGCACAGCAATTGGAGCTTTGTCCATCAACTTTATGGAAGATTTTGCACAAAAATCTCTTCTTACGACCTTACAAGATCCAGCTTGTGCAAGAATTAAAGCCGCGAGACCATGCAGTGCGTCGTGATTTTGGTGTATGGGCCGAAAATGAGATTGATATCGATGCTGATTTTCATTGCAAAAATTTGTTCAGTGATGAGGCTCATTTTGGGTTGAATGGCTACGTCATGAAGCAAAACTACCGCATTTGGAGTGAAGACCCTTGAAACGCCATTACATCCACAAAAACTGACTGTTTGGTGTGCTCTATGGGCTGGTGGAGTCATTGGGCCATACTTCTTCCGAAATGATGCTGGAGAGTCAGTTACCGTTAATGGAGACCGGTATAGAGCCATGATAACCGACTATTTTGTTCCCAGATTAGAACATTGGATTAGATGTTGTTCCAACAAGATGGCGCTACATGCCACACAGCGCACGTCACAATCGACTTAATGAAGGAAACATTCGATGAGCGAATAATTTCGCGCAATAGACCTGTCAATTGGCCACCAAGATCTTGTGATTTGACACCATTGGATTATTGTCTTTGGGGATATGTGAAGTCGCTCACCTACGCCAACAAACCAGAAACGTTAGGGGACTGAGGGAAGCCATCATTCGTGGCGTTATTACCGACATACAGCCCCAAATGCTTGAAAAAGTGGTTGAGAATTGGACCTCTAGACTTGTCTTTATTTGAACCAGCCCCGAAATCATATTTAAACATTAATGGCATAAAAATATCCTTCCAATAAAGCCAAATTAAGACGATTTTCTTATGTTGTGCGATGTTCTATAGGGGAGGGTAGTGTACCTTGGACCAAGTGTACCTCGGACCAATAGCTACAACGTGCGCTTACCCTTTTAAAATGACTACTCCCGCCAAAACTATACTTGACATGTTGTTTCATGTCAGCTCAGTTAGTCGCCGCCTTCTCTTCGCAGTAGTTGGACAGAAATTCCCAAGAATTGTTTTCGTGAATGAAAAGTATTTTTTCAGGAATTGTGCTACTCGTGTATGAGCAGCTGGAATGCGCGACTGTTGTTTTTTTTAAATTACAATTGATATTTTTTGTATAGCTGTGAAGTCGGTGAGTTACATTTATTGTATCTAAATAAATTAGAGCCACTTGTATAAAAAAAGAGTGTGTGGTGTACCTTGGTCCATTTTTTTCTGTGTACCATGGACCGGTCCAAGGTACACGAATGCACTTTTTTCTGGTTTGATTTTATTTTACATAATGCTTTTCCTTTTTGAGCACCTACTATGTTGTTTTAAATTTTTATTTAAAGAAATGCCTCGAAGCAAATCTGGTCAAACGCGACCAAAAGTAAATGTTATATCTTTGGAGGGTGCTATAGCAGATGTGATCAATAGAAAGGAAAGTATCAGCAGTGCAGCGATTTCTCACAATGTCTCTAAGACAACTTTACTTCGCCATCAAAAGTCTGCGAATAAGTCATTCACATACTGCTCGAACATAGCCCATAAGCAAATATTTTCCCACGAAGAAGAACTCTTGTTGGTAAATTATCTATCTGCGGCCGCTAAACTACACTATGGACTATCCAAAGCCGAAACAATGAAATTAGCTTTTCGTTATGGACAAGTCAACAGCAAACCTATTCCCCCTTCTTGGTTGAACAAAGAAGCAGCAGGAATAGACTGGATGAATGGATTTTTGAAACGTCATCCCGTTTTATCGCTGAGAAAACCAGAAGCGACCAGCCTTTCAAGTTCAACCAGCTTCAACATGACAAATGTGCAAGCCTTTTTCAATAACCTGAAGGACTGCATTTCTCATTTCACAATTTGTCCCTACAAAATATATAACCTTGATGAGACAGGAAATTCGACAGTTCATGTTCCACCAAAAGTGTTGGCGACTAGAGGCGAAAACCAGGTTGGAAGCATGACCTCAGGAGAGCGTGGCATTAATGTAACAATGATAGCAGCTGTGAGCGCTATAGGCAATCACGTTCCACCGATGCTAATATTTCCTAGAGTTCACTTCAAAGAACATATTCTAAGCGAAGCCCAACAGGTTGTATTGGTGGCGCGAATCCATCGGGTTGGTCAAACGAACAACTTTTCGTTCAATATTTGAAGCACTTCATTGCTCATGTAAAACCATCTTCAGAGGAAAAAGTGTTACTGATTATGGATAATCATGATACGCACATATCAGTCTCGGCCATTATTCTGGCAAGAGAATCTGGAGTTATGCTTCTGACTTTGCCACCACATTGCTCGCATAAAATGCCGCCATTGGACAGGGCAGTGTTTGGTCCATATAAGACATTTTTCAACAAGGCTGCCAGCGAATGGATGCTTATGAACCCAGGTAAGCCCTTGTCAATCTACAACATTGCTTCAACAGTCGGGAAAGCTTATTCAAAAGCTTTTAACCAGCACAACATTATAAAAGGGTTTGAAGTTACTGGGATATCGCCTGTGGACGAGCACATATTTCAAGAAAACGAATTTTTGGGTAAAACGCTGAATTATCTGCGAATGTTGATCCATTAAATGTTGTCTCACTAAATGCCCATAGCCCTTCGCCCGAAATATCTCACACACAGGCTATTACATCGAATTATAAATTCAAGTCACCGGAGTTAATAAAACCATTTCCAAAGGCCCCTCCACGAAAATACCAGGCCAAACGTGGAAGAAAAAAGGGGAAAACAAGGATTCTCACCGGTACCCCGGAAAAAGATGAGGTTGAGGCTAGCACATCAAAAAAATGCAACGGCAGGGCTCGAATGGCCGTGAAGAAGAAAGTGTTAGATGAATCATCTGAAAGTGACGATACCAATGAGCTGTCATCAAAGCCCCGAACACCAAAACCACGAAAAGTGAACAAAATGATGACAGCAGCGAAGCAGACTTTAGCGGACAAGATGACATGACCATTGACGAAATTTTTAGGCTGGCCAAAGCCAAACATTAAGACCATTCAATACGTTTTCTTTATTGTAGCCTGTTAAATTGTTTTCTAGTTTGGTTTGAATAAAGTTTTGTTTAATTTTGCTTAAGATTGCATATTTACTGTGAGCAGTCCAAGGTACACACTGGCTTGGTTCATGGTACACTTACTATGTGTACCTTGGAACATCGAGATGCATTTTTCTTAAACTGCATTTAAACATGACATGAACATTCTAGATAAAATCTGAAATGTGTTTTTGCTATGAAAATATTCCAAGTTTTGGTGCGTAGCCTTTTTAAACTGATAAAGCAATCAAACAAAAAAGAAAAAAATACTTATATAAAATTTGGTCCAAGGTACACTATCCTCCCCTACCTCTAAAAAAACCCCCGTATAATAAACTCTCTTTAATAAATTTTAACGTAAAAAAAATAAGAAAAACACAAAACTTCACTTCACTTAGTTGTCCACTGCTCTGCCCCAAAAATTCTGTAGTCAGCCGTTTTAGGTCTAGAAGTCATCGCCTACATTTTCAATAGGAAATGCTTTTATGTATTGCAGTGAAAACATATAAAGAGGGAAGGTTTCGGACTTCATTATACATTTTTTCAACAAAATCGGTGCTTTTAAGGTGAAGCCATAGCGCACAGCCGTCATATCCTAGGTTTTTGGCCTCAAATCTGTGCTTTTTTCGTGTTTTGAAATATCGACGTTCTTTTTGTTCTTTTAAAATTGTCTCAATTTATATTCAAACATTTTGGCTCTTCAGATTTATTTATCGTTTTAAGTGTTTATTTTTAAATTAAGGGCTTAACTGATATTATAAAAAGTCGACAATGGTTTTCGAGCAAAAAGTAGCTTTCAGCATGGAATTTCCCTAAGATCTATACGTCCCTCAAGGCGATATTTTGGTATGGTGTTGGGGCTTACTATCACCCCAACGGAAGTTTTATCTAGTGAAAGCGAAAATTTAACCCTTAATATCCCACTGGTACCGCCAGGAACCATATTAAAACTTTGTTAAACGAATTTTTTTAAACTTCCCGCTGCCACACTAAAAAAACAAAAACAATGGCCACCGTTTACGCCGGTCAGCACTTGAAAACGAATTATTTGACTCGTGTCTGTTCAGTAAGGTGTCACAACCTCAATTGCAAAGTCGTGGAACAAAAGTTGCTCCGAAATGCGAGTTTTATAACATTAATTTTTTTTAAAGCTCAAAAAAAAGTCAGGCTATTAAGAGTTAAGATTTTGAGATATAACTTCACTTCGAAACTGTTAGACAAGAGTTTATATCCCTTTTTAGACCGGATTGCGCAGAATTTCATGTGATTTCAATTACACCACAAAAAGTTAAATAGTTCTAAAAAAAGAAAAGTGTTTTTGGCTTCTCATTTATAATCAATTTTTCTTATAACAAACAGATTTTGGAGAAAGTATTTTTCCAAACATGTGGGTGCAGTGGCTTAGTGATTATGTTCGTGGGAATGCTAAGCGAGAGTTCGCTGGTTCAAATCCCGACCTGTACCACCTGAAAGTTTTTATTCGCTGTCGCACCTCTTGCGAACGTCTCACAAACATCCAATAGTATAAAATGTCATGAGAAGCTTCTCAAAAATAAATTGCGCACACAATGGTTGAAGAAGCTGGCTTTAGGTCCTGTATGGGCTGTTTACGCCTAATATTTTATATGTTTTATTTGTCCAAACACCAAACTAATATTTGAGTTTCTTTACTAACAAAAACGCTTAATTTATCCAAAATCAGCCTGAAATATTAATAGGCAGACCCAAACCATGGTATGGCTGACCACCGGGAAATGGTCCACTGGGGAACGGTTGCTTCCAAAAAGTGCGAGAAATGGCCGACTACTGGTTGAGGGCTAACTACTAGGTGGCTTTTCCTATTTTGTAAAAAACCTTCAAATGTTTGGTTAGTTAGTTTTCTTTGAATATCAGCAGCTGTTAGTTTTCTCATTTCATGTAATTCTCTTTCAAAAAGTGATTTCTCACATATATTTTGATGACGTGAAATACCGCCAAAATATTGCATTCGATTTTTGGTGAAAATTTTAAGTGAAAATCTAAAAACGTAGTTGTTTAACTTTTGCGTCATAACTTTTGTTTGGACTTATGAATTCAAACGACGCCATTAACATATCTTGCGCTTAGAACTTAGAACTCCGAAGTTGTAGCATCAAGAATAGTTGTACCTCAAATTCGGAAATGTTCTGAATCTATTTGCAGCTCTATACTCGTCACGACAGCAAATTTTTGGACTTAGCTTTAGCCATAACAGTTGAACTCCATGTTCGCCTTACACCATTTACTTCGCTATGTTGTCATCTGGTCTCCTTGGTGTATATAAAATCGAGCGCCAACCAAATCCATCTCCATTTTATTTCAACATCCACTTTTGTTTGTCCAGTCCTTAGCCACAATTTATTGTAGGAAATTGTTTGTGGCCATCGGAACTCTAAGATGTAACGCAGAGCAGTTCCATATTTTGCATGCATATAAATAGCTGATTTAATGTTGGATTCAAACAGTTTTAACTTCGAGCTAAGCGGTATTTTTCTAGGGTTCCACACTTGAGAAAGATTTCCGAATGCACTACGAGAGACTACGCAGGAGGTTGCGCAGTTCAACTATCTGGGTAGTTACCTGTCAGTCGATGGTGGAACACACCTGGATGTCAGATATAAACATTTTTCTATTTCACATTGATAAACATGCAGGATAATTATAAAAAAATTATCTTTATTTCTACTTAAAAATTACAAACAAGAAATCGAACCATTCAGACTATCGATCGGTCCATCGCCATTGCCATCGCTGCTATTCTCCCTATGTTATGGTCGTCGTCGGGCTTTTATTTATCTACATAATTTTGGTCGAAGGTATTTGATAACAACCAATTCATTTTTTTAGTCATAGCCCTCGCAACGTCTTCGTCACACGATCCCCTTGATATGTAGTGAAACGAGGACGGTGGCCCATGTGTTAACATTACTCATTACGCTCAGACTCTGAAATGAATCATAACTTAGCTTATCTACATACATGTGGCTTTATATCTAGGAATATTATATACTGGACAAGAACATATATTAAAATGAATATCCTCTTACCTAGAAACCCGTTCTTATAGTGTTCGCTTCAGATCCGGCTGCTTTCTTCGCAACCTCTGGTATCCCACAAGGCTGCCATCTAAGTCCGCTTCTCTTTATACTTTCTATAAATAATGAGAAGGTCATTAATCACTCGTCCCTCTCTAGGGCTACCAACCCGTGAAGGGTCCCTGCCTGAGACACGGCAGCTTTCTATCATCTGCTATCCCGGAAACGCTGCTTCTAATTGTCTAAACCAAGCGCTCTGGCATCCGCGATGGCTGGGTCTTCCTTGTCGTATCGAACCTTGTGGCTGGGATTCCAAGATCCTCTTGACCGGAGCATTGTTGTCCATTCGCTCGATGTGACCGAGCCCACGATTTTTGCCTCTTCGGAGTACATCCACTTTTTGAACACATCTGGATCATTTTTGATGGGATACCAAATTCGGTCATCGCCACAAAAAGCTCCTGACGATGAATGCTGCCATATGCGGCCTTAAAGTCGATGAGAAGATGGTGTGTCTTGATTTGAAACTCTTTTCCAGGATTTGCCTTAGTGTGAGGATTTGGTCTAGAGTTGATCTGCCGGGCCGGAAGCCACACTGTTACGTGCCGATTAGTGATGTTATAGTGATGCACCAAACCGTCAACCAAGTTTGGGTGGAGGAAAGCATGCCCAATGATGACCCGATCAGGTCCATATGTCCCATCGACAAGAAAGGCGATCCTATGTCTGCAAGAACTATCGAGGCATATCCCTGCTTAATGTCGCATATTAGATCAAATCTTTCTGCAGCACCCTAAGACTCTAGTCTTTTTTTATTCGAAAATTTGTTGATTTGGTGCCTCGAAAGCGCAACCAGAAATCTCCCCGAATATATCTTATCCATGCTCACCCTATAATATATAGAGAGAGCTAAATTTCCGTTCGCATGTTCTTGACATAATTCATAAAGCCTACTTGATTTTGTTTAACGTTGGTCCAAGGACTTCTCCAACCCTCACGTGACCAGATGTGACATTTCCTCTGTGTAGTCGGGAAGTGGACGAATACGCCATTCATGTGCTATCGCCCTTTTAGCGAGTTGGTGTAACCACGATCAAGAATATACAGAGTCGTTTTCTTCAATTTGCTCTTCAAGGTTTACTCTGGTACGATCCTATTAATCCCGACTCAATCTTAAAAACTTGAATACCCTTGTAGAGCACAGGGAAGTAGCAGCTCTCACCTTCTGATCTCATCTTTATTTACTTCAGATCTTTTTTCTTCAACACTAAACACCGTAATTAACGATGTCCTCCTATTTTCTCTCTACCGACGTAGCGCTACTAACGGGTGATCCAAGTAGAGATACTTTTTTCAATAGCCTTTTTTGACAGATCACGTGTGAGTCGTGTCATGCAGTCATGTTATTTCGTTTAGTATTGTTTGGCATTTCATAATGGAAAGACTTACGCGTGAACAACGTTTACAATTTGTTCAACTTTATTATGAAAATTCACGTTCTGTGAAGAATGTGTTTCGTGCACTTCGCTCAACTTATGGTCAACATAATCGGCCTACTGAGCGTACTATTCGCAACACCATCACCCATTTTGAGACCCAGCATTCATTATTGGATAATATTCGACCGAATAGACCACGTCCAGCACGCTGTGAAGAAAATATAGCGGCCGTAGCTGAGAGTGTACACGAAGACCGTAGAGAGTCGGACTGACGTATGGAACGACTTGGCGCATTTTACGTCAAGATCTTAAATTGAAAGCGTACAAAATACAGGTTGTGCAACAACTGAAGCCGCTCGACCTTCCCAAGCGACATCGCTTCGCTCTATGGGCTCTTGAAAAGTTCCAAGAAGATCCGACGTTTTCGAGGCAAATTTTGTTTAGCGATGAAGCCCATTTCTGGCTCAATGGGTATGTAAACAAACAAAATTGCCGCATTTGGGACGAAGAGCAACCTGAAGAGATTGAAGAACTGCCACTTCACCCAGAAAAAACAACGGTTTGGTGTGGTTTGTGGGCCGGTGGAATCATCTGTCCATATTTCTTTAAAAATTATGCCGGTGCGAACGTAACCGTCATTTGATGCCTGAAATTGAAGCTCGTGATCTCGGCGACATTTGGTTTCAGCAAGACGGCGCCACTTCCCACACATCGCATCAATCAATGGACTTATTGAGAGAACATTTCGGTGAGCACATTATTTCACGTTTTGGGCCGGTCGATTGGCCACCAAGATCGTGTGATATCACACCGTTAGACTTTTTCCTGTGGGGATATGTAAAGTCAAAAGCTTATGCCGACAAACCCGCTTCGATTCAGGCCTTGGAGGAAAACATCACGCGTGTCATTCGCCAGTTACCAGTCGAAATGCTCGAACGAGTGATCGAAAATTGGACTCAACGGATGGACCATCTGCGACGTAGCAACGGCCAACATTTGATAGACATAATCTTCAAAAAATAAATGCCAAAGAATGTTCTTTCAAATGATAATAAACATTCTCCATTAAATTTGAATTTTCTGTGTTTTTTTCTTTAAAAAGTAGGGAACCTCGAAATGGATCACCCTTTATTATGGCTCCAACAAACCAATCTCAGCGAATGCAGCGAAAGGTCTTTGATTTCAACTGCATCACTGCCTGTCTGAAACTCGATCTCGTTCCCAATTTCCCCCTACAAACCATAGGGGGAAATATGCTCCCAAATATGTACATCCAACCACAAGTGTGTCCTTTAAGTACAACAAAAATCATCGCTCATCCATCGCAACGAACTGATTTCATTAATTGAAAATTAAAGTTTAACCACAATCACAACCGCAATATGTCTTAAAACTTAACCAAAAAAAAAAAATGTGTTAAACAATTTTCCACTAATCTCCATATTGCATTTTAACTGCATTGTGATTGAAATTTGAGTATATTAAGCTGCACATCGATTGAGTGGCTTGCTTGTTGGCTTATTACATAATATTATCAATTAAAAATGTGTTATTCAATATAAACGTTTAAATAATATGAATTCCAATTGAAGCGCCGATTAATTTGGTTAATTGATTTAAAAAATAAATAAATTATAATCAACTAATATATATCAAGAACAGCTACATTTTTTTGTTCTGTTTAATTTTACACACATTTGACACGGTGTGTTGTGTTAAGTTCATTATTATTATTATAAGTCACACCTCGGAATGAAAAAAAAATGCATTTTATATTCACCTGGATAGCAACATAAGTATCCTCATTATGGAACAACATAAAAAAAAAATCGCGCATGAATTTATAAATTGATGCAACTTTTACAAAATTAATTAAAGACTATTATAAATCATTATGATGAGCAAATTGTTGCTTATTTAATGAATTTCGCTACAAATTAAGTTGCCCATAAGTAAATTGCTGTTGGATGGTTGAATTCGGATTAAATTTTTTTTTTATTTCGCCAACCAATTTTGTTCAAATTAAGTAGGCAATTATTAAACACACATTTTGCAACATGTGTCCACACAGACGGAAATTTTTTCCAAGAATTACCTACTCACTTAGGCGGCGCTATAGTCCGGAGTGGACCTGGGCCTCAACCAATAAGCCTCTCCAATTAGCGCGGTCTTTGGCTAACTGCCTCCAGTTGGTTGGCACCTAAGGCGAGACCTTGCTGTTCATTCGCTGTACATGTCCCAGCCATCTCAAAAGTCAAATTTTTTTGACCAGGTCGATGCCGCTTCGTTGAATCGTCTCCACCATCTAAGGAAGAATTTTTCTCTCAAACCACAAAGAATATCTTCATCCGCTTTAGATGGAGTCCATGCTTCAGAACCATAAAGCAGGACTGGGATTATGAGAGATCGGAAGAGTTTTTCACTACAAAGTTGCCTTCTTAGCCCAAAGAAACAGCGACTGGCTAGCCTTATTCTTCGTTTGATTTCAGATGCGTTGTCGTTTTCAGATGTGATGGCAGACCCGAGGTAGACTACCTCAATGTTTTAGTTGTCGATTGTGGCATTCTGGCCGATTCGTCGATGTTGGGTGTCCCTTCTTGTTGAAATCATATACTTTGGTTTGCCCATTTTTGCCGCTTCTGTTCCTATACTCGCAAATACATCAGTGCAAGCTTGCAGTGTTCTACCAATGATATCAATATCGTCGGCATATTTAAGTAATTTGAAGGGTCGTACCTCTTGTGTAAAGAAGTCAGACGACCAACCCGTCGCCTTGCCAGAATCTTTTTTTGTTATCAAAGGTCTTGGTCTTAACCGACCTTGATGCAGCAGCAGGACGAGTTTGGCAGGGATGCCAAAATTAGATATGGCCTAATACAGCTCGTCTCTATAGATGCTGTCATACGCGGCCTTAAAATCAATAAAAAGGTGGTGGGTATCGATACAGACTTGTTGGGTTTTTTTTAAGAATCTGCCGAAGTGTGAATATTTGGTGACTAAAACCGCACTGATAGGATCCAATCAGATCGTTGGCAAATGGTTTCGGGCACTCGCACAATGCAGCAGCAAAGTTCATAAAGGGTGATCCATTTCGAGGTTCCCTACTTTTTTAAAGAAAAAAACACAGAAAATTCAAATTTAATGGAGAATGTTTATTATCATTTGAAAGAACATTCTTTGGCATTTATTTTTTGAAGATTATGTCTATCAAATTTTGGCCGTTGCTACGTCGCAGATGGTCCATCCGTTGAGTCCAATTTTCGATCACTCGTTCGAGCATTTCGACTGGTAACTGGCGAATGACATGCGTGATGTTTTCCTCCAAGGCCTGAATCGAAGCGGGTTTGTCGGCATAAGCTTTTGACTTTACATATCCCCACAGGAAAAAGTCTAACGGTGTGATATCACACGATCTTGGTGGCCAATCGACCGAAATGTTCTCTCAATAAGTCCATTGATTGATGCGATGTGTGGGAAGTGGCGCCGTCTTCCTGAAACCAAATGTCGCCGAGATCATGAGCTTCAATTTCAGGCATCAAATAGTCGGTTATCATGGCACGATAACGGTCGCCATTGACGGTTACGTTCGCACCGGCATAATTTTTAAAGAAATATGGACCGATGATTCCACCGGCCCACACCCACAAACCACACCAAACCGTTGTTTCTGGATGAAGTGGCAGTTCTTCAATCTCTTCAGGTTGCTCTTCGACCCAAATGCGGCAATTTTGTTTGTTTACATACCCATTGAGCCAGAAATGGGCCTCATCGCTAAACAAAATTTGCCTTGAAAACGTCGGATCTTCTTGGAACTTTTCAAGAGCCCATAGAGCGAAGCGATGTCGCTTGGGAAGGTCGAGCGGCTTCAGTTGTTGCACAAGCTGTATTTTGTACGCTTTCAATTTAAGATCTTGACGTAAAATGCGCCAAGTCGTTCCATACGTCAGTCCGAGTTGCTGCAAACGGCGCCGAATCGACTCTCTACGGTCTTCGTGTACACTCTCAGCTACGGCCGCTATATTTTCTTCACAGCGTGCTGGACGTGGTCTATTCGGTCGAATATTATCCAATAATGAATGGACGGACATTGCTAGATAGTCTTAGGATTTGGTCCTGATCATAAATATATATACTTTTATGGGTCTACGGCGAATATTAAGGGGTGTTACAAAGTATGTGTCAAAATTAATATACCCTTAGGATAGAGTATATAAACAACCAGAAAAATTTAATCATGCAAATCCCATCTGATTGTAGTTTGACTTTCTAAAACCCTTTTTTTTCCATAAAATATATCCTTTATTGTAATCGCTTTCTAAAGCAATGATCACATAAATAGTTTTAGTTATGGAGTGACGTGATCTTAAGTGATGATATAGGCTGAGACGCGAGAAATTACGGCGGTTGCTTATGGAATGATAGGTAAAGCAACCTAGGTGTACCGTAACGGGGTCTGTCATAACAGCAGACAGCAAAACGTCTGCTCCTCGTACATGTGAGCATTTCCTTTTCATTCGGCAAGATAATTATTTTGGGAGTAGGATAGTGACAATAAGAGCATCCTAATTATAATATTATTCGTAATTACGAAATTGAAGTTAGTAAGATTTCCTTTGTTCATCTCCTTAGTGGCTCGCTCTTACAACGACAATTTTTATTAAGAGAGAATATTGTGTCTATTCTTTAATACCGCTTCGTTAATAAAATCTATACATATGTTCATGCTTGAATTTAAAACAAAACAATTATTTTATTTGATGATATGATTTGATTATTGAGTTTTTGGCGATAAGTGGTGTGAAGGGGAAATTTAGTAGAAGTAGGCAAGGCGTTACATGGATATTTAGGGGCTACTCAATATTATTTATAACCGGCATATGGTAGCCAAGGAGCTGCTAATCAAGTCAGCAGTTAGGGTGGGTATAGCCGAAGACACGGTGGTCTTACCAATCACCGGAGGTCAATCACATCTAACCATAACCTTTCTACCTTTTTCTTGAATTTTACAAAATTAGTATACCTCATCTCTCATGATGTGGGCCATTCATTAAGGGATCTTCTTTTCTTAGAAATTTCTTTCCTTTAACATTTTACAGTAATCTTAGTGGTTACAACAATTCTTCTTTCTAATTTGGGATTTGGCACATTTAGATGTTTTATTTTTTTTTTTTTTGTCACTTTAAAGTGACATCCGCACTCTCAAGGTAGCAAATAGCTACATTGGCACGAATTATATTTTGTAACGAGGATAAGTAGCAGGACCATTCAGCGTGTCACCATCTGCTACACGGGTCAACTACACCCACACTCCCGATCTCAATTACAGGTTTTTTCCTTAAAGAAAACAGATTACAATTTTGTTACTGCATTTTAGCAAATTCTCAACACATTAAAAGAAATTTCAAAGATCAAAACAAGACCTCCACGATAACACTTATCATTAAGAACTTTTTTTCGAAGCTCTAAGACCTAGAGAAACCCAAGAAAAAAAAGCAGAACGAGTTACCAAACGGACATTGGTAACTCTGAATGCACATCAATTAAATCCCATGTGTGCTGAATAAGACGTGGTGGATCTACGTCAGATGCAATTGGAAATTCACTGAAGGGTAAACACCTTGTGAGGGGGTACTTTCAATTTAGTATGGTGCAAAAATATGTCACGCTACTGATTTTGAAAAAGCTTCCCCATAAGACGTGTACTGCCAATTTATGTTGGACAGAGTATAAGCTTAAGTAGAGCATAAACAACAGCGGTGCCATAAACTGCCCGAAAGGTCCATTTGGCCCACTCTTTTTTTGTGGTTTGGTACTGAGACAATTCAAAATCTAAATTTTGTATATTCTACTTCATATGGATTTATTCTTATAAAACATTTACGATGTTGCACAGGCAGGCTAAAAAATTATGTGAGGACAGCAGTATCTTAACTGGAGTTCAACAAGGCTGCTGGACCGGAAGGTCTAACCGTCGAACTCAAAAAAGAACATACATAACTCATATCCAAGATTTGTTCGGCAGAATGTATGCCTTATAAATGGAACCTCAGCATCGTTTGTCCATAAGAAAAACCCTTGTTAAAAACCCGACTCTATGAGTGCGGTTTAGGGTCGGTAAGTCCACAATTTTCTTCAGGATCTGCCACCAAAAGAGTTCAGCACGATACGAGGCGGTAATTGGAGATGCTTCTTGTAAAAGACCTAAGTAAGCTCGGTTTTTTACGCGAGTCAACGACGGGTCAAATCGAATTAAGATTTTCCGGTTCAGTTTCAAAAACTTTGTGCATTTGTAAATAAATGGCAGACGGTGTCAAAATCTGCTGATATTTCCCATTAAGATCGGATACGAGAGTAACGGTTACCTTCGGTCACACAAATGTTCATATTCTTCGTTCATAAATCATCTCTTTGGCAGAACGTTACAATTTAAGCTAGCTACTCTAAAATGAATCGATTTCATCGCTATGTGTGCATTTTTCAAATCGTAATCCGTGTTGGACGGAGGTCAGTTGGAATGCAAAGTTGCTCAATGTATTCCGAATCGATAACATCATCCTGAAAGCAGCAGCAACGAATCATTAGAATATTTGATGAGCAGCTGGAAAATTGCTGCGATTACGATTTGTTTTTGCTCACGGAGCGGAGTGAAGCAGCACACCATGAGCATGATAAATGACCAAAATCACGAGGACGGATGTGTTGCAAATCTACTGAAAAGGGTTCTTTTATTTTCCACAGAAACCTCACCGCACCAACAAGTCGTGAGGGCGATGTAGAGAGGGCGTGTGATCAAGAAGTGAAATTGCCAGAAATGCGAATGAGGAATTACACAGCACTTTTACGGACAAAGAGAGTGAGAGAGAGAGAGACGACAATGCTATTAGGTATACATTTGAATAGATTTTCGATTAAAGTGTTTGTCAGTCAACAGCTCTATATGGTTCTGACATGTGACTCCGTGGGATTTTTCCATCGCAATTTTTCGGGGGGAAAAGAAAATAAATCAAGATACTTTCCGGATGAGCAGCGCAGGAAAGATTTGTGCAAGATGGAGGAGATTATTGCTTGTTTGCGTAGTCATTTCCCATCTTTCAGCAGATATCATTGATTTATGAACGTTTTTCTTATAACTGTGGAATGTTCAACATCCGCAGGATAGTTATCTCATCGATTGTGATTGAAATTTTCTGTGTGTCTTAGGTATAGTGGAGGATACATACAAATACACACTGCCTACCTACATCGAAGCTCAATTAATCAATAAAGTGTGCCTTGTCTTTGGAAAGATCCCAAGCCTGATAAATATCAGGACAGACAACCTTCACTGCGGCATTGCCATAAGTAACATTGGTATCACCTACCTACCTAGCTACTGCAGTGAAAAACAAATAAATCGACTCTGACATTGATTATATGCATGGCGTGAGCTGGGGCTATGGCATCTATCTATACGCCTCTAGGCAGTCTCCTAAAAAAATCTGCGTACACCACACAATAGCTCACCATGAAATCACCATAAAATTTGGATGAGAGCACTTACAAAACCCAGAGTTTGTTGTGTACACACGTCATGAAAAAGGATTCAACCCAAAAGGCTATAGCCGGCAATTTTACGCCATCCCATGTGGGCACTATCAGCAAAATTGCTGTTGCGTTGCGTCATGTCCCTGCGCCTGTCCGACTTGCATAAATCCAACACAGGGGATGGTTTATGCAAACACTGGCTTTATGCTGCTCTGTGTTGGGTACGAAAAAAAAAAAAAAAAAAAACTATTTGCCTGCATGGAGGATGTAAATTCTCTCGGCGGCAAGAACGTGCGGGACGTGTTTCGTTTCATTACAAATGGGTGACATGTAAGCGAGAGTGTGGACACATCGACTAAAACTTTAGTAAATCCAAGCCGCCTACAATGTCTAGGCGCTCGTACTGTTCGTTTCGGTGCCAAAAAGTTTGTTCATGCAAACATTCAAAAGGAAAGCACTCATTCCGAAGAGTCAGTGAAAATGTTATCCTTTAGACAGGACACTGTCACCGTTGCACCGCTGGAGACATCCATTAATCTATCAGTATACCGAAGGCGGTTTTGCAGCAGTCGATCCTTGGCTCTTCACTGCAATCAACGAAGCTTTGGGGTGGTAAGATTAATCGTCATGAAGGGTGCGAAAAACAAGAGACATGCACAGAACAGTTGTGGCATAGCAAATAGATTTATTGTGAACTCACAAGTTGTCTGCATGGCAAACACAGTTGAACTTGTACGTTATGAATAGAATTGCAGATCAAATCGTTGCCTTGGACTCATCCTTCTAAGTGCTCCTAACCATGGAAAGTTTCATTGACGAAGGCGCATTGACTTTTTGTGCACATCAATTGGGCGAAAATGCGGAAAATTGGTTTTGGTTTCAAGTGCACATTGCCCATTGCCCATTGGAAGGGAACAGACCAGGGGAACAATTTAAGAAGCAATGAGGAAATGTCAATAGGGCCTGAGCATTGAGATGATGAACTTTGACGCTGTTGCATGAGAAAGGAGTTTTCCCTTAAAATTGTAGTGTTTGAAGGCATCCACTTTTTTGTCCAAAAAACTTTTTCTTTTTGGAAAATGGAATAAAACAAAGATGATTTTTTTTAATTGACATGAAATTCACTTTTTTTCGAAAGATATTATAATATGATTTCCAACATTTGTGGCCGTATATCGTCAATAACGCGGCGAATGTTGTCCTCCAAGTGGTCAATCGGTGTAGACTAGCGACTTCACATAGCCCCACAGAAAATAGTCAAGCGGTGCAAAATCGCACGATATTGGTGGCAAATTCACGGGTCCGTAACGTGAATTTTGGCACGAGCTGTGTGACATATTCCGCCGTCTTGTTGAAACCACAGCTCCTGCACATCATGGTTGTTCAATTGATGAACGAAAAAGTCAGTAATCGTGGCCCTATAGCGCTCACCATTGACTGAAACGTTCTGGCCAGCATCGTTTTTAACAAGTACGGACCAAACAGTCAGTTTTTGTGGATATAACAACATAGACTTGAGGATTATCATCACTCCAAATACGGCAGTTTTATTTATTGACGTATCCATTCAACTATAGGGTCCGCCAAATAACATTTTTTTTGAAACAGGGCGCAAACCGTCGAGTGTAGCTTCGGCTGTGTGGCACGTAGCGCCGTCCTGTTGAAACCAAATGCTGCCAATATCCTCCTCTTCAATTTTTGTGAACAAAAATTCGTTCAACATGGCCAGATAACGGCCAGTCGCCATTGATTGTAACGGCCACTCCTTGCTCATTAAAAAAAAAATGAAAAATGGCCCAATTATGCCGCAATATTTCCCAGCATTGTTCAAGCGTATACACAACCATATACGTTCAGCGGAAGGATAATACTAATTATCTGTCAAATCAGACATGAGCAAAGTGTTACCATTCGCGAAATAAGCACTAGTTCAAAAAAAAAGTTAGATGGCGGACCCTTTAAAAGTGAGCTTCATCGCTAAACAAAATTTGCTTATGAAAATTGGATTCAACGGCAATCTTGTTTTTGGCCCATTCAACGAATCTACGCCTTGCTAGGTGATCCTGAGGGTACAATTCTTGACCGAGTTGGATTTAGTAACCATGCACCAAGATCTTTCCTCAAAATCTTCCATGTGTCCATCCAACATATCCAATTCCTGTGCACGATGGCGGATCGACTGATTCGGGTCTTCCTCTACGCTCCGCTCAACAGCAGCAATGACTTCTTCTGTCCCCACTGTACGACGTCTCTGTGGATACGTATTTTCATTTAAAGTAAACGTGGTGCGACACGTTCCATAGTTTATCGAATTAATCGATCTGAAGAACGATTATATTGACCGTAAAATGGAGGTGGTGCGCGATTTTCAAATTAAATTTGCACAATTTGGAAGCATTGTTCAGGTGTCAGTCTATTCATGTTGAAATGCCAAACCAAACTAAAGAGAAATCACTTGACAGCTGACAAAATGGCTGCCAATTAAAATAGTGTTGCCAACTTGTTGCATAACTGTAAGACAACACCCTTTGGTTTAATATAAAAGAACCAAGTACAAGGTGGCGCAAAAATAACCTTCCGATGTTTTTTGGCTGTAATTTAAAAAAAACAATGAAAACCTTTGATTCTTCTTGTGGATTATTTTTATTTGGTCTTTTAATTTTTTTTACATTGACTTGATGTTATGTAAATGGCCGCCGCTACAGTTGATTGTCATTTGAGCCTTTTTTATGGCATTTTCCATCACTTTGGCCAAAACTTCCGGCGATAGGTCCTCACATTCTTGACGGATATTGTCTTTAAGAGCTGCAAGAGTCTGAGGCTTGTTGACATAAACCCGCGACTTCAAAAAGCCCCACAAAAAGCAGGCTGGAGCGGTCAAATCAGGCGATCTTGCTGGCCAGTGCAAATCGACCAAAAAAGGGAGATTAGGCGCCTGGGAAATGCATCCTTCAGCATATCGGTTGTGGCACGTGCAGTGTGTGCCGTTGCACCGTCCTGTTGGAACCACATGTTTTCCAATCCCAATTCATCAAGTTGCGGCAAAAAGAACTCGTTGATCATTGCTCTGTAGCGCTCACCATTCACAGTAACCGTTTGGCCCGCGACGTCTTCGAAGAAAAAAGGTCCGATGACTCCTCCAGCAAAAACAGCATACCATACAGTGACTTTGAGCGGGTGTAATGGCTCTTCGTGGGTTACACGCGGATTTTCAGTGTCCCAGAAGCGTAAATTTTGCTTATTTACGAACCCGCTATGATGGAAATGGGTCTCATCACTCATGATTATTTTTGATGAAAAATCATCTTGCTCTTGGTGGTGATTAAGGATGGCTTGAGCGTATGTTAGACGCGATTGGCGGTCAGCAGCTAACAGCTGATGCACCGTCTGGACTTTGTACGGAAACATCTTCAAATCTTGTACCAAAATTCGCTGTAAAGACCGTCGACTGATACCCATTTGCGTGGCACGTCGTCTGGTCGATGTCGACGGCGCTTCCATGACATCTTCGGCTACAGCAGCAATATTCTCTGCAGAACGGCTACTCCGGGGTCTGCCACGCCTGACAGCATCTCGTGTTGTGCCAGTCTCTTCGAGGCGAGCGGCTAAACGTCGCAGTGCTTCACCAGTAGGCGTTGGACGGCTAGGAAATCTGCGACGAAATTCACGTTGTGCCAAAGTCACCGACCGATTATTGCTCAAATAAATAGTCACCAATATTCCGCGGTCTGGAGCAGTGTAGCGTAACATTGTTTATTAACGTGTATTTCGCATGTGTTTACTACACAAATGTCAAAACAGAACTGACATTAGGGGCCAATCGCAAAATTTATAGCATTTTCTGATAGGAGGATTACTTTTGCGCCACCTTGTAGGTTAGGCTAGGTTAGCTTAACCCTTAACCCGTGTACTGTAAATTTGTAAGTTATCGCGTACGTGGGTATTCAGTGCCCTAAAAGTGAGTATAGAAGAAGATTAAATTTTTAAATTGAAATCAGAGATAAAACCTTTTTTTTATTTAAACCCAAATTATAAAAATTAAATTTCAAAAATAGTAACACAACTTTTGAAAAGTTGTATTGAACTGGTCCACATTCCGCTGTTATGGAGAGAAGTGAAAGTGGTTTTCATACCCAAAGCTGGCAAATATTCCCATGTCACTCCAAAAGATCTCAGACCCATCAGTCTATCATCATTTCTCCTAAAAACTCTAGAAAGATTGATAGATATCCATATTCGTACCAACATTGACAAAAGGCTGCTGTCTACCTCCCAACATGCCTATTGCAAAGGCAGATCTGTAGAAACAGCCCTACACTCGTTAGTACGTTCAATTGAATATTCACTTCACCATAAGGAGTATACAATGGTAACCTTCCTCGATATAGAAGGCGCCTTTAACAACGACAATACATCCGCGATCTCAACTGCACTGTCGGATCTAAAAGTGGATAACACACTTGGCGAGTTCATTAATCAACTACTAACCAGTAGGATTATTAACTCAAAGCTGGGTATGACCTCCGCCAAAAGATCTGTCAGCAGGGGAACCCCGCAAGGAGGAGTCCTATCCCCACTTCTTTGGAATCTTGTGGTGAACAAACTGCTTGTTATCCCGGAAGGAGAGGGCTGCAAAGTGATTGCCTATGCAGATGACGTTGCTATTGCCGTATCGGGGAAGCACCTTAACACCTTAAAAGAACTCCTACAAAATGCTCTTAACAAGCTAATAAGATGGGCTGACAGTTGTGGTCTAGGCGTCAATCCCCACAAAACCGAACTTATCCTCTTTACTAGGAAATACGAGTCGACCCCCCTTCAATCAGGGGTACCAGCTTAGTCTTCTCATATACAAGAAAGAGTCCGGAAAGCTACGGTGGCACTCTTTTCTTGCAAAAAAGCTATTGGAAACAAGTGGGGACTACAACCCCGAATTACTCACTGGCTATATATCTCGGTTGTAAGACCGATACTAACGTATGGAACAATTGTCTGGTGGACTGCCTTAGAGAAAGCGATAAATCGCGATAAACTAGGCAGAGTCCAGAGATCAGCATGTTTATGCATAGGCGGAGCGCTTCGCACCACTCCCTCAGCTGCACTCGACATTCTGTTCCATTTGATACCCCTTGACATCTTTAGCAGACAGACGGCTGCTACCACGGCCACTCGCCTCAAAGCAACTTCTCAATGGGCCGATAGTGAAATCGGCCACTCTGCAATTCTGAACATGCTCAGAATCCCTTCTAGGAATATTGACTACACCACACCCCAACTGCTGTTCGACAAAAACTTCCAGATATCCATCCCCCCTAGATCCTATTGGGAGGATGCCTTGCCGGAAGAAGAATCAATCCATTTTTACACGGACGGTTCAAAAACAAATGATGGAGTGGGTGGAGGTGTCTTCTCAGACAGGCTCAATCTCAGTCTCTCCTTCCGTCTTCCTAATCATTGTAGTGTTTTCCAGGCGGAAGTTATGGCGATAAAGGAAGTCTTGTCCTGGCTAAGAAAGAATGTGGTATCCGTAAAGGATATTCGAATCTTTTCGGACAGTCAGGCCGCCATCAAGTGTCTGGACTCTGTCTCTATTAACTCTTTAGTAGCCCTAGATTTCCGATCATCTCTAAAGGAGATGGCTGAGCAGTTCAACATTCACCTTTGCTGGGTGCCGGGGCATAGGGACATTCCGGGTAACTGCAAGGCCGACGAACTCGCCAAACTTGGAACTACCCTCTCAATCTTGCCTGAAAAGAGCTCCTTAGGCATACCAGTTTCCACGTGCAAGCTCTTGTTTAAACTGGATGCATTAGAAAAAACTAACCACAGATGGACAAATGGTACTACTTGTCTGACAACGAAGCAGATTTGGCCTAGGCTGGATCTAAGACGCTCAAGGAGCTTGATTATCGGTCGCACATTGGTGCTACAATTGGTGTCATAACTGGACACTGTTTGTTAGGCAGGCATGCAACAAGGCTTGGTGCCTATTCCAACGACTTCTGTAGGAGCTGTTTGGATGAGGAGGAGGAGGAGACTACTCTACACCTTCTCTGCGCATGCCCTGCTCTCTCTCGAAAGCGAAACCTCCATATGGGGGCCTTCTTCTATAATGATCTTAATAATCTAAACTCAACCGACCCAAAATGTCCCTCACGCTTTATTAGCACCTCAAAATGGTTCAACGTGTAGGTAGGAACTTCAGATCCACGTGGTATCACAATGGACCTTATATTGGTCTAAGTGAGTCGGACTTATATCTGACTGCCACTTCAACCTAACCTAACCTAACACAACTTTTCGTGTACTTGGGCGTTATATGTCCTAAGCGAACACATCTGTCCAGCAACTGTTAAGACTTTCATATCATAGAAAGATAATTTGATACATCATTATCATTCAAACAATTTTTTTAACCTTCTTTAAACCTTCGTACAAATATTTAACAAAATCATAACGAAAACTAGTTATGTGATATATTAAAATTTCTAAAAACTTTCGTCTATGATACATTTTCTTTACATTAGCGCCTTGGTAGCGTATTTATACAATGCATTCCACCCATGAGAACCATTTAAAATGTTCAGCGTTATCTCCTCATCCAGCACAGTCGTCCCAAAGTATCGCTGGCGGAATTCCTTTAAAATAGGGCATATCGCTATAAATTGGAAGACGTCCTCTCTTCCATTGTTGTTAAACAAATCGCAGTGGATTGGTAGCTCTGGACGATGTGGAATAAAGTTAAGAGCGATCACCTCACCGCTTCCTTTCATTAGCAGGCTTATTTTGTCGGTTAAGTTTCTATTTAAAAAGTAGTTCTTATCTCCCAAATCATTATTAAGTTGCGAAAAGTATGTATCTATCTCGTCCGATTGATGATAAAAGCGCTCAAAATTTAGACCATAAGGCTGTGCCCTGAAAAGCCGTTGTTAATCCAAGATTTCGATACAAATGGCCTCTTTTTGAAACGATTAGGTTGAGCACCAGTTTAGATAACCTTTCTTGTTCCATCTCAAATACTTCTACTATATATTCGAAGTGCTGCCATAGAGCGTTCATGAAAGGAGGAGGTCTCCAAATATAACATATACTTAGGTCTGTTGTTAGGAAGGCGAAATAATTCGTTTTAGGAAGTTCCCTAAAAAACGTTTAACTTCCTCAAAACCCACACTTGGGCACCGTACAAAATTTCAAACTGAAGATATTGAGCGTTTCCCTCCGGTAGTTTTATCTCAATGTGTTTCTTCATACTAAGACTTTTAGTTATGAGAACTCCTAGGTAAAGGGTGATCCATTTCGAGGTTCCCTACTTTTTTAAAGAAAAAAACACAGAAAATTGAAATTCAATGGAGAATGTTTATTATCATTTGAAAGAACATTCTTTGGCATTTATTTTTTGAAGATTATGTCTATCAAATGTTGGCCGTTGCTACGTCGCAGATGGTCCATCCGTTGAGTCCAATTTTCGATCACTCATTCGAGCATTTCGACTGGTAACTGGCGAATGACACGCGTGATGTTTTCCTCCAAGGCCTGAATCGAAGCGGGTTTGTCGGCATAAGCTTTTGACTTTACATATCCCCACAGGAAAAAGTCTAACGGTGTGATATCACACGATCTTGGTGGCCAATCGACCGGCCCAAAACGTGAAATAAGTCCATTGATTGATGCGATGTGTGGGAAGTGGCGCCGTCTTGCTGAAACCAAATGTTGCCGAGATCATGAGCTTCAATTTCAGGCATCAAATAGTCGGTTATCATGGCACGATAACGGTCGCCATTGACGGTTACGTTCGCACCGGCATAATTTTTAAAGAAATATGGACCGATGATTCCACCGGCCCACACCCACAAACCACACCAAACCGTTGTTTCTGGATGAAGTGGCAGTTCTTCAATCTCTTCAGGTTGCTCTTCGTCCCAAATGCGGCAATTTTGTTTGTTTACATACCCATTGAGCCAGAAATGGGCCTCATCGCTAAACAAAATTTGCCTCGAAAACGTCGGATCTTCTTGGAACTTTTCAAGAGCCCATAGAGCGAAGCGATGTCGCTTGGGAAGGTCGAGCGGCTTCAGTTGTTGCACAAGCTGTATTTTGTACGCTTTCAATTTAAGGTCTTGACGTAAAATGCGCCAAGTCGTTCCATACGTCAGCCCGAGTTGCTGCGAACGGCGCCGAATCGACTCTCTACGGTCTTCGTGTACACTCTCAGCTACGGCCGCTATATTTTCTTCACAGCGTGCTGGACGTGGTCTATTCGGTCGAATATTATCCAATAATGAATGCTGGGTCTCAAAAGGGGTGATGGTGTGGCGATTAGTACGCTCAGTAGGCCGATTATGTTGACCATAAGTTGAGCGAAGTGCACGAAACACATTCCTCACAGAACGTGAATTTTCATAATAAAGTTGAACAATTTGTAAACGTTGTTCACGCGTAAGTCTTTCCATTATGAAATGCCAAACAATACTAAACAAAAATAACATGACAGCATGACACGACTCACACGTGATCTGTCAAAAAAGGCTATTGAAAAAAGTATCTCTACTTGGATCACCCGTTATTTGTATTCCCTTACAATTTTAATACATTCACCTTAAAGGAACCGCTTCTCAATTCGCGAATATACACCACTTCCTCCTCTTAATATCATCGTCTTTGACTTTTCCAGATTAACTTGAAGCTTGAAGTGTTCAACTAGTCATTAATTCCATCCCGTTGATTGTATCAGACAGGAAAACGATGTCGTCTGCATACATAAGAGCAGGAATCTTTACTCGGTCAAGCTCGATTCTTCCCCTAATAAAATCAGTTATGTCATTGACATATATAGGATAAATAGAAAGGCACTTAGTATGCAACCTTACTTTACTCCATCGATGTTCCGAACTCATCAGAAATAAATTCTCCATCCCAGACGTATGCTAAACTATCGTTGACCGTCTAAAAGGGAATCTTCGACTAGGGGGCTAGTAAAATTTGGACGGGATTTAGACTCCTAAATGTTCTTTCAAGCCCGCAATTTCGATCCGACGTTATCAGCTTTCCCGTTGGCATACTATTTTATAACGACCATGCTTCTGCGCCATACAGCAGGACTGGGATGATGAGGGTCTTATATAGAGTCTCCTTGGTGTTTCTCGACAAGGCCTTACTAATCAATTGCCTCCTTAGGCCAAAGTAACAGCGGTTGGCAAGTGTAATTCTTCGCTTGATTTCTGACGATATATCGTTGTCAGAGTTAATAGCGGAGCCGAGGTAGATAAAGTCCCGAACTACCTCGAAGTTATAGCTATCTATCGTGACGTTCTGTCCGATTCATCGATATTGTGTGTCCCTTCTTGCTGACAGCATATATTTCGTTTTGCCCTCATTCACTTCTAAACCTCTAAAGCTCGCTGTGTTCTGCCAATGATGTCGATGTCGTCGGCGTAAGCAAGTAGTTGCACAGACTTTTGGAAAATTGTGCCCCTGGTGTTGGCTTGCGAGTTTCGCACAATTCTCTCAAGTATGATGTTGAAGAAGTTACATGACAGCGCATCGCCTTGTCTAAATCCTTTTTTGACATCAAAGGTCTCGGTGAGATTGTTTCCGACCTTAATGGAGCAGCGAGAGTTCTCCATCGTCATCGTGCACAATCTGACGAGTTTGGCAGGGGAGTCTTGGCTTTCATCACCCATGTTGAATGGTTCATTCTGCCTGACAGCGGAATTTGTGTCATCATCGCCGTTTAACAGTCTGCAGAAATGGTTTTTCCATATCCTCAGCACCGACTGTGTTTCCACTACTACTACTACTTGTTCGTCTCTACAGGCATCTGCTCGGGTGAAGTTGCGTTGACACGTTCTTTTTACCTTTTGGTAAAACTTCCGAACATTGCTCCTGGAGTACCACCTCTCTATTTCCTCGATCGCGCGCTTCTCATGCGCTTGAAGTTATAGAACAATGTACATGCTAAAATTCAATTTGAAAAATCTTTTGGGCACTCAGTGCCCAGAACACGGGTCGAGGGTTAAGCAGCGACAACTAAGCCACAAGACACCGAAATGAGCTCATCGCAATTTCTAGGAAAACTATCTTCAAAAGTCGTCAACCCCAAAGCAATTTATTTCCCTCCAAAAACCTCTGGAGTTTTCTGTCGCCTACATCTTGCTGAAGAAGTAGTTTCCATTATTCCTGCAATATATGCGTCATATCTTCTGTTTCGCTTAAATCGTCACAAAATCCACCCGCGTCAATATCCGATAGAGCCACAATAACCTGGCATGCTTCCTGAGAAAACAGAAGGCAAGAACCAAGTATCAATCGGTTCACTTTTTCTACTCCATCACAGCACTCATTTCCACTTTGACTGCATCTCTCTTCCTGAAATGACTGAATTTGGCGGTTCGACCTCAAAAAGTTTTAGCAAGCGTCCTGTTTTTGGATAATATGTCACTAAATCGCTTACGAATAAGGTAAGGTCCAATAATTCCGCAATCGTAAACATGGTTGTAGGTTTTAACTCTACCAGATTAGTGTTTGAGCTTACATAATACAAAAAAAATAAAGAGGCAATTAGAGAAATAAAGATTTAGGATTGTAACTCTCTCAACTTTGTTGCGCCACTCGGGGTATGGCTACTTAGTTACCAACCAGATGTGTTGCCAGTTACAAGAAGAATTTTGATAATCGAACTATCATAATAAAACAACACCAGCTCCGAGCAAAGCAACAAAGTTGTGTTAGCCTGCAAATAAAGAGTTAAAATCTCTTAATCCCGCATTGCGGTCTACATTGTAAATTGGATTCTTAGGGTTAGATGTCTGCAACCTAACTAATGAGCAATGGGCTCCCAGGATTGGGATGAACAGTCTTCGGGAAGAGTGGGTTCTTCGGTAATGCAAACTCAGATGATTCTAGCTACCACATATGCAAGTGCAAGGCAATATCAAATGCACAACCGGAGAACGAAAAGGTTTTTATGAGACTGAAAACATTAAAAATGCTATTAAACGTATGATAAGTTGTGATGACTTGAAGGCAGTATCGTGCGCAAATTTTTAGTTCCATTTCTGTAGAAAAGCGACCAACTTAAATTACCCGACAGCTGAAATTAAAAAAAATGGTTCTTCATTCGATTATGCATAAATGCAGATAGAAGAGAATCTAAGGTTACGCTCGAGAGCTAAGCAACAATGAAATACAGAACAGAGCAAAACAAAAGGTCTGATACCTGTCAATTTAAGGAAAACCAATCACAACAATCTCGCATCCAAAGTCCAAGACGTGCCACTTAACTCTATGCTCTTAACCGGTCCAGACATCACTTACAACAGTGTCGTCTGCGGAGACATCAAGGAGATGTTTCCCCAGGTACTCATGCGTGTTGAAGACCAACAGACACATAGAGTGTAATGCAAGTCATGAATTTCGGATCCAATCGCTCCCCAAATTGTTCCCAGCACACAAAAAGCAAGACCGCTCTCGAGTAGAAGTCAAAACATATGCTTCAAGTAGATGATTCTATCGACAGTTTTGATACCAAATACGAGGCCATACAATTTCAAGGGCTTTCAGGGCTTTAAGTTGAAAAAAATTTTTATAAAAAATCGAATTTTTAAGTACACATTGGGTCTTGGCAAGAAAATAATAAACATAAAAAGATACGCTCTTTTTAGGCCAACAAGAACGACGCAATCGGATAAAAATTCGCTCATTGCACTTTTAGAAACTCTTTTTACTATGATAAAATAATCGAATCGGAGATACTTTAGTAATAAGAAAGAGCTTAAAAATGTAGTGCTCCGCCCTTTTCTTGTTTCTTGTGTAAGCTCCTGCAGACTCCCCTTTATGAGTTTTCTTGTTGCAACGTCATCTGCATTGCCAATAACTTTCACCCCACTGCACAGTTTTGTTGATTAAAAATAAAAGCAACAAAAGTTTATTTGTCTGTTTTCTGGTGCGTATCTTGTCTTGGGTTGGCCAGTCTATGACCATGTGGAAGTATTGCACTGTTAGAAAAAAACCCTTCTCACCTTCAAAAATATGTTTTAAAGATACCCTTTATACTGATATAGTCAGAAAGTTGTTCCATCCATCAACGAACGTTATCTCAATAGGACAGTTCATTGTTGGGGCATAGAACCAGACGTATTCTTAACCAGATTTTCAGACTTCATATCTTCAATGCTTGTCATTAAAGAACGAGATTATTTTGAACAAGTACAGTCTGCCGTAGGAAAAATGCTATTACACGTTTTTCGTTCATAATATCAGAGAAAATAGTCCGTCCAACCTCAGTTGGCACAACGCTGCATAAGACAAATAATTTTGACAAGAAAGTTACGAGAGAATAATTGTCGCATGGCCAGTCCATGCCGAAGAAATATAGGCTATGACGAGAAGGCTTTTGAGACAATTAAAAAGGTCAGAAACTCAAAACACCAACGACTATAGTCGATTTTTGTCTACGCCGACCGAATTATGGATCAAATTAGGCATTAACAGTCTTAAAAATGAAGAAAGTAGCTGGAGCCGATGGGCTACTAGTAAAGCTGTAAAGCCTTTTGGAGATGTCCTGGTCCTGGTTAGGAGCCTACACCAACTCATCTTTAAAAAATGGTTAGAGTAAAGTATGCCCGATCCACAACAATGGAGATCACCTACTCTGGATTAGTAGTATTACCCTTTTAATCATCATCATTAATCATCGTCTAAATTCGTTTTTTTGACAATATAATCTGTTCTTAAAAATGCAGCATCAGACTTGGATAGACTTACTGCCAAACTTAAATGCGCGTCTTGTTAGGATAAAGTTGAAGATTGTGAGCTGCTGAGACCAATTCAAGGAATTTCTAGCAAAAATTAAGCAGTTTCCAGACATCGCGGGAAACAACACAAAGAGGACCCGAAAACAAATTTTGGAAGATAAGGCTAAACAGCCCCGGTCCACCACCTACTGTTTCTTTTAGAGTGGAAAGAAGATAATATACTTAATCCGTATACATTGTTTTGTTATTGGATAAAAAAATCAAATTGAAGGTTTAGAGTGATCAACAATAAGTAGCTTAAGGCGACTGGTGGTGGAGCCAAAAAAAAGTTCTGTTCTACTGCCTACGAAGAAGGAGTGATTCAGTTGATCCAATTTTGACCCAAATTAGATTCACTAGATCAGTGTATTAAAAGGAGCTATTTCAAAGATCGAGCAACAATCCGAAAGCAACATGGAAAATAGTTAATGCAATACTAGGCAGAAAATCCACTAACTTAAATGATAAAGGGTCCGCCAAATAACTTTTTTTTTTGAAACAGGGCGCAAAACATCGAGTGTAGCTTCGGCTGTGTGGCACGTAGCGCCATCCTGTTGAAACCAAATGTTGCCAAATTCGTTCAACATGGCCCGATAACGATCGCTATTGACTGTTACGGCCACTCCTTTCTCATTTTCGAAGAAAAATGGCCCAATTATGCCTCTGGACCAAAATCCACAAAATATTTCCTATCGTTGTTCAAGCGTATACACACCCATATTTGTTCAGCGGAAGGATAAAACTAATTATCTGTCGAATCAGACATGAGCTAAGTGTTACTATTCGCGAAATAAGCACCAGTTGAAAAAAAAAACGTTATTTGGCGGATCCTATATGTTAGAACTCAAAAAATAATAATATTTTTTTGGAAATAATCATCTGCAGACAAGCCCATATGGCTTTGCAGATATAAATGTACAATCAATTGTTAATTTTTTGAATAAATTGAATTGAACGAATCTGTTGAGGGCATAACAGGCGTTCGTTCATTTGGAGAAGAGATACCCCCAACGGTGTCGCCCCACTTTTCGGAAGATGTCATTAGAGATTCACATGTCAAAGCTCTTGAAAAGGCTTCCTGAAATTACGCCAAAAAATTAAAATAAAAAAGAGCCCAAAAATTTGTGGCATTTTTTCAATTGAAAAGGAAAATAAACCAAAAAATTTTACACTTTCGGTGCAGGTAATTTATTCTACAAGGAGTTTTGGGCTCAATTTCCATATAAAGTTTGTAAATTATGCCAAAATAAAAAGATTTATCCGAAGTAACTTCCATATTACTTTTTGGGTCTTTTTCCGAAGATTTGGCGTAATTTCCTTTTTAATTTTTGTCGTTTTTTCCAAAAATATTACGCCCCAGTTATTTTTGACTTTTTTCCAAAACTCTCCCGGCGATGTAGGTAGTTCAGAAGGTGGTATCTGACCTTTGACTTCCATTGAGTCAGCCGGAACCAGAACAGGATTGGCTGCTAATGAGGACAAAACAACATCAAAACCAAACGACCTCTTCCACCACAGAACTCAAAAATTGTGGCTAAGCGACGAACTTTGTCCCGGGGACTTATGTCTTTGCGCCAACAATTGGAAAATCAAGGAGAAGCTGGCCAAAACGGTCCTGCTATATGGTGCAAAACTTTACTCAGTCGGATAAAAACTCTCTTTCCGTATTCGAAAGAAAATACCTGCGAACAATTTATAGCCCCGTTTGTGTAGACCAACGACACAAAGTTTGGCGCAGAAGATACAATCACTGATTATTAGACATAAACGGCACATACCGGACCGTAGGCCTACTTCTGACCTTTTACTCATGAATGTTTGTCAGACTTTCTAAAGATTTAGGGCAGCTAATAAAAACTTTCAGGTGGTAAAGGGCGAATTTGAGCCTGGATTTCCTCTCTTACTAGTTCAGCGCACTTAACCATTGATTCACTGAAGCCACGATACATTTGGAATGTCTGATGAATTCCCATCGAAGCTCCAGCTAGTAAAGTCTGCGACACCATTCTAGAGAAAATAAAGGCAGATCTCGCTATTTGATGGAGCAACCAAGGTACCAGGACATCTTTGCCTGCTTGGTGTTCAAAATTGGAGACTGGAGGCTAGAAATCAAGACGGCTGGAGGGACATATTACACAAGGCACAGGAGCACTACGCTTTGTAGCTCCAACGAAAGTTAAGCAAAGTAAATAAGCTTTATGCCGGCTCTGATTCACTTCCGTGTGCGGGTTCCAATATTGATTTCTGTCCCGTTTGGAACACTGTAAAATCAGTAGAATAATTTATTCCTGGTCAGTATGTGCTGCCAGTCGACACCTAAGCCTTCAGCTCTATTATGCTGCTTCACAAGTCAGTCATTCATTTTCCGGTGTAAAATCCTTTTTCCATTAACTGATTAAAAAAAATGCAAGCCGCATGCACTGAAAAAAGACAGAAAAAGACAGTAAAAAAAAAACACTTTGTAATGAAAATTTCCAACTTCAACAAAGAAATTACTCATCTTAGGTCTTTTGCCACTTATTTCAGCCAGTGTCCTTCGGTATTGGTGAGCTTGGGATTGGGATTGCCTTTGCCTGGGAAAACTTTGCAACAACTTCCTCATTCTTCCTGGAATTTTAATTGAAGTTTTTTTTTGTTTTTAGCTTTAACTAGTCTAAGGACTTGCATCTCCATCTGCATCCTCCTGCGGCAACCCTCCCTCTCTTGCTCGGCAGCGATAGACAACATTCCTTTCTTAAAGTTCTCCTTCTCTGTGTGCAGTCCATAAGGACTGTACAAACCCCGATGATAATCCATTAATCCGTAGACGCAGAGCGCGTTTTGCATACGAAAAGTTATGAACGTGGTGCGTTCCAACGTATTAATCATAATTAAAATGTACAACACCTGGTGCACACGACACCGCACGTGCATAACAATGAAGTCATTGTGGATGGCATTACTGTAAATGGTATATCCCTGAAGCTATAGTTCTATAGTTGGTGACGCTGACGGCGGATGGGGGTGGCTATACTACCAGAAGGATACAAAGAGTGCTCGGTTCGCGTTGGCGTTGGCGTTGATGACCATGCTTGGGAGATTTAAAAAAAAAAAAAAAAAGCCATACCTGTTTCGAATGCTGCTGCTTTTCGCTACATCTGAGGTCTTCAACAATGAGATGGGGATGGCTAGGCCGTAGACAAGTATATGATGTCCCTCCTTTTGAAAAAGGTGTCGAGGCACATGTGCTGTTTACGTGCGCGCTATTACAAATTCAGGAAGTGTTTCCCACATTCGCTTTCATTATACCAAAATGCTGAGGACTGCTGCATTTCATTGACCAGGTAGATGCGTGTTTCAGAAATTCATCAAAGTAATGTCCCATCCTCAAGTTGTCTGGACCATTTGTCAGACACACACACATTGACTCCCAGCCGATTACAAATGAAAAATAAAAAACGCAGAAATTACCTTGAGCTTCAATCGAAAGCTAAAACAAATGCAGAACCAAGAAAGCAAAGATTAAGTGCTGTGTTGGAAAATTTCACTATTTCGTTTGTGGAAAATTTATATGCACGACGAATGCGGTGGTGAAAACATTGTCGTATGTTAAACTTCGTAATGAGATAGCCCATAAATTTTGGGCGATAATAGCTGGATTCGGAGTTTGGGCACGCTGAGAACCATTAGAAAGTAGCCTGGAGCAGCAGCTATTATGTTATCCCCATTGGTTGGCTATTTGTTTTTTTTTTCATTTTTTTCGCTTACGATTTCCGTTCCTTGCTGGTTGTGGCGGGTGGGTTTTGAGGTATAAATGCCTTCCATTCATATGGAGATGCTGTGGAATTTATTCGCTCACAGATTTCGCATGAAGATAAGAATTACTGCTTTTGGCTGGAAATTTATGCCACTAAGATTTACTGGTCCGGCGTTTATGCTGAGGGAAATTTTGTAGCATTCTAAACGACACGATGGAGATGGAGTCGTGAGCATGGTGAGTGCTTTATGGGGTAACCTATAAACTTTGCTTTGCGCACCTAAAATTTGCTCAGATGTTTAAATATGGCTTTCGAAAGTTTTAACTTGTCTGTCAATTTTAAAATTGTGACCAGATTCTCTGATAGAACTCGGAGTAAAACTTAGCTGAGAGTCAATTGAGATTGGGCGCTTTGTCGTATTTTGGGACATCTTTTTCTTGGAAAACTATAGAAATTTCATCCATGAGATCCCAACGTAAATTTGTGCTACATATGGCGTTTATTTTGTGCTAATTTTAATAATAACGGGTCCAATGAAGTAGCTTTTAAGGAATTCGCCCATAAAATTGCTACGAATACCGAAAAATCTATTACAAGTTCCCTTGGTAGTGGAAGAACTGGAAAACCTGCTACGAAATTCGAAATCCGTGGAATTTGGTATCACCGCACCCGAAAAAACCTGAAAATAAGAAAATAGGTAAAAAAAATTGTCTTTGGGAAATTGAGGGTTTTTTTTTTTTTTTTGAGTATTTTTTGTTTCCTTTTTGGGTGGAGGAGAGTGCTTTATGCACCTTAAGGCGGCCTTTTTGGCGTTGGCCTTTTCCGTGTGTCCGACTCCCCTTTGCACGATTTCTGCAACATATACGTTAATTAAATCTCCTCCCACCCCTCGGTTTCTGACCTCCCGCGACCACAGTTCGCATTACTTCTGGGAGGTTGTTATCACACGCCCTTTCGGGCTTACTGTGTTTCGCGGGATTGCTCTTCTTATCTTTTCTTTCTTCTGAGAATACGTTGGGCGTAGGCGCAGATTTCGTTCTAGTTCTGTTCGCTGGCCAGCGACTTATGTTGTCTGAAGTGATGATACCGATATCTGTCTCCATTTTAGCTCTTTCGGTTTCCCATCTGTCGCAAGCAAAGAAGGTATGTTCAAAGCCGCCTTCTTCGGAGTCTCCGTACTTGTAGAATGGGCTATTCTTTTTACCCATCTTTTGAAGGAAGGCATTGAAATATCCGTGTCCGGTGAGTAACTGTGTGATGCAGTAGTTTATCTCCCCGTGTTTTCGATCATTCCACTCAGCGAAGTTCCTAATCAGCTTTGTTGTTCATCTCGCTCTGCTTTCCAAGCTCCAACGCTCTTTCCACTTCTGTTTGGTAAGTTGCTTTGCCTCGTTGGATGCTGCTTCATCTCCGATTTCCGCCTTTTTGTCATAGACATACTTCCTTACAGCCGCAAGGAGATCGATGGGAGTCACTCCTGCGACTACAAGGACGGCTGGTTCCGACACCGTTCTGTAAGCGCTGGCCACGCGTAGAGCTCCACGTCTTTGCACTACTGACATAAATCAGCTGACTTCGAAATAGAAACTAATTTTTTCAATCAGGCAATGCCTTTTTCGAATCCTTTCGGATCTTTTGATTGTTTTTTTTTTTTCGGGATTTGTATGGGAATTTTTCATTCGGGTTTGAATGTGAACTAATCTAATTACTAGCACTTCCATTGAGCAATGCAGTTGAGTAACTTCGGGTATTGAGGTATGGTCGGGAAAGGTGATGCCGGGGTATTTTCCGAAATACTCAATTCTCGAGAATTTTCTTGTTAGCATTATCGCAATGATAAATAACATGTGCTACAGTTTTATGTGCACTCGCGTTCGCTGCGTTTGATGTAAGTATAGCGAAAATAGTTTAGCAATACCGTCAACATTTTTTTTATGTGTCTTTTTTTCGAACTTGAAACATTACGCATATTCTCATTTAATTATTTCTATTTCGTGTCACCCTATTTTGTTTCGTTCAGATTTCGAAGCTTCCGACTTGACCGAAATATTGACCAGCGACATTTCTTTCTTCGTTCAATGTATGCATAATGCATTTAGACCCTCTGTCTATGCTTCCCACCCACATCTCCTCGCTTTAACTTTCTTTTTGTGATCGACTTTAAGAGGAGACAGATCTCTTGGGTTTTTACTTTGGCCATTTGCGTAAGTGGCACGATTCTCCCTATATAGCCTTAAATAAATAGACTGTTTTGCAGAATTAAGCGTCATTCGCCCCAAACAAAGAAAAAATTAAATAAAAAAACAAAATTAAATCAATCAAAACCGATAGAGTTTTTTCGTATACTGACTGAAGCCTAAAGGACAGGTAAATGTTGTTTTTTGCAAACTACCACCCTATGGTCTTCACTAATTCCGAATACATATATGCAGGCATTCAGGTATATAAAAAAGAAGGAAAAAACTCTAAAAAAACGACACTTTACGTGTTTCGGCGACCCCTAAGTCCCAATCATATCAAAGAAAGGATTTCATCAGCCAGCTAAATCACCTTTCACAGAATATCAAACGCTAACCAGTGAAAAGCCCCCTCAAAACCCTTTGGAGACATCCAACCTTACCCGCACTCTCAAGCACAGAACAATTGGGAACAGTCGTTCATCAATCGGGAGCGCGAAATACACGGTGTGTCGGTCATAGGTGAGTCGGGCGGTGCGGTTAAGTTCGGAGGGGGGGGATACCGGTGTATACTGTGCCGTAATTGCTATGCTGAGCGGTGATTTGGACACGCTTGGACACGCTGGACTCGCTGTAAAAAAAAAAAAAGAAGATCTATTCTAATACTTCCCTGAGTGCTTTACCTAAAGAAAATTAAAAAAAAAGAAATAGAAAAGAAAAAAAAACTTAAAATAAGAGGAAAAAATCTAAATTCTAAAAATAAATTTTTCTAACTTGCTTAAAATTACAATACGTAAATTAAATTAGTTTGTGATAGTGAGTTTGGGTTGTAAATATTATATTTTTTGAATTATCACCAAGTGAAATTTGGTACAGAACTGGATACCGCAACCACGTGGGACATTGTGCACAGTTTCCAGACGGACAAGGGTGAGTTTTTGTTTTAATTTTATTCATTGGTAGTTTGATTATTTCCTTATAAAAACCAAACAACATCTACTTTTTCTTAAATTAAAAATTTGCTTAATGTTGATAATTACTTGCTAAAATAAATAAACATAGCTAAGATAAATTAATGAACTTAATTCTAAACTAAATTTAAGCTAATATGATTATCGGTAGGGAAAGATTTTAAGCATTAAAGTAGCATAACAAAATGCCGTGCGTTTAAATTTATTATGGGGTGGAGTGTGATGATTTTCCAAACAACGTCGGGAAGTGAGGTTCGGTAAATCGGTCTAATATTAATTTAGGGGCAGCTCTAAATAAAACGAGTACCGTAGCTGCCATGGTGCACTTCAGTACAAAAGGGGTGGGTCAAATGTACTCTAAGCAACATTACATTTAGTTGCCTGCGAACTATAGGGAAGAGGTGTGGGTGATGAATAGTGTCCGTCCGGTATTGACAGATGAATCTTGGCATGAAATATATTTTCTTTTTTCGTTGTTTCTGGTACTTGCGGATCAAAAACCACTCCCATCCGACGTTCCTATAAATCAGAGCAGTGCAGTAGTCGCAACACTTCTTTTTACGTAGGTCGCAAATACAACTGCGGATCGTCTACATATTGGCCATCTGATCCCAACAGAATACCAGACCTAGTTGACTTTTTTTTGTAGCAAAAGGTATTAAGTGTCATAAGAGAACGTTGATTGTCATTGCTTTTTTGATGGGGTTCGTAGGATCCCTCCTTTGAACATGACAATACCAACTGAGTCGACCGACTCAGCTACAATTTTTTTGAGATGGGTTCTTTGACGTGAAGGCTTTCTCGGATACTGGAACTTTGTTACTCCTGCTGCTCCATCTTCATCTCAGCTGCTGTCATGCTTTTTGTACATTGTGAACCGTATGTGAGCGCCGGACGCACAACTGCGGTGTAGAGCCTTCCTTTCAGCTTAGGGGGCTCTTTTAGGTCACAGAAGATGGCTGAGTTTTCCTGCCACTTTATTCACCCTTTGAACTTTTCACACTTGGGAACCACTACCCCATTCAAATAAATGTCTGGAATGGGTTGGATTGGGTCAGAGAATGGGCAGAACAGATACTCTGCCTTTTTTTGGCTAATACGATACCCATTCCCTTCTTAAGCATCTACCCAAACATCAAGTACCCGTTGCAGGGAAGTCGGATCATCACTTATCCCTCAAGCAGATAATCTAGCACCGTAATAAAGAGCAAAGGACTTCAGACACTTGCCTGATGCACTTTTTTCATTGCGCCCTCGTACATGTCCATGATCATCTGTACGTAGATTTCAGGAACTCCTCGTTATCTTAGAGCTAACCATATCAGTACTCGCAGTTGTCGCAAAATAAACCAGATTCATATGCAGAATCATATACTTTGGACTGCATCCAAGGTTGATTTACCCGAGACTAACCCGCAGTTGCCATCAGGCAGCCGTATTATTTGTCTTAGGCGACCATCTAATACCACCTCAAGACGTATCTCCCTTTCCTTCGAGCAAAGGAAGAAGATAACTTTCCCTCCACTGATTGGGCGTTGGATCACCTCTCATGAGTTTGGAGATAAGGGAGAGATTTGTAAGTAGTCTATAAGAGATTATTAAACTCTGATTGATGAAAAAAAATAAATAAATGGGCCCAGAATGCAGGGTGAATGAATCTTTTTCCCGCTTGGATCTAACAAAATATCTAGATATATAATGTGCCAACATGCCCTTATACACATACGCACAGCAATCAGGAGTCGGTTCTCTCCTGATTGCATACCGACCGCGGGTATGTCTATCCAGAACAAAATCTTGCTGCAGGTATCGAATATGGGGCTGCACAAAGAAAATAAATATTCAAACCATCCAGACAATTCTTTGTGGAATAATAAATGCCCCTTGGTACATAAATCAGTAATAGCGATTTGCACCGTGACCTACAAGTAGATATGGTGACGGAAGTCGTTGGAAAGCACGCACGAAAGCACTTTATCTGACAATCGGCGATTGTAAAATCACATCAATGCCGAGGCAGAAACCGTCTTAAAAGCACGAGACAATATAAAGTGCTATAAAAGCTATATAAGCCAGAAAAATCATATGTCGATCTTACATAGATCGGTCTGGATTAAGGATGTGATTTTTTTTGATTGGTAACCGTGAACTCCAGGAACAATGTTCGGAAGTTTTACCAAAAGGTAAAAAGAACGTGTCAACGCAACTTTACCCGAGCAGATACCTGTAGAGACGAACAAGGAAGCCTAGTAGTGGAAACACAGTCGGTGCTGAGGATATGGAAAAACCATTTCTGCAGACTGTTAAACGGCGATGATGACACAAATTCCGCTGTCAGGCAGAATGAACCATTCAACATGGGTGATGAAAGCCAAGACTCCCGCCCACCTGACCAAAATGAAGTGAGGATAGCAATATCCAAACTGAAATCCAACAAGGCTGCCGGGCCGGACGGCTTAACTGCCGAACTTTTCAAGGCAGCGGGAGATGATTTGTCAGAGAGCATGCACCAGCTCGTCTCCAAGATTTGGTCAGAGGAAAGTATGCCTGATGAATGGAACCTCAGCATTGTTTGCCCGATCCACAAGAAAGGAGACCCTCTTAACTGCGCCAACTATAGAGGTATAAGTCTCCTCAACATCGCATACAAGATCCTGTCTTCCGTGCTGTGTGAACGCCTGAAACCATTCGTCAACGAACTGATTGGATCCTATCAGTGCGGTTTTAGGCCCAGTAAGTCCACAACTGACCAGATTTTCACACTTCGGCAGATCCTGGAAAAAACCCAATAAGTCCAGATCGATACTCACCATCTTTTTATCGATTTTAAGGCCGCATATGACAGCATTTATAGAGCCGAGCTATACAGAGCCATGTCTAGTTTTGGCATACCTGCCAAACTCGTCAGATTGTGCAGGATGACGATGGAGAACTCGGAAACAATCTCACCGAGACCTTTGATGTCAAAAAAGGATTTAGACAAGGCGATGCGCTGTCATGTAACTTCTTCAACATCATACTTGAGAGAATTGTGCGAAACTCGCAAGCCAACACCAGGGGCACAATTTTCCAAAAGTTTGTGCAACTACTTGCTTACGCCGACGACATCGACATCATTGGCAGAACACAGCGAGCTGTCACTGGTGCGTTTGCAAGTATCAGTACAGAGGCGGCAAAAATGGGTTTAGAAGCGAATGAGGGCAAAACGAAATATATGCTGTCAACAAGAAGGGACGCACAACATCGACGAATCGGACAGAACGTCACGATAGACAGCTATAACTTCGAGGTAGTTCGGGACTTTATCTACCTCGGCTCCGCTATTAACTCTGACAATGATATTTCGTCAGAAATCAAGCGAAGAATTACACTTGCCAACCGCTGTTACTTTGGCCTAAGGAGGCAATTGATTAGTAAGGCCTTGTCGAGAAACACCAAGGAGACTCTATATAAGACCCTCATCATCCCAGTCCTGCTGTATGGCGCAGAAGCACGGACGTTATCAAAGGCGGATGAAGATCTCCTTGGTCGTTTCGAATGCAAAATTCTTCGAGTGATTTTCGGTCCCGTTTGCATTGACGGGTTTTGGAGGAGGAGATTTAACAGCGAACTCTACGAGCTGTACAGCGACATCGACCTGGTCAGAAAAATACGGATTAGTCGTCTAAAATGGCTGGGACATGTAGAGCGAATGGACACCAACGCTCCGGCCCGAAGAGTCTTCGAATCCAACCCGGAGGGACAACGCAGTAGAGAAAGACCTCGCCTAAGGTAGCGCGCGCAAGTGGAAGGGGACCTCAACCAACTTGGAGTGCGCAACTGGAGGCAGTTAGCCAAAGATCGTGCTAACTGGAGAGGCGTATTGGTTGAGGCCCAGGTCCACCCCGGACTGTAGCGCCACCTAAGTAAGTAAGTAACCGTGAACTACCAAGCTTCCTCCGATATTTTTCACCTTCAATACACTTTCGTTAGAGCATAGAACATGCCTAACTCACGGATTTTACTGGCGTAGGTGATGCAGAGCAATGGGCGTTTGTTATTCGATAAAAAAAAATTGTCTTTATCATAAATTGAGCCCAAAATTGCCGCCAAATCAAAAACTGAAGAAAAAAACCATTTTTTGTTTGCGAATAGAGCTGGCCATAAGGCCATAACTGGTTATTTTTTAATTCGGTAACATTTATTCAAAATCTCCTGTTTGTCTAGAAAACCAAATTCGGCTGAAGGTGATATACCAAATCACATTACCCACCATTGAAAAACCCAAAAAAAAAATAGCTGCAGTTTGAGCTACGCTACAGAATTCTTAAGTCTTAATACACTCAGCAATAAATCAAAATTATAACTACTCAGGCTTCTAGATTTTTCAAAAGCATTTGATTTGATGCAACAAGTCTGCTACGCCGAACTAAGTTAAGTGCGTTGGACCACTAAGCGAGAGTTCGCTGGTTCAAATCCCGACCTGCACCACCTGAAATTTTGTATTCGCTGCCGCACCTGTTGGGTACGTCTGACAAACATCCAAGAGTTAGAACTGTCACGAGAAGCTTCTCAAAAATTAATTGCCGTTCGGAATCGGCACTAAACTGTAGGTCACTTCCATTCATGTCAAAAAAATATATCTTTGCATACTCAGTGGTTGGAGAAGTTAGGCTTTGGGTCCAGTTTGGTCGCTTACGCTTAATACAGACCACAGCGGCAAGTCCACAATTGACCAAATATTATCTTTACCCCAGATCGATTTAAAACAGCTATGGGGACGAGCTATACAGAGCCATGTCTAGTTTTGGTGTGCTTGTCAAACTCGACCGTCTGTGCAAGGTGACGATGGTGAAAGCTCGCTTCACCTTAAAGTGTCGATAATGATCTAACTGACGACTTAGATTTATGACAATCGGAACTCAAGGGCACCACAATGGACAGGTAAACTTAATCGACAGTGTTTTAAGGTTTGGTTGCATCAGCCATCCCATACAGCTGTTGCTCTTAAGAAACTTTAGAGTACAATTGAGGTTTGATTGCAGTTCGACAGCTTTCTCCATTTCGCTCTCCTTTCACTTAAGAACATTGGAGCACCTTACTCCACCAAATCCAATCCCAATTCATTAGCAGCAAACATGTTGGGGCTATTCAGTACACCGATTTGAAACTCCGCCTATGACCATTTTGTTGTGAAAAATAACAACTGAGTCCGAACGAATATTCGACTTCGGCTACATTCCAATATTGATTTTTTCAACAGGTTGGTTTTCGAATAGAGCTACAACTGAGATTTTGTGGTCAAATCTGGCAACTCTAATGTCATTTGTGTTCAGTTTGGTTTTCCATTTCATCATGAACAGGTTGACAAATGAACAACACTTGCAAATCGTGCAAATTTATTTCGAAAGTAATGGTTCAGTTCGCGAAGTTTAGCGCAAGGTAATTTTGGGTTGAATGGCTACGTCAACAAGCAAAATTGCAACATTTGGAGTGAAGAGAATTCACATGAGACCCTTGAAACGCCATAACATCCACAAAAACTGACTGTTTGGTGTGCTCTATTGTCGCGGTAAAATTTACCACGACAAGAAGCACCCTTCGGTCCCTTTCTTTTCCCGACCCTTATCCCTCTCTTTATCGGTTCGCGCCCCAAGGCCGTAAGAAGTGGAAGGGCAGCCATGGTCTCATCAACCAATGGCAAACTTCGTTCGAACCAGGGGAGAGCGACCACCACAGGTGAACCCGGGGGACTCAGGACGGCCCAAGAAAGATGGACGGTCTTCCGGCCTAAGTAGAGAGATGGAGCCTATCCGAAGGTGAGCCGGGCGGACGGCCTGGAGACTCCCAATGGATCAGCGATTCCAATCGGACGGACGGTCCGCAACGGTCGAGTGCCACCCAACAAGGCACAACAAAAGGCAAGACGGACGGTCTGGGTGCAAAGCCAAAGCACTCCAACGCGTGTAAAAGGGTGTGGGCGGACGGCCCTTGTCATCAAACCACCCTAACACATTTCATAATGCCCTAGAGGCACACATTAGCAATTGTGGAGCACGGGCGGACGGCCCAGAGTAAATAAGCTCCAACAAAAATTGCAAAAGAACTACCACCAAAACGGTAGGGAGTCAGGTTCGATGAGGGAAGGGGAGACGATCCCTTCTGTCCAACTCCACCATGGGGAGCACAGGAGGAGCAGCAGAGGAGTGCGGGCGGACGGCCGAAACATTGCGCACACTCAAATTACCCAAAAGCTGTCAAATGGGGTCAGAACAAAGCGTGGACACACACCACCGGACCTAGCTGTCGTACGCCAAGTTTGGCCAACGAACGAACACGAGTGGCCGACAAGTGGACACCGTCCCAACAAATAGGCCATCCAGTAAGGCCGAGAGCCCAAAATAAATATATTTTCTTACATGTAAGGTATGACACGCTATCGGCAATTCCCCATTCCCCCAAATCTGCGCAAAATTCCACCAAACCGTAAGTTACGCGTTGTAGTTTACTAGACTTGGTTCCTTGTCCTCCTCTCGTAGCTGCGGTATGACTCATCACGTTGGGTGAGCAAAGGTTAATCGTCCTCGTCCGAATGTTTCGGGGTTTTTCTCCACATCTTGGCCTCCACTTAGTGGGTGGGTGGTTACAAATTTAACTTCGTCCAGCTAACTTTTCAGGGAAATTTCCGTAGCGCTTGGTTTTCATAAATCGGGTAAGCCAATTGGAATGGATTGGAAAGGTTATTCCAGGTTGGTCAGAGAATTCACTGCAACCGGACTTTTCAGTTGCGGTGAATGGTAATATAAGAGCGAGTGGAAGTTGAAAGCGAAGGGGTAACGGAGAGCATTGGCACACCACTGCAAAAATTGCTTTGGAGTAGCTGGAAAGTGCCGCCCGTTGGTTCACTAGTTTGAATGTGTGGGTAGTGGAATATATGGCGGACAACCACCCACACAGAGGCGGAAGTCCGTGGCACGCCATACGTGAGATTCCACTGCCAATGTATGTATGTGAGTGTGAATGTCCAACTTTGACCGACTTTGAACAAAGGAACCTGGAAAACCACTTCTTGGTTGACCAGCGAATTAGCCAGTCGAAGTTTTGGTAGTCGAGGAAATTTCTGTGAAAAGTTTTGGTAGTCGAAAAAAAAAGAAAAAAAATAGAAAGAAAATTGAGGAGGAGGAGAAGGGAACAAGAAGGATAAGTGGAGTGGAATAAATCGTTTTTTTTTTTTAATTGCAAAATTTTGGTTTGGTTGGGTTTTGTTTTCGAGAATTCCCGAGAAAAGACGGGACACGCGACCCCAGTGAATCTTTTTCCTTTGCTTTAATTTCGGGATAAGAGATAGCGGATCACCCCAACGGTCTCTGTAAAGAACTTGTGTTGTACCGCAAATCATCAATTCGAAGAGGCTTCGGCTAAAATAAAAGACCGTACTCCAACGGAGAATTATAACGTGTTAAAACTGTCTTTTCAATTTACATTTATTTTTCTTACGATTTTCAGTTTTCTTCGTTTTCATTCGGATAATTTGTGATTTCAAGGTTTCACTATTCCCCAAAAAAAAATTGTGTGGCGCCCATTTCGATTTTCAGTCGAAACAAATTCTTCTGATACCTTTGCCTAAGTCTTCTAGTGAACGAACCCACACCTTCCACTCAGCTGCCGGGAATTAGCAAGATCTTTGCTTTCGTTGCATCTGATCTGTGGAGTGTGACAATCGACTTGGACTTTCGGGCGGTGGCGGTGGCGGCCGCAATTTCTTTCTATTTACTTCTCGTTTATTCCGCCGGTAATTGTTTTCTTTAGTAGTTTGTTTCGCGTTTCTTTCTGTTTTTTTACAATAATTTAAGGTGCAACACTATGGGCTGGTGGAGTCATTGGGCCATACTTCTTCCGAAATGTTGCTGGAGAGTCCGTTACCGTTAATGGAGACCGGTATAGGACCATGATAACCGACTATTTTGTTCCCGAATTGGATGGCATGAATGTGGATGAGGTGTGGTTCCAACAAGACGGCGCTACATGCCACACAGCGCACGTCACAATCGATTTATTGAAGGAAACATTCGATGAGCGCATAATTTCGCGGAATGGACCTGTCAATTGGCCACCAAGATGGTGTTTTGGATTATTTTCTTTGGAGATATGTGAAGTCGCTCGCCTACGCCAACAAACCAGAAACGTTAGGGGACTTGGACTATTTGGTTCTTTGGTATTTTAGGCTGCACTACATTCGGCTTCGGCTTTTGCTTCGGTCGGACTCTAATGACAACATGGAAATAGTGATGTAGAGTTCCAGTCACTCACCTACAGTGGCTCACAGCTTACGTATTAAAAATTTGAAATACTCAGAACTTTTCAACGGAATAAGATATAGACAAAATTTAGACGCAGAATTCTTAATTAATGTTTAGACTTAAACGAAATAACTTCATTTATTCATATCCGTATATGATTTTATAATTAACAAAACGAAACAAAAAATATTCAACAATTGAGTGCCACAGCTTATTTGACCAAGCTTAAAAAATAATGATTTTCATGAAAGTAAGGTAAAAATTTTGATCACACTTGGCCCCCCTTGATATAAATAACTGATTGAGTCCTATTAGGAATCGATGCCACCAATTTTTATGTAGTTTCGGGAGTGACTTTTGACCATTCCTCGATTATGGCAGCTTTGAGATCATTTTTGTTACATATATTGCGCTTCCGGGTATTTGTGTCCAATATTGCCCATAAATTCTCTATCACATTGAGATCAGGTTACTGTGCAGGTAGTTTCATAATGTGTGGACCGTTCCAAATTAGCCAGATTTGGACCATATCTGACGTATGTTTCAGATCGTTATCCTGGTAGTATCAAAAACTTTCCTTTATGCCTAGATTCTCAGCAATCTGAAGCAAATTCTTTTTAAGGACATCAAGGTATACCTTTTCATCCATTGTAATTTTGATGAACTGTAGTTTTCCGACCCCCGCCGCAGACATACAGGCCCAACCCATGACGATGCCATCGCCATGTTTTACGGTTGCTTTTAAATGTTTGTTTTGCAGCTCTGTATTAGCTTTACGCCAGACGAAGGGTCGCCCATAGTAACCGAAAATATTAAATTTAGACTCATCAGCAAATATTACGTGCTCCCAGAAGCTGGAATCCTTATTGAAGTGGTCTTTTGCGAATTGAAGACGACGTTTTTGATTGGTCTTACTAATAAATGGCTTCTTGCGGGCAATTCTTCCATGTAAATCCTTTTTGCTGAGCACTCGACTTAAGGTTTCTGCACAACACGACTTTCCCAACATTTTCCCCATCTCACCCCATCTCAGCTATAGTTTTGGTGCCGAAATCTTAGGGTTTTCGTCAAATATTCGAACGATATATCGCTCATCTGTGGTATTTACTATTTTGTTTGGAGTGATTTCCCATTTATCTTCCACTTGGTTTTCGAAAATGAAACGATGAATTATTGCCTTTTTTCCGGGGAGAAAGACCATTTTTGTGGTAGTTTAGTACATAATCCCGCTGTTCGATGGTTTCGCGTTTTTCCATTTTTGTAACACGTGTTCCACTTACGAAATCAAACTTAATATGCTAGCTCTAAGTGCGAATATTATAACTAAAGCATAGGCAAAACAAGTACCGTTATCCTGCAGATCGAGCGATGGCAGCTGTTCAATAAACGTCGTGGGTCAAATAAGCTGTGGCGCTTAATTTTTTGCTTTGTTTTGCTAAAAATGAAATCATATCATATTAAAGTAAATGATGTTGTTTTCTTTAAGTATAAACTTATATTAGGAATTCTGCGTCTAAATTTTGTTGATATCTTTTTCCGTTGAAAAGTTTTGCGTATTTCAAATTTGTAATACGTGGTGGGTCAAATAAGCTGTGAGCCACGGTATTACCAGAGTTTCGGTATGTCAGATCTAAGACTATATACAGTTTTCGATATTTGAAAAACGTTCTGTTCAGTTCAGTTTATTCTGCTTCAGAGTTGCTGTCTAGTCCTTGGTCTTCTATATCTCCGAGGGTTTTAATGCGATTACTGTTTGTCAGCTTTCCATATAGATAGATAGAATACAACTTCCCCTGTTCGTCTGCAATTAAAGTTAAATAAGTTAAGTCATCAAACACCTATAATCACTAAACATACCTAACGCACAAAAAGCCGTTGGGTTTCAGGGTTGCAATGCACTGGAAATGAACAACTTTCAATAACAAATCTGCACAATATTTGGCTTTAGTTAGGGTACAACATGGCGCAACATATTTTTATTACTCTCATCACTTTCTTGTTACAAAATTGTCACGCAGCGACAAGTCAGGCTTGAGGTACATTAAACAAAACAAAATTAAACACACCAAAGTCTATAAATTGTTGACAACCAGTTAGCGACTTGGCTAACCCCTAACCCTAGGAGTTTCAAGAAGAGTCCCAAAAAAACTTAGTCTTCTTCTTCTTCTTTATTTTTTTAAGAACGAAAAAAACCGCAGACAATTCTTGTGTGAATCTATTCACCAAATAAAATATTTTTTTTTTTATCACAAACACAGTGTCGAGAGACAAATATCGTGGGACAAAAATATAAGATTAGATTCAAACACCTTCATTGTGAAATATATTTTACCCTCTAACGCTGGTTCTCTGATAAGAATTAATGCTTCTGATATGAAGCCACAACCGACACTGGCCACAGAAGCATTTCAGTATTTTTTTTTCTAAAACAATTTTTGATAAAAAATAAAATCGTTCTTATCGCGTGGTGGTGGTGTCTCGAAGTCGACAGAGGGAATATTTTGAGAATTACTTTTTTTTTCAAACTGCATTTATTTTCGCTGCGGTTACAAGACTTCGACTACGACTACGAACATAATGCGGTTAAATAAAATTTACATAATTTTAGTATAAATAGCGGAACATACGGTCCCATCGACATCAGTTCACTTGCAGCCATTCCTTGACATTCAGTTGCACCGAGTCCTAAAACCAAAAAAAAAAAACAAATAAACAAACGAACATGGATCTTAAAGCTATGGAACTTCTCTTCCAGAGACCATTGGAACCGGTGTTTACCTCAAGGGATAATGGCAAGGCTGCTTTCGATATTCCGGACAGTTTCTACACTGATCGTTACAGTAACGTTGGTGTTGAGCTGCAAAGTCGTTTCGGTGACGATGTCGACATCAAGGTGAGTTCTTATATTTTTCCGATAAAAGTGCTTGAAAAGCAATTTTCTTTTCTGACAGATCCCTCTGCGCGACATTAAGAAACCAAATCTAGATTTCGCTATTCAAATCGATAGAAGGCAAACGTTTGACTTGTTCAGTGACAAGCACAAACGCATCGCAGGACAATTGATTAAGTTGTTCCTGGACGAAAAGGATCGTTGGAGCTTTGTTTCATTGGCTGCTTATGTCAAGTAAGTTGGGTGCTGGCGGAACTTGTAAAGGAAATCTTCACACATCTGTCATTTTCAGGGATCGTATCAATCCAATGCTGTTCCAGTATGCCTACACCGTGGCAGTGTCTCACCGAAAGGATACCACCACCGTACCTATTCCACCAATTGCCGAGCAGTTCCCATCGAACTTTATCGAGCCATCGGTCTTCCAGCAGGCTCGTGCTGATGGTTCTTTGATCACCGCTCCTGGAAATCGGGTATAATTTTTTGAAAAACACCAATTTAGGGGAGGAGTTATAGGTATTCTCTTTACTTAGATGAGCATTGAGATTCCGCAAAACTTTACCGCCTCCGATCGTGAGGATGAACAGCGATTGGCGTACTTCCGCGAGGATATCGGCGTGAACATGCATCATTGGCACTGGCATTTGGTGTATCCCGGCGAGGGACCTGAAGAAGTCGTTCGCAAGGATCGTCGTGGTGAGCTGTTCTACTACATGCATCACCAGTTGATGGCCCGTTACAATATTGAACGCTTCGGCAATGGCCTGGGCAAAGTAAGGCCATTGAGCAATCTCCGAGAGGCCATCCCCGAGGGATACTTCCCAAAGATCATTAGCAGTCTGAACAACCGCACATATCCGGCACGTATCAGTGGACAGTCGCTTCGCAATGTGGAACGTACCGACAATCAAATTGAAATCTCCGAAGTTGAACGTTGGGCTGATAGAATTCATCAAGCCATCGATCAGGGATATGTTGTTGATGTAAGTACGAAGGGATCTGCTGCTCCAATGTGTGGTGATAAATTTTCGTTTTTAGAAAGCCAACAAACAAATTCCATTGGATGAAGTAACTGGCATCGACATCCTGGGTGACATTTTGGAAGCCTCCTCACTGACACCGAATCGTCAGCTCTATGGCAATCTACACAACATGGGCCACAATTTGATCTCACTTGCTCATGATCCCGACCAGAGGCATTTGGAAGACATCAGTGTGATGGGAGATGTGACCACTGCAATGCGAGACCCGATCTTCTACAGATGGCACACATTCATCGATCAGATTTTCAGCAAATTCAAGGGACTATTGCCGCAATACGAGCAGACTCAGGTAGGCTACTGTCATTCTAATCTCAAAGCATTTGTTCAATCAAAAACCTTTACAGCTCGCCTTCGATGGCGTAAATGTGGACGGAGCGACAGTGCAAATCACCTTGAAGGGTACCCAGCCAAATAAATTGCTCACCTTCTGGCAAAAGTCCGACATCGACATTGGTGCTGGCTTGGATTTCGGACCAAACGGTGCTATCTACGGTTCATACAGTCACTTGCAGCATGCTCCATTTGAGTATGCCATTCGAGTGACAAACACCGGAGCTGCACGTCGAGGCACCTGCAGAATCTTCTTGTGTCCAAAGGTCGATGAGCGTGGTATCGCATTGAAGTTGCCCGAAATTCGCCAATTGGCCATAGAGATGGATAAGTTCACCGTGAACTGTAAGTACAGATGTGGTTTGCTTTAGCTTCAGATTCGTAATGGGGAATTTTCAGTGAAACCGGGACAAAACACCATAATGCGCCGATCGACTGACTCGAGCGTGACCATTCCATTTGAACGCTCATTCCGACAGGTCGGTGAGAAGTTCCTTCCCAAGGGTGATGAAGCTTTAGCCGCCTTCCGGTTCTGTGGATGCGGATGGCCGCAACACATGCTTCTGCCCAAGGGTACTACCGAAGGAGCCAACTTTGATTTGTTCGTAATGGTTTCGGACTTTGTTGGCGATGAAGTTCGACAAATTAACGATACGTAAGATTGATTCGAAATGAAATTCGAGAGAAATTGTTAAAACATTTTTTTTTTTGTGCAGTCCTGATGTATGCGGCGATTCGGCATCATTCTGTGGTCTCAAGGATAAGCTTTATCCAGATAAACGAGGTATGGGCTATCCATTCGACAGGACACTCACTGGCAACGATCTTTCATCATTCACGGGACAATACACGAATATGAGCATAACACCGGTCACTATTCAATTTACCAATAAGCATTTCAACAAAACGTAAACAAAGACTTGTACACATAAGGACATAGCAATAAGGACAAACGGCCAGAACTTGTATACATATAAAAAATATTTTAATCATTTAAATAGTATCTACTCAGAATATCGAATTATACAGTAAGCATTTAATTCTAAATAAACGTTCGCAATACAACAAAAAAAATGGTCATTGAAATATAGTTTCGTTTAGATGTTAGCTGCAAAATTGTTCATCCATTGTACATCCAATGGCGGCAATATCAAAACAAAATGTTCAATAATGAACTTAATTTTACTTTTAAATATGTTGTATTCCCCCATTTCGCTGCAATAACCTCTGCACTGCTTCTAGAAAAAGAATTGGTGGGAGTTTGCGCAGCATTCCATTGAAGCACATTTTGAGGCATTTCAAATGGATATTTATTTTGCAGCTCTGAAATTGTCTGAATCGGCGCATGATATTTTTGAAATAATCAGCAATCAAGCATGGCACAATAGCTACATCTGTCTGTCTGTCTGTCCGGGCGTCGTATGGCGAAACGGTTGAACGGATTAGCTTCAAAGTTCGTATATAAGGTTTTTGGGGCATCTTTTTATTTTTTGCTTTATCGTTTGAAATAACGGTTCCTGCCATACAATTTTTTTTTTTGAAAATCACTTATCACTATTTTTCTAGAAGATGGTTCCAAGGATTTTGGTCCTTTTTTGTACTAAGGATACTTGGCAAGGTGCCAAAAATACTTCATAATCAGTTCTTGGAAAAAAATCGATTAACGGTAATTTATTAAACCGCCAATATCTCAAAAACTAACAAAGCGATCTACAAAAAATGTTACTTCCTTTTTATACTATTAAGTCGAACAAATTTGAATACTTTGATTTTGAAATAATTTTTTTTTTCATATAGCGATTTTCCTAAATTTAAATTAAATTCGTTTTCTCAAAAACGGCTCTAACGATTTTGATAATTTTTTGTATTTCGAACAATTATGTTAAATGTGTCCAATGTGCGAAATTACATCAAAATCGTAGGTACCGTTTTTGAGAAAATCCTAAACAAAAAATTCTTTATTACATTGAGATCAGGGCTATTTCCTGGCCAAGTTTAAGACTCAAGGCCAATATCAGCTTTGCATGGGTTATCTGATGAAAGTACTCAATATTAAGAAGTTGTTTTGAGTTGCAATGTTAGATCAGAATTTGTTTTTACTTGAGCGCGATGGCTGGGAGCGGAATCATCTTGAAATATGGGATTTGAGATGTAGCAGCATAACTCCTCTATCGTAGGCAATAATTTCTTTGAATTTCGCTGCGTTGACGGAACCCAAATTACGCAAATTACTGCCTAGACCCCAATTTGTCATGCATCCCCGAATCGTGAAATATGGAAAATGCTTAACGGTCGGAAGTAAAAATAGGTCTGAATAACGCTTGTTAGTTCTCCTTCGCTCTGTCTGCTTTCCGTCAGGTCCAAACAAATTAAATTTGGTTTCGTCAGAGAATATGACTCAGTGAGAAGTGTTTTTTGCAGGTCGATGAACTTGAAGACCCATTTCATTCAGCCGGCGTTGAAAAGTCCGCGTGCTGATGTTAATAAAGGGTGATCCATTTCGAGGTTCCCTACTTTTTTAAAGAAAAAAAACACAGAAAATTCAAATTTAATGGGGAATGTTTATTATCAGTTGAAAGAACATTCTTTGGCATTTATTTTTTGAAGATTATGTCTATCAAATGTTGGCCGTTGCTACGTCGCAGATGGTCCATCCGTTGAGTCCAATTTTCGATCACTCGTTCGAGCATTTCGACTGGTAACTGGCGAATGACACACGAAGCGGGTTTGTCGGCATAAGCTTTTGACTTTACATATCCCCACAGGAAAAAGTCTAACGGTGTGATATCACACGATCTTGGTGGCCAATCAACCGGCCCAAATCTCAATAAGTCCATTGATTGATGCGATGTGTGGGAAGTGGCGCCGTCTTGCTGAAACCAAATGTCGCCGAGATCACGAGCTTCAATTTCAGGCATCAAAAAGTCGGTTATCATGGCACGATAACGGTCGCCATTGACGGTTACGTTCGCACCGGCATAATTTTTAAAGAAATATGGACCGATGCTTCTACCGGCCCACAAACCACACCAAACCGTTGTTTTTTCTAGATGAAGTGGCAGTTCTTCAATCTCTTCTAGTTGCTCTTCGTCCCAAATGCAGCAATTTTGTTTGTTTACATACCCATTGAGCCAGAAATGGGCCTCATCGCTAAACAAAATTTGCGTCGAAAACGTCGGATCTTCTTGGAACTTTTCAAGAGCCCATAGAGCGAAGCGATGTCGCTTGGGAAGGTCGAGCGGCTTCAGTTGTTGCACAAGCTGTATTTTGTACGCTTTCAATTTAAGATCTTGACGTAAAATGCGCCAAGTCGTTCCATACGTCAGTCCGACTCTCTACGGTCTTCGTGTACACTCTCAGCTACGGCCACTATATTTTCTTCACAGCGTGCTGGACGTGGTCTATTCGGTCGAATATTATCCAATAATGAATGCTGGGTCTCAAAATGGGTGATAGTGTTGCGAATAGTACGCTCAGTAGGCTGATTATGTTGACCATAAGTTGAGCGAAGTGCACGAAACACATTCCTCACAGAACGTGAATTTTCATAATAAAGTTGAACAATTTGTAAACGTTGTTCACGCGTAAGTCTTTCCATTATGAAATGCCAAACAATACTAAACAAAAATAACATGACAGCATGACACGACTCACACGTGATCTGTCAAAAAAGGCTATTGAAAAAAGTATCTCTACTTGGATCACCCGTTACTACTGGTAAATACCTAAAGTTTACAAAAAATATAAAGAAGCAAATAAAATAAAATGATTTTGTAGTAGCTAATACCTTTACTGAACTGTTTAAAACTTAAAACAATGTATAATATAGGTAAGCATAGAAATAACGAATGTATTTCAAAATCTGGCTATCAGTTATGATAGCCATGGCGCCTAATGAACAAATTTGCATTAACATTTGTTGAGGTGCCATGGCAATCATATTTGATAGCCAGTACTAAATTCGTCCTGGACTTTCAGGATGAACTGAAAACAAATACTATAACGTACGTTCACGGATGGGATGAGCACAGCTCCGCACTTGTCGACGACGGGCAAAGAAGAGAGAGAGATCGTAGCTCGTGGTGGCAAACACTCAAAAAAAAATTAAAATTTCGTCAAGTAGGTAGGTCGCTTCCGCTTTCATATTTCACGAAATTAATACAGCTGATTGCTATTGGAAATCTGTATGGTTTTAACATAATCTGCTTTAATATTAAAAATCGATTTTTTTGGATTCGTTGCTCTATTTTTCCTGTTCAAAGAAGTTCCTTACAACTATCCTCTAAATACAAGTCATCGTACATTTCTATCATCATTCAAAGTTGCGTCCATTCCATCTGTAAGCTGTAAGATATACATAGTTGTTTTTTTTATTATTATTATTCGAACAATTCTAACGGATAACAAGTTGAAGTTGAAAAAATTGCTTTTGGGCGACGCCAAGCACAAAGCTATTGCTCTGCCATACATGCTGGTATCTTGATTTGGGTATTCTATTTTTTCCAATAAATTGAATCAATTCTTGCCACAACTTTTATCGTAACTTGCTTTACTTATCTTTCAGCATCAGCATCAGCATCAGCATCAACTCTCAGCAGAACAAACAAATACTGAACCCAAAACTCATTGCAAACTTACCCAAAAACTCACATTGTTCATAACTTAATTATACTTAACAATTCAACTGTTGGATATTGTCCCTTGGTCTTCCCATTCTCTCCGAATGGAGAGGGAGCGGATACATAGGTACCTATCAGGAGCAGGAGCATATTCTCCTGTGATGGCCCGTAACAAAGTATCTGGGATTTGGGTTTTTCCCGACCTACAAAACCGCAACCGTATCTACCCACCCAACCTACATATATCGTATCGTCCCTAGTATCGACATCCCTCAAGAGGTGCATCGCATCGTTCGTTCGGTCCTATGTGTCCTAAGTTCATATGCAAAATAATACCCGAAAAGTTATCTTAATTAAATCTGCCCACTAAATTATAAACTAAGCACCTCTTGTGGTATGGTGTGGTGTCCTCCGATATTTTTGACCGGAGAGAACACACCGGTCACATACCCTACTAGATCCCTTGGACTTTGGATATGAATGGTGAGCCCCCAATAAATTGTTGGTATTTAACTTAGTCTCGAGTGTAATCATCATAACAACCATTAACATGCCTCTGTCGTATTTTGAAATTCCAATAATGGTCTGTTAGGAGGTCAGCGCCAGGAAGGAGGAGAAGGACGACCAAATGTATCTCTTTCAGACTGAGTGTAAATAAAGTCCTGTGTGCCAAACGGAAGCGGTCGGTAGGTAGGTAGGTAGATAGGTAAGTGTGTGTGTGTTTTCTCGTACAGTCCGGTGTGGACACGGGGAGTCTACTTCTGGGATTGACTTCTGGATATTTTGAAAGAGTAGTGATACACCTTAACGCAATTAGCAGCGGTTGTATGTTTGATCATGGTTTTGGATGATTCTCATGCACGAGCAGATAGAGGGGAGTAGGAAGTGTTTGTTTATTTGCTTGCCTGGATTTAGGTCCGGAAGAAGCGGCAGCAGATTTCGGGTCATATATGGCTTGCCACATGGAAGTAGACAGAGTAGCAAGTTATAATTGCTCCGCCTCTGGTTTGGGAATATTTATTACCATTGATATAGTCTTCATATCGGAGTGCGTAAGCAGATTTATATGTCTTTGCTGTGCTAATTCGTAATTGCGAGATCGACTCACATATTTCAGCATAGCCAGCCATCGGAGGACAAAAGAACAAGAATTAAATTTCAATATTGACTTAATGTATTGATTTATTCCTTCCTGATGGTTGTATTTAATTGTGGAGTCTTGTTAAAAATAGCTTACCTACTAGACTAGCTGGCCCGGCAAACGTATGGTTTGGTTGACAATATTTTTGATTTCCCTTGGTTTTAATTTATGTAGATATAAAGGGTGATTTTTTAAGAGGTTTAGAACTTTTTTTAAAAAAAAAACACAAAAAATTCGAAAAAATGAATGAAATATTTATTTGAATCGATAGTTTGAACCTTGCAATTTAATGTTTAAAGATAATTTCATGCAAATGTTGACCGCGGCTGCGTCTCAGGTAGCCCATCCGCTGAGTCCAATTTTGGCATACTCTTTCACACATATCGGCCGGTATCTCAAGAATGAATGCATGGATGTTGGCTTCCAGTGCGTCAATCGAAGCGGGCTTGTCCCTATACACATTAGCCTTGGCATACCCCCACAAAAAATAATCTAATGGTGTCAAATCGCACGATCTAGGCGGCCAATTGACCGGCCCGAAACGTGAAATTAACTGTTCACCAAACTCGCCTCGCAATTGCGCCATTGTTTCGCGTGCTGTGTGGCATGTGGCACCGTCTTGTTGAAACCACATATCATGCAAGTCAAGAACTTCCATTTCGGGCAAAAAGTTTGTTATCATGGCTCGGTAGCGTTCACCATTGACAGTAACGCTGCGATTCGCATCATCTTTGAAGAAATATGGCCCAATAATGCCGCCGGCCCATAAACCGCACCAAACAGTGGCTTTTTCGGGATGCATTGGTAGCTGTTGCAATGCTTCTGGCTGATCTTCACTCCAAATGCGGCAATTTTGCTTATTTACGTACCCATTCAACCAAAAATGAGCCTCATCGCTGAACACAATTTGTCGATAAATAAAAAAGCGGATCCTCGGCCAGCTTTCCAAGAGCCCATTCACCAAAAATTCGGCGTTGTGGTAGGTCGGCTGGCTTTAGTTCTTGCACCAGCTGTATCTTAAAAGGCTTTACGCCCAAATCCTTCCGCAAAATTTTCCACGTAGTGCTGTAACAAAGGCCTAACTGCTGGGAACGGCGCCGAATCGACATTTCGCGGTCTTCTGTCACACTAGCTGATACGGCCGCAATATTTTCTTCAATACGCACAGTACGTAAACGTGTTGGTGGTTTAATGTCCAACAAAGTAAATTTGGTGCGAAATTTGGTCACAATCTTCCGAATAGACTGCTCAGAAGGTCGAGAATGCCGATCATAAAATGGAAGCAGCGCGCGATGAACATTTCGAACCGAGCACGAATTTTGATAGTAACATTCAATAATTTGCAAGCGTTGTTCATTTGTAAGACGATCCATGTTTAAATTGCAAACCAAACTGAAGCTGTTTGACAGTGACACAAGGTACTAAACACACGTCAGCTGTCAAAAACAGTGTTGCCAAAACCAAACCAGCTAAAAAATCACCCTTTATATCAATTTTGTTAGTGTCCAACTCGTGAGCAGGCCACATACAATTGGCCATGTGAAAAACATGAATTTTCTAATTATAATTTGGTCTTACGACTTTTTGACAGTGATTGCAAATACTAGGTTAGGTTAGGTTGAAGTGGCAGTCGGAAATAAGTTCGACTCAACTAGAGGTCCATTGTACTACCATTCAGACACCTTACATTAATGTACTTAGTTTTCCCGTCTTTCGAAGAAAAAACGAGAAGGAGCTTCAGTGATAAAGAGCTTAGATGTTCGGCACTCACCACGTCAGCCCCGAAAATCCGCCACCTGATGCGAGCATAGGCCGGACAACTGCAGAGAAAGTGTTCTGCTGTGTCATCCTCCTCACCGCAAGCAGGACAGGTAGTGGTGTCGCTTAATCCCAACACATTTAAGTATTTAGCAAAAGCTTGGTGGCTCGAAGAATGCCTACAAGCAGCCTACAGTCGATTCTCCTCAGAGACAGAAGAAAAGATGCTGACCTTTTGCAAATGTCCGGGCGCAGTAGTTTGGTCTGTCTACATCCACCGCAATCGCGCCACTGAATCTTGTGTTCACGAGAAACCCAAGAATCGATAGAAGACATGTCTAATAATGCAGGCAGACCCAACACAGGTTCGGGTCCTGAGAGAACTTCTTCTGCAAGCTCATCCGAGATCTCATTTCCCTGGATGCCAGTATGACCTGGTACCCAGACAAGATTCACTGTGTTCAGTCTTCCGACCAAATTCAGAGAAAGCTTGTGTTCCAGCACTATCTTGGACGGGGTAAGAGGGTTTAGAAGCGCTTTTAATGCAGCTTGGCTATCACTGCAGATGCAAATGCCTCTAGCCCTCCACCTGTTGTTCACAATATAGCGCATAGCCATTAGGATGGTAAACATATCCGCTTGTAAAACAGATGCATGTTTACCCAAGGGGTAGTAAAGTCGTATATCATCGCATTCCACAAAGACACCAGCACCAGACCCCTGGCCGGTTTTGGAGCTTTCCATGAAAATACGATGGCATTCACTCCATGGTTCAGAGTCTGACCGAAACCATTCCGTTACCTGTGGAAAGTTGACGTGGTAGTTTTTTCGCAGAAGGATTTCTGGTGTCATTGCATCAGACGGCATATCCATAAGACAGGGGTCAAAGGATAATTCTCGAGCAAGTTCTTCAAAATTCCAGTGCCAAAAACCACCTCTCTTTAAGCGAAAGATGGTTTTTAGCGTACAAAAGCGTACCCCATGATATATTAATCAAGAGTTCGACTTACTTAGACCTAAGATCCATTGCGATACCACGTGTATCTGAAGTTCCTGCCTACTCGTTGAACTATTTTGAGCTGCTTATAAAGCGTGAGAGACGTTTTGGGTCGATCGAGTTTAAATCGTTAAGATCATTGTCGAAGTAAGCTCCTAGGTGTAGAGAGCAGGGCATGCGCAAAGAAGGTGTAGAGTTGTCTCTTCCTCATCCTCATCTACATAGCAAATACTTCATTGCTAATCTAACTAAACTCAAAGAACGGTATGTTTAGGTTGCATTAAGTCCTTTCATAGTTCACATGGTGTTGCTCTAGCTGCTCTGATGAACCTACCGTTTATAACATGGGAGCTATCCTAAAGGTAATTTCTCGTGGTTTTTGGTAAAACTCGCAATTTTCGATGACACCGCGCGAGATCTATCCTACGAACGGGCTCCTGGCCCGTGAAGAGTCCCTGCCTAAGACACGGCAGACTTTCATCCTTTGCGATCCCGGGCACGCTGTTCCAGTTTTCCAGAACACGCGCTCCGCTACCAGAACTTCGGCTGCGTAAAAATTTCAAAGCCGACATTTCCCAAGTTCAAGCATGGTTTCGTCCAAGATCTATTGCCAGTGGAGGGATGCAATTGCATTTTTCAAAACCTGTCGGGGTGCTTTTGTGAAATGTTTTAATTTAAGGCTCTACTCCGGCTGAACTGCACTTAAGGCCTTGCTCGATACTTAAGCGAATTTTAAGTTGTAATGCTCCAACTCAAGAACTCTCTGAGTCTTTTTTGGGTTCCGGGTCATATTAGCGTCATCGGAAATGAGATCTCTGACAACCTTGAAGTTCTCTCAGAACCTCGAACATATGTTGGGTCTGTCGGCATCCCTTCTAAGAGCCTTCATAGAACAATACTTGATCGCACAAATCTTTGGGTTACAGACAGATCACTAGTTTTACCGAATGTGTCTGGCATGTCTGCGGAGTTTTTGCTATCACTGGAGAGAAAATAATGCGGACACTTTGTACGCATTCTGACAGACTACGACGGTTTTGGCAAGCAGCTTAGCCTACTAGGTGATACTGTCTTTGATACTTTTGGAGAAGGCATGAAAACCGCGGAGCATTTTCTCTGTGAATGTCGCACCAGGCTCCAGGCTTTAGGTGCTGATGTAGTGAGTGCTATTTCAGCTTTCAGAAAAAGTTAAGTAAATTACTCAGGTAGAAGGAAGTATCTGCCTGAGAGTACAATGGACCAATTACTGGTCTGAGTGCTTCAGTGGATGTTCAAGCTTCAATTCAAAAAAATTGCACCCACACCCTTGCAGTTTTTATGTTTTTTTTTTTCACCAAAATCTTAAGAAAATCACCCATTTTAATCACAATTATTTCTCATCTCATACAACTTAAGACACAAAATAGCATTCAGACATTACACGACATGGACACTCTGTATAGTAACCTTGAAAGCAAATCCGCCGAACCCATTCGGCCAGTGACCTTGAACAGAAAAAAAAAAATAAAAATCTGAAAAAATTGAGGGATGCACCTTATTGGAATTCTTCAAAGTGGTTACATTATACTTTTAAGCAGAGTTGGTATCCGCTGACCTATAAAGTCTCTGTTCTCCACACACACAGGACCAAATATTTTTGGGTCGCCTTAAGACAGACAGTTATTATTATAATGGAATTGTATTTGATTGAATTTCATTTTAATAATGTCGATATTTCGACATCTCATGACCTCAGGCAGTAGAAACATGAAAGGAGCTTAAGTCCGTTGTCTTTAAATTTAAAACTTAAATTTTTAACCTTTAAATTGTGTTACATTCACAGCAGCTCCTCTGCGCTGAGAGGTGATTTCAATTGAATGCTTCTCCACATTTTCCATTTGTGTATCTCCATATATAATGATGAAATACAGTTACACAAACATAACCCCCTGGCGTGTCGCCCTATTGTTTACACACACCTATAATGGTTGCACTCTCACTTGTTTATCAAGCTATCTTTCACGTGGCAGTAAATAATGGAGACAAAATAACATCCCTCCTTTCTTCCCTTAAAAGGGTGTAATACCATAGCTCATGACTTCATGAGACCACCACAATGGGTAGTCTCAAGAATATGATGAATGGATGCAATATTTCCACGTTCCTGGGATATTTATGACAAAATTTCCTGCATTGGCGACATGGCACTCAAATTCAGCAGCGGCAGCTAGCCAATGAATAGAAATCTCATGAAGGACTCGTGAGCTTTGCCGCCCCGCCGAATGATTAAGTAGACCCTTAAGAGATCAGAGATTGCATTACACAAAATCCTTTGGGGAAATATTGTATGCGGTTTCGATTAAGGTCAATATTCAATGGAATCGAAGGTTAACAGTGCAAAGTGTGTAGCTATATTTTAAATGAAACAAAAAAACAACTTCCACGGCAACAGTCAATCTAGCGAATCCACTAAAGAGATTATCAACTTCATGCAATACGAACTCAATTTTCCGTTTCATCAAATCCAAAAGTCGTCTTTATGGACCTATTAAGTTAAGTGGCAAATGGAATTTGCGTACCAGTTATTAAGTTAACTTATTGTCATCATCACTTGCCTAATCACTTTGAACAAACCAGTTTAATATTATAGACTAGGCGGTGCTGTCGTCGTCGTCGTCGTCGTCGTCGCGTCTGCCCTTCTAGGTAGGTAATTATGCAAATCGAGCCAAAGTTTTAGAACAATTAACGAAAAAAGCAGCCGCTTTACGCTTCAATTTTGTGCGGGCACAAAACTGTGCCATCCTTATCTTATTCTCGCACAAAAACACGATGGCATTCCACCTATACAAATACACCTTCGAGCCAATAACTTGACTATCAAGGAGCCTTAGCGGCGCACATTCAAAGCCCCAGCACCTGGCGCCCTGGAATCAGGAAGATATAGAGAGACAAACGAGCGAGAAGAAATACACACACACGCACACAAAACAAAAATATTACACTCTCACATTCCCCGGGTTTCGTTTTGAAAAGTCTATTAAAGTTAAAATGTCGGCCCTGTTGGCAATTTGTAAAGAAACTTCTTCACAAAGTATCTGGCAAAAGGTATGAAGACAATTCCGGCAGCAACGACTTGTATCTATCATGTTCATGACTAGGCGTGGCTGTATTCATTCAGATGCAGTACCAACCAGGTTGGCCATAAAACAAATCTGAAATTACCTTATGCCCTCGGGTAATTGATGGACTTGCGCTGATATTTGGAAAATGTTTTCAAGGCACAAACTGAGAATAAATAGAACGGTAGTGTTCATGGTGGTGGTGGTGTTAGACTATTATAGTCACTCGTGGCAGTAAGGTTATGACACGACAGAATTCCCCTTTGCATGGGTGTCTGCTGCTGATAAAGTTTCTTGATAATTTCTTAAAACACAAATAACCGATATAAATCTGAAGTTACGGCGCGTCGTGTACACAAAGCAGACACAAAGTTTAACATTTTCATTTCAAAGGCAAAGGTACATAATTGCTTGGGGAAATACAACAATTTTTTTTCTTCTACAGAAACAGACCTATTGACAAGTGACGATGTATTAATTTTGTACAAAAATGAATTAATTTAAAAGCTATAAATTTAACTATAATTGTCATTTGTATTATATTGTTTTCATGTAGTAAATCAAAAACAGAACACAGCGAAATAGTTATTAACTACTTTATTTAATGCTTGACTTGAATAATGTAACCGAACGCGTCTACGTATTACTAACCACTGTCCTCCTGTTTCCCGGTAGATCCTTTACCATCTTGCTTCTTTCTATTCGCATAGTCTCTACTTAAGCTTACTCTTAGACGATGGGCAGCTACAACTCGGCCTTCCTGCCCAAATCGTCCCGCTTCCACTGAAACGCGCTATAACCATCAGAAGCCCAGGCCTTTATATTTGCCACTTCCCATATCTTCGGATAAACATGCAAACCTAGTAAATCAACTTTTTGCCAAAAATGAGATTTTTTAATTTATATCATATTGGTATGCTTACTTACTTAACGGGCTCCCGACCCGTGAAGAGACCCTGCCTGATATACGGCAGCCTTCACGAGCACGCTGCTTCCAGTTGTCCAGACCAAGCGCTCTAGCATCCGCGATGGCTTGGTCTTTAAAACGGAGGTTCGGTCTTCCTCGTCGTCTCGAACCTGGGGGCTGGAATTCGAAGATCTTCTTGGCTGGAGCGACGAGTTTTGGCTTTTCGCACTACATCCACATCTTGGTACAGCTCATAAAGTTCGCTACTGTATCTTCTCCTCCTGGCACACAGGAGCAAATATCTTTCTTTCAAAGGATCCCAGTATTAACTCTCCTTTCCTGCTTATCGTCCAGCACTCGGCGCCGTATAGCAGAACTGGCAGGATCAGCGTTCTGTAGAGCATGCACTTTGTCCTTCGAGTTAGGAGTTTTGAACCCATTTGTTTTGCCAAACCGAAGTAGCAGCGATTTCCTATGGTAATTCTTCGACGGATCTCCACTAAGATGTCATTTATGGATTTGATGTTTACCCCGAGGTAGATGAACTCCGTGTTGACACCTGCCTGCGCACTATCTGCTCAAGAACAAGATTGAAGAAATCACACGACAGCGCATCTCCTTGCCGAAATCCGGTGCATGTTTGAAAGAGTTCAGATGAGCTGCTGCCAAACTGCACATTGCATCGCGTGTTATCAAGTGTCATGCGACACATCTAGATCAGTTTTTACGGGATCCCGAATTCGGCCATCGCCACAAAAAGCTCCTTTAAAGTCGATGAAGAGATGGTGTGTCTCGACTTGAAACTCGTTGGTCTTTTCCAGGATTTGCCTTAGTGTGAAGATTTGGTCTACAGTTGATTGGCCGGGCCGGAAGCCACACTGGTACGTGCCGATTAGTGTGTTGCAGAAAGGTTTGAGACGTTCACACAGTACGTTGGATAGGATCTTATATGCGACATTAAGCAGGGATATGCCCCGATAGTTCTTGCAAGACATAGGATCGCCTTTCTTGTAGATGGGGCATATGGAGCTGATGGTCATGCTTTCCTCCACCCAAATTTGGTTGATGATTTGGTGCATGCGCCCTACCATAACATCACCTCCGTATTTGAAAAGCTCTGCAGGTAGACCATCAGAGCCGGCGGCCTTGTTGTTCTTTAGCTATGGGAGGGACTGGTTCTTCATTGACTGGACGCGGGTTCTCTTCTTGCCCCATCACTCTCTCTACATTTTTTCCGTTTAGCAGCTGCTGGAAATGCTGCTTAAATACATTTACTATTCCCTGCACGTCGGTGACTAGGTTTCCATCGCTGTTAAGAAGAGCCTGCGTTCCGGTCTTAAAGCTAGCAGCCAGTTGCTTTGCTTTCTTATAGAACTTCCGAACGATCCGGAGACTGCATGCTCTCTTTTCTTTCTACGCAGGATCTTCTTTTCCTCCCGTCTTCTGGTTCGGTACTCATCCCTTGCTGCCCTTGTTATCCTCTGCAGCGTTCTAATATGTGCATCTTCTGTCACCTTTTTCCGATATACGCATACATCATCATACCATGGGCTTTTTCTCTGGGGTGGCTGGTATCCTAGGGTGGTTTCGGCTACCTCCTTGATGATATCGCGATACTGGGACCACTGGTTGTTGGCGTCTGTGGTAGGTGAATGCACGGTGGGGAGTTTCTCACTGAGGCGCTCTTTGTAGGCTCTGGCGACTCCAGATGTGCTAAGGCGTCCGACGTCGAATTTCTTCTTTTGGGCAGTTCGCATCTTCTTCTCGTTGGACAGTCGAGCTCTGAATCTAGCTGCAACGAGAAAATGGTCAGAGTCGTCGTTTGCGCCTCGGTAAGTGTGCACGTTCAAGATGTTGGATGCGTGCCTCGCATCGATTAGCACATGGTCGATTTGGTTGGCGGTTCGACCGTCTGGAGAGCGCCAGGTTGCTGTGTGGATCCTTAGTCGCGGAAACCTAGTGCTACTTATCACCGTATTACAAGCTGCTGCAAAGTCAATTAGTCGGAAGCCGTTATCTGTTGTCATTTCGTGGAGGCTGTGATTACAAACTTATCCGCCGAAGATGTTTTTCTTGCCGACTTTAGCATTGAAGTCTCCGAGAACAATTTTGACATCGTACTCCGGACAGGCTCCGTAGGCTCCGTCCAAGAGGTCATAGAATTCCTCCTTGATAGGGTCCTCAGCCTCATCGGTAGGGGCGTGTGCACATATTAGGCTAATGTTTTGGAATGTAGCTCTGATGCAGATCACAGCAAGGCGATCACTTATCGGCTTGAAGTCTATTACTTTTAATCTAAGCCGATTTCCCATGACGAATCCGCATCCTTGTCGCAATTTTGTCTTTTCATAGTACCTAATCCTATTTATCGTATCTCTTGGATCGCGGTAATGTCGGCCATGTACCGCGAGAGGACAGACTCAAGTTTTTGAGTAGCACCTGGAGTCTAGAGTGTCCGCACATTCCATGGAACACACTCGCATGTCCGTTAACGTTCCGGGTCTATTTTGCCTTTGAGGTTCATTTATATCCGAGGCTGCCATAGTCTCTCCCATAACTAGATGTTTTTCACGTGGTCGGGAAGTTATCCCGACGGTACAACCCCCAACCTGGAGGGCCAGACCCTGTTCTTGACCCTAGGACAGTAGGCCGGTAATTCCGGTGCTAGTAACCCACTTCGGGGATGTGAGTGCTGCCGTTGACCCATTAGGGGCTCATCCGCCACCAACTCTTTTCCAACATCCTGGCTTAGTGTTGGATATCCCTATAGACCTGGGCTTTAAATAAGTCGAAGCAGCTCATTTAGGGAGGGAGATCACTTGTTCCACCTAACTGGAACTGTGGACGCCGCCGTTGATCCATCCGTAGAATTCGTCCGCCGCCGTCCGAAAACAGGAGTAGTGCCTTAGTGAGCTGGCACTCGAGGTACTAGGCACCCAGCAGTCACCACGGGGAGTTGAGAAGTAGGAGTTGATGGTGTTATGCTAAAGTGAGAACGCTTGTGTTCTCATATAATCGCAATCACTATCCTTTTGACCGCCTTTGATGCGCCGCGGTACACACGTACAAAATTGAAAAGACATGAAGTTAGGCTTCGTAATTTATAAGTAGTAAAACCAATTAATAATGACAATTAAGTTAGAAGATTACGTAGGGTTAAACCTTTTGAACTGGTTAACTAGGTAAAAAGTAAAATACACTGTTGTGCGAAACGTAAGCAACCAAATTTAGTTCGCACATATGCAGCTGAGAGAAAAATTGATTTATCTATATTTTCGGTTGTTTTATTAAAAAGTGCTCATATTCAGATATTACTGAGGATGAGACGCGAAAAATGTGGTACCAAAGATGGGTTCTATCGTCACCCCAACTCAAGTTATATCAAGTTGAAGTAGATAGCTACTATTTTGAGGTATAACAACTCGAAATGATATAACTTCAGAAATATTAGATATATGTAGCTGGAAAAACCACTTAACATATTTTGTAGATCCAATTTAAATACACAAAAAATGTAAGCAGCATCGTGTGATTTTATAAGCCCAGAAAAAAGTTTCAGCATTTCATTTCAAATGAAATTTTATTAATTAACAAAAAAAAATAAGAAAATAAAACAAAACTTTAAAGCAAAACAATGCGAGTGGCTGATGTTTCCAATGACGTTCGCCGAAAATATAAAGTACATGCAACCGAAAGCGAGGGAAAAAAAATGTAAAAGTCAAAACCACGAAAAATTTTAAATTTGGAAATTAAAGCTGAAACCAGAGATAAAACCGAGGTGCGCGCCACACAATTTTATGGCCAAATTGTGAAACCGTAATTTGTACCGCATGGTACTGTTCCGCTGTAAGGAAAGAATAAAGAAACAGAACAACGTTTTTTTCTACCACGTTATAACGGCTCCGGTGGAGCTGCTCACTTAATTCTAGAAAAGAGTATTAAAGTTAAAAATTTTACTTTTTTTTTGCAAGCGAATAGATAAACTATTTTTACGGCGAATTATGACCACCGGCGTGACCCGCTTTCGCGTTTTACCGAACTTTCAATAAGAGTTAAAAGGGGTCGCGAGTCCCGTCTTTTATCGGGAGAATTTAAGGCCGAAACCCAACCAGACCTATCTTTCACAAAATTCCCTAGCACAACCGTTCACTTTACTTAGCCTTTTTTTTGATTCCCCTTTTTTCCGGATGATTCCCTTGCGACGCTCTGCTATTCCTCCTGTCCTCCGTTTTCTCTTCTTTTACCAGTTCAATTTAAAAAAAAACGGAATAGAAACTATTGGAAAAAATTTTTTCCTGACTATAAAACTCGTTAGCAAAACTAAACCGGCGAGCTAGCTGGTCAACCAAGAAGTGACGACCAAAATTTTCCTTTGTTCCAGCGCGGACGGTATTCGGCTCACACATTCATATTTTACATTGGTAGTGGGTTTCCACTTATAGCGTGCAATAGACGATCTCCTTGTGTTGGAGATTGTCTGCCATATCCCACTACCTTCCATCCATCCAAGCGAACCAACAGGAGACACTATTCAGCTACAAGGGAGCATAATTTGCCCCGGTGTGCGAGTTCTCTTGGAGATCTAAACCCAATTCAAATTGGCCAATCAAACAAGGTAATCTACATCTATTCCGCCCCCTTTGATCGGGCCAGTTAAGAACTCGAAAGCAGGTGGACAGGAGGAACCAAATAACCCCTCCACCGATTAGAATCAACGTGGATTTACCAAAGTCCCCCGGAACAAAACGCAAGCCAAGTGTTGTGTCAGTGCTATTAAAATTCGCGATCTTTAAACTGTCTGGTGGGATTTCGTTCAGATTTTGGGGTGGGGGATCTTGTCGAAAGCAGGTCATTCCTTTTTTTTTTATAGTGTTTGTGTTGTTATCCGCTGATTTGTGTCGCATTTGGCGTTGATGTTCTTTTGACATTTGTTTTGTTGGTATTTTTTTCTTCTGTTGTTGTTGTCATTGTGAGGGTGTTTCACGAGGCGGTCCGCCCACACTCCTCTGTGGCTCCTCCGGGGCTCCCCCGACGGAGTAGCGAAAGAGATCGTCACCTCCTCCCCCATCGAACATTTCTCCCTACCGGGACTGTGGTAGTTCTTTCGCAACTGTTTACTTGGAGCTTTTGACTTTGGGCCGTCCACCCGTGCTCCTCAATTGCTGGACACTTGCCCCTGGCGCAATGTTCTGCAGGCGGTGTTTAAATTGCTGGGGCATTTAATTGTTTTCCGGCCGTCCGCCTACGCCCTGACGCAACTGTTGTACGGCCCGGTGGTTGTGGGGACCGTACTAGGTCACTGCTTTTGCCGCCTACCAGGATTCGATTCGAGCGGTACCCTCATCCGTGTGGCTCTCGATGGGCTTTCGTTCGTCGAAGTGTCTTAAGCGGAACCCTCGTCCGGGTGGCTATCGATGGACATCGCTCTTCGCAACGTACGTCGTTATGACTAGAGCGGAACCCTCGTCCGGGTGGCTCTCCACGGATTTTCTTCCTTGACCGTCAGCGGGACACTCATCCGGGTGGCGAGAGGTGATGTATACCTGTGGGGGTGGTTCCCTCAAGGTTCGTGGGAAGGTTGATGGGACCCTGGTTGCCCTCCACTTCCCTATGACCTTGGAGGTACCTCCCAAGAAAAGAAGGGATTGGGCCCTCGATGTTTCGGGTTGAGAGGTGATGTATACCTGTGGGGGTGGTTCCCTCAAGGTTCGTGGGAAGGTTGATGGGACCCTGGTTGCCCTCCACTTCCCTATGACCTTGGTGCTACCTCCCAAGAAAAGAAGGGATTGGGCCCTCGATGTTTCGGGTTGAGAGGTGATGTATACCTGTGGGGGTGGTTCCCTCAAGGTTCGTGGGAAGGTTGATGGGACCCTGGTTGCCCTCCACTTCCCTATGACCTTGGAGGTACCTCCCAAGAAAAGACGGGATTGGAATAGAAGGTGGTTCTTGTTGCGCGAAAATATTCCGCAACAATTAGTCTTACGACTAGGTGCGATTACTTGAAGGATGGTAACCTTATACCTTCATTGGGTGGGTCTGTTTAGTGGATGGTTCAAGTCCCAAACAAGGCTACACGCTGCATGCAAAAAATTTGCACTTTGAAGCATCAATATGAAGTATTATTTAGAACGAAGGAAGTGTCAATCGCATAACGTGCGTAAGACGTCTTCTTGTAGAAAAGACACGCTTCCTCTCTCTATCTCTCGTGTATCGTTAACCAGGTAACGTAACAAGAGTTCCACGCTTAATATTCATATTCCCAGTTACGCAAAGCAAAGAAGAACATCATATCCTTAGGTTCATAGATATTGTAATTCCGTGTCACAGATTCTCTCCGCAAGAAACTACCAAAAGGAACAAGTTTCAGTGCACACGTGTGTAATTAAATTTTGCCTTGATTAATTCGGCAAAAAGCCAAAGGATTTCTTGGCACATGAACCAATTCAGAATACAAACAGGCCAACGTAAGTAAATAAAATACAACTCACGCAATGATTTATCGCCCTGCTATCACACATTTACACGAACTCACCAAATGATGGATAATGTCAATGTAATAGTCACACGAAAGTTCAATCAATTGTTTGGCTAATTTCGGGGTGGACATGTCTCATAGAATTGGACATTTCACCTCTGACCTGATGGCAACGACGGACGGCATGAACGAAGAAAAAGAAGAAGAAGAAGAAGTGGTAGCTAGATAGATGACAGATCTGAAAGGACACCGAGTTGATGGGTATACGTTTGTCCCTGATTAGAGTGTCGTTTTGAGTGATAAATGGCCATGAGTTATGTTACGTGCAGGAAAATGAAAGCACAGAGTGAGAGTGAATCGCGATTATGTTAATGAGTGCAAAAAGTGAAAGAAATGGTGACATCTTGACAGTGACTACAAACAATTTAGCTTGATGAAGATGTCCTTTTTGCAATTGAAATTCATAAGACGCTACATTACAGTTGCAACATTATCGGTATTTTTATTAGATAGATCCCAGTTTAACCGGAATAATTCCAGGTTTTGTTTCCTGGGCGGGACCAGTTACCAGCTGGCCGATAAACTGGATACTGAGGCCTATACTGGGGTTGAGGCTGATATTGTCCTTGGTTACTTGGCCTGCTTGCGTTGTATCTTCCGTACGATGGCTGTTTGTAGAAGAAAGCTCTCTTTGGCCGGCCGCTGCCGAATCGTTTTCCATGGACTTCACGCTTTCCGGCGAAGAATGCAGTAGAATTGCCGGTTTTATTGAAACTATCATGATGTCCGTGCCATGGTCCGGGTAGATATATGCCAGGGTAGGAGGAGTTTGAAATGCTCGAGCTGTTACCACCGGGTTGGGTCACATTCCAGTGGCCAGATGAATTACCACCGTGATGAGTCCCATTCCAGTGGCCCGATGAGTTCGATGAACCGTTGTGATTGCCATGATGGTGACCACCACCATGCTTTGACCTATGGTATTCTTCTCTTGCCGCGAACGATGCTTGAATAGCCTGCAGGAGAGAAAATCTTTACAACCTGAATTATTGAGAATAACTCTTCAACTTACACCAAAAGCGCACAATGCGATCAGTATGACCAGGCCTCGGTATGAGAACATTTTGCAAGTAACTTTCGTTGTTGTTCAACTGAATGAATTACGTCGCCTTTTATACCTTAATAAGGTAGATAGGCTCTTATCTTGAATGCTCTCACTGAAGTATGGTGACAATGCCGAAAATGATAATAAATATTTGTCAAGAGAAAATAAGCAGACAATTTGTAAATAAATGAATCAATTAGGTAACTGAGAAAGCTACTCTGGCATGATTCATTCATTTTTATTTTTATTTTTATTTTATTTTACTTAGGCTTGGACATATTTAATGACTTCCAGGTGTACATCGATCAGTTATCTGTACGTGAGTAAGATCTGACAGATATCCAGTCAATCAAAATGGAATTATATCAAATTTATGTGTTTCCGGTGAAGAGTTATAGCGTACCCTGTGAATGATAATCAGTGTTTGGTGTGTTGGACTAGTGAGGATCACGTAGATCACTTCCATTCGTCTTCCAATTCGTCTCTAAGTTAGAGAACTACGTTTTAGACCCTGCAATTAGTACAATTAGTAAAGGGTGATCCATTTTGAGGTTCCCTACTTTTTTGAAGAAAAAAACACAGAAAATTCAAATTTAATGGAGAATGTTTATTATCATTTGAAAGAACATTCTTTGGCATTTATTTTTTGAAGATTATGTCTATCAAATGTTGGCCGTTGCTACGTCGCAGATGGTCCATCCGTTGAGTCCAATTTTCGATCACTCGTTCGAGCATTTCGACTGGTAACTGGCGAATGACACGCGTGATGTTTTCCTCCAAGGCCTGAATCGAAGCGGGTTTGTCGGCATAAGCTTTTGACTTTACATATCCCCACAGGAAAAAGTCTAACGGTGTGATATCACACGATCTTAGTGGCCAATCGACCGGATTATGTGCTCACCGAAATGTTCTCTCAGTAAGTCCATTGATTGATGCGATGTGTGGGAAGTGGCGCCGTCTTGCTGAAACCAAATGTCGCCGAGATCACGAGCTTCAATTTCAGGCATCAAATAGTCGGTTATCATGGCACGATAACGGTCGCCATTGACGGTTACGTTCGCACCGGCATAATTTTTAAAGAAATGTGGACCGATCATTCCACCGGCCCACAAACCACACCAAACCGTTCTTTTTTCTGGATGAAGTGGCAGTTCTTCAATCTCTTCAGGTTGCTCTTCGTCCCAAATGCGGCAATTTTGTTTGTTTACATACCCATTGAGCCAGAAATGGGCCTCATCGCTAAACAAAATTTGCCTCGAAAACGTCGGATCTTCTTGGAACTTTTCAAGAGCCCATAGAGCGAAGCGATGTCGCTTGGGAAGGTCGAGCGGCTTCAGTTGTTGCACAAGCTGTATTTTGTACGCTTTCAATTTAAGATCTTGACGTAAAATGCGCCAAGTCGTTCCATACGTCAGTCCGACTCTCTACGGTCTTCGTGTACACTCTCAGCTACGGCCGCTATATTTTCTTCACAGCGTGCTGGACGTGCTCTATTCGGTCGAATATTATCCAATAATGAATGCTGGGTCTCAAAATGGGTGATGGTGTTGCGAATAGTACGCTCAGTAGGCCGATTATATTGACCATAAGTTGAGCGAAGTGCACGAAACACATTCCTCACAGAACGTGAATTTTCATAATAAAGTTGAACAATTTGTAAACGTTGTTCACGCGTAAGTCTTTCCATTATGAAATGCCAAACAATACTAAACATGACAGCATGACACGACTTACCCGTGATCTGTCAAAAAAGGCTATTGAAAAAAAGTATCTCTACTTGGATCACCCGTTACAATAGCTGCCTCGTCCAGAGCCAAGGAAAACTGACTTTCTCTTAATCCTCCATACAAAATAATAGCCAATTCTATTTTCTTTCCTCTGTACTGCCTTTCTGTCCGACCCAAAATTACTCGGAAACTGTAAGGCCTATGAAGCTCAAGGTAGATCGAGGTAGGTCTCAAAAGGTGCAGGAATATAATAATTTTGTTTTAGTTTTAAGGCCGAGGCATGTTCATTTTCAAAGTTATGCGCTACGGCTTCACTATTTCGAACAAATCGAATAAATACGACGCCACACAGCAAACAAACAGACTAAGATGCGATGAGACGACATGCTGACGTCAGAGAACTTGTGTAGTTCGGTTGTCATCTGCATGTCATCAGCCGATCACACAGTGTCATGCGTTGGGTCATCCGAGTGTAAGTGTTTTCACATGAACTTTATGACACTGTGGAAAATAGAGTGATGTCATCCATGGGACCTTGTCATTCAAATGACATGTTGAATGCCATGCCGGATGACAGGACGATCACACTTGGTGACAACTTTGGTTTAAATTCTACGTCATATGTTTATAGCGTTCGCATAAGGACCAGTAGTATAGTATAAGTATCCTGTTTATTTTATTAGATTTTATCATTTTTGTCAAGTAGGTTTATAAAAATTAATTTAATGTCAAAAAATGTCATCCGGATGACAAGTTCGGATTACCGTCTGATCGCACCTTAACTGCTATGTGACACTGCCCACGCACTTGCTCAACTTTAGAAAGAAGGTACAGATCGAGCTGGATTACTTCATGGTATAAAAAGAATGCATGGGACACGAAATCCTGTAATTTATTTTTCAATTTTTAAAGATTTTAACTAGTGAAGATAAAGGGTGATTTTTTAGCTGGTTTGGTTTTGGCAACACTGGTTTTGACAGCTGACGTGTGTTTAGTACCTTGTGTCACTGTCAAACAGCTTCAGTTTGGTTTGCAATTTAACCATGGATCGTCTTACAAATGAACAACGCTTGCAAATTATTGAATTTTACTATCAAAATTCGTGCTCGGTTCGAAATGTTCATCGCGCGCTGCTTCCATTTTATGATCGGCATTCTCGACCTTCTGAGCAGTCTATTCGGAAGATTGTGACCAAATTTCGCACCAAATTTACTTTGTTGGACATTAAACCACCAACACGTTTACGTACTGTGCGTATTGAAGAAAATATTGCGGCCGTATCAGCTAGTGTGACAGAAGACCGCGAAATGTCGATTCGGCGCCGTTCCCAGCAGTTAGGCCTCTGTTACAGCACTACGTGGAAAATTTTGCGGAAGGATTTGGGCGTAAAGCCTTTTAAGATACAGCTGGTGCAAGAACTAAAGCCAGCCGACCTACCACAACGCCGAATTTTTGGTGAATGGGCTCTTGGAAAGCTGGCCGAGGATCCGCTTTTTTATCGAAAAATTGTGTTCAGCGATGAGGCTCATTTTTGGTTGAATGGGTACGTAAATAAGCAAAATTGCCGCATTTGGAGTGAAGATCAGCCAGAAGCATTGCAACAGCTACGAATGCATCCCGAAAAAGCCACTGTTTGGTGCGGTTTATGGGCCGGCGGCATTATTGGGCCATATTTCTTCAAAGATGATGCGAATCGCAGCGTTACTGTCAATGGTGAACGCTACCGAGCGATGATAACAAACTTTTTTTTGCCCGAAATGGAAGTTCTTGACTTGCATGATATGTGGTTTCAACAAGACGGTGCCACATGCCACACAGCACGCGAAACAATGGCGCAATTGCGAGGCGAGTTTGGTGAACAGTTAATTTCACGTTTCGGGCCGGTCAATTGGCCGCCTAGATCGTGCGATTTGACACCATTAGATTATTTTTTGTGGGGGTATGCCAAGGCTAATGTGTATAGGGACAAGCCCGCTTCGATTGACGCACTGGAAGCCAACATCCATGCATTCATTCGTGAGATACCGGCCGATATGTGTGAAAGAGTATGCCAAAATTGGACTCAGCGGATGGGCTACCTGAGACGCAGCCGCGGTCAACATTTGCATGAAATTATCTTTAAACATTAAATTGCAAGGTTCAAACAATCGATTCAAATAAATATTGCATTCATTTTTTCGAATTTTTTGTGTTTTTTTTTTTAAAAAAGTTCTAAACCTCTTAAAAAATCACCCTATATTAAAAATGTTCCTTTAGGTCGGGCTCCATAGGAAAATGTGAATTTTTGTAAAAAAAAGAGACTTCTGTATTGGAAATAAAATTTCCGTAGTGAAACACAATTTTTAATTAGCGAACAAAGTTAACTTTTCCCAACGACAAGCACGTACCCTAAGCGGGAGACCACTGCTATTTAATAACAAATTTGCATGCCCTCTAATCAAACATAAGTTATTTGTACAAACAAAAATTTAAAATCGAAAGTCCATTTGTAACAATGAACATTGAAAGAGTAAACGGTAGGTTGGTTATACATTTTTTTCCCTGATAAGACAGTGATGTCTTTTATAGCTTAATTCGTCTAGTCGCACGATGGGTTACATTTTTTTTATTATCTCACATTACGACCATAACAATCATGTGTCAGTCGGATAAAATTTAGAACTAGAAAGAAAAGTTTGTTTAGTTATCTGTTGCTGATATTTATGATTTTTGGAAACTTATATTGCAGGCAACTTTTTGCGACTATTTATGTCTTGAGATTCATGGAATAAAACGAAATGTTTGCCCATCTTATTCTTGTTCAAATGGTGTTCGAAGATAAACAATTTTCTTTTTTCCATCATTTCTAGAGAAGTTCGTATAAGCTGGTGATAGCTAGTTAAGTCCGAGTAAATAAAGCTCGGTAAGTTAAGCTACTTTCTTAATAGGCAGCTAATAATTGTCAGAATGAAAGATTAGAGGAGAAATCGAAACGTGCTCCAATTTTAACATAGCTTATGGGAATGCCTTGGGTTGGCAAAACTACATAATTTTCAATCCGCCGATGTAAAGGGTGGGCCATCTAGTGATTTCTTGACAGAAAGTCAGTATCAAAGCTCCGCGGAACGAAATGAGTCACTTTACATAGTGTTAGGAAATATTGAAAACTTATTTCCACAGTGGGTTTCTTGAAAAGAAGTTATGGCCGAAATGATGCACACACCGCGCTTGCTGTACGCACAGATGAGAATGTGGCTGCTGTAGCCGAGAGTGTGAGACTCAATTCACGAACATCAACTCGCCATCGATCTCAACAGGTCAACATTTCACGCACTAGCCCGAGGAGAATTCAGCATAAAGATCTCGGATTATTCACTTGCAAGGTCCAATTGTGTCAGCAATTGAAGGCGCACGACCGTAGCTTCGCAGGTTGTGCCTTGGAGCAGCTTGAATTGGACAATTGTGGAGTGGTGGCATCATTGGTCCATTTTTCTTCAAAAATGAAGCTGGGAACAACGTTTCGGTCAACGGTGGGCGATACAGAGCCATGTTTACCGATTTTGTTTTACTGTAATTAAAGACATTTATTTCGACGACCTCAGGTTCATGCAGGATGGCGCGCCATGCCAATACAGGACCCAAAGCCTAGCTTATCCAACCACTGTATGGGACCTACAGTTTAATGCCGATTCCGAACAGCAATTAATTTTTGAGAAGCTTCTCGTGTCAGTTCGTACTCTTGGATGTTTGTAAGACGTACCCAACAGGTGCGGCAGCGAATAAAAACTTTCAGGTGGTACAGGTCGGGATTTGAACCAGCGTCCAACACACTTAACCACTAAGCTACTGTACCCACATGCCACGCAGGCCATGCCATAATCGATCTTTTACGCACCAAATTGCGAAATCGTGTTATCAGCCGTCTTGGCGGATGTGCTGTGATTTGACCCCATTGGACTTCTTTTTGTGGAAAACCGTAAAACAAAGAATCCGGAAACGATTCAAGCCACTTAATGCCAATATCATTCAAGCAATCCGTGAGCTAAATCCCGAGACCATGAACAGGGTCTTGGAAATTTGGAGTGACAGAATGCGGTACTATGAAGCCATGTGTTCCATAATTATTGAGAATGTTTGGGCCACAGATGAGGAATTAACCAGATAGTCAACTCTGCAATCCCCTATCACTTTCAACCCGCAAAAAATAAAATATTTAATAACGGCCGCAAAATCCTCTCTCAAGTTTCCCATCTGTGAATACGTGTGAGCCAGAGACATGAAGTTAGATCTAATTTACTAGATTACCCGCCAAAAATAATTGTGGGGAGTTTTGCAATATATCCAAATCGCAACAACAAAACAGCTGGTCACGGCGGATGTGTTGGGAAATAGGAAATTCTGCGAAGTGTTGAGTTTATGTGATTCAACTTTTTATTTTATTTTAATATAAATGTTTATAAAGAAGCAAAAAATTAGTTACTCAGTTAGGTTGTTACAATTTAATTGGAATATTTTTTGCGGTTATAAGAAATAGTTCTCTATTTTTTTATCTGCCTTAAAATAAACATTCTTGGGTTGTTGTACTTTTCCATTTTGATTAATAAAATGAGATGAAATGCATATTTTATTGTATTGTGGCATAAATATTACTAAATTAGTAATGTTTGGGTGTAAAATATTTGTACTAAATAGTTTGCACTGGATTTTTATATATATATTAAATTCTTTGATTGTTTTTATTCAACATATGAAAGTTTAATGATTACATATTCAGGTTCCGTGCATCGATAAAAAAAAGTGAAAAAGAAGTATTTGTAATCCTTTTTAAATTATGTTGTGTTACAAGATTTGTACGTTTAGTCAAATAATTTTCTTAGCTGTTTCTTTTCTAAGGCGGTTTTGAAATTTTTTATATAAGTTAATATGCCTTATTTTAAAATTTATAGTAAGTGATAGACAGAAGAAGCAGGACAGAAGGTAGCTGGAATGCACTGCATAAATATATTGGGGGTGCGTTTTTTTATCGAAAATGCTTGGTAGTTGAGTACATATCATAAATAAGCATGCACATAATGTTACATATATATTGAATTAATTAGCCACTCTTTTTAACAGCCGACTTTATATGTCAAGTTATAATGTTTTGTAATTTTATTTTTTATGAAAATAAACAAAACAATTTACTACTACTACTACTACTACTACTAGGAAGTAATTGCAAATGTTAAAAAAGTGTTTTGCTGTACCCAAAATAATATTTGTAAGAATTTGGATTACGTTTTATTAAAAAGCGTTTTAAACCAGTGTTCAATTGTGTAGAGTTACTTAACTGCTTCAATATAACCATCCATAATCTACGAAATCCTTGCTAGTATAGTTATAATGGGTGATCCAAGTAGAGATACTTTTTTCAATAGCCTTTTTTGACAGATCACGTGTGAGTCGTGTCATGCTGTCATGTTATTTTTGTTTAGTATTGTTTGGCATTTCATAATGGAAAGACTTACGCGTGAACAACGTTTACAAATTGTTCAACTTTATTATGAAAATTCACGTTCTGTGAGGAATGTGTTTCGTGCACTTCGCTCAACTTATGGTCAACATAATCGGCCTACTGAGCGTACTATTCGCAACACCATCACCCATTTTGAGACCCAGCGTTCATTATTGGATAATATTCGACCGAATAGACCACGTTCAGCACGCTGTGAAGAAAATATAGCGGCCGTAGTTGAGAGTGTACACGAAGACCGTAGAGAGTCGGACTGACGTATGGAACGACTTGGCGCATTTTACGTCAAGATCTTAAATTTAAAGCGCACAAAATACAGCTTGTGCAACAACTGAAGCCGCTCGACCTTCCCAAGCGACATCGCTTCGCTCTATGGGCTCTTGAAAAGTTCCAAGAAGATCCGACGTTTTCGAGGCAAATTTTGTTTAGCGATGAGGCCCATTTCTGGCTCAATGGGTATGTAAACAAACAAAATTGCCGCATTTGGGACGAAGAGCAACTTGAAGAGATTGAAGAACTGCCACTTCATCCAGAAAAAACAACGGTTTGGTGTGGTTTGTGGGCCGGTGGAATCATCGGTCCATATTTCTTTAAAAATTATGCCGGTGCGAACGTAACCGTCATTGACGACCGTTATCGTGCCATTATAACCGACTATTTGATGCCTATTTCCCACACATCGCATCAATCAATGGACTTATTGAGAGAACATTTCGGTGAGCACATAATTTCACGTTTTGGGCCGGTCGATTGGCCAAGATCGTATGATATCACACCGTTAGACTTTTTCCTGTGGGGATATGTAAAGTCAAAAGCTTATGCCGACAAACCCGCTTCGATTCAGGCCTTGGAGGAAAACATCACGCGTGTCATTCGCCAGTTACCAGTTACCAGTCGAAATGCTCGAACGAGTGATCGAAAATTGGACTCAACGGATGGACCATCTGCGACGTAGCAACGGCCAACATTTGATAGACATAATCTTCAAAAACTAAATGCCAAAGAATGTTCTTTCAAATGATAATAAACATTCTCCATTAAATTTGAATTTTCTGTGTTTTTTTTCTTTAAAAAAGTAGAGAACCTCGAAATGGATCACCCTTTACTTAAATTTATTGTCAACCGCTTTATTGTTAATATTATAATATTTTATTATGTTATTAGTTGTGTGGTAAGTATGTTTTTATAAATCCATATTCACCGCATATTGACCATGTTTATTTTACACACCCAAATTGTGAGTTGTAATCTGCTGAAATTCATTAACTGTTCCCAAATTCTTGCTATAAAGAATGACATTTCATGGGCGCGGCCATTAGCCCCATATAATTCGATTTATGTGTGCGTGATTCCCATTTGATTTGCACGTAAAAGTCCATATAAGTGCAAATTATGTAGGGCTTATCAGCCTACAAGGGCAAGGTGAGAAATTCGCTCTCGAGTTGACTATCTGGCTAATTCCTCATCTGTGGTTTGGGCCTACTAATAAAAGCAGAGGGACCCAATCCCAAATCAGAAACCAACGACGCAAAAAAAAAAATGAGTGCATTCCCAGGTAGACCGATCCTGAAACCGTTTGTCTTTCTGGAGCTGATAGCAAACCAATCGAATTTTTACCAAAAAAAATTCGTTTCGATGAATTTAATTTGTTCAAAACAAGAAAACACCGTAAACTCATTTATTGGATTAACAAATAAACAATTTATCAAATTATTCACTTAAGAGAATTATTGCAATTGTGTTTGAGTTGCAGTTGATGTTTGTTCTTGTGTTTGATCGCCATCTGAACTCTGGCTTTGCGATTGACTGCCTCCCGTACTTTGGCTTTGCGACTGACATCCACTTGAACTTTGAGACTGCTCCTGACTGCCAGAGCTATTGATGTTTACTGAACTGCCATTGCAAGTCGACGAAGCCTCATTAGTTACCGAAACGCTGTTTAGGCAGACTTGCAAGCTATTCAATGCCCCAATTGAGCTAGTCTTTGACATCAAAATCGACATACTTATGCAAGAACTACGTGCTAGGTCTTCGGAGGTGGTTGAGTCATTCGAGTATGCCAATATTATTTGTGAGTCCATGGTCAATTCATTCAAGTTTCTCAAGTTTGTGTCGAACTAAAAATAGACTCTTATAGCATTTGAAGGTTATCTTATTTTCTCAAGTTACTTACCGTCGATATGTAACATGCAAAAATGTCATCATTATCGTCAGATGCTGCGCAATTCGCAAGTTGATACTGTAAATTCAGTGAGAGCAATTTTACCTCGGCCGACGTTAAGTTGTAATTTTGGGAGTAGTTTGTCGAGGACAAACCACTGTTACAGTCTTTGGTTTGGGATGCAACTTGATTGCTGATAGCGCTTAGTTGAGAAGTGTAGTTGGCGTAGCAGTCATCGGCGGTTATGATGGGAGTCAGTGGGGCTAACGGTGGCAGCGGTGACATAGGTGGGAGTGGAGTGAAAAAAGTGCTATTCCACGTGTTGTTTATGTAGTTTCCGATAGCGTTGCCAACATTGTCGGCTGCATTTATTGCATCTCGTTCAATATGCTTAGCGACATGTTCTGCTTTCTTAACAACATGTTTCGCTACATGGTGCACTAGATGAAGTGTTTTGTTTGCAAACTTTTCCGTCACATTTACAGCGACAGCACCTGCATGTGCTGCCGAATTTGCGAGGTGGTCAGCTTCATGAATCGTTCTATTTGCGATGTGTTTGGCTGCAATTTCTGTGGCATTTAGAGCTTTTGAAGCTGCGACGGCGGCGGTTTTTGCTGCATGGTGCACTAGATGAACCGTTTTGTTTGCAAACTTTTCTGTCTCATTAACAGCGGCTGAAGCTACATGCGCTGCCGAATTTGCGAGGTGGTCAGCTTCATGAATCGTTCTATTTGCGATGTGTTTGGCTGCAACTTCTGTGGCATTTAGAGCATTTGAAGCCGTCTGTACTACTGCATTTGCTACGTGGTGTGCTACCACAACTGTTTTGTTCACAGCACTGGAAGCTGCATTGACAGTTGCATTTGCCACACTCTCTGCTGCGCTGGCAGCGCTTGAAGCGGCATTCACTGTCGCGTTTGCAACATTCTTAGCTACACTCTCTGCTGTACTGGCAGCGGCCGAAGCTGCATTCAATGTCGCGTTTGCCACATTCTTAGCTACACTATCTGCTGCAATGGCAGCGCTTGAAGCGGCATTCACTGTCGCGTTTGCCACATTCTTAGCTACACTCTCTGCTGCACTAGCAGCGGTCAAAGCTGCATTCACTGTCGCATTCACTACATTTTTCGCTGCACTGTCTGCTGCATTTGCCACTTGGTCAGCTGCACCTGCTAAATTATCAGCTACATTCACCGCAGTATTTCCCAGATTTTCAGCTGTCTGTTCTCCCCACGTAATTGAATTATTTACTGCGTTTGAGGCTGCATTTGCCACATTATCTGCAACATCTACAGCCGTGTTAGCAACATTGTCAGCAACATTCACTGCAGTATTTGCCACATTGTCAGCAACATTCACTGCTGTATTTGCCACATTGTCTGCAACATTCACCGCTGTGTTAGCAATGTTTTCCGCCGTATTAACTGTCCCGTTTACAATACCACTAATGCTTAGACCTGATGCCTAGAAAGAAGACTAAAGTTATTGTCAAAATACTTCTTAGGTATTCACTTGTACTCACGGCGTAAACGCAAATGGCTATAACTAGAATTTGTTGGAGTAACTTCATTTTTTCTTAACTGATAGCGAAAAGCTTATTGACGGTTACTTTATACCCCTTTTTAAAAGTTTTTTTTTCTCCCAAGCTATCTTTGTAAATATTTATTAAAAAATGTTCCCTTGTGTTGTTTTGCTTTTATCATGAAATAACTTAAGGGTTTAAGGAAGATTGATTGCTTAATTATGTTTCGGACAGCTCTCAGTGATTCGTAACCTTTATTTTTCTTTGGCATTTGTTGAACAACTAGTAAGCAATCAAGCAAAACAAATTTGAAATAAAATATAAGATTACTCAAAACTACGAAAATGGTTATAGGACTTTCCAGCTTAACGCGACAGTATTGTAGTACTCTCAGGCGTCGAACTTACCCGAGAGCATGTAACTTGAGAAACACACATTCTCAAGATTCACAGCCTCAATATTAACAGCCGTATTTATTAGATTTCCTTAAAACACCTCTCAGAGGTTGCTTAGTTAAACAACGCGTAAGTATTTACGCAACCTTTATGCATCTTTGCTGAATTTCTGATTTATAAACGATTTTCTGCTGGGTTTGTGTCTAAATAAGTTAGGACACTTAAAAAAATAGTACAAAAACATAAGATTCTACTACATTTCGCTTTAAGAGTGCAGAAACTCAGCTGCTTTTGGTAGATTTTTGTTTATTTACATTGAAATATTTTGCGTAGCATCTTGGACTCAAAAAAATAAAAGAAAAAGGTCGGAAAATTGGGATTCCACTGATAAGGGAATATAATTTTCTTATGAAATATGTTACAAAGGCTTACTTACTTACTTACTTAGGTGGCGCTACAGTCCGGGGTGGACCTGGGCCTCAACCAATACGCCTCTCCAGTTAGCACGATCTTTGGCTAACTGCCTCCAGTTGCGCACTCCAAGTTGGTTGAGGTCCCCTTCCACTTGCGCGCGCCACCTTAGGCGAGGTCTTCCTCTACTGCGTTGTCCCTCCGGGTTGGATTCGAAGACTCTTCAGGCCGGAGCGTTGGTGTCTATTCGCTCTACATGTCCCAGCTATCTTAGACGACTTATCCGTATTTTTCTGAGCAGGTCAATGTCGCTGTACAGCTCGTAGAGTTCGCTGTTAAATCTCCTCCTCCAAAGCCCGTCAACGCAAACGGGACCGAAAATCACTCGAAGAATTTTGCGTTCGAAACGACCAAGGAGATCTTCATCCGCCTTTGATAACGTCCATGCTTCTGCGCCATACAGCAGGACTGGGATGATGAGGGTCTTATATAGAGTCTCGTTGGTGTTTCTCGACAAGGCCTTACTAATCAATTGCCTCCTTAGGCCAAAGTAACAGCGGTTGGCAAGTGTAATTCTTCGCTTGATTTCTGACGATATATCATTGTCAGAGTTAATAGCGGAGCCGAGGAAGATAAAGTCCCGAACTATCGTGACGTTCTGTCCGATTCGTCGATGTTGTGCGTCCCTTCTTGTTGACAGCATATATTTCGTTTTGCCCTCATTCACTTCTAAACCCATTTTTGCCGCCTCTGTACTGACACTTGCAAACGCACCAGTGACAGCTCGCTGTGTTCTGCCAATGATGTCGATGTCGTCGGCGTAAGCAAGTAGTTGCACAGACTTTTGGAAAATTGTGCCCCTGGTGTTGGCTTGCTAGTTTCGCACAATTCTCTCAAGTATGATGTTGAAGAAGTTACATGACAGCGCATCGCCTTGTCTAAATCCTTTTTTGACATCAAAGGTCTCGGTGAGATTGTTTCCGAGTTCTCCATCGTCATCCTGCACAATCTGACGAGTTTGGCAGGTATGCCAAAACTAGACATGGCTCTGTATAGCTCGGCTCTATAAATGCTGTCATATGCGGCCTTAAAATCGATAAAAAGATGGTGAGTATCGATTTGGACTTATTGGGTTTTTTCCAGGATCTGCCGAAGTGTGAAAATCTGGTCAGTTGTGGACTTACTGGGCCTAAAACCGCACTGATAGGATCCAATCAGTTCGTTGACGAATGGTTTCAGGCGTTCACACAGCACGGAAGACAGGATCTTGTATGCGATGTTGAGGAGACTTATACCTCTATAGTTGGCGCAGTTAAGAGGGTCTCCTTTCTTGTGGATCGGGCAAACAATGCTGAGGTTCCATTCATCAGGCATACTTTCCTCTGACCAAATCTTGGAGACGAGCTGGTGCATGCTCTCTGACAAATCATCTCCCGCTGCCTTGAAAAGTTCGGCAGTTAAGCCGTCCGGCCCGGCAGCCTTGTTGGATTTCAGTTTGAATATTGCTATCCTCACTTCATTTTGGTCAGGTGGGCGGGAGTCTTGGCTTTCATCACCCATGTTGAATGGTTCATTCTGCCTGACAGCGGAATTTGTGTCATCATCGCCGTTTAACAGTCTGCAGAAATGGTTTTTCCATATCCTCAGCACCGTTGTTACAAAGGCACACATAACATAATGAATTATACGATTTGCATTGTCTCGGGTTACTTTGTTGGCTAAAGAAGTTAATTAAATCGATATCCTTCACAAAAGCCGCATTTGAAATGGCATTTTGATATCTCTTTATACCTTTTTACAACTTTTCTGTTTTAATGAAAATATAAAAATGACATTTGGAATCAAAAACAAATTTTACACACATCTTATGCAGCCTTTAAACGTAAATTTTGGCGTTTAGGTTATGCATCTTGCATTATAAATAATGTTGTGCTGTGTAAGGGCAGTTTAAGTATTGCGTAAAGTTACACTGGCCTTAAAATATGTTTATAAATAAGGCTGTAAGTGTCTGTCTTTAGGATTTGTTAATTATCATAGCAAACCAAAGCTTAACAGGAAACTGTAAGCTTTTGAAGTTAAAGAACTATGTATGTTGCTTCTCCGATCTCTTATTCAAGTTCGCTAAAAATTAGCTATACCTCGATGAAATACATACATATAATTGCCAACTGAATGCCACAAATCTGATCACGCAGATGTGAGATGAAGTACAATCTAGTAGAGGCTCAACGTCGAGTAGCATTTCAAGTCTCTTGGCACTGAACTGGCCCCTCAAAAGCGTAAAATAGTTTACACTTAATTTGCTCTCTTAAATCCATATCCATGTAGAATTCATTCCAGATTCAGAGTCATCCGATTTTGACTCTAGCATTCCTTATCTCATCTGTGCACACAAATATGACACAGGCACACGCCTCTCTGCACTTCTGGAACTACACCGATTATTTTCATTTCAAAGTTTGCATGGTCTATAACTTTTGGTAGAGGGGATAGACAAGCACGCGTTTGTGCATAATGTATCCATACCTGAAAAGAAAACATCAGAATGGACCCACACATAACCTTAACGCTTGAGCAATCAGACAAACCCATTCGAGATTCAACTCAGTCACAGATGAGTAAACAATTCTTCAAAATGGTTGCAAAACCCTCTCTTAAATTTCCTAACTGTGAATACGTGTGAACTACAGAGAAATGAGAAATATTGTGCTTCAAGCCCAGGTTGAGGTTAATGATCCCTACATAAAGTTGTTTCCAAAATGGATTCCTTGGCGCAGTAATTCAATTGTTGCGTGAGCTGGCTCAATCTGATTTGCATTCAAAAACTTATTCAGACAAAGTTCTACGCAATTTTTGAAGCTAATAAAAAATGGAGAGCGATAGATCCAAAATCCTCTCAGTTGACTATCTGTACAAAGCAAATGCATGAACAATCAGAAAAGAATATAAAGAATTCGCTCCTGCTTTTGTATTACCCACGTCGATCCGGACACAGTTGCACATCAGCTCTTTTAAAAGTTTCTGACGAAATACGACAAGCAATAGACGCTAATCTTACAACTGTGATAACATTACTTGACTTTTCCAAAGCATTTGAAAGTGTAAATCATAATTTTCTCTGTGATAACGACATATTTCAATTTCTCTGACACATCTAAAAAAGCTGATTTATTTATATCCCAGCAAACGCAAAAGTACGGAAATAACCGGTGAAATATGTACGTAATAGAAGTACTTTCTTTCCCCTGAAAAGGGATAGGCAGCTGGGATAAAATTCAGCTATATACCTGCTGTACATAAGAATACGTGAAGCACACATATTGGAAAAAACTACTGCCTAGAAGTACCAATATTTGTACTTCTAAGAAGTACTTCTAAAGTACTGCTGTTGAAGTACTTTAGCAGTAGTGCTGTAGAACTACTCCAGGAGTACTGCTGTGGAAGTAGTTTAGCAGTAGTGCTGTAGAGCTACTCCATGTAAGAATAAGTAATTTATGTTTCCACTGAAAAAATAGGCACCTTCATAAAAGCAATACGTAATAAAACAAAGAAATTTTCATTAAATTCATTTAATTAATTAAATTTATTAAAATTAAAATAAAATAAGCGTAAACACATAAATAATAATAATAAAATTAGTACCCTATTTTATTGTTTTCTTCTTTTATAAATAGAAGCGATTGTGGGCATTTAGAATGCATTTGCGTATTTCCCTTTCAAATCTCTCTTGCCCGAGAAGTCTACCACTAGCATCTGAAATGAAATTTAGGAATTAGAAAATAGTTCTTTTTGGTTTCAAAAATTTAACTACATACCAAACAGTATCTTTTTGTACAGATACAAAGCATTTAGCGATTTCTTCCGCGCTCGTCCATCTAAGTTAAAATCTGCATAAAAAATGTCTGTAGCCAGGAAGCGAAAAACATTTTCTAACTTGCAACTATATTTCCTAAAGTAAGTTTCCTAAAAGTTTTGTGTTAGTATCTTCCTAGTTACTTCTTAGCTTTAAATAAGTTTTTAATATTTTACCAATTTTTCCGCAAACTCAGCGTCTTTAAGCCGAAGTTCTAGGTCACTCATTTGGGATACATTATTTATTGGAAATATTGTTCCAATTTCGATACTGCAGCCATCATTTTCTTCTCCAGTAAAATTGAGAACCACTTTCGGAGATTTATTTTTAATGTTGGTTCTATTTCTGAAATAGAACTTGATGACATTTCAACGTCAATTAAAGCATTTGCTTCTGTCTCCAAAAGTGGCACGCCCTGCTCTATACTGCCACCGCTACAACTCGCCTCTTCATTATCTACACTTTCTACACTACAGACAAACTTGTCTAATTGTTTATAACGCGACACATTATTTCTAAAAATTTGCGATTCTTTACTCATTTGATTTGCAAATGTCTTTTTATTCATTTTTTTTTTTTAAATTTCACTTACCGATTATAGTTCAAACTTCACTAACCGAATACAAAATTTCAACTGACTCGAATCCTTTTCAAAATCGCTTTGATATTTTAAATATTGTCACGGTCGATTCTACTTGTCTAGACATCGATAAGTTTTTGCTTTTTGTTTGCACATGGATTTTGTTTTGAGGGTGATAAGGAAAAAACAAAAGAAAAAATGTGGGCAATAAAAAGTGATCTTACTGAGTTTTATTAGGGTCAAAAAACTACTTCCTCGGAGTACATATTAATACTGAAAGATAACGCAAACACATTCACAAAACAAATTTCTTTGTGGTAGTGCTTTCGAGGAAACTACTGAATTTTGGTTTGCAGGGATATGACTAATCGCTTGTAATAGTAAACTGTCTTCACTTCTTCCTGTTAATATTGGTGTTCCTCAAGGATCTATTCTTGGTCCATTACTGTTTTCTCTGTTCATTAATGACTTACCGTCCGTTTTATCTCACTGTCAATTTCATATATATGCTGATGATGTCCAATTATACATTAGTTTTCCTCTTGGCATGGTTGAAGATGCTATATCAAATATGAACGACGATCTCTGTTCTATAGTCAAGTGATCAACACACAATGGTCTTCAGCTGAACCCTGAAAAAACAGAAGCCTTGGCAATCTTCAAACATCAAACTAGTTTCGCTGATTTTCCACCAATTTTGTTAAACTCCTGCCAAGTTGAATATGTCACACAAGCAAAAAATCTTGGAATCATTTTTAACAATAGACTATCGTGGGATTCTCATATAAATGCTGTAACAAATAAAGTCTATGCTTCGGTACGAGGATTATCTATTGTAAGAACTGTTTTACCTTCTAAAGTCAGAATTAAACTGATAAAAGCTCTGATCGCTTCAAAAACTCTAAGTAACTTTTCATTCAATTGCCAGGTTCGATCATATCTCCTCCGAAGCACGTCAACTTCTTGGATGGAGTTTTTAAATGTTTGTGCTATTCTTTACTCTTGAAACTTATTCACAAGAAAGAACCCAACTATTTGTTTAATAAAAAAAAGTAGAGATACTTTTTTCAATAGCCTTTTTTGACAGATCACGTGTGAGTCGTGTCATGCTGTCATGTTATTTTTGTTTAGTATTGTTTGGCATTTCATAATGGAAAGACTTACGCGTGAACAACGTTTACAAATTGTTCAACTTTATTATGAAAATTCACGTTCTGTGAGGAATGTGTTTCGTGCACTTCGCTCAACTTATGGTCAACATAATCGGCCTACTGAGCGTACTATTCGCAACACCATCACCCATTTTGAGATCCAGCATTCATTATTGGATAATATTCGACCGAATAGACCACGTCCAGCACGCTGTGAAGAAAATATAGCGGCCGTAGCTGAGAGTGTACACGAAGACCGTAGAGAGTCGGACTGACGTATGGAACGACTTGGCGCACTTTACGTCAAGATCTTAAATTGAAAGCGTACAAAATACAGCTTGTGCAACAACTGAAGCCGCTCGACCTTCCCAAGCGACATCGCTTCGCTCTATGGGCTCTTGAAAAGTTCCAAGAAGATCCGACGTTTTCGGGGCAAATTTTGTTTAGCGATGAGGCCCATTTCTGGCTCAATGGGAATGTAAACAAACAAAATTGCCGCATTTTGGACGAAGAGCAACCTGAAGAGATTGAAGAACTGCCACTTCATCCAGAAAAAACAACGGTTTGGTGTGGTTTGTGGGCCGGTGGAATCATCGGTCCATATTTCTTTAAAAATTATGCCGGTGCGAACGTAACCGTCAATGGCGACCGTTATCGTGCCATGATAACCGACCATTTGATGCCTGAAATTGATCACGCGTGTCATTCGCCAGTTACCAGTCGAAATGCTCGAACGAGTGATCGAAAATTGGACTCAACGGATGGACCATCTGCGACGTAGCAACGGCCAACATTTGATAGACATAATCTTCAAAAAATAAATGCCAAAGAATGTTCTTTCAAATGATAATAAACATTCTCCATTAAATTTGAATTTTCTGTGTTTTTTTTCTTTAAAAAAGTAGGGAACTTCGAAATGGATCACCCTTTAGTATTGCGGCATTCACAATATACCTGCTTGACATCACGGAGACAATTTTTCATTTATGCCGTCAAACTCTGGAATAACTTACCCAGAGTGGATGTCTTTGAGATCTGGGATCGGACACAGTAAATTTCAAATTAATTGTTTGAACACCTTTTGCAGTGTGAACTGATCAAGCTTTTTCTTTCAATTTGAATACTCCTTGGTTGCGCTTAGTTTTTCTTTTTGCCTAAATTTTGAATAATTAACTTTTAATATATTTCTTGGTTTAAATAGTTTATTTATGTAATGTCCATGCTAATCTTGAATATTTTAGTTTTATTTATTTATATGTATTTTTTTTTTATCCTTTACTAATTATAAGTTTATCTTGATGTACAGCTATTCTTTATCAAATATGAAATACCCACGTCACAGTAATCGGAATTTGTATGTGCTCTTAAAAAATCACAAATAGACGTCGAAAGAAACTATAAAAAGTAACATGACTAAGATCGTTTTAAAGATTTTGGTTAATTAAAATTTTAATAAAAAAAAAACACTTATGCGAGGTTTTCTAAAATTGCTAAACTTTTAGAGCACGTAGAAGTATGAAATTGGACTTGAAATATGCATAATTCAAAGCTCTAAGGACTAAAATTAATTTCATTAAAATAGGTGCAGGCGAATATTAATTTTTTTTTGGTTTAAATTCTAATAATTGAATTAGTTGGTCTTTAAAACACAAAACTAAATATTTTTAAATGCACGAACCTGTTCCTTGTGAGTGCCTTATCATCAAAAAATCCTAAGCCGTTCGCTGTCTAGGTCCAGTCAAAACAATTTCAACTTTGTTTTATATTATTTTTGTTTTGAATTAAGTAATAGCTATTATGCATGAACAAAAATTGAAATTACTACGTTTAAAGCGTGATTTCGTAGAAGTGGCAGTGAGCATTTTATTTAGCTCCTCACAGGGAGTAAATGCTTCAAAGTTCCGAATATGTGAAATCTATTTTCCTGTTCCTATCGAGCTTGTCATTTTGATATTTGCAATCCAGTTAGAGGTTGGTTTTTCGAATAGAGATAAAACTGACATTTTGTGGTCAAATCTGGCCAACTCTAATGTCATTTATGTTCAGTTTGGTTTGCCATTTCATATTGAACAGGTTGACAAATGAACAACGCTTACAAATCGTGCAAATTTATTTCGCAAATAATGGTTCGGTTCGCAAAGTTTACCTTTGGGGTTGAATGGCTGCGTCAACAAGCAAAATTGCCGCATTTGGAGTGAAGAGAATCCGCATGAGACCCTTGAAACGCCATTACATCCACAAAAACTGGATGTTTGGTGTGCGCTATGGGCTAGTGGAGTCATTGGGCCATACTTCTTCCGAAATGATGCTAGAGAGTCAGTTACCGTTAATTGAGACCGGTATAGAGCCATGATAAACGACTATTTTGTTCCCGAATTGGATGGCATGAATGTGAATGAGATGTGGGTCCAACAAGATGGCGCCACAAGCCACACAGCGCACGTCACAATCGATTTATTGAAGGAAACATTCGGTAAGCGCATAATTTCGCGGAATGGACCGAAGTCATATTTAAACAATATTGGCATAAAATTATCCTTCCAAAAAAGCCAAATTTATAGACATTACGACCAAACGATTTACCACTTGAAGGACAACATTCGTTCTATACTCCTAAAAAAACACCCTGTATTTGCATTGATTTCTTCAAACAAATGGAGTTTTCCTTCGAATTCGCTTCCATGTGAGATATTTATAAAGGGTGTTTTTTTTAGAGGTATAGGACGAATGTTGTCCTTAAGTTGGTCAATTGTTTCGGGCTTATCGGCGTAGACTCCTTTTATAGACAAACTTTTATCCCCACATATCGCACTAAATCGCACGATCTTGGAGGCCAATTCACGGGTCCGTAATGTGAAACTATGCGGTTAGCAAACATTTCCTTCAATTGTGGCGCGAAGTGTGTGACATGTTGCGCCGTCACATGTTGTTGAAACCACAGCTCTTGCAATTGAAGAACGAAAAAGTCAGTAATAATGTCTCTATAGCGGTCACCCTTGATTGTAACGTTCTGGCCAACATCGTTTTTCCAGATGTACAGATCAACTTATTGAACTTCGAACTCTATCAGTCTATTCATGTTCAACAAATGCCAAACCAAACTAAAAATAAATCACTTGACAGCTGACAAAATGGCCGCCATTTAAAATAGTGTTGCCAACTTAAAATTTTATACCTCTAAAAATAAAGTGCACGACTGTGTCATACGACTCTTTCTCTGTACATGAAATGCGTTTTTGAACCGCAAAATGAATCGCAAATTTATTTAAATCACTTTTTAGGTTTTGGAAAATTAGATTTTCTCAAAAACGGCACCAACGATTTTAATGTAATATCGCACATTAGACACTTTGAACATAATTGGTCGAAATACCAAAAATTATCAAAATCGTTACAGCCGTTTTTGAGCAAACGAATTTAATTTAAATTTAACAAAATCGTTAAATGAAAAAAAAAATTATTCCAAAAATCGAAGTATCCATTTATTAATTTTCGAGATATTGCCCGTTTTATAAATTACCGTTAATCGATTTTTTTCCAAAAACTGAGTATGCGAAATTTTTGACCCCATCCCAAATATTCTTAGTACAAAAAAAGACAGAAAGCGTTGTAACCACTTTCGAGAAAAATTGTGTTAAGTGATTTTCACAAACAAATTTGTATGGCAGGTACCGTTATTTAAAAAAATAAAGCAAAAAATAAAAAGATGCCCCGAGATGTACTCCCAAGAAACTTATATACGAACTTTGAATAAAATCCATCGAACCGTTTCTCCATACGACGCCCGGACACACAGACCGACGGACGGTCGTAATATCACCCCACATACTCAGTTTGAGTTCGAAATTTTCGCACGATCGCAATAACATTCTCTTGAGTATACTAATGTCTACGAAAAAGTTAAAAATCCCTTCATTAAGAAAGAAAGAGCAAATGAATACAAGTATTGCGTGAACGAGGGTTTACTGCGGGTACACCGACTAAATGTATACAACTTCTGATGAAGATAAAAATAAAAACGCGTGTCTCTTCAAATGACTAAGCATTAAAATATCTAAAAGAGTAATTTTCGTCTGGCTCTGAGGTGAACATTCCTGATTAGATAAAATATTATCCCAATATCAAGGTGATTGGCGGTCAATAGCTGCTGGAATTTTTTAAGTAATGAATAATTTCTTATGTGACAGTTATGAATACTCCCTATTCTAACAGGGTGTGTCTGACTTAATACTAAATATTTACTATGTGAAATGAAGTGCACATATTTGAAGATAAAAATTACCCTACGTTAGTACTGACCCAAGTTAATAAAGAAAGATAACTCAGGTAATAACCAGAGCAGAAACTTCATGCGGGGCTCGCTTTGTAGAATAACTAACAGTTCCCTATAACTCATATCTTATTGGAGTTTTGCCATAGGACATTTTATCATAAGCCATTTGCTATTGTCTTCCCTATGCATATTTTTGACTTTCAGGTCACTAGTCTTATCGTGTTTGCACTTCGTTTTGCTCGGCTAATTCTTTGTATTAAGTGACATAATGTCATCCGACAATATCTTTGCGTCACTTCTAAAGGGTGATTTTTTAGCTGGTTTGGTTTTGGCAACACTGGTTTTGACAGCTGACGTGTGTTTAGTACCTTGTGTCACTGTCAAACAGCTTCAGTTTGGTTTGCAATTTAACCATGGATCGTCTTACAAATGAACAACGCTTGCAAATTATTGAATTTTCTTATCAAAATTCGTGCTCGGTTCGAAATGTTCATCGCGCGCTGCTTCCATTTTATGATCGGCATTCTCGACCTTCTGAGCAGTCTATTCGGAAGATTGTGACCAAATTTCGCACCAAATTTACTTTGTTGGACATTAAACCACCAACACGTTTACGTACTGTGCGTATTGAAGAAAATATTGCGGCCGTATCAGCTAGTGTGACAGAAGACCGCGAAATGTCGATTCGGCGCCGTTCCCAGCAGTTAGGCCTTTGTTACAGCACTACGTGGAAAATTTTGCGGAAGGATTTGGGCGTAAAGCCTTTTAAGATACAGCTGGTGCAAGAACTAAAGCCAGGCGACCTACCACAACGTCGAATTTTTGGTGAATGGGCTCTTGGAAAGCTGGCCGAGGATCCGCTTTTTTATCGAAAAATTGTGTTCAGCGATGAGGCCGGTTTCGGGCCGGTCAATTGGCCGCCTAGATCGTGCGATTTGACACCATTAGATTACTTTTTGTGGGGGTATGACAAGGCTAATGTGTATAGGGACAAGCCCGCTTCGATTGACGCACTGGAAGCCAACATCCATGCATTCATTCGTGAGATACCGGCCGATATGTGTGAAAGAGTATGCCAAAATTGGACTCAGCGGATGGGCTACCTGAGACGCAGCCGCGGTCAACATTTGCATGAAATTATCTTTAAACATTAAATTGCAAGGTTCAAACTATCGATTCAAATAAATATTTCATTCATTTTTTCGAATTTTTTGTGTTTTTTTTTAAAAAAAGTTCTAAACCTCTTAAAAAATCACCCTTTATTTGTCTGTCCGCACAGATCAGCTTAAAGGCCTTATGCTCAAACGTATTTAACCCTAGAAAGCTAACGTTGGGCAAGATGACGAACATCCAAAAAATGTTTTTTTTTAATTTCTTTTTGTCTCAATATGACTCGCGTTTTATTTTTTGGATGTTTGTCATTTTGACTCTTAACCCTTAACTGATGTCGTGAAAATAGTGAACGCTTCTATAGTCGTGGGGTCCATTGGACCCAACTGTTTTAAAATATGATTAAAATAAAAGTATTAATTTTATTAAGTTTAAAACAACTGAAAATGTAATTTTTAAAAATTAGCGACAGGAACAGTCGGTTTTACTTCAAATTTGCACTTTTATTAATAAGTCTCAATAGACTTATCAAAAACAAAAAGTATTTAAATAAAAAAAAACATTTTTCTTCAATTCTAAAACTTACTTTTTAAAACTATGTTAACAAAACTAAAAATATTCTTCTTGAAAAATTTTGACATTGGTCAAAGTGAGCTGCTTTATAAGCATGAGAGGCACACTTGTTTTGAACAAGTCAAGCAAATGGGCAGCTTGCACGAAGCACAAAGGTGCACAGTCTTAGCTTTTTTATTAGACGGGCAGATAACAGCTTTTCGTTTTATTCCTTTCCAGTTTGAGAGCTTCTTCATCATCTGGAGCTGCATCTGCTTCAAGTCTACGGATATTACGAATGCCAGTCTGCAATTGCACAGGAAGTCTTTGGGTATAAAATCTCTCCTTCATGCGGGGTTCACACAAAATTTTTGCAAGCCCTTTCATAAATACCAACCTTGTCATCTTCGATGCTGATTCATGGCTCTGCTGGATGATATAAGCATTTAGTGCACTCATGTCCAATAGCCTATATAAAACAGCCATCGGCCAACGACGAGTTCTGCGACTGCATGAATACACTGAAAACATTTGATCTGCAGAGTTTCAGGTTTATTGATAGACTGATCTACAAAGTTATCATGGTACATGGATGACATGAGGATGACAGATTTGTTTTTTTTTCCGGGACATAACTCACAATTGTTGTATCCTTTGTAAATCCGAACAGTGATGATCCGACTTGTCTATCTTTGTGAGGCAAAAACGATTTTGGAATTTCCTTTTTATTTTTCTTCAAGGTACCGACGACAGTTAGACCTCTTGATTTCATCACATTTATAAGTTCCATCGAAGTGTACCAGTTGTCTGTCGTGATGTTGCGATTCGAGTTAAAAATTGGTTTGCATAATCGCAGACACGCTTGCGTTGGTATTGGGTACTTTTTCTCTTCCTCTGTTAATGCAAGACCCTCTGTATTTTTGCCGCAGTATTTGTTATTTTTTATTTACAGTATTTTTAGCCCGTATTTGTTCGGTTTACTCGGAATATACATTTTAAATTTGCAACGGCCACGAAAAGCAACCAACATTTCATCTATAGTAGCATTAGCACCGATTGAGTAATTTTCTTGAACGTTTTTATTAAAAATTTTTATAATTTCTGTCACAATGCAACCAGGATCTGTTTTTTTTTCGTTCATTTCTATCATTTGGATTATCAAAACGAAGACATAATAGGAGTGTATAGAATCGCAATGCGGACATGCTGTTGCGTTAAAAAAACGCCACAAAAATTTTTTTCCCTCCAACCCTTCCACTCCCATACCTAATCCACTTTTGCGCCCTATCCTTTCATTTTTATTTCCGTCATCCTGCTGGGAGATTGGTTAACTGGCCGCCTCTGATTGACCTTAAATCCCAATCAAGCTGCCTCGTTTCCATGAGACCCGGAGGATGACAAAAGCAGGTATGGAGCCCAACGGCGGCGTGTTGGCATCTCGACAACGATGGGTGGGGGAGGACGATCCCTTAGTACACCCCAACGTGATTCCAAACGGGTCGGGATGAAGACCCCGTTAGAGCCAGACAGACTGTTTGTCTATACAACGATAGGTGGGGGAAGATGAGAAATAATGATCTCTTCCCCAACGAAACAAATCGATCTGGCAGATGGCCTACACATCAACATCAACACCAAAACCACAAAACCAACAAAACATTAATATACAACACTATAACTGAGGGCAGGAGCCCAAATACAAAATACACTGTCAACAACTTCAACAACATTCACCAACCACTGACATAAGAAAACCTAACGAAGACTTCCATGGCCAAGAGCCCAACAATTAAACATGTATGTAAGAAATAGCACGCTATACAGATTCCCCTTCCCCCAAATCTGCGCGAAAGTCCACCGGGTTAGAATAGTTTTTCGGTCATTAATTTTACACTCCTCCTCAAAGACTCCTGGGGTTGTACTAAAATGGGACACCAGCAAATATTGTCCCAAAACTAAAATCCGTCTTCGTTTCTTCTTTCTTTTTCATTTTTGGTTTACTTCGGTATTGTTTTGCTATTAACTTTTATTCGTTGGGGACATTTTCGCGTTTCAAACATTTCTCGATTCTTTCAACCTTTTATCTTGTCGAATTGTTTAAGTGTTTGTGAACACGTCCTCTTGGGGAAACTTGTGTGAATGTGGTCATCGATTCGCTCAGCCCCAGAGTTGCAGCGAATTCGAAAGAGAGTATGAGACAAAGTGCATGCTAGAAAAAGCCGCAGTGGATTCCGTAATTGCTGAATGTGGGGGTATGAAAGAGAGAGTGAATGGTCCATAACGGACAAAGAAACCTGGAAGTGGACAAACCGACACTTCTTGGTTGACCATCAAAGGTTTTAGTAGAATTGAGAGAATCGTTTAGTTAGGCATTTTATTTTAAGAACCCGGTAGGCTTTTGTCACGGTAAAATCCCGGAAATCACGGGACACGCGCCTCCTTCATTTTGTTCTTTTATTAACTTTCGGGAAATAGCGGGCTATTTCAAACGGCGATATTTTCTTTTGTTGTTCCGCAATCTAACGTCACTTCAATAAATTGACCGTTGCACATTCGAGCTTTGTAACGTTTTGAAAACCTTGCCTTTTTTTATTTAATTCCTTTTTTTTAGCAATCAATCATCGACTTCTTCTTAAAAAGGTTTCACAATTCCTTTTTTTCAAAGATTGTGTGGCGCCCGTTTTACCCACCATCACTTTACCTTTTCTTCATACCTTTTCGTTTCAGAATTTTCTCCTTCCCTAAAATTATTTCCATCTCCAAACCCACCCCAGCTGAGCAACCTGGACGGTAGCATTCAACAGGCTACCTGTTGCACTTCTCTTTCGGCGAATTCCTGTTGACGTTTCCCTATCCGCCAGTATTCGACTGTAATCTTCTCGCGTTTTACTTTTTTTGCGCGTTTAAACTCGGTTATTTTTTTTCTAACCCACCCCCGAAATAAAGTGCAACAATGCATAGTCGGAAAATGTCTCGACCTGTTCCATCTGTAGCAAATAAAGATATAACGGATTCATGATTGGACTTAAACACAGCTGAGTAAAGCAATAGGCCCAAAAATGCGTCTAGCTCTTGTGGAGTACATTCCTTTAGTTCTGCACGGTTCGGGGACTTGTATCTTAATCTAAACATTTCCAATTTCACGTTTGTCCAAGTTGGAATTTTGTTCTTTATATTCGAATCAAATATTTTGTCCAACGCTTCTTTTGGATCAAACGGGTCAACAGGCCTTGATCGAGATGTTGTGTAAGGCAATCTAATAATGTTGTGGCTCCTGACTCGAGCGTTTCTTGCAGGTGGTGCTTTAGCCCACTTGAACCGGTTTTTTCCGTAAAGGTAACCCACTGCTAGAAACCTCTTCAACCACATCAGCTTCATCTTGATGAGTATCTTCGCCATCAGAATCAGACAATTCGGAGTTGGATTCATGGTCACTTGGTATTACAAATTCTTCATCACTGTCCGAAAAATCATTATCAGGATGAGTATTACCCTGCAATGGTCTTAAATTCGATCCATCTTCGTCTTCATCGCCGGACAATTCATTCAACCATTGCTCAATTATAAAATCTTGATTGCCACTGATACTTGCCATTGTAAATACCTGAAATAAAACAAAAAACCTTATTAACTGCATAAACAAATAAATCACGTATCTATAGTCGTGGGTCCAGGGGACCCATGTTGATACTGAAACTAACCTTTATTGAAGCGAGTGAAGTGTGTCCTTCTCACTGTGCACACGTTCACTTACTGTAGCAAGGTACTGAAAAGTAGAAACAGCTGCGGTAAATGTACACACGTTTAAAGTTTGAACATGGTTCCACTGGACCCACGACATCAGTTAAGGGCTAATGAATTTCAGTCGAACTACATAGGGTAAAATAGCCTATTGTTGGCACCCCTCCAATGATTGGCACATGCACTTTAAAACAGTGTTAGGCATAGTATTTTCAAGATTTTTTACTCAAATTCGCTTACACTACTTTTCCTTGAACATATTTCGTAAATCTGGCAGCACCTTTGTATTTCGTTACGTTGGCAGTACTAACTTAAATACATTTAACAAACTGTCACAAATCTTTCCCGCCTTTTTTGCATAAGCGTTAACGATTTGATAAGGGTAGCAGTGAAAAAGAAGTGTCTGTTTTTCTTAGCAGAGTTCAAAAATTTGCCTGTTTCTAGAAGTTTTCCTGTAATTAAAAGACTCAATTTAAGGTATTTTTGTTTAAAACTTATTAAAATATGTTATTTATAACGTTATTAATGGTGCCAATAATGGGAAATGTAATCAACAAATTTCCAAATGTTGGCACTGTGCCCGTCATTGGTAGTAGTGCCGATTACCCGGTTATGGGCACTGTGCCAATCATTCGGTTGAGCCGATTACTGGCACAAATTACACTACCCATCATTGGAAAATTGAGAATTAAGAGACTATTTTCCTGTCCTATTTTTCCTTTTTTTAATAAATTATTTATTAAAATTATCTTTAGATGCCCAGTGTTCGGAAAATGCGAATATATGAAAAGAATTATGATGAAAGCTTAATTCAAACTGCATTACAAGCAATTAAAACAGGTATGCCGAAAAAAAACAGCGTCTACAAAATTTGGTATTCCAAGATCGACGCTACAATTTAGCTTGAGCGAAAAGTTCTCAAAGCTTAGACCAGGTCCTAATACAATTCTAACCAACGAAGAAGAACAAATACTCGTAAAATGGATCAAAGAATGTGGCAGAAAAGGGTTTCCACAAAGAAAATTTGGCTTAAAGATTAGCGTTCAACAGTTCTTAATCAAAAACAAGAGACCAACCCCGTTTAAGGATAATTTCCCCGGGGAAAAATGGTACTCGTCGTTCATCAAAAGACATCCAGATGTAGCACTTCGAGTGTCCGAACCTGTTACAAGTGCAAGTGCTAATGTGTCTAAGGACAACATTAAAAGTTGGTTTGAGAAAATACAAATATACCTTAAAGATGAAGGGTATTTTGATATACTGCAAGATCCAAAAATAATTTTTAACGATGATGAAACCAATTTTCAGTTATGCCCCAAAAACCAAAAGGTTCTTACCGGAAAGGGAAACAAAAATGTTTATGAAACTGACCACGCGCAGGCAAAAACTGCAATAACAGTTATATTTACATTTTCTGCGGCCGGTGAATGTACTCTTCCAATGATAATTTATCCATATAAAAGACTGCCAGTGGAAATTCTATCATCTGTTCCAAAAGACTGGGGTGTTGGTAAAACAGAAACAGGTTGGATGAAATCTGAGGTGTTTTACGAATACATCGGTAATGTATTGTATCCTAATTTAAAAAAAAACAAAACGTGCTGTTTCCTGTAATATTGTTTGTTGATGGTCACCAAAGCCATTTGACTTTTGAAATTAGCGTTTTATGTAACCAGTTGCAGATAATATTAGTAGCTTTGTACCCAAATGCAACCAGAATTATTCAACCAGCGGATGTATCCGCCTTCAAGCCACTCAAAAATGAATGGAGGAAGGCTGTATTGCGTTGGAGACAAAATAGTCCAAACGAGGCTCTGACAAAGTTTAATTTCGCCTCTGTTCTTAAGGAAGCAGTCGATTCTTTAAAAACAACTGCAATCTCAAATGGTTTTGTAGCATCCGGCTTATATCCCTGGGATAGTGACAGAATAGACTATTCCAAGTGCTTAGGAAAATGTATGAATGAGGAAAGAAGTGACCAAGAAGCAATATCTCAAAACGGTAAAATGGATAATGAGACTTTTAAAAAATTCTTAACAGCGGATCTAATGCAAAAAGTTAAACAAAATGAAGAACCTGATGATAGCAGTGAACTCAAGAGCTTACGAAAGCTTTGGAAATATGTGTCTACGAAATCGAGCATAGAAAACTCAGACTTAACGGTAAATAACAATAATTCATACGATAAGGTCTGTTTAGATGTAGAAACAATACCAACAGGAAATGAAGCTGTTAATGCATCAGACGAAACTATTATCCAATCGCCTTTTGACATAGAAACAATGCCTATCATTTTTCAGAGCGAGTTTCCACATTCAGAAGAAGTTATTTTAGAACCTATTTCCCAGTGTTTGATATGGCCGAGAACACCCGAAAAGAAGGGAAAAAGGAACGCGAATTCAAATGTTCCCTTCGTTTTAACTTCAAAAGCTTGGCAAGATATACATACAAAGAAAAAGGAAAACAAGGAAAGATTAGAAGCTGAAAAACACGAAAGAAAAGGGATTCGTGAAGCCAACAAAGAGTTGAAGAAAAAGAAACCTAAAAGGAAGAACAATTCTAAAATTAATATTATATCCGATATCGTTTTACATCCCCCAGTACCAACTTATGAGGAAGACTCAAAAAGTTCAGAAGAAGACGTAGACGATCCTATGCCATGTACCAGCAAACGTATCTTATGTATGTATCTTACGGTTCGTAAGATCTGCTATAAAAATGATTTAGAGATCCTAAAAGATCTCATTTGTAGTGATTCAGACGATTAGAACGTGCTAACTGAAGTAAAAATTAAAAAAAGACTGAAATATATACCACAAGATATATGTGCCAATAATAGGACTGAGGAATGCCAATGAATGGCAAATAGTGCCAATAATTGGTGAAAATGGACTTTGCTTTAGTTTACTGCCTTTTTGTTTATGTTTTTAAAGAAATTTTATGTTTTGTTTGTGTTTTTTATTAAAAAATACCTTAAGAAAGGTAAATGAATTGATTTAAAATTATTGGAATGTTTTATTTTATATTTACACTGACATAAAGACGCAAGTTTTACTAACGTGCCAATCATTGGGTGGTTTACCCTATTTGGGATGCCTGCCTACTGGAAAATGTAATTAGGAACAATCAAGGGCTACTACTAAAATTGAATCGGAAATAGAATGATTTCATAACTAAATTCGTTTCTCTACCCACACCATGAATGAATGTCAATCACAGTCAATTTTCCAAGCAGAGAAAGGTAATCTCTTCCTTTATTTTATTTTATTTAGTTGCAGCATTAACATCAGCAGCTACAACTTGTCCAGCAACACCGGTTAAATTTTCAGCTACATTTACTTCCGTATCAACACTGTTGCCAGCCACACTTCCAAGACTGGCTGCCTTGTTTTCAGTCCAAATAATGGAATTAGCGGCAGCCTGGGATTCAGCAACTGCAAGCTGTCCAACTACGCCCGACACATTCTCAACAACATTCGATGCGGTGTTAGCACCGCTTGTTGCCAAAATGACCGTTGTTGCATTCGTAGGCACACTGTCAGCCGCATTAACAGAGACATTCGCAACAGTGTCAGCTACATTTGCTGCAGTGTTAGCAACGCTTGTAGCTACATTGTCTGCAGTGTTAGCAACATTGCTAGCTACATTGTCCGCTGTGCTTACTGCTCCATTAAAAATACCACTAAGGCTAAATCCAGATGCCTTAAACGGAAATAAAACATGTTAAATATAGATTCTTCGAGCAAATTAAATTAAACTTACAGCATAAATGCAAAGCGTAATAATAAGGAGTTGAGTGGCTGACTTCATATTTATTTGGTTGACTGTTGATTCAGCAGCCAGTTGAAGGTTATTTTATACAAAAATGTTCATAGCTATCTATTCGAATTTTTTTTGGGAGGCTTACTGTGGCTTATGGTGATTATATATTTTTTGTAGAAATCAGTGGTTCTGAACCTTTGTGCGTGTGATAAAAAAATTTGTTAGATCAAGTTGCATGTCCACTGCGAGTCACCTGCAAGTCAACAAGTGAGATATTCGATCAATCAGAAAGAGTTAACTTGCAGTAGGATCGCTGTTTACTTGTAACTTGAACTCGCCGAATGATTCAAACTCTCGGGTTTAAAATAAATTCCAGATTCTCAGGTTTGGCATAAAATTTCATATATTTTGATGGTTTGATTTTATGGACATGAAAAGTATAGGAGTTAAAATTGTTTGAGAGGAAGGTTTGCATTGTATTTGGAAAGGCGTCATTTAATGACATCAAGAACTTAGACCTTGACACCAGGGCCTACATTTTTGAACCTGCACAGCGAAGATGGTTGACTAGTTAAATACAAGGTGGCGCAAAAGTAATCCTCCTATCAGAAAATGCTATAAATTTTGCGATTGGCCCCTAATGTCAGTTCTGTTTTGACATTTGTGTAGTAACCACATGCGAAATACACGCTAATAAACAATGTTACGCTACACTGCTCCAGAACGCGGAATATTGGTGACTATTTATTTGAGCAATAATCGGTCGGTGACTTTGGCACAACGTGAATTTCGTCGCCGTTCTGCAGAGAATATTGCTGCTGTAGCCGAAGATGGCATGGAAGCGCCGTCGACATCGACCAGACGACGTGCCACGCAAATGGGTATCAGTCGACGGTCTTTACAGCGAATTTTGGTACAAGATTTGAAGATGTTTCCGTACAAAGTCCAGACGGTACATCAGCTGTTAGCTGCTGACCGCCAATCGCGTCTAACATACGCTCAAGCCATCGTTAATCACCACCAAGAGGAAGATGATTTTTCATCAAAAATAATCATGAGTGATGAGGCCCATTTCCATCTTAGCGGGTACGTAAATAAGCAAAATTTACGCTTCTGGGGCACTGAAAATCCGCGTGTAACCCACGAAGAGCCATCACACCCGCTCAAAGTCACTGTATGGTGTGCTGTTTTCGGTGGAGGAGTCATCGGACCTTTTTTCTTCGAAGACGTCGCGGGCCAAACGGTTACTCTGAATGGTGAGCGCTACAGAGCAATGATCAACGAGTTCTTTTTGCCGCAACTTGATGAATTGGGATTGGAAAACATGTGGTTCCAACAGGACGGTGCAACGGTCACAACCGATATGCTGAAGGATGCATTTCCCGGGCGCCTAATCTCCCGTTTTGGCGATTTGCACTGGCCAGCAAGATCGCCTGATTTGACCGCTCCAGACTTCTTTTTGTGGGGCTCTTTGAAGTCGCGGGTTTATGTCAACAAGCCTCAGACTCTTGCAGATCTTAAAGACAATATCCGTCAAGAATGTGAGGACCTATCGCCGGAAGTTTTGGCCAAAATGATGGAAAATGCCATAAAAAGGGCTCAAATGACAATCAACTGTGGCGGCGGCCATTTACATGACATCATATTCTCGACTTGATGTAAAAAAAATTAAAAGACCAAATAAAAATAATCCACAAGAAGAATCAAAGTTTTTCATTTTTTTTTAAATTACAGCCAAAAAACATCGGAAGGTTATTTTTGCGCCACCTTGTATTAATGATATCATTTACATGGAAAAGTTGCTTGGTTTTAGAAAAGTCGTGCTTATGATAGATAAAGTGTGATGCCGCTTCGTCAACTAACAGATAGCAATCACAAAGACTCAAGCTTCTAGCCCTAATGGGCAAGGCCAATTGAGGATCTATATCCACATGTCTTACATCTGAATTTTGGACATGCAACGAAAAGCTTCAAATTCCTGCATGATTCAAGATCATACCAGTATTTGGTATACTGTAGACGAAATTGCTCGGATGTTTCAGTTTTGTAAATGATCAGCACCGTATAAATGGTTGTGGGCCAAAAAAAGCCTAGAAATGACCTCTGTCTGTCAAGAGTGTTAACGCGGAAACATTTTCCAGATTATAGACTATATAAACTACATATCGCTTCACTATTGCCGTCACTACCAACCTATTTGGACTTCTTATGGCTTCCGTCATAAGTTTTGGAATTGACCGATGCAGCAAAGCAGGCTCTAAAAGCAGCTCGGCTATCCAAGAAAATGTTTAAGAGCCTGGCTACATGTCGTGGCTACACGCACAAAAAAGTCTCTTAAGAATGAAAGCAGGTTGAATGACGGAGAACGCTGAAATCTGAAAGAAAACAAAATTTCTCTTTGGAAATCGAATACTTTTGTGCTCTCTAGCACCTGTATTCGGTCTTCACTCTTCCACCGCAAATCTCAAATGAGGATTTCTGTCAAAAGTGATATGGTTTGGAACCGAAACGTTCATGCCTACACAGAGAATTCAAATTGAAAGTGGATTTTCGGTGGATTCTTGGCGCAATCTACCCTTTTCCTTCTGACTCACATAAAATCTACCTGTCTCGTGAGACATGACGATCATTCCCATGAACCTGTAGCCAGGCACTAAAAAAGGCAGCACGTTTTACTCTTCTTCTATGACCAAAACAACTGGTAGCTGTCAACACTCTCTCTAGATAAATGTAAAGTAAATCTGCCTGCTGTTCACTTCGCAGCTAATTCAACGCTCCAGTTTGTGCTTTCTCTCCCCCTTTTATAATATTATCTATACAACCGTGTCACGTTCACATAACGCGAAAAAATTGTCTGTCTCCTATTTTCGCCCTTGATTCCTTCCGCTATTCTTTTGAGGAATTGCCATAGCCGATCTTGTGGGATATTTTATATCCAATGATCTTGGCAACCCTTAGAAGTGTAGCAAAAGCGGGTATCCCAGAGGGCAGACGGTCCGCGAGAAGATAAGACGGGCGGACAGAAGAGAAGACATCACAGCCAAACAAAGTAAAGCGATCTTAAATAAACTAAAATGCAGCAAACTGACAGCCCATGTATGTATCTCTGACGACTCAACCAACACATCCGTATACAAACATAGGAAAGAACAAATCTCTTCGAACATCCAAAGAACTAAATCCGAACACGAGTCTGGCGAAACTACAAATTTGCTTCGAAAATGATGAGCGGAACAACATCCAAAACGTTTACAGCATAATTAATATCCATCAGATATCGTTAGCCGAGGAAGATACCAGTGGCCAGGAGTCGAAACCGTCAATAATACAAACAATTGCATGGAATGACATACTATCTGCTTAACCCCAACTCCCCCAAATCTGGGCCACTTGAGTAGAGTAGGAATGAAAATAAACCAATCAGCATTCTCTGTTCCCATGGCGCTGCTTTCCATATTAAGGCGAAGCTGTCACAATCCCCAAGCAATGTTCTTTCCGAAGAGATCACCTGGCTAATATTCTTTTTCCTTTCTACAGGATTAGGTTATATTTGTCTGAGAGGTGAAATATTTCTTGCATCGCTTAAGGAAGCCTAGATATTTCGCAGCGTTCTTGCCGACATCGAATATGTGGTCATTCCAACGATGGTTGTCATTAACACACATACCGAGAATAGAAAGTCGTTCGGTTTCAGCGACGAAAGTGCCATCCATGGATAATGGCAGAGAAATAGTGTTTCGCTTCAATGACAGCAGACAGCATTGCGTTTTGGAAGCATTTAAGTATGCTGTCAGGCGTTGCCCAAGAAACGAATAAGTATAGCTGAGGGTACTGTCATCGGCAAAGGAATGAATAGGATTAGAAGTAACAGACAGGCGGTCATTGATAAAAATGAGAAAGAGAGTCGGAGACAAAACGGTGCCTTGGGGAATACCAGCATTTATTTGGGAAGTTGCAGACTTGAAACCGCCCAAAACAACTTGAATTCAACGGTCCGAAAGGTAATTTCTAATCCATTGAATAAAGGTACCATCGATTCCAAATGCACGCATTTTTGACAAAAGAGCTTGGTGCCAAACTCTGTCAATTGCCTTTGAAATATCAAGCGCAACGACCTTGCTTTCATCACCATGGTGAATAGATTGGTTCCACTTTTCGGTTAGATATGTCATCAAATCACCAGTGGACCAGTACTGCCGGTCATTAAGAAGTTTTCGGGATTCGAGATATTTCATTAGCTGACGATTTATCAGCGTTTCCATGACTTTGTAAGGAAGGGACGTAAGTGCAATTGGTCGGTAGGAGGAGGGAGAGGAAGATTCGCCTTTTTTGGGACGGGCTGGACAAATGCTGTTTTCCACCTTCTCGGAAAGAGCCCTGAAGAATAGGACAGATAGAAAAGCTTACTAATGATCCGGAAAATAAAGGCTTCTAACACTGGTTTTCCTCGATAGCTGAGTAAATGGAGAGAAGATATGAGTTGACGTTGCTCGACATTCGAACACCGATCAATACAAAAAAAAGCGTTAAATGGGGAGAAATTATGTTTGGATGCGTTCGGTGAAAAGTCACAAAAATTCCTTAACAATCGGGCGAATTCACAAAATGGACGCGAGCAATATGAGTGAGAGCATAAACCGGAATCGGCTGCACTTCAGCAATTGCCAGAGTGTGGCAACACGTATGTGAGTCACGTACGTGCTGAATGAATGACCATGTATGAGTGGGTATATGGTATGAATGGACAGAGAGTTCAGCAGAAAAATCACTTCTTGATTCACTGCTTAGCAGAAGAACAGTGTTAGAGGCTCGATTTTTTTAAATTAATAGTTTTTTGGTAAGATACGAAATTGGTAGTAGAAAAGTTCAAAGCAGGAAAAATAGAAGACCAGCTGGGAAAAAGAAAGAAAGACATAGCGGCAGAACAGGCACGGGACAAGTATTTGGGGAAAAATGAAGCCAACTATAGTAAGTGTGTGTCTGAGATTTTATTTCCATGTAGCTAGGGATTTTTTTCAATCTATTAAAACTTAAGTTGGCTTTCGTTGCGAATAGTCCCGGAAAAGAACGGGACGCGCGACCTGTTAAACAAATTTTAATTTTTTTTCATCTCGGGGATGAGCGATAGGAGCAACTCTCAACGGCATATCCGCCCTCTTGTCTAAAAATTAAAAATTTTGTCAAGATGAACAAGAACTTTTCTTAGATAATTTTTAATCTATATTTATTCAATTAAAGAAAACTATAAGTCCAATGCGCAGAAGGCAGCTTATTCAACTTCCCCAAAACCGTTGACAACCCCCTCCTCTTTCCTTTATTCTTTCGATCAGTTTTCAGGATTGGATTCTAGCAGTGTTGCCGTTGAAAATTTATTGTATTGCCAATTTCCTTAATTTACCCTCGATAATTCCCATCAGGAGCCTTCAAAGCAATTTACGCCCCAATAAAAACGATTTGTAATGAAAAAAATATATGCAGCAAGTCATTGTAAAAAAATTAGAGTAATCATTTGGTTTCTACAATTTACAATGAAAAGAGGTAATCTAATTTATTACCATCTTCAAATTTTCCATATCAAGTTTAAACCCACTCCAGCTGACTAACCAATTTAAAGCATTTACCGTGCTGCTTGTTTTGCTTTTTACGCATTTAGAGTCGTTTGCGGTTTTTAAGTCCGAAATTAAAATGTAACAACCGATTAATGTTCGACTCGTATAGTAGCACAAACATTTCAAGATCTTCAAATACAAAAATCCGTTTGTCCAGATTTTATTTGAAGAGGTGTTCTTTCGCGCTTTCCGAACGATTGCTTAAGCTTTTCTATCTGTCCCATTTCTCAGGCTCTTTGGAAAACAGCATTTGTCCAGGCAGTCCCTAAAAATTGCCTAATATTCCTCCTACCAACCAGTTGCACTTACAGTATTGTGCAAAACCTAAGCAACTTTTCCTACTCTCATGTAAAAAGTTATTCTCCCACTTTTAAAAATACTTCCCGGTAAACTGTAAATATATTTATTTACATATTTGCATGTGTCCTCAAAATCACCCAAAAAAAGTTTTTAATTTTCATTTATTAACAGTAAATAAAAAAAATAAATCAAAATCAAAAAAACAGTTCAAAAAACAGCTGTGCAAAACCTAAGCAACTCTTTTAATATTTTGTATCCGTTATTTTTTATGACTTCAGCACATCTACGAGGCATCGACTCAATTAAATTAGAAATAATAGCTGCTGGTATGTTTTCCCACTGTATTTTAAATAAATTTATCAACTCCATTTGGTTTTTGCACCGTATTGATCCAACGCGACGTTTAAGAATCTCGAATAAATTTTCAATCGGATTCAAATCCGGCGACTGTGCAGGCCAATCAAGAACTTCAATCCGATGGTCTGTTAGCCACTCCTTGACCATTTTTGAAGTATGCTTCGGGTCGTTGTCATGTTGGAATACCCAAGAAAGTGGAATATTCCATTCGGCATACGGCAGCATCACATTTTCCAAAATATCCTTGTAAACAAAACGATCCCTATTTCATGAAAAGGACCAACACCATAACCAGAAAAGCAAGTCCATATTATAACACTTCCACCCCCATGCTTCAGTGTACTTTTACAGAAGCGTGGATTAAGTCTTTGCTTGGGCGTACGCCTAACGTATTGTATGGCATCAGTGTTCCACAGGTTAAATTTACATTCATCACTGAATAACACACTTTTCCACTTGCCGACTTACCAATTAATAAATTTTTTAGCAAAATTCAACCTATAAAGTGTTTTAAAGAAAAGATTATTCTAATTCAAAAAACAATTTTATCAATAAACCTTTTCTGTACATGCTTCTTCGTAAGCATAGGTTTCTTCAACACTGAATAACTTTTAAGATCAGCTTCAAAAGCCCGTCTACGAATCGTACTGAAGTCAACGTTCAATTTCAAAGTCGACAATATTTCCCGAGAGGAAATAAAGGGATTTGATTTGATTAATCTCGTTAGGATAGGGTAGGAATCTCCCGAACAGTTGTTTTACGCGGCCTTCCTCCTACATTATTATTTTTTAAGCTACCGGTAGCTTTATATTTTTTAATCACACGTGAAACTTTTTGACTGTGATACACTTTGTATAGGTTAATTATTTTTAATTTGAAGGTTTTATCATATTTAGCGCGCTCCATATTGACAATGACTGTGAATGACTACCCGATCGCAATCTCTACCCACAATTGAGCAAAATTAACTTTACACATTGCGTCATGGAAAAACCCACTTTAAAAATGCCGTTAAATTTGTGGTAATAACAAGAACTGTTTTAGCAAACTCGAAGTTGCTTAGGTTTTGCACAGCTGTTTTTTGAACTGTTTTTTTGATTTTGATTTATTTTTTTTATTTACTGTTAATAAATGAAAATTAAAAACTTTGTTTGGGTGATTTTGAGGACACATGCAAATATGTAAATAAATATATTTACAGTTTACCGGGAAGTATTTTTAAAAGTGGGAGACAACTTTTTACATGAGAGTAGGAAAGGCTTTTTGAGGGCCATGTGGTAAAAACAAGGGCCCCTTTAAGATGAAAGTACATACTCTCTTTTTTACTGTAATAATTCATTTCGCCACCAATTATTTGTAGTAGTTTTTTTTTTGACCATGTCAATGTTCCTGTACAGCTTGTAGAGTTAATCATTGAATCGTCTCCTCCAGAACCTATCAATGCCTTCGAGACCAAATATCGTACAAAGAAATTCTCTCAAAATGAAAAAGAATATCCGCTTTAGGAAGGGTCTATCCAAAGAGCAGAACGGGGATTATAAGGGAATTACTTAGAGTTTCCTTATTTGTTCAGGAGACTACTTTTTTTTTTATAGACAAATCGGGGAAGAGAGTTGGTGTACCATCTTTTTCGAGTCATCTCCTTTTGCCTCAAATAGTTCGGCGGACCTTATTTATAATTGCGGTCCTCACTTAATATTGGTCGGGTAGATGGAATTTAACAGACCGAACGCCTTCACAAAAAACCCTGTCTATGCAAGGCTTGTAGAATTTCGAGATTCGAGTGTCATTTCCAAGTGGCCCTGGGCCAAGGGCCAAATCGCCCTATCAGGCACTTTTTGGCAACGCTTCTTCCAATCCCATCCAATCCTTCGCTGATGACAGTACCCTAAGCAACTTATATTCGTTTCAGGGGCCTATGTCTCTCGTCTTCCGCAATTTTATTGCTTTAAGATAATAGAAATAAATTACTATTGATGCAAATGCGTTGCGCCGTTCGCTAGGAAACGGTTGAGAGCCTCTGAAATAAAATTTTAAAGTATTCTAGGTACTACCTAATTAGCAAGGAAAAAAAATCATAAATAGAAACTTATTTCTTGTTCTCTAAGAATATTTAAAATTGCCACGTAGCTGTCTAAGAATTTTAAACAATCTTGCATTACGGAAAAGCATATCGCGGACTTTGGGCGACAATATAGCGGACTTTGATTTATCATATTTTATTAGTCTTTCGTTTGGCCAAAGTTTGACAACATGATTCGATAATGATATAATGGCTAATTGTTTATTAAGTTTAGGTACATCTAAACTTTAAACTCAACTTAGACAGTCTCAAAGAATAGCTTCAATGCAGCAGCAATGCACACAATTAGGTAATGGTGATCTTAGGAAGTAGAAATGTATAGAATATGACAGCGATTTATCTTAAACTACCAAAAAAGAAACAGAAGGACCTTTCCCGCAATCCTGAATAGACACTGTGTCGACGAGGTACTGAATGAGCAAATCATAGCCCGTGCATTGTATGACATCAAACAGTATCTGCAGGTCTCTTGATCAAGAGATATCAATCAATAGTTGGAGTTGTTCCATTTTCGTAATCGAGAGATATTTTTCTATGCTTTTTTCATACAAGTAAATTCTACTGACGACACCGGTGACCCCCGCAGACTGCCATGCAACCTTGCGGTGCATCAAGTTTTTTTTTTCTAATGCGCTGCTCATTTTAACCGACCTTCTATGTTGAATGCTATTTATGGCGGTGCGCCAGAGCGATATTCGTCTCTGCACCTGCACGACTATGGGTATTTGCGATCACTGCGTGGTTCCCGTAGATTTAAACCAAAATTTCCACGAATAGCATGCATGACAATGCATTTTAGTTCATTGCTTTATCAATGAGTGATTATAGTTGTCTGAGTGTTGCCAGTAGCTAAAGAAGGTTCGAAATACGCAAACATAGCGAAGGCAATTGATCATTTATGTCACAATAAAACGTTGCAAAAAAATATTGGACCACAGATAGCCGATGGGTTTCAAATGGGGTATAAAACAACGAATAGGCCGCTTCCAAGTTATCAGTCAGCCCAAACATGAAGTTATTCGCACAAGTTCTTATTATTGCCGTGTGCTTTACCTCGGTGAGTTTTAAAAAACTTATATTTGTATATTAATTTTTAACTCTGTCACTTTCTTTCCACAGATTTATGGTCTAAGCATCGGTGGCATTATAAAGGGTGCAGTCGATACAGCTGACGATGTCGCCAATACAGCAGTCAATGTAGCTGATAATGTTGCAGATACAGCGGTAAATGTTGCCGACAACGTTGCAAACACTGCGGTCAATGTGGCCGATAGCAGTGCTAATGCCGCAGCAAATGTAGCTGGTAGTGCTATTAATACGGCTGGCAGCATTGCAGCATCAGCAGTAAATGCAGCTGGGAGTATTGCAAGCTCGAGCACAAATGCAGCGAACAGTATTGCAGGCGCAGCAGTAAATGCAGCTGGAAGTATTGCAAACTCAGCTGACAATGCAGCAGGAAGTATTGCAAACTCAGCCGTTAATGCAGCAAACAGCATTGCAGGATCAGCAGTAAATGCAGCTGGGAGTATTGCAAGCTCGAGCACAAATGCAGCGAACAGCATTGCAGGATCAGCAGTAAATGCAGCTGGGAGTATTGCAAGCTCGAGCACAAATGCAGCAAACAGCATTGCAGGATCAGCAGTAAATGCAGCTGGGAGTATTGCAAGCTCGAGCACAAATGCAGCGAACAGCATTGCAGGATCAGCAGTAAATGCAGCAGGAAGTATTGCAAACTCAGCCGACAATGCAGCAAACAGCATTGCAGGTGCAGCAGTAAATGCAGCTGGTAGCGTAGCAGATTCAGCTGTAAATGCTGCCAATAATATTGCTAATTCCGCAACTAATGCAGCCGAAAATGTTGCCACTGCGTCTAGGACAAGTCAAAAGGTCGCTGTTGCAACAAATTCAGCTGACACCTCCAATGTGGCGGGAAGTGTGATTGACAATATAGCAGAAGTCCCAGTGAAAGTAGCTGGTCAAGTAGCAAGTGCAATAGCTCAGGCAGTAGACAACTCAATTAATTGGGCTGAAAATAAGGTTTAAACCTAATTATTATGGGTTAGTTCTGTTCCTACAATAAAACTCAATTATGCATAAAAAGTTATTTTTTTTAATTTTTTTTCATTCAATAATCTGTTTGAGAATAAAAGGGAAAGGTTAAGATCCCTTATTCCTTATCACAGACAGCCATTGCATAGAAAATGGCGAAAGAAATGTTATCCATTAACAAATTATTCCTAAAATTTTGGCAGACATAAAATTGGATTGCAGGCAGGAGTCCTATCATCAGCACTTTTAAGTTTACTCTCCTCAAAGTGGTATCTTCTGCATTTTTATATAAAAAGAAATATACACATTTTCGAGAGCAAATTCGAAGATTCTATGTTTTTTTCATGGACTGAACGTTAAACTAAATTTTATAAAAAACCCGTTCTTTGACTTTATTTTCCTAAAATAAATAATAGGTAAGCTGTCAATCTCAATACATTTAAGGCTTATTGTAAAGGGTGATCCATTTCGAGGTTCCCTACTTTTTTAAAGCAAAAAAAAACACAGAAAATTTAAATTTAATGGAGAATGTTTATTATCATTTGAAAGAACATCCTTTGGCATTTATTTTTTGAAGATTATGTCTATCAAATGTTGGCCGTTGCTACGTCGCAGATGGTCCATCCGTTGAGTCCAATTTTCGATTACTCGTTCGAGCATTTCGACTGGTAACTGGCGAATGACACGCGTGATTCTTTCCTCCAAGGCCTGAATCGAAGCGGGTTTGTCGGCATAAGCTTTTGACTTCACATATCCCCACAGGAAAAAGTCTAACGGTGTGATATCACACGATCTTGGTGGCCAATCGACCGGCCCAAAACGTGAAATTATGTGCTCACCGAAATGTTCTCTCAATAAGTCCATTGATTGATGCGATGTGTGGGAAGTGGCGCCGTCTTGCTGAAACCAAATGTCGCCGAGATCACGAGCTTCAATTTCAGGCATCAAAAAGTCGGTTATCATGGCACGATAACGGTCGCCATTGACGGTTACGTTCGCACCGGCATAATTTTTAAAGAAATATGGACCGATGATTCCACCGGCCCACAAACCACACCAAACCGTTGTTTTTTCTGGATGAAGTGGCAGTTCTTCAATCTCTTCAGGTTGCTCTTCGTCCCAAATGCGGCAATTTTGTTTGTTTACATACCCATTGAGCCAGAAATGGGCCTCATCGCTAAACAAAATTTGCCTCGAAAACGTCGGATCTTCTTGGAACTTTTCAAGAGCCCATAGAGCGAAGCGATGTCGCTTGGGAAGGTCGAGCGGCTTCAGTTGTTGCACAAGCTGTATTTTGTACGCTTTCAATTTAAGATCTTGACGTAAAATGCGCCAAGTCGTTCCATACGTCAGTCCGAGTTGCTGCGAACGGCGCCGAATCGACTCTCTACGGTCTTCGTGTACACTCTCAGCTACGGCCGCTATATTTTCTTCACAGCGTGCTGGACGTAGTCTATTCGGTCGAATATTATCCAATAATGAATGCTGGGTCTCAAAATGGGTGATGGTGTTGCGAATAGTACGCTCAGTAGGCCGATTATGTTGACCATAAGTTGAGCGAAGTGCACGAAACACATTCCTCACAGAACGTGAATTTTCATAATAAAGTTGAACAATTTGTAAACGTTGTTCACGCGTAAGTCTTTCCATTATGAAATGCCAAACAATACTAAACAAAAATAACATGACAGCATGACACGACTCACACGTGATCTGTCAAAAAAAGCTATTGAAAAAAAGTATCTCTACTTGGATCACCCGTTACTTTAAGACAGATACCTAATTTTGCTGTAGTCATTTACGCGATTGGTTGGAGCACTCACAACATCAGAACCTAGGGCCTGGTGTTTTGTTCGAGCATATGCAAGTGTTTTTTTTTTTGTTTAAAGGAGACTATGTCATCAATGGGAGTCCTTACTAGGAATGCTGGCATACTAAGCGAATGTTTAGGTTCTTAGAAAACTACCTCTCTACTTTTCATTTCCCGCGATTCCATGATTACAATCTCTTTAAAACCGTCGTTATTTTGCTGACATCATATTCACCCATCAGCTTTTAACTGGCAAACATGAACTGTTCTCCACTGCTGAAAAGGATTTCCCCTAAAACTAACCCTTGCAAATTTAAATTTGTTCAATTGAGTGACTTTGGTCACAATGTCCTATGCGATGGACAGATGCTTGTTTGGAGCACTTCAGCTTCGCCTGCTCTTCAATAATCGTGGAAGCCTGTATAGCGGCACACTGGAAGGGGAATCGATTATGTTTATATCGTCCGCATACCAAAGTAGTTGGACTGCTCTGTTGAAGATAGTGCCTTCCGTGTTGAGACCTGCCATGCGCACAATCTGATCAATAATAATTTTGAAAAAAATCTCACGACAGCGCTTTTTCCGAATTGAGACACAGTACGTTGGATAAGATTTTATATGCGACAATTGGCAGGAATATGCTTCAATAGTTCTTACATAGACATAGTCCCTGTCCTTCTGATCTTCTACTCCCTTCTCCTAGGTTTTACTGGCCATGTTTTCCGCTTCAGCGTTCATCTTCTGTTATATTTTTCCGGTAAACGCATACATCAGCACACCACGGACTTATTCTCTGGAGTGACTGGTAACCTATGGTAGTTTCGGCTACGTCTTTGATGATGACGCAATTCTGAGGTTACGCCAGAGGTTACGCCTTGGGCGTTAAAAGTCGAATTTCTTCTTCTGGGCAGTTCGCAGCTTCTTGTTGTTAAATAGTCGATTGCGCCTTCCAAGATATTAGATGTGCATCGATTTGCGCATGTTGGTGGCGGCTGTGCTTTCTAATTATCCAGCCAAAGTTGGTTTCCTTTCTGACTTAGGCATTGAAAAGCGACACGACTTTGTCATCGTATTCCGGGCAGGCTCTGTAGGACGTGATCGGAAAGTTACCCCGACGGCACAACCCCAACCTGGAGGGCCACGCCCTGTCTTCGACCGTAGGACAGCAGGCTGGTTATCGTCCACTTCGGGGATTTTAGGGCTACCGTTGGCCCATGAAGGGCTCATCCGACACCATTTTTTTCCAGAACCGCGACTAGTCCTGGAAATACCTTACTGGCCTCAGTTCAAAATATGTCGAAGTAGCTCACGTCAAATACATCCCATGATAACCGTTGGCGACGCTATTGATTCAATCTAGTGAATTAATCCGCCATACGCCCACTTTCAGCGTCTCGATCAGCCAGTCATTTTGGACCCAGCATTATACTGTTGCTATTTTTTTCTTGATCAACACTCACGCTTATAAGTTAAGGAAGTCTATTCCTATTCCGTTTGGAAAAGACCAGCATACGGTGGTTACCGCGGGGAAGTAAGATAAGCACAATTGATGTGTAGTTATAGTCAAATCGCTGTGCATCGCCAAGTCTATACTGATACCACAATTGCTAAAAATTGCTTTGCGAACGATCGCCCAGAGTAATGTACCTATGTATTAACGTACTAACGCCTACTTGAATTAAGCCGAGAGAATTAAAACCACCAATTTCTGCATATGATTACCAATTTACATTTATTTATATTTAATTTTCAAATAACAATTACAATGCCATTTAAATAAGGCTTCCAACACCATAAAATCGGACGTACATCCTTTAAACTTTATTTTCTGCCCAAACAATTGAGGCTTCCACTGCATTGGCCTCTGCAGTTCCAACTTGTCCAACAACGCCTGCTAAATTCTCAGCTACATTAACTCCTGCACTAGCAACGTTGTCAACAACACTTGCTGCTGTATCGGCTGCATTTGCGACAATACTAGTGGCACTTATGCCGGAAGCCTACAAAATAAATTAAAAGTTTTACAAAAATAATATTTAAAAATAAGAAAAAAAAATGTATCTAAACTTACTGCGAAAACGCAAATGGCAATAATAAGAACTTGTGCGACGAACTTCATGTTTGGTTGACTGATGAGTGCTATGGTAGTCTAGCGGTTTTTTATACAAAAAATTTTGCCAAAAATAAGCTTATTCCAGCTATCAGTGTGGAACATTCCACATTGTCTAGGAGATTTGTTATGAATTAACAACTAAGGAAGATCGATAGAATGGCATGAAGATTACTTGTGTTTGTTTTTGTAAAAATTAAAAAATCTATTTCGATATGCATATTTCATCGAGTGAACAATTTATTAAACAGTTCGTTGTGGGTGCAGTTAAGTGCGTTGGACCACTGGCTAAAATCACGACCAATACCACCTGAAAGTTTGTATTCGCTGCCCCACCCCTTGAGAAAGTCTGACACACATCCAAGAGTAAGAACTGTTGTGCAGAGTTGTTAATGAATGCATTACTTTGGTACTGCATTGAGGTAGGTCGCAGTCATTTGACTGCAAATTACATTCACCACTCATTTTTAACGTTCGTGACTTATAAGTTAGTACAAGCAGTTAATTGACTGTAAGTTAAAAGATTTCAGTACTTTGTGACTGCTTGCATTCTTTAAGTCAGCTGTAAGTCTCTCATATTTTGTAATTCTTTTTTGCAGTCAGAAAGTCTTTTGACTGCATTCATTTAACTATAAGTCTTTTAACTGCTTTCAAGTCATTTGACTGCTTGTAAGTCATTTCACTTTAACTGAAGAAAAAACATTCTATTTCTGCGACACAAGTGCTAGTAGTTAAATTTGTCTGTAATACTGTGGACAATAAAAATATCTCCCCGATTAAACTTTATTTAAGAATATTTAGTTTTTTAAGAGAAGAATATATAAATATACTTACTTACTTAACGAAGATCCTCTTAGCTGGAGCGTTGTTGTCCATTCGCCAATGTAGTCGACGAGTTTTAGGTTTTCGGACTACATCCACATCTTGGTACAGCTCATAGAGTTCGCGGTTGTATCTTCTTCTCCATTCGCCCTCCTCGCACACAGGACCAAATATCCGTCGAAGGATTTTTCTTTCAAAGGATCCCAATATTAACTCTCCTTTCCTGCTTATCGTCCAGCACTCGGCGCCGTATAGCAGAACTGGCAGGATAAGGGTTCTGTAGAGCATGCACTTTGTCCTTCGAGTTAGGAGTTTTGAACCCATTTGTTTTGCCAAACCGAAGTAGCAGCGGCTTCCTAGGGTAATTAGGGTAACAAGAGTGAAAAAATCACACGACAGCGCATCTCCTTGCCGAAATCCGGTGCATGTTTGAAAGAGTTCAGATGAGCTGCTGCCAAACTGCACATTGCATCGCGTGTTATCTAGTGTCACGCGACACTTCTTGATCCATTTTGACGCGCTCCAAAACTCGGCTCTTGACGATGAATGCTGAAATATGCGGCTTTAAAGTCGATGAATAGATGGTGTGTCTCGACTTGAAACTCGTTGGTCTTTTCCAGGATCTGCCTTAGTGTGAAGATTTGGTCTACAGTTGATCTGCCGGGCACACATGAATCCACACTGGTACGTGCCGATAAGTGTGTTGCAGAAAGGTTTGAGACATTCACACAATACGTTGGATAGGATCTTATATGCGACATTAAGCAGGGATATGCCTCGATAGTTCTTGCAAGACATAGGATCGCCTTTCTTGTAGATGGGACATATGGAGCTGATGGTGCAGTCAACGGGCATGCTTTCCTCCACCCAAACTTAGTTGATGATTTGGTGCATGCGCCCTACCATAACATCACCTCCGTATTTGAAAAGCTCGGCAGGTGGACCATCAGAGCCGGCGGCCTTGTTGTTCTTTAGCTTTTTTATAGCTTAGCCAACCTCTTCTATACTGGGCGGAGGGACTGTTTCTTCATTGACTGGACGCGGGTTCTCTTCTTGCCCCATCACTCTTTCTACATTTTGTCCGTTTAGCAGCTGCTGGAAATGCTGCTTAAATACATTTACTATTCCCTGCACGTCGGTGACTAGGTTTCCATCGCTGTTACGAAGAGCCTACGTTCCGGCCTTAAATCCAGCAGCCAGTTGCTTGGCTTTCTTATAGAACTTCCGGATGTTGTTACGTTCGCGGGACTCTTCGATCTCCTTGAGCTGGGAGACTGCGTGCTCTCTTTTCTTTCTACGCAGGATCTTCTTCTCCTCCCGTCTTCTGGCTCGGTACTAATCCCTTGCTGCCCTTGTTTTCCTCTGCAGCGTTCTAATGTGTGCATCTTCTGTCACCTTTTTTCGGTATTCCCATACATCATCATACCACGGGCTTTTTCTCTGGGGTGACTGAAATCCTAGGGTGGTTTCGGCTACCTCCTTGATGATGTCGTGATACTGAGACCACTGGTTGTTGGCGTCTGTGGTAGGTGAATGCACGGTGGGGAGTTTCTCACTCAAGCGCTCTTTGTTGGCTCTGTCGACTCCAGATGTGCTAAGGCGTCCGACGTCGAATTTCTTCTTTTGGGCAGTTCGCAGCTTCTTCTCGTTGGACAGTCGAGCTCTGAATCTAGCTGCAACAAGAAAATGGTCAGAGTCGACGTTTGCGCCTCGGTAAGTGTGCACGTTCAAGATGTTGGATGCGTGCCTCGCATCGATTAGCACATGGTCGATTTGGTTGGCGGTTCGACCGTCTGGAGAGCGCCAGGTTGCTGTGTGGATCCTTTGTCGTGGAAACCTAGTGCTACTTATCACCGTATTACAAGCTGCTGCAAAGTCAATATATAAGTCAAGATATATAAATATATATATTTGTTTTATTTTATGTATCAACATTGGTTTTTTGTTTTGTTTCATTACTTTTTGGGTTTTTAAGTAATTATATATTGTTTTCTGTTCTCAGTTCAACTCTAATAGCGTCGCAACTTTATTGACAAAGCCTTTCTTTGAGGATCACGTGACATATATACGTGCATAAAAGTTTCAAAGAGAAACTAGAGACAATTTCAACAAAACATAAATTAAACTTTGAAATCTGTGATTAAAAAAACTTAAAAGCAGTTAAAAGACTTACAGTGAAATGAATACAGTCAAAAGACTTACTGACTGCAAACAAGAATTACAAAATATAGGAAACTTACAGCTGACTTAAAGAATGCAAGCAGTCACAAAGTACTGAAATCTTTTAACTTACAGTCAATTGACTGCTGGTACTAACTTACAAGTCATGAATGCTAAAAATGACTGGTGAATGTAGTCTGTAAGTTAAAGTCATTTAGTAAGTTAAAAGACTTGAACAATAAGTCTTTAAATTCAATTAACTGCAGTACTGAATTAACTGCATTTTTTACATCTCTGCAGTGTCGTGGGAAGCTTCTCAAAAATTAATTGCCGGGACATTGAAATTCTGTTCATCTTGGTTGTACTCTTGCCAATCGCCAATCTTCCTTCGAAAGTAACTGAGTGGATATGCCCTTTTTCTTGTAATCCTAGATCTGCTATATGAATCTGGTGCATGAACTCTTTTTTAAACGAACAATAAGACATCCTTATGAGTAGTACTGCGTCTTGGATCTGCGCCTTGGAGGATGGGCCTGCGGGATGACTACAACATCTACGATTCGGACTATGGAGTCTTTGAATCGAATCCGGAGGGACAATGCAGGAGAGAAAGTTTTCGTCTCCGATGTCTACCAACTGGATAGGACAACCAGTCACCACGGACCTGTAGCACCATCTAAATACGTGAGTTAGTCATCACTTTTTTATGAAAAATCTAAATTCCTAAGCAATTAAAATGTGGATAATTGCTCACCTCAACACCAAGTAGGGATTAGTGTCCTCTCCATCTTTCTCCGTCTGCAGTTAGATATATCACTTGAAGCCTCGTTGTTAGTCTTCGTAAGAATCAGCAATCCCAGCTCCCAAATTCCATTCGAAGTATTTGGTATGATTGGCTACTCCATAGTGAGACCTCGAAATCCAACAGCTTCTGACTCGTTTCACAGCTAAATTTCTGGCTAGATTTGCGGCTAACGAATCTTTAGAGTAGGAATATCGCAGACATCGATTAGCAAAGATTTGCCATTTTCTCGTGATGTTTGCCAAGACTCTTTAGGTTTCACAGGCACAAATTAGCTCGGATTTCACGTTAACTGCGAAGAGTGGAGACACAATCTCAAACTAACTTATTAGTTAAACTGTACAACATGCTTTATTGTGGTCTTCTTCAGACTTCTTAGTGTAGCGCAGCCTTTGCGGATTATTTTTGTCACTTAGCAATTGGCCGACAGACTTTCGATTCTCTGCAGTGATGATGAGACAAATCAATTTGCCAAGAAACATATATTATCGGAATATTCTAAATGACTTGGCCTTCCAAAACTTCTCAGACGGACCAGTGACAGAATCAGTTTTTCAGTTTTCCAAGGATTAGGATAGATTAAACTTTTGTCACATTTTTAAAATCAACAGTTAACTATAAGATATTTGTGGCTTCAGTGGCTTAGTAGTTAAGTGCGTTGGACAACTAAGCGAGGGTCTCAGTACTACGTGCGAAAATTTGGAACTCAAACTGAGTATATAGGATAGGATAGAATAGGACTAAAGGGAAGTTTAAAAGAGTGGGTCTGCCAATGCCGTCCGTTGGTCTGTACATCTGTTCGGTAGTCGTATGACGAAACGGTTTGACGGATTTGATGCTAAGCTCGTATATAAAATTTTTGAAATAACATTTAGCATATTTTTTGCTTAACACTTTTAAATAACGGTACCTGCCATACAATTTTATTTTTTTTTTTCTGAAAATCACTTATCACTAATTTTCGCGAAAATGGTCCAAGGATTTCCATGGATACTTGCCAAAAAAAATATTGCTTACTCAGTATTTTGAAATATTTAAAATAACGGTACCTAATTTACAACACCGTTAATATCTCAAAAACTAATATATAAAACAACAACAACTTGCGATTGCCACCACGAACAATGAATAGGCTGGAATTACAGCTGTTTCACGGCTTGCCAAGGCCGATCGTCAGATTTATTTTATGTGCTGCTGGTCTATTTGTTGGTTATTTAATTCGAAAAACACTTTCCCCGAATCGAATCTTCACTTAGACCAGTGATCTCGGCAAGCAAGCGCACACGGTTTTAGTAGGATTTTCTTGTTTATCGATTTCAATGGACAGACCAGCATTTTTCTAAGCGCCGGCAAGTACACTGCATTTCAATCGGGTTCTTTCTTTTTATGAATATAAGTTGAACAAATCTGCGTAATTATTAATTAAGTTTGCGTAAATACAGTAGCGGATTAGTGACAATCGGAAAAGCAACAGACATAAGTGTGAATATTAGTTAACTGCAAAAATATTTCTTAAGCAAATGCATAGACGATGTTTTATTTAGGGATGGATGCAGAACTAATCAACACTCAAACAATGCTGAGCTGTTCGGCTGGTTATGTATATTTTTCTAGGAACATAATTCTCGCAGTCCTGGTTCATTTTATTGAAAATAAATCTTTATAAAGTGAACTGCATGTTTTCGTACATCGTATCTGGAAGGGTGTGAAAGTATTAACGGACCAGTACTGCAGTATCACTTACTCGTGCGAAAAATCTCGCTTATGGACACTTTGGGGGGATTATTAGATAAGTATCTTATTAGGGTAAGCCACCCAATGGTTGGCCACCTTAACAAAAGTAGTGTCAGTCTATGAAAAAACTAAATAAAACATTGTAACACTTCTGAAAGGCTGTGTATATCTTTCTTTTCGTATTTCATAATACCAAAAACAAACAAAACGTAATTTTTATATTAAAAAATAATCAATAAGTCACTTTATTCCATTCATTACTACTCCTTAGCCCAATCTATGGCACACATCATGGCAAGCTTTTAATGTTTTAAGGCATAACCAATAAGTATACTTGTAAAGTTCCTACCTTTTAATCTTCTTCTTCTTCTCTCCATTTAACGACGAGATTATGATCAGGATTACAGCGATCATAACCCTCCCACTTCACTGCATTCCTACTTGTCCGCCTATGGGGTTCGCCTGTTCGACCTCAAAAGATGTCTGCAGGCATCCCGATTTTGGATCACTTCATCATTGAGGCCAATCAAATGTTTCTGCATTTATGTGATCCAGAAGTGTTTTGGCCTGCCTCTCTTACGCAATTGTAATAATTAATCTGTGACTCCGACACTATAAAAGTAGAGTGAAGTTTTCTTTAAAAATAACTCTTTGTTGTGCGATTTCGTATATCTTGAATGTACTTAGTCTATCGTCCTACTGCTCCGTCTAAGCAAATGATAGTTTGGTATTTTAAAATAAGAAAAAACAACTTAAGCATGAATTATTTTCAATATACCTACTGAAGATTGGCAATGTACCTAACGATTAGCACAGTTCCAATAACCGCACTACTACCAATAATGGGCACAGTGCCAATATTAGGAAAACTGTTAATCTCTCTGCCCCATTGTTGGCACATTTAATTTAGTTTAAAATAGATGGTGATATGTTGGTGTTGCTTCATAACAACTGATCGCGGTGGTCAAACTGAAACCGTGAAGTTAATGACAAGGCGTATTAGGGCATTGGACAAATTGCGGACTGAAATTCAAATAACTTCATTTTGTCCAAACACACAAAACGATACATTAAAAGAAAGAAAAATCCATAGGACGCGACGAAACGAGGGATCCGTCATCAAAGACAGTAGGTAGGTACCAACAGCGTTGACTTGGGGAATTATTTTTTAGAAAACCATTGAGAAAAAAAGTTAAGATTATAACGCTTAATAAAACGCTGACTCTATTAGCATTTTTTTTACAACTTCGGCTCTGAATTTGTCTCAATTCAGAACAGTTGGAGTTAATCGCGTTCCCAGTCTTCTCCAAAGCGTTCGATTCTGTAAATCATTGCCTTCTACTAAATATGATAGTTACCGAATTCTTTTTTGGAAGCACTTTATGTAATCTTTAATCTTCGTATCTGTCTAATAGATAGAAGTACACCATCCACCAAAATAAATGCTCATCACGCTTACTAGTTACATTTTGTATATGAGACCATCTGATATATGTGCAGACGATGTACAGCTGTACTCGCTCTTCTCTAAATCTAATAAAATTGATGAAATCACAAATATGAATCGAGCTTTGAAAGCTATGCACTTTTGGTCTTTTGCTGAAAATCAACTCTGCTAATACAAAAGTTTTGGATGACCAACAGAAGTAAGCATAATTTTTCACAACATCATCCAAACAGTTCAACAAATGAGTATGTAAAGGGTGTTTTTTTTAGAGGCTGACATTTTGTGGTCAAATCTGGCAACTCTCATGCCATTTATGTTCAGTTTGGTTTGCCATTTCATCATGAACAATTTGACAAATGAACAACGCTTACAAATCGTGCAAATTTATTTCGAAAATAATGGTTCAGTTCGCGAAGTTTACCTTTGGGGTTGAATGGCTGCGTCAACAAGCAAAATTGCCGCATTTGGAGTGAAGCGAATCCACATGAGACCCTTGAAACGCCATAACATCCAAACATCCACAAAAACTGACTGTTTGGTGCTGTTTTGCTCTATGGGCTGGTGGAGTCATTGGGCCATACTTCTTCCGAAATGATGCTGGAGAGTCAGTTAGCGTTAATGGAGACCGGTATGGAGCCATGATAAACGACTATTTTGTTCCCGAATTGGATGGCATGAATGTGAATGAGATGTGGGTCCAAAAAGACGGCGCTACATGCCACACAGCGCACGTCACAATCGATTTATTGAAGGAAACATTCGATGAGCGCATAATTGGGAATTGGCGTTATGGACCTGTTAGTTGGCCACCAAGGTCGTGTGATTTGACACCATTGGATTATTTTCTTTGGAGATATGTGAAGTCGCTCGCCTACGCCAACAAACCAGAAACGTTAGGGGACCTGGAAGCCAACATTCGTGGCTTTATTGCCGGCATACAGCCCCAAATGCTTTAAAAAGTGGTTGAAAATTGGACCTCTAGACTTGTCTTTATTCGAACCAGCCGCGGCGGCCACTTGCCCGAAATCAGACATTAATTAAAATTATCCTTCTAATAAAGCCAAATTGGTGGATATTAAAATGATTTTCTTGTGTTTTATTTCAATTCGAAGTTCTATACCTTGAAAAAAAAACACCCCTTACAGCGATAGTTTAAAGAATCCCCGGATTGTTTTTATTAAAGATTTTAGTTGGGATGTACATGTGGAGAGTATTGTCTCTGAAATTAATGGCGCTCTCAGAGGTCTTACTCCAACATCAAATTACCTTCCAACAAATGTTAAGCTTAAGCTTGTGCGGTCATTCATGCCCATGACTGCAAAATTGCTTGCAATAAATAGACGCGAACACACAAATATTACACACAAATTTAATAGCCGGATGCTTCCTAACCGCTTTACTTAAATATAGAACACTGCTATTGTTACGCAAGATCATTGTCATAAAAGAACACGGCTTTCTTCTTAATAAAATTATATTCGCCAGAACCCAGCGAGAGCTCGACAAATAATTATTCCCAGGCATAAATATCTTTTTCATTCGATCATCTTTGGAATAGTCTACCCCTAAATATTAGTAGTAACTACCTTCAAGAAAGACGTTTTTCAATACTTTGTAGCGGAGGTGGTGCTGATGAGGAGAATGGGTGTGGTATCTCTTACGAGACGGGATAAAATCTAAAGGAGGGACTTTAGGGTATGGGTTAGAGGAAAAGGAGGAGAGGAGGAAAACAAGGTAGTCGGTTCTCGTGCCTTGCTGGTCTCAGCTGTAGCTCGTCGGAGGGTGGATTCTTGCTTCCGAGATTACCAAACTGTTCACCACTACAAAAAGTATTGCATGCGTTTTATAAAAAAAACAAAAAAAAAGAATAAAACAAGGAGGCCCGCATTACCACACGAGGAACTGGTGTTATTCGTCCTCACAGCGGATCCGTACGATGTGTACCCACCCATCCATGTGCAAGTACCGCTGAAAAAAAAACTTGCACCCACTAAAGAGAAAACCCTATGCTTTCTCTACGAACCCTACCACAACTCTGCCCTCAAAATGAGACACTAAATTTTTACATCCTTAAAAATTCATTATTATTTCATTTATTGTATATTAAAACTCGAATAAGAGTTGCATAAACAAAAAATAACCAATGTTTACTTTCATAAAAATGTTGTATCGTAGGTTCGTGATTTGTTTTACAAACTGTATTTATTTAGATAAGTTTTATTTTCCTTAATAGGTAACAAAAAAAAAATATTTTGCTGATTGACAATGTAATATACATATAATGTATTTTGTTTAAAGTTGTGCGTAAGCGTGAGAAAGTGACAAAAATAAATATTTATATGAATTTGTCTTAGCTGGTGATCCGCCGCGTCAGGCCTGCCGGATAGGATTCCTTGGTGAAGCTGTTCAAAAAAAAAGAGTATAACTAACAACGTAGCGGGTGGAAATGAAGACCCAGAGTACAAAAAAACCTCTAGTTAATCTTTCTCTCACTTGCACAAACTCGGGATAAAATAAATATTATATAAGCATATAGCAAAAGAAAACTAACACTATAACTATAACTAGCACATAAAATAAAATAAATCAAAACTACGGCTGCTGGTGACTCTGCTGCTGATAACCACTGGGCGAAGGGGGTTATAGTTACCTGTTGGTATTGTTCTCCACAATGAGGTGGTGGGATGGGGAGGAAGGTGTTTATTTTTTATGTGTTATGCATCCGACTGGAGTTTCAAACTGTACCTTGAGTCCAGAGCCTCTTGCACGCGTCCGGAAGATGCGGGGACACTAATGCGAGGCTTTACGTGTCTCTCTATACTGATTCACAATGGTAGCACCGGTGTTTGGGTTCACGGGTTATACGGTGGCACAGTCGCGGTTTATTTGATATCTTTGCGCTAACGATTGGTATTGGGATTGCGGCTTGGACCTAGGACGCAATGCTATAGCCGAGCCGTGGCTTGCGATAGTATCACTTGGGGATATCCTCGTTGGTATTGGCACTTTATTTAGGTGGAATCGTCCCCGAGAAGCGGGCGTAAGGACATTGTAGGCAACGTGGTCAATGGTATTATCCAATTTTTATGCCTGGCGTTTTCGCACTCATCACACTGTACACGTAGTATCGAGTATTTGAAACCGGTTTCTGTTTTTTTTTTCTTTGGACAAATGCGCTTGATCAAAGGATAAAACCACGCGCGTTTTCTTAGGAAAATTTAATTTCACTGCGAGAACGGGAATATGTATATATATATTTCTACGCCGAGCACGAAGCTGTCGAAAGAATACCTGAATGCTAACCGCTTACGCTGACTGGCCAAATTTAACTGGCTATTCGTTCCAATTTAGAGAGTGTCATCGCTGCGGGTAACCGTCTAAATACCCCACACTATCCCGTAGCGTGATCCTCCCGCCACCCACATAATAGAAAGGGTTAAGCGGATTTTTGGTTTATAAAAAGCCAGCATCGCCATCTCTACTCCGTCGTACCATCACCCCTTTAGGAAACCCAGGGGTGGTTTGGCAGGTTTGGAATACAAGGAATCGGTTCGCTCTCTGGCTTGGATAGCATATGTTATCTTGTTATATAATATTTACATGTTCATATTTCTTTGGAAGACCAGAGCCAGCGAGGAAAACGCGGTAGGAGACGCTTGTGAGTGTGGAACCAAGCCCGCTTGTTTGTCTTACAATCAGATGATGGTGTGGTGAATAACGTGTTAACACAATTATTAAATATATAAGACAGTATAGTTACATAATATATGTAAACTGTGTAAATAAAGAGACATACTCGTGACATCTCGGCTTGGGGTGGAAAGCGAACCATTACAACTTTGCTACAAAATTTTATTGGAATTCCTTCTCTTTTTCAACACGTCTCTTTCCCTGCCATTTTTCATAAAAACGTTAACGGTGATGATAAATCTGATTGGGCCAGATTTTTACAAAATATATTTAAAGCTATTTGAAAAAAAATTCTACATCAAATTCGTTTTCAACATTATTGTGAGTCCCAATCATCGGAGGAGTGCCAACAATTGGCTACTTCACCCTATGTATGCATCATTGCTGTTTATTTAACACCAATTCTAAAGCGTAGTCAAGTGTTTGTGGTGAGCTACTTACGTTTGTCTAAGTATCTATTTACATTGTATCTAATATACATAAATTATGCGAATGAGCAATAGAATATTTGCTACATTTTATTATGTGTGACCTAATTATTCACTGCATTTGTAAGTAGTCAAATATTGGAGATATTTTCGTCAAACATTTTTATTTTTAGAACCAATTAACACAAGGGATTAGTATTCAAAACCGTTTTCCGCCGTAATCACACCTCGAATAGATAAAAGCAATAAAATAAATTTTTTTTTTGTTTTATTTGCGTTATTTCGGGAAAAAGTGATTCAATGCTTGGGAAACTGACGAAGCTGTTTGTCGGCGATAGACATTCCATTCGTCGATTTATTGAACACGAATTACTAAGAAGGCAGCGGGAACTTATTTTGTATTTTTTAGATAAAAAGGGAAAGGCTTGTTTGGATGACTGAAACTAAAATTCATTAAAAATTTACATTTTGACTTTTTCAAGTTTCAAATTTCTCTATGATGAACATCTCAGCTGGGTTTCTTTTTTACTGAATTAAGTGATCTTAGACCAATAAATTTCATCAAAACATGATTCTTTTCGGTAGTGCTTAGAAGTGCGGCAACGGGAAGCTCTTCGCTTTTTTGTATTTTTCGAGCATTACCCTTGCAATCGCTCGGCGAAAGCCATTTGACTTACGAAGCAACCAAGCTTTGTGAGTTGCCATATCCAAGCAATGACAAAGAATGCAGAGGTACCGTTATTGTTGTTCTGTAAAAAACAATCGCACCAAAACCATAAATGTCAAAGAATAGCCAAGTTCTTTTATAAAGAAGCTTTTGCCAAACAAAGAGCCGAGATCTAAAAAAGGACGACAAGTTTGTATTATTAGTTTAATTATTAAAAATTTCACATATAGTATTTACATTCTTATAAAGGGTGATTTTTTAGCTGGTTTGGTTTTGGCAACACTGGTTTTGACAGCTGACGTGTGTTTAGTACCTTGTGTCACTGTCAAACAGCTTCAGTTTGGTTTGCAATTTAACCATGGATCGTCTTACAAATGAACAACGCTTGCAAATTATTGAATTTTACTATCAAAATTCGTGCTCGGTTCGAAATGTTCATCGCGCGCTGCTTCCATTTTATGATCGGCATTCTCGACCTTCTGAGCAGTCTATTCGGAAGATTGTGACCAAATTTCGCACCAAAATTGCGGCCGTATCAGCTAGTGTGACAGAAGACCGCGAAATGTCGATTCGGCGCCGTTCCCAGCAGTTAGGCCTTTGTTACAGCACTACGTGGAAAATTTTGCGGAAGGATTTGGGCGTAAAGCCTTTTAAGATACAGCTGGTGCAAGAACTAAAGCCAGCCGACCTACCACAACGCCGAATTTTTGGTGAATGGGCTCTTGGAAAGCTAGCCGAGGATCCGCTTTTTTATCGAAAAATTGTGTTCAGCGATGAGGCTCATTTTTGGTTGAATGGGTACGTAAATAAGCAAAATTGCCGCATTTGGAGTGAAGATCAGCCAGAAGCATTGCAACAGCTACCAATGCATCCCGAAAAAGCCACTGTTTGGTGCGGTTTATGGGCCGGCGGCATTATTGGGCCATATTTCTTCAAAGATGATGCGAATCGCAGCGTTACTGTCAATGGTGAACGCTACCGAGCGATGATAACAAACTTTTTTTTGCCCGAAATGGAAGTTCTTGACTTGCATGATATGTGGTTTCAACAAGACGGTGCCACATGCCACACAGCACGCGAAACAATGGCGCAATTGCGAGGCGAGTTTGGTGAACAGTTAATTTCACGTTTCGGGCCGGTCAATTGGCCGCCTAGATCGTGCGATTTGACACCATTAGATTATTTTTTGTGGGGGTATGCCAAGGCTAATGTGTGTAGGGACAAGCCCGCTTCGATTGACGCACTGGAAGCCAACATCCGTGCATTCATTCGTGAGATACCGGCCGATATGTGTGAAAGAGTATGCCAAAATTGGACTCAGCGGATGGGCTACCTGAGACGCAGCCGCGGTCAACATTTGCATGAAATTATCTTTAAACATTAAATTGCAAGGTTCAAACTATCGATTCAAATAAATATTGCATTCATTTTTTCGAATTTTTTGTGTTTTTTTTTTTTTTAAAAAGTTCTAAACCTCTTAAAAAATCACCCTTTACTTGGCAACACGCCCCCTAAATGGGAAATAAACAATATTTTATTTTTTCCCTTGTTTGTTCTTAAAATCCAAGCCTCATGTAAAAAATCAGAATTGTAGGTCTTTTGGGGACTGAGTTAAGAGAAGTGGGCGGCTGCCGCGCCCCCTGGATGGAAAATCACAAATGTTTAATTTTTCCTAGTGGTTTCTCCGCAAACCATTTTACTGTGCCAAATTGCAAGGTTCTACGATGATTGGAAGTGCTCCATGATGATCTGTCATTGAGTCAGTGAGTTACTAATTTTGCTAATATTGGGGCATTATAATCCAGGAACCGATCATGTGCAACAGTTGAAATTTTGTATGGAGCCTGCTGCTGTGCGTCCCAATAAAAGCTGAAAATTGTATGACTTTAGCTTTGTTGTAAGGTAAGTTTGAGAGGGGGGTCAAAATGGCCTGAGTTGGTTCGTGTAAATAAGGGTGTAGTACCAAAGATGCTAAAGAACTTGGCAGGGCACAACCGTGCCCCTTAATATTTTAACCAGATCTATCAAATTCGCCCATGTTTTCATTGTAAGCTTTTATAGTAAGGCGGCTGTTCTATGTGCACGTACTTTTTCATAAATTCTGGGAAAACCGCACAATTAGTTAAATTTTTTCTGCATTTGAGGCTACTGTCACGACATTTTTGTCATTCCATTTCCATGCTAAAATGTGTTCATCTTGAAAAGTACCTCTAAATATACGTATTTTTCTTCTTTCTGGCAGTGTAAAGGCGCTTTTGGTAAGACATGGGGCTTGTCTCCGAAACGGGTCCTTTAGATCTATACGGCCATGATTAGACCGCTACTCTCATACGCATCACTTGTTTGGTGGAACAGCCTTTCGCGTTACTGCTTCTTTTGCCAAACTCCAAAGAACGGCTTGTCTCGGCTGCACAGGGGCCTTCCCGAGCACCCCGGGCAATGCTCTAGATGCTTTGATGAATCTTCCTCCCCTTGATTTATATATCATGGGATGTACGCTAAAAACCATCCTTCGCTTAAAGAGAGGTGGTTTTTGGTACCATGCGCACTGGAATTTTGAAGAGCTTGCTGGAGAATTATCCTTTGACCCCTGTCTTATGGATATGCCGTCTAATGCAATGACACCAGAAATCCTTCTGCGAAAAAACTACCACGTCAACTTTCCACAGGTAACGGAATGGCTTCGGTCAGACTCTGAACCATGGATTGAATGCCATCGTATTTTCACTGATGGCTCCAAAACCGGACAGGGGTCTGGTGCTGGAGTCTTTGTGGAACTTGATGATATACGACTTTACTACCGGTTGGGGAAGCATGCATCTGTTTTCCAAGCGGAGATTTTTGCCATCCTAATGGCTATGCGCTATATTGTGAACAACAGGTGGAGGACTGGAGGCATTTGCATCTGCAGTGATAGCCAAGCTGCATTAAAAGCGCTTCTAAACCCTCTTAATTCGTCCAAGTTAGTGTTGGAACTCAAGCTTTCTCTGAATTTGGTCGGAAGACTGAACACAGTGAATCTTGTCTGGGTACCAGGTCACACTGGCATCCAGGGAAATGAGATCGCGGATGAGCTTGCTAGGCAAGGTTCAGAAGAAGTTTTCTCAGAACCCGAACCTGTGTTGGGTATGCCTGCGTCTTTAGTCATGTCGTCTATCGATTCTTGGGCGATTGCGGTGGATGTAGACAGACCAAACTACTGCGCCCGGACATTTGCAAAAGGTCAGCATCTTTTCTTCTATCTCTGAGGAGAATCGACCTTAGGCTGCTTGTAGGCGTTCTTTCGGGCCACCAAGCTTTTGCTAAACACTAAAATGTGTTGGGATTAAGCGACACCACTCCCTGTCCTGCTTGCGGTGAGGAGGATGACACAGCAGAACAACACTTTCTCTGCAGTTGTCCGGCCTATGCTCGCATAAGGTGGCGGATTTTCGGGGCTGACGTGGTGAGTGCCGAACATCTAAGCTCTTTATCACTGAAGCTCCCTCTCGTTTTTCTTCGAAAGACGGGAAAACTAAGTACATTAATGTAAGGTGTCTGAATGGTAGTACAATGGACCTGTAGTTGTGTCTGAGCGCTCCATCGGATTGTAGCAACCTCCTAAAAAAAAAAAACGTATTTTTAAATTGCTTATTTAGATAAGGGGATGGACGAGAAAAAGCTGCCAAAAAACAAATGAAATGCTGCTTCTGGAAAAATTGCCTTTAATCTGTCAGCAAAATGGCATCACTGCTTCTGCGTGAAATTTTCATAGTCCTCCTGTAATTTTATTTATTTCAAAAAGGAGCCTGATTGAAGATTTTGGAGAGCCGTTCAGTGAAAGAGGATCCACAGAAAAATTATCCAATGAATGGATTAATTAATTAATTGATTAAAAATCAGACTGGGTGCACCATAACCAACGTTCTACGAAGAAAGAAAAATCGTTAAGCAACTGACTTATCTATTTTAGTCAGACACAAACAAGTCGCCCATTCGACATTTAAATGCCATAATAGTTAGTTTGCATGGCCACGCATGCAATTTTTGCACGAAATTAGGGAGCGATCTCTGCCGTCAATGACCTTAAAGATGTAAGAGTGAGATCAGAGATCAAACAGTCTACATTACCGACCAAAGCATGTGTCTAGAATTTCTGCATGTTTGGTAGTGCTGTCCCTAGCATTATTGTTCCTCTTACTCATCCTGCGTGGTAGGTTTCTTTGACCATGCAAACCAACCACAAACAGTGTTTATTTATTTATTTCATCAAACATAGCAAATAATACTCTAATAGTATTCATAAAGTTAAACAAACAAAGCAAACAAAATATCTACAATACATAAAAGGTTTTCTAATTTTGTCTTAAAACTATAAGGAGATTGTTTTTAAAATCGAACCTGCTGCAATTCATAAATAAATCGATCATGCTAACAAATCAGGGCATTGCATTTTATAATAGATTATATCTCTAATAAACATAACGGAAAAATATTTACGACGACTTAGAAGGGAGTTGAGATTAATCTAAGCACATCTAGTTTCGTAGGTCAATTTAATTGAAAAATTCAGATATCTAGTGAAGTTTCTTTGAATACGCTCAATTCTTTTGGAATGAATTTCATAGTGCAGATTCCATATAATACTACAGTGAGGTCTAACTAACGTGAGGTCTTAGGTTAGGTTAGGTTGAAGTGGCAGCCGGATAGAAGTCCGACTCACTTAGACCTATATAAGGTCCATTGTGATACCACGTGGATCTGAAGTTCCTGCCTACACGTTGAACCATTTTGAGGTGCAAATAAAGCGTGAGAGACATTTTGGGTCGGTTGAGTTAAGATCATTAAGATCATTATAGAAGAAGGCCCCAATATGGAGATTTTGCTTTCGGGAGGGAGCAGGGCATGCGCATAGAAGGTGTAGAATAGTCTCCTCCTCCTCCTCATCCAGACAGCTCCTACAGAAGTCGTTGGAATAGGCACCAAGCCTTGTTGCATGCCTGCCTAACAAACAGTGTCCAGTTATGACACCAATTGTAGCACCAATGTGCGACCGATTAAGGGTAATCAAGCTCCTTGAGCGTCTTAGAACCAGCCTAGGCCAAATCTGCTTCTTTGTCAGACAAGTAGTACCATTTGTCCATCTGTGGTTAGTTTTTTCTATTGCATCCAGTTTAAACAAGAGCTTGCACGTGGAAACTGGTATGCCTAAGGAGCCCTTTTCAGGCAAGATTGAGAGGGTAGTTCCAAGCTTGGCGAGTTCGTCGGCCTTGCAGTTACCCGGAATGTCTCTATGGCCCGGCACCCAGCAAAGGTGAATGTTGAACTGCTCAGCCATCTCCGTTAGAGATGATCGGCAAACTAGGGCTACTAAAGAGTTAATAGAGACAGAGTCCAGACACTGACTGTCCGAAAAGATTCGAATATCCTTTACGGATACCACATTCTTTTTTAGCCAGTGAGATCTTACTAATGATACATATAGCGATTTGAGGGTATAAGGATCTGTAAAATACTTTGAAATTTCTTTTTACAAAACTTAGCATCGAATTAGCTTTGGATACAATAAAGTCCATATGGTCTTTTATCCACAGAGTACTGGAGCCCTTGATCTGGAAAGAGTAAATCATTGGCACTTTGAGATATTGAGTGAAAGATTGTTTAGGTGACACCAATTTACCACGGCGTTAACATCATCTTGAAGTAAGCAACAGTCATTATCTGATTTAATAGCGCGGAATAATTTAAGGTCGTCAGCAAACAGAAGATCTTCGAAATATCTAATTACATTAGTAGAAACAAAAGTGGGCCAAGATGACTACCCTGTGGAACCCCTGATGAAACACTTATTGGCAATGAAAGATAACTATCAATCTTTACCAATTGAATGCGATTAATGAAGTAGGACTCTAACCAACTAAGTAGATTCGAGTGCATTCCTAAGGCAGACAACTTAAATATAAGTGTGCTAGGACAAACTTTATCAAAAGCTTTTGATAAAAAATCGGTAAATATAACATTTGTTTGTACAAATTATATATGCAACGAATAATCGGTATTCAGTTTAAATAAATGTTAAATATTATTTTTCAATTTTAAATTCATTTTTATTATTTCCAAAAGATCTTACATACTAGACAAAAATGATTAAATCTAACTTAAAATTAACAGGATACTTATTCTAGGTTACTGGTCCTCATGCGGACGCTCTAAACTTAACTATATCACTTAATAAAGGGTGATCCATTTCGAGGTTCCCAACTTTTTTAAAGAAAAAAAAACACAGAAAATTCAAATTTAATGGAGAATGTTTATTATCATTTGAAAGAACATTCTTTGGCATTTATTTTTTGAAGATTATGTCTATCAAATGTTGGCCGTTGCTACGTCGCAGATGGTCCATCCGTTGAGTCCAATTTTCGATCACTCATTCGAGCATTTCGACTGGTAACTGGCGAATGACACGCGTGATGTTTTCCTCCAAGGCCTGAATCGAAGCGGGTTTGTCGGCATAAGCTTTTGACTTCACATATCCCCACAGGAAAAAGTCTAACGGTGTGATATCACACGATCTTGGTGGCCAATCGACCGGCCCAAAACGTGAAATTATGTGCTCACCGAAATGTTCTCTCAATAAGTCCATTGATTGATGCGATGTGTGGGAAGTGGCGCCGTCTTGCTGAAACCAAATGTCGCCGAGATCATGGCACGATAACGGTCGCCATTGACGGTTACGTTCGCACCGGCATAATTTTTAAAGAAATATGGACCGATGCTTCTACCGGCCCACAAACCACACCAAACCGTTGTTTTTTCTAGATGAAGTGGCAGTTCTTCAATCTCTTCAGGTTGCTCTTCGTCCCATATGCGGCAATTTTGTTTGTTTACATACCCATTGAGCCAGAAATGGGCCTCATCGCTAAACAAAATTTGCCTCGAAAACTTCGGATCTTCTTGGAACTTGGGAAGGTCGAGCGGCTTCAGTTGTTGCACAAGCTGTATTTTGTACGCTTTCAATTTAAGATCTTGACGTAAAATGCGCCAAGTCGTTCCATACGTCAGTCCGAGTTGCTGCGAACGGCGCCGAATCGACTCTCTACGGTCTTCGTGTGCACTCTCAGCTACGGCCGCTATATTTTCTTCCCAGCGTGCTGGACGTGGTCTATTCGGTCGAATATTATCCAATAATGAATGCTGGGTCTCAAAATGGGTGATGGTGTTGCGAATAGTACGCTCAGTAGGCCGATTATGTTGACCATAAGTTGAGCGAAGTGCACGAAACACATTCCTCACAGAACGTGAATTTTCATAATAAAGTTGAACAATTTGTAAACGTTGTTCACGCGTAAGTCTTTCCATTATGAAATGCCAAACAATACTAAACAATAATAACATGACAGCATGACACGACTCACACGTGATCTGTCAAAAAAGGCTACTGAAAAAAGTATTTCTACTTGGATCAGCCTTTACTATTACCTTTCGGCCTTAATTAATAATACATTTTATTTTTTTTCAATATATATTTTTTTTACAAGAAATTTTTTTTTTAAAAACTTGACATCTTTATTTTATTTAATTTTTGTTTAAAACTAAAAACTAAAAACTACTTAAGACTATACATTAAAAACTTAAAATCTTACTAATGTTACTTAAAATTACCAAACTAATACTAAGTATAATCGGAGGTTATGTGCACTCGCCGCCTCATCTACAGAGGCAACGGTGCCCACCCCCCAACACCATTAGCAGCACCCAGCAGCCGCCAACCTAGCGCACATGCGCCACCGAGAGTCCACTGACACCGAAATGTGTCAGTCGCCTCTCAGAAACACCACACCTTGCCGCCGACATGCCCAGTACAGCAAACCTACTTACAACTTAAAACTACTTAAAACTAAGAGGAGTTACCTTAAGGTAACGCACCGACCTGGAAAGGTATGTCTACCTCTTCCAATGTTCCCTCCGCAAGCCACCAGTATTTGGTGAATTGCGTGTCCGTATCAATTTGATCCCTCCCCCCTATCGCGGTACTAAAACGAAGGAGCTCGGGAGCATTAGCGACGTCCCCGTCGTAGGTGAGCCGCTTATCATTCGCTCTGCGGTAGCGGTGGTATAGTACCGGGATACCATCCCTCGTCTGTACCAGCCCTTTTTTATCAATATGGAGAAAAGCATCTGGAGGAACAAAGCCAGATCGCAGCGTAGTAGTATGCCCCGAAGATCAGGCTATTATCGTTGGTCATCGCCCTGGTATATATTATTTAATGAATTTAAATAAACTTTACTTAATACTTTTCTTCTTTATAAATATAAAAGTTTTAAGAATTTGGGGAGCCCAGTGCCTAGCAAAGAAGCCATTCCGGCAGTGCTGCTCCTAACCTAAACCACATCATTTACAACATCAACTATTTGTGAAACAATTATTTGTCCACATATCTTTAGATATGTATACTTAGATTTGGAATAATAATCAGAAAACTATTTAAGTCTATAAAAGAGTTTCATTGTGTCACGTAGGTGCAGAGATTAAAATTTGTTTAATCATAAGACGCACGCGTAATTAATTTTAATTTTGTTGACGTGGCGTTAAAATGTAATCAGATATCGTTCAATTATTCTGAATTGTGGGTAGCTGACTACGTACACCTATAGTCAGTTGTCGTAATGTAAACATGATAAATTTATTTAACTTGTGGAATAAAGAATCGCGTATGACATTTTCTATGAGAAGATCTGCCTCATTCAAATTAACAAGTCAAACAAATAATAAAGGGTGATTTTTTAGCTGGTTTGGTTTTGGCAACACTGGTTTTGACAGCTGACGTGTGTTTAGTACCTTGTGTCACTGTCAAACAGCTTCAGTTTGGTTTGCAATTTAACCATGGATCGTCTTACAAATGAACAACGCTTGCAAATTATTGAATTTTACTATCAAAATTCGTGCTCGGTTCGAAATGTTCATCGCGCGCTGCTTCCATTTTATGATCGGCATTCTCGACCTTCTGAGCAGTCTATTCGGAAGATTGTGACCAAATTTCGCACCAAATTTACTTTGTTGCACATTAAACCACCAACACGTTTACGTACTGTGCGTATTGAAGAAAATATTGCGGCCGTATCAGCTAGTGTGACAGAAGACCGCGAAATGTCGATTCGGCGCCGTTCCCAGCAGTTAGGCCTTTGTTACAGCACTACGTGGAAAATTTTGCGGAAGGATTTGGGCGTAAAGCCTTTTAAGATACAGCTGGTGCAAGAACTAAAGCCAGCCGACCTACCACAACGCCGAATTTTTGGTGAATGGGCTCTTGGAAAGCTGGCCGAGGATCCGCTTTTTTATCGAAAAATTGTGTTCAGCGATGAGGCTCATTTTTGGTTGAATGGGTACGTAAATAAGCAAAATTGCCGCATTTGGAGTGAAGATCAGCCAGAAGCATTGCAACAGCTACCAATGCATCCCGAAAAAGCCACTGTTTGGTGCGGTTTATGGGCCGGCGGCATTATTGGGCCATATTTCTTCAAAGATGATGCGAATCGCAGCGTTACTATCAATGGTGAACGCTACCGAGCGATGATAACAAACTTTTTTTTGCCCGAAATGGAAGTTCTTGACTTGCATGATATGTGGTTTCAACAAGACGGTGCCACATGCCACACAGCACGCGAAACAATGGCGCAATTGCGAGGCGAGTTTGGTGAACAGTTAATTTCACGTTTCGGGCCGGTCAATTGGCCGCCTAGATCGTGCGATTTGACACCATTAGATTATTTTTTGTGGGGGTATGCCAAGGCTAATGTGTATAGGGACAAGCCCGCTTCGATTGACGCACTGGAAGCCAACATCCATGCATTCATTCGTGAGATACCGGCCGATATGTGTGAAAGAGTATGCCAAAATTGGACTCAGCGGATGGGCTACCTGAGACGCAGCCGCGGTCAACATTTGCATGAAATTATCTTTAAACATTAAATTGCAAGGTTCAAACTATCGATTCAAATAAATATTGCATTCATTTTTTCGAACTTTTTGTGTTTTTTTTTTAAAAAAAGTTCTAAACCTCTTTAAAAATCACCCTTTAGTTTCAACACTTTTTAAATTTTGTGCAGTTTTGATAGATTCTCTGAGAGAATGATCAAATAACGAAGAAGTAAGTAAGGAACGCCTGTTCTTAGTAATTTCTAGTAAGGAAAAAATATACTTAAATATTATGTATATTTGGATATTAAGGTCTGCATTAATAAGTTTTAAAAAATTTAATTTATAAAGCCACTGTTTCTATCTTGTCCATGGCGAGCGGGGAACAACGCCAGGTGTTCGGCGTTACTTAAGCCGTGAGTTAGGCTCCGCTGGAGCACAGTCCATGTTCTGTGCCCTTACGAAAGTGTAACAGAGGTGAAAAATCTTGGTATTTCTCGGTTACCAAGAAGTGTGGGACTCTGACGCCACTAAAAAAAAAAACCCTCCTTAATCAAGACCTATCTATGTAAGATCGACAAATGATTGTTCTTACTTATACAGGATTTTTGAACAGGAACGCTACAAAAGTAGAGAGACAGGGACAGCAAACGACGCCATATTTCTTGCCGCTCTTTTGACATTTCTCTTCAGTAAGGTTTGCCGTGCTGTGTGAACGCCTGAAACCATTCGTCAACGAACTGATTGGACCCTATCAGTGCGGTTTTAGGCCCAGTAAGGCCACAACTGACCAGATTTTCACACTTCGGCAGATCCTGGAAAAGATCGATACTCACCATCTTTTTATCGATTTTAAGGCCGCATATGACAGAATTTATAGAGACGAGTTATACAGAGCCATGTCTACTCGTCAGATTGTGCAGGATGACGATGGAGAACTCTCGCTGCTCCATTAAGGTCGGAAACAATCTCACCGAGACCTTAGATGTCAAAAAAGGATTTAGACAAGGCGATGCGCTGTCATGTAACTTCTTCAACATCATACTTGAGAGAATTGTGCGAAACTCGCAAGCCAACACCAGGGGCACAATTTTCCAAAAGTCTGTGCAACTACTTGCTTACGCCGACGACATCGACATCATTGGCAGAACACAGCGAGCTGTCACTGGTGCGTTTGCAAGTATCAGTACAGAGGCGGCAAAAATGGGTTAAGAAGTGAATGAGGGCAAAACGAAATATATGCTGTCAACAAAAAGGGACACACAACATCGACGAATCGGACAGAACGTCACGATAGAGAGCTATAACTTTGAGGTAGTTCGGGACTTTATCTACCTCGGCTCCGCTATTAACTCTGACAACGATATATCGTCAGAAATCAAGCGAAGAATTACACTTGCCAACTGCTGTTACTTTGGCCTAAGGAGGCAATTGATTAGTAAGGCCTTGTTGAGAAACACCAAGGAGACTCTATATAAGACCCTCATCATCCCAGTCCTGCTGTATGGCGCAGAAGCATGGACGTTATCAAAGGCGGATGAAGATCTCCTTGGTCGTTTCGAACGCAAAATTCTTCGAGTGATTTTCGGGCCCGTTTGCGTTGACGGGTTTTGGAGGAGGAGATTTAACAGCGAACTCTACGAGCTGTACAGCGACATCGACCTGGTCAGAAAAATACGGATTAGTCGCCTAAGATGGCTGGGACATATAGAGCGAATGGACACCAACGCTCCGGCCCGAAGAGTCTTCGAATCCAACCCGGAGGGACAACGCAGTAGAAGAAGACCTCGCCTAAGGTGGCGCGCGCAAGTGGAAGGGGACCTCAACCAACTTGAGGTGCGCAACTGGAGGCAGTTAGCCAAAGATCGTGCTAACTGGCGAGGCGTATTGGTTGAGGCCCAGGTCCACCCCGGACTGTAGCGCCACCTAAGTAAGTAAGTAAGTAAGGTTTGCCATTTCATGATGGAAAGATATAGGAGCCAACAGCGAATTAAAATTTACTACCGAAATTCGGAGTCAGTGCCCTCAACGTTAAGAGCGCTACGTCCAATTTATGGTCGTCATACTCGTCCCCAGCAGATCAACAATTGAGCGTCTAGTGGAAAAATTTGAAGCCACAGGCACAGTACAAAGTGTTCCCGTGCCAGGGAGACAAAGGAGTGCCCTTAGAGTCGAGAATATTGCTGCCGCTGAGGCTTCAGTTGAGGAAAGCCCAAATGTGTATCTCACACGTCGTTCTCAAGCGTTGGGCATTTCTGTGACGTCGTTGTGGCGAATTTTGCGAAAATAACTTGGCCTACATCCTTACAATCAGAAGCGTCGTATGTTCATGAATTGGGCTGAGCAACAACTTGAAAATGATTGGGATTTTCATCGAAAAATCATCTTCAGCGATGAGACTCACTTATGGCTGAATGGCTTCGTCAATACACAAAATATGCGGTATTGGTATTGCAATCCACACGTACTCCCTCATTGCATCCTGAAAAAATAAGGTTTGGTATGGTTTATGGGCCGGCGGCGTCATTAGGCCGTACTTCTTCCGTGATGATCAAGACCGGCACGTTACTGTGAATGGAAACCGCTACCGTTCAATGATAACCGAATGTTTTTGGCCCCAATTGGATGATATGGACTTGGAGGACATGTGGTTCCAACAGGACGGCGCTACAAGCTACACAGCGAATGTCACAATCAATTTATTGGAAACCAAGTTTCGAGAACGTGTTATCTCACGAAATGGGCCAGTCGTTTGGCCTCCTCGGTCGTGCGATTTGACGCCGTTAGACTATTTCGTGTGGGGCTACGTCAAGTCTATGGTAATATCGAACGTGAAATTGCAGAAGTATCGGCCGACTTATGCTTGAAAACCGTCGAAAATCAGGTTCAGCGTTTGGACTTCTGAAAGCGTGCCCGTGGTGGCCATGCAAAAGAAATCGAATTCCATTCATAATGGCATCGAACGTACTTTCACAGCAATAAAGAATTTCATTGATTGGATATCAACCGTTTTTGTTTTATTTAAAAAAAACTTTTGTAGCGCTCTTATTGAAAAACCCGATATTTAAAATCACGTTCTCTCTTGTTTCCGTGGAAGATCTTAGGTTTTTGAAACTTTCTAACTTTTCTCTGAACTCAAACCAGCTCGTTCTTTTGTTAGCAAGCTTAGAATAACTTTTTCCTTGACCTTCCGTTTCACTTATTGGCAAGATCACCGAAATATGATCTGACGATAGGTCATAATTTCCTTCAACACTTATACGTTTTCGCGTAATAAGCGATCCAGAGGAAAAAAATCATAGTTGTATTTGTAAAATGCTTTAAAAAGCCTTCTTCCTTTTGTTGTTGTGAACCTAGATCCTCAGTGGGGTTGTTTAACATTCAAGTCACCAGGCAAATGTCTATATATTTCAAGTCTAAACAAATGTTCAGCTCAGACGTGCACTGAGAAGGACCGTTTTGCACTCCATGCTGCGATTTGAAATGTTCTGTCTATCATTGTTTTTGAAAGCGACTTTTCCACATAACTGTTTTATTGTTCCTGATTATCTTTTCGTTTAAGAATAATCGCCAGCATTTATTACACGGAAATTTTCTCATCTTTTCGTACATTTTTAACGTTTTGAGAATAGGATTTGCTATTTCCCATACTTTTATTCTGAACGATTTCTTTGGTTTTCTTTGATTTTTAAGTTTATCTTTAATGGTTGTTTTTTTATTTGCCACATTTTGGGAATTAGTCCTATTAAAAATGCGTTTACTTTTAGTTTCTTTAGAATACCGCTTTTTTAGCATAGTGATAGATAGTTCATCGAGTGCCGATCTGCCACTCGACGCGTGCACACGCATTTTTAAATCACTCCGCGGTCGGTTTATACACACAAAAAAAAAAACAAAAAAAACTTGTGTGCAGAAGCAAAAACGCTAATCTGCACGGTACGGCCCAGCTTAGTCAGCGTCGGAGTTGAGTTTTTTGTGTTTGTTTCTTGTTATGCGTGGGAATTTTAGAGTGGACGTCAACTTATAATGAGTTTGATGCACTGTCTAATTCCATCACCAGAATTGTAGCCCATTATCCTCGTACAGAAATCGTCATTGCGGGCGATTTCAATATACACAATTCAAGTTGGCTTCGACATTCTGGACAGACAACACCCGAAGGAAGGTATGTTGAGATCTTTGCTGAGGTTAATAATTTAACCCAGATTGTAAATGAGCCGACAGGGATACCGGACATTAGCGGTCAAAACGCCAACACTCTGGACTTGTTTCTTACCTCTCCAACCAACCCAAGAAAACCGAAAAAAGTTCAAACGAGCCAGAAATGACTGCAATGCCCATATTAATCGTGTCAAATTCTCCTCCGACCAAAAGTTGAGGCAACAAATACTTCAAAGTCCCTCCGGTAGTAAAAACTTTTGGTCGTTTGTTAAGAATATTAAAAATTCGGCCTCATCATCTATCCCAACACTCATTTGCAATGACATCCCAGCTGTCAGCTCTTCGGATAAAGCCAATCTGCTTGCTGCTCATTTTGCAGCTAGCTCAACGCTCCCAGATTGTGCTTTATCTCCCCCTGTACTCGAGCGCGTGGAATCTTCTATGGGACCGATCCATTTTCGCACTCGTGCAGTGGCAAGAGTTCTTCAAGATCTCAACATTCACAAATCCGCTGGCCCAGATGGTATTCCCCCTATCGTTCTGAAGAGGTGTTCTTCCACGCTGGCAAAACCACTGCGTAAGCTTTTCTATATGTCCTATTCTTCTGGGCTCTTTCCGAGAAGATGGAAAACAGCATTTGTCCAGCCCGTCCCAAAAAAGGCGAATCTTCCTCTCCCTCCTCTTACCGATCAATTTCACTTACGTCCCTTCCTTACAAAGTCATGGAAACGCTGATAAATCGTCAGCTAATGAAATATCTCGAATCCCGAAAACTTCTTAATGACCGGCAGTACTGGTCCACTGGTGATTTGATGACATATCTAACCGAAAAGTGTAACCAATCTATTCACCATGGTGATGAAAGCAATGATATTTCAAAGGCATTTGACAGAGATTGGCACCAAGCTCTTTTGTCAAAAATGCGTGCATTTGGAATCGATGGTACCTTTATTAAATGGATTAGAAATTACCTTTCGGCCTCTTCAATTCAAGTTGTTTTGGACGGTTTCAAGTCTGCAACTTACCACATAAATGCTGGTGTTCCCCAAGGCTCCGTTTTGTCTCCGACTCTCTTTCTCATTTTTATAAATGATCTCCTCTCTGTTACTTCTAATCCTCTTCATTCCTTCGCCGATGACAGTACCATCAACTTTACATATTCGTTTCTTGGGCAACGCCTGACAGCATACTTAAATGGAATAAAACAGAGTGGAATTTAATGCTTCCAAAACGCAATGCTGTCTGCTGTCATTGAAGCGAAACACTAATACTCTGCCATTATCCATTATCCGTCGCTGAAACCGAACGACTTTTCATTCTCGGTATGTGTGTTAATGACAACCTTCGTTGGAATGACCACATATTCGACGTCGCCAAGAACGCTGCGAAATGTCTAGGCTTCCTTAAGCGATGCAAGAAATATTTCACCCCTTCTGATCTGGCTAGAATCTACAATTCGTTTATTCGCCCAAAACTTGAGTACAACGCTCATATCTGATCCGGTGCTCCAATTACATATTTGAAGGTACTTGACAGGATTCAAAAACGTGCGGTAAAACTTATTGGCGATCGAGACATCGCGAAATCACTTGACTCTCTTAGTCATCGTCGTAATGTCTCCTGCTTGTCATTGTTTTATCGGTATTTCCACCGCAAGTGCTCAAATGAAATTGCCAGTTGCATTCCACCCGAACAGCAATTCAACAGCAATACTCGCCATGCTAGGAATGCACATCAGTTAACTCTAAAGCCTGTTTTCGGACGTACAGTGAAATATAAAGATTCCTTTCTCAACCGTACAATACGAATGTGGAATGCTCTACCACGCTCTGTTTTTCCCTTACATTACAATTTACAGACATTTAAAACCAACGTGCATCGGTATCTGCCTTTCTCTTATCCTTAATTTCCCTAATGCCCAAACTGTGTCACTTCATTATCCAAAGTCCCTTTAGTGCGCTTAAATTATAAAGAAAAAAAAAAAAAGTGCATGGCGAGAGGGCAGTGAGTATTATTTATTCCGCGCTGAACATTAAAACATCAAATTACTCAAAAATGCCAGCAGACATATTTACTGAATTTCTTCTTAAAAATCGCGTATCATTTTTCCAACCTTAACCAACTTTTAAGTTCGTAGAAAAGATGTTTTTGTAGCTGAAATAGTTTAGTAGTCGCAGTTATACTTCCCTATTCCATATTTCTGAGCACATCACCGTGACTGATTGAATTGCATGGAAGAAAAAGAAATTGCAAAAGCAAAACAATTGTGAAATCTAAACTGAAAAAAGTATCATACCAAGAAAACCATGTTCAATTTAATCCATTGTGACTCCAATTTTCTTTTAATGTTGCTTTTTGTTGAAAAACAAAATCCCGAAAAGAAAAATTTACCATCGAATTTATATCAACTGATTTATGACAGCACTTTGAACAGCTGTTTTATAAATGTGTCCGAAGAAATTTTCTTTGAGAGCAAGATATTTACTCTCTCAGTGCCTCTATTTCTTACTAAATTGAGTTATGGAATAGCTTCAAGCAGTTTTAGTTTTCAGCAACTTTGAGAAGATTGAAGTTACTTGGAAATCTTAGGGAACCGAACTTATGTCAATGTCAAACGTAGAAGAAACTGTCACTCTGTGACTTCATGCTCTTTCCTGTTCTTAATTATTTAAGTTTTTACCTACAAAACAATTTATATTTATAACAGGTGGCGCAAAAGTAATCCTCCTATCAGAAAATGCTATAAATTTTGCGATTGGCCCCTAATGTCAGTTCTGTTTTGACATTTGTGTAGTAAGCACATGCGAAATACACGTTAATAAACAATGTTACGCTACACTGCTCCAGAACGCGGAATATTGGTGACTATTTATTTGAGCAATAATCGGTCGGTGACTTTGGCACAACGTCCAACGCCTACTGGTGAAACACTGCGACGTTTAGCCGCTCGCCTCGAAGAGACTGGCACAACACGAGATGCTGCCAGGCGTGGCAGACCCCGGAGTAGCCGTTCTGCAGAGAATATTGCTGCTGTAGCCGAAGTTGTCATGGAAGCGCCGTCGACATCGACCAGACGACGTGCCACGCAAATGGGTATCAGTCGACGGTCTGTACAGCGAATTTTGGTACAACAGCGTCTGACCGCCAATCGCGTCTAACATACGCTCAAGCCTCCTTAATCACCACCAAGAGAAAGATGATTTTTCATCAAAAATAATCATGAGTGATGAGGCCCATTTCCATCATAGCGGGTACGTAAATAAGCAAAATTTACGCTTCTGGGGCACTGAAAATCCGCGTGTAACCCACGAGGAGCCATTACACCCGCTCAAAGTCACTGTATGGTGCGCTGTTTTCGCTGGAGGAGTCATCGGACCTTTTTTCTTCGAAGACGTCGCGGGCCAAACAGTTACTGTGAATGGTGAGCGCTACAGAGCAATGATCAACGAGTTCTTTTTGCCGCAACTTGATAAATTGGGATTGGAAAACATGTGGTTCCAACAGGACGGTGCAACGGTCACAACCGATATGCTGAAGGATGCATTTCCCGTTTTGGCGATTTGCACTGGCCAGCAAGATCGCCTGATTTGACCGCTCCAGACTTCTTTTTGTGGGGCTTTTTGGAGTCGCGGGCTTATGTCAACAAGCCTGTGAGGACCTATCGCCGGAAGTTTTGGCCAAAGTGATGGAAAATGCCATAAGAAGGGCTCAAATGACAATCAACTGTGGCGGCGGCCATTTACATGACATCATATTCTCGACTTGATGTAAAAAAAATTAAAAGACCAAATAAAAATAATCCACAAGAAGAATCAAAGTTTTTCATTTTTTTTTAAATTACAGCCAAAAAACATCGGAAGGTTATTTTTGCGCCACCTTGTATATTTTATATTTATTTACAAAACAAATATAAATATGTTACACTTTCCTTAATATTTTTTTTACTTTATCTCTTGTAAGGTTAGGATCCAGCATATCGTCAGGTTGGTTATGGGTCCGTGGCTACCATAGTTACATCTAGATGTACTCCAGTATAAAAAATCCGGGTTCCTTGTTGTTCTTAGTCGGATGTTAATTTTGAAGGTGAAATTTATGCTACCGGTCAGAACACAGAACACAAAAATAGCGTTAGATATCTCTCTTCTTTTTTCCAAGGTTTGAAGATTTAGTAACTTGTATAGGTTGGAAGTCGAATTTCTGGGTTCCACGGTAAATCACGCAACGCAAAAAGAAGCCAGTTACTTCTGTATGCTTTCAATCCCAGATTCATATCCAGGACACCACACAGGACTACAGTATTCTAAAACAGGCTGGACAAGAGAACAATAAAGGATTATTATTTCATAAGGGTCTTGGATGTTTTTGAAAATCGTTTTATGACTCCCAATCGGCTTCTTGCCTTGCTCACTATAAAATCTGAATAAAAGTCACCGTCGAGCTTCCTGTTCAAGATAACTTCAAGATCTTTAAAGCGATCTACACTTTTAACTACGTCGCCATCAATAAAATAAGTAGGTTGATTAAGGATGTGACGTCTCGCGAATGTAATGGATTTACATTTCCTAAGATCTAGGAAGATGTAGTTGTCATTACACCACTCATACATAACATCAACAGCTTACAGTTATCCGCAAAAAGAAAACACTAAGTATAACTAACACGAAGACATAGGTCATTAATAAAGAACAGGAACAAAAGTGGACCAAAGTGACTACCTTGAGGGACACCAGCTTAAAAAAACTATATTTTTTTAATAAAGAATTTGTTCACATTTTGCGTTCGATTACTTGAATAAGTTGAAAACCATTTGAAGATCCATATAATTCAAGTTTTTTTTAACAGAATGACATGATTCACTTTATCAGATGCAAAAGACATCTGTTTGTAAGCCTTTCACCATGTTATCATTGCACTGGGATGTAAATACAATTAAATTTGTCAGAGTTGACATTTTTTTGGATAAATACCATGTTGGTCATCAGCAAAAACGTAACGACAATGAAATTGCACATAAAGGATCCGCCATCTAAAGTTTTTTTTTTTCAACTAGTGCTTATTTCGCGAATGGTAACACTTAGCCCATGTCTGATTTGACAGAAAATTGGTTTTATCCTTCCGCTGAACGAATATGTTTGTGTATACGCTTGAACAAGGCTGGGAAATATTGCGACATTACTTTGAAAATCATGGTAATGTTGCAGAATGTGTGCGAAAATCGCGTACGGATTTTGGAAGAAGAGAAGCACCGTCAGCTCCGTATGTTCGTTATCTTGTGGAAAAAGTGAAAGAAACTGGCATCCTCATCGACAAACCAAAGCGTGAAAAGCCAAAAACAGTGCGTACACCCGAGACAATTGCTGCTGTAGCAGAAAGTGTGCGTGATGCGCCATCAACATCAATTCACCGTCATTCTCAACAATTGAACATTGACAATTGAACAAGACCTTGGTATGACGCCATACAAAGTCCAATTGGTTCAGGAGTTGAAGCCAACTGACCATCCAATGCGTTTTCGCTTCGCTAAGTGGGCCTGCGATCGACTTAGAGAAGATGCCGATTTTCCCAAAAAAATCATCTTTTCAGATGAAGCTCATTTTGATCTTGGCGGGTATGTAAACAAGCAAAATTGTCGCATTTGGGGTACAGAAAACCCGCACGCATACATTGAAAAGCCGATATACCCAAAACGAGTCACTGTTTGGTGCGGATTTTTTTCCAGAGGCATAATTTGGCCATTTTTCTTCGAAAATGAGCAATGAGTGGCCGTTACAGTCAATCGGGCAATGTTGAACGAATTTTTGTTCACAAAAATTGAAGGGGAGGATATTGGCAACATTTGGTTTCAACAGGACGGCGCTACGTGCCACACAGCCGAAGCTACACTCGATGTTTTGCGTCCTGTTTTTGAAGATCGCATTATCAGCCGCAGAGCTGATGTCGTTTGGCCACCGCGGAGCTGCGATTTGACACCGTTGGACTATTATTTGTTGGGTGCCGTAAAAGATAAGTGTTACGCCGACATGCCAGAGACAATTGACGCTTTAAAGGAGACAATATTCGTGAAGCCATTGGTGAAATACAGCTGCACACAATCGATAATGTGCTTAAAAATTGGACCGATCGTGTAGGCAACTGCATGGCCAGCCGAGGCAGCCATTTGAATGAAATTATTTTCCATTATTAACCGGAAGGATTGTACTTTCAAATGAAAAAAAAGAAATTTGAGAAAATATTCAGTAGTTTTTTTTTAGAGCATATACAATAGTTACAAATAACTTTCTCAAAACGTTTTTGCATAGGTACAGGACAGTGTAGCTATTCCTCTATAATTCTCCAAATGATGTTTGTTTCCACTTTTGTGTTTACAGATGAAATTTATAGAAGATTTGAATTAACTTTGTATTACTTTCCATGCAGAATTTTCATCCTAGAAGAAATGCAAACAAACTATAGAGTTTATCGTCAAGGGAAGAAGTCACTTCAAGTTAATTTGAACTTTTAAATGAGCCCAGCAACACATTGAACATCTCTTAAAACTATTCCGCAAGTGTGCCTGAAAATCACTGGAGATCGTCGGTGTCATAAACAAAATCAAAAAACAACACGACAAGTACGTATCTACGTGTAGGACAAAACAAACCGGAGAACTCCATAACTTAGCAGTAGTGATCGGTTATGACTCTATATCCAGCTCATAATGTCGTCATAGAAAGTACCCAATTTTGAGTTTTCTAAAACCACCTCAATCGGATCGCTGTGTACTATGGTGGGAATACAGTGAACAACCGGGCAGTTCAAGTATTTATCCTCCATACAATAATAGCCAAGTCAATTCTATGTCGTCGTCTACGCAGCGTTTCTGTCCGACACAAAATTACTCGGAAACTGTAGGGCCTATGAAGTATTTATGGAATTTGGTATAAAGGTAGATCATGGGTTAAAATGGCAGGAACATATTTTTATTTTCTTAGAATCAAGGCCGAGGCGACTTTTAAGCACTTGAACCTTCTAGATATCATAATGATTGATTAACACCAAGTTGCACAGAAACTAAAGCGGCATCTTTTAGTAGATAAGATTATTCAGTACTCCAACCGTAATTATAATATCAGCGAATTGAAACTGTTGCGTATAGAATTTGTTGTGACTTAATCAATTTCGAAGTCATGTTTTCAACTGACTGGTGGTCAAAAGGATGGTGATTGCTATTATATGAGAACACAGGCGTTCTCACTTTAGCATAACACCATCAACTCCTACTTCTCACCTCCCCGTTGTGACTGCTGGGTGCCTAGTACCTCGAATGGAGATGGGGTAACCAACCCCTGTGGAAGGTCGTTGGCGGCAACTGTCGAGAGAGGGGGGGAGGAGTGCCAGCTCACTAAGGCACTTCTCCTGTTTCCGGACGGCGGCGGACGAATTCTACGGAAGGATCAACGGCGGCGTCCACAGTTCCAGTTAGGTGGAACAAGTGATCTCCCTCCCTAAATGAGCTGCTTCGACTTATTTAAAGCCCAGGTCTATAGGGATATCCAACACTAAGCCAAGATGTTGGAAAAGAGTTGGTGGCGGATGAGCCCTTGATGGGTCAACGGCAGCACTCATATCCCCGAAGTGGGTTACTGGCACCGGAATTACCGACCTACTGTCCTAGGGTCAAGAACAGGGCCTGACCGTCTAGGTTGGGGGTTGTGCCGTCGGGGTAACTTCCCGACTATGGCAGCCTCGGATATAAACGAACATCTTCGGCGGATAAGTTGGTAATCACAGCCTCCACGAAACGACAACAGATAATGGCTTCCGACTAATTGACTTTGCAGCAGCTTGTAATACGGTGATAAGTAGCACTAGGTTTCCACGACTAAGGATCCACACAGCAACCTGGCGCTCTCCAGACGGTCGAACCGCCAACCAAATCGACCATGTGCTAATCGATGCAAGGCACGCATCCAACATCTTGAACGTGCACACTTACCGAGGCGCAAACGACGACTCTGACCATTTTCTTGTTGCAGCTAGATTCAGAGCTCGACTGTCCAACGAGAAGAAGCTGCGAACTGCCCAAAAGAAGAAATTCGACGTTGGACGTCTGGAGCACATCTGGAGTCGCCAGAGCCTACAAAGAGCGCCTGAGTGAGAAACTCCCCACCGTGGCTTCACATACCACAGACGCCAACAACCAGTGGTCTCAGTATCGCGACATCATCGAGGAGGTAGCCGAAACCACCCCAGAGAAAAGGCCCGTGGTATGATGACGTATGCGAATACCGGAAAAAGGTGACAGAAGATGCACACATTAGAACGCTGCAGAGGAAAACAAGGGCAGCAAGGTATGAGTACCGAGCCAGGAGATCGAAGAGTCCCGCGAACGAAACAACATCCGGAAGTTCTATAAGAAAGCCCAGCAACTGGCTGCTGGCTTTAAGACCGGAACACAGGCTCTTCGTAACAGCGATGGAAACCTAGTCACCGACGTGCAGGGAATAGTAGATGTATTTAAGCAGCACTTCCAGCAGCTGCTGAACGGACAAAATGTAGAGAGAGTGATGGGGCAAGAAGAGAACCCGCGTCCAGTCAATGAAGAACCAGTCCCTCCGCCCAGTAAAGAAGAGGTTGGCTTAGCTATAAAAAAGCTAAAGAACAGCAAGGCCGGCGGCTCTGATGGTCTACCTGCAGAGCTTTTCAAATACGGAGGTGATGTTATGGTAGGGCGCATGCACCAAATCATCAACCAAGTTTGGGTGGAGGAAAGCATGACCATCAGCTCCATATGTCCCATCTATAAGAAAGGCGATCCTATGTCTTGCAAGAACTATCGAGGCATATCCCTGCTTAATGTCGCATATAATATCCTATCCAACGTACTGTGTGAATGTCTCAAACCTTTCTGCAACACACTAATCGGCACGTACCAGTTTGGCTTCCGGCCCGGCCAATCAACTGTAGACCAAATCTTCACACTGAGGAAAATCCTGGAAAAGATTTTTTTTCATCGACTTTAAAGCCGCATATGACAGCATTCATCGTCAGGAGCTTTTTGTGGCGATGGCCGAATTCGGGATCCCATAAAAACTGATCTAGATGTGTCGCTTGACACTAGATAACACGCGATGCAATGTGCAGTTTAGCAGCAGCTCATCTGAACTCTTTCAAACATCTCCCGGATTCCGGCAAGGAGATGCGCTGTCGTGTGATTTCTTCAATCTTGTTCTTGAGCAGATAGTGCGCAGGGCAGGTGTCAACACGGAAGGCACTATCTTCAACAGATCAGTCCAACTACTGGGGTATGCGGACGATATAGATATCATCGGTCGATCCGAGCGTGCCGTGATAGAGGCTTTCACGGCTATTGAAGAACAGGCGAAACTAGTTGGCCTTGAAGTGAATGAGGACAAGACTAAATACATGCTATCAAGAAACAAACAATCATCTGTATACCGACTAGGACAAAATGTCACTGTTGATAGCAGCAACTTTGAGGTAGTTAAGGAGTTCATCTGCCTCGGGGTAAAATCAACACCACAAATCCACAAATGACATCTTAGTGGAGATCCGTCGAAGAAATACCATAGGAAACCGCTGCTACTTCGGTTTGGCAAAACAAATGGGTTCAAAACTCCTAACTCCAAGGACAAAGTGCATGCTCTACAGAACCCTTCTCCTGCCAGTTCTGCTATACGGCGCCGAGTGCTGGACGATAAGTAGGAAAAAAGAGTTAATACTGCGATCCTTTGAAAGAAAAATCCATCGAATGATATTTGTTCCTGTGTTCCTCGCACACATGGAGCGAATGGAGAAGAAGATACAACCGCGAACTCTATGAGCTGTACCAAGATGTGGATGTAGTCCAAAAAGCCCAGGAACGTCGACTACATTGGCTAGGCCACATCGAGCGAATGGACAACAATGCTCCAGCCAAGAGGGTCTTCGAATCCTAGCCCCCAAGTTCGAGACGACAAGGAATACCGAACCTCCGTTTTAAAGACTAAGCCATCGCGGATGCCAGAGCGCTTGGTCTGGACAACTGGAAGCAGGGTGCTCGGGATCGCAGAGGGTGGAAAGCAGCCGTATCTCAGGCAGGGACTCTTCACGGGTCGGGAGCCCGTTAAGTAAAGTAAGTAAGTAAGTTTTCAACTCCATGTAGTAAAACTTTCGAAAAGTATCGATAAAAGGTTGGTGCTCTCTCTCTCTCTCTCTGTTTCGATTAGATTGTAAACTACGAAACATATTATAAAAGCCTTTATTCGCAGTTCATTACCCCATTACCCCATTACTCAACCTTAACCCTCGACTCGTGTACTGCAAAATTTTAAGTTATCGTTTACTAGGGCACTCAGTGCTCTATTGACTAAGTATGGAAGAGAATTGCATAAAATAGAAACACAATTTTTTTTATTTAAATCCAAATTATGTGTACCGTCTTCGAAATATAGTACATATTCGTGTAATTCGTGCTAAAAAATGGTTTCTTCGTTGCATGTCATCGACCAATATGCATGTTAAAATTCGATTTTAAAATTGCCCAAAGGAACTCAATGCCCAGTAGACGGGTCGAGGATTAAGACTTCCCGAGTTCCATTCGTGTGTGTGTGAGACCTGTGCTTGACGAGTTTGACATATCCCCATGGTTGTGATTGCTGTCGCCACTGCGGACATCTCGTTAGAGTAAATCAGTTTTGCGAAAACTCCAAATGGATAATTAGTGTGCATTGATTGCCGAAAACATAGGACATTAAAACTGAATAAGAGTTTAACTAAAAGATAGCTAATTCCTCTTCGAAATAAATAAAATTAAATTGTATATGAACAACCGTTCCTCAGAAAAAAAAATCAGTCCTTTGAAATCGAAGATGTAATTTGGAAGTCTTAAAACCCTGCGTTCAACCCGTTACAATCTCCTTTGCAGTTGTTTTTATGTACTTGGCAGATACATCGAATCAAGCGTGCGACTTAGATCTACTAAGTTTCAGAAGGCTAATCACCCTAGAAATGTTGATGGCTTATGAAAACCTGTGAACGAGGCAAATTCCGATACACTTTTGGGCCAATAACGTTTCCGGTTTTCAACGCAAGTCCGAAAGATGCTTCGTCGCTGTTGAAAATTAGCGTAATTCTTCCTGTAAATGTTTCTCCGGATCGGTGAACCACTTGCGAGTGGTGTCTTTTCTTATTATTGTTCTGGCCTTACCGATGATCTCAGGAGTATTTTAGGATAGTTCGTCATGGTGTTTCAGGAAAGCATTGTACAATTTTTCCCAGACCCTTCGTTTTTAAATGGCGTGTCTCTTTGTTCCTCCTGCAGGATTTTTATACCCTATCCTAAGGGTATATTAATTTTGACACATTGTTTGTAACACCCCTTAAAATTCGTCGTAGACCTATAAAAGTATATATATTTATGATCAGGACCAAATCCTAAGACTATCTAGCAATGTCCGTACCATTCCGAAATGGTTAAGTGTTAAATTTTTTTGAATACGCCCACAATTTAGAAAAAACCGTTATAAAGCTAAAGTTATAGAGATACAGTATTACAACCTTTACAAGGTATGTAGGCACTGCCCTCCTTTATAAGTTTGTCATATAAAGTCCTTTGCCACGCCTTCTTTTTGTGGGCGTTTTTTTTACTAAAATGCTGTTTTCTTCGAAAATTTTCATAGAAAGCAAAAAAAAAATGTATAACAAGATATTTAGCCAATATTATTTCCAACATATTTCCCTTTAGAGTTATGATGGGAACCCCGAATTCTCTACTCACACTTTATATACACTCATCGATTCGGCTTTGAAGATTTGTCGGATTTTTTTTCGACTAATTTTACTGACTTATGAGATGATATTAAGCTGCGCTCGAATTCAGGAAACCACAAAACATAACAAGATATTTAGCCAATATTATTTCCAACATATTTCCCTTTAGAGTTATGATGGGAACCCCGAATTCTCTTAAGCTGCGCTCGAATTCAGGAAACCACAAAACATAACAAGATATTTAGCCAATATTATTTCCAACATATTTCCCTTTAGAGTTATGATGGGAACCCCGAATTCTCTACTCACACTTTATATACACTCATCGATTCGGCTTTGAAGATTCGTCGGATTTTTTTTCGACTAATTTTACTGACTTATGAGATGATATTAAGCTGCGCTCGAATTCAGGAAACCACAAAACTGACCTGTTGTATGGCGTTATAATGAACAATGGACAATGTTGGTCAATGGAATAAGGAAACTCGAGACAATTTTATTTCCTATTCTCAAATTTTTTTTTACAAATGTTCTTAAAATGTTAAAACTAATGCAAAATATATGAAAAATAAAACACTTACAAGTACTTACGTCAACATTTTCCTTAATCAATTTCTAGTTTCCCGGACGCTCACTACAACTTTTTTTTCCTGTGAACTGGTAATACTGCAGCACATGCTGCTACATTATTCTATCCATGAGAAACTCTTTGGGATTGGATTAGGGATGTGCCACCATGTATTTATTTTGGTTTGATGGAGAAAATTGAAAAAATATCGAAGTTATAATGTTTTCGAAAACTGGGGAAGTTCGAGATTAGGTGCCACTACCTACCTTGCATGTTTTTCTAAATTCTCCATTCAGCATAATGAATCTTCACCCCATTCATAAAACAGTAAAACTCAATGAAGTCAATTAGTCATTTATTTCCACTCATACCTATCATCGTTACGCAATAGAACAGGAAACCATAATGTTTGCTAATCGTTAGCATCATATTAAAATTTGTATGGACCCTCAAGTAGCGGCTGGCACACACTCCCAGTGTTAACTTCAAAAAATTAAACTACTTAACAGATAAGGCCCTTCAGATTTATTAATAGAACACTTTTGACTGATAACGAAACGGTGTTGGGAGCTATTGCAACCGCAATGTTATTTGTTATCAGTGAATTTAGTTATGAATGAACGAAAACTTCAGGAATTCTACGAATAGTAACTACCTGGACATTGTTAATTTTTCAACTCAAATCGTCTGAGAATGCAGAAAAACAAAAACAACAATTAATCAGTCCCGGTGATTAGGAACAAGAGGCCAGGTGGACGGATGGTGATTGCTTATTTTGATATCGTTGGCATACAACGCTTTTAATTATCGACGGATGTGAAGATGAACAGATTGAGAAAATGTAAATCACACCAAAAATGTTAAAGAAGTGTTTCCCCTCAGCCGTTCGAGTGTATGACTTGAAATGAAAGGTAACCAGGTTTGCTTTTTTAAAGTTTTTTTTATATGTTCAGCGGCTATTTATTCAACAAACTTAATTATGGTTCTTTGGCCGTATCTCATGCAGGGCCTCTTTACGGGTCGGCAGCCAGTTAAGTAAGTAAGTAAGTAATGGTTCTTCAATATAAATGTTTCGTTCAAGATTATGAAGTAAAAACCTTTTGGAATTTTTATTACTTTCTTTATATATCATATTGGACGATTTTAAGTTCTATTGTCAACACTTTTTAGGTTCTAAATTGTATAGTAGATGGTCACACTAATTAGTGGGGGAAATTTTAGTTCTAAATTTTTTTTTAACCATATTTTTAAACATAAAGAAAGGCTACAGTCCGCTTAGGGCGAACAGTATGATACCCTATCCTTATCCCTATGTACCCCAAAGAAAAAAGCATTAGGAAGATGATGGATAGCATTTTATTTCATTCTATGAAATTTATAGAAAATACAATTTTTTTTTTGAAAAAAACGCCCCCAAAAAGTGGGCGTTGCTAAAAACTTTGTATGGACGATATATTGCAAAATATATTCGCTAAATATATAGTTAAACATTTTTTTTCGATTTCTATGAAATTTTTCGAAGAAAACAGCATTTTAGTGAAAAGCGCCCACAAAAAGTAGGAGTGGAAAAAAACTTTATATGACAAATTAATAAAGGTGGGCGTGAAGGTTGTACAACTTTATCTCTCTAACTTAAGCCTTAAAACGGTTTTTTCTAAATTGTGGGCGTAGCAGTGGGCGTATTTTAAAAATTTTAACACTTTACCATTTCGGAACCCTAGGGAGTATATGTTCCAAATTTCAGGTTCCTAGCATAATTTTAAAGGCCTCAAAAGTTGATACGGACGGACGGACGGACGGACGGTCGGACGGACATTGCTATATAGTCTTAGATTTTGGTCCTGATCATAAATATATATACTTTTATGGGTCTACGATGAATATTAAGGGGTGTTACAAACTATGTGTCAAAATTAATATACCCTTAGGATAGGGTATTAAAACGGGCGGTTGAATTGTCAATTCCATATTTTATTTAAAAAAAAGGTGTTCACAATCGTGTGTGAAAAATTTAAAAAAAAAAAAATTTTGTTAAATTGGGAAACATTATTTTAACACCTCTCAGACGCTTCTTAGTTAAACAACGCGTAAATATTTACGCAGCCATTACGCATCTTTGCTGAAATTCTGATATATAAACGATTTTCTTCTGTGTTTTAACTAAACGAGGTTTGTGTCTAAATAAGTTAGGACACTTAAAAAACTAGTACCAAAAACATAGGATTCTACTACATTTCGCTTTAAGAGTGCAGAAACTCAGCTGCATTTGCCACCTTTTTGTTTATGTTATGTTGTACTTTGCGTAGCATGACGAACTCCCAAAATAAAAGAAAAATGTCGGAAAATTGGGATTCCACTGATAAGGTACTACAATTTGTTTATGAAATATGTTACAAAGCCACACATAAAGGGTGATCCATTTCGAGGTTCCCTACTTTTTTAAAGAAAAAAACACAGAAAATTCAAATTTAATGGAGAATGTTTATTATCATTTGAAAGAACATTCTTTGGCATTTATTTTTTGAAGATTATGTCTATCAAATGTTGGCCGTTGCTACGTCGCAGATGGTCCATCCGTTGAGTCCAATTTTCGATCACTCGTTCGAGCATTTCGACTGGTAACTGGCGAATGACACGCGTGATGTTTTCCTCCAAGGCCTGAATCGAAGCGGGTTTGTCGGCATAAGCTTTTGACTTTACATATCCCCACAGGAAAAAGTCTAAAGGTGTGATATCACACGATCTTGGTGAACGTGAAATTATCAATAAGTCCATTGATTGATGCGATGTGTGGGAAGTGGCGCCGTCTTGCTGAAACCAAATGTCGCCGAGATCACGAGCTTAAATTTCAGGCATCAAATAGTCGGTTATCATGGCACGATAACGGTCGCCATTGACGGTTACGTTCGCACCGGCATAATTTTTAAAGAAATATGGACCGATGATTCCAACGGCCCACAAACCACACCAAACCGTTGTTTTTTCTGGATGAAGTAGCAGTTCTTCAATCTCTTCAGGTTGCTCTTCGTCCCAAATGCGGCAATTTTGTTTGTTTACATACCCATTGAGCCAGAAATGGGCCTCACCGCCTCATCGCAAAATTTGCCTCGAAAACGTCGGATCTTCTTTGAACTTTTCAAGAGCCCATAGAGCGAAGCGATGTCGCTTGGGAAGGTCGAGCGGCTTCAGTTGTTGCACAAGCTGTATTTTGTACGCTTTCAATTTAAGATCTTACATAAAATGCGCCAAGTCGTTCCATACGTCAGTCCGACTCTCTACGGTCTTCGTGTACACTCTCAGCTACGGCCGCTATACTTTCTCCACAGCGTGCTGGACGTGGTCTATTTGGTCGAATATTATCCAATAATGAATGCAGGGTCTCAAAATGGGTGATGGTGTTGCGAATAGTACGCTCAGTAGGCCGATTATGTTGACCATAAGTTGAGCGAAGTGCACGAAACACATTCCTCACAGAACGTGAATTTTCATAATAAAGTTGAACAATTTGTAAACGTTGTTCACGCGTAAGTCTTTCCATTATGAAATGCCAAACAATACTAAACAAAAATAACATGACAGCATGACACGACTCACACGTGAATGACACGAAATGCTATTGAAAAAAGTATCTCTACTTGGATCACCCGTTATTATAATCAATTATAGGATTTGCATTGTCTCGGCTTACTTTGTTGGCTGAAGAATGGCATTTTTGTATCTTTTTATACCCTTTTACAAATTTTTTGTTTTAATGAAAATATAAAAATGACATTTGCAATCAAAAACAAATTTTACACACACCTTATGCAGCCTCTAATCGCAAATTTTGGCGTTTAGGTTACGCACCGCTTAAGCGACGTTGCTTGAGTTTTATAAATAATGTTGTGCTACGTAAGGGCAGTTTAAGTATTGCGTAAAGTTACGCTGGCCTTAAAATTTGTTTATAAATAAGGCTGTAAATGTTTAGCGTGTGGGGAAGATGAAAAAGGAAAGCGTTGGTATAAAATATTTGAGAGGTAAGCAAGTTCACAAAATGAGACTGCTTTCGATTTCTGTAATTTTTTAGAAAAGCAAAGTGGTTTAGTTGCATAAATAAGCAATACTTGCTAAATACTCCATTTTCGAGGGATTATAGGATTTGCGAAAGACATTTCTCGAAAGCTATGTATGGCAATTCAAAGCTCCACTTAAAATTGTCGGAAAACACATAATTTGGGCATTTTAAAAAGGGTTACGAATACTCGCATGAAATCGTTACAATTCCATAAATGTATCGAATGCTCTTTTCCATCACTTAAGTTCATAAACAGACAAAGAAATGATTTCTCATGTTTGCCAAAAGTAATATTTATGTACGAAAGTATCTGAAGTAACGAAACATACGAAATGCAAATATTACAGTAACAATATGGGCACCTATTCATTTTTTCGTATACAAGTTAGTATACTAAAGAGAGAGTTATTGCGATCGTGCGGAAATTCGAACTCAAACAAAAATATGGATCCGCCAATGCCGTCCGTCCGTCAGCCTGTCTGTCTGTCTGCCTGTCCGGGCGTCGTATGGCGAAACGGTTCAACGGATTTGCTTTAAAGTTTGTATATACGGTTCTTGGGGTTACATCTAGGGGCATCTTTTTATTTTTTGCTTTATCTTTTGAAATAACGGTACCTACCATACAAATTTTTTTTTGAAAATCACTTATCACGATTTTTCTCAAAAGCGGTTCCAAGGATTTCGGTCTGTTTGTGTACTAAGGCTGATTGGGATGGGGTCAAAAATTCTGCATACTCAGTTTTTGGAAAAAAAAATCACTTAACGGTAATTTATAAAACAGGCAATATCTCGAAAATTAATAAATGGAATTTAAAAAAAATTAACGATACTTTGATTTTTGAAATAATTTTTTTAAATTTTTTTTTCTTATAACGATTTTCTTCAATTTAAATTAAATTCCTTTTTTTCAAAAACGGCTCTAACCGTTATTGATATTTTTTTGTATTTCGACCAATTATGTTTAAAGGGCCCAATGTGCGAAATTACATTGAAATCGTTGGTGCCGTTTTTGAGAAAATCTAATTTTCCAAAACCTAAAAAGTGATTTAAATAAATTTGCGATTCATTTTGCGGTTCAAAAACGCATTTCATGTACCGAGAAAGTTTCGTATGACGCAGTCGTTCACTTTATTTTTCTTATTTTCCCATTAAATTTGTAAGAGAACAACAAGAACAAGAGGAAAATAAAAATGGAAAATTTGTTATAATAATAATTTATACTCAGACCTAGAGTATTGTATTTGTCTTCATTTGAGTGCCCCACATAATATGTGGGTGCGAAGTTAATATGATCTTCGCAGGAATTCTTAAACTTGTAAGAGAATCTTAAACAAACATTTATTTCCCAATATTATCTATTTTCTTGAAAACATTGAGTTAACATTTGAAAAATGATTTTATTCATAAATTTCTCATAAAATTTTATGTTCGTGTACGGGTTTATCATATCATTAAGGAGTTTAATGAATACAACAACAAAACTAAAACTATGCAAACAACTTTTTTTTTACGCCACACCCTGTATCACAGTTCCACAAAGTTCTACTCCTCTTGTATAACTCTTTCAGTGCAAAACTTTCTTACTGCGGTCTATTTCTCGTGTATGTGAGACTTCAAATTATTAAATTGTCGAGAGTGTCCCTACTCACTGTAAGTAGATACACTCCGGTCAAAATGGCCTGAGTTGGTTCGTGTAAATAAGGGTGTAGTGCCAAAGTTGCTTAAGAACTTAGCTGGGCACTACAGTGCCCCTTGATAACACTGGTTGTGATTCACATTTGTCCTATCCAAACTCATAGTAGCATCCAGATTCAGACATTGTGTATGCTAAGAAATTAAAATACTGTGAAGAATTCTATTCTAGGAAGATCGTAGGTTGATATTTATGAATGTGCGGTATGAAGGGGTAACCAAAGTAGGTATTTTTGCCCGGAGACTCCGGGAATTTGCTATAATTTCCGGGCTGCGGCCCTAGCCGAAATTTCAGCGGGCCGCCAGGTTTTAAATGTTTATAATTTGTTTAAACGTGAAAATCATTTACGATTAAAAATTTATTAGCATTCGCTTAGAGTGATGAATAGTTTGGCAGCAGTAAATAAATGAAAGGGCGCGTTAGGTCTAACCTAACCTAAGCTAATACCCTTTTCACACAGCATTGAAATCTGAGGTTTCGCAAAAACTCCTGAAACCTCCATCGAAATCAGGGGGTCTCACATCTATTTTTCAGATCTCCAAGCCCCGTTGCAGAATCTGATTTTATTAGTGAGGTTGCCAAGATTTACAACTGTGTTAAAAGTCAACTGTAAGTCACCTAAGAGTCAGCTTACCGATTTCTTGAACGATGATCACGCGAATTATATGAGGATAAAGGGATTGTTTGCTCATAGTGGACTTGCAGTGAACTTGCAACTTGAACGTAATAATTGTTTATTCGCTTTTATTTTTTCATGGTTGACTGAATCGTCAAACAAACTCCAGGTAGTGTTCGGTGTGAATGCTTTAACGAGATTTAGACATTTTTTAGTGGAAACCTTAGATTTCATAACATGAAATGGAAAAATAAATTTGTTTACATTTCTCAACGAATCTACCTAGCTATGGTATCCTTAATGTCAAAAAAATCCGTGCCTGTAGATGCATTGCAACTAAGTGACACACATAATGCGGCCAATAGGGTATTGAGTGCATTCCATCTTCCAAGTCTCTTTTGCCTGCTGATTGGTTGAAAAACTTTGGAAATTAAGGAGTTTTTTGACTTCTTAGGCAAAAAAAGTATTCCCTATTCACATCGCAATGCCATCTGAGCTTTCGCAAAAATTCCTGCAATCTTAATGGTGATTTCAGGAGGTTTCTCATACGTTTTTAAAATTTCAAAATCTCGTTTCGATGAAACCTTCTCAGAATCTGGGTTTTAACACATTCTACAAGTTCCGGAAACTAGTTGACAAAAATCGTTCTGTACAATTAATATATTTTTGTATTATTTTAGTATAAGTTGACATAAAAACTTTTCTTGACAAAAAAACCACCCCGGGCCGAGTTTCATCCCATATCCTCCGGTGCACAATATTACGCTAAAAATAGTATAAATAGGAGAGTGCAAGTGGAGAGGAAACAAAACATAAAGTAATAGCTTGCTAGCTGGCTTAAGAAAGCGATCTTGTAAATAGAAATATACATAGACCGGACCTTAACCAATAAGCCTAGAATATAGGCGAAGCCTTTTTTTTCACTCTACATATGGCCCAGTCATCTAAAATGCCTAATGAACTGTTGATGTACAGCTCATTTAGTTCGACAGAACCCGTCAACACAAATATCTGACGAAGATTTTTTCCATTTGAAAAGACCAAGGATATATTCACCCGCTGGCCATAAAAGACCGAGACCCCTAATAGCTGAGAGCTAAAGCCTACTACGTCAGATCAGACACATCGATGTTGGGTTTTTTCTTCTCGACGACATTTACTATGTTTTGTGTTTGTTAGTTAACGTTTCGGTACCGATGCAACGTTGATGAAGGAAGGAGCTTGCAATCAGGTTCACCGGAGAATAGCCAATTTGTTATAAAATAGGTTTAGCGGCTCGTATTATACAGCAGACAATGCTTAAATGCAGTGTGGCTCTGGGGTTCTAGATACATCTCGCGAAAAGGCAGAATGCTCTATGGGGCAGGTATGGAGTACAGTTGTGATTTCCACTCGACGGGCAAACCGACCTACTGGCCAACTGATACCTCAAATATACCTGATCTGATAGATTTTTTCGTCGTGAAAGGAATATCTATCAACCACATTAAAGTTGAAGAGAGCTTTGATCTGTCATCTGATCATTCACCGGTTATTTTAACATTGAGTGTAAAACTAGTCAACAACCTAGAGCCAGCGAGGTTAACTGGTAAAACAACTAACTGGGAAGGCTTTAGGAACGAAATTGAAGAGAATGTTGAACTGAGCGTTCCACTTACGACGCCTTACGAACTTGAAGCTGAAGTTGATCGCTTCGTTGAGGTCGTTCAGCTCGCCTCCTGGAATAATACGTCTAACCCAAGGAAAACGCCGGCCAAATAGGGTTTACGATATCCGCCCGAAATAAAAGAATTGGTCAACGAAAAACGGAAGGAGCGTAAAAAATGGCAACAGAGTCGCGCTCCGCAACATAAAGCACATTTTAATTATTTGTGCAATAAGTTGAAGACAGTTATTAAGGATTTTCAAAATCGTGCGATAGGTTCTTACCTTGAAAGTCTAACAGCGAAAAAAGATTCCAATTATTCACTTTGGAAAGCTGTAAAAGGCGCCAAAAGGCCTAAAATCCCCGCGCCGCCAATAAGAATAAATCAAAATGAATGGGCAAGGGAAGACAAAGAAAAAGCGGACGTTTTTGCAGCCCATCTCGAAGAAACCTTTAAACCGTATGATGGTCAAGCGGCTCACGACAGTACCAATAGTGGGACGGAATTACTATTTGACGAATTTACACTCACGAATGCAACACTAAGGGAACTAAAACGTGAAATCGAATCTCTAAAACCTAAGAAAGCTCCTGGTTATGATTTGATCACCGGAGAAGTTCTCAAAGTTCTGCCCAGAAAAGCATTAATTAAGCTTCTATATATTATAAATGCTGCGCTCAGATTAAAACACGTGCCGAGCCAATGGAAAGTTGCGGAAGTCATTATGGTTTTAAAACCAGGAAAACCGCCAAATGAAGTAAAATCGTATAGACCAATTTCGCTTCTCCCAGTCATATCCAAAGTTTTCGAGAGGATATTACTAAGGCGTCTACAACCGGTTATAGAAGATAATAATCTCATCCCTGACCACCAGTTTGGGTTCAGAACCAAGCATTCGACAATTGACCAAGTGCATAGAATTACTGACGTAATCGAGAAATCATTTGAGGAAAAAAAGATATGCTCAAGCGTATTCCTTGACGTCTCACAAGCCTTTGATAAGGTGTGGCACGACGGCTTAAAATTTAAATTACGACAAGTTCTCCCCGTTCGGCTATATGATATTTTAGAATCATATCTCGGGAATAGACTCTTTCGTGTTAGGCATGGAAGCGAATACTCGGAGCTTAAGGAAATTTCGGCTGGCGTACCGCAAGGAAGCGTCCTTGGGCCCCTTCTCTATCTGTTATATACTCGCGATATACCAAGAGAAGATTGCACTACCCTCGCTACGTTCGCCGACGACACCGCTATCCTTGCAGTCGGTAATACTATCGAAGAAACGACTGCAAAACTGCAAACCGCACTGAATAAAGTAAATGAATGGACGAGGGACTGGCGGATCGCCCTCAACGAAACTAAATCTGTTCACGTGAATTTCCGTATAAGAAAACTAATGACTTGCCAATTTTTCTAAACATGGCCCGAATACCCTTTGCAAACGAGGCCAAATACTTGGGAATGACACTCGACGCAAAGCTGAAATGGAATTCGCACGTGAAAATGAAACGTAAAGAACTCGATATCAAATATAGAGAAATGTACTGGTTAGTCGGAAAACATTCCCAGCTCAGTACCGAGAACAAACTGCTTTTATACAAGCAAGTGCTAAAGCCGGTGTGGACCTACGGTATACAACTTTGGGGTTGTACGAAGAAAACAAATGCCAATATTTTACAAACTTTTCAAAATAGAGTGATTAGAGAAATTGTCCACGCTCCGTGGTATATTAGAAACGACGATATCCACAGGGATCTCGGAATTCCTACAATCGAAGCTGAAACTAGAAGCATCGCGCGAAAGCATAGAAACCGACTAAGCGGACATATCAATAATACAGTCCGACACATTTTGGATGAGAATAATTTATTGCGTCGACTACAAGAAACGAAACCTTTCGACTTGGCAAGATAAGGATTAACCGCGTCCTAATTGCGGAACATGCAGGATCTTTCAGTGGAAAGTAACCTGTCAAATGTTTTTTATTTCGCGATAGAAAAATTGCTTGATAAGTTATATCTTAGTTGCAGTATCTAACATTCTATAGAAGGGTGGTGTTTTTTAGTCAGTAAAAATCTGACACTACTATGAGCACGCGCTTGCTATCCTCATAGTGTCTTTGGAAGCCCCTCCAGCCAGTTCGGTCCCTTGCTAGCTGTCTCCAGTTACGCACACCAAGTTGGTTGAGGTCATTCTTCAATTGTGCGCGCTACATAAGGTGGGGTCTTCCTCTGCTGTGTTGTTCCTCAGGGGTGGATTCAAAGACACGTCGAGCTGGTGCGTTTCTGTCCATACGCTCCACGTGTCCTAGCCATCTCAGCCGTTGTATTTTTAGCTTCACAGTTCGTCGTTGAATCTTCTTGTCCACACTCCATCGTCACAAACTGGATCGAATATCACCCGAAGAATCTTTTTCTCAAAGCATCCCAGAAGGTTTTCATCCACTTTTGAAAGGGTTCATGCTTCTGCACCATACAGCAGGACCGGAATGATAGAGGTCTTATATAATATCTCTTTAGTTCCATGAGAGAGGGCTTTACTTCTTAGATGCCTCTAGCAACAAGGAACAGCGATTTACCAGAGTGGTTCTTTGCTTGATCTCTGCGCCGATGACATTTTGCGAAGTGACAGTGGAGCCCAGGTAGACAAAGTCTTCAAATACTTTGAAGTTGTATCCGACCATCGTGACGTTTCCCGTTGACAGCATATACTTTGTTTTGTCCTCATTAACAACCAGACCCATCTTTGCCTCCTCCTCCTGTCGATGCTTGCAAATGCGCCACTGACAGCGCGTTCTCCCAATAATGTCAATATCATCAGCAAAGCGTAGGCGTAGGCGACTTTAAAGTCGATAAATAGATGGATCTGAAATTGCTGGGTTTTTTCCAAGATCTGTCGGAGTGTGAAAATTTGGTCGATGGTTGACCCCAATATTATTTCTGGGTATGAATGTCGTCGATACGCTTCGATTATTCCGTTTTCTTCTGTTTACTTCTGGGTACTATATATAGGGTGATTTTTTAGCTGGTTTGGTTTTGGCAACACTGGTTTTGACAGCTGACGTGTGTTTAGTACCTTGTGTCACTGTCAAACAGCTTCAGTTTGGTTTGCAATTTAACCATGGATCGTCTTACAAATGAACAACGCTTGCAAATTATTGAATTTTACTATCAAAATTCGTGCTCGGTTCGAAATGTTCATCGCGCGCTGCTTCCATTTTATGATCGGCATTCTCGACCTTCTGAGCAGTCTATTCGGAAGATTGTGACCAAATTTCGCACCAAATTTACTTTGTTGGACATTAAACCACCAACACGTTTACGTACTGTGCGTATTGAAGAAAATATTGCGGCCGTATCAGCTAGTGTGACAGAAGACCGCGAAATGTCGATTCGGCGCCGTTCCCAGCAGTTAGGCCTTTGTTACAGCACTACGTGGAAAATTTTGCGGAAGGATTTGGGCGTAAAGCCTTTTAAGATACAGCTGGTGCAAGAACTAAAGCCAGCCGACCTACCACAACGCCGAATTTTTGGTGAATGGGCTCTTGGAAAGCTGGCCGAGGATCCGCTTTTTTATCGAAAAATTGTGTTCAGCGATGAGGCTCATTTTTGGTTGAATGGGTACGTAAATTAGCAAAATTGCCGCATTTGGAGTGAAGATCAGCCAGAAGCATTGCAACAGCTACCAATGCATCCCGAAAAAGCCACTGTTTGGTGCGGTTTATGGGCCGGCGGCATTATTGGGCCATATTTCTTCAAAGATGATGCGAATCGCAGCGTTACTGTCAATGGTGAACGCTACCGAGCGATGATAGCAAACTTTTTTTTGCCCGAAATGGAAGTTCTTGACTTGCATGATATGTGGTTTCAATAAGACGGACGCAGCCGCGGTCAACATTTGCATGAAATTATCTTTAAACATTAAATTGCAAGGTTCAAACTATCGATTCAAATAAATATTTCATTCATTTTTTCGAATTTTTTGTGTTTTTTTTTTTAAAAAAGTTCTAAACCTCTTAAAAAATCACCCTTTATATGCTGGTCCTGGTGGAAGGGGTGAGCATTTGCTTATACTCAAAATAAATTCCCACTCCACTGTCAGTAAAGCAAATGAACAGAAGGTTTTTTTTTTTAAATTTTGTGTAAAATGGTGCTAATTTAACTGAGGTTTTAAATGATGGACACAGAACTTGTTGCATGATTGCTTTTTGAAAAGTAACTCAGTTTCGCATAGTAAATCTGGTTACATCTATTGAATGTGGCTCAGCTTTTGAATTAAGCAAAAAGTTTAACTCAATTTGAACAAATTTTGTATAACTTCAGATTTATGACAGTTATGACAGGTCAAAGGGAGCGATGTCTAAAAAAGATCTATATAGAGCTTTGGCATTGATGCGAGAAAGTTCTTTGCTGCATCGAGGTCTGTAACGACTAACCTCTGCTTTTTATGCCAGAAAATAATTAAGGCACGGCGAAGCGCTGTCATGTGACTATTATTGGTAGAGGGCAGCGAGGTGTCACTGGTTCTTTTACGAGTATGGGAACAGAAGCGGCAAAAACGGGTCTAAAGGTAAACGCCGTCAACAAGAAGGGACACACAACAAAAAACGAATCGGCCATAATGTCACAATCGGCAGCTATGTTTAACTTTGCGGTAGTAAGGGACATTGTCTACTATCACATCTGAGAACGACATCTCATGAGAAATCTTACGATGAATAACGCTTGCCAATAGCTGTTTCTATGGGCTGGGAAGGCAACTATGTAGTAAATCCCTCTTCCGAATATCTAAGGAAAATCTTTATAGGACCCTTATAATCCCAGTTCTGCTCTATGGATCCGAGGCATGAACTCTTTCTCAAGCGGATTATCCTTGGTAGCTTCGAGAGAAAAATTTGTAAGATATTTGGTCCGCTATGTGTTAGACGGAGGAGACGATTCAACGATGAACGCTACGACCTTGCCAAGAAACAGCGCATTGGCAACGCTCCAGCCTGCAGAATCATCGACCCCATCAACGCAGTAGAAGAAGACCTTGCCTTAGGTGGCGCGCAAAAGTGGAAGGGGAGCTCAACGAACTTGGAGTGCGTAACTGTACGCAGTTAGCCAAAGACCGCGGTAATTGGTTGAATCCCAGGTCAACCCGCGTCTGTAATCCCGCATAAGTAGGTAAGTAGGTATAAAATATTTAGTCCCGTATGCGTTGCAGGGGACGATTGAACGACGATCTTTACGAGCGCCATCGCCTTGATTAAAAAAACTGTGCTTTGGGAGTTTGAGATGGCTGGGACATGAAGTACGAATAAACTCCAGCCCGATCAGAATCTTCGACTCACATTCCCTCACACTCGCTTACTGCTGCTCTTCTTGGCTATACCAAATGTCGTATGTTTTTGCGTAAACCATGCTATAGTTGAGTAGGGCTTCATCTAGCGAATAGCGGGTCGCGTTGTGTAGATTTTGTTGGTAGACCAAGGCATTTCATTGGGAATAACACCTGCAGTGATTTGTTTTGGAAAGCTGACGTCAGGATTTACACGGTACGGCCCAGCTTTAATACAAAGAACGCAGTTGAGTAGGAAAGCACTCTCGCATTTAAAATATATCTTAAAAAAGATCCTTACCATCCCAGTTCTTCGGTATGATGGTATTTTCGAATGAAATAAACTGCAAGTATTAAACGGTCCCAATTACGTATTAAGAGTAACAGCTGCACACTGAATTGATTCAAACAAATTCCGCATATTCAGAAGAATCCTTGATGAAAAGGACCTTAACACCCACCTGGTGTACAAAGCGGAAAACAGTCAAAAGTTCTCGTTAAGCGTCATCTAAAATAGAGTCACTCCTTGGTAAAGAATGATTTATGAAGTAATTTGGAAAATCTTTGTCCAGAACTCCCACCCATATCCATAAATAAAGATCTTAAAGATGCTACCATGCACTGCGACGCTATCAAATGCAAACTGCAATGTATCTTTAAATCGAAAATGTCGAAATAAAGATAAATCTCCTGGAATATTGTGCCGAGAAAAAAGAAGATGTCAAGCGCTGTTCCATTGCCCGCTCTGTACTCGTAGGTACTTGCTTATATTTATAGGACTCGTCTCCTGCTTGCATATACAAACAACCCCCGAGGACAGGGAGATGCTCCATTTCAATTCCTTAGTTATTGTCATTTGACAAGGGTTTGGCTGGCGGCGACGACGCGACGAAAAGATGGCTGAATGCAATTAAGTCCGTTCGCCTTTCTCATTTTGCCACCATTTCTCTATTGACTCAATTGAGTTTTCCCATAAATTTCCTTCGAAACGTTTGTGTCTGTTTATCTAGGTTTTTGTTTTTTTTTTTGTTATTTTTGCTGTCCCGATTGAGTCGTCTTCCTAGCTAGCTAGCTATTTGTTTTTGCCGACTCTCCTCTGAAGGAAAGGAAAAAGGCATTTACATAAGTACAGAAGTTCTTGCAGATGGCTCCGGATTCTTTATTTCAATTTTAAATTGATATAAATAGATGGCTAAAGGGGGTGACATTATTCACTCGAATGAGCCCTTAAGTTACTGTGATTCCGTTTTCCACGATGGAAAAGCATCATCCCCGATGCAGTTGTTGAATTGATGTGCCATTCTAAGAGATTAATACGAGAAAATTTAAAATATGCGAAAGAGTTATTTTGAGATAGTCTTCCTTCTCGTCCTTCTCCGTGGGAGGAAGAATTTTATGAATTGAATTCAGGGCAAATGGGATTTCAACATAACGACACGTCAGATATCTTCCTATAATTTGTACCTTGCGTAACGTAAGGTAGTTTGATCCTTACACCCACTGCCGGTAAGTGATAAAAATAAATTCTATGGGTAAAAGTTTCCATCGCAGCAGAAATGGTGGTAGGAAACCACCACGTGCTGTACCTATCTGCGTATCTAAAAAAAGAACCATCACCCAAATGCCTTACCACGTGCATCAAGCATCAACGTAATGGCAGTGTTCACAATCTGGAGATAATCTTGTTAACATTGTATGTCGACTGTTCAAGGGCTTGGGTAAACATCATCCGGAAAATAATTGACGAGCTACGATACCACATCGACAGTGAAAACGGCAAAGGACCAACATGGCGCGAACAGCTCCATCTCCAGCTTCAGCTTCGGCTCCACCGATATTCCATCAGATGTGAATGACACGTCCTTACGCATCCATTCTGTAGTTAGGCAGGTAGGTAGGTACACAACATTTCGGATTCGTTCGCATTCGATAAATGAATGTGGCACTGGCACTGGGACTGGGACTGGGACATATCATATCATGGATAGACGGTAAGTTCAATCAACTGGTGTACATGGCTATGTGTGTAGGTACCTACCAGACGGCCATGTTGTTGATGCCTTCAACGCGGATGTGAATATAGTCAGAGAGAATAATGATCGCAAAACTGTCATGCTGACGTTGTCTTATCACAGAATCCTCGCATCGTTTGTCGTTGTTTGCGCGTTAATTTGAGGTTCAGTTGAACGCTAATTGGAGTCTCTGGTACGCGAAAATGTTAAGGGCTTTGAGATTATCAGAGGTGAGCTGTGCCACCAAATTTGGAATATTTCACGGACCATGCGTATCGATTTAAGTGGTTCCTAATCGATGTGCAAATGGTCTTACATGGTGATTTGCATACGGACAATGGTCTATGCTCTACGTTGGACGTTCTAGATTGACATTTACATGAAATATATCTACATCGCCTTTGAAGGTAACATTTTCGCTATTGATTCCTCTCTCCATTTCAAGCTATTGCAATATAAATAAAGAAAATTAATTCATGGAGTTCCTTGTTCTATTTGCGCCTAAAAATTAATCACATTTTTACTCAAACCCTAGATAACGCCTAAAACGTTGCTTCGATAACTAGTAAATTTTCTTTTTAGCAAAAGAAAGATAGGTAACGGGTGATCCAACTAGAGATGCTTTTTTCAATAGACTTTTTTGACAGATCACGTGTGAGTCGTGTCATGCTGTCATGTTATTTTTGTTTAGTATTGTTTGGCATTTCATAATGGAAAGACTTACGCGTGAACAACGTTTACAAATTGTTCAACTTTATTATGAAAATTCACGTTCTGTGAGGAATGTGTTTCGTGCACTTCGCTCAACTTATGGTCAACATAATCGGCCTACTGAGCGTACTATTCGCAACACCATCACCCATTTTGAGACCCACCATTCATTATTGGATAATATTCGACCGAATAGACCACGTCCAGCACGCTGTGAAGAAAATATAGCGGCCGTAGCTGAGAGTGTACACGAAGACCGTAGTGAGCCGATTCGGCGCCGTTCGCAGCAACTCGGACTGACGTATGGAACGACTTGGCGCATTTTACGTCAAGATCTTAAATTGAAAGCGTACAAAATACAGCTTGTGCAACAACTGAAGCCGCTCGACCTTCCCAAGCGACATCGCTTCGCTCTATGGGCTCTTGAAAAGTTCCAAGAAGATCCGACGTTTTCGAGGCAGATTTTGTTTAGCGATGAGACCCATTTCTGGCTCAATGGGTATGTAAACAAACAAAATTGCCGCATTTGGGATGAAGAGCAAACTGAAGAGATTGAAGAACTGCCACTTCATCCAGAAAAAACAACGGTTTGGTGTGGTTTGTGGGCCGGTGGAATCATCGGTCCATATTTCTTTAAAAATTATGCCGGTGCGAACGTAACCGTCAATGGCGACCGTTATCGTGCCATGATAACCGACTATTTGATGCCTGAAATTGAAGCTCGTGATCTCGGCGACATTTGGTTTCAGCAAGACGGCGCCACTTCCCACACATCGCATCAATCAATGGACTTATTGAGAGAACATTTCGGTGAGCACATAATTTCACGTTTTGGGCCGGTCGATTGGCCACCAAGATCGTGTGATATCACACCGTTAGACTTTTTCCTGTGGGGATATGTGAAGTCAAAAGCTTATGCCGACAAACCCGCTTCGATTCAGGCCTTGGAGGAAAACATCACGCGTGTCATTCGCCAGTTACCAGTCGAAATGCTCGAACGAGTGATCGAAAATTGGACTCAACGGATGGGCAATCTGCGACGTAGCAACGGCCAACATTTGATAGACATAATGTTCAAAAAATAAATGCCAAAGAATGTTCTTTCAAATGATAATAAACATTCTCCATTAAATTTGAATTTTCTGTGTTTTTTTCTTTAAAAATGTAGGGAACCTCGAAATGGATCACCCTTTACATGTACGACTTTTTTAGCTTATCTTTCTTTATCTTGTTGGTTTTTTCTTGTTCCAATATCTTTAATTTATAGCTATCAAAATACGTAGGCTATTTTTCAATTTATTGTTTTGTTTTTCAAGTAAGTTACTTTGTGAAAAATTATAAAAAGAAAAATACAAATTGCTTACGGTGTGGAAAGAGCAAAAGACATTTTCGTTTGTACCTCACTTTTTTCCGAATTCTGAGATGGGTTTGAAATTGTTGAAGGGTTACAGTACATTTTTTTTTGCATTCGAATGAATTCTTATGCTTTATAACGGACGCATAAATTGCACGTTTATCTTCGAATGGATATTTGTTTTGCTGGCTATCTTATTGGAATGTGTCAAGAATAAACAAGAAAATAAACACGTTCAACACATATTTGAGGAAAATATTTAGGGACTCGACATCTTATGAAATTTCGTAATATTTTTTTTAAATTATTTCTTTCTATACTAAATATGGCAAAATCAGATTTTGCACCGCAAAACTAAAAAAAAATATCACACGTTTTGCGACTGGGCAAGGTTCTGCACCATATAGAAGGACCGTTTTGACCGGTTTCTTCTTGATTTTCCAATTGTTGGCTCAAAGACATAAGTCCGCTGGACAAACTTCCTCGCTTGGTAGTCCATAAGCCGCAATTTTTATATTCCGACCAAGAATGTTTTGATGTTGTTTTGTTCTCATTAATAGCCAGTCCCGTTCTGGTTGCGGCTGACTCAATGGAAGAACACCTTCTGAACTACATACATCGCCGGGAGGGTTTTGCAAAAAAGGCCAAAATAATTTTGGCGTAATATTTTTGGAAAAAACGACAAAAATTAAAAAGGAAATTACGCCAAATCTTCGGAAAAAGACCCAAAAAGTAATATGGAAGTTACTTCGGATAAATCTTTTTTTTTTGGCATAATTTACAAACTTAATGTGGAAATTGAGCCCAAAACTCCTTGTAGAATAAATTACCTGCACCGAAACTTTTTGGTTTTTTTTCCTTTTCAATTTAGAAAAAATTGATAAGAGGTGCCAAATTTGTATGAGAAAAAAATGTTGATAAGAATTTAAAAATGCGACTTTTTCAGTTAAACCCATGCACTGCTTAGTTATTTTGTTTATTCAGCTGCGAAATAGAGTAGGATTTCGGTCTTCCTATTATGATTATTATTATAACTAGCTTTAGTTATAATAGCCTTGTAGACTGGGACATTTACAAGGCTAATCAGCGTAGGTTCAAGTGCTAAACACTAAAGCACTACGGAATCAGCAAAGCTCATAAAAATTCTGTCCAGGAACCCGCTGTTCCTGGATACTTGAAACACAATAATGAAAACTGGACCACATCCAGCAAGGAAACTCTCATTCTCTTATTACAAACTCACTTTCCAAGATGTATACCGAGTGAAAGTAGTAACCAGGCTACGTATAGCGTCTCATTAGCTGCATTGCCAGTCCCGGAATGTGCTATTACGAATAAAAAGATAATCTGGGCAAAAGAAAGCTTCAGTCCCTTCAAATCTCCTGGAGGTGAGGACATATTTCCAATTATGCTACAGAAATCTAAGGCCGTAATTTTAACGATTCTCAAAAGACTATTCATAAGAAGTCTTGAACTAAGCTACATTCCAAAAGCGTGGGCGTAAGTTGAAGGTTGTCTTCATTTCCATAAGTCTAACATCATTCGTCCTGAAAACCCTTGAAAACTAATGAATATCTAATATCTATATTCTTGACAGATTTGATAATAGTGCACTTTCTACATCTCAGCATGCATATATTAAGGGCAGAGGGGTGGAAACCGAACTCCATGAAGTAGTCAGCACTATAGACAAATCATTAAATTTATTTTTTAGACATTGCAGGACATTCAACAGTGTTCAAATATGCGCAGTAAATAGAACATTGCAAGATTCCAACGTTGATAGTACTATCACTAACGTGATCATTAATCTACTAAGCGAAAGGAATATATATGCCAACCTTGGTGACGCTGACCTAAGAGTCACAGCATCCAGAGGAACACCCCAGGGAGGTGTCATCTCTCCACTACTATGGGTCCTCGACATCAGTGAAATACAGAGCGGTTAAAGTAATTGCTTACGCAGACGATGTTGTGTTGTTTGCGTTCAAATTGTTATGAACTGTAAGCGAACTATTAGAAAACTCACTACGGACACTTGGATCTATACTTGCACGAATCAGCTGCCATCAGAGCGCCTTGAGAATCAGCCAAATAGTCCGCTGGAACATAGTTCTCGCGGGACACGCACAGATTCTAAAACTGTATATAGGAAACAAAGCTCCAAGTACATGATTCCCTATATGAATTTTGACAAACCATACACCCGCTCCTTTCCGAGCAGGGAGGAATGGAAAACGAAGGCCCGTACTATATAAGGTATGTCTTTGCTGGGTTCCTGGACACAGCGACATAACTGGCAATGAGATGGCCGACGAGCTAGCAAGAAAAGGATCCGAAATGGATCGCGACCTGGCACTTCAGTCGATCAAACTACCACTCTGCGACCTAAGAGAACGAGTGGAATACAAGATCAGAATGAAAGCCAACAATAGGTGGAAATCACTAACCACCCGTGAGATATCACGAAAGCTATACCAGACTATATATAATAAGAACCGAACCAAAAGAGTCCTGCAGTACGAAATAGCGTCGCTGCCCAAGCTGCTCCGTGCTTTAACTGGTCATAATTTTCTGAGAAGCCACATGATGAAACTATATCTCAAGAATGACGATTTATAGAGGCTGCGGCGATGAAGAGTGACACGAGGACACCCCTCACTATCTCTGTCACTGCCCGAATCTGTGTCACTTGAGGAACCGAAAATTTGAAAGTTTCTTTTTCCAAGAGATGGAGGAAATGTCAGATGTCCCACTCTCCAATCTTTGCAGGTTTTTGGAGACATCGGTATGGCTTGATAAAATTTAGTAACCACGAGTGGAGAGAAAGAACCTTAAAGAAGGCCACAACACCGGCGTATACACAAGGACCTAAGTGTGGCAGAAAAAAAAACGATTCTTTCATGCCAACCCACCTAAGCATTATAACTAGATAAATGACCTATTTTTACTATCCAGTTAGAATGTCGGTAACCAAAATAACCCCCCAGGGGGGAGTCATATCACCACTCTTTTGGGTACCTACTGGTTATTAATTACATCCTCAAAAAGCTTAAGAAAATCGGTATAAGGGCCACGGCATATGCAGATGACGTGGTCATAATAGTGCAGGGAAAATATTCAAACACCTTTATTAAGGAAATGGAGGTCACTTTGAAGACGATCAGTAACTGAGCAGAAAAGCTGTGGTGTCAATGGAAGGTCTTCCAAAACGGAACTGGCTCTTTTTATCATGGAATTCAAGGCAAACCAAGCCTAATGGAGTGGAATTGTCCCTTTCGGACAGTGCAAAGTATCTAGGCGTAATTTTGGACAAGAAACTGAAATGGAATTTTAATTAAGGGAAAGAATAAAAAAAGCGTACGTATAATGCTCTTTTTATCTGCGAAAGAACGATGGAAAAAAATTGGGGCTGAAAACCTGCTTTAGTGCACTGTCTATATGCGTTAGTCGTAAGGCCCGTACCTACATACAGGTCACTAGTATGGTGGAAACAACCAGAAAGAAAACGATATACGAACGGCCAGTATACGGCACCCACCCAACATCAGCTCTGGATACCCTTCTGCATCTTACACCGCTTGAACACCAGATCAAAAAAGTTTCTGGTGTACAGTGCTGTACGACTCACTAATTTCGGACTCTTCAGGAGTAATAGTTTTGGAAATGGTATGATCCTAGCGGAGCTACTCCCAGGCGATCCAATTATAACAGATAAAATAAATTCCTTTGTCGACTTTGACATTCCATATGACATAATATATCCGGAGAGGAAGGATTGGAAGGACCAGGTGCTGGTGTCTTCTCAAAGAATCCAGGGCTGAAAGTGTTTATACGATAGCAGTGTCTTTCAATCAGAGGTTCTGGCAGTTCTCAGGGCGGCAAAGCTAATGCAGATGATGCCAGATGCCAGGCAGCACTCAAGGCAATGGAATCAACCAACATCTATTCTGATACGGTTAGGAGCTGTCGCTCAACGCTTAGATAAGGCATTATGCAGTCAGAACCAAGTGAGTGAGACTGTGCTGCGTGCCAGGATACTTCCGTATTAAGGGCTACTTATTGACAGTGAGGTTGTAGACATCAAACCCCCCCTTTGCATTATAAAGGGCATGATTGGGGAAAATCCCATTAGGTCGGCCAATCTAAAGCGGAAAAGTCTTGAGGGACACAGGTATCTAAGGCTCTATGGCCACTTTTCGATAGTAAAAGATCTATAGTGTTAATAAAACTCAGCAAGGTTGAGCTTAGAACATTAACAGAATTTCTGACAGGGCACTGTCCCCTGCGGAAACATGCAAAGAGGCTCGGATTATCGTATACAGGTATCTGTAGATACTGCCGAGATCTGCATGCTGCCAAGGACATGACACATTTACTGTGTGAATGTGAGGCAATAACGCGCAGTCGAAGGAAATTCTTGGGGAAATACTTCTTCGAAAACTTAGAGGAAATAAATGGCAAGGACTAAGGGCCTCTTAGCTCTCTGCAGGGAAATTGGTTGCTTTGAATTCAGCTGTCTGCCCCAGGGATCGCGATGGGTCAGTTTTGGGGCCTAGTGTAGTGTGATGGATTTTGTTAACACCACACCTGTTTCACATAGCCTAACCTACCTATGCATACCATTTTTTATTTTGCCTCATAATGGGAGAAATTACAACGATGGTCTTGGGCCAGTTTTTTGCATGGTTTGTTTCATGTGGGAATGGCAAATGCAAAGAGTGCCTTCAAGGTGGGCAATATCGAACGTTATTTGTTCTCCAAAAAATTAAATTTTAAGAAAGATGATTCACATTTTGTATGTCGATCCAAACATAGTAGCAATTTCCATACATTCTTGGAACATATTTACTCCAAAATTGACAAGTGGATGCAGCTTTATACATTTCTTCTTTATACTTTATCTTCTTCCAAGTCAAATATTTCCATTTGAAGTGAAGGCATTGAAAGACTGGACAACTTTAAAGGCAAGTAGGTCAATTCTGCCGCTTCCCCATTTCTGCAAAAGCCTTGGGAATCGTGCAAAAAATTCGTTTCTAAGATCGGACAGAAATCTTAAAAATATTTCATTGTCAGAGTTCTTCGAGATCTTCAATATCTTTTTTAAAAATGTCCGCCTTGCTCACATACATATTAATCACACATTCATTTTCCATTTCCTTGTAACTGAGTGTTGAGCGCAGATAAAAATGTATCGCATTACCCTCTTTTGTTATGAACTTCAAGTGCTTCCCTGCTTCCTTCCAAGTTTTGAAAGAAGGAGATAATTTGTTTATTTTTTAGCCAGAAACGTTCCATAAATTGACCTTTACTCAACCAACCAACCACGTTTGTTTTGCAATAAGTCAGAATAAGCCGAAACACATTCAAAATCAAAGAAATTCATTGAGCTGTCGGTGCTTCTTCAGCAAAACGATATCTCATAAAATTAATCAACTTGACCAAGCTGCCCATTACTTCCATCAGTGTGTTTTTCCACAAGGGTCTGGCTGATGAATCATGCCCTAATAAGATATTAGATCTGCATTCTTATCTCTGATTCTCTTTACTAATCATTTTTCTTTGCGCATCATTACTGGGGCCCCGTCAATATTTGGCGGACCAAGGTTCGACCCTCCGCGGTATAGAAATGGCGCGCGATCCAAATGTTGCTGACCGTCGGTATAAACCAAAGGTCCTAGAGAATGTCGAGAATGTTGTTAACAACGTTTTTCGTTTCTTCTCTTACGTTACATATTTTGCTCTAACATAACCCCTTTTCTTCATTAATTGTATAAAATAATTAACAAGTAAACATTTATTTATTACAAACTGATTTCCTTCTAATTTAAATTTTAAATTTCTTATTTATCTCCAGCCTATTACGAAATGTCGCACTTCCTTTATTAAGGTATGAAAATCAATAATGTCGCCCCACAGCATAGGCGCTTTAACTCGGGCTACAATTAGCCTCGATTCTACATCTACCCGCCATCTATATCTAGAGTCTAGATGGCGCTATTTTTTAAGTATGACTTTGATTTATGTCACTATTATGGCTCTTATGTTTCGATTACGGTTTCCGAGTAATTTTGGATCCGACGGAAACTCAGAAAATTGACTTCGCTAATATTATATGGAGGATGCTAGATACTTAGGACATTTCCTTAACTTTTACAAACACCAATTAAATTAGTCCGGATCCAGCGTTAGCACGTGGCCGATTTGACTATTTCTAGAGCGCAACATTACTTTCATGGGAACCTAGCACTGCGAGACGGCCTTCCGCTTGGAAGCCTATGCTATCCTACAGTTTGTCCTAGGGAAAACAGGTGTTATGTCTGCCGGCGTACAGACAAAGATAACTTAATTAACCGAATAGGTATCGGTTAGTAGTAGCCGCATTTTTTGCTACTAGCGCGTAAGTTCGTGCTCTGACAGGCCACAACCAGGTTTTTCATGGGAAGTAAATTTACTAAGCTTAAGCAATATAATTAACTGCAAAGTTTTTGAAGAAGGCGAAGATACCGCGGACCATTTCTTCTCTGAATGTCCTGTCTTTGCTTGATTTAGGTTTCAGGCTTAAGAGGCTAAACATCTAAGATCCTTATCCTGCAATGCCAGATGTTTTAAAGCGCTTTGACTGTACCGATGATTTTTCTCCTGATGGACCAACAAGCGATAAGTTCCGTTTGAACTTCCAAAAAACTACGCCCCTATTATAAAAGCTCATGTCCGGTGCTTAGTCATAGGTTCTAGAAAGCCTTAGGTTAAGTTAGGTAAAAATCGGGGTGGTATTGTCATCATTTCATTTTTCGTTAGACAGTTAAACGGGCCGAACTCGATCCTTAGGAAAGCCGTTGAATTTGAATTCAAAGAGCAGAAAAACTTAAACGATTTCACTGGTGAAACATCAAATTTCTTTGCTTAACCCAAGATTGGCTTTAAAGTTTGTGCTGTCTAGGATATGTCTCTGCTTGCAAAAGTCTGCAGATTACCGTAGAATCTCCATATGTCCGTATCTAACAATATGAATCTCTTTGAGATAGTATCCTGTTAGGATTCCTATTATTGCCCCAAGCTTATCCCTGCTGAATTCTAGATCTCTTGCCCTCGAAAAGTGACCAAACAGCCCTAAACACCCCGTTTCCTTCAATACTTGACCAGCTCAGGTTGACAGTCCTTATGTTTTTCTTACTATGGCAGTGGTGAGGTTTGATACCAGCAATCTTACTACAGCAGTCCCTCGATAATGTGAACCAATTAAAACAAGGCGTTTTCGGATTTTAGAGGGATTCACATTACTGAAACTTCTTTTTAGTTCTAATAAACTGATTGAAACAACTTTCGTATACTATCTCACTGCTGAGCTTCAATATTTATTAAGTTCAGAAGACATAAATAAATAATATTTCAAAAAGTAAAAAAATAAAAAATATTTCAATCGGCTCGGTATCAACTCTTTTTAAAATGATTAGTTATTTTGGACTGTCGAATAGCTGGGCTTGATCTTTCTATTGCTACTGCCCTTAACTTTCGTAAGCTGGAGATCGTTTCTGCGTCCAAGGAGCAGTTGGAGTGACTTCGTCGCTTTCATAACCTGAAATGTCTTCATTTGGTTCAGGTCCAGTGCCTTCTGTTGTGTTCTGTATCTATAATTCCAAGGGGATCATTAATTTCTTGCAACTCGCTTTGAAGCAGAGTTTCGGGCAGCTGCTCCCAAGATATTTGTAGGTTCATTACAGCATGTCTTAAGGTTCATTTTTTTTATCCCTGTAGCAATGTCTTCACTTTCCGTTGCAATAATTTCAGTAAGCAATCTTTTTTAACTTTGTTAGTATACATTAGTATACTAAGAGAAAGTTATTGGGATATTGGGGAAATTTCGAAGTCAAACTGAGTATAAGGGGCGATATTACGACTATAGAGAAGTCCAAAAAAGTGCGTCCGCCAATGTCGTCCGTCGGTCTGTCAGTCTGTCCTGGCGCCGTGTGACGACGGATTTGCTTCAAAGTTCGTATATAAGGTTTTTGGGGTCACATCTCGGGGCATCTTTTTATTTTTTGCTTTATCTTTTGAAATAACGGCACCTGCCAAAGAATTTTTAAGCGTCTGCTAAATAAGTTTTTTTTTTCGAAAATGCTCTAAAAAAAAACTTTGAATATTTTCTCAAATTTATTTTTTTATTTGAAAGTACAATCCTTCCGGTTAATAATGGAAAATAATTTCATTCAAATGGCTGCCTCGGCTGGCCATGCAGTAGCCTACACGATCGGTCCAATTATTAAGCACATTATCGATTGTGTGCAGCTGTATTTCACCAATGGCTTCACGAATATTGTCCTTTAAAGCGTCAATTGTATCTGGCATGTCGGCGTAACACTTATCTTTTACGGCACCCCACAAATAATAGTCCAACGGTGTCAAATCGCAGCTCCGCGATGGCCAAACGACATCAGCTCTGCGGCTGATAATGCGATCTTCAAAAACAGGGCGCAAAACATCGAGTGTAGCTTCGGGCTGTGTGGCATGTAACGCCGTCCTGTTGAAACCAAATGTTGCCAATATCCTCCTCTTCAATTTTTGTGAACAAGAATTCGTTCAACATGGCCCGATAACGATCGCCATTGACTGTAACGGCAACTCCTTGTTGTTGCTCAAGTTGTTATTGTTGTTGTTGTTCGTTGTTCAAGCGTATACACAACCATATTCGTTCAGCGGAAGGATAAAACTAATTATCTGTCAAATCAGACATGAGGTAAGTGATACCATTCGCGAAATAAGCACTAGTTGAAAAAAAAAACGTTAGATGGCGGACCCTTTACTATAAATTCTAACAAATCTGCATACTTAGATTTTTTAAATTTTTTTTCTTATAACGATTTTCTTAAATTTAAATTAAATAAGTTTTCTCAAAAACGGCTCTACCGATTTTGATAATTTTTTGCATTTCGAACAGCAATGTTAAAAGCGTCCAATGTGCGAAATTACATCGAAATCGTATGTGCCATTTTTGAGAAAATCAAATTTTTTAAAACCTAAAAAGTGATTTTAATAAATTTCTCACTACTAATTTTCGAATGACATTTTGGTCATGGGTTGGCAGTGACGTTTGGGGGAAAAAACAAAACTGTAATGTCACCATCAGAGCTTGTTAGCTTTTTTTTTATTGCAGTAGCAAGTGGCTTTGTCAAGAAGCAACAGTGCTTTTTTGACAAATTATTTTCGCTTAGGTATCGTTTAGGGGACATCTCTCGAATTGTTTTATGGACTTTTTTAATAAATGGATCAACTGCACTTTTATTACATGACAATTTTTCACCGCATATTTTAAATGTTCTCACTCCATGCCTCGGCCTAAATTTGTATACCCAACCTTGACTAGCTCAGAAATTCTGACCTTCTTTGAATCGCAGATTGAAGTGGTTTGCTTTTCGGCAGCGTAAATCTGTTGAAACTGGTACATGGTTCTCTCTTTGCTTTTTCAACCACTCGAACAATGCATTTTCCATTTTACGCATTTCAGATTTCCTTAGCGTCTTCCTCTTTCCTGGTTTTTTTCGTTCATTCGGTTTTTTGGAAATGATCCAACAGCTTCTTCGAATTTAATTTTATTCCAGTAATTGTTGACCACGACACAACATATTTTTCAGCTTATGCAAATCCAGAATGTCCGGCATTCAGTTAACTTGAAATTGTACACTTATCTATTACCGATAAAAATCGATGGACGATCGATGGAAGCATAAGAATGAAAAATGTACCTACACAGCTGGCAGGAGACAATCTCTGGACTGCAGCTGCAGTATGTCTAGACAAATAACAGTTAGTTAGTCCATAATATCGCTCGAAAAAGTAACCAAAGAAAAAAGACAAAAATAAAAACTTTTACAAAAGAAATTCACAGTTTAGAGTTCGAAAATTTTTGAAGTTCACATTATAGGGATGACAATGTAAAGTTTTGGCGGTTCACATTTTAGAGAAACACACATTATCGGTGATTCGCATTATCGAGGGACTACGGTATCACCAAGTGGCTCTCTGTTCATTTTCTTCACCCGATTTTGACTGCATAATGCTTTGAGCCACAGCGCGTGACTATATCAAAATTGATGTTGATTCATCCCATTGGCGTAAGTGCAGCATGGCGTTCCGGATACCGATCTCATCTGCTTTAGCTCATCCGCTCTAAGGACAGCCAGAACTTCGGATTTGAAGATACTGCTTGTGTGCGGTTGACTTATAGATAGTCTATCTTCTCAGAAGATACCAGAACCTGTTCCTTTCTCTATTTTCGAACCATCTGTGAAAATTGCCATTTCGTTCGACCTGATTATTCCATTTCTTTTGCAATCCTCGCTCTTCGGATATATTACATCAAAAGGAATGTCGAAGTCGAACATGGACGGAATTTCATCCGTTCATCCAGGATTACCTGGCAGTATCTCCTTATAGTTTTCACAATATTTTGAAATGAAAATTGCAAGGAAAATATGAATAATAAAAGAAATGGTTTGCCATTTTGGTTCAAAATTCTCGAATTTTCAAAAAAATTTAAATTTATCCCAAACTTTTGCGAAACGATTTCGGCACCCGAATACAATTTAAATTCAATTTATAACGTTCTGATTGGTGACGCCCCATACATTATGCAGCAACATTCCCCTATACATAGATACCATTTACTAGTCATTCAAATTGTCTAAGCGAGCCGAGCCATCCTTCTGATATTTGCAAAACGTAATTTACATAACCTGCCACATTGGGCACACCCTTCCGCATATATGTTGAATGTATAATTCATATCTGCTGCGGCCGCATTCACCGAGCAAAGAGTATAGATGGTGTGCTATTAATCAAAATGCCACTGAACATTGTGTGCGTGGTGTTGTAAAATAGCAAAGTATCAGTGCGCCTCCTTAATCCCTTTTACCCGCGATCAATCCCAGCAAACGCAGAAGTACGGAAATAACCGGTGAAATATGTACGTAATAGAAGTACTTTCTTTCCCCTGAAAAGGGATAGGCAGCTGGGATAAAATTCAGCTATATACCTGCTGTACATAAGAATACGTGAAGCACACATATTGGAAAAAACTACTGTCTAGAAGTACCAATATTTGTACTTCTAAGAAGTACTTCTAAAGTACTGCTGTGGAAGTAGTTTAGCAGTAGTGCTGTAGAGCTGCTCCATGTAAGAACAAGTAATTTATGTTTCCACTGAAAAAATAGGCACCTTCATAAAAGCAATACGTAATAAAACAAAGAAATTTTCATTAAATTCATTTAATTAATTAAATTTATTAAAAATAAAATAAAATAAGCATAAACACATAAATAATAATAATAAAATTAGTACACTATTTTATTGTTTTCTTCTTTTATAGAAGCGATTGTGGGCATTTAGAATGCATTTGCGTATTTCCCTTTCAAATCTCTCTTGCCCGAGAAGTCTACCACAAGCATCTGAAATGAAATTTAGGAATTAGAAAATAGTTCTTTTTGGTTTCAAAAATTTAACTACATACCAAACAGTATCTTTTTGTACAGATACAAAGCATTTAGCGATTTCTTCCGCGCTCGTCCATCTAAGTTAAGTCTGCATAAAAAATGTCTGTAGCCAGGAAGCGAAAAACATTTTCTAACTTGCAACTATATTTCCTAAAAGTTTTGTGTTAGTATCTTCCTAGTTACTTCTTAGCTTTAAATAAGTTTTTAATATTTTACCAATTTTTCCGCAAACTCAGCGTCTTTAAGCCGAAGTTCTAGGTCACTCATTTGGGATACATTATTTATTGGAAATATTGTTCCAATTTCGATACTGCAGCCATCATTTTCTTCTCCAGTAAAATTGAGAACCACTTTCGGAGATTTATTTTCAATGTTGGTTCTATTTCTGAAATAGAACTTGATGACATTTCAACGTCAATTAAAGCATTTGCTTCTGTCTCCAAAAGTGGCACGCCCTGCTCTATACTGCCACCGCTACAACTCGCCTCTTCATTATCTACACTTTCTACACTACAGACAAACTTGTCTAATTGTTTATAACGCGACACATTATTTCTAAAAATTTGCGATTCTTTACTCATTTGATTTGCAAATGTCTTTTTATTCATTTTTTTTTTAAATTTCACTTACCGATTATAGTTCAAACTTCACTAACCGAATACAAAATTTCAACTGACTCGAATCCTTTTCAAAATCGCTTTGATATTTTAAATATTGTCACGGTCGATTCTACTTGTCTAGACATCGATAAGTTTTTGCACATGGATTTTGTTTTGAGGGTGATAAGGAAAAAACAAGAAAAAATGTGGGCAATTAAAAGTGATCTTACTGAGTTTTATTAGGGTCAAAAAACTACTTCCTCGGAGTACATATTTCACCGGTTATATCCGTACTTCCACGGAAGTAGATTAGCTGAACATACTAATACTGAAAGAGAACGCAAACACATTCACAAAACAAATTTCTTTGTGGTAGTGCTTTCGAGGAAACTACTGAATTTTGGTTTGCAGGGATCTACGACTTTGACTATTTGCACGCGCCTGGGTGTGTGTGTGTTTTTTTTTTTTTTTTTTTTGTAATCCCTCCAACCAAACACTCACCTTTGGGAGTTACCTCCTGTTAAATCCCTTATCCAATAAATATCGTGTGAAATCCAACAACCGCAGCCCCACACCTTTATCTAAACTAGGTGCACAAGTGGGTCTAATAAAATAAAAAAAAAAAACAGCCCCCTGAAATATGTAAACTGCCCGCCACAAAAGGTGTAACGTTAGCTTACTCTCAAAATTGATTGCATGGCCGAGTTCAAGCCCATTACAAAAGTGGCTATAAAAAAAAACACACACACACACAAACCAAATGAAAAGTTCAAAAACTCATTCAATTCAACACGAACGAAACCCTCTACGTGGGTGAAAATGAAAATGGAAATAAATTTTCAATAGATGTCTGTACATAACTCACTACTCGGCTTTGCCAATACATAGTACCTACTCTTGTTCTGGTGTGTCCACTGCCGGGCGAAATTCCTTTGTGATTCGAAGGGCAATGCTCCGTTGAACTTGTCGTGTTAAAATATTTACGAGACAATTTCAGAGGCGGCTGGAGCAAGCTGCGAAACCAGGGAATCTGAGAAATTCCAATTGGAATCAGCGTAAAATATTTTAAAATAGGTTTCTAATGGAGAGAGAGAGAGAGAGAGGACTACGCGTACCTTACCTTACCTTGCGTTTAAGGACTTAAGTGGAAATACAGCAGCAGCGTCGCGGTTGCCTTACAATGCTCCATCCCACCTTTATACGAGGGGACTGTTGGTACTAGAAGCTCGTGTGTGGGAAATTCAATTATCCGAAAGTGGTTTTTGAAGTGAATTACAATTAAGTTTGAATGTTCTATGACGAATTTAATTATGACTTTCAGTTGGTTCTGCTCTTCGTATAATGAAGTTCCGATGAAATTAAGCTTTGCAGTAAAATAAAATGTTCTAAAGGTGCAGATAAGTAGGTACGGTACGGTACGTTACGGTACTTGCGCTCGCAGCGAACACAATACAAATGTGGAGAATAGGGATAACAGCTTTTTCGAAGTTTTAATCTTCTGTGGAATATACGAATTTACCTGTTCAAGGTGTCCTAAGGAACTTTAAATATTCGACCCTATAATGCTCCAGATCCCTTTACGATGGGGCCTTGAAAAACATCAAAGAAAGGTTGGGTTGGGCTTACGGGTCGCCAGAACAGGTCTGTCCTGCTATGATACACTTAGGACCTCGTGGATCTCTTTTGATGCCACTGCTAGTGGTAAAAATGTTTTTTTTTTTTTTGTCTTATAATATACGTGCACTAAAGGGATTTTGGATACCCTTATAATGAAGTAACACTGTGCGGGCATTAGGAAAATGGAGAAACCGATGCACGTTGGTTTTAAATTTTTGTAAACTATAATGCAGAGGAAAAACAGAGCGTGGTAGAGCATTCCACATTCGCGTTGTACAGTTAAGAAATTCACTGTACGTCCGAAAACAGGCTTGAGGGTAAACTGATGTGCATTGCTAGCATGGCGAGTATTGCGGTTGAATTGCTGTAGGGGTGGAATGCAACTGGCTATTTCATTTGGGCACTTGTAGTGGAAATACCGATTAAACAAAGACAAGCAGGAGACATTACGACGATGACTAAGAGCGTCAAGTGATTTCATGATGTCTCGATCGCCAATAAGTTTTACCGCACGTTTTTGGATCCTGTCAAGTAGCTCCAAATATGTAATTGGTGCACCTGACCAGATATGAGCGTTGTACTCACGTTTTGGGCGAATAAACGCCTTGTAGATTCTAGGCAGATCAGAAGGAGTGAAATATTTCTTACATCGCTTAAGGAAGCCAAGACATTTCGCAGCGTTCTTAGCGACATCGAATATGTGGTCATTCCAACGGAGGTTGTCATTAACACACATACCGAGAATGGAAAGTCGTTCGGTTTCAGCGATGCAAGTGCCATTCATGGATAATGGCCGAGAATTAGGGTTTCGCTTCAATGACAGCAGACAGCATTGCGTTTTGGAAGGATTAAATTCCACACTGCTGCCGTTCCAGTTCAACGCCCGAAGATGAGGGGCGTTGCCCAGGTAACGAATATGTAAAGCTGACGGTACTGTCATCAGCAAAGGAATGGATTGGATTAGAAGTGACAGACAGGAGGTCATTGATAAAAATGAGAAAGAGAGTCGGAGACAAAACAGCGCCTTCAGGGACACCAGCATTTATTTGGGAAGTTGCAGACTTGGAACCGCCCAAAACAACTTGAATTGAACGGTCCGAAAGGTAATTTCTAATCCATTGAAGAAAGGTATCATCGATCCCAAATGCACGCATTTCCGACAAGAGAGCTTAATGCCAAACTCTGTCAAATGCCCTTGAAATATCAAGCGCAACGACCACCATGGTGAATAGATTGGTTTCACATTTCGGTTAGATATGTCATCAAATCACCCGATAACCGCCGGTCATTAGGAAGTTTTCGGGATTAGAGATATTTTATAAGCTGACGATTTATCAGCGTTTCCATGACCTTGGAAAGAAGGGACGTTAGTGCAATCGGTCGGTAGGAGAAGACAGAGGAAGATTCGCCCTTTTTTGGGACAGGCTGGACAAATGCTTTTTTCCATCTTCTCGGAAAGAGCCCTGCAGAATAGGACAGATAGAAAAGCTTACGCAATGGTTTTGCCAGCGTGGAAGAACACCTCTTCAGAACGATAGGGGGAATACCATCTGGACCAGCGGATTTATGTATGTTGAGATCTTGAAGTACTCTTGCCACAGTACGGGTGCGAAAGTGGATTTGTCTCATGGAGTGTTCTACGCGCTCAAGTACAGGGGGAGAGAGAGCACAATCTGGGAGCGTTGAACTAGCTGCAAAATGAGCAGCAAGTAGATTGGCTTTATTCGAAGAGCTGACAGCTGGAGTGCCATGGATAGATGACGAGGCCGAATTTTTAATATTCTTGACAAACGACCAAAAGTTTTTACTACCGGAGGGACTTTGTAGTATTTTTTGCCTCAACTTTTGGTCGTAGGAGAATTTGACACGATTAATGTGGGCATTGCAGTCATTTCTGGCTCGTTTGAACTTTTTTCGGTTTTCCTTAGTTGGATTGGCCTTAAATGACCGAAAAGTTACCTCTTTAGCCCTGATAGCTTCTTTACAGCTGAAGTCACACCACGCGTTTTCCTTAGGTCTGATACACTTCATCCTGTTAGGGATAAGGCGTTTCATACCCAGGTGAATTAAATTTGTAATCATGTCGGCAGCGGCAGTTAAAACTCCTGAAGAAACCGTTTAAAGCTTCCCAATTGGCTTTCTCGTATTGCCATACGGTTCTTTAAGGAGCTTGTTCTTTAACTGTGTGGCTGGAGTACGAGAAATTCACCGATATGACACAGGAACCTAGAGGCGATAATACATTTAAAGTGTATTTATCAGGGTGAGAGGTAAGAAACAAGTCCAGAGTGTTGGCGTTTTAACCGCTAATGTCCGGTATCCGTGTCGGCTCATTTACAATCTGGGTTAAATTATTAACCTCAGCAAAGATCTCAACATACCTTCCTCCGGGTGTTGCCTGTCCAGAATGTCGAAGCCAACTTGAATGCAAAAAGTTGGCTTCGACAAAAGCCAACTTGAATGCAGTACGAGGATAATGGGTTACAATTCTGGTGATGGAATCAGACAGTGCATCAAACTCATTATAAGTTGAATGCCTGCCTTGGTTAGGGCTTCTGTAAATAAAACAGTAGTGAATTAATTGCCTACGGACATGAAATTTTAGCCAAATAAAATTAAATTCCGGATTGGAACATTGGCCATATTGAGATAGAAGTTGGTAGGCTACATCACTACGCATATAAACGGCGATACCACTTGCTATTTTAAAGAGCAAGGTCGTTTATATGCCTAATTAAAATTTCACGTCCTGTAGAGGAAAGACTAAAGTTATTAGCCTCGGAGTATATCGAGGGAGATAGTTTAGTAGTGCTCGGCGACAAGTAGATTCAATTCTGACGAAAAGTCCATTAATTCTATTTTTGTTTGCCACATTGCTCCTCTGGAATGATTTTCGGTGAACACTTTTAACCAAAAAACTTAACTTAACCGTTATCCGTTTTTCTGAGACTTGAATAATTTAACGCGTTAAAAGCGTTTTCCCATTTCGATTCATGATAGTTGGAAAAAGGCAATTGCCGAACCCTCTTAACCAGGTTTTCTATGCATTTTTGATTCAGTAAAAACTTATTAGTCTAACGTTTTTGGTTTTACCTTGGATTGGATGGTAAATTGAGTTTTCGTTGTTAGGAGTTTTGCTCTTTAATCAAGACTTTTAAGTTTCTCGAATACACGAAGTTTCCTAAGCAGAAAGAACGACCAGCCATTTCGTACTCAAACATTCAACGACCATAGAAAAGTCTGTCAATCTGTCTGCACTCAATTTTGTAGCATAACCATAACAGTGAGACACATTTGTCTGCCCAGGAGTCATCACAACACTCCATCAGCAGATGAACGAGTGGAGTAACTGCGTAACGTACCTACAAACGTACGTATCTACCTCATCATCAATGAACCGCGACCATCTGTTTTGAACATCGCATAAAACTCAGCACGCCCTACAGGATGCAGCATAGAAAATTTCCCAAAAAATTTCCATTTCAATGCAGTATGCCTGAGGGGTTCCAAAAAAAAAAAAACGCAATCATTGCGAAAAAATTTAGTAAAAACGAATGCATGCGAAATGGGAAAATAAAAAAATTTTTTTTTTTTTTTCTAACGGTTTTTAGTGTTGAGTAGGTAGATACCAATACTCCCGAGGCTATTCGAAAACCATATGTATGTACGTACGAGTACGGGGTTAGGTGCGAGAACGCTGTTGCTGATTTGTGTCCACTCGATGTAAGCGATGCGGAAAATCAACTTTTGAAGGCTGTCGGCGGGCCATCGCCTGACAAATGGGCTGCAATTTTGTTTTGACATTTTTTTGTTATGATTATGTGAATGTGTGTCTATTTATTTGTAGTTAAAAAGTTTACCTAACGTCACTCTACTTACGACTTAAACTCAAGTTGGCCAGTCTGTTGAAAATCGTTCCTTCTTATCGACCACAAGTAAGCCATGTGACGGTAGATGTATCTACCTTAGAAGAGAATGTAAAAAGGAAGGAGATTTAAAACCCAACACGCTTTCGGTCGGTGGTAATTGTGAAGGCGCTTGTCGTTAGGGACACATGTCGGTTTTGTTGTTGAGAGAAAACGTATAGCTGGGGAAGAATTTTTTTCTAATTTTTTTTTACGTTTTCGTTTTTGGGTTGATATATTGGTTTTCCGGTTTTGACACTTTAAATGGGTTAAATTGAGAAACGGGAAGTACAAGTGAGGTGAACATTGTGTGGCTGCCTGTGTGTATGTGTGGTGTGATGGCGCGATAGTGGGTTTGGTTTTTATTTTTAAGCATTTCATTCTCGAATGAGTGATGATGAGAGGTATAATGTTGGCTTTCTTCTTCTTTGATGTAGTGGAGGCGTGTTAGATGATATTTTTGTTATCTGGGAGTGACTACCTTTCATAAGAAAGAGGGGACTGTACTCCATTTTCATAGAGTTTTATGTAACGAGAGATATGATGAAAGCATGCTCGGTTGCATGGATGCGGAGGGGGCAGTTACCTCCCCTTTAAAAATGTTTTGTTAACATACAAACTTTTAATTTTTTTTAAGGAATAAGTTATAAAATTAAATATTTACAGATTATAAAGTTTCAAAAATTTTTGTTGGTCTTTCTCATATCAGTACTGTCAGTGGCACTGTACAAAAGGAAATAGTTTTATTAAATAAAAGTCAAGTTTTTTATGTTTTTTCTTAATGCATTTAATTAAACTTTTGAATACAACTTTTGCATACGTGCGACCGCTTAAAACTAACTTGTTTGTATGTATTTTCCCCTACCAACTATTCGACCGGTGGGTGCAGTGGCTAAGCGAGAGGTCAAATCCCGACCTGTACCACCAGAAACTTTTTATTCGCTGCCCCACCTCTTGCGACCGTCTGGCAAACATCCAAGAGTAAGAAATGTCATGAGAAGCTTCTCAAAAATAGATTGCTGTTTGGAATCGGCATTAAACTGTAGGTCCCGCCATTTGTGTCAAAAATATAACATCGCACACACAATGGTTGGAGAAGTTAGGCTTTGGGTCCTGTATGAGCCGGTTAAGCCTAATAAAGGGTCCGCCATCTAACGTTTTTTTTTTTTTTCAACTAGTGCTTATTTCGCGAATGGTAACACTTAGCTCATGTCTGATTTGACAGATAATTAGTTTTATCCTTCCGCTGAACGAATATGGTTGTGTATACGCTTGAACAACGCTGGGAAATATTGCGACATTACTCTGAAAATCATGGTAATGTTGCAGAATGTGTGCGAAAATTGCGTACGGATTTTGGAAGAAGAGAAGCACCGTCAGCTCCGTATGTTCGTTATCTTGTGAAAAAAGTCAAAGAAACTGGCATCCTCATCGATAGACCAAAGCGTGAAAAGCCAAAAACAGTGCGTACACCCGAGAAAATTGCTGCTGTGGCAGAAAGTGTGCGTGAAGCGCCATCAACATCAATTCACCGTCGTTCTCAACAATTAAACATTTCGGAGACATCATTGAGACGAATTTTGCATAAAGACCTTGGTATTATTATTATTATTTATTTATTTCAAAATCGCTTACAAAGTAAGACAAGAGTCTTATAAATTTTTGAAAGCCTTTAAATTAATTTAAGAATTTGAATTTAATTTATTTATTAAGCTATTTTCAGCATTATTATATGTTTATTGAAAAGAAATCTAAATTTAAAATGAGAAAAGTTAATAAATTAATAGAAATTATCAATGATTTGCCAAATAGTTGAAAAGTAAACATTTGAATCTTCTTGTGCTCTTTACACTTCTCATACTTATGGGCAGGGAGTTCCAAAGGCGAATAACATGGACGAAGAATTGACGCTCAGTAGTAAGGAAATTGTATCGAGGTAGTAGTAGAGCAAAAGACCTTGTTGAATGAGGAAAGTTCAGCTTACCGTGTAGATAATCAGGCTGTTTTGTTTGAATGATTTCATGTAGATAGCTAAGTGATCGAAAATTTAATAAATTGTCTAGACTACAGCCAGATATACGAACAGCAAAAGAGGAAACGTGGTCATACCGACGTAGATTATAGACGTAACGGGCAATGTTGTTATATGCAACGTTTAATTTGCGGTTAGTGGCAGAATCCAAGTTGCAAAAAATTTCACATCCATATAACATAATAGGTAGTAAAAGCGTTTTGGCAAGAAGAAGTTTGGTTTTTGTGGGGATGAAACTTCGAGTGACTTGGAGAGCACGGAGGCTTCCATATATTTTACCAATTACTTTAATTAGGTGGTCGTTCCATGTGAGGGTACGATTGAAAACCATTCCAAGGTTTCTAGCACTGTTAACATATTCGATTCCTTCGTTTTCGAGATTCAGTGGTCTTAAGACTGCAAAATCAAAGATTTTGCGATAGATGGGGAGGGCTGTTGATTTGGCAGGGTTTAGGCACAGATAATTTCTCTTAGACCAGCGAGAAATGAAAAAAAGGTCCTCATTCATTAATGCAACGGCATCATTCTTTTCTCCAAACGGTCGACTTATCAGAAGTTGCACATCATCAGCGTAAAGATGAATAAGACAATGCTTTACAACTTTTGGAAGCTCATTTATGTAAAGTGAGAAGAGAATTGGGCCAAGAATAGATCCCTGTGGCACTCCATTCAAAACATTGAGAAAGATCGATGATTGAAAGAAATTACGCAGTTTTTTTTACATAGAATTGAATGGTTAACAGTGTCAAAAGCCTTTGAAAAGTCTAAAAGCGTTAGAAGTGTAATATTATCCTTATCCATTGCGGTTCTTATTTCGTCAGTAACAAAAAGTAGGGCAGATTTGCAGCTGCGCTTTGGTCTAAAACCAGACTGACAGGTAGTTAACAGGTTGTTAATCGATAGATATGTTTGTATCTGCTTCATAATGGTTTTTTCAAACACCTTTGATAGAAACGGGAGGATAGCAATGGGTCGGAACTCCGTAGCAATACCAGTTTGCTTTTTAGGAACGGGAATAATTTTAGCCTTCTTCCATTCTGAAGGAAACTCGGATGTAGTTAAGATATTATTGAATATAAAAGCTATAAAGCGGAGTATGTATATATCAATAACTTGACGAACTTAGGTTCCATTAGGTCGAGGCCAGTAGCATTCGATTTGATAGATAATATTGCCTCAACTATGTCTTCTTTTTGTATTCTTATAAAGCTCAGCGAACAGTTCACGCCTGTTGATTCCTCTTCAATAGGGGAATCAATAGGTGTAAAAGCATCAAAGGATTGTGGCGTGTTGGTGAACTTTTTGTTGAGAGCATCGCAATCGATGTTATCAGTAGACCTCGTAGATTGCTTCCCAATACCGAATTCTCGCAGGTTTCTCCATAACTTTTTTCCAGAAACTAATGGACCAACTTTGTGTTCGTAGTAAAGCCTTTTTGTTGTTCTGATCAATGCGACGACTTGATTGCGGAGTCTGCAATAGGATTTGTGGAAGTACTCCAATTTGAACCGCCTCCATTGACTGTAAGCGGCATCTCGTTTCAACATTAGAGCAGAGATGTCGCCATTCAGCCAAGGTGGAGACGTATGCTTAATGAGCCGGGTTTTTAAAGGGACATGAATATCAAAGAGTTGATTGACGTTATGCCGTAGAAAACCAATTTGTTGATTTACATTTTCCATAAGGTATATTGAGTTCCAGTCAATGCAATTAAGGTCGCGTACTAGTTCAGATGTGTTTAAATTTGTATATTCTCGATAAAATAAATTTGTTGATCAACCCGACAAGCTATATCCAGACTTACAAAAATTAAATCATGCTTGGAGAAACCAGGTGCCGAAAGCTGTGTGTAAAGCATTACCCTGCCAACATCGATAGCAATATAAAGGTCTAATAGTAAGCTAGACTCTTTAGTAAAGTGGGTAGGGGTGGAGTGGTTAACGGGGCTAAGATTGAGTGCCTTGAATGGACTTAGAAAGTTTGCCGCAAGTATGGTATGGTATGGTATGGTAGGTATGACGCCATACAAATTCCAATTGGTTCAGGAGTTGAAGCCAACTGGCCATCCAATGCGTTTTCGCTTCGCTAAGTGGGCCTGCGTTCGACTTAGAGAAATGCCGATTTTGTCAAAAAAAATCATCTTTTCAGATGAAGCTCACTTTCATCTTGGCGGGTATGTAAACAAGCAAAATTGTCGCATTTGGGGCACAGAAAACCCGCACGCGAAAAACGAGTCACTGTGAGGTGCGGATTTTGGTCCAGAGGCATAATTGGGCCATTTTTCTTCGAAAATGAGCAAGGAATGGCCGTTACAGTCAATGGCGATCGTTATCGGGCCATGTTGAACGAATTTTTGTTCACAAAAATTGAAGGGGAGGATATTGGCAACATTTGGTTTCAACAGGACGGCGCTACATGCCACACAGCCGAAGCTACACTCGATGATTTGCGCCCTGTTTTTGAATATCGCATTATCAGCCGCAGAGCTGATGTCGTTTGGCCACCGCGGAGCTGCGATTTAACACCGTTGGACTATTATTTGTGGGGAGCCGTTACGCCGACATGCCAGAGACAATTGACGCTTTAAAGGAGACAATATTCGTGAAGCCATTGGTGAAATACAGCTGCACACAATCGATAATGTGCTTAAAAATTGGACCGATCGTGTAGGTTACTGCATGGCCAGCCGAGGCAGCCATTTGAATGAAATTATTTTCCATTATTAACCGGAAGGATTGTACTTTCAAATGAAAAAAGAAATTTGAGAAAATATTCAGTAGTTTTTTTTTTAAAGCATTTTCAAAAAAAAAAGTTATTTGGCGGACCGTATATAAAGAAAAACATAGTTTAATAAAACAGTTCTAAATTTAAAACTTTGTATAGTATCTCATCTTTTAATTCCTATTCTAAGCTTATATAAAACAATATATGTTATTAATCGATGCATCGTTGTACATCGATGTATTTTTTTAATGAACATCCCTATAGGTCACCTCCTAAGATTCTTATATTATCAGTACAAACTAGAATGCTTTTTCGAAACATAAGGTGGTATTACAATTTTAGGAAATGAAAGGAAAAAAAAACTGGTAACCACTTCACTCAACGTCAGCCTTAGCAAAGTTTTGAGTGATGGCCTCTGATATGCCGCAGCCTATATTCTTATTTAGATCCCACGAAAAAAGTTTACCAAATAGACATCCAGACATGTCGTGCCTAACTGATTAATGGACAGATGCATGGGTTCCTTCAACTAGACAACAAAAAAAGCACCTATTTGGACTAAGTCGAGATCATAGCTGTAACTAAAGCAAAACCCTTACAATCCTTAGCTGAGAATGCAACTACAATACCGTGGTTCTGCCAAGAAAAAGGGTACGGTAACCATGCTAGGATGGCAGCAACTTCTGAAGGAGCCGGCGGGAGACTGGCAGCAGATACAAAATTAAGGCATAGCCTGGCCAAGTTACAGAAATGCACAGACCATGTCAAAGAAAGCCTTAGTGATGTATCCAGAACAACGATTTAGAAACTCCTGGACCTACTAATCGTGAATAGTGCTGTGTCAAAATTCCGCTAAGGTGCTTTTTAAGCGAGACAAAAGGCCACTTGGGCATATTTGCCAATTCTTAGCCCGGAATAGCAAAATACACACCAATAATGTCTTTAAAAAAAGGGATTTTGTTCGAAGACCAATCATGTATGATCCCAAAATATCTGCTGCCTGTACCAGACCCCACCCCGTATAGTAAGTTTGAAAATCCTTGCGTGAAATTTCCGCACGACCTAATCGTGCACTCCATTAGTCCATACAACAAAGCTCACCATATAGTTTTTCTTCTTCTGACACTCGTGAGCAGCAACATATTCCGGGTGGATAGTTGCCAACCTTTACAACTGTCAGCAACGCTCTCCATGAATTTTCCTTAATTTTTTTTTTTTTTTTTTTGCAGCGCCAAGAAAATGCTAAATTGAAGGCATAAGTCTATTATCGACATCGGTTCGCGGATGAAAAATATGCTGCTCATAACTTTGGAAAAGCTTATTTGATTTTTGTTTTTGTCATGCCGCGCGGTTGTGGGTGGAATACCCGGCGGAAACCACTCCAGCCACAATCTCTTTCAACATCAACTTATATGGTATTCCGTGTGTTTTCTGCCAAAGATATGAGAGAGTTTTTCTTTCAGCCGCACCGCTTTTCGCGAATAGGTATCACCTTGGATCACTTGCCAGGAAGAACTTATTTCCTCTTCGGTTGTGTACAAAGAAAAAAAAAAAAAACAGAAAAGTGAAAACGCTCCAAGGACAATGATGATGATGACTTAGATTTCAGTGGATACAGAAGGGAAATTTCGCAGCCGATGTTAAATTTTCATCAGCGAATTACGAGGTGCGACAAATTTCTTCTCAATGCACAGGATGAGCGAGCGCGTATGTCGCTTTCGCTTCAAGGAAACAGGAACACAAACAAGTTCAGAAGAAGATTATGCCCCTAAAATGGTTGGAGGAAGAACAATTCGAAACTTTATTTTCCTTTTGAGCGGTTTTCAAGAAATATGCACATCTATGTGTATGTGTGTGTGTGTGTGTGTTTTTGTGTGGAAGGAAGGAAGATTAGGCTGTTGAAAGGAGAACGCAGGGAGGACTCACAACTTGGAGACAAAAGCTTGATTTGCAACATACGCTGATGGCGAAATTCTTACGAAAACCCTAAAATTGTTTTCGTTCATTTTTGTGGGTTGCTTTGAGTTTACTTAAAAACGTCGACAAAGTTTGATATATTTTTACTTTTGTTTGTTGCTGTTGCCCAGACTAGGAGCTGAGGGAGCGCATAAATTCAGAACTCCATTTTTAAATATTTTCATTTTTTCAGTTGATAAGGGGTTTGCTGCCCCGGGGGAAGTAGGTTGATATGGTTCATTAGTTGAACGAAATGAAGGAAAGATACGTGCGCAGCGTGTGTGTTTGAACAGATCTTTTGTTTATTTCTCGAAATTTGTTTTGTTTTTTTTTTTTTAAAGAAGAAGCGTGTATGGTTTCAGATTGTGAGATTATGGGTAACGAAGTCTTCATTAAGGAACATTTATTTATGCTAATTAAGATTGTATCTGGTGAATTTTTTTTTTGTGAAGAGATAGATTACATCTTAGTCAAATTCTGTCGTTTTTCAGCTTTCTTATTTAAAATACGACCAAGCTAAATATTTGGGTCTAATCTTGGATAGAAAATAAAGCTGTAAACCAAATATACAAGAAGGAGTTAGAAAAGCTGTAGTTGCTTTCTATTCTTGAAAATCAAAAACTTTTGGTAATATTGGTAATAGACACCAAAATGTGTCAGTCGACTCTCAGAAACACCACACCTTGCAGCCGACATGCAGAGCACCAACTAATCAACTTACATCTTAAAACTACTTAAGACTAGTAGGAGTTACCTAAGGTTACACACCGACCTGGAAAGGCATACCCACATACACATACCCGTGTACAGTGGTGAAGTGCGAAGGTTTCGAGAGCTGGAGGCCTGTATCGTGTGCATACCTCTCCATAGTGGAAAGAGGATGTACGTGGTCGCCCTCTATGCCGCCGAAACCACTCAATCGACTTTATTTATATCAGAGCTTGAGACTTTGTTTCGTTACCTACGGCTGTAGTTGGGGGAGAACTTTTTCCTCATGGCCGGAGACCTCAATGCCAAACATAGAGATTGGAGAAATCGAACTCCAAACACTAGAGGGAACTCACTATTCAATTGGTGGGGTCAGCACAATGTCGAGTTTCGGCTCGATTTGAAGGCTACAAATAGTCCTTCGTTTCCCAGAAGCGGTTCCTATCTGGATCTTATGCTATTCGACGAACGGTTACAATTGACTGACGTGGACCGACAAACAATAAACTGTCTGCGCACATTTGCGTACGATAGTGACCATTGCGGACTTAGTGCCGAAATAACGATTCCCAACGATCCCCAAAAGGGGAAAGGACAACTCCAATCCGGCAAATCTCCGGTCGATAAGTCTCCTTCCAAACATCAGCAAGGTATTCGAAAAAGTCATTAATAAAGCCCTGATTAAGTGGGTTGAGGACAACAAAATAGTTCCGGATAACCAGTTCGGTTTCAAGGCGGGGCATGATACAATACATGCCGCGTCTAAACTGGTGTCCGACATTCAGTGGTACAAAAGTAAAAACCAATGTACGGGTGCCTGCCTGATCGACTTGGAGAAGGCCTTTGATACCATATGGTTGGAAGTACTCTTTTACAAGCTGAGCAGGTTAGGCATAAGCAAACCACTGCTGTACATGCTACTTAATATGCTTACCGGTAGAAAGTTCGTTGTTAAACATGGCAATGTGACTTCTACTGGAGTGTTCGAAATAAAAAATGGTCTGCAACAGGGAGCGGTCAATTCGCCGATCCTTTTCAATATTTTTACAGCTGATCTGATAGGTTCTCTTCAGCACGCGATTGCGTACGCGGACGATTTGATCGCGTACAGATCAGGTCCAAAGATCGACGTCATTGCAACTCTTTTGCAGCGTGACTTCGATAAGATTCAGCGATATTGCGACGACTGGAAGCTGGAAATCAACTTCCAGAAGTCGGAAACTATTCTTTTCAGAACCCCGTTGTCTATGGCCACTAGGGACACTAAAAAGAATTGGCGAAAGCTTTCTATCATTGGAGCACACGGGCGTCCACTTGCGCACAAAAATGTGGTCAGATACCTTGGACTCTGGTTAGACCAATATCTATATTTTAACAAACATGTAGATGTTGCTCTCTCCAGAGCCCGAGGGGCTTTTGCCCTTACAAAGAGACTGTTTTACAGCAGCCAACTCGATGCAAGGGTGAAGGTAATCTGCTACATGGCCCTCATTCGGCCCATGCTTGCATATGGATGTCCTGTGTGGTTCAACATAGGGGCAAGTAGGATGGAAAAGATTCGGGTGTTTGAGAGGGCCTGCCTTCACTTATACAGGACACCAGAGTCTCAGTACATAAAATTCTATTCCAATGAGGTCCTATACAACGGGGCTAATCTGATAAGAGTGGACAATTTCCTGATCAAGATGACTCGAAGGCACATTGCGAGGGCAATGAGGTCGACGAACAACCTGATCTTCGGGGCTTATTACCCCAATTATAGGTACCATGAGAGGGTGCGTCTTAGCGGCTTTGTCCCCCCAGAAGCATTCCTCTACTTTGATCAGACAGGTCTGATCCAGGATACATCGGCGGTACCGTTAATCTTCCACGTTGCCCGGACAACTGTGGACAGGCGACTCAACTACAACAGAGACGTCGCACAGAGCGCTGAGGAGCGTCTCCGGTTTAGTCGGTCGGTATCGGGGCGCGATAGAAAAGATGTTGAAAAGCACCACCAGCAACTATGGTGACTTTTAGAGAGAGCTCCCTCGTCGATCCCTTTTGATCCGGGGTAGATCCGATTCGGGAAAGTCGGCTTGACATATATTATATGCCTTGGCCGGCTTACATAGTTTAGTGTAAGTAGGTGTTAGATATAAGTTTTAGTTTATAGTTTAGTTGTACATTGGACGTGGCTTAGGTTTAAAAAAAAAAAAAAAAAAACGCACAGCACGCGGCTTAAAAAAAAAAAAAAAAAAAAAGTGCATATATAATTATGCAACATAGTTAAGTTAGTTTAATATTAATCATTAAGTTAGCATGTAAGTTTAATTTTTAAGACAAAAACCCACATAAAAAAAAATGTTCATTTACTAAGTTTTTTTCTCAATAAAATTTTCTTAGTTTTTCTTCTATTCTAGTAATTTAATTTTAATATCTAAAATGTAAGTTAGGTTAAGTCGAAAGACATTAGTAATTAATTTAGTTTAACTTAGAGCGCCCGCATAGGGAGAGTAAGTTATAATTTAAGTAACATAGTTAAGTTAGTTAAGCTAGTTTTAAGCATTTTTGTCTAGCATGTAAGAATAATTGAATTAATTAAATAAAAAGCATTAAAAACTGAAAACTGAAGGCATACCCACATCTTCCACTCTTTCCGCAAGCAACCAATATTCGGTGAAATGTTTATCGGTATCAATTCAAACGATTTTCAACCATGGTTGAACGTGGCCAAGTTTTTAGTCTTCTTAACGTGCGGAAGGTCCTTTCAACCGAGTTCGTATAGATATAGAGAGCAAGTTTTGTTACTGGTAAAAAAAGCCTGCTTCTTGTAAAACAGCATACAAGACCAGTTCTTGAAGATCCTAGGAGCTTAAATTCATACCATTCCAGTGATCGTACAATAATTCTGCCTCCCCACCTTGTTATGTGTAGAACTCGATAAAGTTCTTTGAACTTGTTTCAAAATGTTGAACATTCATTCTCAACATATTAGATGGATGTAACAAAAATAATGAATATGCTGGTGTGTTTTCCACAGGAAATCTACTTTCAGGATTAATGAATCTAAATACGGAATCAAGAGCGACAGCTTCAGAATTCAAAAGCATTAGATGAAGGACGATTAGACCGATGTTTTTGACGGCTCACCGTTCTAGGCATTTGAAGTCTTACTTCAATTTCTCTGCAAATAATTTTGAATTCACCATAAGTTCATATACTCCTAAATCAACTTGTGCGCGATGGTCTTTTGAAGCACAATCTTTGTATTTACATGCAAGGAGGTCTAACTTTTGTGATTGAATAATATTCACAACTGGCTCAAGTTATACAGAATATTTCGATATTACAATAAGGCATGTTATAAACGTTGTTTGAGTGACAGCACTATGCAGCTGGAAAGCGGGTGTTTTTGTAGCAGGGATCTTCCCATGAACGTGGTCACAATTTACAACAAGGGCTTTTCTTGTGTCTTTTCTCACTGAATTTTCGGATTTTGTTTCTTTTTCAAACCGTGTGTATTGTTGAATGTAGGTTTTTTTCTTTTCTTATTTCTTTTTTAATTCCCTATTATAAAATGCTAGATAATTGCTTGAGAAAAGAAAAAACATTATAAAATAATTAAGAAAAATTTGTGTAAAATCTTGGAATTTTTGATTTGAGAGTTTACTTGTAAAACATACTTAGGTTTATTATTTATAATAATATTTCCTAAGCATGAGTCTATCTATGAAAACATTTTTTTAATCGAAGTCATACGAACAGTTTTTATAATAAAATATAAAAATGGAATTACATTTTGTTTCTAATGAATGTATAGGTAGGTTCTGTGACCGCCAAAACCAAACAAATAGAACAAACCAAACATGTAACAAGAACAAGAAACACAAAAAAAGACTACCGGTCGATTAGTAAAAAAATAAATATATAAAGGGTCCGCCAAATAACTTTTTTTTTTTTTGAAAATGCTAAATATTTTCTCAAATTTCTTTTTACATTTGAAAGTACAATCCTTCCGTTTAATAATGGAAAATAATTTCATTCAAATGGCTGCCTCGGCTGGCCATGCAGTAGCCAACACGATCGGTCCAATTTTTAAGCACATTGTCGATTGTGTGCAGCTGTATTTCACCAATGGCTTCACGAATATTGTCTCCTTTAAAGCGTCAATTGTCTTTGGCATGTCGGCGTAGTACTTATCTTTAAGGGCACCCCACAAACAATAGTCCAACGGTGTCAAATCGCAGCTCCGCGGTGGCCAAACGACATCAGCTCTGCGGCTGATAATGCGATATTCAAAAACAGGGCGCAAAACATCGAGTGTAGCTTCGGCTGTGTGGCACGTAGCGCCGTCCTGTTGAAACCAAATGTCGCCAATATCCTCCTCTTCAATTTTTGTGAACAAAAATTCGTTTAACATGGCCCGATAACGATCGCCATTGACTGTAACGGCCACTCCTTGCTCGTTTTCGAAGAAAAATGGCCCAATTATGCCTCTGGACCAAAATCCGCGCCAAAGAGTGACTCGTTTTGGGTATATCGCGGCTTTTCAATGTATGCGTGCGGGTTTTCTGTGCCCCAAATGCGACAATTTTGCTTGTTTAAATACCCGCCAAGATCAAAATGAGCTTCATCTGAAAAGATGATTTTTTTGGAAAAATCGGCATTTCTCTAAGTCGATCGCAGGCCCACTTAGCTAAGCGAAAACGCATTGGGTGGTCAGTTGGCTTCAACTCCTGAACCAATTGGACTTTGTATGGCGTCATACCAAGGTCTTTATGCAAAATTCGTCTCAATGATGTCTCCGAAATGTTCAATTGTTGAGAACGATGGTGAATTGATGTTGATGGCGCTTCACGCACACTTTCTGCCACAGCAGCAATTTTCTCGGGAGTACGCACTGTTTTTGGTCTATCGATGAGGATGCCAGTTTCTTTGACTTTTTTCACAAGATAACGAACATACGGAGCTGACGGTGCTTCTCTTCTTCCAAAATCCGTACGCAATTTTCGCACACATTTGGCAACATTACCATGATTTTCAGAGTAATGTCGCAATATTTCCCAGCGTTGTTCAAGCGCATACACAACCATATTCGTTCAGCGGAAGGATAAAACTAATTATCTGTCAAATCAGACATGAGCTAAGTGTTACCATTCGCGAAATAAGCATTAGTTGAAAAAAAAAAAACGTTAGATGGCGGGCCTTTATATCCAAATACTTCAGCTAAAATAGTACTTTATTTACCCGCTTCATCTGATTCTTGGATTCAATACCTGGAATCTTTCGAAAAACTTCTTTCTGAAGGAACTGAGGAGCTCGCTACAATAGTTAAATATTTGTACGCAATTTTAAAAAGTTTTGGAAATTGGAGCATACTTCCAATGGATTTTTACTAAGGCGACCAACAGGGGCCCTTAAGTAGATCGAAAGCTCATCACAAACACTTGCTTCACTTTTAGTCGCTTTTCAGTTTCGCTGAACTAGTTTGTGATGGTTGCTCCAAAGGCTGAAATGTTCCGATATTTTGTCGGAACTATCCGAGTCAGACTCAGCTGGATTTTCACTAAGGAAATCCTTATCTTTTTGAATTTTGAAATGTACAAGCCAGCGGGTCTTCAAAATGAAGTTTTTTGAACCGTGGGCCCAACAAGCTAAATTTGTTCAATAGCGCCCATCCGCTTTCTGATTTCTCACGAAATGAGCTTGTGTACTTTTATTACTAACATCTCTCTTGCTCTCATTTAATAGACCCATATGAAAGTGTAGTCTGTTCCGTTACGTACCGTTCGTGTTTTTGTATCGATGGTGCGAAAGTCGAGCTTCGCCGCATCGTATTCCCTCGTCTTATTTTTGTTGTTGTTCATGTGTTTGGTTTGCGAACACAGCTTATTATAAAATAGAATTTCGTCTGGTGGCTTCATTCTCACTGAAGTTGATAAAACGAGAGAGCTTATGAAATGAATTTAATTTGAAATTCGGCACTTCTAAAGAGAAATACATCGATGCATCGGTAATCATCGAAAGCATACGATGCATCGGATTGATTCGATGTCTTGAATATGTATCGATGTATTATGAGCATCCCTAGTAACCTCATTTTAAGCGCCGCAACTTGCAATAGTTTGCACAAAATCAAGTTGGTTGAACGCGATGTCGTCATACAGCTCCTAAAGTTCGCCGTTGAGCATATCTTTCGAAGATTTTTTCTCTCGAAAGACAAAGGAGCGGGATTGATAAGCGTTGAATAGATCTGTTTTGATCTATAAACAAAGACTTGGACTGAATTGTGACAAGTGATTTTATTTACAAATTTAAAAAGCTTAAATACTATTTTTCTTACACCTAGATCGTGTACAATTTTAGAGTTGGGAAAATTGGGAATTTGCTTATCAGCGCCAGACGAAATCCGATGCAATGTCTGGGCTTGGGGGCAGGTGTCTATTTTATTGTATGCAATGTGGGAAACTTAATGTGCTTAAGGTGAAAATATGGAATCGTGCATTTGGGAATAAGTGTGTTGGGAAAATCTAATAGGAAGGTCAGATTGCGTAGACTTAAGTTTCAACAAGCGTTATTTGTCGTTTGTTTTTTTTTTTTTTAAGTGTGTCAATACGCTATGGCCGAAACAAACTTTAACTAGATAAAAGTGGTTATAACGGGTGATCCAACTAGAGATACTTTTTTCAATAGACTTTTTTGACAGATCACGTGTGAGTCGTGTCATGCTGTCATGTTATTTTTGTTTAGTATTGTTTGGCATTTCATAATGGAAAGACTTACGCGTGAACAACGTTTACAAATTGTTCAACTTTATTATGAAAATTCACGTTCTGTGAGGAATGTGTTTCGTGCACTTCGCTCAACTTATGGTCAACATAATCGGCCTACTGAGCGTACTATTCGCAACACCATCACCCATTTTGAGACCCAGCATTCATTATTGGATAATATTCGACCGAATAGACCACGTCCAGCACGCTGTGAAGAAAATATAGCGGCCGTAGCTGAGAGTGTACACGAAGACCGTAGAGAGTCGATTCGGCGCCGTTGCCAGCAACTCGGACTGACGTATGGAACGACTTGGCGCATTTTACGTCAAGATCCTAAATTGAAAGCGTACAAAATACAGCTTGTGCAACAACTGAAGCCGCTCGATCTTCCCAAGCGACATCGCTTCGCTCTATGGGCTCTTGAAAAGTTCCAAGAAGATCCGACGTTTTCGAGGCAAATTTTGTTTAGCGATGAGGCCCATTTCTGGCTCAATGGGTATGTAAACAAACAAAATTGCCGCATTTGGGACGAAGGGCAACCTGAAGAGATTGAAGAACTGCCACTTCATCCAGAAAAAACAACAATTTGGTGTGGTTTGTGGGCCGGTGGAATCATCGGTCCATATTTCTTTAAAAATTATGCCGGTGCGAACGTAACCGTCAACGGCGACCGTTATCGTGCCATGATAACCGACTATTTGATGCCTGAAATTGAAGCTCGTGATCTCGGCGACTTCCCACACATCGCATCAATCAATGGACTTATTGAGAGAACATTTCGGTGAGCACATAATTTCACGTTTTGGGCCGGTCGATTGGCCACCAAAATCGTGTGATATCACACCGCTTCGATTCAGGCCTTGGAGGAAAACATCACGCGTGTCATTCGCCAGTTACCGGTCGAAATGCTCGAACGAGTGATCGAAAATTGGACTCAACGGATGGACCATCTGCGACGTAGCAACGGCCAACATTTGATAGACATAATCTTCAAAAACTAAATGCCAAAGAATGTTCTTTCAAATGATAATAAACATTCTCCATTAAATTTGAATTTTCTGTATGATGAATTAGAATTTGCATTAGAATTTTACTAGTTGAACCTTTTACGAGTTTATATACGCCACAACGTAAGTTGTTGAGAGATTTATATTTTAACAACCCCATCAAGTATTCCGACTAGAGACGTCGCAAACGTTATATACTTCTTAGCTCCATCGTGATATTATCCACCACAAACCAACATTAGCCTGCATTTATATCCAACACAGACGTGCTACTAAAACAGTTATTATTTAAACAGCGGACTCATTAATTTAAATTAATTCGAAAATTAGTCTTACTTTCAACTCGTTCGCTAATAAACTCCCTATTCCATCCGCAACATTTGGTGTCATCCGTTTTACTTCCTGAGATTCGTTTGTTAGATAATTATTCCTCTGTGACTGCATAAAAAATAAAGTCCACGACTAAGTCGTACGAAACTTTCCCTCGGCATAAATATTTCTGAATATAGAAAATAAATAAAGAGTTGTAAATGGTAACATTGGATCAAATTCAAAATATAAAAATAATAAGTTGATAAGCTTCTTACAGTCGAGCTCTTCCTAAGTTTATGGCATTCTTTACGCAGTGATGAAAATCGTCTGTTCTCAATTGTTCTGAAAATTTAGAAAAATAGTACTGAAACATACTGTCGCTGTAAAATTTACCACGACAAGAAACACCCTTCGGTCCCTTTCTTTTCCCGACCTTTATCCCTCTCTTTATCGGTTCGCGCCCCAAGGCCGTAAGAAGTGGAAGGGCAGCCATGGCCTCATCAACCAATGGCCCACTTCGTTCGAACCAGGGGAGAGCGACCACCACAGGTGAACCCGGGGGACTCAGGACGGCCCAAGAAAGACGGACGGTCTACTGGCCTAAGTAGAGAGATGGAGCCTATCCGAAGGTGAGCCGGGCGGATGGCCTGGAGACTCCCAACGGATCAGCGAGTCCAATCGGACGGACGGTCCGCAACGGTCGAGTGCCACCCAACAAGGCACAATAAAAGGCAAGACGGACAGTCTGGGTGCAAAGCAAAAGCACTCCAACGCGTGTAAAAGGGTGTGGGCGGACGGCTCTTGTCATTAAACCACCCTAACACATTTCATAACGCCCTAGAGGCACACGTCAGCAATTGTGGAGCACGGGCGGACGGGCCAGAGTAAATAAGCTCCAACGACAATTGCAAAAGAACTACCACCAAAACGGTATGGAGTCGGGTTCGATGAGGGAAGGGGAGACGATCCTTTCTGTCCAACTCCACTATAAGGAGCACCGGTGGAGCAGCAGAGGAGTGCGGGCGGACGGCCGAAACATTGCGCACACTCATATCACTCAAAAAAAAAACTGCATTGCGTGACACTTAACGCACCACCGGACCCAGCTGTCATACGCCAAGGTTGGCCAACGAACTAACACGAGTGGCCGTCAAGTGGACACCACTCCAACAGCAAATCGATTCAGTAAGGCCGAGAGCCCAACATAAATATATTTTCTCATATGTAAGGTATGACACGCTATCGGCAATTCCCCATTCCCCAAATCTGCGCAAAATTCCACCAAACCGTAAGTTACGCGTTGTAGTTTACTAGACTTGGTTCCTTGTCCTCCTCTCGTAGCTGGGGTATGACTCATCACGTTGGGTGAGCAAGGGGTAATCGTCCTCGTCCGAAGGTTTCGAGGTTTCTCTCCACATCTTGGCCTCCACTTAGTGGGTGGGTGGTTACAAATTTAACTTCGTCCAGTGGGGACATTAACGCGTAGCTAACTTTTCAGGGAAATTTCCTTAGCGCCTTTTTTTATAAATCGGGTAAGCCAATTGGAATGGATTGGAAGGGAGTTCACTGCAACCGGACTTTCCAGTTGCGGTGAATGGTAATATAAGAGCAAGTGGAAGTTGAAAGCGAAGGGGTAACGGAGAGCATTGGCACACCACTGCAAAAATTGCTTTGGAGTAGCTGGAAAGTGCCGCCCGTTGGTTCACTAGTTTGAATGTGTGGGTAGTGGAATATATGGCGGACAACAACCCACACAGAGGGGGAAGTCCGTGGCACGCCATACGTGAGATTCCACTGCCAATGTATGTATGTGAGTGTGAATGTCCAACTTTGACCGACTTTGAACAAAGGAACCTGGAAAACCACTTCTTGGTTGACCAGCGAATTAGCCAGTCGAAGTTTTTTGGTTGTTGTTAAAAAAAGGTGGAAATATTTTTTTAAAGAAGGAAAAGATAAGTAGAGTGGAGTAAATGGTTTTTTTTTGAGTTGCAAAATTTTGGTTTTGGTTGGGTTTTGTTTTCGGTTCTATAATTCCCGAGAAAAGACGGGACACGCGACCCCAGTAAGTCCTTTTTCTTTGTTTTCATTCGGATAATTTGTGATTTCAAGGTTTCACAATTCCCCAAAAAAATTGTGTGGCGCCCACTTCGATTTTCTGTCGAAACAAATTCTTCCTGTACCTTTGCCCAAGTTTTCTATTGAATGAACCCACACCTTCCACTCAGCTGACGGGAATTAGCAAGATCGCTGCTTTCGTTGCATCTGATCTGTGGAGTGTGACAATCGACTTTGACTTTCGGGCGGTGGCGGCCGCAAATTTTTTTTCTATATATTTTTCGTTTGTTCCGCCGGTAATTGTATTAATTAGTAGTTTGTTCAATACAATGCAAAATAGGAGATACATTATTTTGTTTGAATGTATAAAACCAAACACAAACATTAAAAATAAATATTTTATTAAAGCAAACAAAAAAAAATAAATGTTAATTTAAATTGTAAAATAATTCTTAGACAATAATAAAATATTATTTGAATTATGTATATTCCTTTATTTCTGTGAGTTGAAAAAATAAAAATAAAATTGGACAATTTCAATAAATAATAACTCAGCACGTAGTTCATAAGTAAACCATAAAAAAACAATAACAAAAACAGGAACTTCATAATAGAAATATATATGTATGCATGTATTAAAAATAGTAACTGGCGAATAGCGGGTCGTATGTGTAAATTTTTGTTGGTAGACCAAGGCAAATTGCTGTAAGGGCATAACACCTGCGGTAATTTGTTTTAGTAAGCTAACATAGAATTCACCACCATGGTGCCATTATTCTTTTCCCATCGTGGTCTCCCCGTTTATATACGTAGTGATGTAGCCTACCATCTACTTCATCTTACTTCAACAATCTGCTTGCTGCTCATTTTGCAGCTAGCTCAACACAGACAGATTGTGCTTTATCTCCCCCAGTACTTGAGCGCGTAGAACACTCCATGAGACAAATCCACTTCCGCACCCGTAATGTGGCAAGAGTACTTCAAGATCTCAACATCCACAAATCCGCTGGCCCAGATGGTATTCCCCCTATCGTTCTGAAGAGGTGTTCTTCCACGCTGGCAAAACCATTGCGTAAGCTTTTCTATCTGTCCCATTCTTCAGGGCTCTTTCCGAGAAGGTGGAAAACAGCATTTGTCCAGCCCGTCCCAATGGATTAGAAATTACCTTTCGAACCGTTCAATTCAAGTCGTTTTGGACGGTTTCAAGTCTGCAACTCACCAAATAAATGCTGGTGTCCCTCAAGGCTCTGTTTTGTCTCCGACTCTCAATGACCTCCTATCTGTCACTTCTAATCCAATCCATTCCTTTGCTGATGACAGTACCCTCAGCTTTACATATTCGTTTCCTGGGCAACGCCCCTCATCTTCGGGCGTTAAACTGGAACGGCAGCAGTGTGGAATTTAATGCTTCCAAAACGCAATGCTGTCTGCTGTCATTGAAGCGAAACCCTAATTCTCTGCCATTATCCATGAATGGCACTTTCGTCGCTGAAACCGAACGACTTTCGTTTGTGTGTTAATGACAACCTTCGTTGGGATGACCACATATTCGATGTCGCCAAGAACGCTGCGAAATGTCAAGCGATGCAGAAGTATTTCACCTGATCTGGCTAGAATCTACAAGGCGTTTATTCGCCCTAAACTTGAGTACAACGCTCATATCTGGTCAGGTGCACCAATAACATATTTGGAGCTACTTGACAGGATCCAAAAATGTGCGGTAAAACTTATTGGCGATCGAGACATCGCGAAATCACTTGACTCTCTTAGTCATCGTCGTAATGTCTCCTGCCTATCGTTGTTCTATCGATACTACCATCACAAGTGCTCAAACGAAATAGGCAGTTGCATTCCTCCCCTTCAATACTTCAACCGTAGTCCTCGCCATGCCAGGAATGCTCATCAGTTCACCATAAAGCCTATATTCGGTCGAACCGTGAAATTTAAGGATTCGTTCCTCTGCCGTACAACACGAATGTGGAATGCTCTACCTCACTCTGTTTTTCCTGACCATTACAATTTACAAACATTTAAAATCAATGTGCATCGGTTTCTCATCCTTTCGTCTAATCCCTCATTTCCTTAAGCGCCAGTGCTGTATTACTATAACTTTATAAGGGTGCTAAAAATCCCTTTGCACGTGCAAATTATAAAAAAAAGTAATATTAAAAAAAATTATGCTTCACAGAAACCGTTTTGTCTCGATTTGTATAAAAACCAAAACTCTTTCCCAAATTGGCTTTATACCATGAAACCATGACTTCTCCGAAAACAAAGTAAGCCGCATATTAGCCTTACTCCAATATAGCTTATTGCTTAGACGGTGAGGCTTGTTATTTATTGCATTCAAGATTCCTTATTTTTACATGGCCATATCCTATCAGGTATACGTTTTCATACCTAATATTTCACTTAAAAGTATGATAGAGGGTGGTCCAACCATGATGCATCTTAAAGTCTATTTTTTTATTTTAAAATCAATTTGATATTTCTTTGTATTTCACAAATTCAACCATGGAGAGGTACATAATTGGCAAGCGCGTTAAGATTGTTGAAGCCTTTTAGGAAAATGGGCGTTCAAATCAAAATGCATTTCGTGCACTTCGTGATTTTTTTTTTTAGCATAATCACCTACAATCGGTAGAATTGTGCGCAAATTTCTGTCTGTGGGAAATGAGAAATGCACCCAAAAAGAACAACTATTTGGTGTGGTTTATGGGATGTCGGGATCTTCTTCGAAAATGAGGTCGGCCAAGCAGGTACATGAAATGCTGTTCGCTATGGCGAGATGATAACAGACTTCTTGTGGCCAGAAATTGAGGATATGAACCTGGATGATATGTGCTTCCAACAGGGTGGTGCCACTTGCCACACAGCCACCGAAACAATGGCTCATTTGCGCGAGAAATTCATTGGCCGTGCTATCTGGCGATGTTAATTGGCCACCACGATCATTTGATTTGACTTCATTCTTTGGGAATATTTTAACGAAAAAGTGTACGTCCATAAGCCAAGAACAATTAAAGAGCTAAAGGATGAGATAATTCGGCTTGTTGACAACATTGAACCTCAATTATGTCCCAGAGTTATTGCAAATGTGGACCATCGGATAGAGGTATGCCACCGGAGCCGTGACGAGCATTTGGCCGATATTTTATTTCACACACAAATGTTGTGGATCGTTCTATCTTAATAAAATATATTAAGATAATTTTCTGAAAACATCGTGCGTTTTTGTTGGTTTTGTTTAAACATCAGTATTAAATAAGATCTCATTTAAGACTTTTTCTATTTCTAAGACTCTGTTTTTTTTTGAAAAATAACAAAGCTCCAAGATACGATATAATCACTGGCGAAGTTCTGAAGGAGCTACAGAAAAGAGCACTAGTCAAGCTGCTGTACATTCTAAATGCTTCTCTGACAAGACAATGGAAAGTAGCCAAAGTCATTATGGTTCCGAAACCAGGGAAGAATACAACTGATAAGAAATCATATAGACCTATTTCGCTACTGCCGATAATATCTAAGGTTTATGAGAAACTTCTGCTAAAACGATTACAACCAGTAATTGAAGAAAGACGCTTGATACCAGTTCCTCAATTTGGCTTCCGGGTCAAACATTCCACAAGCGATCAGGTGTATCGAATAACAAATGAAATTGAAAAACCTCTAGAATGCAAAAAGATTTGCTTCGACAAGGTATGGCATGAAGGCCTAATGTATAAGCTAAGGAAAATCCTACCGGAAAAATTACACAAAATATTGAAATCCTACCTTGAAAACAGACTCTTTCGTGTTAGACATGAGACCGAATTCTCGGAATTCAAGGAAATCCACGCCGGTGTTCCGCAAGGAAGTGTTCTCGGCCCAGTATTATTCCTGCTTTACGCAAGAGATATACCACAAAATGAAGGGACTATCGTAGCAACGTTCGCAGACAATGGATGAGTCAGTCGAGTGGACAAAGACCTGGCGAATTGCCCTTAACGAGACCAAGTCGACGCATGTCAATTTCACGTACAAAAGGATAAACAACTTACCTGTCTTTATTAACTCGGTTCAAATACCATACGCAAACGAGGCGAAGTATCTAGGAATGACCCTAGACGCAAAACTTAAGTGGAAGCCACACGTTAAGAAAAAGCGCGACGAGCTCGCAATCAGACTTAGAGAAATGTATTGGCTACTCGGAAGATATTCGAAGACAAGCGTATACAACAAACTGCTCCTGTATAAACAAGTGCTAAAACCTTCTTGGACATACGGTATACAACTTTGGGGTTGTACCAAACCAAGCAATATGGCTATAGTACAAACATTCCAAAACAAAACGCTAAGAGCAATCGTGAATGCTCCATGGTATTCACAGAGATCTAGGAATTGCTACCGTGAGTAACGAAGTAACAAATTTTGCTCGCAAACTTCGTACTCGCATTCATGGTCACTGCAATAATGCAATAATTCGTACTCTGGACGTGACATACCTTGAGCGCCGACTACAAAGAACAAGACCGTTCGACCTAGCGCCATAAGGAAAAACCGCATGTAATGATGGTATTAGTAGGTGCGTTCACTGGAAAGCTACCTACCAAACGCGATTAACACTACAGAAGCGTACACTACTTGTTAAGGTAAATTAGTCGTAGTCATCAGTAAAATGAAAAAATGAGAAGGAACAAATTTCTTACTACTTTGAGCGCGCGCGACCGGATCTCATAGTGCCTCTCTGAGGGGTGAGGTTTAGTCTGAATCGGGCAAAACCAATGGTACGGGCGATTGGTATCTGCTGAAGATTACTCACCTCCAGGCGCAACCAAAAAAAAAAAAAATGTTTTTTTTGTGCTGCTACTTCCATAGTTTGCTGCTTTAAAGCTTTCATTAAATATTTACAAAATTCGTAGACCTAGAATAAGAGACGTAAAGCAAACAAATGAACCAAATTACCTTAAAGCCCACCAAGCATGCGAGAATTGGAAGAAAAGCTTTCCACAGTTGATGCACTGATGATGGTAAGCCCGGCAAGGTTTCAACATTTTGATCATTAGGAGGACAAAGGGTTTTTTTGTATTGTTTTCTATAGATCAAAAAGGGACCTAAAAAATTGCTTGATGATCCATTGCTACTTAAAAAAGTAATAAAGCCAAAAAATAAAAATATATTTTCTAATTTTTAATATTTTGCAAAATTGACAGTCAAATAAACTTTGAATATTTTTCTATGCGAATGACCAATTTTAACAGTTAATCCAATAATGACGCGCCAGAATTAATATTCCATATAAATGTATTCTGGATTAGTAAGAAATAAAGTACCATTATTTTGCACGTGTTCTCAGTGTTGATTAATGTGCTTAACTTACTTGTCGATAATAATGGTTAATGGTGGACAAAATTTGTATTTCCACAGAAGACATACAAAGCGACACAGTCACGTTTTAAATGCTACGATTTTTAAAATTTAAAAAAAAAATTAAAGAGTTGTATCTCTGTTTTCTATACAATCTTCAAAAACGACCGAAATTGTTAGAGCCGTTAAAGGAAACCCAGCAAGATGTTTTCTTAAGAGGCAACAGAACGATAGACGGCCTTGGCGGCAAACCTAAATTATTAAACTTCTCTATAGTCGTTACAATACAGTTTGAGATCGAAACAACATCAGCACGGTGGCAATAACTTTCTCTTTAGTATTGCACTAATGTATTCCGCAAATCAGAAAGAGCTGCACGAATTGAAACCAAGTGCTCCAGCGAAGTCAAACTTAAATTCGAACTATGTTCGCGTATAGCAGATAGATATATACAATTGATTGCCCTTTATAGTCTGTCTTGCAACAGCCCCATTTGCAACCCTCCAATTCGCGGACCCATCAGCTAAGGACGACGATGAGGAGTAGTGTCAGTGGGTTGGTGACTGGATGTATCATATCCGCGGATAATTTGCATGAAAATTAAATAAAACCGGTCGTTCAAGGTGTGACGCTGCTGCTAACTGATGCACAATTCGACAAAGGTGTGTGTACTTACACATATATTAATATTTTATGTACGTGAGCGTTTCAAAGCCGGCCTTGCCATGCCGCATGCAGGACAATTTCAATTGTTATTCTGAATTCGTTGCGGAAATCTGTTTCCGCTCGTTGGAAATTTATTACAACGACTCTCTGAAGTAGGGCTATGGGTGGTTGGTCACTTCATTATCGTTGCCACAGCATCGAGGTTGAACGCACAGCGCACTGAACAACGGCACATTCTAACATAGAGGTACCTAAAGTATCCACAAAAGAAAAAAAACAAGCAGAATAGTTTTACTGAATAATGGTGTACTACTAAGCGCAAAAAAAAAAATGGACAAGGATAGTGTTTCCTTTATGAAGGACATTTAATAGCACAAAAGGATGTCATATAGTTCTACTGTGCGTATAAATACTATGTAGGTACATACGTGTGACAATTTCCCACACAATGACGGGGCAAACTTTGGCTAATCTCAACGTTGCCTTTTGTTCATAAAACGAACGAACGAATGAACGAACGGAGAAAGTAAAAAAAAAAAACGCGCCTGGATTAGCATGGTCCGTCCTTTGTTTCGAAACGAGATACATTGCCTTTGTCTGAGTTTTGGACGGCGGCGCTTGTTACTGAGAGAGAGAAAACTTTCCAACGCGAAAGGTGAACGACTAGGTACCTACCTACCAACTTGTGTGTTACCTCAATGTAGATTTTGCCCTTAAATTGTTAGATTTTCTGTGAAAGCGCAGAGGTTTTACTTTATTCTTTTCTCTCGAATTTGATTATTCGAAAAGAATGCGTTTATAAATTAAATTAAATGCTTGAAATGATATCTGGGGAATTAATTTGGCGAATAAATCTGGTGGCGGTTGGTAGGCATGCAAAGGCAAAGGTGTTGACTTTAATGTGGACAGAGTTGAACTCGATGTAATACACATAACGGGTGATCCAAGTAGAGATACTTTTTTCAATAGTCTTTTTTGACAGATCACGTGTGAGGCGTGTCATGCTGTCATGTTATTTTTGTTTAGTATTGTTTGGCATTTCATAATGGAAAGACTTACGCGTGAACAACGTTTACAAATTGTTCAAATTGTTATTATGAAAATTCACGTTCTGTGAGGAATGTGTTTCGTGCACTTCGCTCAACTTATGGTCAACATAATCGGCCTACTGAGCGTACTATTCGCAACACCATCACCCATTTTGAGACCCAGCATTCATTATTGGATAATATTCGACCGAATAGACCACGTCCAGCACGCTGTGAAGAAAATATAGCGGCCGTAGCTGAGAGTGTACACGAAGACCGTAGAGAGTCGATTCGGCGCCGTTCGCAGCAACTCGGACTGACGTATGGAACGACTTGGCGCATTTTACGTCAAGATCTTAAATTGAAAGCGTACAAAATACAGCTTGTGCAACAACTGAAGCCGCTCGACCTTCCCAAGCGACATCGCTTCGCTCTATGGGCTCTTGAAAAGTTCCAAGAAGATCCGACGTTTTCGAGGCAAATTTTGTTTAGCGATGAGGCCCATTTCTGGCTCAATGGGTATGTAAACAAACAAAATTGCCGCATTTGGGACGAAGAGCAACCTGAAGAGATTGAAGAACTGCCACTTCATCCAGAAAAAACAACGGTTTGGTGTGGTTTGTGGGCCGGTGGAATCATCGGTCTATTTGATGCCTGAAATTGAAGCTCGTGATCTCGGCGACATTTGGTTTCAGCAAGACGGCGCCACTTCCCACACATCGCATCAAGCAATGGACTTATTGAGAGAACATTTCGGTGAGCACATAATTTCACGTTTTGGGCCGGTTGATTGGCCACCAAGATCGTGTGATATCACACCGTTAGACTTTTTCCTGTGGGGATATGTAAAGTCAAAAGCTTATGCCGACAAACCCGCTTCGATTCAGGCCTTGGAGGAAAACATCACGCGTGTCATTCGCCAGTTACCGGTCGAAATGCTCGAACGAGTGATCGAAAATTGGACTCAACGGATGGACCATCTGCGACATAGCAACGGCCAACATTTGATAGACATAATCTTCAAAAAATAAATGTCAAAGAATGTTCTTTCAAATGATAATAAACATTCTCCATTAAATTTGAATTTTCTGTGTTTTTGTTTTTTAAAAAAGTTGGGAACCTCGAAATGGATCACCCTTTACATATATTGTAAGACTGGTAGCGTGTGGGTTTGAAATTATATGGTTCATCAATACCTTAACGGGAAATTTTGGTACATGGTTAAACTTAAAAGGGTCCCTCAAAACCGTCAAACATTTACATGTTCTTCAATTGAATAAATTCAGCTAAAACAGCGGTGGGCCAACTTGGATTGACTGATTTGAAATGCTTTTCCATTTTTTTTTTTGTTTTTGGTTATAATGAAGAATTTCATAAAATTTCATAATGTCAGTGCAAGAACGAGTAAAAAATATGTTTCCTGACGATCATTTACTGCAACGCAAAGAAAATACCGTAAGCATTTTATTACTGCGACGGCTAATTCGATCGAGGTCCAGTATTCGATGAACCACAAGGAAATGTTGCTCGACTCATTCGCAATCGCACTGAACAGGCTGTGGAAGCAGTACGAGTAAGCGTTCACACGGATCCTTCCGTGTCTACTCGTCGACGTGCTACTCAATTGGGTATCTCCAGAAAATCGCATATGACGCATTCTTAAAGTTAATCTGAGGATGTTTCCATTTAAAAATGGAAAGTCATGCCCCACAACGGCTACCTTATGCCAATAGGTTAATTTTTCTTTAGATGACGGTATCAAAATGCTGATTTCGTGTGGCCACCTCGTTTCCCAGATTTGACGTCCCCCGATTTTTTTGTGAGGTTTCTTGAAGGAACGGGTTTACGTCAACAATCTACAAACAAATTAAGGAAATGAAACAGAACAGAAGATTCGCACAGAAATTGCAAAATTTGAGCCAGAAACGATGAGCAATTTAAGTCAAAATGCCTTAAAAAGAGCCATTCACATCCAACAGGGAAATGGCGGTTATTTAAAGGATGTTACTTATCACTACTTACTTACTTATGGCCTATATGCCGATGTGGGTCCTAGGGCCCCTACAGCGCCTACGCGTAATCGTGTGCGATTTCAATCAATGTGCCTCAGTTCTCCCCCAATTCTTTGCCAGTTAGCGTGCTTCCTTCTCGACCGTTCTTCGCCATTTACTAGTAGGATCGAAGCGTTTTCTACCATCCTGAGTTAGCCGATTCCATTGCATCGCGTGATAAGCTATGCACCTTTTCGGAATGTGTGACCAATTCACTGCCCCTTTCGGTGCTGTATAGCTGTGCCATGGCACCTTTTCTGCTAAAGCTTTTCGTTTGAAGTACGGTTCGGCAAAAAAAAATGTTAGGTGTGTCGCGGTAAAATTTACCACGACAAGGAATACCCTCCTATCCCCTCTCATTCCTACCTAGTCCTTTTTTTTTATTGGCCCAAGGTCGTAAGAAGTGGAAGGGCAGCCATGGCCTCATCAACCAATGGCCCACTTCTTTCGAACCATGGGAATGCAACCACTACAGGCAAACCCGGGTAGAAAAGGCATAATACAGACGGACGGTCTACGTGCATAGAACGATGAGCAGCCTATCCGAAGGTGAGCCGGGCGGACGGCCTGGAGTCTCCCAACGGACCAGCGAGTCTAACCGGACGGGTATGTCCGCAACGTTTAAGTGCGCCAAGCCAGTTCTCGAAGCGCAACCCCACAAGCAGACGGTCTGCATCGAGTGGGGGTACCAACCAATGAAGGACACCCCCAACACTTGTTACGGAGACGGGCGGGCGGCCCTGAAAACTAACGCATCCGTACACTAGATACCGCCGGGCGCGCAAAATGCCCAAGATCGAAATGTCACGCAATGAAGGAGTAAGGGTGGACGACCCGAAGTCCAGACCTCCAAAATAAATTGCGCCGGAACTACCATCGTCACGGTAGGGAGCCACGTTCGATGAGGGAAGGGGAGACGATCCCTTTGATCCAACTCCACCTTGGGGAGCACCGGTGGAGCAACAAGGAGTGCGGGCGGACGGCCACATATTCGCACCCTCAACACCAAACACAAAGACACACTGCACAAGAGCCGGCCAGCCAACAAACCTGATCCTCACTGATCAAGAAACAAAACAAAAAAGAAATAAGCCGACATGCAGCGAAGAATAACACTTCCATAACCAAAGATCCTGAGGTCAAAAACAACGCGAACAATAAACCACACACTTGAAGGATCAAAATCAAAACACGACAAAACTAAAATGAAACACTTGTAAGGGATAGCACAAGAAACGCAAGTCCCTACTCCCCAAATCTGCGCACGACTCCACCGAGATAGGTCGCGGTAACGTAAATTGGAATGGTACTCACTGTTCCTCCTGATTCCCTGTCTTCGTTGTATTGTCGGTGCCCGGACAAACATTATTTGCAGTAATGGGTTGGGGAACTTAAAAATTTAACCCACATTAATTTTATAGAAACAACCTTAAATTTTAAAAACAAAGTAAATATCCTTTCTCTTATGATTTTTTTTGTTGTTGTTTTGTCGCGGGTTGTCAAATGGGAAACGCTGTCATATGTCCAGGGTCGGCCGGAGGGTTCGTCTCTTATTGGCTAAGTTCAATAATGGGCGAATTCAAAGATTGGGAAATGTGAGAGCATTAGCGGGATCATGTCAGCACACTTTGCGTAGCTGAAAAAGACATGACCCAGTTAAATAAGTGAAAGTGGGGGTGTAGGTAACAGTTGATAATTTCAGAGCGACAGCTGAATTATCGAGTTGGAGCTGTTAACCTATATCCCATGTATGAGTGAGTGTAGAGGAGCAGATTACAGCTGACAATATAAGCGCAAAAGCTGAATCGTCAAGTGGAGCTGTAGCTGGTTCTGCTTCCCCTACAACGCATGAGTGTGTATGTGGAAACAAAAAAAAAAAAAACCGGTCGGCCGAATGGACATAGGGATTTTTAAAACCACTTCTTGGATGCCCAGCAAGTTTTTCAGTAGTGTCTCATAATCGAGTAAAGCAAAAAAAAAAAAAAAAGGGGGACTTTAATCGGAAAAAAATCCAAAAAAATAAGAAAAGATCAGATCGGGAAGGATATTTACCATTAAGGATAAAGTGGAAAATAACGAGGATATAGAGATCCGTGGCGAGAAACCTACATACAGCAGCGAAGAAGCAGGGAACTAGGAGGAAGTCACAAAGAAAAAAAAAAAAACAGATAAGTATAGAGTATTTTGTTTGAGAGAATTCGTTGGGGCCTTGAAAGAGTGAAGGAAAAGATTTTGGTAGGGTAGTGCTCCGAAAAATCCCAGATAAATTGAGGGACACGCGACCATTCGTATATAGAGATTATCTTCACCGTTCGGGAAAAACGCGATCTTGTGCTACCCCAACGGCAAACCGTTCTTTTTCTCCTTCGGTCGTATAAGATCGCCATAACAAAACATACCGTAATCAATAAATTGCCGTGCTCCAACGGAGCATTTATAAAGTGGTGCAAAAAAAAAAAAATCCGTCTTCCGTTTTTTTTATTTCTTTTTTCCAGAACTTTCACAGGTTTTTTTTTCTTTTCGTCGGTCGTAGATTTCGAATTATTTTTTTGGTTTCACAATTTCGCCGGAGAATTGTGTGGCGCCCACTACTCATTTGGTGTACCGAAGAACGAAACTCGACTCGAAATCCCCAAACCCATCGGTAATAAAGAAAACATTTCAACCCAAATAACTAAACCTAACCTAACTAACCTGCTGCGACCAGTTGAACCCACCCTTAGCTGAGCAGCCGGGGAAATCAGCACTGTAGATGGCTGAACGTTGCGCTTGAGTACTTAATTTGACAGTTCAAATAAAGACGGCCGCAAATTTTCTTACATAAATATTTATTCGCTTGTTCCGCCAGTAATTTTAATAAAGGTCTTGATTCGCGTTTATTTTTATTCGGACTAGTAAAAAGCGTAACAGGTGTTGCATAGCCAACCCCCCAGGGTGGGCTAACTTGGACCAAAATGAACCCGTGCTGCTGTATGAATGTGGCACTTGGAGAGTGACCACTTTTATCAGGAAGAAGCTATAAATGTTCGTTAATAGGTGCCTATGCAACATAGAATTCCTTTTGCAAATGTCCGGGCGCAATAGTCTGGTCTGTAACGAGAAAACAAAGCACCAATGGAAGACATGACTACAGATGCAAGCACACCCAACACAGGTTCGGGTCCTGAGAAAACTTCTTCTGAACCTTGCCTAGCTAGCTCATCCGCGATCTCATTTCTCTGAATGCCAGTGTGACCTGGTACCCAGACAAGATTCACTGTGTTCAGTCTTTCGACCAAGTTCAGAGAAAGCTAGAGTTCCAGCACTAACTTGGACGAAGTAAGAGGGTTTAGAAGCGCTTTTAATGCAGCTTGGCTATCACTGCAGATGCAAATGCCTCTAGCCCTCCACCTGTTGTTCACAATATAGGGCATAGCCATTAGGATGGCAAAAATCTCCGCTTGGAAATCAGATGCATGTTTACCCAAGGGGTAAGTCGTATATCATCGCCTTCCATAAAGACTCCAGCACCAGACCCCGTCCGGTTTTGGAGTCATCCGTGAAAATACGATGGCATTCAATCCATGGTTCAGAGTCTGACCGAAGCTATTCCGTTACCTGTGGAAAGTTGACGTGGTCGCTTTTTCGCAGAAGGATTTCTTGTGTCTTTGCATCAGACGGCATATCCATAAGACATGGGTCAAAGGATAATTCTCGAGCAAGTTCCTCAAAATTCCAGTGCGCATTCTCTTAAGCGAAAGATGGTTTTTAGGGTACACCCCATGATATCGTGGTTTTAAAAGGATTCACTGAAAACCCATTACTAGTGCACCAAACATCGATCAAATCCAGCCCCTATAGTTGACCCGACAGAAAGAACGGCGACATCATCCGCATAAGCTTGAGTGTAGTTTGCTACTTGATTATTTATATAAAATTTAAATACTTAAATTTGTGCTTCGAGCTATCTCTGGGGCACATTGATTGCTTCCAATGCACCTGAAGATCGATCTCTCTGAATAGGAAACGTGGATCGCTTAAAAAGATTTTTATTTCATCTAAAAAACTTAAGAAATTGAGTGCTCCTAATGGTTTCGAGTAGTATATTATACAATTAATGATTCAGCTGTCTATAATATTGTCTATCTAACCATTTAGCTTTATCTCTATCGGAACCGCAGACATGATTAAATCAGAATACCCACTTATTAAATTCTCAGTAATTTGGCTATAATTAAATAAATTCATAAGGGGGATTTATGCGAAGACAGACGGGTACAGGGTGTCCCTAAACTAAAAACTTATTTCCGATATTTTTTTTTTTTTACATTTTTCGGAAGATTTAATAAATATTTTGAGCAAACATTATTTTATTTCCACCAAATTGTATGGAACTCTAAAAAACAATCAAATTGAAAGAGAAAGGCTTTCGGTAAACTTGTTTGTATTCACATCAAATGAGGTGTGTCGACCAACACACCGTAATTGTGGGAAGAGAAAGTTGCATATGTCAGCAAATATTGACACCGCCAGACTAGATGTTCTCCCTTGTAATACATTCTTAAAACTATTTCACGAACACCCTGCACATGGAAATACTTAACGATAAGATGTCAAGTTTTATAAAAAAAAAACAAAATATCTAATCTTCCCGGTGATAAGCAATTAAAGATATCCGCTCTATTTTATAATATAAATGAGCTACCCTATGCCAATGGGACTATCAGTCATAGATAGATTTCACACGAGTGCTAAATTTTTCTATCAGCAACATCAGAACCAACCATGAACTTACTCGGACGTATTCTCATTATGGCTGTTTGCGTTTTCACCGTAAGTCTAAAATCTACCCTTTTCCAATGGATCAACCTAAAAAAGAAGGTTTCCTTTTTAGGCATACGCTTGGCCAAACTTCAGTGACGTCCAAGTCGCCCAAGAGAATAGGCTACTCAAAGCTGTGATTGATCAACTCCAAACTTCAGTCAACCTGTTCAATCCACTTGCTGCAAATACGACCAACAATACACAGAACGCTTGCTACTCGACCTACAATAGTCGTGTGGCTCAAATCAACAATGCTACTATCAACCAAACTCAAGCGTGCTCCACCACAGCTAACAATGCAATCTCTGCACAAAACGCTAATATCAACAAGACCCTAGTTGCTGTCAATCTGGTGTCAAAAGACTTGCAGGCTAGACTTGCAAACTGCTCATCCAGAAATACAAGTGCCGCAGTTTTTGATTGCAACGTTGCCGCCGTGAGTATAAAACTATTGCATAGTTACAATGTTCCGTTGAATAATTTCGGTTTGATTTTAGTTTGATTTAAATTTGGCGAATTTGAGCAATATAACCGCACAATCCCAATTGGCTTCTGCTTCACTGTCTGGCTATGAGATTGAAGTGAATGCCTCACGACAGGCCTGCATCGGAAATGTGCTTATTGCCAACAAGAGCAATTCAACGTCGGCATCGAATGATTTGCAGAATTGTTTGGTCAATTCGGAATGGAAAAACAACTCAACTGGTAGCTCGAACAGCACCAATCCAGGAGGAAACAAAACTATGATTTACTATTTGGATTAAAATTGATTGGGTAACGAACATTCGACTTATTCCGTTTTAAATAAAATAAATTTTTTATTACTTTTCTAAAATTGGGTTTTCATTTTGAAATAAAGGATTTCATCTGAAAATGTCCGTTTTCTGTCGTCGAGGTGGGATCAATACCAACGATCTTAGGAAAGCTGCAAAATCTAGTTCATTTCACAGATATTCTCTTTGACGGATTGCAGCATAATTAGAGATGTATATTTTAAGGATTATCTGCTTAGAAAAGGCTGAAAGAAAGGTAGTCAAAGATTCATTTTGCTCCGCGAATCGTAGTCCAGTTTCCAGAAAACTTACTTACTTACTGAAGGTGGACCTGGGCCTGGACCAAGAAGTGTCTCCAGCCAGCACGATCTTTGGCCAGCTGTCTCCAGTTTCGCAAGCTAAGTTGGTTAAGGACCCCGTTCACTTGCGTGCGCCACCTGAGTCGCGGTCTTCCTCTACTGCCACGTCCCTCGGGCGTAGATTCGAAGATGTTCCGGGCCGGAGCTTTCACGTCCATTCACTCTACAATCACCCAGTCACCTCACTCTTCAAGTTCGTAGTTGCATCTCCTCCTCCATTCACCGTCTATGGAAGAAGAATTTTCCTATCAAAACAACCAAGAGTGACCTTATCGGCTTTTAATATAGTCAATACCACTGCACCATAGAGAAGGACTGGGATTATTAGGGTCTTACAAAGGGTCCCTTTAGTTGTTCGAGACATGGCGTTGCTACTCCATTACTATCTTAGTTATTCTTCGTCTAAATTCAGCGCTGGTATCATTGCCTGAGTTCATTGCGGTACCTAGTTAGACAAAGTCCTTGACCACCTCAAAGTAATATCTGTCTAAAGTGACTTTCTGTCCGAGCCGTCAGTGTTGGGAGTCCTTTCTTGATACCAGCATATACTTTGTCTTGCCCTCATTGACCCCTAAACCGATCCTCGCCGCCTATGTCTCATCCATCCATCCCGCTGTATTCTGCCGATTATATCGATGTCGTCGACGAAAGCGCGTAGATGGACTTATTTTTGAAAGATAGTGCCTCTGAGTTTTGCATTTGAGTTTTGCACTATTCTTTCAAGAACGATGTTGAAGAAGTCACATGACAGCGCATCGCCTTGTTTAAGAAGGTCGAAGGTCTAGGTGAGTTATTTAATGACCTTGATGGAGTAGCTTGCATTCTTCATTGTCATCCAGCAAAAACGGACGAGATTGGCAGGGATGCCAAAACAAGACATTGCTCTGTACAGCTCGTCTCTAAAAATGCTGTCACAGGCGGCCTTTAAGTCGATGAAAAGGTGGTGCGCATCGATTTGGGTTTTCTCCAAGATTTATGATGGTAAACTTTCCTGGCCTACAGCCACACTGATAGGGACCAATCAGGTTGTTGACGAAAGGCAACTAGCGTTCACACAGCACGACAGATAAGATCTTGTAAGTGATGTTAAGAGGACTAATACCTCTGCTGTGGGCTCAGTTCAGAAGGTCTCCTTTCTTGAGGATCGGGAAAGTTTAATTTCATTTCTTTTCAACAAATTAAGATAAAAATATGTTTAAACATTTTTTATTTCAATTCATTCATAATTCATGCATTCATTCCAAGATCTATGATCCTTCTCTTTGTGGCTATTTTAAAGATGGCTGTGCTTATGAGTAGTCTGGTTGATATCAGAAGGCAGGCGGAAGGCTTGTATTTTGGCACACTTCTTCTTCGCCTATACGAGTCACTTGTGCGATATACTCGTCATTCTTGTTCAATGTTTCTACCAAGGTAATTTTGCATGTTGGATATAAGCTCTTCCCTTTTTTTCTTTTTCCAGATGTTATCAATTGATTTCCGCAGACACATTTCTTTATTCCTTTTTTTTTCTTGTTCTCCATGTCAAGTGGTAGGGTTATGATCCCTATAATTCTAACCATAGCCTCTTTCAATAGAAGGAAAGAAGAAGAAGTTTCTTATTATCCATGAAGCTCTGGCCAGAATAAAACAGTGGTCGAACAATCAAACGTCAACAGTTTGACAGAACATCACTGTCGAAACTAGTAGAGAGCCCCTAAACGGGACATAACTTCCTAAAAAATAACGTAATAAAATTAAACACTTTATTTCCTCTGTCGCTGTCCGAGTCTCGGTCACTTGAGGAACAGAACACTTGGAAGCTACTACTTCCATGACTTACATCAACTTTCTGATGTCTGACTTTTTGGTCTTAATTGGTTCCTTAGGATATTAGGATGGCTCGGCAGCACCGGATAAAGGAACACGAAGCCCAACCATCTCTAACGCTAGCTCCCCACAAAAGCGCATCACAATGGGTCCAGGTCACAGATCTGCTCTGCCGACCCGTAAACCTAACCTAACCTATTTTCCATGAATATTTCTGTCAGGAGGAGGCCAAGAACTCATTGCAACCTTTCACTAGGCTTTAACGTTTTATGAATTACACTACTACAAGTGGCCAGATGCCTGCTACGTTTGAAGAATTTCAGGTGCCGTATTGAAGTTTTAAGATTTCCCGTATATTTACAATAAGCTTTTTCATTATCCTTGTGTACCTCCAAGAGCTCTTATATTCGTTATATTCAAAAAAGGAAATGTGACTCAAACCGAGAAGTATAGAGAAATCTCTAATCTTACCACAATCCTGTACCATTACCCTAAGGTGCGTGGATTCAGGGTCCTTGTTGTGCTTGTGATAGGACAGGTTGTATTTTTGAAGTGACAGGAAACCGTATGAGGAAGGGAATGCCGGACATAATAGAGTGATGGAAAGGGATGTGGTGTGTGCAAGGAGCGTGGCACACTTGCTTTGCTCGACCGAGCTCGACGGAATGCGAGGGTTCGTGCCGAAACTTACTTTTTTTTTTAAATAATTCAGACGGACGTTACCACATTGAGAGGGCGCTGTAGGTGGAATTCAGCGCGGCCATTACCCACCCAGCCTGGAAGCTCCTTGGCCTTGGACTTCCCCTTAGAGGCGGATGCCTCGGACTGCTCAAGCCATCTACCGAAATTGCTTTAGCGCACCTTAGTCCACCCCCCCCGAAAATGCCTTTAGGCCTTAACAAAAAAATCAACACCGTTCCTTTTGTGTCATGACACCTGTGTGGATCGTTTATTTTTACTCAATTATTTAAATTTAAATTTAACAAAAAAAAATTTTTTTTTACAAGAAAAAAAGGAAATTTAACATATAATACCACAACACAAATAAAAATTATTTAAATTTTGTTTCCCCGCGAAATCGTTTACCGTATTTTTCAGGCACCTTTTTACCTGTCACGCAACTAAATAAACTAAATCGAGCTCTCTATAGGGGACATAGTACACTAAACGCGATATAAATATAAAAAAAAACGAAAGGAAACTAAACTTATTACATATAAAAAAAACAAAAATCCACATAAAAAAAATGAAATGAAATATACTTAAATCTAATAGGCAAATATTTTTTTTTTTTGATCTATATGTATGTTTCTGTCCTTTGTTTGAATTAACTAATTTTATATGGACAGGTAACAGTTATATTTTATTTTTTTTTTTATTATATACGTGGATGCGGCGGGAACCTTTTGTTCGAAGGGCCGCTTGTTTTTAAATCGCGCAAATTGTGCCAACTTTGAAATTTGTGTAACTTGTGGAAATTTTGTAATTTGTGAAAACTGTGTAAATTCTGTAATAAAGGGTGATTTTTTAGCTGGTTTGGTTTTGGCAACACTGGTTTTGACAGCTGACGTGTGCTTAGTACCTTGTGTCACTGTCAAACAGCTTCAGTTTGGTTTGCAATTTAACCATGGATCGTCTTACAAATGAACAACGCTTGCAAATTATTGAATTTTACTATCAAAATTCGTGCTCGGTTCGAAATGTTCATCGCGCGCTGCTTCCATTTTATGATCGGCATTCTCGACCTTCTGAGCAGTCTATTCGGAAGATTGTGACCAAATTTACTTTGTTGGACATTAAACCACCAACACGTTTACGTACTGTGCATATTGAAGAAAATATTGCGGCCGTATCAGCTAGTGTGACAGAAGACCGCGAAATGTCGATTCGGCGCCGTTCCCAGCAGTTAGGCCTTTGTTACAGCACTATGTGGAAAATTTTGCGGAAGGATTTGGGCGTAAAGCCTTTTAAGATACAGCTGGTGCAAGAACTAAAGCCAGCCGACCTACCACAACGCCGAATTTTTGGTGAATGGGCTCTTGGAAAGCTGGCCGAGGATCCGCTTTTTTATCGAAAAATTGTGTTCAGCGATGAGGCTCATTTTTGGTTGAATGGGTACGTAAATAAGCAAAATTGCCGCATTTGGAGTGAAGATCAGCCAGAAGCATTGCAACAGCTACCAATGCATCCCGAAAAACCACTGTTTGGTGCGGTTTATGGGCCGGCGGCATTATTGGGCCATATTTCTTCAAAGATGATGCGAATCGCAGCGTTACTGTCAATGGTGAACGCTACCGAGCGATGATAACAAACTTTTTTTTGTCCGAAATGGAAGTTCTTGACTTGCATGATATGTGGTTTCAACAAGACGGTGCCACATGCCACACAGCACGCGAAACAATGGCGCAATTGCGAGGCGAGTTTGGTGAACAGTTAATTTCACGTTTCGGGCCGGTCAATTGGCCGCCTAGATCGTGCGATTTGACACCATTAGATTATTTTTTGTGGGGGTATGCCAAGGCTAATGTGTATAGGGACAAGCCCGCTTCGATTGACGCACTGGAAGCCAACATCCATGCATTCATTCGTGAGATACCGGCCGATATGTGTGAAAGAGTATGCCAAAATTGGACTCAGCGGATGGGCTACCTGAGACGCAGCCGCGGTCAACATTTGCATGAAATTATCTTTAAACATTAAATTGCAAGGTTCAAACTATCGATTCAAATAAATATTGCATTCATTTTTTCGAATTTTTTGTGTTTTTTTTTTTTAAAAAAGTTCTAAACCTCTTAAAAAATCACCCTTTATATTTAGATTTTTTTTTTAAATTGCGCAAATGTATGCGCAAATGTATCACGTGTGAGTCGTGTCATGCTGTCATGTTATTTTTGTTTAGTATTGTTTGGCATTTCATAATGGAAAGACTTACGCGTGAACAACGTTTACAAATTGTTCAACTTTATTATGAAAATTCACGTTCTGTGAGGAATGTGTTTCGTGCACTTCGCTCAACTTATGGTCAACATAATCGGCCTACTGAGCGTACTATTCGCAACACCATCACCCATTTTGAGACCCAGACCACGTCCAGCACGCTGTGAAGAAAATATAGCGGCCATAGCTGAGAGTGTACTCGAAGACCGTAGAGAGTCGGACTGACGTATGGAACGACTTGGCGTATTTTACGTCAAGATCTTAAATTGAAAGCTTACAAAATACAGCTTGTACAACAACTGAAGCCGCTCGACCTTCCCAAGCGACATCGCTTCGCTCTATGGGCTCTTGAAAAGTTCCAAGAAGATCCGACGTTTTCGAGGCGAATTTTGTTTAGCGATGAGGCCCATTTCTGGCTCAATGGGTATGTAAACAAACAAAATTGCCGCATTTGGGACGAAGAGCAACCTGAAGAGATTGAAGAACTGACACTTCATCCAGAAAAAACAACGGTTTGGTGTGGTTTGTGGGCCGGTGGAATCATCGGTCCATATTTCTTTAAAAATTATGCCGGTGCGACCGTTATCGTGCCATGATAACCGACTATTTGATGCCTGAAATTGAAGCTCGTGATCTCGGCGACATTTGGTTTCAGCAAGACGGCGCCACTTCCCACACATCGCATCAATCAATGGACTTATTGAGAGAACATTTCGTTGAGCACATAATTTCACGTTTTGGGCCGGTCGATTGGCCACCAAGATCGTGTGATATCACACCGTTAGACTTTTTCCTGTGGGGATATGTAAAGTCAAAAGCTTATGCCGACAAACCCGCTTCGATTCAGGCCTTGGAGGAAAACATCACGCGTGTCATTCGCCAGTTACCAGTCGAAATGCTCGAACGAGTGATCGAAAATTGGACTCAACGGATGGACCATCTGCGACGTAGCAACGGCCAACATTTGATAGACATAATCTTCAAAAAATAAATGCCAAAGAATGTTCTTTCAAATGAAAATAAACATTCTCCATTAAATTTGAATTTTCTGTGTTTTTTTTCTTTAAAAAAGTTGGGAACCTCGAAATGGATCACCCTTTATATATATATATAACTTTATGTCCGAAATACTGCGACTTGTCTTCTAAACACTTAAATGACTACCGTGATTGAACTACTATTCGTACAAGCTGCCCAATAATGCCCCCTTTAGTCCCCATACCACTCTCCCAAAAAAAATGCTTGGTCATTCCGTGCCCATTTTTTAAGCATCCGCTACTCAGACCGTGCTACCCTTTTTGAAAACCCTAACGTCCTGCTCTTTTTAAAATTCTTTTTAACTACGCCTATCTAACTGTTGGGGTACTATATTCCATAAGTTTATTACATTTTTTTTTTACCTCCAGTTGAATGACGTTTGACAGACAACAAAAATAAATAAATAAACAAAAGGAAAAAAAAAACAGAATGTGTTCCCGGGAATTCGTTTTGGTAAGATTTTTACTTATTTTATAACAATAATTTAATTTTATTTTATTTTCAAAAGCACATATAAAAAAAACAAGGCAAGAGGACATGGAAAATTAAAAAATGTACCCTGGACATCAGCCATAGGAGCAAGGTAAGGATTTTTATTCGTGCTGATTGTGGCCGTTGAATTCTCCACAGCGGCGGGATAATGTTTACACAACATTGAAGATATATAATTCCTCCGCAGCGGAAAAGTCATCCACCACTCTCGGCACGATAACTTTTTCCTGATATTAATCCATTTTCCTCTATTTGCAGGAAACGTTGTACTGCGACCACAACATGCTGTTAAGTTAAGTTAACACTTAACTTGATCCACAGTTTTTCGCTAATCAAAATATTGACTTTTTCTAGTATTCAACACCGACCATTCCGATTGCGGAACTCTCAAATGTGAAATTTTGTTTAATGCTTCTCATGACAAGCTACACTCTTTGGATGTTTATTAGACCTTAACAAAAGGTGGGCCAATTGAAGAAGTTAAGACAGGGACGCTAAGTTAAGTGGTCCAAAAACAATAACAATTTAGCCTTAGCTTCTTCATATAAATAGTGCGAATAAATTACGAATTCTTAGCTCTCAAGAAGGAACGTATAAATCAATAAGAGACATCAAACAAGGACAATCAATATGAAGTGGATAGGATATCATTGGAAAACATTATAGCAAACATCTCATGGCGTTTTCCTAATGTCTGAATGCCAATAAGTCTGACATTATATAAAGGCATTTCAATATTTCGTCCTAGTTTTTATACTACGAAACTTGTACATTTTTTTAACGTTCTCAATTCTTCTGCAGCACTACTTAAGACCTTCCATAAGCAGCGTATAGGGCATTTAGTGTGTAAGGGTCCTTTAAACCAAAAGAGTTAAGAGCGAGATAAAACCCAGCATAGAGTTGGCTTTATTTACCGTAAATTCTATATGGTTCACAAAGTTAACCTTGGTGTCAATAATAACGCCTAGATCCATTTTCACTGAAAATCTATCGACAACAAGCGTTGTTAAGGGTTAATTGGTTTATTTTGCACCCATTGGGGTTAGATGAGTGACATCATTTTGGAGAAGGGAGCAGTCGTTTGAATCTGATCTCTAAAAATGTTGAGATCATCCGCAAACATAGGTTAGGTTGGCGATAGAGAGCAATCTCCGATCACTTGACCCTTCAGTGGGGAGTGAGGGTAAGCCGATGCTGTGGTTCCTTTCCTTGTAGTTTTTATACTACCCAATGTTGTCAAGCCATCCCGATGACTCCGGGAACCTGAAAAGATTAGAGATAGAGACAATTCTTTAATGCCTTTGAAGAAGAAACTTCCAAGCGTTCTGCTTGACGGAGACTCCTAGTCACCACAGCCTCTACAAATATCGTCATCTTTGAGATTTAATTTCATCATGTGGATTCTTAGGAAGTTGTGGCCAGTTAGAGCTATTAGCTTAGATAGTGATGCTCTGTTATACTAAAAGAGCTTGTTAGTTCGGCTCCTATTATACGCTGGCCATAGTTTCTGTGATATATCACAAGTGGTAATAGATTTCCACCTGTTATTGGCCTTCATTCTGATCTTGTTCTCTGAGAACAATCAGGTAGATCGTTTATTAAAGTAAGGAACAATGTTGGACCTGAATGGCTTCCTTGTGGGACACCTGATCTTACTGCAAAAGTAGTGGAGATATTTGAATCAACGTAAACTTGCTGACTACCTCCTGTTAGATAGATAGTCAATTATTCGTTGCCTTAGAAAAATCGTTGTAGATATCATCCACCTGTTAACCCTTTTCTACTGAATTTGGAATGTAGGTTGTGAAAATTTGTAGGTTAGAGGGAGTTGATCTATACCTGACACAAAACCGCGTAATTCGGTAATTCCATATTTCCTGTTTTGGTCCTGTTTTGGTAACAAATGATATTTTTCTTAGTGAACTATTGCATATGAAACACAAAAAACTAGATAAAGCGGTTGGCGGAATTTCATCAGAGCCAGGATTAGTATCACCTTTTAAGGCAGATTGCGCCTTCTCAACTTACGATGTGGGAATACTTAAGTGTTAAATGCAGACTAGTTATAATTAGTTTCAAAAAACTCACAGTTAGATTACTCAGCACAGTTAGATTGAATAAGAATATTTAGGAATACAATTAACAAGAATAGCTAGAATAGTTAGAAGTTCCAGAATCCGAGGTAAGCCTTCACGTCAAAGAACCCATCTCGAAAAAATTGGAGCACGACCGACTCAGTTGGTATTGTCATGTTCAAAGGAGGGATCGAACGAACGAACCCCGTCCAAAAGGCAATGACAATCAGCGTTTCCCTTCAATCGCGTAAGAGAGGCAGGCCTAAAAATTCGTGGATCACACAAATGATTTGATTGGCCTCAATGATGAAGTGATTCAAAATGCAGATACTTTTAAGGTCGAACCGGCGAACCCCACAGGCGGACCAGTAGGAATGCAGTCAAGTGGGAGGGTTATGATCCATGTAATCCTGATCATAATCTCGTCGATAAATGGAGAGAAAAAGAGAATAAGAATTAACAAGAATAGTAAGCGATTGATTGAAAGTTATAAGTAAAAGCAAACTTTCTCAGCGAAAAAAGTTTTTGTGTTTTATTTTTATGCGAGGAAAATAATAATGTTTACCAGTTTTTACCAAGTCACTATATTAATTAAAGAGTCGTGAATTCATTTATGAACCTATCTACGAAGTAATTTTGTTAAAAGATTGCACAATAAAAAATCCTCTTAATTGATTTCATATGAAATTCAAATGGATTTTTTCTTTCCAATTTGCATTTCAATTTGCGTTCTTATTGCAGTTATTCATGTTGGCATCTAGCTATATCCAGTCTTAGCCGATATGCAAAATACACACGAGTATTCAAAAGAATATTGAATCTTTTACCAATGATTCAGCGGGCAGGGTTGCATACCAAATTAATTGATGAGTACATTCTCACGGCATCAATAGAGATGTGAGTAAAATCACACAGCACACAGAATATCGTCTACGGGCAGCCGTCGTGTATCCTTAGGACAATTGACATTCATTAGGTTTTTTGTTTTTTTTTTCCTCGGAAAGACCAACAAGTTCTTTCGAATCCAGGATAATCCCGAACGGGCTGGATGATACAGAAACTATTCTCGTACCACAATCGTTAATCCATTTTGTCCGCTGGACTTTACATCGTGGTGTAAAATTAATTTAACATTTTGTTCGTTTTATTTTTTTGTAAAGGAATCTCGATAGGTCAGCAGCATGTTAATTGGAATGACACTAAAAGGACAGAGAGAATGAGAAATGGCATTCGACTTTTCAATACTCTGTCGGAGAGTAGAAATGGAAATGAATGTCATGCAGTCGATTAGACATTTGTTGAATTTATTTAATTAGTACCTTTTATCTATCTTTGAAAACGTTGTTCCCACAATGGGGATTTCAATTTTCTAATTGAATTACGAGTATACTTTTTGCTATAATCACGGACATACATTCGTATATTTTGATTTCGATTTTAGGTTAAGTTTGTTGTAGGAACTGTAACAAAAAGTGTTTTGTACAATTTTTCGAAACTAAATCACACCATTTCACAAAGCTGTGACAAACCCACTGGCCACTAAGTATAAATTAAATAAGACTTAGAGTGAGGTAAAATATTTATTGATTAGTTGCGTGGTAGATAAGATAACGATTTCAAAATCCAGATATAAGCTGTTAGCAAGGGAAGTATGCGATATCTTAAGTAAAGTTTATTTATATTAATTTTTGTTCATCAAGCTAGTTGACTCTCGAAGTACAGTGCAACCTGTCAATTTGGACATTCGTTGGGAGCCAAAATGGAGGAGATATGGAGGTTCGTTTTCAATTTCATCACGCAAAATTGTTTTTTTTAAGCACCTGTTTGTTCAGCAATGTAAAGGGTCCGCCATATAACGTTTTTTTTTTCAACTAGCGCTTATTTCGCGAATGGTAACACTTAGCTCATGTCTGATCTGACAGATAATTAGTTTTATCCTTCCGCTGAACAAATATGGTTGTGTATACGCTTGAACGACGCTGGGAAATATTGCGACATTACTCTGCAAATCATGGTAATGTTGCAGAATGTGTGCGAAAATTGCGTACGGATTTTGGAAAAAGCGAAGCACCGTCAGCTCCGTATGTTCGTTATCTTGTGAAAAAAGTCAAAGAAACTGGCATCCTCATCGATAGACCAAAGCGTGGAAAGCCAAAAACATCAATTCACCGTCGTTCTCAACAATTGAACATTTCGGAGACATCATTGAGACGAATTTTGCATAAAGACCTTGGTATGACGCCATATACAAAGTCCAATTCGTTCAGGAGTTGAAGCCAACTGACCATCCAGTGCGTTTTCGCTTCGCTAAGTGGGCCTTTTTTAAACTCCGCCTTGTTACGCCAGTAGCATGCCGGTCCCAAGCCCGGATAAAGGAGGAGGTATTGGAGGCAACGGTTTTTAACCTATCCTCTGTAAAATAATCCGTAAGTGTACTCTAACCTACAGGAGCAGTAGTTAAAACTCAAAATATTGATGAATGAACAACCTTAAGGATGTTAATACTCCAGGTGGTACTGGCAATAGCCAAAATCCATCCGTGGTCTTCTCGACTGCGGCTGGGGCTCAGATTCTGGAGGCCCCAACATTCATTGATGTCCGACTCTTTGGGCAAACTGAGCATGAGTAAGGTTGCTACCCACTGCACCGCCGCTGACAGCTGAACCGAAAAACAAGAAGAAGCGACCCAAGCTCGTTAAGAGATACAATCCTCCTCAAGCCCCTGTATCTGCCCACGCCCTGTCTCCAAATGAAGTCGGTGCTTCTACATGCTACTTTCATACGCATCAGTTGTTTGGTGGAACAGGCTTTCGCGGAAACATGTCACTGCGTCTTTTGCCAAACTCCAAAGAAAGGCATGTCTCGGCTGCCAGGGGCCTTCCCTAGCACCCCGGGCCCTGCTCTAGATGCTTTTATGAATCCCCCCCTTGATTTATATATCGTTGGGTGTAAGCTAAAAACCATCTACCGCTTAAAGGGAGGTGGATCTTGGCAGACCTTGCTCGAGAATTATCCTTTGATCTATGTCTTTTGGATATGCCGTCTGATGCAATGACACCAGAAATCCTTCTACCACGTCAACTTTCCACAGGTAACGGAATGGCTTCGGTCAGACTCTGAACCATGGATTGAATGCCATCGTATTTTCACGGATGACTCCAAAACCGGACGGGGTCTGGTGCTGGAGTCTTTATGGAATGCAATGATATACGACTTTACCCCTTGGGTAAACATGCATCTGTTTTACAAGCGGTTATGTTTGCCATCCTAATGGCTATGCCCTGTATTGTGAACAACAGGGCTAGAGGCATTTGCATCTGCAGTGATAGCCAAGCTGCATTAAAAGCGCTTCTAAACCCTCTTACCTCGTCCAAGTTAGTGCTAGAACTCAAGCTTTCTCTGAATTTGGTCGGAAGACTGAACACAGTGAATCTTGTCTGGGTACCAGGTCACACTGGCATCCAGGAAAATGAGATCTCGGATGAGCTTGCTAGGCGAGGTTCAGAAGAAGTTTTCTCTGGACCCGAACCTGTTTTGAGTCTGCCTGCATCTATCGATTCTTGGGTTTCTCGTGAACACAAGATTCAGTGGCGCGATTGCGGTGGATGTAGACCGGCCAAACTACTGCGCCCGGACATTTGCAAAAGGTCAGCACCTTTTCTTCTATCTCTGGGGAGAATCGACTGTAGGCTGCTTGTAGGCGTCCTTTCGGGCCACGAAGCTTTTGTTAAACACTTAAATGTGTTGGGATTAAGCGACACCACTACCTGCCCTGCTTGCGGTGAGGAGGATGACACAGCAGAACACTTTCTCTGCAGTTGTCCGGCCTGTGCTCGCTTCAAGTGGCGTATCTTCGGGGCTGACGTGGTGAGTGCCGAACATCACTGGAGCTCCTTCTCGTTTTTCTTCGAAAGACGGGAAAACTAAGTACATTAATGTAAGGTGTCTGAATGGTAGTACAATGGACCTGTAGTTGTGCCTGAGCGCTCCATCGGATAGTAGCAACCTCCGACAAAAAAAAAAAAAAAAAGTGCGCCTGCGATCGACTTAGAGAAGATGCCGATTTTGCCAACAAAATCATCTATTCAGATGAAGCTCATTTTGATCTTGGCGGGTGTAAACAAGCAAAATTGTCGCATTTGGGGCACAGAAACAGAATTGGACCGATCGTGTAGGCTACTGCATGGCCCTCCGAGGCAGCCATTTGAATGAAAATCTTTTCCATTATTAACCGGAAGGATTGTACTTTTCAAATAAAAAAATAAATTTGAGAAAATATTCAGTAGTTTTTTTTATAGCATTTTCAAAAAAAAAAGTTATTTGGCAGACCCTATATAAACTGTGCACACCTTACTGTCTACTCTTTCAAATTCTAACCAACTGACAGTAATAAGAATAAGTGGTAGCAGAATTGGCTGATTTATAACCAGTTCTGGCTTTGACAGTGCATACGCGACGCTCTTTGCTTTCTTCTCCCAAATACCCAGCGTCGAAGGTCAGCCAATGTTAAGTTGTCGTGGCTCGTGGGCTGTGAAATCGGGTCTTCGTGACAAAGTTAGAAATGCGAGACTATTCTGCCAAATTCGTGGCGTCCGACAGCCGTAACGGGAGAAAAAGATTAGCTGTACATGACAATGTAGTGCTCTTAGGAGTGGATACAAATTTATTGATATTAAGACCTAATTTTCATACACAACTAACGTTTAACAATTTATTAAATCAAAGTCAAGAACACTTATTGCAGTACAAATACATCCTTGTTGAGAAGAATTAGGCGGCCACAGAAAATGTTTCCCGAAGAACTTCAAAGCTCGATGGTTATTCCTATGCACCCAAAGACGTTTACCCCTAACTAAATCTGTTCTGGTTTACAAAGTTTTTCCCTTTTCCTCGTGAATGGAATGGAGTTGGTAAGTACCTTAACATATGTACCTTAAAATACCCGACATGTCACATCCAAATATTGTCAATAATATTTTGCGAATTACACTATTTCCAGTCTCCTCCTACCCCGTATCCTGTCAGTCGATATAGACATTCTCTGAATAAACCATTTCGACCTAAATTTGTAAAAAGTTCATCTTCCCAGTAAGTAAAATTTCAGCACTGGCAGTGGATCATTTACTCAGATGGAATGACGACGAGCACCTATGTTTCAGTTAATAATTTATGCAAGCGAATATCCTCAATCAGTAGGGTTTAGTTGGACTCTTAGGACGACTCCCCACAGCGCAAATACAGACTTCTTGATAAATTCAACGGTTGCTCTGTGCACATAGATTTTGGGAAGACTATTTGATTATTCAGTGTTGACAAATTGTCAATTTACCTTTGGTTGGGGGACGTCGCGTCGGTAGAGGCCTTAAATGAGAGTGATTTAGATGACTTAAGTTATTAAAGGCTTTGCCTATTGATGTAATTATTTAGCAACAGATCATTATGTGTGATTTAAAATGATGTAGACTGTTTAGTTTTGTTTAATTTCGAGTCTCGAAGAGAACTTTTTTTATATAAGATATATAAATTAGTCGTAAACGGCACATACTGGATCTTAAGTCTAGCTTCTCCGACCATTGTGGGTATGAAGATATATTTTTTGACAAGAATGCTAGGAAGTTTAATCCCGATTGTGAACGGCAGCGAATAAATACTTTAAGGTTTTACGGGTCGGATTTGAACCGGAGACTATTCGCTTAGTAGTCAAACGTACTTAACCATGGCTGATTTGTATACCCTTAACTTATTTTAATATTACGTTACACCCCCTAATTCTCTAACTCTGTTCTGAGACAGTCGAAGAAAGATGAAATGATTCAAGACAGGTCTTAGCAAGGACAACCTACGGATAGTTACTGTCTTTCTAATAGAACACTACAAACTCATGGAATACCCAAGGAATATAATTTATTCCAGAGAAGGTAATGCTGATTTTGTAACGAGACCTCATACTACAGATCAAGTTCTGGATAAGTTAGTGGAACATTAGGAATGAGTAGATGCACTTAAGCAGATAACTCAGTCTGGTCACCCATTAGGGACGAGGTTGGCTTAGCTACACGTTTGTTAGGACGCAGGCACCAAATCATCAACCAAGTTTTGGAGCATCGTAAAAGCAAGCTCGATAACTGGACCATCAGCTCCATATGACCCATCTTAAGGAAAAGCGATCATAAGTCTTGGAAGAACGGTGTGAATGCCTCAACATGGCGATTGCCAAAGTCAGGATCCTGGCAAAATTTATCCAACTGTGTCACGTCACAATGTGCAGTTTGACAACAGCTCCACCAGATTTCGGCAAGCTAATGCGCCATTATATGATTTCTTCGACCTTGTTTTGAGCAGATAGTGTGCAAGACACGGCAAATCTTCCACAGATCCGTCCAGTTACTGGGTTATGCGTACAATATTGACAGCTCAGATGCGATAGCATCAAGACCACGAATAGCAACATTTTTATTCACAACTCCTGACCCGATGGACCTACAGAACTCTTACCCAGCCACTTATGCTATATATCGCCGATTGCTGGACTGGAGGAGGAGAAACAAGAAGTGGGTGTAGTTTAAAAATCTTAGAGACGAGATGAAATATGAAAATCTGCTTTAAGGACCAAGCTTGTTCAGAATAACTGGAAGCAGGGTACCCGGCGTCGTAGAGCATGAAACGCTGCCACGTCTCAGTCAGGTACTCTTTATGGGTCGGAAGCCCGTTAAGTAAAGTATGTTGTTGGAACTGGTGTGATTTAACTCGGAAACCGGGTATAGTTTGGTCGGAGCGCAACGCGTTTGCAAAAGAAAAAAAAATAGAAGTGAAACATTTTAGAAATTTTATGAAAACTAAAATAGTTCATCAAAGCTCACTGCAATTCCCACCCAACTAAGAAAAATCCTGCGAACGGCACTGATCTCATTCGCAGTTTAAATTCAGAATTATAAAACCTGTTTATCGGGACCTTTTGTAATCCGGGAAACTCTGATCTGTTCCTCTATAATCGGGATACCTGCTAATCGGACTATGGACCCCTGCCCTACTATATTAAGCGCAACTTAATATATCGAAAGCACAAACGCTTTCGTCAGTTGTTGAATACACAATTTTTTCCATCAGTTTTATGAAAACAAACTGAGTAAGCATAACCACTACCAACTGAAAAACTTTTTCGATTAAATCGACCGCAGCTCGAATAGATGTCTATTTGGGCCCGATTTATGTAATTTTCCATCAAACTTGCCGAGACTTCCGGCGTTAGGTCGACGTATTCTTGGCTGATATTCGCTTTGAGGGCTTCAAGAGTTTGAAGCATGTTGGCATAGACTCGTGACTTCAAAATAACCACACAAACAGAAGTCTGCAACGATTAAATCAGGCTATCTTGGCGGCCAGAGGAAATATCCAAAACCAGATGCTAGGCGACTCGGAAATGCAGTCCTCAGAATTTGATTGTTGCTCGTTCGGTGTAGCGCCATTGCTTCATGCTGTTGGAACCAAATATTCTGCAGTCCCAAATCATCTAATTGATGAAAGATAGAGTCGTTGCGCATAGCTCTGTAGAGCTCGCCGTCCACATTAGCGGTTGGTCCGCCGCACACCAGCTGTCAGTCAGGACAAGCTATTTTAAAGCTATAAATTAATAAGTTGTCTATATACTTGGTGTTTGAAAGTAGTCTCCTAGATGTCCGAAACAGGCGAGGACGGACATGGGTGGGTACGAGATCACCATCTTATGACAGCAACTGTCCAACTACGAAAAGCCGCCGTTCGAAGATCCTACAACATGAGAACGCCCAGGTTCAACACCGAACGACTTAAAGATCCTACAGTGCGCCAAGAACTAAAGGATTATCTCGCACGTGGAATGGAAACAATCAGCAGCTAAGTGACCGCTACCATACAAGACCAATGGTATGTTGTGAAAACTGTTTTGGAATCTAGTTCTGAAAGGATTGTCGGTCGATCACAGGGAAGACATAGGGCTGGGATTTCCGCACATACCCTGACTTGAGAACGATCGACGAACGAAAACAGCTTAGCGCTCGAATTGCAGCAACTTCAGAGGCTCGTGCTAGAGTCCCTATATTGCATGAATATGAGAGAAGTGCAGCGTAGCGTATAGCGTGACAAGCGCTGAATACGGAAGCAGCTAGGTGTAACTGCAGAACCGTTTAAAGAGTCACCAAAGAGCTGATAAGTCGCCGAAGCTCTACTCAACACTCAGTGAAAAGCCAAGACTGTTGTCTGCTCATATCTGAAAGGGATCAGCTCAAGAGATAAATGGAGCATTTTGCTATGAGCTTGAACCCAGTATTGGCTGGTAGTTCGCCGTCCGGAGAAAATAATCCCGAATTCGCATTGCAACTCCCAGTAGGCATGAGATCACGGAAAACCATTAAAGCGATAGGACATGAATGCATTCTCTCAGCGCTACTGCAACTGTATCGGCTGAGCTACTACTCCCACTTATTGAAAGAACCTGGGAGATCGAGAGTTTTCTGGATGAGTGGAAGGTATCAAGCTCCCTAAAAAAGGCAACTTTTTGCAGTGCGAAAACTGAAGAGGCATCTGCGTTCCGCCTGCGGTGGCCGAGATAATAGCTAAAATTATCCTGAAGCAAATCAAAGAACACCTCGAAGACACACTTGACGCCGAACAAGCAGATTTCAACTCTACATCCATAACATAAACATAAACCACATAAAACGCTTTGTGGATCATCATTGAGCAGTGCGTTGAACAACGATCGCATTCCCGATAAGTTGATAGTAATTATTAAGGCTACGTGCAATGGGTCAACATATCACGGTATGCATAGAGCAAAACTGTTTGAGGTATTCGACGTACAAAGTGGGGGTCGGCAAGGCTGTATTCTGTTACCAATATTGTTTTTATTGGTGAATAGCGTTGTGCTTAATGCGGCTAAATCGAAGTAAAGCGGAGGAATTCGATGGACTCTTACATCCGAACTCAAGCATCTGGACCACGCTGACGAGGTATACCTGCTCTATCTCATAGAATAATGGACAACGACCTTCACCGTCGTTGGGCTGAAAATTACTTCGGAAAAAACGAAAATGATCAGCCTAAGACTGAACTCATTAACTTATACATTATATAGGGTCCTCCAAATAACTTTTTTTTTTGAAAATGCTCTAAAAAAAAACTACTGAATATTTTCTCAAATTTCTTTTTTTTTCATTTGAAAGTACGATCCTTCCGGTTAATAATGGAAAATAATTTCATTCAAATGGCTGCCTCGGCTGGCCATGCAGTAGCCTACACCATCGGTCCAAATTTTAAGCACATTATCGATTGTGTGCAGCTGTATTTCACCAATGGCGTCCGGAATATTGTCCTTTAAAGCGTCAATTGTCTCTGGCATGTCGGCGTAACACTTATCTTTTACGGCACCCCACAAATAATAGTCCAACGGTGTCAAATCGCAGCTCCGCGGTGGACAAACGACATCAGCTCTGCGGCTGATAATGCGATCTTCAAAAACAGGGCGCAAAACATCGAGTGTAGCTTCGGGCTGTGTGGCACGTAGCGCCGTCCTTTTGAAACCAAATGTTGTCAATGTCCTCCTCTTCAATTTTTGTCAACAAAAATTCGTTTAACATGGCCCGATTGACTGTAACGGCCACTCCTTGCTCATTTTCGAAGAAAAATGGCCAAATTATGCCTCTGGAAAAAAATCCGCACCAAACAGTGACTCGTTTTGGGTATATCGCGGCTTTTCAATGTATGCGTGCGGGTTTTCTGTGCCCCAAATGCGACAATTTTGCTTGTTTACATACCCGCCAAGATCAAAATGAGCTTCATCTGAAAAGATTATTTTATTTTGCTAAATCGGCATCTTCTCTAAGTCGATCGCAGGCCCACTTAGCGAAGCGAAAACGCATTGGATGGCCAGTTGGCTTCAACTCCTGAACCAATTGGACTTTGTATGGCGTCATACCAAGGTCTTTATGCAAAATTCGTCTCAATGATGTCTCCGAAATGTTCAATTGCTGAGAACGACGGTGAATTGATGTTGATGGCGCTTCACGCACACTTTCTGCCACAGCAGCAATTGTCTCGGGTGTACGCACTGTTTTTGGCTTTTCACGCTTTGGTTTATCGATGAGGATGCCAGTTTCTTTCACTTTTTTCACAAGATAACGAACATATGGAGCTGACGGTGCTTCTCTTCTTCCAAAATCCGTACGAAATTTTCGCACACATTCTGCAACCATGATTTTCAGAGTAATGTCGCAATATTTCCCAGTGTTGTTCAAGCGCATACACAACCATATTCGTTCAGCGGAAGGATAAAACTAATTATCTGTCAGATCAGACATGAGCTAAGTGTTACCATTCGCGAAATAAGCACTAGTTGAAAAAAAAAAACGTTAGATGGCGGACCCTTTCTAACTGCTTGCATTTCGCTGAATAGGACCACTTTCTACTATCTGAATATTGGACGAGTGTTGGTGGATGTACCCGGGTATTACGTTTTAATTTAAGTTTTTCTGATGAGCCTCTGTTATACGTCCTCTACACCAACGATCTAACAATAGTAGCCTACACCAAGATTGCAAGATTTGCCGATAACACGGGAATCATATCATAATTCAGCGATGTATCTAGTTATGACCCTAGATGCCAAGCTTCGTTGCGAAGAGTATATCAAAATCAATAGAACTAGAACTAGACATAAAATGGCGACAAATGGAACGGCTCTTAGGCAGGAAGTCAGGTTTATCAATTAATAACAAACTTCGTATTTATAACTATTTAGCTTAGAACTACAGCACTCTACCGTGGGGATGTACCTGACCAATGTTGCAGTCACTCCAGAACAAAGTCTACAGAAGAATTGTGAATGCTCTATGGTACATCAGAAACAATGATATCCATCGGGATTCTATCGTTCCTATCGTTCTGGAAGAGATAAACTACAGGGTCAAAGCACACGAAAAAAGGCTGCAAGAGCATGTTAACGAAGAAGCAACAAGTCTTCTTTTCGTTCATGGAGTGAGAGGGCTTCGACGAACAAGAACAAAGCACAACCGGAAACTCCATGACCAATCACACTAGCAATAAGATAGTAACATAGCAACACCAACGAGCGATATGAGGCGCTCGGAGTGAACTTAACCTCCAACGCTTTAAAAGGATTAAATCCCATATATGCTCCTGTTACTATCATTAAAAGATAAGTACATTCAATAATTATATATGCAATTATAATATATTTGAAAAATAGTGCACTGTTATCCATTTACTTGTTTTCCCTTACTACACGTCAAACCAAAAGACAGTAGATTTCTCGAAAGCACTACTACAAAGAAATTTGTTTTGTCAATTCGGTTGCGTTCTCTTTGCGTATTAGTATGCTGAGCTATTCTACATCCGCAGAATAACGGATATAACCGATGAAATATGTACTCTGAGGATGTGTAGGTTTTTGACGCTAATAAAACGCAGTTAGGTAACTTTTTATTACCCACATTTTTAACTTTCTCGTATACATTAGTAGACTAAAGAGAAAGTTATTGCGATCGTGCAGAAATATTACAGATGATACTACAACTATAGAAAAGTCCAAAAAAGTGGGTCCGCCAATGCCGTCCGTCGGTCTGTCTGTCTGTCTGTCTGTCCGGGCGCTGTATGGCGAAACGGTTGGATGGATTTCCTTCAAAGTTCGTATATAAGGTTTTTTGGGTTACATCTCGGGGCATATTTTTTTCTTTTTTGATTTATCGTGTAAAATAACGGTACCTGCCATACAAGTTTTTTGCTGAAAATCACCTATCACTATTTTTCTAGAAAATGGCTCCAAGCATTTTGGTGTTCTTTTGTACTAAGAACATTTGGGATGGGACCGCAAATACTGCATACTCAGTTTTTGGAAAAGCACTCGATTAACAATGATTTATAAAACCGCTAATATCTCAAAAACTAACAAAGCGAACTCCAAAAAATTGTACGGTTTTTTGTGTACTATTACGTCGAATAAATTTGCAAACTTAGAATTTTGAAATAATTTTTTTTCATATAACGCTTTTCTTAAATTTAAATTAAATTCGTTTTCCCAAAAACGGCTTTAACGATTTTGATAAATTTTGATATTTTGAACAACTATGTTAAATGTGTCTATTATGCGAAATAACATCAAAATCGTAGGTGGCTTTTTTGAAAAAAATCAAATTTTTCAAAACCTAAAAAGTGGTTGAAATAAATTTGGTATGCGATTTAAAAAATTACATAATGTAGCGAGAAAGTTTCGTATGACGCAGTCGTGCAGTTTATTTTTGTTTAATAACATGTCGATAGTTTCTACTGTTCACTTGAGCTTAGCGATATTGTTGGCGAAATTAGTTTGGTAATGCAATTGTTAAAACTTAAACCTCGGATGAAATAATTACTAACTCGTCATTTCTTGATTTATTTAACCTTTTTATTCATCAGTTAAATTTAAAAAAAAAAAATAAGTCGTAATCGGAAACTTAAAGATGACCTTCCCCAATCGTTGTGTCGAATGTAAAACAGTCTTAACCCGGTCCTCTGTTAATACTGTCTCTCTTTTTTGCGTGTTTTTTTTTTTTTTGAAAATCAAGTGCTGAATTAAAAATATCGATGAAATTACTAATGTTGAGTGTGCCTTTTACAGTTCATTACACCCACAAAAAATCCTACGAAGATTCAATTTAATCCCGCCAGCTGTTTGTTTGTTATACTCAATTGAATTTTGGAAAAATTCTAAAAATCTAACAATCTTCAAGAAAATGGAAAAAAAAGTTACGAAAACAATTACCGGCGGCATTAGCTTTACCCAAAGTGTATCACGTGGAGGTTGCGCGGATTTACGCGGATTTACGCTTCTTTCAAGCAGGTGGCTGTGTGTGGTTTTTCAGGAGAATTAAGACCCGGTGGCTCGTAGGCTCCACCGTATTTAATGATTCCAAACTCATTCCCTGAAGTGTGTGTGTTTTTTTTTACAGCGGGTAAGTTCAGCCTGCGGAATAGTATTCCAAATTTGCTGAAGTGCGCGCTCTAAAGCTCTAAGTTCTGTAAATTTGGGTACTCTTTGTGCAACTGACAGCCCATTATGTCCCAAAAATTGGGTTAAGATCTTGACTCATTGCTGGGTATCGAAAAAGTGTGATGTCGAGCCGCTAAAAGAAGCGCCTGGTGATATTGGCCGTGTGTGGAAGTGCGTTATCTTGCATCATAAGTTTTCTGGCTTCTCAGATTTGTCGTCTGTCCGGAATAATTTCCGAACAAATTTTCGCGAACAATCACTAAAGGTGTTACCCAATTTCATGAAACACCGCCCACACGATGACTGATCCACCGTTGTAAGCGACGACCGGACGGACAAAATTCTGGCGAAAACGTTCTCCACGACGGCGCCAAACAAGGGGACATTGTCTCAGTGTCGAATTCCAGTCCACGTTCGCGTACGCTAAACGAGCTCGGCGATGTCTCTCTGTCAACATGGGAACATGATTAGGGTGACGTGCGTGTAACCCAGTTTCACGAAGACGGTTGATGACCGTTCGGATGCGAATCGGGAAGATTCGTGCCACAATGTTCGCATTGAGGAAAGGTTGGCGTCGCACTTCTCGAACGATTGCCCGATCATCTCGGAGATTTGTGACTCGATGGCAACCTTATTTAATGGCTTTTTTTTTGACGCTGGTATTCGTTCGTCTCTTGGTATCTGGCATAAGCACATGATACGACCGATACGACTACGGGTGGCAACGACACTTTGACGGTAGCCTCCTTCGATGAGAGTCTCTAAGCGAGCAACTTCCACCTACGATAAATGCCGTCTTTCCATGATTAGCGATGCAGCTAGTCTTCCAAAAAATGGAAAGAAAATGAGAAGCCAAAAAACTAAGACACGCGAACTTTGTTCAGTAATTTCCTCGATATTTTTAATTCAGCACTTGATTTTCCAAAAAAAAACACGGAAAGCCCGTTTTTGTCTCTCGTTTGGAAAAAATTGATCCAAAAATGCAAAAGTTTATTCTTGTAGAGAATTAATTCAAGTTTTCAAAACTCAAACTTCAAACTTTATGTGCGATCATTGATTGCTTAGATGTCGATAATCAAAGACAAAATTACCCTTTTTCATTCAAAGACTGATATCTCGGCAAGAAATGGTTGTATCAAGGATTTAAGATACGAAATTGAAGCCGAATGAACAAGTTATCTGTCTTATATGGTGGGTAATTCGGGACACAGCAGACCAAGTCAGTAGATAAAAACAAATTTTTTTTGTGGTTTTCCCAAATTCCTCAAAAACTGCTGGCGCAAAAAAGTGTGCAATTTCAGATCCAGAAACTAGACACTTGGAGCTACAATTTTCATTTTTTATATTTGATATCTGACCATTTTTCTCAAAATTTGAGACTGGTGAGAATCACCTAAAAATTTTGAATTTTTTTTGTATCCCTTAATTGTTTCCCCTAGTGCATTTAAAGTATTTCACAAAAGATAAAGAGGTTTACTGAAGAGGTTGTTCTCAGGATGCCAGCTAACAATAAATTCCAAATGTTCAGTTTATCCTTACAAATTTGATTTTGTAAGGCCTGTCTGAGGCACGGGCACTCTGTTTCCACTTGTCCATACCAAATGCTCTGGCATCCACAATGGATTGGTCTTTAAAACGGAGGTTCGGTCTTCCTTGTTGTCTGCCAGCTGGGGGCTGGGATTCGTAGATTTCTATTGTCCCTTCGGACTTTGTGGGCGAGCCAGTGTAGTCGGCGTGTTTTGTTTGTTTTTAGTCTACATCCATATCATGGTACAGCTCATAGTGTTCACGGTTGTATCAATTTCGGCATTCACATTCCTTGAAGATAGGACCTTCTGCCAAAAATTATTTCTTATAAAGGATCCCTGTATTAACTCATCAGGGATCAGGGTTCAGAGTTAGAAGTTTTAAACCCATTTGTTTTGAACCCATTGGTGAACCCATTAGGGTAAATTCTTCGCCCGTGTTAAGTCGTAGAGTTGATGTTTACACCGAGGTAGTTATATTCCACAGATGAGTAATTATGCAGATAGTCAACAGAGAGGATTTTTGGCTCTCTCGCTCTACCTTTTTTATTTTGCGTTTTCCTAAGGTCCTATGACCTACAATTGTTAAGCTACTTTCTAATTTACTCTTCCGTTATTTGAACACCGGTCATAGCCTTATATTCATTAATAACTAATTGTGTAGCTTCGAACTTCTCCGTACAGAATGCTCTTTTAAAGTTCACACAAAAGTTATCTGCAATTGAGAAGCTTCGCTTTTCATGGCTGTTTCTTTTGAATATGCTTAACACGTTAGCGTTGATTTTAATATTTTAACTCGGGAGTCCCCGATGTGTGACAGAAATTTGAATTCGACAGCGACTGCATTTCGGAAATTGTGTCAGAATCGGAGACAGATTCCGACAGTCGAACCAGCGACCCATTTTGCGACGATGGCACATTTGGAAATGATCCAGATTTTGATCCTGGTCAGCTGGAAAATAAAACTGAATATGAAGACAACAAGTCCGATCATTTGGAAGACATCGCTGAAGATGGACCTATTAAAACCAATAGTCAGGATAGAGTAGTCAGTGGAGTAAATTTAGACATTGGAAGTGAGTCATCACCCCGAGAAGTATTTGACAAACTTTTTTCAAGTGACGTAGTTGAGTTGTTGCTTAAATCAACTAACGCATACGCTGAACACATGTGTGCTAGTTGTGGGCCAATGACGCGATCATCCGTAAAACTAAGTTTCAGGACAATTACTGCATCGGAATTGATGAAGTTTCTGGGTCTATGCCTTTTACAAGGAGAGAATTCCTGTCCTTCTATACGTCAACGTTTTTTCAGCAACCCATTGCATTGCAACCCTATCTTCCCATACACCATGAGTGGTCGCCGTTTTCAACCGTTTCCAACAAATTCTGCGATGTTTGAATTGCCACCATTTGGATAAAAAAGACGGTGGGAAATTACAAAAAGTTACTCACCTACTGAATATACTCTTGCCAAATTTTCAAAACGGTTTTATGCCAGATAAAGAGTTATCTTTGGATGAACCCCTTTTACTTTATCGAGGTCGGCTAAGTTTCCGACAGTACATAAAAGGCAAGAAAGCAAAGTACGGAATCAAATTTTTTGAATTGACAGCTGCAGTCTGGATACGTTCAAAACATAGAAATATATCAGGGAAAAACGAAAAATCTGGAAAAGACGTCAAAAACAGAAGTAGTACTCCGGCTTATGAAAAAATAGTTGAACAAAGGCCATCACTTGTACATGGACAATCTGTATAATAACTTCGAGCTATCTAGGAAGCTTTTGGAATACAGCACACATACAACAGGAACATTACGCTTCAACCGAAAGGGTATCCCGAGGGAAATAAAAGATACGAAGCTGAAAAAGGGAGAACTTATATCGCGCTGAATTGAATAGACCTATGTATCTAAATGGAAGGATAAAAGGGATGTCCTTACTATAACAACAGGCTCAGATTTGGTACTCATATTTTCTTTATCAAAAGTCTCATCGCAAATCAATGACTTTCCTTGAGTTCCGCGATAATTTGATAGCATCACTTATTGAGTTACCTGCAAATATACGATGTGGAACGGATCTTTTACCAAATATACCAAAGCGTGGTCGACCTCGAGGAACAACAAATCTGCAACATTCCTTACCATCAAGTCCTTCAATTGATTCTTCTTCCAACACTCCAGTACAACATTTTATAGAAATTATTCGAACAGCGAAAAACATATTTTCTTAGATGCTCGAGATGCACCAAACTAAAACTTAGAAAGAAGACCAAAAACCGATGTAAGACATGTCCAATGAAGCCTGCTTTGTGTGCTGAATGCTTTGATCCTTTCCATAACACTTAAAAAAATGTTGTGTCCAACTTAATTCTTTTTTTTTTGTGATATGAAAATTTGTCTTCATTGTTATAGCCGTCATTTTATTGTTGCAGTTATAATAAGAATATATACCATGCAACTAGCGGCTATAGCCATCATTTGTTCGAAATATAAATGGTTGCCTATGAATGGGACAAATGACGGCTATAGCAGTCAGTGACGGCACGCTAGTGGTCGCACGGCTACAGCTCGTCGGATGGGGGGATCTTTGTACTCCCAAACCTACCCTTCCCTGAATGGGCCTAACGGGTGTAATGCGACCTTAAACACCAATTAATATTGCATACCCTTAAGGGATGGCAAGGAAGTTAGCAAGAGAAAGAGAAAGACAGAAATAAATAAAATTTAAGAGCAGTTACCAGAAGAAGGAAAGGAAAGTCAGTTGTCTTTGACTTGAATAGAAGATACATATATCTACTTCTACATAAGGCTAGCCCGCCCTTAAGCATGACCGAAGCCATAACTCCATGAGTATCTTTAGCCTGTCTTTGTATAAGATACTCCCTAATTGGTTCTACATGAGTTCTCACACCCTACCCTCCATTCCCTTTCGCGCCATCATAACTCGTTCCGCCAAAGAAAATCCTTTACTTCCTCATAATCAAAGAAATCGAATTCTATTCATATATAACAATTGCATTTATTGGTATAGCCAGAGTTGAGATATTTAGAGATAAGAAAATAAGTTATAAACGTCATCAAATACAGATATGAGAATTAAAGTCTAACGTTTAATTAACTTAGAATGATAGCGCAAAAGTAATCCTCCTATCAGAAAATGCTATAAATTTTGCGATTGGCCCCTAATGTCAGTTCTGTTTTGACATTTGTGTAGTAAGCACATGCGAAATACACGTTAATAAACAATGTTACGCTACACTGCTCCAGAACGCGGAATATTGGTGACTATTTATTTGAGCAATAATCGGTCGGTGACTTTGGCACAACGTGAATTTCGTCGCAGATTTCCTAGCCGTCGCACGCCTACTGGTGAAACACTGCGACGTTTAGCCGCTCGCCTCGAAGAGACTGGCACAACACGAGATGCTGCCAGGCGTGGCAGACCCCGGAGTAGCCGTTCTGCAGAGAATATTGCTGCTGTAGCCGAAGATGTCATGGAAGCGCCGTCGACATCGACCAGACGACGTGCCACGCAAATGAATATCAGTCGACGGTCTTTACAGCGAATTTTGGTACAAGATTTGAAGATGTTTCCGTACAAAGTCCAGACGGTGCATCAGCTGTTAGCTGCTGACCGCCAATCGCGTCTAACATACGCTCAAGCCATCCTTAATCACCACCAAGAGGAAGATGATTTTTCATCAAAAATAATCATGAGTGATGAGGCCCATTTCCATCTTAGCGGGTACGTAAATAAGCAAAATTTACGCTTCTAGGGGAACTGAAAATCCGCGTGTAACCCACGAAGAGCCATTACACCCGCTCAAAGTCACTGTATGGTGTGCTGTTTTCGGTGGAGGAGTCATCGGACCTTTTTCCTTCGAAGACGTCGCGGGCCAAACGGTTACTGTGAATGGTGAGCGCTACAGAGCAATGATCAACGAGTTCTTTTTGCCGCAACTTGATGAATTGGGATTGGAAAACATGTGGTTCCAACAGGACGGTGCAACGGTCACAACCGATATGCTGAAGGATGCATTTCCCGGGCGCCTAATCTCCCGTTTTGGCGATTTGCACTGGCCAGCAACTTCTTTTTGGGGGGCTCTTTGAAGTCGCGTCGCGGGTTTATGTCAACAAGCCTCAGACTCTTGCAGCTCTTAAAGACAATATCCGTCAAGAATGTGAGGACCTATCGCCGGAAGTTTTGGCCAAAGTGATGGAAAATGCCATAAAAAGGGCTCAAATGACAATCAACTGTGGCGGCGGCCATTTACATGACATCATATTCTCGACTTGATGTAAAAAAAATTAAAAGACCAAATAAAAATAATCCACAAGAAGAATCAAAGTTTTTCATTTTTTTTTTAAATTACAGCCAAAAAACATCGGAAGGTTATTTTTGCGCCACCTTGTACATATGTGCAGGCCAATTAGATGATCGATGCAATAGATTCAAGTATTTGCTTGATTGGTTAGACAATTGTAGTCCCTTTTGTTTTTTTTTTTTCTTTTTCTGTAGCACGAGTGATCTTCCGTTGAAGATTTGCGGCAACAGGTCGTCTGATCTAACAAAGAACCGAGTTGCCTCGTGTAATGTGAAAATTACTGGAAATCACTCGTGCGCGTTTAATGGAAATATTCCTGCGATTGGGGAGGAAATTGTTAAAAAAAAGATCACGCTTACCGTATCTAATTTTTTTTAGATATATTTGATCCACGTGATCAGTTTAGTTTCCTTGACTAAGACTAGTGCTTAGTTTCGCAGATGCTCTATTTTTTTCCCGTAATTTGGAGAATTTACTTTAGTAACCACTTATTACTACAAAGAATTTATTCAATTTATCTAAGAAAATTATTGTTTTTATTTTTTGTAGATGATGAACGACTTGCTTTTAGGCTAAATAATTACCACTTGCAATTTAGACTTAGACGATATTGCACTACCAGTGGCCTATTATGAAAGGGCTGTCACATTGGTAAGATGCATTATATATAAGCACTTGGCGGAAGTTCGTTGCATTAAAAAAAGGCCACAAAAATTTGTTTCCCTTCCAACCCTTCCACTTTTGCGGCCTATCCTCTCATTTTTATTTCCGTCATCCTGCTGGGAGATTGGTTAACTGGCCGCCTCTGATTGACCTTAAATCCCAATCAAGCTGGCTCGTTTCCATGAGACCCGGAGGATGACAAAAGCAGGTATGGAGCCCAACGGCGTGTTGGCATCTCGACAACGATGGGTGGGGGAGGACGATCCCTTAGTACACCCCAACGTGATTCCAAACGGGTCGGGATGAAGACGCCGTTAGAGCCAGACAGACTGTTTTTCTGTACAACGATGGGTGGGGGAAGATGAGAAATAATGATCTCTCCCCCAACGAAACAAATCGATCTGGCAGATGGCCCACACATCAACATCAACACCAAAACCACAAAACCAACAAAACATTAATATACAACACTATAACTGAGGGCAGGAGCCCAAATACAAAACACACTGTCAACAACTTCAACAACATTCACCAACCACTGACATAAGAAAACCTAACGAAGACTTCCATGGCCAAGAGCCCAACAATTAAACATGTATGTAAGAAATAGCACGCTATACAGATTCCCCTTCCCCCAAATCTGCGCGAAAGTCCACCGGGTTAGAATAGTTTTTCGGTCATTGATTTTACACTCCTCCTCAAAGACTCCTGGGGTTGTACTAAATTGGGACACCAGCAAATATTGTCCCAAAACTAAAATCCGTCTTCGTTTCTTCTTTCTTTTTCATTTTTGGTTTACTTCGGTATTGTTTTGCTATTAACTTTTATTCGTTGGGGACATTTTCGCGTTTCAAACATTTCTCAATTCTTTCAATCTTTTATCTTGTCGAATTGTTTAAGTGTTTGTGAACACGTCCTCTTGGGGAAACTTGTGTGAATGTGGTCATCGATTCGCTCAGCCCCAGAGTTGCAGCGAATTCGAAAGAGAGTATGAGACGGAGGCGGTGGCGGTGGCACACTCCAGTAAAGTGACAGAGACATGCTAGAAAAAGCCGCAGTGGATTCCGTGAATGGTCCATCACGGACAAAGAAACCTGGAAGTGGACAAACCGACACTTCTTGGTTGACCATCAAAGGTTGTAGTAGCCTTGGAGAGAATCGAGGAAGCTTTTTTAATATATTTTTGCGGAGTGCGCTTGTTTTGTTATATATATATTTTTATCTGGGATTTCTGATCGAGATCAGAATCCCACACAAAAAAAAAAAGAGGAGAAAAAGAAAGAAGACGGCCAGACAAAGGATATAGTGGCAGGACAGGCAGCTGATCCCCAGGGGTACAAATATCAGGATTCTTAGAGGAGCAGATTTTTTTTTGTAAAAGCTAAGTATAGTGCTTTGGTGTTAAAAAAAAAAAAGTTTCGTTTAGTTAGGCATTTTATTTTAAGAACCCGATAGGCTTTTGTCACGGTAAAATCCCGGAAATCACGGGACACGCGCCCCCCTTCATTTTGCTTTTTTATTAATTTTCGGGAAATAGCGATAGCGGGCTATTTCAAACGGATATATTTTCTTTTGTTGTTCCGCAATCTAACGTCACTTCAATAAATTGACCGTTGCTCATTCGAGCTTTATAACGTTTTGAAAACCTTGCCTTTTTTTAGTTAATTCCTTTTTTTTAGCAATCAATCATCGACTTCTTCTTAAAAAGGTTTCACAATTCCTATTTTTTTTCAAAGATTGTGTGGCGCCCGGGTAAAACGGCGCCCTTTTCTTAATACCTTTTCCATTTCAGAATTTTCTTCTTCCCTAAAATTATTTCCATCTCCGAACCTACCCCAGCTGAGCAACCGGGACGGTAGCATTCAACAGGCTACCTGTTGCACTTCTCTGTCGGCGAATTCCTGTTGACGTTTCCCTATTCCGCCAGTATTCGACTGTTTACCACCGGCACAGCGGCGGCTGTAATCTTCTCGCGTTTTATTTTTGCGCATTTAAACTCGGTTATTTTTTTATTAACCCACCCCCGAAATAAAGTGCAACAAGTGCGTTTGCCAATGTATACAGCGGTTGTAGCAAGTTTAGTCACTTAGTTTAAGACTTCAAAATCGACAACAATCACAGTATAATAGAAAATAGTATTTTCACGGCGTACGCTACATCATGAATACCAAAAGTGTTTTTCTGAGTGACTTCGCACTTCTAAAAGTGAGCGCGAACGTGTTAACGAAGTGAACATTCCAACGAGATCGTTTACAAAGCAAACAGTAAAGAAACAGTAAATGACGATAAAGTGAAAGTTAGTTTGTAAGCTTTACCAGACTCTTATCTCATTAAAATTAAGCCTACTCTACCCCTATAATTTCCACCCAACTGCCACAAAAAGAACCAAAAAAAAAAAAAAGGAATGCTTATTTGCATGTTTTCAATTATCAAGCACCACGAACATGCTACTGTTAGTAAAGCACAATATGTTACCAATTAAAAAAGAACTCCTGATGGGGTTGAATTATTTGCCATGGTGGTTGTTGCTTCAATTCGAAATGGAATATAGCAAGGAACCGGAAAATCTCTCGCTGCAATTAAATGTGAAAATATCCTGCCTGGCTCGCTTTTTGGCACTACTCCCAGTCGCAAAGCCCTTTTCAAAGAGTCCATTGTTTGTTCTAAAACTATGTAGACAGTTTCATAAAATTTTAATAATATTTTTTTGTTTTGGACGGAAAAACTCATTTTAGAGTCGGATACATTAAAGCACAAAACGGTATCATTGTGCAAGCGGCTGAGTACCTACCCACAATGGTTAGGTTGGTACAATCGTAGGTTATGATGCCCAACGAATTCAAATTATATATTTTCAGTTTTCATGTGCGGGTTCAGGGTCTAGAACTGCTGCTGCAATGATGAATTAGGTCAAAGTGACTAGAAAACTATTTTTGTTTTTTTTTTCTTGAAGGATGTAATTTATTTGTTTTTTGCTCACTTGAAAGGCTTAGTAGCCATCAAGGTTAAAGAAGGATTTAACGAACAATGTGCGGCACTCAGAGAAACAAGTGAGTGTATGAGAAGTTTTCCAAATGATGGTACCCACCGCTAGATGTCTTTGTTTATCTATGGAAAAGCCTCATTAACCACAATTTATAGGTATGCCTCCTGCTTAGCATAAAAGCGGAGGATATCCCATTATTATAAGACAAACAAATTAACTGCGAATCACCTTTTGTCGCAAGGATGCCACAAAAGTGAAATAGCAGGGCACCCTCATAAAATGTGACACTTGTAATCACACCTGTAATGCTAATTAATTCCTTAAAAGTTCACATTTAATAAGGACACGCGCGTAAACAAACAATAAACTACACCCGTTCCCGGGCCACACATCTGCGAAGATATTAAACCGATAATCTCCAGATTAGGTTTTCAAATTAAATGTTTTTTTTTTTCTCAGTGCCAAGGAACAATATGTCATTTTGTTCGCATTGGAACGGTAGGTGGTAGGTCTCTTATGGATTTTGAGAATCTTTATTCTGCATAAATATTATTTATGTGCACGAATAAATTATTCATAGCAATGGGAGTTTTATCGTAAAGTGTGGGGCTTGCCGTTGGCACACACGTAGGTATATAGGAAATTAATACATTATGCTTCTTTGTACGTGAGAGAAAGGAAACGCATGTTATCCTAGATTAATGGCTGCAGGGAGATATTTCGGAAAAATTTACTTCAATTTATTTCCAATAGATGCAGTTGGTAATAACATTAGAAGTGGGACTCAGCAACTACCACTTCATTATGACACAATAAACATTAGGCGTTAACGGCCAGTACCTAAAGAACATAAGGCCGTGCTCCTGTGTAAGCCCTCGGCCAGTCGACCCGTCATATGCACATTTTTATTTTCTATTTTTAACTTTCTCGTATACATTAGTATAATAAGGAGGAAGTTATTGCGGTAGAGAAGTCCAAAAAAGTGGGTCCGTCGGTCTCTCTGTCTGTCTGTCCGGGAGCCGTAAGCGGAAACCGTTCGACGGATTTGCTTCAAAGTTCGTAAATAAGGTTCTTGGGGTTATATCTCGGGGCATCTTTTTATTTTTTGCTTTATCTATTGAAATAACGGTACCTGCCATGAAATTTTTTTTGTGAAAATCACTTAAAACTGTTTTTTCGAAAGTGATTTCAAGCATTTCGGTCTTTTTTGTACTAAGGATGTTTAGGATGGGGTCAAAAGTTCTGCGTACTCAGTTTTTGGAAAAAAAATCGATTAACGGTAATTCATAAAACTGGCAATATCTCGAAAAACCAATTTACAGTTATTTTTTTACTACAAAGATGAACAAATTTGCATACTTCGATTTTTTAAAGAATTTTTTTTTTCATATAACGATTTTCTTAAATTTAAATTAAATTCGTTTTCTCAAAAATAGCTCTAACGATTTTGATAATTTTTTGTGTTTCGAACAAATATGTTAAAAGTGTCCAATGTGTGAAATTACATCAAAATCGTCGGCGCCTTTTTTGAGAAAATCAAATTTTTTTAAATCTGAAAAGTGATTTCAAATTTCTCGCCATTAATTTTCGATTCACTTTGCGACTCATGTACCGAGAAAGTTTCGTATGACGCAGTCGTGCACTTTATTTTGTTTCCAATCAGGGGTTTTTACCTCATTTGTTTTGAAAAGCCAAAGTTGCAACATTATAAAGCCTTGGGCGTGTGGCAGTTTATAGGGAACAAGGCAAAGTGAAGCTGTTGTACACCGAAGTAGGACTGTAGTAGCAAATTACAAATGTTTAGCTGAAAGAAAATTATGGAGTGAAGCAAAGTACAGGTAGGAAACCAACGTTAGTACCTAGAAATATTCGAGAAATTAGACGCCTAAAATAAATCGATTACCTAGTCGTTCTGAAATTATTAGCTTGTTGGAGTTTTAGGTGTCAACAAGGCAAGTGCAACAAATTTTAACGACAGATAATACCACTGGATATTTTAAATGAATCACAAAGCGAACAGATTGACTTTCGCTGCAAAAGTTATCAATTCTGGGACAAAGATAGGCAGCATAGGTGTGCTCGCAATTTTAAAGGAAGCGCGTTAATTATTATGGTGGAACAAAATGTATACATCAACCTTTTTTCATTGGGTTAGACATTTTGCAGGCCTCAAAATGTAGAAAGTTGGGTATGGATTAGTTTTCCACTTCGTCTTCCACTTGATTGAAGATTTTACTCCATTTTATACAACAAACTTCTCAACAGTCACATTTCAACCGAACGCATTTATCTCGTTTACGCAGGCCCATTGTGTCGAATCTCAATTTAGAATGGGATTGTATGTCTGCTCAAGCGTTAAGATTATTTGTGGCTGGTATAGGTAAAGGCCATACAAACTCTGTAGATACAAAGTCTCATAAATGGAAAACTGTTTAAATGGTGCAGTTGCAGAAGGGTTTGTACACAGTAGAGAGGAGGTGTAATGATAGAAATGTAGTTAAACTCGGATGACTCTGAATCTAAACCTGAATTTAAATAAAGTGCAAGACTGCGTCATACGAAACTTTCTCGGTAAATGAGATGCGTTTTTGAATCGCAAAATGAATCAAAAACTAATGGCGAGAAATTTATTTAAATCACATTTCAGATATAAAAAAAATTGATTTTCTCAAAAACGGCGCCGACGATTTTGATGTAATTTCGCACATTGGACACTTTTAACATATTTATTCGAAACACAAAAAATTATCAAAATCGTTACAGCCATTTTTTTGAGAAAACGAATTTAATTTAAATTTAAGAAAATCGTTATATGAAAAAAAAAATAATTTAAAAAATCGAAGTATGCAAATTTGTTCATCTTTGTAGTAAAAAAATAACTGTAAATTGTTTTTTCGAGATATTGCAAGTTTTATAAATTACTGTTAATCGATTTTTTTTCCAAAAACTGAGTACGCAGAACTTTTGACCCCATCCTAAACATCCTTAGTACAAAGAGGACCGAAATCCTTGAAACCACTTTCGAGAAAAACAGTGATGAGTGATTTTCACAAAAAAAAAATTCTATGGCAGGTACCGTTATTTCGAAAGATAAAGCAAAAAATAAAACGATGCCCCGAGATATAACCCTAAGAACCTTATTTACGAACTTTGAAGCAAATCCGTCGAACCGTTTCGCCAGACAGCGCCCGGACAGACAGACAGAGAGACAGATATTTCCTTTTGTAAAGTTCCACTGACGGTACTGATATGAGAAAGACCAACAAACATTTTGGAAACTTTATAATCTTTAAATATTTAATTTTATAACTAATTCATTAACAAAATTAAATTTTGTATGAACATAAAAAAATTTCAGGGGGGCAACTGTCCCCCCCTGCCACCACCCTTGCATATGCCCATGAATCCAAGTTCCCGAGAATGGACACGCAATGAAATGGCAGGCATTGAATGACTAAAAAGGTTTTCGCACACGGCATCCAGATTTATCCCTTAGGATCCCCGAGATCTTCAGCTTATAAAGGGTGATTTTTTAGCAACACTGGTTTTGGCAACACTGGTTTTGACAGCTAACGTGTGTTTAGTACCTTATGTTACTGTCAAACAGCTTCAGTTTGGTTTGCAATTTAACCATGGATCGTCTTACAAATGAACAATGCTTGCAAATTATTGAATTTTACTATCAAAATTCGTGCTCGGTTCGAAATGTTCATCGCGCGCTGCTTCCATTTTATGATCGGCATTCTCGACCTTCTGAGCAGTCTATTCGGAAGATTGTGACCAAATTTCGCACCAAATTTACTTTGTTGGACATTAAACCACCAACACGTTTACGTACTGTGCGTATTGAAGAAAATATTGCGGCCGTATCAGCTAGTGTGACAGAAGACCGCGAAATGTCGATTCGGCGCCGTTCCCAGCAGTTAGGCCTTTGTTACAGCACTACGTGGAAAATTTTGCGGAAGGATTTGGGCGTAAAGCCTTTTAAGATACAGCTGGTGCAAGAACTAAAGCCAGCCGACCTACCACAACGCCGAATTTTTGGTGAATGGGCTCTTGGAAAGCTGGCCGAGGATCCGTTTTTTTATCGAAAAATTGTGTTCAGCGATGAGGCTCATTTTTTGTTGAATGGGTACGTAAATAAGCAAAATTGCCGCATTTGGAGTGAAGATCAGCCAGAAGCATTGCAACAGCTACCAATGCATCCCGAAAAAGCCACTGTTTGGTGCGGTTTTTTTTTTGGCCGGCGGCATTATTGGGCCATATTTCTTCAAAGATGATGCGAATTGCAGCGTTACTGTCAATGGTGAACGCTACCGAGCGATGATAACAAACTTTTTTTTTGCCCGAAATGGAAGTTCTTGACTTGCATGATATGTGGTTTCAACAAGACGGTACCACATGCCACACAGCACGCGAAACAATGGCGCAATTGCGAGGCGAGTTTGGTGAACAGTTAATTTCACGTTTCGGGCCGGTCAATTGGCCGCCTAGATCGTGCGATTTGACACCATTAGATTATTTTTTGTGGGGGTATGCCAAGGCTAATGTGTATAGGGACAAGCCCGCTTCGATTGACGCACTGGAAGCCAACATCCATGCATTCATTCGTGAGATACCGGCCGATATGTGTGAAAGCGGATGGGCTACCTGAGACGCAGCCGCGGTCAACATTTGCATGAAATTATCTTTAAACATTAAATTGCAAGGTTCAAACTATCGATTCAAATAAATATTTCATTCATTTTTTCGAATTTTTTGTGTTTTTTTTTTAAAAAAAGTTCTAAACCTCTTAAAAAATCACCCGTTATAAGATAAAGGGTGATCCATTTCGAGGTTCCCTACAAAAACACATAAAATTCAAATTTAATGGAGAATGTTTATTATCATTTGAAAGAACATTCTTTGGCATTTATTTTTTGAAGATTATGTCTAGCAAATGTTGGCCGTTGCTACGTCGCAGATGGTCCATCCGTTGAGTCCAATTTTCGATCACTCGTTCGAGCATTTCGACTGGTAACTGGTAACTGGCGAATGACACGCGTGATGTTTTCCTCCAAGGCCTGAATCGAAGCGGGTTTGTCGGCATAAGCTTTTGACTTTACATATCCCCACAGGAAAAAGTCTAACGGTGTGGGTCGTATCACACGATCTTGGTGGCCAATCGACCGGCCCAAAACGTGAAATTATGTGCTCACTGAAATGTTCTCTCAATAAGTCCATTGCTTGATGCGATGTGTGGGAAGTGGCGCCGTCTTGCTGAAACCAAAATGTCGCCGAGATCTTCAGCTTATATTTCATTCATTTTTGTAGTTATATACTAGAAGACTTTTTATTTTAATTTTTTATTACTTTTTTTAATCCCTAAACAATATATGGATTAATCAATATTAATATGTAATGAAAAAAAAAACAGTTTTTTACTTAATAAATTGATTTTAAATTCCCAATTCACTGTGTACACCCTAACACCCACAGTGGATCTCAACATTAATAAGGCTTAAACATTTTGTGCTTAAATTAAAGATAAAACATTGAAAAAGCTTCTGATATTAATCCGAGTTCAAAAGCGGAGGAAGTAAAAAGTGATCTTAGCCCTGCTTCTTATACTCAAAACTATGATAAATTTTTCGTTAATTCAAATAGAAATCTTTAAATCCAAAAACATCGAGAAATAGTTTAAAATATTTAAATCTAAATCAAAACATTAAAATTATAAATAAAACATAATACATGTGTCAGAGCTAAGGAAAAAAAGGCAAACAACTTTTAAAAATAGACCTTAATCTTGATCTATTACTAAGAGTCAGTTTGGGGAAAATTTCAGCAAATTGTCAAGTACGTTTACTAACCTCATGCGATAAACACTGACTAGAAATTTCCATTGGCTCCCACCAAATTGTTTATGTTTTTGTTTTTTTTTTTTTTATTATCACTGATCAATCAGTCAGTAAACCTAATCATTGGTGTCAAGAAAATCAACAAAAAAAGTAACATACATTAGTTCATTAGGGTGTGACATGTTTGTATGTGTAAACATTTATCTGCTATATCATCTGCGCCCTCTAACTATCGAACCTCTTTCCAAGGTCATGAAAACGCTGAATTACGAAAGCTCTTAAATGACCGCCTTTCGAAAGGCTTTCGTAGCAAAAAGTCCACGGATAATTTAATGGTCTATCTCACCGAAAATTGGAACCATTCTCTCCACCAGTTTTGTGAAACGAAGATTGTTGCACGAAATATTGCAAAGGCACTACTTTCGGAATGGATGTCTCTCTAATTCAATGGATTAGAAATTTCTCTTCCGGGCGATCAATACAAGCTGTATTGGATTATTTCAAATTTAATTTTTACCAAATGGTTGACCAACTGGTGTTCCCTAAAGCTCCGTTATGTCTCACACTCTCTTTCTCTTAGTTTGCCATTTCCAATTAACTCCATCAGTAAGACAGTACTCTCAGTTGCTCATATTCATTTTAAAACTCTCTTCGAAGCCCTTCGGCAACGTATTTTAAACTCATTAAATTCTGGCCTTGACAGCTTTGTCAGGGGGGGTTTAGTAAACTTAATTGTAGAATTTTAAAGCCTCACAACCGCAATGCTGTTTTCTATCATTTAAACAAAACCTAAATAAATTGTCTGCCATCTAACGTTTTTTTTTCAACTAGTGCTTATTTCGCGAATGGTAACACTTAGCTCATGTCTGATTTGACAGAAAATTGGTTTTATCCTTCCGCTGAACGAATATGGTTGTGTATGCGCTTGAACAACGCTGGGAAATATTGCGACATTACTTCGAAAATCATGGTAATGTTGCAGAATGTGTGCGAAAATTGCGTACGGATTTTGGAAGAAGAGAAGCACCGTCAGCTCCGTATGTTCGTTATCTTGTGGAAAAAGTGAAAGAAACTGGCATCCTCATCGATAGACCAAAGCGTGAAAAGCCAAAAACAGTGCGTACACCCGAGAAAATTGCTGCTGTGGCAGAAAGTGTGCGTGAAGCGCCATCAACATCAATTCACCGTCGTTCTCAACAATTGAACATTTCGGAGACATCATTGAGACGAATTTTGCATAAAGACCTTGGTATGACGCCATACAAAGGCCAATTGGTTCAGGAGTTGAAGCCAACTGACCATCTAATGCGTTTTCGCTTCGCTAAGTGGGCCTGCGATCGACTTAGAGAAGATGCCGATTTTGTCAAAAAAAATCATCTTTTCAGATGAAGCTCATTTTGATCTTGGCAGGTATGTAAACAAGCAAAATTGTCGCATTTGGGGCACAGAAAACCCGCACGCGAAAAACGAGTCACTGTGTGGTGCGGATTTTGGTCCAGAGGCATAATTGGGCCATTTTTCTTCGAAAATGAGCAAGGAGTGGCCGTTACAGTCAATGGCGATCGTTATCGGGCCATGTTGAACGAATTTTTGTTGACAAAAATTGAAGAGGAGGACATTGGCAACATTTGGTTTCAAAAGGACGGCGCTACGTGCCACACAGCCCGAAGCTACACTCGATGTTTTGCGCCCTGTTTTTGAAGATCGCATTATCAGCCGCAGAGCTGATGTCGTTTGGTTGTCTTTGGACTATTATTTGTGGGGTGCCGTAAAAGATAAGTGTTACGCCGACATGCCAGAGACAATTGACGCTTTAAAGGACAATATTCATGAAGCCATTGGTGAAATACAGCTGCACACAATCGATAAGGTGCTTAAAAATTGGACCGATCGTGCATGGCCAGCCGAGGCAGCCATTTGAATGAAATTATTTTCCATTATTAACCGGAAGGATTGTTCTTTCAAATAAAAAAGAAATTTGAGAAAATATTCAGTTGTTTTTTTTATAGCATTTTCAAAATAGAAAAAAGTTATTTGGCAGATTCTTTAGTACGTCAAATGACATGGATGAAACTGAAATACCTTCCATTCAAGGTATGTGCGTTAATTACCATATATTTGATGTCGCTAAAAAAAACTGCGAAATGTCCAAGCTTCCTCAACCAATGCAAGAAATTGTTTACTCCTTCTGATCTGGTTATGATTTACAAGGCGTTCATCAGCACTGAACTTGAGTATAATGAATTTTTTTTCTTTTTTTCTGCAAAACCCGAATAATCGATTCCAGGAGTGCGCCTAGGTACTAACCCACACCATACTTCGTTACTTCGCGGGGCTGGTTAGTAATTAATGTCATGCTTCCTGCGTTTGCTTCTTCCATCCAATTATCCTCGGACTGCAACATGCGATCTGTGAGTAATGGTGGATTGGGCAAGTTCATTCTCCACTGCGCAAATTGTCTGCAACGAAATATTGCTTCCTTCTCATCTGAGCATTCTCTTCAAGAAGGGGAGTTATCGTGTCCAACTCAATGGTCAGCATCAACTTGTAAGTTCATCTGCCTTTCATGATGTTTTTTCACCTGACTTGCCAAAGAGCTGCTGAAGTTTGCAAGCTCTTCTCTTTGTATTCTTGCATCTTGTGGGACTGGGGTTCTCCTATTGTAGATCCCTAACATATCATTCGGAAATTCGGAACCATTCTTGATATTACGAAGGCTGCTTCGTCCTAGATTGTACGAAATCCACAAATTGTCCTTAATGTGCCGAGTCTTATGTGGCGAGTGTACCCTATTAAACCGTTACAGCTTATAAGAGGACTGGGCTGACTACTACAGATAGGAGAATCCTCCTACCATATCCAGGTACACCGATGTTTGGCAATGTCCGACCAAGTGCTGCTTGCAGCAGTAATTCCTTGTTTCTTGGCTTACTCTATGTGCATTTTGAACTGTAGCCTGTTATCAAGCCTGTTTTGATCGAGCTATTTGATGTCCCACCGTATTCCACAATTCTCCTGCTGGTAATTAAGATGGCTTCTATTTTGTGATTAGCTAATTCTAGACCGGCACCGAAAGATACTAACCAGGTTTTTATATGAATAATTTGTAGCTAACTCTATGTGCTGTATGTTTTTGCCGCTGTTATGACGACGATGTCGTCTGCGAACCCAATTACTTGAACTTTTCGTGGCAGTATTAGCCTCAGCACTTCGTCATACATAATGTTCCATAGAAGCGGGTCTAGATCTTTGTGGAACCTCAGTTTTCTATAAGTGATTTAGTTTGCTACTATTCTCAGGAAGTAAAATGGCTTTTGCACAGTTAAAAGTATTTTCCAAAGTCACAACCACATAATATTTCCTTGGGCCATATCGCCCTCTTTCTCCTTGTGTCTCTTCGGCTGTGAGCGGTGGAGCGCGTATTTCTAAACCCAAACTGATGGTCTGGCAGTGCTCCTCGGTCTTTTGCCACCGCAAACAATCTATCACATATAATTCATTCCAGAATCTTTCCCAATGCATTTAGAAGGCATGCATACGAAAACGGTTCCCCAGGTGGCTTGTTTCCCTTAGTTCCAGCCAGACGTTGTAGTTTGCAGAGATCAGGGAAATGTATCCTTTTTGTAGACATTTTTGAATTGTTTCCATAGCCCTGTTTGATCTAGCCGCTTTTAGTGCCTCATGTGGTATGCCATTGGGCCCGGGTGTATTAATACCGATATCTTCCTGCATGCGTTAAGGGGTTGTTTGTGTGTTTGCGCATGCTGTTTGCGTTGTTTATTTTTTTTTTATAAAAGAAGCATATGGTGCTAAAAGAACGCTGAGCAGTCTGCATCAAAAGAGTGTGGGAGTTTGCTCGTTCATGTGTAAGTCGTGTATTGGCCTTAATACAGTCGTATCCAGTCAGGAGCAACCAAAACTACCTTGACGTTCCTGGATAGGAAAATAACGCAAACGATTGATCCCCTTCACAGTGTGCTTACGTTTCCTGTTGCTCCTTTTTTTTCACCATCAGTGCTCGAATATAATTGCCGGTCGCATTCCGCCCCGCTTTTGCAGATGCTTCATGGACGTGGAGGAAGAGGAATCAATACTACACCTTCTTTGCACTTGTCCTGGTGGTCTCCCAGAAACGTATGGTCCACCTAGTTGAATTCTTCCATGGCAATCTTGAAGATCTGTCAACTAGAGAGCTCTAAATGGTATAACGAGTAGAGTAGTAAAAGTTTAGATCCACGTGGTATCACAACGGAACTCTTTTGGGTCTATAAGACTTGGCCTCACTGACTACCACTTCAACCTAACCTAACCTATTCCACCCCTTCAAAATGTTATATGGAATATTCTTACTTCATCGAATGCTCATTTGTTGCCCTTAAGCTTTCTTTCGGACGTACCTACTGTATAATACAGAGAATCATTTCAATCATAGGTCGTACCATCTGTTTATTCCTACCGCTTTAACAGTCTTCCACAAACTCGTGCTGTGTTGCAAAAGGTATTACAAAATGTGCTTCTTATGCTAGGTTTTCACTAAGTACTAAGCCATGATTAAACCTAAACTGCCATAAATCTTCCTTAAATCCCGAGATTTACCATCCAAATTTTAATCTTTTAAACACAAAGGTTAAAACAAAATCGGGAAAAAACTAGGTTTACATTGTAAACACACTCAATACCAATTTAGTATACCTGGATATGTCAAAAGTGTCATTGGTTCGGTTGCTGAGAATTGAGAGTGAGGAAGTAATTTGGACCCTATTTTTGAGAGAAAATCCCAATGTTAATCTCATTTTTTTCGGTGGAAACATGTAGGACATAATCTCGGTTTATCTTTTGCTAAAAAAGGTTGCATTAAGTACTAGTGCAGTACAAACTCCCAAAACATTTGTGTGTTTACTTTACCACATAAAATAACGTTTATGTCAACATAACATTTGATTGCAATCGCTAAATATTCGCATTTAGCTACAATAGCCACGAAGTACTTGAATGTTTTGGATTTGCCCGTAATCGGCCCCCAAATCAAAGTCAAGTAGCCAACGTCTGAATGCTACTGGATTCAAATCTATCCCACTTTCTAGCTGTCTAGATAAAATAATAAAGTAAAACCCAGACACGAAGTGTCCAAAGACTATAAAATGGTCAACACAATTCTCAGTAAACATCAGTTAGTCACAGTGAAAGCAAAGTGCTATACAAAAAAAAAAAACATTAAACAAAACAAAATTTAAAATGGTTGGACGTTTCCTTATTCTTGCACTTTGTGTCTTCAGTGTAAGTTCACCTCAAGTGCAGTAACCCATGGAATTGCATTAATCTCATTCATTTTTATAGGCTCACAGCTTGCCAACAGTAAACAATAATGAGATTTCACCAAGATCTATTGGAGATGTGAGTATTTTTATTGACAAAAAGGAAATTTTTTATGAAAACTAATGAGTCATATTCGACTTTCCTTAGACCGGTGTTATTAATTGGCCAGTTGTGGAAGCTGTTGCTGAAAAGGTTGAGAGCATCATCGCAGGTCTTAGTGTAAGTTTAGATAACAACATTCCAACTAAGGGTCTATTGTGATTTCGATGTGATTTCCAGCAACGCACAGCTCTGACTGAGTCTCAAATTGACAGCATTGTGAATGCCCTTAACCAAATCGAAGGAATCATTAATATCCACTCAGCGCCAATGCCCCGTGGAGTTATCAACATCCAGGGTTTCCTTGATGCCATCCAATCCATTTTGGGCTCAACCAACGTGAGTCCTTAGAACGAAAATTTAATTTGAAATAAATCTAGTACTTTTTATGTTAAGGCGCGCGCCACACTTACCGAGGCACAAATCGAAAACATTGTCAAGGTCCTCAACCAAATCGAAGGAATTGTAAACATTCATTCTGCCGAAGTTGCCGCAAAGGTAGTTTACTCATCTAGTACCTTAACAATTTGGTTAAGTTTTTTTATTTTTTTGTAAATTTACTAGCCCCGAGGTGTTATCAACATCCAGGGTTTCCTTGATGCCATCCAATCCATTTTGGGCTCAACCAACGTGAGTCCTTAGAACGAAAATTTAATTTGAAATAAATCTAGTACTTTTTATGTTAAGGCGCGCGCCACACTTACCGAGGCACAAATCGAAAACATTGTCAAGGTCCTCAACCAAATCGAAGGAATTGTAAACATTCATTCTGCCGAAGTTGCCGCAAAGGTAGTTTACTCATCTAGTACCTTCACAATTTGGTTAAGTTTTTTTATTTTTTTGTAAATTTACTAGCCCCGAGGTGTTATCAACATCCAGGGTTTCCTTGATGCCATCCAGTCCATTTTAGGCTCAACCAACGTGAGTCCTTAGAACGAAATTTAAATTTAAATAAATCTAGTACCTTTTTTTTAAGGCCCGCGCCACACTTACGGAATCGCAAATCGAAAACATTGTCAAGGTCCTCAACCAAATCGAAGGAATTGTAAACATTCACTCTGCGCCAATTGCTCCAAAGGTACTAATCTAGTACAAAATGTCTTCCTTTCACTGTTCTAAAGTACTATATTGTCGTCTTAATTCCCTTAGCCTCTTGGAGTTATCAATGTCGATGGTTTCCTTGATGCTGTGCAGTCAATCATTGGCTCAGCAACTGTAAGTCCAACTCAAGTCATCGTCCATCTAAGTTGTATAATATTTTTGTTTACCCCTATTTTCCTATCAAAGACTCGTACCACACTCACCGAAGCCCAAATTGAAAATATAATCTACGTCTTGAACCAGATCGAAGGAATCGTCAACATTCATTCATTGCAGAACTCCCCAAAGGTACAATCTAGTTCAAATATTCCCAAACAGCCATAAATTAATATTTTAAATTGGTTTAGCCCCGTGGTGTCATCAATGTACAAGGATTCCTTGATGCTATTCAATCAATCTTGGGCACATCCAGCGTGAGTAAAATCAACTACTTTCTAACCCAAAATTGTTTTATTAAAAGTTCCTCTTTCTACGAAATGCAGGCACGTACCGCACTAACTGAATCCCAGATTGATAATATTGTCTACGTTTTGAATCAAATCGAAGGAATCGTCAACATTCACTCAGCTGAAACTGCACCAAAGCTTTGATCCGATTTCAATTCTGTTAAAAGTCATCGCAATTTTTATTCAACGACATTCTAGCCACAATCTGCATTGACCTCATCTGATGTCGATTCCATTATTGACGCTTTGAACAAAATCGAGGGAATCGTGAATATTCATTAAATTGCATGGACTTTTCCTGCATAGGTATACTATCGAGGTTCAAGATTTCGTATACAAATAAATGTTGGTAGTAGGTAATACCCACCTACTATTTTTCATTGGTTTAAAAAAAAAAGTTGGTTTCATTTTTTCAACTATTCGAAATATGTAGAAAGCTGTCACTTTCTAAAAGTACGTTCTTATATTTTCATCAAAAATCTGCAAATTCTCTGTTTTGTTATATATTTTTAATTTTTTTAAATAAATTTTTAAATCTGTTAGTATCAATTGTTCGTTTTCATAACATTCAAAATACTTCACGTATTGTAACGGGTGATCCAAGTAGAGATACTTTTTTCAATAGCCTTTTTTGACAGATCACGTGTGAGTCGTGTCATGCTGTCATGTTATTTTTGTTTAGTATTGTTTGGCATTTCATAATGGAAATACGCGTGAACAACGTTTACAAATTGTTCAACTTTATTATGAAAATTCACGTTCTGTGAGGAATGTGTTTCGTGCACTTCGCTCAACTTATGGTCAACATAATCGGCCTACTGAGCGTACTATTCGCAACACCATCACCCATTTTGAGATCCAGCATTCATTGTTGGATAATATTCGACCGAATAGACCACGTCCAGCACGCTGTGAAGAAAATATAGCGGCCGTAGCTGAGAGTGTACACGAAGACCGTAGAGAGTCGATTCGGCGCCGTTCGCAGCAACTCGGACTGACGTATGGAACGACTTGGCGCATTTTACGTCAAGATCTTAAATTGAAAGCGTACAAAATACAGCTTGTGCAACAACTGAAGCCGCTCGACCTTCCCAAACGACATCGCTTCGCTCTATGAGCTCTTGAAAAGTTCCAAGAAGATCCGACGTTTTCGAGGCAAATTTTGCGATGAGGCGATTAGGCCCATTTCTGGCTCAATGGGTATGTAAACAAACAAAATTGCCGCATTTGGGACGAAGAGCAACCTGAAGAGATTGAAGAACTGCCACTTTGGTGTGGTTTGTGGGCCGGTGGAATCATCGGTCCATATTTCTTTAAAAATTATGCCGGTGCGAACGTAACCGTCAATGGCGACCGTTATCGTGCCATGATAACCGACTATTTGATGCCTGAAATTGAAGCTCGTGATCTCGGCGACATTTCAGCATTTTCGGCAAGACGGCGCCACTTCCCACACATCGCATCAATCAATGGACTTATTGAGAGAACATTTCGGTAAGCACATAATTTCACGTTTTGGGCCGGTCGATTGGCCACCTGTGGGGATATGTAAAGTCAAAAGCTTATGCCGACAAACCCGCTTCGATTCAGGCCTTGGAGGAAAACATCACGCGTGTCATTCGCCAGTTACCAGTCGAAATGCTCAAACGAGTGATCGAAAATTGGACTCAACGGATGGACCATCTGCGACGTAGCAACGGCCAACATTTGATAGACATAATCTTCAAAAAATAAATGCCAAAGAATGTTCTTTCAAATGATAATAAACATTCTCCATTAAATTTGAATTTTCTTTGTTTTTTTCTTTAAAAAAGTAGGGTACCTCGAAATGGATCACCCTTTACTTTCAAAAATTTGAGATAATATTCAATAGTTTTTTTTTATAGAATTTTCAAAAATTATTCTAATTCAACAAAAGTCAAACCCTACTAATCCCACAGGGTTAAGACTCATCAAAAGCTTTGAAAAGTTTCATGTCGTACCAAATTCTAGAAGTCTTGGATAGACGTAATAAGCTTTCTAAATTCCAAAAAAGGTTTCGAAAAATTTCCCTCAAATTAAAAACGTGATCTAGATTCTTCAAAGACTTTCAAGTATCTATATATGTGATCGCTTAGTAAAAGCTCAGACCGATCATGGATGCTCTATTCCATACACTGTAAACACAGGCGTTCCTCAGACCAATTGACCTTCTTGATATTCTAGAGAACTCTCTTCATCACCTTTACATTTGGCAGAATTTTCCCTGGGCTTACTCCGAAAATGCTATTACTCTGCCAAATTTCAGATTCAACGATGATTGGAAGTGCTCCATAGTTTGGTTGAGTCACTAGATATTTTTGCTAATTTTGGGGCCTTGTAACCCAGAAACTGCTCATGTTAAACATATTAAATTTGGTATGAAGTCTGCTACTGTGCGTCCCAATAAATTCTGAAAGTTTTATGTCTCTAGCTTTGTTGTAAGCAAAGTTAAAGGGGTGGTTCTTCGGTCCTATAAAAAAGGGTGTTGAGGCAAGGTTGCTAGAGAACTTGTCTGTTGGCATATTAATTTTTTTTTTTAAATTTAACAGCAAAGTTGGTACATACAGAATTGAATACTATTTATTAGCTACGTCCCCTTGACGGCTTTGTGTTAAAAGAATCTGCCAACAATCAATCAATCGCCGTAAAAAAATATCCTTTAACTCTTTTATGCAAAATCCTAAGTCTCAAGCCCAACCCATCCCATTGAACAAGGATCAATCATGTTGAAAGTGAATTTTCACTTTCTCTCTCTCTCTTTCCGTGTTATGTATAAATAAATCTAACCTTGTGCTGGTGGGTAGATGAGCCTAAGGTTTCCATTTAAAAAAGTAATACCTAAATGTGTTGAGAAAATTAAATAAAAATTAAGTGAAAATTGCTATCGACTGCCAACGGCGTTTGCTTAAATGGTTTTCCACTGATTTTGATGCTAAAGAACAAACCACAACCACAAGAAAGTCCTTCACTTATCCCCGTTAATAGCTCTACTCCTGAAGATTGTTACCATTGGAGTAGGGCAAACAACGAAAAAAAACAAAAAAAAAGTGTCTTCAGGAAATTGCGAATTTTCTCTTCACCACGAAATAGCTAGAGACGTGAATGCAAAAGTGAATTTCACCGTCAGAACAGGTAACCAGTTTTCTCCATTAGAAAAAGGTGCAAAGAGCTTTTATGTTTCCTTAATTTTCCAGATAAAGTTAACTTAAGGACTCGCGCTTACAGCGGGCTTGCATACGGTACCTATGCGATGGAAATTGTCCTCAGTCATTGCAGCAGACAATTGCTAGAGCAAGGAGTGTGCGGTGGCTGCGATGTGTGGTACCCATGCACTTACCAGTTTTCAATTTAAAAGGATAACCATCGAATGATCAAGCCAGTTTGTTTTGTGTTTAACCATTTGTGAACTTGCTGGTAGTTTCGAGATATGCAATTAAGTTTTCTTGGAAAAAATATAATGAACAATATAATGAATGTCAGTGAATTAATGAAAATATTTAACGGAATTTGAAACTTTGAACTAAGATATTTAGTTAGCTAAACAAACAAGACTACATATGTATCTAACGCGCTACATGACATGGTAGAAATGCTATGAAAGCATTACTGCCGCACCAGAAGCAGCGATTGGTAAAGATCACTCAAACTGTGTGGGGCTGCTGAAAGAGTAGGATGGTACCTACACGTTGAACCGGAAGGATACACTTAGAACCCTACTGCAGGTTCATTTCCCAGGTGCTTCAAGCACTAATAAAGTAAATAGTTTATCAGGCAAAATGTTCAGTCCCGATATCATTCAATCGTTTAAAGCCCCATTTAAGCCCCGGGGCTAACCCCCAAAACATATAAATAGAGTCAAAAGTTTATCCGGCAGACTTTTCAATCCGGATAAGGTTGAATGAGCGATAAATTCGTTCAAACCAAACAAGGCACCAGGAATAGACGGCATCTTTCCGGCCTCAGCCAAAAAGGCCGGAATCTCCTTTTGCCTCATTTAGGTTTAGTTTTAACTGGGGGTATTTACCACAAGCCTAGAGGGAGGTGATCGTGGTATTTATCCCCAAACCGGGTAAACCTAGCGAACTACCTAAATCATACCGTCCAATCAGCTTGACGTCGTTTTCCCTAAAAACGCTGGAAAGAATAACAGACGTTCATATTAGCAAATGCTAAAGCAAGGGCATACCTCTGCATCCTCATCGATAAGCATATCAGAAAGGCAAAGCAAATCAAAACTAGAGGTTGCACTGCGCACTTTTCTGGTGCTTTTGATAAGACAGGATATACCTCCATATCAAACGCTCTGACCCATACAGGTATAGACCAACCTACGATCAGATGGATAACTGCAACATCAGCACTGACCTCCAGTTATCAGTAAAAGCAGGTAAAGGCTGCACACAGGGAGGAGTTCTCTCACCACTACTATGGTCATTGATTATTGACAACCTTCTCCAAAACCTTAGTAATTTAGTTTTCTACGTAGTTGGATGCGCCGATGACCTTGTCATCATAATTAGGGGCAATGACGCAAACGATGTCACTACACGTATGCAAAATGCTCTTAAGATAGCCCTGGATCGCTGTAACAAAAAGCGACTCCAGAGACTCACACCTGAATTACAAACCTAAAGAAGCATCGAAAGCTTTCTGGGACTGCCGCATGTATGGAAAAACCTGGGGTATCTCCCCAAAAATCACCCACTGGTCCGCGATAAACAAACTAAATAAGATACAACGGCTCGCATGCCATGAGAACCTGTCCCACGGCGGCCATAGAAGCTATAATAGGACTAACACCCCTACACATTTTTATAATTAATGTGGCTATATGTTGCACGTTTGAAACAAACTAAGGAGCAAACCATTGGTAAAAACGTTGAACTAAAGCAACTGCTTTCGGAAATCCCCGAACTAGACATGTCTGCGCGGTAACAGATCGAACAACGAAAACACTATGCTTAAATAAAGGTTTCTCTACTGAAATCACAAACAGAGAGGCATAAGATGACACCAACCTACTTAATTACCGAATGGGCTAATGTGGTATACGAATGGTTCAAAAATGAACTCTGGGGTGGGAGCTGGCATCTACGGTCCAAAGAAAAATGTCTCAATATCTATGGGGAAAAGTCCCAGTGTATTTCAGGCAGAGCTCCATGCCACTAATTCACACCTCAGGTATAAAAGGCACCAACAACCATATATTCGCGGACAGTCAAGCAACTATAAAAGCCCTTAGCTCGCCAATAATTGACTCCGAATAGCTTACAAACCCTTGAGTCACTAAAAACAAGACCAAAATCTGGTGGATTCCTGGTCACCAGGAAATTGAGGGAAATGAGAGAGCTGACGAATTGGCCAGAATGGGCTCGGAGACCCCCTTTATTGGACCCGAGCCTTTTTGTCCAATATGATGGCATTTTATCAAATACCAAATTTATTTAAATCACTTTTTTATGGCAGGTACCGTTATTTCAAACGATAAACCAAAAACTAAAAAGATGCCCCGATATGTAACCCCAAAAACCTTATATACGAACTTTGAAGCAAATCCGTCGTCACACGGAGCCCGGACAGACAGACAGACCGACGGACGGCATTGGCGGACCCACTTTTTTGGACTTCTCTGTAGTCGTAATATCATCCCTCATTCTCAGTTTGAGTTCGTAATTTGCGCACGATCTTTCTCTTTAATGTATACAAGAAAGTTAAAAAGCTGCATTTCCAATTGGGAAAGCATCCCAGGTCTTAGACAGACCAAAAAGGTTATACAGCCATTCAGAAACGATGCCAAAAAGATACTTAATCTATCTAGGCGTGATATAAAAATTCTTATTGGATACCTAACCAGCCACCATAGACTCAGATATCACCTTTAGAAACTCAAAATAGCCGACTCATCGGAGTGAGGACTATGTCTTAATGAAGACGAAACCGCAGAGCACATCTTATGTGAGTGCCAGGCCCTATACGGAATTAGAAGGACAATTTTTCTTAAAGAAGTAATTAGCACTGATGCTATTAAGTAGAGCCGCTACTTTCTATCTGACTTTAAGCACAAAAGATCTTTTAGGTCGAAGTGCTATCCCTATCGCATATGCGAGTCAGAAGCTTAAAAAAAACCCCATCTACCCTTCCAAAACCATTCTAGTACCTTTCACATGGAAAAGGTTTGTCAATAAAAAGTCCTATATGTATGGGAGGTGAGATCTACGAGCAAATGAGGAGGGAAGAACACCGGCTTCTCCGGAAGAAAAAGAAAGAGCATGAGAAGCGCGCGATCGAGGAAATAGAGAGGTGGTACTCCAGGAACAATATTCGGAAGTTTTACCAAAAGGTAAAAAGAACGTGTCAACGCAACTTTACCCGATCAGATACCTGTAGAGACGAACAAGGAAACCTAGTAGTGGAAACACAGTCGGTGCTGAGGATATGGAAAAACCATTTCTGCAGACTGTTAAACGGCGATGATGACAAAAATTCCGCTGTCAGGCAGAATGAACCATTCAACATGGGTGATGAAAGCCAAGACTCCCGCCCACCTGACCAAAATGAAGTGAGGATAGCAATATCCAAACTGAAATCCAACAAGGTTGCCGGGCCGGACGGCTTAACTGCCGAACTTTTCAAGGCAGCGGGAGATGATTAGGTAGAGAGCATGCACCAGCTCGTCTCCAAGATTTGGTCAGAGGAAAGTATGCCTGATGAATGGAACCTCAGCATTGTTTGCCCGATCCACAAGAAAGAAGACCCTCTTAACTGCGCCAACTATAGAGGTATAAGTCTCCTCAACATCGCATACAAGATCCTGTCTGCCGTGCTGTGAGAACGCCTGAAACCATTCGTCAACGAATTGATTGGACCCTATCAGTGCGGTTTTAGGCCCAGTAAGTCCACAACTGAACTGAAAAAACCGAAGAAGTCCAGATCGATACTCACCATCTTTTTATCGATTTTAAGGCCGCATATGACATTATTTATGGAGACGAGCTATACAGAGCCATGTCTAGTTTTGGCATACCTGCCAAACTCGTCAGATTGTGCAGGATGACGATGGAGAACTCTCGCTGCTCCATTAAGGTCGGAAAAAATCTCACCGAGACCTTTGATGTCAAAAAAGGATTTAGACAAGGCGATGCGCTGTCATGTAACTTCTTCAACATCATACTTGAGAGAATTGTGCGAAACTCGCAAGCCAACACCAGGGGCACAATTTTCCAAAAGTCTGTGCAACTACTTGCTTACGCCGACGACATCGACATCATTGGCAGAACACAGCGAGCTGTCACTGGTGCGTTTGCAAGTATCAGCACAGAGGCGGCAAAAATGGGTTTAGAAGTGAATGAGGGACAAACGAAATATATGCTGTCAACAAGAAGGGACACACAACATCGACGAATCGGACAGAACGTCACGATAGACAGCTATAACTTTGGGACTTTATCCACTTCGGCTCCGCTGTTAACTCTGACAACGATATATCGTCAGAAATCAAGCGAAAAATTACACTTGCCAACCGCTGTTACTTTGGCCTAAGGAGGCAATTGATTAGTAAGGCCTTGTCGAGAAACACCAAGGAGACTCTATATAAGACCCTCATTATCCCAGTCCTGCTGTATGGCGCAGAAGCATGGACGTTATCAAAGGCGGATGAAGATCTCCTTGGTCGTTTCGAACGCAAAATTCTTCGAGTGATTTTCGGTCCCGTTTGCGTTGACGGGCTTTGGAGGAGGAGATTTAACAGCGAACTCTACGAGCTGTACAGCGACATCGACCTGGTCAGAAAAATACGGATTAGTCGTCTAAGATGGCTGGGTCATGTAGAGCGAATGGACACCAACGCTCCGGCCCGAAGAGTCTTCGAATCCAACCCGGTGGGACAACGCAGTAGAGGAAGACCTCGCCTAAGGTGGCGCGCGCAAGTGGAAGGGAACCTCAACCAACTTGGAGTGCGCAACTGGAGGCAGTTAGCCAAAGATCGTGCTAACTGGAGAGGCGTATTGGTTGAGGCCCAGGTCCACCCCGGACTGTAGCGCCACCTAAGTTAGTAAGTATATGTATGGGAGGTACTTCCATAGTGTACTCTATTGAGGTGAAATATTTAGGGTATTCCTTGATGTGGACCGGTAGACGTACTACCGGGCTGTTGTATTTCATGATGGTGGCCGAAAGTTCTTGAACGGACAACGGCAACGAAGCTACAGAAGTATACATCTTTATCAGAAAGTCAGCTGCTAGAATTGCACTAAAACTGCAACTGCAAATGACCTTGTGGGACATCTGAAAATACTCAATTGTCCTCCGAAAACAGACATGTTCAGTACAATCCCGGACACTATGGTTGGGGAATGTTATTTTGATAGTCTGTTCAAGGTAAAAATATTGAACCGTGAAAATTGGCTCAATGGTGTCCCGAACGTGCACCCGAAAGGCCTGGTTTTGTCCCGATCGCGGAAACAAAAGGTCTGGTTTGGTACACCCATGGATCAAAAATGCCTTCTGGAGTTGGAGCTGGCGTCGTTGTAGACCCAACACCATAAAGTTTCTATACCAATGGCGATGTGTCGCGCTGTATTTCAAGCTGAATTTAACCCTTGCTAAAGGTATCAAAGGGGCTAAAATTTATATCTTTTCAGATAGTCCAGCGGCTCTCCAAGCACATTTATCAGCGGGGATGAAAAACTCTGCCTCCAAAGACGGACTTACCTTCATAATAGAGGTACTACCTCTCTTTTAGGTCGCAGTGTCAGCTCCTATGGGCAAAGTATAAATAAAAAAAGAAGGTATTTAGTACTTATTTTGCTACACAGTTAAGCGAAAACATTTTAGAAATTAGCTTCACTCAAACTTTATCGAAATAATTTCAAATCTCCCTTTCCACCTATATCGTCGATAGATACCTATCCACGTCGATACATTTTTCTCTCCGGAATACGTGAAAGTGCAAAAAATGAAAACAACAACAAAATCAAAGTTTCAATTACCATCTAACCAGCACTCAATCAAACTCAGCTTCCGGTAAAAGAAATAAAAAAACAAAAACCTTGCATAACTCATCCCTAGAAAGTCCTTCGCAACGAAAACGATATTTAAATTTCAAAACGCTCACACCTCCTTCTGCTGCTTGGCTGCAAAATTTGTATAACATTTTCTTCCCTTTCAGTGAGTTCTTGTTTTATTGAAGTAAATCCATTTTTGAGTGATTGATGATGGGATGATTGCTGTCGAAAGCGAGCTTCTCAGGGTGGCTTTCTATAGAGCCATACACTCACAGATCCGGTTAGCTATATATTTACAAGCATAAACAACGTTCTATAGATATGTACGTAAGCTCAATTAACAGAGACCAGACACCAGACCAGAGCGTCACAGTAGTTCTGTTGGGAAATCATGATTTTGGATATCTCTCTCTATCTCTCTTTCATACGAACCGTTTTCATATTTTATAGTTGGTTCCTTTTTTACGATTCAGAAAAATGCTGAGTGAATGCTACCAACATGCATGGCATGCAATTATGGAAACAAGATACAAGCTACTAGTTACATATAATGTTGGCTTGGGTAAGGGACGTCCCATCTTGCATCTGTGGATTTGTTAAAAGTAAAACAGCATGACAGGATAATTTCCCAGTGTAATTGGATACAAACGAATAGCTCTCGAGCTAAATGTTTATTTAAAACTTGAAGCATCGATCCAAAAATCCCGGTAGTGCACAAGAACAAACTCATTTTGAGTACGAAAAAGATAGACGAATACAGAACACCCAGTCATTCTGGAATGAAATTTTCTTTATATCTAGATATTTGTTTTAGTTGTGAGGACCTACATAAATGTATTTTTGAGAGAAACCACAAACCAAGTAGGTACGTTAGGTAGTTCATTTTAGAGAATATAGATTTGCTGTATTTGGTTTGGTATCTTTGTTAACATTGAACTGAGTTAGTTAGATGTCAGATCAACTTAAACGTATGAAATGGTAAACAATAATCAATATTGGCCTTGCACCATTGAAGGGAAACACGTTTTTTTTTTGGGTAGAATAAGAAAGATTTTAAGAGGATTACCACGAAACGAGCTCTAAAATTCACTCATTTTGAGCTCTAAAATTGAATTTTCCTGTTAATTTAAATTCTACTAAAAATATATCTGATACGACATGCTTGGAATCCCCTCAAAATAGCCTAACGCAAAATTTCAAAACTCAAAACCTTTTAAAAGGCTTTAATTTATTTTATGTAAAATCCATAAATTTGGATGTCCCATCTACAAGAAAGGCGATCCTATGTCTTGCAAGAACTATCGAGGCATATCCCTGATTAATGTCGCATAAAAGATCCTATCCAACGTACTGTGTGAACGTCTCAAACCTTTCTGCAACACACTAATCGGCACGTACCAGTGTGGCTTCCGGCCCGGCATCTGCATCTTCACACTAAGGCAAATCCTGGAAAAGACCAACGAGTTTCAAGTCGAGACACACCATCTCTTCATCGACTTTAACGTCGCATATGACAGCATTAATCGTCAGGAGCTTTTTGTGGCGATGGCCGAATTCGGGATCCCGTCAAAACTGATCCAGATGTGTCGTATGACACTAGATAACACCCGATGCAATGTGCAGTTTGGCAGCAGCTCATCTGAACTCTTTCAAACATGCACCGGATTTCGGCAAGGAGATGCGCTGTCGTGTGATTTCTTCAATCTTCTTCTTGAGCAGATAGTGCGCAGGGCAGGTGTCAACACGGAAGGCACTATCTTCAACAGATCAGTCCACCTGCTGGGGTATGCGGACCATATGGATATTTTCGGTCGATGCCAGCGTGCCATGATAGAGGCTTTCACGGCTATTGAAGAACAGGCGAAACTAGTTGGCCTTGAAGTGAATGAGGACAAGACTAAATATATGCTATCAACAAACAAACAATCATCTGTCCACCGACTAGGACAAAATGTCACTGTTGATAGCAGCAACTTCGAGGTAGTTGAGGAGTTCATCTACCTCGGGGTTAACATAAACTCCACAAATGACTTCTTAGTGGAGATCCGTCGAAGAATTACCCTAGGAAACCGCTGCTTTTTCGGTTTTGCAAAACAACTGGGTTCAAAACTCCTAACTCGAAGGACAAAGTGCATGCTCTACAGAACCCTTCTCCTGCCAGTTCTGCTATACGGCGCCGAGTGCTGGACGATAAGCAGGAAAGGAGAGTTAATACTGGGATCCTTTGAAAGAGAAATCCTTCGACGGATATTTGGTCCTGTGTGCGAGGAGGGCGAATAGAGGAGAAGATACAACCGCGAACTCTATGAGCTTTACCAAGATGTGGATGTAGTCCGAAAAGCCAAAACTCGTCGACTACATTGGCTCGGCCACAGCGCGCGAATGGTCAACAACGCTGCAGCCAAGAGGATCTTCGAATCCCAGCCCCCAGGTTCGAGACGACAAGGAAGACCGAACCTCCGTTTTAAAGACCAAGCCATCGCGGATGCCAGAGCGCTTGGTCTGGACAACTGGAAGCAACGTGCTCGGGATCACAGAGGGTGGAAAGCGACCGTATCTCAGGCAGGGACTCTTCACGGGTCGGGAGCCCGTTAAGATAGAAAAAAAGAAGAAAATTCATAAATTTAGTTTGAGCTTCGGGCTGGCTGGTTGGCCCCAAAGTTTGAGTGTTTTTGTTTGCTGTCATTAAACTGTACATCCCTTCTATTTGTGTCAAACACACAAAATGCTTGTAAACGCTTTAGGTACTGCCGAACTCCTCAGAGCGTCTTAAAGCTTCTCCTTAAAAATGAAACACAAATCTTTGTCCAAAGGTTCGAATGATCGGCATTAAATAGATAACCACAAGTTGGTTTCTGTTTTGCCACCTGCCTAATCCCTTAATGCGCAGCCTGTTCCGCTTATTTTTGCGAATGTGTACCTTCCTCTGCCCTGCTGCCTTACGAGCTAATCTTCTGGAATAGCGATGGTGGTTTAAAATTTTACTTTGTATAACTGAGGATAGCTGAAGATAAGATATTATGGTTTGGACAAACCTCCATTTATTCGACTTAAAAAGAAGAAGCCTTTAACTTAAAATAAGCTAATAACTAGGGCTTTTAACTAAAACTTAAATACTAAGAGTGAAAAACTAAGATAGGCGAAGGAGATCGTGTTTCAGAAGGGGAGTGCAGTACGAAAACGATAATGATAAAGTTAGCCTTCCGCAGCAAATGGTATATTGGTTTATTAGAGCCGTAAGAAGTGCCATGGGATGAGAGAATGAACAGAATGTCAGCTAAGTATTCAAGTTTAATTGAATATGAAGTACACCTGATGAATGGAACCTCAGCATTGATTGCCCGACCCACAAGAAAGGAGACCCTCTTAATGGCGCCAACTATAGAGGAATTAGTCTTATTAACATCGCATACAAGATCTTATCTGCCGTAATATGTGAACGCGTGAAACCTTTCGCCAACAACCTGATTGGCCCCTATCAGAGCGTTTTCAGACCCGGAAAGTCCACCCTCAACGCAATATTCACACAGCTGCAGATCCTGGAAGCTACCCAAGAATTTAAGATCGTGTTGCGGAATATTTTCGCGCAACAAGAACCACCTTCTATTCCTATCTTTTCCCGACCCAATCCCTTCTTTTCTTGGGAGGTACATCCAAGGTCATAGGGAAGTGGAGGGCAACCAGCGTCCCATCAGCCTTGGGGCCACTTCCCACGAACCTTGAGGGAACCACCCCCACAGGTATACATCACCTCTCAACCCGAAACATCGAGGGCTTACCTCAATTGTGAGCCACCCGGAACGCCACAGCAATTTAAACACCGCCTGCAGAACATTGCGCCAGGGGCAGGTGTCCAGCAATTGAGGAGCACGGGTGGACGGCCCAAAGTCAAAAGCTCCAAGTAAACAGTTGCAAAAGAACTACCACAGTCCCGGTAGGGAGAAATGTTCGATGGGGGAGGAGGTGGCGATCTCTTTCGCTATTCCGTCGGGGGAGCACCGGAGGAGTCACAGAGGAGTGTGGGGTCCGCCCGTGAAACACCCTCACAATGAAATCACGCTGCATAATACGACAACAACAACACCAACGCGAAATACGACACAAATCAGCGGATGACAACACAAACACTATAAAGAAAAAAAAAGGAAAAGCGTTTTGTAAGGAATGACCTGCTTTCGGCAAGAATCCCACCAGACAGTTTAAAGATCGCGAATTTTAATAACACTGACACAACACTTGGCTTGCTTTTGGTTCCGGGAGACTTTGGTAAATCCACGTTGATTCTAATCGGTGGAGGGGTTATTTGGTTCCTCCTGTCCACCTGCTTTCGAGTTCTTAACTGGCCCGATCAAAGGGGGCGGAATAGATGTAGATTACCTTGTTTGATTGGCCAATTTGAATTGGGTTTAGATCTCCAAGAGAACTCGCACACCGGGGCAAATTATGCTCCCTTGTAGCTGAATAGTGTCTCCTGTTGGTTCGCTTGGATGTATGGAAGGTAGTTGGATATGGCAGACAATCTCCAACACAGGGAGAGCGTCTATTGCACGCTATAAGTGGAAACCCACTACCAATGTAAAATATGAATGTGTGAGCCGAATACCGTCCGAGCTGGAACAAAGGAAAATTTTGGTCGTCACTTCTTGGTTGACCAGCTAGCTTGCCGGTTTAGTTTTGCTAACGAGTTTTGATAGTAATCAGGGCAAAAATTTTCGAATAGTTTCTATTCCGTTTTTTTTGAGAGTGAATTTGAGAAGGAAGAGAAAACGGAGGACATGAGGAATAGCAGAGCGTTGCAAGGGAATCATCCGGAAAAAAGGGGAATCAAAAAAAAGGCTAAGTAAAGTGTGGTGTCAGTGTCTTTTTTTTTTGATTGACGTAGAGAGTGAACGGTTGTGCTAGGGAATTTTATGAAAGATAGGTCTGGTTGGGTTTCGGCCGTAAATTCTCCCGATAAAAGACGGGACTCGCGACCCCTTTTAACTCTTATTGAAAGTGGTCATAATTCGCAGTAAAATAAGTTTATCTATTCGCTTGCAAAAAAAAAGTAAAATTTTTAACTTTAATACTATTTTCTAGAATAAAGTGACCAGCTCCACCGGAGCCGTTATAACGTGGTAGAAAAAAACGTTGTTCTGTTTCTTTATTCTTTCCTTACAGCGGAACGGTACCATACGGTACAAATTACGGTTTCACAATTTGGCCATAAAATTGTGTGGCGCCCACCTCGGTTTCTGGTTTCAGCTTTAATTTCCAAATTTAAAATTTTTCGTGATTTTGACTTTTACATTTTTTTTCCCTCGCTTTCGGTTGCATGTACTTTATCTTTTCAGCGGACGTCATTGGAAACATCAGCGTAAGCTAACTAACGATTTAGGTTTTCCCATCGAACGCGACCCTCGACTGGACTGCCGGGAGAATAGCCACTCTGGTTGTTCTTGTTGGAAATTCCTGACAGTTCGCGAATGTTTTTTTTCCGGCGATAGCGATCGCATTGTTTTGTTTTAAAGTTTAGTTTTATTTTCTTATATTTTGTGTTAATTAATAAAATTTCGTGGCGGGAAAATATTCAACAATCGATACTCATACTCACCCCCTTTTAATTGATTAAAGGCCGCGTACGATAGCATCTATAGAGACGAACTATACAAATCTCGTCCATCTGTGCAGGATGATGATGGAAAACTCTCGCTGCTTCGTCAAGGTTGGTACCGACCTCAAAGAAGTTTTCGATGTCAAAAAAGGATTCCGACAAGGTTATGCACTATCATGCGACTTCTTTAACATAATACTTGAAAAAATTGTAAGAAAGTCAACTGCAGTGGCACAATTTATTTCAAGTCTGTGCAACTGCCGACATAGACATTATTGGCAGAACGTAGCGAGCTGTCGCTGGTGCGTATTGGTATTGGTTTTGAATCTGAAGCGGCAAAAATTGGATTGGCAGTTAGTGAGGCACAAACGAGGTATCTGCTGTCGACAAAAAGGGACACACAACATCAAAGAATCGGACAAAACGTCACAATAGACAGCTACAACTTTGAGGTAGTGAGGAACTTTATCTACGTTGGCTCCGCTAAACGATCTTACAACAACATATCGTTAGAAATTAAACGAAGAATAATTCTTGCCAACCGCTGTTTCTTTGGTGTAAGATGGCAATTGAGTAGTAAGGCCTTCTCCCGAAACACCAAAATAACCCTATGCAAGACCCTTATCAGCCCAGTCCTGCTGTACGGCGCTGAGGCATGGACTTTATTACAAAAGAATGCGGATGTTCTTAGTCGTTACGAGCGTAAAATGCTTCGCAAAATATTCGGCTCTGTTGCGAACTATACGAGCTGTACAGCCACATCGACCTAGTAAAAAAACTAAGATGGCTAGGACATGAGAACGAATGGACAACAATGCTCCGGCCCACTGAGTCTTCGACTCCACCCCAGAAGAACGACGCAGTCGAGGAAGACCTCGCATTAGGTGGCGTGCACAAGTAGAACACAACCTGAATCAACTTGGAGTGCGCAACTGGAGGCAGGACGGGACTAGTTGGAGAGGCATAATGATTCAGGCCCAGGTTCTAACTGAAAGACCAGATAAATTGATAGAAAAACCAAATGGAAGCCTTTTTTTTTATATCGAATAACAAAAGAAATTATAAATTAGGAGCTATAAAAAAAGGAGAATTGATCATTTTTAGCCTTCAAATTAACAATAGTATTTCTTTCTAGTAGAAAACAAAAGAAAAAACAATTTTCTAGTTTTTCTAATACAATTTCCGAAAAAAATTAAATCACATTTAACTTTTGTGTGTCTATCCGCTAAGATTACTATTTTCTTTCTAAAACAGCTAATTACAATTGTTTTACACAATAAGAAGAGAACTAAGGAGAAAAATTAAGTAGAACTGGAAGGAGAACTAACGAACGGTGTATGTTGTTAGTTTTACAACGATGCTTTTGCTTTTATATTATGGAATGACGACTTGCCTTGCAGATCCTTTGACCTACTTGCTGCCTGTTGCGTTTCTGTGTTCCAACTTGGCTTATAACTAAATGATTTTGGATATGAGATCCTAATGCTCGCGCTAATCTGATTCGTTTCTAACTTTATAATTTCGGTTGGTTGCTTGCATTGAGAAAAGTATAAAAACTAGAAGAGTTTAATCCATTTAAATTGTTTGGCCTAGTAGAACTTTTTCGCCTGAGCTTCTCTTCGACTTTTGAAAATGTTGTACAGGAATACCAACAGTAGTTGGACAATTGTAACGCTAAGGAATAGTGTCACGCCAACACAATTTCCAGTTTGGCATCATCGGGATGATCCTTACGGTACTCTTGTTTCTGTTTACTCTTTGAACTTCTGGGTAAGTTTCTCGGAACCATCGGGAATGCCTGATACTCTTTGAACTCCTGGGTAAGTTTCTCGGAACCATCGGGAATGCCTGATGGTTGAACAAATTGTCCAGTTGGATGCAGAGACGATGTGAGGAAGTGGAAGACATCATGATCATCAGCAAGACCGCCAGTTGCTGCAGATACGCCAAAATAACCATTCTTGGGCAGTTGTACCCCATCAGCACGCAAACACATTTCGCAATCATCATTGTTGTTAGTCATGCCATTGTGGAAGAGAACAGTCAACACGTTGTTGTACTACTCAATGCGCGCTCGAGTGGGAAAAGGTTTATTTCTAAAGTCACGTAGGCAACTGAGTTGTTCCATCGTTCTGATGATCAAACTGTTTAGTTCCATCATTCACCACAGCAATGATATAGGGATTGTTATGTTTGTTGTCGTTATCGAATGAATCGAAGAACAACCCGAGACCATTCCATCTATCAGAGGAGCCAAAGACTTGACCATTGTAGTCGCCTTTTTCTTGGGAATACCAGAAAGCCAATCCGTCGGCACCAATGCGGCCACGACCTGTTACCCGGAAGACTATTTCCACATCCCACCAGTCAAAATTTGTCTTCGATTTTGTCCAAATCGCACTCTTTTGTGAATGCAACGACGGCGCTACTCGCACGCTTTCAGCACTGGCTATTGCATTTCCACCGTACTCCCAGAAGGGAACAGTTCCATCTCTTTGTGCTAAATACGGCGGTTTAAATGAATACTTGTATTCAAAACGACGATGCACTCCTGTAGGTAAATTATTTACATTTCCCGATACTTTATTTTGGGAGAAAATTAATATAATTAATGAAAATAATAAAAAACTAGAGGAACGTAACGTCAAACTGGTGACAGCCATTTTTTTTAGGGGTTGCTCCCATGATATAAATATAAAGAAGCGGAAGGTTCGTCAGAGGATATAGATCAGCGGCAAGTGTCTCGCGGGAAGTCTCAAAAACAACATAACCTAAACACACCTACATTTCGTTGGAGTTGAATAAGATAGGCAATGGCATACAGTGAAGCTTCGTTAATCCGGACCGCTAAAAATAAGCGGCATCCGGATTAGACAACGTGAGATAAAAATGCGGGCTTATAAATAAAACTTAAACCCAGTTTAGAGTAACTTGCTTTCTAATTATTACACATGAACCCATAAATGTAATCGACTAAGACCAACGTAAGATTTAAATGATTGTTCTACGATTTAGATAGTACGAATTAGATTTCTGACAACTGGAAGCTAATTTTCGAGAAAATGCTTCATAACGTTTATTCCACCGAACAACGACGACGCATATGATAGGCTTGACCTTATCGTTGCCGTGTAGACTTTATTTGGGTGGCATGTCTTCGTCTCAACATGTTTGGTCCGAAGGAGCTCACTTAAAGATATTTAGCTGACTCGGGGATGGGTGATGGTGAGTAAAAAACTAGATTTATTTAATGAAAGCAATTTTTTTTCGCAGTGATTTTTTAATAAAATATATAAACTAATTAGAAACAAAGATATTTTTCTGCAGTCTGCAGAAATAGGCGGAGATAGATTTTCGCATTTTTTTTTCTTCTTTAAGATCCATGGGCAAGTGGATTTGGCGTGAGTAGAAGGAGGTGTAATATGTGTAATTTTATATTTCCTTGAAAAGAGGACTAGTTCAGCTGTGTGGGGATTGAAACCTAGACCACAATGAGCTGCCCAAGGCGATCCTTTAAAGGGCTGATTAATATTTCTGGTTTAAAGCTGGTTAATATTTCGCCATAGGCGTCTGCCTAACGAAAAGTGGGTTGTAATCGCAACTTCGATACTCCGCTCGGCGTGTGTGCTTTTCGTCAGGCAGGCGCCTGTGGCAACAGTACTTGGGTGCCACGCTGGATAAAGGGATTTCTATCATGGATCCATGGTATATGTCCTGTCCATATAGTAAATAGACATAAATATTTATAATGCCCGGGCGCCTTATGATATTTCATATCAATTTTTGGGGCCATTTTTCATTTTGAGAAAAATTGTCATTTCGTGCTTGGGGCCTTTTTTAATTTTTTTCTCAAAATTTGGAGAAATTGTAATTAAAAAGTAATTAAAATGGCCCTAAACAAAAATACGAAAAATGGGGCCCTATTTCATGAAGCCCTTGTAAGTAGTAGATTATTTTACCATTGTTAAAATCTGCTTTTATGTCCAGCAAGGCGACCATTATATACCTCTTATTATGCAGGGAATACTCGATGGAGCGTACCAGCGCATGCAGAATTTTCCTAACAGCATGCATGTTGTATGCTGGGTCAGAATCTGCGTTCTTAGGACCAGAACCCTACTGCGGAGTCAACTAGGCTGACTGCTTTAAGGCTAATTAATGAATGGGAACAACAACTTCTCTGAACCACTGGGAAAGTGTCCCAGGTTGCCACATCCAAAATATTAATTAAGCCTTAAGCCTTACACCTACAAGGAAATCCTACTATTAAGTAAGGATAATATCAGGAAGCTGGTGGGCTTCGTCGCAGGCCATTACGGCTTTAAGTATCATCTTAACAAAATTAACAAAATGAGCCGTCGGGAATTCGCGTGAAAATTTGTTTGCCAAAAAACGGAGTTGCATTGCCCACCGCAGAAGTCAAAACATAAACACTGATCAGCTGCAACAGCAATGCACCTCCGTTTTTAATTTATTTACATTTATATACATTTTATGTATATTCACCTTGTAGCTGTTTGGCAAACATTCGAGCTTCAATTGTGTCTAAATTGTACCTGTTTGTCAATTCATTTTTAATTAGATTCAGCTCCGAATAGACACGTTCTGCTGCAGCAGAACTATGAGGCAAACTTAATACTTTTGATATGAATTCGAATAAGTTTTCAAATAAAGTTTCCTTATTCGCGGTCTTTAAAGTGGCTACATGGCCCCAAAACTTTTTTTTTTTAAATTTTTTTTGTAATTGGAGCAATTTGAACTCTCGTAAAATCTAGTGAAATGTTTCAAAAGTGGTAATATTGAATTTGTCGTAAATAAATGTTCCGGATCTATGCTTGCCATATTTCCAAGAACTTTATCTTCGAAATTGTATCTCTTCTGTATTTGAAGGCTCAGCTCTTTATATAAAAATTAAGATAATTCTTTTTTATTATTAAGATATCCTCTTCACATATATTTTGCTCCACCATATAGGTGTCTGCGTTTGCACCAACATAAATCTCACCTAATGGTAAATAAATTGCGGAGTCAGTTACGTTTACTTGCTTGTAATTGGAGTTCGTAATGACATTCCGATTTATAAAAAAAGATAACAATAAATTATAATTTGTTTCGAAAGTGTCGTGTAGTTTATGTAGGCGAAAACCTTCTGATTGAAATTCCAAATTCATCGTTTTGATAATGTAAAGTATATGTGACAGAAAATAAAAATATATTTGTAAATGCGGATTACCTATTTTTTCCGCAATATCTTTTGATATATTTAAACTATCTTCTGCAGCTGATGAGATGAAAAAAATTTGAAGTGCATTCCATTGCGATAATAGCCTATTCACTACTTGCTGTTTTGAGATAGCCACCTAGTTCCGGAAATTCTTAAGATTTTATGGTTTTTAATTCCAACGTAGTCTTGGAACTCCTGGAACTCGCGAATTCTTTTTGGACTGTGCAAAAAGAAGTTGTATACATTCCGAGCAAGTTTTTCAATTTCTGGCGGTAATTTCCTATACGCATAAGATGCACACAAGTGCAACGACTGGCATACACACCGAAAAAAATAGGTCACAATTTATTTGTTTAAATTTTGCACACAGTTCACCAATCTCACTCGCCATTACCGATGCATTGTCCGTTGCTAGACCAATGACATTAGAAAGTGGTATTCGCAATTGTTCTAAGTGGCTTTTAATACAGTCAAATATGGATTGAGCATCTGCATTCTTTAGATTAAGAACACCAAGAAATATATCACGCGTTCTATTTTTTCTTTGCTATAAAAGCGAGCTACTAATGCAAGTGCATCTACAATCAGTGAAAAGAAGGCTTTCTTCAGAACATCCGATAGTTTCCGCTTAGCATTTACTGCAAAATGATTTCTTATGATGTTGGTAGCTTTTGTTCACATGTTGAGCAATATTAGAATCCGGAAAGCACTTTTTTAAAATTTGCGGCAAGGAATCAAGAATAGATATCGGCAAATGATGCACCACACAAAACATCACCAAACAATACTCCGTTTGCAAAGCTTGTTTTTTTCATTTTCAGCAAACACTTCTTCGACGCTGATTTGAAATTTCTTTAGTTAGTAGTTTTTCCTGTGAAGGGTCGACGTCTCGTGGCTCTTAACATGGGCAATGAGGTTTACTAGGGATTTGTTACAGTAAACACAAAATGCCTGCCCATCTTTTTCCTGTAACCACGTAAAGTTCTGCTGCCAATTTTTTCGGAACTGTCTGTCTTTGTATGATTTGGATGTAGATGGTATTTCACTGCAAGTATTCCTTCTATTATAACTTGATTTGTTTTGAAATATAAAAATGCACTCAGTCTTCATTAACATCGTGACAATCGTCGCTTTCGGAACTATAATTTCCTTCCTGGTTTGAGGATCCAGGCATATTTTCCCGGTCAGGGGTTTGTTTTTGCTTTGTTCTTATGACAAATCTACCAAATATCTTTTATTAAATAGGCTATCTTAGAATTATTATTATAAAAATTATATTTACCTATCCATTTTGTAAAATAATTTTTACGCAGCAATAAACAAACCACCGCCAGCACAGAAAACGTAAATAATAGAAACAAACCAAATTACTTAATGATAATTCAAAACTTGTTGACTTGTTGACTAATAGAAGGCAATTGGTTAAAGTCGATGGTTTGACTTCTCGTGTTATATAAGTTAATTCGGGAGTTCCACAGGACAGTCATTTGGGCCATTGCTAGTTATATTATTTATAAATGATGTTCATGAAATATTTCAATTTTGTAATGTTTTGACTTTCGCCGATGATTTGAAATTATTTTCGCGACTAAATAATGTATCTGATTGCATTCGTTTTCAGTCAGATAGTAATAGATTGTCGAAGTAGTGCAATCGTAATGCTTTGGAACCTTATTAGTATTAGTACTACAATTTTGAATAATTATTTTATAAATGATCTTAGGCTTTTTGATGAAGTGAAAGATCTTGGTGTCATATTTGACAATAAGTTAAGTTTCTTTTTTCATTATGATTATGTCATTGCCAAGGCTAACTCATTGTTAGGCTTCCTTAAACGTAATAGTAAAGACTTTAGAGATAAAAATAGCCTTAAAATTATTTATTGCTCGTTAGTCAGACCTTATTTGGTATTCGCCATATGCAGTTCACGAACTCAGATTCGAAAGAGTCCAAAAAAAACTTCTCGAGCTACGCGGTTCGTAAATTAAATATGTTTGATGAGCTTCCTAATTATGGCAGAAGGTGCAATTTAATTGGTCTGCAAACCTGAAGTTTCAGACGCCGTCTTGTTTATTCGCGATATTCTTAATTATCATATTAATTCACCAGAATTGATCTTTCTTTTAAATATAACAGGTGGCGCAAAAGTAATCCTCCTATCAGAAAATGCTATAAATTTTGCGATTGGCCCCTAATGTCAGTTATGTTTTGACATTTGTGTAGTAAACACATGCGAAAAACACGTTAATAAACAATGTTACGCTACACTGCTCCAGAACGCCGAATATTGGTGACTATTTATTTGAGCAATAATCGGTCGGTGACTTTGGCACAACGTGAATTTCGTCGCAGTTTTCCTAGCCGTCCAACGCCTACTGGTGAAACACTGCGACGTTTAGCCGCTCGCCTTGAAGAGACTGGCACAACACGAGATGCTGCCAGGCGTGGCAGACCCCGGAGTAGTCGTTCTGCAAGGAATATTGCTGCTGTAGCCGAAGATGTCATGGAAGCGCCGTCGACATCGACCAGACGGCGTGCCACTCAAATGGGTATCAGTCGACGGTCTTTACAGCGAATTTTGATACAAGATTTGAAGATGTTTCCGTACAAAGTCCAGACGGTGCATCAGCTGTTAGCTGCTGACCGCCAATCGCGTCTAACATACGCTCAAGCCATCCTTAATCACCACCAAGAGGAAGATGATTTTTCATCAAAAATAATCATGAGTGATGAGTCCCATTTCCATCTTAGCGGGTACGTAAATAAGCAAAATTTACGCTTCTGGGGCACTGAAAATCCGCGTGTAACCCACGAAGAGCCATTACACCCGCTCAAAGTCACTGTATGGTGTGCTGTTTTCGGTGGAGGAGTCATCGGACCTTTTTTCTTCGAAGACGTCGCGGGCCAAACGGTTACTGTGAATGGTGAGCGCTACAGAGCAATGATCAACGAGTTCTTTTTGCCGCAACTTGATAAATTGGGATTGGAAAACATGTGGTTCCAACAGGACGGTGCAACGGCACACACTGCACGTGCCACAACCGATATGCTGAAGGATGCATTTCCCGGGTGCCTAATCTCCCGTTTTGGCGATTTGCACTAGCCAGCAAGATCGCCTGATTTGACCGCTCCAGACTTCTTTTTGTGGGGCTTTTTGAAGTCGCGGGTTTATGTCAGCAAGCCTCAGACTCTTGCAGCTCTTAAAGACAATATCCGTCAAGAATGTGAGGACCTATCGCCGGAAGTTTTGGCCAAAGTGATGGAAAATGCCATAAAAAGGGCTCAAATGACAATCAACTGTGGCGGCGGCCATTTACATGACATTATATTCTCGGCTTGATGTAAAAAAAATTAAAAGACCAAATAAAAATAATCCACAAGAAGAATCAAAGTTTTTAATTTTTTTTTTAAATTACAGCCACCTTGTATATGCTCCCCAAAGATCACTGCGAACCAATGGTCACACTGAACCAATTATGGTAATAATGAGCCTATTACGAGGTGCATAAGCAAATTTAATTAATTTTGCAAAGATTGAAAATTGATTTTTGCTTGTCGCGAGCAGATTATTCATTAACTTTTAATTAATTGTATTTGTAATTACTTGAAATAGTCTATAAGATGAAGATCGGTAGATGAAGATTAGCCGCGCAATAAACAACCATTGCGTAAAGCGGTACTGAGAGCTTACACTTGGATAACGTAGTGTTTTGCTCTGTGATGATTAAATAAAAAAAAAAACATGTGCCCACAGACTGAATGAAGATGCTGCCAAGATGACGATGAAACTTCCGAACATATCCTCTGTGAGTGTTCGGCCCTTCGTCAGCGGTTAAGATCTTCTATAAAGACTTCCGTACATCAGCAGAATTCAGAAACTCCGCAACTAAGGACGTTCTCAGTGTCAGCCATGTGGGCAGGGGTTTAAACCAAATGCATGTTGTGCGGTTAACAAAAGTATCTCTAGTTAAAGAGTTTTAAGAAGGAGTGATGTTCGACTTTAGGGTCTGAGATTCGGATTTGGAGTTGCGCGATAACATTTTCCGGTATTGGGAATAAAACTTGTCTCCACAGCAGTGGAATGTGGACCAGCTCTATTGAACTCTCCGGGATTATCTCTACCACTGGCAGGACTATATCCGAAGACTCCTAGATCTCGGCTGGTATTATAACGTCTTGTTACGGTGATTTGTACGGTTTGAAAGCGGTTTGCTCCTAGTTATCAGACATTACGTTTAACCTATTAACTCTCATTTTACTTGTAACTGAGGAGCTACAAGGAAAACGTATATCTAGATCAGAATAAGCGTTTCTACGCGAGAAATTAAACTTAAGGTCAAAGAGCCCTGGTCTCTCCAAATAGCAACCTTCTTCGGATTAAGCAGCAAGCTTACATAAAAATAGAACTTGGTGTCTTTCTCTGTTTTAGCTATAAATTCTTGAATTCATCTACTTTCGCATAGTTTGTCCTTAACCCAGGGGACTACTAGTCCAACCACATAACTTTCACCAAATCTCCGTATCTGACTTTGGCCTTATTTAAGAATCTAGCTAAATCAAATCAGTTCTAGTTGACAAAAGTTCGTCCACATTCATTGAAACAATGCCGACTTGTGAGTACTTTAATCTTCTATTAACATTTTTATTGAATTTATTTTTTTTTTTCACTTTCAACAAAACAAACCATCATTTCGCGTCGTGTCGCCTGCCTCTGTGCTCCTTTTGTTCAATCGCTCAATTTTAGCTTTATTTATCATCCAACAAACGTAGTACATTTCGTTGAATTTAAATTGATTTTTTGCTTTACCCATCCTGTTTGACAGTCCTCAAGCTCATCGTCGCACTCGTTTGATGGAAACTTCGAAATAAAATATCCTTACAGCGAGTCATAGTCATAGTAGTCGTTATCCATTTGCTATGAATAGAGAGAAAGATAAAAATAAAAAACCCAGCAACAGCTTAACAAACGTACTGCGACTGGGACTGGGACTGGCTTTTATTGAGAGTCACTTTTAGTTAACAACTATATAGCCTGAGGCGGGTGTCAAGCAGGATGGAGACTCTCCGCATTTAATTTCTCTACTCGGACGATGAGTTTATTTTTGTTTTTGGCATACTCGAGTGAATGTGGAGATAATAATATTCAAGGTCAGATCAAGAGAAAACGTATCGAGCAGTGTTTCTGATGTTAACCTTTCGTTTATTCTCAATTCCTGGACGTCGTCATCGTCGTTTTATTTTGATTCATCGTCCTGTGGTTGTGTCGACAGTTTGTTATAATAATGTCAACGAGACGACCGGTTGAGGGATAAGATTGTATTTTGCTTTACGTACTTAGATTTTAAGTGAAACTTTCTTATCTCCGGTCCTAAGGAAAGTTAGAAAAGTTGGTAGAACATTCGTATGGGTTAGCTGTAAGACACATATGTAAATTTATTTTTAGAGTTTGAAAGATTGGAATTACCCCCGGGTTAACCCATATGTAACGGCTGGTCGATTTATCGACCAGCAATTTTGTCATTTTCCGTAGGCGAGGGGGAAAATCGATCTACCTGTTAGAATATGAGTTTCGATAGTTTGGTTTAATATCTAATCGACCTGGTTTTGCGTTTTTCTCGATTTAGATTTTTGCGTGGTCTTTTACGGAAAACTGCAAAACACCTTTTTGGGCAATAAAAAGAAATATTCCGGAAAAATAGGAAAATTACAGCAGCGGAATGACCGCCCGCAAACAATAGCTCTACAATGCCTGTTTTACAAAACAAAAATGTTTGGGCACGAATCGCGATCTTTCGTCATGGGCTAGTTGGGCGGAGAAGGTAGCTGGTCGAGATATCGACCAATAGTACTATGCGATATACAAAAATGCACTGTAAATTTATTTCGGTTTGTAATCGGATCAAACTTTATAGCCAAGACATTTCCGCTATTTCAGCTTCCGATGGTTGATGCCACGAAACCCCCTCCAAATCATAGGGACACTTGTAAGACATACAACATCAGGTCAATTCAAATAAGTATCCTAAGATAATTTTTACGCGTTAGCTGCAGCTTTGTCATATGTTACGGCGCGGCGTCATTAGCTATTGTTTTGCTTTATTGCCTATTTCATACAAGAAAAGGGTTTAGGTCATAAACTCATAAATATGCCATTTTGAGTGACGGTAGGGATATGGACAGTGGTCCTAAATAAATAAAACGTCCGATCGTTCGGAAAGGGATTCCGCGATAACACATTGTTATGTATATACTTATGTCATATTATTTTATTCGAAAGAATAGTATTTCTAATTAGCGCGGTAGGGATAGGTATATATTTGGAGAGACGAGTAAAGATAATTATTCAATTGTATACGGGCGCCGGAAGGAGTTAGTTCTGACATATGTTTATTGGTAAAAATGTTCCGCAAAAAATATTTGACGCAATGCAAAGTTGAAGAATTGATGAACGAGAGCAGCGATGAAGGTGAAATTGCAACGCTAATTCGAAATGCGGATAATGTAGATATGGTTTTGATGCCGCCACCGAATGTCGACGATGTGAGCGATGTTGAAGAAATCGACGAAGATATGCAGGTGTTAAATGATCCAAGTGCGTTTGTGCCTTCAGACGTGGCAGGTGAAATCGAGGTACAATGCGAATTCAAGGCCGACAATGTCAACAAGCCTACCCGGGCCGACGATGACGATATTCCGACTTATGAAGATGGACCTGGTCCGAGTAAAAAAATGAAGCCAGGTAAGAACGCAGTGAAGTGATCGAAGATGAAGAAAATCGCATTTTCTCGGCAGCCAGTCGATATCGAGAGGGAGAAAGTCGAGGCGTTGTACGAACAATGTGGTTAGTTAATTTTTTTATTTTACTCATCCAGGCTTTTATTTATGCATTCGTAATTATCCTATCGCAGGTCAACTCACGCCAATTGAATTATTCGATTTATTGATCGACGACGAGATAATAGATTTGATCGTGGCGTGTACAATCAAATATGCGAATATTGATTGCAATGACACTACGTTTATAACTGATAGTGCAGAGATTCGTCGATTCCTCGGAATTCTGTTCGCCACCGGATACAATACCCGTCCGAAAGTCTGCAACTATTGGTCATCGAACGTATCCTTGCAATGTCCATTGGTTTGTGCCACGATGCCTCGCGATCGCTTCCTCCGCCTAAAACGTCATTTGCACCTGTGCGACAATCTTAAATTGGACATCAACGACAATTTTGCAAAAGTTTCCCCCCTCAACAATTTGCTGAATAAGAAATGTATGCAGTTTGGTGTGCTTACGCACAATCTATCTATTGATGATCAGATGATTGCATACTACGGTCGTCATTAGTGCAAAATGTTCATCAAGGGAAAGCCGATTCGCTTTGGATTTAAATATTGGAATTTGTGCTCTTCGGACGGGTATTTGTACGCATTCATGCCATACGGCGGTGCCACGGCGTCTGTAGATCCAGAATATGCAGACTGTGGATTGAGAGAAACCGTCGTTCTGAAGCTGATGAGCAATGTGGCGAATCCATTGCAACATTGCGTTGCATTCGACAATTTTTTCACATCGCATAAATTGATGTGTCGGCTGTCTTCGCTTCATTATTTCGCCACCGGTACTATTCGGAAAAATCGAACCAACGGTGCCACACTTATGGAAGTTCGAACAATGAAAAAGAAAAACCGCGGTTCATTGGACTACTCCTTCGATAAGACGAATGAGATTTTTATGGCTCGATGGAACGACAACTCTGTCGTCACTGTCGCATCCAACCACGAAGCGATCGAGCCAATGCAAAAAGTAAAGCGTTGGGACCGAAAAACTCGAAAAATGACGACCGTGGAAATGCCTCAAATTCTCAAGGCATACAACAAGCGCATGGGTGGTGTCGGTCTTTTCGACAATGCAATGAATAATTATCGCATCCGCGTTCGTGGCAAGAAATGGTACTGGCCATTGTTGACCAATGCATTTGATGCAGCAATGGTAAATGCATGGAAAATTCATTGTATGCTGCGCAGACACGAAGACCACATAAATCAAGACACGAAGAAGAAAAAATTTGTCATCATGAGCCAACTAGACTTCCGTGTTTACGTTAACCGAATGCTTGCTGCGCCAATAGAGAAGTGGAATCCCGAAGACTCCGAATGCAACCAAAATAAGCGAAAAGCGTTGAACGATATTCGCCGCGATAGAACCGACCATGGAAACATTCACAGCGCAAAAAAACTTCGTTGTCGTGTCTGCCACAAACATGCCTCATTCAAGTGCAGCAAATGCCATGCGATTTATTTATTCTATAATCGAATCTATTTATCTAATAAAATATTAAAAAAATAAATTCTGAATTTCTTTTGGTTTACTTTTGCATTATTGTATATCGTGTGGTACTATTGGTCGAGATCTCGACCACCACCTCCACGGTACCCCTGGTCAGGTAGGACTCCAATTTTTTTTGCGGGTATTCTGACTCAAAATTGGCTCGCACACAAAGTTTCAACAATTTTGAATGGACAGTTTTCGAGCCGTTACATACGGGTTAAGTTTTCTCAATTTTCTATTTATTTCAATTTATTTAATAAATCTAGTGCACACATAAGATGTAGTCTTTTGTAGTACTTAAAATTATGGATATCTAACATGGTTTAATTCAATTAGAAGCATAGAACCTATAGTAATGGAATGATTGAATAGATAAATAGATAATGAACATAGATATCAGAATTGGTGAGGAGGGTGGCGATTGGTATGATGGAAGGGGGCTAACATCGGGAAAAGGGTAATAAGATGAAATAGATAGTTGTTTTATTTTTAAGAGAAATACTCCAACGCGGCATTTTTAAAATATGAGGCTCCGATTATTTGTTTTACCTTAGTAGGCAGAGAATTCCAGAGTCTAGTGGCATAGACGAAGAAATGATGAGAGGAGTTCAGGTAGGGAGTCAAGTTTGCAATACACTGCTGATGCATAATCAAAGGTTTGAGCAAGTCTCAGCCTAGTATTTACAGGAGTTAAACTTGCGACAATTTTTTTTTCTCTAATATACGTGCACTAAAGGGACTTTGGATACCCTTATACTGAAGTGACATAGTGCCGGCATTAGGAAAGTGAAGGATACCGATGCACGTTGGTTTTAAATGTCTGTAAACTATAATGCGTAGGAAAAACAGAACGGGGTAGGACATTCCACATTCGTATTGTTCGGTTGAGAAAGGAATCTATATATTTCACAGTACGTCCGAATACAGGCTTAAGGGTAAACTGATGTGCATTTCTCGCATGGCGAATATTGCGGTTGAAATGCTGTACGTTTTTGAATCCTGTCAAGTAGCTCCAAATATGTTATTGGTGCACCAGACCAGATATGAGCGTTATACTCACGTTTTGGGCGAATAAACGCCTTGTAGATTCTAGCCAGATCAGAAGGGGTGAAATAGGAAGCCTAGACATTTCGCAGCGTTCTTGGCATCGACATCGAATATGTGGTCATTTCAACGAAGGTTGTCATTAACACACATAACGAGAATGGAAAGTCGTTCGGTTTCAGCGATGCAAGTGCCATCCATGGATAATGGCCGAGAATAAGGGGTTCGCTTCAATGACAGCAGACAGCATTGCGTTTTGGAAGCATTAAATTCCACTCTGTTGGTTTTACCCCATTCAAGTATGCTGTCAAGATCGGAATTCAATGAGCTTAACATACGTTGCCGTTTCAGTTCAACGCCCGAAGATGAGGGGCGTTGCCTAAGAAACGAATATGTAAAGCTGTGGGTACTGTCATCAGCAAAGGAATGGATTGGATTAGAAGTAACAGACAGGAGGTCATTGATAAAAATGAGAAAGAGAGTCGGAAACAAAACGGAGCCTTGGGGAACACCAGCATTTATGTGGTAAGTTGCAGACTTGAAACCGTCCAAAACAACTTGAATGGAACGTTCCGAAAGGAAATTTCTAATCCGTTGGAGAAGGGTAACATTGATCCCAAATGCACTCATTTTCGACAAGAGAGCTTGATGCCAAACTCTGTCAATTGCCTTTGAAATATCAAGCGCAACGACCTTGCTTTCACCACCACGGTGTATAGATTGGTTACACTTTTCGGTTAGATATGTCATCAAATCACCAGTGGACCTGTTGCTGCGAAAACCGTACTGCCGGTCATTAAGAAGTTTTCGGGATTCGAGATATTTTATAAGCTGACGGTTTATCAGCGTTTCCTTGACCTTGGAAAGAAGGGACGTTAGTGCAATTGGTCGGTAGGAGGAGGGAGAGGAAGATTCGCCATTTTTTGGGACGGGCTGGATAAATGCTGTTTTCCATCTTCTCGGAAAAAGCCCTGAAGAATAGGACAGATAGAAAAGCTTACGCAGTGGTTTTGCCAGCGTGGAAGAACACCTCTTCAGAACGATAGGGGAAATACCATCTGGACCAGCGGATTTATGTATGTTGAGATCTTGAAGTACTCTTGCCACAGTACGGGTGCGAAAGTGGATTTGTCTCATGGAGTGTTCTACGCGCTCAAGTACAGGGGGAGAGAGAGCACAATCTGGGAGCGTTGAACTAGCTGCAAAATGAGCAGCAAGTAGATTGGCTTTATTCGAAGAGCTGACAGCTGGAGTGCCATGGATAGATGACGAGGCCGAATTTTTAATATTCTTGACAAACGACGAAAAGTTTTTACTACCGGAGGGACTTTGTAGTATTTTTTGCCTCAACTTTTGGTCGTAGGAGAATTTGACACGATTAATGTGGGCATTGCAGTCATTTCTGGCTCGTTTGAACTTTTTTCGGTTTTCCTCAGTTGGGTTGGCCTTAAATGACCGAAAACTTACCTCTTTAGCCCTGATAGCTTCTTTACAGCTCAAGTCACACCACGCGTTTTCCTTAGGTCTGATACACTTTATCCTGTTAGGGATAAAGCGTTTCATACTCAGGTGAATTAAATTTGTAATCATATCGGCAGCGGCATCCACGTCGTTGTTGAGGAAGCACAACGACCAGTTAAATCTCCTAAAGAAACCTAATGAAACTGACCAAAGTTTGAGAAGATAACCATAAATTCGGCCCACAGTATAGTTAATGTGGCTTATTGCCACATTAATCTTAAAACCTAGGTTGGTAGCCGTATCCGCGAACTGCAATTGTATAATATTGAGGTATGTGAGGTTTCTTAGATATTAAAATCAGCTGGGATTTCGCTGGATTGAGAGTCAGGCAATTGTGAAGTGACCATTGGTAGATGGCGGATAGATCCTCATTGAGCCTACAAGCGAAGTCCTCAACTAGGCCTATGGGTCTCGATATATATATTTGAGCATCATCCGCATAAAAATGAAGGCTTGAGTCCAAGCACACTTTGGGAAGGTCATTAATGAATATACAAAACAGAATAGGACCCAGTATAGAGCCCTGAGGCTCTTAACAAGAATTTATAGACGGTTTTAAAGTGGTTACGTATGCTGAGGATGTGGTTGTGCTGGTATCGAGGATATTCCCTGAAGTGATTAGTGCTAATAAGGCGGTAAGATGAGGTCTTAGCGTTAACCTAAGCGAAAGGGAACGGATTTTCTTCAGCACCAAAAGCAAAATACCAACCTGACGACATTCCCGTCTAAAAACTCAGATTATATCACTAACCCCCTAAATGCTAAATATGTTCTTGGGTGCAAGCTCATCTAGAAGCTGAACATCGAACAGCGAGTGAAGGAGATTTCTAGTAGTTCGCTCTAATAAACAAGCCAACCTTGGTTGGAAAAATGGGAACAAAAATGTGTATACTTGATTGGAAGCGAACAAGATTTCATCTCAACCAAGACAACGTCCAAGCTCCAAGATACCGGCCAGACTGAGCCTGGTTCCCGACCATAGAAACATACATGGATGGAAACGAGAAAGCCGAAGTGCTGGCCAGACACAGCTGCTCCCTTTCCAGTCCTATGCGGAGGTAACCTTTTTCCCATCACGAAAAAGATAATCTGCTCACTAATCTAGACCAAGGCTACGGTTACAGTGGATGCGTATTCTGACGAGCAACTGCTCGGACTAATAACAGCTCCATAATAGCCTACAGTTTTCTTTATTCTGAAGTGTACGTCAGAGCAGTTGTTCGTCAGAATCAGCGTTGCCAAAAAGTGGACGAAAAAGGGCCATTTGGCCCTCTGTTTTGCGTAATGGGCCACTTGCAAATGGGCCTCAGATCTCGAAATTCTACTAGATATGGATTTACATAAAGCCTTAACTTGACAAGTTATGAAGGTTTTTTTATAATACATGTAAACGTCTACCCGACCAAAATTAAGTGAGGACAGCAATATATAAACCAAAGTCCAACAGAATGGCTGGGCTGGACGGTTTACGCGCGGAACTGTTTGTGACAACAGGAGATGACTCGAAAAAGAGCGTTCTCCAGCTCACTTCCCGATGAATGATGAAACTATATGAACCTTAGCATCGTTTGTTCAGTTCACATGAAAGTCGTCAATATAAACTGCGACATTTATTAGGTATCAGTTTCCCAAACATCGCATATTAGATCTTGTCAGCCTTATTGTGCGAGCAGATCCTGAAGAAAATCCAAATACTTCAGATTAATACTCAACGCTTTTTATCGATTCTAAAGCCGCATATGACAGGAAATTTATAATAGTTATAATAAGCCGTTGATGCACATATTAGGCCCCAAAAAAGGTATTCCTATGATGGCAGCCAATCGACTTCAAAGAATAGCGCTTTTTCTATCAGGCTACCAATTTGATATTCAGTCTATTAAATCGGATGATAATGCGGCCGATTACTGGTCGAGGTTTCCATGTGAAGAAATGTCAGAGAGGAGTGAAATAAATAAAATGCATTACATGATTTACTCCAGGAACTAGGTCGATTACCAGTCTCGGTTGAAGTAGTTAAAAAGGAAACGGATAAAGATGAAGTGCTTAGTACAGTAAAAACATATATGCAATCGGGGTGGGGTCAATTTAAAGGTGATGAAAAGCTGCGCCCATTTTTTCAGCGTCTGCAAGAGCTTAGCATAGAAGCAGGATGTTTGTTTTGGGGATATAGAATTATCGTTCCATTGTCATTACAATCTCAAATCCTAGAAGTAGGATTATCCTAGGATAAGCAAGATGAAGGCCATGGCGAGGGAGTATTGTTGGTGGCCAGGACTAGATCAGAATTTATAAACGATGGCAAAAGCCTGCGAGCAGTGTTTGAAGACTAGAAACGATCCGCCTAAAAGCACATTAATTAATTGGGAGTGGCCAACAGAGCCTTGGGATCGGGTGCATATATAGATTTTATGAGTCCGCTTATGAAGAAATGCTTTTTAGTAATGGTGGATAGCCACAGTAAGTGGATTGAATGTATCGACATGGGGAAAAACATTACGAGCCAGGCAACAATCAAAAAATTACGACCAATCTTTGCTCGTTTCGGGTTACCGAAGGAAATCGTCTCCGATAATGGTCCTTCTTTTGTATCAAATAAATTTAAAAGTTTTCTTACGCGTAATGGCATGCGGCATACCACAACACCGGTAGGAAACCCCGCGACCAACGGGCAGGCTAAAAACGCGATGAAAATAATAAAAAATGCGCACAATCAGCAAATAAATAATTTAGATATAGCATTAAAATTCTTTTCTATTAGACTATAGAAACACCATTCATTATAGCACAGGCGTATCACCATCTGAATTAATGTTAAAGAGAAAGCTCAGGACAAGATTAGATATATTGAACCCTAGAAGAAGTAAAGAGAAAGGTAGCATAGAAACTGCAAATACCAACATACCAAAAAGTCAGACTAAGCAAAAACAAAATTATAAGGCAAATTAATAGAAGGACCTTTCGAAATTCACGAATTGGTCATGGTTAAGGATTATTCAAATTCAAATAAAATTGTATGGACTAAGGCTGCTTTAATATACAAAAACTAGGCAAACAAATTTATTTAGTGCAGCCATTAAATACAAACAAAGAATGGAAACGACATATAAACCAAATAATAGGTTGTAGCGAAAATCAATTATTGATTATAGTTACTATTAATAAAGAAAATTTAGTAACAAATGTAAACGTTGAAGAGAGTTTAGAACTTGTAGATAAATCTGTACAAGAAAATGTGGAAGAACACGAAATTGGAAAAGACATAAACACTCCTGGAGACAGATACTTCTTAAGATCAAAAAAAAAAAATTGATTACATTATTAATTATTGATTGTAATTACATTTACTTAAAATAAATTTATATATGGGTGTTTTTTCTATTATAAAGGACATCCAACTAAGGGGGGATATTGTAGTATTATATAGTATTAAGTAGTATTTCAAGCAATGGTAACACTGTTAGCGTAGTCGAAATAGGCGACTACTGACCACACTTACTCCTCTCTCTATATAAGTAGACATAAGCATTGAAGCAAATAAACTATTCACTTATATTAAAAGTACCGCATTTTCCTTACCCTCGGTTGTCACAACCATGAACTAAAATTTGGACAAAGGGAAGAAATAAGAAGTTAAAATTGGATTTTTGGCAGACTCTTTCACAAAAAAAAGGTTATTTTGGGAAAATTTCCGTCGTCCAAGTCCTCGTGAATTGTATTTCGGAGACCTGTGTAAAATTTCATCAAGATCGATCGGACTTTGGAAACACAGTTTCGAGAAAAATGCGTTTAAAGTTTGGATTACCTTAAATAAACCTAGTGATTCAATTGAGTGCGCACCTTCCCAAGGCTGTATCTCCGTAATTTTTATTCGGAATAACTTTAAAATTTAGGATACTATTCTCGCCATGTTGTAGAAATGAATAAGAAAATAAAAATAAAAAAAAATTGATTTTTTAAAGCTGTGGAACCTATGTATCCCCTTAAAGTCATCTTCTATCGAAACTGAGATGTAAGTTGGGCTATCTATATTTATGTACCAACACTTTGCTGTAGATGCTTTATCGTAAGCCCTGCCTCTAAGCATAACAAGTAATTAAATTGAAAAAAAAATCAGGCACTCTATATAAAGCACCAACCGACATCTTGTAAATTTTTTTTTTGCATATTCCTTGGCACCCTTTCGACAATTTTGAATTTAAACAGATTTAGTGTTAGTCCAAACCCAACATTTAATGGGTGAGCCACCACTAAACATAAAGCCGCAGGGATTGCTGGTGTAGAAGCAAAAAATAATCACAAAAAAAAAATTAGGAAAAACGATGTGGCTGCACACAGCAGTTGGCTGAATTTTTAATGAGAATAGCGTCGCGGTCGGCAGTGAAGTGGTCAAGACCCAATCCTCATTCTTCTGCAGTACAATGTGGTTTCTGTTTTCACTGTTCTTTCTTTTAAATTTCTTTTGATTAATTACTTGTACAACCGGAAGCAACGCTAGAAAATATTGTACGTCATTATTTTATTTATCCTTTCACACTCCTTCAGTAGAGTGGAGTAGTAGTAGAGGCAACCATTCTTGTCTTGTTGCGACTACTGCACTATCACTTGGCATGCTTGCATACGCGCGGCTAGAAACGTCGGATGGGAGTGGTTCTTGATCCGCAAGTACCAGACACAACAAGAAAAGAAAATATATTTCATGCCAAGATTCATCTGTCAATACCGGACGGACACTATTCATCACCCACACGTCTTCCCTATAGTTCGCGGGCAACTAGATGTAATGTTGCCTGGAGTACATTTGATCCACCCGTGTACCCTGGCAGCTCCGGTACTCGTTTTATTTAGAGCTGCCCCTAAATTAATATTAGACCGATTTACCGAACCTCACTTCCTGACGATGTTTGAAAAATGACCTCCACTCCACCCCATAATAATGCTATGCTACGAATACTTTAATGCTTAAAATCTTTCCCTACCAATAATCACTTTAGTTTAGATTTAATTTAGAATTAAGTTCATTAATTTATCTTTAGATTAGATTAGATTTATTGTTTTCTTGTTTATAATACAAATTTATGTTACAAAAATCATTAAGCATGGCTTTGCCGTCTGCCTGATTGACAAGAGATTAATCATTTAATAAAAAGTTGTTTTAATTTAAATATATTCAATTCTTGAATTTCAAAAGATTTAAAGATATATAAGTGGTGGTTGGGTGTGTATGAATAGGGTAGACGCTGATTGGCATCAACTTGGCGATGCCCAGTCGTTGTAACTATCTCGTACACATCAATTGTGCTTATTTTACCTCCGAGTTGTAACCGCCGCATACTGGTCTCGCCCACCCGGGCTTGACTTGCTAGACTTATAAGCGCGTGTTTGAACACGAAAGAAGAAGCAACACTATAATGCTCTGTCGGAATGACTGGCTGATGAGTCTCAGAGGTCTTACATGAGCCCCTCAGAAAGAGGACATACAGTTTGCAAGTATCAGTACAGAGGCGACAAAAATGGGTTTAGAAGTGAATGAGGGCAAAACGAAATATATGCTGTCAACAAGAAGGGACGTACAACATCGACGAATCGGACAGAACGTCACGATAGACAGCTATAACTTCGAGGTAGTTCGGCCCCGCTATTAACTCTGACAATGACATATCGTCAGAAATCAAGCGAAGAATTACACTTGCCAACCGCTGTTACTTTGGCGCAGAAGCATGGACGTTATCAAAGGCGGATGAAGATCTCCTTGGTCGTTTCGAACGCAAAATTCTTCGAGTGATTTTCGGTCCCGTTTGCGTTGACGGGCTTTGGAGGAGGAGATTTAACAGCGAACTCTACGAGCTGTACAGCGACATCGACCTGGTCAGAAAAATATGGATTAGTCGTCTAAGATGGCTGGGACATGTAGAGCGAATGGACACCAACGCTCCGGCCCGAAAAGTCTTCGAATCCAACCCGGAGGGACAACGCAGTAGAGGAAGACCTCGCCTAAGGTGGCGCGCGCAAGTGGAAGGGGACCTCAACCAACTTGGAGTGCGCAACTGGAGGCAGTTAGCCAAAGATCGTGCTAACTGGAGAGGCGTATTGGTTGAGGCCCAGGTCCACCCCGGACTGTAGCGCCACCTAAGTAAGTAAGTAAGTAAGTATACTAATTTTTTATTTTTTTTTTCAAAATTAAAAGTTCTCATTAATAATTTTGCTATGGAAATTAATTGCAGCTTTATAGAAATAAAAAAGTTGTTTAACATCGCTTTCGCAGTTTAGATAGGCTATAATTTCTTCCGCAGATTTTACGTCATTTCCTAGAAAATACCTTCTTATTTCTTTAAGGATGGGACATCTTCCGATGAAATGCAAAACGTCTTCTCTCTCAGATAAGTTGCAGAGACTACAATAAATTGGTAGATCTGGACGATGAGGGTTATAATTAAGGCGTATAAGTTCGCCTCTCATCTTAAAAAGAACCGTAATTAGTTCTTTGCTGTTGTTATTGTGGAAATAATTTTTTTCAGACAGATTGTGTTTTAGAACGCTGCATGTAGCTCGGTGAACGGACGATGAAGCCATATTTACACAATCAGCTCTGTATTGTTCATCTCCTTTGGCAATAAGATTGCCAAGCACATCCTTACGGTATCTTTCGTTACCATAAGCTAAATTGCCTTCGAATCTGCAGTACGTTGCTAGCTCTTCCAATTTTTTTATATCAGCGCGTATTTCTTTCTATTACCTTCTTGGCAATTATTTTTGGAAGGCTATCGTCCGACAGTTCTAAAACTTTAATTACATAATCTACATGCATTTCATAATGGAAAGACTTACGCGTGAACAACGTTTACAAATTGTTCAACTTTATTATGAAAATTCACGTTCTGTGAGGAATGTGTTTCGTGCACTTCGCTCAACTTATGGTCAACATAATCGGCCTACTGAGCGTACTATTCGCAACACCATCACCCATTTTGAGACCCAGCATTCATTATTGGATAATATTCGACCGAATAGACCACGTCCAGCACGCTGTGAAGAAAATATAGCGGCCGTAGCTGAGAGTGTACACGAAGACCGTAGAGAGTCGATTCGGCGCCGTTCGCAGCAACTCGGACTGACGTATGGAACGACTTGGCGCATTTTACGTCAAGATCTTAAATTGAAAGCGTACAAAATACAGCTTGTGCAACAACTGAAGCCGCTCGACCTTCCCAAGCGACATCGCTTCGCTCTATGGGCTCTTGAAAAGTTCCAAGAAGATCCGACGTTTTCGAGGCAAATTTTGTTTAGCGATGAGACCCATTTCTGGCTCTTCTGGGTATGTAAACAAACAAAATTGCCGCATTTGGGACGAAGAGCAACATGAAGAGATTGAAGAACTGCCACTTCATCCAGAAAAAACAACGGTTTGGTGTGGTTTGTGGGCCGGTGGAATCAGCAGTCCATATTTCTTTAAAAATTATGCCGGTGCGACCGTTATCGTGCCATGATAACCGACTATTTGATGCCTGAAATTGAAGCTCGTGATCTCGGCGACATTTGGTTTCAGCAAGACGGCGCCACTTCCCACACATCGCATCAATCAATGGACTTATTGAGAGAATATTTCGGTGAGCTTTTGGGCCGGTCGATTGGCCACCAAGATCGTGTGATATCACACCGTTAGACTTTTTCCTGTGGGGATATGTAAAGTCAAAAGCTTATGCCGACAAACCCGCTTCGATTCAGGCCTTGGAGGAAAACATCACGCATGTCATTCGCCAGTTACCAGTCGAAATGCTCGAGCGAGTGATCGAAAATTGGACTCAACGGATGGACCATCTGTGACGTAGCAACGGCCAACATTTGATAGACATAATCTTCAAAAAATAAATGCCAAAGAATGTTCTTTCAAATGATAATTAACATTCTCCATTAAATTTGAATTTTCTGTGTTTTTTTCTTTAAAAAAGTAGGGAACCTCGAAATGGATCACCCTTTAGTATCTATGGAGTTTCTCTACTGTTTCATATTGGCAGTATCCCCAAGACTGCGCTGCGTACATCATAACAGATTCTGATACAGCCTGAAAGACCTTGTATTTTACGCTGTGGTCAATTAGTTGATTATAAAAACATTTTTTCCATGTAGCCGATATGGCACTTTTAGCTTTTATTTGTCTTTCCTTTAGATGAGGTTTCATACTAAGATTACTAGCTATTGTCACCCAGAGATATTTATAGGTTTTCACAATTTAAATGAGCTGTCCGTTGAGATGCCATTTTTTATTTCTGCGCTCTCTACCAGCTCCCTTCTTAAAAATCATAATTTTTGATTTTGTAAGGTTAACCGTAAGATTCCATAATTGACAGTACAAATCAAGACGGTAAATCATTAATTGCAATCTCTATTCCTCCAGGTAAAAAGTCGGTGAGGTCATCGATGTATAAAGCAAAAAGATATGGGCTTAGTGTACATCCCTGTCTTACTCCCATAGTTGTTTCAAACCATTCTGATTATCTTAGCTAGGTTTATTTAATTCAAGTAAGTATTTACAACATTAAGCAAATTTTAAATTTAAGAAAAAGTAGATGTTGTTTGGTTTTTATAAATATATATAAAGGTGGTAGGAAATAATCAAACTACCAATAAATAAAATAAAAACAAAAACTCACCCTTGTCCGTCTGGAAATTGTGCACAATGTCCCACGTGGTTGCGGTATCCACTTCTGTACCAAATTTTACTTGGTGATAATTAAACAAAAAAATATAATATTTACAACCCAAACTCACTATCACAAATTAATTTAATTCACGTATTGTAATTTTAAGCAAGTTGGAAAAATTTATTTTTAGAATTTAGATTTTTTCCTCATATTTTAATTTTTTTTTCTTTTCTTTTCTATTTCTTTTTTTTTAATTTTCTTTAGGTAAAGCACTCAGGTAAGTATTAGAATAAATCTTTTTTTTTTGTTTTTACAGCGAGTTGACCCTCTTGCGTGTCCAAATCAGCGCTCAGCATAGCAATTATGGCACAGTATACACCGGTATCCTTACTTGGGTAGCAAAATACCAATCACTTGTTTTACTGCCACAATACCCCCCAACTTAACCGCACCGAACGACTCAACTATGACCGGCACACCGTGTATTTCGCGCTCCCGATCGATGAACGACTGCGCCGATAGGCAATGATCGTGGATCGTGATGTCGCAATTGTTCTATGTTTGAGAGTGCGGGTAAGGTTGGAAGTCTCCAAAGGGTTTTGAGGGGGCTTTTGACTGGTTAGCGTTTGATTTTTTTTTTTTTTATAATGTACGCGCACTAAAGGGACTTTGTATACACTTATAATGAAGTGACACAGTGCGGGCATTAGGGAAATGAAGGATAAGAGAAAGGGAGAAACAGTTATCACGATTGAGTCATCACCTAACCTACAAAAATGCTAACGGTGCACACGCGCATCCGCTTCACACCTGGAAGCCATTCCCACCGGGAAACCCGATCCGAGGCGCATGATGTACGGTGGATCTGCATGGGAACTGCAGATCAGCATTTGATATAGCTTTAAGAAAATTGTAATATGAATAATTTTAATTGAATTGTGTCAGTCTTAATTTGGCGGTCACCAAGAATAAATGTGAATTTGAATTAAAGAATCTTGCGTTTGATATCAAAGAACCAGTGGGAGGTTCCTATTTAAATTTTTTTGAACATTAAGGACAAGAAATCCTTTACTGAAACCGATGCACGTTGGTTTTAAATGTTTGTAAACTATAATGAAGAGGAAAAACAGAGCGTGGTAGAGCATTCCACATTCGTATTGTACGGTTGAGAAAGGAATCTATATATTTCACAGTACGTCCGAATACAGGCTTAAGGGTAAACTGATGTGCATTTCTCACATGGCGAATATTGCGGTTGAAATGCTGTACGTTTTTGAATCCTGTCAAGTAGCTCCAAATATGTAATTGGAGCACCGGACCAGATATGAGCGTTGTACTCAAGTTTTGGGCGAATAAACGCCTTGTAGATTCTAGCCAGATCAGAAGGGGTGAAATATTTCTTGCATCGCTTTAGGAAGCCTAGACATTTCGCAGCGTTCTTGGCGACGTCGAATATGTGGTCATTCCAACGAAGGTTGTCATTAACACACATACCGAGAATGGAAAGTCGTTCGGTTTCAGCGATGCAAGTGCCATTCATAGATAATGGCAAAGAATTAAGGGTTCGCTTCAATGACAGCAGACAGCATTGCGTTTTGGAAGCATTAAATTCCACTCTGTTGGTTTTACCCCATTTAAGAATGCTGTAAAGATCGGAACTCATGAGCTTAACATACGTTGCCGTTTCAGTTCAACGCCCGAAGATGAGGGGCGTTGCCCAGGAAACGAATATGTAAAGCTGATGGAACTGTCATCGCCGAAGGAATGAATAGGACTAGAAGTAACAGAGAGGGGATCATTTATAAAAATGAAAACGAAAGTCGGAGACAAAACGGAGCCTTGGGGAACATCAGCATTTATGTAATTTGCAGACTTGAAACCGTCCAAAACAACTTGTATTGAACGTTCCGAAAGGTAATTTCTAATCCGTTGGAGAAGGGTAACATTGATCCCAAATGCACTCATTTTCGACAAGAGAGCTTGATGCCAAACTCTGTCAATTGCCTTTGAAATATCAAGCGCAACGACCTTGCTTTCACCACCATGGTGAATAGATTGGTTCCACTTTTCGGTTAGATATGTCATCAAATCACCCGATAACCGCCGGTCATTAGGAAGTTTTCGGGATTCGAGATATTTCATAAGCTGACAATTTATCAGCGTTTCCATGACCTTGGAAAGAAGGGACGTTAGTGAAATTGGTCTGTAGGAGGAGGGAGAGGAAGATTCGCCTTTTTTTGGGACGGGCTGGACAAATGCTGTTTTCCATCTTCTCGGAAAGAGCCCTGAAGAATAGGACATATACAAAAGCTTACGCAGTGGTTTTGCCAGCGTGGAAGAACACCTCTTCTGAACGATAGGGGAAATACCATCTGGGCCAGCGGATTTGTAAATTTTGAGATCTTGAAGTACTCTTGCCACAGTACGGGTGCGGAAGTGGATTTGTCTCATGGAGTGTTCTACGGGCTCAAGTACTGGGGGAGATAAGGCACAATCTGGGAGCGTTGAGCTAGCTGCAAAATGAGCAGCGAGCAGATTGGATTTATCCGAAGAGCTGACAGCTGGAGTGCCATGGATAGATGACGAGGCCGAATTTTTAATATTCTTGCCAAACGACGAAAAGTTTTTACTACCGGAGGGACTTTGTAGAATTTTTTGCCTCAACCTTTGGTCGTAGGAGAATTTGACACGATTAATGTGGGCATTGTAGTCATTTCTGGCTCGTTTGAACTTTTTTCGGTTTTCCTCAGTTGGGTTGGCCTTTAATGACCGAAAACTTACCTCTTTAGCCCTGATAGCTTCTTTACAGCTCAAGTCACACCACGCGTTTTCCTTAGGTCTGATACACTTCATCCTGTGAGGGATAAAGCGTTTCATACCCAGGTGAATTAAATTTGTAATCATATGGGCAGCGGCATCCACGTCGTTGTTGAGGAAGCACAACGACCAGTTAAAACTCCTAAAGAAACCGTTTAATGCTTCCCAATTGGCTTTCTCGTGTTGCCATACGGTGGATATTCTGTGAAAGGTGATTAAGCTGGTTGGTGAAATCCTCGCTTTGATATGATAAGGACTTAGGGGTCGCTGAAACACGTGAAGTGTCGGTTTTTTAGAGTTTTTTTCCTTCTTTTTTTTTATACCTGAATGCCTACATATATGTATTCGGAATTAGTGAAGACCATAGGGTAGTTTGCAAAAAAAACATTTACCTGTCCTTTGGGCTTCAGTCAGTATACGAAAAAACTCTATCGGTTTCGATTGATTTAATTTTGTTTTTTTATTTAATTTTTTCTTTGTTTGGGGCGGATGACGCTTAATTCTGCAAAACAGTCTATTTATTTAAGGCTATATAGGGAGAATCGTGCCACTTACGCAAATGGCCAAAGTAAAAACCCAAGAGATCTGTCTCCTCTTAAAGTCGATCACAAAAAAAGAAAGTTAGAGCGAGGAAATGTTGGCTAGGAAGCATAGACGAAGGGTCTTAATGCATTATGCATCCATTGAACGAAGAAAGAGAAAAAAATACCGGTTCTGCTGGTCAATATTTCGGTCAAGTCGTAAGCTTAGAAATTTGCCGAAACAAAATAGGGTGACACGAAAGGGAAATAAAAATATATTTTTAAAATTAAATTTTTTTTTTGTGAAACTCCGCTTCCGTAACAGTCTCTAAACATTTGCTTGGAGTATTATTATCACTAGTTTGTTGGTCAGCAAGTAAAAGTGTATTTTGGGCCTTTCGAACCCAAGATTATTACGATGTTTCATGAAATTTACAACGCATGGTCTTTTACTTTAAATTCTTTATTTGGTCATTTAGCACGAAACCCCAATCCATGAACTATGCTAAGTCCATAATGAATGAAGTCCTTCACAAGGGCGTGTTATCCAATTCATACCTTAATTAGGGTAAGTATCTTGTTGGAAGTAGGTATAGTTCCAAGCACCTGCACCTAATTTCCTTTGAAAGCAATTAATACCTCATCCGATGGTCAAGAGACCCATCCACCCAACAAGAACACGACAAGAGCACACAACAACCACAAAGTATTTCTTTTAATTATTCAATTAACTAATTGTTGCGTTACTTGTGTAAGCATTAAAATTGCACAAGAGCACTTATCGCAACGCACCGTGTCTCGAAATTTAATTGGGGATTAGTACTGTGTTGGACAAAATGTTGTAGTGTGGCATCATGCATTCTGCAGCGCAGTCGACCAGCATAATTCTTCGGGGCTAAATTATCCTTCTGGCTTAAGCATCCTTCCCGTTTGTTAAGCCACTAAGTAAGTCTATTAGAGTGACAATAAGCTGGCCCCTCCCTATGTTCTGGTGTTAAGCTCATTATATGAATTAAGTGGTTCTAGGTGAAACAAAATTGTACAAAATAGAAACTATTAGATTAGTGTACTAACAAATTCTTCCAATCTCCCTGCTGTTTTTCAAACAATTGGGTTTTTCGGTGGAGTAAATGCAAGTGTAGTCTTGCCAGCGGTATAAATACATTAAACACGTATCAGTGGGAAAGTTGTGTAATCCTTTGAAATGAGAAAACTTTTTTTGTTTCTATTTTACAAGTTTCGGTTATTAATAATGTATGTGGCTCGTTCTGTGGCGTAGATAGGGGCGAATCAACACCCCTCCATGTGTCCAGCAGCTAAGCAGAATGCTGCTGAGGTTTGCTCAAGACCTCTAGGTCTCATGAGAAGTGGTATTAGAAAGGGGCTAGAGCGCTAATTGCATGTCCCAGTAGACCGCCATGCCCGCTTATCTACCTTCTTGAAACCAATATTTTTAAAAAAGCACGTATTTTGTGTGTATGGATAAAGTGATTCCTGTAAAATTTTCCAGAAATGGTCTCATTTTTATTCTCATTCAGAGTTAAATCTGGCAACTCTAATATCATTTATGTTCAGTTTGGTTTACCATTTCATCATGAACAGGTTGAAAAATGAACAACGCTTGCAAATCGTGCAAAATTATTTCGAAAATAATGGTTCAGTTCGCGAAGTTTACCGCAAGCTCTGTTCGAAGTTTACCGCAAGCTCTTTTATGGTCGACATAATCGTCCATCAGAGCAATTAATTCGCTTCACCATGGATCGTTTTCACACTACGTTAACTCTATGTGATAATACGCATCCGCAGAGACGGTGAACAGTGCTCACCGCAAAGTGTTGAAGAAGAACGGAATGAATCGATTCGCCACCGTGCACAGCAATTAGAGCTTTGTCCATCAACTTTATGGAAGATTTTGCGCAAAGATCTCTTCTTACGACCTTACAAGATCCAGCTTGTGCAAGAATTAAAGCCGCGAGACCATGCAATGCGTCGTGATTTTGGTGTATGGGCCGAAAATGAGATTGATATCGATGCTGATTTTCGCAAAATTTTGTTCAGTGATGAGGCTCATTTTGGGGTGAATGGCTGCGTCAACAAGCAAAATTGCCGCATTTGGAGTGAAGAGAATCCACATGAGACCCTTGAAACGCCATTACATCCACAAAAACTGACTGTTTGGTGTGCTCTATTGGCTGGTGGAGTCATTGGGCCATACTTCTTCTGAAATGATGCTGGAGAGTCAGTTACTGTTAATGGAGACCGGTATAGAGAACTGATAACCGACTATTTTGTTCCCGAATTGGATGGCATGAATGTGGATGAGATGTGGTTCCAACAAGACGGCGCTACATGCCACACAGCGCACGTCACAATCGATTTATTGAAGGAAACATTCGATGAGCGCATAATTTCGCGGAATGGACCTGTCAATTGGCCACCAAGATCGTGTGTTTTGACACCATTGGATTATTTTCTTTGGGGATATGTGAAGTCGCTCGCCTACGTCAACAAACCAAAAACGTTAGGGAACTTGGAACATTCGTGGCGTTATTGCCGACATACAGCCCCAAATGCTTGAAAAAGTGGTTGAAAATCGGACCTCTAGACTTTTCTGTAGTCGAACCAGCCGCAGCGGCCACAAGCCCGAAATCATATTTAAACATTAATGGCATAAAATTCTTCCTTCCAATAAAACCAAATTGATGGACATTAAAACGATTTTCTTGTGTTTTTATTCAATTCGAAGTTCTATTCTTCTAAAAAAAAACACCCTGTATATGCTAGTGTAGAAACTGCCCATGTGAAGCTTATATGCTTATAAAAGATATACGTAGTGAAGAATGCAACATTTTCTTTTTGTGTTTATCACACAAAAATTGATACAACTTTTTAAAATGAATGGATAAGCTTAGATTAGACTGTATGCCAAGAGGTCATATATATGGTCGCATTCGATAGAAAAATGCTTAAATTGCTTATATATGTCGGCATAAATCCTTAGTACCATAAATTATCTGACCAAATAATAAATATGACCACGTATGACCATGTCCATTTTTCATATTAAACCGTCATTTGATCATTCAATGTCGTAGAAAATTAGTTTTTATGTTGAAGAATGACGCCTTTGACCGTGTGATGAATTTAGTCATGGCGTTTTAATTGGTTTCGTTGTTTTTAAATAAATATTTTAGTTAATTTTATTTTTTAAGTTGTGTTTTAATTTTATTTATATTGTTAATCATTTACGTTTTTCTATTAGTTATTAATAATGTCGGGAGAAGGGGAAAACCAGCTCGAAAATACCCATACCCACAGAAGCAGCAATGAATGAATTTTCGACAGCTTCTCACATCGCACCGCCGGTGAAACAACGACGTAAGTGCAAATTTTAAAAATTCTGAGTTAAGTATGCCACGATTCTACAAAAAGGTATTTCCTTCCAATAAAACAAAGACGCAATTGAAAATATTCTATTTGTCTCCAGGAGGCAGATATGTCTTTGTACCGTTACACTGTTTTCAAACAATTTTATCGCAAGTACATTGCCATATCTGTCACTTGTGTTACAAATCTCCAACGGACAACACTTCAATTAGTAAGTCAACGACCTATTTGTTAGTCACGCCACTTTTTATTATAATTTTATTATTATTTTCGGTCGAAAAAAGACGTAAGTGCACATTATGGCAGTTTTCTGTTGAAAACGTCAATGTTTGATAAAAAAAAATCTGTTTAAGCGACGTAAGTATAGTTTCTGTCTTTGTTTAACCAAATATAAGCATCGCTTTCTGTATTTAGGACGTTGCTTCAAAATGTCGGAACGTGGCAGAATGCTTGCAAAACTTGCAATCGCAAGTCGCAAATCCACAAAAGTGGAAGCTGTCCATCCCAAAGTTTCTTCAGTTACGTCAGATGTTTCTGAACTCCAACCAAGTACTTCAGCAGCCGCATATAATGAAGCTAACGAAAATTTGCAAAACTGTTACACTGTGACAAGAACAAGTGAAACAAAAATGAATTTAAGAAAGGTTTCCCAGAAAACATTCAGTGAAGCTACCAATTCAGAAAACGAAGACTTTTCCGCGGATGAAAGTGCTTACTCTTCTTAACAGAAGATCAGGGTTCCGAGAGTGACAGTGGTTCATCGAATATTTCCATTAATGACACGACAGATCAACAACCAGAAGTCTCGGTGGTCAACTTACCTATAAAGAAGGGAAAAAAAAGATCTCGAAACCCAGACAGCTGGAAGCAGAATGTTGCAAAAAACTTACGTAACTCAGGACAAAGCTATGTTTCGAAAAGGGGTAAGTTTGTTAAAGAAAAAGTTATGGGACAACCTTGCTCTAATCGATGCAAGTTGGGAGGCTCAAGAAAATTTGACGAAAATTTAAGAGCGGAACTGTTCAAAACAAAACGAGCAGTTCGTTCCAAAAAAACGTGTCGAGTTATGATGCATACGCTAGAATTTTCAATAATGAATTTAATATTGGATTCTTCGTATCAAAAAAGAATCAGTGCGATATTTGTGAAGCCTATAAAAATGCAATAGGAGAAGAAAAAGAGCAGTTAGAAAGCTCTTACAACCAACATCAGCAAGAAAAAAGATTGAGTCGTGATGAAAAGACCAAAGATAAGGAAAACGCATCCGATATTGTATTAGCAACGTACGACTTACAAGCGGTTCTTCCAGTTCCTATTGGACAAACATCTGCATTTTTTTATAAATCGAGGCTTAACTACTACAATTTAACTACATAATTTTACTTTAAATAATTTAATGATGCTAAAATGTCTTTGATTTTAAATTTGCAGATATCGGAGATGAAAAATGATCACACAGTGTGTTATTTCTGGCACGAGGCATTGCGGAATAGAGGTTCAAACGAGATAGGATCTTGTGTACTTATGTTTCTTCAAGAGCTATCAGTAACTCGCCCAGGTGCAGACGTTGTGTTTTATACCGACAACTGCGGTGGTCAACAGAAGAATAGGTGAAATAATTATTTAAACTTGCTAAGAGAGTAAAGCTTTAACGAGACATTGATTTCAGATTCATTATTGGAATGTAATGGGTGATCCAAGTAGAGATACTTTTTTCAATAGCCTTATTTGACAGATCACGTGTGAGTCGTGTCATGCTGTCATGTTATTTTTGTTTAGTATTGTTTGGCATTTCATAATGGAAAGACTTACGCGTGAACAACGTTTACAAATTGTTCAACTTTATTATGAAAATTCACGTTCTGTGAGGAATGTGTTTCGTGCACTTCGCTCAACTTATGGTCAACATAATCGGCCTACTGAGCGTACTATTCGCAACACTATCACCCATTTTGAGACCCAGCATTCATTATTGGATAATATTCGACCGAATAGACCACGTCCAGCACGCTGTGAAGAAAATATAGCGGCCGTAGCTGTGAGTGTACACGAAGACCGTAGAGAGTCGATTCGGCGCCGTTCGAAGCGACATCGCTTCGCTCTATGGGCTCTTGAAAAGTTCCAAGAAGATCCGACGTTTTCGAGGCAAATTTTGTTTAGCGATGAGGCCCATTTCTGGCTCAATGGGTATGTAAACAAACAAAATTGCCGCATTTGGGACGAAGAGCAACCTGAAGAGATTGATGAACTGCCACTTCATCCAGAAAAAACAACGGTTTGGTGTGGTTTGTGGGCCGGTGGAATCATCGGTCCATATTTCTTTAAAAATTATGCCGGTGCGAACGTAACCGTCAATGGCGACCGTTATCGTGCCATGATAACCGACTATTTGATGCCTGAAATTGAAGCTCGTGATCTCGGCGGCATTTGGTTTCAGCAAGACGGCGCCACTTCCCACACATCGCATCAATCAATGGACTTATTGAGAGAACATTTCGGTGAGCACATAATTTCACGTTTTGGGCCGGTCGATTGGCCACTAAGATCGTGTGATATCACACCGTTAGACTTTTTCCTGTGGGGATATGTAAAGTCAAAAGCTTATGCCGACAAACCCGCTTCGATTCAGGCCTTGGAGGAAACCATCACGCGTGTCATTCGCCAGTTACCAGTCGAAATGCTCGATCGAGTGATCGAAAATTGGACTCAACGGATGGACCATCTGCGACGTAGCAACGGCCAACATTTGATAGGTAAATATAATCTTCAAAAAATAAATGCCAAAGAATGTTCTTTCAAATGATAATAAACATTCTCCATTAAATTTGAATTTTCTGTGTTTTTTTCTTTAAAAAAGTAGGGAACCTCGAAATGGATCATCCTTTATTTGTATGCTGTAGAAAATCTCGCAATAAAGTCCATAGCACATAAATTTCTTATTCGAGGCCACACACAGAATGAAGGTGATGCCGTTCATAGTGTTATTGAAAGGGCACTTAAGAAAGCCAAAAAATCAGGACCAATATACGTGCCCGACCAATATGTTTCTATCATAAGAACGGCAAAAAAAAAGGAAATGCTTTCATAGTTAAGGAATTAAACTATAAGGATTTTTACGATTTGAAGTTGCTTTCTGAGGACATCTATCTTATTTATTTATTTATTTATTTTATTTTTCAATAGTCTTACACATTAAGATACAAAAATCTTATAAACTTGCTTAAGCTTTAATTGGATTTTCAGTGGAAAAGATATACAATAATTATTATTTTAATATTTCAATTTAGATTCTAAATATTTAATTATCAATTAATTCATTGAAAAAAAAAAGGAAAAATAAATAAAACATAATCAATCAAAAAGCTAATTTTAAAAATTAACATAAGCGGAAACAATTAACTATATCAAGTTATCATCATCGAAGTGTTTCTAAGTACTGCCTGAGCTTCGCCCTGAACAGAGTCGTACAACTTATCAATCGGACGGAAAGGGGGAGGGAGTTCCACAATCGGACAGCATGCACAAAGAATTGACGGTTAGACACTAAGTATTTATAACGGATTGGTACTAGGTTACACGATCTAATAGAGCGCGGTCGAAAAATCCTATTATAAAGGTACGATGGTTGATGGGTTTGCATTATATTATGAAGCAATATTAATGTTCTAAACTTATAATGGTTGTCGAGTGTTAGGCCACTTATTTTCTTAGAGAAATGTGAGATGTGGTCAAATTTTCTCAATCCGTAGACATAGCGCGCTACACAATTATAAGCAAGGTTTAATTTTCTTCTGTGTTCATATTCACAATTGCTGAATATTTCACAACCGTATAGCATTATGGGTATAATTAAAGATCTAGCAAGAAGTATTCTCGTTTTGAGAGGTGTAAAGTTTTGGCTAGCCCATAGCATGCGAAGGCTGCCATAAACCCTTCCAATGGTCAATCTGATGTGATTATTCCAGGAGAGCGTCTTGTTGAAAGTTATGCCAAGATTTTTTGCTGAATCAACGAATTGGATTGGTAAGTCTTCTAGAGATAACTTTGGAAAGTAAGACGTGTCAATAGACCTTCTTGAAATAACCAGACATTTTGACTTAGAAGGATTTAGGCAGAGGCCATTCGATCGCGACCAGCATAAAATACGATTAAGATCTTCATTTACTTCATACGCTGCATTCTCTTAAAGACACAAAGGAAAGCTTTTTCGTAACTGAACGTCATCAGCATACATGTCAACCAAAGAGCTTGAGGTACACGAGGGGAGGTCGTTTATGTACATTGTACAAAATAGGGGACCCAAAATTGATCCTTGAGGAACGCCTCTGCTTAAGGGCAGAAATGAGGATACACAATTGTTTGATTCAACTGCTTGGTATCTGTCGTTCAAGTAAGATGAAACGAGACTCAGTGAAGAAGATGAAAAATTGAACTCTCTCTTAAGCTAATCTAATCTAATCTAATAAAATAAGAAATGTAACTTTGTCATCATCTAGAGCTTGCCTTATGTCTTCAACAACATTAATTAATGATGTTGTACAGCTATGCTTTGGACGAAACCCAGACTGATTTCTACAGAGCATATTGTTATTTTTTAAATGTGTTTGGATTTGGGAGTTTAAAATTTTTTCCAACACCTTCGAAAAGAACGGTAAAATAGCAATCGGCCGACATTCATTTTGATTTTTGGGGACAGGTATGATTTTCGCACGCTTCCAGGAAGTAGGAAATACTCCAGCCATCAAGATAGTGTTAAATAGGTGCGTGATAGATTTGAGAATGTAAGGGAGAATAGCTTTAGCAAAAACCGAATTAGATTTAATGGAAATAAAACTTTGTACAACATCTGCTTCATCAACAGTAGTAAAACTAAAATCAGTTGGAAGAATAACACCACAAAAATCATTTTGAGGAGTTTCACACAACAGAGATTCACTAACGGCAGGAACAGGAAGAGAGGTAAAAGTTACATTTAGTTCATTTGGATCGAGGTTGTTACAACAGGCATTAATCTGTTTACCTATTCCAATGCTCTTAATTTTTTTCCAAAGTCTATGCTTGGCTTGGGAAGGATCAAGTTGTGGAGCATAAAGGCGTCTTTTAGCTTCACGTATTTCAAAAGTCACCTTATTTCTCAGATACCTATACGCATCATGAAGTACATCTAGGCTAAAGCGTTTCCAACGCTTGTAGGCCTGGTCACGCTCTCGAATTAAGCGTTTTATTTTATTAGTGAACCAAGGACGATTTCTCGCGTCGGATTTAGTTTTAAGAGGAACGTGATTGTTAAAAAGATTACGGATGTTATCCTCAATAAACGCTAATTGTTCATCTACTGAATGCAATGCATAGACGCGAAACCACTCGATAGAACTAAGATCTCTTTCCAACTGACTATAGTTGATATTCTTAAAATCACGAAAATTAAAAGAGTTCTTTAAAATGGTGGGTTCACATTCAAGAGTTAAGTGTATGAGATCGTGCCGAGAAAAACAGGAAGCGGAGAGTTGACTAAACTGGAGAGCTTTATTAACATGGCTCACGAAAAATACATCAAGAAGGGTGCTGTTATGCTTAGTGAAGTGAGTAGGTAATGATGTATTTACAGGGAAAAGACTTAGAGTTTCCATACTATTCACCAGAGACGAATCTTCAAGTAAATCGCAATTGAAGTCACCAACTACTACAATAAGAGGAGATATAAATGATAACTCATCTAAAATATTCATAAGTGGCGATCAATATACTTGTTAGGTCTATATACTGATCCTAGTAGAATTTTATTAGTCTTGCAGGTGATTAATACAAAAACGTAATCAATTTCACAACCCAGCGGAGCCTTGCGTACTAGGCTACACTGCAAATGATTGCGCACAAAGATCGCTGCAACTCGCTGCAACAACAAAGGTTTATGGAAACCATTCAAAGAAAAAAATTTATCACTTAATTCACTATGTAGCCAAGTTTCAGAAATGCAAACCACATCAACCTTCGATCCTTCAAATAGGAATCTAAATTCATCTAGTTTAGGTACTAAACTCTGAGCATTAATATGACAAATTTGCAGCCCGGATTGCTGACTGCACATAATATTTAATACCGTTCGTGTATTATAGCCACCGACTGCAGATTCCCTATTGTCAATCGCACTGGCACCAGCCATCAATAGAAACTAAAAATGAGTGGTGCCTAATACGGCACATCTTTCTTACGAAATTGCAAGCTGCACAACTAGAAAAAGACGATAACTCAGGAGCATACAAAAAACAACGACGATGAAGAAAAGATGTAGAATTGATATGTTTTTCAATTGATATAAGTTTAATAAAAAATCCAAAGAAAAGTAAGATAAAGTAAAGTAAATATATAAAGAAATAATAATAATAATAATAAAAATAACTACCACTATTCAACATGATGGTTACAATTTTCTGCATGCTTGTCATCATTTGTAAAGGGTGATTTTAGAACTTTTTTAAAAAAAAAAACACAAAAAATTCGAAAAAATGAATGAAATATTTATTTGAATCGATAGTTTGAACCTTGCAATTTAATGTTTAAAGATAATTTCATGCAAATGTTGACCGCGGCTGCGTCTCAGGTAGCCCATCCGCTGAGTCCAATTTTGGCATACTCTTTCACACATATCGGCCGGTATCTCACGAATGAATGCATGGATGTTGGCTTCCAGTGCGTCAATCGAAGCGGGCTTGTCCCTATACACATTAGCCTTGGCATACCCCCACAAAAAATAATTTAATGGTGCCAAATCGCACGATCTAGGCGGCCAATTGACCGGCCCGAAACGTGAAATTAACTGTTCACCAAACTCGCCTCGCAATTGCGCCATTGTTCGCGTGCTGTGTGGCATGTGGCACCGTCTTGTTGAAACCACATATCATGCAAGTCAAGAACTTCCATTTCGGGCAAAAAAAAGTTTGTTATCATCGCTCGGTAGCGTTCACCATTGACAGTAACGCTGCGATTCGCATCATCTTTGAAGAAATATGGCCCAATAATGCCGCCGGCCCATAAACCGCACCAAACAGTGGCTTTTTCGGGATGCATTGGTAGCTGTTGCAATGCTTCTGGCTGATCTTCACTCCAAATGCGGCAATTTTGCTTATTTACGTACCCATTCAACCAAAAATGAGCCCCATCGCTGAACACAATTTTTCGATAAAAAAGCGGATCCTCGGCCAGCTTTCCAAGAGCCCATTCACCAAAAATTCGGCGTTGTGGTAGGTCGGCTGGCTTTAGTTCTTGCACCAGCTGTATCTTAAAAGGCTTTACGCCCAAATCCTTCCGCAAAATTTTCCACGTAGTGCTGTAACAAAGGCCTAACTGCTGGGAACGGCGCCGAATCGACATTTCGCGGTCTTCTGTCACACTAGCTGATACGGCCACAATATTTTCTACAATACGCACAGTACGTAAACGTGTTGGTGGTTTAATGTCCAACAAAGTAAATTTGGTACGAAATTTGGTCACAATCTTTCGAATAGACTGCTCAGAAGGTCGAGAATGCCGATCATAAAATGGAAGCAGCGCGCGATGAACATTTCGAACCGAGCACGAATTTTGATAGTAAAATTCAATAATTTGCAAGCGTTGTTCATTTGTAAGACGATCCATGGTTAAATTGCAAACCAAACTGAAGCTGTTTGACAGTGACACAAGGTACTAAACACACGTCAGCTGTCAAAACCAGTGTTGCCAAAACCAAACCAGCTAAAAAATCACCCTTTAGTTGCAGTTGTTGTGATCCGCGTAGGTGTGGCAAAATCAGTCAAGTTATCAGCTGTTTCAATTAATTTTGCCTCCTCATCTTTGGTCTTCTTGACGTAAACGAAACCACGCAAGGTAAACACAGAAAACAGTTTTTTTTTCTCGTTTTAATTTTAGTGCACATTGGAGGAGAGAGCGATTTTTAACTGTAAGGCACTCATGAATGAAAATAGGAGAACGTCCACTTCCACTGTCATAGGTTATACCAAGATCTTGTAGGTAGTTCGCCATCGATCGTAGTACGTAGCTTTTATCGTGCGGTGAGAACCAATAATAATTGGCGGTGAAGAAAAGTCTGCTTTTGATTTAATGCGGTAAATACATTTTATCATGGGCGGTTTAATGTTAAGATTGGCACAGAGTTGATTAAAAATAAGTTTTAAATTTTCATTCGGCATTCGTGGAACACCATGTAGCATTGCGTATTTGTTCCTTTAATATACGATTTTCTTCTTTTAACGTGTCAATCTCGGGTTGTTTTGATTCGAGCAGTGACAACCGCTTGTTTACCCCGTCAATTGAAGATTTTAGTGCCGCTACTTCACTGTCAATTTTGTTGGTAATTCTCTTTTCGGACTCAGAGATTTGTGACGTAATCAGCTCGCTTTGTATGCGAAGAGCATTCTCCAGTTTAGTCTAAATGGAGCTTTCCTCAGACGGGCACTTTTTGTGCAATTTAGATGCCGGTGAGTGAGGTGATTGTGGGGGACATAATTGTGGTGATGATTGTCTTGGTGGTTGTGATGGTGGCTGTACTGATGGATGATTTGTTGGGTGTGTCGGTGGCTTAAGCAGTTGGGATGATGGAGAGTCCAATGAATGTCGGCGGTTCCGTTTTGTTGACATATCAGCAAGTAAAGAGTAAAACTGTGGAATAATCTGTTTATTCAGCTGATGTTGCGGTGAGAGGAGAACTAGTACGAGAAGCAATGGATGTTTTTCTATGTTAACTAAAACTTTTGGAGTTTTCACGAATTAATTAATTTTAAGATAAACTCGTTAAATTGTTCACAATATCGATTAAATAGACATAGTCTGATATTATTTCAAGTTTATGGAACCCTTGGTATAGAATATTTACTAATAAACTCAACTTTCAATTGCCACACTGTCGCGCACGTCCACTCAGTAACACATAATCAACGCTACTCATCTTAATAATTCCAAAAACCTAAACGGCGACTACATTAAAATATCAGAAATGAAACTTTTACCCTTTGAAAAAGGCAGTAATGTGTACTTGTACAAAACAAGCTATAAAGACATAACATGTTTAAGTCGATAAACCGGCGCTCTTCTGTGACGAAGGATTTGCAGAGCATAAATTTAAAGCTCGTATACTCTTCAAAAATACCGTTGGCAACAAGAAAAAAAAAACAGATAGTTACCAACATTTTTTAAGTTTCTTTATTTAAAATGACTTACGTTTATTTATACTAATATTAATAACAATAACTACTTGAAGTACAAACAAATTACTGAACTGCCAAAACCTATGCTGAATTCCGCTTTTACATAAAGTTTGTTCCATAAAATAAAAAAAAAAGGTATGTGTTTTCAAAATGTTAAAACACGTTTTCTGAAGAACTAACATTTTTGCACTTAGGTCGTTGTTCCACCGGAGGTGCGATATGACCTTTTAGAACAGTATAAATTAACTGACCGTTTTAAAAAAGCGTTTAATACAGTCTAATTGTCTGTTGCATGTTGTTGTGGTCATTTAATTCTGTCTGTTATTTATGGTCTTACAAATGACAAAATGGCATACAGTATAATCGGAGCTAAAGTCAACTGTCCCCAATCGCAAAACTGTGATTGATTTACGCCACTGGTCCTGATTGTATGGAAAAATAACTATTTCCAAAACTAGAGTCATGAGAAAGTGAAAAGATGCCAATAAAAGACTTCATACCAGTCATAGTCTGAGTGAGAAAAGGACTACATTGCAAAGTCTGATTCCATCCCAAATGTATTTTATCCTTTTTCCATTTTATTCTCCAACATTATCCACATTAGCATCAATATGGTCAACCCCCATTCGACGAGGAGAAACCAAACATATTACACATTATTGGTTATGCGAAGCCTAGTCCCGATGTATCAAACATATTACCACCACTGGATTACGTTGAAAGATAAAGATAGATAAAATTATATTGTGAAATATTGGAAAAATCGTTTAACGATTTTTCATCCTTGGCATAATAAAAACGGAAATGCTTCCGTACAAGCAACACTGGCAGCACATCCTTGAAAAAAGGAAATTATTTAAATTTTTTATCTCTCGTATAGCTAGTTGATTTAATCCATTCACAATGAAAATTGCAGCCTTAAGTTCCCCTTCATTCGGAATTCAATTCCAGCACTCCTCAGATTTCTTCTTAAACGAGTATAGCTATACATATAGATTTTTTTTTCTTTTTGGTCGGATGACGTCTAAATGAGTGTCATATCCGATCAAGTCATAAGCTTCGCACGATTCCAAAAAAAAAGTCTGTACTTGCTATGTGAATTGGTTTTTCTTCACCTAGCCCAGGTTCGGTAATCCTCCACCGGGGATTAGAAGATGGGAGAAACTTTTCTTTTTACACGAAAACACAACAAACCTATTAAGGATATTCTGTTCAGAGGGTCGAAACTTGGTGGTCGACCGCCCAAACATCTTCGTCGTCGTTGTCGTTGTCGTCGTCTTTCGGTGTCGCTTGTCGAGTACCGCTGAGAGAAACAGAAAACAGAAAGAAAAGAATATAATCGTCGGGTTTGCGGTTGATTCGTGGCATATTGTACGTGCTTTGCTATTCTTTGGTGTTTTTATCGAACTTATTTTTTTTTTGCTTTGCTTTGCCACAACAAAGGAAAACAGGATTAACCAAGGACTCGACGTGCTTATCCCTCATGAGATGAAATATGTATAGGAGAAAACAGTAAACGTTATTTTGTTTTCATTTATTTTTTCTGTTTTTCTCGTTGTTGCCTTCGATGGGGCGAAAAAGTTCATAAATGTTTTGATTTTTTTTTCGTCATACTCATACTTTGTGTATTGTCTTTCTTGTCATTATGCTAAAAAAAAAAAATGATTCTTGCATCGAGGACACGTTTTGTTTTGGGATGAAAAATAATAATAATTAATTCAGTTTAGCAGTTCGTTGTACTCGTACATCGTACTTTTAACGATAAATTGAATTCTAAAGCCTTTGGAAAAAGTTACACACTTTGTTTTGGAAGATGTATTATTAAACGCTGTGAATGGCTTTGGTTGATTGATATTGTCCCTAGGAAAATAAAATAACGTTGATAAGGTATCCTGTGGGATTTTTTTTAACATTAAGCTCTGTCTTCAAGTTTAGCTTATTCTTGTGAAATTAAATTATGGCTGAGGATTTTTGAAGCTGTATATTTTATTTTTACTGCTTCTGAGAGTTGAAAAATATTTTTATTTTTTTACCCCTCCTAGTTTCATAACAGTATAACTGGATGTTTCGATTCAAGATTTTTGTACTGAAACCCACGTTCTGACGACCATGGACATAGCTATATGGGGTCCGCCATCTACCGTTTTTTTTTTCAACTAGTGCTTATTTCGCGTATGGTAACACTTAGCTCATGTCTGATTTGACAGACAATTAGTGTTATCCTTCCGCTGAACGAATATGGTTGCGTATATGTTTGAACAACGCTGGGAAATGTTGCGAATGTTGCAGAATGTGTGCGAAAATTGCGTACGGATTTTGGAGGAAGAGAAGCACCGTCAGTTCCGTTTGTTCGTTATCTTGTGAAAAAAGTGAAAGAAACTGGCATCCTCATCGATAAACCAAAGCGTGAAAAGCCAAAAACAGTGCGTACACCCGAGAAAATTGCTGCTGTGGCAGAAAGTGTGCGTGAAGCGCCATCAACATCAATTCACCGTCGTTCTCAACAATTGAACATTTCGGAGACATCATTGAGACGAATTTTGCATAAAGACCTTGGTATGACGCCATACAAAGTCCAATTGGTTCAGGAGTTGAAGCCAACTGACCATCCAATGCGTTTTCGATTCGCTAAGTGGGCCTGCGATCGACTTAGAGAAGATGACGATTTTGCCAAAAAAATCATCTTTTCAGATGAAGCTCATTTTGATCTTGGCGGGTATGTAAACAGGCAAAATTGTCGAATTTGGGGCACAGAAAACCCGCACGCATACATTGAGAAGCCGATATACCCAAAACGAGTCACCAGAGGCATAATTGGGCCATTTTTCTTCGAAAATGAGCAAGGAGTGGCCGTTACAGTCAATCCGACCATGTTGAACGAATTTTTGTTCACAAAAATTGAAGTGGAGGATATTGGCAACACTTGGTTTTAACAGGACGGCGCCATTGAAAACCTCTTGGTCAACACAGCCGAAGCTACACTCGATGTTTTGCGCCCTGTTTTTGAAGATCGCATTATCAGCCGCAGAGCTGATGTCGTTTGGCCACCACGAGCTGCGATTTGACACCGTTGGATTATTATTTGTGGGGTGCCGTAAGAGACAAATGTTACGCCGACATGCCAGAGACAATTGACGCTTTAAAGGACAATATTCGTGAAGCCATTGGTGAAATACAGCTGCACACAATCGATAATGTGCTTAAAAATTTAACCGATCGTGTAGGCTACTCGGCATGGCCAGCCGAGGCAGCCATTCGAATGAAATTATTTTCCATTATTAACCGGAAAGATTGTACTTTCAAATAAAAAAAGAAATTTGAGAAAATATTCAGTAGTTTTTTTTTATAGCATTTTCAAAAAAAAAAAGTTATTTGGCGGACCCTTTATTTAGTTTTGTATATATGTTTGAATATTTATTTGCCAACTAACCAGAAACACATAAGTAGATCACTTGACTGTTATTAGCTCTATTTATAACTAATAAGTATATGTACCACTTATGTCGGTAATCAATGCACCGGTTCGTGTAAAATATATATTGGCAGCAATTTTGCTTTATCAAGCTAAGTGACACATTAATGGGCTTCGACTAAAGGGGGGCAGATTGGGGCCACATATTTTCTATTCCTCATAATTACTGATGAACTAAGGAATATAACGTAATGTACATTTAAACAGTCAAATCTCTCTTTAAACATTAGACAACGGGCATTTTTTAGGTATTTCAGATATATTTTTTATTTCTAAATGGATTAATTAGAATGTCTCAAATAAAAGCAAATTTCGAAAATAGAGCCTAGATGCTTTTCCAAAATATGTAACACTTATGCAGTAAGATTTGCAGTTACAAAGAATGAACGTGCTAAAAAGTAACTTCACAGAACTGTTTGGATGACATAATCTCTATCGAGAAGTTTAGGCATATGTTTTTCGTATAACGGTTGAGTGTACATATTAAAAACGTATTGTAAAAAATATTTAAGGCATCCATCTAGCCATTTTCATTGGTATACACATTGACATTTTACTTTTGAAAAAAAAGATTTTTGAGACGATAAGTGCGGGTTGGTCCCATAGTGCGTCGAGCAGCCATGAAGGTAAGTCCTTATGGAACCATCGTTCAGTGGGTCGTAGAATGGGTCTTTAATATATTGAAGGAAGAGTTCTGTACCTCAACCGACAGAGACATGGGAAGTGAAAGAGTTTGTGAGGAGTGTCCTCGTTAGATTCCTCGGTGCCGGAACCGGGGACGTGAAATAACGCCAAACGAAATAAGGCCAAATTCTAAAAATTTAGCATTATTTGCATTCCAAAATCGAACCGCCTGTGGAAAGAGAGTTAAAATCCCTTAATCCGGCATAGACGGTCACACAGGCACTTTTGCCTTATTTAAAATTTGGCATTATTTCGTTTGGCAAAATTTTACGTCAACGCCGGAAACTCTACAAATGTCACTAACATTGAGATATATTTTCATTGAATTATGCTTAACCTCATTATTGGTACGACTTGTACTATACCCTGGCCATAATTTCAGTGCTATTCCACAGGTGGGTTATAATTTACACCTCTTATTTTGTTTCATGTCGATCTTACCATCTACTCGTTCTAAATATTTATATGAGAATACACAGTGTCGGATCCTTTTATTGCTAAGGCCTCAGTTATAGAAATGCAAAACGAGGGCCTTAAAAAAACCCTAACCGCAAAGGACGGATTCTGCTTTTTTGATGCACTTTAAGTTAAAAGTTTAACCCAATCTTTATCGCTAGTAAGAAATGACCAATGAAACAACGATTTTGCGTTGAAATAGAATTCATGTATTTTTATCTTTCATCTATCAGTGAATTTACAAAAGGGAAACCAATCGTTGTGTTTGTATCAATGTTTTACCGGTTAAATTTTTTCTAGAAATTCAGTAGAGCCAAGGTTCGAGTTGGTACCCAAGAGCCTCGTGGCAGCTATTGAACTAGCTGAATACTAGCTGATTTTATTGCCGCATGCTTATCAAAGAATTTTGATGATTTCAATACGTGATATTGCCAGAATGGTCAGCTGTCACAATTGGCAGTACCTCATGGTTTTGGAGAGCGTTAATATTTGATTCCTCAAAGAATAAGTCGGCATAGTTAGTACATCTCCCATCTATCTTTCCGGTCCGGGTAGAGCAGAAACATGTTGTCGAAGCTGTTTAAGCTGATTCTCAACGTACACTTAGCAACTGATTCATGCAAGTGGAAGCAAATTTAGAATCGCTTCTAAATGTTCTCTGTTGTTAGTGTCATTCTCATGCATAAGTTCTAAAATTGGTTTCTTTCTCTGCGGCTTGCTCCCAAACTAATCTACCAAAGCCTGCTTTCCTTACACAATCATTTGCTTTGAACCTCCGTCACAATCTTTTCTACGAGCTTCTTAAAGAGTCAAAGTCAATCAATTTTCATGGCGATTGATCGGAAAGTGAGTGACTGGATTGCCCAAAACATGGATTGGGCCAGTAGAGCAACAATCAAGTTCGTAATGTAGTGCTTGATTCCCCGGGCGAATACATTTATAAATCCTTATACTTGTAGGCTAAAACTGCATGTGCGAGATTGTTTAGGGTTTTAAGCCAAGACTAGGTAACCTGGGCCAGCAACCAACATTACCGAATACCATCAAGCTACGGAAACCGACGAAATGCCTCGGCTAAGGAATGATAATTCATTCTTTTGGTTATCGCTCCCTGACAAAGATTGGTGATATGTGAAGACGCTCCTTAACTCACAGGGTGACGGGCCTCAGAACGGCCAGATTTCTTCCACAAGAAAGGAGCTTGGACATATTAGCAGTAAGCGGGATAAGTTGGTAAGATGCTCTACTCCAGGAGACCATCCGGAAGCACTCACGGTATGTTAACACCTACAGCAACGGGAGTCCTAATTTTGCTGACTGATTTTAACGGCCAGATTCTGGACTAGAGTACGCCGCGTCACCATTATACAGTGTTTTCCTGGATGGAATCAAAGAACACCTCGAAGACTCACTCGATGCCGAACAAGCAAGTTTCCGCTCTCGATCCTCCTGTGTCGACCACATAAACACCTTGTCGAACATCATTGAGCAGTTCGTTGAATATTGCTCGCCACTTCACCAATCCATTACAGAAAAGCATTCAGCGTCAATCAGAAATTTATTTGGCGTGCCTTGCACTTGCAATTATCAAGGCTACGTACGATGTGTCAACATGTCACGTTTTGCCCAAGGAATTCGAAGTACAAAGTGGGGTTCGGCAAGGCAGTATTCTACTTACTTACTTACTTAACGGGCTCCCGACCCGTGAAGAGTCCCTGCCTGAGATACGGCTGCCTTCCCCCCTTTGCGATCCCAAGCACGCTGCTTCCAGTTGTCCAGACCAAGCGCTCTAGCATCCGCTATAGCTTGGTCTTTAAAACGGAGGTTCGGTCTTCCTTGTCGTCTCGAACCTGGGGGCTGGGATTCGAAGATCCTCTTGGCTAGAGCGTTGTTGTCCATTCGCTCGATGTGGCCTAGCCAATGTAGTCGACGTTCCTGGGCTTTTTGGACTACATCCACATCTTGGTACAGCTCATAGAGTTCGCTGTTGTATCTTCTCCTCTATTCGCCCTTCTCGGATATCCGTCGAAGGATTTTTCTTTCAAAGGATCCCAGTATTAACTCTCCTTTCCTGCTTATCGTCCAGCACTCGGCGCCGTATAGCAGAACTGGCAGGAGAAGGGTTCTGTAGAGCATGCACTTTGTCCTTCGAGTTAGGAGTTTTGAACCCATTTGTTTTGCCAAACCGAAGTAGCAGCGGTTTCCTAGGGTATTTCTTCGACGGATCTCCACTAAGATGTCATTTGTGGAGTTGATGTTAACCCCAAGGTAGATGAACTCCTTAACTACCTCGAAGTTGCTGCTATCAACAGTGACATTTTGTCCTAGTCGGTGGACAGATGATTGTTTGTTTGTTGATAGCATATATTTAGTCTTGTCCTCATTCACTTCAAGGCCAACTACTTTCGCCTGTTCTTCAATAGCCGTGAAAGCCTCTATCACGCTCGGCACGCTGGGATCGTCCGATGATATCTATATATCATCCGCATACCCCAGCAGTTGGACTGATCTGTTGAAGATAGTGCCTTCCGTGTTGACACCTGCCCTGCGCACTATCTGCTCAAGAACAAGATTGAAGAAATCACGCGACAGCGCATCTCCTTGCCGAAATCCGGTGTATGCCAAACTGCACATTGCATCGGGTGTTTTCTAGTGTCATGCGACACATCTGGATCAGTTTTGACGGGATCCCGAATTCGGCCATCGCCACAAAAAGCTCCTGAGGATTAATGCTGTCATCGACGTTAAAGTCGATGAAGAGATGGTGTGTCTCGACTTGAAACTCGTTGGTCTTTTCCAGGATTTGCCTTAGTGTGAAGATGCAGATGCCGGGCCGGAAGCCACACTGGTACGTGCCGATTAGTGTGTTGCAGAAAGGTTGGAGACGTTCACACAGTACGTTGGATAGGATCTTATATGCGACATTAAGGCAGTATTCTGTCACCACTATTGTTTTGATTGGTTATTAGCGAAGTGCTTAATGCGGCTTTATCGACGGAAAGTGTAGGAATTCGATGGAATCTTACATCCGAACTCAATCATCAGCGTAGTCGCTGAGGATGTATGCTTGCTATCTAAATGACAGCAAATGTGAAGAGGGAAGCAGATGTCGTTGGGCTGAAAACGTATTCGCCAAAAACAATAATGATCAGCCTAAGACCGAACGCAACATTTTAAGGAATTTCTGACCGAACAGCTTTACCAGGGAACGGATCATGAACCTAAAGCCACAACTATCCAGCAAGAAAGTGTCAGTGGAATAGTCACACATTCTGAAAATGTGATCGGTCCATAGCTAACCCGCGAAGCAATGCAACTCGCTAACTCAGGATGGCAGAAAACGCGGCGGTCCTAGGAGTACATGGTGAAGAACTGTCGAGAAGGAAGCACGGAAACTGGGAAAGAGGTGGGGAGAACTGAGGCAGATTGACGGAAACCGCACATGATGGCGCGTAGGCATTGTATAGGCCCTAGGACCCACAACGGGATATAGTAAGTAATCAATATTCCTGTACCAGAGGGGAAGAGACCTCTCTCTTGGATTACATAATTCTGGTGAAGTGCATATTCAAGTGTTCTTCAGACGCAAATCTACTTTAGTACTTAACAGCTTTCGTTCAAGCTTCCGTCATCGTTCTAAAACCGCGACACAGTAAGATGGCAAAATGGCTTATAACTGATTTTTGGAAAATACGCAGTGAAATTTAGGAAATCCCAAATTCTAGGATTCAGACTTTCGACGAATGACAAACCATCGAGCACCAAGTTGTTCTCTAATTGGCAGAGAGGAAAACATATTTTCCATGAACTGCAATTCAGCTCAAACTATGCAGAACCTAACAATCAATTAGTGGCAATTATTTTATGCAAATGTACTAATTTTCCTTCTTCTGCCACACACACACACACATACTTTTGGATTATGAAACTAAAATCCTTTTAAATACCCCAAGCAATCATTTTTAATAAGAGGGAATACACTATCTCCAGCTATCTCCAGCTCATTCTCATAGTCGAAAATTTATCTGCATGACTGAGTGTGGTAGTTGGAACTGCATTTAATTTGCACACCACACCAAAAAAAATTGAAGGAATTTTTCCATGATTTCCCTTGCTATACGCGACGCCGACCGACGAGCATGAGAAGATGACTGCAATGATAGCGGCGGCAGAGTACACCCCGGATGATTTCAAAATTGAAAAGCACCAACCCGCTATTAAAGGGATCATTGAATAAAGTTTGCTGTAATCCATAGCCATAGCTGCTACACCCCGTTCTTACGAACATCAGCATCATCATTATCCTTCTGAAAATGTACTGGCGCAATAATTTCTACAATTTCACTTTCTAATTCGGCTCTGTGCCATTTACCATTACACAGCGCTCAGCTCGTACCACCTCATACCCCCTGCTCGAAATCCAGCAAATAGATTTATATTTCTGCCTTGTCTGCATGCAGGCGGGCTGGCAATGATATATACACAGACGCACGTACCTAGTTTGAGGAGGGAATATTCTGCACAGGATTCAAATAATGTGCTTTTCATTGGCAAAAATAAATTCCGCTTGAAAAGTTTTTATTGCACACCGCCACCCGCTCAGACAATTTATCTGCTACCCAAAGTCGTCTCAGTGTAGTGCGAGCTACACCCGCCCTACCTTCAACATCATCACCCTATATGACGTGTAAAAAAAAAAAATAACACCTCCTCCCCCACTCAATGTGCGGAAATATTTTCCCTTTGTAGAGGGAGTTCGCGTTATTTTTAACACTTTTTTTTGAGTTTTAGTTTTGGGTTTTTGTTTTTTATTGTTTTGTGTGTTTTGCCCGTGTTCGTCCTTTCACCGATTGTGAGGATATGAAATGGTTTTATTTTTCAATTCGTTATAGTTTTACAATGGATGCGAGTGCATTATTTTAATTAAAGTTCAGGAGTTTCCGGTAGAAAGTTGTACTGATGCTGGGTGCCTCGGATGTAGGGGAGTACCTACCGAAAGCGGAAGTTTTGGCCCACAATTTTGAAATTACTACACGAAATGAAATGGAACAAGCGGAATTTATGAAGGACATTTCCAAACGATTAGATAGCTGCGATATCAACTTGCTCGCACATAGTCGCAGGAGCAATTTGATGGAGATTCGCATGTGTGATATAAATATGTTGTCATGCGAGAGAACGCTGGGGTACAAAAATAAACGAACAAAGTATAATAATTCAGAAGTAATGTGTGCGGATAAAAGCCCTGACCTGAGCATGATTAAATGCACTATCCTTTGAGCGAAGGATATGGTCAAACTTTATCATTTGCCATTTAAGTGGAGTTTTTCTCGGAATTGAAGTTAGGGGTATTTTTTGGACTTTTTTATAAAATGCTGTCGCTTTGGAATTGCATATGCCAATGACTGGAGGTAAAAGTTCTATCATTGAACGGGCCAGTGAATTAGAATTCATGTTAAGCAAGTTATTTGCAATACAGATCCTTTCAAACGGTTCTTGCATGCCAGAATCACCTTCATTGGTGGAAAAATTGGGAGCATTGTCATCACCGTTTAAAGGAAACATTGGCGTCTTGATAAACGCTGGCTGCAAGCTAAGCATGTGGAAAGTCGCTAGGGTAGAATTGATTCTGAAGCATGGCAAACGAGTTATTCGAATTTGGTGAAAAGGCTGCAAGAAGTAATTAAAGAAAAATCTGAAGTACCAAACCATCAATTCGGGTTCAGAAGATAGCACAAGTGCAAGATCAAAAAAGCCTTTGAAGAGAAAAACGGATTTGCTCTTGGATCTTAATATAGCAAAAGCCCTCGATAAAGTGAGGCATGTATGACTAATCCACATATTAGAAAACCAACTGCCGAAGTAGTACACAAAAATTGAGTCTTATAAAAGGTGGGCCATCTAGTGGTTTCTCTTTAAATCATGAGTTATTTTGACAGCTGTTTCCCTCTCGAAATCTTGACAGAAAGCGGAACGCAATGAGTCGATTTACGCTTGGGAAATATTGAAAACTTATTTCCAAAGTGAGTGCTAAATAGTGCGTCTTTTGAAAAGAAATTTTGAAGTCAAAATGTGCCTTCTGTACGCCAGTTTGTGCAAAAAGTTCATGAGACTGTCATGCTAGTGGACAACACTCGTGGTCCCCGTCATCGTACAGTACGCACAGACGAGAGTGTGCAGATTGTGGAGTGGTGGCATCATTAAACCATTTTTCTTCGAAAATGAGACTGGGAACAACGTTTCGGTCAACGGTGGGCGTTACAGAGCCATGTTAACCGACTTGTTTTTACTGACATTGAAAACACGGATTAAGATGGCGCGCAATGCCACACCGCCCAAGCCACAATCGATCTTTTGCGCGCCATATTTCCAAATCGTGTTATCAGCCGTCTTGGGGGATGACCCCATTGCACTTTGTTTTGTGGGGAACCGTGAACGACCGTTGTTATGCGAACATTTCGGAAGGGATTCAAGCACTTAAAGCCAAGCCATCCGTGAGCTACAGCCCGAAACCATCAACAAGGTCTTGGAAAATTAGAGTGACAGAATGCGCTACTGTGCTATAGCCGAATCAGCTACTAGAACGCCGTTGTATTCCATAATCAATGCCAATGGTTGCTTTTGCTAGTAAACCCATAGCACGTGGAAAAAAATATAATTTTGTTTATTTATTTGCATTGTAAATAGAAACTTGTAGTGCACTTGTTGCTGATGATCCGAATTTATCGATTTTCCAGCGTTCCCAGCGGAGCGATATGGTCGAATGATGACCGTTTTTTTGGCCGCCGATTGAAGATCATGACTTGGACGATATGCGGTTCCAACAACCAGCGACACAACCTGAGCCATTATCTGGCTTGATTGCGTGAGAAGTTTCCTGGTCGCGTTATTCTACGTTTTGGCGGTGCACTGGGAAAAGATTTCTCGAACACCTATACAATATGTTTTTTGTCAAGACTAAAGGGTCTTGCGTTTTGAGGTATTCCAAAACAGGAGTCATGAGAACTTCCAAAAACCTCTTAATGACAGCCTGTAGGGAAGAGTGGGGATAAAAGTAAACAGGGGCAAGAAGTAGCAATTACAAAAAAACAAGGTTCCTCTTAGAATTAAAAATTGCGTGGAATTGTTCCTGTTTTCCATAACTTTCCGCGTGTTTACCTTAATTATCGATAGGAAGTCAGCCAAGAAACTTATTTTTTTTTTTTTTTTTATAATGTACGCGCACTAAAGGGACTTTGGATATCCTTATAATGAAGTGACACAGTGCGGGCATTAGGGAAATGAAGGATTAGAGAAAGGGAGAAACCGATGCACGGTGGTTTTAAATGTTTGTAAATTATAATGCGTAGGAAAAACAGAGCGTGGTAGAGCATTTCACAGTACGTCCGAAAACAGGCTTAAAGGTAAACTGATGTGCATTCCTCGCCAGGCGAGTATTGCAGTTGAATTGCTGTAGGGCTGGAATGCAACTGGCTATTTCATTTGAGCACTTGTAGTGGAAATACCGATTAAACAAAGACAAGCAGGAGACATTACGACGAGGACTAAGAGCGTCAAGTGATTTCATGATGTCTCGATCGCCAATAAGTTTTACCGCACGTTTTGAATTCTGTCAAGTAGCTCCACATATGTAATTGGAGCACCAGACCAGATATGAGCGTTGTACTCAAGTTTTGGGCGAATAAACGCCTTGTAGATTCTAGCCAGATCAGAAGGGGTAAAATATTTCTTGCATCGCTTTAGGAAGCCTAGACATTTCGCAGCGTTCTTGGCATCGACATCGAATATGTGGTCATTTCAACGAAGGTTGTCATTAACACACATACCGAGAATGGAAAGTCATTCGGTTTCAGCGATGCAAGTGCCATTCATGGATAATGGCAGAGAATTAGTGTTTCGCTTCAATGACAGCAGACAGCATTCCGTTTTGGAAGCATTAAATTCCACTCTCTTGGTTTTACCCAATTTAAGTATGCTGTCAAGATCGGAATTCAATGAGCTTAACATACGTTGCCGTTCCAGTTTAACGCCCGAAGATGAGGGGCGTTGCCCAGGAAACGAATATGTAAAGCTGAGGGTACTGTCATCAGCAAAGGAATGGATTGGATTAGAAGTGACAGACAGGAGGTCATTGATAAAAATGAGAAAGAGAGTCGGAAACAAAACGGAGAAATGGGGAACACCAGCATTTATGTGGTAAGTTGCAGACTTGAAACCGCCCAAAACAACTTGTATTGAACGGTCCGAAAGGTAATTTCTAATCCATTGAATAAAAGTAACATCGACAGTGGGTGCTAAGAACAGTCTGTAATTATACCCTATACTAAGGGTATATTAATTTTGACACATAGTTTGTAACACCGCTAAATATCCGTGGGTGTTGATAGGAACAGATTGTAAACAAGAAATTTGGAGTCTCATCATGCTGCTTCGCAAGTTGAATACCCCAAGCTTTGTAACGATACAAGATTGAGAGTGATTTCGTTGCAAAATAAAACCTTATTGAGGCATTCATTTTGACCGGGTTTCCTTTACAATTAAAACGGAATAAATTTTCTATTAATGTCTGTTTTGCAATGGCAATAAATAAATCGCAGGCTCAAACATTAGGAAAAGCTGAGGTTGATTTGAGCATGAACTGTTTCACTCACGGACGTTGAGTGCTCCAGTCAGTGACGCAACATGTATTGTTATTTTAACAGATGGAAATAAAACCACTAACATTCTATAAAAAGAAGCGTTGTGTTAATAAAAAGCTATTTAAACAAATTTTTTGTTTAAGAGAAAATAAATTGCCGACTAGTCCAGCGACTAGGTGAGAAAACGTGAGGGCAGACTTAAGTCAGTCTTCGGGAGGTGATTTTAGAACGGGCAAAAGGTTCTTACTATGCTATGCTGAAGATTCCACAGCGTTCTATCTTTGCATTATTTTACAAAGATATTTCATTTAGACTTATGTTCACATGTAAGAGAGAAATGTTCTACTGCAAAAACGGCAATCAACCTAAGCTGGAGCAGTTTTCTTTAAAAAATAAAGTGCACGACTGCGTCATTCCAACCTTTCTCGGTACATAGGCTGCGTTCTGGAATCGCCTTAAAAATTATGATAGCATTTGATCAAATACCAAATTTATTTAAATCACTTTTTTGGTTTTAAAAAATTTGATTTTCTCAAAAATGGCACATACGATTTTGATGTAATTTCGCACATTAGACCCTTTTAACATAATTGTTCAAAATATAATAAATTATCAAAATCGTTAGAGCCGTTTTTGAGAAAACGAGTTTAATTTAAATTTAAGAAAAATAGGTAATAGTTTTTTTTTTTTCAAAAACTGAGTAAGCAGAATTTTTGACCCCTTCCCAGCCATCCTTAGTACAAAAAAAGACCGAAATCCTTGGAACCACTTTTGAGAAAAATAGTAGTGAGTGATATTACAAAAAAAATTGTATGACAGGTACCGTTATTTTGAAAGATAGAGTAAAAAATAAAAAGATGCCCCGAGATGTAACCCCAAGAACCTTATATACGAACTTTGAAGCAAATTCCGTGGAACCGTTTCGCCATACGGCGCCCGGGCAGACAGACAGACAGACCGACGGACGGCAATGGCAGACCTACTTTTTTGGACTTCTCTAGAGTCGTAATGTCATCCCTCATTCTCAGTTTGAGTTCGAAATTTCAGCACGATCGCAATTACTTTCTCATGGCTTTTCAATTTAATGAAGGTTTGGCTGACTTTTTTTAAAAGTCGTGAGAGCAGCATTGTTGATTTTGTGACATATCTAACCGAAAAGTGCAAAAATTCACCACCGAAAGTAAGATTGCTTCGCTTGATATATCAAAGGCATTTTTTTTACACTGTTCATTAACGATATTTGTGAATATTTGCAAGTTGGGGATATACAGTTCGGTGATCGGCAATAAAGGTCTGATTGTAAAAAATGACCTTGTAATTCTGTGATACTGCAACTCAAAGTCAACAAACTGAAGCGTTACTGCCACCTGTGGGACTTGCAAATCAATATACATATCAAAGTCTATAATTACGGTTTTCGAATCAACATCTCGAAGGAGCTCTTCTGAATATTTAGAAAGAGCAATTTTATATTTGGGTTTTCTATTGTCCAACACCGTAGACTTACGTTCACATGTAAGGGAGAAATGTCTGCAAAAACGGCAATCAACTTGATTTAAAAAAAAAAAGGAGTGAAACCCTCATCCAAATTTAAAGTTTTCGATGCCTTTGCTTTTTTAGCCAAGTCTTACCAAGTCTTGGGTTTTAAAGTATTTGGAGGACTTTGAAGTCCTTTTTTTAAATAAATTTTTAAACTGCCCCTGTCAACTCCCATTCATTCATGTGGAGTCTGGTTTGCCGCAGATTTACTTGTGCAAAGTCTTGCAGAGGCCTGGTAGCAATTCGCAAAAGCAAATTAACACCATTTAAAGAGTGCTTTGAACTCGCAGCACTACACGATGTTAATTTGGAGTTTAATCTAATGAATGTTAGCAATTGGAAGGACATGTTTTATACATAGGTGTATTGCTAGAGTGGACGAGTCTTTCTTCCAGCAATGCTTAAATAGGGCGCTCGCATGTCCATCCAGAAATATGTATAAATGTCCTGATCACGCTTTAGCTGTTAGCAGCTATTTAAATGACAGTCTCTCAAGCAATAAAATAAACAAATTTTTTTAACCCAAAAACGGAGATATTAGGTCTCAACTATATGCGCAATAAGCAAGATCTTCGAGGAATCTGTAATCTTACTGAAATGGAGAATGTATCAAAATTCTGGCAATAGTTTCCGAACTTCGTGTACATTTACTTTTCTAAGAGTGCTCTTACTAGAGAAGAAGCTAAATCAATATTAATGGAATCTAGTTAAATACTAAGAAACCCGCGAAGCATACTTTGTCATCTACGGTAACGAAAGTAAACTTCGACTTGCTTAATATTGAACTACGTTCCGAAACCTGGGAGGAAATATATGAGGAAGTTAATGCTTCTAAGGCTTATGATCTATTTTTATCATTTCTTCAGAATTACATAAGTAATTTTACATATACTATCGTCCGTAAAAAGTCTGAAAAAAGGTTAAAGCCTTGGATTACTTATTCCATTTAAAAAAAATTAAGCTTAAAAATAAATTAAGAAAAAAGTGCTCCAAACATCCTCTTAATACAGCGCTGAAAAATCGTTTCAGAATATTGAGTAAGGAAGTAAACAACGATATAAGGACAGCTCGAAATAGATACTTCTACTCTAAAGTCCGTAACGCACTTGGTAATCCAAGAAAGGAATGGAAGGCTATAAATAGTAGCATTAATAGCAACTCTCCCAATATCTCCAAAGCTATATGTCTATGTAATGATGGTGTTATTATTGATGACCCTACAACAGTATCAAACATATTAAATGATTACTTTTCTTCGGTTGGTCTTGTAATGGCTGCGTTAGGTCCCGTTTAGTCAACGACTTTGCTATAAATAATAGCTTCTTTTATGAAGAAATAACAGGCTTAGAATTGTATAAAATTATCTGTTCCCTTAACAGCTCAAGATCTTGTGGTTGTGATGGAATTTCCAACCCTACCCTCAAGAGCATAGCACTTAATGTTGTAAACATATTAGCTTATGTTTTTAACTTTAGTATTTCAACCGGCGTCTTCCCAGACAAATTAAAATGTGCTAATGTGATCCCTCTTTACAAAAAAGGTAGTAAGAGTGACAAAAACAATTACAGGCCAATTTCTTTATTGTCATCAGTCTCTAAAGTCTTTGAAAAAGCCATTAAGAATAGAGTTTTGAGATACCTGGCAAAAGTTAATTTCCTAAGTCCTGCTCAGTTCGGTTTTAGGGAAGGCCTTTCTACAGAAGATGCCCTCTTGGAATTCTGCTCCTTTATTTATAAAGCTCTGGATGATAAAAAATGTTGCGCCGGGCTTTTTGTAGACATTACCAAAGCTTTTGACATGGTCAACCACAGAGTTCTACTTAACAAACTGCACTATGCAGGATTTCGTGGATTTATGCACAACTGGTTTGAGTCCTACCTAAAGGATAGAACTCAAAAAGTTGTAATAGGTAACTTTGTTAGCAGACCAAAAACTATGAACTTAGGTGTACCCCAGGGATCAGTCCTTGGTCCAATATTGTTTCTTATTTACATCAACTCATTATTTAGTCAACCGTTTAAAGGGAATGTTACAGCTTTTGCAGATGATCTGGGCATTGCATACCGCTCGGATAGTCCTCTTAACTTAAGCGCGGACATAAACCATGATGTTCACCTCCTGGGATTGTGGTTTTCGGAACACAAACTAGTTGTCAGCAATAAAACGAAATTACTTCACTTCAGTCTTAATGTGCAAGAGTCCCTAAGCTTCGAAATTTTCTTTCATGCAAACAATTGCGAATGGTCAAATGCGTCAAATTGTGTCTGTACTGAAGAAGCCACAAGGACAATGTTGTTTGAGCAGGCATCTTGTAACACATGCTGTTTTAAAATTGAAACAATTAATCAGTTTAAATATTTAGGCATCACTTTTGAACAAAATATGAGTTGGTCCAAACATATTTCGATTCTGAAACAATATTTACGATCTTCAGTACGAAGCTTTTATCGCCTTAGACAATTCTGTGACAAAAATACTTTGAAAACAGTATATTATGGAATATTTCAATCAAAACTACAATACGGAATAAGTTGCTGGGGTGGCGCTTACCAAACGAAGATTGAACCATTGATTGTTTTGCAAAAATGTGCTATAAGAAAAGTATGTGGGGTAAATCGTTTAGCTCCTTCTATAGTTTTGTTCAGAGCATTGAAAATTCTGCCACTAAAACATTTGTACTATTTCAAAGTTTAAAAAAAAATTTTTATGAGAGGTGGCTATTTACAGAGCCCTATTTCAAACAATCGCAATTTGCGAAGCAATTCAACTAATGCTGTCATTATTCCTCCTTTCCGTACTACTCTATTCAAAAACTTTTACTCCATCGTGTCGTGCAAACTATTTAATCAACTTCCTATAAATATCCGAGGAATAAGATCATTGTCCCTATTCCTAAAATACGTAAAGATATGGCTTCTTGATTTTGATCACGAGGAAATTAAAGTAAGTTGCTGCCCTATGTTGTCTAAACATGTACGTTACATTGTTCTATTGCTGTTTTATGTACAAATTAATGTTCTTTTAAATTTACGTTTTCTTTCTTTTTTATTGTTAATTTTCTGTAAAAATATGTATAAATACATAAAATGTTTTTCTTTTAAAATTAATTAATCAATTCACCCCACACTTCCAAGATATTTTTTCTGAAGTGACATTATCACTATTTGTTAATACACAAATACAAATGTCACTACCTATTCTTGTACTTAATATTGTTATGGTAGATTAAGTAAATACAATGTTTGTTAAGTCAAGAATCATGAAAAATAAATAAATAAATAATAAAAATAGTTTTCAAATACTGCAATCACGCCTTAGCCTATCCCAACAATTTCATGGACTAATTGGAACCAAAATATAAATCTCACAATCTTATATTCTCAAATTCTGCTACGTAGTGGTCTAGATTTTCAAAACTTGTTGCTTGTTGCTACGGCTTTTGGCTAAAGCTGTCGAAAATGCGTGGATTTAGAATCGATTTTTCAATGGATACGAAATTACCTTTCGGACCGTAAATCCTGGTTTTAATAGCAGGTACTTCGAAGGGGTCTTGAATTTCATTGTTCCACCTATAGACTAAGTCAAATGAGCTAGTCTTCCTTTTTAGCATGGAATCATAATTTTGCGATACATTTTTTTGATAAAATTTCCCAGCCACACTGTTGAGTTATAGAAGTCTAATTGCAACGCCAGCGAATTTCACAACTGCAACTTTGTATAACTTTTTAGAGAATTGTTTTAAAAACTTTTCGTTCATTGAAAAAACAAATGTGTCCTTTGTCGAGTGGTTCTTCTTCTTCATGCATCAAGCTAATTTCGCGAAAAGAAAACAACTTTACAATGTAGCACATCATAATAGTTCATCACGAAGAAACTGTGGCGTCACAGCAACTTTACTACAAAGCATACTTCAATTGCCTTAGTGCATAGCGTCGAAATGCTAAAGTTTTCCATTTGAGGAACGTGAATAACAAGAAGATATTTCTTAGAAGTTCAATTTCAAATGAAGGACATTCGAATGGAAATCCTTTTCAATGAAGCAGAAAAAAATTTACTGAAAAGTTACAAGATATTCCATAAACTACTGGCGAAAGGATTTCATATAGATGGGTGCTATGGAGATCCTTTCAATCTAGTATAAAAGTGACAATCAATTAGTCTATGTAGAGTAGATGTGGTGAAGATTTACCCAAAATAATATCCTTTTTTTTATTTATTGAATATCGGAAGTTTTTAAATTAAGTTTAACTTTTTTCTTCGCTAGTTAATTAATTTTTTTATTGAAATAGCGGAAAAGTAATCGCTATAATGTTTGACATTTTCTTTTCTTCGGATGACCAGATTGTCCATTTCAAAAGTGCCTTAAGCCCATGTGAGCCTAGCAACACATTTGACACATGAGTTGTGACAAATGAAGATTAAAGACGAACCAATTCTACTACGGGAGATGGAAAAAGATGGAAGACATCGGGCTCAGATGGCTCATGATTCTTATCTCAAAACTCATGAGAGGTGATCCAAAGCCCAACCAGTGAAGGGGAAAGTTATCTTCTTCCTTTGCACAAAGGAAAGGGAGATACGCGAAACTGTGATAATTACCGTTCAATCAATTTGATGTCACACGTCACATGATCGTTGAGCGGGTATTAGATGGTCGCCTAAGACAAATAATACGATTGTCTGACGATTAGTGCGGGTTTGTCGCGGGTAAATCAACCACAGATGAAATCCAAAGTATAAGGATCATAATGGAAAAGCATCGTGATTCCCTAAAGGATCTACATATGATTCTGGTTGATTTTGAAAAAAGAATTCGATAGACAACCAAGAGATTGGATATGGGTAGCGCTAAGACAACGAGGGGTTTCTGAAACCTACGTACAGATGATCATGGACATGTTCGGGGGATCGAAGACAAAAGCCCCGCAGGGGTCGCCGATGAATTCCCAATAAAAGTCGGTGTTCACCAGGGAAGTGTCTTAAGTCCTTTGCTCTTTATTACGGTCCAAGATTATCTGCTTGAGGGAAAAGTGACGGACTCTAAAGTGCATCAGTTATTCTTTGCTGACGATGGAGCGATCATAAGTGATGATCCGACATCCCTGCAACGAGCACTTGATGTTGGGGTAGATGTTTTAGAAGGAAATGGGTATCGTATTAGCTAAAAAAAGACAGACCTAAGACTGACCCAAGTCAACCCATTCCGGACATTTATTTCAATGGGATTGTGGTTCCCAAGTGTGAAAAGTTCAAATACCTGGGATCAATGATCAACGGCGAAGCAACAGTTGATGACGACATCAATCATCGTGTAAGCGTAGGGTGGATGAAGTGACCTCTAAGCTGAAAGGAAGTCTCTACATCGCAGTTGTGCGTTCGGCGCTCACATACGGTTCACAATGCTGGACAATGAACAAAAAGTATTAGGGCAAGTTGACAGCAGCTGACATGAAGATGCTTAGAAGTTCCAGAATCCGAGAAAGCCTTCACGTCAAAGAACGAAAGAAAATTGGAGCACGACCGGCTCAGTTCGTATTGTCATGTTCAAAGGAGGGATCTTATGAACCCCGTCAAAAAGGCAATGGCAATTAACGTTCCCTTACAATCGCGTAAGAGAGGCAGGCCTAAAAACCCCTGGATCACACAAATGCAGAAACACCAGCATTTGATTGGCCTCAATGATAAAGCCTGCAGATATTTTTTGAGGTCGAACCGGCGCGGTGAACCCCACAGGCGGACCAGTGGGAATGCTGTAAAGTGCTGTAATCCTGATCCTATTGTCGTCGTTAAATGGAGAGAAGAAATTCTACTACGGGAAGAAACGAGGTAAGAACGGTATTGGTAAAATTCTTGCGGCAGAGATACTAAGCAAGTGCTTATGCTCATTTAGTTGGATGCGAGTAGAGCAAAAAAGATGCGCGATAACTTCCCAAAGGAAGAGCATTTGGGATTTATATGGATAGACTCTACACAAGGAAAGACATCTATAGCAAAAAATTAAAGCCTCGATTGGCTAGCATTTGGTGGACTGTTTCATTAGAGTTAAAGATTGGGTCTTGCGAGAGGCGATCATCCGGCAGCATCGTCTTGCGAAAATCAATTGGTAAAACCTGCACAAAGAAAGAAGCAAGGCGTTTATTAGAAACGTTCAAAATCAGCTTCGCAACATCATCGACGATGTTAAGGAAGACCTTAAGGACAGACGAGTTCCCTGCAGCGACCTTGCCAAATCACTGGTAGAAGCTTCAAAAAGCGAAGCTAACAACATGGTAATGGACAGAGGTAGTAAGGTACAAGCACTTAGACCTAGTGATCCATCGTACATCAGAAAAGGCTGCCTAAGAACTGTTAGTATAAATCGGAAACTAGACATCTCCAGGTGCATTTGATAAAATGAAGGAGTTTGGCTAGCTTGCCAAGCATAGTCAATCCGGTTCTTGCAAAAGCCGCAAATTCACTAAAGCTCATTGAAAGCACTGAGTTAAGATTCCAGTTCAGTTCTTTTCACTCCTAGGAGATGTTAAGATCTAAATGTCTGGATGATGTAAGATCAGTATTCGGCTCAATAATTTCACTTTTGTGGGCCAATGAGAAGCATCTTACGGATGGTTGTGGGCCAACAAAGGCTGATAATGAGCTTTGCCTAGCAATAGCGTCACCTTTTTCACCACTGGAAGGACAGAGTTCCACAATTTGGCATTGTGATCGCAGCAGCTAAGTAGGCCTTAAAATCAGCTTGGCTATCTGAGCCTTTGTACAAGGTAGCGCGTTTAACTATTTTCCCTAAAAGGATATTCGTTGCAGAAGCGATCACTAAGATCTCTTTTTGAAAGACACTGGTTTGTCTACCTAAGGTTTTAGATTTGATAACCTCTAGAGACACCTCCTACCAAAGAGACTGTGCATTGGAGAACCATCAGAATCTACGATGGTATCACCCATCAACCCATTGCTTTTCCATGTCAAGGAATCGAGTGCTTCTATCTTTTGGCCAGATATGCCTTCAAAAAGCGCCCTGAGGCTATTACTTTTGGATTCTTTCGCCGTCCAAGTATTATACATTTGCGATAAAAGGATTTACTGGCTTCACTTACAATAGGCCACTGCAAGGGAGGTAAACATGGCAAAACTTCCATAACAGCGGTCATAGACACGCAAGATGTTGTTGCTTAGTCTTCTGAGAGTGTTAGCTCTTGGCCACCAAACAACCGCACCATACGTTACGTAAGGTCTAACAATACACGTATATGTCCAGTGAACTAGTCTAAGACTAAGACCCCAGGTTCTGCCGAACATCCTACGGCACTGCCAGAGTACTTTTGTGGCCTCAGAGGTTCTAGCCTCTATGTGTTGCCCAAATAAAAGCTTTAGGTCAATGATGGTGCCCAAATACTTCACTGTTCTAAATAAGGTAAGTTGAATTGGCAAGAAAACCGGAACAACATATTCCTTCTTGTTGTAAACAGCATAAGTTCCGTTTTCGTCAGGTTGTCTGGCAGACCTTCTTCACAGCACCAACCCTCGAGTATGTTAAGCGCTGATTCCATACGCTATCATGGTTTGAAAGTCCCTTCGGCTGACAATGATGCAAGCATTATCAGCACCCGACCATATGCCCCAGAAAAACCTTTTACAGCTCGCACAGTTATATAATTTTTTTTCCTTTCAGCATCCTGAGGGCCCATTCCACCTATGTATGTTCAGTGTTTTAAGATGTCAAGGCGGAGACTCAATCCTGCAGAAGGGATTGCCGTCTACTGCATGTGCAAGTGCTTTACGCACTCTGGCTGTAAGCTCTATCACTGCAGTCCCAGACCGTTTGCCTTTTTGATAGGCATGCTGGCTGTCATGATAGACCTAAAACTCTTCAAAGGTTTATAAGCGGCCTCTCCTGGCTTGGGAATAAAGTCCGTCTTCAAGCAACGAGAATATAATATGGAATCAGCGCTAAGCAATGCCAGCTCTATAAATCTAAGTTGACAGTGGGACGACCCCGAAACTATACCTAATTGCAAAAATATAGGACAAATGCAATAAAGCCCGGTTGATTGGAAAGGAAAAAATTACAAGATAGTTGCTCTACTACTATAAGTGAGCACGTCACTATCGATGACCTCGTAACAGCCACGGGAGTGAGTGTCCACCAATAATTGTAGTTTCCCTACTTTAGAACTGGTAAGTTTAGCGTTCGGGTCAGCAGAGAGCTGACCTTCAGATCAGCGCAGAACCTCTGCCAAGTTGATGTCTTGGCTTTAGAAATTTGCTTCGATTGTGTGTCGCGCATTTCTTGTGTTGCTTCTGATCAACCGGTCTGAGCTTAATTTAAATATAACATAACCATGACAGGATGCAGACTCCTCCCTTGAGACCATCCATGCCGAATTTTTACCAGAAACTTCAGTAGACGCAACTGTGACACCGATTACTTGCCGAATCTGTCTTGTAACAAAGATAGGCAAACAAGGAATAGACAAACAAACCATAAGATGGATACAATCAATGTTGAGCAGCAGATCAATGTCTGCCCAACTTGGCCCGACATCCATCACTATAAAAGCAGTTAAAGGTTGTCCCCTAGAGCGTGTTCTGTCTCCCCTACTCTGGTCAATCGTCATCGCTGAACTCCTGGACGACCTGAACAACTCTGAGTTTAGCAAACAGGGCTTTGCTGATGACCTAGTAATCATTATAAGAGGCAAATATGGTCTCACCATTCCTGGACTTATGCAAACTACCTTAACAAAAGTATGGACCTGGTGTCAAGACCAAAGACCTAACCGTTAACCCCTCAAAAACAACTATTGTTCCCTTCAGCTGAAAAATGAATCACATCCTGCCAACCTTATCACTGAATAACACCCCTATACCATTCTCAAAGCAAGTAAAATATCTCGGTATCATACTTGATCATAAACTTACTTGGAATGCCCACCTACAACGCACCACCCTAAATAAAGCGACTGCTATTTTATGGGCATGCTCTAAACTTTTCGGTACGAAATGGGGTCTACGTCCAAAAATTATACATTTTACCTACCAAACCATACAGCCCCTCGATTCAAGTCACGGACCTCATGCCCACAAAGTAAACTTTCATCGACAATTCCATATCACCATACCCGACCGCTCGGTCTGGGAAACTGGAGGCCCTAGGCTTAACAGATCCCACTCAGTCTGGTACACGGATGGATCAAAAATGTCAACGAGTGTAGGAGCAGGCATCAGCAAAATGTCAGTTCCCCTAGGACACACAACATCAATCTTCTAAGCAGAAGTTCATGCCATTGAACTATGCGCAAGAGAATGCTAAAGGCGAAATCTCAGAAGAACGGACATTTACGTCCTCTCAGACAGTCAAGCAGCACTCAAAGCTCTTAACTCTCAACTTGTCTGGAACTGTCTAACCATTCTAAAACAACTTACGTCCCACAACAGAGTGACTCATTGTGGGGTCCCAGGATACAAAGGAATTCTCGGCAATGAAAAGGCCGATGAGCTCGCACGAAAAGGCTCTGCGAACCCCTTCGTCGCAACAGAGCCCTTCTGTTGAACTCAATACTTGGGAATACCAAATTCGTACATCCCATTGGCACCCCATCCAAGGATTACGCCACGCTAAAAAATTCATTGGCATCGTCAACAAATTCAGATCCTCTCTATGAGCAAACTTGATGCTTAGATCGTAACTGACTTCCTAACTGGTCACTGCGCCTTGAACCATCGTCTCATGAAAATCGGTAACAGCTCTTCAGATGTGTGTCGACTCTGCCTAGAACAACCAGAAACGGCAGAACACATCCTCTTCGAATGCCCTGCAATTATCCAAAAGAGGCTCAAATCCTTCAACAAAGGACTCACAGAACCTCAGGATATTGCAAAATCATCGGCTTCAACAATCGGAAGGTTCGTCAAAAACCTGGGATTGTCGCCAGACCAAATAAATTACGAACTTCATAGGGTGCCATTTTTGTCAGTTCTTCCCCTAGACACGGTGATCCGCCCACGCGTTCACGCCATCTTCGCATTATATGTTCTTTGGAAGAGACCTATCTATAAATGTTCTCCACCAATGAAAGCACTGCCGACTCTAACAATGGCTATGACCACTACCACACAATTTTGGTACAAAACCAACACCATTCCCGGAACTCGGACAAACATTGATTGACACATTAAAATACAAAGCGTCCCCAAATTCGTATAATATTCTCGTAAAAAAAAGTCGTATTATTATTATTCCAAAACGCTTATGCCAACCTTAACAATGGCACACATAGCATCATAATCGCTTGCCATAAAATCGGGTAAGCTGACGGAAGCAACCTCACCCACTAACTATAGCTCAAAACCGAAAACTGCCAAAAAAAAAAAAAAAAAATATACTAAAGGCAATCAAAGAAAATCCTCCGAAAGGACCCAGGGAGTATATCAAAATTAAGTGTGACATAAAAGTGTCGCCATTACCGAGTGAATGACCATAGGGCCCCCCAAACAAATATAGAAGGTCCAAGCACTTCAGGACCATTTAACTGGAAATGGCATTGCCACACACAGTCAACAGCTCACGCAAGAACAATTGAAAATCCTTTTCTGTTTTTTGTGCGACGAAAATAAATGAAAATTGATCTTATGTCCTTTTTCGGTACTTTCCTACTCATAGAGTCTATATTTAGTGCGAGGCTTAACGAAGTAAATTGAAGCAAAGCACTTTCGTAGGAGGCTTGGGATTACCTAAGAAAATTCCAAATGACACATTGTGAGGATTTCCGCAAGTACCTAAGTCCATTTTTAGTTTTTAAATTTCCGCCGTTAGATAGCAGTTCCAGTGCCAGTGCCAGTGCCAGTGCCAGTTCGAGTTCCAGTCGGAAGTTGAGTTTCCGTGGACTCTGTGAAGCGCCAAGGACTATGTTGGCGATTGCCAACTCATTCGGTGCAGAGTCATAAAATATAATAAGATTGCCTCCTCGCAAACGATGACAACTAACGAAATGTATCAGTTGAACACTTTCATGTTGAAGTGATAATGATAGCGATAACCGTCAGTGTGTTGCTATATGAATCACATCATCAGCGTGAACAATGCGTCGTCCTTGAAGGGAAACTTTAATCGTAATTTTTTCTAATAAGGAAGAATGAGGGTTGCTCTCTATTGGCCCACATTTTTGGACTAACGGCATAGTATCCTTGCTTCAATCAAAGTCACAATGCACATTCCGATCGCATATAACTGAATAAATCCTCATTGCCTCATGTAATTTAACGATGTAAGGAGATAACAAAAAAAATCAGCACTTTTCATTCCTTTTGGCACGTACATAAGTCTAAAGTCTATCACCAGTTGCTCCTGCTTGCTTTCAGTATTGTGATGGCAAACATATACTTTGCAATTTCATTCAGAATCTAATTTGCAGTGAAATTGATTGAGGGTTTTCATTTTCAATTTGTTTTCTTTGTATTTCCATCTCCATTGGCATCTTTTATCGCATGCAAGCGCGCAAGGACATCGAAGTATGACATCATCGCCTTGGGAAGCGACACGATTCAGCAACGCATATAGATAAAGAGAGAGTGTAGGTTTGACGTAGGATTGTCAACAAACTCGTTTATTCTCTCCCACCTTTACTGTTATGTGCGTGTGCGTTGAATATGCTCCTCGAAGTCGAATGCTTTGTGTTGGAGTCCTTCCTGCTGCGAAATCTATTTGTTTTGTCACTATATAGCTTTATAGTGCGAGTCTCTCGCAGCTCATTGTCTGCATAAGGATCACCGCTAGCATTGAAGTTGGAATATTGGGATCATAAAATTGATTTATGTTATTGTTTTCGTTTGTCTTTCGGTGGTTCCGCTCGTGGATGTGTGTGTGTGTGAGAATGTGTCAGCTCGTATTCGCATTAAACACGGCAAAAATGGAGAATTTTATTGGCATATCGATGGCTGATGGCCTGTAAAATTTACCGACATAGACAGAACTCATTCGGTAAACATATCGAAAGGACATGATGACAATGTAGTGAACTTAATATATGAACATACGTATGTGTGTGCAATTACTGTCGGCTGTCGTCCGGGCGGTAAAAATAATTAGGTATTATGGTTTTGTTCAGCCGTAGGTAATGTCCTTTGTGCATATCATTTTGTGTGTTATTTATTTTAAGTTTGTTGGTATCGAGCAATTTATTTTATCGGACATGTGGGCCGTCCAGTCGGAGAAGTAGGGCAATGAAATGTCGGCTGCAGTGCAGAGTTTTTTTTTTTTTTGTCGGAGGTTGGTGCTATCCTATGGAGCGCTTAGACACAACTACAGGTCCATTGTACTACCATTCAGACACCTTACATTAATGTACTTAGTTTTCCCGTATTCCGAAGAAAAACGATAAGGAGCTTCAGTGATAAAGAGCTTAGATGTTCGGCACTCACCACGTCAACCCCGAAGATCCGCCACCTGAGGCGAGCATAGGCCGGACAACTGCAGAGAAAGTGTTCTGCTGTGTCATCCTCCTCACCGCAAACAGGACAGGTAGTGGTGTCGCTTAAGACCAACACATTTAAGTGTTTAGCAAAAGCTTAGTGGCCCGAAAGAACGCCTACAAGCAGCCTACAGTCGATTCTCCTCAGAGATAGAAGAAAAGATGCTGTCCTTTTGCAAATGTCCGGGCGCAGTAGTTTGGTCTGTCTACATCCACCGCAATCACGCCACCGAACCTTGTGTTCACGAGAAACCCAAGAATCGATAGATGCAGGCAGACTCAAAACAGGTTCGGGTCCTGAGAAAACTTCTTCTGAACCTTGCCTAGCTAGCTCATCCGAGATCTCATTTTCCTGGATGCCAGTGTGACCTGGTACCCAGACAAGATTCACTGTGTTCAGTCTTCCGACCAAATTCAGAGAAAGCTTGAGTTCTAGCACTAACTTGGACGAGGTAAGAGGGTTTAGAAGCGCTTTTAATGCAGCTTGACTATCACTGCAGATGCAAATGCCTCTAGCCATTGGATGGCAAAAATATCAGCTTGGAAAACAGACCAAGGGGTAGTAAAGTCGTATATCATTCCATTCCATAAAGACTCCAGCACCAGACCCCGTCCGGTTTTGGAGTCATCCGTGAAAATACGATGGCATTCAATCCATGGTTCAGAGTCTGACCGAAGCCATTCCGTTACCTGTGGAAAGTTGACGTGGTAGAAGGATTTCTGGTGTCATTGCATCAGACGGCATATCCATAAGACATGGATCAAAGGATAATTCTCGAGCAAGTTCTTCAAATTTCCAGTGCGCATTCCAAATCTCTTTAAGTGAAATATGGTTTTAGCTTACGCCCCATGATATATAAATCAAGGGGAGGAAGATTCATCAAAGCATCTAGAGCAGAGCCCGGGGTGCTAGGGAAGGCCCCAGTGCAGCCGAGACATGCCGTTCTTTGGAGTTTGGCAAAAGAAGCAGTAACATGTTTCCGCGAAAGCCTGTTCCACCAAACAACTGATGCGTATGAGAGTAACGGTATAATCATGGCCGTGCAGAGTTAGTTAAGCATTGATTAGTGTCACGCAATATTAAACCATTTCTATATGAGATTTGGGCCTTAGAAGGAGAAGGAAAGGCCTTACTGGATTACGACAAGGTGACGTGATATCTCGGGACATATTAGGTCTTGCCTGTTAATAACTTATTGTAAGAGGAAGGCTTCATTGCTTACGCCTCCGCTGACGATGTTGGCTGTATATATACTTCTACTATATAGTTAGAAACTGAGTCCATGGAACACAGAAATTGCGGTGTTTATGGGGAAAAGGGTATTACGAGTTTAACTTACGAGCATGTTGGGAGTAGATCGTGAAACACAGAACTGAATCTCAAGCTCAGTGGCTACGAATGAAAACAAAGAAAGCGGAAAGAACGTCAGAAATTCATGGAGACTTTATCTATACTTGATAACGGTACTTCCTGCATGATTCTATAGGAATGCCCATTTAACCGGTAGTAGCTATGGTAGTAAAGCTTCTAAGAGGAAAAAATACATCGACGACTTAGTGTACAAACGCGCTATGTGCTCCACCAGGGCCACATTTACATAATACTTAACGCGCTCCATAGGTCGCTGGTTCATATCCGGCTCGAAGGACCAAATGTAAAGTTAATTACTTGTTGTTTGAATAGCCATCTTACCTCTGGTGGGGGGATAGCTATTCAAAGAGACTATTGTTCTGTGGTGTTCAAAACTAAATCTGACTTTATTGTTCAACTTATAAGCTGTTTATACAATATTTATGCTTACGTTTGCTATTACTTTAAGGTACATTAAATTACAAATATGATACAATAAAGTGCTTATTCTAACTTAACTTTATAGTTGCTTATTCAGCAAAATGGGTTGTTCGGTATGAAGTGAGTATGTGCAACTATAATTTCTTGTACAGTGACTCTGTACATTAATTGTACACGCTCCCAACCCGTAAAGATTCCCTGTGTGAGAGAAAGATGTCTTCCATCCAAGTGCTCTGGCATCCGCGATAGCTTGCTATTTAGAACTGACGTTCACTCTATTGTCCGTTCGCGCGATTTGGACAAAATAATGTAGACGACGTTTTCTTTTTGGACTATATTTGAATACCACCCTACAACTTTTCAATCGGAATACCCGTCTTGGCCCATTACCCTTCTCGGAAGACCTAGACAGTCGCCTCTCCTTGAACCTCTTTTATCATTTTTGGAGTCACCGGTAAGCCGGTGTTGTGACCTTCCCCGTGTTTCAACTTTATTAATCTATCAAGATTGTCTCCAGAAAGAGTGCCTATTTGATCGACTGAAGTGCCTGATCATGATCCATTTCGGATCATTTTCTTGCTAGCTCGAAGCTTGGATTTGATTTCAATAATATTAATGGAAACTTGGCTGTCAATGAAAATGGTAATGGTATTCCGATGTATTGCCAACATTGATACAGTACGGGCCGCTTCCGCGATTGCCAAAACCCCAGCTTGGAAAACACTAATATGATCAGGGAGTCTGGCAGAGTTGTGTAGGCTCCGGTTCCACAATTCATCTTCGATCCATCTGTTTATATGGATATAGATTTTATTTTCTTGGGATCTTTCTTTCCCATTCTCCCTGCTTGGGAAGAAGTGCGAGAATGGTCTGTCAGAGTCAGAGATGAAGGCTGACATGTAGTCGGAGGTAATATTTTCAGTGCTTTAAGAGACCTGGATTCCAACTGACTGTTCGGCAAGCGGGTAGCAAATTTCTTTCGCTGTCTCTGTATTTGCGTTAGTAGCCTAAGACTGGTTGATTTGTCTGCGGTTTACCACCAGACTATACTGCCATATGTGAGTATTCACAGAATTATTTCGGGTTTTCGTCCCAACCTTCTGCCGAAGACGCGGTTGCAAACATAAAATGCATTTGCAGCCTTTCTTACTCGTTCATTGACATTCTACCTCCAGTTCAGTTCCCAATCAAGGACAACACCAAGATACTTCGCACTCTCCTTCACCTTTAGAGGGCTTCCCTCGATAGCTGGTGGTTCAAATTATGGTATGTTCCTTTTATTTGTAAACAGCACAAACTCGGTCTTTTGGGGATTTATTCAAGCAATGAGGTCTGCTTTGTCCACACCTAAAGTGCACCTGGTGTTAAATTATGTCCACTACCCCTCAAGTGATTGCCCGCCCGCTTTGCTACATGGACTGTATTTTAATTAAAATGAACCAGTTGACCAAGTTACGTTCAGAGCTGCCATCTGACTCATATAGCAGTAAATCTACTACTTGTGAAAAAGTGAAAGAAACTGGCATCATCATCGATAAACCAAAGCGTGAAAAGCCAAAAACAGTGCGTACACCCGAGAAAATTGCTGCTGTGGCAGAAAGTGTGCGTGAAGCGCCATCAACATCAATTCACCGTCGTTCTCAACAATTGAACATTTCGGAGACATCATTGAGACGAATTTTGCATAAAGACCTTGGTATGACGCCATACAAAGTCCAATTGGTTCAGGAGTTGAAGCCAACTGCCCATCCAATGCGTTTTTGCTTCGCTAAGTGGGCCTGCAATTTAGCCAAAAAGGTCATCTTTTCAGATGAAGCTCATTTTGATCTTGGCGGGTATGTAAACAAGCAAAATTGTCGCATTTGGGGCACAGAAAACCCGCACGCATACATTGAAAAGCCGATATACCCAAAACGAGTCACCATTTTTCTTCGAAAATGAGCAAGGAGTGACCGTTACAGTCAATGGCGATCGTTATCGTGCCATGTTGAACGAATTTTTGTTCACAAAAATTGAAGAGGAGGATATTGGCAACATTTGGTTTCAACAGGACGGCGCTACGTGCCACACAGCCGAAGCTACACTCGATGTTTTGCGCCCTGTTTTTGAAGATCGCATTATCAGCCGCAGAGCTGATGTCGTAATATCACCGCGGAGCTGCGATTTGACACCGTTGGACTATTATAAGTGGGGTGCCGTAAAAGACAAGTGTTACGCCGACATGCCAGAGACAATTGACGCTTTAAAGGACAATATTCGTGAAGCCATTGGTGAAATACAGCTGCACACAATCGATAATGTGTTTAAAAATTGGACCTTTCGTGTAGGCTACTGCATGGCCAGCCGAGGCAGCTATTTGAATGAAATTATTTGCCATTATTAACCGGAAGGATTGTACTTTCAGATAAAAAAAGAAATTTGAGAAAATATTCAGTAGTTTTTTTTATAGCATTTTCTAAAAAAAAAAGTTATTTGGCAGACCCTTTACCTAGGACTTCAAACGCACATCTATAGTTTACTCTGAATACCCCGAACTTTTCAGATAATATTCGTTAGTAGCTATTGGCTGCAAACGTCAAACTGACACTAGATACCGTGAAACTGTAGCGCGTAGTCAAAGAAAACCTTAGAGAAAATAGATGGCATGGACTTCAAGGGCCTACTACCTAGGTTCTTGCAAAGAAATTGGTTGCTTTACTTTTAGGTAAATGATGGGCGTTTTAAGTGCCTAGTGTTCTGTGATCATTTCGTTTTTACCACACCTCCGTTTAACCTAACCAAGCTTCGGCCAGTTGCAAGCTCGTAACAGGATCTGGGCCAATCAAAGGTTTGTTAGACAATATATTTGTTATGATCGTAATAATTACTATTAAGAAAAGTGCTACAAAAAGCATGCCGCTATATCTGATATCAGTCATTTCTTAGTTTTAAAAACCTTTCACATTTTTATTTTATCATAGGGTATTGTATTCCTAGATCTACTCCCCTTTTTTATTTTCCTTACACTGTGCTTAATCATCTGAAGGGTGGTGCCACTGGTCACTTTCATCAATGACCATGCGTAAACTATGATACTGAACTCAACTTCCATGTCCATATGTGTTAACCGCGCCCTTTGGTTGCCCAAAAACATTGGTGTCAAAGAAATACAATGTCAAATCCTTTATGCAACGTTTGTTCTGTAAATTATGGACCTTATGAAAAAATTTTATTTTCAGACAGGCTGTGGAAATCTTTACTGCAAATTCCATGAATAAGATTTTTTTTTTATAATGTACGCGCACTAAAGGGATTTTGGATACCCTTATAATGTTTTTAACACAGTGCGGGCATTAGGGAACTGAAGGATTAGAGAAAGGGAGAAACCGATGCACGTTGGTTTAAAATGTCTGTAAACTGTAATGTGAGGGAAAAACAGAGCGGGGTAGAGCATTCCACATCAGCGTTGTACGGTTAAAAAAGGAATCCTTGTATTTCACTGTACGTCCGAAAAGAGGCTGATTTGCATTGCTAGCACGGCGAGTATTGCGGTTGAATTGATGTAGGGATGGAATGCAACTGGCAATTTCATTTGGGCACTTGTGGTGGAAATACCGATAAAACAATGACAGACAGGAGTCATTACGACGATGACTAAGAGAGTCAAGTGATTTCGCGATGTCTCGATCGCCAATAAGTTTTACCGCACGTTTTTGGATCCTGTGAAGTAACTCAAAATATGTTATTGGTGCACCAGACCAGATATGAGTGTTGTACTCAAGTTTTGGGCGAATAAACACCTTGTAGATTCTAGCCAGATCAGAAGGGGTGAAATATGTCTTGCATCGCTTAAGGAAGCCTAGACATTTCGCAGCGTTCTTGGCGACGTCGAATATGTGGTCATTCCAACGAAGGTTGTCATTAACACACAAACGAAAGTCGTTCGGTTTCAGCGACGAAAGTGCCATTCATGGATAATGGCAGAGAATTAGGGTTTCGCTTCAATGACAGCAGACAGCATTGCGTTTTGGAAGCAATAAAATCCAATCTGTTGCCGCTCTAGTTCAACGCCCGAAGATGAGGGGCGTTGCCCAGGAAACGAATATGTAAAGCTGATGGAACTGTCATCGCCGAAGGAATGAATAGGACTAGAAGTAACAGAGAGGGGATCATTTATAAAAATGAAAACGAAAGTCGGAGACAAAACGGAGCCTTGGGGAACATCAGCATTTATGTAATTTGCAGACCGTCCAAAACAACTTGTATTGAACGTTCCGAAAGCTAATTTCTAATCCGTTGGAGAAGGGTAACATTGATCCCAAATGCACTCATTTTCGACAAGAGAGCTTGATGCCAAACTCTGTCAAATGCCTTTGAAATATCAAACGCAACGACCTTACTTTCACCACCATGGTGAATAGATTGGTTCCACTTTTCGGTTAGATATGTCATCAAATCACCCGATAACCGTTCTGCCGGTCATTAAGAAGTTTCCGGGATTCGAGATATTTCATTAGCTGACGATTTATCAGCGTTTCCTTGACCTTGGAAAGAAGGGACGTTAGTGCAATTGGTCGGTAGGAGGAGGGAGAGGAAGATTCGCCATTTTTTGGGACGGGCTGGATAAATGCTGTTTTCCATCTTCTCGGAAAAAGCCCTGAAGAATAGGACAGATAGAAAAGCTTACGCAGTGGTTTTGCCAGCGTGGAAGAACACCTCTTCAGAACGATAGGCGAAATACCATCTGGGCCAGCGGATTTATGTATGCTGAGATCTTGAAAAACTCTTGCCACTGTACGAGTGCGGAAGTGGATTTGGCCCATGGAGTGTTCTACGCGCTCGAGTACAGGGGGAGACATAGTACAATCCGGCAGCGTTGAGCTAGCTGCAAAATGAGCAGCGAGCAGATTGGCTTTATCCGAAGAGCTGACAGCTGGGGTGTCATTGCAAATTAGTGTCGGGATAGATGACTAGGCCGACTTTTTAATATTCTTAACAAACGACCAAAAGTTTTTACTACCGGTGGGATTTTGTAGAAAATAGCCTCAACTTTTGGTCGTAGAAGAATTTGACACGATTGATATGGGCATTGCAGTCATTTCTGGCTCGTTTGAACTTTTTTCGGTTTTCCTCAGTTGGATTGGCCTTAAATGACAGAAAAGTTGCCTCTTTAGCTCTGATAGCTTCTTTACAGCTCAAGTCACACCACGCGTTTTCCTTAGGTCTGATACACTTTATTATGTTAGGGATAAAGCGTTTCATACTCAGGTGAATTAAATTTGTAATCATATCGGCAGCGGAATCCACGTCATTGTTGAGGAAGCACAACGACCAGTTAAAACTCCTAAAGAAACCGTTTAAAGCTTCCCAATTGGCTTTCTCGTATTGCTATACGGTTCTTTTAGGAGCTTGTTCTTTAACTGTGTGGCTGGAGTACGAGAAATTGGCCGATATGACGCAGTGGTCTAAGGAACCTAGAGGCGATAATGCGTTTAAAGTGTATTTATCAAGATGAGAGGTAAGAAGCAAGTCCAGAGTGTTGGCGTTTTGACCGCTAATGTCCGGTATCCGTGTCGGCTCATTTACAATCTGGGTTAAATTATTAACCTCAGCAAAGATCTCAACATACCTTCCTTCGGGTGTTGTCTGTCCAGAATGTCGATGCCAACTTGAATGCAAAAAGTTGGCTTCGACAAAAGCCAACTTGAATGCAGTACGAGGATAATGGGTTACAATTCTGGTGATGGAATCAGACAGTGCATCAAACTCATTATAAGTTGAATGCCTGTCTTGGTTAGGGCTTCTGTAAATAAAACAGTAGTGAATTAATTGACTACGGACATGACATTTTAGCCAAATAAAATTAAATTTCGGATTGGAACATTGGCCATATTGAGATAGAAGTTGGTAGGCTACATCACTACGTATATAAACGGCGATACCACGATGGGAAAAGAATAATGGCACCAAGCTATATCCAGGCAGACTAAACTCCGTTAAATCGCAATCAATGCTGACCCGTGTTTCACTTATATTAGTGCCAAAACAGCTGGTTTATTGTGAATCGCATGGGCGTACAATGAAAAAAAAATTGGATCTCAACCCACGAATATTACTCAGGTCTACTCTAAAATTCCCACGCATAACAAAAAACAAACACAAAAAACTCAACTCCGACGCAGACTAAGCTAGGCCGCACCGTGTAGATCCTGACGTCAGCTTTCCAACATTGCAGGTGTTATTCCCGTACAATGAATTGCTCTGGTCTACCAACAAAGTCTACACAGAGCGACCCGCTATTCGCCAAATGATACCCTACCCAGCCATAGCAAGTGCACGCAAAAACATACGACACTTGCTATAGCCAAGCAAGGCAGCAGCTAACGAATGGGAGTGGGACGAGACGGACTGCCCTAACAGAATGCACTTTTTTTTTTAATTATACACAGCACCAGCACAGCACACTTTTTATAGTTTTTTTTTTTTTGCTATCAGCGCGCGATTAGCGTTTTTTTTCGTTTGTTTTTGTATACTAGCCGCGGACCGATTACAAGGAAATAAAAAATGCGTGTGCACGCGTCGGGAGGCCATACGGCACTCAGATTCCTATAACTGTCTTCCCAACATAAGTTCATCACAATAAATTAATTTGCTTCACAAGTGATTAGCTATCGATTTCGTCTTTAACCTTCCAACACCGAAACAAAAAATACATCTTCCATCTACATACTCGCTAAAATCTACCCCAATTGCGCTTTAATATCCCAATTCGAGGGTTAATGTCCTTCAATTAATTTTTAAAAAGTTTTCAACTCGTACGTAGGTAGAAGCCCAAAATTCGAAAGAGTTTTAAAGCGCAAAAGCCCCTTCTTGTAGAAAAATTTGTAAAATCCGCGTGACTGCTCCTTGGCCACACCTCCTAACAAAGTAAACTCTCAATTTTAAGTAAGTCACCCATAAAACGACCGACCGATGATGATAAGAGATAAATTTCCTTCTGGCAGAAGGATTTCACTCCACTCTCTGTGTTTACAGCACCCTTTACGGCATCCTAGTCATGTTTTATCCAACGAAACGAGGGTGTTTTCTAGTTGACTTGCTTTAATGTAGCTCAAGAGCCTACATAATCGTCTGACGAACAGCATCACAGTGTAAAACCAGTCAAGATGAAGCGAAGTTATTCTGCAGACACAAATCTTCCTTCACTTCACTAATGTCCTTAGTCAATTGCATTGCGCCGCTTCGCCTTAAAAGACGTAAAGTGATGTGAAGAAGGAGTCATTACAGCAACAAGAAGAAATTCCATCACAACGCATCCCCTGGACGGCGGACAAACGGATGGCCGACATGTGACGTAAATAAATGAAGTCAGCTACACGATACGATCAATTCAATTTAAAGTGTAACATTGTGTGCTTAAATTTATTTATTGCGATTCATTTGTTAACTGCTCTCTTCCTTTGTGCGGCGGCTATCTTCTTTTTTTTTTTCCTGGTTTTTGTAGGCTTTTGTTAGTGGTGGTGTCGGTGGCTGTACCGGGAGCTCAGCGGCGACAAAAAATAAACGAACAAACACTGACGTCTGACATTATCTCAGCGGAACATTATGAAGGCAGCGTGAAACGGAAATGCAAAAAAAAAAAAAAGGGTTGAAACTTACACACGTTTCCTGTGGGGGTTGTTTATGAGGGTTAATGCATAGCATGTGGGAGTTCGGGTTGGGTGGCGCTTGGTTCATTTATTCAATTTGTTAAATGCGAACATTAGTGTGTCACATGAGCTCCCGATAAGAGTCTTGAATAATGGATATTCCTAACGATGGTGCGCCAGTTAACTGCTGCTGATGGTGATTGAAGGGGGAGTAAAAATCACAAAATTATTCCACCGAGAGAGAGAGAGAGCGAGAATTCAACATAATTGGATTCGATTTAAGGTGTTCTGGCGTTAAAAGCTAATATCTGTTAAGTACAAATGGAGAAATGTGCGGCGTATGCTATTCACCTTCACATTATTAGTACTTACTTGAACTTGACAGAGGGGATGGGGTTATGAATTTGACGTGTTTGAGACTTGTTTCAAAATACATGGATCATATGGGTTGGCACTTAAGAAGTTCATGTTGATACCTACGTACATACCCTAGACCGTACTAGTTTATCCGAATTTGGTTTTAATTAGAATATTGCGCGATATTAATTAGTTACCTACGAGTGAGTGGGAAATAGCAGAATCTAGGTAAATCTGTTTGCTACGAATGGCATTGAATTGTTTAGGAATCCAACTAATGGGGAGGGGTGCTTTGGGTGTATGCAGAACAAAGGAATTTCATGCGAATTGTGTGTGGTTTCGATAGAAAACAGATTTGAAAAACACGCAGTAGTAGAATTTAATGTTTAGTGCGGAGGAGGGGTGAGGTTAAGCAGGGTAAAGACAGCTAGACAGTAGCTTCCAGCTGCTACATCTTCTATGTTGCTGAAAAAGTAATTTACCAAATATTTGAGCAATTCTCTTTGTTTAAAAAAAACCGTTGGTTAGGTTCACCGAGACCTGGATTGGTCTATTGTGAGGCTAAATAGAGAAAGGGGCAGTTGTAATGGGTGATCCATTTCGAGGTTCCCTACTTTTTTAAAGAAAAAAACACAGAAAATTCAAATTTAATGGAGAATGTTTATTATCATTTGAAAGAACATTTTTTGGCATTTATTTTTTGAAGATTATGTCTATCAAATGTTGGCCGTTGCTACGTCGCAGATGGTCCATCCGTTGAGTCCAATTTTCGATTACTTGTTCGAGCATTTCGACTGGTAACTGGCGAATGACACGCGTGATGTTTTCCTCCAAGGCCTGAATCGAAGCGGGTTTGTCGGCATAAGCTTTTGACTTTACATATCCCCACAGGAAAAAGTCTAACGGTGTGATATCACACGATCTTGGTGGCCAATCGACCGGCCCAAATCTCAATAAGTCCATTGATTGATGCGATGTGTGGAAAGTGGCGCCGTCTTGCTGAAACCAAATGTCGCCGAGATCACGAGCTTCAATTTCAGGCATCAAATAGTCGGTTATCTTGGCACGATAACGGTCGCCATTGACGGTTACGTTCGCACCGGCATCATTTTTAAAGAAATATGGACCGAGGATTCCACCGGCCCACAAACCACACCAAACCGTTTTTTTTTCTGGATGAAGTGGCAGTTCTTCAATCTCTTCAGGTTGCTCTTCGTCCCAAATGCGGCAATTTTGTTTGTTTACATACCCATTGAGCCAGAAATGGGCCTCATCGCTAAACAAAATTTGCCTCGAAAACTTCGGATCTTCTTGGAACTTGGGAAGGTCGAGTGGCTTCAGTTGTTGCACAAGCTGTATTTTGTACGCTTTCAATTTAAGATCTTGACGTAAAATGCGCCAAGTCGTTCCATACGTCAGTCCGAGTTGCTGCAAACGGCGCCGAATCGACTCTCTACGGTCTTCGTGTACACTCTCAGCTACGGCCGCTATATTTTCTTCACAGCGTGCTGGACGTGGTCTATTCGGTCGAATATTATCCAATAATGAATGCTGGGTCTCAAAATGGGTGATGGTGTTGCGAATAGTACGCTCAGTAGGCCGATTATGTTGACCATAAGTTGAGCGAAGTGCACGAAACACATTCCTCACAGAACGTGAATTTTCATAATAAAGTTGAACAATTTGTAAACGTTGTTCACGCGTAAGTCTTTCCATTATGAAATGCCAAACAATACTAAACAAAAATAACATGACAGCATGACACGACTCACACGTGATCTGTCAAAAAAGGCTATTGAAAAAAGTATCTCTACTTGGATCACCCGTTACGAACACAGTACTGTGCCTTTTTTAAGGAAATAAAAAACGATAGGCGGGAGAGCCAAAAATCGTCTCAGTCGACTATCTGTATAATTACTCATCTGTGCCCTTTATGCAAGTTAATTTAGCAATATTCATGCTGCTAGCCAGTTCTGTTTCTTTTAAATTGATCCAAATTTAATTCTCTTACTGGAGTTGGTTGGTTGAGAGAGTTTTGATCATTTTGACGTATTTAATAACTGCAAAAAATTATTTCGCAATTAGGAATTAGAAGGCACGGGTGATCAAGAAAAACTAAGAGTCAGAAGCACAGGCCCTATAAATTTTGGTGCCGCACTGCTCTTGTGAGACAATTTTACCTATAGTGTTTGCAATAAATTTCAAGAGGTGATAAAATGGGACATTTGTTGATGATGTAATTCGTCTTAAAGGCCAGTCTGATTTATGCAGTTTAGGTAGTCGCTAAAGTCTTGATGGGTTGGCTGCTAAACAGGTCAGTTTGTACTTTTCGTAGTTATTTATTAAATTAGTTTTGTTTTCTGGGTTGGGTCTGTCCTTAGTATTCTGAACGTTGTCTTATCTTCCAGTAGCTTCTCCATTTTTCTTTTGTAATAGTCTTTGCAGATCACTGCAGTCGTATTTCCCTTGAACATCGTTTTTGTATTTTCTTATAATTTTGTATGTTGTGGTATAGCCTCAGTATTCTCCTGTTTGCTATTCTTGATCTTACTGTCTCTTTCTCTCTTTCGGCCTCAATTTATTGTTTGAATAAATTGCTCAATACCCGCGATTATATTAATTGAAGGAAAGTTTTTTCTGTCGATCGGCATTCCAACCTTTTTCCTCAGGGACAGTAGCCATCTACTCTCCATTGCAAATCCAAGAGATGCCGCAAAAATAGCGATGGAGTAACTTTGATTTCACTAATTTTATTGTATTGAGTGCGACTGGCTTTAACACAAAAACTACTCGTCGAATTTCAATATATTTACCATGAATCGAAGAAGGAGTGAATGGTAAAGGGTCCGCCATCTAACGTTTCTTTTTCTCAACTAGTGCTTATTTCGCGTATGGTAACACTTAGCTCATGTCTGATTTGACAGATAATTAGTTTTATCCATCGGCTAAACGAATATGGTTGTGTATACGGTTGAACAACGCTGGGAAAAATTGCAGCATAATTGGGCCATTTTTATTTTTTTTTTTTAAATGAGCAAGGAGTGGCCGTTACAGTCAATGGCGATCGTTATCGGGCCATGTTGAACGAATTTTTGTTCACAAAAATTGAAGAGGAGGATATTGGCAATATTTGGTTTCAACAGGAACCAATAATGAATGTACAGGTGGGCAGTACCTACATATCTTGTAAAGATTACATTAAAGGCCTATAAATTGGTGACGGGCGGACGGACGGACATTGATAAATAGTCTTAGGTTTTGGTTCTGATCATAAATATATAGGGTCCGTCAAATAACTTCTTTTTTTTTAAATAGGGCGCAAATCATCGAGTGTACCTTCTGCTGTGTGGCACGTAGCGCCGTCCTATTGAAACCAAATGTTGCCAATGTCCTCCTCTTCAATTTTTGTCAACAAAAATTCGTTTAACATGGCCCGATAACGATCGCCATTGACTGTAACGGCCACTCCTTGCTCATTTAAAAAAAAAAAATAAAAATGGCCCGATTGACTGTAACGGCCAAAATCCTCACCAAACAGTGACTCGTTTTGGGTATATCGGCTTTTCAATGTATGCGTGCGGGTTTTCTGTGCCCCAAATGCGACAATTTTGCTTGCTTACATACCCGCCAAGATCAAAATAAGCTTCATCTGAAAAGATGATTTTTTTTGGCAAAATTGGCATCTTCTCTAAGTCTATCGCAGGCCCACTTTTTTTTTTTTTTTTGTTGTCGTAGGTTGCTACTATCCGATGGAGCGCTCAGACACAACTACAGGTCCATTGTACTACCATTCAGACACCTTACATTAATGTACTTAGTTTTCCCGTCTTTCGAAGAAAAACGAGAAGGAGCTCCAGTGATAAAGAGCTTAGATGTTCGGCACTCACCACGTCAGCCCCGAAGATACGCCACTTGAAGCGAGCACAGGCCGGACAACTGCAGAGAAATTGTTCTGCTGTGTCATCCTCCTCACCGCAAGCAGGACAGGTAGTGGCGTTGCTTAATCCCAACACATTTAAGTGTTTAACAAAAGCTTGGTGGCCCGAAAGAACGCCTACAAGCAGCCTAGAGTCGATTCTCCCCAGAGATAGAAGAAAAGATGCTGATCATTTGCAAATGTCCGGGCGCAGTAGTTTGGTCTGTCTACATCCACCGCAATCGCGCCACCGAATCTTGTGTTCACGAGAAACCCAAGAATCGATAGATGCAGGCAGACTCAAAACAGGTTCGGGTCCTGAGAAAACTTCTTCTAAACCTTGCCTAGCTAGCTCATCCGAGATCTCATTTCCCTGGATGCCAGTACCCAGACAAGATTCACTGTGTTCAGTCGTCCGACCAAATTCAAAGAAAGCTTGAGTTCTAGCACTAACTTGGACGAGGTAAGAGGGCTTAGCAGCGCTTTTAATGCAGCTTGACTATCACTGCAGATGCAAATGCTTCTAGCCATTGGATGGCAAAAATATCAGCTTGGAAAACAGATGCATGTTTACCCAAGGGATAGTAATGTCGTATATCATCGCGTTCCATAAAGACTCCAGCACCAGACTCCGTCCGGTTTTGGAGCCATCCGTGAAAATACGATGGCATTCAATCCATGGTTCAGAGTTTGACCGAAGCCATTCTGTTACCTGTAGAAAGTTGACGTGGTAGTTTTTTCGGCAGAAGGCTTTCTGGTGTCATTGCATCAGACGGCATATCCATAAGAGATGGGTCAAAGGATAATTCTCGAGCCAAGATCCACCTCCCTTTAAGCGATAGATGGTTTTTAGCTTACACCCAACGATATATAAATCGAGTTGGGAAGATTCATCAAAGCATCTTGAGCATAGCCCGGCGTGCTAGGGAAGGCCCCTGTGCAGCCGAGACAAGCCGTTCTTTGGAGTTTGGCAAAAGAAGCAGTAACACGCTTCCGCGAAAGCCTGTTCCACCAAACAACCGATGCGTATGAAAGTAGCATGTAGAAGCACCGACTTCATTTGGTGACAGGACGTGGGTAGATACAGGGGCTTGAGGAGGATTGTATCTCTTAACGAGCTTGGGTCGCTTCTTCTTGTTTTTCGGTTCAGCTGTCAGCGGCGGTGCAGTGGGTAGCAACCTTACTCATGCTCAGTTTGCCCAATGAATCGGACATAGAGCCACAAGAGTCGCTTGTGTGTTCAATGAATGTTGGGGCCTCCAGAATCTGAGCCCCAGCCGCAGTCGAGAAGGCCCCGGATGGATTTTGGCTATTGCCAGTACCACCTGGAGTATTAACATCCTTAAGGTTGTTCATTCATCAATATTTTGAGTTTTAACTACTGCTCCTGTAGGTTAGAGTACACTAACGGATTATTTTACAGAGGATAGGTTAAAAACCGTTGCCTCCAATACTTCCTCCTTTATCCGGGCTTGGGACCGGCATGCTACTGGCGTAAGAAGGCGGAGTTTAAAAAAGGCCCACTTAGCGAAGCGAAAACGCATTGGATGGGCAGTTGGCTTCAACTCCTGAACCAATTGGACTTTGTATGGCGTCATACCAAGGTCTTTATACAAAATTCGTCTCAATGATGTCTCCGAAATGTTCAATTGTTGAGAACGACGGTGAATTGATGTTGATGGCGCTTCACGCACACTTTGGTTGATCGATGAGGATGCCAGTTTGTTTCACTTTTTTCCCAAGATAACGAACATACGGAGCTGACGGTGCTTCTCTTCTTCCAAAATCCGTACGCAATTTTCGCACACATTCTGCAACATTACCATGATTTTCAAAGTAATGTCGCAATATTTCCCAGTGTTGGTCAAGCGTATACACAACCATATTCGTTCAGCCGATGGATAAAACTAATTATCTGTCAAAGCAGACATGAGCTAAGTGTTACCATCCGCAAAATAAGCACTAGTTGAAAAAAAAAAAAACGTTAGATGGCGGACCCTTTAAATGCGTGGTGTCCTTTTCAACACCGCTCCAAAACAGACAAAATTCTTTAGTGTTTCTAAGAGAAACAGATTCCATTTTCGAACCATATGCAAATTAAATGTAGAATCTCCAACGATTGCAATAAAGATTCAGCTTTAACAAAAACTTCATATTCACTTGTAAGTTTGTTAGGCGGTAGGTATGTAACAGAATATAGTATAGGGATAAAGGCTACTTGTGTACATAAACTTTTACGCAGACCAATTCCAATTCCAATTCCAGTTACCAGCTATGTGTTAAGTTTGAGGTACAGTGCCAAGAGAATACCGCGCCCGAGGGAGAAACCACTGCCAGAATCAATATCTTTGGTGATTAAAATGTCTTTATGAAAGACGCTGAAATCGGAGGTGAAAAGTTAATTGTTTTTCAGAGTTTGATGAGAGATTGGTTTCATCAAGGGCTAAAGCGTCATAACAAAGTTTTTTAAGACTTTAAGTAGATGTCTGAAGTTTAAGTGCGAAGATTCCATACAATCTGATAATAAATAGATAAACATTGAGGATTAATCACTTTTTGAAAACGGCATTCGTTAGGGACTAAAGGGTTGTTTAAGTTTTAGCCTCTTATGAGGGCGAAACTCGCTTATTAACTGAGAACTGTTTGGATATTTTAACTTAAGGGGGGGGGGGGGGGGAGGGGGCGAGGCCATAGGTAGGCAAATTATTGTAATGTTTGAGAGAATTGGAAGAATGGAATTGAATAAGTTGGGATCGTTGGAGTTGAGAACGTGGGACTTGACAAAATTTAATTATTTAGGTAATCGACTATGCATGCCTCGGGAAGCTAAGGGATTAGGTCCATTAAATATATTTAAAGAAACTCTGTTTTTGTGTGTTTTTGTGGAAGGCTTAGGAGCTGATAAGGGAGATGGTTTTTGGTGGGGCTTAAAGTTTGGGTAGATACTATGTTTGATTAGCGGCATTTGTCTGATGTCTTGTCGTCTCAAACCAGAGGGATAGGATTTAAGAATACTTTGCCAGGGGCACTATTGTCCATATACTCGACATGGCCAAGCTTATCTACATATTGGCGCAGCTTATAGGGTTGACTTCGAGTCAGAAATGTTGATCGCACTTGTTCTTGAGTAGTTCTTCTTCGGATCTCCACCTTAAATTCATCAAATCTGCTGCTTTTAATAGTAAGTTTCTGTCCCAGACTGTTTGTTGCAGCACATGTTTTCTGGATTAATTCTAGTGTTGTTTTGAATCCGGCCTTTGCGATTAAGAGCTCCTGACGATAAATACTATCATATGCAGCTTGAAGGTCGATAAAAATGTGGTCTTTCTTGACTTCCACGAATTGACTTAGTAAATAGGTCAGGCTAGGCAAGTGACACGACGCAGCTTCTTTAAGTGACAAAAGGCAATCTAAAATTGAACGACGTATTGTACTTTCAGCACTTCATTATACTTTGGAGCTCTATTGAGTCTATGTTGAAAATAAGGTATCATTTGAAGTAGTTTAATATCATTTGACTGTAAAGGACCATCCCATGAAAGTCCTCTGACGGCAAATCGAAATTCATCGGCTAGATCGTTGTCAGACAAAGAATTATTAGCACCATCAACAGATAAAACAGATATTGGATTATTTCTTTCATCAATAGCTGCGCTAAGTTCAACCCCATCATCGGCGATATCTCTATAACAAATATTCAGCATGCTCCTGCTGTACTTCATCGGTCAACTCACGCTCAGTATTTAACAAATAAATGGCTCTGCTCTGCATATTTTTCTCTTGCATGAAGATAGCATATATCTATCAGTGAAAAGTGATAGGGGAGTCCAGCACCCCATACGCGGTTGTTAGGTTAAAAAAGCCCAGCTTTGAATTTGATTTAATATCAAAAAAATTTATATGTCCTATGAAGTTACGTTTGGGGTCAAAATAAACTCCGAGATCATTCCTCTATATCTCTGTCTGTCTGTCCTGGAGACGTATGGCGAAACGTTTCGACGGATTTCCTTCAGAATTCTTGCATAAAGTTTAAATAACAGTACCAGTAGGTACATAAATAAATTTGTTGCTCTCTAATATCCAGTAAAAGGGGAGCGAAATTAGCGTTAAAGGTTATATCCGAGATGTCCGTAAGGTCATCAAAGAAATGCTTGCCCAGTACATGATATCTGGGAGATTGTTTTACTCTCGTTAACGCCCAAATAACTGCGACAAAAAGACATCTCATATGCAGAGGAGTTGTGCACTTATAATATATATAATCTTCCTCGAAACAGAGCCCCTGAAAGAAAAACAAGTTGAAATATTTTTAATTCTATTGGACCAACGGGTCTTGAGCTATCGTGTCTTCCGATTTAAAAATTTCCACAAAGGGACATGTGAGGTTTCATCAAAAAATCTTTTCTTAAATTGCGTCTACAGAGTTATGGGCAATCTTCCAGGTTTCATAAGTATACCATTAGCATCTTAGGCTAGGCACTCAGCAGAGTCAGTCAGTGGCAAATCACCAGTGTAGCTCATGGAAAGGGAGCCGCGTCGCCCAGTATTCAATAAAACTTCCTTATTAAAAAGGTAAGAGGTGCATTCCGATACTGACACAATGTGGCTTTTTACAAACGTGCAAAGTTTTAAGTTAGTACCACCGAAATGAGGGGCCTTTAAAACTACCCGTAGTAGTAGTTCATAGTTTCTAGTAAATCAGACAAAAAATGTGTTTCCTTGCTGTCTACCCCTAAGATACGTGCAATTAGGACAAAATTAAAATATCCTCAATTACCTACGGATCCAATTATTTTCCATTATTTATCATCATGTCAAATGCATATTATATTTTCTTTTAACATGTAATCCCCTCAAAATAATAAGGGAGTAAAATTGAAAAAAAAAGTCTCAGTGTTCGTGAGTTATCGTGCTATGCAAAGTTACATTCACAAAACTGGCAGCTCTGTCGAGAACGCACTTCGATTGAGAAGTTTTAAATCTATTTGCTAGGTGGCAGCGGTTTTCTAGGTTTATCCTCCGTCGGTTGGCAATCGTGGAGTTGATGTTTACTTATTTACTTAACGGGCTCCCGACCCGTGAAGAGTCCCAGCCTGAGACACGGCAGCCTTTCATCCTGTGCGATCCCGAGCACGCTGCTTCCAGTTGTCCAGACCAACAGCTCTGGTATCTTGGTCTTTAAAATGAAGGTTCGGTCTTCCTTGTCGTCTCGAACCTGGGGGCTGGGATTCGAAGATCCTCTTGGCTGGAGCGTTGTTGTCCATTCGCTCGATGTGGCCGAGCCAATGGAGTCGACGAGTTTTGGCTTTTCGGACTACATCCACATCTTGGTACAGCTCATAGAGTTCGCGGTTGTATCATCTCCTCCATTCGCCCTCCTCGCATACAGGACCAAATATCCGTCGAAGGATTTTTCTTTCCAAGGAGCTTAGGACTAACTCAACTTTCCTGCTTATCGTCCATTCGGCGCCGTATAGCAGAACTGGCAGGATAAGGGTTCTGTAGAGCATGCACTTTGTCCTTCCAGTTAGGAGTTTTGAACCCATTTGTTTTGCCAAACCGAAGTAGCAGCGGCTTCCTAGGGCAATTCTTCGACGATTCTCCACTAACAATAAGATGTCATTTGTGGAGTTGATGTTTACCCCGAGGTAGATGAACTCCTTATCTACCTCGAAGTTGCTGCTATCAACAGTGACATTTTGTCCTAGTCGGTGGACAGATGATTGTTTGTTTGTTGATAGCATATATTTAGTCTTGTCCTCATTCACTTCAAGGCCAACTCGTTTCGCCTGTTCTTCAATAGCCGTGAAAGCCTCTATCACGGCACGCTGGGATCGACCGATGATATCTATATCGTCCGCATACCCCAGCAGTTGGACTGATCTGTTGAAGATAGTGCCTTCCGTGTTGACACCTGCCCTGCGCACTATCTGCTCAAAAACAAGATTGAAGAAATCACGCGACAGCGCATCTCCTTGCCGGAATCCGGGAGATGTTTGAAAGAGTTCAGATGAGCTGCTGCCAAACTGCACATTGCACCGCGTGTTTTCTAATGTCATGCGACACATCTGGTTCAGTTTTGACGGGATCCCGAATTCGCCCATCGCCACAAAAAGCTCCTGACGATGAATGCTGTCATATTCTGCTTTAAAGTCGATGAAGAGATGGTGTGTCTCGACTTGAAACTCGTTGGTCTTTTCCAGGATTTGCCTTAGTGTGAAGATTTGGCCGGAAGCCACTCTGGTACGTGCCGGTTAGTGTGGTGCAGAAAGGTGCACAATACGTTGGATAGGATCTTATTTGCATGCGATGATGTACCTCGAAGGTATGGCCGGTCCTAGACGGTGGAAAGATGTTAGAATATGTTTTACATACACACGTCTTTACTAATTCCCAAGATTTTATTATAATTACAAAACGTAATTAAATTCCACCATTTTATCTAATCAAGCAAAAGTTCAAAAGGATTCTACTAAATGCCTAAATTAAATGTACTTATGCATGTATTTTTTTTTTTTTATTTCCATTGTCAAGATGAAAATCTTGATTTGTTTTTCTCTCAACAATATGTCAAACCCTCAGCATTAAAGATATTTTTTTTCGATAATAAAAGAATTTTTCATTATTCATTACGTATACCGTAGCGCCGAGCAGCAACAGCTTCTTGGGGTACACATTTACTCACAAATATTGCAATTGCCAATATATGCTCCATGTACCTACTCGCACTGGCAATATGTCAAAGTGTATCCTTGAAACTGTCAAGTTGATCTCTTTTGCAAAATTTCACATTACATACTTAACTTTTAACACACAAAAAAAAAAAAAAAAAAATAAGAGGAAAACATCGACTGAAATAAATATTCGTACTTTTTAAAAACATTACTCGTAGGTATTCCCCAGTCGAGTGTAAGTACGTTTATGTCAACGTCGTTTCGCAAGGACATTGCAAATGCGAATACGAATCGCAGGAAGTGCGAGAAGCATCCTTCTTCTTCTTCTCAGTCAGTCAGTCAGTACGGTTACAAAAAAAGAAATATATATAAAATGTCGGATATTTGAAATTATTCTCTCTTTGAATTACAGATCTGCGACATTGACGATGACAGCTCTAAGAGGGCGGCGCACAAGACTACAAGCTACAAGCTCAAGCAACAGCACAACACCACATCTCTCACATTTTATAATACACCACAAGATACAGCGGAAAAAAGTGATTAATGTTTCCTCAGTGACTTTGCATATCTTGTAATGTCAATTAGGTTTCGGGTTGACATTTTATGGTTATGAATAAAAATCTCTTTCTTTAGTAGAAAAACGAAAACCAAAAAATGAAAGCTCCCCACGCTAAAGTGGGTATTTCAGGCGTGGGCCTTTGATAATATCAATAAAATGTTCATCAAAATTTTTATTGCACACAATTTGAGGGGACAATAAATACATACATATGTACATGGGAGAGGCGTAAATATCCCTTCGTGTGCAAAGCTGTCGATAGCGCTGAGATGCCCGAAACCGAGGGGATATTGCAAAAATATAACGATGATAAAAGTAAGACCTTTCGATTGGTTTTTATTGCATGATTTATATGTATCTTTGTAATTGCATGCGAGAGCAAACAGTGTGCAATGATTCGTTGTAAGTTATTGGCACGTAAAACTGAGATGATATGGACCAGACCAGTCGGCTGCCAGTTTCATCTTCAATATCTCTTGGGAATGATGATTTTGGGAGTGATTTTGGGAGTGATTCCTTCGAAGCGCACATAAATTCCATTTAAAAGTGAAATCGATAGCACGTACCGACGACGACAAGTGGCCACTCATTGCAGCGATGCGAAATGATTGAATATGACATCGTTCATTTTGACCAGTTTAAGTTGTTACCATGGGGATCGGTTCTTTGACAGGTGACATGAACTATGAAATTGATAACTCAATTAGTATTAGTGACAGATGCCATCGGCATGTGCTTCAGCTCGAATGTATCCCAGCGCTGTCTTTCATGGATAAAATTTATTTAAACGAAAACAATTAAGTCGACAAGTAATGTCAATGAAATTCCGATCAGTTCAAGTTCCTTTAAGGACTGCCACATTTGACGTACAGAGGTGCCAAATGACTTAAAATGATTTCATACGAACTTTTGCTTAACATAATTTGGTTATATTAAGTAACTTTGGTAGTTTAGACACTGTAAAGGGAGGAGTTTTTTTTTAGAGGTATGGAAAGATGATTATTTTAAATTGACATAAAATTCTGATTTCCGGTATATGACCGCCACGGCTGGCTCGAACGTAGTCTAATCTGGAGGTCCAATTTTCGATGACTTTTTCAAACATTTGTGGACGTAGATATATCGTGGCGAATGGTATCCTCCAAGTAGTCAATCATTTCGGGCTTACCGGCGTAGACTAGTGACCTTACATATTCCCACAGAAAATAGTCATATGGTCATATATAAATCGCACGATCTTGGAGGCCAATTCACGGGTCCGTAACGTTTGCGGGGTTTTTTTTTTTTGTCGGAGGTTGCTACTATCCAACACAACTACAGGTCCATTGTACTATTATTCAGACACCTTACATTAATGTACTTAGTTTTCCCATCTTTCGAAGAAAAGCGAGAAGGAGCTTCAGTGACAAAGAGCTTAGATATTCGGCACTCACCACGTCAGCCCCGAAGATACGCCACTTGAAGCGAGCACAGGCCGGACAACTGCAGAGAAAGTGTTCTGCTGTGTCATCCTCCTCACCGCAAGCAGGGCAGGTAGTAGTGTCGCTTAAGCCCAACACATTTAAGTGTTAGGAAAAGCTTGGTGGCCCGAAAGAACGCCTACAAGCAGCCTACAGTCGATTCTCCTCAGAGATAGAAGAAAAGATGCTGACCTTTTGCAAATGTGCGGGCGCAGTAGATTGGTCTGTCTACATCCACCGCAATCGCGCCACCGAACCTTGTGTTCACGAGAAACCCAAGAATCGATAGACGACATGACTAAAGATGCAAGCAGACCCAACACAGGTTCGGGTCCAGAGAAAACTTCTTCTGAACCTCGCCTAGCTTGACTGTAACTGCAAATGCAAATGCCTCTAGCCATTGGATGGCAAAAATATCAGCTTGGAAAACAGATGCATGTTTACCCAAGGGGTAAAGTCGTATATCATTGCATTCCATAAAGACTCCAGCACCAGAACCCGTCCGGTTTTGGAGCCATCCGTGAAAATACGATGGCATTCAATCCATGGTTCAGAGTCTGGCCGAAGCCATTCTGTTACCTGTGGAAAGTTGACGTGGTTGTTTTTTTGCAGAAGGATTTCTGGTGTCATTGCATCAGACGGCATATCCATAAGACATGGGTCAAAGGATAATTCTCGAGCCAAGATCCACCTCCCTTTAAGCGATAGATGGTTTTTAGCTTACACCCAACGATATATAAATCGAGTTGGGAAGATTCATCAAAGCATCTAGAGCATAGCCCGGCGTGCTAGGGAAGGCCCCTGTGCAGCCGAGACAAGCCGTTCTTTGGAGTTTGGCAAAAGAAGCAGTAACACGCTTCCGCGAAAGCCTGTTCCACCAAACAACCGATGCGTACGAGAGGAGCGTTCTAATCATGGCCGTATAGATCCAAAGGACCCGTTTCGGAGACAAGCCGCATGTCTTACCAAAACCGCCTTTACACTGCCAAAAAGCCGACAGCGCTTTATCGGTTTTCGATTCGACGTTTGCGGTCACCAAACGTTTCTATCAATAAATCAATTGTGGCACGAGCTATATGACATGTTGCGCCGTCTTGTTAAAACCACAGCTCCTGCACATGATGGTTGTTTAATTGATGAACAAGGCCAACGTCGTTTTTGAAGAAGGACGTACCAATTATTCCACGAACCCATAAAGCAAACCAAACAGTCAGTTTTGTGGATGTAACGGTGTCTCAACATACGCCAATCTTGTTTTGGGCCCATTCACCGAATCTACGCTTTGCTAGGTGGCCCTGTGGCTTCAATTCTTGCATGTGTTGGATTTTGTTCAGCAAAATCTTCCATAAAGTGGATGGACACATATCCAATTCCTGTGCACAATGGCGGATAGGCTGATTCGGGTCTTCCTCTACACAACGCTCTACTTCTTCTGCACGCACTGTACGACGTTTCGGTGGATGCGTATTATCATTTAGAATAAATGTGGTGCGAAAACGCTCAATAGTTCCATAAATCACTTGACAGCTGAAAAAATGGCCGCCAGTTGAAATAGTGTTGCCAACTTAATGTTCTATACCTCTAAAAAAAATACCCTTTATAAATACGAATATCTCTGTAGCACCGTCACAACAAATGAGGTTTGTCGTAAGGTTCGACTTAAGGTAAAATGTAACATCGACGACGGTGCATCAATTCTTTACACGACATAAGAAAATCCTAATACGTAACCCCCGCGTGACGAAAGACGTTACACATCAGCGGTGCATCGTTGTTTTTTTGATGTTCCAATGAATATGCTGATCTTCTAAAGATGACGTAACCCAACAGGAACGATTCGCAAAATCTGAATAATAGATACATACCACATACCTACTTCAATGTCCTACAACTGCTCTTCCTGTGGGACAACCATTCTGCTTTCTTCCACGTTCAATTCTTCAAAGTTCTATTAAGAAACTCGTCACAAACTGGTTTACTGTGCTCCATGTTTCATTAGAGCGAATCATTTCTCCATTTGGGGCAGGTAGACGTTCTCTAAAACCGTGGGCATTGGGAGATAACATGTACCGCACTTTCATCTTCTGATTCAGATAACATAAGCAGATTGGTGACGAATCATTGTAGAAACTTTGGAAATACTTTCAGTATTTTATAGTTATATTTTTGGGATATTTTGGTTGGTCCATCTTCCCTTGGTGATGTTTTCCCAGCGATTTTGCCATTTCTCCATTGAAACTGGGCTTTCTTCTTTTTGGATTTGACTCCATTTTGTCGATTAGCAAGCTTTTCCATCTTCGCTCACTTCCTTACGTCACCTATTGAAATGTCGATTGGCAGCATGTCAGCTAAGACGCTCTGAAACATTTCTAAAGCCGGAGATAGTCCACAAAGCGCATTATTTATATATTCACACGGATATGCTGTGCTATCCACTTTAGACAGCAATAAACTGCGACTTAAATTTGGTCCTCCGATTTTCGTTAGCGCGTCGATTGTATGAACGAAGCATTTTCGCCAACGTTAGGTGTGTTTCAATATAAGCATAAACTATTAGCAAACCGCCAGGAGCATGCGCACAGCGCAGTCTAGTTTTGCCTTTCCAACACGATTATAAACGCAAAACTCAAACTATGTTAAGGCTGTTCCAACACGCTTTCAACCAATCATCAAACTAGTTTCTAATAGTTAGAATAGTCAGAGGATGGACATAATCTACAGAAAAAATCATTCCAGAGTATGGTCTACCTACAATGTTTAATGTGGGTGCAGTGGCTTAGTGGTTAAATGCGTTGGACCACTAAGCGAGAGGTCGCCGGTTCAAATCCCGACCTGTACCACCTGCAAGTTTTTATTCGCTGCCCCACCTCTTGCGAACGTCTGACAAACATCCAAGAGTAAGAAATGCCATGAGAAGCTTCTCAAAAATAAATTGTCGTTCGGAATCGGCATTAAACTGTAGGGTCCCTTCCATTCGTGTCAAAAAATATAACTTCGCACACACAATGGTTGGAGAAGCTAAGCTTTAGGTCCTGTATGGGCCGTTTACGCCTAATATTTATTTATTATTTTACAATATTTAACCCAGTTACCGATGATTTGATAACAACATTCAGTTTGGGACATTTCCCAAATATGTCCTTGGAACTTTGAAAAAGGTCATTAAAACCTTAAAAAAGGTCATCGGAATAAAATTTCCTTTGATTCGTTACGTTTTGAATTTTCCAAATCTACATCCATTTTCAGGACTTCAGGGTACTCAACCACACACGATTGAGTGGTAAATAATTCTTAACTTTCAAAGTGAATAACACTTACTTTCAACAAAAAATACAACCTAGTCAGAAACTAGTCCAGTCCCAGGTAGCTTATTGCGGTGATAAGAAATGCTTCGGCTTACTGCTCTGATTCCAAAAATCCTGTTCTACTTGGAGGCATTGGCAACCTGAGAACCAGAGATGACAGGCAGGTTCATTCTTGCAACAGCATTATTCGCTGAATTGAAGACATATCACAATACTCCTTGCAAGGATGACATATTAACAATAATCTTCCAAGTCCAAGTTGGAGTCGTCCCCATTGTCCTAATTGGCCTTAGGTAGTCTTTGCATCTTCCAACTTGTGACGTGCCTCTGGAAGCAGTAACTCTTAGGCTGCACGCCCAGTAAAGCGAGAAACCGATGCGATGCGAGAAGCGTTTACATGCGATAAAACTGTTTACATGGCTTTTAATGCAGGTCGCCCTCTCGCTTAACTGTGAGCGCAACCTTAGGTCAATATAACAAATCGAGCTCATTATCGTTGAAACTCTTTAGTGCCATCTTAACCGCACAAGTTGGGTGTGGGACATTATATAACGCACCTTCAACCTTATTCTGAAACGCTGCCAGTTTTCATTCTTTTTCTTTGAGTGACTTTTGTATTCGCTATTGGTTAGTCGGAAGCGAATAAAAATATTCATAAGTCTTAAAAAAGGCTATGGCAATAAACTAAATAGGTGGTTACGCTTGGTTTTCCTGCCTTGAGAATGAACAGTACCCCAAGTTTTATAGCCGCGTTTAAGGATACTTAGTTTTTAGACACTTTGACTGCTAAAACTTTCCTTAGTGCGGCAGAATCAATTGTGTTTTTACTTTGTCGCTATGGAATAGCTTTGAAATTTCTCTAACTAGTCTTGTCCCAGTCCGTTGGAGAATTTTTGACTGGTGCTACATTGGACAAAGCTCTAACTTTTTGTCCAATGTTCTTTCTTCTAAAATAAATAATAAATAAATATTAGGCATAAACATACAGGACCCAAAGCCTAGCTTCATCAACCACTGTGTGTGCGAAGATATATTTTTGACACGAATGGAAAGGACCCTACAGTTTAATGCCGATTCCGAACGGCAATTAATTTTTCGAGAAGCTTCTTACGGCATTTCTTACTCTTGGATGTTTGGCAGACGTTCGCAAGAGGTGGGGTTCCGAATAAAAACTTGCAGGTGGTAAGGTCGGGATTTGAACCAACGACCTCTCGCTTAGTGGTCCAACGAACTTAACCACGAAGTCACTGGTAAGCGTAAGCGAACGAAATTTTTTGTGATTTGCTTTTTCTATAAACAATCAAATATACCAATGTCCATCGCTAAGAACAAAACTTAGTATTAGTATAGTTTAGCTTTTAGAGTTCATTTACCTGTGAGTAAATATCAACCACACGAATAGCCTAGTTGTGATCCGGTGAAGAATTTCCTTAGAAAGATCAATTCGGAACTCTTGAATGAAAAGTTAAATTGCAAATACTCAGTTACTTTTCTGTCACGCCGCCAAATTCACGACGATAAGCGGGAAAGTCTAGTTTATAGTAAGATTTTTCGAAATAAAAATTCTACTACATGATCCTGGGCCAAAACCGGATGTATCTGTCTCAAGATGTGTGTGCAGGCTCAGTCACATGGTCCACTTCGCATGGACGATAATGCTTCAGACAAGACGAACTTTAAATACCAGCCAACAGGTTCTAGACGACTCTAGTTGATAGGTGGCGTGAGTTCATTTTATCGGTTGGAGACTTAATCTGCCATGTTCCAAAACCACTACTATTTCCACATGAATTGAATAAAGTTTATTCAATTTATAATCATGCATTTTCGTGAGTTATTATGTAACATCGATTAAGGTTGCAGTCGATATACATTTACCACTCAATGCTTTTGAAACATTATAAGGGTATCACCCGCTTTAACAGCGTTCGCCACTATTCAATATTTAGTATCCAAAAAAAAAAAGGAAATTTATTTAACCAGTGAGGAGTGAGCTAATGAAATCTGCACATACTGCAGTTTTTATACCTCGAATACCTTTTACGACATCCTACCAAGATCTTAAAGAAGTATTGGTGATGTAACATTTTATTGGGTAATTAAAATCACAATTCCATGTTAACATTTTTTTAGCAGTTCAAGTCCATCTGGGTACCTTTCCTCGAACTTAAAAACACCTGGAAATAGACCAAAAGAAAAACCGCTGGTATGTGCTCAAGCTGGCGCTCTCTTAGAACCAATCCGATTTTTGCACAAATCTGAGAAGGTTTGCCCATATCCTCCAGCTCATCTTAAAAGTATCTGCCGAGGGTCGTAAGCCTTATGCTATTTAAAGCAGGGCATTCGCAAAGCAGGTGACGAACAGATGCAATAGTCGTTATGCAGTATGCCCAACCGTTCCGCATGAAGGCCCACAGCGCAGTGACCCGTAAGGACTCCCGTGAGTACTCAAGTACTCGGATATCCTTGCGGTTTAACCCGATTATGAAGTTTAATTTCCTTTTGTTGATAGCTGGCCATAGCTCTTTTGTATGTCTGCACGTGTCAAGGTGGGTCCAACGTAGGTTAATTCTACCCAAGGATGTCGGTGTCGTTTTTACGTGCGATTGTATTTATTATATATTATTAATAACGCCGGTTCTTACAGATTCAAGTGCCAATGATGTATTCATTTCTGACCCTGATCTTGCAAGCTTATCCGCTTCCTCATTTCCCGGGATATCAGTGTGCCCTGGCACCCAGCATATGGTTGCTGTGTTGACAGCTGGCAGCTTGTCTAATGACTTTCTGCATTGGCTTCTAGATAGATTCTACATGGCTTTTATGGCAGCTTGACCGTCACAGTAGATGGTGATCGTCCTATCGGCAAGCTCGTGCCTTCTGAAAGACGCTACAGTCGTCGTTTATTATGAAGGATTTGCTTAATCCTAGGGGTTCACAGAAGATCCCTGCGCCTATGCCGATATCCATTTTTGAACCCTCGGTATAGATGGCGATCTCTTCCTTTTCAGTGACTACATTCTTATTTCATTCACTGCTTTCTGGTATTGAATCCCCTGCTGAAGGTGAATGTCGAGGGTGGATAGTCTGTTGTTGATGTGCTTGTAGAGGAGCACCATTTGAGTTCTACAGAGGCGTGCCCGTAAGGTCTCCTGGACCAGAGTCCACACTCTCTAAGTCTGACGGGCGTTTGAGCCGCCTTGCTGCTGCAGTAGATGCAGACCTGAAGTGGGTGTCGTCCTTAGGGACCCTGTTATACCCATGCAAGCCGCTCTTTGGACTTTGGTGAGGTTTAAAAGAAGATATCTCTTTTCGAGGGCTTTCCACCAAACAACTGCGCCCTATGCCAGGATGGGTCTTATAACCGTTGTGTATAACCAGTGTACCATTTGCTGCCGAATGTTCTGCGACAGGCATATAATGCCACGTAAGCCCGTTCAACACGGTCGTCTACATTCTCTCTTCAGTTATTTTTGGAGTATAAAATAACGCCCAGATATCTTGCTGGACTAGCCATCTATAGATTAATTCCTCCCATTTTGTGTGCTTTGAATGTTGGAATGATCCTTTTCCTAGTAAACAGCAGGACTTCTGTCTTGGATGGGTTGACTCCCAGCCCTCGGTCCGCGACTTTATATAACTTTAGTTGGGGTGATGGTAGACCACACTACTGAACCAACTTCTTACCATCTCAGCTTTAGGAATATCTATCTCCTTGAGAATTTTTTTGTAACTGAAAAGCACTGACGTACAGGTGGCCAGGTTGGTTTTTCGAATAGAGATAAAAATTACATTTTGTGGTCAAATCTGGCAACTCTAATGTCATTTATGTTCAGTTTGGCTAACCATTTCATAGTGAACAGGTTGACAAATGAACAACGCTTGCAAATCGTGCAAAATTATTTCGAAAATAATGGTTCAGTTCGCGAAGTTTACCGCAAGCTCTGTTCGAAGTTTACCGCAAGCTATTTTATGGTCGACATAATCGTCCATCAGAGCAATTAATTCGCTTCACCATGGATCGTTTTCGCACTACGTTTACTCTATATGATAATACGCATCCACAAAGACGTCAAACAGTGCTCACCGCAAAGTGTTGAAGAAGAACGGAATGAATCGATTCGCCACCGTGCACAGCAATTGGAGCTTTGTCCATCAACTATATGGAAGATTTTGCGCAAAGATCTCTTCTTACGACCTTACAAGATCCAGCTTGTGCAAGAAGTAAAGCCGCGAGACAATGCAATGCGTCGTGATTTTGGTGTATGGGCCGAAAATGAGATTGATATCGATGCTGATTTTCATCGCAAAATTTTGTTCAGTGATGAGGCTCATTTTGGGTTGAATGGCTACGTCAGGAGTGGAGTGAAGGGAATCCATATGAGACCCTTGAAACGCCATTACATCCACAAAAACTGACTGTTTGGTGTGCTCTATGGGCTGATGGAGTCATTGGGCTATAGTTCTTCTGAAATGATGCTGGAGAGTCAGTTACCTTTAATGAAGACCGGTATAGAGCCATAATAACAGACTATTTTGTTCCCGAATTGGATGGCATGAATGTGGATGAGATGTGGTTCCAACAAGACGGCGCTACATGCCACACAGCGCACGTCACAATCGATTTATTGAAGGAAACATTCGAAGAGCGCATAATTTCGCGGAATGGACCGGTCAATTGGCCACTAAGATCGTGTGATTTCACACCATTGGATTATTTTCTTTAGGGATATGTGAAGTCGCTCGCCTACGCCAACAACCCAGAAACGTTAGGGGACTTGGGAGCAAACATTCGTGGCGTTATTGCCGACATACAGCCCCAAATGCTTGAAAAGTGGTTGAAAATTGGACCTCTGACTTGTCATTATTCGAACCAGCCGCGTTAATGTCATAAAATTATCCTTCCGATAAAGCCAAACTGATGGACTTTAAAACTATTTTCTTGTGTTTTATTTCAATTCGAAGTTCTAGACCTCTAAAAAAAACACCCTTTACTAGGTGTTAGTATTTACAAGCTAATGAATGACTATTTCTCCGACCACCACTGTATGTGCAGAAATGTTAAGTCCCCTCTTGATTGGATTGATGATACGAATTTAATTACTTTATTTTATTGTCCTTCACTGCATCTATTTTTGCTCTCCATGAAAACGCGAACGATTTCTCTGACCCCATGAGAACCTTTGCTACAGCAAAATATTCTCGAATGAGTGATTATACATACATATTTTGTTTTTGTGATATCAAACGTCAAAGTTATCTCCCAGAAGTAAAGCATCCATCCATGGACTACATAATTAGCTTATCTGCATCACAAATCTTCCTCTCATAAAAGAAACAAACAGCTTTTTTTTTTTATTTCATATAACCGCCAATCTTCTTGCCACTTGAATCAGCCATAATAAAAAAAAAATGAAACTCCATGAATAGACAAAATTATGCCAGTCCTAAGAATACAAATTTGTATACAAGCATGTCCTTGTTAAAGGTGAGGGTACCTACTGTCTAACAGAACAGTCACTTTTAAAGTCAAAGCAAAAAAAAATATCCCAACGAAACTCATTAAATCCTCAAGAAGCCCTAATTTCGTGGTTTCACTTCTCTATCACCGACAAAGTTTGTTATGACACGAAAAATGCTTCATAAAGTCCTCATGAAACACTTGAACTAGGTAGGTACATACTCCCTAGATGACTTTTTGTGCGAGAAAAAAAAAAAAAAAAAAGAATTACTTGTCCGAGAGGTTTATTGAAGTAAAAGCCCTTCAAAAAAAAATTGTGTAAATGTTTTTTAGGAAACTCGACACTCTCGCGCCCTGTAGCAGCGTATCGACACAGTGCTTATTGGAATTACGTTAATTATACCAGCAGGAGCACCCACCGGGGGGGAAGAACTGTCAACTCTTTTCTACAAACATATAAAACACCAGCACACCAGAGTTACACTGGTGTGCCTACTTCATTCGCGTCAACAGAAAGGCAAACAACAACCGCGAACCCAATCATTGCTCCCACTTATGCCGAAGGGAAAGTGGGCACTCGAAAATGTTTGGGTGGTCCTTTCGTGTCCCATTTGCTTGCGATTTTTTTGTCGTCTTCTATTTTTAATGTAATTAAGTACAACGAAGCAAAAAATTAGAAATGACGAAAGGAAGAGACAAAAAATAAAATGGGGTTAAGGTTGATGGCAGGGAAAATATTAGAGACGGGTCCCTAAGCTTCCGTTAACATTAATTTTCCTTTTCAGCGAAATTTGTTCTCTGTAATCCTCAGGAAGATCTCTTTATTTTCATTTTCCTATTTATAACTTTCTCGTTGGGACACATTAATTGGAGGTGTTATAAAGGGAAATGTATTGCAGTCGTCCTAAGTCGTCCTTTAAATAAGTCTTTAAATGTAAAAATGTTTTGCATTGTACTGGGGAAGGGGTCACTCGAAGACAACAGGATTTAAGAGCGGGCTTTCTGAACTAGCATAGCTTACATCGGAGTCTTAACTGTCGAACTTTTAAGTGCTTTTGGGAAAGCACTCTCATAGCGGAAAAGATATGTTGTCTGATTCTGGCCAAAGTCAATGTGTGACTCCATTTCATAACCTTCCAGACAGCAATCATCCCAAAGGCCAGATCTTTTAACTATATTCGTTTTGAGACACCCGTTGCGAGGGGCCTCTTAAGAAACTTAAGTTACGCCTCATTAGTCCGGGCATCTTTTAAAATTTGGTTAATTTTAGACCGTCAATCAAGAGCTTCAAAAACCAGGCAGATCATGGCACGTTCAGTCATTTTACTTTTGTGGACAGATGAGTATGGTTGTGGGCCAGAAAAGGCTGATAATGAGCCCTGCATGGATACCTGTTCCTCCAGAGCGGAATTTTATATTTTGTTTGTCCTAAAAAGGATGTTTGCAGCAGTTGCAATCGGGAAGATGTATGCTTCAAGGAAGTTATTTGTCTTTCTAAGAATTCAGATAATTTTAGTTGATAATTACTAGAGCAGACTTCGGCTCCAGAGAAACCCCTCATGAGGAACCTTTCACTCGGTCTATGGCCGATCCACCAAAAGCTGTTCCATCAAAGTAGATCACGAAGATCTGTAGATTGAGCTCATAGAATCAACAACTCCCTATGGCCAAACATGTTGTCCAGAAGCGCTCTAAACCTTTTATCTCTGGTCACTTGTTGAATTGTGATATTTTTATATTAAGATCAACTTTGGAACTTGCCGGTCTTCTGTCTCCACATAGGGGGTCATCGCTGTAGCTCCGAAAGACTCTATCTATTTATTTATCACAGATCAGAGCTAATGGAATACGAGGTGTTACGGAGCTCAGACGCAGCTTACGCAACCAAATATTCCTGAGGTCAATGACCTCGTTACACTGCCATTAGGTACCTGCGAAAAGAAAAATAAAGGAGGTCAACACCCAAATAAATACAAACTATATCTCACAAAAATGCTTTATCCGGCCAAGCAATTGACCCATTGCAACTGCACTGGACAGGTAAACACTATCGATGAGATAATAAACAAAAAAAACCTTACCTGCTGCAAATGTGGAATGCAGAAATTAATTCATTCGCGCTGCCGCGAACGCATGGTATGACGGGTTGGTGTTTTCAAACCCTAATCCTACCACACGGATGGGATGCCCCTGCTTCCACAATATAACATCCTGAACACAAAAAAAAAATATATAAAATATAATACATAATATACAGAAGAATAAAGATATTTATTTTAAATAAAAAGAAAAAATATATACTTACCAAGAATAACCACAAATCACTTTAAATGTCATTTGCACTTCCGTTGCACCGTGGGTATAATATTGCTCGCCCACTCGCACGCGCGAAGTGCTACCAAACTTTGTAGAGCTGGTGGGGAGAGAAATTATGTATAGATGCAATTATAGGAAATAGATTTGTATGATAGGCAGTTAGATTTAAAAAAAAATAATTTTTGAGATATAAAAGTGAATTAAAAAGTGCAATATAAAGGGTGATTTTTTAGCTGGTTTGGTTTTGGCAACACTGGTTTTGACAGCTGACGTGTGTTTAGTACCTTGTGTCACTGTCAAACAGCTTCAGTTTGGTTTGCAATTTAACCATGGATCGTCTTACAAATGAACAACGCTTGCAAATTATTGAATTTTACTATCAAAATTCGTGCTCGGTTCGAAATGTTCATCGCGCGCTGCTTCCATTTTATGATCGGCATTCTCGACCTTCTGAGCAGTCTATTCGGAAGATTGTGACCAAATTTCGCACCAAATTTACTTTGTTGGACATTAAACCACCAACACGTTTACGTACTGTGCGTATTGAAGAAAATATTGCGGCCGTATCAGCTAGTGTGACAGAAGACCGCGAAATGTCGATTCGGCGCCGTTCCCAGCAGTTAGGCCTTTGTTACAGCACTACGTGGAAAATTTTGCGGAAGGATTTGGGCGTAAAGCCTTTTAAGATACAGCTGGTGCAAGAACTAAAGCCAGCCGACCTACCACAACGCCGAATTTTTGGTGAATGGGCTCTTGGAAAGCTGGCCGAGGATCCGCTTTTTTATCGAAAAATTGTGTTCAGCGATGAGGCTCATTTTTGGTTGAATGGGTACGTAAATAAGCAAAATTGCCGCATTTGGAGTGAAGATCAGCCAGAAGCATTGCAACAGCTACCAATGCATCCCGAAAAAGCCACTGTTTGGTGCGGTTTATGGGCCGGCGGCATTATTGGGCCATATTTCTTCAAAGATGATGCGAATCGCAGCGTTACTGTCAATGGTGAACGCTACCGAGCGATGATCACAAACTTTTTTTTGCCCGAAATGGAAGTTCTTGACTTGCATGATATGTGGTTTCAACAAGACGGTGCCACATGCCACACAGCACGCGAAACAATGGCGCAATTGCGAGGCGAGTTTGGTGAACAGTTAATTTCACGTTTCGGGCCGGTCAATTGGCCGCCTAGATCGTGCGATTTGACACCATTAGATTATTTTTTGTGGGGGTATGCCAAGGCTAATGTGTATAGGGACAAGCCCGCTTCGATTGACGCACTGGAAGCCAACATCCATGCCTTCATTCGTGAGATACCGGCCGATATGTGTGAAAGAGTATGCCAAAATTGGACTCAGCGGATGGGCTACCTGAGACGCAGCCGCGGTCAACATTTGCATGAAATTATCTTTAAACATTAAATTGCAAGGTTCAAACTATCGATTCAAATAAATATTTCATTCATTTTTTCGAATTTTTTGTGTTTTTTTTTTAAAAAAAGTTCTAAACCTCTTAAAAAATCACCCTATACAAAGCCCTGCCACAGTACGTCAGCAAAGCATAGGGAATGTCGGCCTTCGCCAGTGTTATCTCCAATCGAGGCCCCAGACCACTACAAAGGTCATCTAAGTGACTCAGCAGCTCGGGGCTCCCCTGAACAAAACATGGGGATGGGGGATATTCCCCCCCGCAGACCTACATATAGCGAACAGCAAAAGAAAAAGTGAATTCAGTGAATTTGTTTTTAGTATTAGTTCTTTTAGTTTTAATAAGTTTTTTTTGAATTTTCTTGAATTTTTTTTTGGATTTTTTTAATTTTGAAGTTAAATTAAATAAGTGTAAGGATATAGTGGTGTAGTGAGTGCAAGTGTTAGCGGGAGAGAAAAGGCAGAAAAAGTCATAATTTACAGATTTCATCGCTCCAAGTGCTGCCGGCAGGACGACGAGGAACGACGCTTACAAAACCGTGAGTTTTTTTTATCCTTTTCTTTTACATAAAGGGCAGAGAAAGTCGCCCATATATATATAAAATAACTTAAGGGTAGGCGCACCACACAGCAACACCGGTATTTGATAGTTAGAGTGTTTATTGATTACTTGCATCTGACTTTCCGGCCTCTCTCCGTGGTAGGGCAACCTACCGGAGGTTGTTGAGTTTCTCTTCATTTTCTCTTTCCTTTCATTAATTCGTCTATCCGAGGTCTGCAATTTTTAGTCCTGCTCCTATCTATCTTCCTTTTTTTTGCTTAGGCACGATTTTTTTTAGTTGTTGAGCAGGTGGTTTAATGCGAGGGGGACAAGAACTACCCCGTCCGACGAGCGATAGCCGTGCAACCGCGAGCGTGCCACCGTCGTCCTCCATTACTCCGAAGGTACCCCTGTGGCTCAACCTAGACAACAGTAGCCAGTATTGACATCATTGGTCGCTTCCGAAATGCGACGGTTTTTGAAGAGCAAGCGAAACTAGTTAATCTTGAACTAAATAAGGATACGTGTAAGATAAAATATATGCTGTCAACAAAAAGATAAATATATAACTGTCCACCGCTTATAGTAGCAATTCGGTGAGATGTAAAGGAAGGCGTTAGTTTGTATTGGGATAAAAATCAACTCTACGAATGACGACTCGGTAAAGATCAAACAAAATATTGCCCTAGCTGCTGTTTCCGTTTTGGTAAAAAAATACGATTAACACTCCTGTCTTGAAGGGCAAAGTGTATGCTTTGCAGAACCCTGAAAGGTAAGACAGTGTTATTTCAAAAATTCGTATACTCATATTGAATTATGGAAAAGGAAGTTTAACTGCACATCTCTACGAGCGAAAACACGTTTACTGCATTGCATTGCGTCACAGCAACCGAATGGACGTTAGTGCTCCGGCCAATAGCATATTTAGACTCCAGGTTTGAAATGTCGAGGAATACCGGACGTTTGCTTTAAACGTTAACCCATAAAAGATTTTCCATTGCAGCCTAATTACCTTCTAGACATCTGATGCAATTGTTCCTTTTGAATAAATCTTTGACGTTGACGCTTGCAGAAACGTTGCTCCTACTATCAACCCATCAAAATAAATCGAAGGTCTACCGATTTGGACGGCTAATACGCTTGAGATGTCCAACGGTCATCCTATTTTTATGTTCACATTTTAAGACGTCAGAATATTTGCCTCCAATAGTCAGTATCCACTTATCCTTTCACGTTTCACCCTACGCGCACCGTTTTACCTTACCTGGGCGAAAAAAGTTTCACTTTAATCCAATGGAAACTCATGCCAACTTTGAACCTCCTTGTCTACGATGCAATTTCTGCTCTACTAAACTAAAAACTCTATGAGCTGTACCAAGTTCTGGTTGCAGTCCAAAAAGTCAAAACTCGTTTACTATGTTAGCTTGGCCACATCGGGCGAATAGACGAAAGAGCTCCAAGAGGATCTTCGAATCTCAGCCCACATGTTCGAGACGACAAAGAAGACCGAATTTCCGTTTTAAAGACCAAGCCACCGCGGATGCCAAAGCGCTAAGTCTGGAAAATTGGAAGCAGTGTGCCCGAAATCACTTTGACTCAAGTAAGTAAACTAAAAACAGATCTGTCAAGCCAAAGGTAAAAAAGAAAATTATTCAATTCATTCAGGGAAATTGATGTCGCATCCATCCTAAATCAGATTCACATGATCAACATGCTGCAATGTAACAAAGGTAATCTCCGGTTTCACTATCAGTGCCTTAGGTTAATAGTCTTGTACACAACAAGGACTGAATTTGCAAACCGTGTCCTTCTTAAAGCAAAACGATATCCGTCGAAACTCCGATCTGACGTCAGAAACTTAAATTGCAGATCCTTAAAGACGAGTGAACTAAGTTCATTCAAGAAGGTAGTTCATTGAAAACGAAGCCTTAAATTCTCAGCCATCTCAGTCATACACAGTTTAGAGAGGGGCTTGAAGTCACTATACCGAACTATAACTTTTTTTGAAAATGCTATAAAAAAAAAACTACTGCATATTTTCTCAAATTTCCTTTTTTATTTGAAAGTACAATCCTTCTGGTTAATAGTGGAAAATAAGTTCATTCAAATGGCTGCCTCAGCTGGGCATGCAGTAGCCTACACGATCGGTCCAATTTTTAAGCACATTATCGATTATGTGCAGCTGTAGTTCACCAATGGCTTCACGAATATTGTCCGTTAAAGCGTCAATTATCGCTGGCATGTCGACGTAACACTTATCTTTTACGGCACCCCACAAATAATAGTCCAACGGTGTTAAATCTCAGCTCCGCGGTGGCCAAATGACATCAGCTCTGCGGCTGATAATGCGATCTTCAAAAACAGGGCGCAAAACATCGAGTGTAGCTTCGGCTGTGTGGCACGAAGCGCCGTCCCGTTGAAACCAAATGTTGCCAATATCCTCCTCTTAAATTTTTGTGAACAAAAATTCGTTTAACATGGCCCGATAACGATCGCCAGTGACTCGTTTTGGGTATATCGGCTTTTCATTGTATGCGTGCGGGTATTCTGTGCCCCAATTGCGACAATTTTGCTTGTTTACATACCCGCCAAGATCAAAATGAGCTTCATCTGATAAGATGATTTTTTTGGCAAAATTGGCATCTTCTCCAAGTCTATCGCAGGCCCACTTTTTTTTTTTTTTTTGTCGGAGGTTGCTATTATCCGATGGAGCGCTCAGACACAACTACAGGTCCATTGTACTACCATTCAGACACCTTACATTAATGTACTTAGTTTTCCCGTCTTTCGAAGAAAAACGAGAAGGAGCTCCAGTGATAAAGAGCTTAGATGTTCGGCACTCACCACGTCAGCCCCGAAGATACGCCACTTGAAGCGAGCACAGGCCGGACAACTGCAGAGAAAGTGTTCTGCTGTGTCATCCTCCTCACCGCAAGCAGGGCAGGTAGTGGTGTCGCGTAAGCCCAACACATTTAAGTGTTTAGCAAAAGCTTGGTGGCCCGAAAGAACGCCTACAAGCAGCCTACAGTCGATTCTCCTCAGAGATAGAAGAAAAGATGCTGACCTTTTGCAAATGTCCAGGCGCAGTAGTTTGGTCTGTCTACATCCACCACAATCACGCCACCGAACCTTGTGTTCACGAGAAACCCAAGAATCGATAGATGCAGGCAGACTCAAAACAGGTTCGGGTCCTGAGAAAACTTCTTCTGAACCTTTCCTAGCTAGCTCATCCGAGATCTCATTTCCCTGGGACCCAGACAAGATTCACTGTATTCAGTCTTCCGACCAAATTCAGAGAAAGCTTGAGTTCTAGCACTGGCTTGGACGAGGTAAGAGGGTTTAGAAGCGCTTTTAATGCAGCTTGACTATCACTGCAGATGCAAACGCCTCTAGCCCTCCACCTGTTGTTCACAATATAGCGCATTGCCATTAGGATGGCAAAAATTTCTGCTTGGAAAACAGCATGTTTCCCCAAGGGGTAATAAAGTCGTATATCATCGCATTCCACAAAGACACCAGCACCAGACCCCTGCCCGGTATTGGAGCCATCCGTGAAAATACGATGGCATTCAATCCATGGTTCAGAGTCTGACCGAAGCCATTCCGTTACCTGTGGAAAGTTGACGTGGTAGTTTTTTCGCAGAAGGATTTCGCGTGGGCAGATACAGGGGCTTGAGGAGGATTGCATCTCTTAACGAGCTTGGGTCGCTTCTTCTTGTTTTTCGGTTCAGCTGTCAGCGTCGGTGCAGTGCGTAGCAACCTTACTCATGCTCAGTTTGCCCAAAGAGTCGGACATAGAGCCACAAGAGTCGCTTGTGTGTTCAATGAATGTCGGGGCCTCCAGAATCTGAGCCCCAGCCGCAGTCGAGAAGGCCCCGGATGGATTTTGGCTATTGCCAGTACCTCCTGGAGTATTAACATCCTTAAGGTTGTTCATTCATCAATATTTTGAGTTTTAACTACTGCTCCTGTAGGTAAGAGTACACTAACGGATTATTTTACAGAGGATAGGTTAAAAACCGTTGCCTCCAATACCTCCTCCTTTATCCGGGCTTGGGACCGGCATGCTACTGGCGTAAGAAGGCGGAGTTTAAAAAAGGCCCACTTAGCGAAGCGAAAACGCATTGGATGGTCAGTTGGCTTCAACTCCTGAATCAATTGGACTTTGTATGGCATCATACCAAGGTCTTTATGCAAAATTCGTCTCAATGATGTCTCCGAAATATTCAATTGTTGAGAACGACGGTGAATTGATGTTTATGGCGCTTCACGCACACTTTGGTCTATCGATGAGGATGCCAGTTTGTTTCACTTTTTTCACAAGATAACGAACATACGGAGCTGACGGTGCTTCTCTTCTTCCAAAATCCGTACGCAATTTTCGCACACATTCTGCAACATTACCATGATTTTCAAAGTAATGGCGCAATATTTCCCAGCGTTGTTCAAGCGTATACACAACCATATTCGTTCAGCGGAAGGATAAAACTAATTATCTGTCAAATCAGACATGAGCTAAGTGTTACCATTCGCGAAATAAGCACTAGTTGAAAAAAAAACGTTAGATGGCGGACCCTTTACAGTGTTACAAATATACTTTAAATTGTTACATTCCCACGTGTTTCCCGAGCTGGTGAAAGCCAGCTCCAACACCAACAAATTTAATTTACACTCCCGTTTGAGCCAAATAACAACCAATCGTATTTCAACGTATTACATAGCACCTCGCCGATTTGTGACACCAATGCCCCTATTTGTTGCAACAACATTCGAAAAGTATTACACCAATCGCCGCCGCAAGAAAACTTAAGTCCTGAAACATTAAATCTTACCCTCATCGCAAATTCACTTAGCTAGCAACCTCCTCTGCATGAACTAACTTATTCAGTAGCATCGCTGCATGATACATTTTGCTTCGAGAGAGTTACGCAGCTTTTGTAAAAATCCGTATGAGTGGCCACTTTTTAATTCGAATTTCACTGGACCTACAGAGTTAGGTGGATTCCCCCAAACACGCCTTCAGAAAGCACTAAAAGGAAATGCTTTTGAAGCTATTCGCAAGCTACTCCGCAACCTAAGACTGAAAAACTTGAAACCATAGTTAGTTTCGCTATTGCCGTGCTGCACATTTGTACGAACTACTATTGCAGCTTCCCGTCCGATGACGTATGTTCCACTTAACATTGAACATGATGAGACTCTTTTCTTCTAGTTTCGTCCAATTGATCGAAATCAATAGCTGTCTTTGACTACAACGGAGTCTTATAAAAAAAAGGGGATGACGGCTCAACTTTATGCTGTTTGCTTTTGGAAAAGATTTTTTTTTTTAGGGGTTTGCTGGAAGGAAAAATCATCGAAAGGCATTGTAGAGCTATTACGCGAGGGATGCTTCTGCAATAGTAAGGGACTTCTAACCCGATCTAAAAAAAACCTCCACCATGGGGAGGGGGGTTGGAAATGACTTTTGTCATCTTGAATGGGACTGCACCTAGTCGACGGACTAATCGGCAATTTATTTTTGTTATATGTTATTTGAAAAATTGAAAAAAAAAATCCGTCGTTTGACGGATCTCTAAACTTTACATAGATATAAATAATTTCTTGGCCTAAGCTAACTCTTATAGATCAAGAGGTTTTACCCGCCTTAATCTCCTAATTACATTGTCAGTATTTAACAGTACAGTTGTTTCCGTGTTAACATAGTTGAGAAACCTATTTCTGTGCCTTTCACTTCATCTTAAACCATTTCAATATTTTTGCATTAACTATGATCCTTAGTACTTTATTTTGGAAGACCGTAGGTCCATACTGGTTTTACAACTTGCTTGCTATGCTTATTGTAGTTTGACAGAGATGAGTGTTGTGTGATTCAATGCAAGCACACAAAATACGAAAAACCATTACGTAACATTGTATCGCCCCAGATACCCGAAAGTGTCAAGTGGTATCGACATTGATTCATGCTACGTAGAGGTTCATTCGGGTTGTGCTTACTATTGTTTACACTTGCATTCGTTGCACCCACCACTCGCGAACTAGGACAGCGGGATCATATTTGATACAAAGTGTGATTCAAGTTCCATGTGTCAAATTTATTATGCTTAGAATTGTAAGAACTAGTGTTGAGAATTTTGTATAAATAGGAAGATCAGTCTTAAAGACAACCTTGACTCTGATTCAATTGTGGCAGTAATTTGCCTCATTTACAGCGAGCTGCGCTTAAAGAGCATAGAAGAGCGTGCTACGCTTAAATAGCTTAGGTATGTGTGGTACGTTTTTAGACGCAAAATTAATATGGAGTTATTTTAGATCATTTAAGGAGTTACCTACATGGGTTTCACAGCTTCAAAAAATTACAGCTATCTCAAAATCCTAAATTTTCAAGTCATATACAGCATTGGGAAGGTGCTCACTCAATTCAATCAGGAGGTTTATTTGAGGTTACCCAAACTTTAAACGTGTTTTTCTCGAAAACTGCGTTTCCAAAATCGGTTGTCAAAAGTTCTCGAAAACCACTCAACCGATCTTGATGAAATTTTACACAGGTCTTTGAGATGCAATTCACGAGGAATTGGAAGAAGGATTTTTTTTCAATCACAACTATTTAAAAAAAAAACTGTCAAATTTTCCCAAAATAACCTTTTTTTTGTGAAAGAGTCTGCCAAAAATCCAATTTTCACTTCTTTTTTTCCCCTTCGTCCAAATTCTAGTTTATGGTCTTAACTAAAACACGATTTTTTTCTTCTCTTCTGATGATCCCGTCAATAGTTCTACTGTCTACTTTTTCCGAGGGATCACCGGAAATGATGTCACAATGACGGAGTTTTGAATAGTTTCCTTTGAAAATTTCAGAAATACTTTTTCAAATTCAAATTTAATTTTTTAAGACAGTAAAAAGTTTGAATAAAATTTTTTATTTTTTATATAAAAAATGATTTGTTTAAGTAGAACATTTTCCCCCGAATAAACCCATGTAACTCCTTAATCTAATCTGCCACCTTTTAGTCCATTCTGAGATACCGTTTATTGCTATTTGCAGCTTTTTTATTACTATTTCAACAGTTGCTCCCACAGCACGTACAGCAGTGTCATCTGGAAAAGTTGCAATAGTAGTTTCTCTGCGTTCACGCAGGTCACTAGTGAATGATAAGTGGACAAAGCATACTGCCTTGTGGTACACCAGCTTAAATTTCTCTTAATGTTGAGTACTCTGTGGCTTGTTTAATTCTGAAGAATCGATCAGGTCGGCTGTTGCCTTTGTAACTTTGTGCCAGACTTTATCGAAAGCCTGTGCCATACCAAGAAACATTGTAGATATTAGAATAGTTGGCTTTGGGATTATCTTCCAACAATCAATCACTCAATTGTCGACCCGAATATCCCTCGAAATTATTGCCCTAAAGGTCGAATTATAAAGTCAACTTTTGAAAGACGGTCAAGTGCCTAAGGGCATTTTGGGAATCTTAGAACTTAAGTCCCTGATGATACAATTTCAGCCGACTAAGCTTTAAGCTGAAAAAAACAACAACAAGAACCCTCGGACTATCGGAATCATTAAAGTCAGCTCCAACTAGTTTATGGGCGGCTATCTGTCTGTTTTGGGATTCTAAGAACGTAAGTCCCTGATGATACAATTTCAGCCTACTAAGCTTTAAGCCGACAAAAACAACAACAAGAACCATCGGACTATCAGACTATGGGCGGCTATCTAGCTGTTTTGGGATTCTAAGAACGTAAGTCCCTGATGATACAATTTCAGCCTTCTAAGCTTTAAGCCGACAAAAACAACAACAAGAACCATCGGACTATCAGACTATGGGCGGCTATCTAGCTGTTTTGGGATTCTAAGAACGTAAGTCCCTGATGATACAATTTCAGCCTTCTAAGCTTTAAGCCGATAAAAACAACAACCAGAACCATCGGACTATCGGAATCGCTAAAGATTCGAATACTAACCTAAGCATGTCAGAGAATAGTGAGAAAACTTCCTACACCCCAGGAGTAGCCTTTATTTAAAAAAATGCCCATCCACTCCTACCAAGGCCCGCAACTGAAAATCATTATGATAATTCACAGCTGATCCATCGGCTACTAAATTCACAAGATATAACGTATACGGAACTCGCATTCCCACCAACAGACGACTCTCCTGTGTCCAAGGTATGATTTATGATCGAATGGTGTCGTCTTATGCCGCATTAAGTTGAGAAACCAATTTCTTTTGCCATCGTTGACGGTGACGACGCGCTCTTCCGAATAATGTTACCGGTGGGATTTCGAGACTACATTCTATATTTTCTCTTTTCTTGTTTGTGGGAGGAAGTAAATTTTTTTGCATTTCACATTCGATGAACAGCAATGAAATTTGGATTTATGGAACATGGAGCAACAAAAAAATATAAAAAAATAAACAACATTTTTTAATCGAAATTATGGTAATAAAAAAATCGTGTAAAAAAGTTTTTCGTATTGGTTCTTCGGCCGGAAAAGGAAGTCATACACTGCAGTAGGTATGTACAAGAGTTTTGGTCGCTCTGCTCCTTCGGTGTGTTGTAGGTATGTATGGCTATGTACTTCCTGACAACGGAATTTATATTACGAAGATGGGTATAAATCGGAAGGCAAGAAACCAAAGGTCTTGCTCGAAAACGTTCAGAACGCAGGGAGACGATGGCCAATTATTTTGTTATCGTTTCAGTGCGTAAATTTGATTGAAAGGTGGATCCAATAAAAGTATGTATCTAAGATGCCGTTATATTTTTTCATAAAAGACAAATTTTAAAGCAATTAATATGCTATAAATTGGCACACACATACATACATACTATAACTATCGATTTGATGTCGGAAGATGGTGTTGGTTTGTTAAAGGAAATTATTTTTTTTTGGCAATTCATACCTTTAAAGTTTAAATGGATAAAAACATTTGTTAATTTCTTAGGAGAAGTCCAATAAATATAGATATAACGGGTGATCCAAGTAGAGATACGTGCCATAGAGAGAGAGAGTCGTGCCATGCTGTCATGTTATTTTTGTTTAGTATTGTTTGGCATTTCATAATGAAAAGACTTACGCGTGAACAACGTTTACAAATTGTTCAACTTTATTATGAAAATTCACGTTCTGTGAGGAATGTGTTTCGTGCACTTCGCTCAACTTATGGTCAACATAATCGGCCTACTGAGCGTACTATTCGCAACACCATCACCAATTGTGAGACCCAGCATTCATTATTGGATAATATTCGACCAAATAGACCACGTCCAGCACGCTGTGAAGAAAATATAGCGGCCGTAGCTGAGAGTGTACACGAAGACCGTAGAGAGTCGGACTGACGTATGGAACGACTTGGCGCATTTTACGTCAAGATCTTAAATTGAAAGCGTACAAAATACAGCTTGTGCAACAACTGAAGCCGCTCGACCTTCCCAAGCGACATCGCTTCGCTCTATGGGCTCTTGAAAAGTTCCAAGAAGATCCGACGTTTTCGAGGCAAATTTTGTTTAGCGATGAGGCCCATTTCTGGCTCAATGGGTATGTAAACAAACAAAATTGCCGCATTTGGGACGAAGAGCAACCAGAAGAGATTGAAGAACTGCCACTTCATCCAGAAAAAACAACGGTTTGGTGTGGTTTCTTTATGCCGGTGCGAACGTAACCGTCAATGGCGACCGTTATTGTGCCATGATAACCGACTATTTGATGCCTAAAATTGAAGCTCGTGATCTCGGCGACATTTGGTTTCAGCAAGACGGCGCCACTTCCCACACATCGCATCAATCAATGGACTTATTGAGAGAACATTTCGGTGAGCACATAATTTCACGTATTGGGCCGGTCGATTGGCCACCAAGATCGTGCGATATCACACCGTTAGACTTTTTCCTGTGGGGATATGTAAAGTCAAAAGCTTATGCCGACAAACCCGCTTCGATTCAGGCCTTGGAGGAAAACATCACGCGTGTCATTCGCCAGTTACCAGTCGAAATGCTCGAACGAGTGATCGAAAATTGGACTCAACGGATGGACCATCTGCGACGTAGCAACGGCCAACATTTGATAGACATAATCTTCAAAAAATAAATGCCAAAGAATGTTCTTTCAAATGATAATAAAGATTCTCCATTAAATTTGAATTTTCTGTGTTTTTTTCTTTAAAAAAGTAGAGAACCTCGAAATGTATCCCCTTTACCATGCCAATTGGGAAGAATAATTGGTTTATGCCCACAGGTCCACTGGTGATTTGATGACATATCTAACCGAAAAGTGGAACCAATCTATTCACCATGGTGGTGAAAGCAAGGTCGTTGCGCTTGATATTTCAAAGGCATTTGACAGAGTTTGGCATCAAGCTCTCTTGTCGAAAATGCGTGCATTTTGAATCGATGTTACCTTTATTCAATGGATTAGAAATAACCTTTCGGACCGTTCAATACATGTTGTTTTGGACGGTTTCAAGTCTGCAACTCACCAAATAAATGCTGGTGTCCCTCAAGGCTCTGTTTTGTCTCCGACTCTCTTTCTCATTTTTATCAATGACCTCCTGTCTGGCACTTCTAATCCAATCCATTCCTTTGCTGATGACAGTACCCTCAGCTTTACATATTCGTTTCCTGGGCAACGCCCCTCATCTTCTTCGGACGTTGAACTGGAACGGCAACGTATGTTAAGCTCATTGAATTCCGATCTTGACAGCATACTTAAAACCAACAGAGTGGAATTTAATGCTTCCAAAACGCAATGCTGTCTGCTGTCATTGAAGCGAAACCCTAATTCTCAGCCATTATCCATGGGTGGCACTTGCATCGCCGAAACCGAAAGACTTTCCATTCTCGGTATGTGTGTTAACGACAACCTTCGTTGGAATGACCACATATTCGACGTCGCCAAGAACGCTGCGAAATGTCTAGGCTTCCTTAAGCGATGCAAGACATATTTCACCCCTTCTGATCTGGCTAGAATCTACAAGGTGTTTATTCGCCCAAAACTTGAGTACAACACTCATATCTGGTCTGGTGCACCAATAACATATTTTGAGTTACTTCACAGGATCCAAAAACGTGCGGTAAAACTTATTGGCGATCGAGACATCGCGAAATCACATGACTCTCTTAGTCATCGTCGTGATGTCATCTGTCTGTCATTGTTTTATCGGTATTTCCACCACAAGTGCTCAATTGAAGTAGCCAGTTGCATTCCACCCCTACAGCATTTCAACCGCAATACTCGCCATGCAAGGAATGCGCATCAGTTTACCCTTAAGCCTGTTTTCGGACGTACTGTGAAATATAAAGATTCCTTTCCCAACCGTACAGAACGAATGCTGAATGAGTACGTGTGGATTGCTGCCTGACCAATACCGTATGTTTTGCTTAATAACGAAGCCATTCAGCCACAAATGAGCCTCATCGCTGAAGATGATTTTTCGATGAAAATCCGAATCATTTTCAAGTTGTTGCTCAGCCCAATTCACGAACATACGACGCTTCTGGTGGTCAAGCGGCTTCAGTTCTTGCGTCAATTTAATCTTGTAAGGATGTAGGCCAAGATCTTTTCGCAAAATTCGCTTGAAAACTGAAGCCTCAGCGGCGGCAATATTCTCCACACTACGGGAACATTTTGTACTGTGCCTGTGGATTCAAATTTTTCCACTAGACGCTCAATTGTTGATCTGCTAGGACGATTATGACGACCATAAATTGGTCGTAGCGCTATTAACGTTGAGGTCACTGACTCCGAATTTCGGTTCGGTGGTAAATTTTAATAATTTCGACTCGTTGTTGGCTCGTATATCTTTCCATCATGAAATGGCAAACCTTACTGAAGAGAAATGTCAAAATAGCGGCAAGAAATATGACGTCGTTTGCTGTCCCTGTCGCTCTACTTTTGTAGCGTCCCTATTGAAAAACCCTGTATTTGCTAAAGGTTTCACAATTCCTTATAAAAAGATTGTGTGACTAGCCCAATCGTCCTCTTACCCATATCGCATCGGCGAATCGGTATTTGACATATCGTCCATACTGCCATTATCGACTTGAAATTCCCCGGCACAGCGGCGGGTGTTGTTTTTTTCTTTTCTGTGCAATTTTGAGTTCATCTAACTAAGTTGAGTAAGGTGTTTTCGAAAAACAAATTGGAAACTACTTAGAAGTCGTAAAATTTGGACCTTCCCTTGAACTTTAGTCGATTGAAAAATCCTTTAAGTTCAATTTCCCCGAAATAAAGTTCATTTCCTCTAATTTCCACGCAAAACAAACTCCCAACAAAATGCCATTGTCCTTTTTATTCCTAAATTAATTGCGATTAAAGAATTCCTTGAAGAATTCCCCAGAAACTACTGTGTATCGTTTAAGTAAGAAAACATCTTAAGGAAATTCAAACAATGCGACAATTATTCTTCAAATAATACTCGCTGGCGCTGTGCAATTTTTCACAGAAACACAAAGTAAAAAGACTCAAGTTGACTTAAAGCCAGACATAAGAAAAAGTTCTTATCCCAAAAATAGATCACGACATCGAAAATTCGCCTGGATAAGTTGGTACCTACGAAATCTCAGTCATTGAGTTTCCACCTTCTATCCACCCGGTCGCCCACACACAACCACACAACAAAGAACTTCCTCAGTGCACCTGGTGTAGTTATTTATATATTTATTTATTTTGTTGATTCTTGAAAGTCTACTCCTCCTCTGAGCACGTAGCTTCTTTCTTCTGATACATCTTATTGTGAACGCTCCTGACTCCTGACTGAAGGGAAACGATTCGCCCCCAATTCTGGAGCACATCTAAATGACTTGTAATCGAAGAGTGTTACACGCCCTGCACCTCCCTCAAACGCTTTCATCATATTCTCGTCGTCATTTTGGCGGAAATTCATTTGCACGCCACAGATATATATATTCTTTTGCTTTTACAGTTGAGGCGAACGTCAAAGGACTAAGGAGCCCATCGCGCCATAATAAGTGAGGAGAATGAGAAAGGCGGAAATAAACGATGTAATTTACCGCAGCAGAGAGATGTAATTAATTTCCCTCGGGGTAATTGAAACAAAAAGTAATTTATCAATTAAAAATCTCATCAATGGCGTCATGAAGCATTCGACAGTTCGAGAGATCTCCGTCAGCACCAGCGTGTGTATGTGTGTGTTTGTGTGGGTTTGTTTGCAAGTCGAATTCTAGTGTGAACTATCCTTGTGTCTCCTACGTACCTACATACCTACGTTGCTGATGCGGATGTGTACCTATGCCACCCACCACCATCGCTCTAAACTGATGCTTTGCACTGTGATTCAGCTCGTCGACGAATGATACTAATGATTGGTAGTAAATTCGTACTATAGCTTCGTGCATAGCTTGCATAGCATACGCAGTTTCTGAATCAAAAGTGACACACCTATGCGCTTAATTATTGAGGTGGTTGGTTGGGGTTGCGGTTTTACTTGGAAGGCACATGATTTGAAATAATGAGCAAGGCGGCGAAGCACTGTGGTCCAAAAGACACCTTTTGCGGTACTAAAATACAAAAATTCCGATAATGACGCGTAGGTTCAACTTAAACAGTTAAGTAAAACATTTTTGGTTCGCAATGAGAATCACTTAAGCGGGCTTACTCTAAGGCCCGGTCCGTTAAAGTAGAGGGAAGCAACAGTTGCATCAGCCATTGGCCTTCTTCTCTGGAGTCTTCTAGGGGTCTATAAGTTGCCTAGGAGGCTGGCAAAACAGATGGACGTTCTGTATACGATGAGGTGCGCCTGATGGACGCCTAGCAAACTTCTAACGGACCAGCGAGTTCTAATCGGCAAATCGCATTCCGCAACGCTCAAATGTGACCAAAATTACCATTGAAATCGCCAGCAAGGCATATGCATACCATCAACTTCACAACATTCATTGCGACGGTCGGACCATCTGAAGATCAAAATACGACATCTACAAACGCCGAGAGCTCAAGATATATGTTATTCAATACACGGTTCCACTGGTAGTAGAAACTTTTGGTCGTCGTTTGTGGAAAATATTAAAAATTCAGTTTCTTCATCCATTCCGACACTCATTTCACACTCATCTTGTTCTCGAGCGCGTTGAACACTTAATGGGAAAAATTCGCTTCCCCACTCGTACAGTGGCAATAGTAGTTCAAGATCTCAGCAAACACAAATCCGCTGGTCCAGATGGTATTTGGTATCTATCTTTCGGGAGAGGTGTTCTTTCACGCTGGCAAGCTGTGTAAGATTTTCTATCTGTCCTATTCTTCAGGGCTCTTTCCGAGAAAATGGAAAACGGCATTTGTCCAACCAGTCCCAAAAACAAGGCGAATGTTCCTCTCCCTCCTCTTACCGACCAATTGCACTTATCCCTTCTTTACAAGGTTAAAACTTCTTAATCACTTTCTCTTTCTCGAAAACTTCTTCGCAGCAACAGATCCTTGGTGGTTTAATGACGTATCTAACCGAAAAGTGAAACCAATCGTTTCACCGAGGTGGTAAGAGCAAGGTCGTTGCGTTTGATATTTCAAAGTCATTTGACAGAGTCTGCCATCAAGCTCTTCTGTCGAAAATGCGTGCATTTGGAATCGATGATCGATTCAATGACTTAGAAATTACCTTTCGGACCGCTCAATTTAAGTCGTTTTTGACGGTTTCAAGTCTGCAACTCACTAAATAAATACTCAAGACTCTGTTTCGTCTCCGACTTCTTCACCCTAATGCTCTGGATGGCACTTGCATCGCTGAATCCGAAAGGCTTTCCATTCTCGGTATGTGCGTTAATGACAACCTTCGTTGAAATGACCACATATTCGATGTCGCCAAGAACGCTGCGAAATGTCTAGGCTTCCTCAAGCGATGTAAGAAATATTTTACCCCTTCTGGCTAGAATTTACAAGACATTTATTCGCCCAAAACTTGAGTACAGCGCTCATATCTGATCAGGTGCACCAATAACATACTTGGAGCTACGGGACAGGATTCAAAAACTAGAGGTAGAACTTATTGAACGAAATAGCCAGCTGCATTGTTTCCCTTCAACACTTCAACCGTAATACTTGCAATGCTAGTAATGCTCATCAGTTCAACCATAACCCTATATTCGGATGGACAGTGAAATATAAGAATTTGTTTCTCAACAGTACAATAGGAATGCGAAAAGCTCTTCCATGCTCTGTCTTTCCTTCACATTACAGTTTACAGACATTTAAAAGCAACTTGCATCGGTATCTCCCTTTCTCTAATCCTTCATTTCCCTAATGCGCTTAAGTACGCGTACATTATTTAAAAAAAAACTCTTTATCGACAGCTCTCAGCTCCCCTAAATCTGTGCTAATTTATTTTTTCTCTGCCGCGCAACTCCCAATAAATAGAGCTTGTTGTAAGATCGGACTACAGGCAAGACATCACACCTCGGCAATTTTAATATTCAGGTGAGCCCAACAACGCAGTATAGAATTGACAAAGAAAGATCAATTTTACAGGAGCATGGACGTCTTGTGCAATAAGAAGTGTCAACTCCGAAACTGAGAGTCTGGCGAACCTTTTTTGAGGTTAAACTGGCGTCGCTCACAGCTATGATCCCTCATTCCGGAACAGAATACTTTTTCGTCCCTGAGAACACCACTAAGCCGTTGAAGTTAAGCCATTCTTGTTTTGTAGTTTCTGTGAAAGACCTACTTTGGTAGGCTTGGCCTGTCCACCTAGGCTTGGACAAAAGAAGTAAAAGAAATGAAAAATAAATCGTGGTACGGTGACTTAGTGGTTAAGTGCGTTAAGAGTACTCAGCGAAGGGTCACCGGTTCAAATCCGAATCGTACCACTCAAAAGTTATTATTCACCGCCCCACCTCTTGTGAAAGTCTGACAAACATCCAAGAGCAAAACTGTCATGAGAAGCTTCTCAAAAATTCTGAATCAGTATAAAATTGTGGGCTCTTTCATTAATTTAAAAAAAATATATCTTCGCACCCACACGGGTTGGAGAAGCTAGGCTTTAGGTCCTAAAAAAAATAAAAGTTTTACTTTTTAAATTTCATGATTTTAGCAACAAAAAATGCATTTTGGACCACAGTACGTTGGCCGTATGTAATGAGATGCATCATGCAGCCAGCCATAGTTTTGCTGGCTGCAGAAATGGTAATGGTAATGGTTCATCTGTAATGAATGATTCTGTGTCAAATGTAGGCCATTAGCGCATCAAGGATGTTAAAAAATTAAAGAGCATAATCTGCGATATACTGAAGGTCTGTTTGGCAAGTGTGCAATTCTATTTAAGAGCAAGCTGTTTCCCGTGAGAAAAGCAGGTTATGTCATTATTTGTATGTTTAACTCATTAGCGCAATTAAGCCTGGCGTGATTAGATATGTACCTTGTCCCACTTAGACTGAGTGTGGTGTAGGAACTAAAGGGCGTATAGGTTACGGAATAATTTCTTTGGTCCCCCAAATGCTAGTGCAATTTGTTGAATTATATTCAAACATTTAATGAAAAAGTTAAATCAAATTTTAAGCAAAAATTGAATTCAAGTAAAAGTGCAAATACATAAATTTGTCTGGAGAGCTTTGAAACGGCTAAAGTTTTGCAGTTATTTCAACACAATATAAGTTTACGTCTTGCTGGGTTAGCCATCCAACTTAGAGCTATCATATTTTCATCAACTCACTAGTTATTAGTACTAAAAATTGCTTCACCTACCAAAATTATTTTTTTTCCGTTGGTGATACCGGGATGCCATCATTCAGCTTTGTACTCAGCTTCGAAGCACGAAATTTACTTAATTTTCTCAGAACCCACGAAGGGCATTCCAGCCGTGAAAAATTGGACTTTGGAACCTGGGACTAGCATCAGAATAACCACTTTGCTAAAGCTCGATGTCGCCGGGCTCATGTTGTCTAAATGTTTTGGCTTTTTAAACTACAAACTGTTGTTTTTAGAGGTATAGAACTTCGAATTGAAATAAAACACAAGAAAATCATTTTAATGTCCATCAATTTGGCAGGATAATTTTATGCTTTAAATGTTTAAATATGATTTCGAGCGGCTGGTTCGAATAAAGACAAGTCTAGAGGCCCAATTTTCAACCACTTTTTCAGGCTTTTGGGGCTGTATGTCGGCAATAACGCCACGAATGTTGGCTTCCAAGTCCCCTAACGTTTCTGGTTTGTTGGCGTAGGCGAGCGACTTCACATATCCCCAAAGAAAATAATCCAGTGGTGTCAAATCACACGATCTTGGTGGCCAATTGACAGGTCCATTTCGCGAAATTATGCGCTCATCGAACGTTTCCTTCAATAAATCGATTGTGACGTGCGCTGTGTGGCATGTAGCGGCGTCTTGTTGGAACCACATCTCATCCACATTCATGCCATCCAATTCAGGAACAAAATAGTCGGTTATCATGGCTCTATACCTGTCTCCATTAACGGTAACTGACTCTCCAGAATCATTTCGGAAGAAGTATGGCCCAATGACTCCACCAGCCCATAGGGCGTTTCAAGGGTCTCATGTGGATTCTCTTCACTCCAAATACATCCACATCTTTTCCGTCGCAACGATTTTCTAGGGTAAGTCTATATCGGCATTCGTTAAAGTATATCCCAAGGATAATTTGCTTGTTCTTTAATAGCCATGAAAGTCTCATTCACCAACGATGATGTAAATATCGTCCATCCCTTTCAGTACTGACAACTTTGGATCTTCCACGGATCTAAACTGATAGTACAGAATGGTATATGAAAACAAGCGATGAGAGAAAACAACACAAATGATTTACTTGGTATTAAAATAGTTAATCACATTTACGACGTAAACAAAATAATAGTGAGGCAATAAATCTGCTGTGTATGACTACCAATATGGATGTGTCGTGGGTTATGTCTTTGATTCGGCTTCAAAGTTTGTCAGCGGTACACCTATGCCTCCGCCATTTATATTTATGTATATTCCAATTTGGATAAGCATGCAAATCTGCCGCCACACTAGTACGTACCGATGCTTCCTTGATATTTTTTGCAACGCATAGGATCGGGCATGATTTTCTCGACTTATAATTGGACAGTAGACCATAACTTCATATGCTAAAGCTTTCTGCGGTGGCGAGAACGGTTTATCATCGACTGAACGTGGGTTTTCTTCTTGCCCTATCTATATCTCCACATGCTGGAATACTAGGCTTAAATACTTTTGTAGGTGATCAGGTTTCCCTGTCTGTTTTGAAAAGCCTTCTCTCCGGTCCTTGGACCAGCAGTCAGTTTTCCCTGGGCTGGCTGGTAGCCTAGGGTGGTTTCGCCTCCACCTCTTTGATGATGTCGCGACAAAGGGATCATTGATTGTTAAAGTTTCTAGGAGGGTGAATGCATGTTAGAGAGCTTCTTACTTCGGGGCACTCGTTAGACTCTAGGCTTCGACCCAACGTCGAATTTCTTCTTCTTCCTGGCAGTTTAATTTTCGTTGGACAGTCGAGGCGCAATAAGAAACTGGACAGAGTCGACGTTTGCATCTGAGAATGTGTGCACTTTCAAAATAATATATACGATTCTTGCATCTAGAGAGTGAAAGTATGCTGTGTGGAACCCCTAGACTTGGAGAGTGCAACGTTTTTCAAACTGCTTCAAAACTTTCTTCCAACAATAGTTGGATAAGCATTTTCTTAGACGCTGTGCCTAACTAGTATTTCATTTATTTATTTTTAAGTAATTTCAAAATCCAAAAACGATAACGTAAGCGATGAATGGGCTTCATAAGTGCCATGCAGGATATCGTATTTCAAACTTTTATAAGTCAACAATTTTGCAGGAGACACAAAATCTTAATTAACATTTTATGAGTTTGTAGACTTAGAAGGTATAAAAACTGTTACTTATAAAAGCGAATGCATTCTTGATAGAGATACGAGGTCTTGATATTTTAAGTGGGTTTGGAGAGAAAGCCGACAATATGACCTTTTCCAGAGAAGAAAGTTGACTTGTGTAAAACAGTTTCCGGCAACAAAGAACTTACAACATACAAACATTTCCATCGGTTGTTTCTTGAACTGATTAAAGCTCTATCAAACAAAATCATGCAGTGGGTTTTGGTTATCGAAACATTCTCAAAGAACTAAATACAAACATGTGAACAAAGTTCAAAGTATGCAATACTTAATAGTTTTGACTATTTGCCATAAGTCATATTGTATCTAGTTAAAGAACTTATCTTATCCTACCTACCTTTTCGAAGGGCATCCCACCTTCTTTGCATAATGCTCAATCGTGCGGCGCGGCTATCCGAAATGTCGCCCAGTTAACAATTTAAGATATACCCTGTCCCAGTTCGAAGTTGTACCAAAAAATTGCACAACCGTAAGGATGGGAATTATCATGAAAACAGCTTGTTGGCGCTCACGTAGCAGCCCCTATTTGTGTGCCTTAATGTTCTATATATCTTCTCTGCACAACGAATACGGAAATATGTTGTTAATGTTCTGCCAAGCATAATGTCAGCCACTTTCATCAAGAACCCGGAACAACATACCTACCTACGAACTTCATCAATTTAAACGCTGAAGACATACATACATCTTTTTTTTAAGGAAAAATTACTTTCATTTATTAAGTGTGGACAGGACCAAACAGTTATCGAGGACTGGCTGTGATGGTAGGCATCTGTTGTGTTGTGGTTAGGTAGCTAAGCGAATATTTATTCGTGGATAAACTGTAATGAACTTACAATGTTGTTCGTTGTAATATTTATGGGGAGTGAGCATTCGTATGGAATGGAAAGCATGAGTGTTCCTTGAGGAGAAGCATAGTACAAGGTGGAAGGTGTTTTCCATCACTTTGGCCAAAACTTCCGGCGATAGGTCCTCACATTCTTGACGGATATTATCTTGTCTGCGGCTTGTTGACATAAACCCGCGACTTCAAAAAGCCCCACAAAAATAAGTCTGGAGCGGTCAAATCAGGCGATCTTGCTGGCCAGTGCAAATCGCCAAAACGGGAGATTAGGCGCCCGGGAAATGCATCCTTCAGCATATCGGTTGTGGCACGTGCAGTGTATGCCATTGCACCGTCCTGTTGGAACCACATGTTTTCCAATCCCAATTCATCAAGTTGCGGCAAAAAGAACTCGTTGATCATTGCTCTGTAGCGCGCACCGTTCATAGTAACCGTTTGGCCCGCGACGTCTTCGAAGAAAAAAGGTCCGATGACTCCTCCAGCGAAAACAGCACACCATACAGTGACTTTGAGCGGGTGTGGGTTACACGCGGATTTTCAGTGCCCCAGAAGCGTAAATTTTGCTTATTTACGTACCCGCTAAGATGGAAATGGGCCTCATCACTCTTCCTCTTGGTGGTGATTAAGGATGGCTTGAGCGTATGTTAGACGCGATTGGCAGTCAGCAGCTAACAGCTGATGCACCGTCTGGACTTTGTACGGAAACATCTTCAAATCTTGTACCAAAATTCGCTGTAAAGACCGTCGACTGATACCCATTTGCGTGGCACGTCGTCTGGTCGATGTCGACGGCGCTTCCATGACATCTTCGGCTACAGCAGCAATATTCTCTGCAGAACGGCTACGAAATTCACGTTGTGCCAAAGTCACCGACCGATTATTGCTCAAATAAATAGTCACCAATATTCCGCGTTCTGGAGCAGTGTAGCGTAACATTATTTATTAACGTGTATTTCGCATGTGTTTACTACACAAATGTCAAAACAGAACTGACATTAGGGGCCAATCGCAAAATTTATAGCATTTTCTGAGGAGGATTACTTTTGCGCCACCCCTTGTATAATCAGGGTACGCCTTTAACCAGTAGTCGACCATTTCTTACACCTTTTGCCACCGAATAGTTGTATATGCAAAAATTTCAATCACAATTAAAATAGAGTCATTCTATCAACATTTTAAAAAAGTGAAATATACTTCACACCAGTGGCGACGAATGCCTAAAAAATGTTGTCGTTCAGTAAATTTTCAGTTCCGATTAAGGTGCATACGTAACTGCTACATACATATAAATTAACTTTTGCATTTGTTAATTGATGTAAGAAAATGGGCTACATGCATTTTGGCCCCAAGGAACAATGGCCCCAAACCAAAAATTAAAAATGGCTCCAAAAATTTAAATTCTTTTTCGAAATGAAAATGGCCCCAAATGTATGAAAAATGGCCCCCAAAAATGTGTCACGCCCCAAGGAAAATCTTATTTGACTAACTACTGCAAAATAAAGGCCGCCAAGCTTTATTATGTTTTTTTTAAATTCTTAATGATTTCGTGAAGGTAATGGGATTAGGGTGGCCATGCTGCCCCCCTACAACTCCCCTGCTGGCTATCACTGTTTGATTTGAAGTACACGCGACCCAATAAATATCTTTCTTATAGGTGGCTAACCCAACCACAACAACATGGCCCCCCATTATCCATTCGACTATTCTTTATAAAGGGTGATCCATTTCGAGGTTCCCTACTTTTTTAAAGAAAAAAAAACACAGAAAATTCAAATTTAATGGAGAATGTTTATTATCATTTGAAAGAACATTCTTTGGCATTTATTTTTTGAAGATTATGTCTATCAAATGTTGGCCGTTGCTACGTCGCAGATGGTCCATCCGTTGAGTCCAATTTTCGATCACTCGTTCCAGCATTTCGACTGGTAACTGGCGAATGACACGCGTGATGTTTTCCTCCAAGGCCTGAATCGAAGCGGGTTTGTCGGCATAAGCTTTTGACTTTACATATCCCCACAGGAAAAAGTCTAACGGTGTGATATCACACGATCTTGGTGGCCAATCGACCGGCCCAAAACGTGAAATTATGTACTCACCGAAATGTTCTCTCAATAAGTCCATTGATTGATGCGATGTGTGGGAAGTGGCGCCGTCTTGCTGAAACCAAATGTCGCCGAGATCATGGCACGATAACGGTCGCCATTGACGGTTACGTTCGCACCGGCATAATTTTTAAAGAAATATGGACCGATGATTCCGCCGGCCCACAAACCACACCAAACCGTTGTTTTTTCTGGATGAAGTGGCAGTTCTTCAATCTCTTTAGGTTGCTCTTCGTCCCAAATGCGGCAATTTTGTTTGTTTACATACCCATTGAGCCAGAAATGGGCCTCATCGCTAAACAAAATTTGCCTCGAAAACGTCGGATCTTCTTGGAACTTTTCAAGAGCCCATAGAGCGAAGCGATGTCGCTTGGGAAGGTCGAGCGGCTTCAGTTGTTGCACAAGCTGTATTTTGTACGCTTTCAATTTAAGATCTTGACGTAAAGTGCGCCAAGTCGTTCCATACGTCAGTCCGTTGCTGCGAACGGCGCCGAATCGGCTCTCTACGGTCTTCGTGTACACTCTCAGCTACGGCCGCTATATTTTCTTCACAGCGTGCTGGACGTGGTCTATTCGGTCGAATATTATCCAATAATGAATGCTGGGTCTCAAAATGGGTGATGGTGTTGCGAATAGTACGCTCAGTAGGCCGATTATGTTGACCATAAGTTGAGCGAAGTGCACGAAACACATTCCTCACAGAACGTGAATTTTCATAATAAAGTTGAGCAATTTGTAAACGTTGGTCACGCGTAAGTCTTTCCATTATGAAATGCCAAACAATACTAAACAAAAATAACATGACAGCATGACACGACTCACACGTGATCTGTCAAAAAAAGCTATCTACTTGGATCACCTGTTAGTACAAATTATTATCCTCACTTCTCTCCACTAAAAACAAAACTTAATCCAATATTAAATAATAATAATAAAAAAAAAACTATTGCGGATATAATGGATGTCTAATAATTTAAAATATTAAATTACAGATAATATTAATGATATGTAATTCACTTCGCAACCTTCCAGTGGGCTCAGAGCCAAGGGCCAAAACACAAAACAGGGACAAATGGCTCATACACATGATACACATTTCCCATTTCCTTCATTGATTTCCACAATAACAACGATCCATGTTCATAACAAATTTGAAAGACTTGGTCCCTATGACTTGCGACCCAAAGAATTGGATAGATACATACATTGGTTGCGTCGGAAAACAGACTGTAGCAGGTAGTAAAACGATCCTCGGGCATAACTAATTTGAACGACTTGACCTCTTTTTCTGTATGCTTTAAAAAGATATATTTCCTTGCAGAATTGTTTGCACGATCTATCTATTTATCTACAATTTATTACCCTTTTTTAAAAATATTAATTTTTTTTTTTTTTGGTTTTAAATATTTATACAATTGTTTTTCTTAGGTCTACGATAAATCTAATATTCTGGGAGCACTAATGGGGCTCTGCGTTGTCCAATTGTTGTTTTATTATTACATTTATATTTAAAAATTGTATAAAAGAAATTTATTTACATTCTTTATTGATTATTTATCGTACAGCGTGAGTGGGGTTTTTTTGGTTATTTATATCGTTGGCTTGGATTCTTCTTTGGTGTTAGATGGCGTTTCTGTTTCCTATCAATTTCGATTGCTTTCCTGCAGATTGTAAACCACGGTTGTATCGCATTCCAGCAACCACATAGAAGTCTTCGAATAAATCTTCTTGTATCGTAATCCTGTTTTGATGGAGTCTCTGAAATGATATGAATTAAAGGGTTGGGATGGGATAAGATATTGCGCGCCATTTTCGTTGAAAGCGAGCACAGATATTGGGCATGGGGATGAAAACAGTGTGCAGATGTGAAGAACCCTCTAGTTTTTTTTACTAAGTAAAGGGTGTTTTTTAAGAGCTAAGTTTTTCAGGTTGGCAGCACTGGTTAGTAATGGCGTCCAAACGTCATCTGTCAAAGTGAAAAGTTTTCAGTATACTCTGCCATTTAATCATGGAAAGGCTTACAAACGAGCAACGATTGCAAATTATCGAAGTCAAAATTCGTGCTCTGTGAATAATTTGAAAATCCGCTGTTTTATCGAAAAATTGTGTTCAGTGATGAGGCTAATTTCTGGCTCAACGGATACGTTAATAAGCAAAACAGTCGGATCTGGAGTGATGAACAGCCACAAAAATTACTGACCCATCCCGAAAAAACGACAGTTCGGTTTAGTTATGGGCTGGTGGCATCATCGGTCCATTTTTCTTCAAAGACGACCGTGGAAGAAATGTTACCGTGAACGGCGAACGATATCGAGCGACTTTTTTTTTGCCCCAGTTGGCTGAGTTAAACTTGGTTGACATTTGCTTTCATCAAGACGGTGCCACACAGCTCGTGAAACAATGGAAATTTTGAAGGATGAATTTGGTGGGCAGCTTTTCTCGAGAAATGGCCCTGTGAGTTGGCAAATTTGAGTGTTTTATTCTATTTTTAAAAAAACTACGCTTAAAAAATCACCCGTGCTATGTAACTTTTTGTTGGGTAAATAAAATCACATGAAATTCTTATCATTTTCTGTGAAATGTCTTAAACTGTTTTTGTAGCTTTGTCTAATAGTTCCGAAGTTATATCACTTCGAGTAGTTATACCTCACAATTGAACATTTTTCCTTTCTTTAGATATAACTTTCGTTGGGGTGATAGTAGACCCCGTTACCATACCAGTTTCTTTTCGCCTTGTGGGAAATACTGAAAGCTACTTATTTCTCGAAAACCATGATGGAATTTGTATATCTTAGCTAAGCCCTTAAGTTTATCTTCCGTAGTAGAAAAAAAAAACACTTGAAACGATGAAGAAATCTGAAAATTAATAATGTTTGAACATTACTGGAGCAATATTTTCTCAAAAATGGAGACAATCTTAAAAGAAAAACGAAGAACAGGAAGAAAGTGGATATTTTAACATGAAAAATTCACACATTTGAGGCTAAAAATATAGGATGCGACGGTTGTTGGAAAAATCTATGAGGAATTCCAAAAGCTTCCCTCTTGCTGTTTTCACTGCAATAGATAATAGCATTTCCTATTGAAAATGTAGGGACTGAATACTGGTTCTGAAACGGCTGACTTCTGGATTTTTGGGGTTGAGCCCAAGTAACAATTTAGTTTCTATAAAGGTCAAGGAAAGCTATTTTCTTATTTCCATAATAACTGTAAGAAATCGTATTTTTATTATTATTTTTATTATTATTTATTCTTTATTTCTTTCTTTAAAAACGTTATAAATAAATATGTTACCTGCGAAGCTCAAGGCTTATCTGCAGGTGATTGCGTTTCAAATAGTTTCATGTTTGGAAGTATTACAATAAAAGTTGAGTTTAAATGTTAATACTGTTTTAAAAATCTAAATTTGTATGTTAAAGTATTAATTATTTAAAACAAAAATTAATTAGAGTTAAGGAAATATACTTTAAGATCTTTTTTGCGTTTTTTGAAATTAACTATATTTTTTAGGTTAGCTGGTAGTGAGTTCATCAATGTTGGAATACTGTGAGCTAATTGTCTTCGTCCATATTTGTTAAATACTCCCGGTATTTCGAGAAGTTGTTGTGCACGTCTTCTAGTGTTCTGATTATGACGAATGGGTTGTTGGAAACGTGAGTCATTGTAGTACTCCAGAGCTGCCGTCATCTTAAATATTCTCTTGACGTCTAGAAATTGAAATGGGTTATTGTTATTTTCTATAATTTTTACCAGACGTCGTTGGAGGTTATGTATTTTGTCCAAGTGCGTTTTCGATGCATTTCCCCAAGCCAAAATGCCGTACCGAATTCTCGATTCAGCCAGTGAGTAGTACACTTGCCTTTGGACATCTGTTGTTGTGTACTTTTTCAGATAAACCATCGCAAAAACAGCACTTTTTAACTGCATGTGTTCGTGCCAAATGAAATGCTCATCGATGATTATACCTAAATACTTGATTGATGTGACGACCTCAATTGCTTCGCTCCTATGTGTGGTTGGACAGCTTTCATTTTGATGAAAGATATTTATATCTGCCGTTCTTTGATTCGGTGTGCGTATGTGCATCAGCTTTGTCTTCTCCGAGTTTATCACCAAGTTGTGATCGTGGCACCATCTTGACACTTTGTCGAATTCCTTCTGCATTATTGCAATCGCCGTTTCGAGTTGTTGATGTTTGACCACTATAGCAATGTCGATGCAGTCGATTGCTCAAAAACACGAAGAAGTTCGTTTGTGAACAGAACAAACAATATAGGGCCCAGTTTGGACCCTTGTGGAACGCCATAGATGCTCTTCTTCTCCTCGCTGACTATGTTTGCAATCTTCACCCTATAGTTATTTAGCCACTTTTCTACCTTTCCTCTAATTCCGATCTGACTTAGGCAATCTAGCAGCTTGTCGTGCACCAGCGTGTCAAAGGCTTTACTGAAATCCACAAACATAACTAGTACGTGGTGGTTTTTATTCAAGCCGGTGGTAATAACGTTCGACATCTCTCCCAATAGTCTCCCAGTAGTCTTGCCTTTTTGAAAAGCATATTGGTTTGGTTGCAAAACATTGTGTTTACTTATAAATTTCTTTAAGCGATCAACAAAAATCTCCTCCATACATTTTTCGATCACAGGTAACATCGAAATTGGTCTGTAGTTTACAATTTCTGTCTTAACTCCTCCTTTGTAAATAGGCCGCAGAATTGCTGTTTTAAGCGCCTTTGGTATGAAACCCTGATCAAAACTTTGATTAATGATTTGCTTCACAATCGGAGTCAGAGTTAGAGCGTTACATTTCAGGTCAATTTGTCTAATATTGTCTGCTCCAGGACCTTTATTCGGTTTTAGACAACACAACATGCTATACACTTCCTCTTCAGTTGCTTCCTTGAGGAACATAGAGTGGACAATATTCCGTTTTTGATGTTTGGATGTAATTACGTTACAGATGTGCAAAATTCTAGGTACTTGTGTTGTGAAGTGCTCGGCAAACTCATTCACAATTGTCACTAGCTCCTTTTTCCCATCAAAGTTGTTGATAATTATGTCATCTATCGACTTTTTCCTCCTTCCAAGAACTTCGTTGACAACATTCCACGTTTTCCTGGGATCGTTCTTTGAATTTATAAATTGTGTCCTGTAGTAGCTCGATTTACCAAATAATATTTTTTTACTTACAAAGTTTCGATAGTGCTTATATTCACTTTGGAAGTCTTGATTTCGCGGATTGTTCTTCCACCTTCTATACAATTCGTCTCTTCTTTTGCACATTTGGACCATATCGGAGGTGATCCAAGGTTTGTACTGACGTTTCTCTTTTGTATTTGCTTGTATTTGTTGATTGTGTATATATGTGGTTAATTTCATCTACAAGTTTGCTATAAAGGCACCCTAGGTTGGTTTCCTCACAGCGTTGCTGTCAGTCAGTCTGTTCAATCAGAAGATTAACCCTCTGTTGGTCGATTCGTCCGCGCACTTCTTGTACACCTTTTTACAATTTAATCTTATTTATCTTACAATTTAATCTTATGTAAAATAAAGTAGGTCTGCTTGTTAGTAAACATTGAAAAGCTGAACGGATTTGAATTTAATTGAATTTGGTAGACATAAATTACAAATTAAAAAATTAGACCTTATAGAAGGTAAATTGTTAGTTGGGAGCACGGGACAAAAGTGACTTATTTAATTTTATTTATTTATTTATAAAGAGTGAGGTTTTTGCTTTTGTTATTTATTTACGTTAAAGAGAGTTAATAATAAATAAAATTTCAATTTCGTATTCCTTTTATTTACATTAAGTACAGATCCTCAAATTCAGGAATTTGCAATAAAACTGACTACTTGCCTATTTTCTTCAATTTCGGTGGGAACATGTCGGTTGATGCAAGCGATGAGCCCTAATTAGCAAAGGTAAAAGGTGTAAGTTAAGTTTAAGGACAATTTTCTTAAGATAGGTTGAGTGACTGATTCTAAGGACTTCATAGCCGCTGATAACTCTCGAGGTAATTGCGTTGCTCTTTAGCAAAGATGAAACTATTTAATCACCATTATTTTCGCCTGAAACACGCTACAATGATCAGGAGGACGGAAGGAGAGGCTAGATTTAGTCGAAATACATCGCTGTGTCCTCCAAGAAGGCATCCTCTTTCCAGAACGATCGGGATGGAATGGCTTACCGAATTCTAGTTGGGGAATGGTGTAATCAATTTTACTATGGATACCCTCTATTATATTAAGGATGGAAATGGCCAATAGCGTTGTCGGTCCATTATTGTGACGAACGGCTGTTTTAGCTTCCGTTTTTGCGCTGAAAATATAAGTGGGGGGGGGGGGGGGGGGGTTAGGTGAAGACTTGAACTTTGCTTATTTTATTGCGATTGTTCCCTTACTAATCAGATTGTCTAAATATTTTTCTTCTTCAGAGAGATTTGAGCTTACGCCGCTTATAATAGGAGGCTCAACATGAGGAAAAAGTTTTGCGAGGGTTGACACCCAGCTGTCGAACTTACTAGTTTTGGATTAGATCTTTAAAATCTTGCATTGATGCTTGCTCGTAAATGGATATCAATCAATCGTTTTGGAGTTTTAAGAAGGAATGACGATAGACTTATGGGTCTTAGATCTTTCGGTCTCACATGGGAGCAATTACCAGCTTTGGGTATAAAACTACCTTTACTTCTCTCCACAGGAGTACAAAGAAACACTAGGTTAGGTTAGGTTAGGTTGAAGTGGCAGTCGGATAGAAGTCCGACTCACTTAGACCTATATAAGGTCCATTGTGATACCACGTGGATCTGAAGTTCCTGCCTACACGTTGAACCATTTTGAGGAGCTAATAAAGCGTGAGAGACATTTTGGGTCGGTTGAGTTTAGATCATTAAGATCATTATAGAAGAAGGCCCCCATATGGAGGTTTCGCTTTCGAGAGAGAGCAGGGCATGCGCAGAGAAGGTGTAGAGTAGTCTCCTCCTCTTCCTCGTCCAAACAGCTCCTACAGAAGTCGTTGTAATAGGCACCAAGCCTTGCTGCATGCCTGCCTAACAAACAGTGTCCAGTTATGACACCAATTGTAGCACCAATGTGCGATCGATTAAGGGTAATCAAGCTCCTTGAGCGTCTTGGATCCAGCCTAGGCCAAATCTGCTTCGTTGTCAGACAAGTAGTACCATTTGTCCATCTGTGATTAGTTTTTTCTAATGCATCCAGTTTAAACAAGAGCTTGCACGTGGAAACTGGTATGCCTAAGGAGCCCTTTTCAGACAAGATTGAGAGGGTAGTTCCAGGTTTGGCGAGTTTGTCGGCCTTGCAGTTACCCGGAATGTCTCTATGCCCCGGCACCCAGCAAAGGTGAATGTTGAACTGCTCAGCCACCTCCTTTCGAGATGATCGGCAATCTAGGGCTACTAAAGAGTTAATAGAGACAGAGTCCAGACACTTGATGGCGGCCTGGCTGTCCGAAAAGATTCGAATATCCTTTACGGATACCACATTCTTTTTTAGCCAGGACAACACTTCCTTTATCGCCATAATTTCCGCCTGGAAAACACTACAATGATTAGGAAGACGGAAGGAGAGACAGAGATTAAGTCTGTCTGAGAAGACACCTCCACCCACTCCATCATTTGTTTTTGAACCGTCCGTGTAAAAATGGATTGATTCTTCTTCCGGCAAGGCATCCTCCCAATAGGATATAGGGGGGATGGATATCTGGAAGTTTTTGTCGAACATCAGTTGGGGTGTGGTGTAGTCTAAATTCCTAGAAGGGATTCTGAGTATGTTCAGAATTGCAGAGTAGCCGATTTCACTATCGGTCCATTGAGAAGTTGCTTTGAGGCGAGTGGCCGTGGTAGCAGCCGTCTGTCTGCTAAAGATGTCAAGAGGTATTAAATGGAACAGAATGTCCAGTGCAGCTGCGGAAGTGGTGCAGCAAATTTAGCAATATCCCCTTTTCAAAGTGGCAATGATCTGCCGAATTAAATGATAAAATGAGTACCTACCGATCACCTGAAATCTAAGATGCTCAAACATTTTAACACTCAACACAATGTATCATTTGATTAAAGTATTATTGCTTACTTTGGTCGACCTGGGTGTAAGAAATTTATAAAAGGAAAACCAGTGCGATTCGGGTATAAATAACTATCACCGTGGATTGATAATTCGGTAATCAAAATTGCTTCAACATCTTTCGGGTTAGTATAGTCCTTCGTTACCCAAAGCAACACCACGGGAAAATAACAATTAATCAACCATGCGCCATCGCTCACTACAATAATAACATGTGTGGGGTTGATGGAATGGACCAAAACATCAACATCTAGTAGAGTAGTACTTTCACGTCCTGGCTCACGTCGATGCAACTGTACAAAATGTTTGGCAACTGCATTCGTGTTGGTTGCCCACAGATGTCTCAGCTGGAATTCCGAAGCCAAATCTCTTGATCCTACAGCCAGCGCTATGGAAACAAACCAAAAGATTTCTGGATCCATGCACATGAGGAACAAGATTTGAACTTTGACATAATCTTTGGGTTTTGGTGGCATCGAACACTATGTTTGATCCTTTGAGAAGCAAAGAAGATGAGCTGGAAAAAGATGCTCTTCCGGAGGCCGTATCATATGCTCTGAATGTAATAGTAGCCTATGTATGTATTAAGTGCTTTCCGTCGTACCCCACAAATTTACCGGAAAAGCTATTGAATCATTCATTTTTTTTTCCTATTTCTTTACTAAGTTTCCCAAGAAGTGCCCAGCGTGTCCATATTACTATTGCCCCACCCCCTAATGGCAACTTTCCTTAGATGCACTGAGACAATTTGCAACATATAAATCTTATTCCTTTCCATAAACAGTTCTGTGTTAAAAGAATTGCTGAAATCCGCCTCCATTTAAAAAAAAAAACGGCATTCCATCGAAAATATTTTACCCATACAAAGGGAACTCCAAACCAAAGCGAATGTATTACATAAAAATTCTTCGGGCATTCCACACTCAATAGTACGTGACACAAATTAAATACTTCTAGGTAGAACTCCCCCTCTCTTATTTTTAAGGTGTTGGTGACGGTGGTAGGAACTATTTATATGTGTCCCGTTTTTTTCTTTATTAAAAGGTGGCGTACATCGTTCAGTGTGTATTGAACCTCCCCCGCCTGGGTCAACCACATACAAAGTGTACGAAATGAACCCTTTCACCTGAAACGTATTTTGCGAAATTTTGACCCTATGATGGTATAATTGCGACGACAATAAAGATCTTGTTATTGCGTTTGAAAACATCTGAACAGTGATCTTTTAGAAAACTGTTTGGCAAAATTCTTCGAACCTTCTTGAACTAAGGGAAGTGTGATGTGTTATCTCCTTCTTAACTCGCATCTCACAAAAGATCACATACCTATATAAAGGGTGATTTTTTAAGAGGTTTAGAACTTTTTTAAAAAAAAAAACACAAAAAAATCGAAAAAATGAATGAAATATTTATTTGAATCGATAGTTTGAACCTTGCAATTTAATGTTTAAAGATAATTTCATGCAAATGTTGACCGCGGCTGCGTCTCAGGTAGCCCATCCGCTGAGTCCAATTTTGGCATACTCTTTCACACATATCGGCCGGTATCTCACGAATGAATGCATGGATGTTGGCTTCCAGTGCGTCAATCGAAGCGGGCTTGTCCCTATACACATTAGCCTTGGCATACCCCCACAAAAAATAATCTAATGGTGTCAAATCGCACGATCTAGGCGGCCAATTGACCGGCCCGAAACGTGAAATTAACTGTTCACCAAACTCGCCTCGCAATTGCGCCATTGTTTCGCGTGCTGTGTGACATGTGGCACCGTCTTGTTGAAACCACATATCATGCAAGTCAAGAACTTCCATTTCGGGCAAAAAAAAGTTTGTTATCATCGCTCGGCAGCGTTCACCACTGACAGTAACGCTGCGATTCGCATCATCTTTGAAGAAATATGGCCCAATAATGCCGCCGGCCCATAAACCGCACCAAACAGTGGCTTTTTCGGGATGCATTGGTAGCTGTTGCAATGCTTCTGGCTGATCTTCACTCCAAATGCGGCAATTTTGCTTATTTACGTACCCATTCAACCAAAAATGAGCCTCATCGCTGAACACAATTTTTCGATAAAAAAGCGGATCCTCGGCCAGCTTTCCAAGAGCCCATTCACCAAAAATTCGGCGTTGTGGTAGGTCGCCTGGCTTTAGTTCTTGCACCAGCTGTATCTTAAAAGGCTTAACGCCCAAATCCTTTCCACGTAGTGCTGTAACAAAGGCCTAACTGCTGGGAACGGCGCCGAATCGACATTTCGCGGTCTTCTGTCACACTAGCTGATACGGCCGCAATATTTTCTTCAATACGCACAGTACGTAAACGTGTTGGTGGTTTAATGTCCAACAAAGTAAATTTGGTGCGAAATTTGGTCACAATCTTCCGAATAGACTGCTCAGAAGGTCGAGAATGCCGATCATAAAATTGAAGCAGCGCGCGATGAACATTTCGAACCGAGCACGAATTTTGATAGTAAAATTCAATAATTTGCAAGCGTTGTTCATTTGTAAGACGATCCATGGTTAAATTGCAAACCAAACTGAAGCTGTTTGACAGTGACACAAGGTACTAAACACACGTCAGCTGTCAAAACCAGTGTTGCCAAAACCAAACCAGCTAAAAAATCACCCTTTAGCAGCTGTAGCAGAGAGTGTACGCAAAGATCGTGACGAATCGCTTTGACGTCGTTCTCAGAAGGTTAGCTTGTGTCGTATTCGACAACTTGGCCATGTTAACGGACTATGTGCTTCCTGAAATTCAAGCACATTGTCTCGGTGAGCTCTGGTTTCAATAAGACAAGACTTGTTGAGAAATAATGTTGGTGAGCACTTAATTTCACTTTTTTCTACTGTAAATGGGCCGCCTAGATCGTGAAATATCATACCTTTGGACTTTTTTATCTGGGAATATGTAAAGTCTCAGGTCTTCAGGAATAAGACAAACACCAAACCTCACGATGAAGCCCCATTTATTATAATGATGATTGCAAAACAAAGTTAAACATTTTTCACTTTACAAACGTTTGCAGTTCAAAGCTCTGACTCAACAATGCTAAAAATAGTTTTCTACGAAATATGGCTGGTGATTTAATGCTTTGCAAATCTTGTGGAAGTTATTTCACAGTCGTATTGCTTGGACAAATTAGTACCGTTCTCCAATAGTGTGTATGTGATATCCCAGATACCTAACCTTGTCGACGTATTTAATAATGATACGAGGGCGGGATAGTCAGTGGAGTCAACTCTGCCATAGTCTTTAAAAGATTAAGTCTGAGATTTGGACATTTTATGCGAGCTAGACAATCTTCTATTAAACCCACAGACACACCTGGCGAAGATAGAAAAATGCACTTGACAATTAACAATTGGAATTGGATAATCGTTTAAAAACATGGAAAATAGTAATGGGCCCAGTACAGAACCTTGCGGTAGACCTGACTTAAAAGAAATAGGTGTTGATATTTCCTCGGTCGTTTTAAGTTATGCAAGAAGTCTGAGCGACGCAAAGTGAAAACCAAAATAATGTAAAATTAAGAGATCTATACAATCGAAGGCTTTGGAATAGTCAAAAAGGGCCATTATTCCGATTTTGTTGCGCAGATCTGTAGCAGCTATTATCACTCGCGTCTAAATACCTTTGAATTTGGTTAGCCATGATCTTTTCGAGAACTTTAGCTGGAAAACGGGGTAAGCTAATTGGCCTGAAATCTGACGGAATTGACGGGTTTGGGTTTGTTTTCGGGATCGGAACAATTGTAGCTTCTTTGTTACATGTTTGTCATCACGGTACGTCAATCGGCACGAGCTTGCTTCCCACCCATGAGTGAACAGCCCAATGGGCTACAGATAGAGCTCCTCGAGACTCTGAATGTTGGTTTTGCAACCAAACATCCCTACTTTGTGATTGGAAGCCACCTTGTTCCTCCACAGAATCCCCATAATATATATCCTCGAATTAAGATCATCTGAACATATATACAAAGATTGTAATACTTATAAATATATACTTTACTTTTGGTGCCGCTTAAAGTCTGGGATGGACCACGGCCTCGACCAATAAGCCCTAAGCCAGCTCGGTCCCTCGCTAGCTGCCTTCAGTTACGCACACCAAGTGGGTTGAGGTCGTTTTGCAACTGTGCAAGCCACCTAAGGCAATGTCTTCCTTTGCTGCATTGTCCACGTTGTGCTTTTAACAGTTCCATGCTTTTGCACCATGCACCAGGACCGGGATGATGAAGGTCTTATATAATATCTCCTTGGGGCTTTACTTAGTAGATGCTTTTTATCCCGAAGAAACAGCGATTGGCAAGATTGATTCTTCACTTGATCTCTGCACCGATATTTGCTTCGAGAAAGATGTAAAAGGGAGTATATGATAGCGCAAAACATTTTCGACATCAAATGGCTCTGTGTGGTTCTTACCGACTTTGACGGAGCACCGAGATTTGATCCTGCACAAATAGACGAGTTAAGCGGGGATGTCAAAAATTGAACATGGCTTCGTATGATTCGTCGACGCTATCTATCCATCATAGCCGGTGTGTATTGATCTGAAATTCCAAAATATGTCGGAGTGTGAAAATTTGGTCGATGTTTGACTTTCCTGGCCAAAAAATACACTGAACATTCAGGAGACTTATTCCTCTGCACTTGACGCCGATCAGAGTATCTCCTTTCGTGGGGATGGGGCACACGATGCTGAGGTTCCACTGGACGGGCATACATTCATCTGAACCGATTTTAAAGATAAGTTAGTTCGTGCATGCCCCTTGCTGTTTTGAAAAGCCCTCCCGGAAGGCCATGCGAATTACTTACTGGCTATATATCTCGGTTGTTAGACCGATACTAACATATTGAACGATTGTCTGGTGGAGAAAGCGATAAATCGCGATAAACAGGACAAGGTCCAGAGATCAGCATTTATATCATAATCATATACACTCCTTGCCAAAAAAAAAAAAGCCGCACCGAAAATTTTTATGTTTTTCTGTGACCTACTATTTTTGATGTATAAAAGAAAAAAATATTTAAGTTGATAACTTATTAGTGATCTAGACCGTGAAAAGTTTTAAAGTTACAATGGTTTTAAGTGAAGAAGACGGATACCCGCTCTTAAAGGCGTTCAAATAGAAATATCGCAGACAGTGTGGGCTGCCACGAAAGCACTTTTAAACGGCTTGTAAGGAAATTAAGTCCGACAGACAGTACGGAGAGTCAACCTGAGAGCGGAAGACCCAAAAAATCGATAAAACAGCAAGAACGGACTTTACAGGGCATTCCTCTAAAAGATCGCTTCGCAACTGCCAACGAATTGAGGAAAGACATTGCGAAGGAGAACCAACGAGCGTTATTCAGAATAATTTTCACTTCCGACCATTAAGCATTCTCCATATGGTTTGGTTTGGCAATGCATGACAAATTGGGATCTTGGCCATATTTTGCTTTTGGAGCGTTCCGTCAATGCAGCGAAATACAAAGAAATTATTGCTATTAATGGTATTTCGGCTGCGATAGAGGAGTTATGTTGCTGTATCCCAAATCCCATCGTAAATACAAATTCTGATCTAAATTTTTTAGCTCAAAACACCTTCTTAGTATTGTTTGCTTTCAATTGATAACCCCATGCAAAGCTTGGCCTTGAGTCTTTAACTTGGCCAGGAAATAGCCCTGACCTCAATATAATAAAGAATTTGTGGTCAAAAAGTTTGAAAAAATGCACCTTAAAAAATTTGAGTTCTCAAAACTGTAATGAAGGAAGTGTGGACTAAATGCATAACAACAGAGGTCCAAGCGGTCATAACGGCTAAGTACGGTGCTGCAAAGTGCTAGCGCAAAAAAAGTATTCACTCATTTTATTACTTTTAATAAAAAAAAAAGTGAAAAAAACTAGGCGGAGATAAAATAAAAAGTCCTTTTTCACACCTTATTTTGCTAATTATGAACTTGTGAAAAATGTTGGCCATAAAACGTAGATAGTATTGAAATTCAGTGAAGTACAATACGTTTTAGAAAAGATAAATGGCTGCGGCGAAGAAACAAACATTATAGCAGAACTGGGATTATTCGGGTCTTATACAGAGTCTCCTTGGTGTTTCTTGACAAGGCCTTGCTTTTCAATTGCCTTCTTAGGCCAAAGACACAGCGATTTGCAAGTGTAATTCTTCGCTTGATCTCTGCCGTGATGTTATTTACATAGTTTAGACCGGAACCAAGGTAGATCAAGTCCTTTACTACCTCGAAGTTATACCTGCCGATTGTGAAGTTTTGTCCAATTCATCGACGTTGTATGTCCCTTCTGGTCGACAGCATATATTTGGTTTTTGCTAAACCCATTTTAGCCGCTTCTGTTTCTATACAAGCAAACGCACCACTGACAGCTGTGTTCTACCGATGTGGAAGATTGTGCCCCTGGTGTTGGCTTGTGAGTTTCGCACAATTTTCTCAAGTATGATGTTAAGGAAGTTACTTGACAGCGCATCACTGTGTCTAAATCCTTTTCTGACATCAACGGTCTCAACGAGAGTTTTACTTTGTCATTCCGCACAATCTGATGAGTTTGGCAGGGATGCCAATACTAGACATGGCTCTATATAGCTCGTATCTATAGATACTATCATATGCGTCCTTAAAATCGGCAAACAGATTGTGGGTATCGATCTGGACTTCTTTGGTTCTCTCCAGGATGGCCTAAAACCGCACTGATAGGGTCCAATCAGTTCGTTGACATATGGTTTCAGGCGATCACACAGTACGGCAGACAGGATATTGTATGCGAAGACTGATACCTCTGTAGTTTGCGCAGTTTAGAAGGTCTCCGCACAAAAAGGTACAGAAGGTATGAATATTTTAAATAGACTCTCAGCTTCAGGAGTGTCAACCATTTGCTAATTCATCTTAAATCATTTTCGATAAAATTTAATACACCCTCTGACATATAAAGCTGTTATACGATTCAAGTTTGTCGACAAATGCTTCTCAGATAAGTAAAACTTTTTGTCAGCGTTGAAAATTGATCCAATTTAACCCAGTGCCAAGTAGGTCATGTAAAGCGAGCATAGATAGTTATTATACCTTCCTCGATGTAGCTATATCCTTGAAATGACTCCCCACGATCAACTTTGAAGAACAATAGCCCTTAGCAAAAGCAATAGAAGTACCTATAAACTAACCAGTAAAATGATATAAGAAAAAAAAAACACACACACACACAGACAGGCACCGGAGAAGACGAAGGAAATGATTTTCTCTCATTTTGCAAAGACAAAAGCAGAAATGAATCACTGTCCAAAGTTTGGCATAAAATTTATAGCTTAAATAAACAGGACATATTCGTCTATTACCGAAAGGACATTGAGGGAAACAACCAAGCAACCAGCAGCATAGCCATATATACTGCACAAAGCGACAGAGATGAAACCAAAGAAATAATGTCCAACAGCAGGTCACAGGCAGGATAATATTTTGTCGTTTGTTTTTTTATTTTTCGTTTTCGTTTTCATTTTCATTTTGATTTCGTTTTATTTTGGTCCCTTTAGTCTGTTGGGTTTATTTCCTTAGGTCAAGTTAAAATTATGGAACAGAGTGAGGACTTGGGGGAAATCTGTAAATACGTTACGGCCAGACGGTGATTATAATAAATTTAAACTTTGACATTTTCCATTTGCGTTTGGCCAGTGCATTTTATGGGGACACAACACTGGGATATTTGGCCATCATCATTATTGCTTGCTTTGAAGGAAGAAGAAGTAAGTGTTCGGATGTTATTTATATACACGGACCGCACAAAGTACTTAAATAAAATGGAATAAGTTCTCTGGCAGAACTAACTTTTCATTAAAAACTAACCAAACGCATATGATCGTTAAGACAAAAAATCATCATTAATAAACGCGTTCTTTTAGGAATGAATCAAGTTCAAGATTCAATGCAAAGTTTTAGGTCGAAACTGTTAAAACTTACTTTACTTTTTGTCATAGGCTCCCTTTGCCGTTAATGGCCCTGGGGTACCTCTATCTAATTTTATCCACACATCACAGCGCTTCCTTTTCGTCTGGGGAGAACTAGAACTACCGTGCATCCACATCTTGGTACAGTTCAGCATCTGCTTCCCTATCCTGCTTACAATCCAGCACACAGCACCATCGCAGTGTTTTATAGAGCCCATACCAGTGTTGCCGCTGAAAAATTTCATAAAGGGGCTTAAAAAGGGGCCCCAGGTTAAAAAAAAGGGCTTTCAGTTAAATACTAATAAGGCGAAAAAAAAAAAACAAAAACAGCAGCAAAAACGTATCACTTATCACTTAATAATAACGGGTGATCCAAGTAGAGATACTATTTTCAATAGGCTTTTTTGACAGATCACGTGTGAGTCGTGTCATGCTGTCATGTTATTTTTGTTTAGTATTGTTTGGCATTTTATAATGGAAAGACTTACGCGTGAACAACGTTTACAAATTGTTCAACTTTATTATGAAAATTCACGTTCTGTGAGGAATGTGTTTCGTGCACTTCGCTCAACTTATGGTCAACATAATCGGCCTACTGAGCGTACTATTCGCAACACCATCACCCATTTTGAGACCCAGCATTCACTATTGGATAATATTCGACCGAATAGACCACGTCCAGCACGCTGTGAAGAAAATATAGCGGCCGTAGCTGAGAGTGTACACGAAGACCGTAGAGAGTCGATTCGGCGCCGTTCGCAGCAACTCGGACTGACGTATGGAACGACTTGGCGCATTTTACGTCAAGATCTTAAATTGAAAGCGTACAAAATACAGCTTGTGCAACAACTGAAGCCGCTCGACCTTCCCAAGCGACATCGCTTCGCTCTATGGGCTCTTGAAAAGTGTTTAGCGATGAGGCCCATTTCTGGCTCAATGGGTATGTAAACAAACCAAATTGCCGCATTTGGGACGAAGAGCAACCTGAAGAGATTGAAGAACTGCCACTTCATCCAGAAAAAAACAACAGGTTGGTGTGGTTTGTGGGCCGGTGGAATCATCGGTCCATATTTCTTTAAAAATTATGCCGGTGCGAACGTAACCGTCAATGGCGACCATTATCGTGCCATGATAACCGACTATTTGATGACTGAAATTGAAGCTCGTGATCTCGGCGACATTTGGTTTCAGCAAGACGGCGCCACTTCCCACACATCGCATCAATCAATGGACTTATTGAGAGAACATTTCGGTGAGCACATAATTTCACGTTTTGGGCCGGTCGATTGGCCACCAAGATCGTGTGATATCACACCGTTAGACTTTTTCCTGTGGGGATATGTAAAGTCAAAAGATTATGCCGACAAACCCGCTTCGATTCAGGCCTTGGAGGAAAACATCACGAACGAGTGATCGAAAATTGGACTCAACGGATGGACCATCTGCGACGTAGCAACTGCCAACATTTGATAGACATAATCTTCAAAAAATAAATGCCAAAGAATGTTCTTTCAAATGATAATAAACATTCTCCATTAAATTTGAATTTTCTGTGTTTTTTTTCTTTAAAAAAGTAGGGAACCTCGAAATGGATCACCCTTTATGTTATGCTTCTATTCACAAGCCTTGTAGAGAATCTTGTTATTGACTTGGAATAGCAAGCTTTAAAGAAGCTATTACATTTCAGACCTCAGCCAACTAACTTCGAAAGGCCATATTGCCACCTTGTTAAATAAGAATATCTCTTCCTTCTGTACAGCTTATGAAATTGTTTCCCAAAAGCTTTAAAGAAACATTTTCTGAAAGTAGATCTTGAAAAATAGTTAACATCTATAAATACGCCTTATGACAATGTAATAGAAGCAATAGCTTTACAAATTTAATTTAAAAAATTGGAGCTTATGAAGGGTTTTTTTTTAGAGGTTGGTTTTTCGAATAGAGATAAAACTGACATTTTGTGGTCAAATCTGACAACTCTAATGCCATTTATGTTCAGTTTGGTTTGCCATTTCTTCATGATCAGGTTGACAAATGAACAACGCTTGCAAATCGTGCAAATTTATTTCGAAAATATATTCTTTCAGTTCGCAAAGTTTACCGCAAGCTCATTTTGGGTTGAATGGCTACGTCAGGAGTGGAGTGAAGGGAATCCATATGAGACCCTTTAAACGCCATTACATCCACAAAAACTGACTGTTTGGAGTGCTCTATGGGCTGATGGAGTCATTGGGCTATAGTTCTTCTGAAATGATGCTGGACAGTCAGTTACCGTTAATGGAGACCGGTATAGCGCCATAATAACCGCCTATTTTGTTCCCGAATTGGTTGGCATGAATGTGGATGTGATGTGGTTCCAACAAGACGGCGCTACATGCCACACAGCTCACGTCACAATCGATTTATTGAAGGAAACATTCGATGAGCGCATAATTTCGCGGAATGGACCTGTCAATTGGCCACCAAGATCGTGTGATTTGACACCATTGGATTATTTTCTAGCCACTCATCTCATTTAAACATCGCAGATCATTCTAAAATTTTTTTTTTTAAATTCCTTTCAACCATCAGAAATGTGGATTTACTTTATAGTCTAGTATAGTGCCCAAGGCACCACTTGAACTTTAAAAAAATATTAGGCGTAAAAGGCCCATCCAGGACAGATTTTTTGACACGAAGCTTCTCACGACAGTTATTGCACTTGGATGTTTGTCAGACTTTCGCAAGAGATGGGACAGCGAATAAAAACTTTCATGTGGTACCGGTAGAGATTTGAACCAACGACCTCTCGCTTAGTGCTGCAACGCACTTAACCAAGAAGGCACTGCACCCACAAACTTTAAAAAAAACGGCCAATTAAATCAAAATTACTCCCTTTTTCCACCTCCTACTTAAGTAAAGTGTACTGATCACATTAACATTGAATGAAAATTTGATTGATAGCGCATCATTCCCCACCCTCTTGACTCCTTCTCTATTCCCTTCAAAACCTACCTCAGTGAAAGAAGTATATGTGCACTTTTTAATTTGCTTAAATTTTCTATAAACGTAACGGTATATTTTTTGTAGGTATGCAAGTTTGTACTCTTATCTATTATAAAGATCTCCCACTCCAATGTTCCTCTTTTATATAATATGTGTAACAACTCGTGGTTTTCAAAGGCAATGGGCCTTACTAATAATCACATTTAGTGAATGCTTAAATAAAAATCTTCACACTTTAAACAAATCATGTACCAATAAAGAATTTAGTGCCCAGCTTAGTCACAACTGAGAGGATAAAATTTAATGTATGGAAAGCCATGTTTAAGTCGTAACTACACACGTATAGACTGACATTTCGAAGCAGGTGTTACCTGTTGTACAATATGATGGTACCTAAAGTAGGTAGTTTAATACACAAATGTACTGAAAGGTGTAAGCAATAAATTTTAATACATGTAGGATTCGGAAGGAACAATACGGATAACGATAACGATGACGAACAAATACACCAACGCACGAAATAGAAAATATAAATAAATTGCAACATGTCTAGACGCAGTCCATACTGATTAAGATCACAAATTTGACGATACAAGGCAAAATAATACACACGCATGCGCAAATAAAGAGCTCAGTAGTAGTTCAAAGCCCATCAAGACTCGGTCATTATCACTCCGCACCCATAGTTATTAAAATTCTTTATATTTATATTATTAATTCATTTTGAACTAAACATAATTAAAATATTGAATCTGTGGTGCTTTATTTATTTAAAAAAAATCTCCACACATGCATATAAATATAAATATGTGTCCATATTAATAGTTCCTACTCGGTACACTCATCGAATGAAAAGGTTCGACATGCATAACATGAGGAGCTTTAGTTGGAAATCAAAATGCACAAAAGTTTCTAAGGTTTTCTCATATTATTTCAATTCTAAACCCTTTCTATGTATAATTGCTTTAACAGAATTATTTGTTAATCAATTAATTAATGAAACTAAAATCTTATAAAGGAGGGCAGTGCCTACATATCTTGTGAAGGTTGTAACACTCTATCTCTCTAACTTTAGCTTTAAAACGGTTTTTTCTAAATTGTGGGCGTGGCAGTGGGCGTATTCAAAAAAAAATTACACTTAACCATTTCGGAACCCTAGGGAATATGTGGTCCAAATTTCAGCTTCCTAGCTTAATTTTAAAGGCCTAAAAATTGCGTACGCACGGACATTGCTAGATAGTCTTAGGATTTGGTCCTGATCATAAATATATATACTTTTATGGGTCTACGGCGAATATTAAGGGGTGTTACAAACTATGTGTCAAAATTAATATACCCTTAGGATAGGGTATAAATAATGGGATTTCAAAGTAATGATGATGCATTAATTATTTCCAAGTCGGCAAATAGACCTTCGTCACTCGAACTACTTTTAATATTTGATTTGGATTTTTTTTTTTTTGAGAACTACAAAACTGATTTCGACATTTAGTGTTGTTTGATAACAACTTTGATGGAAATTGTAGTAGATTGAAAGAAAGTACGAAGGTTACTTAATGAATAGGTGAAATCGTTTATTAGTAGGATTCTATTAAAGCTGACTACTATACTATAACCTTGCAATTAGCTAGTAGTCTACATTTGTGTCTGTTTATTAGTAAGGCCCAATAAGTATATGTGTGATCCAAAAAAGTTATTGAATCAGCAGAATGTAAGTAAACTTGCTTTTTATACGTTTGGAGACATAAATGTTTGTTATAATTTTGATTTTGAGACAGAATGCCACGTGGAACACATTTGTCGGAGGAAGATCGCGGTCTGATCAAAGGACTGGCCGAATCTGGTCGAAGAACATTTCTTATATTGCCACCAGACCAAATCGGCATAGAAACGCAATAGAAAACTTTCTCAAAAATCCGGAAATTTATAAAAAAATAAAACGAAGCGGCAGACACACTGAAATCGATACGCGGTGCAAGAGGCAAATTCGTCGTCTAGCCGTTCAAAACAACAAGTCTTGCATGGAGATCAAAGGTCAACTGAAGCTTGACATATCCACAAGACGTATAAATCCGAGGTTAGTGAAGCGCCACATAACCGCTCGACTAGAATTTGCTGAGAAGTACAAATTTTGGTCAGAGGAGTTCACTAAAGTTATATTTATTTTCGGATGAAAAAAAATTGAACTTGGACGGTCCTGACTCCTGCCAAAAGTATTGGCGCGACAAATGGCAACCACGGCAGCACTGCCATAAACGAAACCACGGTGGAGGATCATTAATGGTTTGGGGTGGATTTGGGTATGCTGGGAAGTCCCCACTTTGTTTTATACCCACCAGAACAAATGCAGAAATGTATGTAGAGTTGTTGGAAACAATACTCATTGAATTTGCTGGAAACCTTTACGGGGATGAGTGAATCTTCCAGCAGGGCAACGCGCCCATCCACAGAGCACGGAAAACAAAATACTTTTTGCAAGCTAGGAAGATTCCCTTATTGCAATGGCCAGCGATCAGCCTGGACCTTAACCCAATAGAGGATCTTTGGGGAACATTATCCAACAAAATTTATAAGAATGAACGCCAGTTTGATACGGTAAATGACCTCAAAAAAGCATTGCTCCAGGACTGGGAACAAATTAACCCTTCCATTCTTAAAAACTTGGCAATCTCAATGCCCACCCGGATAAATCAAATTTTCACTAAAAAAGGAAAGCATATAAACTATTAATAAGCAAAAAAAAAATGTTTAATAAAATTATTTCATTAGTACTTATTTCATATGAATTGAATTCATTTAATATTTAGTTATTCTTAAAGTTTATGAAAATAATATTGTTATTTTTTTGTTAATATATACCTTTACTATATACAAGGTGGCGCAAAAGTAATCCTCCTATCAGAAACTGCTATAAATTTTGCGATTGGCCCCTAATGTCAGTTCTGTTCTGACATTTGTGTAGTAAACACATGCGAAATACACGTTAATAAACAATGTTACGCTATACTGCTCCAGAACGCGGAATATTGGTGACTATTTATTTGAGCAATAATCGGTCGGTGACTTTGGCACAACGTGAATTTCGTCGCAGATTTCCTAGCCGTCCAACGCCTACTGGTGAAACACTGCGACGTTTAGCCGCTCGCCTCGAAGAGACTGGCACAACACGAGATGCTGCCAGGCGTGGCAGACCCCGGAGTAGCCGTTCTGCATAGAATATTGCTGCTGTAGCCGAAGATGTCATGGAAGCGCCGTCGACATCGACCAGACGACGTGCCACGCAAATGGGTATCAGTCGACGGTCTTTACAGCGAATTTTGGTACAAGATTTGAAGATGTTTCCGTACAAAGTCCAGACGGTGCATCAGCTGTTAGCTGCTGACTGCCAATCGCGTCTAACATACGCTCAAGCCATCCTTAATCACCACCAAGAGGAAGAGTGATGAGGCCCATTTCCATCTTAGCGGGTACGTAAATAAGCAAAATTTACGCTTCTGGGGCACTGAAAATCCGCGTGTAACCCACACCCGCTCAAAGTCACTGTATGGTGTGCTGTTTTCGCTGAAGGAGTCATCGGACCTTTTTTCTTCGAAGACGTCGCGGGCCAAACGGTTACTGTGAATGGTGAGCTCTACAGAGCAATGATCAACGAGTTCTTTTTGCCGCAACTTGATGAATTGGGATTGGAAAACATGTGGTTCCAACAGGACGGTGCAACGGCACACACTGCACGTGCCACAACCGATATGCTGAAGGATGCATTTCCCGGGCGCCTAATCTCCCGTTTTGGCGATTTGCACTGGCCAGCAAGATCGCCTGATTTGACCGCTCCAGACTTCTTTTTGTGGGCCTTTTTGAAGTCGCGGGTTTATGTCAACAAGCCGCAGACTCTTGCAGCTCTTAAAGACAATATCCGTCACCTATCGCCGGAAGTTTTGGCCAAAGTGATGGAAAATGCCATAAAAAGGGCTCAAATGACAATCAACTGTGGCGGCGGCCATTTACATGACATCATATTCTCGACTTGATGTAAAAAAAATTAAAAGACCAAATAAAAATAATCCACAAGAAGAATCAAAGTTTTCCATTTGTTTTTTAAATTACAGCCAAAAAACATCGGAAGGCTATTTTTGCGCCACCTTGAATATAAAAAAAAGTTCAAAATATTCTCTTTGTTTTTAATAGTTCTTTGTAAGTAGTATTAATGCACATATACTTCTTTCTCTGAGGTAAGTGGACAACGTTTCCATAAACGAAAGCGATATCAATACGAAAATCTGTTGAATAGTTTTTGAGTTATGGAAGGACAGATAAGTGGCAATTAATCATCATTTTTCTACGACTACGGTAGCCTTCAAAATTTTAGTAATATTAACCTTTCTGTTGACCAGGGCACGAATATCGTCAAACTTAGCTTCAAGTCCCAAAAGTCCCCTGCAAATGTGCATTCATAACGGGACTCCATCAACCATTAGATTATTAATTCAATGGATTTGTTTTTGAAGAAAAAAACCATAAAATCAACTTCACAAGTTGAAACGGCCCCGAACCAAAAAACCTCGGAAGCACCAAAAACAAAAGCAAAAGCATAAACTTTCAATGCAACAAAGCCAAAATCCAACTTTCTCATTAAAATCCTAAAAAATTTTGTTCGAAGCAGGTTTTCATTTAATATTTTCTCAATTTTTTTTTTCTGCTTTATTTTTTGATTTTCGTCCAATGAACCGTATGAAAAATTGAAACTAAAAAAAACCTCGTTTCAACCATCCTTTGCTTGGCTCGCAGTCAGTAGATGCTGATTATTCATTAATTCAAGTACTTGGTTCATTAGTCAGTGTAATTGTACCCAAATGCAGACGACTCCTGATAGCGCTCCCTTAGTGATTACTCTTTCAGTTACTCTGCTCCCTCTGTCTCCGTAGAACAGAGAACATTTTACAACAGGATACACTTTTATTTTATTGATAGGAAAGCATAAATTCTTCCCAGCAGCATATTTCCAATGGCGGAGGTAGGTACTAGGTATACAGTGAATTCCAAACACACGGCCCTTAGTTCCAATCAAGATGAATAAACCTCTCAAGGAAGAAGTATAAGCTATAGCTATACACGAGTATGTGTACGTATACATGATAAAATTGCTTATAATTATATAGCTAACTGCGTCTAGACAGGTCTTGTGCCAAAAACTGTTGGATTGGGTTCTCATCAATCGAAGAAGTTTTTTTTTTTTTTTTTCGAAATACATCTATGTATTGTCAATAGAGAAACTGTACTCGTGAATATACAAATCCTATTAATCATATTGTATGTTGTAGTTTGGCATTTCTTGCTGGCTCGCTGGGGAGTCTGCTGTGCGGTGTTTCAATAAGAACATCACCCACAAACACAATAAATGTCTGTTTACCTAATTTGGAAGATGTATGCACATTGTTGACGGAAGAATGGAATACAATTAGTCGGGTCTTGTGTGTATCTATTCCAGGCAACGATTTATATGAGAAGCGTCAGGAGATTGTCAATTTATTTCTTAACATTTGATTACACACATGTAGGTTTGGCATAAATCTAGGTATGTAGCGATACAGATGTTCGTTCGACCTTGGCTGAGGACTTGATTTGATTTGATTTGTTTTGAATTAAAGTCTAGTCATTCTCGGCTTCCTGAATTTGATTTTGATGGACGTTTTTGTGATGGCATCTCGGATTCGGAGAATTGAACTAGATGCTGTAGGCACACCTCAAACGCCCAGCTTCTCGTTCTCGTGTACAAAACTTCCTGTTGCCTAACAAGTCAGCCATGAACAGTTGGAAGAGTTAATGATAGACAAGTGTCCACTTTAGGTTACTTATTGAAAGGTGAGAAGTTAAGAGAGACACAACTACTACCGTGCCCCTTGATATTTTATTATTAAATTAAAGTGGCCAAGCGAACTTTCAGAACTGCTATGAAGTGGTGAGCATGAAAGAGACTGGCTAAGACAAAACTCCTTTTGAAACGAGGATTAAATTTCAATACTCAAACACAACAAAGCAACAGCCGTTGAAGGTCTTCCATCCTTTACGTTCGTTATTCAGACCAAGCGCCGTAGAGTCCGCAATGTCTTTATCTTTAAAACGAAGTTTCATTCTTCATTGCAGTCCCGAACCTGGGGATAAAGTACAAAGATCCTCTTAGATGGAGCCCTATTTTTCGTCCGCCGAGATTCAGGAAAGAATATGATTTCTTAATTGATTTCTATGCAGGCAATATATCTTTTCTGTAGAGTCGTCGGTGAAGCGTAACAGCAAATCATTTCGGAATTACATTAACTAAAAGTACAGTATCCTTAAAAGAGAAACGTTTGCTTTTGGACTTCTTTAGAAGTGTAAATATCAGATTCATTAACAAAAATTTCATTAACATGAAATTTTGTTAGTTTTGGAAAAAAAAAGTGAGGTGGCAACAAATTGGCCACGTTGATGAACCTAAAAAAGTTACACCGAAAATCGTTTCTGTTTTAGTAAATCAAATACAAATTGAGTATATCCAATTATTCTTATACAAAACATTTAAAAAGTTTTATTTTTTATACAAAAAAACCCAGAACATGTTGTAATGCCGAGTGGAAATTTTCGACCTATTATTATTGCTTTTAGTGCTGCAAAGCCTGCATCTGCGATATGGTGAGATGTCTTCAGGCATATTGACTCACTTGTGTCTTTCACTTTTCATCCAAAATGGATCTTCGTCAGCACTCTCCTCGGAAACTTCCTCCATGTCAATATCCTCATTTTCATGAGCCAGCCCACTCCCTTCGTTTCCAAATCTTCTGTTTCTATATCCAAATCTCCTGCTACTACTTCCATGTTCCTACATATTGCAATCTTCTGGATCTATCCCATCTTTGATTGTACTTTTCATTGAGCCTGAACATTAAAAAGCAAAATTAGAAGGCTGCGGCAAAAATATTGCCACCTTAAAACTTCGCTGAAAGGGCACTGGCAACTATATTGCCAGCTTTCTACAAAACCACTGAACTTACATTACTTTATATTTCTCGCTGGAATTGTCAAGCTAGAATATATACAGAGTTATATAGTTTAATAATAAAAATACATTTTAATAACTAGGACACCGTTATCTAATACTTTAATAATCATAAAAAAAACGCATTAAATTAAACTCCTCCACGGGTTGCAGTCTTCTCAAAAATAAAACGGCTATAATTGAGTTTATTCTACTTCAGGATAGATGTTAGGCTTAACACTGAAAGGATTTAGTGGCTGTGTTCATTAGTTTGAAAAAAATCGACGATTTTTTAAGGTGGCAAACATATTGCCACCACCCTAAAAAGGGTTAATTCGAAAGAAATATCACAGACTTGCCTAAGGTAATGAAATTCGAAGATGTAAGTTAAACAGATTTTAGACATGATGTGTTGTAATTCTCGGATGAAGATTAAATAAACGCGTTAGAAAAACTAAATTCAAATAGCAGCCCTGAAAAAATGTTTCTCCCCCGCGTTTTTCTTAAAATTATTTTTAACCAGTCTCTTGTAGCTGGGAACTTCATATAAGAATGGAAATATTCTTTCATATCACTGATTTGTAAATAATCGGTTTAAGGAAAATAGTAGAAAACTATCGGCCTATATTAAAACTTTTTCCAAAATTGTTTGAAAGTATTGTTAAAGGCAAACTCCTCTTCGCAGTAAAAGAAATTATTTAAAATAGTCAGCATGGCTTCGTTCGTGGTACATCATGTTATGAGCTACTAATTTTGCTTTGTTGGCTAATTATGTTTTAGTTGAACGATTACAAGTTATAAGTGATGGTGTTCTGGTCTGAATGATTCTGTGCAGAGAAACACAGCACCTGACTTGCAAGAACTGTTGAAGCGAACAACCAAGGACGTGATTGTGATAGCGGGATATATGGTCGTAACGACGAAGCCCGTAAATATACCATACACCAGGTCATTTTTTGCTGAGACAGGGTCAGTCAAGATTGCAATACACTGCTGATGCATAATCAATGTAGGGGGCTAGTAAGGCTTGAGCTAGTCTCAGTCTCGTATTTACAGGAGTAAAACTTGCGAATAACCAAAGTTCGCGAAGACCACCATAAAATTTGGCCCACAGTATAGTTAATGTGACTTGCTGGGGAAAGAGAGGGGTTAATCATAAAACCTAGGTTAGTAACCGTATCAGCGAACTGCAATTGTGTAACATTGAGGTAAATGGGCAGCATATCTTCGGTATTGTGAAGTTCCTCAGATATTAAAATCAGCTGGGATTTAGCTGGATGGGAGTCAGGCAATTGGGAAGTGACCATTCGTAGATGGCAGACAGATCCTCATTCAGCCTGCAAGCGAGGTCCTCAGGCCTATGGGTCTCTATAAATATATGTATTTGTGCATCGTCCGCATAAAAATGAAGGCCTAAGCACACTTTGGGAAGGTCATTAGTGAATATATAAAACATAATAGGCCCCAGTATAGAGCCCTGAGGTACTCCAGCTGGTATATTTTTCACGTGAGATGATTGTTCATTAACCACAACCCTTTGACATCGATTACTTAAGTAATTACTGATTGTTTAAAATAAGGTAAAACGGGTCATTTGGGCCCGTTTTGATGAAGTAAAAAATCTTGATGTCATATTTGATAATAAGTTACGTTTCTTTTTTCATTATGATTATGTCATTGCCAAGTCTAACTCATTGTTAGGCTTCCATAAACGTAATAGTAAAGACTTTCGAGATATAAATAGCCTTAAAATTATTTATTGCTCGTTAGTCAGACCTTATTCAGAATATTGTTCCGTAATATGGGATTCGCCATATGCAGTTCACGAACTTAGATTCGAAAGAGTCCAAAAAAAAACTTCTCGAGCTACGCGGTTCGTAAATTAAATATGTTTGATGAGCTTCCTAATTATGGCAGAAGGTGCAATTTAGTTGGTCTGCAAACCTTAAGTTTCAGACGCGATGCAACTTCCGTCATGTTTATTCGCGATATTCTTAATTATCATATTAATTCACCAGAATTAATCTTTCTTTTAAATATATATGCTCCCCAAAGGTCACTGCGGGTTAGAAGCTTATTTTATAGGCATAGAACCAGTTATGGTAATAATGAGCCTATTACAAGGTGCATAAGCACATTTAATGAATTCTGCAACGAAATTGATTTTTGCTTGTCGCGAGCAGATTTTAAAAAGTCCATTAATGCATTAACTTTAAATTAAAGAAATCTGTATTTATTTGGAATAGTCAATAAGCTGAAGATCGGTAGATGAAGATTAGTCGCGCAACAAACAACCGCTGCGTAAAGCGATTTTGTGTTTTCATCTGTGGTTGTAAAAAATATACATGCATATCTTAGTACCTCCCCTTCCTTGCACACGAGGCAGGACGAGTGTTTTTTAGAGCTTATACCCTGTCTTGGGAGTAAGGAGCCAAGAACCCATTTGTTGTTTTTAAAGCGAAGTAACAGCCGTTTCTAAGCGTAATTCTTTGTTGAATTTCCACTAAGGTGTTGTTTGATGTTGACCCTGATGTTGGTAAGCTTCTACTCTGTCATGATTTCTACAGTTAAAATTTTTTTGCAAGTTCAAATATGTTTGCTGGATTGCTTTTGTGGTTAATTTCGTATGTTTTTCAATTAAAGGGCTCTCTATCTATAGTGCCTTCCGTGCTTACGCATGCCCTGCGCCTCAGGATAAGATTAAAAAGTCTCATGAAAGTGCACTTAAAAGCACATCCTTGTCGGAACCCGGTGCATGATTGGAATAATTTAGATCACTCCAAAAACATAAATGTTAAAGAATAGTCAGCCACAAAAAGTACTGACAATGAGATCTAAAAAAGAACGCAAAGTTTGTATTGTAATAATTAAAAATTTCACAAATAGTATTTAGGTACATTTTTATACTTGGCAAGTTTTCCAATTTGAAGTTTCGACAATATATATATATATATATAAAACCCAATTTTAACGATTTTAAAAGCTTGTCAAGTATAAAAATGTACCTTAATACTATTTGTGAAATTTTGAATAATTACAATAAAAACTTAGCTTCACAAAATTATTGAAATACTTTTTGCAAAGATTTTTTTGTACATGGAAATTTTGCAAAGTGTTAAAATTGTAGGGATTTCGATCGAACGTAAACGCTCTCTTTCGAGCAAAATAAAATTTGTTTTATAACTTTCCTTGTTTTCCCTTAAAAGAATTGCAGACATGTAAGATTTCATAATTATAGAATGAGCTCGATATATGGGCGGTTGCCACGCCTCTTTTTTGGAGTACATACAAATTTTGTATCTATTCTTCAAATCCTTCCTCCACGAATAATTTCATTGCTTAAAGTCTTTTGGGTGCAAAGTTAAAGAAAAGGGGCGGCTAGCACGCCCCCTAATCCCTGGGGTTTCATTAATAGAAGGGGGCGGCTGCCACGCCTTCTGGATGGAAAATCACAAATTTTGGATTTTTCCCTGGGGTTTCTCCGCAAACTCTATTACTGTGCCCAATTTTAAGGTTCTAGAAATCAAGATGGTGCCTCGAAATCTGTTATTTTGAGTTCTAAATTTCAACTCACGGTAATTAATTTTTTTTGTTGTAAGTGAGTCACATCTTCCGGAATATGATGTAAATTTTATTTTTCCTTGTCGATTTTCTAAACACTCGAGCGTAGCCGGTCGGGTCGGTAAGAAAAGGTTTAGGCAACAATAGTTCAGAAAGTCAGTGGCGTAGATAGATTTTTGCGGTGGGTTATTTGACTCAAATTAAATGCAAATTCCTCCTTCTCGAGAGTGTATTTGTAGAATCATAGGACTGCACACGCAGCTTGCCAAGTGTGATAGACGAAATGGGCTCAGTTCACAGACCGTATCTACTCATCCAGGGCGCTAGGTACAGCTCACCTCACACGCATGTGTCCTTTGAAATTGTAGTTTAGTATAGCAAATGGTCGGCTATTATGCTGACTGCCACTTTAACCTAACCTAGTAAATGTAGTGTTCTGCTTGGTGCAGAATTAGCTAGCACAATGCTCTCAGATAAAATTCACTTTTCGACTCGTATTTCCACTTTCGTTACAATAAGGAGTTAAAAAACCCTGCATAAGCTTTACTATCTGGTCTTTTTTTCGGTGCACTTTCTGGGAAGTTTAAAACTATTACTTGTACAGAACAGCTACTCAATACTCTTTTCGACCAATTCTATTTGCGTCCTTGGCTGGGTGTCTTTGCCCAGCGCACAGCATGGATTCCGAAAACTTCTTTATGACCGGGAACACAGGTCTCACAGCAATCCACTGGTAATTTCAGAACACATCTGATCCAAATGAAAAACACGTCAGATTCACTAATTTCAGTTGTTTGCAACTGCAACTCACCAAACAAATGCTGATTTTCCCCCGAAGATCCGTTTATGATGCTGAAAAATCTAGGAACTACTTACAGAGCATCTATCCACCCTTAATTTGCATATATAATGCTCATTCCTGATCTAATGCATCAATTACATATTTGGCCATAGATTGTATTTGTGACGGAAAATTCACTTGATTCTATGAGTTACCGTCGATCTGTTCCCTATCCATCGTTGCTTTGTCGGCTTTTCCTCCCTTTTGCGTGCTCAAAACATGTTTTTTTTTGGCAATAAGTAAATAAATAAGTTCCACCTCTCGAACAATTTAACCGCAATATCCTCCGCGCCGTCTCAATTAACAATTATTAGTTTCTCGAAATGAGAACATACATTGCCCACATGCAGACACAAACAAAGGGCAACACATGTACCTACTTGACAGTCCAATACTCTTCACTCATTTCAGCATGACTGAACGACAATTTACCCAAAATAACTGACGAATATTTTATTACCCAGTGTAAGCCATCGTTGGTCCCCGACGACCATATATACACTATAATCGTTTCTATATCTATATATAAAATGGTAAAATCACAGCGCTCATAAAAATAATCATTTCCAATTCGAAAATCGACTTTGACAGATGGCTAAACTGCGTGCCGTCTTACTTGATACGTTACGTACATACGTACGTTGTCAAGTAAACCATATCAAGTGCTGGCTATTTCATAGCCGTCCTTGTCCATAGCCATTAACGACAATAATTCAAGGACAGAAGGACACATGCCTAATGTATGTTATGCCTACATCATCATCGTCGCGTCGCGTCGTACTGGGAAGCTTGTCATACATATGAACTAGATTTTGGCATTTTTTCTGACACAAAATTATGGAGAATTTTTTTTTGAGGACTTTCATATTTCTTAATCAAGGAATTCTTCAAATTTATTGCGTTTCTATGACTTCTCTTTTTGTTAAAAAAGTTTCGAAATAAAACAAAAACAAAAAAAATCAAATTGATAACATAAAACAAATAAACGAAGAATGGTCGGTCAAAGGGAATATGGGAAAGAGCTTTCGGCTTTTTTTTTATTACCAAAATGGATTGAACCCGAACCCGAACCCGAAAATTACAAAAAGTGGTCCAAGTAGTCCATGTAGAATATTTGACGTCGTCGAAAGATGCCAATGTGTGCAGAGTGGTGCAAAAGAATTGCAAAAAAAAAAAAATAAAAATTAAGGGACTTCAGCAGATTGTGGATATTGAAGGAAGGTACCTACACATTTATACGGGGGATGAGAGAATGTACATATGTATGTCCTTGACTGTAATGACGATTTATTGATTTGAGATCCGATTTGAGAACTCGATCTCGTTTATTTTAACTAGCTAGCTTACTTAGGCTCTATTGCAAATAAGTCGTTTGTTGATACAGTGTGTCCGGCAGAAATGTAGGCAAAGCCATCAATATAAAATCTTGAATCGACACAAATACATTCTGGGAGAAATAGATTTCCGGTTCTAAGTAGCTTAAATGCTCTTAAGCTCTTTTGAACTGTCATGAATGACGACCTGTGTAAAGGCTGCTGAAGAGGTAATTCAAGGCAATTCCCGGGACGACTGGATACCTTATAGATCCAAAAAAAATTTCAAAGGCATTTGACAGAGTTTGGCATCAAGCTCTTTTGTCGAAAATTTGGAATCGATGATACCTTTCTTCAATGGATTAGAAATTACCTTTCGGACCGTTCAATTCAAGTCGTTTTGGACGATTTCAAGTCTGCAACTCAGCAAATAAATGCTGGTGTCCCTCAAGGCTCCGTTTTGTCTCTGAGTCTCTCTCTCATTTTTATCAATGACCTCCTGTCTGTCACTTCTAATCCAATCCATTCCTTTGCTGACGACAGTAACCTTAGCTTCGCAAATTCGTACTACGATTCACGTCCCTCATCTTCGGGCGTGGAGCTAGAATGGCAACGTATGTTAAGCTCATTAAATTCAGACCTGGACAGTATTCTTATGTGGGGTAAAACCAATAGAGTAGAATTTAGTGCTTCCAAAACAAAATGCTGTCTTCTGTCATTAAAGCGAAACCCCAATGCTCTGTCATTATCCATGGATGGCACTTGCATCGCTGAAACCGAAAGGATTTCCATCCTTAGTATGTGTGTTAATGACAACCTTCGTTAGAATGTTCACATATTCGATGTCGCTAAGAACGCTGCGAAATGTCTTGGCTTCCTTAAGCGATGCAAGAAATATTTCACCCCTTCTGATCTGGCTAGAATCTGCAAGACATTTATTCGCCCAAAACTTGAGTACAACGCTCATATCTGGTCTGGTGCACCAATAACATACTTGGAGCTACGGGACAGGATTCAAAAACTAGAGATAGAACTCATTGAACGAAATAGCCAGCTGCATTCTTTCCCTTCAACACTTCAACCGCAATACTCGCCATGCTAGCAATGCACATCAGTTTACCCTCAAGCCTGTATTCGGGCGGACAGTGAAATATAAGGATTCCTTCCTCAACCGTACAATACGAATGTGGAATGCTCTACCACGCTCTGTTTTTCCTTTGCATTATAATTTACAAACATTTAAAACCAACGTGCATCTGTTTCTCCCTTTCTCTAATCCTTCATTTCCCTAATGCCGGCACTGTCTTACTTCATCATAGGGGTATCCAAAATCCCTTTAGTGCGGGTACATTATAAAAACGAAAAAAAATAGTAGATGTCGCTGTTCCTTCTGTCGGATCATATCTAGCGAATTTTTGTACGAAATCGCAAGCAAAGTTGGACATAATCGGTGTACTAGTAATAGACTATATGGGAATCCTCTTAAGAACGAGGTTTTTCTCATTACGAGAAGGAGCAAATTGATGGATTTGTCTTAACTCTAGTACTTGAAGGCGTCTAATTGCAGCTATCAAGGGTGACTCCTTCTGAATAAGCACATCGACCGGAACTTCGACTTTCTAAAGTTCGAAAGTTCGAATACTGGCTTCGGACAGTATTAGAGTTAGGGAAAAAGGTAATCGCATTTTCACGCATAGTTCCAAAATCAGTGTGACCTCCTCTATCCGGCTTTCAAGCTGAGATCCACTTTGTCTATAGTGACGTCCAAACTGCACTTAAATTCTGTTTTATTATTTTAACCATTTCTTAGTTAGTGCTCGGTCGGAGGACTGATCACTCTGAGTCTTGTTCGGTTTATAAAATTTTGAAGGAAGTTTTCCCAGCACCTGAACCTGTGTTAAGGTACGATTACGACTCGCGGCCATTTTTGCGAGTCATTTAACGTTGTGGCGTAAAATCACGTCATAAAGCAGTCATTTGAATGTCGTTCGTGTGATCGCCATTTTTGTGATAACATTTTCGGCGTCATTTAAATGACTAGGAAAATGGCGGACCAAATGACATGAATTTTGTGCCATTAAAATGACGGAAAGAAATGGCCGTGTGGTCGCTTTTAAATGACGTCTACGAAAGATGACTACACTCTTTGGCTGTTGCGTCATTTAAATGGCAGCTTTTAAAAAATGACAAGGTACGAAATTCCAGCTATGCAATTTTTCTACGCAAATCACAAATGACCCAGCGTTTCATTGCTGCTTTCATTTGGATTTTTGTCTCGTGGCAAAAAGGACATAATCAAGTAATTAAGAAATATATTTTCTTTTTGTTGTGGTTGTGTTGTTATGTGACGTCATCATGAAGTCCAAATGGTGGAATACTTTTTCTTCCCTAGACATTATATGGCCATCAAATGAAAGGTTTTGAAGAGTAGAACAAGTATAAATTGACATTATTGAGAAATGTTCTTTTTACGGATTCAAGGATTTTTTTCGATGCCCTTGTACCTCCGAAGGAAAATTCATAGCATCAGCAATTTATTATGTAATTTCTCCGACTGTATGAAGTCACATAGCGCATTTGGTTCTTCTTGTCAAACCCTTATCATGCGTGTTGAGAAGTTGAGAATTTTTTTTACACCGCAATTGAAGCAGGCTGATATCCTTATATTTAACTTTGGTTGGGGCGAATGCCCCTATTTATTAGGCTTATTACAAAGGAGCCGATAGGAAGGATCTGAAGCAAACTCTATAAGAACGGCTTTCTAGGTAAGAAGAAATCGATTTTAACAATATAGGTTAGAAACCTTGGGCAGATAATTTGAAGACTATTAATTGATGAGATATCCTATCAAAAGCCTTACTGAAATCGGTTGCAATTACATCGACTTCGTTTCCATTCTCTAAAGCAGAGAGGGAAAAGGAGATTTGTAGTAGTTGATCTGCCTTTTAGGAAGCCATGTTTGCAAGGGGAGATGATGGACTTACATTGAAAACTCAAGGCTACGTATAAAATACTCTGGAAGAGTTTGGGTATGTGAGAAAGTATAGCAATGGGACGATAGTTGATTACTTTGTTCTTTGATCCTTTTTTGTGTATCGGGGTTATAAAAGAGGTCTTCCAAACCTGAGGAAATTCTCCTTGTGAAAGAGGTTGACAAAAAAGGTTAGGAAAGGGAAGCGAAAGTTTGGAAGAAAATTTTTTAAGAAATATGGCGGGGATACCGTCTGGGCCGGGTATGAATTCATCATTCAGATTTTGAAACTTAAATTCGATAAGATTAGGATCAAAGCTCTGAGATAGAAAAGGGCCGAAGGAGAAGTTAAGTAGGTAATTGAAGTAAGAGTCGTCCGGTACGAAAGAGTTATCGGCAAAACATTGCTTGAAATGGGTAGCAAAAAAGTTGGCAATAGTGTTTGGATCGGTTGATGATTTGTTTTCGAAAGAAAACCTCCTTAGTAGGGTATCCATCAGATTTTCTTTTATAGTTGACGAATTGCTAAAAATACTTGGGGTCATTTATAAGATCGACTTCCGCATTTACATATATGAATAGGTTTATATTTTTGTCATTGGTCATTACCGTCTAATCGCAAAATAGATAAATGATAGTCATTTCGTGGGATCACCATTTTTTCGCCAATGACCAATGACGAATCGTAGGTTGAAAGTCACTCTAATGTGAAATTTTTTACTGATGTCACAGCGTCATTTAATTGACTGGTAAAAATGGCCATCATTGGTACATCCTTTAGATCTGGAGGCATCCCTAATTGGGGTCTTCTATAGATACAATATGTAGCAACTCTTTTGACTGCAGACAGCTCAAACTAGTTGGAGGGACTGTCTCCGCGTATTTATCCTTCCCAGGCTCCAGGCTCTAGGTGCTGACGTAGTGAACGCTGAACATCTAAGCTGCTTATTACAGAAGTTCCTTTTCGGCTTTCTGGAAAAGTCGGGTAAGTTATTAAAATAAAAATAAGTATCCGTCTGAAAGTACAGTGGAGCAGTTTTTGGTCTGAATGCTTCAGCGGGCGCACAAAGCTTCTGATTTTATCGATTTAGTCGACCTGAAACACTTCTAAGACCTAAACACTGCTTCCTTTTTTAGCTTCTGACTAGCGGATGAGAAAATAAAATAAAGCAAGTCTATCCTAAAGATCTTTTGTTCTTGGTGCACTTCGATCTATGCTTTTTGATCTGTCTAAGAACTGGGATGTTTACTCAATTGCACAGAATGCTTGGGGTTCTATAAAAGGAGTTTCCGAGCCTTTTAGACTAGTCCGTTGGCTTTCCTATCGAATTCCTCGTGTTCTCGTGTCCCGGAACCCACCATATTTCGGTTTTGATTTTGATACTCCAAATTTTAGAATGACTCAAAACAGTGTAGTACCGAATGATAGGTGAGCTAAGAGCTTTTATAGCTTCTTGGCTTTATCTAGGTATTGAGACATTCGTTTTACCTTAACGAAAATAGTATGTGAGCGATTTATTCAGATAATCACTTTAAGCATCGACACCCTTTGGTTCATTCCAATCTTCCAATGACCCAACCCTCTGTTCAGGGCACTTTGCCTGACAAAAAGTTTGCGAAACAGACTCAATTTATAAGTTTTCAATCTAGATCTATTTTTTATTAAATAAAAAACCTCCCCAAAACGTTGAGGTGCCCAAAAATAATGATGAAATAATTGGCTAAGTATTTTGTTACACATTTTTTCTTTTTTAAGATTTATTTTTCGAGATAAACAAAATTCTTCTAAAAACGCCCGCACAAAATAGTAGTCTTTTGGAAAACGAGCCAGTGTCTACATATTTTGTTAAGACCATAACTATTAAATCTACTACTTTCGCCTAACAATTCAGTCATACAAAGTTGAAGATCTGCGACAAATTCTTGGTGTCCCTGTCAAGTTTTTAAGAACCTGCAAATTTTAAGTCCTTCCATTTGTATTTTGAATGCCCACAAAATTTAAACAGGAAAACTTGTCAACAAATAAAAATACATACTATGAAATTTTCAATAACTAGCTGCATAAGTTGTTTTATAACATTTTAAACTTTTTAAACCTGACTTGTTAAGCAAAAGGAAATTTGTCTTCACATTTCGCTTTAATAGAGCTTATTTTAGTGAAAAACTTTGCAATTATTGGAAAACGTCTTTAGCACCATTTTAGCAAAGGAAATGTCCTAGGACATTTTCACAGCTACAATGAACTCTACAGGCTGTCCAACAATAAATGTGTCCTATACAATGTTGAGATACGTGTATCTTGAATTGTGTCTACTTATTGAAGAAACTTGGTTGTTAGTAGCAATAGAGGAAGTTTTCCGCTGTATCATCGTTCTCACCATGAATAGGATAAATCATTTAAGTGCCATCAAAAGTTTGGACACCTTCAAGCTGCCTTTAGTCGATTTTTCTTGGATATAGAAGGCAAGTCCGGGCGCAGTCACTTGCTCTGTTTGCACCAATCCCAGTGCCACCGAAACTTGTGATCATGAGCTACCAACGTATCAATGGAAGGCATGACTACAGACGTAGGCAGATCCAATGCAGGTTCGGGTCATGAGAAAACTTCTTCTGAACCTTCCCTAGCGTAAACTCATCGAAGTGTCATTTCCATTTCCCCCATGTCAGTGTGACCAGGGACCCAGGCAAGATTCTCTATGTTCAACCTTCCGGCCAAGTTCAGAAAAAGCTTGAGTTCAAACATTAACACGGGCGAGGTCAGGGATTTAGCAGCGCTTTAAATGCTTCTAGCCCTCCACATGTTGTTCACAATGTAGCGTAAAGCCATTAGGATGGCAAAGACAGACGCATGTTTACCCAAGCGGTAGTGAAGTTTTCGCATTTCACAAGGACTCCAGTAGCAGACCCCTGTCAGGTCTTGCAGCCAAGTGTAAAAATACATCAAAATATTAATATCTTCAAAAAATGTAGAGTAGGATTCACTTAAAGCCCATGGTGCACCAAAGATCGATCAAGTTTAGGGATCTTTGCGCCTCCGAGCTGACAGCCCCTAGGTCTGAACCGAAAGAAAGATCGGCGCAAATCATCCGCATAAACTTAAGTTGTATAGTGTTTTTTTTTAGAGCTATAGAACTTTGAAATGGAATAAAACAAAGATGTTCTTTTGTTAATTGACATGAAATTTACTTTGTTCGAAAGATAATCTCCTGACAAGCCACGGCTGGCTCGGACGTTGTCTAATCTGGAGGTCCAATTTCGGATGACTTTTTCCAACATTTGTGGCGTATATCGGCATTAAAGCGACCCATGCTATCGTCCATGTGGTCAATCGTTTCGGGCTTATCGGCGTAGACTATCGACTTCACCGAATCTAGGTGATCCTGTGGCTTCACGAGTTGGACTTTGTAAGCACGTAAACCAAGATCTTTTTCCGCAAAATCTTCCATAAAGTTGATGGACACATATCGAATTCCTGTGCACGATTCGGGTCTTCCTCTACGCTACACTCTACAGCAGCAATGACTTCTTCTGTACGCACTGCACGATGTTGGAAAACGTTCCATAGTTAATCGAATTAATGGACGATTATGTTAGCCGTAAAATGATATTTCGAACAGAACCATGATTTTCGAAATAAATTTGCACAATTTGGAAGCGTTGTTCAGACCTCAGTCTATTCATGTTGACGTGCCAAACCAAACTAAAAATAAATCACTTGATAACTGAGAAAATGGCCGCCAGTTAAAATAGTGTTGTCAACTTAAAGTTCTATACCTCTAAAAACAAATCCCCTTTAGTATAAAAGGCGAGACAAAATACCACCTTCCAAACAGGCTCTATTTACTCCTGTTATGACGCACTTGGGTGGCATCTATATGGGATGGATTCTGCAATCTCTATATATTTTTTTTCTGGGTCCATTTATTTACCCTAGCCTCGTTACTATAAAGGGTCCGCCATCTAACGTTTTTTTTTCAACTAGTGCTTATTTCGCGAATGGTAACACTTAGCTCATGTCTGATTTGACAGATGATATACCGCTATACCGCTGAACGAATATGGTTGTGTATACGCTTGAACAACGCTGGGAAATATTGCGACATTACTTTGAAAATCATGGTAATGTTGCAGAATGTGTGCGAAAATTGCGTACGGATTTTGGAAGAAGAGAAGCACCGTCAGCTCCGTATGTTCGTTATCTTGTGAAAAAAGTGAAAGAAACTGGCATCCTCATCGATAGACCAAAGTGTGCGTGAAGCGCCATCAACATCAATTCACCGTCGTTCTCAACAATTGAACATTTCGGAGACATCATTGAGACGAATTTTGCATAAAGACCTTGGTATGACGCCATACAAAGTCCAATTGGTTCAGGAGTTGAAGCCAACTGACCATCCAATGCGTTTTCGCTTCGCTAAGTGGGCCTGCGATCGACTTAGAGAAGATGCCGATTTAGCCAAAAAAATCATCTTTTCGGATGAAGCTCATTTTGATCTTGGCGGGTGTAAGCAAGCAAAATTGCCGCACGCATACATTGCAAAGCCGATATACCCAAAACGTGTCACTGTTTGGTGCGGATTTTGGTCCAGAGGGAAAATTATTCCATTTTTCTTCCAAAATGAGCAAAGAGTGGCCGTTACAGTCAATGGCGATCGTTATCGGGTCATGTTGAACGAATTTTTGTTCACAAAAATTGAAGAGGAGGATATTGGCAACATTTGGTTTGAACAGGACGGCGCTACGTGCCACACAGCCGAAGCTACACTCGATGTTTAGCGCCCTGTTTTTGAAGATCACATTATCAGTCGCAGAGCTGATGTCGTTTGGCCACCGCGGAGCTGCGATTTGACACCGTTGGACTATTATAAGTGGGGTGCCGTAAAAGATAAGTGTTACGCCGACATGCCAGAGACAAATGACGCTTTAAGGCGTTTAACAACCGTGAAGCCATGGGCAAAATACAGCTGCACACAATCGATAATGTGCTTAAAAATTGGACCGATCGTGTAGGCTACTGCATGGCCAGCCGAGGCAGCCATTTGAAAGAAATTATTTTCCATTATTAACCGGAAGGATTGTACTTTCAAAAAAAAAAAAAGAATTTTGAGAAAATATTCAGCAGTTTTTTTTTATAGCATTTTCAAAAAAAAAAGTTATTTGGCAGACCCTATATGTAATTTTAAAATATTTAGATTTCATTAATAAAAAAATTAAATTTTTTTGAGCACGCTTGGAATTAGCTTTAAACGTATATGCATCTGTGTATATAGATAGATATATATATTAATATACATATATAATATATACATATCTCTATCTTTATGTACAAGCACTTTTCACTGAAGGGAATTGCAGTTGATGAAGCACTTCAGGATTCACTGAGATGAGGATTGATGGAGGGATGATTTAGTGGCTGACTTTCCGATGATTTTTCAGCTGAACAATAATGTGTGGTTGCATGCGATTGCAAGTGGGACACGTCACATTTTAATGGCACAGTTGTCTGAATTGCCCTTATTCTTTGCGATCAAGAGTAATTTTTCTAACGTCAAAGATCGGATCTTTTGAGAGCACTGTTAAAAATTCTAATGCGGATGCTTTTGGAGCACGCTGGTTACCAAGTAGTTGCTTATTACTGTGCCCTTTATGTGTCCGAGTGCGGAACACATCACAAGATTACTGGCAAACTCGTAAGCTTCACAAAGGCAATCCGCAATAAGCTTTAAAAAGAAAAAAAATGAGGTAAAATCCACGTGTGTTATGGGTTGGGGATTTTGATTCCTTCTTTTAATATTAATTTGGCTTTTCTTTGGCCTTTTTACTTGCTGGCTGGACAGTGAAACGGTGATACTTCACAAAAAAAAAAATGATTATATTGGACGTTGTGTGCAGCCCAGTTAAGTGGAACCAAGAAAAGGAGCGCGCACCAGATTTGCCACTAGTATAAGTACACTCCGCATGTCTATGTACTAGAAATGACATAGACAGCGGGAAGCAACAAAAAAACAAAATACTGTTTAATTGGCACACTAGCGCACAGCTGATTTAAAATGGTCGAATAAAAATTTTCGTGAAAAGATCCGGTTCGTGTCCAGGAACACGCAGTCGGTCGTCATAAGTTTAAATGGGTGAAAAATTAGATTTTCTTTGGTGGAGTACGGCACAATTTCACTAAAAAATTGAAGATGAGTGACAGAATTCGATTGAGAGATAAGTTGGGGGTCGCTTTATTTCGAGTAAATTATAGCTTCGCACACAGAATTAGTTGTAGATATTTACTTGTATCATAAAAATTTCGTTCTGAACCTGAGACCCGTTGCACCTCCATTGAACCATTGCGCTTCCTCAAGGCATCTTATTTCCTTCAAAAGTTGCTGCTACATATTTTGGTTGCTGTAGAAGTAATATTACAACTGTTTCTTGCTGCAAAAAGGTATTCGTAGCTTATTCGTAGCTCGACACGATACAGTTGCTACATAAAAACGCATTGGGTTCAATTTACAACAAATGTATCAGCTAATTCAGGATTATTGTCCTATCTATAGGGATCTTTTGTTGGTAGTTAGTGGCTGTCTATCACTATATTCAATGTTTGGATATAAATACCTAGCGCAGCGTCGACTTTATTTCGGGTACTGAAAACTAATCAATAAAAATACATTTTGGCCCTGCCAGAGCGATATTGCATGTACATAACACTCACAGGACAAAAAGGTTAGATAAGACTCCGGTCGGTCTGTTTGCTCCTTTTTTTATTCCGCCAATGGATGTGGCAATCATCTTAAGATCTTCTACCACCAGCATGCACGATTCGCAACACCCAAATATTCAATGACAGGAGTGCGTTCACTACATCCTTCAACCACTCTGCTGGCGGGACTGCCGTTACGTATTTCTTCGCGGGGCTGGCTAGCAATTTGAACTATGCTTCTTGTATTTGCTTCTTCAGCTTGTCTATTTCTTTCAATTCTTCTGAGGTCGTTTTGCACAATTATTGAGATTGCAACATTCGGTCTATGAGTAGTGTTGAATTGGGCAGACAAATTCTCTACACTGCAATAAATGCCGACAATGAAATACGGTGTGCGTAGCAATCCGTATCTTACTGCTTCTTTTAAGAATTCTGGACATATAGGGGGGCTATCGTGTCCGAATCGGTGCAAGTATTTGCGGAACTGCTTAAGGTGGTAGTTTTTCCATGTCCTCGTTTTGTGGTATCGATGATCGGGTTCAACTTGTAGCTCCATCTGCCTTGCCAGGGGGCTCCTAAAGCCGTTCGCTCTTCTCCTTTTATTTTTGCAATTTCATATGCATCTTGTCGCCCTGGGGTTCTTCTATTATAAATTCTCAATATCTCGTCGGCGAGAATGTCGATCGGAATCATTCCTGCTATTACGAAGGCTGCGTGGTCCGAGATTGTTCGAAATGCAGAGATCGCTCTTAATGCACTGAGTCTTTATGCTAACGACAGTTTTATTTTGATATCTTATGAGGCGAGTGCCCCCACCCAGAACGGAGCAGCGTATTGGAGGAGCTGACTACTCTAGATAGGAGCATATCAAGGTCCACCAATATCTGGTAGGATTCGAGAAAGTGATGAAACTACAGGGTTTTCTGAACGATGACAAATCACGTTGAGCGCGGACGAAAGATAAGTGTAGAACGGTACGGGGGTTTATAATTAAAAAACCGAGACTAACTGTAAGCCCTAATTAAAAACTTTATACGCGGCATATTTAGGTAAAAAAAAGGCAGACTTAAATATTTCTAAAAAACTCGATTTTCGATTCGATTTCGACTCGATTCTCGGAAATCAATTAGAAAAATAATGTTTTTGAGCACCAACATTCTAGTGAAATAGTTTAAAAAATATTGTTAATTATTTCATAGCAACAAACAAAAGTGTATACCGTTTAGGGACGGGAAGGAATATTAATGCGGCGCTAGCCCCAAAATGCGACTAAAGGAGAAGAAATATGTTACATATGCTAAATGTGACATCTTGTATTGGTGGATTGACATGACCTTTACGTCAGATAAGGGAAATACAATAAATATCAGGAGCATATACATAGGAACGTGATAAACAGAAATTGGGGAAAATGGCAGGACTTAGAAAACCAAATTCACACAAAGAAAAATTTAGTAATACAAGCTTCACTTATTCCTGGTGGATAGGGAAGAGTATTGATATGAACTTCTTGACTTTTCTCCAGGATCCGCAGCAAAGTGAATATTTGGTTAATTGTAGACTGACTGGGACTTAGACCGCACTGATTGGGTCCAATCAGATCGCTAACAAATGGTTTAAGCTGATCGCACAATATGGCAGGCAAGTTTTTTTTGGAGACTAGTTGACATAGTTTAGAGAGAACCGATCAGCTGAGGTTCCATTTATAAGGAATTTTCTATTCCGACCAAGTCTCGAAAATGAGTTGGTGCATCTTCCCTTTTTAATTAGTCTCGGTTATTTTAATTATAAACCCCCATACTGGCCTACACTTATCTTTCGTCCGCACTTAACGTGATTTGTCATCGTTCAGTAGTTTCATCACTTTCTCGAGTCCTACCAAATATTGGTGGACCTGGATATGCTCCCATGTAGAGTAGTTAGCTCCTCCAATACGCTGCTCCGTTCTGGGTGGGGGCACTCGCCTCAGAAGATATCAAAATAAAACTGTCGTCAGCATAAAGACTAAGTGCATTAAGAGCGATCTTTGCATTTCGAACAAGCAGCCTTCTTAAAAGCAGGAATGATTCCGATCGACATTCTCGCAGACGAGATGTTGAAAATTTATATGAAGAACCGCAGGGCGACAAGATGTCTTTGAAATTGCCAAAAGGAAAAGACCGAACGGCTTCAGGAGCCCCCTTGCAAAGCAGATGGACCTACAAGTTGAACCCGAGCATCGAAACCACAAAACGAGGACATGGAAAAACTACCACCTTAAGCAGTTTCGCAAATACTTGCACCGATTCGGACACGATAGCCCCCCAGAATTCTTAAAAGAAGCAGTAAGATACGGATTGCTACGCACACCGTATTTCATTGTCGGCATTTATTGCAGTGTAGAGAATTTGTCTGCCCAATTCAACACTACTCATAGACCGAATGTTGCAATCTCAATAATTGTGCAAAACGACCTCAGAAGAATTGAAAGAAATAGACGAGCTGAAGAAGCAAATACAAGAAGCATAGTTCAAATTGCTAGCCAGCCCCGCGAAGAAATACCCAACGGCAGTCCCGCCAGCAGAGTGGTTGAAGGATGTAGGGATGTGGATTAGTGCGTAAACGCACTCCTGGCGTTGAATATTTGGGTGTTGCGAATCGTGCATGCTGGTGGTAGAAGATCTTTAGAAGATTGCCACATCCATTGGAGGAATAAAAAAAGGAGCAAACAGACCGACCGGAGTCTTATCTTACATTTTCGTGTTATGTGCGTGCAATATCGCTCTGGCAGGGCCAAAATGTAATAATGAAATAAAGACTATCACAATATCGTGATAGACAGCCACTGACTTCCAACAAAACATCCTTATAGATAGGACAATAAACCTGAATTAGCTGACACATTTGCTGCAAATTGACCTTAATGCGTTTATATGTAGCAACTGTCTTGTGTCGAGCTACGAATAAGCTACGAATACCTTTTTGCAGCAAGTAATATTACTTGGACGTCTTAGCACATCTGGAGTCGCCAGAGCCTAAAAAGAGCGCCTGAGTCAGAAACTCCCCACCGTGCATTCACCTACCACAGACGCCAACAACCAGTGGTCTCAGTATCGCGACATCATCAAGGAGGTAGCCGAAAACACCCGAGGATACCAGCTACCCCAGAGAAAAAGCCCGTGGTATGATGATGTATGCGTATACCGGAAAAAGGTGACAGAAGATGCACACATTAGAACGCTGCAGAGGAAAACAAGGGCAGCAAGGGATGAGTATAGAGCCAGGAGAAGGGAATCGAAGGAGATCCTGCGTAGGAAGAAAAGAGAGAAAGAAAGTCTCCCAGCTCAAGGAGATCGAAAAGTCCCGCGACCGAAACAACTTCCGGACGTTCTATAAGAAAGCCAAGCAACTGCTTGCTGGCTTTAAGACCGGAACGCAGGCACTTCGCAACAGCGATGGAAACCTAGTCACCGACGTGCAGGGAATAGTAGATGTATTTAAGCAGCATTTCCAGCAGTTGCTAAACGGACAAAATGTAGAGAGAGTGATGGGGCAAGAAGAGAACCCGCGTCCAGTCAATGAAGAAACAGTCCCTCCGCCCAGTATAGAAGAGGTTGGCTAAGCTATAAAAAAGCTAAAGAACAACAAGGCCGCCGGCTCTGATGGTCCACCTGCCGAGCTTTTCAAATACGGAGGTGATGCTATGGTAGCGCATGCACCAAATCATCAACCAAGTTTGGGTGGAGGAAAGCATGCCCGATGACTGGAACATTAGCTCCATATGTCCCATCTACAAGAAAGGCGATCCTATGTCTTGCAAGAACTATCGAGGCATATCCCTGCTTAATGTCGCATATAAGATCCTATCCAACGTACTGTGTGAACGTCTCAAACCTTTCTGCAACACACTAATCGGCACGTACCAGTGTGGATTCATGTGTGCCCGGCAGAGACCAACGAGTTTCAAGTCGAGACACACCACCTTTTCATCGACTTTAAAGCCGCATATGACAGCATTCATCGTCAGGAGCTTTTTGTGGCGATGGCCGAATTCGGGATCCCGTCAAAACTGATCCAGATGTGTCGCATGACACTAGATAACACGCGTTGCAATGTGCAGCTTGGCTGCAGCTCATCTGAACTCTTTCAAACATGCACCGGATTTCGGCAAGGAGATGCGCTGTCGTGTTATTTCTTCAATCATGTTCTTGAGCAGATAGTGCTCAGGGCACGTGTGAACACGGAAGGCTCAGCGTGCAGTGATAGAGCCTTTCACGGCTATTGAAGAACAGGCGAAACTAGTTGGCCTTGAAGTGAATGAGGACAAGACTAAATATATGCTACCAACAAACAAACAATCATCTGTCCACCGACTAGGACAAAGTGTCACTATTGATAGCAGCAACTTCGAGGTAGTTAAGGAGTTCATCTACCTCGGGGTAAACATCAACTCCACAAATGACATCTTAGGGTGGAATGCTGCCGTATCTCAGGCAGGGACTCTTCACGGGTCGGGAGCCCGTTAAGTAATATTACTTTCCACAGCAACCAATATATGAAGCAGCAGATTTTGAGGGAAATAAGATGCTTCGAGGTAGTGAGAGTGGAAGCGACTTATATAGATATCGCGATGGGTGCAATGGGTCTCAGGTTCAGAACGAAGTTTTTATGATACAAGTAAGTATCTACAACTAATTCTGTGTGCGAAGCTATAATTTACTCGGAATAAAAGCGACCCCCAACTTATCTCTCAATCGAATTCTGTCACTCATCTTAAATTATAGTGAAATCGCACAGGACGATCTGTTAACACAAAAACAACGTCATTTGCTGCTTTCCTTTCCGCCCAGACTGTAGTAAACATAAATCAAAGCAAAGAAACACTACCACACCAAAAGGAAAAAAAAACGTGCAGCACAAGGAATGTTCTTTATGTGGGTAGTTTCGAAGTTTTATTTTAACTTCTTCTCTGCACGAGCACTTTTAGTTGGCATCCTTCTTCTTTGTGCCATAAACGATGTAACATTAGATGCAAGTAAACACCATCAACCAGCAGCAGTAGCGTAACGATACACCCAGCTGTATACGCTGTTAACAGTCGAACATTAAATTTAAGATTCTATTCCATATCCTTTGTCGTAGGAGTCAATGCAAGACACCCAGAAAGAGAGAGAGAGAGGCAGAGAGATCTTTATATTTTATTAGGGTCAAAGGGTTCATGACATATGTCATTGTCAACACGACGACAACTAAGTTTGATAACGACCGTTCATAGATTGGACCTTGTTCGTCATATGATTCAAATTTAATAAATTCTCCCGCTTGCCGAAGTGAGGAGGAGCGTCGATGTGATATTTTTGTTAGGCACTCATATGCCACAGCCTTCCCGCATATAACATAGTAGATACTCCGGCATAACCCCCAGAGGAGAAACTTATCCACAACGATTTGTAGTTTTTAGTGTTTTTGACATTTGTGGGCATCGTGCGTCGGGTGGTGTGGTTGAGTTGAGTTGAGTGGTGGTGCACTTGTTTTGAATAAGGAATTTTATGAACGAAATTTTAACGAGAACAATAGCTACTGCCCCGCATGATGACAGCGACTTGATGGAACAACGACGAATCACTTGGGGGGCTTTTGCTTTCGCATAGCATGGGTAACAAAATATGACAAAGTGCGGAGTTGTGTTATTAAAAATTTCAATTTTGTTTGAACAGCAGGAAGTGGCGCTGTTTTATAGTACGCTGAAAACAAAAAAAAAACACAAACAGATGAATTGTGGTACTGCCGGGCCTTAAAGGCGTATATTAGCGGTTGGGCTTAAATTCCAAAAATTCAATATTCAATTCTGCTTATAAATGTGGCCGGGAACTTATTATATTCGAGAGTTCTAGGAAATTGATTGAAAACCAACCAACCAACCAATACATGGGAAGTGATACATTAATTTTGTATCTTTGATGGCAACGTCGGGGCATGAAATTGGCTCCGTGACAGAAGCCGCGTTAATTTAGTCCGCTATCGAAAAATGAAATCAGACGAAATCAATTTTAAGCGACACATCATCTGGATCAGTTTTGACGGGATCCCGAATACGGCCATCACCACTGTTACGGAGCAGTGGATTAGGTACCTGTAAGAAAAAAAAATGCTTTGCGCACAGCTGATCATATATTCTATTGACCTACATTTACCCACTGTATATGCGTGCCCCATCTCCTTCCTCCACATCCATCCCGAGTACCTATAAAGAAAAGTGAAAAGAAAGAAATATAGAAAAAAACATAAGGAAAGGCTACAGTCCGCTTGGAGCGAACAGTATGATACCCTATCCCTATCCCTATATGCCCCAAAAAAAACCTTAAGAAGATGATGGATAGCATTTTATTTCATTCTATAAAATGTAGAAAAAAAAAATATATTTTTTGAAAAAACGCCCCAAAAAAGTGGGCATGGCCAAAAACTTTGTATGGGCGATATATTGGAAAAAATATTGGCTAAATATCTTGTTAAACATTTTTTTTCGGTTTCTATGAAAATTATCGAAGAAAACAGCATTTTAGTGAAAAACGCCCACTGGTGGCAAAAAACTTTATATGACAAACTTATAAAGTAGGGCAGTGCCTACATATCTTGTGAAGGTTGTAACACTCTATCTTTCTAACTTTAGCTTTAAAACGGTTTTTCCTAAATTGTGGGCGTGGAAGTGGGCGTATTCAAAAAATTTTTACACCTAACCATTTCGGAGCCCTAGGGAATATGTGGTCCAAATTTCAGCTTCCTATCTTAATTTTAAAGGCCTAAAAATTGCAGACGGACGGACGGACGGACGGACATTGCTAGATAGTCTTAGGATTTGGTCCTGATCATAAATATATATACTTTTATGGGTCTACGGCGAATATTAAGGGGTGTTACAAACTATGTGTCAAAATTAATATACCCTTAGGATAGGGTATAAAAAAAAATTTTCGCTGGAGATTGTAAGCCGGAATCTGTGTGTAATACATGATCCCGACTTGCAAAATCCAGCAAAACAAACGAACACACTCACCTTGTCTAATTCCTAAATCCTCGTCCTAAAAAAATAACCAACAATTAATATTTTTAATTTCATTTTATTAACACAAAAATACTAACCTGCCACTCCATCCAATTTCCCAGTGATCGTTTGACAGCTTTGTTTCTCAATTTCTGCCATACTTCTTCTCTCCATTTCTTTCCAAAATTTCCCTTTACCAACTGAATTTGAATAGAGACTCGAACCACCTTTTTTTGAAACAAAAAAAAAATTTTTTCCTGAAAAAAAAGGAAGAAAAGAAATAATTTTCGAAATCGAATTAAAGAAAATCCTGGGTGAGTCAGTATTATTTGGAAATTTTATAAAATATTTAGACGCTCATATACAAGTATATATAAGTATCCAGGTGGGAGGAGAATCTGTTAGACAGTAGCAGCAGAGTAGAGGTATGTCTGGGTGATATATGCCATAGGCAAATTTAAATTATAAGCCTTTTCATTTAGGTCTTGGGGCTTGCCGCCTTTTGGTGCCTTGCCGGGTTAACGGATAGGTCGTGGTTGTACGGCCAAAAAGCCGCAACTGATCGAAATACAAAGAGCAACAACAACAAAACTAACAACACTTGCAATTTCAATCAGACACTTTTAAACGTGCGACCACACAAAGAAACACACAACAACAACGACAGTGAACGTTTTTTTTTTGTTGCGCGCGTGCTTTGGCTTCGGCAAATTCTGCAGCATTTAAAAACAACAACAAATTGCCAGTGACAGTGGCCTCCAAAACTATTTTCTGATTTTTTTTTTTTTTTGGATTTTGAATATCTGTTTTTGTTTTTAATTTAATTTAAGTGCTTCCCCTTTAATTAGTTTTAATTTGGATAATTTTTTTTATTTTCTATTTCATTAAGTTTAATTTAGTTATTTGATTTTTATGAGTGTTTTTAAAGTAACATTTTAGTTAAAATTTATTTTGTGTGAAAAGTTCCACTCTTAACTTTTGTTTTGTGCGCATTAAGGCCAAATTGGCCTAACAATCATCGGACCTCTTCAGTGCTGGTACCAGGACTTCGGGGGACGTAAAAAAAACCGTGAGTAGTTTAAGTTTTTTTGGTATTTTTATTTTTGGATTTTAGTTTTTTTTCATTATTTAAGTGCAGAATTTTATTTGTTTTGATTTCCTTTTTTGTATATATTTTGAATTCCTGAAATAGTTGTTAAGTTTTTTTTTTAATAAATTTTGGTATGCCCTTTCGGCAATCTAATTCTTTTGGTTTTGTTTTGTGCATATGAATATGCGCGCCTAATTTCATTTCTTTTCGCGTACGGTGTGTGGACGGCTGTGAAGGCCGCCTTTCTGTAGATGGATGTGACGTAACAGCACTTAACTGACTATGATGACAGAACGTGACGACCAACTTTTAGCGGCAGAATTTTAGATGATTGTGACTGGGGGATAGTCGAGGGGCTATCACTCATAACATCGGCCAGAGTGATAGCTATGGTTGTGTCGAAAGACATAAGGGTGGGCTGGCTAACCCTTGCCAATAACAACTGGCATGTCTAAGGTTCATAACGAACCGGTATCTAAGATTGATATAGGGAAAGAACATTTCGTATAGGGTAAGATAGATTTTGGATAGAATTAAGTTAGAGTTGGTGTAGCAAGGGACTAGCTCTACCTTTTAGTTTAGTTTAGAGTAAGCTTAGGTTAGTTAGGTTAGTTTCGCGATGTCTTTCCCTTCTCTTTCTTGGGTATTGGCCTAAGTCCGTGGACAATTTTCATTTCAAAGCTTTTACTTCTCACTTTCCTATCTTTTTAGTCCGTCCGAGGTCTACGTAGAGTAACTTTCTTCTCTATTGTTTGTTTTCTTTTTATAATCACTACTTGGCATGGATAAAACTTTGTTGACAGGTGGTATAAAGTGAGGGGACAAGAAACACCCCCGTCCGACGAGCTGAGCCGAGCAACCAGAAGCATGCTGCATTCCCCTCACCTATACAGAAGTTGCCCCTGTGGCTCGACCCTGGTTCACAACACCACAAAAACCTCCTAACGATGAATGCTGTCATATGCGGCTTAAAAGTCGATGAAGAGATTGTTTCTCTCGACTTGAAACTCGTTGGACTTTTCCAGGATTTGCCTTAGTATGAAGATTTGGTCTACAGTTGATCTGCCAGGCCGGAAGCCACACTGGTACGTGCCGATTGGTGTGTTGCAGGAAGGTTTGAGACGTTCACACAGTACGTTGGATAGGATCTTATATGCGACATTAATCAGCGATATGCCTCGATAGTTCTTGCAAGACATAGGATCGCCTTTCTTATAGATGGGACATATGGAGCTGATGGTCATGCTTTCCTCCACCCAAACTAGGACGATGATTTGGTGCATGAGCCCTACCATAACATCACCTCCGTATTTGAAAAGCTCTGCAGGTAGACCATCAGAGCCGGCGGCCTCGTTGTTCGTTAGCTTTTTTATAGCTAAGCCAAGCTCTTCTATACTAGGCGGTGGGACTGGTTCTTCATTGACTGCACGTGGGTTCTCTTCTTGCCCCATCACTCTCTCTACATTTTGTCCGTTTAGCAGCTGCTGGAAATGCTGCTTAAATACATCTACTATTCCCTGCGCGTCGGTCTTAAAGCCAGCAGCCAGTTGCTTGACTTTCTTGTAGAACATGCGGATGTTGTTTTGGTTGCGAGACTCTTCGATCTCCTTTAGCTGGGGGACTGCGTGCTCTCTTTTCTTCCTACGCAGGATCTCCTTCTATTCCCTTCTCCTGGCTCTATACTCTTCCTTCGCTGCTCTTGTTTTGCGCTACAGCGCCTGTGTATGTACACGTTTTGTCACCATTTTCCGGTGGGCGCACTGATCACCCTACCATGTGCTCTTTTTTTCTGGTGGCTGGTAGATTACGGTGGTAGAGTTTTTCGCTCAGGCACCCTCTTTAGACTTCGGCTACTCCAACGGTGCTGTGGCGTCCAACGTGAAATTTCTTTTTCTGGGCGATTCGCAACTTCTTTTCATTGGACAGTCGAGCTCTGAATCTAGCTGCAACAAGAAAACGGTCAGAGTCGACGTTTGCCGCTCGGTAAGTGAGCACGTTCAAGATGTTCGTCGATTAGCATACATGGTCGATTTGTTCGACCTACTGGAGAGCGCCAGGTGTGGATCCTCAGTCGCGGAAACCTAGTGCTACTTATCACCGTATTACAAGCTGCTGCAAAGTCAATTAGTCGGTAGCCGTTATCTGTTGTCGTTTCGTGGAGGCTGTGCTTACCAACTAATCCGCCGAATATGTTTTCCTTGCCGACTTTAGCATTGAAGTCCCCGAGCACAATTTTGACATCGTACTCCGGACAGGCTCCGTAGGCTCCGTTGGCTCCGTCCAAGAGGTCATAGAATTCCTCCTTGATAGGGTCCTCAGCTAATGTTTTGGAATGCAGCTCTGATGCGGATCACAGCCAGGCGATCACTTATCGACTTGAAGTCCATTACTTTGGATCCAAGTCGATTTCCCACGACGAATCTGCATCCTAACACGTGCAATCTTTTGTTACAACTGTAATATATGTCGCAATTTTGTCTTTCCATCGTAACAGTAAATGTCAGTCTTGTATCGCGAAAGGACAGACTCAAGTTTTTGAGTAGCACCTGGAGTGTAGAGTGTCCGCACATTCCAGGTACACACTCGCATGTCCGTTAACGTTCCGGGTCTTATTGCCATTTGAGGGAGATTGTAATTTTTATCCAAAAGCTAGCTGTGTCGCGGTATTCCCGCGGTCATAATTCTATGCCCCGTCCTAAGCATGTGTAAGTCACACATTCTTATCGGGCTGAACAACTTTTTCTAACGCCGATTGACTTACAATTTGGTGGCCAGTTTTATGAAGCCAAGGGTAAGAGATTGCAGTGTAAACTTGGGAGAAGCGATGGCTTGGCAGCACTGTCTTCTTATGACTGAATTATTTATGGAGAAGTAATATAAAAAGGAACAAACAATAGTATCCGCGAAATTCAATTGAGAAAAAAGAAAGAAAACAGTAGAAACTTACTTAAGTTGAGGATGAAGGACCCACTGATTGCAATTTTGACAGCCTTTGGGGTGTCTGAGGCTGAGGTTCTAACAGGCGCCAATTGCTTTTGTCTTATGCCTTAATCTGTCTTGATTCTTGATATCAGGGACATAGATGGCAATAACCAGCTAGTAAGAAATTAATAAAGACGAGGCGCTTCAATCAATGTCCTATAATCTTTACAGGATTCTGGGGAACAATATCTTCCTTAACAGGTTATATGAACCAGGTAAGGACACAAATGGTGCCTTAAATATAGATGCACAGATTATGAGTAATGATCGGGAATATTGATTGTCGGGGTTCATTAAACAATTCTCAAGGGCAGTATAATTCAGAAGGACTTTAATCACTTCTAACTATTATAAACACTAAAATCTAATACTACGTTTGCTATACCAACCTACAATTTCACAGTATACTCGTGAGACAACTCATCAAGCGCCCTGGCTGCGTAGATACGATCTGTGAACTGAACCCATTTCGTCTATCACACTTGGCAAGCTGATTGTGCAGTCCTATGATTCTACAAATACACCTCTGAGAAGGAGAATGGCATAGACTGATGGCATGACTATGATTAAGCAAACGGCATTATCTACAATCAAAGAAGTTTCAAAAGCTGTTAAATACCCCAAAGAGCCAAATACTTTTGAGTCAGACGAGATGCTATCTGAATCTTGGAAAAAGACGAAAAACATCGGGTCCAGATGACCCATGAATTGTATCTCCAAACTTATAAGATAAGGGGAACTGGCGTCTTAACAAGTTGACGTAATATACCATTAAGATCGGTGAGCGGGTATTAGACAGACGATTGCGAAAAATATTACGGCTATCTCAAAGAAGTGGATGCTGGTTCAAATTCCGACCTGTACCACCTAAAAGTTTTTATTCGCTGCCCCACCTCTTGCGAACGTCTGACAAACATCAAAGAGTACGAACTGTCATAAGAAGATTCTCAAAAATTAATTGCCGTTCGGAATCCATATTAAAACTGTAGGTCCCTTCTATTCGAGTCAAAAAATATATCTTCGCACACACAGTGGTTGGGAAAGCTAGGCTTTGGGTCCCAGAACCATCAAATTATAAGTGGAACCAGTGCGTGATGTTTATGTATATGATTTAGAGAAGAATGGGTGAATAAGCCCAAAAACAGACAGAGGATCTGTACGGCAGGTTCTTCGACACACTTCGACCTATTTATTTGAAAGGAAAAGCGGTTCCCAAGTGCGAAAGGTACAAGTTTGTAATCTATAATCAACAGCGAAGCAATTGTGGATGACGACATTAACCACCATATTAGCGTAGGGTCGATTAAGTGGCAGGAAAACTCTGCTATCTTCTTTAACGAAAAATGGCCCTAGGCCAAAGGGAAGGCTTAACACCATATATTTTTCCGTTTCACACACGGTTTACAATTTACCTGGGCAAATTGACAGTAGATGATATGAAGATACCGCGCATGGCAGTAAGAGTAGTGAAGTTTGATCGAAGTCATTACGTCCAAGCACGACTTCTCAGTTGGTATTTTAGTTATGCGAAAAGGAAGTGCCGCCGATGTATGTTGAGGACAAATCCGTAGACTAATATATCCATTAATAAACCATCGCTCCCAGGCCGCCCAAGCTTCTCAGAAACCAATAATCAATATCCTGACAAGTACCCGGATTTTGTTCCTATTAAAAGAAGGTATATGCGGTATAGCGGTCCACAGGCTACCGGTTTTGCTGCACTTAGTATGGTTGCTATTGCTCTTCGGTTAGGATAGGTATACGGGTTGGTAGAGCACGACGAACCAGTGTTAAGTAAACGCTAAAATTGAAATAGTTTCATCAGAAATTTAGGCTTTCATGCACGAGTTGAACAGTAGGATGGCCCGCTACTGACTATGCCATACTTAGGAACTTCACAATGGGTCCAAATGTGGGGGTTAACCATTGGTGTTAGATATGCTAAGGATTCATGTCCCTACCCGACACCGTCCAGCAATCCTTATATCCTCAAAAACCTGTTAAGATCAGAAAGTGAGACATAAGAAAGTTCTAGTAAGTCATGGAAGTAATTGCTTTCAAGTGTTCTGTTCCTCAAGTCACATAGGCTCGGACAGTGACAGAGAAAATTAGTTGTGTTCTCATGGACATCTTCATCTCCACAGCCTCTACCTATATAGTCACCCTTGAGATTAAATTTCATTGTATGGTATCATAGGAAGTTATGACCCGTTTGAGTCCCTACCAGCTTAGACAGCGATGACCTGTCAAACTGTAGCAATTTTATGGTCCGGCAACTTTTATAAACTGGCCAAATTGATACCTCGCATGTTATAAGTTCATTTTACTTGTTGTTGGTTTTCATACGAATCTTTTTCTCTACTCGTTCTATGAAATTACAGGGTGGTGGCTGATCAACTGTAATGCTCGACCCATTCCTGCTGGCTTTGCCTCTGAGTCCAGGGACCCAGCAGATATTCATGGTGTGCTGCGAACAAAGCCGCTGTGGTAATGCCAGCAATGATACCATTCATTGCTCCTAAGGCAAACTTATTGTTCTGTGTTAAAGGTAGTGCCAGGACGTCAACTAGCTTTGCGTCGAAATCATAGCTTCATCTGTCCAACCGGTCTCTTAAAAATCCTTAAGTTCATATTTTAAGTCGCTATTTTGGCGCTTTTTTATTGTAGTGAAATTCAGTGATGTCCCGTAGGAAAACTTCTCTCGTTGGTAAGTAAAAAAACATTTTTAACAATATTTTTCTTATCCAAAATGAAATGAGAAATGAGGTGGAAGTATTATTTTTTAGATATATCTCCTTTCCAGTTAACGACGTCACTGCATTCCTACTGGTCCGCCTGTGAAGTTCGCCGGTTCGACCTCAACAAATATCTGCAGGCATCCCGATTTTGGATCACTTTATCATTGAGGTGTTTCTTTATTTGTGTGACCCAGGAGTTTTTAGACCTGCCTCTCCTACGCTATTGTAAGGGAACATTGATTGTCATTGCCCTTTGTATGGGGTTCGAAGGATCTCTCCTTTGAAAATGACAATACCAACTGAGTCGGTCGTGCTCCAATTTTTTCGAGATGGGTTCTTTGACGTGAAGGCTTCCTCGGATTCTGGAACTTCATCTCAGCTGCTGTCAACTTGCCCTCATACTTTTTTTTCATTGTCCAGCATTGTGAACCGTATGTGAGCGCCGGACACACAACTGCGGTGTAGAGCCTTCCTTTCAGCTTCGGGGACATTTTTCGGTCACAGAAGATGGCAGCGTTTTCCTGCCACTTCATCCGCCCTACGCTTACACGATGATTGATGTCATCATCATCGGTTGCTTCGCTGTTGATCACAGATATTTGAACTTTTCGCACTTGGGAACCACCACCCCATTCAAATAAATGTCTGGAATGGGTTGGCTTGGGTCAGATACTCTGTCTTTTTCTGGCTAATACGATACCCATTCGCTTCTAAAACATCTACCCAAACATCAAGTGCTCGTTGCAGGGAAGTCTGATCATCACTTATGATGGCTCCATCGTTAGCAAAGAATAACTGGGGTCCGTCACTTTTCCCTCAAGCAGATAATCTAGGACCGTAATAAAGAGCAAAGGTCTTAAGACAATTCCCTGGTGAACACCGACTTTTATTGGAAATTCATCGGTGACCCCTGCGGGACATCTGACTTTTGTCTTCGCTCCCTCGTACATGCCCATGATAATCTGTACATAGGTTTCAGGAACTCCTCGTTGTCTTAGCGCTACCCATATCCGATCTCTTGGTTGTCTATCGAATGCTTTTTCAAAATCAACCAGAATCATTTGCAGATCCTTTAAGGAATCACGATGCTTTTCCATTATGATCCTTATACTTTGAATTGCATCTGTGGTTGATTTACCCGCGACAAACCCGCACTGTTCGTCAGACAGCCGTATTATTTGTCTTAGGCGACCATCTACTACCCGCTCAACGATCTTCATGACATCAAATTGATTGAACGGTAATTATCACATTTTCGCGAAACCATAAGGATGTGTATATATAGATCGACTTTTTGCCAGTGTAAAGTGTCTTGAGGCTTTGAAATCAAACAACATTTATCAAACCGGCACCGTCATTGAAGTCCCGGATTGGACCAGTGATTAAAAAGTTTAAGGACGACAGTAAGATGAAAAGTGGAATGGGAAGAATGGGTGTGGGAAGCACTCACAAACAGATACAAATGAATAACCTGGAACTTCATCGTTTTTAAAAAGAAGAAAAGTTAACATCCCTCTAATAGCTGAAGAGCGTTACGACTGCTTTTTGACCATTTTCCTTAGTTCATGGATTCAAAAAATGCTTCAAAGTGCCGTGCACCAAACTGCTCCTCACCTGCAAGTACCATGTGTACAAATGCAAACAACTACTTCGTGACCTATCACAGAAAACAATAAATATTTACCTAATTCTTCAAATGCTCACAAAATGTTATATCTTATGAAGTAGGTACCTATTAATTTCTGAAATAGAAATATTAATATTAAATATTTTTAACATTTTTATTTATTTATTCATTTTACAATAATATTATTTTTTGCTAAATAAAAAATAATAAGACTGAACATTTTTTTTTTCCTGTTGGGTGGAGGAGAATGCTTGATGCACCATAAGGAGGCCGTGTTGGCGTTGACCTTCCCCGTGTGTCCGACTCCCCTTTTTCAAGGTAAACGTAAACTAAAACTCCTCCCACCCCTCGGTTCCCATCTGCTGCAAGCGAAGAAGGTATGTTGAACGTCGTCTTCTTCGGAGTCTCCGTACTGGCAGGCTGGGGTATTCTTTTTACCGATCTTATGAAGGAAGGCATTGAAATATCCGTGTCCGGTGAGGAACTGTGTGATGTAGTAGTTCACCTCCCCATGTTTTCGGTCCATCTTCCTCTGCTGTCAGAGTTCCAACGCTCTTGCCACTTCTGTTTGGTAAGTTGCTTGGCCTGCACGGTTGCCGTTTCCACTCCGATTTCCGCCTTGTTGTCGTAGACGTACTTTCTCTCTGCCGCTAGGAGATCGATGGGAGTCACTCCTGCGACTACAAGTGCGGCTGCTTCTGACACCGTTCGGTATTAACTTACCACCCGTAGAGCTCCGCATCTTTGGACTGCCGCCATCTGTTTCCGGTACTTCTCTTGATTAAGTGCGTCTGCCCAAATTTCGCTGCCGTAGAGAAGGATGGAATGCGTTGTCGCCATCAATAACTTTCGCTTACTGGCCGCTGGACCACCTACATTTGCCATAAGTCTGCTCAGTGATGCAGTTGTTTTAGAGGCTCTTTCCGCTGCTGCCTATATATGTTGCCAGTAGGATAGCTTTGTGTCGAGCCTCAGTCCCAGGTATTTCAACGCGGCACTGCTTCTTATTAAATCTGCCCCGATTTGGAAGTCAATTTGTGTGGGGATCCTCTTCTTCGTAAGAAGGACTATCTCTGTTTCCTCCGTCGCAAGGCTGAGTCCGTGCTCTTCCACGAATTTGCCCGTCGCATGACCTGGTTCAGCTTCCTTTGCGCGTTATCGGTGTCTCGTGCCGTGATCACCGCCGCGATGTCGTCTGCGTACCCGACCAGAAAGGCACCCTCGGGCATTTCCTTGCCAAGAATGTCGTCGTAGGAAATGTTCCAGAGGTCTGGTCCTAAGATCGATCCCTGCGCTGCGCCCGATGTCACTTCCTTTCTTCTCGGGCCTTCTGTGGTCTCGTAAAACAGCTCTCGATCCCTGAGATAGTCCTTTACAATCCGCAGGAGATATGCTGGTATGTAGAACCTCCGTTCAAGTGCGTTCAGTATATCGCTCCACCTGGCTGAATTGAAGGCATTCCGTACGTCCAGGGTTGCCAACAAGACGATGTTCCTTGAGTAGTGGTTTCCCTGATGGGCGATTTTAGCGGCGTTCACAACTTCCTTTACGGCTCCAATCGTAGAGCGGCCTCTCCGGAAACCATACTGACTCTCTGACAGGTCGCCTGACGTTTGCACTGCCGCTATAAGACGTGGCTTAATAAGCTTTTCGAAGAACTTACCCGCGGTATCTAACATGCACAGAGGTCTGTATGCCGATGGGGAGTCTGGATCTCCTTTGCCTTTGCTGATGAGCGCCAAGCGTTGTCTCTTCCAGCTCTTGGGAAAGATGCCTTCCTCGAGGAGGCTGTTAAACATGTTCAGCAGTAAGTGCGGACAAGTATGGGAGGTCACTTTCAGTGCTTCTGTAGGAATTCCGTTGGGGCCGGGGGCTCTTCTGGTTTTCAGGGAATGTACCGCTATGCTCAACTCTTCTTCGCTAAAGGCTGGAATTTCCTCTCATTGGACCGGTGTGATGTCGGGTTGTCTGACCGGATGAGTTGGAAACAGTGCGTCCACGATGTGTTCCATCTTTCCTTCACTGAGGATGGGGGGTGCCATCTGAGCTCCGAGTTTCCGCGTCACGATTTTGTAGCCTAGTCCCCATGGATCGCTGTTGACGTCTCGGCGAAGATCCTCCCACTTCTTTGCCCACTTCTTTGCTCAAGTTGATGGCCCTCTTGAGCTCAGATCTTCGAGTTCTGAATTCCGCTAGAGCATCTTCCATAGCTTCAGTATTTCCTCTTCCTCTTACCCTGGTGACGGTGCGTCGTATTTGTAGGCATCTCCGACGTAGCGTAGCTATCTCCTCGGTCCACCAGTACACTGGGTCTCTTTTTCTGTTGGCACCGCTCGTTCTCGGCATTGAGGAGTCGCAAGCGCGCCGAATTAGTTGCATCGTGGCTGCAGCTTTCGTTTCAGCAGGTCCTTGTACCTGGATTACGGCGTCTGCACCTTCCTCGATCACGCCCTTAAAAAGATCTGCGTCGAGCCTGTTCAAGTTCCATCTCGGAGCCCGTGGGTGGTAACGATGGTTCAGGACTCGTTGGTTACACTCCAGATCAAAGACGATATACTGATGGTCGCTACCTGTGTAGTCCTCGATTACTCTCCAGTTTTTGATTCTTGCGAATGTGGTGTTCATTGCGAAGGTTACGTCTGGAATAGTTCCTCTGTGTCCGGGTCTCCTGAAGGTGGTGGTGTCTCCTGCGTTGACTACGTAAAGTCCACGTCTGGCGGCCATCTCGAGTATTTGCCTTCCTCGAGAATCAGTAGTCGGCATACCCCACTCTTGTGCTTTGGCGATAAAGTCACCTGCTACCAAGATCTCCCCTCTGGTGTCGACCAGGAAGTCCTCCAGGTCGTCCAGTTTTTGCCGGAACGCGTCAATTCGGTCGTTTGGGCTCAGGTAGACGCTCACGACCGTGAGTTCGTCGTGCTTTACCCACGTGAAGCCTCTTTGCGTGCCTATACTTTTCATGGGAAATTTTTTGGTATCCAAGACCCAGATTGCAGCAGTTCCAAGTGAGTCCGCCACCCAGTTTATCTCTTTATTCATATATTGCTCGCTGATGATGGCGACATCTACTTTCATTTCATCTAGTAGTTTAATAAGCAGGTTGTCCGCCGTTTGACTCCTCCTGTGCAAGACTGAACATGAAAGGAATTGAAGTTAAGTTATTATTCTCGTTCAATGTTAAATAAAATTAAAAAAGAAAACAATGATATTTTACTAAGTATTCACCCGAAGTTGCAAATAACGAATTTAAAAATTATTTGTCAAAATCAATTATTTGAACCTTATTTAGCAAGAAACAAGAAAAAAAAGTTAGTATTTTAATGCACTTCTTGATCGAGACCGAAGAGGCTATTGTGACGAAGAATTGTGACAATCAACCGCATATGCTCTCCTATTTCAACTACTCTTCTTCTTCACGATTTAAAATAAATTTACTATTTTCAAAATAGTGGTACCTGCCGACCGCATGAAATCATCTCTGCGGTTCCGAAATAACCCACAGTCATTTTTCTGATATAAGCTAGCCGTTACCACATAATTGGTCATCCCCCGTCCATTACTTTCCGTCGCGTCGTCGGTCGCCATACCATCATCATCATCATCATCATCATTTATCGACCATGATCAGCAACTGAGATAAAATTAGCATATTTGCCATTGACACCGTAATAAATTACAAAATTTTCCCCTCTACTTCAAAGTTTAACCCCGACGCTAACACGCTCACATCCAACCCATTTCGACAGAACAAAGGAGCCACTCAAAGCACCCGTCGACTCCTACGTAAATAACTTTCTTAGCAAAGTGTTTCGTTCCATTTGCTCACCATTCACAGCAATCAAGAGAAATACCAAAGCATGCCTCTCCAACCTTTCTAAAATGTTTATAAATTACCATCGAACCCCAAACGAAAATCATAAATAATATTTCATTATTGTTTAAAAAGGGGGCGGATAAAATATTATCGAACATCAACTATATTGGACCAACAACATTTATGATGAGCTTCACTGAATCTGAGGAGATGTCGCATTGTGTGCAAATGGACCAAAGCTACTCCCAGCTATGGGTACGGGACAGCAGCAATACATCCCATAGAATGATTCATCAATTCCTCAAAGTGATATCCATAAATTTGTCGAGTGTCATCGTGCTGCTAAGAGAGTGAAAGAAGACCGACTCGACCCATTCACCATGTGATTCTCGCCCCTAACGAGGGTTGGGCACACAATTGTGCCTTTATTTGGATGTTAATGTTTGATAGGTATAGTGTTACACCTCTAGGCTCCATATAATATGTAAGTTAGATGAATGTGTGTTACTTGTAGCTAGCAGACTATGATCACCATTTAACATTCCTTAACATAATATTGGGAAGCGTACGGTCCATGAATAATGGGCCAATGAATAATGTTTAAGGGTGAACAAGTTTGAGGTGCTGCTTATGTGGGTGATTGAAATGTGTGTGTGTTTTTTTTTTTTTCAAATTGAGTATCCTGAAGAAGGTTAACAAATGAAATCAACTAAAATCATTGCTATTTGTGGGGTTCTGAAAATATAGACGTGGAAGAAACCATAAAAAGTTGTTAAATCCAAAAACGGTGCAAGGTTAGGTACATTTTAACTGTCCACCATTTTCTCCTCCGCAGGGCTTACCAGCTCACGCTGCTTTGTCGCTTCGCTAAGGATGTGTCAACAACTGTCAGGCAGGCGCCTATTACCGATTTTTAATTTGGGATGGAGCGCCCGCTTCGCATGTTACCTTCGATTTTACCCTTTTCTCCGCAGGGCTTAACCGTTCACGCGAATTCGTCGCTTTGCTAAGGCGTGTCAACAACTGTTAAGCTGCGAGGCTGACATAATTTCACCCTTTTCTCTGCAGAGTTTAGCTGTTCACGCGACTTTGTCGCTTAGATGATGTAGTGTCAAGAAGTGTTAGATAGGCGCCTATTAGCGAGTCCTTGTGCGATTCGAGCTTGGGGTGGGCGGCTCGCTTTTCATATTTTTTACAGGGCTTAGCTGCTCCACTATAAGCTATGGCTATAGCTGATAGTCCCCAGAAACTTACATATAAAGGGTGATTTTTTAGCTGGTTTGGTTTTGGCAACACTGGTTTTGACAGCTGACGTGTGTTTAGTACCTTGTGTCACTGTCAAACAGCTTCAGTTTGGTTTGCAATTTAACCATGGATCGTCTTACAAATGAACAACGCTTGCAAATTATTGAATTTTACTATCAAAATTCGTGCTCGGTTCGAAATGTTCATCGCGCGCTGCTTCCATTTTATGATCGGCATTCTCGACCTTCTGAGCAGTCTATTCGGAAGATTGTGACCAAATTTCACACCAAATTTACTTTGTTGGACTTTAAACCACCAACACGTTTACGTACTGTGCGTATTGAAGAAAATATTGCGGCCGTATCAGCTAGTGTGACAGAAGACCGCGAAATGTCGATTCGGCGCCGTTCCCAGCAGTTAGGCCTTTGTTACAGCACTACGTGGAAAATTTTGCGGAAGGATTTGGGCGTAAAGCCTTTTAAGATACAGCTGGTGCAAGAACTAAAGCCAGCCGACCTACCACAACGCCGAATTTTTGGTGAATGGGCTCTTGGAAAGCTGGCCGAGGATCCGCTTTTTTATCGAAAAATTGTGTTCAGCGATGAGGCTCATTTTTGGTTGAATGGGTACGTAAATAAGCAAAATTGCCGCATTTGGAGTGAAGATCAGCTAGAAGCATTGCAACAGCTACCAATGCATCCCGAAAAAGCCACTGTTTGGTGCGGTTTATGGGCCGGCGGCATTATTGGGCCATATTTCTTCAAAGATGATGCGAATCGCAGCGTTACTGTCAATGGTGAACGCTACCGAGCGATGATAACAAACTTTTTTTTTCCCCGAAATGGAAGTTCTTGACTTGCATGATATGTGGTTTCAACAAGACGGTGCCACATGCCACACAGCACGCGAAACAATGGCGCAATTGCGAGGCGAGTTTGGTGAACAGTTAATTTCACGTTTCAGGCCGGTCAATTGGCCACCTAGATCGTGCGATTTGACACCATTAGATTATTTTTTGTGGGGGTATGCCAAGGCTAATGTGTATAGGGACAAGCCCGCTTCGATTGACGCACTGGAAGCCAACATCCATGCATTCATTCGTGAGATACCGGCCGATATGTGTGAAAGAGTATGCCAAAATTGGACTCAGCGGATGGGCTACCTGAGACGCAGCCGCGGTCAACATTTGCATGAAATTATCTTTAAACATTAAATTGCAAGGTTCAAACTATCGATTCAAATAAATATTTCATTCATTTTTCGAATTTTTTGTGTTTTTTTTTTAAAAAAAGTTCTAAACCTCTTAAAAAATCACCCGGTATTAAGAAGCTCGAAACTCAGTGCTTAGCGTTGACTGAATCTATTCAATTAATAAATAAAATCCGCCAAATGAGCTCCGAATTGCCAGAGGCATTCCCGAGTAAGCTTAAAAAAAAGTTTGAGAATATTTTAAACAACAACCCAGGCTTTGAAGCGTTGTGTCAAATTAATAGTTTTATTAATGGGACGGGCGAACTTTTGCCAGCAACAATAAGTGCTAACATAGCACCCAAATTCAAATACTGCCCAGTTACCTCAGTGGAACGGTACTTTTCCACTTTTCCACATATAAAAATATTTTAAGTGATCGGAGACATAATCTTACCACCGAACATTTGGAACAGTACATGATTGTTCACATTTTCAAAATTAACAAAATGTTAAAAAATTCTTAATTATAAAGTTATTCAATTATGTTATTTAACTAACTAAAGTTTATATTGCATTTGAAATAAAAAACTGTTGCTATTATTTTATCATATAGTTAATGTTGCATATTGTTGCATATTTTGTCCCTTTTCATGCATATTTGCATGCATATTTCAAGATTTTTATGTTGCATATAATCCGGTCTCTACTTATCACATATTAGTCACGTTAATCAATATTAAAAAATAGCTAAAACATAGCTTTATTCTCAATATTATACTATTTTATTATGTTATTAGTTGTGTGGTAAGTATGTTTTTATAAATCCATATTCAACGCATATTGTGCATGTTTATTGTACACGCCCAAATTATGAGGTGTAATCTGCTGAAATTCATCAACTGTTCCCAACTTCTTGCTATAAAAAATGACATTTAATGGCTGCGGCCATTAGACCCATATAATTCGATTCATCTGTGCCCTGAACTCTCGCTTATCCAGGTTTGACAGTATATTTTTTCCACGTTTCTACGTTTTTTCCCGTCACTCTCAGAGTCATAGTATATAGTGAAAGTAGTAGTAAAAAAAAACAGATACAATACAACAAAACACTGCCGTGATGATAAATTATTTCCTTATTTATTTCAACTGTATAAATAAACAAGCAAGGTGGAGCCGACAAACACGTGGCGCATCCCCTTCCTTGGAAATTAGAAAGGACAACTCGACGACGACGACGACGATTGTGGTTCAAATTAATTATATCCAAGACAAGTAAACTGTGAGGAGGATAAATCCTTAAACTACGAAGAACTAACAATAATTCATCGCTGTGCTTACGATATCAGAATTATAATGGTTTCCTCAATTAACTGTCGTCGTTTGTGTATAATGAATGGTAAGGTACAGTCAATGAGAAATGTGGCATGTGCTTAGATAGTAGATTTTCCTAGATAGCTAAATATAAAGTGCGGAAATGAAAATTACTGGTTGCCTTAAACTCGCTTGTTTGCTAGTCAGTCACTAAAGATATTAAATAACAATGTGGAAAAGATTTACAATTGAGACGAAGAAAATAATGTGCACGACTGCGTCATACGAAACTTTCTCGGTACATGAGTTGCATTTTTGAGTCGCAAAATGAATAGAAAATTAATGATGAGAAATTTATTTTAATCACTTAAAAATTTTGATTTTCTCAAAAACGGAATATACGATTTTGATGTAATTTCGCACATTGGACACTTTTAACATAATTGTTCGAATTACAAAAAATTATTAAAATCGTTGGAGCCGTTTTTGAGAAAACGAATTTAATTTAAATTTAAGAAAATCGTTATAGAAAAAATAAATTAAAAAAAAAATTATTTAAAAAATCTAAGTACGCAGATTTGTTTTAGCTAAATTTAAAGAGATAAAGGGTTAGAAAATTTATCAAATATGTAGACACTGCCCTCCTCTATAAGTTTGTCATATAAAGTATCTAGCTGAGCCAACTATTTGGAGGAGTTTGTTTTCGAAAATAGGGAACACGTGGACAGCATTCGCTCTCATGCAATACTTTTCAAAGTAAAGGGTGTTTTTTTTTAGATAAAACTGACATTTTGCGGTCAAATCTGGCAACTCTAATGTCATTTATGTTCAGTTTGGTTTGCCATTTCATCATGAACAGGTTGACAAGTGAATAACGCTTGCAAATCGTGCAAATTTATTTCGAAAATAATGGTTCAGTTCGCGAAGTTTACCGCAAGCTCATTTTGGGTTGAATGGCTACATTTGGAGTGAAGAGATCCACATGATACCCTTGAAACGCCATTACATCCACAAAAACTGACTGTTTGGTGTGCTCTATGAGCTGTTGAACTCATTGGGCCATACTTCTTCTGAAATGATACTGGAGAGTCAGTTATCGTTAATGGAGACCGGTATAGAGCCATGATAACCGACTATTTTGTTCCCGAATTGGATGGCATGAATGTGGTTCCAACAAGACGGCGCTACATGCCACACAGCGCACGTCACAATCGATTTATTGAAGGAAACATTCGATGAGCGCATAATTTCGCGGAATGGACCTGTCAAAGATCGTGTGATTTGAAACTATTGGATTATTTTCTTTGGGGATATGTGAAGTCGCTCGCCTACGCCAACAAACCAGAAACGTTAGGGGGCTTGGACATACAGCCCCAAATGCTTGAAAAAGTGGTTGAAAATTGGGCCTCTAGACTTGTCTTTATTCGAACCAGCCGCTCGAAATCATATTTAAATATTAATGGCATAAAATTATCCTTCCAATAACACCAAATTGATGGACATTAAATAGATTTTCTTTTAATTCAAAGTTCTAAAAAGGTAAATACCTACCTAAATCCGTCGAATAATTACCCTAGGAAGCCGCTGCTACTTCGGTTTGGCAAAACAAATGGGTTCAAAACTCCTAACTCGAAGGACAAAGTGCATGCTCTACAGAACCCTTATCCTGCCAGTTCTGCTATACGGCGCCGAATGCTGGACGATAAGCAGGAAAGGAGAGTTAATACTGGGATCCTTTGAAAGGAAAATCCTTCGACGGATATTTGGTACTGTGTGCGAGGAGGGCGAATGGAGAAGATACAACCGCGAACTCTATGAGCTGTACCAAGATGTGGCTGTAGTCCGAAAAGCCAAAACTCGTCGACTACATTGGCTCGGCGCGCGAATGGTCAACAACGCTCCAGCCAAGAGGATCTTGGAATCCCAGCCCCCAGGTTCGAGACGACAAGGAAGACCGAACCTCCGTTTTAAAGACCAAGCCATCGCGGATGCCAGAACGCTTGGTCTGGACAACTGGAAGCAGCGTGCTCGGGATCGCAGAGGGTGGAAGGCAGCCGTATCTCAGGCAGGGAATCTTCACGGGTCGGGAGCCCGTTAAGTAAGTAAGTAAGTTTATATAGAGAAAAATACATTTAAAGATTTTACACTCTAGCATCAGAGAGCTCGCCGTTCATTGTTTAATAACTCGTCGGGTTCTCTTGAAATTTTCCGTAAATATTTTATAAATCATGACTGCCTCTAACCCCTTGAAGTACCATTAACCACCTTTTTTTTTAGAAAAACCAGGGTTTTTTTGGTCTTTGTTCACCAAAATAAACAAACGATGTTAACAAAACCCTCTTTTTACGAATTTCAAAGCAAATCCGTTGAACGACGCTGAGGCTTCTAAATTTTTTTGGACTTCTTTATAGTCAATATCATCCTTCATTCATTTACCTTCAAATAAATTCTGTACATTGAGGCGACCTTTACATTTTAAAGGTTTGTTAACCGAACAAAAAGAAACCTCTATCCATTTTCTTATATGACACAAGAAAAAGTCGTTAAGAACATGATGCATGCATATTATTTCGTTTTCTATGAATTTTATAAAAAAAAAACAAGCTGGGCCTGAAAAGGTACTAGTTTATATATTTCGTTCAGATTCTAACCATTAAGCTATCTCTCACAATTTAGCTTTTCAGAAGTTGTTTCTAAAATGTTGGCGTAAGCATTGTTAACTTAATCATTTCGGGACCCTTATATTTGAAGGTCTAAAAATTGGTGACGTAAGGACGGATGGACATTGATAAATCGTCATAGCTTTAAATGCTGATATCATAAATGTGAAGGGGGTCCTACAAAAAGGTATGCTAAGCTGTACAAAATAAATAACATTGCGATTTTTGTGTTTTAGGCCTACTCCTACTCTTTTGGGAATTTTTTTTTGATATTTTAGTACAAAAAATTCTACAAGGTGGCGCAAAATTAATCACCCTATCAGAAGGTGTTCTGATTTTTGAAAATGGCGTCGTATATGCATCATATTTGACATTTTTGAACTAGACAGCTGCAGTATACAAACAGACAATGTCTGCTAAATCTCAACAACGAAGAGGACGATTTTGTGTCGAACAACATCATGAACGAACGACATGGTGCATTTCCAATCTTCGTTTCTGGGGCACTGAAAATCTGCGTGTTATGCACGAAGAGCAACTGTGTGAGACAATCGCAGCCCTTAAGGGGAAAATTGGATAGGAATGCGAATAGTTATCACCGGAAATCTTGCGGAAAGTCATGGACACTTCACTACAGCCACTTGACGGAAATTATCCTTCCCACTTAACAGAAAAAATTGTAAAGTTTCAAATAAAGATTTCCATTACTCAGAATCATTTTCATACCCTATCCTAAGGGTATATTGATTTTTACACATAGAGTTTGTAGCACCCCTTAATATTTGTCGTAGTCCCCTAAATATATTTTTGATCAGGACCAAAACCTAAGACTATTTTGCCATGTCCGTTTGTCAATCCGTCCGTCGGTACGCAATTTCTATGCTTTAAATTTAAGCTAGCATGCCGAAATTTAGACCATATATTCCCCCAGGATCCCAAATGGGTCACGCACACAATTTATAAAAAAGCGTTTTAAAGCTAAAGTTGGAGGTATAGAGTGTTACAACCTTTACAAGATATATAGGCACTGTCCTCCTTCATAAGTTGTCATATAAAGATTTTTGACGCGCCTACCATTTGTTGGCGTTTTTCACTAAAATACTGTTTTTCTCGAAAATTTTAATAGAAACCGAAAAAAAAGTGCAACAACATATTTAGCTAATATTTTTGTGGTAAGGATACTTGGAATGGGGCCAAAAATTCAGTTTCAGGAAAAAAAAATCGATAAACGGTAATTTATAAAACCGCCAATATCTCGCCAAAACTAATAAAGGGAACTCCAAAATATTTACTTTTTATATTATAAAATAGAAAAAATTAGTTTACTTCGATTTTAAAATTTTTTTTTTTCAATAAAGATTTTCTTAAATTTCAATTAAATTCGTTTTCTTAAAAATGGCTCTAACAATTTTGATAAATTTTTATATGTTTAACAATTATATTAAAAGGGTCTAATGTGCGAAATTACATGAAAATCGTAGGTACCGTTTTTGAGAAAATCTAATTTTTCAAAACCAAAAAAGGCAATTATATAAATTTGGTGTGTGATCTTTTTGAGGCGATTCCAAAACGCATCTAATGTACCGAGAAAGTTTCGTATGACGCAGTTGTGCACTTTATTTGCAATATATCGCCAATATAAAAGGGCCCATAGACGCCCAGTTTTTGGGGCGTTTTTTTTTTTCAAAAATACATTTTTTTTATGAATTTAATTTTTCTCAGGGGCATATAGGGATATCGGAGCTTTCGTTATGTTTAAGTCCTAAATTCTCCTGAGAGCTGAGCAATATGAGTGTACTATAATAGTTTAGCTTGGCCATTTTAGGGAATTTCACGCACTATTCCCTACCGAAATTTATATTAAGATTCGTGGACACACAACTTCATAGCTTTTACTTTTAGAAGTTTGTCGGACCTAACATTTATGTGATACTGGGGGGGATTTAGTCTTTGGATACCTCGCTTTGAAGTCCACCGCGATAACCACTATACACTATATGATACAAAACCTTAAGCCTATCGACCGTCAGCAGCGTTCACGTGGCACAAATTTGCAACTGTGATTCACAAAAACTAATTTCTTTTTTAGAAATAGGTATGCTCTTGAAAGCGGTTTAACTTAAATGAGAAAATTAATTGGATCTATGCTTACTGGGAAGCTGCTTTTGTTTTATTTCGGTTAAATAAACACGCTCGTTTTTAATTTGCATTATGATTAACACAGAGAGATACCACAAGCTATACCTACTCCCCAATCCACAACACTCTTTAGCATTGTTCACCGCAAAAGTGTGACCATTACTATACTACAAATAACTACTCCTTGTTAAGCCAAGCGATTAAAATTAATTAACTCAACTAGTTCAACATAAAAGCCAAATGTTATAAAACTTAATTTCGGTACCTACCTATGCTCGTCCTTAAATATCAAAAACATTCTCAATTGTAGTATCTATGCCGTGTGCACTGTTTCAACGGGAAATAAGTTCAACAGACATATCCCCAAGCCACTGACGGACAGGAATCCACATAGTCCCGCCACCAATATCAGCACACTTTCAAAGAACCTGATCTCTCACAGGGAACACAACCGCTCCTTGCACCACAATGTTCGCCTAAATAAAAGGGTACCTTTCAGACCACACCAACTTGGTGAGTTATTCCCTGGCAAAACCTACGAGATGAGATCTGATGTGTGAAACACCTACCTATGTTGCGGTTTCTCTTCTATGTGACATATGGGAGTCATAGACCAGGAGTCAAAAAAACTGTTTCCTTTTCCTTTTTTGTGAAGGCAGCAATTGGGCTTGTCATGGTCCAGAGAAAACTCTATTTCCTATTATAGAATAGAATGTGCAGAGACTACACTAGTGTTGAACTTTTTCCTTCTCTCATTGTTAGCAGGAAGAGTCTCGAAAAGAATGCACCTAAAAAGAGAAGGCGCATACGGTTTCCTTCGTTTACCCATTATCCTGTTTCCCAATATTTTTTTTTTTTGCCTGTTCACTCCTTAGTAGACCATTTCAAGGGGACTGACTAACAACATGGCACAAGGACTGTGAAGGACGACGCGACGACCAGCAACAATACTATCACTAACAAGATGTACTCCCTGCACTCGACCTAATAACATGACTAAGGATGCAAACGATGAGTATTATTAAGCCTGGGTAGCCTGCTCGAATTGTATATGGTTTATGGGTGGGTAGCATTCTAGACACAAAAATGACAATGACTAAGGCGATGATGATGATGATGATGATGACGACGGTGACGACGATACCTACTCGACTACTACAACACCAGAGAAGTTCTTCAGCTTTTTGTTTGTGCCATGATGAGGCTTCAACTTAGGGAACAAAAATAACAACTAAAGTCGGGAGGACGAGAGAGAGAGATAAATTTTTCTTCTTAATATTTTCACTTTAAAGTGGACCAAAATTCGGGTGTTGATTTAAGTTATTTAAAATTAAGAGAAATGTGTGGCGCGCCGATATTTTGAGGGATTTCGTGTAGCAAAGTTTTTTTGTGGAACTTTTTCTAAAGTTTTCCCGTCCTGCTGTATGTCGTGGTCGTTGTTGTTGTTGTTGTTGTTGTGGTTGTTTGATATAATGTGCAACCTCATAAAGCCATTGTCGAAAGCGAATGTTAGAATTGGTTGCGGTGGGCTTAGTGGCTCATTGTCTGCGAGATGTTTTTCGACTTTTTTCAACATGTCTGCTGTGAGTAAAAAGTTTTTTTTTTATCTTCTCCATTCTTAGACTATCATCAAGTCTCGCAAACAAAAACTCGCATAAATTCTTCGAAAGTTAGACTTGTGGTTGGGCAGCACATTGACTGCCGATTATACGAAATTACTTTTACAACATAATTTCGCTAATTGAGTTTAGTATTTTGGATGATTAAGGGAAAATTTAATTATTTATTTTATTCATTTGCAATCAAATTTAATACAAAAAAAAAACAGAGTTTGAAAGCAGATGATTTCTTGGACATACATATGCTGCGCCCAACAATAAGGGAGTGTCATGAGAAAGATAATTTTGCACTAAGACCTTATCCCAACAAAAATCAGCCGCTATTCGACCTGTAACTTAACGAAAGGTAGACTACTGTATGAAGCGTGGTGTGAATGTTTTTTCGACAGGAAAGCCAACGTATTGGCCAACTGACAAAAATTAATTTTCTGACTTCTTTATTGCAAAAGGGCTAGACAAAAATCTGATCTAACTATAAACCCAATCATGAGCAGCGCCACCTACATATGACTTCATATAATATTATTATAATTCTTATTTTGTACTGAGTAGAGTTGAGTCGCGATTGAGAAGAGTAGAGATTGCGTTGCTTTGTTAAGTGAAGTTTCGAGTTGTTTTATTACATATTAAATTAGTATCTTTTCTTCTTTTTTTTTAAAATTATAAACTTTGTATACATTCTTATTTTGTATAATAAAACATAAAATTTAAAAGATCTATGCCCAGACCACTCAGCAGTCACATTTTATTTATTTTTTTTTTTATAATGTACGCGCACTAAAGGGACTTTGGATACCCTTATAATGAAGTAACACAGTGCGGGCATTAGGGAAGTGAAGGATAAGAGAAAGGGAGAAACCGATGCACGTTGGTTTTAAATGTCTGTAAACTATAATGCGTAGGAAAAACAGAGCGGGGTAGAGCATTCCACATTCATATTTTACGGTTAAGAAACGAATCTCTATATTTCACAGTACGTCCGAAAACAGGCTTAAGGGTAAACTGATGTGCATTCCTCGCAAGGCGAGTATTGCGGTTGAAATGCTGTTGGGGTGGAATGCAACTGGCTACTTCAATTAAGCACTTGTGGTGGAAATACCGATAAAACAATGACAGGCAGGAGACATTACGACGATGACTAAGAGAGTCAAGTGATTTCGCGATGTCTCGATCGCCAATAAGTTTTACCGCACGTTTTTGGATCCTGTCAAGTAGCTCCAAATATGTTATTGGTGCACCAGACCAGATATGAGCATTGTACTCAAGTTTTGGGCGAATAAACGTCTTGTAGATTCTAGCCAGATCAGAAGGGGTGAAATATTTCTTGCATCGCTTTAGGAAGCCTAGACACTTCGCAGCGTTCTTGGCGACATCGAATATGTGGTCATTCCAACGAAAGTTGTCATTAACACACATAACGAGAATGGAAAGTCGTTCGGTTTCAGCGATGCAAGTGCCATTCATGGATAATGGCAGAGAATTAGTGTTTCGCTTCAATGACAGCAGACAGCATTCCGTTTTGGAAGCATTAAATTCCACTCTCTTGGTTTTACCCAATTTAAGTATGCTGTCAAGATCGGAATTCAATGAGCTTAACATACGTGGCCGTTCCAGTTCAACGCCCGAAGATGAGGGGCGTTGCCCAGAAAACGAATATGTAAAGATGAGGGTACTGTCATCAGCAAAGGAATGGATTGGATTAGAAGTGACAGACAGGAGGTCATTGATAAAAATGAGAAAGAGAGTCGGAGACAAAACGGAGCCTTGAGGGACACCAGCATTTATTCCACGCGTTTTCCTTAGGTCTGATACGCTTTATCCTGTTAGGGATAAAGCGTTTCATACTCAGGTGAATTAAATTTGTAATCATATTGGCAGCGGCAACCACTTCGTTGTTGAGGAAGCACAACGACCAGTTAAAACTCCTAAAGAAACCGTTTAAAGCTTCCCAATTGGCTTTCTCGTATTGCCATACGGTTCTTTTACGAGCTTGTTCTTTAACTGTGTGGCTGGAGTACGAGAAATTCGCCGATATGATACAATGGTCTGAGGAACCTAGAGGCGGTAATACATTTAAAGTGTATTTATCAGGGTGAGAGGTAAGAAACAAGTCCAGAGTGTTGGCGTTTTGACCGCTAATGTCCGGTATCCGTGTCGGCTCATTCACAATCTGGGTTAAATTATTAACCTCAGCAAAGATCTCAACATACCTTCCTTCGGGTGTTGTCTGTTCAGAATGTCGAAGCCAACTTGAATTGTGTATATTGAAATCGCCCGCAATGACGATTTCAGTATGAGGATAAAGGGTTACAATTCTGGTGATGGAATCAGACAGTGCATCAAACTCATCAACTTATGAATGCCTGGTTAGGACGTCTGTAAATAAAACAGTAGTGAATTAATTGCCTACGGACATGAAATTTTAGCCAAATATAATTAAATTCCGGATTGGAACATTGGCCATATTGAGGTAGAAGTTGGTAGGCTACATGCGTATATAAACGGCGATACCACGATGGGAAAAGAATAATGGCACCAAGATATATCGAGGCAGACTAAACTCCGTTAAATCGGAATCAATGCTGACCTGTGTTTTACTTAGTGCCAAAACAGCTGGTTTATAGTGAATCGCATGGGCGTACAATGAAAAAAAAATTGGGTCTCAACCCACGAATATTACTCACGTCCACTCTAAAATTCCTACGCATAACAAAAAACAAACACAAAAAACTCAACTCCGACGCAGACTAAGCTAGGCCGCACCGTGTAGATCCTGACGTCAGCTTTCCAAAACAAATCACTGCAGGTGTTATGCCCATACAATGAATTGCTTTGGTCTGCCAACAAAATCTACACAACGCGACCCGCTATTCGCCAAATGATACTCTACCCAGCCATAGCAAGTGCACGCAAAAACATGCGGCCCTTGTTATAGCCAAGCAAAGCAGCAGCAAACGATAGGCAGTGGGACCAGATGGAGTGCCCAAACACAATACACTTTTTTTATTTTCACTGCACTGTACACTGCACTGTTTTTGTTTTTGCACAGCGCGCGCGCGATTAGCGTTTTATTTTTTTTTTGTTTTTATGCTTTTGCACACTTGTTTGTTGTTGTTCTTTTTGTGTGTGCAAACTGACCGCGGAGCGATTTTAAAAAGTGTGTGCACGCGTCGGGTGGCAGATCGGCACTCAACATTGAAAATAGGTGAAAACATCGAGTGTAGCTTCGGCTGAGTTGCACGTAGCGCCGTCCTGTTGAAACCAAATGTTGCCAATATCCTCCTCTTCAATTTTTGTGAACAAAAATTCGTTCATCATGGCCCGATAACGATCGCCATTGACTGTAACGGCCACTCTTTGCTCCTTTAAAAAAAAAATGAAAAATGGCCCAATTATGTGGCAATATTTCCCAGCGTTGTTCAAGCGTATACACAACCATATTCGTTCAGCGGTATAGAGGTATATTATCTGTCAAATCAGACATGAGCTAAGTGTTACCATTTGCGAAATAAGCACTAGCTGAAAAAAAAAGTTAGATGGCGGACCCAACTGGGACACCGCTCGAACTGGAAGATGAACTTGACAATCTCGCCAAATCAATTCAGAGCATCTAGAAGAAACATTCAGGCCATTTGATGGAGAACCTTTAAACGAAGAACCGAATGTTAATACGGCATCTGACAATTATAAAGTAAAAAGCGTATCTCTGTCCGAGCTGCGGATGACAATAACAAAGCACCAGGATACTGGATAAATTCTGAAGGAGTTACGGAAAAAAACATTGGTCAAGCTGCTCTGCATTATAAATGCTTCTCTGACAAGACAATGGAAAGTAGCCGAAGTCGTTATGGTTCCGAAACCGGGGAAAAGTACAAATATTACGAGATCATATAGGTTTTCGAGAAACTCCTGCTGAAACGATTACAAACGGCAATTGAAGAAAGACAATTAATACTAGATCATCAATTCGTCTTCCGGGTCACGCCGGTGTTCCGGAAGGAAGCGTTCTGGTTCTCAGCCCAATCTTATTCCTGCTCTACACAAGAGATATACGACAACATGAAGGGACCATCGTAGCAACTTTCGCAGGTGATACGGCTATCCTCGCAGTCGAATCCTCAACGGAAAAACTCCAGCGGGTACTTAACAAAGAATGTGGAGAATCGTCCTTAACCAAGTCAACGGATGCTGTTTGCACATACAAAAAGGTAAACAACTTACCTGTTTTCATTAACTCGGTACAAATACCATATGCAAACGAGGCGAAGTATCTAGGAATGACCCTAGACGCAAAACTTAAGTGGAAGCCACACGTTAAGAAAAAGCGCGACGAGCTCGCAATCAGACTTAGAGAAATGTATTGGCTACTCGGAAGATATTCGAAGCTAAGCGTATACAACAAACTGCTCCTGTATAACAACATTGGGGCTGTACCAAACCAAGCAATATGGCTATAATAAAGGGTGATTTTTTAGCTGGTTTGGTTTTGGCAACACTGGTTTTGACAGCTGACGTGTGTTTAGTACCTTGTGTCACTGTCAAACAGCTTCAGTTTGGTTTGCAATTTAACCATGGATCGTCTTACAAATGAACAACGCTTGCAAATTATTGAATTTTACTATCAAAATTCGTGCTCGGTTCGAAATGTTCATCGCGCGCTGCTTCCATTTTATGATCGGCATTCTCGACCTTCTGAGCAGTCTATTCGGAAGATTGTGACCAAATTTCGCACCAAATTTACTTTGTTGGACATTAAACCACCAACACGTTTACGTACTGTGCGTATTGAAGAAAATATTGCGGCCGTATCAGCTAGTGTGACAGAAGACCGCGAAATGTCGATTCGGCGCCGTTCCCAGCAGTTAGGCCTTTGTTACAGCACTACGTGGAAAATTTTGCGGAAGGATTTGGGCGTAAAGCCTTTTAAGATACAGCTGGTGCAAGAACTAAAGCCAGCCGACCTACCACAACGCCGAATTTTTGGTGAATGGATCCGCTTTTTTATCGAAAAATTGTGTTCAGCGATGAGGCTCATTTTTGGTTGAATGGGTACGTAAATAAGCAAAATTGCCGCATTTGGAGTGAAGATCAGCCAGAAGCATTGCAACAGCTACCAATGCATCCCGAAAAAGCCACTGTTTGGTGCGGTTTATGGGCCGGCGGCATTATTGGGCCATATTTCTTCAAAGATGATGCGAATCGCAGCGTTACTGTCAATGGTGAACGCTACCGAGCGATGATAACAAACTTTTTTTTGCCCGAAATGGAAGTTCTTGACTTGCATGATATGTGGTTTCAACAAGACGGTGCCACATGCCACACAGCACGCGAAACAATGGCGCAATTGCGAGGCGAGTTTGGTGAACAGTTAATTTCACGTTTCGGGCCGGTCAATTGGCCGCCTAGATCGTGCGATTTGACACCATTAGATTATTTTTTGTGGGGGTATGCCAAGGCTAATGTGTATAGGGACAAGCCCGCTTCGATTGACGCACTGGAAGCCAACATCCATGCATTCATTCGTGAGATACCGGCCGATATGTGTGAAAGAGTTTGCCAAAATTGGACTCAGCGGATGGGCTACCTGAGACGCAGCCGCGGTCAACATTTGCATGAAATTATCTTTAAACATTAAATTGCAAGGTTCAAACTATCGATTCAAATAAATATTTCATTCATTTTTTCGAATTTTTTGTGTTTTTTTTTTTTTAAAAAAGTTCTAAACCTCTTAAAAAATCACCCTTTATAACAACATTGCATTGGGGCTGTACCAAACCAAGCAATATGGCTCTATGGTGAATGCTCTATGGTATACAAGGAATAGTGAGCAACGAAGTAACAAACTTTGTTCGAAAATTTCGTACTCGTATTCATGTTCATTGCAATAATGCAATAATCCGTACTCTGGAAGTGACAATCATTAAGCGCCGATTACAAAGAACAAGACCGTTCGACCTGGTACCATAGGAAAAACCGTATGTAATGGCGGAATTATCGGGCATAACCAATGGTGGAGCTAGCAATATCTTAACTGAAATATAGCAATACTGTTGGCAGGACAATCTACCCATTGAACTTAAAAACATTTGACATAGCCAAGACGGCTGATAACCAGATTTGTGGCATGGGCTGTATGGCATAGCACGCCATCCTGCATAAACCAGAGGTCGTTCAAATTCATGTCTTGAATTTGAGTTTAAAAAAATTCGGTTAATATGGCTCTGTAACGCCCACCGTCGAGAGAAAAGTTGTTCCCATCATCATTTTGATAGGACAAATGGTCCAATGATGCTACCACTCCACAGTCCGCATCAAACTGTCACTCTCTGTGGATGCATTGGCAACTTACGACGATAGGGACTATGAGTTTTGTCCAATAGAAGCCAGTCTCACTTGTGTGCAGCAGGCGCGGGGTTGGGGTTGTTCAAACCTAAAGCGACTCATTTCGTTCCGCGGTGTCTCTCTATCAAGATTTCGAGCAGGTAACAGCTGTCAGTGTCAGTTATAAAATTTTTAGCGCCCACCAACATCTATTGTACTTTCCTCACTCTTTTTAGATTAAATTCCAACAATTCGTTCGCTTAATTTGAGAAATGGAAGAAAGTGTGAATTAGCTGACAACGGTCTAGTTTTGTTGTTCCCATTTAAATATTTCTCTGTTAAGGCATAAATAAAATAAAGACTGTAGCAGATTTTGAGGCTAAATGTATGGCTTTCCGAAAAGCAGACTTGTAGACTCTCTATAGAATCGATAGATGGTATAACTCTCGTGATCTCTATAGACAATCAAGCAGCGAGGAAAGCCATTTAATTCGCCAATAATAAGATCGACTCTGGTAAAATAAATGCAGTACAGGGTTTGCGAGCACAACTACATTCCAGTGTAGTCTGGACCAAGTTTATTATAAAAAGAACGAACTTTTAATAAGTAGGATGTAAAGCAGTCATGCCATCAGCATCGAAGTATCCTGGAAACCAAAACACACTTTCTGGGCAACTACCACGCACTTACTAAATTAAATAAAAATAAGGTGCACGACTGCGTCATACGAAACTTTCTCAATACATGAGTTGCGTTTTTGAGTCGCAAAATGAATCGAAAATGTATTTAAATCACTTTTTAGGTTTTAAAAAATTTGATTTTCTTAAAAACGGCACCTACGATGTTGATGTAATTTCGCACATTGGACACTTTTAACATAATTGTTGGAATTACAAAAAAATTATCAAAATCGTAACAACCGTTTTTGAGCAAACGAATTTAATTTAAATTTAAGAAAATCGTTTAAGTATGTATGTATGATTTGTTTGAGTTTATAGTATAAAAAAAACTGTACATTCTTTTGAATTTCCTTTTATTATTATTCGCGATATTGGCATTTTTAAAAATTACCGTTAATCGATTTTTTTATCAAAAAACTGAGTATGCAGTTTTTTTGGTCGCTTCCCATGTATCCTTCGTACAAAATTAGACCGAAATCCTTGGAACCGTCTTTAAGAAAATTAGTGGTGATAAGTGATTTTCACCAAAAAAAAATTGTATGGCAGGTACCGTTATTTCAAACGATAAAGCAGAAACTAAAGAGAAGCCCCGAGATGTAACCCCAAAAATCTTATGTACGAACTTTGAAGCAAATCCGTCGAACCGTTTCGCCATACGGCTCCCGGACAGACAGACATACAGACCGATGGACGGCATTGGTGGACCTATAGTCGCAATGCCATCCCTCATACTCAGTTTGAGTTCGAAATTTCCGCACGATCGGCTACTATCCCAATATACATCCATCGAACAATTTGGGTCCAGTTGGTACTCCAATTGCAACTTTGGCACTACAAAAAAGAATGTTTTTTTTCCTTTATTTCCTTTATTTATAATAGAATAATAGAACAAAATATGGCATTGATATTTTCCGTTTGCCAGAGTTGAACATTAAAAAATTTAAATTCTGATTTATAAAACAGTATGTTCGACAAATTAAATACATTAGTAGTTTGAATGCATTCAGACCCAGAGTTGGGGGACATATTCACACCGAGCGCCGCTTATCAGTCGTTGTTGACGCTCCAAATGCAGTCATAAATATTTACATATGTATACGTGTCTCTGTAGCTCAAGACATATGTACAATAGTTTGATGGAGCCGAACAAGACCTTTCTCCATTCAGTCTCTTGTTAGTCTGCTCATTCCGAAGTAAAGTCATCTGATCTCTTGTAGAATTGGACATATTCCTAGAAAATGGATGATATCCTCTCGTTCATTGAGATTGCAGAGTCTACATATTCGTTTAGATCTTGCCTGTAAGGGACTTCTAACCTTGATCTAAATATTTATAATAGTAATTTTAGGGATACCATACCATCAGTAAAATAATTGAGATACCCTAGATGATGCTTAAGTGCCTGGCTACACGTTCATGGAAATGATCGTCATGTCGCACGAGACAGGTAGATTTTATGTGAGTCACAAAGGAAATGGTAGATTGCACCAAGAATCCACCGAAAATCCTCTTTCGATTTGAATTCTCGGCGTGGGCATGAACGTTTCGGTTCCAAACCATATCACTTTTGACAGATTTGTGTTTGAAGAGTGAAGACCGAAATCAGATACTAGAGAGCACAAAAGTATTCGATTTTCCAAGGGAAATTTTGTTTGTTTCAGATTTCAGCGTTCCCCGCCATTCAATGAGACTTTTTTGAGTGTGTAGCCACGACGTTCATGGGAATGACTTTCATGCCATGAACGTGTAGCCAGGCACTAAGAGATTTGTAAGTAAACCGCGTTGGGGATGAAGCTGCTTTGGTGATATTGTCTAGATAAATGCTCTCATCGACTACTGCTATTAGATTGTAGAGTATTCCTTGCCACTGTTCTTAGTGTTCAGTAAGATTCAGGGAAACGTTGTGATCATGAGCTAATCTAAATCAATCTTCAAATACACCCATTTTAGACCTCAGGAGCGACAGTATTACCGCCTTTGATAAAAAATCTTTGTATTTTTTTACTGTTCTCACAATATATTCCCAGTTAGCCTTCAGATTGTGCAGTTCGTAGTAGTATTTGGGAGTTCTTCGATCACACCCTCTCTCTGAGATGCAACATGCCTATCAGGGCGGAAAATCCTGCGAGACTGCGCTTCAAAACCTTGTTGGTAGGATTGATAGTGCCCTTGACCGGAAGGAGTACGCGTTGGGCATTTTCGTCGATATTGAAGGTGCTTTTGATAATGCGACCTTTGACAGTATGTGTAACTCAGCCAGACAGCATGGTGTAGATGAAACTTTGGTGTTGTGGATTAAAGCAATGCTAATGTACAGGACGTTGGTATCGGATGCAGATTGTGGCAAGTGCGTCATAACAGGGGTAAATAGGGGCTGCCCTCAAGGTGGTGTTCTGTCTCCCCTCCTATGGTGTATGGTAGTAGACTCTCTGCTTACGGCTCTCAACTTTCCTGGAAACTACACTCAAGCTTATGCGGATGATGTCGCCGTTCTTTCTGTCGGTTCAAATCTAGGGGCTGTCTGCTCTCAAGCGCAGAGATCCCTGGATTTGATCGATGTCTGGTGCACTAGTAATGGGCTTTCAGTGAATCCTCTTAAAACCACGGTTGTTCTCTTTACGAGGAGGAGAATCATCACTGGCCTGTCCCATCTCGTGCTTAAAAGTGTCACCACCCTATATCCGAAGAAGTCAAATATCTGGGTGTAATCCTTGATAAAAAACTTCTGTGGTCCAAACATGTCGAATCGAAAACCGATAAAGCACTGTCGACCTTCTGGCAGTGCAAAGTCACTTTTGGTAAGACATGGGGCTTGTCCCCAAAACGGGTCCTTTGGATCTATACGGCCATGATTAGACCGCTACTCTCATACGCATCAGTTGTTTGGTGGAACAGGCTTTCGCGGAAACGTGTTACTGCTTCTTTTGCCAAACTCCAAAGAACGGCTTGCCTCGGCTGCACAGGGGCCTTCCCTAGCACGCCGGGCTATGCTCTAGATGCTTTGATGAATCTTCCCAACTCGATTTATATATCGTTGGGTGTAAGCTAAAAACCATCTATCGCTTAAAGGAAGGTGGATCTTGGCAGAACTTGCTCGAGAATTATCCTTTGACCCATGTCTTATGGATATGCCGTCTGATGCAATGACACCAGAAATCCTTCTGCGAAAAAAACTACCACGTCAACTTTCCACAGCTAACGGAATGGCTTCGGCCAGACTCTGAACCATGGATTGAATACCATCCATGCCATTGTGAAACGCGATAACTGTTTTCCAAGCGAATATTTTTGCCATCTAATGGCTATGCGATCTATTGTGAACAACAGTAGGAGGCCATTTGCATCTGCAGTGATAGCCAAGCTGCATTAAAAGCGCTTCTAAACCCTCTTACCTCGTCCAAGTGAGCGCTAGAACTCAAGTTTTCTCTGAATTTGGTCGGAAGACTGAACACAGTGAATCTTGTCTGGGTACCAGGTCACACTGGCATCCAGGCAAATGAGATCTCGGATGAGCTTGCTAGGCAAGGTTCAGAAGAAGTTTTCTCAGGACCCGAACCTGTGTTGGGTCTGCCTGCGTCTTTAGTCATGTCGTCTATCGATTCTTGGGTTTCTCGTGAACACAAGATTCGGTGACGCGATTGCGGTGGATGTAGACAGACCAAACTACTGTGCCCGGACATTTGCAAAAGGTCAGCATCTTTTCTTCTATCTCTGAGGAGAATCGACTGTAGGCTGCTTGTAGGCGTTCTTTCGGGTCACCAAGTTTTTGCTAAACACTTAAATGTGTTGGGCTTACGCGACACCACTACCTGCCCTGCTTGCGGTGAGGAGGATGACACAGCAGAACACTTTCTCTGCAGTTTTCCGGCCTATGCTCGCATCAGGTGGCGGATCTTCGGGGCTGACGTGGTGAGTGCCGAACATCTAAGCTCTTTATCACTGAAGCTCCTTCTCGTTTTTCTTCGAAAGACGGGAAAACTAAGAACATTAATGTAAGGTGTCTGAATGGTAGTACAATGGACCTGTAGTTGTGTCTAAGCGCTCCATCGGATAGCAGCAACCTCCGACAAAAAAAAAAAAAAAAAAAGTATTTGGAAGTCTGAACACAGGTTTAAAGAGAAATCTTTACAATTTCTCAAATTCTTCAGCTGGGATGCAACCATAAACCTCACTTCCGTAACTCAAACAAGAGTTTCTAGTGACATCAAACACTTTAATTTTTTCCGATGTACAAATATTACTATTTCCATAAAATATTTTCCACATGGCCAATTTTACTCTGGATATGTTTATTTCATTTAAAGTTTGAGGAAAAAGTCACCCCCAGGTATTTGTACTCCCCTTGTACCTCTCGTTGTTAAGAGTCGAGCGTTCACTATCAGTTTGTCTTCGAGGATTTTTTCCAAAGACCATTGCCTGCGATTTTGCAGTGTTTATCGGAATATCTCACATTCTGCAGTAGTCAGCCAATTTGTTAATCATCAGTTGTAGTGTTTTTATGCATCTGATAAAATTACTATGTCGTCTGCATATAAAAGTGCTTTTAGAAGTAATCCTCCAGCATGCAACAATATCATTTACAAAAAGTGCAAACATAATGGGACTCAAAATGCAACCCTGGGGTACTCCAGGGAAGGACGAGGCTGGAGGATTTCCGCAAACCACTGCAGTAAAACCAGCCAAGAGTGTTCTGAAAACAGGCTAATGATCTTCGAAGAGTACCCGATCCTGGTGTATAGCTAATAAAAGAGACTATTTCAAATTTGTCGATGGTTGCCTTGAAATCAACAAAAAAATAGTACAATTTATTTTTGTTTTGAATGAAATATCTTGCAGTGTTATAAAGAATAAAGATTTGATCGATTGCTGAGATTCCAGCGCGAAAAACAGAATGAAATTTTCTTAGCAGATCATTCAAGAATGTAATAATCGGTTGTGGCAAATCGTGAAACAACGTTGTAACTTCAGTTGTTGATGTTGTTGCTCATTCAAAGCTCTTACGTTTTGGTAGTAAAATGAAAGAGGAAGGCTGTTGGGAGGTGGTAAAGATTGTTGCGTTACTGACACAAATTGTAAATCTCGTGGAACCTGATGTAAAGCTTTTTGAGACCGATAAGGTCGGTAGGGAGACCTTCTTGCTGGATGGAAACCATCACACTTGTTTTTGTTTTTCCCTCATAGTAAACCGAGTCACAAATAAGCAAGAAAGAGACGTACATTCTCGTATATTTTCTTTTCTCTAAGCCTAGATAGTGTATAACGACATTCTGTGGTATCAATGGTTTGCTGCGTTAGTTTGACTGTAGGAGGCAGAAGGGGATCGAGAATAGGGGTATGGGAAAAAGAGGTTGTAGAGGATGGTGTATTAGAAGTGGGGTTTAAAGTATGGGAACTAATGAAATTAGGGTATTTAGCACGGGGTTTTGAGATCGAAATTAGGGAAAGAATTGCTAGTGGGGGTATGATCAGGGTGAATGGTTGGGGTTAATTCGAAAGAAACACGTTGACGCGGTGGCTTGGGTGCTATGAAAACGGGGGACTGATTAGGTTGGTTGATTGGGATATGGGTGGGAGGGGCAAAATTGGGGAATAAGTTAGTTTTAAATACCCAGTTTGAGTCGGGTTTGGGACGTGGAGTTGGGGACGAGTTTCGATATTTTGTTACCTGAACTAGAGCGCTGTTTAGCACGGGATTTGGAAACGTGGTTAGGTAACTTAGAATTAGAATTAATACTAAGATTAGTTATCTCCTGATTCATGGTAGGTTTGTCCATCCATTTACACATCCGCATTTTTCCAATGTTGAAATTAGCACCACTCGTATTTAGCAGGGAGGTCGAATTTGAAATTTCGATTACCTTTGTGGTTAGATGGCAGGAACATTTTACATTGGCTGATGGTGATACCGTAATTAATTGCGAAGAATTTCGTTATCCAAGAAATATCGGCGTTTTGGGGGGTGCCTTTGATGAAAAATGAAGTCAACTGGGTTTCACAAGTTATTTTATCCAGCCTGCGCCTCCATTCGTCTGGGGTCCAAGTGGTACCAAATTGTTTAATGAGCTTGCGTGGGGCGGCTACGGGAGGAGTTGACAGTGAGATAGTTTCGGACTCTTGGATTGTCATCCGATTCGGGGGAAGAGGTCGTTGTGAAACTGGCTCAATTTCGGTTTTTTTTTTTTTTTTTTTTTATAATGTACGCGCACTAAAGGGATTTTGGATACCCTTATAATGAAGTGACACAGTGCGGGCATTAGGGAAATGAAGGATAAGAGAAAGGGAGAAACCGATGCACGTTGGTTTTAAATGTCTGTAAACTATAATGCGTAGGAAAAACAGAGCGGGGTAGAGCATTCCACATTCGTATTGTACGGTTGAGAAAGGAATCTTTATATTTCACAGTACGTCCGAAAACAGGCTTAAGGGTAAACTGATGTGCATTCCTAGCATTGCGAGTATTGCGGTTGAAATGCTGTAGGGGTGGAATGCAACTGGCTACTTCAATTGAGCACTTGTGGTGGAAATACCGATAAAACAAAGACAGACAGGAGACATTACGACGATGACTAAGAGAGTCATGTGATTTCGCGATGTCTCGATCGCCAATAAGTTATACCGCACGTTTTTGAATCCTGTCAACTAGCTCCAAATATGTTATTGTTGCACCAGACTAGATATGAGCGTTGTACTCAAGTTTTGGGCGAATAAACGCCTTGTAGATTTTAGCCAGATCAGAAGGGGTGAAATATTTCTTGCATTCGCAGCGTTCTTAGCGACATCGAATATATGGTCATTCCAACGAAGGTTGTCATTAACACACATACAGAGAATGGAAAGTCTTTCGGTTTCGGCGATGCAAGTGCCACCCATGGATAATGGCAGAGAATTAGGGGTTCGCTTCAATGACAGCAGACAGCATTGCGTTTTGAAAGCATTAAATTCCACTCTGTTGGTTTTACCCCATTTAAGAATGCTGTCAAGATCGGAATTCAATGAGCTTAACATACGTTGCCGTTCCAGTTCAACGCCCGAAGATGAGGGGCGTGACCCTGGAAACGAATATGTAAAGCTGAGGGTACTGTCATCAGCAAAGGAATGGATTGGATTAGAAGTGACAGACAGGAGGTCATTGATAAAAATGAGAAAGAGAGTCGGAGACAAAACAGAGCCTTGAGGGACACCAGCATTTATTTGGTGAGTAATTTGGTTTCCAGTAATTCAGCCAAAATGGATGTATTGGAGTATACATTCTGGTGGTGTTGGGTGTGCATTGGTAAATCGTCGATTTTGTTGCTAACCATTTCAATGAGGTTTTCGACATCCAAAATGGTTGATTGTGTGGCAGCTAGATCATCGCCCACTCCGTTGATTCTATCAAAGATTACTTCGAGCATAGGATCCGGCCGTAACAGAGAAGGTTGTTTCTTTGAGGACGATTGAAAATGAACCTCAAAACTCTTCACGCAAGGCGTTTAACAATTCGCACAATTTCAGGTTGGAGATGTTATTAGCGGAACAATTTGCTTTAAGGTCATTGTTAATAGAGTTGATAACGTTGACAATGGAATCAAACGAATCGGCTGTGGCACGGCTAGTGAATGTTAACTGCTTTTCCATTGAGTTCGATTTCGACGAATGGGAATCGGCACAAGCGAGCAGGGAGGCATTTTGGTCGTCAAAAGTTTTAATAGTAGTGGCGAATTTATTAAGTTGGTGTTGTAACTTAGAATACTTGTCACTAATTAGAGATTTAAGGGCTTCATTACTGCATTGAATTGCCCTGAGAACATCCGCCAGAGAAACTTCTTTGCACTCTTCATAGTAAAATCTAAAATTAAATGCAAAATCTTTAAGGTGGGGAAGAGATCTTTTTTTAAGCCGACGCAGAGTCCACTACAAGACACCCACTCTTGTACATCATCCTTGATAACACAAGATTCATTACTGCAAGCCATATTTAAAAAGGAATTGACCAGGTCAGAATTTATTAATACACAATTTTCACTAAGCACAGCAAAGGTAAGGGCAATTATGCAGAGTAAGCGGAAGAGCAATGAGAGGTTCAGCGTTTTTGTTTGTATTTTTTTCTTTAATAGAACTGAAAATTAGGTTGCACGAGTTCACTTTTTATAACATTAGCAGAAAATAGAAATATGAATTATTTACAGGCGGGAGAGAATTGAAAACACGTCCACACTGGTCAGAGACTGGTTAACAACTGTAATTATTAGCTTACGAAAGCGTTCCTTCTTCCAGAAGTACAATATTTTTGAAAGGAATTTGAACCCCGAAAACCCCTACCTTCATCCGCCCAATCCACTTACTTACTTAGGTGGCGCTACAGTCCGGGGTGGACCTGGGCCTCAACCAATACGCCTCTCCAGTTAGCACGATCTTTGGCTAACTGCCTCCAGTTGCGCACTCCAAGTTGGTTGAGGTCCCCTTCCACTTGCGCGCGCCACCTTAGGCGAGGTCTTCCTCTACTGCGTTGTCCCTCCGGGTTGGATTCGAAGACTCTTCGGGCCGGAGTGTTGGTGTCCATTCGCTCTACATGACCCAGCCATCTTAGACGACTAATCCGTATTTTTCTGACCAGGTCGATGTCGCTGTACAGCTCGTAGAGTTCGCTGTTAAATCTCCTCCTCCAAAGCCCGTCAACGCGAACGGGACCGAAAATCACTCGAAGAATTTTGCGTTCGAAACGACCAAGGAGATCTTCATCCGCCTTGATAACGTCCATGCTTCTGCGCCATATAGCAGGACTGGGATGATGAGGGTCTTATATAGAGTCTCCTTGGTGTTTCTCGACAAGGCCTTACTAATCAATTGCCTCCTTAGGCCAAAGTAACAGCGGTTGGCAAGTGTAATTTTTCGCTTGATTTCTGACGATATATCGTTGTCAGAGTTAACAGCGGAGCCGAAGTGGATAAAGTCCCAAAGTTATAGCTGTCTATCGTGACGTTCTGTCCGATTCGTCGATGTTGTGTGTCCCTTCTTGTTGACAGCATATATTTCGTTTTGCCCTCATTCACTTCTAAACCCATTTTTGCCGCCTCTGTACTGATACTTGCAAACGCACCAGTGACAGCTCGCTGTGTTCTGCCAATGATGTCGATGTCGTCAGCGTAAGCAAGTAGATGCACAGACTTTTGGAAAATTGTGCCCCTAGTGTTGGCTTGCGAGTTTCGCACAATTCTCTCAAGTATGATGTTGAAGAAGTTACATGACAGTGCATCGCCTTGTCTAAATCCTTTTTTGACATCAAAGGTCTCGGTGAGATTTTTTCCGACCTTAATGGAGCAGCGAGAGTTCTCCATCGTCATCCTGCACACTCTGACGAGTTTGGCAGGGATGCCAAAACTAGACATGGCTCTGTATAGCTCGTCTCTATAAATGCTGTCATATGCGGCCTTAAAATCGATAAAAAGATGGTGAGTATCGATCTGGACTTCTTGGGTTTTTTCCAGGATCTGCCGAAATGTGAAAATCTGGTCAGTTGTGGACTTACTGGGCCTAAAACCGCACTGATAGGGTCCAATCAGTTCGTTGACGAATGGTTTCAGGCGTTCACACAGCACAGCAGACAGAATCTTGTATGCGATGTTGAGGAGACTTATACCTCTATAGTTGGCGCAGTTAAGAGGGTCTCCTTTCTTGTGGATCGGGTAACCCAATCCACTCCATATTTATTTATTTTTTGGTTGCGATTCGGGGACTCTTGGCCGGCAAGAATGTTTTTTAGCTGCCAAATGAAATACGAAATAGAAAAACATTTTATTTTCAGCCAACCATTCATGATTGCAAAAAATACACAAAAAATACACAAAAAATAAATAAAAAATAAATAAAAAACATTAATCAAACACACATCTTAAGGATAAAGAGCATCTTATCGCAAAATATAATGTCATTAATTTGTTGTCCCGCACTATCCAAACAAACTTTACCCTTCATAATAATTTGCAATTTGTCATCGACAAAATCCGTAGTAATCATCGAATAAGTCTCGAATCACACACGCGCAACGATATATTCTCGATAAAGAGCTTTTCTCTAATCTGGTACGTACCCTCGGGCCTAAGCCTATACATCCACCACATACAAATTGAATTCCACTGGGAGGCGAGTCACTGATGTAATGAAGAGGAAACATACGAATTGTCATGTTACCTGACTAATCCGTCCGTTGGGAGATCCTTTAAACCGCACCAAACACTACGTTCTCAATGATTAATTTACGGCCTACCACATAAGCAGCCCACCGAACCCATGCTACCCTCAGGCATAGAGCAAAAGCCTTGACCTTCTTCTTCTTCTTCTTATTCTTGCCGAGTAGTCGAGCACCCAACACTAAACCAAGGTCGTTCACTTTATTAGCTCGCAATATGCACACACACAGACACACACGCACCCTCAGTATGACAGTTTTATCCGCAAAACAACCAAAGTATCTAATCTCCGTTGCAAGCCCACACCATGCTACACCACGCCACACCACACCACACCACATCATAGCATAGCATATACCCTCGTTGATCCTAGATTATGTATGTAACAGTTTGGGGTGGTCATTTGAATTTGATTAAGTGATTATGAGGACATTTCTGGCATGTACCATTGACACCACCCACTCTCGTTCTTGAAAGCAGCATTTCAAAAGCAACCACCACTTACCGCCGGCAATGGTGTATCCTAAATTCCGCAATAGAATTTGAAACCATTTAATCCATGCAATCCGATGGAGACTATCTTTGTCGCTAGCTATCCTTAAAGTGTTTAGACGAAGGCAGAATGGCATGATGGCAGGAACAGTGCTATGTTTATTATTGTATCACATTTACGTGTAAATGAAATACCCGAAAACAGATGTCCTGAAAAACCCTTAGAGTATTTATTCACATAAACGTTCTTCTTGCTCCCTCAGCTTTTCCGTTTCTTAGCACAAGTTCTGTGTAAGTCTTCTATGTATCTAATCCCTCCCCTGGGGAAGGAAGAGTGCTGTTGTAGGTATAGGTATAACTTTGAATGAAATCCTTAAATGATGTTTAATTCATGATGTCGTTCTTAATGTGCCGCCTGCCTGTATATTGCAGGCTTCATTGGATCTACTAAAGTGTTTACGGATGGCAGAATGGCATGGCCTAACTATACGAACGACTATCATACGGTTCTCCATATCCGTGCAGGCATTCTATTCTTCTTCTTCTTTTACTTTCCTTCGATATGTTTAATGCACAAGAATTTGTGTTAGCTATCGACTTGATTCTCTCTATACCCTCCTTCTCCTCCTCATCAGGCTCTATTCTTGGCATAGCAAAATTGCAAGGATTATTGCACCATTGAAATTAGGTACACTTGGTTGGGAAAATGATGAGAGCACTCATGGTAGTTGGTGTGCATCTACTTTGAAATTCATACAGACATGATGAAAGTGGGTCAAAGTATTTGAATTAAAATTTAATTAACTGCACGCAACCAAGACGAAGAATGTTAAGCATTCGTTTTTACATTTACCTAAGTGATGATTTTTTAATGCCTTAAATGTGTCCTCTAATGTTTGGCAGAGGATATTCGGTACTCCATTCTTTCATTAACAAACCATACTCTCCAATTCAGACATTCACTCAACCTCAAAAGGACCGCAATTTACTCGTACATAGCACTAATATGCTCAATTTAACATCACCATAACGTTTAACGGATGCATACGATGGCTCACCTTCACAAAATTTAAACACACACACACACACACACAAGTGCTGGACCGGGCTCATGCGTTATTCTTGCTCGATATGACTGAGACTTAACCTCATGTAATTTTCATCAAAGAGATATTCCACAATTTACTCGACACCACCGCACCGTGTGTGTGGTGTATATGGAAGCTGAGCTGAGCGAGAAAAACAAAAAATACTTTAAGCCAACCCGCCACACAAGTCATTATAGCGGAGTTAAATATTCAACAGATCCATTTGCCGAGTAGCTGGCTGTTTAAATAATTAAAATATTTTATTTTTTTTTAAGAGCTATCGCGAGTCGATGATAATTTTTCAGTTATTGTTTTTAGCGTTTTTCGTAGAACTAGAAGTGCATGACTGCATCATACGTAATAAAGAGTCCGCGAAATAACTTTTTATTTTTTTTTAAAATGCTATAAAAAAAAAACTACTGAATATTTTCTCAAATTTCTTTTTTTATTTGAAAGTACATTGACTGCCAAATCAAATCTGGTAAAATTGCATGGTGCGCCAACACAAATTTTTATGTTATTTCCATTTTTTGATATATTTAGAAGAGGCAACTTCATAGCAATGAATGATTACCTAGAATCGATATCCTGGTAGAATTTATTCCATAATAATGATTTAATCACAATGTACGACACATTTTTGTCACTGCTAAAGGAGGCAACAGCTGTCTTTGTACCTAATAAGTTAATTTATATTAATTCCAGCCCTCCCTGGTTTAACTTAAAAAAATTAAAAAAACCAAACCTTTCAAACAATACAAACAAAATAAAACTAACATTCACCTTAAGGCTCAGTACTTAAGATCCCAACAGGAATATAATGTACTTAACAAATTTCTCTACCGCTCGTACATTGTTACTACTGAGAACAAATTGAAGACCAATAGCAAATACTTTTGGTCCTTCATTAACTCGCAAAGAAACTCAAATGGGTTTCCTAGTCAAATGAGTTATCTGGAGTCGTCATCGGAAGATACCATTACTATTTGCAATTTTCTCGCTGACTTTTTTCAATCAGTTTATTCTGATGTGGACAGTAATCCATTGACCAACGAAGATTGCATTCAATCTATGGTCGATACTGGTAATCTGATAATAACTGAAGATGATGTTAAATCTGCCCTTGATAGTATTGAAAGTAGCAAATGCGACGGTCTTGACGGAATTGCTCCAATACTTCTTAAAATGACTAGTAAGACATTGTCGATCCCCCTTTGTATAATTTTTAATTAATCTATTACCAATGGTCTCTTTTTAAATGATTGGAAGATATCACATAAAGGGTGATCCATTTCGAGGTTCCCTACTTTTTTTACAGAAAAAAACACAGAAAATTCAAATTTAATGGAGAATGTTTATTATCATTTGAAAGAACATTCTTTGGCATTTATTTTTTGAAATATTAATTATTTTTGTCTATCAAGTGTTGGCCGTTGCTACGTCGCAGATGGTCCATCCGTTGAGTCCAATTTTCGATCACTCGTTCGAGCATTTCGACTGGTAACTGGCGAATGACACGCGTGATGTTTTCCTCCAAGGCCTGAATCGAAGCGGGTTTGTCGGCATAACCTTTTGACTTTACATATCCCCACAGGAAAAAGTCTAACGGTGTGATATCACACGATCTTGGTGGCCAATCGACCGGCCCAAAACGTGAAATTATGTGCTCAACGAAATGTTCTCTCAATAAGTCCATTGATTGATGCGATGTGTGGGAAGTGGCGCCGTCTTGCTGAAACCAAATGTCGCCGAGATCACGAGCTTCAATTGCAGGCATCAAATAGTCGGTTATCATGGCACGATAACGGTCGCCATTGACGGTTACGTTCGCACTGGCATAATTTTTAAAGAAATATGGACCGATGATTCCACCGGCCCACAAACCACACCAAACCTCTTCAGGTTGCTCTTCGTCCCAAATGCGGCAATTTTGTTTGTTTACATACCCATTGAGCCAGAAATGGGCCTCATCGCTAAACAAAATTTGCCTCGAAAACGTCGGATCTTCTTGGAACTTTTCAAGAGCCCATAGAGCGAAGCGATGTCGCTTCGGAAGGTCGAGCGGCTTCAGTTGTTGCACAAGCTGTATTTTGTACGCTTTCAATTTAAGATCTTGACGTAACATGCGCCAAGTCGTTCCATACGTCAGTCCGAGTTGCTGCGAACGGCGCCGAATCGACTCTCTACGGTCTTCGTGTACACTCTCAGCTACGGCCGCTATATTTTCTTCACAGCGTGCTGGACGTGGTCTATTCGGTTGAATATTATCCAATAATGAATGCTGGGTCTCAAAATGGGTGATGGTGTTGCGAATAGTACGCTCAGTAGGCCGATTATGTTGACCATAAGTTGAGCGAAGTGCACGAAACACATTCCTCACAGAACGTGAATTTTCATAATAAAGTTGAACAATTTGTAAACGTTGTTCACGCGTAAGTCTTTCCATTATGAAATGCCAAACAATACTAAACAAAAATAACATGACAGCATGACACGACTCACACGTGATCTGTCGAAAAAGGCTATTGAAAAAAGTATCTCTACTTGGATCACCCGTTATAATAATAATGAGTTAAAAGAGACTTACAGTTGAAGAAATTGAAGCAATGACCGCTGCTTCGGATAGCGAATCTGATTTTTACTCGGATGACTCTGAAGCTGACCCAGCATGGTATCCTGAAGATTTGGGTTATGACGATGATGTTGATGAGTCTGAGGCGGACAATGTGTCGGACGTCATTGAAACTATGGCAATGGCGGAAGAACACGAGGACCTAAATTCATTACTTCTTGATACTGAGGAGGAAAATATAGAAGATATTCCCGAGGGAACACCTAAGTGGACAGAATACAGGGGAAGACACAAACACTTTGAATTTGTCGGTAAGCATGGTTTGCAGGTAGAAATTTCACCTAATATGACGCCTCTTCAGATTTATACTAAAATTGTTGACCAAGAGGTTTTCAATATAATATCAACTGAAACCAATCGATACGCACAACAGTATACTACAGCTAACCACAGATCAAAATACAGCCGAATGAATCGATGGAGTGACACAAATCCCGAAGAAATAAAAAAATTGTTTGGATTGATGATGTGGATGGGACTTTTGCCACTTGGGCGCATAGAAAACTATTGGGAAACGAATGGCATTTATGATTTAAAAATCCCCTCTGTCTATACTGCACTTTAGTAACAACGAAACAGCTGACCCATCTGACCAATTGAGAAAAATAAGTGGACTGATTAAGATATTTTTTTCCCGGGAGAAGACTTTGTCATCGACGAAACGCTCGTGCCATGGAGAGGTCGGCTTATTTTTAGGCAATACGTCCTTAACAAGACACATCGCTATGGAGTTAAGCTTTTCAAACTATGCTCAATAGATGGGTATACATGGGCTCTAAAAATATATGCTGGAAAGTCAGCTACAGGTGAACGCGAGGTTGGACTTGCCAAAAATGTTTGCATGGAACTGTCTAAAGAACTTCTGAACGAGGGTAGATGCTTATACGTAGGAGATACGAATTGGCCCAGGAATTGTTGCAAAAACAGACCCATGTCGTTGGCACTTTGAGGGCAAACAAAAAAAATATACACAAAGACGTATTTGTATTTGTATTTATTTTTGAAATTTTCTGTACAATAAGAAAATAAATTCTTTAAGAGTGCACAGTTAAATGGTAAAAATAATAATAATAATAATAAAACATTCAGTAAGGAAAAAAAAAATAGGATAATTAAATTTAAACTAACAGCAAAGGAAAATTAAAAACACGATTAAATTAAGTTTTGTAAACTCTTAATTATAAAAAAAAAATTAAAAGTAAAATTTGGCTAACATCAATGACGCGTACTAAAATGGGAAAAAACTAACGACAAAAAACGTCTGTGCTCGACCATAGTTCTTATACTGAGGGGAAGTTGGTTATAAAGGCGAATGACAAAACGAATGACCGTACAAGTGTTTACGAAGGCTCTGATACCGTAAGAACGAAGCGAGTGTGAAAAAACTATTTTACTATAAAGATAAACAGGTTGTTTATCACTTAAAATTTTGGAAAATAAAGCGCAAGCTCTATAGTTAAGAAATTGGTCCAGACTGCATCCTAGTATTTGGCGAGAATAGCTCGAAACATGATCATATCTACGCAAGTTAAACACAAATCTAGCCACAGAATTGAATGCAACGTTTAGTTTTCGCCTTGAGATAGCATCAGTGCAGGCAAATAACTCACAGCCATACATTATGAAGGGTACAATCAGAGCCTTTGCCAATTTCAGTTTAACGGCAATTGGTAAAGTGTCTTGGCATACTGAAAGACCCCGCAATGCTCCATAGATTTTAGAAACCACCGAATTGATATGATCGCTCCAAGTGAGGTTACTATTAATAACAATACCAAGATTTTTTATTTTAGAAACCATTTCAACTTCAACTCCAGATAATAAAATAGGAGGCAGACAAATGTTTATAGATTGTTATTGATTTAGTCTTAGAAGGATTTAAAAGAAGCTGGTTTTCTGACGACCATTTAACTATTGAAGTTAGATCCTCGTTCATTTTTTCAACAGCATCTTCCATCAATCCAATAGGAAAGTGAAAATAAATAAATACATCGTCAGCATAAATATGAAAAAGACAATTATGTATAACAAGTGGTAAATCATTAATGAACATAGAGAATAACAAAGGACCAATTATTGAACCTTAAGGCACACCACAATTAACATTTAAGAGCGACGAATAGGATTGATTGCAAAAGACAGACTGAGCTCTATTTGTAAGATAAGACGAGATTAACTTCACGGAAAGATGAGAAAAATTGAAGTAAGTTACAAGCTTGTTACAGAGAATATCAGGACGGACAGAGTCGAAAGCCTTAGAAAAATCAAATAATAAAGGGTGATTTTTTAAGAGGTTTAGAACTTTTTTTAAAAAAAAAAAACACAAAAAATTCGAAAAAATGAATGAAATATTTATTTGAATCGGTAGTTTGAACCTTGCAATTTAATGTTTAAAGATAATTTCATGCAAATGTTGACCGCGGCTGCGTCTCAGGTAGCCCATCCGCTGAGTCCAATTTTGGCATCCCTGCCAAACTCGTCAGATGGTGCAGGATGACGATGGAGAACTCTTGCTGCTCCATTGAGGTCGGAAACAATCTCACCGAGACCTTTGATGTCAAAAAAATTGTGCGAAACTCGCAAGCCAACACTAGGGGCACAATTTTCCAAAAGTCTGTGCATCTACTTGCTTACGCCGACGACATCAACATCATTGGCAGAACACAGCGAGCTGTCACTGGTGCGTTTGCAAGTATCAGTACAGAGGCGGCAAAAATGGGTTTAGAAGTGAATGAGGGCAAAACGAAATATATGCTGTCAACAAGAAGGGACGCACAACATCGACGAATCGGACAGAACGTCACTATAGAGAGCTATAACTTCGAGGTAGTTCGGGACTTTATCTACCTCGGCTCCGCTATTAACTCTGACAATGGTATATCGTCAGAAATCAAGCGAAGAATTACACTTGCCAACCGCTGTTACTTTGGCCTAAGGAGGCAATTGATTAGTAAGGCCTTGTCGAGAAACACCAAGGAGACTCTATATAAGACCCTCATCATCCCAGTCCTGCTGTATTGCGCAGAAGCATGGACGTTATCAAAGGCGGATGAAGATCTCCTTGGTCGTTTCGAACGCAAAATTCTTCGAGTGATTTTCGGTCCCGTTTGCGTTGACGGGCTTTGGAGGAGGAGATTTAACAGCGAACTCTACGAGCTGTACAGCGACATCGACCTGGTCAGAAAAATACGGATTAGTCGTCTAAGCTGGCTGGGACATCTAGAGCAAATGGACACCAACGCTCCGGCCCGAAGAGTCTTCGAATCCAACCCGGAGGGACAACGCAGTAGAGGAAGACCTCGCCTAAGGTGGCGAGCGCAAGTGGAAGGGGACCTCAACCAACTTGGAGTGCGCAACTGGAGGCAGTTAGCCAAAGATCGTGCTAACTGGAGAGGCGTATTGGTTGAGGCCCAGGATCACCCCGGACTGTAGCGCCACCTAAGAAGAAGAAGAATCCGATCTTTTTAATTTCCACAGAAAAGTTGAAGAGCGGCTGGTATTAAATTTGTTTGTAAAATGCAATGACTTAGCTCTTTTAATCATTAAGTTAACTGAGTTTCTCAATCTTTTGAATTCAGTAAACATTTCTGGAATTTTAAATCTTCGCCACCGATTTAATCTCATTAGAAAGCCAAGGACATGGTCCATGCTTAACAACGAAAGTCTTTTTTGGGACATAGTTAAAAAGCAAATATTTTATTAATCCATTAAGTACCTCGACTTGATCATTAACATCTGGGGTAATAAAAATATAATCCCATTCTAGAGAAACACATTCACTTTATCAACCCTCTTTAAATCGTAATATTGTATGGTTTGTGAACAAATAGAGAGGTGTTAATTGGTATATCAAGCGTTGCAAAAACAAGATCATGATGCGAAAAAACGGGAAAAGACAGCCGAGAGTAGTGTTTAAGCATGTTAGAATCACTTATAAGAATAACATCTATCAACGAGGGTATCTTATTTGGCATATAGTGGGTTGGATGCGATATATTGGCAAAAGACATATCAAACGAAGTAACCACTTCTATCCATCAACAAGTACTTCATCAGCCAATCAACCATCTACCAGTACAAATCCAGCTTTAGTCTCAATGCCAAAACGACGAGGACCTACGTTCAAACCAGCTGCTATCTGGAATAGATCTATCGGATCAGATGGGTTCATATGCCACTACCCTAAGAAAAGGAATAAAGTGGTATCGGAAACTTGGCGTCGAGCTCTCATTAGGAGTTGGAGTTGTTAACTCATGGGTTATATACAAACATGTAAAAAAAAAACAAAAATTCAGATCCGCAAATTCAGGGAAATGTTACTTGCTGAACTTCTGGATATACATAAAGAACCGATTCGTGTAGCAAAAACACGCACGAAAACCCATCACCTCTTGGATCGAACATCCACTGATGGGAAAAAACTAAGAAGAAAATGCACCATCTGCTACACTAGGGTAACCAAAAATAAAGGACGCGAAGCAGCCCCCAAAGAAGCTAAGCAAGTTTTCACCTTCTGCGATAGTTGTCCCGATAAGCCTCAAATGTGTAGGGAATGCTTTAACTCACAACACTAATAAGCTTACTTATACTTGTGAATTATTATTATTATTTTTTTTAAATTAAGGTTTACAAAATGAATTACATACTATCTTATACTATAATAAATTTTTTTTACAACATTATAACTATATTTATTTTTTTCCTACAAAAGTGGTCATAAAACATTAAGTTTATACGATTTCCTCAAACCAAAAACATCTATCTCATCGTATGGTGCCAAGGAATTCAAGTTATATTGGATTTGTTCGTACTGGCGTGCATATTTGAATGCCAGAGCCAGAAGTGAAACTATACCTGGCTATCATATTTTATAGCGGAACTATCATTGTCTATCACATATGATAGCCATGGCAGTCAATGTGTATTTGCAATGGAAAATAATTTCATTCAAATGGCTGCCTCGGCTGGCCATGCAGTAGCCTACACGATCGGTCCAATGTTTAAGCACATTATCGATTGTGTGCAGCTGTATTTCACCAATGGCTTCACGAATATTGTCCTTTAAAGCGTCAATTCTCTCTGGCATGTCGGCGTAACACTTATCTTTTACGGCACCCCACAAATAATAGTCCAACGGTGTCAAATCGCAGCTCCGCGGTAGCCAAACGACATCAGCTCTGCGGCTGATAATGCGATCTTCAAAAACAGTCCGCAAAACATCGCGTGTAGCTTTCTGGACGTAGCGCCGTCCTGTTGAAACCAAATGTTGCCAATATCCTCCTCGTCAATCTTTGTGAACAAAAATTCGTTTAACATGGCCCGATAGCGATCGCCATTGACTGTAACGGTAACTCCTTGCTCGTTTTCGAAGAAAAATGGCCCAATCATGCCCCTGGTGACTCGTTTTGGATATATCGGCTTTTCAATGTATGCGTGCGGGTTTTCTGTGCCCCAAATGCGACATTTTTGCTTGTTTACATACCCGCCAAGATCAAAATGAGCTTCATCTGAAAAGATGATCTTTTTGGCTAAATTGCAGGCCCACTTAGCGAAGCGAAAACGCATTGGATAGTCAGTTGGCTTCAACTCCTGAACCAATTGGAATTTGTATGGCGTCATACCAAGGTCTTTATGCAAAATTCGTCTCAATGATGTCTCCGAAATGTTCAATTGTTGAGAACGACGGTGAATTGATGTTGATGGCGCTTCACGCACACTTTCTGCCACAGCAGCAATTTTCTCGGGTGTACGCACTGTTTTTGGCTTTTCACGCGATCGATGGGGATGTCAGTTTCTTTCACTTTTTTCACCAGATAACGAACATACGGAGCTGACGGTGCTTCCCTTCTTCCAAAATCCGCACACATTCTGCAACATTACCATGATTTTCAGAGTAATGTCGCAATATTTCCCAGCGTTGTTCAAGCGTACACACAACCATATTCGTTCAGCGGAAGGATAAAACTAATTATCTGTCAAATCAGACATGAGCTAAGTGTTACCATTCGCGAAATAAGCACTAGTTGAAAAAAAAAAAATTTTAAATGGCGGACTCTATATATTGTTTTTACATTGACTCGGTGCCTTGTAAACCCAATGCTAAAATCGCCCGTTCACCCAAGCAGACCACATAGAAGCCGGCAAGAAGAAGCATTTCTTTCACCACGTGTACTCACTTGCTAAGATAAGCTACCCCTACCGAGGAAAGGAGCGCCACGTCTTACAGAACATCTGCACAGTAACACCCATCCAAAGCACGTGCAGTCGATCGCACCATACATCGCATTTCCACCCAGCCCCACATCTCGATCTGATAAATAGAAACAACCTTCAGCCGATTTTCATCAGCATATATTGGCTTCCACACCAAAAATAAAAAAAAAAACGCATCCCAGATTTGCCAGAAATCATGTCATAATTTGGTTTAGTATTAAGAAATAACCCAGCGGGAAAAAGATTCGTCCAATATGCATTCTGAAGCAATCCTAGGAAGCAGATAATGCATTTCCCTAGGTTGCGCCTATAATTTCCTTTTTATTAAGGCATGTCCGCGGACGGAAGCAATACAAAACTGGTTTTCAAAATATCTAGAACACCTGACTCGGAATGTTTCTTGAATGCATCGCAAGAATCAATCCAGAATGAAGGCAGACGTATTTTGAATGCATCCAAAGGTTGAATCCAGAATGTATTTTGAGGATGAACTTAGAATAAAATTTAAGAGAAATAACAAGTGCATTTTATTCAATAATATTTTTTTTAATTCTTTTTATTTACAAACTTATAATATTGAAAATAGTATCTAAATTGTCAGCTGCTTCTCCATTGGTAGGATCTATAGAAAAATTAAAATATATTTTGAATTCAACTTATGACACTTAGTTATATATGTGTAATGCTACTTACCTTAAAGTGGCGTGGCATTTGGGGAATTTGGCACAGTAAACTTGGTGGCTGCATTAAAGCTAAAATAAGTTGTAATAATTTATAATTGCTATTTAGATGGTAAAACATACCTGGCGAATTTTGATCAATATCATTATTTTCCAGTACATTTTTTCTGAATATAAATAAAAAAATCCATTTATTCGGCAGTTTTTCAGAAAAAGCTATATGTAATAAGTAGTACTTACCAGGAAATATTTACTATCCAATATTTTTTAAAACTTTGGGATTATTTATATTTAAATGTTTATAAGTCAATGAACAGCCAAGCAACAGCGTTTTACAAATAACACTGATGTGAATCGCAATATCCGAATGTCATAACAGAATGCAGGCACAAACCGGTTACGCCAAGTACGCGACAGAAAAAAATCCGTAGACATCAAAAACTCATTACAGGGAATTCTTTTGATTTAACTTTAAGGGTAAGTCAGCGATTTCTTCTGAATGCATCGTTAATACATCACAGAGAATTTTTTTCTAAAAAACCTATACTTCCAAATAACTTCTATGAGAATGTCTTCCCAAATTTCCCGCTGGGAAGCTAAAGTTATTTTTTTTTTATTATATTTATATATATATATGTAAAGTCAGGTATCGTAATTATATATATCATTTATACGTGCATAAATTCGAGGTAAGAAGCGCCACGTGATTTTTTTATATTTTTATATTACTAGTGAACTTCAGAAGCGATGTGCGCACAACGAATCTGCAGTCATCAGATTTAACCAGGGTGGAATATCTAAAATGTATACTCATCAATCATCGACGATCATATTCGGACGATTATATTCGGACGATTATATTCATGCATTTTGGTTAGCCTAAAAGTGATCTGAAGTTCCAGCCTACTAATTGACCATTTTGAGCTTCTTATAAAGCGTGAGAAACATTTTGGGTCGGTCGAGTATAGATCGTTGAAACCTAGAAGTAGGCTCCTAGATGGAGATTTCGTTTCTGAGAGAGAGCAGGGCATGCGCAGAGAAGGTGTAGAGTTTTCTCTCCCTCCTCCTCATCCATACAGCTTCTACAAAAGTAATTTCAATAAGCGCCAAGCCTGATTGCATGCCTGCCTATCAGACAGTGTCCAGTGATGGCACAAATTGTAGCACTGATGTGCAATCTATTAAAAGGGTAATCAAATTCTTAGAGCGTTTTAGATCCAGTTTAGGCCAAATCGAGACGACAAGGAAGACCGAACCTCCGTTTTAAAGACCAAGCCACCGCGGATGCCAGAGCGCTTGGTCTGGACAACTGGAAGCAGCGTTCTAGAGATCGCAGAGGGTGGAAGGCTGCCGTATCTCAGGCAGGGACTCTTCAGGTAGGGACAAGTAGTACCACCAGTCCACCTAAGATTCGTCTTTTTTATTGCATCCAGTTTTAACAAGAGCTTGTATGTGGAAGCTGGTATGCCTAAGGAGCCTTTTTTCGGCAAAATTGAGAGGGTATTTCCAAGATAAGCAAGTTCGTCAGCCTTGCACCCAGACTCCGTCACCCGGAATATCTCCACTGCCCCGGCACCCAGCACAGGTAAACGTTGAACTGCTCAGTGCTCATCCAACTCCTCAGGCTACTACTAAGAGTAAATAGCGACAGAATCCAGACTCTTGATGGCCACCCGACCATCCGAAAAGACTCGAATATCCTTTACGGATCCCACGATATTCTTTAGCCAGGACAAGGCTTCTTTGATCGCCATAATTTGTGATTGGAATACACTACAATGATTAGGAAGACGGAAGGAGAAACTAAGATGACGCCATTCCATCTTTTGGTTTTGATCCATCTGTATAGAGGATCTAGGGGGATGGTAAAATTTAAGTTTTTATCAAACTGATGTTGGGGTATGGTGTAGTCTATATTTTTTGGGAAGATCCTGAGTGTGTTCAGGATTACAGAGTGGCCACTTTCGGCCCATTCAGAGGTTGCTTTGAGGCGAATGCCCGTGGGGAAAACAGGGCTGAGGAAAACCTATAAATTTATAGCACATGCCCTAGGAAGGTCACATCACATCGTGACCAATGCTCTAAAGTCAACAATGGAGGTAGATAATAAATTGGGGATAAAATCTGTTCACGGACAATCCGCAGGAGACTGTAGAACTTCAATCTCCCAGGAAGAGTCACCAGAAAAGTTCCACTCCTAAGAATGTAAGGTCCCGAAAAGAATTCGCCTTAAGAAGAAGTTGGAATGGAGTGAAAAAATTGCGGAATATTCTGTGGAGTGACTAAACAAAAATAAATTTGTTCTCCTCGGATTGTGGGCGTAACGTAAGGCGACCAAAAGAAAAGGAATACTATCCTCGCTATACACTAAAGACCGTTAAGCATGGTCGAGCAAACATGATGGTATGGGGCTGTTTTTCCTGGTATGGTGTTGGTCCTATACTTCATGTCCATAACATCATGACAAAGTATAGATATAGGGACATATGGGAAAATGTCATGCTTCCATTTTCCGAGGAAAACATGCCCCCCCCCCCCCCCCTCCAACAGGACAGTGATCCAAAACATACGGCTGGTATTGTGAAAGATTGGTTTCGTAATCAAAACATCTCCGTACTTTTATGGCCGAGGCAATCTCCAGATCCCAATCCCATTGATGGGATTTACTGAAAAGAAAATTGAGGGGTCAGTTCTTTACAAATGGGAATACACTGTGGGAAGCCATGCAAAAGTAATGGTATTCCATTCTTCCCGAAACGCGCCAGAAATTGTTAAGATCAATGCCACGTCGACTCCAAAAACTTTTGGAAAATAATGGAGGATACTCAGGTTAATAGAGTAAGTTAAAAAACAGAAAACAAAAATTTAAGAAAATCTAAAAACACATATATTTTTTTCCAAGCTAAAAACAGAACTCTAAAAGTTTTTGTTTTTTTTTCGAGAAATAAACAGTCAATTTGTTTCCATATTTTTTTTAAAAAAAATGTAAATTTTATTAATAAAATTGTTAGAACAAAAACGAATTGTAAAAATATGAAAAAAATTATTTTTTTTAAAAAAAATGTTCCCACACCAATTTTTTTGACCAGCTGTGTATATAGGTTAGTGTGTGGGAACAACGATGCCCTCATTCTCGAACCAGTACACCAACAAGATGATTTTGGCTAAGAGACACAACCCAGCAAACGCAGAAGTACGGAAATAACCGCTGAAATATGTACGAAATAGAAGTACTTTCTTTCCCCTGAAAAGGGATAGGCAGCTGGGATAAAATTCAGCTATATACCTGCTGTACATAAGAATACGTGAAGCACAAATATTGGAAAAAACTACTGCCTAGAAGTACCAATATTTGTACTTCTAAGAAGTACTTCTAAAGTACTGCTGTGGAAGTAGTTTAGCAGTAGTGCTGTAGAGCTGCTCCATGTAAGAACAAGTAATTTATGTTTCCACTGAAAAAATAGGCACCTTCATAAAAGCAATACGTAATAAAACATAGAAATTTTCATTAAATTCATTTAATTAATTAAATTTATTAAAAATAAAATAAAATAAGCATAAACACATAAATAATAATAATAAAATTAGTACACTATTTTATTGTTTTCTTCTTTTATAGAAGCGATTGTGGGCATTTAGAATGCATTTGCGTATTTCCCTTTTAAATCTCTCTTGCCCGAGAAGTCTACCACAAGCATCTGAAATGAAATTTAGGAATTAGAAAATAGTTCTTTTTGGTTTCAAAAATTTAACTACATACCAAAGAGTATCTTTTTGTACAGATACAAAGCATTTAGCGATTTCTTCCCCGCTCGTCCATCTAAGTTAAAATCTGCATAAAAAATGTCTGTAGCCAGGAAGCGAAAAGTTTCTGAAAGTTTTGCGTTATTATCTTCCTAGTTACTTCTTAGCTTTAAATAAGTTTTAAATATTTACCAATTTTGCCGTAAATTCAGCGTCTTTAAGGCGAAGTTCTAGGTCAATCATTTGGGATAGATTATGTATTGGAAATATTGTTCCAATTTCGACACTGCAGCCCTAATTTTAATCTCCAGTAAAATTGACAAACATTTTATATGTTTGTCGATTTAATACCAAGTTTTCTCTTATTATTTTATTCTCCGCCAATTACCTGTTTATCAGCTTCATGTTTGCAGTATTTCTGTTGTTTTTGAATAAAAGTAACAAAAATCATAAACAAAATTATAGATACTTTACCTCACGGAGCGTATTTTCGTTTTCTAGTCTATCGAATTGCGTTTTGAATTCACCTAGGGAGTCCATGCTGGAATTGAGTTTTTCCAAGACTGTACTCGCTGGATAAAATTTCTGTAAGAACAGGAATTGCCGCAGTTTCTGTGGCCAATAACTTGCGTCGCACCCGTAACATTTCGGTGAACCGATGCACTTAATGTTTTTAAAAAGGTTTGTCTCTTAGTACCCACTTTTGGAGATTTGTTTTTAATGTTGGTAATATTTCCGAATCCGGATCAGTCCGCCGCCAAACTTCACTGACCGAATACAAAATTTCAACTCACTCGAAATCAAAATCCTTGATATTTTAGATATTGTCTAACGGTCGATTCTACTTGTCTAGACATCGATAAGTTTTTGTTTTTTGCTTGAACATGGATTTTGTTTTAAGGGTGATAGGGAAAAAACAAAAGAAAAAATGTGGGCAATAAAAAGCGACCTAACTGCATTTTATTATGGTCAAAAAACTACTTCCTCGGAGTACATATTTCACCGGTTATATCCGTACTTCCACGGAAGTAGATTAGCTGAACATACTAATACTGAAAGAGAACGCAAACACATTCACAAAACAAATTTCTTTGTGGTAGTGCTTTCGAGAAAACTACTGAAATTTGGTTTGCAGGGAATGGACCATTAACGTGTGTGAGTGTTTCTGAGATGTGAAATTCCGAAATCCATTTGCAGTTGCTTAGTGGTTAAGTGCGTGGTCCCGGTCCAAAACTCGACCCGTACCACCCGAAAGTTCGCTGTCTCACATCTTGCAAAAGGCTAACAAACATCCAAGACTAGAAACTGTCATGGTATGTCACTTCCAAAAATATCTCTTCGCAACCACAATAGCTGGAGAAGCTAGGCTTAAGATGCTCCATGGGCCTTTTCCTCCTAAAATTTTGACGGTTGGCCATAAGTGTGTTGTTAAAGCAGTCAGGATATCTCCCACCAAGGAATATTTTAAAGTAAGATATAAAGTTCTCCTATGACTCAACTCAGCCTGCCACCAATTCTCCATTCAATCTTAAGTAAAACATGGCGTTTCTTTAGCCGGACACGTAAGGATTAATTATTCAAAGTCGGGACAAAAATTCCAATAGCTAAATTTAAATTTCGACAAATGCACCTCTCGCGAAAAAGCAATTTCCAGAATTCACCAGACAGAGACAAACAACAATTAAGTCATTACATTGAAATTTCGCAATAGCGAACCACACAATTCCCCGACGACGCATACTTTTACACAGACTTTCACAAATTTGTATTCAGCAAGCAAGCGTTATTTTTCTTTGTCTGCGGCGCGACGAAAATGTACTCAATATGCAAAGTCTATACGGCCCCTCATCTCACAAGCAAATGTCACGGACCCATCTTAGTGGCAACAAGCTATATAGAGCTAGCCCGAACTAAGATCTCATTAAAACTTTTAAATAATATTCAACACTGTAAAAAACGACAAAAAAAAATCCATACACACATTTCAATAACTTTTGCTAGAAAGCCCGCAGGACATTAAATATTCATTCATTTATCCATTTATAGCAACTTCATCCCTGTGGCAACAACAAGAGTCGTCAAATTATTTTCACAGTCCAACAAACTTTCCAATAAAAACTAAGGACTTTACTCTCAGCATTAACTTCGTACGCAATTATGTATCTTTCGAAAAGAAAAGAAAAAAAAAAAAAACAAATAGGTACCTAGCTATCCTCTTACTAAACAGGTTTTTGCTCTAACTTTCAGTTTATTATCAATTAAATTGTTCAAAAGCAATTAAAAGGAAAATACCAATGGTGACATTCTTGTCAGACATTCCTCTGACATGGAAGAGAACGAGGACGTCGTCATCGTCTTTGGAACTTACAAAATGGCGATAAAAATCCGCAGACCAAAAGGCTTGCACCTTTGCCACAGCCAATAGAAAAGGATTTCTGGACCTTCTTGTAGTTTTGGCCATTTCTGGGATTTTAATGAAAACAATTTGCACTTACTCCCACAAGCAGCAGTTGTTGTTGTTGTTTTGAGCACTAAAATGCTATCACCATGCTATCCTGGCAACTGAACGACTTGAATCGTTTAGAAGGAAATAATTACAACGAAAAAACATATGGTTGAGGTACAGATACCGAGGAGGGTAAGACAACCCAACTAAGTGCCAAATTGGCTCTAGGTTTTTGGGGGTTAAAATTAAAGGCGTACATTTCGTGTTTCGGACTATCTCTGTCTGTTTTTGGCAGGATAATAAAAATTCCATTTTCCCTCTGAATCGTCCTAGAAGACTGGTACATAATAGAGGAATAAAAAGTAAACGAATTGCGAAATTGACTGAAATGAAGCAAAGGATTCGCATCGTCGTCGTCTGCATGTCGTCATCATGGTACTCGTAGTCGTAGTCGAAACAAGACTGGATCAACGATAGAAGAAAATGGCAAATAAAAGGATTTTTATTAGTGTACGCTGTAAACGGGTGGAATACGCGCCGCATTATTTGTGCTTCAATATACATTGGCGAGGACGACGAGGACGAAATGGCATAGCTCTATTTACATGGATTTAGTGTCCTGATGGCATAGTGAATTCAATTCAGTTTAGATTGAGATAGGTACCGCGTTTAATTATGCTCTTCCGTTTAACTACTCGCCTCTATCTCGGTGTGCACTAGTTCTATTGTTACCGCGCCATGTCCTGGCAGCAAGAATAAAACCCAGGCAATGTATGTGTTTATCCATTTTCACTGTAGGTACCTGCAAAACTGATTTATTTGCCCTTCCTCATCGGCAAACACCGAAGGGAATTCTGTCTAGGACCAAGACGACGACGCACGGTGTTCATTCATTCAACACCGCGCGCGGCGGCCTTCGTCTTTATTGAACATAACAAGAAGGAAACGAGTGACGGAGTAATTTGAGTAAATGTTTGCTCACTCTCAAGTGACATACCAAACGTACATAAGGATATACCTACAACAACAACAGTAGGTATCACTATAGAAATCTCTTCACCGAAGGGAGACAAAAAAAAATGTAATAATTTTGTTTACAAACTTTAACTGTGGCAGGGATGCATTCAGAATATTCTCTTCTTCTCGAAAGTGCATTGTGCATCATGTTGCCCAAGGGATGACATACCTTGTCAAGAGCATCCAAGTTGAAATTGCAACAGAACTTTTCAAGATTGAGGACCTCTGAAATGGCATGAAGTGGCAATAGCCTCTTACGCGAGGAGGTGTTTTTTTTTTTTTTTTCCTACACACAGGATATGAAAATTATTCTTTAGTGGCAAATGCTTTTGCATTTTGCTGGCATTTGCAGCATAAATAAATCTCGAAAGAGGGTTATTTTGTGCCGCTCGCGCTCGCGCCCGACGCACCGACCTCGGTCGTCTCAATCCTCAATGGGAGAGATATCAAAAGGACATGGCTGCAGGTAGGGGATTACGATAAAGTTTAGTAATGCAATGATGAACAGACTCAAAGGAAAGGAAATTAGATTTTCGCCATCCTCGCGTAGTTGTCTTCGTAGTGATATGCCTTTGCTTTTTGCATTTTTTTTTTTTTTTATATAAAAAAAACACATAATGCGCAACGGGTATAGAGAAAGTTACAAAATTTGCAGCAGGAAGTAGTTGTGGTGCAGCCTCAAGAGATTATGATAGCTTTAGTTCTGGGAAATTAGTAAAAAAAAAAAAAATGAAAATAATTCACTTTTGATTACCTATTTGAAAAGTGCGCGAGAAGGTTCATAATTGAGTTGGAAAGTTGTTTTTTTTTTTCTACAGAAATGTTTAATTAATGGAATTACGAATTTCATAACAGAAAGATAGGAATCTGTGTCACTGTGAAAAAAGTGAGCACACCCACTTCGGAGTTTATTCTTGGGGCTTAAGTTGTTTGTGATACGATATCTGATTATAGATTATGTCTTTCTTCGACATTCGTACTTTTTGGGAGGTATTTTACTTGTTTTGTTTGTTCATTTTGTTAGGAAGACAAGAAAGGGTAATACAATATTGATAACGACTCAATTTTACGTACAGAAAACATGAAACGGGGCGTGGATATGGACAATTTGTTTTTGTAGTTTCTGACTCGCCGATGCGATTGGACTGCACCACGACCTAAAAGATGTCTTGCGCTAAATAAAGGGTGGTTTTTTAAGAGTTAAGTTTCTCAGGTTGGCAGCATTGGTTAGTAATGGCGTTCAAACGTCATCTGTCAAAGTGAAAAGTTTTCAGTACACTCTGCCATTTAATCATGGAAAGACTTACAGACGAGTAACGATTGCAAATTATTGGAATTTATTGTCAAAATTCGTGCTCTGTGAAAAATGTGAAAATCCGCTGTTTTATCGATAAATTGGTTGACATGTGGTTTCATCGAGACGGGGCCACACAGCTCGTAAAACAATGGAAGTATTGAAGGATGAATTTGGTGAGCTGCTTATCTCTCGAAATGAGTGTTGGCCGCCAAGATCATGCGATTTAACGCTTCTTGGTTATTTCTTGTGGGTTTATGTAAGGTCGTTAGGCTATGTGAACAAGCCTTACAGGATAACATAACACGGGTAATTCGTGGAATACAGGCCGAAATGCTCGAAAAAGTGACGCAAAATTGGACCTTCTGAATGGACCATTTGAAACGGAGCCGCGGACAACATTTACATGAAGTTGTCTTTAAAACGTAAATGGCGAAGGCCTATTTGTCGATTACAATACAAATTTTGGATATTTGATGCAAATTTGAGTGTTATTCGATTTTTAAAAAACTACGCTTTAAAAAATAACCCGATATCACAAATATTGGTTTTGAGAGTAGCACCTCTACTTTCTACGAATGTAGCTGATGATGGCAGATTAAGTATCTTTTTAGCATCGTTACTGAAGGGCTGTTATAACCTTTTTGCTCTGTCAAAGACCTGGGATGTTTTCCCAGTAAGAGATGCACGTTTTGTGTTTCCTACTTTCTGATTTGAAATTAATAGCTGATTTATTTAATGGACAGAAGGGATCGGGTCCTATAAAAGGGATTTCCAAGCCTTTTCTAGCCAATTCGTCAGCTTTTTCATTTCCATCGTGTCCGGGCACCCACCAGATTTTGGTATTGTTGTTTGAAGTGTTTGAAAGCAATGCAGTACTGATTGGCGAGGTAAGGGCTTTTATATCTGCTTGACTATCCGTGAATATATGCATGCTAGCTCCTTTAAAACCTGAGCTATGATATAGGTTCGCGCATTCCTTAATGAGGTGGAGCTCTGCCTAAAATACACTGGATTTCCGATATCAGTTGCATTAGTTCGATGTGCTTACCAATGGCGTGCGGTTTAGTTTGTTTCAACTTTGCAGTGTTGTATATTGCCACTTTTTTTTATGGAAATGTGGATGGGTGTTAGTTTTATTAGAGCTCCTAAAGCTGCCATGGGACAGGTTCGCATGGCACCGGAAATACCAGTGCATGCGAGCCGTTGTACCTTTTTTAGTTTGGTTATTGCGGACTTCTGAGTGGTTTTCTTCCACCATATAATACAAACCCATATCTTCACTTATCGCCGTGTCGGTAAGGTTCAAACTTACAAAACATTTTCGGAATTTTAACCACCAAGGCCAATCAAAAGACCAAGGACTGTCTTTTTGGTGGTTTTATAGAAATGTTGATTAACATTGTTTTTTTTTTAACGGGTACCATCTTTGAAGGTGGGAATGGGACCCGATAAAGCAGTCAAATCGCATGATCGAAATGGTCAATAAAATCAAATGTCGTCCAAATCATGATCTTCAATCGCCGGCAAAAAAATCAGTTATTATTCGATCATATAGCTCTGAATTGACTGTTACCGTCTACCCATTCGCATCTTCGAAGAAATACGAAACAGTCACTTTGTCTGGATTGAAGGGCACCTCGTCGATCACTTGCAGGTTTTCTGAGCTCCATATCCGTTAAGAGAACACTTGCACTTGCATCAGCAATATTTTTCACTTAGCGTGCGTCACTACGACGCACAGGCCTTACCCTTCCATTCTCTTTAAATTTGTTCACAAGTGCAAATTTCTTTTGCTGCATTTTTGTCGCCATCCCAAGTAGCCAAAGTACAAAAAAAGACCAAAATCCTTGGAACTATTTTCGAGAAGATTTTTGATAAATGATTTTCACTAAGAAAATTGTGCGGCAAGTACCGTTATTTAAAAGTATAAAAAAAATAAAATAAAATATTAGGTGCAAACGGCTCTGTATGGGCAAAACTCGCCTAGCTTCTCCAACCATTGTGTGTGCGAAATTATATTTTTGACGCGAATGTAGGGACCTATAGTTAAGTCCCGATTCCGAAAGCCAATTTATTTTTGAGAAGTTTCTCACGGCATTTCTTAATCTTGGATGTGTGTCAGAAGTTCGCAAGAGGTGGGGCAGCGAATTGAAACTTAAAGGTGGTACGGACCGGAATTTAAGCCAGCGACCCCACACTTAGTGATCCAACGCACTTAACCCTTAAGCCACTGCGCCTTTGTATAAATCAAGAAATAAAAAAACGACGCGAGATGTTATACCAAAAACCATATAAAACTTTAAAGCAAATCCGTCGAATCGTTGCATCATATGGCTCCCAGTCTCCCAGATAGAGAGACAAAGGACTGACCGACGGATGGCTTGGTGGACCCACTTTTTGATGTTCTTCTATAAAATGTAAAAATATGCAAGGCAATAAGTGTTATGTGTTTTATTAATCTTTTTATTTCAATTGCGGTTTCCTAAAAACGGCTTAGTCATAAGTTGGTATTTTTAAAATATCTGACAAAAAATAATCCTTAAGGGCTGCCCTCCTAAGTCAACATTTACATGGTCTAATTATATTTCATTCCTCATTTAAAGTTTACGCAAAATAGGCAGCGAAAGAGTATATAGTATACCCTAGCCTTCCATTAGAATTTGGAGCTGTGCGCCGCTAGGTTAGTCAGTTTTTATCAGGAAGGAAGATAAATAGTCAAGATCAGTGATAAATAAAACAAATTCCATTAACCCATATGTAACGGCTCGAAAACTGTCCATTCAAAATTGTTGAAACTTTGTGTGCGAGCCAATTTTGGGTCAGAATACCCGCAAAAAAAAAATTGGAGTCGTACCTGACCAGGGGTACCGTGGAGGTGGTGGTCGAGATCTCGACCAATAGTACCATACGATATACAATAATGCAAAAGTGAACCAAAAGAAATTCAGAAATTATTTTTTTAATATTTTACTAGATAAATAGATTCGATTATAGAATAAATAAATAAATATGGTAATGGAAAATCGTTATTTTATATGCTGTGGAATGAATTAAAACATTTTGTGTGTAATGCAACATCGCATTTGCTGCACTTGAATGAGGCATGTTTGTGGCAGACACGACAACGAAGTTTTTTTGCGCTGTGAATGATTCCATGGTCGGTTCTATCGCGGCGAATATCGTTCAATGCGACCTTTTCGCTTATTTTGGTTGCATTCGGAGTCTTCGGGATTCCACTTCTCTCTTGGCGCAGCAAGCATTCGGTTACGTAAACACGGAAGTCCAGTTGGCTCATGATGACACATTTTTTTTTCTTCGTGTCTTGATTTATGTGGTCTTCGTGTCTGCGCAGTATACAATGAATTTTCCATGCATTTACCATTGCTGCATCAAATGCATTGGTCAACAATGGCCAGTACCATTTCTTGCCACGAACGCGGATGCGTTAATTATTCATTGCATTGTCGAAAAGATCGACACCACCCATGCGCATAACGAATACCACGTCACTCGTATAATTGGCCTCCAATAAAAATGATAAATAGTACATTTTTAACTTGTACTGACCAGCAAAGGCTCAGCTCTCTTAACTAAATTATTTTTAGCTTTGATGATGTTTGGTACATGTGCCACTCTTTTAATATACATATTTATAATTGATATTTTACACACGTGGTTTTAACGGGTGATCCAAGTAGAGATACTTTTTTCAATAGCCTTTTTTGACAGATCACGTGTGAGCCGTGTCATGCTGTCATGTTATTTTTGTTAAGTATTGTTTGGCATTTCATAATGGAAAGACTTACGCGTGAACAACGTTCACAAATTGTTCAACTTTATTCACGTTCTGTGAGGAATGTGTTTCGTGCACTTCGCTCAACTTATGGTCAACATAATCGGCCTACTGAGCGTACTATTCGCAACACCATCACCCATTTTGAGACCCAGCATTCATTATTGGATAATATTCGACCGAATAGACCACGTCCAGCACGCTGTGAAGAAAATATAGCGGCCGTAGCTGAGAGTGTACACGAAGACCGTAGAGAGTCGATTCGGCGCCGTTCGCAGCAACTCGGACTGACGTATGGAACGACTTGGCGCATTTTACGTCAAGATCTTAAATTGAAAGCGTACAAAATACAGCTTGTGCAACAACTGAAGCCGCTCGACCTTCCCAAGCGACATCGCTTCGCTCTATGGGCTCTTGAAAAGTTCCAAGAAGATCCGACGTTTTCGAGGCAAATTTTGTTTGTTTAGCGATGTTTGTTAACCCGCTCCGATTCAGGCCTTGGAGGAAAACATCACGCGTGTCATTCGCCAGTTACCAGTCGAAATGCTCGAACGAGTGATCGAAAATTGGACTCAACGGATGGACCATCTGCGACGTAGCAACGGCCAACATTTGATAGACATAATCTTCAAAAAATATAAATGCCAAAGAATGTTCTTTCAAATGATAATAAACATTCTCCATTAAATTTGAATTTTCTGTGTTTTTTTCTTTAAAAAAGTAGGGAACCTCGAAATGGATCACCCTTTAGAAGCATTGCCACCAGTAAAAGTAATTGTTTCGTCAAAAAAGACTCGATCTCTGTATTTAAATATCAACAAAAATATTTACAAGGTGCATGCTACAAAGTGTTGGGTGGATAGAGTTGCATGCTTTTGGACCAAAAACTGCCCCCAAGCCACGGTTCAAAGTATTGGACAATGTACGAAACGTATGAGTGTAAATTGACAGCAGCCAATATGAACATGCTTCGCACGAAAACGGGATTGGGACTCGACCGGCTGAATTGGTATTCTCATTTTCAAAGAACCCTATGAACCCCGTCAAAAGGGCAATGCCAATCAACGTTCCTTTTCAAGCGTGAAAAAGAGGTTGGCCTTAGAACTCATAGATCACACAAATGCAGCAACTTCACCATATGACTGGATGAGACGAATTTATACGAAACAAGTAGTAGTCCTCAAGATAAATTCGAGTTTATCTGCAAAACTAATCACTGAAAACATCTCGTGGACAAAACTTACAAGTCTCCTCAATGTACAAACAAACAAGGCTTCCAAAGTACTTTACTCCCGGTAGATATTAGAAGTGATCAGCCTGCAGTAATACCAATTTTAAGTCAAATAAACGGAAAACACACACCCAAAAGGCAGAACACATTTACGAGTCAAATTTAATTTTGATTTCCATAACTTATCTGATTTGGTAAATCGCAAATCAATATCAACCCGGAAACCACAAAGGCAACAAAGTCGCTCCATTAAATACAGAAATAGGAAACAGACCATTTTCAACTTCCCTCTCTCTACCACTCTCTTTCGCTGTACAATTCTTATCCATAATTTAATCGAACGCCCCAACAGCCACTTAGCCATTTCTAATCGATGGGAAGAAATTTAATTTGGATTTCCAATTCTAAAGCTCAATTCTCAAATCGAAAAAGCAGAAAAGCGAGTCCTCCACCAACCAAAAATATAAATACAAATACAAATACAAACACAACAAAAAAAAAAAAGGCGAAAAAAGAGAAAAAAAACTCACTAAGATAAGAAGCCCATTCCCTGATCCATCCCTAAAGGAAGAAGTATCTTCTCTGAGATATCACAAAAAGTCCCGAAGCAGTCGTAAACAGTTCTTCCGACCGTCCTTGTCCTTACCCACTCTTCGTTTGCGAAGGTTGTCGTAATGTTTACACAAACACAGCTCAATATCTGCGAATTCAAAAGATTCAACACCTCGGGGGCATTTGTAACCTTTTCAGAAGGATTCTCATTCTATGGTAGGTATGCATCGGAAATACCTTTCCTTTTTCTATTTCAAATTGGCAATAGCTCAGTTCCTTTCCTTGCTCTCTCTCTCTCTGTGTGTTATTTCCATTGTTGCGTATCAATATATGCTGTGTTGATGGTGGCCCATTGGTTCTGCCAGAATGCAAATTAAATAACTTTACCGTTAATTGATTTACACAAAAAACCCATTTAGAATTCTCGCTTAGAAACTTTTACCCCTGACCGACCATTTGATTAGGCTAACAACGTCCGCCAATGTTGTTTCGGAAGCGAACGAAAAAAAAAACCCTTTTTTCGAGAATCAGACCTTGGAAAAGTTTTCCTTATTTTTGGGCCAACATTTTTTTTCCGCCCCCTTTCGGCTGAAAGGATAAGAAGTGCCAATAATAAACAAGAAACAAGATTCAACGACGCACAAACATGGAAAGCACAGACCGATAGATGCGATGATGGATACAAGTTTTCAATAGTAGGTATAGATAGATAGATACGCTCGATGTCATGAAGAAAAACATCCCGTAGGAAGCTTAGAATGGCAACAGAGCAGACGAAGCTTCATGGCGTACGGAAAAAAGTCACGTCTGTTCAATAAACACTAATTAAGCTTTGTGGCTAATGGGAATCAAAGTTGGTCGTAGCCGCCACTTTCATTTTGATGGGTCATGGTATAGGTAGCGCCGTCGGGGTGAAGTCCTTTGCCACCACCCAACCATATTGTGTGGAGCGTGTGTAAAGGTTAAAATAATGCTCGCAGGGTTGCTGCCGGATGCGCTTGATCACACTTCATTGGTATGACTTTGGAGTGTTTGTTTACACTGAATCCTTAGGTGGAGAACGACGACGAGCACTATAGATACAGATAGTGCTTGTGGGTGACGTCGCTGTATGTGCTGAAATTCTTTTGGCATTTTAATCGAATGGGATTGTGAGTGTTTTTGTGTGCTAACTTTTACTCATTTAATTGGATAAAGTACGAGAGAATTTCTTGGAGAAGCCAAGCTCAGCAGCATCGCAATGGGGTGTGTCTACAGTCACGTTTGTCTATGTGTAAACGGATTTTATTAGTGCAGCGATAAGGTTCGACGTGGTCGTCGTGCAGTCGAATTTTAGTGTATTTTGCTGTCGCCTAATTGGTGGTATTTGTCGTCGAGATTGGTAATGGTAGCTTTTATTGTTTTGTTTTGTTTAATACATTTTCAAGGTACCTAGGTAACTCTTTGAACGATAGGTTGAATTGCAATGCAGTATCCTTAATTCATGCAGAACTGGAATGGAATATAAAAATATGACCAGGCAGCAGTCTGATATTACCAATCAATTTGGCTGGAGATCTGAATTTTTTTCTGTAAAATTATCTTTGCGGACTTGCCCATTCTTGGATTCGAGGGCTTTGTCAACAAGCAAAATTGCCATTATGGGCGCGAACACAATTCACAAGTGTTCGATCGAGCATTAATGCATCCACAAAGATGGCATGGTGGCATTGCGGAACTTATTTCTTTTTAAATGCGGAAGGAGACATCTTGAACTTAAATGGTCTCAGGTATTGAGCAATGTTGATCGACTCTATTCTCTTTTTTTTTTTTTTTTTTTTTGTCGGAGGTTGCTGCTATCCGATGGAGCGCTCAGACACAACTACAGGTCCATTGTACTACCATTCAGACAGCTTACATTAATGTTCTTACTTTTCCCGTCTTTCGAAGAAAAACGAGAAGGAGCTTCAGTGATAAAGAGCTTAGATGTTCGGCACTCACCACGTCAGCCCCGAAGATCCGCCACCTGATGCGAGCACAGGCCGGACAACTGCAGAGAAAGTGTTCTGCTGTGTCATCCTCCTCACCGCAAGCAGAACAGGTAGTGGTATCGCTTAAGCCCAACACATTTAAGTGTTTAGCAAAAGCTTGGTGGCCCGAAAGAACGCCTACGAGCAGCCTACAGTCGATTCTCCCCAGAGATAGAAGAAAAGATGCTGACCTTTTGCAAATATCCGGGCGCAGTAGTTTGGTCTGTCTATATCCACCGCAATCGCGCCACCGAATCTTGTGTTCACGAGAAACCCAAGAATCGATAGACGACATGACTAAAGACGCAGGCAGACCCAACACATGTTCGGGTCCTGAGAAAACTTCTTCTGAACCTTGCCTAGCAAGCTCATCCGAGATCTCATTTCCCTGGATTCCAGTGTGACCTGGTACCCAGACAAGATTCACTGTGTTCAGTCTTCCGACTAAATTCAGAGAAAGCTTGAGTTCTAGCACTAACTTGGACCAGGTAAGAGGGTTTAGAAGCGCTTTTAATGCAGCTTGGCTATCACTGCAGATGCAAATGCCTCTGGCCCTCCACCTGTTGTTCCCAATATAGCGCATAGCCATTAGGACGGCAAAAATCTCCGCTTGGAAAACAGATGCGTGTTAACCCAAGGGGTTGCAAAGTCGTATATCATCGCGTTTCACAAAGACTCCAGCACCAGACCCCTGTCGGGTTTTGGAGCCATCTGTGAAAATATGATGGCATTCAATCCATGGTTCAGAGTCTGACCGAAGCCATTCCGTTACCTGTGGAAAGTTGACGTGGTAGTTTTTTCGCAAAAGGATTTCTGGTGTCATTGCATCAGACGGCATATCCATAAGACATGGGTCAAAGGATAATTCTCGAGCAAGTTCTTCAAAATTCCATTGCGCATGGTACCGAAAGATGGTTTTTAGCGTACATCCCATGATATATAAGTCAAGGGGAGGAAGATTCATCAAAGCATCTAGAGCAGAGCCCGGGGTGCTAGGGAAGGCCCCTGTGCAGCCGAGACAAGCCGTTCTTTGGAGTTTGGCAAAAGAAGCAGTAACACGTTTCCGCGAAAGCCTGTTCCACCAAACAACCGATGCGTATGAGAGTAGCGGTCTAATCATGGGCGTATAGATCCAAAGGACCCGTTTTGGAGACAAGCCCCATGTCTTACCAAAAGCGCCTTTGCACTGCCAGAAGGTCGACAGCGCTTTATCGGTTTTCGATTCGACATGTTTGGACCACGGAAGTTTTTTATCAAGGATTACACCCAGATATTTGACTTCTTCGGATATAGGGATGATGACACCTTAAAGCACGAGATGGGACAGGCCAGTGATGATTCTCCTTCTCGTAAAGAGAACAACCGTGGTTTTAAGAGGATTCACTGAAAGCCCATTACTAGTGCACCAGACATCGATCAAATCCAGGGATCTCTGCGCTTGAGAGCAGACAGCCCCTAGATTTGAACCGACAGAAAGAACGGCGACATCATCCGCATAAGCTTGAGTGTAGTTTCCAGGAAAGTTGAGAGCCGTAAGCAGAGAGTCTACCACCATACACCATAGGAGGGGAGACAGAACACCACCTTGAGGGCAGCCCCTATTTACCCCTGTTATGACGCACTTGCCACAATCTGCATCCGCTACCAACGTCCTATACATTAGCATTACTTTAATCCACAACACCAAAGTTTCATCTACACCATGCTGTCTGGCTGAGTTACACATACTGTCAAAGGTCGCATTATCAAAAGCACCCTCAATATCGACGAAAATGCCCAACGCGTATTCCTTCCGGTCAAGGGCACTATCAATCCTACCAACAAGGTTTTGAAGCGCAGTCTCGCAGGATTTTCCGCGCTGATAGGCATGTTGCATCTCAGAGAGAGGGTGTGATCGAAGAGCAACTTTGCGCACATGCAGCTCAACCAGTCTTTCCAAACTTTTCAGTAAGAAGGAAGACAGACTTATGGGTCTAAAGCTTTTGGCTAGAGTGTAGTCAGACTTACCAATTTTTGGTATGAAAACCACTTTAACCATTCGCCATGGGGAAGGTATATAGGCCAAGGCCAAGCTCGCGGTGAAAATTCTTTTCAACATTGGCAAAACCTGACTTAAACCTTGTTTCAGCAAAACTGGATAAATTCCATCCGGACCAGGTGACTTGAAACTCTCAAAAGATGCAATGGCATATTTGATAGCATCATCAGTCACCACTCCCGATGCAAAATACCAGCTGTGCCGCGTGGTATTAGTCGGTTCAAATGTAGCCACAGTCGTTTGAAGGGCTGAAGAACACGTAGTAACCTTACCGCAACGTCTATACATTTGGGCTGTGTTTTCAAAAAGAAAGCTCTACACGCAATATACCACGATCATGCGACTTAACACCACTTGTTTATTTTCTCGGGGACTACATCAAGTCCTTAGTCTACGCTAATAAGACAACTGCTTTGAACAAGCTCGGATTTAACATTCGAGACGGAATAACGCCTCAAATATTGGACCGAGTCATCAAAAATTGGCCACGTGAAACTCTACCAGCAGAGTTGAAACTAAAGCGATTTGCTATTCCATTTCTGGCGTGAGTGTAGCTTCAGAGTAAATACAGAATCATTTCTATATCTAATAATTTTCTTGTCGTCCTTCACTTGGTGCGCAAATAAGTCCCTCTTACCGTTCAAGTGGAAAGCATTTAATGTTCCTATGCTTCCTCGATGCGGATGCGGATGCAGCTGATAAATAATACGCGTATAATTTACCCTATTACTTATTCCCTAACAGGACAAAGAGTGAACGGGTAAGCACGTGATACATGCGAGCTTCAAAAAGGGAATGTTATGCCCATAGTGTATAATTCTCCTACATTCAAAAGTTACCTGTCATAAAGTGGCAAGTGGATTACTTCGAGATCTCAAGAGCACTTCCCTAAAATCATCCTCTGCATCATCTCCTAACAAACAGTTGCGATTACATCCCACAGTTTAAAAAAACTTCTTAATTACCGGCAGAACGGTATTCGCAGAAAGAGGTTGATGCTGATTTGTTGACAAATCTAACAGAAAAGTGAAACCAATTTATTCATCATGTCTGTCACTTCGAATCCAATCTATTCCTTCGCTAATGACAGTACACTTAGCTTGTCATATGCGTTTTCTGGATAACATCCCTTATCGACAGATCATTAAATTCAGACATCAGCACAGAATTTATTGCTTCCAAAACACAATGCTGTGGTCTGGCATTGGAGGTATCTGTCATTTGAGTATCCCGTCTCTGCCAATATCTATGAATCGGACTTGCATTACTGAAATTCAAATGCCCACGTATCCGATGTCACCAAGAATGCTGTGAGATATCTCAGTTGCCTTAAGCTAAGAGATATTTCACCCCTTCTAATCTAGCCACAATTTTAGAGGTTTGGAGCTACTTTACGGAATTCAAAAACATGCAATAAGACTTATTGGCAATCGATATCGAGTTGCTTGACCCTCCTATACTGAAAATTCGCAGTACAGGGAAGATAGAGATGTTTGCCCCTCATTCGCACTCTTTAGTTTTCCGTAAGGTGCTATTCTAACATAAGTTGGTACAAAGTTTTCGTAGTAATGATTTTAAATCAGAAAAAACCATAAAGGATATAAGGTAGGGTTACCATGATCTTTTTAAGATTGAAATTTTCATTTAAATTGTTTTATTTATAAAAAATAAAACAAATTTATCAACACCAGCAAGAGGTACGATAAAAGCCGTATTTTTGAAGGGTATCTCCAATAGGCCTGATCCCTTTTAAATAAAAAACAAACAAAAATAAAAAAATTATTCATTAAAATAAATTTAGCTTAAAATTAAATAAACAAATATAACAAAAATAAATATAAATTCATAAAAAATAATATTAAAAAAAAAGTATTTTTTTAGCAATTTCTTTTATTTTTAATGTCGGCACTTAAGTTTTTGGATGATTTTGAAGCCATTTCTAACTACTACCTTACAATCGAAGCACAAAATACACGACTTAAAAATACAAATTGCATAAAACTAGACGTAAAATTAAAAACTGACCGCGCGCTGCGAAAATCTACGTTTATAATCTTTTTCCTTTATGAAAACAGCTAACAATTGTGTAACTCCATTTTAACGTATTTTCCATACATTAAAAGAAATCAAAAAGATCAAAACAAAATAAAACGATAACACTTTACCATTAAGAACTTTTTTTGAAGCTCTAAAACCAAAAAGCTACTCAACGGACATTGGTAACTCTGAATGCATACAATTAAATGGGTGTTGAATAGCAGCAGCCAATCAGATGTGTGCTGAACAAAAGATGTTGGATATACTTCAGATGCAATTGAAAATTCACTGGCGGGTAAACACTTTTTTTAGGAGGGGTTTCTTTCAATTTAGTATGGCGCAAAAATATGGCATGCTACTGATTTAAAAAAAAGCTTCCCCATAAGACTTCTCAATTCCTTTCAAATCCCGACCTGTACCACCTGAAAGTTTTTATTCGCTGCCCCACCTCTTGCGAACGTCTGACAAACATTAAATAGTAAGAAATGTCATGAGAAGCTTTTCAATAATAAATTGCCGTTCGGAATCGGCATTAAACTGTAGGTCCCTCCATTCGTGTCAAAAATATAACTTCGCACACACAATGATTGGGGAAGCTTAGGCTTGTATGGGCCGTTTACGCCTAATATTTTTTTTCCATAAGACGTGTACTGCCAATTTATGTTGGATAGAGTATAGCTAGTTGGCCTTGAAGTGAATGAGGACAAGACTAAATATATGCTAGCAACAAACAAACAATCATCTGTCCACCGACTAGGACAAAATGTCTCTGTTGATAGCAGCAACTTCGAGGTAGTTAAGGAGTTCATCTACCTCGGGGTAAACATCAACTCCACAAATGACATCTTAGTGGAGATCCGTCGAAGAATTACCCTAGGAAACCGCTGCTACTTCGGTTTGGCAAAACAAATGGGTTCAAAACTCCTAACTCGAAGGACAAAGTGCATGCTCTAGAGAACCCTTATCCTGCCACTTCTTCTATACGACGCCGAGTGCTGGACGATAAGCAGGAAAGGAGAGTTAATACTGGGATCCTTTGAAAGAAAAATCCTTCGACGGATATTTGGTCCTGTGTGCGAGGAGGGCGAATGGAGGAGAAGATACAACCGCGAACTCTATGAGCTGTACCAAGATGTGGATGTAGTCCGAAAAGCCAAAACTCGTCGACTACATTGGCTCGGCCACATCGAGCGAATGGACAACAATGCTCCAGCCAAGAGGATCTTCGACTCCCAGCCCCCAGGTTCGAGACGACAAGGAAGACCGAACCTCCGTTTTAAAGACCAAGCCATCGCGGATGCCAGAGCGCTTGGTCTGGACAACTGGACTGCCGTATCTCAGACAGGGACTCTCCACGGGTCGGGTGCCCGTTAAGTAAGTAAGTAAGAGTATAGTTAGATTAGAGGTTTTGGTCACGGCATGTCCATTTGACACTGTATGCCTCGCTTCGGTAACGGATTACATTTCAAATTTCAAAATGGTTCAACCGCAACGGAGCACTTACCCAGGGCTGCAACGAAGCTGTCGATAGATCATGCGTACTGGTCGATTGAATGGCCTAAGCATGTTTCAAAGAATTTGGAACTTTAAAAGGAACAGAGGTTTGCTCGGCGACCGCGTGCCGTGACAACAAGATTTTGAGTGCTGCAGCAGCGAGATGGCTTTTAGATGAAGGCACTTTTATTAAAATTGACGTGTGCTTATGAATAGCTGTAGATCTAAGCTGTACTAATATGTTGGGTGTTTTAAGCTCCAAATTCAATGCCTTTGTTGGCTGATCAGCTCTCATATTCGACAACAATTACGAAGTATCGATGAACAACCTTTGCATCGATTGATTGACTAAAAATTGCTTTGACGTTATTGATTCTACGTAAGCATTGGTTGTCGAATATAGTAAGAGTTGATCAGCCATCAATAGTATAGAATTTGGAGCTTCAAATACCTATGCAGAGTGGTTATCCCCCTACCGTAGAATATGAAAATGTAACCATTTTACCTACCGCACCTGCTCTGCTGACGCTTTTCTCAAAAGGAAAACGATGCAATTTTCCGATTGTACGTACCTACGTGCATCAGAAAAAGGGTTACATACTTGCGTCATGAAAATCTGTACCACGTTCCTTTAACAAGCTGCGAATAGGTATTGGAATTGCTTTTATGATCCATATAATCGTTTAAGTCAAACTGTTATGTCTTCAATTTTTTATCGCTGGCACTTGCAAATGGAGGTGCTATAACCATGAAAATTGTCTATTACCGCTCACCCTTTCCCTTTTTTTGATGCAAATAAATTTGAATGAATAGCTGAAACGTTAGAGAGTGGAATTTTGACATCCATATTTTCACTTTTTATCATAGTATTGTCCAGCACATTAAATCGCAATGTCACATGGTGGCTGAGTGCGGAATTCAAAAGCAATTAATTACCTTTGCCTTCAGTTGAAGCAACCATTGTGCATGAGCGCACAAACAAAGCATATTCTTTCTGATCCTTAAAAAGTGTGTTTACCTTTTTGGCAGTCAGTGCAGTCGTTGTAAATTTCCATTTTTAATCCTTTTGTCACTTCCAGGCGGCCTTTGTACCGGGTGATTTTTTAAGAGGTTTAGAACTTTTTTTAAAAAAAAAATACAAAAAATTCGAAAAAATGCATGAAATATTTATTTGAATCGATAGTTTGAACCTTGCAATTTAATGTTTAAAGATAATTTCATGCAAATGTTGACCGCGGCTGCGTCTCAGGTAGCCCATCCGCTGAGTCCAATTTTGGCATACTCTTTCACACATATCGGCCGGTATCTCACGAATGAATGCATGGATGTTGGCTTCCAGTGCGTCAATCGAAGCGGGCTTGTCCCTATACACATTAGCCTTGGCATACCCCCACAAAAAATAATCTAATGGTGTCAAATCGCACGATCTAGGCGGCCAATTGACCGGCCCGAAACGTGAAATTAACTGTTCACCAAACTCGCCTCGCAATTGCGCCATTGTTTCGCGTGCTGTGTGGCATGTGGCACCGTCTTGTTGAAACCACATATCATGCAAGTCAAGAACTTCCATTTCGGGCAAAAAAAAGTTTGTTATCATCGCTCGGTAGCGTTCACCATTGACAGTAACGCTGCGATTCGCATCATCTTTGAAGAAATATGGCCCAATAATGCCGCCGGCCCATAAACCGCACCAAACAGTGGCTTTTTCGGGATGCATTGGTAGCTGTTGCAATGCTTCTGGCTGATCTTCACTCCAAATGCGGCAATTTTGCTTATTTACGTACCCATTCAACCAAAAATGAGCCTCATCGCTGAACACAATTTTTCGATAAAAAAGCGGATCCTCGGCCAGCTTTCCAAGAGCCCATTCACCAAAAATTCGGCGTTGTGGTAGGTCGGCTGGCTTTAGTTCTTGCACCAGCTGTATCTTAAAAGGCTTTACGCCCAAATCCTTCCGCAAAATTTTCCACGTAGTGCTGTAACAAAGGCCTAACTGCTGGGAACGGCGCCGAATCGACATTTCGCGGTCTTCTGTCACACTAGCTGATACGGCCGCAATATTTTCTTCAATACGCACAGTACGTAAACGTGTTGTGCGTGTACGTGCGAAATTTGGTCACAATCTTCCGAATAGACTGCTCAGAAGGTCGAGAATGCCGATCATAAAATGGAAGCAGCGCGCGATGAACATTTCGAACCGAGCACGAATTTTGATAGTAAAATTCAATAATTTGCAAGCGTTGTTCATTTGTAAGACGATCCATGGTTAAATTGCAAACCAAACTGAAGCTGTTTGACAGTGACACAAGGTACTAAACACACGTCAGCTGTCAAAACCAGTGTTGCCAAAACCAAACCAGCTAAAAAATCACCCTTTACTACTACTACTTGTAAAAAATGTCATGATTTACATATCGCTGACACTAAAGCATGACTCTTATTAGAAACATCCGCTGGCCTGCCTTCAAACGTTTATCTATCTATTTAAATGAAATCGATTTCCTGATTTTTTGTACTAAACAAGCTTTCCGCAAAAAATATATGTTCTACCTAAAAGTGTGACTGATTGTAAAACAAAAAAAAAAGAAAATCGTTTACACAATGGACATGGGACTGGGGCTTATAACATGTCAAATTAAAACAACCGTACCGGCCCCTATCTATGGATTACAAACTATATAGGGTGAGTATTTATTTCATTAGATGAATTACATTTGGAATTCAATTGGAAATGTCATTGATTGCTTACAAAAGATAGCAACAACATGTATTGTTGCACAATATGACGGTTTGCCCAACTGATCGATGTTCGAATTTTACATTTATAATTTCGTATGAAAAGCAACAATAATATCAAATTGAATATCTACCTTAGAAAAGTGCCGACTAAAGGGATCAATGCTGTCATTTGAACTCATACTTTATGTACTGCTGTAATGCTGGAATCACAGCTGTTTCACGGATGCTTATCTAAGCCCCCATGGTACACTCATGGTACACTTGAAGAGCCTCCAAAAATAAAGCTCTTGCCAGATATAAAAGACTTCATTTATAACTCCTATTTATCCACGTTATCAGCTATTTCTTAAATTGTTTGAACTGATAGTTAAACAAAAACTTTATTTCCATGTAAAGGAGCATACCCAAGTAACAATTGAGTTTCCATAAGGGCCAAGGAAAGCTATTTTCTTATTTCAATAACATCGGTAAGATATCTTATGGAAAACGATTTGGCGCACTTTAGCGAAGTTATTTACTTTCCTAAAGTCCTTTGTTCACAGGCTCTATAAAAGTATTAGTAGTTTTTTATTACATTTTTCGTTTCGATTATTATATTTGCGCTCGTTTAATATTTCCATCATTTGAAAGCGTCAAGTTGCTTGAAAGTTTATCTGAAGAGGAAATAAACAATGAAATTTGAAAAAATTACTTAGCTTGTTATGTTATGCTTCTATTCAGAAGCTTTATAGAGAATCTTGTTATTGACTTGGAATAGCAAGCTTTAAGGAGATATTACATTTCAGACTTCAACCAACTAACTTCGAAAGGCCCTATAGCCACCTCGTTAAATAAGAATATCTCTCCCTTCTGTACAGCTTGTGAAATTGTTTCCCAAAAGTTTTAAAGAAACGTTTTCTCTTGAAAAATAGTAAACACCTCGGTGTGGCCGAGCCAATGTAGTCGACGAGTTTTGGCTTTTCGGACTACATCCACATCTTGGTACAGCTCATAGAGTTTGCGGTTGTATCTTCTTCTCCATTCGCCCTCCTCACACACAGGACCAAATATCCGTCGAAGGATTTTTCTTTCAAAGGATCCCAGTATTAACTCTCCTTTCCTGCTTATCGTCCAGCACTCGGCGCAGTATAGTAGAACTGGCAGGATAAGCGTTCTGTAGAGCATGCACTTTGTCCTTCGAGTTAGGAATTTGGAACCCATTTGTTTTGCCAAACCGAAGTAGCAGCGGTTTCCTAGGGTATTTCTTCGACGGATCTTCACTAAGATGGCATTTGTGGAGCTGATGTTTACCCCGGCGTGGATGAACTCCTTAACTACCTCGAAGTTGCTGCTAGCAACAGTGACATTTTGTCCTAGTCGGTGGACGGATTATTGTTTGTTTGTTGATAGTATATATTTAGTCTTGTCCTCGTTAACTTCAAAGCTAACGAGTTTCGCCTGTTCTTCAATAGCCGTGAAAGCCTCTATCACGCTCGGCACGCTGGGATCGACCGATGATGTCTATATATCGTCCGCATACCCCAGCAGTTGGACTGATCTGTTGAAGATAGTGCCTTCCGTGTTGACAGCTGCCCTGCGCACTATCTGCTCAAGAACAAGATTGAAGAAATCACACGACGGCGCATCTTTTTGCCGAAATCCGGTCCAAGTTTGGGGGAGTTCAGATGAGCTGCTGGCAAACTGCACATTGCATCGGGTGTTATTTAGTGTCATGCGACACATCAGGAACAGTTTTGACGGGATCCCGAATTCGGCCATTGGTCTGATATAACCAACAAGAAGAAATCCGTAGGCTTACCGAAAACTATGAGTCGAGTGATATCGATGAAACCCTGGAAACATTCGACCTCATCTTTCGAATCGGTGTATTCAAATTCACACTCCAATACCAATTTTGATAATAATAAAGCTCCTAAGATACTAATTTTCTAAATCCATTGCATTGCACATGTGATACACCTTTAGGCAGTCACTTTGGGCCGCTACTTTTTATAATTTTAATCGATGACATTGCGTCTTCTAAAGGGTGATCCATTTCGAGGTTCCCTACTTTTTTAAAGAAAAAAACACAGAAAATTCAAATTTAATGGAGAACGTTTATTATCATTTGAAAGAACATTCTTTGGCATTTATTTTTTGAAGATTATGTCTATCAAATGTTGGCCGTTGCTACGTCGCAGATGGTCCATCCGTTGAGTCCAATTTTCGATCACTCGTTCGAGCATTTCGACTGGTAACTGGCGAATGACACGCGTGATGTTTTCCTCCAAGGCCTGAATCGAAGCGGGTTTGTCGGCATAAGCTTTTGACTTTACACATCCCCACAGGAAAAAGTCTAACGGTGTGATATCACACGTTCTTGGTGGCCAATCGACCGGCCCAAAACGTGAAATTATGTGCTCACCGAAATGTTCGGATCTTCTTGGAACTTTTCAAGAGCCCATAGAGCGAAGCGATGTCGCTTGGGAAGGTCGAGCGGCTTCAGTTGTTGCACAAGCTGTATTTTGTAATTTAAGATCTTGACGTAAAATGCGCCAAGTCGTTCCATACGTCAGTCCGAGTTGCTGCGAACGGCGCCGAATCGACTCTCTACGGTCTTCGTGTACACTCTCAGCTACGGCCGCTATATTTTCTTCACAGCCTGCTGGACGTGGTCTATTCGGTCGAATATTATCCAATAATGAATGCTGGGTCTCAAAATGGGTGATGGTGTTGCGAATAGTACGCTCAGTAGGCCGATTATGTTGACCATAAGTTGAGCGAAGTGCACGAAACACATTCCTCACAGAAAGTGAATTTTCATAATAAAGTTGAACAATTTGTAAACGTTGTTCACGCGTAAGTCTTTCCATTATAAAATGCCAAACAATACTAAACAAAAATAACATGACAGCATGACACGACTCACACGTGATCTGACAAAAAAGGCTATTGAAAAAATTATCTCTACTTGGATCACCCGTTACTTTGAGCGCGCGCGACCGGATCTCATAGTGCCTCTCTGAGGGGTGAGGTTTAGCCCGTTGGCAGACTAGATATATCTGAATCGGGCATAACCAATGGTACGGGCCATTGCTATCTGCTAAAGATTACTCACCTCCAGGCGCAACCAAAAAAAAAACCTTCCAAGCTTAAATTTAAGGCCTAAAAAGTTTCCAAAGTTTCAAGTTCTCAGGCTCAAATGTCATGTTATAACCTTTGCGTCGTCTTCTTGCGAGGTCAGATAAAATATTCTCTGCATTTAAATAATAGATCCCTGCATTGTGTTCCTCAATCCACAACACTAACAAAATAACAATCGCAATGTTGCAGAAATATTCGCATCTACCCTCGAGCAGACAGTCGTGTATTGTAAACTTACGCAGATGCACACTGTTTGCACACATAAACCGAAAAGTTTGCACGCAAATACCAAACTTACAATACGCTAAATTTCGTGAGAAGCGTGCATATTTACTTCGCATCTTCTGCAGTAGCAAAATAGCTGTGCAGTATAAAACAAATACCAAAAATTAACTTACATTACTAACCAAAATTGTTTCGCAAAGCTTGGCATAATCTCAACAAAATGAAGTCTGATGCTCTACTCTGCTCAGTATGTAGCAACCAATTCATTGGTGGAACAGTAACTTTGACTTAAGTTAGCAAAACTCAACCCAAAGTGAGATATTTAAGTGGCTGCCTAAGTTGCTCTCCACGCAGCAGTGGAGCACCATTGCAACAAACACTTTCAGGAGGGACCTGCAGGAGGTTGGAAATTTAATTTTCAGTGTTTAATTAATGACTCCTCGCGAAAAGTTCGCTCTTCGACGGAAAATAAGGAGAAATTTGCACTCGCTCTATACGTCGCCGAAATACAAAATTTATTGGACGCATGTAAGGAAGGATGCGGGCAAACAGATGACGTATAGGTAGCCTTCCGAAATTTTCAATTAATGTCAAGTCTGGCTATTTGACACTTTTGCAGCAAGGACGTTCTGTCTGCGTGGTAGGGAGGAGAAAATTTAATGCGGCCTAAACATGACAATTTAATGTGCCTCTTGCTCTTTGGATCCGATAAATCCATGCGGCCAACTGATGAATTCATAAAGTGTAACACAACATTAACGCGATTATCCTGTGAGGAGTCTAAAATCTTCACATAACCTCTGGTCTTATTGATTGTCCGACGAAGTGTGGAGTCGAAGCAATATCGATTGGCTTTTACCCCGATAGGCTTTAGTGGGGATTGATGGATTTTGATGTAATTTATAAGTCCTCGTGGCTTATGCTGATGTGTGCATTAGGTGAATATTAACACCTGAAATCCTTCTATAAGGATTTTACAGCAAAAAAAAAAAACAACATATCTCCTATCAACAGTGATTTGATGTACTCTAACAATCGACCTTCAATTTTTAATTAAACAAAAAACTTTAATCTGCCATCAAATTCAGAAAGAATTTTATTTTTTTCATTTTCGATTTCACATGATGTGCGGAATTGGATGAACGGTATATTTTTGTTGATATTTATTTACATCCATAGAAAAATCGGGCAAAAATATTTTTAATTGAAAAAGTATTGAACCATAAAATGGTTGGTTGTCGGTCCAAATGATATTTATTTTTTATTCGTGTTTAGACTTTGATTGAAGATCGTTAATAGAATAGTTCGGATAGATGAAATGTATTTTTGCAGGTTTAATAGATATTTTTTTTTTGTTTACTCATTTTTTTCATAAAATAATTAACAGAGAATGAACGCTGTTCAAAAGTGTTACTCTGCAATGGATTAGCATGGCTATTTACAGAAATGCAATCTCTTTGTATTTATTGACTACATTTTGGGTTAATAGATTCAGTTTTTAATTGAATGGATGAAATAATTTCAGTTGAATTCACTGAACTGAGTAGGGAGATCCCTTGGCAAGAAAATGTCTGCAAAAGATTAAAAATAAAGTGCACGACTGCGTCATACGAACCTTTCTCGATACATGAGATGCGTTTTTGAGTTGCAAAATGAATCGAAAATTAATGATGAGAAATTTATTTTAATCACTTTTTAGGTTTTAAAAAAAATTGATTTTCTCAAAAACGGAACATACGATTTTCACTTTTAATATAATTGTTCGAATTACAAAAAATTATAAAAATCCTTAGAGCCGTTTTAAGAAAACGAATTTAATTTAAATTTAACAAAATCGTTATATGAAAAAAAAAAATTTCAAAAAAAAAATATTTAAAAAATCTAAGTAAGTAAATTTGTTTGAGTTTATAGTATAAAAAAAACTATAAATTTTTTTAAAGTTCCCTTTATTTTCGAGATATTGCTCGTTTTATAAATTACCGTTAGTCGATTTTTTTTCCAAAAACTGAGTGAGCAACATTTTTTAACCCATCCCAAACATCCGCAGTACAAAAAATGACCGAAATCCTTGGAACCTATCTCGAGAAAAATAGTGATTAGTGATTTTCACAAAAAAATTTGTATGGCAGGTACCGTTATTTCATAAGATAAAGCAAAAAATAAAAATATGCCACGAGATGTAACCCCAAGAACCTTATATACGAACTTTGAAGCAAATCCGTTGAACCGTTTCGCCATACGAGCCCCGGACAGACAGACAGACAGACCGACGGACGGCATTGGCGAACCCACTTCTTTCGACTCCTCTATAGTCTATAGTATATCATCCCTTATACTCAGTTTGAGTTCGAAATTTCCGCACGATCGCAATAACTTTCTCTTTAGTATACTAATGTATACGAGAAAGTTAAAAAGATTCACCCATAAGAAAGCTGCAGTGGAAAACTATGCTAGTCAGGAGAAGATGATCCTCTTTAGAATGAAAGGTGAAATGGAATCAATATCGGGAGGTTTTATAAGAAAGCCAAGCAACTGGCTGCAGGCTTTTGTATACCGGAGCGTAGGTTCTTCGAAATAGCGAGGAAAACCTAATGACCAACGCATAGGGAATAGAAGCAGCATATCCAGTTGTTGTCACAGAAAAAAAGAAATGCAGTTAATTCAGTGTAGCAGTTAATTGAATTAGAAGACTTTAAACTTATTAAATGACTTTAGCTTAAAAAAAACTACAAGGTGGCGCAAAAGTAATCCTCCTGTCAGAAAATCCTATAAATTTTGCGATTGGACCCTAATGTCAGTTCTGTTTTGACATTTGTGTAGTAAGCACATGCGAAATACACGTTAATAAACAATGTTACGCTATACTGCTCCAGAACGCGGAATATTGGTGACTATTTATTTGAGCAATAATCGGTCGGTGACTTTGGCACAACGTGAATTTCGTCGCAGATTTCCTAGCCGTCGCACGCCTACTGGTGAAACACTGCGACGTTTAGCTGCTCGCCTCAGACCTATGCTACTGCAGACCCCGGAGTAGCCGTTCTGCAGAGAATATTGCTGCTGTAGCCGAAGATGTCATGGAAGCGCCGTCGACATCGACCAGACGACGTGCCACGCAAATGGGTATCAGTCGGCGGTCTTTACAGCGAATTTTGGTACAAGATTTGAAGATGTTTCCGTACAAAGTCCAGACGGTGCATCAGCTGATCGCCAATCGCGTCTAACATACGCTCAAGCCACCCTTAATCACCACCAAGAGGAAGATGATTTTTCATCAAAAATAATCATGAGTGATGAGGCCCATTTCCATCTTAGCGGGTACGTAAATAAGCAAAATTTACGCTTCTGGGGCACTGAAAATCCGCGTGTAACCCACGAAGAGCCATTACACCCGCTCAAAGTCACTGTATGGTGTGCTGTTTTCGCTGGCGGAGTCATCGGACCTTTTTGATGAATTGGGATTGGAAAACATGTGGATCCAACAGGACGGTGCAATGGCACACACTGCACGTGACACAACCGATATGCTGAAGAATGCATTTCCCGGGCGCCTAATCTCCCGTTTTGGCGATTTGCACTGGCCAGCAAGATCGCCTGATTTGACCGCTCCAGACTTCTTTTTGTGGGGCTTTTTGAGGTCGCGGGTTTATGTCAACAAGCCTCAGACTCTTGCAGCTCTTAAAGACAATATCCGTCAAGAATGTGAGGACCTATCGCCGGAAGTTTTGGCCAAAGTGATGGAAAATGCCATAAAAAGGGCTCAAATGATTTCTGATCTTTGTCAAAACATTTGAAAAAGAATTTCTGAAATTTTCAAAGGAAAATATTCAAAACTCCGTCATTGTGACATCATTTCGGGTGATCCCTCGGAAAAAAGGTGCGTCCGCGTTGACGGTAAAACTCGTGACAGGATCATCTGAAGTACAAAAAAAATCGTGTTTTTTTTAAGACCATAAACTAGAATTTAGTCGAAGAAAAAAAATTGAATTTTTGGCAGACTCTTTTACAAAAAAATTTTAATTTTCGTAAAATTTCACCAAGATAATAAAAAAAAATAATTTCTTGAAGCTGTGAAACCCATGTAACCCCTTAAAAGACAGTTCTCTTATATTTCTGCACTTATCAATTGGGATGACACAAAATTAAAAAAATGTTTTCGGGTCTTCGTATTCTAGAAAATCAAACTTGAAAATCTGTAAGTAAAAATACTTCAAAAGATCTGGACTTCGGGTCGTCCACCCTTACTCCTTCATTGCGTGACATTTCGCTTTTGGGAATTTAGCGCGCCCGGTGATACGTAACAAGTGTTAGGGTGTCCTTCGTTGGTTGGTACCCCCCCTCGATGCAGACCGTCTATTTGTGGTGTTGCGCTTCGAGAACTGGTTTGGCGCACTTGAACGTTACGGACATACCCGCCCGATTAGACTCGCTGGTCCAGAGTCTCCCTCCAGGCCGTCCGCCCGGCTCACCTTGGGATAGGCTGCTCATCGTTTTATGCACGTAGACAGTCCGTCTGTATTGTGCCTTTTCTACCCGGGTTTGCCTGTTGTGGTTGTATTCCCCTGGTTCGAAAGGGCCATGGCTGCCCTTTCACTTCTTACGACCTTGGGCGCGAGACCCAATAAACAAAAGGACAGATCAGTAGGGGTAAAATATTTCTAACAACACTTAGGGAACCCTAGACATTTCGTAGCGTTCTTAGCGACATCGAATATGTGATCATTCCAACGAAGTTTGTCGTTAACGCACATACCAAGTGCCATTCGTGGATAATGGCAGAGTATTGAGGTTTCGCTTTAATGACAGAAGACAACATTGTGTTTTGGAAGCACTAAATTCTACTCTATTTATTTTACCCCACTTAAGAATGCTCTCAAGGTCAGAATTTAATGAGTTTTATATACGTTGCCGTTCTACCTGCACGCCCGAAGATATGCGAAGCTAAGTGTACTGTCATCAGCGAAGGAATAGATTGGATTGGATGTGACAGGCAAGAGATCATTGATTAAAATGGGAATGAGAGTCAGTGACAAGACAGAGCCTTGAGGGACACCAGCATTTATTTGGTGAGTTGCAGGCTTGAAAACCATCCAAAACAACTTGTATTGAATGACCCAAAAGGTAATTCCTAATCCATTGAAGAAAGGGATCACCGATACCAAATGCACGCATTTTCGACAAGAGAGCTGAAGGGGCCTGCCTACAAAATTACTTTTTAAATTCAAACTTACCTTTTTTTTTTGGATTGAGTGCAACCTATTTTCACTAAACATGTCAAATATACCTATCTGGTACAAAAACCACAACAGAATTGCTCAGAAATTATACATCTTCATGTCAACCACTTGAAACTTGACACACGGAAACGGTGCCTGTCGGTCTACTTAAATCCGCCTACAATGGTGGTACTCTCCATCCAAAATCATTTTTACAGATTCTGTGACTCTTAGGTACATATACATACTAACATAGCTTACACCTCTAGAAATATCAGCACATATAAATAGTTACAAATATAATCAAAAGTGTGTATAGTTGAAACGTGCAGTGTCAAATTTATTTCCCGCGTTCCTCCTTTCATGAGAAATGAATGAAGACTCCACCAACCATCCCACGTGTCAACAAGAACCACCATCGGTAGGTACCATTAATTTTATTGCTCGCCAAACCCATTTCATTTGTCAATCCCTTCCAAAGCCCGCGGAGCTAGTTCAAAGCCAATTTCGTATTGCTTAAATACGGGTTTTAACAACAGCGTGAGGCTGGGTTTATTGAGTCTAACCTCAATAATTGTTCGCAAGCAAGCCGCAGGCCGAAAGTGCTTCAAATACCCGTCTTTCGATTCAAGCGACAACCTGCGCTAAAATTCATCGGACACGTGGTCCACTTGACGATCAATATCCATCTTTGATCTATGACCAGTCCACCCGTAGGAATGGAATTGGATTGGATGTGACAGACAAGAGATCATTGATAAAAATGGGAATGAGAGTCAGTGACAAGACAGAGCCTTGAGGGACACCAGCATTTATTTGGTGAGTTGCAGGCTTGAAAACCATCCAAAACAACTTGTATTGAATGACCCAAAAGGTAATTCCTAATCCATTGAAGAAAGGGATCACCGATACCAAATGCACGCATTTTCGACAAGAGAGCTGAAGGGGCCTGCCTACAAAATTACTTTTTAAATTCAAACTTACCTTTTTTTTTTGGATTGAGTGCAACCTATTTTCACTAAACATGTCAAATATACCTATCTGGTACAAAAACCACAACAGAATTGCTCAGAAATTATACATCTTCATGTCAACCACTTGAAACTTGACACACGGAAACGGTGCCTGTCGGTCTACTTAAATCCGCCTACAATGGTGGTACTCTCCATCCAAAATCATTTTTACAGATTCTGTGACTCTTAGGTACATATACATACTAACATAGCTTACACCTCTAGAAATATCAGCACATATAAATAGTTACAAATATAATCAAAAGTGTGTATAGTTGAAACGTGCAGTGTCAAATTTATTTCCCGCGTTCCTCCTTTCATGAGAAATGAATGAAGACTCCACCAACCATCCCACGTGTCAACAAGAACCACCATCGGTAGGTACCATTAATTTTATTGCTCGCCAAACCCATTTCATTTGTCAATCCCTTCCAAAGCCCGCGGAGCTAGTTCAAAGCCAATTTCGTATTGCTTAAATACGGGTTTTAACAACAGCGTGAGGCTGGGTTTATTGAGTCTAACCTCAATAATTGTTCGCAAGCAAGCCGCAGGCCGAAAGTGCTTCAAATACCCGTCTTTCGATTCAAGCGACAACCTGCGCTAAAATTCATCGGACACGTGGTCCACTTGACGATCAATATCCATCTTTGATCTATGACCAGTCCACCCGTAGATTACATTTCGTTTATGATCAACCATCCATTAGCTGTGATCCAGTGAAGATCAGATCGGATTGTCCTCAAAATCACTGACCGTAACACGAGCAATCTGCGGCCCTATCAGCACCAACTAACAGACGCAGCCATGCAAATCGACAAACCATCCAAATAGACAAATAGCAGCCTTAACCCATATGTAACGGCTCGAAAACTGTCCATTCAAAATTGTTGAAACTTTGTGTGCGAGCCAATTTTGGGTCAGAATACCTGACCAGTGGTACTTGACCAGTGGTACCGTGGAGGTGGTGATCGAGATCTCGACCAATAGTACCACACGATATACAATAATGCAAAAGTGAACCAAAAGAAATTCAGAATTTATTTTTTTAATATTTTATTAGATAAATAGATTCGATTATAGAATAAATAAATAAATATGGTAATGGAAAATCGTTATTTTATATGCTGTGGAATGAATTAAAACATTTTGTGTGTAATGCAACATCGCATTTGCTGCACTTGAATGAGGCATGTTTGTGGCAGACACGACAACGAAGTTTCTTTGCGCTGTGAATGATTCCATGGTCGGTTCTATCGCGGCGAATATCGTTCAATGCGACCTTTTCGCTTATTTTGGTTGCATTCGGAGTCTTCGGGATTCCACTTCTCTCTTGGCGCAGCAAGCATTCGGTTACGTAAACACGGAAGTCTAGTTGGCTCATGATGACACATTTTTTCTTCTTCGTATCTTGATTTATGTGGTCTTCGTGTCTGCGCAGCATACAATGAATTTTCCATGCATTTACCATTGCTGCATCAAATGCATTGGTCAACAATGGCCAGTACCATTTCTTGCCACGAACGCGGATGCGATAATTATTCATTGCATTGTCGAAAAGACCGACACCACCCATGCGCTTGTTGTATGCCTTGAGAATTTGAGGCATTTCCACGGTCGTCATTTTTCGAGTTTTTCGGTCCCAACGCTTCCCTTTTTGCATTGGCTCGATCGCTTCGTGGTTGGATGCGACAGTGACGACAGAATTGTCGTTCCATCGAGCCATCAAAATCTCATTCGTCTTATCGAAGGAGTAGTCCAATGAACCGCGGTTTTTCTTTTTCATTGTTCGAACTTCCATAAGTGTGGCACCGTTGGTTCGATTTTTCCGAATAGTACCGGTGGCGAAATAATGAAGCGAAGACAGCCGACACATCAATTTATGCGATGTGAAAAAATTGTCGAATGCAACGCAATGTTGCAATGGATTCGCCACATTGCTCATCAGCTTCAGAACGACGGTTTCTCCCAATCCACAGTCTGCATATTCTGGATCTACAGACGCCGTGGCACCGCCGTATGGCATGAATGCGTACAAATACCCGTCCGAAGAGCACAAATTCCAATATTTAAATCCAAAGCGAATCGGCTTTCCCTTGATGAACATTTTGCACTAATGACGACCGTAGTATGCAATCATCTGATCATCAATAGATAGATTGTGCGTAAGCACACCAAACTGCATACATTTCTTATTCAGCAAATTGTTGAGGGGGGAAACTTTTGCAAAATTGTCGTTGATGTCCAATTTAAGATTGTCGCACAGGTGCAAATGACGTTTTAGGCGGAGGAAGCGATCGCGAGGCATCGTGGCACAAACCAATGGACATTGCAAGGATACGTTCGATGACCAATAGTTGCAGACTTTCGGACGGGTATTGTATCCGGTGGCGAACAGAATTCCGAGGAATCGACGAATCTCTGCACTATCAGTTATAAACGTAGTGTCATTGCAATCAATATTCGCATATTTGATTGTACACGCCACGATCAAATCTATTATCTCGTCGTCGATCAATAAATCGAATAATTCAATTGGCGTGAGTTGACCTGCGATAGGATAATTACGAATGCATAAATAAAAGCCTGGATGAGTAAAATAAAAAAATTAACTAACCACATTGTTCGTACAACGCCTCGACTTTCTCCCTCTCGATATCGACTGGCTGCCGAGAAAATGCGATTTTCTTCATCTTCGATCACTTCACTGCGTTCTTACCTGGCTTCATTTTTTTACTCGGACCAGGTCCATCTTCATAAGTCGGAATATCGTCATCGTCGGCCCGGGTAGGCTTGTTGACATTGTCCGCCTTGAATTCGCATTGTACCTCGATTTCACCTGCCACGTCTGAAGGCACAAACGCACTTGGATCATTTAACACCTGCATATCTTCGTCGATTTCTTCAACATCGCTCACATCGTCGACATTCGGTGGCGGCATCAAAACCATATTTACATTATCCGCATTTCGAATTAGCGTTGCAATTTCACCTTCATCGCTGCTCTCGTTCATCAATTCTTCAACTTCGCATTGCGACATATGTCAGAACTAACTCCTTCCGGCGCCCGTATACAATTGAATAATTATCTTTACTCGTCTCTCCAAATATATACCTATCCCGACCGCTAATTAGAAATACCATTCTTTCGAATAAAATAATATGACATAAGTATATAAAGGGTGATTTTTTAGCTGGTTTGGTTTTGGCAACACTGGTTTTGACAGCTGACGTGTGTTTAGTACCTTGTGTCACTGTCAAACAGCTTCAGTTTGGTTTGCAATTTAACCATGGATCGTCTTACAAATGAACAACGCTTGCAAATTATTGAATTTTACTATCAAAATTCGTGCTCGGTTCGAAATGTTCATCGCGCGCTGCTTCCATTTTATGATCGGCATTCTCGACCTTCTGAGCAGTCTATTCGGAAGATTGTGACCAAATTTCGCACCAAATTTACTTTGTTGGACATTAAACCACCAACACGTTTACGTACTGTGCGTATTGAAGAAAATATTGCGGCCGTATCAGCTAGTGTGACAGAAGACCGCGAAATGTCGATTCGGCGCCGTTCCCAGCAGTTAGGCCTTTGTTACAGCACTACGTGGAAAATTTTGCGGAAGGATTTGGGCGTAAAGCCTTTTAAGATACAGCTGGTGCAAGAACTAAGGCCAGCCGACCTACCACAACGCCGAATTTTTGATGAATGGGCTCTTGGAAAGCTGGCCGAGGATCCGCTTTTTTATCGAAAAATTGTGTTCAGCGATGAGGCTCATTTTTGGTTGAATGGGTACGTAAATAAGCAAAATTGCCGCATTTGGAGTGAAGATCAGCCAGAAGCATTGCAACAGCTACCAATGCATCCCGAAAAAGCCACTGTTTGGTGCGGTTTATGGGCCGGCGGCATTATTGGGCCATATTTCTTCAAAGATGATGCGAATCGCAGCGTTACTGTCAATGGTGAACGCTACCGAGCGATGATAACAAACTTTTTTTTGCCCGAAATGGAAGTTCTTGACTTGCATGATATGTGGTTTCAACAAGACGGTGCCACATGCCACACAGCACGCGAAACAATGGCGCAATTGCGAGGCGAGTTTGGTGAACAGTTAATTTCACGTTTCGGGCCGGTCAATTGGCCGCCTAGATCGTGCGATTTGACACCATTAGATTATTTTTTGTGGGGGTATGCCAAGGCTAATGTGTATAGGGACAAGCCCGCTTCGATTGACGCACTGGAAGCCAACATCCATGCATTCATTCGTGAGATACCGGCCGATATGTGTGAAAGAGTATGCCAAAATTGGACTCAGCAGATGGGCTACCTGAGACGCAGCCGCGGTCAACATTTGCATGAAATTATCTTTAAACATTAAATTGCAAGGTACAAACTATCGATTCAAATAAATATTTCATTCATTTTTTCGAATTTTTTGTGCTTTTTTTTTTAAAAAAAGTTCTAAACCTCTTAAAAAATCACCCTTTACATAACAATGTGTTATCGCGGAATCCCTTTCCGAACGGTCGGACGTTTTATTTATTTAGGACCACTGTCCATATCCCTACCGTCACTCAAAATGGTATATTTATGAGTTTATGACCTAAACCCTTTTCTTGTATGAAATAGGCAATAAAGCAAAACAATAGCTAATGACGCCGCGCCGTAACATATGACACAGCTGCAGCTAACGCGTAAAAATTATCTTAGGATACTTATTTGAATTGACCTGATGTTGTATGTCTTACAAGTGTCCCTATGATTTGGAGGGGGTTTCATGGCATCAACCATCGGAAGCTGAAATAGCGGAAATGTCTTGGCTATAAAGTTTGATCCGATTACAAACCGAAATAAATTTACAGTGCATTTTTGTATATCGCATAGTACTATTGGTCGATATCTCGACCAGCTACCTTCTCCGCCCAACTAGCCCATGACGAAAGATCGCGATTCGTGCCCAAACATTTTTGTTTTGTAAAACAGGCATTGTATAGCTATTGTTTGCGGGCGGTCATTCCGCTGCTGTAATTTTCCTATTTTTCCGGAATATTTCTTTTTATTGTCCAAAAAGGTGTTTTGCAGTTTTCCGTAAAAGACCACGCAAAAATCTAAATCGAGAAAAACGCAAAAACAGGTCGATTAGATATTAAACCAAACTATCGAAACTCATATTCTAACAGGTAGATCGATTTTCCCCCTCGCCTACGGAAAATGATAAAATGGGTTAAATACATATGGGTTAAATTCACCTGAGTCTGCTGTGATTCTGATGTGAACGAGATTATTAAGGTATATAGTTCACATTTTAATTAGGGGTTATCGCTTAAAGTATCAGCGTGGGCGGTGGCCTAGGAAGTCTCATCCTTCGCAGGATGGTGAACAGCGGTAGGGCCACACTCAAAGAAACCATATCATCTTTCGGTTTCCAAACTTTTGGATATTCAAAGATAAAACTCTTTCGCGATTTTAAATTAGAATTTAATGTAGTCTTCTCCATTTAGGCATGCAAAAAATTCACGGTAGTTCAGCGGCTTGTGCAAGAACCCACCCATTTCGACGAGCTAGTTTCGTGTTGTCAGCAAGCATGCCTAACCGCACTCCGTCGTCTGAACAGCCCACCAAAACACTTATCAATTTCTGCAGGATTTCCTGTGATCCTGGAAATATTTTGGGATTGCTTAAAGTTGTTTTTGGTGGGACCAGCATCCGTTACAGAGCTTGATGCCAAACTCTGTCAAATGGCTTTGAAATATCAAACGCAACGACCTTGCTTTCAGGTTCCACTTTTCGGTTAGATATGTCATCAAATCACCAGTGGATCTGTTGCTGCGACAACCGTACGGTCAGAGTTCGCATTCGCTTCTCGGCTTGAAGTTTATAAAAATATACCAATTGGATGTTGATGAATATTTAGATGAATATTTAATATTAGTTCAGACTCATTACTAGAGTGATAATGCAGCAAACGAAGCTCTCCAATTAGTATTTGTTGTGGTTTGTATTTTTTTTTTCACCTCTCTTTTATTCACATCACCAAAATACTTCATTTAAAATTCCTTCTATCGCTCGAGATAATTAAAAAGAGAAGAAGATATTCTATCTATTTTTATGAATCACAACACGATATTAAATTTGTATTTTCTTTATCAATTAGATACCTACACCGACACAGCGTTAACAATTCCCCCAAAAATAAATAGCATCAAGTGTCATCAAACAAACCATAAAGCAAAAGGAAGTATGAGTTGAATGAAAAGTTATGAAAAATCCTCAACGCGGGGGATATAAACCATTCGACTATTATTGTGCTTACATATGTACCTAGGTACACATTTCATCGTATTGTGTTACAAAACCGTGTATACATTGTGCCATAGCGGCGACGGGCGACGTTGTCTCATCCACACTGTCATCGTGTTAGAGTTCTCGTATCTTAAGGAATTTCCAAGCCAGAAAGCATGAACGAAAATTATCTGATGTTCCACGTTGTTCCTGCAAAATACACAAAACAAAACAAAACAAAACATAACAAAACCAAAGAGCAGAGACAACTACCTAAAGAAAAACTGGCGAAAATATTAAAAGGATTTTCACTCCATGGCCCACATATCCCTTTGATAGCCATCCACGCTCCGCTCACAATTCACATATGCCATTATGTTTGCTTGCGCCAGTGCCATCGCCATCGCCATCGCCATCGCCATCGCCATTGCCATATCCTTGCTCTGTCTGTTATTTATTTTTATTTCATTCATTCTTCGCTGTATTATACTTTATTTTCTTCTTTCTCGGCATAGACGTTTATCCTCGACGATATTACCGTCATGTAGCGTAAGAACAACAACTGCTCCTTCCCTGTCCCACGGTGGATAATACGAGAGTGTGCCCTCACACTATTGTGTTTGGGGTCAAATAAATTTCCCATCTTATTCCATGCGTGGCAGACATCAGACTGCGAGGGATCCTTTCCCATGTCCTGTGATCCAATTGTACTTGTGGTTTATCCTGGCATGCGATAGCGGGCGCTTTGGTGGAGTGTTTTGCTGGGTGGGTGACGCTCGTTTCTTTGTTAAGGAAATGTAGTACGATTTTCTTGCGCTATATGTTATGCACACACACACACACACGGATAGTGGCAGGCATATCTCTCCTAGTCTCAACCAACATCGGTCGTCGTAATAATAATAAGAAAGATAAACACAAAAAACAAAGTTCTATTGTTTTATTTTATTTTCTGTTTTGTCTCTCCCTCTCTCTCTCTTTATTCGGAGGAGATAAACTTCTTAAGAAAATAAAATTGAAACAAGGACATACAATAGTGGCGGCGGCGCTCTCTATGACCTCATATATCTCGAGAATAATTCTTTCGGAGCCTCCGACCTCTATTTGGAATTCGAATTGGATGGCACTGATACGCAGAGAGTTGGCAGCAGTGCCCGGAGGTCATCAGTTATGTTTCGTATGCCTAGAACCTACGTACCTAGACCGACTATGACCTGGAATTTGAAGGTATTTGTTTTTGCAGATGTACCCATATTAGGGGTGGGATATCTAGAGAGCTAACTTAATCTTACTTACTTACTTAGGCACCTACTTGCTTGCGATGAGTTCAGCTGATATTCACTAAACACTGTCAATGGTCAACAAACTACTTGATAAAGGGTGATTTTTTAAGTGTTAAGTTTTTCAGGTTGGCTGCACTGGTTAGTAATGGCGTCCAAACGTCATCTGTCAAAGTGAAAAGTTTTCAGTATACTCTGCCATTTAATCATGGAAAGGCTTACAAACGAGCAACGATTGCAAATTATCGAAGTCAAAATTCGTGCTCTGTGAATAATGTGAAAATCCGCTGTTTTATCAAAAAATTGTCGCATCTGGAGTAATGGACAGCCACATGCCATACAAAGTCGACCGTGGAAGAAACGTTACCATCAACGGCGAACGATATCGAGCCATGATACGCGACTTTTATTTTGCCCCAGTTGGCTGAGTTGAACTTGGTTGACGCGTGGTTTCATCAAGACGGTGTCACATGCCAAACAGCTCGTGAAACAATGGAAATGTTGAAGGATGAATTTGGTGAGCAGCTTATCTCTCGGAATTGCCCTGTGATTGTCTTCGCTGTGATTGTCTTCTTGTGCACTTCGCTCAACTTATGGTCAACATAATCGGCCTACTGAGCGTACTATTCGCAACACCATCACCCATTTTGAGACCCAGCATTCATTATTGGATAATATTCGACCGAATAGACCACGTCCAGCACGCTGTGAAGAAAATATAGCGGCCGTAGCTGAGAGTGTACACGAAGACCGTAGAGAGTCGATTCGGCGCCGTTCGCAGCAACTCGGACTGACGTATGGAACGACTTGGCGCATTTTACGTCAAGATCCTAAATTGAAAGCGTACAAAATACAGCTTGTGCAACAACTGAAGCCGCTCGACCTTCCGAAGCGACATCGCTTCGCTCTATGGGCTCTTGAAAAGTTCCAAGAAGATCCGACGTTTTCGAGGCAAATTTTGTTTAGCGATGAGGCCCATTTCTGGCTCAATGGGTATGTAAACAAACAAAATTGCCGCATTTGGGACGAAGAGCAACCTGAAGAGGTTTGGTGTGGTTTGTGGGCCGGTGGAATCATCGGTCCATATTTCTTTAAAAATTATGCCAGTGCGAACGTAACCGTCAATGGCGACCGTTATCGTGCCATGATAACCGACTATTTGATGCCTGAAATTCAAGCTCTTGATCTCGGCGACATTTGGTTTCAGCAAGACGGCGCCACTTCCCACACATCGCATCAATCAATGGACTTATTGAGAGAACATTTCGGTGAGCACATAGTTTCACGTTTTGGGCCGGTCGATTGGCCACCACCGTTAGACTTTTTCCTGTGGGGATATGTAAAGTCAAAAGCTTATGCCGACAAACCCGCTTCGATTCAGGCCTTGGAGGAAAACATCACGCGTGTCATTCGCCAGTTACCAGTCGAAATGCTCGAACGAGTGATCGAAAATTGGACTCAACGGATGGACCATCTGCGACGTAGCAACGGCCAACATTTGATAGACATAATCTTCAAAAAATAAATGCCAAAGAATGTTCTTTCAAATGATAATAAATATTCTCCATTAAATTTGAATTTTCTGTGTTTTTTTCTTTAAAAAAGTAGGGAACCTCGAAATGGATCACCCTTTACCATTTGGAACGGAGCCGCAGACAACATTTACATGAAGTTGGCTTTAAAACGTAAATGGCGAAGGCCTATTTATCGATTACAATAAAAATTTTTAATATTTGATGCAAATTTGATTCGATTTTTAAAACTACGCCTAAAAAATCACCTTTTATATGCAACAAGTCCATCAGCAATTTTTTCCATGTAGGTGAAATAATTTCTTTTGAACCATCGGTTGAGGTTGAAAATCAAATATAAAAATTTATTTCTAAGAAGTCAAATCATTTGATTTCGAGTCCTCTTCTTACTTACTTACATATGCTTTGCTAGAGTCTGCGAAGGACTTGGTCCTTAACAAATAAACGTCTTATATTACAGCGGTCCTCGGCTAATTGAGTTCAGTTTCGCACTCAAAGTTGGCTGAGGTCTTCAACCACACACCGAGGTCGTGTTAGAATAAAAGATTCTTCGGGCTACAACTTTGTTGTTCAAATATCTTACGACACATTTTTTGCCTCGAAACGAACTATTATGACATCTGCATCCGTTTGGGAAATATTTCATTCCTAAAATCCATAGGGCAGGACAGGGATCATCAAGGTTTCTTTAGATTTCAATAAACTGTTCCAGAATGAAGCATACAGCGATTGGAAAGCGTTATTCGACGTTCGATTTCTGAAAAGATGTCCTTTTCAGATTTGATGGCAGAGCCGAGGTGGACTCGTCGACTGTGACATTCTGGCTAATTCGTCGATGTTGGTTGTCCTTCTTTGTTAGCTTAAACTTTGTTTTTCTCTCGTCAAGGGGGGTTTATGGGGTTAGTCGTTACCGACTTTTTTGGTGGGTCAAATACCAGTTTCTTTTTAAAAATGCAATAAAATGAAGGAAATTAATTTTTTTCATTGTAAATATTATGGCTTTATAAGTAAGAGCAAACATTCCCATTAATTATGGAATACAACGTCGTTCAAGGCTCCGCAGTAACTCTTTTTGTCACATCAAATTCCCAAGACCTTGTTGATAGTTTCTGGCCACATTCTCGTTTATGCATACTGTACTGTACCGTACTGTCCACTAGCATACCAGTATCACGAACTTTGTGCACAAACTTGCGTATAGCAGGCGCGGTAGGGGCTTCATTTCGGCCAAAACTTCTTTTAAAAAAACCCAATGCTTGGCCTACACAGCACTCACATTGGAAATAAGTTTTCAATATTTCCCAACGTTGTTTAGGCGTAAGGCCACTCGTTTTGCTCCGCGGAGGTATGATACTGACATTCTGTTAAGATTTCGAGTGGGAAATAGCTGTCAGTGTCAAAACATTCTACGATTTAAAAAGAAACCACTAGGTGCCCAAACATTTATTTCAATCTTCATCATGCATATACGGAGGAGTTTGGCAGGGATCGAAAAATAGTCAAATCTCTATATACCTCGAGCTATAGGTGCTGTCATATGCGGCTTCAAAATCCGTAAAGTATGTGGTGGTAAGTATCAATATGAATTTTTTTCAGTTTTTCTCGTGGATCTGAGTCCAATCATGTTGATGACAAATGGTGTCACGCGCTCTCCCAATATGGGAGTCATGATTTTATACCCTATGAATCAGTTATGAGGTTGTCCTTTTCGTGAACCAAATATTGGAAATAAGTCGCTGTATGTGCTCTCTGCAAAGTCTTCTCCTTTTGCTTTAAAGAGATCGGCAGATAGATCTTTCGGCCCAGCGGCTTTGTTGAAGTTTATTCGAATAATTGTTGAATGGTTCGCGCTGTCTGGAAATGTCTTCACAGTTTTGTCAGTTTTGTGAAAATCTGGTTGCCATAACCTCAGTTGATGAAGCATCCGAAGTTCTTCCCTATTGTTCTGATGCATGTGCTTGCCGACACTCTTCATCAAACCAGGGATTTTGAAGACTCCTATCCTAGACTAATTGGCGCTTCAGTAAATTGTGTACGTAATAGAACAGTCACGGTCAACCGCCAATCTACGGCACTAGGACCAAGAACCCCTTGGACAATAGGAACTGAACATTCCGGAGCCATTAACGCACTTAATAGAGTAACCTACTTAAGAGAGCTGCCTTTTCCCCGAAAGGGTTTAATCAGCCACCACATCTTTTTGAGAATTCTGGAAACTCCCCATTGACCTCAGCTCCAAATACGTTGAAGAACCTCTCATAAGGTATCTGCACTCGTGATCGCTGATGGCATTCTTAATACAATCTACTTATTTGATCTATACGTTGGGTGCTGATGTTCGCTCAGAGAGCAATTTAGTCTTGCTTTTATGGTTTTTATCTCGATTATAAGCTTAGCAACTTTGTTGCGGCTGGATAGATAGTACCCGACGACACCCAAGGGAAGGAAAATACAACTAATGTGTAAGCCCAACAACAGCACAATCACCTATTTTACTTGTTATATTCACAGCTACCTATTACTTAGCCTTTTTAAGTTATAGATCTTGCAAAAGTTCGTAACTAGGTTAGGTTAGGCTGAAGTGGCTGCCGACATAAAACCGACACACTTGGACCAATATTAGTCCGTTGCGATACCATGGGGATCTAGGAAAAAGCTCCTCCCTATTTAGTTAAAGCATTTGGAGCTTCTGAAGAAGCGACGGGAAGTTTTAATATCAACATTCGAAAGATCACTTATATCTTCGTAGAAGAACGCTCTGAGATGACCCCTCGACCAGACCTCTGTCCTCTGTTTTGGGGCCATCTGTGCAAATACGATGGCATTCATTCCATTGTTCAGAGTTGGACCGAAGCCATTCCGTTACCTGAGGGAAGTTGACGTGGTAGTCTCGTCGCAGAAGGATTTCTGGTGTCATTGCATCAGACGGCATATCCATAAGTCAGCGGTCGAAGGATAATTCCCGAGCAAATAGATTCAGTGGGAAGATTCACCGGGCTTCCTAGGGAAGGCAGCCCAGATATGCCATTCTCTGGAGAAGCAGTAACACGTTTACGTGAAAGCCTGTTCCACGGAACTACCGATGCGTATGAGAGGAGTGGTCAATCATGGCCGTGACCCTTTTCTGAACAAGACACTGCCAGAAAGTGAAAGTGCGACAGAGCTTTATCTGCTTTTTTATCTAGGATATTTGACTTCATCGGGGATAGTGATGGTGACACCTTTAAGCACGAGTTGGGATAGACCAGTGACGTTTCTCCTTCTCGTAAAGAGAACAAGCATGGTTTTATGAGGATTCCCTGAAAGTCCATTTCTAGTACACCAAACATCGATCAAATCTAGGGATCTCTGCGCCTGAGGGAAGACAGTTCGTAGGTTTAAACCGACAGAAAGATCGGCGACATGATCTGCATAAGCTTGAGTGTAGTTTCCAAAATTGAGAGCCGTTAGCAGGGAGTCTACCACCATACACCATGAAAGGGGAGATAGAACACCAGATTGAGGGCAGCCCCTATTTACCTCAGTTATGAGGTATTTGCCACAATCTGCAGAGGTTTCTTCTACACCATGTTGTCTGGCAGAGTTACACATGCCATCTTAAGAGCATTTCACGTAAAGCTTGGGCCAGATATGTGATTCCACTTGCCAACCTCCATTTCAGGTGAGATAGGTATGCTGGTTTCTAACCATATAGTGAGTTCATCAGCCCTGCAATCCCCTGGAATATCCCTGTGTGTAAACACCCAGCAAAAGTGTACATTGTACGCCCATGCGATTCACAATATACCAGCTGTTTTGGCACTAAGTGCAACACAGGTCAGCATTGATTCCGATTTAACGGAGTTTAGTCTGCCTGGATATAACTTGGTGCCATTATTCTTTTCCCATCGTGGTATTGCCGTTTATATACGTAGTGATGTAGCCTACCAACTTCGATCTCAATATGGCCAATGTTCCAATCCGGAATTTAATTTTATTTGGCTAAAATTTCATGTCCGTAGGCAATTAATTCACTGCTGTTTTATGTACAGAAGCCCTAACCAGGACAGGCATTTAACTTATAATGAGGTTGATGCACTGTCTGATTCCATCACCAGAATTGTAACCCATTATCCTCGTACTGAAATCGTCATTGCGGGCGATTTCAATATACACAATTCAAGTTGGCTTCGACATTCTGGACAGACAACACCCGAAGGAAGGTATGTTGAGATCTTTGCTGAGGTTAATAATTTAAACCAGATTGTAAATGAGCCGACACGGATACCGGACATTAGCGGTCAAAACGCCAACACTCTGGACTTGTTTCTTACCTCTGATAAATACACTTTAAATGTATTATAGCCTCCAGGTTCGTCAGACCTCGTACTCCAGCCACACAGTTAAAGAACAAGCTCCTAAAAGAAACGTATGGCAATACGAGAAAGCCAATTGGGAAGCTTTAAACGGTTTCTTTAGGAGTTTTAACTGGTCGTTGTGCTTCCTCAACAACGACGTGAATGCCGCTGCCGATATGATTACAAATTTAATTCACCTGAGTATGAAACGCTTTATCCCTAACAGGATAAAGTGTATCAGACCTAAGAAAAACGCGTGTTGTGACCTGAGCTGTAAAGAAGCTATCAGGGCTAAAGAGGTAAGTTTTCGGTCATTTAAGCCCAACCCAACTGAGAAAAACCGCAAAAAGTTCAAAAGAGCCAGAAATGACTGCAATGCCCATATTAATCGTGTCAAATTCTTCAATCTGCTTGCTGCTCATTTTGCAGCTAGCTCAACGCTCCCAGATTGTGCTTTATCTCCCCCTGTACTCGAGCGCGTAGAATATTCCATGGGACCCATTCATTTTCGCACTCGTACAGTGGCAAGAGTTCTTCAAGATCTCAACATACATAAATCCGCTGGTTCAGATGGTATTTCCCCTATCGTTCTGAAGAGGTGATCTTCAACGCTGGCAAAACCACTGCGTAAGCTTTTCTATCTGTCCTATTCTTCAGGGCTCTTTCCGAGAAGGTGGAAAACAGCATTTGTCCAGCCCGTCCCAAAAACAGGCGAATCTTCCTCTCCCTCCTCTTACTGACCAATTGCGCTTACGTCCCTTCTTTCCAAGGTCATGGAAACGCTGATAAATCGTCAGCTAATGAAATATCTCGAATCCCGAAAACTTCTTAATGACCGGCAGTACGGTTTTCGCAGCAACAGGTCCACTGGTGATTTGATGACATATCTAACCGAAAAGTGGAACCAATCTGTTCACCGTGGTGGTGAAAGCAAGGTCGTTGCGCTTGATAATTGAAAGGCATTTGACAGAGTTTGGCATCAAGCTCTTTTGTCGAAAATGCGTGCATTTGGGATCGATGTTACCTTTCTTCAATGGATTAAAAATTACCTTTCGGACCGTTCAATACAAGTTGTTTTGGACGGTTTCAAGTCTGCAACTCACCAAATAAATGCTGGTGTCCCTCAAGGCTCTGTTTTGTCTCCGACTTCATCTCTCATTTTTATCAATGACCTCCTGTCTGTCACTTCTAATCCAATCCATTCCTTTGCTGATGACAGTACCCTAAGCTTTACATATTCGTTTCCTGGGCAACGCCCCTTATCTTCGGGCGTTGAACTGGAACGGCAACGTATGTTAAGCTCATTGAATTCCGATCTTGACAGCATTCTTAAATGGGGTAAAACCAACAGAGTGGAATTTAATGCTTCCAAAACGCAATGCTGTCTGCTGTCATTGAAGCGAACCCCTAATTCTCTGCCATTATCCATGAATGGCACTTGCATCGCTGAAACCGAAAGACTTTCCATCCTCGGTATGTGCGTTAACGACAACCTTCGTTGGAATGACCACATATTTGATGTCGCTAAGAACGCTGCGAATGCAAGAAATATTTCACCCCTTCTGATCTGGCTAGAATCTACAAGGCGTTTATTCGCCCAAAACGTGAGTACAACGCTCATATCTGGTCTGGTGCACCAATAACATATTTGGAGCTACTTGACAGGATCCAAAAACGTGCGGTAAAACTTATTGGCGATCGAGACATTGCGAAATCACTTGACTCTCTTAGTCATCGTCGTAATGTCTCCTGTCTGTCATTGTTATATCGGTACTTCCACCAAAAGTGCTCAAATGAAATAGCCAACCGCAATACTCGTCATGCTAGGAATGCACATCAGTTTACCCTTAAGCCTGTTTTCGGACGTACTGTGAAATATAAAGATTCCTTTCTCAACCGTACAATACGAATGTAGAATGCTCTACCACGCTCAGATTTTCCTACGCATTATAGTTTACAGACATTTTAAACCAACGTGCATCGGTTTCTCCCTTTCTCTAATCCTTCACTTCCCTAATGCCCGCACTGTGTTACTTCATTATAAGGGTATCCAAAAAAAAAGAATGACGGAGATAGGGTGGTGGCATGGAAGGATTGTTCACCTCGAAAGGTCGTAACTAACTTCTATTCAAATTCACAGATGCTCATGTGTTAGAATTTTGTGTACCTTTTCGTTGACGACTTTAGTAGAACTTATTTTATAAATGAATTTACTGAATTTCTTGTCTGCTTCCAAAGAACCGTCTCAACAAAATATTACACCTTAAGGCTATAAATAAAATATATACCTTCACCACCAACGGTTAATTTATAAAAAAAAAACACTTTAACTTTCTCTTTTGCATTCCAAAGGCAATCAAAGGAAAGAAGCCAACTTTAGTCCCACAGACATGGAGAATCACCTCCTTACCGTACTATTCCCAAACTCCTTTCAAAAAAAAAAGAAGTTCATTCGTCCCTTTTGAAACCATTTCATTCAGAGATATCTACCTAGCCATTTCAATAAAACCTGTGAAGTTCGATTCATGAAAACATTCTTATGCACTGTCAACAGGACTCTTATATGAATACAAACCACTATCACAATGTCCTCTTTCACTTTCGCCACCGCCCGGCGCGCCGTCTTTAATGCGACATACATATGTACAAAACACAACTTGGTACACACAAGTAACAGCTTCTCATCAACTAGGCCCCTTTGTTACGCCCAATTGAATTCAAGAAATCCTTCCTCAATGGCTTTTCCAATTTGTATCTTAATTGAATCCAATTGATCAAAAGTGTGAAAGACCCCTTCAATTGTGCACCATTGAAGTTGAAGTTGAAGCCGATGTCAATGGGTGTTCTCTGTGTATGGTATCTGTCTGCGTTCACTTGTTTTGTTCGGAGTTTCATGTGCTTCCAAAGCTACATACATACATACATACATACATAGTTGGAAATTATTTTAAAATCGATTCGATGCAATTATTGAAACGAACCGTTCAGTAGTTGGAGTCCAACGCCGCCACCATCGCACAGGTAGCTAGTTTCATTGAAAAGAAAAAAAACACAGAATTCCCTTTTTTTGTTCGTGCAACTGTGCAACTCCATGACACAGATGCATTCCATAATAATAACTGAATGCATGTGAAAAAGATGAGCGCTCAACAGCCACCTCCTCTCTTTCTCTTTATGTTTCTCCATAGAGGACAAATTGCAAGACTAATGGGAGGTCTCTTTCATTGAATTGCATGCCATGACAGCCGAGCAGGAGTAGAATCTCTCGCCAGGTTAGGGTGCAATTTAAAATATTTGTCCAAAATGGAATTTGAATTAAGTGCCCATGGCATCATGGATCACAAGCTAGATACCTACCTACCTAAACTCTTCACAGCAGGGCCCATCCACCTTTTGTGTGTGAAGTTATGTTTGCGTTGGTGATTAGTACACGTTTCCTCCACCGAGGGTATGTTAACTCCACAAATAGTTCTTTTGTTTGACGTTGATCAGTGACGTTTGTAGGAGTCGATGTGCCAAATTCCATTGATTTAATTTAAACTTGCAAAATAACTACACGCGCGCAAGTGAAACTTTCTCCTAATGTACATCCTTGGCAACGTGCTGTCATCTTGTGCTGAACCCATTCATATAGTTCGAAATAAGTTTGAATAATTTTTCGGGTACGGATTAATTGTTTGCGTAGAACTACAACACGTACCGCAATGAGAAGAGAGAGAGAGAGAGAGAGAATTTGTGTGTGCTGTCGCCATCATCGCTATGCAGATAGGGTAGGAGCTGGAAGCTAGGTAGCAAGGATGCGAGTCTGCTAGGAGTAGCTCTAGCTACCGAAAGGAAAGTGCTTTTGAAATGTTCAATATTGTTGAGTAAAATGCAAATTTGGGATCTTTATATGGTGTTGTACTTGTAGGTATGTGGGAGAACGAACAGGGATATCTGCTAAAAACTTACATGGCTGATGGTGCCCTTGTTGTATTAGGTAAACTAGTTTGTTTATTTTTGGGAGGAATTTCTCCATGTTATTTCGGATGTTGTTTTGTAGGACAAGATACATGATGTTCATAAATATTTATGTAATTTACACAATCATTTAAATTGCTTGAGGGAATATCCAAAGGCAAATCATGTGGATTCGACGATGTAAATTGCTAAAGTGCGGCATTTATTGTTGCGGAATAATTAATTCGGTTTCTATATTTCTTACTTTTCTAAGGAAACAAGAGAAAGTTCGTAAGTTTATTTTTTAGTTGCATTTGAGCTAAAGGCACAAGCTTTGGCAATTATTTTGATCTTGTTTTGGGCTCGTACTAGGTGTTAGTTAGATTAGGAACGCCCACACAATTTTGTGACCATGCACGAACTGTCGTACGATAATTTAGCCGCAAAAAAATAGAACATCCTTAGACTATAATGTCACACACATACGACCAAATAATCGCAACTGTTTATTGACCATTGTGTTGTCGCAAAATGAACTGGATCATAGGGACCAGCATTAACTCTGGCGAACTCACGACTTGTTGATATCCAGTAAATATTGAAAGATTGGGCTTTATCCGGTATCTGTGGGATTTTAATAATACAATGAAATTCGCCTATAGCGACCTCGGTTATAACGACCATGCGGATATAGCGACACTAATTCTGAGTCAAAAGGATGGTGATTGCGATTATATGAGAACACAAGCGTTCTCACTTTAGCATAACACCATCAACTCCTGCTTCTCACCTCCCAGTGGTGACTGCTGGGTGCCTAGTACCTCGAGTGCCAGCTCATTAAGGCACTTCTCCTGTTTCCGGACGGCGGCGGACGAATTCTAAGGATGCATCATCGGCGGAGTCCACAGTTCCAGTTGGAACAAGTGCTCTCCCTATATGAGCTGCTTCGACTTATTTGAAGCCCAGGTCTATAGGGATATCCAACACTAAGCCAGGGTGTTGGAAAAGAGTTGGTGGCGGATCAGCCCTTGATGGGTCAACATCCCCAGCACTCACATCCCCGAAGTGGGTTACTGGCACCGGAATTACCGGCCTACTGTCCTAGGGTCAAGAACAGGGCCTGGCCCTCCTGGTTGGGTGTTGTGCCGTCGGGGTAACTTCCCGACCACGTCAAAAACATTTAGTTATGGGAGAGACTATGGCAGCCTCGGATATAAACGAACCTCAAAGGCAAAATTAACGGACGTTAACGGACATGCGAGTGTGTACCTGGAATGTGCGGACACTCTACACTCCAGGTGTTACTCAAAAACTTGAGTCTGTCCTCTCGCGGTACAAGGCCGACATTACCGCGATCCAGGAGATACGATGGATAGGATCACGTACTATGAAAAGACAAAATTGCGACATATTACAGTTGTAACAAAAGATTGCACATGTTAGGATGCGGATTCGTCTCGGGAAATCGACTTAGATCCAAAGTAATGGAATAAGTGATCGCCTGGCTGTGATCCGCGTCAGAGCTACATTCCAAAACATTAGCCTAATATGTGCACACGCCCCTACCGACGAGGCTGAGGACCCTGTCAAGGAGGAATTCTATGACCTCTTGGACGGAGCCTACGGACCCTGTCCGGAGTACGATGTCAGAATTGTTCTCGGGGACTTCAATGCTAAAGTCGGCAAGGAAAACATCTTCGGCGGATTAGTTGGTAAGCACAGCTTCCACGAAAAGACAACAGATGACGGCTTCCGACTAATTGACTTTGCAGCAGCTTGTAATACGGTGATAAGTAGCACTAGGTTTCCACGACTAAGGATCCACACAGCAACCTGGCGCTCTCCAGACGGTCGAACCGCCAACCAAATCGACCATGTGCTAATCGATGCGAGGCACGCATTCAACACCTTGAACGTGCACACTTACCGTGGGGCAAACGTCGACTCTGACCATTTTGTCGTTGCAGCTAGATTCAGAGCTCGACTGTCCAACGAGAAGAAGCTGCGAACTGCCCAAAAGAAGAAATTCGACGTTGGACGCCTTAGCACATCTGGAGTCGCCAGAGCCCTACAAAGAGCGCCTGAGTGAGAAACTCCCCACCCACCGTGCATTCACCTACCACAGACGCCAACAACCAGTGGTCTCAGTATCGCGACATCATCAAGGAGGTAGCCGAAACCACCCTAGGATACCAGCCACCCCAGAGAAAAAGCCCGTGGTATGATGATGTATGCGTATACCAGAAAAAGGTGACAGAAGATGCACACATTAGCCAAGCAACTGGCTGCTGGCCTTAAGACCAGAACACAGGCTCTTCGTAACAGCGATGGAAACCTAGTCATCGACGCGCAGGGAATAGTAGATGTATTTAAGCAGCATTTCCAGCAGCTGCTAAACGGACAAAATGTAGAGAGAGTGATGGGGCAAGAAGAGAACCCGCGTCCAGTCAATGAAGAAACAGTCCCTCCGCCCAGTATAGAAGAGGTTGGCTTAGCTATAAAAAAGCTAAAGAACAACAAGGCCGCCGGCTCTGATGGTCTACCTGCAGAGCTTTTCAAATACGGAGGTGATGTTATGGTAGGGCGCATGTACCAAATCATCAACCAAGTTTGGGTGGAGGAAAGCATGCCCGATGACTGGACCATCAGCTCCATATGTCCCATCTACAAGAAAGGCGATACTATGTCTTGCAAGAACTATCGAGGCATATCCCTGCTTAATGTCGCATATGAGATCCTATCCAACGTACTGTGTGAACGTCTCAAACCTTTCTGCAACACACTAATCGGCACGGACCAGTGTGGCTTCATGTGTGCTCGGCAGATAAACTGTAGACCAAATATTCATACTAAGGCAAATCCTGGAAAAGTCCAACGAGTTTCAAGTCGAGAGAAACCATCTCTTCATCGACTTTAAAGCCGCATATGACAGCATTCATCGTCGGGAGCTTTTTGTGGCGATGGCCGAATTCGGGATCCCGTCAAAACTGATCCGGATGTGTCGTATGACTCTGGATAACACGCGTTGCAATGTGCAGTTTGGCGCAGCCCAACTGAACTCTTTCAAACATGCACCAGATTTTGGCAAGGAGATGCGCTGTCGCGTGATTTCTTCAATCTTATTCTTGATCAGATAGGGCGCAGGGCAGGTGTCAACACGGAAGGCACTATCTTCAACAGATCAGTCCAACTGCTGGGGTATGCGGACGATATAGATATCACCGGTCGATCCCAGCGTGCCGTGATAGAGGCTGTCACGGCTATTGAAGAACAGTCGAAACTAGTTGGCCTTGAAGTGAATGAGGACAAGACTAAATATATGCTATCAACAAACAAACAATCATCTGTCCACCGACTAGGACAAAATGTCACTGTTGGTAGCAGCAACTTCGAGGTAGTTAAGGAGTTCATCTACCTCGGGGTAAACATCAACCCCACAAATGACATCTTAGTGGAGATCCGTCGAAGAATTACCCTTGCAAACCGCTGCTACTTCGGTTTGGCAAAACAAATGGGTTCAAAACTCCTAACTCGAAGGACAAAGTGCCTGCTCTACAGAACCCTTATCCTGCCACTTCTTCTATACGGCGCCGAGTGCTGGACGATAAGCAGGAAAGGAGAGTTAATACTGGGATCCTTTGAAAGAAAAATCCTTCGACGGATATTTGGTCCTGTGTGCGAGGAGGGCGAATGGAGGAGAAGATACAACCGCGAAATCTATGAGCTGCACCAAGATGTGGACCAAAAGCCAAAACACGTCGACTCGGCCACTCGGCCACATCGAGGAAATAAAATAATCTTCGAATTCGAGCCATCATGTTCAAAAAAACAAGGAAGATCGTACCTTAGTTTAAGGGGCCAAGCCATCGTGGATGATTTTTCGTTTTCTCTCTGCCCGAATGGCTGACACTGCGACCTCAAAGGTCTATTGTATCAAAAGGGGATCTAAACCTAAAAGACTAGTGACTTCCGAACAACGTCCTCAGTTGCAGAGTTTATAGATTCTGCTGATGTATTGAAGTCTTTTTGGAAGATCCGTCGTCTTAACTAATGAAGGGCCGGACATTCACAGAGGATATGTTCCGAAGTTCCATCATCTAAAGGAACAGAATCTACATTCAGTTTCTGGGCACAAGTTCATTTTGTTAAGACAATACCTCAAGCCGTAATGGCCTGTGAGGAAGCCCACCAGCTTCCTTATATTCTATTATACTTAATAATAGGATTTCCTTGTACGAGTAAGGCTTAACTGATCTTATGGGTTTTCTTAAGCCCGGGACACTTTTCTAGTGGTTCAGACGAAGTTATTGTTCTCAATCATTGATAAGCAGCAGCCCAATTGATTCTGCAGTACGGTTCTGGTCCTAAGAACCCAGATTCTGATCCAACTCTACCCAACTCGTCTGCAGATTCGTTGCCTACAATACCTTAGTGCGCAGGTACCCATCCAAATTTGACCCCGTTTGTGTTGGGTAGAACTTCACTGTCGCAGAATTTACAATGTTCTATTATAGTCCCTGTAGTGCTGCTTCGCTATCCGAGAAGGTATGAATTCTGGCACCTTTAATATATTTCGAGGACTCATGGGAAATGGGACACATTCCCATGGGTATCGAGACTTTGGTGTTGGGTCTAAGGACACCAGCTCCGATTCCAGATTCCATTTTTGATCCATCCAGATCAGACTTTTAGGAATCGGAATCTTAATCGGAATCTTTGTGAATCACATGCCGGAACACCATTTGCCCATTTAGAGCAGTCTAACATTTCAACCTCGAATAGATTTCCAAACTTGTGCTTCCTAACCATGATATCAGGGATGTAGTAAAACATATCCTTTAAGTGGCTTACATATTTCACCTGATTTAACTTATATTAGAGTTGCAGCCTAATAGCGCTTCTAGCAGCTGTCCTCTTAATGAAGATCTGTATGGGCTTCAAGTTTGGTTGTTGGGCAGGTGGGCATCACACCGAGACATGCGATATGCCGCAGCTGCTGCAATGTGTTGAATAATTAATCACAACTTAACAATAATATTGTGAAACCAGCACTGAGGGTATATTAATTTTGACACATAGTTTGTAACACCCCTTAATATTCGTCGCAGACCCCGAAAAGTATATATACCTATTTATGATCAGGACCAAATCCTAAGACTATTTAGCAATGTCCGTCCGTCCGTACTGCCTATAAATTTGTCTTACAAAGTTTTTGGCCACGCCTTCTTTTTGGGGGCGTTTTTACAAAAAAATATTTTTTTTCTATAAATTTCATAGAATGAAATAAAAGGCTATCCATCTTTCTTTGGGGTACATAGGGATAAGTATAGGGTATCATACTGTTCGCCCCAAGCGGACTGTAAACCTTTCCTTATGTTTTTAACCAAAATTGAGAAATAGAGTTCCTTAGTTCCTTCCTGTGAAGAAAAAAACGCCCACCCATTGCAATAGCAAAATAAATGCCATTATTCTCGCAAGCGCCTCCTATCAAAAATAATGGCGAATGGGCGAAACGAGACAAAGAAAAAGCCGACATTTTTGCCGACCACTTAGAAGAAACGTTTAAGCCCCTTGACGGTCAAGAGCTAATCGAAGATATGGCCTTAGAGGGGATACCTGACAATTTTAGAATTAAAAGTGTATCACTGGCTGAACTGTGCTATGAAATACAAAAATTTAAACTAAACAAAGCTCCTGGATACGATTTAATTACGGGACAGGTCCTAAAAGAGTTGCCTAGGAAAGCACTTACGATGTTTGTTTATCTCATAAATGCTTTGTTTAGGTTATTATACGTTCCACGACAATCGAAAGTAGCTGAGGTCATAATGGTCCCAAAGCCGGGAAAATCCCCATATGACAAGAAATCGTATAGACCAATATCTCTTTTACCAATTATGTCAAAAGTATTTGAAAAAATTTTACTCAAACGGTTACACCCGATTATCGAAGATCGCCGCTTAATTCCTGATCACCAATTCGGGTTCAGAATTAAACACTCTACAATCGACCAGGTTTATCGAATAACCAATTAAATTGAAAAAGCCCTTGAGGAGTAAAAAATATGCTGTAGCGTTTTTCTCGACGTCTCCCAGGCTTTTGATAAAGTATGCAGGGCCGTCTTTAACCTATTGGAGGCCCTGGGCATATTAGGATAATGGGGCCCCTATGACTTTTACAGAACACTATTTTGTTAGAATAGACAAAGAAAGTAGATAAACAAGTTTAAGTATTTATTTTTATTAACAATCACATGAAACGAATAGATATAAATGTAATATAGTCCACAAAAGCAACTCTTTTAGCATTTACAGGTTAGTGTTTAAAAATCTATGTTATTTGAAGAGGAACCCTTCTAGATTTCAGATGGGCAAAATCGTTAATCACTTCTTCAAAATCTATGCTTTTAAGCATATCAGATTCTATGGACATCAGCGACAAACTGGTTAATCTTTCTTGAAGCATCGTACTTCTCAATTCATTTTTAATTCTTTTTAATTTGGAGAAGGAACGTTCCCCACTGCAGTTAGTTACCATCATGCTTAAAAAGATTCTCAATGCGATTTCTACATTTGGAAATGTGTCTTCAATGTTGTTTTCATTCAAAAGTTGATATATTTTTAATATACAATCCTTATTTTCACTGTCAACAATTTTCAAGTATTCTGTTAAATGCAAACATTCTATTTCTAACTCTTTCTCATTAATATCTTCATAATAAAATTCAGCAAATTCTTTGCAACTTTGTCTCAACTCTTCAGAACTCAGAGTTTCCAAGCAAAAAAATAAATCAAAACGTTTACTGATATTCTTATACGAACTTAATCGCTGTTTTAAATGAACGCTGAGGGTATCAATTATGGGAAGAAAGGTTTCTATTTTAAATTTCTCTCCTCCATTCAGTTGGACTGACGGCGCAGAGCCATCAAAAAAACTCTGGCGAGAACTTCTGCGTTTTATTCTTTGAGATAGGTCCTTGTAGTCAGATTCCGGGTTTCTTTCTTTGGCAGACGATTCGAAGTAATCAAATTTATCCCTGAGATTAATAATAAAACCATCAAGTGAAGTAAACATATTAGTTGCAACGTCCAGTGTTATTGTTTCTTTCTGAAGATAATTACTTATTTTGTCTATTCTTTCCAATATACAGTTCCAAATTTCCGTTAGTATAATATATTGTAGTTTCCCCATTTTTCTGGACAGACTAAGGGCTTCGTCTCTAGTTTCTCGTGCCTGTTCTGTATCTTTTGCGATGGATATCAAAGCTTCTATAACTTGTTCATGACCTTCATGCAAGGCGCTTACTGCATCTGCTCGGGCTGACCATCTGGTTTGTGAAAGACTTTTAACAACTTTTTTTTGAACCTAAATGTTCTGTCAATATATTCCACCGACGAGTAGAGCCCGAAAAAAAATTGTAAACTTTCTGAACCATTTCAAAAAACTTTGTTGCCTCCGATACACACCCAGCAGCATGTACACCTACTTAGTTTAATGAATGTCCCGCACATGGTACAAAAGTGGCAAATTCACATTTCTCCTTGATTCTTACTTGGAGACCAGTATACTTCTCCGACATATTTGAAGCATTGTCGTAGCTTTGTCCTCTGCAATCTTTTATGGGAATATCATGGTTATCTAAAAAATTCAAGATGGTTTCCGCTAAATACCCAGATTTATGCTCTATAATAGGTATAAACTTCAGAAACCTTTCAACAGGAACACTGCCATTCACGTATCGAATTATAAAAGTTAGCTGGTCAACATGGGACAGATCTAATGGAAAAATATTTTGCTAATTTAACCTCATTTATAATTTTCTTTAGAACCTGTTTTCCCATTACGTCATTAAACTCGTTACAAATATTCGCTGATAAATAAGAAATGTTACCTTTTCCAGGATTCCCAAATTTTTTTAAGTGATCTGCTATAAATGGATCGAATTCACTCAATAATTCCACACATCCCAAATAATTTCCATTATTAGGAGATCCTAGGATTTCATTGTCACCGCGAAACGAAAGCCCTCTCGATGCCAAAAATTTTACAACAGCTACAATCCGTTTAAGTACATTTCTCCAATAATCCACTTCTTTTTGATGTTGAGATAACAAGTCAACATCTACTCTACCAACCGCTTTACTTCGTGCTAGATAAGTCATCATAGATTGCCTATGTGCTGGGCTATTTTCATGTGCTAAAATTGTGTGATTAATGTGCTTCCAATCATTACATCCACTCGAAGAGCATAGATTTACATCAGATGGGTTAAACAAAGAGCATGAAAAACAAAATACAGACTTTTTGGATGGCGAGTACAACAACCATTTTCTTTCGACGCTTTCATTGTTCTTCAATTTGCGAATAAATAATGCTTTGTTGAAATACCTTGTTATCGATTTATTACCATCTTTGTAGGCTCTGGATGTATCGGAAAAGTCAGAATCTTTATTTTGAAAATATGCAGATCCCTTACGAATCAATATTTCGCGATTTTTTTCTGTAAAATTTTCGTGAAAATAATCGGCGAGATCGTGTGATATTTCTTCCGGGTTGGAAAACTGTTGTTGTTCTACTGACACAGTTGTAGCTATTTGTGAAATCACCGAATTTGTTGCTCTTTCGTCGCTTTCTTTGTCTTTTCCAAAGCTGGTGGAAATTGTTGAAGATGAGGATGCAGAAATTTCCTCAATTTGTGAACGACACGACTCATCATTTGGAAGATTTTTGATTTGGTTGCTACTTACAGAAGTTCCTCCAGTAGTAGTAGCAAAATATGATGTTAATTTTGGTAACTTTTCAATTACTTCCTTCTGATGTACAGTTTTTTTCCGTTTTTCAGATCCACTAGGATATATGCGTTTCGACATTATACTATAATTCAGCAGGTATTTATTTTTACACCGAAAATAGTCGCTAACACAAAAGGAAACAAGTAAACGATGATTTAATTAAAGAATAGGTACCTCAGAACACAATCAATTAAAACTACAAACACAACAAACGTCACAACACCACATACAAATTCAGGGGAATTCCCGACCGCCGAGTCGTTCACGTTCGGTCACGTTCAACTTGGAGCTTCATGCTTCGTTTCATTCGCTTAATTTAAATGGAGCGAGACACACTTATGACTTATGAGTGTACTACTGATGATATTTCTTTAAAATGTGTGTGCGCTTAGTATACCATTATAATATTTAAATTTATCTAAGCATGCTGCAGTCGCAAAGCCTAACTTTTGGGCGAGAGGAGAATAACTTCGCGCATGTAAAAGCTAGTAAGTTGGTATTGTAGTCAGTAATTTAGGTTCGATTTCTTCGAATTATATAAGTTTTTTGGTAATAAATATTGGTTATCGTTTGGTGATCTGACAGGAACTATTGACTTTGTTGATGTGAGGGGGCCCCTATCGATCGCGGGGCCCTGGGCATTTGCCCAAAGTGCCCACTGGGAAAGAGGGGTCTGAAAGTATGGCTTACGGGATTTAAACATAAGCTAAAATTAGCCTTTCCCAAACAAATATATGAGATATTAACTTCTTATTTAGCAGACAGACTTTTCCGTGTTAAGCACGGAAACGAATATTCCGAATTCAAAGAAATCGCGGCAGGAGTTCCACAAGGAAGCGTCCTGGGTCCGATTTTATTTATAATCTTTACTCGAGATATTCCGCAGGAAGAAGGCACAACTGTAGCGACGTTTGCGGATGATACCGCTATATTGAACGTTAATAATAGGGTTGAATCAGCAACAAGTAAGCTTCAACGGGCTATCAACAGCATTTTTGAGTGGACAAAGACTTGGCGTATTGTCCTTAATGAAACAAAATCTACGCATGTTAATTTTACATACAGAAATGTAACTACGCTACCCATTTTCATAGACTCTGTACAAATTCCGTACGCAAATGCAGGAAATCGCACATAAAAAAGAAACGGGAAGAGCTCGTTATTAAATACAGGGTGGCGCACGAATCGTGCTACAAAAATAAAACGTAATAACTTTTTTTCTGTTTGAGTAATCGGCTTATTTTTTTTTTTATTTTGTAGGTTACTATTTAGATTTATAAAAATGGATGCTTGGAATACGGAGAAAAGAATTTGGATAGTGCAACGGTACCATGCTTTGCAGTCCGTCATTTCCGTCCAAAGGGAATTTAGGCGGGAGTTTGGCGGTAATCCCCCGAGTAGATGGACCATTATGAGGTTTGTAAATATGTTTGCCGAATCTGGAAGCATCGCACGAAGGCCGTACCATCGAGATGCCAATGTTCGGGTTCAGGATACAATCGCAGCAGTAGCATCTGCAATACAGGCCAATCCGAACGTTTCGACCCGAAACTTATCGGGGCAAATTGGAATTAGTAGACGGTCATTACAACGGATACTTCATGACGATTTAAACTTGTTTCCGTACAAAGTCCAAATTACTAGCAAGTTAAACCCTCAGGATTTGCCTGTTCGCCTGGAATTTTGCCAAAAAATGATATCAATGGCCGAAGAAGACAACACATTGATCAATTGTTTGTTCATGTCTGATGAGGCCCATTTTGATCTTAACGGCAATGTAAACAAGCAAAATTGCCGTATATGGAATGAGTCTAATCCAGAAATGATCCATGAGACGGAACTGCACCCAGAACGAGTCACTGTGTGGTGCGCAGTTTCATCAAGGTGTATTGTCGGGCCGTACTTCTTTGAAGAAAACGGTGTAACCGTTACTGTCAATGGGGACCGTTATTTAAAGATGTTGAAGGAGTTTTTTTTTACCCAGAACTGCGCCGAAGACGTATACCATTCAACAGCGTTTGGTTTCAGCAAGATGGAGCAACTGCACATATAGCCAGACCAGTTATGGCGGAGCTAAACAAAAAATTCGCAAACAAATTAATTTCTAGGAACTCCACTCTTCGCTGGCCCCCAAGGTCACCTGACCTGACTGCACCAGATTTCTTTTTATGGGGTTATTTCAAGCAAGAGGTGTATAAAACGAAGCCCAGGAATTTAACTGAATTAAAGCAGTCCATAACGACAATAATTGAGGCGATCCCAACTTCAACTCTTCAGGCCGCAATGAATACTTTTTTGACCAGGTGCCGCATATGCGTGGGACAGCGTGGAGGTCATTTGCGGTCTATAATCTTTAAAAACAACTAACTATTTAAAATAAAATTTAATTTTCTAACCAATAAAAAAAAAATAAATGAAATACATCGATTAAAAAAAAAGTTATTTGAATTTCTTATTGTAGCACAATTGGTGCGCCACCCAATCAAATGCATTGGCTGCTTGGTCGGTTTTCCAAGCTCAGCATGCAAAACAAGCAGCTTTTATACAAGCATGTTCTGAAACCTGTTTGGACTGGTATTTGTATGGTATACAACTTTGGGGTTGTACCAAAGCAAATAACATCAAAATTTTACAAACTTTTCAAAACAAAGTGCTAAGAAGAATTGTAAACGCCCCGTGGTATATCAGAAATAGTGATATCCACAGAGATTTTGATACAAATTTAGTGCGCCGGCTTCAACGGATAAAACCATTTGAATTAGCGCAATAACATTTAACAGCGTGTTTTTGGCGGTACAACCAGGTGCCTCCGATGGGAAGCTGCCTGGTAAATGCGAATATAAATTATTAAATCTAAACTACTAGACAGGAAATAACCTAGTTGTAGTAAAGGGTGATTTTTTAGCTGGTTTGGTTTTGGTTTGGTTTTGACAGCTGACGTGTGTTTAGTACCTTGTGTCACTGTCAAACAGCTTCAGTTTGGTTTGCAATTTAACCATGGATCGTCTTACAAATGAACAACGCTTGCAAATTATTGAATTTTACTATCAAAATTCGTGCTCGGTTCGAAATGTTCATCGCGCGCTGCTTCCATTTTATGATCGGCATTCTCGACCTTCTGAGCAGTCTATTCGGAAGATTGTGACCAAATTTCGCACCAAATTTACTTTGTTGGACATTAAACCACCAACACGTTACGTACTGTGCGTATTGAAGAAAATATTGCGGCCGTATCAGCTAGTGTGACAGAAGACCGCGAAATGTCGATTCGGCGCCGTTCCCAGCAGTTAGGCCTTTGTTACAGCACTACGTGGAAAATTTTGCGGAAGGATTTGGGCGTAAAGCCTTTTAAGATACAGCTGGTGCAAGAACTAAAGCCAGCCGACCTACCACAACGCCGAATTTTTGGTGAATGGGCTCTTGGAAAGCTGGCCGAGGATCCGCTTTTTTATCGAAAATTGTGTTCAGCGATGAGGCTCATTTTTGGTTGAATGGGTACGTAAATAAGCAAAGTTGCCGCATTTGGAGTGAAGATCAGCCAGAAGCATTGCAACAGCTACCAATGCATCCCGAAAAAGCCACTGTTTGGTGCGGTTTATGGGCCGGCGGCATTATTGGGCCATATTTCTTCAAAGATGATGCGAATCGCAGCGTTACTGTCAATGGTGAACGCTACCGAGCGATGATAAAAAACTTTTTTTTGCCCGAAATGGAAGTTCTTGACTTGCATGATATGTGGTTTCAACAAGACGGTGCCACATGCCACACAGCACGCGAAACAATGGCGCAATTGCGAGGCGAGTTTGGTGAACAGTTAATTTCACGTTTCGGGCCGGTCAATTGGCCGCCTAGATCGTGCGATTTGACACCATTAGATTATTTTTTGTGGGGGTATGCCAAGGCTAATGTGTATAGGGACAAGCCCGCTTCGATTGACGCACTGGAAGCCAACATCCATGCATTCATTCGTGAGATACCGGCCGATATGTGTGAAAGAGTATGCCAAAATTGGACTCAGCGGATGGGCTACCTGAGACGCAGCCGCGGTCAACATTTGCATGAAATTATCTTTAAACATTAAATTGCAAGGTTCAAGCTATCGATTCAAATAAATATTTCATTCATTTTTTCGAATTTTTTGTGTTTTTTTTTAAAAAAAGTTCTAAACCTCTTAAAAAATCACCATTTAGTATAAAAGTATTTTGTAGAGAGGTGTTTTTAGTCAGTAAGAATCTCACACTATTATGAGCACGACCGGTCGGTCCTCTCTTTTCTCTCTTTTTCACCTACCATCGGAAAAAAAAAAATATCCTTTTATTTTCATACGAAACACACAAGTCCATGTAATCGAATGGAAATTGTAATTTTATTTTATTTACAAATTTGCAAATGTTTGGTTATGTAAGGTAGGTAGGTAGATAGGTTAGGTACACCTCCCAGGCACAACGTTGATCTAATAGCAAAACTGCAGTCACACAAAATCAAAATCATCATATTACGCCACTGATTTTGATTTTTTGTCTACAGATTGTCTAGCATCCTCACATCAGCGACATAAGTTGCGCGTTGTCTCTTCGCTATGAATATACGAGGTCGAGCTCCTTTCGATAGAATATTTTCTGTCGTTGCCGACTTGTCGGTCTTTAGGATGAGGACAACGACGACGACGATGTCAGTGATAGTGAATGCTGGCGCGAACAATAAGTTGTGGTGGGGTGTTTGGTTTTTGTGCACGAAAATTGCACTTTATTTTAAATTTGCCGGCTTCTTCTAGGAAAAACAATTTCCAACTTTTGTATCTATCCTGAAGTTATTTTCTGTACAAACACACACACAGCAGCTGTATTAGGTTACTTGAGACTTGGTTTGGATTTTCAACTGGAAGCTTGGAACAAACAACCATTTCAGAATGTGATGTTCGCATTTGATGTGCGGAACGATACGAACGGGTTAAACAAGAAATGTTGAGCCAAATTGATATTTTATACGATTATTCTTTGTGGATGTGAAATATTGCTTGTTGGCTGAAACATGGAGCAGCTCGAAGGACCGGGCGCTAGGTACAGGCAGACGTATAATGTATATTATTGTGAAGATGAAAGGTTGCCGCATGTTTTATTATTATATAGAGATGGAGGGAGGATTGTATGTAATATTTGAAAGTGATGAGCTTCTGGTTATTATATTGGTTTTCTATTTTTACTCCCACATTTGTATGGAGAAACGTAATAAGGCATCCAGAAAGTGTGTACCATTAAGTGATAACGGCATAAATATGCTCCATGATGATATGTTTTATATTTTAGGATGCTGTTTCCTTGGAAAACCAATTTCAGGAGCACAATGGATGGCAAATTGACGTTGCTACAATGTCCCTAACTAGATTCAAATATGAATTCTGTACGTAATTGAATACCATCTTAGCCCGAATGGGTAGAGTTTTGGGGATAGGAACATTGTTTTGCTGAACCACTAAAATTCAAAACATCCCATCTTTGTGAATCACTCTAGCGCTGTTAGCGTGTAATAATCGTCCAAAACTATACTATATGTACATGTGTAGCGACCCGAAATTCATTCAAGTCCACACATGTCATAGATAGGGTTAACTTCAAGAAGCCGATTAAACCTTTGTCCGAAGTTCAGAACCCACAGAGCCGCATATTCAAAAATCATAGAAATCGTATTAATTTAATTTTAAATTCATTTTTATTAATCTTTTCAATAAAACTGACATACTAGACAAAAATGATTAAATCTAAATTAAAATTATTGTGTTTTTTACAACTAGCTTACTGGTCCTCAGGCGGACCAGTATCATTTTTATTTCATTGTTAAGAAAAATATTTAAAAACTTAAATATATTATTTTTTATTTTATATAAAACTAAAACTAGACTTACATCAATGAAAAAGAAAAAGAATAAATATTTACAGGAGAAACTTAAGACTACCTATTCTACTTAACTAATAATATTTAAAAGTATAATAAATAAAAATATAAACAGGATGGTGAGCACTCGTTGCGTATTCACCGAGTGGTCACCATCCCGATTGCGTTCTGGAAGACCAATTGTCGCCAACACAGAAACATGCGGGACCTTAAGTTGACCGATGCCGTTAAGCATCAATCAACTCTCAGAAACAGCATACCAAGCTGATGAATCGGTTGCTCGCAGAAAGCCCCTAGCTTATTTAGATAACTTAAAAAAAACTAAATTAAAATTAAGAGGAGCTACCCTAAGGCAACTTCCGCAAGCCACCAAAATTTGGCGAATTGTGTCTCAGTATCTATACGATCCCTCTCGCATTAGCGACGTCCCCGTCGTGGATGAGCCGCTTGTTAGTCGCGCTGCGGTAGCGGTGGTACAATACCGGGATACCATCCCTCGTCTGTACCAGCCCATTTTGATCAATATGGAGAAAGCCTCTGGCGGAACAAAGCCAGAGCGGAGCGTTCTCTCTTCATTGGGGTAGTATGCTCCGAAGATCAGGCTATTATCCTTGGTCATCGCCCTCGCTACGTGCCTTCGAGTCACCTTAATGAGGAAATTGGCAATCCTATTCAAGTGAGTCTCATTCATGCAGGTGTTCGAAACAACCCGACACATGACCTAAGACATTGTCTGTCGAAAACTCGAATCCTCTCCATATACGACGGCGCTATATTGAATCACAATGGACAGCCATAAGCGATGATGGGCCTTATTAAAGGGCCTTAACTCTAGAAGCAAGTTGATTGCTATGAAACAGTCTTCTTGTCAGAGTAAAAGCCTTCTTAAAAAGCCTTCTGTTTATTAAAATACAGATACTGGTCAAGCCAGATTCCAAGATACCTGACCAAGTTTCTCACCGCCAATGCCTGCCCATTCTGTCCGATAATGGCTAATTTTTTCCAGTTTTTTCTGGTATCCCTAGTGGCATTAGCCAATGGGGTTCTGAACAGAATTGTTTCCGTCTTCTAAAAGTTGATTTTCAACTTCCAGTCGTCGCAATACCCTTTGATTTGTTCGAAGTCACGCTGCAGAATGATGTTGATGACCTCGATCTTAGAACCTGATCTGTATGCGACCAAATCGTCGGCATACGCTATAGCATGACTTAGTGAACGTACCAGATCACACTCGTGTAAATATTAAACAGAATCGGAGAATTTACCCCACCCTGTTGCAAACCGTTTTTAATGTGAAAGACTCTGCTCGAAGTTACGTTGCCACATTTGACCACGAACTTCTTCTTCCATAAGCATGTTATAAATTATATATAGCAAGGGTTTGTGCATTCCCAGTCTGATCAACTTGTAGTCATGCCTCGCCCTAAAACCAAACTGGTTGTCCGGGATTATTTTATTGTCCTCTACCCACTTCAACAGAGCTCTATTGACAACTTTTTCAAATGCCTTGCTAATATTCGGAAGTAAACTAATTGACCGAAGATTAGCAGGGTTAGTAACTATCCTTTCCCTTTTTCGGGATTGGATGTACTACCGCCATTTTCTAATGCGCTGGTGACAGTGTGGTGAATATATCCACAGCCTCTAGGGGCCGATTTTTGTTCTTTAGAGAATCAAAGATCTCCAACGGATCATCTATCGACACGAACAAATGAGATGTTTCTCGCCTAATGGCGACAACAGCATTCGCATGGTTTTCATCACCGAAAACAGTAAAACTGTTATTCTCAGATCGCCAATTCTCGAGTTCAGTGCGCAAATAAAACTGACTCACTAAAGCCACATTTTCAATGTCGTGAAACAGGATTGTTCACCGTATACACAGCCTCGAAACAAGTTCCCAGCAAGTCAACTTTGATCTTGGGGATCTTCGACCACGAAAAAACCATCGGTCGAAGCAACACTTTCCGGACTTATGCCAGCAGTCATTAATGTCTGTCGATTTTCTGTTGTCTGGGAGATTCGAACAGTTGAATAGTCTATTTATCTGTGGGAACATATTCGGACTACTGGTTTTTATAGCCCCAATTTTATTGCCCCAAAACAGACTTACAGAATTTCTGTAATTTTGTTTTATCAACTGTTTCAGGATTCGGATCTCTGAATTCAGTGTCCTTATCTCCGGTTCGTTGCGGTCAGTAAACTGTCTATGAAGCTGTTTAAGCCTAGAGATAGAAATCGTATTCCTTAAAAGTACGAGACTCTTTTGAATAGTTCTCCCTAAGTTTTCAAAATCAATATATATATCCGTGATGTTATTGAACGTGTCGAAAGTATACTGCTCAAATTTGAAAAAGGGTGGAGGAAACTTAAGCACTTAATTTATGACGTAGATATGTCAAACATCTCGGAATCTCGGCTCGGATAATTTTTAAAAATCATCATTCTCAAATATTAGTTTTTTAATGCACTTTTGTATATTCTTTTGAATTCTTTTCAAAACTTCGCTCACAAAACTTTCCATATTGATACAAACTCACGGCGCAATCCTTTACTCAGAACTTCTGACGTTCATATCGAGTCAAGTTAAAACCTGGATTTAGATAAAGGGTCCGCCATCTAACGTTTTTTTTTTTTCAACTAGTGCTTATTTCGCGAATGGTAACACTTAGCTCATGTCTGATTTGACAGATAATTAGTTTTATCCTTCCGCTGAACGAATATGTTTGTGTATACGCTTGAACAACGCTCGGAAATATTGCGACATTACTCTGAAAATCATGGTAATGTTGAAGAATGTGTGCGAAAATTGCGTACGGATTTTGGAGGAAGAGAAGCACCGTCAGCTCCGTATGTTCGTTATCTTGTGAAAAAAGTGATAGAAACTGGCATCCTCATCGATCAACCAAAGCGTGAAAAGCCAAAAACAGTGCGTACACCCGAAAAAATTGCTGCTGTGGCAGAAAGTGTGCGTGAAGCGCCATCAACATCAATTCACCGTCGTTCTCAACAATTGAACATTTCGGAGACATCATTGAGACGAATTTTGCATAAAGACCTTGGTATGACGCCATACAAAGTCCAACTTCTTCAGGAGTTGAAGCCAACTGACCATCCAATGCGTTTTCGCTTCGCTAAGTGGGCCTGCGATCGATTTAGAGAAGATGCCGGTTTTGCCAAAAAAATCATCTTTTCAAATGAAGCTCATTTTGATCTTGGCGGGTATGTAAACGAGCAAAATTGTCGCATTTGGGGCACAGAAAACCCGCACGAATTGAAAAGCCGATATACCCAAAACGAGTTACCAGAGGCATAATTGGGCCATTTTTCTTCGAAAATGAGCAAGGAGTGGCTGTTACAGTCAATCGGGCCATGTTGAACGAATTTTTGTTCACAAAAATTGACGAGGAGGATATTGGCAACATTTGGTTTCAACAGGACGGCGCTACGTGCCACACAGCCGAAGCTATACTCGATGTTTTGCGTCCTGTTTTTGAAGATCGCATTATCAGCCGCAGAGCTGATGTCGTTTGGCCACCGTTGGACTATTATTTGTGGGGTGCCGTAAAAGATAAGTATTACGCCGACATGCCAGAGACAATTGACGCTTTAAAGGACAATATTTGTGAAGCCATTGGTGAAATACAGCTGCACACAATCGATAATGTGCTTAAAAATTGTACCGATCGTGTAGGCTACTGCATGGCCAGCCGAGGCAGCCATTTAAATGAAATTATTTTCCATTATTAACCAGAAGAAGTTTTCTTAAAAATAAAACTTTTTGCTGTGTTTGTTTTAATATTCGGTCCATGAGGAAAAATTGGAACATTTTTCTTGCAGAAATAGAACATGTTTTAAGCTATATAGATCTTATTATCTTAAACGAAATTAATATAAAAAAGAAGGAAAATGAATTATATTATATAGATGGTTTCGAACCAGAATTTCTTAACCGAAAAAATTCCAGAGGAGGGGGAATAGCATTATTTATAAAAAACAATATTAAATATGAAAGATTCGAAACAAATACCGTGTCTTATGAAAGTATAGACATAGAAATAATAGAAAAAACTACAACAAAGCACATTCATGCGATCTACAGACCACCGAAACGAAATATAGGAGACTTCATAAAAGAACTTGAGGGGAATATTCAGGTTAGAAACGAGCTTATAGTTTTGGGAGATATGAATTTAAACTTACATAATATAAGTGACTCACAGGTAATTGGATACATGGAAATGATGGCAACAAAGGGATTAACAAACGTTATAAAACAAAGTACTCGTGTAGTTCCGGGCACAAACATTGCCACACTAATTGATCACTTATATGTCAGCATTACAAACAGCGAAATTATGTCAGCGGTCATTGAAACAGACATATCAGATCACTACGCACTGATGTATGCCACACTGAAGGATACCGGCAATGAAGGTGTACAAGAAGTGCGCGGACGAATCGACCAACAGAGGGTTAATCTTCTGATTGAACAGACTGACTGGCAGCAACGCTGTGAGGAAACCAACCTAGGGTGCCTTTATAGCAAACTTGTAGATGAAATTAACCACATATATACACAATCAACAAATACAAGCAAATACAAAAAGAAACGTCAGTACAAACCTTGGATCACCTCCGATATGGTCCAAATGTGCAAAAGAAGAGACGAATTGTATAGAAGGTGGAAGAACAATCCGCGAAATCAAGATTTCCAAAGTGAATATAAGCACTATCGAAACTTTGTAAGTAAAAAAATATTATTTGGTAAATCGAGCTACTACAGGACACAATTTATAAATTCAAAGAACGATCCCAGGAAAACGTGGAATGTTGTCAACGAAGTTCTTGGGAGGAGGAAAAAGTCGATAGATGACATAATTATCAACAACTTTGATGGGAAAAAGGAGCTAGTGACAATTGTGAATGAGTTTGCCGAGCACTTCACAACACAAGTACCAAGAATTTTGCACATCTGTAACGTAATTACATCCAAACATCAAAAACGGAATATTGTCCACTCTATGTTCCTCAAGGAAGCAAGTGAAGAGGAAGTGTTTAGCATGTTGTGTTGTCTAAAACCGAATAAAGGTCCTGGAGCAGACAATATTAGACAAATTGACCTGAAATGTAACGCTCTAACTCTGACTCCGATTGTGAAGCAAATCATTAATAAAAGTTTTGATCAGGGTTTCATACCAAAGGCGCTTAAAACAGCAATTCTACGGCCTATTTACAAAGGAGGAGTTAAGACAGAAATTGTAAACTACAGACCAATTTCGATCTTGCCTGTGATCGAAAAATGTATGGAGGAGATTTTTGTTGATCGCTTAAAGAAATTTATAAGTAAACACAATGTTTTGCAACCAAACCAATATGCTTTTCAAAAAGGCAAGACTACTGGGAGACTATTGGGAGAGATGTCGAACGTTATTACCACCGGCTTGAATAAAAACCACCACGTACTAGTTATGTTTGTGGATTTCAGTAAAGCCTTTGACACGCTGGTGCACGACAAGCTGCTAGATTGCCTAAGTCAGATCGGAATTAGAGGAAAGGTAGAAAAGTGGCTAAATAACTATAGGGTGAAGATTGCAAACATAGTCAGCGAGGAGAAGAAGAGCATCTATGGCGTTCCACAAGGGTCCAAACTGGGCCCTATATTGTTTGTTCTGTTCACAAACGAACTTCTTCGTGTTTTTGAGCAATCGACTGCATTTGCATACGCAGATGACATTGCTATAGTGGTCAAACATCAACAACTCGAAACGGCGATTGCAATAATGCAGAAGGAATTCGACAAAGTGTCAAGATGGTGCCACGATCACAACTTGGTGATAAACTCGGAGAAGACAAAGCTGATGCACATACGCACACCGAATCAAAGAACGGCAGATATAAATATCTTTCATCAAAATGAAAGCTGTCCAACCACACATAGGAGCGAAGCAATTGAGGTCGTCACATCAATCAAGTATTTAGGTATAATCATCGATGAGCATTTCATTTGGCACGAACACATTCAGCGTTTGCGTTTGCAGTTAAAAAGTGCTGTTTTTGCGATGGTTTATCTGAAAAAGTACACAACAACAGATGCCCAAAGGCAAGTGTACTACTCACTGGCTGAATCGAGAATTCGGTACGGCATTTTGGCTTGGGGAAATGCATCGAAAACGCACTTGGACAAAATACATAACCTCCAACGACGTCTGGTAAAAATTATAGAAAATAACAATAACCCATTTCAATTTCTAGACGTCAAGAGAATATTTAAGATGTACTACAATGACTCACGTTTTAAACAACCCATTCGTCATAATCAGAACACTAGAAGACGTGCACAACAACTTCTCGAAATACCGGGAGTATTTAACAAATATGGACGAAGACAATTAGCTCACAGTATTCCAACATTGATGAACTCACTACCAGCTAACCTAAAAAATATAGTTAATTTCAAAAAACGCAAAAAAGATCTTAAAGTATATTTCCTTAACTCTAATTAATTTTTTGTTTTAAATAATCAATACTTTAACATACAATTTTAGATTTTTAAAACAGTATTAACATTTAAACTCAACTTTTATTGTAATACTTCCAAACATGAAAATATTTGAAACGCAATCACCTGCAGATAAGCCTTGAGCTTCGCAGGTAACATATTTATTTATAACGTTTTTAAAGAAAGAAATAAAGAATAAATAAATAAATAATAATAAAGTAAGAATGGCGGAACGGAACTGGATATAGCCAGTCGAATATTCAAGGCAAAATCGACATTTGGGATGCTATCCACAATTAGGTTAAACACGAAGCTATTTTGAGAGAGTGACCACTAATATCACGAAGAAGCTGCAAACGTTCGTTAACAGGTGCCGACGCAACATCTTAAGGATTTTCTGGCCGAGCCTTATCTCAAACGAACAGCTTAAGAAGCACGGCAATTTGGAAAGAGTTGGGGAGAACTGAGGCATATTGCCAGAAATCGCACTGAATGTGGCGTTGGAGTTGTAGGGGGTCCAAGAACCACACGGGGATGCAAGCGCAACTTCTTGTCAAAATTTGTTGCTGGTTTGAAAAAGTTCATATGAGCTATTAAATGCGGTCTCGACGTTATCGTAAGTTTATTATTATCGCAGATCCACAAATTTTTTCATTCATATATAACCGTGTAGTGCAAAAGTTGCGCAGTTTAAGGTTAAGATTAAAGCTTGTCTCTTTGTCAGTGCAAACATTCAGTTCTGACTTACGATTCACAAGAAATCAAATTGATTTGATGATCTGACTATCATAACGCTGGCACCGGCTTCATAAGAACCTACGGTTTTGTATGTTCCGACGTGTACGTCAGAGCAGTTGTTCGTCTTAAAACGCATCCACTGTAACCCTAGGTTAAGCAATATCCCGTCATCTTTCATTGGATTTGAAGTCTTTAATTCTCAGATATAGCCCCCATAAGCCCCGAAACGTTCAAGTGCTAAAGACAGCGGGCCTAATAATAACCAAAACTGAAAATAAAACAATAAAACTAAAAAACTACAATACTAGTGTCATTTGCTCTCCGCTATTGTACTCTTCCCTCAACGAACGAGGAAGCACGGACAATCGGCGTTATTACAACTTAACGAAATATGTAAGGCGATCACTTAATGAACTCGTATTTTATAAAGATTTTTGTTGCGCGACTTTCACGACTGTTTTCAATCAAACTTTCAAACGTTGGAAAATGAAGTTGGTAAATGAGCTCGGTGGCAGCTTAAAGACGAACAAAGCAATCAGCCATCGACATGACATACCATTAACTGACTGTTAGAACTGTGAATAACAAACCCCATCGCAGTATGATTTGACTTAGCAAAACACCTTCAATTTCTGTTCATTTTGTGGCTTGGCTCAAAAAATTACATGAATCTTAAAATTTTGTAGGAATCGGAATTGTAGATTATGCTTAAAGTTTTTCCTGTCTTTTAAACATAATTCTTTCCTTTCAACTTTCCACTCACTCACGTTGGTATCGAGAGCTTAAAGTTGAAAATGGGATCTGGTACCGCCCGAACTTATATGGGTCGATCGGCCAGGACGAAGCCACACTGGTTTACACCCATTTTCGTCTTTACAAAACAATTTGAGGCGTTCACACGGAATATGAATCCGAAGGTACATTCATCGGGTCAAAATTAGTTTTGGCTACCAAAACGGTTCCGGAAACTACCATAGGTACGGACTTGGACTTAAGATCAGGCAACCTATTTTATACTTCGAGTCAATAGTTCTTGAAATGAGTTCCCGATTCGCCCTATCACTCTCTCCTTACATAATGCCTGTTTGGAAGTTTTGGCAAATGCTTCTTCAATATATTTGCTGCGTTTCAGTCAAAAGAATTTCTTCTGTGTTCCGAAGGGCTTGCGTTCTGGTGCTCTTCTGGTACAATATTTCTGCCAAGGCTTACGATTTTTTGTCCCTTGCCGGTTGCGCCTTCTCTTCGTTGGACAATGGACATCTGAACAGAAAGTGGTTATAGTAGATGGAAAGCCTTCAAGAAGTGGGCAGTGGTTAAAGATGATGATGGATGATAGTGGTACTTATTGGTGGCACCCTGCCCTGTGCTACCTTTCAACGTACATTGCAACCTACTGCAAAATTGTTTAGTTACTATCCGAATCTAAATGCGTCTTACTTATAACAAGTCGGGACGTAGAGCCTGGAGAGCCATCAGCATCTGGCCTTGACCTCAGGTCAGTAAAAGATAAACCATTTTCGGTGTGTAAAGGCCGCCGTTAACATGTAAAGAGTACAGTTTAGTACCCCGACATGGAAATACAAATATTTTTTAGTTACTCTAAATACCTGTCTTTTTCCTAATCATTACTAAAAATGTAATAACTAACATCGTTACTATTTGCTTTTATATTTATATATCTTTTAGTACTCAGAGAGAAGGTCGACATCATCAGCCTACGTCAATTTAAACATCAAGCTTACAATGGACCACTTTGTGTTCATAGTTTTTAATGACCTTCCGTGGGATGGCGTAGATTAAACGTTAATGAACTTACACTTAATTCTCATGTATCTTATATCAAATATTTTTTAAATCCACATCCACAAATAACAGCAGGCACTGTTTCTATTCACTGTTTTCAACCATTTTATTACACGTCCTTTACCTGTCTATTCAATCATATTCTCTGAATACCATGACATGACATTGCGCTAGACTGAAGTAAATTTCAACAAATTATTTGCGGACTTGAGAGATTTAGCCTTTTATTTAACTTTCGCTTAAGACTACCTACATAAGTATACTAAAGAGAAAGTTATTGCAATCGTGCTTAAGTTTGCAACTCAAACTTTAAACGAGGTAAGATTTTGCGATTGGTCCAAAAACTGCGTAGGTCGTTGTTGATGACTAGAGTCATGGGGTGACAAAATTCATTTGTTAGACCGTCAGCATAGAGAGCTATCAAGAACTATAGAATATTTGAGGTCCTAAATGGTTAACTTGTGGAAAACTAAATATAATTAAATAGGGGGTCAACATGATGAATATAAAGCTCACACGGACCACTGGCATATCGACCGAAGGTGTAGGGAAAGAAAGACTGTGTTTCACCTACTGTGCGGATGTTACGCTGTAGCTTTTACGACCTCTAAGAGGTGTCAGGCAATAGTTTCAAAAATATAATTGATTTGCTCAATACCACAGGGGCTAGTGCTTAAACTTGTGGTTTCAAAACAGCGTTTCTGAGGAGGAGTTGGAAACCTGGTCACTTTACCTACTGAAATCACATCCGGATATCTTGAGATAAGCTTTTAAATACGCTTTGCAATACTAAAATTAACAAAATGCTAATAATTTTCGGGATCTCGGAGTCTGTCAAAGGGTTCAAGCAGTACTTCCCTCACTGATAAAAATCGTTCCCTTCTGTAAGAATATAAAAACTTCTTGCTGCAATCGTTTGGCAACATTTTTAATTTTCGGAACTTTTCCGTTTCTTAAACTTTTGTGTCCGTCTTTTTCATCACTTTGAAGGGGTCACTTGGGTCACTTTGTAAAGTTGTGATAAAATGGCACGTTGCGGATAGAAGATTTTTTATCTGGAACTACTTCATTTTGATTGTTTCTGGACGGAAGCTGACGAATTCTAAAGATGGAAATGAAGTTTTCATTGACAGTTCCAGTTAGGTCGAACATGTTATATATGTACCTATACGAGATGCTTCGACATATTTGAGACCCAGGTCTATAGCTATCTCCAACCATAAGGTAGCCAAGGTATTGGAAAAGAGTTGGTTGCCGATGACCCTCAATTAAATTGCCTTAGGATCAAAACCAGGGCCTTACCCTCCATGTTGGGCATTTCGCCGCCATTGTAACTATGAGAGAGACAGAGAGATGGCGTCGAATACCGTCATATTTTTAAAGAGGTAGCCGAAACCATTCTAGGTTACCATCCACTCCAACGAAACACATCTGAACTCTTCCATTCATGCACCGGATTTTGGGAAGGTAATGCGCTATCATGTGCCTTCATCAATCCTATTCTATAGCAGGTATCAACCCGGAAGGCACAATCTTCAACAGATCAGTCCAGCTACTGGGGTATGCGGACGATATTGACATCATCGGTCGCTCCTAGCGTGCCGTAATAGAGGCTTTCACAGACAAAACAAGTTGCCCCTGAATTAAATGAGGACAAGACTAAATATATAAATAATATCAACAAACAAACAAGCATCTATCCACCGACTTGGACTCTTGATAGCAGCTAGTTCGATGTAGTTAAGGAGTTCATCTCCACCTCAGTGTACACATAAACTATACGAACAAACTCTTAATGGTAAGGGTAGGATGGGATAGGTCGAAGTGGCAGTCGGTGAGACCAACTCACTTAGACCAAAAATACGTCAGTTGTGATACCACATGGATCTAAACTTTTACTGCTCTACTCGGATATAGCGAAAGAGATCTTTAACGTCAGTAGTTGACAGATCTTCAAGATTGTCATGAAAGAAAGCACCTAGGTGGACCATACGTTTCTGGGAGAGAGTAGGACCAGTGCAAGGAAGGTGTAGGATTGTCTCCTCTACACAAGTTGTGCCACTTGTCCACCTAAAGTTAGTTTTCTCAATTGCTTCTAATTTCATCATTAATTTGCATGTGGCAATTGGAATGCCTAAGGAACCTCAAGTAAAATATCAGGCAATGTGATTCCGTGCTTTGCAAGTTCGTTGGCCTTCCCCAACCAAAGGTGAATCTTGAATTATTTCGATATCTCCTTAAGAGAGGATCGGCATTCTAGGGCTTGGAGGAACTGAGAATTTGGAGGAACAGAGTCTAGCGATTTTAAGGCCACTTGCCTGCCACAGAAGATTCGGATACCTCTAGCGTATATCACGTTTCTTTTCGATGTAGAAGTGGATCGATTCATCTTCCGTGTGATCACTTTCGTCCCCGAATGATCTGGATGGTATAGTGACTGAGGCTGAGGTGTGGTACAATCTATGTTTCTAGGAAGGGTCTTAAATAGATTAAGAATAGCAAAGCGGCCAAATTCTTTCTCGGTCCACTGGGTTGTTGCTTGGAGGCAAATAGCCGAGTTAGCAGCTAATCTATGTCGAGTGCTGCCGAGGAAGTAGTACGAAGTTCACCACTCTTGCATAAACAAGCTGACCGCTGAACTTTGGTGAGTTTGTCGCGATTTGTCGTAATGTATAAGGCCGTCCACCAGATTACGTACATGAGTATAGGTCCTACAACCGAGATATATAGCCACAGAGTAAAGCGGGGTTGGAGACGCAATCTATGCTGCTTTCCTAACGCTTTCTTGTATATTAGGTTTCCAGCTTCGTCAGAGAAGACAAGGCTGGTACCTTTAATAATGAAAGGTAAAGAGCGGTTTTGTGGGGGTTAACTCCCAGCCCGGAACGGTCTGTCCAGCTGGTAAGCTAGTTCAGAGCATTATTTTAATGTATGGAGATGCTTTCCTGATCACTCTACTTCCCTCCTCTGCTAGACGTATAAGCAGCTCGTTCACCACTAAGTTCCAGGAAAGGCGTCATAGGACCCTGCGGAGTTCCGCTACAGGCAGATCTTCTCTTAATGGAGATGCGGCGAAGAATTTCCATAGGAAACCGCTGCTTTTGGCGAAGAACAGAACTCCGTACTCGAAGAAGAAGAACAAAATGCATGCTCTACAAAAATGGGGAATGGGGCGAAGATGGCGAATGGAGCAAAAGGTATGATCAATCTCGGCCATATCGAGCGAATGGACAATAATGTTCTAGCCAAGAGGATCTTCGAATATCGCCCCCAATACCGCCTCCGTCTGCCAAGCCCAAGCCATCGCGGATGCTACCGAGCTTGACCATGATCGCAGCAAGTGGAACGAAAATGCACAGGTCAGGAGAGTTAGAAAGTAAAACAATTATACATCTCAAGGAAAGCAGAAAAGTCTCCACCGACTCAGTCGTCCACTTTATTTCATCTCGAATAGTCTTCTTCGTAGAGATACAATTACACACATCGTCATACATGCCAAGTCAAGTTTTTATTCACTTTATTTTTACGGCAACGCTATTAAGTCCTTAACAAACGACATGCTCTCCTTCAATCTGTGGCTTCTCTCCTTTGAGCATCATCGCATCGCATTTTCATTGAAATTTAATCCTCATTTCTGTGTACAAAGAAAGAAGATTTTTTTTTTGTTTTGTTTAATCCCTGCCCTTTCTCTTGCCGTCTTTTGTGCCCTTCATACTTATTGACTCAGTTATATAAAAGAGGTCTTAGATACGTATAGTCTACACTTGAAATAAAAAAGGAGCGTCGCGAAATAATAAATGACTGGCAAAAGTTTTTAAATCATCAGTATAACTGTATAAACAGTCAAAAGCTAAAAATGTGATATTAAATGCCCGGGCTCCGTCTGAAGTATCTTGTCCACTTATCTTAGTATATAAGTATCTTTCGAGACGTTAGCTAGGTATAGGTACCTATCCTGGTTGCATCCTTGTTTTTCCATTGAAAATTACTTTTCTTGTTTGTGTTGAATGCTTTGGGAAATGGGGTTTTTTTTTTTGTAACGCTCCGAAGTCATGATGCTTTGCCGCCGACAATGATGCGGTTAATGTAAAACTTAAAGACTAGGTAGGCGCTTTAAAGCCTAAGAAGGACTGCGTGAAAAACATCTGAGATAAGCTGTTTAGGGGGATACACTTTTTCGTGTGCTTGTCTTTGGCACTAGGTAATTGCTACATCATGAAGTTATCTTCGCACTTGAATCATTTATAGCCTCATCATGCCTATTATGTGGGGTAACCATTGCTCAGCGGTTATTGTTGTCACACACATAGAGAATAAGAAAGTCAAAAAAATCAAAGGACATTCCATGACTTGAAAATATGTGGCCCTTCCATTGTTCCAAGTCTTCTGACTTTCTGTGCGCATTCCCCACCCAGAGTTGCTGCAACAAAGGACAATAAATTTAGCATAAGGCATGAGTTGGGCCCTCGCAATGTGTTACATTTAGCTTCGTAGCATTTATTCTCTTTTATTTCCGTTTTCCGTTTTCAATTTGTATTTTCTTTTTCATTTCTCATCGACTTGAGTCGTTCGTACGCCTCCGCATATGTGCTGGGTTCCTGTATATGCCATTTACATAGTCTACATGTGAGTGTCAATAAATTTATATAGGTATCAAAAATTCAACAACAAAAAAAAAACAACAGCCTTCATTTTTGTGAACTTTTTTTGGCGGGCGAACGACGGAGGAGGAGGATGTGAATTGTATCCGGTTCTCCTTATTTATCCTTTTATTTTTTGGTAGGAACATACCTACCTACCATATCTGCAACTTTTCACTGTGTTGCACATATCGTATCGTATCGTATCGTATCAAGCCGTCTCGGCGCGTCGGCCCGCGCACAACAGTGTGAAAAGTGAAACATCGTTGAAGAGATAATTTAAAATTTTACTGCCACTGAAGTTCGGTGGAATTAATTCAGTAGCTCAGCGTGGTTGTACTGTTCCGCCCGCTATCTTTTATCCTGTTTTGTGTTTTGTGTTGCTTTCCTTTCCTTATTCTGTGCTTAACTGGAACATTTTTATTGGACTATAAATTGCAGGACCCATATGTTTTGTGGATTTATGTGAAGCTGGTGATATCTGAGGGATATCTCAGCCAGGACGAGAATTTGTGGTGTGCGTGTTTTTGATAGCTGTCAGTTGATTGTCGGAGCTTGGAGTTTTTTTTTTCCGGAAATTGACCATTTCATCGGTTGCCAAGGGGAGTTTATGGAACGAGATAGAAAGGAAGAGATTTCAGCGGAGTGAAAAGAGCAAAAACGTGATTAATCCAAATTGAATTGTAAAGAATGACTGATTCTGGGTTGGGATTTGAACTTCTTGCACTAACTGATGATAGTATTTAAAAACAGAGCGTTGCAAGTCATAACACACTCGCGTTCGACGGCTTGGACAGGATTCTTGGTAATTAAAAACGTGCAAATCTGGGAGTAAAAAAATGATCCCATTGGAAAAACGAACCACACCTATCTTATGAATAACTTAAGTTGTTGTGTAAGCATTCAAGAGATGGCGTTGTGAACAAAATCTCTGTAAAATGTAATGTGTAGAAAAAACGGCTGCGGGACGTATCTTTATATTTCACTTTACGTCCGTACATTGGCTTTAGGGTGAACTGATGAGCATTCCTCGCATAACGGGTATTGCGGTGGGAGGGGTTAAATGCAACAGGCTATTTTGTTTGAGCACTTGTGGTGGGAATACCGATAAAATAGTGACACGCAGGAGACATTTCGACAATGAAAGTCAGGCGATGTCGCGATGTCTTTTGAATCGAGTCAAGTAACTGCAAATATATTATTGGTGTACCAGACCAGTTATGACAACTGTACTTAAGTTTGGGGCGAATAAACACCTTAAAAATTCTAGCCAGACATTCTAGGGTGACATTTTTATTTTTTGCATCGCTTGATAAAGCCTAGACATTTCGCAGCGTTCTTGGCGACGTCGAATATGTGGTCGATCCAACGAAAGCTGTTATTAACACTTACTTACTTACTTAGATGGCGCTACAGTCCAGGGTGGACCTGGGCCTCAACCAATACGCCTCTCCAGTTAGCACGATCTTTGGCTAACTGCCTCCAGTTGCGCACTCCAAGTTGGTTGTGGTCCCCTTCCACTTGCGCGCGCCACCTTAGGCGAGGTCTTCCTCTACTGCGTTGTCCCTCCGGGTTGGATTCGAAGACTCTTCGGGCCGGAGTGTTGGTGTCCATTCGCTCTACATGACCCAGCCATCTTAGACGACTAATCCGTATTTTTCTGACCAGGTCGATGTCGCTGTACAGCTCGTAGAGTTCGCTGTTAAATCTCCTCCTCCAAAGCCCGTCAACGCAAACGGGACCGAAAATAACTCGAAGAATTTTGCGTTCGAAACGACCAAGGAGATCTTCATCCGCCTTCGATAACGTCCATGCTTCTGCGCCATACAGCAGGACTGGGATGATGAGGGTCTTATGTAGAGTCTCCTTGGTGTTTCTCGACAAGGCCTTACTAATCAATTGCCTCCTTAGGCCAAAGTAACAGCGGTTGGCAAGTGTAATTCTTCGCTTGATTTCTGACGATATATCGTTGTCAGAGTTAATAGCGGAGCCGAGCTAGATAAAGTCCCGAACTACCTCAAAGTTATAGCTGTCTATCGTGACGTTCTGTCCGATTCGTCGATGTTGTGTGTCCCTTCTTGTTGACAGCATATATTTCGTTTTGCCCTCATTCACTTCTAAACCCATTTTTGCCGCCTCTGTACTGATACTTGCAAACGCACCATTGACAGCTCGCTGTGTTCTGCCAATGATGTCGATGTCGTCGGCGTAAGCAAGTAGTTGCCCAGACTTTTGGAAAATTGTGCCCCTGGTGTTGGCTTGCGAGTTTCGCACAATTCTCTTAAGTATGATGTTGAAGAAGTTACATGACAGCGCATCGCCTTGTCTAAAACCTTTTTTGACATCAAAGGTCTCGGTGAGATTGTTTCCGACCTTAATGGAGCAGCGAGAGTTCTCCATCGTCATCCTGCACAATCTGACGAGTAGACATGACTCTGTATAGCTCGTCTCTATAAATGCTGTCATATGCGGCCTTAAAATCGATAAAAAGATGGTGAGTATCGATCTGGACTTCTTGGGTTTTTTCCAGGATCTGCCGAAGTGTGAAAATCTGGTCAGTTGTGGACTTACTGGGCCTAAAACCGCACTGATAGGGTCCAATCAGTTGGACGTGTCATTAACACACATACCGAAAATGCAAATTCTTTCTGTTTCGGCGATGCAAGTCCACTCATGAAAGAGAGTGTTAAGGTAAAAAATTCTAAAAAATTGGCCCATAAAAAAAGCGTTAAGAAGATTATGGATAGAATTTTATTTTATTATATGAAATATTTAAAAAATATTTTTTTGAAAAAAACACCTCCAAAAAAGGGCGTGGAAAAAATATTGGCTAATTTTATATAATATAGTTAGATAATTTTTTTCGTATTCTATAGTAATTTTCGATGAAAACCGAATATTGTTAAAAAAAAAGTCCTCAAAAAGTAGGCATGGCGCGCCCTCCAAAAGTTCAGCGTCTCCATATTTGGTAAAAGTTAGGGTTCTTAGGTGTTATTCCTAATCATAAATATATATACTTTCAATCATTAGAATTTGTGTTCCTAAAGTAGTTTTAAAGAAATTGATTTTTTTTTTTGTATCATAAGTTCAGTTTTTCATCAAAATACTATTTTACGGTATTTTAAGAACATGATTATTTGTGACTAAATATCAACAAATATATTCGCATATAATATATTTTCAATTTAATTCCGAAAAATAAATTATGTCCCTTTACAGGGATAAATTGGATCAAAGGCTGGGTGCATTGGGATGGTCATAAATAATTTGTTCTTCAGTGTGGGCAAATGACCAGAAATAAATAATGGTTAATTACGAAGGGGGTGAAGAGTGATGTTATGTTGGTGGGGATAAGCATGGCAGGAATAGAAATGGGTGATTTTGATAGGAGAGAGGCTTTTTTTCTGAAACTACTAAGCCGATTTTATCTGATGACACCTTTCGTATCAGTAAAGGCTTCACGGGTATAGTATAGCATAATATACAATGTAATGTCTGCCGGTAATATTTCATAATTCGAAAACTATTCGATCAATTTTCGTGATTTTATTATTTTTGGGTGGAAGAGGTCTATCTCTCCATTTAGTCAGATATAAGGGGAGAGTAGGCTATTTCTGGAACTAATAGGGCAGTTATAAAAATTATTTCAATGCTGTACTTACTTACTTAACGGGCTCCCGACCCGTGAAGAGTCCCTGCCTGAGATACGACAGCCTTCCGCCCTCTGCAATCCCGAGCACGCTGCTTCCAGTTGTCCAGACCAAGCGTCTGGCATCCGCGATGGCTTGGTCTTTAAAACGGAGGTTCGGTCTTCCTTGTCGTCTCGAACCTGGGGGCTGGAGCGTTGTTGTCCATTCGCTCGATGTGGCCGAGCTAATGTAGTCGGCGAGTTTTAGCTTTTCGGACTACATCCACATCTTGGTACAGCTCATAGAGTTCGCGTTTGTATCTTCTCCTCCATTCGCCCTCCAAATATCCGTCGAAGGATTTTTCTTTCAAAGGATCCCAGTACTAACTCTCCTTTCCTGCTTATTGTCCAGCACTCGGCGCCGTATAGCAGAACTGGCAGGATAAGGGTTCTGTAGAGCATGCACTTTGTCCTTCGAGTTAGGAGTTTTGAACCCATTTGTTTTGCCAAACCGAAGTAGCAGCGGTTTGCAAGGGTAATTCTTCGACGGATCTCCACTAAGATGCCATTTGTGGAGCTGATGTCTACCCCGAGGTAGATAAACTCCTTAACTACCTCGAAGTTGCTGCTATCAACAGTGACATTTTGTCCTAGTCGGTGGACAGATGATTGTTTGTTTGTTGATAGCATATATTTAGTCTTGTCCTCATTCACTTCAAGGCCAACTAGTTTCGTCTGTTCTTCAATAGCCGTGAAAGCCTCTATCACGCTCGGCACGCTGGGATCGTCCGATGATATCTATATATCTTCCGCATACCCCAGCAGTTGGACTGATCAGTTGAAGATAGTGCCTCCCGTGTTGACACCTGCCCTGCGCACTATCTGCTCAAGAACAAGATTGAAGAAATCACACGACAGCGCATCTCCTTGCCGAAATCTTTGAAAGAGTTCAGTTGGACTGCTGCCAAACTGCACATTGCATCGCGTGTTATCTACTGTCATGCGACACATTTGGATCAGTTTTGACGGGATCCCGAATTCGGCCATCGCCACAAAAAGCTCCCGACGATGAATGCTGTCATATGCGGCTTTAAAGTCGATGAAGAGATGGTTTCTCTCGACTTGAAACTCGTTGGACTTTTCCAGGATTTGCCTTAGTGTAAAGATTTGGTCTACAGTTTATCTGCCGAGTGTACATGAAGCCACACTGGTCCGTGCCGATTAGTGTGTTGCAGAAAGGTTTAAGACGTTCACACAGTACGTTGGATAGGATCTCATATGCGACATTAAGCAGGGATATACCTCGATAGTTCTGGCAAGACATAGGATCGCCTTTCTGGTAGATGGGACATATGAAGCTGATGGTCAATGCTGCGCCAACTTGACAGCAAAGTCTAAGAATAAAAAGTGAGTAGGTAATGCCCCTTAAATGACATTTATCTGTCCCAACTTGTTTCTTTTGAAATATCGTCTCTAAGAACGTTTCTTTAAAGTCAAGCAAGTCAAGTTGTCTCAAATAGTTAGCTATACCCATACAGCAATTCTACTAAAATTACAGTGCCACCTATTGGAATTGAGGGAAAGGAAACTTTCTTGCAGACTCAACTGACACATTGTTTAATTTTGGTGTCAATCAGTTTAGCGGCGCTCGAATTTTAGACTGACATACTCCGGAACATCATTCCAGATATTTCCTGATTGATGCTGATTACTCTTCTTTGTGCATTTAGATACCAAAATCACATGAGAGATCGTCTAACTGAGCTTGCCTTTCTAAATACACATCACAATGTTAAAGTTGACGTTAGCACTATGCCAAACGAATTCTCTCCTATTCATAAGTGGAAACCGCTATTGGAAGTAGCTCGCGAGAACATGGTTGGGATCTTTCAAAAATATTTGTTGAAACATAATTTTTTTAGAGGTATACAACTTCAAATTGAAGTAAAACACAGGAAAATCATTTTAATGTCCATCAATTTGGCAGGATTATTTTATGCCATTAATGGTTAAACACGATTTCGGGCATGTGACCGCCGCAATAACGCCACGAATGTTGGCTTCCAAGCCCCCTAACGTTTCTGGTTTGTTGGCGTAGGCGAGCGACTTCACATATCCCCAAAGAAAATAATCCAATGGTGTCAAATCACACGATCTTGGTGGCCAATTGACAGGTCCATTCCGTGAAATTATGCGCTCATCGAATGTTTCCTTCAATAAATCGATTGTGACGTGCACTGTGTGGCATGTAGCGCCATCTTGTTGGAACCACATCTCACCCACATTCATGCCATCCAATTCGGGAACAAAATAGTCGGCTATCATGGCTCTATACCGGTCTTCATTAACGGTAACTGACTCTCCAGCATCATTTCGGAAGAAGTATGGCCCAATGACTCCACCAGCCCATAAAGCACACCAAACAGTCAATTTTTGTGAATGTAATGGCGTTTCAAGGGTCTCATATGGATTCCCTTCACTCCACTCCTGACGTAGCCATTCAACCCAAAATGAGCTTGCGGTAAACTTCGCGAACTGAACCATTATTTTCGAAATAAATTTGCACGATTTGCAAGCGTTGTTCATTTGTCAACCTGTTCACGATGAAATGGCAAACCAAACTGAATATAAATGACATTAGAGTTGCCAAAATTTGACCACAAAATGTCAGTTTTATCTCTATTCGAAAAACCAACCCTTTATAAAGGGTGATTTTTTAGTTGGTTTGGTTTTGGCAACACTGGTTTTGACAGCTGACGTGTGTTTAGTACCTTGTGTCACTGTCAAACAGCTTCAGTTTGGTTTGCAATTTAACCATGGATCGTCTTACAAATGAACAACGCTTGCAAATTATTGAATTTTACTATCAAAATTCGTGCTCGGTTCGAAATGTTCATCGCGCGCTGCTTCCATTTTATGATCGGCATTCTCGACCTTCTGAGCAGTCTATTCGGAAGATTGTGACCAAATTTCGCACCAAATTTACTTTGTTGGACATTAAACCACCAACACGTTTACGTACTGTGCGTATTGAAGAAAATATTGCGGCCGTATCAGCTAGTGTGACAGAAGACCGCGTAATGTCGATTCGGCGCCGTTCCCAGCAGTTAGGCCTTTGTTACAGCACTACGTGGAAAATTTTGCGGAAGGATTTGGGCGTAAAGCCTTTTAAGATACAGCTGGTGCAAGAACTAAAGCCAGCCGACCTACCACAACGCTCTTGGAAAGCTGGCCGAGGATCCGCTTTTTTATCGAAAAATTGTGTTCAGCGATGAGGCTCATTTTTGGTTGAATGGGTACGTAAATAAGCAAAATTGCCGCATTTGGAGTGAAGATCAGCCAGAAGCATTGCAACAGCTACCAATGCATCCCGAAAAAGCCACTGTTTGGTGCGGTTTATGGGCCGGCGGCATTATTGGGCCATATTTCTTCAAAGATGATGCGAATCGCAGCGTTACTGTCAATGGTGAACGCTACCGAGCGATGATAACAAACTTTTTTTTTGCCCGAAATGGAAGTTCTTGACTTGCATGATATGTGGTTTCAACAAGACGGTGCCACATGCCACACAGCACGCGAAACAATGGCGCAATTGCGAGGCGAGTTTGGTGAACAGTTAATTTCACGTTTCGGGCCGGTCAATTGGCCGCCTAGATCGTGCGATTTGACACCATTAGATTATTTTTTGTGGGGTTATGCCAAGGCTAATGTGTATAGGGACAAGCTCGCTTCGATTGACGCACTGGAAGCCAACATCCATGCATTCATTCGTGAGATACCGGCCGATATGTGTGAAAGAGTATGCCAAAATTGGACTCAGCGGATGGGCTACCTGAGACGCAGCTGCGGTCAACAGTTGCATGAAATTATCTTTAAACATTAAATTGCAAGGTTCAAACTATCGATTCAAATAAATATTTCATTCATTTTTTCGAATTTTTTGTGTTTTTTTTTTAAAAAAAGTTCTAAACCTCTTAAAAAATCACCCTTTATATATGTGACTCTCACGATCATATCCTCTGCAAGTAGGAATGTCAATTTCATATTTAATTTAAGAACCTTGCTTGCCCCTTAACTGGTGTTTCTAATTAATATAAAATCAGTTCTTTGTGGTCCATCTTCGTCATCATATACCACTGACTTCATCCAGTCATATAATAATTATAATTGGCACCTACCTGATTCCAAGTCAGATTCATTTGCATAATCATCAGTCTTCAAAACGTAGGTACCAGCTAGTGGCACTAGTTTTCACTATTTACACGATCTGACACCAAGGTTTGAATTTAATTAATATGCCCTCAATCAAAGTGTTTCAATTCAACAATCTCTCTCTGTAACAGTTACATTTTCCATTGCCTTTCAAATTCCTTTTCCCAAATTGAGACATCCACTCTCAGAACCCGTTCAGTCAGAACCCGGGGGGCGAAATCACAAGCAGTGGCCAATTAAAGTCAGAAAAAGTCTTAACCCTATAACAACACTCGACCGACCGATGATATCTCAAGAATGTATTTGCTGCTTTCAATTGGCTATATTACCCTCAATGTGGAGATACTGCCCAATCTGAGCAGAACGACTCGCACACACACACACACACATAGGTATTAGATTAAACGGCAAGAAACTGTGCGGATGCCTGTTAATGAGCAATTTAACTATAATTGATGCAAGGATCACATAACTAGAGGACTAATAGGGTACCTTCGAGAAGAAATTTCTCCTAACAAGCACAAGCCTATAGTTCAGTTCATCGAGCCAACCATCCACTGGCAACCCATCCTCTCGCCCTCATAACCAGGAAAATAAAAGTCCCTTCTTTCGACATGGGGGAAGTGTAATATTACCACTGCTGCGGCGGGCTGACGATGAATACAACATCGCAATAAACACTTCACGTGCTTAGAGAAAAACACAGCGAGAGAGAAAATGTCAGAGAAATATAAATAAAACACAGCTGAGCACGGAGCACGGAGCACGGAGCACGGGACAAGCCTCGTTAAGGGTAACATTTTCAATTTTCGTTTGGTGATTTTCAGAGCAATTTTAAGCAGTGGAAAATACCGCAATAAACCGTTTGCCACCACCCCTCGAGCACCATTAGTTCAAGCAGGAGCGCATTGGCAGCTGAAGAAATTATGAAAACGAACCAGAAGAAGTGGCATGAAATAGCCCAAGTGCCAGTGTTGTTGATGATATTGTCATGTCGCTGCTGCTGTTCTTACGATTCTTACTGCATCCAACACACTATTCGGTCCTTGTTCTAATACTGACTGACTGAATCTACTTATTCGTATTTGCTGGTTGTGTTGGTACACACATTCAGCACATGCTTCAAGGAGAGAACGGCGCGTAATATTTAAAGCTATTATCACCAACCACGACCACGTCCGCTGCCAATGTGCAGAGGGTGTCAACAATCGCTGTGGCACGGCTGGGAGTGCTTCAGCGATAAGACATTCTTAACACATACTTTGCGGTGGCATTTACAGTTCTACATTCATACGAACTGTCGTAAAACAAGACATGTCATGGCAAAGGGCGGCGGGCATTTACCCCTCACATTCCTGTTCTCAGCGGAAACACTACGTACGTACGCACTAGCAGGAACCCGAACGTAGTGGCACCTCTTTCAATTCGTCCGTCACCGGATGCCAGTGGCTAAGAAGAATAGTAAGAGATATAGTCAGCTGACGTCGCCATTGTCATTTATGCTTAACTTCACTCGGGATTCCGATGATGTTGAAAACGAGTACGAGAATATCGGAGTTATTACCATCACCAAGTACGTGACTAGACACATGCCAATTATCCCAACGGAATGAACGAGAGAAAAATTGCTCGCAATAATGAGTTGGGTTTGGTTGCCTGCCGCACTACACTAACAATCTCTAACAATGGCAGGAACGGGTTGGCGGTTCTTCGACTTTAGAAATGCGCGCACGAATTTTCAATTTGGTGTCGTAAACGATCTGTTTGGTGGTAATGCGTGCATCAAGTGATTATGCTTTGATTGTGCAATCCTTTTGTTCCTCATTCTCTCTCTGCAATCAGTCCTGAATACGCTGTTTCCAATCAGGAGTAGAGAAATAGTCTAAGTTGCAGTTCGGGAAGGGCTTAGGTGGGTCGGTTGGGTACCCTACCCGTTTTCCAATCTTCCAATCAGTATTGTCTGATTGATGTATTTGACAATTTCTGTCATTCCTATGTTCGAGGGAAAATTGTATTGTTCTAATCTATCCACGCGACCCAGCTGGCTCCAACAATTGCTTTAGCAAAACAGATATATTTCTAATGCGTCTATCTGCGGAAGCCTTTCACTTGGCATTTGCATAACTCTTAGGTTGTAAGCTACTTCCAGCTTTAAAGTTCAAAGAAAGAGAAAGCACGGTGCATTCTGTGGTAAATGAAATTTTTTTTCGACGAAGCATCTGTGATTCCTTTCGATTGGAACATACTTGCGTTTTACGCAATAATTAAAATCGCCTAGGGCACTGACTTAAACACTCAAAACATGCTTTTTTTTTATGTCGGAGGTTGCTGCTATCCGATGGAGCGCTCAGACACAACTACAGGTCCATTGTACTACCATTCAGACACCTTCCATTAATGTACTTACTTTTCCCGTCTTTCGAAGAAAAACGAGAAGGAGCTTCAGTGATAAAGAGCTTAGATGTTCGGCACTCACCACGTCAGCCCCGAAGATCCGCCACCTGATGCGAGCATAGGCCGGACAACTGCAGAGAAAGTGTTCTGCTGTGTCATCCTCCTCACCGCAAGCAGGACAGGTGGTGGTTCGAAAGAACGCCTACAAGCAGCCTACAGTCGATTCTCCCCAGAGATAGAAGAAAAGATGCTGACCTTTTGCAAATGTCCGGGCGCAGTAGTTTGGCCGGTCTACATCCACCGCAATCGCGCCACTGAATCTTGTGTTCACGAGAAACCCAAGAATCGATAGAAGACATGACTAAAGACGCAGGCAGACCCAACACAGGTTCGGGTCCTGAGAAAACTTCTTCTAAATATTTCCTAGCAAGCTTATCCGAGATCTCATTTCCCTGGATGCCAGTGTGACCTGGTACCCAGACAAGATTCACTGTGTTCAGTCTTCCGACCAAATTCAGAGAAAACTTGAGTTCTAGCGCTCACTTGGACGAGGTAAGAGGGTTTAGAAGCGCTTTTAATGCAGCTTGGCTATTACTGCAGATGCAAATGCCTCTAGCCCTCCACCTGTTGTTCACAATATAGCGCATTGCCATTAGGATGGCAAAAATCTCCGCTTGGAAAACAGATGCATGTTTACCCAAGGAATAGTAATGTCGTATATCATCGCGTTCCACGAAGACTCCAGCACCAGACCCCTACCCGGTTTTGGAGCCATCCGTGAAAATACGATGGCATTCAATCCATGGTTCAGAGTCTGACCGAAGCCATTCCGTTACCTGTGGAAAGTTGACGTGGTAGTTTTTTCGCAGAAGGATTTCTGGTGTCATTGCATCAGACGGCATATCCATAAGACAGGGGTCAAAGGATAATTCGCGAGCAAGTTCTTCAAAATTCCATTGCGCATGGTACCAAAAACCACCTCAAAACATGCTACTTGCCAACTGTACCTCCATGAGGAATTTATTGCTATTCTGCGATTTTTATTTTTCCTACGTTTAGATTCGCCTTAAAATCTCTCTAATATAGAATCGTTTTTAGCTGCCCAAAGGTCTTCCTTAAACCAACTTTCTTGAAGAGAACTCACTGTTCGATACCAAGAGCTGCCTAGAAATCGTCAAAAGGATTATTATTCATTAATTTAATTAACCGCACCAATTCGATTCCAGGTAAGCATTTCGTAGTATAGTTCGTTTCATCCCTCCCTGCCATTTTTTGGAAGGTACTCAATCCTTCCAGTTAGTTCGAGTAAAAATATGAGAATCCATATTCTATTTTTTTTCAATAAAGCTTAAAAACTAGACAAAAATGATTAAATCTAACTTAAAATTAACAGGATACTTATTCTAGATTAGTGGTCCTTATGCGGACGCTCTAAACTTAACTATATCACTTAATACTATTACCTTTCGGCCTTACTTAATAATACAAGTTTTATTATTTAAATAGTGGAATCCCAATTTCCCGACATTTTTCTTTTACTTTGGGAGCTCATCATGCTCCGCAAAATATTTCCATATAAATAAACAAAAATCTGTCAAATGCAGCTGAGTTTCTGCACTCTTAAAGCCAAATGTAGCAGAATTTTATGTTGTTGGTACTAGTTTTTTAAGTATTATTACATATTTAGACACAAACCTCGTTTAGTTAAAACACAGAGGAAAATCGTTTATATTAAATCAGAATTTCAGCAAAGATGCGTAAATGTTACGTAAATACTTACGCGTTGTTTAACTAAACAACCTCTGAGAGGTGTTTTAGTGATATCTAATAAATACGGCTGTAAAAACTTAAAATCTAACTAATGCTACTTAAAACTAGAAAGTGAAAAAATTATGAAATTTTTTTTTTTTTTTAATACCATCACAGAGCAAACCACAAAACACTACGTTCTCTGAGTGTAAGCTCTCAGTATCGCTTTACGCAACGGTTGTTTGTTGCGCGACTAAGTTTCATTTACCGATCTTCATCTTATAGACTATTTCAAGTAATTACAAATATAATTAATTTAAGGTTAATGCATTAATGGACTTTTTAAAATCTGCTCGCGACAAGCAAAAATCAATTTCGTTGCAGAATTCATTAAATGTGCTTATGCACCTTGTAATAGGCTCATTATTACCATAATTGGTTCTATGCCTATCTGTATGAAATAAGCTTCTAACCCGCAGTGACCTTTGGGGAGCATATATATTTAAAAGAAAGATCAAATCTGGTGAATTGATATTATAATTAAGAACATGACGGAAGTTGCATCGCGTCTGAAACTTAAGGTTTGCAGACCAACTAAATTGCACCTTCTACCATAATTAGGAAGCTCATCAAACATATTTAATTTACGAACCGCGTAGCTCGAGAAGTTTTTTTTTTTGGACTCTTTCGAATCTAAGTTCGGGAACTGCATATGGCGAATCCCATATTACGGAACAATAATCTAAATAAGGTCTGACTAACTAGCAATACATAATTTTAAGGCTATTTATATCTCGAAAGTCTTTACTATTACGTTTAAGGAAGCCTAACAATGGGTTAGACTTGGCAATGACATAATCATAATGAAAAAAGAAACTTAACTTATTGCCAAATATGACACCAAGATCATTCACTTCATCAAAACGCTGAAGTCTAAGATCATTTATAAAATAATTATTCAAAATTGTAGTACTAATACTAATAAGGTTCCAAAGCATTACGATTGCACCACTCCGACAATCTATTAATATCTGACTGAAAACGAATGCAATCAGATACAATTTTTATCCGCGAAAATAATTTCAAATCATCGGCGAAAGTCAAAACATTACAAAATTGAAATATTTCATGAACATCATTTATAAATAATATAAATAGCAACGGGCCCAAATGACTGCCCTGTGGAACACCGGAAGTAACTTCTATAACGCGAGAAGTCAAACCATCGACTTTAACCATTTGCCTTCTATTAGTCAGGTAATTACGAAACCATTTTAGCATTGATGAATGAAAACCCAAAGACTTTAGCTTAGCCAAAAGAAGTGTGTGATGGACCCTGTCAAACGATTTTGTAAAGTCAGTGTAAAGTACATCAACTAGTAATCGTTCATCAAAACTATTAAATATAGGCTCCGCCAAATAACTTTTTTTTTTGAAAATGCTCTAAAAAAAAACTACTGAATATTTTCTCAAATTTCTTGTTTTTATTTGAAAGTACAATCCGGTTAATAATGGAAAATAATTTCATTCAAATGGCTGATACGATCGGTCCAATTTTTAAGCACATTATTGATTGTGTGCAGCTGTATTTTACCAATAGCTTCACGAATATTATCCTTTAAAGCGTCAATAGTCTCTGGCATGTCGGCGTAACACTTATCTTTTACGGCACCCACAAATAACAGTCCAACGGTGTCAAATCGCAGCTCCGCGGTGGCCAAATGACATCAGCTCTGCGGCTGATAATGCGATCTTCAAAATCAGGGCGCAAAATATCGAGTGTAGCTTCGGCTGTGTGGCACGTAGCGCCGTCCTGTTGAAACCAAATGTTGCCAATATCCTCCTCTTCAATTTTTGTGAACAAAAATTCGTTCAACATGGCCCGATTGACTGTAACAGCCACTCCTTGCTCATTTTCGAAGAAAAATGGCCCAATTATGCCTCTGGTAACTCGTTTTGGGTATATCGCCGCTTTTCAATGTATGCGTGCGGGTTTTCTGTGCCCCAAATGCGACAATTTTGCTTGTGTACATACCCGCCAAGATCAAAATGAGCTTCATCTGACAAGATGATTTTTTGGCAAAATCGGCATCTTCTCCAAGTCGATCGCAGGCCCACTTAGCGAAGCGAAAACGCATTGGATGGTCAGTTGGCTTCAACTCCTGAACCAATTGGACTTTGTATGGCGTCATACCAAGGTCTTTATGCAAAATTCGTCTCAATGATGTCTCCGAAATGTTCAATTGTTGAGAACGACGGTGAATTGATGTTGATGGCGCTTCACGCACACTTTGTTTTATCGATGAGGATGCCAGTTTCTTTCACTTTTTTCACAAGATAACGAACATACGGAGCTGACGGTGCTTCTCTTCTTCCAAAATCCGTACGAAATTTTCGCACACATTCTGCAACATTACCATGATTTTCAAAGTAATGTCGCAATATTTCCCAGCGTTGTTCAAGCGTATACACAACCATATTCGTTCAGCGGTATAGCGGTATATCATCTGTCAAATCAGACATGAGCTAAGTGTTACCATTCGCGAAATAAGCACTAGTTGAAAAAAAAAAATGTTAAATGGCGGACCCTTTATATAATTAGTCAACAAAGCTAAATTAGTAGCAGATAACATGATCTACAAGATCAGTTTGCCCTCAACAAGACTTTCAAACAATTTTGGTATTGCAGAAAGCTTTGATATAGGCCGATAGTTTACTACTTTTTGCCTTAAACCGCTTTTATAAATAGGTGTTATGAAAGAATATTTCCATTCATTTAAGAAGTTCCCGGTTACAAGTGACTGGTTAAAAAAATAATTTTAAATGGATGAAAAACGGAGGATAAACATTTTGTTTAATATTACCACAGGAATCCATCTGGGCCAGGGTTGCTATTTAAATCTAGTTTTTCTAACGCGTTTATTAAATCGTCATCCGAGAATTGCAACACACCGATGTCCAGAACTTCAGGAATCATAATGTTATGATTTCCCGTTACCTGCACATGCGACTTATTGTACACTGACTTAAAGAAATCAGCGAACAAATTACGCGTACTTTTCAAATCTGTTGAACTTACATCTTCGAATTCCATTACCTTAGGAAAGCCTGTGGTATTTCTTTTCGAATTAATGTAATTCCAAAACGATTTGCTGTTATGCTTCAGACAAGATATATTGCCTGTATAAAAACCGATTTAAAAATTCATATTCTTTCCTGAATCTCAAAAAAAGTTCACGGTTCGAATTAGTTTTATTTGATATATAACGAGAATAAGCTTTCCTTTTTACGTTACGTAAATTAACTAGTCTTTTATTTGACCAAGGAATTTTAAACCTTTTGTTAAGACGCGTTTTTGGTACAAATAATCATTACTGATCTTTCTCTTCTATTTATTCAGTTGGTGGAAAATTCAGTTTTGTTTCTGCAGTGTGTAAGCCTTAAAACTTAGCTTTAAAGTAGGCTTTGGTAAGAGATAATTTTCTTGCCCTACTGACTTCACTGTCAAACCATGCATTCGATCATTAATTGATGCAAGGGTACGACCTCTTTATTAGTACCACCAGTTGCTAAAATGTGGTTAACCTAAAAATGAAGGAGGTCTTCGGCATTTAACCGAATATGCAACGTCAAAGTTCCGCTGCCCCTGCGGCCTCTTTTCAACACCCTGTACATTATCGCCGCCCAAACCGCTGACCTTGCTTTCTTGTCAATGCCATACCACCATCAGCCCCATATAACAATGTTTTAATCACCGCATACTAGAGCCGGGATGGCGAACCTTTTTAGAGCGTCGTGCCATTTAAAAAAAACTATTTTTTGAAGTGCCTTTGATGTGCCGGCATACAGTCTCGGTCTAGTTTTCTAGTAAACAAATCAATTCATTTTGAAATCAACAGTTTTTAATTCACTTTAATAAAAGAAAGAAAATTCAGATTAACAAAACTTATAAACAATGAACGAAATATTTTAGTGTGACTTTCAGTTGTTCTAGAGCTCTTGTTTGAACTGGATCACTCGCTCGATTGTAAAAAATTAAATTGTGTATATTTTTTTTATCATTTAAGTTGTAAAAGTGACTTAGTGTTTGTTATTTGTATTTCGTTCTAAACCTCTAATAATGAGGTCTTTTTGTGTGTTTTCGATTGCACTTTGTGCTTTGGCAGCTACAGCTATCGCAACGAAACCGCCAATATGGGACGCGGCATACTCCGTTGGTGGCACCCTAAACATTACATATGCCGAAATTGCTGAACCCTTTTACGCATGGTATGACAAGCACACCGGTCGTTCACGTATCGATTACTATGGCGGCATGGTGAAGACCTATCAACTGGCTAACAAAGCACGCTACGGAACATCGCTAAAGTTGGCCCCAGTAACCACAGCCAAGGCACTAAACAAGGAAACCTGCCTCCAAGTGAACGGAACCGCTGATCAAGCCATCGAAATCCAAGCAATCTTACCCGATGCAAAGAAATTCATTATGATTGGAAAGGAAACTCTCCTCGGCATGACGTGTGACAAGTTCCGTCTGGAGGAAGTCATTGGCATGAAGAAGAACATCTACACTCTGTGGGTGCGATACAAGAAATCGCCAAAGTATCCATCATCCCGCATGCCAATTCCCGTTCGTTACGATATGAGAGGATACAACACCCTGTTGGGCTCGCACTACGATCACTACTACCTCGATTACGAGAGCTACACCCATGACGATGTGCCCAATGAGGTAATTTTGAAATCGATCCAAAAATGGTGTGCGTCAGCTTCCCCGGACCTGGTACCGGTCACTATGCCACCTTCAATCCAATGAAGGAATTCGTTCACCCAGCCACCGATGATCACGTTGAGATGGAATTCCACCGATTCAAGGGCAAGCATAGACTTCGTTACCAGAACCAGACCGAACATGAGCTTCGCAAGAATATCTTCCGTCAGAATCTGCGCTTCATCCACTCGAAGAACCGTGCCAAGTTGGGCTACTCGCTGGCCATCAATCATTTGGCTGACAAGACCGACGATGAATTGAAGGCACGACGTGGCTACACACCATCGAAAGGGTACAACGCTGGCAAACCATTCCCGTACAACACCCGAATGCTGAAGGACAGTCTGCCGCAACAGTACGATTGGAGACTCTTCGGCGCTGTTACACCTGTTAAAGATCAATCAGTTTGTGGATCATGCTGGTCTTTCGGAACCATTGGCTGCGTTGAAGGTGCGTACTTCCTTAAGAACGACGGAAACTTGGTTCGCTTGTCGCAACAGGCTCTCATCGACTGCTCGTGGGAATATGGCTACAATGGCTGTAACGGCGGCGAAGACTTCCGCGCATACCAGTGGATGATGAAAGTGGGAGGTGTTCACACCGAGGAGGAATACGGACAGTATTTGGGTCAGGACGGCTTGTGCGACATCGACAGTGTCAATCTAGTCGCAAAGATTTCTGGCTACGTTAATGTTACCTCCAACGATCCAAACGCCTTCAAAATTGTTCTCGTCAAGAACGGGCCTCTTTCGGTGGCTATCGATGCGTCGCAGAAGAGCTTTAGCTTCTATTCTCACGGCGTTTACTACGAACCTGATTGTAAGAACGATGTCGATGGCTTGGACCATGCCGTGGCTATGGAACAATCAATGGCGATGACTTTTGGCTGGTGAAGAATTCATGGTCCACGTACTGGGGCAACGATGGCTATGTCCTGATCGCCGCCAAGGATAACAACTGCGGAGTTATGACCGCGGCTACATACGTAGAAATGGCTTAGAGTTGCGCTGTGTGTGACTCGAGGACGAAGGCGCGTTAAAAGATTGATCTTTCTTTTTATTAATAAAATATTTTAAGAAACTTGACGCCAAGTAGTTTATATCAGGGCTGTATTTTGTCACTTTAAGCAAAATGCAGGCTGAACTGGAATCATATGACAAACGATTTCCAAGCGAATCTTTAATGTTATTCATTTCTGAAAATAAGGCACGCATACGTAAAGTCAAAAATGTTGTCAATATAGCAAACGCCAAATTTTTAAGGCAGTTATACGTGTCGGGAATTGAATTCCAAGACTCCTATTAATTTGGAATTGGCATTCTTCATCGCCTTTCTAGCTTGATTGATTCCAACTCGTTCCTGGTTTCGATGAATTTTAGAGTCCATATCGAACTAGACCGGAATTCGTTCAGCTGCACTTCAATTTCTTCAATTTCCAACCAAAAAATTGCTTGCCAGGGACCCCGGAGAACGCCAATAAGAGAATTAAAAAATCCAAAAATTGGTAATAATATCGAATGAGAGGCAAAAAAGAAAAAACTTAACTCGGTGTCGTCAAACTGATGCTGTCTGTCGCTCAAAGGTGCAATCGGATTTCTCAATTGGTGTCGTGCCCATAATATTTCGTCGGGTGCCACCAACGGCACGCGTGCCATTAGTTCGCCATCGCTGTACTAGAGGATTGCCATCGGCTTGCGAAATGACTCTGGCTATCGTAAGATCCAACATTCCATAACAAGTGGAATACTGTCGGATTGCTATTCTACTTGGCCACATACATGCTGGTGCGCATACGCTGGGACGCCCGATACATCGCTCCAACACGGCATCGTCTGGTGGACTATTTGCTATGGGAACTCAATACGGCTCCAAAGATCGCCAACCTTCTTCTTTCTTCTTCTTTTCATTTAACGACGAGACTATGATCAGGATTACAGGGATCATAACCCTACCACTTCACTGCATTCCTACTGGTCCGCCTGTGGGGTTCGCCGATTCCAAAGATCGCCAACCAAATACAAATTATTGGAACAACAACGAAATGCTATTGCCATCCCTCCCTCAGATCATCACAGCAATTGCGGGTATAGGCCCCCCACCGTTCTTGGACGATGGTCGTCAAGGGCCTGGGCATGGCATCAGCTTCTCGACTCCTACCACCTCAGGGACTTTTGATGACTCTGGAGGTTGGAAGAGAGAGTCTTCCTACAAGCGCGCCTAAGATCGGTCGTGGACCCTCGCAAATTATCGTTTATCTTTATTAAACTCATCTCTCTTGGCTGCAATTTCTTTAGTTTCGGAAGTAGTCCCCAATTTCGTCAACTTTAAGCAGAGTTACCAAAACTATAGGATTTGTGCGGCTTCCATTGAAAAATCTTCACTGACAATTATTTCCTAAATCTATAATATATAGGTTTAAAGATTTAAGGCCGGTCATAACCTTAGCTGCTGACCACAAGCATTCCAGTAGTTTTAGAGGTCTACCACATATTAAGGCATTACAAAGGCTAAACCAGCTGTTAAAATAAGTATACTCCTCGCTAACGGTATACACAATCGCTTAGAAGCTTTCACTGATAGTAGGTAGATTGGCACGTCCCTATCTTAAGTATACCTGTGTTTTGTTTACCATAAAGGCACATATGCAGCTATCAAGTTCTACAATTGCAGCACTTTGACTTCGAAACAAGATTATTTTGCCATAGAAATATCCAGAGTTAAGGCAGAATGGAAGTTCAATTCCGCGAAATATAAAATTATTCTACATGGAAATTGTAAGGACCGGATAACCATTGAGGTAATTGCATTGGGCTACATCAGTAGGTAGCTACCTTACCTAGGTATATTGTTATTTTATTTATTTGAAAATATCTTCCTATAGATATGTAAACGGGACTATCTTTCTATTCTAGATGCGAAATAAAAGTTGATGGGATTTCGATGAACTTAGAAATGAAGAAAGGATAAAGGTTTATATGTTGTGTACATGAATTCATATAATCAATGGTGAAGGTAAGGATATTGCACGTGCAGGCGAATCGTACTGCAACTGGATTGTTTTAAGAATCTGTGTAATCACTTTATTCATTGGAAAGTATGGAAGCCAAACGAAAGGCGAACAAAGAGCAGCATCATTAGACTTTATCAGCAATTAGACATTATTAGGTTATGGGTTAGATGGGTAGTCTCCTCACTGCCACACTTAGGTCCTTGTGGATCCTTTATGAAAACAGCATTAGGCGAAACAGTTATTTGATTTCAAGATTTCTGACGGGACAGTGAAAAACTATTTTTGTTTTCACTCTTTATATTGGCGACTTTTTTCTAGTGCTGTTCAATACGATCGATCTCAACTCATCAATTTCATGTTAAGCACACTCAATCTTGTGTTGATACGCGGCTCTCAACATTCTGGACGCATTCGCTACTGTGCCGAATGTATTTAGTCATAAATAAATTTTTACAACTAAAGGTGTGCTACTGTCAGTGTCAGTTTCTGAGTGAGTTGTATAGTGTCATTCATTTCGTGGTTTCAAGTTAGTAGCGCTGACATTTGACACCTGTTAAACTCAGCTGTCATTTGAAGTGACATAATGTTAGTTGAATGTTTGCCAGTTACGATACTAAATCACTTAACAATAAAACAATTTTAACAGCGCGTTAAAATTACTAAAACTTACTATAAAATTGGTGATTCAAACTTAGCCACTTTTTCCGCATTTTGTCGTCATTATGGTCGTTATAATCTACGCAAGCAATCGGTAAAATTATGAAGAAATTTGAATAGAGTGGAAGCGTTACTCGTAACATTGTAACATATTGCTGCTGCAAGTGAAAGTTTTGGTGGTGATCCGAATTTATCGATTTTCCGGCTTTCGCAACAATTGGACGTATCGTACTATGGCGTATTTTGAATTTGTTTCTTGAGTGTTGGAACAAGAGAAAATAAGCACCGATTTTTCGAAGAACATTTACTTCAGCGATAAGGCACATTTCTCACTCGGTGGACATTCCAGCAAACAAAATTTTCGCACGTGGGGCTCAGAAAACTCACAAATTATCGAAGACTTGCCGTTGCATCCAGACAAAGTGACTATTTCGCGTGTGTTCTACGGTCGAAAGGTGTCATTGGTCCTTATTTCTACGGTTGCCGTCAATTCGAAGCAATTTTCGCCGGTGATTGAAGGTCATGTCTTCGACGATATGTGGTTTCAACTATATGGGCCAACAAGCCACACAACCCGACCAATTATGGCTTTATTGCGTGACAAGTTTCCTGGTCACGTAATTTCACGTTTTGGCGCCGTCAATTGGACACCAAGATTTGACACCGTGTTACGGAAGCGGAGTTTCAAAAAAAAAATCGAATTTTTTATTTCTCTTTCGTGTCACCCTTTTTTGTTTCGGCAAATTTCTAAGCTTTCGACTTAACCGACATATTGACCAGCGGAACAAGTATTTTTTTTTTTCTTTCTTCGTTCAATGTATGCATAATGCATTTAGACCCTCTGTCTATGCTTCCTAGCCAACATATCCTCGCCTTAACTTTCTTTTTTTGTGATCGACTTTAAGAAGAGACAGATCTCTTGGGTTTTTACTTCGCCATTTGCAATTAAGCGTCCTCACAAACAAAAAAATAAAATCGTATTTCGACAAGCCACAAACAAAGAAAAAAATTAAATCTATCAAAACGGTTAGAGTTTTTTCGTAAACTGACTGAAGTCTACAGGACAGACATTCAGGTATAAAAAAAAAGAAGGAAAAAAACTCTAAAAAAGCAACACTTTACGTGTTTCATCGACCCCTAAGTCTCCATCATATCAAAGAGAGGATTTCATCAACCAGCTAAATCACCTTTCACAGAATATCAAACGCTAACCAGTGAAAAGCCCCCTCAAAACCCTTTGGAGACTTCCAACCTTACCCGCATTCTCAAGCATAGATTGCGACATAACGATCATGGCCCTATCGGCGCAGTCGTTCATCGATCGGGAGCGCGAAATACATGGTGTGTCAGCCATAGATGAGTAGGGGGTGCGGTTAAGTTTGTTCGTTAAGTTATTTTGCTACCCATGTAAGGATACCGGTGTATACTGTGCCGTAATTGCTATGCTGAGCGGTGATTTGGACACGCAAGTGGGTCAACTCGCTGTAAAAAAAAAAATTAAAAGATCTATTCTAATACTTACCTGAGTGCTTTACCTAAATAAAATTAAAAAAAAACATAAGAAAGGGCTACAGTCCGCTTGGGGCGAACAGTATGATACCCTATCCATATCCCTATATGCCCCAAAGAAAAAAGCATTAAGAAGATGATAGCTAGCATTTTATTTCATTCTATTAAATTTCCAAAAAAAAAATATTTTTTGATAAAACGCCCCCAAAAAGTGGGCGTGGCCAAAAACTTGGTTTGGACGATATGTTGGAAAAAATATTGGCAAAATATCTTGTTAAACATTTCTTTTCGCTTTCTATGAAAATTTTCGAAGAAAACAGCATTTTAGTGAAAAACGCCCACAAAAAGTAAGCGTTTATATTACAAACTTATAAAGCAGGGCAGTGCCTACATATCTTGTGAAGGTTGTAACACTCTATCTCTCTAACTTTAGCTTTAAAACGATTTTTTCTAAATTGTGGGCGTATTCAAAAAATGTTTACACTTAACCATTTCGGAGCCCTAGGGAATATGTGGTCCAAATTTCAGCTTCCTAGCTTAATTTTAAAGGCCTAAAAATTGCGTACGGACGGACGGACGGATGGACGGACATTGCTAAATAGTCTTAGGATTTGGTCCTGATCATAAATATATATACTTTTATGGGTCTACGACGAATATTAAGGGGTGTTACAAACTATGTGTCAAAATTAATATACCCTTAGGATAGGGTATAAACAAAAAACATTTCATAACAACACGACTCACGTGATCTGTCAAAAAAGCCTTTTGAAAAAAGTATCTCTACGTGGATAACCCGTTATTTCCCCTCAGCCATTCGAGTACGACTTGAAATGACCAGGTAACCAAATTTGCTTTTTTTAAAGTTTGTTTTATATGTGGTTTTTTTCATCGGCTATTTATAAAAAAAGCTTAGTTATGGTTCTTCAATATAAATGTTTCGTTCAAGATTATGAAGTTAAACCTTTTGGAATTTCTTTTACTTTCTCAATATATCATATTGGACAATTTTAAGTTTTATTGTCAAAACCTTTTTAGGTTCTAAATTGTATAGTATATGGTCACACTAATTAGGTGGGGAAATTGTTTAAATTTCTATTACCCGTATTTTTAAAAGCGGGCCGAAGTTGAATTGTCAATTCCATCTGTTTTTTTTTAAAAAAAGGGTGTTCAGAATCGTGTTTGAAAAATTAAAAAAAAAATTGTTGTTAAATGGGGAAATATTATTTTAAATGTTTAGCGTGTGGGGAAAACGTTGGTATAAAATATTTAAAAAAAAAACGAAAATATTGAGAGGTAAGCAATTTCGCAAAATGAGACTGCTTTATATTTGTGTAATTTTTTAAAAAAGCAAAGTGGTTTAGTTGCATAAATAAGCAATACTTGCTAAATACTCCAATTTCGAGGGATTATAGGATTTGCGAAAGACATTTCTCGAAAGCTATGTATGGCAATTCAAAGCTCCACTTAAACTGCTCAGAAAACACTTAATTTGGACATATTAAAAAGGGTTACCAATAAAAATGTATCGAATGCTCTTTTCCAAAAAAGTGGGTCCGCCAATGCCGACCGTCGGTCTGTCTGTCTGTCTGTCCGGGCGTCCTATGGCGCAACGGTTCGACGGATTTGCTTCAAAGTTCGTATGTTAAGTTCTTGCGGTTACATCTCGGGGCATCTTTTTATTTTTTGCTTTATCTTTTGAAATAACTGTACATAGAAATTTTTTTGTGAAAATCACTTATCACTATTTTTCTCAAAAGTAGTTTCAAGGATTTCGGTCTGTTTTTGTACAAATAATACTTGGGATGAGGTCAAAATTTCTGCATACTCAGTTTTTGGGAAAAAAAAATCGATTAACGGTAATTTATGAAACATTGCCAGTTCTCGAAAACTAATAAATAGAATTTAAAAAAAATGTATAGTTCTTTTTTTACTCTAAAGATGAACAAATTTACAAACATCGATTTTTGAAATAATTTTTTTTCTCATATTAAGATTTTGTTAAATTTAAATTAAATTCGTTTTTTTCAAAAACGGCTCTAACAATTTTGATAATTTTTTTGTATTTCGAACAATTATGTTAAAAGTGTCCAATGTGCGAAATTAGATCAAAATCGTAAGTGCCGTTTTTGAGAAAATCAAATTTTTTAAAACCGAAAAAGTGATTTAAATACATTTTCGATTCATTTTGCGGTTCAAAAACGCATTTCATGTACCGAGAAAGTTTCGTATGACGCAGTCGTGCACTTTATTTTTCTTATTTTCCCATTAAAGTTGTAAGAGAACAAATATACGCACGGCAAATAAAAATGGAAAATTTGTTTCAATAATAATCAGTACTCAGACCTAGAGTATTGAATTTGTCTTCATTTGAGTCCCCAACATAATGTTTCCTCCTTGCATTGCAGATTTTAAATACTATGTGGGCGCGAAATTAACATGATCCCCGCAGGAATTCTTAAACTCGTAAGAGAATCTTGAACAAACATTTATTTCCCAATATGTATTTTCTTAAAAACATTGAGTTAACATTTGAAAAATGATTTTATTTATAAATTTCTCATAAAATTTTATGTTCGTGTACGAGTTTATCATATCATCAAGCACTTTAATAAATACAACAACAAAACTAAAACTATGCAAACAACTTATAAAATGTTTAATACAAAAATTTTGTAAATTGATTTTTCCTTTTTTTTTAAACGCCACACCCTGTATCGCAGTTCGACAAAGTTCTACTTCTCTTGTATCACTATTTCACTGCAAAACTTTCTTACTGGCGTCTATTTCTCGTATATGTGAGACTTCAAATTATTAAATTGTCTCGAGAGTGTCCCTACTCACTGTAAGTAGATATAGATAGACTCGGCAAAGCGTCATGATGAACAGATACAACTTCGAACTCTTCGCAAAATGACATCGGCGCAGAGATCAAGGAAAGAATCACTCTTGCCATTCGCTGTTTCTTCAGGCTAAGAAGGCATCTAAGAAGTAAAGCCCTCTCTCATAGAACCAAGAGATATTATATTATCAGACCTTAATCGTCACGGTCCTGCTAGTTTTTTCACGGTCGTTGTAGAAGCATGAACCCTGTCAAAAGCGGATGAAAACCTTCTGGGATGGCGACAATGGATTGTGGAGAAGAAGATTCAACGACGAACTGTGCGAAAACGTGGTCGAAAAGCTAAAAATACAACGGCTAAGATGGCTAGGACACGTGCAGCGTATGGACAGCAACGCACGGGCTAGACGAGCCTTCGAATCCACCGCTGTTGAAAAACGCAGCAAAGGAAGACCCCATCCCATAGGTGGCGCGCACAAATGGAGAATGACCTCAACCAACTTGGTGTGCGTAACTAGAGACAGGTAGAAAGTAATCGAGCTGGCTGGAGGGCCCGTTATCCACCCCGGACTCTAAGCGCCACCAAAAATATAGTAAAGTTAAGACTTAGAAAATATTTACAATGAGAAATTTGAAAGTATTCAAAACTCTTCTGATTTTGCAATGTTTCGTTCAACATTCAATACAAAAAAAACTCAATTTTAGATTTTTCCAGCTACCACTGGAGGAGGGCTCTTCCAAACTTTTCTTAAATAAAAACTGCTTCCTTACAATTACGAGCAACTGAAAAAAAAAATTTAAATTGAGACCTATCGGCCCAGGCGTTCTCAATTGATAAATTACTATCTATATATTTTTCACAGCATTTTGATATATACAGATTTGTATTTGCCAATTTAAATCATAACTTTTTTTACTAATCAAATTACAAACTGAACATACATTGTGGGATCTATGATCGATATTTAGAAGATATTATAAGCTCTGCAAGTGCACCCTGAGGATAGCGTGTGACTTAGATATCAGAGCGATTTAAGAGAATGTATCTAAATTAAATCCCTTTAAACCAACGGTTCCATCGGTTTTTTTTCATTTATTTGAATATAACATTTTCAATGGATTTGAAGAACGAACAATATGTTTGCGTGTGCATGTTTCGTCACTATAGTGTGTGGGCACTATTGTGTTCGTATTTCAGTGATTTACGATTGTTTGGACTTTAAACGGGCTTCATTACATAAATAATTAATAGCATTAGCTGTTTTTCGAAAGCTGGTGATTTATGTAAAAAGGATTAGAACAACCGATATAATGTAATGCAATGCGCAATAAATTCGCATTTTTTTGCGGCTTTATTAATTAAATATTTTGTGGCAATTGAAAATATTCCGCAGCAAGGGATTAAGGCTACTTATTGTGTTCTGAACTATTATCGATTTAGTTCCATTGTACCTACATTCCAATGTACGAGTGGGACATGTTTTAAACAAAATTTAATGGTATCTAAAATTTATTTACCTAAAGCGTTTTTTCATCCTGGTAAAATCGAAATCAATTCAGAAGTTGTTCAAAGCCAGCAGAGACGTCTCGTCTGAGAAATGCTTTCAAATATACCTACGCCTACGCAGTTCTATGCTTTTTGATCCGTTTGGATCTATCTTTAGCAAGTGACTATGAAGCCATAAGTTACATATTTGAATTACCAAAACTGAAGGGCCAATGAAATGGAAATCGTAGTATTTTTAAGCTTTAAGGCCTGATGAAGTCGGTCTAACATAGTACTCCTCCTACAGAATACTCTCATTTCAGGATTGAATACGGATGATAATGAAGGTGCGTTCATTAAATTGATGCTTAAAATGAAAAAGTCAGTCGTTAAGGCTACATTTATTTCTTACTATGAAGTATTCACTTCTAAAGTTAAGGTAGGCGATAAGGGAAGTACGAAAAATACTGCTAAATAGTACGTCAACCCAAAACAAAACAGCTATATTCATTGTCAGCGAGGCTGCGATTAAGGCTCTCATCTCTACCAAGACAACGTCCAAAATCATCGAGGAGTGCAGGGAAATACAGACCGGGACGAGTCGTCAGTTAAGAATCACTCTCATCTGTGTTCCTGGGCATAGCAACATGGCTAGGAATAAGAGAGCAGACGAGTGGACCAGTCATGGCTCATCCCTTCCTGAGTCCTTTGCGGAGGGAGCTTATCCCCTTAGGTTTTGTAAAGGATATAATCTCCTCACACATCGCAGCGCGGGCAGAGTCTATGTTATGGAATCTGACGTATTGTGCATGTTTAGGAAAATTTAACCTCATTCATGGAGCGCCTCCGGACGTCGCTTGCTGGTAGCCGCAATTACTTCTGTCATATCTGATATCGGCCTCAATGACATCATAACATCATAACATTCCTCAATTCCACCGGATGGATCTGAGTTCACTAACACAAAGACCTTATGAGTGGTGGTAACAAACCGGCGAAGTAGTGCAATTGCGTTGCCCCGGCGTTTGCCTGGCAACGGCCACTTCACCTACCTGCATACCTACCTGCATGAAGCTACTCTCTCATCAGATAATAGCAAAGCTGCCCTTAGCCCAAATCGGATCGGATAAATACATTATCACTGGTTTCAAAACTAGGAAAAAGGAGCGATTGTTGACTGACACCCATCGATAAGTAAGAACGACCGCTGGGAACATACCACTTAGATCAAGTTGGTGTTGCACTTTAAATTATTGTAAAACATAAGGAAAGGCTACAGTCCGCTTGGGGCGAACAGTATGATACCCTATCCTTATCCCTATGTACCCCAAAGAAAAAATTCATAAGGAAGATGATAGATAGCATTTTATTTCATTCTATAAGATTTATAGAAAAAAAAATATTTTTTTGAAAAAACGCCCCCAAAAAGTGGGCTTGGCCAAAAACTTTGTATGGGCGATATATTGGAAAAAATATTGGCTAAATATATTGTTAAACATTTTTTTTTCGATTTCTATGAACATTTTCAAAGAAAACAGCATTTTAGTGAAAAACGCCCACAAAAAGTAGGCGTGGCAAAAAACTTTATATTACAAATTTATAAAGGTAGGCAGTACCTACATATCTTGTGAAGGTTTTAAAACTTTATCTTTCTAACTTAAGCCTTAAAAGGGTTTTTCTAAATTGTGGGCGTGGCAGTGGGCTGATTTAACAACTTTTAACACTTTACCATTTCGGGATCCTAGGGAGTATATGCTCTTTCAGCTTCCTAGCATAACTTTAAAGGCCTCAAAAGTTGATACGGACGGACATTGCTAAATAGTCTTAGGATTTGGTCCTGATCATAAATATATATACTTTTATGGGTCTACGACGAATATTAAGGGGTGTTACAAACTATGTGTCAAAATTAATATACCCTTAGGATAGGGTATAAAAATAGAAAGAAACGCGAAACAAACTACTAAAGAAAACAATTACCGGCGGAATAAACGAAAAGTAAATAGCAAGAAATTGCGGCCGCCACCGCCCGAAAGTCAAATTCGATTGTCACACTCCACAGATCAGATGCAACGAAAGCAAAGATCTTGCTAATTCCCGGCAGCTGAGTGGAAGGTGTGGGTTCATTCACTAGGAGACTTAGGCAAAGGTATCAGAAGAATTTGTTTCGACTGAAAATCGAAATGGGCGCCACACAATTTTTTTTTTGGGGAATTGTGAAACCTTGAAGTCACAAATTATCCGAATGCAAACGAAGGAAACTGAAAATCGAAAGAAAAGAAAAGTGTGAAATGAAACGACAGTTTTAACACGTTATAATTCTCCGTTGGAGTACGGTCTTTTATTTTCGGCGAAGCCTCTTCGAATTGATGATTTGCAGTACAACACAAGTTCTTTACCGTTGGGGTGACCCGCTATCACTTATCCCGAAATTAAAGCAGAGGAAAAAGATTCACTGGGGTCGCGTGTCCCATCTTTTCTCGGGAATTCTAGAAAACAAAACCCAACCAAACCAAAATTTTGCAATTCAAAAAAAAGATTTATTTCACTCTACTTATCCTTCTTGTTCCCTTCTCCTCCTTCTCAATTTATGTTCCTCTCGTCCTTTAATCGTCCTGTACTTTTTTTTGTTCTCTTTTTTTTTTTAAAAAACTTATTTCCACCTTTTTTTTTCTATTTTTTTTTCTATTTTCCTTTTTCTTTGTTTTCTTTTTAACTACCAAAACTTTTTACAAAAATTTCCTCGACTACCAAAACTTCGACTGGCTAATTCGCTGGTCAACCAAGAAGTGGTTTTCCAAGTTCCTTTGTTCAAAGTCGGTCAAAGTTGGACATTCATCGTGATGAGTCATACCCCAGCTACGAGAGGAGGACAAGGAACCAAGTCTAGTAAACTACAACGCGTAACTTACGGTTTGGTGGAATTGTGCGCAGATTTGGGGAATGGGGAATTGCCGATAGCGTGTCATACCTTACATGTTAGAAAATATATTTATGTTGGGCTCTCGGCCTTACTGGATGGATTATTTGTTGGGACGGTGTCCACTTGACGGTCACTCGTGTTCGTTCGTTGGCCAAACTTGGCGTATGACAGCTGGGGCCGGTGGTGTGTGTCCACGCTTTGTTCTGACCCCATTTGACAGTTGGGGCCGGTGGTGCGTTAAGTGTCACGCAATTCAGTTTTTGGGTAATATGAGTGTGCGCAATGTTTCGGCCGTCCGCCTGCACTCCTCTGCTGCTCCTCCGGTGCTCCCCATGGTGGAGTTGGACAGAAGGGATCGTCTCCCCTTCTCTCATCGAACCTGACTCCCTACCGTTTTGGTGGTAGTTCTTTTGTAATTTTCGTTGGAGCTTATTTACTCTGGGCCGTCCGCCCGTGCTCCACAATTGCTAATGTGTGCCTCTAGGGCGTTATGAAATGTGTTAGGGTGGTTTGATGACAAGGGACGTCCGCTCACACCCTTTTACACGCGTTGGAGTGCTTTGGCTTTGCACCCAGACCGTCCGTCTTGCCTTTTGTTGTGCCTTGTTGGGTGACACTCGACCGTTGCGGACCGTCCGTCCGATTGGACTCGCTGATCCGTTGGGAGTCTCCAGGCCGTCCGCCCGGATCACCTTCGGATAGGCTCCATCACTTTATTTAGGCCAGTAGACCGTCCGTCTTTCCTGGGCCGTCCTGAGTCCCCCGGGTTCACCCGGTGGTGGTTGCTCTCCCCTGGTTCAAACGAAGTGGGCCATTGGTTGATGAGGCCATGGCTGCCCTTCCACTTCTTACGGCCTTGGGCGCGAACCGATAAAGAGAGGGATAAGGGTCGGGAAAAGAAAGGGACCGAAGGGTGCTTCTTGTCATGGTAAATTTTACCGCTACATATGGATCATCAAATCGACACATAAGCAAAACAATCATTTGCTGTGGTTGTGGACTCGGCCCCTGAGTTCACACCTGGTTAAATACGCTGAATAGCACGGGATCCAACGAAGTTTTCGAGAGGCAAAATAGACAAGCAGCAATCCTTGAGGAATGCAAAAGAATGATAACCGTTCGAGGACGTCCTTCACATCTAATGTCTTCAAGGAATGCAACGAAAGACATACAACTTTGTTGATAGCAATAGGGGTTTCTAGGAGAACCGGGCAAGTGAAGAGGTTTCACAGAATAGTGATTCCAATGTTTTCTTAAGCATGCTCCAATAGTACGAGTAATTAGTATAAGCCCGTCGATAAGGATCCGTTAACTCTCAAAAACTCCCCTTCACGAAGTACCAAGTTCAGTCCTTCTCCAAATCTCACTCAAGTCGAGGTGTGTGTACCTGACCGCACAACTTTACGAGAATCGATGAATGAAATAGTGGTGGAAAAGCTAGATGACGGGAGAGGCGAGATGGGGAACCAAGTTCGCGGGAACATTCAAAAGTTGCAACAGGAGAATAAGAAGACCTACAAAACAAGAACACAAGAGTAAATCTACGAGCTGAACGAGTTGGTAAGTGTATTCAATTTGGGTCCGTGTTAAAGTTATTTCAAAAATCGTTCGAGTCCCACAAGGTAACCAAAAAGAGGGCCAGATTAGAGTAGGCGATAACAAAGGGCCGTAGTACACCAATGCCGCCGCACAAAGTTTATGAAGAAATGTAATCGTTCATTCAGGGCCGAATGAAGTATCAGAACCGCCGAATGTGGAATAGGGCCAAACCACAGAATACTATGACCACTTAAAAAATACAGACACATAACATGGTATACATATACTCTTTCTTTATATCGTATAATCGGTTAGGTACTTACGAAATAGCACTTCTGTACAGTACGTTTTAAAGCGTAATCAGAGCCTTTTGTCAGGGTAAGGATCTCCATCTTAGCTGATGTCAATTTGCCTTGAACATTTTGTACATTGTCCGACATCGCCTAATCCGTTCGCTATCGAATGCTTTTTTTAAAAATAAAAACCAACACCATTTGCAAATCCCTTTAGGAATCAAGATGTTGTTCCACTGATTTGGCAGATAAGAATTTTAAGACAACTGAACCCGATGTCTCCTAACTTCTTCAAAAGCTTATAGGGTAACTTTTCCGACCGAAGAATATAGTTCTTAACTTCTAATTCTGTTGGTTACTTTTTTATAGTTCAAAGTAGACCCAGGAAGCTATTGTCTGGGAAATTGTTAGTATTGAATCCCCTCATAATACTGCTTCCTCCTGCAACCGCAACATTTGAGTAAAATATTTCTTGCATCGCATGAGGAAGCCTAGATGTGTCGCAGCACTCTTGGCGACGTCGAATATGAGGTCATTCCATCGAATTCTGTCATTAACGCACATTGCGACCTTAGTATGTATGTCGTTGCGCTTGATGGAACAGATGAAGAGGCCGAGTTTGTTGTGTTTTTCACAAACGACCAAAAGCTTACTACCGGTGAAACTTTGTAGTATTTTTTTCCTCAATTTTAGGTCGTAGGAGAATTAAACACGATTAATGTGAGCACTGCAGCCATTTCTGGCTTGTTTAAACTTTTTCCGGTTTTCCTCAGTTGCGTTGGCCTTAAATGACCGAAAACTTACCTCCTTAGCCCTGATAGCTTCCTTACAGCTCAAGTCACACATTTGGACCGCTTAATATCCGGTATCAGTGTCAGCTCAATTATGGTGATGGAATCAGTCAGTGCATCAAACTCATTATAAGTCGAATGCCTGTCCTGGTTTGGGCTTCTGTAACTAAAGCAGTTAATTGCCTACGAACATGGAACTTTAGCCAAATAAAATAAATATAATATTAAAATAATAAAATAATAAAAAATTAAATTCCGGATTGGCCATATTGAGGTAGAAATTGGTAGGCTACATCACTACGCATATCAACGGCGAAACCACGATGGGAAAATAATACTGGCACCAAGTTATACCCAGGCAGACTAAACTCCGTTTAATCGGAATCAATGCTGACCTGCGTTTCAGCTTGTTGTGATTAGCGTGGGCGTTCAGTAAAAAAAAAATTGGTCCTTAACCCATGAATATTCCTCACGTCTACTCTAAAATTCTAAAGACTCAACTCTGAAGCTAACTAAGCTGGGCCGTGCCGTGTAGATCATGGCGTCAGCCTTCCAAAGCACTATTTGCATTAGAAGTTATGGGTATAGTATAGGGTGATTTTTTAGCTGGTTTGGTTTTGGCAACACTGGTTTTGACAGCTGACGTGTGTTTAGTACCTTGTGTCACTGTCAAACAGCTTCAGTTTGGTTTGCAATTTAACCATGGATCGTCTTACAAATGAACAACGCTTGCAAATTATTGAATTTTACTATCAAAATTCGTGCTCGGTTCGAAATGTTCATCGCGCGCTGCTTCCATTTTATGATCGGCATTCTCGACCTTCTGAGCAGTCTATTCGGAAGATTGTGACCAAATTTCGCACCAAATTTACTTTGTTGGACATTAAACCACCAACACGTTTACGTACTGTGCGTATTGAAGAAAATATTGCGGCCGTATCAGCTAGTGTGACAGAAGACCGCGAAATGTCGATTCGGCGCCGTTCCCAGCAGTTAGGCCTTTGTTACAGCACTACGTGGAAAATTTTGCGGAAGGATTTGGGCGTAAAGCCTTTTAAGATACAGCTGGTGCAAGAACTAAAGCCAGCCGCCCTACCACAACGCCGAATTTTTGGTGAATGGGCTCTTGGAAAACTGGCCGAGGATCCGCTTTTTTATCGAAAAATTGTGTTCAGCGATGAGGCTCATTTTTGGTTGAATGGGTACGTAAATAAGCAAAATTGCCGCATTTGGAGTGAAGATCAGCCAGAAGCATTGCAACAGCTACCAATGCATCCCGAAAAAGCCACTGTTTGGTGCGGTTTATGGGCCAGCGGCATTATTGGGCCATATTTCTTCAAAGATGATGCGAATCGCAGCGTTACTGTCAATGGTGAACGCTACCGAGCGATGATAACAAACTTTTTTTTGCCCGAAATGGAAGTTCTTGACTTGCATGATATGTGGTTTCAACAAGACGGTGCCACATGCCATACAGCACGCGAAACAATGGCGCAATTGCGAGGCGAGTTTGGTGAACAGTTAATTTCACGTTTCGGGCCGGTCAATTGGCCGCCTAGATCGTGCGATTTGACACCATTAGATTATTTTTTGTGGGGGTATGCCAAGGCTAATGTGTGTAGGGACAAGCCCGCTTCGATTGACGCACTGGAAGCCAACATCCATGCATTCATTCGTGAGATACCGGCCGATATGTGTGAAAGAGTATGCCAAAATTGGACTCAGCGGATGGGCTACCTGAGACGCAGCCGCGGTCAACATTTGCATGAAATTATCTTTAAACATTAAATTGCAAGGTTCAAACTATCGATTCAAATAAATATTTCATTCATTTTTTCGAATTTTTTGTGTTTTTTTTTTTAAAAAAATTTCTAAACCTCTTAAAAAATCACCCGGTATAATGTCGATTTAACTATATCGGAAATGCTAATCGAATATGGAGCTCGATTTCTCCTTCGAAAGTTGAAAGTCATCGATCGTAGATTTTGCAATATATAAAAATTCTATGTAAGCGCCTGTCTGTTCTATACACTTTGATCCTATAGCTTATTTCGCAAATTGGCCGACAATGCTTGACTCTATTGGCCGATTTGTCCTGGATATTTCGTTGAACTGAGAGTGGTGAAAGTGTTGGCGATTTAGAAAACGTTGTTCTGAACACTGCCGGCCTCTAGATTGTTAATACAAATACTTTAAAGAATGCTTATACTTTTCATAATAATAATGATTTAGGTGAAGCGGCCTTGAGTTCATTTCTAATACGAACAATGACAATGAAGCAAGTGAGTCGAAAGAAATGCGAAAAAAAGAGCCGAATGTTATTTCACCTACTAAATGCCTGCATCTGTCTAGATTTTTAAACCTAACTTATATCGAAACAAGACTGCGGGTGCATAGTGCATTGAGTGCGAAAAATTGGCCCGTGAATGTTACTGTGAGACCGTTTACGTCGTTGTCTCATTCTCAACTAAAAAACTTAGCATTAGCGGAAGTAGGAACAACGACATAATTTGCTCTCCTTCGGCGCGTAATGATGATGGTTTACACATTGGTTACACATTCAATCAAGGTAGCTTGTTTTCATGAGACCCAGAGGATGACAAAAGCAGGTATCGAGCTCAACGGCATGTTGGCGTCTCGACAGCGATGGGTGGTGGGGGGCGGTCCCTTGGCACACCACAACGTGACTCCAAACGGGTCAAGAGATGACGACCCCGTAAGAGCCAAACGGACAGTTGGCCTAATATACATTTCATGGGGTGGGGGAGGATAATCCCTTGACACAACAATAACATCAATGTAGCACACTCCAGTAAAGTAACAAAGTGCATGCTAGAAAAAGCCGCAGTGGATTTCGTAATGGCTGAATGTGGGGGTATGAAAGCGAGAGTGAATGGTCCATCACGGACAAACAAACCTTGAAGTGAACAACCCAACACTTTTTGGTTGACCATTAAAGGTGTAGGAAGTTTATTTGTAAAGAGAGAGAATTGAGAAAGTCTTTTTTTTAAGTTCAAAAAAAGTTTTGTAGTGGTTGTCGTTGGGAATTTTGATCAGAGTTAGATCAAAAATCCAAAAAGGATTTAGCGGCAGGATAGGCAGCGGAACTCCCTCTTATACACTTCATAGGAGTATTGGAGGAGCAAGAATCTTTGTTTAAAGAGCTAAGTATTGTGCTTTCATTTCAACTTTGCGTCTGGTTAGGAGTTGTATTGTAAGAACCCGGTAGGTTTTCGTTACGGAAATATCCCGGAAATCACGGGACACGCGACCCTTCATTTTGTTTTTTTAAACTTTCGGGAAATAGCGATAGCGGGGTATTTCAAACGGCGATGTTTTCTTTTGTTGTTCCGCAATTAACGTCACATTAATAAATCGACCGTTGCTCATTAGAGCTATATAACGTTTTAAAAATTCTTTTTCTCTTTTTTCATTCATTTTTCAGCAATTAACCGTCGAATTCTTCTTCAAAAGGTTTCACAATTCCTTTTTTTTAAAAGATTGTGTGGCGCCCATTTTACCCACCATTACCTTACCCTTTTGATAGAAATTGTATTTCACAATTTTCCTCATCCTTAAAATATTCTTTTCGCATAATTCATAATCCAATCTCCGAACCCACCCTAGCTGAGCAACCGGGACGGTAGCATCCAACAGACTACCTGTTGCACTTTTCGTCTCTTCGGCGAATTTCTGTTGACATTTCCCTAGCCCGCCATTATTTGACTTTTAACCATCGGCGCAGCGGCGGCTGCAAGTTTTCTCGCGTTTTGTTTTTCTTTTTTACGCATTTAAATTCGATGATATAATTTGTCTACCCCAAATAAAAGTGCTACAAGCTTTCAGTAGAGTTAATGCGGATATGTCGCTTAGAAAACTTAAAGCGTATAGGTTCATCGGGCCTCTATTAAAATGGTTTTCTTCTTACCTTATTGGAAGGAAGAAACATGTTGTAATTGCGGAGAAATTTCATAGGAAATTTGTGTTTTTTCTGGTGTCCCTGAGGGAAGCCATTTGGGACCGATCTTTTTTCTTTTGTTGGTTGATGATCTGCCTAGTATTTTGCAGTTTTGTCGGTGTTTGATGTATGCTGATGATGTACAATTTACAAACCGTACTTTCAAATGCTGATGAACGCGCTCTTTTGCAAATGGACTTAGACTTATTTGCTGAATGGTGCAATCTTAACGGTTTAAAACTGAATGCAGATAAGTGTCGTAGCATATTCTACAAAGGGGGTTTTTCCATACAGAACCCTCCTACAGTCTTACGATAAGAAAGTTTGGGTAGTAAATGATTTCAAGGATCTTGGCGTCTCACTGATGGAAAAATTATTTTTGAACTCGATTGAAGGCAGTTTGCAGTAGTCTTGCTTAGCCTGCATTGCGTCGACTTTTTACGCATAGTTCGTACCAAAATGAAGTCTTATTGCTAGATATGCATTCCTTTGAAAATAGGAGGAAAATGTATTGTATTATGTTCATTTCTGCGGGAATTTTGTTTTTCCTTTAAGTCTTCATGTACCACAAAAACACTTAACCCTTAACTGTTGTCGTGGGTCCAGTGGACCCATGTTCAAACTTAAAACGTGTGTAAAAAGCGCAACAGTTACCGCAGCTGTTTCTACTTTTCAGTACCTTGCTACATTAAGTTAACGTATGCACAGTGAGAAGGTCACACTTCACTCGCTTCAATAAAGGTTAGTTTCAGTATCAACATGGGTCCCCTGGACCCACGACTATAGATACGTGATTTATTTGTTTATGTAGTTAATAAGGTTTTTTGTTTTATTTCAGGTATTTACAATGGCAAGTATCAATGGCAATCAAGATTTTATAATTGAGCAATGGTTGAATGAATTGTCCGGCGATGAAGACGAAAATGGATCGAATTTAAGACCATTGCAGGGTAATACTCATCCTGATAATGATTTTTCGGACATTGATGAAGAATTTATAATACCAAGTGACCATGAATCCAACTCCGAATCGTCTGATTCTGATGGCGAAGATACTCATCAAGATGAAGCTGATGTGGTTGAAGAGGTTTCTAGCAGTGGGTTACCTTTACGGAAAAAACCGGTTCAAGTGGGCTAAAGCACCACCTGCAAGAAACGCTCGAGTCAGGAGCCACAATATTATTAGATTGCCTTACACAACATCTCGATCAAGGCCTGATGACCCGTTTGATCCAAAAGAAGCGTTGGACAAAATATTTGATTCGAATATAAAGAACAAAATTCTAACTTGGACAAACGTGAAACTGGCAATGTTTAGATTAAAATACAAGTCCCCGAACCGTGCAGAACTAAAGGAATGTACTCCACAAGAGCTAGACGCAATTTTTGGGCCTATTGCTTTACTCAGCTGTGTTTAAGTCCAATCATGAATCCGTTATATCTTTATTTGCTACAGATGGAACAGGTCGAGACATTTTCCGACTATGCATGTCCGCATTGCGATTCCATACACTCCTATTATGTCTTCGTTTTGATAATCCAAATGATAGAAATGAACGAAAAAAAACAGATCCAGGTTGCTTTGTGACAGAAATTATAAAAATTTTTAATAAAAACGCTCAAGAAAATTACTCAATCGGTGCTAATGCTACTATAGATGAAATGTTGGTTGCTTTTCGTGGCCGTTGCAAATTTAAAATGTATATTCCGAGTAAACCGAACAAATACGGGCTAAAAATGCAATGCCTCGCGGATTCAAAAACGCACTACGGCAAAAATACAGAGGGTCTTACATTAACAGAGGAAGAGAAAAAGTACCCAATACCATGCGATTATGCAAACCAATTTTTAACTCGAATCGCAACATCACGATGGAACTTATAAATGTGATGAAATTAAGAGGTCTAACTGTCGTCGGTACCTTGAAGAAAAATAAAAAGGAAATTCCAAAATTGGTTTTGCCTCACAAAGATAGACAAGTCTGATCATCACTGTTCGGATTTACAAAGGATACAACAATTGTGAGTTATGTCCCGAAAAAAAACAAATTTGTTATCCTCATGTCATCCATGGACCACGATAACTTTGCAGATCAGTCTATCAATAAACCTGAAACTCTGCAGATCAAATGTTTTCAGTGTATTCATGCAGTCGCAGAACTCGTCGTTGTCCGATGGCTGTTTTATATAGGCTATTGGACATGAGTGCACTAAATGCTTATAAAGGGTGATCCATTTCGAGGTTCCCTACTTTTTTAAAGAAAAGAACACAGAAAATTCAAATTTAATGGAGAATGTTTATTATCATTTGAAAGAACATTCTTTGGCATTTATTTTTTGAAGATTATGTCTATCAAATGTTGGCCGTTGCTACGTCGCAGATGGTCCATCCGTTAAGTCCAATTTTCGATCACTCGTTCGAGCATTTCGACTGGTAACCGGTAACTGGCGAATGACACGCGTGATGTTTTCCTCCAAGGCCTGAATCGAAGCGGGTTTGTCGGCATAAGCTTTTGACTTTACATATCCCCACAGGAAAAAGTCTAAGGGTGTGATATCACACGATCTTGGTGGCCAATCGACCGGCCCAAAACGTGAAATTATGTGCTCACCGAAATGTTCTCTCAATAAGTCCATTGATTGATGCGATGTGTGGGAAGTGGCGCCGTCTTGCTGAAACCAAATGTCGCCGAGATCACGAGCATCAAATAGTCGGTTATCATGGCACGATAACGGTCGCCATTGACGGTTACGTTCGCACCGGCATAATTTTTAAAGAAATATGGACCGATGATTCCACCGGCCCACAAACCACACCAAACCGTTGTTTTTTCTGGATGAAGTGGCAGTTCTTCAATCTCTTCAGGTTGCTCTTCGTCCCAAATGCGGCAATTTTGTTTGTTTACATACCCATTGAGCCAGAAATGGGCTTCATCGCTAAACAAAATTTGCCTCGAAAATATCGGATCTTCTTGGAACTTTTCAAGAGCCCATAGAGCCAAGCGATGTCGCTTGGGAAGGTCGAGCGGCTTCAGTTGTTGCACAAGCTGTATTTTGTACGCTTTCCATTTAAAAGATTGATGCGTCAAGTCGTTCCATACGTCAGTCCGAGTTGCTGCGAACGGCGCTGAATCGTGTACACTCTCAGCTACGGCCGCTATATTTTCTTCACAGCGTGCTGGACGTGGTCTATTCGGTCGAATATTATCCAATAATGAATGCTGGGTCTCAAAATGGGTGATGGTGTTGCGAATAGTACGCTCAGTAGGCCGATAATGTTGACCATAAGTTGAGCGAAGTGCACGAAACACATTCCTCACAGAACGTGAATTTTCATAATAAAGTTGAACAATTTGTAAACGTTGTTCACGCGTAAGTCTTTCCATTATGAAATGCCAAACAATACTACACATGACAAAAATAACATGACAACATCACACGACTCACACGTGCTCTGTCAAAAAAGGCTATTGAAAAAAGTATCTCTACTTGGATCACCCGTTATCATCCAGCAGAGCCATGAATCAGCATCGAAGATGACAAGGTTGGTATTTATGAAAGGGCTTGCAAAAATTTTGTGTGAACCCCGCATGAAGGAGAGATTTTATACCCAAAGACTTCCTGTGCAATTGAAGACTGGCATTCGTAATATCCTTAGACTTGAAGCAGGATGCCGATCCAGATAATGAAGAAGCTCTAAAGTTGGAAAGGAATAAAAGGAAAAGCTGTTATCTGTGCCCGTCTAATAAAAAAGCTAAGACTGTGCACCTTTGTGCTTCGTGCAAGCTGCCCATTTGCTTGACTTGTTCAAAAAAATGTGCCTCTCATGCTTATAAAGCAGCTAACTTTGACCAATGTCAAAATTTTTCAAGGAGAATATTTTTAGTTTTTGTTTACATAGTTTTAAAAAGTAAGTTTTAGAATTGAAGAAAAATGTTTTTTTTTTATTTAAATACTTTTGTTTTGTATTTTATATATATTTTTATAAATTACATGTTTTTTATGATAAGTATATTGAGACTTATTAATAAAAGTGCAAATTTGAAGTAAAACCGACTGTTCCTGTCGCTAATTTATAAAAAATACATTTTTAGTTGTTTTTTAGTTTAAAGTTTAATAAAAAAATATTTAAAAAAATTAATACTTTTATTTTAATCATATTTTAAAACAGTTGGGTCCAATGGACCCTACGACTATAGAAGCGTTCACTATGTTCACGACATCAGTTAAGGGTTAAGATCAAAACTTTTCTTGCTAGAACATTTTCAAAATACCTCTTATGGTTTGCGTGAATTATTCGTTTATGATGACAATATGGATGTAATAATGAAAATGTATTTGAAGTCAATTTTAAACGATAGAACCTAAATTAATTGTGAATACGAATGGAATTATTTTACTCTTGTCGCGGTAAAATTTACTGCGACAAGAAGTACCCTTCGGTCCTCTCTTCCCCCGACCTTTTTCCCTCTCTCTCTTTTGGTCCGCGCGCTCAAGTTCTTAAGAAGTTGAAGGGCAGCCATGGTCTCATCAGCCAATGGCCCACTTCATTAGAACCTTGGGGCAGCAACCACTACAGGTGGAACAGGGCGTAACCGGGATAGACGGACGGTCTACTCCTTAATGAAGAGATGCAGCCTATCCGAAGGTGAGCCGGGCGGACGGCCTGGAGACTCCCAACGGACCAGCGAGTCAAATCGGACGGACCGTCCGCAACGACCAAATGCCACCCAAGGCAAGTTACAAAGGAGGACGGACGTTCTAAATGGTAGAGTGTAAAACAAAACACTCCACAATAACAGTAACGGGTGTGGGCGGACGGCCCGAGTCATAAACAAAACACCGTTACCTAATTAAAAAGACCCGAGAGGCACATACCAGCAATTAGGGAGCACGGGTGGACGGCCCAGAAAAAAAGAAAAGCTCCGACGACAATTGCACCAGAACTACCACCAACACGGTAGGGAGTCACGTTCGATGAGGGAAGGGGCGACGATCCCTTTTGTCCAACTCCACCATGGGGAGCACCGGAGGAGCAGCAGAGGATTGCGGGCGGACGGCCACATATACGCACCTCATAACACCGAACAACTTTATAAATGTATAACCACGCTTCACCACGGTACTCACACCAGAACCCGAATCACCAACCTTAAACAGGTGGTACGAAGACCGAAGCGGAAGCCGACAACACTAACACGAAGTATACCAAGTCAAACGAAAACTTCAATAACTTCATCAAAACTCGGAAGCCGAAGATGTACAAATAACACCAGGGCAAAAGGAACGCAACTCGTATAGATACGGAGCCCAATGTGAAACCAGTGACTTAATAATACACTGTAAGGAATAGCGCAGGATCTATTCATCCCTTACCCCCCCCCAATTCTGCGCGGAAGTCCACCGAGATAGCTAGGGAAAAGTAACACGATAAGAAAAATGAATTTACTTGCCTCCTCTGGTGGGTTGACTGGCCCTCCTACTAGTTGCTTGGTGCCTGGTCCTAGGGGTTTTCGTAATCCTACCCCTCCAGGTGTGATCTTCAGTGGTGGTAACGTGTGGGGACTTTGTTAATTTTGCCCCAAACACGGGGCAAAAACTTTTAATTAAATGGAGAATTGTCCATTCTCGATTGTTTTCTTTTTTTTTTCTTTTTCGCGAACTGTCAGACGGGTAAAACATTGAGATAAGTCCAGGGTCGGCCGGAGGGTCATCATTGATTGGTCACTTCCAACAATGGGCGAATCCGAAGATTGGAAAATGAGAGAACATTAGAAGGGATCATGTCAGCACACTTGAGTAGCTGAAAATGATATGACCCAGCTAAATGCGTGAATGTGAGGGGTGTAGGTGACAGTTGATAATCTCAGAGCGACAGCTGAATTATCGAGTTGGAACTGTTATCCTATCACCCATGTATGAGTGAGTGTAGGGGAGCAGATTACGGCTGACAATTTAAGCACATAAGCTTAATCGTCATGTGGAGCTGTAGTTGGTTCTGCCTCCCCTGCAATGCCTGAGTATGGAAACCACTTCTTGGTTGACTAGCCTAAAGGATAGACATAATTATTTTGTGCGACATTAACAAAAAAAGTTTTAAAGCGGAATAATATATATATATATTCAAAAAAAAAAAAAGAAAGAAAGGAAGCATCGAGGAGGGAAGAAGCGAGAGCAATTAAGAAAAAGGGAAGATCACATCTCGAGGAGGAAGATATAAGTCAGGCGGACCAAAACCCAAGGGACAAGTGGGTAGGACAGGAAAACCAGGAAAAAAAAGATAAGTAGAGTTTCTTGTATGTAGCTAGGATTTTAAAGTGAAAGAAAATAGATCTCGGTAGGCTTGCGTCCCGCAAAATCCCTGGAATTAAAAAGGGACACGCGACCCCTAGTTAATTGAAGATTTTCAACTTTCGGGATAGCAGGATCCTGGGCTATTTCAAACGGCATTCATATTTCTTTTCCATATATCTTGTCATAAATAGAACAGAAAACCGTTCTTACAACGGTCAATAAATTCTGCCGTGCCCCAACGGGGCATTTATAACGTGGTTAAAACACAGAAAAAAGGTATTTTTTTTTCTCTGCTTCAGATTCTGTCATCGGGTCGACTATTCTAAAATTGTTCTTTCAGATTTTTTTTTCAGTTTTTTATTCTCTCTATCGGTTTTCTTTTCCCCCTAGGTTTCACAATTTCCCCAAAGAAAAATTGTGTGGCGCCCATAGTTCACTAGAAATATCAGGAATTCTATCTCAAGTACAAAAAAAAAGGCATTCCTCACAAATTTTCTAAGCCCAATACAACTTCAATCCATTTCGTTTATTTTCACCTAAGTACTTAGGTATAATCACCTACTGAACCCGACCCTAGCTGAGCAGCCAGGAAAGCAGCATCCCTGTGTGCTGCCATTACATTTTCGCGATCTTGTTGACATTTCAATTCGACTTTCCTTACGGGCGGTGGCGGCCGCAAATTTTGTTTGTTTCTTTTTTAATTCGTTTGTTCCGCCAACTAAAAGAAAATTAATAAAAGTAGTTTGTTCGCGAAAATAATAGTGTAATACTCTTAACTTATTATTTCGAAATCTGTAGATAAGTATAAGTATTTCGTTGTTCGGCGATTTTCATTTTTCAATAAGTACTCGATGTCTCATGAGATCAGTTTATAGAGACCAATTTTATAGAGAGACCAGCATGTGAGAAAATGATAGATTAATAAAATAAGTAGCTACCCTCAAAGCCACTTGTGCAGGATTTTATTGCATAAGACCCATCAGCTTACCGCTACCAGCCCCACCTCTTCGCCCAGACCAATTGTTTCTAAATTCGCACCGCACTTAAACTGCAACAAAAACCAGAGCACACACAAACAATACAAATACACGAACACAAACACCAACAGAAACCAGCTACGACTTCAACCGCAATGTAAACTCATCAAAAGTAATTTCAAATTAAATACCATAGAACATAGCATACAATTGCACCTCTGGCAAATTGAAGGCGAACCTCTCTTTCTCCCCGTACGCGCGCTTAGGACAATCTAAAATGCATTAAATTACTCAGCCAGTTACCCAACGAAGCTGGTTCGCCCGCTTTTAACTACTTTGCCGTCATGTCCACAGAGTTCGTTTTAAATGGAAGCGTTAAATCTATTTTAACATTTAAATACCCCTTCTACACTAATGGCCGGCAATTATTTGCAAGAAGGGTCAATGGTGGTGATGATGGTGGTGGTGGTGGTGGTGGTGGTAGATCCACTCTGCGTTTGCTATGTATTTTCAGAAGCTACCAGGACGACGGTTGTCTTCCAAAGCCAAAAGTACCCAAATGCAAGCCAAGTACAAACGAAGCGCACAAAAAGTGAACAAATAAACAAAAACAACAAAAAAAAATTATAAAGGACGAACTAAATTAAGGCGCTGCAAACACGAATTTACGCAAAACAATATAAAGAACAACATGAAAGGTGCACACACATATATATGAGAACACTTTAAGGGGGGTTCCTTTCCATTCCTTTCAAACAAGGAGCAAGCTAAAATATCCTTTCTCCAAGAGGAAAGTACATTTTTAGTGCTTCGTATCTGGCTGCAGGTATATCATTTTATCGCTCTCCTTTTTCTGGATTGAACCGGTGTGCGGTGGTGGTGTGAGTGCGTTGTTGTTGATGTCGATGATCAAGACTCGACCAGAAGGTAGCCACGTGAAGCAGACCAATTACTATGTGTCCCACTAAAGTCAGACAGACGTTGGTATTACGGCTGCAATTAAAAATGGGATTTCTTCTTCTAATTTTACAGATATACACTACCTGAGTAGAATAGCATGCGAATATCGTCTCAGAAGAGAGGAGAAAACAAAATTGAGCGTATCCTAATCAGGGCTGTCGTTTCAAGACAAAAAGCAGCAGCACTACCAGTCGACAAAAAGCAGTACAGAGCAGTACACATAGCGCATACGATACAGCTATGTATGAAGCTACTGATCAACGTTTAAATTAAAACACTTAACACACTTATGCAAATTGTTTATACTCTATATTTTATTAAAAAAAAAATTATAAGACAATTCAATTGCACAAAGTAGTTAAAAAACTAAAAAGTAAAAAAAATAAAGTAGTAAAAGAGGAAGTTGTGATATAAGTCTTTTTGTACATTTTGAACACATTTGATAATTAATATCATATTTGGCTTGTCAACGCCATAACTTAATACGTATTAGATAAAAAATAGATAACACTTTTTACAAAAAAGAAAAAATACCAATGCAAAAAAAAAATATTTCAAAATTCATTAAAAATAATTAATTATCTAAAGCAGTTACGTTTTACGATATTTTTTTAATAAATTTGGTGAAGGCTTAAATTCGTAGCTTTTGTAGTTATCGAGCATTGATTTGGCGCAAAGGATGCCACTTACTGTTGATACATTTAAACAGTTCCTAGTTTTTGTCTTAATTAGATTAAGCTCGGAAAAAACTCTTTCGCAAGTGGCACTACTATGAGGGAGGGCAATTAATGATCCGATGAAAGTTTTTAAAGACGGGAAGCGTTCTGCTCCCATAGCATTTTTAAGGAGGAACACTTCACTCCAAAAACTTTCGAGGTCTGTAGATACAGAAACATTTGTTAAATTCAAAAGAGCCCTCCATTCACTATCAAGCTCTTCAATATTAACATCTCTAATAAGATTGGGAAATAAGGAGATTAATTCAATTAAATTTTCCCCAAGATTTGTTGGATTAATAGCTGCTACTTCCAACAAAACTTTGTCTTTAAGGTCAAACCTTTTCGTTATTGCGCTGCAAAGTGTTTTATAGTTTTCGCTGATGGAATGTTTTCAGATTTTATTAAAAGTTCCGCCCTAGGGCCAATATATACGTTTGATAAATCAAAGTATAACTTATCATTTAAAAATTTAAATTGCAAAAATCTGTTAAAAAATCACGCTTGATAAAATTTGATATAATGTTTTTTAAAAAGCTTTTTATCATATCCATTAACATATGAATTCTGGGCCTTTCAGCCTGAAATTCTATATTAATTTCATTGGTAATTCTTAAAATATATGACAGAAAAAGGAGGTACATCTGAGTTTCTTCATTTAGATCTGAGTAGATATTTGCTGCTAAATCAGAGTCTGACTCAAATTCCGAAACAATAAAATAGTGTTTCAAGGGCACCCATTGCTCAAGAGCTAACCATCTTGTGAAAGAAGTCTTCAATATTTTGTGATTTTTTACATGAAAATACTCTTGAAATTTTTCGAATTCTTTTTGTCTTTTTGTACTATGAGAAAAGTACAGATAAATGTTTCTAACAAGTTTTTCTACCGAACTAGGAAGCTCCTTGCCAGCCGCAGCTGAACAGAGATGGATAGTGTGGCAAGTACATGGCATAACGTACAAATTAGGAACAGATTTCAAAAATAATGCCTTTAGACCACTCTTATATCCCATCATGACAGATGCGTTGTCAGCATCATGTTGCTAGTTTTTTGAATAGACAGCTAATTGCCTCATGAATGTCATTGGCACTTGAGTTACTCAATTCAACCAAAGATAAGAATCGATCTTTAACTTTACACTTTACGTAATCGTAATATCGAACAACTATGGCCAAAGATTTCTTAGTACTTATGTCGGTTGACTCGTCAACAATTATGGAAAATGTTTGCCTTTTTAATATTCCTGACAATTCCCTTAAATACTCTTCTTTTATGACTGAAGTTACTGTCTCTGTGGCCTTGGTTTTCCCACATTTTAGCAATCTTATGCAATCTTTTTCATCAAACTTATTAGGGGCTCTATAATTAAAAATGGCAAGTTATGTTCAATTAAAAACATTATAATGAGAAGCTCCGCAGTCTTAATTTGATTTGTACGTATACTTGTTTCTTCCAATTTTTCTTGATTAAAAATAAGTTGATTCTTTAATGACTTCACAATTTGTGTGTGTTGTTCACACTTATTATGGCGTTGTAAATTTACGACATTATTGGTTAAAGACTTCTTACAATACTTGCAAAATGGTTTTTCGTCCACAACTGAACACCAGTCAAACTTTTGAAGCCATGCGTGACGAAATTTTTGTCTATTCGTCTCCCTTTTTGAAGAACTCTTTAAAATTTTGCTGCTGGTTGACGGTGCATCTTGGCTGTGTAAGCGCATAAACATATAATTGCCTTAGTTAGCTTAAAACTACATTCACAACTAAACTTAAACCTTTTTATGTCGTTTGTAGACGGCTCAGAGTCAAACACGGAACTTTCGGTTAGCTCTTCTTTGTCTTTACATTCAAAATCATCGAAGTCTTCATTGGCCGCGCTGTTGGCGTCTGCTCGTTTTGTTTTGATGAGAAATCTTTAATAAAATTAATCCACTTATGTAAAACAAAAACTATGCTTTAAAAATAATAACATTACAAACCTTTCCATAATTGGTCTACACCCATGTCACGAAGCAAAAACAAATGAAGTGTGCCGTGTGCGAGTACGACAAGCTATTTCATTTCCGTTTGTTCCTGTTGTCTCGAAAGTCACTTTCGCTGGGTATGTTTGTAAAGCAAATCCAAGAATATGCTTTAAGGGTGCGTCTGCATTGCAGCTGCTTGAATTTCATAATTATGTCTTGGAACATTTTAAGAACAAAAAGCGCATATTTAAAAAAAGCAGTATTTTAAGTAGCTGTGCAGTACAACAGTACAGCGACCCAAAAAGCAGTACAAATACTGCTTTTGCAGTACAACGACAGCACTGATCCTAATGTCTTATGGTTTTCGAGCATTTGTTGGTTACACATTAGTTGTTTGTTTAGTGGATAGAGTGGACAAGGGACAGGGACTTTAAGCTGGTGTTTTAGGTACTGCCGCTAAATGGCTTATTGGCGCGTCGTTCAATCAGCACTGCTGCTGTTGACGAGCCGATCATCATTCAATTAATATTCGTAATATATTTGATAAATTAACTCACTCTTAGCACGTTGTTTTTACTTGTAGCTTTAACCTGGGTACGATTACCTGGAATTTTAATGCTGATGATAACCATCTAACAGATATTGAATTATTATTCACTGACTTTTTTAGTCATTATGATTAATAATTTTCGACAAGGAGTTTGTTATTAAAATTGATGTTCCTGTCTGTCCCATTTTTAACAATTCGTTGCACCATATTGCTAATATTTCTAGGTTTTCAATTCTTCAATATCAGAGGCCTACCTCTGCAAACCAAGTATATAATCAGCGAATTTTGATACTATGAAGATCTGTGTCATCCACGTGAGACATAAAAGTTCGGAGCTCTATTTGCCTTCATCTTCCTAAAAAATATGTTAACCATAACTTATAACGTTCAAGAATAAAAAGACTAAGGCTTATAAACTCCACAGATTAAATAAAGCAAATCTGGAGTTAAAGATATTGTAAATATCTACGCAGTGAACGGGAATTAAATACTTTAAAAAAGTTCTTATTCCAGTTTTATCGGGTTTTTCAATAAGAGCGCTACAAAAGTTTTTTTTTAAATAAGACAAAAACGGGTTTGGATACCAATGAAATTCTTTATTCCTGTGAAAGTACGTTCGTTGCCATTATGTATGGAACTCGATTTCTTTTGCATGGCTACCACGGGCACGCTTGCAGAAGTCCAGGCGCTGAACAAAATTGTCAACGGTTTTCAAGCATAAATCGGCCGAGGCGGCCAAGAGACTGGACCATTTCGTGAGATAACACGTTCTCCAAACTTGGTTTCCAATAAATTGATTGTGACATTCGCTGTGTGGCTTGTGGCACCGTCCTGTGGGAACCACATGGCCTCCAAGTCCATATCATCCAATTGGGGCCAAAAATATTCGGTTATCATTGAACGGTAGCGATTCCCATTCACAGTAATGTGCCGGTCCTGATCATCACGGAAGAAGTACGGCCCAATGACGCGCCGCCGGCCCATAAACCACACCAAACCGTAATTTTTTCGGGATGCAATGATGACTCATGGAGTACGTGTGGATTGCTGCCTGACCAATACCGCATATTTTGTTTATTGACGAAGCCAATCAGCCAGAAATGAGCCTCATCGCTGAAGATGATATTTCGATGAAAATCCGAATCATTTTCAAGTTGTTGCTCAGCCCAATTCACGAACATACGACGCTTCTGGTGGTCAAGTGGCTTCAGTGCTTGCGTCAATTTAATCTTGTGAGGATGTAGGCCAAGATCTTTCCGCAAAATTCGCCACAACGATGTCACAGAGATGCCCAATGCTTGAGAACGACGTGTGAGAAACACATTTGGGCTTTCTTCAACTGAAGCCTCAGCAGCAGCAATATTCTCGACACTACGGGCACTTCTTTGTCTCAGTGGCACGGGAACATTTTGTACTGTGCCTTTGGATTCAAATTTTCCCACTAGATGCTCAATTGTTGATCTGCTAGGACGATTATGACGACCATAAATTGGACGTAGCGCTCTTAACGTTGAGGCCACTGACTCTGATTTTCGGTAGTAAATTTTAATAATTTCGACCCGTTGTTGGCTCGTATATATTTCCATCATGAAATGGCAAACCTTACTGAAGAGAAATGTCGAAAGAGCGGCAAGAAATATGGCGTCGTTTGCTGTCCCTGTCGCTCTACTTTTGTAGCGTCCCTGTTGAAAAACCCTATATATATTGTCGGCTGGAGCAAGTGTGAAGTCGAAAAGCAAGTATTTTTGGAAGTTTATTAACTCAAAGAGGAATATATACAAATGGCCTTCCTAGTCTAATGTAATTTTTAGATTCGTCATCAGATAACAAAAAAACTTTATGCAATTAGTTTCTACTTTTAACTTTCTCGTATACATTAGTAGACTAAAGAGAAAGTTATTGCGATCGTGCAGAAATATTACAGATGATACTAAAGGGTGATTTTTTAGCTGGTTTGGTTTTGGCAACACTGGTTTTGACAGCTGACGTGTGTTTAGTACCTTGTGTCACTGTCAAACAGCTTCAGTTTGGTTTGCAATTTAACCATGGATCGTCTTACAAATGAACAACGCTTGCAAATTATTGAATTTTACTATCAAAATTCGTGCTCGGTTCGAAATGTTCATCGCGCGCTGCTTCCATTTTATGATCGGCATTCTCGACCTTCTGAGCAGTCTATTCGGAAGATTGTGACCACATTAAACCACCAACACGTTTACGTACTGTGCGTATTGAAGAAAATATTGCGGCCGTATCAGCTAGTGTGACAGAAGACCGCGAAATGTCGATTCGACGCCGTTCCCAGCAGTTAGGCCTTTGTTACAGCACTACGTGGAAAATTTTGCGGAAGGATTTGGGCGTAAAGCCTTTTAAGATACAGCTGGTGCAAGAACTAAAGCCAGCCGACCTACCACAACGCCGAATTTTTGGTGAATGGGCTCTTGGAAAGCTGGCCGAGGATCCGCTTTTTTATCGAAAAATTGTGTTCAGCGATGAGGCTCATTTTTGGTTGAATGGGTACGTAAATAAGCAAAATTGCCGCATCCCGAAAAAGCCACTGTTTGGTGCGGTTTATGGGCCGGCGGCATTATTGGGCCATATTTCTTCAAAGATGATGCGAATCGCAGCGTTACTGTCAATGGTGAACGCTACCGAGCGATGATAACAAACTTTTTTTTTCCCCGAAATGGAAGTTCTTGACTTGCATGATATGTGGTTTCAACAAGACGGTGCCACATGCCACACAGCACGCGAAACAATGGCGCAATTGCGAGGCGAGTTTGGTGAACAGTTAATTTCACGTTTCGGGCCGGTCAATTGGCCGCCTAGATCGTGCGATTTGACACCATTAGATTATTTTTTGTGGGGTTATGCCAAGGCTAATGTGTATAGGGACAAGCTCGCTTCGATTGACGCACTGGAAGCCAACATCCATGCATTCATTCGTGAGATACCGGCCGATATGTGTGAAAGAGTATGCCAAAATTGGACTCAGCGGATGGGCTACCTGAGACGCAGCTGCGGTCAACAGTTGCATGAAATTATCTTTAAACATTAAATTGCAAGGTTCAAACTATCGATTCAAATAAATATTTCATTCATTTTTTCGAATTTTTTGTGTTTTTTTTTTAAAAAAAGTTCTAAACCTCTTAAAAAATCACCCGGTACAACTATAGAAAAGTCCAAAAAAGTGGGTCCGCCAATGCCGTCCGTCGGTCTGTCTGTCTATCTGTCTACCGGTCTGTCCGGGCGCCGTATGGCGAAACAGAAGTCCAACGGATTTGCTTCAAAGTTCATACATAAGGTTCTTGGAGTTACATCTCGGGGCAGCTTTTTATTTTTTGCACAGTGGCAGACCCCGGAGTAGCCGTTCTTCAGAGAATATTGCTGCTGTAGCCGAAGATGTCATGGAAGCGCCGTCGACATCGACCAGACGACGTGCCACGCAAATGGGTATCAGTCGACGGTCTTTACAGCGAATTTTGGTACAAGATTTGAAGATGTTTCCGTACAAAGTCCAGACGGTGCATCAGCTGCTAGGTGCTGACCGCCAATCGCGTCTAACATACGCTCAAGCCATCCTTAATCACCACCAAGAGGAAGATGATTTTTCATCTTAGGCCCATTTCCATCATAGCGGATACGTAAATACGCTTCTGGGGCACTGAAAATCCGCGTGTAACCCACGAAGAGCCATTACACCCGCTCAAAGTCACTGTATGGTGTGCTGTTTTCGCTGGAGGAGTCATCGGACCTTTTTTCTTCGAAGACGTCGCGGGCCAAACGGTTACTGTGAATGGTGAGCGCTACAGAGCAATGATCAACGAGTTCTTTTTGCCGCAACTTGATGAATAGGGATTGGAAAACATGTGGTTCCAACAGGACGGTGCAACGGCACACACTGCACGTGCCACAACCGATATGCTGAAGGATGCATTTTCCGGGCGCCTAATCTCCCGTTTTGGCGATTTGCACTGGCCAGCAAGATCGCCTGATTTGACCGCTCCAGACTTCTTTTTGTGGGGCTTTTTGAAGTCGCGGGTTTATGTCAACAAGCCTCAGACTCTTGCAGCTCTTAAAGACAATATCCGTCAAGAATGTGAGGACCTATCGCCGGAAGTTTTGGCCAAAGTGATGCAAAATGCCATAAAAAGGGCTCAAATGACAATCAACTGTGGCGGCGGCCATTTACATGACATCATATTCTCGACTTGATGTAAAAAAAAATTAAAAGACAAAATTAAAATAATCCACAAGAAGAATCAAAGTTTTCCATTTGTTTTTTAAATTACAGCCAAAAAACATCGGAAGGTTATTTTTGCGCCACCTTGTACTATAAAGTCGAACAAATTTGCATACTTCGATTTTTTAAATATTTTTTTTCATATAACGATTTTCTTAAATTTAAATTAAATTCGTTTTCTCAAAAACGGCTCTAACGATTTTGATAATTTTTTTCTATTTCGAAAAATTATGATAAAAATTTCCAATGTGCAAAATTGGATTAAAATCGTTTGTGCCGTTTTTGAGAAAATCTAAATTCTCAAAACTTAAAAAGTGAACTTTGTTTATTTTCGATTCATTTTGCGATTCAAAAACGCATCTATGTACCAAGAAAGTTTCTTATGACGCAGTCGTGCACTTTATTTGTTAAATCTGCGTATTCTCCTACTGCATTAAGTACCGTCACCCATTCTAATATTCTGTCAGTGTTTGACATTGGGGATGTAAACATAAAGAGATTTGAAGTTGAGGATGCTCTTTTCAGTCTTAGTTCGCTCCTAAACTATTAAAAAAGTGCGGTAAAGAACTTTTTTGCCTCTTTCTATTATTTTTAAAAAGTCCATTCACTTTGCAGTGGAATATCCTGAGATATAGAAGGCAAGACGCAGACTTTTTGCAAATGTCCGGGCGCAATAGTTGTGTACGTCCGTAGCAGTCGCGCCACCGAATTTTATGTTCACGATAAACCCAAGCATAAATGGAAGGCATGACTACAGATGCAGGCAGACCCGACACAGGTTCGGGTCCTGAGAAAACTTCTTCTGAACCTTGCCTAGCAAGCTCATTGGAGATCTCATTTGCCCGGATGCCAGTGAGACCTGGGACCCAGACAAGATTCACTGCTTTTAGCCCCCGATCAAATTCAGCAAGAGCTTGAATATGAGCACTAGCTTGGACGAGGTAAGAGGGCTTAGCAGCTCGACCCAAGGGATAGTGAAGTCTAATATTATCGCATTTCACAAAGACTCCAGCACCAGATCCCTGTACGATGAAATTCATTCTCTGATTCAGAGTCTTCCCGAAGCTATTCCGTTACCTGAGAAAAGTTGACAGCGCAGCGTCCCAAACAGCGGGTACTTTCGCAAAATGGAGTTATTCAGTTTGTGGCTGTAGCGCGGTGGGGCTTAAAGCATTTTTAGCTTCCTTCTGTATCTCTACTGGAAGCACCTGGAACTTCGGAAAGCATAACGACACATCGTTCAAGCAAGTCAAGCAACGCTTTTCGGTTCTTCACAAGTCAAGTCAAATTAGATCTAAAGGACCGCCATCTAACTTTTTTTTTTCAACTTTCGCGAAAGTTAGCACTTAGCTCATGTCTGTCGCTTGAACAACGCTGGGAAATATTGCGACATTACTTTGAAAATCGTGGTAATGTTGCAGAATGTGTGCGAAAATTGCGACGGATTTTGGAAGAAGAGAGCACCGTCAGCTCCGTATGTTCGTTATCTTGTGAAAAAAGTGAAAGAAACTGGCATCCTCATCGATAGACCAAAGTGTGCGTGAAGCGCCATCAACATCAATTCACCGTCGTTCTCAACAATTAAACATTTCGGAGACATCATTGAGACGAATTTTGCACAAAGACCTTGGTATGACGCCAAACAAAGTCAAATTGGTTCAGGAGTTGAAGCCAACTGACCATCCAATGCGTTTTCGCTTCGCTAAGTGGGCCTGCGATCGACTTAGAGAAGATGCCGATTTAGCCAAAAAAATCATCTTTTCAGATGAAGCTCATTTTGATCTTGTCGGGTATGTAAACAAGCAAAATTGTCGCATTTGGGGCACAGAAAACCCGCACGCATACATTGAACAGCCGCGATATACCCAAAACGAGTCACTGTTTGGTGCGGATTTTGGTCCAGAGGCATAATTGGGCCATTTTTCTTCGAAAATGAGCAAGGAGTGGCCGTTACAGTCAATGGCGATCGTTATCGGGCCATGTTGAACGAATGTTTGTTCACAAAAATCGAAGAGGAGGATATTGGCAACATTTGGTTTCAACAGGACGGCGCTACGTGCCACACAGCCGAAGCTACACTCGATGTTTTGCGCTCTGTTTTTGAAGATCGCATTATCAGCCGCAGAGCTGATGTCGTTTGGCCACCGCGGAGCTGCGATTTGACACCGTTGGACTATTATTTCTGGGGTGCCGTAAAAGATAAGTGTTACGCCGACATGCCAGAGACAATTGACGCTTTAAAGGACAATATTCGTGAAGCCATTGGTGAAATACAGCTGCACACAATCGATAATGTGCTTAAAAATTGGACCGATCGTGTGGGCTACTCGGCATGGCCAGCCGAGGCAGCCATTCGATTGAAATTATTTTCCATTGTTAACCGGAAGGATTGTACTTTCAAATAAAAAAAGATATTTTAGAAAATATTCAGTAGTTTTTTTTTGTAGCATTTTCAAAAACAAAGTTATTTGGCAGACTCTTTATTTGACGTACTGCACTAATCATGATCAAATAATTGCCTTTAACGCTTCTTATAGTCCGATAGACTTATAATAGTCCAATAAAAGCACCTTTTCCGTTTGAGGACCTCCTGCTCATATTTGATATTTTTTATTATTTAATTGGCAATGGCCTTGCCACTTAAATCCTCACAAGTTCCATCCAACTTCTGTTCGGCAGTAAGAAGTTGTCTGGATTTATTTCAGGGTGTGAATGGAAAGGGATTATTTGATATTTGATATATTTGTTATTGGAACGAACACAATCTACATCAAGCATCAAGGGATCCACAGAGAATGAAAGATGAATTTCTCAGGGGCAGCGGCAAGTCCTTAGTCCACTCAAACAAGCCAGTCGCTCAGCTATTGCCGTAATAACGCCGCGCATATTGGGGCAAGACATCAAAAATTGGACCGACTTCTTTAAGCACTGCCAGAGGCGGCCATTTAGCTTCAAAATATCATGCCTCATTCACAGTTTGAGTTCTAACATTTAAGCACAATTGCAAAGGTAACTAATATACACAAAGCTACCAAGCGCGTGTAAGCTGCTTGACAGTGATGTCACAAAAGTGAGCGAACAACAGGCTACTATGTGCACTTCTCTCAAATGCCAAACAAATTAGCATCAAAATTATTGCAACCTGCATATCGCCTAACAAATTCGATCTCCTCAACATTACCTTCCTAATTATCTTAGCCAAAGCGTATTGTAACAATATGAAGCCAATTTGGCTAAACCTTAGGCACATTCAACGACAGCGCCGTTGTAGTCAGAGTATTATTTTGTGTCATCTGTTATTGTCGCACATTTCAAGCGTGCGCTATATTCGAGGTAATTTATTTGTCCCACATTTGAGTGGGTTCAATGAAACTTCAAAAATCGACGGATTTTGTTATTGCCGACTGGCATCGATGTTGTAAAATACGATCCCATATCGAAATTTCAGACATGATGTCCTCAAGCCCTTCATAAATTGTATGCCTTCCAATGGTTATTGTCGAATTAATAACTGCTACATGCTATTGCCAAATAACAATGCATGTCCTCATAAATTCAAGGAGACTTGAATAATGAACTCAGCGCATACGAATGCGAATGCGAATGCGAATACCTGCGAATCATGATTTATTGTCATGATGTTTGTACACATAGGCCGCATTCCCGGACTGACTATTGTTGTCAATCGCAATGTTGACGAAGGGATCAAATATGTGAAGCACATATTTAAAGTCATGAAGTAGTGGAACAGCATCGGAATAGGTAGCTGTTGTAAGTATCATATCCATAGAGGAGCGTATTATGAGAAGCGCCAGCAAGAATACGTAGCCAAAAAATGTATAAATAGAAAAAAATCGATCCCCGTACCACCAAAAAGTATTTATTCGCTGTCACGATAGTCTTCTCAAAAATAAACTGCTGCTCGGAATCGGCATTAATCTGTAGGTCCTTTCCATTTCTTTAAAATCATACATCTTCGCACCCACAATGGTTGAAGGAACTAGACTTAAGACCTCTAATGTGTGCATTTTCTGTCTCCTTATTCCGATATCCTTAACAGGATAAAGTGTATCAGACCTAAGGTAAACGCGTGGTGTGACTTGAGCTGTAAAGAAGCTATCAGGGCTAAAGAGGTAAGTTTTCGGTCATTTAAGGCCAACCCAACTGAGGAAAACCGAAAAAAGTTCAAACGAGCCAGAAATGACTGCAATGCCCACATTAATCGTGTCAAAATCTCCTACGACCAAAAGTTGAGGCAAAAACAAAGTCCCTCCGGTAGTAAGAACTTTTCGTCGTTTGGCAAGAACATTAAAAATTTGCCCTCGTCATCTATCCCGTCACTCATTTGCAATGACATCCCAGCTGTCAGCTCTTCGGCCAATCTGCTTGCTGCTCATTTTGCAGCTAGCTCAACGCTGCCAGTTTGTGCTTTATCTCCCCCTGTACTCGAGCGCGTAGAACACTCCATGAGACAAATCCACTTCCGCACCCGTACAGTGGCAAGAGTTCTTCAAGATCTCAACATACATAAATCCGCTGGTCCTGATGGTATTTCCCCTATCGTTCTGAAGAAGTGTTCTTCCACGCTGGCAAAACCACTGCGTAAGCTTTTCTATCTGTCCCATTCTTCAGGGCTCTTTCTGAGAAGGTGGAAAACAGCATTTGTCCAGCCCGTCCCAAAAAAGGCGAATCTACCTCTCCCTCCTCTTACCAACGAATTGCACTTACGTCCCTTCTTGCCAAGGTCATGGAAACGCTGTTAAATCGTCAGCTTATGAAATATCTCGAATCCCGAAAACTTCTTAATGACCGGCAGAACGGTTATCGCAGCAACAGGTCCACTGGTGATTGGATGACTTACCTAACTGAAAAGTGGAACCAATCTAATCACCATGATGGTGAAAGCAAGTTCGTTGCGCTTGATATTTCAAAGGCATTCGACAGAGTTTGGAATCAAGCTCTCTTGTCGAAAATGCGTGCATTTGGGATCGATGTTACCTTTATTCAATGGATTAGAAATTACCTTTCGGACCGTTCAATACAAGTCTGCAACTCACCAAATAAATGCTGGTGTCCTTCAAGGCTCTGTTTTGTCTCCGACTCTCTTTCTCATTTTTATCAATGACCTCCTGTCTGTCACTTCTAATCCAATCCATTCCTTTGCTGATGACAGTACCCTCAGCTTTACATATTCGTTTCCTGGGCAACGCCCCTTATCTTCGGGCGTTGAACTGGAACGGCAACGTATGTTAAGCTCATTGAATTCCGATCTTGACAGCATTCTTAAATGGGGTAAAACCAACAGAGTGGATTTTATTGCTTCCAAAACACAATGCTGTCTGCTGTCATTGAAGCGAACCCCTAATTCTCTGCCATTATCCACGAATGGCACTTGCATCGCTGAAACCGAAAGACTTTCCATTCTCGGTATGTGTGTTAATGACAACCTTCGTTGGAATGACCACATATTCGATGTCGCCAAGAACGCTGCGAAATGTCTAGCCTTCCTTAAGCGATGCAAGACATATTTCACCCCTTCTGATCTGGCTAGCATTTATAAGGCGTTTATTTGCCCAAAAGTTGAGTACAACGCTCATATCTGGTCTGGTGCATTAATAACATATTTGGAGCTAATTGACAGGATCCAAAAAGGTGCGGTAAAACTTATTGGCGATCGAGACATCATGAAATCACTTGACGCTCTTAGTCCTCGTCGTAATGTCTCCTGCTTGTCTTTGTTTAATCGGTATTTCCACCACAAGTGCTCAATTGAAGTAGCCAGTTGCATTCCACGGATTCGTTTCTTAACCGTACAGTACGAATGTGGAATGCTCTACCACGCTCTGTTTTTCCTTTGCATTAAAATTTAGAAACATTTAGAACCAACGTGCATCGGTTTCTCACTTTCTCTAATAAAGGGTGATTTTTTAGCTGGTTTGGTTTTGGCAACACTGGTTTTGACAGCTGACGTGTGTTTAGTACCTTGTGTCACTGTCAAACAGCTTCAGTTTGGTTTGCAATTTAACCATGGATCGTCTTACAAATGAACAACGCTTGCAAATTATTGAATTTTACTATCAAAATTCGTGCTCGGTTCGAAATGTTCATCGCGCGCTGCTTCCATTTTATGATCGGCATTCTCGACCTTCTGAGCAGTCTATTCGGAAGATTGTGACCAAATTTCGCACCAAATTTACTTTGTTGGACATTAAACCACCAACACGTTTACGTAGTGTGCGTATTGAAGAAAATATTGCGGCCGTATCAGCTAGTGTGACAGAAGACCGCGAAATGTCGATTCGGCGATGTTCCCAGCAGTTAGGCCTTTGTTACAGCACTACGTGGAAAATTTTGCGCAAGGATTTGGGCGTAAAGCCTTTTAAGATACAGCTGGTGCAAGAACTAAAGCCAGCCGACCTACCACAACGCCGAATTTTTGGTGAATGGGCTCTTGGAAAGCTGGCCGAGGATCCGCTTTTTTATCGAAAAATTGTGTTCAGCGATGAGGCTCATTTTTGGTTGAATGGGTACGTAAATAAGCAAAATTGCCGCATTTGGAGTGAAGATCAGCCAGAAGCATTGCAACAGCTACCAATGCATCCCGAAAAAGCCACTGTTTGGTGCGGTTTATGGGCCGGCGGCATTATTGGGCCATATTTCTTCAAAGATGATGCGAATCGCAGCGTTACTGTCAATGGTGAACGCTACCGAGCGATGATAACAAACTTTTTTTTGCCCGAAATGGAAGTTCTTGACTTGCATGATATGTGGTTTCAACAAGACGGTGCCACATGCCACACAGCACGCGAAACAATGGCGCAATTGCGAGGCGAGTTTGGTGAACAGTTAATTTCACGTTTCGGGCCGGTCAATTGGCCGCCTAGATCGTGCGATTTGACACCATTAGATTATTTTTTGTGGGGTTATGCCAAGGCTAATGTGTATAGGGACAAGCCCGCTTCGATTGACGCACTGGAAGCCAACATCCATGCATTCATTCGTGAGATACCGGCCGATATGTGTGAAAGAGTATGCCAAAATTGGACTCAGCGGATGGGCTACCTGAGACGCAGCCGCGGTCAACATTTGCATGAAATTATCTTTAAACATTAAATTGCAAGGTTCAAACTATCGATTCAAATAAATATTTCATTCATTTTTTCGAATTTTTTGTGTTTTTTTTTAAAAAAAAGTTCTAAACCTCTTAAAAAATCACCCTTTACTTCAGTTCCCTAATGCCCGCACTGTGTCACTTCATTATAAGGGTATCCAAAGTCCCTTTAGTGCGTGTACATTATAAAAAAAAAAAAAAGAGGACAGAGCGACTGACGGTCTGTGGGTGTTTTTTTTTAGAGGTATAGTACTTCGTTTTAATGTCCATCAATTTGGCTTTATAGAAAAGATAATTTTATGCCATTCATATAATTTTGGGCATGTGGCCGCCGCGGCTGGTTCGAATAAAGACAAGTCTAGCGGTCCAATTTTCAACCACTTTTTCAAGCATTTGGGGCTGTATGTCGGCAATAACGCCACGAATGTTGACTTCCAAGTCAACAAACGTTTCTGGTTTGTTGGCGTAGGCCAGCGACTTCACATCCAATGGTGTCAAATCACACGATCTTGGTGGCCAATTGACAGGTCCATTCCGCGAAATTATGCGCTCATCGAATGTTTCCTTCAATAAATCGATTGTGACGTGCGCTGTGTGGCATCTAGCGCCGTCTTGTTGGAACCATATCTCACCCACATTCATGCCATCCAATTCGGGAACAAAATAGTCGCTTATCATGGCTCTATACCGGTCTCCATTAACGGTAACTGACTCTCCAGCATCATTTCGGAAGAAGTATGGCCCAATGACTCCACCAGCCCATAGAGCATACCAAACAGTCAGTTTTTGTGGATTTAATGGTGTTTCAAGGGTCTCATGTGGATTCTCTTCACTCCAATTTTGCTTGTTGACGTTGCCATTCAACCCAAAATGAGCCAACCCAGATGAACCAAAATTTTGCGATAAAAATCAGCATCGATATCAATCTCATTTTCACCAAAATCACGACGCATTGCATGGTCTCGCGGCCTGTAAGGTCGTAAGAAGAGATATTTGTGCAAAATCTTCCATAAAGGTGATGGACAAAGCTCCAATTGCTGTGCACGGTGGCGAATCGATTCATTCCGTTCTTCTTCAACACTTTGCGGTGCGCACTGTTCGACGTCTCTGCGGATGTTAATTATCACATAGAGTAAACGTAGTGTGAAAACGATCCACGGTTAACCGAATTAATTGCTCTGATGGACGGTAAACTTCGGGAACTGAACCATTATTTTCGAAATAAATTTGCACGTTTTGTAAGCGTTGTCCATTTTGCAACTTCTTCATGATGAAATGACCAAACTGAACATAAATGACATTAGAGTTCCCAGATTTGACCACAAAATGTCAGTCTTATCTCTATTCGAAAAACCAACCTCTTAAAAAAACACCCTTTACTAATACAGTGGAGGTGCACATGAAAGAAGCACCTGCTCACATTCCATAAGAATAATAAAAAATCACAAAAATGAGCACCTGCTTTCTCAAACGGAATAGGTGCTTATATTGAACTATTACAAGTCTGGCGGACTATAAGAAGCGTAAAAGACTTTTGAATAATTTGTACAACATCGTCGAATAGATCGGTTGCATTATTTTGTAAAAATTCCGTTTTGACTTGACTTGTGAAGAACCGTAAAACGTTGCTTCACTTGCTCAAAATGTTGAATGAGTATTTTTTTTTTTTTACTGAAACTGAGTACGATACACAATATCAGTGTTTCCAATTACAATAAAAAGTTATCATGATTTTTATCATGATAGATATTTCCAAAAAATCATGAGATTTTAAAAATTAGGGAAAATCTAAAAATTAAACTCAGATTTCATAAGTATCGAGTTTTGTCGTAAGTGACATGACTTTAAAGGTAAAGAGGATGAAATGTGCTCGAGATCCCAAAATTTTCATAGATTCTTGTATCCTCTGTTGGCATTTGTGGTAAAATTCTGCGTTTGCTTCATTCATGTGTTCTACTCGGGCCTGTTTGCTTTGCGCTTGATCAAAATCAGCCCAATCAACAATAATGAAACGTCCGTAAAAAAAGAGAGAAAACACAAGAGGCAAGAAACGTAAACAAATTGAGCGTATGAAAGCGCGATGCCAGCCCAACGGAGAATTAAAAAGTTTCTTAGGACAAAAATCGTAGCGTATGTAACCTGACAAAACAAACAAGAAATTTCTCACTCATAGTTGAAATTTGTTACGGAAAATAAAAAAGAAATTTGGTTTTAAGAAAAAATATTATGAAAATCATGTAAATCATTAGATTCGGTAGCGTTGGACTATGTTACGACTATAGAGAAGTTTAATGTCGTCTTTCGGACACTCTGTCTGTCCGGGAGCCGTATGGAGAAGGGATTTGCTTCAAAGTTGCAGCCTTTCTTTTTTAATTTTTACTTTATCGTTTTAAATAACGGTACCTGCAATACAATTTTGTTTGTAAAAATTACGTATCACTAATTTTCTCAAAAGTGAGTCCTAGGATTTTGGTCTTTTTTTTTACTTTGGATACTTGGGCCGAAAATACAGCATACTAATTTTTTTTGCAAAAAATTCGAATAACGGTTATTTAAAAAACCTCCAATATAAAAGACTAATTGAGGAAATTCCGAAAAATTTTACTATTTTTTTAATGGTGTTAAGTTCATCAATTACTTTTACTTTTTAATTTTTCAAAACTTAAAAAGTGATTTAAATAAATTTGGTATGTGATCAAATGTTACCATTTTTTTTTGAGCCGATTTAAAACAAAACCGAGCTCTTGAAGCGAGAAAGTTTCGTATGATGCTGTCGCGCACTTTATTTAAGAACCATCTGAATGTAAGGAGTTAAAACCAACCTAAGGTATTAAGGAAATAAATTTTGTGAATGCACGATATCTGGTTTTCGCTAAGGCCGGACACTTGCAAAGAGGATAAGACACTGTTTCACTGCCGTTAACGTCCAGACAATCACTACGAAAGAAAGTATTATTGGGGATTTTCCGCGTTCGTAGCTATCTGTGACCTGAACATATGGCCACTGACCTAGCGACACGTCCACACGCGTTCTACGTGTAAGCTGTACGTGTATGCTGGTGGTGGGTCACATCTTCCCTGATATGACACAGTTTGTCAAGCTCGACTACCTACCCTCAGCTAGTGAGGAAAGATGCAGGAATATATCTCCCTTCACGTATCCTAAAGGCGGATGATACATTAAGAGCGTAGCCACATCTGGCCAGCTCGTCGGCCCTCTCAGTCCCCTCTATGTTTCTGTGGCCGGAAACCATATTAGAGTGAAAGCGGCTACATCGGGCCTGTGTTGGGATGCAGTCACGGTTGAATCCAGAGCCTTAATAGCAGCCTGACTACCGATAAAAAAATACCCGCTGTTGGAAGACGCTAGAGACGTTGGGTAGGCGAAAAGATTTGTGTATATCTACCGGGTGATTTTTTAAGAGGTTTAGAACTTTTTTAAAAAAAAAAACACAAAAAATTCGAAAAAATGAATGAAATATTTATTTGAATCGATAGTTTGAACCTTGCAATTTAATGTTTAAAGATAATTTCATGCAAATGTTGACCGCGGCTGCGTCACAGGTAGCCCATCCGCTGAGTCCAATTTTGGCATACTCTTTCACACATATCGGCCGGTATCTCACGAATGAATGCATGGATGTTGGCTTCCAGTGCGTCAATCGAAGCGGGCTTGTCCCTATACACATTAGCCTTGGCATACCCCCACAAAAAATAATCTAATGGTGTCAAATCGCACGATCTAGGCGGCCAATTGACCGGCCCGAAACGTGAAATTAACTGTTCACCAAACTCGCCTCGCAATTGCGCCATTGTTTCGCGTGCTGTGTGGCATGTGGCACCGTCTTTTCAACACATATCATGCAAGTCAAGAACTTCCATTTCGGGCAAAAAAAAGTTTGTTATCATCGCTCGGTGGTGTTCATCATTGACAGTAACGCTGCGATTCGCATCATCTTTGAAGAAATATGGCCCAATAATGCCGCCGGCCCATAAACCGCACCAAACAGTGGCTTTTTCGGGATGCATTGGTAGCTGTTGCAATGCTTCTGGCTGATCTTCACTCCAAATGCGGCAATTTTGCTTATTTACGTACCCATTCAACCAAAAATGAGCCTCATCGCTGAACACAATTTTTCGATAAAAAAGCGGATCTTCGGCCAGCTTTCCAAGAGCTGTAACAAAGGCCTAACTGCTGGGAACGGCGCCGAATCGACATTTCGCGGTCTTCTGTCACACTAGCTGATACGGCCGCAATATTTTCTTCAATACGCACAGTACGTAAACGTGTTGGTGGTTTAATGTCCAACAAAGTAAATTTGGTGCGAAATTTGGTCACAATCTTCCGAATAGACTGCTCAGAAGGTCGAGAATGCCGATCATAAAATGGAAGCAGCGCGCGATGAACATTTCGAACCGAGCACGAATTTTGATAGTAAAATTCAATAATTTGCAAGCGTTGTTCATTTGTAAGACGATCCATGGTTAAATTGCAAACCAAACTAAAGCTGTTTGACAGTGACACAAGGTACTAAACACACGTCAGCTGTCAAAACCAGTGTTGCCAAAACCAAACCAGCTAAAAAATCACCCTTTAGTTGAGTTGAGAAAACTTCGGCGCCTACTGATACAGTTAGTTAGAAAAAAAGGAAAAAATAAATCTCTGCAACCAGCCGAACTTTTGGGATTGCGGATTTTGGTGGTTCTTTTTTTCTTCTTAAGTATTAGTCAAACGCACAGCTTTGCTTATACCTCGTTCACCACGCAATGTGTTACCTTTGCCAGAGTGTGACGTCGACTCCAATACATGCATACACGCACATAGAGTACAAGCACGAGAACTTCCCCATATGTGATTTCGTCAAGTGCGTTGGGTCACTTTCTGTTTATGATCTCCCAATTTTGGCATTTGGGAAGTTATGAAAGGATGAAAGTCTATTATTGTCGTCGGCATTTGTGTGGCTGCGTGAAATGCATTTTCCGTCGGAGATTGCAATGTGGGTGTATGTTGGATGGTAGTTTAGTTGTTGTGTTGCAACACCGTATCTCAAACCGAAATAAAGGGCGATTCGTCGTGAGGTTTGATTTATAATAAAATGCATAAATTTGAAAGTGAACTTAAAATGTTTATTATCGGTTAAAGTAGCAAATAATGGCGGTTAATTTTTGAAAATGATATCATGTATAGGCTGGTCACGACTACATCTGAGATGGTCCATTCGGAAGGTCCAATTTTGGGCGACTCATTCGACTGGTATCTCACGAATAATACGAGTAATGTTGGCTTCCAAAGCGTCAATCGTAGCTAGTTTATTCCTGAATTCCTGAGACTTTACATATCCCTAGAGAAAATTGTCCGAAGGTGTGATGTTGCATGATCTCGGCGGCCAATTTACGGTAGCAAAACGTGAAATTAAGTACTCATCAAAATGATTTCAGAACGAGCCCATTGTTTCACACGCTGTATAGTTCGTAGCGCCGTGTTGTTGAAACCAGAGCGCACCCAGAGCTTGAAGTTCGCGTTAACATGGCACGATAACTGTTACCATTGACGATAACATTCCGATTTGGCTCATTTTTGAAGAAATATGGACCAATGATTTCACCAGCCAGTAAACCACTCCATACATGAGCCCAAATACGGCCATTTTGTTTATTTACACATCCAATGAGCAAGAAATAGGCTTCATCACTGAAAAAAAATTTTAACGGTAAAACACTGGATTTTCATTGTGTTTTTCCAAAGCCCATTCACTGAAAACACGACGCAAATTGTACGCTTGTACGCTTTCAGGCAGAGAGCCTCATCTAAAATACGCCAAGTAGTCGAATAAGACAAGCCAATCTGCTGAGAACGACGACGAATCAGTTCATCACGCTATTCGCGTACGCTCTCAGCTACAGCGACTTGATAGGAGTCACGGATGATCTGGCAATGATGACACTCAATACATGAAATAGAGCTCTGCGTCAGAACACATTTGTATTCTATTTGACAACAAAGCGGCTCTACTGCACTGTTAAAGCCTTTGAAATTACTTCAAAATGAATGCCTCAAACTTCTCACAACACTTGCCAGCAAGAACAGAGTCCAATTATTAATCTGAGTGCAGGGCAGAGTTGTTTGGATGGGAATAAAGGTGCGATCAAACTGTCATCCAAAGTTGTCATCCATCACAACTTTAGCACGCACAAATTCTACGTAATAGTGACGTCAGGATGTCATCCGGATGACAAGTTTGGATGAGGTCTGATCGCACCTTAATAAAAAAATCGAATTAGCTGGCCTGGAAAGGCTCTGAGGCAGGATTCATAATGCCAAGGCCCAGACCCCTCTTTCCCAGTGGGCACTTTGGGCAAGTGCCCAGGGCCCCGCGATCGATAGGGGCCCCCTCACATCAACAAAGTCAATAGTTCCTGTCAGATCACCAAACGATAACCAATATTTATTACCAAAAAACTTATATAATTCGAAGAAATCGAACCTAAATTACTGACTACAATACCAACTTACTAGCTTTTACATGCGCGAAGTTATTCTCCTCTCGCCCAAAAGTTAGGCTTTCCGACTTCAGCATGCTTAGATAAATTTAAATATTATAATGGTATACTAAGCGCACACACATTTTAAAGAAATATCATCAGTAGTACACCCAATAAGTCATAAGTGTGTCTCGCTCCATTTAAATTAAGCGAACGAAACGAAGCATGAAGCTCCAAGTTGAACGTGACCGAACGTGAACGACTCGGCGGTCGGGAATTCCCCTGAATTTGTATATGGTGTTGTGACGTTTGTTGTGTTTGTAGTTGTTATTGATTGTGTTCTGAGGTACCTATTCTTTAATTAAATCATCGTTTACTTGTTTCCTTTTGTGTTAGCGACTATTTTCGGTGTAAAAATAAATACCTGCTGAATTATAGTATAATGTCGAAACGCATATATCCTAGTGGATCTGAAAAACGGAAAAAAACTGTACATCAGAAGGAAGTAATTGAAAAGTTACCAAAATTAACATCATATTTTGCTACTACTACTGGAGGAACTTCTGTAAGTAGCAACCAAATCAAAAATCTTCCAAATGATGAGTCGTGTCGTTCACAAATTGAGGAAATTTCTGAATCCTCATCTTCAACAATTTCCACCAGCTTTGGAAAAGACAAAGAAAGCGACGAAAGAGCAACAAATTCGGTGATTTCACAAATAGCTACAACTGTGTCAGTAGAACAACAACAGTTTTCCAACCCGGAAGAAATATCACACGATCTCGCCGATTATTTTCACGAAAATTTTACAGAAAAAAATCGCGAAATATTGATTCGTAAGGGATCTGCATATTTTCAAAATAAAGATTCTGACTTTTCCGATACATCCAGAGCCTACAAAGATGGTAATAAATCGATAACAAGGTATTTCAACAAAGCATTATTTATTCGCAAATTGAAGAACAATGAAAGCGTCGAAAGAAAATGGTTGTTGTACTCGCCATCCAAAAAGTCTGTATTTTGTTTTTCATGCTCTTTGTTTAACCCATCTGATGTAAATCTATGCTCTTCGAGTGGATGTAATGATTGGAAGCACATTAATCACATAATTTTAGCACATGAAAATAGCCCAGCACATAGGCAATCTATGATGACTTATCTAGCACGAAGTAAAGCGGTTGGTAGAGTAGATGTTGACTTGTTATCTCAACATCAAAAAGAAGTGGATTATTGGAGAAATGTACTTAAACGGATTGTAGCTGTTGTAAAATTTTTGGCATCGAGAGGGCTTTCGTTTCGCGGTGACAATGAAATCCTAGGATCTCCTAATAATGGAAATTATTTGGGATGTGTGGAATTATTGAGTGAATTCGATCCATTTATAGCAGATCACTTAAAAAAATTTGGGAATCCTGGAAAAGGTAACATTTCTTATTTATCAGCGAATATTTGTAACGAGTTTATTGACGTAATGGGAAAACAGGTTCTAAAGAAAATTATAAATGAGGTTAAATTAGCAAAATATTTTTCCATTAGATCTGTCCCATGTTGACCAGCTAACTTTTATAATTCGATACGTGAATGGCAGTGTTCCTGTTGAAAGGTTTCTGAAGTTTATACCTATTATAGAGCATAAATCTGGGTATTTAGCGGAAACCATCATGAATTTTTTAGATAACCATGATATTCCCATAAAAGATTGCAGAGGACAAAGCTACGACAATGCTTCAAATATGTCGGAGAAGTATACTGGTCTCCAAGTAAGAATCAAGGAGAAATGTGAATTTGCCACTTTTGTACCATGTGCGGGACATTCATTAAACTAAGTAGGTGTACATGCTGCTGGGTGTGTATCGGAGGCAACAAAGTTTTTTGAAATGGTTCAGAAAGTTTACAATTTTTTTTCGGGCTCTACTCGTCGGTGGAATATATTGACAGAACATTTAGGTTCAAAAAAAGTTGTTAAAAGTCTTTCACAAACCAGATGGTCAGCCCGAGCAGATGCAGTAAGCGCCTTGCATGAAGGTCATGAACAAGTTATAGAAGCTTTGATATCCATCGCAAAAGATACAGAACAGGCACGAGAAACTAGAGACGAAGCCCTTAGTCTGTCCAGAAAAATGGGGAAACTACAACGGAACGGAAATTTGGAACTGTATATTGGAAAGAATAGACAAAATAAGTAATTATCTTCAGAAAGAAACAATAACACTGGACGTTGCAACTAATATGTTTACTTCACTTGATGGTTTTATTATTAATCTCAGGGATAAATTTGATTACTTCGAATCGTCTGCCAAAGAAAGAAACCCGGAATCTGACTACCAGGACCTATCTCAAAGAATAAAACGCAGAAGTTCTCGCCAGAGTTTTTTTGATGGCTCTGCGCCGTCAGTCCAACTGAATGGAAGAGAGAAATTTAAAATAGAAACCTTTCTTCCCATAATTGATACCCTCAGCGTTCATTTAAAACAGCGATTAAGTTCGTATAAGAATATCAGTAAACGTTTTGATTTATTTTTTTGCTTGGAAACTCTGAGTTCTGAAGAGTTGAGACAAAGTTGCAAAGAATTTGCTGAATTTTATTATGAAGATATTAATGAGAAAGAGTTAGAAATAGAATGTTTGCATTTAACAGAATACTTGAAAATTGTTGACAGTGAAAATAAGGATTGTATATTAAAAATATATCAACTTTTGAATGAAAACAACATTGAAGACACATTTCCAAATGTAGAAATCGCATTGAGAATCTTTTTAAGCATGATGGTAACTAACTGCAGTGGGGAACGTTCCTTCTCCAAATTAAAAAGAATTAAAAATGAATTGAGAAGTACGATGCTTCAAGAAAGATTAACCAGTTTGTCGCTGATGTCCATAGAATCTGATATGCTTAAAAGCATAGATTTTGAAGAAGTGATTAACGATTTTGCCCATCTGAAATCTAGAAGGGTTCCTCTTCAAATAACATAGATTTTTAAACACTAACCTGTAAATGCTAAAAGAGTTGCTTTTGTGGACTATATTACATTTATATCTATTCGTTTCATGTGATTGTTAATAAAAATAAATACTTAAACTTGTTTATCTACTTTCTTTGTCTATTCTAACAAAATAGTGTTCTGTAAAAGTCATAGGGGCCCCATTATCCTAATTTGCCCAGGGCCTCCAATAGGTTAAACACGGCCCTGCCAAGGCCATTCTGTAGTGTGACTATTAGCTGCATTAAATGCCGCATTTCTTCATTACTCGAGGGAAACCGAAGTAAAAATAGCTAAGCCTAGTTAAAAAGAATACCTCAAGGCTATGAAAGTTGCTCAAGACAACACTTGTCTAAAGTGCCACGAAAACAAAGAAACAGAAGAGCACATACTGTGACTGCTTAGCAAGAACACCACTACTATTTCTAGGTGAACATTTTTGTAATGTGACATAACTACCTCTTCCGCCAAAGACGTATCCGAATATATCCATAATCATTCGGCATAGGAATTATAAGCGAGGACATCACAATAGGCTCAATGCGGAAGCTGGGATATGGGTACTAATGCAAGTCCCATCTGAGTTGAAGCTGAAAGAAGTCTGTGGTGAAAATCTCATACAATGTTAAGCGCTAAGAAGGAGTCATTTGAAAGTAAAAACTTGAAAAAGAAAGAGCACTAAACACTTTCCCCCGAAATTGAACTAATTTTCCTCATTCGAACAGAATATACTCGATGTTTTTCACGGCTTTTAGGTTAAAATAAAGCTGATATCAGTGCCAGCTAATAAGGGTCTTTGGCAATGTCGTCCAGTACCCAAAGCGATTTGTAACGAGTGATTTTTTAAGCGTAGTTTTTTTAAAAATTGAATAAAAAAGCTTTCGCCATTTACGATTTAAAGCCAACTTCATGTAAATGTTGTCTGCGGCTCCGTTTCAAATGGTCCATTCGGAAGGTCCAATTTTGCGTCCATTTTTCGAGCATTTCGGCCTGTATTGCACGAATTACGCGTGTTATGTTATCCTGAGCCTTGCTCGTTTATATGTCTTTCCATGGTTAAATGGCAGAGTATACTGAAAACTTTTCACTTTGACAGATGACGTTTGGCGTTTGGAAACACATAATCCCAAATCAATCGATTCATAAAACCTATCACACATGAGACGGGCAAAAGATGTACCACGTACTACAGTGATGGCAAGTTAATCCCAACTGAAAACTGCCTTAAAAAAAACGTAAGATCCCATGGTTTAATTGCTGACAATCTCGGAAAATTCCAACGAATTTGACTTAACGTATGTCATTATAAGGAAGTTACCTATGCATCTTCACCTATTTCACTGCTAAAGAACATTCGACACTTCCTAAAACTTGCGCAGCTTAAGTGCTTAAGGTTTCAATTTCACACAGTGAAATCAAGCAAGTCAAACATGAGTAAAATTGAGTTACCTATGCCAAAAGTAACGCATTAGTTGCTTCTTTTAAATTTTTTCGTCCCTAAATCAAGATTTGTGTCAGTAACGCAACAATCTTTACCACCTCCCAACAGCCTTCCTCTTTCTTTTTACTACCAAAACGTAAGAGGACTTCACTCGAAAACCCGCACTGTTTTGAGACAAACTCATGCCCTCCCTTTCGAAATCTATGCTCTGACAGAAACCAATCTTATCCCCGAAATTAAGAACCTGGAGTTATTTCCCTCTACATTTAATGTTTTTCGTGATGACGATCGTAAACCCCCTAACCTTGGCTCTCCCTGTCGAAGTGTCCTACTGGCTGTACATAACAGCCTTGACTCTTCTCTCATTGCTGTGTCCACTTCTACTAAAATCGACTTTGTTTCATTTAAAATAACACTCCCCCGTAGGTCCCTGTACGTTATGTGTTGACATCCTACCAGTTCAACCCATTGAATCTTACCAAGTTGCTATTGATGCGATTGATCAATTTATCGACTCGGCTGACTCCCTTGACGATATCCTTATTCTCGGCGACTTCAATCTGCCTCAGTTGCAGTGGACTCCATCAGATGATCAATCCTTTTCTATCGCCTCTAATAGCAACTCGCCAAAAGAATGTCTCTTCCTTGATCGATTAACAGACTCAAGTTTTTCTCAAGTAAGCGGAGTCTCAAATTACATGGGTAGGCAATTAGTCCTTATTTTTACAACAGATCCCATTAACTCTTCTGTCTCGCTTTGTCCCCTATCGCTATCCACTATTGATAACTTTCATCCTCCTCTTCTTCTTTCCTTCTTTCACAACTCTCCACTCCAGGCCATTCCTTCCATAAATTTCTCCTCTTATGACTTTCATAAAGCAAATTTTCGCAAAATTAACGTATATCTCGAAAGGTGTTCCTTTGATTTAGTAACCTATCTTTAAATGATGCGATTGCCCTTTTTTACAGAGAACTTTTTAATTCTTTTTCTCTGTATGTCCCCTTTTCGCGCCACAAAACATCATCTACATCCCCTCCTTGGTATAATCGAAGACTTCGCTCCTTACGGAACAAAAGGAATAAGTTATGGACAGTTTTCCTTCGCACCAATTCTTTTTCTGACTACTCTAACTATCTCGGTACTTACTTTCAATTTACCCAACTTTATAATTCTCTCTACTATCGCTACCTTACAAATTCGGAACTCAATCTTATAAATGACCCCAAGTCTTTTTACCAATTCGTCAACTATAAAAGAAAATCTGACGGATACCCTACCTCCCTATCTTTCGAAAACAAATCATCAACGTTTCCACGCACTATTGCCGACTTTTTTGCTACCCATTTCAAACAATCTTTTGCCGATAACTCTTTCGTACCGGACCCCTCTTACTTCAATTACCTACTTAACTTCTCCTTCGGTCCTTTTCTATCTCATAGCTTTGATCCTACTCTTTTCGAATTTAAGTTACAAAATCTCAATGATGAATTCATACCCGGCCCAGACGGTATCCCCGCCATATTTCTTAAAAAATGTTCTTCCAATCTTTCGCTTCCCCTTTCTAAACTTTTTCATCTATCTCTTTCACAAGGAGAATTTCCTCAGGTTTGGAAGATCTCTTTTATAACCCTGATACACAAAAAAGAATCAAAGAACGAAGTAACCAACTATCGTCCCATTGCTAAACTTTCTCACATACCCAAACTTTTAGAGAGTATTTTATACTAAGCCTTAAGCTTTCAATGTAAATCCATCATCTCCCCTTGCCAACATGGCTTCCTGAAAGGCAGATCAACTACTACTAACCTCGTCGAGTTCGTCTCCTTTTCCCTCTCTGCTTTAGAGAATGGAAACGAAGTCGATGTAATTGCAACCGATTTCAGTAAGGCTTTTGATAGGATATCTCATCAATTAATCATCTTCAAATTGTCTGCCCTAGGCTTCGAACCTTCATTGTTAAAATGGATTTCCTCTTACCTAGAAAGCCGTTCTTATAGTCTTCGCTTCAGATCCTTCCTCTCGGCTCCTTTCATGGCAACCTCTGGTGTCCCTCAAGTTAGCCATCTAGTTCCTCTTCTCTTTATCCTTACAATAAATGATCTGGAGTGGGTCATTAAACATTCCTCCCTCTCCCTCTACGATGACGATACCAAATTTTTCAAAACCATTTCTTCCCCCGAAGACTCTAGTCTCCTTCAACAAGACCTTGATAATTTTTCGATTTGGTGCCTCATAAATTGTTTAGAGCTTAACATCGCCAAATGTCAATCTATCAACTTTTCTCGTAAGCGCAACCAGTCCCCTCCCCGAATATACCTTCTCCTTGGTCAGCCTATACCCCTTGTACAATCTCTTCGCGATCTTGGCATACTGTACAACAGGGAGCTTAATTTCCGTTCGCACATTGATGAGATAATTCTTAAAGCTAACTCTTCACTTGGTTTTGTTAAACGGTGGTCCAAAGAATTCTCCAACCCTTATGTGACAAGATCCCTCTACATTTCCTTTGTTCGCCCCCTTCTCGAATACGCCAGTCAAGTGTGGTCGCCCTTTCATCGAGTTCATGTATCCAGAATTGAGAGCATTCAACGTCGTTTTCTTCGATTCGCTCTTCGAGGTTTGCCCTGGAACGACCCTATTATCCTGCCTCCCTATCAAGACCGCCTTAAACTTATATACTTGAATACCCTTGAAGAACGCAGGGACGTAGCAGACATTCTCTTCATTCATAGACTCCTCTCAGGTTCTATCGATCTCACGTCTATTTACAAATCTATTTTCTTCAACACTAACCCTCGTAATTTACGTTGTCCTCATCTTTTTTATTTACCAACCCACCGGACCTCTTATGGCTTGAATGAACCAATCTCCCGTATGCTGCGAAAGGTAAACGCAAAACTTACGGTTTTTGATTTTAACCGCAGCACTGCCTGTCTCAAACTCGATCTCCTTCCCAATTCCTCCCATAGTTCGTAAATCTTAGTTTTTAAGTTAGTATATAAGTAATATAGCTTGTAATAAGCCTAATAAATGGGGGCATTTGCCCCCACCAAAATTAAATTAAATTAAATTTTAGTGGTTGTAAATAAATAAGTGGATAAATACTGGAGTACCACATAGATAGGTAATGTTTCAAAAATTTGTATATGGCAGAATGATGGACGAATTCATCTGAAGTAAGTTGCCATTTGTCTTCCCAATCCGTTAAAGAAGTTTCAGGAGGGCTAGAAAGTTGCAACAGTTGCTTGTTGTTGTCGGGCCCGGTTCAATATTTATCTGTGTCTACTAAAAAAAACAAATATTTACGTTCCAAAAATCCAAATACAAGACTAAGAACCAACTAAAGATGTATACCTCTTCGCAGCACATGTGCTCGCCGTCTGTAGCCACCTATTAGTTTACTGTTTCATATGTCCTCTTTGGACAATTGCCATAACCATTAATCACTTGGATAACGTCATGAGTCACGCCGACACGCGCGAACACAGACAACAAAAAATAGTTATTTAATTATTTTTTCATCACAAATAAAAATTAACAGCATTCACGACACGTTTTGTTTTAAATTGAAATGTCAATACTCCGCAACCAATTAATGTCGCGTTCAATAAGTGCTGCGCGAAAACGGCATGAAGTCCATCCCTAGTAGTCTTAACAAATCACCATTTCGTTTCTGCAAAAGGAAAAGGTTCATTTTTGGGATTTTTCGTTTCGGATCAGCAGCATCATAGGCTTTGAGTTGAAACCATTTTCCGTTGGAATTTTTATAAATAAGGACGTTGATAGGGAAATATCTGAAAAATAGCCTTAGTCAAGTAAATACATTTTAACATTTTAGTCCATAAAGGTGTCACAACAGCGCATTCGGTCTATTTATGAAAGGTAGGAAAAATCAAAGGATGTGCGATCTTTTAATGATTTTATTCAAACCTGCGGTTGTTAAGGTGCGACCAGACGGTCATCCAAACTTGTCATCCGGATGATATGCTGACTTCACATTGACGTGGAACTTGTACTAAAGGGGTCATCCAGTGTGATCACCTGTCATGCGATCTGAACGTTCATCCAAATGACACAGTGCCACGGATGAGCTCGCTCGATTTTCCACAGTCTCATCTAACATCGGATGATACGTTTGCCTCGTTGAAAGATCATGTGAAAGCACTTACATTCGGATGACCCACCAGATGACATTGTATGATCGGTTGTCATCTAGCAGATTACACGCTTGCAGATGACAACCGAATTATATAAGTTCTCTGACGTCAGCATGTCATCTGGGTGACACGTTTGGATGACCGTCTGATCGCACCTTTTGTAGTCATCCACCGAAGCATTCTCTTGTTATAAATGGGTACATTGCCGTTAGATGGATTAGGTCAGGGAAGGTGGCTGCCGTGGAAAAAAACAAAGAAACACGTCCACAAGAGATACCACATGAGAGAGGGGCATATACATAGCCGGAAATTTTAATCGGCATCCGGATCGAGTCGAACTCAGTTTGTCAGTTGGAGCTGGTAGTGGACCTGACTGTAGGAATCGAAACACAACTTCCGAATCTTTGGAGAACCAAATAGCGAAACCATCAAACCCTAAACTTTCTTGCCTTAAAGCTTAATCTTTATCTGTGGAAAAACTGGAAATAGAGGGAATGACTCCTGTGTTTTCTAGAGTTATTACAGCTGACAGCTGTGTAGAGTGATGCAATCCACTACTGTCGAATTCATCTATACAAAGTAGACCTGTGCCAATCCGGATCTATTCGATCTTTGTGATGCGTTCTTCAAAAAAGATTGATAGATTCAAAATCTATTGATCCCACTTTCAATGCTTAAAGCGAAACGTAATGAACTGACCGAAACCAATCCAATAGGCAATTCATTGACTGAAAATCAATGGAGACGATGAAACCTTTCACAATTCACAAACTCATCCAAATACTATAAATTATGAAATAGAGCATAGTCCCGGTCCACCTAAGGTCCTTTGCTAAAAGCAAGTTCTACTCTTTGCCGAAAGTTTTAATTCATTCTATCTTTTTGTCTGATATTGGAAAATTTCGAAAATAAACAGATTTAATTAATTTGCTAACATAGGTGGCGCTGCTGTCCAGGGTGAACTTGGGACTCAACCTCTGGGAGCCTCTGCGGTCAACTACTGCCAGTTTTGTACTCCAAGTTGGTTGAGTGTCCACTTCAACTCAACTAACGCCAACTCATGGGAAAATGAGGGATGGAAGGTGGCCTTTGTGGCGCGAAAATATTCCACAACAGTCTATATAGATGATGTTATTTTTTTTTTCAATAGTGCCAGATAGAATTGTAGTTAAGGAATTTTGCGAACTAGATTTTAAGTAGGAGAAGTATTCCAGATCTGGCTGTTTGTAATCTAAAATAGATTGGCGGAAAAACTGAGCAGAAAAGTTGACTATCAGAACTCGAATCCATGCATAATAAGGTAGATGGGTAACTATCAGACTTCCTTTGAGCATTGATGAAATGGAAGAAGCGCTTTGGATCGGTTGTAATACCAGAGTGCATTCGGATAAGGTATTCTTCACAAAGAGAATCGCAGAGTTGTAGAGCGGTTCCTGAGATATAAGGCTCCAAAATTAGCAAGAATAGTAAGCACTGACTCTCTGATCGCAGACCAGAGTTGTAAATGAATGCATTACTTTGGTACTGAAGTCTTTTAACTTACAGTCAATTGACTGCTTGTATTAACAAAGTACTTGCAGTTAAAGTATCGGGTTTTTAAATAAGAGCGCTACAAAAGTTTTTTTAAATAAAACAAAAACGGTTTTGGATATGAAATTCTTTATTCCTGTGAAAGTACGTTCGATGCCATTATGTATGGAACTCGATTTCTTTTGCATAGAAACCATGGGCACGCTTGCAGAAGTCCAGACGCTGAACCCAATTTTCGACGGTCTTCAAGCATAAATCGGCCGATACTGCTGCAATTTCACGTTCGATATTACCATAGACTTGACGTAGCCCCACAGGAAATAGTCTAACGACGTCAAATCGCACGACCGAGGCGGCCAAGCGACTGGACCATTTCGTGAGATAACACGTTCTCCAAACTTGGTTTCCAATAAATTGATTGTGACATTCGCTGTGTGGCTTGTGGCGCCGTCCTGTTGGAACCACATGTCCTCCAAGCCCATATCATCGAATTGGGGCCAAAAATATTCGGTTATCATTGAACGGTAGCGATTCCCATTCACAGTAATGTGCCGGTCTTAATCATCACGGAAGAAGTACGGCCCAATTTTCAGGATGCAATGATGACTCATGGAGTACGTGTGATTGCTGCCTGACCAATACCGCATAAGCCATTCGGCCAAAAATGAGCCTCATCGCTGAAGATGATATTTCGATGAAAATCCGAATCATTTTCAAGTTGTTGCTCAGCCCAATTCACGAACATACGACGCTTCTGGTGGTCAAGTGGCTTCAGTGCTTGCGTCAATTTAATCTTGTAAGGAAGTATGCCAAGATTTCTTCGCAAAATTCACAGAGATGGCTAACGCTTGAGGACGACGTGTGAGAGACACATTTGGGCTTTCTTCAAGTGCTGAGCCTCAGCGGCAGCAATATTCTCGACACTACGGGCACTTCTTTGTCTCACTGGCACGGGAACATTTTGTACTGTGCCTGTGGATTCAAATTTTTCCACTAGACGCTCAATTGTTGATCTGCTAGGACGATTATGACGACCATAAATTGGACGTAGCGCTTTTAACGTTGAAGCCACTGACTCCGAATTTCGGTAGTAAATTTTAATAATTTCGACTCGTTGTTGGCTCGTATATCTTTTCATCATGAAATGGCACACCTTACTGAAGAGAAATGTCAAAAGAGCGGCAAGAAATATGGCGTCGTTTGCTGTCCCTGCCGCTCTACTTTTGTAGCGTCCCTGTTGAAAAACCCTGTATTAACTTACATTCGAAATTCCAGTCTGCGACTTACCTGAATGCAGTACCAAAGCAATGCATTCGTTAACAACTCTACCGCTCATATATTTTGAACTCATTCTACAGTTCTGAAATTGTACATGTCGGTAGTTCTTTTAAAAGCAAACAAGGATCTATATAAAACAAATTGTATTTTCCTCGGAATAGGGGGCTTACCTTCGGTCAAAATTCCTACAATTTTCCAAAATTTTCCAAAACTTCCATGTAAGTATAAAAAATCTTTGCAAAAATTATTGAAATCCCACCAAAAACACAAGTGTTAACGAATAGCCAAGTTCTCTTAGAAAAAATCGCTTTTGCCTTACAAGTCAGTCAAAGTACTGATATCTGAAAATGAACGCCAAGTTTGTAATTATTAAAAATTTCGCCTCAAATTAATTGTAATCCAAACCACTGATTTTACTTTCCGCTGAAATAAAGATATTGAAACACGAGTTAATATAAAGGGTGATTTTTTAGCTGGTTTGGTTTTGGCAACAATGGTTTTGACAGCTGACGTGTGTTTAGTACCTTGTGTCACTGTCAAACAGCTTCAGTTTGGTTTGCAATTTAACCATGGATCGTCTTACAAATGAACAACGCTTGCAAATTATTGAATTTTACTATCAAAATTCGTGCTCGGTTCGAAATGTTCATCGCGCGCTGCTTCCATTTTATGATCGGCATTCTCGACCTTCTGAGCAGTCTATTCGGAAGATTGTGACCAAATTTCGCACCAAATTTACTTTGTTGGACATTAAACCACCAACACGTTTACGTACTGTGCGTATTGAAGAAAATATTGCGGCCGTATCAGCTAGTGTCACAGAAGACCGCGAAATGTCGATTCGGCGCCGTTCCCAGCAGTTAGGCCTTTGTTACAGAACTACGTGGAAAATTTTGCGGAAGGATTTGGGCGTAAAGCCTTTTAAGATACAGCTGGTGCAAGAACTAAAGCCAGCCGACCTACCACAACGCCGAATTTTTGGTGAATGGGCTCTTGGAAAGCTGGCCGAGGATCCGCTTTTTTATCGAAAAATTGTGTTCAGCGATGAGGCTCATTTTTGGTTGAATGGGTACGTAAATAAGCAAAATTGCCGCATTTGGAGTGAAGATGAGCCAGAAGCATTGCAACAGCTACCAATGCATCCCAAAAAAGCCACTGTTTGGTGCGGTTTTTGGGCCGGCGGCATTTTTGATGATGCGAATCGCAGCGTTACTGTCAATGGTGAACGCTACCGAGCGATGATAACAAACTTTTTTTTGCCCGAAATGGAAGTTCTTGACTTGCATGATATGTGGTTTCAACAAGACGGTGCCACATGCCACACAGCACGCGAAACAATGGCGCAATTGCGAGGCGAGTTTGGTGAACAGTTAATTTCACGTTTCGGGCCGGTCAATTGGCCGCCTAGATCGTGCGATTTGACACCATTAGATTATTTTTTGTGGGGGTATGCCAAGGCTAATGTGTATAGGGACAAGCCCGCTTCGATTGACGCACTGGAAGCCAACATCCATGCATTCATTCGTGAGATACCGGCCGATATGTGTGAAAGAGTATGCCAAAATTGGACTCAGCGGATGGGCTACCTGAGACGCAGCCGCGGTCAACATTTGCATGAAATTATCTTTAAACATTGAATTGCAAGGTTCAAGCTATCGATTCAAATAAATATTTCATTAATTTTTTCGAATTTTTTGTGTTTTTTTTTTAAAAAAAGTTCTAAACCTCTTAAAAAATCACCCTTTATAATGCGACTGGACAGCGCGACAGGTGTATTTTAACCACAGATGAGGAATTAACCAGATAGTCAACCTGCAATCCCCTATTACTTTTAATCCGCATTTTAATATATTTATTCAATAATGGCCGAAATTCCTCTCTCAATTTTCCTATCTGTGAATACGTGTGAGCCAGACACATGAAGTTAGATCTAATTTACTCGATTTACCGCCAACATATCCAAATCGCAACAACAAAACAGCTGGTCACGGCGGATGTGTTGGGAAATAGGAAATGCTGCGAAGTGTAGAGTTTATGTGATTCAACTTTTATAGATATTTTAATGTAAATGTTTACGAAGAAACAAGAAATTAGTTACCCAATAAATACGAAGTTCTTAATTTAATTCGAATATTTTCAAGAAATTGTTCTTTATTTTTTATCTGCCTTCAAATAAACATTCTTGGGTTGTTATACTCTTTCTATTTTTGTTAATAAAATGAGATAAAATGTAAATTTTGCTTCGATACAAAAAGGTGGAAAAGAAGTATTTTTAATTATTTTGAGTTAAAAAATTTGTAGGTTTAGTCAATCAATTTTATTAGCTGTTTCTTTTCTTAAGCTACTTTGGAAATTTTTTATAGAACTATTTATATATAGGGTCAACCATTTTTTCAACTAGTGATTATTTCACGAATGGTAACACCTAGCTCATGTCTGATTTGACAGATAATTAGTTTTAACCTTCCGCTGAACGAATATGGTTGTGTATACGCTTGAAAAACGCTTGGAAATATTGCAACATAGCGACATAGAGAAGATGCCGATTTTGCCAAAAAATCATCTTTTCAGATGAAGCTCATTTTGATCTTGACGGATATGTAAACAAGCAAAATTGTCGCATTTGGGGCACAGAAAACCCGCACGCATACATTGAACAGCCGCGATATACCCAAAACGAGTCACTGTTTGGTGCGTATTTTGGTTCAGAGGATAATTGGGCCATTTTTCTTCGAAAATGAGCAAGGAGTGGCCGTTACAGTTAATCGGGCCATGTTGAACGAATTTTTTTGCACAAAAATTGAAGAGGAGGATATTGGCAACATTTGGTTTCAACAGGACGGCGCTACGTGCCACACAGCCGAAGCTACACTCGATGTTTTGCGTCCTGTTTTGAAGATCGCATTATCAGCCGCAGAGCTGAAGTCGTTTGGCCACCGCGGAGCTGCGATTTGACACCGTTGGACTATTATTTGTGGGGTGCCGTAAAAGATAAGTGTTACGCCGACATGCCAGAGACAATTGACGCTTTAAAGGAGACAATATTCGTGAAGCCATTGGTGAAATACAGCTGCACACAATCGAAAATGTGCTTAAAAATTGGACCGATCGTGTAGGCTACTCGGCATGACCAGCTGAGGCAGCTATTTGAATGAAATTATTTTCCATTATTAACCGGAAGGATTGTACTTTCAAATAAAAAAACAAATTTGAGAAAATATTCAGTAGTTTTTTTTATAGCATTTTCAAAAAAAAGTTATTTGGCGGATCCTACATTTCAAAGTCTGTGCAAGTGATAGAACAGAAGGTAGCTGGAATCCACTCCATAAATATATTATGGGTGCATTTTTCTAACGATAATGCCTGGTAGTTGAGTACACCTCACAAACAAATGTTACATATATATATTGAATTAATTAGCCACTCTTTTGAAAAGGGTGCAGTGGCTTAGTGGTTAAGTGCGTTGGACCACTAAGCAAGAGGTCGCTGGTTCAAATCCCGACCTGTACCACCTGAAAGTTTTTATTCGCTGCCTTACCTCTTGCGAACGTCTGACAAACATCCAAGAGTAAGAACTTGTTGCACTTTATTTCGGGGTTGGGTTAAGAAAAAAAATAAACGAGTTTAAATGCGCAAAAAATAAAACACGAGAAGATTACAGCCGCCGCTGCGCCGGCGGTTAAAAGTCGAATAATGGCGGAATAGGGAAACGTCAACAGGAATTCGCCGAAAGAGAAGTGCAACAGGTAGCCTGTTAAATGCGCTACCGTCCCGGTTGCTCAGCTGGGGTGGGTTTGGAGATGGAAATAATTTTAGGGAAGAAGAAAATTCTGAAATGAAAAATGGAAAATCTTTTAAAAAAACGGAATTGTGAATCCTTTTGAAGAAGAAGTCGATGATTGATTGCTGAAAAAAAAGGGAATGAAATAAAAAAAGGCAAGGTTTTCAAAACGTCATAAAGCTCGAATGAGCAATGGTCAATTTATTGAAGTGACGTTAGATTGCGGAACAACAAAAGAAAATATCGCCGTTTGATATAGCCCACTATCGCCCGCTATTTCCCGAAAGTTAAAAAAAGATAAAATGAAAGGGGCGCGTGTTCCGTGATTTCCGGGATTTTACCATGACAAAAGTCTACCGGGTTCTTAAAATAAGATGCCTAACTAAACGAAACTTTTTAACACAAAAACACTATACTTAGCTTTTACAAAAAAAAAATGTGCTCCTCTAGGAATCCTGATATTTGTACCCCTGGGGATCAGCTGCCTGTCCTGCCGCTATATCCTTTGTCGGCCGCCTTCTTTTTTTTTCTCCATTTTTGTTTGTTGGATTCTGATCTCGATATAAAAAACAAGAAAACTTCCTCGATTCTACTAAAACTTTCTCCACCTTTGATGGTCAACCAAGAAGTGTCGGTTTGTCCACTTCCAGGTTTCTTTGTCCGTGATGGACCATTCACTCTCTCTTTCATACCCCCACATTCAGCAATTACGGAATCCACTGCGGCTTTTTCTGGCATGCACTCTGTCACTTTACTGGAGTGTGCCACCGCCTCCGTCTCATACTCTCTTTCGAATTCGCTGCAACTCTGGGGCTGAGCGAATCGATGACCACATTCACACAAGTTTCCCCAAGAGGACGTGTTCACAAACACTTAAACAATTCGACAAGATAAAAGACTGAAAGAATCGAGAAATGTTTGAAACGCGAAAATGTCCCCAACGAATAAAAGTTAATAGCAAAACAATACCGAAGTAAACCAAAAATGAAAAAGAAAGAAGAAACGAAGACGGATTTTAGTTTTGGGACAATATTTGCTGGTGTCCCAATTTAGTACAACCCCAGGAGTCTTTGAGGAGGAGTGTAAAATCAATGACCGAAAAACGAAAAACTATTCTAACCCGGCGGACTTTCGCGCAGATTTGGGGGAAGGGGAATCTGTATAGCATGCTATTTCTTACCGACATGTTAGGTTAGGTCTTCGTTAGGTTTAGTTATGTGAGTGGTTGGTGAATGTTGTTGATGTTATTGTTTTTGGAGTTTGTAGACCTGAGGGTTTATATTTTAAAGCCATTCGCCACCGCCATTGTGAACTCCTTCATGACAGCGTATTCGTTTTTTGGCCGTCCGCCTTAACCCGTGTCTAGCATGCTGTTATAGCGTATTGCTGTTGTATTTGTTGTTGACAGTGTGTTTTGTATTTGGGCTCCATTTGTTGGTTTTGTGGTTTTGGTTTTGAGGTTAGTGTGTGGGCCATCTGCACGACCGATTTGTTTCGTTGGGGGCGAGATCATTCTTTCTCATCTTCCCCCACCCATCGTTGTGCAGACAAACAGTCTGTCTGGCTCTAACGGGGTCTTCATCTCGACCCGTTTGGAATCACGTTGGGGTGTGCTAAGGGATCGTCCTCCCCCAGCCATCGTTGTCGAGATGCCAACACGCCATTGGGCTCGATACCTGCTTTTGTCATCCTCCGGGTCTCATGGAAACGAGCCAGCTTGATTGGGATTAAAGGTCAATCAGAGGCGGCCAGTTAACCAATCTCCCAGCAGGGTGACGGAAATAAAAATGAGAGGATAGGGCGCAAAAAGTGGATTAGGTATGGGAGTGGAAGGGTTGGAGGGGAAACACATTTTTGTGGCGTTTTTTTTTAACGCAACAAACTGTCATGAGAAGCTTCTCAAAAATAAATTGCCGTTCGGAAACGGCATTAAACTGAAGGTCCCGCCATTCGTGTCAGAAACATAACTTCGCACACACATTGGTTGGAGAAGCTAGGCGTTAGGTCCCATATGGACCGTTTACGCCTAATATTTATTTATTTATTTTTTAACAGAAGACTTTATTTGTCAAGTTATATTGATTTGTAATTTTTTTAAATTTTTTTTTTTGTGAAAATTAACAAAACAATTTACTACTAAATTGAAAAGCATCTTAAACCTGTTCTTCCACCGAGTACTAAACCGAGATTAATGTTAATCTGCCCTTAATCCACTTTAAATCTCAAGATTAACCATACAAATTTGAATTTGCTAAACACAAGATTAAAAATAAGTCAAGGTAATTAACTTCGATTGCATGAAAATTCGGGCTGCGAACATACTCTACACTACTCTCCTACTCAAAACATGTCTCATATGTTTTTTTGAATTGCAATTTTTTTCCTTCTAGCTACTCCAATATTCATTAAGCATTGACTTCAGTGTTTTCTGTATATGCGACCTCTCCCGGCCAACGCTACCATTAAAACCTTGATATTGGTTTGAAGAATAAAATGGTGTGCTAATAATATATTCATCCTTTTTCCACTCATTAAACTACAGCAACAAATTTTAATTTCATTTTCGCTTTGTTTACCGTTCAAGAAAAAACATCTGTTCTCTTTTGAAATGCCAATTACGTTCTCAATTTTAAGGCAAAAATGCGATGCAAATGCGGGAGCCAAACGTCAGAGTAATCTATTTTCTTCAGTGGAAACGCTGAAAGATTAATTTTTAATTTTTTGTGCTTAATCTCGGTTTTTTATACCCTATCCAAAGGGTATATTAATTTTGACACATAGTTTGTAGCACCCCTTAATATTTGTCGTTTACCCATTAAAGTATTTATATTTATGATCAGGACCAAATCCTAAGACTATTTAGCAATGTCCGTCCGTCCGTATGCAATTTTTAGGCCTTTAAAATTAAGCTAGGAAGCTGAAATTTAGACCACATACTCCCTAGGGCTCCGAAATGGTTACGTGTGAAATTTTTTTGAATACGCCCACTGCCACGCCCACAATTAGAAAAAACAGTTTTAAGGCTAAAGTTAGAGAGATAGAGTGGTACAACCTTCACAAAATATGTAGGCACTGCCCTCCTTTATAAGTTTGTCATATAAAGTTTTTGCCACGCCTACTTTTTGTGGGCGTTTTTCACTAAAATGCTGTTTTCTTTGAAAATTTTCATAGAAAGCGAAAAAAAATGTTTATTACTAGACAGGGATTTGTCCAAAATGAGGAAAATATAGCTGGTACCATTGTGGCCAGTATGGAAGAAGATCCTAAAATGTCCACTCAGCGCCGATCAGTTGAGTTGGGTATCGTCAGCGAGTCAACTCGGCCTGAATTTGGGCATAAAATTGTTTAAAATTGAAGTCAAAAGACCATAGATAAAGCCGTGACTTACTTACTTATGTCGTTTATCCCACCTTGTTGGTCCTAGGGCCTCTACAAAGCCTACGCGCCAGCATGTGCAGTTTCTGGCAATGTGCCTCAGTTCTCCCCAACTTTTTCCCAGTTGCCGTACCTCCCTTTCGACAGTTTTTCATGTACTCCTATGACCGCGGCGTATCCTGCCATCTTGAGTAAGCGGATTCCATTGCATCGCGTGGTTAGCTATGGACCTGTCGCCTTTTCAGAATGTGGGACCAATCCACTGCACTGCCACATGGTTTAAGAAAATCCTTTAGATGTTGCGTAGGTACCTTTTAACGAATGTTTGCAGCTTCCTCGTGATAGTAGTGGTGACTCTCCAAGTGCCGCATCTATACAGCAGAACGGATTCAACGTTGGAACGGAACAGCCGTAGCTTAGTATTTAAACCAACTGCATTGCTATGCCATCTCATGGATAGCAACCCAAATACAGATTTTGCCTTGCATATTTGGCTGGCTATATCTAGTTTGGCTCGCCATCAGGTAAGACAACACTTCCAAGGTACTGGAAACGTAATGTATATTTTATGAGTTAATGCGTTCAGTCTTAGGCTGATCATTTTCGTTTTTGCCGAATAAATTTTCAGCACAATTTCGTCTGCTTCCCTCTTTGTACCACATTTGTTGTCATTTGGTGAAGGTCCATTATTCCATGAGATAGCAAGCATACATCGTCAGCGAAGTCTAGATGCTTGAATTCGGATGTAAGAGTCCATCGAATTCGTCCGCTTGCCGTCGATAAAGCATATCGCTAATCATCAATAAAAACAATATTGGTAACAGAATGCAGCCTTGCCGAAGCCCACTTTGTACTTCGAATTCCTCAGATAGCTTTCCTCTATGCAAAACGTAACATGCTGACGTCGCCTTGATAATTGCTATTAACTTATCGGGAATGCCTCTCCTGTGCAAGGCACGTCAAATAAATTCACGATTGACACTGTCAAACGCCTTTTCGAAGTCGATAAATTCGCGCTCCCTATTAGTGCGAACTTAATCTACAAGTGTTTGACCAAGCATTACCGCATCCGCAAAGATCGATTGGTGCGGTTTATGGCATCGGACTTTATTTCGCTCGAAATGAGGAAGGCGACGTCACCTCTACCTTCGATGTTCTTAGGGAAATAGCGATGCTAACCGACTTTCGATGAGTTCGACGAGATCGTTATTTGCTAGCTGTTGTTCCCTTAAGACGGCACTTCATGACATACAAGCGATGCTTAAAGCTGTGAAGTAGAAATTTGGCGACTGGGTCATCTCACAGCTGGCCCCTTCGCGATCATGGAACTTGAAATCACTCGAATATTTTCTGCGGAACCCCATTAAGTGCTTAGTATAAGCTAATAAGCCACTCTCCTTGGTCGCGCTCGAGGCGTGCATTCGAATAACGGCCACTGCCAGCCAAGAGTGGTCATTTAAATGATGTGCTACTCCATACTGAATGGCGTGAAGGAAGCTTGAAAATAAAGCCAGAATCTATTTGATGTCTCACGCGTTGTTGTTCTATTTAAAGTTCATCCCCTGTCGATTTTATTTGGTGACCTCCAAATACTTCGGAACGAGTGAAAAAAATATTCCGTTCTCAGTTCAAAATGATTGATGATATTTTGGCAACCAGAAATGAGTGCAAGCAAATGTTGTCAATAACCGTCAACAGCTAAGTGGTGAAATGACAAACTAATTTTAAACAATCGAACTTCGTGGTAGGTAGCTACTACTACTTTCGCAGTTTTAACCCTCGTGTCAATACGAGGGTACCCGGGTATCCATTTGGTTTTTGATTCAATAAAAAAATAATTTCGCCCATAGGAACACATAATGGTATTTTCAGAACCTTTCTGAAATATAATTCTGCATTGAATGGTGTATTCCATTTAAATTAGATCCGATTTATAAATTTTCTAAAATAAATTTTTCAACTCTAATACGGCTTTATATGGGAAGTACACCCGGGTACCCATATTCATATTGTTCTGATTCATATGTGTTTTTCGTGATTCGTGAACATGTTTCATCACATCTATTTGTGTTACTGTGTTTTATTGTGTTTTGCTTGAAAAGTTAAACGATTTCATCACTTGGTATCCTACTGCTGTTGAGTTCGTACGTTTATTATTTGGTTTAGCTGAAGTGGAAATATGAGCGATTCTCAGCGTTCTCCGCTGTAAATAAGTAAATAACATTACATCAAAAATGTGTTCAATGGAGTTTTGGTTGTGTATAAATGTATCTCTTCTAAGAAAACATATTTGATAATGTTTCAGACGGTCTTTCGAACGACAAGAAAAATATATCTGTAATTTGCTAGGTGAATGCAGTGAATCCGACGCAGACGACTTCAGTGATATTTAGCCAATATTTTTTCCATCATATCGCCCATACAAAGATAGATAGATATTTTATTTCATATAAATTTCAAGTATAATTCAAGTATAATTCATTAAAATATTATCTTAAACATTTCACGCACAAATGGAAATTATATGAAAAGTTGAGACATTCTGTATCTTACTAACAAAAGTAGTGAAAATAGTATTGAATGCCACTTCAAACAGTTATTGAATCTTAAAATGTTTATGATGGGGTGGCACTTAACAACAAAGTTCATTCATAATAGAATTTAAATTGACAGAAAAATGGAGGATGAAGAAAAAGTAACTCAATTACAGTCATAGATAAAAATAAAGAAAACTAAGAAATTTAAGAAGAAGTTAAATCAGGATGTCAAGAGTAACAGATTCTAAACTAGCGTAGTTGAAGTTCAAAAGCCAATTTTTTGTCACATTTTAAAAACATTCCAGGTATTGTTATTGCCCTGATAGACTGTGGCAGTTTATTAAAAAGGCGAAAAGACAAAACGGAATAAAAATTACGGTATGCAGTAGTACGAGCAAATGGAACAGATATCAAGTACGAAAAGTTTCCACGTAAATTGTAATTAGAAATTAATCGAAAATTTCGATTACCAGATGTCAAAAAAAATGAACAAAGGAAAACTAGGATATCTAACAGGTTTTTGACATAATTTTCTTAATATATGCTTCTGTAACACTAATAGAGGTTGTATTTTATTAAGATTAAGATAAACCTCCCCAACAAGAAATTCCGTATTGCAGTTTGGAGTGAAAAATACCGTAGTAGATTTTCTTTAGGAGAATTGTAGAGCAGACATTTCGCAAATAATAGAAGTATCTCAGAGTGGAACGTAAATATTTCCTCAAAGATTCCGTATGATTCGAAAAGCTCATATTGGAATCAATAACAAGTCCTAGATACTTTTATTCATCTACTTCCTCGATAAGAAAACAGTTAACATTACAACTAAGAGTACTACAAAAAGTGGGAGTAGGTTGTTTATGCGTACAATTGCAATTGGTAAGTCTGAATTTATGACACTCAGGTGCATGAAAGTGGATATTTGCTCCTAAACTGTGTGCAGATGACAGAGAGAAATACATTATTTTTGGTTTAGGGCTAATTAACAACTTATGGTTCTCAAACGAGTTCCAAAGGATTAGTCTGACCATATGAAAAACCTATGTCGTCCGCGAAAGCAGTTGGTGAGCCTTTGAAGTCAAGTGCAAAGAGTGAGTTGATGTAAATGAGAAATAGAATTGGCCCCAAGACAGTGCCTTGGGGTACGAACAGGTGAAACATTTTTATTTCGCTCATCAGCTCATCTCACCAATTTTCACACTTTGAGACCTATTTTTTAGGTAAGCCTTAAACCGATCAAGCATAAAACCCCGAAATCCAGCTTTATCCAGTTTTCCAATCAAAATATTGTGATTGACCACGCCCACTTTTTGGGGGCGATTTTTAAAAAAAATAAAATTATTTTTTAAATTTAATAAAATGAAATAAAATGCTAATGCTTTTCTCTTTGGGGCATATAGGGATATGGATAGGGTTCGCCCCAAGCGGAATGTAGCCTTTCCTTATGTTTTTTTGATGGAAACGTGGCATAAAAGTACTTAAATGCTTCAATATAACCATCCATAACAAAATCCGTCTTTCTAAAGTTATACTTAAATTTACTGTTAACGAAAAATGTGTGATCAACTTACTTATTATATATTGGTTTTGATTATTATTTATTAAAAATTAGAATAAATTAGTTACAATATAGCTTTATTCTCAATATTAGAATATTTTATTATGTTTTTAGTTGTGTGGTAAGTAAGTGTTTATAAAAACGCATATTTTCCATGTTCATTTTACACACCCAAATTATGAGGTGCAATCTGCTCAAATTCATCAACTGTTCCCAACTTCTTGCTATAAAAAAAAAAGTAATTTTATGGCGGCGGCCATATAATTGGATGCATGTGTGCGTGATTCCCATTTGATTTGCACGTAAAAGCCCATATAAGTGCAAATTATGTGAGGCTTATCAGTTCGCTTGTAGGCAAGGTGAGAGATTCCCTCTCGAGTTGACTATCTGGTTAATGCCTCATCTGTGATTTCAACTGACTCCTCTTTACATTGTGTTTCTTATCTTCTACACGGGTATGGTTGTCTCTTTATATTGTTTCCTATTTTGTTCCTTGTTCCTGTATTAAAATAAATTTTAAAATTTTGTGCTTAAAGACTAATTAGTATTTCGAAGGTAAGACCACGGATAGTAATTTTTACCTCTTTTGTTTTCATAGAATCGACATTGCTTCCATGCCCACACAGCTATTTCGGTTTAAAAAAAAACAAAATAATGAAAAAAATTGGTTTTACCGCATTCGAGAAGGAGAATTTTAGGAAGAGCCCGTCTGGTGGTGGTTTTTTTTTAATGCAAAATCTTCAAGAAATAGTTAGTTTTGTTTGTAAAATGAATATTTGTGTTTTGCTGAAATCTTTGCTCCATTTTGTAAGTTGAGGAGGATGCTCAACAATGGAGCGTCTACATATTTATTGAGCACCTTCTCAAGGTGAGTAGGTAAATGCTTCATTGTTATACCTGTAAATCAACAGAAGCATGTCTTCGATTCGAAGGAGCATGTGCTTCTCATTAGAGAGTAATCTCGGTTGGTTGTTCAACGTACAATGAATACATGCACTGATAAATCTTAAATGTTAAATGTTAAACCTTGAATAAGTGAATAGCGTTTTATATCCGTAAGCCAATTTTACCTTGAAATATACAATTTTATAACAGTAGAAGAAAATCCTACAAATATGGCGATTTTAGAATAATTCTGATAGAAGAGGTTTTGAAAATTAAAAAACGAAAAATTTTTCTTGATTATTCGTTTTGGAGAATTCGCTGGAAGGAAAAATCATAAAGACACTGCAGCAGATTTATATGCGAGAAATCCCTGAGCAGTTGTGAGGCACTTTAACCGGACCTAAAAAACCTGCCGAAGACTGACTTGCGTCTGTCTTAAATGTATTGCACCTATGCAGCAATTTTGTTTGAGTTGTGGTAGAATAGCTAGGTGGGAAATAATTGGCAGCAGTAGGCACGCTTGCGGTCGCACGGCGTTAGCTCGACGGTGGGGTGGGATCTTGCTGCCTTCCTATTCACACATGATTTTCGTGCCTGTTTCTATATGCATTAACGTTTATGAAAAAGGGGGTAGAAAAGGAAAAGACAAAGAGAGGAGTGTTCAAGAGAGAACTATTTGAAAATTGCAAAGGAAAAGTATTATATGAACGCGAACATTGCTGATGTTGTTTCGGATGCTGAGAAACATATGGACTTGCCCTCCCCTTTGCACTCGGTGAGAACCGGATGCACCGTGACTATCCCTGGTCCATGCTTATCTTAAGGGATTGTCCCTAATTATACCCTTGCACGTATTTAGTCGATCATGACCTTAAAAGCGGCAAATTTTAGTCGCAAAAGAAATGCATAATTAATTCATCTACAAAAATTCATGTTTATTTTTATTATGCCGTGGAGGTCGGGAGTGAGGGTGTAGTTGACCCGTGTAGCAGATGGTGGCACGCTTGCGGAAGGCCGGGCCAAAAGCTCGTCGAATTGGGGGGGGGGGTTCTTTCTGCTACTTATCCTCGCTACAAAATATAAATCGTGCCAATGTAGCTATATGCTACCAAAAAGAGAAAAAGAAAAAAAACTAAATGTGCCTAATCCGAATTTCTAAGAAAAGAAGATCCCTTATGGAACGGCCAAGATCATAAGAGATGAGGTATACTAAATTTGAAAGAAGACAAGAAAGTCTTAAATAAAGAAAGAGCAAAGTAAAAAGAAATTAAAGAACGGTTATGGTCAGATGTGATTGACCTCCGGTGATCAGTAAGAGTAGATTTGACTGCCACCGTATCTTCGGCTTTACCCACCCCAACTGCTGACTTTATTAGCAGCTCCTTGGCTACCATATGCCGTTAATAATATTGGGTAGCCCCTAATATCCCTGTTACGACTAGCCTACTTTCACGGGATTCCCCCTTCACACCACGTATCACCAAATACTAAATAAATCAAATCATTTCAGCCAAATAAAATTACTTTTTATTCTTATAAATTCAAACATTGAATTTATGTACCGAGTTTATTTATGAAGTGGCATTCACGAAGAGACACAATATAACTTATAAATAAAGTTTTCTTTGTAAGAGCAACGAAACAGATGAACAAAAGCAATCTCACAAACTTTGAATTTATAATTACTGATACTAAAGGGTGATTTTTTAAGAGGTTTAGAACTTTTTTAAAAAAAAAAACACAAAAAATTCGAAAAAATGAATGAAATATTTATTTGAATCGATAGTTTGAACCTTGCAATTTAATGTTTAAAGATAATTTCATGCAAATGTTGACCGCGGCTGCGTCTCAGGTAGCCCATCCGCTGAGTCCAATTTTGGCATACTCTTTCACACATATCGGCCAGTATGAATGCATGGATGTTGGCTTGCAGTGCGTCAATCGAAGCGGGCTTGTCCCTATACACATTAGCCTTGGCATACCCCCACAAAAAATAATCTAATGGTGTCAAATCGCACGATCTAGGCGGCCAATTGACCGGCCCGAAACGTGAAATTAACTGTTCACCAAACTCGCCTCGCAATTGCGCCATTGTTTCGCGTGCTGTGTGGCATGTGGCACCGTCTTGTTGAAACCACATATCATGCAAGTCAAGAACTTCCATTTCGGGCAAAAAAAAGTTTGTTATCATCGCTCGGTAGCGTTCACCATTGACAGTAACGCTGCGATTCGCATCATCTTTGAAGAAATATGGCCCAATAATGCCGCCGGCCCATAAACCGCACCAAACAGTGGCTTTTTCGGGATGCATTGGTAGCTGTTGCAATGCTTCTGGCTGATCTTCACTCCAAATGCGGCAATTTTGCTTATTTACGTACCCATTCAACCAAAAATGAGCCTCATCGCTGAACACAATTTTTCGATAAAAAAGCGGATCCTCGGCCAGCTTTCCAAGAGCCCATTCACCAAAAATTCGGCGTTGTGGTAGGTCGGCTGGCTTTAGTTCTTGCACCAGCTGTATCTTAAAAGGCTTTACGCCCAAATCCTTCCGCAAAATTTTCCACGTAGTGCTGTAACAAAGGCCTAACTGCTGGGAACGGCGCCGAATCGACATTTCGCGGACTTCTGTCACACTAGCTGATACGGCCGTAATATTTTCTTCAATACGCACAGTACGTAAACGTGTTGGTGGTTTAATGTCCAACAAAGTAAATTTGGTGCGAAATTTGGTCACAATCTTCCGAATAGACTGCTCAGAAGGTCGAGAATGCCGATCATAAAATGGAAGCAGCGCGCGATGAACATTTCGAACCGAGCACGAATTTTGATAGTAAAATTCAATAATTTGCAAGCGTTGTTCATTTGTAAGACGATCCATGGTTAAATTGCAAACCAAACTGAAGCTGTTTGACAGTGACACAAGGTACTAAACACACGTCAGCTGTCAAAAACAGTGTTGCCAAAACCAAACCAGCTAAAAAATCACCCTTTATATATATATTAGAATGCTTATCATCTTTAAAGATCTAAGCATATATGTCTATAGGAGTAAGTACGATCAATTATAATATAGATTTAGTGTATTTAATCTGAGAAATTTTCAAAATAATTATATGTAAATTGTATTATTTAATTGAAACATAATATTAATAGCAAAATAGGGAAATCAAATTAGCAAATCAATTATATGGTATTACTATTAAGTAAGGTGTCATAAGAATATACAAATTAAAATATGGACTTCCGTAGTTCCTTGGCTGACTCCTCATGTGCGCACATTCGGTGGTCTGGTGTTGGTTCAGTGTTGATTTTGATCAAAGATTACTCTATTTAGATATGTATGTTTGTATGTTCTTATCATGACACATTACAGAAGTAAAGATATATATAATAAAAAAAAAATAAAACAATTAATACTTCATCTAATTCTACACTAAAACTAATTTAATAATATTTTAAATTTGCCCAAAATGGTAGATCGAGTCGATGCATCGATTGGTGATCGTTGTTAATTATGATCGTTTGCTGGATTCGAGTGTAATGAAGATGTGAATTGCAGTGATTCTAATTAAATTTGCACAATTTTGCGGAGCGAGGTGATTGGTTTCAATTTTTTTTTTTTCTTTCTTTCGGCAATTCGATCCGGAGAACACGTGACTGAATCCTAGGTTGTTCAAGGTATTTCTGTACTGGTTTAGCACGTGGATGTTATCCTCCGGACATTTCTGTAGTTTGCACACCGGAGAAGTTGTACTGGTGGCCCACAGAGAGTATTTCGCCGTAATCCAAGGATGCTTTGAGTGGATTTTTTTTTTTTTGTTTGTACAAAGATCACTATATCCCAAAATGGCTGGATCAGTTATTATCCGGGGTGGGAATTCCTTTTGTGTGGTGTATTCCTTTTGACCTCGTGGATGGTCTTTGGTGCGTGGGGGAGTGTGGTGATGACCAGTTGATTTTTTGTGGCACCGCAGCAAGTCGACGCGAGGTCGAATTGAGGTTGGGGAACAAAGTTTGTACCTCCAAGTGTGGATGGATGGACCGAATTTAAAATAGGACGTACCTCTGTGAGCTTTGATGCCACATGCGGTTTCCCTCATCGAGTTATGATTTACTATTTGCAAAAAGGGTTAAAGCACTGGATAGTAATTATGTTTTCAATTATTTTATTACTTTCTATTTGGGACAGATTTTTCTCCCCTTTTTTTTTTTTTTTTTTATTTATATATAATATCATAGACTTCGCTTTAATTCGCGGGAATCACGCTCACACTTTACAAATAAAAAGATCGAGAGCGCGTGCACAATGCTTTTATACAAATGTACACACACAAGGTACACTGCAGGTAGGGGATAACTCTCCAAATAATGGTCGTGATGAGCTTTATAGTTCTTATTTTTGTACAGTGGCTCTCGTTTCCTGTGATAATGTGCCATTTGCGTGAGGATAAGGTAGGGTGTCAGTTTCTTTTAAAAATTTGGTGGTCCAAAATAAAAAAATAGTAGAGTTGGTAGAGATTTGAGTGACAAGTGTTACGCTACAATTATCACTATTATTGTTATTCTATGATCATGAATAGGGAACTATAATTCTTAAGCATAAAGCCTTAGTACTTAACGCGAGAACTTTATTTACAAAATTATTAAACGTAATTGCATGTGCAAATAGCAAAATTAGGTTTTAGTAATGTATACTTAGGTTTTTTTTTTTATTTTTCTTAGATATTTGAGTAGTAAATGTAGCATTTAGGTTGTTATGTGTATTTACAGGTGTAAGATGTAAGAATTGTTTTTGAAGTTATTTAACATTTTTATTGTAAAAATGAAAAAAAAAGAAAAAATATATATTTTGCCAAAGAAATTATTGTGTGGTACAATTGTACTTACAGTTTTCCCGTGTCGCTGAAATTTTGTGGCCACAAGTTTCCGTTTGAAGACGATGATTATGATGTGCTAGACTTTTTTCTTTTTATATAGCATTTAGCGTATTTAGTGTAAAAAAAAAGGCAATTTCTAAGGCAAGTACAACAACTTTAAGATAGAAAGAGATTTAGTTTAAGTAAGTATTAATTTATAGGCACATTTAGCAATAAATTAGGCTGATAAAGTTATGCAAACACCGAACTATCACTGCACTTGTAGATCATTTTCTGTAGGTATTGATATGTTAAATGTAAAAATATGTTTTTGGGTATCAGCGCTTGTGACCGCGTGCGTCGATTTATCTCACACGTGCTCATTGTTTGCGCCCGGGCGTAGATGAAGTTGTATGGTTATCTACCTTGTTCAACCGAAGGAAATTGGCGACTGGAGCAGCTTTCGTCACGCGTGACTCTTTGGTCTTATGCGTTGAGTAAATTTTGTTGACGGTCACCGACTCACGAGGCAAATGATGGGAAATTATTTATGTATAAACCCTTTTTTTTTTTTTTTTGGCGCGGACGCTCCAGCTCGACTTCTCGATAAGTAAGCGAGCTTTTAATTGGAGGCGTCCGCAAGGGTGTGATTTTTATGTGGTATTTTCTTGTTTTGGTCTGTTTACTCTCTCGAAATGAGGCCTCCCTATAAATCTTTATTTAAATTTTTAATTTAAATGATCAGATAAAAACAAATCTAATGGTTTCTTACCTTCCACCTATGGATTGATTCCAAATGCTTTTCTCGGGTCTTGGAAGATTGAGGTTTAGGTAAAGAAAAGAAAAGACACCTTACCACGGTCACGGTCTGCACGCTAAAGAAAGTGCGTGGCGATCGGAAATTGTGAAGTCGGTATCTTTTGCTAGGCTATAGTTCAGTGGCGAAAATAAAGAATTCACATTACTTTAGGGGGTGCGTTGGTTATATGTCCGGTTTGAGCATACATATGGGGAGTCAAACGTTGCATTTGAAACTTAACGAAAATTATAAACAATAATATGTTGTTTTTGTTCTTTGTTTTTTTTATTTATTTATTTTGTTTTTGTTTTTTTTTTTGTTTTTTTTGGTTTCAGGTGCTCGCCACAGAGTTTTTTGTAAATATATAGAAAAATAAGATTAAAATCAACAAGGGACGGATTTTTTAACTGTTTGGTTTGAAATTATTTCTTAATTTCTCAATATGTTAGATACTACAGCTAACTATCTGACCGTATTGGCTGCATTTATAAACTGTATTATTTCTACATAGACTTGATTAATGGGCCCTTGGGCCTTATCTCATCCTCAACCACCTCAACAGTAAGATATCTATGTACAAGGTGGCGCAAAAGTAATCCTCCCATCAGAAAATGCTATAAATTTTGCGATTGGCCCCCAATGTCAGTTCTGTTTTGACATTTGTGTAGTAATACACGTTAATAAACAATGTTACGCTACACTGCTTCAGAACGCGAAATATTAGTGACTATTTATTTGAGCAATAATCGGTCGGTGACTTTGGCACAACGTGAATTTCGTCGCAGATTTCCTAGCCTTCCAACGACTACTGGTGAAACACTGCGACGTTTAGCCGCTCGCCTCGAAGAGACTGGCACAACACGAGATGCTGCCAGGCAGACCCCGGAGTAGCCGTTCTGCAGAGAATATTGCTGCTGTAGCCGAAGATGTCATGGAAGCGCCGTCGACATCGACCAGACGACGTGCCACGCAAATGGGTATCAGTCGGCGGTCTTTACAGCGAATTTTGGTACAAGATTTGAAGATGTTTCCGTACAAAGTCCAGACGGTGCATCAGCTGCTAGGTGCTGACCGCCAATCGCGTCTAACATACGCTCAAGCCATCCTTAATCACCACCAAGAGGAAGATGATTTTTCATCAAAAATAATCATGAGTGATGAGGCCCATTTCCATCTTAGCGGGTACGTAAATAAGCAAAATTTACGCTTCTGGGGCACTGAAAATCCGCGTGTAACCCACGAAGAGCCAGTACACCCGCTCAAAGTCACAGTATGGTGTGCTGTTTTGGGTGGAGGAGTCATCGGACCTTTTTTCTTCGAAGACGTCGCGGGCCAAACAGTTACTGTGAATAGTGAGCGCTACAGAGCAATGATCAACGAGTTCTTTTTGCCGCAACCTGATGAATTGGGATTGGAAAACATGTGGTTCCAACAGGACGGTGGAACGGCACACACTGCACGTGCCACAACCGATATGCTGAAGGATGCATTTCCCGGGCGCCTAATCTCCCGTTTTGGCGATTTGCACTGGCCAGCAAGATCGCCTGATTTGACCGCTCCAGACTTCTTTTTGTGGGGCTTTTTGAAGTCGCGGGCTTATGTCAACAAGCCTCAGACTCTTGCAGCTCTTAAAGACAATATCCGTCAAGAATGTGAGGACCTATCGCCGGAAGTTTTGGCCAAAGTGATGGAAAATGCCATAAAAAGGGCTCAAATGACAATCAACTGTAGCGGCTCATATTCTCGACTTGATGTAAAAAAAATTAAAAGACCAAATAAAAATAATCCACAAGAAGAATCAAAGTTTTTCATTTTTTTTTTAAATTACAGCCAAAAAACATCGGAAGGTTATTTTTGCGCCACCTTGTAGATCGGCGTTTCTGATCTACAACGAAGCATTGACGATGTTCTGTGGTACTTTGTTTTGGAATGTTTAAATTTTTTGTAGGTTTATTTTGGAAGTGCATCCCCATAGCTGGATTCCGTTGGCTTTGATACTTGCTTATACAGCAATAACTTATTATACTTGGATAAACAAGAGTATCTCCCAATTAACCAATAAATTTTACTGTATTTCATATTCACTTTGTGACCTCGTTTGCTTTACATGTGCTTTCCCCTGCAGTTTAGCATCTAGAGTCATGGTAGCTATGTTTGAATGTTTCAGTGTGGTACATCTTTGTAAGTGAAATTAATGTTAACTGACATAAGGTACCTTATTTGCCATTTTTTTGTCCAATTAGAGAATTAAGCCTTTTGAAGCTTTTTCGACAGTTTCTCCCACAAGTTTAGCAGTATCATCTGAAAAAGTTGCTATAGTTGTTTCATCACTTTCTGGGAGATCGCTGGTAAATAACGGGTATAGTACTGGTCCAGAGTTAGTTCTTTAGCTTAGCAGTAACTAATAGGCATTTCGTCTTCGCATGCTTCCGTTCCTTGATAATCTAAGGTTGGAAAATGCCTTTTCCTTGGCTGATTTTTGCCCAGTTCCCTTCTCTCGTTTTTATTGTTGAAATGTGAGCTATTGGTCGGTTAATTTTCTTTGTTTCCTTCCATAGCGAGTATTCTGTTCTAGCTTCGTTCGGCAGGTTGCTAAGGTACATATGTTTGTAATGACTCATTATTCAATTCTTTTATAGATTTCCTTCTTATAGACTACTCCTTCTTCTAATTCCTGTCTGAAGTAGTTCCAATCAGTCAGCCTATTAACAAGCTTTTCGTTTTTATGTTATCGCCAAGCGTTAAAAGTATTTAGGAGTAATCCGATTCTAGATCTTCTTCTTCTAAACTTATTTTATTTGAAGAGATATTTTTAGATATGAAGAAGTCGACAAGATCTGGGGTTTTATTCCAGTCTGTTGGCCAATAGATAGATTTTTCCATTGAGTTGAATTTGTTTAATTGTTCATATAGTGCTCTTCCTGTGATATTTTTTAATTTGGAACTCCAGTATTTATATTAAGCCAATACGTGCTATTCATTGAACTTGTCTTCCCATCAGCAAACCGACTGTTCATGGAGATGGATATCTACCAATCAATAGAAGAATATTTCACATCATAAACTTCCAAGCCATAAAGACGAATTTACAAATGTTGTACGTCCTTGGCCAGGATCGGTGCATAATTCGCGAATTTAAAACAAAAAAATCGGATGAAGGTACATATGTACTCGTCGCCTTTTAAGTTCTACTTACAATCAACATCCTTTTCTCACAGGTCCCGTGAGTCGTGTCTAAGCGCAGATTGCGCTCCCCACTTACAGGGTATCAGGGAGTAACCACTTTACCTACCAACATACCTAGCAGCCTCCTTTTGTAGCATTTTTGTCTCTTGGAATAATTAATTAATTAATTAATTTTTAAAATTAAAATAGCAAGCAATGAAGGACATCTTCGTTTGTTGCTATTATTGAACATTTTCTTAAATGCGTCATCCTTTTTATACCCTATCCTAAGGGTATATTAATTTTGACACATAGTTTGTAACACCCCTTAATAGTAGACCGTAGACCCATAGAAAGTATATATATTTATGATCAGGACGAAATCCTAAGACTATCTAGCAATGTCCGTCCGTACGCAATTTTTAGGCCTTTAAAATTAAGCTAGGAAACTGAAATTTGGACCACATATTCCATAGGGCTCCGAAATGGTTAAGTGTTAACATTTTTTGAATACGCCAACTGCCACGCCCACAATTCAGAAAAAACCGTTTTAAAGCTAAGGTTAGAGAGATAAAGTGTTACAACCTTCACAAGATATGTAGGCACTGCCCGCCTTTATTAGTTTGTCATATAAAGTTTTTTGCCACGCCTACTTTTTGTGGGCGTTTTTTACCTAAATGCTGTTTTCTTCGAAAATGTTCATAGAAAGCGAAAAAAAATGATTAACAAAATATTTAGCCAATATTTTTTCCAACATATCGCCCAGACAAAGTTTTTTGCCACGCCCACTTTTTGGGGGCGTTTTTTTTTCGAAAAAACTTTTTTTTTTTTTAATTAATAGAACTTAATTAAATGCTATCCATCATCTTCTTAATGCTTTTTCCTTTGGGGCATATAGGGATATGGATAGGGTATCATACTGTTCGCCTCAAGCGGACTGTAGCCTTTCCTTATGTTTTTATTTGAAAGTAGTATCCTTCCGGTTAATAATGGAAAATAATTTCATTCAAATGGCTGCCTCGGCTGGCCATGCAGTAGCCTACACGATCGGTCCAATTATCGATTGTGTACAGCTGTATTTCAACAATGGCTTTACGAATATTGTCCTTTAAAGCGTCAATTGTCTCTGGCATGTTGGCGTAACGGCACCCCACAAATAATAGTCCAACGGTGTCAAATCGCAGCTCCGCGGTGGCCAAACGACATCAGCTCTGCGGCTGATAATGCGATCTTCAAAAACAGGGCACAAAACATCGAGTGTAGCTTCGGCTGTGTGGCACGTAGCGCCGTCCTTTTCAAACCAAATGTTGCCAATATTTTCCTCTTCAATTTTTGTGAACAAAAATTCGTTCAACATGGTCCGATAACGATCGCCATTGACTGTAACGGCCACTCCTTGCTCATTTTCGAAGAAAAATGGCCCAATTATGCCTCTGGTGACTCGTTTTGGGTATATCGGCTTTTCAATGTATGCGTGCGGGTTTTCTGTGCCCCAAATGCGACTATTTTGCTTGTTTACATACCCGCCAACATCAAAATGAGCTTCATCTAAAAAGATGATTTTTTTGGCAAAATCGGAATCTTCTCTAAGTCGATCGCAGGCCACTTAGCGAAGCGAAAACGCATTGGATGGTCAGTTGGCTTCAACTCCTGAATCAATTGGACTTTATATGGCGTCATACCAAGGTCTTTATGCAAAATTCGTCTCAATAATGTCTCCGAAATGTTCAATTGTTGAGAACGACGGTGAATTGATGTTGATGGCGCTTCACGCACACTTTCTGCCACAGCAGCAATTTTTTCGGGTGCACGCACTGTTTTTGGCTTTTCACGCTTTGGTTTATCGATGAGGATGCCAGTTTCTTTCACTTTTTTCACAAGATAACGAACATACGGAGCTGACGGTGCTTCTCTTCTTCCAAAATCCGTACGCAATTTTCGCACACATTCTGCAACATTACCATGATTTTCAGAGTAATGTCGCAATATTTCCCAGCGTTGTTCAAGCGTATACACAACCATATTCTTTCAGCGGAAGGATAAAACTAATTATCTGTCAAATCAGACATGAGCTAAGTGTTACCATTCGCGAAATAAGCACTAGTTGAAAAAAAAAAACGTTAGATGGCGGACCATTTATATTGCCACTGTTCAAAAAGGGCACAATTGGAGCACAATTGTTAAGGAAAAAAATTCACTATGAACAGCGTTAGGCAGCGCAACCATTTAAAACATTAGTCAAAAATGAAAACAAGGGAAAAACAACATGTTAATACAAATAAGTAAATTTGATTTCAAAAGCCAAAATTACAAGCTTTTCAACGATATATCACACTTGTGAAATCAGATTACAAAAAGCTCGAAGGTATCCATATTCTTAAATCATGCAACTTAATCCATTAAATTTGTATTTCTGTTGTATTTGCATACAAATATCAGCTCGCATTTTTGAGACCCAAAATGCCATTCAGCCGTTCCGGGAATGTAATCTTGAAGATTTCACTGAAATTGTATCGATTGTTTTGTTCCTGAATGAATACGAGATACTCTACTATGAAAATGTACTTGTTGCCATCATTGTACCTACTTACCATTAAAAGCTTGAGCTCCACCTAATGAACTCCAATACTAAATACAATTTTTTATATATTTTTCTTTTCATTGTTTTTATTTGTTCTTTCTGCTTATATTTTCTGATTTATATAATAAACTATTTTTATTTTGTCTTGTCTTGTTGTTGTTTGTTGTTTGTTGTTATTATTTCATTACAGTATAGTATAAAAATATTTACACAAAATGCTTCAAAAAAATACAAATATTAATTAAAACATTTGTTGCCTATTGTATGTTTGCCATTAAGATTAGTGATTTCACATTTTGTTTTTTTTTATTCAAAATTGATTACATAATTAATGTTTGGCAATTTTTGTTTTTTTATTGTACATATACATATTATTTATATTTTAAATGTTGTATTAATGTATTAAGTTTTAGAGTATGATTATTAGAATAATATATTATCCTTTCTGTTGGCAAACGTTTATTATTATTTTTTGATTTTGTATTCTAAATAATTATTTTTATTTTTTTTAAATAAAACTTAACAATATATATATAAAAGAAAAAAAAAACACATTAAAATAATAACAATTTATTTGTATAAATATTTTAATATACATTATTATTTTTTTTTTTTGAATATAAAATAAATAACTCTTTTTATATAAATATGTATTTTTTTTTAGCTTAAGTTATTATATTCACTAAGATGTTAAATTTGATTTATGCATAATTATTTATTTGTTGGATATTTCCTATTTACAATGAAACGAATTTTTACAATTTAATTATTTATTTATTTATTTTTGTTGGTACTTATTTTGTTAAACTATTTAACTATTTTTTTTTATTATAATTTTTGGCTAGAGTTGGAGTTACAAAAAAATCACTGAAGTATTGTAAGAATATTTTGGAGGACAACGATGACTTTGCTGTGAACATATGTGTGTCATGTCATGTCAAATGGTCATATCGTGTTGATATGTCATCCTTTTGGTATATTCTTTTCAGCCAGGGTTGAGTTAAATAAAACAACTTATTCGAATTCACGGCGAAAAAGTCATTAAAATTATTGAAATCTTTAATTGGAAAAAAGGAAGTCCACAAATTGCGTCAATCTGTGTGTTGCCGCTCATCTCGAGACGCGATTAATGCAGCTTTTACTGCTATGAGAGGCGCCGTGTTTTCCCCAATTTTATGCCAGTTAAAAGATGTAACTCCAAGATGGCTTTAGGAACACAGAAGACAGAATATGTTATGCATGCAAGCGCGTCTTTGGCAGAAGGTGGGGACCAAAACAAAAAATTATTCTGTGGATGTACACGGCAATTGAACGACCGATACTCACATATGACAGTATAGTCTGGTGGCAAGCCGCCGACAAAACAACCAACCTCAAGTTACTGAAAAAAATTCAGAGATTAACATATATTGGGACAGCTGCGCCGGAAGTGATTTCAAATTTGCTACCCTTGAATCTATACTTGTACGAATCTGCTGCCAAGAGCGCCTTCAGGATCAGCCAAACAGAAGCCGGAATACAGGTCTCCTGGGGCATGCCCAGACTCTGTGAAGGTATGTAGGAGCTCTGACAACACCTACATGGATTTTGACAGATGAAGAATGCAAGACAATGCATTCACAGATGGATCGAAGATGGATTGCGGAACTCCATCAGACTCCTGATCACTGTAGTGTCTTGCAAGCTGAGGTACTGGCAATCAATGTCGGCAATACCACTGAATGATATAACAATTTTTATGGACAGTTAAGCGGAAGAAGGAAGATAATGGAATTGAAATCAAATCCAAGCTGGTTCACTATTGTCGCATAGAGCTTAAGGCTCTTGACTCATAGCGTAGGGTATGTCCCTGATGGGTTCCTGGACACATGGACATAACCGGCAATGAGATGCCCGACGAGCTATCAAGGAAAGGATCCGAAATAGACTATGACCACGTACTTCAATCTCAGAGAACGAGTTGAATACAAAATCAGAATGAAAGCCAATAATAGGTGGAAATCGATAACCATTTGTGATTTATCAGGGAATCTATGGCCAGAGTATAATAGCAACCGAACTAACAAGCGAGCAGAATGAGCATCACTGTCTAACTGGCCACAACTTCCTAAGAACCTACATGATGAATTGTAATCTCAAGGATGACGACATTTGTAGAGGCTGCATTTGTAGAGGCTGCGGTGACGTGGCTGCGGTTGTCGAGTCTCTGTCACTTGAGGAGCAGAGAGCTTGGAAGTTTCTTCTTCCAAGACATTGCAGAAGTGTCAGATGTCTCTATCTCTAATCGTTTCAGGTTCCTGGAGACATCGGGATGACTTAATAACATTGGGTAGTAACCAACGTAAGGAAGGAACCACTGCAGAGGCCACAATATCGGCTTATTCCCCCACTAATACGCACTAAAGGGTAGCACAATGTGTCCAAAAGGACCTAAGTGTGGCGATAAGGATACTGTTCTTTATCGCCAACGCAACTAGAGTATGCTATTGTTCGAATTCTTCATTATCTTAAAAATTCTCGAACGAAGACGGGCGGATCAGCTAGTACAAACATAAGTAATGTTTATAAAAATTTGTTAGATTCATGAAAATAAGTGATTGTGGTACCTGCTTGACTTTGCTGTTCTCTGTATGAAAGTTGAAACCTTCAACACTTAAGGGGTTAGGTGGGTTTGAAAATTTCAAAAAAATGATGTTTTTGACTTATTATATAGTACAAAATGCTTAAAATATTCTCCAAAAGTTTCAAATCGATCTGAGTAAAATTCTAACAGATAGACCCTTCGGAAGTTCCGCCCATCAAGACAGGTCGGTGCAGTGTTGGCGCTGAAAAAATTCATAAAGGCGCTTAAAAACGGGCCCGCGCTTAAAAAAAGGGGCTTTCAGATAAAATATTAACAAAGCAAAACAAAAACAGGAGCAAAAAGGTATCACTAATCATTTAAGAATATAATACAAAGTTGCAATTTTTTTGATGAATGGATTTTAGTATTTTTACGATTAAATACGCACAAGAAGCAGGTTTGTGCATTTAGAAATATCTAATTTTAAGTTTGAAAGACCAAGTAATTCAATAATTAGACTTGGAACAAAAAAAAGTGAACTTCTCCTTCGCCTAATTCCATAAAATAAAATTCAGTCCTTAGAGCTTTGAAATACGCATATTTCAAATCCAACAATATACTTCTACGTGCTCTTGAAGCACAGCAAAACTCCTGTTTTTGTAATATGTTAATTGACCAAGATTTTCAAATCGATCTCAGTGATGTAATGCGGGTGCGCTTATCAACTCTAAAAGAAAACGGGCAGTGCTGAGTACATTTTACTTTTTCGTTCAATAAAGAATAAAATGTGACCCTCTGAATAAGGGCCCATTTTGATAATATTCGAAAAAGTGGGGGTCAGGGGTCCTGAGCCTTACATAGGGGCCAAACGGCAAGGCTGCGTCCGTGTAGCGCTTCGCAGGTATTCGCGTTAATCTTATAACTCAATTATTTAAGTCGGTGGATACGATTTCTCGAAAAATTATGAAGCGATTTTGTTCAAATTTTGGCACATATATTTGAAATCACATTATATAGTCATCGAACGAAGGATTTGGATACATAGCGAAAATTTGAACTAAAATGTGTTTTTTTGTTCAAAGTCTGTCAAAAATTCAGATTTAAATTATTTTTTTTCCTTCGTCCAATAACGAGATTTATCCATGTACTAACGAAATATTTTTGGTTTTTTAATTTTAGATGAACCAATAATGAGTTATGGCAGGAGCATTTTTTTTTGAGATGTCAAGAGAGATGAGGTACCAATGGCTGAGTTTTCGGAATTTTTAAATAAAAATTTCACAAAATACTGTTTAAATGTGTATCTTTGAAATGCTAAATTGTTTAAATAAAATATTTGATTGTATATATTTAAAAAAAAAATAATAAAAATACTCTTTTTTTTGAACCTCTTTAACCCACCCAACCCCTTAAACTGCGCAAAGTTTTAGCGAGATCGTTTCAAAATTAACCAAAAGTCGATGCAAACACACACTATGACTGTCAATTTGAACTTATCAAGAATTATATTATTAACAATGACCTGAATTTGACCTTTTCTTTCGCTCATCAATAGCGAACTGACGAACTGTACTAAATGAGATTTTATTTGAACAGATACCACGAGTCTTGCAAAATTCGGAAGTAATGATATCTATCGACAACAATTCCCGTAAGCACAACGCCAACAAATTGAAAACAAAGTCCACCTGATTAATTGTTCGCTACCGATTCTGTCTAGTCGTGGTGAGTGCATTATTATTGCATAAATCATTTGTGTACTTGCTATGGTTGGGTAGGGCTAGCATCTGGCGGATAACTGGTCGTGGAGGTTCAGATTTTGCTGGTGAACTTAAACTAACATGGAAAGAGGCATAATACCTGCGGCGATTTGTTTTGGAAAATAAACGCAGGATCTATAGTGCAACTAACCAACCAGAGTTAGTGAACTTTTTTAATTTTGTTTGGAATAGATGTAAGTAACATCTCTCATTTGCACGTGTATGTCTACGTATGCCACAAGAACAAACTTGTCCCATTGCGGTCTTGAAATTTATGTACGAATTAATGTAGCCAACCAACTTCAACCATAATATGTTCAATTAATTCACTCCTGGTTTATTTACAGAAGTAGGAACCTACCCGAGTGTTAAACTTGAGGAGATCAAGGATTCTTGACGATCCTTCTCATAATAGGTCCGGAAACAAAAGAATATTCTTACTATCACCGCCGTTTCTTTTAGCCAATTTCAGTCGTCCTCTAACGCCTGGGCCGGGTTAAGTGACTCGGCACATGACTCGTGCGAAGAATGAGCTTGTTTGGGGCTTAGTTAAAAAAAAGCTGAGCCGTGAACGGAGTATTAGCTATTAGCTAGCCTTATCCGCACACCGCGGATTTCTGTGCAGCCGAATCATCTTTCCCAGCTACTTGTGGGAATGAACAAAGTCCAAAACATCCCTCGTTGTAGAACTATAAAGAATACAGAAGAAAAAGAATGCTTGAGATCGACAGCTCAATGGCCCCCAATGGCTTGCTGATACTCTGAAGGATAAAATCGTAGTTGCAGTCATTGATAGGAGTAATATCAATGGCTCGATCTCTTCACGCTATATAAACATAAGCAGGTCTGGAGAAGTTTGTCCACTTCTTATGCTCGATGTGGCGTCTATGAGGTCAAAACGCTCTAAAGGTTTGAACTCTTTCTGCAGACGATACATTAGTTCTTCAAAAGGTATCTTTACTGGACACTTTTTCATAGGCAATAAGGCTTAGCGCATTCTCAAACAACATAAGTCCTTTTTACACGCCCTGCTCTCTACATAAAAGGAAAGTTCCATCTCGAAGCCTTCTTCGACGAACATTATAATTTATCTTACCAATGTTGACATTACAAATCTCCTCCTTGAAATGATTAAACGAGTAGAGATGAGCTCATTCCTAAGTGCCTGTGGTATCACAGCGTATTAATTGGGTGTCTTAATTTATCGGTCTTCAGCCACATGAACCTATCCTAGTTACAGAAGCCTTATTTGGACAGACATTCTACTTATAGACAGTTTTATACGCTGCACAATGTTCAGTTTAGCCCATCTATGTTGTCAAAATTCAAATTTCGTTTTTTGATCAATATCTGTGTTAACAAGTAAAATAGTGCCATATATATTTGACAAGCATTCTAAAAAAGTTTGTGTTACTTCTTCGAAAACTACGTTGGTGAGGCTATCATCTTAAACGGCGAGTGCTATATAGATCAGTGAAAACCACTTTCTTTCGGTCAGAATTAAACTTTATGGCCATGAAAGATATGAGGTTCCACCGAACGCCACAATGTAGAAAGTACGAACGATTTGGGGGAAGTGTTATCTCTCGCGATGGTGTCATGAATTGGGCACCAATATCGTGAGATTTTGACCCCTTAGTTCAACTTACCACTTACCACTGAGCGTGCCACATCTCCCCTTATACAGGAATATTTTAATAAAAAGAAATGAATAAACAATTTTACAGAAAAGTTCCTGCTCTTCCTCTATTGTATTCCTCAGTTCTATTGAGGGCTAAGTGCAGCACGCTTTTCAATGCTGATACCATCATCTTCTGAAACCAACCAAAACCTTGGCAATATATTCCGGTGATGCAGACTAAGGAAAAAATCTTAAGCTAATGCTAATATGGACCGCTGGTTTGTAAATTATTCTGCTACCCCGTTATCTTGGAATTGGAATGCAATATCGGAACGAAAGCCAATAAGATGTAGAAATGGTCAACCCCATTTTAATGTAGAAATATCACGGAAATTGCCGAACCTGATGGTGGCTTCAACAGGTCACAATTTTTTAAGAAACTTTACAATAAAACTTTGTAGATTTTGTAGAAGCTATGACGACAAGTACGTCCACGAAGACATACATCAGCATCTCTCTTCTCGCCCAAGTATTTGTCACTTGAGGAGCAGAACACTTGAAAGCTCCTTCTTCCAAGATATTAATGATCATCCGATGTCTCACATAATTATATCAGGACGATCACCATCTACTCTGATAGTCAAGCGGCTTTAAAAGCCATAAAATCAGATCTAGTGAAGTCAAGAGCTGTGAACCAATGTTGGAAGTCGTGCGCTGGGTGCCAGTACACTCTGATATTCCGTGAACGAGGAAGCGGACAAGCTTGCAAGAATGCAAGTTACAGAAATGATTGGCATAACCTACGTTGGACATAACTCGACACGTCCAGACATACAAAAGAGCTATGGCCAGCTATCAACTAAAAGAGATCAAAATTCATGATCGGGTTAAACCGCAAGGATATCCGAGTACTCACGGGAGTCCCTACGGGTAACTGCGCTATGGGTCTACATGCGGAACGGTTGGGCATACTGCATAACGACTACTGTAGAAGCAAAAGGGCTGTTGAAGAAATCGAGTCTGTTCGTCATTTGCTATGCGAATGCCCAGCCTTAAATAGCATAATGTTTACGACCCTCGGCAGATGAGCTGGAGGATGTGGCATGTGAGCAAAGTCGTGCTATAAGCCCTTCTCAGATTTGTGTACAAATCGGGTTGTTTCTAAGAGAGTGACACCTTGAGCACATACCAGCGGTTTTTTCTTTGGTCTATATGCAGGTGTTTGTTTTTAAGTTCGAGGAAAGGTACCCAGGTGGACAATATGAACCCAATTGCTGGTCTACGTGAGTCGGGGCTGAAATCACAGGAGCATCCAACCAACCTACCTTCCTAGCTGGACAATATTAGGCTACAATACCGGTTAATCCCGCACTGAAAAGTAGCACAATGCGTCTATAAGAAGCTTGCGGAACCAAAAAACATTCCCTAACCTTACAAAAAAATGAATTTTTTAAAACACCACGCAGTAGTAAGATTTAGGACTAATTTCACTTGGTCAACTAGGTGAATAAAATAAAATTTCCCAAAAAATAACCGATGACTTCTTGAACATCCAACTCGCACCAATTACATTATTTATTTTATTTTATTTTTTTCACCCGAATTTAGGAATCAGTTTTGTTTTTTTTTTTATTTTTAATCAGAAAATTTTTATTTAATATCTAATTTATTACTTACTGCTAAAAGAAAGAAGAGATCTATGAAACAAAGAGTCATCCTTAAATAGTTACTTAAAGTCTATTTCAATTTTTTAGTTTTTAATTTTTTTCTTTGTTTAAACTATGTTTCGATTCACTAAATTTTTTATACAAAATGAATGTTGTGTCTAGTTTGTGTGTGTGTGTGTGTGTGTGTGTGTATGTGAGTATGGTATCATGTACAATTACACAATCTCCGTGTGCACATATGCCAGAAATATACTATAGCCAATCGAAATGATTACCATAATACTATGGAGATGGGTTTGATATGATTTGGTCGACGATCCGACATGCCCATGGTACATCGCCGCCGGGTTATCACCTGTAATCGAGAAATTTGTATCAAATAATTAGTTTGCATTGATTTCAAAATGTTGTTAAATATGTGTAGCTAGATAGGTGGATAGGTATGTAAAAGGATTGGATATCGATAGGTGGGTTTCGGTCAGTCCAGTGCCAGAGTTTGATAGACTGATGATTGTGATTTCAATAGTTTGTGGTTATGCCCAGCAGATTGGTACATTATGCGTTCATTTCCAATGAAATCAACCGATATACTAGTATGTCCAGCAGCAATGTAGATAATGTCCATTTGGGAATCTATCTAGCTCGTCGTACATGGATTAATAGAACGACATCTATAATGCATGACATCCTGTTAGGATATGTGGTTGAACTATTTATTAATAACTAATACAATATTGTTGTACCTTTGTTTCTGGGTGATGGATGGAGTATAAATATTTATGAAGGTGTCTTTCGAATAAAATATGTAGCCATGAGCGATTTGAGTGTTAAAACTTATTAGAAGCGCTTCGACGAATTGGCATCCGATTGGCTTAGTGATTACTTAAACGACAGACTGCTTTGTGTCAAGATTAAGCAATATGGAGTACCTCAAGGATTAAAATTAGGTCCGGTTCTCTTCATTCTTTATGCCAACGAACTACTTCGCGTTTTCAAGCAGAGCAGTCCATTTGCAGGTAACACAAACAACAGGATATATCTGAGTAATGATGCCTGCCATAATACGACAAACGAGACGATTGACTTGGTAGAAAGCTACAAATATTTTGGGGTGATCATTGACTGTCATTTTGTATGGGACAAACATATTGGTGTAGATTTCGCATAGATCTCAAGAAGGCTTTATATGCGTTCTCCCATTTGCGGTACCATGCCACGGAATCTGTTTGAAGGCAAGTTTATAATGCTCTAGTGGAGTCAAATCTGCGTTATGGTATACTTGCATGGGGAAACGCAGCTGCAACCCACATACAAAAGATACAGAGACTTCAAAATTCAGCACTGATGCAGTTAAGATGTCCTAATCAACGAAGTGTTGACTCTTCTTTGAAAGTTCTCCGAGTTGAACACATATTTAAAATGGCGATCATACTGGAGTACTTCGATGATAGCCGTTTTATTCCACCAATTAAACACCAAAAGACGCGCCCAAGGAACCTCCAAAAACCAAAGAACTACAGGGTTTTTCAACGGGGACGCTACAAAAGTAGAGCGACAGGGACACCAAATGACGCCATATTTTTTGCCGTTCTTTTGACATTTCTCTACAGTAAGGTTTGCCATTTCATGATGGAAAGATATACGAGCCAGCAACGAGTCGAAATTATTAAAATTTACCACCGAACCGAAATTCGGAGTCAGTCGAATCAACGTTAAGAGCGCTACGTCCAATATATGGTCGTCATAATCGTCCTAGCAGATCAACAAGCACAGTACAAAATGTTCCCGTGCCAGTGAGACAAAGAAGTGCCCGTAGTGTCGAGAATATTGCTGCCGCTGAGGCTTCAGTTGAAGAAAGCCCAAATGTGTTTTTCACACGTCGTTCATCAAGCGTTGGGCATCGGAAAGATCTTGGCCTACATCTTTACAAGATGATTAAATTGATGCAAGAACTGAAGCCGCTTGAGGACCACAAGCGTCATATGTTCGTGAATTGGGCTGAGCAACAACTTGAAAATGATTCGGATTTTCATCAAAAAATCATCTTCAGCGATGAGGCTCATTTCTGGCTGATTGGCTTCGTCATTATTGACAAAATATGCGGTATTGGTCAGGCAGCAATCTGCACGTACTCCATGAGTCATCATTGCATCCCGAAAAAATTACGGTTTGGTGTGGTTTATGGGCCGGCGGCGTCATTGGGCCGTACTTCTACCGTGATGATCAAGACCGGCACGTTACTGTGATAACCGAATATTTTTGACCCCAAATGGATGATATGGACTTGGAGGACAGGACGGCGCCACAAGCCACACAGCGAATGTCACAATCAATTTATTGGAAACCAAGTTTGGAGAACGTGTTATCTCACGAAATGGTCCAGCCTCTTGGTCGTGCGATTTGACGCCGTTAGACTATTTCCTGTGGGGCTACGTCAAGTCTATGGTCTATGCCAACAAGACAGCGACGTACGAATATCGAACGTGAAATTGCAGCAGTATCGGCTGATTTATGCTTGAAGACCGTCGAAAATTGGGTTCAGCGTCTGGACTTCTGCGAGCGTGCCCGTGGTGGCCATGCAAAAGAAATCGAGTTCCATACATAATGGCATCGAACGTACTTTCACAGGAATAAAGAATTTCATTGGTATCCAAACCCGTTTTTGTCTTATTTAAAAAAAAAACGTTTGTAGCGCTCTTATTGAAAAACTCGATACAACAATTATGGCAGACGACAACTTTACGATTTAATCAACGATTTACCTAGAAATCTAATAATTATTGAAAATTTTCAAAGTAGAATCGAGTAGTAGTAATCAACAATTTTTCTGAAATTCCTATACTTAACCTAAAAAAAATAAAATATATATTTATTATTAAATAATAAAACTAAAATAAAATAAATTTTAAATTGTATAATTTTGATATATAAAAGCTTACTGTAACACTTATAAATTGTTTTAGCACAACCTCCTGCAGACAAGCCAAGTCTTCGCAGGAACTTATAAAACATTGTTAAGACTTTTTCGTGAATAAAATTATAAAAACAAAAAAAGTTAAGGGTTTTTCGTTTTATATTTGCACGGAGTTTGAGGAGTACCTACATCCTTTGCACATTACATTAATAGGCAATGCAACAATATGCTGAACCGCACGCAGCACTGTGCACTGTTGCGCCCGATAGATCGACAGATCAACCTCAAATCAAATATTTAAATTCTGTACCGCGGTTAAGCATAATTAATTAGCCTTAATGCCATGATTAAATGCTTCGAAAGTTAAATTAATAATAAAAGCCAAAACCAATATTGCCAGAGTCTGAGAAACCTCAGGTTGGTAACTAAGGGCTAATACTAGACTGCGGGCATAAAATCTGTATGTCGTATTGGGTCAAGTTCCTTATATCTAAAAACACCTGTCAGTTACTAGTGACAACTTTGATTCTTACAACAGTTTTCCAAATCCTAAAATTGAAGAAGACAATGTTAAAAACATGTCCTTAAAATTTTATTTTAACCCTAGAAATACGTGAAATACATACCAAGGTACTTGAGAAACGACTTAGGCGAGTAGTGGAAAGAGACCTAGAAGAGGAGCAGGCGGCGTTTGGACCGGGTAGACAAACACAAGTCCTCATCTTCCATCATGGAAAAATGGATGGCTAAAGGAAAGGATCTTTTGCTAGCGTTTGTAGACTTAAAAGCGGCGTTTAATAGCGTGCCCAGACAACGTGCATGGGAGTCACTAAAAACTAAAAACGTCCTAGAAAGACTGATAAACGATATTAAAAGTGTCAACGACAAGCCGAAGGGGAAAGTAAGACTAGGAGGGGAGAAGTCAAAAGTTCACTACTGTTCATTTTATTCGTGAATGGAATAGCTAAATCTTGCAAGAGGCAAAGAGAACCAACAAAGATTGGGAACTGGAGACTTCAACTCATCTACGTACAATTCCTGTTTTTTGCGGTCTATATTGTTATCACAGCAAACCACACTTAAAGGCTACGAAACTTTAGAGACGTGCTCCAAAAATCTAAAAAGAAAGGGAAAGGTAATGTGGGTCTTTAAAAAGGATAGGTCGATAGAGAATCTGCAGATAGCATCCCACGGCAAAGCATCCCACCTCGCAATGAATACCTCGTAGGCTTTGTTACCTGTAAGGGAAAAATAGACTAAGAAAACAGTTATAGCGCACTATCGGATAAATAACACAAAAGTGCGTAAACGAGTGATAGGCACGAAAACAAAACTCAAGGTTTAGAACACGGTTATAGTACCAATGGTACGAAGGGTCGCAGGTGAGATATGGTCAAAAATGAAAGAATACGTACAAAAGTAGGGAAAAGAAGTCGATTCTACAAGAAATCGAGGAGAAACAGCTTAAATGGTTCGGACATCTACGGCGGATAGACGACTCAAGAAAAGCCCACAAGGTACTGGAAAAGAGAACGGAAACCAATGCGTCGAGAGGAAGACCCCAACAAATTTGGGAAAGTTGCATCCAGAATATGGAAAGAGAGAGCTGGGACCGACTCAACTGAAGAAGATGGATATCTGGAGGCTACCACGACGGCTAACAGCAAATGGGGACTGACGAAGAAGGTGTATTACAAATCCATTCAAATAATTGTTGTACACCCTAGTTCTCCTCTTCTTTCTCCCATGATTTGAATGTATGCACTACACAGCATGAAGCATAGATTGCTCTGTTGCCGTGTTTGTGATGTCATTCCAATATGAGTCATCATTCTTTTCTACATATTTGGAACATCATCGATGAAAGTTGATCATCACTCTGGATGCTAAACTCTGATTCATTTTTCTTTTCATATTTTGATAAGTTTGTTATGCAAAATAAGTGTTGTGAATTTAAAAAAAGTAGTAACTAAAGTAGTAGCTTACAGTGGATAAAAATCAATTGTTTGACAACCAATTGTTGCATTGTTGTTTGCAATTCTCGAAAATCGGTATTCTCGTATGTACATTGATTTTTTTGAATCGAGAACAAAGAAATATTGGCTAGTGATTTTCATCAAAAACTGCATATTTAAGGTCATCCAATTTGAGAGTACAATTACAAAATGAGCCATCGGCTGATGAATTTTCTAGGCAACTACTGTCGATAGGAAATGGACAAATCCCTATTGATGCAGCTACTGGATTAATCACGTTGCCAGATAATTTCTGTTATTTCGCACAAACAAAACAACAATTGGTTTCAACTGTTTTTCCAAACATTGCGCAAAATTATCGAAATCACAATTGGTTAGCTGAAAGTGCAATACTGGCTGCCAAAAATAAGGACGTCGGTCAATTGAATGGGGATACTTTAATTAATATGCCTGCTGAGATTGTAACGCAGTAGACACGGTCACAAATCAAGATTACGCTGTCAATTACCTGACGGGATTTCTGAATTCCTTGGATTTGACGGGACTGCCGCCTCATCGTTTACAATTACAAAGTCGGTGCACCCATTATTCTTTTTCGGAATATAAATCAGCCTCGAGTGTGCAACGGAACAAGATTAGATGTACCGCGTTGATTCCGCGTATTCCAATGATTCCACCAGATTTACCTTTTGAGTTCAAAAGATTGCAATTTTTAAAACGCCTTGCGTTCGCTATGACAACAAATCGGGCGATTCGTACTTCTCCCACGGACAATTATAAAGGGTGTTCATTTTTAGAAGTTGGTTTTTCGAATAGAGATAAAACTTACATTTTGTAGTCAAATCTGGCAACTCTAATGTCACTTGATCAACGCCTGCAAAATCTGGCAAATTTATTTCGAAAATAATGGTTCAGTTCGCGAAGTTTACCGCAAGCTCATTTTGGATGGACGTCAACAAGCAAAATTGCCGCATTTGGAGTGAAGAGAATCCACATGAGACCCTTGAAACGCCATTACATCCAAAAAACTGACTGTTTGGTGTTCTCTATGGGCTGGTGGAGTCATTGGGCCATACGACTTCCGAAATGATGCTGGAGAGTCAGTTACCGTTAATGGAGTCCGCTTTAGAGCCATGATAACCCGAATTTGATGGCATAGATGTGGATGAGATGTGGTTCCAACAAGACGGCGCTACATGCCACACAGCGCACGTCGCAATCGATTTATTGAAGGAAACATTCGATGTGCGCATAATTTCGCGGAATGGACCTGTCAATTGGCCACCAAGATCGTGTGATTTGACACCATTGGATTATTTTCTTTGCGGATATGTAAAGTCGCTCGCCTACGCTAACAAACCAGACGTGGCGTTATTGCCCACATACAGCCCCCAAAGGCTTGAAAAAGTGGTTGAAAATTGGACCTCTAGACTTGTCCTTCTTCGAACCAGCCGCGGCTGACATGAAATCATATTTAAACAGTAATGACATAAAATTATTCTGCCAAATTGATGGACATTAAAACGATTTTCATTTGTTTTATTTCAATTCGAAGTTTTATACTTCTAAGAAAAACACCCTTTATAACGGGTGATCCAAGTAGAGATACTTTCTTCAAAAGCCTTTTTCGACAGATCACGTGTGAGTCGCGTCTTGCTGTCATGTTATTTTTGTTTAGTATTGTTTGGCATTTCATAATGGAAAGACTTACGCGTGAACAACGTTTACAAATTGTTCAACTTTATTATGAAAATTCACGTTCTGTGAGGAATGTGTTTCGTGCACTTCGCTCAACTTATGGTCAACATAATCGGCCTACTGAGCGTACTATTCGCAACACCCCATCACCCATTTTGAGACCCAGCATTCATTCGACCGAATAGACCACGTCCAGCACGCTGTGAAGAAAATATAGCGGCCGTAGCTGAGAGTGTACACGCAGACCGTAGAGAGTCGATTCGGCGCCGTTCGCAGCAACTCGGACTGACGTATGGAACGACTTGGCGCATTTTACGTCAAGATCTTAAATTGAATGCGTACAAAATACAGCTTGTGCAACAACTGAAGCCGCTCGACCTTCCCAAGCGACATCGCTTCGCTCTATGGGCTCCTGTTCCTAGTTCCAAGAAGATCCGACGTTTTCGAGGCAAATTTTGTTTAGCGATGAGGCCCATTTCTGGCTCAATGGGTATGTAAACAAACAAAATTGCCGCATTTGGGACGAAGAGCAACCTGAAGAGATTGAAGAACTGCCACTTCATCCAGAAAAAACAACGGTTTGGTGTGGTTTGTGGGCCGGTGGAATCATCGGTCCATATTTCTTTAAAAATTATGCCGGTGCGAACGTAACCGTCAATGGCGACCGTTATCGTGCCATGATAACCGACTATTTGATGCCTGAAATTGAAGCTCGTGATCTCGGCGACATTTGGTTTCAGCAAGACGGCGCCACTTCCCACACATCGCATCAATCAATGGACTTATTGAGAGAACATTTCGGTGAGCACATAATTTCACGTTTTGGGCCGGTCGATTGGCCACCAAGATCGTGTGATATCACACCGTTAGACTTTTTCCTGTGGGGATATGTAACATCAAAAGCTTATGCCGACAAACCCGCTTCGATTCAGGCCTTGGAGGAAAACATCACGCGTGTCATTCGCCAGTTACCAGTCGAAATGCTCGAACTAGTGATCGAAAATTGGACTCAACGGATGGACCATCTGCGACGTAGCAACGGCCAACATTTGATAGACATAATCTTCAAAAAATAAATGCCAAAGAATGTTCTTCCAAATGATAATAAACATTCTCCATTAAATTTGAATTTTCTGTGTTTTTTTCTTTAAAAAAGTAGGGAACCTCGAAATGGATCATGTTCACGTATAGGGAAGCCCTCTTTTCTGCAAATTTATGCCACAACTCTGGGCAAAACAGAAAATTTTGTTTACGACAAGACTCTGCGATATTTGAAGTAAAAACATGGCATAAGATAAAAATATGAAGAAATAGAATAAATATTTCACTGGCTATAAAAAAAAATGTTGCAAAAAAAAAAATTATATAAATGACAATTTAAATTAAAATAAATAAAAGCTATCCTTATTTGGATTTAAATATATAAATTTTTTAAAGAACGACTTTAAATTTTATTTCCCGCTAGCCTTAATCCACCCAAATTTAACCGCATAATTCTGCAATCACCCACAGGGAAAAATCATAAAATTAATACCTACTCCTTTTTATAAAGGAAAGCTATTAAAATAAAAATAAATAGTACGCATCACCGGCCAGGCAATTTGCACAAACTCATTTTATCGGAGATTTATTCAAATCCTTAAAATAATACCGGTGACAGCTCGGAATAAATTGCTGTTCATCAAAAATTCCTTTCGGATTTCCGTAATTAAAAGTCACAAACTATAATTTAAAGTAGCTATTACCCGCAACCAAATAAAAATGGTCATTTGACTTCCGAAAAACTAATTACACACTGACTTCATAAAATGAATACATGAGTGTGAATACACCCAAAGGGGGGTGTGAAATATCCGATGAGATATTTTTCTATTAAAAAAAAAATCATTTTTTATGGAACCATAATTAATTAGCTGCGAGATGTACCTAAGCTCGCTTTCAACTTCCTTCGTGATTGATTGGAAAACGTCAGACAACAGAAAAATGTGCCAGTTCAATTCTTTAAGAGGCAAAATAAAAGTGGAATAATAAAAAAAAAAACTCTAAGGCTGGGCGGAACAATAGGGAAACTGGGAAAATTGTTCAATATCGATAAATTACGGTCTCGCCTCAAGTACTTACCTTTGAAAATGTGCACCAGCACACTGGCGGGCTGGGTATTACTAGCTACGCAGGTGAAATTACCCGAATGTTCTCGTCTGGTTTTCAGAATTGTCAGCTCGGATGATTGAAAATCTGTGCGGAATAAATGAAGAGAACCATTAGGATGATTACAAATGCAAAAAGCGACCGACCCAAATCACGTGCAGGGCGTGGTGTGGCGGAACCAATCTAAATTCGAACGCGCAAACGAATAAGTAGAATAAACAACAGAGAACACGAGCTGGTGGTAAATAAATCAAATCACCCATCTTTGTGTCGATAAGTGGATCGTCCCGTTTTATGTTTAAATTTATTTAAGCTCGCGAAAATGTGTTTTTTTTTTCAGAATTTTAGGTTGAAGTGGCCATTCTGCCGCAACACGCCCTACATCGCATCACTTTGGGTTGGTGGTTTATTTGGGGAAAATTCTTCTTCTTTACGAGCGAATGGTTAAATTTACCTGCCTCCGTTGAAACGTTAATACCTCGATCGATGTCGTAATTTATCATTCGGATGTCGTGATACCAAAATATGAATTCCGATGCCACTGTATTTTGTACAACACGACACTGCAGGCGCAATGTTGATCCGGGTGTTAAGTACCGGATTGGTGGTCCCGATATTTCGGCACGTGCTTCTATGGCGGGAATAGAAAATCATGGAACAGAAAAAAAAGTAGAAAATAAAAGAGAAATTCAGAAAGTGAGTGGAAAACGATTTTATTTATTTTTTTTGAATACAAATTATTTGAAGCGAACACAAAGTGGTTAAACATAGTAAAAAAAAAAAATATGCAAAATATGCATTTTGGGATGAGTACCAAACGTGACATAATTTCATCACTAAACCGTGACATTTATTTAATAGACATATTATGAATAAGTTTGTAAATAAATAAACATTAGGCGTAAAGCCTAGCTTCTCCAACCAATGTGCGTGCGGGACCTACAGTTTAATGCCGATTCCGAACGGCAATTTATTTTTGAGAAGCTTCTCATGACAGTTTGTTGCGTTAAAAAAAACGCCACAAAAATTTGTTTCCCCTCCAACCCTTCCACGCCCATACCCAATCCACTTTTTGCGCCCTAACGCCTCATTTTTATTTCCGTCACCCTGCTGGAAGATTGGTTAACTGGCCGCCTCTGATTGACCTTTAATCCCAATCAAGCTGGCTCGTTTCCATGAGATCCGGAGGATGACAAAAGCAGGTATCGAGCCCAATGGCGTGTTGGCATCTCGACAACGATGGCTGGGGGAGGACGATCCCTTAGCACACCCCAACGTGATTCCAAACGGGTCGAGATGAAGACCCCGTTAGAGCCAGACAGACTGTTTGTCTGCACAACGATGGGTGGGGGAAGATGAGAAAGAATGATCTCACCCCCAACGAAACAAATCGGTCGTGCAGATGGCCCACACACTAACCTCAAAACCAAAACCACAAAACCAACAAAAGGAGCCCAAATACAAAATACACTGTCAACAACAAATACAACAGCAATACGCTATAACAGCATGCTAGACACGAGTTAAGGCGGGCGGCCAAAAAACGAACACGCTGTCACAAGGGCGGTGGCGAATGGCCTTAAAATATAAACCCCCTGACGATAACTTAAAAGACCATATGGGCACGCGACCCAGGTCTACAAACTCCAAAAACAATAACATCAACAACAACTTCAACAACATTCACCAACCACCCACATAACTAAACCTAACGAAGACTTCAATGGCCAAGAGCGCAACAACCCTGGCCCAGATGGATTCCTGTGGTAATATTAAACAAAATGTTTATCCTCCGTTTTTCATGCATTTAAAATTATTTTTTTAACCAGTCACTTGTAACCAGGAACTTTTTAAATGAATGAAAATATTCTTTCATAACTCCTATTTATTAAAGCGGTTTAAGGCAAAAGTAAGTAAACTATCGACCTATATCAAAGCTTTCTGCAATACCAAAATTGTTTGAAAGTATTGTTAAGGGCAAACTGATCTTGTAGATCATGCTATGTGCTACTAATTTAGCTTTGTTGACTAATTATATAAAGGGTCCGCCATCTAACGTTTTTTTTTTTCAACTAGTGCTTATTTTGCGAACGGTAACACTTAGCTCATGTCTGATTTGACAGATAATTAGTTTTATCCTTCCGCTGAACGAATATGGTTGCGTATACGCTTGAACGACGCTGGGAAATATTGCGACATTACTTTGAAAATCATGGTAATGTTGCAGAATGTGTGCGAAAATTTCGTACGGATTTTGGAAGAAGAGAAGCACCGTCAGCTCCGTATGTTCGTTATCTTGTGAAAAAAGTGAAAGAAACTGGCATCCTCATCGATAAAACAAAGTGTGCGTGAAGCGCCATCAACATCAATTCACCGTCGTTCTCAACAATTGAACATTTCGGAGACATCATTGAGACGAATTTTGCATAAAGACCTTGGTATGACGCCATACAAAGTCCAATTGGTTCAGGAGTTGAAGCCAACTGACCATCCAATGCGTTTTCGCTTCGCTAAGTGGGCCTGCGATCGACTTGGAGAAGATGCCGATTTTGCCAAAAAATCATCTTGTCAGATGAAGCTCATTTTGATCTTGGCGGGTATGTACACAAGCAAAATTGTCGCATTTGGGGCACAGAAAACCCGCACGCATACATTGAAAAGCGGCGATATACCCAAAACGAGTTACCAGAGGCATAATTGGGCCATTTTTCTTCGAAAATGAGCAAGGAGTGGCTGTTACAGTCAATCGGGCCATGTTGAACGAATTTTTGTTCACAAAAATTGAAGAGGAGGATATTGGCAACATTTGGTTTCAACAGGACGGCGCTACGTGCCACACAGCCGAAGCTACACTCGATATTTTGCGCCCTGATTTTGAAGATCGCATTATCAGCCGCAGAGCTGATGTCATTTGGCCACCGCGGAGCTGCGATTTGACACCGTTGGACTGTTATTTGTGGGTGCCGTAAAAGATAAGTGTTACGCCGACATGCCAGAGACTATTGACGCTTTAAAGGATAATATTCGTGAAGCTATTGGTAAAATACAGCTGCACACAATCAATAATGTGCTTAAAAATTGGACCGATCGTATCAGCCATTTGAATGAAATTATTTTCCATTATTAACCGGATTGTACTTTCAAATAAAAACAAGAAATTTGAGAAAATATTCAGTAGTTTTTTTTTAGAGCATTTTCAAAAAAAAAAGTTATTTGGCGGAGCCTATATTTAATAGTTTTGATGAACGATTACTAGTTGATGTACTTTACACTGACTTTACAAAATCGTTTGACAGGGTGCATCACACACTTCTTTTGGCTAAGCTAAAGTCTTTGGGTTTTCATTCATCAATGCTAAAATGGTTTCGTAATTACCTGACTAATATAAGGCAAATGGTTAAAGTCGATGGTTTGACTTCTCGCGTTATAGAAGTTACTTCCGGTGTTCCACAGGGCAGTCATTTGGGCCCATTGCTATTTATATTATTTATAAACGATGTTCATGAAATATTTCAATTTTGTAATGTTTTGACTTTCGCCGATGATTTGAAATTATTTTCGCGGATAAAAAATGTATCTGATTGGATTCGTTTTCAGTCAGATATTAATAGATTGTCGGAGTGGTGCAATCGTAATGCTTTGGAACCTTATTAGTATTAGTACTACAATTTTGAATAATTATTTTATAAATGATCTTAGGCGTTTTGATGAAGTGAAAGATCTTGGTGTCATATTTGACAATAAGTTAAGTTTCTTTTTTCATTATGATTATGTCATTGCCAAATCTAACTCATTGTTAGGCTTCCATAAACGTAATAGTAAAGACTTTAGAGATATAAATAGCCTTAAAATTATGTATTACTCGTTAGTCAGACCTTATTTAGATTATTGTTCCGTAATTTGGGATTCGCCATATGCAGTTCCCGAACTTAGATTCGAAAGAGTCAAAAAAAAAACTTCTCGAGCTACGCGGTTCGTAAATTAAATATGTTTGATGAGCTTCCTAATTATGGCAGAAGGTGCAATTTAATTGGTCTGCAAACCTTAAGTTTCAGACGCGATGCAACTTCCGTCATGTTTATTCGCGATATTCTTAATTATCATATTAATTCACCAGAATTGATCTTTCTTTTAAATATATATGCTCCCCAAAGGTCACACTGCGGGTTAGAAGCTTATTTTATAGGCATAGAACCAATTATGGTAATAATGAGCCTATTACAAGGTGCATAAGCACATTTAAAGAATTCTGCAACGAAATTGATTTTTGCTTGTCGCGAGCAGATTTTAAAAAGTCCATTTATACATTAACTTTAAATTAATTATATTTGTAATTACTTGAAATAGTCTATAAGATGAAGATCGGTAAATGAAGCTTAGTCGCGCAACAAACAACCGTTGCGTAAAGCGATACTGAGAGCTTACACTTAGAGAACGTAGTGTTTTGTGTTTTGCTCTGTGATGGTATTAAAAAAAAACAAAAAAAACCAATTAAACATGTTTGTAAGAAATAGCACGCTATACAGATTCCCCTTCCCCCAAATCTGCGCGAAAGTCCGCCGGGTTAGAATAGTTTTTCGTTTTTTGTCATTGATTTTACATTCCTCCTCAAAGACTCCTGGGGTTGTAAAGGGTGATTTTTTAAGAGGTTTAGAACTTTTTAAAAAAAAAAACACAAAAAATTCGAAAAAATGAATGAAATATTTATTTGAATCGATAGTTTGAACCTTGCAATTTAATGTTTAAAGATAATTTCATGCAAATGTTGACCGCGGCTGCGTCTCAGGTAGCCCATCCGCTGAGTCCAATTTTGGCATACTCTTTCACACATATCGGCCGGTATCTCACGAATGAATGCATGGATGTTGGCTTCCAGTGCGTCAATCGAAGCGGGCTTGTCCCTATACACATTAGCCTTGGCATACCCCCACAAAAAATAATCTAATGGTGTCAAATCGCACGATCTAGGCGGCCAATTGACCGGCCCGAAACGTGAAATTAACTGTTCACCAAACTCGGCTCGCAATTGCGCCATTGTTTCGCGTGCTGTGTGGCATGTGGCACCGTCTTGTTGAAACCACATATCATGCAAGTCAAGAACTTCCATTTCGGGCAAAAAAAAGTTTGTTATCATCGCTCGGTAGCGTTCACCATTGACAGTAACGCTGCGATTCGCATCATCTTTGAAGAGATATGGCCCAATAATGCCGCCGGCCCATAAACCGCACCAAACAGTGGCTTTTTCGGGATGCATTGGTAGCTGTTGCAATGCTTCTGGCTGATCTTCACTCCAAATGCGGCAATTTTGCTTATTTACGTACCCATTCAACCAAAAATGAGCCTCATCGCTGAACACAATTTTTCGATAAAAAAGCGGATCCTCGGCCAGCTTTCCAAGAGCCCATTCACCAAAAATTCGGCGTTGTGGTAGGTCGGCTGGCTTTAGTTCTTGCACCAGCTGTATCTTAAAAGGCTTTACGCCCAAATCCTTCCGCAAAATTTTCCACGTAGTTCTGTAACAAAGGCCTAACTGCTGGGAACGGCGCCGAATCGACATTTCGCGGTCTTCTGTCACACTAGCTGATACGGCCGCAATATTTTCTTCAATACGCACAGTACGTAAACGTGTTGGTGGTTTAATGTCCAACAAAGTAAATTTGGTGCGAAATTTGGTCACAATCTTCCGAATAGACTGCTCAGAAGGTCGAGAATGCCGATCATAAAATGGAAGCGGCGCGCGATGAACATTTCGAACCGAGCACGAATTTTGATAGTAAAATTCAATAATTTGCAAGCGTTGTTCATTTGTAAGACGATCCATGGTTAAATTGCAAACCAAACTGAAGCTGTTTGACAGTGACACAAGCTACTAAACACACGTCAGCTGTCAAAACCAGTGTTGCCAAAACCAAACCAGCTAAAAAATCACCCTTTACTAAAACTAAAACTAAAAACCGTCTTCGTTTCTCCTTTCTTTTTCATTTTTGGTTTACTTCGGTATTGTTTTGCTATTAACTTTTATTCGTTGGGGACATTTTCGCGTTTCAAACATTTCTCGATTCTTTCAGTCTTTTATCTTGTCGAATTGTTTAAGTGTTTGTGAACACGTCCTCTTGGGGAAACTTGTGTGAATGTGGTCATCGATTCGCTCAGCCGCAGAGTTGCAGCGAATTCGAAAGAGAGTATGAGACGGAGGCGGTGGCACACTCCAGTAAAGTGACAGAGTGCATGCTAGAAAAAGCCGCAGTGGATTCCGTAATTGCTGAATGTGGGGTTATGAAAGAGAGAGTGAATGGTCCATCACGGACAAAGAAACCTGGAAGTGGACAAACCGACATTTCTTGGTTGACCATCAAAGGTGGAGAAAGTTTTAGTAGAATCGAGGAAGTTTTCTTGTTTTTTATATCGAGATCAGAATCCAACAAACAAAAATGGAGAAAAAGAAAGAAGACGGCCGACAAAGGATATAGCGGCAGCACAGGCAGCTGATCCCCAGGGGTACAAATATCAGGATTCCTAGAGGAGGAAATTTTTTTTTGTAAAAGCTAAGTATAGTGTTTTTGTGTTAAAAAGTTTCGTTTAGTTAGGCATCTTATTTTAAGAACCCGGTAGACTTTTGTCATGGTAAAATCCCGGAAATCACGGAACACGCGCCCCTTTCATTTTGTCTTTTTTTAACTTTCGGGAAATAGCGGGCGATAGTGGGCTATATCAAACGGCGATATTTTCTTTTGTTGTTCCGCAATCTAACGTCACTTCAATAAATTGACCGTTGCTCATTCGAGCTTTATAACGTTTTGAAAACCTTGCCTTTTTTATTTCATTCCCTTTTTTTCAGCAATCAATCATCGACTTCTTCTTCAAAAGGATTCACAATTCCGTTTTTTTAAAAGATTTTCCATTTTTCATTTCAGAATTTTCTTCTTCCCTAAAATTATTTCCATCTCCGAACCCAACCCAGCTGAGCAACCGGGACGGTAGCATTCAACAGGCTACCTGTTGCACTTCTCTTTCGGCGAATTCCTGTTGACGTTTCCCTGTTCCGCCATTATTCGACTTTTAACCACCGGCGCAGCGGCGGCTGTAATCTTCTCGTGTTTTATTTTTTGCGCATTTAAACTCGTTTATTTTTTTTTAACCCAACCCCGAAATAAAGTGCAACAAGTTCTTACTCTTGGATGTTTGTCAGACGTTCGCAAGAGGTAAGGCAGCGAATAAAAACTTTCAGGTGGTACAGGTCGGGATTTGAACCAGCGACCTCTTGCTTAGTGGTCCAACGCACTTAACCACTAAGCTACTGCACCCATCCATTGAATTAGTTTGTAGATATGAAAATATTTGGAATATCAAAGTGTGAATAACCTGATTGAATTATTGAAGATGAGTGCTGAAATTGTATTTATTTAGCACCAAACATCTAAAGGAAGGGTGAAGAGGGGGGGAGAGGGGGCCCTCGCCCTATAGAGTTTGTTTAACTTTATTTGCTGAATACAATCAAAACTTAAAACTAATGGTTGACATTTATATTCCTAAAAACTACTTGAGTCTAATTCGATTAGTAGGTATGCCAGAGACGGTAGAGGTAGGTTTTAGGGCTCTCTTTGCTTAAGTGGAAGTCGAAATGGTTTAGTTAAAAGTAGCATACGGGTAAGGGGTTCGTTCCTTCCATAACAAGTTCGATGAGAGTCGATTCTGAGGAGAGGTATCGATCGAAGATTGTTCGGATGAGTGTTGAGGTAAATTTTTTGGAGAAGCAAAGGACAATCGATATTCCCGGATAGAAGCTGATGTATAAAGAGAATATCAGCAACGCGGCGACGTTGTTCAAGAAATTGCATATCAAGGAGCTTAAGACGGTATACCAAACACCCCAGGGTAGCCCACGGAGAGCAAATCGGAGGAATCTGCGTTCGACAGGTTCGATTCGGCGGGAATGAATGGCGTGATGAGGCAAACAAATTTGGGTAGCATATTCAAGAATGGGCCTAACGAATGTGATATAGAGTGATTTGGTGACATAAGGATCAGAAAATTCCTTAGAGCAACGTTTAACAAAGCCAAGAGCTGAGTTGGCTTTTTTAATGGACGCATCCGTGTGATATCGAAAGTGCAATAATTGTTTATCGCAGATAACTCCGAGATCACGCAATGAATCTACTTGGGAAACAGGTTCGTTGTGGATGGCATAGGTTCTAGGAGGGAGCGCGCAATGTTTACGGGAGTATGTTGTAGCTTGACATTTATAAGCATTCAGCTAAAGAAAGTTTTTTTTTGGCACCAGGTGGAAAATCTATTCAGATCCTTTTGAAGATGGTTTGAGTCGTGGGAGGAGGAGATCTTCCTATATATTTTTTTATCTTCAGCATAAACGGATAAAATAGAATCGTCATTTATTGTGAGAATAAAAATCAGTGGGCCATGATGGCTACCCTGTGGGACGCCAGAGGTAGCAAGGAAGGGATCCGATTCAGAGGATCTAAATCGGACTTTATATTGGCGATATAAATTCGGATTGAACCCAAGCAATGAATGTTGGTGGAAAGCCTAGAGCATTGAGTTTAAAAAGGATTAGGGGGTGTCGAAAGATTTGCTGAGGTCAGTTGCTATTACATTAACTTCGTAGCCAGCTTCGAGGGTGCAAAGAGTTCCCGAGACAAATTCTAATAGATTAGTAGTTGTTGATCAACCATTAAGGAAAGTGAGATTGTATCAGTGATTGTATCGAAAACAATACTTTCCAATACTTTCGAAAAACTTAGGAATGCCTGACAGTTTAGCAATTAGAGATTTGTTTCTTCTGACCTTTTTTATGGATTGGAATTATGATAGAGTTTTTCCAGTGAGAAGGAAAAATTCCTTTTGATATTGAAAGTTGAAATAAGGATATCAGAAGTTTTCAAAATTTTTGCAGGTATTCCATCAGTACCCGCAGAATAATCTTCCCTTGGGTTGTTAATTTTTTCATCAGTTTCAGATAGTTTCAGATAGTATGGGAATTGAAGATGAACCACAGTAGAAGCAGTAACAATTTTTATTATTTAGTGATAAAATAGTGAAGCACTACATATTTATTTAATGCAGCAGGACCTTAGAGGACTTTACATAATGGAAAGTCTAAAGTTTTTCATTTTGCTTTGATTAGGCGTCGATAAGGTCCTAAATGATAGCCACGGTTGCGTTGAAAAACATAGGAATGGACTGGCCTACATTATCTTACATACTAAAGCTTCACAGCGGAACGGTTGTCGGAACAGACTCAGGGATAGTAAGAATGTTACAACAGTTTAAGGATATTTTAAAGTTAGTTCAGGTAGGGCTTTAAGTTTTAAGTTTTAAAAATTTATAGGTAGGTATTAGCCTGGCATTAGATTAAGGATTTAGAGCGTGGGATAGTGAGCAATTCCCGCAGGAGTGGAAAAGAGGGATTATCATTAAGCTTCCGAAAAATGACTGTAGAAACTGGAGAGGTATATGCGTTCGCACCGCCGTAGCTAAAATAATTCTGGAACGAATCAAACAACAACTAAATTCAACGCTCAACGTCGAACAGGCAGGCTTTCGCATAGACATCATGGGAAGTGTCTGATAAACCACATAAGATCCTAATCGACCAATGCATTGCGTACTCCGCTGCAACTACTGTTTATCGACTTTGAGAAGGTTTGCGGCAGCTTGAAATGAGATGCATTGCGCTGGAGAGGCTTTACAGAAAATCTCGTAACTATTCTCAAGGCTACATACGAGGGTGGTAAGTGTCACGTCAATGATAAAGCGGAGTATTTTGAAGTCGAAAGTGGAGTACGTCAGGTGTACTGTCACCACTATTGTGCTTGGTGGTTATCAGCGAACTACTCCATGCAGCATTGACGAAGGGCAACTATGGAATTCGTTGGAGAATGACATCTTACCTTAAGCAGCTAACCTAGGCTGACGATGATTTCCTACTTTCACCACAGATAATGGACCTCCATATGATGGGCCACAATCTACAAGCTGAGGCAAACAAAAGCCCGAAGTACTTCTATCACCCGCGCTTAACACTAGTGGCATCGAACTGGATGTGTGTAGAAGATTCGGAAAGGCTAGAGGTGCATTCGGAATGCTACCCAAAATCTGGAGAAGCAATGCTATCAGCTTAAGAACCAAGCTCCGATTGTCCCGCTCCAACATAGCATCGGTGCTGCTTTATGGGTGCAGTACCTGGAAGGTGGACACCACTAACACCAGCAAGCTGCAAGGCTAATCTGATATTGGACTGATGAGCGGTCGTATCACACGTTGGTTGACCAGCAACATAGCCAGTCGTTTGATTTGCAAACAGAATTTTTTTTGGTAATATAGTAAAAAAAAATTGATTAAAGTGGAGTCACAGGAAGAATCAAAGAACAGGAATTAAAAGAGGGACAGATACGGAGCAGACAGTTCCTTTGAGAGGAGGACAAGGGAACAAAGACAAAGTGCACGACTGCGTCATTCTAAACATTCTCGGTACATGAGATGCGTTTTCGAATCGCAAAATGAATTGAAAATGAATGGTGATAAATTTACTTCAATCACTTTTTAGGTTTTGAAAAATTATATATTTCCGCAAATTTTTTTTTTATAATATACGCGCACTAAAGGGATTTTGGATACCCTTATAATGAAGTAACACAGTGCGGGCATTAGGGAAGTGAAGGATTAGAGAAAGGGAGAAACCGACGCACGTTGGTCTTAAATGTCTGTATACTGTAATGTGAGGGAAAAACAGAGCGTGGTAGAGCATTCCACATTCGCGTTGTACGGTTAAGAAACGAATCCTTATATTTCACTGTACGTCCGAATACAGAAGGAGTGAAATATTTCTTGCATCACTTAAGGAAGCCTAGACATTTCGCAGCGCTCTTTACGACGTCGAATATGTGGTCATACCAACGAAGTTTGTCGTTAACGCGCATACCGAGGATGGAAAGTCTTTCGGTTTCGGCGATGCAAGTGCCATCCATGGATAATGGCAGAGAATTAGGGGTTCGCTTCAATGACAGTGGACATCATTACGTTTTGGAAGCATTAAATTCCACTCTGTTGCCGTTCCAGTTCAACGCCCGAAGATGAGGGGCGTTGCCCAGGAAACGAATATGTAAAGCTGAGGGTACTGTCATCGGCGAAGGAATGAATAGGATTAGAAGTAACAGAGAGGAGATCATTGATCAAAATGAGAAAGAGAGTCGGAGACAATACAGAGCCTTGAGGGACACCAGCATTTATTTGGTAAGTTGCAGACTTGAAACCGTCCAAAACAACTTGTATTGAACGGTCCAAAAGGAAATTTCTAATCCATTGAAGAAGGTTAACATCGATCCCAAATGCACGCATTTTCGACAAGAGAGCTTGATGCCAAACTCTGTCAAATGCCTTTGAAATATCAAGCTCAACGACCTTGCTTTCACCACCATGGTGAATAGATTGGTTCCACTTTTCGGTTAGAGATGTCATCAAATCACCAGTGGATCTGTTGCTGCGAAAACCGTACTGCCGGTCATTAAGAAGTTTTCGGGATTCGAGATATTTCATAAGCTGACGATTTATCAGCGTTTCCATGACCTTGGAAAGAAGGGACGTTAGTGCAATTGATCGGTAAGAGGAGGGAGAGGAAGATTCGCCTTTTATTTGGACGGGCTGGACAAATGCTGTTTTCCACCTTCTCGGAAAGAGCCCAGAAGAATAGGACAGATAGAAAAGCTTACGCAGTGGTTTTGCCAGCGTGGAAGAACACCTCGTCAGAACGATAGGGGAAATACCATCTGGACCAGCGGATTTATGTATGTTGAGATCTTGAAGAACTCTTTCCACTGGGCGAAAATGAATGGGTCCCATAGAATATTCTACGACCAAACCATTTTGATGTAATTTCGCACATTGGACACTTTTAACGTAATTGTTCAAAATAAAAAAATTATTAAAATTCTTCAAGCCGTTTTTGAGAAATTATATTTTATTAAAATTTAATAAAATCGTTGCATGAAAAAAAACTTGAAAAAAAATATTTCAAAAATCGAAGTACGCAAATTTGTTTGACTTTATAGTATACAAAAAACAGTAAATTTTGTTTGAGTTCCCTTTATTTTTTTCCGAGATATTGGCAGTTTTATAAATTACTATCAATCGATTTTTTTTTCCAAAAACCGAGTATGCAGTATTTTTAGCCCCATCCCAAGTATCCTAGGTAAAAAAAAGACCAATATCCTTGGAATCCTTTTCTAGAAAAATAGGTATAACTTGATTTTCACAAAAAGAATTGTACGGTACCTGCCACCGTTATTTGAAAAGATAAAGCAAAAAATAAAAAGATGCCCCTAGAAGTAAGCCCGAAAATCTTATATACGAACTTTGAAGCAAATCCGTCAAACAGATTTGCCAATGGTGTCCGTAGGTCTTACTTTTTTGACTTACTTTTTTGAACTTCTCTATAGTCGTAATATCATCCCTCATACTCAGTTTGAAATTTCGGCACGATTGCAATAACTTTCTCTTTAGGATACTAATGTATACGAGAAAGTTATTACGTAGAGTGAGTGGAGAGACGCGCGACCCTCTCATTTTTTTCTAGATCTTAAAATTTCGGCACAAGCGGCATATTTTCGCGCAACATGAGCCATCTTCTATCCCTATTTTCCGTACCCAAACCTGTCTTCTCTTGGGTGGCACCTCAAAGGTCATAGGAAAGCGGAGGGCAACCAGAGTCCTTGAGGGTACCACCCCAACATGTACGCATACCTCTCAACGAGAGAACTCGGACCATTTACCCAATCAAGAGCCACCCGGAGGAGAGTTCCGCTCTGCCTGTATTGACGGACGGAATACCAGTTGAAATGTCCTTAAAATGACTGCTGCCACAAACTACAAACTACTACCTATTGTCGCATTTTCCTTTTTTAAATTCAGGTTATCACAAATCTTTTCTGGTTTGTAATTTGCAAGATTTCACAATTTCCAACAAAATCGTATCGCGCCCACCTTTAATCTCTCGCATTACGCATGACCTAGGTCAGGTAACTTTTTTCGTATTTTGATCCGCCATCCACAATTCTTAAAAGAAAGCTTCTGTCTTAACAAGTTGTTAGCAGTAATGGTATTCGGTCTGGCAAATACTTTTTGTGTCATTCCTTTGCAATTGAATCACAAAATTGTTATTGAATAACTCCTCCCCCTTATCTTTACAGCCCGCATTCAAATTTGTTTATACAAAAAAAAAGCCTAACCAATTATGCTAAAGAGCCCTCAAAACTATTCAACCGTTTATTCCATTTGAAAAGCTCTCTCTCATTCAATCAAAGCCAACAATTTTTATTAAATTTATTTCAGCTTCTAACCGCACGTAAAAAAAAAACTCCATTCATCCACTTGCAATTTGATACTATACCCGACTATTTGCGCGCGTATAAAAATATGAAAGACTGACTGACAAACACTGCTGATGTTATGAGTCTGTTGGCTATTTTCTATGGTCATCAAACCTCTTTGCCAAAATAAATATTCCGAGTCCACGCTACTCGAATGTGGGCGTACTAGCAATTGCAATTTTTTTCCCGCATGAGTGGATTACAACCAAAAAAAAAATATCTATAGATAATAATTTTTCATATGATGCCGCATGATATATTTTTCTGTACATGGCAAATAAAAGGCAATTCAACTGTACTGCAATGGGTAATAGCTTCCTTTGATATCGCAAATAATAATACAAAAAAAAGGACAAAAAAACAATCACTAACTTTCATTCGATGAAATAGAAACATTTGCACGGAACGGGCCGGGCCGGGAGAGTGAGTCGGAAATCCCCCAATTTGCAAATTCTTAATGTCCTATGGACATAGAAAATGAATTATTAGCTAAACTGCACTTCTCATGGTCTGGCTAGTCGCAAACTATTGGGAAATCGTTGTTCGGGAGGGTGGACGGACGACGCGGCACATAAACGAACACAAAAAATGTCGACAGATATTGAAATTGTATTTTTTTTTTTTGAAACCATCATGACACGGCAGTTGGACAGCATTGAATGAGTCCAGGGGATAATTCTGTGGCAGCCGCGTTGGTGCACCAGGATGCGGTTAAAATGATGCATGAGGCTATTACATGAACTTTTCGCCATTAGAGTTTTTGCCCTGCTGACGGTGTAGATTGCTGGCATGGTGGTACTTTTCCAACATTGGATGAAAATTGATTTTCAGGTGCAAACGGTGCACTTTTAGTATGCGATTCATTCTCCCGAACAAAGGGACTATTATTCATGCATTAGAACTTGGATACTATTTTATTGGAAAAAAAATTAATAATATATTTTATCAGTTACAATTAGATGGAGGCCCATTGGAGAGTGTTGAGTTATGGTAATGGTATTTCGGATTTCAATTTGTGGGCTTCCCCGGATCGACTGTAAAAAAATTTTCAATAACGAAAGTAAAACCGCCAAAAGAGGGAGAAACTCCTTAAAAACATCTAACACCAAATTGGCAAACGTGTTACCTCGTAATACAGCGACAAGTAGCACTAGCTTTCCAAGGCTGGCCCAGAAGAAAAAAAACTCCACGTTGGACGCCAGCACAACTCGAGTAGTCAGTTGTGAATCCTAAGAGCGCCTGAATACGACACTCCTATACCACAGACTTCCCAGTATTGCGAAATAATCAATAAGGTAGCCGAAACCTTAGATTACCAGCCATACCCTTGAGAGAGCTTCTATGGTAAGCGTATAATTTCTCATGTGTGACAGAAGAAGGCAGCAGATTTTCACATGTGAGAGTTCTGGCACAGATAACTTTTACTTATTGGGCTCCTGACTAGTCTCGATCTCAGGAACCGCACCATAGCGCCCGAGTAGCTTGGTTCGTGAAACGGAGGTTTTGCCTTCCTTGCTGTCTTAAACCATGGCGGCTTGGCTTCGAAAACACATTTGGCCTAAGCACACTTGATGTCTGACTACATACACACCTTTGTACTGCTCACAGAGTTAGAAGTCGCATCTGCTCCTCTATTCGCCTTCCACAGGCCCCCATATTTTTTCGATTAGTTCGAAATTCGATGAAATTCTTTCTCTGAATTGCTATTCAGTCATGCGAGTAAGGAAGCAGCAGCTTTTTCCCAGGCTAATTCTTCGTTGAATCTCCACTAAGCCGACATTTGCATGGAAGATGTTAACCTCGAGGTTGTTAAATTCCTTTCAGCAATTACGGTTTTTCCTCGCAGGTGGAAAGAAGTTCATTTAATTGTTGATTGAAACCATGTATTAGCTTTTACCATCGTTTTCTTCAAGAAAACGTCAGCTCTTCAATTGATTTAAGAACCTCTATCACAGCAAGTTGATAGGGACTTTTAAAGTCTTTTAAGTATACCCTTGTAGTTATACTGATCTTTTGAAGATGAAACTAACGGTGATCACCTGTGGCCCATGCATCGCTTGTTCTCTTGTGTCACGCTACACAGTTAAATGTGCTTTTCCGGGATCGCAAACCATGTAGAGGACCCAGACTTAAGAGCTATTGGGATTTAGAAGTCGAAAAGATTTTTTTGAAATTGTGAAATTTTTTTTAAAATTGGATCTATTGTTGCTTTGAAGATATTGTGCGGTTTCACTATTGCTTGAAATTCATTTGTTTCAGCTTCACTAAGTTTCAGTTTTTTTTTAAATGTTTCTTGGATGAGCCCTCTTTTAGGTAAGCCCGTTTACAAATTCTTTTACAAGCAAGTTATGTCAGATAAATTGTTCGATACACACTTAAACCGTGGTTAGGCCCATTGTGATGGATTTGGAATTTCTACCTACCCCTTGAACCATTTTGAATTGCCGGAAGAGAGTGGGTTTCATTTAAGGTCGGCCATGTTAAGATCGTTGAGATCATTGTAAAAGAAAGCTTCTAGATGAAGATTTTATTTTTTAAGACTGCGTTTTCTTTTGCAAGCAGCGCTCACAATTTCATCTGAATTCTTGCAATTTCTTCTGTAATCAATTTCTTGCAAGAAGCTCGCTCATCATATTGTGGCAGTTTATTGCGGAGGTTTTTACACAGGAGAGCCATTAAGTTCGCAAGAAATTTTGTTATTTGGCAGTATAGTCTGCCAATCAACTACCAATCTTAAGTTATTGACGAAAATACAGAAACTAGCATGCATAGGGACAACTGGTGCAATAATAACGACACCAACCGCTGGTTTGGAAATAGTTCTAAATTTTGCTACCCTTAGATCTACATTTGCACGAATCAGCGCTTTGAGGATCAGACAAGGAGCAAGCTGGAATTCAGGTCTCGTAGGGCACTCACAGATTCTGAAAATGTATGTAGGGAAGAACGTTAGCTCCGACTACATGTTACCCTAGATGGACTTTGACAGACCATTATCCTGCTCCTTTCCAAGCAGGGAAGACTGGAAAACGAATGAACTTGCGAAATCTAAATGAAATCTATATCTATTTAAATGTACATCAGACTGCCTGATCACTGTAGTATCTTCCAAGCTGTAGTTCTGGCAAACGCAATTGCGGCCCATACTGTATCAATGTCGGCAATACCACGGAATGATATTACCATTTTCATTGACAGTCAAGCGGCCATTAACGCAGTTAATGCTATTGAGATCAAATCCAAGCTGATTCACCGCTGTCGCATAGAGTCTAAGGCTCTCGACTCACAGCACAAGGTATGTCTTTGCTAGGTTTCTGGACACATGGACGTGACCGGCAATAGATCCGAAATGGGTCATGACCTAGCACTTCAGTCGATAACAATACTTCAGTTTCACTCGAATGACCGGAGTTGATTTGGCAGTTTTGTTATTAAAAGTGGGGCCTTTTAAAAAAAAAACAGACACTCGATTCCGTGATTCAATATCAGCAAAGAAAGATGCTTAGCATCTGGTAGGTAGATAGAAGTTAACGACAGTATGAATGCAGCAGGTTGACTCTTTGATAATTCACGAACTATTTTTTGATTAATTTTTTATTAAAAACAAAGACGTCAACTAGCCGCGAGCATAGAGAAGCAAGAACTGTCAGAAATGGGAACGCGGCCTTAGACAAAGCAAGGACTTCCAACTGAAAATGAAATTTAAATAAAAAATGGAACCGTTTTCATTAAAAAAGCAGGTATACCTACTGCAACGTTGCCACTAAGAAAAACATATGGCCGCCTTTAAGAGGGCCATTTGCTAAAAGTTAGCGCCACTTTTCGTTGAGAGTTCAAATTGATTTTGTCTGAAATTTGAAAATTTTGTAAATAAAATCAATAATTAATTCCGCCACCAATTCCTTATGAAAATTGGTAGTTTGTAATAGGTACTACGCAACGCTACAGTCCGGGGTGGACCAATTCCGCGGTCCTTGCCTATTATCTTCCAGGTGTGCACTCTAGGTTGGTTGAGGTCCCTTCTACTTGTGTGGCTACCTAAGGCGAGGCTTTCCTTTACCATGCTGTCTTACGGCATTAGAGTCGAAGATTCTGCGAGCCGTAGCGTTAGTGTTCAGTCGCTTTACATGATCCAGCCAATTCAATCGCCCATGGTGCAGTTTTTTGACCAGGTCAATGTCGCTGTACAACTCGCAGATTGCATCGCTGAATAGTTTCCTCGAGAAACAATTGTGGATTTGCCGGGCCTAAAACATCACTGACAAGGTCGGGTCAGGTGAATCAGTTCATTGACAAATGGTTTTAGGCGCTCAATATGGCAGACAATATCATATGTGGCATTTTTAGGAGACTGATAACTAACGGACAAACGATGCTGGGGTTCCATTCATCTAGCATATATTCTTCCAACCAAATCTTGGAAAGAAGTTGGTGTATGCTCTTTTTCCAGCCATCTCCTGGTGCTTTAAAGGACTTGGACTTCAGTGTAAATATTCTAAATATTGGTCAGGTGGATAGAATTCAACAAGCCGAATGCTTTCACAAAAAAAAAACCTGTCTATGCCACTTAGCCTGCTGCCTATCATATATGTTTTATAAGAAAACCTTAATTATTTGTCCAAATAAGGCTTTATGAAAGAATTAAAAAAATGAGATTTGAGGGCCATTTCATGTTGGCCCAGGGCCAAGGGCCATAACTCAAAACAGAGAGCCAAATGGTACCTAGATGTAATAGGTTTGTTCCAACACCGAATCACAAATTAGTTTCAAACTAGTTTCTGACTAGTTTATGATTTTTTATTGCGCATGCTCGACCATTACCTAATCACAAATTTGTTTGCGTGTTGGAACTCTTTTTGCAGTTCTCTGACTATAAGTGGGTGTTACTCACGTTAAAAGTTTAGTATTATTTACAACGCAATCGTGTGTAGTCTTGAAGTCCTAAAAATGGATATGGATTTGGAACTGTCCTAAGAACTTTAAAGTAGACATCAAGAATACAATACTGAAGGGTTAAACATTGGAGGTAGATCCTACTCTAGAATGATTTTCTTGGTAGAATATGTCCATAAATTGTTCATAATTCGAACAATAAGGCGATATAGTATACGTATATGTCTATAGTCTTAGAGACGTTAGTGAACGCTTTAACATAAGTTTAATTTCCTTCAATAAAATGGTCAAGCGAAGTTTCGGTTTTTTCAATAAGAGCGCTACAAAAGTTTTTTTTAAATAAGATAAAAACGGTTTTGGATATCAATGAAATTCTTTATTCCTGTGAAAGTACGTTCGATGCCATTATGTATGGAACTCGATTTCTTTTGCATGGCCACCACGGGCACGTTTGCAGAAGTCCAGGCGCTGAACCCAATTTTCGACGGTTTTCAAGGATAAATCGGCCGATACTGCTGCAATTTCACGTTCGATATTACCATAGACTTGACGTAGCCCCACAGGAAATATTCTAACGGCGTCAAATCGTACGACCGAGGCGGCCAAGCGACTGGAGCATTTCGTTCTTCAAACTTGGTTTCCAATAAATTGATTGTGACATTTGCTGTGTGGCTTGTGGCGCCGTCCTGTTGGAACCACATGTCCTCCAAGTCCATATCATCGAATTGGGGCCAAAAATATTCGGTTATCATTGAACGGTAGCGATTCCCATTCACTGTAACGTGCCGGTGTTGATCATCACGGAAGAATGACGCCGCTGGCCAAATGACGCCGCCGGCCCATGAACCACACCAAATCGTAATTTTTTCGGGATGCAATGATGACTCATGGAGTACGTGTGGATTGCTGCCTGACCAATTCCGCATATTTTGTTTATTGACGAAGCCATTTAGCCAGAAATGAGCCTCATCGCTGAAGATGATTTTTCGATGAAAATCCAAATCATTTTTAAATAGTTGCTCAGCCCAATTCACGAACATACGACGCTTCTGGTGGTCAAGCGGCTTCAGTTCTTGCGTCAATTTAATCTTGTAAGGATGTAGGCCAAGATTTCTTCGCAAAATTCGCCACAACGACGTCACAGAGATGTCCAACGCTTGAGAACGACGTGTGAGAGACACATTTGGGCTTTCTTCAACTGAAGCCTCAGCGGCGGCAATATTCTCGACACTACGGGCACTCCTTTGTCTCACTGGCACGGGAACATTTTGTACTGTGCCTGTGGATTCAAATTTTTCCACTAAACGCTCAATTGTTGATCTGCTAGGACGATTATGACGACCATAAATTGGACGTAGCGCTCTTAACGTTGAGGCCACTGACTCCGAATTTTGGTAGTAAATTTTAATAATTTCGACTCGTTGTTGGCTCGTATATCTTTCAAACCTTACTGAAGAGAAATGTCAGAAGAGCTGCAAGAAATATGGCGTCGATTGCTGTCCCTGCATATCTCTGATTTTTAAAAATCCTCTGACTGTTTTGACTATCAGAAACAAGTTTGCTAATTGTTTGAAATCGTGTTGGAACAGCCTTATGATAGTTTGAGTTTGCGTTTGTGTCGTGTTGCAACGGCAAAACTAGACTGCGCATGCTCCTGACAGTTTGCTGATAGTTTGAGCTCCTGTTGGAACAAACCTTATATCATTCCAGTCTCATTTCCAGAAAAATCGTTGCAGAAGTATTGTATGTTTTCAAAGTTTAAGGTACAATTAGTTGAAAATGTTGAAATTTTACGTGGGTGTAGAATAAGTGAAAGCTTATATCTATCACTGAAAAGTACATACTTTTCTAAGGTTAATCTAAAAACTGAACTTAACCTTTATCGCTAATCAGGCCATGAACTTATGTCAACCTTCTCAATTCTCTTCATCAAAATGTATTCTCCTGCTAAAGTTCAGATAAAAAAAAAAATATTTATTAGATCAAATTACGAGATATTTCTATCGCAAAGTTGACAAATCAAAGTCCAATCCACACGCCTAGAACAAATCAGTTTGGTAACCAAGTAGGTAGGTAGGTAGGTCCTATAGGGTTTCTGCAATCTCAACTAACATCGTGTTTATTTTATGATGAAGGAGAACTCTTAGCAAGTCCTTCGTACAATAAAACAAATCGATTGCTACAACAATGTTTGCGTTGTTCCGTAACGTTATGTTATCATAAATGTATGCCGCCCGTGTGACGAAGTAAACAACAAATAATTGTATTTGTCGACCTCTCTGTTGACTACCGCACACTTTGGTTGGTTGGTTGCTTGGTCCTGCGATGACAGCATTCACATCCACACAAGTCCGCCAATATCCTGTACCATAAACGTTTGCATAAATACACTCACATTGTGTTGTTTGGTGTTGGTCCTCTGTCCCATTTGGTAAATATTTGCTAGTTACTAAATCACGAACTAGATTCGAATGTACCGAATAAAATTAAATTTTAAATAAACATTTCGGGTGAGCATCTACAGCCGAGCTACCTGCCTATCTAAGCCCATCATGCCAAAAATTGTGGCACAACAATTACACTCGAATGTTTTTCCAGTCCGTATAATTGCGTTTGTCATCCGGAAGCATTTCCTATGCGCTGACGCAAAGAAAAAAAGGAAAACAAAAAAAGTTGCATTCGCTACTCTATCGCTTCCCATGACCACAGCGGAAGGACTGTATGCGGTCGTACACGTGGCGGACTTGCCTCAAAGCATCCGCTTAAACCGTGCAATGGCGTACGTACTCATTTAAATTTAAATACATTCAAACGGTGTAGTTTTGTGCAATTTTTGGTGTATACCCCGCCCCTTCCAAGAAGACCAGCTAAATCCGAAACAGATATAGAGGTACAGGTTTACGGTTTTATTGCCAAAAGTATTTTTGTTACGGTGAACCTCGATGAATATTGGTAGGCTGGAGGCTGCGTACAATCCGTCCCTCTATCCACGTACAATTCGCGCTGGCAACCGCACTTAGTGAGTCAGATTTATTCGCATCCAACCTATATGGGGCGGTGGTGGTGGTGATGGTGGTGGCATTGCCATTACGAAAGGCTGGGCCATGGGTTTGAGGTATTTTCTATGTCAGTGGTTTAGCATTTTGCGTGTGGTTTAAGTTATGAACTTTGGTGTTGTTGAGGCTATGTGGTCTTTTTTTTTTTTTATTTTATTTTTTTGTTGCGGCCGCCCGGTGCGTGTATGGCTTAGGATTTGGCTAAAACGACCGTAAAAACAAATTGCCTACTCGTTGGCCTGATCCTTTGGTTTGTTTTGTTTCCAATGAAATGCTTCAACTACATGCATAGAACATAAAAATCAAAATGTGGTTACGTATTCATGTGAAGATTATTTTAGATGTTTTTCACGAGAAGCCGTGATGTATGGATGTTGCTGGTATCTCTGGAGGTAGGGGTTGCGTTAAAATGATTGAAGTAACCAATAAGGTTAAGTGAGTGTAGAATCCTATCCTGTGCCGGCTTACGATGTAGGACATAGGTAGGTTTTATAACATAAACGCTGGCAATAAAGAAAAGCTGCGAGATACTATATCTGCCTTGGTTTTTAGTTCAGCGATAGGGATGTACCTATACCGCAATTGAAGCAATATCCGGATAACTTATAGAGTGTGTTTCTTTTAATGGTTTATATAGAGAGTTACATACTTGAGTAGTTCTCCCATTGAGCGCCGTTGATATTCTAAATATTTGATCAACTCCAAATTGTCTTTTGTATTACTTTTGAAAACACGAACTATACAGTATACCATCACAAATGCCAAGCAGAGTGCGTTTAAGAATGGTGCAAGAATGAAGGACTGTCCATCAATCTTTGCAAAACCGTTCTAGTACCTTTATTAGAAAAAAACTTATGAGCCTAAACCCTTAGCGAGGTTTAATATTTAGGAGTATTCCGAGATAAAAGTCTCAACTGGAATTGACCAGACCCAAGTTAACGTATATACGGCAGAACTTAGGGTCTGAGCCGAAAGGTACTTAACGGACAACGGCAACGAAGCTAGAAAAGCTTCAAAGAATTGCATGTCTAGGTATTACGGGTGGCAATGCCCAACTGCAGCAATGGAAGCTATTGTTGGACTTTGGCTATTACATATGACGCAGACCTTTTGCAAATGTCCAGGAGAAACTCAACCAGCAATGGAAGACATAAGTAAAGATGCAGGCAGACCCAAGAAGGGTGAGGAAACTTTTTCTGTACATTGCGTAGTAAGGTCATCGGAGATCTCATTTTCCTGGACGCCAGTGTGACCTGGGACCCACACAAGATTCACTGTGTTCAGCCTTCCCAAATTCCGAGAAAGCTTGTGTTCGAGGACTAACTTGGACGAGATAATAATGCAGCTTGGCTATCACTGCAAATGGAAATGCCTCTAGCCCTCCACCTGTTTTTTACAATATAGAGCATGGTCATTAGAATTGCAGACGAATGTTTACCCAAGGGCTAAAAAAATTAATAAATATTAGGCATAAGCGACCCAAAGCTCTAATCACCATGTGTGCGAAGATATATTTTTTGACACGAATGGAAGGGACCTACAGTTTAAATGCCGATTCCGAACGCCAATCAATTTTTTAGAAGCTTCTTATGACAGTTCTTAATATTGGATGTTTGTCAGACATTACCCAAGGAATAGTGAAGTCGAATATTATCGCATTCCACAAAGACTCCAGCACCAGACCTCTGCCCCGTTTCGGAGCCATCTGTGAAAATATTTTTATTTTACTTGGGCTTATGCCTTCGTCGATTACTGACAAAAATTCGATGAATTCAACTCTTTAAATTGAATTACTTAAGTCATCTACTTCGCTAGTGAACACAAGTGAATAAATGGATTTATTTATCCAACTCTGTGGCATGTTTTGTCTTTGTGTTGTGGTGTAGTGGGCTGTGCAATGAATTGTTTTCAGTGACGCGAAATGGGTGATATTTCTTAAACAATCCGTGACCAAATAATATCGCGCATTAATGTCAATAATATTAAGATTTCACAGCTTAGTTCTAAATGTAACTAAAATGGCAAAAGATTTTAACTTTTATCACAAAAAATTTATCGAACAAAACAAATTATTAGAACTCTATTCTCTCTCCAATAATTTTAAATGTGGAAAAGTTATCCATAAGATTTGAAAATCGACTTACACCATGGCTTGAAATGAGCAAACTATAGTCAAATAATACAGGTTATGTTGATGTGGCAGTCAGATAGAAGTCCGACTCACTTAGACCTTTGTAAGGTTCATTGCGATTCATGTGGATCTTCCACTGCCTACTTATTAAACCACTTTGAGCTGCTTATAAAGCGTGATCGAGTTTAGACCGTTAAGATCATTATCAAAGTAAGCTCGTGTATGGAGTAATCGTTTCCGGGAGAGAGCAGGGCATGCACAAAGCAGGTGTAGAGTAGTCTCTTCCTCCTCCTCATCCATACAGCTCCTTCAGAAGTCGTTTAAATAAGCGCCAAGCTTTGTTGAATGCCTGCCTATCAGACAGTGTTCAGTTATGATACCAATTGTATCACTGATGTGCGATCAATTGAGGGTAATTGAAACTCTCCAAAAATAAACTATTCAACCGAGTTCAGGTAGAATCTTGTCAGTAATGTTCTTTGCACTAAATTTCCTACACCCTTATTTACACAAACCAACTCAGGCCATTTTGACCCCCACTCTAACTTCAGGATTTATTGGGACGCACAGCATCAGCAGGCTCCATACCAAATGTTTATTATTAGCGGTTCCTGAGTTATAAGGCCCCAAAATTAGCAAAAACGTAACCACTGTCTCACTGACTCACTGACAGATCATCAAAACTATGGAACACTTCCAGTCATCGTAGAACCTTGAAATTTCGCAGAGTAAAAGGGTTTGCGGAGAAGGAAAAATGTTCGTGATTTTCCATCCAGAGGGCGTGGCAGACGCCCACTTCTTTGAAAGCAGGCCCCTAAAAGACTTACAATTATGAAACCTTACATGTCGGTAAGTTAAAAAACAAATTGTGTTTTTCTTGTGAGAGGGCGTTTACGTTCGGTCGAAATCCCTAGAATTTTAAAATTTTACAAAATTTCCAACACCATAAATAATGGTGTTTTTGTTTTAGTTGTTATCGGACTCCTTTTATCATGCGAGACTCTTTTTTTTTACTCTTTCTGTAATTTTTCCGTGGTAACACTTGTAGGGGACAGCCTGCAATAACATTGGCTGTGAAAGGCATATAAAATTTAAAATTTTTCCCGAAGCATCACAGCTTTCCAACACATCCGAGCGGAGGCAATGTCAATTTCAACGAAACGTGAAATACCAAGTTTCATTGAGAGAAAGAAAAAAAAAATTGAAAGAAAAACCTTAACGAAAAGAGATGAGAAGGAAGTTCTCAACCATGCGGCCGGCCTTAACTCTTACTCTTTGTGTTTGCAGTGTAACAAATCGCTTTAATTTTTTTGTTGTTAGCAATACAGTTTAAAATTACTTAAAACTAAATAAAAGCGAAAATAGTATTCGGAAATCGTGGCCAGTAATTAATTAATACCCCGCCGCTCTTCAAAGCCGCCAAAATGTCATCTTCAGTGTCGCACTAAGTAACCCTAATCATTTATACACCATCACTAAATTTTTACCAACAACACCTTATAAGTGAATCGCATCTGGAACAAACGTTCTAGTTCAGCCGTGTCGTCATCATCCAGATTAGCACAAACATTTAGTGTCAAACGCACCATTTTCACCTAAGCAACTTCAATCTAGCCCACCGCCTTATTATCATCATCCCGAACACCAGCATCAAGATCAACAAGCGTTAGTATACACATCAGCCAGACAGTCAGCAGTTATCCTGCAATCCACCAATTACTTATCATCATTTTAATCATCACCATCAGCATTAAACATATACATATATGCATGTACGTCAAAAAAAAATCGATCTCAATTAAAAAGAAAGCCTACTGATAAGTACCTATATTTGCAAAAACCGAAAAGTTAAGTATATAGATTCTGTACATATTAGGGATTTATTGTACAGTAAGTTCAAATGTTTTGCATTTAATCTAAATATATAACTTCTCCCCCCCGAAATTAGACACACCCCCTGCCACAAAATGCTGTGCACAACATAGTGGAGTTTCGGTGCTGTAAATTAAATGTAAACGGTGAGTCTCTCTTTTTATTTTTTTATAAACGTTTGAGCGAACTACCTGCTTAATTGATAGGCGTGATCATTTTATGTTAGTTAACAGTTGCAATACCACAAAGGTTAACTCCTAAGAGTACACGAAATAAAACAAAATTACTAAATTTAAAATATAGCAAAAAAAAAAATTCATAGTGTACTGTCGAGTCGAAAACAAAACTTTGAAGTTTGCCTTTGGGCGCAAATTATATAATAATTTGGAGTGAAATAATTAAGTAAACCATATTTTTACTACCTACATACATTAATATAAATATATATATAAATATGCAATGAAAATAATAAGCATAATTAAGTTCCCTTTTCTTTTGCTTGATTTAAAAAAAAAATAAGTTCAGAGAAAATACGCTAACGCCTTAGTATGTATGATAAAATATAACAGAAAAAAAAGGAAAATAAATACATATTTATAACAGAATATTGGAATAAAATCGTAGAAGTATTTTGATATAGCTTATGTACTTTTTTGTACATAATATTACAGATATTTAGTATTGGCATAGGTTATATAATATATGGTATAACATATTTCATTTTGCAATTTGTTATTTTTTTTATTTAATTTTAAGATCTTTTTGTGAAATAAAATTTTGAATTTTATATTTTCATGACATATCGAAATCATCTGTTCATATTTATGAGGCCAGATAGTTGCGTAAGCATGATGGAATAAGTTTAGTAGTGCGTAAGTCGAGAAGAAGTGACGTTAATATGTTTTAGGTGACGAAACAGTGAGCACATAAGCTCACTTTTGTATAAGGGGCCATTGAGTAAAGCAATGAGTGAAACAATGGCCAAGGTGTCGCTAAACCATTTTATGGATAGTTGACGGAGAGTGGGTCACACTCCGAAAGCCAAATACACCTAAGGTTTTCCCAAACTGTTTTTTTTTTTTGTTGAGGTTGGTCACAATATAGCAAGTCATTTATTAATTTTTAAGTTATAGGACATGTAAGTCAAGTACGGTGGTTCAGCGGTTGGTACAAGAACCCCCCATTTCGGCGAGCTAGTCCGTGCAATAAGCGAGCATGTCCGCGTACCAACCGACTGAACAGCCCTTCAAGCTCCTCGGGGATGCTTTGATAAGTCCTGTTATTTCGAAGTGTCACTGGGGTTAACATCGCCTTCCAATTTGAAGATATTTTTTTTTTTAAATCTTCATTATACATTTTTTTGTAATGCTTGAGGGAGACAGCTTCCGTTACACACTGGACTAAAGTGAGGTGAACCCGAATCTAAGCTAGCACCAAATTCAACTTGAAGTTAAATAAACTCTCTTCTTTCGACATCACACTCTCCCCCATCTAATTATATGCTCGCATAAAATACACCATTGTTGTTTGGTTTTTTTTCCAATATGCAAGACTCAATCACAGTTACCCCACCGCACTTAGGTCATTTATCCCATCTACGACCGCCGGATCAGGAGATTTTTGTAATTATTTGCTATTTCATTCTCATTAATTACAGCTCAAGGAGGCTAGTTAGCATCCTTTCCCTTAACGGATTAAGTACTAAAAATCTCTTGACTACCAATTAATTACATGGAATTTGGTTAATGAATGGCACAGTAATTATGAGGCTATTACGCTAACTTTCCTCCAGCTCCATAGATAGGTATATTCTTTATTTTTTTTTTATCCATTACGTGTCCATCAAACTTAACAAATAAAAAAAAACAACTACTTTAATTTATATTTTGACACACAATAATTGTTTCGTTACTTCTGCCGTCTGTCCGTCAGTAAAGTAAAGAATCTGCAACAATTTCACTCAGAAAAGATTAAGCACTTTAGTGTGCCAATCAACATATCTACAACTGCCATCATTCAGGGAACGCAACCATGCCAACGGATGTCGTCTGATGGACCTTCAAATAAAAATACATAAATAAAACTGAAACTGGAAATAAAGAGGAACGGGAAGCAGAAGCAGTAGCAGTAGCAGTATACTATGACTATCTGCAGCAGTGTACTCAATCATTCTCAATAAAGAGCTCATTTGTCATCAAGAGGAAGAAATATTTTGTCACATGGTTTTTGTTTTGCCATCCCCGGTTGGTGAATGATAAAGATACTTGAAAGCGGCAGCAGCAGCAGCAGCGTAGGGACGAAGTTTATTCATGGGTACGCTTATAGAAATTATTATTATTTATTATTTAAATGGTTAGAGTTTTGTGCGATGAGAGACGAGAGCTACGTATCATCTACTAATCTGTTAAAAGTGCTTCAGGCGAATTAGGGACATTATAAGCTCGACAGGAATTTCTAAGGACAAGGGAATTTGATGGCAAATACCTCTAAGTGAATTGAGGATGTGCTTGTTTGAAGAGATTTCAAATGGTTTGCAAAAAATATAGATATCTACCTAATTATTTGGTAAATGATATTTTTAAGTCTGGATATATTTCTCAATTTCGGACTTAAACTGTTAGTGAGGTATCATATTGCGACATCTGTGTGTTTGTTGAGAAGTGAATCCTTTTGAAACAGTTTGAAGGATTTGCTTCGAGTAAAAAATTACCTAATCCTTCATTTATGTTGGGGTCATTTTGTGACCCAAAATGATTTCAACCTAAAATCATTTTCTTTATTAAGTTGATTTTTAATCAAAATTTGGCATTATTTCAGTTTTAGAATAAGAACAATTTGTTGACGTGAAATAAGGCCAAATTCTAAAAATTGATCATTATTTCCATTCTAAAATCGGACCGCCTGCGGAAAGAGGATTGAAATCCCCTAATCCCGCTTAGCACGTCACTCAGGTACTGATACTATAGGCGCCTGCCTGACGAAAAGCACATACCCCGAGCGGAGCAACGAAGTTGCGTGAGCGGTACCTGCCGCCTGCAGAAAGAGGGTTGAAATCCCACAATCCCGCGTAGGGAGTCACTAAGCTGCCTTATTTAAAATTTGGCATTATTTCGTTTGGCATTATTTCACGTCACCGAACAATTTGCTCACTGTGCAAAACGAAATAAAGCCAACAAAATTGTAATCTAAAATTGTTCATTACTTCATTTTCGACCCCCCTCACTGTTAGATTTGGAGTAACTGCGAAGTTGGGTATTGTAGCGTACGCCGTGAAAATACTATTTTCTATTATACTGATTGTTGTCGATTTTGAAGTTGTATTGCCTAATAAAAATACACAGATGGTAATGACTAAACTTGCTACAACCGCTGTATACATTGGCATACGCACTTTTCACCACACTGCGCTCAAGGAAACTAAACTGATCACGTGGATCAAATAAATCAAAAAATTAGATACGGTAAGCGTAATCTATATATTTAATGGTGTGAAAAGTTTTTTTTTACAATTTCCTCCCCAATCGCAGGAATATTTTCATTAAACGCGCACGTGTGATTTCCAGTAATTTTCACATTACACGAGGCAAATCGGTTCTTTGTTAGATCAGACGACCTGTTGCCGCAAATCGTCAACGTAAGATCACTCGTGCTATACATAAAAAAAACAAAAGGGAACTACAATTGTCTAACCAATCAAGCAAATACTTGAATCTATTGCAAATTGTCCTGCACATCTTGAATCTATTGCAAATTGTCATGCACATTTTGCTAAGTAATTCTTTGAATTGAACTTGATACCTTTGTCTCGAATTTTCCCTTAAATTTTAATAACGTAATATTGCTACACCTAAACACTTACCACCTGAATTTACTAATATAAAAAAATTTATACTTCTAATACTAAAATTTTGAAATCTGAATAAGCTAAGAAAGCTAGATCATATACATACGTACTACTGCATTACATGAACACGGTGTCAATTGATTTGATATATATTGATACTATCATTCTAAGTTAATTAAACGATAGATTTTAACTCTCATTTCTGTATTTCATGACGTTTACAAATTATTTTCTTATCACTAAATATCTCAACTTAGAGAGCTGAGTCGAAACTTTTAATGGATATACCAATAAATGCAATTGTTATATATGAATTAAATTCGATTTCTTTGATTATGAGGAAGTAAGTGATTTTCTTTGGCGGAACGAGTGACGGTGGTGCGAAGGGGAATGGAGGGTAGGGTGTGAGAACTCATGAAGAACCAATTAGGGAGTATCTTATACAAAGACAGGCTAAAGATACTCATGGAGTTATGGCTTCGGTCATACTTAAGGGCGGGCTAGCCTCATGTAGAAGTACATATATCTTCTATTCAAGTCAAAGACACCTGACTTTCCTTCGTTTGATTTTACTTTCCTTCTTCTGGTAATTTCTCTTAAACTTTGATTTTATTTATTTCTATCCTTCTCTCTCTCTTGCTAACTTCCTTGCCATCCCTTAAGGGTATGCAATATTAATTGGTGTTCAAGGTCGCATTACACCCGTTAGGCCCATTCATCATTCAAATTTGAACTTTGTTCCGGCACGAATATTTATTTTGTGGGTAGGTTTGAAAGTAAATATTTATTTTTATTTGCAGTAATTAATATTATAAATTAAAGAAATTTAGAAATAGAAATATTAATTAATATTAACATAATTTGTGCCAGCAGTTGCGGTTATACAAATAATATAAATAAATTTTATTAATAAAAGTTAAATGTTTTTTTAAAAATTTCGTTAATTAATTATTAAGTGAAATTTTAATTAATTTAAAATATTCCCCCATCCGACGAGCTGTCGCCGTGCGACCACTAGCGTGCCACCAGTACTCCCCGGGAAATCATCACCTAACAAAAAAAAAAAAAAAAAAGCCCCCTATCTTACAGTATATGCAACGAATTATTGGGGGGAAACAAAGTTTGCATAGAGTCAACCACAAACCTACTCCAAATCTAACAGTGAAACTAAGCAGGAGGATTGCATTTATTTATTTAAGGGTATAACCCAATAAGGAAAATATATTCTACTATTCTGTACGAAAATTAAAACGAAATATTGCCAAATTGGCTTTATTTCAATTTTGAAATGGAAATAATGCCAAATTTTTAGACTTTGGGTTTATATCGTTTGGCGTTATTTCACTACACAAAGAAGTTCAACGAACTATATTAATTACGCTTTTCTTATGGAGAGAGTTTAGATTCTATGTTTAAAAGAAACTAGTTCGGCTATATAGGAAAGCTACTTCAGTACGTCTCCTCCCAAGAACTTAGTTGGCATATTCATACAAATGTCGAAACAACACTTCTTTTTGGTTCGATAAGCGAAAAGGGAATTAAAACTGTTTATGCATCTATACATGTATGTGCATACATCCAGCGAACCGTGCAGCAAAGGTTATAATTTAATACACGCCTGTCTGGGACAAGCACGTAGCCCGAACTGTTGCCTGGCGAAAAAACCTTAACCTTAAACGCTAAATACTGTATCGACGTTCTGTATGAAGATGCTAATCGAGTATGATAATGAAAATTTTAATTAAGTTCGTTTGCCTATTTGTAAGCGGGGGACATACTGAAGTAGCTTTTCCATATACAAAACATTTTCATTTTTAACTTTCTCGTATACATCAGGGGCCCAATTACCGCATTAGTTAACGAGTGCGTAACTTCTATACGTAACTGAATTATGTCGGTTTGGCATTACTGCTTCAGTTATCGAACATGGTATCGAGTATCGAGTTTTATTGTTTGACATTTCCTAGTCAGTTATCGTGTGTCAGCTCTGGTGGTGTCGTATGGTGGTAAAATGGCAGAAAAAGTGTAAGTTTAATTATTTTTTGTAAAAATGTTCTCAAGATACAAATTGAAATTATTACAGAATAAATTTAAACAAAATAAATGTTAGCCAGAAAAGTGTTATGGCTGATTTTATGGTGGTGTACCCCGATTTGGCCAAAAACGTATTGCCAAACTCTGCTCAAGGAAAAGCAATACGCAACAGATTATGGGAAGAATTTTGCAGAAGAATCGGACGACGAAAATAATAATAACATATCCAGTTAATAAAATTTATAAAGTTTTTAACCGTTTTTATTCAAAGCACAACTCACAATTTCGCATAAAAAAGCGAATGACAGAACACAAAATGACAGTATACTGGTACAAAATTTAATGTACTAGAGTTTTCCTAGTACAACCACAAACTGCGCTCGATACGTGATGCTTCGTATGACATAATCCCAATGTGCTTATTCGATAGTTCAGTAACGAAGTTACTCACTCGTTTACTGATGCGGTAATTCGGCCCCTGTATACCAAAGAGAAAGTTATTGCGAACGCGCGGAAATTTCGAACTCAAACGAGTATAGAGAAGTCCACCAATGCCATTCGTCGGTCTGTCTGTCTGTCTGTCCGTGCGCCGTATGGCGAAACGGTTCGACGGAATTGCTCTAAAGTTCGTAGGTATATAGGGTTTTTGGGGTTAAATATCGGGGCATCTTTTTAATTTTTTGCTTTATCGCTTGAAACAGCATTACAATTTTTTTTGTGAATAATACTCATCACTGTTTTTCTGGACCATGATTCCAAGGATTTTGGTAATTTTTTGTACTAAGGATACTTGGAATGGGGCTAAAAATACTGCACACTCAGTTTTTGGAGAAAAAAATTCGATTAACGACGACTAAGCTAACTCCTAAAAAAATTTTATAAGTCGAACAAATATGCAAACTTCGATTTTTGAAATATTTTTTTTTATTTAGTTTTTTTTTCATATAACGATATTCTTAAATTTAAATTAAATTCGTTTTCACAAAAATGGCTCTAACGATTTTGATAATTTTATATATCTTGAATACTTATGTTAAGAGTGTGTTATCTGCGAAATTGCATCAAAATCGTAAGCGCCGTTTTTGAGAAAATCTAATTTCTCAAAACCTTAAAAGTGGTTTATATACATTTGGTAAGTGATTAAATGTTACCATTCTTTTTCAGTCGATTTAAAAATGCGCATCATTTAGGGAGAAAGTTTCGTAGGACGGGTCGTGCACTTTATTTAGCTTTGTTTGTTTAACTCTATGAATAAATACCCTTAAATTGATATATTGTTATTAGTCTATAGGAGAAATAAATGAAATAAATAAATAAATTACTGATATTTAATACTAAAATTGAGTTGCTGCAGTAATAACGGCCAAAATTGTAGGTCACTTGCAACGACTATAACTCAATCAAGTGCACTTCTTTCCTATACCCCATTTGTTATTCCTTGGAAGCCCGAGAGTTTAAGCATTTCAGATTTTACTTCTAAACTTGAACCGCCTGTTCAATTACATAAAGGATCCGACATCTAACGTTTTTTTTTCAACTAGTGTTTATTTCGCGAATGGTAACACTTATTTTTTTGTTAATTTTGCCAAAAAAATCATCTTTTCAGATGAAGCTCATTTTGATCTTGACGGGTATGTAAACAAGCAAAATTGTCGCATTTGGGGCACAGAAAACCCGCACGCATACATTGAAAAGCCGCGATATACCCAAAACGAGTCACTGTTTGGTGCGGATTTTGGTCCAGAGGCATAATTTGGCCATTTTTCTTCGAAAATGTTACAGTCAATGGCGATCGTTATCGGGCCACGTTGAACGAATTTTTGTTCACAAAAATTGAAGGGGAGGATATTGGCAACATTTGGTTTCAACAGGACGGCGATACGTGTCACACAGCCGAAGCTACACTCGATGTTTTGCGCCCTGTTTTTGAAGATCGCATTATCAGCCGCAGAGCTGATGTCGTTTGGCCACCGCGGAGCTGCGATTTGACACCGTTGGACTATTATTTGTGGGGTGCCGTAAAAGATAAGTGTTACGCCGACATGCCAGAGACAATTGACGCTTTAAAGGGCAATATTCGTGAAGCCATTGGTGAAATACAGCTGCACACAATCGATAATGTGCTAAAAAATTGGACCGATCGTGTAGGCTACTGGAGGCAGCCATTTGAATGAAATTATTTTCCATTATTAACCGGAAGGATTGTACTTTCAAAAAAAAAAGTTATTTGGCCGTTCCTTTATGTATATCTTCTCGGCGGTCATAAGCTTGTATTTTTTTTTCAGACAGTCTGAATTATTATTTTGATAATTTATGCGCAAAAAGTCCTAGTAGATAAGTGTTTGCCTAATAGTTCATTAAAACGAGAATTATGATTTTTAAATAAGCCGGTTAAACGTAGATTAAAAATCATAATCATCATGTATAAATATTTATTTTGTTCATAAGCACTCTTGTCCTTGTGTCGCGTTACTAAATTAACTATATTAATTTCCATATTCCCATCGAGTTAATTTAAATTCAAAATTACAAATAATAATATCATTATATTAATTTTTCTACACTCGAAACTCGACGATAGTTGATTGTTTGAATTGCAATAATTTTTATAATATTAACCGGAATCGGACATTTTCAAAGTTTATTTATTGGTCATGAATCATGAATTTAATTAATTAATGTACAAATGTTAAAAAAAAAAATCAATTGCAATTGGAATTGGAATTGCAATTGCTATTCATGTCATATCCTATTTAATAAATTTAAAATTTTAAAATACATTTATCTTCTTTGCTGACTGGGTGATTTGTACATGTTAGCAGAACGCACGTAGGTCGGTACTCAATCGCAAATGGAAATGCAAATATTTATTTTAATAATAAATTATAATTAATAAAATAAAATAAAATAAAAATTAGCTTGATTCATTTATTATTAAATGAGAGAAGAGCAAAAAAAAAAAATATTTAACAACTTACCGACAACATTTAAATGGAGAAATATCGATGTGGGCGGATGAGTTGATACCTGACACTCATAGACGCCAGCGTCACGCAGTTGAACGAATTTTATTTGCAGCGTCCAATCCTATCATGCAGTGTTGCAGTCCATATGCCGTAGAATGGATGCAATTACGTTTAGCAGGTCACAGTGCATTCGTCCATGTGCATACAGATGTATGTAGTTGTGTGCCAAATAAATGTTAGGAGTTCGTTTATATTTCAAAAGTATTTATCCAGGTTTCACCAGTAGCGTCAAATCCAAGAGATTTGTGTGTTTGTGTTTTTTTTGTTTCAAGATCATTTGAAAATATGTCAAGGATATTCCATATTCCAGAGGGCGAGAATTTATGAAAAGAGAAGAGGAAGAAAACAAAATTTTTTAGATGCATGGCAAGGATGATGTTTGTTTTTATTTTCTCTTTAGGACATTTTAAAGCTGTGCCCGGATTTCGTGTCCGATGAAGAGTTTTCTGCTAGGACAGGTGTGCCAAGATAACCAGGTGATGTGACTAATGCTCTGTTTGCTTGGCGAAGCATGAATGCTTAAATGAAGTGAATGCTTTCCTTCAAGGATGATGTTGAAATTTGGCTAAGTTGATAAATGAAATGCCCTTGCGAGAGCAAATCAAATTTTGTCATGGAAATATTTCACACTGTGGGTGGACTCTAGTGTTGGGTAGGGGGGAGGGCCACATCCTTGAACTTGATAAGTGTTTCAATTCAAGAGAAGTACATAGGTGGGATGTTTTGATACAGCAATTGGATTTGGGAGACCGGACGGAAGATTCAAATTTAAATTGTAATAGGTAGGGACTTAGCATTTGTTTTGAAAAAAAGTAAAGAGAGTTAAGGATGGAGTATTGATTTTTTTTGTATATATACTACATCATGACTTGGCTGATTAACACTGCAACCAAGAATAGATCTTTCGTGCTTCCTATAGTTTGGTCTGGCGACAGTCCTACATCTTTGACCTTACGATTGTTGAGGCCGATGATATAGCAATATCCTGTGGTTCGGTGAGTTCTTTGTTGATGCATTTAAGCCTCTTTTGGATGATTGCAGGGCACTGGCATAGGATGTGCTCTGCCGTTTCTGGTTGTTACAGATCTGTAAAGCTTTTTCCCATTTTCATGAGATGATGGTTCAGGGCGCAGTTGCCTGTTAGGAAGTCAGTTGCGATCTTTGCATCGAGTTTTCTCATAGAGATGAACTGAAGAGCGCGTTTTTTGTTGGCAATTCCAATGAATGGCGTAATCCTTGGATAGAGTTCCATTGAGATGTACGCATTTGGTGTTTCCATGTGTTGAGTTCAAATTTGTTATTACACAGAAGGGCTCTGAGCCGATGAAAGGGGATGCAGAGCCTTTTGGTGCTATAGCTCATCGGCCCCTTCATTAGGAAGAATTCCTTCGTGTCCTGGGCCCAGTAATGATTTACTCTGTTATGGGATGTGAGTTGTTTTAGAATAGTTAGACAGTTCCAAACGTGTAGAGAGTTGAACCAGGTAGGAGTTAATAGCTTTGAGTGCTGCTTGACTGTCTGAGAGGATGTATATATCTGATCTTCTGAGATTGTGTCTTAAGCATTACGCTCATAGTTTGATAGTTATAAATAATTTTAGTCCAGTTTATCGCGAGTTAACAAAGAGAAGGTAAGAACATCCTCGGAGGAAATAGAAAGAGCATGAGACACATGCCATCAATCAATATATAGAGCGGTTTTACCAGAAGATGCAGAACAACTCAAACAGAGAGGACTTAGTATATCTTAGTACGTGGTAATGATAAGGAAGTACAATTTCTGCAGCCTGCTTAACGGCAAAGACGTCACAAATTTCATTGACAGGCAGAGTAAACCATTCAAGATTTGCGATGAAATCCAAGAACATCCGACTAAAATGAAGTGAGGATAGTATTAGTTTAACAAAAGTCAATCAAGACTCACAAATGAGGGGTCCACCCACCGATATCCTAAGGCAGCATATGACGTAATAGGGAGCTAACACCAAGAAGTACATATGTATATAGTTTGTAGGGTTACCGAGAAGGGAGACCCTCTAGGCCAACTAAAGAGGTAAGTCTCCCAAACATCGAGTGAGTGTTTGAAATCTTTGTCGAGCCTACCAGTGTGGTTTTAAGGCCCGGTAAGTCCACAATTGACCAAACATTTACACTATCACAGACCCAAAAAGTTCATATTTATACTCACCGTTGAGACCTTGTGCTGTGAACAAATTCTATCAGTCAACTCTTCGAAGACTGAGGTGATGCTGTTTACAACAATAAGCTAAGTGTACCTAACATGAGGTGGCTCGTTTTCTTGGGCACTCAGCTTATCTTATCTAGGAAAGTAAAATATTTAGGTATTACCCTTGACCCAACACTTTCTTTTGCGCAATAGAGGATCGAACCTGTAAGGCCACAGCATTCTCTGGCAATGTCGCAGGATGTTCGGTAGAACCTAGCATGTTCACTGGATATACACCTGCATTGTTAGACCTCACCTCATGTATGGACCTGTTGTTTTGTCCCAAAGAGCAAATGCACTCAGAAGACATCTAACTAAGCTACAATACCTTGCGGGTGTATGCATTACGGGTGCAATGAGAGGAACAGCAACCGCTGCTATAGAAGTTTTGCTCTGTTCACCTCCCTTGCAGTTCTTTGCTGTAAGTGAAGCCAGAAAAGCTATGTACCGCAAGTAAAGGGTGATCCATTTCGAGGTTCCCTACTTTTTTAAAGAAAAAAACACAGAAAATTCAAATTTAATGGAGAATGTTTATTATCATTTGAAAGAACATTCTTTGGCATTTATATTTTTTGAAGATTATGTCTATCAAATGTTGGCCGTTGCTACGTCGCAGATGGTCCATCCGTTGAGACCAATTTTCGATCACTCGTTCGAGCATTTCGACTGGTAACTGGCGAATGACACGCGTGATGTTTTCCTCCAAGGCCTGAATCGAAGCGGGTTTGTCGGCATAAGCTTTTGACTTTACATATCCTCAGAGGAAAAAGTCTAACGGTGTGATATCACACGATCTTGGTGGCCAATGAAAATGCTCTCTCAATAAGTCCATTGATTGATGCGATGTGTGGGAAGTGGCGACGTCTTGCTGAAACCAAATGTCGCCGAGATCACGAGCTTCAATTTCAGGCATCAAATAGTCGGTTATCATGGCACGATAACGGTCGCCATTGACGGTTACGTTCGCACCGGCATAATTTTTAAAGAAATATGGACCGATGATTCCACCGGCCCACAAACCACACCAAACCGTTGTTTTTTCTGGATGAAGTGGCAGTTCTTCAATCTCTTCAGGTTGCTCTTCGTCCCAAATGCGGCAATTTTGTTTGTTTACATACCCATTGAGCCAGAAATGGGCCTTATCGCTAAACAAGCCCATAGAGCGAAGCGATGTCGCTTGGGAAGGTCGAGCGGCTTCAGTTGTTGCACAAGCTGTATTTTGTAGGCTTTCAATTTAAGATCTTGACGTAAAATGCGCCAAGTCGTTCCATACGTCAGTCCGAGTTGCTGCGAACGGCGCCGAATCGACTCTCTACGGTCTTCGTGTACACTCTCAGCTACGGCCGCTATATTTTCTTCACAGCGTGCTGGACGTGGTCTATTCGGTTGAATATTATCCAATAATGAATGCTGGGTCTCAAAATGGGTGATGGTGTTGCGAATAGTACGCTCAGTAGGCCGATTATGTTGACCATAAATTGAGCGAAGTGCACGAAACACATTCCTCACAGAGCGTGAATTTTCATAATAAAGTTGAACAATTTGTAAACGTTGTTCACGCGTAAGTCTATCCATTATGAAATGCCAAACAATACTAAACAAAAATAACATGACAGCATGACACGACTCACACGTGATCAGTCAAAAAAGGCTATTGAAAAAAGTATCTCTACTTGGATCACCCGTTATCTTCCAAAATAACTGGTGTAAAGCAATCGATTATCGAAAGCTGTGCGGTTATTTTAAAAACTTTGGCAAACTGTTTTGCAATTAATGCAGAAACTTTTCAAGAAACAGCCCGAGAAATCGTTACAGAATACCCTTGGTACCCATTGCCAGCTTTAGCACACAAGGTTCTTGTTCATGGAGGACAAATCGTGAAACATTCCATACTGACTGATTTCAGACCCTTTGCTTTCTAACAAAAGAAATTTAAAAAAAAAATCAAAAATCGACTTTGTCCAAAGAAATTTTAAAGATATTGATATAATTCTGTGCAAAATGAAATAATATTTAAAACAAATCACTTTTTAATTATTTAATTTATTTTCCATCAGTTAAAATTAAATTTGGAACCACTGTGCATCGACGTGCGCTTCCTAGAGGTCGATGTAATGGAAAATTTCAAATAAATCGAAGCTGCGTCCCTCTCCCCACAGCATTATAGCTTCTCTCATTAGATTCACATAAATATATAAATGACTTGACAACATACCTCTGAGTGCTTCAAATGTGTGGCACTAAATCGTTCGTCACTGCTGTATGTCGTCAGGCCAACAGTCAGCAAATGATAGTCCTTCTTTCTTATCCAGGACACCTGCAAATAGACATAGAGAAAAGAAAAGAGAAAAAAAATCAATAAAAAATTGTTCTACAAAAGAAACAAACACAAATAAAATGTAAACAGAAATATGGAGGTATATAAGTACCCTTTAGGATGTGAGTTGTATCTGTGACCTGCCGTGTAGCTTATGCTGCTTTCTTGCCCTCCTGGGATGAAACATCCCTAAAAGCTTTATTTGAAAAATAAAATTTTTCTCTTCTTGTACACCCTTCACTTTTGCGATTGTTCACAGATAGCAGCGTAGAGATATCCTTTTAGCTGATAAACACCCATTCTATTTGATTGTTTGTCTAAATCCCTGGCATCAGTCTTCTTCTTCTCAGCTTCCCCCCCATTGTGTCAAGTAGTAGGTGCTCGCCATATTCATGTCCCCCCTCAAAATAGGCACAATGCTCTCACCGCCTGATATTTGAATAAATTGTGAAAAGTGCTTTTGCAGCACTTCTTTGTGCACAACAACAGATGCAATGAATCGGTCAAAAGAATGTTTTCCTAGTTCAATATTGTTGTTGTTGTTTTTGTGTTCAAAAAGCCCTCGCCCATTAAGTCGAAGCACATAAAAATGAAAATAAATGCAGCCCAAGCGCAAGGATTGGAGCATTGTTTGTATCACTTCATATAGTCGCCTGTCGTGATGACCCTATATCCATCTGAATGCTATGGCCGAGAGCTGAGCGATACGGCCTAAACACAAATCTGGGTCAGAGAAAGTACTTAAAACCAACACCATTGCTGTATTGTGTGATGGCAAATGGAATGTACATAATATAAATGAAATATTTATGGGAATTTTCAGATGTGTGTACAAAGGACTTGATTTTCATTTTGAAAAGCTGTAGGCACATGAAGGATTAGGGGGAGGGGAAGGGGGGACCAGGCAGGATGCTAAGCGAAGGGAAATTGCGAATAAAATGTTAAAAGTTTTCATATTCAGATTCGAAGAGACGCAGTCATAGAACACACAATAGGTATGTACTCACTAAATTTGTTTTATATAGATTTTTGGTGGGACAGCCAAGGAAGAGGGTATTAGTTCTTAACGTGACATATGGACGTCCAATATCAAAAAATCAACGCTTGTTCTGGAAATCTTCTTGCTACGAAAAACTTAGTCATTCCCAGCCCACAGGGGTTTTGCTGGCAACGAAGCGGCTGACTCACTGGCTAAAGACGGCGCAACAACACCACTTTTCGGTCCTGAACCATTCTGTGGTGGCAGCAATTATCACTTCAGGAACTTTGTTAAAAGCTTATCCTTGATCGAATCCAATGAAGTCTGGCTCAATTCACATGGTCAGAACTGTACCAAACATTTCTTCCCCAAGTTCCACCGCACGAAATCCAAATTCCTAACTAACCTGGAAAGGAATAGTCTAAAAATCCTGACAGGATCTCCTGAAAAAACACCTTCACCGCATTGGCCTCTCACCGGACCCTACTTAGTTTAGAGAGTGACGAATCCTCTCTTCACATACTCATGGAGTGCTCTTTCGTCTCAGGAAGGACATCCTTGGTGAGGAAATCATATCACCAACATACCTTGCTACCCTGCATCCAGAGAAGATTCTCGACTTAGTGACCTCCTCCGGAGTCAAACATTTGCTCTAGGACCCCTCTAGGGAAGGCACAATAGCTCTATAAGGAACCGCAGTGCCAGAGACCCATGCCGGCTCTCCCGACTTTGCATCTATCATCTATCTATGGAGCCGATAGCCTAGCGTTTTTAAGTAAAAAATTGTATTACGGACGTATGTCCCACCAAAGTGAAACCTTAAGTCATAAATTATTTAAAATCCAAGATAAAACAAACACCTAGGTTTAGAAATTAGCTATCCCGTCTCTGATAGATACAAATATCCCTGCTTTCCGTACGAAGAGACTAAAGTCAATATTTGCTTCCGGGTTAAAATAGGACATATTCAATGTGTTAATGCAACCCCCAAAAGTGTGCAAGCTATAGGTTGACTTGGCTGGAGATCAACGGTGTCGTTAAAGAAAACTTTAACAAACAACAATTAAAGAAGGATGCAAGTTTCAACAATCACAAAAGAGCACAGGATCACAAAAATGTAAAAACATTAGCATTTGATTGGCCTCATCAAATTATCGAAAACTAGAAGCGAAGCCTGCTAAGGAGGTCTAACCGTCGAACCCTGGCATGCGGATCAGTAGAGATGCAGTCAAAGTGAGAAAGTTATGAGGGATCCTGATCATAGCTTCATCGACAATGGAAGGACGGAAAGGAAGATTGGTATATCATGGTCTTTCTGACTCATCTTAATTAGTATTGGCACTGCTTACAATAAATAAATTACAGCAAGAAGTGCTTAATAAGCACAATAATATCTTCGTTCTTCAATGGTGACCATGTTTCTTTTATACTCTGTCCATACGGCTGCTACCACGGCCACTCGCCTCAAAGCAACTTCTCAATGGGGCGATAGTGAAATCGGCAACACTGCAATTCTGAACATACTCAGAATCCCTTCTAGGAATATAGACTACACCACACCCCAACTGCTGTTCGACAAAAACTTCCAGATATCCATCCCCCCTAGATCCTTTTGGGAGGATGCCTTGCCGGAAGAAGAATCAATCCATTTTTACACGGACGGTTTAAAAACAAATGATGGAGTGGGTGGAGGTGTCTTCTCAGACAGGCTCAATCTCAGTCTCTCCTTCCGTCTTCCTAATCATTGTAGTGTTTTCCAGGCGGAAGTTATGGCGATAAAGGAAGTCTTGTCCTGGCTAAGAAAGAATGTGGTATCCGTAAAGGATATTCGAATCTTTTCGGACAGTCAGGCCGCCATCAAGTGTCTGGACTCTGTCTCTATTAACTCTTTAGTAGCCCTAGATTGCCGATCATCTCTAAAGGAGATGGCTGAGCAGTTCAACATTCACCTTTGCTGGGTGCCGGGGCATAGAGACATTCCGCCAAACTTGGAACTAACCTCTCAATCTTGCCTGAAAAGGGCTCCTTAGGCATACCAGTTTCCACGTGCAAGCTCTTGTTTAAACTGGATGCATTAGAAAAAACTAATCACAGATGGACAAATGGTACTACTTGTCTGACAACGAAGCAGATTTGGCCTAGGCTGGATCTAAGACGCTCAAGGAGCTTGATTACCCTTAATCGGTCGCACATTGGTGCTACAATTGGTGTCATAACTGGACACTGCTTGTTAGGCAGGCATGCAACAAGGCTTGGTGCCTATTCCAACGACTTCTGTAGGAGCTGTTTGGATGAGGAGGAGGAGGATACTACTCTACACCTTCTCTGCGCATGCCCTGCTCTCTCTCGAAAGCGAAACCTCCATATGGGGGCCTTCTTCTTTAACGATCTTAATGGTCTAAACTCAACCGACCCAAAATGTCTCTCACGCTTTATAAGCACCTCAAAATGGTTCAAAATGAAGGCAGGAACTTCAGATCCACGTGGTATCACAATGGACCTTATATTGGTCTAAGTGAGTCGGACTTCTATCCGACTGCCACTTCAACCTAACCTAACCTAACCATACTCTGTCCACCATAAATTGGCAGTTCACGTCTTATGGGGAATCTTTTATTAAATCAGTAGCGTGCCATACTTTGGCGCGATACTAAATTGAAAGAAACTCTCCCATAAAAAGTGTTTAACGTTTAAGTGTTCAACGAGTGTTATTCAGCGCACCTCTGATTGGCTGTGGCCTGTGGCTGCTGCTATTCAACACCCATTTAATTGCTGAGCATTCAGACTTGCCAATGTCTGGTGACTCGTTCCGCTTTTTCCCTTGGGTTTCTGTTCAGGAGTTTTAGGATTAAGAGCTTTGAAAGATCGTGGAGGTCTTGTTTTCATATTTGGCGTTTCTTTTAATGATTGGGTACGTTAATACGTTAAAATGCAGTTGCAAAATTGTAAGCTGTTTTCTTTAAGGAAACGATTATTTGCGTAGGTTTTTTGATGTTACAACTATTTTTCTATTATATTTTTCTTTAAGTATTGTGCAATTTATTATTTGTTAGAAATGACTTCAAAATCATCTAATGACTTAAGTGTGAACATTTTAGACTTCTCAACGAAAATAGTACCAAAGGCTACAACTCGCCACCAAAGAAGGAAAACCAAACTGGTCTCAAAAGTAACGAACTTCCGATGGTGGATAAAATACTTTATGAGGTAGGTCGCTATGCAAACATCACCAAAATTAGCAGGTCTTCTTGGCAAACAGTTTTTAAAAAAAACTAGGTTTTATCTATTTGCCAATCGTCAGCGAAAAAGAACTGACATCATAACATAAATATAAATTTGTTTAATTTTTTTATAAACATAGCAATTTAAATGAAAATTTTAATCTAAAAAAAAGCTGGCAACCCTATATAATATTCTTTCCGGCTCCTACTGATTTAAAATCCTGAGCACGGGAACCCTGTAAGAGCTTTTGTTAGAATAGCACCTTACAGAAAACAAAACAGGGCGAATGCGGTATAAAGCGGATGTTCAAAGAAAACATGTATTTCTTATTACCGCCATCCTCGACGTTTGCATCGGTGCTATCCTCGCAGCTCTAGTATGCCTTAGACATGTACATCGGCAAACACTCCCGTGTTCATCATATTTATTCTCCCAAATACTCACTAACTTCCAGTTGCAATAACAAGTGGTCATGGGCAACGGCGTTGACCCATTGAAAACAAGGTCTGGACCTGACCCTGCACATGCGCGAATAGTTCTCGCGCTTCCTTTCTTGATTTTTCTCCCAGATACTTAGAGTCGATGTCTTAGATGCTGAAATAAACTTTTTATTTCAGAGCAATGAACTCCTCTTTGAATAAAAAGCTAAGCTGGGAAACAAATATTCCACAACTGATAGGCGTATTCGGATACGATAAGTCTGTTAAATGATAAAGTGCACGACTGCGTCATACGAAACTTTCTCGATACATAGATGCGTTTTTGAATCGCAAAATGAATCGAAAATTAATGGTGAGAAATATATTTTAATCACTTTTCAGGTTTTAAAAAATTTGATTTTCTCAAAAACGGCAAAAACGATTTTGATGTGATTTCGCACATTGGACACTTTTAACATATTTGTTCGATATACAAAAAATTATCAAAATCCTTAGAGCCGTTTTTGAGAAAACCAAATTTTTTAAGACCTGAAAAGTCTTCAAAAATCAAAGTATGCAAATTTGTTCAACTTTATAGTATAAAAAAATCTGTAAAAGTTTTTGAAATTCTCTTTGTTAGTTTTTGAGATATTGCCGGTTTTAAAATTACCGTTAATCGATTTTTTTTTTCAAAAACTGAGTATGCCGAATTTTTCACCTCACCCAAAAAATTACGGAAATCCTTAGACCACTTTCGAGAAAAATAGTGATTAGTGATTTTCAAACGATAAAGCAAAACTAAAAAGATGCCTTGAGATGGAACCCCAAGAACCTTATATACGAACGTTGAAGGAAATCCGTCAAACCGTTTCGCCATGCGATGCCCGGACAGACAGACAAACAGACCGACTGACGGCATTGGCAGACCCACTTTTTTTTACTTTTCTATAGTCGTAATAGCATCCCTCATATTCAGTTTGAGTTCGAAATTTCTGCACGATCAAATAACTTTCTCTTTAGTCGACTTATGTATACGAGAAAGTTAAAAAAATCGGTGACGTGGAATAACCCCAAATGAAATAAAGCCAAATTTAAAATTTGGCTTTATTTCACTATGCAAAACGAACTAATGTCAAAAAATTAATAAAAATAAAGCCAAAAAATTCTAATCTTAAATTTTCGTCGAATGGAATATTGTATGCAACCCTCCTGTTGGGTTTCACTGTTATATTTGGAGTAGGTGCGAAGTTGGGTAAGTTAAGCTAGAGTAATACATACATTATTAATTATTGAGACAAATTACAATAAGAAACTTTAAAACTCCGTGAAGATACAAAATGTAAATTTTACAAAATTATATTAGAGCGTTAAAGACTCTTCGCCTCAAATCTGATTTAGTGGATAACAAAACAATGGCAATTCCTTAATTCATTTAACACGATTTAAAGCTTACTTCCGCAGTGTTTAGCAGCTTTTCATGACAAGAATTAGTCACAGATGTTTGTTAGATTTTTACAATCGTCGAGAGGCATGGCACTAAGAAACAAACATAGATAGATGTGAAGCCACAACGCCGACTTCATTCTCCATTTCCCTACATCGTTCTCAGAGCCTGGAATATAAAAAAATAGATCCCTTTTAAACGAGCTCAAGTTCAAGCTACTGTTAACCATATATATGTACATCAGCTGCATCTCTTTAGTAAACTAAGGGCGCTGCTTGTTTATGACATTTTGATTGGCAAATCTTCTCTACTTAGCTGGATTTTCTTCACAACAAGTAATTGCAGAGATATTTCAATGAACTTATGATAAATATCATAATGATAGCTTGAGTCAAAAATTTAAGAACTACAGCTACAGCAGACGAATTTCTGTTAATATCCTGTGGTTGCTTAAATTTCTAGAAAACAAAAACGTAAGCAAAGGCTGCAGTCCGCTTGGGACGAATAGGAAGATACCCTTTATGCCCCAAGGTAAAGGACCTTAAGAACATTATGAATGAAATTTAATTTTTGAATATTTAATGGAATTTCTATAAAATTAGATTTGACGCCCACAAAAAGTTTGAGTGGCGAAAAACTTTATACGATAAACTTGTGAAGGAAATCGGGTCCTACAAATTTTGTTAATCTTCTACCCCTTTATCGCTTTAACTTTTGCTTTAAAACAGCTCAACAGCTTCCCAGCTCAAATTTAAACGCCTCAAAACTTGATGCAGACGGACGGATGGACATTGGAAAATCGTCTTATGCTACGTTTCCACCGAGCACTAAACCGAGATTAATATTAATCTGCCCTTAATCTACTTTAAATCTTAAGATTTACCATACAAATTTACCATTTAATCTGTTAAACACAAGATTAAAAAATAGTCGTGAAAGAAACTGGGTTTGCATTGAGAATTGAGAGCGAGAAGCAATTTGATAACCAGATATTGGACATTTTGTGCGCAAATTTTAGAGCCAGAGAGCGGGTTGAGAGAAAACCCCTTGCCATACTTCTTCCGAAATGATGCTGGAGGGTCAGTTACCGTTAAAGGAGACCGGTATAGAGCCATGATAACCGACTATTTTGTTCCCGAATTGGATGGCATGAATGTGGATGAGATGTGGTTCCAACAAGACGGCGCTACATGCCACACAGCGCACGTCACAATCGATTTATTGAAGGAAACATTCGATGAGCGCATATTTTCGCGGAATGGACCTGTCAATTGGCCACCGAAATCGTGTGATTTGACACCATTGGATTATTTTCTTTGGGGATATGTGAAGTCGCTCGCCTACGCCAACAAACCAGAAACGTTAGGGGACTTGGAAGCCAACGTTCGTGGCGCAATTGCCGACATACAGCCCCAAATGCTTGAAAAAGTGGTTGAAAATTGGACCTCTAGACTTGTCTTTATTCTAACCAACAGCGGCCACATAAATCGCATAAAATTATCCTTCCAATAAAGCCAAATTGATGGACATTAAACGATTTTATTTTGTTTTATTTCAATTCGAAGTTCTATACCTCTAAAAAAAAACACCTTTTACATGTAGGATCGGGCGGAACAAACGTGATATCACATTAAGAAATTAGTATTAAACGAAAGGAAGATACAGTTTACTTAACGAACGAACGCACACGGTACAGACAAACAAATAGCGATTACGAACACAGAGATTTTCCCGCCACGATCCCGTCGACCATCAGCAGCCAAGCCGATAAGTTCAGAGTCCACATTCTTTTTAAGAAACCCATTATTAAGTATCTTTGAAATAATATAAAAATGAACTAAAAAGAAGTGTTTTAACATGAATGGTCATCAAACCTAAGGTAATATCCTACAGGAGTCTACGACGAGTATTAAAGAGTGTTACAAGCTGTAAACCTACCCTTAGGCTAGGGTACAACCAGCTTAAAGCTAGCTAAAGTTATCACACAGAAAGTGCCTCAGAGGAGAATCACACCTTGTTCGGATTGAAAAGATACGTTTCGTTGTATTTCACATATTTGTTCTGAGAACGCTGAGAGCAATTTTAATGAAACACACAAAATTCAAATAAAATCCTTTCTATCCTCATCCAATTGCATTCGCATTTCAGTTAATTGCCAACCATTTTTTGGATACGTTGTAAAACTAATCAAATTTAAACATTAGTTAAACACATTGAATAGTAATTAAAAAAAACAAACTCCAATGAAAGTTATTGAAAATTACTCAACTATCTCACAGAGCATACCTATACCTATACCCATCTAGAATGGGAGACGTGAACAGGTGTGCCAACTTTGCATTGCATTCAACTCAGCAGGAAATGCTTTCACCATTGGCATTGTTCTATAATCGAACAATGCATTTCTGTTTGAATTGAATAGAGCAGAGCAGTAGGTACTACCACCACCTACTACCTGTACGCTCACAATTAATTTGGCAAAAGGATTGCGCTTATTTCCCCGAAGGGAGTAATTACTCGAATTTCGTTGGTGTATTCTCTTCTGATCGAACTGAAAATTAATGGTATTCCTGCGCTCTAGGAGGATTCAAAAACTTTCCAATAAAATGATTAAATTATCGAATTTGAGAAATTTTCCACTGAGTTGCGGGTATTGAAGCTAAAAAAAAACACTCCAAATGGATTTCTAATTTAAAGATTTGCAATACTTAAGTAAGCCACATATGGGTATTTATATAGTTGAGAGATGTTTAAAGCTTTCCCCGCTGATAGGGTGAGCAAAATTGTTGTTTTTAAACAGTCGAACCGGAAGGCTATTTTCGTCTTCGATTCTTTCATTCTATCTAGACGATGACTGTCCTGGACAAATGCTGGAAATGTGGCTAAGTGTTCTTCTTCAAATCACTGCGCATTGATAACTTGGTTAAAGTTCCCCGATAAACCAAACATTGGTTTCTCTTCCTTATTATTGTACCGCGGTCCAAGTGGAAATCAAAGAAGTGTGCCCTGGGAGTTGTAGGGCAGGTGAACCCGCCAAATTTCGAAACCCTTTCTTTGATAAACCTCTCTAAGGACTTGATATCTCTAAGCAAGCAGACAGAATCACTACAGAAGGTGTTGTTACTGGAGACTGAATACCGGAGACCTAAAATAATTACCTTTCTCCAGATAAAGTAGAAAATGTGACTCACTAATTCAATTTGAGGTCTGATAAAGGAATCTTCTTCAAGTCGCCCAAGCTTCCATTCAATATAAACGGTGTTCCATGATGCAGTATTCGAGCGGTGGGTTTTGGTTTCCGTCAAAAGAAACTAGGGTCTTTCTTACTATCGAGAACCACCTGACTACGGGTTATGGCGTAATTGCTAATGTTTTTATAAGCTGCAGCCAAGGTCATTGTATCGAGCTTGCTGACATCGTCAATAAAGCTCTATTTTGTATTGAAGGCAGGTACGACCTGCTCATAAGCCAGCTGTTAGTTCAAATTAGAACCACATCCAGCAATCTGGTCGGTAGTGTCCTTACCTACTGTAAGTGATGGCAGATGTCCCTAAGGATAGGGATTAGGATTTCCTAAACACAAATGATATTGCTGGTAGTTCCGTCGCTAGGATAATTTTGGGAACTATCTTCATATCGTACATTTTAGCTTGTAAGAAACTCTGTGGTTCCTTTCTCCATCTGCGAACTATCAGTAAAGATAGTTAAGCCTTTGATGACAATGTAGGGAGATTTCCAGTCCTGGCAGTCGAGTATTAACAGTTTGTATTATTTGTCAAGGTCAGTCTTGGTTTTTTTTCATAGCCGGTAAGTGGCATAAATCCTTTCTGATCAAAGGTGCAAAGCAAGCACGAATGTCCGGAAGACCTAAGTAGCTATGCAAATTTTGTTTCTCTGTCAGTTTGAGGGTACCTTTGGCTATTACATTTTTCGTGAAGAGTTCAATGGGTTGTCTGTTCAACAGAGTTTCCAAACGTAGTTGGAATTCTGTGTGGATTTTATTGAACCACTTTAACTTAAACAAGAATTACTTTACACAATGTACAGATTCATAAAATAGATAGATAGGCTCTTACCAAACAAACTAATCATAGTCAAGAATGGGTCTCACAATTGTGGTGTGCATTCTCTTATAAGACTTAAACTTAAGTCCCACTCCCTAAATGAATTTGGATGATATATATGTCTTACTAAAGTTCGTTTAATAAACGTTTTTACATAGTGACGGTGAATTCAAAATAAGTGTACACGTGTTTTGGGACATTTTGATTTTCTCTTAGGGGGTTACATAGGTTTTACAGCTTCAAAAAATCGATTTTTTTATTGTCTTATTAATTTCTACAGCATCTCCTAAATTTTCAAGTCATTCCGAATAAAAGTTTCGGAGATACAGCCTTGGGAAGGTGCGCAATCAATTGAATCACCAGGTTTATTTGAGGTTATCCAGAATTTAAACGCGTTTTTCTCGAAACTGTTTTTTCAAAGTCGGTTGTCAAAAGTTCTCGAAAAACACTCAACCAATCTTGATGAAATTTTACACAGGTCTTCGAGATACAATTCACGAAGGACTTGGAAGAAGGATTTCTGTTTTTTTTTCAATCACAACTAAAAAAACAAAAATGTTGAGCATTTTTTTGTAAAAAGGTCTGCCAAAAATACAATTTTTTTTCCCCTTCGTCCAAATTCTAGTTTACGGTCTTACCTAAAACACGATTTTTTTTTTGTCACTTCTGATGATCCAGTCACGAGTTCTACTGTCAACGCGGACGCACCTTTTTTCCGAGGGGTCACTGGAAATTATGTCACAATGGCGGATTTTTTAATATTTTCCTTTGAAAATTTCAAATGTATATCTTTAGGACAGTGAAAAGTTTGAGTAAAAAATTTTATTTTTTTATATAAAAAAAAAAATTGTTGAAAATATACATCTTTTTTCCCGAAAAAACCCATGTAACCCCTTAATTTACCAATTAATTTAAAATTTTCCAACGAACATTTTTAAACGATGTGTCTTTTTGGGGCGTTATGACCCTTCGTGATTTAGACTTTATGCCTTTACTCAATAAAATCTTAAAAATATATTGTTACACCATATTTGTTGCCAATCCAATAGACGGAACTATTTTTGTCACAATTGCATGTAGTTTAGAGAATTATTTTAAATGTTTTCTTCAGTGAGACCTTCGTTAGCTTTTTTTTGTTTGACCTATGTTAGACCTATTTTATTTTTGACCGCAAGAAGACTATCACTATATTTACCTTATGACAGGGGTGGAGATTCAAGCCTAAAAGCGATGTTGCGAGGACCACTCCTGCACTTTTTGTTAAGCCTTAAATGTGGGTATTGGCTTTGACTCATGATCATCTTTAAGATTCGTATTTTTTTAAGGTGAGCCGGAATAAATTGATGACCTATGACTTCCAATGTTATCAGAGATAATTATTTCCAGAGACTTTAACATAGATCTTGATACTTGGTCTTGATACTTGCCGATACTTTGGGGAACCTTGATCCATTTCATTAATAGTGAAAAGCTGCAGCAAAAGTCTTATTCTATTCATAATGTTCTTCATGGGCTTACGTTGAATAGAGCGCGGGGTTCAAAAGTAGCAGCTGAAGGAAAGAGGATTGTTCTTAGAATTAACAATCGTGTGAAAACGAAAAATGTTTCTCTTCTACATAGCAACTGCCGTGTCTACTTCAGTTGTACATAGATTGAACGTCAGCGAAGAAAGCTCTTTTTATTTCTAACTTTCTCGTAAACATTAGCAGTGGCGGTGCGTCATAAGGACATTTTAGACACTGTCTACCTAAAAATAAAAACTAAAAAAATTAAAATAAAAACTAACAAAACTTTTTCATTTTAAAAGCAAACAAAGTTGTTTTGGTTATTTCAGAGCTCTTTCTTTTCTGCTCTTTCACTCCTTGAAAGTTATTCGTTTATGCCTTTAGAGGTCTTCCATGGGATGACCCGTATAACCGTTCCCCTCCTACAGTCAACGTATCAAACTTCTTCAAGTGTAACCCCTCTCTCACCATAGACTGAATAGTGATATAGTTTTCTTTAGCAATTTGATCACATAGATGCCCCTAATCTGTTGTCTTTTATTGCATTAAACATACCCCGATCCAGAACATCGGCAACCACTCCTCTTATACACATCGGTTGTTTGGTGGAAGTAAATGTGTTACAGCTTCTTTTGCCAAACTCCAAAGAACGGCTTGTCTCTGGTGCACAGGCGCCTTCCCTAGCACCCCGAGCACAACCTAGTCCGGGGAGAAGAAACAATGCTCGATGACTTGACTATCAGCTCTATTATTAAACGCTTTATAAATTTAAGACAAAATATTCGCTGAAGGAAGCCAAGACGTTTCTTAGCGTTCCGGACTTTATTTTAGTGTAACTGTGTCACTTCAACCTAAACTTATAATTTAATCCTATTTGGATGAGTCTTTGCGTTCTCTAATTAAGTTGCTCAAATATAGAACTTCACCCACTAGAAGTCGTTCCCTTTATGTAATTTAACAATTCCTTTTCTCTCTCTCTCTCTCTCTCTCTCTAATCTCAAAAAGAAAAGGAACTTATATTTTTTATCTAGCTAAATGCGTATCTGTGTCGAATTAAATTAACCCTTATCCACAGTACTTCAGCAGACTAAGTCCCAATTTCCCCACAAAAGACCTTTGGAATACTAAAACTATACGCATAGATATTTTTGGATGCCGTTTCACTGAAAGAGTTATGCGTGTGTGTGTGTGACAAAAGGAAAAAAAATATACTTTGGGGCGACGCCATTTTTTTTTGTACTCGTCCAAAAGAACTAAAAAAAAAAAACTTAAGTATTCAATTATTATGCGAGATATGTTTCAAGAGACAAATCGACATTTTTGTTCATTCCTTTGCTCACTGTCACTGTCGCCATCACATTGTATTTTAGATTTAGCATTCGCTTATCAAAAAAAAAAAAAAGAACCATACAAATCCTTGCGTCATTATCATTCTCATGGAATCTTTCATGTGCCTTTTTCTTCTTTTTTTTCTGTCTATTTGTTCCGTCTACATATCCCCCAGCCATAAGAATGTATAGCGATGTCACCTCAATCCCACTTTCTCCTTTTTCCAAACCAATCCTTTGCAAAAAGCTGTGTATGTGCAGATTAACAATTCAAAGGAGATTTTCACTCGTTAATAGTTTTCTTCGAGTTCGTCCTTTAAATGTCAAATGTGGAGATTTCATCCCCGTCTAAGTGTTTGGCTGATTTCTGCTTTCTTTGTTTTGCTATCTCAATATACGGACTTGTTCTCATGACAAGCGTGAAGAAGAAGAAGAAGAAAATGATGATGGCAGAAGATGAAAAGTCTGTTACGCACGAAAAACTCTCACCACACGTACGTAAAGAATTATTCAATGAAAATTCATTTAAATTTTTATGAACTCCTCTTGGTGTGGCGTGTCGTGGCGTGGCGTGTCGTGGCGGTTTGTGTTGATTTGAAGATTCGCATTTTTAGCCTACAGTGGGTGTTGGTGTCGGTATGTGTAGTCGTTTCAGAGACAAAGGCGACATTATGACGGCGAAAGCGAGAATATTTCGAATTCAGGATTCCAGATTCATGATGTGTGCCTATGGTGTGCCTGTGCATGTTCTTCTGTGCGAAAGTATTATGTTCATATTAACAATAATAATTTAGAGACATCTTTGTACGAGTACTTACTTGTATGGCATCGGATTTTGTTATATAGATATTTATGTTTTTTCTTCTGCACAAAGAGAAAGAGAGAGAGAGAGAGCATTCGAAGCCCGTCTATGACTGTCATTAAGCATCTTGTTTATGTCCATGGAGTGTTCTTTGTGGTATTTGCTCGCTCTTCTTTACCATAGAAAAGTGATAAATTTTAGTTCTCATAAATGACAGTGTTACAGTGATAGGAGGAAATTGCAAATACACCCACACATTGCTGTATATATAGTTATATGGCAGCGACACATATTTAATTTAAAAGCATCGTTATTCAATACGAGTGTGGTGGTGTATGCGAATTGGCAACAATTTATTTTCGAATAAATGGTCCGGATGAGACTTTCGCAATGTGAAGATAGTGTAAGCTTTAAATGAGCGGTAACGGAGATAAACCCCAGCAAATGTGTGATTTTAAATGGAAGTCTTTTATTTGGGTCACTTGATTTCTTTGATTCCATCCAGCGCGACAAGCGTACTTTCATTCAAATTTCAAAATAGCAACTAAATTTGATATTGCCATCTGTCAGATAGTAATCGGTTTAGTCTAAGCAATGCGACGAAGATCACGTGAGTTAAACCTGCTGCGGAAATAGAGTTTAAAGAAGGGGAAGAACTTAAATCGATGCTCCTCCTAAAACTTCAAGAACCCATTTTAAATTGAAAAGTACAAAATACGGAATCTTTAAAAAATATCCGCAAAACCTGTTCGAAAAAGTGTCAAGTTATAGATTCGATTCCCAAACAAAAATAACAAGGGGCACGGTAGTGCCTAGCCAAGTTCTTTAGCATCTTTGGCACTACAGCCTTATTTACACAAACCAACTTAGGCCATTTTGACCCCCCCTCTAACTCCGCTTACAACAAAGCTAGAGACATAACATTTTCAGGATTTATTGGGACGCACAGCAGCATGCTCCATACCAAATGTTTATTATTAGCGGTTCCTGAGTTATAAGGCCCCAAATTAGCAAAAACCGTAACCACTGACTCAATGACATATCATCAAAACTATGGAGCACTTCCAGTCATCGTAGAACCTTGAAATTTCGCACAGTAATAGGGTTTGTGGAGAAACCCCAAGGAACAATTTTCGTGATTTTCCATCCAGGGGGCGTGACAGACGCCCACTTCTCTAAACACAGCCCCCAAAAGACCTATAATTATTATTTTTTACATGAGTGTTGGATTCTAAGAACAAATACGGGAAAAAATTAAATATTGTTTATTTTCCATTTAGGGGCCGTGCTAGCCACCCCTTTTCTTTAACTTTGCACCCAAACTACTTAGAGCTATGAGATTATACTTGGAGGAAGGATTTGAAGAACAGAGACAAACTTTGCGTATATTCCAAAAAAAGAGGCGTGGCAACCGCCCTTATATCGAACTCATTCTATAGTTTTGAAATCTTACATGTCGGTAATTCTTTTAAAGGCAAGCAAGGAAAGTTAAAAAAACAAATTGTATTTTCCTCGAAAGAGGGCGTTTACGTTCGGTCGAAATCCCTGCAATTTTAAAATTTTACAAAATTTCCATGGATAAAAAAATCTTTGCAAAAAGTATTGAAATCCCACCAAAAACATAAATGTTAAAGAATAGCCAAGTTCTTTTATATAAAAATCTCTTTTGCCTTACTAGTCAGCCGCAAAAAGTACTGAGATCTAAAAAAGAACGCCAAGTTTGTATTGTAATTATTAAAAATTTCACAAATAACAGGTGGCGCAAAAGTAATCCTCCTATCAGAAAATGCTATAAATTTTGCGATTGGCCCCTAATGTCAGTTCTGTTTTGACATTTGTGTGGTAAACACATGCGAAATACACGTTAATAAACAATGTTACGCTATACTGCTCCAGAACGCGGAATATTGGTGACTATTTATTTGAGCAATAATCGGTCGGTGACTTTGGCACAACGTGAATTTCGTCGCAGATTTCCTAGCCGTCCAACGCCTACTGGTGAAACACTGCGACGTTTAGCCGCTCGCCTCGAAGAGACTGGCACAACACGAGATGCTGCCAGTCGTGGCAGACCCCGGAGTAGCCGTTCTGCAGAGAATATTGCTGCTGTAGCCGAAGATGTCATGGAAGCGCCGTCGACATCGACAAGACGACGTGCCACGCAAATGGGTATCAGTCGACGGTCTTTACAGCGAATTTTGGTACAAGATTTGAAGATGTCTGTAAAGATTTCTGAAACCGATAAACTTAAAATTGAACATGAATTTATAAACTTTTGTAGAAAATCTTTAAAATATATTGAAAGCAAATTTAGATTTGATACAGAAAAGGACCGGACACCGCTTTCACTCACACAAAACGTTTTTCCTAATTTCTCTGTATATGTTGATATATGCGAGACTTTGAATATTAAAGTTGATGTTGACTTATTGCATGAAGAAATAATTCCATTAAGAAACAATTTTGAACAGATTATAAAACAAGATTCATGGAAAGTTTTGACAAAAAGTGTAGATAAATGGGTGTTTTTACTTTCTAAAATTGAAGAAAAAAAAAATATTTTTAAAGTCATGGGTTTTATTTTAAGCATTCCTACTTCATCGGCATTTTGCGAAAGAGTTTTTTCGGTGATGAATATAAAATGGCGGGATGAAAGAAATAGAGCAAACATTGAACTTATACCGGGTGATTTTTTAAGAGGTTTAGAACTTTTTTTAAAAAAAAAACACAAAAAATTCGAAAAAATGAATGAAATATTTATTTGAATCGATAGTTTGAACCTTGCAATTTAATGTTTAAAGATAATTTCATGCAAATGTTGACCGCGGCTGCGTCTCAGGTAGTCAAATTTTGTCATACTCTTTCACACATATCGGCCGGTATCTCACGAATGAATGCATGGATGTTGGCTTCCAGTGCGTCAATCGAAGCGGGCTTGTCCCTATACACATTAGCCTTGGCATACCCCCACAAAAAATAATCTAATGGTGTCAAATCGCACGATCTAGGCGGCCAATTGACCGGCCCGAAACGTGAAATTAACTGTTCACCAAACTCGCCTCGCAATTGCGCCATTGTTTCGCGTGCTGTGTGGCATGTGGCACCGTCTTGTTGAAACCACATATCATGCAAGTCAAGAACTTCCATTTCGGGCAAAAAAAGTTTGTTATCATCGCTCGGTAGCGTTCACCATTGATAGTAACGCTGCGATTCGCATCATCTTTGAAGAAATATGGCCCAATAATGCCGCATTGGTAGCTGTTGCAATGCTTCTGGCTGATCATCACTCCAAATGCGGCAATTTTGCTTATTTACGTACCCATTCAACCAAAAATGAGCCTCATCGCTGAACACAATTTTTCGATAAAAAAGCGGATCCTCGGCCAGCTTTCCAAGAGCCCATTCACCAAAAATTCGGCGTTGTGGTAGGTCGGCTGGCTTTAGTTCTTGCACCAGCTAGATGTATCTTAAAAGGCTTTACGCCCAAATCCTTCCGCAAAATTTTCCACGTAGTGCTGTAACAAAGGCCTAACTGCTGGGAACGGCGCCGAATCGACATTTCGCGGTCTTCTGTCACACTAGCTGATACGGCCGCAATATTTTCTTCAATACGCACAGTACGTAAACGTGTTGGTGGTTTAATGTCCAACAAAGTAAATTTGGTGCGAAATTTGGTCACAATTTCGACAGAAGGTCGAGAATGCCGATCATAAAATGGAAGCAGCGCGCGATGAACATTTCGAACCGAGCACGAATTTTGATAGTAAAATTCAATAATTTGCAAGCGTTGTTCATTTGTAAGACGATCCATGGTTAAATTGCAAACCAAACTGAAGCTGTTTGACAATGACACAATGTACTAAACACACGTCAGCTGTCAAAACCAGTGTTGCCAAAACCAAACCAGCTAAAAAATCACCCTTTAGTTACCATAAATAATACAAAACCCTGTATCGAATACTTTGATTCAATTAAAAATGACAAGAAATTACTTTTCACTGTTAAAAGTAAAAAAAAAAAAATACAAATTTATTAAGTAGTGGATAGATAAACCTAGTTTTGTTTTCCAAAAATATTTTTTATTGCAACGTTATCTAAATTGTGATATCTTACTCGAAGACTGTTACCTTAATCTCATTTTAATCTTAATCATTTTTTGTTTTTTTTTTTATAATATATGTTTTGTTTTATGACAACGAATGAATTATATTAGGTACTTCTTTTATATTAAATTGTTACTTTTTTAGTATAATATTGAATAAATGTATCTGTACAAAAAAAAAAGATTTAATTTATTTTTAATACTAAGCTTTTCGTATTTTTTTAAGAAAACAAAAGACATAATCATTTCATTTTTGTTTTATTTGAAAAAATTTCGTCCTCCTTTCGTTTCGAGTAAAGTTGGGAACCCTAGTCTGTAAGCTGTAAGCTGTCAGGAGCCATTTCGTGGGGTCTGTGCTTACTTAGACAAATTCGTCGAATTCCAATTCTATCTACAATGTATTCAGTTACGCACTAAATAAAATGTCTAGTGCATATTTACAAATCTTATTATTAGTAAGTGAGTCCATTTTTCCTAAAAATAAAAACAAAATAGTCGTTTCCCTAGAACAACCATTTTCCAAACGATCCATCTCTAATTACTAAACCGAAAGAGAAAACGCCAAACAAAATATTAGAATACTTAAATTGAAACGACTTTTTGTAAAAAAAAATGTTTCCTTATCTACCACCGGATCCCTTTGCATTTTTAATTGACTCAGTGATTGTGCAGTAATGGAGCAAAGCCTGTAATGACTTCGTCGTCGTCGTCACCGTCGTTCTCGTTGCTGTCCCTCGACGGACCGAATTAATAATTATTGTATTTCGCCCTTTTAATTTCAACAATTCATCAGGGGCAGACCCGAAGACAAATTGCCATTACGAACACGCGAATCGTCGTTGTCGTCGTCGCGGTCCGTCCTTCGTTCGCTCCATTCCATTGAGGACATTACATTTTTCAGCCAAGGTCAGCAGGCTACAATTCACCAAGGGCGGCAGATTATAAACGGTAGACTTGGCTAATTACACGGTTAAATGAAAAAAAGGGAAACATCGAACCAAATGAACAGAGTCAAGTCCAGCCATTGGCAGTTTTGTTTAATTAATCTTCGCTTTGTAATGTAATTGAATATTTTTTTGTTTTGTTTCCTCCCAAGGCGGAGATGTTAAATGTTAATTGCTTCGCGCTCTCCCTCTCTCTCTCTCACTCTTGTTTTGTCTCTATCTTTTTCTATCTGTCTTATTTGTCGCTTTTTTAAATGGTATTCATCGGAATGATAGTCTCTGTAATTTATTGATTTTACGAGGAAATTTATTGCTTTATCAAAGACACCCAATATACGGCTCAGTTACATTTGGTATTTTTTTTTTTTTTTTTTTTGAGTAATTAAATTCATGTCGAAATGTCATTGGCGAAATATATCTATAGAGATATGTAATTAAACGCTTGAAATGGAGGAAAAGTTTGGTCATCTGTGAGAGGGAGTTTTCCAGTTGTAATTTTGTCACCCGATGTAATTAGTCGTAAGCAAATTTATAGAATCCTGACAGGAGAGTCTTTTTTTATTTGTTAGCTTTTATAATTTCGCGACCTTTAATGTAGCTAAGTTAGTATTTTGAAAAGCTTATTGCAACTATATCTTAGTTCAAGTATCTATATTTGGAAACAATATTTAGATCGTCCCAATGCAACCTTCCAGTGAATCGTGGTTTTTTCAAGGTCCTAAATACTTTCGACCTCACTTTGATTTTAGGTGGAAGATGTTTTCGTAGAAGATGAGGCAATTCACTTCTGGGATAAAGGGGCGGGTGGTAGTTTTTTTTTTTTTTTTTTGTCGGAGGTTGCTACTATCCGATGGAGCTCAGACACAACCACAGGTCCATTGTACTACCATTCAGACACCTTACATTAATGTTCTTAGTTTTCTCGGCTTTTGAAGCAAAACGAGAAGGAGCTTCAGTGATAAAGAGCTTAGATGTTCGACACTCACCACGTCAGCCCCGATGATCCGCCACCTTATGCGAGAATAGGCCGGACAACTGCAGAAAAAGTGTTCTGCTGTGTCATCCTCCTCACCGCAAGCAGGTAGTGGTGTCGCTAAAACCCAACACATTTAAGTGTTTAGCAAAAGCTTGGTGGCCCGAAAGAACGCCTACAAGCAGCCTAGAGTCGATTCTCCTCAGAGATAGAGAAAAAGATGCTGACCTTTTGCAAATCTCCGGGCGCAGTAGTTTGGTTTGTCTACATCGCGCCACTGAATCTTGTGTTCACGAGAACCTCAAGCATCAGTGGAAGACATGACTAAAGATGCAGGCAGACCCAAAACAGGTTCGGGTCCTGAGAAAACTTCTTCTGAACCTTGCCTAGCAAGCTCATCCAAAATCTGATTTCCCTGGATGCCAGTGTGACCTGGTGAAAGCTTGAGTTCTAGCACTAACTTGGACGAGGTAAGAGGGTTTAGAAGCGCTTTTAATGCAGCTTGGCTATCACTGCAGATGTAAATGCATCTAGCCCTCCACCTGTTGTTCACAATATAGCGCATAGCCATTAGGATGGCAATAATCTCCGCTTGGAAAACAGATGCGTGTTAACCCAAGGGGTTGCAAAGTCGTATATCATCGCGTTCCACAAAGACTCCATCACCAGACCCCTGTCGGGTTTTGGAGCCATCTGTGAAAATATGATGGCATTCAATCCATGGTTCAGAGTCTGACCGAAGCCATTCCGTTACCTGTGGAAAGTTGACGTGGTAGTTTTTTCGCAGAAGGATTTCTGGTGTCATTGCATCAGACGGCATATCCATAAGACAGGGGTCAAAGGATAATTCTCGAGCAAGTTCTTCAAAATTCCAGTGCGCATGGTACCAAAAACCACCTCTCTTTAAGCGAAAGATGGTTTTTAGCGTACATCCCATGATATATAAGTCAAGGGGAGGAAGATTCATCAAAGCATCTAGTGCAGAGCCCGGCGTGCTAGGGAAGGCCCCTGTGCAGCCGAGACATGCCGTTCTTTGGAATTTGGCAATAGAAGCGGTAACACGTTTCCGCGAAAGCCTGTTCCACCAAACAACTGATGCGTATGAGAGTAGCGGTCTAATCATGGCCGTATAGATCCAAAGGACCCGTTTTGGAGACAAGCCCCATGTCTTACCAAAAGCGCCTTTGCACTGCCAGAAAGTCGACAGCGCTTTATCGGTTTTCGATTCGACATGTTTGGACCATAGAAGGTTTTTATCAAGGATTACACCCAGATATTTGACTTCATCGATATAGGGATGGTGACACCTTTAAGCACGAGATGGGACAGACCAGTGACGATTCTCCTTCTCGTAAAGAGAACAGCCTTGGTTTTAAGAGCATTCACTGAAAGCCCATTACTAGTGCAGCAGACATCGATCAAATCCAGGGAACTCTGCGCTTGAGAGCAGACAGCTCCTAGATTTGAACCGACAGAAAGAACGGCGACATCATTCGTATAAGCTTGAGTGTAGTTTCCAGGAAAATTGAGAGCCGTAAGCAGAGAGTCTACCACCATACGCCATAGGAGGGTGGACAGAACACCACCTTGAGGGCAGCCCCTATTTACCCCTGTTATGACGAACTTGCAACAATCTGCACCCGCTACCAACGTCCTATACATTAGCATTGCTTTAATCCACAACGCCAAAGTTTCATCTACACCATGCTGTCTGGCTGGGTACTTTCCCTAGACACCTAAATAAGTCTACCATTTCGTTTACCCAGTCCCGGCAGTGTCTTTCAGGCGGCCGTCATGGCTATAAAAGAAGTCTTGTCTTGGCTTAAAAGAAACGTCAGTGATATACGTATCTTCTCGGACAGCCAAGTTCCATTGAAATCGCTGTAAGTTTCGAAAAACTCTAGAACTCAAAAAAATTTTTCAAATAAATCATCTCATATCGAAGCAAGTCAATATTTACTTTTGTTTGGTGCCGGGGCTATTTGTGGAAACTTAAAGGTCAATGTTCTTCTCAAACTTTAAATGACACTGCCTATTTAACCCGATAAGGGTTCTGTAGGCATTCCGATAGCTACATGCAAAGTAACATACTACGGGTTTAGGGCCTTATGGACCTACTGTCATGGCCCACATTGGCTTGTTTCCTTCTTATAATTAACCAACGCCTTTTGGCCATTAAGCTGTAAGGATTGGAAGGAGAGACATCCAAAAGTTCTTCAATATCTGTAAAGTCACCCCCAATCCTAGATAAAATCAAACTCGATAGTGGTTCTCTTGAGATTGTTTTCTTGAGATTTAGTCATTGCACTGCAAGGCTTTTCAGAAGATTATGGCCAGTGATGGCGCTTACCAACGTAGACAGAGATACTCTGAGAAAAGTAGAGTGACTTTGACTTTGGTCATATGTCACTTGTAGTCAATGTCCTTCAGCGAGTATTACCCTTCATTCCGGCTTAACATGTTATTATGGTGCCTTGATCGTTGCCCAAATGTATATGTGCCCAGAAACCAAGCAGTCATTTGTCTTGTGCTGCTTTGAGTTTTAGTTGACAGGGGCAAAGTAGCTTGGACTTGATCAGCGAGCTTAAAATAGCTGTGAAGGTTCAGTTCGTCTGAGAATGGTCAAGCACCTGCTTCACAGTCCCTCTGTGTAGATTGATATCGATTTGCTTTTCATGTCTTAATTCGTATTTTTATTTCCCGGTTAATTGCGTTCAAAATTATGCCAACTAACAATTTCATATAGAACTTTTCCCGCTTAGGTGCGTTCCCCGGTTAATTGCATTGGCATTCTGTCAAAAATAGATTCGTTGTGCCCTATTAAATGACTCAATAAGTGGGTGCACACCAATTTACGTTGAGGGAAGGACTCATTCGCGTGTATGAGACGAAGATACTTAAATATATGAGACGATTTTTGGACTTGCGGGCGCCCACGATTGGATTTTTCCAAAAGGAAAATGAAAATAGATAAGAGTGTATTAAGTAGTTTTTCTTTCTTTTGTCCTGGATTTCAATGCCGCTGTTGTCACTATCACCACTTATATTTTGTTATGTAGAATTTTATAGTAACGTGTTATATCCACTTAACACTTTATCATAGCTTCTGTTGCACATTTATTATTGTTAGCCGTATTTATCCTAAATTAATTTCATTTTCTACTTTCGCAGGATACTTTTTGCAACTACCCAGCAAATGAAATAAAAACGAATTCTTTTACATTTGCAAACTTCTAGAACTGGAGAAGCTTTGTACATTTTTAAGTTCTCCTTAATAATTTTAAGGAGGAATTTACCCTATTAAGCCATACAATACAATTCAATTAGGAAATCTTTAATTTAAGTTATTTCTATAACAACGTAATTCCATTCACCAAATAATTTCAAGTTTAAATTGTATAGTCGAAATCTCTCCAAATAAGTTCAAAAATTTGCAACCAAAAACTACGCAAAACTGTACATAAAACATTTTTTTCTTACGCCAATCCAATTCCTTATTCCTGAAAATCGAATTTTGAAAACGACTCACGAACAATACTCACGCCCGCACACGCGAATTCTTAAACCAGAGAGCGCACGCGAGTAAAAAATGGGACATGAGTTGTTGCGTGCGCACGCGAGCGTACCCTCGTGTTAACTCATTCAAAGCATGAAAAGATTTTTTATCATAAGGATAAGCTACTCCCCGCTTGGAGAGAACGAAAAAGGCATTAAGAACACGATGGAGGACATTTGATTTTATTTTCTCTGAAATCCATTAAAGAATTTGAAAAAACCACCTGTAATCATGAACCAATTGAAGGTGAAGTGCTTTCCTTAACAACTTCATCTGTGATCAGTTTGATCACTACTGCCACCATCAGCTTACGCGTAACCTACCTTTCGTGTAAGTATTTGTTGTTAAGGGTTTTTACTAAGCCGCAACAAAACGGAGTGCCACTGATCACAAAATGGTCTACTGTTCTCCACGTTCATTCAAAGCGAATCATTTCGCCAACTATTTAGGTTGGGTAAGTAAGATTATTTATTATTATTAAGATAGCCTGTCCGCAATTTTCTTCCTGGCTCGTACAACATTTGCATCTATTTAGCTTATTTTTTGGAATAATTTGGTTTGTCCATTTTCCTTTGTTAGCGTTGGTCAATCGGTTTTGCCATTTCCCTATTGTTACTGTCATTTCTTCTTTTCCGATTTCGCTGTTTATCATAAACAAACTTGCTCATAAACATCCGCTTCATGTAGCGAAAATGCCGATTGCCGCATTTCAGCAAATGTAAAGTGAGCGTCATAACAATCGAAGAAGTTGGGAAAGCGGTCAAGAACTCCAAGAAGAGAAAAGCGGTTGGGCCGGATGAGATGCCCAGTGAGTTCTGGAAAAAGATGGCAGACATCGGGCTCAGATGGCTCATGATTCTTATCTCCAAACTCATGAGAGGTGATCCAATGCCCAACCAGTCGAGGGAAAGTTATCTTCTTCCTTTGCAGAAAAGAAAGGGAGATACGTGAAACTGTGTTGATCAAGTTGGTGTCACATACCACGAATATTGTCGAGCGGGTATAAGATTGCCGCCTACGACAAATAATACGGCTGTCTGACGACCAGAGCGGGTTTGTCGCAGGTAAATCAATCACAGATGCAATCCAATCATAATAGAAAAGCATCGTGATTCCTTAAAGGATCTGCATATGATTCTGGTTGATTTTGAAGAAGCATTCGATAGACAACCAAGAGATCTGATGTGGGTAGCGCTAAGAGAACGAGGAGTTCCTGACACCTACGTATAAATGATCATAGACATGAACGCGGGAACGGAGACAAAAGTCAGATGTACCGCAGGAGTCACCGATGAATTTTCAATTAAAGTTGGTGTTCACCAGGAAAGTATCTTAAGTTGTTTTATTACGGTCCTAGATTATCTGCTTGAGGGAAGAGTGACGGACCATAAAGTGCATCAGTTATTCTTTGCTGACGATGGAGCCATCATTAGTGATAATCAGACTTCCCTGCAACGAGCACTTGATGTTTGGGAAATTGTTTTAGAAGGGAATGGGTATCGTATTAGCCAAAAAAAGACAGATTATCTGTATTGCCCATTCTCTGACCCAAGTCAACCCATTGCGGACATTTATTTGAATGGGGTGGTGGTTCCCAAGTTTGAAAAGTTCAAATATCTGGGATCAATGATCAACAGCGAAGCAACAGTTGATGACGACATCAATCATCGTGTAAGTGTTCCCTAAGCTTCAAGGAAGGCTCTACACCGCAGTTGTACGTCCGGCGCTTACATACGGTTCACAATGCTGGACAATGAGTAAAAAGTATGAGGGCAAGTTGACAGCAGCTGAGATGAAGATGCTTCGCATGACAGCAGGAGTAACAGAGCATGATCGAATTAGAAGTTCCAGAATCCGAGGAAGCCTTCGCGTCAAAGAACCCATCTCGAAAAAATTTAGAACGACCGGCTCAGTTGGTAATGTCATGTTCAGAAGGCAGTGGAAATCAACGTTCCATTACAATCGAGTAAGAGAGGCAGGCCTAAAAACTCCTGGATCACACTAATGCAGAAACATCAGCATTTGATTGGCCTCAATGATGATATCTTTTGACCAGTAGGAATGCAGTGAAGTGGGAGGGTTATGATCCCTGTAATTCTGATCATAATCTCGTCGTTAAATGGAGAGAAGTGGGCATGACCATGGGCGTTTTAAGCTTCTTCGCTTAAATTTAAAAGTCTTAAAAGTTCGGATATATTGCTAAATCGTCTTAGCTTTTGATGCTGCTCATAAGTATATTTACTTTTAGGTCTACAATGAATATTACAAACTACGTGTTACGCACCCCATGCGTGTTCTAGTGCTAGGGTGGTACTGGGGCGTATGTGAAATAATTTAATGAACAACAAATCTTCGGTGACGTATGTGGAACAATCGTCAGTTCATAATGCATGAGAATTCAAATTCTTAAATTTAACACTAAACCCGAATATAGAGACAAGTTCGTAAATTAATAATACAAAACCAGATCTGTTTCACTCCATTAGCAACATAATAATAGCAAAAATGCCTTGAGCATGTTTCCAACTGCTGCCAAACTGTATTTCATTCGACTTAATATCGCACGTGATAACTGCTAGCGTTTAAACAATAACAATAAGCTAGCGTCCCAGCTTGGGTGGATATTCGCCTAATGTCCACACGAAAATTGGCCTTTTGTTGTGTGGATGTGCATTTATGTGCATAGTATGCTATACACAGCCAGATGAGATAAGAGCACAGGAGCACAGGAGCACTAATCCAATGTTTACCATAATCTCCATTAATTTGTTTTTATTTCATCATCATAACCATCTTTATCATCAGCATCATTATCGTTGGCCTTTGCAGTATCAGCATCCTTCATCTGCATACACGCACTCACACACACACACACAGTTAGATCTTTAGGCATGTTATTAACATTATCAACTATAATATCCAGGAAGAAGCACACGACTAAGGATATCTACATCCAGCGGACACTGGAGTGTACTTTGCAATTCATCATGAAGAGATTCTCCAACGAGAAGCTATCTCTATGGCTTCTTGGGCTTCTTTCCCTTCCACTTGTTCGTTCATGGCTGGGCAAACAAAATTTTATGAGGGACAACATTCCTCCAGAGATTGCATGTGTCCTTGTGAACGATTTAGTTAGCGGCGCGTCGGTGACAGTAAAGAAGAACGAAATTCGCGGAATAATGCACAACAAAGAGGCCAACAAGAAAACACAACAACAAAGCAAAAAGTAAAGATGTCCTTAAAATGCATGAACCCTTCATGTCATCGCCATGACAGCAACGAGCGACTAAATATATGCACAGCAAACCTCTCCGCTCTGTAAAATGATTATAATAAAATCACAGAAGATATCAGCCAGAGGAGCTCCCTACAAAAGGACACGATTTATATATTGTCTTCCATCTACGTTTCTGTTTTTCAAAAAAGAAAAAAGATTAAGTCTAATTTCATGACTTGTATACGTTTGAGCGGCCGGCCATAACTTGAGCGAGTAACATTTAGGATGTCTCGGTTGGTAAGGGAGTGTCCTTTATGCATGACTATCACATGTGATGCATTAAATTGTTTGATCCCTTTGTTTGTTATTCCTTTTCACTGCTGTTTGAATACGCCAGCATTCTTGAAAATTCCCTCATTGTTAGAGGATCAAGAGCAACGAGCACCAAGGGACTACTATGTGACACATAATGCGCACTTAAGACACGAAGTGCATCATCCATAGCATAAGCTACTTACATGCATCGGGTGACCATTATTATTACCATTATGCATGCATGCATGCAAGTATGTCGGTTCTGTTGGCCCATTATGTTTCATAAATAGAACTTAAATTTTTTTTGTGTACAGAGCGCCGGAGAACGGCAGTATAATAGCAAAAAGGATATCCGCTACTTGCATTCAAAAAAATATTCAAAAAAAAGTTGTTTATGTAAAGAAGGAGTGCGCTTGAGGCGATTATGCTAGTGAAGTGACTACAATGTGGACGATGACAATCGGTCAACAAGAGGGTTTCCTTTTAAAATTATCATTTAAATGCTGAAGGATGAAGGATCAAAGCCGGATGCTGCTTATTCTCGAGCAGAGTATGTATTTGACACAATGTTGGCAAACTGGTTATTTTAATGACAACGACCAGTTGACAGAGGGAAGTATGTTGCCTCTTGTTGGGGATAAAATATTTGACAAAGGGTGAATGGCAAAAGGTAGTGTGTATAAATTTGCGTAGTTCTCGGAGGTGAACTGTAGTCAAAAAGTTTATAAAACCGATGATTGGCGGTGGAGATATCCCCAGAAGTTTCAATACGATTGCTTCTTCCGAGTTTCAGCGGTCCTGCTATTTATTACGGGTGATCCAAGTAGAGATACTTTTTTCAATAGCCTTTTTTGACAGATCACGTGTGAGTCGTGTCATGCTGTCATGTTATTTTTGTTTAGTATTGTGAACAACGTTTACAAATGGCTCAACTTTATTATGAAAATTCACGTTCTGTGAGGAATGTGTTTCGTGCACTTCGCTCAACTTATGGTCAACATAATCGGCCTACTGAACGTACTCCATCACCCATTTTGAGACCCAGCATTCATTATTGGATAATATTCGACCGAATAGACCACGTCCAGCACGCTGTGAAGAAAATATAGCGGCCGTAGCTGAGAGTGTACACGAAGACCGTAGAAAGCGTACAAAATACAGCTTGTGCAACAACTGAAGCCGCTCGACCTTCCCAAGCGACATCGCTTCGCTCTATGGGCTCTTGAAAAGCTCCAAGATGATCCGACGTTTTCGAGGCAAATTTTGTTTGGCTATGAGGACCATTTCATGCTCAATGGGTATGTAAACAAACAAAATTGCCGCATTTGGGACGAAGAGCAACCTGAAGAGATTGAAGAACTGCCTCTTCATCCAGAAAAAAACAACGGTTTGGTGTGGTTTGTGGGCCGGTGGAATCATCGGTGCATATTTCTTTAAAAATTATGCCGGTGCGAACGTAACCGTCAATGGCGACCGTTATCGTGCCATGATAACCGACTATTTGATGCCTGAAATTGAAGCTCGTGATCTCGGCGACATTTGGTTTCAGCAAGACGGCGCCACTTCCCACACATCGCATCAATCAATGGACTTATTGAGAGAACATTTCGGTGAGCACATAATTTCACGTTTTGGGCCGGTCGATTGGCACCAAGATCGTGTGATATCACACACCGTTAGACTTTTTCCTGTGGGGATATGTAAAGTCAAAAGCTTATGCCGACAAACCCGCTTCGATTCAGGCCTTGGAGGAAAACATCACGCGTGTCATTCACCAGTTACCAGTCGAAATGCTCGAACGAGTGATCGAAAATTGGACTCAACGGATGGACCATCTGCGACGTAGCAATGGCCAACATTTGATAGACATAATCTTCAAAAAATAAATGCCAAAGAATGTTCTTTCAAATGATAATAAACATTTTCCATTAAATTTGAATTTTCTGTGTTTTTTTTTCTTTAAAAAAGTAGGGAACCTCGAAATGGATCACCCTTTACCAAGAGGGAATACTAAATTTACGACAATGCGCATTGTGAGTGGACAATGGCCTACATGGTGCGGAAATATCTATCTAAGCTCCACAGGCGAGTGACCCAATTTGATTTTAAAGATAGAGTCACTCTCAGTGAAAATGGCCCACCCTTGGATCACATCACCGCCACCATGTTTTGTGCTAGGTTGGCAAACACAATATTGGTGTTCGGACACCCTTGCACGGTGGTAGTCGGGCGTTTGCCACTCAGATGGTCAAAACATGGTAATGGTCATCGTGTGGCCATAGGAGGGTGAATTTGTCTGTATGTCTTACCTAAGTAGGCCATAACTTCATTATGCAGTTATGATCCATGGTATGTGTTCCTTTAACTTTTTGTTTTAGCTTGAGCATGAATTATTAGAGAAGGAATTTTAAATGTATTCCACCAAGACAACAATCGAACTCATGCGACAGCACTATCGCGATACAGTTAATATCCAAACAATGAGTCAGTGAAATGTTGAAAGTTTAAGTGGGTCGAAAGGCAACTAGTAGAGTAACCAGTTAAGATCAAAGTCACCGCTATTCACCAAACTCTTGAAGTTCCGCGGAACAAAAAATTCGATGGCAGGGTAGTGGGGGGTCTATTTTCGCTCTATTTTAAATTACTGCCCATCGTTACCTTGAATTTAGAGCTATAACTTCTGATCTAGAACAGGCAAAGAAAGGGCTTTGCACATTTTGAAGGGATAATTAAGTTGTGCATACTAACCTAAAATCGAGTTGCTCTATAGTATGGCTTTGCGCAGGAGAGGCATTCCAGAAAAACTCATAGCTATTATCAACGCTACATACGAGGGTGGGAAGTGTCACGTTTTACACAATAGTAAGGTGTTGGAGCCCAACATCCGGAAGTTCTATAAGAAAGCCAAGCACCTGGCTGCTGGCTTTAAGACCGGAACGCAGTCACCGACGCGCAGGGAATAGTAGATGTATTTAAGCAGCATTTCCAGCAGCTGCTAAACGGACAAAATGTAGAGAGAGTGATGGGGCCAGAAGAGAACCCACATCCAGTCAATGAATAACCAGTCCCTCCGCCCAGAATAGAAGAGGTTGGCTAAGCTAATAAAAAGCTAAAGAACAACAAGGCCGCCGGCTCTGATGGTCTACCTGCAGAGCAAATATCATCACCAACAGCTCCATATGTCCAATCTACAAGAAAGGCGATCCTATGTCTTGCAAGAACTATCGAGGCATATCTCTGCTTAATGTCGCCTATAAGATCCTATCCAACGTACTGTGTGAACGTCTCAAACCTTTCTGCAACACACTAATCGGTACGTACCAGTGTGGATTCATGTGTGCCCGGCAGATAAACTGTAGACCAAATCTTTACACTAAGGCAAATCCTGGAAAAGTCCAACGATTTTTAAGTCGAGACACACCACCTCTTCATCGAATTTAAAGCCGCATATGTCAGCATTTATCGTCAGAAACTACATGGCGATGGCCGAATTCGGGATCCCGTCAAAACTGATCCAGATCCAGCAGCTCATCTGAACTCTTTCAAACATGCACCGGATTTCGGCAAGGAGATTCGCTGTCGTGTGATTTCTTCAATCTTGTTCTCGACCAGATAGTGCGCGGGGCAGGTGTCAACACGGAAGGCACTATCTTCAACAGCTCAGTCCAACTGCTGGGGTATGCGGACGATATAGACGATATAGATATCATCGGTCGATCCCAGCGTGCCGTGATAGAGGCTTTCACGGCTATTGAAGAACAGGCGAAACTAGTTGGCCTTGAAACATCACCTCGGGGTAAACATCAACTCCACAAATGACACCTTAGTGGAGATCCGTCGAAGAATTACCCTAGGAAACCGCTGCTACTTCGGATTGGCAAAACAAATGAGTTCAAAACTCCTAACTCGAAGGACAAAGTGCATGCTCTACGGAACCCTTACCCTGCCATTTCTGTTATACGGCGCCGAGTGCTGGACGATAAGCAGGAAAGGAGAGTTAATACTGGGATCCTTTAAAAGAAAAATCTTTCGACGGATATTTGGTCCTGTGTGCGAGGAGGGCGAACGGAAGAGAATATACAACCGCGAACTCTATGAGCTGTACCAAGATGTGCATGTAGTCCGAAAAGCTAAATCTCGTCGGCTACATTGGCTCGGCCACATCGAGCGAATGGACAACAACGCTCCAGCCAAGAGGATCTTGGAATCCCAGCCCCCAGGTTCGATACGACAAGGAAGACCGAACCCCCGTTTTAAAGACCAAGCCATCGCAGATGCCAGAACGCTTGGTCTGGACAACTGGAAGCAGCGTGCTCGGGATTTCAGAAGGTGGAAGGCTGCCGTATCTCAGGCAGGGTCTCTTCACGGGTCGGGAGCCCGTTAAGTTCCAAAGTGGATTACTTCAGGAGTGCATACTGTCACCACTAATGTGCTAGGTGGTTATCAGCGATGTACTCCATGTAGCACTGACGGAGGACAAAGTTGGACAATGGACATCTTACCTTAAACACCTAGACAACGCTGACGACGTTTGCCTACTTTCACATCGGATAATGGACCTTCATATGATAACCCACAATCTAGAAGCTGAGGCAAATAAAGTGGGGCTCAAAATAAACACTGCCAAAACAAAAGCTCGAAGTACTTCTATCACCCGTGCTCAACTCAACATTGCCGGCCACGAAGTCGAGAAAGTTGACAACATTCTTTATGTAAGAAGTGCAGTATCGGCTAACCGCTGTGGCACCGAACTGGATGTTTTCAGCAGCATCACGAAGGCTTAAGCTGCGCTCGGAGTTCTATCCAAAATCTGGAGTAGCAATGTTATCTTCTTCAGAACCAAGCTGCGACTGTTCCGCTGCAACGTTGAATTGGTGCTGCTCTATGAGTGTAGTACCTGGTAGGTGGACACCATTGACACCGGCAAGCTGCAAGTCTTCGTTCAATATATTCAAGAATCATCTTGAGAATTTTTTGGCTGAACCGTATATCCAACGAACAGCTTTATCAGAGAACGGGCCAAGAACCTATAATCATTACTACACGGAGGAAATAGTGACTGTGGATTGGAAACACCTCCCAATGACACGAAGACAATTCCATTGCGAAGTGCGAAATGCACTTGAATCTGCTTACCCAGGCTGACAGAACAGCTTGACATCCTCTTTAAGAATGAGTTGGAGAGAGCTGAAACGCGTTGCAGAACTCCGAACAAGATGGTGTGCAGGCCAAAAAAAAAACCAACAAGTTATGGCTCTTTAAAATCAAAATTATGAAAATTTGCTGTTCCATTTTTTAACTTTCTCGTATCTAAAGAGAAAGTTATTGCGATCGTGTGGCAATTTTTCGAAGTCAAACTGAGTATGAGGAATGTTATTACGACTATTGAAAAGTCCAAAAAAGTGCGTCCGATAATGCCGTCCGTCGGTCTGTCTGTCTGTCCGGGCGCCGTATGGCGAAACGGTTCGACGGATTTGTTTCAAAGTTCGTATATAAGGTTCTTCGGGTTACATCTCGGGGCATCTTTTTATTTTTTGCTTTATCTTTTAAAATAACGGTACCTGCAATACAAAATTGTTTGTGAAAATCACATATCACTATTTTTCTCGAAAGTGGTTCCAAGGGTTTCGGTCTTTTTTTGTACTAGGGATATTTGGGATGGGTCCAAAAATACTGCTTACTCAGTTTTTGGAAAAAAATCGATTAACGGTAATTTATTAAACGGCCAATATCTAGAAAACTGATAAAGGAAACTTCAAAAAAATTTGTGTTTTATTTTAAACTATAAATTCGAACTTAGATTTTTTAAAAATTTTTTTTCATATAACGTTTTTCTTAAATTTAAATTAAATTCGTTTTCTCAAAAACGGCTCAAACGATTTTGATAATTTTTTCTATTTCGAACAATTATGATAAAAATGTGCAATGTGCGGGATTACATCAAAATCTTAGGTGCCGTTTTTGAGAAAATCAAAATTTTCTAAACCTAAAAAGTGATTTAAATAAATTTCTCACCATTAATTTTCGATTCATTTTGCGATTCAAAAACGCATCTCATGTATCGAGAAAGTTTCGTATGACGCAGTCGTGCACTTTATTTACTTAAAATGCGTTTTTCTAAAAATGATGTTAAAAAATAATTTACGTGCGATCGGACAGATTTTGTAGTAAAATCCAAAAAGAAGGGTACATATGAATTACTCATAAAATCTGTTAGAAATTTGTTTGTGGTCCTGAGGGAGACATTTTTAGAACATTTTGTGGAATAGCAATTATTTAAAGTGCCTTCCTCTCGGATGATTTTAACAGACACTGATGGTCAGAAAAATTCTTCTCACGCCTTCTGAAGCATCACTAATATTTTCTTGGAGCGCTACTGACGCGACATTTGTCTTAAAAAAAACATGTGTGTAAGGTAAGGAGATCTTGGTGGCTTACCGTTGGTAAAAACTATTGTTGACTATTGTTACTCCATCTTGTTTAAAGAATATCGCCCTTCTCTGCGCTTCGTCAGTCCATAGAGTGTTCTTGGGGAATTGCCCGTATTCTGCATGTTTGCACAGTAGCCATTGGCAAAATTCCACTCTTATTTGTGTATCTCCTGTACCGTACCGGTGTCAAATGGAAAGGGTGTAGTCTGATATATCACGGCCTAAAGACACCGAATTCTCACTGTTCGATTGCAGGCTGTGGGGTAGAAGGAGCACGTCACTCAAAGATCTGTGTTGAGTATCCCATAACCCATCCTCCATCAACAAAACGGTGACTAAGCATGCCATCTACAAGTGCCCTGAACATAGCACACCTTTTCAAGATGCTCATGCCTATTAAGTCTTCCAAGTAAGGAGTCCTCCCATCAGCAAAACCTTTGACTAGTTGCATAGTTCTAACACATCTATAAATAAATAAATACCTCTGTCTGTGCCTGCCGCTTATCCCGCGAAGCAATCTAAAGATTTGGATGCGGTTTTCACTGTTTATGATTCGTATTTATCGGGGAAGGTTAGTTGGGTTGCTGTATCGCTAATGGGAACTGAGTATTAGAGGACTAACCGATGGAAATAAAATAAAATGTAAATAAATATTAGGCGTTTACCGCTCAAACAGGACCTAAAGCCTAACTTCTCCAACCACATTTTTAACACGTATGTGACCTACAACGTTATGATTATTCCGAACGGAAATTTTTTCTAAAAGGCCTCTCAATGAAGTTCTTACTCTTGGATGTTTGTCAGACTTTCGCATGAGGTGGGGCAGGAAAGTAAGACTCTCAGGCGGTACTGGGTAGATCATTTAGTATGCACTAGTCAGTGAACCATATTCCATATAGGCATCTTCTTCTTTCCATTTAACGACGAAATCATGATCAGGATTACAGGGATCATAACCCTCCCACTTCACTGCATTCTTAATGGTCTGCCTGTGGGGTTCGCCATTCCGTATATGCATATCCCTGCTTAATGTAGCCTATCCAACGTACAACGTGAACGACTCAATCCGTTTTGCAACACCCTAATCCTGGAAAAGACTAAGCAATTCCAAGTCGAAGCACACCATCTTTTCATCGACTTCAGCGGAGCAGATAGTGCGAAGGGCAGGTGTAAACACGGAAGGCACTATATAAAACAGATGCCCACAGATTCTTGAGTATGCGAACGATATCAGTATCATCGGTCGCTCCCAACTTGCGGCGATAAAGGCTTTTGCGGCAATTGAACTACATGTGCATGTAGTCCAAAAAGCCAAGACCCGTCGACTACATTGTCTCGGCCACATCAAGCGAATGGACAATAGTTTCCTAGCCAAGCGAATCTTCGAAATCCAGCTGCCAAAGTTTCGAAGACCAAGACATCGGGGATGCTAGAGCGCTTGGTCTAGATTACTGGAAGCAGCGTGACCAGAGGATGGAAGGCTGCTGTTTTTCTGGCAGAGACTCACCACTGGTCGGGAGCCCGTTAAGTTAGTAAGTAAGTAATCACTAAGCCACTGAACCCACCTAATCGGCAGAAAGGAGTAAAACTTTTTTACTTTCTAAAGCGGAAAAACTTGATCGAAATCCAATCATTCAATCCACGAACTCAAAATTCTTTTACAGAATTTAAACACTAAACCAATGAATTTCATTGTCAGTAAATTAACAAAATATTCATAAGTTTATGAACATATCCAGTACCCATGATGATCCTTATACATCCTTAATGTCTGGTAACTTTATAACTTGAAAAATCAACGCAGCAAACGTTCCCACAATACTTCCCCTGCTCGGTTCGGTTTGTTTCGATAATAGGTAGTGTTTCTGTTCTACAGAACACACTATGACCAAATTCATGAATGTGTGAACTGCTGGACTCTACAAATAATTGCCACTAAAACATAATTAGATACACAACTAGCTAAAAATCTAATTGCAAGTTGGTTTCAAATTTTGAATACAAAATTTCATTTTCCAGTTGGCATCAGCCGTATACCAACTGCACGCACAGGAATAGGGAAAGCTGAAAACGTTGTGTTGCGCATTCAATTGAGTTGGTTAAGTGCATGGCAATATGGTAAATAAAGTTTTGAACACGACTCTTACGTGACTTTGCCGCAAGTGGTGTATGGGTACTGTGTATACAGAACACACCTCCAACTGGATACTTGTTGGCAGATTTAATTGGAAATGTGAAAGTTGTCATTTGTGTTGCTTAAATATTTTAAAAGTTGCTTTAAGGCTTACAACTCGTATATGTATTTAAATCTCCTCTTTTTTGACCAGTCCAGCGACATGAGGTCAACAAAATAAAGGGTCCGCCATCTAATGTGTTTTTTTTTCAAATAGTGCTTATTTTGCGAATGGTAACACTTAGCTCACGTCTGATTTGACAGAGTGAACGAATATGGTTGTGCATACGCTTGAACAACGCTGGGAAATATTGCGAAAATATTTTGAAAATCATGGTAATGTTGCAGAATGTGTTCGAAAATTGCGTACGGATTTTGGAAGAAGAGAAGCACCGTCAGCTCCGTATGTCCGTTATCTTGTGAAAAAAGTGAAAGAAACTGGCATCCTCATCGATAAACCAAAGCGTGAAAAGCCAAAAACAGTGCGTACACCTGAGAAAATTGCTGCTGTGGCAGAAAGTGTGCGTGAAGCGCCGTCAACATCAATTCACCGTCGTTCTCAACAATTGAACATTTCGGAGACATCATTGAGACGAATTTTGCATAAAGACCTTGGTAAGACGCCATACAAAGTCCAATTGGTTCAGGAGTTGAAGCCAACTGACCATCCAATGCGTTTTCGCTTGGCTAAGTGGGCCTGCGATCGACTTAGAGAAGATGCCGATTTTGCCAAAAAAATCATCTTTTCAGATGAAGCTTATTTTGATCTTGGCGGGTATGCAAACAAGCAAAATTGTCGCATTTGGGGCACAGAAAACCCGCACGCATACATTGAAAAGCCGTGATATTCCCAAAACGAGTTTGGTGCTGATTTTGGTCCAGAGGCATAATTGGGCCATTTTTCTTCGAAAATGAGCAAGGAGTGGCCGTTACAGTCAATGGCGATCGTTATCGGGCCATGTTGAACGAATTTTTGTTCACAAAAATTGAAGAGGGGGATATTGGCAATATTTGGTTTCAACAGGACGGCGCTACGTGCCACACAGCCGAAGCTACACTCGATGTTTTGCGCCCTGTTTTTGAAGATCGCATTATCAGGTGCAGAGCTGATGTCGTTTGGCCACCGCGGAGCTGCGATTTGACACCGTTGGACTATTATTTGTGGGGTGCCGTAAAAGATAAGTGTTACGCCGACATCCAAGAGACAATTGACGCTTTGAAGGACAATATTCGTGAATATTCTCCTTAGTTGGAAGCGCCTTGCTATACAGATGCTTGCTTAGTAAACCCAAAAACCCGTTTGGCAAACACTGTTTCCAAAGTTTGATTTCAGATGAAATGTCATTTTCGGAAGCATTAGACTTTGGGACAGCGTTGGGGGACTTTGAGATTCATAGAATATGTCTTAAGGACTTTGAGAACACAAGAAAGACACAAAAGACATTTTTTAACGGCCTTGGGCCGCATGGGATATTTATGGGAAGACGTTGGGATAGCTTGCAACAAAATTGGGACACATTGTATATTTTTTTAACAAGATTGCGACACATGGGGAATTTTTAGGACACCATAGGAAATATATATAGAGCAATGTCCTACCAAACTCGTCCGTTTGTGCGGGATGACAATGAAGAATGCACGCTGCTTCATTAAGGTCGGTAAAGAACTCACCGAGACCTTCGATGTCAAAAAAGGATTTAGACACGGCGATGGGCTATCATGTGGCTTCTCCAACATCGTTCTTGAAGGAATAGTGCAAAACGCAAATGCTAACAACAGAGTCACCATCTTTCAAAAGTCCGTCCATCTACTCGTTTACGCTGACGATATAATCGGCAGAACGCAGCGGGATGTCACTGGTGCTTTCTTGAGTATTGTGGCGGAGGCGGCGAAGATGAGTTTAGCGGTCAATGAGAGCAAGACAGAGAATATGCTGTCATAAAGAAAGGACACCCAACATAGACTTCTGGAACAGAATGTCACAATAGAAAGATATAACTTTGAGGTGGTCCATGACTTTGTCAACGTAGGCTCCGCAATGAACTAAGGCAATGATACCAGCCTGACGAAGAATAACTCTTACCAATTGCTGTTTCCTTGGGCTAAGAAAGCAATTGAGTAGCAAAGCCCTCTCTCAAACAACAAAAGTTGTTAGACCCTAATAATCCCAGTCCTTCTCTATGGTGCAGAGGTATGGACTCTATCAAAAGCGGATGAGGTCCATTGGTTGTTTTGAGAGGAAAATTCTTCTTGCATAGACGGTGAATGGGGGAGGAGATACAACTGCGAACTTAGCTAGAAAAGTAAAGGTCCAACAACTGAAGTGGCAGAGTTATGTATAGTGAATGGACGTGAATGATCCACCCAAGGGATGGCGCAGTAGAGGAAGACCGCGACTCAGGTGCTGCACGCAAGTGAAAGCGGCCATTAAACAACTTAGCTTTCGAAACTGGAGACAGCTGGCCAAAGATCGTGCTGGGTGGAGATCCTTCTTGGTTGAGGCCCAGGTCCAGTCCGGAATGCAGGCCCACCATGCAGGACGGCGACATAAGGAAAATTTGAAATGACCTTGGGACATATTTATGGGACAACCTTGAAACAGTTTGGAACGATTTTGTCATGAAACGAAAATTCGCAATGGAATACATGGGAAATAAGTGGTAAGATCCAAAGACAGCTGATGTAGTAGAACTAATATACGAGGACAAGGTCCGACAAACCCTTAAATTTCATGATTGCTACTTATTAGTTGTACAATAATACTATTAAAGCGCCAGCTACCAAAGCTTTTGGCTTAGAACCTAATTAAAACAATATCTTTTGAATTTCGTTTTTGGGTAAATACACGAGGCTATTATATGCTGCCAAGCTTTCTTCAATTCGATACCGCAAGATTGAATGAAACAACTTCTGATTGCCATCACAATCAATGAAGGCTGGTGGGATCGTCAGATTTCTTAGTCAGGTGCCGGTCTATATTCATTTATTAGTCAACTCAAAAAAAAAACGCTTTTCCACCATCAGGATTCGAATTCGCACTCAGACCAGCGGGCTCCCTGAAATTACGCCATAGGAAATTAAACCCAAAAATTAAAATGGAAAAATCGCCAAAGAAAAAAGAGTCACAGGAAAAAAAAACCAAAATATTTTGCACAATTACTTAAAATGTCGGACTTTTTTTCCAAAATTTTTCGAAGAAAATTCTTCAAAAGGACAAAGCGGCAAGATGTTTAATAGAAGAGATAAAAGCTCTAGAAAGTTGCATTTCATGACTGATTATTTATGGCTCCCTGAAGTTACGCCAAAAAATTGATATAGCAAAAACGCCCTAAACCTCCATACACATCTTAGCATCTTTTCCAGAGAAAACAGGCCAACAAATTTGTCTTTGGGGTAATTTCCATTCTACTGTTTGGCCTTTTTTCCAAAACACTTTGTGGCGTAATTTCCTATTGCGTAAATTCAGGGAGTCACACCAGCGATGTCGTTTACTATCGAAGCGTTGATCTGAGTATGCATTTTCCTAATCGCCCACAAATAAAGGGTGATTTTTTAAGAGTTAAGTTTTTCAGGTTGGCAGCACTGGTTAGTAATGGCGTCCAAACGTCATCCGTCAAAGTGAAAAGTTTTCAGTATACAAATGAGCAACGATTGCAAATTATTGAAATTTATTATCAAAATTCGTGCTCTGTGAAAAATGTGGAAATCCGCTGTTTTATCGAAAAATTGTGTTCAGCAATGAGTCTCATTTCTGGGTCAACGGATACGTAAATAAGCAAAACTGCCGCATCTGGAGTGATGAACAGCCATATGCCAAACGAGAATTACCGATGCATCCCGAAAAAACGACAGTTTGGTGTGGTTTATGGGCGGGTGGCATCATCGGTAGATCTTTCTTCAAAGTCGACCATGGAAGCTATGCTTTACTAAAGGGTGATCCATTTCGAGGTTCCCTACTTTTTTAAAGAAAAAAAAACAGAAAATTCAAATTTAATGGAGAATGTTTATTATCATTTGAAAGAACATTCTTTGGCATTTATGTTTTAAAGATTATGTCTATCAAATGTTGGCCGTTGCTACGTCGCAGATGGTCCATCCGTTGAGTCCAATTTTCGATCACTCGTTCGAGCATTTCGACTGGTAACTGGCGAATGACACGCGTGATGTTTTCCTCCAAGGCCTGAATCGAAGCGGGTTTGTCGGCATAAGCTTTTGACTTTACATAGCCCCACAGGAAAAAGTCTAACGGTGTGATATCACACGATCTTGGTGGCCAATTGACCGGCCCAAAACGTGAAATTATGTGCTCACCGAAATGTTCTCTCAATAAGTCCATTGATTGATGCGATGTGTGGGAAGTCGCCGAGATCACGAGCTTCAATTTCAGGCATCAAATAGTCGGTTATCATGGCACGATAACGGTCGCCATTGACGGTTACGTTCGCACCGGCATAATTTTTAAAGAAATATGGACCGATGATTCCACCGGCCCACAAACCACACCAAACCGTTGTTTTTTCTGGATGAAGTGGCAGTTCTTCAATCTCTTCAGGTTGCTCTTCGTCCCAAATGCGGCAATTTTGTTTGTTTACATACCCATTGAGCCAGAAATGGGCCTCATCGCTAAACAAAATTTGCCTCGAAAACGTCGGATCTTCTTGGAACTTTTCAAGAACCCATAGAGCGAAGCGATGTCGCTTGGGAAGGTCGAGCGGCTTCAGTTGTTGCACAAGCTGTATTTTGTACGCTTCTTGACGTAAAATGCGCCAAGTCGTTCCATACGTCAGTCCGAGTTGCTGCGAACGGCGCCGAACCGACTCTCTACGGTCTTCGTGTACACTCTCAGCTACGGCCGCTATATTTTCTTCACAGCGTGCTGGACGTGGTCTATTCGGTCGAATATTATCCAATAATGAATGCTGGGTCTCAAAATGGGTGATGGTGTTGCGAATAGTACGCTCAGTAGGCCGATTATGTTGACCATAAGTTGAGCGAAGTGCACGAAGTGCATTCCTCACAGAACGTGAATTTTCATAATAAAGTTGAGCAATTTGTAAACGTTGTTCACGCGTAAGTCTTTCCATTATGAAATGCCAAACAATACTAAACAAAAAAAACATGACAGCATGACACGACTCACACGTGATCTGTCAAAAAAGGCTATTGAAAAATGTATCTCTACTTGGATCACCCGTTACAACTAGGCTATAATCTATCTAGTTTTTTTTAATTTCCTTTTTATGTTCGTTTGGCCAATACAATTGCTCGCGGTTACATCTTATAGCGCTAGTTCCAATGTCATTCATTTAGAATTTTTAGCTTAGCTTTATTGCAATGACCATGAAGCTGGGTCCGTTGCATATGGGCAATTGTTTCGATCTCGTCTTTGAAGGCAGCAATACCACGGGGCGTTATCAATTCTTCTTAGTACTTTCTTTTGAAAAGTTTGTAAAATTTGTATGGTTCATGTTTTGGTACAAATCCAAAGTTGTAAGCCATACGTCCAAACTGGTTTTAGAACCCTCTTGAATAAGGCAGTTAGTTTTGTATGCTGAGTTTGGCAAATCGATCAAGCTTGCCAAACTTGAACATTTTTTTATTCCACACAAACCCTAAAGCTTGATCCAAACTGAATCCCATTTTTATTTAATCGAATTTACTTGAATTTCTTTCTCCAATATTCAATTCATTCAACATCAAAATTTTCGACTGTCAGACCGTCCTCACCTTAAAAATAAAAAAAAAACAAAAAAAAATCCCTTTATTTCCGACTATTTCCGTTCCATTTGACAATTAATTTTATTCATGATTAGAAAAACGGATAAACATTTCACAAAACCGATTCATTTCAATGCTTATCGAACTGAAACCAACACAATTCATGATTCGGCAGACTAAATTATGTATAATCAAAATTGGACCTCATTGCAATAATAATATACTCGAGGATACATTATTAGTACACAGGCCGTAAATAAAACCATTTCGATGAATTTATTAAAACCATAGATAGAAACTCTATCTCTCTCTCTCTCTCTCTCTCGTTCTCTGTCGGTGTCTGCCAGTGACCCCCTCTCTCGGACGCATTTAAACTAAATGGATGTGGTTCTGGTAATGAATGTGTCAACGTTTATTTATTTGTTCAATGGTTATGGTGAATGTTTATCCTTTTGGAGGAACATCAATTAATCGACTTCAAAGTCATTTGGCTTATAAGCCAATTTCATTTCCACAAATCGGAAATAATTTATATTCCAATTTTTGATAAGAGGGGGCTGATGTGGAAGGAACTAAACCACCACCACAAACAGAAATTCAACGCAAGACTTATGAAACAACACGTACCGCTTCTATACCTAGCTAGTCTTTAAATTAAATCGAATAAGCAAAACAAGGATTTTGTGTTAGTAATTACTTTCAATGGAAATGTATCTGCAATTTGGTGTGAGTAGGAATCCTCTACCGACCTTGAATACACAAAAAAAAAAAAGGATACCAGCAGATTAGAATCTGTATTTCACTGGCACAGACACTATAAAATATTACGATGTGATATTGGCGTATCGTATCCATAGACACTTTTACAAAGCTAAAATAAAAGAAGGGGGTGGGGGGGGGGGCTGGCTTGCTGTTGTGCCGCCTATTGAAAGGAAAAAGTTGGTGTTCTGTATTTTGCCTAAGGAAGGTGGAAGCATCCCTTTAACATTAAAGATGGAAACATTTCTGATGGAATTTCTTTAATTTTTTCATAAAAAAAAATATATATAATTTAATTACAGGGTGTCTACAAATTAGTTAAGGATATTGTAATGTCAAGAATAATAAAGATAAAACGATATATAAGATATATGTTGGGAATCCTGCGCGGTGGAAGTTTTTCCCTAGCTCGGGTTCGTGGAGGAGGTGGAGGAATCTGACGAACTGCGTTACTTCCAGGGAGACATGACCCAAATACAAGAAACCTATAACGCACAACTTTTTCATTAATAGAACGCGGGCGGATGTCGCTAGATTTATGGCTTTAAGTACGGGCCAATGGGCGGAAGCAGCCACGCTGCCGGGCTCGGCATACCCCACAATACCCATTGCCGTACCTGCAATGATCCCAATGGGAACGAAATAGTTTTCACTTCCTATGCGAATGCCCGACTTTGGCCAAGGCTAGCCGCAAGGCGTTTGGTAAACCATTCCTTGACAACCTTTCAGATATATCTGACATGGGTCTCAATGATATTATAACCTCTCTCAACTCCACTCCGTAGATCTGAGCACATATACCCTTACCCTAAGGTCTTCATGAGTGGTGGTATCAAAATTGTGCTTCAGTGCGAATTTTCTTATAGTCATAAAATCAGCAACTTCACCTACCAACTCCTCATTAACTCTTCGTTAATAAGGAGAACCTCACACCTTGACCACTTACCAACACCTGATCTGTGATCTCGAGTATGCGTGTGGAGTGGAGACCAAAGAATATTAATAGATGTGCGATGGAGCGTGAGTGTAGACAACTCTCAGAGTGATGGTAGCTCGCGAGTCGCCACAAAGCCTTAACTCACCTCAAACTTCCGAGCTTATTAAACGATCAAATAAGGCTAGTCGTGCATATTCAATTTCGGTCGCACAACTATGCAGTCGCAATAAATAGAACATATAAATTCTAATGTAATGCGCGCATATTATACCTATTAATCGCAACGATTAAAAGTCTGCGATTCGTCCCATTTTTCGTGCGATGCGATTGTCGCAAGTTGAAATGAATCATATGTACTGGCAATTGAAGATATTGGTAAGCACGCACTTGTGGTTTCTGTCGCACAATTATTAAGTCACAAAATATGAGACACTCGGGTCTTAATATAAGTGCACACATATGTGACTTAATAATCGCATCAATTAAAAAAATGGAACAAGCTCTATTTTATTTGCGATTGTTTTGCACGCCAAGCCTAGGAGTTAACTCACGAGTTAAAATTTCTTATCAATAAAAAAAATTATGGAATATCTTTTCTGATGTTAACTCTTTAACTGCCTTTAGAGCATTTCTCAAATTAAATGTAGACAAAACAAAATAAATAAAGGGAAGTAAGACATTATTTTTTAGGAATAAAAAATAAAAACAGTTCTCACATTTGCCTACTAAACTATCACTACAGTGATGAGTTAAGTTAACCCACGGTTGAAACACGCCAACTAGCCTCAAATTTGTTTTATTAATTAAATTTCATAGTTAACTCATGACTCATGAGGGGTACCTCATCGTTAACACACTCATTCATTAATACAGCAATAATTAGAAACAAAAGACACCACTACAGCAAAGTTACCCAAATTTATAATTGCTTAGTACAAATATTCCCCCAAGAAGTGCGCGAAGCAAACTACTTTGTATAGGAGCTCACCCAGGGACGGCAGTGCATAAATATTTTGTTAAAACTGTGACCCTTAAATTTAGCATTTAATTTAACTTTTAGGAAAAGAGAGAGAGAGAGTCATTTCGAGATTTCGAAACCAATCTGCGAATGAGGTATGATTTTTGATCAAGGGGCACGGTAGTACCCACACAAGTTCTTTGGCAACTTTGGCACTACACCCTTAGTAAGATGAACCAACTCAGGCCATTTTGCCCCCCCCCCCCCCCCTCTAACTTTGCTTACAATAAAGCTAGAGACATCAAATTTTCAGGATTTATTGGGACGCACAGCAGCAGGCTCCATGCCAAATTTCATACCAAGTTTAACATGAGCGGTTCCTGAGTTATAAGGCCTCAAGATTAGCAAAAATAGTAACCACTGACTCACTGGCAGATCATCAAAACTATGGAGCACTGCCAATCGTCGTAGAACCTTGAAATTTGGCACAGTAATAGGGTTTGCGGAGAAACCGCAGGAAAAATCTTACATATGTGATTTTCTATTCAGGAAGCATTGCAGCCGCCCACTTTTTCAGAAAGCCGAAATGGCACTAGGTCAGCACCTAAAACCTGAACACTGCTATCAAGCAAAACCAAAACATTCACATGTCTTTATCAGTAGCCTGTCCAAAACAAATTCAATCATGGTCAGGACAAACATATGATTGAAACTTTTCCTCGTTTCTTAAAAGATTTTTAAAATCGTTGTCTCCTTCAGCTTCTTAAACTGCTTGATTAACAATAAACTATAAATCAAGAAATTGTGCTAAAAAACGTTAAAGATTTTATTATATACCGTTACGGTGATTGTTAATCATCATTCAGTTTTACAAACCACCAAGCGTTCTCCATATAATAAAAGCCAAGTCAATTATCTGTCATCTGCACTGAGTTTCTGTCCGACCCAAAATTACACGGAAACCGTAAGGCCTGCAAGGCCAAAATTTAGAATACATGTAGATCATGGCCTAAAATGTGCAGAAATATATTTTCATTTACTTAGTTTTAAGGCCGAGGTGACTTATAAGAACATAAAGCTTACAGCGCCATCTATATTGGAGTATTTATGGAATATTATGTTCCAAATCGATGTCGATATAACAACTTATATTTTCAATGTAATTAATGGATGGTGGGTATACCTGCTGGTAAAGCATCCAGACTTCTATATTATATATTTAATGGGATGTGCGACATTTTGTAATAGGATAGAGATAAATAAGAAATTGAAAATGTAAATTAATGGGAAATAAGTAAGTTATATGTAAATAAAAGTTTACTTGTGAATTATTTTACATTATTAATGATGCAGAAGTGTAACGTTAGAACAGAATATGTTTTATGTTGAATTTGCAATTCGGCCAGAATCGCTTATAACGAAATTGGATACGCAGCAATCGAGGAAGCACTCGTTCTTTGTTCATAACAAAAGAGCGCAATGTGGTCAATTTGTATTTGCACTCAACACTGAGTTAGAATGAAATGGGAAATTATTATGTGATCTAATACAAGGCGTGTCTGATTTCGGTCGCAAGCTGGAAATTTGTTTCTCTTTTCAGAATTCCAGACAAGAATTTTTCTTCTTCTTAATTCTTAAAGAACTCTGACATTGAAGTATATCTTAGATTTCTTATCTTAGAAACGAATTTTATTAACGATTCCAAGTTTTTGAAGAAATGAGGAGTTGTTCGTCTTTCAAAGCCTTCACTTCCAATGGAAATAATTTACTTGGCAGTATATATTTCCTTGCAAATGCATATATCTTCATAAACTAATAAATTTTGGGGTAAATAGGTTCCAGAAAAGTATTAAAAATGCTACCATGTTTGGCTCAATATGAATATATGAAATATTAATTTTCTGACGAACAAATATCTTTCGAGATTGCCCACCATGAAGACACTCTTTGCATTTGCTGCTTCCGCATGAACCAAACTATAAAAAAACCATCCCAATTTCTACGTTGTAATTTCTCTCATTATGAAGCAAAATGAAAAACCTATGATTTATAAGATTTTCTTTTCGTAGGTCTCGACTGAGTTAATATCGCTTAGAATATTTACTATAAATACAACTTCCCACGAAATATTTTTAATATTTTGAATTTAAAAAGCAATCTGTCATTTAAATGCGCGAACAATAAAATATGCCGCTGTAAAGAAATATATACTTTCTGACAGCTTCTCTAACCATTGTGTATGCGAAGTTATTTTTTTGACACGAATGAAGGGACCTACAGTTTAATGTCGATTCTGAACTGCATTTCATTTTTGAGAAGCTTCTCGTGATAGTTAATACTCTTGGATGTTTCTCAGACTTTCGCAAGAGGTAAGCCAGCAGCGAATAAAAACTTTCAAGTGGTACAGGTCGGGATTTGAACCAGCCACCTCTCGTTTAGTGGTCCAACGCACTTAACCGCTAAGCCACTGCCTCTGCCATCCGATCGTGTATAATATCAGGAAGATACTAAAAATATGTGGTCGGTATTAGTTTTGTATTGTTTCAATAATTAAATAGGTACCCAGCCGAGTAGTAGTTTAGTTTCCATAAGGGCCAAGGCAAGCTATTTCCTTATTTCCATAACAACTGTAAGAGTTCTTATGGAAACCGATTTGGCGCAATTTAGCGAAGTTATTTACTTGATTTGGTAGAGAGCATACACCAACTCGTCTCCAAGATTTGGTCAGAGGAAAGTATGCCTGATGAATGGAACCTCAGCATTGTTTGCCCGATCCACAAGAAAGGAGACCCTCTTAACTGCGCCAACTATAGAGGTATAAGTCTCCTCAACATCGCATACAAGATCCTGTCTGCCGTGCTGTGTGAACGCCTGAAACCATTCGTCAACGAACTGATTGGACCCTATCAGTGCGGTTTTAGGCCCAGTAAGTCCACAACTGACCAGACTTTCATACTTCGGCAGATCTTGGAAAAAACCCAAGAAGTCCAGATAGATACTCACCATCTTTTTATCGATTTTTAGGCCGCATAAGACAGCATTTATAGAGACGAGCTATACAGAGCCATGTCAAGTTTTGGTATCCCTGCCAAACTCGTCAGATTGTGCAGGATGACGATGGAGAACTCTCGCTGCTCCATTGAGGCCGGAAACAATCTCACCGAGACCTTTGATGTCAAAAAAGAATTTAGACAAGGCGATGCGCTGTCATGTAACTTCTTCAACATCATACTTGAGGGAATTGTGCGAAACTCGCAAGCCAACACCAGGGGCACAAATTTCCAAAAGTCTTTGCAACTACTTGCTTACGCCGACGACATCGACATCATTGGCAGAACACAGCGAGCTGTCACTGGTGCGTTTGCAAGTATCAGTACAGAGGCGGCAAAAATGGGTTTAGAAGTGAATGAGGGCAAAACGAAATATATGCTGTCAACAAGAAGGGACACACAACATCGACGAATCGGACAGAACGTCACGATAGACAGCTATAACTTTGAGGTAGTTCGGGACTTTATCTAGCTCGGCTCCGCTATTAACTCTGACAACGATATATCGTCAGAAATCAAGCGAAGAATTACACTTGTCAACCGCTGTTACTTTGGCCTAAGGAGGCAATTGATAAGTAAGGCCTTGTCGAGAAATACCAAGGAGACTCTACATAAGACCCTCATCATCCCAGTCCTGCTGTATGGCGCAGAAGCATGGACGTTATCAAAGGCGGATGAAGATCGCCTTGGTCGTTTCGAACGCAAAATTCTTCGAGTGATTTTCGGTCCCGATTGCGTTGACGGGCTTTGGAGGAGGAGATTTAACAGCGAACTCTACGAGCTGTACAGCGACATCGACCTGGTCAGAAAAATACGGATTAGTCGTCTAAGATGGCTGGGACATGTAGAGCGAATGGACACCAACGCTCCGGCCCGAAGAGTCTTAGAATCCAACCCGGAGGGACAACGCAGTAGAGGAAGACCTCGCCTAAGGTGGCGCGCGCAAGTGGAAGGGGCCTCAACCAACTTGGAGTGCGCAACTGGAGGCAGTTAGCCGTTGCTTGAGAGTTTATCTGAAGAGCAAAAATTATTAATTTGATAAATTACTTAGTCTTGTCCTTAGTCTCGAGACCATCCGGGTACCAGCCCAAAATGCATCCACTGGGTCAAACTGATTAATACAGATTATCATCTTTGTAGATTAGTTATGTAGGATGTTACGACATTGATAGCGACAATAATTTCATCTTGTGCGTAAAAGTAGAAGAAGAAACCTTATAGAGGAATTTGGTATTGACTTGCAATCGCAAGCTTTAAAGAAGCTATTCTATTTTAGACCTCAACCAACTAACTTAGAAAGGCCTTATAGCCACCTTGTTAAATAAGAGTATCTTAATCTTTTGTACAGCTTGTGAAATTGTTTCCCGAAAACCTTAAAGAAACTTTTTTTAAAGTATATCTCGCAAGAAATGGTAAACAACCGTAAGTAACCAATACAATAGAAGCAATAGCTTATCAAATTTAAAAAATTGGAACTTATAGAAGGTATATTGTTAGTTGGCTGGTGGGTACCCCCGTATCGAAGAGGGGGTGAAATATTCGTCTTGCAATGAATTTAATTTAATGAATTAACTGATTTCCCAGTATCCATCTTCTATTGCAGAAGTGAGTAAAGGGTGATTTTTTAGAGGTTGGTTTTTCGAATAGAGATAAAACTGACATTTTGTGGTCAACTCTGGCAACTCTAATGTCAATTATGTTCAGTTTAGTTTGCCATTTCATCATAAACAGGCTGACAAATGAACACCGCTTGCAAATCGTGCAAATTTATTTCGAAAATAATGATTCAGTTCGCGAAGTTTACCACAAGCTCCGTTAATTTGTTGGTCGACATAATCGTCCATCAGAGCAATTAATTCGGTTAACCATGGATCGTTTCCGCACTACGTTTACTCTATGTGATAATACGCATCCCCAGAGACGTTGAAAAGTGCGCATCGAAGAAACAATTGCCGCTGTACAGCAAACTGTTGAAGAGGACCCGAATGAATCGATTCGCCACCGTGCAGAACAATTGGAGCTTTGCCCATCACCTTTATGGAAGATTTTGCGCAAAAATCTCTTCTTACGACCTTACAAGATCCAGCTTGTGCAAGAATTAAGGCCGCGAGTGTGATTTTGGTGTATGGGCCGAAAATGAGATTGATATCGATGCTGACTTTCGTCGCAAAATTTTGTTCAGTTTGGGTTGAATGGCTACGTCAACAAGCAAAATTGCCGAATTTGGAGTGAAGAGAATCCACATGAGACCCTCGAAACGCCATTACATCCGCAAAAACTGACTGTTTGGTGTGCTCTATGGGCTGGTGGAGTCATTGGGCCATACTTCTTCCGAAATGATGCTGGAGAGTCAGTTACCGTTAATGGAGACCGGTATAGAGCCATGATAACCGACTATTTTTTTGTTCACGAATTTGATGGCATGAATGTGGATGAGATGTGGTTCCAACAAGACGACGCTACATGCCACACAGCGCACGTCACAATCGATTTATTGAAGGAAACATTCGTTGAGCGCATAATTTCGCGGAATGGACCTGTCAGTTGGTCTCCAAGATCGTGTGATTTGACACCATTGGATTATTTTCTTTGCGGATATGTGAAGTCGCTCGCCTACGCCAACAAACCAGAAACGTTAGGGGACTTGGAAGCTCGTGGCGTTATTGCCGACACACAGCCCCAAATGCTTGAAAAATTGGTTGAAAATTTGACCTTTAGACTTGTCTTTATTCGAACCAGCCGCCGGCGGAAGCGTGCCCGAAATCATATTTAAACATTAATGGCATAAAATTATCCTTCCAATAAAGCCAATTGCCAACGCGACGAAACAATCATGTTCTGATGGCTTGCAGCTCATTTGGCCAATGGAAATTCTATTCCCCAGCAACCAATGTTCAATTTACCTCAAATCTTAATTTCTTCGGACACCCATTCCATTTTAAGTGTTTTAAAGAAAAATAAAAGTTTAAAAAAAAAAACAAATAAACTTCACAATGAAATTTTTAAATCCAATTCGTGTCTCTTAATTTCTCACTTCTGTTTAACCAAACACCACTCGGATGTCATTTTAATTAAAAGCGACAAGAGGAATTGCTGTCACGTACAAAGAAATATAATCTTCTCTTTTTTCTTAAAAACAAAAAAACAAGAAAAACCCAAGCTGAAAGCCAAATAAAACAACGTGTCCTTGCTATGAATTGTCTTAGCAACAAACAGCAAAAAAAAAAATTAAATAAACATAATGACTTAATAGAAAATCCTTGAACGGTTTATTCATACATACAATTGTATAGAGGTTTACGTACAATCTCAAAGGCGCCACAACAGACATTCACCCAACAAGGATCCTTCTCTTGTATAAATGGTGAGTTGGGGGGGGGGGAACATACCTACCTACTGACGGGAGTATGTATAATCAAATTAGAAGGACATGAAACATATGTATGTATAGTACATTCCCATCCCAACAAGGACGCGTACAATTAATTTAAATAACAAAAAAAATTCCTCGCAACTTGTGCATGGCATTTGCTCACATTTTTACCCAAAGCCCATTTTAACCCATCCACCCAACCTTTAATCATCGGTCATGAATATCATCATGTATGTATGTAGTATGTATGCCTGAAACACATTTTCTTAGGATTTTTTCAACTGGATTATCAAACAATCATTCGTCGGGATGCTGTGGACGTAGGACAAAGAATGGCGGGATTAAATTGCGCGCAAACATAGAGACGTCGTCGAGTGGATGAGCAGAGGAGCATACGCAGCACAGCGTTATTAGGCTGCAAGGTGGCTGTGATTTTAAGATCTAATTAGCCTTTTCCGTTGTGGGGTTGCCTCAAAGGATTTATCATTATGTATGGCCACAGGGGCATTGGTATAGAAAAAAACCCCATCAAAGGGAATAATCTGTTTCTATGGCGTCATGGTGATTTTGTTAATCAATCGAACTCTTTCACAACTCATCCTTTCTGCCAATTATTCCTAATTATTCGTTATAATTGAACATTTCCGCAGACAAAGTTTGAGTGTCATCCGTAGTAAGTGCGTTGACTTGGCGCTCCCTACAAAACTCACAAAACTCACAAAACTCAGCAAACTCACATAGGAGCTGGCTCTCGTTCTCACAACCAAATCATAAACTGTATTAATCAAATAAAACATCCAACTGTTGATTACCAGAATGTAAACAGCACAAGTTTAATGTTCTTGAAAGGATCTAATTCCTGGAAATTAGCTTTTTCCGTAATTCATCATCCGGTCGTATCCCAGAGCGGTTTATTTTATATTACAACGTCAGCGAGCCTCTGAGTGAGCGACAGAGGCACACTGTGGAAACGGTCCTAGTGTCCTGGGGATAGATTACGGCCCCCTGTAATGTCCGTAGTAATGGCTATTAGAAGTAAAATTTATGGGGGGTGAGACTCTAATTGAATTCCATTAAAACCTGATGACAACTGTCAGCTATAGACATACTAAATTATATATAAGAGGTTAGGCTAGATTAGGTTGACTGCACAAGTTGCAAAAATTACTCTCTATTCCCGAATGAATAAAAAAAAAACAAAAAACTATATATGTCACTTGCAGTTCTCGAGACATAACAATCATTTCAGCCATTTTCAGCGATGACATAAGCTCATTCCAGTGGGATTGAGAGCAGGATAAGCAAACATAACTAACAAAAACCCGCAAAGTCATTCGAAATGATAAACACAATCACCAGAAGGCAATATCAAAGTCGTCGTCGCCAGCGTCGTTCTCGTCCTCGCCCAAGGACTAGGCAAAACAAAATATTAAAATCCATTCCCACACATGCCCATCGTCGTCGTCGTCGTTGTGCCGTACTAATGGGCAAAAAGGGATCAAAATTAATGTCTCGGGAGGATGTTATCCGCAGACCGGGTCGGGTACCCATATTTCTATATATTAAAGTTATACAAGTATGAACTTACCACTCCGTCGCCAATGTGATGTATGGTGCAGGGTATGTGCGCTGTGGCACCACTTTGCGTTGTCACCACTGTCGAATTCTGGGTGCCAAAGAACATTGGGGTCTTGAAAATGTCCTCGCCGCTGCCGCCGCCGCCGCCGCCGCCATCAACAATGACCGACGTCCCTCCGCTGTTATTTATTGTGTCCTCTGTATTTGTGTCGATTATGTGATTGCCACTGATGATGCTGCTGCTGCTGCTGCTGTGTTGGTGTAGCAGGGCATTGCCATTATTTATAACGATCCCCGCAGTTGTCTCTTTTGTTAATTGGTGATTTTTGGCAACGATATTGCTCGATGACGCAATATCTGTTGCTTGATGCGATGACATAATTAAATTTTGATTCATATCCCTATTCAGTTCATTTGTGTTATCCTTGTTAACGTATGGTGATAATCCTGAAAATGTACAAAAACAAATAGAAGAGAACAAAAATTAGTCAGAGCTTGGGGTGATTATTAAAAATTATTTATTTTTATTTCATTATCCTTGGGGCGAGGACTGTGTCATATTAATGAGGTTCGCTGGTCGGGCAATGAGCAAATTGAATTCGGCTATGAGTGAATCGGTCACTGATCCTGTTGTGAGATTAATTATTATTATTAGAATTACATGTTGGGGGTCATGTCGTTTGGGGGGTAATAATAATAATAAATAGGTACCTACTCCGAGTGTGGTGGAAATGGCCCACATTAAGGATTATCGAAATGGTGTTTAGGATTAAACAGTAGGTCATTACATTAGGTGCTATGCACATTTTGAGCAGGTCCGTTGCCACATGAGGAAAAGAGTCAAAAGTACTCATCACTTATGAATGGTTTCACAGATCGAGTTAAAATAAAATTGATATTTGAAACTAAAGTTAATATCATCTTGTAGCACGATACAGTAAAGAAATGCCGCGATATGTTATCCCAAGAACTTTGTATACGAAGTTTAAAGCAAGTCCATCGAACCGTTTTACCATACCTGGTATGACAGACAGACAGACAGAGGGAGCCTTTTTTGGACGTCTATATACGTAGGTGGAGAGGCCGATGTTCATCACTACAAGAAGAATAAAGTACGCGACATGAGATGCCTTTTTGAATCGCAAAATGAATCGAAAATAGATGTTGAGAAATTTTTTAAATCAGTTTTTAGGTTTTAAAAAATTTGATTAACGGCACATACGATTTTGATGTAATTTCGCACATTGGACACTTTTAATATAATTGTTCGAAATGCAAAAAATTATCAAAATCGTTAGAGCCATTTTTGAGAAAACGAATTTAATATAAATTTCAGAAAATCGTTTTATTAAAAAAAAAATAAAAAAAAAATTATTTAAAAAATCTAAGTATGTAAATTTGTTTAAGTTCCCTTTATTAGTTTTGGAGATATTGCCCGTTTTATAAATTACCGTTAATCGATTTGTTTTGCGACCCCATCCTAAACATTCTCAGTACAAAAAAAGACCGAAGACCTTGGAACCACTTTCGAGAAAAATAGTTGGGTATGTGTACTCAGATCCACCCGGTGCAATCGAGAAAGAATATTGAGACCCGTGACCGAGATATCAGAAAGGTCGTCAAAGAATGGTTTTCCTAATGCCCGGCGTCTAGCCTTATTCAGAGCCGCCCAGCCGCAAAAGAGGTGACAAACTGTTTTACTCTCTTTGTCGTCAATGCAGGTACGGCAAAGGGTGTTGCTCGGTGCGTTCTGTGTTAGAGGTTTTGTGTTAAAGATTTGTTATATTTGCGCCAAGTCTTCATAGAAGTGACCAAGTTCGTCAGGTTTCTCCACCTAGACTCTGCCCTCGCCGTAAAGTGTATGCAAATTTCACTCTTTACGGGCGGAAAACCTCTACCGCGGAGGATTTGCGGAAGAGAGGAGCCAGTTCTGTCCAGCTCAACGGTTTTCTCATTCCCCCTATGTGTCTATGTCCGGGAACCCAGATAAGAGAGAGATTATAAACCGACGGCCCGTTTTAAATAGTATTACCCCACAATCCTCAACGAGCTTGGACGTACTCCTAGTTGAGATGAGTGCCTTACTCACAGATGAGGAATTAACTAGATAGTCCACTCTGCAATCCCCTATCACTTTCAACCCGCAAAAAATATTTAATAACGGCCGCAAAATCCTCTCTCAATTTTCCCATCTGTGAATACATGTGAGCCAGAGATATGAAGTTAGACCTAATTTACTAGATTACCCGCCAAAAATAATTGTGGGGAGTTTTGCAATATATCCAAATCGCAACAACAAAACAGCTGGTCACGGCGGATGTGTTGGGAAATAGGAAATGCTGCGAAGTGTTGAGTTTATGTGATTCAACTTTTATAGATATTTTAACGTAAATGTTTACGAAGAAATTTGCAATATTTTTTGCGGTTATACGAAATTATTCTAAATTTTTTGTCTGACTTAAAATAAACATTCTTGGGTTGTTATACTTTTTCCATTTTGGTTAAGAAAATGAAATAAAATTTATATTTTATTGTATTATTGCCTAAATATTACTAAATTAGTAATGTTTGGGTGTAAAATATTTGTAGTAGTAGCAATGGTTTTTTATATATATATTAAATTTTTTGATGGTTTTTATTCAACATATGAAAGTTTAATGAACATATTCGGGTTCCGTGCATGGATAAAAAAAAAGTGAAAAAGAAGTATTTGTAATCCTTTTTAAATTATGTTGTGTTACAAGATTTGTACGTTTAGGCAATCAATTTTCTTAGCTGTTTCTTTTCTTTGGCGGTTTGGAAATTTTTTATATAAGTTAATATGCTTTAAAATTTATAGTAAGTGATGGACAGAAGAAGGAGGACAGAAGGTAGATGGAATCCACTCCATAAATATATTATGGGTGCATTTTTCTATCGAAAATGCTTGGTTGTTGAATGTTGAATTAATTATCCACTCTTTTTAACAGACGACTTTATTTGTCAAGTTGTGTTTTGTAATGTAATGTTTTGTATTTTTTTTTTATTTGTTTTTATGAAAATAAACAGAACAATTTACTACTGCAACTAAAGGGTGATTTTTTAGCTGGTTTGGTTTTGGCAACACTGGTTTTGACAGCTGACGTGTGTTTAGTACCTTGTGTCACTGTCAAACAGCTTCAGTTTGGTTTGCAATTTAACCATGGATCGTCTTACAAATGAACAAGCTTGCAAATTATTGAATTTTACTATCAAAATTCGTGCTCGGTTCGAAATGTTCATCGCGCGCTGCTTCCATTTTATGATCGGCATTCTCGACCTTCTGAGCAGTCTATTCGGAAGATTGTGACCAAATTTCGCACCAAATTTACTTTGTTGGACATTAAACCACCAACACGTTTACGTACTGTGCGTATTGAAGAAAATATTGCGGCCGTATCAGCTAGTGTGACAGAAGACCGCGAAATGTCGATTCGGCGCCGTTCCCAGCAGTTAGGCCTTTGTTACAGCACTACGTGGAAAATTTTGCGGAAGGATTTGGGCGTAAAGCCTTTTAAGATACAGCTGGTGCAAGAACTAAAGCCAGCCGACCTACCACAACGCCGAATTTTTGGTGAATGGGCTCTTGGAAAGCTGGCCGAGGATCCGCTTTTTTATCGAAAAATTGTGTTCAGCGATGAGGCTCATTTTTGGTTGAATGGGTACGTAAATAAGCAAAATTGCCGCATTTGGAGTGAAGATCAGCCAGAAGCATTGCAACAGCTACCAATGCATCCCGAAAAAGCCACTGTTTGGTGCGGTTTATGGGCCGGCGGCATTATTGGGCCATATTTCTTCAAAGATGATGCGAATCGCAGCGTTACTGTCAATGGTGAACGCTACCGAGCGATGATAACAAACTTTTTTTTGCCCGAAATGGAAGTTCTTGACTTGCATGATATGTGGTTTCAACAAGACGGTGCCACATGCCACACAGCACGCGAAACAATGGCGCAATTGCGAGGCGAGTTTGGTGAACAGTTAATTTCACGTTTCGGGCCGGTCAATTGGCCGCCTAGATCGTGCGATTTGACACCATTAGATTATTTTTTGTGGGGGTATGCCAAGGCTAATGTGTATCGGGACAAGCCCGCTTCGATTGACGCACTGGAAGCCAACATCCATGCATTCATTCGTGAGATACCGGCCGATATGTGTGAAAGAGTATGCCAAAATTGGACTCAGCGGATGGGCTACCTGAGACGCAGCCGCGGTCAACATTTCCATGAAATTATCTTTAAACATTAAATTGCAAGGTTCAAACTATCGATTCAAATAAATATTTCATTCATTTTTTCGTATTTGTTGTGTTTTTTTTTTAAAAAAAAGTTCTAAACCTCTTAAAAAATCACCCTTTACAAGTAAGTGATTGCAAATGTTGTTAAAAAGTGTTTTCACGTACCAAAAATAATATTTGTAAGGATTTGGATCACGTTATATTAAAAAGCGTTTTAAACCAGTGCCAAATTGTGTAATGCAAAGTTTCCACTGAGCAATAAACTTCGTTTGCATAAAAATTCAGGCTGCGAACTCACTCTATACGACTCTACACTACTCTCAACACGTCTCATATCTTTTTTTGAATTGCATTTTTGTTTCTTTTATAGATACCCCGATATTCATTAAGCATTGACTTCAGTGTTTTCTGTATATGCGACCTCTCCCGGCCAAGGCAACCATAAAAACCTTGTGGTTTGAAGAATAAAATGGTGTGCTAATAATATATTCATCCTTTTTCCACTCATTGAACTATAGCAACCAATTTTTTTTATTTTCGCTTTGTTTGACGTTCAAAAAAAACATCTGTTCTCTTTTGAAATGTCAATTACGTTCTCAATTTTAAAGCAAAGTTGTGATGCAAATGCGAGAGCCAAACGTAAGATTAATCTATTTTCTTCGGTGGAAACGCTGAAAGATTAATTTTTTGTGCTTAATCTCGGTTTATTTTTTGGTGGAAACGTAGCATAAAAGAACTTCAATGCTTCAATATAACCATCCATAACCAAATCCGCGTTTGTAAAGTTATATTTAAATTGATTGTCAAACGAAAATGTATGATCAATTTACTTATTATAAATTAGTCACGTTAATCAATATTATTTTGATTATTTTTCATTAAAAATTAGAATAAATTAGTTAAAACACAGCTTTATTCTTAATATTATAATATTTTATTATGTTATTAGTTGTGTGGTAAGTATGTTTTTATCAATCCATATTCACCGCATATTGACCATGTTTATTTTACACACCCAAATTGTGAGTTGTAATCTGCTGAAATTCATCAACTGTTCCCAACTTCTTGCTATAAAAAATTACATTTCATGGCTGCGGCCATTAGCCCCATATAATTCGATTCATGTGGTCGTGATTCCCATTTTATTTGCACGTAAAAGCCCATATAAGTGCACATTATGTTGGGCTTATCAGTTCGACTAAGCTTGTAGGCAAGGTGAGAGATTCGCTCTCGAGTTGACTATCTTGTTAATTCCTCATCTGTGGCCTTACTTGCCGACTTCTATATAGTCGTAATATCATTCTTTATTCTAAGTTTTTATTCGAAATTTCCGTACAATCGCAATAACTTAATCTTTAGTACACTAACGTAGTCGAGAAAGTTAAAAAATTAGCTCAAAGTTCAAGTTGTCTTTAGGTGCGACCCCCATACAAATTTTTTCTTAAGATGGCTACCGAAATTGCGAAGAATTAAATTTTTGATGTTTGGATTTTTAAGATCAAAATTAAACGTTGTTATGGTTGAATTGTAAGAAAAACACTGGGAACTGGAACTACTACTTCTGGCTGTATTTCAATGTCTGCAGATGAAGAGTTAGCAATGAAAAAAGACTCACAGCTATCTACTCATCAATATGAAATAACGCGACAGAAAATAAATAAAACCGTTGTAAGAGGGTACCACAAAGTTAAAGAGGCTTAAACAAAGCCCTATCCCGATAGCAGAACTGTTAGCTAATCCTCTGCTGAATGTGGTTTGCAAGGTTCACTAAACCAAAGTGTTAAGCGTATATTTATGTTTGGGTCAAAAGGACGTGTTAAATTCTGTTGATAATTTTAAGACAGGTATAGTAATTGCCACCAGCATTCTTGCAATCGGCCAACTTTCGGAGGAAATTAGAACATTTTGTATTTTTTGAACTCTTAAGCGAATCGACTCAACCACAGACCTTCTAAAGATGTTGTTAAAATCCTCAGATTCATTTTCGGCAAGCATAAGATGCATCCAAAAAAATATAGTTTAATTGGACATGAAGTGCTCCAATACCAAACAAGTAAAAAACTTCAAAATTGTCGGTTCTTTTATGTTTTTTTTTTTTGTGTTTTTTGTCAAAATTTGTATAGATACGCTGTTGGGCGATATATATGTTGCATTGACACTAATGAGAGTGGAACCGTGTTTCTAAAGGGCCCACCATCTAACGTTCTTTAAATAGTGCTTATTTCGCGAATGGTAACACTTAGCTCACGTCTGATTTGACAGAGTGAACGAATATGGTTTGTGTATACGCTTGAACAACGCTGGGAAATATTGCGACATTACTTTGAAAATCATGGTAATGTTGCAGAATGTGTGCGAAAATTGCGTACGGATTTTGGACGAAGAGAAGCACCGTCAGCTCCGCAGGTTCGTTATCTTGTGAAAAAAATAAAAGAAACTGGCATCCTCATCGATAAACCAAAGCGTGAAAAGCCAAGCGTACACCCGAGAAAATTGCTGCTGTGGCAGAAAGTGTGCGTGAAGCGCCGTCAACATCAATTCACCGTCGTTCTCAACAATTGAACATTTCGGAGACATCATTGAGACGAATTTTGCATAAAGACCTTGGTATGACGCGATGCCGATTTTGCCAAAAAAAAAAATCATCTTTTCAGATGAAGCTCATTTTGATCTTGGCGGGGCATAGAAAACCCGCACGCATGCATTGAAAACGAGTCACTGTTTCGTGCGGATTTTGGTCCAGAGGCATAATTGGGCCATTTTTCTTTGAAAATGAGCAATGAGGCGATATTGGCCATATTGAACGAATTTTTGTTCACGAAAATTGAAGAGGAGGATATTGGTAACATTTGGTTTCAACAGGACGGCGCTACGTGCCACTCAGCCGAAGCTACACTCGATGTTTTGCGCCCTGTTTTTGAAGATCGCATTATCAGCCGCAGAGCTGATGTCGTTTGGCCACCGCGGAGCTGCGATTTGACACCGTTGGACTATTATTTGTGTGGTGCCGTAAAAGATAAGTGTTACGCCGACATGCCAGAGGCAATTGACGCTTTAACGGACAATATTCGTGAAGCCATTGGTAAAATACAGCTGCACACAATCGATAATGTGCTTAAAAATTGGACCGATCGTGTAGGCTACTACATCGCCAGCCGAGGCAGCCATTTGTATGAAATTATTTTCCATTATTAACCGGAAGGATTGTCCTTTCAAATAAAAAAATAAATTTGAGAAAATATTCAGTAGTTTTTTTTTATAGCATTTTCAAAAAAGTTACCCTATATATCAGCGTAACTTAAATATCGCACCCGGCTGTGCGAACAATCGCCCAAAAAATGTTGACCATTTACCTAAAAGTTGATCTGTTATCAAGACGGAATCGGGCAATTGCCAAAATATTTTTTTGAGGCTTTCAGCGTTCTTTCTGGAAGCGGTTTGCAAATTCGGAGAGCGTTTACTTTTGTATATGTTAGTCCACAATGCATAGGTAATGGAATATGTGGGGTCATGCTACCCCCCTTGCCACCCCCCTGCTTGGTTACCCTGTTAGATTTTGAGTAGGTGCGAGGTTGGGTTTAAATTTAACAACATCATTTCTTTCCTTAATTTTATAGGGTAGGTTTGAGCTCTATCATTATTATTTTTTCTTACAAGTCCCATGAGTGGACGATATAAACGGTGCTTAAGAATTTCCTGGAAGCAACCGTTTAAGGTACCAACCTGAGACTAAAGGTACGACTGAGACTTGATGAAAAAAATTATCTTTTTAATTTTGCCTTTGGAAACCATGCTCCACAGAGTGATAGAGAGAGTGTTGCCAAAATGTATGTGCTGTCCTTTGAATGGTAATGGTGTAGAAGGAGGGGGGAGGTGGAATGTAGACTTAAGACCAATTTGATTAGTTCGAACTCACTGAGAATTGGGTAACACTTGATTGGCTTGAGCAATGTTCAATAATGGGAAACAGTAGAGATGTAAATAGTAAAAGTGGGAATGTTCTGATTCCTAATTCCTAATCATAATGTACAACATCTCCAAATTGGGTTACTGGCCTCGAAACAGGCGCCCTATTGGTTGTTCTGGGGTCAAAGTCAGAGTCAGAGTGCATACATCAAAAAGAAAAACTTATTATAGACTAGCAGACCCGAGTGATGCCACTCCACTTAGCATTCACCTATCATTACAAAGCTGAATGAAACCACCCTCGATAGTTAGCCATCACAGAGAAGTATGAGGCGCTGTGATGATGTAAGTGAACAGATGAAAATGTTGCAGAGAAATATCAAGCAGCAGGAGCAGGAAGTCCTGAAAAATGGTTTTCTTAAATAGGAAAGCAAATGGATGCTTCAAAACAACAATTGAAACCTAGTCGAGGCGAGGAGAATAATAATAAATAGCATGCTTAAAATGAGTCTAAATAGAGTGGTAGTGCAAGAAGAGAACACAGCTCTAACCAATATAAAAAAGGATGGCATAGCTAAAAAAAAAAAGTTAAGGAATAACGAAGCTACCGGCTACAATTTTCTTCAAATTTGGCTCTTCAAAAACGGATGTGATGTTTTGGTAAAGCGTTTTCAGGAAGTCTTCAACCAAATTTAGGTAGAAGAAAACATGCACGATGTCTGGACCATAATCTCTATAAGTCCCTACAAAATAAACGATAAACGAGCAACAACTAGATACAAGACTCAAGATACTATTCAACGAACTATGTGAACGTCTCAAACTCTTCTAAAACAGGTACCGATGTGGCTTCCGACACTCAATGGAAAAAAGAGTACTTAAATGTTTCTCCTAGAGTTCTTACAGAAGCAGTTTTCAAAGCACGCTCATAGTACATCTCTTTGACTGCTACTTCTTCAAAGAGTTAAGCATATCAGATTCGAAGATGCACATCCCCGAAGCAGAATTTTCCTTTCAAAGTATTGCTAGTATTCGTAGTATTGCTATACGTCGGTCACTCCAGTTTGGGCGGAAGCGCTTTCGACGGGAAAACTAGCAACAAACGTACACAATGTTATCAAAGGCTCGCAGCCTCATTCATTAGAATTCGCTACGAGGTTGCATTGATCTCAGGATTTATGCAGCGTTGCAAAAAATATTCATAAAATATTTGTCCACAAGGAATCCACTACATTTAACCGCAAAAAATGATACACACGGAAATTGCGATATTGAAACCACCATTCCGCTGGCACTAATCAATGTCCAAACGAGTATAGCTTTCACAACATTGTTTAAGTTTTATGGATCGGACGGACAGTGAAATACAAGGATTCGATTCTCAACCGAAGTAGACGAATGTGGAATGCTCTACCACGCTCTGTTTTTCGGGTACATTACAGTTTACAAACATTTAAAACCAATGTGCATCGGTATCTCCTTTTTCCTAATCCTTCACTTCCCTAATGTCCGCACTGTGATAATTCAGTAAAAGGGTATCCAAAATCCCTTTAGTGCACGTACATTACAAAAAAACATGTTTAATGCGTTTAGAGTTATTTTTAAGTGCGCGCAACTTTATACAAGCTCTATAGCACGTTTATGAAGACGAAACGATTAGAGGTTCTTAAAGAGAGGTAAGTATCAATCATAATAGGTATTTCCTTGCACATGGCGTCCTTTATAATATTGAATAAAATTAAAATTAGCATCCACGCGGGACAATATTTTGTAGTGCAATTTAATTTATTTGTTTTTACGGCAAATATTCGATTAAGCACTATTTAACTGGGAAATCATAAAACTGTAATTAATTTTGAATGCAAAGAGTCTCATTTTCATGGATAAATAACATTTAATTACATGATTAAAATCACAAACATTGCTGAATACAATTACTACGATGCCATAGGCATTTTTTTTTTATGTAAAGCTTCAAGCGGGAGCCACGCCGTGAAGGAATTGACGAAAAACCTTATTTGAACAATAATGTGAGGGCTTTACACTATACATATTTGCATACATAAGCACAATCTTTCTTTAGTGCCAACATTACAGAGAAGATTTTCATCATCCGGGCGTGTGGGATGAGACTTATGAGGGTTAGTATATTTAATTGCACAGCAAATATGCAATTTATTTACTTCATGGGTTGAAATACTGAGATAAAACTGATTACACAAGAATCGATGTAAGCATATTAGGTAAATGAGCCCGAAATAAGACACATAAAAGTTTGTTGATTTTTTTTTTTTATATCATCGCGGCCTTAGGCTGTGGTGCTTAATGTGTATACGAAACGCATCCATCAAGACGCATGACTCCTTTGCCAAATCAATATGAGCGTATCCAATTAGGTATATTTTTTTGATTTTTTGAATTTGTTGTTGTTTTGTTGATTTGTTTAAGAAAATCTTAAATCTTAAAGGAAAGCCAAGTTTTCTTGGATTGCAAATATTTTATTTGCCGTGCAAGCAACTGACGTCTTTAAGGACTCACTAAAGACTTTAGTGTAGTGATTTAAGCCGAATCAGCCTGAGCGCTGCTTAACCTTCTTTCCTCGTCCAAGTTAGTTCTCTAAATTTGGTCGGAAAACTGAACACAGTGAATCTTGTCTGGCTACCAGGTCACACTGCCATCAAGGGAAATGAGATCTCGGATGAGCTTGTTAGGTTCAGAAGAAGTTTTCTCAGGACACGAACCTGTGTTGGGTTTGCCTGCATCTTTAGTCATGTCTTCGATCGATTCTTGGATTTCTCGTGGCGTGATTGCGGTGGATGTAGATAGACCCAACTACTACGCCCGGAAATTTGCAAATCTTTTCTTCTATCTCTGAGGAGAATCGACTGTAGGCTGCTTGTAGGCGTTCTTTCGGGCCACCAAGCTTTTGCTAAACACTTAAATGTGTTGGGCTTAAGCGACACCACTACCTGTCCTGCTTGCGGTGAGGAGGATGACACAGCAGAACACTTTCTCTGCAGCTGTCCGGCCTGTGCTCGCTTCAGGAAACTAAGTACATTAATGTAAGGTGTCTGAATGGTTGTAACGGGTGATCCAAGTAGAGATACTTTTTTCAATAGCCTTTTTTGACAGATCACGTGTAAGTCGTGTCATGCTGTCATGCTATTTTTGTTTAGTATTGTTTGGCATTTCATAATGGAAAGACTTACGCGTGAACAACGTTTACAAATTGTTCAACGTTATTATGAAAATTCACGCTCTGTGAGGAATGTGTTTCGTGCACTTCGCTCAACTTATGGTCAACATAATCGGCCTTCTGAGCGTACTATTCGCAGTGAAGAAAATATAGCGGCCGTAGCAGAGAGTGTACACGAACACCGTAGACAGTCGATTCGGCGCCGTTCGCAGCAACTCTGACTGACGTATGGAACGACTTGGCGCATTTTACGTCAAGATCTTAAATTGAAAGCGTACAAAATACAGCTTGTGCAACAACTGAAGCCGCTCGACCTTCCCAAGTGACATCGCTTCGCTCTATGGGCTCTTGAAAAGTTCCAAGAAGATCCGACGTTTTCGAGGCAAATTTTGTTTAGCGATGAGGCCCATTTCTGGCTCAATGGGTATGTAAACAAACAAAATTGCCACATTTGGAACGAAGAGCAACCTGAAGAGATTGAAGAACTGCCACTTCATCCAGAAAAAACAACGGTTTGGTGTGGTTTGTGGGCCGGTCCATATTTCTTTAAAATTATGCCGGTGCGAACGTAACCGTCAATGGCGACCGTTATCGTGCCATGATAACCGACTATTTGATGCCTGAAATTGAAGCTCGTGATCTCGGCGACATTTGGTTTCAGCAAGACGGCGCCACTTCCCACACATCGCATCAATCAATGGACTTATTGAGAGAACATTTCGGTGAGCACATAATTTCACGTTTTGGGCCGGTCGATTGGCCACCAAGATCGTGTGATATCACACACCGTTAGCCTTTTTCCTGTGGGGATATGTAAAGTCAAAAGCTTATGCCGACAAACCCGCTTCGATTCAGGCCTTGGAGGAAAACATCACGCGTGTCATTCGCCAGTTACCAGTCGAAATGCTCGAACGAGTGATCGAAAATTGGTCTCAACGGATGGACCATCTGCGACGTAGCAGCGGCCAACATTTGATAGACATAATCTTCAAAAAATAAATGCCAAAGAATGTTCCTTCAAATGATAATAAACATTCTCCATTAAATTTGAATTTTTTTTGTTCTTTTCTTTAAAAAAGTAGGGAACCTCGATATGGATCACCCTTTATTATCCAGTGATATTGCCTCAGCGTTTGATGTTGGTGTTATGGCTTGTTGTTGTAGAGCATCAGGAGAACTCACGCTTCGCATTCTTTTGAACAGAGGTTGGATTGGAGTTATTTCAGTTGGTATTGCTTTGGGTGCGGAAAGCGCAGTGAGTGACTTCCTACAGGTTGAGCACCTCCGTTCCTCCTTTCTAACCGTAGTAATTTTTCCGATAGGATTTTTCGGAAATCGTAGTAGTTACATCCATAATGCATCTTTCGTTCACATCTGAAACATGTTACGCAGTCTCGGAGGTCGGAGAGGCATTCGGCGCATGGATCCATATTGAACATATTATCAATTCTCCAAGAGAGAGGGGTATTAATGCAGTTAAGCAAATTGCTGTTTTTAATAAAATAGAAAGGGAAAGGGAATAAACTTTAATTGATTTAACGAGGGGTTTATGCGTTTTAATTTGGATATAGGGTTAAAAGTCACTGTCTTTGATTCACTACTATTTAGTTTGAATTTCTTAAGAGGGGATAAACTTTTGTCACCGAAATTGGGATCACTTCTTGAGAGAGCACTTCAAGCACTTCAAAGATATCACAAGAAAATGGTGTTGAAAACACACCGTCACTCTGTCTTCGGCCAAACCGTGAAAGGATAAGGTCAATGTATAAGATCAATGCTCCTAAAATCTGCATCAGACTTGCTCATTTCAAAGCACTTCAAATATTTATTTGCCAAAAAAAAAAAAAAAATAACACATTAAAATTTCAAAACCTACAAATAATGTGTCTACTGTCGCGCTGCTGCTGTTACAGTCCTCTCCTATCACTCTTCATTCGGTTACATCAGTTCACTTAATTTACATTCGCATTCGCTTCACTATACACTCATTGCAGTGGAACCGCTTTATTTATTATTCTTAAAGCTCGCACCAGAAAGTGGTGCTCTGCCCTGATCCTCTTCGCTGGGTTATAATGAAATTCTCTCATGGTGTTGGTGGTTTTGCCATACCGGCCATGAAATTGATTTGCATTCTGTGGTGTACAACTGCCAACAGATACATGTAGCTAACTCGAATTGTTGTTGTTGTTGTTTTTTTCCATTTCACCCAAACAAAAGCCAACTAACTGCGTCAGTAATATCGATTATTTGTTGTCCAACAGTGTTGACATGGAGAAAGAATAAAAATAGAAAAGCCCCTTGGAGCACTCGAAATCCCTTTGTTTCGATGTTTAGGAGCAGCGCACATCCACAAGTTGTGCTGTGCGGAGCTGCTGCAACACAATCCCCTTTGGTTCTTTAACTTGAACGCTCGTAGTAGGTACCTACTCAGAATCAGAAAAAGGATATTTCAACAGTTGCCGCTGGTGTCCTTCTTCATTTACCACTGTGTGTGTGTGTGTGTGTGTGGGCCAACAAAGACCACGAATTATTGTGCCGGTCGTAGCTCCCCTGGAGCTCCCGCATCAAGGAGAATGTACTTGACCCGAAAATGAATGAGAATAAGGAGATTGTGTGGTGTGTGCTGAAATGCTGCCGCTGCTCCTTATGAAACAAATGTTTTGCCATAAAATTCATGCCACCTATGCATGTGTGTTTGTGTGGCTGAGAAGAATGAATACCGGCCGTCGCGCTGCTGCTGCTGCTTCGGCTCTACCAGAACGGAATGATGTGTGTGGTTGTGGCATTGGAATTGAGGCTAAAAATCCGAAAACCATGTCATTTAAGGAATCCCACACATGTCGGTCGTATCGGTGAAAGGTACGGAGTAAGGGCTGAGTTCGCATATCTCATGTGATTGCTCTGACTGAATGTTTGTGCTTTTGTGTGTATATGCCGCCATCGTGTGGTCAGACATCGATCGTGTATTTCCTATGCACCTTCCGGCCGACAAGTGTAAGAAACTATTCCATTTGATGAGCTTCCTGGTTTTGCGTTTGATTTCCTAAGATGTGAGATTGCTACACCAACCCAAGTTTTCGTTGAAATTTTCTTCAATTTTCTTCAATTTCCATTACATGTTGAGGGTCCGCCCTTTATTTTTGTACAATTTTGTGGGTCAACCGATTTCTTGGCATGCACTTTGGAAAAAATTAATTTATACGATTTAACCTTTCAAAGAGGTACCCAGATGCTTGAAAAACAAAAAAAAATATTTTGAGAATTATTTACATCCAAAACGAACTCAAAGGTCCTTGAAAAATGCAAATTATAGCTGGCAACACGTTTTATCAGCGAGTTCGCTTAATTAAGAAAAAAAACAGTCATCAAGCTGCAGGAACGTGCAATTATTTTTGTCACAATTTCCACTCCAATGAGAAGCACTCACAATCCTGTGCCTGTGGTGGTATTCTGCTGCATTTTTGATGGACCATGAATGCCCCAAACTGAATGGTTGATTACGCTCTATCAGACACATATTCCGATTTATACTTTTTCATTATTATAATTACGCAGATACTTCATATACCCATCGGATATGTCATTACCCATTTGCAAATGAGAACGAACCCGAAAAAGGGGAAAGACACACAGCGTCATCGCTTTTAAATGTAGGTACTCGCTACTACTTGTGTGTACGGTTGCCACTAGGAAACGAAAAATATTTCAACATTTTCTTCCTCGCGGGGCCTTTAATAATGATCGTGATGGTTATATTCGAAAGTGTTCATCTTATTACGCAAATGTAATAAATGCAGTCATGTTGCTTGCACATGTTCATCTTCGAATTTTAAACTTCAAACCTGCAACGCAGATAACGTAGCAGGAATAGGGATTGACGTAAAATGGACCACCTGATCTTTGATGCCAAATCCCAGGTTTGGGTCTATTCGAAACTATGTTTCTGGCACAATTTTATGTTGTCCGGTATCTATACACTTTTTTAAGTTTGCCAGACTTCGAACGACTTTAGACCGTGAAAACAACTTTAGGTGTTACTTGGAGGATTTGAGTCCGAGACCCCAATTTCAATTCAGTAAAGCTGTCCTTAATAACACAGAATGCAAATATCAGACGCGAATTTTTCCTCTTTTTTTCTGTTCCATGTTTATATTTATGAACTATTTGACTCGAATACACTGTTCCTGTCACGGTCAATGTCAGTGCTATCTTTGCTGTTTTGATCTATTTCTACGTTTTTAATTTATGTACTTTATGGGCTGCCCAACTGTAAAGAGTCTCTGTCTAGGACACAGGTGCCTTAGGGGGTCTTAGCAAAAGTCACGAACCTGGGGCCTGGAACTCGAAATTTCTCTTGGCTAGAGCAGTATTGTCCACTTGCTCAAGATAATGCATTCGACTTGTCTTGGCTTTTTGTACTACATTCATATATTGGTATGAAGTGAATGAGGACAAGACTAAATATATGCTATCAACAAACAAACAATCATCTGTCCACCGACTAGGACAAAATGTCACTGTTGATAGCAGCAACTTCGAGGTAGTTAAGGAGTTCATCTACCTCGGGGTAAACTCAACTCCACAAATGACATCTTAGTGGAGATCCGTCGAAGAATTACCCTAGGAAACCGCTGCTACTTCGGTTTGGCAAAACAAATGGGTTCAAAACTCCTAACTCGAAGGACAAAGTGCATGCTCTACAGAACGCTTATCCTGCCAGTTCTGCTATACGGCGCCGAGTGCTGGACGATAAGCAGGAAAGGAGAGTTAATACTGGGATCCTTCGAAAGAAAAATCCTTTGACGGATATTTGGTTTTGTGTGCGAGGAGGGCGAATAGAGGAGAAGATACACCCGCGAACTCTATGAGCTGTACCAAGATGTGGATGTAGTCCAAAAAGCTAAAACTCGTCGATTACATTGGCTCGGCCACATCGAGCGAATGGACAACAACGCTCTTCGAATTCCAGCCCCCAGGTTCGAGACGACAAGGAAGACCGAACCTCCGTTTTAAAGACCAAGCCATCGCGGATGCCAGAGCGCTTGGTCTGTATTTCAGGCAGGGACTCTTCACGGGTCGGGAGCCCGTTAAGTATGTTAGTCATATATTGGTATAGCTCATAGAGTTCACGGTTATATCTTTTCCTTCATTCGCCTTCCTTGCACACCGATGAGCACTCGATGAGCACTCGGTGGTTTATAGCAAAAAAGGTTATAATACTATAAAAGTTTATACTCTACAACTTTGTCCTTTGAGTCAGGAGCTTGGAACCACCTTCTCAAAACCAAGATTGAAGAAATCACACGAATGCGCATTTCCTGACCAAAATCCGGTGCATGCTTTAAAAAGGAAAGTAGACCATCGGATCATTATAGCTAAGCCAACTGGGCGGCGATTTATTGGATGGATGTATGTTGTGTTCTTGCCGTATCACTTTCTCTACATGACTCCGTGGAATAACTGTTTAGTAAAAGGTACTGTCATGATCCTATAATTGATAGTATTGATTGTTGGATATTTTTAAGAATGTAACGTTCACATGACGCGACAAAAGTATTTGTCACCGACCTTTCGATTTCCCTAACCGAGTCCTATTCCCGCCTTTGATTCTTGCTTGCTTGCCATGTCCTTTGCAGTGTAGCAAAAGAAAAAGGTATCTTGGAGAGCGGACGGTCATGGATGATAAAGCATGGATGGTTCTTGAAAAGATGAGGCAGGCGGTTCTAAAGAGACAGAAGAGACACGGCCATCCCCAGTCAAAGACCTCGCCTATAAACTTAACACAACCTTGATAGATGGCTAAATGGGCTTAATGTGAGTTGACGTTACTCGAAGTTCTAACAACGATCAAACACAAACAACAATAATAAAAAAAGTGTTGAATGGAGGAAAATTATGGTTGGATGCATTCGGTGAAAAGTCTCAGATTAGAAAATTTCCCTAATACTCGGCGAATTCACAAATCGACGCACGCAAGAAATATGAGTTTGGTGCATGAACGGGATTCGGCGCGGCGGCACTTCAGCAATTAACGGAGTGTAGCAAGCCGTATGTGAGTCCCGAACGTGGTGAATGAATGACCATGTATGAGTATGGAACGAGTGGACAAACAGTGCAACAGGAAAAATCAATTTTTGGTTGACTAAGAAGTTGGAAAGTTTAGGAGGAGAACAGTGGTAGAAGCTTCTTTTTTAGCTTAGGGCTTATTTTGATAAATTGATGGAGCTACTAAGTTGGTAGTAGAAACATTTCAAAGGAGAAAAAATAGAAAACTAGATGGGAAAAAGTAAGAAAGATATAGCGGCATGACAGGCACAAGACTTCCTACCAGGACAAGCTTTTGGGTACAATGTAAGCTAAATATAGTGAAAGAGTATATCTGAGATTGTTTTGTATCTTTTTCAATCTTTTGAAACTTGAGTTGGCTTTCGTTTCGAGTAATTCCGGAAAAGAACGGGACGCGCGACCTGTAAAATAAATTTTAATTTGTTTTACCTCGAGGAAAAGCGATATCTTGTCTCACAATTCAAAATCTATTGCATTCCCAATTTCCTTAAGGGGTTAAGTGGGTTTTAGAGGTTTAAAAAAAGGGTATCTTTAGTATTTTTTTTAATATATACAATTATATATTTTTTATTTAAAAATTCCGAAAACTCAGCTTTTGGAGGTTCCTTGACGTCTCAAAAAAAAACACGCTCTTGCCATTGACAACATACCTCATTATTGGTTCATCTAAAATCAAAGCAAAATTTCGTTAGTACAAGGATAAATCTCGTTATTGGACGAAGGAAAAAATAATTAAAATTTGAATTTTTGACAGACTTTGAACAAAAAACTAAATTTTTTGGTAAAATGTTCGCATGTATTGGCTCGAAAAAATTAGATGTAATAAAAAAAAATCCTTCATTCAAATATGCCTACAAAATTTGAACGAAATCGCTTCATACCTTTTCGAGAAATCGTGTCCACCGACTTAAAAAAATGAGTTTTAAGATAAACGCGTATACCTGCCAAGCGGTGCACTAACGTAGCCTGATGGGCGGAACTTCCGAAGGCTCTCTCTCTTCGAATTTTACTCAGATCGATTTGAATTTTTTGGAGAATATTTTAAACATATTTTACTATTTAATAAGACAAAAAAAAAGTCTTTCATATTAATTTCATTTTTACAGTAAAAATCTTTTTTTTAAGGCTTCACAATTCCTTGTAAATATATTGTGCGGTGCCCATTATAGTAATCATTTGGTTTGCACAATTAATAATCCAAAGAGGTAAGCTAATTTGCATGGCTTCGATTCGAAGGAGCACGTTTGAGAGTTAGCTCGGTTGGTTGCCCGACGTTGAAGTGAATAGCAAATTTGCTTTATCAATCAAATTGCAGCATTTACCGTGCTGTCTTTTGCACTATTCTGTTCTCTCTCTCTCTGTTTCTCATATCAGCGCAGCGGCGGCTTCTACGCAATTAAAATCGTTCGCGGTTTTTAAGTCCGATATTCAAGGCTAACAAGATGTTAAAGGTATTGTGAGCAGGACTGTCGTTTTTCAATTTCAAAGAGGAGCCCATTTGAAGATTTTGGGGAAACCATTTTAGTCAAAAAGGAGCCACCGAAGAGTTATAAAATATTTGGTATCTTCTTTGGTCGTTTTGTTGATTTTTTTTTTTTGATTGTAAGGACAGTGCCGGCGATGGTGTTATTTCTGTCAGCGCAGATTTCTAACGGACGCTCTACGAAGAAATAAACATTGTTAAGCAACTTACCCATTTTAGCTAGACACAAACAAATTGTGCGAAGGAAAACTGCATAACCTATACGCATTCGAAATTTAAACTTCATGAACCTTGTTTGACATTGACAATGGATTAGGGAAGTCCGTTTAGTACTCGAAATAGAGATGTGAAAATTATGTATGCAGCGAATATTTGTTTTCAAGTTGTGATTGAAGGCAATTATTTTTTTTTGCATTAGGCATTAAAATGTACTTAACTTGGTACTTTTGTTTTGTAGAAATAACCATTTAGGAGCCATTTTGAAGTTAAGGGAGCCCAGTGCACAGCATGGGGCCAAAAGCTCCTAAAGGAACCATTTCGGTAGCGCTGATTGCGCATCATTCACGTGACGAAAAAAAAGGAAAAACAGGCCTCAGTTTCTTACTTAATTACAAAGTCGGGAGAATAACAATATAGTGAGATATTGATGATCGCCCAAAACGCAATATCGCCAGAGTTTGACAGAATATAGCTACCTGTATTCTTAAGTAATAATACTCTGGCTAATGTTTCGAACTCTTAATTGTTGAAGTTGCCGACGAACTGTAGCTTATACAGGGTTTTTTTTAGAGGTATAGAACTTCGAATTAAAATAAAACACAAGAAATCGTTTTATTGTCCTTCAATTTGAATTTGTTGGAAGGATAATTTTATGCGGTCGCCGCGGCTGCTTCGAATAAAGACAAGTCTAGAGGACCAATTTTCAACCACTTTTTCAAGCATTTGGGGCTGTATGTCACCAATAACGCCAAAAATGTTGGCTTCCAAGTCCCCTAACGTTTCTGGTTTGTTGGCGAGCGACTTCACATTAACGGTAACTGACTCTCCAGCATCATTTCGGAAGAAGTATGGCCCAATGACTCCACCAGCCCATAGAGCACACCAAACAGTCAGTTTTTGTGGATGTAATGGCGTTTCAAGGGTCTCATGTGGATTCCCTTGACTCCCTGTTGTCGTAGCCATTCAACCCAAATTGAGCCTCATCACTGAAAAAAATTTTGCGATGAAAATCAGCATCGATATCAATCTCATTTTCGGCCAATACACCAAAATCACACTTGCGGCTTTAATTCTTGCAGAAGCTGGATCTTGTAAGGTCGTAAGAAGACATTTTTCCATAAAGGTGATGGACAAAGCTCCAATTGCTGTGCACGGTAGCGAATCGATTCATTCCGTTCTTCTTCAACACTTTGCGGTGCGCACTGTTCGAAATCTCTGCGGATGCGTATTATCACATAGAGTAAACGTAGTGCGAAAACGATCCATGGTTAACCCAATTAATTGCTCTGATGGACGATTATGTCGACCAAAACTTGTGGTAAACTTCGCGAACTGAACCATTATTTTCGATATAAATTTGCGTGATTTGTTGTTCATTTGTCAACCTGTTCATGATGAAATGGCAAACCAAACTGAACCTAAATGACGAGTTGCCAGATTTGACCACAAAGTCAGTTTTATCTCTATTCGAAAAACCAACCTCTTACATACATATACCTAGGATGGGTATATTATTTTTGGAAATCATTTCAAGCCTAGAATCTGAGCCCTTAAAGTCTCTCAAACACAATCGGCGATCCTGCCAAAGCTGAAAAAACCAACCAAGTTCAGTAGAATTCTACCAATGCGGCCGGGACTCTCCACGAGAAGGGATCTAGAACCCTTTAAGTAGGTATTTAGTACGTATACCACCATCAAAAGAAAGATAGAAAAAAAACCAAACAACAACCAAAACGAGGAAGTTTGTTAAAACTTTATCATCACAACAGCTTCCGGACCATCATACCCTGCATATCTATGCGAATTCCTATAAATCATTACACATCATTATTCAGTCCATCCCCGCTTGCCATTCCATCAACATCAACATCATTGTTGTCGTCATTCACCATTTTTTGGCGTAGTCAGCAGTAGTAGGGGCTCGACGAAACCATCAAAAAGCCAACTACTCTCTGACCATTGTAAAAAGGACGACGAACAAATGAACAAAAATAATCTATATGCAAAATCAGCAAAACACAAGGAATTCCATCAGTCCGGCAGTCCACCCTCCATCAGCATCACCATCTCCATTCATCCGTTCACGAGCGAGCATTCTATTAAACTAATCGTATGTACCGAATTGTGGTGGGTCTGCTACACAGCACAACACATACGTGCGTAAGCTGGTCTTGCCCTACTTGCTGCTATTATTATTATTATTATTATTATTGTATTCTACCAGGATGATAATGTATTCAATCGGAAATATGGTGAGCATCGTCAGACCACTAAGTTTAACCGAGAGAAATTCTGATATTGAATTTTCTCTCCAAAGATATCCGTTTCTCGACGATGGCCAGCGCCACAGGATTACTATTACTACTACGAAACTCAAGTGTTCCAGCGTGGAATTGAGCAGAGAAGAGGCAAATCGGATCAAAACCAGCTTAGATTAAATACATACATTATGTCGTGTAATCCAAGGCGATACAGTATATTTCTTTCCACCATCGATCGGCAAGGACGAATCGGTCGCAATAAAGCACACTTCTACCGAATTTGATTTCCCTTAAGTCTCACGACAGCCACCCGATTCATTTTTATTGAATGTGAACACACGAACACACGAACACACGAACAAGGAACATAACCAATATTTGGAAATCAATGATCTGGAAATTATGTGTACCTTTTAAATACTTATTCATGTTTTGGTTGTGTTCCGTTTGGCCTCGTGTATTTCTGTTTTATGGGGTACGCATTGTTTAACACTTTCTGTTTAGCTGTTGTTTTTGGTTCAAACATTTGTGTTTTTTTTTGTTGTAGAACCTTTTTTGACCATAAAACATTGTGGACGAAATAAAAGGCCGGCCATTGAAGTTGAAGGCGGTGAACTGTATTTATGACATTGACACGGGCCAGTAAAAGTGACGAGAACTTTTCTCGACTTAATCGAGAGAGAGAGAGAGAGTTTTGTTTAACGATCCATTTGAGTGGGGATTACATTAAACGGTCGGTTATTCATGAAGCCTAGTGCGAAGCTCCTTCGAGTGGGCAATTAAGTAATAAAACTAATTCATTATTATATTGGGTGTAACTGCGTAATTGAGATTCATCTGTTCGCATAATGTACATTTATTTACCGGTAAAGTTTATACTTTTATTTGATGGCTCTATCTTTTATGTGGCTGTAGAGTCATAGGAGCTATCAAAAACTTGTGCCATCTTCTGTGGACACCAAGTACTAGTTGTTTGGTTAGCAGTTAGTACGTACATATATTAAAACTGCGAACAGTACCGTTATAATGAGAAAACTTCTTTTAATTGAGGCTCGTAAATCGAGTTGTTGCTATAACTAGCTGTGGCTGTGGTCGCTAAATGAAGCTAAATCGTAAATGGTGGAAAATGGGAGAATTTTATAACTCTTGTGGCAAATGAATAAAAATGTGGTTTCTGATTTTGGTACCAAGATTGAACGTTATAGATGGTTCGTACTGTCACCGTTGCTATAAAATGTTGTTTTTAAAGAATTCAAATTGAGATAATAATATTTTTCCCGCAGAACAATTTGGTTTTAGGCCGCATCATTCCACAGTGCACCAAATACATCGAATTACAAAACACATTTAAAGTAATTTTGATAGAGGAAATAGCACTTCTTGACGTCGAAAAGGCATTCGACACTGTATGGAACAACGGTTTGCTGCACAAACTACTGAGACTGCGTTTTCCGATGTATCTGATAAAAATTGTTCAATCATTTTTATCAGACCGTTCTTTTGTGGTATCAGTAAGCAACTGGCTATCAACAGTATCTTATATTGAAGCTATTTTTCTATCAGTGCCGTTCTGCCACCCGACGCGTGCACACACATTTTTTGTAATTGCTCCGCGGTCAGTTTTCGCACAAAACAAACTAACCAAAAGCGTATTGTGTTGGGGCATTCCTTCTGGTCCTGCTCCCTATCATTTGCTGCTACTTTGCTTGGCTATAGCGAGTGTCGTATATTTATGCGTGCACTGGCTATGGCTGGGTAAAGCATCATTTGGCGAATAGCGGGTCGCGTTGTGTAGATTTTGTTGGTAGACCAAAGCAATTCATTGTATGGGCATAACACCGGCAGTGATTTCGTCAGAATCTACACGGTACGGCCAAGCTTAGTCAGCGTCGGAGTTGAGTTTTTTGTGTTTGTTTTTTAATATTACTATTCGTGGGTTAGGGGCGAATTTTTTTTCATTGTACGCCCACACGAATCTCAATAAACCAGCTGTTTTGGCACTAGGTGAAACACAGGTTAGTACTGATTCCGATTTAACGGAGTTAATCCTGCCTGGATATAACTTAGTGCCATTATTCTTTTCTCATCGCGGTCTCGCCGTCTATATACGTAGTGATGTAGCCTACCAACTTCAACCACAATACGGCCAATGTTCCAATCCGGAATATAATTTTATTTGGCTAAAATTCCATGTCCGTAGGCAATTAAATCACTGCCTTTTTATTTACAGAAGCCCTGAACACCAAGACAGGCATTTAACTTATAATGAGGTTGATGCACTGTCTGATTCCATCACCAGAATTGTTACCCTTTATCCTCATACTGAAATACACAATTCAAGTTGGCTTCGACATTCTGGACAGACAACACCCGAAGGAAGGTATGTTGAGATCTTTGCTGAGGTTAATAATTTGACCCAGATTGTAAATGAGCCGACACGGATACCGGACATTAGCGGTCAAAACGCCAACACTCTGGACTTGTTTTTTACCTCTGATAAATACACTTTAAATGTATTATAGCCTCCAGGTTCGTCAGACCTCGTACTCCAGCCACACAGTTAAAGAACAAGCTCCTAAAAGAACCGTATGGCAATACGAGAAAGCCAATTGGGAAGCTTTAAACGGTTTCTTTAGGAGTTTTAACTGGTCGTTGTGCTTCCTCAACAACGACGTGCATGCCGCTGCCGATATGATTACAAATTTAATTCACCTGAGTATGAAACGCTTTATCCCTAACAGGATAAAGACCTAAGGAAAACGCGTGGTGTGACTTAAGCTGTAAAGAAGCTATCAGGGCTAAAGAGGTAACTGTTCGGTCATTTAAGGCCAACCCAACTGAGGAAAACCGGAAAAAGTTCAAACGTGCCAGAAATGACTGCAATGCCCACATTAATCGTGTCAAAATCTCCTACGACCAAAAGTTGAGGCAGAAAATACTACAAAGTCCCTCTGGTAGTAAAAACTTTTGGTCGTTTGTTAAGAATATCAAAAATTCGGCCTCGTCATCTATCCCGACACTCATTTGCAATGACATCCCAGCTGTCAGCTCTTCGGATAAAGCCAATCTGCTTGCTGTAAATTTTGCAGCTAGCTCAATGCTGCCAGATTGTGCTTTATCTCCCCCGGTACTCGAGCGCGTAGAATCTTCTATGGGACTGATCCATTTTCGCACTCGTACAGTGGCAAGAGTTCTTCAAAATCTCAATATACATAAATCCGCTGGTCCTGATGTTATTTCCCCTATCGTTCTCCACACTGGCAAAACCACTGCGTAAGCTTTTCTATCTGTCCTATTCTTCAGGGCTCTTTCCGAGAAGGTGGAAAACGGCATTTGTCCAGCCCGTCCCAAAAAAAGGCGAATCTTCCTCGCCCTCCTCTTACCGATCAATTGCACTTACGTCCCTTCTTTCCAAGGCCATGAAAACGCTGATAAATCGTCAGCTTATGAAATATCTTGAATCCCGAAAACTTCTTAATGACCGGCAGTATGGTTTTCGCAGCAACAGATCCACTGGTAATTTGATGACACATCTAACCGAAAAGTGGAACCAATCTATTCACCATGGTGGTGAAAGCAAGGTCGTTGCGCTTGATATTTCAAAGGAATTTGACAGAGTTTGGCATCAAGCTCTCTTGTCGAAATTTGGGATCGATGTTACCTTTATTCAATGGATTAGAAATTACCTTTCGGACCGTTCAATACAAGTTGTTTTGGACAGTTTCAAGTCTGCAACTTACCAAATAAATGCTGGTGTCCGTCAAGGCTCTGTTTTGTCTCCGACTATCTTTCTCATTTTTATCAATGACCTCCTGTCTGTCACTTCTAATCCAATCCATTCCTTTGCTGATGACAGTACCCTCAGCTTTGCATATTCGTTTCCTGGGCAACGCCCCTCATCTTCGGGCGTTGAACTGGAGCGGCAACGTATATTAAGCTCATTAAATTCCGATCTTGACAGCATTCTCGAGTGGGGTAAAACCAATAGAGTAGAATTTAATACTTCCAAAACACAATGTTGTCTTCTGTCATTAAAGCGATACATCAATACTCTGCCATTATCCATGAATGGCACTTGCATCGCTGAAACCGAGCGACTTTCCATTCTCGGTATGTGTGTTAATGACAACCTTCGTTGGAATGACCACATATTTGATGTCGTCAAGAACGCTGCGAAATGTCTAGGCTTCCTAAAGCGATGCAAGAAATATTTCACCCCTTCTGATCTGGCTAGAATCTACAAGGCGTTTATTCGCCCCAAACTTGAGTATAACGCTCATATCTGGTCTGGTGCACCAATGAAATATTTGGAGCTACTTGACAGGATCCAAAAACGTGCGGTAAAACTTATTGGCGATCGAGACATCGCGAAATCACTTGACTCTCCTAGTCATCGTCGTAATGTCTCCTGCCTGTCATTGTTTTATCGGTACTTCCACCACAAGTGCTCAAATGAAATAGCCAACCGCAATACTCGCCATGCTAGGAATGCTCATCAGTTTACCCTCAATCCTGTATTCAGACGTACAGTGAAATACAAGGATTCGTTTCTTAACCGTACAACGCGAATGTGGAATGCTCTACCACGCTCTGTTTTTCCTTTGCATTATAATTTACAAACATTTAAAACCAACGTGCATCGGTTTCTCCCTTTCTCTAATACTTCAGTTCCCTAGTACTGTGTCACTTCATTATAAGGGTATCCAAAGTCCCTTTAGTGCGCGTACATTATAAAAAAAAAAAAATTGTCTGTTCGATTTTTGCAACAGGGTCAGGCAAAGTTTTGTGTGAGTAAGTGTTCGTATAAAAAACATAAATCAAATAGTCAGTATTTGGTTGCTCTAAAAATGCTGTTTCAAAAAGAAGTACAAGATTTTTTCAGGACTTTGTGTCATATTTAGTTAAAACGAAAAGTAAGGGATCCGTTTTTTGTGGCACTTCACTTGAAATGAATAAAAAAAAACGATTCTTGCATGCTACTACCACTACTACTTTGACGTACTTCTAAGAATAGGAACATGTTAAAAATGCTGGTTGTACTCCTTTCTGGCAGAAAGAGCTGAAACAGGTGCACTAAAGACAGTGACATGATATGCGCTTGTCAGTGTCACCCTGGAACAAACGTAGCCCCCCAGTTTCGCGGAAGAAATAGTACCAACAATTGTTCTCACATAAAAAAAAAGTCTGAAATTCAAAAGAAAGTCTCCTTGAGGCGAACTGTATGATTTCCTAACCAAACCCTCTCCATTTTATTTCGATTTCTATGATAAATTCATAAGAAAAACATTCGCCCCGATTCGTACTTAAACTTTAACATAGCGCAACTCATTGTTTGTTTAAAGAAGTGCATCAATCATCGAGTTTGCACATTTTTTCGGTTAGAAGGAGATAAAGTTTAAGGAAGGGAAATATTGCAATTAAAACTTTCAGCAGCATTCGGGATATTGGTTGGATATAGCTGTAAGAAGTGTGATGAGTCGACAGATAGAAGATACGAGGACAATGTGAATTGCGAGGGTTAGTGTTGAAGGAAATCAAGTTGTAAAGAGACGCGCAATCAACAGAACTAGATGAATGTCGATGAAAGAACAGCTACATCTCTGCGTTCTTCAAGGGTATTTAAGGTAATGAGCTTATGGTGGTTTACATAAGGAGGCAAGATGAATGGGTCACTCCAAGGTAGACCTTGAAGGGCGTTGCACATTTTTAATTCTGGACACGTGAACACGCTGGAAGGGACACTAAGCTGGAGACGGTTGGAGAATTTAACAAAACCCAGTGATGAGTTGGCTTTAAGGATTATTTTGTCAATATGAGAATGAAAATTTAACTCCCTGTCATACAAATTGCCAAGGTCGCGAAGAGATTGAACGAATCGATATAGGTTGTCCCTTTAGAAGATACAATTTAGGAGCGGATTGGATGCACTTATGCGATAGAGTTATAGTTTGTCACTTGGCTATGTTGAGGTCTAAACAATTATTTTTGAAAGAAAAACTATTAAGGTCTTCTGGGAGAGGTCTAGAATTTTCTCGTGAACGGCCGATTTTGTCAGTTCATACGTTAGAAGAATGTATTGTTCAGCAACAAGTAAATGGCTACTTTTAGAAATGCTCTTTGGATAGCCACTAATGTGGCTGGCAATTAGTATTTTCTTAAAGGACTAAGGCTCGATTAGTGTCAACCACGGTTGCATCGCGTTCCAGCAACCACGTAGAAGTCTTCGAATGCATCTTCTTGGAGCACTCCAAGATCTGATTGAATCAAAGCCATCACGTGGGGATAGTTATCCTGTACTGATGGAGTCTCTGAAAAGATATGAATCAAAGGGTTGTTTATCGTATCCCAATATTGCGCGTCCTTTTCGTGGAAAGTGTGCACAGATACTGGTGAATGGGGCAAACATAGACGTCTTCATATAGGATTTTGGTTCTATAATAGTGGTTGGCTTGAGGGTTTCGGCAGGGCGAGGTACAGTGACGAAGCACTTTTCGAGCGAAGCTTTTAATCGTTTTCATATAAGTGGGGATACTGATGGTGTACTAGATAGAGAACCTTGGTCCTTGTTTCGAGCATAATTGACTTAGTCGTCTGCGTGAAGCAAAGTCTCTATTTTAAAATATTTTTTTGTGGTTGATCACAAGTATAAAGATTAAACTGGTTAGACCAAGGCCTCAGCTGCAGGCTACCTCTGCTTTGATATCCCTGATACTGATTATGGAGTTTCCTATCTGCACGTAGAACTAACGGTTGATAAGAAAGCTGTAAATGATTCTAATGGTTTGTGCTGGGAAATTAAGGAATTTCAGTTTTAAGACTAAGTCTTCAGTCCAAATGGAATCAAATGCCTTTTCAATGTGAAGTAGACAGGAAACCCAATACTAACATCAGCGCGCAGCTTCAGTAGTGGGTGAAAAGTCGAATGATATGGTTTGAATCCAAACTGTTTTTTTTTTGTGCTATTCCTAGTTCGGTGCAGACCGAGATTAATTTACTTTTTACCACCAAGCCCCTCCAGCCAGGCGATTGGGTGTGAATGAATCGGGTATTAGCTTGGAAATGGCCAGTTTTTTAACTTTCTCATACACATAAATTGTGCTTTTTTGTACCTACAAATGATGGTCGCCAGGTACTGGTCCTGTCCAACCGGACTCGACTTGCTGAACTTTTAAGTGCGAGTGTTCAACACGTACAAGATAGCAATACTATAATGCTCTGTCGGGATTGACTGTCTGCTCGAGCCTCAGAGGTCTAACAAGAGCACTTGAGAAAGAGGACGTAAAGCGGATGAAGGGGGCATCGGCAGTTAACATGGCAGATACTGAGCTACTTCGACGTATTAGTCGTATATAGTCAGGGTGTTGAAATAAATATGGTGGCGGAGGAGCCCTTAATGGAATGGGGTCAACGGAAGATCTCAAATCCCCGTAGCGGGTAACAGACTCCGAAATATCCGGCCACCTTTCGTCTGGGGGCAAGGGGGCAATTAAAGAGCCTGGTCCTCCAGGTTGGGGGTATTCCTACCAAGGAAAAATAATTGGATATGGATGATCCAAATGTTGACGATGTTACAGCAAGCGAAAAAAGGAGAACGAACTTCGTATCAGCACGTGAAATGTCCGGACCTTAGAGAGACCGCGTGTAGCCGAACAACTTGTACAGGCCGAGTTTCTTTTTGTCTAAAATCAACATTTCTAGAAGATTGATTATTTTCGAGAGCAGAGAAATACGTCTAAAGAGGTTTAAAATGCAGTTTGCAGACATTTTTTTTGGTATTGGAAAAACTTCCGCAATTTCACATTTAGTTGGAAAATAGGAAAATGTTAATGCACTAATAGTTGTTAGACAACTTATTACTGCTGGGGGTCTATATGTCTTTTCAGGATATATAATTGGAAAAATGTCCATTAAGATTGTTCATAGCATCGAACTGATGCGAAATTCCAACAACAATCGAATTAACGATCACGAAATTAGTATTGCTGGGCATGCAGTAAATCCTACTGATACCGCGCTCCTCTCATACGCATCGGTTGTTTGGTAGAACAAGCTTTCGCGGAAACGTGTTCCTGCAAAACTCCAAAGAACGCCATGTCGCGGCTTCACAGGGGCCTTCCCTAGCACGCTATTTCCTGCGATGTACGCTAAAAACCAGCTCTCGCTTGAAGATATGTGGCGTTTGGTACCATGCGCACTGGAATTTTGAAGAACTTGCTCGAGAACTATTTTTTCAACCCTGTCTTATGGATATGCCGTCTGCTGCAATGACACCAGAAATCTTTCTGCGACAAAACTACCACGTCAACTTTCCTCAGCTGACGGAATGGCTACCGTCAGACTTCGAACCAGGGAATGAATGCCATCGAATTTTCACGGATGGCTCCAACACCGAACAGAGGTCTGGTGCTGGAGTCCTTGTGGAACGCAATGACATAAGACTTGACTACCCCTTGGGTAGTCCAAGCGGAGATTTTTGCTATCCTGATGGCTACGCGCTATATTGTGAACAGCAGGTGCAGGGCTAGAGACATTTGACTTTGCAGTGATAGCCAAGCTGCATTAAAAGCGCTTCCAAACCCTCTTACCTCGTCCAAGCTAGTGCTAGAACTCAACTTTTCTCTAAATTTGGTCGGAAGACTAAACACAGTGAATCTTGTCTAGGTCACACTGGCATCCAGGGAAATGAGATCTCCGATGAGCTTGCTAGTCAAGGTTCAGAAGAAGTTTTCCCAAGACCCGAACCTGTGTTGGGTCTGCCTACATCTTTAGCCATGTCTCCCATTGATTCTTGGGTTTCTCGTGAACACAAGATTCGGTGGCGCGATTGCGGTGGATGTAAACAAACCAAACTACTGCGCCCGGACATTTGCAAAAGGTCAGCATCTTTTCTTCTATCTCTGAGGAGTATCGACTGTAGGCTGCTTGTAGGCGTCCTTTCGGGCCACCAAGCTTTTGCTAAACACTTAAATGTGTAGGGAGAGCAAGATGACACAGCAGAACACTGCAGTTGTCCGGCCTATGCTCGCATCAGGCGGCGGATTTTCAAAGCTCTTCATCACTGAAGCTCCTTCTCGATTTTCTTCGAAAGACGGGAAAACTAAGTACATTAATGTAAGGTCTCTGAATATTAGTACAATGGACCTGTAGTTGTGTCTGAGCGCTCAATCGGATAGTAGCAACCTCCGAACAAAAAAAAGTCGCACCCTACCTCCAAGCCCCCGCTATACTCTTTGGACCTCACTCAAAAAGATGCTTTCATCAACTAGTATTAAAAAAGACAAAAGAAACTTAATAAGTTTACCTGCCGAACAGCACTTGATTGATGTAGTGTCATCGTCAAAAATATACAACAAGTCAACAGGACACTAAAATTAGAATATCTCCTCTTCTATCCAAAAGGTAAAGTGGCCTACACTTCCAAACCACTTCTATTGAAACAACAAAATATAATATAATCAATTTTCGACACAATCCCTTCCTGATATTGACTTTATTCCTTCCGACCATCAGATCGGACTTTGAAGGCCGTCACCTTAACAAAAACGAAAAAAAGTCCTTAAGAGGATGATAAATTGCATATGTATAGCCCAAATGTATTACGAAACAGATGATTTATTGTTGCCCTTCAACACTACACCCGGATGCGTAGGTGACATCCAACAAAAAAAAAAAAAATGGCCCATAAAATGTATTCAAACTAACGCAAAAAATATCAATGAAAAACGAACTCGATATCGAGTTCATCGATGGCAAGCCAACCAAATTCAACAGCATTTTCCGATTTCGTTTACCTTCCTTCGTCGTCCTGTTGGCATTTATTATGATTGACACAAAAGGAAACACCAATAGCACCCATATGTCACCGAATACCCTGCCACTATTGATCATGCATATAATACACAAACGATGCCTGTGCAAAAAAAACAAAAAAAAACAAAAAAAAACAAAAAACCATTCCCTCCATCCTGTGAAGAATAACGAAACTCAAATTTGTCCTTGCTTTTGTGCGGCGGTGACGGCGGCTGAGTTGACTCTTCAACACCACATCTTCCATTCTTATCCTTGCAACTGATTGTTGTGTATGGCAACAATTGTGTGGCTTTTGACGATGTCATGGCGTTGTAATGGCGTAATGAAATCATTCGAACGAAAATGAAATAATGGACAACATTTACGTAAAAAGGATAAAGGATCAATTGGGATGACAGGTGGAGCAACAGACATAGCAACACAGCCAAACCAAACTAAAAACTTAAATTTACGACTATGTTTGGGCGTGGTACATGCAGATACATACAAGTGTATCTACAAGTCAGGACGGGCATTGTGACTTATTGTTTAGTTCCCAAAGTAAATATACTATACAGTGTACGTGTGTGTGTGTGTGCGAAAAGCAATTTAACCTCAAGTACTCAAGAGAGTGAGAATCCAAATAACTTGACAACATTTGCCAGTTCCACGATGAACGATGTACGACGATGGAATATAAGGAAAAAGTTAAGTTCGCCGATTGCTATCGATACTGCTGTCGAGAAAATAAAACGGAATGCCCTTTGGGCACACACCCACATAAACAAAGTAACGCGAGTGCTTACGAAAATCTTAATCAGTAAACGCGCGTAATTACAAGAGTCATAAAAATGCTGCGCCATAAAATTTAGCAAACACATTCAGCTAAAAGGTAGTAGGTATCTACTACAATGTGAAATGGGTTTTGGAACGATTCCACATCTTGGATTTTAGCTATCCATAGATTTCTTCGATACCAACAATTTCTGTTTGTAGCGTAGATTTGCGTCATCCATAACTGGATGGTTTTCTCTCCTTCCGCACTACCTTTTGGGTACCTTTTGGATAGCTACCATGAAGACCATGAAGATTTACTGTATCTTTAATGGACTTTTTCCGTACAAGCACATCCGGTGCGCGTCTTTTGCGCGTGAATGTGTGAATTTTATGCTTATGCTCGTCTGGTATCTACCTACCTACCTACCTAGGAAGGACATTTCGAAAATAAATTACGCAATTTAACGAGCCTATATAATGGGCAGAAAGACTTTTGATTTTAATTGAAAATTCAATGTAAAGAAAGTAGTTGGTAGCAAAACGGGCCAATAAATACAGTCTCGTTGGCGTTGTGCTTTTTAATTAATAAAATTGTTGCGAATGTTGTCTGTTGTTTGTGTTGTTTGCAAGCTTTCAACGATGCCAAGGAGGTCATCGCTGTTGAATAACAAAAAATATATTGAAATTTGTATACCCACTTAGATGCGTTGCTGCTGGAATGAATGAATGAATGTATTAGGGTTGATAGCAAATCACAGCTCCGTGGACTGTATTCCCTGCTAAAGAAAAGGGTTGCAATTAATTAACATGAGCTACATGAGCAACATTGAGCATTAAGCCGTCCTTGGGCAGTCTTTCTATTTAGAAATGTATATATAAAGCTCCCTCGGACGAGCAGTTTGAGATGACAGTTCTAACTCTTGATCTTCGCAAAAGGTAATGGGTCAGATTTAAACCTGTAATCTTCGTACTTAACCCCTAAGAGGCATATCTATAATTCCTTAATGGGGTATCAGTACATAATGGGCTTTTAGATATATGCCAACCCAAGCTGGCTGTAAATTCGATGTATTAGAGTTTACCTACTCAAAAGGATAAAAGCGGCCCTGAGTCATTTCACTGACAAAATCAGCAGTTTTAAGGACACCAAACGGTTACTGGACCTTCAGTAAATTCCTTAGTAAATCTGCCGCAGAGATGATCCCAATGCTCCCGATTTCCAGTGTTTCGCTATTCCATTTCTTGAACACAGAAGATGTCCAATCGGTTTTTAGTCAGCATCTTCGATCACTCATACTTTAAACGTTCCAACTCCCGACCCTAAGGTTTCGACTAAGCCGATTTAATATTTTGCTATCCCCCAGAAACCGAATAGTTTCGAACCAAGCGTTTCTGCTCATCCCAGAATCATAATCATGCGTTGCATTAATAGTGCCTGTCGGCGTACTTGATGATTAAATTTTCTTTTATGATACCGATCTCCAGATGTGTAAGCATACAGATTGAATGTTAGATGTGTCTGGATGCTCATTTGGATGCAATTTCATTGCAAAAAACTCTTCTAGATTTTCAAGTATTTTTAAGTATTTTTCAATATGCTCAATATCCTCCACGGCTTGTAGGTCAGGACAATGTCCTGACGGAAAGGTATACTCAGTCGCTTGCTCCTTAATAATAAAGCTCCCTATGCCTGACCAGGTTTGGCTATCTCATATAAGCCACGGATCTGTTGGTCGTTATCCCCACTTTCCCTAATTTATAGATAATTTCCCTCCTAGCGAGCTCATCAACTGTTTTCCTTCTTCCTTATCCTAGCACCCAACTTATCCCACTCGATTCTGGACTGCATAATGCCGTAAGCACTAAAAAAAAGGCCAGAACTAGTTCTAATTTCTATTTTTGATCCATCCGTGTAGATAGAAAATAAATTTGGTTTAATAAATTCATTCCTCTTTGCAACCACGTCTCCCTTTCCTTTCATCAGAAAGCAGTATCGAAAATTATCAAAATTAGTGAGAAGTATGGCACTTCTACTGGCGAGTTTCTTTATTTTGAGTAGTGAGACGAGCAAACAGGAGTCTAGTGCTGCCGTGGGTTGCTAGAAAAAACGAATAAGAAAAAAGCAAAATACACCAGCAACCGTTCTTCTAAGTGAAGTAGAAGACATGCCTCTGACAAGTTGTTCAAACGTTTTTTTATACCTAGCGATTTAAGGAAGAACAATAAATTTAACTTGAAATTTTACATACGGCACTAGTGGGCTAGTGATAAAACTTTCAAATTAAAAATAATTGACCTATATAAGAAAATTATATCGCAGTCAAAAATTGCAAAAACATTTGGAACCAATAAATCTATAGTTTCATGTTTGATTAAAAAATATAAAGCTATTGGTAGCTTAGAAAATATGAATGTAGGAGGAAGGCTCGGGGGGATAGGAAAATAACGAGATTAATCAAATCCAATCCGTGAATTTGAAAGCAGACTCCATTACGATTCGTAGACGCGCTCTTGAAGATGATATTAGAAGTTATTCAGTATTGAAGAAACATATGCTTACGAAGAAGCATGTACAGAAAAGGTTTATTGATAAAATTTTTTTTTGAATTGAAATAATCTTTTCTTTAAAACACTTTATTGGCTGAATTTTGCTAAAAAAATATATTAATTGGTCAAGTGGAAAAGTGTGTTATTCAGTGATGAAAGTAAATTTAACCTGTGGAACACTGATGGCACACAATACGTTCGGCGTACGCCTAAGCAAAGACTTAGTCCACGCTTCTGTAAAAGTACATTGAAGCATGGGGGTGGAAGTGTTATGATATGGACATGCTTTTCTGGTTATGGTGTTGGTCCTTTTCATGAAATAGGGGGCATAATGGATCGTTTTGTTTACAAGGATATTTTGGAAAATGTGATACTGCCGTATGCCGAATGGAATATTCCACTTTCTCGGGTATTCCAACATGACAACGACCCGAAGCATACTTTAAAAATGGTCAAGGAGTGGCTAACATATCATCGGATTGAAGTTCTTATTAGGCGTAGTGGCCCAGCGCACTTAACCACTAAGCCACTGCACCCACATACAGTGGGAAAACATACCAGCAGCTTTTATTTCTAATTTAATTGAGTCGATGCCTCGTAGATGTGCTGAAGTCATAAAAAATAACGGGTATTATACAAAATATTATAACAGTTGCTTAGGTTTTGCACAGCTGTTTTTTGAACTGATTTTAATTTATATTTTTTATTTACTGTTAATAAATGAAAATTAAAAACTTTGTTTGGGTGATTTTGAGGACACATGCAAATATGTTAGTAAATATATTTACAGTTTACCGGGAAGTATTTTTAAACGTGGTGGACAACTTTTTACATGAGAGTAGGAAAAGTTGCTTAGGTTTTGCACAATACTGTAAGTTTTGTCTTAATTGTAATATTAGGTTTGTTCCAACACAAGCTCAAACTATCAGCAAATTGTCAGGAGCATGCGCAGTCTAGTTTTGCCGTTCCAACACGACACAAACGCAAACTCAAACTATCGTACGGCTGTTCCAACACGCTTTCAACCAGTCACCGGACTCTGGACTTGTTTCTTACCTCTCACCCTGATAAATACACTTTAAATGTATTATCGCCTCCAGGTTCGTCAGACCTCGTACTCCAGCCACACAGTTAAGGAAAAAGCTCCTAAAAGAACCGTATGGCAATACGAGAAAGCCAATTGGAAAGCTTTAAACGGTTTCTTTAGGAGTTTTAACTGGTCGTTGTGCTTCCTCAACAACTCCGGCAGTAAAAACTTTTGGTCGTTTGTTAAGAATATTAAAAATTCGGCTTCGTCATCTATCCCGACACTCATTTCCAATGACATCCCAGCTGTCAGCTCTTCGGATAAAGCCAATCTGCTCGCTGCTCATTTTGCAGCTAGCTCAACGCTGCCAGATTGTGCTTTATCTCCCCCTGTACTTGAGCGAGTAGAATCTTCTATGGGACCGATCCATTTTCGCACTCGTGCAGTGGAAAGACTTCTTCGAGATCTCAACATACATAAATCCGCTGGTCCAGATGGTATTTCTGAAGAGGTGTACTTCCACGCTGGTAAAACCACTGCGTAAGCTTTTCTATCTGTCCTATTCTTCAGGCCTCTTTCCGAGAAGACGGAAAACAGCATTTGTCCAGCCCGTCCCAAAAAAAGGCGAATCTTCCTCTCCCTCCTCCTACGTACCAATTGCACTTACGTTCCTTCTTTCCAAGGCCATGGAAACGCTGATAAATCGTCAGCTTATGAAATATCTCGAATCCCGAAAACTTCTTAATGACCAGCAGTACGGTTTTGGAAGCAACAGGTCCACTTGTGATTTGATGACATATCTAACCGAAAAGTGGAACCAATCTATTCACCATGGTGGTGAAAGCAAGGTCGTTGCGCTTGATATTTCAAAGGCATTTGACAGAGTTTGGCATCAAGCTCTCTTGTCAAAAATGCGTGCATTTGGGATCGATGTTACCCTTCTTCAATGGATTAGAAATTACCACAATGGATTAGAATGACCACATATTCGGTGTCACCAAGAACGCTGCGAAATGTCTAGGCTTCCTTAAGCGATGTAAGAAATATTTCACCCCTTCTGATCTGGCTGGAATCTACAAGGCGTTTGTTCGCCCAAAACTTGAGTACAACGCTCATATCTGGTCTGGTGCACCAATAACTTATTTGGAGCTACTTGACAGGATCCAAAGACGTGTGATAAAACTTATTGGCGATCGAGACATCGCGAAATCACTTGACTCTCTTAGTCATCGTCGTAATGTCTCCAGCTTGTCATTGTTTTATCGGTACTTCCACCACAAGTGCTCAAATGAAATAGCCAGTTGCATTCCACCCCTACAGCAATTCAACCGCAATACTCGCCTTGCGAGGAATGCACATCAGTTTACCCTTAAGCCTGTTTTCGGACGTACTGTGAAATATAAAGATTCCTTTCTCAACCGTACAACGCGAATGTGGAATGCTCTACCACGCTCTGTTTTTCATTTGCATTATAATTTACAAACATTTAAAACCAACGTGCATCGGTTTCTCCCTTTCTCTAATACTTCAGTTCCCTAATGCCCGCACTGTGTCACTTCATTATAAGGGTTTCTGGTTTGTTGGCGTAGGCGAGCGACTTCACATATCCCCAAAGAAAATAATCCAATGGTGTCAAATCACACGATCTTGGTGGCCATTTGACAGGTCCATTCCGCGAAATTATGCGCTCATCGAATGTTTCCTTCAATAAATCGATTGTGACGTGCGCTGTGTGGCATGTAGCGCCGTCTTGTTGGAACCACATCTCATCCACATTCATGCCATCCAATTCGGGAACAAAATAGTCGGTTATCATGGCTCTATACCGGTCTCCATTAACGGTAACTGAATCTCCAGCATCATTTCGGAAGAAGTAAGGCCCAATGACTAAACCAGCCCATAGAGCATACCAAACAGTCAGTTTTTGTGGATGTAATGGCGTTTCAAGGTTTCAATGTGGGTGCAGTGGCTTAGTGGTTAAGTGCGTTGGATCGCTAAGCGGGAGTTCGCTGGTACAAAGCCCGACCTATACTCTTGCGAACGTTTGACAAACATCCAAGAGTAAGAACTGTCATGAGAAGCTTCTCAAAAATTATTTGCCGTTTGGAATCGGCATAAAACTGTTTGTCCCATCCATTCGTGTTAAAAAAATATATCTTCGCACACACACTGGTTGGAGAAGCTAGGCTTTGGGTCCCTACGCCTAATATTTATTTATTTATTTATTTATTTTTTAATGGCGTTTCAAGGGTCTCATGTGGATTCTCTTCACCCCAAATTCGGCAATTTAGCTTGTTGCGTAGCCATTCAACCCAAAATGAACAAAATTTTGCGATGAAAGTCAGCATCGATATCAATCTCATTTTCGGCCCATACTTCAAAATCACGACGCATTGCATGGTCTCGTGGCTTTAATTCTTGCACAAGCTGGATCTTGTAAGGTCGTAAGAAGAGATCTTTGCGCAGAATCTTCCATCGATCGATTTATTCGGGTCCTCTTTGCGGTGCGCAGTGTTCGAAGTCTCTGCGGATGCTAATTATCACATAGAGCAAACGTAGTGTGAAAACGATCCACGGTTAACCGAATTAATTGCTCCGATGAACGATTATGTCGACCAAAAAATGAACGGAGCTTGCGGTAAACTTCGCGTACTGAACCATTATTTTCGAAATAAATTTGCACGAATTGCAAGCGTTATTCATTTGTCAACCTGTTCATGATGAAATGGCAAACCAAACTGAATATATATGACATTAGAGTTGCCATATTTGACCACAAAATGTCAGTTTTATCTCTATTCGAAAAACCAATCTCTAAAAAAAACACCCTTTATATTGAATCTGTTGTCTCCCTGGTCGCAAGCCAACTTACTAATCTCTACCCCGTCGCCACCCACATACACTAACTACAACTACTAAATTTGAATACTTTTCAATACACAGCCCTAATTCCATACATTTGAAAGCAATATCAGCAAACTCGAAAAACCTTCTCCACATGTAATCTGAAAAGTCAAATGTACACAGGAATATTTACTCACTCGATGATTTGTGTTAAATACAAAGAGGCGAACGATAGCTACTGCTACTAAGTGTTAAATGGATTCGAAAATTGATTAACTCCAACCAATGTTTGCCTGAAAGGTCTTTGTCAGACTTTGTTCAATTTAAGGCACTAACGAACTAAATGTACAACTAACAATTGAAAGGGGCCTAGTTCCATCGCAATTATTGATTACATAAACTACAAATGTGTGTTTGAGACCTAACGAACCAGATACTACCTATAAGCTCAGCTACCTTACCCAGGGATACGTATGTAAATCAATCACAACATTTCAATACTCGCTTCGCATTATTCAATAAATTTTTGGAATAGAAATTGCCTGAAATAAATTAAATTAACAAAATTTAAGTAGCTACCTGCAGCAATATTATTACGTTGACGTCAGTTGGTTTTATTTCAAATTGATTGGAACGGTAAACAATTACTGTTTTGGAAATTTTAATCAAGTTTGATTAAACGATTGAATATTGAGATGTATTCTGTTTGTTCTAAAGTAGATTGCTTTTCATTCAATTTTATGGAACGGAATACCTAGCTGGGTATATAGATTTGATGACCAAAAAGGTCGTGTTCAGATTGGCATTGCATGCATTTTATATTGCGCAGCGGAGGGCAAATAACCCAATGATGGTAAATCAACACTGTTGATTCAACTACTAGTAGACGTATTCATTTAGGGCACTAGCTGTGTTGCTTTTTTTCTCTCAATCAAATATGGAAGTTCGTGAGCCAAAGCAGGAGGTACCTACTTCTTGTCTAAAAGGAAATTGAAAGCTATGGAGAGTCTAAAATAAATACTTATTTGATGTAAATTTGACTTGGCAAATTGCGAAAATTCCATTCATGGAAAGCCGTGCGGAGTGCCTGTTCAAAATTTAAAAGCAAAAGCAAGAAGCTGAAATAAATGCTAGTTTTGATCGAAAACTTCTCTGTTTGCTTTGGACTCATTCTGCAATCGCAAACAAATGCAATTCAGAAGTAGATGTATTTACAATAGAATATTCACTGACCGTTATTAACTTGGTGTAACTGAATCTGCACATCAGATACCTCCCCATGGAAACAGTCGGGTCTGGTTCAACCAATCCTGACTGCCGAAATTGAATAGAAAAAATAGCAATACTCCGCTGTCTAAGATGACTAGCTGAATGCATCTCAGAAGTCAATATGAGCACCTGACAGAGAAGATGATAGAAGATGCCTTACGCGAGCTACTGTAAAATATTTGGAACTGTGCTCAGTAAGGAGTATTCATGACTAATCTTACTTACTTAACGGGCTCCCGACCCGTGAAGAATCCCTGCCTGAGATACGGCTGCCTTACACCCTCTGCGATCCCTAGCACGCTGCTTCCAGTTGTCCAGACCAAGCGCTCTGGCATCCGCGATGGCTTGGTCTTTAAAACGGAGGTTCGGTCTTCCTTGTCGTCTCGAACCTGGGGGCTGGGATTCGAAGATCCTCTTGGCTGGAGCGTTGTTGTCCATTCGCTCGATGTGGCCGAGCCAATGTAGTCGACGAGTTTTAGCTTTTCGGACTACATCCACATCTTGGTACAGCTCATAGAGTTCGCGGTTGTATCTTCTTCTCCATTCGCCCTCCTCCTGCTTATCGTTCAGCACTTGGCGCCGTATAGCAGAACTGGCAGGATAAGCGTTCTGTAGAGCATGCACTTTGTCCTTCTAGTTAGGAGTTTTGAACCCATTTGTTTTGCCAAACCGAAGTAGCAGCGGTTTCCTGCACGCTGGGATCGACCGATGATGTCTATATATCGTCCGCATACCCCAGCAGTTGGACTGATCTGTTGAAGATAGTGCCTCCCGTGTTGACACCTGCCCTGCGCACTATCTGCTCAAGAACAAGATTGAAGAAATCACACGACAGCGCATCTCCTTGCCGAAATCCGGTGCATGTTTGAAAGAGTTCAAACGAGCTGCTGCCAAACTGCACATATTGCATCGAGTGTGTCATGCGACACATCTGAATCAGTTTTGACGGGATCCCGAATTCGGCCATCGCCACAAAAAGCTCCTGACGATGAATGCTGTCATATGCGGCTTTAAAGTCGATGAAGAGGTGGTGTGTCTCGACTTGAAATTCGTTGATCTTTTCCAGGATTTGCCTTAGTGTGAAGATTTGGTCTACAGTTGATCTGCCGGGCCGGAAGCCACACTAGTACCTGCCGATTAGTGTGTTGTAGAAAGGTTTGAGACGTTCACACAGTACGTTGGATAGGATCTTATATGCGACATTAAGCAGGGATATGCCTCGATAGTTATTGCAAGACATAGGATCATAGGAAATTTATTTTGCGGCAACGTGTAATAAGTTGAAAAGAAGCACTAGGTTTTCAAGGCTTTAAATCGACCATCTGTTAATCGGGCAAGGCACACAGTTAACATCTTGAACTTAACGAGGGATACATTCGGACCACTTTCTTGATGCAGAGCTTGACTGTCTTAGGAGAAATAGCTGCAAACTACCCAGAGCAGAAATGTTACATTGCCTTGGAGTGAGAAACTCCATTCACTTGTCATAAACACAAACAAGCAGTGTTGCCAATATAGCGACATCATTAAAAATCTAACTGAATCCGGTCTTGGGTACCATCTAGCCCAGAGAAAGACCCCATTGCTGGAAGATGTTTGCGGAAATTCGGAAAAGTGAAAGAAGATGCATTGAGAAGGTATATAAAAAAGGTCGAGAAGGTCGAAAAAGGCGGAAAATATCCTGTGTAGAAAAAAGAGTCTCGGGATCGAAAATAATATAAGGGTGTTCTAAGATATCCAAGTAACTGTATGCTGTACACAGAGGCGCAGGGATTAGTAGAAGTATTTAAATAACATCGTGTAGTGTTAAGCAAGAAGAGTCTCCAGACTCAGGATAGAAAGGGTAGGCTTAGCTATAAGGGGTTAGGTATACCAACTGAGCAAAAACAAGACCAATTATCCGGTCTGCGGCATAAAACTAACGCAGAGGTCCGCTCAGGCTAAACTTAAGAAAAGTTTAGCTTGTATTTGTGTTACTGGTGCAATGAAAACTGCACCAACAGCAGCACTTGCGATTGCCCTTAACATCTCACCACTTCATCTTGAACTCATGAAAGAAGCAATGGTGAACGTCTGCATGCTCATCACAGAAGATGAATCAATATTCAACCTAGTTCATAGTCAAATCTTACCACCTTCTTCGAATTCACTTAACGGACAAGGGTCTCCGACGATACAACTTGAAAACGTAAAAACTGCGAACAGCACAAACCAAAATTTGCGGAGAATTCCTATACAGGCGGATCTTAAACAAATGAAGGGGTTGGAGCAGGAGTATATGGTCGTCGCACTAACTTATTCATACACGCTAGTATGGACATAGACAGCTCTATATTCCAGGCGGAATTTCATGCAATAGAACATTTACATTCTCTTTGATAGCAGGGCAGCCCATAAAATTGAAACTGGTCTGGGATTCTCTACAACTCCTTAAACTACTGGCCTGTACGAACAAAGTTCATTTGATGTCGGGTGCCAGGCAATAAAAAGGCAGTCGATTTAGGCAGAACAACTTCCGCATCCCAATTCATGTTGCCAAGACCATTCTGCGGGCTATCAATAAGCACTTTTAAAATTTGCATTCAAACCTGGCTAGCAGCTTCTATAACAAACTGCAGCATGACAAATGAGCTCTAAATGGAGGATATCACTATAGACCCACTAGTGTCCACCTCTATTTCACAGCCTACAATCTACCAGCAGAGCTCTTCAAATGCGAAATTAATATTATGCGAGGCCGCTGCATGCACCAAAACAACTACTAAGTCTGGGTGAAAGAAAACCTTCATAGTGATTGGACCATCAGCTACATATGCCCCATCTTCAAGAAAGGCGATGCTAGGTTTTCCAAGAACTATCGATGCATATCCCTGCTCAATGTCGCATGTAAGATCTTATCTGACGTACTGTGTGAACGCCTTAAGCACTTCTGCAACACACTAATCGGCACGTACCAGTAATCCAACGACACGTCCCGGCAAAACGTATCCAACTGGAAAATAATCAGTAAAATGTGCTTAGCTCTTTCAAAGATGCACTGAATGTGCGAAATTTGGTTCTTTAACAGAAACTATGAAAAGCAGGTGTCGAAATACATACTTCAACAGATCCTGTCTGGATTAAGCGCTCCCAAGGTGCCGTGATAGTTAGTTAGTTATAATTGACTTTATTTCATTATAAATGCTGCAAATACCAGATTGGGAAAAAAATGAGAATAACAACAGTCGTAAATAAATCAAGGGGCACGGTAGTGCCCAGCCAAGTTCTTTAGCATCTTTGGCACTACAGCCTTATTTACACGAACCAACTCAGGCCATTTTGACCCCCCCCTCTAACTCCGCTTGCAACAAAGCTAGAGCCATCACATTGTGAGGATTTGTTGGGACGCACAGCATCAGCAGGCTCCATACCAAATGTTTATTATAAGCGGTCCCTGAGTTATAAGGCCCCAAAATTAGCAAAAACCGTAACCACTGACTCACTGACAGATTATCAAAACTATGGAGCACTTCCAGTCATCGTAGAACCCTGAAAATTCGCACAGTAATAGGGTTTGCGGAGAAACCCCAGGGAAAATTTTTCGTGATTTTCCATCCAGGGGACGTGGCAACCGCCCACTTCTCTTAAAGCAGCCCCCAAAAGACCCATAATTATTATTTTTTACATGGGGGTTGGATTCTAAGAACAAACACGATAAAAATTAAATATTATTTCTATTCCATTTAGGGGCGTGGTAGCCGCCTCTTTTCATTAACTTTGCACCCAACAGACTTAGGCTATGCAATTATACTTAGGGGAAGGATTTGAAGAACCGACACAAACTTTGTGTATATTCCAAAAAAGAGGCGTGGCAACCGCCCTTATATCGAACTCATTCTGTAGTTATGGATGTGTTATAATGTCGGTAATTCTTTTAAAGACTATAAAGGAAAGTTATAAAACAAATTGTATTTTCCTCGAAAGAGGGCGTTTACGTTCTAACTTGGCGTTCTTTTTTAGATCTCAGTTCTTTTTGCGGCTGACTTGTAAGGCAAAAGCGATTTTTGTATAAAAGAACTTGGCTATTCTTTAACATTTATGTTTTTGATGTTTTATTATATATATATCTTTATCTAATAATATGAATACTTTAGCGAAGTGCGTTCACGGTGTACTTGTACAATATATCTCAGCCTTTTTCTCCGTTTAGTATGCCGATTGCCACAGCCTACTCCAAAATATATGAATCGAAAAATCGTTCTCGGAATTCCGTTAGAACTGGACATATATTGTTAGAAAGTGTATTAAATCTTCTCATGATTTCATATTACAGATATTGCATAAAATTGGTAGTTCAGGTCGGTGAGGTATATAATTCAATAGAACCAACTCTCCTCTCATTTAAAAAATAGTGCTTATTTTGTCTGTTGTGAAGCAGTTTAAAGAGTATGTCCGCTATCCAAGCTGGTATTGTATTTTGCTATAGTAACATCCTTTATCGGGAACATTGGGCTTCATATTTCTGGTTGTCAAACTGCCTTCTTAGAGAGTCAGACACAGAGCCACATTCTAGCGCAAGATGCTCCCATACATGAACTAGGTTTCCTCTTGTTTTGATGACATGCATACGAACTTTTTTAGGTTACCGTTCATTCTCCAGCGCCATCACTTTTAGAATGTAATTAAAATGCATTCGTCATGTGCTCAGAAACATAGGCTCCGTCCCTGTTTCTAGATGCAGCATATAGTTGGGGGTACTACTAGGCAATCTAAATATTTGCTAAAGAAAATATCGCAGCAACTTCTCGACAGATGTAACGGGTGATCCAAGTAGAGATACTTTTTTCAATAGCCTTTTTTGACAGATCACGTGCGAGTCGTGTCATGCTGTCATGTTATTTTTGTTTAGTATTGTTTGGCATTTCATAATGGAAAGACTTACGCGTGAACAACGTTTACAAATTGTTCAACTTTATTATGAAAATTCACGTTCTGTGAGGAATGTGTTTCGTGCACTTCGGTCAACATAATCGGCCTACTGAGCGTACTATTCGCAACAGCATCACCCATTTTGAGACCCAGCATTCATTATTGGATAATATTCGACCGAATTCGAGACGGCGCCACTTCCCACACATCGCATCAATCAATGGACTTATTGAGAGAACATTTCGGTGAGCACATAATTTCACGTTTTGGGCCGGTCGATTGGCCACCAAGATCGTGTGACATCACACCGTTAGACTTTTTCCTGTGGGGATATGTATAGTCAAAAGCTTATGCCGACAAACCCGCTTCGATTCAGGCCTTGGAGAAAAATATCACGCGTGTCATTCGCCAGTTACCAGTCGCAATGCTCGAACGAGTGATCGAAAATTGGACTCAACGGATGGACCATCTGCGACGTAGCAACGGCCAACATTTAATAGACATAATCTTCAAAAAATAAATACCAAAGAATGTTCTTTCAAATGATAATAAACATTCTCCATTAAATTTGAATTTTCTGTGTTCTTTTCTTTAAAAAATTAGGGAACCTCGAAATGGATCACCCTTTATAAGAACAGTATCCCCACAATTGAACTCCATACAAAAGAATAGCTGCTGCTGTTGATTGGAACAACTTTCGTTTGGCACTGTGGCTTACAAGTTTATTGTTTATATATGGTCCGCCAAATAAATTTTTTTTTTTGAAAGTACAATCCTTCCGGTTAATAATGGAAAATAATTTTATTCAAACGGCTGGCTCAATTTTAAGCACATTATCGATTGTGTGCAGCTGCATTTCACCAATGGCTTTACGAATATTGTCCTTTAAAGCGTCAATTGTCTCTGGCATGTCGGCGTAACACTTATCTTTTACGGCACCCCACAAATAATACTCCAACGGTGTCAAATCGCAGCTCCGCGGTGGCCAAACGACATCAGCTCTGCGGCTGATAATGCGATCTTCAAAAACAGGGCGCAAAACATCGAGTGTAGCTTCGGCTGTGTGGCACGTAGCGCCGTCCTGTTGAAACCAAATGATGCCAATATCCTCCTCTTCAATTTTTGTGAACAAAAATTCGTTCAACATGGCGAAAACAGGGCGCAAAACATCGAGTGTAGCTTCGGCTGTGTGGCACATAGCGCCGTCCTGTTGAAACCAAATGATGCCAATATCCTCCTCTTCAATTTTTGTGAACAAAAATTCGTTCAACATGGCGAAAACAGGGCGCAAAACATCGAGTGTAGCTTCGGCTGTGTGGCACGTAGCGCCGTCCTGTTGAAACCAAATGATGCCAATATCCTCCTCTTCAATTTTTGTGAACACCATTGACTGTAACGGCCACTCCTTGCTCGTTTTCGAAGAAAAATGGCCCAATTATGCCTCTGGACCAAAATCCGCACCAAACAGTGACTCGTTTTGGGTATATCGCGGCTGTTCAATGTATGCGTGCGGGTTTTCTGTGCCCCAAATGCGACAATTTTGCTTGTTTACATACCCGCCAAGATCAAAATGAGCTTCATCTGAAAAGATGATTTTTTTGGCAAAATCGGCATCTTCTCTATGTCGCTATGTCGCAATATTTCCCAGCTTTGTTCAAGCGTATACACAACCTTATTCGTTCAGCGGAAGGATAAAACTAATAATCTGTCAAATCAGACATGAGCTAAGTGTTACCATTCGCGAAATAAGCACAAGTTGAGAAAAAACGTTATTTGGCGGTCCCTATACATGTTCCCCAAACTGAACAGATTGCGCGTTTAGCTTCAGACAATTTTTTTTGAAAGTGTTCATTCATACTTAAGCTTGGGGTGATCAGAACTCCAATATACTCGTATTCACGCCCAATTTCAATAGCCTCTCCTTGAAATGTCCAGGAGCCGACTAATTGTCGAGATAGTTAAGGAGTTTATCTACCCAAATAACATGAAACCAACATAAGAATGAGATCGACCCCAGTAGACATCTGCTCATTTGGTTTGGCGAATCAAATTGGTTCAAAAGTTTAAGGACAAAATACAGGCTCTAAAGACGCTTGTTTTGAAAAATTGGAATGGTGTTCGGAATCGTGGACGATGTTAGGTTTACTAACTTAGTTTCCTAAAGGGCAGTAGCTATTGACATAATGTCGACTGAATGATATTGCGAGACTGAAACTTATCCCTACCTAAATGTTCCAAACTTCGGTATTCTAGCTCAATTTTAAAATCACAGAATCAGTGACGGGCGGAAGAACAGATTGTAAGTAGAGCCTTAGAATGCTGGCATCTATGCATGTGAATTAAGAACAATGTATCCAAATGTTTACACCCTTAGAAATGCGAACGTCAAAAAAAAGACAAAAAATTTTCTTTCGAATATGTCCGGCCCACCCTTGAACCAATTGATCCATTGATTACTCCCTTAATATTTTAGAAAGTCTATTCTGTCTATTGTCTATTGATCTATTCTTGTCGCGTCGGTTTTGTTTGCCTTTGTTCTTGAATTTCTAAAGGTGTTGTCTTCTTTCAGATGTCAAGCGCAGGCATTTATGTCTACAGTCTTCACATGTGGAAGTAATGAATAGACAAAAGCCCTCCTCAAACTACCATCCCCACCACTACCACTACTCTTGAAAATGTTCATTTCAAAGAGATAACAAAGTTGTCGTAAAAGGAAATTTTACACGTGTCCTAGAACATTACACACGAACTCTGACGTAGCTATAGATACTCGGAACTTTGACTTGTCTTCTTGTCTATTTTACAGAGTGCTCTAAATTTAATTGAGGAACGACGAATGCCTTGTATGTCGCTGATGCCGCATTTGCACGTTATCAATTATGAAATTGCTCAAGCGAAATTATCAATTATCCTACAAGGACGACCCATAGAGAAATTTCTATTTTAAACGATAAATAATTGACTTCGTGGAAGAGTCAAGTAAAGGAGCGTCCCCCATCTACGTCTTTACCTGCAAAATTAAAAGCTTAAAAACATAGTTTTTTCTGTTATAAGTGCCATAACTTTTTTGTGGCACATGACGCTGTTCACTTTTTTTGCGTACTTAAATTAGGTCTACAAAACGCATTTTATAGTTTCTGTAGCTATATCTAATGTTTCAGAAGTTATATCATTTAAAGTAGTTATACCTCTAAATCGGAACTTCACACTTTGTTTTTTGTCTAAGCTGAGGAATATTTTGCTACTTTAGTGTTTTTTTGTTTGTAACTGCAAAGCCCTGACCTACAAGTGGTCTTATATTTAAGAATTCGATGTACTTCAAGAAGAGTTGATTCTATTAGATTAGCCACTACTGTATCTGGTTTCCGGTACTGTATCTGGTGAATTCGTATTAGACCAAGAAAGGCCACTATGGAGGTAAATTCTGAAAAATTATCAGCGCAATCGGAAATCCGGATAGATCCGGTTTTTAGTACATATTATGTAAATATAACCACGATTCGGCCTCGCAAATATTAAGCTATTAGGCGTTTTCGTCAAACGCTGCTCTGCCTGTCACGCTAAGATCAACACCTCAAAGCCTGCCTGAAAGCGTCGGCTTTTTGGAAATACGTAAAGAAATTGTATTGAAGAAGAGCTGCAGAAGTCTCCATACTGGCGATGGGCAATGATGTGATTCCAGTCGCCTTAGGTTACGTTAAGTTAAATGGCTTCACAAAGAAGAATAGTTTCCTTCCAGCCACACTCTGGATGGGTCCCCTTTGGACCCCTTATGATACTCTTCAGTGGGGGATACGCCGGTGTTGTGGCGTTCTTTATAGTTCCTCCGTTCTCCGCTCGTGAAGACACAATTCGAACATGAAATCCTGATGTCTGCAGAAACCTGTAAAAATTATAGAGTGAAATATCTGAGAATTTCTCAAGGTCTTGGAAGAAGAAACTTCCAAGTGTTCTGTTTCTAAATTGACGGAGACCCGGGCAATGACAAAGATAGTGAAGGGTGTGCTCGGAGAGCTCCGCAGCGCCGTAGCTGCTAAAGATGTCGTCGTCCTTTAGATTTAGTTTCATCATGTGGTTTCTTGGGAAATTATGGCAAAGTTAAAGCACCAACCTTAGCTTGGACAGCGATGTTCTTTCGTACTGTAAAAGCTTTTCGGTTCGGATATCTCTCAGGTGGCTAAAGATTCCTACTTATTGTTGGCTTTAATTCTGATCTTGTATTCCACTAGTTCTCTGATGTTGCAAAGTGGTGGTTTGGTTGACTGATGTCACGCTCGATTTCGGATCCTTTTTTTGCCAGCTCGTCTACGATCCCATTGCCGGTTATGTACCTGTGTCCAGGAGCCCAGCAGAGGTATACCTTGTGCTGTGAGCCTTATGTGACAGTGGTCAACCAGGTTGAATTTTATTTCAATAGCATTAACTGCCGAAATGGTCGCTTGGCTGTCCGTGGTATTGCCGACATTTAAACGGGCTTCCACGATTGCCGGAACCTCAGCCTGGAAAGCAGTACTTTAATGAGAGAGTCTGATGGAGTTTTTTTTTTTTATGTAATTTGCACGTGCAAAAGGGATTGTTAGCATCCTTATAATATTATAGTAACACAGCATTGATTTTAAATGTTTGTAAATTGTAATGGTCAGGAAAAAACAGAGTGAGGTAGAGCATTCCACATTCGCGTTGTACGGCAGAGGAACGAATCCTTAAATTTCACAGTTCGACCGAATAAAGGCTTTAGGGTGAACTGATGAGCATTCCTAGCACGACGAGTATTGCGGTTGAATTCTTGAAGGGGTGGAATGAGACTGGCTATTTCGTTTGACCACTTGTGGCAGGACACATTATGGCGATGACTGAGAGAGTCCAGCAGTATCGCAATGTCACTATCGCCAATAAGTTTTATCACACGTTTTTGGATCCTGTCAAGTAGCTCCAAATATGTAATTGGAGCACCGGACTAGATATGAGCGTATACTCAAGTTTGGGGCGAATAAACGCCTTATAGATTCTACCCAGATCAGAAGGGGTGAAATATTTCTTGCATCGCTTTAGGAAGCCTAGACATTTCGCAGCGTTCTTGGCGACATCAAATATGTGGTCATTCCAACGAAGGTTGTCATTAACACACATACCGAGAATGGAAAGTCGTTCGGTTTCAGCGATGCAAGTGCCATTCGTGGATAATGGCAGAGAATTAGGGGTTCGCTTCAATGACAGCAGACAGCATTGCGTTTTGGAAGCATTAAATTCCACTCTGTTGGTTTTACCCCATTTAAGAATGCTGTCAAGATCGGAATTTAATGAGCTTAACATACGTTGCCGCTCCCGTTCGACGCCCGAAGATGAGGGGCGTTGCCCAGGAATCGAATATGTAAAGCTGAGGGTACTGTCATCGGCGAAGGAATGAATAGGATTAGAAGTAACAGACAGGAGATCATTTATAAAAATGAGAAAGAGAGTCGGAGACAAAACGGAGCCTTGTGGGACACCAGCTTTTATTTTGTAAGTTGCAGAACTGAAACCTTCCAAAACAAGTTGTTTCAAGTTCGTGTGTATTGAATTCCTCTGAGAATTGACCGGCACCTATTCCACAATCCATCTTCGATCCATCTGTGTATATAGAAATAGATTTCATTTTCTCGGGTTTATTCGTATTCCATTCTTCTCTGGTCGAAAAGGAGCAGGAGAATGGTCTGTCAACTACCATGTAGGGTAACATTGATTGGTCGCCTTACGAGACCTGGGTTCCAGCTGAATATTTGGCTGATCCTCAAGGCGCTCTTGGCAGTTGAATTGTGCAAGTAGAGATTTAAGGGTAGCAAGTTGACAAGTCGACTTAGTCAGCGCTCAGAATTATGTTGACTATGATTGGCTTATTGTCGATCATTTGTCGACCAAAGGTGAGTTATATTCATACAAATCCGTCGACTCCGTGATGGATTAAATGAAGCAGTTTGTGGGGAAATTTTTTGAATTCTCTGGATGTTCCGGGCATGCCCCTACGCAATTTGAAATTTGAGTGGAATCAGGCGACAATTTAGAGCGACAAATTCAACGGCGAAGATGTTGTCATTCCGCTTACTCCGAACGATAAGCGTCTTACATTTCTCACGTGTCTCGCTTTTGCCATGCCGCAAGGACAATTGCTGGATGTTTGTGGCATCAGTCTCGAATTTCCATGTTTCTTAAATAGACAATTATATGTGGCGTTTGCTCGTTCTCCCGCTTTGTACGTGTATTCGCCCGAGAATAGAACTAACAATGTAGTGTACCATAAAGCACTTCAGTAAAAAAGCGGAAGGTTGGCCGACACGTCAAACATTGCGGCTTGATTTGGGCGGAACGAAGTGTGCCGGGTCAGCTAGTTTTTAATAAACGTAGGCGGCTTTACGCAAACAAACGCAGGCTTGAAACGTCAGTCAGACATGCCTTGCTTCTGTATGGGTGGGAGATAATGGGTCGACGCGCTGGGGTAAAGGAAAATACAGGCTGCAGTAGAGAAGCGTGGAGCTCTGTGAGTTTTGATCTCCTTCTCTCCATTTAACGACAAGATTACGATTAGGATTACATGGATCATAACCCTCCCACTTCACTGCATTCCTACTGGTCCACCTGTGGGGTTCGCCGGTTCGACCTCAATAGATATCTGCAGGCATCCCGATTTTGGATCAATTCATCATTGAGGCCAATCAAATGCTGGTGTTTCTGCATTTGTGTGATCCAAGAGTTTTTAGGCCTGCCTCTCTTACGCGATTGTAAGGGAACGTTAATTGCCATTGCCTTTTTGGCGGGGTTCGCAGGATCCCTCCTTTGAACATGACAATACTAACTGAGTCATGAGGTCGTTCTCCAATTTTTTCGAGATGGGTTCTTTGACGTGAAGGCTTCCATGGATTCTGGAACTTCTAATTCGATCAAGCTTTGTTACTCCTGCTGTCATGAGAGGCATCTTCATCTCAGCTGCTGTTAACTTGCCCTCATACGTTTTGTACATTGTCCAGCATTGCGAACCGTATGTGAACGCCGGACGCACAACTGCGGTGTAGAGCCTTCCTTTCAGTGGAGGGGACATTTTTCGGTCACAGAAGATGACTGAGTTTTCCTGCCACTTCATCCACCCTACGCTTATACGATGATTGATGCGTTGGCTTTGGTCAGAGAATGGGCAGTACAGATACTCTATCTTTTTTGGCTAATACGATACCCATTCCCTTCTAAAACATCTACCCAAACATCAAGTGCTCGTTGCAGGGAAGTCTGATCATTACTTATGATGGCTCCATCGTCAGCAAAGAATAACTGATGCACTTTAGGGTCCGTCACTCTTCCCTCAAGCGGATAAAATGAGTTTTGAGCTCATATCGAACAGAGTTACAGTAGTGACTTGACTTTTCAGTACGGTGACTCTGAACCGAGCAGCGTCAAAAAGAGCAGTGAAATCTCTATTTGGGGTCATAACCTCAGACAACATAGTTCCATGGATGTCAACCATAATCACTCGCTGGCACGTATTCCCTTTTAACAGAAAAGGTAAGGTTCCACGTACAGTAAAGCGATAAAGCGAAGTCCATAAGAAAACATGTAAATAGTTTAACCGCATGTAAACGCTTCTCGCATCGCTTTCTCACTTTACTGTGCGCGAAGCCTTATAAAAAACCGTTCCAGGGTGCTATTATTCGAGGCAGTTTCTGTGGAGAGTTTAGTCCCCGATAGGGCCTGTCACTTGATGGCCTACAGCCATTTTGATCGGCATACACTTTGATGTTGACAGTTGCTTATACAATTCTGTTGTTTGGTATAGTTCTCTCTTTCAGGTTTCGCACATAGCAAATTTTAGCAAGTGTGGTGTCAAAAGAAATCGTACTTAATGAGACCTACGGATCGTGACTTTGTGTCACAGTTTGAAATAAATTTTGTTTCATTTTTTTTAGAACTGCAAACAAATTAATCTGCAAATGATTGGATATAATTTTCTTCAAAGCCATATCGACATAACGAAGATATTACAAAGGCATCTATCTATCTATGACACATATCAGGTTTGCACTTTTCAATGGAGTGCATTTTCTGTTTTATATCCATAAGGACTAAACAGAGCTTTCAAAGGCCATTCTATGTTCATGCATCTCTGCACACATCATACAAGAAATGTGAAATTTTAATTACAAAAAAAAAAAAAAAAAAAAGAGTAAAACAATATGCTAAGGCCAACAACAATCGATTTCAATTACATCGTATCAGGTACAGAAAGTGCGTATTTATGCAGAGCAACATCAAGGTATCGTAAAGGGATATATGTAGGTACATCTTTGTCCTTTGTCTTCAGTCTGTAGGTAGACGTAGACCCACCTTACGCTTTCTCTAGCAGTAAAATTCTAAAGCGAAAGATGTTGCAATCGTGCCGAAAACTTGAACTCAACTTTTGAATGAGATATGATAAAGAATTTCAATCTTAACAGAGTGAGGTGCACTTTTAAGTTTGTAGTTTGAGTTTTTGCTGTGAAAACATATTTTTGTTTTAAATAATTTTACCAAGGACACCACACAAATTCCGCTGTTCGGCAGAGCGAAGCATTTAACATTGACAATGCAAGTCAAGTAGAGAGTATCCACGGACCAATTTACAAGATTTGGTTGGAAGAATGTATGCTTAAAGAATGAAACCTCAGTTCGACCGGTTCATAGGAAAGGAGACCTTTTAAGCTACGCCAACTTTAGAAGTATCAGTCTCATAAGCACCGTGTATGTCTTCCGTATTGTCAGAGCGCCTAAGACCATTTTTCAACGATCCGATTGAACTCTATCGGTTCGATTTTAAGCCCTTGAGGACCCACAATTGACTAAATATTCTCACTACGGCAGATCCTGGAGAGAAACAAGGAATTTCAAACACTCACCATCTTTTCATCGATTTTAAAGCCGCATATGACAGCATCTATAGGGACGAGCTATACAGAGAGGGCATCCCTGTCAAACTCATCCATTTGTAAAGGATAAATATATAGAAAACACACCTACCCTAGGTAGGTTAAGACCTTACGGGGACTCTTTATGTCAGGAAGATGCGTTGCTATGTGACATCCTTAAGAATTGAGTTCGTTACGACTTAAGATCTGGCAAACGTCAGTTCAAATATTCCCAATTAAATTTGAAATTTCTTTGTTTCAGTGTTTGACAAATTCAACCATAGATTTCGGTCATTTAAGGCGAATCCAACTGAGGAAAACCGAAAAAAGTTCAAACAAGGCTCCATTTTGTCTCCGACTCTCTTTCTCATTTTTATAAATGATCTCCTCTCTGTTACTTCTAATCCTATTCATTCCTTCGCCGATGACAGTACCCTCAGCTTTACATATTCGTTTCTTAGGCAGCACCCCTCATCTTCGGGCGTTGAACTGGAACGGCAACGTATGTTAAGCTCATTAAATTCTCATCTTGACAGCATACTTAAATGGGGTAAAACCAACAGAGTGGACTTTAATGCTTCCAAAACGCAATGCTATCTGCTGTCATTGAAGCGAAAACCTAATTCTCTGCCATTATCCATGGATGGCACTTGCATCGCTGAAACCGAACGACTTTCCATTCTCGGTATGCGCGTTAACGACAAACTTCGTTGGTATGACCACATATTCGACGTCGTAAAGAGCGCTGCGAAATGTCTAGGCTTCCTTAAGTGATGCAAGAAATATTTCACTCCTTCTGATCGGGCAAAAATTTATAAAGCGTTTATTCGCCCCAAACTTGAGTATAACGCTCATATCTGGTCCGGTGCTCCAAATACATATTTGGAGCTACTTGACAGGATTCAAAAACGTGCGGTAAAACTTATTGGCGATCGAGACATTGCGAAATCACTTGACTCTCTTAGTCATCGTCGAAATGTCTCCTGCTTGTCATTGTTTTATCGGTACTTCCACCACAAGTGCTCAAATGAAATAGCCACTTGCATTCCACCCGTACAGCAATTCAACCGCAATACTCGCCTTGCGAGGAATGCTCATCAGTTTACCCTTAAGCCTGTTTTCGGACGTGCTGTGAAATATAAAGATTCCTTACTCAACCGTACAATACGAATGTGGAATGCTCTACCACGCTCTGTTTTTCCTTTTCATTATAATTTACAAACATTTAAAACCAACGTGCATCGGTATCTCCCGAGAGAGAGAGAGAGAGAGAGAGGTCAACAATGCATTACGAGCACTTCGTGACTTTTTTTGGTCAGCATAATGGACCAAATGAGTCCCCAATCGGTAAAATTGTTCACAAATTTCAGCAAACTGGGTCTGTAGGAGCCGATGCATCCACAAAGAGTGACTTTTTGGTGCGGTTTATGGGCTGGCGGCATCATCGGGCCGTACTTCTTCGAAAATAAAGGTCGGCCGAGCAGTTACCGTAGATGGTGTTCGCTATCGCGAGATGATAAGGAACCTGGACCATATGTTTTTTCAACAGGATGGTGTCACTTGGCCACACAGCCGACGAAACAATGGATCTTTTGCGCAATAAATTCAATGGCCGTGTTATCTCACGTGCGTCGTGGCAATGTTAATTGGCCGCCACGATCATGTGAGTTGACACCGTTGGAAAAGTGAACGTCATGAAGCCAGAAGTAATTCAATAGCTAAATGTTAAGATAATTCGGCACATTGATAATATGATAAAATATTTAATTAACATCGTGCGTTTTCTTTGGACCACCCTTTATATGCCTAAGCTCGGCTATCATATCTGACTACGACATCTCTTCACACGAAAAAAAAAGACTTCCCTTTGGGCTGAGAAGGCGAAAATTTAGTAAGGCCATGTTCGGAATAACTAAGGAATCTCTATACTGCTCTATTGATCCGAAGCATGTGAGACCTGAGTGAATTTAAAGGCAAAAAATAAATTTTTGCAAAAGTATGGAAAATAGGGATGTAGGTACTTCATTTTGATAAAGGCCTTCATCTGCCCAGAACTTTAAGTCTTGGTCCAGCTCTCAAGATTGGTAAAACCTAAGCTGAACAAAGTAAGATATCGATGGTATTGTGCAAAAAAGGTCAATCCGCATTTCCTGACTAAGTCTGACAACAAATCGAAAGGATCAATCTACAAAGGCCCATTCTGCTATGTTTGGGTTTTGAGGGTAACTTAAGAAAAACCATTTCTTATGCCAGGTTTGATCCCCTTACATACAATTTAACTATGCCACGTTCAAATGATCTTAAAGACTGGTAGAGTTTTGCAGCTCAGAAAACTCCATTTATTACATCATCAAGCAGTTAATTAAAAATAAGTACAGTCCAGAGAGCAGTGTTTGAAAAATACTTTAGTATTTTCAACTCTGCCAATGAGTCTACTGAAAGCAAATTTTGCTTAGATTGCGCTTCAGCTTTACTCTTCCGATCAGCAAATTTCAGAGCTGAAGTACCGAGATTTTGTGGGTCTTTGTTTGAAAGCAGCAATTCCTTCTCATCTACCCCATGCAGTAATCGATTCACTTGCCGAGTCCAAAGAAGACGAATTCAGTGCTGGGGAAGGGGAAGGCGAGGCTTTCATTGCTTATGGGCGTTCTGAGGTGATTGACGTATTTTGAATGCAATTAATCAAAATCTATATATAATGTCGCAAGAGCTGCAATCGATTTAGTAAGAGAACAATAAACGAAGTTTTAGTGTGACTACTTAAAAACCAAAGTAAATAGGGGAGGTAATAAACGACAACAATAGCTGCTTGTCGAATTTTTGTAACTCTGCGGCAAAAATAAATTAGAACTCCGCTGTTTGTACAAGCGGACGTTTCAACAGTCCTAAGAGTTATAAACAGTGCCAACCCTCTAAAACAAAAGAAACAACCGCTTAACTAACAACGAAAATTATGCGACAAGAGTCTCTATACTCTGTCCAACATAAATTGGCAGTACAGGAAAGTTATAGGGAAGCTTGCCTCTCATTCGCACTCTTTTGTTTTCCGTAAGGTGCTATTCTAACAAAAGCTCTTACAGGGTTTCCGTACTAAGGATTTTAAATCAGCAAAAACCCGATAGAATATTATGTTGGGTTACCATACTTTTTTTCAGATTGAAATTTTCATTTTAATTGTTTTATTTATAAAAAATAAAACAAACTAATCTTTATGTAATGATGTCAGTTTTGTTCCAAAAGAACACTCTTTCGCTGACGATGTGCAAATTTAAAACTCAGTTTAATTTTTAAAACCGTATGCAGAGAAGAACTGCTAATTTTAGCTAGCGTCGTAGGTTTGTTATTTGGGATAAACCGATGCACAATTTGCCTGATGGCACACTTATCGAAATCATCTACTTTTCTTTTAAATCAGCTTGGCTTTTCTTCTTTGGGGGTGAGTTGTGGCCTATTTTAGTTAAAAAGTCAATAAACTGTTCGTTTACGCAGTTACTGTTTTTTTCTTCAAATGTTGATGCATTTTTTTTTGTCGCGTCAATAATTATTTTTTTTCGGCACTTAAGTGTTTGGATGAATTTAAGGTCTTTTTTAACGAACAAAACAAACGCAAATAATATTTTTCGTTAAAGAAAACAGAATACAATTTTTCAACTGCATTTTAACATATTCTCCATACATTAAAAGAAATGTCAAAGATCAAAACAAGACCTCAACGCTCTAAAATCTAAAGCTCCTCAACAGAAACCCAAAGGAAAATAAGCTGAACGAGTTACCAAACGCACATTGGTAACTCTGAATGCACATCAATTAAATACAGGCCACACTCACATGTGCGCAGAATAAGACGTGTGTGGATCTATGTCAGATGCAATTGGAAATTCACTGGAGGATAAACACTTTATGAAGGGTTTCTTTCAATTTAGTAAGCTACTGATTTTGAAAAAGCTTCCCCATAAGACGTGTACTGCCAATTTATATTGGACAGAGTATAGACTAGACTCCATAGGAGTTGAAAAATGTGTGGCGTCACATGGTTTTTTTCGCATGAGAAGAAGTTTGACGGGTTATATTATTAATTTCACGAGGAAAGAAGAACGCGTTTTAAGCGCTGTGATGCCGCGCGTACGTGGTCTTATGATATCAAACGCAATTAGTTACTATGGCACTGTTGAGCTTGAGTTTTAAAACCTCAAAAATTACTTCAATAAGCATAGGTTTTCGGATATTTTTGGACTTTTCAGCGGGAGAACTCCCTCACTCACATGGCGCGCAAAGTCTAAAATTTGATAAGGGAGCAGAATTCGGAATTGCTTCAATGGCCGCCGTACTCAACCGACGTGCACCTTATTGAAAATGTTTGGATATAGATAGTGCGAAAATTTTAAGAATCTGGGCGTCAGCTTTAGGACAGAGAATCCCTTATTGTCGCCAGAGGGAAAATTCTCTGGACTTTATAGGCTGAACGATTCCATTTCGATATTTTATATCTATTCAGTTGACGCAAAAAACCTGAATTTTTTCATATGTAAAGCATTCCAAGAGGGCCAGAGAAAAAAAAACGAATCCGTTTGAATCATTTTCTCTGATTTATTTTACCAACATCATAAGCATAATAACAGGATTCTTTATTCGAACGCTTTGGCACATTAGTGATTTGTAATCGCCATCAGTTTAATACTTTGTCCAAAGCCCTTTGTTCTTTAACACACCTTTTATTCAATTTTTAGATGATTTTGTGGTCAACATTCTGCCATTCCCTTTCTATTCTTTTTCAAAGTTCATCGATTGTTTTTGGTGGATTTTCATACGCATGGTGCTTTTGGATACGCTCGTGAGATCGATGCCAGTAGTACTCCTTGCCATCTGATTGGTAACGGTTAACTTTTGTTTCATCGCTCCAAATGACACGTTTCCAGTTCCAAGCGTCGTTGAACATTTTAATTTCAAAGAGATGGCTTCTTTTTTTTACGCTGGCTACCAACCCTACTCTATTAAGCGCACGTCTAGCTGTCCATGTACTAACATTTTTATGAATTGCTTTTGCAGCATTTTTGGGCATCCGAATGTCGAATATAAAGAAAAACGTTTAATTAAATAAAAAAAAATCACTAATATATAGGGTCGCCAAATAACTTTTTTTTTTTTTAAAAAATGCTATAAAAAAAACTACTCAATATTTTCTCAAATTTCTTTTTTTATTTGAAAGTACAATCCTTCCGGTTACTAATGGAAAATAATTTCATTCAAATGGCCGCCTCGGCTGGCCATGCAGTAGCCTACACGATCGGTCCAATTATCGATTGTGTGCAGCTGTATTTCAACAATGGCTTCACGAATATTGTCCTTTAAAGCGTCAATTGCCTCTGGCATATCGGCGTAACACTTATCTTTAACGGCACCCCACAAATAAAAGTCCAACGGTGTCAAATCGCAGCTCCGCGGTGGCCAAACAACATCAGCTCTGCGGCTGATAATGCGAACTTCAAAAACAGGGCGCAAAACATCGAGTGTAGCTTCGGCCAATAATGCCAATATCCTCCTCTTCAATTTTTGTGAACAAAAATTCGTTCAACATGGCGAAAACAGGGCGCAAAACATCGAGTGTAGCTTCGGCTGTGTGGCACGTAGCGCCGTCCTGTTGAAACCAAATGTTTCAATTTTTGTGAGCAAAAATTCGTTCAACATGGCCCGATAACGATCGCCAGTGACTGTAACGGCCACTCCTTGCTCATTTTCGAAGAAAAATGGCCCAATTATGCCTCTGGACCAAAATCCGCACCAAACAGTGACCCGTTTTGGGTATATCGCGGCTGTTCAATGTATGCGTGCGGGTTTTCTGTGCCCCAAATGCGACAATTTTGCTTGTTTACATACCCGCCAAGATCAAAATGAGCTTCATCTGGAAAGATGATTTTTTTGGCAAAATCGGCATCTTCTCTATGTCGCTATGTCGCAATATTTCCCAGCGTTGTTCAGGCGTATACACAACCATATTCGTTCAGCGGAAGGATAAGACCAATTATCTGTCAAATCAGACATGAGCTAAGTATTACCATTCGCGAAATAAGCACTAGTTGAAAAAAAAAACGTTAGATGGCGGACCCTTTAGTAAAGCAAAAAGGGCCAAAATGTAAAACAGAAACTGATCTACGTTGTTCTTTTTATTATTTCACTTTGACAAGCAGAGCTTCTAATATTGCACAGAATAAACTTTAAACGCTTTTAATATAGCGAGAAAGTTTCGTAAGACACCGTCGTACACTTAATTTTAATTTGAAGCAGTTCCAGAAGCGCATTTCGAATAATACGCAACGCACCCAACTATGATTGCAGCGTGCAATCAGTGTAACTTCCTTGCAAGAACTTAATCAGAATGTGGGGCTTTTGTTGTGTTTTCCCAAGATGGTTGGTTGACTTACGAAAGAAGGATACCTTATGCGTTATTTGCATCTATTCGGAATAGTCATTTTTTTTCATTTTTCATTAAAGTTTATGTGAAAGTTTAACTTTGATGTTATATAATTAAGAAATAAGAGTTCCGGATAATATTCGCAATTGGTTCGCGTTTGTGGGTAAGGATCGACTGATTACAGTCATCAATGTTCGTCTCTTCGCCACCGCCCGGTTGAACGTACTGTACATCGTCGTTGGTATTTGGCCTACGTAAAAGTTTAGTCCTGTAATTTGTTAGTGCAGATGTCGTTTCGTCTTTATTCCATCCGACTCCTACACTTAAGTCAAATGGTGATTGTTGGTAAAGAAAGATATAGTAATATTTATTCAACAAATTTTTCATACTTTCTTTAATTATTTAATGGACTACCGAACCTTCAAGAGTACCTGCAAAAGTCACGACAGCCATCCATTCAGTGCAAGTGCTCTAGCATATGCCATTGTTTGGTGCTTGAAACGGAGGTTCGGTTTTCCTTGTCATTTCGAACCTTGGGCCCGATGTTGCCTGACCAATGCAATGAGTTTTTTTTATGTTTCGTTCGCGGTTATATCTTGCCTTCATTCGGCCCCCTTCTGCTTTTCTTTTCTCAGAACTCGGCAAAGAATAGCAGAACTGGCGGGATGAGGGGTCATGTAGAGCCTGCACCTATTTCCTTTGAGTCAGTAGTTTTGAACGAATTTGCATCATAGTAGCAGCAGTTATCTGGGGTATTTATTTACCGGATCTTCACCATCAAGGCTGATAAACAGCGTAACTATATAGAAATTGTTGATATTTAGTCCTGTCCTCATTTGCTTTAAGACCCACTAACTTCTCTAGAACAGCCGTGAACGGCTCTATCAAGGGACGTCGGGAGCGTCCGATGATGTCAATATAATTCGCATACCCCAGAATCTGCTGTAGATGGTGCCTTCTTGTCTTGACACTTTCCCTGCATACTAATATACTCAAGAATAAATTGTAGAATTTACATATGATCACATCTCCTTACCGCGACCCCGAGTTCGGCCATTGCCACTTAAAGCTTTTGACGGTGAACGGTACCATATGCGGTTTTTAAATATAACAAAAACTGGTGTCTCTCAACTGAAATTCGTTGGTCTTTTTCAGGATTTACCTTGAAGATTTGGTTTACAGTCGATCTGGGTAGGGTCAAAAAAGCTAGTATTGCTTTCTACGCCTGTAGCACAAGCTTTGGTAGAAAGTAAAGGCTCGAACCTAAAATGCTCTATGCTCTATGCCCTATCCCACGGGGTACCACGGGGACCTTCGATCAGATTGATACGGATCAACAATTCACCGACTATTGGTGGCTTGTGGAAAAAGTGGAAGAGGTGGGTATGCCTTTCCAGGTCGGTGTATTACCTTAGGTAACTCCTCCTAGTCTTACGCAGATTTAAGTTGTAAGTTGATTAGTTGGTGCTCTGCATGTCGGCTGCAAGGTGTGGTGTTTCTGAGAGTCGACTGACGCATTTCGGTGTCAGTGTACTCTTGGTGGGCGGCTGCTGGGTGCTGCTAATGGTGTTGGGGGGGTAGGCAGGGTGGGCACTCGTTGCCTCTGTAGATGAGGCGGCCATTGCACATCATTCGCGATTATACTAAGTATTAGTTTGGTAATTTTAAGTAGCATTAGTTTAGTCTAAGTAGTTTGGTTTTTAGTTTTAAATAAAAATAAAACTAATAAAGGAGTCAAGTTTTTAAAATAAATTAAAATTATATTTAAATAATAAAAATTGTATTATTAATTAAGGCCGAAAGGTAATAGTATTAACTGATATAGTTAAGTTTAGAGCGTCCGCATAAGGACCAGTAAGGACCAGCAATCTAGAATAAGTATCCTGGTAATTTTAAGTTAGATTTAATCATTTTTGTCTAGTTTGTAAGCTTTATTGAAAGAAAATAAAAAATGGATTTAAAATTGAAAAAATTGGCCCTTCGATCAAGTCCAACCGAAGCTCTTAATGTCATTCAACAGTGTGCAGTGAGATTAAAAGGATCTGAATGTTGGTCCGATAGACAGTAGGGACACACTCTGGTCAGGTAGCAACTGACAGTATTAAAAAAAACCCCACCAATTACCTAAACTCAATTTCCAAAAAAAAACATTTATACGAGATTCTCATCCAGACGGGAATGACAACTAGACACCGTTACGAGAGACTTCGAAGTATCCATCTTCACGGATGGTTCCAAAATGGACTATGGACTGTCATTTCTGCGGAACTAAATAAGTATATCTAAATCCTTTCGCCTCCCCAACTTATCCAGTGTCTTCCAGAAGGAGGTGCTGGCAATAAGGGAGGCAGATCCTACCTGCCAAATATCCAAACAAAATATTTCCATTTTTGTAGACAGCCAAGCTGCGATAAGTGCTCTTAATTCAACCACTACTACGTCAAGGTTAGGTGAGGACTGTAGGGGGATATTTCAGTCGTCGATTTGATATCACTCGTCTCTGGATTCCCGGATATAGGAACGTAGAGAGGAAATATAGGGCAGACGAACTTTCTAGGCGTGACTCTTCTCTGGGCGAATCATTCGCGGAGGAAGTTTATCCACCGCTGAGCTTCATAAAGAGAAATATCTTTCTGCACTTTTCCTCGAAACTAAGTGGTCAAATATAGCTAGCTGCGTCTTTTCTTTGGAGGTGTGGCCTACCTACAACAAATGCAAAACGCAGAGTCCCATTCAGAGAAGACGTGCGGACGGATGTATCGAAACTGGACGACATTCTACCGGCCACTGGCCTATCGGTATGCTGCCGAGCATGGCATTCGCTTTAAAATCCACTCCCATAGCTGTACGGATATTGAGGAAAAGAAAACTGTGTTCCAACAACTATGCAGTTGCTTGACTTAATTGGTAAACCATTCCTTGACAATCTTTCTGAGATCTCAGGCATCGAGATCCTACTCAATTGCCTCTTTTCCCTCTTTTAGGTCACGTGAGTTGTGGTTTCAAAACGGCGACAAGTAACAACGAGCGGATAAGTTAACTCTCCGAATCTAAAAAAAAAAAAATAGTAGGCGTAAACTGCCCATTCAGGATCTAAAAAGCCCAACTTCCCCAACCATGTGCGAGGCTATATTTTTGACACGAATGAAGTGACCTACAGTTTAATGCTGATTCCGAACGGCAATTCATTTTTGAGAAGCTTCTCATGACAGTTCTTACTCTTGGATGTTTGTCAGACGTTCGCAAGAGGTGGGGCAGCGAATAAAAACTTTCAGGTGGGTGGTACAGGTTTTTAATTATCTTTTTTTTTTCTAATTGTAATGCAAAAAGTCCTCAGTGCTCAGTGAGTGCAAGATGTACTTTACGGTTTAATCATAACATAACTATCGGCTTAATGACTCGCTGATATTGCGGTGTAAGTTTTGCCTTGACACCAATTAGCCCATATGTAACGGCTTGAAAACTGTCCATTCAAAATTGTTGAAACTTTGTGTGCGAGCCAATTTTGGGTCAGAATACCCGCAAAAAAAAAATTGGAGTCGTACCTGACCAGGGGTACCGTGGAGGTGGTGGTCGAGATCTCGACCAATAGTACCATAAGATATACAAAAATGCAAAAGTGAATCAAATATTCAGAAATAATTTTTTTAATATTTTATTAGATAAATAGATTCGATTATAGAATAAATAAATAAATATGGTAATGGAAAATCGTTATTTTTTATGCTGTGGAATGAATTAAAACATTTTGTGTGTAATGCAACATCGCATTTGCTGCACTTGAATGAGGCATGTTTGTGGCAGACACGACAACGAAGTTTCTTTGCGCTGTGAATGATTCCATGGTCGGTTCTATCGCGGCGAATATCGTTCAACGCGACCTTTTCGCTTATTTTGGTTGCATTCGGAGTCTTCGGGATTCCACTTCTCTCTTGGCGCAGCAAGCATTCGGTTACGTAAACACGGAAGTCTAGTTGGCTCATGATGACACATTTTTTCTTCTTCGTGTCCTGATTTATGTGTGAATGAATTTTTCATGCATTTACCATTGCTGCATCAAATGCATTGGTCAACAATGGCCAGTACCATTTCTTGCCACGAACGCGGATGCGATAATTATTCATTCCATTGTCGAAAAGATCGACACCACCCATGCGCTTGTTGTATGCCTTGAGAATTTGAGGCATTTCCACGGTCGTCATTTTTCGAGTTTTTCGGTCCCAACGCTTTACTTTTTGCATTGGCTCGATCGCTTCGTGGTTGGATGCGACAGTGACGACAGAATTGTCGTTCCATCGAGCCATCAAAATCTCATTCGTCTTATCGAATGAGTAGTCCAATGAACCGCGGTTTTTCTTTTTCATTGTTCGAACTTCCATAAGTGTGGCACCGTTGGTTCGATTTTCCCGAATAGTACCGGTGGCGAAATAATGAAGCGAAGACAGCCGACACATCAATTTATGCGATGTGAAAAAATTGTCGAATGCAACGCAATGTTGCAATGGATTCGCCACATTGCTCATCAGCTTCAGAACGACGGTTTCTCCCAATCCACAGTCTGCATATTCTGGATCTACAGACGCCGTGGCACCGCCGTATGGCATGAATGCGTACAAATACCCGTCCGAAGAGCACAAATTCCAATATTTAAATCCAAAGCGAATCGGCTTTCCCTTGGAGAACATTTTGCACGAATGACGACCGTAGTATGCAATCATCTGCTCATCAATAGATAGATTGTGCGTAAGCACACCAAACTGCATACATTTCTTATTCAGCAAATTGTTGAGGGGGGAAACTTTTGCAAATTTGTCGTTGATGTAACATATACTTATCTGTTGACACAGCTGCAGCTAACGCGTAAAAATTATTTTAGGATATTTATTTGAATTGACCTGATGTTGTTTGTCTTACAAGTGTCCCTATGATTTGGAGGGGGTTTCGTGGCATCAACCATCGGAAGCTGAAATAGCGGAAATGTCTTGGCTATAAAGTTTGATCCGATTACAAACCGAAATAAATTTACAGTGCATTTTTGTATATCGCATAGTACTATTGGTCGATATCTCGACCAGCTACCTTCTCCGCCCAACTAGCCCATGGCGAAAGATCGCGATTCATGCTCAAACATTTTTTTTTTGTAAAACAGGCATGGAATAGCTATTGTTTGCGGGCGGTCATTCCGCTGCTGTAATTTTCCTATTTCTCCGGAATATTTCTTTTTATTGTCCAAAAAGGTGTTTTGCAGTTTTCCGTAAAAGACCACGCAAAAATCTAAATCGAGAAAAACGCAAAAACAGGTCGATTAGATATTAAACCAAACTATCGAAACTCATATTCTACCAGGTAGATCGATTTTCCCCCTCGCCTACGGAAAATGACAAATTTTCTGGTCGATATATCGACCAGCCGTTACATATGGGTTAGAAGCGTTCGTATTGAAGCCTCGAACAAAGCGGCTTTCATAGAACAGATTAATCCGCGGAGCAGAAACATGTAGTCATTCCTGACACTGTGGTATTCCAGCTGACCCTGTACTCCATAAACTTGATCCCTTCATGACTGCCAATAGACCACAAATCCAATTATGTGGATAAAAGTACCATTTTTGTCTTACAAATTTCCTTGAACCTTGGCAAATGAGATCTTCACCTCATTTCAATTTGAAAAGTATTTTATTCCCTTTTACACCTCCCAGTGTGGCATAATTTTATTCCCTGCATCAGACAGCATTTGGCCTGGTTTACATTTCGACTTTTCAAATCGGAGATAACTAAATAAATGAAGTGAGAGAAATTAAAAAACAGATGTGTAAAATATCATTTTGCATCGAGCTTGTGGCATAGACCCGCATTTCGAAATGCACCAAATAAAGCTAGCATTAAACAGTAGATAAGTTAGCGTACCTACCCTGTTGTTGTTGTATAACGAAGGACAAAAGAAGAAAACATTTTTTCGACATTCACATCGCGCAGTAGTTGCCTCTAGAGTAGACGTCCTTGTTGCGCACCGCACTTAACAATAGAAAACGATACACTTAACTGGATGGAAAATAGTGTGCATTTGGTGTATCTTTTGATGCGTAAAATGTAGAAAATATTATAAATATTTTTTTTTTGCTTTTTTTTATATATTTCTGGTGGAAACTGGTTGGTACTGCACTTCTGGTTATTACTGGGACAATCGAGAAATGTCAGTTTAAGGAAGGTGCTCTCTGAGAAGTATTCTATGTTAAAAGGATTCTATTGAATGAACACAATACACAGTGTGGAGGTAAGAGAATATCATTTTGTCGGAGTTGACTTTAGAACATAATGCTCTTTGTCCTTGGCATTGCAGTTGCATTTATATACTTTGTGAAAGAATCATTATATTTAAGTGATGTTGAATGGCAATATTTGTTTGCGAATGTGTCTGCGTATCTTAGTCAAAGAAATGTATTTCTATTTTTAGAGGTAGTACAGTGTTGTGCAAAATATACCAAAATAAATTTAGTCCACACATATACAGTGGGGAGCAAGGTCTTTCGTCGGAGCGCAGGTTTCTTTAAATTTATGGGGTTGGAATATGTCTTTGAGGTACTCTGTTTTTTCTTTTAGTCCAATTACTTTTCCTGGTTTTTATGAGAAGAATTTGAGCTATTGACCTGTTGATTTGCTTTGTTGCCTTCCATATTGAATGTACTAGGATAGTTTGTCAGGTTGCAAAGGTTTATTTATTCAGGGTGTTTAGAGGTATAGAACTTCGAATTGAAATAAAACACAAGAAAATTGTTTTAATGTCCATCAATTTGGCTTTATTGGAAGGATAATTTTATGACATTAATATAATTTTGGGCATGTGGCCGCCGGGGCTGCTTCGAATAACGACTTGAGGTCCAATTTTCAACCACTTTTTCAAGCATTTAGGGCTGTATATCGGCAATAACTCCACGAATGTTGCCTTCCAGGTCCCCTAACGTTTCTGGTTTGTTGGCGTAGGCGAGCGACTTCACATATCCCCAAAGACACCACAATTGGTGGCCAATTGACATGCCCATTCCGCGAAATTATGCGCTCATCGAATGTTTCCTTCAATAAATCGATTGTGACGTGCGCTGTGTGGCATGTAGCGCCGTCTTGTTGGAACCACATTCCATCCAATTCGGGAACAAAATAGTCAGTTATCATGGCTCTATGCCGGTCTCCATTAACGGTAACTGACTCTCCAGCATCATTTCGGAAGAAGTATGGCCCAATGACTCCACTAGCCCATAGAGCACACCAAACCCTCAGTTTTTGTGGATGTAGTGGCGATTCGGCAATTTTGCTTGTTGCGGTAGCCACTTAACCCAAAATTGAGCCTCATCACTGAACAAAATTTTGCGATGAAAATCAGCATCGATATCAATCTCATTTTCGGCCCATACACCAAAATCACACTCGCGGCTTTAATTCTTGGACAAGCTGGATCTTGAAAAGGTCGCAAGAAGAGATCTTTGTGCAAAATCTTCCATAAAGTTAATGGACAAAGCTCCAATTGCTATGCACGGTGGCGAATCGATTCATTCGGGTCCTCTTCAACACTTTTACCGAATGTTTCTTAGAACAGTTAAAATGCATTCCATACGTGATAACAAAATCCCAATGTAAATTTTCTACAGTTCAATAACTTAGGTCTGGTTGTGTTATTCACTCACTCACAGAACTCAATAAATAAGTACCTTCTTGACATCATTCGTAGGCAAGACAAACTAAAGAAGGATGATCGAACTTCTTATTCGAACAAGTCTCCCGGGTGCGCGGGCTAATTTGAAAGCTTTTCACATACAAATTCAACAAGAAGGAATATGTAATCAAACTTTTGGTTAACCTTCTTTCGGATTTAAGAAAAATGCATAATTTCTGCTCCCTACACAAAATGGCCGATCACGCTTTTCAACAAACAACTCATTTCTTGACCGAATTTTTCACAGTTATCAAAATCAAAATTAATACCCTATTTACACTACACTGAAATCTGAAGTTTCCACAAAAAGATTTCGAAATCTCGTTAAAGCGTTCACTCCGAACACTACGTGGGTTTTGTTTGACGTTTCAGTCAGCCATCAAAAAATGAAGTCCCCTCTAAGCTGACACTGCCTATATCTTCATATAATTCGCGTGATAATCGTTCAAGAAATCGGTAAGCCCACTCTTAGGTGACTTGCAGCTGACTTGTAATACAGTTGAAAATCTGCCAATCACTTGTCAACTGCTTTGTAGTTATTAAATTCCACTCTATTGGTTTTATCCCAATTAAGACTTTTGTCAAGGTCAAAATTTAATGAGCTTAACAAACTTTGGCCACGTCCGAAGATAAGGAAAGTAAGCTCAGAAACGATTATGAGACGCTAAGGGTACTGTCATCAGCGAAGGAATGGATTGGATTGGATTAGAATTGACAGACAGGAGATAATTGATGAATATAAGAAAGAGAGTAGGAGACAAAACGGAGCCTTGTGGGACACCAGCATTTACATGGTGAGTTACTGACTTGAAACCGTCCAAAACGACTTCAATTGAACGAGCCGAAAGGTGAGCTGTGAATAAAAGAACAGATAGAAAAGCTTACACAGTGATTTTGCCAGCGTAAAAGAACACCTCTTCAGAATGATAGGGGACCAGTGGATTTGGGTATATTTAGATATTGAAGTTTTCCTACCACTGAATGAGTGCGAACATAGATTAGCCCCATAGAGAATTTTACGAGCTCGAGTACAAGGGGAGATTAAGCACAATCTGGGATCGTTGAGCTAGATGCAAGCAGATTGGCTATATTTCAAGAGCAACGTCATTTCAAAACGCAACGATTAAATCTTACTTAATATCTTAATTCTATACTTCTTTTCCTCTATACTGCAAGCTCAGCAGCGGGCATTTCATTCAACATTCTCGTGGGAATGATCGGACTACTTTTTCTGCACATCTGCGCATTTACAATTGCGCGTGTGCTTGTCACTTTGAAAGTTGGTGAAAAATATATGAGATACTAAACTTTAGTTTAGAAGGAGAAAATTGAGCGGGAATGCTCTATGGGATATGTAATCTACATATAACTCAGTTAGGTTAGCCGTTATTGAGCCATTACATTTGGTTTTGCTTTTTGTTGGTGAACTTAATTTGCAAACTAAATTGACTTCAATTTGAGCTCAGGTTAATCGGTTCGAAATAATGTATCAATTTGGTCTCCTCAAAAGTAAGTTTTTAAAAGCATTGCAAGTCTGCTAAATTTTTAATTATTAATTAATTTTTAATTAGCTATTCGTAGTTTCAAAAAAAATTCCGAATGTTGGTTCAAGTTAATCGAAATCAAAACTCAGCTCCTTTCTAGAAAATCCTGCAAACACCACTGACTACAAAGTGGGTCAATAAATCCATAGAGATGGAATAATAAATACCTAAGTACCTATGTATCTGTGCAAGCCCTCATCGCAATTTTACATATTGTTAATATCTATCTATACTTATTGTATCGTGAATTCATAGTTCCCCTAGATATGTTGGGAATATTCCGACCTGAGTTTTTTTGATACTCTCAAATGTCTGTTTTCAAAACATACATCCCGAATAGGATAGATAATCCGCTACCACAAAGTATCAAGTATTCCATAAAAAGAAAAAAAAAATAAATACATTTTCATCAATTTGGTTTCCTCAAGGATTAGCCATTACCCATTACCAAATACAGAAATAAAATCCATTATAACTTTTCTACAATCGCAAAGCCGCTGCAGACTGCTTGGTTATACATATATATATATTTCTTCTTCTTCTTTTATTATTAATCCAATCCAGACCTCTATATGCTTTTAGCAATATTTTGCAAAGTTTTGATTACTGAAGGAATCAATCAATAAAATCCATTAGAAGTGTAATAAAGCAAAGCTCTGATGAGGTTGAACCAAATAAAAATGAAAACATAACGACGAACAACGCATTTGGGGCATCTTAATTGCCATACTTTCCCCAACCGAAAAATATTCAAATTCAACGACAAACTTGTAATTAAAATTTCCTGGGAATTTGTATATACATATATTCGTATCGTTGTATGCTGAAAGCAGTCATTTACACCCGTTTACTGGTGCTCATTTGTCCTGCAGGCATACCGGAAGTGTGCCAATCTGTACGCCTCGAGTTTCCGTTCAAAGGAAATAACAGCAAAATAAAAGAAACACAAAACTTTTCTCCCTCAATGCAGATGAAATATCGTTAATACAAGACGAAGTCGAACAATATTCATTTGTTGGCATTGGCAGGCAAAAGTATCGCCGAGAGAGAAGTCCTTTTGCAGCAAAAGTTAAAAGGAAGTGAGAAAACGATCGGTTTGTTGTTGTTGATTATTATTAGTGCTGCTGACTTTGACTACTGTTCTGATGCTGAGTATGAGCTCAATCTATCGATGAGGCATTGAAAATTCAAAATATCCAAACTTCTATGGTTCGTCGTTTCGTTTTGTATAGCTACAGCAGTTCAGTTCTAACTGAAAGTTCAATAATCGGATACTTTATTCAATTATAAAAGTTGAGAACAGTTGATTTTTGATTTCTCGTTCACTTCCCTTGGATGGGGCAATAAATCTTTTCACTTTGGCGAGTAATTTTGTTGCGAGAGAAGAAAAAAGAGAAAAGCAAATAGACTTTTTACTTGCTCTAGTCGATAGATATTGATTTCGGATACAATTTTTGGGGCCAAACGAAGGGAAATAAATAAAACTGATAACAATAATTATATTGGATATAAATTACATTTGCTTCTTCCTCTTCGAACGTTAGTTAGATACTTAGCTATGAGATGGAATTTTTTCTTTCAAATAAAGGAGCTTCGATGTATTTAGTATTCGAATGGGACGATTGATTGTTGAGTTTTGAATTGTAAAATTGTTTCTAGTGTTTGAAGTAGGTTTTGTTTTGCCTTTGAAGTAGGTTTAAAATGTCTACACATAAATTCATTGGCAACATGTTTTACGTAGGCTTAAAATTGAAGTAAGTCTTAAACTACAATAGCGGCTCTCATTTTCACAAAGCCTGACATCCGCAGATAAAGTCTGTAAGCCTTAAGACATCTGTCACATAGGTGCTGGCTCCTAACAATGATCATTTCATCTATTTCCGCGGACAGTAAATTCAAAAAGAGCTCATACACGCAACCAACTGACAACACATCTCTACTTAATGAGCTGCTGAATTTATCGATCCCTTCAGCAATGACCTCCCCCCCCACACACTTTCCCAATTGCTTGTACAACCATTTGGTGAGGAACCAATAATTTCGAACCGAACTTTAACGATGACGAACTTCAACAATGCCTGCCGGCACCAAGGGAGAAACAGCTGTAAGCATCCCTCCGATCTCCCTCTCTATCTGACGAACCTGGAGCATCACCATCAACTATATCTACTGTAGTCACATCAGCGATTCTCCCTAAGAGATTAGAAAAAATATCCAGAAACGACGTATTTATCACCAATAGTTGCGCCCCATTCCCGCATGCTGACATCTCATGGATGAACAAATTTTTACAGCACAGATTCGTTATCACGATCAAAAAATTTATCCGGCTAGGTCTTCCGACAATAGTTTCAAACTCGACATCTCCTCGAAATAGAACTGATTTAAGTCCTTTAACTGACTTTTTTAAATTGGGAACCATGACTATCGCCAAGTGGTCTTATGCCAGTAATGTCAAGCCCCGAAACGAGCCTAATAGTATTAAAAAGTCTAGCGCAAAGCCAATCAAACTTAACCGTACGCCCGTAACTTGACACTAAATCTAAAATCTCTGATCGAAACTGGAGTTTCAAAGTTGAAACATTTCCAATATTCTCCCCTCGATTCCTACAACCTATCCCACATACATCTTCCTTCACTATAAATTTGGTATGGTTTCTCAAACCACCCCCAACCGTAGAACCAATTACAAGCTTCTCAGGCTTCAACGCAAACGTGTATCGTTTAATTTGACCCAGATTCTAGCCTGTCCTCAAGGCGTACTAAAACTTCTACATCCTCTGTCTTGGTGACAACACTAGACATTTATATTTTTAATTTCTTAGAATATTATACTTCAATTTTGTTCCCAGCAAAGTCAGCATAATAAATTTTATCATCATTGCTGACTTTGCAGACTAAGCCTGTATGTAAAGTTGTAACGTAAGCAATATTTTAGTATTGAAGAGAAGAGAACAAATAAAATTAATCTTTTCATTCGAAAAAGGTAATTCAGAGTTATTATTTAGACTTCGCCCCCACCAGAGGTAAGGGGTCGTTAAGCTAATTTCTGAAATTAACATCCGCTAATTACCCAAACTTCGTTCATTCCTATATTCGCAATCCTGCCCCGTCCACCTCCGTTGTCTTAATCTTCTCACTTATATATATAGTCCGCGATCTAACGTTTTTTTTTCAACTAGTGCTTATTTCGCAAATGGTAACGCGTAGCTCATGTCTGATTCGACAGATAATATACCGCAGAACGAATATGGTTGTGTAAATGCTTGAACAACGCTGGGAAATATTGCAACATTACTTTGAAAATCATGGTAATGTTGCAGAATGTGTGCGAAAATTGCGTACGGATTTTGGAAGAAGAGAAGCACCGTCAGCTCCGTATGTTCGTTATCTTGTGACAAAAGTGAAAGAAACTGGCATTCTCATCGATAAACCAAAGCGTGAAAAGCCAAAAACAGTGCGTACACCCGAGAAAATTGCTGCTGTGGCAGAAAGTGTGCGTGAAGCGCCATCAACATCAATTCACCGTCGTTCTCAACAATTGAACATTTCGGAGAGAATTTAGCATAAAGACCTTGGTATGACGCCATACAAAGTCCAATTGGTTCAGGAGTTGAAGCCAACTGACCATCCAATGCGTTTTCGCTTCGCTAAGTGGGTCTGCGATCGACTTAGAGAAGGTGCCGATTTTGTCAAAAAAAATCATCTTTTCAGATGAAGCCCATTTTGATCTTGGCGGGTATGTAAACAAGCAAAATTGTCGCATTTGGGGCACAGAAAACCCGCACGAATACAATAAAAACGAGTCACTGTTTGGTGCGGATTTTGGTCCAGACGCATAATTGGGCCATTTTTCTTCGAAAATGAGCAAGGAGTGGCCGTTACAGTCAATGGCGATCGTTATCGGGCCATGTTGAACGAATTTTTGTTCACAAAAATTTAAGAGGAGGATATTGGCAACATTTGGTTTCAACAGGACGGCGCTACGTGCCAAACAGACGAAGCTACACTCGATGTTTTGCGCCCTTGTTTTGAAGATCGCCGCAGAGCTGATGTCGTTTGGCCACCGCGGAGCTGCGATTTGACACCGTTGGACTATAATTTGTGGGGTGCCGTAAAAGATTAGTCGTACGCCGAGGCTTTAACGGACAATATTCGTGAAGCTATTGGTGAAATACATCTGCACACAATCGATAATGTGCTTAAAAATTAGACCGATCGTGTAGGCTACTGGAGGCAGCCATTTGTATGAAATTATTTTCCATTATTAACCGGAAGGATTGTACTTTCAAATAAAAAAATAAATTTGAGAATTTATTTCTATTCAGTAGTTTTTTTTATAGCATTTCCTTAGGCTTTTTGAAAACGTTCACCTTGCCTATTTGTATGGCAAGCCTGAATCCATCTGCATTGACGGTAAAAGTAAGACATACTTTAAGATCTCTATTCAGAAAGAAGGGCTCCCAACTGATCGTAATTCCCTTCTTGATATCTACACAAGATATCATGAAAGTTCTTCCACTGTGGCAAAGGATCTTTTTGCTTTTGCTTCTCATTTCATTTCATGTTCAGTTCTAACGTAACGGTATTGACCAAATGTAAAAAATCATAAGTGTAGGACCTTTGGGGGCTAAAAAAGGTGAAAGGAAAAGGTGCGGCTGACACGCCCCTTAGATGAAAAATCACATATGTTTTCTCCCTGGGGTTTCCCCGCAAACCCTATTACTGTACCAAATTTCAAGGTTCTACGATGATTGGAAGTGCTCAATGTGAAATAGTTGTTATTCGGTATGGAGCCTGCTGCTTTGCGTCCCAATAAATGGTGATTTTATGTCTCTAGCTTTGTTGTAAGCAAAGTTAAAAGGGGAGTCAAAATGGCCTGAGTTGGTTCGTGTAAATAAGGCTGTAGTGCCAAAGCTGCTAACGAACTTGGCTGGGCACTACCGTGCCCCTTGAGGAACTCCTTGAAAAAGAGTATTAATTTGAAGCTTGTTGCCCTAACAAACATCCGTGCTCGAGAACTTTTATATTGTTTTACTTACCTCAGACAAGTGTTTTGTAAGTGAAAAAATGTTTTCTAACAATGCCTTTGGAATTCAACAGCTATAAGTTGATACATACCTGGAAAGAAAAAAGAAAATATTTTTTGTTATACATATATAAGAGTTTTTTAAATAAATTTGTAAAATTAACTTGCTGTATTACCGCAAAAATATGTATACCAAAGGACGAGAGTGATTCAATGTTCGTAATTGGAACAAAGGCAAAGAAGAGACATTTTTTCAACAATTTTCACAATTTTTTCGCACTTACATAAAAAATGCCAGTTGAACAAATATGCATACTTTGATTCTTAAATATATATATTCCTACTTACTTACTTACTTAGGTGGCGCTACAGGCCGGGGTGGACCTGGGCCTCAACCAATACGCCTCTCCAGTTAGCACGATCTTTGGCTAACTGCCTCCAGTTGCGCACACCAAGTTAGTTGAGGTCCCCTTCCACTTGCGCGCGCCACCTTAGGCGAGGTCTTCCTCTACTGCGTTGTCCCTCTGGGTTGGATTCGAAGACTCTTCGGTGTCCATTCGCTCTACATGTCCCAGCCATATAGACGACTAATCCGTATTTTTCTGGACAGGTCGATGTCGCTGTACAGCTCGTAGAGTTCGCTGTTAAATCTCCTCCTCCAAAGCCCGTCAACGCAAACGGGACCGAAAATCACTCGAAGAATTTTGCGTTCGAAACGACCAAGTCGATCTTCATCCACCTTTGATAACGTCCATGCTTCTGCGCCATACAGCAGGACTGGGATGATGAGGGTCTTATGTAGAGTCTCCTCGGTATTTCTCGACAAGGCCTTACTAATCAATTGCCTCCTTAGGCCAAAGTAACAGCGGTTGGCAAGTGTAATTCTTCGCTTGATTTCTGACGATATATCATTGTCAGAGTTAATAGCGGAGCCGAGGTAGATAAAGTCCCGAACTACCTCAAAGTTATAGCTGTCTATCGTGACGTTCTGTCCGATTCGTCGATGTTGAGTGTCCCTTCTTGTTGACAGCATGTATTTCGTTTTGCCCTCATTCACTTCTAAACCCATTTTTGCCGCCTCTGTACTGATACTTGCAAACGCACCAGTGACAGCTCGCTGTGTTCTGCCAATGATGTCGATGTCGTCGGCGTAAGCAAGTAGTTGCACAGACTTTTGGAAAATTGTGCCCCTGGTGTTGGCTTGCGAGTTTCGCACAATTCTCTCAAGTATGATGTTGAAGAAGTTACATGACAGCGCATCGCCTTGTCTAAATCCTTTTTTGACATCAAAGGTCTCGGTGAGATTGTTTCCGACCTTAATGGAGCAGCGAGAGTTCTCCATCGTCATCCTGCACAATCTGACGAGTTTGGCAGGTATGCCAAAACTAGACATGGCTCTGTATAGCTCGTCTCTATAAATGCTGTCATATGCGGCCTTAAAATCGATAAAAAGATGGTGAGTATCGATCTGGACTTCTTGGGATGGACTTCTTTCCCGGATCTGCCGAAGTGTGAAAATCTGGTCAGTTGTGGACTTACTGGGCCTAAAACCGCACTGATAGGGTCCAATCAGTTCGTTGACGAATGGTTTCAGGCGTTCACACAGCACGGCAGACAAGATCTTATATGCGATATTAAGGAGACTTATACCTCTATAGTTGTGGATCGGGCAAACAATGCTGAGGTTCCATTCATCAGGCATTTCTTCCTCTGACCAAATTTTGAGGACGAGTTGGTGTATGCTCTCTATGAAGTCTTCTCCCGCTGCCTTGAAAAGTTCGGCAGTTAAGCCGTCCGGTCCAGCAGCCTTGTTGAATTTCAGTTTGGATATTACTATCCTCACTTCATTTTGGTTAGGTGGGCGGAAGTCTTGGCTTTCATCGCCCATGTTGAATGGTTAATTCTGCCTGACATATAATATATATATTCATTATAGATAAAAGACACTTTTAGAAGAGGTTCTAATAATTTGGTGTTCAAAATGCAGGTATAGAACCAAATAGTTTGAGCCATATATTTTGCTTAGGCCCGTTTATTGTGACTAGAATTTGTACGAAATAAACAACAATCTCATTAATTTCCTTGTTTCAAGTTCGTAGCGCTGGCATTGGACACCTACCAAACTCTACTGACATTTGAAGTGTCATAATATTTGTTGATTTTTTGCCATTTACGATAATGGATCGCTTAACAATCGAACAACGTTAAAGTTATTAAAACTTACTATAAAATTGGTGATTCAAACTTAGCAATTTTTTTTGCATTTTGTCGTCATAATCGGTAAAATTATGAAGAAATTTGAAAAGAGAGGAAGGGTTACTCGTAAGTCGTAAGGCCTGGGCATCATCGTAAAGCATGCTAAGTCGAAAATATTGCTCTTGCAAATGCAAGTGTTGCCGATGATCCGAATTTATCGATTTATCAGCGATATGCTCGAATGATAACCGATATTTTTCGGACGAATTAAAATAGAACATTACCCAAGTTATGGCCGAGATGTAGGAAAAAGTGGTTACAAATTACCTCAAAAGAATTGCTCTCAATGGAAAAGCCCAAACCTTATAATGAAATAAAATTTTCATCAAAAATGTATACCTGCGAGTGTTTTATTTAGCTTTACTTTCGAAACCTTGTTGAATATTTTCCGGCCGCGAAATTTTATTAATTAACAAAAACAAAAAGAAAAAAAACTAAAACTTTAAATCCAAACAATGCGATCGCTATCGCCGAGAAAAAAAACTTCGCGAACTGTCAGAAATTTCCAACAAGAACAACCAGAGTGGCTATTCCATGATGTTTCCAATGACGTCCGCTGAAAAGATAAAGTAAAGGGTGATCCATTTCGAGGTTCCCTACTTTTTTAAAGAAAAAAAAACACAGAAAATTCAAATTTAATGGAGAATGTTTATTATCATTTGAAAGAACATTCTTTGGCATTTATTTTTTGAAGATTATGTCTATCAAATGTTGGCCGTTGCTACGTCGCAGATGGTCCATCCGTTGAGTCCAATTTTCGATCACTCGTTCGAGCATTTCGACTGGTAACTGGCGAATGACACGCGTGATGTTTTCCTCCAAGGCCTGAATCGAAGCGGGTTTGTCGGCATAAGCTTTTGACTTTACATATCCCCACAGGAAAAAGTCTAACGGTGTGATGTCACACGATCTTGGTGGCCAATCGACCGGCCCAAAACGTGAAATTATGTGCTCACCGAAATGTTCTCTCAATAAGTCCATTGATTGATGCGATGTGTGGGAAGTGGCGCCGTCTCGAATTCGGTCGAATATTATCCAATAATGAATGCTGGGTCTCAAAATGGGTGATGGTGTTGCGAATAGTACGCTCAGTAGGCCGATTATGTTGACCATAAGTTGAGCGAAGTGCACGAAACACATTCCTCACAGAACGTGAATTTTCATAATAAAGTTGAACAATTTGTAAACGTTGTTCACGCGTAAGTCTTTCTATTATGAAATGCCAAACAATACTAAACAAAAATAACATGACAGCATGACACGACTCACACGTGATCTGTCAAAAAAGGCTATTGAAAAAAGTATCTCTACTTGGATCACCCGTTATATCCTCAACAGCCTGCAGATCACCGCAGAATATGCATCTGACAGCCCGAGTTTAATGTTTTTCATGTTTTTGCAAGAGGCAATGCTCTGTCAGGATTCCTACTAATATTCTTTGCTCAGTCTTATAAACTTCCTGGAATATGTGTCCCTCAAGACTTGACCACCTTAGGTTGGTAGTTCTTAGGGTTATTTCCTCAGTAGAACTCCTTATTATGCAGTGGAGAAGTTTTATGTCAGCAACCTCACCACTATTGAGTAGACCTCCTATTCTTGCAAGCTTATCTGCCTGCTTGTTGCCTTCAATGCCGCAGTGTCCTGGCACATAATGCCTTGAGCATTAAGTTCGGCTGTCGGCGTAGATAGCAATATCTCTTGCTTATGTAGATCTCACCTGCAGAGCCTCTGATTGAAAGACGCTGCTCTGTTCTAACTCTAAGAAAGTCGTTTACTTCTGTGGATGGTGATAAAAAAATAAAAAGCACCCTTTAACATTCCTAACAAATGTTCCATTCCGATGAGAATAATTAAATTAACCCATTTAGTATTTTACATAACAAAATTAAATGCATCTGCTTCCCCAACCACAGTGCACACCTCGGTAAGTTTTAGAATGCAATTTTTATTCAACCAACTGTGCACTTCAGTTGGCAAATTAAGTGGTAAGCCCCAAGTAAATATTGAAAGGAATTTTATGTAACCGAAAATATTATAACCATATGCATCTACTACATGTAAAATTCCTTCATCCAAGCTTAAATTTCACAAAACTTTTTTCATTCCTTGCTTGCTTCCTATACTACAGCCGAAGAGGAAATAGAATCAAAAAAAAACAGAAAAACAAAAAAACACAAGTGAACAAAAATCATAATTTTAAAACTTTTACCAGAATTCTGCCATGTTGCGTCACATTTCTTTGCCTCCGCTTTCTTTTTCCTTCCTTGTCACCACCACCATCCTGTCACAAACGAACACATCCTTATATGAATAATTACAGTTTAAAAAAAAAAATAAGTTTTGCACCAATAAATTCACCCTGAGAAGTTTCTTCTGACTCTTGGATCTGCAATTCTTCCCACTCTGGCACTGGCACTGGCACTGGCACCTCTCAATGGATTTACAAGGTTAAAACATGGCCTCCTTTCAGCTGAAGTGTCTGCAGAGAATTCAACTTAAAGAGGGAAAAAAAAAAACTTTGATGCGGCAAGAAATATTATTATTTAATTTGTATCTCAAGAGGTTTCTGACATTTCCGCGGTGCTGATGCAAAAAAAAAAGAAAAAACTCTTCGGTGGCGAGGGAAGATAAGAATGAAGTAATTATTTAAAACAATTCGTTAGCTGCAATGACATGGCATCGAGTGTGGTGTTCATGGTACTATGAATTCATTATTTTTGTTTTAAATATTGATTAAGACCAACCACTGTGCAGTGCATGTATCACAGAGAAAATGTCTTGACCCACTCAGATCGACGACAGCGCATCAAACATCTATTAATTTGCAACAAAAATAGATAAATAAAGTTCACGACTGCGTCATATGAAACTTTCTCGGTGTATGAAATGCATTTTTGAACCGCAAAATGAATCGAAAATGCTTTTAAATCACTTTTTAGGTTTTGGAAAATTAGATTTTTTCAAAAACGGCAACTACGATTTTGATGTAATTTCGCATATTGAAAACTTTTAACATAATTGTTCGAAATAAAAAAAATTATCAAAATCGTTAGAGCCATTTTTGAGAAAACGATTTTAATTTAAATTTAACAAAATCGTTATATGAAAAAAAATTATTGCAAAAATCGAAGTATGCAAATTTGTTCATCTTTATAGTAAAAAAAAAATTGTAAATTTAAAAATGTAAATTGTAAAAAAATACCGAAATCCTTGGAACCAATTTTGAGGAAAATAGCGATAAGTGATTTTCACAAAAAGAATTGTATGGCAAGTACCGGTATTTTTGAAAGTTAAAGCAAAAAATAAACAGACGCCCTGAGATGTAACCCCAAGAACCTTATATGCGAATTTTGAATTAAATCCGTCGAACCGTTTCGACATACGACGCCCGGACAGACAGACAGACAGACGGACGGCATTGGCGGACCCACTTTTCTATAGTCTATAGTCGTAATATCATCCCTCATACTCATCGCAATAACTTTCTCTTTAGTATACTTAAAATAAATTCTTACGTGAATCTAGTTTCGACATAAGGGTAGCACCAGCGTTGCCACAAAGATACAAGTGTATCAATTTGGATACATTTTTGCTTTTGTGCAAACACTTGATACATAGATACCTTTTTTTCTAAAAAACTACCGGGCACAAGCAGCATCTTTCAATCAGAGGTTCGGGCTGTGCATATGCAGATGAAATAGATATCCGGAAGAAATATTGCAATCTACATCGACAGCCAGGCCGCATTTTAGGCAATGCAATCAACAAACATAAATTCTGATGTGGTCAGGAAATGCAATCAGAACCAAGTGAGACTATGTCGGGTGCCAGGATGAGCTTGCAACAATAGGAGGGCTACCCAATAGTCGTGAGGTTGTTGACATACAACATCCCCTCTGCATAATCAGGGTGAAATAACTTTAAGGACTGTCAACATAAGGTGGTCAATTCTTGGGGGACACACTATTTCTCGACTGTGAGAGCTCCAGTGAAGTTTATGAAACTTAGCAGGTATAAGCTTAGAATATTAGTAGGAATCCTGACAAAGAGACTTGGACTGTCTTCTGCAGATTCTGTGGTGATCTGCAGGCTGTTATGGATATACCGCACATATTTTGTGAGTGTGAAATTCTTAGGGAGGCACTTCTTCGAATCTTAATAGACGGTAAAAACTTCAAAGGCCTTAAAAGGAAAAGTGTTAAGATTTTCTGTATACCGTTTGAGTACAAATTTAACCGGTTCAGGGATCATAATGGATCATAATGGATTTATATCTTAAAACCTTCAAGCATTATTATTTTTCAAAACAAAGAATTGGATTGAAATGGTGGTTTCCCTTTTGAAATTATTGTCCATCTTAAACGCTGTGAGATTTAAGCCTTTATACAAAAAACTACATACCTAAAAAATTAAAAAAATTTATTTATCTGTTTTGATACAGTTGATACATTAAACAATCTGAAATAAAGATAAATTTGATACATTTTCCAACAGAAGAAGATACATTTTTTAAAAAGTCAGCGGCAACGCTGGTTGGCACTTCAGAATCAGTTCAAGTTGTTAGCTGTTTTTTGAATTTGATACTCATTTATAGACGAGAGTAAAAAGGACCAGAGCTAGACGTTTGCCGAAACGAAACTTATATATTTACAACACTCTGTCGAACAAAAATTGGCAGTACAGGGAAGTTAGGGTTGTTTGCCTCTCATTCGCACTCTTTTGTTTTCCGTAAGGCGCTATTCTAACAAAACCAATTGCAGGGTTTCCCCGTAGTAATAACTTTAAATCAGAAAAAAACCATAAAGAATATAAGGTGGCTCTAGGAAAAAAGGCCCCAAGAAATAAAGCCCCAAAATGAAAACGAAAAAAGGCCCCAAAATCAAGGCCCTTATTTCATAATGACATAAAGTTAATTTTATGGTATTTCAATGATTAGGAATCGTCGAATGGATTAAGGGAGCCATGCTGCCCCCCTGTAACCCCCCTGCGTGGTTTGGAGAAGGTGCGTGGTTGGGTATATGCAAAGATTTATTGGATATAATTGCATATAGCTAACCTCGCGCGTACAGCATAACTATTAAGTCCACAACGTGTAGCTAGGTGAAAATCGTTGAAAGACATCGCATGCGAGCTTTGCGATAGTGTGGGACTGGAAACACCCACTAAAAACACCCAGGGAAGGCATGGTGTTACCATCCTTAAAATAATCGCACCTAGTCGTCAGACTAATCAGCAATTTTGTTCTAATATGTACTAATGTACTTACGTACAGTTTTAAGGAACTAACTTTGGTTTGTTGCCTTTTGTTTTTTAATTCATTATCACTTTGTTAGTGTGATTATGTTGTTACATATTTCTTTTCTTTTCACCTAGTTAACTAGTTCAAAAGTATTATTGAGTAGTTGGACTACTTCTAAATTAGCATGGTTGCGAAGCCTAACTTCATGTCTTCTAGCGACCTTCCGAACCTCGTCCTCTACCATTTCAATTTTTAGATCCCTATGTAGATCAGCGTTACGTACGTACCACGGCGCATTAACAATATTGCGTAATACTTTGTTTTGGAAGCATTGTATGCTTTGAAGGTTGGACTTACTTGTGCACCCCCATAATTGGAGGCCATATGTCCAAATTGGTTTTAATATTTGCTTGTAGAGAAGCAGTTTATTGTGGATTGAGAGGCATGAATACCTCCCTATGAGCCAATATATTTTAATATATCGTAAATTTAGTTCATCACGTTTTTTCTTGACATGAGTTTTCCAGCGCAACTTTGCGTCCAAAGTCAAGCCTAAGTACTTAGCTGAGTTCGAATGCTGAACCATTTTATTATTTATATACACAGGTATGTGTTGTACGTGTTTATTTGTAAAGTTAACATGAACCGACTTCAGTTCATTTAATTTTATTTGCCATATGTTGGTCCAATTAGATATATCATTTACTGTCCTTTGCAGTTTTTCGGTAACTTCCTGCAAGGTTTTTCCTACTGCAAGTACAGCAGTATCGTCTGCAAAAGTGGCAACAGTAGTTTCTTCATTTTGTGGTAGGTCGTTCGTGTATAGGAGATGCTGTGTTTCGATGCTGAGTATTCATCTTCTTGTTTAATTCTAAATAATCGTTGCATTATATAGGACTCCAGTATTTCAGAGTACTGTTTTGGAAGATATTTTTGTAGATTACGGACTAATCCTTTGTGCCAGACTTTATCAAAAGCCTGTGTTACATCAAGGAAGATGGCAGAGCATATTTGTTTTTCTTCTAAAGCCTTTTCTATTATATTTGTTATTCTGTGGACTTGATCTATAGTTGAATATTTATTTCTAAATCCGAACTGATGGTTTGGGATCAGTGTTTTTTCTTCTAGAATCGGATGGAGTCGTTTTAGAAGGATTTCGAAGAAGATGATATCGACCGATATGACGTTACTTCACTGGGCAATTTGCCCGGCTTAGGTACCATAATAACTTCCGCGACCTTCCACATACGTGGAACATACCTTAGTCTGAACGCTGCATTTATTATCTGTGCCATTTTTTTCATACCTTTTTTAGGCAGTTTTTTCAGAATTTCACCCGTTATTAGATCAAATCCCGGAGCTTTTTTCGGGTTGATCTTTTCTTTTATTTCTTTGGCTATTTCCCTAGAGGTTACTGCTGGAATCGATCTCTCGTCTTCACACATTTCTTCCATTTGTTGGGAATTATCATTATCGTCATATGGCTGGAAGACATTTTCAAGGTGTTCCGCGAATAGATCCGCCTTTTGTTTGTTTGTTTTAGCCCAGTTACCACTGCGGTTTTTCACTGGCGAAATGTATGCCGTTGGTCTTTTCATTTTTTTTGTAGCCTTCCACAGTGAGTATTGTGTACTAGCATCGTTTGTCAGATTTGTAAGGTATCTTTCCATCGATGCATTTTTAAATTCTGCTATCTTTTTTCTGAGTTTATTGTTTAAACTATTAAGTCTATTTTTATCACTCGGAGCTCTTGTCAGTTGCCATCGTTTGCGAGCTCTTCTACAATACAAAAATGAAGTAAGTAATTTTACGAAAAAATGTTGTTGTTGTTTCGCGTTTATATTTTTGGGGCCTTATTTCATTTTTATTTTGAGGCTTTATTTCTTGGGGCCTTATTTCCTAGAGCCGTATTAGGTAGGGTTACCATGCTCTTTTTAAGATTTGAAGGCCTGATCCCTTTTAAATAAAAAACAAAAAAAAATACATTTTTATTCAATATCCGGAAGACTTCCGGACATTTCTGAAACTGTTCGTTTAGTACTAAAATTGAAGTTCCTCTTCTGGAGATAAGAGAAATTCGCTTCTGACTTTGAATTCAGACTCAAAACCAGAAGCACTAACACATTCAAACACTAAAAAACATAATAATCGATAAATGTCATATAAGTTGCTGATGCATTTAATAATTCTTTAATTTTTTATTTCCAAATTTAATTAACAAATAATGAAATAATATTGGGTGTAATATAAACATATTAAAATGGCTAATACTATTTGTCTTCCATCCCCGTAATCATCATCTGATTGTAAGTGAGACGGTTGGGAATACATATACGCTTCAAATTCAAATGAAATATGTTTGCTTGTTGGATTGGCATAACCGAATCGGAGAGCTCTTCCGGATTCGGATTCATTTACGAGCTATTTTTTACTTTTTTGTCTTTTTAAAATACAGTTTGTAATGACTATGAATTATTTTGGCCAAAATATTTACCTTCGGTCGGACTCTAATGCATATGGGAAGGTTTTTTTAATTCTGTTAAATCAGTAGTTGAAAGAAACCCCTAATAAAAAGTGTAGTGCTTACCCGCCAGTGCATTTCCAATTGCATCTGACGTAGATCCAACATTTTTTGTTGAGCGTACATCTGACTAGCTGTGGCCTGTGGCTGCTGCTATTCAACGACCATTTAATTGATGTGCATTCAGAGTTACCAAAGTCCGTTTGGTAACTCGTCCTGCTTTTTTTTTTGGATTTCTGTTAAGGAGCTTTAGGTTTTAGAGCTTTGAAAAAAAGTTCTTAATGATAAGTGTTATCGTGAAGGTCTTGTTTTGATCTTTGACATTTGGAAAATACGTTGAAATGGAGTTACAAATTCCAAAGCGCGCCATCTGTTTTTGACTTAACATTTGGTTTTGTGCAATTCAATATTTTTAAGTCGTGTATTTTGTGCTTAGATAGTAAGATAGTACTTAGAAGTGGCTTCAAAATCATCCAAAGATTTAGGTGCCGACATAGAAAAAAGAAATTGTTAAGCTAATTTTTTTTTAATATTATTATTTATTTTTATTTATATTGTGAATTGGTTTGAATTTATTTGTATTTGAATTTTTCGGTTCTACCGTAACCTTTGCTCCGCATTGACGTGTGAATTATTAACTACCGTAGTTATTTTTAGATTTCAATTTTAAATTTTGTTTTATTGTTAAAAATGGTTGAAAATTGTGGTGAATGCAATACTGGCATAATGTCTGGTGACTTCGTTAGCTGCGGAGGGATATGTTCCAGGAAATTCCACACCCATTGTGTGATGCTTTCCGGAGCAGCCCTCCAGCTCATGAAAACAAGTGAGGGACTTTGTTACAAGTGCAAATCTGCAATGGGATGCCATTTTTGGGTTTAATCACTAAGCTCAGCGCATTAACAAATGAGCTGAGTTTGATTAAATCTGAACTACGCGAATTGAAATGTAGTTCAGTGCCTTCGCTTTCCGATACTCATTTGCCGATCGGTAAAAAATCGATTATATCCGAAACGGGAGTGTCAGTTAATGATACCCCCGTATGTGATAACGCGCCAGTCGTGACAGAAAATGCCTCCGTAGGCACCGAATGGAGCAAAGTGTCGCGTAAAAAATCGCGGAAAAACAAAAAGCGCGTTAATAAAATTAAGCCTATAATCGGCAATAATAACTCCGCGCTTGATTTTGTTGCAGCTCCTCCAGCTGAACTGCATGCCGCTGGTTTTTGCGTTGACACGACGGAAAAGGCACTGACAAATTACATTTCAACTAAGTTAGCCATACCGGATGGCCGTGTTAATTGTAATAAATTAGTCAAGTCAACTGCTAACTTGACCAAATTAAATTTTATTAATTTTAAAATTAAATTGCCGCAAGAATTCTTCGCGCGCGCATTAAATTCTTCGGTATGGCCGTCGGGAATTCGTGTAAAAAATTTTTTGCCAAAAAACGGAGTTGCATTGCCCATCGCAGAAGTCAAAACATAATCACTGATCAGCTGCAACAGCAATGCACCTCCGTTTTAAATTATTCGCTTTATTATCAAAATATGGGTGGTATGAGAACGAAAACAAAAGAGATTTTTGTTGCGCTCTCTGACCATCAATATGATGTCATTGTTTTAACGGAAACATGGCTGCACCCACACATTTTTTCTACGGAGATCTTCGATTCAACATATGTCGTTTACCGAAATGATCGTTGCCGAACAAGCAGCGAGCGGGGTGGGGGAGTTTTAATAGCTGTCTCTTCTCGTTTTCATTGTAGGCAAATGACTTTGGAACATTGTTCAGTTGAAGTGGAACAGATGTGTGTGTGTATTGATTTCGTTAATGATGTGCGTTATCAGTTATTTATTTTTGTCTCCTACGTTCCACCAAACAGTGTTGCCAATGTGTATGAAAAACACATTCAAAACATAAGTAGTGTCGTTAGTAATCTTGCTGCCACTCAAATACCTTGGGCCTTACTAATAATCACATTTAGTGAATGCTTAAATAAAAATCTTCACACTTTAAACAAATCATGAACCAATAAAGAATTTAGTGCCCAGCTTAGTCACAACTGAGAGGATAAAATTTAATGTATGGAAAGCCATGTTTAAGTCGTAACTACACAAGTATAGACTGACATTTCGAAGCAGGTGTTAACTGTTGTACAATATGATGGTACCTAAAGTAGGTAGTAGGTAGTTTAGAAACTATAAATAAATTACAACATGTCTAGATGCAGTCCATACTAACGATGAAGATCACAAATTTGACGATATAAGGCAAAACAATACATACGCATGCGCAAATAAAGAGCTCAAGACACGGTCATTATCCCTCCGCACCCATAGCTATTAAAATTCTTTGCATTTATATTATTTTTCTACTTTTTAATTCATTTTGAACTAAACATAATTAAAATATTGAATCTGTGGTGCTTTATTTATTTAAAAAAATTTCCCACCCATGCATATAAATATAAATATGTGTCCATATTAATAGTTCCTACTCGGTACACTCATCGAATGAAAAGGTTCCATATGTATAACATGAGGAGCTTTAGTTGGAAATCAAAATGCACAAAAGTTTCTAAGGATTGCTCATATTATTTCAATACTAAACCCTTTCTATGTATAATTGCTTTAACAGAATCATTTGTTAATCAATTAATTAATGAAACTAAAAACGCATTGACATTGACATTGACACGGGTATCAAGAGCAATAATACTTAGTGCTAAAATACCTACTACTACTACCACACGGTAATACCTACTGATATACGAAGGAAACGATTTTGACAGATGTATGTATAGTTTAGCTGTACCACAGTCTCGACGACTAGATCCATTCTTTCGTCCGAAAATAACTAAAAAATAATGGGATTTCAAAGTAATGATGATGCATTAATTATTTCCAAATCGGCAAATAAACCTTCGTTACTCGAAGTACTTTTCATATTTGATTTGGAATTTTTTTTTTTTTAGAACTACAAAACTGATTTCGACATTTAGTGTTGTTTGATAACAACTTTGATGGAAATTGTAGTAGATTGAAAGAAAGTACGAAGGTTACCTAATGAATAGGTGACATCGTTTATTAGTAGGATTCTATTAAAGCTGACTACTATACTATAACCTTGCAATTAGCTAGTAGTCTACATTTGTGTCTGATTATTAGTAAGGCCCCTTGTGTATTGGGTGACTTCAATATTGGTAACGTATCTTGGAGGAATGTGGATAGTGATAAGAATTTAATACCATTTAACGTCAACCATGAGGTTGAACAAATAGTTGTCGATGGTCTTCTTTCTTTGGATTTATTTCAAGTAAACCATTTTCCGAACTCTACTAATAGAATATTGGACTTAGTTTTTCTTATTTTACTATAAGAGAATCTCTGGATCTTATAGATTCCAAAAAAAATGCATCACCAAGCCTTACTTTTGGAGATTAATTTTCTTAATTACTCCAGTGATTTAAATAATATTAATTCCGCGTTATCTCATAACTTTTCGAAAACCAATTTCGTTGCTTTACAGGAATATTTGAGTGGTTTTGATTGGGATGAACTGCTGAAATCCCCCAATTTAAAAGGTAACTATGATATATTTTTGGATAAGATCAAATCTGGTTTTGAATTATTTGTACCAAAAACGCGTCTTAACAAAAGGTTTAAAATTCCTTGGTCAAATAAAAGATTAGTTAATTTACGTAACGTAAAAAGGAAAGCTTATTCTCGTTATATATCAAATAAAACTAATTCTAACCGTGAACCTTTTTGAGATTCAGGAAAGAATATGAATTTTTAAATCGGTTTTTATACAGGCAATATATCTTGTCCGTAGAATCGTCGGTGAAGCGTAATAGCAAATCGTTTTGGAATTACATCAAATCGAAAAAAAATACCACAGGCTTTCCTAAGACAATTGAATTCGAAGATGTAAGTTCAACAGATTTGAAAAGTACGTGTAATTTGTTCGCTGATTCCTTTGAGTCAGTGTACAATAAGTCGCATGTGCAAGTAATGGGAAATCATAACATTGTGATTCCTGAAGTTCTGGACATCGGTGTGTTGCAATTCTCGGATGACGATTTAATAAACGCGTTAGAAAAACTAAATTTAAATAGCAACCCTGGCCCAGATGGGATTCCTGTGGTAATATTAAAAAAATGTTTATCATCCGTTTTTCATCCATTTAAAATTATTTTTAACAAGTCTTAAACTATCGGCCTATATCAAAGCTTTCTGCAATACCAAAATTGTTTGAAAGTATTGTTAAGGACAAAATCTTTTTCGCGGTAAAAGAAATTATTTCAAATAGTCAGCATGGCTTTGTTCGTGGTAGATCATGTGCTACTAATTTAGCTTTGTTGACTAATTATATATTTAATAGTTTTGATGAACGCTTACAAGTTGATGTACTTTATACTGACTTTACGAAAGCGTTTGACAGGGTGCATCACACACTTCTTTTGGCTTAGCTAAAGTCATTGGTTTTTCGTTCTTCAATGGTAAAATGGTTTAGTAATTACCTGACTAATAGAAGGCAAATGGTTAAAGTCGATGGTTTGACTTCTCGCGGTACCTATAGAAGTTACTTCGGGTGTTCCACAGTGGGGAGTCATTTGGGCCCGTTGCTATATATATTATTTATAAATGACGTTCATGAAATCTTACAATTTTGTAAGGTTTTGACTTCCGCGGATAATTTGAAATTATTTTCTCGGATAGATTGTCGGAGTGGTGCAATCGTATTGCTTTGGAACTTAACATTTCTAAATGTAAAGTTTTTTCGGCATATCGTATTAGTACTACAATTTCTTTTTTCATTATGATTATGTCATTGCCAAGTCTAACTCATTGTTAGGCTTCCTTAAACGTAATAGTAAAGCCTTTCGAGACATAAAAAGGTTTAAAATTATTTATTGTTAGTCTTATTTAGAATATTGTTCCGTAATTTGGGATTCGCCATATGCAGTTCACGAACTTAGATTCGAAAGAGTCCAAAAAAACTTCTCGAGCTACGCGGTTCGTAAATTAAATGTGTTTGATGAGCTTCCTAATTATGGCAGAAGGTGCAATTTAATTGGTCTGCAAACCTTAAGTTTCAGACGCGATGCAACTTCTGTCATGTTTATTCGCGATATTCTTAATTATCATATTAATTCACCAGAATTGATCGTTCTTTTAAATATATATGCTCCCCAAAGGTCACCGCGGGTTAGAAGCTTATTTCATACAGATAGGCATAGAACCAATTATGGTAATAATGAGCCAATTGCAAGGTTCATAAGCACATATAATGAATTCTGCAACGAAATTGATTTTTGCTTGTCGCTTGTTTTGTGTAAAAAAAAAATTAAAATAAATGCTTCTTGTTTTATTTCTTCTAGATCGCATGAATTAAGGCAACTATTAATCGCATTAAGATATTACGCTCTTGGTTCAATTCAATTGGCCATTGCAAGTCACATATCTTCTTGGCCAATAAATAAAAATAGTTAAAATTAGTGAATAAAACCATTTATCAAATTGCCGTTCAATTCTCGAACTGAGACCAACTCTTATGCTAGCCAACTCTCGAGTTTACAAAAAGTTGAATAAAAGTGAAAACAACCCTTAGCCTACTATGTACACCACCAAATAACGTAGCTCTGTCGAAGCAAGGCTACTCTATTTCGCAAATATCTGCTCTGATAAGTTTTTAATGCTTGAACAGTTGGATCATTGGAGCAAGTGCCGCCAGCTATTAGCATAAATGTCAGTACAATTAAGGTCCATCAAAGTCGTTCGGTTGCATAATCCATAAACTGAACTGGTGGCACCAGCATCTTTTTCGACCAAAACAATATTTGGTCTAATGTCACCGCCAGCCCAAAAGCCCCAACTGACAGAGAGGACTGTCTGGATGTAGAAGTTGATTAATATATGTATAATTGCCTCCTAATCTTTACAGATCAACAGCCAATTCAATAACAGTTGATCGCTGACAGTTGACCTTATACAGAATGGAACATTCACATACATCTTCAAGATATTGATTTGCATTTCATCCCCACCTCCCAATGTGTAAGTTTGAAGGAAAATATGCACCTTCGAATGCAATCAACAGTATTATTTAAGGTGAGAGTTTGTACATATTTATAGCAATTTAATTTTCAAATAGACTTGCGTAGCTACCTACGTCACTTGACTTCAATTAATTACGGTTCAAAACATTCAACAAAAATAAAAATAATAATCCCCTCATTTACCAATTTCATAATAATAAAAAATTACCAAACACTAAGAGCAGCTCTGCTTTGAATAAAGAGTTCAATAAATTGATTTCGTCAAAAGCGTGTTTTGAGTGCAGTTTTGCACTGGAGGGATTTGAAGAGCTTTTGTTCTGCTTTTACTACGAAATTATTGTACCCCTTGCTCGTTTGCAGCGTTATTATGCTAAAAAGCAAACACTCAGAATGCCTTTCTATGTGCAATTCAATGCAAATTCATTCCCTTCAAACCTCCGCTTGCACGTCTTTGACAGAAAAACCAGAAGAAAAAAGGTTTTTGTTTAAATAGGTACCAACTAAAAGAATGGAACAAAGGCGAAACGTTCTCCCTTAAATAGGTCATGGCTGAAGTCAGAATTGATGCTGTCATCGCGTGACACCTTCCAGATTCAAACTGGAAAAAATAGAAGAACATAAGGAAAGGCTACAGCTGGTTGTGGTGAATTCGTAGATACACTATTAACATTTTAATCTCCGATATCGGCATAATCGGCTTTTACCGCAGATGAAGAACAGGCGCGCCTAGTTGGCCTTGAAGTTAACGAGGACAAAACCAAGTGAATGCTTTCAACAAACAAGGAAACCCGTTTACTCTTGGAGCTGTACCAAGATGTGGATGTACTCCAAAAAGTCAAAACAAGACAACTACACTGGCTCTGCCCCATAGAGCGATTGGACAATAATGCTCCAGTCAAGAGGATCTTCGATCCCAGCCCCCAAGTTCGAGACTACAAGGAAGACCAAACCTCCGTTTCAAAGGCCAAGCCATCGCGAATACCTGAGCGCTTGGTCTGGATAACTGGAAGCAGCGTGCCCGACCTTTTAACTCAAATTTAAGGGCCTCTAGACGGTCGAACGGCATAACTTTCATTGCTGATCACCAGGGATTAGATTTTGCTAACTTCACCTCCTTTGCCAAAAATGCCAGACGAGTCTACACTAAGAAAAAATCACGCCATGTGTATCAATACTCAATAATTGAAGGGTTAGTGAAGGGACAAATGGTTCTCCTGTAGCACAACAGACGGAATTTGGATAGACCAACCAACAGCATTCCAAATATTACTTCCGTTACGATCCAAAAACATCTCAACTCCTTAGAAATTTAAGAAGACCTTGATGACAGGAAACTTTCACCCGAGGAGCAAAAATGTCAACAACCTTTCACTGAAACAGCACAACGAACAGACGATGGGAGGCATGAGGTACGACTCCAATTCAAAGACGGGATTCGCCCAATCTTGGGAAATAGAAAGAAAGCTTTCAGCGAACCAAAGGTTACATGAAGTTTAGACCAAGTGTGCATCCACGAGTATTTCACCTTAGGTCAGGTGAAGGAGATTACATAATCCATGGAAATAGGCGAACACTACTACTTGCATCATCACGCAGTCTTGAAAGAATCAAGCAGTACCACAAAATTGCGTGTAGCCTTCGATGCTTCATACAAAAGGTCCAATAGATTGCCGCTTAATGACTTCCTAATGGTAGGACCACGATTGCAACTAGGTATAATCGATCTCATCACGAACTGGAGAAAGTTCAAGGTAGCATTCGTAGCAGATATAAGCATGATGCATCGGCAGATATGGATGTCAAAAGAAGATACTCCATATCAACTGATATTATGGAGGTATACCCAGGATGAGCCAATAAAAACAACACGGTCACGTTTGGAACAGAATCGGCGCCGTATTTAGCTGTGCGGACTTTACATCAGCTGGCGTCAGATGTTGAACACCAACATCCTTACGTTACTACGGTACTCACTGAGGGATTTTATGAGGACGACCCCATCTACGGCATGGATAATAAAAACGAGGCCATCGCTAGGATATCGAGGATATTACGAAAATCCTAAAATCAGCCGGGTTCCCGTTAAGAAAATGAGCCCAGTAATTCCACGAGGGTATTACAGAAGATTCCTTTAAGTGAAAGGGATATAAACCTGCCTTTAAATTTTGAATCTCCAGATGCCATGAAAACGCTGGGAAAGATACATTCGCATTTACAATCAACTTACCAGGAGGTCAAACAATTTACGAAGAGATCCGTTCTCGCAGATATAGCGCGTTTTTTTGACCCACAAGGATGGATCGCCCCAAGCGCCATGCGAGCCAAATTGATTCTTCAAAGTCAAACACTTAAAACAAAGATTTTTGTTTCTCATTTCAGTTTTATTCTTTGTTCAAGTTCAGTTCGCCTAACTGACAACGAAATTCAAACCGCTTGCGAACTTTGAAATTCCCGCTCCTCTCAGAGCCTAACAGTGATTGTTGGGCCGTTGCGAGCATATGGTCGAGGGTAACTACTGTCGTCGTCCGAAGTTCTTCAAAAAGTAAACTCAACAACAACTGCCCATCATTTTGACGATTCAATGCGGTTGCTGTGGTCAGATGAACTTAAGCGAGAGCAAGTTTTCTTCTTCGTAACAGTGGTAAATAACTGCAAATATTATATTCCAAAATAGTAGAGCCTGCGAAAGCACCACTCAAAATTTGACGCCTTTGTATCTAATATGAAGAAAATATTTTTAAAAAGTCCATCCCGGATCGCTGTTTTTAAGGAGATGGACAGCCTCAACCCCCAGTAAGTTTGCTTAAAATTAAATTTGAACTTACAGTGAAACTAGGTTTTAACTCGTTGGGGGACTTGGCTACAGGCAGCAACGTTTTTAGACTAGATTACATTTATTGTTTTTTTGTTTATATAACAAATTTATGTTACAAAAATCCTTAAGCATGGTTTTATCGTCTGCCTTATTGACATGAGATTAAACATTTAATAACAAGTTGTTTTAATGTATATTCAATTCTTGAATTTAAAAAGATTAAAAAAGCAAAACATAAAAATGTAGTATGCTAATTTTTTATTTTTTGTTTAAAAAGTTTAAAGTTCTCAGTAATAATTTTACTACGGTAATTAATTGCAGCATTATAGAAATAAAAAAGTTGTTTTATATCGCTTTCGCAGTTTAGACAGGCTATAAATTCTTCCTCAGATTTTATGTCGTTTCCTAGAAAATACCTTCTTATGATGGGATATCTTCCGATGTAATGTAAAACGTCTTCTCTCTCAGATAAGTTGCAAAGACTACAAGAAATTGGTAGATCTGGACGATGAGGGATAAAATGAAGGCGCCTCTAATAAAGGGTGATTTTTTAAGAGGTTTAGAACTTTTTTTAAAAAAAAACACAAAAAATTCGAAAAAATGAATGAAATATTTATTTGAATCGATAGTTTGAACCTTGCAATTTAATGTTTAAAGATAATTTCATGCAAATGTTGACCGCGGCTGCGTCTCAGGTAGCCCATCCGCTGAGTCCAATTTTGGCATACTCTTTCACACATATCGGCCGGTATCTCACGAATGAATGCATGGATGTTGGCTTCCAGTGCGTCAATCGAAGCGGGCTTGTCCCGATACACATTAGCCTTGGCATACCCCCACAAAAAATAATCTAATGGTGTCAAATCGCACGATCTAGGCGGCCAATTGACCGGCCCGAAACGTGAAATTAACTGTTCACCAAACTCGCCTCGCAATTGCGCCATTGTTTCGCGTGCTGTGTGGCATGTGGCACCGTCTTGTTGAAACCACATATCATGCAAGTCAAGAACTTCCATTTCGGGCAAAAAAAAGTTTGTTATCATCGCTCGGTAGCGTTCACCATTGACAGTAACGCTGCGATTCGCATCATCTTTGAAGAAATATGGCCCAATAATGCCGCCGGCCCATAAACCGCACCAAACAGTGGCTTTTTCGGGATGCATTGGTAGCTGTTGCAATGCTTCTGGCTGATCTTCACTCCAAATGCGGCAATTTTGCTTATTTACGTACCCATTCAACCAAAAATGAGCCTCATAGCTGAACACAATTTTTCGATAAAAAAGCGGATCCTCGGCCAGCTTTCCAAGAGCCCATTCACCAAAAATTCGGCGTTGTGGTAGGTCGCCTGGCTTTAGTTCTTGCACCAGCTGTATCTTAAAAGGCTTTACGCCCAACTCCTTCCGCAAAATTTTCCACGTAGTGCTGTAACAAAGGCCTAACTGCTGGGAACGGCGCCGAATCGACATTTCGCGGTCTTCTGTCACACTAGCTGATACGGCCGCAATATTTTCTTCAATACGCACAGTACGTAAACGTGTTGGTGGTTTAATGTCCAACAAAGTAAATTTGGTGCGAAATTTGGTCACAATCTTCCGAATAGACTGCTCAGAAGGTCGAGAATGCCGATCATAAAATGGAAGCAGCGCGCGATGAACATTTCGAACCGAGCACGAATTTTGATAGTAAAATTCAATAATTTGCAAGCATTGTTCATTTGTAAGACGATCCATGGTTAAATTGCAAACCAAACTGAAGCTGTTTGACAGTGACACAAGGTACTAAACACACGTCAGCTGTCAAAACCATAGTTCTTTGCTATTGTCATTGTGGAAATAATTTTGTTCGGATAGATTTCGGTTTTAGAACGCTGTATGTAGCTCGGTGAACGGACGATGAAGCCATATTTACACAATCAGCTCTGTATTGTTCATTTACTTTGGCAATAAGATTGCCATGCACATTCTTACGGTATCTTTCGTTACAATAAGCTAAATTGCGTTCGATTCTGCAATAGCTCTTCGAGTTTTTTATACCAGATCGTATTTCTTTCTATTACCTTCTTGGCAATTATTTTTGGAAGTCTATCGTCCGACAGTTCTAAAACTTTAATTACATAATCTACATGCAATTTTATAAAATCCTATCCAACGTACTGTGTGAACGTCTCAAACCTTTCTGCAACACTCTAATCGGCACGTACCAGTGTGGCTTCATGTGCGTCCCGCAGATAAGCTGTAGACCAAATCTTCACACTAAGGCAAATCCTGGAAATGACAAACGAGTTTCAAGTCGAGACACACCATTTTTTTTTTTTTTTTTTTATATAATGTACGCGCACCAAAGGGACTTTGGATACCCTTATAATGAAGTGACACAGTGCGGGCATTAGGGGAATGAAGGATTAGAGAAAGGGAGAAACCGATGCACGTTGGTTTTAAATGTTTGTAAATTATAATGCAAAGGAAAAACAGAGCGTGGTAGAGCATTCCACATTCGTATTGTACGGTTGAGAAAGGAATCTTTATATTTCACAGTACGTCCGAAAACAGGCTTAAGGGTAAACTGATGTGCATTCCTCGCAAGGCGAGTATTGCGGTTGAATTGCTGTAGGGGTGGAATGCAACTGGCTATTTCATTTGAGCACTTGTGGTGGAAGTACCGATAAAACAATGACAGGCAGGAGACATTACGACGATGACTAAGAGAGTCAAGTGATTTCGCGATGTCTCGATCGCCAATAAGTTTTACCGCACGTTTTTGGATCCTGTCAAGTAGCTCCAAATATGTTATTGGTGCACCAGACCAGATATGAGCGTTGTACTCAAGTTTTGGGCGAATAAACGCCTTGTAGATTCTACCCAGATCAGAAGGGGTGAAATATTTCTTGCATCGCTTTAGGAAGCCTAGACATTTCGCAGCGTTCTTGGCGACATCAAATATGTGGTCATTCCAACGAAGGTTGTCATTAACACACATACCGAGAATGGAAAGTCGTTCGGTTTCAGCGATGCAAGTGCCATCCATGGATAATGGCAGAGAATTAGGTTTTCGCTTCAATGACAGCAGATAGCATTGCGTTTTGGAAGCATTAAAGTCCACTCTGTTGGTTTTACCCCATTTAAGTATGCTGTCAAGATGAGAATTTAATGAGCTTAACATACGTTGCCGTTCCAGTTCAACGCCCGAAGATGAGGGGTGCTGCCTAAGAAACGAATATGTAAAGCTGAGGGTACTGTCATCGGCGAAGGAATGAATAGGATTAGAAGTTACAGACAGGAGATCATTTATAAAAATGAGAAAGAGAGTCGGAGACAAAACGGAGCCTTGACGGACACCAGCATTTATTTGGTAAGTTGCAGACTTGAATTGAACGTTCCGAAAGATAATTTCTAATCCATTGAAGAAGGGTAACATCGATCCCAAATGCACGCATTTTCGACAAGAGAGCTTGATGCCAAACTCTGTCAAATGCCTTTTAAATATCAAGCGCAACGACCTTGCTTTCACCACCATGGTGAATAGATTGGTTCCACTTTTCGGTTAGATAAGTCATAAAATCACCAGTGGATCTGTTGCTGCGAAAACCGTACTGCCGGTCATTAAGGAGTTTTCGGGATTCGAGATATTTCATAAGCTGACGGTTTATCAGCGTTTCCATGACTTTGGAAAGAAGGGACGTAAGTGCAATTGGTCGGTAGGAGGAGACAGAGGAGGATTCGCCTTTTTTTGGGACGGGCTAGACAAATGCTGTTTTCCATCTTCTCGGAAAGAGCCCTGAAGAATAGGACAGATAGAAAAGCTTACGCAGTGGTTTTGCCAGCGTGGAAGAACACCTCTTCAGAACGATAGGGGAAATACCATCTGGGCCAGCGGATTTGTGAATGTTGAGATCTTGAAGTACTTTTGCCACAGTACGGGTGCGAAAGTGGATTTGTCCCATGGAGTGTTCTATGCGCTCGAGTACTGGGGGAGATAAAGCACAATCTGGGAGCGTTGAGCTAGCTGCAAAATGAGCAGCGAGCAGATTGGCTTTATCCGAAGAGCTGACAGCTGGAGTGCCATTGTAAATGAGTGTCGGGATAGATGACGAGGCCGAATTTTTGATATTCTTAACAAACTACCAAAAGTTTTTACTACCGGTGGGACTTTGTTTTTGCCTCAACTTTTGGTCGTAGGAGATTTTGACACGATTAATGTGGGCATTGCAGTCATTTCTGGCTCGTTTGAACTTTTTCCGGTTTTCCTCAGTTAGGTTGGCCTTAAATGACTGAAAAGTTACCTCTTTAGCCCTGATAGCTTCTTTACAGCTCAAGTCACACCACGCGTTTTCCTTAGGTCTGATAAAGTGTTTTATACCCAGGTGAATTAAATTTGTAATCATATCGGCAGCGGCATCCACGTCGTTGTTGAGGAAGCACAACGACCAGTTAAAACTCCTAAGGAAACCGTTTAAAGATTCCCAATTGGCTTTCTCGTATTGCCATACGGTTCTTTTAGGAGCTTGTTCTTTAACTGTGTGGCTGGAGTACGAGGTCTGACGAACCTGGAGGCTATAATACATTTAAAGTGTATTTATTAGAGGTAAGGAACAAGTCCAGAGTGTTGGCGTTTTGACCGCTAATGTCCGGTATCCGTGTCGGCTCATCTACAATCTGGGTTAAATTATTAACCTCAGCAAAGATCTCAACATACCTTCCTTCGGGTGTTGTCTGTCCAGAATGTCGAAGCCAACTTGAATTGTGTATATTGAAATCGCCCGCAATGACGATTTCAGTACGAGGATAATGGGTTACAATTCCGGTGATGGAATCAGACAGTGCATCAAACTCATTATAAGTTGAATGCCTGTCTTGGTTAGGGCTTCTGTAAATAAAACAGTAGTGGATTAATTGCCTACGGACATGGAATTTTAGCCAAATAAAATTAAATTCCGGATTGGAACATTGGCCATATTGAGGTAGAAGTTGGTAGGCTACATCACTACGTATATAAACGGCGATACCACCGACTTTAAAGCCTCATATGACAGCATTCATCGTCAGGAGCTTTTTTTGGCGATGGCAGAATTCGGGATCCCGTCAAAACTGTTCCAATGTGCAGTTTGGCAGCAGCTCATCTGAACTCTTTCAAACATGCACCGGATTTCGGCAAGGAGATGCGCTATCGTGTGATTTCTTCAATCTTGTTCTTGAGCAGATAGTGCGCAGGGCAGGTGTCAACAGGGAAGGCACTATCTTCAACAGATCAGTCCACCTGCTGGGTTTATGCGGACGATATAGACATCATCGGTCGATCCCAGCGTGCCGTGATAGAGGCTTTTACGGCTATTGAAGAACAGGCGAAACTAGTTGGCCCTGAAGTGAATGAGGACAAGACTAAATATATGTTATCAACAAACAAACAATCATCTGTCCACCCACTAGGACAAAATGTCACTGTTGATAGCAGCAACTTCGAGGTAGTTAAGGAGTTCATCTACCTCGGGATAAACTTCAACTCCACAAATGATATCTTAGTGGAGACCCGTCGAAGAATTACCCTAGGAAAGCGCTGCTACTTCAGTTTGGCAAAACAAATGGGTTCAAAACTCCTAGCTCGAAGGACAAAGTGCATGCTCTACAGAACGCTTATCCTGCCAGTTCTGCTATACGGCGCCGAATGCTTTGAAAGACAAATCCTTCGACGGATATTTGGTCCTGTGTGCGAACCGCGAACTCTATGAACTGTACCAAGACGTGGATTTCGTCCAAAAGGCCAAGAAACGTCGACTACACTGGCTTGGCCACATAAAGCGAATGGACAACAACGCTCCAGCCAAGAGGATCTTCGAATCCCAGCCCCCAGGTTCGATACGGCAAGGAAGACCGAACCTCCGTTTTAAAGACCAAGCCATCGCGGATGCCAGAACGCTTGGTCTGGACAACTGGAAGCAGCGTGCTCGGGATCGCAGAGGATGGAAGGCTGGGACTCTTCACGGATGGGGAGCCCGTTAAGTAAGTAAGTATCTACATGCAATTTTAATAATTTAATGAGAAGTGGTGGCAGTCCTGTTTCGATATTGATCATATAGTTTGGTGTTGTGCTTGGTAAGTTAAAGCATCGTTTTATGTAGTATCTAACGAGTTTCTCTACTGTTTAATATTAGCAATATCCCCGCTCCAGACACTAGATTGGTTGTCCTCGTATATATTTTCGATAACCTTCTCAAACTTTTGCGTCATTCCAGCGTTATAAAGTTTGAATATTAATGCTTTTCGATCGATATTATTGAAGGCTGCCTTGAAATCAGTCTTCGATGAATGTCCCAGCAATATTTTGCAGCACGAAAATGTTGTCTACGGTTCGAATACCTTTGATCGAATTGTTGTTTTCGATCCAAATTGACCTACGTTCATTTTAAGATGAGTTTAGGAATGATATTCCACGATAATTTGGCGGGATTAGCTGTATTGCCTATTTTTCTAAATCGGATACTTTATGGCTTGTTTGCTAGAGGCAGCAAAGTATTATGCGGATAAGTTCGTTTGGATCAAAAAAATCGACGATTTTCTTGAAGACGATGCAAGCTGTGTTGTATTTGCGAAGGAATTGAGTCAAGATGAAGCAGTACAAGTGCACCTGGCATATATAAAAGTTAATTTTTTTAAAATTCTTAGTCGACCAAAATAAACAATTTTTTTTAAGACGGACAGAAAAGAGGTATTTTTGAGAGTCTGTACTTGTAATTTAAGCTAGCATTTTTCCCATTAAGGAGCATCAATTCAGGAAGTGTTTCCTGATGTTACCATTGAGCTGATATATTCTGACTTGGATTCTAAACTTCCAGAAAAGTTTTGAAATGGGCTTCACTCGTTTCAGATGAAATAGAAAGGTCAAAAAGCTTTTGGTAGTTCAATGCTTTTCTGATAAATGCCTTTTTTTTTTGGCCTTTTCTTACTTTTTAATTTCAGCAAAATCCTAACCTTGCTGATCACAAAAATTTACATACTTTAAAAAGGTCTGAGTACAACTATGTGTCAAAATTATTATACCCTATAACTATGCGGTTTATTAATTGGACATTTTCAGGAGAGAAAGTGGGATTGAGTAGATACCTACTCCTCCTGTGGCTGAAGTATTCGTGTATTCCATTTATTTTAAATAGATGAATGAATTATACGTCCGCCCGGGTTTCATCCCATAGCAATTTGTTTTTAAATCTCGAAAAAAAAATATATATATCCTGCTTTTGTAATTAGAGAAGGGTAAGTTTCCGTGAGAAGGGTTCTTATCCTTCCTGGTAGAATGGTTATTTAAGAAATGAAAGAAAATAACAATTTTCTTCGGGGAATTAGTAAATTAATTTTTTTTTGGAATTTTTAAATTTTGTTCTGCACACATTTTGACAGTATCAAGCATTTTGTTTTTCTCCTCATTTTTTGGGTCAGAGTTTATTGAAGGTTATGGAAGGTTAGAAAGCTCAAATTTTTTTATAAATAAGGAAAAAGGTTACAGCTGCCGGAGGTGTGGTGATGGTGTTTATCTCAATCGATGTTCCATTGAATGGATTAATTTGCTCATCTTCAAGTTTGTACCAGCAAAAAAAAAAAAAAAGGTCGAATGGTCGAATGTTTAAAAGGGGTTAGAGGTATTTATCTCTCATCCTTTGTATGTTACTTGAAACGCGGATAGCATTTATTGTGGGAATAAAATCTTTGTAAGATGTTAACATAGGTCTTTTGAGTTTAATCATTCCATTTAGACAAATGGGGATAGGAATTATGAAGACCTACATTAAAAATAAAGTGGGGGATTTTTGATTTCGAAATTTGATTTTTATGGAGGACATTTTACAAGGAGAGCTTAAGCTTGTTAAAGAGGACGGGTTGTAAAATAAAACATCAATTATTCATGTTAGGAAATTTAAATCAAAACAAACAGACTTAACTGATAGCAATCCCGATGCATTGAAACTAAGTGAGGTATGAAGAACTTTTTCGCCATAACTGGCATTAGGCTTGCCTCACGACCATTTTGAATAAGCAACACTATCGTTTATCCTCTCACAATATTGGGTAGGCCCACAAAACTTTAATATGAATATATGACAAAAATAGTGACATGGCATTTGCGACGAAGGACCTGAAGCCTAGCTTCTCCTGCTTGTGTGTTCGAAGATATATTTTGTTTTTTTTTTTTGAATCTAAATTTTTTGTGAAGCTTCTTATGACAGTTCCTACTTTTCGATGTTTGTCAAAACTTTTGCAAGAAGTGTGACAGTGAATTAAATATTTTTAGGAGGTGTTGCTACTATTTACCAACTTTCCAAATAGTTCATTGTTAAAATTTTGAAAGCTGGATTTCCTTAACTCTTCTTGTTTTAACACTTTTCTTATAATTCAGAATACCGCTCAAGAAAATTATATTGACGCATATCATTCACCTAGCAAACAATCAAGCTTCAGGCAATTTCTAGAGATAGATTAACAAAAAAGGTCAGAGAAGACATGAGGAACCATAAAATCCCGTCAAGGGAATAACATCTTAACAACTTGACAAATGATTCTAGTAAAAGTTAAAAACAGCACACCTATATATTCTTCTCTATAGATGATATAAGATTAAACTTTTTTCGCGGCTCCGCTCGCGTCCAGTAAGATTCTTCGGCTGATCCGAAGGTGCTACATGAAATATGGCCCCAAACCAAAAATTAAAAATGGCCCAAGAATGTAGATTTATTTTTAAAAATCAAAAATATCCCAAATTTTAAATAAAAAATGGCCCCAACCAATGAAAAATTGCCCTCAAATAAAAATTAAAAATGGGCCAAAAATTTTATTTATTTTCCAAAATGAAAAATGGCTCAAATCTCAAAATGAAAAATTTCTCCAAATATACGAAAAAAGGCCCCACAAATGTATTGGAAAAACAAGACTGGATGACATGAGGTCCGCGTACATTATGTTTGCTTCAAATGGACATAAAGTCCATGGACATTATGTCTATGTCTATTTAGTAAATGCAAATAGGGTTCTCAAGCTCCATGGACCCATGGTGGAAGTCCGCTAATGCCGCGTAGCGTGCCACACAGGTACTGTTTTCTTCACAAAACTAACTTTATGAAATATTGCCCCAAACTAATAAATGTGCAAAGGTCGCAAAAAAATGAAATACGAACAATGGCCTTAATCGACAGAAATTTTCGTATTGTTGTTTCCCATATAAAAATTGTAAGGGCCATTTAATATAGCCGTCCGAAGGGTGTCATCATTAAAATGATGAATGAGTGACGGAACAGTAGCTCCAGAGATAGCCTTCACTCTCCCTTTACCCGTCCTAAGTAACTTATTCCTATACGGAGGGTGTCAACATTACAACGTAGCAAGAATTTTAGAAATCGGAAAAGTATTTAGTTCTAGACATGGCCCTCCGGCGCCTTCTCCTTACGCCTTCTTTTTTGCGGCTCGATTTTTACCATTCCTCTCTCCCCTTAAAATCTAAATGTAAATCATATGTATAGTCCAAACAAAATCACGAAAATCGGTTGAATGGTTTCGAGTCATAAGCAGACTGACAGACTTATGTATGCTTTGACAGACTTGAAATGTCCTTTATAGACTCGCGAACGAATAGATGTGTTACCTTTGTGGTATGTCTTTTCAAAGTTCAATTAATTTATTATAGGTGGCGTTGTTCGAAATTTACGAAAATTAAAAATGCATCTTAAACTAAATTCCTAAACAAATTCTACATTAAAATTCGTCGCAAGCGATTATGAAAGAATCTGTGCTCTCTAAGGGGTGATTAAATGGATACAAATTTTATTTTTTAACTTTGGTTTGCTTAATTTGTCGTCTACTTTAAAAAATCCTAAGCAATCACTGCCTATTCCTTTTCAAGCCGAGCTAAATTTAAAACTAATGTTATTTCCAAAAATTCATTGCAACATTCGATTATGCTTTGTGTAATGCTGACCATGGGGATTAAAAGGGAAACAAAAACCCAGTCTCAGGTACTCCACGGATAAAATGTACTTAATAAATTTTGATGGTTTTATGTGGTATGTATTTGGTCGATCAAGTGGTTTGTATGATCGGTAAGTGGATTCGCTTTTTGAGGTCGATAAAGAGAAAACTTCACCTTTTCACTTGCGGATAAGAAGTCATACGACAAAATGAGATAAAGATAAAGCAATAATCTTTGAAACAAAAACTCACTGTCAATAATGAAGCAAAAAAATGAGAACGATGAATGAAGGTGACCCAACCAGAGAATAGAGTTTACTTCACCTGAAGTAGATCTACATTATTGATTTATTTTTATGCATCTGCCTGCATCGGAACAATATCCCGGACGAGCTTCCAATTTGTAGGAATTGATCCATCCAAGAAAAACACAAGTCCGGTATTATTTTATATATTTTATTTGCGAATAATAAATAAAAAAGGCTTAGTGGCTCTACTCCTTGAGATACAAACTAGAGATGGGTCAATCGTGATTGAATCGATCTTTTTGACCTGATCACAATAATGTATTGGTTATTGCAATCACATAACCACATATCAATCGCTTACAGTGTCAATACATTTGTTACGCATCTGGCTTGTTTATTTATCTCAATTAACCCGTTAGGAAAGAACGGAACAACACAACCTCACATCAATCATTCACAGAGGCAATACTTTTCTCGAGCAACTGCCTGGTTTATGTATCTTCATATGGGACTTTAAGAAAGAGCGAAACAAGTATAGTTCTGCAAAAAAAATGTTGGAATGTTATACATTTATTTGGCTGTATGATCGTTCGTCGTCGTTTGCAATCTACTTTTGAATGTGAAGTGGTTTACGTTCCAGTTCACTGTCTACTTCTGTATACATTCGGTGTTGTTTACGTTCTGGTTGATACATATTGGTGTCGTCGTCCGTCTGCTAACCAACTCTGCTTAATACACGCTGGTGAATGCATTCTGCAACTTTCCGCCTACTAACGGGTGATCCAAGTAGAGATACTTTTTCCAATAGCCTTTTTTGACAGATCACGTGTGAGTCGTGTCATGCTGTCATGTTATTTTTGCTTAGTATTTTTTGGCATTTCATAATGGAAAGACTTACGCGTGAACAACGTTTACAAATTGTTCAACTTTATTATGAAAATTCACGTTCTGTGAGGAATGTGTTTCGTGTGCACTTCGCTCAACTTATGGTCAACATAATCGGCCTACTGAGCGTACTATTCGCAACAGCATCACCCATTTTGAGACCCAGCATTCATTATTGGATAATATTCGACCGAATAGACCATGTCCAGCACGCTGTGAAGAAAATATAGCGGCCGTAGCTGAGAGTGTACACGAAGACCGAAGAGAGTCGATTCGGCGCCGTTCGCAGAAACTCGGACTGACGTATGGAACGACTTGGCGCATTTTACGTCAAGATCTTAAATTGAAAGCGTACAAAATACAGCTTGTGCAACAACTGAAGCCGCTCGACCTTCGCTTCGTCCTATGGGCTCTTGAAAAGTTCCAAGAAGATCCGACGTTTTCGAGGCAAATTTTGTTTAGCGATGAGGCCCATTTCTGGCTCAATGGGTATGTAAACAAACAAAATTGCCACATTTGGGACGAAGAGCAACCTGAAGAGATTGAAGAACTGCCACTTCATCCAGAAAAAAACAACGGTTTGGTGTGGTTTGTGGGCCGGTGGAATCATCGGTCCATATTTCTTTAAAAGTTATGCCGGTGCGAACGTAATCGTCAATGGCGAACGTTATCGTGCCATGATAACCGACTATTTGATGCCTGAAATTGAAGCTCGTGATCTCGGCGACATTTGGTTTCAGCAAGACGGCGCCACTTCCCACACATCGCATCAATCAATGGACTTATTGAGAGAACATTTCGGTGAGCACATAATTTCACGTTTTGGGCCGGTCGATTGGCCACCAAGATCGTGTGATATCACACCGTTAGACTTTTTCTTGTGGGGATATGTAAAGTCAAAAGCTTATGCCGACAAACCCGCTTCGATTCAGGCCTTGGAGGAAAACATCACGCGTGTCATTCGCCAGTTACCAGTCGAAATGCTCGAACGAGTGATCGAAAATTGGACTCAACGGATGGACCATCTGCGACGTAGCAACGGCCAACATTTGATAGACATAATCTTCAAAAAATAAATGCCAAAGAATGTTCTTTCAAATGATAATAAACATTCTCCATTAAATTTGAATTTTCTGTGTTTTTTTCTTTAAAAAAGTAGGGAACCTCGAAATGGATCACCCTTTTCTATCCTACATAGTAAATAAAATTTTGCGGTAAAAATTAAATTTAAGGTGCATCGCATTGAATCATTTTCGCAAATATTAAAAGTCACTTGCTTGATCTGAATGCACTCATCGCAAGAATTTACTACATGCAATATACATACATATGTAGGTAAATACTTCTGATCCACTGCCCGAGCATATCGAATTGAGTTGGCCGACAAAAAATTAAGTCTGAATAGGTATAAAAACCGCGGAAAAGTTGTAAATTGTGAAGACTAGCACGGAGTAAAAAGAAAGGAATTAAAACGAAAACGCATTTTTACGAACATTTTTTAACATTTTTTAAATTAGCTTCTTGCAAGAGCGAACAAAGTAAACAGCAAACATGAGAAATTTGTGCAGATTAACAGAAAAATGGCATGGGCGGTGGTAAGTGGGGTTGTCGGAGCACGAGAATATATTTCATTTGAGAGCTGTTGGGCGGCGACAGGAAGACCTTGATCGATTGGAACCACTCTTTTTTCTAATCATTATCGGTTCCAGTAAGTGTCGAATAGAGCTATTACATTTAAATATTGAAAAGCGAAGTAAAATGAAACATGATCATAAACTCATTTTTCCAAATTTCGGCAAACTTGGAGCACATGTGAGTTAAGTATTGGTCATAAACAAACCCATACAATGTATCACCCTACTTGTGCTTGCTTGTGTTTACATTATTCCACTGATCCCATTCCATAAATTATTATCATTTATTCTGACCCATTTAAGTGACGATAACCGAATACAAAGAAAAGGAGAAGTAAAAAAAAACAAGGAAATAAATGCACTTGGTCAGCCTATTGAGAAATAGCTATGCCGATAAATGAACCAATGCATTAGGTTGACCTCTTAAAGGATGAAAATAAAGGGTGTTTTTTTTTAAAGGTATACAATTTCGAACTGAAATAGAACACAAGAAAATCTTTTTAATGTCCATCAATTTGGCTTTATTGGAATTGGAAGAATAATTTTATGCCATTAATGTTTAAATATAATTTCTAGAGGTCCAATTTTCAACCACTTTTTCAAGCATTTGTGGCTGTTTGTCAGTAACAATGCCACGAATGTTGGCTTCCAAGTCAATAAACGTTTCTGGTTTGTTGGCGTAGGCGAGCGACTTCACATATCCCCACCGAAAATAATCCAACGGTGTCAAATTACACGACCTTGGTGGCCAATTGACAGGTCCATTCCTCGAAATTATGCGCTCATCGAATGTTTCCTTCAATAAATCGATTGTGACGTGAGCTGTGTGGCATGTAGCGCCGTCTTGTTGGAACCACATCTCATCCACATTCATGCCATCCAATTCGGAAACAAAATAGTCGGTTATCATGGCTCTAAAGCGGTCTCCATTAACGGTAACTGACTCTCCAGCATCATTTCGGAAGAAGTAAGGCCCAATGACTGCACCATCCCATAGAGCACACCAAACAGTCAGTTTTTGTGGATGTAATGGCGTTTCAAGGGTCTCATGTGGATTCTCTTCACTCCAAATGCGGCAATTTTGCTTGTTGACGTAGCCATTTCAACCCAAAATAAGCTTGCGGTAAACTTCGCGACCTGAACGAATATATTTTCGAAATAAATTTGTACGTTTTGTAAGCGTTGTTCATTTTGCAACCTGTTCATGATGAAATGGCAAACCAAACTGAACATAAATGACATTAGAGTTGCCAGATTTGACCACAAAATGTCAGTTTTATCTCTATTCGAAAAACGAACCTCTTATATTGAACCTTGCTTCTCATTATTTTATTAAGGTCAGTTGTTTTTTAAACGTAAAACTTTCCGGTGCAGTCCTCTGAAAAGAATTGTTAAAACATAAAACCTAAAAGTAATAAATAAAGAAGAATCTTTATTAAAAATTTTGTCGGTGTTTTAATAATTTAATTTGCGCGACCGGAAGATATGAATCGTTTTTATTCCATTTTTTTACCCCGTGTCAGTCTTCAAAATTCGCATATACAAATTTTAGATCCGAAAACTGCGTGTGGGTTATGTAATAAGGGAGGGCACGAACAAATTCTATCGCAGCTGATTAGTTTTCTATTCTTTATTCTATTTTTAATAATCACGAGCAAGCCGTAATCCTTTGACATATGTAAGTGCAATAGGGATTCGCTGTATGCTTTAGTATTTGCAAAGCTTTTGGAAAGATTATTACTTTTTGATAGACTTCGCTTTCTTGTACTTGTACCCTGTAGATTCTTAAGTATACGGGTAATGGCCCCAAACACATGTGCAGAAATTCTGGACGCAGTGACGCTTGCAGTACAGCAAGCAAGATACATGAACAGAACTTTTATTTGACATAATTGCAGTGGGATCTGTCACAAATACCTAAAAGTCATTCTTTTGATAATTATATAATTTGTTTATATAATTTTGATGTTAAATTTGGTTTATAAAATGAATATTGTAAAATATCAAAAAATCCGGAAAATTATTTTGTTGCTATCTGTTTTCCAATCATAAATATATGTAATTTTCCTAATTTTCCGTATTGAATTAATTTTTCCTCCTTTGTGGCAGCTGTTGTTTATACCCTATCCTAAGGGTATATTAATTTTGACACATAGTTTGTAACAACCCTTAATATTTGTCGTAGACCCATAAAAGTATATATATTTATGATCAGGACCAAATCCTAAGACTATCTAGCAATGTCCGTCCGTCCGTCCGTACGCAATATTTAGGCCTTTAATATTAAGCTAGGAAGCTAAAGTTTGGACCATATACTCCCAAGGGCTCCGAAATGGTTAAGTGAAAAAATTTTCTGAATACGCCCACTGCCACGCCCACGAGAAAAAACCGTGTTAAAGCTAAAGTTAGAGAGATAGAGTATTACAACCTTCACAAGATATGTAGGCACTGCCTTTATAAGTTTGTCATACAAAGTTTTTTACCATGCCTACTTTTTGTGGGCGTTTTTCACTAAAATTCTGTTTTTTTCAAGAATTTTTATACAAAGCGAAATAAAATGTTTAACAAGACATTTGGCCAATTGTTTTTCCAACATATCACCTATACAAAGTTTTCGGCCACACACACTTTTTCTAAATTTCATAGAAATAAAATGCTATCCATTATTTTCTTTATGTTTTTTATTGGGAATATAGGGATGGGGATAGGGATAGGGAAATGGTATAATACTGTTCGCCCCAAGCGGACTGTAGCCTTTTCTTTCTGTTTCTTGTTGTGATAAGACAAAACAATTTCAAATAAACGTCAAAACACAATGATGCCAAACCTCAAAAATTTTTCTATTTTTATTTTCGTATTCTGATAGCACTGTAGGTTGCAGTGGATTTAGAACGAGAGACAACTTGCAGTACTGCAACGCTTGCTAAATTAACATGTGTTCCCTCCCATTTAAACGTGTGTATTTATTTCTACTGCAAGGAAAATTCTGCACATGTGTGTTGGGCATAAGTTGTAATGTGATTTTGCTCAGAAGTTCTTTTCATAAAAGGAGTCAAATAAATGTTTCTCTCGAAATCACTTCCGCTGTGTGTAACATTAATGTGAACTTTATTTTCCAAATGCACTTTTAAAGGGTTCATTTGTGTATGTATTATTTGCTGCAAGAACAGTTCTAGCAAAGATGTATACATTGTTTGAGTCATTATTCCTTGAACCCATAGAAAACAGAAAGCCAAGTACAGAATGCATTTTTAGTTGAATAAGCAATAAATGCTTTACAAATATAGTTTTGTAGATATGAATATTGATAAATGGAAGAAGAGTTCAAAGGTCAAAAACTATCTGTGCAGCAGAGTGGAACACTAACAAAATATGTAAATATGGCCTGGAAAAAAATTCAAAACAAAACAGTTGCAGTGAACTCTGTCATAAACGGACACAGATGACCGACTGAGAAATTTGTCCGCTTACAAGATGCTGCGCTTTTAAAAGCTTTCAATTCAGTGCGATATGGATCCATTCTCTATACAAATCCCTATATTTCCCTGAAGTAAGCCGTTGACAACGACTTCGCACGGAAGTCTCCCCGTGAAAGAGACATGATGGATGACAATTTATTTAGTTTTCTGTGATAAATTCATGAAAGAACAGCATTTAGAAAAACCTACCTTGCAAAAAACGCAATCGTGACAAAAACCAAAACAAATTTTTTAAGGAAGTTCGTCTCTACATAATTTGTGGCGGCCTTAATGCTGTAACTAGTCATCATTTTTACACTCTACCATTTCGGGACTGAATTTCAGCTTCCAACTTTAATTTAAAGGCCTTAAAATGGGTGAGGGACTTACATTGCTAAATCGTCTTAGCTTTTGATGCTGATCATAAATATACTTTTAGTGGACTACGACGAATACTGCATGGCTACATTTGAACCGACTAACAACACGCGGCACAGCTGGTATATTGCATCGGGAGTGGTAACTGATGATGCAATATAAAATATGCTATTGCATCTTCTGAGAGTTTCAAACCACCTGATCCGGATGGAATTTAAGGTTTAAGTCAGATTTTGCCAACGTTGAAAAGAATTTTCAGTGCGAACTTAGCCTTGGCCTTGTACCTTCCCTTTGGTGAGTATGGTTAAAGTGGTATTCATACCAAAAAATGGTAAATCTGACTACACTTTAGCCAGAAGTTTTAGACCCATAAGTCTGTCTTCCTTCTTGCTTGAAAGTTTGGAGAGAGCTGATGGTTGAGCTGCTCTTCGATCACATCCTCTATCCTGCCTATCAGCAGAACCCTTATATGGGTTCCTTCCGATATCAGTAGGTACTTCCGTGTGTTTTTCGAATAGAGATAAAACTGACATTTTGTTGTCAAATCTGGCAGTTTCAGTTTGGTTTGCATTTCATTATGAACAGGTTGACAGATGAACAACGCTTGCAAATCGTGCAAATTTATTTCGAAAATAATGGTTCAGTTCGCGAAATTTATCGCAAGCTCATTTTGGGTTGAATGGCTACGTCAACAAGCAAAATTGCTGCATTTAAAGTGAAGAGAATCCATATGAGACCCTTGAAACGCCATTACATCCACAAGAACTGACTGTTTGGAGTGATCTATGGGCTGGTGGAGTCATTGGGCCATATTTCTTCCGAAATGATGCTGGACAATCAGTTACCGTTAATGGAGACCGATATAGAGCCACGATAACCGACTATTTTGTTCCCGAATTGGATGGCATGAATGTGGATAAGATGTGGTTCCAACAAGACGGCGCTACATGCCACACAGCGCACGTCACAATCGATTTATTCAAGGAGATATTAATTTCTCGGAATTGACCTTTCAATTGGCCACCAAGATCGTGTGATTTGACACCATTGGATTATTTTCTTTTGAGATATGTGATGTCGCTCGCCTAAGCCAACAAACCAGAAATGTTAGGGTACTCGGAAGCCAACATTCGTGGCGTTATTGCCGACATACAGCCCCAAATGCTTGAAAAATTTGACCTCTAGACTTGTCTTCATTCGAACCATTCGCGGCGGCCACATGCCCGAAATCATATTTAAACATTAATGACATAAAATTATCCTTCCGATAAAGAAAAATTGATGGACATTAAACGATTTTCCTGTGTTTTATTTCAATTCGAAGTTCTATTACCTCTAAAAAAACACTCTGTAGTAAAGGGTGATCCATTTCTAGGTTCCCTACTTTTTTAAAGAAAAAAACACAGAAAATTCAAATTTAATGGAGAATGTTTATTATCATTTGAAAGAACATTCTTTGGCATTTATTTCTTGAAGATTATGTCTATCAAATGTTGGCCGTTGCTACTTCGCAGATGGTCCATCCGTTGAGTCCAATTTTCGAACACTCGTTCGAGCATTTCGACTGGTAACTGGCGAATGACACGCGTGATGTTTTCCTCCAAGGCCTGAATCGAAGCGGGTTTGTCGGCATAAGCTTTTGACTTTACATATCCCCACAGGAAAAAGTCTAACGGTGTGATATCACACGATCTTGGTGGCCCAAAACGTGAAATTATGTGCTCACCGAAATGTTCTCTCAATAAGTCCATTGATTGATGCGATGTGTGGGATGTAGCGCCGTCTTGCTGAAACCAAATGTCGCCGAGATCACGAGCTTCAATTTCAGGCATCAAACAGTCGGTTATCATGGCACGATAACGGTCGCCATTGACGGTTACGTTCGCATCGGCATAATTTTTAAAGAAATATGGACCGATGATTCCACCGGCCCACAAACCACACCAAACCGTTGTTTTTTCTGGATGAAGTGGCAGTTCTTCAATCTCTTCAGGTTGCTCTTCGTCCCAAATGCGGCAATTTTGTTTGTTTACATACCCATTGAGCCAGAAATGGGCCTCATCGCTAAACGGATCTTCTTGGAACTTTTCAAGAGCCCATAGAGCGAAGCGATGTCGCTTGGGAAGGTCGAGCGGCTTCAGTTGTTGCACAAGCTGTATTTTGTACGCTTTCAATTTAAGATCTTGACGTTAAATGCGCCAAGTTGTTCCAAACGTCAGCCCGAGTTGCTGCGAACGGCACCGAATCGACTCTCTACGGTCTTCGTCGGTCGTGTACACTCTCAGCTACGGCCACTATATTTTCTCCACAGCGTGCTGGACGTGGTCTATTCGGTCGAATACTATCCAATAATGAATGCTGGGTCTCCAAATGGGTGATGGTGTTGCGAATAGTGCGCTCAGTATCCGCTTCACACTTGGAAGTCATTCCCACCACGATGACTGATCCGAGGTGTGGTGGATCTGCATGGGAACTGCAGCTCAGCCATAATTCAGCAGTCATTGGAAATAAACGCGAAATTAAATTATATAAACTTGCGTTTTGATATCAAGTGGAAGGTTGTAGAAAATATTTTTCGTTAATATCGAGGATAAGAAATCCTTCACTAGTCTCGATCTAGTTTTCCAGTAGCCACTAGACACGAAAATAAGTAATTTTACACTGTGCAGCAATTTATTTATAAACATATCAATTGATTTTTTTAAATTAACAGTTCTTAATTTATTTTAATAAAAGAAACAAACTTCAGATTAAAAAAAAACACTGTTTGTTGTTGCAAACTTAATGCCATGCAATTTATATCAGAGTTGTATTTTGTCACTTTAAGCAAAATGCTGGCTGAACAGGAATCATTTGGCAAAGGGTTTCTAAGCAAATCTTTAATTTTATTAATTTCTGAAAATCAGGATTCGCACGCATACGTAGAAGAAAATATTGTCAATATAGCAAACGCCAACTTTTTCAAGCAATTATATGTGTCGGGAATTGAATTGCAAGTTTCCATTAATTTTTAATTGACATTCTTCATCGTATTGCCTAAAAGCTCGATATAGCTCGATTGATTCGAACTCTTTCCGGGTTTCGACGAATTTTTGAGTCCATATTCAATTTCTTCAATTTCCAACCAAAAAAATGGCTTACCAGAGACCTCGGAGAACGCCAATAAGAGAGTTAAAAAATCCAGAATTTGGTAATAAGATCAAATGAGAGGCAAAACATAAGGAAAGGCTACAGTCCGCTTGGGGCGAACAGTATGATACCCTATCCTATCCTTATCCCTATGTACCCCAAAGAAAAAATTCATAAGGAAGATGATAGATAGCATTTTATTTCATTCTATGAAATTTATAGAAAAAAAATTTTTTTTTTGAAAAAACGCCCCCAAAAAGTGGGCGTGGCCAAAAACTTTGTATGGGCGATATATTGGAAAAAATATTTGCTAAATATATTGTTAAACATTTTTTTTCGATTTCTATGAAAATTTTCAAAGAAAACAGCATTTTAGTGAAAAACGCCCACAAAAAGTAGGCGTGGCAAAAAACTTTATTGACAAATTTATAAAGGTAGGCAGTACCTACATATCTTGTGAAGGTTTTACAACTTTATCTCTCTAACTTAAGCCTTAAAACGGTTTTTTCTAAATTGTGGGCGTGGCAGTGGGCGGATTTAAAAGCTTTTAACACTTTACCATTTCGGGACCCTAGGGAGTATACGCTCCAAATTTCAGCCTCCTAGCATGACCTTAAAGGCCTCAAAAGTTGATACGGACGGACGGACGGACGGACATTGCTAAATAGTCTTAGGATTTGGTCCTGATCATAAATATATATACTTTTATGGGTCTACGACGAATATTAAGGGGTGTTACAAACTATGTGTCAAAATTAATATACCCTTAGGATAGGGTATAAAAAGAAAAAAACGTTACTCGGTGTAGACAACTGATGCTCTCGCTCAAAGTTGCAATCGGATTTCTCAATTTGTGACGTGCCCATAATATTTCGTCGGGTGCCACTAATGGCACGCCTGCCATTGGTTCGCCATTGCTGACCTATGGTAAGGTTATTTCGCTTTTCTGCATTTTGGTTTCCAACTAAAGCTCATCATATTAGGGTTCGACATCCTTTCATTTGATGAATGTTTTTTTTTAAAAATTTAACGCACTTGGTGTTCTCCTTCATTAAGTGCTGTGCACCTCGCTTCAATAATCGATTCAGTCCACAAATTCATTCTTGTGGCTTCAAAAGTCCAAATTAACAAACCAACCAAGGCAACTTGACAGTTGCAACTCACCTCGGGGTGTTCTTTTCGGCACAGAACCGATAACGACGAGCCAGGCAAAATAACATACAAAAAAAAAACCTCAAAATAAAACTAAAACCTGTTCTCCTTCATCAATCGCACCTAGCATCGGTGTATGTATGCATTAAAGTGGAATGTTCGTCGAAAAAACGAATACCTATATATACTGAGGAAACAATTAAGTGAGTGAACACCCTTTTAGTAGCCCACGGCACTTCACTGTCCTTAGGGTAGGGTAGAACGATACAATGGAAACTAAGTTTTCAAAGAATACCATATCTTATGCTAAATTGAAGCTTTCATCTTAATGCATGATAGACGAGAACCAGTGGACATCGTACTCGTATAATAATGCAAGAAGCATTAAAATCCGAAGGAAATTAAATAACATTTCAATATGATTTTGCGGAGATATAGATATTCAAATGAAAATAAGTTTCTCAACTTTGAATGATTGATTTTGCCTAATTCAATAACCAAGAAATTTTAGAAATTTTGTTGTTTAAGGAATTATTGGAATCAAATTCTCATATCAGTGAGGCAATTTGGTATATATGCTGGGCAATTGGCTTAGTTCTGGAAACCTTATGAAAGACCAATTTCAAACGAATTGCTTGAAGAGAATTTCTTATTATTGATGTTTCCATTTGATTTCAAAGTAAATCCGTTTCGAAGAATATTTACTGTAACAGGACCTCCTGAATTGGAGTAATGTAATTTCTCTGAAATGTCTGCTTTAAGTCTCCTTTAATTAAGATTTTGACAGAGCACTTCGAAGTCACTTTTAATACACGAATCCTAGAGCTTTTAAGAAGTACGAAAACTATAGCTTTATAGCACGAGCTTAAACCTTTAGTTTAACCCAAGATTTATCTTACGCTAACGTTAGTGACTGGAAAACTTAATACTCAAGTGATCGGATGGGAACCTTCCGACCTATATTCTATCATTTCATATGATAGTTTGCCGGATAAAATGATCCAGGACCGGCGATCTTTTATGTTAGCATACTATGCTATACGCCAAGTTCAACTCAGACTTAATGGGATTTCCAGAGTCTATCAATACAACGAGCAATTTTTCAGTGCCCGCACAAGTGTATTGAATTTTAGGTTCTTTCTTTTACTCCTATCAGATTTTCGATAAAATTTGATTTTGGTAAACCGAACCATGGTCGACTCTCGTGATCCTTAAAGACAATAAATCGTTGATCAAAGCTGGTCAAACAATGCAGAGAAGCTCTGAACATAATTTTCGAAATCTTGCTGGGCTGGGTTCCCAGCAGACTTTGGAAGAAGCTGCAGAACAGTCAAGGAAGAGAAAACCACAACACACTTTCTGCGAAACTGCCTCGTAGTCGCTAGACTCAGTAGGAAATGTTATGTGATTTTTCGCAGATTTGAGTGATCGGAGCAGCCTACCGACAAATGAATGTAAGGACTATTTCGACAGTTTACACCCCAAAAAACCCTACTTGAATCCGAAGCTCAGTCGTCGACTCTGACTATTTTCTTATTGCAGCTAGATCCAGAGCTCCACTGTCCAACGAGAGGAAGCTCGCGAACTGTACAGAAGAAAGAAGGTCGATCCTGGACGCCATAGCATGCTTGAAGTGAAAAAGCCTCCATTGCGCATTCACCATCATCAAAGAGGTAGATAAAACCACCCTTTGTTACCAGCCCAGAGAAAATTCTTGTGCTATGATGACGTATTTCGAGAAAACTTACTGAGAATGCATATATCAGAACGCTGCAGCGAAAAACAATGGCAGCAAGGGATGCGTATTGAGCCAGGAGGTGGGAGGAGAAGAAGATGCTACGTACAAAGAAAAGAGAGTTCTCAGTATTCAGTATCCCAGCTTCCCAGATCAAGTAAATCGAAACTGGCTTTAAGACCGGAATACAAGCTCTTCGAAACATCGAAGGAAACCTAGTCACCGAAGCGAAGAGAAATGCATTTAAGGAACATTTCCAGCAGCCACTTAACCTGCCTGATGTAGAAAGAGTGATAGGATAAAGAGGGAACCCACGTCCAGCCAATTAAAAACATATTCCGCCAAATAGTACTGAAGATGTTGGCTTACTTATAAAAAAAATACTAAAGAAAAACAAGGCCGCTATGATGGTCTACCAGCAGAGCTCTTCAAATACCGTGGTGATGCTTTGGTAGGGCGCATACGCCAACTCAGTTTGGCTGAAGACAGCTCATCTGAAATATTTCAATCCTGCGTGGGATTTTGTCAAGGAGATGCGCTATTAAAGTGTGGTGACGATATTGATATGATAGGTTGCATCCAACGTGCCATGGTAGAGGCTCTCAAACAAGACAACATATCAGTTATAAGCACCTTCGAGGACAAAGTTTAAATACAGAGTTGAATCGGTAAGGCAGAATTATGGTAGAATTTGTTTGTTCTTTTTGTCACCATCATTTAAAATGAAATTTTGAAAGTGAAAATGCGAGTCACGACTCAAGAAAGATCAAACAGGGGCATGCATCTTTTGAGTGGAGTCACACAAATGTATCAACATCTGCACATGATCAGAAATTTGAGGACTGCCGAACATTCAGAAGTGGGAAAATAATGATTTCTCATTTCTGATCAGTAATGATCGTCAGTAATGAACAGACCGGTAGTTGTTATTACTTCACAAGAACAAAGAACTTCTTCTACTTCTCTCCATTTAACGACGAGATTATGATCAGTATTACATGGATCATAACCCTCCTACTGGTCCACCTGTGGGATTCGCTGGTTCGAACTCAAAAAATATCTGCAGGCATCCCGATTTTGGATCACTTCATCATTGAGGCCATTCAAATGCTGGTGTTTCTGCTATTGTGTGATCCAGGAGTTTTTAGGCCTGCCTCTCTTACGCGATTGTAAGGAACCGTTGATTGCCATTACCTTTTTGATGGGGTTCGAAGGATCCCTCCTTTGAACATGACAATACCAACTGAGTCTTTCGGTCTTCAATTTTTTCGAGATGGGTTCCTTGACGTGAAGGCTTCCACGGATTCTGGAACTTCTAATTCGATCAAGCTTTGTTACTCCTGCTGTCATGCGAAGCATCTTCATCTCAGCTGCTGTTAACTTGCATACTTTTTGTACATTGTCCAGCATTGTGAACCAGTGTAGAGCCTTTCCTTCAGCTTAGGGGATATATTTCGGTCATAGAAGATGGCAGCGTTTCCCTGCCACTTCATCCACCCTACGCTTACACGATGATTGATGTCTTCATCAACAGGTGCTTCGCTGTTGATCATTGATCCCAGATATTTTAAATTTTGGGAACCCACACCCCATTTAAATAAATGTCCGGAATGGGTTGACTTGGGTCAGAGAATGGGCAGTACAGACATCAGCAGTACTCCATCGTCAGCAAAGAATAACTGATGCACTTTAGGGTCCGTCACTTTTCCCTCAAGCAGATAATCTAGGACTGCAATAAAGAGCAAAGGACTTAAGACACTTCCCTGGTGAACACCGACTTTTATTGGAAATTCATCGGTGACTCCTGCGGGACATCTGACTTTTGTCTTCGCTCCCTCGTACATGTTCATGATCATCTGTACGTAGGTTTCAGGAACTCCTCATTGCGAACCCAAGAACAACGAACAACCTTCATTTAGTTGATCAACCTTCGTCGAACTTTAACATTTGTACGACCCATATCCTCGGCTACATCTCTTCACATTAAAAACACAGCTCAGAAGAGATGATGGCGTAGCGCTTAATTTTCTCCGTCGTCGCACATTTCATTGCATGAAAAAAAAAAGAAATCAGTCTATAGGGAAAAAGAACGAAGCACTACCATTTTTCTGTATTTTCATCAAAAATTCATTTTCAAGCGAACCAAGAAAATGTAATACAAACTTTGTTGCGTGTGCGTTCATGTTCATATTGCAATCCAATCATACTACTTTTTTTAATTCCCCTCACTACATCGTTATGGCATAAGATATCCCCGAGGAGACAGTGCCTTTCGCCTATGGAAGCTTGAAGGGTATTTATCCAGATAACCTAAAGATTGGCTAACATATTTTTTTCTACCAAGGTTAAGCTGTCACCCTATTTCTGGCAATCTGAGTGCATACGGAAAATAACCATCTGCAATAATATTGCCAGCAATTTTCACCTCCAGACAAATGAAACGTATGCCTATGGAGCTGCCATTTTCAATTTCGATAGAAGCCATTGATATATATGTTAATAACTACAAATTTTAATTACAAGTATGTATACCTGATACGGCAAGTTAAATTTTCTTTTTTGAACGAACGAGGTATTAATTACCACCACCACCACCGTCACCGCCACATTCTGAGTCATGTTAATTTGGTTTAACGGTTTCACAACTATAATAAAATTATTCCGACAGTATGCGTTTTCAGTTAATTTTTTTTTGTCTGTTCTCATTGTTCACACATCTCTGCGTTTGAATGGGTAATTTTTGCACACTCTTGTAACAGAGATAAGGGTGCGTTCTGACTGATGAATTTAAATTTATTTATTTTTTGATTTTATTTTTTTTTAATTAAAATGTTGAACAATATAATGAATTTATTTGTTAAAGAAAAGGCATAGCTAATTAAAAAATAAACATGGTCCGGATGTTAATTAATAAGTTCATTTATTTGTATCGGCAATTGAAATTGTTTTCAATGCTTTACTGGTTGCGACCTTTTGACCGCTTAAAATTGAAATTTGGCTTAACAAAGTCATATTTAACGGAATGGTAAAGTGAGTTCATTTATGATTTTATTTTAACTCTTTGTGGAACTCATAATGTATTCAATTGTAATGAGTTGAGCCTTTTAATGATGGAATGAGTTAAAATAATTATGATCCACTCGGGGGTTGAAGATGGCTGTTAGGGGCGCGCTTTCATTATTTATGGTAGTCATGCGATTTTGCAAAAAAAAAAAACAGAAGTATTTTAAATGGCAATTAATAAGAGATTACGTTGAAGCTTGGACGCTGAATACGACTTAGGACATTTTTCAGGAAAAATTGATGTAATGATGGATGGGATGGGGGATGAGATCGATTTAACCCTTTCCTTCCCAAATTATTAATGTGTGGGTAAAAAATTAACTTTGATGTTTTTAGGGATAATATGGGCATTCTAAAGATAACTGCATCATTTTTTTTTATTGGGAGTCATTGGGTGGGCGTGGCTAAATGGTAGCCATATGGCTACATTGGGGTGCTAACCAAAAAATCAAAACAATTTGTTCTTTTAATAATCGAAACGATTGCTTTATTAATATTAGCGAAAAATACAAATAAAAATTATTTTGACGATGGTGGAAATGGTTGGAAATGGTTTTATTAACTCCGGTGACTTGAATTTATAATTCGATGTAATAGCCTGTGTGTGAGATATTTCGGGCGAAGGGCTATGGGTATTTAGTGAGACAACATTTAATGGATCAACATTCGCAGATAATTCAGCGTTTGTATCATCAGGGCATGGTCGATCCGTAACATAGCTACCCAAAAATTCGTTTTCTTGAAATATGTGCTCGTCCACAGGCCATATCCCAGTAACTTCAAACCCTTTTATAATGTTGTGCTGGTTAAAAGCTTTTGAATAAGCTTTCCCTGACTATTGAAGCAATGTTGTAGATTGACATGGGCTTACCTGGGTTCATGGGTCCTGTCCAATGGCTGCATTTTATGCGATCAATGTGGTGGCAAAGTCAGAAGCACAACTCCAGATTCTCTTGCCAGATTAATGGCCGAGACTGATATGTGCGTATCATGATTATCCATAATCAGTAACACTTTTTCCTCTGAAGATGGTTTTACATGAGCAATGAAGTGCTTCAAATATTGAACGAAAAGTTGTTCGTTTGACCAACCCGATGGATTCGCGCCACCAATACAACCTGTTGGGGCTTCGCTTAGCATATGTTCTTTGAAGTGAACTCTAGGAAATATTAGCATCGGTGGAACGTGATTGCCTATAGCGCTCACAGTTGCTATCATTGTTACATTAATGCCACGCTCTCCTGAGGTCATGCTTCCAACCTGTTTTTCGCCTCTAGTCGCCAACACTTTTGGTGGAACATGAACTGTCGAATTTCCTGTCTCATCAAGGTTATATATTTTGTCCGGACAAATTGTGAAACGAGAAATGCAGTCCTTCAGGTTATTGAAAAAGGCTTGCACATTTGTCATGTTGAAGATGGTTGACCTTGAAAGGCTGGTCGCTTCTGGTTTTCTCAACGATAAAACGGTATGACGTTTCAAAAATCCATTCATCCAGTCTATTCCTGCTGCTTCCTTGTTCAACCAAGAAGGGGGAATAGGTTTGTTGTTGACTTGTCCATAACGAAAAGCTAATTTCATTGTTTCGGGTTTGGATAGTCCATAGTGTAGTTTAGCGGCCGCAGATAGATAATTTACCAACAAGAGTTCTTCTTCGTGGGAAAATATTTGCTTATGGGCTATGTTCGAGCAGTATGTGAATGACTTATTCCCAGACTTTTGGTGCAGCGCAAGATGGCGGAGTAAAGTTGTCTTAGAGACATTGTGTTAAATCGCTGCACTGCTGATACTTTCCTTTCTATTGATCACATCTGCTATAGCACCCTCCAAAGATATAACATTTACTTTTGGTCGCGTTTGACCAGATTTGCTTCGAGGCATTTCTTTAAATAAAAATTTAAAACAACATAGTAGGTGCTCAAAAAGGAAAAGCATTATGTACCTAAAATAAAATCAAACCAGAAAAAAGTACATTCGTGTACCTTGGACCTGTCCATGGTACACCACACACTCTTTTTTTATACAAGTGGCTCTAATTTATTTAGATACAATAAATGTAACTCACCGACTTCACAGCTATACAAAAAATATCAATTGTAATTGAAAAAAAACAACAGTCGCGCATTCCAGCTGCTCATACACGAGTAGCACACTTCCTGAAATTCCTGAAAAAAATACTTTTCATTCACGAAAACAGTTCTTGGGAATTTCTGTCCAACTACTGCGAAGAGAAGGCGGCGACTAACTGAGCTGACATGAAACAACATGTGAAGTATAGTTTTGGCGGGAGTAGTCATTTTAAAAGGGTAAATGCCCACGTTGTACCTATTGGTCCGAGGTACACTACCCTCCCCTATATTACCAAATTATTTTTTTTTTTAAGGATTTTTTTTTAAAGATATGTATGTATACTTTATAAAAATTAATTAATTAATTAATCTAATCTTAAATAACAAATAACGAAAACTTTAACATAAGGTGCATGTTTTCTCAGTCTTTGTTATGAAATTTTATAAAGCAATTTTTGTTTTGTGTGAGACATAAGGCAACATTACAGTTTTGACATTTTGTCCGCGAAAACGATGTCCTATCGTTGCAGCTCTTACATCTTTCTTTATTTTTGATAGGAATCGGCCAATGGGAAATGCCATCGTATTGTATATCCGAAATTGGCCTCTGCGTTATTTGCTTTCGTCTTTTATTTGAAACGGAAACGGGTGAGGAAGTGGCACTTGCATTACTCGAATTTGGTCTACCTCTTTTTTTTTATCGACAAGATGTCCAAGATGTCCAACATGTAACATTCCATTCGCAATTTGCGTTTTGAATTCGACAAAGTTGATCTTGATTGGAAATTTATTTTGATGGCAATGCCTTTTGTATAAAAGCCACGCATTTACACAGGCAACATCGAGTAAATGGAAATATATTCTAAAATAGAAACGTTTTGTCCCAATTTTGGATCTATACAATGCCACCATCATGTCGCTTAGATCAACTCCTCCCATATACTTATCATACTCCGAAATTAACCTTGGTCTTGGAACGTTAATAAACTTTTTTTCCTTGAGTGACCAACGACGTACGAGTTCAAGAGAAAGCGCACCACGACAATGCTACACATACCTGTTTATTGTCATACCATTTAAGAGCGAAGATATTGTTGTTCTTTTCCAGTCTGAAATCATATGACCCTCTACCCATCTTTTTAAGCTCATCTTCCGTCAAAAATTCAAATCTTGGTAGACGATTTTGACGAACAGTTCCTGTTGCCAAAATGCCAATTTTTTTCAATTCACAAAGCAAATGGTAGGACGTGAACCAATTATCTGTGAATACTTTAAAATGTTCGTGCTTTGGCAAACTTTGACAAAGTCTAATCACTACATCTCCACTAATTCCTAATTTAGTTTTTACAAGTTCAGTTGACTTTCCTGTATGAATCTCAAAATCATACAAAAAGCCGCGTATTGCGTTATTCCATTATTTCTGCACTTGGTCGGAAACAACACTTCATCAATAGAATTCATTTCTTCAGGCTCGACTTTTAGGAAGTTTGCTCTGATTTTATCCAGAAAAGGACGAATCTTAAAAAGTTTGTCGTATTGCTCATCTGTGCGGTCTTTCATTTTGGAATTAACGTTTAAGTGAGCATATCAAATCTATATCTAGGCATTATGTCAGCAATTGGTGCAAATCTTGTACAATTTGCCCAATACATTGGATATTGGGGCAAATGTACAATGCTTGCCATTAAATTCATGCCAATGCCAAGGAACTTGCAAATTTCGCTATAATTAGTATTGAGTGGGTTGTCAATATCATTTTGAACGGAGTAAAGATTACTTTGGTAAACAATGTCCTCGATAATAGAGTCGTCAAAAAAAAGCTTAAAATATTGAAAAGGAGTTAACTCTGGATCAGGGGGAGAAGAAAAACTAGAATTGCATTGACTTGCAACTTTATCAATTTCTACTTTTCGCCATTTCAATTCCTTATTTATATCTTTGCTGCAAGTAGCTTTCGATGAGTCGGATTCTGGATTTGCCATCATGTCAACTATTTCGATTGCATTCTCATCTTCAACAGGTGTAAGAGCAATTATTACTAAGCGTGGACAATTAATAAATAAAAATATAGGACCTACCAATTTCTTCAAGAAACTGAATATCCTCAAGCGGAATGTTCTCGCATTGATTTTCTATATATTCGACTAGCATTTCAGTTTCGTCCTCCATTTCTTCTTCTTCTTCCGAGCAATCACCTTCTAAAATTTTACAGATCTCTGTCTCTAAGTCTCGCACATTTCGTTTACTTGACATGTTGATGTTGATCTCTATTCAATGGGAACAAGTATATTTACTAAACTAAACAAAACAGTACCTACTGTTTACATACCTATTTTCTTTTCAACTTTGATGGAAAAGAGATTTTATATGTAACGGGTGATTTTTTAGCTGGTTTGGTTTTGGCAACACTGGTTTTGACAGCTGACGTGTGTTTAGTACCTTGTGTCACTGTCAAACAGCTTCAGTTTGGTTTGCAATTTAACCATGGATCGTCTTACAAATGAACAACGCTTGCAAATTATTGAATTTTACTATCAAAATTCGTGCTCGGTTCGAAATGTTCATCGCGCGCTGCTTCCATTTTATGATCGGCATTCTCGATCTTCTGAGCAGTCTATTCGGAAGATTGTGACCAAATTTCGCACCAAATTTACTTTGTTGGACATTAAACCACCAACACGTTTACGTACTGTGCGTATTGAAGAAAATATTGCGGCCGTATCAGCTAGTGTGACAGAAGACCGCGAAATGTCGATTCGGCGCCGTTCCCAGCAGTTAGGCCTTTGTTACAGCACTACGTGGAAAATTTTGCGGAAGGATTTGGGCGTAAAGCCTTTTAAGATACAGCTGGTGCAAGAACTAAAGCCAGCCGACCTACCACAACGCTCTTGGAAAGCTGGCCGAGGATCCGCTTTTTTATCGAAAAATTGTGTTCAGCGATGAGGCTCATTTTTGGTTGAATGGGTACGTAAATAAGCAAAATTGGCGCATTTGGAGTGAAGATCAGCCAGAAGCATTGCAACAGCTACCAATGCATCCCGAAAAAGCCACTGTTTGGTGCGGTTTATGGGCCGGCGGCATTATTGGGCCATATTTCTTCAAAGATGATGCGAATCGCAGCGTTACTGTCAATGGTGAACGCTACCGAGCGATGATAACAAACTTTTTTTTGCCCGAAATGGAAGTTATTGACTTGCATGATATGTGGTTTCAACAAGACGGTGCCACATGCCACACAGCACGCGAAACAATGGCGCAATTGCGAGGCGAGTTTGGTGAACAGTTAATTTCACGTTTCGGGCCGGTCAATTGGCCGCCTAGATCGTGCGATTTGACACCATTAGATTATTTTTTGTGGGGGTATGCCAAGGCTAATGTGTATAGGGACAAGCCCGCTTCGATTGACGCACTGGAAGCCAACATCCATGCATTCATTCGTGAGATACCGGCCGATATGTGTGAAAGAGTATGCCAAAATTGGACTCAGCGGATGGGCTACCTGAGACGCAGCCGCGGTCAACATTTGCATGAAATTGTCTTTAAACATTAAATTGCAAGGTTCAAACTATCGATTCAAATAAATATTTCATTCATTTTTTCGAATTTTTTGTGTTTTTTTTTTTAAAAAAAGTTCTAAACCTCTTAAAAAATCACCCGGTAGTTGCCAATGGTTGAAAAGAGATCCTAGTCGAAAAAAATAATCATTATTCAAAAGCAAAAAGCTTTTAACGGATTACAAAGTGTTATTATTGTGGTACATTTACTCTACATATATGACAACATTGGTAGCAAAACGTTTCTCTTTTTGAATTAAAATGCATGATACCACCCCAATGTAGCCATTTGGCAACCACTGGTTAATCGCGTGTTACTGCGACGTGTCATTAAATTTTGTTTTATATTTTACAAAATTCATCTTAAAACATTATTATTTCCACAAAAATATAATTTTTTTTTGTATCAGCACTTATATTTACGTTCAAATCCGCGACCGAAATTCACGTTCCGACAACTCAACACAAGAAGTCGACTTCCACGAGCAAAATGTCAAAATACATCGTTACCAGATAAGAAATACAAAATTATTTCCAATAAACTGGAAGAAAATGATCCTGCCAGATTAAAATACATAAGTTATTTTAATTTTTATTTCTTTTGTAATAGTTATTTATAAAAATGTATGCGGTAGCCAAATGGCTACCCTGGGAGGGAAAGGGTTAAAAGGCAACGAGTCTTGGTTTACGCAGAGTCTAAGGTTTCAGCACTAGTCGTTCTTGGAGGTGGAAGTGGAGCAGAGGCTGAGGTACTCTACCGTTCTGTTGCAAGGTCAGCTCAATTTTATTCCTTAATTTTACCCTATCCTACGTTAAAACTTCAGACCCGTCAGTCAAAAAAAAACAACAACTTATTAACTTTCCACTTTGCACTCATTAAATTAAATTGTTTGGCAAAGTAAAAAGTGTTTCTGTTCCACAATATTTTGCAAATTCTTTGCGTTCTCCTGCAAAGTGAGTGTGCAAATGCAAAGTGTTCTACAAAGCATTTAATCGTCTTTGCAATTTGATATGTCGGCTGGAGCTCCTGGAGGTTGAAGTTAACTATAGAAACCTTCAATGCCTGCAATTGGAGAGGGAGCTACAACTTCTAGCCTCTGCCATAACTCGGGGAAATTGCAGGTTTTAATTTTTTATGTATTATTAGTTTGATTCATTATTATTTTATATATTACTATTTTCCTATTTATTATTAATAGTTGTTAAATTTTTTTATTTCTAAAAAAAACAATAAGTATTATTACTCTTTTATTAAAGGGTGATCCATTTCGAGGTTCCCTACTTTTTTAAAGAAAAAAAAACACAGAAAATTCAAATTTAATGGAGAATGTTTATTAGCATTTGAAAGAATATTCTTTGGCATTTATTTTTTGAAATATTAATTATTTATGTCTATCAAATGTTGGCCGTTGCTACGTCGCAGATGGTCCATCCGTTGAGTCCAATTTTCTATCACTCGTTGGAGTATTTCGACTGATAACTGGCGAAAGACACGCGTGATGTTTTCCTCCAAGGCCTGAATCGAAGCGGGTTTGTCGGCAAAAGCTTTTGACTTTACATATCCCCACAGGAAAAAGTCTAACGGTGTGATATCACACGATCTTGGTGGCCAATCGACCGGCCCAAAACGTGAAATTATGTGCTCACCGAAATGTTCTCTCAATAAGTCCATTGATTGATGCGATGTGTGGGAAGTGGCGCCGTCTTGCTGAAACCAAATGTCGCCGAGATCACGAGCTTCAATTTCAGGCATCAAATAATCGGTTATCATGGCACGATAACGGTCGCCATTGACGGTTACCGGCCCACAAACCACACCAAACCGTTGTTTTTTCTGGATGAAGTGGCAGTTCTTCAATCTCTTCAGGTTGCTCTTCGTCCCAAATGCGGCAATTTTGTTTGTTTACATACCCATTGAGCCAGAAATGGGCCTCATCGCTAAACAAAATTTGCCTCGAAAACGTCGGATCTTCTTGGAACTAGGAACAGGAGCCCATAGAGCGAAGCGATGTCGCTTGGGAAGGTCGAGCGGCTTCAGTTGTTGCACAAGCTGTATTTTGTACGCTTTCAATTTAAGATCTTGACGTAAAATGCGCCAAGTCGTTCCATACGTCAGTTCAAGTTGCTGCGAACGGCGCCGGTCGAATATTATCCAATAATGAATGCTGGGTCTCAAAATGGGTGATGGTGTTGCGAATAGTACGCTCAGTAGGCCGATTATGTTGACCATAAGTTGAGCGAAGTGCACGAAACACATTCCTCACCGAACGTGAATTTTCATAATAAAGTTGAACAATTTGTAAACGTTGTTCACGCGTAAGTCTTTCCATTATGAAATGCCAAACAATACTAAGCAAAAATAACATGACAGCATGACAAGACTCACACGTGATCTGTCAAAAAAGGCTATTGAAAAAAGTATCTCTTCTTGGATCACCCGTTATTTATTCTCTGAGATTTTAATCTCAAACCGAAAAAATGCCACCAAAGGATACAACGCTTTTGCAGTGGAAAAAGGTCATCGCCAAAATAACAATTTTATTTCAAAACAATTCTATAATAGTTTACATTAGAGAAATCATTGCAGCGGGGAAGTAAGCCTTTCTATTCCACTCGCATGATCCTTATTATTAAGGGCATAATTTTCTTCTTCATCCAATTCCTAGTCAGTGTCTTCAGTGGGTTGCATGTTTTCACTACTCCTTCCGTTGCAGCAGGTACTATTGTGTAAGATAGCACAACAAACAATAACTACCTTACCTGCAAACTCAGGTAATAATCTTTCTTTAAGAATGCCAAAACTGTTTTCAATTATGCGCCGTTTTTTTTTTTGGGGCAACGATTGAAAGCCTCTTCAGCAGGGTTATTGGGATTTGGTCGTAATGCTGATAACAACGTCGACAACTCTATGTATCGTTCTCCAAACTGTTGATTTTGCAACACCATGCATGACAAAGCGTGATTGTCATGATTGAATTTGTCTCCAATTTTAACGATTAAAACGAAAGCAGTCTTTAAAATTAAAGTTTTGTAGTCCCGAAAAATTAATTCGGTGTCTACAAATTCTTGTTATAATCGTGTTTTCACTACCGTCGACCAAAAACTCACGTCTTAACATTTTTAAAGCTTCAATAGTTATAACAATATATGAATTTGTAAAGCGATCATTGACCCTGCAAACTTCTGAGAACCTTTGAGAGTTTGCAAATTACATTTTCAATTTCAAATTATCACATGGCAAATTTTATAGTTTTGAGGAACAAAAAGTTTTGCAGGATTGACGAAAAATTTTATAAGTGCAAAGTTAAAAGTTGGTAAGTTGTTTTGTGGAATAGGGCCCAGGACTAAGACTAAGACTATTTAGCAATGTCAACGTCAGTCCGTCAGTTCGCCCATATCAACTTTTGAGGCTTTAAATGTATGCTTTATGCTAGGAAGCAGAAATTTATAACATATACTCCCTAGGGTCCCGAAATGTTAAGGTGTTAAAATTTAGTAAATACTTCCATGTTCCCAATTTGGAAAAAACAGTTTAAAAGATGTAGTTGAAGAGATAAAAGGTTAGAATCTTATCAAAATATGTAGACAGTGAAGTCCTTCATAAGTTTGCAATACAAAGTTCTTGCCAACGCCCACTTGTCGGAGGGTTTATTTTATGTATGTATTTCATAGAATGCAGTAAACTGCTATCCATCAAGTTCTTCGGGGTACAAGCGGACTGTAGCCTTTTCTTAAGTTTTTTTATAATTTTTATTGAACCTTCTCTGCACGAGAAGAAGAAAGATCACTAGTCTGATGTGACTTCATGGTGTCACTATTCCTGTCTCCGATGAAGTCAAATATTTAGAAGTAATCCTCAACGGAAAACTTCTATGGTCCAAACATGTTGAATCGAAAACCGAAAAAGCAATGTCAACTTTCTAGCAGTGTAGATACACTTTTGGCTAAACATTATTGTTTATCCCAGAAAATGGTCAGTTGGATCTATAAGTCCATGATGAGACTAGCGCAATGAAACTCATGTCGCAGGCAAAAGCTGGGAAAACTAAGTCTATCAAAATTAAAGTCTGCACGGTAGTACAATGGATCGTTAGTTGTGTCAAAACAGAATTTATGCTATTTTGAATACTTGTAGATTCCAGCATTTCTTCATGCCTTAAAGTCGCATAGTGGCGAGCCATAGTTCAGGGCTCATGGGTGTCAGACTGACTTTTGTATATTTATGATTGATTGACGAAACCATTAAGATCTTTGCGACATCGTTTCACATTAATCAAAATGCTGATATCATCACGAGGTATTGCCGACATTGAGGCTAATTTGGCTTCAATTCTGCCTTGAAGAGACTTCTGTGATCAGAGAGTCGAAATATAATATTTAGCTATAGGGTTTCGATAAAAAACACCAACTTCAACGCCTGCGTAGATTTATGGGGCGTTTGAGTAGATTTTAAATTAAGTTCATTTCTTTCAAAACCTACTGGATCTACTGGAAGGAAGAGAATGGTCCGTGTAATTCAAAGGACACTGCTGAACACAAGTAACTATTTAAAATATTAACATTCCCTGTTGAATCCGCGTTCCGGATGTTTGCCGTAGATTCTTACATAAATAGGTTCAAACAAATGTAGCAGGTCTAGAATGATCTAGAAAGAAGAAATGAACGCTACGTCATCTGCGGAGGTAACTACTTTCACAGCACTGTATTACAAGCATAACAAGTATCTCGTTAGCACTATTCACTATTCACAGACGATGGAAAAGCCCTTTTTGTGGTGTTCCTGTTCCTCTAGATGCGGTTACCTGAGAGATGTGTATTTTCTGCCTTCGCAATTCTTTTGCTATTGTTAAGGTTAATCAGAACAGGATAAACATTGATCTTTTTGAATTAATTTGAGCCTATATTTTTGCTCGTGTAGAGATAAGAGACTAATGATATCATGTAGGGCGGTTTATAGTCCCGCACTTTTAATACAAGTATGTTGTCCCGCTCATGAGCTGAGCTTATTACGATTCATTCTCGATTGTATGTGCGAAGATTCCCAACTGCTCTTGGCGATTGCTTACTCTTGAAGGCGGATTGTATGTCAGACATTCACCAGAAGGTAGCAAAACTATTTTGGGTGGTACTGGGCTAAATTTAAACTGTATGGCATATTATTCCGATATTAGAAATAAGCGTTACATGGAAGCAAATTGAAAGAGTGACATCCCAAGAGTCACACAAAGCCACAACACACACTATCTCTCTCTCTCTCTTTTACATACTTCTCATCTGTCTCACCTTCTAATCGTATCTAATTTCTAAGGATAGATATCGGTATGGCTGAAAAGCATTGGGGAACCACAAGTAGGAATGAAGGCATCCAGGAGGCCACAACGCCATGATGGAAAAGATACTGCTTTGCTTGGCAGACCCCAGCCCCCCGAAGTAAATAAAAGAGTCGAGCTGGAGTAGGGGCAACTTACTGTCGATTGCAAATGTCCGGGCGCAGTTATTGAAAAGTCCAGTCAGTCCATCAGACAGCCACGCCATACGTATAAGTGGTTGTCTGATTATGCATAGCCGGTTAGTACTGTTGTAAGGTTGAAGGCGTCATATTTGTTCCACGATAACTTTTTTGCCAGAGAAATTTGCTACTGTAGCTTTGTTTTAGCCCCTCTTACACATAAGGCTTCCAAATTAAGTTTTTATGTTGAATAAGGGCCAGTTGTAGCTTTGTTGGCAAAGATTAAGCTTTTGACGTTACAATACGAAGGGTCACCATGTGGAATCTTACATTTCCTTAAAAATAAATAACTTTGCGGGGGCCAACAAACCAGACCACACCGAGCTTCGTATTTTTATAAGCATCAGCTTGCCGAGGGCGTATTAAAGGAGTCCTTTTAAAGCGCTGAGGTGCTTTCCTGAAACAGCAGTAGCAACATCCTGCACACATGCGATGACTTACCAGCTCTTCGTTTGGTGTTTCTTTATTGATAGGTTTTAGAGTAAATAACCAGCCAGTTTTTAGTTGACTTGTTAGTAACAACAAACAAATAGTGATTTCAATTTATCCCATCTAGAAGTAATATTTCCTGGTAATAGAAACAGTAAAAAGAAGACAAACCAATCTTCGTCATTGAACTCAATTTCATTAAATTAAGACGAAAATAGCGCACATATTATCTACATTCAAACCCGGTAATCTGGGATTATCGATTTCATCTAGGATTCATTTCGCTTGCTTTTACCAACACAAGCAAAGTAACGAATTTTCCTAAATAAATTTTCTGCAATTTCATTCATCCATCGGAGCCATTATTCCGTCTTTCATCTCAAATGGCTTTCAATTACTTTACGCAACTTGGTTCCGCCCTCGCTTCAGCCCTGCAGCCTGTGTGAAACTATATTTTATGCAGAAAACCCTAAAAGACGAATCCATTCGTTGTAATAAAACCTAAGTATCCTTGTCAATATATATTCTATAACATATCGATTACAATCAAGAAACTGCACAGTCGTTCAACGCTACGACTCCTGAGCAGAATCTGCTGCTTCCTGTTTTTGTTGTAGAACGACCGACGCGACGCCACGATGAATAGCAGAAGGTAGAAGGGAAAAGGGATTTCTACATATCGATGTGATTTATTATGATATTCCAGCACCGACATACGATATCATCTATTAGTTGTCGAAACATAGTAATCTATTAATCAGTCATCGAAATCTGTGCCATTTTGCAGTGATGCAATCCTTGAAGTGTCGATGTAGGTATAGGTAGCTTTCGATTTATATTTATGGGTTTCGCTCTCTTTTCTCATTAGGCTAGGTGCGAGCACAAAAACGAATACGAGTGCGTGGAAGGTAATAGCATCATCATCAGCATCAAAGTCATTGTCATAATTGTCCTTTAGGGAAATTTGAATTTATTACTTTCACCTAAGCTTTGTTGACGCTTTAAATAGTTTAAGGATGGATCATTGCGTATGTGATTTTTGATGATTTTCCATGAGAGGGAGAGGGAGAGGGAGACTGACACGAACCAAATCCTGTGGGAGTGAAAGTTGTAATGATTTACAACCACCTCATGGTTGGCTCTTATACTGTTCGAATAGTTTGAAAATGGTTTCTGTGTGGGAGAAATGGCAGCGTGAAGATGGTGAAGATGCCACAAATTTAAGATAACACAACGTTGGGAGGAGTAGAGAATCCATTTGGGGATAAGAGCAGAAACATGCCACTCATCCCCATTTAAGTGTAGACGTTGTTGTCACAACCACCACAACCACCACCGCCACCCCAATGATTGTTCGAATCATGGCTGTTTGTTCTAGTTTTTTGTATGTCACTTTATGACACACATACGTATCTCCTCGGGTGGCAAAAAGTGAAACACAGCCATGAGGACCGTTCATGGAATGAGAAAGGCTTCTTAAATTGTCCTGATTCGTTTATTGTGAAGTTGTGATTGACAGTAAGACATGAAAATACCACACCCTGTCGTTGGTGTATACTACAATTGTTTCCTTTCACACAAGAAGGACTCATCGCATATTGGATACACTTTGGAGACACACATATCTTTTTGCGGTCATGTTTCATGCTCAACATTGTGAGGTTTGTTATTTTTGACGGGCACAACTTTTTTCTGTGTCTTTGGATGGCGGAAGACTTACTGTCTAAATGGCACGCACTATTGGAAAACAGAGGTTTTTCTGTTACAATATAACAGAGTAGCAAGGATAATCTATTTCTGCGCTTTAATTGTTGCAAATAAAATTAGTAAGGAACTCGAAACATTTCTGCAGTTGTCATTTTCAGGGGATTTTGGTACTTCACTATAGTAAGTTTGATTCAAATATCTATGAGCTATTTCTGCGCTTTAATTGTTGCAACTGACCCAGCAAAGCCTTCGACAAAATCTCTCGCCTTCTTCTCCTTTTCAAATGTTTTAGAAATAGCTTCAATACTACTTACCTAGAATGCTACGATCTATGCTCAGACCACTCAGCAGTCACCCTGAAAATGGGTGGAAGTGTAGCAACAAATGTAGGACCGCCCAGGTTAAGTAGTAACAAAACCAACTGGGACGTTTTCCGAAAAGAGTGCAAAGAAAGTGTCGCTTTAAATGTGCCACTAAAGACACCTCTCGAAATAGAAGATGAAGTTGACAGTCTTGTGGAGGCCATTCAGAAGAACGACTCCCTTCCGGAAGATAGCTACACGGAACAATAAAGTCAAGTACATGCCCGAAATAGAAGACCTCATACGAGAAAAGAGGAGAGCGCGTAAGAGATGGCAACAATCCCGCGCACCCCCTGATAAAACTTATCTGAACCATCTTTGCAACAAACTTAAAAATTAACAACAGGATCTAAGAAATTTCGAGACTTCAACTTACCTAGAAGGCTTGACTGCTGAAAAGAGCTCAAACTACTCACTTTAGAAAGCCTTGAAGTCCATAAGGATACCAAAAATGCACTCGCCTCCAATAAGAAAAGATAACGGCGAATGGGCAAAAAGAGACAAAGAGAAAGCGGATTTATTTGCCGAGCATCTATAAGAAACATTCAGGCCGTTCGATGGACGACCTTTAAACGGAGAACCGAATGCTCATACGCGATCCGACAACTATAAAGTAAAAGCCGTTTCTCTGTCCGAGCTTCGAATGACAATAAGAAAGTTGAAATATAACAAAGCTCCAGGATACGATCTAATCACTGGCGAAGTTCTGAGGGAGCTACCGAAAAGACCACTAGTTAAGCTGCTGTACATTATAAATGCTTCTCTGACAAGACAATGGAAAGAAGCCGAAGTCATTATGGTTCCGGAACCGGGGAAAAGTACAAATGTTACGAAATCATATAGACCTATTTCGCTACTGCCGATAATATCTAAGGTTTTCGAGAAACTTCTGCTAAAACGATTACAATCAGTAATTGAAGAAAGACACTTGATACCAGATCATCAATTTGGCTTCCGGGTCAAACATTCCACAATCGATCAGGTGTATCGAATAACAAATGAAATTGAAAAAGCCCTAGAATGCAAAAAGATATGTTCTAGCGCTTTTCTCGACGTATCGCAAGCCTTCGACAAGGTATGGCATGAAGGCCTAATGTACAAGCTAAGGACAATCCTACCGGAAAAATTATACAAAATTTTGAAATCCTACCTTGAAAACAGACTCTTTCGTCTAACACGAGACTGAATTCTCAGAATTCAAGGAAATTCACGCCGGTATTCCGCAAGGAAGCGTTCTCGGCCCAATATTATTCCTGCTCTACACAAGAGATATACCACAGATGAAGGGACCATCCTAGCAACGTTCGCAGACAATGGATGAGTCAGTCGAATCATCAACTGGAAAACTCCAACGGGCTCTTAATAAAGTATGCGAGTGGACAAAGACCTGGCGAATTGCCCTTAACGAGACCAAGTCGACCCATGTCAATTTCACGTACAAAAGAATAAACAACTTACCTGTCTTTATTAACTCGGCACAAATACCATACGCAAACGAGGCGAAGTATCTAGAAATGACCCTAGACGCAAAACTTAAATGGAAGGCACACGTTAAGAAAAAGCGCGACGAGCTCGCAAACAGACTTAGTTAGAGGAATGTATTGGCTACTCGGAAGATATTCGAAGACAAGCGTATACAACAAACTGCTCCTTTATAAGGAAGTGTTAAAAACCTTCTTGGACATACGGTATACATCTTTGGGGTTGTACCAAACCAAGCAATATGGCTATAATACAAACATTCCAAAACAAAACGCTAAGAGCAATCGTGAATGCTCCATGGTAAGGAATAAGGAATAGTGATATTCACAGAGATCTAGGAATTGCTACCGTGAGTAACGAAGTAACAAATTTTACTCGCAAACTTCGTACTCGCATTCATGGTCACTGCAATAATGAAATAATTCGTATCCTGGACGTGACATACCTTGAGCGCCGACTACAAAGAACAAGACCGTTCGAGCTAGCGCCATGTAATGACGGTATTAGTAGGTGTGTTCGCTGGAAAGCTACCTACCAAACGCGATTAACACTACCGAACTTGTTAGGTAACTTAGTCGTAGTCATCACTAAAATGAAAAAATTAGAGGAACAAATTTCTTACTACTATAAGCGCGCGCGACCGGATCTCATAGTGCCTCTCTGAGGGGTGAGGTTTAGCCCGTAGGCAGACTAGATATATCTTAATCGGGCATATACAATGGTACGGGCCATTGCTATCTGCTGAAGATTACTCACCTCCAGGCGCAACCAAAAAAAAAAACAAACTTACCTAGATATCTATCTAGATTAAACGTCGGGAGAGCCTATGGGGCTCTGGCACTGCGGCTCCTAATGGGACCTATTGTGCCTTCCCTGGAGGGGTCCTAGAGCTATGGTTTCACTCGGGAGGAAGTCAGGAAGACAATTATTTTCTCTGGGTGTAAGGTAGCAAGGTTTGTTGGTGAGATGATTTCCTCACCAAGAATGTTCTTCCGGAGATGAAAGAGAGCCGGAAAATCCACAAGTACGTGAAGAGAGGAATCGTCACTCTCCAAACAAAGTCTACATGTAGGGTCCGGTAAGAGGCCAATGCGGTGAAGGTGTTTTTTTCAGGAAACAATGCTCACTGTCAGGATTTTTAGACTATTCCTGTCCAGGTTGAGATTTCCTGCGGTGAAATTTGGGGAAGAATTGTTTGGTACCGTTTTGACCAGTTGATTTAAGCCAGACTTCATTGGATTGGATAAGGGATAGGCTTTTAACGTAGTTTCTGAAGTAATTTTAGCTAACACCACAAAACGGTTAAGGGCCGACAAGTGGTGTCGTTGCGCCGACTTTAGCCAGTGAGTCAGCCGCTTCGTTACCAGAAAAAACCCCTGTGGGCTGGGATCCAGTAAAGAATGGCTAAGTTTTTCGTAGCAAGTTCATAGATAACCATGAAGGTTTCCAGTACAAGCTTTGATTTAATGACAGATGAATCAAAAGCTTTGATGGCTGCTTGGCTATCTGAAAAGATAAATATACTTTTACCTCGTGTGCTAGGACTTTAGTTAATTCTAGCGCATTGGTTAATGGCAAAGACTTTTGCTTGGAATATGTTTCCACAAATTGGAAATCCGTACCGTATGCCAGGATCCGACCGTATACCAGACAAGATCATGTTGTGATGGTTTAGGCTTATACTTTTCCCAGTCCTCGCTTGGAGGGACGACTAGATACTTACCTAACTGATCGTTATTTAGATTATCTGAATTGTTACAAAGCAATAACCTCGGCTAAGGACAGATACAAAATGAAAAATGGGCAACGACTTTCAAATCAGCACGTAGAATCTATGGAACCTGTCCTCAATTCTTTGAAGCCAGCATCAAGTGTTGATTTACAAGGAAACCTGAGGATATTGCGAAACAAAGACTGCTTAGCAGTGACGAAGACATAAATTACACTATCATGCCATTCAACATTGACAATAAAACCAAAGTCACTTAATTTTAGTCGGGAGGCCGAAATTCTTAGCTTTCATCGTCTATGTTAAATCGATTACTCTATGCTAAATACGTGAACTGAAGTCGAACAAGGCTGATATTTGCACTATTTAAAGCAGCAAGAGATGACTTAAGCCGCGATCAGACGGTCATCCAAACTTGTCATCCAGATGACATCCTAACGTCACTGTGACGTAGAATTTGTACTGGATGACAACTTAGTGGTCTAGACGTCATAGAGTCTTCCGGTTGACTTCTGGATGACCGTTTGATCGCACCGTTAGTAGTTGGCATACATAAACTCATTTCCAAGATTGCACGGATTGCTGGAACTCTAGCATCCCATTCACAAGAAAGAAGACCTTTCTTAGCTCCTTCAACTGTAGAGGCATCAGTCTCCTAAGCATTGAGTACCCTTAGCAAGCGCCAAATACCAATTGTCAATGATTTGGTTGGTCCCTATCAGTGCGATTTCATGCCCTGTAAGTCCACAATGGAACAAATATTCACATTACTACAGATCCTGAAGCAAACCAAATTCAAACCCACCACCTTTTTACATAAATTAAAGTCGCATATGACAGCATCTATAGAGACTAGCTATACAGAGCCATGTCTAGTTTTGGCGTCCTTGCCAAACTCGTCCGATGGTGCAGAATAAGTATGAGGCGTAAACGAACCTTACAGGACTTAAAGCAAAGCTTTTTCAACCAATGTGTGTGCGAAGATATATTTTTTGACTAGAATGGAAGGCACCTACAGTTTAATGCCGATTCGGATAACAAGTTTCTTTTAAAAGAAGCTTCTCATGACTGTTCTAACTCTTCGATGTTTGTCAGACTATCGCAAGAGGTTGGGTAGCGAATGAAAAACGTTTAAGATGGTATTTAAATCAGCTACCCCTCGTTTACACTTAACCACTAACCCATCGCACTCACATCTGTTTCTGCGAAAATCAAACGAAAATTAACGCTTGCCTATTGTTGTCTGTCTTTGGGTTGAGAAGGCAAAAATGTAGCAAGCACGTCATCCGAATAACTAAGGAAACTTTATTGTAGTCCTTTATAATCCCAGTCCTTCTCTATCGATCTGAAGAAGCATGGACTCTTTCCATAGCACATAAAGTCGTCGAGAGAAAAAGTAGTCGTAAGATATTTTGTCCCGTTTGCGTTGACTGGTTCTGCACATTTGCCGGTTGAGATGACTGAATTTTAGTCCGTGGAATTTTTGCTTCGAGAAATGCCTCGCCTTAGGTGGTGTGTACAAGTGTTAGGGGACTTCAACCAACTTGAAGTCCGTAATTGAAGACAGGTAGCCAAAGACCAATCTAATTGTAGAGGATTCTCGGTTGAAGTGTAGGTCAGCATCATCAGGGCTCATAAGAAGAAGAAGATAACACTTTCGAGGAACTTTTCTTACACTAGAAGAATCAATATCGGTCTATAGTTGCTGAGCTGTCTTTTAACTCCGGCTTTGCATACCAACGGTGTAACCATCAAAGCTGTTTTCAAAATGTACGAAATCAGGCTTAGGGTATAACCTCGTCAAATACGTCGCGTGCGCTCCATCGTAGTTTGGCGCTGAGTGCAGTAGAAAAATATGATTTCTTAGGGAAGGTCGTCACACTGGTCACCTCCATAAACGAGGGCTTTGACTGAGTCGACGTCAAAAGTACATAGACCACATAATTTGGGTTCACGCATTCCAAAATTGACAGAATCATATTTTATTGCTTGAAATATTGAAAGTCCTTTGAGTAATTAAATTTTTGGCATTTAACGCTCCTAAGTAGTACCATCATCGCTAAATGTGTTCTCGTAGTGACAGAAGTTCCACAGACACTCGCTATCCCCAAATACGTTGACGTCAGAATTTCATTCGATAGATAGGAAGATATGCGATCAAATATGTCAAGGTGTCTTCGAATATTAGCCATTCGAATTCCATCAATTCCACATGAATCACTTAATCTTCTTCTTGCATCGCATGTGCGGATCCATAAAACAATACTCGGTTTTCAATTAAACCCGCTCAAGTTCGAAGTTCGATATGAATGCCAAATTGCTCGGAAAGTAAACCATTTACCTATATCCCTTGCCGATAATATCAATAATTGCAGTTAATGGGTGTCCATGGTAACGCACTCAATTGCGTGCGTCCAAAACTCCATAGATCCGGTACTAAACTTACATCTTCCAATTTTTAAATAAATAATTGAGTGAATTTCTCTCACCTCCATTCCACACCATTTTCATATTAATTTTGTAAAATTGGTAGATCTAATTCGAATACACACCGCAGAGCTGTTCCAGCAGCAAATCAATAAACCACCATCGTAGACTCGTGGTCTAATGGGTCCCTCAACACTTCACACGTATTTTATTGCTCCCAAGAGAGAGTGAGTGAGAGAAAGGAAGAAACCAAAATTACCATGTCTAGCATATCGTGATTAAATTAATTAAATTTTAATATTATCCGAAATGCGAAAACAATCTTCATAGTCTCTAGGACAATGTCCTTGTGCAGGAAGCAATCGGAATGTATTCACACACACACACAAACACGTACACCTCCTGATGATGGTATGTTGGTTTGTGGCCAATCCAAATGCATTTATTGATCAATGCGGTACTTGGCTACAGTCCCAGTGTGCCATTTAGCAGTTTGCCGAGACCCAAAGAACCTACTTTCAAAGATAATAATCATAGTGCAACTTCGCAGCCTATATCACAGCACTTAGCACTATTCCTCTTTGCGGCGGGCAATAGGCGATGGACTCTTCAAATTGGGAAGGGAGATACAAATGCAAAATAGGTGAAGATATTCGTGTTTTGAATGCTGACCGAAAAATCCATTATCGTCATCCATCATCCAGGATAGGTAGTTTCGTGGCAAATCAATGAAAAGAAACTTTAGCATTGGAAGGAAATTCAATTCGAACGCTTAAGTCTAGGGTGACTAAATTGGTATGGGAAATTTAATTTATGACAAAATGAACCATAAATGCAATTCGGCCAGAGTTTTGTTTTGGATTTCTGCGAAAAGTAATTGGTTTGCGAAGTGAGTTTTAAAATTTTTACTGAAAATGAAACGAAATCGGTTTGGAAATTTTAAAATTTCTCTATCGAAATATAAACAACTTGGAATAGGTGTAATGGATAAAGAATCAATCTGCCTAGCTATAAGTACGCATATATCTGCACTAAGTCCAGTCATATTTCTAAAGGAGCAAGAAGAAACCAAAGATATTAACAGATAACAGAGCTGCTTCCCTATCTTAGGAAACATCTCAATTAACCAACTTCATAAATCCCTTGTCAAAGACATAGTTGTTCCTCTCAACTTACAGGATCCGACTCAATCTCAAGTACCCTAGTGAATATTCAACTCCAAACTGAATTGCATAACCAGTCTTATTATAAAGGTTTCGATAACATTCACTCCTCAACTAGGCTTAAGCACTAATTTTTCCCAAATAAGGCCACACTAAATGGATTGTGAGTATCTTTGTGATGAAGCAATACAGGGTTTTCGCATATCAATCTGGTAAATTTACAATAACGGCCCTACGTCATCTAGTAAAGAAGATAGAAGGCTCGCTAGATTCCAAAGAATTCGCACTCTGTTCCTTTCTAGACGAGACTGGGGCCTTCGGCAATACGTCGTACTCCTCCATTAAAAGAGCCGCCAAAAATAAAGGAATAGACAAACAAACCATAAGTTGGGTACAATCAATGTCTGCCCAACTTGTCCCGACATCCATCATTATAAAAGCTTTTAAAGGTTGTCCCCACGGGAGTGTTATGTCCCCCCTGCTCTGGTCAATCGTCATCGATGAACTCCTGGACGACCTGAACAACTCTGGGTTTAGCACACAGGGCTTTGCTGACGTCCTAGTTATCAATATAAGAGGCAAACATGGTCCCAACATTTCTGGGCTAATGCAAACTGCCTTAATAAAAGTATGGAACTGGTGACAAGACAAAGGCCTAACCGTTAACCCCTCAAAAACAACAATTGTTCCCTTCACCCGAAAAAGGAATCACATCCTGCCAACCTTATCAGTAAACAACACTGTAGGGGACAGGTCTAAAAAAAAAAAAAAAATTACAATTTAAAGCCTTACTTCTGTAATTTCAAAAGTTTACAAGAGATAATTTGAATTATAAAATAACGAGTCAAATTTTGATCTAGTACGTTCACCCACTAGTACATCTCCGTAAAATACGAACACCTCCTCGACATATCGACGAATACCAACCGCAGAAACAAAAAAATAATTTAATAAAAGGAAATGCGTACCTGATTAAATGAATTCACCAAAGCGCGACGAAACACTTTGTGGGGATTTCTTGTGCTTTTTGGAAGTCGCCAAAAGGGGTCGGTGGACGTAAAATAAGCAGTGGAGATATATGTATATATAAAATTCATTTCTTTCACGTGAACGCGGGAGTGAAAAGTTTTTGATATATAGTTATATTCTGCAATGACAGAAAAAGAAAAACCATCGTAAGGAATTTACTACGCAACAGGCACAAGCTGCCTTGCGAGTCCAAAAATCCTGTCCACAAATTTGAAGAGCATCAAGTTTCTAAAGCCGGGGTAAGTTATTGAATTCACCGTCAGTTTGTAGCCATGGATTTCAATTGCTTTACGGTCCTTAGTCAAGGTCCTGATGCGCCTTATTACCACCCTGGCCCGGAAATTTAAAAAAAAAAAATATAAAATACAAAAATCAATCAATTCAGTTCAAGCATTTTTTTTAAATACGTCACACCACCACGTGTGGACATAACCGCAACACTGCGTGAGCGATTTATTCCACTGCTTCAGCGGAATCGCATCAAAAAATCCGCCTTTGCCTAGACATTGAGTGGGGCATTGGCCATGGTGTCTCTATTCCTAGCTTTAGGATAGTTGACGGAGGGAGGGCCACACTCAGGGAACTACTTCCACCTTTAAGTTCCCGATTTTATTTTTGGTGTGTTGTTTAATGGTTGATTTAACCACGTGATACGTTTGTGTCTAACCCCCATTCAGGGAATTGAATTTCACCTTCAGGTTCCCGGCTTTGTTAACTGCATCTGCAGTCTAGCAGAGTTATCCACGTATCCCGTTTTCATTAACGTTATATATTTGATTTATTTAATTTAGGACATGTAAATATGTACGGTGGTTTAGCGGTAATCGCAAGATCTCCCCCAATCCGGCGAGCTGAGTCCGCGCAATATACAAGCATGTCCGCGCGATTACCGACTGAACACCCTTCAAGCCACTCGAAGATAACTCGATGAATCCGGTGGTGTTAAAGTAACTTCGGGGTTATTTTCGCCTACCCCAGTGATGAGTTTTCTCTTATCACATGACTTCTTGTACTGAGCCAGAGGCCCAGCTTCTATCATGCAAGTGCGAATTGGTTTGAAGGTTACAGCTAGAAACCGTTACACAGGTAGCGCTCAACAACCATATATCTGTATATAATCAAGTGCGCTTACGTGTAACTGTCTAGTGTCGTCACACAAAATGGCGAGCTCCGTTACAACACCCCTATACCATTCTCAAAGGAAGTAAAATATCTCGGTATGATCCTTGATTATAAACTTACTTAGAACGCACCCTAAATAAAGCGACTACTATTTTATGGGCATGGGGTCTACGTCTAGAAATTATACATTTAACCTACCAAACCATAGTCATACCAATTATTACTTATTCAGCTTTAGTGTGGTGGAAAAAGGTAAACAAAATATCTGCCCAGAAAGCACTTCAAAGAATACTTGACAACCCACCGCTACATGCACGAATTAAGAAGTGCGCCGCATCAAGCGCAATAAAACTTCACTTCGCGAAAAAATTGAAACAAGGCGATCTTACAGGACATTTAAGTATTTTAAACACCTCAAAAATCATACACAGCCCCACGATTCAAGTCACGGACCTCATGCTCACAAAAGTAAACTTTCATCGACAATTCCATATCACCATACCCGACCGCTCGGTCTGGGAAACTGGAGGCCCTAGGCTAAACAGATCCCACTCAGTCTGGTACACAGATGGATCAAAATGTACACGGGTGTAGGAGCAGGCATCAGCGGACACAACTGCAAAATGTCAGTTCTCCTAGGACACACAACATCAATCTTCTATACGCAAGAGAATGCTTAAGGAGAAATCTCAGAAGAACGGACATTTACATCCTCTCAGACAGCCAAGCAGCACTTAAAGCTCTTAACTTCACAAGTTCAACTCTCAACTTGTTTGGAACTGTCTAACCATCCTAAAACAACTCACTTTCCACAACAGAGTGACTCTTTCTTGGGTCCCAGGACACGATGATGAAGAGGCCGATGAGCTAGCACGAAAAGGCTCTTCGACCCCCTTCATCAGCCCAGAGCCCTTCTGTAGGCTACCCACCAGAAATATAAAAGTTGAACTCAATACTTGGGAACACCAAATACGTACATCCCATTGGCACTCTATCCAAGGATTACGCCACGCTAAAAAATTCATTGGCCTCGCCAACAAAAAACGAGCTCTTCAGATCCTCTCTATGAGCAAACTTGATGCTAAGATCGTAACTGACTTCCTAACTGGTCACTGCGCCTTAAACCATCGTCTCATGAAAATGGGTAAAAGCTCTATAGATGTGTGTCGACTCTGCCTAGAACAACCAGAAACGGCAAAACACATGCTTAGACATGCTTTTACTAGTCCACCACAACGAAAACCCTAGTTTTACGGCAAGTGTAGGCAAATTCTTGAAGCTAAACAGCAGGCATACAAAGCGGAGATTCGTCGAAGCTCTAGGATCACAGAAAAGGAGAAATGAGTACCGGCTTCTCAGAAGGAAAAAAAAATTGGAAAAGAGAGGTGCTACTGTAGAAATGATTTCTGTAAGTTTCACCAAAAGGTACCGAAAAAGGCTATCAAGGGAACATCGAAGTCGAATCGATGCTGAGGATCTTTCTCGTCCCGTCTGCATAGATTTCACTGTGATCGGAGAAGGGGATATAACTACGAAATGTGCGGGCTGTATAGCAAGATTGACTTCGCCAGAAGAGTTCAACGTTCAAGGTTTAACGTCTGAATGGACACCAATGCTCCATCATGGAATACCTTCGAGTCCACCCCTGAGTAAAGGAATTTCACGAGTTAGGTGGCAGTAACTTGGCGTGCGGAACTGGAGGCAGCCAGCTATATATCGAGGTCTACCGCGCACTGAACTAAACACAAAAAAGGAGCTATATCGGTTTGACGAACCAAATGGGTACAAAACTTTATATACCTGGCCCTGCTCTAGAATAAATTTTTAAGTTGGCGCAAGATCTAACGATTCTGTCTGATGGACAGACCAAACCAGTTCTACCGAATGTCTGTGGAACGTCTGCGGCATTTTTGCTATCAATAGCGATAAAACCCTGTCATCCGATGACATGTTGACGTCAGAAAACTTGTTTATTTCAGACGGGATGACTACTTTAGGATAAATTCTACGTCATAATGACGTCAGGATGTCATCCGGATGATAGGTTTGGATGACCGTCTGATCGCACCTTTATGCTTTAAATACTTTGAACCAGTTTCTGTTCTTAGTGTTTCAGTGAATTTGATAAGCTATCAACGGCCGGCCCCGAGAACTGGACGTTAAGGAGAAAGGAAAGTCAATTGAAGATGCAACCGCGAAATCTATAAGCAAACAAAAAATTTCGAACACATGAGCGCCGCCACATCTAGCAAATGGACAATAGTGTCCCGGGCCAAGAGGATCTTGGAATCCCAGCCTTTAGGTTTGAGACCAGGAGAAGATCTAAGCACTTTGTCTAAATAAGTGGGAGCACCAACGACTACATAATTGACATCTGTGCAAAGTTTTTAGTAGAATTCTTCCTTCCCAGCGACGAAGTACATTGTAAGCCGAAGAAATAAAACAAGGTCTCTCTCAGTAGGTATCTGCAACAGATTACATCACACATATATTGCTCACCTATTTGCTACCAAAAAGAATCTTTTCCACTTTCATATGATGTGCATAATTTATCCAAATAGCTGTCCCGTAAGTTGATCGAACATCATCAACTAACCTCTCTCAATCTTTTATAACAAAATTAACACACACCAAACGAATAGAACGCAAAGTCCCAACACGTGTTCGTTATTATAAATGTCCAACATTGTAGTTGCCAAGAAAAAAAAACTGTATATTTTGTATTCTCGTATCCTATCTGCTTATTATTCCCTAAGGCTCTTCTCAATTATCTCTCTCTCTCTCTCTCTCTCTCTAAATGCGAAGATGAAACTGAAATAATTTGACTATTTTATTGCCAAGGAAATTAAATTTCCTTCCCTATGCAAACATAACCGAGACTACAAGCCACAACCTTAAGTGCAAAGAGGCTAAAGATTTCCTTAAAAGTTTATCTTTTCATCAAAATCTATTTGAGTTCTTCTCTCTGTGTGTATCGTCTAAAGTCGCACAAAATGGTTCCCACAAGAATATTCTTCTGAAGATACTCTTTATTTACAAGAAACTTTCACAAACAGTCTCTGCGGAGAGCGCATAGCTATATTTCTTTTATAAAGTTTTTCCTCCACCGCACCTCTTTCTATTTGGCGATATTTGGTGGAGGAGCAGTCCTCATTGTGTTCTGAATTTGACGCAAGGATACTTTTTGACTTTGCATTTCTTGTTGTATGACGAGTATCTAAACCTTCAAAACTCCAACAGAAAAAAATGTCACATACCTACCTACAGACAAGTCAAATGAATGAATGCGAAATCCCTGGCAAAATACAAAATAGACTAGGTACAAGCAGAGCTTCACACTAAGCCGCACGTGTCGTTCGCTAGGTATATGTTGTATGTACGGCTGACGATATGCACAGAGACAACACAGTACTAAACTTGTTCCTCGTTTTGATACTCTTGTCACATCTTTGAATTCAATTTTAACTGGGAGGGTTTATTCATCTCGACAAGGGATCGCTCCCTACTACACCTTCGATGACAAATGAAATGTTATGAATTATTGTCATTGGGTATTTTATTGCCGCTGCAGCAAAGCATGGCTGTGGATTACTACAGTTACTTGATTTTTTTTTTGGTTCATTCGACAAAGATGATTGCTACTCGAACCCTTTTATGTCCAACACCCCTATTTTCAAAGTCAAGACGAGAACTGAATACCAGATTCGTGGTATTCGGAGGAATAGCATGGATTCTCATTACGAACTGGTACACGATATGAGCGGAGCGTACGTGCGCCCAGAAAGTGTAGGTATAGTGCAATTCGTTGCACCGGTTGCGCCCTTAGCACAATAAAATGAAATATTGCACGATAGCTGATGGCATGCGGCAATTATTCTTCACGTATGCTTTGCTTTTTTATATAAGAAACACAGAAACAGATTGCTGCGGAGTTTTTATTTCTTATTTGGGACGCAGACGGGATCTTTATTCTATTCAGGTTGCACCTGAGAGCGAAGCAATTTGTTGACCTCGATTCGAGTAGTTTTGTTGCATTCTTAGGTCTAAATGGAATCAGTTTAAGGATAAATTAAGAACTCATTGATCTCCTATACGTGTTTCTAAATTTCAACTTCGAACCATTTTCAACATCTTTGTGCAAGGAGAAACTCATGTGGAAGGACTTCCTACACAAAACAGTCACAGAAACAGCCTACACTCGCTGAGCAGTCCATTAGCGCGAAACTGTGTCAATGCCAAGCTTTTGACCTTCCCCAAACAATAAAATGTATTTTCATAACAAATTTCAATTGTTCTGCTCATAACTGGTGGCATTGTAGAGCAATGCGAGTTCATCACCGCAGATGAAAATAAAAATAATTGAGTGTGTGATTTTTGTAAAAAAAAAAACAAAGTCACCCTTTGAATTGTTGCAATCCTTTCGACGACCACAGTCATGCCACAGTCGGAGCAAGAATAAATTGCAGTCAGCCAATCATCCACCAAAGTATTAAAATGCGGACCCTTCGATGCATAATAAATTGAATTTGTGTGTGTGTGTTTTTTTTTTTGTAAAGTGTGACTTCGGGCATTCAGTTCAGACACGCAGTCATGTCAATTATACACTTCCATGAAGCATGCAGGAATTGATAATTGAATCAACTGAATTTGTGCACTGTGCCTGTCCGATCTATCCCAGCCAGGCTATGATCCAATTAATTCCAAAGGTATAAGTCATTTTCACACATTATGATTGAGTTAAAGTTAAATAAAAAAGATTTAATAGGAATCCCCCATTTTCCTCTGCACTGAGTTTCCGCCCGACCCAAATTTACTCGGAAACTGTAAAGCCTACAAAGCTGAAATTTGGAATACATGTAGTTCGTGGTTTTAGGCCGAAGGTGCAGGATTATATTTTTACTTTTTCTCAGTTTCAAGGTTGAGGTGATTTATAAGAACTTAAAGCTTACAGCGCAATCTATATTGGAGTAGTAGTAGTAAATTGTTCAGTTTATTTTCAACAACAATTGACAAATATGGCGTCTGTTGGAAAGAGAGGCTATTTATTTATGAGTTATATTCATCTACTTAGTCCTTTCTATAGTAAAAGGTACCCACCATGTACTTATGCGGTGCCTGCCAGCCGCCATCTGACTCTCCATTAAGTATAAGGTAGCCAAATAACTTTTTTTTTTTTGAAACAGGGCGCAAAACATCGAGTGCAGCTTCAGCTGTGTGGCATGTAGCGCCATCCTGTTGAAACCAAATGTTGCCAATATCCTCCTCTTCAATTCGTTCAACATGGCCCGATAACGATCGCCATTGACTGTAACGGCCACTCCTTGCTCATTTTCGAAGAAAAATGGCCCAATTATGTCGCAATATTTCCCAGTGTTGTTCAAGCGTATACACAACCATATTCGTTCAGCGGAAGGATAAAACTAATTATCTGTGAAATCAGACATGAGCTAAGTTTTACAATTCCCGAAATAAGCACTAGTTGGAAAAAAAAACGTTAGATGGCGGACCCTTTATATTAGTTACCTCGTTCTCCTCCAAAAATCATTTTCCAAAATTATTTCGTCGAAAAGGGATGAGAATTGGGCATTTCCCAATAACATGAAGTACATTTCCTTCTTCATTCAGATTACATAAATTGCAGTTTCTGCGTACACCCTGCCGAAATTTATTTACATTAAGACCCAAGATACCAGCGCTCGATACACATTATCAATTCTTTACCTCGAAGTGTAATTGCTATACATTCCATGCGAGCTCGTTTGTGCTTCGCGGAGATTATTTATACCCTATCCTAAGGGTATATTAATTTTGACACATAGTTTGTAACACCCCTTAATATTCGTCGCAGACCCCTAAAAGTATATATGTTTATGATCAGGACCAAAATCTAAGACTATTTAGCAATGTCGGTCCGTCCGTCCGTCCGTATCAACTTTTGAGGCCTTTAAAGTTATGCTAGGAAGCTGAAATTTGGAACATGTACTCCCTAGGTTTCCGAAATGGTAAAGTGTTAAATTTTCTAAATACGCCCACTGCCACGCCCACAGTTTGGAAAAAACCGTTTTAAGGCTTAAGTTAGAGAGATAAAGTTATACAACCTTCACAAGATATGTAGGTACTGCCCATCTTTATTAATTTGTCATATAAAGTTTTTTGAACCGCATACTTTTTGTGGGCGTTTTTCACTAAAATGCTGTTTTCTTCGAAAATTTTCATAGAAATCGAAAAAAAATGTTTAACAATTTATTTAGCCAATATATTTTTCAATATATCGCTCATACAAAGTTTTGTCCACGCCGACTTTTTGGGGGCGTTTTTTAAAAAAAAATATTTTTTTTTTCTATAAATTTCATAGAATGAAATCAAATGCTATCCATCATCTTCCTAATGCTTTTTTCTTTTGGGTTACATAGGGATAAGGATAGGGTATCATACTGTTCGCCCCAAGCGGACTGTAGCCTTTGCTTATGTTTTTTATTTGGTTTTCCCTTAGCGTCTCTAAAGTTTTATAAATATTGACCCTTCAAACGTCTTCAAGTCAGACCAGCTTATTCTATAACGTACGCCGATGTTTTACCATTCCTGAAACCAGTATATATTTTTTTGCGGTAACCGTGAGTGGTCATATCTGTAGAGTGTCTTTTGTATATATTCATGTGTAGTCTGAACGTGTACAAATGCATGTCTGGTACTCCGGTTTCAAGTCTCACTATATAATTCGTGGTAAGATCAGGAAGACTAAAGATTCTCTTAATCCTTCCAAGTGCTATTTTAACAATTTTTTGCCTCTGTTTCTCTTTCTTTAAGCTGCAGTACTAGAAAGAAAGTCCCAGCGTGATGATCATTTCTAAATATTTGTACTCTTCTACAATTTCGATTTCAGACCCATTGAGATGCCATTCTTTCATTATGTGCTCTTCTGCTTTTACCGCAAACCATAATTTTTGATTTATCTTGGTTAATTGTAAAATTCCAGATCTTACAGTACTCTTCAAGTTTTTAACTTTCTCATATACATTAGTATACTAAAGAGAAAGTAATTGCGATCGTGCGGAAATTTCCAACTCAAACTGAGTAAAAGGGATGATATCACGACTAAAGAGAAGTCCAAAAAAGTGCCGTCCGTCTGTCTGTCTGTCCGGGCACCGTATAGCGAAACGGTTCGACGGATTTGCTTCACAGTTCGTACATAAGGTACATCTCGGGGCAACTTTTTAATTTTTGCTTTATCTTTTGAAATAACGGTACCTGCCATACAAATTTTTTTGGAGAAAATCACTTATCACTATTTTTCTCGTAAGTGGTTCCAAGGATTTTAGTTTTTTTTTTTTGTACTAAGGATGTTTGAGATGGGTTCAAAAATTCTGCATACTCAGTTTTTGGAACAAAAATCGATTAACGGTAATTTATAAAACGGGCAATATCTCGAAAACTAAAAAAGGGAACTTCAAAAAATTTAGTGTTTCTTTCATAATATAAATTCGAACATACTTGAATTTTTTAAAAAAAAATTTTTAAATTTGTTTTTCTTATAACGATTTTCTTAAATTTAAATTAAATTCGTTTTCTCAAAAACGGCTCTAACGATTTTGATATTTTTTTGTAATTCGAACAATTATGTTAAAAATGTGCAAATTTTTTAAAACCTTAAAAGTGATTTAAATAAAAACGCAAATCATGTACCGAGAAAGTTTTGTATGAAGCATTCGTGAACCTTTTTTTTATCATACTTTGCAGTATGATTAGTGAATTTATAGATAACTCAACAATAATAACCTATATTTCCTATGTAATTAATAGAAGGTTTGTTTACCTCAGTTTAGCAGTTTATTTCATTCTATGAAATGCCTTAAAAAAGTGGGCGGGAAAAAAACTTTTATGGCAATCTTGTGAAAGAATTCCCTGTCTACATAACTACAGCTTTAAAACTTTTTTTTTCAAATTGTGGGCATGGACGCATTAACAAAATTTTAACACTTTACCATTTCGGGGCCCTATGTAGTTGATATGGACGGATGGACTGACGGACTGACGGAATGAGGGACTGACGGACTGGCGGACGGACGTAGTCTTAGGATTCGGTCCTGATCATAAATATATATATTTTTATGGGTCTACGACGAATATTAAGGGTGTTACAAACTATGTGTCAAAATTAGTATACCCTTAGGATAGGGTATAAAAAATAGTGTCATCTATAGACAATAGCTTAATACAGAATCGAGGCTAATTGTAGCGGCACGACATTATTGATATTTTCATACCTTTATAAAGGAAGTGCGACATTTTCAAATAGGCTTGAGATAATAAAGAAATTGAAAACGTAAATTAGTGGGAAATCAGTAAGTAATAGTTTACTTGTGAATTATTTAACATAATTAATCATGAAGAAGTATTACGTTAGAACAGAATATGTAATGCCAGAGAAGAAGGGTTGTGTTTTGAATTTGCAATTTAGTGATAATCGCTTATAACGACATTCTCTAGGAGCTTTGGTTTATACCAGCAGTCAGCAATGGGACCGCACATGGTCGAACCTTTGACCGCCAAATATTATTTAATATACCTACCTCTGTACCTGTTCAATTGGATTTGAAAAAACGGACCTAATGATATTTTTGTTAACAAAATCCAACATTAGCTATGATAAAATGGTCCTAGTGATGATTGGCAAAGGAAAAGGATTAGTCAAGAGAATCAGAGATCATATCAGGGAATAATTCATCAGACAGCCCCTTGTGGAAGACCACACTGAAAGATTTAATGGACAGCTTGCCGAAGTTGATTAATTTTTTGAGATATCGTTCTGCTCTTCATCACCGACAGCTCAAGGAGTTTCATTGATTCTGAATGTGATTCGGCTTATTTTGACTTATTACAACACAACAGCGTTCATTGGTTAAGTAAAGGCTCAAGTTAAGGAATGTTTCTGACTAATAAATCAAAAAGTAATCCCCTTCTTTCAAATCAAATCTATCCTTTCTTTGGAAACGCAGAAAGCAAAGAAGCACTTGGAGTTCATAACTTTGTACTTGCACTCAACACTGAGTTAGAAGGAAATGGGAAATTAATATGTGATCTAATACGAAGCGTGTCTGATTTCCATCGCAAGCTGAATATTTTTTTTAAAAGATATTGCAAGACAAAAATTTATTCATTTTCCAACAATTTTTGAAGGGGTCTGACATGGAAATATTTTTAAGACTTCTATTCGATCTTAGAAACGAATTTTCTGCACGATTCCAAGTCTTTAGAGAAATGCGGAAGTGGCAGAATGGAGTGACATGGCTTAGAAGTTGTTCAGTCTTTCAAAGCCTTCACTTAAAATAGAAATAATTGTGACTGGACAGAAGATATTTCCTTGCAAATGTATAAAGCTGCATCCACTAGGATATTTTGGGGTAATTATGTTCCAGAGAAGTATGAAAATTTCTACTAAGTTTGGATCGGCAAAAATATGTGAACGTTTTTGAAGAGCAAATATCGTTTAAGATTGCCCACCTTGAATTGCTTCTGATTTGCTGTTCCCGCAAACTGTAAAAAAAAACAAGTAGAAATTGGAAGGTCTTTCACGTATAGTTTACCTTGCACGTGGGGGGTACAACTCGACACATCTCGACTCTTCAAAACCTGGGCACAACCGCCAAAGTGTCGACTACTAAAAGAATTCGAGAAAAAATTTATACGAGTATACGGAAAAATAATTATTTATTACGAATACAGGATTTTTATAGAGTAAACGAGACAAGTATCGTCATTTTCTCTTTCCCGCACTTATTTCTTAATATTCCTTAACGAGAAGGTACAGGTACAAAAACTGCAAAGCGGATGTACAAGCCAAGGAAGCCTTCGAACAGTACTTATCTGACAGAACAGCGAGTTAGCTACTGAAATTGCGCCTGAATTGAAATCAGCACATGTAGGTAACTTTGATGTATAATAGAAACCACTCTCAATTCGAAACAAAAATGAAGCGCCGTGCTGGGAACAATCACCGGTCACTGCCTGTGCTTTTGCCCCCGCACTAGCAAATTGAGGAAGAAGATCTTAGTGATGTAAGAAAATTTGGTTTATTGCTGCATCAACATGTTAATCACTACATCCTAATGATATGACTTATTTGACAGCAGTTAAGTAGTTCGATAATATCAGTCACACTACAACACAGGGCGACACTTAAGAAACTCGGGATAACCTTTTCTCTTCTCCTTTAAAAAGTCAAGGTTCGATTGCGGCTAAGTGATCGCGCTTTTCTTCGCTTGTCTTTCCGTTAAATATATCAGGCTTCTCCCAATCTTAATGTACCATTTAGCGGAAGGCTACAGAATTACTGGGGCTGTGAAAATAGTGGCGAGGGGAGCGGAAGCCGAGAAGAGTGGCGAAAGCAAACTACTTATTTTCTACGGCAGCTTGCATAATACAGAGGCAAACAGCGATATGAATCTCCTATCACCGCTATCCCAGCAACCACAAAATGATTAAAGCCTAAGTTTGCGTTGGATCTTTGTCAGGGCAGTCACCTAACCTAACGTAGCTTTCATGCATAGGGACAAATGGTGCAATAAGTACGACACCAACCGCTGTTTGGAAGTGAATCTAAATTTGCTACCCTTGGATCTATACTTGTACGAATTAGATGCCAAGACCGCCTCGAGGATCAGCCAAATAGTCAGCTGGAATTCAGGTCTCGTAGGGCATGCACAGCTTCTGAAAATGTATGTAGGAGACAATGTTAGCTCCGACTTCATGATACCCTACATGGACTTTGACAAACCATTCTCCTGCTCCTTTCCGAGCAGAGAAGAATGGAATACGAATGAATCCAGAGGTATTAAATACTCCATCAGACTCCCTGATTAAAGTAGTTTTTTTCCAGAAGCGGCCTGTACTGTATCAAAGTCGGCAATGCGGCAGTATGATCTTATCATTTTCATCGACAGCCAAGAGGCCATAAAACCTGAGCTTAAGGCTCTTAGCTCATTGCACTGGTTTCTAAGAAGCCACATGATAACAACTAAATCTCAAGAATGACGATATTTGTAGACGCGGCGACGATGAAGAGCTCCACGAGGACACCCCTCATTGTCTCTGTCACTTGGGGAACAGAATACTTGGAAGTTTCTTGTCAGATATTTTACTCTCTAATCTTCAGGTTTCTGGAGACATCAAGATGACTTGATAGAATTGAGTAGTTACGAGCGGAGGGAAGGAACTGCAAAGAAGAAACACAGCACCAGCGGAAAATATCCTTCCATGTCAACCCAGCTTATCTTATCTAACAAAAAAAGGCTACATGTTCCTTATTTTGAAATGCAAGTCATATTATTGTATACATGAAGGTACTAGGGTCAGTTGTAACTAGTATAGGGCACGTGAAATGCAATAGGTGGGTAAGTGCAATTGGGAATTATATAGCGTGCGGTTTCGTTTTTTTTTTTGCCACCTTTACCCCACTTTTTCGATTCTAATTTTGACAGTGATAGCAGTGAACCTCGTTGTTTAAGTTAAACATTATATCTTTTTCGGAAAATGTCGTTTATCAAAACCAACTACACAAAGAAGTGGAAGTAAACAACAGTGCATTTGAAATAAAAGTATTCTTCAAACTTCTCAAAAAAAAGCCGAAAAGCGGTTATCATAAAAGAAAGCGCACAACTCTTAACACCAATTTCTACATTCGCATTCTGATCCTCGCAGCTCCACTATACTTTCAGCCTTACCCGATGAGCATATCCCTCAGAGTCGAGCGAAATAATTAGTTTGGATAAGTGAAACGCTTTTCATTGAATTACAGATATAACTTGTACTTTTCGGATAAGCATAGTTCTGGTATTCGCAGTACTATCATCATACCACCACCACCTATCTCTCTCTCTATCTCTGTCACATTAGTCTACTAATGAACTTATGAACTAATTACGTACATGAATTCAATATTGTAACCAAAACGCCAACCGATATTTTCTTTCATTATTACGTGTGTGGGTATTTTCTTTAAGTAAAAACTTTTCACCCAACATTTTGTAGTAATTTGCTAAAAAATGTTTTACTCATGTCAGAAGAATTAATTATTAAGTGCACATTCTGAGCAGAAAGTTTTTATTTTGAGCCCACAGTGCGAGGAGAACTTTGCAACTCTGTAGATATAGCTAGGTAGCTAGCTACTTCCTTTGTGTATTGTAAAAAAAAGTTCAGAATATGTTACTACTTGGTACATTGAAACGTACTTATATGGAGGTAGGTACTTCCGTTTGTTTCATGGCTCAGAAATCCTTTGTTATTAGCATGGTTACACACAGGGTTGAAGTTACTTCTTTGTTCGCTTCTGTGGTAACAAAAGAGATTGTTTAACAAAATAACAATCAAAGAACATGCCTTGCCGTAAAGTTTATATTAAAAATTCGTCTTCCTACAAACATATTCAATATCACATATTGGTAAGTATATAATAATTATGAGGGAGAACCTCTCAGGCGGACCAGAAGGGAAGCAGTAAAGTGGAGTGGCTGGGATACCTATAATCTGGAGCATAACCTCGTCGAAGAAGGAGAAGAAAACGATTTTAAATATATGGAATGTGTGCTAAATTTTAGAATACATGTAGCCAACGTGTGTCGGAGGTATGCACGTAACTGCACCCAAGGTTAAAAAATAAAAAAAAATAAAAATGCATAGCTTCTCCAACCATTGTGCGTGAGAAGACATATATTTGACATGAATGGAGGAACTTACTTTTGAGAAACTGCGAATTATTTGGAGCAGCAAATAGAAACTTTAAGGTGGTACGGGCCGGACCTCTCGAAAAATGATCCAATGCACTTAGCCACTGCATCTACACAAAAACCTATATATGGAAACTAGCTGACCCGGCAAACGTTGTTTTGCCATGTAAATAATTTCTAGAGAATTTCTAGTGTAGAAAAAAATAACTAACTTATTGGAAGTGTATAAGGATGTGGAATATGAGTGAAAAAGGCATGGAGCGCTGTGAACGATGAGGGAATATAAAAATAACAAAACACCAAACATTAATTTTTTCAATTTATTAATAGTAATAATTATTGATATCATTAATTCATTACATAATTATTAATCTCTCAATGCTACAGCGTAGACAATATTTTTTTTTTAGCCCGTCTTTAGCTAATACAAACAAACTTGATGGTTTACCCACTCGAAAGCATGCAACGTATAATTGTCCGTGTGAAAAACATGTTCTGCTCAAATCTAAGCCACAAACAGACATTGTTTGGCCCCTTTGCGTTTTGTTGGCATTGTTCACTGTACAATACAAAACACACGTAATTAGAACTGATTGAATTATTTAATTACAATACAGTGCAACCTCGATATAACAAATCGGAGGGGAACAAGAAAATATTCGTAATATCAAGTAATTCGTTGAACTGAGGTTTGTTATGTTGAGGTTAGATTGGTCTAAAATTCGTTATAAAGAGGTAAAAGAATAGTTTTATTCACCTCAATATTACGTACTTATCTTGTTATAGCGAACAACTTCTACTAATAAATGATAACACATTTTTATCAAATTACTATATGTACATATTTGCTATGTATTTAAAAACAATTAGGTAGATAATAAATTTTTTTTCTTACATTAATAATCAAAAAGAATTAACAATGTGGTTATATGTAGTAGCTTAATCTCAATTTTGTTCATTGATTAGAAAAAAAGTCATTGATAGTTGTCTGTTTACCACCGGTATGAGTTATGACATCCAAAGCGCAATCTAATTTCGTGATGGATTTCACTACATCGTCACTCAAACCTCCCTTTTTGAGAAACACAGATTTTATTGTATTCAAAGCATTATAAGCATCTTTTATTGTGAAGTTATGCTCATCAATTTCACCCTCTTCTTCCTCGTCTTCATCCGCTTCTGCATTAGTAACTGGCAACACAGATGTGACGATATCAGCATCAGTTAGTTCTCCACAGATGGCTAAATCATTATCAAAGGTAACGAAGTCTTCGAAGTCAGTCTCTTGAACGTGTAATTCTTCTTGAACTCTTTGCCAGGTCCTAGCAAGTTCTGCGACTGGTAAATCGTCCTCTTCATCTTCGCATGTTACTTTAAACCCACTTTTCTTGAAGCAGTTTGCAATGGTCTTTTCAGTGACTAAATTCCAAGCTTTGGCGATCATCCACATGGCTTGTAAAACGTCAATTGTAGTTGGTGTTTGACGTTCAACATCAGCAAGAAATCGTCTGACAACTTCCTTCCTATAATGCATTTTGAAGCTTTGGATGATGCCCTGATCCAGTGGTTGTAGTTTTGAAGTTGTATTTGGAGGTAAGTACTTTATTTTTATATTTTTCAGGTTAGGAATTTCTCCGTGTGCAGTACAATTATCGATGAACATTAGAATTTTCTTGTTTTTTTTCTTCATCTCTTTATCCAGACTTTTAAGCCAATTGCAAAAAGCATCACTGGTCATCCAAGCCTTATGGTTGGACGTGTAATCTGTTGGCAGATTATTGACATTCTTAAAACATCGCGGTTTTTGATATTTTCCGATGATGAGTGGCTTTAGTTTGTAAGTCCCAGTACAATTTGTTCCCAGCAGTACTGTTAAGCGAAGTTTACTGTTTTTCCCACCATTACATTTATCGCTTTTGAATGATAAGGTTTTGTCAGGTAAACATTTATAGAATAGTCCAGTTTCATCGGCGTTAAAGATGTCTTCGGGATCGTATCCGGTGACCAGCTCTGCCAGTTTGTCTTTCCAATCATCACGTACTTGTTCATTAACACTACCACTTTCACCGCATATTTTTCGAAAAACAACCTCGTTTCGTTTTTTGAAATTTTGAAGCCACCCGTTGCTAGCACGGAACCCTTCATGTCCCAATTCTACTGCAAACCGCTGAGCCTTTTCCTGAAGAATAGGGCCTCCGATTGGGATATTTTTGTCTCGGCACTGTTTTAACCACTTTAACACACATTCCTCTACGTCTTTGAACTCGCATGATTTTAATCTTTTACTGTTTACATTCAAACCACTTTCTTCTGAAAACTTTAAATTTTAAAATTGTAGCCAATGTACTTGCGGGAATCCCGAACTTATTAGCTATGTCTAATTTTTTCGTCATGGGATTTTGGTCAACATAATTAATGATGTTTCGCTTTTCTGCGACCGATAAGGAACACCTTTTACGTTTCTGAGCCATTTTAACTTAAATCTTTAACAATAGTGACGAGCAGAGGTGTTTACATTACTTTCCATCAAAACAACAATGATTACTTTACAAACAAAAGCGTGTCGAAACATGTCGAGACATGAATCACATTATAAGATTAAGAGTTATATTATTGGTGGAAACTTTATATAAAGGCTTTGGGTTGGCAAAATTCGTTGTTAATTAGAGGTATGAATACTTTTTCTTGATAGTTGAAAATTCGTTATAAAGAGGTTGTACGCAAAGAATGTTCGCAATGTAAAGGTATATTTTATATTCACTCTTATGGACAATTCAAGGGGATTACGAAGAATTTGTTAAATCGAGGAAGTCGTTATATTGAGGTACGTTGTATTAAGGTTGCACTGTATTAATAATTCATTTTATCTTTGATTACATTAAATATACATTTAAAAAATTAGATAGTTTCACGAAAGCAAACAATTTTATGTTTCTTAATTATATCGAAAATACGTTGTTAGAAATAGTGAAAAAAAAAAATTCTGTTGAAGTTAGAGCTCTTATTAAAAAAAAAAAAAAAATTTGCCAATTGTAATAAAAATCTAAATTTCACCGAATTCGCGGAAATAGGAAAGAAAAATTAATACTTACAACAAAATAGCCGTTGTAGTATTTTATTAAAATCACTTAATTAACTGATCGTGCGAATTACACTCAAAATTAATAATTTTATTAGTTATTAATAATTAATTATATTCAATAATATTAGTTATTAATAAATAAATAATAAAGTGTCTTGAGAATATATTTGATATGAGAGTTATACTGAGATAGTAAAAATGTTTAACTACTACGCTTGACGCATAAACACTAATAATAGCAGGAAATTGTAGAGCGAGTGAGAGAAGGCATCTTGTTCGAGAGAAATAGGAGACCATCTTCGTTGTCATCCCTACTCCGTGCTGTTTACTGGGTGAGAAGTGACACCGATAGATACATGGATGTGATAACTTACCAAGTGATAATAATTGATGTTATCGAGCGGGGTAAAAAATGATAAAATTATGAAAATGACTATTAAAAAGCAGGGGTTGCTGATTAAAAAGTAAAAATTTAGGGTTGTATGTATTTTTTAAAAAAACTTAAAAAAAAAATTTATCAAAAAAATTATTTATCAAATGAAAAATAGATTGTAGCCGGTTCTCAGACTTACTGTATATGCATAAAAAATTTCATAAGAATCGTTCAAGCCGTTTCGGAGGAGTACGGGAACGAACATTGTGACACGAGTATTTTATATATTAGATATATACTACGAGCAATGGGTTGGGCCCTGTCTCTGGCTAAATCAACTGCAGATAAAGGGTGATATTTTGGCTGTTTGTTTTTTTATGTTTTTTTTTTGACATCACACGCATGATTCGTGACTTGCGTCCGAGTCAAACATGGTCATAATTTCACAATAAAACGACTTACACTCGAAAAAGCCTTAAAACTCATTGAATTAATTATCAAAGTTGGTGTTCCGTGAAAAATGTTTTTTGCCCACTTCGACCAATTTAATTTCGTCATACTCTTATGATTTCTAGTTGAGGGGGTTGGGCATGTTTATTAACCCTCTATGGACCGATGAGCAACGTCAGGCAATAGAAGTGCTGTCAATGCAGTATATGATCCAACAGCTGGGCTGTAATTTTTCAAAAAGTCAGAAACGTACCGTCAATGGCGCTTTCTGTCTTTCAATGATTCTGAACTTTTTTTTTAACAAAAAATGCACCGGAGCTAAACGTGGTGCCAGTAAAATAGCGCTACATGCCACACAGCACGTAAATCGATGGACCAATTGAGAAATGAGTTCGGTAAGCATTTTATATCTCGGTTTGGAGATAGAGCGATTTGAAGCCTTTCGACTATTTTTATTATGGAATACGTCAAGCAGCCTTGGAAGACAACATTACACATGCTATAAGTGTATAAGCGAGATAACAATAGTGACTCAAAATTGGTCGTACCTCGTATGCTCCCTAGTCAGTTTTGCACAATTCTTTTAAGTTCGATGAAGTCACAACACAGCAAGCCTTAACCATCGTCGTACAAACAGACAAGTCAAGCAGGATTAAAATATATTCTGTTATATTCAAAATGAACTTCATTTCTTTATTAAAATAAATATCTCTTTATATTAATCTGACCTTATCAGTTCAAAATGAACTGATTTTTAATAATTCTAATTGTAAGTGCTGTCTTATTAATAAAAGAAGATTCCCTTTCTTCGTCCATTTAACGACGAGATTATGATCGGGATTACAGGGATCATAACCCTCCCGCTTCGCCAGTTTGACCTGAAAAGATATCTGCAGGCATCCCGATTTTGGATCACTTCATCATTGAGGCCAATCAGATGCTGGTGTTTGTGCGATCCAGGAGTTTTTAGACCTGCCTCTCTTACGCGATTGTTAGGGAACGTTGATGGTCATTGCCTTTTTGACGGGGTTCGTGGGATCCCTCCTTTGAACATGACAATACCAACTGAGTCGGTCGTGCTCCAATTTTTTCGAGATGGGTTCTTTGACATGAAGGCTTCCTCGGATACTGGAAGTTCTAATTCGATCAAGCTTTGTTACTCCTGCTGTCATGCAAAGCATCTTCATCTCAGCTGCTGTCAACTTGCCCTCATACTTTTTGTACATTGCCCAGCATTGTGAACCAGTGTTCACAGAAGATGGCAGAGTTTTCCTGCCACTTCATTCACCCTACGCTTACACGATGATTGATGTCGTCATCAACGGGTGCTCCGGTGTTGATCATTGTTCCCAGATATTTGAACTTTTCACACTTGGGAACCACCACCCCATTCAAATAAATGTTCGGAATGGGTTAACTAAAGTCGGAGAATGGGCAGTACAGATACTCTGTCTTTTTTTTGCCTAATACGATACCCATTCCCCTCTAAAGCATCTACACAAACATCAAGTGCTCGTTGCAAGGAAGTCTGATCATCACTTTCCTTAAGAAAAGAAAAATCATATCAAATAAGTATGTGCTGAATTTTTATTAAGCAGATGTTCATCTTAATAATTAGTATTTTTTTTACGTTTTTACAACAATTTTTAGAACGCTTCCGTCAGCTAAGTGCGACAGCAGTTGTTTTTAGTTGCGAAACTTCTTTTTAAGGTAAACAATTTTAATAAAATATACAATTAAAAAAAAGTGACTAAAATTAGTGATTTATTAAATGTCGGACCTTGAAATGGAAAATATTGTGTATGAAGTGGTGTATTCGAAGATTGTTTAATGAAATCGAAGACCTTCTATTTGAATGGGGTCGCTCGGCATCCTCGATTTCATTACTCCACGAATAGTGTATCGTTACAAACATACTCTGAAAAAAATGAAGAGCAGCGATATTCCAATACTTTGTTCGCAGCTAAAGTTAAACTTTCGGGAATATTTTTTTATTTAAAGACGGATTGTTAAATTGGCGCATTGCACCTAATGAGAAAATATATTTTTTAAATTTCTGTTGACTGCTAACTTTCTTCTTGTTTTCTTCTATTATTATGTCTCTTGTTTTTTTGGTTTAAAAGAGCAAATCTTTGGCAGGATCAAGTTCAACCGATAGGGATACACTTTCAATGTAAAGGGTGTTTTTTTTAGAGGTATAGAACTTCGAATAGAAATAAAACACAAGAAAATCGTTTTAATGTCCATCAATTTGTCCTCATTTGTCCAAATGTCGGCGGCTGGTTCGAATAAAGACAGTCTAGAGGTCCAATTTTCAACCAATTTTTCAAGCACTTGGGGCTGTATGTCGGCAATAACGCCACGAATGTTGGCTTGCAAGTCCCCTAACGTTTCTGGTTTGTTGGCGTAGGCGAGCGACTTAAAACATATCCTCAAACAATGGTGTCAAATCACACGATCTTGGTGGCCAATTGACATGTCCATTCCGCGAAATTATGCGCTCATCGAATGTTTCCTTCAATAAATCGATTGTGACGTGAGCTATGTGGCATGTAGCGCCGTCTTGTTGGAACCACATCTCATGCGTATTCATGCCATCCAATTTGGGAACAAAATAGTCGGTTATCATGGCTCTATACCGGTTTCCATTAACGGTAACTGACTGTCCAGCATCATTTCGGAAGTAAGGCCCAATGGCGCCACCAGCCCATGGAGCACACCAAACAGTCAGTTTTTGTGGATGTAATGGCGTTTCAAGGATCTCATGTGAATTCTCTTCACTCAAAATGCCGCAATTTTGCTTGTTGACGGAGCCATTCAACTCAAAATGAGCCTCATTACTGAAGAAAAGTTTTGAAAATTTTGAAAAAAAAATAATTTTTTTTTAATTTAAATGACATTAGAGTTGCCAGATTTAACCACAAAATGTCAGTTTTATCTCTATTCGAAAAACCAACCTCTAAAAAAAAACTCCTTTATAAGTCGGTTTTAAGTTGGCATGATAGCATTCAGCATTCTTTATCTTTAACATCTTCTTCAGAAAAACTGTCTAATAAATATCGAAAGTGTTTTAAGAAAAATAATTAAAGGTCAGATGATAATTAATTTTTACAAGGACAACAACAGATGTCAAAAGGACTTCGTGCCTAATTAAGGGAATTGTATTACCTTACAATTTGATGAAAGAAATTTCCGAAAGTATTATTTAACTTTTTCCAGGTTGTATGTTTTGAAATTGTTGTAATTAAACCACTTTACGGAAATATTAAACATATTCAGAGGTCAGATATTATCTTTGCATAATATAAAAGGACCAAAAAATCCGACTGAAAAACTTCATTCTAAATGGTTGGACAAACAAACTTCGTTTGAAGTTTATGAAACGAACTACGCCCAGCGCCAGTACGTGCAACCATGAATGTCAATGTTTAGATTTGAAGAAATACAATTTTGATGAAGAAGGTATTTATTTTTAATGTAGCTATTTGCCAATACAAAAATCAAATCAACTTATAAGCGTAGTTATATCATTCCTAAAGCCTTAAGGTTTTCAAATTTTGTTTATGAATTTGAATATAAAACATGTGGACGGACCAGCTTTTTATTTTTATATGTTTAATAATGGGCTCAAAGTTATAAGCAAAAAACTATATTTTTAAGAATTTAACATTTTATTTGAAAATAAATTATGTGAAATAAAACAAAAAAAAAATCTATTAATACCAAATTTGCAGCTTATGGACAACGGATTACTATTTAAAGTTTCAAATTTAAATTTAAGGATAACAAAATTGTGAAAACTGTTTAAGGTAAAAGACAATAAAAGGTTGTTTGGTTAATGTTCAACTAAACTATTAAAAGTAAGGAAATAAAATGATTTATGCACTCCTATTATTTTCATATTTATGAAGTTTTACTCAAAATGCGCTCCACTCAATATTAATCTTTAAGAAATCTTAAAACAAAAAGATAAAGGTAGGTATAATCAATCGGTTAACGTATGGTACCTATTTAAGTGTCAGACATTTTATATTTATCGGAAAGCTCTTGAAATAATCATGGGTTTCACATAAATTAACTTTTGATATAAGTCCCAGATGAAAATTATTTTCTTTTAAAATTAAACAGAATCTCTTAAAAACAAGCTGCAAAACGCATACGCATTACGCATACGAACAATTAAGGTGATTTTTATACTTATTTTAACCCGGATGTCTTCTGCGCAAAAAACGATGCAGAAATCCCGATTTGTTTCACACAGATTCTATTTGTTCTTAGCATGACTATTTTCTCCTTGTAAAGGGTATTTTGCTGGAGAGTCAGTTACCGTTAATGGAGACCGGTATAGAGCCATGAAAACCCACTATTTTGTTCCCGAAATGGATGGCATGAATGCGCATGAGATGTGGTTCCAACAAGACGGCGCTACATGCCACACAGCTCACGTCACAATCGATTTATTGAAGGAAACATTCAATGAGCGCATAATTTCGCGGAATGGACATGCCAATTGGCCACCAACATCGTGTGATTTGACACCATTGTTTAAAGATATGTGAAGTCGCTCGCCTACGCCAACAAACCAGAAACGTTAGGGGACTTGCAAGCCAACATTCGTGGCGTTATTGCCGATATGCAGCCCCAAGTGCTTGAAAAATTGGTTGAAAATTGGACCTCTAGACTTGTCTTTATTCGAACCAGCTGCCGACATTTGGGCAAATGTGGACAAATTGATGGACATTAAAACGATTTTCTTGTGTTTTATTTCCATTCGAAGTTCTATACCTTTAAAAACAACATCTTTTATAATCGATTTTGAGGAGACTGATGCTTAAAATGGTGAAAATGAGTTTGTGTGTGCTCTAGACCAAGTCGTTCTAAGCTACCTTAAATATTTTGGCGGGAAGACCGTCGCGCAAATTCTTACACGCTATTTCTATTTGAGTATTAATATTCTCACTTCATTTTGGTGTGGTGGAAGGAATTCTTGACTTGCATGGTTCGCTCTCTATTTCTTCAATATCTCTTCATTCTATTTCATTTTCCGAAGAAGCCGATGTTCTGCACAACATTTTTTTACGAAGACTTGGGAAACCGCTCTCTGCCTTTTCTTTAAATCCACTTTTTAGGCATTTTGTTAATCTGCATACAACTTGCTGGCACTCCTTATCAGACTACGGGTTTCGTTGTGGAGTTCAGGTGAAAATGACATCTTGACTGCCAAGGACTCCTGGGAAATTTTTCATTTTTTAATCTATTAAAATATTTTTAATAATTTTTAAAACCCAGTTATTTGTATTGTTTTGGTAAAATTTCGTTATTAAATTTTCTTTGACGTTCTATATGGATTCTATGGAAACTGCTTCTTATGGAAGTTGCTGGGAGCACTGGACTCACGTTACAAAAAACTCACTTTACCCATCCACTATGTTCCACTGCGAACATTTCCACCTTGAGGGTCACTTAGAACCAACCACACCCACGGATTTCTCCTTAAGAATGTCTCCAATATCCACTTCCACTGACCTTGCCAGCACCCTACAAAGTAATACACCTTATCGAATGCCTAACGCCGGGAAATAATGAGCCCAACAATGGAAGGCCATTCAATGTCCATGACAACAATATTTCCATCTCCTCGAGTTCACCTTCGATGAATACTAATTAAAATTGGCTTTTCAAGTTTAACAGGTGGAAAGGAATTATGAGTGACAAGCTCCGCCGAATTGAACGATATTATTTTCGCTCAGCGGAAAATTAATTTTTAATTCTTTATTAATGGGGGTCTCTGCGAAAAGTGCACCCCGTAATAAACCGAAAATGTGTTATTAATTATCATACAGTTTAATGGGAAATTGCCAGAAGGCCGCTTTTAGCGCGAGCGCTATTAAGATACCTTCAATTAATTTCCTGTCGAATAAACAGAAGAAAAAAATAAATAGAAATAAATAAAACCTCCCCCCCCCCCCCCCTCTAGGGCTCTCTAAGGTAAAATTTTTTATTTATGAGTTCCTTCCACATCGTTAGAACACATTTTTGATTGCCTTAGCGCGCGGCTTTATTTTACAATCACACAAAATGTAGGCAGGCATAGGCATGGGCATAGGCACCTTCTGCAGATGGCATATGGTAAATTTGTGTCCCCCAACAATTACCGCAATTGTTTAGAGGCGTATCACAGCTTTTGGCTATGCTATTAAAACGCCATCATAAATTAAGGACCAAACAAAAAAAACGGGAATAAAATCTCACACCACATGCATAATTCAGGACAGGCGCTTGCGTCTCTGTGTGGATGTGTGTGTTTGTGTAGGCGCATTCAATTATTCCAATGTTGTCCACGAATACAAGTTAGCCGGAGGCAGCAGTGGAGATTCGAGATTTGGTGTTCCATGCCATCTAAAAAGTTGCAAAAGAAAATTCAATATTCCACTTCTATTATTCGTCGGAGGGAGTTGTTCCTGCTTTCCCAGATAGAGAATGGAATCTACGACATGGATAAGCATAGACTCTTACTATACGACTAGGTACCCCACTTTTGTGTTATCCTTGGACATTTTGGTTAACGAAAAATATGCTAATATATGAAAATTGTATTCAAAGTCATTAAAGTTTAAAGATTATACTAAAGGAGGATTCTGTGCCGCCGGCCGCCACTATTGCGTCCACAGAGTGTTGTGGTTATCTATAGTTTTTTTTTCGAATAGAGTTCCATTGCTGAACACGAGGCGGGTCGTAAAACAAGACCGCCTTGCACGAGCCACGTTTTGGACTCATATTTCTTTCAAGATAAGGACACTCAGCCATCCTCGCACTAAGAGAATCTCCACTGTTCGCTAAAGTTGGTGCGAAATTTCATGAAAGACGAACAAAAAAAAAACTCATAGCTTGGGTTTGAGATTGAATTGCGTTCAGTGGGCGATCACCCTGCCATACAGAAGAGGGAGTCAAATTCTTCTATTTGTTTTCGTTTAAAAAAAATGTGTTTTTTTATTTGCTGTTCAAACATCCAGGCTTCGCATTAATTGAGTCGCCATGTTGGCAAATAAAGCTTTGGGGATTCGGTCGATTTTCAATTTTAAAGTGTCCCCAAAATGTCTGTTAACAGGAATTATATCTGGAGTGTGCGGCCGGCGTATGCCGCAGGTAATTAGGTGTGCAAATATCCAATTTTTTCTGCGCAACTTAGAACTCAGTTTGACAATTTGGACAGCATTGAAATACGATTAGGGAATGGCGTTAATCGGAGCGTATTTTCAAAATACGTACATAATCGAAACAGATGGAGGGCCTAACATCTCATGGCTATTTTTCCAAATAGGACTCGTACTAAAAAAATACTTAATTTGAGGTTAAATAATTCTACCAACATTGCAGGGATTTTTTCCCAGTAATACCTACGTCTTTCGGGGGATTTATTTGTTCTTTTAAACATAATTTTAGGGATTTAGGTTCACTATTTTAAACGGAGGAGAACTTGGGTATTTACCATTTCGTAGCACGTTGTCGGTCTGCACCTATTTGGATTGACTTGAAGTTGAATTAGAGATTTTTTAAAATATGCACAGAAAAGAATCACAAAGTGTGGCAATCCCCCGATGATCCTAAACTACAACATCTGGGTAAAATGCCTTTGAGGCTATAGGTAGTCAATATATTCAAATAGGATCCTTTTGATTTATAGGAAGGAAGGGGCTGTCGATATAAATATTTAAGTGAACAATATAACGATCGCAATGAACGCAGCAGGATTTTAGAACTCTCTGCTTACGGCTCTCAATCTTCCTGGAAACTATACTCAACCTTATGGGGAAGAAGTCACCGTTTTTTCTGTCGGTTCAAACCTAGGGGCTGCGAACTCTCAGGCGCAGAGATGCCTAGGTTTAATTGATCTTTGGTTAACTAGAAATGGGCTTTCAGTTGATCCTCTTAAAACCTCCTTACAAGAAGGATTAAGGTCACTGGGCTGTCTCAACTCGTGATGTAGTCAAATATCTGGGAGAAATAGTCAACAAAAATCTTCTATGGTCCAAAAATGTTGAATCGAAAACCGATAAAGCAATGTCGTCCTGTCGATCTCCAGAATTTCGCCGAAGTTTTGTAGAATGTGTTTTAGTTATTTTGTATTTGACAGCCCTCCATATCTTCGGTAGACAAACGTTATTCATCATAAAGCTACATCGCATTAGACCTATAAAGCAATTCCATCGCAACGTCCGTTCCAAGAAAATTTGACAATACATGCTGTAACCGTTCATGTCACTATCCCCTCCTAGCCATTTTGGGATGAGGGCGCTTCAATCAATCCTTTAGTACACCGATAGATCAAAAACTGACCAACTCACTGTTGGTGTCTTCTCTGACAAACCAAACCCCAGTCACTCCTTCCATCTTCCTGGCCATTGTAACATGTTTAAGGCGAAAAAAAAATGGTGATCAAGTAATCCATGCTCAATTAAAATGAACCAGTCATTTTGCAATCAAGTCCTTGCAATCTGTCTTGTGGCCCATAATGCTGATTATGTCATGTGCCGGGGCCCAAGAGCATTTCTGGGAATAGTTATGCTTATGAACGCGTCAAATTGGAACCACTATACTTCTCTCATCTGAAAAACGGGATAATTTAGATATATCTACCTATCGCTGCTGGTAAGCTGCAAGCTATAATGACTTCATTTCTTTAAGAGGTTTTTAGGTTTTCTTAGGTTTTACTACTCTCAAACGACTTTTGCGAGGGAGAAACAATCCTCCACCTCCTCACATGCCCTGCTCTTGCCCGAAAACCAAAAAAGATATATGGTTCGTTTCAACCCTCTTTGCCATTTTCCTGGAAGGCACTCAATCCTTCAAATTAAATCGAGTAAAATATTTGATAACTTGGTACAGAGAATGTGACATGATCATCGGTCGACAGAATGATGGGCTCTGATTAGCCAATTCAATATTCAAAACACTTCATTTGCTATCGTTTGATTCGGTTCGTATTGCTGTAATGGGGGTTGTTTTTGCTTGGCTTGGCAGTCTGTTTCTTTGTCTAGTTCTAGTGACGCCATTTCCGGTTGTCTTTCGATAGTTTGAGTGTTTAAAAATTGTCAAATTCGGTTGAAACGAACTATACAAGAGACAATGCTTTTCTGTCAATAAAAGTACTCCAAGCCTACACCCATGCCTTTATCATCAATAAAAAATACTCCATATGCAATGGACGCGGGATAAATCATTCTTGACACAGCGACAAACCTGTCATGAGCTTGATAGAAACCTTAAAGGCATGAAGCATCAATAACAATTCCTCTGAGGCACATTTTTCAGAAGTGTACAGTAGAAACCATAGCCACGTGGGGAAGTTTTATTTAATGTACAATTATACTTTGTGCAGTTCAGCATTAATTCAGCACTGCTCAAAATTTTTGGATTGCGGAAATCCTTCCTGAGGCAACACTATAATTTCAAATTGCAACTGTCCTGCTCATCATAAAATGAGTCGAACAGATTCTCTCCAACCATCTTTAACATCTTTTACATTTGTAAGAACTCCTGTGCTGACGTTCTTGTTTTTTGTTTTTTTAGCTTCTGACCTTCTAAAAGATATTTTATGCTTGGTGTCAGAGTTATGCTTAGGTGAGTAGCACCTCTACTTTCCTAATGAATCTGATGATACTGTATCAGCAGGAGTGTAAGATAGGGGGCTTTTTTTTTTTTTTTTGTTAGGTGATGATTTCCCGGGGAGTACTGGTGGCACGCTAGTGGTCGCACGGCGACAGCTCGTCGGATGGGGGGGATCTTTGTACTCCCAAACCTACCCACAAAATAAATATTCGTGCCGGAACATAGTTTAAATTTGAGTGATGAATGGGCCTAACGGGTGTAATGCGACCTTGAACACCAATTAATATTGCATACCCTTAAGGGATGACAAGGAAGTTAGCAAAAGAGAGAGAGAAGGATAGAAATAAATAAAATCAAAGTTTAAGAGAAATTACCAGAAGAAGGAAAGTAAAATCAAACGAAGGAAAGTCAGGTGTCTTTGACTTGAATAGAAGATATATGTACTTCTACATGAGGCTAGCCCGCCCTTAAGTATGACCGAAGCCATAACTCCATGAGTATCTTTAGCCTGTCTTTGTATAAGATACTCCCTAATTGGTTCTTCATGAGTTCTCACACCCTACCCTCCATTCCCCTTCGCTCCACCGTCACTCGTTCCGCCAAAGAAAATCACTTACTTCCTCATAATCAAAGAAATCGAATTTAATTTATATATATCAATTGCATTTATTGGTATATCCATTAAAAGTTTAAACTCAGCTCTCTGAGTTGAGATATTTAGAGATAAGAAAATAATTTATAAACGTCATCAAATACAGAAATTAGAATTAAAATCTAACGTTTAATTAACTTAGAATGATAGTATCAATATATATCAAATCAAATGACACCGTGTTCATGTAATGTATGTATATGATCTAGCTTTCTTAGCTTATTCAGATTTCAAAATTTTAGTATTAGAAGTATAATTTTTTTTTATAATAGTAAATTCAGGTGGTAAGTGTTTAGGTGTAGCAATATTACGTTATTAAAATTTTAGGTAAATTCAGGACAAAAGTAGCAAATTCAATTCAAAGAATTACTTAGCAAAATGTGCATGATAGATTTAAGTTGATGTGTAGATTTCTTTTCTATTTCTCTTACTTTTCTTGCATGGACATGATATGCAGAAGGCATTTCAAATTAGCAAATCATGTTGCTTATAAGTCACAAAAGTCTTTATGAATGACATAATGTAAAAAAGATTACTCACTGTTCTAGGTTATTGTTGTTCCCTTTTTGTTGTTGTTATGTTGTCAGCAGACTAGTTGTGCGCACATCTGGGTCTGAAGCTGGTTTTATGTTTTATGTTAACTGTTAAGATTACAAGGTATGAAATATAGGCAAATAGAAATTTTTACACAGAAATCTAAGTTAATCTTTTGGCGATTCTTACCTTTGTATTATGCATTTGTATATATACTATATACTTAATGTTAAATCTATTATGCTTACAGGTTTTTTTTTTGTTAAGATTATTTACTTTACAGTAATGGATTGTGTGTGTTAAATGTTGAATGCAATTGGGTATCGGTTATGTTGGTTGAATTTCGATGAATTGTGTTTATACACTGTGATGTGTATGTGATTAAATGTATGTATTTTATTTTGGGTTGTAGGTGATTCACTTGGTGTATGTCAAAGGGTTTTGGTTTGCCTTTTAGTTTTATAGATATATGTGCAGGACAATTTGATGATCGGTGCAATAGATTCAAGTATTTGCTTGATTGGTTAGACAATTGTAGTTCCCTTTTGTTTTTTTTTTTTTTTTTTTATATAGCACGAGTGATCTTCCGTTGACGATTTGCGGCAACAGGTCGTCTGATCTAACAAAGAACCGATTTGCCTCGTGTAATGTGAAAATTACTGGAAATCACACGTGCGCGTTTAGTGAAAATATTCCTGCGATTGGGGAGGAAATTGTAAAAAAAAACTTTTCACACCATTAAATATATAGATTACGCTTACCGTATCTAATTTTTGGATTTATTTGATCCACGTGATCAGTTTACTTTCCTTGACTAAGTCTAGTGCTTAGTTTCGCAGATGCTCTATTTTTTTCCCGCAATTTAGAGAATTTACTTTAGTAACCACTGATTACTCAAAATAATTTATTCAATTTATCTAAGAAAATAATTTTTTTTATTTTACTTTTTCATGTTTAAATTTTTGTAGATGATGAATGACTTACTTTTAGGCTAAATAATTACCACTTGCAATTTAGACTTAGATGATTAGTGCACTACCAGTGGCTTATTATGAAAGGGCTGTCACATTGGTAAGATGCATTATATATATGCACTTGGCGGAAGTGTGTATGCGCAGTATGGTGAAAAGTGCGTATGCCAATGTATACAGCGGTTGTAGCAAGTTTAGTCATTACCATCTGTGTATTTTTATTAGGCAACACAACTTCAAAATCGACAACAATCAGTATAATAGAAAATAGTATTTTCACGGCGTACGCTACAGGAGAATTCTTTATGTCGTCGGTGATCTTTTCCTGAGAAGAGATTTCCTTCTTATATCTAACAGGTCCGGACATTCACACATGCGTGCTCAGCATTTTAGTCTCTTCAAGACATAAACCGGAGAGTCAACTATGCGTATTTAATGAAGGACTATGTTGACCGGGTATACAATTAGATTTTTGATATCGTGCCTTGGTAGATTAAGTACTTCTTGAAAGGTTTGGTGAACTTTTTGGTCTGTCTAAGACCTGGGATGGTTTTCCCTATCCGACGTGCACCGGTTGTATTCCCATTTTTTTTAAATTGAATTTACTTCTGATTTATTTATTGGACAGAACGGTTCGGGTCCAATAAAAGGAGTTTCCGACCCTTTTCTGGCAATTCTGGTTTCGTATTTTGGTTTTGTTTTTGACACTTAGTTTTTGGAGGGTGTCAAAAGAGTCTTGTAGTGATTTGAAGTTAAAGTCAATGATTATAGCTGCTTGACTGTTCGTGATAAAAAGAATGTTAGATCCTCTGATTTATGTATTGTAAATAAGGTTTGCTGGGACTTTTTCTCATAAGTACTGGATATTTTTATTTGGTCCATTGTTACCGGCTCCCACACTAAAGTCAGGAATATTAGGAAGTGGTAAAGAGTTCCATAGACGAATAGAGTTAACAAAACATTTACTCAGTGGTAAGGGAAGATTAACGCGGAGGAATCAACTGACTAGACCTGTCAGAGGAATTCATAATCAGTTTCTCCTACAGACCGGAGGCTGTCAAAAGTCATGTTAAAAAGGCGAGTAGAGAAATGCGACACCCGATCGCAACTCCTAAGTCCAAAAACATACCGAATGGTGTTGTTGTAGGCGACCCTGCAGTTTTTTTTTTTGCTGATGAAGATGGAGATCGATTTACATCAGAATTACGCTCTAATCTGGCTCTGAACACATTTGTGTAGATGTGGTCAAAGTTCTACAATTAACTTACTTAATACAATTTAAGATCTCATACAAAGACTCCTAGGTATTCCATATGAGTTTTTCACTTATACTCATTTATAGAATATAAGACCTTAACCTATCGAAGTCAAGGATAATGTCATTCTGGTAAGAGAAGTTTCGAGGTGAAGAAGCACCTTTAAGTTAAATTAGAGGAACCTAAAGCTAAAAGGTAATTTGTTCAGTTTGTGTAATTCTGCGAGCTACTGCAACATCCCTTTTATGCTGCACAAGTATGGGGATATAGCGCACATGAACGAAACGAATCTTCAGATTACCAAATTGTACACCTAACTACGTGCTACATCTGGAGACGGGAGTGGCAAATCTATTTCTAGATTTTCTCAAACTATATTTCGACAATGTGACTAAAGGTATGGGGATGCAACAAGAAAGGTTGCCCAAATGCTGCACCCACCCAACAGGACGTGGGTTCTATGAATAGTTTGAATTATTTTCTGGCGAGTTTTATAGACCAGTGTGATAGGCACGATATTTGATAAAAGATGTGACTGTCTTACGGCGAAGCTGAGCAAAGTTGTCTATAGTAACTTGTCAACTGATTAAATACTACTAGGTTGGGATAGGTTTAGGTGGATGTGACAATTCCACCCAGAAGCCATGAAGGACCATTGTGAATGCCCTAGTTGTGCATGTAAGGATATGCGACTAACAAAACCACGTTGATCTGTTTAAAAATTGTTTCTTATATCTAGAAAATTCGGCAAAGCTATCGAAGAACCGTGCTCCCATGTAAGACAAGCGGCGTTCTTGTATACATATATATAGGCAGTGGCATAGGAGATGGTCTAGAGACTATATCTCCTATTCATCACTGCAGCTCCTGCAGAAATCTTCTAACGTCTAACTTCTGTTAAGAGAGACTAGAAACTTTGATCTTTTTTTTTTTTAATATTTGGCCAAAGACTTCTGGGTATGGTGCAACTGCTAGTGTTCCATACCCATTCCTTAGCTAAGTGTGTAATATCTAGATTCCGATTGAAAATTAGTTTTTTAGCCGAAGCCGAAGCCGAAGCCAAATTTAGTGGAACTAAAATAATGCTATTTCGTGTATTCCTAAGCTTTTTGAGCAAATAGTCTGCGAAAAATTAATATTTCTGTGTCGTAGTGTCATTTGTAACGAACAACATGGATTTGTAAGAAACAGGTCCACTGTTACAAATTTGTTTCTAGTTCCTTTGAAAATAATAATGAAGTCGATTGCACATACACCGACTTCTCTAAGGCTTTCGATCAGCTCTCCCATGAGATAATCAGATTTAAACTCAGGGCGTATGGTTTCCCAGCTGTTTTTATAAAATGGATTAATTCATACCTTATGGGTAGGGATTATCGTGTCAAATTTAGAGGTTCGTTTTCTGAATCTTTTTCTGCTCGGTCTGGAGTTCCTCGCCCTATTTTGTTCACACTTGGTATAAATGATGTTAAAGCTTGCATAAATCCAGCAATATTTTAATATACGCAGATGATATGAAAATTTTTAAATCTGTGAACAATCAGTAGGGGAAGGTGTTGTACCTTGGTCCGAGTGCCATTTCTGAGCAAACTACTAACCACGCAAAAACCGGTTCTTCCATTAAATGTTCTCCTTTTGTTCTTTTCTTATCTGAGTTTGTGTGTGACCGTCAAGCTGTGTGCGTCTGAGAGAAAACTCAGAAAAAGTGATTCGGACCGCGAAAAGTTTTTTTTTTAGTTTTTTGTGAAGCCTCCAGGTAAGGGGTAAGTTGATCTATGATCTTTCATTGAACATCCGTCGTCATACGGCTTTGCGTTTCAAAACAAATGTAAAGTGTATTTTTTTTGCTTAAGTGGTGTTCATGTACTTTGGTCCTGTCATAGTGCTTGTACCTTGAACCGGTCCAAAGAGCAGTTAACTTTTTTTCAACAAAATTTGTTTTCTGTATTACAGAAAGAAATGCCACGAAGCAAAACGGGAGCTAAAATGGTGCCAACTGATATGGAAGCCCTAAAGCGTGCTGCAGTTGAAAATGCAAAATGTTTAACATTTCAAAATGTACGCTGATTTGACACATCAGAAAACACAAGAATGCGGGAAACACCGAATTTGTTTATCAAAGCAAAGTGAATTGTCGTCAAGTATTTACAGTTGACGAAGAAAAAGCATTGGAGGAATATGTCCTAACAGCCTCGAAGCTACACTATGGGCTCTCTAAAAATGATTTATTAAAACTCGCTTTTGAATTTGGAGAAGCAAATGCCACAAAATTGGTTGAACGAAAAGAACGCAGGCAGGGAGTGGCTCAGGGCTTACCTTCAACGTCATCAAAGTATTTCTTTGCGGAAGCCTGAAGCGACTAGTTTGTCTCAGGCCACAAGCTTTAATAAGACAAACGTCGAATCTTTTTTCAACAACTATGAAGATTGCTTGGCTCGCTTTGAATTTACACCTGAATCCATCTATAATTTAGATGAGACGGGCAATTCTACGGTTCACATTCCACCAAAAATTCTGGCCCAGAAAGGAGGAAAACAAATCGGCAGCGTCACATCCGGTGAAAGAGGAATTAATATAACGATGATTGCAGCAATCAACGCTTTGGGTAATCACGTACTCCCTATGCTTATATTCCCAAGAGTGAATTTCAAGGATCAAATGCTAATTGGAGCACCTGCAGGAACTATAGGCGCTGCAAATCCCAGCGGTTGGTCAACAGCGGACTTATTCCTTAAATATCTTAAACATTTTATCGCCTTCGTAAAGCCGACACAAGCGAATAAAGTGCTTCTTATAATGGATAACCACGATACGCACATATCGGTTGCCGTCATTATTGAAGCAAAACAAAACAACATAGTTTTGTTGACCCTTCCCCCACACACCTCCCACAAGCTCCAACCTTTAGATGGTACCGTTTTTGGAGCCTACAAAACCTTTTACAACCAAGCTGCGAACGAGTGGATGTTAAACAATCCCGGAAAAACAATATCTATATATGACGTTGCCACAATAATTAGCAAAGTGGAATATGGCCATTCAACAAAAATGTTTTTGGGAAGGACGAATTCCTATCATCGTATGTCACTGACAGGCCGTTTAATGCCGAAAACCCAACAACCGAGGAGACTTTTAATCAAGCAGAAGTACAACTCTCTTCAACAAACCAAAGGCATTTTGAAGAAGTGGTAGCTCCTTCAACATCTGCTGCAGCGATTGCAGCAATGTCCGCTACTAAAAGGCAAACTGCGCCAGTTACAAAAATGATGGTTTCTCCAAAAAAAAATCCGACCTTTTCCAAAGGCTCCCCCCCGGAAACTTGTAGGAAGACGAGGACGGAGACTAGGTAAAACTAGAATCCTTACAGACACTCCTGAAAAAGAGGAAATAAAGGTCGCAGAAGCATTAAAAACAAAATGTAAGTCAAAAAAAGCTGCGGCAAAAGTAAAAAAAAGAGTAGTAGATGACAGTAAAGCTACGTCTTCGTCGGAGGAGGAAAATTCGGTGCCAGCAAAAATAAAGCAACAGCCTGTAAGAACCGCCAAGTCAAAGGCTAGAGGTGTGATGTTGGAAACTATTGACGAGTCGGGTGAAGACTTTGAAGCAGATAGTGATTCCTCTCCAAGCATAACTACTCTCCTTAAATTAGCAACCCAAAAAATGTAAAACACATTTTTCTTTTTTTTAATTAAGGTATTTTTGCTAACTCTTTTTTTTATCAAACTGAAGGAATTTTTTTAGTTTTTGAATAACGCGAAATAAATTTACTTTATTAACTTGCATAGAGATTTATTATCATAAATAATTTTTTCTTTGATTCGTATTTAAATAACATTGAAGTCGTGCTTACGTTCCTTTTTATTGTTGAATTGTTTGCAACTAATAAACATGTTTTCTTACCACTTATTTACAAAAGTTTTTTTGAACTGGGCTAAATTTGAAATTTTACCTACTAGATTTCAAGGAAGAACCCTATACGGACCAAGGTACAATACACCTCGGACCAAGGTACAACCACGTCTTGTACCTTGGTCCGCTTGAGGTTGCCACAGAAAAGCTAAATTGTCTGAAAAACGGTAAGCAAGCAAAAACTGGTATTTTACATTATATATTGGCAACAAAATTACAGATACAAATCAGAAAAAAAAAGGAGGAAAAAATAAAACGTAACCGAAGCTATATGAAAAAAACTAAAAAGCGGACCAAGGTACAACACCTTCCCCTATGACAGAAATCTTCTCCAAGCGGACATAGATAGTTTTGCCACTTGGTGTGTTAAAAATGGGTTAACTTTGAACCCATCTTCAAGAAAACGTATTCCCTCTATTTTTCATTATTCTTTATCCGATCATATGCTTTGTCATGTTGATAGTTTTAAAGATCTCGGAGTTTTCTTTGACCCCAAACTTAACTTTATTGGTCACATTAATTTTATTGTTAATAAATCAAACTCCATGCTGGGCCACTTGTTTATTACGAGGTGGTCTAAAGAATTTGACGACCCCTATGTTACTCAATCTTTGTACAATTGTTTCGTCCGTCCGCATCTAGAATATGCTTCACAAGTTTGGACTCCGTACTACAATATTCACTCAATTCGAATTGAAGGCATTCAACGTAACTTTATTCGTTTTGCCCTTAGAGGTCTTCCATGGGATGATCCATACAACCTTCCCCCCACCGGTCAACGTATCAAACTTCTTCAAATGTTACCCCTTTCTCAACGTAGACTGAATAATCATATAGTTTTCCCACAGCAACTTATAGCTGGTAATATAGATGCTCCTGATCTGTTGTCCTCCATCGCATTCAACTTCCGTGGTGGTGCTCACAATTTACGTAGTGTTGATCTTTTAATAAGTGTGGTTATCTTACGACCAATTATGGCAGGAATGAGCCAATTACTCGCATGAGTAGAATTTATAACTTAAACAATCATGTGATTGATTTGCATGTCAGCAAATTCAGTTTGCGTAATCATATTCTAGTGTCTTAGTGTTAGATAATTTTTATATCTTTTGTGTTTGTGTTATTAATAAAGGGTGATTTTTTAGCTGGTTTGGTTTTGGCAACACTGGTTTTGACAGCTGACGTGTGTTTAGTACCTTGTGTCACTGTCAAACAGCTTCAGTTTGGTTTGCAATTTAACCATGGATCGTCTTACAAATGAACAACGCTTGCAAATTATTGAATTTTACTATCAAAATTCGTGCTCGGTTCGAAATGTTCATCGCGGGCTGCTTCCATTTTATGATCGGCATTCTCGACCTTCTGAGCAGTCTATTCGGAAGATTGTGACCAAATTTCGCACCAAATTTACTTTGTTGGACATTAAACCACCAACACGTTTACGTACTGTGCGTATTGAAGAAAATATTGCGGCCGTATCAGCTAGTGTGACAGAAGACCGCGAAATGTCGATTCGGCGCCGTTCCCAGCAGTTAGGCATTTGTTACAGCACTACGTGGAAAATTTTGCGGAAGGATTTGGGCGTAAAGCCTTTTAAGATACAGCTGGTGCAAGAACTAAAGCCAGCCGACCTACCACAACGCCGAATTTTTGGTGAATGGGCTCTTGGAAAGCTGGCCGAGGATCCGCTTTTTTATCGAAAAATTGTGTTCAGCGATGAGGCTCATTTTTGGTTGAATGGGTACGTAAATAAGCAAAATTGCCGCATTTGGAGTGAAGATCAGCCAGAAGCATTGCAACAGCTACCAATGCATCCCGAAAAAGCCACTGTTTGGTGCGGTTTATGGGCCGGCGGCATTATTGGGCCATATTTCTTCAAAGATGATGCGAATCGCAGCGTTACTGTCAATGGTGAACGCTACCGAGCGATGATAACAAACTTTTTTTTGCCCGAAATGGAAGTTCTTGACTTGCATGATATGTGGTTTCAACAAGACGGTGCCACATGCCACACAGCACGCGAAACAATGGCGCAATTGCGAGGCGAGTTTGGTGAACAGTTAATTTCACGTTTCGGGCCGGTCAATTGGCCGCCTAGATCGTGCGATTTGACACCATTAGATTATTTTTTGTGGGGGTATGCCAAGGCTAATGTGTATAGGGACAAGCCCGCTTCGATTGACGCACTGGAAGCCAACATCCATGCATTCATTCGTGAGATACCGGCCGATATGTGTGAAAGAGTATGCCAAAATTGGACTCAGCGGATGGGCTACCTGAGACGCAGCCGCGGTCAAAATTGCAAGGTTCAAACTATCGATTCAAATAAATATTTCATTCATTTTTTTGAATTTTTTGTGTTTTCTTTTAAAAAAAGTTCTAAACCTCTTAAAAAATCACCCGTTATATGTTTGCTTTGTGTACGTATTTACTAACACTAACCAGCACTAAATGATGAGCCTGTGGTGCACTTTTGTGCTGGCAAATTTCTGCTTGTGACAGCTGCTTGTAATAAGCACTCCACGACACAGATCTGATAGTTTTATATAATTAATTCTGTGCAAACTATGTGTGTTGTGCACTGCACAGAGAACCAGCAGTTTCCAGATTGTTCCTTAACTGCAGGTCCAAAAATATTTATAGTGTTTTCAAAAGAAATGATAAAAGGCTAATTGGCCTGTAATCCTTGGCTGTGGAGTGACTTGGTTTCCCAGCTGTGTAAATTAAGACCGTCCGCACCTCTTTCCAGCTATCAGAAACAGTGACGTGCGGTACCAAAATTTCCCGGGTAGACATAATGATTTTTCTGTGTCTCTCAGTCTTATATATTATGTTGTCCTGACAGAAGAATCAAGGAAAGAAGAAACTCACACGAGTTTAATTAATAACAATGATGCAAATTCTAAAGAAGCTGCAAAATCAGAAGATCCTGAAAAATCCGCAAACTTACATAAAATAAAAAACACAACGACAGCGCAACTTGCTCAATCAATCAAACTTCAGTAAAAAATTAAATCTAACTCAATTTAAAGGATACATAAGACTGGCTTGTAGCATGAATATTGATAAATTAATTTGCATTCAGGGATACAAACCTTATGCAACCGGGCGCAAGCCAAACCAACACTACCCAACCAAAGCCGAAGGATAATGATACGGATTAATACAGAATGCGTATGTATATGTGTCTAATTATTATCAATAGATTAATTTCTCGCTCTTTTAAATTTCATTTCATTTTCATTTCATTTATTTGTTCAGAGAGAGCTTTGAGATAGGAGTCTCATTGATAGCTCTTAAAATATACAAAAATAAATCTTAACATATCTTATCCGTTAAAAAGAGAGAAGGTTAACAAGAAAAGTATTTAAATTAAAAGTAATTAAAAAAATTGTATAATGTTATTCATAAAATCAATTAATAAAAATGGAGTGAAAATGCAAAGCGATATCTGGGTTCTGTAGATAGGTTTTTAAAGAACTTACAAATTCATTTAAATTTGGTATGTTTTTAATTTGAGTTGGTAATTTGTTCCAAAATCTGGTACATAAAGGGAAAAATGATCTGCGAGTTTGCAATGCTGAAGTTCTGGTGATATTGATATTACATGTTCTTGATGATGAGGAAAAATGTATCTTTTCGAATAGATAAGTTGGAGTTCGATTGTGTTTTAACTTAAAAAGAAACTTGCACATTTCGACAACGAAGTGAGGCAGTTAGATAAATTTGATACATGATCGAACCATTTTAAGGAATGAACAAACCGAATGCAAGAGTTAAAAGCTACATTTAATTTTTGTTTGCTTATTGAGTCCATTCCACCGTACAGTGGAGCACCGTAAGTTATAATTGGCGATATGAGTGTTTTAATCAGAGTCAATCTTGTAGATTTTGGCAGATACAAAGATATTTTCCACAAACGTCTTAGACCACCATAAATTCCACCAATCACCTTATTTTGCGTTTTGTTGAAAACAAAGCCTAAATTATTGACAGTCACACTGTAGGGGACCACATGTTTATTTAAAATTATTTTAGGAAAATAATATTCGTCAAGACACTTCTTGTAAATTATTATACTTTGCGACTTTTTTGGGTTAAGAGTTAATTTGTTCTGTATAGTCCAATTATATATACTACACAGATCATCATTAATCATAACGATTGCATCTTCAAGAAGGCCCAGCGGAAATGAAAAATAAAGTTGCAGGTCATCCGCATAGAGATGATATGAACTATTTTGTACTACATTCACAATGTCATTGATAAATATGCTGAAAAGTAATGGACCTAATAGTGAACCCTGGGCAACACCCGTTTTAAGTTCAACAAACTCAGATACCAAACGACCAGCAGTAACTGCTTGCTTGCGATTGCGCAGAAAGCTATTAATCATTTTGATCGCACATGAAGAAAAGTCAAACTGAGTCTTTAATTTTTTAAGAAGAATAGAGTGGTCAACAGAACCAAACGCGTTGGAAAAGTCAAGTAAATTTAGGATTGTTACCTTATCTTCATCCATAGCAATTCGAATATTATCGTGAACTTTCAAAATTGCTGATACACAACTATGCTTTTTACGAAATCCTGACTGCAGTGGCGATAATAAATTGTAAGATTCAAGAAACTGCGTTAACTGATTGAACATCAACTTTTCCAGTCCTTTGGAAAGAAATGGTAAAATGCTTATGGGTCGGTAATTTGAAAGATCGTGTTTTCCAGCTTTCTTCGGTAAGGGAATAACTTTAGCAATCTTCCAGACGTTAGGAAAGTAGGACTGTGTTATACAATCATTATAAATATTATTTATACTTGGAATGATTACTGGAAGAAGTAATTTAATAAATTTCGGTGATATATCATCTAGAGCGATAGCATTTGATGTAATTGAGCAGAGCGAAGCAAAACTTTCGTTTATCGTAACACAATTAAATGAGAATGATCCGTTTAAATTTTCGAGGTCGCTCTTATTTTCTAAAGAATTCGAAGAGTTTGACGCGACAAAAAATTTGTTTAAACTGTTTGCGAAAGTAAGATCATTAATATCTCCTAAATTCGGTTTACCGAAAGCGCCTATCTTTTTTAAATTGTTCCATAATATTTTAGTGGAGTTTTTGGAAGCATCTAGCTGAGTGCAATAGAATTGTTTTTTGGCATTCCTGGTTTCTTTAACAACATTATTCCGACAAATTTTGTAACGTTCCCAGTCAATATTTAATCTCGTATTTTTAAAGACACTATATAAAAAATTTCGTTCGCATATTAGTTGTTGGATGCTACTCGTTAACCAGGGGCAGTTGTTCGTATGCATACATCTTTTAATGGGAACATACTTATCATATAAATATTTTAATAGGTATGTAAGAAATTCAACTTTCATTTCAATAGAGTTCGCATTTCTAAATTGCAGCCAGTCTAAATGTAAAAAAGAATGTTGAGATTCCACCACTCACTCTGTAAAGACATGTTGAAGACTCAAAAACCACTCCACTTACAATTACGCACTATCAAATGTGGTGAATGGAAACAAAAAATGCATCTTTTTCTTCAATATATAAAAATGTTTAGAAGGGTATAAAGTTGCAAGAGTGCCTCTATACTAATTGCATAGGGAAAGTAGGCAGACTGACAATCCAGTCTAGAGTTAATTCAATTTCTATATATTTCACTGAAACAGGTTTAAAATTTGAATAATCTAGAACCGAAGAGAGATAGTGAAAAGAAGAGTTTAGAAGACAAGACGGAACACGGAAATCGTTTTCTTAATTTTATTATAAGTTTTGTGGTTTTTTTTTTCTTTATTTTTTTGGGTAGACAGTATCAAGCAGCCTTGAAACCTAGCCCGGAGGCATGGGATAATCCTTTTTCTGGTCTTTTTGTAGCATGGCAGGTATTATACCATCTGGCCCCTGTTTTTGCTAGTACTGTCTCAGATCTTCATCCGCAAGTGGAGAGAGTCTGTTACCAGGGAAGTTTAGCATACCACCCACATTTGCGTTTCGAGGATCAGATCTAAAGTGTTATAGTTGCTAGCTCTACAGCTTTTGTCTTCCTAACATAAGTGGCCTACAGGAGAGGAGCTTGTACTGGCTTGTACTTTCCGCAGCAGTAGTTTGCCCAGGAGGTTCTTATGGTTGCTCTTGTTTTTTTGTTTAACTCGCTGAAACTGTTAATCGTTTCAGTCTTCGTCGGTTTTTGTCTGTCCCTAGTCCATCAGTCCGCATTTGTGTTATTTTGGGTGGACATCTGATTGGGAACGATTTTTTGAAGGAGTCAGTCCTAGTGAGCAGATGAGCGTTTTGTTGACAGGTATCGGATTCGACAATGTACCAATGGGCTTGGGTGGAAATCGACTTTCGACGACTAACTCAGAGAATTTACTCCAGTCAGTCATAAAGGGTGATCCATTTCGAGGTTCCATACTTTTTTAAAGAAAAAAAAACACAGAAAATTCAAATTTAATGGAGAATGTTTATTATCATTTGAAAGAACATTCTTTGGCATTTATTTTTTGAAGATTATGTCTATCAAATGTTGGCCGTTGCTACGTCGCAGATGGTCCATCCGTTGAGTCCAATTTTCGATCACTCGTTCGAGCATTTCGACTGGTAACTGGCGAATGACACGCGTGATGTTTTCCTCCAAGGCCTGAATCGAAGCGGGTTTGTCGGCATAAGCTTTTGACTTTACATATCCCCACGGGAAAAAGTCTAACGGTGTGATATCACACGATCTTGGTGGCCCAAAACGTGAAATTATGTGCTCACCGAAATATTCTCTCAATAAGTCCATTGATTGATGCGATGTGTGGGAAGTCGCCGAGATCACGAGCTTCAATTTCAGGCATCAAATAGTCGGTTATCATGACACGATAACGGTCGCCATTGACGCTTACGTTCGCACCGGCATAATGTTTAAAGAAATATGGACCGATGATTCCACCGGCCCACAAACCACACCAAACCGTTGTTTTTTCTGGATGAAGTGGCAGTTCTTCAATCTCTTCAGGTTGCTCTTCGTCCCAAATGCTGCAATTTTGTTTGTTTACATACCCATTGAGCCAGAAATGGGCCTCATCGCTAAACAAAATTTGCCTCGAAAACGTCGGATCTTCTTGGAACTTTTCAAGAGCCCATAGAGCGAAGCGATGTCGCTTCGGAAGGTCGAGCGGCTTCAGTTGTTGCACAAGCTGTATTTTGTACGCGCCGAATCGACTCTCTACGGTCTTCGTGTACACTCTCAGCTAGGCCGCTATATTTTCTTCACAGCGTGCTGGACGTGGTCTATTCGGTCGAATATTATCCAATAATGAATGCTGGGTCTCAAAATGGGTGATGGTGTTGCGAATAGTACGCTCAGTAGGCCGATTATGTTGACCATAAGTTGAGCGAAGTGCACGAAACACATTCCTCACAGAACGTGAATTTTCATAATAAAGTTGAACAATTTGTAAACGTTGTTCACGCGTAAGTCTTTCCATTATGAAATGCCAAACAATACTAAACAAAAATAACATGACAGCATGACACGACTCACACGTGATCTGTCAAAAAAGCAATTGAAAAAAGTATCTCTACTTGGATCACCCTGTATATCAATACAACTAAATTAAATACTGAAATATAAAATGTTTTAATTTCCGCCTAATCTCGCCTGGTCAGCAGTTCTTATTTCCTCTATCGATCCAGGAATAAAATTCCAACAAATATATTTGTATTCGCATTCTTTTTTCGAAATAACAAAACACATAACATTCCATCAATGTCATTGTTCATTAAAAACAATATCTGTATGCCCAATGTCCATTGTCCGAAATGACAAGCTCATGAAATTGATATTAATGTGTGCCCAGAAAAATAATTCGCTATTTCACTTTCAATATTGGTCGCCTAAACCAGGAGAAAATCAAGAAACAAAAATGACCAGACAAGCTTAATCCTGGCCGATTTGGATTATCAATCATTTTGTTTATACTGTAGTAACGTATAGCTTTGTTTTTGCGTTCATATGGACCGTCAAAGGCTAAACAGTAACACAGTATAACATATGAGTTATAGTTGACCGTAATATTGATGAGATTTTATCACTCATTCTGTATACGAAATGGAGCGAAAGAATTAAAGCAAACAAATAAATATATGTCGAAGACGTGGCGAAGAATTGTTTAGCAGCCACCAACGACGAATTGATTTGAACACACGTCCTTGACAAGTGAGTCTTGATTAACAGCTAACGTGATTTGTTCTTCAATAAAATATACTCGGGCGACTATTTGTTTTAATAAATCGGTAAAATGTTTTTTTTTGTTTTTCGAAATTCGGAATTCGCTGCTGGAAAGACACTTTCGAATGTGACGAATGGGTCAAGGGTTTCTCTATTAGAATGTGTTTGCGGGTGGTGTTCAGAACTATAATGACTCAATTAATTTTATTTAAAAAAATGCAAAGTAGTGATGAAGAGAGAGAGAGAGAGAGGTAATAAATAGTAATTGGAAAAGTAGATTCGAAATGTAGACTCCATCTTAAGGATCCATTCTTTTTGACGCCCAGTTAATGACACCCAGTATTGCCCTTGATATCAAAAATGCATACACAGCTTGACTAGTTGGAGTTTCAACAAAAAGATTTCGAAATCTCGTAAAAGCATTCAGAGCGAAGACTACCTGGTTTTGTTTGATGTTTTAGTCAGCCATTGAAAAATAAAAGCGAATAAACAATTATTGCGTTCAAGTTGCAAGCTTACTATAAGCTGACAGTGCCTATATTTTCATATAATTCGCGTGGTCATCGTTCAAGAAATCGGTAAAATGACTCTTAGGTGACATACAGTTGACTTGTAATACAATTGAAGATCTGTCAATCGCTTGTCAACTGCTTTGTGGAACTTGTAGAATGTGTTAAAAAGTGCATTTGCTTCGTAAACCTCACCATTGAAACCAGAATCTGAAGAGGTTTTTACGAAACCACATACAACAACGAGGCTTAGAATCTATTAAGCTATCGTGGAATTAATAATAAGTTTCAGCTACGAAGGTACATGGGATGAGTTCTCCAAAGTCTACTATATGTAGGATGAGGGTAACAATGCCCAGTGGAGTGTGCCTTATAGGTTACGCCGATTACATAGCGCAGTCATTACTATAGGAAACATATTAGAAGAAGTATACTCTATTTAACGTTTTTTTTCAACTAGGTAGTGCATATTTCGCGAATGGTAACACTTAGTTCATGTCTGATTTGACAGAGTGAACGAATATGGTTGTGTATACGCTTGAACAACGCTGGGAAATATTGCGACATTACTTTGAAAATCAGTGTAATGTTGCAGAATGTGTGCGAAAATTGCGTACGGATTTTGGAAGAAGAGAAGCACCGTCAGCTCCGTATGTTCGTTATCTTGTGAAAAAAGTGAAAGAAACTGGCATCCTCATCGATAAACCAAAGCGTGAAAAGCCAAAACCAGTGCGTACACCCGAGAAAATTGCTGCTGTGGCAGAAAGTGTGCGTGAAGCGCCATCAACATCAATTCACCGTCGTTCTCAACAATTGAACATTTCGGAGAGAATTTAGCATAAAGACCTTGGTATGACGCCATACAAAGTCCAATTGGTTCAGGAGTTGAAGCCAACTGACCATCCAATGCGTTTTCGCTTCGCTAAGTAGGTCTGCGATCGATTTTCCAAAAAAATCATCTTTTCAGATGAAGCTCATTTTGATCTTGGCGGGTATGTAAACAGGCAAAATTGTCGCATTTGGGGCACAGAAAACCCGCACGCATACATTGCAAAGCCGATATAGCCAAAACGAGTCACTGTTTGGTGCGGATTTCGGTCCAGAGGCATAATTGGGCCATTTTTCTTCGAAAACGAGCAAGGAGTGGCCGTTACAGTCACTGGCGATCTTTATCGGGCCATGTTGAACGAATTTTTGTTCACAAAAATTGAAGAGGAAAATATTGGCAACATTTGGTTTCAACAGGACGGCGATACGTGTCACACAGCCGAAGCTACACTCGATGTTTTGCGCCCTGTTTTTGAAGATCGCATTATCAGCCGCAGAGCTGATGTCGTTTGGCCACCGCGGAGCTGCGATTTGACACCGTTGGACTATTATTTGTGGGGTGCCGTAAAAGATAAGTGTTACGCCGACATGCCAGAGACAATTGACGCTTTAAAGGGCAATATTCGTGAAGCCATTAATGAAATACAGCTGCACGCAATCGATAATGTGCTTAAAAATTTGACCGATCGTGTAGGCTACTGCATGGCCAGCCGAGGCAGCCATTTGAATGAAATTATTTTCCATTATTAACCGGAAGGATTGAACTTTCAAATAAAAAAAGAAATTTGAGAAAATATTCAGTAGTTTTTTTTATAGCATTTTCAAAAAAAAAAAGTTATGTGGCGGTCCCTATAAAACTGCACTCAAGCCACTAGGAATGAGATGGAGTAGTTCGAAAGGACAGGCCTAGAAAAAAGATCATAGATCATAAAACGGAAGGAGTTCTTATAAGCAGCCGGTACATGATAGTCGGCAATAGAATCGAGTATTTCGGAATGGTGTAAGACCCATAGGCTCAATTTAGAAGGTAGTTTGAAATATGATGGCGAAAGAGCGTCTCAGGCTGTAGCGCGGCACTTTTGAGACTTAATCCAAACATATTTTTGCGTATGCAAAATAGTAAGCTATGCATCATTGCTGCACTTTCTTTTTGGCCAATAACAAGGGAAGCCAATAGTGCTATCGTTGTACCTAAGAATAAAATAAAGTGCACGACTGCGTCATACGAAACTTTCTCGCTACATGAGATGCGTTTTTGATTCGCAAAATGAATAGAAAATTAATGGCGAGAAATTTATTTAAATCTATTTTTAGGTTTAGATAAATTAGATTTTCTCAAAAACGGCGCATGCGATTTGATCACTTTTAACATAAATTTTTGAAATACAAAAAATTATCAAAATCCTTACAGCTGTTTTTGAGAAAACGAATATAATTTGAAATTAAGAAAATCGTTATATGAAAAAGAAATATTTAAAAAATCTAAGTATACAGATTTGTTTGAGTTTATAGTATAAGAAATAACTGTTTTTTTAAGTTCCCTTTATTAGTTTTCGAGTTTTCGATATTGCCCGTTTTATAAATTACCGTTAGCCGATTTTTCTGTTAAAAACTGAGTATGCAGAATTTTTGACCGCATCCTAAACATTTCGGTACAAAAAAACACCGAAATTCTTGGAACCACTTTCGAGAAAAATAGTGATAAGTGATTTTCATAAAAAAAATTGTATGGCAGGTACCGTTTTTTTCTAAAGATAAAGCAAAAAATAAAAAGATGTCCCGAGATGTAACCCCGAGGACCTTATATACGAACTTTAAAGCAAATCCGTCGAACCGTTTCGCCATACGGCGCCCGGACAGACAAATTGACTCCAGACCTATTTTTTTGGATTTCTCTATAGTCGTAATATCATCCCTCGTTCTCATTTTGAGTTCCAAATTTCGGCACGATCGCAATAACTTTCTCTTAAGTATACTAATGTATACGAGAATGTTAAAATGTCGATGTGTGGTAAAACTTATAGATACTTCATACTTTATATATCTCCTCAATTATATCCACACAAGCACGTGGATTACACTGTGCTGTGAAAATCCAACAAGTCAAAAATGAAATGGCGTATGTCTGAAACAGCTGGAAATTTTTTTAAAAGATAAGTTGCCGGGAAAGTCCCATAATACCTGTTATCAACAAGCGAAGTGTGGGTTAGAGTGAGTGAAATACTGGCATCAAGTGTGATGCAGCTACTTCAATTACTGGAAGGAGTAGAACGAGAATAGCGAATGAGTTCACAAACTTGTTAGGTGGTGGTATTGGAGAGGTGTATTTAATACTAGCATTAAAGCAGTAGAGCATTGGCACGTCATGGTAAATGAGCACGGCGTCAGCTCATTGGATAGGAAGAGGGATATGTTCTACTGACCGATTACAAAAAACTTATTGATAAATTTGTACCAGTTATATTAAAAGAGAGAGAGAAAGAGAGGAATACCTGTTTAGCCCATTACAACCATCGATAAATCAGGCGGAAGTAACCATATTTTATTTGACAGATAATGAGAGATAATAGAATAAAGAGAAACTTATAAATATATATGCCAAGGCCAAGCTCGCGGTGAAAATTCTTTTCAACATTGGCAAAACCTGACTTAAACCTTGTTTCAGCAAAACTGGATAAATTCCATCCGGACCAGGTGACTTGAAACTCTCAAAAGATGCAAAATACCAGCTGTGCCGCGTGGTATTAGTCGGTTCAAATGTAGGTTCAAATGATTTCCTGAGTTCTCGGATACAAAAATTACTTTTCCATTTAAAAAAAAAAATAACTCGAAATTTTTAGTTTCCGTAGAATATGTAAGGAATATTGTAATAGCAGCAATGTTGGGGCTATGAAAGAACCCCCGTTCCACATTTGAAAAATACGTCAAATACTCATTCCAAAACTCATTGTGTGTTTGTCAAAAAATTAGCTTCGTCGGAAAACCTTGAGTTTGTCGATCAAACAACAACATTAGAACGGTCAGTCAAGCAGACACAATAATAAGTATAAAAATAAAATCCGCCTAAAGTCTGCACGTGTAAACAACACACCCTACACGACAGACTACAAGCTGGCAGACAACAACAAAACCACTTCACAGTGAAAACAATGGAAAACAAAATATCCCATCCGAAACTCCATTGCAAAAGGATAAATAAAACTCTCAACGCCTTTGGCGATTTCCTGCAACTTTTAATTCCAACGAAAAAAATATATAAAATATAAACCTATATTTTTTTTTTTTGTATAAATCAGTTTCTGTCTCATGGCATATTTTCCTTAAATTCCGTTCCTTTTGAGAGAGCAACAGAACTAAAAACAAAAGACCTGCAAGGATAACTCTTACAAACTTACGAATACCCTTTTCAATTTAGCGATTTTGCTTTTTTTTTACATTTTTGTTTTAGTGGAAACTCTTCTTCCTTCGAGTTAGGTATGTATGTAGGTAAACAAAACAAATTAGGATAATAAAGCAAAAACCCTACACCCTTCATTATTCCTTTTTTGGTATTTCATTTTCTTTGTTTTTGTGTTTTTTTTTTTTCAAAGAAAAACAATAGTAAGAAATGAAAATAAAATGCGCCTACGCTCACTCCAATACGGACAAGGACAAGAAAAAAGGACTCACTCAAATAATTTGTCATAATGAAAATTATAACTTAAATGTGTTGGGGGAAATTGTTTTAAGAAAAATAAAAATGAGTCTTGCCTAAAACGATCTTCATCATCCTCCATTTGTTATCATTTCAATTTGAAAAAAAAAAAAAAAAAAAAAAACGCGAACGATATTAAGTAACCGAAACTAAGGGGTCAGTTTTATGAGCAAAAACAAAAAAAATGGGTATCCTTTTTCAGCTCATTCCGAATGCCATTTCTTTTGAATGATGATGGAAACTTTGTGTTTCCATCAGTTTCATGTCCCTTTTTGTCGAATAGAGGGGCAAATAATTTTTTAAAAGTTTTTCTTTTTTTTTTTTGGTTTCCGTACGCCTCCCTAACACGTCGGTGCTAATTTTATTGTATCCTGTGTGTGGCAGTATAACATACTGAGTAAGTTTGCAGGTCTTTTATTAAATCGTCTTTTTGTGTTTTAGGTCGGTACACCTAAGTGCTTTTGGAGAGTTGGTCCTTATGTAGATAGGATGTGTAATTGGAAGCATAGTTTTTAATGCATTTCTCTTGGCTTTTAAGGACTTTTATTTTGTTTACTCACTTGCGATGGCAAACAAACGAAATTGCCCTATAAAATAGATTCCCTTCGCTTGTCAACAAAAACAAAAAAAAAAATAAGTGCCATGGGTAAAGGCCTAACTTAGGTATATCTATCAAAGTGGGTCGTAAAAAGAAATGTGTCAGAAATGCTAGTCCAGTCCAGGTTCGGATAAATCTACATTGAACAGCTTCAAGACATTTGACAAGGGGTCAGACCTGCGAGACATAGTCAAGAAGGGGTTGACTTTGGCGATGGAGCACTCCTTAGGTAAGTATTTCACGAAACCAAGGGCGCCCGTTTTAGCTACAATAACAATTCAATCAATATGTGCACGGAATTTGAGGTCAGTGTCTCACGTCATGGATATGACTATAATTTTTTAAAGACAATGCGGGACATTTTTAAGAAAACAGTTTTTTTTTGTTTTTTTTTTTTTTGTAAAAACATATTTTTTATTATTTTATTAAAAATTAACTAAAAATACTTCATATTTTGTTATGATTAGTTTATGTAGTTTTAAAACATAGGAACATTTTAATCAGTCTATAAATAAATAGTAAAAGTAAATAAATAGATATAAATCACAAAAACAAAAACTAAAAGTTCATTCTATAAACACATTTCATAAAAAAAAAAATAAAAAAATAAACTCTAAATTTACTGCGCGGGTAGATTAATTATATTTTACAGACGTGTGTATTTTCTGCAAAACTTTATCATTGTTTTTTATGTATTCATAAAAAAAGTTGCATGAATTATCGAAAAATATTTTTTAAAGGAACAATAGACTTCACCGTTTGTACTTGTATCTGAGTTTTTTCTTGAGTCCATAAATGATATATCATTGAAAATATTCGTTCTGTTGATGCATTTGTTCCTGGAAGACTCAGTATATATTCCACAATCAGCAGAAGATTTTTGTGGGGTATTTCATTTGAAGAAAAGTATTTTCAACCCACCTTACATCAATTGGAATATCATCGTCATTCCATTGCTCAATTTTCTGAGGGCTTACAAAATTTTTTAAATAAGAAATTTCATCAAAAAAATCACTTTCGGCTATATCAACTTTTGTATTTTCCAATACCATGGCAAAACTGCTTTGCACTTCTTGCCACTCAATGCTTTTTCTTAAACATGCCCACTGAAAATCCTCAGCGTACATAAATTGTGAAGTCCACTTCTCAAGGTACTGCAAGCAGTTTTTATAAAAGCATTGAGTATGAGAAATAAACCATGTCTTATTTATGGTACCGCATTCTTCTAAATTATTTAAGGTTTGTCTCATAGAGATGGAAATGAATTGAGCTTCTATTCGTTCTTTTAATTTAAACTTTAGACTAGAAATTTGGTTGTGAATTTCCATTATAGTTTTCTTATCCCTCTCGACATGCAAAATAGAATTATGAAACAAAGATGACTGGTTATGTAAAAACATTAACCACAACTCAGATTTCGGATCTTCAGAAAATATTTGTAACGCATATGGACATATTTCAAAAGATAAGAAATAAGACTTTAATGGCTCAAATAATTTTAACACACGTTCGATGGCGGGCAGCAGGGCTAGCCATCTTGTCTTGCAGAAGCCAAGCAATCTATTATATTCGACGTGCGCATCACAGCAAAATTCTTTTAATTTTTCTACTCTAACAGTGTATATATAAAAATGAGAGTATATTTTCACAACAATGTTTTGTATATCCACCGGAAGCAAATCAGTTGCGGTTTGAACCGCATTGTGAATAATATGTGCCGAGCAACCTACACCAAGTATGGTTTGTTTAAGTTCTCCATTAAGACGACTAAAAACATTGTTGCTTCCCCTTCGTGATAAGCCGCCAAAGTTAGTGTTTGCATTATCTGCACAAAATCCTACCACCTTATCCAACAAATCTGCTTTTCTTAAAATTTGTAAAATGGACTCACTTATAATTTCGGACGTTTCACCAGGTAATGACACCAATTCTAATAGCCGCAGTTTAAGGCCCTCTTTGCAATCAAAATATCTCACCAATGTGGGAAAAAGCTTTATGTCTTTTTTGTTTGATGCATCGGAAAAAATTGACACAAAACTGATTTTCATTAAGTCTTCTTGTTGCTCGTTTATGGCAAAGGGGGCCAACACATTTGTGACGATGGACTCGCATTTGGTTCGAGCACAAGCAAACTTGGAATCGAAGAGTTTTTGTAGAAGCTTAGAAGTGCAATCCATCGACCGGAAGCTCTGATTGTGACAAATTGTATGAAAAGCCATTACGGCTTCAGATGTTGCCAATTTTTTTCCACCTTCACCAAAATCAGCCTTCCGAAAAAATGTCTCGAGCTTTGCCCTACCTATCGTTCCTTCGACTTTTACTTTATATTTATCGGATTTAATATTTCGGGTTATATCATTTTTTCCTCCAGAAGCAATTGAAAATTCGCTGCCACAAATATTACATCTAACAAACGAATCTCTGTTGGTCAGCTTAATGAAAGGGTATTCTTTTTGCATCTCAGCAGTGAGTTTACACTCTCTTGGAGCATAGAAAACAAGAACTTATACACTGCAAAAGGAAAAACAGATATTTAATTTTGCTCTGACAGCTACGTCAAAACAAATGACAATAATATTTCGTAAAGCACTGTTCACATGCGCATTATTTAAAAGCACTTTGTAATTGAGAGTTTTCATGTGATACATTTTAGTACTATATTTGAAATGAATTTTGCGGGACTTTGCGGGACAAATCTGTAAATGAGGGACATTTTTGAGGCAGTTTATGATGCGGGACAGCCATGTGAAATGCGGGACGTCTGGTCACTATAGTCATGGATGGAAGTGAATCTTACAACTAATTCGTGGGGTTAACGAAATTACTGTCGCTGCAACATCGGATTAGTTCTAGCTTGCCAACATAATTTGCTTAGAAATTCACATGCCATTAACATATATTTGCGAATCAGACTTAGCAAGCAGTGACGGGGTGCGTCTTAGAGACATTTTAGACACTAGACAGTGTCTAAAAAAAAAGGAAAAAAAACCAAAGCTTATAATAAAACCATCAGAAAAATTAGGTGAAGAACGAAAACGCCTTCCCGTCCAGTCTACACTTTCTTTCGTCTATCTCTCTTTACACACCACAAACTATAACTCTTATTTTCAGATTATTCAAATATATTGAAATTGAATGAACTGTAGAGTGTAGACATAATCCAGCTTGTCTACTTCCCCTATGCAATTAGTATAGAGCAGCGTTGCCAAAAAGTGGCCATTTGGCCCTCAGCTATGCATTTTGGCCCTTGGCCCTAGGACAACTGGAAATGGCCCTCAAATCTCGAATTTTTGTATTCTTTCTTAAAAGCCATATTTTGACAAATAATTAAGACTATCTTATAACGGGTGATCCAAGTAGAGATACTTTTTTCAATTGCTTTTTTGACAGATCACGTGTGAGTCGTTTCATGCTGTCATGTTATTTTTGTTTAGTATTGTTTGGCATTTCATAATGGAAAGACTTACGCGTGAACAACGTTTACAAATTGTTCAACTTTATTATGAAAATTCACGTTCTGTGAGGAATGTGTTTCGTGCACTTCGCTCAACTTATGGTCAACATAATCGGCCTACCAGCATTCATTATTGGATAATATTCGACCGAATAGACCACGTCCTGCATGCTGTGAAGAAAATATAGCGGCCGTAGCTGAGAGTGTACACGAAGACCGTAGAGAGTCGATTCGGCGCCGTTCGCAGCAACTCGGACTGACGTATGGAACGACTTGGCGCATTTTACGTCAAGATCTTAAATTGAAAGCGTACAAAATACAGCTTGTGCAACAACTGAAGCCGCTCGACCTTCCCAAGCGACATCGCTTCGCTCTATGGGCTCTTGAAAAGTTCCAAGAAGATCCGACGTTTTCGAGGCAAATTTTGTTTAGCGATGAGGCCCATTTCTGGCTCAATTGCCGCATTTGGGACGAAGAGCAACCTGAAGAGATTGAAGAACTGCCACTTCATCCAGAAAAAACAACGGTTTGGTGTGGTTTGTGGGCCGGTGGAATCATCGGTCCATATTTCTTTAAAAATTATGCCGGTGCGAACGTAACCGTCAATGGCGACCGTTATCGTGCCATGATAACCGACTATTTGATGCCTGAAATTGAAGCTCGTGATCTCGGCGACTTCCCACACATCGCATCAATCAATGGACTTATTGAGAGAACATTTCGGTGAGCACATAATTTCACGTTTTGGGCCGGTCGATTGGCCACCAAGATCGTGTGATATCACACCGTTAGACTTTTTCCTGTGGGGATATGTAAAGTCAAAAGCTTATGCCGACAAACCCGCTTCGATTCAGGCCTTGGAGGAAAACATCACGCGTGTCATTCGCCAGTTACCAGTCGAAATGCTCGAACGAGTGATCGAAAATTGGACTCAACGGATGGACCATCTGCGACGTAGCAACGGCCAACATTTGATAGACATAATCTTCAAAAAATAAATGCCAAAGAATGTTCTTTCAAATGCTAATAAACATTCTCCATTAAATTTGAATTTTCTGTGTTTTTTTCTTTAAAAAAGTAGGGCACCTCGAAATGGATCACCCTTTAGTATTTTGGACTACATTTGGACAGCAAAACTCTGGAAAAATCATACAGAGCAAACCGCCAGAAAGGCAACCCGTGCACTTATTATATGCAAGAGCCTATCGGGAATGTCGTGGGGTAATTCTACAATTGTAAGACCAATGATCACATACGTTGCAGTGGCATGCGAAAAACGAACAAGTCTCTATCGCAACGAGAGAATCTCTCAGCAAAGTCAGGCGCGCCTATGCATCACCAGCGTACATGCCCAAATGCTGCAATTGATTTGCTATTGCAATTAACTCCCCTACACCTCATTGTCTCCGCGGACAAAACTATTCTAAGAATAGCAAAAGAAGAAACTGGAAAGGGGAAATGTATCAGCTCGAAGGAATATGATGCAATATTCGGAAAACTTCCACTCTTGGCTATTCCAAGAGATGACAGCATAAGGAAATACAACTTTGAAAAGAATTTCTTAACGAAGCTCAGCAAAAAGAAAGAATGGCGCAATGAATCCACAATATATGCACTGAGCGACCACACGATAAAGTGGTTTGGGCCAAAAACGAAAAATTGTGAATACATGGGCAAAAGTATCAGCATCTTTCAAGAAGAAATATGCTCCATAGAAAGATGTTTTCGAATCAATCTCGGAAGGAACTACAGAAACCGTAACATAGCAATAATGTCAGATAGTCAAGCAGCTATCAAAGCACTGGACTCCTTTGTCATTAAATCCAAACTTGTATGGGAATGCCGTCGAAGTCTCAACAAATTGGGCAATATCTGTATTTATCTGTCGCTGGATAACAGGCCATTTGGCGGACTCTCTAGCGAGATAAGGGGCAGCAGCACCCTGAACCATTCTGCGGGATAGGGGAACACAACCTACGCGAAGAATTCAGGTAATCGTTAAAGGAGAAAAGGACTATTACCTTTCGAGATCTCGAAAGTCTGAGACAAGCCAAAAGAGGAGATTATTATAATCTCAAAAGATTTGAAGCCTGTATCAGTCTTAGCAAAAATGACCTACGTATCCTATCTGCTTTCCTAAACTCAATGGGATCACCTAAGGAAGATAAATAAATAAAATAAATATTAGGCGTAAACGGCCCATACAGGACCTAAAGCCTAGCTTCTCTAACCATTGTCTGTGCGACGTTATATATTTGAAACGAATGGCGGGACCTACAGTTTAATGCCGGTTCCGAACGGCAATTTATTTTTAAGAAGCTTCTCATGACATTTCTTACTCTTGGATGTTTGTCAGACGTTCGCAAGAGGTGGAGCAGCGAATATAAACTTTCAGGTGGTACAGGTCGGGATTTGAACCAGCGACCTCTCGCTTAGTAGCTCAACGCACTTAACCACTAAGCCACTGCACCCACATAAGGAAGATAGGGATATCAATTGAAGGTCTCCACAGAAATTCCAGAACACATACTGAAATCCTCCGTGGCACTGACCCAAAAGAAGGTTTAAATATTTGGGAAAATACCGAATTCAAGAGGAGGATTTACTAACTAAGGATCCACTGCTCATTCTCAGATTCATAAAAGAAACTTGACTGGATGATGTGCGCTGAGTAGTTTTTCCTTGCCAAGGCTAAAGCAAGAGCATTAACTCGCCAACATAATTCCCGGCCAATTAAGCTGTGAGGGGGCACTGGAAGGGGGAGAAAAACCACTCCAAAGGAATAAGGAGGGGGCACAATAAACCCTATATATTGCAGTAATTATTATTATTGGCTCCAGGTGATTTGCCTGTGGTACGCCACTAGTAACAATAATGGCTCTCTCCCGAACCATATCCCTGCCAGGATCACATTTATCATGGAAATTCCACAGTCCCGTTCTTGGGCGTAATAAGAAAGGTGTCAATGAATACTATCAGAAAAAATTATATCCACAGTATAGAAGGAGTTCATCTTATTTGCGGTTTGCCCCACGATTGAGGCGGTTTGCCAGGACATGCATTCTTAAGTGCACTTTTAAATGTATTTCCGATTGGTGGAAAATAAGCAAACTTAAAGTGGAACATGAGAAGAACACGTCTAGCGGGATATAAGCTGTTCCAACCTTCGTTGATGCCTCTGAGCTCTTTCTTGTTTTTTTTCGAAAGTGAAATTCTTTGACAAATATTTCATCTTATGTGCGAGAAGATCAAATGACAGAGTAAGTTCAGTCACAAACTCTATAAACTATACCCAAGATATGATACTAATTAAACTCTGCCCTAAAAATAAATTTCAATTCTAAGTCGAACGACAAAGGAACACCTCAAAATCTCCTAAAATCCTTTTAAGATCGCATGCTTCTTGCAAACTTATGACCTCACAAATTCACACACATTCTCCCCAAAGTCACATAAAGTATCTGAAAACATTTTTTTTTTGCCTCAAGTTCTAAAGCAAAAGGTTATAACTTATATAACACTCACCTCGAAGAAAAGTTGTAAAATTACCAAAACTATGCGCCTAGGCCAGCACGAACAAATGCTATATGAAAACTACGAAGAACGTACCATCTTCCTTAAACACATACCTACCCACAGTTCTATATATAGGTACATAAGCTTAATTTTCTTCAGTCCCAAGGGACTTAATCCTGCTAACCAATGTGATTACTTTCGGAGATTCTACCCCCAAAAACTCCCTTTAGCTTCCCGTTCGCCTCCCATATTGTATGTAGCACACTTTCTTCACGTAGTCCTTGTGTATTCAAAGACAGCAAACTTTGTTGGAGCAAAAGTAAAGGAAAAAAAAAAAAACAAAAGCAATAGCTCTATTCGGCTTTCCTAGCTACTAACCAAATCTGCGAACTTCAAATTCACTTTTAGGTACCTACTGCTTCACAGTAGTCGGTACATATTTTCTATGAAATTTATAAAGCTTTCTGGCGATGCGATGGCAAAAGAGGATGCATCTGATTATAATTTGCGGTGCGGCGGCGTGTTTGGTAAAAGTAACAACACGATTTATTATTTTGAAGAATTCGCATTATTTGTAATTTTTGTTTTTATTGCAATTGATTTTGAAATAATTATTATTTTGAAGAAAAAAACTGAACTGTTTACTTGGAATACAACATTAGATATTCCATTGGATATTTCGATGAATCGAAAATGTATTTACATTTTGTTTTAGACTTTTGGAAAAGTTAGATATGGAATTTGCAATTTAACCTTCGTGTCAATACGAAATTAGTACACGGTTAGTCAGCGCGACTATTTACATACATTTTGTATGTGCTGGGATAAAAAGATGAAGAATAATCTAGATAAAGTATTATAAAAGTAGTCAAGAGTAAATTAAACTCAGTTTAGAATCTATATTTAAAAAATTATTGTTTCGCTGATATAATGTACACTATTTTTTATGCATTTTTTAGGCAAGAATTACATTTGTTTATGGCGGTGTTATGCTGGTCGCATATAGGCTTTTCGCAGAAGTTGCAGCATTTTCTGGTTTCATGGCATGATCCTTGTATTTTAAGACGTCCATCGGGGCCCCTTGGTATTATCCGTGATGTTGATGGATCATATGAGTTGCGCGAACGTATGTTATCCCCAAGCATAGCTTCAATGCCATTACTGGTGTTGAAGTTTCTGTAAATAAGTGGATTTTCGGATCTTTCCAGAATATTTGGCATGCACAACTGCTTTCCCAAATCTTGCAGGAATTTTCGGCGGTTATCCTTTTTTATTGCCGCTCCTTTGTTGTGCTCAGTATAAATAACAGAACATTGCAACTGGCCGTCGTCTAGTAGTTCGTTTTGTTGTAAAATGACTTACCATTTTGTCCATTACATCCACACCACCGCCTTTTGTACTATTGTAGTATTTTATGATGTCAGGCTTATTTTTATCATCCGCTATGGCATTGTTGTGGTGCATTGTAGACAAAAGTATAACGGCCTTATCCTTTTTAGGAACGTAGGAAACGATTGTCTTATTCTCCATGAACCCAAATAGAGACGACTGGACACTACGTGATCTATTTTTCAGCATATCTTTTGGGATGCAAGCTTTATTAGCACGTAATGTTCCAACCAACGTTTAGATTTTTGCTCAAGAGATAATCGGCGAGATCCATAGAAGTGAAAAAGTTGTCCATTGTAATATTACGGCCGGATCCTTCGTAATGACGAACTAACCGTTTGACTACCTTTTCCCCAACTTGTGTTTCACGTGGGCCATTACTCGGTTTTCCGGTATATATTTCCCCTTTTAGAGGATAGAAAGTCTAGAAAGTTTGGCTGGCTTCGATGGTATGTATTGCGTGAATTGTGTTCTACCTCTGTAGGGGAAAAGTTTTCTGATGGCATATAGTTCTTCTTGAGACAAGCATTCATTATGTCTCACAAATCTCGAATTGGGGCAGCTTTGTCGTCTATCAGTCGATGCATTCGGCTTAGAAAGTTATCAATTCGGATAAATCGATTTATGGCCCAAAATCTATTGTAGCTCGATATAATGGCAAGGCTGTAACCTTCCAGAGCTCTACAGAATGTTCATTAATGGAATGATGGGCACCAGCTGTTATAAGTGTTCCAAGATAGCCATTAAGCTCCTGAATTGTAAGTTGTTTCCAAACTTTAGGCTCTCGCGAAGGATTATTTGCGTTCATACTGGCATAAATACTGGCAGCCTTCCGGTTAGTTTCACGAACTACAATAGTGGACATATCGGTGGTGAAAAATAAAATGAACAGCTTTGATTCCGACAGCAATTGAGTCGATTGAAAAGCTTGGTTCTGGTTGCTTGATTTTGCGGACTCGCAAGCCATATGGTCCGATCTTCATATTTTTTTTCCCTACCTATCAGCTTTCCTGATAACACATCGCTAATCTCAGCCGCCGTTTGGTCATCCTCGTTGGTCTCGCTATGTTCATAATTGTCACCATCATCGTAACCATCAGAATCGGAACTCTCAGCTTGTTCAATCACCTGATTACTGTCGATGCCGTCTATGTCCGAGTACTCACCATCATGGAACATAATTATCATCAGAACCATCACTGAAGTCGTCTGCGTCGGATTCACTGCATTCATCCAGCAAATTACAGATATATTTTTCTTGTCGTTCGAAAGACCGTCTGAAACATTATCAAATCAAATGTTTTCTTAGAAAAGATACATTTATACACAACCAAAACTCCATTGAACACATTTTTGATGTAATTTTATTTACCTATTTACTAGCGATGTTCTCCGCTGAGAATCGCTCATATTTCCACTTTAGCTAAACCAAATAATAAACGTACGAACTCCACAGCAGTAGGATACCAAGTGATGAAATCGTTTAACTGATAGATGTGATGAAACATGTTCAATCACGAAAAACACATACGAATCAGAACATTATGAATAGGGGTACCCGGGTGTACTTCCCATATAAAGCCGTATTAGAGAAATTATTTTTTTATTAAATCAAAAACCAAATGGATACCCGGGTACCCTCGTATTGACACGAGGGTTAAAACTGCGGAAGTAGTAGTATAGTATCTACTACGTTCGATTGTTTAAAATTAGTTTGTCATTTCACCACTTAGCTGTTGACGGTTATTGACAACATTTGCTTGCACTCATTTCTGGTTGCCAAAATATCATCAATCATTAAAGCCGTTAAAACTTTAGCCAAGCAGTGTCTTATTTTGGACCGAGAACGGAGTATTTTTGCCTCCCTCCGAAGCATTTGGAGGTCACCAAATAAAATCGACAGGGGATGAACTTTAAATAGAACAACAACGCGTGAGACATCAAATAGATTCTGGCTTTATTTTCAAGCTTCCTTCACGCCATTCAGTATGGAGTAGCACATCATTTAAATGACCACTCTTGGCTGGCAGTGGCCGTTATTCAAATGCAGGCCTCGAGCGCGACCAAGGAGAGTGGCTTGTTAGCTTATACTGAGGACTTGATGTGGTTCCGCAGAAAATATTCGAGTGATTTCAAGTTCCATGATCGCGGAGGGGCCAGCTGTGAGATGACCTAGTCGCCGAATTTCTGCTTCACAGCTTTAAGCATCGCTTGTATGTCATGAAGTGCCGTCTTAAGGGAACAATAGCTCGGAAATAATGATGTCGTCGAGCTCATCGAAAGTCGGTTAGCATCGCTCTTTACCTTAGAACATCGGGGGTAGAGGTGACGTCTCCTTCCTCATTTCGAGCGAAATAAAGTCCGATGCCATAAACCGCACCAAACTGTCGATCTTTGCGGATACAGTGATGCTTGGTCGAACACTTGTAGATTAAGTTCGCTCCAATATCGAGCGCCAATTCGTCGATTTCGAAAAGGCGTTGGACAGTGTCAATCGTGAATTTATTTGACGTGCCTTGCACAGGAGAGGCATTCCCGATAAGTTAATAGCAATTATCAAGGCGACGTCAACATGTTACGTTTTGCATAGAGGAAAGCTATCTGAGGAATTCGAAGTATAAAGTGGGCTTCGGCAAGGCTGCATTCTGTTACCAATATTGTTTTTATTGATGATTAGCGATATGCTTTATCGACGGCAAGTGGACGAATTCGATGGACTCTTACATCCGAATTCAAGCATCTAGACTTCGCTGACGATGTATGCTTGCTATCTCATGGAATAATGGACCTTCACCAAATGACAACAAATGTGGTACAAAGAGGGAAGCAGATGAAATTGGGGGGAAAATTTATTCGGGAAAAACGAAAATGATCAGCCTAAGACTGAACGCATTAATTCATAAAGTATACATTACGTTTCCAATATCTCTGAAGCTTTGTCTTAACTGATGGCGAGCCAAACTGGATATATCCAGCCAAATATGCAAGGCAAAATCTGTATTTGGGTTGCTATCCATGAGATGGCATAGCAATGCAGTTGGCTTAAATACTAAGCTAGGCTGTTCCGTTCCAACGTTGAATCCGTTCTGCTGTATAGATGCGGCACTTGGAGAGGAAGCTGCAAACATTCGTTAAAAGGTACCTACGCAACATCTAAAGGATTTTCTCAAACCATGTGGCAGTGCAGTGGATTGGTCCCACATTCTGAAAAGGCGACAGGTCCATAGCTAACCACGCGATGCAATGGAATCCGCTTACTCAAGATGGCAGGATACGCCGCGGTCATAGGAGTACATGAAAAACTGTCGAAAGGGAGGTACGGCAACTGGGAAAAAGTTGGGGAGAACTGAGGCACATTGTCAGAAACTGCACATGCTGGCGCGTAGGCTTTGTAGAGGCCATAGGACCAACAAGGGGGATAAACGACATAAGTAAGTAAGTCACGGCTTTATCTATGGTCTTTTGACTTCAATTTTAAACAATTTTATGCCCAAATTCGGCGCTGAGTGGACATTTTAGGATCTTCTTCGATACTGGCCACAATGGTATCAGCTATATTTTCTTAATTTTTTGGATAAATTCCTGTCTGGTGGCACCAGGCCCAATTGAGTGTAGTCACGGCCATAATACAACTGATTATTTTTTAATAATATCCGCAAGTCTGACGATGCATGATGGTGATGGTAACTTTGACAGTTCCTATAAGATAAAAACTATCATTGCTACTTGGTGACCTTTTATATGGAAACCGTTTTTTAATCGAAATTTTAAAATTGTAATATACTCTTGGTAACCAATGCGCCCTTTTTCAAGGAAAATACGATTTGTTTTAAATGCTTTCCAATAGGGTTGTAACAGAATGCATTCATTATGGCATTCTTTGAAGTCATTTAATGATAAAATACACAAGCAAGTCACAAGAAGATTGCCTTCTTCTTTCTAACCCGTTTATTTGGGTATCAAATGAGAGAGAAGTAGAGCATGATACGAAACATGGTGTAATCGACTAGCGCCCATATTTATTCACTACACTTTGAATTGCTTGGCTACTGGGACGAAAATTACGACCAAAAATGTTGATTTACTAAATGTTTTGACATTGACAGTTTAATGATGCGTTCACAGTGAACGTTTAAAGTTATCAAGTCCAAATTTTAAAAAATTAAAGTGCACCACTGCATCATACGAAACTTTCTCGGTACATGAGATGCGTTTTTGAGTCGCAAAATGAATAGAAAATTAATGGTTAGAAATTTATTTAAATCACTTTCAAGGTTTTAAAAAATTTGATTTTCTCAAAAACGGCACATACCTACGATTTTGATGTGATTTCGCACTTTTAACATATTTGTTCGAAATACAAAATATTATCAAAATCCTTAGAGCCATTTTGAGAAAATGAATTTAATTTAAATTTAAGAAAATCGTTATATGAAAGAAAAATTATTTCAAAAATAAAAGTATGCAAATTTGTTCGATTTTATAGTATAAAAAAATCGGTAAAAGTTTTTGAAATTCCCTCCTCTTTTTGAGATAATCTTTAATCGATTTTTTTCCAAAAACTGAGTTTTTGACCCCATCCCAAACATTCTTAGTACAAAATAAGACCGAAATCCCTGGAACCACTTTTGAGAAAAATAGTGATAAGTGATTTTTACAAACAAATTTGTATGACAGATACCGTTATTTCAACAGATAAAGCAAAAAATAAAAAAGCCCCGAGATGTAACCCCAAGAACCTTATATACGAACTTTGAAGCAAATCCGTCGAACTGTTTCGCCATACGGCGCCCGGATAGACAGACGACGGACGGCATTGGCGGACCCACTTTTTTGGACTTCTCTATAGTCGTAATAACATCCTTCATACTCAGTTTGAGTTCGAAATTTCCGCACGATCGCAATAGCTTTCTCATTAGTATACAAATGTATACCAGAAAGTTAAAAACCCTTAACCAATAAAAACAACAGAGAAAAACTTAACCGTTTAAAAGAAACAAAAATCCCATTTTGAAACGTATTTTTATTTTTATCAGACGAATCTCAAACGTAACTATTGTGATAGTTAAAAGCCCCACGCCTTATGGGTTGAATGTGGTTTTGCTTAATAGGTTTCCGAAATTAATACATTCACAATAATTCGATGGCTTACGTGTGCACATGCACATTCATGGCTAATTGACTCATTAACGCAAAGTCTAAATTGTACGTTAATAGTGGGTCAAAGCTAACAATTTAACCTTACCAATTGTAACAAATGTCGATTTAGATTTTTAGTAGGTAGCTCGATTGCTCAAAATTTTCAAAATGTAATCTGAAAAATTTTTAACTGAAACTCCAATTATCTGGAACCTGCCTAAGCTATTACGCGTAAATAAATAGCGTTTGTCGTAAAAGGCACTTAAGGACAGAAATTGCATATGAGTGAGGAGTGGTCATTGGCAATAGAGTTTAAGCTTCTGGTCCGACAGTGTGACTCGCCGGATACAAATGAAATACGTTCGGCAGGCCTTCCGCTTTTGAATCGCATCTTCTCTGAGCCCAATCAAATACTGAACTACTACTGAGCCCTGCGATATGTATACATTTTTCATATTGAGAACCATAAGACACCAGAAGAAGGTACAGTAAATTGGAAGTTTTGTTTTGAGTCCCCTTCTGCTGATTATAATACTCGATAACTATGAAACTCTGCTGGCACTGACTGAAAACAAACTTAAATATAAGAAAATGCAAACATCTCGTTATTCTGTCAAACAATCTAGAGTCTGGACCATCAGCTCCATAGGTCCCATCTACAAGAAAGGCGATCCTATGTCTTGCAAGAACTATCGAGGCATATCCCTGCTTAATGTTGCATATAAGATCCTATCCAACCTACTGTGTGAACGTCTCAAACCTTTCTGCAACACACCAATCGGCAGGTACCAGTGTGGCTTCACGTGTGCCCTGCAGATAAACTGTAGACCAAATCTTCACACTAAGGCAAATCCTGGAAAAGTCCAACGAGTTTCAAGTCGAGTTTAAGCCGCATATGACAGCATTCATCGTCAGGAGCTTTTTGTGGCGATGGCCGAATTCGGGATCCCGTCAAAACTGATCCAGATGTGTCGCATGACACTAGATAACACGCGTTGCAATGTGCAGTTTGGCAGCAGCTCATCTGAACTCTTTAACATGCACCGGTGATTTCTTCAATCTTGTTCTTGAGCAGATAGTGTGCAGGGCAGGTGTCAATACGGAAGGCATCTTCAATCTTCAACAGATCAGTCCAAATGCTGGGGTGTGCGGACGATATAGATATCATCGGTCGATCCCAGCGTGCCGTGATAGAGGTTTTCACGGCTATTGAAGAACAGGCAAACCTAGTTGGCCTTGAAGTTAACGAGGACAAAACCAAGTACATGCTTTCAACAAACAATGAAACATCTGTCCACCGACTACGACAAACTTCGAGGTAGTTAAGGAGTTCATCTACCTCGGGGTAAACATCAACTCCACAAATGACATCTTAGTGGAGATCCGTCGAAGAATTACCCTAGGAAACCGCTGCTACTTCGGTTTGGCAAAACAAATGGGTTCAAAACTCCTAACTCGAAGGACAAAGTGCATGCTCTACAGAACGCTTATCCTGCCAGTTCTGCTATACGGCATCGAGTGCTGGACGATTAGCAGGAAAGGACAGTTAGTACAGGGATCCTTTGAAAGAAAAATCCTTCGACGGATATTTGGTCCTGTGTGCGAGGAGGGCGAATGGAGGAGGAGATACAACCGCGAACTCTATGAGCTGTACCAAGACGTGGATGTAGACCAAAAATCCAAGAAACGTCGACTACATTGGCTCGGCCACATCGAGCGAATGGACAACAACGCTCCAGCCAAGAGGATCTTCGAATTCCAGCCCCCAGGTTCGAGACGACAAGGAAGACCGAACCTCCGTTTTAAAGACTAAGTCATCGCGGATGCCAGAGCGCTTGGTCTGGACAATTGGAAGCAGAGTGCCCGGAATCGCAGAGGATGGAAGGCTGCCGTGTCTCAGGCAGGGGCTCTTCGCGGTTCGGGAGCCCGTTAAGAAGAAGAAGAATCTAGAGTCAGTCAACCAACTTCCGTAATTGTTCAACAATTAAGATTTAAAATTAAATCTTGAAAGCAACTATTTCGCCAAATTGAATCAAAAGCAGCCTGCTTTTATGCTTTAAGGTTTTTTTTTATTTTGGATACCCTCATAATGATTTTTGTTAACACAGTGCGGGCATTAGGGAAGTGAAGGATTAGACAAAAGGAGATACTGATGCACGTTGGTTTTAAATGTTTGTAAATTATAATGTGCAGGAAAAAGAGAGCGTGGTAGAGCATTCCACATTCGTATTGTACGGTTGAGAGAGGAATCTTTATATTTCACCGTACATCCGCAAACAGGCTTAAGGGTAAACTGATGTACATTCCTAGCATGGCGAGTATTGCGGTTGAATTGCTGTAGGGGTGGAATGCAACTGGCAATTTTATTTGGAGACTTATGGTGGAAATACCGATAAAACAATGACAAGCAGGAGACTTTGACTATGACTAAAAGAGTCAAGTGATTTCGCGATATCTCGATCGCCAATAAGTTTTACCGCACGTTTATGAATCCTGTCAAGTAGCTCCAAATATGTAATTGGAGCACCGGACCAGATATGAGCACCGGACCAGATACGTTGCCGTTCCAATACAACGCCCGAAGATGAGGGGCGTTGCCCAGGAAACGAATATGTAAAGCTGAGAGTACTGTCATCAGCAAAGGAATGGATTGGATTAGAAGTGACAGGCAGGAGGTCATTGATAAAAATGAGAAAGAGAGTCGGAGACAAAACAGAGCCTTGAGGGACACCAGGATTTATGTGGTAAGTTGCAGACTTGAAACCGTCCAAAATAACTTGAATTGAACGGTCCGAAAGGTAATTTCTAATCCATTGAAGAAGGGTAACTTCGATCCCAAATGCACGCATTTTCGACAAGAGAGCTTGATGCCAAACTCTGTCAAATGCCTTTGAAATATCAAGCGCAACGACCTTGCTTTCACCACCATAGTGAATAGATTGGTTCCACTTTTTGGTTAGATTTGTCATTAAATCACCAGTGGTTCGTCATCAAAGGTTTCGCGCATAGTAAGGCGAGAAAGCGACGTCCATTATGCTTTATCGCATGTAAAGGCTTGTCGTATCGCATCGCTTTCTCGCCTTACCGTGCGCCAAGCCTAAGACTAAAGACCATATCTAATTGATTCGATTTTGAATAATCCTATTATTCAATAAAAATAATCAATTATCAATAGAATGTTTTTTTTTCCAAATAATTGTTTGGAATAACAGGCAAGCGACATGTGCCTGTGCTATGAGTTAGGTATCCGAATCGGCGAAAAGTAGTCCCCCGACTACAAACCTCATTATTTCTACCACTTGAGGAACAGAACACACGTTTCTTATTCCAAGACATTGAAGACCTTTCGTATATCATACTGTTAAATATGTACAGGTTTCGAGGACATCGGGATGGCTTGACTTGATTGAGTAGCCACGCCACGAGCGGAAGGAATAATACTGGCTTATCCCCTAAGTGTCGATAGAAACGCAATTAACCCAACCTTAGCTATTTCTTCGACTTCCTGCTTTCCTTTCGCGAAAATTCGTTATTTTAATTTCGAACTCCTATGCACGGGATTTAATAGTTATTTTTTTTGGTGATATTTTTTATATTTTTATTTAAACCGTTTCAACTGATTAAACTGTGTTAGTTAGTTGATGATGAAATAAAATTAATTACGCAATTATTCTGCACTTCAAATGGTAGAGTGTACATTTTTAAATGCATTCAAAGTTTATTTGCTCGCTGTTTGTCTATTCGTTTGCTCGCTCATAACATATGAATGGTCCTCGAGTGTACAGCTTAAATTCAATAATAACTTTTTACAAACAAACAAAAACTGTAGCTAATATAAGTAACTCTTTTAAAAATTTGTTGATGTACAGGTACACCCCACTTGAGTGGACTGTATGACACCCTCTCTGTATATTTATACACTCATCCTCTTTTTGACGTAGCTGTTCTGGGATGAAAGATATCTTGTTTTGCCTTTCTCACAATATAACACTTAATTTTCAAGCCCGCCCACAAAAGTGCTAAATATAAACTGTTGAATGTCAAGAAAGCAATTACCTCTCATTCCCTTTAATTTTTTGAACGAATGTAGGCAGAGGGCTTTTAAAAGGTATTTAAATTTTATTTTTAGATTGCTTGAGGACAAGTGGTTTGAACTTCTTAGGAGCATCTAAACATCTAAATTGAAGGATCTCTAAATAGTTTAGGTTGAACAACATATAATTTCGCTGTGAATACATCGATCGTCTGTCGTGTTTGCTTCCTGTATATTCCTTATTGTGGCTCCAACCTTATTAACCCTCTCTACAAAAATGTTACTCCTCTTAAAAGGTTCTTCACTGCACGGCTTAAGATATTTAAGTTCACGCAAGCCATAGAAATAATTTATTTTAAGAACGCGTTAACCTTCAATATCCAAATTGGATTCTTTTTTTTTTTCTTTCTCTTAAGTTTCTGTAATCCAACTACATGTTAGTACTTTTTAACTGTATCGTATACCTAAGTGTACTTTAAGAGACAGTTATTGCCGTCATGTGCAAACTTTGACACGAATATTACTAAAAATAATAATAAAAAAAAAATTAGGTACACCAATGCCGTCCTTCCGTCAAAACAGTTCTACGTATTTAGACCGGGATCTACAAAAATACCTATGTAGCTACTTCAATAAAATTCTACTGCAAGTTAAGTATGTTGGACAACTAAGTAAGGGGTCCCACCCCACCCGTACTATTTTTATTCACTACCTCTTGCGAAATTATGAGAAATATCCAAGAGTAAGAAATAGCACGTGAAGCTTCTTAAAAATAAAATCATAAATATATTTTAGTACACACTATGGGACGGATGCGTATGCGTAAGATTCTACTACTAGTATAAGCTTGTATTTTAAGTATTTACTTGAGTATTTAGTACAGTATGCATATACTGAATTCATTCAAGTACGTAAGTAAGTGGTATTTCCCAAGGGTATATTAATTTGGACACATAGCTTGTAACACCCCTCGTGGTAGACCCATGAAAGTATATATATTAATGATCAGGACCAAATCCTAAGACTTTTGCAATATCCGTCCGTGCGTACGCAATTTTTAGGCCTTTAAAATTGAGGTAGGAAGCCGAAATTTGGAACACATACTCCGTAAACATTTTTTGAATACGGCCACTGCCACGTCCACAATTGAGAAGAAAAAAACGTTTTAAAGCTAAAGTTAGAGAGATACAGCCGTATTCATTTGATTTCCTTAAAACACCTCTCAGAGGTTGCTTAGTTAAACAACGCGTAAGTAATGGGTGATCCAAGTAGAGATACTTTTTTCAATAGCCTTTTTTGACAGATCACGTGTGAGTCGTGTCATGCTGTCATGTTATTTTTGTTTAGTATTGTTTGGCATTTCATAATGGAAAGACTTACGCGTGAACAACGTTTACAAATTGTTCAACTTTATTATGAAAATTCACGTTCTGTGAGGAATGTGTTTCGTGCACTTCGTTCAACTTATGGTCAACATAATCGGCCTACTGAGCGTACTATTCGCAACACCATCACCCATTTTGAGACCCAGCATTCATTATTGGATAATATTCGACCGAATAGACCACGTCCAGCACGCTGTGAAGAAAATATAGCGGCCGTAGCTGAGAGTGTACACGAAGACCGTAGAGAGTCGATTCGGCGCCGTTCGCAGCAACTCGGACTGACGTATGGAACGACTTGGCGCATTTTACGTCAAGATCTTAAATTGAAAGCGTACAAAATACAGCTTGTACAACAACTGAAGCCGCTCAGCCTTCCCAAGCGACATCGCTTCGCTCTATGGGCTCTTGAAAAGTTCCAAGAAGATCCGACGTTTTCGAGGCAACTTTTGTTTGTTTAGCGATGAGGCCCATTTCTGGCTCAATGGATATGTAAACAAACAAAATTGCCACATTTGGGACGAAGAGCAACCTGAAGAGATTGAAGAACTGCCACTTCATCCAGAAAAACCAACGGTTTGGTGTGGTTTGTGAGACGGTGGAATCATCGGTCCATATTTCTTTAAAAATTATGCCGGTGCGAACGTAACCGTCAATGGCGACCGTTATCGTGCCATGATAACCGACTATTTGATGCCTGAAATTGAAGCTCGTGATCTCGGCAACATTTGGTTTCAGCAAGACGGCGCCACTTCCCACACATCGCATCAATCAATGGACTTATTGAGAGAACATTTCGGTGAGCACATAATTTCACGTTTTGGGCCCGTCGATTGGCCACCAAGATCGTGTGATATCACACCGTTAGACTTTTTCCTGTGGGGATATGTAAAGTCGAAAGCTTATGCCGACAAACCCGCTTCGATTCAGGCCTTGGAGGAAAACATCACGCGTGTCATTCGCCAGTTACCAGTCGAAATGCTCGAACGAGTGATCGAAAATTGGACTCAACGGATGGACCATCTGCGACGTAGCAACGGCCAACATTCGACAGACATAATCTTCAAAAAATAAATGCCAAAGAATGTTCTTTTAAATGATAATAAACATTCTCCATTAAATTTGAATTTTCTGTGTTTTTTTTTTTAAAAACTAGGGAACCTCGAAATGGATCACCCTTTAGTTGGTCTTATTTTGAAGTTGAAAAAGGAAAGCAACTTAAATTTAACGACATGTAATATGAACATGAAATTCAAAGTTTATTGCATCCGCCATTTATTGCGTCATAGAGATAGAGATATTTTGGAAAATGTTGTGACTAAGTTCTTTTTTTTTTTTTGAGAAGTTTGTGTAAAATTGATGTTTCTGGCCTTCGTACAGCCCCAAAGTTGCGAACCCTGATATCCAAACCGATTTCAAGATTTGTTTGTATAAAAGCAGCTTGAGACTGACAACTCTTTAGAGCAGCCAATGCATTTGATTTATAATCAGCTTTACTTGCGTACGGAATTTGTGAAATGTCTTTAATATGTAAAATTAATGACGTGAACATTTATTAGAGAATAAGCTAAGGTTTGCCTACTCAAGAACGCTGTCGATAGAGGTTGTTCGTTGCTGATTTAACCGTAGTAGCTGCATCATCCGCATGGAATAGCTAAAGTTGCACCTTCCTCTTGGGGAATACGTTTTTCGAGTACATACTTAAAATAGAATAGGACCCAAAACGCTTCCCTGTGGAACTCCTTTTTGTAGTTCCTTTAAATTCAGAAGGCCTTACTAAAAATTACATTTACTGAATGCTTAAATAAAAATGATCGCACTACAAATCATGTACCAATAAAGAATCAAATAGTCACAACTAAGATGGAAAGCCATGCTTACGTCATAACTACACAAGTACAGACTGACATTTCAAAGCAGGTGTTACCGGTTGTACAATGACTACAATACCTAAAGAAGTCATTTGAGTACAAAAAAGTATCAAAAAGTGCCACGTTAGCTAAGGTTAGTTAGGTTGCTGTGGCTTTCGGCATAAGAACGGACACACTTAGACCAGTACTGGATCGTTGTGATACCACAGGGATCTGTGATAAAGCTTCCCCACACTCGATGAACCAATTGGAGCTTCTGACGAAGCGAAGTAGACCTCTGATGTCAATGTTTGTGAGATCACATGTGTCTTCGTAGAAAAAGGCTCCCAGATGGAGCTTTATTTTCCTGGGCAGAGCAGGACGAGGGATCGTTTCCTCCTCCTCTTCGTCCATATAACTTCTGCAAAAGTCTTTCGAGAATGCACAAAGTCTTGTTACATGTCTACTTACAAGACAGTGTCCAGTGATGATACCTATTGTAGTGGTAATGTTCCGTCTGCTCTGAAGGATTACATTTTTCGAGCGTTTCAGATGTCGATTAGGCCAGATTCGTTGCCACTTATCCACCTTAAGTTGGTTTCCTCTGTAGCAGCCAGCCTTAGCGATAATTTACAAGTAGCGAATGGTATACCAATCTCTCCCTTATCAGGTGAGAGAAGTAATGTGGTTCCTAGTTTGGTGAGTTCATCAACCTTACAGCTCCCAGGAATGGCCCTGTGCCCCGGCACCCAGCAAAGGTGAATGTTGAGCTGCTATTCAAATTCTTTGCGTTTTTATTTCATTTTGAACTTAACATAATTACAATATTGAATCTGTATTGTTTTATTTCTTTTAAAAAATAATCCCCCAGATACATATATTTTATAATACGAAGGTTACTTAAGGAATAGGTGAAATGGTTTATTGGTAGGATTCATTTTAAGGTCACTTAACCGTTCAAATATCTAGTAGTCAACATTTGTGTCTGATCCTTGCTATACACGGAAAAGTCAAATTTTAGTGCTTTGGAAGGCTAATTTCAGCGTACACTTCAATCCGTCAAAGGCCTTCGGAGAAGTTAATATGGAACGAATTTGTTTCCTCTCTAGGGATTTTCCTAATTCGATCAGTTATTTCGAAATCGATTAAATCGCATTTTTTCGAATACCTTTGACACTATCCGCAGATGCAAGACTAAGGCCGGCTTTGGAACCTTTATAACATCAGCTACCTTCCACTGGTGCGAAAACTTATAATACAAAAGAACGTGGGTAGTACTAATCATACGATTACACAGCCATTTCTTTCGAGTCATTTAAATGACACTGAGACGTCAGGAAAAAATGGCGCACTAAAGCGACATTGAAGCTACGATTTGGTCATTGGTCATTGAGAAAAAATGGCGATCACACGCAATGACCATCATTGTCATTTTTCACCCAAAAATAAAATCACGGACACTACGACTTTAAAATTGACACGTGTCATTTGTTCGTCCATTTTCCTAGTCATTTAAATGACGCCGAAAATATCATCCCAAAAATGGCGATCACACGAGCGAAATTTAAATGACTGCTTTGAGATGTGATTTTTACGTCACCGTGTCATTTGAATGCAAAGTTGTGCTTTCCATAAATGGCCGTATAGTCGTACTTTAAGTGTATCTAGGATGCAGTTGCTTTGAGAACTTACGGAAAAAACTTACGATATGTTTATCCGACGATGATATCTAAACAAATAGTATCTGGACATTAACAATTCCAATTGGAAAATGCATTTACTATAGCGCGAAAATTTCGTCCAACCGCGTCGTGCACTTTAGATACAATAAAAAAAACCCACCATTCGTTCCTCCCACTTTTTGTAGAACTCAGTGTCATGGCCGGTGACCTTGGATGAAAATCTCACACAGGATAATGCCAGTCGTAAAAATATGAATGCTGAGTGCTATAATACGTATACAGCTGTCATAAACACACGCCACGTCGAATTTGGAAAAATATTGCTATAGCTACTCGTATTTCCTGCTGAAGAACTGCGATTCAAGTTCATTTTTGTTTTTTTTTTTTTTTTTACTATTATTCTACTCCGAAACTAGCGAGAGAAGAAAGTTTTCCATCATAACGCCGAGGTATATGAATTTTTGCTGTTGATGTTGTTGTCACCACTCGGTCTTGTTCGGTCTTATCAGAGTAATGGTGGTGGCAATGGCCAAGGTAATTTTATATATATTCTTTTTCTCCTATTTTTTTTGTTAAGAAAAGGCAAGAGGATCTAAAATAAATAAAAAAAAATCCTGACGTGAAAAAAAAAGATGTTGAATTATAGTCACACAAAAGTGAAAAATTTTACACTTCAGAGTGGAAGGTCGGATTTGAATTAAATTGAATAAAAGTTTGCTCAATTTGTAACACTAGTCCTTGCACCAAAGAAATCACTAATTGAATAGGATCACGATTTTACTCACTTTGAAGGCGCACTTTCTATTATCCTGGATGTTGTGAATATATTTTTGTCCTGTTTTCAGCGAAACGAGACCTTTTTGTGTTCAAAGTTTGATATGATTTCAGTCATTCGTCATCGACGTCATCGTCGTTCTTGTTGATGATTGAGGCGGACCAGGATAAAAAAAATCGCAAGCATGACACAGTATAAATGGCCGCAAGGGAGTTTGCAATAACTCACTGAGAAAGGGGACATGATAAATTTATGCATAATGCAGAGGTTGAACTAATAAACGAATGTCTGGTGAAAAGTCCCATAGATGGGACGGAACCGTACGATGCGCTTTTTGCCGGAAAGAGTTGTGCAAGTTGTAAAGCAGTCACGACGATGACTTGTCAAAACGATGAAAAAGGTTGTGTTTTGTTGCGCCGAGCTGCATGCTGCGCATAAATAGTGGAACGACGAGAAATGAATGAAGAACTCGTTGTTAATCTTTGGGATTCAAGTTTTTGTTGGATTTTAGTGAGAGTTTTTTAAGTTTTGCAGAAAACTGCACGTTTGAGAAGCAAAACCTCAAAAAATGGTTGCCATATTTTAATCTTAGAGCATTTGAACAAAATGGGCTTGTAAATGACATAACTGATGCTATTAGAGGAGGAATAGTAATAAGAAGAACGAAAATACCGTCGCTTCTTTTTGCAGCTATCAACAGATCAACAGATTGGAAAATGACTTCAAAACGTGGAATATGTCCATTAACCTAGAAAAATCAAAGATAATGATTTTGAGGGACGGAGGGGCAGACACTACCGAGGAGAAAGATGGACATACCACAGTAACCAATACGAAGTTGTACTAACTATTTACATCAAATCTTAACATGAAAAGCACCTAAGTGCTAAAGAGGAGGGGAAATTGTACTAATAGGCAGTTCAAATGGTGTTTAAAGAGATACGTTAAGATCGATTTTAATTGCGCAATCTTTTCTAAAAGAGTCGCAGTTAGTTTTTAACCTAGTAAGTCTGCGTGGACCGTCCTTTACCCACAGGCAGCCGCTAATAGTCAGCAGAATGTCTGGCGAGTGGTCAGAGGAGAGCTTTCCTCAACTTGCACAGATCTAGCAGTTACACCCTTTGCAATATAAAAGTCTGTAAGGTCTGCAGTTTTCGATGAATCCGAGGGCCAATGCGTCGGTTTAGGTGCCGAGAAAAAGTGTACCCCGAATTCCACATCTAGAACCCCAAAAGGTGTGCTTCGCATTAAAATCACCACCTATAATGAAATTCTCTTCAAGTGAGTCAAAGAAACTTTAGCTTTTCCCTTAGAGGGATATAGATAGACGCAATAGCAAAAGTTTTTTTAGGAACCGTGATTATTTGCGTATTACCCAGCTCGAGTTTTGTGCTTAGTGAATGTTCAGTGGTGTCTTTTATAAGCAAAGATGCGCCGCCTCTACCCCTTTGCAAAGGGTGATATGCATGATTGGCGCTATATCCGCTTATTTTTGTTCTTGATTCCTTCGTTAGATGCGTTCCAGAAACAAAGCATATGTCTATATATTTTATGTGAATGAATAGCTTCAGCTCTTCCATCTTTTGCAGTAGGCCGTTTGCCTTCCATGTTACGATTATTAGTTTGGTTGCGTCTTTCATATTTATGTTGTTTGATATGTATCTCGCAATTTATGTTCGAGCTCGTCTAGCTGTTCTTCCAGTCTGGCAAGGATTTCAGAGAAAACTTTGTTGCGTCGCTTGCAATGCGGCTTGGCATATGTATGTGTGAGGTCGAGCATTGTGGTGGAAGTTTTCTACTGCGTCATCCTCGCTCATCCATGTATCAATGGAAGACATGATTACAGATGAATGAAGACCCAACGCCAAGCTAATCGGAGATCTCATTGACCTGGAATCCAGACAAGATTCACTGTTTTTAAACTTTCGACAAAATGCAGAAAATGCTTCAGTTCAAAGCACTAACTTGGACAAAGTAAGAGGGTTGTGCACCGCTTTTAAAAGAACATCCTATTTAGTTATTTGATGTCGATATAGTTTTATATATCTGATTCCACGAAAAGCCAAGGACACGGACTTTGTTTCGAAATAAACGATTCAGTGAGTGCATAGCTACTTAAACTTAACAGATACTTTATCCATTCATTTAGGATCTGTACTTGGTGTACGAAAAACTCAGTCCCAGTTCAGAGAAATACATCCACCTATTATGGCCACATTGTAATCCTAATTTTAAACTCATAATATTGCATTATTTCTTGACTACTCGAAAAATTAATTGGTATGCCAAGAGCTCGAGAATTTCATTTTAACGGGCTAGTTAACTTCTTACCTAGGATACCCTTATGTTGGGACATCTTATATCCAAGAATATATTTCACAAACTAGAATACGAGACGTCTCTTTTATTTACCGGAAAAAAATTGCTCAGACAGATAAATATTTCTGACGATAAGACGCGACAATGTGAATATTAACAGTTTCAGAAATATTAAATATATCTTAAAAAACTCTTAATACAATGTTTGAAAGATCATGTGATTTTCTTTCTCAAACAAAAAGTTACACAGCTCTAAGCTTATAAAATAAAATACTGTTAAAATCAATTTTTTCTTAAAATTTTTGCTTTTTTTTCCGATAAATTTTCTATAAATTACTCAAATTATTTTGAAATATCCTTCTATCCCACATTTTTTCAAGTTTTAAGCCGTAACGTGGATTATTACGATTTGGATTTCGGAGAGACAATTTTAAAGTGCAAAAACTATGTCGTGCCGCAAAATGAAAATTAAAAAGTGTATGGTTTTCTGTAGGTTTTAATTTAAAATGTTTTTTTTCTCCAGTGCCAAACTCGTAGAATGACGATGCATTTATGTAGCTTACGACGTTACTCGGACTTTTCATGACGGGTACACACTGCCAAGGAAGGGACAGCCAACATTTGACATCAATAACTTTGCTACCTCGGGTCTTCTATCAAACTGTTTTTGTTTCCTTTGTTTCTAGGCTGTTTCGAGCGAAAAGTTCTCAGTTTTCACTTTACGAGTTGTACAGCGATACCAACCTGGTCAAAAGAGAGAAGGAATACAAGCGCACACTAAATAGACCAATAGCTTATCTTTAGTCCAATTTAGTAGCAGCTACAAGTGTAGTGTTTTACAGTTTTTAAGTACTTTTTTGCGGGCTGAGTACCTTACTACTTTAAGGCCGAATAAAATGCATCAGCAAGCCTTACATTTGGAGATTAGTTTTCTAGTTAGTTTCAACAAATTTCGTTGTTTTGCAGAAATATTTGAGTGGTTTTGATTGGGATGAACTGCTCAAATCCCCTAATTTAAAAGGTAACTATGATATATTTTTGGATAAGATCAAATCTGGTTTTGAATTAGGTACTCTTAAAAAAAGGTTTAAAATTTCTGGGTCAAATAAAAGATAGGTTAATTTACGTAACGTAAAAAGGAAACCCTATTCGCGTTAAGATTCAATAAACAATATGAGTTTTTAAATCGGTTTTATCCATACGAACTCCAGACTCGTCGGTGAAGCGCAACAGCAAATCGTTTTGGAATTACATCAATTCGAAAAAAAAGTACCACAGGCTTTCCTAAGGTAATGGAATTCGAAGATATAAGTTCAACAGATTTGAAAAGTACGTGTAACTTGTTCGCGTGTGCAGAAATCATTAAGATTCCTGAAGTTTTGGACATCGGTGTATTGCAATTCTCGGATGACGATTTAATAAACGCGATATAAAAACTAAACTTAAAAAGCAACACTGGCCCAGATGGATTCTTGTGGTAATATTAAACAAAATGTTTATCCTCCATTTTTCATCCATTTAAAATTATTTTTTTAACCAGTCACTTGTAACTGGAAACTTCTTAAATGAATGGAAATATTCTTTCATAACTCCTATTTATTAAAGCGGTTTAAGGCAAAAGTAAGTAAACTATCGACCTATATCAAAGCTTTCTGCAATACCAAAATTGGTTGAAAGAATTGTTAAGGACAAACACTTTTTCGCGGTAAAATAAATTATTTCGAATAGTCAGCATGGCTTACATGGAATTTACACTCACGAATGCAACACTAAGGGAACTATAACGTGAAATCGAATCTCTAAAACCTAAGAAAGCTCCTGGTTATGATTTGATCACCGGAGAAGTTCTCAAAGTTCTGCCTAGAAAAGCATTAATTAAGCTTCTATATATTATAAATGGTGTGCTCAGATTAAACCACGTGCCGAGCCAATGGAAAGTTGCGGAAGTTATTATGGTTTTAAAACCAGGAAAACCGCCAAATGAAGTAAAAACGTATAGACTAATTTCGCTTCTCCCAGTCATATCCAAAGTTTTCGAGAGGATATTACTAAGGCGTCTACAACCGGTTATAGAAGATAATAATCTCATCCCTGACCACCAGTTTGGGTTCAGAACCAAGCATTCGACAATTGACCAAATGCATAGAATTACTGACGTAATCGAGAAAGCATTTGAGGAAAAAAAGATATGCTCAAGCGTATTCCTTGACGTCTCACAAGCCTTTGATAAGGTGTGGCACGACGGCTTAGAATTTAAATTACGACAAGTTCTCCCCGTTCGGCTATATGATATTTTAGAATCATATCTCGGGAATAGACTCTTCCGTGTTAGGCATGGAAGCGAATACTCGGAGCTTAAAGAAATTTCGGCTGGCGTACCGCAAGGAAGCGTCCTTGGGCCGCTTCTCTATCTGTTATATACTCGCGATATACCAATAGAAGATTGCACTACCCTCGCTACGTTCGCCGACGACACCGCTATCCTTGCAGTCGGTAATACTATCGAAGAAACGACTGCAAAACTGCAAACCGCACTGAATAAAGTAAATGAATGGACGAGGGACTGGCGGATCGCCCTCAACGAAACTAAATCTGTTCACGTGAATTTCACGTATAAGAAAACTAATGACTTGCCAATTTTTCTAAACATGGCCCGAATACCCTTTGCAAACGAGGCCAAATACTTGGGAATGACACTCGACGCAAAGCTGAAATGGAATTCGCACGTGAAAATGAAACGTAAAGAACTCGATATCAAATATAGAGAAATGTACTGGTTACTCGGAAAACATTCCCAGCTCAGTACCGAGAACAAACTGCTTTTATACAAGCAAGTGCTAAAGCCGGTGTGGACCTACGGTATACAACTTTGGGGTTGTACCAAGAAAACAAATGCCAATATTTTACAAACTTTTCAAAATAGAGTGATTAGAGAAATTGTCCACGCTCCGTGGTATATTAGAAACGACGATATCCACAGGGATCTCGGAATTCCTACAATCGAAGCTGAAACTAGGAGCATCGCGCGAAAGCATAGAAACCGACTAATCGGACATATCAATAATACAGTCCGACACATTTTGGATGAGAATAATTTATTGCGCCGACTACAAAGAACGAAACCTTTCGACTTGGCAAGATAAGGATTAACCGCGTCCTAATTGCGGAACATGCAGGATCTTTCAGTGGAAAGTAACCTGTCAAATGTTTTTTATTTCGCGATAGAAAAATTGCTTGATAAGTTATATCTTAGTTGCAGTATCTAACATTCTATAGAAGGGTGGTGTTTTTAGTCAGTAAAAATCTGACACTACTATGAGCACGCGCTTGCTATCCTCATAGTGTCTTTGGAAGATTTTCACCTACCCTCGGAAGAACAAAAAAAAAAAAAAAAAGCATGGCTTTGTTCGTGGTAGATCTTGTGCTACTAATTTCATATTTAATAGTTTTGATGTACGCTTACAAGTTGATGTACTTTATACTGAATTTACAAAAGCGTTTGACAGGGTGCATCACACACTTCTTTCGGCTTAGCTAAAGTCTTTGGGTTTTCGTTCTTCAATGGTAAAATGGTTTAGTAATTACTAGAGACCGGATTATATGCAACATAAAAAGCTTGAAATATGCATGCAAATATGCATGAAAAGTGCTAAAAATATGCATGAAAAGTGCTAAAAATATGCAACAATATGCAACATTAACTATATGATAAAATAATAACAACAGTTTTTTTATTTCAAATGCAATATAAAATATAGTTAAATAACATAGTTGAATAACATTTATAATTAAGAATTTTTTAACATTTTGTTAATCTTGAAAATGTGAACAATCATGTACTGTTCCAAATGTTCGGTGGTAAGATTATGTCTCCGATCACTTAAAATATTTTTATATGTGGAAAAGGACCGTTCCACATCCACTGAGGTAACTGGGCAGTATTTGAATTTGGGTGCTATGTTAGCACTTATTGTTGCTGGCAAAAGTTCACCCGTCCCATTAATAAAACTATTAATTTGACACAACGCTTCAAAGCCTGGGTTGTTGTTTAAAATATTCTCAAACTTTTTTTTAAGCTTACTCGGGAATGCCTCTGGCAATTCGGAGCTCATTTGGCGGATTTTATTTATTAATTGAATAGATTCAGTCAACGCTAAGCCCTGAGTTTCGAGCTTCTTAATACTTGCTGGTATCAGAGAAAAATGAGTGCATATCACAGCTATGTTTTTTTTTATTGTTTGACTGACAAACTGCCACAGCCTCCGTACTATCGAAGCTATTTACTACACCTTTGATGGCCTCGAAATGTTCATTGTAAAAGAAAACAGCTTCAATCCACGTTCCCCATCGAGTTACCACTGGTTCAGGAGGTAGAGACACATTTGGTAGCTTTTCTTAATAGGCTCTAATGCGGGCAGGTGCCTTAAGAAACACTTTCTTAGTTGACGAAATCAGCTTATTTACATTTCCAAACGTGAATCGTACTTCTTCAGCGAGTCGATGTATTCCGTGAGCAAAGCACGTCACATGGATCAAATTAGGATCGAATATTTGGAGAGCTTTGCCTGCCTTGATCAAATAGGGAGCAGCATCTGAGAGGAATATAAACACTCTTTCATCTGCAGAAGATTCAGGAAACAATTTTTTGATACCCTCATTCACAAATCTGGCGATCGTAGAATGATTTGTCTTTTCCAGTTCTTTGCAGGCCACCAAATAAGAAATAGAGAGCTCTAGTTTTAATGCACCGACAATTAAATTTGCAATGTAACGGCCACAACAGTCAGTAGTTTCGTCAGCTGAAATCCAAATAATGCTATCCTTGAGTTCATTGCGTATTTCTTTCAGAATATGTAGGTAAATTGTTGGTATGTAGTTTTTGCGCAATGTTGATTCGTCTGGTATATTTTGATTCAAGCAATATTTTTGCAGAAAAGCTTTGAAGGTAGGATTTGTAAGTTTGTAAATCGGAATATTGCTTGCGAGCAATGCTTAAGAGCAGTTACTGCTGCTTGCCGCTGTTAGAAGTTGTTGTCTTGGGCCTTTCTTTCGCAATCCTGCAATATGAAGACTTGTCTTGACATGCTGGTCTATTTGAAATTTTGTTGTACACGAAATATTTTTATCGCAGACTCGACAATATAAAATTTTTCCGTCGTACGTCAATGTTTCACGATATTCAGCTATCCACGAAGATACACTTTTTTTCGAGAGAGGCATGGTAGATACACTAAGATTTGCACAGATATAAATCTGTAAATCTATAAAATAAAGCATATCAAATATAACATTCGTAATTGCCTAGAAAAAAAGTGTCGAAGGAGGCGATTGTGACACAAAACATCGTCGGCCTACTTTGTCTCCCGTGAATTTTTATTTTACCAGGATTTAAACGAAAATATGTAGCGGGTGATTTTTTAAGAGGTTTAGAACTTTTTTTAAAAAAAAAACACAAAAAATTCGAAAAAATGAATGAAATATTTATTTGAATCGATAGTTTGAACCTTGCAATTTAATGTTTAAAGATAATTTCATGCAAATGTTGACCGCGGCTGCGTCTCAGGTAGCCCATCCGCTGAGTCCAATTTTGGCATACTCTTTCACACATATCGGCCGGTATCTCACGAATGAATGCATGGATGTTGGCTTCCAGTGCGTCAATCGAAGCGGGCTTGTCCCTATACACATTAGCCTTGGCATACCCCCACACAAAATAATCTAATGGTGTCAAATCGCACGATCTAGGCGGCCAATTGACCGGCCCGAAACGTGAAATTAACTGTTCACCAAACTCGCCTCGCAATTGCGCCATTGTTTCGCGTGCTGTGTGGCATGTGGCACCGTCTTGTTGAAACCACATATCATGCAAGTCAAGAATTTCCATTTCGGGCAAAAAAAAGTTTGTTATCATCGCTCGGTAGCGTTCACCATTGACAGTAACGCTGCGATTCGCATCATCTTTGAAGAAATATGGCCCAATAATGCCGCCGGCCCATAAACCGCACCAAACAGTGGCTTTTTCGGGATGCATTGGTAGCTGTTGCAATGCTTCTGGCTGATCTTCACTCCAAATGCGGCAATTTTGCTTATTTACGTACCCATTCAACCAAAAATGAGCCTCATCGCTGAACACAATTTTTCGATAAAAAAGCGGATCCTCGGCCAGCTTTCCAAGAGCCCATTCACCAAAAATTCGGCGTTGTGGTAGGTCGGCTGGCTTTAGTTCTTGCACCAGCTGTATCTCAAAAGGCTTTACGCCCAAGGCCTAACTGCTGGGAACGGCGCCGAATCGACATTTCGCGGCCTTCTGTCACACTAGCTGATACGGCCGCAATATTTTCTTCAATACGCACAGTACGTAAACGTGTTGGTGGTTTAATGTCCAACAAAGTAAATTTGGTGCGAAATTTGGTCACAATCTTCCGAATAGACTGCTCAGAAGGTCGAGAATGCCGATCATAAAATGGAAGCAGCGCGCGATGAACATTTCGAACCGAGCACGAATTTTGATAGTAAAATTCAATAATTTGCAAGCGTTGTTCATTTGTAAGACGATCCATGGTTAAATTGCAAACCAAACTGATGCTGTTTGACAGTGACACAAGGTACTAAACACACGTCAGCTGTCAAAACCAGTGTTGCCAAAACCAAACCAGCTAAAATATCACCCTTTATTAGCACTAGATTTTAAGTAAAATATGCCATAACCGGTGAGAATAGGCAAAATATGCAAATGCATATAATCCGGTCTTTAGTAATTACCTGACTAATAGAAGGCAAATGGTTAAAGTCGATGGTTTGACTTCTCGCGGTATAGAAGTTACTTCGGGTGTTCCACAGTGGGGAGTCATTTTGGCCCATTGCTATTTATATTGCCTATTAATGACGGTCATGAAATCTTTCAATTTTGTAAGGTTTTGACTTTCGCGGATAATTTGAAATTATTTTCTCGGATAGATAATGTTACTGATTGCATGGGTTTTCAATCAGATATTAATAGATTGTCGGAGTAGTGCAATGGCATTTGGAACTTAACATTTCTCAGCATATCGTATTAGTAGTTCAATTTGCATTACATCATGTCATTGGCAAGTCTAACTCATTGTTAGGCTTCCTTAAATGTAATAGTTAAGTCTTTCGAGACATAAATAGGTTTAAAATTATTTATTGCTCGTTAGTCAGACCTTATTTAGAATATTGTTCCGTAATTTGGGATTCGCCATATGCAGTTCACGAACTTAGATTAAATATGTTTGATGAGCTTCCTAATTATGGCAGAAGGTGCAATTAAATTGGTCTGCAAACCTTAAGTTTCAGACGCGATGCAACTTCCGTCATTCCGTCATATTAATTCACCAGAACTGATCTTTCTTTTAAATATATATGCTCCCCAAAGGTCACTGTGGGTTAGAAGCTTATTTCATACAGATAAGCATAGAACCAATTATGGTAATAATGAGCCTATTACAAGTTGCATAAGCACATTTAATGAATTCTGCAACGAAATTGATTTTTGCTTGTCGCGAGCAGATTTTAAAAAGTCCAGTAATTTTAAATAAATTAAATGAATTTTTATTTCAAATAGTCTACTAAATTAAGATCTGTAGATGAATATTAGTCGCGCAACAACAACCGTAGAGCGATACTGAGAGCTTACACTAAGAGAACGTAGTGTTTTATGTTTTGCTCTCTGATGAGAAATAACAAAAACCCTAAAAATATGTTTGTAATTTTTATATTTTTTAAAATGAACGAATTAAAAAGATTTAAGTTGTTTTTTTCTTTTTATTGCCAGAGTAGCCTCAACACATTAAGAGCTAAAAAAAACATATTTGCAATCCAGGGTTTATGTAAGTGCATCGCGGAGACAATATTATGCAAAAGCAACTCATTGGGAAACAAGAATGGAATAATGTTAAAAATGGGGAATATGTTAAAAATGTTGCTATGTTTCTTTCATTCAAAGAGGCAATTTAAAAAGGCAACTTTTCGGTCATTTAAGGCCAACCCAACTGAGGAAAACCGATAAAGTTCAAACGAGACAGAAATGACTGCAATGCCCACATTAATCGTGTCAAATTCTCCTACGACCAAAAGTTGAGGCAAAAAATACTACAAAGTCCCTCCGGTAGTAAGAACTTTTGATCGTTTGTTAAGAATATCAAAAATTCGGCCTCGTCATCTATCCCGACACTCATTTACAATGGCACTCCAGCTGTCAGCTCTTCGTATAAAGCCAATCTGCTTGGTGCTCATTTTGCAGCTTGCTCAACGCTCCCAGATTGTGCTTTATCTCCCCCAGTACTTGAGCGCGTAGAACACTCCATGGAACGAATCCACTTTCGCACCCGTACTGTGGCAAGAGTACTTCAAGATCTCAACATTCACAAATCCACTGGCCCAGATGGTATTTCCCCTATCGCTTTCCCCTATCGCTTCAACCGCAATACTCGCCTTGCGAGGAATGCACATCAGTTTACCCTTAAGCCTGTTTTCGGACGTACTGTGATATATAAAGATTCCTTTCTCAACCGTACAATACGAATGTGGAATGCTCTACCACGCTCTGTTTTTCCTTTTCATTATAATTTACAAACATTTAAAACCAACGTGCATCGGTTTCTCCCTTTCTCTAATCCTTCATTTCCCTAATGCCCGCACTGTGTCACTTCATTATAAGGGTATCCAAAGTCCCTTGAATGCGCGTACATTATAAAAAAAAAAGCACTTATTGGTCAAAACCGAGCACGATCCCAATGCCATGTGATCCCTAAAAAAACTATAACAAAAATATCGTAATGGATAAAGATAATTATGTAAACCGACCTGAGGTGGTTGACCACACCAGATAGCCTCGCTAAAATGCAGGTTTTAACTCAAAACGTATTGTAGGTCCACCGATTGTAGAAAATTACAATCAATTACAATTTTGTAACACTATCATAATCATGCTATAATTAATCTTCTAAGTTTTTTAAGAGCCTTAACAAATAAGGCATAATTTTAATATGTTTTTAAAATGCGGATTCTTTAGCGGATAATATTTTGCATGGCACAGTCCACGTTTTCAGAAGTACCACAAATGGCTATCGTTAAAAATGAGTGATGTCGACAACCCAAAAGCGAAGAGATATTTTTATGACAACTGTCGAACCCCAGAAGTGGTAATGTGCATTTATGGCATATGCATATTGCCTTCAAAACTCCATCACGAAATTGACATTTATACAATATTTTTTTTTATATTTTTATTTCATTTTATTTATTTTCATCAATCAGAGTTTAACAATCTCTTAAAGACTACTTGCAGAGATAAAAAATGAACAAATTAAACATATGTACAAAAAAATGAAACTTAGTATATGTCATAAATAACAAAAGAGAAAAAGAAGATTGAGCAATACTTTACGATTGATCCAAAGTTAAATTGAGTATAGTTTTAAAACAATCTCTAGAGCAACTTAAAAAAAAGTCAGTATCAGATGAAGCAATTATAGAGTTAGACACATTAATGCAGCGATCTATAGGTTCATTACGAGCGTAAGATCTTCTATGATTAACTTCAGGAAAGTTAAAAAAGCTTCGAAGTCTTCGACGGGGAGACGGAAAATAAATGCAGGACACTGAATTTGATTATGAATCAGATCTCTAATGAACATAGCCGAGATATATTTACTACGACATTCGAGAGAACTTAAATTGTGACTCAATACGCCAATTCAATGTAAAAAAACATGAACCTTGTGAAGTTTCTCTGAACTCTTTCGATTCTTGATGATTAAATATTGAAAGAGCGATTCCAGATTATGCAGCAATATTCTAAATGAGGTCTAACCAGAGATATAAATAGAGCTTTTAATGTGTAAGGGTCAGTAAAATCTTTAGTATTTCGTTTAACGAATCCAAGCATTGGATTCGCTTTACAAACAATATGATCGATATGGTCTCTGAAATTCAACTGGGAATCTAATAGAATACCTAATTCTATATTAGAGTATACCCTTTCGAGTGAGTATGTTTTTATATTGTAGTTCGAGTAGTAATAGGAGTAGTACATCTACATAATGTGAAACATTGGCATTTGGAAGAGTTCAAAAGCAATTTATTTCTATCGCACCATAAGTCGACTGCAGTTAAATCTTCTTGTAGTAGACAGGAATCAGATAAAGATTCTACATGGCGGCGAAATAATTTAAGGTCATCTGCAAACAAAAGACACTGGGAGTGTTTAATAACAGACGGCAGATCATTAATAAACAACAAGAACAGCAAGGGACCAAGGTGGCTGCCTTGGGGTACACCTGAAGAAACATTGATTGACCTGGAGAAGCTATCATTAATTTTCACAAATTGAATTCGATTTAGGAGATATGATTCCAGCCACCTTAATAAAGTTGAGTGAAAACCCAAAGAAGATAATTTTCGAATAAGCAGGATATGATTAACTTTGTCAACGGCTTTTGCAAAATCAGTGAAAATTACTTTCAAAGTTTTTAATCACATAATTGCAAAATATTGCCATATTTGTAGTATTTGCCATAATAAATGCAGCGTTCAGACTAAGGTATGTTCCACGTATGTGGAAGGTCGCGGAAGTTATTATGGTACCTAAGCCGGGCAAATTGCCCAGTGAAGTAACGTCATATCGGCCGATATCATCTTCTTCGAAATCCTTCTAAAACGACTCCATCCGATTCTAGAAGAAAAAACACTGATCCCAAACCATCAGTTCGGATTTAGAAATAAATATTCAACTATAGATCAAGTCCACAGAATAACAAATATAATAGAAAAGCCTTTAGAAGAAAAACAAATATGCTCTGCCATCTTCCTTGATGTAACACAGGTTTTTGATAAAGTCTGGCACAAAGGATTAGTCCGTAAGCTACAAAAATATCTTCCAAAATAGTACTCTGAAATACAGGAGTCCTATATAATGCAACGATTATTTAGAATTAAACAAGAAGATGAATACTCAGCATCGAAACACATTAAAGCTGGAGTACCGCAAGGAAGTGTGCTGGGACCTGTACTATTTCTCCTATACACGAACGACCTACCACAAAATGAAGAAACTACTGTTGCCACTTTTGCAGACGATACTGCTGTACTTGCAGTAGGAAAAACCTTGCAGGAAGTTACCGAAAAACTGCAAAGGACAGTAAATGATATATCTAATTGGACCAACAAATGGCAAATAGAATTAAATGAACTGAAGTCGGTTCATGTTAACTTTACAAATAAACACGTACAACACATACCTGTGTATATAAATAATAAAATGGTTCAGCATTCGAACTCAGCTAAGTACTTAGGCTTGACTTTGGACGCAAAGTTGCGCTGGAAAACTCATGTCAAGAAAAAACGTGATGAACTAAATTTACGATATATTAAAATATATTGGCTCATAGGGAGGTATTCATGCCTCTCAATCCACAATAAACTGCTTCTCTACAAGCAAATATTAAAACCAATTTGGACATATGGCCTCCAATTATGGGGGTGCACAAGTAAGTCCAACCTTCAAAGCATACAATGCTTCCAATGGTTCGGAAGGTCGCTAGAAGACATGAAGTTAGGCTTCGCAACCATGCTAATTTAGAAGTAGTCCAACTACTTAATAATACTTTTGAACTAGTTAACTAGGTGAAAAGAAAAGAAATATGTAACAACATAATCACACTAACAAAGTGATAATGAATTAAAAAACAAAAGGCAACAAACCAAAGTTAGTTCCTTAAAACTGTACGTAAGTACATTAGTACATATTAGAACAAAATTGCTGATTAGTCTGACGACTAGGTGCGATTATTGGAAGGATGGTAACACCATGCCTTCCCTGGGTGTTTTTAGTGGGTGTTTCCAGTCCCACACTATCGCAAAGCTCGCATGCGATGTCTTTCAACGATTTTCACCTAACTACACGCAAAAAAAAAAAAAAAAAAATTTGTAGCTGTTGATCTACCAGAGACAAAACCATGTTGCTCTAATGAAATCACATTTTTTAAGTGAAATGTTATAAACAATCTTTTCAAACAATTTTGGTATCGAAGAGATTTTACAGATTGGTCTATAGTTGCAGACGTTTTGTTGTGGATTGGTATTATATGTGATACCTTGCAATCATTCAAAAAGAGACCACACTGGTAATAGATTTATTAAAAATTATACAAAGGGGGATCGACAATGTCTTACTAGTCATTTTAAGAATTATTGGAGCAATTCCGTCAGGACCGTCGGATTTGCTACTTTCAATACTATCAAGGGCAGATTTAACATCATCTTCAGTTATTATCAGATTACCAATATCGACCATAGATTGAATGCAATCGTCGTTGGTTAATGGATTACTGTCTACATCAGAATTAACTGTAATGGTATCTTCCGATGACGAATCCAGATAACTCATTTGACTAGGAAACCCATTTGAGTTTCTTTGAGAGTTAATGAAGGACCAAAAGTATTTGCTATTGGACTTCAATTTGTTCTCAGTAGTAATAATGTGCGAGCGGTAGCGAAATCAAGTTAAGTACATTAAATTCCTGTTGGGATCTTAACTACTGAGACTTAAGGTGAATGTTAGTTTTATTTTGTTTGTTTTGTTTGAAAGTTTTGTTTTTCCTATTTTTTAAGTGAGAAAGCCTTTTATTAACCCAGGGAGGGCTGCAATTAATATTAATTAACTTATTAGGTACAAAGACAGCTGTTGCCTCCTTGTGATTAAATCATTATTATGGAATAAAAGTACCAGGATATCGATTCTAGGTAATCATTCATTGCTATAAAGTTGCCTCTTCTATAATCCTTGCAGACTTTAGATTTAGTGATGGCTTTTTGATAATGAAGTATCCCAATATTATTGATGCCCGATAATCAGATATGTGACCAAAAGCAGTGGATAAGTTGTGCGGATGCAAAAATATTTTAAGAAAATAAATGCATAGAATACTTACATCTTAGACAAATCAAATTGAAATTGCAGCCAACATTCACCAAATACGCAATGAATAAGCTGCGTATCTGAAATGTCAAATATTGCATTGCGAGTTGGTACGTTTTCTACGATGATGGTGTGAAACGCGTTCACTTTGCCAGCAGATGAACGTTCACCTCAAAAGTGATTTATTAATTTGAGTGAAACGTGTGAGCGAATATCAAAATCTACCATAATTGGAACATCGACGGACGGCGATCCCTGCGAACAGGCTAATCCGAGCCACAAAAATAAAGCGGAACTTGAATCTGAAGGATGTGAAAATAATTCCAATCAGCATAAGTTAAGTGTTGAGGGCATAAGTGACAAACTGCTGAGCGTCGAATACAAGGACTGAGACAAAATACTATAGATGTAATAATCGAAATATGTAATGTCACTTTCCATTGGACTTGTCTGAAAATCAGTACCAATGGATAGCGACAGCAAGATTTCAAAAAAATGCACACTATCACCACAACGTTTGACATTTCTCATGCCACTTTAGTTTTCAATTGGCCGGGTTTTTGTTTGGATTTTATGATATTTGCAAAATTCAATTCTCTATGGCAAAGTAAACTATTTATCAATGAATTAATCATCTTGTATTCGATTTAATATTATGTGGTTTACCATTGCACAAAAGGTAAATCAGTCTGTATTACTTCAACGTCTGTATTATTGCATAAATTATTTTCGAAAATATATTTCATTTTGTTTTTTCCAAACAGTTTTATTCCGACTAAAAGGATATATTTTTCTTCTGAAAATTCATCGAAGGATATCAATTAAATAATACCTTACCATTTTTATTTGCTTGAAAATAATTATATTTAACTGAAATCATAACAACTGAACAATTCCGCAAAATTTAAACGATTTTTTACACGAAAGAAATGTCAAATGTTCTGGTTTTAGTGCGAGTACTTGTGAGTCATTTGGTTTGCGATTCGCAGAAACCAATTTTTCTGATCGAATGGAAATATAAAACTGGTCTGACAGCATTGGTTCTTCGGAACCAATAAGCAGACACATTACATTCCCGGAAATTTCCTGTATATTAATTAATCATTCGTGATTACAGGAATTACAAACGAATCTCTGAGTTTTCATTTATTCCCAAGCTTATTGAGCAAATTGCCTGTGAAAAAATAATATATTTCTCCATCGCAATGTTATTTGTATGAAACAGAATGCAAAAAGTTCCACTGACAAAAATTTATTTTACCTAGAAAGCTTCTCCAAGGCTTGCGACCAGCCTTGAGATAATCTGTTTTGAACTTAGGGCTTATGATTTCTGACTTATTTATATTAAATGGTCTAAATCATACCTTAAGAGCAGGGATTATCGTGCCAAATTTAGATGTTACCTATTTTTAAAAGTTTTTATTGCTCAGGGTGGAGCTCCCCAGGAAAGTCACTTAGGCCGTATTTGGTTTATACTTGCTCGCCTTGCTTCGCCTGCCTGCACACATTCTGAAGATCCACATCCACATCACAAATGAGGAATTAACCAGATAGTCAACTCGAGAGCGAATCTCTCATGTTGCCTACAAGCTAAGTCGAACTGATAAGCCCCACATAATTTGCACTTATATGGGCTTTTACGTGCGAATCAAATGGGAATCACGCGCACATAAATCTAATTATATGGGGCTAATGGCAGCAGCCATGAAATGTCATTTTTTATAGCAAGAAGTTGGGAACAGTTGATGAATTTCAGCAGATTACAACTCACAATTTGGGTGTGTAAAATAAACATGGCCAATATGCGGTGAATATGGATTGATAAAAACATATTTACCACACAACTAATAACATAATAAAATATTATAATATTAAGAATAAAGCTGTGTTTTTACTAATTTATTCAAAATAATATTGATTAACGTGACTAATATGTAATAAGAAAGTTGATCATACATTTTCGGTTGACAATAAATTTAAGTATAACTAAGCAGTTCAGTTAAGTAACTCTACACAATTGAACACTGGTTTAAAACGCTTTTTAATAAAACGTAATCCAAATTCTTACAAATATTATTTTTGGTACATCAAAACAATTTTTTAACAAAATTTGCAATTACTTCCTAGTAGTAGTAGTAGTAGTAAATTGTTTTGTTTATTTTCATATAAAATAAAATTACAAAACATTATAACTTGACAAATAAAGTCGGCTGTTAAAAAAAGTGGCTAATTTGCATGCATGCATATTTATGATATTTATTCAAATACCAAGCATTTTCGATAAAAAAATGCACCCCCAATATATTTATGCAGCGCATTCCAGCTACCTATTTTCTCCTTCTTCCGTCTATCGCTTACTTTAAATTTTAAAATAAAGCATATTAAAACCCAGATATGCCTCCCGTACTACATGTAGTACACCTGTTATATTCAGGTTTGTGCTTAAAATTTTCAAATCTACTTGTTAATGTCCTACAGAATATAACGGTTAACAAAGCATGCGTTGATAAGTTTTGTCTAGGGTACTTTTCTATGTGCGGTTTTTTGGATCAGATATATGAGTTTTCTGAAATTGGCAAAAGTGTGAAGATGTCACGTAATCGGTGAGTGTATGCATATTTTATTGTTGTTGCGTTTCTATGTTTTTTTAATTATAATAGTTGTAAAAACGAATACGTAGCAAAATTATGTGTGGAAAAAAAAAATTATATGTGATTTTAGTTGATGTATTTGCTGACGTACTACATGTAGTACGTTCGGCATTAGTGCAAAAATGGTGAAAACAAAAATTATCTTTTTTTTGCAGAGTGTTAACATTAAATGAGATAATAAATGCCTTAGAGGAAACTGATGAAGACTTTTTGCAAAATTCTTACGACATCTCAATTGTGCCCACTCAAGGTGCGAACAACTACGTCACAGATGAAGATTCTGGAGAAGAAGATGAAGTGAATTTTGAAAACTTACCACCCTCGTTATTAAATGCTGAGGCTGAGCTTTTTCGAAATTCTTATTCTACTGATTCGGATAATGAAGACGACATTCCAATTGCTTTATTGCAACAGGCCAAGAAACGTAAATGTATTAATCGTCAGTAAAATGGGTAAAGCATGATCTGGAAGAAACGAAGCCTGTTTTTACAGCATGTGAACAGGAAATTCTACCTACACCTCTTGAATTGTTCGAACAATATTTTGATGGTGACTTGCTGCAAGTTATTACTCGATACTCCAATGACTATGCGTCAAAAAAAAATGCAACTGCAAATATTACTCCAGACGAAATCAGGTGCTTTATTGGAATTTTGCTACTGAGTGCCTACAATACTGTTTCGAGACGCCGTATGTATTGGCAAAATGATAGGGATACTCATCATACTCATCATACTCAGCAACGCTTCCATCAGAATCATCATGCGACATCAGATTTGATCGAAAGGATCATTTACTTACTGAGAACACACGTCAAGCCGATGGAAAATGTAAACAGCTACGTTGTAATCATTGCCACAATAAGACCACTACACGCTGCATTAAATGTGACGTGCCGCTCCATGTAAAGTGTAATGTCTAGTAGCACACCACCAGATATCAATCTGGATATCTTAAGCGAATCTCCAGCTGTTTTGAGGTACCTATCAATTATGAGTGCAAATGGACTAGAGTCATGTATAAATGTCCCTACTAGACAACCCTCTAATACGTGCATTGACCATATTTTCGCTAGGCTTGATTGTACCTCAAAATTGTCTCTGATTAGTAGCACTGCCGACTTCAGAATCTCTGACCACTCAATGATCTGTTTATTCCTGCATTCGAATAAGGTGCAAAGTATTGACAAACAAAATCCTTATTGTTCCTCTAGAACCGTTAACCACTCATATTTAAAAGTTCGCTTATTACAAGAAAGCTGGGGGCAAACATATGGGAAATAAATGATCCTAATGTTGCTTTTCAGTTGTTTTTCAATGTACTTCACAAACATGTTGAGTTATGTTCGGTGACTTTGCAAAGGAAATGTAAAAAATTCAGCAAACTCAAGCCTTGGATATCTTGGACTATCTGGTAAATAAAATACATGAAAAAAATAAACTAAGAATAAAATGTAAAAAGCATCCATTTAATAGTCAATTTCGTAATGCTTACGATAAAATTTCTAAAGAAATTGCAAAGAAAATTTTTACATGAACAAATTCCATAGCGTAAAAGGCAACATAAAAAAAGAATGGGGAATTGTTAATGAGATTTTTAACAGAAACACTCCTACAGGGATACCTTCTTATATATGCTACAATAATCGTGATATTACAAATTGTACAGAAATAGCCAATACTTTCAACTTATTTTTTACTAATGTTGCAGCTAAAACAATAAATGATGCAGGGATAAACAGCGGTTCTAACCAATGTAAGGCGTGGTGTATTAACAGAGAAGAAGTTGAAGTTCGAAGCTTTTCATATGAATTTATTTCTTCCTTTGAAGTGTATAAAACTATTATGTCATTAGACAACTCGAATTCCATCACTCACAATTCGTATTCTAATGCATTTATCAAGAGTATTGCTTTCAATATTGCTGATATTTTGGCTCATATCTTTAACAAAAGTATCTTTTGTGGTAAATTTCCTGATGCGTTAAAAATAGCTGAAGTTATACCAATCTTCAAAAAAGGTGATAAAAAAATGTTAAACAATTATAGGCCTATCTCTCTGCTTCCAGTGTTTTCTAAAATTTTTAAAAAATTAATCAAAACTAGAGTTGTGTCATACCTTGAAACTATTTCTTTTCTTAGCAATAAACAGTATGGATTCAGAGCCGGTAGATCTACGGAGGATGCACTTCTAAGCTTCTGCAGCATGATATACGATAGCGTCAACAGCAAGAAGTTAACTGCTGATTAAAAATCTCTTTATCGATATTACCAAAGTTGATCATACTATCTTGCTAAATAAATTAAGCAAAGCTGGGTTCAGAGGGTTTATGCTCAAATGGTTTGAATCCTATCTCACTAATAGAAAACAAATGTTTAGAATAGGAGAAACTTTTAGTGAAAGCTGTGATATAAAAATTGGTGTTCCTCAGGGCTCTGTTCTGGGACCAATATTGTTTTTAGTTTATATCAATTCTATTTTCACTTTGAATATGAAAGGTAAACTTACTGGGTTTGCCGATGACATAGGCTGTTCCTATTCCAACAACTCCCTCTTAGATCTGACAGCCGATATCAATTACGACTTAGAAATATTGCGACATTGGTTCAGTTTGCATAAGTTTGTCGTTAGCGATAAAACGAAAATAATGTCTTTTAGCATATCTGCTCTGAACTTACAACTTCCAGTTTTCACTTTTCATAGTTCGAAATGCAACAACACATTAATAAGTTCTGATACTTGCTGTAACCCTCGTTCTGAAGTAACGTATTATACTAACAATAGCTGTTCAACGAATTGTTTTCTTGTTGAAAATGTACAGGTCTTCAAGTATCTGGGTCTTGAAATCGACAGTAGTTTAAACTGGAGCTCTCATACTACTTCTCTAAGGAAATACCTTCTTAAAACTACTAAAATACTATACCATTTGAGGCTTTATTGCTCTAGAAAACTTTTGGAAACAGTTTATTATGGACTGGTCCAATCTAAACTGCAGTATGGGTTGACGTGTTGGGGAGGTACATATAAAAACAAAATACAACCTTTGGTAGTAATACAAAAGCATTTACTCAGAATTATCTGGAACAGAAGACGCCATGAACATAGTTTTCCACATTTTTTGCATTCCTTTATATTGCCTTTAAAGCATCTTTACTTCTATAAAGTCTTAAAAATATTTTTCTTAAGAAGCGGGTATTGTTTAAATCATGATCCGAACCACTACGGTCTTCGTAGCTCTGTAAGGAGTATTGCTTGTGTTCCCCCGCATAATACTCATCTCTTCTTAAGTTATTACTCTTCTGTGGCACCGCGTATCTTTAATAAATTACCCATTGAAATAAGGCGTTCTCAGAATATCTTGTCGTTTAACAGAAAAGTTAAACAGTGGCTATTTAACTACGACTTGGAGCAGATTTATAATTTATCTAAAGTAATTATATAGTTACAAACGTTCATCAATCATTGCAAATCACCCCTCTCTACACCAATTTCTTTTTATTTATAAATTGAATTATATCTTGTTGAACTGAGACTCGATACATTCGCAACTAGTTTTTAGTAACTACAGAATGTATCTAACTATTCATTCCACGATGAAAAACACTTATAATTTACTTATTTGAAGCAGTTTTTCTTTTTTCTTTTTATTTAATTATTACATAGCTAAGTAAATTGTAATAAATATTGTATTAACTTCCAATGGAATGAATAAATCTAAATCTAATCTAATCTAAAAAAAAAAAATAATTTTTTTATTAATTTGATTTTTCCTTACGACTTGAATTCATCAAAAGAAAATATTGTCTTTTGCTTTCATATGTACCGAGCGTACTACAAAATGCAAGATAACAAATTTTTTTTTAATTCTTTCTTCAGTTTTGTAATATAATCGGTCAGAATAAAGCTATTTTGGAAAATTATGAAGATTGTTGCACTAGTATGCCCGTCGGCATATCTGGGATAACTTATATAAAAAATTTCAAAACCTCCTTAGAAAAGAGAATCACCTAAGAAAGTTGATTGACTAAACGTACAAATCTTGTAACACAACATAATTTAAAAAGGATTACAAATACTTCTTTTTCACTTTTTTTTATCCATGCACGGAACCCGAATATGTATATATATTCATTAAACTTTCATATGTTGAATAAAAACAATCAAAGAATTCAATATATATATATAAAAAATTATTGCAAACTATTTACTACAAATATTTTACACCCAAACATTACTAATTTAGTAATATTTATGAAATAATACAATAAAATATGCATTTGATCTCATTTTATTAACCAAAATGGAAAGAGGATAACAACCGAAGAATGTTTATTTTAAGGCAGATACAAAATAAAGAACAATTTCTTATAACCGCAAAAAATATTCCAACTAAATTGTAACAACTTTATTGGGTAAATAATTTGTTTGTTTCTTCGTAAACATGCACACGTATTCACAGATGGAAAAATTGAGAGAGGATTTTGCGGCTGTTATTAAATATTTTTTGCGGGTTGAAAAGGATAGGCGATTGCAGAGTTGCAGAGTTGTGATCCACATCCACACCCGCAATATTAATTGTCTGTCTCTGTGATTTTTTAAGAGTCAGAGCAAAATAAATGTTATCAGGAAACTGTAAGTGTTTGAAGTTAAAAAACGAAGTCGCTTCTCCGATCACTTGCTTATGTTCGCAAAAAATCCACTATACTTCTATGAAATACATTCAATTGCCAAGTGAATTACAAAAATCATATCACAGATGTAAGGTGAAGTACAATGAGATAGATACTCAACATCCAGTACTATTACAAGACCTCTGTGGCGCAAAATATTTCGCACTTCATTTTCTCTCTTAAATCCTTATAAATGAAGAACTTACATTTGCACGTAATTTAAGGTGGTAATCAGATTTAGAGTCATCCGAGTTTAACTATCTCCTTACACTTCATCTCAACTGTGCACACGACACACGCAAACATGTCCCTGCACTTAAGTAGCTGTACCGCTTTTTCATTTAAATGTAGCTAATGCTTTTTTTATGAGGCTTTGTATCAACAGAGTTTGTATGGCCTATAACATTTGGTAGAATGGATTGGACAGCCTGCCGCACATAACCTTAACGCTTGAGTAGGCGCACAAACTAATTCGAGATCGGGATTAGGCTCAATCAAGCAAATAAATGCATCAAACAGAGAAGAAGAGAAATAATTCCCTCTTAGCTTTTTATTAGTCACCTCACACCCTGTACCCAGTGCTGTCGGTTTTCAATTTCAAACATAAGGAAAGGCTACAGTCCGCTTGGGGCGTACAGTATGATACCCTATCCATATCCCTATATGCCCCAAAGAAAAAAGCACTAAGAAGATGATGGATAGCATTTTATTTAGTTCGATTAATTAAAAAAAAAAAAAGTTTTTTTTAAAAAACGCCCCCAAAAAGTGGGCGTGGCTACAAACTTTGTATGGGCGATATGTTGGAAAAAATATTGGGTAAATATTTTGTTAAACATTTTTTTTCTCTTTCTATCAAAATTTTCGAAGAAAACAGCATTTTAGTAAAAAACGCCCACAAAAAGTAGGCGTGGCAAAAAACTTTATATGACAAACTTATAAAGCAGGGCAGTGCCTACATATCTTGTGAAGGTTGTAACACTCTATCTCTCTAACTTTAGCTTTAAAACGGTTTTTTCTAAATTGTGGGCGTGGCAGTGGGCGTATTCAAAAACTTTTAACACTTTACCATTTCGGGACCCTAAGGAGTATATTCTCTAAATTTTAGCTTCCTAGCATAAATTTAAAGGCCTCAAAAGTTGATACGGACGGACGGACGGACGGACGGACGGACGGACGGACATTGCTAAATAGTCTTAGGATTTGGTGCTGATCATAAATATATATACTTTTATGGGTCTATGACGAATATTAAGGGGTGTTACAAACTATGTGTCAAAATTAATATACCCTTAGGATAGGGTATAAAAAGGAGCCCATTTGAAGATTTTGGGGAGCCTTTTCAGTGAAAGAGGAGCCACTGAAAAATTATCCCATGAAGATGTTGGTTTCGGATTTTTTTTGTCGGTGGTGTTGTTCCTGTCTGCAGCATAACTTATGCTCGGTAAGCAACTTACCTATCCATTTTAGCCAGACACAAACAAATTGTTCTTAGAAAAACTACAAAACATATGTCCATTTCAAATTTTAATTGCATAATGTTTAGTTTTAATGGCCACGCATGCAATTTTTGCAAGAGAAAAGAGAGACTTCATCTTCTTTGTCATTTGTAAAGACTTTAGAGTGATATTGGAACACTGCATTTTTTGTCGTATTTTCCTAATTTCGTACCTATTTACGGATGTTCTAGGGGTACTACTAATCTTGGGTGGTAGGTGGTTGTGTGGCCATGTAAACCAACCATAGATAGTGTTTGACTTTTGTTCTTTATAAATCTAACATTTTTAAGAATTTGGAGAGCCATTTTGTTTTCTAGGGAGCCCAGTGCTCAGGAAAGGAAAGAACCAAAAACTCCTAAAGGACCCATTCCGGCAGTGTTGCCTGTGCCCACGCCACAGTATTTGTGTGTGCCCTTTAAAAATCACAAATAGACGTCGAAAGCAAATTATTAACGTTTTAATAAAAACAAGGAGTTTTGCTAAGATGTTACTAAATTTGAAAAGTTCCTAGAGCATGTTGAAGTCTAAAACGTCAAAAAAATGCGCCTGATGAATGCACACTGCTTTTCTGATGCCAGGTTATAAATTCTTTTGCGCTGCTTTGCATTTGTTATGCATCATAATCATTCACGATGCTCTGTTGGCTTATGTTCGCGCAGTTGATGCGTTCACAGTGCGTTTTAGAAAAGCATGCATTGCATCATAGCAAGCAGTTTGTATTTTGGAAGGCTTGATTAAGCGGTAATGCAGAAGTACTGCGTTTTGGAATTCAGCCCAATATTGGACTTGAATTTAAATATGCATAATTCAAAGCTTTAAAGACTGAAATTTATTTCATTAAATTAGGCGCAGGTAAAGTTTACTTTTTATGGTGAATTACTTGTTCTTTCAAACACAAAACTAAATATTTTTAAATGCACGAACCTGCTCCTTGTGAATACCTAATTATCAAAATAAACAAAAAATTACACAAACGTTTAGCCGTTCCCTGTGTAGGTCCAGTCAAAAGGGACCGCCATCTAACGTACGTTTTTTTCAACTAGTGCTTATTTCGCGAATGGTAACACTTAGCTCATGTCTGATTTGACAGATAATTAGTTGTATCCTTCCGCTGAACGAATATGGTTGTGTATACGCTTGAACAACGCCGCTGGTAAATATTGCGACATTACTTTGAAAATCATGTTAATGTTGCAGAATGTGTGCGAAAATTGCGTACGGATTTTTGAAGAAGAGAAGCACCGTCAGCTCCGTATGTTCGTTATCTTGTGAAAAAAGTGAAAGAAACTGTCATCCTCATCGATAAACCAAAGCGCTAAAAGCCAAAAACAGTGCGTACACCCGAGAAAATTGCTGCTGTGGCAGAAAGTGTGCGTGAAGCGCTATCAACATCAATTCACCGTCGTTCTCAACAATTGAACAAATTTTGCATAAAGACCTTGGTATGACGCCATACAAAGTCCAATTGGTTCAGGAGTTGAAGCCAACAGACCATCCAATGCGTTTTCGCTTCGCTAAGTGGGCCTGCGATCGACTTAGAGAAGATGCCGATTTTGCCAAAAAATCATCTTTTCAGATGAAGCTCATTTTGATCTTGGCCGGTATGTAAACAAGCAAAATTGTCGCATTTGGGGCGCAGAAAACCCGCACGAATACAATAAAAACGAGTCACTGTTTGGTGCGGATTTTGGTCCAGATGCATAATTGGGCCATTTTTCTTCGAAAATGAGCAAGGAGTGGCCGTTACAGTCAATGGCGATCGTTATCGGGCCATGTTGAACGAATTTTTGTTCACAAAAATTGAAGAGGAGGATATTGGCAACATTTGGTTTCAACAGGACGGCGCTACGTGCCACACAGCCGAAGCTACACTCGATGTTTTGCGCCCTGTTTTTGAAGATCGCATTATCAGCCGCAGAGCTGATGTCGTTTGGCCACCGCGGAGCTGCGATTTGACACCGTTGGACTATTATTTGTGGGGTGCCGTAAAAGATAAGTGTTACGCCGACATGCCAGATACAATTGACGCTTTAAAGGAGACAATATTCGTGAAGCCATTGGTGAAATACAGCTGCACACAATCGATAATGTGCTTAAAAATTGGACCGATCGTGTAGGCTACTGCATGGCCAGCCGAGGCAGCCATTTGAATGAAATTATTTTCCATTATTAACCGGAAGGATTGTACTTTTAAATAAAAAAAGAAATTTGAGAAAATATTCAGTAGTTTTTTTTTTATAGCATTTTAAAAAAAAAAAAAAGTTATTTGGCGGTCTCTTTATTAGACGTGTTCTTTTGTGGTACGCGTATATAAGATTGCACTAAAGAACGCTCATCGCCGCCAGGGAAATTCATCAACAAATCGACTTGGCATCACCAATATCTATGAAATCTAAAGACACTTTAACTGTCATTTGTTTTGTTGTTTTTTGGATTTTCAGTCATAGTAGATTAGTATTTGTATTTGTATTTATTTTTTTTTTGAAATTTTCTGTACAATAAGAAAATAATTTCTTTAAGAGTGCACAGTTTAAATAAGGTTTTTAAAATAATTAAAAGTTGAATGGTAAAAATAATAATAATAATAATAAAACATTTAGTAAGGAGAAAAAAAATAGGATAATTAAAGTTAAACTAACAGCAAAGGAAAATTAAAAACACGATTAAATTAAGTTTTGTAAACTCTTAATTATAAAAAAAAAAAAAATTAAAAGTAAAATTGGGCTAACATCAATGACGCGTACTAAAATGGGAAAAAACTAACGACAAAAAACGTCTGTGCTCGACCATAGTTCTTATACTGAGGGGAAGTTGGTTATAAAGGCGAATGACAAAACGAATGACCGTACAAGTGTATAAGTTATGATGACAGTCCAAAACGTAAACTTCAACGCCCAAGAGATCGTACGCTCTAGCGAAATGCGCAAGATAAAGGCTGTACTATCACAACAGCCACTACAACAACGAGTTATATCTGCTTCCCAAAAGATAAACAAAACAAATTGCAATCTGGCCAGCATGGCAACAGCGTCAGCATCCTAACAGCACCATAATTAAAGCTCCAGCATAGCAACAACACTAGCAGAGCAAACAAAAGCCAGCATAGCAACACCACCATTACTAAGCAACAGCTCCAGCATAGCAACAACACCAGCAGAGCAAACAAAAGCCAGCATAGCAACAGCAGCATAACTAAACAACAGCTCCAGCATAGCAACAACACCAGCATAGCAACAGCATCAGCATCGTAGCAGCATCAGCAACAGCATCTGCACAACCAGCTAAGCAGCAAAGAAACGGAACCGTCATCTCTATTTAAGTTAGTTCTTAAGTTAGTTTTTAGTTTAGTTGTAAGAGTGCATTTGCAATGAGAGCTTCCTCATAGAGGAATTTAATAAAGAAATAAAATAAGTTTAATGGTTTGGTTGTTAAATTATTTTATACGAAGGGTCTGATACCGTAAGAACGAAGCGAGTGTGAAAAAACAATTTTACTATAAAGATAAACAGGTTGTTTATCACTTAAAATTTTGGAAAATAAAGCGCAAGCTCTATAGTTAAGAAATTGGTCCAGACTGCATCCTAGTATTTGGCGAGTATAGCTCGAAACATGATCATATCTACGCAAGTTAAACACAAATCTAGCCACAGAATTGAATGCAACGTTTAGTTTTCGCCTTGAGATAGCATCAGTGCAGGCAAATAACTCACAGCCATACATTATTAAGGGTACAATGAGAGCCTTTGCCAATTTCAGTTTAACGGCAATTGGTAAAGTGTCTTGGCATACTGAAAGACCCCGCAAAGCTCCATAGATTTTAGAAACCACCGAATTAATGTGATCGCTCCAAGTGAGGTAACTATTAATAACAATACCAAGATTTTTTATTTTAGAAACCATTTCAACTTCAACTCCACATAATAAAATAGGAGGCAGACGGGACAATGATAAATGTTTATAGATTTTTATTGATTTAGTCTTACAATTAGAAGGATTTAAAAGAAGCTGGTTTTCTGACGACCATTTAACTATTGAAGTTAGATCCTCGTTCATTTTTTCAACAGCATCTTCCATCAATCCAACAGGAAAGTGAAAATAAATTTGTACATCGTCAGCATAAATATGAAAAAGACAATTATGTATAACAAGTGGTAAATCATTAATGAACATAGAGAATAACAAAGGACCAATTATTGAACCTTGAGGCACACCACAATTAACATTTTAGAGCGACGAAAAGGATTGATTGCAAAAGACAGACTGAGCTCTATTTGTAAGATAAGACGAGATTAACTTCACAGAAAGATGAGAAAAATTGAAGTAAGTTACAAGCTTGTTACAGAGAATATCAGGACGGACAGAGTCGAAAGCCTTAGAAAAATCCAATAATGTTACCAATGTGACTTCATCTCTGTCAATAGCTACCCGTATATCATCCATGACTTTAGTCGGGGCAGTTATGCAACTGTGACCTGAACGAAAGCCTGACTGCAAATCATTAAACTCAATGTATTGCTTAATTTGAGCGCTTATAATTAACTCGAAAGCCTTAGAAAGAAAAGGTAGGATGACGATGGGTCGTTATTCCGTGCCTTTTCTATTTTTTGGAATAGGTATAATTTTTGTTTGTTTCCACTGATTCGGATAGTTCGAGGACATTAGGATGGTATTGAAAATATATGTAACATATTTTAGTATATACGGTAAAATCATTTTTAAGAACTTCGGGTGAATATTGTCCCTAACCATACTATCAGATTTTATATCAAAAAGAAATGCATTGTCAGCGGTATTAATTATTACAGTGTCAGATAAAGGGTAAGACACTTCAGATACCAACGGCTGCCTAACAAACATTCTGTTCAATTCTTCAATATCTATATCATCATTGGAATGCAAGTTATTTTTATTGCACAATCCGATCTTTTTAATTTCCCTCCACAGAAAAGTTGAAGAGCGGCTGGTATTAAATTTGTTTGTAAAATGCAAAGACTTAGCTCTTTTAATCATTAAGTTAACTGAGTTTCTCAATCTTTTGAATTCAGTAAACATTTCTGGAATTTGAAATCTTCGCCACCGTCGATAGAGTTGATCTCTTGTACTCATGGCAGATTTAATCTCATTAGAAAGCCAAGGACATGGTCCATGCTTAACAACGAAAGTCTTTTTTGGGACGTATTTAAAAAACAAATATTTTATTAATCCATTAAGTACCTCGACTTGATCATTAACATCTGGGGTAATAAAAATATAATCCCATTCTAGAGAAACACATTCACTTTATCAACCCTCTTAAAATCGTAATATTGTATGGTTTGTGAACAAATAGAGGTGTTAATTGGTATATCAAGCGTTGCAAAAACAAGATCATGATGGGACAAAACGAGAAAGGACAGCTGAGAGTAGTGTTTAAGCATGTTAGAATCACTTATAAGGATAACATCTATCAACGAGGGTATCTTATTTGGCATATAGTGGGTTGGATGCGATATATTGGCAAAAGACATATCAAACGAAGTAACCACTTCTATCAAATTTTGACTTAAAGTTCTGTTAAGCAAATTCATGTTTTTATCACCACATAAGATGAGTTTAGGCGCTAGTGGACAAATGTCTTCCAGTACATCATTAACAATTCTGTGGTGGGCAACATTTGGAGGAATATAAATGGAGCCAATAATGCATTTATTATTGCCGTTCAATATTATAGCAGGTGATGTATTGAGTTTATTATTTTCGGTTTGGTTATAATTGGTCAATGATTAACTCGAAAAATTTAATGATAAGCTGGACAACTTAACTAGACGTGTTACTCGCACCAAAACATTACTCTTTTGTAATGTTTTGGTGCGATAAGTAGTTCAGTGCTATTTCTGAACTACTTATCCGATAGGGATAAAATTTAGACTATTAAGTCGCAATTTCAATGAGCTAGCTAATAAAGTTTTCCAAATGGGTATTATTATTTTAGAATTTCGCTGTTCAATTTTAACTGCTATGATCGAAAACCGAAACCAGATATATGTTAAGACCCAAGCTATTTTTGAACCACTTATTCGATATGGATCAAATATACACTTTTTAGTAATAATGTTCTCGCCCTAATCGGTAAAAATAAGAAGAAAATACTTTTAATTATATTCAAACTATTATTCGACATTTCTTAAGAATTCATCGCAAAAGTTCACCGAAAACTTTTAAATTGGAATTTTGAAGCACTAATCTCTATCCGCTTAAATTAGACTTAGCAGCGATAATGTTACCCCCTAAGTTTAGCGAATATATATGATATATGTTGTTATTGCATGTAAATGCAAATTGGAAATAAGCATCTAGAAGCTCTCCAAACGAACACGGTCAAAATTACTGATGTGAACAGCCAGCAATGATCTGAAAATTTATGAATGTGTCAAAAATCATCATGACAGGAATTTCTTTCGAGGCCGCATAAATAGTTTCGCCATTGGGGGTGTGATAAAATTGGGCTAGCTCTGATCTCATTTTAATTTCATTTTCAAGACAGACATAATGTGTTCCTTCCAGTTTACATTATTCTTCATCTCATCATTATTGCTTTGTCATGTTTATTTTTTTAAAGACCTCGAAGTTTATTTTGACCCCAAACTTAACTTCATAGGGCATATACAATTTGTTGTTAATAAATCAATCTCAATGTTGACCTCTTTTAAGTAGTGGTCTAAAGAATTTGACGACACCTACGTTACTAAGTCTTCGTAGAATTGCTTGGCCCGGCCGAATTAGATTAAGAAGTTTAAATCAATCTTCCAAGCTTCCTAAAAAAATATATAGGCAATCAATTTGCCCTTAGAGGTCTTTCATGGGATGATCCATATAACCTTCCTCCCTAAAGTCTATGTTATTTCCTATATTTCTCTCAACAACATAGACTCCATAGAGATAGGGTTTTCTTATAGAAGCTTAAGGCAGATCATTCATTGGATTTAACTTCCGTGAAGGTGCACACAACTTACGTGGTGCCTATACATCTATTAATTAGTGCTTTTCATCGGAGGTATAAGCTAATCCTGATCATGCGATTGATCTGCAATTTTGGTAAATATTCTGGTGTCTTCGACGATTTTCTATTCTTCGCGTTTATGTTATATATCTACAGTAGTGGTCAGATAAATACAACACAGTAAATATATGGCCTCTTTTACATCAGGGCTACAAAAAAAAATTCCTTATGCCGATAGACATTCTTTGAATTCAGACAAGAAAAAAGTGGTATATAAATGGGGTCTTCATTCACCCGAATTCAAGTTAATTCAAGTCAAAGCAAATATTCCCGATTTTGAGGTAATTCTACTCCAATTGCTATAAATTGCTACAAAAACTTCTTAATACATTTTTTTGGGCTAAATTTAAATTTGTTTATCCATCAAAAATTTAAAACGAATTGATGCTTTGTCAGGATTTTAAACCAGTTTGTTCTCAAAACCCCATACTCCCAACGAACGATGTTCTTACTTAAATTTATGTTACTGACAAAATTTTGAATAAATTTTTGCCAAACTAAAATATAAGATTTTAAACCAGAAATATGTCCCTATTTTAATAAAACACAAAACTATTTTTTTTTTAGTTCCCTTGTAGACCCCACAAATCGCCCAACAATCTTGAATTTAATGTCTTCCGAAATATCCATTTTTTAAGTGCCTCACAAAAACCCACAATAAATTAAATTGATTTAAAAGCCCAACAAACAAACAAAGAAGAACCCTTTTTTTGTTAGATACAATTTCATTTTTACAATCTTGCATGGCATCTGTTCATTGATAAAATGCAAACTAAGCATTATAGCCTATGTCTTCATAGGCAGTAGTTTTTATCGTATTCGGATATCACTAGCCATATTCAAAGCGACAAAAATTACAACCCATCGGGAAATGTAAAACGGCAAAAACCCAATAAAACCTTTCAATTTCTTAGTTCCCTTCTCTCGCTTGTTTTATGTGATTTATCTTTGGAGAAAAGAACAATTTACAAAAAATAGACTCTACGAATTTGGATGAACCACCACCACCCGATAAATGTCCGTAATAGTAAAAAACCACCCGGAACCATCCTTTTTTTTATGACATTTTCCCTTGACGACCCTCAACAGAAAAAGAGATCAACGACTAAGAGAAATGAAAAAAAAATTTATCTAAATCTTGTCCCACACACTGACAAACAATAACTGCATAATAAAACAAAGCAGATGAAGGAGAAAAAAAAAAATAAATAAATACGTCAGGATTGAACGCGCCCTGCAATGACACACCCAAAGGACATCAATGGAGCAAAATGGAGGGAAAATTCCAAATGAAAAATCCTCGACAATATCTATCTAACTTACCACCATTTATGTTCGCCAATCCGAATACAATCAGCATAAGTGTCCTTAGTAGGCTGTTATAGATCCTGGAGAAACGTATTCTCCTCTCGCAGCCGCACATTTTAACCGACAATTTTTATCCACAAAGTAAGTCGTCTATTTTAGGTGCTCCCAAGTACAGTGACAATGACACCGGTCAAAAGGAATAGAATACTTAATAAATTAACAACACAATAACAACTTTTCCTCCATCTCAGAGGACACTCAAGGATATTTTTGGAATTTTTAACATATGGTAAGCCAACAACACCACTTGGCTTGCTAAGCACTGAGATAAATTCACTCTTTCAAGGATAATTTGCGCGCCTCCTTGTGATACTTATGATCCTTGTGATTCTTGTGTGGCGTGGGCAAAATTTAATTAACACTATTTTCAACAGCACAACAACCTTCTGTGCGGTTCCAAGGACATTATTTTCATAATTTATTTAAACTGTAAATTTCCGCAGGACAAACACTCCACCGAAAAAGGGTTTGTTTTATATCCATTGAAATACCTACATACACCTGAGCACGAAATTCACACTTTGTCGTAGTAGCTATTATCCACCTACTTGTACCGCCGCCGCCGCCTCCGCGATGGGGTAAGAATGTGTGTGTGTGTGTTGAAACCCGATAATAGATAGCAGAATCGCTTAAGTAGACTCAATGTCGGTAGAAAATTTGCCAAACTAAAAAGAAAGGACAACTTGTGCCGCGCCGGCCGTGCTGGGTTGTGCAATAATCAATCAAAATGTCACGTTATCATATACGGTCGGTCGTTGTGCAATTTGGCAAGGATTACAACAACAACAATAACCCACTTGGGATGTGCTGCGAAACTTTCATTTTAGTTATTCCGAATTTTTTTTTTTGTCCCAACAACTTCTGAACCGAACCGAATAGGAAAAAATAACTAGGATTAATGTTGTCACCCACAATACGGTTGCCTACTATGTTAAATATTCATGACAGAGTACCCCGTAACCGAATGGATTCATTTTTTCTTTTCGTTCGACACCACTCACGAAGTTTTGGCATTTAGAAGAACAAAAAAAAAAAAAAAAGGACCGTAAAATAAAAAAAAAATCAGCTTTGGCGTATCCCTTTTTTTGTTTTCTTGGTTTTGGTTTTGTTTTTGGCTTTTATGTCGAAGATTAGTGGGATGGATGATGGGGTTTTTTTTTCTTTTACTTTAACTACACGCGGATTTGTGGTCAGGTCATTTGCGGCACGGATTTGAAAGAGTCACAGTTAGATATGAATTACGACACTGCACTATGTTCCGCAAGGACCAGCAAATGTAGGTCAGAAAAATGCGTTATCCTTAAGTAAAGTATTTGCATAAAATTCGTTTAAATTATACTAAGCACCACTATAGAAGAACGCGTCAAAAGGATACTCATTTTTTTTTTTTTATTGTTGAACAGTTTCACAGTGAGAGAAACTAAATCTGCTCCAAGGGCGACGAAATCTTTAACCGCGCGTCACAACCCCGGTTCTTACATGGTCCAAACGAAACTGAGCATATTATGATGGCAAACAACATTTCGGCTGATACAGTTTTCATTCCCAGCATCCTTGGTATAAATGTGTGTTTTTGTTGTTTTTTTTTTTTCTTTGCCTTTATTGGGAGGCTTTTCATGTGTCTTCTGTGCTCGTGCGTTAGGATAGGAAAGTACTCTACTGTGCGTTCGAGTCTCTCTCGTATTCTCTCAATCTATTAGTTTGTCCCATAAAATGCGCTCTCGTTCTCTTGGTTTGCTCAACAATTTTTGGGGTGTGTAATGGCAAAAAAAAAAAAAAAATCAAAATCGGTATAAAAAGCTCGCTTCCTGTAAACATCATTCTCAGTTTAGGCCAACCAAGGTTCAACTGAAGGTTACACAGAGTTTTATTGGTATCCTTTCAGAGAGAGAGAGAGAGAGAGTGCTCTCAGGAAAATCTTGTCCATTTTGCGCATGAGTCTCTTTCAATCGCCAGTCAGCTGTTTTCTTTCTGGAATATCGTAAAGGGGGAAACCCGATTTGGGGAAAAAGCTCTTTCAATCAGCTGATTTCGCAGAGATGTTAGGGATGACAGCGACCTACCCTCTTCTGAAGTTCGTCTTATATCATATTATTTATTTTTTGACGATGAAATTCATGGCAGTGCTCTTAATTGATCCCAAAATAGTGTCATAAAACTCGCACTGACAAAATGTGGGGGTGTGTGTGTGGCTCGTGCACACCCGAGATCCTGCCAAATGTCACATCTCATTTTCATACTGCTGCGTATTGTGTAGCCTGGTCGTTAGGGGTTTTCATATGAATTGGTAGGCGGAAGTTTTACCAAACTCGCTCAGACATATGTAGCTATACATGTGTGAGTGGGGGAAAAATTTCATGATTATTGATACAATCAGTTGAAGGTTGTATATTTTTCGTCCTTTTGGAGGGGTTTTCACTTTTTTTTTTCTTTTGTGCTTCTTTGTAATTAAATGAGAAGAACTTTTGTGCTAAGACTGGAGATGAGGACGATATTTGTAAGGACCGTGTACTTAGGGGATTTTATTTGTTGCCATGAATAGGGTGTATTGGTTTGGGGGGATATAAATGCTTTCCTTCGATGAATATAAATGTTCATATTTGTTAGTCTTAACCTTTGTTGGGATGGGGTGTTGGGATCAGTAATTGGGTTTTCGGGTGACAATCGAGTCCGAGGATTTCATTGTGATAATCGAAAGTAATGATCAATTCTTTTGAATGTTGTAGCTGCGGTAAATTGATAAGTTGTCCATGTGCCGAGGGCGAATGGAGTGTTCAATGTGGTCGGGATTTAACGAGTGTAGCCAAACCATGAACTGCCAAACATACTTGTGGGTCTGAGTTGCGTAATGCGTTGCTAGGCTAACTTCGATGTAAAAGCTGTCTGGTGGCGAAGGTTTCTATTGAAAGGGGTAGGTGAAGGGTGAAGGGTAATATGATGCCAGTTAGGACACGTCCTAAGCTGAGCTGACTTCGGAAAGGATAGAAGCACTACCTGCTCGAGGTGTCACCGCTCTCGACTAAATATGACGAATCTAGAGGAGAGTAACTCGATAAACCCCGTAATTCCGGGTGTAAAACGACCATTATGCTGTCTTTTACCTTGGGACCTCTAGTTTCAACTAAATGCCCCTTTTCTGTACACTCACTCGTTGGTCGAAAATTACTAGTGTAAATAAATCGAGTACCTAGAACTAACAAAAAGCCAATTCTCATTCGATGACGACTATAACGGAGAAGGAAGAGAATCTCTTACCATCCGTCAATCAGCATGGTTTCCGATGAGAAACAATTTCTCGAGGATGATGACAATATGATCCGTCGCCAGCTCATCCAAATTCCTAATTTCGTCAACTGCATCTCTGAGGAAAAGAGTTTGAAATTACAAGATGATGGTTAAAAGTTGAGGAATAGACCAACGTTAGCGAACAATGACAAACAACGACTTCAAAAGGCTCTTGACTTTTTGGAAAGCCCTGTAAGCATAGGCAATCTCTCCTGAAGTCTCGTGTAGGGTGCACTGATGGAACTAATAATGCCTGTGATATGCCGCAGCTTATTGAGCCACCGGTCTGTTGTATCTGAACCCAAGAATAAAGCTGGCAGCATGGACGCTAATAAATCACCGGGTGAAGCGAACTCGACCTAGGACAGTATCTGTACGGTTGTTGCGAAGCCTAGTGACCTAAAGGACAGTACATGTCTGGAACTAACCGAGGTCGTGTCTGTTACTAACGCAAACTTGCCCGACGACAGAAACCAGTCAATATCGGTTTACGAAGACCCGCTGAAACTGCACAGGAATGCGCGCCGACTGCTAGGCAGGTTTAAGGTGATGACCAGGCACTTCAGTCGATCAAACCTCTGCAACCTCACAAAACAAGATCAAAATGAAAGGCACCCAGAATATAATAAAAACCGAACCAAAAGAACATCGCTGTCCAAGTTGGTCATAATTTTCGAAGAAACCAGATTATGAAACTAAATCTTAAGGATGACGACGTTTGTAGTCGCTGCGACAATGAGGAGCTAGCACGAGGATACACCCCTCTATCTCTGCCACTTGAGAAACAGAACACTTGGAAGTTTTTTCTTCCAAGACATTGGCGAATTTTCAGATATCTCACTTTCTAATACATGCATATTTCTGAAGACATAGGGATGGTTTGATGGAATTGGGTATCCACGAGCGGAGAGAAGGAACCACAAGGAATGCCGCAACACTGGCGTATCTCCAAGGACCTGTGTGTGGCAAGAAGGAAACTATTCTTCAGAGTCAACGTCCCTGTTTCTAAGATTTATATGCCATAAGAGCTAGTAAATTCGGAGATTGAAGTCTACCAATGAATATGTCCTTAATAAAAAGAACTCCTAAGGTTTCTCGACGACTTTTTAAAGGTTTTAAACCGATTAATGCGCATCCATCGGGCCACTTCAAATTTCCAAAGCAAAGTGCGTTAATCTTTTTCAAACATTTTCAATCCTGTCAGTGGAGTTTTGAACCAAATAACATGCGATGTACTGCCGTCGCATCAAACTCTAGAAACAGGATTTTTCTACAAGAATTGGGTTGGTTGTCTTTGCAGCTATCTCATACCCCTAGCTCGATGGAGGCGTGGGATCTTTAATTTGCTGCTGGACATCCGCACATTTTTTCATGTCTGTTAAAAATTAAAATAAAAAGGAGGAACAAACCGACAAGAGAACCGACATAAGAAGAAAGAATCTAAAATCATAGAAAACCAAAGATGTTGTTGGTATCCCTAGTGCGACCCTCCCACAACTTAATATTTGCTCTACTTGACCTCTGAGAATGCAAAAGGACAAAACATTTAAAATAAAACGAAAGACATCTCACGTTGTTCCTTAACTCTACATCTAGACTACGCCACGATCTTGCCCATTTTGTCTTCACAGGAGGTGAGAACTTTTTCTACCCTAATCCATAACAGCATTGCTATTTGCTATGACATCAGGTCTTATTTCAGGAGCCGTGAACTAAAGTAAACAAAAGTGAACTAGGTGAACGAACTAGTTGAGTAAGTACCTTTAAACTTAAGAGACCAACCTCTAAGCTGAACTAAAACTCACAAGCCTAGTTGATAATTTGGGGACTCAACGATCATATCTTCTCAAATTTAATCATCGTAGCTCTAGTTTTAATTGATGAAAAAGTTGTAAGGAAGTACGAAAGGAGGTCGGACGAAGAAGGACGAAGATACAGCCTTAGCCGGGATACCTACAAATTTTAAAATTAAAAGTGTATCGCTAGCTGAGCTGTGTTATGAAATACAAAAATTGAAACCGAACAAAGCTCCTGGATACCATTTGATTACGGAGCAGGTCCTTAAAGAGTTGCCTAGGAGAGCAGTAATCATGTTCGTCTATCTAATAAGCACGTTTCAAGAAAATGGGAAGTAGCTGAGTAGTTAAATTGTTCCAAAGCCGGGAAAACCTCCATATGACAAGAAATCGTATAGACCAATATCTCTTTTATCTATTATGTCAAAAGTATTTGAAATTTTTTTACTAAAACGGTTACATCCGACTATCGAAGAGCGCCGATTAATGCCTGATCACCAATTCAGAATTAAACTCGCTACAATCGACCAGGTTTATCGAATAACCAATGAAATTGAAAACGTCTCGACGTCTGCCAGGCCTTTGATAAAGTATTGCATACGGGATTGAAACATAACCTAAAGTTAGCCTTCCCGACGCAAATATATCAGATATTAAGACAGACTCTCCAGTGTTAAGCACGGAAACGAATATTCTGAATTTAAAATAAATCTCGGCAAGAGCTCCACAAGGAAGCGTACTGGGTCCGATTCTATTTCTAATGTTTACTCGATACGTTTGCCGATGATAGCGCTATATTGGCCGTGGGTAATACGAATAAATAACAAAGAACCTACAACGGGCTATCAATAAAGTTTATGAGTGGACAAAAACTCGGCGTATTGTGCTCAACGAAACTTAATTTACGCACGTTAATTTTACTTACAGAAATACAAATATGCTACCCATTTTCATAGACTCCGTAAACATTCCCTACGCAATCGATCTTTTCCATCTTGGCAGTGAACGTGAAAGGTTTACAAAATTCCTTAAATCCGTAAAGTGGATTTTTCTCAAAAAAATATATTTATTAAGCTCAATAAGATTCAATCCACAGGTAAGAGTAGGATCATGTTATTTTTAAATTCCACTCAGTTCGTGAATAAAGTAAAAAAAAAAATTGTGTTCCTAGGATTTTGCATTGTTTTCATGTGCATAATATTGCACGTAACCTTGTTCTCTGGCCACCAAAATTTCGATGGAACCAAAAGCCCTAGTAGAATTTCCTTAAAATATTCGGAAAAACAACAAGTTTAACGCAAAATATAGAAAGGTACGTAATAATTATTTCAGTAGCCACTCAAAGGGAGCAAAGAGAGTAATTATCCCATTGTTACCATCGTCCACAGATATTGTGTTATGAGTCTAGGTTGGGCCACAGGGGTACCTTCGGAGTAATGGAGGACGACGGTGGCACGCTCGCGGTTGCACGGCTATCGCTCGTCGGACGGGGTAGTTCTTGTCCCCCTCGCATTAAACCACCTGCTCAACAACAAAAAAAAATCGTGCCTAAGCAAAAAAAAAGGAAGATCGATAGGAGAAGGCTAAAAATTGCAGACCTCGGACGGACGAATTAAGGAAAGGAAAGAGAAAATAGGCTGAAAGGAAAGAGAAAATGAAGAGAAACTCAACAACCGTTGCCCTACCACGGAGAGAGGCCGGAAAGTCAGATGCAAGTAATCAATAAACACTCTAACTATCCTATACTAAAACTACACTAACCTAAAACGTAAGCTAAATCCTATTAACTAGTCCTACTCTAACTTAAATCTATCTTACTCTAGCCCCTTTGCATCAACTGCTTTCCACGGTCGCTCCTAAGTAGGGTTCGCCTCGTTCCAGAGACGTGCCAGATGATGTTGGTACTGGCTTGGCCTTCCCACCCCATGTCTCATCGGACATATCCGTGGTTATCTCTTTGGCCGAGAAATAGGCGAGATAACCCCTTGCACCTGAGATCCAGCCACGCGTCAGTCTGTTGTCATGGTCGAGGAGAGTCTGTAGATTGTCGGGTCACCCCGTCGCGTTCGTAGGTCGACTGCGTCGCGCCCGCGTCATGGCATTGACAGTAAGACGGCCTTCCCAAGGATCCACACACCAAAACACACCTCAGTCTACTCCATTGCAATTCAAAATATCTTCACTTCTAATTTCCATATATGTATTTCATGAAAACAAAACTTAAATCTACGTTAATCAAAAAATTAATTCATAAAAAAACTTTAATCTACGTTAATTTAATTAACGGATACCGGTGTTGCTGTGTGGTGCGCCTACCCTTAACTTAGCTTATATATATGGGCGACTTTCTCTGCCCTTAGTGTAAAGGAAAAGGATAAAAAAACTCACGGTTTTGTAAGCGTCGTCCCTCGTCGTCCTGCCGGCAGCACTTGGAGCGATGAAATCTGTAAATTATGGCTTTTCTGCCTTTTTTCTCCCGCTAACACTTGCACTCACTACACCACTATATCCTTACACTAATTTAACTTAACTTTAAAATTAAAAAAAATCAAAAAAAATTCAAGAAAATTCGAAAAAAACTTATTAAAACTAAAAGAACTAATACTAAAAGAATTCACTGAGTTCACTTTTTTTTCTTTCTTTTGATTGCTGTCCGTTATATATGCTGCGGGGGGGATATCCCCATGACGGTGTTTTGTTCAGCGGAGCCCCGGACTGCTGAGTCACTTAGATGACCTTTGTGGTGGTCTGGAGCCTCGATTGGAGATAACACTGGCGGAAACCGATATTCCCTATGCTTTACTGACGTACTGTGGCAGGGCTTTGTACTTTGCAACGGTCTTGTGCCGCAACTGGCAATGTTACCGCTGACCTAACAGTTTTGCCCGTAGCTGCACGTATATATCGGCTTCAAGGTCCCCGGACAAAGGCTCAAGCAGAGGTGAGGGTCGTTTCGTGACAAACTGCCCAACCCCACTACCTATAATCGCAAATCCTATTAATAACAACTAAACCGCTTACTACATTTCGGATTTTACCTCTGCTCCTTTATCTTCCAAATATGTCGGTTTAGCTTCCTCTGGTCTTTATTGGCATATATATGTATGTATGTCCGGTCTAAGGAAATCTTATTTTATAATTTAAATTACTTTTATTATTATTTTTTTTTTCTATTTGTCCTTACCTGTTCCTAATTAAATGTACTTTCAATTTCTTTTGTTTGTCTTTGGCCAGACTTGCTATCGCAACGTTATGGGATATTCAGACTCTCTTCCAATTTGTATGAACTAAACGGTCTTTATGCCAACACTTCCTAACTGCGAATCTTTGCCTTAACTTGTAGACCCAGGGTAATGACCTGGTAATTGCCATTTATGGTCATCTAAACCGAATTTGTGTCTACAAGTGTGTGTGAGCCGTATAGCAACATCACTTCGTCTCTACTCATTTCTAATGTAGACTTCCTACTTTGCAGCCTGTCTATCACTTGCAACATGTTGACCACTTCTTCCTATTCCCGTGTTCAGTCAGACATATATGCTTAACTCTACTTAATATTACACTGATACTTAAATAAATAAATAACCTTAACCTATATTGCACTTTTTAATTCATTTTGATCTAGGATCTATCACAAAATTTATTTTTTTTTTTTTTAAAATTTAACTGCTTATCGTCCGTATACAAATCTATTTCCTATAATTGCATCTATACATAATTTCTCTACCCACTAACTCTACAAAGTTTGGTAGCACTTCGCGCGTGCGAGTGGGCGAGCAATATTATACCCGCGGTGCAACGGCTAGTGAATGCACTGAAGTGTAAATGACATTTAAAGTGATTTGTTTACAATTTAATATTGAGCTTTGGTGGTTATTCTTGGTAAGTATATATTTTTTTTTTATTTAAAATAAATATCTTTATTCTTTATTTTTTTTCAGGATGTTATCCTATGGGAGCAGGGGCATTCCATCCTTGTGATAGGGTTAGGGTTTGAAAATACCAACCCGTCACACCATGCGTTTGCGGCAGCGCGGATGGATTAATTTTTGTATTCCACATTTGCAGCAGGTAAGTACCATTTTTTGTTTATTATCTCATCGATAGTGTTTGCCTGTCCAGTGCAGTTGCAATGGGTCAATTGCTTGCCCGGATAAAGCATTTTTGTGAGATGTACTTAGTATTTATTTGGGTATTGACCTCCTTTTTTTTCTTTTCACAGGTACCTAATGGCAGTGTAACGAGGTCATTGACCTCAGGAATATTTGGTTGCGTAAGCTGCGTTCGAGCTCCGTAACAGGACCCTTAAAAAAAGTTTGGATGTGCATCGTTGCGCTATCACTATATACAATCACCGAACTTACCGTACATGAGCGTCCGCAATTCTTTAATTTTTTGTTGTTCTATTTCCTCTCACCAATTGTGGCTAAAAGCAAACTATTTCATCGCTTAAGACGCCACGCTAAATACTAGCTCCGTCACGCAGTATCGTATATAACGTCAGAAGACGCGAAACAGCATAGCGACTGTGACGTGACCAAAAGCCCACGTACGCGGCCGCCGCTCATGCAATGCTGCTACCTCGCGGATCTTGACATAACACCATAGTACCTAACGTAACTAACGAAATATTATCTAGAAAATTTAAATATTTGAAAGTGCATGTGTATTAACACAAAATATTGCCTAAGAAAATATAACCTCTTAAATAATATAAAAGTGTGCTAAAAGACAAACACTATCACCAGCGGAGGAAACATGTGCCCACATCTTTCATCAACCGGAAAAAGTAAGTAATACAAGGTGGCGCAAAAGTAATCCTCCTATCAGAAAATGCTATAAATTTTGCGATTGGCCCCTAATGTCAGTTCTGTTTTGACATTTGTGTAGTAAACACATGCGAAATACGCGTTAATAAACAATGTTACGCTACACTGCTCCAGAACGCGGAATATTGGTGAATATTTATTTGAGCAATAATCGGTCGGTGACTTTGGCACAACGTGAATTTCGTCGCAGATTTCCTAGCCGTCCAACGCCTACTGGTGAAAAACTGCGACGTTTAGCCGCTCACCTCGAAGAGACTGGCACAACACGAGATGCTGCCAGGCGTGGCAGACCCCGGAGTAGCCGTTCTGCAGAGAATATTGCTGCTGTAGCCGAAGATGTCATGGAACAGCGAATTTTGGGGCACTGAAAATCCGCGTGTAACCCACGATGTGCCTTTACACCCGCTTAAAGTCACTGTATGGTGTGCTGTTTTCGCTGGAGGAGTCATCGGACCTTTACCGGGCCAAGCGGTTACTGTGAATGGTGAGCGCTACAGAGCAATGATCAACGAGTTCTTTTTGCCGCAACTTGATGAATTGGGATTGGAAAACATGTGGTTCCAACAGGACGGTGCAACGGCACACACTGCACGTGCCACAACCGATATGCTGAAGGATGCATTTCCCGGGCGCCTAATCTGCCCTTTTGGCGATTTGCACTGGCCAGCAAGATCGCCTGATTTGACCGCTCCAGACTTCTTTTTGTGGGGCTTTTTGAAGTCGCGGGTTTATGTCAACAAGCCTCAGACTCCTTCAGCTCTTAAAGACAATATCCGTCAAGAATGTGTGGACCTATCGCCGGAAGTTTTGGCCAAAGTGATGGAAAATGCCATAAAAAGGGCTCAAATGACAATCAACTGTGGCGGCGGCCATTTACATGACATTATATTCTCGACTTGATGTAAAAAATAATTAAAAGACCAAATAAAAATAATCCACAAGAAGAATCAAAGTTTTTCATTTTTTTTTTTAAATTACAGCCAAAAAACATCGGAAGGTTATTTTTGCGCCACCTGTAAAATAGTACTTTAAATTAAAGAAAAACAAAATTTTTTTAAGCAACGTTTTTTAAACTCCTTTTTTACTATATCTTCGACATAAATCCAAAGAAACATAACAAAATTTATATACATATATTGAATATTGAACAACCAATTACACAAACACATAGTCACTAAACTAACTTAATTTGACATACATTTATGTAATGAAGTTCCCATCCGTATTTTAACATGCATGCATTGTTGCTTTAGTGAATTTAAATAAACGTAAAATCAAATGTTTTGTGAATAAACAATTGGTTAAAGGGTTTGTGATCGGGAACTATCCTATATAAATAGGGACGTAGGATAGTCATGGTGTATCTAGGCTCTCACCAGATGCATGTGGGTAGGGAATGTCCATAATAATACAACACCAGAAACAAACATACCAGCTTCATACGTTTACTCTTCACTCTTTGTCTTCATTTTCGTTAATTAACTCTCTTTGGAATCACCCCCTCTTTCTCCTTGTACCTTTCCGTATTCTAATCAAAACAAACTAGCAGGCACGATAATAACATGTGTGTATAGGGAGGCAGCAAGACCCCACCCTACCGACGAGCTGACGCCGCGCATCCGCAAGCGTGCCTATTGCTGCCATGGGACATAGGTCAACCACCACCTCGTTTACCAACCCACCTAGCTATACATCACAAGTTTTTATTCGCTGCCCCACCTCTTGCGAACGTCTGACAAACATCCAAGAGTAAGAAATGTCATGAGAAGCTTCTCAAAAATAAAATTGCCATTCGGAATCGGCATACAGGCTTAAGGGTAAACAGGTGTGCATTCCTCGCAAGGCGAGTATTGCGGTTGAATTGCTGTAGGGGTGGAATGCAACTGGCTATTTCATTTGAGCACTTGTGGTGGAAATACCGATAAAACAATGACAGGCAGGAGACATTACGACGATGACTAATTGTAAGAGAGTCAGGTGATTTCGGGATGTTTCGATCGCTAATAAGTTTTACCGCACGTTTTTGAATCCTGTCAAGTAGCTCCAAACACGTTACTGGTGCACCAGACCAGATATGAGCGTTATACTCAAGTTTGGGGCGAATAAACGCCTTATAAATATTTGCCAGATCAGAAGGAGTGAAACATTTCTTACATCGCTTAAGGAAGCCTAGACATTTTGCAGCGCTCTTGGCGACATCGAATATGTTGTCATTCCAGCGAAGGTTGTCATTAACACACATACCGAGAATAGAAAGTCTTTCGGTTCCGGCGATGCAAGTGCCATCCATGGATAATGGCAGAGAATTAGGGGTTCGCTTCAATGACAGCAGACAGCATTGCGTTTTGGAAGCATTAAATTCCACTCTGTTGGTTTTACCCCATTTAAGTATGCTGTCAAGATCGGAATTCAATGAGCTTAACATACGTTGCCAGGAAACGAATATGTAAAGCTGAGGGTACTGTCATCAGCAAAGGAATGGATTGGATTAGAAGTGACAGACAGGAGGTCATTGATAAAAATGAGAAAGAGAGTCGGAGACAAAACAGAGCCTTGAGGGACACCAGCATTTATTTGGTAAGTTGCAGACTTGAAAACGTCCAAAACAACTTGTATTGAACGGTCCGAAAGGTAATTTCCAAATGCACGTATTTTCGACAAGAGAGCTTGATGCCAAACTCTGTCAAATGCCTTTGAAATATCAAGCGCAACGACCTTGCTTTCACCACCATGGTGAATAGATTGGTTCCACTTTTCGGTTAGATATGTCATCAAATCACCAGTGGATCTGTTGCTGCGAAAACCGTACTGCCGGTCATAAAGAAGTTTTCGGGATTCATAAGCGCATAAGCGGACGATTTATCAGCGTTTCCATGACCTTGGAAAGAAGGGACGTTAGTGCAATTGGTCGGTAGGTGGAGGGAGAGGAAGATTGGCCTTTTTTTGGGACGGGCTGGACAAACGCCGTTTTCCATCTTCTCGGAAAGAGCCCTGAAGAATAGGACAGATAGAAAAGCTTACGCAGTGGAAGAACACCTCTTCAGAACGATAGGGGAAATACCATCTGGACCAGCGGATTTATGTATGCTGAGATCTTGAAGATCTCTTGCCACTGTACGAGTGCAAAAATGAATGGGTCCCATAGAATATTCTATGCGCTCGAGTACAGGGGGAGAAAAAGCACAATCTGGCAGCGTTGAGCTAGCTGCAAAATTTACAGCAAGCAGATTGGCTTTATCCGAAGAGCTGACATTGACATTGGAATCGGCATTAAACTGTAGGTCCCTCCATTCGTGTCAAAAATATAACTTCGTACACACAAAGGTTGGAGAAGCTAGGCTTTGCGTCCTGTATGGGCCGTTTACGCCTAATATTTATTTTATTTATTTATTTTTAAGCATTTAAAAATATGCGGAGAGTGCAATCTTAAGCCACAGGCAGATTCAATTGGAAGTGGCGCAGATAATTACAAGTGTCCTTTTTGCAAATACGTTGTGCAGGACATCGGTTTGTTATTTTTTTTTTGCTTACTTTCGTTTATAATGTTATATTTTAATACATTTTTTTGTTAATATATTTCTTGCGGACTTATTTCCTAGAGCCCCCGCAGTAATATGCCAGGGAAAAAATGTTACGTATACGCCACAGTCCCCGTGTCTTTCATTTGATTTCTCGCTGTTAAAGGCGTAGTTTCGGAAGTATTTTGTTTTTAGAAACAATTCCGTCGGTCGTCGGCTTTCGATTCCATTTCAAATTTAATGGAATACTTTGCATCGAGACGCATAATTCCATAAATTAACGTCCAATCTGAGCATCTGTTCTTTTCAATGTTTTACTCGTTGGGTACAATTTTTACAGCACTCGAGGCGACAATAACTTTTCTCTCTTTTTGTGGCTGTCACGAATTTCAATGGACAGACTTTGAGATCCCGTGTGGTGATGGTGGTGGTGGTGGATACGTTAAGGTGGCATTGGAATTCACGTGCTGCTTTCGTTAATTTCATTTTTTGGCCAACAAAAAAGATGCCATTGCCGATAATTTACTTAAGGGTACAATTCGGAAGGTTCTTTTTTTTTCTTTTCGTTCTTTTGTTGGCGCTACCCGTTCGAATTTCAGTTTATCAACTTTTTTTTTTTTGTTCACTCCTCGTTGGTAACTTGTTAAACGATTTACTTCTTTCTTGTGCACTTTTTTGTCGGTGAAAGCAGACCCATTTCGTTCGATTGTGATGAAGAGATTTTTAAATTGAGTTTTGTAAGGTGAAAGGAATAAAAATAAAAAATACATCAACAGATTTTACGTTCGTAGAAAGAAAATATATAAATACATAACACAAGATATTCGAGAGCATACATCGTAGCCGTAGAGTTGAGTATCAATGTATCAGTAATGTGTCAGGCAAAGCGATGACGGTTGGCATTGTAAACATGAGAAGGATACCGAATCTGTTGAATTGAATCAAGTCCATGGATTCCGATTTCGTTTTCGATTTCGATTTGCACAGTTGTTGAGAGGAACGCTGAATTTCCATACCGATGGAGGACCACAGGGAAAGGAAATTATTGACTATCAACAGTAAGAAATCGGAGCCATGTGATGATATTTGAAATGGGTCAGTCAATAAAATATGGCAGACAAATTTTGGACTTTTTGATTGGTTTGAGACAGAAACAGAGATACAAATTTTGGTCTCATCAATATTTTTCACACATTCGTGTAGCTAGTTGTAAAGTATTTGCATTCGTTGACCCCTTTTTCTCTTTTTTATTTGCCTGTTTGTTTGTAATGTTACGAATTTATTTAAATGCCAAGGAGTATTTAGCCAAATTTCATGATTGGATGAGTTTTTGAATGCTTAAAGCTGTCAATTTAATCCATGATGTTCGATCGATGATGTTACCTTTATACCATTACTTATCTTGCCATGGTAGGAATTCTACGATAAAGGAGAGCGATTGGAATGGGGTCTCCCATGCTGTTTGGTCTTCGGAGTAAGGTTTCAAAGCTAATGAGTAAATAACTCAATTCTAGTAGTGGTAAACAGTGCTCAGGGATAATAGGTTGAGAGTTAAATTCGACTCTAACAAGCACCTTGGCAAGGCTTTTCGTAATTTTTTCCTTAACTTAACAGAACCGGCGCAATGTTGGGGTCGACGACCTTTTGTTGGCTAACTCGTGACACACAAAATGCACATTTCTTCAAGGATACACCTCTGACTAGTGACAACGACAAAAAAAGCTATTAAAAGCGACTGAGGCCGACATTCTCCACTTGTCGGGGAGTTTGTTGGTGTCTTAGTCCGCATAGGTCAGCTGCAGCCATAAAACAGTGACGCACGTTTAGTCCGGTTCTTGCTAAAACCGGAGGATAGGTGGAACTAAAATGACCGGGACACAGTCTCTATAGGTAGGGGCGTTATCGCTGAGGATATTGTACAGCGTGTTACAGGATTCTATCCTCTGACAGGGGCGCATCGCTGCAAAGTCATATTAGCACTGGACTCTGCGAAAAAGAGTAAATCTTTTGCAACCAGGAGGCCAGTCCGTACGTGAGTTTAACAGTCTGGGAAGACAGTTTCTGCTACAGAATGACTCTCCCGACAGAAATGACCGGGACACAGTCTCTATAGCTAGGGGCGTTATCGCTGAGGATATTGTACAGCGTGTTACAGGATTCTATCCTCTGACAGGGGCGCATCGCTGCAAAGTCATATTAGCACTGGACTCTGCGAAAAAGAGTAAATCTTTTGCAACCAGGAGGCCAGTCCGTACGTGAGTTTAACAGTCTGGGAAGACAGTTTCTGCTACAGAATGACTCTCCAGACCAGGACCAAGTAGCAAAAAGACAGGCGAGCCATGTTCTGAAATACCTTTCCCTTTCCCTATGTAGCGGCTAAAAGGCATTAGTTCGCATCAGAAAGTTTCAGATCCCAAAGAGACCCCTCAAAGCCTCAAAGAAGGCGATGAACACTAAAACAGTGTACGAACTGTTTGGCCTGATGATAGCTAGCCTCTGCCAGGTACCGAACCTACCCTAACCTATTATCAGCAATAAATTCATTACCGTCTCCATTTGCATCGACCATGAGAATGTGCTCAACGTTTCTTAAGGTTTGGGTTTGCAGTTTAGTAGTTCACCATCAAATGTACCTAATTGGGTATGCTTTTGTGTACCCAGTGATCTTTATTGACAGAGCTTTTTAACCTTTTTCTGTCATCTTATGCTCGCTAAAGCCATTCTTTCATTTTTAGCCACAACACAAAATGGCTCGATATTTGGCTCAATGCAATTTGTAGTAGTTTGACTATAAATTTTAAGATTTCATCTTCTCATCTTTCGAGTAAGAGGAATACTGGCGAATATGCATCCATCTCGGTGTCGCACCTTTTCATAAAAGGTTGCGCAAAAAATATGTCCCAGCATGGCAGAGGGCCTTAATTAAACCCAATTTTCTGATGTTAAATTGGGTCAAAACCACTACGATTTTTTAATTAATATTTTGAGGTCTGATAATAGCATACACGCCAAGTCGAAGAACTGTACTTCCTTGCAGAAAAAGCGGCGTTCAGTTAGAGCTGGGCGGTACCGTGTACCTCATCATCTCAACTGCTTCTGCAAAAATCGGACGTAAAGATTTGTACCCCATTAGCCTTGTTTCCAATGATACTAGTGTCCGGTTAATACCCCTAAGGGCATCCGGATCTATCGAGAGACAAGGGACTTTACATTTTAATGTCAGTATAGTGATGACTTGTCGCCCTAGTTCGAGCCGATTGCTTTAAGTGCTGCTTGACTGCCAACGCAGATGGTTATTGTTGGTAGTTCAATCGATGCCATCGCAGCAGTCTGTACTGCGTTCTTAACCACATAAACCAGTGCCTCTGAGAAGACAACAGCTTTGTTAGCCGGTGCTGAACTCTCTCTGTCCATTCGCAAAATTGAATAACTTAAAATCCTCCGTGCGAATATGACGTAGAACATGTTTATTTTTTTTCTTTAGAAACTTAAATTATGTTGGTTTGTCGAGTAAGTTACGTGATTTATTTTTCTGTTTATAAAAATGTTGTTCATTTAGCTTTTAAAATGGAGAGAGGGGTGCGTGGGTTTGATGGGCTATCTCTCGAGCTAGTAGACTGATTTAAAAAAAATATAAAATCGGGCGAGTTTTAAGGAAAAGAGGGCTATTTCTGGAACTTCTTATTTCAACGGTGTAATGATGAAACCTTCCGGATCAGTGTGGAGGAATCGTGATAAGGGTAAAGGAGAAGTGAAATTGGTGAATTGATCAAGAACTACTAGACCGATTTTCAAAATTCGTTTAACGTTATAATTGTGAAACCTTCCGAATCAGTAGGAAATATCTAATGGCGGCGGTTTTTCCAAAATTCTTACAGTACTAGAAAGGTAACACCTAGTATAGGTTTCTTAGAGCTATCATTACACGCGAGCAAAGTCGCGGGCATAGACAAGTTGTTACTGAAAATCAAAATGGCAAAATTTATAAAAATGTTTGCTACGATACGAAAATCTAAATTCGTAATATATCCAAAAAAAAACCTAAATTTTTTTCTCCTTCTGTACGACAAGCTTTTTGTGTCGTAGTCTAACAGTAACAGTTATTTCAAAAAAATTTCAGTTCTTTTAAAAATAATTTTATTCATTTATATATGTATAAGTACATGTTTTTAATATAGGTTTGTTCCAACAGGAGCTCAAACTATCAGCAAACTGTCAGGAGCATGCGCACGCGAAACGTGCGATATTTTTTTAGATTTGCGGTGCAAAATCTGATCTTGCGATATTCGCGAGATTTAATAAAGAAAAAATATATCACGAAATTACGAAAATTTTTCTCAAATATGTATTGAACGTACAGTCAAACTTCCATAACTCGTACTTCTATAACTCGAGTTTCTCCATAGCTCGAATAAAAATTATGGCACGACCATTCCATAACTCGAATTTTTAGGATTTTTAGGGGAAACCCCCGATTATGCTTGATTATTTTTGTTTCTGTTTCAATTTTTTTGTCTTGTTTTGAGTATTTTACTATTCGGGGAAATCCCGAAAATGATTGCTTTATGTTCTCCTTTTATTTTTAATTCTTTTGTGTCAGTCGCGCATAATCAATGTAAAGCCAATGTAAGTTTATATGCTATGGCGTCAAAACGTGTGTTAAAATGTTTATCACTAGAAGAAAAATTCAAACTTATCAAAGAAATTGAAAGTGGACTAAAGAAAAAGGATGCAGCTAAAAAATTTTGTATCCCAGCGAGTACGGTTTCCACAATCTTAAAAAATAAAGAATCAATAATCACGTCATTTGAATCGGGAACTTTTTCTGGATGCAGCAAAAGAGCGAAAATACCAATGTTTCAAAATGTCGACAAGGCTGTCCTGGATTGGTTTACAGCAGCTAGAAACCGAAACATGCCCATATCTGGAGGAATATTTATTTATTTATTTATTTATTTTCATCAAATGAGAACATTCACTGTTCTCGTTAGATTACCTAATTACAAAATTTTAATACTTAAGTACTACCACCAAGGCCTAATGCCAAAAAAAGTCTGGTAAGATCAAACTCAAGTAGGCTGCTAAACTTATTACACTCTTTTAGGCACCGCGAAATTGGTTCATTACAACCATAATTAACCCTATGATAAGGAACATAAAATAGTAAACGATTTCTAAGAACTCTTGAAGGAGCATAAAAACCAATTAACGATAGAAGTAGAGGGCAATCGATATGATTATTTATTAAATCCCGAATAAACATAACCGAAAAGTATTGTCTACGTTTAAAAAGAGGTAAGATGCCAAATAGTTTGCATCTTGTCATATACGTAGACATTTCAATATTCCAGCGTAGTTTCCGAAATGCAACCCTAGTAAAACGTTTTTGGATCTTTTCAATTCTAATAGAATGTACCTCATAACAAGGATTCCATACAATACTACAATATTCAAGATTAGTCCTGACAAATGCAAAGAACAGGCATTTAAGTGTATGAGGATCCCGAAAGTCCTTAGAATTCCGTAATATAAAACCCAACATTGAATTACCTTTAGCAACCAAGAAGTCAATATGCTTACAGAAATCAAGTTTTTTGTCAAATATGACTCCCAGGTCTTTTTTTGAGGAAATAATGGATAAAGGTGAGTTATTAATCGCGTACGTAAATGAAACAGGGGAGAGGTTGCGACAAAAGGAAAGGCTTTGACACTTTGAAACATTTAGCCGAAGATCATTATTTTGACACCACACATATAGTCTTTCAAGATCTTCCTGTAAAAGGATGCAATCATAGTCAGACTGAATAGTTCGGAACACTTTCAAATCATCGGCAAACATTAAGCAATGGGAGTTCATAAATAAATCAGGAATTTCATTAATAAACAGAAGAAAAAGCAAAGGACATAGGTGGCTCCCCTGTGGGACTCCAGACGTAACATACACTGGTGATGAAAGTACGTCATTAATGCGAACATATTGAATACGATCGGTCAGATATGAGCGAATCCACTCAAGAACATTGGAATGAAATCCAAACCTTTTAAGTTTGGAAATTAGTAAGACGTGGTTTACACTGTCAAAAGCCTTAGCAAAATCCGTATAAATTACGTCACACTGTAACCCTATCTCAAGGCCTTTCAAAACCGTGTTACAAAATATTGAGAGATTTGTGGTGGTAGATCTACCAGCCACAAATCCATGTTGAAACGGAGAGATGTATCTTTTTAAGAGAGGAGTAAGTTTCTCATAAATAATTTTTTCAAACAACTTTGGTATGGTCGAAATTTTGCAAATTGGACGATAGTTACAAATTTCATGCCTTGATCCGGATTTAAAAATAGGTGTTAAAAATGAATTCTTCCAAACCTTCAAAAACTGACCAGTCTGCAGAGACAAATTAAACACTAAACATAGAGGCACAGAAAAGGCATGTGAACACTTTTGAAGTAAAATTGGTGGGATGCCCTCAAAGTCAGGATTTTTATCTAAATTCAATAAAGAAAGAGCAATTTGAACTTCCTGGATGGAGCACTCTAGGATACCGACGTTTAAAAAATTGTTTGGCACAAAGTTTTCAATTGCATTTAAGGGTGGGGAAGAACCGCTTGAATAAACAGATTGAAAGTGGTTAGCAAACATATTACAAATGGTTAAAAGGTCGGAAGACGATACATTATTATGACGCATGCAACTAGGAATACCGTTAGATTGTTTTTTGCTATTGATAAAGCTATTGAAGGATAAAGCGATGGAGTTTGCGAAGCGATTTGGCGATGATAATTTTAAGGCAAGTACAGGTTGGCTTGATAAATGGAAGCAGAGGTATTCAGCAAAATTTCTAACTGGCGAAATTTTTAATGACAAAATCTTTAATGCGTTTTATTTAAGGCATGGTGTGAACCATAAAAAGGCGTGTGGTGAAAGTAATGATGTTCGCGATGAGGACTGCGATTAATCGAAAACTGACGTGTTGCCGTTTCTTATCGAAAAGTATAATGACCGGGATATTTTTAACGCTGATGAAACAGGATTATTTTTTAAATGCCTGCCAGACAAAACATTGCCTTTCAAGAACGAGCAGTGCCACGGAGGCAAAAATGGCAAACAGCGGGTAACATTAATGCTGGCAGCTAATATGGATGGTTCAGAGAAACTAAAAATTCTTTGGCGTTAAGTGGTTACCCGTCGAATATAAAGCAAACTCCAAGGCGTGGATGACTGGACAACTTTTTGAAGAATGGCTTCTAAAGTTAGATAAGTCGTTTTTACGCGCAGGGCGAAAAATCTTATTGTTTGTTGATAATTGTCCGGCACATCCAAAAGCTTTACAAGTCAAACTGAAGTGCATTGAGTTGGCATTTTTCCCACCGAATATGACTTCTAAATTGCAACCGCTTGATCAGGGAGTAATTCAAAATTTAAAGTGCAACTATCGCAGAAGAATCGTTAAAGAAACAGGACATTACACTTATGGATTGCATTACTCATGTAACTAATGCTTGGGATATTGACGTCAAAAATCAAACGATTGCGAAGTGTTTCAAAAAAGACGGATTCGGTCAATGTTCCACTTGGGACGAAGAGGACGACATTCCATTAATTTTCCTAAATAGCGTTGATGAAAACCGAAACTTGATGGAAGATGATTACGAAACATGGTTAAGAGTAAATAAAATAACATCCAATGCTACCCTTCAGGATTATATTGATGTGGACAGTGAGGTTTCCACATCACAGTTTCCGACAGATAACGACATTATTGAGTATTATAGCTCTGAAATAGTTGAACCGATTTTAAGCGCAACAGAAAGTGATGAAGAGGGTTCGGTGGAAGGAATTATTCATCATCCTTCCAAGAACGATGTAGAAAACGCCTTCAAAACGTTGAATGTATATTTACAAACGAGTGACACTACCACTGAAATGTAGTAGAAAAGGGAAATGTTCAGTCACTAATTTCTGATTTCTTTAATACTATGTAACTTGTGAAAAGTTTTCGTATTTTAAAATAAATATTCAAGTATACACAATTGCAGTTTCATTTAACAACCATAAAAAAATATAATTCCTGTAAGTCGAAGTCTCTATAAGTCGAACTTTTACCTTGGATAGTGGTGATTCGAGTTAGGGAAGTTTGACTGTATGTATTTAGTTTATTCTTGACACATTCCAAAGAGATAGCCAGCATTAAAAAAAGCATATACATGTCCTTCAGCACCGCGAAATCTTTGTCGGTTTGCATCTATAAAACGCATATTTAATCTGGAACTTAAACACATTTTGAAATTTGTTAATTAGTGTCATACTGCTAAGATCCTATCAGATTTTTTTAAGATCGGAAAACCTATGTCTAACTTGCAGACGTTTTACCAATTGTTAATTTCCAGACGAATATAAAGTTTTGTTGCGTTTTTTCTTAAAAGCTAAGTTGGTTTGCAATTACATAAATTACATAGATATTGCAACAAGAAAAAAAAACAAGTTAATGGAAGATAGGCTAAAAAATTCGTATATATGTACATTCTAAATATTGTGTTAAAGGCGTATGCACTTACCACGTAGTCAGAAACTGACTTAAGAACATATTTTGACTTTCAAAAGCTCTAAGAAAGCATAAACGAAAACAAGCTGTATTTGCCGATGAAAGAAAAAGCATTTGGATCAGAGTCGTCTAAGGGTAGGATTAGTAATTAGGTCAACCTTTTGTGTGTAAATGCATTCGTTTTTTTTTCGACTTATAATTTTTAATTGAATTTTATTTTTATTTAATTTATAACGGGTGATCCAAGTAGAGATACTTTTTTCAATAGCCTTTTTTGACAGATCACGTGTGAGTCGTGTCATGCTGTCATGTTATTTTTGTTTAGTATTGTTTGGCATTTCATAATGGAAAGACTTACGAGTGAACAACGTTTACAAATTGTTCAACTTTATTATGAAAATTCACGTTCTGTGAGGAATGTGTTTCGTGCACTTCGCTCAACTTATGGTCAACATAATCGGCCTACTGAGCGTACTATTCGCAACACCATCACCCATTTTGAGACCCAGCATTCATTATTGGATAATATTCGACCGAATAGACCACGTCCAGCACGCTGTGAAGAAAATATAGCGGCCGTAGCTGAGAGTGTACACGAAGACCGTAGAGAGTCGATTCGGCGCGTACAAAATACAGCTTGTGCAACAACTGAAGCCGCTCGACCTTCCCAAGCGACATCGCTTCGCTCTATGGGCTCTTGAAAAGTTCCAAGAAGATCCGACGTTTTCGAGGCAAATTTTGTTTAGCGATGAGGCCCATTTCTGGCTCAATGGGTATGTAAACAAACAAAATTGCCGCATTTGGGACGAAGAGCAACCTGAAGAGATTGAAGAACTGCCACTTCATCCAGAAAAAACAACGGGCCGGTGGAATCATCGGTCCATATTTCTTTAAAAATTATGCCGGTGCGAACGTAACCGTCAATGGCGACCATTATCGTGCCATGATAACCGACTATTTGATGCCTGAAATTGAAGCTCGTGATCTCGGCGACATTTGGTTTCAGCAAGACGGCGCCACTTCCCACACATCGCATCAATCAATGGACTTATTGAGAGAACATTTCGGTGAGCACCTTTCACGGTCGATTGGCCACCAAGATCGTGTGATATCACACCGTTAGACTTTTTCCTGTGGGGATATGTAAAGTCAAAAGCTTATGCCCACAAACCCGCTTCGATTCAGGCCTTGGAGGAAAACATCACGCGTGTCATTCGCCAGATACCAGTCGAAATGCTCGAACGAGTGATCGAAAATTGGACTCAACGGATGGACCATCTGCGACGTAGCAACGGCCAACATTCGACAGACATAATCTTCAAAAAATAAATGCCAAAGAATGTTCTTTCGAATGATAATAAACATTCTCCATTAAATTTGAATTTTCTGTGTTTTTTTTTCTTTAAAAAAGTAGGGAACCTCGAAATGGATCACCCTTTAAATACATTTAAAAAAATGTTTTTTTGTATCCTTAATATTTTGAATTATATACCTATATTGTTTTGTTTTTCATTATTAGATGAATTTGAAAATCAAAACTTCTTTTCGATTTTTTGCGGTTTAATTTTTTAAATTTTGCGGTTTTTTGCGTAAAAAATATAAAAGTGTGGGATAAAGCCTTACAGAAATCTGGCAAGACTGGTTCCAACACGACACAAACGCAAACTCAAACTATTATAAGGCTGCTCCAACACGATTTCAAACAATCAGCAAACTTATTTCTGATAGTCAGAACAGTCAGAGGATTTTTTGCGGACTAAAAATCAGAGACGTGCGCCATTCGTAAAATTCTTGCTCAGTCTCAGTCATTTTGTTTACTAGGAATTGTTGGCCGCAAGGACATAATTTTGGGATTTATGTATATAAATTGTATATGGAAGTGAGATATTTGTTTTTGTACTTAGCTTGACCATTTAACTGAGGGAACTTATGTTGAAGCATTCACTAAGGTCTCTCAGACCTATAGACATATACTATATCGAATTATTGATTGACTTATGGACAATTTATGGTCATATTCTACAAAGAAAATCATTGTAGAGTAGGGTCTACCTCCAATGTTTAACCCAGTTACCGACGATTTAAGAAATAACCTTCAGTAATGTATTCTTGATGTCTACTTCAAAGTTTTTAGGACATTTCCAAATATGTCATTGGGACATTGAAAAAGCTGATTGAAACCTTAAAAAAGGACATGTTAATCAAATTTCCTTTGATTCGTTACGTTTCGAAGCTTCCACATTTTTGGGAATTTTTAACTTGAAGGCAAAACAATTTTATTATATTTGACAGTTAAATTGTTCATTGCATGTATATTATAAATTTAATCAATGTTACAAATCAATAAGAACTCATTTAAGTCACAAAAATTCAATTTTTACAAGAAAATAAAAATAATTAAAAAAATTGTTTTGGGAAAATTAAGGGAATTTCTTTTTAAGTTCTGGGATTTTTCGACTTCAAGAATGAAAACTATTTTTTTCAATCAATCCCTTCGGATCTATTGATTCATTTTTTTTCGGGACTCGTAGCGGAATTTTTTATTCGGGAACTTCACCAAAGGGAACTTGTGATAGGCCAGATTTAAAGGTAAACTTTAGAAACTTAGAAAAACGTTAGTAAGTATAAATTTAAACCGCTTTTTTTAAAAACTGTCATAGGCATGGTCCTTCATAGCCTAGCAGTATCTCAACTTTCCCAAACACTTTAAATTCAGGGCCCTGTAGCGTACTATCGTGTTCGTTCATCCCAAATCATTGAAAAGCACATGTGCGACTACGTACTGCAATTACGTGTCTTTCAGGGTCAAAGCAACAACATCAAAGTGTTTTTATCAAAATCTGTTTATTTATTCAAGAACGCTTACAGCCAATTAACGCGATTCATAATCGACGCCCATCAATAGTACAAAATGGATCGACTTTAAATTTGTCTTCCAACCAACACAAAATCATTCATCCAATTTTGGTGAAATTAAAATTTAACACATAAACGGGCAACACAAACACAAATTTCTATCAACAACACGACCAGTGTTGTGGCACTATTTAAAAACACAGAAAAGCGCTTCCGGCCAACACAATTCAATAAATACCCAAACCATTTTGTTGAAAAGAAAACAACATGAGAAGAACTCAGCCAAACTACCTACTAAAAACCAAAATTTTTGTCGGAGGGAATAATTAATTTAGCTGATTGTCTTTTTCCCCCAAACAATGAAAGAGTAGAAACTGTAAAATTCAATTACAACTGGAAGTTTGATTTTAGTAATTTGCTAAACAGAGTTTCGCAAGAAAGAGAAAAAAATTTGCCCGAGGTCATAGCTGGATTTCCGAAGTCGGATGGAACGGTTTTTCAAGAAGAGAAGATGCTGCCCATCGGTCACTTAACTTTGATGGATATCTATACATGGGTAGGCAGTAGTACATTGTTATTGATGGTCAAATCCGACAATAGGTAGTGAAAAAAAAAAAATCACTTAGCATCTGATGTCAAACGTATATCATTGAAAAGCATGAGGAAGGAAATCTATTCCTTTAAATTAATTATGTGTAGGCTATTGCCGCCCGATGGGATGGGGAAATGTGGAGATACAATACAGCTCTAATGAAGCTGTAAACAATTCACTTACAAAATTAATGAAACATATTCTGGCAATGATTTATTGTCGACTGATAGTTCGAAAATGAATCGGTTTGTTTTTGGTAGAAATGTTTCCAATGATTGTGAAAATCTGCTGTCAAAAGTTGTGTCAATAATCACTGGAGATAGAGAAATGTGATTCAATTGAGTATCCGCTTTCGCAGTGACAGTGGATGCGTATTCAAACAAACAACAATACTGTAGGTTCTTGTGCATTCGGTGACATTCACATTATTGGATTCTTAGTACGAACGCGGACTCAAACCGGAGGTGATTTTCTTAAAATATTTCGTTGAGTCGCCTCAGCTTGATATGCTACACAACGTTTGTCAGCCTACCTTTGTCATATGTAATCGATGTTACAGTTGCCACTGCCGCAGTTTCTGGGAAGGTTTTATACGTGAGAATCCCAAGGGTTTAGACTAGCATCTGGTATGTGCTCTTTAGGAGGATGGCAGGACAGGCAGGATGGTTAGAAGCAAAACCAAGAATGTATGACGCAACGATCAACTTACTTTTACTTATGTCCTATATCCCCTTGTGGATCCTAGGGCCTTTACAACGCCTACGCGCCATTATGTGCGGTTTCGGGAAATATGCCTGAGTTCTCCCCAACCCGTTCCCAGTTGCCATGTACTTCTAGGACCGCCGCGTATTCTGAAATCCTGAGTTAGAGGGTTCCATTGCATTGCGTGGTTAAATATGGACCTGCCACCTTTTCGAAATGTGTGACCAATCCACTGCCACTTTCGTCGCTGTATAGTTTCGCCTATAGGTTCATGGCTCGTTCTCTGGTGAAGCTGTTCGTTTGAGATACAGTTCGGCCAGAAAATCCTTGAGATGTTGCGTAGGCACCTATTAACGAACGTTTGCAGCTTCCACGTGATAGTAGTGGTCATTCTCCAAGCGCAACATCCATACAGCAGCACGGATTTAACGTTGGAACGAAACAGCCGTAGCTTGGTGTTTGAGCTAATTGCATTTCTTTGGCAAATAGTGGATAGCATCCCAAATGCAAATTTTTGTCGGTTCCCCATCCGTGGATACAATACTTCCAAGGTATTGAAAACTCTCTACTCTCTCAACCGGTTGTCCAGCAATGTATATTTTATGAGTTAATGAGTTCGGCCTTAGGCTTATCATTGAGATAGCAAGCAAACATCGTTAGCGTTGTCCAGATGATTGAGTTCGGATGTAAGAGTCCTTCGCTTTCCATCGGTAAAGCCGCATTAAATAAAAATAATATTGGTGACCGAATGCAGCCTTGCCGAACCCCACTTTGTACTTTGTACTTTCCTCAGCCAGCTTTCCTCTATACAAACGTGACATCTTGACTCATAGTACACAGCCTTGATAATTGCTATGTTTTCTTTGATTCGCTCCAGGATAACACTGTATAGTGGTGACGAGGCGTACTCTAGTCCGGAATCTGGACGTTAAAATTCTATCACTGTACGGCTGCTAGAAAATTAGGCCACTGCGTGTTGTAGGTGTTAGCAGCAGTCCAACTCCATGTAGAAGTATTTGTACATGTAAGTAGTTGCCTGGGGACCACCACGAGGTTGTTGTGCAACTATCCCAATCCATGTTTTGGGCACTTAGCAGTCGCCATTAAGATGACTATTCATTGGTGCTACGGGGACTGATAGATGATTTTAATGTGGCGGCTGTTCGCTTATGGGAGTATTGCAAGTGCTTTGTCTGTTCTATGAGGAGCGTAGGTTGAACTAAACTCACTAGTTGTTGGAATGCTGTGTTATATCCCAAGATGAAAGTGACAAAATTATTGAACCGATCCAGGAAATCTGAGCGGGAAGCTAAATGGTTCTTTTATGTGGATTTACAGAGAGATAGAGAGAGAGGGAGACAAAGAGGTTTTAAAGTGAACTGAAGGATGGGTCTAAGGAAAGTCCAGCTATCAGCCTTCCGTCATTTCTGCTTAAGGGCCTTGAACAATTAATTGAAATACATCTTTAGCTCTATACCCATCCACCTTTAGGATATACTGAGATGGCATGGATATACACAGCTTAAGGCCAAAGTTCGAAACTGAAACTAATATATTCCATTGTAGTCTTTATGAGTTAGGACAATCGCACCTTCTGCAAATTTTAGTGTGCCTTGAGATCTAAGGGCACTGAAATCACAGCATTACAGCTGTGCACGCTGCTAGAAGTTTTGCTCATGGGAGTGTGACCTCCGCTGCCTTGTTGAATCTTAGGATTGACCCCCTTTTGAGTTAATTTGAAAGAAAGGGCTACCCTGCTATCCGATACGCTGGCGATGCTTGTAGAGGAAGTTTATGATGGTCACAAAAAAAAGCTTAACTAATATAACCCCACCAATGCTATGGAAGTTTTGTTCTTTGGGAAGCCAGTAAAGTTCTATATCGCATGTAAATATCATAAATTCTCTGAATATTTAGCGAAACAAATAACTTTGGTTTTTTCAGAAGTAAAAGTAAAAGGCCCTACGTTGAATATATTCTCAGATAATCAAGCTGCTATTAAAGCCTACACTTCCATGCACTGCTGCTATCATCACCTTAAAAATTGTGAAGGAGGCCTTAAGCAATCAGAACAGATTATAAACTATATAGATTTAACCTGGTTTCCCGGATCCCGTACCTATTGAAAGCGCTGACGCTTTTGCCAAGTACTGAATTGTTGCAAGTGTGGAATGACCAGTCGCTTTCGTTTACAGCAACCGATTACTGGAATTATCATGTAAATATTCGAAGCTGTTAGTCGACTCAATATGTAGTCAAACTAAGAAAACAAGTCGTAAGATCTTTAACTGGCCTTGCCTGTGCTTTTATTCCTCTTAACAGGCACCTCTATTAGGACATTCCGGGATGCGTACATGGAAAAGCTACTTCAGTACGTCCTCTCCCAACAACTTAGTTAGCATCTTGTCGATACAACATATTCTTTTTGGTTTCATAAGCAAAAAGAGGGAAATGAAATTCCTTATGAATATATACATATATGTATGTTCATACATTCAACATAGCGTGCATTGCAATCAAAGTAATATTGTCTTGAGCGCCTGCCTGGCGAAAATCACATACCGCGAGGTGAGCAACGACCTGAACCTCTCGCCTGCAGAAAGAGAGTTGAAATCCTGTAATCCCGCCCAGCTGGCCACTAAGGCGCCAAAAACACCAATAAAAGTTAAATATTGTATCGACATCCTATTTGTATGGAGAGGACGTACTGATGTAGCTTTTCCATATACGCGTCTGGGAAGGTTAGACGGGGGGACCAAGCATTTAGAATAGACTGGCTATCGGCAAACACATTCTTTATGAAAATGATCTTAAATTAAATGAATTAAACTATAACCAATCTTCTTTGCCTAATAGGTCTAAGAGCTTGTTGTCTTCGAATGCTTCCTTAAACGTGTCGCCGAAGATAAGAATCAAGAGGCTTAAAAATACAAGATGTTTGAAGTCAATTTGCAGGTCAAATGCGCAAAATTGTTACACTTGCAATATGCCTTCATAGCACCTAGCGCCATCTGGTTAGAACTAAAGTTTTTATTCTTAGCATCATTTTTGTGAAAAAATAATATATTCCGATGACCTCATCAGCCCTTAGACCGCACCAAACTGTCCATTTTCAGGGATGTAACGGAATGAAGTTGCTGGCTGATATCGATCCAAAAATAAGCCTCAACTTGTGTATGTGATCACGATAGATATGACTGTGACACCCATTTTATTTTATTTTTTGTTCAAACGCAGTATGAACGATCGTTGTTGATGTCAGCGTGGAAGGAATGGATCCACTTTTTTGTTTTCGTTCTCAATGACTCGAGAGAACACATAATTCAATCACTTATCCATAGTTACATAAATCACTTAACTCATGCCATGCTTGCATAATATTTCTTAATCAAATCAGCTTTTCTACGCAGGATGTAGCAGGATATTGCTGAAATCCTTCCTAGTTCCATGCTGATTACAAAAGATTTTTTTATAATTAAATTTATATTTTCTTATATATATTTCTGTTCTATAGCTACACTATAATACCCAAATCTACTTCACATACACATGCTGCATTATTCTTCTTCACTCACATGAGTTATGACCATTATATCAAAAGTCATTTCCAAATGAGTCCTGGACCCTCCAGTACTGAATGAGTCGCACGCAAATCAGGAAAACCCAGCATTAAAAACACCGGATGTGGTGGTTGTATGCAAAAGGCTCTTCTCTTGTACCACATATCTCTTGTATAAATCCATTTATCAAAAAGTTTATCCATTATACGTTACGAGATGAAGTTATAGAAATTACGACCAATACCCCAGCTAGTGCCCCATCTCTGTAACACTATCATTCTAAGGACTTAATGACAAAACTTGTAGCTTCTCATGCGAAAGTAACATTCAAGGAATAAATGAATCGGCTCAGTCTGATGGAGATGGAGAAATGGAGATGGCAAGACAACAGCATCGCATAGTACGTAGGTACCGCCCATACAATGTTGACGATGACGAGGACGAGGACGAGGACGACGACGTGGCTAAGTACGTGGAAGATATTTTTCTGCAGATTTAAGAACATTTACATCTAAATATGTTGCAAATTGAAATAAAATTTTTATTTCATTTTCAAGTACGTTACGTATGCGGGTGATGGAGCTTAACTCCTTCCTCGTATGTTATTACGAAATGTATAATGCTATGGATGTATGCAAACTGAGTTATTGAAATGCATTTCATTTGGGGTTGTTGTGTTCTTCTTGAATGGGTTCAGTTAACTTTGTTGTTCATTATATGGCTACGAATATTTTTTAAAAGTTCAAGGCAAAAACAAAAATATCCGTTACTATGTATATGCAGCTGTAGATGGAATGTTTGTGTAAAAACAGTTTACTTTCGAAAACATATGCACCTTGGAACTGGGAGTTCATTGTAATATTGTTAATGCTCTAACAAATCTACTCAAACTATGAAGTAGGACGGGCTTTATCAAACTTGATACTTCAATTGTTGTGTCTAAGTAAGAGTAACAATTTTGGACAAATTTTAAATGTAATTTCAAGTCCAGTGAAATTTTCACAAACTATGCAGTTGTTTTGCCTTAGACGGTATATGAATGTTGCACCCGGGTAGTGTCTTAAGTTCTTTGCTTTTCATTTCTCTGTAAGAGTATTTGCTCAAGGGAAGAATGGCAGATGCTCAAGAACATAACTAATTGTAAGTAAAGGGTGATCCATTTCGAGGTTCCCTACTTTTATAAAGAAAAAAAAAACACAGAAAATTCAAATTTAATGGAGAATGTTTATTATCATTTGAAAGAACATTCTTTGGCATTTATTTTTTTAAGATTATGTCTATCAAATGTTGGCCGTTGCTACATCGCAGATGGTCCATCCGTTGACTCCAATTTTCGATCACTCGTTCGAGCATTTCGACTGGTAACTGGCGAATGACACGCGTGATGTTTTCCTCCAAGGCCTGAATCGAAGCGGGTTTGTCGGCATAAGCTTTTGACTTTACATATCCCCACAGGAAAAACGTGAAATTATGTGCTCACCGAAATGTTCTCTCAATAAGTCCATTGATTGATGCGATGTGTGGGAAGTCGCCGAGATCACGAGCTTCAATTTCAGGCATCAAATAGTCGGTTATCATGACACGATAACGGTCGCCATTGACGGTTACGTTCGCACCGGCATAATTTTTAAAGAAATATGGACCGATGATTCCACCGGCCCACAAACCACACCAAACCGTTGTTTTTTCTGGATGAAGTGGCAGTTCTTCAATCTCTTCAGGTTGCTCTTCGTCCCAAATGCGGCAATTGAGCCAGAAATGGGCCTCATCGCTAAACAAAGTTTGCCTCGAAAACGTCGGATCTTCTTGGAACTTTTCAAGAGCCCATAGAGCGAAGCGATGTCGCTTGGGAAGGTCGAGCGGCTTCAGTTGTTGCACAAGCTGTATTTTGTACGCTTTCAATTTAAGATCTTGACGTAAAATGCGCCAAGTCGTTCCATACGCCGAATCGACTCTCTACGGTCTTCGTGTACACTCTCAGCTACGGCCGCTATATTTTCTTCACAGCGTGCTGGACGTGGTCTATTCGGTCGAATATTATCCAATAATGAATGCTGGGTCTCAAAATGGGTGATGGTGTTGCGAAAAGTACGCTCAGTAGGCCGATTATGTTGACCATAAGTTGAGCGAAGTGCACGAAACACATTCCTCACAGAACGTGAATTTTCATAATAAAGTTGAACAATTTGTAAACGTTGTTCACGCGTAAGTCTTTCCATTATGAAATGCCAAACAATACTAAACAAAAATAACATGACAGCATGACACGACTCACACGTGATCTGTCAAAAAAGGCTATTGAAAAAAGTATCTCTACTTGGATCACCGTTATATGATTTTCAAGTCAAAACATCCATCTAGATAAAGTTGCAAAATTCCCATTCATTACTGCAGTAATCGATCGCCAAAACTGCTTTAACTGAGAGCAGTTTAGTGACATACGTTGTTGAAATCCAACACTTCCGATACCTTGAAGCTAAGAACTTCAATAGGAAATTCTCTCACATCACCTTAGATATCAATTTCGATTTACATCCCCGCATCAGTTCTGTCAACAAGTGTGGACAGATTAATTAAGCTAAAAGCATTAATGACGACAACGTGTGGCAGAGAGAGAAAACATTGCCACGACTTTGATATGGGTTTTTGCGAATCCACTTATTGACGCCTAAAGTTTTATTTATTCCGCTTTAGCAACTTTTTGCCGCTGGCCACAATTCCACTCCAAGTACTCAACCATCCAATGAACCTGAGCAGTACTGAATAGCTTGTGCGAACGAACTATCGTTCCGAGAAAATAATTGAAATACTTACGACTTACCTATTCAATTCAATGAAATCCGAAATTAGTTTCTGTATTTACGTGCACAATGCAGGACACTCTGGCGCTGGTATCTTACAGAATTCTATGGAGCTTGCAACGAAAAGGGTCATTAAATAACTATTTACCTACACAACAACTGTGTACTATTCACTTGCCTCCTTAGATCGACGGGATTGGATTCATTTTAGGCACCTTCAATGGATGTCGGTTTTGCGCTTACGTGAAATTGAGATATAAAAAAAAAATATACAGCGTCCTTCAAAAATGATGAAACAAATTTGGGTAAGAAGACGGCTATGAATGGTACTCGGTTAGTTGCACTCCCATGAAACGAGAGATGTAAAGGACATTCCAACGGGGTTCTAAGCTTAACTATTCCTTTTCCATTTTTCGATTTCAAAGAAAATGCAATTTTTTTGTTTACAATTTTTAGCAAATTCCTCATTTTGACACGCTTTCTTCGTAAATTCATTGAGATAATTAGAATTCCTGACATCAGTCTGTCAAGACGATGCAACGTTGAAAATGTGGAGAACATCCCTTCTGCTTTTGAAAGCGGTGTTCTCGAACCAGCATTTCAAGAGGACATTAATAATCCCTAAGTGGAAGAGTAGACGGTTCTTGTATCCCAAATTGAATGCTTTTAAATTATTGAAAATGAAATGCAGCTGGTGTTTGAATGTCGCCGACGAGGTGCGATTCAGCGAAGTAGGGATGAGGAGACACTCTCGGCAAACGCCCACCGCATCCCAATATGAAGGTATTTGAAATGCAACTTTTTCCAGGACACTTTTTTTTAATTAAGAAATTGCTTTGCATGATTTAAATACTGATGGCAATAATTTCCATAACTGGGGGTAATTTTTGATGAATTTTTATTTGTAATCAGCGCTCCTTGTTGCAGCTTATAACCTGCGGGTGAATACATATCTATTAGGAAATAAAGAAAATATAAATTGAGTGAGAGAATGTCAAGAGGATGAATGTCATCGTCATTCATTCATTCATTAAGATGGAATTTAACAAGATACAAGTGTTATTTGGTTCTCTGAGTTTGGTGTTTTTGAACTTATGACCTCTTCGGAAGGTTTGTTATTCTTAATAAAACATGACGCTGCGTCAATCCTCTCTAAACAGGAGTGAAATTCGGTCAAACATAGAGATGGACAGATGTTTTTTTTTTCATGGATAACGCCCTTTATGGGTATCAGGTTGTAGCGTATACCTTAAACAAAATATGTGTTTCGTTATGTTTTAAATTTAACTGCTGCTTCCCTTGTCCTGGACTCAAACCGGAAGTACAATGCTATCATAGCCTAATAAAACAAAAAGTAAATATCTACACAATCAGCTGCAGCTCCCACTGAACTATAGTTGTTCATACACAGAAAATGAAGCTCAGCTTTTACAAGCTAATATTCCACACTCGCTCTTTTCCATCTTGACAGTGAACGTGAAAGGTTCTACCAATTTCCAAAACTTTGTAGAGTGGATTTTTGCAACAAATAATATTATTAAGTTGAATAAAATTAATCTATAGGTAAGAGTAGGATCCTTTTATTTTTAATTCCTCTCAGTTCGCAACAAAATGACAAAATGTGTTGTTCCTAGGATTTTAAAACAATTTCGTACATAATATTGTATGTAACCTTTTCTCTGGCCACCAAATTTCGATGGAACGAAAGCCTAACAATAAATTTCCTTCATATATTCGGAAATACAAAGTTTGACGCAAAACAAAACACATAGAAAGGTACGTTATAATTATTTTATTAGTCAGCCAAAGAGTGTAATTGATCCCCTTTTTACCATCGTCCACAGATATTGCGGACGCCTAACAAAAAAAAAAAAGTTTGGATGTGCATCGTTCGTTATCAATATTCGCGATCACCGAACTTACCAAACAAGAGCGTCCGCAATTCTTTAATTTGTTGTTGTGCTTATTCGCTCTCAACCAATTGTTGCTAATAGCAAACAATTTCATCGCTCAAGACGCAACGCCGAGTACTTGCTCAGTCTGACAGTACCACATATAACGTTGGCAGACGCAGAATAGAATTGCGACTCATAAAAGTGACCAAAAGCTCAAGCACGTGGCCGCCGCTCATGTAATGCTGCTTCCTCGCGCATCTTGTAAAAATTGCATAACATTACGAGTTATTAAAAACTAAATAAAAACAAATCTTGATATATTTAAATACATAAACAAAAAAAAATACAGAGATTAATGTACTTAACAAAATATTATTTGGAAAAGTTGAAAAATTAAAAGTGTATGTGTGTTAGTATAAAATATTGCCTAAGAGATTATAAGTTCGTAAATAATATAACAGTGTGCAAAAGGACAAACACTATCACCAGCGGAGGAAACATGTGGCCACATCTTTCATCACAAAAAAAAAAAGTAAGTTATAGAATAGTACTTTAATTGTTTAAAAAAATTTCTATGGCAACATTTTATAAAAAACATTTTTTATTATATATAAACTACATTTTCTACATACATTTAAAGAAACATAACAAAATGCATACACATATATTGAATATCCATTTGCACAAACATATAGTCGATAAATTAACTTTAATTAACTAATGAAATTCCCCTGTATTTTTCTACACATGCATTGTAATGATACATGTTGCTTTCTTGAATTTAAATAAATGAACAATAGCATGTTTTGTAACTTAAATTCGGTGCTGTGATTTAAAATGAATTCGTTTTCTCTATAATCAATTGGTAAAAGGGTTTGTGATCGGGTAGATACATGTGAGAGTATCTTTTGGGACTATCCTGTATAAATAAGGACGTAGGATAGTCATGGTGCATCTAGGCTCCCACCAGATGCCTGTGGGTAGGGCAGGTCCATTATGTTTCGCAACACCAGAAACATACCAGCGTTATTCGTTTATTCTTCTCTTCTTTTCTTCTTTTCTTCACCTGATTCTCTCTGGAATCACCCTCTCCCTTATTCTGTTTTCTTTCTCATTTGTACCTCCAATTCGTAGACAGAACAAAGTAACAGGCACGAAAAATACATGTGTGTATAGGAAGGCAGCAAGACCCCACCCCACCGACGAGCTAAAGCCGCGCATTCGCAAGCGTGCCTATTGCTGCCATGGGACATAGGTCAACCACCACCTCGTTTACCAACCCACCTAGCTATACATCACAAGGTTCAACCTTGAAATTAATTTCGTTCTCCCACAATTAGAAGCTTAGTAAAGGGTATTTTTTTATTAGAGGTATAGAACTTCGAATTAAAATAAGACACAAGAAAATCGTTTTAATGTCCACCAATTTGGCAGGATAATGTTATGCCATTAATGTTTAAATATGATTTCGGGCATGTGGCCGCCGCGGCTGGTTCGAATGAAGACAAGTCTAGAGGTCCAACTTTCAACCACTTTTTCAAACATTTGGGGCTGTATGTCGGCAATAACGCCACGAATGTTGGCTTCCAAGTCCCCTAACGTCTGGTTTGTTGGCGTAGGCGCGGGACTTCACATATCCTTAAACAATGGTGTCAAATCACATGATCTTGAAGGCCAATTGACAGGTCCATTCCGCGAAATTATGCGCTCATCGAATGTTTCCTTCAATGACAAACTGGTGGCAAATCTGGTGCGCGCTCCTTTTTCTTGGTTCCACTTTACTGGGCTGCACACAACGACCAATATAATAATTTTTTTTTCGTGAAGTATCACCGCTTCACTGTCCAGCCAGCAAGTGTTTTTTAAAGCTTATTGCGGATTGCTTTTGTGAAGCTTACGAGTTTGCCAGTAATCTTGTGATGTGCTCCGCACTCGGACACACAAAGAGCACAGCAATAAGCAACCACTTGGTAACCAGCGTGCTCCAAAAGCATCCGCATTAGAATTTTTAACAGTGCTCTCAAAAGCCCCGATCTTTGCAGTTAGAAAAATTTCTCTTGATCGCAAAGAATCAGGGCAATTCAGACAACTGCGCCATTAAAATGTCACATGCCCCACTTGCAATCGCATGCAAACCACCCATCATTGTTCAGCTGAAAAATTATCGGCCACTAAATCAGCCCTCCATCAATCCTCATCCCAGTGAAACCTGGAGTGCTTCATCATCTGCAATTCCGTTCAGTGAAAAGTGCTGGTACATAAAGATAGAGATATACAAATCTTACATATATCATATATATATATTATATATGTATATCTATTTACACATATGCTTATACGTTTAAAGTTAATGCCAAGCGTGCTCAAAAGAATTTAATTTTTTTATTAATGAAATCTAAATACCTTAAAATTACATACTTAACCTAACACTTAACTAAAATTTAATCTAACCTATACCTATGTTTAAATATTTTATAAAAGCGACATATAATAGCAATAAGTTCACTCGATCTACCAGCGGGAATTTGTGCACAAACTTCAACGCATCTGGATCGCCGAACTGCATGGATATGTAAAAGAGTTCATATACGTTGATAAATAACAATCTTTTTATTGGCTTCCCTTTATAATTACAGTTAATTTACTAAAATTGTCTCGCATAAATAAAGGGTGATTTTTTAGCTGGTTTGGTTTTGGCAACACTGTTTTTGACAGCTGACGTGTGTTTAGTACCTTGTGTCACTGTCAAACAGCTTCAGTTTGGTTTGCAATTTAACCATGGATCGTCTTACAAATGAACAACGCTTGCAAATTATTGAATTTTACTATCAAAATTCGTGCTCGGTTCGAAATGTTCATCGCGCGCTGCTTCCATTTTATGATCGGCATTCTCGACCTTCTGAGCAGTCTATTCGGAAGATTGTGACCAAATTTCGCACCAAATTTACTTTGTTGGACATTAAACCACCAACACGTTTACGTACTGTGCGTATTGAAGAAAATATTGCGGCCGTATCAGCTAGTGTGACAGAAGACCGCGAAATGTCGATTCGGCGCCGTTCCCAGCAGTTAGGCCTTTGTTACAGCACTACGTGGAAAATTTTGCGGAAGGATTTGGGCGTAAAGCCTTTTAAGATACAGCTGGTGCAAGAACTAAAGCCAGCCGACCTACCACAACGCCGAATTTTTGGTGAATGGGCTCTTGGAAAGCTGGCCGAGGATCCGCTTTTTTATCGAAAAATTGTGTTCAGCGATGAGGCTCATTTTTGGTTGAATGGGTACGTAAATAAGCAAAATTGCCGCATTTGGAGTGAAGATCAGCCAGAAGCATTGCAACAGCTACCAATGCATCCCGAAAAAGCCACTGTTTGGTGCGGTTTATGGGCCGGCGGCATTATTGGGCCATATTTCTTCAAAGATGATGCGAATCGCAGCGTTACTGTCAATGGTGAACGCTACCGAGCGATGATAACAAACTTTTTTTTGCCCGAAATGGAAGTTCTTGACTTGCATGATATGTGGTTTCAACAAGACGGTGCCACATGCCACACAGCACGAGAAACAATGGCGCAATTGCGAGGCGAGTTTGGTGAACAGTTAATTTCACGTTTCGGGCCGGTCAATTGGCCGCCTAGATCGTGCGATTTGACACCATTAGATTATTTTTTGTGGGGGTATGCCAAGGCTAATGTGTATAGGGACAAGCCCGCTTCGATTGACGCACTGGAAGCCAACATCCATGCATTCATTCGTGAGATACCGGCCGATATGTGTGAAAGAGTATGCCAGCGGATTGGACTCAGCGGATGGGCTACCTGAGACGCAGCCGCGGTCAACATTTGCATGAAATTATCTTTAAACATTAAATGGCAAGGTTCAAACTATCGATTCAAATAAATATTTCATTCATTTTTTCGAATTTTTTGTGTTTTTTTTTTAAAAAAAGTTCTAAACCTCTTAAAAAATCACCCTTTACCTATACCAACTTAAATTATATCTTATGATTAAAACCTGATGATGAATGTAGATTATTTAATTTTTTTATATTGCCTTCCAATCCTAAAAGCAATTATATACCCGAGTTATTACTAAGGTATGTAGCGGCCATCCTAAATATATATATATGTGAACAGTATTTACCTAATTTGCCTTATGTATCATTCACATTTCATTTTTCTTTTCATTCATTGTTGTACCTTAAATTGCATTTCCTAGAATTATTAAATTTCTGAAAGTACTTTAAAAATGAATTACATAAATTAATTAATAATAATTAATTGCATAAATTTGACAATTACCTTAAATTAATTAATACATTTCATTTAACATTTTATATTTATTAAGTATTCACTTCATTCCCTTATGTTAAATAAAAAGTGCTATGCACCATACCCATAAGGTATATTCACATATGTAACACGAAGTCATTTCATACACAGAATTGTTACGGTTGATTGATTTACATTGTTTCATATACTTCACTTTGTCTTCGAACAATTCTGGGTATTAAAGGGCGGCGTGAACCAGTATAAATCGCAGTCTGTTGAATGATCTAGCAAGGTTTGCACACAACGAATAGTTGGAGCCGCCTTTAGTAATTCATACGATTGTATCAGTAGGGTGTTCAGTGGACAGGTTGAACAAGGAATTGGTCGCCTGGCCCTGAGTTAATTTTTTTTGCGACGAATAAAGGAAAATTAAAGTTTAACTACGTCTACTTTTTTTTATTAATAAACGGATATAACATTCGGTCCGCTTCATTGGTGCCCAACATTGTGGCCTGGATTTCGAACTCGACGTTAGGAATTAACAGCAGAGCCCACAAAAGTGGATAACGGAAATTTTTTTTTTTCTCGGTCTAGTCGTCAAAAAATAAATCGACGGCAGACAAGTTGAACAGTTTTACTGGTCGCTTGGCTCCTGAGGTTTCATTGAAAATAATCAACGAAGACGGGTTGAACAGTTTTATTACTGGTCGCTTGGCTCCTGATTAATCAAGTTCATCGCAAAGACAATTTTATGCTGAGGCGAAGTGAGAGGATAGCGACAGCGTCACAAGCAACCACACAAGCTTCGAGTACGGAGGTGATCCCAGAAGGAGAGATGCTTGGAGACACGTCACCAGATGCTTCGACAGGCGCGGCCGCATTAACCGCACTGTCAGAAGAGCAACTACAACGTTTAGTAAGCGCTATACACGTGAAGGAGTATCACGGAACGTTTAGTAAATGTACAGCTCGCTTTGATGGAGAGACGAATACGTCAAAAGTCAGCGATTTCATTGCGACGATAACGGTGTACAAAGACTCTGAAAACATTACGGACGCTAGTGCACTTACGGGTATTCCACTATTGCTGGAAGGTTTCGCAGCAACATGGTGGCAAGGTGTAAAAAGAGAAGCCAAAAGTTTTAATGATGCAATCAAACTGCTGAAAGCAGCATTCGCACCAGCCAAACCTTCATGGCGAATTTACATGGAATTGTTTGATGAAAAACAGAGAACGAATGAATCAATTGATCAATTCATATGCAGGAAACGGTCATTGCTTTCACAATTAACAGATGAGATATCGGAAACCATCATGTTAAACATGGTTTACGGACAGGTTCTTCCTAAGATAAGAGAGAAAATCTCTAGGAATACAATTAAAACTTTTCAGGATCTATTGGAACAAGCCAGAGAAGTAGAGGTATTCAATGAGGAGAACCAGCCTTCTGCAAATCTTGCGGAGGGAAATGATAAGAAGCGTTGTACATTCTGTAGAAAGAAAGGACACTTAGCTGAGGTGTGTTTTAGGAAGTCAAAAAACACAGAGTTTGGCAAAGCGGTTGCAGAAAATAAAGCAAAGAAGCCAGCTCTAAATTGCTATGGTTGCGGAGCCGCTGGCTATTACCGAACGAATTGTCCTAACTGCAGCAATAAAAATGCAAATAGTCCGAATTTACTTGATTTTAATCTCGTAGACTCCGTAATTATTGCAAGAAACGTCCCAACAGTAGAAGTCAACATTAATGGCCTTCGTGGTGAGGCATACCTAGACACAGCAGCTAGAACCAGCGTAGCGGGAGATCGTCTTTATCAGCAGCTATTGAAGAAAGGATGTATATTCAAGCCTGTCAATGCAGAGATAACTTTCGCCGACGGTATCCCTAGAAAAGAGGTCGTTTATGCTACTGTAGTTGACATAATTATTGGAAAGAGGTTTCGGAAAATTCGCTTCATTGCGTTGCCAAAAGCCAAAGGAAATCGAACCTTGCTTGGCATAGATTTCATGGAACAATGTGGAATTGTGTTGAATATTGCGCAAAGATCATTCAGCTTCATAGATGATCCCACAAAGAATTTTGATTTTAAATTGGTCAATAGTAACGTTTTGAAACCAATAAACAAACCAAAGGTGAAACAGATCCCCTCAACACCTGGAAAGAATTTCTTAGAAGAAGTATCTGCATATCTTGCCTGGGTAGAAGAGCGAGGAGTAATAAGTCCTATTGGTAAGGAACCAAAACGAAAGAGACCAAACGATTATTCTCCACATGGTGTACAATCCATTTTTTCTGACGCTGTGCCTAACGATATGAAAACTCCAGAGAGAATCAGTACCTTATTTAGCGAACCAAAGAGAGTCGAACCTTCAGATGCTGAAGCATGGTTTGAGCTTAATAGCATCGACATTAAGCTACGTCCAGAAGAAGCTAAACACTTGAACTCCAAGGAGAAGGAAAAGATCGAATCATTGTTATACAAGCAGAGCGAATTATTTGGAGAGATAGAAACACCAATCCCTAACGTTGAACATAAAATTAAAACTGGAACGGCAGAACCTATTGCTTTTGCTCCATATAGAATCTCACCGGCCAGAAAAGTTCAGCTAAAGATCGAGATAGACAAAATGCTACAAAAAGGCATAATTGAAGAGAAGGCATCTCCATGGGCTTTTCCAGTGGTTTTGGTACCGAAAAGTGATGGTGGTATACGATTTTGCGTCGACTACAGAGCCCTTAACTCAGTGACACTACCCGATCGTTACCCGCTTCCCCGCATCGATGACCTGCTTCATGAAGCCAAAAGCACTCCCTATATGTCAACATTGGATTTACGGTCAGGATACTGGCAGATTATGGTATCTGAGGAAGACCAGTTGAAAACCGCTTTTACAACGACATTTGGTACATACATATTTAAGCGTATGCCGTTTGGATTACGCAATGCGCCAGCAACTTTTCAGCGCATTATCGATAAACTAAGAAGAAGTCTAGCAGACGTTTTGTTACTAGCATTCATAGATGATTTAATTATATGTTCCGAAACTTTTCAAAATCATCTACAAGACTTAAGAAAAGTGTTTGATCGCTTGAAGGAATTTGGATTTCGTCTCAACCGAGATAAATGTAGATTTTGCTGTTCCGAGGTTAAGTACCTGGGTCATATTCTAACAAGGGATGGAATTAAAGTAGACCCGGGAAAAACAGAAGCAATTCTCAAAAGGGCAAGACCAAAGAATCCAAAGCAAGTGTTATCGTTTTTACAAACCTGTTCATGGTATAGAAGATTCATTCCGAACTTTGCCGATGTATCTAAGCAGCTTTCTGATCTCACACGGAAGAATGTATCCTGGAAGTGGGAAGAGGCAGAGCAGAGATCTTTTGATACTTTGAAACAACTTTTAACAACCGCACCGGTTTTGCAGCAAGTCAAAGAAGGTATTCCATTTATATTAAAGACCGACGCAAGCAGTTACGCGCTCGGGGCTGTTTTACTCCAGGGGGAGAGAGAGATGGAACATCCTGTTGAATATGCCAGCCGCTTATTATTACCCGCAGAACGCAATTACTCAACGACGGAAAGGGAAGCACTCGCCGTAGTATGGGCAGTACAGAAATTTCGAGGATATTTAGAGGGATCTGAGGTCAAGATCTTAACGGACCATCAGCCTTTGAAATGGTTAATGTCGCTTAAGTCACCCACCGGACGACTTGCCAGATGGGCGCTCCAGTTGCAGCCATATAACCTTGAAATCGGATACAATCCCGGAAGAACTAACGCAGTAGCTGACACACTGTCAAGACCACCCTGTCCAGATTTACATGAAGATGACAATTGCGAAATTTGCTCTGTGGATATCGATATTCCACGACGAGGTTCCAAGGAAATAAGAGAAGAACAACTAGCAGATTCCGACCTTAAACTCATCATTAATTCATTCGAAGAAAATGACGAGAACTTGCTTCGATGGACCAATCGAGGCTACGTTTTGATAGATGGCGTCCTGTATCGTTTCTGTGCAGAAGAGGACTCGGAAAATGGGCAACTTGTTATCCCAAAAACGATGAAGTCCCTCGTGTTGCAGAAGTATCACGATGATCCAACAGCTGGTCATTATGGCATGGATAGAACGTTAGCCCGTATCTCCAGCCGTTATTACTGGTCTGGGATGAGAACCGATATACAAAGACACGTGAAGAACTGTATTGAATGTCAACGTTACAAGGCCTCCAATCTTTAACCAGCCGGACTTATGCAGACCACTCCAAGCAGTCAGAGGTTCGAGACCATTGCAGTTGATTTATTTGGACCACTACCACTAACTCCCGAAGGATATCAGTGGATTCTTATTGTTGAAGACCTATGTAGTCGATGGATCGAACTATTTTCATTAACAGAAGCCACCGCAGAAAATTGTGCTATTACACTCATGAACGAGATATTTCTACGGTTTGGTGTCCCAAGGAGACTCCATAGCGACAACGGAACGCAGTTTATTTCCGCGCTAATGCAGAAGCTCACTTATTGTTTGGGGATCAAACAATCTTTTACACCCATTTACCATCCAGAAGCAAATCCTGTTGAAAGGAAGAATAGAGACCTGAAGACGCAGTTATCCATTCTGGTTGGAAATGAACACACATCCTGGAATTTGAAAATTCCCGCCATTCGATTCGCGATGAACACAGCCAAATGCGAGAGTACTGGATTTTCCGCAGCTTACCTAACGTTCGGAAGAGAACTCAGGACTCCAGACGACGTTACTCACGACCTGAAAGCCGTTATTCAGTCCGAAAACTTCGTACCTCAAATAACGCCGCATTTGCTGAAAATGGCAGATACCCTTAAAGAAGCTCGAGAAGTTACCGAAAAACAACAAGACAAGAACAAAGCAAGCGCCGACAAAAGAAGAAGATCCCACGGTAAAATTGAAGTAGGCGACAAAGTCCTTGTACAAACTCATTGTATCAGTCAAACCGCCAGAGGTTTTACATCCAAATTCGCTCCGAAGAGGGATGGTCCCTATGTCGTACTAGCGAAAAAGGGTTCGACAACTTTTACGATTGCTAGTGAGAGCAATCCCACCGTTCCATTGGGAACATATCACGCATCTATGCTAACAACCTATACGGGTGGTTCTGATGAACTACCTAAACCTGTTTTGGCTATCAAGAAGAGAGGTAGACCAGTAAAGATACCTGAAGAGACCTCACATTCCAAGGTTTCAAAAATGATGACAAGAAGGATGACAGCACCTGTTCCTGCCACATCATCGGGACGATTTCTGAGGCAGAGGGGGAGATTGTAGCGGCCATCCTAAATATATATATATGTGAACAGTATTTACCTAATTTGCCTTATGTATCATTCACATTTCATTTTTCTTTTCATTCATTGTTGTACCTTAAATTGCATTTCCTAGAATTATTAAATTTCTGAAAGTACTTTAAAAATGAATTACATAAATTAATTAATAATAATTAATTGCATAAATTTGACAATTACCTTAAATTAATTAATACATTTCATTTAACATTTTATATTTATTAAGTATTCACTTCATTCCCTTATGTTAAATAAAAAGTGCTATGCACCATACCCATAAGGTATATTCACATATGTAACACGAAGTCATTTCATACACAGAATTGTTACGGTTGATTGATTTACATTGTTTCATATACTTCACTTTGTCTTCGAACAATTCTGGGTATTAAAGGGCGGCGTGAACCAGTATAAATCGCAGTCTGTTGAATGATCTAGCAAGGTTTGCACACAACGAATAGTTGGAGCCGCCTTTAGTAATTCATACGATTGTATCAGTAGGGTGTTCAGTGGACAGGTTGAACAAGGAATTGGTCGCCTGGCCCTGAGTTAATTTTTTTTGCGACGAATAAAGGAAAATTAAAGTTTAACTACGTCTACTTTTTTTTATTAATAAACGGATATAACATTCGGTCCGCTTCAGGTATACATTTTTGTGTTTTATATTTTGAATCGATAAATTATTCTCTCTCAATAAAGATTTGAGACACATTTGTTGAGATGTGTTAGTGTGTAGTTTGTGCGTGTGATCGCGATTTAGGGATTATTCACATAGATTCTGGAGGCGAGAATAGTCATGGTGCAACCAGGTGACGTATGCAGGTTGCAAGGTGAGCGTCCCTCCAAGTGTCAATACACCGACGACACCTCATCTGATACAGTTCATATTCCTACTTTTCGTTTATTTTCAACCATTTCACCTACCATTTTCTACAATAGTACAAGGACATTTTCTTGTTAACCTCTGATATGCGAGGTCATGGTAATTTTTCTTCACCTTTTTTTTTTATTATTTGGCACGATATTTTGTGCTCAAGGGAAAAGCAGCAAGATCCCACCCCTTCGACGAGCTGATGCCGAGCACCGCAAGCGTGCTAACCGCTGCTTCACATATGAACACACTTTAACTTGTCCTTAATCCCATCTGACCAATGTTCAGTCTTGGATTGTCCCTTCACGCCACAAAATCGATTGCAACGTGCGCGCTGTGTGGCATGTAGCGCCGTCTTGTTGGAACCACATCTCATCCACATTCATGCCATCCAATTCGGGAATAAAATAGTCGGTTATCATGGCTCTAGACAGGTCTCCATTAACGGTAGCTGACTCTCCAGCATCGTTTCGGAAGAAGTATGGCCCAATGACTCCACCAGCCCATAGAGCACACCAAACAGTCAGTTTTTGTGGATGTAGTGGCGATTCGGCAATTTTGCTTGTTGACGTATCCATTCAACCCAAAATGAGCCTCATCACTGAACAAAATTTTGCGATGAAAATCAGCATCGATATCAATCTCATTTTCGGTCCATACACCAAAATCACACTCGCGGCTTTAATTCTTGCACAATCTGGATCTTGTAAAGGACGTAAGAAGAGATCTTTGCGCAAAATCATCCATAAAGTTGATGGACAAACCTCCAATTGCTGTGCACGGTGGCGAATCGATTCATTCGGGTCCTCTTCAACACTTTGCTCTACAGCGGCAATTGTTTCTTCGGTGCGCACTGTTCAACGTCTCTGGGGATGCGTATTATCACATAGAGTAAACGTAGTGCGAAAACGATCCATGGGTAACCGAATTAATTGCTCTGATGGACGAATTTGTCGACCATAAAATGAACGGAGCTTGCGGTAAACTTCGCGAACTGAACCATTATTTTCGAAATAAATTTGCACGATTTGCAAGCGTTGTGTCAACCTGTTCATGATGAAATGGCAGACCAAACTAAACATAAACGACATTAGAGTTGCCAGATTTGACCACAAAATGTCAGTTTTATCTCTATTCGAAAAACCAACCTCTAAAAGAAAAACACCCTTTACTTAACAAAGAGTCGAACAAGTTCACCATCGAGGCATGAACATCACAAAGCCAGTTCCAATATTTAGAAAGATTTTCTTTGGCGGCGACAGCGATGCCACCTTGGCATGGTAGAAGAACTACCTCTAATATTCTCGGTATCACAAGGCGATAGCAAATAAGAATATCAATGGAACCATTCAGCTTAGAAGGAAACATATAATATAACGCTTCATGCGAAGACATAGCAGGCTGCTGCATGGAGCGCCTGCGAGCAGAACTGTCGAATGAAATTTGTTAAAAGATTACTACAGAAAAAAAGTTCCAAATTGTTATCAAAAAGTAAAAAGAACAGTTGTAGGCAATAAAGTCCGAACCGAAACTTACAAAGGCCGATCAGAAGAATATTATAGTGGAGACACAGTCAGTGCTGAGAATTTGGAAGTATAACTCCTTTGCAGACTGAAGAACGGCGATGATGATCAGTTTTTAACTTTTTTGTATACATTAGGAGTAAGTCTCACCCACTGGGAAAGTGCTCCGGGTTTGAGACAGTCTAAAAGATTAATTAGGCATTACTCATATAAAGAAATCCTACTCTTGAGTAAGGAGAATATTAGGAAGCTGGTGGGATTCCTCACAGGACATTGCAACGTGAGGTATCACCTCAATAAAATGAACCTGTGCCAAGAAATCGAGTGTAGATTCTGTCTAGAGGACGATGAAACCTCTGAACACATTCTATGTGAATGTCCTACCTTTCTTTGGTTAAGACGAATAATCTTCCATAAAGAGGTGCTTTCAACAGCAGAGCTGACAAACTCTGCAACTAAGGACGTGGTGACTTTCATCAGGAAAATCACATGTCTCATGGGGTAATATCCCTTTTAGATACAATAGACATTTCTGGTCGCATTGTCACCCAAGTGGGTAAGGGAATCAATAAAAAAAATAAAAATACTAAAGCGAAAGTTATTGCGATCGTGCGGAAATTTCGAACTCAAACTAAGTATGAGCATTACGACTATAGAGAATTTCAAAAAAAGTCGGTCCGCTTAAGCCGTCCGTCGGTCTGTCCGGGCGCCGTATGGCGAAACGTTTCGACAGATTTGCTCGTATATAAGGTTTTCGGGGTTACATCTAACGGTATCTGCCATACAATTTTTTTGTCGAGACTCACTTACCACTAATTTTTTCCAAGATGGTTCCAAGGATTTCGGTCTTTTTTGTACTATGGATACATGGGATGGGGCCAAAAATATCGCATACTCAGTTTTTTGCGCAAAAAATCGAATAACGGTAATTTATAAAACCGCTTATATCTTAAAAACTAATAAAGAGAATTCGGAATTTTGAACAAATCTGCTTACTTAAATTTTTGAAATATTTTTTTTTTCATATAGCGATTTTCTTAAATGTAAATTAAATTCGTTTTCTCAAAAACGTCTCTAACGATTTTGATAATTTTTTTTTTTATTTTAAATAATTATAAATTATTGCATCAATATCGAACCCAAGTAACAATTTAGTTTCCATAAGGGTCAAAGAAAACTATTTTCTTATTTCCATAATAACTGTAAGAGATCTTATGGAAAACGATTTGGCGCACTTTAGCGAAGTTATTTACTTTCCTTAAGACCTTTGTTCACGGGCTCTATAAAAGCAATAGTTTCTTCTTAGATATTACTACGGAAATCTTAACAAAATTAAAGAATTCGCACATATTTACATAGTTTTTTATTATTATATTTTTCGTTTTGATTATTAATATTTGCGCTCATATTAATATATATTTTCCATCATTTGAAAGCGTCAAGTTGCTTGAAAGTTTATCTGAAGAGGAAATAAATAATGAATTAAATTGAAAAATTACTTAGCCTTGTCCAGGATTCGAACTCGAAATCATCAGCGCACCAACCCAAAACGCATCCACTGGGTCAAACTGATTAATACAGAGTGAAGATTAAAAATTGATAAGTTGATACTATTTCATCATCTTAAGCATCGTAGATGTACCTAGGTAGGATGTTTCGAACTTGATGCCGACATCTTATGGAAAAAAACTAGGTCTGCTTGTTAGTAAACATTGAAAAACTGAGCGGATAAAAATTGCAAAATAGATATAGTAGTATTGTTTATAATAACTACCACTGGAGCTATACAAATATTATTTGGCTCATTCACAAACATTTAGTCCTTATCTATGTCTATGAGATTCTTCCCTGATCCATGAAATAAATACCGAAATAATTAATAAGGATTAATTATTTCCTTTCCTTTCCTGCTACTTTAATAAATATCTATATGATATCTAAACCCAGGTTCAAATCTCCACTATATAGATTGTTGGGTTATATGTTATGGTTCTATTCACAAGCCTTGCAGAGAATCTTGTTATTGACTTGGAATATCAAGCTTATTACAGCTATTACATTTCAGACGTCAACCAACTAACTTCGAAATGCCTTATAGCCACCTCGTTAAATAAGAATATCTCTGCCTTCTGTACAGCTTGTGAAATTGTTTTCAAAATCTTTAAAGAAACATTTTTTTGAAAGTATCTTGAAAAATAGTAAACATCTATAAATAAGCCTTATGACAATACAATAGAAGCAGTAGCTTAACAAATTTAAAAAATTGGACCTTATAGATATTAATTTATTGTTAGTTGGGTAGGTGCCATTTTTGAGAAAATCTAATTTTTCATAACCTTTAAGGTTTAAATGATTTAAATAAATTTGGTATGTGATCAACTGTTACTATTCTTTTTGAGGCGATTTTGAAATGCATAGCTAATTGCTTTGTAGCGATCGCTTTGAAAAAAATCCTTATCCCTATTTAATTTTTTTATACTTGACGTCTGTTTTGACGTCGAATCAAAATTTATACGCACTGAAGGTAATGCTAAAGCCGCTGTTCACTTTGTTCATGTAATCCCCTAATTTTTGGCTGCTGAAATATTAGTTGACAGCGTTGAATCTATTGCCAATTGGCATAGGTAAAATCGCGCCATTTTGTCGTTGTCTGTGTGGCAAGTGGCTCCATCCTGTTGGGAGCACATATCGTCCAGGTCCATATTATCATATATTTCCGGCAACAAGAAATCCGTTATCATCTAACACCATTCACATTATCAAAGAAGTACGGCCCGATGGCGCCGCCAGCACAGAACGAACTGGGCGAGCATGCACAGGTGTTTTCACATTTCCTACAGACCCAGTTTGCTGAAATTTGAGCACAATTCTACCGATTGTAGATACATTTCATCGATTATGCTGACCAAAACAAATTTAAAAGTGCACAAAATGCATTCTGATTTGAACGCCCATTTTCATAAAAGGCTTCAGCAATCTTAACGCGCTGCTCAATTGTGTATCTCTCCATTGTTGAATTTGTCAAACACTGAAACAAAGAAATGTCAAATTAAGTTGGGCAAAAAACTAGACGTTGAGGTGCGACTTACAATTAAGATCGTCTACCCTTTAGTTTAATTTATTACTAATTAAGCCCCGAGAAGTCACATTGATATAGAGCTTCGATGTTCAGCACTCACCACGTCAGCACCTTGAGTTTGAAGCTTGGTTCAAGCGAAAGATCCGTAGTGTCTTCAACTTTTCTACAAGTGATATCGTTTACGCCTAGAAAATTTAGGTGAGAGTCAAGTCAGAATGTCTACTAGTCACTGCAGGCTTCCCACAGACATTCGTTCGAGCTAGTTTGGTCTGTCTGAATCGTGCCAAAGAATATTGTGTATATAAGAGTCGCCCGTCATCAATAGAGATCCTCGCGAGTGATGCTGAAAGACCCAACTACTTTCAGGTCGTGTTAAAACTTCCTGCCAAGGTTGGAGACGACCAAATTCATCGGAAATCTGAAACGTGAAGAATTAAGGGCTTTTAGACAGAACATTATAGCGTTACTATTTTCTTCCTGTTCTTCCTTCTTCGTGTTGGTAGCTCCATTCCAGTTGGTTGTGGCTAGTACAGCTCCCTCCCAGCCCATGTGAAGACACATCTACAGCACTAGGAGTAATTATTGACGCTCATCTATGCTTTAAAAATCATTTTGAATATGTTTGCAAAAAGTCTTCAATTACTGTTAGCTGAAGAGCTAAGCGGGGGACCGAAACAAACCAAGAGACTTCTTCTTGCAGTAGTTGCAAGTTCTATTCTGATTTATGCGGTCGAAATATGGCCGAGTGCAGCGAAAGTTAAGTCCTACATTCGGGGAGTCAAATCCGTCCATCGTCTTGCCGCTCTAAGGGTGGCGTATGCGTTTCGAACAGTTTCAGTGCCTATCGATATACTAACTGACGAAGTGGTTAGGTTAAAAATCGAGCAAGTCCGTAATGGTCGGGTAGATACCGATAAAAGAAACTTCGAAAGATATCATAGTATAGCAACCTAGCAACAACATTGGAGCGAATCGATTAATGGAAGATGGACCCACAGGCTCATACCAGTGATCAATGTATGGATTAAATGGAAGCATAGCGAAATAAACTTCCATCTGACATAGTTCTTAACGCGGGTCATGGCTATTACAGACAACATCTCTTTAAAAGCGGACATGAAATAAGCCCAAACTGTATCTATTGCGAAACCGTCTCTGAAAACGCGAAACCCGTGTTTCTCCATTGCCCACGATATGAAGCCGAGCGAATCGCCCTACGGAACCAATTCGGAGAGCGGCCCACTCCGGAGAATGTAGTAAGGTACATGCTTCAGAACGACAATAACTGGACCATCGTAAATAACGCGTATACTCAACGATCTTAGACACTTAGAACGCCAACGGAAAGCTAATGGTTTCATGAATTGAGTAAGATAAGTCTTAATACCGACCGCCGCGAAGAAATGCCTTACGGAGGTCCCGCGGGGAACACATATCGGCGCGTTCGGAAAGGGAGGTGATTTTAGCCAGTAAGAATCCGACACTATCAATGGACATTCGGACAAAGTTTCCACCTTCTAACACAAAACAAAAAAAAATAAAATACAGCAATAAATGCCTCCCAATCCAAATTTGTATGTCCTTTAAAATGACCAGTTTTTTGCATTGTGTGAAATAAATAATTAATTAACTTTGTTTGTTAGTTTTTTGCTCGCCCTCTGCAATCTCTCAGAAATGACTAACAAAATCCCATGAAAAAGCATTGCACGAGCTCTTCATCAAAATATGTATGTATGTCGCACTACGACTGTCATTTGTAGTGGATGGCTTCACTACAAAGAAGATTAATTATTCTATCTGTATGCCATTCAACTATACAAGGAAACCGCAAAATCAAATTGAGACTTTCCGTCAAAAGGACTTCCTCTCATAATCTCATTCCGAAACCTTTTTGTTGACTATATTTCCAGAATCTATATATATGTATCGAATATTTTATGAGATAATAATCCTTCACTCATTCAATCCACTGTCGAAGGACGAAATTTTGTACCAACAAAAAAAAACGTAACGAAACAAATTTGTCATTTTCAATTTAATCCATGAAATGGAACACAAGACGACGACGACGATGACGACGATGACGACGACATTGTTGTGGTGCTCGTTTAAGAATTCAATTCAATTCGAAGGATTACTCATTCCATAAGAGATCGCTTCTTCTCTATTTATAATATGTTGATGAGATGTGAATCCAAATCGAACGGAAGTTGTACAAAATACTAAATGGAAAATTGAAAATTGAAAATTGAAAATACCACTGCATTCTACCTAGACTCAAGAACGTTCTACTTCAACGGTAAATACATTTAATTTCAATAATGTATCAAGAAGGGTTTTTGTTTTGATTTTAATATTTTTGCGATTTCTTTTTCCTCCAATAGATGGATGGATGGATGGATGGATGGAACGATGTCCTGTCCATTTGCCATTGTTCGACTATTGTTTCAAGTTTTGCAACCGCACCGGATATAGGTACTCACCTACTTACTAGTGATGACATACTAGTGAGTGAGTGAGTGAGTGAGTGGAGTCCCTATATATTTTTATAAATACAAAAGTTGTGAGAGTGATTCCCTGAAACCACTTTCATTTGGACATTAATCAAGTGGAATACATGCAAGAGTTGGACTCGGAATCAGTATCAGAATCAGAATCTGATTCGGAGGAGAAGTAGTTGTTACGTTGTGGAGTCCTCGCTCGGATAAAATGCACTTAAGTGAGACAAAAGATACAAATCGGATAAAGTGTTTTATTGTCAAAAGGGATGATTTTTTTTTTATTATTATTTTTTTTTATGAATATGAACGCAAATAATTGTTGAGATTAATTCATAAATATCGCAGGTGTTGGTTGGTGACTCCGGTAGCTCTGCTCTGATGATGAGTGGAAGGCGGGAGATAATACTATGTAGAGAGTGAGATCCGTGGGGATACTACTTCATATTGTGCCAGACGAGTAATAATAATGGAAATCGGAAGAGAAACATTTTGTGGTAGTGCGGTTTTTTATAATAATAAATTAAAATTTACTTTTGATGTCTTAATGCTGGCGTTAAGCCGCACGTAGTGTATAAAAATGAGAAATCTGATATTACCGGTGAAAGACGACATGCGTTTGAGTGGACAATGGGATTTGTACAATTAAAAAAAAATTATTAAATGAATAAAGCAACCAACACAATAATAAGTAAACATAATGAGGGATAGTCCATTTTAAAGGATGTGTATGTCCTGATGTATTAAATAAAAAATTTAAATTAAAGTGGAACGATGTCTGGTTGACGTTTGGTTGAAGCAAATGGAAACCAAAATGTTACCCTTCATGGATGTACTTGCAGGACGATCAACGGCTGACCAAATCCATCAATTAGGACAAATTTACTAAAAGAAATGTTAAAAAAGGGCAAAATGGCGATTGATACCATTAACCGAGTATTTAATATAAACAAATTTCGTTTACGAGTACCTTAAGGCGACTCACGACCTGGCGACTCGGGACCTGTTTGAATCAACACTGTCAGTGGCCGGCAGGTACTAGCCCCTGATAGGCTTGATTCAGACCACTGGCTTATGAGGTAGACGACTTAGTCCTCCATAAACGCTTATTTGGAGTGCCGCAGAAAAAAGTTTTACTTTTGAGTCAAGATGTTGAGGCTTCCGTGGGTGCAATAGCTTAGTGTTTAAGTGCGTTGGACCATTAAGCGAGAGGTCGCTGGTTCAAATCCCGCCCTGTACCACCTGAAAGGTTTTATTCGCTGCCCCACCTTTTGCGAATGTCTGACAAACATCCAAGAGTAAGAAATGTCATGAGAAGCTTCTCAAATGTGAATTGCCATTCGGAATCGGCATTAAACTGTAGGTCCCTCCATTTGTGTCAAAAATACAACTTCGCACACACAATGGTTGGAGATGGAGAAGCTAGGCTTTAGGTCCTGTATGGGCCGATTACGCCTAATATTTATTTATTTTATTTTTATTCGAGGCTTCCGTGCAAGGACTGCATGGTCAGATAGTGGTTAAAGAGAACTGACGGCGAACGCTCCCCTCCGATGCCGGGGTAAGGTCGGTTGTAAAAGTGCATTATTCGGGTACGTTTGCTCTAGCCGGGTCGAACCTATTTTCCGGACATTCTCGTGGTTCCTATAAAAACTAAAATGAACAAAAACAAAACAACAAAAAATTCAGAAAAAAATAATAAAAAAAACCAAGAAGGAGGAAGAAGGCTGCATCCCGCCAGTAGACCATACTAGAAGTCCAGAGGGTACCAGCCATAGTAACCAGAAGCCTAAGACTTCCGCGAGTGCGATGTCAAAGAATACAAACCAGAGGTCAGGTATTCAAAAGCCTAATAGCAAGAAACTACCAGGTTCACTCTCAAATGCCACGTACAACCTGGCTGTTTTCATTCCGTTTGTACTCCAATTTGCTCCATTTTGGTCATCAACAGAGTACGTGTGCAAGAAAGCACGTCCGATGTCTGAAATTTCAGTTCCATATCCTTCATCTACAAGAAAGGCGATGCCTTATCCTCAAAGAACAATCGAATACATATACGATCGCATCCATCTTTCTGTGTAATTCAACTGAGTTGAGTGACGCCAGAGAACACGCGAACCAATGTGCAGTTTGAGAGCCTTAACCCTTATCTTATTCTGAAACAGGCAAAAACGATTTTTGTATAAAATGACTTTGCGCTGTTTATTAAGATTTAAAAATCTTAACCTGCCCATGGTTGCCAAGCCTTTTTTTTTTGAGTTTACACCGCTTTTTATTTGTCTAGTTATTTGGTCCTAAGATGCTATGCCGTCATATAATTCTATAACTCTAAATTTGTTTCTTACTGAGTTAAGAAAAGTGGTCGACTACCAAGGCCACCGGAATGTTAAATAACATACGATAGTTTTGTCCCTGTGTTTGCTCCGCAAATTCGATGATCTGTGAGTCAGTGAGTTACTAATTTTCCTAACTTAGGAAGGTACAAATTGCTACAGCCAAATGGATCATCCAATCCTAGCTTTCATGTCCACGATGACTTGGAAGACCGAATCCCCTTTTTAAAAACCAAGTCTTCGCGGATGCCAAGCACCTGGACTGAATAAATTCAAGCAGCGTGCACACTACTGTTGAGAACAAAAGAGACTCTTGATCATGGGTTAGGCGCACTTTAAGTAAATTCTCTAACGTGATGGATATTTAAACTTCCAATTCAGGCAAGATTTATAGCTCCTGCTCTTAGTTTATTCTCATACTTTTTGTGTGCACCGTAATTATACTGGCTTCACGCCAAACATAGAACATAGAAGTAGAGACTTCCATTCAGCTTTGGGGCATTTTTAAGTCAAAGGAGGTAGCAGAGTCTTGCCGACACTGCATTCATCCTAATATAATTGAATTTTCGCACTTGCGAATAACTAACATTTAAATAAGAACCCATTCCACTCTAAAAACATTCACCCACACATCAAATGCTGTTTAAGGGAGGCTTGATCTAGATTAGCTATACCCCAATTGGATTTGTCCATCCCCTTTATTAAGTCACGTCAACTTTGAAGCTCTTTTTGTTGCTTCGAAGTTGTAATGCATCGCCCGGTGATTCCTAGACAATGCCAAGTGAAATGCTATCCTTCAGTAATCTCTCCTGATTCAGGGGTTTCACAATTGCAACTTTGAAATAACGATTAAAATCAAGAGATTAGTTCCGTTGCTCCGTTACTCCTCCTGAATAGTTTTCGAGTTATGAAGACAGACATTGTATTTTATATGAAAGTATGCATATATTTTTTTTTTTTTTTTTTTACTTTTTCAGGTTCTCGCAGGTTCTCGCGTGAAAACAATTTTCCCGTCTCCTCAACTGCAAATATAATTTTAAAGTTTTTTGGTTTAAGGTCACGCAAAATTTCGTATTTTCTAGGACGAAGAATAAAGTCCCTTCGCTCTAACTCTCGACTTAGCTTTACTGACTTATTTCACTTACAATTAGATCTTCACAGAATTTAGATCACAAAGTGGTACCCGATCTTACGTATTCTCTTTGCCATCCACCCTGTTGAATTAGATTTTTGGGCAGCTCGTCTTATTAGGTGAACTGAGATCTGAGGTTTCCTCAAAAATATTTCGAGACCTCTTTGAAGCATTCACAACGAAAACCCTACCTTGGCTTTGTTTGATACTTAAGCTAGTCATCAAAACATTAAAGGGAATAAAGAATTATTGCGATCAAAATGCAAGATCACTATATGCTAACAATGTCTGTAAGTTCAAATAAATATAGAGATTAGCCTGTGTTTGTGCAACTGGTGCGATGAAAACTACACCAACTTCTGCACTTATCCTAAATATCCCACCACTTCATGTAGAACTCATGAAAGAAGCTTTGGTAAATGCCTACATGCTCATCACTGGGGATGAACCAAATTCCAATCCAGTTCATCCTGTTATCTTACAGGAACTCAAAAAACCACGAACTACTTGGAATACATCTAATGGACAAACGTTAGTCACGTTATAACTTCCTACACAACTTCAAGTTTACCTTCCCCAAAACGCTTAAGCTGGGAACAGAACAAACCAACATTTGCCAAGGGTTCCTATATATGATATACAGACAGATCCAAAATAAATCAGAGGGAGTATAGGTTCCTCGCACTAATACTAACCTAGGCGTTAGTATGGATATATGCAGCTTCTTTTTTCAAGCGGAAATCCATGCAATAGGACTCTGCATTCGAGAGAATTTAAACAGATTCATAGCGAACAAAATCATATACATTCTCGCTGACAGCAGGGCAGCTCTACTTGCAATTAACGCCTTTGAGATAATATCAAAACTAGTCGCGGATTGTCCTCAACTCCTCCTAGTACTGGCCACCATCAACAAAGTACAGGTCACAGTGGACATGAAGGCAATGCAAATGCAGACGAACTACCCAAGACCATTCTACAGGCTATCTATGAACACTACAAAAAGTTCTATCAAAACTTTGCTATAAGAGAAAAAGCTACATTTCTGGAGGGAGATTGAGGTTATCATACAAGTTAAAAACTTCACGGTAAACAGTTCCCACAAAAAAAAACCGAAGCAACTTAGTAGAACTGAGATTCGACTAGTCACAGGCTTTCTCACAGGGCACTGCCGTGTCTAACGACCTGATGACTATGGGAATAGCACAAGACAATACTTGGATGAGGTCGAAGAAATAGCAGAGTATATACAGGGTGATCCATTTCGAGGTTCCCAACTTTTTTAAAGAAAAAAACACAGAAAATTCAAATTTAATGGAGAATGTTTATTATCATTTGAAAGAACATTCTTTGGCATTTATTTTTTAAAGATTATGTCTATCAAATGTTGGCCGTTGCTACGTCGCAGATGGTCCATCCGTTGAGTCCAATTTTCGATCACTCGTTCGAGCATTTCGACTGGTAAGGCCTGAATCGAAGCGGGTTTGTCGGCATAAGCTTTTTACTTTACATATCCCCACAGGAAAAAGTCTAACGGTGTGATATCACACGATCTTGGTGGCCAATCGACCGGCCCAAAACGTGAAATTATGTGCTCACCGAAATGTTCTCTCAATAAGTCCATTGATTGATGCGATGTGCGGGAAGTCGCCGAGATCACGAGCTTCAATTTCAGGCATCAAATAGTCGGTTATCATGGCACGATAACGATCGCCATTGACGGTTACGTTCGCACCGGGATAATTTTTAAAGAAATATGGACCGATGATTCCACCGGCCCACAAACCACACCAAACCGTTGTTGTTTTTTCTGGATGAAGTGGCAGTTCTTCAATCTCTTCAGGTTGCTCTTCGTCCCAAATGCGGCAATTTTGTTTGTTTACATACCCATTGAGCCAAAAATGGGCCTCATCGCTAAACAAAATTTGCCTCGAAAACGTCGGATCTTCTTGGAACTTTTCAAGAGCGGCTTCAGTTGTTGTACAAGCTGTATTTTGTACGCTTTCAATTTAAGATCTTGACGTAAAATGCGCCAAGTCGTTCCATACGTCAGTCCGAGTTGCTGCGAACGGCGCCGAATCGACTCTTTACGGTCTTCGTGTACACTCTCAGCTACGGCCGCTATATTTTCTTCACAGCGTGCTGGACGTGGTCTATTCGGGCGAATATTATCCAATAATGAATGCTGGGTCTCAAAATGGGTGATGGTGTTGCGAATAGTACGCTCAGTAGGCCGATTATGTTGACCATAAGTTGAGCGAAGTGCACGAAACACATTCCTCACAGAACGTGAATTTTCATAATAAAGTTGAACAATTTGTAAACGTTGTTCACGCGTAAGTCTTTCCATTATGAAATGCCAAACAATACTAAACAAAAATAACATGACAGCATGACACGACTCACACGTGATCTGTCAAAAAAGGCTATTGAAAAAAGTATCTTTTCTTGGATCACCCGTTACTATGTGACTGCAAATTCTACCTTTAAGCACCGGATATAGCTGCCTAAAGAGCTAGTCGGTTTTATAACGAACTGTGGCATCATGGATGAGCTCTAAATGAAGGATATCAAAATAGGCGCTTGTGAAGTAGCAATCATCTGGGATACAATATACCTCCTTCACCCCTCAATCTAATCTAATTTAAGTTCAAATAATCCGAGTGAACGTCGCTTAGGTAATCGGTTAGTTGACTTTCAGGTGACTCGTAGAAGACTTGTAACACAGTTTAAAATGTTTTATCAACTTGTAGAATGTAAACAAAAAAGGAGACCCTCTTAACTGCGCCTACTATAGAGGTATAAGTCTCCTCAACATCGCATAGATCCTGTCTGCCGTGCTGTGTGAACGCCTGAAACCATTCAACTGATTGGACCCTATCAGTGCGGTTTTAGGCCCAGTAAGTCCACAACTGACCAGATTTTCACACTTCGGCAGATCCTGGAAAAAACCCAAGAAGAGATCCTGGAAAGAGAAGATCCTGGAAAAATCCAGATCGATACTCACCATCTTTTTATCGATTTTAAGGCCGCATATGACAGCATTTATAGAGACGAGCTATACAGAGCCATGTCTAGTTTTGGCATACCTGCCAAACTCGTCAGATTGTGCAGGATGACGATGGAGAACTCTCGCTGCTCCATTAAGGTCGGAAACAATCTCACCGAGACCTTTGATGTCAAAAAAGGATTTAGACAAGGCGATGCGCTGTCATGTAACTTCTTCAACATCATACTTCAGGGCACAATTTTCCAAAAGTCTGTGCAACTACTTGCTTACGCCGACGACATCGACATCATTGGCAGAATACAGCGAGCTGTCACTGGTGCGTTTGCAAGTATCAGTACAGAGGCGGCAAAAATGGGTTTAGAAGTGAATGAGGGCAAAACGAAATATATGCTGTCAACAAGAAGGGACACACAACATCGACGAATGGGACAGAACGTCACGATAGAGAGCTATAACTTTGAGGTAGTTCGGGACTTTATCTAGCTCGGCTCCGCTATTAATTCTGACAACGATATATCGTCAGAAATCAAGCGAAGAATTACACTTGCCAACCGCTGTTACTTTGGCCTAAGGAGGCAATTGATTAGTAAGGCCTTGTCGAGAAACACCAAGGAGACTCTATATAAGACCCTCATCATCCCAGTCCTGCTGTATGGTGCAGAAGCATGGACGTTATCAAAGGCGGATGAAGATCGCCTTGGTCGTTTCGAACGCAAAATTCTTCGAGTGATTTTCGGTCCCGTTTGCGTTGACGGGTTTTGGAGGAGGAGATTTAACAGCGAACTCTACGAGCTGTACAGCGACATCGACCTGGTCAGAAAAATACGGATTAGTAGTCTAAGATGGCTGGGACATGTAGAGCGAATGGACACCGAAGAGTCTTCGAATCCAACCCGGAGGGACAACGCAGTAGAGGAAGACCTCGCCTAAGGTGGCGCGCGCAAGTGGAAGGGGACCTCAACCAACTTGGTGTGCGCAACTGGAGGCAGTTAGCCAAAGATCGTGCTAACTGGAGAGGCGTATTTGGTTGAGGCCCAGGTCCACCCCAGACTGTAACGCCACCTAAGTAAGTAAGTAAGAATGTATTAAAAGATACCTTTGCTTCGACAGCCTTTCAATTGCAACCAGATTTTGAGGAGGTTTCATCAAAACAACGTGGTTTTGAAATATTAAATCAGTGAGTTTGCGGGATGCCTTAGGTTCATGATGCCTTAGGAAACTAAGATTGAAGAACAAAGCTGCGGTGCTTTAAATTAGAAAATGCATGAGTGCATCTGACATCACTTAACACATAGGCCAAGCCCTCCCCTAAACGAAATTTGTATCAGCTTTGAGACCATCTACATATGTGCATGCAAGATCGACTAGTTCCCTTTATATGCGGCAAAAAGACAGAATAGCGGATAGCGGATCCTCCCAAACCAGCCCAGAAGGTCATCATTTACACGAGCAAGAACGCTGCGGAATTAAAAGGACGACGACGAATTTATTTTCAGTCTCTCCGCTTCTCGCACCAGTAAAACAAACTGCAAGAAGCTTCGGCTTCAGTTTTCGGTCAAAACGTTTAAATAATTTTTGATAATATTTCATATAAGCAAATTTCTTTATAAAAAAAATCCCTAATATCAATCCCCCCTCCGGATAACAAGGTTGTGGACCGTCTGATCTTCCCTTTAGCTGTGGAAACTCAATTGTTGCCAGAGGACGGGAACACTTCACGGTGGTTGAACACCAGGCTATCCTATACTCAAAGAACCGCCATCTTCCGTTTTAACGAATGAAAGCATTTTCATTTTAAACAAATGGCACCAAAGCTTTGATTATGGCAAACTTTCCCTGTCAACTCTATTTATAAGACGAATTTTTTGTAGAGGAAATAAAGCAGCACGATCCCCACTGTAAACCGTTGAGCTTGGTCGAGCATGACTATCGTGTCACCCAGTTGCTTAGTTTGAAGAACTGCCAACACCTCGTGTTCGAATAAGGCAACACCTCTCCTACTACATGTAAAAAGGAATTTATATTCCCGTAAAATAAAAGAACACAACTTTACTATCTCCTCACTCGTCTCCATCAAAACTAGCGTGATTATGGAGTCGTCGTCCCTATGCAAAAGTTTATAAGGCTTGTCGTCCTTGTGTATAGTCTATCTACGTTCCGGATCGATCGTCGTTCTGGTTGATATGTTCCAATAAAACATGATGGTGTATCTATCCTACAGTTGGTGTAGTCGTCCGTCTCTTATCAAAAACTGCTTAATACAGGTTAGTGCATGCATTCAGCAGCTGTCTGTCTGCTCCTATCCCCGGGAAACCCCTTGATATTAATTGGGTTTTCAGGTGTTTTCGCAAAACCCCAAGTTTCAGTGCGTTGCGGAGTGAAAGGGGTATAATATTCTATAAAACTATAAGCTTATCTTATAATAAGCTTCAGCTCTTAAATTTTTAAGAGGTAGCTATCATAGCAAAGTGTCACCCTATTGTTGCCTTACTGACAAACACAGGTAGTTATTATATTAACGGTCTTCTCTTTTTTCGTAGGTTGCTAGGTACTATGCGTTGGAGCGCTCAGACACAACTACAGGTCCATTGTACTACTAACTAAGTACCTAACATTAAAGTACTTAGCTTTCCCGTCTTTCGAAGAAAAACGAGAAAGAGCTCCAGTAATGAAGAGCTTAGATGTTTGGCACTCACCACTTCAGCCCTGAAAATCCGCCACCTGATGCGAGCATAGGCCGGACAACTGCAGAGAAAGTGTTATGATGTGTCATCCTCCTCACCGCAAGCAGGACAGGAAGTGGTGTCACTTAAGTCCATCACATTTAAGTGTTTAGCATAAGCTTGGTGGCCCGAAAGAACGCCTACAAGCAGCCTACAGTCGATTCTCCTCAGAGATAGAAGAAAATATGCTGACCACTTGCAAATGTCCGGGCGCAGTAGTTTGGTCCGTCTACATCCACCGCAGTCGCGCCACTGAATCTTGTGTTCACAAAAAATCCAGGAATCAATGGAAGACATGACTAAAGGTGTAGTCAGATCCAACACAGATTCGGGTACTGAGAAAACTTTTTCTGAACAGCAAGCTTATCCGAGATCTCATTTCCCTGGATGCCAGTGTGACCTGGTACCCAGACAAGATCCACTGTGTTCAGTCTTCCGACCAAATTTAGAGAAAGGTTGAGTTCTAGCACTAACTAGGAAGAGGTAAATTGGTTTAGCAGCGCTTTTAATGCAGCTTGGCTATCACTGCAGATGCAAATGCCTCTAGCCCTCCACCTGTAATTCACAAAATAGCGCATAGCCATTAGGATGGCAAAAATCTCCGCTTGGACTACCCAAGGGGTAGTCAAGTCTTATGTCATGGCGTTCCACAAGGACTCCAGCACCAGACCCCTGTTCGGTGTTGAATCCATCCGTGAAAATACGATGGCATTCAATCCAGGGTTCAGAGTCTGACCGAAGTCATTCCGTTACCTGTGGAAAGTTGCCGTGGTAGTTTTTTCGCGGAAGGATTCCAGGTGTCCTTTCATCGGAAGGTATATCCATAACCCCTGTCTTATTAAAGGATAGTTCTCGAGTAAGTTCTTCAAAATTCCCCTTTAATCGAGAGCTGGTTTTTAGCGTACACCGCATGAAATATATATCAAAGCATCTAATGTAGGGACCGGTGTGCTAGGCAAGGCCCCTGTGCAGTCGTGACATGGCGTTCTTTGGAGTTTGGCAAAAAAAGGAGTAACACGTTTCTGCGAAAGCCTGTTCTACCAAACAACCAATGCGTATGAGTAGGAGCTGTCTAATGATGCCCGTATATTTCCAAAGGACCCGTTTCGGAGACAAGCCCCATGTCTCACCAAAAGCGCCTTTAAACTGCCAGAAAGTCGAAAGCGCTTTATCGGTTTTCGATTCGACATGCTTGGACCATAGAAGTTTTTTTTATCGAGGATTACACTCAGATATTTGACTTCATCGGATATAGGGATGGTGACACCTTTAAGCACGAGATGGGACAGACCAGTGACGATTCTCCTTCTCGTAAGGAGAACAACCGTGTTTTCTTATTACAGTATTGTGCAAAACCTAAGCAACTTCGAGTTTGCCAAAACAGTTCTTGTTATTACCACAAATTTAACGGCATTTTTAAAGTGGGTTTTTCCATGACGCAATGTGTAAAGTTAATTTTGCTCAAATTGTGGGTAGAGATTGCGATCGGGTAGTCATTCACACTCATTTTCAATATGGAGCGCGCTAAATCTGATAAAACCTTCAAATTAAAAATATTTAACCTAAATAAACAAAGTGTATCACAGTCAAAAATTGCAAAAATATTCAGAATTAATAAATCTATAAATTTCACGTTTGATTAAAAAATATAAAGCTACCGGTAGCTTAGAAAGTAGAAAGTAGGAGGAAGGCCGCGTAAAACAACTGTTCCGGAGGATAGGAAAATAACGAGATTAATCAAATCAAATCAAATCCCTTTATTTCCTCTCGGGAAATATTGTCGACTTTGAATTTGAACGTTGACTCCAGGACTGCTCGTAGACGGGCTCTTGAAGCTGATCTTAAAAGTTATTCAGTGTTGAAGAAGCCTATGCTTACGAAGAAGCATGTACAGAAAAGGTTTATTGATAAAATTGTTTTTTGAATTGAAATAATCTTTTCTTTAAAACACTTTGTAGGGGACAGACCGAAAGAAAAAAAGAAATTTTTTCTGTAAATAATCTACTACGTTCATAAACCATACCTCGCGAACAACCCTGTGATGAAACGATAACTTTCATCTGTCACTTGATGCCAACTGAAAAAAAAAAGGTAGAAATAGAAGAAATTTAAACAAGCGGCAAAACTTAGCCGAACGGAAGAAGTTCCTCCCTTTTCGAAATAGGTCGGCGTCGGGACAAGTGTCCACGAGAAAAAACTCTCTTCACCATCCGAAGCTCCTGAAGCTCCCCATCAGACCTCACAAGATAGAGAAGAGATGAGCACTTCCTCCGCGCAGTGACAACTTGGTTTCACGATACGCCAACCGAGCGGCGACGCACAAGCAGAAAGAAAGCTAACCCCATAGACGACTTTCTACTGCATACGACGTCCACCACGAGTCTCTCTTCCACCACGAGACGGGCGCTTGCATTAAGAGATCTCTTGTGAACACCACCTTTAGCATCAAGAGACCTTCAGTGAAAACCACCTCTTGCAGCAAGAGAGCCTCTTGGAACATCACGTGCACCACGTGCCCCACCATTTTACCACGAGTAGCAGCACCAAGGCAAGCAAATAGTGTGAATTTAGTTTTTCACCACCACCTTTATCACGACCGAAGATCACGTCGTCACGATCAGATAAAGACATCCGTATCTACAGATACGGCATCGCATTCATCAGCGTCAGGATCTTCAAGGAAGACAAGCCACCCGTACCAAGAGATACGGCATTGCCACCACCAGCAACATCACCACCAGCGACATCACCACGTGTAACACCACAACCACTAGAACAGCCATCACACCACCTTTACCTCGACCAGCGGCAGCAACATCAACATAAGCAGCTTCAGCTCAACCAGCGACAGTATCGAATATAAAATCCTAGTATGTCAGTCCAGGTATATCAGGAAAATATACAACGTATGTATGCATATGATAATATATAAGTGTAGTTAGCATATTTACACCCATATGGTTATCAAAAGATAAGGTAATTTGTTGTTCAAACTTGAGACACTTAATTTTTCTTATCGCGATTATATTTTTTTACATGCCATATAACTGGGTTTCTCTTGAAACCCATTTTAGTAAATTTAGGATGCAATATATTTCTGTTTTACCAGCATCCGATATTGATACTTAAGATTGAATTACAAAAAAAAAAGAAGGAAACTTATGCGCTAGGATTTTGTATTATTCTTAAAATTTAACTGACATGCGTGATTTGAATTAGCAACTAATTAATCATAAAAGACATTTTAGAGCTTTAAAGATAATATTATGAATACAAAATTGAGATTAAAGTTTTAATGAATTATAACGAAGAAATGAAATTTTTTTATCATCATGTTTTATAACACTTAACATGAAGGCATGATTTTTAGTGCGATATTGGGAAAGCGATCGGATTGGTGAGTGTTAATATACTTTAAGTGAGCTACTTTTAAGCTCCGGCGAGCTAGTTTGTGCTTTATGCAAGCATGTCCAAGTTCCTGTCGACTGAACAACCCTTCAAGCTTCTCGAAGTATTTCGATGAATTCTGTGGTGTTGAAATATATTCGAGGTTGACATCACTTTCTCTCTTTATTATTTGATAATATTCAGGGTTATCTGAAACAGTTAATCATCAATATGCAGAGACAAAAGAAGGCTTGGAGGAAACATCAATACCGATACACAGATGGCGCTCAACAACAAAATTATAGGAATAACACAATAATTCATCAAGGTTGTGCTTCATGATGTCTCCATTTGAAATATATACGTTGCAAGGGTGCGCTAAAGTGTGATTGATTTGATATTCGTTACAACTTTATAGGTTGAATTTTGCTTAAGAAATATATTTATTGGTCAAGTGGAAAAGTGTGTTATTCAGTGATGAATATAAATTTAACCTGTGGAACACTGATGGCATACAATACGTTAGGCGTACGCCCAAGCAAAGACTTAATCCACGCTTCTGTAAAGGTACACTGAAGCATGGGGGTGGAAGTGTTATGATATGGACATGCTTTTCTGGTTATGGTGTTGGTCCATAATGGATCGTTTTGTTTACAAGGATTTGGAAAATGTGATGCTGCCGTACGCCGAATGAAATATTCCACTTTCTGGGGTATTCCAACATGACAACGACCCGAAGCATACTTCAAAAATGGTCAAGGAGTGGCTAACAGACCATCGGATTGAAGTTCTTGATTGGCCTGCACAGTCGCCGGATTTGAATCCGATTGAAAATTTATTCGGGATTCTTAAAACAATAAAATAAATAAATATTAGGCGTAAACGGCCCATACAGGACCTAAAGCCTTGCTTCTCCAACCATTGTGTGTGCGATGTTATATTTTTTGATACGAATGGATGGACCTACAGTTTAATGCCGATTCCGAACGGCAGTTACTTTTTGAGAAGCTTCTCGTGACAGTAATTACTCTTGGATGTTTGTCAGACGTTCGCATGAGGTTGGGCAGCGAATAAAAACTTTCAGGTGGTATAGGTCGGGATTTGAACCGGCCGGCGACCTCTCGCTTAGTGGCCCAACGCACTTAACCACTAAGCCACTGCACCCACGCGTTGGAACAATACGGTGCAAAACCCAAATGGAGTTGATAAATTTATTGAAAATACAGTGGGAAAACATACCAGCAGCTATTATTTCTAATTTAATTGAGTCGATGCCTCGTAGATGTGCTGAAGTCATAAAAAATAACGGATATTATACAAAATATTAAATGAGTTGCTTAGGTTTTGCACAGCTGTTTTTTGAACTGATTTTGATTTATATTTTTTATTTATCTACTGTTAATAAATGAAAATTAAAAACTTTGTTTGAGTGATTTTGAGGACACATGCAAATATATAAATAAATATAAAGGGTGATCCATTTCGAGGTTCCCTACTTTTTTAAAGAAAAAAAAACACAGAAAATTCAAATTTAATGGAGAATGTTTATTATCATTTGAAAGAACATTCTTTGGCATTTATTTTTTGAAGATTATGTCTATCAAATGTTGGCCGTTGCTACGTCGCAGATGGTCCATCCGTTGAGTCCAATTTTCGATCACTCGTTCGAGCATTTCGACTGGTAACTGGCGAATAACACGCGTGCTGTTCTCCTACAAGACCTGAATCGAAGCGGGTTTTTCGGCATAAGCTTTTGACTTTACATAGCCCCACAGGAAAAAGTCTAACGGTCTAACGATCTTGGTGGCCAATCAACCGGTCCAAAACGTGAAATTATGTGCTCACCGAAATGTTCTCTCAATAAGTTTATTGATTGATGCGATGTGCGGGAAGTCGCCGAGATCACGAGCTTCAATTTCAGGCATCAAATAGTCGGTTATCACGGCAAGATAACGGTCGCCATTGACGGTTACGTTCGCACCGGCATAATTTTTAAAGAAATATGGACCGATGATTCCACCGGCCCACAAACCACACCAAACCGTTGTTTTTTCTGGTTGAAGTGGCAGTTCTTCAATCTCTTCAGGTTGCTCTTCGTCCCAAATGCGGCAATTTTGTTTGTTTACATACCCATTGAGCCAGAAATGGGCCTCATCGCTAAACAAAATTTGCCTCGAAACCGTCGGATCTTCTTGGAACTTTTCAAGAGCCCATAGAGCGAAGCGATGTCGCTTGGGAAGGTCGAGCGGCTTCAGTTGTTGCACAAGCTTTCAATTTAAGATCTTGACATAAAATTCGCCAAGTCGTTCCATACGTCAGTCCGAGTTGCTGCGAACGGCGCCGAATCGACTCTCTACGGTCTTCGTGTACACTCTCAGCTACGGCCGCTATATTTTCATCACAGCGTGCTGGACGTGGTCTATTCGGTCGAATATTATCCAATAATGAATGCTGGGTCTCAAAATGGGTGATGGTGTTGCGAATAGTACGCTCAGTAGGCCGATTATGTTGACCATAAGTTGAGCGAAGTGCACGAAACACATTCCTCACAGAACGTGAATTTTCATAATAAAGTTGAACAATTTGTAAACGTTTTTCACGCGTAAGTCTTTCCATTATGAAATGCCAAACAATACTAAACAAAAATAACATGACAGCATGACACGACTCACACGTGATCTGTCAAAAAAGGCTATTGAAAAAAGTATCTCTACTTGGATCACCCGTTATTTACAGTTTACCGGGAAGTATTTTTAAAAGTGGGAGACAACTTTTTACATGAGAGTAGGAAAAGTTGCTTAGGTTTAGCACAATACTGTACATGCATTTTCATTAGACGTCTATTGCGTAAGGTAATTCCATAGTTAGTTAATAAAGAACAGTTACTCAAGTCAAGAATATTACAAAAGGAGCACTGCGATTTTAGTAAGCATGGTGCGGAGTTCCTTCCCCTTCCTTTTCGATGTACGCCTACAATCCGATTATGACCGTTAACTAATTTTAAAAGGGTCGAAAGCAAAAACAATCAAAATAAACAAAATATTGTTGAACTCTGTCAACAGTGATAAAACTCCCTCGCCAGGCACCACAAAACAGTGCAAAATTTCGAATATAAACATTTTAATTTATGTAGCTACCTATCTCATTTTAGAAGCCAGCTAAGCACTAACAATATAATAAATCGTCATTAATTATTCAAAAATAAAATTAACAAAATGTCAACTTAATTTTCAAAAATATGTCACGCAATCAAAAAAGAGCACATCTCAGTTTAACCTAAAAAAAAAATCGAAAAAAAAACAGTTTGCCAAAAAAACAAACACCATTCTGGCTCGTCGTTGGTTTCGTGTTGCTACACACCAACGAACGAAACGAAACGAAACACATTTTAATGTTCTAATTAAAAATGCATGCAAATCAGAAAATCCCCTTAATTAAGCATGTTTAGAATAATGAACAGAAAAGAAAGATAATCAAAGCTAATTACACAATCTGCTGTCATTGTGTGTAATGTTATGTCGTAAACACATTTAGCCGGCTTAGCCAGGAACGCGAGAGGCATATCCAGCTACCATAGCTACCAGTCATAGCAGGCGCAGGCACAAGCACAAAACGAAGAAGACCGTTTCCACTATGCCTAAGTATACCTTTGTATTATATTTTCATTGTTTCCTCGTGACTGGATTTTATTTTTCTTATTTGATTTTCATGGCTTTTCTGTATCGTGAATAAAATACTTGTACTGTCATTATAACCGCGGCGAAGTGTTGATGGCAAACTGAATAAAATTAAATAATTAAGCTTTTTAGTCTAGCTTCACGGATCGGCATACGAGAGTTTCGGAAGTGTAAATTGGTTTCGTATCCATTGTCACCATGGTGAATTGGAATTGCCTAACTTTCTTCATATTGCCAACGAAAGTTCTGTCGAACTCATTCTCATTAAAGGAGATGGATGAAAGAACTGCGTGTTTTCCTTGAGTGTCATGGCAAAAGCTTAATTTTAATTGAAGCCGTTCCAAATCTATATCTGAAATAATTTCAATTCTATGTAAAAAGGATTGAGTTTGGTTGGTGACACACATCCATATGTGAATATGTAAAGGATAGAACCTGTTGCTAACTTCAATAGGTCTTGAAACTTAAAAGAGGTCATGATCTGTAAAATTATAAGTTTTGTTGAAAAAAGTTTCATCTGACTTAGGTATGAGGTTTTGTTCGACTTAATTAAATTTATGCTTGGGGTTAGCATTTTCAGCAGCAGCTAAATGGGCAAAATGTAGAGAGAGTGAGTGATGGCGAAGAAAAGCCACGTCCAGTCAATGAAGAACCAGTCCCGGATCCCAGTATAGAAGAGGTTGGCTTAGCTATAAAAAAGCTTAAGAACAACAAGGCCGCCGGCTCTGCATGCAGAGCTTTTAAAAGGGGGGGGGGGGGAAGGGTTGGTTTGGTAGGGCGCATGCACCAAATCATCAACCAAGTTTGGGTGGAGGAAAGCATGCCCGATGACTGGACCATCAGATCCATATGTCCCATCTACAAGAAAGGCGATCCTATGTCTTGCATGAACTATCAAGGCATATCCTTGATCCTATCCAACGTACTGTGTGAACGTCTCAAACCTTCTGCAACACACTAATCGGCACGTACCAGTGTGGCTTCCGGCCCGGCAGATCAACTGTAGACCAAATCTTCACACTAAGGCAAATCCTGGAAAAGACCAACGAGTTTCAAGTCGAGACACATGACCTCTTTGTCGACTTTAAAGCCGCATATGACAGCAGTCATCGTCAGGAGCTTTTTGTGGCGATGCCGGAATTCGGGATCCCGTCGAAACTGATCTGACGTCAATCTTGTTCTTGAGCAGATAGTGCGCAGAGCAGGTATCAACATGGAAGGCACTATCTTCAACAGATCAATCCAAATGCTGGGGTGTGCGGACGATATAGACATCATCGGTCGATGCCGTGATAGAGGTTTTTACGGCTTTTGAAGAACAGGCAAAGCTAGTTGGCATGAATTGAATGCGGACAAAACCAAATACATGCTTTCAACAAACAAGGAAACATCTGTCCACCGGCTTGAACAAAACGTAACCGTTGAAAGCAAAAACTTCGAGGTGGTTAAGGAGTTCATCTACCTCAATGACATCTTAGTGGAGATCCGTCGAAGAATTACCCTAGGAAACCGCTGCTACTTCGGTTTGGCAAAACAAATGGGTTCAAAACTCCTAACTCGAAGGACAAAGTGCATGCTCTACAGAACCCTTACCCTGTCATTTCTACTATACGGCGCCGAGTGCTGGACGATAGGCAGGAAAGGAGAGTTAATACTGGGATCCTTTGAAAGAAAAATCCGTCGACGGATATTTGGTCCTGTGTGCGAGGAGGGCGAATGGAGGAGAAGATACAACCGCGAACTCTATGAGCTGTACCAGGATGTAGTCCGAAAAGCCAAGAAACGTCGACTACAGTGGCTTGGACACATCGACCGAACGGACAACAGCAGCTCCAGACAAGAGTATTTTTGAATCCCAGCCCCCAGGTTCGAGATGACAAGGAAGACCGAACCTCCGTTTAAAGACCAAGCCATAACGGATGCCAGAGCACTTGGTCTGGACAACTTGAAGCAGCGTGCCCTGGAGCGCAGAGGATGGAAAGCTGCAGTGTCTCTGGCAGAGACTCTTCCTGGGTCGGGAGACCGTTAAGAAGAAGAAGAATGCGTGGGGTCCAAGTTTGAATCTGAAGTTCCATTATATCGCATAGAACTTGGAGCTGAAAAACTGATGTGAATTTCAAAAACCCTTTTATCCACTTGAGTTTTGGTTTCAAGGTACATTATGTCCGCATTTAAAATAATTCTAAAAATTTGTATTGTCAATTCAAAAACCGTTTTATCCGTGTTATGAAGTTAAAAAGGAATTCATCGATTCACATACTGTTTGTAAGATAGAACTTAGCGCAAAATAAGTTGCTCTCTCCCTCTTTTTCTGTCACTTTTATAAGGGGATTCCCCAAAAATAGTTCTGATAAGTAAGGATTTCTGAAAGTTTTTCAGCTCCACTATAACTTCACTTGTATTAATTTCCAATTTATAATAAAATACTATGGGAAGCCCAAATGTTCCAATACGGGTTGACGATAATGGAAAAATAAGAAAAAGAAAAATAACCAGAGGTAACGGGAAATGCGAAAAGTCAAAAATAAATCGGAAAGTTTAACCGTGCTACGTGCTTAAAGTAAAAAGCAAAATTTGGTTAACAGATATCATCAAAAACAATTACCAAAAATGCCGCTTACAGCTCTGCAATGCATTGAAAAGTTATGATGCAATGAAATTTGCAAAGGCATTTTACAAACCACTTCAAAATTTTTTATATATCGCTGTTCTTTAATTCCTAAGTGCAGAGGACCTACATCGGGAAAAAAAACCCATAGTATATCCGAAATTCTAAGGACGAAATGGTCCACAATGCCTTTTGTGGAATTCTGGCCATAAAACGGAACAGGGTTATTGGTAGGCTTGCCATATTTTCGAACCGACTAACCGGGACACACCACAAAAAAAAAAAAAAAATGTTTAAAGTCAAACATTTTTTTGTATTTATTTTTTAATCTAGATTAGTGATTAGTAACTTATAGGATAGTAGGTATTTATTAGATTTAGTCATCATCCTGATCCATCGATTGCTGTTGCTGTGGATACTTTTCCTTGGAATGGACCTTTTCAAGAAATTTCTTGTTATTTTGTATCTTGTCATGAAAGTCGCTGCAACCAAGCCCTATGTTAATTTTGCAAAGAATCAGACTTCTCACAGTTGCTTCATGCATTTGACCTCTGTCATCTCTCCAAGTATTGTTCATGAGAGAGAAAACTCTCTCAACTGGAGCTGAAGTTCCTGGCAGACAGAAGATATACTCTAGAATGAGTTTGAGATTAGGAACAGGAACGTCATTTTCCTTGCAGTGGCAGAAGACTTTTGACCACATCTCTTCGCGTGTAAGCTTTGGCTCCGTATTATTCTGTTCAGTCAGAGTTTTCCAGACCTTCTTTGTAACGACAAGCTCATCAAATAGTTCATCTGTGTTCACAGCTTCTTTTCCCAGGCTCTCGTTTATTTTCTCAGCAGTCTTCTCTACATCTTTCCATTCAAAAGAGGTATGGTTTATCCATTGAAATTCATATGAACCTCCGAAACTATTTTCCCAAAGTTCTATGTATGACACGCACCTGTAAAAGAGACAATTATTATTTTTTGTTGCTACAAATAATAGGTACATACACTAAACACCCAGTATATATTTTTTTATTTTTTTTTTGTGAACAAAACTTACCTGTCGTAAAATTTTCTAAAATCTTCTTTTATTTTGGACAAGCTATCTTCAGTTTCACATTTTTCGGCAAGAGTTCTCAATAGTTTTTTTGCCCCATTAGGGATGAACTTGTTGTCCCTCCTTTCTTGAAGGATTGTTTTTAAATTTTGGAGGGCACTCGCAACATCAGTTGCACTAGATTTGTCCTTCTCCATTGAAAGCACAGCTTTATTGAATAGTGAAAGCTGGCCATGGACAAACCACATGTAGATTTCACCCCGCTCATCATCAAAAAAATTTTTGATTAGGACAGGACAAAGTTCGAGGGAAGAAAAGTACTCTTTCAATCCTTCGTACATTTGCAATATTCTCTCGATTGCTGGAAGTAAGGATAGAAACCGTGTGTTCCCATGTTGCAACAGTTTTCTGTATTCTATCCCTGCAAAATCACAAAACTCCTTGAGCTGAGTTACACGCACAGTGTAAATATGGAAGTATTTGTAAATTTTTACTACCAACGCTTCAATCTCAATTGGGAGAACATCCACAGAATTTTGAATAGTGTTGTGCACAATGTGAGCACCACAGCCAATACCAATGATGTTTCTTCCCAGTTCTTTTTGAAGCAATGCATAAACGTTATTTTGTCCTCTTCTAAGAACACCACCAAAGTTCGTGTTGCAATTATCTCCACAAAAAGCTACAACTTTACTTTCTAAATTATTTTTCTTTAGAATTGATATTAGATGATCTGTCAAGATAGCTGCTGTCTCCCCAGGAACTGATTTAAAGTCTAAGAGTTTGATCTGCACTCCGGATTCCGGTTGAAAATATCGAACTACCACAGGAACTAGTTTTACTTCCTTTTTATTAGAAGCATCCATGCTGACGGTCACAAAGTTTGTTTTCTTGAGATCTTTACGTACTTCGTCTTCAGCAAACGGGGCAATGACGCTAACAAGAATGGCTTCACTCTTAGTTTTTCCAAGACCAAATTTAGGTTCGAAGAACTTTGATATCAATTTAGAAGAACACGCATTTGAATTAAAACTAAGGTTATGATTTGCTGTATGATACGCAAAAGTTGCCTCCTTGGCTGCAAGCGCTAAATTCATGTCATTCGGGTTGGTAGACTTAAAATATGATGAAACCTTGAAAGAGCTAGCAGCTGCTGAAAGACTATTTTTATGTCTGTTCGACTTTAAGTGGTCTTTAATGTCCGACCGACCACCATGAGCAATAGAAAACTCTGCACTACAATGCCCACATCGAACCCTTTCACCTTGATCAGAGCTAGAACAAAGTTTCTTTAAGAAAGGATATTCCTTTTCGAGATCACTATTAAATTTACATGTACGTTTAGGCATATTGATTAATAAATCCAATCACTAACAAAAGAGTAAAGCGCGCACTAAAAACTAAATGAACAATTTTAGTAAGTGTAACTAGATTCAGAATTTAGATAACTCGAAAAGACACTGGTGAAAGAAAACAATACACAATCAGCACTGACTGTACTGAATACTGAAAAACAACGTAAGAATGAGCGAGTACTGCGAGTTCCGAGAAGGTAGGTACTACGAAAACCTAGGAGGCGAGGAATGCCGATAGAGTTCAAAACAATTCGGAAATAAAAAAATAAAAAAAAAATATTTATTAGCACATAATAACATGTTTGTTTTTAGTTGGCGAAAAGGAAAAATCTATGTAGAGCTAGACGCACGGTGAAGTTCCAGACTGTTTGGAATTTTTTGTACTTAAAAAAATTAAAAACCGGGACCAAATGCCAAACCGGCCGGGACGCCGGACAGCAGCCTCAAACCGGGACGTATGGCAAGCCTAGTTATTGGGGTTGTTCAGAGACATTTAGTAACTGCAACTGCTGCCTCATAAAAAATAGGAGGTAGCAGACTTTCCGCAAATAACTCTCTCAGAAAAAAGGCAGTCATCGAATTTAATTTATCTAAAAATTTAAAACACTCGAACTGCATTACTGTCGAAAAAGAGTAGCCAAACGCCAATACTAGTGACCCTTCCATTGTTAAAATGCACTGAATATATGTCGCACAGGACAGTCTCAAAGTCAAGCGCAGCTATTTCCGCTGCATTTTTAATAAAAATTTCAACATAAGTTTCAGAGCTGCATCAACTGACCTTTGCTCCAAATGCATAAAGCTTACTGAATGTATTAAACATAAAAAAAATAAAGCAAAAGCGAAATTTCATGGTTGAAAAAATGATTCATAAAAGAAGAGCAAGGACTTTCTTCAGCTTTTGGAAAGAGGAAATGGACGATCTTGTAACTATTTCGTTTGACTGTCAGAAAAATATGTAGGTATGGCTTATTATTCTCGGCAAATCTATTTATACAACTTTGGGGTTGTTATGCGAAGCCCAAAAGCCTCTATGAATAAGGAAAATGTTTTTTTTTTATTACATGGACGGAAAATCAATTTCCAAAAGGCTCTAATCAGATTGCTTTCGCTGTTATTAACCATTTCTGCAGCCTAAATTTGGTCCAACTTCAGTTTTTAAGGATATTGAAGAAACGAACAATTCAGGACAGTTAATGGAAGCAATAAACGACCCTATCTGTGAAACTTCAGAAAAGTAAATCGTTTAGCAAATATAAATTACCCAAAACTTTCTAAAGTGGGTATAATAGCTTTTGATTCTAACCGACACATATGTATCTGCATTTCAAACCGGTGAAGGAGTTGAAGAGATTGTCATAAAAAATCTTTCATAAAAAACACTCCCATGTAGTGGGTGTGGAAAGATTAATGTTCCGAAAAGAAGGCCTTAACCACTTGTGCACCCTGTATCGAGCCACACAAAGTTAGCTGTTAAATAAACTCACAGTACATATTTTCAGGTTTGCAGCTTTTTCTTCGTGCATTCTAGTTCTTTCCGCAGCCAATTCCACTCAATGAAATAACTTTTGTCAACTGTCTGCAGGTGCGATTCTTCAATATTTATTTTTATGACAAGGGAATGTGGCTTTGTTTCTCATTGGTTAGTCAACGGGCTCGAGGAGGAGAACAGGCACAACTTTGCCATATCTAGGTCCTTATGAACCAATTATAATACTCTTCATTGGGAAACACCCGATATCATGGCCCACCTCCTCCTCATGGTCAACCAATATAGCCAGCCAGAGTCCTTAAAAACCTAAAGAAATTGAAGAGACATCAGAAAAATCTTGAAAATCTTGGAAGTAGTGGATTGCACAAGTGATCTGATGCTAAAATGCCAAAGGCTCGGGTAGGGGAAGATCACGACAGCATCCATGGGATAAAATTGCATTGTATGGCTTTTCAGAAGAATGTGGTCAGTGATTGCGCTTGCCATCACTATAGACAGAGATGACCGGCTTTTATAATTGTGTATCCACACCTAAATTTTTGATACAGGTGATCGATGTCTCCTAGGTTTCATTGGGATCTTTCATTCCACTCGTTCAAAGTGATAGTTAATTCAACCGATGTAGAGTGTTTTTTAGAGGTGTAGAACTTCGGATTGAAATAAAACACAAGAAATTCCTTTTAATGTTCATCGATTTGGCTTTATTGGAAGGATAATTTTATACCATTAATGTGGCCGCCGCAGTTGGTTCGAATAAGGACAAGTCTAGAGATCCAATTTTCAACCACTTTTTCAAGCATTTGGGGCTGTATGTCGGCAATAATGCCACGAATGTTGGCTTTCAAGTCCCCTAACATTTCTGGTTTGTTGGTGTAGGCGAGCGACTTCACATATCCTCAAACATGGGTGTCAAATCACACGATCTTGGTGGCCAATTGACAGGTCCATTCCGCGAAATTATGCGCTCATCGAATGTTTCCTTCAATAAATCGATTGTGACGTGCGCTGTGTCTTGTTGGAACCACATCTCATCTTCATTCATGCCATGCCATCCCATCGGGAACAAAATAGTCGGTTATCATGGCTCTATACCGGTCTCCATTAACGGTAACTGACTCCCCAGCATCATTTCGGAAGAAGTATGGCCGAATGACTCCACCAGCCCATAGAGCACACCAAACAGTCAGGTTTTGTGGATGTAATGGCGTTTCAAGGGTCTCATGGGGATTCTCTTCACCCCAAATGCGGCAATTTTGTTTATTGACGAAGCCATTTAACCCAAAATGAGCCTCATCACTGAGCAAAATTTGGTGGTTAGCTTCGCGAACTGAACCATTATTTTCGAAATAAATTTGCACGATTTGCAAGCGTTGTTCATTTGTCAACCTGTTCATGATGAAATGGCAAACCAAACTGAACGTAAATGACATTAGAGTTGCCAGATTTCACCACAAAATTTCAGTTTTATCTCTATTCGAAAAACTAACCTCTAAAAAAAACACCCTTTACCTTTCCTTGGTAGTTGGCTGGCTAAACTCTGGGCGACTTACAGGTTGGGAGTCAGTTCGACTAATTTTTAGCGATTTCGATTATTTACTATCTCACACATCTGATGGACTAATCAGTTGGTGTGTTATTTGGTGTCCTAGAGCTTACACTCTCAGGAAATATCTGACTAAGCTACAACATCCTACATTACAATAGCAATGAGAAGGAATATAGAAGTTCTGCTCTGTTTTCCTCCTTTGCTCTTAAGTGTTCTAAGTTAAGTCAGAAAAACTGATTATCGCATGTGTCCAGCTAAGTTCATTAAGTTCACATCGAATTGAAACCTGGACATAGGGGTGCAGCACTATATACATTTTTTAAGGGGCTGCTTTCGAGTACTGCTTCCTGACTGCTTGGAATGGAACAGGGATTGGTCGACTTTAGATGGAGTAGTACCTTTCGCTGGCTAGGCAGGTCACTCAGTCTAGTATACGACAAGCAGCACTAAAAGCTCTTAACTCCTTCAAGTTCAACTCTACTTGCTTCGAACTTTCTATTAGTCCTAAACTTCCCAGAGCAGAGTGACTCTCTACTGAGTGCCAGGACACGAAGGAATTCTTGGTAATGAAGCAGTTTAGGCTCTGCATCCTCTTTTATTGGCCCAGAGCCCGTCCGGCTACCCACCAAATCAGAACTCTCCTCCCTGAGCAGACGTGACACCAAGACCATAACTGACTTCCTTAGTGATTACTGCGCCTTGAACCATCATCTTATGCGAAAATGGGGAAAAGTTCTACAGTCCTATGTAGACTCTGCCTACCAGAAACGGTAGAACACATCCATTGCCCTACTTAATGGAGCCGCTTGATGTTTGAAGAAATGACTCACCGAACATCAGGACATTGTCCAATCATCGGCCTCAACAATCTTAACGTTCTGGAGCCGGAGCCTACTCTAGTGATTATCGTCATTTCTACAAACGATCATTTTTAAAAAGTTGTGGAGGAGGCCATCAGTAATCTGAACTGGGTCCTCGGACAGGCAGCGGGTCTATTAGCTAGAAGCCTTTGTTGGGCCAATGCAGGAGAAGAACTCAATGAGCTGTACCAAGATGTTGATGTAGTCCGAAAAGCCAAAAACCGTCGACTACACTGGCTTGGGCACATTGAGCGAATGGACAACAATGATTTTCAAATCCCAGCTCCCAGCTCCCAGTTTCGAGACGACTTGGAAGTGAAGACCGAACCTCCGCTTTAAAGAGCAAGTCATCGCGGATGCCAGAGCACTTGGTCTGGACAACTGGTGGCAGCGTGCCCGGGATCGCAGAGGATGGAAGGTAGCCGTGCCTCAGGCAGAGACCCTCCCTCCGCTGGTCGGGAGCCGGAAATTTAAATAAGTGGTAATTATATTTTGTGGAATGCCAGCTCAGAAGCCTTCCAGATGCCAAAGACGGCCTCACTATCGCCAGAATGATTCTGTGGTTGGGACCCCAGTTTTAACCCAATGTCAAATGTCCCAACCATGTCAAATTTTATGTCGATAGATATGGCGTATGACACTCAATGAGAGGAGAACAAAAGGCAAATATTTTCTGCATTCAGCTGTAATGACCTACAGCCCCTAGCGGCCTCAAAACGAATTGCTCATCTAATAATTATTAATTTCCTTTTCCTATCAACGCGAAAAGTTTAAAACCAATTTGACTAATGGAACACGAAGCTATCGAGTTTCACAAAATAATCCAGAAATGCCAATATAAGGGCCAGCGGCTTTTATAATCAAAAAAGTTTCATAACTCTTCGATTAGCGGTTTGGGCTGTGCGTTCCAAACTCAGTCTCCAGTGCCTAAGTGCGACTCATCTTCTGTTTAAAATCCCCCCCCCCCCCCCCAACATTGTTCAATTAATATCTCCACTTGTTTTTTGTGAAACTTAAATTCCGGCATATTTGGAAAATTTTCAATGATTTCCTCTGCACAAAGTCGCAAAAAATAAAAACAACAACAATAACAAATAAATCAACTTCCTTTGTCTATAAATGGCCTGAAGCTAGGCCAGATGAAATAATTTATTCCTCCATGAACTTATCATGACTCTTTCCTGGAAATTATTATAGTCCCACTTCAGCCCTTTCGCTCTCGTTGTTCCTTTATACTACTCTACGTGCCTCTGCATTTTTTCCTTATTTACAGTAATTTTTTTTCCCCTTTGTATTTAAAAATGTTGATCCTCTCTTTACTGTGTAATTTTGTACAACCAATTTATATAGGGTAAGTCATGTGTATTGTAATTTCAAAGTCAAATGGTATTGTAGGCGGCGGCATCGGCATTGGCATCGGCAGGAGGTTATAATCCTCTCAATTTTCAGAAATAACAGTACGACAATTTAAGTTGGCTTTGCTGCTTGTTTTGTGTTCTTAGTTATGAATCCTTCCAAAGAAAAGAGGATTCTTTGGGATGAAATTTTAAATTTCTTAAAATGTTTCCGACAATAATAGGGTATCCTACTTTAGGACTTTGTCGAGATTATTGACAATTCTATATCTTTTTCCCTCCCTCTGTCTGGATGTTAATGCGCCCGCTTATGCGGCATACTGGCATACATCATACGGATGACTGCATATGTGTGAAAAACCAAAAAAAAAAAAATAAATTCCTGATAATAATTCACAAACGTAAGGTGGACTGGGTCGGGGCGGGTGCGACGAATGACAGTCGTAGACAAAAGGACCCCCTTTATTCCGGGCATAATCTTCACACAGCTAGTGTATTCGGTATTCCATTCTAGGGCAGTAAGCAAGCAGCACACAAGTAAAAAGTGAATATTTCATTTTAATAGCATTTGCTTTGTGATGTCAGAGAGTCTCTACAAAACACACAAAAAAAAAAAACAAAAAAAAAGGACTACGAACACTGCGTAAATATGTATCTCATATTCTTTAGGACGAACGTTACTCGGATTATTGTTCAACTGGTGCATGCAAGATAAAGTGTTAGGGCATCTCGTAATGTTTGCCAAAAAAAAAAAACGAAACGCTATTCTTCCCTTTTCTTAGCTGTTTTAATGATGCGCGCGAGGGCGAGGATCTTGGCGTCAACAGCAATGGCAGTTAGGCCAAAACAAAGCAGCTTCTGTACGTTGGCGTTGGCGTTAGCTTTGGACTTGTACTTGTACCACCACCTGACCGACGACCACCATTACCATTACCATCACCACTTAGTGGTTCAAGTAACATACACACGCTCGTAGTAATCATTCCGTGAACGGACGGAGTGAGCACAATTTGGATGTAACCGAACCCATAAATATTTTTTTGAATGTTTCATGGTATGTGAGATGGAAAATATTTATGTACCGATGCGGTTTAGCAGCTATTACGAGGCTGTTGAGAGATCGGGGTTTTTCAGGGGATAAAAATGAAGAGTGGGATGCTTAGGAATCATTGTGGCTATAAATCTTTTCTGTTTGAGCCTAAATTCATTCGCGTGAACATAGGACATTGCGATGTGATAATAATAAACAGGATACTAATGCATATGGAAATATCTTTAATGGATCTGTATAATCAAATCGTTTGTAGAGAAGTTTACGATGGTGAGTCAGTGCTTGGAAATAGACTGTGGATTCTGATGGTATGACTCGGTGAGATGGGAAATTTGGACTGTAAAAAAAAGAGAACAAATCATCGAAGGACGCTGCATCAGGTTTATACGCGAGTCATGTGCAGTAAAAAGTAAATATGAGACCTAAGGTTAGGTTAGGTTTGCTTGAAGTGGTAGTCGGATAGAGTTCCGACGCACTTAGACCTATGTAAGGTTTCAATTCATTATCCAACAGCAAACGCCGGGGGATGAGTGGCTAACTATACTCGTTAGTTTGCCGACTTCAGGTACCAGGCGACCACTGATTTTACTTCCAGCTTTTCTGCGGTTATACCATGTGCGAACGATATATCCCGGTTACTAGTGGGTTCAAATTTGACAACCAAAACGGAAAAAATACAATAGCATCATCAACTAGGCATGTCAACGACGGACACCCACCAGAGTCTACACAAATAGATGCTGAGATGAGAAGTTTAGATGAGAATGCGTGCTGTTCTAAGCGACTCTATCTTAGGAACAAGCACCCTGTGCATGTTGTCCGACGAGCTCATAGACGACACGGACAAAGACAACACCTCAGACAATGCGGGTCAGAGAGATCAAATTTACTCCATCCGAGTGGCGTCGGTTTAAACAGGCGCAAAAAGACTCTTCAGCTACTTCGCAACCAAGATAGTTTGCCGGATGCTTTACCTTACATTTTATGCAGGTTGGTAAATCCTGTCTTTTAAGATCGCAATCTATAGACAAATTTTTCCCGGCGCCTTTTAAGGCAACACGGTTCTTTTTGACAATATGCGTTTGTGTGATTATACCCTTGACAATGCTTGTATTGACGGATGAGTCTAGTCGTCTTACGCATCGGGATTCTTTATACCCTATCCTAAGTGTATATTAATTTTGACACATAGTTTGTAACACCCCTTAATATTGGTCGTAGACCCATAAAAGTATATAAATTTATGATCAGGATCAAATCCTAAGACTATCTAGCAATGTCCGTCCGTCCGTCCGTCCGTCCGTACGCAATTTTTAAGCCTTCAAAATTAAGCTAGGAAGCTGAAATTTGGACCACATATTCCCTAGGTCTCCGAAATGGTTAAGTGTAAACATTTTTTGAATACGCCCACTGTCACGCCCACAATTTAGAAAAAACCGTTTTAAAGCTGAAGTTAGAGGACAGAGTGTTACATCCTTCACAAGAAATGTAGGCACTGCCCCCCTTTCTAAGTTTGTCATATAAAGTTTTTTTGCCACGCCTACTTTTTGCGGGCGTTTTTTTTACTAAACTGCTGTTTTCTTCGAAAATTTTCATAGATAGCGAAAAAAAATGTTTAACAATATATTTACCCAATATTTTTCCAACATATCGCCCATACAAGGTTTTTGGCCAGGCCTACTTTTTGGGGGCGTTTTTTCAAAAAACATTTTTTGTAAATAATAGAATGAAATTAAATGCTATCCATCATCTTCTTAATGCTTTTTTCTTTGGGGCATATAGGGTTTGGATAGGATATGGATAGCCTTTCCTTATGTTTTAATTAGATTTTAAGGTTTTGAAAAACGTCGTCTTTGCAGCACTAAGAATGAACTTCTCTGGCCACTACTTGGTGTGGCCTTTCTGACTTATTTTGGTAAGTATATTCAAAGATGTTACTTTGAATGTGGGCTTTAAGATTTCCTTAAGAAATTTATAGAGCTTGCCGTAGTCTGTTAAAGGTAAACTTTATCTTTTAGATTTTTTTCTTTGGTCTTCTTTGCATTTTCATTGCTTAAAGACTTTTTTACGATTTTCTTTAACCGCTACAATTTCTGGTGAGAAACCGGCCTTCCTTTTTTTGTCTGGTTTCCGCTTAGTCGAATCAGTTTCGCCGAATCACTTCATCTGTGAAGTAGTCGCGGCGATGTGGACTTAGCGTTTTACTTTCAGAGTGCTTTTGTGTCAATGATTCTTTTAGTGCCTTATTCTCGACTTTAAGCTGGTCTAACTCGGTTTTCAGCTCATTGTAGAGCAGTTCGATTTTATTAAGCTTTGTAAGGAGGTCATTATTTTCCTCCTCGAAGCTTTTACTTGTCGTTGAGTCCCGGGGGTACACGCGGAAAGTCTTTCAGCGTCGTAGGATTCTTTTTGATATTAATTGTGGCATAGATCCCAATGGTGGTGATCTGGATACCCTTTTGCTAGCTGCTTTGGTCAAACGATTGCAATAAATGGCCCTCCCCAGAATCCGTAGAGCCTGCCTCCAACGAGTGTGGATTTTTGGGGTACACCATACCCATTTGATTCCTAGGAAGGATCCTGAGTGTGTGCAGAATTACTGAGTGGCCGGCTTCATTTTTGGTCCATTGAGAAGTTGCTTTGACGCGAGTGGCCGTGCTAGCAGCTGTGTGCCCGCTAAAAACATTAAGGGGTGTTAAATAGAACATAATGTCCACTGCAGCTGAGGCAGTGGTGCGAAGGGCTCCTTGGACCTTGATTAGTTTGTCGCGATTAATCGTTTTCTCTAAGGCAGTCCACCAGACAATCGTTCCATACGTTAGTATCGGTCCCTAATTATTAGTCCCTAATTATTACCAATGTTGGATATGCAGCTAAGCTTCCTATCTTAGATGAGACGTAAGTTTCATTAGAGAAGATTAAGCTTGTACCCCTGATTGAACGGAGATCGACGTGTTGGTCGACGGTTTTGTGGGGATTGACGCCTAGACCACAACTATGAGCCCATCTCGTTAGCTTGGTAAGAGAGTTTTGTAGAAGTTCTGTAAAGGTATGTAGGTGTTTGCTTAAAACGGCAAAAGCAACGTCATCTGCATATTCGATCCCTCTGCAGCCCTTCCTTCCAGGCTAGCAAGCAGTTTGTTTACCAGTAGATTCCCAAGAAGTGGGTATACGACTCCTCCTTGTGGGTTTCCCCTGTGGACAGACCTTCTGACGGAGGTCATACTCAGCTTTGAGTTAATAATTCTACTGGTTTGTAGTTGGTGAACGAACTTCGCTAAGTGAGCCTTCTACCTTCAGAGCCGACAGTGCAGTTGAAATCGCAGATGTGTTGGTATTGTCAAAAGCGCCTTCTATATCGAGGCTGCCATTGTGTACTCCTTGTGGGGAAGGGAATATTTAAACGATGTACTAGCGTGTGTAGGTCTGTTTCAACAGATCTGCCCAAATCCATCTATTCTGTTCGTCTACGGAGGTCTGCGGAGGAGGTCGGATTGTGGAAGCTCCAACATTCATTGAACTTACAAGCGCCTCTTGTGGCTCTACTTCAGACTCACTCGGTAAACTGAGCATGACTAAGGTTGCTACTCTACTGCACAGCTGTTGACGGTATGACCCAAGATATTTTTACGGCTCCTGGAGCGGTTGGCTCTGTGTTAAACCTTAGTAAGGGGCAGCGGAAGAGGAGAAGGACACAATTGAGTGAAGGCTCAAGCATTCCGGTCGGCACTCCGGTAGCATCTATGAAGCGGAATAAGTCGGTGGAAGTCTCACTAACGGAAGCAAACCTGAGCCTTTCATCGGTTAATGAATCCTCTTCTTCTGATCCGAAAAGCAAGAATCGATCCAAGCTCGTTAAGAGTTATAACCCTTCTTAAGCTCTTTTGCTTGCAAATTAAGCAGCAAGGTTAGTAGTACTGACGGACTGAAATTGGAAGTCGTGGCCTCATCCACGATTAAAAGGAAACGCAACTATTGTTGGTGCTGTAACCAATACAGGATGTAATGCCAGTGGACAAAGCTTTGTCGACTCGGATGTCTCCGATGGTATAAGTGCTAAGGCGCAAACCGTGCTTTGCAAACCATAAGAAAACGTATATCTGTTTTCTCGGGTCAATCGCTTATTTATTTTTATAATTATTTCTGTCAAGTAACGGGTGATCCAAGTAGACTTTTTAATACTTTTTTCAATAGCCTTTTTTGACAGATCACGTGTGAGTCGTGTCATGCTGTAATGTTATTTTTGTTTAGTATTGTTTGGCATTTCATAATGGAAAGACTTACGCGTGAACAACGTTTACAAATTGTTCAACTTTATTATGAAAATTCACGTTCTGTGAGGAATGTGTTTCGTGCACTTCGCTCAACTTATGGTCAACATAATCGGCCTACTGAGCGTACTATTCGCAACACCATCACCCATTTTGAGACCCAGCATTCATTATTGGATAATATTCGACCGAATAGACCACGTCCAGCACGCTGTGAAGAAAATATAGCGGCCGTAGCTGAGAGTGTACACGCAGACCGTAGAGAGTCGATTCGGCGCCGTTCGCAGCAACTCGGACTGACGTATGGAACGACTTGGCGCATTTTACGTCAAGATCTTAAATTGAAAGCGCACAAAATACAGCTTGTGCAACAACTGAAGCCGCTCGACCTTCCCAAGCGACATCGCTTCGGCTCTTGAAAAGTTCCAAGAAGATCCGACGTTTTCGAGGCAAATTTTGTTTAGCGATGAGGCCCATTTCTGGCTCAATTGCCGCATTTGGGACGAAGAGCAACCTGAAGAGATTGAAGAACTGCCACTTCATCCAGAAAAAACAACAACGGTTTGGTGTGGTTTGTGGGCCGGTGGAATCATCGGTCCATATTTCTTTAAAAATTATGCCGGTGCGAACGTAACCGTCAATGGCGACCGTTATCGTGCCATGATAACCGACTATTTGATGCCTGAAATTGAAGCTCGTGATCTCGGCGACTTCCCGCACATCGCATCAATCAATGGACTTATTGAGAGAACATTTCGGTGAGCACATAATTTCACGTTTTGGGCCGGTCGATTGGCCACCAAGATCGTGTGATATCACATCGTTAGACTTTTTCCTGTGGGGATATGTAAAGTCAAAAGCTTATGCCGACAAACCCGCTTCGATTCAGGCCTTGGAGGAAAACATCACGCGTGTTATGCGCCAGTTACCAGTCGAAATGCTCGAACGAGTGATCGAAAATTGGACTCAACGGATGGACCATTTGCGACGTAGAAACGGCCAACATTTGATAGACATAATCTTCAAAAAATAAATGCCAAAGAATGTTCTTTCAAATGATAATAAACATTCTCCATTATATTTGAATTTTCTGTGTTTTTTTTTTCTTTAAAAAAGTAGGGAACCTCGAAATGGATCACCCTTTAGTATGGTTACTTCAACTTACTACAAAAAGGTTTTTTTACTTTTTCATAACTTGAGCATTTGCTGAGAGAATTTGAGAGAATTTATCCCCACTGCTCGAAATTTAGGAAGTAGCTTAAAGTATAGAAAAATACCTATTATTTGAATAAATATAACGTATACAAACCGTAAACCGAAAGTACAGTATTGTGCAAAAGACATGGGGGGAAATGAGACCTCACTTAATCAAGCAAAAAATGTTAAAAGTGTTGTGTGATTTTATAAGCCCAGAAAAAAGTTATGATGCTTTAAGTAAAAACTAAAAAACTACGTTTTTCAGCTTTTCATTTCAAATGTTTTTTTCTTCCCCCTCAAAAGTCAATTGCAGAAATTTTTGGCAAATTTAATAAAGGTAGAACTCCATTTATTGTTAACAGAATATGTGCTTTACGTAGATAGAGTTGTGACATTGTGGCAGCAGCACTTACAGGTCACGTTAGTAATGGTCTCAAAATGTCGGATAAATAAGTTGGGATGCCAACCGACCTATGCAATAGGGGATTCATGATACAAATAAACTTTACAAATATGTATTTTGTCGGCTTTCTTATCTATTTGGACAGAAGGTATGTTGAATCAACCTCAATTTTTATCATTCGTTCGATGGCCATTCGTTCTTAATTGCAGTAACTTATTATTTTTAAAGAATTAAAGCTAGCAATGCCTTCTACCTCTAACATAACACCCGTTTGTGACATCATAAATCTAAATCTCAGCACGAGATGAGAGCGAGACACAAAATAATAAATTTGATTGAGATAATCATTGAATTTGTCTCGCCGTGGGAGTCACAATGATAATTGTGACATTTCTCCGTCTGATTGTGAGTCATTACAGGGCCGGCCGTATTGGAGTACACTCTTCCAGGAAGAGTGGCCAAGGTGAAATTTGCTGAACCTGATGATTGCAATAAATAATATCTCCGAAGACATCACACCCAGAAAACAAACGGCGAACCGACGAACAGCTCCATCAATTCCATTCTGTTGCTACTGCCCTCTGTCCCCGGCCACTGCTACTGCTGCTTCCCATTGAAGGTTAATCACTGTTCGGGACACTCTGATTGTGATGCGCTCAAACAGACAAAGGGCCCCTTTTTGTGTGTTAATTTATTCGCTGCCTTTGTAAGTTCACAGTGAATTAGGACGTTTTTGGTTTTTTATTTTTTTTTATTTTGTTTTCCGCTAGGACAACAATTGAGATATGTAAGAGAACCCAGCAATGGAATTCTAAATTCCGAAACCGTAATCAGTTATTTTGGTTTATTTATTCGACGCAAGGGACAAATGCGCTAGTGTGGGAAAGAGTTTGGCTTTTGCTTCTGCTAAACGGGGAGTGGGTGGGTGATTTAATTGTTTTAGTTTTTTTTTTACTTTTTTTTTTTACTTGATCCGGGGTCAGAGGATTGTCTAGGGAATCAGAAATAAAATTTACATTCATTAAATAAGGAAAGGACGAAACAGATTTTATTATATTCGTTTTGTAACTGTTTTTTTTCGTCGTTCTCCTATACATGGAAATAAATTGCGCTTGGACGAGTTGAGAAAATGGGTTATCCTTGACGATTTTTTTTTTAAATTTGTCTTCAAGATTAATCGGCTTGCAGCTTTAAGCGGCTGTCAAGATTTTCATGTTTGTATATTCGAAAGGTGTTAGGTATGGGTAGATGGGTCACACGTGTGCGCAAAGTAAGTACACGTGTTTGGCTTACATGCAGCGTTGCCAATTATATTATAGGAATTAAATGGAAACAACCAGAAAGGTGTCGATTTGGCAAATGGAGTTTAAAGTCTTTTTCTTAACCGAGAATCAAGAAGGAGCATAACTTATGAATTCTTTCGAATTTTAAGTATATTCAAAGCATCGAGTTGATAGTGACAATCGGGTCGTTCTATGGTAAACCTATCTCTCGGTTTAAAAAAAAAAATATGCACACAGTGAGAAAGGGGCCTAACCTCACTGGCGTTTGAAGGAGCGGGATAGCAAAAGTTAAGTTGAGGGATCCGGCCACGTTAATGTTTGTGAACACGGTTTGACAAAGTCGAGTGACGCTAAGTTTAGTAGAGATTAAGTGAAAAAATAGGTTGACCAAGTACCACTTACGTGGTAAGTTTTAGATTCAGAAAAGAAACTAGATTGGATGTCGTACTTTGGGTGGAATTTTCTTGACTGAAGTCAGAGCATTGACACGCAAACATAATTCCTGGTGAATTACGCCATGAGCGGACTCTGGAGGAGGGAATAAACTGCTTAAAGGTATAGTAGGGAGAGGCAGCCTTGTGGAACACCAGAGGTGGCCAAGTCAAATTTCATGTATAGAAGACACCCATTTACATAATAATATGGGTCCAAAGGCGTGAGCGGAACATTATCAAAGACTTAACCAAAATCGTTTGCATTTATATCGACTTCATTGCAATTCTCTAAGCATGAGAAGGAGAAGGACAAACATTTCACAAAGTTAGTAGTTGTTACGGAGCAGTGGATTACCTGTAAGAAAAAAAAAAATATTGGCATTGCGCACAGCTGATCATGTATTCTATTGACCTACATTTACCAACCGTATATGCATGCCCCATCTCCTGCCTCCACACCCATCCCGAGTGCCTATAAAGAAAAGTGAAAAGAAAGAAATAAAGAAAAACAAATGTAAACAAATTTTCGCTGGAGATTGTAAGCCGAAATCTGTATGTAATACATGATTCCGGCTTGAAAAATCCAACAAAACAAACGAACACTCACATTACAGGACTTAACTGACTACGACGACAGAACGTGACGACCGACTTTTAGCGGCAGGATTTAAGTGATCGTAACTGGGGGGTTGTCGAGGGGCTATCACTCATAACATCGGCCAGAGTGATAGCTATGGTTGTGTCGAAAGACATAAGGGTGGGCTGGCTAACCCTTGCCAATAACATCTGGCATGTCTAAGGTTCATAACGGGCCGGTATCTAAGACTGATATAGGGAAAGATCATTTCGTATAGGGTAAGATAGATTTTGGGTAGAATTAAGATAGAGTAGGTGTAGTTAGGGACTAGCTCTACCTTTTAGTTTAGTTTACAGTAAGCTTAGGTTAGTTAGGTTAGTTTCGCGATGTCTTTCCCTTCTCTTTCTTGGGTATTGGCCTAAGTCCGTGGACAATTTTCATTTCAAAGCATTTACTTCCTCTTCTCTTTTTTTTCACTTTCCTATCTTTTTAGTCCGTCCGAGGTCTACGTAGAGTAACTTTCTTCTCTATTGCTTAGAATTCTTTTTACAATCACTTCTTGGCATGGATAAAACTTTGTTGACAGGTGGTATAAAGTGAGGGGACAAGAAACACCCCCGTCCGACGAGCTGAGCCGAGCAACCACAAGCATGCCGCGTTCCCCTCACCTATACCGAAGTTGCCTCTGTGGCTCGACCCTGGATCACAACATAGTAGTTGACCTACCTTTTAGGTACCTCTATTGGCAATGTTACACTCAAAGCTTAAAGATTTGAACAATACTACTCTCGAATTTGGCTATTTGACATAGTTAAGTAACAGGGGGGGTAGTTAGTTTAGTATTTACATTCTTTGATCCCTCCTTGTGTCTTCCAAGCCAGAAACAGAATGAGAAAAATTGAGGGAACAGATAGGTCTTAATTTATATGCCGGATAGACCATTCGGATCCTACACAGAAGTGAGGCAGGTAGAGGTGCAACGGAGTTCACGAGTAAGGAGTAATCATCCGATTTATCTTTATATTTAGGGAATTGAAAAAAGGACACATGCAATATTTTTCCCAGTTTTAGGTAACGTTGATGAAAAGAGTTAAGATGAAGAAAAACATATCATGTCTGGCAACATTGGCCAGGGTGATAGCCATGTATGTGTCGGAAGACATAAGGGTGGGCTGGCTAACCCTTGCCAACAACATCTGGCATGTCTAAGGTTCATAACGAACTGGTATCTAAGAAAGATATAGGGAAAGCACATTTCGTTTAGGGTAAGACAGTTTTAGGATAGAATTAAGTTAGATTAGGTATAGCTAGGTGTTAGCTTAGGTTAGCGTCATGATGTCTTTCCCTCCTCATTTCTTGCGTATTGGCCTAAGTCCGTGGGAATTTTTCATTTTCAACCCTTTTACTTGCTCTTCTCTCTTCCACTTTTCTATCTGATTTTTTTTTCTCCTCTATTGTTTATTTTTTTTCTAACTATTTGGCATGGATAAAACTTTGTTGAGCAGGTGGTACATAGTGAGGGGACGAGAAACACCCCCGTCCGAAGAGCTGAAGATCTGAGTCGAGCAACCGCAAGCATGCCGCGCTTCCTTCATCAATACCAAAGTTGCCCCGGTGGCTCGACCGCGTTTCTCAACAATAATAGCCATGTAGTTTGCAACTACACATACTTGGCTAAGACGGAAAAGGCATTCTTTAGTCGGACGGAAATTTCGAGCTATGAAGATTGATTAATCATCTGATGGCGACCATTGCATTGGCCGAACATAGGTCCATGATTTTGACAAAGGCGTCGATAGCAAGTTGATATGATGTGATATAGGAGCCTGGAAGTGCATTTCATTTTTATTGTAACAAAGTCGAGTTAAAAAAGAAAGCAACTCAAGGAAAGGCAGAACCATTGTGGGTGGCCGTAGCTACAGGACGCCCCAACATGACCATACCAAAACGGGTTGGATCATCATGACGGAAAACATTTAAAGTGGAAGGGAATATTACTCCCGATTCGTTAAGTTGGTCATCCTTACACTGGAAGAAACGAAAAAGCCATCTTAAGGGTGGTCCAAGGAAAACGCACGACGTTAATTGTAAATAAAAAAAAAACAAAAGTTTTCAGGGAATTATCTGAAAACAATTTGTATAATAGAAGGATCTGTGACAATTATGTGTGAAACAAAAAATATCGGTAAAATGCTCGCTACTGCTTCGGTTGGATACCTCTATCCGATGGTTCATATTTACAATGTTCTTGGCTTATTGATGTACACTTTTGATTCTAAATATCCCCAAAGAAAGAAGTCCAACGGTGTCAAATCACATGATAGTGGCGGCCAATTACCATCACAACGACGTGAGATAATATGGCCATTGAATTTCTTGCGCAAACAAGCCATTGTTTCGTTGGCAAGTGGCACCTTCCTGTTGGAAGCATATATCGTCAAGGTCCATATCCTCAATTTGTGGCTAAAGAAAGTCCGTTATCTTCTCGCGATAGCAATCACCATTCACGGTAATCGCTTGGCCGTCCTCATTTTCGAAGAAGTACGGCCCGATGCCCATAAACCGCTCCAAACAGTTACTCTTTTTAGATGCACACGTTTTTTCACATTTCCTACAGACCCAGTTTGGTCGACTATGCTGAGCAAAAAAGTGCACGAAATGTATTTCGATTTGAATTCGCATTTTTGTAAAAGGCTTCACCAATCTGAACGCGCTGCTTAATTGTGTATCTCTCCATGGTTTGAATTTGTCAAACACTGAAACAAAAAAATGTCAAATTAAATTGGCCACAATACGTTACTGTACTTTAGTATAATATAAGGTGGTTAAGGTGTGACCCACAATCAAAGTCCTGTATTATGGTTGGATGGAGATCACGTCGCATGTTTTAGTTTTACCCTCAGTAGCAAACCTGATCACATTTGTTATAAAGAAAACAAGAAAGTGACGTACCTATGTTATTATATATCAGATCTGGAAGGTTGGAAATAATTACGGCTTTAGTGTGTAGTGAAATTTTAGAGTTAAGAGCAAATAATAGAGTAATAAATACTTAACTTGGGAGAAGCTACATTAAAATTTGGGGAACCCCATAGGGAGGTGTATTTCTTCTATTCTCTGAAATGTTGTCCTCATTGAACTGTCAAAGACCGATTTTCATCTTTATAGTTATTGTGTGAGTGACCGCCACTTAGAGGGACTCTAATCAGAAAAAAACTGCGCGAGTTGCATATTATAATATCTGATGATATCTCTGCAATAAGAACCTTTCTCACAGTGGTGGCGTAATGAATCACGCTTAACCTACTTCTAGTCGACATCATGGCTTTATAACAAAATCCACAGAACTTCACTTTAATCCGCGTTGCAAACATTCGTGTGTCATGTAAAGTTGTATAGATGCTGTCGTCGTTTCGGATGAATAAAGCATATCCCTCTTATCTAACTTCACAAACTATTGCATGGTCTATTGCCTACGATAGACCAAGACCATCCAAGAGAATTCTCAATCTTAAGAAGGTAATAAAGGGTGATCCATTCCGAGGTTCCCTACTTTTTTAAAGAAAAAAAAACACAGAAAATTCAAATTTAATGGAGAATGTTTATTATCATTTGAAAGAACATTCTTTGGCATTTATTTTTTGAAGATTATGTCTATCAAATGTTGGCCGTTGCTACGTCGCAGATGGTCCATCCGTTGAGTCCAATTTTCGATCACTCGTTCGAGCATTTCGACTGGTAACTGGCGAATGACACGCGTGATGTTTTCCTCAAAGGCCTGAATCGAAGCGGGTTTGTCGGCATAAGCTTTTGACTTTACATATCCCCACAGGAAAAAGTCTAACGGTGTGATATCACACGATCTTGGTGGCCAATCGACCGGCCCAAAACGTGAAATTATGTGCTCACCGAAATGTTCTCTCAATAAGTCCATTGATTGATGCGATGTGTGGGAAGTCGCCGAGATCACGCGCTTCAATTTCAGGCATCAAATAGTCGGTTATCATGGCACGACAACGGTCGCCATTGACGGTTACGTTCGCAGCGGCATGATTTTTAAAGAAATATGGACCGATGATTCCACCGGCCCACAAACCACACCAAACAGTTGTTTTTTCTGGATGAAGTGGCAGTTCTTCAATCTCTTCAGGTTGCTCTTCGTCCCAAATGCGGCAATTTTGTTTGTTTACATACCCATTGAGCCAGAAATGGGCCTCATCGCTAAACAAAATTTGCGTCGAAAACGTCGGATCTTCTTGGAACTTTTCAAGAGCCCATAGAGCGAAGCGATGTCGCTTGGGAAGGTCGAGCGGCTTCAGTTGTTGCACAAGCTGTATTTTGTATGCTTTCAATTTAAGATCTTGACGTAAAATGCGCCAAGTCGTTCTATACGTCAGTCCGAGTTGCTGCGAACGGCGCCGAATCGACTCCCTACGGTCTTCGTGTACACTCTTAGCTACGGCCGCTATATTTTCTCCACAGCGTGCTGGACATGGTCTATTCGGTCGAATATTATCCAATAATGAATGCTGGGTCTCAAAATGGGTGATGGTGTTGCGAATAGTACGCTCAGTAGGCCGATTATGTTGAGCATAAGTTGAGCGAAGTGCACGAAACACATTCCTCACAGAACGTGAATTTTCATAATAAAGTTGAACAATTTGTAAACGTTGTTCACGCGTAAGTCTTTCCGTTATGAAATGCCAAACAATACTAAACAAAAATAACATGACAGCATGACACGACTCACACGTGATCTGTCAAAAAAGTTACTTTCTGCTCTTAAAAATGTTAAACGTTGTGATGTTCGTAGAAGAATTTGTATCATATGTATATGGAGTAGCTCAAGGTTCTGTGTTGGGACCTATCCTATTCCTAGTATACATCAATTCACTATTGGAACAAACTGCCTTTGCAGCTGATGTAGGTTTTTCCTACGGCACTGAGGGTGCACTAAACTTTGCATCTAATTTCAACTGGGATCTCAACTTATTGAGGATCTGGTTCGCCAGATGATGGTGTTCCTTTATTTATCATCAAATGCGGATTTGTACTGTCACGTTCCAGAGGAGTGCACAAAATCCATATTCCCATAATGAGCTTCACTGATCATACGGAGTATTTTAACAGATTTTTTTCATGTACTCTCCGACATTTTTATTGCCTTAGCATGGTTTGTTCGAAACTTCTACTAAAAATTATTTATTACGGTAATTTTCATTCAAAACTTCAATCTGGTATTACTTGTTGGTGACCCTAGTTTTCCTATTTCCAGTCCGCCATGTGTATTGTTTTAAAGTTCTAAGAAATTTCTTTAAGAAAATTCTGATTATAACTTTTTAATGTTGTATCTGTGCAATTGTTCGCGAACAATTCCTTTAAAATCTTGCTTTATAGAATCTGGAAGGCTTGAAAAGTCTGTTAGGCATTGGCTTTTTGACTTTAACTACGCAAAAGGTAAAGCGTTCAAAGTGCGCGCATATTTAGGTCAAAAACACTCACATGATCTAGACGACCTCTTAGTTGACATCAATACTTTCAGCAATCGGTTAAAGCCACTCCACCAGCACTATCATGCTATATAAGTGAACCTCTTTGAGACTATCTACTCCAAACCAACCAACCACCATCATCGTATTGAGTTATTTTTACGAGTGCGTACGTAAGATATTTGCATGTGTATATTTGTTCAATTTCAGTCCTTTGTTGTCTTTATGCGATGACACAAAATATTGAATGATGTAATGTAATAGAGTTATTTTGCTCAAGTTTTTTTATGTTTTTTTTTTTTTTTTTTTGTCGATACGAAGACATGTGGCAAGTGTTTGCATTTGCTTTTGGCATTTCATATTCACCCTTCTTAAGAATTCAATGACTTGTTGAAAGTATATATTTAGATTAGAATAACTAGAAGATTCAAAGGAGATATAGGAATATACCACAGAAATATTTCCTCCTTACAAAGTCATTGGGTATCACAAATTGAAATGTTTGTATTTCGGAGAAATTCTCATAAATTTTGGCTTGCATAGATTTTGTCACGTGTCACGTATTTTCGATTGACATTTTCACTTGTATGATTGTTTTCTCGATTTTAGGAATTATTTTGAAACACTTGTTCTTTTGGGAACTAACTCTTTTATGTAATAAATCTTTGTGACATAACAATGTCCGTAGGAGATGTTGTTTTTTATAAGCAGTTATCCGACTAAGGATATTAAATGAATGTGATAACTTTGAGATACGAAGTAGTTATGCAAACGATTTCGATGGAGGAAGGGCATTGCTTGATGATCATCGACAAGAAGATGCATTTTTAAAGGAAAATCATTGACTTTGGGCCTACAAACACTTGGACAATTGTAAAGACGAGAGATGACAAGTGGAAAATTGCTCAATATCCTTCCTTCGGTAATAGAGCGCGACAAGTTTCAAGAAACACTCTTGTACAATCATGGTCAGTGGGGACAGCTGACAAGTGCATTACTTCTTAAACAAATCGGAATATAGAATAGTGGAACGTTTTTGCCATTCATATATATGATATAAACGTCCATAAGGCCTTAAAGCCCTCAAGGGCATAGGGCTTCAATAACGCCTGCCGCGCCATCTTGTTCAGAGTTCTTTTCAACTCTCTTTAACTCATTAATAAAGAGCTCGATTCCTCTTCGACGTGCTCTGCACCGGTTACGTAAAATAAGGCCAAACGAAATAAGGCCAATTTCAAAAAATTTGGCATTATTTTTTTTTTTTATAATGTACGCGCACTTAAGGGACTTTGGATACCCTTATAATGAAGTGACACAGTGCGGGCATTAGGGAAATGAAGGATAAGAGAAAGGGAGAAACCGATGCACGTTGGTTTTAAATGTCTGTAAACTGTAATGTGCAGGAAAAACAGAGCGTGGTAGAGCATTCCGCATTCGTATTATACGGTTGAGAGGGGAATCTTTATTTTTCGCAGACGTCCGAAAACAGGCTTAAGGGTAAACTGATGTGCATTCCACGCAAGGAGAGAATTGCGGTTGAATTGCTGTAGGGGTGGAATGCAACTCGCTATTTCATTTGAGCACTTGTGGCGGAAGTACCGATAAAACAATGACAAGCAGGAGACATCACGACGATGACTACGAGAGTCAAATGATTTCGTGATGTCTCGATCGCCAATAAGTTTTACCGCACGTTTTTGGATCCTGTCAAGTAGCTCCAAATATGTTATTGGTGCACCAGACCAGATATGAGCGTTGTACTCAAGTTTGGGGCGAATAAACGCCTTATAAATTTTTGACAGATCAGAAGGGGTGAAATATTTCTTACATCGCTAAAGGAAGCCTAGACATTTCGCAGCGTTCTTGGCGACATCAAATATATGGTCATTCCAACGAAGGTTGTCATTAACACACATACCGAGGATGGAAAGTCGTTCGGTTTCAGCGATGCAAGTGCCATTCATGGATAATGGCATAGAATTAGGGGTTCGCTTCAATGACAGCAGACAGCACTGCGTTTTGGAAGCATTAAATTCCACTCTGTTGGATTTACCCCATTTAAGAATGCTGTCAAGATCGGAATTCAACGAGCTTAACATACGTGACCAGGAAACGAATATGTAAAGCTGAGGGTACTGTCATCGGCGAAGGAATGAATAGGATTAGAAGTGACAGACAGGAGGTCATTGATAAAAATGAGAAAGAGAGTCGGAGACAAAACAGAGCCTTGAGGGACACCAGCATTTATTTGGTGAGTTGCAGACTTGAAACCGTCCAAAACAACTCGTATTGAACGGTCCGAAAGGTAATTTCTAATCCATTGAAGAAGGGTAACATCGATCCCAAATGCACGCATTTTCGACAAGAGAGCTTGATGCCAAACTCTGTCAAATGCCTTTGAAATATCAAGCGCAACGACCTTGATTTCACCACCATGGTGAATAGATTGGTTCCACTTTTCGGTTAGATATGTCATCAAATCACCAGTGGACCTGTTGCTGCGAAAACCGTACTGTCGGTCATTAAGAAGTTTTCGGGATTCATAAGCGCATAAGCGGACGATTTATCAGCGTTTCCATGACCTTGGAAAGAAGGGACGTAAGTGCAATTGGTCGGTAAGAGGAGGGAGAGGAAGATTCGCCTTTTTTTGGGACGGGCTAGACAAATGCTGTTTTCCATCTTCTCGGAAAGAGCCCTGAAGAATAGGACAGATAGAAAAGCTTACGCATTGGTTTTGCCAGCATGGAAGAACACCTCTTCAGAACGATAGGGGAAATACTATCTGGACCAGCGGATTTATGTATGTTGAGATCTCGAAGAACTCTTGCCACTGTACGAGTGCGAAAATGGATCGGTCCCATAGAATATTCTACGCGCTCGAGTACAGTGGGAGACAAAGTACAATCTGGTAGCGTTGAGCTAGCTGCAAAATGAGCAGCGATCAGATTGGCTTTATCCGTAGAGCTGACAGCTGGAATGTCATTGCAAATGAGTGTCGGGATAGATGACGAGGCCGAATTTTTAATATTCTTAACAAACGACCAAAAGTTTTTACTACCGGAGGGACTTTGTTGTATTTTTTGCCTCAACTTTTGGTCGTAGAAGAATTTGACACGATTAATGTGGGCATTGCAGTCATTTCTGGCTCGTTTGAACTTTTTTCGGTTTTCCTCAGTTGGGTTGGCCTTAAATGACCGAAAAGTTGCCTCTTTAGCCCTGATAGCTTCTTTACAGCTCAAGTCACACCACGCGTTTTCCTTAGTTCTGATACACTTTATCCTGTTAGGGATAAAGCATTTCATACCCAGGTGAATTAAATTTGTAATCATATCGGCAGCAGCATCCACGTCGTTGTTGAGGAAGCACAACGACCAGTTAAAACTCCTAAAGAAACCGTTTAATGCTTCCCAATTGGCTTTCTCGTATTGCCATACGGTTCTTTTAGGAGCTTGTTCTTCAACTGTGTGGCTGGAGTACGAGAAATTCGCCGATATGATACAATGGTCTGACGAACCTAGAGGCGATAATACATTTAAAGTGTATTTATCAGGGTGAGAGGTAAGAAACAAGTCCAGAGTGTTGGCGTTTTGACCGCTAATGTCCGGTATCCGTGTCGGCTCATTTACAATCTGGGTTAAACTATTAACCTCAGCAAATATCTCAACATACCTTCCTTTGGGTGTTGTCTGTCCAGAATGTCGAAGCCAACTTGAATTGTGTATATTGAAATCGCCCGCAATGACGATTTCAGTACGAGGATAATGGGTTACAATTCTGGTGATGGAATCAGACAGCGCATCAAACTCATTATAAGTTGAATGCCTGTCCTGGTTAGGGCTTCTGTACATAAAACAGTAGTGAATTAATTGCCTACGGACATGAAATTTTAGCCAAATAAAATTAAATTCCGGATTGGAACATTGGCCATATTGAGGTAGAAGTTGGTAGGCTACATCACTACGTATATAGACGGCGAGACTGCGATGAGAAAAGAATAATGGCACTCAGTTATATCCAGGCAGGCTAAACTCCGTTAGATTAGAATCAATGCTGACCTGTGTTTCACCTAGTGCCAAAACAGCTGGTTTATTGAGATTCGTGTGAGCGTACAATGAAAAAAAAATGCCCTTAACCCACGAATATTGCTCACGTCTACCCTGAAATTCTTACGCATAACAAAAAACAAACACAAGAAACTCAACTCCGACGCTGACTAAGCTGGGCCGTACCGTGCAGATCCTGACGTCAGCTTTCCAAAACAAATCACTGCAGGTGATATGCCCATACAATGAATTGCTTTGGTCTACCAACAAAATCTACACAAAGCGACCCGCTATTCGTCAAATGATACTCTACCCAGCCATAGCAAGTGCACGCAAAAACATACGGCACTTGCTATAGCCAAGCAAAGCAGCAGCAAACGATAGGGAGTGGGACCAAATGGAGTGGCCAAACACAATACACTTTTTTTTTGTTGTTTTCACTGCACTATACACTAAACTGTTTTTGTTTATGCACAGCCCGCGCGCGATTAGCGTTTTTTCTTCAGCACACAAGTTTTTTGGTTTTTTTTTTTGTGTGTTTAAACCGACCGCGGAGTGAGTTAAAAATGCGTGTGCACGCGTCGGGTGGCAGATCGGAACTCATTGTTTGTAGTTTCCATTACAAAATTGAACTAAGACCAAAATCTTGGTTTCGTTTTTAAAATTGTAATTCCTAATGATTTCGTAATGGTTATAAAATATCGGGGGGGGGGGGGGGACATCCTGTCCTTGGTTTCACTGTTAGATTTGGAGTAGGCACGAGGTTGGCTATATGCAGACTTTTATTTCCAATAATTTTCTTGCATTATTTCGCTTTTAATTTAGAAATAAAGCCAATTTGGTCTTATTTCAATTTCGTTTGGCATTATTCCTCGTCACCTTCTGCCTAGTCACCACGTATGCCGAGGGCGTCCCGCTGTTCTGCCAATCTGGTTGAGCGGATTCCAGTGCATGGCGTACTTCGCAATGGAATTTTTTTCTTGAAGTAGGGTGTGTCCTGTTTATAGGTTTTTGGCCGGTTCTCTAATAAAGCTGTTCGTTGGAGATACGGCTCGGCCAAAAAATTCTCAGCATGATTCTTAAACATTTATTTACAAAGACTTGCGGGTGTTAGTGGTGTCCACCTTCCAGGTACTGCACCCATAAAGCAGCACCGAATCTACTTTGGAGCGGTACAGTAGCAGCTTGGTTCGTAAGCTGATAACATTGCTTCTCCAGATTTTGTATAGCGTTCCTAACGCAGCTTTAGCCTCCCGATTCTGCTGCACATATCCAGTTCGGTGCCTCAGCGGTTAGCGGTTCCTAGATAAAGAAAGTTGGTTAAGCGCAAATGATAGAAGTACTTAGGGCTTTTGTTTGCCCAACTTTATTTGCTTCAGCTTCAAGATTGTGGGCCACCATATGAAGGTCCATTATCTGATGTGAAAGTTGGTAAACATCATCAGCGTAGTCGTAGGTGTTAAAGGTAAGATGTCATTGTCCAACGAATTCCCTAGTTGTCTTCCGTCAATGCTGCATGAATACATCGTGACATCGTGACACTGTTACCCACCACGAACAATAGTGGTGACAGTATTTCAACACCTTACCACTGTGTTAAACGTGGCACTTACCACCCTCGTATGTAGCTTTGGTAATATCTGGGAGTTTTCCTGGAATACCTCTCCTGCGCAAGCCATTGAAAGCCTTCTCAAAGTCGATAAAAAGTAGATGTAACGGAGACCTGTACTCAACGCATTGCTCTATTATGATTCGGACGGAGAGCAGAAAGACCTCTAGATCGCGCAAGGGCTATTCAAGAGCGGAACTAACTCCGCAGATCGTCAGAAACGCCTTTAAATCAAACCTTACCGCAAAGACAGGGAGCTGATCTATGAGAGTAGGCCAAAGAAGTATGATGAAAGCCATTTCCGGAACAGGCCAAGAATCGATTTTGGAGCTTGACTTGTGTATGGTATCTCTTATAATACCATTATTCGCATGGAAATGCCGCAAGATAACCTCATGGTGGAGTATGCAAATGATATCTCCGCGATGAAAACGGCAAAAACACCAAAAGTACGCAGAGAAATCTAAACCTAATGTTATACGACGAGTAAGCTTCTGAATGGATGAACACGATCTCAGTCATTAGACAGAGAATGTGCGTGTGACCAATAACGATAACATTTCGATGGAGCGCTCATACACAACTACTGGTCCATAGTGCTACCATACAGACACCTTACATTGATTTAGTTAGTTCTACCGTCTTTTGAAGAAAGATGAGAAGGAGCTTCAGAGATTAATAGCTTAGATGCTCTTCACCGCTCACTGAGTGCTAAAAATCTGCCGCCTGATTCGAGCAAAAGCCTTACAATACATATATGAGTTAAGCCGAAGCTAAGTTGCCCGAAAAGATGCAGTAGATTCTCCTGAAAGATAGAAAGAAAGACGCAGCCTTTTTGCAAATGTTTGGGCTGTCTGCATTCATTGCAGTCGCCCCACGAGAAACCCAACTACAGATACAGACCTGAGAAAACTTCTTCTGAACCTTGCATAGCAAGCTCTTTGGAGATCTTATTTCCCTGGATGCCAGTGAGACCTGGGACCTAGACTAGTTTCCTATGTTCAACCTTCCGCAGCGGAAGTTTAGCAGCGCTTTTAATGCAGTTTGTCTGTTACTGCAAATGCAAATGCTTCTAGCTCTCTACCGCTTGTTTAGAATATTGCGCATAGCCATTAGGATAGCGAAGACCTCCACTTGAAAAACAGAAGCATGTTTACCCAAGGCGTAGTAAAGTCTAATATTATCGCATTCCACAAAGACTCAAGCTCCAGACCAGACATCTGTCTCTTTAAGCGAGAGATGGTTTTTAACGTCCACCGCATAATATATAATATATCATGGAAGGGCAGGGTTCATCATAGCATCTAGACCCTGTGCAGCCGAGACTGGCCGTTCCTTGGAGTTTGGCAAAAAAAACATTGACACGTTTCCGCGAAATCCTTTTCCACCAAAGAACTATGGTCTAATCCTGGGTGTGTTCTCCCTAACTAAGTAGGCTTATGGCAAACGTAGGCGGTCCAACAATGAGACAGAGAAGTTTCCTGATATCACCATCGCAACCCATCCTCCCATGGATGTGAGATTTCGAAGGACGATAGCTGGCCAGCAAGGAAAAATGGGGCAAAAAGTGGCAGGAGTGCTGGTGCTCAGAAAGCAGCGGTCATGGACAGCTGTACTTATTAGGAACATGGCTACCAGTGACCCAGCCAGTGACTCACTGGCAAAACGAACAGGCTGCCAGCACCAAGAACTGGAGAGAAATATTTTTTCTCCAGACAGTACCGCTGAACAGATGCTGCCCAGAAAAGAAGAAGAAAATTCCCGCGAGATAAAGTGAGCCCGAAAGTAATAACAAAGCCTCTGAAGTAATGCGGTGTTCCCTGAGGGTGGGTCAGAAACCGAAGACTTGGGAGGACTGTAACTTGTTTAAAGGAGAGTCAGATACACCGGAATGGCCAAAAAGAGCCTATGATTCACCTATCACGGAGCACGTTAGTTGAGATCCGTCAACGAATCAAAGCAAACAATAGGAAGCCGTTGCTACTTCGGCTTGACAAAACAAACTCCTAAAAGAACTCTTAGCCTTGCAGTTCTGCTAAACGGCGCGGCCCCGAGTACTGGACGATAAGCAGGAGATGAGAATCCAAATATTGAGGTCTTTCAAAAGAAATATTCTCCGATGGATATTTGGTACTGAGTTCTGCCTCAGGTTTCCTGATATTGCAAAACTTTCTTCTAAAGGGTGATTTTTTAGCTGGTTTGGTTTTGGCAACACTGGTTTTGACAGCTGACGTGTGTTTAGTACCTTGTGTCACTGTCAAACAGCTTCAGTTTGGTTTGCAATTTAACCATGGATCGTCTTACAAATGAACAACGCTTGCAAATTATTGAATTTTACTATCAAAATTCGTGCTCGGTTCGAAATGTTCATCGCGCGCTGCTTCCATTTTATGATCGGCATTCTCGACCTTCTGAGCAGTCTATTCGGAAGATTGTGACCAAATTTCGGACCAAATTTACTTTGTTGGACATTAAACCACCAACACGTTTACGTACTGTGCGTATTGAAGAAAATATTGCGGCCGTATCAGCTAGTGTGACAGAAGACCGCGAAATGTCGATTCGGCGCCGTTCCCAGCAGTTAGGCCTTTGTTACAGCACTACGTGGAAAATTTTGCGGAAGGATTTGGGCGTAAAGCCTTTTAAGATACAGCTGGTGCAAGAACTAAAGCCAGGCGACCTACCACAACGCCGAATTTTTGGTGAATGGGCTCTTGGAAAGCTGGCCGAGGATCCGCTTTTTTATCGAAAAATTGTGTTCAGCGATGAGGCTCATTTTTGGTTGAATGGGTACGTAAATAAGCAAAATTGCCGCATTTGGAGTGAAGATCAGCCAGAAGCATTGCAACAGCTACCAATGCATCCCGAAAAAGCCACTGTTTGGTGCGGTTTATGGGCCGGCGGCATTATTGGGCCATATTTCTTCAAAGATGATGCGAATCAGTAGGAGTTAGGTCGATTGAGACTGGGAATTCTGCGTTAGAGTGAGAGGGAAGATGTGAGTTTTGAATGGGGTATGATTGTTGTTGTCGTTGCATTCGGTTTGGTTTGTGTCGTCATATTTTTTTTATTTTTTCTTCTTGCTTTGTTGTGTGGTTGGCTAGTGAGTATCTTTTATTTTTTCTTGTTGCCTTGTGTTTTATTTTTTCTTGTTACTTTGTTGTGTGGGTGGCTGATATGTTTGTTTTATTTTTTGTTTTTGCTTTGTTGCGTCCGTGGTCAGATATGAGTTTTGAATGAAGTTGAGTGTCGTCATATTAGATATCAGTTTAGTGTATTTTTTGTTTTTGGTTTCTTTCATACTGTGTGATTAGTGTGTATGTGTTGTGGGGGATTCTGTTGAGATGCGTCAGTGAGCGGTGTGTGTGTTAATAGCGATTTGGATTTTTTAATTGCGCTAAGTAGGAGTTAGGTCGATTGAGACTGGGAATTCTGCGTTAGAGTGAGAGGGAAGATGTGAGTTTTGAATGGGGTATGATTGTTGTTGTCGTTGCATTCGGTTTGGTTTGTGTCGTCATATTTTTTTTATTTTTTCTTCTTGCTTTGTTGTGTGGTTGGCTAGTGAGTATCTTTTATTTTTTCTTGTTGCCTTGTGTTTTATTTTTTCTTGTTACTTTGTTGTGTGGGTGGCTGATATGTTTGTTTTATTTTTTGTTTTTGCTTTGTTGCGTCCGTGGTCAGATATGAGTTTTGAATGAAGTTGAGTGTCGTCATATTAGATATCAGTTTAGTGTATTTTTTGTTTTTGGTTTCTTTCATACTGTGTGATTAGTGTGTGTGTGTTGTGGGGGATTCTGTTGAGATGCGTCAGTGAGCGGTGTGTGTGTTAATAGTGATTTGGATTTTTTAATTGCGCTAAGTAGGAGTTAGGTCGATTGAGACTGGGAATTCTGCGTTAGAGTGAGAGGGAAGATGTGAGTTTTGAATGGGGGTTGATTGTTGTTGTCGTTGCATTCGGTTTGGTTTGTGTCGTCATATTTTTTTTATTTTTTCTTCTTGCTTTGTTGTGTGGTTGGCTAGTGAGTATCTTTTATTTTTTCTTGTTGCCTTGTGTTTTATTTTTTCTTGTTACTTTGTTGTGTGGGTGGCTGATATGTTTGTTTTATTTTTTGTTTTTGCTTTGTTGCGTCCGTGGTCAGATATGAGTTTTGAATGAAGTTGAGTGTCGTCATATTAGATATCAGTTTAGTGTATTTTTTTTTGTTTTTGGTTTCTTTCATACTGTGTGATTAGTGTGTGTGTGTTGTGGGGGATTCTGTTGAGATGCGTCAGTGAGCGGTGTGTGTGTTAATAGTGATTTGGATTTTTTAATTGCGCTAAGTAGGAGTTAGGTCGATTGAGACTGGGAATTCTGCGTTAGAGTGAGAGGGAAGATGTGAGTTTTGAATGGGGTATGATTGTTGTTGTCGTTGCATTCGGTTTGGTTTGTGTCGTCATATTTGTTTTATTTTTTTTTTTTGCATGATAAGTTAAATGTATGGTTGCTATGGATTATACATTTTTTATCCATCGGCCATCCCATGGCACCCAAGCTGCAGCGTCAGCCAGATGACCAGACCCTTAGCGAGTCCAGTATCTGGCCCATGCCCTTGAAATCCAACGGCACAGCACAATCGTCGTTCCCACACCAGTCCATCGTTCGTCCCAAGCAGCCAAGCTGCAGCGTCAGCCAAATGACCAGACCCCCCCCAGCGAGTCCAGTATCTGGGACCATGCCCATGCCCTTGAAATCCAACGGCACATTGTATGTGAGGGTGGTCTTTTGAGGTCTATATCTTATATAAATAAATAAAAAACAAATGAGTCCCTGATATGCGACACATTGTTGTTTGTTATGATTTCGACACATTATGGTGTGTGATGGTTGAACTGACTACGTTAGCCTTACTTTGTTGTTCATGAATTGAGTAAATAGCCCCAAAGGAAGACTTGTTGTGGCATATTGGGTTGGGTACCGAAGAGGATTGCTCTTATTTTAACGACCAATCTGTTTATTGGGATCTAAGTTGCAGCGTCAGTCAAATGATCAGACTTCCAGCGGTCATGCCCATGCCCCTGAAATCCAACGGAACTGCACAATCGTCGTTCCGACGCTAGCCACAACGATGATTGAGTCTCTGGTATGCGACACATTGTTGTTTGTTATGATTTCGACATATTATGGTGTCGTGGTTCCGACGCTAGCCACAACGATGATTGAATCTCTGGTATGCGACACATTGTTGTTTGTTATGATTTCGACATATTATGGTGTCTGATGGTTGATTGGGATTGGTTGAATAGCCCATGGAAGGGCACATGAGTTTTATAGGATTCCTGTCTTATCGCGTTGAGCATATTGTCGCGTATTTCTTTTTTATTGAATACAAACTGTGAAATTTTAGGAGGGGATTCCTTGTATAAAGGCCAAGCGTAAGAATTAGGAAGTATCAGTTTATCTTGAAGCTAAAGTGAAGAAAGTTTAAAATAAAATGGAATTTTTGAACCAGCTGGGAGCCGTCAAGCCATTGGAGAGTCTGAAGTCTTTAAAACTGAAGACAAAGTACCGAATCGTGAAAGGTACGCGATGCCAGACCAAATATGGGTCCAGGATTTTAGTGGAGCTGGAAAATAGTAAGGTGTTCCTACCGGCGCGGTTTGACACCATGGATGAGGACACTTTGAAGCTGCTCTCCTCAAGCCAGATGGAGGTGATCCAGCCTAATGGAAACTCTTTTGAACTGGCTTTCCATGCCTCATCAGCAGCGGAAGCAGAAGAAGAAGAGGTGGAGTTTTTACTTTCCCAGCCATTTTTGTAAATTTATTTAAGAAAAATAATAAAATAAAAAATTTACTTATTGAAAATTATTCGGTGTTTTTTTTTATTTGTCTGTTTAGCGTTTTGAGGTAGTCAAGGATCAGGCAACATTCGTCAAGCGATTCAACTTGCGTGGTCGAAGGATTGAATTCCGCATTAAGGATGTGGCAGACAACGCTGAACCAACAAATTGGGTCCAAAACGCAGTGAAGGGTATGTTTGAGCGTATTGCTGCAGATCTGGATTCTTCAGATATGGTGGGGATAACGTTTACAGGCACGAATTTCGAACATCGTGGTCCTGGTTGGATGGGTTTTAAAAAGGCGTCCGAATTAAATTGGAGTGATGTCTGGGAATTAATCACGAAAATATTCCAGAGCAATTCCGAAGGCATAAGTACGGATACTTTTCGGATAAATGTCACATCGGTAAGGCTTCCTACCGGGCAAGGAAATGAACGAAGGCAAAAATATAATTCTTTCGATGAAGAATCTGCAAGAAGGAGAGGAATAATTGCTATATCAAACAAGGACAACCTATGCTTACCTCGTGCATTGGTTGTAGCAATTGCACACGTAAACAAAGATTCTGATTACGTGAAAATCCGACGAAATACCGGAAAACTTCAGGATGTTCAAACTGCTAATTTAATAAGCATGAGCGGTGTAAATATACCGACTGAAGGTTGTGGTATTCCAGAGCTTCGCAGTTTTCAAGATCATTTGTCGGAATATAAGATCACCGTCTACGAGTATGCCCGAAAAGGACGGTCTGTACTATTTGAAGATGTCACCAATAATAGTAGTAAAAGACTAAATTTACTATATTTCAATGCTCACTTTAATGTCATATCATCTTTGACGGCAGCCTTCTGCTGTGTTTACTTTTGTGAAAATTGCAACATACCGTACAATACAAAAGCCGATCATAGATGTGTAAAGGCATGTCCACAATGTCAACAAGCACCTAGATGTCCGACGAACCTTCCCGAAATTCTATGCAAAGAGTGCAACAGAAGTTTTAGAGGACAGGATTGTTTTGACAAACACAAGGCTTCAGGATCAACCGGAAACCGAGCGATTTGTGAAACTGTTAAAAGATGTGCTGATTGCCTTAAAACATATGGAGCAAATAGAGGACATACTTGTGGGGAGTTCTATTGCAATAAATGCGATCAACACGTCTCTCAAGAACACTTGTGTTACATTCAGCCAGACACTAGAAACCCAAAATTAAAAGATGTTCTCTACGTATTCTATGATTTGGAGAGTCGTCAAGAGAAGGTTATTGGTGAGAAGGTGATAAACGATTATGCCGATTCAATAAAACTTCACGAGCCAAATTTGTGTGTTTTCCAGCAAAGATGTGACCATTGTTTGAGTGAAAATGACCTACAATTTTGCCAAAAATGTAAATTCAGACTTAATGTGAAAAAAGGTCCGAATGTTATAGCCGAGTTCCTACAACACCTTCTTAATGTTCGCAAATCTTTTAAAAAGGTTATTGTTATAGCGCATAACGGTCAGGCGTACGATCATCAATTCATTCTAAACTACATCCTACAAAATACCAGATTTCAACCGGCATTGATTATGAGAGGAACTAAAATTATACTCATGGAATTGGAAAATGTGAAATTCATCGATTCACTGAATTATTTTCCAATGGCTTTAGCAGTTCTTCCGCGTGCTTTCGATCTAAAACAATCGCTAAAAAAGGGTTATTTTTCGCATTTCTTCAATACCAAATAAAATGAAAATTATAATGGTCCATTGCCGCCCGTAGAGTATTACAATCCGGATGCTATGAAAAGTAATGATCGAACTGTATTCTTGAAGTGGTATGAAGAAAATAAGCATATCGAATTTAATATGCAACGTGACCTTCTTGAATACTGCATCAGCGATGTACAGATCCTAACTGAAGCGTGTATTAAATTCAGAAATTTGTTCCTTGATCAGTGCAATGTGGAGCCGTTTCTAGAGTCTGTAACAATAGCATCGGCATGTAACCTGGTATATCGCCGTAATTTTCTACAGCCAAACACTATTGGCTTAATACCTAGAAATGGATACAGACAAGCTGATAATCAATCACGCCAGGCAATTGAGTGGCTCATTTGGGAAGAAAAGAGGCGAAATTGTGTCATTCAGTATGCAGCGAAGCAACGAGAAGCGAACATAGTAGCTGGCGTAAGTGTTGACGGTTTTTGTAAGGAAACCAAACAGGTGTTTGAGTTTCATGGCTGCTATTATCATGGGCACACTTGTTTAAAAAATAATCGTGATAAGTCCTTAAGCAATGACCAGTACGACACTTTAAATTCACGCTATAAAAAAATCAATGCTAAATTGACTCGGCTAAGGCAGTTCGGTTACGAGGTAATTGAAAAATGGGCTTGTGAATTTGAAAAACAGTTGAGTGATGAAGATGTCAAATATTTAAAAGCACATCCAATAACACAATATGCTCCATTAAATCCTCGCTATGCATTTTACGGAGGCCGTACAGGCAACACATACAACTATTACAAATGTAAAGAGGGGGAAAAAATCAAATACATAGATGTATGTTCTCTATACCCTTGGGTGTGTAAATACGGGAAATTTCCGTTGAATCACCCCAAAGTTCACACCACCACCGATTGGTCTCAAGTGAATTTACAGAGCATCAATGGAGTTATAAAATGTAAAATAATTCCTCCAGAGCAATTGCTGCATCCGGTATTACCTGTAAAGCAAAATAATAAATTAATGTTTACATTGTGTATGACATGCAGTGAACAATTATCTCAAGAAGAGCAATGCGCCCACGATGATGATGAAAGAGCTCTGCACGGTACATGGATTATTGATGAAGTTTTGAAAGCAATAGAGAAAGGGTATAAGCTAGTAGATATTTTCGAAATATGGGAGTATTCGATGATGCAATATGATAAAATTGCGAAATCAGATGGCCTCTTCACTCAAATGATGAATAAATTCATTAAAATAAAACAGGAAGCATCAGGATGGCCGAATAAATGTGCAACAGAGGAAGATAAAAACAAATATATAGCTGATTTCCTAAACAATGAAGATGTCAAACTAGATTTTGAAGAAATTTGCAACAACCCTGGAAAAAGATCTTTTGCTAAACTGATACTGAATTCGTTTTGGGGTAAATTCGGACAAAGAGAAAACCAGCAGAAAACATCAATAGTTAATAGTCCGTCTGAGTTATATCAGATGCTTACGAATCCAACCGTACTAGTCTGTCATATTCTCCCTATAAATGAGGAAAATATCGTAGTAAGTTGGCTGTATAAAGAAGAAGCAGCAGATACACTATCAACTGTAAATGTGTGTATTGCAGCTTATACAACCACGCAAGCTCGTCTAAAATTGTACAGTTACCTGGAACAGTTAGAAGATAGAGTACTATATTATGATACTGATTCCGTAATCTACATAAGTCGCGAAGGAGAACCTGACCCACCGACCGGTGAATTCATAGGCGATATGACTGACGAATTAGAGTGCTATGGTCAAGGAAGTTATATTACTGAATTTGTAAGTGGCGGACCGAAAAATTATGCTTACAAAGTCTACAGTACAAGAGATGACATCGAACAGATTGTGTGTAAAGTAAAAGGAATAAATCTAAATTATTCAGCATCGAAGAAGGTCAATTTTGAGACGATTAAGGAAGCTGTACTTAATGCTACGAACACAGATGATATAAAGATTATTTCGAGTAATATCCGTCGGACGCGAGAACATCAAATAATTACTGTTGCGGAAACAAAAACCTATAAACCCAGAGCAGAAAAACGTAGATTTCTTGGTGATCACAGTTCCCTGCCATATGGCTATAAAAGACTCAAATAAAAAACACCAATTTCATATTTCATTAAAAGAATCAAAAATGTTTTTTTATTTTATTTTCACTTAGTTTCCACTTATAAATTTGTTTAACAGGTAAACATTTTGCAGGGCGCAGCATTTACCGTGAAATGAACATTTTTTCTCATTGGGATAGAGACGCTTTAGTTCTTTAAATTTCGGACATCCAATATCTTCAATGTCCATCACTTCAACATTTTCATCTTGTAGTATTTCCTTCATCCATTGAGCTTTTTCAGTTCCTTTGACGTACAAAAGAGTATTCCGGATTTTCTCCTGAAGATATTTTCTTACTGTTCGGAATTCTGTGAATCCTCCATCCCAAACTAAGCCGTGATGGTTTTCATACAACCAATTGGCTTGTCTTCTTAATGAGGGTGTTAACTGGTCAGAGCTGAATGGCGGCTTTACGATGAAATGATAATGATGACCACTGTGCAGTACTGCTATTTCCTTTGCAATAAACTGGTTGTTTGGTCCTTTGAATCCCTGCAGGTCGATAACAAAATACATTTTTACGAATGCGTACGCGTGTATTTACGGTAAAAAAAAAATAGAAAAAAAAAGGACGTGTGTTTGCGATAAAAGCCAGCATTAAACTAAACTTATATTTCTCGTAAAACTGTCTGACTCAATGGATTGTAGTTTATAATGCGATCGTGTAACATTAAACAGTAGGCAGATGTATTAGCAGGTATTATTTTTGTTGTTGCTGTTTTCATTTCAATACGAATATCAATTGGGCCGTTTTTGATTATTTCGTTCTGGTGCCGGCAATCAATTACGAAAATTGTTGCTTGAGATTTAAAAGCATCTCTTGATAAGAGTGGTTCAGCAAAAAGGCGATTATAGTAGGTTTTTTGAAAATCACAATACATACTATATAATAAACTATAGTTATTTTTATCAAATGCCAAATTTAGATCTTCACATGGATAAGCATCGGAATTTAGATAAGCCTTTATATTTAAAATATCACAATGATCAAAATTAGTTACATTTCCTTTCAGTAAATTACGTTTGTTGGTTTGCAGAGCAAGTATAATGTAGCGTGGCTTCTCCATTTGAGAGGTTGTCTTTACATTCCAAATATGATGACTGACGCTGGGTAATGCAGGATATTCGTATAGATCCCAGTTGCGAAAAGCCAGCTTCATAGTTTGTCCATTATTAATATGTTTGTATAGTTTTAATTTGTAAGTATCAGAGAGTGTTATATGTGGAATTTTCCATTGTACTTTAAGCAAGTTTATCTTTGCTTTCTCATCCTCGTCAGCAATTAATGAATTATCATCTGTGCGTGCACGTGTTAGAATCAAATCATGACGGCCATTTGGTATAATTTTCTTATAGTCTTCAGCAAATCCCAGTAATTTATTTAGTGGCATGCAAAAATTAAAATAGATTCCATTAACATTGATTGAAGAATTAGGTGACCAGGATGCATTCAAAAGCATATCACTCTCATTTTTATTTAAAGAGAGATAGTTTTTAATTGTTGACGTAATGCCGACACTTCGATTACTATCAATTTCCACACCATTTAATTCATAACGAATTTCATCGAATAAGAAAGCTACTCCATTATTTACAAGTTTTGTTTTCGCAACGGCTGATCCATCAGTTTTCGACACAGTACCCTCAATATAAATGTAACTTTCTGAAGGCAAAATATTAAGATTTTGATGTTGGACACAAATTTGAATGATGTCATTTTTGTCGAAATTATTTAAATATGGCGAGTACGTATGATATTCCAATTTTGAGATACTCTCCTCAAATTTCGGTTCTTCAAAAATATTCAGCATGTCTTGTAGGTGTTTTGGCTTAGATTTTTAATCTGTAACCTAGTGATAATAGAAATTGCCGATTTTGTACAGCTAGTACTGATGTTTTCCTATCAGAACCGGATAGTATATTGAGAGGTTTAGTAATATCACCTACTCTTTTATAAGTTGAGGGGTACGATGGGTTATCATATAGTATCATTGTTGTGGTTTTAGATGCAATCGAATTGTTATCGTTTCGTTTCGAAAGTTTATAAGATTTCCGTCCTGATCTAAGAGATTCAATGTTATAGAACTTATCCTCTTAGCGCTCACTGGCAGATAGATGACATTGTGAGGAACTTCAACTATTTTATATCCCGGGCTTACATTAATAGAAAATTCATGCAGTATATGAGCAGGTCGATTGTTTATATATGTTTTATCAATTAAATTACATTCAATTCGCACAATATTCACTCTATTGATGTCAACATATAGGTCAGATTCATGCATAATATTGGGAACAAGTTTCTTCTTACTGAATCCCAAGAGCGAACCAATACTACGATGATGAGAAAAATCAATTTCCATATTGCTGTAAACTTCACATTTCAAAGTATTATTATTGGCTCTTAATTTAATTATAATTTTTTCAGCTCTATCCTCGTTGTGTAGCTTCAGAACCTCCTGAATTACATTATTAATATCCTCAATTTCGTAAGAACCTACCGGAAAAGTGATTTCATTGTTATCACCAAAATGAAACGAGTTATTAAATACATCCACATTAGGTATAGAATTGTAGGTCTGGAAGTCAACTAAACCGCAAACGTAATCAGTATTTATGATTATTGGAGGAAAGTAATCGGCGGTGAGCGTAGAATTGTTTCCACTCAATGTAAGTGTTAACGACATTGCTATTGGAATGGAAATGAAACATATTTTGATTTTGTAGTATTTATTTATTTACATTTTGATCGAATAGGAACTTCAAACATAAATGACCACATATAAATGTATTAAAATTTTGACAATTATTATAATTGTACTGAATATTTTCACCCAAATATTTTACAACCTCTATAGGCGGTCTTAAATTACCAAAACTGTCAAAGTATTTTACAATATTTTTATTCTTAATATATGCTACCCAATGTGTCCCTGGTCCACGCTCATTGTCCAAGTTAATTACACCACATTCTCTATCAAGCGATCTTATAGGTAATTTATCTCTCATATAAACACCACGAAAATAGGGTATATTGACTTTTCCGAATTTAATAATATCAATATTGGAGAGCGGATGATTGGGTAGCAAATTTAAAAGTTTTTTGAATCGTTCGGTTTGAGAAAAAGTCCAAATCCTTTTTTGTATGGTTGTAGATAAAGTCCCTTGCCCTTCTGAATTTGAACCCCTTCCATAGCTTGGTTGTGGCGTTTGTTCTCCTCCAACTGTTGCTTGGCTACCTTTGAAGCATTGATTGCCTTAACTAGTCCTGCAGCTCCCCCAGTTAGGGAACCAACCGCTGATAATCCAGCTAAGATCGGTAATAATGGTAGGAAACCTCCAATTTTTGGTAGCGGTATGACTCGGGGAATGGAAATGCTCTTCCGTTTATTTTTAGTAACCTTTTTAGCTGCTTGTAAAGCAGATATTGCAATTTCGTTTGGATCTTTACTTTTTGGATTTCTAATAGCGTTTCTAGCCTCCATAATGGCTATTTTAAATAATTTTTTATTCATTTTAAGTTTTTGTTTCCTTGCTCTGCTATGTTTAGATTTGCAACCCATACCGAATTTTGTTTTAGCTTTCATCATATTCGTAACCAATATGCTACTTAATTTCTCTGCTATTGATGAGTCTTTCGCTTTTACTCTATGCCAAGCCTTTTCAGTTAGAATTTTATCAGCAATATGTCGATCAGACAGGTTATTGTTTTTATTTGCATATACAATATCGTGTTCGCGACACGCTTCATCCAATAGATTCACTCCTCGATCTCCTCTAGCAAGACGTTCTTTCAGTTTAGTTCCAGGTCCACAGAAATTATACGAGGGAAGATGCAATTCAAAGGGTAACTTATCGATTAAGGAATTTACTAATCCACACCCCTTGAATGAATGTTTTGAAGTGATGGCTTTCGCACTATAATCAATCATTTTATATCACTTTCTTGTTACACACATTGAGCATTTATGAATCTTTTGGCAATAAAACATCACCTTTTATTATTATTAGCTTCATTCGGTAGTGGAATGAGGTTCATAAAACAACAACAAGGTAGTATTAAAGTTAAGAACTTTGATACTAAAATTAAAGAAAATGGAAAACATGGACAATTATTTCCTAATAGTATTCGTGGAATAATTGTGGGTCCATCAAACTGTGGAAAAACTAATGTTATGTTCAGTATTTTGCTTGACCCCAACGGTTTAAAGTTTGAAAACCTTTACATATATTCAAAGTCTTTGCATCAACCAAAGTATACCTACTTGAGAAAACTAATAAAGTCAATCAAGGGAATGGGGTACAATGAATTTTCGAATAATTCTGAAATAATCGCACCTTCTAAAGCAAAGCGAAATTCAATATTTATATTTGATGATGTAGCTTGTGATAAACAAAACAACATTCGAGAATATTTCTGCATGGGACGACATAACGATGTAGATAGTTTCTACCTGTGTCAATCTTATACGCATATACCAAAACATTTGATTCGAGACAATGCAAACTATATCATTGTTTTTAAGCAAGATGAACTTAATCTGAAACATATATACAACGATCATATAAATTCAAATATGACTTTCAAACAATTCAGAGATTTATGTACAACATGTTGGAGAGATGCATATGGTTTCTTGGCTATTAATAAAGACTTGAGTACAGATAAAGGACAATATAATAAATCATTTAAGGAAATTGCATCTATATAAAGCTACTCAGTCATTAATCAACCGCTTATATGATCATATCCAGATTGGAACAGCCCCAGTTTGTAACCGACCCTGTTTGTAACTGATCCTGTTTGTAATCGATCCAGTTCGTAACTGATCCTGTTTAAAACCGCTGTTTAAAGTTATTAAATATGGATGTTAATGAAAATATTCTTAAAGATCTTATAAAAACTAAAAGAGATTTGAGGAAAAAATATATGTTTCTCAAGACCGGGCAAATTATAAAAGAAAAGGAAATTGAAACTACTTTTAAACCAATAGTTGAACCCTTAAAAGAGATTGTTAAAAATGTCAAAAGTGTTTATAGTCGAAACACTGCTGCTGCTGCTGCTGCTGCTGTTGGTACTGAAATTGATAAAACAAAGCATCGAGCCCCGATACATGCTCATGTCATAGAATAGAATGGATGACGAATCGAATAAAAGCCCTACTAGTGTTCTATAAACGACTCAAATAAACAAAAAAATAAATAGTTACAGTTTGCAATTCAATTGAAAAGCATGTCCAATGTGAATAGTTGCACGATTTTCGGTGAAATCCTAATATTTTTAAAAACCTATCAACACATTCTACTTGCTGAACACTACAATGAGATACTTGAGTGCATTTCTTTTTTAAAAAACTTTGAGAACATATCCCGCACCACATCTAATAATGGATGTCATTTCGTCGCATGTCCCTGGTCATCAAATATCTGTAAAAATGGACCAGACACCTGTATTTGCTATATGATTGAAATTAAAATGAATAGAATTAAGAAATTAATGTCATTGTATGAAAGATTACAAACAAAGATAAAAAAATAAAAAAAAAAAGGAAATAAGAATCTGTAGTTTCATTTTGCTTTGATGTTTGTATCTGATTCTATTTGGTATGATCCCGGTTCTGTAAAGATGAATTTCATCATAATGCGTAAGAATATAAAAATGCTGAGCTAATCATTTACTTTGTATATAATGTATTCACTGCTCGAGACAGCATATTAGTTTCGATTAATAAGCATACAGATTAAGAGTGGATCAGACAGACGAAATGGATCGCAATCAAACAAATACACATAACATAAATCCAAAGGATAGTTTTTTAAAAAAAATTGAGTATGCTCTTAAAAGCAATCCATTTAAATTTGCATCATCATCAACATCATCCTCATCATCATCATCATCATCATCATCATCATCATTGGAACCTAAGCAGAGAGAGCAATCTTCTGTTAAGTATCAAAAGTTGAAAGAGGAAATGTAGGGCTCGAATAAAAATAAAAACAGATTATAAAAGAAGAAAAAGTTTTATTTCTTAATTCATTAGTATATAGGATGAGTAAACGGGCTGTTGTTGAGGAATTGCACAAAACTGCTCGAAGACACTTCGTCAGACGTCGAGTTGTCATTAGAGGATTCGATGACTTGTGGCAAGCAGATTTAGTAGAAATGATACCCTATAACAGCGATAACAATATGTATAACTATTTACTGACTGTAATTGATACCTTTTCAAAGTATGCATGGGCAGTTCCTTTGAAGAATAAGACTTCGAAATGCACTACAGAAGCTATGAAATCAATTTTCAATAGTTCCCAGCGAGTACCAAAAAATCTGCAAACTGATGATGGTAAGGAGTTTTTTAATAAAATCTTCCAAGATTTGATGAGACAGTACAAAATTAATCACTATTCAACGTATAGTTCATTGAAAGCATCAATTGTTGAACGATTCAATAGAACTCTCAAGGAGAAAATGTGGAAAGAATTCAGTTTTAATGGTAACTATAAATGGCTACCCATTCTAAAAGGATTGCTCCACGCATACAATAACTCTACTCATAGAACAATAAAAATGAGACCAGTTGATGTGAATAAGAAAAATGCTGATAAACTTCTATCATCAGTTTACACTCACATTAAAATTGCTCCACGGAGAAAATTCAAATTTGGTGATCAAGTTCGAATAAGCAAGTTTAAACATGCATTTGAGAAAGGTTACACACCCAACTGGTCAACCGAAGTATTCACAATTAGAAAAGTTAACCTGACTAATCCTGCCACATATTTATTGAAAGACTTTCAAGGGCAATCCATCCAAGGTTGTTTCTACGAAATGGAACTACAAAAAACCATCCACTCCGATGTATTTCTAGTGGAAAATGTATTAAAAACTAAGGGTGATCAAGTGTATGTAAAGTGGCTTGGACTCTCAAACGATCATAATTCATGGATAAATAAAAGTCAGCTGTTAAAATAAAACAGTACCGAGCCTCTGATACAAAATCACTAACAAAACAAAGAAAAGCAACAAAAATAAAAATAAAAAAATATTTAGTAATAAATAAAACAGCATTTTAAAAAAAAAGTTCTATTGCTTTTTATTTATTTATATAAGATATAAGATATAGACCTCAAAAGACCACCCTCACATACAATGTGCCGTTGGATTTCAAGGGCATGGGCATGGTCCCAGATACTGGACTCGCTGGGGGGTCTGGTCATTTGGCTGACGCTGCAGCTTGGCTGCTTGGGACGGACGATGGACTGGTGTGGGAACGACGATTGTGCTGTGCCGTTGGATTTCAAGGGCATGGGCCAGATACTGGACTCGCTAAGGGTCTGGTCATTTGGCTGACGCTGCAGCTTGGGTGCCATGGGATGGCCGATGGATAAAAAATGTATAATCCATAGCAACCATACATTTAACTTAGGAAAAAAATATGACGACACAAACCAAACCGAATGCAACGACAACAACAATCAACCCCCATTCAAAACTCACATCTTCCCTCTCACTCTAACGCAGAATTCCCAGTCTCAATCGACCTAACTCCTACTTAGCGCAATTAAAAAATCCAAATCACTATTAACACACACACCGCTCACTGACGCATCTCAACAGAATCCCCCACAACACACACACACTAATCACACAGTATGAAAGAAACCAAAAACAAAAAAATACACTAAACTGATATCTAATATGACGACACTCAACTTCATTCAAAACTCATATCTGACCACGGACGCAACAAAGCAAAAACAAAAAATAAAACAAACATATCAGCCACCCACACAACAAAGTAACAAGAAAAAATAAAACACAAGGCAACAAGAAAAAATAAAAGATACTCACTAGCCAACCACACAACAAAGCAAGAAGAAAAAATAAAAAAAATATGACGACACAAACCAAACCGAATGCAACGACAACAACAATCATACCCCATTCAAAACTCACATCTTCCCTCTCACTCTAACGCAGAATTCCCAGTCTCAATCGACCTAACTCCTACTCGAATCGCAGCGTTACTGTCAATGGTGAACGCTACCGAGCGATGATAACAAACTTTTTTTTGCCCGAAATGGAAGTTCTTGACTTGCATGATATGTGGTTTCAACAAGACGGTGCCACATGCCACACAGCACGCGAAACAATGGCGCAATTGCGAGGCGAGTTTGGTGAACAGTTAATTTCACGTTTCGGGCCGGTCAATTGGCCGCCTAGATCGTGCGATTTGACACCATTAGATTATTTTTTGTGGGGGTATGCCAAGGCTAATGTGTATAGGGACAAGCCCGCTTCGATTGACGCACTGGAAGCCAACATCCATGCATTCATTCGTGATATACCGGCCGATATGTGTGAAAGAGTATGCCAAAATTGGACTCAGCGGATGGGCTACCTGAGACGCAGCCGCGGTCAACATTTGCATGAAATTATCTTTAAACATTAAATTGCAAGGTTCAAACTATCGATTCAAATAAATATTTCATTCATTTTTTCGAATTTTTTGTGTTTTTTTTTTTAAAAAAAGTTCTAAACCTCTTAAAAAATCACCCTTTACAAGGAACATTGCGGACATATTATCGAAACTCGTTGAGTTGACCATCATTACAGGCTACCATCTATTGACAGCTATCTTGAGGCTGATGTGGTATCTCAAATGACCAAAAACTGGTGTAAGTTTTTACGCTCTTTTCCGAGCTCCAGCTATCCTACCCAACTCTATAAGCGAAGCGCCTTATATTAATTATCAATCAAATGGTACATCTGACAACCTAAACGGAAGCACAAGAACGAGCTTTGCCACCTCTACTATTAGATGAAACTTTTTCCATGCTTGAATGCTTCTCTTTTTTTGCTTAATAAAAGGATAAAGAGGAATAAAAATCCTTAAGCTCTTAGACAGGCAAAAGTCCTCTTTTCGCTGTAGTGGTTGTAGGAACTTAATGTTGTTTATTATTTTTCTTTACTATTGGATGAAGTGCATTGTTGGTCCCGTTGCGGACGGAACCCACACCTCCCGGGTCACAAGCCAACACACTTATTCATCCACTCCTTAAGCTTTCTCTGGTAGTGTCCCTTAGAACTTAAGCAACGTGACTCCAAAGTAGCGCCCATATATTGTGCAAACTTATTCGATGGTAACGGAGGAAGTAATTTTTCATGTTGGTATTAAATGCTTCGATTTTGTCTTTCTTCGGAATGTATCGACCAATTGCATTTCGCAGACAGTTTTGTTTATTTATTTCTCCTTTCTTCGACTTTTCGAAAAATATTTTTGTCAGGAGAAGGCGGTGTTGTTGCTGTGTAAATCATTTCTGTAAGTGACCAACGAATGTAAGGAACTTGCATCATATGTTGATGTCACATGTTCTCCAGTTAATATATATCCGGAAGGTATTTATTTTTTGTCACTACTCACAACCGACTTAGGTAGCATAGGTATTCACCACTCACCACTTCGACCCGCTTAAGAGAGATCAAAATCAAAAATATTGAAAAGAATATCCCCATTTAAATGAATACATTTCAACGGAATACAATTGGAATGTTTGTGTTCCGTATCTAGTATCTATGCTTTGTAATCGAGTTGTTTCCAAGCATTTACTCCCACTCGGCGGTACTCAATTACTACATGTTCATGGATTCCCTTTGGGAATTTGACAAATTCAAAGTTCCTGCTGAACAAATCATATCCAAGTGGAAATACAAATGGAACGAAACGAAAATCTCCAATGAACCAAGAAAGGATAAGGAAAAACCAATTGTCCTTTTTTTGTTATTTTTTTTTTTGTTATTGAAATCGATATTTTTGTAACCCTAACCGAGTCAGGCCCTCCCAGACTACCCAAATGTGCTGTTCGCTCTCGTGTGCGGTACTCCTGTTAATGCCATTATTTCTATTATCTTTATTGCCATCAAGTATCCCAGTCTTGAGCAAAGGGTTTCCGGACCTTTACCACTTGCTGCCCTCTCCTACCCGGCCGGTATACCGGAACCCCCAAACTGGTGGTGAGTAAATTTTAAAACAGATAAACACACTCCCACAAACACACACAGAACAAGAGCAGCAAAGTACAAAAAGTTCGTGGCAGGAAAGAGGAGAAAAACAAAAAGGAAAATAAGACGACACAGAGGGAGAAAATACAAAAATACAAAAATATTAACAGGATTAAACATACCGAAGCATTTGTTATCCATTTCCGACTCCGATCTACCCAATTGTCCTCTATTCGGATGACTGGATAGCTAGCTGGTTTGCTGATGGCTGGCTGATTCTATGTGTATATGCGTGTCGTGGGCCTCCACTGGGGGTTACCTTTAATATAGTTTACGTTAGAAGAGGGGTCGAAGTCGAATTCCTTTTTCTTCGCAAGGGCATAAATACTTGTGCGCTTCCAAACAAGGATCAGAACGAGTTCCTTGTATTGTGTTTCCCTCACTGTTATTGTTGCGACAATGATGATGCTGCTGCTGCTGCTGCTGCTGGTGATGCTGATGATGATGATGATGATGATGATGATGATGGTGGTAGTGGCGGCGCTTACTGAAATGATGGCTCTCCATTCAGTATGAGAATAATAATAATGGTCGTCGTTTGGTCTCAAGACCTGTACTTTAGTAAAACGATTTGTTAAGCTTGTTGTACGGCTCTCCACCATTGTTGTGTCATGTTATTGTTCGGTTTAGGTTATCGCACCGTGTTGTTCTACAGTGTAAACAGTGACATATAAAGCGTATTTTATTTTTCTGCTTAAGATATATATTTTATTTCGCTATGAGGTTTGAGGTGGGTGGAGTGCCGGACAAGAGTGTTTCCTCGTTCGGATTACGACCTTTTTGTTTTTTGCAAACTCAATAGTTTAATTGCGTCTAATTTAAGTGCTGCTAATTGGATTAATTCTATTGAGTGTATTGAAACATTGTAGCTAAGTCTAACAAAATCCTTTGGGACGGTAGAGTAGTTATAGACAGGTACAATGTCTGAACTGTAAATTAAATTTGTTTGAGAAAATCAATTTTTCTAATTAGGGGATGACTTTGAATTGTGTGAGGCTGTTCTGGAGAATATTAAAGGTTGATGACGTTGAAAGGTATAGGGTGTCCGCCGTTAAGTAGACACGTGGCAAATTTATAAATGGGTGCAGTGGCTTAGTGGTTAAATGCGTTGGACGTTCCGGGAGCACTGCTCATCGTCATCGAAACTCCAGTATGAGTTGTTCCAAAAACTGTTTTATTTTAGGCTAGAAATGACCTTCAGCGTTCTTCACACGATTTTAAAAACAAGGTCTAGATGGTTTATCAGAGCATATAGGTAGGTAGGTAGGTGAAGTGTGTGGTTTTCATAATATCTATGAAAAACGCAAGAAGCGCTTTAGCGCCGTTTTGATGTCACCACTCATGATGACCTTAGGGGAAGGGCTATTAGTTGCGTATACTCAGATCCAACAGGTGGAATTGAGAATAGTAATAATATCATTGAGACCCATGGCCGAGATATCCGAAAGGTTGTCGAAGAATGGTTTACCAAACGTCCTGCGTCTAGTCTTAGTCAAAGCCGGGCATCCACATAGGAGGTGGAAGACTCTCATTAGCGTCATTGAAGCTGCGGCAGTGGGTATTGTGGGGTACCTATGCCGAGCTTGGCAGCGCTGGTGACTACTGCTCAGTGGACCGTTATTACGGCCACTAGTCTAGCGACATCCCCTCGTGTTCTGTTAATGAGATTTTGGGTTCTAATTTTGTTGTAGTTGGGCCACGTCTTCCTAGAAATGACGCAGTTCGTCAGATTTCTCCACCTGGACACTGCCCTCGCCCTGAAGTGTATGGAGATTTCTCCCTTCACGAAACACAACGGGGAGAGAACTCTCACCGCGCAGGATTTGCGGAAGGGAGGTGCTGGCCAGTTCGTCGGATTTCGCGTTTCCCTCTGTGTTCCTATGCCCTGGAACCCATATGAGAGTGACTCCAAGCAGACGGCCCATCCTGGAAAGTATCTCCCTGCACTCCCCTACGAGCTTAGACGTAGTCCTGGTTGAAGTGAGGGCCTTGATTGCGGCCTGACTGTCGACGAAAATGGATATGTTAAGATTTGTTGTCAAACTATTTAGAACCACCTAGCCCGCACCTATCCCTAATCGCAAGGACCTCCGCCTGGAAGACGCTAGACTATTTCCGGAGGCTGAACGATGAGAATGTCTGTAATTCCGTAACCGCTCCTACTCCACAGTCCATTTTGGACCCGTCAGTGAAGATGGTTATAGCGGATGCGCCAATGGCAGTGCCTGCCTCCCATTCTGATCTGGACGGGAAGGCAGTAGTGAAAGTCTTCTGGAAGTTGAGTTTGGATATTATGCAGTCAGTAGATAGTATTTGGCAAGGATATTGCAGATCCCGTAAGGTCTTGCGAACCAGAAACCTGCGGCTTGCAGTCTTACAGCGCTACATGAAGCGATTGTTTTGATATGCAGATCTGTTTGAAGGAAGTCTAGAATCACATTGAGCGCCTCCGACGAACTTGAATGTAAGGGCTCCCGTGGTTCCGATTGCAGCCCTTCTCTGAACTCTGTCTAGGTTGCTGATGTTGTAAGTTTTACTTAGGGCGGGCCACCAAACCAGGGTGAAAATTTGGGCATACCGCCGCCGTGTACATCCAAAGAACCATCTTTGGTTTAAGCCCCCACTTTTTGCTGAAAGTCTTGCTGCATGAGTAGAAAGCGATGTTTGGGGGAGCACTGGGGGATAGCGAGAGAACATGGTTATTTATACCATCACAGAGCAAAACACAAAACACTACGTTCTCTAAGTGAAAGCTCTCAGTATCGCTTTACGCAACGGTTGTTTGTTGCGCGACTAAGCTTCATCTACCGATCTTCATCTTATAGACTATTTCAAGTAATTACAAATATAATTAATTTAAAGTTAATGCATAAATGGACTTTTTAAAATCTGCTCGCGATAAGCAAAAATCAATTTCGTTGCAGAATTCATTAAACGTGCTTATGCACCTTGTAATAGGCTCATTATTACCATAACTGGTTCTATGCCTATCTGTATGAAATAAGCTTCTAACCCGCAGTGACCTTTGGGGAGCATATATATTTAAAAGAAAGATCAGTTCTGGTGAATTAATATGACGGAATGACGGAAGTTGCATCGCGTCTGAAACTTAAGGTTTGCAGACCAATTTAATTGCACCTTCTGCCAAAATTAGGAAGCTCATCAAACACATTTAATTTACGAACCGCGTAGCTCGAGAAGTTTTTTTTTTAGACTCTTTCAAATCTAAGTTTGTGAACTGCATATGGCGAATCCCAAATTACGGAACAATATTCTAAATAAGGTCTAACAAACAAGCAATAAATAATTTTAAGACTATTTATGTCTCGAAAGACTTTACTTTTACGTTTAAGGAAGCCTAACAATGAGTTAGACTTGCCAATGACATGATCTAATGCAAATTTAACCTAACCTCAATCTGATTGAAAACCCATGCAATCAGTAACATTATCTATCCGAGAAAATAATTTCAAATTATCCGCGAAAGTCAAAACCTTACAAAATTGAAAGATTTCTTGAACGTCATTAATAGGCAATATAAATAGCAACGGGCCCAAATGACTCCCCACTGTGGAACACCCGAAGTAACTTCTATAGGTACCGCGAGAAGTCAAACCATCGACTTTAACCATTTGCCTTCTATTAGTCAGGTAATTACGAAACCATTTTAGCATTGATGAATGAAAACCCAAAGACTTTAGCTTAGCCAAAAGAAGTGTGTGATGCACCCTGTCAAAAGCTTTCGTAAAGTCAGTATAAAGTACATCAACTTGTAATCGTTCATCAAAACTATTAAATATATAATTAGTCAACAAAGCTAAATTAGTAGCAGAAGATCTACCACGAACAAAGCCATGCTGACTATTTGAAATAATTTCTTTTACCGCGAAAAAGAGTTTGTCCTTAACAATACTTTCAAACAATTTTGGTATTGCAGAAAGCTTTGATATGGGCCGATAGTTTAAGACTGGTTAAAAATAATTTTAAGTGGATAAAAAACGGATGATAAACATTTGTTTAATATTACCACAGGAATCCCATCTGGGCCATGGTTGTTATTTAAATTTAGTTTTTCTAACGCGTTTATTAAATCGTCATTCGAGAATTGCAACACACCGATGTCCAGAACTTCAGGAATCATAATGTTATGATTTCCCGTTACCTGCACATGCGACTTATTGTACACTGACTCAAAGAAATCAGCGAACAAATTACACGTACTTTTCAAATCTGTTGAACTTACATCTTCGAATTCAATTGTCTTAGGAAAGCCTGTGGTATTTTTTTTCGATTTGATGTAATTCCAAAACGATTTGCTATTACGCTTCACCGACGATTCTACGGACAAGATATATTGCCTGTATAAAAACCGATTTAAAAATTCATATTCTTTCCTGAATCTCAAAAAAGTTCACGGTTAGAATTAGTTTTATTTGATATATAACGAGAATGAGCTTTACCATTTTACGTTACGTAAATTAATTAATCTTTTATTTGACCAAGGAATTTTAAACCTTTTGTTAAGACGCGTTTTTGGTACAAATAATTCAAAACCAGATTTGATCTTATCCAAAAATATATCATAGTTACCTTTTAAATTGGGGGATTTCAGTAGTTCATCCCAATCAAAACCACTCAAATATTCCTGTAAAGCAACGAAATTGGTTTTCGAAAAGTTATAAGATAACGCGAAATTAATATTATTTAAATCACTGGAGTAATTAAGAAAATTAATTTCCAAAAGTAAGGCTTGGTGATGCATTTTATTGGAATCTATAAGATCCAGAGCTTCACTTATAGTATAATTAATATCATTATTAAGAAAAACTAAGTCCAATATTCTATTAATAGAGTTCGGAAAATGGTTTACTTGAAATAAATCCAAAGAAAGAAGACCATCGACAACTAAAGGGTGATTTTTTAAGAGGTTTAGAACTTTTTTTAAAAAAAAAACACAAAAAATTCGAAAAAATGAATGAAATATTTATTTGAATCGATAGTTTGAACCTTGCAATTTAATGTTTAAAGATAATTTCATGCAAATGTTGACCGCGGCTGCGTCTCAGGTAGCCCATCCGCTGAGTCCAATTTTGGCATACTCTTTCACACATATCGGCCGGTATCTCACGAATGAATGCATGGATGTTGGCTTCCAGTGCGTCAATCGAAGCGGGCTTGTCCCTATACACATTAGCCTTGGCATACCCCCACAAAAAATAATCTAATGGTGTCAAATCGCACGATCTAGGCGGCCAATTGACCGGCCCGAAACGTGAAATTAACTGTTCACCAAACTCGCCTCGCAATTGCGCCATTGTTACGCGTGCTGTGTGGCATGTGGCACCGTCTTGTTGAAACCACATATCATGCAAGTCAAGAACTTCCATTTCGGGCAAAAAAAAGTTTGTTATCATCGCTCGGTAGCGTTCACCATTGACAGTAACGCTGCGATTCGCATCATCTTTGAAGAAATATGGCCCAATAATGCCGCCAGCCCATAAACCGCACCAAACAGTGGCTTTTTCGGGATGCATTGGTAGCTGTTGCAATGCTTCTGGCTGATCTTCACTCCAAATGCGGCAATTTTGCTTATTTACGTACCCATTCAACCAAAAATGAGCCTCATCGCTGAACACAATTTTTCGATAAAAAAGCGGATCCTCGGCCAGCTTTCCAAGAGCCCATTCACCAAAAATTCGGCGTTGTGGTAGGTCGGCTGGCTTTAGTTCTTGCACCAGCTGTATCTTAAAAGGCTTTACGCCCAAATCCTTCCGCAAAATTTTCCACGTAGTGCTGTAACAAAGGCCTAACTGCTGGGAACGGCGCCGAATCGACATTTCGCGGTCTTCTGTCACACTCGCTGATACGGCCGCAATATTTTCTTCAATTCGCACAGTACGTAAACGTGTTGGTGGTTTAATGTCCAACAAAGTAAATTTGGTGCGAAATTTGGTCACAATCTTCCGAATAGACTGCTCAGAAGGTCGAGAATGCCGATCATAAAATGGAAGCAGCGCGCGATGAACATTTCGAACCGAGCACGAATTTTGATAGTAAAATTCAATAATTTGCAAGCGTTGTTCATTTGTAAGACGATCCATGGTTAAATTGCAAACCAAACTGAAGCTGTTTGACAGTGACACAAGGTACTAAACACACGTCAGCTGTCAAAACCAGTGTTTCCAAAACCAAACCAGCTAAAAAATCACCCTTTATTTGTTCAACCTCAGGGTTGACGTTAAATGGTATTAAATTCTTATCACCATCCATCTAGTCGGAGTAGTTTGAAAGTTGGTATTTTGATTTTAGTGGTGGACATCATCAGTTTGCTTAGGCTAACGCCCAGACCGCACCTTGCGGCCCAAGCGCTGATCTTACCCAGGGACCTTTCTATGATTTCGCTGATCATGTCCGGGAACATCCCTGATACAAGCACTGTCTAAGTTTGACAGGATTTTATTAAGAACCATAATCCACATCAGAGGCGATATGACCCCGACTTGAAGTGTGCCCCTTATGACGGTTTGGTTGGTTGAGATGCTGTTACCTAGTTAGAGCATACAGAGCCACGCCATTTGTGTGACAATGCCTTAGATGTCTTCGTCTCGACATGTTCAACATGCAATGCCATGCTAATAGGTGTGTGTCTGGTAAGTCTTCTCTAAATTGAAAGGAGTAGTCACCTTAATATTAAATTGCATAAAGTTTTGGCAGAAATTTGTGGGGCGAAACCAAGTAATAAAAATAATTAAATTCGACTTTCTTTAACTAAATATTTCTTTTGTGGATTTTTAACAAACTTTAGTAATGTCACAAGTATCATGTTCCCACTAATAAAAATGCTTGATTTTGAGTGCAAGAAACTCGTGGAATTAAGTTTAATTTGACAAAAAACTTGATTTCTGTAAGCATATTGACTTTTTGGTTGCTAAAGGCAATTCAATGTTGGGTCTTATATTGCGGAATTCTAAGGACTTTCAGGATCTTCATACTCTTAAATGTCTGTTCTTTGCATTTGTCAGGTCTAATCTCGAATATTTTAGTATAGTATGGCACCCTTGTTATGAGGTACATTCTAATAGAATTGAAAAGATCCAAAAACGTTTTACAAGGGTTGCATTTGTATGAGACAAGATGCAAAGAATTTGGCATCTAACCTGTTTTCAAACGTAGACAATATTATTCGCTTATGTTTATTCGGGATTTAATTAATAATCATATCGATTGCCCTATATTTTTATCGTTAATTGGTTTCTATGCTCCTTCAAGAGTACTAAGAAATCGTTTACCATTTTATGTTCCTTATCATAGGGTAGTTTATGGTTGTAATGAACCAATTTCCAGGTGCCTCAAGGAGTGTAACAAGTTTAGCAGTCTCCTTTTTTTTGTATAATGTACGCGCACTAAAGGGATTTTGGATGCCCTTATAATGAAGTAACACAGTGCGGGCATTAGGGAAGTGAAGGATTAGAAAAAAGGAGATACCGATGCACCTAGGCTTTAAATGTCTGTAAACTATAATGTGCAGGAAAAACAGAGCGTGGTAGAGCATTCCACATTCGTATTGTACGGTTGAGAAAGGAATCTTTATATTTCACAGTACGTCCGAAAACAGGCTTAAGGGTAAACTGATGTGCATTCCTAGCATGGCGAGTATAGCGGTTGAATTGCTGTAGTGGTGGAATGCAACTGGCAATTTAATTTAAACACTTGTGGTGGAAATACCGATAAAACAATGACAGACAGGAGACATTACGACGATGACTAAGAGAGTCAAGTGATTTCGCGATGTCTCGATCGCCAATAAGTTTTACCGCACGTTTTTGGATCCTGTCAAGTAGCTCCAAATATGTAATTGGAGCACCGGACCAGATATGAGCGTTATACTCAAGTTTTGGGCGAATGAACGCCTTGTAGATTGTAGCCAGATCAGAAGGGGTGAAATATTTCTTGCATCTCTTAAGGAAGCCTAGACATTTCACAGCGTTCTTGACGACAACGAATATGTGGTCATTCCAACGAAGGTTGTCATTAACACACATAGTCGTTCGGTTTCAGCGATGCAAGTGCCATTCATGGATAATGGCATAGAATTAGGGGTTCGCTTCAATGACAGCAGACAGCACTGCGTTTTGGAAGCATTAAATTCCACTCTGTTGGATTTACCCCATTTAAGAATGCTGTCAAGATCGGAATTCAACGAGCTTAACATACGTGACCAGGAAACGAATATGTAAAGCTGAGGGTGCTGTCATCAGCAAAGGAATGAACAGGATTAGAAGTAACAGAGAGGAGATCATTTATAAAAACGAGAAAGAGAGTCGGAGACAAAACGGAGCCTTGGGGAACACCAGCATTTATTTGGTAAGTTGCAGACTTGAAACCGTCAAAACAACTTGTATTGAACGGTCCGAAAGGTAATTTCTAATCCATTGAAGAAGGCTAACATCGATCCCAAATGCACGCATTTTCGACAAGAGAGCTTGATGCCAAACTCTGTAAAATGCCTTTGAAATATTAAGCGCAACGACCTTGCTTTCACAATCACGGTGAATAGATTGGTTCCACTTTTCGGTTAGATAAGTCATCAAATCACCAGTGGATCTGTTGCTGCGAAAACCGTCATTAAGAAGTTTTCGGGATTCAAGATATTTCATATGCTGACGGTTTGATCTTAGCAGGGACTCGTTTAAAAATAAACTTATTTTGGCGTTAGGCCTTGGTGGTAGAAATTAAGTATTAAAATTTTGTTATTAGGTAATCTATCGAGAACCGTGAATGTTCTTATTTGATGAAATGAATTAAATAAATAAATAAATAAACTCCAAATAAAGTTAACTCCGGCAGAGTTGCGCCACATAAATCGGGCAATTGCGACAAAATCAAAATTTTAGCATGGAGAATTTCAGATTATTATGTTCCGAGCTTTTGAAGGTAAGGGCCCTTAAGAAATATGCATGTTTCTATTAAGCATGCATCTCCCCAGAATCTTTTCTATCAACATGCCAAATTTCAAATTATTTGGACCACCGGGTCTTGACTTTTGTGTTTTCTAAAATGAAGTTTAAAGCCCTTCTTAAGGGACAGGGAATAGAAGTTTCATAGTGTTACAGGACAAACTGTACCCTCTATTCCCTCTTCCAATAATTTGAAAGCATCTTGCCAACAGCATCAAGAATATCCGTAACACCACGCTTTTTTCATATGTTCTGGACCGGAACTTGTCTGAGGTCCTCCTTCATTAGTCACCTTAACTCATGCTCATTGAGTCAGCATGCAGGTTTCACATAGATTGCAACATTTCTTCTCACTGTCTCTCTTCACAACCTACTGTTATGTATGTGGTTCGATAGAAATAGTAAGCAATTGCTTTTATCCATTTCACAACTTAATAAATGGATAACTCAGGTCTTCCTAATAGGCCCAATTAATGCTTCGGTTCTCCGGACCAGCAAAATCACCCATACGGAAACGACATAAACATGTAGTAGCAGAGTTGTTGGACAAATCAGAATTGAGGTGTTGACAGTTCTTCAAACAGCTGCAAGACACCATAGTTTGGTGTGCTCAGTCAAGCTCGACGGCTAAGAGAGAAAATCTTGCTGCATTGTTTCCACTACAAAAATTCTGTCTCAGGGTGGGAATTGACAGCGACGCACTATTCTACCTCTGGGAAGCGAGCATACGCTAGGTTGCAAATGGTGTTGCATGTCAGCATAGAATTATTTAAAAAAGAAAGATGGAGGTTAAACACCGTGAAGGGTTCCCGCCCTCGCGCAAAAATAGAATTTCCACCACAAGTAGATATGTTTTCCAAAATGAATGCAGCGCCAATGGGCTTCACGGTGAATAGACCAAGGACTGCGGTTTGGAAGAATTCAGTCACTCGTAATTTGTTGGTAAAAATTGTACCTACACCTTTGTGTAGTTTGGTATTAAAGTGTACTGTTCCTAACAATGATAAGGATTTTGAAGATTCTACGTGTCTTTTGTCGAGGGGTCAGGCATAGAATATTTAAATGAAAGAGATAAATATCATGATGAGCTTATACCGGGCCCGTATGTAATCTTTGAAGAAAATGTCGACGAAGATGCCAGATCCATTCCGCGAAATTATGCGCTCATCGAATGTTTCCTTCAATAAATCGATTGTGACGTGTGCTGTGTGGCATGTAGCGCTGTCTTGTTGGAACCACAACTCATCTACTTTCGTGCCATCCAATTCGGGAACAAAATAGTCGGTTGTCATGGCTCAATGCCGGTCTCCATTTACTGTAACTGATGTAACTTTACGGTAACTGACTGACGAAAACCAACCTCTAAAAAAAAAAACCTTTTACATGTAAAATCATCAAACATTTTTTGTCAAATCGTTGTTTCAGAGTCCATGTCAATAGTGTAATATCAGATTTGATGTCCTTTAGTTCAGGTGTCCCTCAAGGTTCTGTCCTAGGTCCTATTTTGTGTAATCTGTATACGTCTGATTTTCCGAGTTTGCCTAATTGCAGTGCAGTCATCTTTGCCGATGATACTGTCATATTTTCATCCCATGAGTTCGCTCTCAATATTGAGAGGAATCTAAAAAATGCGATGGAGAACTATACAACATTATTATTCAAAGTGAAAAATTTAATTAAATGAAGATAAAATGCAAGCTATATTTTTCACATGAAAAAGGAAGTATTGCTATCTTCCATCTACTCCGTTACAGGAAATTACTCCATTGCCTGCGCTCCGCGTGTCAGCTATCTAGGAGTGCGTCTTGATTCCAAATTAATATTTAAAGACCATATTTATAGGACTATTAGGAAAATATGAATTGCCATAAAAATGCAGTATCCTTTTATCAATAGAAAGTCGATGCTTTCAACAAGAACAAGATCAAGTCATTTTCCAGTTAATTCTTTTATATGGCTGCCAAGTAAGGGAAGATTACGCAATGTGCCATATTAAAAAACTACAAATATGCCAAAATAAAATATTAAAACTGATGCTTAATTTGCAGTGGTATCATTCTACCTTAGATCTGCACAACATAGCGAATGTTTCACCATAGAATCCTAAAGCTTAAATCGAAATTTTTCGATCGGTGTAGTTTATCTGAGACTCAGAGCTCGACTGTGCAACGAGAAGAAGCTGCGAACTGCCCAAAAGCAGAAATTCGACGTTGGACGCCTTAGCACATCTGGAGTTGCCAAAGAGCACCTGAGTGAGAAACTCCATACCGTGCATTCACCTACCACAGACGCCAACAACCAGTGGTCTTAGTATCGCGACATCATCAAGGAGGTAGCCGAAACCACCCTAGGATACCAGCCACAGCAGAGAAAAAGCCCGTGGTATGATGATGTATGCGTGTACCGGAAAAAGGTGACAGAAGATGCAGTGGAAAACAAGGGCAGCCAGGGATGAGTACCAAGCCAGGAGAAGGGAGGAGAAGAAAATCCTGCATACGAAGAAAAGAGAGTACGTAGTCTCCCAGCTCAAGGAGATCGAAGAGCCCCGCGACCGAAACAACATCCGGAAGTTCTATAGCTTCCAGCAACTGGCTGCTGGCTTTAAGACCGGAACACAGGCTCTTCGTAACAGCGATGGAAACCTAGTCACCGACGCGCAGGCAATAGTAGATGTATTTAAGCAGCATTTCCAGCAGCTGCTTAACGGACAAAATGTAGAGAGAGTGATGCGGCAAGAAGAGAACCCACGTCCAGTCAATGAAGAACCAGTCCCTCCGCCCAGTATAGAAGAGCTATAAAAAAGCTAAAGAACAACAATGCCGCTGGCTCTGATGGTCTACCTGCAGAGCTTTTCAAATACGGAGGTGACGTTATGGTAGGGCAATGCATCATCAGCTCCAAATGTCCCATCTACAAGAAAGGCGATCCTATGTTTTGCATGAACTATCGAGGCATATTCTTGCTAAACGTCGATTATAAGATCCGATCCAACGTACTGTATGAACGTCTCAAACCTTTCTGCAACACACTAATCGGCACGTACCAGTGTGGCTTCCGGCCCGGCAGAGCAACTGTAGACCAAATCTTCACACTAAGGCAAATCCTCGAAAAGACCAACGAGTTTCAAGTCGAAACACACCATCTCGTTATCGACTTTAAAGCCGCATATGACAGCATTCATCGTCAGGAGCTTTTTGTGGCGATGGCCGAATTTGGGATACCGTCAAAACTGATCCAGATGTGTCGCATGACACTAGATAACACGCGATGCAATGTGCAGTTTGGCAGCAGCTCGTCTGAACTCTTTCAAACATGCACCGGATTTCGGCAAGGAGATGCGCTGTCGTGTGATTTCTTCAAACTTGTTCGTAAGCAGATAGTGCGCAGGGCAGGTGTCAACACGGAAGGCACTATCTTTAACAGATCAGTCCAACTGCTGGGCTATGCGGACGGTATAGGTCGAAACCAGCATGTCGTGATAGAGACTTTCACGGCAATTGAAGAACAGGCGAAACTAGTTGGCCTTGAATTTACAAAAAGAAAAGTTAAAACATTATCTCTCCCATACTGGTAGTGTCATAAATGTTTGTTCTTCTCTCCATTTAACTACGAGATTATGATCAGGATTATAGGGATCTTAATTCTCCCACTTCACTGCATTCTTACTGGTCCGCTTGTTGGGTTCGCCGGTTCCGACCTCAAAAGATATCTGCAGGCATCCCGATTTTGGATCACTTCATCATTGAGGCCAATCTAATGCCAGGCGTTTTTAGATCTGCCTCTCTTACGCGATTGTAAGGGAACGTTGATTGCCATTGCCTTTTTGACGGGCATCGTAGGATCCCTTCTTTGAACATGACAATACCAACTGAGTGGTGCTCCAATTTTTTCGAGATGGGTTCTTTGACGTGAAGGCTTTCTCGGATTCTGGAACTTCTAATTCGATCAAGCTTTGTTACTCCTGCTGTCATGCGAAGCATCTTCATCTTAGCTGCTGTCAACTCATACTTTTTGTACATTATCCAGCATTATGAACCATATGTGAGCGCCGAACACACAACTGCGGTGAAGAGCCTTCCTTGAAGCTAAGGGGACACTTCAGCCAGCCTACGCTTACACGATGATTGATGTCGTCATCAACTGTTGCTTCGCTGTTAATCATTGATCCCAGATATCTGAACTTTTCACACTTGGCAACCACCAATCCATTCAAATAAATGTCTAGAATGGGTTGGCTTGGGTCAGAGAATGGGCAGTACAGATAATATGTTTTTTTTTTGGCTTATACGATACCCTAAAGCATCTGCCAAAACATCAAGTGCTCGTTGAAGAGACGTGTGATCATCAAAGAATAACTGATGCACTTTAGGGTCCGTCACTTTTCCCTCAAGCAGATAATCAGGACCGTAATAAGGAGCAAAGGACTTAAGACACTTCCCTGGTGAACACCGACTTTTATTCGAAATTCATCGGTGACCCCTGCGGGACATCTGACTTTTGTCTTCGCTCCCGCGTACATGTCCATGATCATCTGTACTTAGGTTTCAGGAACTCCTCGTTGTCTTAGCGCTACCCATATCTGATCTCTTGGTTGTCTATCGAATGCTTTTTCAAAATCAATCAGAATCATATGCAGATCCTTTAAGGAATCACGATGCTTTTCCATTGTGATCCTTATACTTTGGATTGCATCTGTGGTTGATTTACCCGCGACAATCCCGCACTGGTCATCAGACAGTCGTATTATTTGTCTTTGGCGACCATCTAATACCCGCTCAATGATCTTCATGGTGTGTGACAGCAGCTTGATTGAACGGTAATTATCACAGTTTTGCGTATCTCCCTTTCCTTTGTGCAAAGAAAGAAGATAACTTTCCTTCCACTGATTGGCCATTTGATCACCTCTCATGAGTTTGGAGATAAGAATCATGAGCCATCTGAGCCCGATGTCTGCCATATTTTTCCAGAACTCACAGGATATCTCATCCGGCCCAACCGTTTTTTTCTTCTTGGAGTTATTGATCGCTTTCCAACTTCTTCGACCTGGAAAACATAGCCGGGAAAACTGTTCGTTTAAGAGTTGCTCGCAATGCTCTCGCCACATGTGTACAATTTTTTCGTCGTCCACAAGTAGTTGGGCTTGAGCATTGTTAATGAACTTCTGCGAGCTAATTTCCTGGGGATTTCTTCTTCTCTGTGCGGCAATCTGGAAAATTGTTGTTCCCTTATTCGTGTTTTGTCGAAGCTCGTTGGTTACCTGGTTCCTATCAGCAGGCGAAGAAGATACCTCCTCCAACTCCTGATACAAACTCTCCATACACGTAGCTTGAATTTGGGCACACCTTTTCTTCGCGATACTTTTGCAACGCCCATATTCCACTTCAAGGCGAGCTTTTTCAACTTTATTATTAGAGGGCCACTTTGACCAAGCTCGAAAGCCACTTTATTTTCCTTTATTGCTGCTTGAACTTGCTCTGTCCACCACCAAGTTTCCTTCCCGTGCTGGGAGTGACCCTTCGAGGCTCCAAGCAGTACTTTAGCTTTCTCTAAGCACGCTCGTTGTAGGGAATCCCACATATCTTGTGCGCTGCACTCTTCATCCTCAACTTCGCTGGTGTTATTTTCCATGTTGAAAACAAATGACTCGCCTGCCATGAATGTCATAAATTTTTGTTATTAGTAGTAAAAACTGGTAAACAAATAAACTTATTTCTATCGCTTCCACATTCAAGGTAGACCCATATTACTCAAAAATTGTGCCAATCCAGGGATTTCCTAAACTCCAATAAGCTGAAAGCAATATAACTCATATTTCAACTCGCTTTAAATCAATTTTCAACGCGTCTAAGTACACCAAATATTAAAACCAGAAAAATAGACGTTTTTATCGCTACGGCTTTCTTTAGTGCATAGTTTGTAATTTTCATTACTCATTTGATAATGTCAAGATGTGCTGCTGAAGGACGAACACTCTTTGTAAATTTAAGACCAAAACTGGAGGTAAACAATTCATACTCCAGTATTGTTCTCACTTCTTCTCAAAATGATGTTCAACCTCCCGTGTTAAGTATCAAAATGATATCGAAATTCAAATGACACCACCCTGCTGCGTCTTATCAAAACAACAATAAGGCAGATGAAAACAATTTGATCAAAGTTTGAGTCTATTTGCCAGCCTGTCTAATATCAGGGTTTCCCGCATGGCCCCATAGATACCCCCAAAAGGAAGCCAAACCCTCCACAATAATGATGGTGGTGTAGATAGCTAGATAGATACTTCAGCTGTTTTCTGTTTTCTGTTGCTGTCTGTTATTTCGATTCGATTGATTGAAAGAAACCTCTCGGTAGGCGAGTCACAATAGATACAAAAAAAAAAAAAAAAAAAAAGCACCAACAAGACGGAGCAATCATCGCGTGAAAAATATTGAAATATATAGATATACGACGGAGCGAGGGGTCGAAGGACGAAGGACGAAACAAAAAAAGAGAATCAATTTATTTCCCCAAAGACTTGCTGATTTTTTTTTTATTTTTTCTGTAAGTGTGGGTGGGGGGAGGGTTGGAGAGATGTGGTTGGGATATTGCAGGCAGCTTTACTTTACAATGGCCTTTAAAATCTGTTACACCCTCAATATAGAGCCCACGCACAAAGTTGTAAGCACTTGTGAAAAACGATGAAACATTAAAGTTTCCTTTTCCCATTTGGGTTTTAGTATTTTCTTTTTGCGTTTCTTATTCGCATTCTTTCGATTGCAATTGCTTTTGTTTGGTCTGTTTGGAGAGAATTTTTTTATTCGTTATTTCTAGGTTCGTCGTCGTCCTGCTTTTCGTGGAGGCTCGGGCTAAGGGTACGGGAACGGATACGGGTACGGATACGAGTGCGGGTACGGGTTTCTTCACTGCCACTTTGGAAAATTGAATATGGAAATGCTTTGAGCGAGCTGAGTTGCCTTAAGGAGGCGCTTCTGAAATATGTTTTAAGTTATTCACAGAAACCATCGCCGAGATCAAAGCGCCGCGCCGCGCCACAGCGATCCTTCGTCGGCCATAGAAATGATGCGAAATTATTGTTTATTCATTGAATTCACATTGATTAGATATGCTAATTTATTTATTAGCGGATGGATTTGATTTGGGAAAATTGGATTTTTCATTTTTGCGCTTTCGTTTAGTTTATCAATGAAGTCAGCGTCGTCGCTGGCTGGCTAACGATGGATGGTATCCGCAAATGATAAGTCCAATTGGTAATGGGACTTTGCCATGAATGAATTTATTGAGAAAAAAAAAAATTAATAACTTGTTTCACTTTATTATGAAAGATGTTGTGCGATGCTTATTGTTCCAATGGAGGTGCCTTTGCAAAGCATAATGGAAAGAAGTAGTTTAGTATTTACCTAATTTTTTTGCAGCTAGCTTTCTCATCGCTTTGAAGGAGAACGGAAGTCTCATCGTCAGCATATAGCAGGATTTAACAGAGGCAAGAAGGTGCGCAACAAGATAAAACAGCCTTTTTTTGTCAGAAGTTGCTACTATCCGATAGAGCGCTGAGGCATGGACTACTGGTCCATTGTGTTTCCATGCAGACATCTCACATTAATGTTCTTAGTTTTCCCATCTTTTGAAGAAAGTTGTGATGAAGTTACTAGACACTCAAAATCCGCCACCTGGCACGAGAAGAGGCCTTATATTGTTCAGCAGAGGAAGTGTTCTGCTGCGTCATACTCGTCACCACAAACAGGACAGATGGTGGTGGTGTCGCTTTAGCCCAACACATTTAAGTGTAAAGCAAAAGCTTGGTGGCCCGAAAGGACGCCTTCAAGCTCCCTGCAGTCGATTCTCCTTAGAGATAGAAGAAACGACGTAGACCTGTTGCAACTGTTCAGGCTCAATAGTTTAGTCTGTCTGCATCCATGACAGTCGCGCCACCGAATCTTGAGTTCACGAGAAACCCAAGCATCAATTGGAACTGATGTTTATCACCACCATAACGAAAATACCCACTTCCGACATCCCCGTCTTAACAACCAAACTCTCTCACTAACCTTCTGTGCTAGTAATTGGGTGTCACTTTAGACCCTAAGCTCAAATGGCGTCTAGACATCGAACACTGAGTGCGGAAAGCTAACATGTAGCAATACTTTTGGTAAAGAGTGGGGTCTTAAACCTAAAATGGTTCTTTGGATGTGTACGCTCAATTCTAACTTAGGGGTCCCTGGTATGGTGGCCCGTGCTAAGTAAAGCTTATAACATCATCAAGTTAAGTAGGGTCCAGGGAATGGCTGCAATCGGGACCACGGCAGCCCTACGGTTATGCTCCACCGAAGCACTTCTGGGCATCCTACCACTGGATCTGCATACAGATTGCGGCCGCAAAACATTACGGGCTTTGCAATATCCTTGATTCACTACCCAGGAGTGTAAGATCAAGATTTTACAGGTCGAGATTTGAACCAGCGACCTCTCGGGTCCAAAACGGACTGTGGAGTGGGTGCGGGCGTCTTATAAGACTCATTACACACGGCCTTAACCTTCCGGCTCCCTAACTCATCCAGCGTCTTACTGGCGAAGGTTCTGGCGATAAGGGAATACAAATTGCTAAATAGTACTTCAACCCAAAACAACACAGCTATCTTCGTCGACAGCCAGGCTGCGATAAAGGGCCCTCATCTCTACCAAGACAACAACCAAACTCGTCGAGGAGTACAGTGGGAGCCGACTGGCCAGGGCGAGCCGACGGTTTAGAATCGCTCTCATCTGTGTTCCTGGGAATAGCAACATAGATGGGAATGAGAGACCCGACGAGCTGGCCAGACCTGGCTTACCCCTTCCCGAGTCCTGTGCGAACGAAGCTTACTCCGCTTTAGCTTAACCCTGCTCTTACTTCCCAGCAATGGCGAAGTGTGTTGATTTGGTTTAAAATCAACATTTCTAGAAGTTTGCTTATGTTAGGGAGCAGAGAAATGCAATTCGCAGAAAATTTTTTTTGGGATTGGGATTCGCGTTACCGGCGATAGGTTAGTAGGGCTGGTGAAAGACTCATCAACTAGAGTGTAGACTGATGAGTTTGTTTCTGAAAACTGGGTAATTTCACCCGTATTAGTCCAGTTACTTCACTTCGAACGTTGTTCAAAAACTCCCGAAGTTGGTATGGGGGACTAGGTTGAAAATTATTTTCAAAATGCTCTGCAAATGCATTTGATTTTTCGACATCTGATGAAACCAATGAACCGTTTGATAGAAGGGGTTCAGTGTCTTGGGATTTTTTTTCCCAAAAATTTGGTTTATTTTCTTAAAGGTCAGCCTCAGACACCTTGATAAGGTTCAGTCTCTTTTTAAATTGAAAATTCACAAGGGATTTTGTGTTCTCACTCACAGCGTGCTAAGATATTTGAGCTTGAAAGAACGCTCTAATATTCAGCGCAGTGTGTATTAAGCGTGCGGTGGAATATTAGTTGCAGAATTTTTTGAAGCTTTTGCCTGTGTTAATGCACATTCTGAATGCGTACAAGAAGGGCTTTATATTGGGACGGTATGTTGTTGGGAGTTGGTTGCACTGCAATGCTTTTAGAAATAAAGTTTTCAATTTTTAAGATTGGTAAACCTCGATATACAGACGGTCTATGCCATAGCTTATCTGAGAGAGGAAAACATCCTTTTCAAGGGTATTGTAGATGTAAAGGGTGATCCATTTCGAGGTTCCCTACTTTTTTAAAGAAAAAAACACAGAAAATTCAAATTTAATGGATTATTATTATTTGAAAGAACATTCTTTGGCATTTATTTTTTGAAGATTATGTCTATCAAATGTTGGCCGTTGCTACGTCGCAGATGGTCCATCCATTGAGTCCAATTTTCGATCACTCGTTCGAGCATTTCGACTGGTAACTGGCGAATGACACGCGTGATGTTTTCCTCCAAGGCCTGAATCGAAGCGGGTTTGTCGGCATAAGCTTTTGACTTTACATATCCCCACAGGAAAAAGTCTAACGGTGTGATATCACACGATCTTGGTGGCCAATCGACCGGCCCAAAACGTGAAATTATGTGCTCACCGAAATGTTCTCTCAATAAGTCGAAGAAGTGGCGCCGTCTTGCTGAAACCAAATGTCGCCGAGATCACGAGCTTCAATTTCAGGCATCAAATATTCGGTTATCATGGCACGATAACGGTCGCCGTTGACAGTTACGTTCGCACCGGCATAATTTTTAAAGAAATATGGACCGATGATTCCACCGGCCCACAAACCACACCAAACCGTTGTTTTTTCTGGATGAAGTGGCAGTTCTTCAATCTCTTCAGGTTGCTGTTCGTCCCAAATGCGGCAATTTTGTTTGTTTACATACCCATTGAGCCAGAAATGGGCCTCATCGCTAAACAAAATTTGCCTCGAAAACGTCGGATCTTCTTGGAACTTTTCAAGAGCGGCTTCAGTTGTTGTACAAGCTGTATTTTGTACGCTTTCAATTTAAGATCTTGACGTAAAATGCGCCAAGTCGTTCCATACGTCAGTCCGAGTTGCTGCGAACGGCGCCGAATCGACTCTTTACGGTCTTCGTGTACACTCTCAGCTACGGCCGCTATATTTTCTTCACAGCGTGCTGGACGTGGTCTATTCGGGCGAATATTATCCAATAATGAATGCTGGGTCTCAAAATGGGTGATGGTGTTGCGAATAGTACGCTCAGTAGGCCGATTATGTTGACCATAAGTTGAGCGAAGTGCACGAAGCACATTCCTCACAGAACGTGAATTTTCATAATAAAGTTGAACAATTTGTAAACGTTGTTCACGCGTAAGTCTTTCCATTATGAAATGCCAAACAATACTAAACAAAAATAACATGACAGCATGACACGACTCACACGTGATCTGTCAAAAAAGGCTATTGAAAAAAGTATCTCTACTTGGATCACCCGTTATTATAAAAGTAGTCAAGAGTAAATTAAACTCAGTTTAGAATCTATATTTAAAAAATTATTGTTTCGCTGATATAATGTACACTGTTTTTTATGCATTTTTTAGGCAAGCATTACATTTGTTTATGGTTGTGTTATGCTGGTCGCATATGGGCTTTTCGCAGAAGTTGCAGCATTTTCTGGTTTCATGGCATGATCCTTGTATTTTAAGACGTCCATCGGGGCCCCTTGGTATTATCCGTGATGTTGATGGATCATTTGAGTTGCGCGAACGTATGTTATCCCCAAGCATAGCTTCAATGCCATTTCTGGTGTTGAAGTTTCTGTAAATAAGTGGATTTTCGGATCTTTCCAGAATATTTGGCATGCACAACTGCTTCCCAAATCTTGCAGGAATTTTCGGCGGTTATCCTTTTTTATTGCCACTCCTTTGTTGTGCTCAGTATAAATAACATAGACCGCCAATCCACAAACGTCGAGAATATTATAAAACATGGCAACTGGCCTTCGTCTAGTAGTTCGTTTTGTTGTAAAATGACTTACCATTTTGTCCATTACATCCACACCACCGCCTTTTGTACTATTGTAGTATTTTATGATGTCAGACTTATTTTTATCATCCGATATGGCATTGTATAACGGCCTTATCCTTTTTAGGAACGTAGGAAACGATTGTCTTATTCTCCATGAACCCAAATAGAGACGACTGGACACTACGTGATCTATTTTTCAGCATTTCTTTTGGGATGCAAGCTTTATTAGCACGTAATGTTCCAACCGACGTTAGATTTTCGCTTAAGAGATAATCGGCGAGATCCATAGAAGTGAAAAAGTTGTCCATTGTCATATTACGGCCGGATCCTTCTTAATGACGAACTAGCCGTTTGACTAAGTTTTCCCCAACTTGAGTTTCACGTGGGCCATTACTCGGTTTTCCGGTATACATTTCCCCTTTTAGAGGATAGAAAGTCTAGAAAGTGTGGCTGGCTTCGATGGTATGTATTGCGTGAATTGTGTTCTACCTCTGTAGGGGAAAAGTTGCTCATCGATTGTTAGGTTTTCTGATGGCATATAGTTCTTCTTGGGACTAGCATTCATTATGTCCCACAAATCTCGAATTGGGGCAGCTTTGTCGTCTATCAGTCGATGCATTCGGGTTAGATAGTTATCAAATCGGATAAATCGATTTATGGCCTAAAATCTATTGATGCTCATTGTAGCTCGATATAATGGCAAGGCTGTAACCTTCCAGAGCTCTACAGAATGTTCATTACTGGAATGATGGGCACCAGCTGTTATAAGTATTCCAAGATAGCCATTAAGCTCCTGAATTGTAAGTTGTGTCCAAACTTTAGGCTCTCGCGAAGGATTATTTGCGTTCATCCAGCAAATTACAGATATATTTTTCTTGTCGTTCGAAAGACCGTCTGAAACATTATCAAATCAAATGTTTTCTTAGAAAAGATACATTTATACACAACCAAAACTCCATTGAACACATTTTTGATGTAATGTTATTTACCTATTTACCAGCGATGTTCTCCGCTGAGAATCGCTCATATTTCCACTTTAGCTAAACCAAATAATAAACGTACGAACTCCACAGCAGTAGGATACCAAGTGATGAAATCGTTTAACTTTTCAAGCAAAACACAATAAAACACAGTAACACAAATAGATGTGATGAAACATGTTCAATCACGAAAAACACATATGAATCAGAACAATATGAATATGGGTACCCGGGTGTACTTCCCATATAAAGCCGTATTAGAGTTGAAAAATGTTTTTTAGAAAATTTATAAATCGGATCTAATTTAAATGGAATACACCATTCAATGCAAAATTATATTTCAGGAAGGTTCTTTATTTTTTTATTGAATCAAAAACCAAATGGATACCCGGGTACGGTATTGACACGAGGGATAATCCAATGGTGTCAAATCACACGATCCTGGTGGCCAAATGACAGATAGACTTGCGAGGTTTGATCTCGGGCTTGTTCAATTTGTCAAAATTTATAACTTGATTAATCTTGCTTTGCTGCTCGGATCGGATCTGTTGTATCTGATCTTGACTGGTCTCCATGTATCGCGACTTGCGCGTATGATCTCGCATCCGCCAACGCCGGATTTTGCTTTGTACTTGGTCCAGCGTCATTCTGTTGTACAATTTCTATATTTTCCTGTATCGGTTTCGTCCTTTTGACTGCCCTAGCGGTTTTCGGATTATCGGTTTTATGATTATTTATGCTTGGATCTGGGTGTACCGGTTTCTTGAGAGTGTCGCGTCTTTTTTGTAGTTCTTTCGCGATTTCGCAACCTCTATAACTCGCTGGGTGGTTTTTCGTACCATTTGCGCAGACCGCTGGGACCTGCTTGGTTTTTTCGCACTCTTCCGAGAGATGTTTACCGGCACATTTAACGCACCGTGGTTCTTTCTGGCAGTATGCCTTCATGTGGTTAAAACCTTGGCAACGTTTGCACCGTTCTCCTTCTCTTACGCATTGGCTCGATTTTGACCCTTATGTTTAGGATTGTCTTGATTTTGAAAATATCCTCCACATTCTCACTCCTATCAAAGGTGAGCATAAATAGTGAAAGGCCGCGTTTGATAACGATATCTTTGTCTCCTTCCGTGCATTGCTTTTCCTTCTTGATAATATTCACGGCGTCAATAATTTGTAGGCCTTGTGTTTGCACGTCTTCCATAATATCTTCGTTTATGCAGGTCGGGTGGAGTCCCCTAACGATGACTCGCATCGGTTTTTCTCGAAGTTTTCCGTAGTCCTCTATCCCGACGACATTTATTGCGGGTGGAGGGCGAGGTTTCGCTTGAGTTTTTGTCTTGTTTGTTACAGCGGCCTTATATTTTTCCTGTAAGACTTCGGGTGAGGTTACAGCCTTACGCTTTTTGCTAGGTCGTTTTTTAACGGCCGGATTGGTTTCGCGGGCAAGTTCTTCTTCGTCCGTGAAATATTCCGTTGCTGCACAGTTCGACGTTGTCTCGAGATCTTTCGGTACACGAAGGTTTCTAAGATCCTCGTTTTCTTTTCGCAGAGAATCTACTTCCTTCTTAAGCTCATAGAAGAGTCGCTCCATTTTATTAAGTTTAGCTCGTAATTTGTTGTTCTCTTTTACGAAGCATTGTGTTTTCACTGAGTCCTGATTAACCGGAGGACTTCTTTTTCCAGAGACATGCGATCCAGTTGGAGATCGATATATCTTCTTTTTCCAGAGGGATCTATAGGCAATATTGTTGAAGTTGTCCTTGACGCTATCGGTGGTGATCTTAGCATACTATTTTTCACTCTGAAAGGGTCTCTTAGTAGCAATAGTTGGTCCTCCCCAGAATCCGAGGGACCGACCTCCGTAGAGGGTGGTTTTTCCAGTATAACTGGTCTGCCACCTGGGGCATGTATTTGTTCCATTGCATCTTTTCGTTGTTCTATTTTATACCTTCTACCAGGTTTTAAGACTGCCGTCCTTCTAGGATCAGACGCAGACCAGGAAGCCGCCTACTATAAGTCAGACGTTCTTGGATTTGGGTTTGCCGTCGGTTTTACCCTTCAACTATAACCTGGCTGCCTTGGGTGGCCCTACCAGGAGAATACACTACCAATATAAGCATAGCTTATAGCATCACCAAGGCTGCTCCCTCTGACGTTAGATTTTAGTCGCCTCTTACGACAGGCATACATTACCTCAAGGCTATTCTAACCCCGACCTTGCAGGGGGCAAGGTCACCTAGGTAGGTAGGTAAAGTGGCTGCAATTAGCGCTATTATGCCATTTTGATACAACCACTTATAGGGCCTTTGAAATACCGGGTTGAAATTGTGTCAGTCAATCCGGTGGAATTGGGGAATTTTATGATGTCATTGAGACATCTTCAGAATGATTTCCCAAGTGCTCAGAGTCTGGCACTAGTCAGATCCGGGTACACACATTATAGAGGTAAAAAGCGTTATTATACTACACTGCAATTTGATAGGCCACACGCGTGACAACTCGCCAAGCGCCCTTGCTGAGTAGATAAGATCTAAGAACTGAACCCATCACACTTGGCGAGCTGCGTGTGCAGTCCTATAATAACGGGTGATCCAAGTAGAGATACTTTTTTCAATAGCCTTTTTTAACAGATCACGTGTGAGTCGTGTCATGCTGTCATGTTATTTTTGTTTAGTATTGTTTGGCATTTCATAATGGAAAGACTTACGCGTGAACAACGTTTACAAATTGTTCAACTTTATTATGAAAATTCATGTTCTGTGAGGAATGTGTTTCGTGCACTTCGCTCAACTTATGATCAACATAATCGGCCTACTGAGCGTACTATTCGCAACACCATCACCCATTTTGAGACCCAGAATAGACCACGTCCAGCACGCTGTGAAGAAAATATAGCGGCCGTAGCTGAGAGTGTACACGAAGACCGTAGAGAGTCGATTCGGCGCGTACAAAATACAGCTTGTGCAACAACTGAAGCCGCTCGACCTTCCCAAGCGACATCGCTTCGCTCTATGGGCTCCTGAAAAGTTCCAAGAAGATCCGACGTTTTCGAGGCATATTTTGTTTCGCGATGAGGAACATTTCTGGCTCAATGGGTATGTAAACAAACAAAATTGCCGCATTTGGGACGAACAGCAACCTGAAGAGATTGAAGAACTGCCACTTCATCCAGAAAAAACAACGGTTTGGTGTGGTTTGTGGGCCGGTGGAATCATCGGCCCATATTTCTTTAAAAATTATGCCGGTGCGAACGTAACCGTCAATGGCGACCGTTATCGTGCCATGATAACCGACTATTTGATGCCTGAAATTGAAGCTCGTGATCTCGGCGACATTTGTCGAAATGCTCGAACGAGTGATCGAAAATTGGACTCAACGGATGGACCATCTGCGACGTAGCAACGGCCAACATTCGACAGACATAATCTTCAAAAAATAAATGCCAAAGAATGTTCTTTCAAATGATAATAAACATTCTCCATTAAATTTGAATTTTCTGTGTTTTTTTTTTCTTTAAGAAAGTAGGGAACCTCGAAATGGATCACCCGTTACTTTATCTACATTATTCTTCATCTTTTTATCCCAGCACATACAAAATGTATGGGGGTACCAGGGTACCCGTCGCGCTGACTAACCGTGTACTAATTTCGTATTGACACGAAGGTTATTTTCTTTGATGATATGTGAAGCCGCTCGCCTACGCCAAGAAACCAGAAACGTTAGGGGACTTGGAAGCCAACATTCGGGGCGTTATTGCCGACATACAGCCCCAAATGCTTGAAAAAGTGGTTGAAAATTGGACCTCTAGAATCAGCCATAAATAGACATTAATGCAATAAAATTATCCTTCGAATAAAGCCAAATTGATGGACATTAAGACGGTTTTCTTGTGTTTTATTTCAATTCGAAGTTCTATACCTCTAAAAAAAAAAACACTCTGTATTACCTTTCATTGGTTGAAAAAAAAATGTCCAAAATTGACGAGGTACCATTTGAGGGTACATACGCTTAGCAGACATCTATTTAGATTTCCCCCTAAACTTTGTAAGGCAAAGTAAATCACTCGTAGGTTTACCTAGTCCGCCACTGCAAAAAATTCCTCACAAACGAGAAACATAAACCTGCACATTATTCATCGGCACCATTAGCGGCACTCGTACCTCACCAGCAATTTATTTCGTAAATTCACAGAAAATTCCAAAAAATTACCTACTCAGAGTTACAAGAAGAATAAAATCAGCTCTTTACTTCATTTATATTTATAATAGGTTAGGTACTGCATTCAATCGCCCTCACTAGCTGGAACAATCGTTTTCATCAGCAGTAGGTACTCGATTTCGTATCTATTTCGAACTATTAATGGAGTAAAACAAATCACCTCAAATGCACTACACGAGAGCACAACATATTCATTTAAATCCCTACAATCAATTTGTTTGACACAAAACTAATCGAATTTCTCCTATTGTTGCCCAGCAGAGACGTGGCATTTGAAAGGATGTTTGGCTTACTCTATGAGTTTTGTCCTCTTTGCGCTCCAGTCGCCCGGCTAACCGGCCGCCCGGCCCTTGGCAGTCAAATTGCAAATTGTTTCTATCGATCTGGGTAATCTGGTGTTCAACTGCAATTAGAACACAGCTGGTAGCATCAACAACAACAACAACAACAACCGACAATAATAACAAGAACAACATCATGTAGCAAGTAGCTGTATAGTAGGTATAGCTACCTATGTATCGGATTGTAATCAAAATGTCAGGCTATTGGTAGAGACGATAAACAAACAGGATACACATACAATGAGAGAGTGTGGCGCGCCAAAGTAACAGTCATTGTAAATAAAATGCACAAAAGCAACATAAAACAAAACAAAACAAAACAATATTGTGTTGCAGATGAATGTTGCTGCGGCTTGAGCGCCCTATTAAATGTTGGGTGAGGGACGTAGAAGGGGGGACATGTGCAGAAACACAATAATATACATGTAGAGATGAACAAGGACAAATCGGGGAAGCCCACAGAAAATGTCCATTTTAATCAGTCAGATAATAAATTACTAAATCATTACTATCCAGCAGCGCTGGCAGCAGGAAACCAATGACAACATAAACTAAGGACTGTTTTATTGTAAAGTGAGAGGACGAGATAAATAACCTTGACCAGGTTATTGATGGTAGGTAGGTTACCTTGTCCCAAATTAAATACTTGGCAGATCATTATTATGATAAACAGTTCTGCATGACTAAAAGATAGTTTACCACTGAGTGGGGACAACCTTTATTGTGGAGGTAACTTCCTATTAAGATGGGGGCCTGCAAACGAATTGGAGCGAACTTTTGCAATTTTGTTGTTATTGTCATTACCCTTGTTGTAATACTGCAAGTCGTCCTCTCTAGGTAGGATGCAATCTGCAATATTTGAAGCATTTTATGGAGTCATTAGTATCAGCTTAGGTGAGCTGTTTATAGTAAGGTTTTCAACAGTTCTTATTTAATTTGATTCTTGTCATATCCTTAACGTAGAAAATGTTGTTTCTGCTGCTTTCATGGGCTTTCTTTCAATTAGCTCCATGAACACAAATAAAGCAATAGGTTCGGAGGACATAAGGGCTATCGACCTTAAAAACACGCACACATCCTTGCTCCTATTCTAGCTAGGATCGTTAACTTGAGCTTGAATCAACACAATATGCCAACAAAATTAAATACAGCAATAGTTCGGCCAATTTATAAGGGTGGAGACAAAAGCAACCTTAATAACTATAGGCCTATCTCTACTTTACCAGCAGTTGGCAAATGTATTGATGAAGTAGTAACAAGGAGACTTAGCAGTACGGAAAAGCTTCTTGGTGAATTCGCACATAAAGTGAATGAAACACTCAATAAAAATTACCATGTGCTGGTTATGTTCATAGACTTCAGCAAAGCCTTTGACACTCTAAACCATCAAAGACTCATGCAGGTCTTGGATAATGTAGGAATAAGGGGAGCGCTAGCAAGCTGGCTTTATAGTTACCTAAACGACCGGGGTATTGGGGTACAAATAAGAGAGAAACTAAGCGAGTGAAAGAGATTAGGGTATGGTGTACCTCAAGGATCTAAGCTTGGACCAATTTTGTTCATTTTATACACTAACGAATTGCTAAATATATTCAAAAAAAAGTAGTGCATTTGCATATGCAGACGGTACGGCAATAGTCGTTCAAAATTTGTCCTTGGATGCAGCAACATCGATAATGCAGGAGGAGTTCAACGAAGCTGTAAAATGGTGCTATGATATGAGTCGTTAATGCAAAGGTAGTTAATGCAAAAAAAAACAAGCTAATGCACAGTGGTGGAACGCATAGAGGGCAATCGAAGAGTATAATAAAATATCAAAATCCTCAATGTCCAGATACGAAGATGGAAGAGATTGAATTCGTTGAGCAATACAAATATCGTGGAGTTACTATCGGCAGCCATTTTCGATGGGATAAACACGTGAAGCGGCTTAAAGCAGTAATTTTTTACCTGAAAAGAGGTTCTGACTCAGAGGTGTTGAAACAAGTTTACAACGCACTAGTGGAGTCCAAACTGAGGTATGAAATATTAGCATGGGGTAATACTTCAAGGTTCCACTTGGAAAACCTTTAAAAGCTATAACGTTCGGGGAAAAAACTAATCATGACTGTCCGGAGCGGTGAGCTTTAAACTCCTCTTACGGTAGAACAGATTTTTTTGATGACAACACTTCTGGAGTATGGCAGAGATGATCCTTTTTTGAGTCCAATTGTTCACCAATTAAACACCAGACTTAAAGCTAGATATGAACAACAAACACCAAAGTTTCGAAACGTGTATGGTAAAAGAAGCCATATATATTAAATAAATTTCCTACAACAAAAACCAGCATTAAAAACTCCATTTCTGCTCTCAAATAATGTAACCTTCCAAATGCACTAAACAAAGAGTGAGAATCCAAGAAATCCCACATTAATCTTTAATTGCATTAGGTAAAGTTTAACTTAGAAGCACATTTAGATGCACAACCACTTGCAGATAAGCATTAAACTTTGCGGGTAAGGAAATAAAAATATTATTAACTTTTATTACATGGCAAATAAAATTCGAACATAAACTTCAATGACGGAGTATGAAATAGATGCAAGCCAATTGAAGTCAGGATTGAAATACCAATTTGCTTAATTTTGTCGCGAAGAGCTTGTGGTTCTTGGCGCATAGCCTAGTATAAAGCTCTGATAGGTAGGACTGATGATCAACGATGAGATCCCGTCCTCTTATATAAGACAGAGTTTTGAGAAAAGAATCGACAAAAAGATGGCGTGCCCTCTACTCCTGTGTTATCATCAGGCAGTTGTGGACAGACAAAATTCTGCATATAAACAAAAGGTCCTTATACCGGGTGATTTTTTAAGAGGTTTAGAACTTTTTTAAAAAAAAAAACACAAAAAATTCGAAAAAATGAATGAAATATTTATTTGAATCGATAGTTTGAACCTTGCAATTTAATGTTTAAAGATAATTTCATGCAAATGTTGACCGCGGCTGCGTCTCAGGTAGCCCATCCGCTGAGTCCAATTTTGGCATACTCTTTCACAAATATCGGCCGGTATCTCACGAATGAATGCATGGATGTTGGCTTCCAGTGCGTCAATCGAAGCGGGCTTGTCCCTATACACATTAGCCTTGGCATACCCCCACAAAAAATAATCTAATGGTGTCAAATCGCACGATCTAGGCGGCCAATTGACCGGCCCGAAACGTGAAATTAACTGTTCACCAAACTCGCCTCGCAATTGCGCCATTGTTTCGCGTGCTGTGTGGCATGTGGCACCGTCTTGTTGAAACCACATATCATGCAAGTCAAGAACTTCCATTTCGGGCAAAAAAAAGTTTGTTATCATCGCTCGGTAGCGTTCACCATTGACAGTAACGCTGCGATTCGCATCATCTTTGAAGAAATATGGCCAAATAATGCCGCCGGCCCATAAACCGCACCAAACAGTGGCTTTTTCGGGATGCATTGGTAGCTGTTGCAATGCTTCTGGCTGATCTTCACTCCAAATGCGGCAATTTTGCTTATTTACGTACCCATTCAACCAAAAATGAGCCTCATCGCTGAACAAAATTTTTCGATAAAAAAGCGGATCCTCGGCCAGCTTTCCAAGAGCCCATTCACCAAAAATTCGGCGTTGTGGTAGGTCGGCTGGCTTTAGTTCTTGCACCAGCTGTATCTTAAAAGGCTTTACGCCCAAATCCTTCCGCAAAATTTTCCACGTAGTGCTGTAACAAAGGCCTAACTGCTGGGAACGGCGCCGAATCGACATTTCGCGGTCTTCTGTCACACTAGCTGATACGGCCGCAATATTTTCTTCAATGCGCACAGTACGTAAACGTGTTGGTGGTTTAATGTCCAACAAAGTAAATTTGGTGCGAAATTTGGTCACAATCTTCCGAATAGACTGCTCAGAAGGTCGAGAATGCCGATCATAAAATGGAAGCAGCGCGCGATGAACATTTCGAACCGAGCACGAATTTTGATAGTAAAATTCAATAATTTGCAAGCGTTGTTCATTTGTAAGACGATCCATGGTTAAATTGCAAACCAAACTGAAGCTGTTTGACAGTGACACAAGGTACTAAACACACGTCAGCTGTCAAAACCAGTGTTGCCAAAACCAAACCAGCTAAAAAATCACCCTTTACATATTGTCGAACATAAAATGCTGCGAGATACCATGCAAACCAGATGAGCCACAGTACAGCGAACTATGTCTGCAAATTATCAGACATGATTTAAAAATGACTCGGGTTTGTAAGTAAACCCTTACGATTTTCATGGGTTCCGGAGTATGCACCAAAGAGGATCTACGGCTTCTCTTGTCATTAACCTTACCGACCTAAGCCCGGCTAGAAGCGCTTAATGAGATTCTCAACCTCCTATCCTTTGACCTGCATATGAAGAATAAAAATTCTTTACTCACTAGCTAGTCAGCAGCTAAAGCTTAAATTTCACTGACAACCAAAAGTGTTTCTCTGGAGGTGCTCCAGGCAAACAGGGAGATAGATAAGAGTCCGACTCTTTTATTTATACCTGCAAAGTATGCATCCCCGCAGATGATTGTTAAAGCGACTTTGGAGAAGGAGCGGGCGTATTTTCGTCAGTACTTACCCACTAAATCTATCCAAACCCTTTCGCCTTTCCAATACATGCAGTATTCTTCAGACAATTATGGAGCTGGATTCAACCAAGATCCAAGCTTACCTAGTACTGCAAGGCCGCGGAATGCCGAAGCCGGCTAATAGTCGCTTTGAAATCACTCTTCTCTGGGTCAATGGCTATAGGATATACGACAAACTGGCTAGATGTGGTTCCACTCTACGATTTCTTAAAGAGAGCGATATTCGACATTGTCTAGATGGAAGCATTTGACGAAGTTATGTAAGTTACAGAATGCATGCAGTCGGTAATCGGCTGGCTCAAAGCAACTCACGCACCTAAGTTTGGTATCACTACCCTGCAACACTCATGATCGAATCTGCGGTGATTTTTTAGATTTAGATTAGAATTTAGATTTTTTTACAATCATAAGACTTATAACCTTAAAATTTAGTTAACAAATCTTTAATGGAATTGCCAAGGCCGTCTGCCAGGTTGACAAGTAAACAGGCGAACCCGGCGAAATATCTGGGAATGATTCGTGATCGAAAACTTAACTAAAAGCCGAATATCAGTAAAATAATGATCGGACCCCAACGTAATCCTGTGGAGGCAATAGCATGTGACCTATACTCAAATAAGGCAGCGTAGTCTGGTGGCAAGGCGCACGCAAGGCGACCAACCTCAATCTGACACCTCTGCACCTATACTTGGAGGACCAAAAGTGCTCTAAGGATTAGCCAAACGCACATTTTGAACTCAAGGAATTTTGGTCACGCACAGATTTGAAGTAAGTACCTTGGTAACACTGCAAATTTTGACTATATGTCTCCCCAACTGGACTTTTACATACTTTTCGGATCGAATACGAATGAACCTACAAAGAATAAATCGTTATCCATTTACACAGATGGATGTTAGATGGACTGTGGAACCCCGGTACCGGAATATTCTTGGAAGAGGTAAATAGCTGAGGTTCTGGCAATCGCGACCCGCAAGGTGTCACGTAATAATATTACCATTTTCACGGACAGCCAGGCAGCCATAAAATCAGTTTCTGCTGTTGAAATAAAATTCAAAATGCCGCTGCTGCGAAGAGCTCAAGATTCTGTGCTTGCAGCACGCCACGAATCTCTGCTGGATCCCTGGACATAGCGAGTGGAGAGTAAGATTCGTATGAAGTCTAACAACCTTTGGGGTATCACGGAAGCTCTGGAAAGCATCTTCTTCTTTCTTGATTTGCTCCGATTTGATTTGCTGCAGCATAGTGCGACGACTCGGTCCTTCCATCTCTCTCTGTTTGCGGCTCGATACCTCAGCTGTGTCCACGATCGCAGATTTTCCGACAAAACAGTTGACCTCCATGTTGTTTTCGGCCTACCAACTACGTTGTCATCTGGTTTCCTCAGTGTATGGCCAATCCAGCGCCATTTTCTCTGCTTGATGTCAGCATCCACTTTTTTTGTGCAGTTCTAAGCCACAATTCATTGTTGAAAATTGTTTGTGGCCACCGGATCTTCAGGATGTAATGTAAACAACGATTAAAAAAAGCTTGTAACCTGCGCGGGATGTTGGTGGAGCATTTCCACGTTTCACATGCGTAAAGTAGTGCAGATTTTACGTTGGATTCAAACAGTTTCTACTTAATGCGAGGCGATATTTTACTTGAGTTACACACTGGCGATAGGATGCCAAATGCACTGCGAGCTTCACTCAGTCTATTCCGACATCCAGATCCGTTCCACCATCGAGTGACACGTAACAACCCTGATAGTTGAACTGCGTGACATTTTCTATGGTATAATATAATTTTTGTCTTGTTGGCATTTATCCTTTAGACAGTCGCCTCCCCATTCTGTTGCAGTTAGTGACACATTTGGTTAAGGGCACCAATGTTGTTTGCCATGAGACAGATACCATCTTACTTACTTTACTTACTTAACGGGCTCCCGACCCATGAAGAGTCCCTGCCTGAGATACGGCAGCCTTCCATCCTCTGCGATCCCGAGCACGCTGCTTCCAGTTGTCCAAACCAAGCGCTCTGGCATCCGCGATGGCTTGGTCTTTAAAACGGAGGTTCGGTCTTCCTTGTCGTCTCGAACCTGGGGGCTGGGATTCGAAGATACTCTTGTCTGGAGCGTTGTTGTCCATTCGCTCGATGTGGCCGAGCCAATGTAGTCGACGAGTTTTGGCTTTTCGGACTACATCTACATCTTGGTACAGCTCATAGAGTTCGCGGTTGTATCTTCTTCTCCATTCACCCTCCTTGCACACAGGATCCCAGTATTAACTCTCCTTTCCTGCTTATCGTCCAGCACTCGGCGCCGTATTACAGAACTTACACTTTGTCCTTTAAGGCAAGAGTTTTGAACCCATTTGTTTTGCCCAACCGAAGTAGCAGCGGTTTCCTAGGGTAATTCTTCGACGAATCTCCACTAAGATGTCATTTGTGGAGTTAATGTTTACCCCGAGGTAGATGAACTCCTTGTATATTTAGTTGGACTGGTCTGTTAAAGAAAGCGCCTTCCGTGTTGACACCTGCTCTGCGCACTATCTGCTGTCATACGACAGCGCATCTCCTTGCAGAAATCCGGTGCATGTTTGATAGAGTTCGGACGAGCTGCTGCCAATCTACTATCTAGTGTCACTTGACGGGATCCCGAATTCGGCCATCGCCACAAAATGCTCCTGACGATTACTGCTGTCATATGCGGCTTTAAAGTCGATGAAGAGATGGTGTGTCTCGACTTAAGTGTGAAGATTTGGTCTACAGTTGATCTGCCGGGCCGGAAGCCACACTGGTACGTTGCCGATTAGTGTGTTGCAAAAAGGTTTGAGACGTTCACACAGTACGTTGGATAGGATTACAACTTACTGTGTGATGACAGATATCATCAGCGTAATCCAAATAACTGAGCTTATCAAACGGGCTCCATTGAATTCCAAGCCTCTCGTCATTACATCATCAATCGCAAGTAAGAACAGAAACAGTGACAGTACGTCTCATTGTCTCACTCCTTGTCGTCCAAATGCATCACCGCTGCGTGTCTGGATTCGCTTTCAGGAACTCAGAAACTGGAAAGGATACAACCATCAAATTTCTACATCATCACTGTCATCACTGTCTAACCTGGAAAGGGCGTTACTTCCTAAGAAATCATCATCATCAGTTGAGTCGCAATGATGATGAAATATGCAGATGTGACGAAGAGATCCATGGGGACACTCCTCACTTCCTTTGTAACTGTCTGAATCTCTGCGATTTGAGGAATTGAACCATTGGAAACCACAAATTCTATGACTGAGAAGAACTTTCTGACCCTTATAGGATTCTGAGGATATCGGAATTGTTGGACGGCGTCCTGTGAAAGACATGAAGACTTACCATCTTTCACAGGGCATCATAGTGGATTCAGGGGGACCTAGGTATAGTACTTTCCTGCTTTTCTAACACGGTAACCTAACTTAACCGAATCCAAAAAGTGCCACCATTACAATGCTGAGGGAAATTTTTCAAATCGGCGATGTAGTTCTAGAAGTAACCCTTATCCCCAATTTATCCTCCCCCCACCCACATTAAACCACCCTTCACCATGTCCATAAATAACCTGTACTTATCCAAACGTTTTTTTTACATTAAAAGTTTTATTTCAAATTGGGTGAGTGGTTCGAGAGATGGCCCATCAGCTTTTCAAAGAATTGCGTTCTTAAGCCGTCCTTAGATGTTTAGCATTTTCATTCAAGCATTTTTTTGTCTCGAAATTTCAACAAAACGACATCAGCAATGAAAGAAAGAACTTTCGATTAACACCAAATGCAAGTCTGCCGTCAGATGAATCTGACTTAACTCGAAAAATCAAATTAAATGCTAAGAATTTCTTGCGAATACATACCCAACCGTCCTGCCGGCTTATGTTTTTATGTCTATCTCAAGGCCAGGATCATACGACCCTGAACAGGGTTAAAATCGTACTGTTCGCTGCAGATTAAAATTGCTTACAGTCATTTCACCCCCATTTCTACTCAACCTCAACGGAAAAATGTTTGGTTTCTGTGGGGATAAAAAGAAAATATCCGTGTCAAACTTTCAAGGCCACAGGCACGCAATGTGGGCGGTCGACTTTGGTGGTGTAACACGAACGCATGTAGGAAAAATTGTTCCCAACCATCAAGTACCTAGTCTGCATAAGGATGGAGTTGGTAATCGGCTTTTGTACCCAACGTGACTAGTCTCTTCAAAAAGAAGAAAAAAAAAAAAAAAAACAGTTTTTGCGCAGCAGATAGTGTGTGAGTGTGCTTATTTCCGATAACGTCAGTCTCGAGCACGCAATAATCACTTTATACAGACAAGACATTTGTAGCTGCTTTGATGTCTGTTCGGTTGAAAATCTTTCAAGGTCTGGCGCTGCGCTGCGCTGTAGCGCTGCGATAGGATAAGTCGTACAGACTTCGTAGCAGTCACATGGAATTATTATAAGTGAAACGCCAAAGTCATGTTTCATTATTGGAATTGAACAATTTTCTTGCACACGCAATGGAAGAAAAATAAATAAATAAAAAAAATACATAAAGTAACACTAAAAGCAATTTCTCATGTCGGCGTCGCGTCGGTCGGTACCGAGCCATACTCCGCGTCCGTATATTTATCTGCGCTAGCTGCATATTTCGAGTTGATATAGAATACAGCAAGGCACGTTGAAAGGTGGGTAGGTATCATTGTTGCGTATTAATAGCAGCAAGTCTCCTTGTTAACCCTTTTTCTGCAGCTGCCTTTTTTGTGCGCTTCGATTTAATCTCAGAGATGAAGGAATTTTCTGCTTTCCAAAAGGGAAGGCGGTATGCGAGATCGAGAGAGCAAGAAAAAAAACAACAAAATGCCTGAGCGATGAAGTGAAAATTGTTTTCCCATGTCAATGGGTGGCATATTCTAGCAGGGTATACGACTCGGGGCTGACAGAAAAATTTAATTTTATTTTTCTTCGCATAACATGGAAATATTTTAATTTCTTTATCTGCTTGTCTATCCTGTGTCATGGGGTTTATTAATTTAAAATGTGGCTTGCAGCGGCGTAACAAACAGAAAAGAGGGAATACCTAATTGACAGAAAGCCACAAATGGGAATAAAATTACTTCTTCATTGTTATACGGATTGTTGCTCTTTGACACATTCAAATGGTGTTCCTATGTAGTTTTCGTATACCTAAATAGGAAACTGCTTAAGATTGAAATTGAAGGGCCATGGTAGGGTCCAGCCAAGTTCCTAAGCAATTTTATTGTAGACTTTAGTCAAATTTTGAGCACATCAAAGCTTGAAATAGCAGCTTGTCTGTATACAGGTTAACGCTACATACATATCATAATTTTCTCACATCATTCATTCATATCTCCATAGCCACGCTCTGGACTAATGTTGGTGACTAAACGTCTGCTTCTGGAGCACACATAGCGCATTATAACTTTTTTTTTTTTGAAAATGCTATAAAAAAAACTACTGAATATTTTCTCAAATTTCTTTGAAATTTATTTGAAAGTACAATCCTTCCGGTTAATAATGGAAAATAATTTCATTCAAATGGCTGCCTCGGCTGGCCATGCCGTGGCCTACACGATCGGTCCAATTTTTAAGCACATTATCGATTGTGTGCAGCTGTATTTCACGAATATTGTCCTTTAAAGCGTCAATTGTCTCTGGCATGTCGGCGTAACACTTATCTTTTACGGCACCCCACAAATAATAGTCCAACGGTGTCAAATCGCAGCTCCGCGGTGGCCAAACGACATCAGCTCTGCGGCTGATAATGCGATCTTCAAAAACGGGGCGCAAAACATCGAGTGTAGCTTCGGCTGTGTGGCACGTAGCGCCGTCCTGTTCAAACCAAATGTTGCCAATATCCTCCTCTACAATTTTTGTGAACAAAAATTCGTTCAATATGGCCCGATAACGATCGCCATTGACTGTAACGGCCACTCCTTGCTCATTTTCGAAGAAAAATGGCCCAATTATGCGTCTGGACCCAAATCCGCACCAAACAGTGACTCGTTTTGGGTATATCGCGGCTTTTCAATGTATGCGTGCGGGTTTTCTGTGCCCCAAATGCTTTCCATACCCGCCAAGATCAAAATGAGCTTCATCTGAAAAGATGATTTTTTGGCAAAATCGGCATCTTCTCCAAGTCGATCGCAGGCCCACTTAGCGAAGCGAAAACGCATTGGATGGTCAGTTGGCTTCAACTTCTGAACCAATTGGACTTTGTATGGCGTCATACCAAGGTATTTATGCTAAATTCTCTCCGAAATGTTCAATTGTTGAGAACGACGGTGAATTGATGTTGATGGCGCTTCACGCACACTTTCTGCCACAGCAGCAATTTTCTCGGGTGTACGCACTGTTTTTGGCTTTTCACGCTTTGGTTTATCGATGAGGATGCCAGTTTCTTTCACTTTTTTCACAAGATAACGAACATACGGAGCTGACGGTGCTTCTCTTCTTTCAAAATCCGTACGCAATTTTCGCACACATTCTGCAACATTACCATGATTTTCAAAGTAATGTCGCAACATTTCGCAGCGTTCTTCAGGCGTATACACAACCATATTCGTTCAGCGGTATATTATCTGTCAAATCAGACATGAGGTAAGTGTTACCATTCGCGAAATAAGCACTAGTTGAAAAAAAACGTTAGATGGCGGACCCTTTATTTGCTAATTCGTCCCACATTCCTCATTCCATCCACTTGCACATTTTAGGGCAAAAATGAAATAAAAGGCACTTGCAACTTGTGTTACGCTTGTTTGCAGCTTGCCTGGATGCAAACAAAAATCTGCCCATCAGCGTTAATGTCGCATTTGCGTAATTGCAAGCAATCGTCATGCAGCCTGCGCAGCAGCTGGTCATTACTCAAGCGTATTCCAAGAAGCATGGACGTTCCTCTTTTTGGCGGCTTCGGCAGTCCTCTATTTTAAGCATGCGCGTTTCGCTTGTACGCTTGAATGCAATCTGGGAATGACGCCATTGTGGACAGTAGGTTCGTTAACATGGATATTCCCTCGACTGTAATCTAAAATAAGCAAAAAATTGGCACTGAGTGACTTGCTAATGCAGAAACTTAATAACTCACTGACAGGATCATACACTCACTCATCACAAAATCTGAAAATTTTCATAGTCACTATACTAAAGGAACACTCAAAATTTCAACTTTTGTTTTATGTGTTTTTAAAAGCGCGCTGTATATTTGTCAAAATTAGTTGCATTGAGATGGAGTACAAATTATTTTTACCCTCCGATCGTCGACAGCGTGCCGATGACATTATACAATGAAAATTGTTAATAAATATCCAACTCATTTCGCCAATAATTCTTGATCTTGCTATTGTTTCTGACCTGTCACGTTTTCTCCTCATTGATCAGATTTCATTGGATCTTGCCTCTGATCACGATCTCCTATTTTTTATGGGAGTGTTGCCGTGTAGATCCTAATCGTAATGTTAATCTTACTGCCTTTCAAAATCTCGTCACACAAATCTTTAATCTGTTACGATTCGTAAAAAAAGCTGTTCCTTGGTTTTCTTCAATTAAAACTAAGAACAAAGCATGTAGTAAATGGAAGCACAAGCCCAATTCTATTCGCGAGAACGGTATACCAATTCGTTTTCTGAAATTAATTTTACCCTACATTTACTTATATTGTCAATCGCTGCATAATTACATCGACTTTTCCCCAATCATGGAAAATAGGAAGAGTTTTGCCTGTGGCAAAAAAAATTATCCTATATCTACCGCAGACTTTAGACCAATAAGTATCTTACCAAGCTTATCCAAGGTCTTCGAGAAACTCATAGCTGACCAAATTCTTAATCATCTTTCTCTTCATCAATCTGGCTTTCGGGCAAACCATATTATGCTCGACGGCAATGGTCAACATCTTTGATGAAATAAGACAAGTGTCTGCTTGACTTCTCGAAGGCCTTTGACTGCGTCAATTACGATATGCTCTGTTGGAAACTGAAGAATCTGTTTGATTTTAGTGGTAGAGCCCTACCATACCAGAGTTATTGTTGGTGAAAATCTATCTGGTTTTAAAACTGTATAGGTGTACCTCAGGGTTCGATTTAAGGGCCGATTTTTTTCTGCCTGTTAATTAATGATCTGTCGTCTATCTGTAAACATGCAACTATTCATCTCTATGCTGATGACGTTCAGCTTCATTTGGCTCTACCAATTAATGCCGTTACTAAACTTGCTTCTCTGATCAATGAAGATCTTATACTAATCCACTGTTGGTCCCAGGTTAATGGTCTCTCACTGAACCCAGCTAAGTCGCAGTTTATTGCAATTTCTAATAAATCCTTTACACTAACATGGTGATTGGTCAAATCTATGGGTGTCTTCGTAAACTCTAGCTAAGCGCTAGCTTCACTCCCGCTGATAATCGGCGGAGGCTAATACTTACATTGGTGCTGCCAATTATAACTTAATAAGTCTATTGCACCCTCGATTCCTTTCAATGGCATTCGTAGACACGAACATATGTCAGTACTCCAGAAGCCTCCTACATATATGCCAGAAATTGTATATTCTTATCAGTGGCCACCGTATTTATTTATTAAACTTAATTTTGTAATGTTGTATTTCGTTCATGCTGTCAAGTTGTAGAACTCTCTAGCTCATAGAATCAAAACTATCCGTAGCAGTACTAGATTTAAAAGTGCAGTCCTACACCACTTCTTCTCGATTTTAGCACCTCATTAAGTCCCTACCTATTTAATCTTCGCTCTTTTATGCCCATTATTTATCCTACTATTTTAATTTTGGTTAATTTTGTTATTTTTAAGGTTAATTTTGTTATTTTTCAACCAATCGGAAAGTTCTAAGTACTACAAAAGTTAAAAATAAATTGAAATTGAAATATGGTCACTGAGGACCTTATGGTTATATTAAGTGCATAAATGCATATTTTAGAGACTTATAGGAGCAAAAAAGATGTAATTTTTAGGCAGTTTTAGATAACAAACTTATTCATTTAATAATAATTCATGTCCATTGACAAGCTAATGCTATAGCGCTGAGTTTCCAGCATAAACCACTTAATATTATTATTTATTTAGCTTACCACAACATCAAATGCTTCATTCATATTTTGGGTAAAAAAAAAAAACAATATTAGGCGTAAACGGCTCATACAGGACCCAACCACTGTGTGTGCGATAATATATTTTCTGACACGAATTGAAGGGAAATACAGTTTAATGCTGATTCCGAGCAGCAATTTGAGAAGCATCTCACGACATTTCTAACTCTTGGATGTTTGTCAGACGTTCGTAAGAGGACGCTACAAAAGTAGAGCGACGGGGCAGCAAACGACGCCATATTTCTTGCCGCTCTTTTGACATTTCTCTTCAGGAAGGTTTGCCATTTCATGATGGAAAGATATAAAGGGTGATCCATTTCGAGGTTCCCTACTTTTTTAAAGAAAAGAAACACAGAAAATTCAAATTTAATGGAGAATGTTTATTATCATTTGAAAGAACATTCTTTGGCATTTATTTTTTGAAGATTATGTCTATCAAATGATGGGCCGTTGCTACGTCGCAGATGGTCCATCCGTTGAGTCCAATTTTCGAACACTCGTTCGAGCATTTCGACTGGTAACTGGCGAATGACACGCGTGATGTTTTCCTCCAAGGCCTGAATCGAAGCGGGTTTGTCGGCATAAGCTTTTGACTTTACATATCCCCACAGGAAAAAGTCTAACGGTGTGATATCACACGATCTTGGTGGCCCAAAACGTGAAATTATGTGCTCACCGAAATGTTCTCTCAATAAGTCCATTGATTGATGCGATGTGTGGGAAGTGGCGCCGTCTTGCTGAAACCAAATGTCGCCGAGATCACGAGCTTCAATTTCAGGCATCAAATAGTCGGTTATCATGGCACGATAACGGTCGCCATTGACGGTTACGGTCGCACCGGCATAATTTTTAAAGAAATATGGACCGATGATTCCACCGGCCCACAAACCACACCAAACCGTTGTTTTTTCTGGATGAAGTGGCAGTTCTTCAATCTCTTCAGGTTGCTCTTCGTCCCAAATGCGGCAATTTTGTTTGTTTACATACCCATTGAGCCAGAAATGGGCCTCATCGCTAAACAAAATTTGCCTCGAAAACGTCGGATCTTCTTGGAACTTTTCAAGAGCCCATAGAGCGAAGCAATGTCGCTTGGAAAGGTCGAGCGGCTTCAGTTGTTGCACAAGCTGTATTTTTTGCGCTTTCAATTTAAGATCTTGACGTAAAATGCGCCAAGTCATTCCATACATCAGTCCGAGTTGCTGCGAACGGCGCCGAATCGACTCAATTTCAAATTCATTTTTATTATTTTTTCAATAAAAAACTTACAGACTAGACAAAAATGATTAAATCTAACTTAAAATTAACAGGATACTTATTCTAGGTTACTGGTCCTTATGCGGACGCTCTAAACTTAACTATATCACTTAATACTATTACCTTTCGGCGTTAATTAATAATACATTTTGTTTTATTTCCAATATATATATTTTTTTTTTTTTAACAAGAAAATTTTTTAAAAAACTTGACATCTGTATTAATTTTTGATTAAAACTAAAAACTACTTAAGACTATACATTCAAACTTAAAATCTAACTTATGTTACTTAAAATTACAAAACTAATACTAAGTATAGTCGGTTATGTGCACTCGCTGCCTCATCTACAGAGGCAACGGTGCCCATCCCCCAACACCATTAGCAGCACCCAGCAGCCGCCAACCTAGCGCACATGCGTCACCGAGAGTCCACTGACACCGAAATGTGTCAGTCGCCTCTCAGCAACACCACACCTTGCCACCGACATGCAGAGCACAACCAACCAACTTCAACTTATTACTACTTAAAATTAAGAGGAGTTACCTAAGGCAACACACCGACCTGGAAAGGCATACCCACCTCTTCCATTCTCTCCGCAAGCCACCAATAGTCGGTGAATTGCTTAACCGTATCAATATGATCCCTCCCCCCTATCACGGTACTAAACCGAAGGAGCTCGGGAGCATTAGCGACGTCCCCGTCGCAGGTAAGCCGCTTATCAGTCGCTCTGCGGTAGCGGTGGTATAGTACCGGGATACCATCCCTCGTCTGTACCAGCCCTTTTTTATCAATATGGAGAAAAGCCTCTGGCGGAACACAGCTAGATCGGAGCGTCCTCTACATGTGTGCTTCATTGGGGTAGTATGCCCCGAAGATCAGGCTATTATCGTTGGTCATCGCCCTCGCAACGTGCCTTCGAGTCACCTTAATGAGGAAATTGTCAATCCTATTCAAGTGCGCCGAATCGACTCTCTACGGTCTTCGTGTACACTCTCAGCTACGGCCGCTATATTTTCATCACAGCGTGCTGGACGTGGTCTATTCGGTCGAATATTATCCAATAATGAATGCTGGGTCTCAAAATGGGTGATGGTGTTGCGAATAGTACGCTCAGTAGGCCGATTATGTTGACCATTAGTTGAGCGAAGTGCACGAAACACATTCCTCACAGAACGTGAATTTTCATAATAAAGTTGAACAATTTGTAAACGTTGTTCACGCGTAAGTCTTTCCATTATGAAATGCCAAACAATACTAAACAAAAATAACATGACAGCATTACACGACTCACACGTGATCTGTCAAAAAAGGCTATTGAAAAAAGTATCTCTACTTGGATCACCCGTTACGAGCCAACAACCCAAGAAATCCCAAATGTGTCTCTCACACGTCGTTCTAAAGCGAATTTTGCAAAAAGATCTTGGCCTACATCCTTACAATATTAAATTGACGCAAGAACTGAAGCCGCTTGACCACCAGAACCGTCGTATGTTCGTGAATTGTTTGGTGTGGTTTATGGGCCGGCGGCGTCATTGGGCCGTACTTCTTCCGTGATGATCAGGACCGGCACGTTACTGTGAATGGGAATCGCTACCGTTCAATGATAACCGAATATTTTTGGCCCCAATTCGATGATATGGACTTGGAGGACATGTGGTTTCAACAGAACTGCGCCACAAGCCACACAGCGAATGTCACAATCAATTTATTGGAAACCAAGTTTGGAGAACGTGTTATCTCACGAAATGGTGCAGTCGCTTGGCCGCCTCGGTCGTGCGATTTGACGCCGTCAGACTATTACCTGTGGGGCTACGTCAAGTCTATGGCTTATGCCAACAAGCCAGCGAAGATTGATGAACTTCGTACGAATATCGAACGTGAAATTGCAGCAGTATCGGCCGATTTATGCTTGAAAACCGTCGAAAATTAGGTTCAGCGTCTGGACTTCTGCAAGCGTACCCGTGGTGGCCATCGAGTTCCATACATAATGGCATCGAACGTACTTTCACAGGAATTAAGAATTTCATTGATATCCAAAACCGTTTTTGTTCTATTTAAAAAAACTTTTGTAGCGCTCTTATTGAAAAACCCGATATATGCAATACTTAAAGCTTGCTTACTTATCAAGTAAATGTTTTCTTTTTTCTCTTCTCTCTTTATAGATTATTTTTGCAAATATGAGACTGACTTTGCGACTGTAATCTTAAACTTTTATGCGGCGCTTACATTTCAGATATTAAAGCACTTAGAAAGTGACTGCCTACACAACTCGTCGATACATTCAGTGCTACATCCGTCCTAACGTCAAATCCCAAGTTTGAAAGTTTCAAAGTTTTTCTCAAAACAAAAAAAAAAATCTCATATTCATACTTTCAAATCTATTTAAAAATGTTAACCAAAATCACTTCCAATTCCAGTAGCCACCTGCACGCACATGTCCAAGCACCAAGGAATTTTGCTTGAAAAAACCCAAACACACACACCCCAAGTTTGTGCGGAATTTTTCTTATAAATGCTGCTCCGCCCGGCTTCCTCCTTTTGCCAAAAAAAAAAAGGGGTTTGACCAAAAACACACAAAAGGATATTTGCGGATACCACAAATCCAAATTGAAAATTCCAATTAAATTCAATTTCCTTTACCTGAAATATGTATGCAGAGCCAGCATACCGAACACCTACTTTCGGGAGAGATCATTTTAAGGGTCATTCGTTTGCCAAATGTGTTCCCCAAATCGACAATTTCAAATCGTTGTCCTCTTTTTTTTCTACATTGCACGCTTACCACTATCGCCGCCGCCGATACCGCCGCCGCTGGATGGAGGGGTGGACACTGAGCTGTGCACACGTGCAAGTGCCATACGACGTATCCTATCCGTGTATTGATGTGGTTTCATGTGTAATTAAACGGTATAATTAAGCTGCTTGCTACGAAGTGTCAGACCGGCTAATGCCAATTGCTCTGTAATATTCGCATATGTATGGAGTGTGGAGTGGGGAGTGGGGAGTGTGGAGTATGGAGTAGTACATATCAAATTGGATATCTGGACAAATTGGAAATTTGGACAAAGGAGAGCCCTCCGTCGTAATGGGACGGATTCTTTGGCTGTGATGAGAATGTTTTGGTAATTTATGGTGAGAAAAGTTGTTGATTGTGTGGTTAGAGATACCTTTTATAGCATTGAGCTTTCAGGGTTTTCAAATAGCTTGTGCAAGGAATTAATTGGTAAATTCCATTTGGGAGTAAATATTCACAACAATGTACGTGATGGGGTTGTAAACTCAATAGAAAAGTATATATTTAGCTATTGTTACCTATTCAATTGATGCTAGTCCAGTCGATGAGATGTTAGCTTCTTTTACAAGTGGGCTTCACTTAAGGGACTTAGTGGCGAAGAATACATTTTAGTACCTACTCCGGCCTACTGTTCAAGCTTATCAGATAAATGTAACGGATATACGGTTGAGATCTGTTAGCCGGCCTAGTTACTGCGGATTGTCCTTGTATCTAAACAAAAGGTCATAGAAGAAACATTCAATGATTAAATTTTTCATAATGCTTCACAATGGTTCAAAATGCTTGTTGGAGCAGCTGAAATGAAGATGCTTCGCATGACAGCAGGAGTAATAAAGCTTGATCGAATGTGAAGTTCCAGAATCCGAGGAAGCCTTCATGTCAAAGAACCCATCTCGAAAAAATTGTAGGACGACCGACTCAGTTGGTATTGTCATATTCAAGGGAGGGATCCTACGAACCCCGTCAAAAAGGCAATGGCAATTGACGTTCCCTTACAAACTTCTGCCTAAAAACTCCTGCATCACAGAAATGCATAATCACCAACATTTGAATGGACTCAATCAAATCAAAGTGATTCGAAATCGGGAGGCCTGCAGATATTTTTTGACGTCGAACCAGCGAACCTCACAGGTGAACCAGTAGGAATGCAGTGAAGTGGGATCATAACCTCATCGTTAAATGGAGAGAAAAAAAGGAGATTTTCATAAGGTTATTACTTATGTGACTTATGATGACTGGTTGTTTCCAAAAAGAGTCAAGCTGTATGCGCTACTACACGTAGATGAAACATTTTCGCAAATTCAGACAAACATAATGAATGACTGCGCATTAACTGAAATTAATCGAAAATTAGGTGTATCTTCCTCCCCCTTCTTCTACCGAACAATTGCCCTCCTTGGAAGGCTGAAAAATCGTCAGACAATGACGGCCGCCAGTACGATCGTAGCGCTTCATAATTCAAAGCCACTTGCCAGTGGCACTTGTATCCATAAACGCCAAGAATGCTGCAAAATGTCTGGGCTTTCTCAAGGTCTGCAGGAAATGTTTCACCCCTTCTGATCTGGATAGTTTATTCGCCCCCAAACGCTTGAGTATAATGCTCATATTTATTTTTTTTTTTTTTTTTTTTTTTTTTATTATTATTATTCATAAATATAGTTACAATTAAAATAAGTATCTGCGAAGCCGTAGCTTATCTGCAGAAGATTATGTTTCTGATCAATTTTAAATAATAATAAAGTGTGCAAAGATATAAAGTTATTATTTAATTGAACATTATTTTAAGGAAGTTAATAGGATTCATGATATAGATTCTAAGTTATTTAAATTTAAATTTAAGTAGAAAGTTTTAAGTATTTTTTTTCTTTTTTTAAGATTAACAATAGTTATTATTTGACGAGGTAATTCGTTGATTATTGTGGGAATAGTATATTGAAGTTTGCGTCTACCGTAGTTATTCCAATTTCTAGGAGTTTGTAGCATTCCTTGGGCACGTCTTCTGGTGTTGACTTCATGCTGTATTGGTCGAGCGAATCGGTTGTCATCAAAGTACTTCACAATGGTGGTCATCTTAAATATGTCCACTACTTGAAGAGCTTTAAAACCTGCTTCATTTCCTCGTTGATTATTTATGTGCTTAAGAGCTGCATTTTGAAGTTTTTGTATTTTTTGGATGTGTGTTTTAGCTGCAGTACCCCATGCCAGTATCCCATACCGTATCTTCGACTCTATCAAAGCATAATACACTTGCTTTAAGACTCCTTCAGAAGCGTAGTATTTCAAATGCGAAACAGCAAATAAGGCTCTCTTGAGGTCCATTCTTAGTTTGTCAATGTGTCTATCCCACAGAAAATGACTGTCTATTACTACACCAAGATATTTATAGTTGTCAACTTACTCAATACATTCCTTCAAGGTATTGGGGCAAGCATTATTTTGAAAGTGGATCCGAAGTTCTGTTGCCTTGAAGTGACGACTTCTAATGTGCATCATTTTTGTTTTCAAAGCATTTATAACTAACCCGTTATCGTGACACCATCTCGCAGCAACATTAAATTCTTCTTGCATCACCCTTACTGCCGTATCCACAGATCTATGACGGACTACAATAGCCGTATCATCAGCAAAAGCAAATGGTATGCTCTGTTTGAAAACTCGCAGTAACTCGTTGGTATATAGAATGAACAGAATTGGTCCTAATTTTGATCCCTGTGGGACTCCAAATTTAATAATTTTTTTTGTGCTAATAGCATCTTTGATTTTAACACAAAGTATTCTATTTTGAAGGTATTCGGTCAGCCAGTCAGCCATTGTGCCGCGTATCCCAATCCTTTTTAGTGCTTCTATTAGGTTAGAGTGATTTAATGTGTCGAAAGCCTTACTGAAATCCATGTACAGTACTAAGACATGGTCACCTTTATTTAAGCTCTCATTTACACAATTTGCAAATTCACCAAGTAGCTTTCCGGTATTCTTGTTTTTCTGAAAACCATATTGGCTATTATGTATGAGGGAATGTTTTGCCATAAAACTTTGCAATCTGTTGGCTATTACACCTTCCAAACACTTCTCTACTACAGGGAGAATCGATATTGGCCTATAGTTGTTTACATGATTTTTTACTCCACCTTTATAAATTGGTCTTACGACTGCTGTTTTGAGGGTTGCAGGAATTACTGATTGCGTAAGGCTCAAATTGATTAGCTTACATAGGATTGGAGCAAATATGTCGGAATGGCTTTTAATATCCGTTGCTCTAATGCCATCAACTCCCGGCGACTTATCTTCTCCAATAGATTTTATAATATTAAGTATTTCATTGATATTTGTTGCGTAAGCAAATATTGTGTTTTCCACTGTTGCATTCACATTATTTGACGTTATTACATTGCATTTGTGTATAATCTTTTCCGTCTGTGAAGAAAAAAACTCTGCAAATTCATTTGTAAGTGTATTCGTATCTATTTTAAAGTTTCTTTCTATAGTTTCGTCGATGTTTGCTCTTTTTTTTCCTAGAATTTCATTTATCAGTCCCCATGTTTTTCGCGGATCAGTTTTACATTGAAAAAACTTATTTTTGTAGTAATTGGATTTTTGTGTTGATATGCTTTTATTGATTTTGTTACGTATACTTTTGTACTCTTTTTCATAGGCTAGGTTTCTACTATTATTTTTCCACCTTCTGTACATTACATCTCTTTGCTTACATTCCTCCATGAGAATTGGCGTAATCCAAGGGCTATTCTGTCTTTTTTTACTTATTTTACGCACCAATGTTTATTTTTTGTAGATATTTTGCAATTTCATAAACAGTTTGTTGTACATCCTCTCTGCGTCTTCTTCTTCAAGCACGACTTTCCAGTCTTCTTCACGAATAAGCTTGTTTACTTTAGAGCTGCATAGAGAAGTTGGAATTGGCTTCTGTCCATGTATTGGTTTTGCAAACTTCTCGTAATAAATAATTGGATAATGATCGGTGATATCGCTTTCGATTATAGCTGAATTAATTTGGCTGTCAAATCTGCTGATAAGAGCATGATCAATTAATGACCCTGTGCCTTTCTTGGGGTCTACTCTTGTGTTTTCAGTAATGACATTCATTAACCTCTTCGATGCTAACATTTCAGTATAGTCTTTAACATAATTCGATTTGGAGTCTTTTAAATTAATATTTATATCTCCCATTACAATAATACTTTCGTTTTCTTTTTTTTATTTGCTCTACTTGATTTCCAAATTCTTCATAAAATCCCATATAGAATTCTAAAAATGTGTGGTAGAGCTTACAAACGAGAATCCGCTTGAATCGAGGATCGTTATTCCCATCAAGCCGAACTACTGTAAAATAGAATCAGGTTTCATGTTTGTATGAATTTGTCTAAATCCAGCTAGTGCGGTACAGGCACATAAGTGCCACACTCAGTTTGACCGCACTATGCTCTATGACCTGTGATAGCTGTCGAGCTAGCCATGTTATTCCTGTAGAAAGTTTTCCTTCCTTTCTTTATAACGTAGTCCGTAGTTCGTTGAGGGTGATAGTTGTTCTCCTGGCAAAGAAGGCTGAATATTGCCATACTATTGGCCCTACGATTAAGTGAAAAATTGCCATTCCACTGATTGATGAGGATAGTGATTGGCAAGTGAGAGGAGTAAGGCTAAAATATAGTGTTTTGGTTTTGGTGGTGAAAAGATGCAGCTTAGTTTTGCTCGGATTAGAACGAAGCCCAAAATTTCTGATCTAGATAAGGAAAGAAATTTAATCGCTAAAGTATCCGCATATTCGTTCACCTTGATTCCTTTTTTCTGGAAACTTAGTAGCATCTTGTTCAATACTATGAGCCACAGCAAAGGAGAACTAACATCGCTCTAAGGTTAACCTCTGCTGGAATTTAAAGAAATTTTACTTTTTCCTGAATAATTCTGGAACTAAGCAAAAAAGGAATCTACTAGATTAGAGTGACCCGTCCGCATAAATGTGACACGTGGTTAGTGGTTAGCATAATGGTTCTCTAAGGTTTTTCGAATGCCATGGACATGGAAGTTCTGCGTGTTATATTTTTCCAGGCCCAAGAGTTAGAATATTGAGAGTTGTAATGTTATTTTTGTAACATAGAAAGTGGATATTCAGCAAACCTGGGTTACTGTAACTGACTCAGTCCGTTAGTCACCATCCGTCTTGGACCGCTTCTTCGATACAAGAAGAAGAGTCTGCAGTAGTCTACAGTTATCTATCCATTACTGTTTTAACCACTTTAAAAGATTGCTTGTATATGTAGGATTTTGTTTCTCCAGGATCCTACGATCCTCTTCTCGGCTCGTTTCAAAAATAAAAGATAGACACCACACTTGTATATTGGATTATACTTTATTTGCTTATTATAAATTAATCTTAATTTGGTTTTACAAGTTTGGCGACTTTACAAAAAACACATCTTCGCTCTACCGCTGCTGAGTATTAACTGACTTCTGTTCTGTCCTGTGTTTGTCTATTTTATTTCGTTCTTACGCTAATCTGTTCGTTCGTGTCCGTTAGTGTCTGTCTATGTAGTTTATGTACGTGGAGTAAATAAAGAATAGCTGTCCTGTCGTGCGGGTTGGTCGATCGTATGATTCGGTAGGGCATACGATGATGGTTCGGCTTCCGATCCCACAATCGGCTATTCTGACAGTCATTCGTCTCGAATGAAGGTTAGTTCCATCTCTTCATGTGTTCGGCTACGGTGGTGGTCACCCGTGGCCCCTCGTGTTCACCAACTTTCTGCACCTCATATCTGCCGTGGTTGTGACTTCGAACAATTTTATATGGACCCAAGTATTTTGGTCGCAACTTCATGCCGGTACCAAACTGAGTGCGCTTGATGGCAACCAACTCGTTTATCTTGTATTCCTCTGCTGGCGACCGCTTTTTATCAAAACCCGATTTGTTCTCCCTCTGGATCCGTTGGATATTATCGCGGGCTTCCTCCCGCACAGTGTCTCGCTCGAAATCGAATTCGCTTAACGCAGCGTCTTTCAGCAATTCCTGGATATCCGGACACTCCTGCACACGCATTTCGAGGCCTGTTAAAATACGGAACGGGCTAAACTTTGTGCTCCTAGGTGGTGTATTGTTAAGTACTTGCTGAACGCGATCCACATGCTTAAACCAACTCTGTGCGCTACCGACGCATGCCTTAGAGAGCATTGGTACGATGACTTTGTGGATTCGTTCCACTTGTCCATTTCCCCGTGGAACCCCCGTTGCTATAAGAAGATGTTGGATTCCTGTTTCCTTACAATAGTCGCTGAAAGCGCTAGACGTGAACGCCGCTCCTCTGTCCGTTATCACTCTTTTCGGACTACCAAACGTCGCTGCCTGCTTCCTCAGCTTCTCGATGACCTCTGCTGACCCCGTACTCTTCGTCGGATACAACCACACAAATTTCGAAAACGCATCTACTATGACCAGTATATGGTTGTACTGCTTTTGCGTTGCCTCCATTGGCCCGACGTGGTCAATATGGAAGGTACCCAAAGGCTTATCTTCCTTGTTAATTGGGTTAAGATATCCTTCCCTTTTCCCTAGCTTCGCCTCTGAAACTAAACATTTCATACAGCTTTTCACTGCGGTTGTCACCTTCGGTGTGACATTTGGGATATAAAACGTCTTCTCCAGTAGGTCTTGTGTTTTCTTGGCTGAAAAGTGTCCCTGCTGATGCGCCACTGTTATTATTTCCCGCTCCATCTCTGTAGGTACTACCACAAGTTCCTTGACTGGATCTTTGTGTAATACACCTGCCCTCATGAAGAAGTCTTCATACTCGTCTTTCTCTAATATCTTGACTACCGCGCGTATCCAGTCATCCTTCCTCTGTGCCTCTCTAATCCTGTGGCTTAATGAATCCTCTAGCAACAAACACGAAACTCGGCTAAGCGCGTCCACGTGTCTCATCTTGGATCCCGATCGGTGCTCGATCTCGTAGTCAAACTCTTGCAAGAACATTGCCCACCGAGACACTCTTAAAGGAACATCCTGCTTTTTCATAGTCATTGAAAATGCGTTGCAATCGGTGACAATCTTAATCCTAACTCCCATCAAGTAGATTCTCCACCTTCTTAGCGCTTCTATAATCGCAAGCACTTCCAGTTCATAGGAATGGTATTTTTCCTCCGTTGGGGTGGTCTTTCGGCTCATGTACTGTACTGGATGCAGCTGCTGGTCTTCTGAATCCCTCTGTAACAGCACAGCCCCATAGCCGAACTTACTCGCGTCTGCATGCACTTCCGTTTGCGCCCTCGGGTTGAACAATTTAAGGACCGGTGCTTTGGCTAGAACCGCCTTAAGTTGCTGAAAAGCAAGCACTTGTTCTTCCTTTACCCTAAATATTGTATCCTTGCGCAGCAAATCTGTCAGTGGTTTGGCTATCACTGCGTACCCGTCTATAAACCGTCGAAAATATGAAGTGAGTCCAAGGAAACGTTGAAGCGCCTTCCTGTCATTTGGCACTGGAAACGTACTTACTGCTTTCGTTTTTTCTGAAGATGGACTAATGGAACTCCTCTCGATTATATAGCCCAAAAACTCTATCTTCCTCCTCAAAAATTGGCACTTCGCCCAATTGATATGCAACCCATACTCGGCTGCTAACCCTAGTACTTTGTTCAGCTTTATTATGGCTTCCTCTTCATCCTTGGCTGGAATCACTAGGTCGTCCATATACACGATTACACTGCCTTCCTGCATTAATCCTCTGAAGATCGCGTGAATATATCTGGCAAACACGGCCGGCGAGTTACATATTCCAAATGGAACATACAGAAACTCAAATTGCTGGTCGCTGGTAACAAATGCCGTATACTTCCGCGAACCCTTTTCGACTGGCACGTGGAAAAATCCGTTCTTCAGGTCCAACGTCGAAAATACCTCCTGCCCTTGTAATCGATCTATGACATCGTCGATTAAAGGCATGGGGAAGTTATCCCTTACTACCTTCATGTTGAGTTTCCTGTAATCACAACACAGCCGTTTACCCCCGTTCTTCTTGAAAACAAGGACTATCGGCGACGCATACTCAGACGTACTTGGCTGAATAATCTTTTCTGCTAGCCATTGCCTCGTCAAATCTCGCACTATCCTTTGATCTTCATACGACATACGCCTCGGTCTCTGGAACACTGGTATATCGTCTGTCAATACGATCTTCATTTCCACCGGTGACTCCTTCTCCCTCAATGGTGTGTATCCGTTGATCATCTTCAGCACTTCCACCTTATATTCACCTCTCAGGTGACTAATATCTACTACTTCGCTCTGACATTCTATCTCTCCTACAGACAAACAAATTGAACCCATCTCGCTTATTAATTCAAGTGTTTCTTTCCCATTTTTTCCAACATCTACATTTCTGACTTTCGAACTGACTACATCTGGTCCATCGAGGTCACTGCCTCCTGCTGTGGTCGCTTTCAATCTTCTGAGGTCACTGCCTCCTTCTCCGATCATTTCCGATCCTCCGAAGTCACTGCCTCCTGCTCCGATCACTTCTGATCCTTCGAGGTCACGTCCTCCTGCTACGATCATTTCCGATCCTCCGAGGTCACTGCCTCCTGCTCCGATCACTTCTGATCCTTCGAGGTCACAGCCTCCTGCTACGATCATTTTCGACCCGTTTTCAGCACCATCTTCACTATGGATGCTCTGCTTCCGCCTAAAGTCAGCACTCCCTTCAGAAATAATTAAATCGACCATATCGAGAACATCATTTCCTATAACTGCAGCATACTGCATGTCGGATTCCTTAACCACATGGAAAATAACCTGTAATTTTATTCCGTCCACCTGAATGTCTGTCTCAAAACTACCCATCGTCATCACTCTACTTTGTCCAATACCCCACAGACTCCGCTTTGTAGCCTTAAGCTCCACGTTGTCCATTAGCAGCAAACAATCATGACGTAGAAGGCATAGATCGCTTCCGGTATCCAATAACGCTGAGAGTGTATAGCCTTTTACACAGATGCTCTTGAAAATTCGGTTGGAGCCGATTGCCAAGGCAATGAGAGCCTCTGGTGTATGACTATCCTCATCCCCCGTTGATGCGGTGTTAATGTTACTGTTGCCGGACCCTCCACGCTGCTGTTGACCTCGAGCTCGACCTTTACATTCGAACGACCTGTGTCCCTCTTGCCCACAGCTAAAACACTTCCAAACCCTCTTGATTGGACAATCCCGCTTGATGTGCGAGCTATCTCCACACCCAAAACACTTCTTCTCTTTACTCTCCAACTTAACAGACGCTGGTCGCTGGTTACCTCCTGAGTTTGTCGACTGCGGATTTGAACCTTTGACCCTCTCGTACACCTTCAACTGAGCCTTAAGTTCGCTTATGTTCCTACATTGGTACAGCATAATTTTATTTAACTTATAATCCTGTATACCGTCGGCAAAGTAGGTCACAACGCTTTCCTCATCCAGCGCGATCGGCTTACCGATTTCCATTAGACTGTAGAGGTACTCGATGTATGTTTCCGTTGATTTCTTCCGGCGAGTCTGCAACATTCGGTGGACTTCTACTGATGAAATTTGGTTTCCAAACTCCCGCAGCAATGCGTCTTTTAATGAGCTCCAATTTCTGACACCCGTTTGGCTACGAATGAATAGTTTGGCTGCTCCTTTCAGCAGCTGTTTCCCGTATACAAATTTCTGCAAACTGTTCCACTGGATGGTGCCAGCGTTTGCCTCAAATTCTTCCACCCACTGTTCAACACTTGGATATTTTATTCCATCAAAGCATAGGAAAGAATCCTCCACGTCGCGAAGCGTAAACATACTCCTTTCTCTTGTTGCGGCCTCTGCGGCTCCATCTTCACATATTGAACCATCCGATTCATCCGCCTCTACCTCCCGCCTTAACCCATAATGTTGGATGAGTCTGTCCTGCAGTACTGTCTTCAGTCCCGTTGTCTGTAAGTTGTTTTGTCCTAACTGTTCTTTCAGTCCGTCAACTGTCAGAGCTAAAATCTCATCTAAATTCATATTTACTATTATGGTAAATTAATATTCAAAAAAAATTCAAGTTCAATAATACTATTAGAAAAACAACAATTTATCAAAGAAAGACAAAAATCATATCAAGACAAGAAAAGTTACTTGCGCCATATACATATACATATATATATTTTCTTTTAAACTGCTACTTGATGATCCTCGCACAGCAACTGGTCTCGTTCCGCTACTTCTATGTTTTTCCCCTCTGTGTCTGGACACGACACGCTGTCTCTTTCACTCTCGTTGGGACATACAACAGCGATGCGGTTGAAAAGTTTTATATACCTGTGTCGGGTATTTGGCGATTTCGAGCACAAGGTTTTTTTTTTCACACACAATCACCTTTAGTTGCTGCCACTTTATTTGTCTTTTATTGTTTTATTCTGTTTATTCACGTGTGTCGACAATTTGGCGACTGCGAACACAACGTCTGCACTGAAACTTTATGGTATTTTCTTTACTGTTTACTATCACTATTCCCAGTGGAATTTTGTTGTTTTTCTTTTAATTTTCACTTTAACTACCGGTTCATTCCGGACGAGTCCACACTTGTAGGATTTTGTTTCTCCAGGATCCTACGATCCTCTTCTCGGCTCGTTTCAAAAATAAAAGATAGACACCACACTTGTATATTGGATTATACTTTATTTGCTTATTATAAATTAATCTTAATTTGGTTTTACAAGTTTGGCGACTTTACAAAAAACACATCTTCGCTCTACCGCTGCTGAGTATTAACTGACTTCTGTTCTGTCCTGTGTTTGTCTATTTTATTTCGTTCTTACGCTAATCTGTTCGTTCGTGTCCGTTAGTGTCTGTCTATGTAGTTTATGTACGTGGAGTAAATAAAGAATAGCTGTCCTGTCTTGCGGGTTGGTCGATCGTATGATTCGGTAGGGCATACGATGATGGTTCGGCTTCCGATCCCACATATATTAGACCATGGAAGAAAGGTACTGTATTTGCTTTACTAGACCATTCGAGTGTCATTCGAGTAGCCAGCTTTTATTGTAGGTTTGGTCTCGGAACCACGTTGAGTGATTTCCAACGACCTCCCGGCAGCTGATAGAATTTATATATATAAAAAAAGAGAAGAGCTGAAGAAATGTGTAGCAACGCCGCAAACAAACAAGAAGGGCGAGTTCAGTAGAAGGCATGGGGAAGTGAATGAAAGTGTTAACTTTTGAGTCTAGTACGATGGTCAAGCCGATCCGTGGATTGACATTTATTTTAAATGATTTTTGGTCGGATAACTCGGCTAAACTTAAGCCAGGTGCCTAAGAGTAACAAGCTTAAAATCTGGAGCACTGGAACAATGGCTCAAGCAAAGGAGCTTAGCGTGTAGAGCGAAACAGGTCTTTTACCGGTCACAAATATTTTACAAATCATCACCTGAGTAAAGTGAAGAGTCCAACCTATCAGTATTGAGACTTCGAATATAAAAAATTTTTCGCAAGAAAGGCAGCGCTTGAAGTAAGTCATCGTCAGTAAAATCCTATCAAGCGGTTCTTATCTCCTAAGCTCGACCAAATATTGACTTTTTTACTCATAACTTTTTGTTTATTTTATCGAAATCTACAAAATGGCACGTTCAAGCTTGGCAAACCTCTCCATCCTACACCCTTAAATTGTTCCCCTTTCCACAAGCCATTTGGACAACTTAATTGCCACACTAATTTTGCGCATTTCTCATTTCAGCCTGAGCTGCCACGCGACGACTATTTAGAATATTTTACAATCCCTTTTTCAAATATTAATTTCAAATTGATTCTCATGAATATCCCGAAACAGTCACAAAAACTACTCCCTCCGAATTGTATCTTCGTTGAATATTAATCAGTCAAATAGCCCACTCGCTGTTGGGCACGGGGGCAAGTGCTGTTGTCCCAAGAATGTAGTAATTAGTTAAATCGTTTGCTATAGTCAATTTGCATTAACCCGTTCCCGGCTGTCAGCGTCAAGTCTTATGGGAGACTGGTCGGCTTCCTTGAAAGATATTTAACGAAATTCTTTCATCCGCAAATCATTATCAGTGTTTACACTACGCTTCGCTTGTTAGCACATCCTGTGCCGCAGTTCTCAGAGCTTTTGTAGATTTTTTTTCTTTTGTCACCCTTCCGGATTGAGTGCCCTCACTTTAGTTTAATTTTCCTAAGTAATTCGCCGGAATAAAATTAACATTTAATGTTTAATCAAGTTGAACGGCGCGGCGGTGCCAACTGAGCCACCACCTAACACCTACATACCTTCTGCACCCGCAGCACCCACCACAACTCATTTTGCATTTCAGTGGCAGCTGAATTAATTAAAATCCCTTCATTCATTCGGAGGAGGCCACCGCCTCGCCTTTATGGCCTTAACCAGAACTCTGGGCCGGGTCCATCCTTCGCTTCGACACAAAAACGTGACTTACTACTCAATTTCGGGGGCGAAAAAGTAAAATGAAAATCAAATTCAAAATCAAAATGCAAAAAGTGGGTGCGATGATGTTAAATCTCTCATTCGTATTCAATGTCACTCTGTGTAACTATTTACTCTGCCAGATGGAGTACTGCTCGCAGTATTTATTAACTTATCCGACGAAGCTGTGGACTGGGAGCTGACTGCTCGAACGACGAGTACGGATGTGTAGTCAAGTGGCTTTGAGTTGTTCGCTCCAGGAGCACTAAATTCAGCAACCAGCAGGAGGAGTGACACTCGCAGAGTCACAGAGCACTCGACGCGGTTGCTTTTTCTTTTGGTTCTTTCTGGCATACGGCTGCTAGTCGATGGACATATTTCTTCAGTTAAACGGCGGATGCAATTGAACTGCGTCCAAGTGAATGTGCATATGTATCCGGAGATATCTGTCTCTGTGGGGTGGCAGTTGGTGCCTTATTTGAATTGCTTTGGGGGCGTTTATTGGTCATATTCCAAAAATTTGTGCAGAATTATTAAGGACTCCTCCAGCGTTCCGTAGTAGTAGGTAGGTAGTCGCTCTCTATGTTGTGCTGCTCTCTGGTACAGATGAATGAGTTGGATGCAATGAATGGCTCTGTTTGCCTCCAGTGTAGTGTGCACATTAAATTTAATTGCTATGAACTTGTTCCGTAGAAGTTGTTTTTCTTTTTCTTTTCCTTTTTTGAGGAGGGGAGAATGTGTTTTGCATAGTGAGGAACAAAGAGAAAGGAAATCGACAGTGCCATTGTAAGGACATTGTCTGAGAAATTATTGGAGCGAGAGGACAATAATTTGCAAGGGTTATTCGTATTCCCTTTGAGAGGAGATACATAGCTACTAACAATTGCTGATGCATTCTCATGAGGTCAAGAGAACTTGCATAAATGGGTATCGAATTGGTGCAGTTACATGCAAATTGGACAAGGCATATCTCTCTCTCTGCTAAATTGTGTTGATACTATAAGAGTTTTAATAAATTTGGAAATATCTAAGCCCTAAGGATTTTAGTTTATTAAGGCATATTGCGCATTTGCTATAGTGTCAAGGAAGTTGTTCTTCGTTGTCGTAGAATAGATTCCATTTCAAAATACGGCGACATATTGCACCCTAGTAGGATAGCTTATAGCATGATAGTAGTTTTAGGAGTGACCACATAGCTTACAGCTTTCCAATAATTGTTATATTTCATCAGCTTGTAGCGTATACCTTAAACAAAATATGTGTTTCGTTATGTTTTAAATTTAACTGCTGCTTCCCTTGTCCTGGACTCAAACCGGAAGTACAATGCTATCATAGCCTAATAAAACAAAAAGTAAATATCTACACAATCAGCTGCAGCTCCCACTGAACTATAGTTGTTCATACACAGGAAATGAAGCTCAGCTTTTACAAGCTAATATTCCACACTCGCTCTTTTCCATCTTGACAGTGAACGTGAAAGGTTCTACCAATTTCCAAAACTTGTAAAGTGGATTTTTGCAACAAATAACATTATTAAGTTGAATAAAATTAGGATAGTAGGATCCTTTTATTTTTAATTCCTCTCAGTTCGCAACAAAATGACAAAATGTGTTGTTCCTAGGATTTTAAAACAATTTCGTACATAATATTGTATGTAACCTTTTCTCTGGCCACCAAATTTCGATGGAACGAAAGCCTAACAATAAATTTCCTTCATATATTCGGAAATACAAAGTTTGACGCAAAACAAAACACATAGAAAGGTACGTTATAATTATTTTATTAGTCAGCCAAAGAGTGTAATTGATCCCCTTTTTACCATCGTCCACAGATATTGCGGACGCCTAACAAAAAAAAAAAAGTTTGGATGTGCATCGTTCGTTATCAATATTCGCGATCACCGAACTTACCAAACAAGAGCGTCCGCAATTCTTTAATTTGTTGTTGTGCTTATTCGCTCTCAACCAATTGTTGCTAATAGCAAACAATTTCATCGCTCAAGACGCAACGCCGAGTACTTGCTCAGTCTGACAGTACCACATATAACGTTGGCAGACGCAGAATAGAATTGCGACTCATAAAAGTGACCAAAAGCTCAAGCACGTGGCCGCCGCTCATGTAATGCTGCTTCCTCGCGCATCTTGTAAAAATTGCATAACATTACGAGTTATTAAAAACTAAATAAAAACAAATCTTGATATATTTAAATACATAAACAAAAAAAAATACAGAGATTAATGTACTTAACAAAATATTATTTGGAAAAGTTGAAAAATTAAAAGTGTATGTGTGTTAGTATAAAATATTGCCTAAGAGATTATAAGTTCGTAAATAATATAACAGTGTGCAAAAGGACAAACACTATCACCAGCGGAGGAAACATGTGGCCACATCTTTCATCACAAAAAAAAAAAGTAAGTTATAGAATAGTACTTTAATTGTTTAAAAAAATTTCTATGGCAACATTTTATAAAAAACATTTTTTATTATATATAAACTACATTTTCTACATACATTTAAAGAAACATAACAAAATGCATACACATATATTGAATATCCATTTGCACAAACATATAGTCGATAAATTAACTTTAATTAACTAATGAAATTCCCCTGTATTTTTCTACACATGCATTGTAATGATACATGTTGCTTTCTTGAATTTAAATAAATGAACAATAGCATGTTTTGTAACTTGAATTCGGTGCTGTGATTTAAAATGAATTCGTTTTCTCTATAATCAATTGGTAAAAGGGTTTGTGATCGGGTAGATACATGTGAGAGTATCTTTTGGGACTATCCTGTATAAATAAGGACGTAGGATAGTCATGGTGCATCTAGGCTCCCACCAGATGCCTGTGGGTAGGGCAGGTCCATAATGTTTCGCAACACCAGAAACATATTCGTTATTCGTTTATTCTTCTCTTCTTATCTTCTTTTCTTCACCTGATTCTCTCTGGAGTCACCCTCTCCCTTATTCTCTTTTCTTTCTCACTTGTACCTCCAATTCGTAGACAGAACAAAGTAACAGGCACGAAAAATACATGTGTGTATAGGAAGGCAGCAAGACCCCACCCCACCGACGAGCTAAAGCCGCGCATTCGCAAGCGTGCCTATTGCTGCCATGGGACATAGGTCAACCACCACCTCGTTTACCAACCCACCTAGCTATACATCACAAGCTATCAATTTGTCACTGACGGCAAGTTCTTATATTTTATCATGAGTCGTTTCACGCTTGCAGACGTGCGGAAATTATAGGCTTCAGTGCACCGATTGGAGAAAGGTTGAGTACACTCTTTTGAAGCTTAACCCACCAACCAGACAATTGGATTGGGGCCAAAATCTTTAAAAAATTGTGCAGATGCAAAAATTAAAGCCGGACGACAACAGCCGATGCCGTGAGTTCACTAATTGGGCGCTGGAAATGTGTAGGGGACAGCTTGCAATAAAATTGGCTGTGAAAGGTATAGAAAATATATAATTTTCCCGAAGCATCACAGCTTTCGAACACATCCGAGCGGAAGCAATGCCAATTTTAACGAAAAATGAAATCCCAAGTTTCAATGAGAAAAATAAAAACAAATTTTAAAGAAAACTTAACTTAAGAAGGAAGTTCTCATCCATGTGGCCCGGCTTGACTCTTCCTCTTTCAATTTTGGCAGCCGCAGGTGCAGGATTAAAATCATTAGGCTTCCATGCGCGTTTACGTGTTACGAGTGATTTTTGTTTTTCTTGTAAGTAGTGTTAAAGTGCAGCACTAAAACACTTAAATTTAAACTAAAAATAATAAAAATACAAAAAGAAAAAGAAGAGAACAATATTCGGTAAGCGTGGCCGGTGATTTATTTAAAACGCCACCGCAATTTCTTCCTCTCCTAAAAAATTACATCTTAAACGAAACCACCACCACCTTTTCGCCATACTTATCGTCACGCCACCATTATTTCGATGACCTGATATACCGTATACCAACTTTATTCTCGCCAGAAGCGTCCACGGCAGGCTGCGTCAAATTAAAATAAAAGCGCTTTATAACCACCTGAGCGCAGACATACACCCACACCGTCTTCATCATAGGCAGCGACATCAAATCAGGATCCAACTCTACATCTCCATAACCCACAATAGCCCAAACGATAAGTACATTTAATATATTGCATATCAAAAGAAAAACAAAAAACAAAACTAATTATACCGATTCCATACATAGTGGAGAATTAGAATTAAATATATGTATAACTTTTCCACGGATCTAGACACACCCCCTGCCCCGACATGCTGTGCACAACATAGTGGAGTTCCGGTGCTGTAAGATCAATGTCAACGTTGAGTTTTGTTTTTCTTTTCCTTTTCTGCAAACGTTTGAGCGAACTATTACCCCCAAAAAGTGGGCGTGGCCAAAAACTTTGTATGGCTATCACAAATATTGGAAAAAATAAAGAGTCCCCCATCTAACGTTTTTTTTTTCAACTAGTGCTTATTTCGCGAATGGTAATACTTTGCTCATGTCTGATTTGACAGATAGTTAGTTTTATCCTTCCGCTGAACGAATATGGTTGTGTATACGCTTGAACAACGCTGGGAAATATTGCGACATTACTTTGAAAAAAATGGTAATGTTGCAGAATGTGTGCGAGAATTGCGTACGGATTTTGGAAGAAGAGAAGCACCGTCAGCTCCGTATGTTCTTTATCTTGTGATAAACCATCGATAAACCAAAGCGTGAAAAGCCAAAACCAGTGCGTACACCCGAGAAAATTGCTGCTGTGGCAGAAAGTGTGCGTGAAGCACCATCAACATCAATTCACCGTCGTTCTGAACAATTGAACATTTCGGAGACATCATTGAGACGAATTTTGCATAAAGACCTTGGTATGACGCCATACAAAGTCCAATTGGTTCAGAAGTTGAAGCCAACTGACCATCCAATGCGTTTTCGCCTCGCTAAGTGGGCCTGCGATCGACTTAGAGAAGATGCCGATTTTGCCAAAAAAAATCATCTTTTCAGATGAAGCTCATTTTGTATGTAAACAAGCAAAATTGTCGTATTTATGGCACAGCATACCCGCACGCATACATTGAAAAGCCGATATACCCAAAACGAGTCACTGTTTGGTGCGGGTTTTGGTCCAGAGGCATAATTGGGCCATTTTTCTTCTAAAATGTTACAGTCAATGGCGATCGTTATCGGGCCATGTTAAACGAATTTTCGTTCACAAAAATTAAAGAGGAGGATATTGACAACATTTGGTTTCAACAGGACGGCGCTACTTGCCACACAGCCGAAGCTACACTCGATGTTTTGCACCCTGTTTTTGAAGATTGCACTATCAGCCGCAGAGCTGATGTCGTTTGGCCACCGCGGAGCTGCGATTTGACACCGTTGGACTATTATTTGTGGGGTGCCGTAAAAGATAAGTGTTACGCCGACATGCCAGAGACAATTGACGCTTTAAAGGACAATATTCGTGAAGCCATTGGTGAAATACAGCTGCACACAATCGATAATGTGCTTAATAATTGGACCGATCGTGTAGGCTACTGGATTAGCCTACAGCCGAGGCACCCATTTGAATGGAATTATTTTCCATGATTAACCGGAAATTTGAGAAAATATTCAGTAGTATTTTTTTTATAGCAGAGTGCAAGATATGTTGACTGGAGATCCAGATTTTTGCCCAACAGATTTTTCAGACGAGGTCAACAAACAAAATCGCCGCTATTGGCCAAGCATATTCGGACCTTGTTTCTTTCGAAATGAGGAAGGAAACCCTCTTATCGTCAATGGTCTCAGATATATAAGGATGTTAACCGACTTTTTGTGACAACAGCTCAACAACATCGATACATCTATGCTGTTGTTCCACAAGATGATGGCGCTACATGGCCTACAAGCGACGCAACGCTCGAAGTTATGAAGGAACAATTTGACACAATTGACAATTTTGGGGCTGAGTCATCCCTTAGTTCAAAGTGTTAATGATCAATCCAAGGTTTTTTCTCACCCAAAGGATTTGTGGATCCAAAATACAAAAAAACATATCAAAATCTTTAGTCTAGTTGGAATGGAGAAAATGACTGCTCATTAACCCTTTTGTGAGCTGGGCGCACTTTTTCTGACAAATTGAGCTAAGGCAATGAGCTAAGTCCAATAAAAGTAGTCTTGGGAATGGACTCATTGAGAAAAACGTACATTTTGGAAGGCCCAAGGGGTAGTCCTTGTTCCTCTCTTATGTCATTCAACAAAATTCGTATAGCCCTTGTCAGTAAACCCATGAAAGTAGTCGCTGACGAAGAAGTTGCACTATTAACAGAGAAATATCTTCCGTTCATCAATGAAATTAAAGAATCCATGTTATCAGAAGGATGGTAATGGTCGGAACTAGTATTTTTTACTCAGAAATACATATAAGGTACCAACATGGATGAAAAGCGTTCGCCTCAATCTCACAAACGAAGCCAAATACCACAGTGTAATATTTAACTCTGAGTTAAATTGGAAAAGACTGTGGGAAGCTTTCGAAAAGGAATGGGATTTACAGCCGACACCCATTCTTACTCATGCATCAGTCGCTAGGAAGGAAACTATGTTAAAGAAAATTTTTGAATTTGTAAAGGATTGCTGATCTGAGTATAAAAGGTTCCTTGAAATCGACAACTTAACAAAGGTTGTGATCACTTTTTGGGCTTGTTACGAAGAGCGCGTCTGTCAAAGATGTTCTCAGTCTGAGAGATAACACAATGTTGACGGCCGGCTCTTGATACTTGGCATCTTCGATCAGAAGTTTCGTATGCCACTATCCTATTATGAAAAACTCAAGTTTGACTTTAGCAAATCCTTCAGAGGCTTAATACCTGACGAACAGGACTGAAATTTACCCAGCAATATCGTACTTACCTTGTAAAATGGGGAGGGTAACAGAAGCTCAGGAGTCTTCTCAGAGGCACTGGGTGCCAACAAGTCAAATCGATTGACGGATTACTGCATTGTTTTCCAAGTTTATTACAGAGCTGCGCAGACGCTCAAAACAACCAACACCAATTTGATAAACGCAAAGTGGTGCGTCAAGGAATACTTCTAAGCACTCAGAGAAATCTGTCATCAGTCAGTGAGTTCGCCAACAGGTTGGACTTTATCTGATAGTATCTTCAAGTTGGTTAAAGTGCACGTCCTACCTGCTTTAGCTTCAAAAAAGATAAGAGCTTCATTGACTGCGTCATGATTTGTTTTAGGAGTCCATCTAGTAGTAGGTCTATCAGGAAAGCGTACAAAACGAGGAAAAGGGAGGTAAAGATGAGCTGTCTCGCAGCTCAAGGAGGTCAAAAGGTTTCAATTTCGAAGAGTATAATCATCAGAGTATAACCAGGGGCTTACTAAGAAACCAAAAGCAGGCTCTTCGCAACATCAAAGGAAACCTAGTTACCGACACTAAGGGGATGGTTATATTTATGCAGCATTTTCAGCAGCTACTAAGAAAAGAACCCATATCCAGTCAGTGAAAGTGGATTCCGACCACTCTTAAAAATTTTAAAATGCTTAAGAACAATAAGGCCTCTGACACTGATGGTCTACCACCATCGGATTTCGGCAAGGTGATTCGCTATCACGTAATGTGATTTACAAACTTGAAGAACAGGGGAAGTAAGTAAAGACAAGGCTGAATATATGCTACCAACAAACAAAAGGAACATTTCTTTTAGCGCCCAGGGAAAAATGTCACTATTAAGGGGTTACATGGGTTTCACAGCTTCAAAAAATCCAATTATTTTTATTGCCTTATTAATTTCTACAAGATCTCGAGAATATTATCCTAAATTTTCAAGTCATTCCGAATAAAAGTTACGGAGATACAGCCTCGGAAAGGTGCGCACTCAATTTAATCACGAGGTTTATTTGGGGTCATCCAAACTTTAAACGCGTTTTTCTCGAAACTGTGTTTTTAAAGTCGGTTGTCAAAAGTTCTCGAAAACCAGTCAACCGATCTTGATGAATTTTTACATAGGTCTTCGAAATACAATTCACGAGGACTTGGACGAAGGATTTCTGTTTTTTTTAACCACATCTATTTAAAAAAAAAAAAATTGAGCAAACTTTACCAAAATTAGAATTTTTTTGAAAGAAGGTCTGCCAAAAATCCAATTTTAAAATTAGTTTTCCTTGGGCCAAATTCTGGTTTATGGTCTTAACTAAATTACGATTTTTTTTGTCATTTCTGATGATCCTGTCACGAGTTCTGTCAACGTGGAGGCACCTTTTCTCCGAGGTGTCACCGGAAATGACGTCAAAATGTTGGAGTTTTGAATATTTTTCTTTGAAAATTCCAGAAATTCTTTTTCAAAGATATACATCTTTAAGAGAGTATAAAGTTTGAATAAAATATTAAATTAAAATTGTTGAAAAAATACCTTTTTTGCCCCGAATAAACCCATGTATTCAAGGTGTTCATCTACCTCGGTGTAAATATCAACTCCACGAATTATAACTTTCCCCTAGGAAATCGCTTCCAATTAGGCCGGCGAAGTAAATGGGTAACAAACTCGAAGGACCAAGTGAATGCTCTCAGAAGCCTTTTCTTGTCAATTCTGCTATACGAAGCCAAATACTGGACTATAAATTGAGTCAAAAAGGCCAAAACAAGTCGACTACATTCAGCGAATAGTTCCAGTTCTCCAGTTCTGAAAAAAAGAATTGCAAGCCTCCTTTCAAAGACGAAGCCATCGCGAATGCCACTGCGCTTGGTCTAGACTAACAACCAGCAGGATGTGGTACGTTCAAGAGTTCTTAAAAAATTCTTAAACCCTTCAATCAACTTAAGTCTTAAATCATTTTAACCTACAGATCTTCATTTATCGTGTTTTTTACCCAAAATTCCTTTCTAATTTCACGTAATCAAATAACCATTCAGTTCATAATACCAGCATTTGCAGTTTGAGCTGTACGTTGCCGGTCAGTCAGGACAAACTACTACATTTTTTTCTCTTTGATATTTCGATTAGAACACGGAAATTAATTTTTTTGTCCAATTACCGTAGAAGCTGTGTGTCAAAGGATGATGGCGAAAACTTGGTCAAACGTGAATTCATCAGTACACCTGTTCCTGTTTTTTTTTTTTTTTTTTCTATAAATCAACCAACAATCAAGCAATATTTTGAAATTTTACTCTTCAGAGAAATCCAATAAATTGGCAATTTAAAGTTTTTTTTTTTTTTTCACAATTACACGAATTGCCGTGTCCTGCCCTGCTGCTTACTATGAAATGAAATGGGGAACGTGGAGATACTAACTAAACTTCAAACAACTTTCGAAAGTCGACCGAGCAAGATCTGAGGGTTCTGAAAACTAATTCTTCTTTCAATTATTTTTTCATTTTTTATTTTTTTTGAATTTTCTGTAATAAGCTATAAGGTTTCTGGGTAAACAAAAATGTGTTTGGCTGTGTGTGTGTATGTGTTTTATGTTTATACAAATACTTTTGTGTTTCACTTGACTGGAGGTCGTTGTCATTTCTTTTTGGTAAATGACACCTTCTCAATGTCATTCGCTGAGATGATGGCTCGATATCGAGTGTGTGCCGTCTTCTTTGAGTGCGTCCTTTTGAGGATCTTTTAAAGTTGATTCTTTGATGACCGTTGACCGTTCGCTTAGTAGCCAGGGCACTTGATAAATATTTACCAATATCAATCAGGAATCAGGAAGAAAAAATTCTTATCATCGTCGTCATCCATGATGATGTCAGAAACAGTTTTATGATTATGACACGTTTCTGAAACGTGTGCCAGCGAGGAGGTGCGAGGAGGTACGAGATACTATTTTTGTATGGTATTCAACAATCGTTTGAGAAACGCCTAGTGGTATTTAAAATCCGGGAGCGACTTTCCGACGGTAAAATTTTATCTTGCAATGCAATAACGAAGGTGGAAATATTTTTGAATGATGTCTTGACACCGTTTTTACGTCACATAACGCACCTAATATATTCCACGACGATGACGACGAGGTGCTAAATGCTGTGGGCAAAGTTACACCAACCCACCTAACCCAGATAGAGGTGCTTCTGGTGTAGTTGGTTATTAGTGTGGACGCATTCATCAGTTCGTGGCTTTGGGTAATGCGAACGTAATGCGATGCATGCTATCTGCCGGTTCCCCTTTTAATTTTTTTTTAAGCACACGACTCTAGGGAACTGAAAAAGTGCTCTGCTGGAAAAGTTCATACAAGTTTTGTTCTTCAGCCAACGACAGCATCAGACCCCATCCCAGAGCAATGAAAATTCATTATTTTCAAAGAGTATTCGGCTCTGGTGCTGGTTCGGCGGGAACACGAGGGAGTGACAGGCGAGTACCTACTCGTATTCGCATCCTTATCCCGATGTTCGTGTGTCGGTAAATAAATGGAAAAGAAAGTTAATTTCAATTTGATGAGCTAGTGGGAAACATGAATTTGTTTTGCACACCCTTTGTAGGAATATACTATATGTATATGAGTTTGTTGGAGTTTCTATATGAGCAGATGTTTGAAGGGCATCATTAAGTGCAGCGTAAGACTTTTCTGGGTCTCTCTCTCTCTCGCATGAGTGTAGTCGCAGCAGCGAGGAGCTCAGTTTCAACAAAGTTAAATATAAGAATATTCTCGTATTTTATAATTATGAAAATAACATGGATTCTAGCAGGGAATCTGTTTGTTTGTTTAGCCAATCAAAAGTTCGGGTAACAAAGGTTATCCTTAATTACACACTATACTGCACGCTGTAAGAGCAATGAGAAAGTTAAGCATAAGATTGATGGTTGTGCTGCGTTAACTTTTCAAATTAAAATATCTGAAGAGTTTTGTATTTTTTGTTTTTTTTTGTTTGTGCTCATCAAGTGGGACTTGTTCTCTAGGTAAAATGTGGGTAAGATCCATGGTTAAATTCGGATAAATAGTTAAATTTAACAAAGGAAAGTGTTAAATTTGGATCTGTAAAACTGTTTATTTGAGTCAGAATTAGAAGATACTGTCCAAGTATAAGTTTCTTCTTTTGTATGCAAAATGCATTAAAATTTGGATTAAGTATTAGGCTTAGGTTAGGTTAGGATGGCTGTGCAAATTTTACCTAGAAGCCATGAAGGCTCATTGTGAACGCCCTAGTTGTACTCATGTAAGGACATCCGACTAACAAAACCGCTGTAATATGTTTATAAATGAGGTACCCCAGCCAGTTCGTCGAAGCTATCGGGGAACCGTGCTCCCATGTTAGGTTAGTTTAGGTTAGGTTGAAATGGCCGTCGTTGAGGCCGACTTATTTAGAACAAACAGAGGTCCATTGTTATACCACGTGGGTCTAAATTTTTACTAACGGAACTCGTTAAACCATTTGGAGCTCTAGACAAATCGAAAAAGATTTCTGAGAGAGAGCAGGACAAGTGCAAAGAAGGTATAGGATTGTGTCCTCTTCCTTTGCAGCTTCTGCAAAAGTCATTTGATTACATGCCAAGCCTTGTTGCATGCCTGCCTATAAGACAGTGTCCGGCGATGACACCTATTGTAGAGATGACGCGCAGTCTTTTCTGAGAGATCGAACACTTAGAGCGTTCCAGATCCAAGTTAGGGCAATTCCGCTTTGTCGCTAGACAAGTTGTGTCACTTAAGGTTAGTTTTCTCAAAAGCTTCCAATTTTAGCATTAGGTTGCATGTGGCAATTGTAATACCTAAGCAACCTTTATCAGGTGAAATATCAGGCAGTGTGGTTGTGTGTTTTGCAAGTTCTTTGGCCTTGTATATCTCTATGCCTTAAGAGAGGATCGGCATTCCAAGGCCACTTTAAAGTTTAGAGAAACTGAGTCTAGCGATTTGAAGGTCGCTTGGCTGTTCAGATATCTCTAGCGGATATCACGTTTCTTTTCAGCCAAGATAAGGCTTCTTTAATCGCCATGACATCCGCCTGAAATACACTGAAATGATTGGGTTGACGAAACAAGAGACTAAGATTTAATCTGTGAGAGAAAACGCCACCGCCAACTCCCTAATCAGTTTTTTATCCATCAGTGTAGAAGTGCATCGATTCATCTTCCCCGAGATCACTTTCCTTTCAGAATGAACTGGACTAGAAAGTTTTCGTCAAAATGAGGATGAGCGGTGATGCATTCTCTATTTCTAGTAAGTGTCTAAACTTTATTAAGAATATCAGAGTGGCCAATTTTTTTCTCAGTCCACTGGGATATTGCTTCGAGGCGCATGGCCGAGTTAGCAGCTAATTGTCCGCTTAAGATGTCGAGTGGTTTTAAATGAAACAGGATGTCGAGTGTTGCCGCGGAAGTAGTGTGAATTGCTGATCTGATCTCAGTGATAGCTGACCTTAGCTGAGTTTGTCCCGATTTTTCGTAATGTCTAAGGCTTCGTCCATTTTGCTTCGTCAGAGAAGACTGGGCTGGTACCCCTAATAGAGGAAGGGACAATAATAGGGACAAGTTCGGTTTTGTGGGGTTAACCCTCAGCCCACAACCGTTTGTTCAGCTCGTTAAGATCATTCTGAAGGAATTTTTTTAAGTTATTGAGATGCTTTCTTGCGACGGCAATAGCAACGTCATCTGCATATGCGATTATTCCTCCCCTTCTTGATGTAAATATAAGCAACTAGTTCACCACTAAGTTCCAGGGAAGAGGGAGCAGGGCGAAGTGAGCAGAAGCTTTATCAACTCACCAAGTGCGGCATCTACCTTCAAACCTGAAAGCGCCATCTATATCTAGAAAGGCTCATATTGTGTACTCTTTGTGATGGAAAGAATATTCAATAGTGCGGACAGAGTAGTTTACAGAGTTTACAGAGTTTTTAAAAAGGAAAGATGATAGACTGATAGATTAATAGCTCTAAGATCTTTGGAATTTACATGCAAACATTTGCCAGCTTTGCATATAAAAACGACTTTTAGTTCTCGCCATAACAGTGGAATGTGGAACAGTTTCAAACAACTCCTCATGATTACCTCTAGCGTTGGTAGTATGATATCGGAGGTTTTTCATAATTCGGCTGGTGATATGCCATCTGGTCGTGCAGATTTCTATGGCTTGAAGCTTTGCAGTGCAGTCCTGACATTGGCTTTATTAAACAATTTCCTGGGGCTGTTTCTTAGAGGCTTAAGTCCACTAATGCGGTTTCCTTTTACCTCTTGGTTAGACAAGAGGGCAAAACGACGTAAATGCTCTATTGAGAGCCTTAACTTTACGATCGAGCTCATTTGTATTCTATGGAGGACTAGTAAACTCAGAGCTTACTGCTTGTTGCAACAAAAAATAAATGTAAATGAAAGATTCAAATGAACATTTAAGTACAAACAGAAATTAAAATTATTATTCTAATTAAATTGTTGATTGCATCAAAATTTAAATTAAAAACCTCTTCCAGCTGAAAAGATTAGTTCAACGAATGCATCTAATTTCGTTAGGTAGTCAATTATATAATGTTGGAGCTACTGATGTGTAGAAATGTAAAAAGCGCTGCGTATTATGGACTGGAACGGTTGCAAGATTTCGCTCAATACTGCGTAAAGTGTAAACAGATATATTACTATTCAGAAGATAACAACTTGTCACAAAGAAGATTTTAGATATTTTATAATACAGGGTCCGCCATCTAACGTTCTTTTTTTCAACTAGTGCTTATTTCGCGAATGGTAACACTTAGCTCATGTCTGATTTGACAGATAATTAGTTTTATCCTTCCGCTGAACGAATATGGTTGCGTATACGCTTGAACAACGCTGGGAAATATTGCGACATTACTTTGAAAATCATGGTAATGTTTCAGAATGTGTGCGAGAATTGCGTACGGATTTTGGAAGAAGAGAAGCACCGTCAGCTCCGTATGTTCGTTATCTTGTGAAAAAAGTGAAAGAAACTGGCATCCTCATCGATAAACCAAAGCGTGAAGCCAAAAACAGTGCGTACACCCGAGAAAATTGCTGCTGTGGCAGAAAGTGTGCGTGAAGCACCATCAACATCAATTGACGAATTTTGCATAAAGACCTTGGTATGACGCCATACAAAGTCCAATTGGTTCAGAAGTTGAAGCCAACTGACCATCCAATGCGTTTTCGCCTCGCTAAGTGGGCCTGCGATCGACTTAGAGAAGATGCCGATTTTGCCAAAAAAAATCATCTTTTCAGATGAAGCTCATTTTGATCTTGGCGGGTATGTAAACAAGCAAAATTGTCGCATTTGGGGCACAGAAAACCCGCATGCATACATTGAAGAGCTCATATACCCAAAACGAGTCACTGTTTGGTGCGGATTTTGGTCCAGAGGCATAATTGGGCCATTTTTCTTCGAAAATGTTACAGTCAATGGCGATCGTTATCGGGCCATGTTGAACGAATTTTCGTTCACAAAAATTGAACGGGAGGATATTGGCAACATTTGGTTTCAACAGGACGGCGCTACGTGCCACACAGCCGAAGCTACACTCGATGTTTTGCGCCCTGTTTTTGAAGATCGCATTATCAGCCGCAGAGCTGATGTCGTTTGGCCACCGCTGAGCTGCGATTTGACACCGTTGGACTATTATTTGTGGGGTGCCGTAAAAGATAAGTGATACTTTGACATGCCAGAGACAATTGACGCTTTAAAGGACAATATTCGTGAAGCCATTGGTGAAATACAGCTGCACACAATCGATAATGTGCTTAAGAATTGGACAGATCGTGTAGGCCACCGCATGGCCAGCCGAGGCAGCCATTTGAATGAAATTATTTTCCTTTATTAACCAGAAGGATTGTGCTTTCAAATAAAAAAAGAAATTTGAGAAAATATTCAGTAGTTTTTTTTATAGCATTTTCAAAAAGTTATTTGGCAGACCTTTTAGTAAAGATGTTTTAGAGCTGACTAATAAAGGGAAGCCATGTTCAAGCCAAGAAAATATTTTTTAAGTGCAACAGTTTCCAGTTCATGTTGTTGTCAATAGTTAAGCCAAGGTATGTACTTAAACTCAGTTACATGTTCGATACAAAAACATTTAGAAGAACACTCTACATTTGAATCAATACTATGGGAGAAAATGGAATCGGACTGTTTTTTTTGCTCAAAGATAAATGTTTGCAGTCAATGTTGCAGGGTGATCCATTTCGAGGTTCCCTACTTTTTTAAAGAAAAAAAAACACAGAAAATTCAAATTTAATGGAGAATGTTTACTATCATTTGAAAGAACATTCTTTGGCATTTATTTTTTGAAGATTATGTCTATCAAATGTTGGCCGTTGCTACGTCGCAAATGGTCCATCCGTTGAGTGCAATTTTCGATCACTCGTTCGAGCATTTCGGGTTTGTCGGCATAAGCTTTTGACTTTACATATCCCCACAGGAAAAAGTCTAACGGTGTGGTGGCCAATCGACCGGCCCAAAACGTGAAATTATGTGCTCACCGAAATGTTCTCTCAATAAGTCCATTGATTGATGCGATGTGTGGGAAGTGGCGCCGTCTTGCTGAAACCAAATGTCGCCGAGATCACGAGCTTCAATTTCAGGCATCAAATAGTCGGTTATCATGGCACGATAACGGTCGCCATTGACGGTTACGTTCGCACCGGCATAATTTTTAAAGAAATATGGACCGATGATTCCACCGGCCCACAAACCACACCAAACCGTTGTTTTTTCTGGATGAAGTGGCATTTCTTCAATCTCTTCAGGTTGCACTTCGTCCCAAATGCGGCATTTGAGCCAGAAATGGGCCTCATCGCTAAACAAAATTTGCCTCGAAAACGTCGGATCTTCTTGGAACTTTTCAAGAGCCCATAGAGCGAAGCGATGTCGCTTGGGAAGGTCGAGCGGCTTCAGTTGTTGCACAAGCTGTATTTTGTACGCTTTCAATTTAAGATCTTGACGTAAAATGCGCCAAGTCGTTCCATACGTCAGTCCGAGTTGCTGCGAACGGCGCCGAATCGACTCTCTACGGTCTTCATGTACACTCTCAGCCACGGCCGCTATATTTTCTTCACAGCGTGCTGGACGTGGTCTATTCGGTCGAATATTATCCAATAATGAATGCTGGGTCTCAAAATGGGTGATGGTGTTGCGAATAGTACGCTCAGTAGGCCGATTATGTTGACCATAAGTTGAGCGAAGTGCACGAAACACATTCCTCACAGAACGTGAATTTTCATAATAAAGTTGAACAATTTGTAAACGTTGTTCACGCGTAAGTCTTTCCACTATGAAATGCCAAACAATACTAAACAAAAATAACATGACAGCATGACACGACTCACACGTGATCTGTCAAAAAAGGCTATTGATAAAAGTATCTCTACTTGGATCACCCGTTAGCTTATGATATCCAAACCAATGTCTAAATAACTCCAAAGAATGGTTTATCTCAGCAATGAAGTCCAAGACCGATGAAGAAGAATAAGCATAGGCTATGTCATCTGCAAAACCAGTTTGTTTTTCCTTTGATTTCAATGAGAAGATTGAATTTATGTATATCAGGAATAAAATTGGTCCAAGAAGTGATCCTTGAGGCACGCCAATGTTTATGTTTAGGCTGTCACTAAGTACTGGAAATATTTTAACCCTCTGCTTTCTACCTTCAAGATAGGATGCAAATCAATTAAAAATAAAGCCCCTAAAGCTCCTACAGCCAGCTTTCTCTATTTTTTCAACAAGATAGCACGATCGACTGTGTCAAAAGCCTTGGTTATATCAATGTACAGGGCAGCAGTATATGTAGTACTGTTCAAACTTTCATAGACATTCGAAGTCTTAAAATTTTAGTCTGTTTAGTCTTTTTATCTAAGTGCGGAGCTTATTAGACTAGAGCTGGCGATTTTGTCTTTGCCACCCATTAGAAACCTGCTCTCGGTCTGTCAGTTATGCCATTCATTTTAAATTCTTATAAATTCTCTTATCTGTGGTCCACAGTCCCAAGAATATTATAACATATAACAACTAAGTTTCCGGCTCTCAAGATTTTCATTTAAATGCCTACACGCCTAAGTAGTACAAAAAGGAAGCAACGATTTTGTAGAGACAGTTATTTAGGTTTTACTAGTAATTAGTTAGATACACATTTTAAGTGTCGGGAGATCCGTGTTTCTTGCAGCTAAAAATAAAACCTTCTATCACCTCAAAGGTCACATGGAGGTATTAACGCTATAATACAGTCCATGACATGACATAACCAATCCTTATTACCGTATTAGTGTGTAAGGCTCTAACATTATTTATAAAACACCGGTAAACAAGGATATACGGCTTTAATTGCAGATTCCTATCCTATTTAAAGCCGATATAATATCTGCGGGAACTTCCGTCAAGAGCTTTTTATTGGAGAAAGAGAAATATAGCTAAAAGTTTAAGGAATGAGGTTGAAGACAGTTACTGTGCTGAATAAGTTGTATTTTTGTTTTGTTACAGCAGATAAAGGGGTTGGTTTCGTCAAATTATTTCCCCTGCATACATTTTATAGCTCTTAAGGGTGGTTCTTGTCAATAGTGTGGATTTCAAATTTTAGTACACGTAGATACACAGAGTTGGTAGACTATATTCGCACTGGATGTCACGCGTGATGCTAAGAGGAAGAAATACATTGTTGAACGAATGTTGTCTTAACTAAGAGAAATATTATCCTGTCCTTAGGCGAGGTTAGTTTTGAAGGTTTCGAGTTGTTGAAATAGTTGAGGAGGTGAAAATTAATGACGTGGTTTTGGTTGTTTGCCTAGATGTGTAGTACTAGTAAATACTGTTACCTTTGTAGAGTCAGTTAGACTCTTTTTGAAAGCCCAGACTGCTTGACTCATCTTTCTGATAATCAACGAAATTGGACCTTTTAAAATATTGAGACACTTCGACCAGACAATTTTAAATTTTCTTGGGTATTTTCTACTGTATTCGTCGAATACTGACAAAATTCTAGCGATTCAACTCTTTTAATTGGTTTACCTAATTTAACTCTTTAAGTAACATCTACTTCACAAGTAAACACTCTGGAAACAGATCGGAAACAGAACTGGCATTGAAAAATGCATGGATGGATTTATTTCTTCTTTGTGCGTGGGCTGTGCGTTAAATTGTTGTCGGTGAGGCGGATTCGTGTTATTTTTAAAACAATCTGTGACCAAATAATATCGCGCATTAATTTCAATGCGATCAGACGGTCATCCAAACTTGTCATTCGGATGACGTCACTAATGACGTCACTATGAAGTAGAATTTATCCTAAAGTGATAGTCCCGTCTGAAATAAACAAGTTTTCTGACGTCAGCATGTCATCCGGATGACAAGTTTGGATGACCGTCTGATCGTACCTTAAGATTTCACTGCTTAAGTATTTCGATCCAAATGTAACTAAAATGACAACAGATATTAACTATTATTAACTCAAGTTACCAGAAATGAAAGCGCAAGCTGAAAGAATGTTTTTATAAATATTTACAAATAAGGTAAAGTGGCTCAAGTCGATTTTCTATATTTATCAGAAGAGCCGTTTTAAGTTTCAAGAATTAAATTGAATTGTTTCAATATACATTTCAGTATTTTAATATTTTGTTTTGTATAATAATAGCTAATGTCGAAATAAATTTACTCGACATAACATTTTAATATGGAACAACGGCCTATTTTGACATAAGACTCTCAGCATGGCCAGAAACAAGCTAATAACACCAAATTGCATCCAATTTTGTTCTGCCTTTAAAACTAAAACAGTTTTTGGCTTAAGCCATTTTACCTTGTGTGTAAAGAAATAAGCTTTGACCAAAAAGAAACTAACCAACCAACTTAGGATAGAATCTTGCCAGTCAATTTTTTTTTTTTTTTTTTTATAATGTACGCGCACTAAAGTGATTTTGGATACCCTTATAATGAAGTAACACAGTGCGGGCATTAGGGAAGTGAAGGATTCGAAAAAAGGAGATACCGATGCACGTTGGTTTTAAATGTCTGTAAACTATAATGCGTAGGAAAAACAGAGCGGGGTAGAGCATTCCACATTCGTATTGTACGGTTGAGAGGGGAATCTTTATATATCACAGACGTCCGAAAACAGGCTAAACTGATGTGCATTCCTAGCATGTCGAGTATTGCGGTTGAATTGCTGTAGGGGTGGAATGCCACTGGCTATTTCATTTGAGCACTTGTGGTGGAAATACCGATAAAACAATGACAAGCAGGAGACATTACGTTGATGACTAAGAGAGTCAAGTGATTTCGCGATCGTCAATAAGTTTTACCGCACGTTTTTGAATCCTTTCAAGGAGCTCCAAATCTGTCATTGGTGCACCAGACCAGATATGAGCGTTGTACTCAAGTTTTGGGCGAATGAACGCCTTGTAGATTGTAGCCAAATCAGAAGGAGTGAAATATTTCTTGCATCGCTTAAAGAAGCCTAGACATTTCGCAGCGTTCTGGGCGACATCGAATATGTGGTCATTCCAACGAAGTTTGTCATTAACACACATACCGAGAATGGAAAGTCGTTCGGTTTCAGCGATGCAAGTGCCATCCATGGATAATGGCAGAGAATTAGTGTTTCGCTTCAATGACAGCAGACAGCATTGCGTTTTGGAAGCATTAAATTCCACTCGTTGGTTTTACCCCATTCAAGAATGCTGTCAAGATCGGAATTCAATGAGCTTAACATACGTTGCCGTTCCAGTTGAACGCCCGAAGATGAGGGGCGTTGCCCAGAAAACGAATATGTAAAGCTGAGGGTACTGTCATCAGCAAAGGAATGGATTGGATTAGAAGTGACAGACATGAGGTCATTGATAAAAATGAGAAAGAGAGTCGGAGACAAAACGGAGCCTTGGGGAACACCAGCATTTATTTGGTAAGTTGCAGACTTGAAACCGTCCAAAACAACTTGTATTGAACAGTCCGAAAGGTAATTTCTAATCCATTGAAGAAGGGTAACATCGATCCCAAATGCACGAATTTTCGACAAGAGAGCTTGATGCCAAACTCTGTCAAATGCCTTTGAAATATCAAGCGCAACGACCTTGCTTTCACCACCATAGTGAATAGATTGGTTCCACTTTTCGGTTAGATATGTCATCAAATCACCAGTGGACCTGTTGCTGCGAAAACCGTACTGTCGGTCATTAAGAAGTTTTCGGGATTCATAAGCGCGTAAGCGGACGATTTATCAGCGTTTCCATGACCTTGGAAAGAAGGGACGTAAGTGCAATTGGTTGGTAAGAGGAGGGAGAGGAAGATTCGCCTTTTATTTGGACGGGCTGGACAAATGCTGTTTTCCATCTTCTCGGAAAGAGCCCTGAAGAAAAGGACAGATAGAAAAGCTTACGCAGTGGTTTTGCCAGCGTGGAAGAACACCTCTTCAGAACGATAGGGGAAATACCATCTGGGCCAGCGGATTTGTGAATATTGAGATCTTGAAGTACTCTTGCCACTGTACGAGTGCGAAAATGGATCGGTCCTATAGAAGATTCTACGCGCTCGAGTACAGGGGGAGACAAAGTACAATCTGGCAGCGTTGTGCTAGCTGCAAAATGAGCAGCGAGCAGATTGGCTTTATCCGTAGAGCTGACAGCTGGAATGTCCTTGCAAATGAGTGTCGGGATAGATGACGAGGCCGAATTTTTAATATTCTTAACAAACGACCAAAAGTTTTTACTACCGGAGGGACTTTGTTGTATTTTTTGCCTCAACTTTTGGTCGTAGGAGAATTTGACACGATTAATATGAGCACTGCAGTCATTTCTGGCTCGTTTGAACTTTTTTCGGTTTTCCTCAGTTGGGTTGGCCTTAAATGACCGAAAAGTTACCTCTTTAGCCTTGATAGCTTCTTTACAGCTTAAGTCACACCACGCGTTTTCCTGTTAGGGATAAAGCGTTTCATACCAAGGTGAATTAAATTTGTAATCATATCGGCAGCGGCATCCACGTCGTTGTTGAGGAAGCACAACGACCAGTTAAAACTACTAAAGAAACCGTTTAATTCTTCCCATTTGGCTTTCTCGTATTGCCATACGGTTCTTTTAGGAGCTGGTTCTTTAACTGTGTGGCTGGAGTACGAGAAATTCGCTCGAAATGTTCCTTACTTAATGATAACCAACTAGAAGTATACTTGTGGGGACAGTGGCTTAGTGGTTAAGTGCGTTGGACCACTAAGCGAGAGGTCGCTGGTTCAAATCGCTGGTTTTCATTCACTGCCCCACCTCTTGCGAACGTCTGGCAAAGAACTGTCATGAGAAGCTTCAAAAAATTGATTGCCATAGGAATCGGCATTAAACTGTGGTTCTGTCCCATTCGTGGTACACAGAGTGGCTTAAGACACTAGGCTTTGGGTCCTATATTGGCCGCTTACGCCTATTATTTTTATATTTTAAGCAACTAGAAGACTGGGTTCCTTACTCGAATTAAATTAAAACTACAGAAAAAATATTAATATTAACTCGGTAATACACGACTGCATCATACGCAACTGTCTCGGTACATGAGATTCGTTTTTGAATCGCCTTAAAAGGAATGGTAGAATTTGAACCCATACCAAATTTATTACGTTTTTACAAATTTGATATTCTCAAAAATGGCAACTACGATTTTGATGTAATTTCGCACATTGGGCACTTTTAACATAAATTGTTCAAAATACAAAAATGAATCAAAATCGTTTAAGCCGTTTTTGAGAAAACGAATTTAATTTTAATTTAAGAAAATCGTTATATGAAAAAAAATAGTTACATTTTTCAAAATTCCCTTATTAGTTTTTGGGAAATGGGCAGTTTTATAAATTGAATTCGTTTTATATTTTTTCCTGCAGAGGTATCTGCGTTGACACATGAAAAGTGATAAGTCTAACTGTAACACATCATTTTTAATAGAGGCGCATATATATTTTAACTTATATTTATAACCCAAGAAAACAGAAATCATTTAGTTTTTTTTCGTCTCCTGAAAAATGTTCAAATGTGGACATGTCACGTTTTGAAAAATAAACGATTCAATTAGGGTTATTCCAATTTTTTGCCAAGTATGCAATTTTTTTGGCCCCCATTCCAAGTATCCTTAGTATAAAGTAAAAAAAAAAATATGGCGTGAATGGCCCACACAGAACCTAGAGGCTAGCTTCTCCAACCATTGTAAGCGCGAAGTTATATTTTTGACACGAATGGAGGGATCTACAGTTTAATGCCGATTCCGAACGGCAATTTATTTTTGAGAAGCTTCTCATTACATTTCTTACTCTTGGAAGTTTGTCAGACGTTCGCAAGAGGTGGGGCAGCGAATAAAAACTTTCAGTGGGATTTGAACCAGCGACCTCTCGCTTTGTGGTCCAACGCACTAAGCCACTAAGCCACTGCACCCACATATTAGTATAAAGTAATATGTGGGTGCAGTGGCAGTATAAAGTAAGACCACATAAATTGGACCCATTTTCTAGAAAAATAGTGATAGTGATGATTTTCACCAAAAACATTGTATGGCAGGTACCGTTATTTAAAGTGATATATTTACATACGAGCTTATATAGCAACTTTGAAGAAAATCCATCGAACCGTTTCGCCATACGGTGTCCGGATAGACCGATAGACAGACCGACGGAAGGCATTTGCGGACCCATTTTTTTGGACTTCTCTATAGTCGTAATATCATCCCTCATACTCAGTTTGGGTTCGAAATTTCCGCACGATCGCAATAACTTTCTCTTTGGAATACTAATGTATACGAGAAAGTTAAAAATTCCGTTGGCTGAGTCTGAAATCACCTGCATTCCTGAGCTGATAGGGCCGGACATCGCCTACTCTTCTTAATCCTCACGTCAAATAATTCGGCGCCGTTTTTTTATTTTGTAGACTGCTGTAAGTGCATTAAGTTACCTTCGTTGCTGGATATCTAACGGTATCCAGCGTTTATCTTATTGATGTGTATCGGCTGCATCTTAAAATGCTCATCAGGGCTTTATTTTTAAGCTTTTGCAACGTTTCAATTTGACCCTGATTACAACAAGCAAATAATATTGTGGAGCGAAACTCAAAATGCCGGCTACAACACCATTGTAAACTATTATGCTGTCATCACGTCCATTCGTATTCTTAAGAAGAAACCAATTTTCCTTCCTAGGTAATGAAATGATATAAGCGAAATTGATTCAACCGTAGCCAATCTCCCCTACTCATATTCCTGAAACGCTACCACTGTTCGCATATAACCGTATACATATTGTCTTGCTATAAGTCCTTCGGCATAATTTCAAACCATGGACAAAATCAGCTTGTAAAGCTAAAAGCTCATAGTAACCGAAAACAAAATCACATTGTGAACCGACCATTTACTGTTTATATAATAATTATAGCTCCCAGTTCTGAAAAGCTTGGGTGCGTGCATTGAAACAACAAAAAAATGTAACGGGTGATCCAAGTAGAGATACTTTTTTCAATAGCCTTTTTTGACAGATCACGTGTGAGTCGTGTCATGCTGTCATGTTATTTCTGTTTAGTATTGTTTGGCATTTCATAATGGAAAGACTTACGCGTGAACAACGTTTACAAATTGTTCAACTTTATTATGAAAATTCACGTTCTGTGAGGAATGTGTTTCGTGCACTTCGCTCAACTTATGGTCAACATAATCGGCCTACTGAGCGTACTATTCGCAACACCATCACCCATTTTGAGACCCAGCATTCATTATTGGATAATATTCGACCGAATAGACCACGTCCAGCACGCTGTGAAGAAAATATAGCGGCCGTAGCTGAGAGTGTACACGAAGACCGTAGAGAGTCGATTCGGGGCGTACAAAATACAGCTTGTGCAACAACTGAAGCCGCTCGACCTTCCCAAGCGACATCGCTTCGCTCTATGGGCTCTTGAAAAGTTCCAAGAAGATCCGACGTTTTCGAGGCAAATTTTGTTTAGCGATGCGGACCATTTCTGGCTCAATGGGTATGTAAACAAACAAAATTGCCGCATTTGGGACGAAGAGCAACCTGAAGAGATTGAAGAACTGCCACTTCATCCAGAAAAAACAACGGTTTGGTGTGGTTTGTGGGCCGGTGGAATCATCGGTCCATATTTCTTTAAAAATTATGCCGGTGCGAACGTAACGAACCGACTATTTGATGCCTGAAATTGAAGCTCGTGATCTCGGCGACATTTGGTTTCAGCAAGACGGCGCCACTTCCCACACATCGCATCAATCAATGGACTTATGGAGAGAACATTTCGGTGAGCACATAATTTCACGTTTTGGGCCGGTCGATTGGCCACCAAGATCGTGTGATATCACATCGTTAGACTTTTTCCTGTGGGGCTATGTAAAGTCAAAAGCTTATGCCGACAAACCCGCTTCGATTCAGGCCTTGGAGGAAAACGTTACGCGTGTTATTCGCCAGTTACCAGTCGAAATGCTCGAACGAGTGATCGAAAATTGGACTCAACGGATGGACCATCTGCGATGTAGCAACGGCCAACAGTTGATAGATGTAATCTTCAAAAAATAAATGCCAAAGAATGTTCTTTCAAATGATAATAAACATTCTCCATTAAATTTGAATTTTCTGTGTTTTTTTCTTTAAAAAAGTAGGGAATCTCGAAATGGATCACCCTTTACTTACCTACTTCTGGAACAAGTGTTTTGTCCAAAACATTTTTGAGAATGCAAAAACAAGAACTATATTGCTGCGTACATGTGCAAAAAAAAAATAAACAACAAATTTCGACTTATTTACAGTGAGTTAATGAAAAAGAAAGAAAGCTCTTCAAAAGTCAGCTGCTGGTTTTGATGTTCTGCCTGTAGAGCACCCTTATCAGCATGTGAATTTGTTGCTTCCGGCACCGCAAATATTAAATAGCAAAAGCCGCATTCATCGGCAGCTTGTAGGAGCTTTATATATGACGCTATGCGAATTGGGTGTTCCGGCAAAATTGATCCAACTACACGCCATACATAGTTAAATTTGGAAATAGATCTTTCAAACCAGATTATAGTAAGAAAATGTGCTTTCATGGAACTTCTATAATCTAGTTATGGGGAAGATAGTATGTTGCAGATGTTCTGGCATACACCAACTCATCTGCAAAATATGGCCGGAGGAAACTATGCCCGATGAGTGGAACCTCAGTACCATCTACCCAATCCACAAAAAAAGAAAACCGCCTACTCTGCGCCAACTATAGAGGCATAAGTCTTTTAAACATCACCTATAAAAACCTTTCCAGCGTTTTATGTGAACGTCGCAAGCCGTTTGCAGATGATCTAAAAGGCTTCAGACCTGGCAAATCTACGACCGATCAAATATTCACATTACGCCAGATCCTGGAGAAAACCCAAGCAGCTTACGACAGTGTTAGATCAAAGCGAGCTGTAACCGGTACATTTACTACTATGGACTCAGCGGCAAGCGAAATGAGGCTGAAAATAAACGAGGACAAGACGACGTACTTATATGCCCTCATCAACCATGACCATTGATATGAATAACTTCAAGGAAGTCCGTGTCTAGAATTTGTCTATCTAGGCACTGCTGTAAACTCAGGCAACAACATCAGCGTGGAAATCAAACGCAGACTAACTCTTGATGATTGTTGTTTCTTTGGGCAAGAACCAAGGAGGAGGAGAGGCATGGACCCTGTCAAAATCGGATCAAAAAACACTTGGAGTCTTTAAGAGAAAAGTTCTGCGGACGAATAATGGTTCTGCATGCGTATACCGAGAATACTAGAAAAAATCGAATGCAACGACTAAGATGGCTGGCCCATGCAGAGCGAATGGACATCATTTTCGCGAAAAGTGATCAACGCCAAGCCAGAGGGAGTCAGAAGCCAAGGTAGACCTCATCGTCGATGGAGCGACCAGGTAGAGGGAGACCTCCGACAACTTGGAGTGTGAAATTGGAGACGGCAGGCTAGAGATCGAGCCGGCTGGAGGGGTATATTGAGCACCACGCTCTAGTTGCGCAAAAATAAAAGTTAAAGTAAGTACGTTGCAGATGTCAATATTAAAATCTCGATTTTTAAAAGATCCATACTGGGGTATGGTAAATAATATCGACAACATCTTGTTCACTTTTAAGGTCCAGCGATAGAGGGTTTGGAGAGCAGGAAAATTTAAAAGACAAAAAGTTATTTTCAGGTCAGGAAAGTCATCCATCGACCAAATTTTAACACTCCGACAGATCTTAGAAAAAACCTAGGAATCTTAGAACGAAATCTCGCTGCTCCGTCAATGTCGGCAGGAACACCACCAAGCCATTTGTTGTCCAAAAAGGTTTGAGACAATGCGACGCACTGTCGTGTACTTTCTTTAACATCGTTCTTGAAGCAATTGTACGAAACTCACAAGCCAACACCTGAAGTACAATTTTCTAAAGTCCGTTCAACAACTTGCCTATGCTGATGATATTGACATCATTGGGAGAACTCGGCGAGCTGTCAATGACGCATTTGTAAGCATCGAAACGGTGGTGGCGACTATCGGTCTGATTGTTAATGAATACAAAACGCTCTCAACAAGAAAGGACTCTCAACATCGGCGACTCAGACAGATACAACTTCGACATATTTAAAGACCTTGTCTACCAGGGCTCCACTATCACTTTGCAAAATGACATCGGGGCAGAGATCAATCGAAGAATCACTCCTGCCAATAGCTGTTTCTTCGGTCTAAGAAGGCATCTAAGAAGTAAAGCCCTCTCTCAAAGAACAAAGGAGATGTTGTATAAGACTTTAATCGTCCCGGTCCTGCTGGTTCCGAGGCATGGACCCTGTCAAAAGCGGATGAAAACCTTCTGCAATTCTTTGAGTGAAATATTCTTTGGGAGTGTGGAGAGGAAGATTCAACAACGAACTATACGGGCTATACAGCGACGCTGACCTGGTCAAAAAGCTAAAAATTCAAAGGCTGAGATGGCTAGGACACGTGGAGCATATGGACAACAATGCACCAGCCCGGCGAGTCTTCGAATCCAGCAGAGGAAGAGCCCATCTTAATTGGCGCGCACACTTGGAGAACGAACTCAACCAACTTGGTGGAGGTCCTTCGCTAGCTGGAGGAGCTTGTATGTTGAGCCCGTGTCCACCCCATACTGTAAAGAATGGGGTGGACCCAACATAAATCCAAAATGAAAGAAAAGTTGGTAAGGCCAACATTTACAGCGCCATGGCCTTAAGTCTTGCGTCAGCAAAATCTTATACGGATCACGTGTACATCCAACGGCAAAATAAGCCCGATTATGGTGATACCCAATGTTTGGTGGCTTAAGGCCCAAAAGAGTGTACTCGTACTCAAACTCTCCCATGGGTCGACGATTTGCTTGCGCACTGAAGCCATGATGACGGCTGAACTTATGATGAAATTCACGCCGCGTATATCCAACTGTGTCCGAATGTAGCAAACCTTACTGAATATTTCATGAGCTATATTTATACCCTATCCTAAGGGTATATTAATTTTGATACATAGTTTGTAACACCCCTTAATATTCGTCGTAGACCCATAAAAGTATATATATTTATGATCAGGACCAAATCCTAAGACTATCTAGCAATGTCCGTCCGTACGCAATTTTTAGGCCTTTAAAATTAAGCTAGGAAGCTGGAATTTGGACTACATATTCCCTAGGGCCTTTTAAAGCTAAAGTTAGAGAGATAGAGTGTTACAACCTTCACAAGATATGTAGGCACTGCCCTCCTTTATAAGTTTTTCATTTAAAGTTTTTTGCCACGCCTACTTTTTGTGGGCGTTTTTGACTAAAATGCTGTTTTCTTCGAAAATTTTCATAGAAACCGAAAAAAAATATTTATCAAGGTATTTAGCCAATATTTTTCCAACATATCGCCCATACAAAGTTTTTGGCCACGCCCACTTATTGGGGGCGTTTTTTTTTTTAAATCATTTTGTTTCCAATTTAATAGAATGTAATAAAATGCTATTCATCATCCTCTTAATGATTTTTCGTTGGGGCATATAGGGATATGGATAGGGTATCATACTGTTCGCCCCAAGCGGACTGTAGCCTTTCCTTATGTTTTTAACTACCTTTATCTATATTTTATTTGCTCATTTTCTAATTTTGATTAACATAATATTGAATTAGGACAATTAAATATAGAATAATTACATTGAAACAGTTGACAAACCAAAACTGCTTATTAATCACAAGTTTATCGAAAGCCAAAGTTCTTAAATCGTTGATATGAGTCTGCATCAAAAGTATATCGATCTGGAATATTTTTTTGAAAAAAAAAAAAACATAAATTTAGAAATATAAATGTAAAAAAAAATAACTCACATCTCGTTGAACCTTTAAATTTTTAGTCAATTTTTTATTATAGTTTAGCAGGAGAATATTTTCCTTAAATATATTTTCCGATTCAATTAACATTTCCGAAAGCTTTCCGAGTAAAAATATATCCGTCAAGTTCAATGTGGCAAATGGTATGCAGACAACTAAACTAAGTCGATTGCGAACAGTTGACGTCGACACATAGATTAATTGTCTTGCGATGTGATAGATTTTAAGTAAATCCATGACTAGTCGAATATATTTGCAGAGAAAGAACATTGCAAAGAACTTGTTGAAATTTTGTTTAACAACATGAATTCGATAGGATAGCTTCACAAGTCGTCCTATAACGAGAGCACACTCTTTCTTGTCCTTTTGGAAGCTGCTCACGATTATCTCATTCATTTTCGAAAATAAGCAAATCAAAACCAGTTGCATGTAGAAGTAACTCCAGTTGGTGAAATCCCAGAGCACTTGACTGTACAAATATCCAATGGTGTATATATTAGTCACTTCACTGCAGAGAACTCCCATATCGACTGGAAAGTTGCACGCGAAAAGGCAGTACTTGAATGCGAGGTGCCATTGAAAATTCACGGAGTAGTAAACCGATGAGTCCGTTTGGCTTTTAATGGTATTGAAAATTCTTAGCATTTCATTTAGGGTACTCAATAGGAGTTGACCGCGTTTTAGGAAATTCCATGCAAAACACAGCGATCCCAGGGCTCTGCAATGAAGTTCTAAATAATTGACGACAACATCTTGACCTTCATAGGATGTTTTTGACATAATGCCAAAGTCCATCGTGCGGCTGATATATTCGATATGTAGCAAAACTGTCATCGCCGACAAAACTATGACACCTAGGTGAATTGCACTGTGACAAAACAGTACTACGTACACAATCATGGCGATGATGTGTCGCGTTTTAGATGTTTCAAGTTTCCAAGTGGTCGAGTTAAATGCGAAATTAACAAAGCCAAAGATTTGAACGAGAGTGAGTAATATTTTTAGGTGAAAATTGAAGTTAGTCACTGCAGGTCGGATTCTCATTTTTGGGCAGTCGTATTCTCACACACGGAAGTGATTATCGAACTGAAAGTTTTTGATGAGTTCCAAGGGCATAGGTACTACTTCTCTTTATTATTGTTTTGAGGTTACATTACTTAGATTAAGTGTCGATTATTTTAATAGTGGTGGTGGTTGTTTATTTTTATTGAAAGCATCGAACAATACTTCTACTTATTCACGTCACATTTTTAGTTGTTCGTGGTATTAGTTGAACTGAAAGGATTTCGTGGTGGTGAAAGCGATAACCTCACACTATCAACGCCTACTATACTCACCTCCACATGGTGACTGCTGGGGGATGCCTAGTATTACCTAAATTGGGTAACCAACATCTGACGAGAGAGTGCCAGGAGGATTAAGGCACCTTCTCCTGTTTCCGAGCGATGGATGGAATCACCCGTGGCGTTTACAGTTCCAGTTAGCTCAAACTAGTTATAGCTCTATATAGGCTACTTCAACGTATTTGAAAACCACGTCTATAGAAAAGGAATCTCCAACACTAAATCGGGGTGTTGGAAAACAGTTGGTGGCAGATGAGCCCTTAATAAGGCCCAACGGGAGCACTTACATCCCCGAAGCGGGATACAGGCTCCGGAATTTTTCTGGCTTCTTTTGTCAAAGCGTTTCCAAAAAAGTTCCAAACCCTACAGGTTGTGCGTGGGTTTGACTGCCCGACCATGTAAAGTACTAATTGCGACGAAGGGGGTAAGACAAGGCAAGGGTAATGACTTTCGAATCAGCAGGTGAAATGTTCGAAATTGGAACAGTTATCACCGCCATCCAGGAAGTGGGATGGGATGGGTGTGGCGACAGAAAGATGAAAAGCTCTGATGTTTATTACTGTGATTGCTTTAGGGAACGAAAGCAGCGTCTGTTTATAAGCGGCGGACTTATGCACGCAGTCTTGAGCTGTGTCGAAAGCTAGTGAAGGCCTTATAAAGTCATATAACGTCAGACATATAAGATCATACGCCCCAACAGAGAAAAAGAATGATGCTGCCAAGAAGGTTTCTATAAGCTCCTAGACAAAACCTACGAGCAATGTCCAAAGTACAAACAAAAAGAAATATTATGTATAAATGGCCAATACAGGACCTAAAGCCTAACTTCTCCAAGCATTTTGGGTGCGAAGATATTTTTTTGGCATTAACCTGTAGGTCGCAGTCTAATGTCGATTCCGAATGGCAATCTATTTTTGAGAGGCTCCTAGTGACTTTTGTTTCCTTTGAATATTTGTCAGACTTTCGCAAGAGGTTGGGTACCGAATCAAAACTTTTAGTTGGTAACGGTCGGATGGAACTCCCGGCTTAGTGCTCCAACGCACTTAACCACTGCACCCACAATATTTTCAAAAGTCTGATCATTCCGAGGCGGACCAACATAGACTAGGACTACTACCTAGTTTAACAATCGCAATAGCAACAAGCCGCCTGAACCTTTGCCGAGCGGGTATCCCTTTACCTCTCGAGAAGTACTTTGTAGCCAGCATCAAAGACTGTAGAGCTGCCTAAGAAAGCAATACGCAGCGCTAGTTAGACTCCGCTATTAACAATGAATTTCCCGTATCGGGGTATGCTTTAATAGTGGTCACACAGGAATAAAAGAAAATATTATATTCTAAACAAGATCTACGGGTTTGAAGATATAAAGAGGTTGTGGTGCCGTTGAAGCAAGCTGAACAAACTCTTCTTCAGCACATTTGGGTGTTTATGGCTCCATTGTGAGCCCTTTAGCATTTTTATTCCTCATGGATACCCAGTATTGATCAGTCAGCGGGTCGTCCGTACAAAAAGAGAGTCCGAAAAGTTCTTCAACATCATTCCTTTATTGTCCTCAAAGTAAATGAGACAGTGGTAGAGAAAATGCGGTGTGTTCTCGTCACCGTAGTCTTAGCAGATATCGGCGTCTTTAAGATTTATTTTTATTTGCATAGCTTCTCAGAAGATTATGTCCATTAGTGGCGCCTACTACCCTAGGCACAGACACTCTGTCATGCCGGAGAAGTTTGGTAGTCTGGCTTTTAACATACTTTGCCCACAACCGCCGATCTGCCACCCGACGCGTGCACACACATTTTAAAATCGCTCCGCGGTCAGTTTGCACACACAAAAAAAAAACAACAACAAACAAGTGTGCAGAAGCATAAAACAAAAAAATATAAAACTGTGCAAAAAGAAAATAAGTATAGTGTACAGCGCAGTGATAAAAAATAAGTGTATTGTGTGTGGGCACTCCATCGGGTCCCACTCCCTATCGTTTGCTGTTGCTTTGCTTGGCTATAGCAAGTGCCGTATGTTTTTGCGTGCACTTGCTATGGCTGGGTAGAGTATCATTTGGCGAACAGCGGGTCGCGTTGTGTAGATTTTGTTGGCAGACCAAAGCAATTCATTGTATGGGCATAACACCTGCAGTGATTTGTTTTGGAAAGCTGACGTCAGGATCTATACGGTACGGCCCAGCTTAGTCTGCGTCGGAGTTGAGTTTTTTGTGTTTGTTTTTCTTGTTATGCGTGGGTAACCAGCTGTATTGGCACTAAGCGAAACACAGGTCAGCATAGATTCCGATTTAACGGAGTTTAGTCTGCCTGGATATAGCTTGGTGCCATTATTCTTTTCCCATCGTGGTATCGCCGTTTATATACGTAGTGATGTAGCCTACCAACTTCTACCTCAATATGGCCAATGTTCCAATTCGGAATTTAATTTTATTTGGCTAAAATTTCATGTCCGTAGGCAATTAATTCACTACTGTTTTATGTACAGAAGCCCTAACCAGGACAGGCATTCAACTTATAATGAGTTTGATGCACTGTCTGATTCCATCACCAGAATTGTAACCCATTATCCTCGTACTGAAATCGTCATTGCGGGCGATTTCAATATACACAATTCAAGTTGGCTTCGACATTCTGGACAGACAACACCCAAAGGAAGGTATGTTGAGATATTTGCTGAGGTTAATAGTTTAACTCAGATTGTAAATGAGCCGACACGGATACCGGACATTAGCGGTCAAAACGCCAACACTCTGGACTTGTTTCTTACCTCTCACCCTGATAAATACACTTTAAATGTATTATCGCCTCCAGGTTCGTCAGACCATTGTATCATATCGGCGAATTTCTCGTACTCCAGCCACACAGTTGAAGAACAAGCTCCTAAAAAAACCGTATGGCAATACGAGAAAGCCAATTGGGAAGCTTTAAACAGTTTCTTTAGGAGTTTTAACTAGTCGTTGTGCTTCCTCAACAACGACGTGGATGCCGCTGCCGATAGGATTACAAATTTAATTCACCTGGGTATGATACACTTTATCCTGTTAGGGATCATCTGCTGTCATTGAAGCGAAACCCTAATTCTCTGCCATTATCCATGGATGGCACTTGCATCGCTGAAACCGAACGACTTTCCATTCTCGGTATGTGTGTTAATGACAACCTTCGTTGGAATGCCCACATATTCGATGTCGCCAAGAACGCTGCGAAATGTCTAGGCTTCCTTAAGCGATGCAAGAAATATTTCACTCCTTCTGATCTGGCAAAAATGTATAAGGCGTTTATTCGCCCCAAACTTGAGTATAACGCTCATATCTGGTCCGGTGCTTCAATTACATATTTTTAGCTACTTCACAGGATTCAAAAACGTGCGGTAAAACTTATTGGCGATCGAGACATCGCGAAATCACTTGACTTTCTTCGTCGTAATGTCTCCTGCCTGTCATTGTTTTATCGGTATTTCCACCACAAGTGCTCAAATGAAATTGCCAGTTGCATTCCACCCCTACAGCAATTCAACCGCAATACTCGCCATGCTAGGAATGCACATCAGTTTACCCTTAAGCCTGTTTTCGGACGTACTGTGAAATATAAAGATTCCTTTCTCAACCGTACAATACGAATGTGGAATGCTCTACCACGCTCTGTTTTTCCTTTGCATTATAATTTACAAACATTTAAAACCAACGTGCATCGGTTTCTCCCTTTCTCTAATACTTTATTTCCCTAATGCCAGCACTGTGTCACTTCATTATAAGGGTATCCAAAGTCCCTTAAGTGCGCGTACATTATAAAAAAAAAAAAAAAAAAAACACCATTTTGCTACGTTAAGGTGATCAACGTCTTCCACCTGGTTTAAGCCTTCATTCGGATCTTGCGTTCCACTCGTTCCCCTAGGTTTCGAAAGTGCCAATTCGTTTACCCCAAGGTCTTTAACATCCTTATAAGGAAGATGTTTAGTTAGAATCGACATTGCATGTCCAATTTATATTAATTAAGAATCCATGCAACCCAAAGAAACTTGGTATCCAGCTATTTGTTTGGATTATCCTCGAAAAAAGAAACGTAGGTGCTTTTCAGGGTACTCGATATACATCTAATAGGCTATTTCACCATTTAACAATGATTTCTGCCAGATGCCGTAGTTCTACTTGTCAAACCCCTTCATTTAAGGCCCATATCATGCGGGTTGAGAAGAAAATGACAATCGAAAATATTAATAATTTCTTATTGGTTAATTTTTTTTACACCGAAATTGAGGCAGGCTGATATCCTTATATAAATATGTATGAATAGGTTAAGTATCGTACTACTTTCATACCGGTACGAAAAGGTACGACACCATCAGCTTAGTTTCGGATCACATCTCTGGCTAGTAATCAAGATCGTCTTCACAGCTTCCACCACATACGCTGCTAAGTACGCCGTCTCCATAAATTCCACAATCATCGCAAAAGTTCTTTTTGACATTTTTTATTTAATGATCGTCATTTTTTTTTCTCTTCATTTATTTGCACCTCAACGGAAAATTTAAAATGACTCGTAGTGTCCGTCATTTGATTTTGGGACAAAAATGACAATGATAGTCATTGCGTGTGATCGTCATTTTTTCGCCAATGACAAATGACGAATCGTAGCTTCAATGTCGCTCTAGTGCGCCATTTTTTCTGACGTCACAGTGTCATGGCCTTAAATGTTTGTTAACAGATCTCCGTGATTTTGTTAGTCATATGCTCTGTTGTACAAGAACAACGAGGCAACTTACAGTGGCGGCCCTCGTGTAACCTTACCTGACTCTAAATTTAATTTTCTGTAAAGGAATATTCGCAGATATTTCACACTCTCCGCCACCTTCAAGGATATCTATTCAAAAGCCGGTGGCTCGAACTGTGGTGTTTCATTTATTTGTGAACAGCAACAAGTTCGGTTTTTTGGAATCTTATTCCATGTTCGCATTGCATTGTCCATAGTGATTTTAATTTAACACAAATTCACAAACCAATTCAGAGTTTCTGCTGCACGTACTAACGCATGTAGGTATTTGTACTTGTCAAGATGGAATAATAACAGATAGGCTAATAGTGCAATTTCTGACTTTAAAGACCAGTACTTAATAACGGGTGATCCAAGTAGAGATACTTTTTTCAATAGCCGTTTTTGACAGATCACGTGTGAGTCGTGTCATGCTGTCATGTTATTTTTGTTTAGTATTGTTTGGCATTTCATAATGGAAAGACTTATGCGTGAACAACGTTTACAAATTGTTCAACTTTATTATGAAAATTCACGTTCTGTGAGGAATGTGCTTCGTGCACTTCGCTCAACTTATGGTCAACTTAATCGGCCTACTGAGCGTACTATTCGCAACACCATCACCCATTTTGAGACCCAGCATTCATTATTGGATAATATTCGACCGAATAGACCACGTCCAGCACGCTGTGAAGAAAATATAGCGGCCGTAGCTGAGAGTGTACACGAAGACCGTAGAGAGTCGATTCGGCGCCGTTCGCAGCAACTCGGACTGACGTATGGAACGACTTGGCGCATTTTACGTCAAGATCTTAAATTGAAAGCGTACAAAATACAGCTTGTGCAACAACTGAAGCCGCTCGACCTTCCCAAGCGACATCGCTTCGCTCTATGGGCTCTTCCAAGAAGATCCGACGTTTTCGAGGCAAATTTTGTTTAGCGATAAGGCCCATTTCTGGCTCAATGGGTATGTAAACAAACAAAATTGCCGCATTTGGGACGAAGAGCAACCTGAAGAGATTGAAGAACTGCCACTCCATCCAGAAAAAACAACGGTTCGGTGTGGTTTGTGGGCCGGTGGAATCATCGGTCCATATTTCTTTAAAAATTATGCCGGTGCGAACGTAACCGTCAATGGCGACCGTTATCGTGCCATGATAACCGACTATTTGATGCCTGAAATTGAAGCTCGTGATCTCGGCGACATTTGGTCTCAGCAAGTCGGCGCCACTTCCCACACATCGCATCAATCAATGGACTTATTGAGAGAACATTTCGGTGAGCACATAATTTCACGTTTTGGGCCGGTCGATTGGCCACCAAGATCGTGTGATATCACACCGTTAGACTTTTTCCTGTGGGGATATGTAAAGTCAAAAGCTTATGCCGACAAACCCGCTTCGATTCAGGCCTTGGAGGAAAACATCACCCGTGTCATTCGCCAGTTACCAGTCCAAATGCTCGAACGAGTGATCGAAAATTGGACTCAACGGATGGACCATCTGCGACGTAGCAACGGCCAACATTTGATAGACATAATCTTCAAAAAATAAATGCCAAAGAACGTTCTTTCAAATGATAATAAACATTCTCCATTAAATTTGAATTTTCTGTGTTTTTTTCTTTAAAAAAGTAGGGAACCTCGAAATGGATCACCCTTTATAAATAAAAGGAACACAAAATTTTAATTATTTTTGAAATAAACTATCTTTAATAAACTTTAACGTAAAAGAATAACAAAAACTCAAACTTCACTCCTTCAGGAATCGATGATTGTTAAAACAAATAAAATTTCACAATATATCACTTTTGTCCAGTGCTCAGCCCCAAAAAATGCGGTAGCCAGCCGCTACATTTTCAAAAGTAAATGCTATTATGTGTTGCAGTGAAAACATGCAGAGCGAAAGGTTTTAAACTTCCGCATGCATTCTTTCCAAAACGGTCCCATTCCATTTTTTAAACCCCTCAAATGTGTGCATTTTTTCGTGTTGAAATATCTACTCTCTTTTTGTTCTTCGTCGTTCTTTTAAAATTGGCTCCGTTGGCTCCACTGGTTTTGACAGCTGACGTGTGTTTAGTACCTTGAGTCACTGTCAAACAGCTTCAGTTTGGTTTGCAATTTAACCATGGATCGTCTTACAAATGAACAACGCTTGCAAATTATTGAATTTTACTATCAAAATTCGTGCTCGGTTCGAAATGTTCATCGCGCGCTGCTTCCATTTTATGATCGGCATTCTCGACCTTCTGAGCAGTCTATTCGGAAGATTGTGACCAAATTTCGCACCAAATTTACTTTGTTGGACATTAAACCACCAATACGTTTACGTACTGTGCGTATTGAAGAAAATATTGCGGCCGTATCAGCTAGTGTGACAGAAGACCGCGAAATGTCGATTCGGCGCCGTTCCCAGCAGTTAGGCCTTTGTTACAGCACTACGTGGAAAATTTTGCGGAAGGATTTGGGCGTAAAGCCTTTTAAGATACAGCTGGTGCAAGAACTAAAGCCAGCCGACCTACCACAACGCCGAATTTTTGGTGTATGGGCTCTTGGAAAGCTGGCCGAGGATCCGCTTTTTTATCGAAAAATTGTGTTCAGCGATGAGGCTCATTTTTGGTTGAATGGGTACGTAAATAAGCAAAATTGCCGCATTTGGAGTGAAGATCAGCCAGAAGCATTGCAACAGCTACCAATGCATCCCGAAAAAGCCACTGTTTGGTGCGGTTTATGGGCCGGCGGCATTATTGGGCCATATTTCTTCAAAGATGATGCGAATCGCAGCGTTACTGTCAATGGTGAACGCTACCGAGCGATGATAACAAACTTTTTTTTGCCCGAAATGGAAGTTCTTGACTTGCATGATATGTGGTTTCAACAAGACGGTGCCACATGCCACACAGCACGCGAAAGTTTGGTGAACAGTTAATTTCACGTTTCGGGCCGGTCAATTGGCCGCCTAGATCGTGCGATTTGACACCATTAGATTATTTTTTTGTGGGGGTATGCCAAGGCTAATGTGTATAGGGACAAGCCCGCTTCGATTGACGCACTGGAAGCCAACATCCATGCATTCATTCGTGAGATACCGGCCGATATGTGTGAAAGAGTATGCCAAAATTGGACTCAGCGGATGGGCTACCTGAGACGCAGCCGCGGTCTACATTTGCATGAAATTATCTTTAAACATTAAATTGCAAGGTTCAAACTATCGATTCAAATAAATATTTCATTCATTTTTTCGAATTTTTTTTGTTTTTTTTTTAAAAAAGTTCTAAACCTCTTAAAAAATCACCCGCTATAACTGGGAACTACAAAATCGGTCATCAAAATAGTAACCAAAATCAATAAAAACGTGCATGTATATAGAGCACTATGCTAAAAACTATAGAGGGTGTAATTGTCAAGTAATTTGGGTTTATTGTCCTATCTAAGGATCTTTTGGTCGGTAGCTAGTGTACTGTAACTGTAAATAAAGGCTATTGATACTATTGATAATGTGAAACACATTTTGGCTCTGCAAGAGCGATCCTCCGTGCACACACAACGAAAATGTTAGATAAGACCCCGGTCGGTATCGGTTCTCTCCTGATTGCTGTCCGTTTGTATATAAAAGTGCATGTTGGCACATTATATTTCTAGATATTTTGTTAGATCCCAGCTGCAAAAAGATTCATCCACCATGCATTCTGAAGCAATCCTCGGAAGCAGAGAATGCATTGCCCTAGGTTGCGCCTATAATATCCTTTTTATTAAGGCATGTCCGAGGACGGAAGCCATGCAAAACTGATTTCACAAGTATCTAGAACACATGACTCGGAATGAAGAAGGCATGTATCCTCTTCATGTTACTTGAATGCATCGTGAAAATTAATCCAGAATGAATCTGGCAGTCGTATTTAGAATGCATCCATAGAATAAAATTCAAGAGAAATAGAACAGCGAAATACAGTGACGAACAAGTTCATTTTATTTAAGAATATATTTTTTTAATTTGTATGAATTGAAAATAGTACATGAATTGTCCGCTGTCTCTTCCTTGGTAGGAATTGTAAAAATATGTTTCTAAAATAAATCAACTTATGACACTAAGTTATATTAAATGCTACGTAGATACCTAAAGGTGGCTTGGCATCTGGGAAATAGCGCACAGTAACTTGCTGGCTAAATTGAGATGTAATAATTTATAATTTCTATTAAGTACTGAGATGGCAATAGACACTTTGCGATTTTTAATCAACTTCAGTATGTCCAGTCCATTTTTGCTAAAAATAAAAATAAAAAAAATTTATTTATTCGGCATTTTTTTTTTCACATGTGCACACGTTCACGTTAGCACTTTTTTTTGAATGGAGTTTTCTATCCATGTTTAAAAAATTTATGGTTAGTATGTATGTCTTACTTTTTTAAAATTCTTTGAACAAATAACGCTATTTTAATTTTGGTCGAAATTTTTGCACATAAATAAAACTATTCGGAGGCAAAAACTGCAGGAAATGGCCGGCTAGGAGGGTGACTTCTGGGTGGCTTACCCTATACCAATGAAGGGATTTTTTAAATCGTCTGTAAAAGATTGCAAGCCTTACGCTATGTCCATATTTATGTGTTGAAAGTTTATACACTTTCACCCGTATTAATAAACGTGAGATAACGATGAGTTAGCCTTAAGTCACGAGTTAAATACAAAATGTTATTAATAAAACATATTTTGTGCTATCTGACGTTTATTAACCGTGAGATAACTTAACTCACCTATGAAGATGGTTTAACGATGGTATAGTAGGGAAAGTGTGTGTCAAAATTGTTTCTTTTGAATCAAATCGAATTGAAAAAAGTCGTCAAAAAGTGTGTGTCACAATTATTTCTTTTTAAACAAATGGAATTGGATTCAAAATAAAATTTAATATAAATGGCTTATCAGTTCTGTGATTTCTTAAACCGATTACATATGTTCGATAATACTCCTAATCAGCCTGTTTTGGCGCGAAGAGCAAAAATCTATAAAAAGCGCTTTGACCCACTGACCGAGCTTAGTGAACTAGATTTTAGAAAAAGATACAGATTTTCCAAGGAAAATATGGAAAAGGTTATTGATATTGTCAGAACAGATCTGCATGGAGACACAAGAGGTGGGCACATTCCTGTTGATTTGCAAGTTATGTCTGCTATTAGATACTAGGGCCGTAATGAGGTAAAATTATGAACCAAATGTAAACTAAGTAATATATATTGAATAATTTTAAGGTGCAAGACGATGGCGCTGATATTCACGGGCTTAGTCAGCCTACATTAAGCATAATATCTGCTCGTGTTGCCAAAGCGTTTGCTTCAAAAGCAAGTACGTTTATAAAAATGCCCCAAACAGCTTCCGAGCAAATTGCAACAATGGAAGGATTTAAAAGCATACGTGGCTTTCAGCATGTAAAAGGAGCAATCGACTGCACCCATATAAGAATCCAAAAACAGGGAGGAGAGAGTGGGCAATACTATGTAAATCGGAAGGGATACTACTCCATCAATGTGCAAGTAAAAATAATTTATTAAAAATGTTGTTATACTTCCATTAATTATATCTTTTGTAGGTAGTTTGTGATGCCTGTTTAAAAATAAGGGACATAGTTTGTCACTGGCGTGGTAGTACGCACGATTCGCGTATATATGGGGAAAGTCGTATAAAGGCGCGCTTAGATAGAGGAGAGTTCCGAGGTCGACTTTTAGGAGACGGTGGTTATGCGTGCACCAACCGTCTTTTCACCCCTGTTCAAAATCCAATGAATTCTGCGGAAATAAATTACAACATTGCCCACATAGCCACTCGCAATAGTGTTGAGCGAACGTTTGGAGTCTGGAAGTCTAGATTTAGGATTTTGCTGACAGGAATAAGAGGGTCGCTTAAAAATATAAAAACTACAGTTGTAGCCTTAGCCGTTTTGCATAATATTGCTATTGAGTACAATGATCCCTTCGGTAAAACTTATCTCTTATTACAAAAACTGGTATTTATAAATAATAACCATTATATTTCATTTCAAGTTGACGAAGATGATTCACTTAGAAACAACGTACTACTGCCATTGCAGCCAGAAAATCAGCAGATGTCTCAAGGTCAAGATAATTCACGAAGAGCATTTATTTCAATGTACTTCACCTAATAATTGATTATATTGCACAATCTCATTCATGCGTTCGAATTCCAAAAAGTTAAATGAAGGCAATAAATGTAAATGTCTCATAATTTTCTTTTAATTTTTAAGTATAACAAAAACAATATAAAATTTCATTGGAAACAGAACAAAAAAATAACAAAAACTAGCTTAATATTGCAGGTATTTAACATATCAAAAAAAAAAAAAAACAAAAAAACCACTAAACCTAACATCCATTTATTCAAAAATCTTCCGCTGAATTGCAATGTTCTCCAGCTCCTTTTGACGGCACTGCCGTTCCAATAAATAAGCTTCCATTTTGGCTTCATGCTCCCTTGACATATGCAATTTTGTAAGATCAAACAGCTCCTTCTTACTTTTTATTTTTAGCTCATGCTCCTCTATCATGTGAGCTTTTGTGAGACCAAACAGCTCTTTTTTGTATGCTAATTCAGAGTCCTAGAAAAAATTTAGTTTTAAAAATTTGACTTCTATTAATTTTAAAATTTACATTTACTGGTCTTCTTTTTCTTGGTGTTTTTTTTGGTGAAACTGTCAATTGCGACGGATTCACATCCACATTTTCTTTATGTGAGTTTGTTTCTAGAACCTCACCATAGTATCCGCTCAGAATTTCTTCCTCCTAAAAATAAGTTTTGTCTAACTCAGGATTCTAAGAAAGATAAAACATAGAAATATTGTTTGTATACATATATTTAAAATAGCAACTTAATCACCTTCAAGGGAGCTCCATCGCTGTCAAACTCATTAAAATCAATTTGAAATTCATTTGGAATGAGATCAATGAGTTGCTGGTCTTGTTTGGAGGGAGATTTTGGTGGTGGACCACCGCCGGTTTTGTTTTTGGTCTTTCTATAGGCGGACTCTGCAGATTTTGCCTTCAGCTTCATGCCTTTCCATTGGAATTGGGCTTGTACAACGTCGCGCTGTATATCAGCGGCTGAATTGAATCTGAACAGATATGAATGATTGAAACAGTTTATCTTTTTTGTCATTTTATTAAAAAAATTATTAACTTACTCATTAGTTATTTGCGTCCAACAATCTTTTTTCCTGCGATTGGTGTTGGTGTCCACACACTTGTTTTCAATAACAGAAATTTTCTGGGCACATAGTTCCCTCAGTAGATTCTATAAAACATGTAATTATTATAATGTATGATTTTCTATACAAATCTGCAAAAACATACCTTGTCACTTAAACTCCAGTTCTCACTCCTCTTTCTCTTTTTTAATAAAATGTCCATGGTTGTTTAAATAAATTTAAATTTTCAAATTTCAAACTCACAATTTCACTCAGCTGTTATGTTTTTTTTTTGTTTGTTTTTAATTTCATTCGCGGAGTGACTTTAGCCAAGAAAATTGTACTGATTGTAATAGAATAGTAATAGATTTTCGTAAAGTTTTTACTGAACGTCAGTTAACTATACCATGGAATATATTTTTTTATTAATAAGAAATTTTAACTCGTGAGTTAAGTCTTATTCCATCGCTTAGTTAGCTCGTGAGTTATAGGTGGAATAAGGGATTTTTATTAATAGGGCTGTTTTGGTGCAAGAAATACGTGCTGATAGAAACCCTACCTTTCAGTTGAAATTTTGCATGACAACTTCATAAATACACGCGTTTTTAGTTTGTTTACAAAACGAGTGTCTGCCGCTATTTTCTCTTAATTCTATATCAAGAAATAAGAGATGTAAGTCGAAACCAGCCCAAAATTATAATGCAATACTATCCGAATGGCAGATAGCCAATCGACAATGATTGATGATGATTGAAATGACGGCGATGCTTTCCATTTGACATTAGACTAATTGTTTTATTTAAAAAAAAAAAACAACATTCCCTTGGTTCGGAACAGCTTGCCTAAGAATATCTTCGGCGGTATCTATGCACACGAGACGCAGACATTTTGATTTATAAATTTGAATTCAGACGAAACACAATTCCAATTATGCGGAGCGAAAAATTCAAAAACTAAATGATATAGTAAGGTTCCCAAAATTTCGAGGAAGACGAATTGCTGAGATGAAATTACATAGCTACTTGATTAATTACTGCGACTCATTCAATGGCTTGTGCGAATTAAATTAAAGGTTTTAATTATAATTTATAATAATTAATGGCACTTTGATATGGTTAGCTAGGTACTTAATCCATTCGAAAGTATATAAGCAGATGTTGGTACATAGGCAAGTTCAAGACATGGTTTGCAAACCAGACCACAAGCTAGTTAAGGTATGTTAGTTAGTAGCTATTGTACTCTTAACGAATTCAAGTGCCCAAAGGATGGACTATTAAAATAAGTAGTAAAAGAAGTTAGTTAGGTACTACCAACGAGTAAATTGCATTAACGCATCACTGGGAGCATGATGCTTTTTTTAAATGTTCATTAATGCAGAGTATTGGCATCGCTCTCAACATGCGCAAACGTTGTATCTGAAAAAGATATCTGTTCGAGCATTTCTGTGGGGAAGAATTCTTTCGTAAATGCAAGAACTTGAAATTTGACAGAACTTAAATCCATAGGATATTCCTCAATGTCATGATAAATAGGAATACAATACCCGAATTACGCGTGTTATGCGAACCTCTAAGACTTCAATCGTGTTCATCTTGTCCACATAGACTCACGACATTACATAACCCCACAAGAAATAATCAAGAAGCGTTAAATCGCATGATCTTAGCGGCCAACTCACAGGGCCATTTCGAGAGATAAGCCGCTCACCAAATTCATCCTTCAACATTTCCATTGTTTCACAAGCTGTGTGGCATGTGGTACCGTCATGATGAAACCACATGTCGACCAAGTTCAACTCAGCCTACTGGGCCAAAACACAGTCGCGTATCATCGCTCGATTTCGTTCGCCGTTGACGGTAACGTTTCTTCCACGGTCGTACTTGAAGAAAAATGGACCGATGATGCCACCAGCTCACACCGTATCGTTTTTTGGGATGCATCGGTAATTCTTGTACGGCATGTGGCTGTTCATGACTCCAGATGCGAGAGTTTGCTGAACACAATTTTTCGATAAAACAGCGGGTAACACAATTGCTGAGAATGGCTACGAATTGACATTTCACGATCCTCATTAACATTGGACGCTACGACTGCAATATTCTCTTCGGTACGCATGCGAGTCGATGGTTTAATGTCCAAAAAAGTAAATTTGGTACGAAATTTGGTGATAACTGCACGAATTGTTGATTCACCAGGTCGATTATGACGACTATAATATGGTCGTTACAAACGGTGCACATTATTTACAGAGCACGAATTTTGAAAATAAATTTCAATAATTTGGAGTCGTTGCTCGTTTCCATGATTAAATGACAGAGTATACTGAAAACTTTTCACTTCGACAGATGACGTTTGGACGCCATTGCTAACCAGTGCTGTCAACCTGAAAAACTTAACTTAATTTAAATTCTTTTGACTGCGCCTACACAGCGAACGGCTGAACGGATTTTAGTTAATTGATGAATATGTATTCACAAGTAGCAGGTTCGTGCAGTTAAAAATATTTGATTTTGAGTTTGAAAAACCAACCAATCCAATAATTGAACCAAAAAAAAATGTGAACTTCTTCTTCGCCTAATTTAATGAAATTATTTTCAGTTCTTAGAGCTTTGATATACGCATATTTCAGGTATTATACTTTAACGTTCTCTAGGAGCTTTGCAATTTTAGTAACATATTCGCAGAACTAATTTTTTTTATTAACATTTAAATTGACCAGAATTTTCAAATCGATTTCAGTGTTTGTGTACTTTATAAAGTTTGCATTCCACGTCGTTTAGTGATTTTTTAAGAGCACATACAAATACTGTGGCCTGGTCACAGATGAGTAATTAGCAGAGTTGGTAATGAATGCAGTACCAAAGTAATTTGACTGCAATTTTGAATGTAAGTTAAGGCTTTACTTAAGTACTGTAACTGCAAAATTACATTCACCAGTCATTTTTAGCATATATGACTTGTAAGTTAATAAAAGCAGTCATTTGACTGTAAGTCTTTTCCCTTTAACCCATATGTAACGGCTCGAAAACTGTCCATTCAAAATTGTTGAAACTTTGTGTGCGAGCCAATTTTGGGCCAGAATACCCGCAATTGGAGTCGTACCTGACCAGGGGTACCGTGGAGGTGGTGCTCGAGATCGCGACCAATAGTACCATACGATATACAAAAATGCATAAGTGAACCAAAAATTCAGAAATTATTTTTGTAATATTTTATTTGATAAATAGATTCGATTATAGAATAAATAAATAAATATGGTAATGGAAAATCGTTATTTTATATGCTGTGGAATGAATTAAAACATTATCGCATTTGCTGCACTTGAATGAGGCATGTTTGTGGCAGACACGACAACGAAGTTTGTTTTGCGCTGTGAATGATTCCATGGTCGGTTCTAAGCGACCTTTTCGCTTATTTTGGTTGCATTCGGAGTCTTCGGGATTCCACTTCTCTCTTGGCGCAGCAAGCATTCGGTTACGTAAACAAGGAAGTCTAGTTGGCTCATGATGACACATTTTTTCTTCTTCGTGTCTTGATTTATGTGGTCTGGTGACTGCGCAGCATACAATGTATTTTCCATGCATTTACCATTGCTGCATCAAATGCATTGGTCAACAATGGCCAGTACCATTTCTTGCCACGAACGCGGATGCGATAATTATTCATTGCATTGTCGAAAAGATCGACACCACCCATGCGCTTGTTGTATGCCTTGAGAATTTGAGGCATTTCCACGGTCGTCATTTTTCGAGTTTTTCGGTCCCAACGCTTTCCTTTTTGCATTGGCTCGATCGCTTCCTGGTTGGATGCGACAGTGACGACAGAGTTGTCGTTCCATCGAGCCATCAAAATCTCATTCCTTTTATCGAAGGAGTAGTCCAATGAACCGCGGTTTTTCTTTTTCATTGTTCGAACTTCCATAAGTGTGGCACCGTTGGTTCGATTTGGTAATGAAGCGAAGACAGCCGACACATCAATTTATGCGATGTGAAAAAATTGTCGAATGCAACGCAATGTTGCAATGGATTCGCCACATTGCTCATCAGCTTCAGAACGACGGTTTCTCCCAATCCACAGTCTGCATATTCTGGATCTGCAGACGCCGCGGCACCGCCGTATGGCCTGAATGCGTACAAATACCCGTCCGAAGAGCACAAATTCCAATATTTAAATCCAAAGCGAATCGGCTTTCACTTGATGAACATTTTGCACGAATGACGACCGTAGTATGCAATCATCTGCTCATCAATAGATAGATTGTGCGTAAGCACACCAAACTGCATACATTTCTTATTCAGCAAATTGTTGAGGGGGGAAACTTTTGCAAACTTGTCGTTGATGTCCAATTTAAGATTGTCGCACACGTGCAAATGACGTTTTAGGCGGAGGAAGCGATCGCGAGGCATCGTGGCACAAACCAATCGACATTGCAAGGTTACGTTCGATGACCAATAGTTGTAGACTTTCGGACGGGTATTGTATCCGGTGGCGAACAGAATTCCGAGGAATCGACGAATCTCTGCACTATCAGTTATAAACGTAGTGTCATTGCAATCAATATTCGCATATTTGATTGTACACGCCACGATAAAATCTATTATCTCGTCGTCGATGAATAAATCGAATAATTCGATTGCCGTGAGTTGACCTGCGATAGAATAATTACGAATGCATTAATAAAAGCCTGGATGAGTAAAATAAAAAAATAAACTAACCACATTGTTCGTACAACGCCTCGACTTTCTCCCTCTCGATATCGACTGGCTGCCGAGAAAATGCGATTTTCTTCATCTTCGACCTCTTCACTGCGTTCTTACCTGGCTTCATTTTTTTGCTCGGACCAGGTCCATCTTCATAAGTCGGAATATCGTCATCGTCGGCCCGGGTAGGCTTGACATTGTCCGCCTTGAATTCGCATTGTACCTCGATTTCACCTGCCACGTCTGAAGGCACAAACGCACTTGGATCATTCAACACCTGCATATCTTCGTCGATTTCTTCAACATCGCTCACATCGTCGACATTCGGTGGCGGCATCAAAACCATATCTACATTATCCGCATTTCGAATTAGCGTTGCAATTTAACCTTCATCGCTGCTCTCGTTCATCAATTCTTCAACTTCGCATTGCGTCAAATATTTTTTGCAGAACATTTTTACCAATAAACATATGTCAGAACTAACTCCTCTCGGCGCCCATATACAATTGAATAATTATCTTTACTCGTCTCTCCAAATATATACCTCTCCCTACCGCTAATTCCAAACACCATTCTTTCGAATACAATAATATGACATAAGTAAATACATAACAATGTGTTATCGCGGAATAAAATAAAATAAAAATTTCTATTTACAACCTTTTGAAAATGTCGTGCAGAATCTGTAAATCTAAAGTTGAAAGATCGGTCCTTAAATTGGAATGCAGTAGTTGCAATGGAGTTTTCCATGCTAAGTGTGTCAACCTCACCGCCAACGAACTGGATTATATAAAGAAAAGCAAATCTATTTGGAGGTGCCCAGCATGTACTCTACAACGAAGGGAATCTCTTTCTCACCCGTCTTCGAACGCGGCTAGAAATTGCCTCTCACCAACCACCTCGCCATCATTACCATCGGTTGTAATTCCATGCAACGAGTTTAGTAAAAGTATTTTCATTGATGAATTTAGCAACGTTTTAAACACAGTTAAGGCAAAGAATTTAATTATTCTTGGTGACATTAATATAGACATACTTAATGAATTGGATAAAGACACAGAGAATTACTTACTTACTATGGCTTCTAATGGTCTTGAGAGTCTTATTAACGAACCAACCCGTGTGACCGATTCCACCAAGAGTTGCATTGATCACATTTTTTTTTAGATCTCATAAAAATAACAAAAAAATGTTTATTGGTAAAGTTTATGATATGAAGGTTACAGATCATAGTATGACTGCCCTTAATTATTTCACTGATTACAACCGTACTGAATGCCTCACTCCCGTATCCACAACAATAAAAAAGTGCGTGGATTTCAAACGATTGAAAGAATGCTTAACATATGAATTCTGGGAGTCGGCATATTCCGAAAGTAATCCTTCTGTTGCTTTCGATATATTTCTTAACATTTTACAAAGCCATATTAAGTCTTGTACTTTTTTGTCAAAACTAAAATCTAATAACAAAAACCGTTTAAAGCCTTGGTTAATAATAATCTTCTAAAACAGATTAGAAAGAAAAAAAAGATAAGTTTAAAATGTAAAAAACATCCCAATAATTTAAAACTAAAAAAACAGTACACAGACACTATGTGCAAAAAAATTCATACAAATATAGAAGACACTCGTAACAACTACTACACTGATCTATTAGCAAGAGCCGACGGTAATATTCGCGAAGAATGAAGACTGGTTGATAATATTTTGGGAAAGAATAGAAATCGTGTCGTAATTGATAGTGTTGAAGTTGATGGAATTATTGATTCTGACTTAAACAGCATCTGCAATAAATTTAACGACTATTTCACTGAAGTTTCTGAAAAATTAAAACCAGTTGTTGAAACATATGTAAAATGTGATTGCTCAGTGTTATCCTAACTTTAAAAAATAAAAACTCTTGCACAAGTGATGGTGTTTCAAGTGTGCTTCTGAAACATATTGCCTTGTATGTTGTTGATGTACTGAGTGTCTTATTTAATCGTAGTGTTGAAAGAGGTTGTTTTCCAGAACATTTGAAATGTGCTGAAGTTGTACCTCTTTTTAAAATTGGAAACAGAAAAAATATTTCGGATTATAGGCCTATTTCACTTCTTTCCACCTTTTCTGAGATATTTGAAAAACTGCTTAAAGTTCGTATTTTGTCGTTCCTCGACAAGTCTAATTTCTTTTGTAGCAACCAGTTCGGGTTTAGAGCAGAAATGTCAACAGAGGATGCTATATTGAGAGTTTGTAGTCAACTGTATGGTGGTCTTAACTGCAATAAATCTACCATGTGTCTATTTATAGACATGACAAAAGCATTTGATATGGTCGACCATGATTTGTTACTAAATAAATTTTATAATGCTGGTTTTCGAGGAAACTTTTTTAAATGGCTGTAATCGTTTTTAAAGTATAGAAAACAGAGAGTTAATGTAAATGGCGTCTTGAGTGAGTCTCGATTTTTGAAAAATGGTGTTCCTCAGGGTTCTGTACTTGGGCCTTTGTTTTTCCTAATATACATAAACTCCCTTTTCAAATGGTTTTTTTTAAATGGTATCTCAACTGCATTTGCGGATGATATAGCCTTTACCTATGAGTTCAATACTGAATTTGAATGTTGTCATAAAGATCGAGGAAGATCTCGAAATATTAAGGTTGTGGTTTACTGCACACAAATTGATCATCAGTGAGAAAACAAAGTTGATGTCTTTCATGACAACTGGTAATAATCTATATGATTATAACCTCTGGTTTCACGCATGTGACTGTAAACTGTTTTCTTTACCTGTTCATAAGTGTGGTAGAAGTAACTTTTCAACTAATATGCAATGCTCCAAAAATTGTTTCAAGATTGAGTCAGTACAACATTTTAAGTACTTAGGCGTTACAATTGATATGAATCTAAATTGGAAAGCTCATATCCAAGCGATTAAATCGTATATGATTTTGGTCACACGTAAAATGTTTCTATTAAAGCCGTTTTGCTCCAAGAAAGTATTAACCACTATTTACTATGGTCTTGCGCACTCAACAATTACAATACGGCATCACTAGCTGGGGTGGTTCGTATGCTAATACCTTTAAGCCTTTATTAATAGCCCAGAAACATATAGTTAGAATTATACTTAACAAAAATCGATTTGCTGAGAGTTGGCCTTTATGTAAAACGTTGCAAATTCTACCAATCAGACATTTATATGTTTTTAAAGTCTTAAGAGAGTTCTTTAAACAAAGTGGTAATATACCGAGCAGAAATTCCCAAATGTATAACCTACGTATAAATAATTTGGGCTTAGTCATTGCACCATTTGCACACAGAACACTTTTTTCTCGATTTTATACGTATACAGCTGCAAAGTTTTTTAATAAATTACCCCTCCTTTCTATTAGAGAAATACCTTGTTTTTCCGCTTATATCAGAAAAGTAAAAGACTGGTTGTTCACTTTAAACTATGATTGCATTGAAACACTTTTTTAGATTATCATTATTTAATTTTTTGTGTTTTTTTTTTTTTTTTTTTTACCTCATCAGCACATAAATTATAAATTTTGTAAATTCTTAAGTGTATCTTATGTCTGAATTGTTAGGTTTTTATATATTTTTGCTTTATTCTATAAATGTGCAAAGATTTCTTGCCTTTGAGTTTTACATAATTATTTATATTTAACCAATGCACTGATTTTTAATTCATTGATGTATCATTCACCACTAACCTTTTAGTTAAAGAATGATTACTATTATTCTATTTCATTCTTTCATAAATATTGTTACTAGTTTAAGTATGAAATGAATAAAATCAACTATCTATCTATCATCTATCTATCCCTTTCCGAACGGTCGGACGTTTTATTTATTTAGGCAATAAAGCAAAACAATAGCTAATGACGCCGCGCCGTAACATATACTTATCTGTTGACACAGCTGCAGCTAACGCGTGAAAATTATCTTAGGATACTTATTTGAATTGACCTAATGTTGTTTGTCTTACAAGTGTCCCTATGATTTGGAGGGGGTTTCGTGGCATCAATCATCGGAAGCTGAAATAGCGGAAATGTCTTGGCTATAAAGTTTGATCCGATTACAAACCGAAATAAATTTACAGTGCATTTTTGTATATCGCATAGTACTATTGGTCGATATGTCGACCAGCTACCTTCTCCGCCCAACTAGCCCATGACGAAAGATCGCGATTCGTGCCCAAACATTTTTTTTTTTGTAAAACAGGCATGGAATAGCTATTGTTCGCGGGCGGTCATTCCGCTGCTGTAATTTTCCTATTTTTCCGGAATATTTGTTTTTATAGTCCAAAAAGGTGTTTTGCAGTTTTCCGTAAAAGACCACGCAAAAATCTAAATCGAGAAAAACGCAAAAACAGGTCGATTAGATATTAAACCAAACTATCAAAACTCATATTCTACCAGGTAGATCGATTTTCCCCCTCGCCTACGGAAAATGACAAAATTGCCGTTACATATGGGTTAACTGAAAAAAAAAACATATTATTTCTGCGACGTAAGCGCTAGTAGTCAAATTCGACTGTAATACTGTAGACAATAAAAATACCACCCCGATTAAACATTATTTAAGAATATTTTAACAGAATAATATACCCCAATAATTAATATAATTTTTTTTTTGTTTTGTTTCATTATTTTTTGAATTTTTAAGTAATAATATATTATTTTCTGTTCCTATTTTTTTGTTTTTAACAATTTACGCGCACTAAAGGGATTTTGGATACCCTTATAATAAAGTAACACAGTGCGGGCATTAGGGAAGTGAAGGATTAGAAAAAAGAAGATACCGATGCACCTTGGTTTTAAATGTTTGTAAACTATAATGCGTAGGAAAAACAGAGCGTGGTAGAGCATTCCACATTCGTATTGTACGGTTGAGAGGGGAATCTTTATATATCACAGACGTTCGAAAACAGGCTAAACTGATGTGAATTCCTAGCATGGCGAGTATTGCGGTTGAATTGCTGTAGAGGTGGAATGCAACTGGCAATTTCATTTGAGCACTTGTGGTGGAAATACCGATAATACAATGACAGGCAGGAGACATTACGACAATGACTAAGAGAGTCAAATGATTTCGTGATGTCTCGATCGCCAATAAGTTTTACCGCACGTTTTTGGATCCTGTCAAGTAGCTCCAAATATGTTATTGGTGCACCAGACCAGATATGAGCGTTGTACTCAAGTTTTTTTCGCAAATGAACGCCTTGAAGATTCTAGCCAGATCAGAAGGGGTGAAATATTTCTTGCATTGCTTAAGGAAGCCTAGACATTTCGCAGCGTTCTTGGCGACATCGAATATGTGGTCATATTCGCATGCAACTCTGATATCGTCGTAACTTTATCGACAAAGCCTTTCCTTGACATATATACGTACATAACAGTTTCAATGAGAAACCAGAGACAATTCTAACAAAACATAAATTAAACTTTGAAATCTGTGGTTAAAAATACTTAAAAGCAGTTTAAAGATTCACCGTGAAATGAATGCAGTAAAAAGACTTACTGACTGTAAAAAAAAAAAGAATTCAAAAATACAGAAGATTTATTCTTGACTTACGATACGCGTTCATTTTAAATTGATATGCTTATCATAACAACTGGAGTCAATTTAAACAGAACATCTTGCGAATTAGACTACTAACGCTAATGTTGCAGAAATAAAATAGTTTTTTTTTCTTCAGTTAAAGTTGAAAGACTTAAAAGCAGTTAAAAGTCTTACAGTTAAATGAATGCAGTCAAAAGACTTACTGACTGCAAAAAAGAATTACAAAATATTGGAGACTTACAGCTGACTTAAAGAATGCAAGCAGTCCCAAAGTACTGCAGTCTTTTAACTTACAGTCAAATGACTAGAAGTGACTGGTGAATGTAGTCTGTAAGTTAAAGTCATTTAGTAAGTTAAAAGACTTATACAATAAGTCTTTAAATTCAATTAACTGCAGTACTGAATTAAATGCACTCTTTAAATCTCTGGTAATTAACCATATAGTCAATTAAGTCAGCATACTCCTGTGCCTGTCCCCATGAAATGAACACGCAAAATTTTGTAATAAAAAATGGCTGCAAAATCGTCTCTTATGTCGTTTCGTTCGGTAATCCGGAAGACTTCAGGACTCTTCTGAAACTGTTCGTTTGTTAGAAAAATGACAGTTCCTCTCCTGGAAAGAAGAAAAATTCGCTTCTGCCTTTGTATGACCATTCAAACACTATAAACGTCATAATCGATAAACGTCATATTCTTTGCTGATGCAATTAATAATTCTTCATACATATATACAAAAAGAACGACAAATACACCTCAAATTCAAATGAAATATGTTGGCTTGTTCGATTGGCATCCCGGATCGGATTACCAAACGAAAACGACATTAAATCGAGAGAGCCAAAAAAAATCCTCTCATCTGTTATCGGAACGATTCCAATATATTCTCTTTCAACATTTCAACTAATTTACTAACAGTAATAGTGAGAATGCATGCATCAACAAAATGCATCATTAAGACATTAAGTGCATGCAACATGAAATGAATATGTATTCATTGGAACATGACGGAAAACGTACAAAACCGATGTGTTTGGTTAGAAACTTAGAAAGTTCCATATGACGCAGTCGTACACTTTATTTTATTTCTTTATTCGATTCCCTCGTCTCGTCAGACGTTCGCAATCCAAGTTAATATTTTGATTTATGTTTTGTCCTCCATGGTCATATGGTCATATGTGACTCAAGGTTTAAATGAGGCCCTGTAATTCAAGAACCTCTTGATGCATGGTTATTAGTCCGCAGGCCAAAAGTCATCATCGAACTTTGGTTGACTCATTTTAACATTTTCGAAGCGCCTTTCTGAAGAAAATCACTTGCCCCGAATGGAGCAATTAAATTCCGCAAGCTATAAATGCTGCGGATTAAAAGAGAGTTAAAATACCTTAACTCGGTATTGTATTCATCTGCATTATGTAAGTCGTAAACCTTGTGGCGTTATGACCTACTACGTTTTTAAAACTTCGGAACTGTAGTGAGATGTATTGTGAAGTTGTGGCTCACCAGGTATTACGTCTTCCCAATAGGTAGGTAGGTAGGTTGTAAAGTTGGAGACTGTTGGTCATTAAATAGCGGTTTCTTTAATGCCCTGCTCCAGTTCATTAACTTGGTTGAGGTCTTCTTCCACTGAAGAAGACTGACTTTCTTCTTTTTCTCCAGTATATTTCTACTGTTCATGTTAAATTTACTTATAGTCAAATATCGGGTTTTTCAATAAGAGCGCTACAAAAGTTTTTTTTTAAATAAAACAAAAACGGTTTTGGATATCAATGAAATTCTTTATTCCTGTGAAAGTACGTTCGATGCCATTATGTATGGAACTGGATTTATTTTTCATGGCCACCACGGGCACGCTTGCAGAAGTCCAGACGCTGAACCCAATTTTCGACGGTTTTCAAGCATAAATCGGCCGATAGTGCTGCAATTTCACGTTCGATATTCGTACGAAGTTCATCAATCGTCGCTGGCTTGTTGGCATATCGCACGACCGAGGCGGCCAAGCGACTGAACCATTTCGTGAGATGACACGTTCACCAAACTTGGTTTCCAATAAATTGATTGTGACATTTGCTGTGTGGCTTGTGGCGCCGTCCTGTTGGAACCACATGTCCTCCAAGTCCATATCATCCAATTGGGGCCAAATATATTCGGTTATCATTGAACGGTAGCGATTCCCATTCACAGTAACGTGACGGTCTTGGTCATCACGGAAGAAGTACGGCCCAATGACGCCGCCGGCCCATAGACCACACCAAACCGTAATTTTCTCGGGATGCAATGATGGAGTACGTGTGGATTCCTGCCTGACCCATACCGCATATTTTGTTTATTGACGAAGCCATTCAGCTAGAAATGAGCCTCATCGCTGAATGTTGATGTTGTTGCTCAGCCCAATTCACGAACATACGACGCTTCTGGTGGTCAAGCGGCTTCAGTTCTTGCGTCAATTTAATCTTGTAAGGATGTAGGCCAAGATCTTTTCGCAAAATTCGCCACAACGACGTCACAGAGACGCCCAACGCTTGATTACGGCGTGTGAGAGACACATTTGGGCTTTCTTCAACTGAAGCCTCAGCGGCAGCAATATTCTCGACACTACGCGCAGTTCTTTGTCTCACTGGCACGGGAACATTTTGTACTGCGCCTGTGGATTCAAATTTTTCCACTAGACGCTCAATTGTTGATCTGCTAGGACGATTATGGCGACCATAAATTGGACGTAGCGCTCTTACGTTGAGGCCACTGACTCCGAATTTCGGTAGTAAATTTTAATAATTTCGACTCGTTGTTGGCTCGTATATCTTTCCATCATGAAATGGCAAACCTTACTGAAGAGAAATGTCAAAAGAGCGGCAAGAAATATGGCGTCGTTTGCTGTCCCCGTCGCTCTACTTTTGTAGCGTTCCTCTTGAAAAACCCTGTATCTTCCTGTAATTGACATCAGCTCAATTGAACTCTATTAAAATCTTTTCCATTTCAGAAATACTGAGTGACTTGTTGTAGTTGATAAAAAAGACACACTAGCATACCCGCACCAACTTTCGCACGTGGAAATACTTAAATTAGTTAATAAGAAAACTCCAGTCGCTAGGCATTCAAGCAATGACTATTTAAATGAATTACAGCCAAGGCGTTCCTGCATTTCTCAAAGGACACAACGAACCCAATTAATACAAGCAGATTTTAACGACGTGCTCACCCATTAGTTACTTACAATCTGATTAGGTACGCTGAAATGCAAAGAAAGCATTGAAAAGCTCTCGAGACACCATGTAATGCAAATAGATAGATTCGTCTGGAATGCAAAATCAGCAGCTCTGCAACGAATAACGTTCATCAAGATACTTAAAATTTTGTTATTGAATTTTAAATTCTACGAAGTCTAGGCAATAGTACTGATTTTCATAGAAACTTGTAGCTTGCCTCATCTCCAGCCCATAATCTCCCGAATAACGTGGAGACATTGGTTCAGCGAACTAATGAAGATGACTAATGCGGCGAATTCACATTTCCCCAGTTGCCAGTGTTAGTATACGGCTATTTTCTTTTGTTAAAAGCTCCACTCTTACAGGTGCTTTTAGGGGGAATATATTTTTGGAACTAGCACGATTTCATTGGTGTGTATTTGTAGTATGCACCCTCAAACTATAATCCAAGCGATTATTTCTTATTGTGTTTGACCTGCGGTTATTAAGATTTAAATTTTATTTTATTTGTTTCTCTGTTGCAGGCGAACGTGCTTTTTTGCTGAGTAAAAAGTATCGTCTATTGCATTGTGTTCAGAGCCTTTTTTTGCCAGGGATACCCACTCTGCTTCTGAAAAAAGTCGATTGCCGATATTGGTCCCGCTTTTTACTCTATCTAATTTTAGCTTTTTGTTTGTTTGTTTTATCGGAGGTTGCTACTATCCGATGGAGCGCTCAGACACAACTACAGGTCCATTGTACTACCATTCGGACACCTTACATTAATGTACTTAGTTTTCCCGTCTTTCGAAGAATATCGAGAAGGAGCTTCAGTGATAAAGAGCTTAGATGTTCGGCACTTACCACGTCAGCCCCGAAGATCCGCCACCTGATGCGAGCATAGGCCGGACAACTGCAGAGAAAGTGTTCTGCTGTGTCATCCTCCTCACCGCAAGCAGGGCAGGTAGTGGTGTCGCTTAAGCCCAACACATTTAAGTGTTTAGCAAAAGCTTGGTGGCCCTACAAGCATCCTACAGTCAATTCTCCTCAGAGATAGAAGAAAAGATGCTGACCTTTTGCAAATGTCCGGGCGTAGTAGTTTGGTCTATCTACATCCACCGCAATCGCACCACCGAATCTTGTCTTCACGAGAAACCCAAGAATCGATAGACGACATGACTAAAGACGCAGGCAGACCCAACACAGGTTCGGGTCCTGAGAAAACTTCTTCTGAACCTTGCCTAGCAAGCTCATCCGAGATCTCATTACCCTGGATGCCAGTGTGACCTGGTAGCCAGACAAGATTCACTGTATTCAGTCTTCCGACCAAATTCAGAGAAATGTTGAGTTCTAGCACTAACTTGAACGAGGTATGAGGGTTTAGAAGCGCTTTTAATGCAGCTTGGCTATCACTGCAGATGCAAATGCCTCTAGCCTTCCACCTGTTGTTCACAATATAGCGCATAGCCATTAGGATGGCAATAATCTCCGCTTGGAAAACAGATGCATGTTTACCCAATTGATAGTAAAGTCGTATATCATCGCATTCCACGAAGACTCCAGCACCAGACCCCTGCCCGGTTTTGGAGCCATCCGTGAAAATACGATGGCATTCAATCCATGGTTCAGAGTCTGACCGAAGCCATTCCGTTACCTGTGGAAAGTCGACGTGGTAGTTTTTTCGCAGAAGGATTTCTGGTGTCATTGCATCAGACGGCATATCCATAAGACAGGGGTCAAAGGATAATTCTCGAGCAAGTTCTTCAAAATTCCAGTGCGCATGGTACCAAACGCCACCTCTCTTTAATCGAGAGGTGGTTTTTAGCGTACACCCCATGATATATAAATCAAGGGGAGGAAGATTCATTAAAGCATCTAGAGCAGAGCCCGGGGTGCTAGGGAAGGCCCCTGTGCAGCCGAGACATGCCGTTCTTTGGAGTTTGGCAAAAGAAGCAGTAACACGTTTCCGCGAAAGCCTGTTCCACCAAACAACTGATGCGTATGAGAGTAGCGGTCTAATCATGGCCGTATAGATCCAAAGGACCCGTTTCGGAGACAAGCCCCATGTCTTACCAAAAACGCCTTTAGACTGCCAGAAAGTCGACAGCGCTTTATCGGTTTCGATTCGACATGATTCGATTCGATACACCCAGATATTTGACTTCATCGGATATAGGGATGGTGACACCTTTAAGCACGAGATGGGACAGACCAGTGACGATTCTCCTTCTCGTAAAAAGAACAACCGTGGTTTTAAGAGGATTCACTGAAAGCCCATTACTAGTGCACCAGCCATCGATCAAATCTAGGGATCTCTGCGCTTGAGAGCAGACAGCCCCTAGATTTGGACCGACAGAAAGAACGGCGACATCATCCGCATAAGCTTGAGTGTAGTTTCCAGGAAAGTTGAGAGCCGTAAGCAGAGAGTCTACCACCATACACCATAGGTAGCTTTATACGACTTAAATCTGTTCAAACAGATATTTAATTTTTATCTTCTGATCCTGTTGTTAGTCCGTCAATCGGCTTTAGTTTTCCCTTCGTTATAGGGTCACCAACAGGAGTGTTTTGGCCCGGAGACTCCGGGATTTTGCTATAATTTCCAGGCTGCGGGCCTAGCCGAAATTTCTCTGGTTATAAATATTTGTAATTTGTTTAAACCTGAAAAAAAAATCGTTTACTGCGATTCAAAATTTGTTAGCATTCGCTTAGAGTGATAAATAGTTTGGCAGCAGTAAGTGCACAAAGAACAAAATGGCCTACTGCGCCCTTTAGTAGGTTTCGCAAAAACTCCTGAAACCTCCATCCAGGATTTTTCCCTAATATTTTTCGGATTTCCAAAGGTTCGGAGGTTGCCAAAAAGCAGGTAACCAAGAGGCGGTTGACAGATTTACAACTGTGTTAAAAGTCAACCGCAAGTCACCTTAGAGTCAGCTTACCGATTTCGTGAACGATGATCACGCGAATTTTATAAGGATATAGGCATTGTTAGCTTATTCTGGACTTGCAGTGCACTTGAACGCAATAATTGTTTATTCGCTTTTATTTTGCCATGGTAGTGTTCGGTGTGAATGCTTTAACGAGATTTCGAAAGCTTAGATTCAGTGCCGTGTGAATAGGCTATAACCTGAAATGCAAAAATTATTTTGTTAACATTTCTCAACGGACTTACCTAGCTATGGTATCCTCAAAAGATGCATTACAACTAAGTGGCACACAGAATGCGGCCATCTTCCATGTGTCTTTTGCCTACTGCAGCAAAATGCTGATTAGTTGAAATGCTTAGGATATTATGGAGTTTTTTGACGTCTTAGATAAGAAACTTATACTCTATTTACCCCGCACTGCCATCTGAGGTTTCGCGAAAACTACTGAAAGCACCAGCTTTCTCATACATTTCTAGAATTTGAAAATCTGGTTGATGTGTGAGGTTTCGATGAAACCTTCTTAGAATCTGGTATTTTAACACATTCTACAAGTTGCAGAAAAAAAACTTTTCTTGGTAAAAAAAAATCTCTGGGCCGAGCCTTTGATAGAATTGGTAACCTCTATGGTTGGTGCTTCGTTACTCACCTTTAAATCACTGATGTCAACCAAACATTTGGATGTCTACATGTCACTTTCAACAGGTTCCAGCTGATGTTCTCGTCTGATCTTCTTTTCAAAATATCTCTCAACTAGAAAGTTGAAGATTAAAACGCTTTTAATTTTGTCTCCTTGCGGCCATTTGGCTTAAAGAGAGAAATATTAAAATTCCTTTGTTCTCTTCTATTTGAATCTTCTCCTATTTCGAGTAGTGAGATTGTTCTGGTAGTTTCAGTGATGGTAAAATAGTTTCGTGCACCCGAACCGTGATGATTCTCTGCCTGAGTCATAGCAGCCTTCCGTCCTCAACCGTCCTGGGCACGCTGCTTCCAGTTATCCAGACAAAGCTCTCTGGCATCCGCGATGACTTGGCCTTTGTAAGGAAGGTTCGTTCTTCCTTGTCGTCTCGAACCTGGAGGGCTGGAATACGAAGATTCTCTTGGCTGGAGCAATATTGTCCATTCGTTCAATGTGGCCGAGCCAATGTAGTCGAAGTGTTTTGGCTTTCTTTAATAACATCCACATCTTTGTACAGCTCAAAGAGTTCGCAGTTGTATCTTCTCCTCCATTCGCCCTCATCGCACACAGGGCCATACACTATTAGAAGAATTTTTCTCTCCAAGGAGTTTAGTATCTGCTCTTCCATCTTATCGTGCAGCATTCAGCACCATAGAGCAGAACTGGCAGGATCAGTGTTTTTGATAGTGCCTTCGTCCTTCGAGTTAAGAGAAGGAAAATATATATATATATACTATTTTCTGACTCGATTATTATTTCCCTACGGAGAGATTTCCTTCTGATACCATACAGGGCCGGCCATTAAGGGGTTACATGGGTATCACAGCTTAAAAAAAACAATTTTTTTTATTCTCTTTTTAATTTCTACAACATCTCGAGAACATTATCCTAAACTTTCAACTCATTCCGAATAAAAGTTTCGGAGATACAGCCTCGGGAAGGTGCGTACTCATTTGAATCGCGAGGTTTATTTGAGGTTATCCAAATTTTAAACGCGTTTTTCTCGAAACTGTGTCTCCAAAGTCGGTTGTCAAAAGTTCTCGAAAACTACTTAACCGATCTTGATGAAATTTTACACAGGTCTTCGAGATACAATTCACGAGGACGTGGACGAAGAATTTTTTTTTCAATTACAACTATTTAAAAAAAAAAAGTTGATCAAATTTTACCATTTTTTTTTTTGCCTTTTTTTTGTAAGAAGGTCTGCCAAAAATCCAATTTTAAAATTTTTTTCCCCTTCGTCCAAATTCTAGTTTATGGTCTTAACTAAAACACGATTTTTTTGTTTACACTTCTGATGATCCTGTCACGAGTTCTACTGTCAACGCGAACGCACCTTTTTTCCGAGCTGTCACTGGAAATGACGTCACAATGACGGAGTTTTGAATATTTTTCTTTGAAAATTTCAGAAATTCTTTTTCAAACGTATATCTTAAGGACAGTAAAAAGTTTGAATAAAATATTTTATTTCTTATATAAAAAAAAATTATTGAAAATATTTCTTTATTTTTTTCACCGAATAAACCCATGTAACCCCTTTGGATATGATGTGCTCAGCAGTTTCGTCTTCTTCAAGACATAATCGGTACTCCGGTGAGTCAACTATGTGTATCTTATAAAGTTGATATCGCGCTCCTATTATGATCTGCTAGGCATCCTTTTAAACTTTTGATATCGTGCCTTGGTAGATTTACCTTGGCTTCTTTTTTGATAGGTTTGGAGACCCATTTGGTTTGTCTGAAACCTTAGATGTTTTCCATTTGTTTTATTTTTGTCCACGCTCTCTAATTGAATCCAGCATATCTGCAAGTACGTTGTCTTCTTGCAAATTTCAAGGCAAAAGTCCAACAATAATGTTCATCACTGTTCCCGTTCCAGTAAATATTTATAGCTTCTACCGTTCAATGTTGTGGTAAAAAACTAAATTTCGATTGTGACTTAAAAGCGACAGCTTCCCACACCATGACACCTGATGTAAGGCTGTGAACTACATGAAATATGGCCCCAAACCAAAAATGAAAAATGGCCCCATAACTAAGCTATAGAAAAAAAAAGGCAGGATGAAGTCCACTGCTTCAAATGGACATTATCTATTTAGTATATGTGTATAAGGTCCATGGGCATAAGGTCCATATACTAAATAGACATACATACCATGGATCCATGGAAGAATCCCTAAATCCCGCGTGTCACCTTGGTACTGTTGCCATAGGCGCCTGCCTGACGAAAAGAACATACCCCGAAGTTACGACTACAACCCTCTTTCCGCAGGCGGCAAGTACCGCTCACGTAACTTTGTTGCTCCGATTTTGAGGTTGGGATTGGGGCCATTTTTCGTGGGGCCATATTTCATGTAGCAATGGCTGTGATGTCTTCTGCTTGCCACAATATGATTCTCTTTTCTTAAATCTGACCTGAACCATCAGGACATTCAGAACTATCCTTTTTTTTATCCGAAAAGACAAAACGTTTCCATTGAATTTCATTCGAAGCTCCTTATTCACTTGCTGTAGAACGGGTTTATTATTTTTTTATTTTTTTTCACTGGATTGTATCACTTTTTACATTACAAGGACTAATACCCTATATTCGAGCCTTATTTTAGTGAAGTGAAATTTGAGGAAAGTCGCATCCCTTTTCTCGGGATGTTGTAGTAGTTCTTAACTAAAGTCTTACTTTTATTCAGCCCCCTTGCTATTTCTCGGCCTGAGAGTGCCAAGTCCTTGAAAGCTTCTTTTATTCCTCTTTCTTGCGCTGTCAACGTCTTTTCGGAACCCATTTGTATTTTTAATAAAAAGAAATGAGTAGTTTTCAACACTTTATAAAATATTTTAAAGAATTATTTACAAAACAAAAAAAAAATTCTAGTTTTGACTTGGTATGGCATACTTACTATTTCTAGTTTATACCCCATGGCGAATGGTAAAAGTGGTTTTCATACCAAAAATTGGTAAGTCTGACTACACTCTAGCCAAAAGCTTTCGACCCATAAGTCTGTCTTCCTTCTTACTGAAAAGTTTGGAAAGACTGGTTTGCTCTTCGATCACATCCTCGCTCTGAGATGCAACATGCAGCGCGGAAAATCCTGCGATACTGCGCTTCAAAACCTTGTTGGTAGGATTGATTGTGCTCTTGACCGGAAGGAGTACGCGTTGGGCATTTTCGTCGATATTGAGGGTGCTTTTGATAATGCTACCTACGACAGTATGTGTAACTCAGCCAGACAGCATGGTGTAGATGAAACTTTGGTGTTGTGGATTAAGTACAGGGCGTCGGTAGCGGATGCAGATTGTGGCAAGTGCGTCATGACAGGGGTAAATAGGGGCTGCCCTCAAGGTGGTGTTCTGTCTCCCCTCCTATAGTGTATGGTGGTAGACTCTCTGCTTACGGCTCTCAACTTTCCTGGAAACTACACTCAAGCTTATGCGGATGATGTCGCCGTTCTTTCTGTCGGTTCAAATCTAGGAGCTGTCTGCTCTCAAGCGCAGAGATCCCTGGATTTGATCGATGTCTGGTGCACTAGTAATGGGCTTTCAGTGAATCCTCTTAAAACCTCGGTTGTTCTCTTTACGAGAAGGAGAATCATCACTGGCCTGTCCCATCTCGTGCTTAAAGGTATCGCCATCCCTATATCCGATGAAATCAAATATCTGGGTGTAATCCTCGATAAAAAAAAATTCTGTGGTCCTAGCACGTCGACTTGAAAACCGATAAAGCGCTGTCGACTTTCTGGCAGTGTAAAGGCGCTTTTGGTAAGACATGGGGCTTGTGTCCGAAACGGGTCCTTTGGAAATATACGTCCATGATTAGACAACTCCTACTCATACACATCCCTAGCACGCCGGGCTCTGCTCTAGATGCTTTGATGAATCTTCCTCCCCTTGATTTATATATCATGGGATGTACGCTAAAAACCATCTTTCGCTTAAAGAGAGGTGGTTTTTGGTACCATGCGCAATGGAATTTTGAAGAACTTGCTCGAGAATTATCCTTTGACCCCTGTCTTATGGATATGCCGTCTGATGCAATGACACCAGAAATCCTTCTGCGAAAAAACTACCACGTCGACTTTCCACAGGTAACGGAATGGCTTCGGTCAGACTCTGAACCATGGATTGAATGCCATCGTATTTTCACGGATGGCTCCAAAACCGGGCAGGGTTCTGGTGCTGGAGTATATGTTGAACGCGATGATATACGACTTTACTACCCTTTGGGTAAACATGCATCTGTTTTCCAAGCGGAGATTTTTGCCATCCTAATGGCTATGCGTTATATTGTGTACAACAGGTGGAGGGCTAGAGGCACTTGCATCTGCAGTGATAGCCAAGTTGCATTAAAAGCGCTTCTAAACCCTCTTACCTCGTCCAAGTTAGTGCTAGAACTCAAGCTTTCTCTGAATTTGGTCGGAAGACGGAACACAGTGAATCTTGTCTGCGTACCAGGTCACACCGGCATCCAGGGAAATGAGCTCTCGGATGAGTTTGCTAGGCAAGGTTCAGAAGAAGTTTTCTCAGGACCCGAACCTGTGTTGGGTCTGCCTGTATCTTTAGTCATGTCGTCTATCGATTCTTGGGTTTCTTGTGAACACAAGATTCGGTGGCGCGATTGCGGTGGATGTATACAGACCAAACTACAGCACCCGCACATTTGCAAAAGGTCAGCATCTTTTCTTCTATCCCTGAGGAGAATCGACTGTAGGCTGCTTGTAGGCGTCTTTTCGGGCCACAAAGCTTTTGCTAAACGCTTAAGTGTGTTAGGCTTAAGCGACATCACCACCTGTCCCGCTTGCGGTGAGGATGATAACACATCAGAACTATGATACCAACAACTGGCGTATTTTCGGGGCTGTCGTGGTGAATGCCGAACATCTAAGCTCTTCATCACTGAAGCTTCTTTTCGTTTTCCTTCGAAAGGCGGGAAAACTAAGTACATTAATGTAAGGTGTCCGAATGGTAGTACAATGGACCTGTAGTTGTGTCTGAGCGCTCCATCGGATAGTAGCAACCTCCGATAAAAAAAAAAAAAAAAAGAAACATCAGATCACAAAATAGCAGAATATGTAATGGTTTTAAACTTTTTAACTCGCTACCAAATACAGTCAATCAAATACAGTCAAGTCAGAAAGAAACATCCATATAAAAGAACATTTTTCTAATTGAAGATATTCTATTAATTTTTTCTCATAGATGTGTAATATACTCAAACATAAATGTAAAAAATGAAATATAACTGATTTGTAAATACTGTAAATTGCATTATTAGCTTCTAAAATAAATCAATCAAAAAATCAAATCAAATATGTATCTACTCGTAGGTAGTAAATTTTCAGGGTAAAAATGGTCAAATATCAAAGCAAAAATCGGTCGCAAAAGCTGTGTGATTGGCACGGTATTCTAAGTAATTCAACGAAAGCCGTAAGAAATTTTATGACTAAATAACAAGGGCTTATCTAAAAGGATTACAAATTTCGACAAAGCTATCTACCCTAGACAGCTATCCTATGTAAACTCTTTATGGTGATGCTGTGCTGTGCTTTATGACATTGAATATGATATGGAGGATAGGTTTCAAACGACCTTTTTTTTTTTTGCAAAGTCAACAACAAAAGAAGGGGAATATGTGTGTTTTCAAAAGTCTTGCATTGTATCCATGTATCTACATTTCATTATTCATTCAAAGATTGATAATGCAAAATATTCCACGTTGATCCAGCACCAGGAGTATCTTTTACTCAAGCAACCACTTTTAGTTACTGTCATCAAGTCCAAAGTGAAAAGCGCGCATTCAAGGGGCAACTAATTGGTTTCACTTACAAAATGTATTTCCACGAAGCTAGAATGTAATTAATGAGATAACAAATAATTATCCTCATCCTTCTCTCGCTGAGAAAGTAGTCTTTTTAGTAAAATTAAATAACTTCATTATGTAGTTAATGACATAATTAAAATTTGTTAGTACCTAAATGCTTTTCACAAGTTTGCTGTAAGTGTTGACAGTTAAGTGCAAATAAATAAGCGATTTCATTTTATTGTGATACTTTCTACGCCACAAGTCCTTTTTAGAAAGGGATAGTTTTATCTTCCTCATTCAGGTTTTCAAGTTTAGGCCGAAGGAATGAGTTGGCAGAGAGTTTGTTTTGTTTTCACTTAACACAATTAGAACATATTTTCATTTAAATTACTTAGCCTATTTTAGGATATTGGCGTTTTCCTAGAGAACCGTTATTCGCATTCTTGGTAAATAATTTCACAGCACCGTAAGCAACGTAAGTAGCCCAAATACAAAAACTGACCCGGTTTCAATAAATAGACGAGCTGTCAAACGTTTAAAAATTATTTCTGATTATTCCATCTTCAGCCACCGAATGTGCCACTAGATCCCAACTAGTCCGGAACTATCGATCAATGATCAAGCTATTATGTGCTCAGAATCCTGTAAGACAGGTTAAAGCAGAATAAGACTGAAAGGGTGTTAAGATAAGGTGTGTCGGGAGCTGAAAACTGAAATACCTCTTCAAAGAGATACTTATTTTAGTAATAAGTTAGCGCAAAGTTTAGGTAATTCCAAAAAAGAATGGCAGGTTGTCAACGAAATCTTGAACAAAAACAAACCTAATTCTGATATTGCAGTCACTATAAATAATACGACTCTATCTGAGCCCTTAGAAGTTGCCACTGTGTTCAATGACTATTTTTCCAATATTACAAGGGATATTCGGGAATCCGCAATAAATAATAATTGCAACTGTCAATGTGATAGTAATAATTTTTCTGTGTATGACACTTTCCAAAGACAAAGCTTTTTCTTTGAATTTTTTTCACCAGTTGAAGTTCATAAAATTATACAATCCCTAAAAGCGTCAAATTCAATGTCATGTGATCAAATCTCAAGTAATATCTTAAAAAGAATATCGCTCCTTGTTTCTGATGTTTTATGTCATATTTTCAATTTAAGTATACAAAAGGGTATTTTTCCGGAAATACTTAAAACAGCTGTTGTAATTCCTCTTCATAAAAAAGGTGATACCATGTCTTTAAACAATTACCGCCCTATATCCCTGTTATCTGTTTTTTTCCAAAGTCTTTGAAGAAGGGGTCAAATCTAGAATGCTGTCTTTCTTAGACAAAACTAATTTCTTTAGTATTTCGCAATTTGGCTTTCGAAGTGGCAAATCTATTGAAGATGCCTTGTTGAAGTTATGCGGTGAAATTTATAGTAGTTTAAATGTTTCTGATATCCCAGCTACCTTATTCATTGACATCACTAAAGCATTTGACATGGTAGACCACAACATATTGCTTAAAAAACTTTATAACGCGGGTTTCAGAGGTTTTATCCATGACTGGTTCACTTCCTATCTTGAAAACCGTAGTCAGAGAGTTAAGATTCAAAAGAGTTTAAGTGAGAAAAATCTCATTAACATAGGTGTTCCACAAGGCTCTGTTTTGGGTCCTATTTTGTTTTTAATTTTTGTAAATTCGCTTTTTCTTCAACCTCTTAGGGGTAAAACTCACAGCTTTTGCTGATGATACTGCTTTGTCTTATCATGGTAAATGTTATTATAATTTATATATGGATGTGAACTATGATCTGGATATACTGCGGAAATGGTTTAAACTTCATAAATTGGTCATAAGTGACAAAACGAAGTTCATGATTTTTAACATTATGGGTAAAATCTGTAATGATATGCCTTTACAGTACCATTCGCCGAATTGCAATAGATTCCATTTTATTAATCCTTGTACACACAATCATAACTCACCCACTTTTGATTCACATGCCTACTGCTCCGCTGACTGCTTTGTAATTGAACGTGTCGACAGCTTTAAGTACTTAGGTATTACTCTGGACTATAAGCTCAGTTGGTTGGAGCATACTATGTACTTAAAAAATATCTAAACAATGTTGTTAGACAGATTTACAATCTCAGCCAATACTGTGATTTGCCAATTTTAAATGGTCTTTTCAAATCTAAACTTCAGTATGGTATAGCTTGTTGGGGTGGTACACATTATAATAAATTAGAGCCTTTGCTAATTAAACAAAAACACGCTGTTCGTATTATGTGTAAAGTTAACCGTCGTACTCTTAGTTTTGGATTGTTCAAAAATCTTGGATTTCTTCCATTGAGACATTTGTACTTCTATAAAGTTTTAAAAATATTTTTTGAAAAGTCCGGGTACAAGTCTCCTAGGGTTTATGAAAATCGTAATTTGCGCGTCAACACTAGTAATCTGAGATGTGAGCGAGTTAAATCCGTATATCTTAAAAATGTTAAACGCTGGCTTTTCTCGTTAAACTACGCTGTAATTGGTAATTTACTGAACCCTTTGGTATGATTTCTTTTTTGTTCTATTTTTTATTTTTTTTATATTTGAATTTATACTTATATTTTATGGCATCCCCATCGATAAATAAATCTGAATTTTTATTAAGTATGTACTGTACATTCGCCTCTTGTCAAAATCTGACAACAGAATGTACATAACTATTTCAGTTTATAACTTAAATGCCCTACTTTCTTGTAAATATATCCTTGAATTTGTTTTAACCTTTTATATAAATTAAAGTTATAAATGAAATAAAGAAATTAAATAAATAAATAAATAAATAAAAAATAAATCTATGTCATGGCTTAGATGAAATGAGAGCTCGAATTCAAAGAGACTTGCTTACGCATATAGGTCTGGTGATGATTTATGCTTTAAGGAATATACTACCTGCGCTCAAATTGCGTGAATGCAAAGCTATTGCTGTCAGAATTACACATGCACTGAGAAACTCTCGGACATCATAGGTAAGAGGCTCAGCACTAGGAGTGAGAGACACTCGACAATGGAGCAAAATATAGCCAATGCCAATATAGTCTTGACGTATCGCTATCCACGCAAATCAACAGATCAAATGCCACACTCAAAACCGGACAGGAGTTGTGATCTGTTAATATGCAGAATTCAACCCCAAGACCCTTCTTGGATGACCTCGATATTCACCTTGCTATGAACCTCTTTTATAATTGCAGCGTCTTCAATACTTTAGTCACTGCCATTCGTCAAGCCGCAGACTAGTTGGCTGATGTTGTATTTAATGAATATCGCGTGGTTAAGTTATCACAAATTTCAACAGCCATTAAGTTACAGCAGATGCAATCCCAGAGAAAGGATTCTGCGTAGTTAGAAAAGACAAAAGAGCATTGGCCAGAACGCAGTCTTTACAAAAAAACCAAAGCGCAAGGAATGGTAGACGTATTTAGACAGCATTTCCGGTAGCTGATATTCGGGCATCATAGAGCCAGAAGAGAACAGTCTCTTCGGGCATTCAGAATAGAAGCGGCAAGCGGATAGTCTTATAAGAACTGTCGAGTCATATCTTTGCTTATCCAACGTCCAACGACTCACATTAGACTGTCTTAAACCCTTCTGTAACAACCAATGTGTTTTTAATGGTGAGAAATTTATTTAAATCACTTCTTAGGTCTTAAAAAAAAATTATTTGCTTACCAGCGGCATCTACGATTTTGATGTAATTTCGCACATTTTACCATAATTGTTTGAAATACAAAAAACTATCAAAATCGTTAGAGCCTTTTTGAGAAAACGAATTTAATTTAAATTTAAGAAAATCGTTATATGAAAAATAAAATTTAAAAAAAATTATTTCAAAAATCGAAGTATGCAAATTTGTTCGACTTTATGGTATAAAAAAATCGTTAAAAGTTTTTGAAATTCCCTTTGTTAGTTTTTGAGATATTGCCGGTTTTAAAAATTACCGTTAATCAGTTTTTTTTTCCAAAAACTGCGTGTGCAAAATGTTTGACCCCATCCCAAGAATCCTTAGTACAAAAAAAGACAGATATCCTTGGAACCACTTTCTAGAAAAAAAATGATAAGTGATTTTCACAAAAAAAATTTTATGGTAGGTACCGTTATTTCAAACGATAAAGCAAAAAATAAAAAGGCGCCGCGAGATGTAACCACAAGAACCTTATATACGAACTATGAAGCAAATCCGTCGAACTGTTTCGCCATATGGTGCCCGGACAGAGAGACAGACCGACGGACTGTGGAAAATGGAAAACAAAAACAAAACGCAACCACCGTCCAGGAAGAATCGGAGGTGAGTGAAGGCAAACATCGACTTTATCCTCGAAAGAAATTAGGGCATTGCCGCAGTGAGGGGAATATATGTATTTGCGCAGTCTTCGAGGCCATTATATTCTACGCAGACCATGTGTAGAGAACTTAAAGGGTTCTGCACAACGCGCAACAGGACAACTTGGATAGTTGTACGCTGAATGGATAGACCTATCCCAATGCGGAATTGGGCTTCAACATATAGAAAAAGTGGTTCTTCACCTCAAGGGAAAGCTTTCTAAGAGAAACGACTGCGTCGCTTCAGAAAATCGCATACATATAGAGAATTATTCCATAGCGTAAAGAATATGTGAACATGAAGAATGACTCCAGCTGAATTTTTCATTCCGCATCATAGGGTAAAGATTCCAATTAGTTGTAGAATATTTGATTTAGGAGACAGGGGAGATGTTTTGGGTTTTCTGGAAAGTTTCCAATGTCTTCCAAACCGGCAAACGACAGTGAAATTGAAATTGATATCATTGCTGTAGTTCTGTAGTGGGTTTGTGTTAAAAGATATGAAAGAAAATATGTCGCTAACGCCGATTAAATAAAAGGTGTTCTTTTTAGAGGTTGGTTTTTCGAATAGAGAAAAAACTGACATTTTATGGTCAAATCTGGCAACTCTAATGTCATTTATGTTCAGTTTGGTTCGCCATTTCATCATGAACAAGCTGACAAATGAACAACGCTTGCCAATCGTGCAAATTTATTTCGAAAATAATTGATATCGATGCTGATTTTCATCGCAAAATTTTGTTCAGAGATGAGGCTCATTTTGGGTTGAATGGCTACGTCAACAAGCAAAGCATGATACCCTTAAAACGCCATTAAAAAATAAATAAATATTAGGCGTAAACGGCCCATACCTAAAGCCTATCTTCTCCAACCAGTGTGTGTGCGAAGATATATTTTTTAATTAAATTGAACTTCAATTTATTTTTGAGAAGCGTCTCATGACATTTCTTACTCTTGGATGTTTGTCAGACGTTCGCAAGTGGTGGGGCAGCGAATAAAAACTTTCAGATGGTACAGGTCGGGATTTGAACCAGCGACCTCTTGCTTAGTGGTTCAACGCACTTAACCACTAAGCCACTGCACCCACATTGAAACCTTGAAACGCCATTACATCCACAAAAACTGACTGTTTGGTGTGCTCTATGGGCTGGTGTGCTTGACCCATACTTCTTCCGAAATGATGCTGGAGAGTCAGTTACTGTTAATGGAGATCGGTTTGTTGCGTTAAAAAAACGCCACAAAAATTTGTTTCCCCTCCAACCCTTCCACTCCCATACCCAATCCACTTTTGCGCCCTATCCTTTTTATTTCCGTCATCCTGCTGGGAGATTGGTTAACTGGCCGCCTCTGATTGACCTTTAATCCCAATCAAGCTGGCTCGTTTCCATGAGACCCGGAGGATGACAAAAGCAGTTATCGAGCCCAACGGCGTGTTGGCATCTCTACAACGATGGGTGGGGGAAGATGAGAAATAATGATCTCTCCCCCCAACGAAACAAATCGATCTGGCAGATGGCCCACACATTAACTTCAATAACATTCACCAACCACTCACATAAGAAAACCTAACGAAGACTTCCATGGCCAAGAGCCCAACAATTAAACATGTATGTAAGAAATAGCACGCTATACAGATTCCCCTTCCCCCAAATCTGCGCGAAAGTCCACCGGGTTAGTATAGTTTTTCGGTCATTGATTTTACACTCCTCCTCAAAGACTCTTGGGGTTGTACTAATTTGGGACACCAGCAAATATTGTCCCAAAACTAAAATCCGTCTTCGTTTCTTCTTTCTTTTTCATTTTTGGTTTACTTCGGTATTGTTTTGCTATTAACTTTTATTCGTTGGGGACATTTTCGCGTTTCAAACATTTCTCGATTCTTTCAATCTTTTATCTTGTCAAATTGTTCCTCTGGGGGAAACTTGTGTGAATGTGGTCATCGATTCGCTCAGCCCCAGAGTTGCAGCGAATTCGAAAGAGAGTATGAGATGGAGGCGGTGGCACACTCCAGTAAAGTGACAGAGTGCATGCTAGAAAAAGCCGCAGTGGATTCCGTAATTGCTGAATGTGGAGGTATGAAAGAGAGAGTGAATGGTCCATCACGGACAAAGAAACCTGGAAGTGGACAAACCGACACTTCTTGGTTTTGGAGCGAATCGAGGAAGTTTTTTTTTTTTGAATATAGTTTTGCGGATTGCGCTTGTTGGGTTATATATATATTTTTATCTGGGATTTCTGATCGAGATCAGAATCCCACACAAAAAAAAGAGGAGAAAAAGAAAGAAGACGGCCGACAAAGGATATAGCGGCAGGACAGGCAGCTGATTCCCAGGGGTACAATTATCAGGATTCATAGAGGAGCATGAACCCACCCCAGCTGAGCAACCGGGACGGTAGCATTCAACAGGCTACCTGTTGCACTTCTCTTTCGGCGAATTCCTGTTGACGTTTCCCTATCCGCCAGTATTCGACTGTTTACCACCGGCGCAGCGGCGGCTGTAATCTTCTCGCGTTTTACTTTTTTTGCGCGTTTAAACTCGGTTATTTTTTTTCTAACCCACCCCCGAAATAAAGTGCAACACGGTACCCGACTATTTTGTTCCCGAATTGAATGGCATGAATATGGATGAGATGTGGTTCCAAATAGACGGCGCTACATGCCACACAGCGCATGTCACAATCGATTTATTGAAGGATACATTCGATGAGCACATAATTTCGCGGAATGTACCTGTCAATTGGCCACCAAGATCGTGTGATTTGACACCATTGGATTATTTTCTTTGGGGATATGTGAAGTCGCTCGCATACGCCAACAAACCAGAAACGTTAGGGGACTTGGAAGTCAACATTCGTGGCGTTGTTGCCGACATACAGCCCCAAATGCTTGAAAATGTGGTTGAAAATTGGACCTCTAGACTTGTCTTTATTCGAACCAGCCGCGAATTCCGAATTTGCTAGTTGCTTCGATTCATGTCAAAATATAATACATATACGTAAAAGCAACATACAACCTACAACATGTTAAAGAAAAGATGTGTTGCAAGAGAAAGACGAGCGCCAGCGACGTACATCTTGGGAAAAAATTGGCTTGGTATCGGAGCATCGGAGGGTTTTTGCGCAAAATTACTCATCGAATTGCGTGCCGAAGAGCAATTTTGGTCGAATGTCCGCCGCTTAGGTCGATCATATACTTGATTTGATAACGCCGTTCATTCAGAAAGCCTATACAGTTATGCGCGCCAGTTTTTGGCGACAATTTTCGCTCACTCCAGTATCTGTTCCGCATTCCACAGAATACCATTTCCACCACCATTATTCCGGAAGTGCTGGATGCAATTTACAAAGTTCTCGTAGACGACTTCCTGAAGGCCGACAACAGCGGCCGCTTGGGAAGTCATAGCGCAGCAGTACAACGAGCAGTGACAGTTTACTAACTGCATAGGCTAGGCGCTGTCGGCGGCAATCATATTGTGATGGTCGCTCCATCAAATTCGGGTAGCGTTTTTTATATTTACAAGAACACGCACAGAATCGTGTAAATGGGTATTGCGGATGCCGAGTACAATTTACTCTACGTCGACGTTGGTCGATTTCCGATGGTGCTGTGTTTAACTGCTGCACTTTTGGACAAGCGATGGACAGCTAATAACTTTGTTTGCCGGGCCCTGAAACCCCCGTCCCATATGTTCTCGTCGCTGACGATGCATTTGCTCTACGGCGAAACGTCTTAAAGTCACACGGGCAACGTTCGGGCGTCTTCAATTATCTCTTGAGCCGTGCGCGCCGTATAATTGCGACCGTCTTTAGAGTGATGTATGCACGTTTTCCCGTCCTACGGAAGCCAATCAATTTAGACGCAGAAAAATAAAAAAAGTGGAGCTCGCGTGCTATGCGCTTCCTTCACAATTACTTGTTGACCACAAATAAATGGACGTATGCACCGGCAAACTGTTCGTTCAGGAGGAATAGCTCATAACTCGCTAGCAATGTAATTGCCGATAGCACTGAATGTGTCGTCTAGTAGCCGTAGTGAACTAAGCGCAATGAACGCCAGCTCTCTAATCGAGTTACTGCTAGGTATCGGCGACGGCTTTGGCAAAGATCCCATTTTGACACGACGCTTGTGTTTACCGACTACGACAGAGGTGCTACCGGACAATCGGCTATAGCAGTTGCATCTGTATTTGCGGAAGCCTGCAAATTACAGAATTAATTCACCAAAGAAAATAAGAACTCAAAAATCAAATAGTTTACCAGTGCCAGTGATGACGTCGATTCGGTTGGTTTTTGGACGTCGCTCGCCTCCAAAAACATCAAGGAGTTAAAGTAGCGCCAATGGATTACTACCGTTTCATTTGTGCCTTGCCCTGACTTCTTGCTACTATACTTGGCCAAGTTATTTTTAAAAGTTATGCGCAGATTCATTCATTTGGCTCTGGCGTCATCTACTTCAATAACGCCAATAGGATTTGCCACACCCTGCCAGGCGTCTGTTTTCGGCAATCTATATTCGGAAGTACCTATATATGTATGTCCCACAATACTCGACGCTCCTCGATCGCCGCAGGTAGTTGCATGATTTCGACATTAGACCATTCATGCTCCACATTCTTCAAACAATTGCGTCCTTTTATTTTTAGCTTGACGAGAGTCGCTGCATCTTGAAATTCGATGTCACTCTTTTTGCTGAAAACAATTTCTTATAAAAAAAACTACGACAAACCGAATAGAGAAGAATGCAATTCATACATACCAAAAAGCGGAATGCAACTGATGATACACTGATAAACCGATCCTGGAAGTATTTGGTCGTTGCTAGGTTATGGTGGAGTATGGAGTACGTACTCCGTTAAGCTTTAATTTTAAGCTTCGTTCAAGTAGAATCTTAAAGCTTGTAAAACTGCTCGTTTAGCCTATTGGTATCCATTTTTTGCTGAATTCTTGATTCCAACTCATTGACGACAATTATTAGTAAGATCCAAATTGGAGCAATGCCATTTACCTCGACGAATTTCTGCCATAGAAGACGATGGCATTTTTACTATATATTTTTATTTTTAGAATTAATTGATAACCGAACTGAATCGCAGTCGACTGACTGAATAATAAGAAATTTATTTCTAATGAGTTTTCACAAGATGAAGATGACTGGTCTTGCAAAGCCTACTGAGTAAATAACGGGTGATCCAAGTAGAGATACTTTTTTCAATAGCCTTTTTTGACAGATCACGTGTGAGTCGTGTCATGCTGTCATGTTATTTTTGTTTAGTATTGTTTGGCATTTCATAATGGAAAGACTTACGCGTGAACAACGTTTACAAATTGTTCAACTTTATTATGAAAATTCACGTTCTGTGAGGAATGTGTTTCGTGCACTTCGCTCAACTTATGGTCAACATAATCGGCCTACTGAGCGTACTATTCGCAACACCATCACCCATTTTCAGACCCAGCATTCATTATTGGATAATATTCGACCGAATAGACCACGTCCAGCACGCTGTGAAGTAAATATAGCGGCCGTAGCTGAGAGTGTACACGAAGACCGTAGAGAGTCGATTCGGCGCGTACAAAATACAGCTTGTGCAACAACTGAAGCCGCTCGACCTTCCCAAGCGACATGGCTTCGCTCTATGGGCTCTTAAAAAGTTCCAAGAAGTTCCAAGAAGATCCAAGAAGATCCGTCAATGGCGACCGTTATCGTGCCATGATAACCGACTATTTGATGCCTGAAATTGAAGCTCGTGATCTCGGCGACATTTGGTTCCAGCAAGACGGCGCCACTTCCCACACATCGCATCAATCACATAATTTCACGTTTTGGGCCGGTCGATTGGCCACCAAGATCGTGTGATATCACACCGTTAGACTTTTTCCTGTGGGGATTATAAAGTCAAAAGCTTATGCCGACAAACCCGCTTCGATTCAGGCCTTGGAGGAAAACATCACGCGTGTTTATTCGCCAGTAACCAGTCGAAATGTTCGAACGAGTGATCGAAAATTGGACTCAACGGATGGACCATCTGCGACGTAGCAACGTCCAACCTTTGATAGACATAATCATGCCAAAGAATGTTCTGTCAAATGATAATAAACATTCTCCATTAAATTTGAATTTTCTGTGTTTTTTTCTTTAAAAAAGTAGGGAACCTCGAAATGGATCACCCTTTATTTGTGAAACTTTGAAAGTGATTTTTTTTTATATATTATTCAAGAACAATCAGTCAATTAGAAGAATTGATGCTCACTGATGATGTTCATGATGCTTTGCAAACTGTTCATTAATGCAAACTATTGTCTTCACTCTCAAGGTCAAATGTTCATTATTGCAAATTTGGTTAAACTGATGCGCAAACATAACAAACAAAAGCATCAACAAATAGGCTGATTCGTTGTTGATTCGCAGGCAAATAATTCAAATAAAAATGTCCGAATAGAATGAAAACTAAGCACATATACGATTAGTAGAAATGTTTTTGTAAAATGGACATATATAATATTTATAAAATATAAACAAATTTGCTTGCAGGGAATATTTCAGCGTTACGGATGTGAAGGTTTTGATAACAACGAGGCTTAAACATGAAAAAGAATTCTGTTCGGGAAAAAAATCGAGAGCACTTCTGTGGGGAAGAAGAAGCCTCGAACTTGAAATTTGTGAGAGAACTCAAATTAAAAGGAAATTCCTCAATGTTATGATAACAGAAAAACTGGAAGGGACGCTACTTTTTGAGAACATTTGGAACAACTTGATCAAGTGTACGGGACGAAGCATTCGATTGAGTTTCCACCTGAAAATTTGAGGTCAACACTTCAATGTCCTGTGATACATCATAGTCTGGACGAATCTGTCACGCACAATGAGGCAGGTGATGTATCTAGCATTGTGGGTGATGAAGATGTGGTGGTTGGCTCACGTTCGCAATCACGAACCACCACACTTTACACCAGACGCCGCTAAACGAAAGAATGTGAAAGTCTAAATTTTTTGAAAGCAGAAATGAGATTCGAAGAAGTCATGGAATTGGAGCGCCAGAAACGTTCAACAGAACGAGAGCAAATACAAGGGGGCCACTTTCCAAAGAGGTAGGTAGCACACTTTGAAAGTTAATTTTTTTTCAGAGGTAGGAAGTAACTTATAGTAGAAGTAGAACATATTCAAAATGTGGAAGTGAGGAGACCTATCTAAATCGTTAAACAATTTTTTTTAATGTTTTGTTACGGTTTCAACCAAAAAAAATTTTGTTTGTAGTGAAAAACATTTAATTTCAATCAAACAATATGGCAACAGTACCTGGGTGGCCCGCTTCGCGGGTTTAAGGGATTTCAACCCTCCTTCCGCAGGTGGCAAGTACCGCTCAGGCAACTTCGTTACTCCGCTCGGGATATTTACTTTTCGTCAGGCAGGCGCCTATGGCAACAGTGTGTGTGGCAACACTCACCGCATAATTGTTTAAAAAGGATTTTAAAACTTCCTCGGATTTAATCAAAAAATTCCCCAAAATTAAACCAAAAAAGGAAAAATTCCCTACAAAAAACAAAAAATAAACATCCATATTTAGTCACTGAAACGAAGAGAAGTGTGAAAAATCGCAAAACAAACCAAAGAAAAAGTAGCTGCATTTCGATGAACGCAACCATACATCCATATTTTCCTGTCATTTCAGTGCAAAAAGCTATCTTTTTGGAAAGTTGAGCCAATACAAGAAATGCGAGATTTGGAAGACATTCTTCGGCAATTGTTGGATAACAGGCAGTCTAATTAAATTGTTGTATACACATATTTTAAATTAGGTAGTGTTTATTTTGAAGTTCCTGTGATACATTGAAGTGGTAATACATTATGTTTTTAACTCTGTCGTATACAAGAGTGTACTAAAGAATGCGATCGTGCGGAAATTTCGAACTCAAACTGAGTATGAGGGATTACGACTATAGAGAAGTCCAAAAAAGTGGGTCCGACAATGACGTCCGTCGGTCTGTTTGTCCGGGCGCCGTATGGTGAAACCGTTCGACGGATTTGCTTCAAAGTTCATATATAAGATTTTTTGGGTTACATCTCACGGCATCTTTTAAGTTTTTACTTTATCGTTTGAAATAACGGTACCTGCCATACAATTTTTTTTGGTGAAAATCACTTATCACTAATTTTCTCGAAGACGGTTCCAAGGATTTCAATCTTCTTTTGTACTAAGGATACTTGGGGTGGGGCCAAAAATACTGCATGCTTAGTTTTTGGAAAAAAAATCGATTAACGGTAATTTATAAAACCGCTAATATCTGGAAAACTAACAAAGGGAACTTTAAAATTTTATTTTTTTTTATACTATTATGTTGAACAAACTTGCATACTTAGATTTTTAAAATATTTTTTTTTTAAATTTTTTTTCATATAACGATTTTCTTAAATTAAAATTTAATTAGTTTTCTCAAAAACGGCTAAAACGATTTTAATAATTTTTATAACAATTGAACAATTATGTTAAAAGTGTCCAATGTGCGAATTACATCAAAATCGCGAGTACCGTTTTTGAGAAAATCTAATTTGTGATATAAATATATTTGTCAACATTCATTTTCGATTCATTCAAACAAAAACGCATCTTATGTATCGAAAGTTCGATATGACGCAGTCGTGCACATTATTATTTTAAGTTTTATGGAAATACATTCTTTACTTTCTATCTGCTTTTTCGAGCAGAAAAAAGCATTGTTAAATTATTGGGTTTTTGTTTTTTCTTGCCTCGGCTAAGGGTGATAAAAACAGAACATCACTAGTTTCATTGTTTGGTGCCATCCAATTTAGATGAATTAAATCATTTTCTCTATTAGTAACGAAGTTATGCAAAATGTAAAATGCAAAAATGACTTGGGAAATGTTTCTTTGTTTTTCGGATATAATTCAACACTTTGTTCTATGAAAACTCTTGTAGAACTTAAAAAGGTGTTAAATATTTTTTTTTTTCGTTTGGTAGATGCCCATTGTCTTTAAAAGAAAGCATCATGCATCATGGCATGTATTTGGAAAGTGGGTACGCAGAATCTCCCAAGAGGTGGAAATATTTGGCAAACCGGATTCCCCCCCCCCCCCTAGTTATCGCTTTGCATATCGGACTGTTTATCCAAAGGTTGGCATCATGATAGCTACATACCTGGGTATCCAGTGAAAACATCAAGAAATCTACTATTGCATATCGCCTAGGTATTCGAAGTTAAGAAATATTCCTCTTAAAAAGTGTATAGAAATGCTACCTGCATGTTAATCGAAAAAGTTCCTTTTCGATCGTAATAACTGCTGGGATCCTTATTTGGAGTAGGAATGTTGATACGAGTTCCATCGATAAGGCCAACAACAAATGGAAAGGGATTTTCCCTACTCTTTTCAAAATCTTCCATTACAATTTTTTGTTGGTCAACGGATGGCCAGCTTATTTCGCGTTTTAAGTAACAGATAACGTTCACTGTCTTCATAAATATGTTAAAGGAAGTTCCACGTCCAACATTAAACCGATCAGAAAGGAATCGAAAGCTGACCCTGTTATTGCTCAATTTCCATATCGTTATGTACAAGTATTCTTTTAAAGAATATCCGACTCGATCGGTGTAGAAATTTTGTGCAAAAAGCATCCAAAGATATTCGTAAATCCTTAAAGTTTGGTTTGGTTTCATTAAGAAAAGATAAACAGTACTGAAAAAAAGAACCTTTCAAGGATTAACAATTAAATATTGTTAGGAATTAACTAAAGATTTGTTGATGACCCCCAAGCAGCGATATGCTTTGGATTGACAGTGGCATAAGTCAAAATTCCCCAGTTCTACAGCGCTTATAAAGAGGATGATTGTGTTGGACAAATTACCAAAGGCTCATATTATTATTATGTTGCTTTCACATCGCTTGCGCATTCTCAGTCAAGCTTAAGCAATGTGAGCAAATTTCACTATCCACTTGCACTTGCAATCCTTGGAAGTCACCGATACAAACCTCGATTAAAATATTGCGGGACAGATATGAGAACGAAAAGATGATTGCACCTGAGACACATCTTCGAGGCACTTCCAGTAAAAAATAACTTTCCAGTATCTCTACGGAACTTCAACGTTCACCTTCGCCCATCGACATCATTAGGACGATTCTCCTAGTTGTGAGTTCTAATCATTTCCGCCACTAACAATGTGCATACGTGTATATCGTCGCCTAAAGATGCAAACCTCGTACATCCATTTTTGCAAATTGTCCAGGAGAGTGTGGCTTCTAACTTTTATTTAATCGTAAACATCTTCGGCGGATTAGTTGGTAAGCACAGCCTCCACGAAACTACAAAAGATAATGTCTACCGACTAATTGACTTTATAGCCGCTTGTAATACCGTGATAAGTAACACTAGGTTTCCGCGACTAAGGATCCACACAGCAACCTGGCGCTCTCCAGACGGTTGAACCGCCATCCAAATCGACCACGTGCTAATCAATGCGGGGCGCACATCCAACATCTTGAACGTGCACACTTACCGAGGGGCAAACGTCGACTCTCACCATTTTCTTGCTGCAGCTAGATTCAGAGCTCGACTGTCTAACGAGAAGAAGCTGCGAACTGCCCAAATGAAGAAATTCGACGTTGGACGCCTTAGCACATCTGGAGTCGCCAGAGACTACAAAGAGCGCCTGAGTGAGAAACTCCCCACCGTGCATTCACCTACCACAGACGCCAACAACCAGTGGTCTCAGTATCGCGACATCATCAAGGAGGTAGCAGAAACCATCCTAGGATATCAGCCACCCCAGAGAAAAAGCCCGTGGTATGATGATGTATGCGTATACCGGAAAAAGGTGACAGAAGATGCAGAGGATAACAAGGGCAGCAAGGGATGAGTACCGAGCCAGGAGAAGGGAGGAGAAGAAGATCCTGCGTAGAAAGAAATGAGAGCACGCAGTCTGCCAGATCAAAAAGATCGAAGAGTCCCGCGAGCGAAACAATATCCGGAAGTTCTATAAGAAAGCCAAGCAATTGGCTTTAAGACCGGAACACAGGCTCTTCGTAACAGCGATGGAAACCTAGTCACCGACTAAGTAGCACTTCCAGCAGCTGCTAAACAGACGAAATATAGAGAGAGTGATGGGGCAAGAAGAGAACCCACGTCCAGTCAATGAAGAACCAGTCCTCCGCCCAGTATAGAAGAGGTTGGCTGAGCTATAAAAAAGCTAAAGAACAACAAGGTCGCCGGCTCTGATGGTCTACTTGCAGAGCTTTTCAAATACGGAGGTGTTGTTATGGTAGGGCGCATGCACCAAATCATCAACCAAGTTTGGCTGGAGGAAAGAATGCCCGATGACGTGACCATCAGCTCCATATGTGCCATCTATAAGAAAAGCAACCCTGTCGGGATGGATATTGCTAATAAATATCCAACTCGTTTTGCTTATAACTGCACACCAAGTCTTCTCGATCTTGCTATTGTTTCTGACCCATCACGTGTTCTCCTTATTGATCAGATGTCATTGGATCTTGTCTCTGATCACGATCTCCTCTTTTGTACCTATGATATTCATTTTAATCAACGTCCTGTTCCTTTGTCTTTCTCGTTTAAAGATTTTCGTTCTATAAACCTGTTGAAAGCTAAAGAATCTGTTTGGTTTTAGTGACAGAGCCCTTAAACTTGTTGATAGCTTCCTCTTGGTGTTCCTCAGGGATCGATTTTAGGGCCGATTTTGTTTTGTCTATTCCTGCCGTCTGTATGTAAACATGCAGCTCTGCATCTCTATGCTGATGACGTTCAGCTTCATTTGGCTCTACCAATTAATGTTGTAAATGAACTTGCTTCTATGATCAATGAAGATCTTATACTAATGCACTGTTAGTCCCAGGTTAATGGTCTCTCACTGAACCCAGCTAAGTCGCAATTTGTAATAAATCCTTTGACGTCAACATGTTACCGGATTTATTTCTAACTAACAGTAAACTTAAATCCGCTGAGAGTGTCAGTAGTCTGGGTTACGTACTCAATCGTAATTTATTCGGGTATAATCACACTAACTTGGTGATTGTGCGAATCTAAAGGTGTCTTCGTAAATTTTGGCTAAGCGCTAGCTTCACCCCCACTGAGACGCGGCGGAGGCTAATAAAGGGTGATTTTTTAGCTGGTTTGGTTTTGGCAACACTGGTTTTGACAGCTGACGTGTGTTTAGTACCTTGTGTCACTGTCAAACAGCTTCAGTTTGGTTTGCAATTTAACCATGGATCGTCTTACAAATGAACAACGCTTGCAAATTATTGAATTTTACTATCAAAATTCGTGCTCGGTTCGAAATGTTCATCGCGCGCTGCTTCCATTTTATGATCGGCATTCTCGACCTTCTGAGCAGTCTATTCGGAAGATTGTGACCAAATTTCGCACCAAATTTACTTTGTTGGACATTAAACCACCAACACGTTTACGTACTGTGCGTATTGAAGAAAATATTGCGGCCGTATCAGCTAGTGTGACAGAAGACCGCGAAATGTCGATTCGGCGTCGTTCCCAGCAGTTAGGCCTTTGTTACAGCACTACGTGGAAAATTTTGCGGAAGGATTTGGGCGTAAAGCCTTTTAAGATACAGCTGGTGCAAGAACTATAGCCAGCCGACCTACCACAACGCCGAATTTTTGGTGAATGGGCTCTTGGAAAGCTGGCCGAGGATCCGCTTTTTTATCGAAAAATTGTGTTCAGCGATGAGGCTCATTTTTGGTTGAATGGGTACGTAAATAAGCAAAATTGCCGCATTTGGAGTGAAGATCAGCCAGAAGCATTGCAACAGCTACCAATGCATCCCGAAAAAGCCACTGTTTGGTGCGGTTTATGGGCCGGCGGCATTATTGGGCCATATTTCTTCAAAGATGATGCGAATCGCAGCGTTACTGTCAATGGTGAACGCTACCGAGCGATGATAACAAACTTTTTTTTGCCCGAAATGGAAGTTCTTGACTTGCATGATATGTGGTTTCAACAAGACGGTGCCACATGCCACACAGTACGCGAAACAATGGCGCAATTGCGAGGCGAGTTTGGTGAACAGTTAATTTCACGTTTCGGGCCGGTCAATTGGCCGCCTAGATCGTGCGATTTGACACCATTAGATTATTTTTTGTGGGGGTATGCCAAGGCTAATGTGTATAGGGACAAGCCCGCTTCGATTGACGCACTGGAAGCCAACATCCATGCATTCATTCGTGAGATACCGGCCGATATGTGTGAAAGAGTATGCCAAAATTGGACTCAGCGGATGGGCTACCTGAGACGCAGCCGCGGTCAACATTTGCATGAAATTATCTTTAAACATTAAATTGCAAGGTTCAAACTATCGATTCAAATAAATATTTCATTGGTGCTACCAATTATAACGTACGCTGAAGTAGTCTATTGCTCCCTTGACTCCTTATCTCAGCGAAAGTTACAAATATCTTTTAACGACGATATATATGGCATTCGTAGATACGATCATATCTCTCAATATTCCAGAAGCCTCCTTGGTTGCTCACTCCAACAATACATCAATGCCAGAAACTGTATATTCTTACATAAAATTATAACAGTTCAATACCTACCTTCTATTTCTATTTAACAAACTTAATTTTTCTCGCTCTGAAAGGACCTTTAACATTAACTTACCTCACTATCGCTATTTGAATTCTCGTTTGTTTTTTGTTCATGCTGTCAAGTTGTGGAACTCTCTTCCTTTTACAACCAAAACCTTCTGTAGCAGTACTAGATTTAAAAGTGCAGTTCTTAACCACTTCTCCTGAATTTGAGCACCTCATTAAGTACCTATCTATTTACCCTTTATTCGCTCTTTTATGCCTATTATTTATCCTCCTTTTTAAATTTATTGTTTTATTAGTTTTATGGTTAATTTTTAAATTTTTCAACTAATTGTAAAGTACTAAGTACTGCAAAAGATAAAATTCTTACTGTACAAACCTATAGTTAAAATAAATTGAAATTTAAAATTTAAATCTCTTGCAATAACTATCGAGGCACAGCCTTGCTAAACGTCGATTATAAGATCTTATCCAACGTACTGTGTCAACGTCTCAAACCTTTCTGCAACACACTAATCGGCACGTACCAGTGTGGCTTCCGGCCCGGCAGATCAACTGTAGACCAAATCTTCACACTAAGGCAAATAATGGGAAAGACCAACGAGTTTCAAGTCGAGACACATGACCTCTTTGTCGACTTTAAAGCCGCATATGACAGCATTCATCGTCAGGAGCTTTTTGTGGCGATGGCCGAATTCGGGATCCCGTCAAAATTGATCCAGATATGTCGCGTGACACGAGATAACACGCGATGCAATGTGCAGTTTGGCAGCAGCTCATCTGAACTCTTTCAAACATGAACCGGGTTTCGGCAAGGTGATGCGCTGTCGTGTGATAGCAGATAGTGCGCAGGGCAAGGCGCTATTTTTAACAGATCAGTCCAACTGCTGAGGTATGCGGACGATATAGATATCATCGGTCGATCCCGATGAAGAACAGGCGAAACTAGTTGGCCTTGAAGTGAATGAGGACTAAATATATGCTATCAACAAACAAACAATCTTCTGTCCGCCGACTAGGACAAAATGTTCCTGTTGTTAGCAGCAACTTCGAAGTTGTTAAGGAGTTTATCTATCTCGGTGTGAAAATCAACTCCACGATAGACAACTTAGTGGAGATCCGTCGAAGAATTACCATAGGAAACCGCTGCTACTTCGGTTTGGCAAAACAAATGGCTTCAAAACTCCTAACTCGAAGGACAAAGTGCATGCTCTACAGAACCCTTATCCTGCTTGTTCTGCTATATGGCGCCGAGTGCTAGACGATAAACAGGAAAGGAGAGTTAATACTGCGATCCTGTGTGCAAGGAGGGCGAATGGAGGAGAAGATACAACCGCGAACTCAATGAGCTGTGCCAAGATGTGGATGTAAGCCAAAAAGCCAAGAAACGTTAACTACATTGGCTCGGCCACCTCGAGCGAATGGACAACAACGCTCCATCTAAAGGATCTTCGAATCCCAGCTCCCAGGTTCGAGACAACAAGGAAGACCGAACCTCCTTTTTAAAGACCAAGCCATCGCGGATGCCAGACAACTGGAAGCAGCGTACCCGGGATCGCAGAGGATGGAAGGCTGCCATGTCTCAGGGACTCTTTACGGGTCGTTAGCCCGTTGAGTAAGTAAGTTAATTGAGACTGTTTAGCCAATATGTAACAGACCTTGACATAGAGCATTTATTAGTCTCGTTGCAAAAAAAAACCTATGCGACTGAAACGACAATGAACATCCCTAGAAATCCTCGATCTTCAAAGTCAAAATTAAAAATGTACTTAGGACACCCGGAGGCAAAAAATAAAACAAAAGAAAGTCTTCTGATTTAGCTGAAATATTTTTTTTTATTGCACATACGTCCAGGATCATTGGCAACGTTCTTCTATTGTTTTCCCGTTTTCTCAAAGCGATTGGCCGCATTTATAATCCTATCATACAGCATTGACTTTACTTCCGCCGCAAATAGAAAGTCCAAATGATTCCACTTAGGTTTAGGTACATGGAAATTTGCCACCAAATTCGGCAATGAGCTTTGCAATTTCTTAACATCTTTAATAGCTGCAAAAAAGTCGTTGTCACTGTAGTAGAGACGAACTGGAGCAACAACATTCTCTATCTCATAGGTCGGTGGCGACCACGCGCCATACTTCAAAAGATTCGTAATTCTTCCATAGTCGTATTGTCTAAAGTATCCCGACTGACGTTCCTGCAGATAGTGAATCAATTGTTTGGATGCTGATCCCGCTGGATGAGTTTCACAAACTTCCGGCAAGAGCGTCTGAGAAAAAAGAAAAAAAAACTAACTACAGCTGCTGACATTTAATGGATACTTACATAATTGAGATGTGGAGAGTCCCACCCAGCCATCAGGAAGAGCACATTAGCACAGACCGGCTGAAAGATAGACTTATCCCGACATGTACTAGCCCCGAGCATGCCAATGAATTTGTTACTCGGGAAGAATTCAGTGTTCCTCATAAGCGCGCTCAGTAGAGACGGATTCCCAAGGAATGGACCCAAAACCTTGGCCATTGGACTTTGCATATTCTCCAAGTAGACAACTGGTGCCAGCATGTGTGCAGTCTTGATTTTGGCATTGTAACTGGGAATGGTTGACATGAGAACAAAGAAGACGGTGGTGCCCTGCGAGTGGCCAACGTAATGAATAGATTTCTCGTTGGTCTTCTCGAGCACGTAGTCTATCATAGCTGGCATATCTCTGAGGGCGATCTCGTTCCAACTAAAGTCCCAGAAGCTCGGCAAAAGCCACGATGTCTTTGCGTTACGCTTGGAGTAGGTATTTCCACGAGCGTTACCCATCCACACGTCGTACCCGGCATCAGCGAGGAGATAGGCGAGTGCATTATCTGGTCCATTTAAAATCCAACAGTCCGAAGAGCTCAGCAGTCCATGTTGGAGGAATACCACTGGCCGGCGTGTGTTTTTATTATTCCTCTTTGGTGAGTATGGAATGCGGAACATGGTCAGAATGTAACCGTCCGACGTCTGCACTGTATGCGTCTCGACCGGGTAGTTGTAGTTGGCTATCCGTTGGTCCTTTATTATTTAAATTATTACTTAAAGTTTTCTTAAAGGGATTTGTGGTGGCACACTTACGGTGGTCATTACGACACCTCGCTTGCTGCGAGATAAAGTTTGGTTAGCCGAAGCTACGCCTACGGTTGCCACTATTGCAACAAGTGTTAGAAGTAGTTTCATGGTCAAAGATTGATATCTGTTCTAAAACTAATTGAGTTAATCGCGAATAAAAGCTTTTATAGCGTGCACTTTTTCTAACTGGACAATGTTTATTTTTAGTGAATACTTTTTATGGTGCAGCACTTCAGTACAGATGTGAGTCGATTAAATTGTAGTGCTAAGTCTGGTTTTGCTATTATATTAATTAAAACTAACAATGATTGTTGTTTCAGGTTTGCTAACAGACCTGAAGTTTTTGCATTTTTTTTTTGTGAATGTTAAATACTATAAAACAATAACTCTGTTAATGAAGGCTTAGATACGGTAGGACTGGGGTAGTACCTATCGTTCGTTGCAATGTGACCTGAATTGTTCGTAATGGTTAGCTATGTACTTTAAAATCTAAATAATCTCATGTAAATAAATAACACATTCGCGCTCACTTTTAAACGTACGAAGTCGCTCAGAAACACATTTTTTAGCTTTCGTATCATTAGTATACTAAAGAGAAAGTTATTGCGATCGTGCGGAAATTTCGAACTCAGGCTGAGTATGCGTGCACGTAGAAAAGTATAAAAAAGTGAGTCAATTAGCCCAATGCCGTCCTTCGGTCTGTCTGTCCGAGCGCGGTTCAAAGAATTTGCTTCAAAGTTCGTATATAAGGTTTTTGGGGTTACATCTAGCGGCGTTTTTTTGATATTATCAAATCGTACGATGTGGAACGGAACTTTTAAAAAAGATACAAAGATAAGTGCAACAAATCTGCAGAATTCTTTACCATCAAGTCTTTCAATTGATTCTTCTCTTCCAACACTCAATTACAACCATCTAATTACAAAACATATTTTCTTCGATGCTCGAGATGCACCAAACTGAAACTTAGAAAATGCTTTGATCCTTTCCATAATACTTAAAATAAAGTACACGACTGCGTCATACGAAAATTTCTCGCTACATGATGTGCATTTTTAAACTGCTCCAAAAAGAATGGTAACCAAATATATCTGTGACCACAAACCATAACCGCTAAACTCGAGTTAGGACGATTTTGAGTTATTGATGCCAACGTGTTAAGCATGCTTTAGTGTACTAGTAAAAATTTTTTCATATTTTTATTATTCTTATTAAGGACGTTATCCACTAAAAACCTATCAGCCTAAGTCACTCTTACTTCAGCTTAATTTTTCCATAACAGCCTAACTCGAGTAAATTTAAGAATTTTTTAACGTTAATTTTCTAACTTGAGTTTGGCTGCTCTTCATTTTCTATTTTTAAAATTTTTAGTTTGGAATAACATCCTAATTGAGAAGAATATCAAAATCTAAATTTATTTCAAAAAAGCAAAGTTAAGTTTATCAAAATTAATTTTTTTAATTTTCCTAACTCGACTTAAGCTGTTATTCCAAAATTACGTTTTATTTGACGGCCATCCAAAGTCGAGTTAGGTCGTTGTTCCAAATTTGAAAAATTAAATCCGAACTACTTATTTGCAGTTAGGCTTTTATTCCGAATGTATATAATGAAATTTGACTGCCAAAGTCGACTTAGGCTGTTATTCTTAAATTAATTGCAGAAAAAATATTGGAAAAGCTGGCTCATAACTTCAGTTTGGCCGTTGTGTGTAGTTGCAAGTGAAATAAAGTGCAATGAAGTTAAAGTGATAAAAATGTCGTCTCGTGCTGAACAAATATTAAAATTGGCTAAAATCTTAACAGAACGCGCAAAAGCCAAAGGTTTGTTAATATTATTATTTTATATTCGTTTTTATAACAATAAAGAAATCCAAAGCAAAAAATATATTGAAAGCTCACAAATTAACATAATACATATAAGATATACATTTTTTTTTTTAACAATTGAAATTTCTGTGCCTTAAATAAATGTATTACTCTAAAATTATCGTTATACATATAGGTACATATCTAAGGCTCTAGTGAAATGTCATGTTTCAAAATAATGGCGGTGCTTCTACGACAATGCTTCTGTTTCAGTTTTCAGATTCTTTTACAAATTTCTGGTTTAGCCTAATTTCATATTTCAAATAACTTAATTTCATAAAATATATTTTTTGCCTTTAAAAGGAAGGAGTTATTGCGTTTCCATTATAGATAAATTCTACTGGAAATAAAATAAATGTTTAATTTATTAATTTTACAAAAAAAAAAAAAAAAAAAAACATTTAAACCTCAATTTTTACGTTATTCTAGAAAATGTCAGGGGTTATGAAACAGAACCGACTCAAAATGAAAACATTGATACCTGTAAGAAATTTCTTTTAAGTATTTGGCAATGCTGTTTCTAATTAAAACTTAACTTATATTAAGCTAACATCAACAATGGAGAAAAAAACTGAGTGAGACTGTCATCCATATGATATATTGCCAAATAATTATGAGCCTAGTGTACGAAATGAGACCCAAACAAGTTACTCTGATCCCGAATTTCTTAAAAGTAATGTTGATTTTTAATCTTTTACGTATGTAAACCAAATCTCAACATAATATTTTAACGTTTTAGGAATTTTGGAGCCAGAAGAATTTCTATGAACAGCCTGAATGGGAAAACTCTGACGATTCTGTTAAAGATCCGGATTTCAATGTATCTTTGAGCAGTGATAATGATAGTCAGACTTCGTTAAATGTTTCTCTTGAAAATGAGGAAATTAATCGACTAGGAACTCAAATAGAGAACGCACTGGTCACACAAAAAAAAAAAAAATAAGTTACATCGGTCTAAGTTACGAAATAATGGAAAGTCCTATGATACGATATCTGGCAAAAAGATTAACCCAAGAAAATGTACACCGTTTGGCATGTGCAGAAACAAATGCAAAGAAAAAATTGGATTTGATAAAATTCAGTCACTTTTTGAGCACTATTGGTCCCTAGGGTCTTATGATAGACGAATTTTGTATATCGGGTCTCTAATAAGAGGGGAAAGTAAGAAATGTGATACCCTGGTTAATTCTAATGAGCGAAAACGAAAAAGAGAAAATACTACGAAGTATTATTCAGTCATTCAGAGATCATCGAGGTGAACACACTCCTATTAATAAAACCTGCTCAAAAAAAGAAGAAGAGGTTAAACTACATATTTTAGAATTCCCTGCCTACGAAAGCCATTACAGCCGACGCGATACATCAAAAAAATATTTACATGCTAGCCTTAGTCTGTCTTCTATGCACGCTTTGTATAAAGAAAAATTCTAAAATCCACTAAGCCTTTCAAAATACTCGTAAATATTTAAGACTATGGGTATTAAATTTAAGGCCCCAAAAGTGGATACATGTAGTACTTGTGATGGATTTGTCCTTAAAATTAAAGTATCACTAAGTGAAGAAGAAAAGACTGTTTTCATGGATAAGAAATCAATGCATTTAGACAAGGCGGAAATGGCTTATGCAGCTAAGAGAGATGACAAAATTGAAGCCATGTCTTCCAGAGATATGCTTACTAACCCCGTTCTTAAGAAACTCGATTAGTTTCTATAAAAGGCAACTATGGACCTTTAATTTAACCGTCCACGATCTAGAAACTAATAAAGCTCAATGTTTTATGTGGCATGAGGCTAGGCTCGTCGGGGTGGAAACGAAATATCGTCCTGTCTGTATATATGTATAAACTTCTAAACACGATATCTGCAGATACAAATCGAATTACTTTTTATAGCGATTCGTGCACTGGCCAGAACAAGAATTCATTTGTCGCTGCCATGTTTCTAGCTAAGGTATTCAACACTCAAAATCTGGACTACATTGACACATGGAATGTGACAGTGACCATGCATTAATTGAAAGGAAAAAAAAAAACAAATGTGGAAATCCAAGTGCCGAGAGACTGGTACCAATTCGTTAACACGGTGGGCCATAACATTGAAGTTGTAGAAATGAAATCGGATGATATTCTTAATTTTTCTGACCTGTCCAAACAAAAATTTAATTGGAAACGTTTTAATGAAGACGGTGAAAGGTTCACGTGGTTACGGTGTTCCATGGCTACGCTACACAAAATATCTTAATAAGGTATTTTACAAAACGTCTTTGGATAGTACTGCTCCTTTTAAGATCATTAAGATAGGAAAAAGAAGCGTTTCCTCTATTCCCGAATACGAAATTAAAAAAATTTATGAAGTTCCGTGTATCTCGCAGGAAAAGAAAAGAGATTTAGTTTTCCTGAAGCAGTTCATAAGCCCCGAGTTCCATACTTTCTACGACAACCTTCGCACCAATATGGATAAACTGAATACTCACCCTGATTTGACAGAAACGGATAACGAAGAAGATGTTTAGATCTTGCTGAAGCTCAGAGTAAAAGCGAATGTGATTTTAATTTTATACATTAAACTTCCGAATTTGTATTAACATATTAATTTCTTTTCTATTCCAATTAAAATGGTTTCTATGTTCTAAACTTTGATATGCTGCGTTTGCCTATCTATTATTTTTAATTCTCTAGCTGAACTGAATAACCTTAGATTCATACATTTTTATTGCATTTGGAAGAATAATTAACCAAGACCTTGATTATTTTTAGTAGATGAAATCAAAAAAAATATCGCTCAGGACAGGATCACCGGTGAACTTGGAATGAAACGACACAATTCAATTCCGTTATAGTGCATAAGTATTTACATAGTATTTTTAAAATTAACATTTTACCATTCATCTAGATCATTTTTTTGTTAAACATGGCAGTTATTAAAATGGTAGATAACAACCTAAGTCAAAACGTATTTCAAGAAAAAAAAATTCGGTTAGGAATAACGACCTAACTCAACATAGGAGTCATATTTTTAAAATTATATACAGGGCAAAACAACCTAAGTTAAGTTAGTATATTTGTGTTTCATTTTAATAGAAAGGAATAACCGCCTATGTTGACTTAGGTTTTTGAAATTTATAAAATTGAATAAGGCATAATAGCTTAAGTGTTCTTTTTGTAAATAACTATTGAATAGGCAATTTTGAGACATAATGTTGAAATCCAGTTTACGAAGGCTTATAATACCTTTAATTTTGTGAAACAATTATACTAAAAAAATAATTTTCTGATTGGTAGCATTAAATTTAATCTTAAAACTGCTCTCCTGAAAAGTACAAAAAACCGACTTAGGCGGTTATGGCTTGTGACCACGGATATATTAACTCCCAAATTTATTTAAATCATTTTTTAGGGTTTGAAAATTGTGATTTCCCCTAAAACGGCAAGTGTAGCAATTTCGCACATTGGACACATTTAAAACATTTTATTGATTTAATTTAAATTTAAGAAAATCGTTATCTGAAAAAAACATTAAAAAAAGATTTGTTCAGATTACTTCAGCTTAACATAATAAAAAAAACATAAGGAAAGGCTACAGTCCGCTTGGGGCGAACAGTATACCCTACCCATATCCCTTTATGCCCCAAAGAAAAAAAACGCATTAAGAAGATGATCGAAAGCATTTTATTTCATTCTATTAAATTTGAAAAAAAAAAAAATATATATTTTGTGAATAAATGCCCCCGAAAAGAGGGCGTGGCCAGAAACTTTGTATGGGTGATATATTGGAAAAATAATTGGCTAAATATCTTGTTAAACATTTTTTTTCAGTTTCTGTGAAAAATTCCCCCAAAAAGTAGGCGTGGCAAAAAATATATATTTGGCTAACTCATAAAGGCGGGCAGTGGCTACATATCTTGTGAAGGTTGTAACTCTCTATCTCTCTAACTATAGCTTTCTTGTGGGCGTATTCAAAAAATTTGTACACCTAACCATTATGGAGCCCTAGGGAATACATGTCCAAACATGTTCCTAGCCTAAAAATTGCGCACGGACGGACGGTTGGACGGACATTGCTAAATAGTCTTAGGATTTGGTCCTGATCATATATATATATACTTTTATGGGTCTACGACGAATATTAAGGGTGTTACAAACTGCGTGTCAAAATTAATAAATATCGTTAGGGAAGGGTATAAATAGTAAAATTCCCTTTATTAGTTTTTGAGATATTGGCGGTTTTATAAATTACCGTTATTATGAATTTATAATTTTGAGTATCAAAATCATGATGATTTGCAAATGTGCGTGCCATCGTTGCAAAATAGGTCGCTGGTTTGACATTTGGAATCTGTCTCCGGTTCTGACACAATTTCCGATATGCAGTCGCTGCCTACAAACTTGTTATATTCCTAAATGATTCTACTACATTTCGCATAAGGAATATATCATTTCCTTAAAAAAGAAAAGATCTCCATGAACACACATTTTTGGGCAAAATTCAATAATTTTTTCTTAACATTCGTCTTCTCTTAAATTTTCACATTCATCAATAGCTGGTCAACATAATTGAAAAAGTTTCCGTTTTTTTAATTTTAATTTTCCATTAAAGCTCGAGCATAATTTTAATCCGAAAACCTATTTTGTAATAAATTTTATAAACACAAAATTGCTTCGAAACATCCTAAAAAATCAAAATTCATTGAAAATAGACGAAAAAAATAACTTCAAACAGCTTTATTTTTTAATTTTGTGACCCATTGCTTTCGAAAATATTCAAGAAATCCTTTAAGACTTGAAAAGCCTGTTGTTTTACTTAAGGTGTAGCTACAGTCCGGGGTGGACCTGGCCCTCAACCAACAAGCGTCTTCAGCCAGCACGATCTTTGGCCAGCTGTCTCCATTTTCGCGCGCTATGTTGGCTACGATCCCCTTCCACTTGCGTGCGCCACCTGATTCGCGGTCTTCCTACTACTCTACTGCGCCGTCCCTCAGGTGTGGATTCGAAGATCTTCCGGGGCCGGAGCATTCACGTCATTTGCTCTACATGACCCAGCCACCTCAGTCGTTGGACCTTCACTCTTCTGGCTAAGTCGATGTCGCTATACAGTTTGTTGTTGTATCTCCTCCTCCATTCACCGTCAATACAGACGGGACCAAAAATTACTGGAGGAATTTTCCTCTCGAAACAACCTTATCCGCTTTTGATAGAGTACATGCCTCTGCACCATAGAGAAGGAAGGGCTTTGCTACTCAATTGCTTTCTTAGCCCAAAGAAACAGCGATTGGCAACAGTTATTTTTCTTTTAATCTCAGCGTCTGAGTTCATTGCGGAACCTAGATAGATAAAGTTCTTGACTAGACGTCGGTGTTGGGTTCCTTTCTAGATGCCAGCATATACTTTGTCTTGCCCTCATTGACCGTCAAACCCATCATCGCCGCCTCCGTCTCAATACTAACGAACGCGCCAGTGACATCCCTCTGCGTTCTGCCAATCACGCCAATGGCGTCGAGCATTCTCCATTACCATCCTGCACAAACGGAAGAGTTTGGCGGGGTTATCAAAACTAGACATTGCTCCGTGTAGCTTGTCTCTATAAATGCCGTCATAGGCGGCCTTAAAATCGATGAAAAGGTGGTGGGTAAGATGGTGGGACGATTTGCCATGAAGATTTGGCCTGAAGCCACATCGATAGGTACCAATCAGGTTGTTGACGAAAGGCTTCAGGCGTTCACACAGCACGGCAGATAAGATCTTGTGCGATGTTAAGAAGACTAATACCTTTGTAGTCGACGCAGTTCTGAGTGTCTCCTTTCTTAAGGATCGTGCGAACAAGGCTGAGGTTCCATTCATCGGGCATACTTTCCTGCGTTCATATTTTACAGATGAGTTGGTGCATGCTCCTAACAAAGTTATCGCTTTCCGCTTTGAATAGCTCGGCCATAAGGCCATCTGCTCCAGTGGCTCTGTTGGACTTAAGCTTAGATATGGCTATCTAAACTTCGTTCAGGTCGGGTGGATGGAATTGTTGGTCTTCATCGTCCAGGTTGAATGGTGCATTCTGCCTGACAGCGGGATATAATTCGGCATCGCCGTTAAACGATCTGCAGAAGTAGTAGTGTAGCCTTGGCAAGTTCTTTTTACCCTTCGGGAAAACTTTCGTGGTCCTTTTAGACAAAAGAACAACTAAGTTAAAAAAAAATGTCCTCCAAAATATATCTTAAAACTTGAAAATTTTTAGCTTAAGATCATTTTTATTTCATTTCGATACAGCTCTTTAGAAAAAATTCATAAAAATACTTTAAAAATGGACTGCTTCTTAAATTGTTTTGATTTAAATTCTGAGGACATTTGAGCACACAAATAACAGTACAGAAATTTAATCTGCGCCCCCAAAAAATAGCACATTAGTCCTCGATGGAAGTTCTACAGTCACATCACCGCCATTGCTTCAAATTGATGTGTTCTTGAATTGCTCTACCGTGAAGTGTGCCCAACTAACTAAATTTAAATTTACGTACCAATGGGGAGCTATGACTGGTGCATCAATGTCACCCGTATCCCCCTAGTGTGTTTGTGTGTAAATGCATTCAGAGTATATTACCTTCATCGGAATTTTTTTTTAGAGTAAGAATACCAAAAAAACACAAAACATATACCCAAAAGATTTTCAAATGTGAGCCACCTGGTAAAATTAGATTTACATGGTAGATAGGGACCGAACATGTACAGGTACTCCTTTCAAAGTACATCTGGGGGTACTCTAGGGTATTCGACAGAATGTAGACAGAATGACATTTTTGTAATAAATCGAGCGGAACAACTCTTTTTTACTGGTTCAGCCACTAAATGTTGATTAGTTCGCTGGAAATATTCCGTTGGGAATAGCTATGCATTATGTTAATAAGCAAATAAATATGGGACGCATACAGTGTTGCTCTTTTTTGAGGCGTTTTGGCATCATACAACGTTCTACCTAGTGTTCGGTACTAACGGGTGATCCAAGTAGAGATACTTTTTTCAATAGCCTTTTTTGACAGATCACGTGTGAGTCGTGTCATGCTGTCATGTTATTTTTGTTTAGTATTGTTTGGCATTTTATAATGGAAAGACTTACGCGTGAACAACGTTTACAAATTGTTCAACTTTATTATGAAAATTCACGTTCAGTGAGGAATGTGTTTCGTGCACTTCGCTCAACTTATGGTCAACATAATCGGCCTACTGAGCGTACTATTTGCAACACCATCACCCATTTTGAGACCCAGCATTCATTATTGGATAATATTCGACCGAATAGACCACGTCCAGCACGCTGTGAAGAAAATATAGCGGCCGTAGCGGAGAGTGTACACGAAGACCGTAGAGAGTCGATTCGGCGCCGTTCGCAGCAACTCGGACTGACGTATGGAACGACTTGGCGCATTTGACGTCAAGATCTTAAATTGAAAGCGTACAAAATACAGCTTGTGCAACAACTGAAGCCGCTCGACCTTCCCAAGCGACATCGCTTCGCTCTATGGGCTCTTGAAAAGTTCCAAGAAGATCCGACGTTTTCGAGGCAAATTTTATTTAGCGATGAGGCCCATTTCTGGCTCAATGGGTATGTAAACAAACAAAATTGCCGCATTTGGGACGAAGAGCAACTTGAAGAGATTGAAGAACTGCCACTTCATCCAGAAAAAACAACGGTTTGGTGTGGTTTGTGGGCCAGTGGAATCATCGGTCCATATTTCTTTAAAAATCATGCCGCTGCGAATGTAACCGTCAATGGCGACCGTTATCGTGCCATGATAACCGACTATTTGATGCCTGAAATTGAAGCTCGTGATCTCGGCGACATTTGGTTTCAGCAAGACGGCGCCACTTCCCACACATCGCATCAATCAATGGACTTATTGAGAGAACAGAGATTGGCCACCAAGATCGTGTGATATCACACCGTTAGACTTTTTCCTGTGGGGATATGTAAAGTCAAAAGCTTATGCCGACAAACCCGCTTCGATTCCGGCCTTGGTGGAAAACATCACGCGTGTCATTCGCCAGTTACCAGTCGAAATGCTCGAACGAGTGATCGAAAATTGGACTCAACGGATGGACCATCTGCGACGTAGCAACGGCCAACATTTGATAGACACAATCTTCAAAAAATAAATGCCAAAGAAAGAATGTTCTTTCAAATGATAATAAACATTCTCCATTAAATTTGAATTTTCTGTGTTTTTTTTCTTTAAAAAAGTAGGGAACCTCGAAATGGATCACCCTATAAATTATTGAAATAGTCAGTTAACTAATCACGCGTTTTTATTTTACCTACAATTTTAGTAATTTTAAGGAATATTTCATTAATTCACTGCTCAAATATTTATCGCACCTTTTATTTAAAATTTATTTAATTTTAATTACTTTACTCGAAATTCAGCAAATCAAGCAACAAAATAATTTAATTTATTTAATTATTAATTTAAAACTGCTAAATTAGTTTAACTACCGGCAAACAAATTATGAAAATCCTTATTTTATATTTAACTTGAGTAGTTGCCAAAATGTTTACGAAACTGCTTAAAAATGTTTACCCAAAAAATATGTTTGTTAGGTAAAACTAAAATAATACATAATAATTCAAAACAATCAACAAAATTTTATTCTTTTGCAAATTTATCATAAATCGTCGCATGTTATTACGATGTTATTGGACACAGCCCAGTTTTGACTTTAAATATGTCAACATGAGATCTTTTCCAAAATGGATTCTAAGGTGCAGAGCAGAACAAATTTGTGAAAAATGTCAGTTTAAAGGTAGAACTGAAAAATATGTCTGTATTTTTCTGTTCTACTTTTGTCTTACTGTAACTGTTACTTACTGTTACAACAACCGATTTGCCTTTATCAGAAGATATTTCGACTTGTGCCATTTAATTAATCAACAATAAACTTTTCATTTCGACGACAAAACAATTAATTTGCAATCACAACTAACCTTGACGTTTCTCACAAATCTGTTCTACCTCAAAAGCAAGTGCAAAAATTCTACTCGGAGCAGAGTCCAGGCAGAGTCATTGAACAAAAAGCGAGCGTGAGCTGCCTCAATTTGATTTGCATGTAAAAACATAAACGAACACAGTACTGCGCCTTTTTGAAGCAAATAAAAAACGATACTCATCTGTGCCTTTATGTCTTTGATTCTCATTCTCATTTCTAAATCATGTCATGAGGCGTTTCTCAAATTTGCTTTGCTTTGTTTTCTCTCCAAATGTCATTTTAAAATGAGTTTAACTTGGAGAAGATGGGATGGTTTAATGGTTCCTCTAAGGTCTTCAAATAAGTTCGATCGAGTTAAGAGTTGTAAAGTATCTTAAGAGATTACATCGAATAATTCAATTTCAATTTTAAATCCATTTTTTATTTTCTTTCAATAACAAGCTTACAAAATGTCACTGTTGGTAGCAGCAACTTCGAGGTAGTTAAGGAGTTCATCTACCTCGGGGTAAACATCAACTCCACAAATGACAACTTAGTGGAGATCCGTCAAAGGATTACCCTAGGAAACCTTAGGAAACTTCGGTTTGGCAAAACAAATGGGTTAAAAACTCCTAACTCGAAGGACAAAGTGCATGCTCTACAGAACTATACGGCGCCGAGTGCTGGACGATAAGCAGGAAATTATAGATAATACTGGGATCCTTCGAACGAAAAATCCTTTCGAGGAGGGTGAATGGAGGGGAAGATACAACCGCGAGCTCTATGATATGGATGTAGTCCGAAAAGCCAAAACTCGTCGACTAAATTGGCTCGGCCACATCGAGCGAATGGACAACAACACTCCAGCCAAGAGGATCTTCGAATCCCAGCCCCCAGGTTCGAGACGACAAGGAAGAACGAATATATTACAAGAAAATGTATTTTAAATCGAATATCTATGTCCAAAATGTCCAAGGTAGAAATGTGAACGTGAATTCATGGGTATTTATCCCAACTCAGGACATATGTACGTTGTGTGTGTGACAAAATTTGAGGTTGTATAAATATCGTTTTGTTTGTTGAGGTATTGGCGCATTTTGTCGCGCTGTATGCCAAATTTGTATTGCCTCATGTAACCCGACACTAGTATCAGTTTGAGTAGAACAGTTTCTAATTTTTAATAATAATATTTAAGATATGGAATTTGCTCCCCAGGAAATGCATACATATGTAAAAGTCTGCAAACACAATACGAGTTTTAACAAAATTCAAACTTAACAATTGACTGTGGTATGAAATGAACTTACTTACTTACTTAGGTGGCGCTACAGTCCGGGGTGGACCTGGGCCTCAACCAATACGCCTCTCCAGTTAGCACGATCTTTGGCTAACTGCCTCCAGTTGCGCACTCCAAGTTGGTTGAGGTCCCCTTCCACTTGCGCGCGCCACCTTAGGCGAGGTCTTCCTCTACTGCGTTGTCCCTCCGGGTTGGATTCGAAGACTCTTCGGGCCGGAGCGTTGGTGTCCATTCGCTCTACATGTCCCAGCCATCTTAGACGACTAATCCGTATTTTTCTGACTAGGTCGATGTCGCTGTACAGCTCGTAGAGTTCGCTGTTAAATCTCCTCCTCCAAAACCCGTCAACGCAAACGGGACCGTAAATCACTCGAAGAATTTTGCGTTCGAAACGACCAAGGAGATCTTCATCCGCCTTTGATAACGTCCATGCTTCTGCGCCATACAGCAGGACTGGGATGATGAGGGTCTTATATAGAGTCTCCTTGGTGTTTCTCGACAAGGCCTTACTAATCAATTGCCTCCTTAGGCCAAAGTAACATCGGTTGGCAAGTGTAATTCTTCGCTTGATTTCTGACGATATATCATTGTCAGAGTTAATAGCGGAGCCGAGGTAGATAAAGTCCCGAACTACCTCAAAGTTATAGCTGTCTATCGTGACGTTCTGTCCGATTCGTCGATGTTGTGCGTCCCTTCTTGTTGACAGCATATATTTCGTTTTGCCCTCATTCACTTCTAAACCCATTTTTGCCGCCTCTGTACTGATACTTGCAAACGCAACAGTGACAGCTCGCTGTGTTCTGCCAATGATGTCGATGTCGTCGGCGTAAGCAAGTAGTTGCACAGACTTTTGGAAAATTGTGCCCCTGGTGTTGGCTTGTGAGTTTCGCACAATTCTCTCAAGTATGATGTTGAAGAAGTTACATGACAGCGCATCGCCTTGTCTAAATCCTTTTTTGACATCAAAGGTCTCGGTGAGATTGTTTCCGACCTTAATGGAGCAGCGAGAGTTCTCCATCGTCATCCTGCACAATCTAACGAGTTTGGCAGGTATGCCAAAACTAGACATGGCTCTGTATAGCTCGTCTCTATAAATGCTGTCATATGCGGCCTTAAAATCGATAAAAAGATGGTGAGTATCGATCTGGACTTCTTGGGTATTTTCCAGGATCTGCCGAAGTGTGAAAATCTGGTCAGTTGTGGACTTACTGGGCCTAAAACCGCACTGATAGGGTCCAATCAGTTCGTTGACGAATGGTTTCGGCGTTCACACAGCACGGCAGACAGGATCTTGTATGCGATGTTGAGGAGACTTATACCTTTATAGTTGGCGCAGTTAAGAGGGTCTCCTTTCTTGTGGATCGGGCAAACAATGCTGAGGTTCCATTCATCAGGCATACTGAAATGAACTAGATTTTGAATTGATGCAGGAATAACTACCTCCAAAGTCCGATGAATCCAACAAATTGTTTCCGAAACCCTTTCTATTCATCATCTCAAAACCCAACTCCAACGAGAGTTTGGACCGCAAAACAAACTTAATTTAAAGGCGAAATCTCTCGACTAAAATGGGCTTTAATGGAGAATATCCTAGCAACGGCAGTACCCACACATTCTAAATATAACCGCTGTCAAACAACAACAATAGCTCCAGCCGTGTAATATTGAAATTAGCAAAAGCCACTCGCTAAAACTAAACAATGAAATAAATTCAAGCCAAAGATAACTTTCGAAAATGAAATTCCAAACAGATAAACACACACACGCACCCCAGCAGCTGCATGACTTCCACAACTGTTGATTCTTCAATTGCTGGGTAAGAGTGGGTGCGAACAATTCCGGGGTGCTGGTGAGGGTGACACCGCGTTTGCCATTATTATAAAAGTTTCGTAAATATGTTGAAACAACCAGATACGCTCCAGCAGCGCAGCGGTGTGGTATTCAGGAAATATAACAGCAACATGGTAAAAGTAGATTATCATCACCTCTAGGGTATATCTCTACGCAATTTTGTATATCATCGGTCGCCCTTTGCCCACTTTTCAAAATGTGAAAGCTTTTAAAATTAAACAGAGAAAAGTAAACAAAAATACACTTCACAACTACTCGTGCTCGTGCGGGTGTGGGAAATTAGTTTTTGTTGTTGGCTTAAAGTGCGGACCGAACATGACAATAGATAGCTATACCTACCTACATACTTAGTGACGAATAAATTGATGCTAGGTGGTGCTTTATAGACGACTTGTGAGGCCATTTGTAATGGCAAAGGACAGAACAGTTCGTTAGATAAATATCTCAGGCCCTAAGAACTTTTGTTGTATTGGTAAACAACGAATATTTTTAGATAAAGATTTAAAGTTAAATAAACGAGTCAACAGGTTCATCTCTTATTCTGACGATCTGAACCGAAATACGCGAAAGCATTTATTGTCTTTTTAATACGTGCAATGTTCCACAAAAGAGTGTAAAAGTGCCCCAGGGGATTCTTTCTCTCTCTTTTAAGATCTGCGGCATTAAGATAAGTTGGGTGTGTGAAAGCCACAAGCTATAAAAAATGAATCTTCATTCGTTTACTCTAACGATGCACTCACTTTAAAATATAAGTCACCAGTGAATCATTACATTCATCCGTAAGTTGAATTTGTTTATGACACTGATAGAGAAATACTACCTCTTATGGAGGCCAAAAATATGCACAATTCGATTCGATTGTACGATTGAATTACAATGGCAGTCAAATATTATTGATTCATTGCGTTGTTTCGCCCAAGGAAAATTCTTTGGCAGAGAGAGAGATTGGTTGAAATACGTTCCATTTCCAATGTTTAAATTATTCAATATGACAGCTGGAAAACTGTCTGAGGTCACTGGATCTGGATTTGTTGTTAAGCTCTTACAGAACTTCATATATTGGTTAAATTGTGAATTATATACTTTACTAGAGAGCTTTTCTCATGCCAAACATGGCGCCTTCGTTGCGAAAATGCGTTTAAGACGGGGCGCAGCATCCATTAGAGCAACCGCGGCAACGCTCCGGTGCCCCCGGCCTAACATCTCGTATGTATCAGTATTAGGTTGCATGGGTTGACAAGGAAGAACAGTCTTAGGTCCTTGTAAACCCATCATAAACAAGTATCTATCAGTATTAACTTTGTGAAGCCAACTTCACTTCGTTCAGCTCAATCCCATTTTCAGAGTCAACTCGTTTCTACATCAAATTGGAACAGCTTGAGGTCTCGAATATATTGTGATTGATCTGGAAAAATGTCCTGGGCAGGGATATTATTGTGCAACAACTATAAGCGGTTTACAAAGCAAAAATCATTGATGTAACTCCACATGCGCACTCATTCATTGAAACCCTTGATTTTGTTTTAGTTCTTGTTTTGAAGATAAAATCTTGCAAATCGTTAATTTGCCTTTCAAGAAATTATGTATCTACAGTCGGAAAATATCGATTTGCGTTTTGCTATGATCAACCTCCAAAAGCATTGCCAAATATCAAGAAGTTGAGAGAGATGGGTTTCATTCATTACAGGAAGTGGATTTGACAAGAAGTTCATTGACAGAAAATCGCGTTAGACTAAGATTCACTTTGATAAACTGCTCCGGGATTATAGATTTGATGATCCTCAACTGGGTTTCCGTGCAACAATTGTGTTCTTCATGCTTGGCACAGCTAGAGAACAGGTTCATTGGTTGCTTTAAATACCTATGAAGCTTTAGAACCCTCCTTTTTAACAAGCTCCTTAAAAAAATTACTTTTAAAATATTTTTGAAAATTTTTCAGTTGACGTATCGTTTTTCAGCTCATTTGCAGTTTCTCTTAACATTTTTGAGAGATATCAGATTATCCATTAAAATATGTAAAGAAGTGGCTTTACTTTTTTCATAGTTCAGACGTTAAATAAACGAGTCTTCACCGTCTTCACCGCCTTCGAGCTATCCAGGTGTATGAACCGCACTCTTATAATGTTTTTGACTGTTGGTTTTTTCTACATTAAGGGCGTGGCAGTGGGCGTTTAACATTTTTTTTTTTGTACTTAACCATTTCGTAACTCAGTTTCCTAGCTTAAATTCAAAGGCCTAAAAATTACGTACTTTAGGGGTGTTACAAACTCTTTGTCCAAATTAGAATAGCCTTAGGATACGGTATAGTAGTCATAGTTCATATCTAAGCCTGAATTGTTTATCCTTAACATGGTTGTCTATGTCTAGTTCAATTTTATTTAGTGGTAAGCTTTGTAGGGGCCTGTCTACAAAATTACTTTTCAAATTCAACCTTAAAAAAACTTTGTTTGGATTGAATGCAACCCATTCACTAAACATGTCAAACATACCTATCTGGTACAAAAACCACAACAGAATTGCTCAAAAATTATACATCTTCATGTAAACCACTTTGAACTTGACACACGGAAACGGTGCCTGTCGGTCTACTTAAATCCGCCTTCAACAAACAATCACTCCATTCAAGTTTTGATCTCGGCGATGGTGGTACTGTCCATCCAAAATCATTTTTACAGATTCTGTGACTCTTAAGTACATATATATACTAACGTAGCTTACACCTCTAGAAATAACAGCACATATGAATAGTTACCTTCATAATAAAAAGTGTGTATAATTGAAACGTGCAGTGTCACACTTATTTCCCGTGTTCCTCCTTTCATGAGAAATGAATGAAGACTCCACCAACCACCCCACGTATCAACAAGAACCACCATCGGTAGGTACCATTCATTTTATAGCTCGCCAAACCCGAGAGCTAGTCCAAAGCCAATTTCGTATTGCATAAATACGGGTTTTAACAACGGCGTGAGACTGGGTTTATTGAGTCTAACCTCAATAATTGATCGCAAGTAAGCCACAGGCCGAAAATTCTGTCAGCATCCAAACGATCCGACAAACGACAACATGCGCTAAAATTCATCGGACACGCGGTCCACTAGACAATCAATATCCATCTTTGATCTATCACCAGTCCACCCGTCGATTACATTTCGATTATGATCAACCATCCATGCGCTGTAATCCAGTGAAGATAAGATCGAATTGTCATCAAAATCACTGACCATAACACGAGCAATCTGCGCCCCCATCAGCACCAGCAACCACGCGCTACAGGAGAATCACTACCAAAAAAGGTAGTGGAGCGAAAAGCAACAACAACACCAGCTATCAGACACGGCCATCCAAATCGATAAATAGCATTCTTAAATTCACCTGATTCCGTACCAGCAACCCTGCAAAATAAAAGTAGCACAACAACAACAGCCTTCCAGGGATCACCCACTCGACCGTGTAATTGATCGCACCTGATCAAGTGTTTGAGATCGAGCTTAATTGCTCTCTCCGTCCACGTACCGCTAATAAGACAAACTGGTTCGTCTCGCAAGCTGTGTAGTTTTTATACCCTATCCTAAGGGTATATTAATTTTGACACATTTTGACATTTTGTAACACCCCTTAATATTCGTCGTAGACCCATAAAAGTATATATATTTATGATCAGGACCAAATCCTAAGACTATTTAGCAATGTCCGTCCGTCCGTCCGTCCGTCCGTCCGTCCGTCCGTCCGTATCAACTTTTGAGGCCTTTAAAGTTATGCTAGGAGGCTGAAATTTGGAGCATATACTCCCTAGGGTCCCGAAATGGTAAAGTGTTAAAAGTTTTTAAATCCGCCCACTGCCACGCCCACAATTTAGAAAAAACCGTTTTAAGGCTTAAGTTAGAGAGATAAAGTTGTAAAACCTTCACAAGATATGTAGGTACTGCCTACCTTTATAAATTTGTCATATAAAGTTTTTTGCCACGCCTACTTTTTGTGGGCGTTTTTCACTAAAATGCTGTTTTCTTTGAAAATTTTCATAGATATCGAAAAAAAATGTTTAACAATATATTTAGCCAATATTTTTTGCAATATATTGCCCATACAAAGTTTTTGGCCACGCCCACTTTTTGGGGGCGTTTTTTCAAAAAAATATTTTTTTTTCTTTAAATTTCATAGAATGAAATAAAATGCTATCCATAATCTTCCTAATGCTTTTTTTCTTTGGGGTACATAGGGATAAGGATAGGGTATCATACTGTTCGCCCCCAGCGGACTGTAGCCTTTCCTTATGTTTTTTTTTTTTTTTTATCAATTCATTGATAAGAGCAATCAGTGCCTGATGACACGCAGTAGTTTTTATGCAGAAAATTGTTTTTGACATTTTTTTTCCTTTTTATCATAATTTAACATAATTTTAATTAATATTGTTTGGTATCAATTTTATGAATGTTTTTTTATTAACGAACTCTTTTGCGATTTTAAATTAGAATTTAATGTAGTCTTCTCCATTTAAGCATGTAAAAATGTACGGTAGTTCAGCAGCATGAGTAAGAACCCACCCATTTCGACGAGCTAGTTTCAAGCATGCCTAACCGCACTCCGTCGACTGAACAGTCCACCAAATCACTTATCGATTTCTGCAGGATTTCCTGTGATCCTGGAAATAGATGGGATCGCTTAAAGTTGTTTTTGGTGGGACCAGCATCCGTTACAGGTTCTGGATGTACAATCGTAAGTTTCCAGGCAGCAATTAAATAGGCTTGAGCTTCTTTCTCTGATGGGTTTCAGATGCTGGTTGAGAGCACTTCAAATAGTGAAAATGCATCTTAATTCATGCCGTTTCTTCAGTCCGAACAGATATTTAGCAGCTTTACATTTTTGTATGTTGCAATTGAATGCCCATATTCGGTTAGCGGGAGACGTAAGCCCCTTAGTTATGCCATTTTTTGGGACTGATTACGATTTGGATAATTCGACGTAAAAATCTCAAGAAGGGGTGAAATGGCTTGGCCTGCTTGGCACATTGAACTACTTAGCGAGAGGCTCCATGTTCAAATTTGATCGAGTACCACCTTTAAGTTAACATTCGAGATTTTAGTAAGAGGCCAATGAACGATACAATGAACATAGTTTAAACAAATATTGAATGAATGAATAAAAAAAAGAGATGGATTCCTTCTCTATTTTATGAACTCCAAGGCGAACCAGGCTTTAGGATTGTCACTTATTTTAAGGCCTTTAACTAAATACAAGCTTCTGATGTGAAATGATCGTTCTTTCGACAAAGTTGATGTCTCCCCTGACTATTTTGGCTCGACCATTTTTTGAGGTTAATTTTTAACCAACTTCCTGCAATTTCGAAAAAAGTACCTGAGCAAGATGAACGAATAATATATTTCGTTGGCTTGTTCATCGTCATTTTGAGCAACAACTTTTGGTTGAGAACGAAGAACAGCTTACAACATTGAACAATGTTTAAAGACATTAGATGCAACATAGAGGAATTTATTTTATTTAGAAACGAATGAAGGAAATTTTTAAATTATATTTTGAGGTTTTCACATAAAAGTTTTTAATCGTTGTTTATCGGCATGAAGAGCGTTGCTTCATCATTGTCGCTTTTATAGGTTTCTCATGATTAAAATTGCGAAAACGTCGGCGTCACATTGCTCAACAAATTCTATTTAAATATTGATTTGGCAAATGACCTACACAATGTTGGTTTGAAGACAGGAAATTCAAGGTCTGCCTTAAAATTTAAAGACAGCATCTTCATAACAGTCTACTATGAAACGAATATTGATCAAAGTAGACCTAAAGAAAATTGGAAAAATATTTGTGGATCATATTTAATGCTTTAACTGAAGCCTTTGTAACTTTCCCGGATCGCATTCACTGTGGAAAATATTCTTCTTCGTCATCTAACATTCTTTAAAAGTTCCATCAACACTTTTTGTCGTTTAGCGCTGTATCCTTTCCCTACATAAATTAATTTCGCCTTAAAATGCGCAAAATAATAGAGTATCTTCCATTTCGAAGAATGGCGTTCATCTAAATTGAATGCGATAAAACCTAAACAACAAACAAAGAAAGGGAAAACTTTGGTGTAGAGGTAAGTGTGTCTTCTTGTGATCGTGGAGGTACAGGTTCAATACCCAACGCGGAACAACGACGCTTTTTTAAATTAATACGTGGAAAACTGTCCTTCTTCTTCTTCATCATGCACTATATGCTGTTAGGCGTCAGGTTAACCTAGGATTATCCATTCCTTCCACTGACTCCAGTCCCGGCAATTTCTCCACATTTCTGTGAGGTTCTTATCAGCTATTTGCTTTTCTTTCTATCATTTGGATCCGGTCATTCTAAGTGATGCGTGGTCTGCCTTTTGCTGAAGGTTTCTCCAATCTTTGCATCAGCTATTTGTTCGTCTTCTCTCGTCCATGCGTTGCCCATGGCCAAGCCATTTTAGTTATCTCTACTCAATTTTGGGTCTTTTTGTTCTGGCCAACTTCTGCTTTTATTCGTTAAGACTCTTCTTAAGTATATCATTTCGGCAGCTTGGAGCTTACTTAAGTGCTTATCTACCATATAGAGCTATTGGCGCCATTGCTGCATTATACAGGTTCATTTTGGTTTGTGTGCTTGCCTCTCTCGCTGTACTTGATTGGTTGTAGGCCGATATTACCTTCCAGGTTCGGTTTATCACCTCCTAGTCTATTCTCCCATCGGAAGTGACTACGGTCCCTAGGTATCGTAAACTATTGTGAAATTCTCATTCGATCTATCCACTTTAGTTATTCCGTTTAGTTTTAGTTCATTAAACCATATCTCCACCGCGTGTTCTGATCTTGATAAAAGCTTCCCAATTTTCTTGATTTCGCAGCCAAAACGCCTCAAAAAAGAGCAACACTGTATGCGTCCCATATTTATTTGCTTATTAACATAATGAATAGCTATTCCCAACGGAATATTTCCAGCGAACTAATCAACATTTAGTGGCTGAACCAGTAAAAAAGAGTTGTTCCGCTCGATTTATTACAAAAATGTCATTCTGTCTACATTCTGTCGAATTCCCTAGAGTGGGGGTACTCTTTGAGAGGAGTACCTGTACATGTTCGGTCCCTATCTACCATGTAAATCTAATTTTACCAGGTGGCTCACATTTGAAAATCTTTTGGGTATATGTTTTGTGTTTTTTTGGTATTCCTACTCTAAAAAAAATTTCCGATGAAAGAAATATACTTTGAATGCATCTTCGTTCTTCCTACACACACATACTAGGGGGATACGGGTGACATTGATGCACCAGCCATAGCTCCCCATTGGTACGTACATTTAAATTTAGTAAGTTGGGCACACTTCACGGTAGAGGAATTCAAGAACACATAAATTTGAAGCAATGGCGGTGAGGTGACTGTAGCTTTTCAACTAACGTGCTTTTTTAGTGGTGCAGGTTAACGTTTAGTGGTCTGCCTGGATTGTTCGCAAAGATGATAATGTCGTCTGAATATAGTAAGAATTGCAGCTAGATTGGTTGTAATCTTTACATTCCGATTTTGATTCCATTAGTTCTTGCTCATAACTTGGCTACTTCATCGAGGAATATATTAAACAGCAGAGGGCTGAGACTTTCCTCTTGCTTCAATCACTTTTCCATCTTGAACGCTCCTGAATTATTCGCCTCTACTCCTACTCTGGCAATGGGATGGTCGTAGATGCTTTTAATGCCATTGCTCCAAAACGCCTCAAAATATTCTTACAAACATCATGAAATCTTCAACTGTCATTAAAAATCAAAAGAAAATAAGTGAGCCTAAATGGATGACAAATGAACTCAGAATCGCATGCCTTGAAAGAGATCGACTGTACAGGATGTACAGAAGCAATAGAAAAAAACATATTGTATGAAAGAGAGCTTAAAAAATTTCGAAATAACTTAAACAAAAAAATTAAATTTACTAATTCAGTGTATTATAAGGAGCTATTTCAAAGATCGAGCAACAATCCGAAAGAAACATGAAAAATACTAGGCAGAAAATCCACAAATTTAAATGATATTTTATCTAAAAACTTTGCAAGCGAGAGTAATTTTGATAACCTTGCAAACGAATTTGCGAAAAACATATCACATGAAACAGACAACACAATCCATAAATGTTACAATGGTGCGTCAAATAGTGTTCAGCGTTCAATGCATCTGGAAGAAGTTACTGACAGAGAAATAGAAAATATTCTAAATTCATTAAATGAAAATAGGTCGGCGGGAATAGATGGAATAAGACCTAGAGATCTGAAAAAGTGTTCGATAGCAATGGCACCAATCCTATAAAAAATAACTAAAATGAGCTTGGAGCAATCTACAGTACCAACAATGCTGAAAACATCAATTGTCTGGCCAATATATAAAAGCTGAAAGAAAAATGAAATTTCGAACTATAGGCCTATCTATATCCTTTCATCTATAGATAAGGTACTAGAAGAGGTTGTTGCTAAAAGGTTATAACGGGTGATCCAAGTAGAGATACTTTTTTCAATAGCCTTTTTTGACAGATCACGTGTGAGTCGTGTCATGCTGTCATGTTATTTTTGTTTAGTATTGTTTGGCATTTCATAATGGAAAGACTTACGCGTGAACAACGTTTACAAGTTGTTCAACTTTATTATGAAAATTCACGTTCTGTGTGCAATGTGTTTCGTGCACTTCGCTCAATTTATGGTCAACATAATCGGCCTACTGAGCGTACTATTCGCAACACCATCACCATTTCCAAGAAGATCCGACGTTTTCGAGGCAAATTTAGTTTAGCGATGAGGCCCATTTCTGGCTCAATGGGTATGTAAACAAACAAAATTGCCGCATTTGGGACGAAGAGCAACCTGAAGAGATTGAAGAACTGCCACTTCATCCAGAAAAAACAACGGTTTGGTGTGGTTTGTGGGCCGGTGGAATCATCGGTCCATATTTCTTTAAAAATTATGCCGGTGCGAACGTAACCGTCAATGGCGACCGTTATCGTGCCATGATAACCGACTATTTGATGCCTGAAATTGAAGCTCGTGATCTCGGCGACATTTGGTTTCAACAAGACGGCGCCACTTCCCATACATCGCATCAATCAATGGACTTATTGAGAAAACATTTCGGTGAGCACATAATTTCACGTTTTGGGCCACCAAGATCGGGTGATATCACACCGTTAGACTTTTTCCTGTGGGGATATGTAAAGTCAAAAGCTTATGCCGACAAACCCGCTTCGATTCAGGCCTTGGAGGAAAACATCACGCGTGTCATTCGCCAGTTACCAGTCGAAATGCTCGAACGAGTGATCGAAAATTGGACTCAACGGATGACCATCCATCAGAAAAAATAAAAGGATTAGTCGACTACTGGGAGATTTCGCAAACATAATCAATTTCAGTCTTGAAAAAAACCACAGTGTGATTGCACTCTTTATTGATTTTAAAAAAGCGTTTGATACTCTATGTCATAAAATCATTTTGAAACAATTAGAATAAATTGGAATAAGGGGATCTATCTTAATATGGTTTGAAAGATATCTAAAGGAAAGGAAATTCAAGGTACGAATCAAGGCAAACTTTAGCGAAGAGGATAATGCGAAATATGGCTCACCACAGGGATCGAAGTTAGGTCCCCTTCTGTTCATTATATACGTGAACGACTTGTTGTCAACTCTCTAACACAGCGATGAATGTCTACATACAGCAGGAGGAAATCAATTGCAACTACAAAACAAGGATAACTGTCCAACGATTATTGAAAATGTATCAGCATACAAATACCTTCAATAATAGTGGACTATAATCTAAAATGGGGCCAACACTTGCAGGCCCTCACAATGAAACTTCGGCAATCGGGATATGCCCTATTCCACCTTAGTTATCTATGTACACCAGATGTTCTCAGACAATGCTATTTCGGACTTGTTGAATCGCACCTGAGGTACGGAATTTTGGCGTGGGGAGATGCACCACAACAACAAAATTTAAAATTATATAAAATATAAAAATTACGTACACACAGTATCGATTGGAATCAAATAGACAGCAGTACGAGACTTCAAAACATACAAAACCTACACAAGCTGGAGATAGTATCAGAATTCGAAGATGACACCACCTATAAGATCCCGACACAACAAATTGTTAACACAAGACGCAGACATCAATATAGATATGATATCCCGAGATACTGGAATGAGTATGGACGACCAAAATATGATGTGTGGCGATCCCTACAATATTCAATGAACTACCCGTAGATTGTCGCAACTTACAAAAGCCAATTTTTTTGAAAAAAGTAAAACAATTTTATAAGAATTTTGGCCTATTTTAACTTTTATTAAATAATCATCTGCAGACAAGCCCATATGGCTTTGCAGATATTGAATTGAATTGAAGTGCTCAGTCTCGCAGGTCTTGCTGATAATGCCTCCCACACTTGCGACAATTTCGAATGCAGCTTTCAGATCCACGAATGCCATAAATAGGTCTTTGCCCTTAGAGCTCCACTTCCTTATAGTTGCTGTCTAAATGTATGTTCCTGTGTTTGCCGCCCATTCATGAACGCTGCCTGTTCTTCCTTCATGTTTTCTTTCACGACTCTTCTGGGCCGCTTTTCACAAAACTGTCGTCGTGTACAGCTTATACAGTGTTGAGGAGAGGTTAATCGATCTGTAGTTGTTGCAGTCATACAAGGTGGCGCAAAAATAACCTTCCGATGTTTTTTGGCTGTGATTTAAAAAAAAAAAGAAAAACTTTGATTCTTCTTGTGGATTATTTTTATTTGGTCTTTTAATTATTTTTACATCAAGTCGAGAATATGATGTCATGTAAATGGCAGCCGCCACAGTTGATTGTCATTTGGGCCCTTTTTATGGCATTTTCCATCACTTTGGCCAAAACTTCCGGCGATAGGTCCTCGCATTCTTGACGGATATTGGCTTTAAGAGCTGCAAGAGTCTGAGGCTTGTTGACATAAGCCCGCGACTTCAAAAAGCCCCACAAAACGAAGTCTGAAGCGGTCAAATCAGGCGATCTTGCTGGTCGGTGCAAATCGCCAAAAAGGGAGATTATGCGCCCGGGAAATCGGTTGTGGCACGTGCAGTGTGTGCCGATGCACCGTCCTGTTGGAACCACATGTTTTCCAATCCCTATTCATCAAGTTGCGGCAAAAAGAACTCGTTGATCATTGCTCTGTAGCGCTCACCATTCACAGTAACCGTTTGGCCCGCGACGTCTTCGAAGAAAAAAGGTCCGATGACTCCTCCAGCGAAAACAGCACACCATACAGTGACTTTGAGCGGGTGTAATGGCTCTTCGTGCCCCAGAAGCGTAAATTTTGCTTATTTACGTACCCGCTAAGATGGAAATGGGCCTCATCACTCATGATTATTTTTGATGAAAAATCATCTTCCTCTTGGTGGCGATTAAGGATGGCTTGAGCGTATGTTAGACGCGATTGGCGGTCAGCACCTAACAGCTGATGCACCGTCTGGACTTTGTACGGAAACATCTTCAAATCTTGTACCAAAATTCTCTGTAAAGACCGTCGACTGATACCCAGTTGCGTGGCGATGTCGACGGCTTCTTCGGCTACAGCAGCAATATTCTCTGCAGAACGGCTACTCCGGGGTCTGCCACGCCTGGCAGCATCTCGTGTTGTGCCAGTCTCTTCGAGGCGAGCGGCTAAGCGTCGCAGTGTTTCACCAGTAGGCGTTGGACGGCTAGGAAATCTGCGACGGAATTCACGTTCACCAATATTCCGCGTTCTGGAGCAGTGTAGCGTAACATTGTTTATTAACGTGTATTTCGCATGTGTTTACTACACAAATGTCAAAACAGAACTGACATTAGGGGCCAATCGCAAAATTTATAGCATTTTCTGATATGAGGATTACTTTTGCGCCACCTTGTATAAGTATTACGCTTTTTGAGGATTGATATAGTGAGGGAGGCTCTCCTTCCATTCACTAGGCATCCTGTTCTCTTCCCAGGCCCTTTGGAACAACTTTGTTCCTCCTTGTCCTGCTTATTTTATCATTTCTGGGACTATACTGTCCGGCCCAGCGGCTTTTAACAAGTGAAATCCACCTCTTTCTCTCCAATCGCATAACTTATAAATACAGATCTCAACTTAATATAGTCCCAGCTATGAGTCCCTACTGAATCTCAACATTTTATTCGCTAATCCCCACCAAATAAGTCAAACTTTTCATAAACCTTAAAAGCACTAACGCTACATCGACGAGATTACTTATATTCATTTATCTACTCACGCCATCATAATAAACCTAAAATGTACTAAGCTACTTAAATTTTTCGAGACAACCTACCTGAAATAAACTTCTACAAAAAAAAGATACTCACGAAGAATTTGCTCCCTATCTCCCCCTGATAGTAGCACCATTTTGATGAGCTTACCTTCATGGTTACCTATTGAAGGGCGTTTTTAAATATTTTATGCCTCCAACCCGCAAAAGCTTTATCTAATCGAAATTCCACAGCTCAATTTAATAAATTTAAAACGATGGAAAAAATTTAACAAAATGCCATCCCTCTGTATGGCTTAAAGAAAGCATCCGTTCCACTTCCGTAGAGGGAACATTTTTCAATTTATGAATACTTAGCTTTGTTAGTCTTAAAAGATCATTGATATTTCTTTGTTTTTACTATGTTACTGCCTTTGATTGAATATTTTTATGTAAAACGTCTGTTAAAGGACCTACTACGTACTTTTCAAATCTTACGGTTTACGTGCTCTGATTTGTGTACAAATTTTCAAATTCAATTCTAAGTCGAAAAAAAAACACGATTTCGATAAAGCAATAATGTGTGAAAGGAGTTCCTCGCAGAGCATTCAAGAAGATTTACATAAATAAGGCTGTGTGGTGGGAATAAGTAATAATCGATAACTTGTTCATCGCGACTATACGTTCATAAATTGACTTACTTCGAGCTTTCAATAGTTTTGTCAATAGTGAAAACTTTAGGCACAGCTGCATAGATTTTTTTTCCATTAAAAATTTATATTCCCGACATCCATGGTCCATAACAAACAACACCAACGAATTTCGCAGTAAGCCACTTGAAAATAGTTTTCACTCTAATATTTATTCAAGCTGTAAGGATGTGAGGATGTGAAAAGGACTTCAGATTTTATGAAATACTTTATCCAATTAAGAAATATTTCACTGTAGTGTTTTTTGTTTTTTTTGTGTACTTTTGCAACAAATGAGGAACGTTAGCTGGGTGTCCATAGAAATTTGCATTTACCTTGAAGTTTTGTGATATAGCTAGACAAGTCTTTTGATTTGAGGAAGTAACTTTATGCCTTGCTAATGAGACTATTGCCCAAATCAACATAAATTCATTTCTCATGCATGATGAATATTTGTTTTTGAACAGCCTCTAGATCCAGCCTGTAGAATAGCAGAAAGTTATTAGTTATTTTCTCATTTCCTGGCCCCAGCTAGTGCTGGACATTTTTCAGTCCAGCAACATTGCAACTGCGTCATTGCGCATTATCATTGATCGCATATGGTCAATACAGATTTTTCTGCGTTCTGTTCATTTTATGGTCGACATAATCGTCCATCAGAGCAATTAATTCGGTTAACCATGTGCTCTATGGGCCAGTAGAGACATTGGGTCATACTTCTTCTGAAATGATGCTGGAGAGTCAGTTACAGTTAATGGAGGCCGATACGTGTCCGCACTTGCTGCTGAACATGTTTAACAGCCTCCTCGAGGAAGGCATCTTTCCCAAGAGCTGGAAGAGACAACGCTTGGTGCTCATCAGCAAAGGCAAAGGAGATCCAGACTCCTCATCGGCATACAGACCTCTGAGCATGTTAGATACCGCGGGGAAGCTCTTCGAAAAGCTTATTAAGCCACGACTTATAGCGGCAGTGCAAACGTCAGGCGACCTGTCAGAGAGGCAGTATGGTTTCCGGAGAGGCCGCCCTACGATTGGAGCCGAAAAGGAAGTTGTGAACGCCGCCAAAATCGCCCATCAGGGAAACCACTACTCAAGGAACATCGTCTTGTTGGCAACCCTGGACGTACGGAATGCCTTCAACTCAGCCAGGTGGAGCGATATACTGAACGCACTTGAACGGAGGTTCTACATATCAGCATATCTCCTGCGGATTGTAGAGGACTATCTCAGGGATCGAGAGCTGTTTTACGAGACCACAGAAGGCCCGAAAAGAAAGGAAGTGACAACGGGCGCAGCGCAGGGATCGATCTTAGGACCAGACCTCTGGAACATTTCCTACGACGACATCCTTGGCATGGAAATGCCCGAGGGTGCCTTTCTGGTCGGGTACGCAGACGACATCGCGGCGGTGATCACGGCACGAGACACCGATAACGCGCCAAAGAAAGTTGAACCAGGTCATGCGACGGGCAAATTCGTGGATGGAAGAGCACGGACTCAGCCTTGCGACGGAGAAAACTGAGATAGTCCTTCTTACGAAGAAGAGGATCCCCACATAAATTGACTTCCAAATCGGGGCAGAAGTAATAAGAAGCAGTGCCGCGGTGCAATACCTGGGACTGAGGCTCAACACAAAGCTACCCTACTGGCAACATATAAAGGCAGCAGCGGAAAGAGCCTCTAAAACAACTGCATCACTGAGCAGACTGATGGCAAATGTAGGTGGTCCAGCGGCCAGTAAGCGATGGTTATTGATGGCCACAATGCATTCCATCCTTCTCTATGGCAGCGAAATTTGGGCAGACGCACTTAATCAAGAGAAGTACTGGAAACAGATGGCGGCAGTCCAAAGATGCGAAGCTCTACGGGTGGTAAGTTCCTACCGAACGGTGTCAGAAAGAGCCGCACTTGTAGTCGCAGGAGTGACTCCCATCCATCTCCTAGTGGCAGAGAGGAAGTACGACAACAAGGCGGAAATCGGAGTGGAAACGGCAACGGTGCAGGCCAAGCAACTTACCAAACAGAAGTGGCAAGAGCGTTGGAACTCGGACAGCAGAGGAAGATGGACAGCAAAGCTGATAAGGAACGTGGCTGAATGGAAGGACCGAAAACATGGGGAGGTGAACTACTACATCACACAGTTCCTCACCGGACACGGATATTTCAATGCCTTCCTTCATAAGATCGGTAAAAAGAATACCCCAGCCTGCCAGTACGGAGACTCCGAAGAAGACGACGTTCAACATACCTTCTTCGCTTGCAGCAGATGGGAAAATGAAAGAGCTGAACTGGAGAGAAATATCGGTATCATCACTCCAGACAACATAGTCCGAAAAGATGCTGGCCAGCGAACAGAACTGGAACGACATCTGCGTCTACACCCAACGAATTGAAAAAGAAGAGAAGAAGAGCAATTCCGCGACGAGACAGAGTAAGCCCGAAAGGGCGAATGATTACAACCCCCCTGAAGTAATGCGAACAGTGGTCCCGTGGGGGCGGGTCAGAAACCGAGGGGTGGGAGGAGTTTTAGTTTACGTATACCTTGAAAAAGGGGAGTCGGACACACGGGGAAGGTCAACGCCAACACGGCCTCCTTATGGTGCATCAAGCATTCTCCTCCACCCAACAGGAAAAAAAAAAAAAATGGAGGCCGATATAGAGCCATGATAACCGACTATTTTGTTCCCGGATTGAATGGCATGAATGTTCATGTGATGTGGTTCCAACAAGACGGCGCTACATGCCACACAGCACACGTCACAATCGATTTATTGAAGAAAACATTCGATGATCGCATAATTTCGCGGAATGGACCATCAATTGGCCACCAAGATCGTGTGATTTGACACCATTGGATTATTTTCTTTGGGGATGTGTGAAGTTAGCTTACGCTAAAAAACCAGAAACGTTAGGGGATTTGGAAGCCAAAATTATTGCCGACATACAGCCCCAAATGCTTGAAAAAGTAGTTGAAAATTGGACCTCTAAACTTGTCTTTATTCGGCCACATGCCCCAAATCACATTTAAACATATATGGCATAAAATTATCCTTCCAATAAAGCCAAATTGATGGACATTACAACGATTTTCTTCTGTTTTATTTCAGTTCAAAGTTCTGTACCTCTAAAAAAAATACTGTACGAGTTTCTTTTTAAAAATGCAATAAAATGAACAAAAAAAAAATAATTGTGTCCATGAATTATGGATCTATTAGTAAGAATAAATAGTAATTCTGGAAGACAACGTCGTTAAAGTGGCTGCCTCGGCTAGCGTCGCAGTAGCGCATTCTGTCATTCGTATTTTGCAAGACCTTATTGATGGTTTCGGGCTGTAGCTCACGGATTGCCTGGATTATATTGGCCTTAAGTGCTATAATTATTTTCGGATTGTTGGCATCACTTTGGTAAAAAGTTTCCAATATTTCCAAAAGTTGTTCAAGGGTAGAGCAAATCATTTCATTCTGCCGAGGTATGATACATACATTCTGTCAAGATTTTGAGCGGGGAAACAGCGGTCAGTGTCATAATAACTTATGATTTCTAAAGAAACCATTAGATGGCCCAAGCCAATCAGTCATTAGACTTAGACTTTCTGTTCCATGTAAAGGGTGATCCATTTCGAGGTTCCCTACTTTTTTAAAGAAAAAAACATTATGTCTATCAAATGTTGGCCGTTGCTACGTCGCAGATGGTCCATCCGTTGAGTCCAATTTTCGATCACTCGTTCGAGCATTTCGACTGGTAACTGGCGAATGAAACGCGTGATGTTTTCCTCCAAGGCCTGAATCCAATATCCAATAATGAATGCTGGGTCTCAAAATGGGTGATGGTGTTGCGAATAGTACGCTCAGTAGGCCGATTATGTTGACCATAAGTTGAGCGAAGTGCACGAAACACATTCCTCAAAGAACGTGAATTTTCATAATAAAGTTGAACAATTTGTAAACGTTGTTCACGCGTTAGTCTTTCCATTATGAAATGCCAAACAATACTAAACAAAAATAACATGACAGCATGACACGACTCACACGTGATCTGTCAAAAAAGGCTATTGAAAAAAGTATCTCTACTTGGATCACCCGTTATGAATTTGGACATCTGCAGGTAATATCGAATGAGAACGGGGAAGAGATCCTTTCCGGCTTGTCCATGAGCACGAATGTCAATTTAAACAGATTTACACTGATAAAATTATTGTCGTATTTGTTTTTGATTGAAGATGGTATAATTTTCTCAAAGTTTTGTTTTCAATTTCGTTTATGACATATTTCGTTATGAATACGAAAATAAAAAAAATATTCAGTCAAAAGCGATGAAAGACGGACAACTGATCATTTCGGAAAGTATTGAGAATCATGATTGAGTAAAAATTAATATTTTGGAACAGTCGCTGTAGGAGCTTTATCGTAAAGTTACTGGAGGCCTCTACAAACTCCAAAAGATAATGATATTGATGATGATACTGATGTGATTGCTACAAAAACACCGACGCACACAGGGGCCAAATATATGCATTTTTGGCAAAAACTAAAAAAACAAGTTTAATTAGAATACAAAAAAAACAAACAGCTTCAATTATAGCAAAACGTGTAGCGGTTGTCTGTCGAAATAAATTTACAGTGCTCTTAGTTATATTTTTTATTTAAACATGGAATCAACCCCCTCTGGTTTGTTAATCATTTCCGTGTTAAACTGTTGCTATATGTGTTTTACTGCAATTTTTATAAATTTTTAGAATGTGAGTGTTTCCGTGCAAAACAATAACTAGTGCTGTTTTTTTTGTTAAAAGATCTACATATGAACATGTCATAACATATCTGCAAAAAAGGCCTTATTTGTTAGTGCATTATGTCTTCTCGTTGAAACATTAAAAAAAAGTTGTGCATATTTGCGCTTTTTCAAGATTTTGCTTTTTAAATAATCGTCTTAGCCTAAAAATATGTCCAAATATTTTTTTTTTTGCAAAATATGAATTTCGTTATTTTGTTTTTAGGTTCAGGTTCAACTGATGATCTTCTTATTGATGACGGCGCACCTTGTTTGATGTTTTGAGACAATCTAGCAATGATTCTTGGGATCTTAAAGTAGAAAATCTGAAGACATTTTTACAAAATCGTACTAAGTGTGCCTAACACTTAAAACCTGAATTGAACAAGCAGATCTCTTTTTTTTTTGACAGATTTTAAGATTAGGTGGACAAGATGTTGTAGAAACGAAGACAGGTTTCTTGCTAATAATAAAAATTGGCTGGATACTTCAATTGGGTTTAAAAACTACTCAAGTCAAACTGTAGTTTCTTGTAAAAAAAACTGGTCGTCCTAGAAAAGATTTTGTTGATTCTTCGCAAAGAAGCAAACGCCACAAGACTGAGTATATGAGGAATAATTATTCGACTGAAGAACTAACATTTGCTGCGCAAATGAGCTTACGATCTTCTGGTCAGTTAGACAGGAAAGAGCAGCTAGATATAGAACAGCATGCAAGCATTTTGGAGTAGCTAAAAGAAGACAAGCTCTTTCTATGTACGTGGAAGCTAAACTCACCAGACACCAGTACAATATAATAAGAGCAAATGATAAGTCAAGGTTTCCATCATATAAAAAAATTCAACTAGCTAAAAAGGAGTGTTATCCTACTAAAGAACACATCACGGTCACGGATACATTTGCTGAAATTAAATTGCAAGCTTTGCTGAATCACACAGTCCAACGCTTACTAGATGCTCAAAGGAAAGTTTTAGAAGATCAAAGAGCAGACAATTTGAAAAATCTGAAACTTATATGTAAGTGGGGTATGGATGGTTCCGGGCAATCGGAATACAAGCAACGTTTTTCTGATCCAAATTCTGAAGACTCTAGCATCTTCTTGGAGTCGGTTGTACCCATATGGCTAGTTTCAGATATGCCAGGACATCAGCATTTTATAATTTGGCAAAATGAAAGACCTTCATCCACACGATACTGCCGACCAATAAAGTTTATGTTTCAACGTGCAACAACAGAGTTGGCAAAGATGGAGCTAGAAATAATGCGGAAACAAATCGAGTAGCTGCAGCCAGCCAAGAAATACATGTTGCAATTACAATATTATTTACAATGGTAAATGCCATTACGGATACCAAATCAACTCAAAGATGTTTTGTATGCGGGCTCACGTCAAAAGATTTCAATAACATAGTAAAAGTATGCAGCACAAAAATAATAAACTTCTCGCTTAGAATTAGGATTATCGGTGCTTCATGCCTGGATACGGTTTTTTGAATGTTTGTTGCATTTTAGTTACAAAATACCTCTGACGAAATGGCAATTTCGAGACGAAGAAGAAAAAAAAATTGAAACTATGGGATTGGTAGTAGATAAGCCGAAACCTGGATTTGGAAGCAGTAATGATGGAAATACTGCTAGGCGATTCTTTAGTGACCCGCACATATCAGCTAGAGTAACCGGTTTAGATATTGATGTGATTAAAAGATTTAAAACAGTCTTACAAACCATAGCCAGTGGGCACGAATTAAATTTGAACAAATAACAACAATATGCCATTGAATCAGCTAAGCTGTTTGTGCAAAAATAAAGTTGGTACACAATGCCTCCCACAATTCATAAAATTTTAATTCATGGTCCGGCGATTATAGAACATGCCTTACTGCCAATAGGTCAGCTGAGAGCTGAAGAAGCGCAGGAGGCAAGAAATATAGAGTTCAAAAGATATAGAGAAAATTTAGCTGGAAAAATATCGCGCTTGAACACAAACGAAGATATTTTGAACTCTTTGTTGATTTCCTCGGACCCATTGATAACCAGCTTACGGAAATTGCCTAAAAAACGTGGAGATGTTATAGAAAACGATGTGCTACATTTATTGCAAGCGCCTGATGTCCCACTAATTCCCAATACTTCTACAACAACATCATGTGAAAGCTCGGACGATTCTCTAGATTCTGATTAATTGTAACTTCATATGTATTTATTATATTTTGTATATTTTTTGTCGAGACCTGATTTTGTTTGTAAATTAAAAATATCATCTTCAAATATAAACATAAATGGTTTTAATTAGTTTTCCAACAGTTAGATAGACAAAAATAGTTTTTGGCAAAAAATCATACATTTGGCCCCTGTGTGCGACGAGTCATTTCAAAGATAATATTGAAACCCATCAATTTTGGGCAAACGGAGTTTGCATTTCAAAACTACTTTTTCACTTTTTCCGTCGAGAAGTTTTTTTGCCATCGAAATCCAAACAAAATAGGAAATTTTCCACGACTTAGCATTAGCGACACGAGTCTATGATTACACCTCATCTCATCTGTGCACACAAAACAGTTTTTATTTTTTATCTAAAAATAATCGTTTTCTTATAACGCTCAACAGTGTCTGTATGGCCTATAACTTTTGGTAAAGTGAATTTTAAACCGAAAACATCTTAACCGAAAACATCTTGGAACCTATTTCTCGACATTTTTTTGTTTTCCTTTCATCGACGAGGATCTAAATTATAGTGAACCTAACCCTTCCACTTCACTGCTGGCCTCTTGTTTTCGTATCACTTGGTCAATGAGTCGCATTAAATGATAGTTTATGAGTTTTTAGCCTACTTCTCCCTTTTGGCACTTGTATAGAAAAGTTGATTTTCATTGCCTTTTTGACGGGGCTCTTAGGGTCCGTCCTTTGGACACGGAACTACCAACTGAGCCGGTCGTGCTCCAATTCTTTGGAGTCGTCTTCTTTGACGTGAAGGCTTCCTACGATTTTTGAAATTTTAATTCAATCAAGCTTCGTAGTCCTGCTGCCATGTGAAGCCTCATACTTTTTGTACATTGCCCAACATTGTGAAAGGTAAATGAGTGCCAGTATAGAGCCTTCCCTTCAGCTTAAGGGGCATGTTTTTAGTAGCAGAAGACACGAAATCGATGGTTGCCAGATATTTGAGGTTTTAATTTTTGGGAATCACCTTTTCATTCAAATAATGTCTGGAATAGGTCCGGAGTGAATCCTAGATTGGGATTTTTGTGCTTTCGACCTAGTTTGTCATTTTTCCTTTAGGCTGATAGTCGAGGAGAGCAAAAAAGAGCAAGAAAACTTAAGACGTTTCCTTCGTGCACAACGGAATTGATTGGAAACTCTTCGGTGACTCCAGAGGAGCGTCTTATTTTGTCTTAGCTTCCTTATTTATGTCTACAATCATCAGGAACTCTTCGGTTTCTTAGCGCAGCTCAAAACAAATCTCTTGGTTGTCTATCGACACAGATCCATTAAGGAATCACGATGTTTTTCCATTATGATCCTTGTACTTTGGATTGCATCTGGCCGTATATCATAATATCACAGCTATAGGTATCTGCCTACCTACGATTGCAATAATTTTGTGCGCGTTCTTTAAAGACTTAAATACTAATGTAAATATACGATAATGATTAAAGCCACCTATATATCCTTCTCCGTATGAAGGAAGCATTTTATCTCACAACTTACCACTTCAATCATCCAATTAAATCGAATGACAATAACTAACCCCTCGTTTATCATTAAAATAAATCTATAAACCATGTTCATGGAGCTTAACGTTTGCTTTAACTTTTAATTGGTTATATTGTCGGCCTATGTCCACCCACACAAACACATTAAAAGTTTTGTTTATTGCTGAACTTTTAACCTGACCATTCAATTAATAAATTATTCAATTTAGATGAATATTATAGAAATGTTTGCAAATCTTCCCAAATCATACTAGACATAGTAACTAATTTGACATTCAAATTAAATGACTCATCGACCTTTAATTTCAATGGCATTTAACATTTCACCTAGATGTGGTGGTCTAGGATCATCAGTGGATTGCCACAAATCACATCTATCCACTTAAAGTTTTTAGAGTACTCCGAATTCATTGAATGTAGCTGTTAAGAAGCAGTTCTTAATACTCATACATAAGAGGTCCTTACCTTTTTAAGTAAATTTAAGTAACTGCAATAATAAAAATAATAAATAAGCGATTGGCAGGAATAAACATTTCCGTTCCGTGGCTAGGCACACGGCTTTAGGAATTTTAAAAATCGCTTTAATCCTTCCCTGTGACTATAGGCAGCGTTTCCGAATTTTTTGCATATAAAGATGATAGAAAATTCAGCAATGTTGAACAAAAGTAGACAACTTCCACCTTTCTTAAATTCGGATTTGCAGAAGCATTTTTTTATCTATTCTAATTTGGTTCGCACACATGAGCCTTTTATGGCAAGAATCCCTACGTGTGAAGATTTCACTTAAAATTGGACTAACAAAAACTATTGTAGTTTTAAGTGTGAAATGTCTTAAGGGGAAATGTCTTAAAGGGCATTGGCATTTATTGAAACATTTTGCTTATTTAATAAAGGGTGATCCATTTCGAGGTTCCCTACTTTTTTAAAGAAAAAAAACACAGAAAATTCAAATTTAATGGAGAATGTTTATTATCATTTGAAAGAACATTCTTTGACATTTATTTTTTGAAGATTATGTCTATCAAATGTTGGCCGTTGCTACGTCGCAGATGGTCCATCCGTTGAGTCCAATTTTCGATCACTCGTTCGAGCATTTCGACTGGTAACTGGCGAATGACACGCGTGATGTTTTCCTCCAAGGCCTGAATCGAAGGGGGTTTGTCGGCATACGCTTTTGACTTTACATATCCCATTTACATATCTCAGGAAAAAGTCTAACGGTGTGATATCACACGATCTTGGTGGCCAATCGACCGGCCCAAAACGTGAAATTATGTGCTCACCTTAATGTTCTCTCAATAAGTCCATGGAGTGGCGCCGTCTTGCTGAAACCAAATGTCGCCGAGATCACGAGCTTCAATTTCAGGCATCAAATAGTCGGTTATCATGGCACGATAACGGTCGCCATTGACGGTTACGTTCGCACCGGCATAATTTTTAAAGAAATATGGACCGATGATTCCACCGGCCCACAAACCACACCAAAGTGGCAGTTCTTCAATCTCTTCAGGTTGCTCTTCGTCCCAAATGCGGCAATTTTGTTTGTTTACATACCCATTGAGCCAGAAATGGGCCTCATCGCTAAACAAAATTTGCCTCGAAAACGTCGGATCTTCTTGGAACTTTTCAAGAGCCCATAGAGCGAAGCGATGTCGCTTGGGAAGGTCGAGCGGCTTCAGTTGTTGCACAAGCTGTATTTTGTACGCGCCGAATCGACTCTCTACGGTCTTCGTGTACACTCTCAGCTACGGCCGCTATATTTTCTTCACAGCGTGCTGGACGTGGTCTATTCGGTCGAATGAATGCTGGGTCTCAAAACGGGTGATGGTGTTGCGAATAGTACGCTCAGTAGGCCGATTATGTTGACCATAAGTTGAGCGAAGTGCACGAAACACATTCCTCACAGAACGTGAATTTTCATAATAAAGTTGAACAATTTGTAAACGTTGTTCACGCGTAAGTCTTTCCATTATGAAATGCCAAAAAATACTAAACAAAAATAACATGACAGCATGACACGACTCACACGTGATCTGTCAAAAAAGGCTATTGAAAAACGTATCTCTACTTGGATCACCCGTTATTATTATTTTGAAAAAAAAATTAAATAAAATCACCGAAAGAAGACGAAGCCAACAGCTGTTTCTTTCACAAAAGAAAATTCACATTTGACGGGAAATAATTTTTTCTTTCGTTGCCTCTCTCTTTTACTAAAGTTTTGAGTTGTGGAATACCTCTAAGCAGATTTTATTTACTTCGAGTAGCTTAAAGTTACTTGAAAAACTAAAGGAACATTTTCTTAAATTTGGTCGCATAGATGAATGCCTGATGAATGGAACCTCAGCATCGTTTGCCCGGTTCAGAAGAAAGGAGACTCTCTAAACTGCGCATATATATATATAGCATATGAGATCATACCTGCCATATGGACGAGCGAAACCATTTGTCAACGATCTGATTGGACCCTATCAGTTAGGTTTTAGGACTGGTAAGTTAAATATTCACACTGCTTCAGATCCTTGGAAAAAACCAAGAAGTTAAAATCGATACTTACCAACTTTTTATGGATTTTAAAGCCGTATATATAGAGACGAGCTGTCACGATCTTACAGGGACCTTTTATTGCAGAAAATAATTTGAGCAAGGAGACGCGATGCGTTATTATGTCACGTCTTTGACATCTTTCTTGAAAGAATTGTGCAGAAGCCATCACACGAGTTATGATCTTTCAAAAGTTACTTCAATAATTTACACAAGCGGACGATGTTGATATTATTGAGAGAACGCAGGGTCGGTAAATATTGGTCTCGGTAAATGAGGCAAAACAATTAATAATAAGGGACACTCAACATTGACGTATCAGTTAGAATGTCACAGCAATAATTTTGAGGTTGTAATAGTCTACCTTAGTTATACTTTAACGTCTGAAAATGCCATCTCAGCAATTAAAGGAGGAACAACGCTTGGCAATCGATGTTTCTTTGGGCTGAGAAGGCGACTATATTGTAAAGCTCTCTCTTGAGCAACTAAGGAAACTCTAGCTAGGACACTTACATTCCCAGTCCAGCTCTAGGGTTCCGAAGCATGAACACTTTCTAAAGCGGATGATAATATCGTTGGTCGTTCCGAGAGAAAGATATTTTGTCCCGTATGCGTTGACGGTCTATGTACGGAAGAGACGATTCAACGATGAACTCTATGAACTGACCAGCCATGTCGACCTGGTCAAAAAACGACCTATTGGCCGGTTGAGATGGCTGGGATACGCAGAACGAATGACTATCATAGTTCCAGCCCACAGAATCTTGTACTCTAATCTGGAGGAACAACGCAATATAGGAAGGCCTCGTCTAAGGGGTCTCGCGCACAAGTGGAATTGGACCTCAACGAACTTTGAGTACGCAACTGGAAGCAGTAAGCCAAAGACTGCGCTTATTGGTGGGGCTGATTGATTGAGACCCAGGTCTGTAGGTCAGCCTAATTAAGTAAGTGAGAGCCATGGTCAAATACCTAGTTTCTGCAACTATTGTGTCACAAAACACGTGAAAGGTCTTGAAATAGAAATTTATTTGTGGTTCAATAGGGAAAATAAACTATGCCATTAGCTTTTAAACACATCCACAGGCATGTGCCCACTACGGCTTGATCTGATGAATGTCATCAAAAGGGATTAAGTTCTTAAATCACTTTTTCAAGCATGTGTGGCCCTGTCACATGAGTAATGTCAATCAAGAAGCTTCAAATCACAAAATTGAAGGTCCAAACGCGAAAATATGCGCTCATTGAATGTTTCCTTTAATAAGTTCATTGTTACGCCTGCTGTGTGGCATGTAGACATCGTGCTAAAATGACATCTCATCCACATTCATGCGATTCAATCGGAATGGAATTTATTACTGTTCATTAACTTTTAACGTTGACCACAATATGCTGATTAGCCTCATCAGCCCACAAACCGCTCAGAATTGTAAATTTTTCGGAATGTAACGACGTTTTAATTGTCTCATGTGGATTATCTTCGCTCCAAATACTACAATATTGCTTATTGACGTGCCAGTTGTTGCAATGCACTGAGAGTTCCTCTATGGCAATGGTTCATTTTTTATTCACCGAATATTGATGACATTCGTAAATTTCCCAAAGAGGCTCAGCTAATGCTGTAAGCCTTGGATTTGGTCAATGTCATCAAAAAAAAAGCTCCCGAGAAATCAGAAAACAGATGGGCGCTATTGAACAAATTTCTTCCTTAGCTATCGCTAAGCCGCGGTTTAAAAAACTTCAGCTTAACGACCCGTTGTCTTGTGCATATGCAATTCTGATTCGGATAGTTCCCACAAAATATCGGAACATTTCAGCCTTTGGAGCAACCGTCACACACTAGTTCACCGAAACTGGATGGTGAACAAAAGTGACGCAAGTGTTTGTGATGAGCCTTCGATCTACTTAAGGGCATCTGTTGGTCGCCTTAGTGAAAATCCATTGTAAGTATGGTCCGACTACAGCTCCAATTTGCAAAACTTTTTAAAATTGCGTACAAATATTTAACTATTGTAGCCAAGCTTCACAGGTATTGAATCAGCAAAGAATCAGAGTCCAAGGAAAGCGGGTAAATAAAATATTATTTATGTAAAGTTTGGAGCGGAAGTATTGGGATACATAAAAAAAACTTGAAAACTTATTTAAATTTAAAACTTTGTAATGGGTGATCCAAGTAGAGATACTTTTTTCAATAGCCTTTTTTGACAGATCACGTGTGAGTCGTGTCATGCTGTCATGTTATTTTTGTTTAGTATTGTTTGGCATTTCATAATGGAAAGACTTACGCGTGAACAACGTTTACAAATTGTTCAACTTTATTATGAAAATTCGCGTTCTGTGAGGAATGTGTTTCGTGCACTTCGCTCAACTTATGGTCAACATAATCGGCCTACTGAGCGTACTATTCGCAACACCATCACCCATTTTGAGACCCAGCATTCATTATTGGATAATATTCGACCGAATAGACCACGTCCATATAGCGGCCGTAGCTGAGAGTGTACACGAAGACCGTAGAGAGTCGATTCGGCGCGTACAAAATACAGCTTGTGCAACAACTGAAGCCGCTCGACCTTCCCAAGCGACATCGCTTCGCTCTATGGGCTCTTGAAAAGTTCGAAGAAGATCCGACGTTTTCGAGGCAAATTTTGTTTAGCGATGAGGCCCATTTCTGGCTCAATGGGTATGTAAACAAACAAAATTGCCGCATTTGGGACGAAGAGCAACCTGAAGAGATTGAAGAACTGCCACTTTGGTGTGGTTTGTGGGCCGGTGGAATCATCGGTCCATATTTCTTTAAAAATTATGCCGGTGCGAACGTAACCGTCAATGGCGACCGTTATCGTGCCATGATAACCGACTATTTGAAGCCTGAAATTGAGGCTCGTGATCTCGGCGACATTTGGTTTCAGCAAGACGGCGCTACTTCTACGACTTATTGAGAGAACATTTCGGTGAGCACATAATTTCACGTTTTGGGCCGGTCGATTGGCCACCAAGATCGTGTGATATCACACCGTTAGACTTTTTCCTGTGGGGATATGTAAAGTCAAAAGCTTATGCCGACAAACCCGCTTCGATTCAGGCCTTGGAGGAAAACATCACGCGTGTCATTCGCCAGTTACCAGTCGAAATGCTCGAACGAGTGATCGAAAATTGGACTCAACGGATGCGATGCCATCTGCGACGTAGCAACGGCCAATATTTGATAGACATAATCTTCAAAAAATAAATCCCAAAGAATGTTCTTTAAAATGATAATAAACATTCTCGATTAAATTTTAATTTTCTGTGTTTTTTTCTTTAAAAAAGCAGGGAACCTCGAAATGGATCACCCTTTATATTGTCTCATATTTTAAACTCATATAAAACAATATATTATCTATCACATCTTAGTCGATGCATCGAAATCATCGATGTTTTTCATCATGTAACATTTCGATACATTACATCGAATAAAATATCGATGTATTTTTTTAATCAGCACTTTACAGAAATTAAATGTAGGGTCTTTACTTACTTTTGAGTAGGTACCTGTCCCCATAGAAATGTGTTATTTTTTCTCCCACAATTGAAGTCTTCTTCATATTTTAAACGCAAGAAAAAGACTAATTTATTCTTATATATTTTATAATTATTCAGTAATTAAAATTTGTACTTTTCCTTGTCCATAGATTAAATCTTAAAATCCGTGCCGCATCAATAAATTGAATGATGCTTTTTTTATGACATTTGCGCATCATATGTGACAGCTTTGCGAAAATTAACGTTGTGCATAAACAGTGATGCCAAGTCTTGCGTTTGAGAACGCAGTTACTTGCTTCCGAATTCATCCTTGTGTCACCAGTTGAATCTTGTAAGCCTCAATACCAATAATTTTTGTGCAAAATTGGTAAATCGATATACAGCACTCTCCTAAACGGATGCAGTACGAACTCCTTTTATCGCCTCTCGTCTCGGTGCTACAACAACTGTGGTGTCAGTGCTTTATAAAATTTGCGCACAAAACCATAATTTTCGAGCGAAATTTCTTAAGTTTAGAAGGGTGACAATTGATTTGACAGATATAGCTTTCATCCACATTTATTTAATAAGCAAATTGAAAGGATATCCTAACTCGTCCTTATCCTTAGCAACTAAGCTCTCTACTCCGGGAATCTGTTTTTGGGTAACATAATATTGAATGCATACAATCAAGTAGGGAACAATCAGGTTGAAGCAATTGTCAAACCAAAATTGCTTATTTATTGGCAGCTTATCGAAGGCTAATATTTGCAGATCCTGCACCAGCTTCTCCAGCAGGAGTACATCGATCTGGAAAAAAACCAAAAACAATTAAAATTTTAAATCACAAATAACATTTCTCACTTCTCTTTGGACTGCTTCCTTCTTCAACAATTTCTTACGAATGTTCAGCAAGAGTACACTCTGTCGAAATTTATTCTCCGATTCGATTAGCATTTCCGCCAGCTTGCCAATGAGATACAAATCAAAGAAATTAGCAATCGCAAATGGAAAAACATACACATTCCTGAAAGTATTATGTTTAACGCATTTTTTATTGTAGTTCACAATTAAGATGTCATAACAAACATTGAGGTCGTCAATCAGTCTTATGTATTTGCAAAAGAAAATCTTGGAAAAGAACCTATTTAAGTTTTGGCGCACTTTGTGGATTCGTCTGTCGACTGAGATCAGATGAGTTATGATGGCAATCAGTTTGTGCCTTTTAGTGTGCGCATTTTTTACTAGAATTTCATTCATTTTCATATAAAAACAAATCAGGACCAATTGAATGTAAATATAACTCCAGTAGGTTAGTTGGCTAAGCATTTGACTGAAGAACATCACAAAGTCGTAGCCACTGATGAGCGCTGCCAGTGATATAATGGATTCGAGAACAATATTATAGCCGAAAAGACAGAACTTGATAATAAGGTTCCATTGAAAATCTTCAGAGTAGTAGATCGATGTGTTTGTTTGAGCTTTTATCAAGTTAAATATTTTTAGCATTTTATTTAGCGTTGCCAATAGTAGGTGCTCCTGGCGAAGGTAATTCCATGAAAAGATTAGAGTCCCTGTCAGGCGGAATATATGTGACAAAATGCTGAGAAGCTTTTCCTGCGCCTTGTACGATGCTTTGCGCATAATGCCAAAATCAAACATGAAGGGAAGCTTGAATTCGAACCCCAACAGGAATAAAGGCGCCGAAATAGTTAGCGTTAATAGCTGAGAGCCGGTATAGAGCAATAAAATTCTGTACAGATTCCTTGTAATGATCCATCGAAACTTTGACTTAGTTTCGAATTTTGCTGTTTTCCGGTTAAATGAGAAATGCACAAAACCGACGATTCTCAAAAGTAGAAACAGTATTTTTAAATGTGAATTGAACTCGATTTTTAATTGTGACGCAGACATTTTTCGGTTCTATTCAAGGATATTCTTTTTTTACGACTAACTAGGCTTATGGGCCTAGCGAATAGCTTGCCATGTTCAATTAGCTAATTAATTGCTGTACTTTTAGTTCTAATGTAAACCACTTACGTGCATGTCAACGTAACTTATGACTAAATTAACGAAAATTGTGTTTCCGCTACCGGGTTGCCTATACGTTGCTACCTACATATGTTGTGTGCACGGTTGCCACTCGCAAAAAATGTTGATGTTCTAAAATTACGGTAAAGCTTAAACAATCGAGATAGTATGAAGGGTACATACTTATTTTGTTTTTGAAAAAACAAGAAATATGATGAATGAACTTTATTAACCGATCGACTTGACGAAAAAACTGCATTAAAGACTGACAGACTTAATCGGGGATTTTTTATATAAAAACCAAAATTTTTTATTCAAACATTTTATTGTCTTAGAGATATACATTTGAAAAAGAATTTCTGAAATTTTCAAGGGAAAATATTCAAAACTCCGCCATTGTGACGTCATTTCGGGTGATTCCTCGGAAAAAAGGTGCGTCCGTGTTGACAGTAGAACTCGTGACAGGATCATCAGAAGTGAAAAAAAATGAATGTTATGGTTAAGACCATAAACTAGAATTTGGACGAAGGGGAAATGAAAATTGAATTTTTGGCAGACCTTTTTACAAAATAATACAAATTTTGGTAAAATTTTCTCAAACATTTTTTTTTTAAATAGTAGTAATTGAAAAATTAAAATTCTTCATCCAAGTCCTCGTGAATTGTATCTCGAAGACCTGTGTAAAATTTCATCAAGATCGGTTGAGTGGATTTCAAGAACTTTTGACAACCATGTTTGGAAACACAGTTTCGAGAAAAACGCGTTTGACTTTTGGATAGCCTCAAAAAAACCTCGTGATTCAATTGAGTGCGCACCTTCCCAAGCGCTGTATCTCCGAATCTTTTATTCGGAATGTCTTGAAAATATAGGATAATGTTCTCGAGATGTAGAAATTGTTAAGACAATAAAAAAAATCGGTTTTTGAAGCTGTGATACCCATGTAACCCCTTAACTCAACGTGAACATCTTCAAGAATATCGTGGCCAACAATTGTTAATTTTTTTTTGGAACTCGGGACAGTGGGAGATCGTTGAAATGCCGTTCATTAACACCCATGACGTTCCAATGAACTGGCTAAAGCAGTAAGAGAAAATATTGCCTAGAACCCACGTATCGTCACTGCGCTCAGTATTTTGATGGCAATGCCTTTGTTTCCATATAAAGTGCAATGGAATAAAATAGTGAGTAAAATTATATTTCCGACAGACCATCCATGTCGCTTTAACGTGGTTGAACTTGGTTGACACTGAGCTTTATTTTTGGAAGCAAATTTTGATGAACGACATTTCACGCTCTCTTGCGACGTTAACAAGCAATTTTGGCCCGCATTTGAGGTATGAATAATCCACACGAGATTCATGAATGACCAAAAAGTGAATGTTTGGGCCGGTGTTTGCACCAAAATCACCATTTCGCCATTTTCATTCAGAGAAGGCGATTCAGTCATAAATGTGTAAAAACGTCGGAACGAGGATTTCCTTGAGATCCCAAAAATTGCGACAGCTAGATCTTTAAATTCGACCCCTTCAGGCTGCGTTATTTTGAAAAGGCAAGCATTCGGGCCGAAATCATCGCCTGAGATGATCGAAAAAGTGATGGAAAAAGCGGCAAAAATGGAGCTAAAAGCTAAGTTTCACAAATCATATTTTTAATGAAAACTTATATTAGTTTCATGGAGAGTTGTAAAAAAACCTACCAATTCGAATCTAAAGCCTACCAACCTACCAAAGCTGATAAAAACTACCAAGGATTCTACCAAAACGGCAACCGTGGTCGTGTGTTGTTATGACACTTAAGTTAAATCCAGCGAACGCTTCGCTCTTAACACTGCACCATTTGTTGATTATAGATATTTGAAACTGCATTATTCTTTTGGCGCATTGAGGTTTAGATTCTCATTCTAACGAAAGTGAAATCACATTGTTACGGAAGTTGTCAGCCCAAAAATATGCGAAACTGCAATATTCCTCATGCTTGTTACTTCTTGTTTCGGAATGAATACAAAATAGGCCAAATAGTTCAATGACAACAACAGCAGCAAAAGATAAATTTTGTGTGGCTGAATCAGTGAACGTTTTTTTTTTGGACCCTACTTTGTTGCACTTTATTTCGGAGGTGGGGTGGGTTCGGAGATGGAAATAATTTTAGGGAAGAAGAAAATTCTGAAATGGAAAAGGTATGAAGAAAAGGTAAAGTGATGGTGGGTAAAACGGGCGCCACACAATCTTTGAAAAAAAAGGAATTGTGAAACCTTTTTAAGAAGAAGTCGATGATTGATTGCTAACAAAAGGAATGAAATAAAAAAGGCAAGGTTTTCAAAACGTTATAAAGCTCGAATGAGCAACGGTCAATTTATTGAAGTGACGTTAGATTGCGGAACAACAAAAGAAAATATCGCCGTTGAAATAGCCCGCTATCGCTATTTCCCGAAAGTTAATAAAAGACAAAATGAAGGGGCGCGTGTCCCGTGAACTTCGGGATATTACCGTGACAAAAGCCTACCGGCTTCTTAAAATAAAATCCCTAACTAAACGAAACTTTTAAACACAAAAGCACTATACTTAGCTTTTAAAAAAAATCTGCTCATTTCTGCACATTTGATGGTCAACCAAGAAGTGTCGGTTTGTCCACTTCCAGGTTTCTTTGTCCGTGATGGACCATTCACTCTCTCTTTCATACCCCCACATTCAGCAATTACGGAATCCACTGCGGCTTTTTCTAGCATGCACTCTGTCACTTTACTGGAGTGTGCCACCGCCTCCGTCTCATACTCTCTTTCGAATTCGCTGCAACTCTGGGGCTGAGCGAATCGATGACCACATTCACACAAGTTTCCCCAAGAGGACGTGTTCACAAACACTTAAACAATTCGACAAGATAAAAGGTTGAAAGAATCGAGAAATGTTTGAAACGCGAAAATGTCCCCAACGAATAAAAGTCAATAGCAAATCAATACCGAAGTAAATCAAAAATGAAAAAGAAAGAAGAAACGAAGACGGATTTTAGTTTTGGGGCAATATTTGCTGGTGTCCCAATTAAGTACAACCCCAGGAGTCTTTGAGGAGGAGTGTAAAATCAATGACCGAAAAACTATTCTAACCCGGCGGACTTTCGCGCAGATTTGTGGGAAGGGGAATCTGTTTAATTGTTGGGCTCTTGGCCATGGAAGTCTTCGTTAGGTTTTGTTATGTGAGTTATTGGTGAATGTTGTTGAAGTTGTTGTTGATGTTATTGTTTTTGGAGTTTGTAGACCTGCGTCGCGTGCACATATGGTCTTTTAAGTTATCGTTAGGAGGGTTTATATTTTAAGGCCATTCGCCACCGTCCTTGTGAACTCCTCCATGACAGGGTGTTCGTTTTTTGGCCGTCCGCCTTAACCCGTGTCTAGCATGCTGTTATAGCGTAAAGCTGTTGCATTTGTTGTTGACAGTGTGTTTTGTATTTGGGCTCCTGCCCTCAGTTATAGTGTTGTATATTAATGTTTTGTTGGTTTTGTGGTTTTGGTGTTGATGTTAATGTGTGTGGGCCATCTGCAAGATCGATTTGTTTCGTTGGGGGAGAGATCATTCCTTCTCATCTTCCCCCCTCCCATCGTTGTACAGACAAACAGTCTGTCTGGCTCTAACGGGGTCTTCATCCCGACCCGTTTGGAATCACTTTGGGGTGTGCTAAGTGATCGTCCTCCCCCACCGATCGTTGTCGAGATGCCAACACGCCGTTGGGCTCCATACCTGCTTTTGTCATCCTCCGGGTCTCATGGAAACGAGCCAGCTTGTTTGGGATTAAAGGTCAATCAGAGGCGGCCAGTTAACCAATCTCCCAGCAGGATGACGGAAATAAAAATGAGAGGATAGGGCGCAAAAGTGGATTGGGTATGGGAGTGGAAGGGTTGGAGGGGAAACAAATTTTTGTGGGGTTTTTTTCTAACGCAACAACTTTCAATTTTCTGCAACTTGGATTACTTCCATTGCATGGGGGTTTCTACGTAAAGGGGAAGACAAAATGCTAATGATTCATAGTTTAGATGTAAATGTGAATTTCGACTCAAAAAATTGTTGCTGCTGATTGGACATCAAGCGCGCACTCGCCTGTGATATGGAATCGTCTTACTTGCGACACTTTGCTTATTTATTGAATGGTTGTGCTACGCATTTTTTGTGTAATTAAATTAGAAATACAAAATATGACAAGTGGTTCTTGTGGCTATATCTAATAGTTCTGAGGTTAGAGTTAGAGTAGCCATAACTCGAAATCGAACATTTTCACTTTAAATTAATATAACTAGCTTTGGGGTGATGGTAGACCCCACTACCAAACCATTTTACTTTCTTCAGATTTCCATTAATTTCACATTCAAACAGTTTTTTCAATACTATGATATTCTGAAGGGATTTATACATAAAGGTTTGATATATAATGTAAAAGAAAACACATCAATCTCAAAGTGAACCTAAAATTTGTATCATCGGCTAAAAGATCAATTCATGGCACTTATTTGAATTTGAATTTGATATCATGTATACGTTGGCCACGACTACGTCTGAGGTGGCCCATTGCCTTCCATAGCGTCAATCTTAGCTGGTTTATTGCTAAAGTCCTGAGACTTTGCCTATCCCCAGAGAAAATATTCCAAATGTGTAATATCGCACGATCTAGGCTGCCAATTTACCGTAGCAAAACAAAAGTGCTCACCAAAATGATTTCTCAACAAGTCTTTGCTGTATAGCTCGCAGCGCCGTCTTTTTAAAACCAGAGCTCAGCGAAACCATGGGCTTGACTTTCAGGAAGCACATTACCATTGAAGGTAATATTCAGAATTTCCTCATTTTTGAGAAAAAATATGGACCATGACCCATAAACAATACCATAATGTTGTTTTTAATGGATGTAATGGTAGATCTTGGTACTCTTCGGGTTGCTTATCAGGCCAATTTGTTTATTAACGTATCATTTGAGCCAGAAATGGGCTTCATTACTGAACAAAATTTCACAAAAAAACATTTCTTACAGAACGCTGATTTTCGTTATTCAGCTGAACAATTCGGAGACGCTTGTGTGGTATGACTCTTTCCATGATCACTTGCCAAACGATACTCAACGAAAATGGCAAAGCAGTTTGATAGGAGTCATGAGCGATCTGTCAAAAAGACGTACAATGTTTAGAAAACACTTGTAATTGTTATTTTAGTTTTAATGGAAAGATTGATGATATATCAATGCTTAAAGTCAAAAATGGAAAATGCCATAAAAAATATCACGAGGCACAAATTTAATATTTCATTTCATTTATTTCATAAAAGTCCTCGACAAGGACGATTTTTTTTTAAATGAATAATTCCTTGGACGACATCAGTGATTGCAGTTTTGAAATGGTAAACAATTAGATTTCCTAAAAATTTACTCCGAAATTTTCATTCATTAATGTCGCAATCGCTACCTACTTAACAATGTAAAAGTGTTACAATTTTACACTTGCTCTTAAAAATTGGTATAAGAGCCACGGCAAGAAACTTACCCAAACCCTATCTTTAATTTTTTTGGGAGGCGAAAAACTACCTTGGTTGCAGAACCATTAATTGATAAAACTTATTTAGTTGTATCTTAAAAAATTGAATATAGTACAAAAAAGTTTTGTTTCTTTTATTTCTATCTTGGATATCCCCCAATCTGAGGTTTTCTACCCATTTCCCCCATCTCAATATATAGCTTTCCTCGACATAGAAGGCGCTGATAACAACGTCAACACATATGCGAACGAAGGTGGCTCACTTACCGAGTTCATAGAAGATCCACCTAGAACCAATTGTTAACTGATTGTTAGTTTGTTACGAAACGCTCTTAACAAGCTAACAAGATGGGCTGAAAGTTGTGGTCTAGGCGTAAACCTCCATAAAACTGAACTTGTCCTCTTTACTAGGAAATACAAAATCCCACATGTCGAACCTACTTCAATCAGGGGTACCAGCTTAATCTTCTCTGATGAGACTTAGGTTAGCTAAGCTGGAAATCCAACACTAAGAAAGACTTCGGAAAACTTCTGTAGCCCTCTTCTCTTGCAAAAAAAAATTATTGGTAACAAGTGAAGATTACTGATGGGGTGGGTGGAGGCGTCTTCTTAGACAGACTAAATCTTAGTCTCTTTTTCGGTCTTCCTAATCATTGTAGTGTTTTCCAAGCTGAAATTATGACGATGAAAGAAGGCCTGTCCTGGCTAAAGGATAATGTGGTATTCGTAAAGGATATTCGAATATTTTCGGACAGTCAGGCGGCCATTAAGCGTCTGGATTCTGTCTCTATTGACTCTTTAGTAGCTCTAGATATCCGATTGTGTTAGGTGCAGGAGCATAGAGAGATTCCGGGTAACTGCAAAGCTGACGAACTCGCTCTCTCTCAGAAACTAAATCTCCGTTTAGGAGATTCTACAATGATCTTAACGATCTAAACTTGACCTTCCCTGAAAATGGGTCAGATCGATCCACGTGGTATCACAATGGACCTTATATAGCTCCAATTGTGTACTGTCTCTTCAACCTAATCTAACTAAACCTCCTGTCTCCTGCAACTTCAATTGAAATCCCCTTGTTTCTTCGACACATTTTAACGAACTGCGAATTACTAACAAAAAGAGGCATGCAACTTTCTGCAGTCAACAATCAAACGGAACTTTTCTAAATACATATGTAGTCTTAACAATAAGCATGATCGAGTACTTTTATTGTCTGGAGATGGATTGGAGGACGCCAACATTTTTGCCACATTTTTGCTTCAAACGTGTATTCTCCGTTTAAAAAAAAATCATACTAAATAAAAGGTATAAATGTATCAATACAACTCTAGTTATAAAAATGTCTTTAATAGTTCTTAACGAATACTATTTACTTACTTTCGACTCTTCTCCTGACACAAAATTTGAATGTGGAGAGAAGAAATACATCCCAGCGGGAAATTTGGGAAGACATTCTCTAAGAAGGTATTTGGAAGCAATAGGTTTTTTAGAAAAATATTCTCTGTGATGTACTAATGATGCATTCAGAAGAAATCGCTGACTTACCCTTAAAGTTATATTAAAAACATAAGGAAAGGCTACAGTCCGCTTGGAGCGAACAGTATGATACCCTATCCCTATCCCTATATGCCCCAAAAAAAACCTTAAGAAGATGATGGATAGCATTTTATTTCATTCTATAAAATTTAGAAAAAAAAAAAACATTTTTTGAAAAAACGCCCCCAAAAAGTGGGCGTGGCCAAAAACTTTGTATGGGCGATATATTGGAAAAAATATTGGCTAAATATCTTGTTAAACACTTTTTTTCGGCTTCTATGAAAATTATCGAAGAAAACAGCATTTTAGTGAAAAACGCCCACAAAAAGTAGGCGTGGCAAAAAACTTTATATGACAAACTTATAAAGGAGGGCAGTGCCTACATATCTTGTGAAGGTTATAACCCTCTATCTGTCCATCTGTAGCTTTAAATCGGTTTTTTCTAAATTGTGGGCGTGGCAGTGGGCGTATTCCAAAAAATTTTACACTTAACCATTTCGGAGCCCTAGGGAGTATGTGGTCCAAATTTCAGCTTTCTAGCTTGAATTTAAAGGCCTAAAAATTGCGTACGGACGGACGGACGGACGGACGGACGGACGGACATTGCTAGATAGTCTTAGGATTTGGTCCTGATCATAAATATATATACTTTTATGGGTCTACGACGAATATTAAGGGGTGTTACAAACTATGTGTCAAAATTAATATACCCTTAGGATAGGGTATAAAAAATCCCTGTAATAAGTTTTTGATGTCTACGGAATTTTTTGGACATGTACAATTTTTGTTAAAGCATATTATTTTCTGTCGCGTACCTGACCCAACCGGTTTATGCTTGCATTGTATTATTATTGTGTTATTTGTAATGCGCAGTTGCTTCGCTGCTCATTGTCTTATAAACATTTAAATATAAATAAGTCAACGTTTTAAAAATTGTAACGTGCAGCTGCAATACTAAGTGAACAAGTGTACCTCAGCTTTAAAACACTATTCAAGTTCAAATTAATTGCATTGTCACCCTGTATTTCCTACTGCGTTCATAGAGACAATGTTTTCGTTAAATATTTCATGTAGTTTCACGCGCAATGCGTAGAGGTCGATAGTGATGGTACATCCCGCTGCAACATGTAAGCTATTTCCGCGTTTCTTTTCTTTCTTTTCTCTATACACTTCGAACGAACGTGACGTCTTTGCACGGTAACACCAACGTGTTAAACGGTTTAGTTTATATATATATATAAATAATTTAATTTTTACTAGTGATAATAAGTTCGGATAGCCCTGTGAGAACACTGTGTTAACGCGGAACACAAGAGAACCAGGTAATACCTTCTTAAATTCACTTTAAGTATAATTGATCGTGGCTGATCATATAAAATTTAATAGTTTCAGACATAGTCAGACTAGTTCTCTAACGGGTGCAAATACACGGTGAAGTGCAAATAAAGTTGACAATCTCCCAAACTGCTTTTGGTTGTTAACAAATACCCTTCCCATTGCCTCGCTCGAAAGTTGCCATTCATACCGACACTGCATGTTCCCACGGAAAACAACAAAACAAATAAGTAAATCCGAAGATCTACTTTATTTACTCATTGGAATTGTTTCATCAAGCAACTCCGCTGCCAAATACCAATCAGGCATGGATTGCAGGAATAACATAATCTGCTATCAACAATATCCAACCCCCACTCCTGTCTTATCAAAAACATCAAGCTCATCTCATTTCTGCTAATTACGGAACGAGAGACGAAAAACGAAATTCAACAGAAAACAAAAAACAAATCAGCCAGCAGCGCAAACGCTTGCAGTCATCAATCCTACCTATGCGACCACGACACAGTATGTATGAATCAGAAGTATGGTCGATTTTTATACCCTATCCTAAGGGTATATTAATTTTGACACATAGTTTGTAACACCCCTTAATATTCGTCGTAGACCCATAAAAGTATATATATTTATGATCAGGACCAAATCCTAAGACTATTTAGCAATGTCCGTCCGTCCGTACGCAATTTTTAGGCCTTTAAATTCAAGCTAGAAAGCTGAAATTTGGACCACATACTCCCTAGGGCTCCGAAATGGTTAAGTGTAAAATTTTTTTGAATACGCCCACTGCCACGCCCACAATTTAGAAAAAACCGATTTAAAGCTACAGATGGACAGATAGAGGGTTATAACCTTCACAAGATATGTAGGCACTGCCCTCCTTTATAAGTTTGTCATATAAAGTTTTTTGCCACGCCTACTTTTTGTGGGCGTTTTTCACTAAAATGCTGTTTTCTTCGATAATTTTCATAGAAACCGAAAAAAAATGTTTAACAAGATATTTAGCCAATACTTTTTCCAATATATCGCCCATACAAAGTTTTTGGCCATGCCCACTTTTTGGGGGCGTTTTTTCAAAAAATGTTTTTTTTTTTTCTAAATTTTATAGAATGAAATAAAATGCTATCCATCATCTTCTTAAGGTTTTTTTTTGGGGCATATAGGGATAGGGATAGGGTATCATACTGTTCGCTCCAAGCGGACTGTAGCCTTTCCTTATGTTTTTTGCTTATATTTATATTTGTGCTTTTTATCGTGGTAATCAATATAATGCCGAAGAGCAAGTAAAATGAAATATTAAAATAATAATAACTAAATTGCGATTGGAAGTTAAGTAAAGTGAATGCTAAAATATATAAAATATTTTACAAGTGTTACACACTTAAAACTAAGATTAAGAGAGGTATAATTAAAAAATAGTATATTCCGCAGTTATAAATACTATTACTACTATAATTGAATAGATCTAATGAATGTGATCCGAGGAGGTTTTTGTGCAAGTTAACGCACGCGCACATCAACCAGACAGCAGAGTGAACTTGGCATAACCGGACACCGGACACCGGACATTCCACCAGCACATTCCACTGCCAACACACGCTTTTCTCACACTACATTTCCTCACACTACATTCCCACACATAATCCAATCATATCGCCATTACTGCATAATCAGCACCTTTTATCCATTCACCCCATGCACCGACCTATTCCCTTACGATGCACATTGTTCAAAAAGATAAAATTACTTTAAGGTAGAATTAAGTTATGAAGAAATAAATCAGTGATGAATTGAACCTGAAAGTGAAAAGTCGTTTCATTTACAAACGAGCTTAAATAATTGGCGCCCAACTACTTGTGGTCTATTGTGTTTTGTGGTTAAAAAGTTGATCTCAAAAATCCTTGTAAAGGAGAACAGGATCATTTAAAATAATCGTCATACAACGAGAATAACCTAGCACAAATAGGCAACATTGAAGCACTCAACGACCAACTACAAATCCTCATATAAGGAGAAGGTTAAGGACAACAAACCGAATTAAGACGATTAAGGATCTCAACAATCAACAAACAGGAATAATCAACAAACAGGAATAATCAACATAAAAGAATTAGTCAGCAAAAAAATGAAACTTTTGTGAGTAAAAAAATTGTGAAAATTTAGTTGATTATTAGTTGAAATATCGTATAGAATTTAAATAGAAAGTTTTAATAGTAAATAATAGTGTAAAGGTATTCCAAAATGAGCATTACAAAAGAACTTGTCCGCGCTACCGTCAGTTATCACAGGAACAGTTTACGGAACAAATAAATAATCTGACATCCGCAATCGGTCAATTACAACCCCCTAGTGTTAAAACATACGTGCCTGTATCTGTTCAACCCAGTGTTCAAAATCGTAGTGGTGGTCTCGATCTAGTAAAATCCTTACCCGAGTTTAAAGGCGATACCTCTTCATATCCTTCCTGGCGTGCAGCGGCGCATTTCGCAATGAGTTATTATCACGAAGGATCTGAAAATTACTACATTGCCATGGGAATTCTAAGAAACAAAATAACAGAATCTGCTAACGCAACTTTATCCGCTTTTAATACGGTGCTAAATTTTAATGCGATTATTGTTCGATTAGATCAAGTTTACTCGGACAAAAGGCCATTACATGTTCTTGAAAATTAACTTAGTATTTTGCGTCAAGGTAACCTATCCATTAGTGAATATTACGATGCAGTTGATAAAAACTTAACCCTAATAATAAATAAAAATATTATGACACACAGCGGTAACAATGAGGTTATTGTTGCTCTCAACGAGCGTGCCAGGGAGAATGCTTTACGTATTTTCATTTCTGGTCTACGAAAGCCACTATGTGATATATTATTTTCTTCTCGTCCCTCTGATCTACCGACAGCTCTTGCAACGGCACAAGAACTGGAAACAAACCATAAGCGGTACGAATTCGCACGTACGTTTGCTGCGGGCAGCTTAACAAAAAAAAGCGGATCCCAGTTTCAACAAGATTCTGATCCACATATTCGCAATTACCCACAGTATAGTCGTGTTCAACAAAACCAACCGATATAATGCACGATTATCAAGCAGAAAAGCTAGAGCTCATAAGAAAAAAGCTGACAATTGCTCACGAAAAAACGCTTGGACGAAACCAAAACATATCCAGTAAAATCTACCAGCCTGGCGAAATAGTTTTCGTCCGAAGAAATAGGCGCTTAGGAAACAAATTTGAAAAAATCTTTATTGAAAAAGTAATTGAAAAAGATTTAAGCACCACTGTTTTGATAGATGGCAAGAAAATCCATAAAAGTAACCTCCGTTAATACTTTATTTTCAGTTTGTCATTCTTCATCCTTCGGATATCAATAGCCGAAATTCAAGATTACTCAAATGCACACTTCATAGCAGTAACTAAAGGAAAAACAGCCACCTACAACGAATTCTCATATCTTGTTCATGTCACAAACCTCTCTGAATATAGGACCATTGCTTACGAAAGCAAAAACGTTCACATAACGGCCCTGCAAAAAGGAGACGATATTCTGAACCAACAATCTGAAGAAATATTGCACATAATTAGTACACTTGAAGTCCCAAGGAGATTCGCAGGATCTATAGACTTTATTGGGAGTACACTAAAATTTATAGCCGGAACCCCTGACCACAGCGATTTTGAACTTCTATTAACGAAAGAAAATACACTTATTGAGAACAGTAATAGACAAACAAAAATAAATTCTCAAATACAAGACAAAATTAATGAATTAACAAATCAAATCAATGCCATAGTTACACAACACAGCGATATAAGCAAGTCTTCAGAGTCAGAATTATTACTTTTGGAATATCTATCTGTAAGAAATAATCTTTTAATTAGCCATTTAAATAATATAGCGTTATCAATTGTATTAGCCAAAAATAACATAATAAACCCATTAATCTTAGATAATTTAGAAATAAGTCACTTAATTGATTCTCAATATCTTCCGATTAGTATAAGTAACTTACTTTCCGCTGCTAAAATTAAAATACTTCAAAATTCAGATGTAATAAATTATGTATTACAAATTCCTAAAATTGAAAACTTTTGTGATTTTATCGAAATTTATCCTGTAGTTCATAATGAAACTATTCTTAAGCTAGATATAAGGCAGGCTGCAAAATGCAAAAAATTCATACAACCCTTAAAAGAATGTGTCCATACGTCAGAAGTCAACATTTGCAAACCTACAACCTCGGAATGTATCATGCAGTTGCTAAATAATAATACAGCTCTATGCGCCTCCCAAAAGTCACACCACCTACCTCTCGTACAGGAGATTGATGATGGAGTAATAATACTCAACGATGTACCGAAGACAACTGTTACCGATCACGTTCAGTTAGAAGTGCAGGGAACATATCTAATGACATTTTCAAATTCAATAAAAGTTAACGACACCGTATACCGAATAAGGAAGAAAGCCGCTTATGTCGTACCGCATCCCCCAAAGGCTATTTCCGTAACGCACCTAGAGCACGAAACGAAACTATCGCTTCCATATTTGCATCATATTCATATCGACAACACAAATCATATCGAAACACTTAACGAAGAAATATCGGCTCAAAAAGTTCTCTGGTGGACCACAATTTCCCCAATAGCAGTAATTGTTTGCATACTAATCTTTATGCTCCTTAGACGCAACAGACAACATGCAGTCACATCAAACCAAATTGACTCCATAATAACACAAGTCAAGAGTCGAAACGAGGACGTGTCGAACTTAACAGGGGGAGGAGTTAACGCACGCGCACATCAACCAGACAGCAGAGTGAACTTGGCATAACCGGACACCGGACACCGAACATTCCACCAGCACATTCCACTGCCAACACACGCTTTTCTCACACTACATTTCCTCACACTACATTCCCACACATAATCCAATCATATCGCCATTACTGCATAATCAGCACCTTTTATCCATTCACCCCATGCACCGACCTATTCCCTTACGATGCACATTGTTCAAAAAGATAAAATTACTTTAAGGTAGAATTAAGTTATGAAGAAATAAATCAGTGATGAATTGAACCTGAAAGTGAAAAGTCGTTTCATTTACAAACGAGCTTAAATAATTTGCACAACAACGTCGAGGAAAATTAGAAGATTTTAGGTAATTTTGTTAGTGTTTATGAAACAGCGAATACTATTTGTAAAATTAATTAACTTGAATTTTGAATTGGTGAAACCTTATATAAAGTCGAATAAATGAAACGATCCGTCAATCAAATTGACCATGTTGCGATCGACGCAAGGCACTCCTCCAGTATTCTAGATGTCCGAACTTTCCGAGCGGCCAACATAGACTCGGATCACTACATTTTTGTAGCCAAGGTACGTATGCGGATATCCCAGACACCACAACAGCGAGGAAATACTGTGAGGAGATTCAACGTTGAACGGCTACAAGCGCAACAAACCGCCAGAATTTTTGCCGATCGCGTATCCCTCAACCTCTCGAGAAGTCCTGTGCTGCCAGCATCAAGTGCTGAAGACCTGTGGCATCGATGCCAAGAAGCCATCAGAAGCGCCGCAACTGATGTGCTTGGTTTCACCAAACCACCCCCACGAAACACCTGGTTCGATGAAGAGTGCCGGCAAGCGCATGCAGCAAAACAACGTGCCTACGAAGCGGCGCTGCACAGAAGGACGAGAGCGGCTCGTGAGCTCTACGAGCAAATGAGGAGGGAAGAACACCGGCTTCTCCGGAAGAAAAAGAAAGAGCATGAGAAGCGCGCGATCGAGGAAATAGAGAGGTGGTACTCCAGGAACAATGTTCGGAAGTTTTACCAAAAGGTAAAAAGAACGTGTCAACACAACTATACCCGAGCAGATACCTGTAGAGACGAACAAGGAAACCTAGTAGTGGAAACACAGTCGGTGCTGAGGATATGGAAAAACCATTTCTGCAGACTGTTAAACGGCGATGACGACACAAATTCCGCTGTCAGGCAGAATGAACCATTCAACATGGGTGATAAAAGCCAAGACTCCCGCCCACCTGACCAAAATGAAGTGAGGATAGCAATATCCAAACTGAAATCCAACAAGGCTGCCGGGCCGGACGGCTTAACTGCCAAACTTTTCAAGGCAGCGGGAGATGATTTGGTAGAGAGCATACACCAGCTCGTCTCCAAGATTTGGTCAAAGGAAAGTGTGCCTGATGAATGGAACCTCAGCATTGTTTGCCCGATCCACAAGAAAGGAGACCCTCTTAACTGCGCCAACTATAGAGGTATAAGTCTCCTCAACATCGCATACAAGATCCTGTCTGCCGTGCTGTGTGAACGCCGAAACCATTCGTCAACGAACTGATTGGACCCTATCAGTGCGGTTTTAGGCCCAGTAAGTCCACAACTGACCAGATTTTCACACTTCGGCAGATCCTGGAAAATACCCAAGAAGTCCAGATCGATACTCACCATCTTTTTATCGATTTTAAGGCCGCATATGACAGCATTTATAGAGACGAGCTATACAGAGCCATGTCTAGTTTTGGCATACCTGCCAAACTCGTTAGATTGTGCAGGATGACGATGGAGAACTCTCGCTGCTCCATTAAGGTCGGAAACAATCTCACCGAGACCTTTGATGTCAAAAAAGGATTTAGACAAGGCGATGCGCTGTCATGTAACTTCTTCAACATCATACTTGAGAGAATTGTGCGAAACTCACAAGCCAACACCAGGGGCACAATTTTCCAAAAGTCTGTGCAACTACTTGCTTACGCCGACGACATCGACATCATTGGCAGAACACAGCGAGCTGTCGCTGGTGCGTTTGCAAGTATCAGTACAGAGGCGGCAAAAATGGGTTTAGAAGTGAATGAGGGCAAAACGAAATATATGCTGTCAACAAGAAGGGACGCACAACATCGACGAATCGGACAGACCGTCACGATAGACAGCTATATCTTCGAGGTAGTTCGGGACTTTATCTACCTCGGCTCCGCTATTAACTCTGACAACGATATATCGTCAGAAATCAAGCGAAGAATTACACTTGCCAACCGCTGTTACTTTGGCCTAAGGAGGCAATTGATTAGTAAGGCCTTGTCGAGAAACACCAAGGAGACTCTATATAAGACCCTCATCATCCCAGTCTTGCTGTATGGCGCATAAGCATGGACGTTATCAAAGGCGGATGAAGATCGCCTTGGTCGTTTCGAACGCAAAATTCTTCGAGTGATTTTCGGTCCCGTTTGCGTTGACGGGCTTTGCAGGAGGAGATTTAACAGCGAACTCTACGAGCTGTACAGCGACATCGACCTAGTCAGAAAAATACGGATTAGTCGTCTAAGATGGCTGGGACATGTAGAGCGAATGGACACCAACGCTCCGGCCCGAAGAGTCTTCGAATCCAACCCGGAGGGACAACGCAGTAGAGGAAGACCTCGCCTAAGGTGGCGAGCGCAAGTGGAAGGGGACCTCAACCAACTTGGAGTGCGCAACTGGAGGCAGTTAGCCAAAGATCGTGCTAACTGGAGAGGCGTATTGGTTGAGGCCCAGGTCCACCCCGGACTGTAGCGCCACCTAAGTAAGTAAGTAAATGATACGATGTTTATCAAGATGAAGATTATTTTGTGTAATACATGCATTATATTTTGGTTCGTAATGTGTTAAAGGAGTGAAATTGAAAGGTGAGATCGGTGAAATATAAAGGAGGTTGAAACGCGGACAGGTTAAGGGGTCGTCAACAAGTTCTTTAGTTTTGTTTATCGGAAAGTTGATGACAAGGTGTGATACGATTGGACGTGTCATACTGGGCGGGTATTTCGAAGCGATGGACATAACAGCTACGCCATCGCAACTATAGGAGGATATGAACCTTTTTGTAATTCTTAAATCATTTTATGCAGGTATTCCTAGCATTTTTAATACCTGGTTCTTCAAATGCAAAGCATATTTTTTTTTGTTCAGTCTATTGTGCACTTAAGGTGTAACTATTATTCCTCTTTCTTTTTCGTTGGCACGAATATATAATAAATTTGTTTTGTGGGGGCGAGATATGCAGCAAGATCCCGTGCCAACCAGCTGCTACATCAAATGGAGTAATCATCGCTATGCCTGAGCATAGATCTCCCAGGCTCTCCTCACAAAATATATTAGATAGAAAATATTGCCTGGGAAGTACTACTTATTATATATAGCTTTTTCTGAAAAACTGCCGAATAAATGGATTTTTTTATTTATTTTCAGAAAAAATGTACTGCAGAATAATGAAATTGATAAAAATTCGCCAAGTATGTTTTGCCATCTCATTTCTAAATAGCAATTATAAATTATTACAACTCATTTTAGTTTTAATGCAGCCACCAAGTTACTGTGCCCTATTCTCCAGATGCCTCGCCACTTTTAGGTACGTACCATTTTATAAAACTAAGTACCATAAGTTGATTTCAAAATATGTTTTAATTTTTCTATAGATCCTGCCAAGGGAGAAGCAGCTGACAATTTAGATACTATTTCCAATATTATAAGTTTATAAATCATATGAATTAAAAAAATATATTATTGAATAAATTGCACTTATTAGTCACTGTATTTCGCTGTTTTATTTAGCTTGAATTTTATTCAAGGTTCATCCGCAGTATACATTCGGGATTTATCTTTTGCATTTTTTCAAGATACGTCTGCCAGATTCATTCTGGATTGATTCTTGCGATGCAACAAGAAACATAGATATTTTGAAAACCGTCACCGGACATGCCTTAATAAAAACGAAATTATAGGCGCAACCTAGGGGAATGCAATCTCTGCTTCCTAGGATTGCTTCAGAATGCATATCGGACGAATCTTTTTCCCGCTGGGACATACATACATTACCACAACAAAACTATCCCTCACATCGGTTAGGTATCTCCTTCTATTATATGCGTTCCCCAAAAAGGTAAACTTCTTAAACTGGCTTTGTTTTAACTGCAATGTAGCAATCTTTCAACGCCATTTCCCTTACCTTGTGGATATGTAATTTCTCAAAACCAGACAAGAAAGAACTGTACTGGTGCTTTGTACACTTGAAGGTCATGAACCTACCCTAAGCTATGTGCTGGGACCAGAAAAAATACCATCTGCACTGGCAGTATGGAAGGAATTTCCGCAATTCATTGGGGTTAAGAAAAAAAACTCGCTCGAGAAAGCAGACAAAAAAATGTTTTAGGTGGATTTAAGGACGAAGCAAAGCAGCAAGTCCATGCTGCTCGTAATTGACTAACCATTTTGAGATGATAGAATTTTCTATGAAAACAAACCCACCCGATAAAGTTACAATGATAAAGGTTCTTAAGTGGGAGATATCTTCTCAGCATAAACACACCCCCATCGATGAGTGTGTGTGTCTCTAAAGAGTTGATAGATAAACGAAATAAAGAGGTCAAGTGCCGTCGACGCTGGATTTAGAAGATGGTATCGATTGAGATGCCACAAGATGTATTATCTATGTACGCTTTATAAGAGCTTTATTGGGCCATCGCTTAAGCTAAAGGTCGAGTGTAATTCTTCGACTTGACGTACGACTCATTGTTTGGTTTTTGCTTGATGTGAGTTTTTTTGTTTGAGAAATGGTTTCTCATGTTTGCATTTCAAATATTTTCATTTTGCCATTATAAATTGCCAAAAATGGTCTAGCACTTTGCTACAGCATCACAACGAGAGAATCTCTCAATAAAGTGCGAAGACATCACCGGCGCAATGCGTACATGCCCAACTGCTGCAATGGAGGTGCTATTGGAATTAACTCATATACACCTCATTGTGTCAGAGGCGGCGGACAAAACTATTGTAAGAAAGGAACTGGCAAGAGGAAATGCATTAGTTCGAAAGAATATAATGTACTTGGCGGAATCTTCCTCTCTTGGCTATTCCAAGAAATGACAGCAACTTAGCCGAAGCTCAGCAACAAGAAAGAATGGAGCCATGAATCCACAATCTATTGACTGAGCAACCACACGATAAAGTAATATACACACGTCTCGAGAACTGATGAAGGAACAGCATGGTTGACAGCATGTTTTTCTGTTTCCTGAATCCCAAATCCTGTGAGCCAAAAGTAATACAGGTACATCTTTGTGATTGATATGCATTAATTTGAACTTTTTGATTGTCCTCGTCTGTTCAAAAATCCATTTGCTGTGAGTTTAAATGTTTGGCTGACACTCGTGTTCATGTCCATATAGGGACGTACGTAAGTCGTTCTCGAAAGTAATTTTACAGGGGAGGCAATGATGAGAGGATCAACGTTTTCTCTCGATCTGGGCTACTTATGTGATCGGTTAGGGTTCATCTGAGTCTATCTTGATATCCGTAGTCCCAGCCTGGTCGACTACCATGGAAACCTAAACATAATTGAAAAGGCACTTACTATTGGCCTGTATATGTTTTTCTCTTTGCTGAACACCCCATGGGTAGCCCCCATGTAATCGATAATACCAACCTTAACAGGCCGACTAAATAAATAACTCCCATGATCTGTCAATGGTTTTGCGCAGGGAGGTGTGGTCTCCGCCACTTTGAGGAATCTTCTTGTCGACTCCTTATTGCGAAAGCTTTACAGGTTGGGGCAACCCTGCAATCGGATGCGCTAACGATAGTTGGGAGCTGGTACCGCGAACAAACTATGTCAGTCAACCTTTCGAAGACTGAGCTGATGCTGATTACAACAGGAAGAGATATACCGAATACTAGGTGGCCAGTTTTCTTAGCCACTCAGCATATCTTGTCTAGCAAAGTGAAATATTAAGTTATAACCTTTGACCCTAAACGTTCTTTTAGAACCTGGGGTCTTAACGTCTGGATCATGAATGGTTCTGTTGTTTGGTGGCCAAGAGCTAACACTCTCAAAAGACATGTAACTAAGCTACAACCCATTGCGTGTGTATTTATTACAGGGGTGCAATGAGAGCAACTCCAACCGCTGCCATGCAAGTTCTGCTCCGCTTACTTGCTGTGAGTGAAGCCAGAAAAGCCATGTCCATGCTTATTGGACAGCAGATCAGTATCGGCGAAGGAAAAAGACGTTCGATGTTCAAAGCACTTCTGGATGATTTATCTGGCCACAGGGCAGGAGTACTCAACTCCAAGTGCTCAGAACACATTTTTGAGTGCCGTTTTCCCGTTGCTCCTTTCTGACCTCCAGGAATGGAGCGATGATGGGTGAATTTCTTTTAGGCCGAAAGATACCGTCGTGTTCACAGATGCGGTGCCAGAGCACTGTCTTTTATTCTGTTTAAAGGGTCTCATGTGGGTCACTATCCCTTGGGAACTCGGAGACACCGGTATCCACATCGGTATCCATGGAAATGAAAGAGCTAATGCTCTAGGAAGGCAAAGCGCGTTATGGGTCTTTGTCGGCCCACAACCAGCCATAGGGTGCTGCTCATCTGTTCACAAAAGTAAAATAACTGAGCGCCTACCTATACAGCAAAGCACTAAGTACTAGCATGACTTTTTATCATGTATGCAATCGAAACTGTCAGTTGATGTTCCCAAACTAAGCAGTACAAAATATCTGGTTGGCCTAAATTGCCTTGTAACTGGTTTCAGGCATCTAAAACGGATACGAATTATAAGCTCGGGCCTATTCGAGTGCTGCCTGGAAGATGATGAAAAGACTGTGACACCTTTTGCCAGAACCAGACTGGCTACTCTCGGCAAACACTTCCTGTACGAAGACGATTCAAATAAGAACCGAACCGAACTAAGCCAAAACCAGTTAAAGGTTAAGTACAACGAATTCCGATGTGTACCAGTTGTTCAGTTGTCATTAGGTCTAGATGCTTGTCATCCTTGAATGAACGTACTCCAAACACAATACAATGATCCAGAAGTTTCATCAATTTATGTTCCTCCCTAGATTTTATATTAAAGGGTGTTTTTTTTTAGAGGTTGGTTTTTCGAATAGAGATAAAACTGACATTTTGTGGTGGTCAAATCTGGCAACTCTAATGTCATTTATGTTCAGTTTGGTTTGCCATTTTATCATGAACAGGTTGACATATGAACAACGCTTGCAAATCGTGCAAATTTATTTCGAAAATAATGGTTCAGTTCACGAAGTTTATCGCAAAATTTTGTTCAGTGATGAGGCCCATTTTGGGTTGAATGGATACGTCAACAAGCAAAATTGCCGCATTTGGAGTGAAGAGAATCCACATGAGACCCTTGAAACGCCATTACATCCACAAAAACTGACTGTTTGGTGTGCTCTATGGGCTGGTGGAGTCATTGGACCATACTTCTTCCGAAATGATGTTGGAGAGTCAGTTACCGTTAATGGAGACCGGTATAGAGCCATGATAACCGACAATTTTGTTCCCGAATTGGATGGCATGAATGTGGATGAGATGTGGTTCCAAGAAGACGGCACTACATGCCACACAGCGCACGTCACAATCGATTTATTGAAGGAAACATTCGATGAGCGCATAATTTCGCGGAATGGACCTGTCAATTGGCCACCAAGATCATTGTGATTTGACACCATTGTTTGAGGATATGTGAAGTCGCTCGCCTACGCCAACAAACCAGAAACGTTACGGGACTTGGAAGCCAACATTTGTGGCGTTATTGCCGATATACAGCCCCAAATGTTTGAAAAGTAAATAATGGCATAAAATTATCCTTCCAATGAAGCCAAATTGATGGACATTTAAACGTTTTTCTTGTGTTTTATTTCAATTCGAAGTTCTATACCTCTAAAAAAACACCCTGTTTAACACATCAGATGAAGCATAAACTACGATATGTATGACTACCAATGTATAACTAGCCCGTATGTACCTAGACATCACCCTATTAAACTTCTCTTTTTCTTTAAACAAAACTCTTGCACTTGGCCCAATCGAATAACGTGCTTCTGCCTCACAGTCACGAAAGTAGCATATAGATAAAATCTGATTCACGCAAGTCTACGACCTACGCACGGATTTAATTGACCTGACTCCACCAAAACCTACACAATCAATTTTTAACCTTTTGCACAGCTTTCATTTCTCATCGTTCACAGCCCGACGCATCATAGGGCTTATGCTGTTCACAAATTTCGCATACAATTTCATGTTCGTAAGCAAAAATTACTTCTAATTTGATCCAAGATATTAAAGTTTCATCCATAAACAGAAACCATTAACACTCTGCATTCGTCTTTGTTCCATACAAATGAAGGCGAGGCAAGATTGATGACTTCTTCTGTTCCTTAGACGAGTCCATAATCCGTGGCATGGGTGAATGATCCCTTTAGATGTGTACTGACCTTTTTGGGTTCATCCATGAAACATGTCTGATGGCAACAAAAGTCATCGCAGAGTCAACACCCTCTCATCGCATTCAACTAATGGTTTTCCTACTTTATCTCACTGTAGGGGACGGTTAAAGGATTTTAAACCCTTCGTAAGCAATTTCAAGAAAAATAAATTATGTTACAAACAAATTTGATGCTTGAGTGACAGCACCTGATTTTATCTGTCATCGCCAAGAAGAACCGCAGGTGTGTCCATATACTTTTTCCACCTGTCACAAACATGCCTCTCCAATAAATAATGAAATTTATTGCTCATTTGCATACCAATCTGTGTCATCGTCTCCACCTCTCAAATGACATAATTCTCCTGAGACAAAAATATCTAAAAAAAAAAAATTGGATCCTCAAGTACTCCATCTAACCACCGAACGAATTGCTAATAAATTCCAAAAGCGTCGCTAAGGTATTATCGAAAAAATTCTACAACCGCCACAGCCCGATGGATCGATGGATTCGAGTTCGAAGGATTGGCATAAGAAATAAGAAGAAGGACCCTTGCCAGGGAATCGAAACTATAGCCATTACCACCAGCATAGTTAATGGTGCGAACTCTGATTGAGAAGGGTACCTTTATGCAGATACCAAGTCTTACTTTATTTTTTACAATTTACGAAGAGTCCATTGTTCTTCTCCCTTTTTGCCTGTTGAGGTAAGTGCACCTTTAATCTCGGTCTACTCAGTGTGAGGGTGTAGCACGATGAACCTCATCACATCAAATTCGCATAATACTTTTGAGGACAAGTCATGTTGAAAATTTGTAATCCTTGGGTGTGTGGATGAAAATATACACAATAGTGATTTAGGTGGCTAGTTGTGCACCTTTTGGAATTCCCATAGGGTTTGGGAAAATTGAGTTTTCCTTGGGCAGAAAATTAATGGAAGCTTTATTAAAAGGAATCTGCATAATTTTTAAAGGTAATTTTGCTTTATGAATACAGCTTATTTTGGCTCAAAGGTTTTCCAGTTTCATATATAGAGGCATGTCGGAGTGGTTCTGTAGGAATTTAAATACAGTTGCCGTGAAAATTGAGCGTACACTTCTATTACTCCTGAAATTTCGCGTACTTTATGTATCTTTAGGTCACTAGCTTGCTTGCTTCGCCGAATTAAGTTGCGAATGTGACTATTGTCAAGATGTTGATTGCAGGCAATTCTTTTGTATTTACTGCAAAAACAAGTCAGGTAAACTTTATTACCCGTCTTAAACGCTACGAGTCCTTACAAACTTAAAGAATATTTATAAAAAAATTAAGCAAGCAGGCTTATCTGGTATGATTCATTTGATACAAGTAACAAAGCTTGATCGAATTCGAGGAAGCCTTCACGTCAAAGAACCCATCTCGAAAAAATTGGAGCACGACCGACTCAGTTGGTATTGTCATGTTCAAAGGAGGGATCCTACGAAGCCCGTCAAAAAGGCAATGGCAATCAACGTTCCCTTACAATCGTGTAAGAGAGGCAGGTCTAAAAACTCCTGGCATTTGATTGCCCTCAATGATGAAGTGATCCAAAATCGGGAGGCCTGCAGACCAGTAGGAATGCAGTGAAGTGGGAGGGTTATGATCCCTATAATCGTGATCATAATTTCGTCGTTAAATGGAGAGAAGAAGATACAATTAACAATCTGAAATTAAGATGCTTTTAGTACATTTTCCAATGATTTTTTTTTTTTAAATCAGCCGAAACGCTGCCTGACACTGAATTGGCTCTTCAAACGCGCAAAATATATCACACTTTATTTTCTCTCTTAGTTGTGCAACAGGCCGCTATTTCAATGTGAAGGCAATTCAGGTTCAGATTCAAGTTTGACTATCTCTCCATGCAGAGGTGCAACTGCAACGTTTTCTTGTTTCAGAGTTCGTGAGGCCTATGACTTTTGGTAGAGCGGTTAGTCACACATAAAGGGTGATTTTTTAGCTGGTTTGGTTTTGGCAACACTGGTTTTGACAGCTGACGTGTGTTTAGTACCTTGTGTCACTGTCAAACAGCTTCAGTTTGGTTTGCAATTTAACCATGGATCGTCTTACAAATGAACAACGCTTGCAAATTATTGAATTTTACTATCAAAATTCGTGCTCGGTTCGAAATGTTCATCGCGCGCTGCTTCCATTTTATGATCGGCATTCTCGACCTTCTGAGCAGTCTATTCGGAAGATTGTGACCAAATTTCGCACCAAATTTACTTTGTTGGACATTAAACCACCAACACGTTTACGTACTGTGCGTATTGAAGAAAATATTGCGGCCGTATCAGCTAGTGTGACAGAAGACCGCGAAATGTCGATTCGGCGCCGTTCCCAGCAGTTAGGCCTTTGTTACAGCACTACGTGGAAAATTTTGCGGAAGGATTTGGGCGTAAAGCCTTTTAAGATACAGCTGGTGCAAGAACTAAAGCCAGCCGACCTACCACAACGCCGAATTTTTGGTGAATGGGCTCTTGGAAAGCTGGCCGAGGATCCGCTTTTTTATCGAAAAATTGTGTTCAGCAATGAGGCTCATTTTTGGTTGAATGGGTACGTAAATAAGCAAAATTGCCGCATTTGGAGTGAAGATCAGCCAGAAGCATTGCAACAGCTACCAATGCATCCCGAAAAAGCCACTGTTTGGTTTCACGTTTCGGGCCGGTCAATTGGCCGCCTAGATCGTGCGATTTGACACCATTAGATTATTTTTTGTGGGGGTATGCCAAGGCTAATGTATATAGGGACAAGCCCGCTTCGATTGACGCACTGGAAGCCAACATCCATGCATTCATTCGTGAGATACCGGCCGATATGTGTGAAAGAGTATGCCAAAATTGGACTCAGCGGATGGGCTACCTGAGACGCAGCCGCGGTCAACATTTGCATGAAATTATCTTTAAACATTAAATTGCAAGGTTCAAACTATCGAATCAAATAAATATTTCATTCATTTTTTCGAATTTTTTGTGTTTTTTTTTTTAAAAAAGTTCTAAACCTCTTAAAAAATCACCCTTTATAATGTATGCACCTGAAAATAAAACATCGGAACGTGAGCGCTTGAGCAGACGTACAAACTAGAGAGCTGCATGAATGGCAAAAAAAAACATCGAATGAACAATGCTAAAAATGAGTTGAATGAAATAGAATGCGAAGCCGAATATGTTTGAGTGAGTGAGTCCGGTCAGGTAGAACTCGGACGCACAACATTCAAACCAAAGAAAACGAATTGAAAGAGTGGGGATGCGTTGGCATAAGAGGTTGCGTTTCGAATGGATTCGAATGACAAAACTGTTTTTTAATTGTTGTTGTCGTGTCGCGCATAAAGAAATAAAGTGCACAACTGCGTCATACGAAACTTTCTCGATACATGAGATGCGTTTTTGAGTCGCAAAATTAATGGTGAGAAATTTATTTAAATCACTTTTTAGGTTTTAAAAAATTTAAATTTCTCAAAAACGGCACCTGCGATTGGACACATTTAACATAATTCTTCGAAATACAAAAAATTATCAAAATCGTTTGAGACGTTTTTGAAAAAACGAATTTAATTAAAATTTAACAAAATCGTTATATGAAAAAAAAAATTATTTCAAAAATTGAAGTATGCAAATTTGTTCAACTTTATAGTATAAAAAAAATAGTAAATTTTTTTTTAAATTCGTTTATTAGTTTTCGAGATTTTTTTTCCATGCAGAATTTTTGACTCCATCCCAAGTATCCTTAGTACAAAAAAAGACCGAAATCCTTGGAACCACTTTCGAGAAAAATAGTGATAAGTGATTTTCACAAAAAAAATTGTATGGCAGGTACCGTTATTTCAAAAGATAAAGCTAAAAATAAAAAGATGCCCCGAGATGTAACCCGAACGACCTTATATACGAACTTTGAAGCAAATCCGTCAAACCGTTTCGCCATACGGCGCCCGGACAGACAGACAGACCGACGGACGGCATTGGCGGACCCACTTTTTTGGACTTCTCTATAGTCGTAATATCATCCCTCGTACTCAGTTTGAGTTCGAAATTTCCGCACGATCGCAATAACTTTCTATTTGAAATACTAACGTATACGAGAAAGTTAAAAAAAGAAAGGAATAAACGAAAGTCTATGTAATTTCTCTTCGTATTTATTAAGCTTATTACTATACATAGTTATATAGTCTCGTCGCCGTTTTTTTTTTCTCCGTCCATTTCTTTTTACTGCTTGCGTCTCTTGAATCGAACGAAATGAAGGCGCACACAAAAGCTCGAGTAATTCGAATGTCTGCGGCTGTGTCTAATTTTTCATTCCGCTTTACGCTTCATTTATTCTCATTCATTTCGCTGAATGCCGTCTGGTGTAAAACACAACACGCACTCACATTGCTTCATTTCATTGTGTGCCTCGCACTCACTCAATTCAATTCAATTCGAGTCCATTGTGAGTGAAGCCATGTAGATCTCTAGTAAAGGGAGATCCATTTCGAGGTTCCCTACTTTTTTAAAGAAAAAAACACAGAAAATTCAAATTTAATGGAGAATGTTTATTATCATTTGAAAGAACATTCTTTCTTTGGCATTTATTTTTTGAAGATTATGTCTATCAATGTTGGCCGTTGCTACGTCGCAGATGGTCCATCCGTTGAGTCCAATTTTCGAACACTCGTTCGAGCATTTCGACTGGTAACTGGCGAATGACACGCGTGATGTTTTCCTCCAAGGCCTGAATCGAAGCGGGTTTGTCGGCATACATATCCCCACAGGAAAAAGTCTAACGGTGTGATATCACACGATCTTGGTGGCCAATCGACCGGCCCAAAACGTGAAATTATGTGCTCACCGAAATGTTCTCTCAATAAGTCCATTGATTGATGCGATGTGTGGGAAGTGCCGCCGTCTTGCTGAAACCAAATGTCGCCGAGATCACGAGCTTCAATTTCAGGCATCAAATAGTCGGTTATCATGGCAAGATAACGGTCGCCATTGACGGTTACGTTCGCACCGGCATAATTTTTAAAGAAATATGGACCGATGATTCCACCGGCCCACAAACCACACCAAACCGTTGTTTTTTCTGGATGAAGTGGCAGTTCTTCAATCTCTTCAGGTTGCTCTTCGTCCCAAATGCGGCACTAAACAAAATTTGCCTCGAAAACGTCGGATCTTCTTGGAACTTTTCAAGAGCCCATAGAGCGAAGCGATGTCGCTTGGGAAGGTCGAGCGGCTTCAGTTGTTGCACACGCTGTATTTTGTACGCTTTCAATTTAAGATCTTGACGTAAAATGCGCCAAGTCGTTCCATACATCAGTCCGAGTTGCTGCGAACGGCGCCGAATCGACTCTCTACGGTCTTCGTGTACACTCTCAGTCTTTGATATCAAGATCACTCTCACTACGGCCGCTATATTTTCTTCTCAGCGTGCTGGACGTGGTCTATTCGGTCGAATATTATCCAATAATGAATGCTGGGTCTCAAAATGGGTGATGGTGTTGCGAATAGTACGCTCAGTAGGCCGATTATGTTGACCATAAGTTGTGCACGAAACACATTCCTCACAGAACGTGAATTTTCATAATAAAGTTGAACAATTTGTAAACGTTGTTCACGCGTAAGTCTTTCCATTATGAAATGCCAAACAGTACTAAACAAAAATAACATGACAGCATGACACGACTCACACGTGATCTGTCAAAAAAGGCTATTGAAAAAGTATCTCTACTTGGATCACCCGTTACAAACCTGTTCGAGATTCGACTCAATCAAGTAAAATACAGGAAAAGTGGAGAAATAACTCGCTCTTGCTTTTGTATTACCCACGCGGCCACGCTGCAGTATTTTTTTATTCTCTTAAAAAAATACGCATAGCAGCGAAAGAAAACTATGAAAAATAAACATCACTGAGATGGGTTTGCAAATCTTGGTCAATTGACATATTGAAAAAATAAAGGACTTTTGGAACTTTTTGTCTCTGACAGGAAATCTTCAAGAGCCTGGTAAGGCAGGCTTCGAAGACTGAAGTCCACGATTGCAATACATGAAACGAAACTCTGAAACTTTTTTTTACACCCGTATGACGTCTTTTACTAACTAAAACTGCAGCTGGATGTATAGCGTTAGAACTAAAATGGATTTTAAATGAAATTCTTTTTCCTTAATAGAATTTCTTACAACAATTCTAAAATTAAATAGAGAAAATTCTTTTTAATATCTTATACTTCTTCAATCTTTGTGTGTTCGCATTTTTTGGGCACAAATGAAGGGGACCTACAATTTAGTGTCAATTTCGAACACCAATTTATTTTCGAGAAGCGTCCCATGACGGTTTTTACTCTTGTATGCTTATTAGACTTTCGCAAGACGTGGGGCAGCGAATAAAAACTTTTAAGTGGCACGCATCGGATTTGAACCTGGGCCCCTCACTTAGTAGTCCAACGCACTAAACCGCTTAGCCACTGTACCCAACTTTTCGTTTATAACACAGTTTTATAGCTCTATTGGTAGAATGAAATATGCAGTCGTTCTAAAACATTCTGAGTGTTTATCGAATCATCGAACCGAAAAGTCAATATTATTTTTAAAAAAAAAATTAAGTAGTATAAAGGGTGGGCCATCTAGTTGTTTCTTTCATAGTTTATTTTGACACTGACAGCTGTTTCGCGTTCATACCTCCGCAGAACGAAATTGAAAATGAGTGTTGTGTAGCACAAACTGTGCATTTTTGAAAAGAAGTTTTGGCCGAAATGAATCACCGCGCCAGCTGTCCGCCAGTTTGTGCAAAAACTTCACTAGCAACTTGAACGACGTTGCGTTTCCTTATTAATGCGAATGTTTGCTTTTACTTAAAAACCTATAATATATGGAAAAAAATAATTTTATTCATTTAGTTGCATTTTTAAAAAGACACTTGTATTTGGCCCACCCTGTAGTTGAACGTTCAAAAAAACCAATATGAAATTAACAATTGAAGTTGACAGTAGCTACAATGGACACAAGCCGTCTGAACAGCCATCGTCGTCGTACAGGCCGCTCTGCATGCATGACACACTGAAGAACTATAGGGCCGATAGGAGTGCTATGCGAGTTTGCGCAAAAAGCAACATTTCTGGGTAAAGCAGTACTGCGTAATGGTCGAAGTCAAAAACACATTTGACACAGCCAACTGGAGGTGAATAGTAATGTATGTGCAAGTAATATATAGCTACCTTAGCGCGAGAAAATTATTCTATGATACGGAAACTTGGCATTGGAAACACAAAACCACTAGAGGGATCCCACAAGGTTCAGTGCTAGGCCCAGTACTATGAAATATAATGTACAATGGCATATTGAAAATACCAAACCGGCTGGTGTAAACATTATCGGATACGCTGATGACACGGTACTCATCGTGGTAGCTAAAACAATAGGAAAAGTGTCTGAAAAATGCAGGCATACTATCAGAAGTGTAAGGCTATTGTTACATGAAGCTGGCTTAGACACCGCAGACCACAAGATGGAAGCAGTACTGATAAGCAGCCGAAACAAGTTAGAGCACATCACCATACAAGGGGGGGGGGGGGAGGAAATTATCAAATCCAGACCAGAAACAGAGGTTTAATTTTAAAGATCACATGACGTATGCAGGGGAGAAAGCCCCTCGGGCAGTTGGAGGACTCTCTAGAGTAATGCCAAATGTTGGAGGTCCCATCAGGCAGCTAATTAGAAAACTTCTGGCAACGGTAATCAAGTCGATCATAATGTACGCGTCACAAATATGAGAACCTGCGGTGATGGATCGCAAAACAATCATGAAAGGAATTAACGCGGTACGCAGAATTCCATCTCTTAGAGTTTCTGCGCTTTCAGACAGGAATTCCGTGGCGCTTATTAGAAACCAGCCTGAAACGCCCGACGAGCTTTATTTACATCATGGCGGAGATGGAGATAAAACAACATCTATTTAAAAATAGAAATAAGGCCACTTTTGGCCATTGAAAGATAGTTCAATTATTAAGAAACGTAGGTTCATATGTTACCGGCCAAACCCGAGATCAGGCCAAACTGATTTTTAATTATTTTTCAAGTAAAACGATGGTTAATATTGATGATAATTAATTAAAAAAAAAACGAATACCCGAAAGAAAAGAAATCCCTAAATCCCGCGTAGCGTTCCATCCACGTACTGTTGGCATAGGCGCCTACCTGAGCGAAAACACGGAATCTTGAAGAATTTCAAAAACGAAAAAAAAATCCCGGCGAGAAGTCATTCCAGTAGTCCATGTAATAAGACCATATGACTCATGAGGTCTTATTTCTACTTAAAAAATGAAAATAAGGCTATATGTGGTCTTTTTTCGTAGGGCGCTATTTCACGTCACCGACTGCTGTCGGGGGTATCTCCATAAATAGCAGCAGCTTCACGACGGGTTGAATGTTCCTTGAAAGAGAAATTGGCGGCCAAGTAACGCCGAAAGCAGTGCTTATCCGTCGTGAAGAACGAGCGACTGCGAAAATCGCCATACGTTATACAGCGAATGTGAATGAACACATATCCCTTCCTCAAAACTCGTTCGCCTTTCCGTCTATACAGACGCACATATGCACATATATACACGCATCTGGCGCAGCACGGACCGAGGACCTAAACGTCAAACGTAGGCAACAGAAGAGTTATACGGGATTTAAAATGCAACACATGAGAACACCCAATGCGTAGATCCCAATGGAACTCCATTCAAGGATTACGCCATTCATTGGCATCGGCAACAAAAAACGCGCTCTTCAGATCCTCTCTATGAGCACACTTGATGCAAAGATCGCAGACTTCCTAACAGGTCACTGCGCCGTGAACCATCATCTCATGAAAATGGGAAAACCCGCCACAGATCTGTGTAGACTCTGCCTAGAACAACCAGAAACGGCAGATAACATCCTATGCGAGTGCCCTGCAATCATTCAAAGAGGATTAAATGCTTCAATAAAGGACTCAACGAATCTCAGGATATTGCTAAATCATCGGCCTCAACAATCGTAAGGTTCATTAAAGACCAAGACCAAAGTCGCCAGACCAAACTACTTACTAATCTTATAGTGAGTACAAAAGATCTATTCTTGGGCGCAGTGCTAATCATTCTTTAAAAAAAAACAGATGGAACGCATTAAACCCACGAACACACCAACTATATACAAAGATGGAAATATTCGTACTTCCTGCTCTTACGCCTCTAGACAGAATACCGGGGCGGTATCATGGTAAGTAGGGGTTTGAGGTAAAAGTGGTGTTAGTTGGGGCTTTATTCTCACACTAAGGCTTTTAATGCGGTGATAAGTAGCACTAGGTTTCCACGACTACGGATCCACACAGCAACCTGGCGCTCTCCAGACGGTCGAACCGGCAACCAAATCGACAATGTGCTAATCGATGCGAGGCACGTATCCAACATCTTGAACGTGCACACTTACCGAGGGGCAAACGTCGACTCTGACCATTTTCTTGCTGCAGCTAGATTCAGAGCTCGACTGTCCAACGAGAAGAAGCTGCGAACTGCCCAAATGAAGAAATTCGACGTTGGACGCCTTAGCACATCTGGAGTCGCCAGAGACTACAAAGAGCGCCTGAGTGAGAAACTCCCCACAGTGCATTCACCTACCACAGACGCCAACAACCAGTGGTCTCAGTATCGCGACATCATCAAGGAGGTAGCAGAAACCATCCTAGGATATCAGCCACCCCAGAGAAAAAGCCTGTGGTATGATGATGTATGCGTATACCGGAAAAAGGTGACAGAAGATGCAGAGGATAACAAGGGCAGCATGGGATGAGTACCGAGCCAGGAGAAGGGAGGAGAAGAAGATCCTGCGTAGAAAGAAATGAGAGCACGCAGTCTCCCAGATCAAAAAGATCGAAGAGTCCCGCGGGCGAAACAATATCCGGAAGTTCTATAAGAAAGCCAAGCAACTGGCTGCTGGCTTTAAGACCGGAACACAGGCTCTTCGTAACAGCGATGGAAACATAGTCACCAACGCGCAGGGAATAGTAGATGTATTGAAGCAGCACTTCCAGCAGCTGCGAAACAGACGAAATATAGAGAGAGTGATGGGGCAAGAAGAGAACCCACGTCCAGTCTATGAAGAACCAGTCCTCCGCCCAGTATAGAAGAGGTTGGCTTAGCTATAAAAAAGCTAAAGAACAACAAGGTCGCCGGCTCTGATGGTCTACTTGCAGAGCTTTTCAAATACGGAGGTGTTGTTATGGTAGGGCGCATGCACCAAATCATCAACCAAGTTTGGCTGGAGGAAAGAATGCCCGATGACGTGACCATCAGCTCCATATGTGCCATCTACAAGAAAGGCAATCCTATGTTTTGCAAGAACTATCGAGGCATATCCCTGCTTAATGTCAAATATAAGATCCTATCCAACGTACTGTGTGAACGTCTCAAACCTTTCTGCAACACACTAATCGGCACGTACCAGTGTGGCTTCCGGCCCAGCAGATCAACTGTAGACCAAATCTTCACACTAAGGCAAATCCTGGAAAAGACCAACGACTTTCAAGTCGAGACACACCATCCCTTCATAGACTTTAAAGCCTCATGTGACAGCATTCATCATCAGAAGGTTTTAGTGGCGATGGCCGATTTCGGGATCCCGTCACGTTTCACTAGGAATTAGTTTGGCAGCAGCTCGCCTGAACCCTTTTAAACATGCACCGGATTTCGGCAAGGAGATGCGCTGTCTTGTGATTTCTTCAATCTTGTTTTTGAGCAGATAGTGCGCAGGTCAGATGTCAACACGGAAGGCACTATCTTCAACAGATCAGTCCAAATGCTGCGGTGTGCGGACGATATAGATATCATCGGTCGATACCAGCATGCTGTGATAGACGCTTTTACGGCTATTGAAGAACAGGCGAAACTAGTTGGCCTTGAAGTGAATGAGGACAAGACTAAATATATGCTATCAACAAACAAACAATCATCTGTCCACCGACTAGGACAAAATGTCACTGTTAATAGCAGCAACTTCAAGGTAGTTAAGGAGTTCATCTACCTCGGGGTAAACATCAACTCCACAAATGACATCTTAGTGGAGATCCGTCGAAGAATTACCCTAGGAAACCGCTGCTACTTCGGTTTGGCAAAACAAATGGCTTCAAAACTCCTAACTCGAAGGACAAAGTGCATGCTCTACAGAAATCTTATCCTGCTAGTTCTGCTATACGGCGGCGAGTGCTGGACGATCAGCAGGGAAAGATAGATAATACTGGGATCCTGTGTGCAAGGAGGGCGAATGGAGGAGAAGATACAACCGCGAACTCTATGAGCTGCACCAAGATGTGGATGTAGTCCGAAAAGCTAAAACTCGTCGACTATATTGGCTCGGCCACATCGAGCGAATGGACAACAACGCTACAGCCAAGAGGATCTTCGAATCCCAGCCCCCAGGTTCGAGACGACAAGGAAGACCGAACCTCAGTTTTAAAGACCAAGCCATCGCGGATGCCAGAACGCTTGGTCTGGACAACTGGAAGCAGCGTGCTCGGGATCGCAGAGGGTGGAAGGCAGCCGTACCTCAGGCAGGGACTCTTCACGGGTGACGGGCGCCCGTTAAGTAAGTAAGTACTTTTAGAAAAGAAATAGCTTTTTCATTTCCTCAAAAAAACGTCCTTTCCCTTAAAATCAGAACTATTTCCGCTAATTATATTAATTTTATAAAAAAAGTAAATCCACGTAATCAGTGTAGCAAAAAACCTGTTTCAACTTCTTAAGCTCAACACCAAACTGTCAAGTATCTGTCATTTGAAAAGAAAAATTCCATCATATGCATCTGGTTGTACTGCATAAATAATAGCTTTACAAAAAATAATAACAACGGGAAAAGAAAAAAGTTTAAAAATTTTCCATTTCATCAGCACCGTTTTATTTGTTATTTTCTTAAATTTTTATATATTTTTTTTTATTTTGTTTTCTTAAGTTTTCTACCATTTAACAATAATGTGACATCTTTTTGTATATAGCTACTTATTTTATCTCATTCAAAGAATTTAATTTAATTTAGAGATTTTTCCATTTAATGATTTCCCAATATGCGATTTTTTTTTTTATCTTTTCATATCCAATCAATTGATAGTCGTTGTGATTATTTTTTATTTGTTTTTCTACATTTTTTTTTATATATTTATTTTCTTAAATATTTACCTACTGTGAACATGATATTTTTGTGTGTGTGTGTTTCTAATAATATGTATTTAGAGATATGAAGATTGTTATGGCTAAATGCACATCAGGAAAGCAATAGAAATTTATAGTTACATAATTGCTACACAGTTGTTTTTAATTATCTAACATCGACTTAATACTGTTTTGTTTTTGTTAAAAATAACTTACGGACTATGATTAGTAAAATATTTAATTTATTTTATTTTATTTTATGTACAATAATGAATCACAAAATTTTTTATATTTTATACTTAAACAAAAAAAATCACGCGAACTTTCTTAACGCCTCTCTAGAAATTTTTAATCGTAACTAGACTTTCTTGGGATGGTGGAACGGTCGTCTTGTTTATGTTCGGAGAGGGTTTTCTCTGTTTGGGTGGTGGTGTCTGCAGAAACATGTTGCTATTGATGTCTTCTGGTAGTGTTGGTGATAGAAATGTAAGAGCTAAGCTACTAGTTCTATGTTACGCAGCAAACACTTAAACCATGTGGAACGGCCCGAAAACTGTTGGTTTAAAATTGAAGGAATTTTGTGTGTTGGCCCACAGTTACAGTTGTCGTAAGGCTTGTGCCTTATTGTTTTGAGTGCTTTGCGGTCGAAAGGTGTCATTACGTATTTCTTCGAAGATGCCAATAGGCAGAGTTTTAGTTCAGAAGGACAACTGATATTTTTTTGGCCGGCGATTGATTATTATGACCTGGACGATATTTGGTTCCATCGAGACGGGCAAACACAATTAATTATGGATCTACCCCCGAAAAGTGCGAAAAAGTTGTTCAAAATTATTTTTCTATGTAAAGGGTGATTTTTTAGCTGGTTTGGTTTTGGCAACACTGGTTTTGACAGATGACGTGTGTTTAGTACCTTGTGTCACTGTCAAACAGCTTCAGTTTGGTTTGCAATTTAACCATGGATCGTCTTACAAATGAACAACGCTTGCAAATTATTGAATTTTACTATCAAAATTCGTGCTCGGTTCGAAATGTTCATCGCGCGCTGCTTCCATTTTATGATCGGCATTCTCGACCTTCTGAGCAGTCTATTCGGAAGATTGTGACAAAATTTCGCACCAAATTTACTTTGTTGGACATTAAACCACCAACACGTTTACGTACTGTGCGTATTGAAGAAAATATTGCGGCCGTATCAGTTAGTGTGACAGAAGACCGCGAAATGTCGATTCGGCGCCGTTCCCAGCAGTTAGGCCTTTGTTACAGCACTACGTGGAAAATTTTGCGGAAGGATTTGGGCGTAAAGCCTTTTAAGATACAGCTGGTGCAAGAACTAAAGCCAGGCGACCTACCACAACGCCGAATTTTTGGTGAATGGGCTCTTGGAAAGCTGGCCGAGGATCCGCTTTTTTATCGAAAAATTGTGTTCAGCGATGAGGCTCATTTTTGGTTGAATGGGTACGTAAATAAGCAAAATTGCCGCATTTGGAGTGAAGATCAGCCAGAAGCATTGCAACAGCTACCAATGCATCCCGAAAAAGCCACTGTTTGGTGCGGTTTATGGGCCGGCGGCATTATTGGGCCATATTTCTTCAAAGATGATGCGAATCGCATCAGTCAATTGGCCGCCTAGATCGTGCGATTTGACACCATTAGATTATTTTTTGTGGGGGTATGCCAAGGCTAATGTGTATAGGGACAAGCCCGCTTCGATTGACGCACTGGAAGCCAACATCCATGCATTCATTCGTGAGATACCGGCCGATATGTGTGAAAGAGTATGCCAAAATTGGACTCAGCGGATGGGCTACCTGAGACGCAGCCGCGGTCAACATTTGCATGAAATTATCTTTAAACATTAAATTGCAAGGTTCAAACTATCGATTCAAATAAATATTTCATTAATTTTTTCGAATTTTTTGGGTTTTTTTTTTTTTAAAAAAAGTTCTAAACCTCTTAAAAAATCACCCTTTATATGGATCTTGAATTTGTATTGCATCACAACAAATACGCATGATCTAACTATTTATCGAGATCATGATTATTGATCTGGAAACTTGTTTAACTATTTACCACCAGATGCCCAAAGTCTTAATGGGGAAAAATAATCATTTACGATCCATGTTACCATGGTAAGGTTGTAAAATTATTGATTATCCCTACAGAAATTAGCCATTTTATTGAAGTACTAGAAGAAAATGTGCACTCAAAATGAGTTCTCGTTATAAGCTTTTCAGAGCTGGTTTTTAATAAAACATGGGGTCAATATTAACAGCAGCTAATAAAATGACTGCCTAGGATTTCAGAATTATTTTTGTTAGCAGAAGATAACTGTTAGTTATACTAAGCTGCAGTATAGTCGTTCATTGCTAGGTTAGGCTCGGCAAAGCTATTATAATGCTGCCAGTGTTTAATAGTCCAGAGTGTTTAATAATCATCGGCTGATCCAGATAGATTATATCCGATAATAAAAAACAGCTATTGTTTTTCGCACTTAATGGCAAAGTCCAAACTTTATAATGAAATTAAAAGTTCATCAAAAATGCATCGCTTTGTGTGTTTTATTTAGCTTTACCTACGCATCGAGGTGTCCAAGTAGCAAAGTAGAGTCTGTAAATATATGGTAGAGATGTAATGGTGAAAACATTTCGTGATTCCATACACCATAACCTGCATACTTGAATCAAAAGCCACCAGGCGTATGACTAAGAATTTATGGACATATATGCTCATCCCTTCCCAAGTAGGTAGGTAAAGTGGCCGTTGCCGGGCAGACGCCTGGTCAACGCAGTTAGCGTTATTGCTCGGTTTTGTGAGCACCAATCATAAGGTTCGGACGCGCTCTGTGAATGAGGCTAATGGTTCCAGGTTTCTTGGCCATAATCTTCCTAGAAATGATGCAATTCCTAAGACTGCTCCACATAGACTCTAACCTTGCTGCGAAGTGTGAGGAAATTTTACCCTTTGGTAAGCTCCCTCCGCGGAACCCAAATTAGAGCGATTCTAAGCCGGCGGATCGCCCTGGCTAGTTTGGCCCTGCATTCCTCGACGAATTTGGTTGTTGCCATTTTTTTTTTTTTTTTTTTTTTGTCGGAGGTTGCTGCTATCCGATGGAGCGCTCAGACACAACTACAGGTCCATTGTACTACCATTCGGACACCTTATATTAATGTACTTAGTTTTCCCGTCTTTCGAAGAATATCGAGAAGGAGCTTCAGTGATAAAGAGCTTAGATGTTCGGCACTTACCACGTCAGCCCCGAAGATCCGCCACCTGATGCGAGCATAGGCCGGACAACTGCAGAGAAAGTGTTCTGCTGTGTCATCCTCCTCACCGCAAGCAGGACAGGTAGTGGTGTCGCTTAAGCCCAACACATTTAAGTGTTTAGCAAAAGCTTGGTGGCCCGAAAGAACGCCTACAAGCAGCCTACAGTCGATTCTCCTCAGAGATAGAAGAAAAGATGCTGACCTTTTGCAAATGTCCGGGCGCAGTAGTTTGGTCTGTCTACATCCACCGCAATCGCGCCACCGAATCTTGTGTTCACGAGAAACCCAAGAATCGATTGATGCAGGCAGACCCAACACAGGTTCGGGTCCTGAGAAAACTTCTTCTGAACCTTGCCTAGCAAGCTCATCCGAGATCTCATTTCCCTGGATGCCGGTGTGACCTGGCACCCAGACAAGATTCACTGTGTTCCGTCTTCCGACCAAATTTGAGTTCTAGCACTAACTTGGACGAGGAAGAGGGTTAAGAAGCTCTTTGAATGCAGCTTGGCAATCACTGCAGATGCAAGTGCCTCTAGCCCTCCACCTGTTGTTGACAATATAGCACATAGCCATTAGGATGGCAATAATCTCCGCTTGGAAAACAGATGCATGTTTACCCAAGTTATAGTAAAGTCGTATATCATCGCATTCCACAAAGACACCAGCACCAGACCCCTGCCCGGTTTTGGAGCCATCCGTGAAAATACGATGGCATTCAATCCATGGTTCAGAGTCTGACTGGAAAGTTGATGTGGTAGTTTTTTCGGAGAAGGATTTCTGGTGTCATTGCATCAGACGGCATATCCATAAGACAGGGGTCAAAGGATAATACTCGACCAAGTTCTTCAAAATTCCAGTGCGCATGGTACCAAAAACCACCTCTCTTTAAGCGAAAGATGGTTTTTAGCGTACATCCCATGATATATAAGTCAAGGGGAGGAAGATTCATCAAAGCATCTGGAGCAGAGCCCGGGGTGCTAGGGAAGGCCCCTGTGCAGCCGAGACATGCCGTTCTTTGGAGTTTGGCAAAAGAAGCAGTAACACGTTTCCGCGAAAGCCTGTTCCACCAAACAACTGATGCGTATGAGAGTAGCGGTCTAATCATGGCCGTATATTTTCAAAGGACCCGTTTCGGATACAAGCCCCATGTCTTACCAAAAGCGCCTTTACACTGCCAGAAAGTCGACAGTGCTTTATCGGTTTTCGATTCGACATGTTTGGACCATAGAAGTTTTTGATCAAGGTTGTTGCCTTGATCGATATGATAGCCTTAATCGCAGCCTGGCTGTCGAAGAAGGTAGCTGTGTTGTTTTGGGTTTGACGTATTATTTATCAGTATTTTTCCGGCTTCCCTTATCGCTAAGACCACCGCCTGAAAGACTAACGATGTAGTGTGTAATTCGCCTGAAAAGACGAACGCACCCTCTCCAACGTCCATATTGGACCCGGCAGTAAAGATGGTTAGAGCGAACTTTTTATGATAACAGTGCCTGCCTCCCATTCCGCTCTGGACGGGAATACTGCAGAGAAAATTTTCTGGAAGTTAAATTTCAGTGTAATGCTGTCAGTAGCTCCTACGCTTCAGATAGTTGAGCTAAAATACTAGCCAAACAGATCTAAATTTATGCAGTTGGCAAGAACCTTATGGGAGTTGGCCAGTCTTGATTATTCTAAATATAAAATATAGCACAGGTACTGTTAAGCAAAATATACCTGCATCCGTTTCAGAGACTTAAGCTAGGATTAGATTGCATGCCAAGTGGTCAAATAATGACCAATTCTGACAGTATCGCTGTCAAAATAAGGTCATGCAGTAATGAGATGAGAATGTAATGAGAATTTCCTAAATGACCAAATGACTTAATGACCACTTGGTGTAGTGTAATCCGCCAGTATAATGCTCTTATGACCGTATGCAGTATATTCAAATTTGGTGATGGCATTTCTGGCACTATGTATAACTCAAATCGTTCATTATTTAATATCTCACTGTAATTTAATGTTTTTATTATTTTGTTTATTTATAAATAGTTTTGCTATTCTGATGTTTTGGCTGTGTATTTAGTTAACTATTTGTCGTCGATTTGTGTTTGCTTTTGTTGTTATAAGTTTTGTATGCACTTTGTTTTCTTCATTTCATTTTTGATTTGATGCGTTTTTTATTTGTTATTAAATCATAATTTCTTTTTTTGTATGAAATCAAATCTCAAAGGGTGAGGGGGAAACCGACGAAGCAATAAAAGGCGAATTATTGGATTAACGCTTCAAGGAATTGAAAACAGACGAAATCAAAAAATGCCTCATGTTTTCTTATTCGCGATTATTATCTATTCTATTTTGACTTTGCGCTCAATTATATTTACAGTGTTACCTCAATTTACTTCATAAAATAAATAACAAATGCCTTCAATGACCAAATGACCTATGATGTCATTTTTGTCACGTTGTCTAATATACAACCTAACAATGTTAACCTTTCTGTCATTCGACAGCTAGTCTGGTCATTTACCTGTGGTCATTCATATGCACAATTGGCATGTAATCTAATCTTAGCTTTTTAGAGAGGTACCAAGCTCATTGAAAGTTAATTGTTTACAGCTACATGTCAGTCCCTGCCACAAATATTCATTGAATACATTAACAAACGCAAATGAAGCTGCATGAATGCGGCATAATATACGCGCACTAAAGGTACTTTGCATACCCTTATAATGAAGTGACACAGTGCGGGCATTAGGGAAATGAAGGATTAGAGAAAGGGAGAAACCGGTGCACGTTGGTTTTAAATGTCTGTAAATTGTAATTTGATGGAAAAACAGAGCGGGGTAGAGCATTCCACATTCGGTTCGGTTTACGGTTAAGAAGCGAATCCTTGTACTTCACTGTCAGTCCGAATAAAGGCTTGCGGGTGAACTGATGTGCATTCGCAGCATGGCGAGTATTGCGGTTGAACTTCTGTATTTGTGGAATGCATCTGGCTATTTCGTTCAATCACTTGTGGTGGAAATACCGATAAAACAATGACAGGTAGGAGACATTACGACGATGTCTAAGAGAGTCAAGCGATTGTCTATACCACCAAAAAGTTTAATCGCACGTTTCTGAATCCTCCCCAACAGCTCCAAATATGTTATTGTTGCACCAGACCAGATATGAGCGTTGTCCTTGAGTTTATAAATTCTATCCAGATCAAAAAGAGTGAAATATTTATTGCATCGTTTGAGTCTAGACATTTCGCAGCGTACTTGGCGACGTCGAATATGTGTTGTCGTTCAACGAATTGTATCGTTAACACTCATACCGAGGATAGAAAGCCTTTCGGTTTCGGCGATCCAAGTGCCATTCATGGATAATGGCAGAGAATTAGGGGTTCGTTTTAATGACAGAAGACAGCATTATATTATTATATTGGATTGCTTATCAGAATATCAACACCCATGTATTCCTTGAATTAGTTTTTACTAGAAACAGTTGAAAATTTGAAGTTATTGAACTATTATGTCCGTTGCTGCGGAATTCTATGTATCACAAAGCAATATCTGTGCACTTAAAATTGTACTCATATCATAATTCGACTCAAAGAATATTTACAGAAGATTTTAATTTTGCAAAAGCTAATTATAGTAACGGGTGATCCAAGTAGAGATACTTTTTTCAATAGCCTTTTTTGACAGATCACGTGTGAGTCGTGTCATGCTGTCATGTTATTTTTGTTTAGTACTGTTTGGCAATTCATAATGGAAAGACTTACGCGTGAACAGCGTTTACAAATTGTTCAACTTTATTATGAAAATTCACGTTCTGTGAGGAATGTGTTTCGTGCACTTCGCTCAACTTATGGTCAACATAATCGGCCTACTGAGCGTACTATTCGCAACACCATCACCCATTTTGAGACCCAGAATAGACCACGTCCAGCACGCTGTGAAGAAAATATAGCGGCCGTAGCTGAGAGTGTACACGAAGACCGTAGAGAGTCGATTCGGCGCCGTTCGCAGCAACTCGGACTGACGTATGGAACGACTTGGCGCATTTTACGTCAAGATCTTAAATTGAAAGCGCACAAATTACAGCTTGTGCAACAACTGAAGCCGCTCGACCTTCTTAAGCGACATCGCTTCGCTCTATGGGCTCTTGAAAAGTTCCAAAAAGATCCGACGTTTTCGAGGCAAATTTTGTTTAGCGATTAAATGGGCCTCATTTCTGGCTCAATGGGTATGTAAACAAACAAAATTGCCGCATTTGGGACGAAGAGCAACCTGAAGAGATTGAAGAACTGCCACTTCATCCAGAAAAAAAACCGGTTTGGTGTGGTTTGTGGGCCGGTGGAATCATCGGTCCATATTTCTTTAAAAATTATGCCGGTGCGAACGTAACCGTCAATGGCGACCGTTATCGTGCCATGATAACCGACTATTTGATGCCTGAAATTGAAGCTCGTGATCTCGGCGACACTTGGTTTCAGCAAGACGGCGCCACTTCCCACACATCGCATCAATCAATGGACTTATTGAGAGAACATTTCGGTGAGCACATAATTTCACGTTTTGGGCCGGTCGATTGGCCACCAAGATCGTGTGATATCACACCGTTAGACTTTTTCCTTTGGGGATATGTAAAGTCAAAAGCTTATGCCGACAAACCCGCTTCGATTCAGGCCTTGGAGGAAAACATCACGAGTGCCATTCGCCAGTTACCAGTCGAAATGCTCGAACGAGTGATCGAAAATTGGACTCAACGGATGGACCATATGCGACGTAGCAACGGCCAACATTTGATAGACATAATCTTCAAAAAATAAATGCCAAGGAATGTTCTTTCAAATGATAATAAACATTCTCCATTAAGTTTGAAGTTTCTGTGTTTTTTTTCTTTAAAAAAGTAGGGAACCTCGAAATGGATCACCCTTTACTTTAAGTAATTATTTTCTTTTGGTTGATTAGTCGAATATTCTTTCTGGTACGAACGTTGAATTGATCTATAATAAATTTGTAAATTCTTTAAATAAAGGTTTCTCCCTGTATGTTCCACGAAGGTGTAGAACGTCTGTGGCTAAACTATCATGGTTTCTTCAAAGACTTAAAAATATAAAAAATCTTTACAAGGCTGTCTTTAATTTAAATTTGCCTGTTCACTGTCAGACTATTTTTAACGAATCTATTGGAGCACTTAATCGTTCGCTTCAAGATATTGCAGAAGGCATTTCAGTCCTTAAGTCTAGTTTAAACTCCGGTCCTGATCTTATCCCTTCGTTGTTGATGCTGCTTAAAATAATTTTTAATTTATGTCTCCTGGATGTTTTCCTGGATGATTGGAAGACTTCATTTGTAACTCCTATTTTTAAATCTGGGCATAAACATAAGGTTGAAAATTATCGTGGAATATCTAAGTTATCAGCTACTCCTAAATTGTTTGAACTGATAGTTAAAGAAGAACTTTATTTTCATGTAAAGGAGCATATATCTCCTTGTCAGAATGGGTTTATGAGTGGAAAATCGACGACAACTAATCCTTGGAATCAGGATTCAAGTTGATATCATCTATAATGACTTTGAAAAAGCTTTTGACACCGTAAGTCATGATGTATTAATATATAAATTGTAAGATTTTGGCATTCACGCTTCGTTTCTTAAAAGGATTTCCAGTTATTTAAGAAAAAGGAAGGAAATTGTAAAGATTCGTGATGTTCAATCCAAATGTATAGACGTTCAATCTGGTGTTCCACAAGGCAGCCACCTCTGTCCCTTGTTATTCAATGATGTTTTTGTTAATGGTATTCCATCTGTAGGAAGTTTCGTAAAATGCTAAATGTATGCAGATGATTTAAAAATGTTCGGTTGTGTAAAAAATGTCAGTGGTTGTATTGGGCTACATGCATTTTGGCCCCAAACCTAAAATGAAAAATGGCCCGAAAAATTTATATGGGAAACAACAACACGAGCATTTCTGTGATTTGGGGCCATTGTTCATTGGAGCCAAAATTCATATAATGTCTCCTCCTACCGACCAATTGCACTAACGTCCCTTCTTTCCAAGGTCATGGAAACGCTGATAAATGGTTAGCTTATGAAATATCTTGAATCCCGTAAACTTCTTAATGACCTGCAGTACGGTTTTCGCAGCAACAGATCCACTGGTGATTTGATGACATATCTAACCGAAAAGTGGAACCAATATATTCACCGTGGTGGTGAAAGCAAGGTCGTTGCGCTTGATATTTCAAAGGCATTTGACAGAGTTTGGCATCAAGCTCTCTTTTCGAAAATGCGTGCATTTGGGATCGATGTTACCCTTCTTCAATGGATTAGAAATTACCTTTCGAACCGTTCAATTCAAGTCGTTTTGGATGGTTTCAAGTCTGCAACTTACCAAATAAATGAAGGTGTCCCTCAAGGCTCTGTTTTGCTTCCGACTCTCTTTCTCATTTTTATCAATGACCTCCTGTCTGTCACTTCTAATCCAATCCATTCCTTTGCTGATGACAGTACCCTCAGCTTTACATATTCGTTTTCTGGGCAACGCCCCTTATCTTCAGGCGTTGAACTGGAACGGCAACGTATGTTAAGCTCATTGAATTCCGACCTTTACAGCATTCTTAAATGGGGTAAAACCAACAGAGTGGAATTTAATGCTTCCAAAACGCAATGCTGTCTGCTGTCATTGAAGCGAACCCCTAATTCTCTGCCATAATCCATGAATGGCACTTGCATCTCTGAAACTGAAAGACTTTCCATTCTCGGTATGTGTGTTAACGACAAACTTCGTTGGAATGACCACATATTCGATGTTGCCAAGAACGCTGCGAAATGTCTAGGCTTCCTTAAGCGATGTAAGAAATATTTCACTCCTTCTGATCTGTCTAGAATCAACAAGGCGTTTATTCGCCCAAACTTGAGTACAACGCTCATATCTGTTCCGGTGCTCCAATTACATATTTGGAGCTACTTGACAGGATTCTAAAACGTGCGGTAAAATTTATTGGCGATCGAGACATCACGAAATCATTTGACTCTCTTAGTCATCGTCTTGATGTCTCCTGTCTGTCATTCTTTTATCGGTGTTTCCACCACAAGTGCTCAAATGAAATTGCCAGTTACATTCCACCGCTACAGCAATTCAACCGCAATACTCGCCATGCTAGGAATGCACATCAGTTTAGCCTGTTTTCGGACGTACTGTGAAATATAGAGATTCGTTCCTTAACCGTAAAATATGAATGTGGAATGCTCTACCCCGCTCTGTTTTTCCTTTGCATTATAGTTTACAAACATTTAAAACCAACGTGCATCGGTATCTCCTTTTTTCTAATCCTTCACTTCCCTAATGCCCGCACTGTGTTACTTCATTATAAGGGTATCCAAAATCCCTTTAGTGCGCGTAAATTAAAAAAAAAAAAAAAATGGATTTGAATAATATTGTTAAATGGCGTGATAATAATTCCTTATCACTTAATATTGATAAGTGTCATTTTATGTCTGCTCATCGTATATTAACACCAACGTGTTAAATACGTACACTATTTCCGGTGTCAACTTACGTAAACAGTTAGAAGTAAAAGATCTTGGAGTTATTTTTGATACCAAATTTAGTTTCTCTTCTCATGTTGATTACGTTGTAACAAAAGCAAACTGATTGCTTGGATTTCTAAAAAGAAACTGTAAAGATTTTCCCAACCCATTTGCTATTAACTCCGTTTTTATGTCTCTTGTACTTCCCATTCTGGAATATGCTTCTGATATATGGGAACCAGCATATGAAATTCAGAAAAAACTAGATTTGTAATAGGCCAACTTAAGTGGAATCTAGAACATTCTACAAGATGTGCTCTTTTAAATTGAAATATGTTTGCAAAACGTCGTATTGTTTGTAAAGGGTCCGCCATCTAACGTTTTTTTTTTCAACTATTGCTTATTTCGCGAATGGTAACACTTAGCTCATGTCTGATTTGACAGATAGTTAGTTTTATCCTTCCGCTGAACGAATATGGTTGTGTATACGCTTCAACAACGCTGGGAAATATTGCGACATCACTTTGAAAATCATGGTAATGTTGCAGCATGTGTGCGAAAATTACGTACGGATTTTGGAAGAAGAGAAGCACCGTCAGCTCCGTATGTTCGTTATCTTGTGAAAAAAGTGAAAGAAACTGGCATCCTCATCGATAAACCAAAGCGTGAAAAGCCAAAAGCAGTGCGTACACCCGAGAAAAATGCCGCTGTGGCAGAAAGTGTGCGTGAAGCGCCATCAACATCAATTCACCGTCGTTCTCAACAATTGAACATTTCGGAGACATCATTGCGACGAATTTTGCATAAAGACCTTGGTATGACGCCATACAAAGTCCAATTGGTTCAGGAGTTGAAGCCAACTGACCAACCAATGCGTTTTCGCTTCGTTAAGTGGGCTAAGTGCGATCGACTTAGAGAAGATGCCGATTTTACCAAAAAAATCATCTTTTCAGATGAAGCTCATTTTGATCTTGGCGGGTATGTAAAAAAGCAAAATTGTCGCATTTGGGGCACAGAAAACCCGCACGCATACATTGAAAAGCCGATATACCCAAAACGAGTCACTGTTTGGTGCGGATTTTGGTCCAGAGGCATAATTGGGCCATTTTTCTCCGAAAATGAGCAAGGAGTGGCCGTTACAGTCAATGGCGATCGTTATCGGACCATGTTGAACGAATTTTTGTTCACAAAAATTTAAGTGAAGGATATTGTCAACATTTGGTTTCAACAGGACGGCGCTACGTGCCACTCAGCCGAAGCTACACTCGATGTTTTGCGCCCTGTTTTTGAAGTTTGCATTATCAGCCACAGAGCTGATGTCGTTTGGCCACCGCGGAGCTGCGATTTGACACCGTTGGACTATTATTTGTAGGGTGCCGTAAAAGATAAGTGCTACGCCGACATGCCAGAGACAATTGACGCTTTAAAGGACAATTTTCGTGAAGCCATCGGTGAAATACAGCTGCACATAATCGATAATGTGCTTAAAAATTGAACCGATCGTGTAGGCTACTGCATGGCCAGCCGAGGCAGCCATTTGAATGAAATAATTTTCCATTATTAACCGGAAGGATTGTACTTTCAAAAAAAAAAAGTTATTTGGCGGACCCTTTATATGATGTACTGGCAGACCGCATTACTTGAATTGTTTAATATTTATGCGCCAAAAAAATTGATTCGATCACGACCTTTGTTTAATATTCCTATGCATACTTATAATTATGCTGGTAATGAGCCAATCAGAAGATGCCTAAACTTGTTCAATTTACTTGATAACAATATTGATTTAAGCCTAGAAAGGCGTTGATAGAATTTATAGAATTTCTATGAATTTAAACTTAAATATCTGTTAGAGTTAAGCTCGGTAGATAATAATAATAAATATATTATAAACAAATCTTTAAGAATCGCCATCAAACCCTAAAAATGTCTGTAGACAGCATAAACCTGGAAAGCATCCAAAAATTAATCTCCAAAGATTGTTTTTGTATCTTGTTCTGTCCAGACACATATGTTGCCGAACTCCTGCAATACCTTTACATTGACGGGCCTACATCGTTTTAACGTTTCTAAACTCGACCTACCTACATTCGGAAAGAAGTTCCTACCAACCGTGCGCCCTAACAGAGATTATTCAAATTCAACACAAACCACCACCAAACACACCTGTCTTTCGCCATTATGCACTTAATTTTAATACAACAATCTTAAAACCTACCATCGCACCCTCAGCCAAATTGAACTCTCAGACTTCCGTTCTTTTTCGCAAATTTATGCAAATTCACTTTTCCCGCTGAAAAATAAACAAATTCACACCTCTGCCAATAATTTGAGTACAACAACTCTACACTCTACTTTAGTCTAATCTAATCTAAAAATATACAAACAAACTATTTACATAGAACTGTAGTACAGTAAGAACCCTTTAAGGAAGGACAGACAAGGCGACAGTAAGCTCTAACACTATAATAAATATTTTAAATTCTAAAATCTTTGGTATCCTGCAGCGTTGGTATTTTTGAAAGTTCAACTATCCCGCAACGACCTCGTCGATGGCAGTGTTTTGAGACCTTTTTCCAGTTTGTCGGCATCGCCCGCTGAGAAACGATAGTTGGCGGGCGGTCGTGCCACATTTAAGCTGTTTCTCTTGTTGTTGCCCATGTCGGAGGAGTTCGATCGGGAAGACTTCTTTTTCGCCGCCAGCTTTTCATCGCTTCCGTATGCATCGTAGCCGTTCTCGTTCAAACGCTCGTAGTCCTTTTTACTGCCCTTCCACGAGGGCCTTCGCACTGGGCCATTCTGTCCAATAGTTCCGACAACAACAGCGGGTATTGACGATGCCGATGATATGGAATTGTTACTGCTACTACTGCCGGAATTTCGTCGCGATAACTTCGCCTTGCCTTCCTTTACTATGGACACAGAGACGGGCTCTACGTCCAGGCTGATTGTCGATATGTCTTCTCGGGAAGGATTCACTTCAAGCAAAGCCTCCGTTGAACGGCAACTCTCTACATCACGATAATTGTCAGAGTTGCTGATGCCCCAAACAGGGCTAACCTCTTCGGCGGTTTCTCCAAGGAGATAATCGGACCCGCCACCACCGTCAGGCGAGTTAACTTCTTCGATGGTATTCAGCGGAGACACCTGAAGAATCTGCTGCTGTTGAATCATTTCAATTTCAGTCTTTATTGTCGCCTCATAGCCCAGCAGGCCTAGCACGAGGCGCGGATTGGCGATGACAAACTTCTCGAAAGTCTGAAAGTCGATCTTAACCAGATCGGTTTGTGTTGCGCGGGTATTTTTCGGCACCGTCTCACTCGGCGGTTGGGTGACGTCCGTCACCATTTCAGCGTGCCACATCTCAGCTGGATGCGATGAGCTGCGTACCAACATTGCTTCGCTGCCAACCTGAGGGATCAGGATGTTATTCGAGATATTTGGAATGGATCGGGCAGGGGGGAAATTACCCACCGCTAGATCAGCTCTTGAGGCCATCCTAGAATAGGTCATCTCTTGCAGGGCGTGGATCGCGTTGCGGACTTCCATGCTGAGTTGGGCGACGTCGTTATGCAAAGTGCTAACGTGGCAGTCGAGTCTGTCGATGGAAGGTTTATTGGTGGGCATCTCCGAGTCGCTATGGCACGACTCCAAATTGAGCTCATCCAGGGAGCCAGAGTCCACTCCGGGCGAGCCCACAGTCACAGATCTCTGACGTTCGACTCGTTCACGCAGACCAGCCAAAGAGCGTCCGCGTTGCAGGAATTTAATATTGCGTGGGCTACCCATGGCACCCACCAGCAATGGGGACCTCGTCGGCAATGGCGACGGACTCGATGAACTGCCATGATGAGGTGATGCGGCAGCAACAGCGTCGCTGTCCGGTTGATTCTCATCATCTTCACTTATCGATGGGAGTGGAAATGATGGCCCAATATCCGAATCCTGACACTCGTATCCTTCGCGTAGATTAAAGGTGAGATCGTGTTGAATGTCATTCGCAAATTGCTGTTGATATTCCGGATACAAGCGGAGGACCTCGACCAAACCACCCATATGGACGCACTTCAAGTCACAGTATGTGAGTGCCTGTGAAAGAGAAAACAAAAACAAAGATTTAGCATCAAGAATGGATGAGGGTGACACATCACAGGCTGATTTATCTGATTTATCTCAAATATCCCTCGCCCACCAGTTCCAGTGGGCGCTTTATCTCGGACACGATAATTTATCCTGTCATTGGCACAATTACCCAGTTGAAGGGCCGTTTTCATTTTTCAATCTAAGAGCTCTTTGAAAAGAAGGACGAACTCACGGTTCGCAGTTGGTGTTGGCCTCCTCTGCTTTGTTTGCATTGAGCAAGTTAAAGAGCAAATTTAATAAATTAATTATGGATGTGGGTTGCTTTGATGAAATCCTGCATAACATTCAGGAATCATCTTTTAATCGCCGCGCTTTGGTGTAGCATTTCAAGTTTCTCCCTACTGGTTTTGTTGTTGAAGCTTTTAAAAGTCGAAAAATGTATAAAATTCTTGGAAAATATTCCGATTCTGTTAAATGGATTTCGTTGCGTTTTATTATGAATTAAATCAAATATTAGGGGCAGAGTGAGTGTGGATGGGATTCATATGAAGATGCAAAAGTGCAAAAGATGCAAATATAATCAAAAAAGGAATACCCTTTCAGCATGTATTGGGTTCGAATGGAGTAAAGTTTTCAAGGCAGTAAAAATGTGCGGGCTACTACCCACAGAAAAGTATTTGTGGCGGCAACACTTGAGTTGGAAATTATGATTGGACAAACAACAAAAAACATAAGCAAACGCTACAGTCCGCTTGGGGCGAACAGTATTATACCCTACTCATATCTTAGTACATACATAGTTAATTCCTTTTCTATATCAATTTTCGATGAAAACGAAATATTGTTTAAGAAATGGCGTTTTCAAAAAGTAGGCGTGGCAAACTTGTAAAGGAGTTCAGTGCCTTCATATTTTGTTAATGTTCTAACCCTTCATCTCTTCAACTAATACTAATACAACTTGGGCGTGGCAGTAGGGGTGTTTACATTTTTTTAACACTTCTTACATTTCAGGACCCTAGGGAGTACGTATTCCAAATTTCAGACTCCTATCATAAATTTAAAGGCCCCAAAAGTTGATACTGACAGACAGATGGAAATTTACTCACCAAAAACACCTCCCTACAAAATAATTTTTATTCTACAACTAGGCTTATACCTATCAAGCAGTTTTTATTTAAATATTTAATTACGTTTGGCAGGAAATCTCGCAGTGGAAGCACCTGGCACACATTATTTCTCTAATCTAGAATCTGTAGTACAGCGCCATTGCAATGGCCAAGAACGCGAGTTTTCTGTTTACGCGCGAAGTTTCGTATTTCGTCGTCCATGGTAGTAATAGCTAGAACTTTTGGGATACCAGCGTTTCGATTTGTCTTAGGACTCTACTTTGAAAAGTCTGCAAAATGTTAACATTACTTGGTTTGGTACAACCCCAAAGTTGTATACCGTACGTCCAAACTGGTTTTAAAAACATAAGGAAAGGCTACAGTCCCTATATGCCCCAAAGATAAAAGCATTAAGAAGAAGATGGATGCATTTTATTTCATTCTATTAATGATAGGAAAAAAAAAAGTTTTTTGGAAAAAAAACGCCCCCAAAAAGTGGGCGCCGGCTAAAACTTTGTATGGGCGATATTTTGGAAAATATATATTTCTATGAAAATTTTCGCTGAAAACAGCATTTTAGTGAAAAAGCCCACAAGAAGTAGGCGTGCCAAAAAATTATATATGACGGACTTATAAAGGAGGGCAGTGCCTACATATCTTGTGAGGGTTCTAACACTCTATCTCTGTAACTTTAGCCTTAAAATGGTTTTTTCTAAATTGTGGGCGTGGCAGTGGGCGCATTTAAAAACTTTTAACACTACCATTTCGGGACCCTAGGGAGTATATGCTCCAAATTTCAGCTTCCTCGCATAATTTTAAAGGCCTCAAAAGTTGATACGGACGAACGGACCTTGCTAAATAGTCCTAGATTTTGGTCCTGATCATAAATATATATACTTTTAGGGGTCTGCGACGAATTTTAAGGGGTGTTACAAACTATGTGTCAAAATTAATATACCCTTAGGATAGGGTATAAATAACACACTTCTCTTTGATTTATTTACTGAATTTTGTATGTATCTGGCTGCGCTGCTATGTTGACTTTATGTTGAACAGGTCAGTTCTGTTTCTGTTTGAAAGATTCAGTTACGTATATTGTGAAGCAACTAATGTAAGAAATGTTAAGAGAAGGTTAGTAATTCAAATATTTGTTAGCTAAATCATAGATTTAACGACTTTAAGCATACAAAATTGGCTTCAACGGGATTGAAAGCAGATGTGGAACTGGCAGTTATTATAAATTCGATAGCAAAGTCAAACTGTTTAATATTGAGTTGTCATTGAAAATATACGAAACTGTTCTTTTTGTAATCCGCTCTCACTCCCCTACAACATCCCACTTGATGGATTTACTACTCAGCTTTTCTATATGCAATCCTTTTGACGATTTCGCAGTTTGCCTGACATACTCCTAATTCATCAGATTTTACTTGGAATCACTGATTGCTATGCCCTTTTCCAAGAAGTGTATCCCTGCAACAACCCATTTAATCTTCGATAGCTATCACTCTTTGATTTCAACCATCACTCCACTAGTTATGGGACGTAATAAAGCTGTATACTGGGTACAAAAAATAGGAACTAACTCATTTGGCAACTTCAACTACTACTAAAGCAAACATTTGTGGTGTTTGTCAAAGGTGGCTTCCTGTGGTCTCTTACAGTATTTTTAATTGACGGCTGACCTACCATGCCTTAGTGGGTGAGAATTTCAATTTGTTTAGATGTTTCAGATTTTTGGACTACATTCACGTGATATAATTCGCGGTCCCACGTGGTTTTCTGTTTTGCCATCCAGCAAACGCCGCCATCTTGAAGGAATCCTATACCTTTCCCCTATTCTTTATTAAGAATCCACATAGCATTTTTGACAAAGTCTGTTTTGGCGTCTTTTAACAGTTTTCAAGTATACTCGTATCTTAGTGGAGGCTTAGAAAGCTTCTTCGACAAACTTAAGCTGCATGTTAAGTGCATGCCACTTATATGTGTTTAATCGATTTTTGAGGAGAATTTCGGAATTATTCGCACCACCGCTCGACCTGATAAATATCATCCGAGAGACAAAATTTTCGACACAATTTTTCTAACATTTGTGGCCGAAAATACTTAAGTCCCCGATAACACGAATTGTGTGTTGACTTTTGTTGGTTTGTCAGCGGTAACAACAAGTTTTTTAGTTTCCTATATGACACCTAGCTCCATCGCAGCTCATGTCATTCTCTCTGCAGGAAATATCTTAACGCGTTGGTAAGTTCCATTTCTCCGTTGACTCCACCAACCTTTGCATGTTTTGCATGTTTCTAGGAAAAAAATGTGTGTTTTTTTTTGCCCACCACTGTAACTGTCAGAGGTTAATACTAATGTAATGTAGGAGATTTTTACAGTGGCCGACATAAATACCTACCTTTAATTGATAGTAACGTATAAGTCACATCAGAACATCGCAGTATGGAAATAACTTTTTTAAGGATAAATTAATTGAAATCTGACGAAACGCAAAGTATATCCAGTTAAAGTAAAAATGACCGATTACTCTAAGTGATATAACTTCACAACTATTAGATATAGCTACGAAAACCACTTAACATATTTTGTAAACATAATTTAATTACGCAAAAAATGTTGGTGGCATCGTGTGACTTTTTGAGCCCACAAAAAAGTTATGATGCCTTAAGTAAAAACTAAAAGACTACGTTTGTCACCCTTTCGTTTGTCAGTCGATCCTTGCGATCTTTAGTTACATAACTGTGTATAGAATTTTCTGACGAAGTAAGCTAAGCAGTTTGACACTCATGAAGATAAAATAGCTATGTGTGTCCGTCCATTACAAACTTTTGTTATATTGAGTTATCTTAAAATAATCAAGTTGATGCCATTTACGCTAATTTCAGTAAACTACAATTTTTCTTAAATGGATTTCTCAAGAAACTCATCTTCAAAATTTAAGTAGCTGGTATCCAATCAAATGAACAGTAAAATTTTTATTTATCTCCTCATAATGGGTAAAGTTCCTAAAAAGTGTTTCATTGAATTAAAAGCCCTTTTTTCGGCTATAATTCTGTTAATAAACTTTGCTCAAAGGTCTCGGATGAATCGTGCAATTAAATGGCAAAAAAAAAGTTCATAGCTTGGGTATTGTTGCACTGAGTACGAGAAAGTTCTTGGCGGCATCGAATATGTGGCCATTCCAACGAAGGTTGTCATTAACACACTTACCGAGAATGTAAAGTCTTCGTCGGATTCAGCGATGAGCGGGAGGAAGATTCGCCTTTCTTTAGGACTGGCTGGACAAATGCTGTTTTCCATCTTCTCTCCAGAATGTTAGGGGGAAATATCATCTGGACCAACGGATTTATATATGCATGTTGAGATCTTGAAGTACTTTTGTCATTTATGAGTACAAAAGGGGGGAGTTAAAGCACAGCGTTGAGCTAACCGCAATATGAGCAGCAAGCAGATTGTCTTTTTCTGAAGAGCTGATAGCTGGAATGCCGTTGTCAATGAGTTTCGGAACAGATGATGAGGCTGAATTCTGTTTTTTTTTTTTTTTAATTTTTAATACCGGTGAAACTTTGCCTCAAATTTTGGTCGTAGGAGAATTTGACACGATTAGTTTGGGCGTTGCAGTCATTTCTGGATCGCTGATATATTTTTGGGTCATCACCCAGCTGGGTCAAGTTGTTTACCTCAGCAAAGATCTCAGCGTACCTGCCTTCGGGTGTTTTCTTACCAGAATGTCGAAGCCAGCTTGAATTGTGAATATTAAAATTCGCGTGATGGTAGGATACGTATATAAATAGCGACACCGCGATGTGAACAGAATTATACCCAAGTAGACTTAATTCCGATAAATTAAAATCAACACTAACCTGCGTGCCAACACGGCTGATTTATTATGCGAAACATGGGCGTAGAGTGGAAAAAGATTGGTCCCTAAGCCTCGAATGTTGTTCACATCCACTCTAAATTTCCTAATCATCACAGAAAACAAACACAAAAAATTCAACTTACCTATGATTCGTTTTAACTTGCGACAATCGCATCGCACGAAAAATGGGATAATTGGCAGACGTTACGATGTTGCGCACTCACATTGAAAGTTATATGTTCTATTTATCGCGACTGAATAGCCGTGCGACGGAAAGGGCATGTACGCGCCTAGCCTTAGACGCTACCTAAGCTGAGTCGTGAAGTACTAATCTTGCATAAGATTTACAAAAAAAAAAAAACGAACCTGCTATGCCCAATCAATGATTTGTTTGGGTCCACCAACAAAAATCCATACCACGCGACCCGCTATTCGCCCGATGTTGCGCCTAGCCAACCATAACACGCACACAAGTGATAAATGAAATCACAATGGGCCTGCGTACACGAGATAAATTCCTCCGGATAAAAACTGGTTTTTTAGAAGAGCGACGGTATGAAATGGAGTAAAAATCTTTCACCAAGTTTAGAGTGGAAGAACGAAGTGGAAAACTAATACATACAAAACTTTCTACATATGGAACTTTTGAAGCGATTAAATCCGATCATCGAAGAAAGCCGATTAATACCGGATCACCAATTCGGATTCACAACTAAGCTCTACAATTGACCAGGTTTACAGAATTACCAACGAAATTTAAAGAAGCACTAGAGGAGAAAAGAATTTGTTTTAGCATTTTCCTTGACGTCTCTCAGGCCTCGACAAAGTATGGCAGACGGGATTAAAATATTAACTAAACAAAGCTCTCCCAAAGCATTCATAGGAGATCCTAAGCTCTTATTTAGATGACAGACTCTTTCGTGTTAAACACGGGAACGAGTACTCCGAATTCAAAGAAATCGCAGCGGGAGTTCCGCAAGGAAGTGCTCTGGGCCTGATTTTATTCCAATTATACACTCGCGTTATCCCGCAAAAAGAAGATAGCAACTTTCGCGGATGATACGGCTATTCTAGCTGTAGATAATTCGATTCAGTCTGCGACAAATAAGCTTCAACGATCTATCGACAGAATATACTTGTGGACAAAAACTTGGCATATTGTCCTCAACGAGACAAAATCAATCAAATCAAATGTAAGCAATCTACGCATTTATATTGACTCGGTACAAATTCCGTACGCAAACGAGGCTAAATACTTGGGAATGACGTTGGATGCAAAATTAAAATGGAAATCGCATCTTAAGAAGAAACGCGAGGAGCTCGTTATCAGATTTAATCAATTGCATTGGCTGATTGGAAGAATGTCTAAACTTCGCATGCAAAACAAGCTGCATTTATACAAGCTAGTTCTACAACTGGTTTGGGCGAACGGTATACAACTTTGGGGTTGTACCAAACCAAGTAATGTTAACATTTTGCAGACTTTCCAAGATAGAGTCCTAAGACAAATCGAAACGTTGGTATCCAAAAAGATCTAGCTATTACTACCGTGGACGACGAAAAACGAAGCTCGCGTTCTTGGCCATTGCAATGGCGCTGTACTACAGATTCTAGACCAGAGAAATCTTGTGCGTCGATTACAAAGAATAAAACCTTTTGAATTACCGCAAATAAAATGTAACCGCATGCTGTTGTCGGTATAAGCAGGTGCTTCCGCTGCGAGGTTTCCTGCCAAACGTTATTAAATATTTAAATTAAAACTGCTTGATAGTCATGAGCCTAATTGTAGTATAAAAAATTTTTTTTGTAGGGAGGTGTTTTTGGTGAGTAAGAATCTCACACTATTATGCGTAGCCGGTCCTCATAATGTCTCATGGAAGATTTTCCATCTACCCTCGGGGAAAAAAAAAACTTTACTTATCTCACCTGATAAAGGGGAGATAGGTATATCATTCGCCACTTTCTTTTAAATTATTGCTAAGGCTGGCTCCTGCAGAGGTAATCAACATTAGGTGGACAAGTGATATCACATGTCTAGCGACAAAACGCATCTGGCCTAGGCTGGATCTGAAGCGCTCTAAATATTTGATCTCTCTAAGCAGACTAAGGAACATTAGCACTACTATACGTGTCATCACTGGAAACTATTTAATAGGTAAACATGCAACAAGCCTTGGTGCATTCTCAAGCGAACTTTTGCAGAAGTTGAATCTCGAAGCCTTCTTCTTCGAACACACATTGGCATTAAAAGACTACTTCGCAACGTCAGAAGCTCCAATTTGTTCTACGAGTAGCTTTATCCCAGATCCCAAGTATGTCGGTTCTCATGCCGACAGCCACTTCAACCTAACCTAACCTAACCTTCAGTCGACTTCATTTAATTGTCAAAATCAAAGTCCTTGGATCTATTCTATACAAATTGTGCCCTTAACTTCGCAGGGACCAGGGTATCGCTTGGAGGCTTTAGTGAGAGCCTCCAAGCTCTCAGGATAGTTTTCTATTGCTTTGATATCTTTAAATTTGTTTCACCCAAAAGTCAATGTTTCCCTAAAAACTTTAAACAACCCTGAAATTGCAACAGCAACAAAAAAAAAAGAAATATTTATTTAACACAAAACCCACCTTTACATCACTACTGCTGCGAACTACAACATCCTGGCCGGCGCTATTTGTTGTAGCTGTCATCTGTCCATTTGATGTCGCCACCAGATGTACGTTAATATCACATCCAACCAGGTCTCCCTTACCTAAAATCGAAGAAGAAAAAAACTTAATTAAAAAATCCGCCCGCCGCCGCAAGAAATAATTACTTATTTCCGCAAAAAAAAAAAAAGAATGTAAATGGAAAAAACGCAAAATTAATACTTCACATACCGAGGATGGCAACAACCATCTCGTCTTTGATGACCTCCATTGAACCATTGCACAGATAATATATGTAATTCAGCGCATCGCCTCGGTGTATCAGGAATTCTCCAGGTGCACAGAAATTCGTTTTTATATGCAGCGACAGCAGCTTCAAACATCCCTGGAAAGCATGTAAAACATATTATTGCGATAATCGGGGGATGAGGATGGATCTAGACAGGATGTGTGCAGTCTTAAAACTTTACACAGCTAACATAGAAATGAAAATGAAACCATAAATATTCGCAGCAAGGATGTTGGGAAACGTCACGGTATGATTCTCATATTGCAATGCAGCGACGAATCCCTTAGATAATGTGAATTCGAAATGAAATATGTATCTATGGAATGAAAATTACTTGTTCTGGTATCCTTCATGTGGCGTTGCGGGCTCGAGAATGGAGCAAATGAATCAATTCCTATTATATGGTTTATATTGATGACCACTTACTTGGATCGTTGAGATTTTAGAGTAAGTAGGCAGGAGCTAGTACAGAACAAGCCTTTGGCTAAAATGAAGTATCATTGATTTGCATGCACCTATCTACATGTCTGCGTGTTCGGGAGGTAATGTATGCCACTGGCTGTGGTCTGTTTCATACATATATTCTACAGATGTTCAATGCGCATAATTGAGGAGGATGTGGAAGAATCTGCATTTGCAATTGTAATAGACGGAGAGCCAGCAGCATATTTTGAATCGGACGTTTCACGTCCTCCGAAATTGGCTGCGGAATTTAAAATCAACAGACAAGCTTCTGAAAAGTTGTAACTATTTTATTGAAATGTTTATCTCAACAAGGCAACAGTAGGCAAGTCGAGAAGAATACGTTGTTTGTTTACGACAATGATTAGGCCAATTTTCGGTGGAATAAGATTTCACGTAAATGTCCCTTCTTTCCAAGGTCATGGAAACGCTGATAAATCGTCAGCTCATGAAATATCTTGAATCGCGGAAAGTTCTAAATGACCGGCAGTACGGTTTTCGCGGCAACAGGTCCACTGGTGATTTGATGACATATCTAACCGAAAAGTGGAAACAATCTATTCACCGTAGTGGTGAAAGTAAGGTCGTTGCGCTTGATATTTCAAAGGCATTTGACAGAGTTTGGCATCAAGCTCTCTTGTCGAAAATTCGTGCATTTGGGATCGATGTTACCCTTCTTCAATGGATTAGAAATTACCTTTCGGACCGTTCAATACAAGTTGTTTTTCAAGTCTGCAACTCACTTGGTGTCCCTTAAGGCTCTGTTTTGTCTCCGACTCTCTTTCTCATTCTGATCAATGACCTCCTGTCTGTCACTTCTAATCCAATCCATTCCTTTGCCATTCCGTTCTGCGCAACGCCCCTCATCTTCGGGCGTTGAACTGGAACGGCAACGTATGTTAAGCTCATTGAATTCCGATCTTGACAGCATACTTAAATGGGGTAAAACCAACAGAGTGGAATTTAATGCTTCCAAAACGCAATGCTGTCTGCTGTCATTGAAGCGAACCCCTAATTCTCTGCCATTATCCATGAATGGCACTTGCATCGCTGAAACTGAAAGACTTTCCATTCTCGGTATGTGTCTTAATGACAACCTTCGTTGGAATGACCACATATTCGACGTCGCCAAGAACGCTGCGGAATGTCTAGACTCAAGCGATGCAATAAATATTTCACTCTTTTTGATCTGGATAGAATTTTTAAACTCAAGGACAACGCTCAAATCTGGTCTGGTGTAACAATAACATATTTGGAGCTGCTGGAGAGGATTCAAAAACGTGCGATTAATCTTTTTAGTGATGTAGACAATCTCTTAGTCATCGTCGTAATGTCTCCTGCTTGTCGTTGTTTTATCGGTATTTCCACCACAAGTGCTCGAACGAAATAGCCAGTTGCATTTCACCCCTACAGCAGTTCAACGTCAATACTCGCCATTCTAGAAATGCACATCAGTTTACCCTTAAGCCTGTATTCGGACGTACAGTGAAATACAAGGATTCGTTTCTCAACCGTCCAATACGAATGTTGAATGCTCTACCCCGCTCTGTTTTTCCTACGCATTATAGTTTACAGACATTTAAAACCAACGTGCATCGGTATCTCCTTTATTCTAATCCTTCACTTCCCTAATGCCCGCACTGTGTCACTTCATTATAAGGGTATCCAAAGTCCCTTTAGTGCGCGTACATTATAAAAAGAAAACATGTCATTGCTAATTCTGTGCCCTGATTCTCCTGTATTCATTTCAAGTTCCATATACATATATTTTTCATTGCGATAGCTCAAGTGGTTACACAAGAGTTCTCATTATACCATCAACTCCCCCCACTTCTCACCTCCCGTGGTGACTGCTGGGTGCCTAATACCTCGACTGGAGATGGGATAACCAGTCCCTGTGGAAGGTCGTTGGTGGCAGCTGACGAGAAAGGGGTGTACCAGCTCACTAAGGCACTTCTCCTGTTTCCGGATAGCGGCGGACAAGTTCCAGCTAAGTGGAACAAGTGATCTCCCTAGCTGCTTCGACTTATTTGAAGCCCAGGTCTATAGGGATATCCAACACTAAGCCAGGGTGTTGTAAAAGAGATGGTGGCGGATGAGACCTTGATGGGTTGGCAGCACTCACATCCACGAAGTAGGTTACTGGCACCGGAATTACCAGCCTACCGTCCTAGGGTTAAGAATAGGGCCTGGCCCTCCAGGTTGGGGGTTGTGCTGTCGGGGTAACTTCCCGACCACGTCAAAAACATTTAGTTATGGGAGAGACTATGGCAGCCTCGGATATAAACGAACCTCAAAGGCAAAATAGACCCGGAACGTTAACGGACATGCGAGTGTGTACCTGGAATGTGCGGACACTCTACACTACAGATGCTACTCAAAAACTTGAGTCTGTTCTCTCGCGGTACAAGGCCGACATTACGGCGATCCAGGAGATACGATGGATAGGATCGGGTACTATGAAAAGACAAAATTGCGACATCTATTGCAGTTGAAACAAAAGATTGCACATGTTAGGATGCGGATTCGTCGTGGGAAGTCGGCTTAGATCCAAAGTAATGGACTTCAAGCCGATAAGTGATCACCTAGCTGTGATCCGCATCAGAGCTACATTCCAAAACATGAGCCTAATATGTGCACACGCCCCTACCGACGGGGCTTAGAACCCTATCATGGTTTAGTGCATGGTCAAACCGCCAACCAAATCGACCATGTGCTAATCGATGCGAGGCACGCATCCAATATCATGAACGCGCAAACTTACTGAGGGGCAAACGTAGACTCTGACGACTTGTAGCGGCTAGATTGAGAGCACGACAGCCAACGAAAAGAAGCTGCGAACTGTCCAGGAGAAGAAATTCGACGTTGGGCGCCTTAGCACATCTGGAGTTGCCAGAGCCTATAAAGAGCGCTTGAGTGAGAAACACCCCACTGTGCATTCACCTACCACCCACTTTTTTAAAGTAATGATACCCGTACTTCGGCTACGTAAACACTTTAAAGTGAACTTACAAAAGGTTCATCAATGAATCAAATGTTCATAGATGGTTCCAAGACCTGTCAAGGTTTATGTACCTGGGCTTTCTTACAAACGGCCTTAGTTGTTCCTTTAACGATTTCTAAGCTTAAGGAACACACGAACTCGGTCTGAAGACTGAGTATAAGTCTTGTATGCCTTCCAGATCATGATGGAATAACGGGAAATGAACACGCCGACGAATGACCTCATCACCTAAATTTGCTAAAAAGCCCAGGCGCGACCATGCAGTGAGCGATAGAGCTCACAGGCCCAGGTGACAGCACATGATGAGTGCTAAGCATTCTAAGACCGTGCGGAACAAAAAGCCCAACTTTCTGAAAAATTCGGCTGGATTCTTTACTAGAGTAAAGAAAAATATCTGTCTAAAAGTGAAATAGAAACTGGAAAAGGACGTATGCTTTAGGTGGGTCCTTCAATAAAAACTGGTTTTTGGCGGCCGTCGTCAGACATATTTTGGTGGCTGTCATCAATGCCATTTATCGCGTCCAAAGAAGAACATTAAGCATGCATCAGGGGCTTTAAAGTCCACACCGACTGCCGCACTTGCCTTCAAGCTAAACTAAGCTATATCTTTGCTAAACTTAAAGGTTCAGAGGGTTGCATAAGTGGTCTACCTATCCCACCCGGACTTATCTTACAATGCGGACAACTTTATTCCCAACGTTGACTTGGCGATCGTATTTGGAGGAAAGGTATGATTCTTAAAAGAAGTATAGACGGGTAGGTCCAGGCCAGCAGACGAAAGTAGGCATTTTCTTAAACTGCACCGAGCTCAATGTTGACCTACGGGGCCCAGACCAGTCTGGTATATTTCATGCTCAAGTTATGGCTATCAAAGGAGCAACTTATAAACTCTCTATGGAACCGACAGATTGTACAAAAGTATAAAAATGATTTTTACAGACTCTCAAGGAGAAATTAAAGCCCTTGAATCGCCAACAACAAGATGTTAAAGTATTAAAGTAATGCCAAAGTGACCATCCCTTAAATAAATCATCGAAAGTGGCGAAATGTCCCAAGGCATAGCGATATTCCGATCTAATAACATGGCATCGGTAATTTTCTATGTGAAAACAGAAATGTACCTTCCCCACTCAAGGGACTGCACAGGGGTTTTGCTGGCAACGAAGCGGCTGACTCACTGGCTAAAGCCAGTGCGCTAGAATTAACTTAAGTTCTAACACACGAGGTAAAACTGTTTTTATCTTTTCAGATAGGCAAGCAGCCATCAAAGCTCCTGACTCATCTATCATAAAATCAAAGCTCATTCTGGAAACCTTTATGGTCACCTATCAACTTGCTACGAAAAACTTAGACGGTGTTCACTGGATCTCAGCCCACAGGGGTTTTGCTGGCAACGAAGCGGCTGACTCACTGGCTAAAGGTGGCGCAACAACACCACTTGTCGGCTCTTTGTTAAAAGCTTATCCCTGATCGAATTCAATGAAGTCTGGCTCAATTCACATGGTCAGAACTGTACCAAACATTTCTTTCCCAAATTCCACCCCAGGAAATCCAAATTCCTAACTAACCTGGATAGGAATAGTCTAAAAATCCTGACAGGAATATTCAGTAGTCACTGTCTCCTGAAAAAACACCTTCACCGCATTTGCCTCTCACCGGACCCTACATGTAGACTCTGTTTAGAGAGTGACGAATCCTCTCTTCACAAAATCATGGCGTGCCCGGCTCTCTTTCGTTCTTCCAGGAAGGACATCCAAATCACCTTGCTACCCTGCATCCAGAGAAGGTTACCGTCTTCCTGACCTCCTCCGGAGTCAAACATTTGCTCTAGGACACCTCCAGGGAAGGCACAATAGGCTCTATAAGGAACCGCAGTGCCAGAGCCCCATGTAGGCTCTCCCGACTTGGCATCTATCTATCTAGGCCTGCACTTGCTGCACTTGAGGAAGACAATTTTAGGTGAAAACATTTTCTAATTTGTGAGTGATCTACTTTTTTATTTTCGGCTTCTGACTCGCCGATGCGATAGGAAATGCACCTCGACCTGAAAGATATTATGTGCTAGATTTCTAACATAGTTGCTTAGGTAATTAGAGCCTATCTTTCCTAATGTAGCTGATGACACTATCAGGCGAAGAATTCTTAGCAGCTTATTTCTTCTCTGAGAAAAGTTGTTCTTCTTATTCCGTGTAGGGCCGTGCACTCATGATGGTGCTCTGCTATTTCGTCTTCTTCAAGACATAGTCTGCACTCCGGTGAGTCGACTATTTTCAGTTTATGGAGGTGCCATCTTAATCTTTGATGACCAGTTAGGTATTCAACAAGATTTTTAATATCATGCCTGGGTAGATTAAGTATCTTCTTGGCATCGTTTCTGAAGGGCTATTGTTACCTTTTTGGTCTGTCTAAGACCTGGGATTCCTAAGATTAAAAGCTGATTTGCTTATGAGACAGAATGGCCCGGGTCCTATAAAGGGGGTCTCCTTATGCCCGGAAACCCACCAGAAGGGTTTCAGAGCAGTAGAGTCAATTATTGGCGAGCTAAGAGGTTTTATTCCTTTCCGTGAACATATGGATGTTAGCACCTTAAATTCCTGACATGTGAATAAGGTTCCTGCATTAATGGCACCGAGCTCTGCCTGAAATACAATGGGACTTTTTCTCATAGGTTTTTTTATAGTTTTCCCATAGAAATTTTTGTTTGGTCTGTGGATACCAGCTACCACCAGAGAGTCAATTTTTGAACCATCCGTATACCACTTAAGACAGTTCTCTGCTGGTGGGGATCTCCTTTATTGAAGCATAGTGTTTTTAATAGGCGGTCTGTTATCGCGCAGATCATGTCGAGTTCGGGGATTTCCGATAGCAGTGCCATTAGTTCGAAAATGGACTTTTTATGTGTTTGCTTCCATAATACAAAAAAATCATATGTGCTGTAAAGATCTAGTGAGTGGTCTATAGTGAATGCCCCAGGGTTCTGCAAACATGCCAGGGCAGGCCCCGAAAGCTTTCGATGCTATTTTCATCTTATCGTTTAGGTGTAAGTTCCAACTTAGACTTTTATCTATGATAGTATCATTTATGGCAATTTGGTTTGGATTTAAATTTCTTCTCTTTGTAAAAGGAGCTATGACAGCCTTGTTTGGGTTGATAGAGAGTCCCTCCTTGTTGCACCAATCAAGGACTATCTTAAGCGCGTTTTGCATACGTGTAGTGACATCGTTTACTTCATGGCTCTTATTGAGATTGCCAGGCCATCGGCGTATCCAACTACGTGGAAGCTAAAATTACTAAGGTCTTGGAGTAGGTTGTCAAAAACCAGTGACCATAGTAGGTGTGAGGGAACTTCTCCCTATGGGCAGCCTTTGGCGGCTGTTACTGATACTGAGGGCAGTGCTGATGTTGTAGTTATTTTCCGATTCTCCTTGTATGACTTGAACGTTTTTATCGCCCGTTTAACCTTATTCGGATTGAAAAGTCTACCGGATAAACTTTTGATTCTACTTAAATGTTTTGGGTGTGTTCATGAGCCTACCCTTCGATGTTGGATCCAGGGAAATGAAATGAGATGAGAAGAGAAGGCCTCGTGTAGTGGTGCCATCAGGTTTTACAAAAAGCCCCATACGGTTGGATTGGTATTTTGAGAGTGTTCTTTGGAGTCGAGTCACTGCTGAAAGCTCTCCTCTTGAGTGACCGTCTTCTCTCCATTTCACGACGAGATTATGATCAGGATTACAGGGATCATAACTCTCCCACTTTGCTTCATTCCTACTGGTCCGCCTGTGCGGTTCGCCGGTTCGACTTTAAAAATTATCTGCAGGCCTACCGATTTTGGATCACTTCAATCAGGACAATCAAATGACGGTGTTTCTGCATTTGTTTGATCCAGGAGTTTTAAGGCCTGCCTCACTTACGCGATTGTAAGGGAACGCTGATTGTCATTGCCTTTTTGACGGGGTTCGTAGGATCCCTCCTTTGAATATGACAATACCAACTGAGGCGGTCGTGCTCCAATTTTTTCGAGATGGGTTCTTTGACGTGAAGGCTTCCTCGGATTCTGGAACTTTTAATTCGATCAAGCTTTGTTACTCCCGCTGTCATGCAAAGCATCTTCATCTCAGTTGCTGTTAACTTGCCCTCATACTTTTTGTACATTGTCCAGCATTGCGAACCGTAAGTGAGCGCCGGACGCTTTCAGCGTAAGGGAAATTTTTCGGTCACAGAAGATGGCAGAGTTTTCCTGCCACTTGATCCACCCTACGCTTACACGATTTTTGAACTTTTCTCACTTGGGAAGCACCACCACATTCAAATAAATGTCCGGAATGGGTTGACTTGGGTCAGAGAATGGGCAGTACAGATACTCTGTCTTTTTTTTTGCTAATACGATACCCATTCCCTTCTAAAACATCTACCCAAACATCAAGTGCTCATTGCAGGGAAATCTGATCGTTACTTATGATGGCTTCATCGTCAGCAAAGAATAACTGATGCACTTTAGGGTCCGTCACTTTTCCCTCAAGCAGATAATCAGGACCGTAATAAGGAGCAAAGGACTAAAGTCACTTCCCTGGTGAACACCTACTTTTATTGGAAATTCATCGGTGACCCCTGCGGGACATCTGAATATTTTTCGCATAATTTTTCACTGAGCCTAATCAAACACTGGTGCCGTATTACTTTGTTTTTACCTCTGCCTTTAGATCTTCGTGTCGTGTCATTCCACAGCCCCGCATAAACACTTAGGAGTTGGCATTAAACTGTCTTAATCTTTTAGTCGCATTTTACGACAAGTTTTTTTATTGGCAGTGTCGGCGCTTATTTATTCCGTCCCTGGACACAGGATAGTCGCAAACCAAGTAATCGAAACTGAGCAACAATCGTTGCTCTTATAAAGGGTCCAACAAATAACTTTATTTTTTTTGAAAATGCTATAAAAAAAACTACTGAATATTTGCCCAAATTTCTTTGAAATTTATTTGAAAGTACAATCCTTCCGGTTAATAATGGAAAATAATTTCATTCAAATGGCTGCCTCGGCTGGCCATGCAGTAGCCTACACGATCGGTCCAATTTTTAAGCACATTATCGATTCTGTGCAGCTGTATTTCACCAATGGCTTCACGAATATTGTCCTTTAAGGCGTCAATTGTCTCTGGCATGTCGGCGTAATACTTATCTTTTACGGAACCCCACAAATAATAGTCCAACGGTGTCAAATCGCAGCTCCGCGGTGGCCAAACGACATCAGCTCTGCGTCTGATGATGCGATCTTCAAAAACAGGGCGCAAAAAATCGAGTGTAGCTTCGGCTGTGTGGCACGTAGCGCCGTCCTGTTCAAACCAAATGTTGCCAATATCCTCCTTTTCAATTTTTGTGAACAAAAATTCGTTCAACATGGCCCGATAACGATCGCCATTGACTGTAACATTTTCGAAGAAAAATGGCCCAATTATGCCTCTGGACCAAAATCCGCACCAAACAGTGACTCGTTTTGGCTATATCGGCTTTTCAATGCGTGCGGGTTTTCTGTGCCCCAAATGCGACAGTTTTGCTTGTTTACATACCCGCCAAGATCAAAATGAGCTTCATCTGAAAAGATGATTTTTTTGGCAAAATCGGCATCTTCTCTACGTCGTTATGTCACAATATTTCCCAGCGTTGTTCAAGCGTATACACAACCATATTCGTTCAGCGGAAGGATAAAACTAATTATCTGTCAAATCAGACATGAGCTAAGTGTTACCATTCGCGAAATAAGCACTAGTTGAAAAAAAAAACGTTAGATGGCGGACCCTTTAGTAACTGTTCCAAGTAATTTTTGCAATTCAATGTCATTTCGACACACAATCGTCTGAAGAAAACCTTTCCCCAACTGCATAGCTTTCAGAACATTTCCCCTTAGAGTATCCTTTGCTGCGACTGCGAGCCACAGACTATTTACAGCAATTTAAGGATCTCTAAGATATCGGATCAACCTTGGTTGATAGCAGCTTTGTTTCCACCCTTAAATTCGATTTGATTGATTGCATACACACGTCCTTCCTATTCCCCTAAGACGCTTGTAGGTAGCCAAGCTACGATAGTGCAAAGAGCATTCAAGGACTTGATACTATAACACCTTTCTTTCCCAACACACATCTATCATATTCACTGATTGTACACTTTTTAATTCGGAAAAGTGGCACAATCGTTGGTATGAGAACAAAAGAATAAAAGAAAAGAATTTATTATTTTTGTTTTTTTAATTTACCTGAGAAGCTGCTTCAAAAATTGGTAGCTGAAGTATTTCACGGTGTAGGTGCATAGATACATCTCCTCGCAGTTCCTCGGGAAATTCACGAAGTGTCTGTAAATGGAATATGATTGAAAAATAATAAAAGAAGACTTTATGTTTTTTTTAATCAAAAAAGGAGAACACATATTTGCTATTATTCCCTCCACAATCACATGGCAGCAAAAGAAGCACTGTTTATTCAATAAAACACGTGTTTGGAAATCTTCTCGTTTCTTTTTTTTTGGAAACGACATGAGATGGGTAAAGTATGCAGTAGGAGTAAGCGAGCTTAGATGTAGGTAAGGTACTACCTGTTTTTAAGTCAGAGTTCCCGGAAAACCCATTCTCATTTTTTCTAGAGAGAGAGAGAGCACACAAAGCATCGTGTGCCTGGTTTAAATAAGTGATTTTCTTTGACTTCTTTATCTGATGATGGGCAACTCGTTCAGTTTATTTTGGAATCAAAAAATTATGGAAGGTTCTTCGATGTATGATGAGAAGTTTAAGAGATCTCTCAATACGCAAGCACATCTTGTGCAAACGGAAACAAATTTAATTTAACTGGATGACAACATATTTATTTTTTTTATAATGTACGCGCACTAAAGGGACTTTGGATACCCTTATAATGAAGTGACACAGTGCGGGCATTAGGAAATGGAGAAACCGATGCACGTTGGTTTTAAATGTTTGTAAATTATAATGCAGAGGAAAAACAGAGCGGGGTAGAGCATTCAACATTCGTATTGTGCGGCATAGGAAAGAATCCTCAAATTTCACAGTACGTCCGGGTAAACTGATGTGCATTCCTAGCATGGCGAGTATTGACGTTGAATTGCTGTAAGGGTGGAATGCAACTGGCTATTTCATTTGAGCACTTTCGATGGAAGTAGCAATAAAACAATGACAGGCAGGAGACATTACGACGATGACTAAGAGAGTCAAGTGATTTCGCGATGTCTCGATCGCCAATAAGTTTTACTGCACGTTTTTGAATCCTGTCAGGCAGTAACTCAAGTTTTGGGTGAATAAACGCCTTGTAGATTCTGGCCAGATCAGAAGGGGCGAAATATTTCTTGCATCGCTTAACCCAGATATGCCTGCCGTACTACATGTAGTACGTTCGGCATTAGTGCAAAAATGGTGAAAACAAAAATTATCTTTTTTTTGCAGAGTGTTAACATTAAATGAGATAATAAATGCCTTAGAGGAAACTGATGAAGAGTTTTTGCAGAATTCTTACGACATCTCAATTGTGCCCACTCAAGGTGCGAACAATTATGTCACAGATGAAGATTCTGGAGAAGAAGATGAAGTGAATTTTGAAAACTTACCACCCTCGTTATTAAATGCTGAGGCTGAGCTTTTTCGAATATCTTATTCTACTGATTCGGATAATGAAGACGACATTCCAATTGCTTTATTGCAACAGGCCAAGAAACGTAAATGTATTAATCGTCAGTAAAATGGGTAAAGCATGATCTGGAAGAAACGAAGCCTGTTTTTACAGCATGTGAACAGGAAATTCTACCTACACCTCTTGAATTGTTCGAACAATATTTTGATGGTGACTTGCTGCAAGTTATTACTCGATACTTCAAAAAAAAATGCAACTGCAAATATAACTCCAGACGAAATCAGGTGCTTTATTGGAATTTTGCTACTGAGTGCCTACAATACTGTTTCGAGACGCCGTATGTATTGGCAAAATGATAGGGATACTCATCATTCTTTTGTGTCGAACGCAATGAGAAGGGATCGATTTGAGTTTATAATTAGAAACTTGCACTTTATGGATAACAACAGTCTGGATAAAACAGACAAGTTCGCAAAAGTTAGACCACTTTTACAAATGTTGAACAAGAGTTTCCAAAGTAATGCTCCGAAAACCATACAGCATTCAGTGGACGAGCAGATGGTTCCATACTTCGGTAGTCACGGATGTAAGCAATATATCCATGGAAAGCCTATAAGATATGGCTATAAATTTTGGGTTGGAGCAACTTATAAAGGCTACATTCTTTGTTTCGAGTCGTACCAGAGTGCAGGGACTTTTCCAAGTAATACCTACAAGGAAATGGGACTTGGTTCAAGCGTAGTCTTAACGTATTGTGACATTTTATCACAAAGCCAACCCGAAATTACTCACCGATTGTACTTCGATAATTTATTTACAACAATCAACTTATTGGCTGAGTTAGAAGAACGACACGTAAAAGGAACTGGAACAATTCGTCACAATCGGTTAGGAAATCGGTTAGATCTGCAGAAAAGAGAGAAAGGCTGGTATGACCATCGTACGTTTTCTACCAAAAATATAATTGTATGTTGTTGGAACGATAGCAGTGCAGTAAACGTTGCCTCAAACGTCCACCCAGTAGAACCTTCAAAAAATATTTCACGTTGGTCTCGTAAAGAGAAAAAGCGTATATATATTCAACAACCACGCCTTATTCATGAATATAATCGCTACATGGGTGGCGTTGATCGAGCAGATGAAAATATCAGCTTGTACCGTAGATACACGGTTCGGGGTAAAAAATTGTATTTTCCAATATTCACACACCTCATTGATCTTGCAGAGCACAATACGTGGCAACTGCATAGACACATGGGAGGTAAAATGGATCATTTATCTTTTCTTCGGCGCATTGCCACATTGCTTATATCCACTTATGGGAAACCCTCAGCAACGCTTCCATCAGGATCATCATGCGACATCAGATTTGATCGAAAGGATCATTTACTTACTGAGAACACACGTCAAGCCGATGGAAAATGTAAACAGCTACGTTGTAATCATTGCCACAATAAGACCACTACACGCTGCATTAAATGTGACGTGCCGCTCCATGTAAAGTGTAATGTCTAGTAGCACACCACCAAATAATTTTTTTATTAATTTGATTTTTCCTTACTTATTTAAACAAAAGTTGCTGAATAATAAACGACTTGAATTCATCAAAAGAAAATATTGTCTTTTGCTTTCATATGTACCGAGCGTACTACATGTAGTACGGACTCAAAATTTTTTTTTTTTAATTCTTTATTCAGTTTTGTAATATAATCGGTCAGAATAAAGCTATTTTGGAAAATTATGAAGATTGTTGCACTAGTATGCCCGTCGGCATATCTGGGTTGGAAGCCTAGACATTTCGCAGCATTCTTGGCGACATCGAATATGTGGTCATTCCAACGAAGTTTGTCATTAACACACATACCGAAAATGGAAAGTCGTTCGGTGCAAGTGCCATTCATGGATAATGGCAAAGAATTAGGGGTTCGCTTCAATCTATGATAAATAGACGGCATAGAGGAGTAACACTAACTACAAGTGGAAAACGTGGATAGTAAAACTTTTTAATTACACTATCAGATCTGTGTCTTATTGCAAGCAACTATCACGAGCAGAAATTTGCCGCCACAAAAAGTACTCCTCACTTGGTGCACACATACTATATAAAAGGACTAAATTAAAAGATCCACTTCCACGGAAGTTAAATGCAATGCAAGACAGCAGAACAGGGCATCTATATGTCAAAATAAAAGCTGCTGTAAGAAAAATTTAGCACTATTAAGTACAAGTTGGTCTAGAAAGTTCAAGGGAAAGCAACAATGGTATGATTGGGAGTGTGAAGTCTTTTTCATTCTTACGTTTGGTCAGAGAGTTGACCAGCAGCATGGTAAAAACGATATATCAAGATGCAAACAAGGCGTATAAAAATATTTGCAGATATAAGGAAACAAGGTACTCGGAACGACTCGCAGGAACACTTGTCGGAACAAAAGACAGTCACAAGTTTTGGAAGCTCGTCAGGAGTCAGGTTTTGCAGGTTTTGCCAGAGGCATCCATGTGGAAATGAATGCACTTGCTGATCATTTCCAGCCATTACTGAACCCGCCATGTAGTTCTAAAGTTAATCTCTCCCATATGTAACAGTGGACTCACTAGATAATGTCATTTTCGCTCATACAAAGCCTGTAAAAAACTAACAGAGCTGCGGTATGGAATGGGAAAGAATTATTCAACAGTCTTTTGTGCCCACTACTTTGTTCAATGTTCCTTGACAACCTTACAACGTTCCTACAGGATGGAATCGAATTTAATGGAATTCGTATAAAGCTTCTACATTATGCGCATGATATTGTCATCGTGGCTTAGACTCCAACATTGATGCCAATGGTGATGAATGGATTGCAAAAAAACCATGTGGAACCTTGGAAACGTGCAACCTTGGCAAATCGAAAGTAATGGTGACTCGAAATGGATCTGGGAGATATTCAAGGCAGGAAAAATGGTTTTGGCAAAATGAGGAAGTTGAGATTGTTAAGACTTACAAGTACCTGGGAGTAACCTTAACATCTACAATGTCATTCAAGAAAAACTTAAAGAATCGAAAATGACAATCAACTGCAATTGGAAGGAGATACTAGGCAAAAAAAACGTTCTCGAGTACAAAATTTAAAGTTTTTGAAGCGGCCGTCCGTTCAGTTACGTGTTACGCTGCATAAGTTTGAGGTATCTATCGGTATGAGGAAGTAGAAAAACTCTTAAGATACTTTAGAAAGAAAACCTTCAGACTTCCAGTAAACACCCCAAGTTATATGTTGCATCTAGAAACAGATGTGCCTCCTTTGTACATCTTTACAATTAGGTTGCCAAGCCACCGCCTTCCACATATAGCGGCGAACCACGCAATATATAGACAGCTTCAATTTTTCGAAGAATGGTCCAGATTGAGCGCAGAACACAGTGGCCCGTTAACAGAGTACAACGCAGATTTGTGGAAAGGATGTATACGGGAGCTATTAAGGAAAACTGATGAAGCTCATCGTGCGGAGTGTAGGACCAAGTGAAACCAGGTGTACCTATCGAATACTCAACATTGATCTTATGGAACAAAACTATTTCCATGATCAAAACAGTCTAAAAATGATTTCATCAATTTTTAAGGTCAGAGGAGAACTTCTTCATTTAAATTATATGCGGAAAGCAATCCAGAATGCAGCTTATGTAATCTACGTGTCAATGAAGACTTGTTCAATAGCCGGCAAAATAAAAAATTGGTTATCATTGCTCCGAGCTGACTGCTACCGTCTGCCCATTGCCATCTTCGAGGAAATACAGACCAATGACACATTTCGAACAAAGACCACACCAAACGGCTTACGACATCATTAACGGTTCCACTCTCTTCATAATTTTACCGATTGCTTGCGTAGTCGATCTATTATGACGACCATAACCATCGCGTAATGCCCGAAATGTGGCTACTTTTGAATCACCACATTTGTACCAAGTGTTAATAATTTTAACGCGTTGTTTGATTGTTAAGCAAACCACTATCGTGAATGTCAAACATTTAATTTATATTATGACGATTCATATGATTAATTGAATGACAGCTGAGTTTGACAGGTGTCAAATGCTTGAAACAACAAAACGAATGACTCGTATATTGAAAACTAGAAGCTATACGCTTCCTTGAGAATGTGATCTGTTGGCATTTAGATGGGTTCCGAATTAGTCCGTTCTTAGCACACCAAATGTCGAAACTATTAAGCAGATTTCTGATCATCTTTGTCAATCAAGATATTGCTGGTTTTTATACATTATTTGAAGCGAGAATGAACAAAATTGGACCTAAGTCACTTCCCTGAGGAACTCCAGACTGAGCTGTGAATGATTCAGAGCATGAATTTCTAAATTTGACCCTAATCTTACGGAATGAGTTAATCCATTTTACGAAACCAGGTATTAAACCATAAGCCTTGAGTTTAAATGCAATAATCTGATGGGACAGCTGGTCGAAAGCCCTAGACAAGTCAGTGTATATACAATGGACTCCACAATTATTTTCTAAGGAATTTGAACAGACTTGCAAGAAACATAACAGATTTGTGACAGTGACCTATTTCTAACAATCCCATGTTGTTCATTACATAGACCATTGCGACAGAGAAATATTTATTATTTTTTCACAGACAATTTTCTCATATGAAAGTTTAGAAAATGGTCTGTTTTTAGTGCTCGATGTAGACACGGTCCGGTCCGGTCGCAATTAAAACTTCAAACAAATGCTTAAAAAAGAGAACAAAGTCTTGACTGCATTTCTTGAAGACAATCGGTGCAATGTCATCAGGTCCAGATAAGTAGTCGTTATTCAAGAGGGAAACAAATTTTAAAATTGTTTCCAAGTGGAACGAAGGATTACTGATTGTTATTTGGAAACAACTGTTGAGGTAACTAAAATATTGATCATAAATCTGGAATTAGCTCGATAGCCATCTGATTATTCTTAGAGTTCAAAAATCCTCAATACTTTTTTGGGTCGGTTCTTAACAACGTTCCACTTTCCTTACATATTCAATGATGTAAGGTTGAATGATAGTGTCTTGAAAACATTAAATGTTAGATATTGTTGAAAAGGAATGGAAGAAATTACAACGGTGATCTTGGGCCAGTTTTTTTTATAGTTTGGTTCATGCGGGATCAGCAAATGCAAAGAGTGTTTTCAAAGTGGGTAATCTTGTTAAAAGTCAATTATTTCCCTTTGAAGTTAAAGCTTTGAATAACTTTCAAGCCACGTCAGTCCATTCTGCCACTTTCCCATTTCTGCAAAAACGTGTAGTGTCAGGCACGCTTTGTATCAGATCACATCAAGGGGCACGGTAGTGCCCAGCCAAGTTCTTTAGCAACTTTGGCACTACACTCTGCTTACAGCAAAGCTAGAGACATCAAATTTTTAGGATTTATTCGGACGCACAGCAGCAGGCTCCATAAACAAATTTCAACTGTTTATTATCAGCGGTTTCTGAGTTATAAGGCCCCAAAATTAGCAAAAAAACCACTGACTCACTGATTCACTGACAGATCATGAAAACAATGGAGCACTTCCAATTATCGTAGAACCTTGAAATTTGTTACAGTAATAGGGTTTGCGGAGAAACCCCAGGGAAACATTTTCGTCATTTTCCATCCAGGGATGTGGCAACCCCCCACTTCTCTTAACGCAGCTCCCAAAAGACCTATAATTATTATTTTTTACATGAGGCTTCGATTTTAAGAACAAACACGGGAAAAAATAAAATATTGTTTATTTTCTATTTAGGGGGCGTACTAGCCGCCCCTTTTCTTTAACTTTGCACCCAAACGACTTAGAGCTATGAAATTATACTTGGAGGAAGGATTAGAAGAACAGAGACAAACTTTGTTTGTATTCCAAAACAGAGGCGTGGCAACCGCCCTTATATCGAATTCATTCTATAGTTTTGAATGTGTTTTAATGTCGGTAATTCTTTTAAAGGCAAACAAGGAATGTTATTAAACAAATTGTATTTTCCTCGAAAGGGAGCTCTTCCATTCGGTCAAAATCCAAACAATTTTAAAATTTCACAAAATTTCCATGCATAAAAAAATCTTTGCAAAAAGTATTGAAATCACACCAAAAGTACTACAAAAAGTACAGAGATCTACAGAAGAACGCCAAGTTTGTATTGTAATTATTAAACATTTTACAAATAGATAGTTTTCCAATTTTAATTTTTGAAGTATAGGGTCCGCCATCTAACTTTTTTTTTCAACTAGTGCTTATTTCGCGAATGGTAACACTGCTCACGTCTGATTTGACAGATGATTAGTTTTATCCTTCCGCTGAACGAATATGGTTGTGTATGCGCTTGAACAAGGCTGGGAAATATTGCGACATAGCGACATAGAGAAGATGTCGATTTTGCCAAAAAAATCATCTTTTCAGATGAAGCTCATTTTGATCTTGGCGGGTATGTAAACAAGCAAAATTGTCGCATTTGGGGCACAGAAAACCCGCACGCATACATTGCAAAGCCGATATAGCCGAAACGAGTCACTGTTTGGTGCGGATTTTGGTCCAGAGGCATAATTGGGCCATTTTTCTTCGAAAATGAGCAAGGAGTGGCCGTTACAGTCAATGGCGATCGTTATCGGGCCATGTTGAACGAATTTTTGTTCACAAAAATTGAAGAGGAGGATATTGGCAACATTTGATTTCAACAGGACGGCGCTACGTGCCACACAGCAGAAGCTACACTCGATGTTTTGCGCCCTGGTTTTGAAGATCGCATTATCAGCCGCAGAGCTGATGTCGTTTGGCCACCGCGAAGCTGCGATTTGACACCGTTGGACTATTATTTGTGGGGTGCCGTAAAAGATAAGTGTTACACCGACATGCCAGAGACAATTGACGCTTTAAAGGACGCAGGTTTTTCCTTTTTGCATACCTGAATCTACCGAACGTACATATCTTCTTATATCGCTCGACTCTTAAGGTATTCTGCGTACTCAAAAAACCCGTTGTACTTATTATATTTGCCGACACTGCGTTTATGGATTACCGTAGATACCGAGCTAAATTAACATTTTGCAAGAACCTCATCAACTTACTGCTTTAAAAGTTCTTCGTTGCTTTTGCATACAGACGTAACATATATGAACAAGTTTCTTCAAAGTACACAGCAACTTCAAAATGCATTACGTATGTATGTATATGTAAAGTTCAACTCCTGGATATCCTCTTAATTAAATGTTACATCATAATTGAGGCGTAATTACTTTCACCGCATCTTTACGCATAATCTTCTTCCCTTCGCTCAATACAATATTATGTAGATTTCCACACCTATTTTAATTTAAAGGCAGCGTACTGTTCTTGGTAAGGGATCTCATTTGCGCTCTAATTCTGTTTAGACCTGTTGTTGTCGTCCTTTGAATTCCAAATGCATCCGCTTGAGAACACTGAAAACGCCTGAATACCATAAATATTGTTGTGTCAAGGCTTATGCGTATAGTTAGTTACCTTTAGTCTCCAACACAGTGATGCATAACATTTGAACTTATTTTCAAAGTGAGTGTGCGAAGAAACATTTCCGAGAAATAAGAAAACTTTGTATGAGATGTATTGCAGCTGCACTCTAGTCAGAAGTATTCCCTTTGTAGTTTGCCGCCACTGCTTGAAAGCGCGAATGTGGCTCACAGCACAACGGGAACAGGCTTTCTATTTTATGCTTAGGATTATGTTGAAAGAGCATGTCAAAGACACTTTGGAAAACATAAGAAACGGTACAGGGCCGTTAAAGGAAAAGAAGGAAGACTCATACCCGTGTGATTTGAACCTCTTTAAAAGCAAAATAAAATGTCTAGCTCTGTGGATTTGTTCTCATGAAATTTTAATTTATTTTTCTATCTTTTAGGACAATCGGGGAGAGTAAAAATAGTCAAAGCTTTATGTTGAAGCAAAAATAAAAAAATCTGGGCCAGTGAAAAATACCATCTAAATAATTTGTTTGTTGTTTTCGTGCAGAGCTTGGCTCAGTAGTGACAGTATTAGGAAATATTGGAATATAATCTGAAGTGCTTCGAATTCTTGGGAAAAGTATGACAAAGGTGACGCAAAATTAATCGCTATGATTAAGAAGATGCTATGATTTTTGAAAATGGCGTCGTACTTCAATCATATTTGATATTTGTGAACTAGACAGCTGCAGTAAACAAACAGACAATGCCTGCTGGTTTCTAGGTAAATTTGTATACTTGGCAAGTTTTTAAAACTGTGAAAATTAGGGCTCTATACACATGTGTTTTATATATATGTATAGGGTCCGCCAAATAACTTTTTTTTTTTTGAAAATGCTATAAAAAAACTGCTGAATATTTTCCCAAAATTCTTTGAAATTTATTTGAAAGTACAATCCTTCCGGTTAATAATGGAAAATAATTTCATTCAAATGGCTGCCTCGGCTGGCCATGCAGTAGCCTACACGATCGGTCCAATTTTTAAGCACATTATCGATTGTGTGCAGCTGTATTTCGCCAATGGCTTCACGAATATTGTCCTTTAAAGCGTCAATTGTCTCTGGCATGTCGGCGTAACACTTATCTTTTACGGCACCCCACAAATAATAGTCCAACGGTGTCAAATCGCAGCTCCGCGGTGGCCAAACGACATCAGCTCTGCGGCTGATAATGCGATCTTCAAAAACAGGGCGCAAAACATCGAGTGTAGCTTCGGCTGTGTGGCACGTAGCGCCGTCCTGTTGAAACCAAATGTTGCCAATATCCTCCTCTTCAATTTTTGTGAACACCATTGACTGTAACGGCCACTCCTTGTTCATTTTCGAAGAAAAATGGCTCAATTATACCTCTGGACCAAAATCCGCACCAAACAGTGACTCGTTTTGGGTATATGAGCTCTTCAATGTATGCATGCGGGTTTTCTGTGCCCCAAATGCGACAATTTTGCTTGTTTACATACCCGCCAACATCACAATCAGCTTCATCTGAAAAGGCATTTCTCTCTCTCTCTCTCTCTCTCTCTCTCTTTCTCTCTCTCTCTATCTCTCACATGTTACAACAACAAAAAAAATCCTTTCTTTGTCTTGAAAAAAAAACCGCATTATTTATTATTTTTTTAATGAATCTTCTCTGAGTCGATCGCAGGCCCACTTAGCGAAGCGAAAACGCATTGGATGGTCAGTTGGCTTCAACTCCGTTAGATGGCGGAACCTTTATATTATTGAAGTTCTATACCTCTAAAAAAATTACCCTGTATAAAAATATTAGGCGTAAACGTCTCATAAAGGAGAGATGACATCTCCAACCTTTGTGAGTGCGAAGATAAATTGTTTGACACGAATGGAAGCATTATGCCGCAGCACAATTTACTTTTGAGAGCCTTCTTATGCAAGGGGTGGGCCAATGAATAAAAATGTTTATATGGTTGGGGTCGGATTTGAACCCTCGACCTCTTACTTAACCACTAAGCCGACTTACATGACCTTTGCTGTAGTTGCCGCAAAAGAAACAACATTTTTGGATCCGGATTCGTCGTGGGAAATCGGCTTGGATCGAATGTCATTGATTTAATACCGATAAACGATAGCCCAGAAAAAATTCACAAAGTAAATACAAAGAATACTAATCCAAATTAACTCAAGATCAAAGAAAGTATTCATAAGCAAATAGGCAATTTGTGCGCTTTTAACTCCGCCTTCTGACGCTAGTTGCATGCCGGTCGCACGCCCAGATAAAGGAGGACGTGTTTGAGGCAACGGTTTTTAACCTATTCTCTGTTAAATAACTGCTATACTCTGTCCAACATAAATTGGCAGTACAAGGAAGGGAGAGATGTTTGCCTTTCATTCGCACTCTTTTGTTTTCCGTAAGGTTCTATTCTAACAAAAGCTCTTACAGGGTTTCCGTACTCAGGATTTTGAATCAGCAAAAACCTGAAAGAATATTATGTTGGGTTACCATGCTTTTTTTTTTTATCGAAATTTTCATTTTAATTGTTTTATTTGTAAAAAATAAAACAAATTTATCTCTATGTTATGATGTCAGTTCTTTCCAAAAGAACACTCTTTCGCTAACGATGGGCAAATCAAAAACTCAGTTTAATTTTTAAATCCGTATGCAGAGAAGACCTGCTAATTTTAGTGATGTTTGCATTGCATCCTTCCTTATGCAGTATTTTATCCAGCATAGTAAGTTCGTTATTTGGAAAAAACTAATGCACAATTCGCCCGATGGCACACTCATCGAAATCATCTACTTTTCTTTTAAATCAGTTTGGTTTTTCTTCTTTGGTGGCAAGCTGTGGCCGTTGGTACTAAGTATTTCGTTAAGTAGTCTGTAAACTGTTCGTTTACCCACAGAAAAAATATCACCTACATGATTCGCAGTTACTGTTTTATTTTTAAAATTTTGATGAATATTATTTGACGCGCCAACAATTTTATTTTTTTTGCACTTAAGTATTTGGATGAATTTAAAGCCATTTCTAACAAACAAAACAAACGCAAATAATGTTTTTCCTTAAAGAAACCAGCTTACTATTTTGTAACTGCATTTTAAAGTATTTTCCACACATTAAAAGAAATGTCAAAGATCAGAGCAAGACCTCCGCGATAACACTTACCATCAAGAACTTGTTTTTAAAGCTCTAAAACTTAAAGCTCCTCAACAGAAACCCAAGGAAAAAAAACTGAACGAGTTACCAAACGGACATTGGTAACTCTGAATTCACATCAATTCAGCGTTAAATAGCAGGAGCCACAGGCCAGTGTACACTCACATGTGCGCTGAATAAGACAGATCTACTTACGTCAGATGCAATTGGAAATTCACTGGAGGTAAACACTTTATGAAGGGTTTAGTATGGTACAGAAATATGGCATGCTACTGATTTTTAAAAAGCTTCCCCATAAGACGTTTACTGCCAATTTATGTTGCACCCAGTATAGTGTAGTCTAACCGACAGGAGCAGTAGTTAAAACTCAAAAACAGAAATGAATGAACAACCTATAGGATGTTGGACAAACCGAGCTTGAGTAAGGAGGATACCCACAGCACCATGACAGCATGATATCTCTACGGTTGAACGGGCTCCTAAAGTGGCTGGCTTTGTGGTTAACCACACTAAGGGGCAGCGGAAGAGGAAAAGGAAGCAGCTGAGCGATCGGCGGTGCAAAGATCTTCGGCTGCGTCTATGATATTTGATAAGTTGATGGAAGTCTCACAAAGGGAAGCAGACCTGAGCCTTTTATCAGGCAATGCCTCCTCTTCTGCTGAACTGAAAAGCAAGAAGAAGTGACCCGAAGAAGTGACTCGAAATGAAGTGGGTGCCTCCACCGGAAATGGTAGTAGCATTCACGGATGGAGACTGGTTGTAGTAGATTCACCCTTGAGTATGAGCAGTGGAAGTGCACCTTTCGTTGGTGGTGCTGCCCGTGCAATTGTAATGCATGATGCTGGTTTTGTGACCAATACTAGGTGCAGCACTAGTGGACAGAACTTTGTCGACGCGGACAGCTCTGATGGTAGGTGTACGTCTAAAAGACCACTCGAATTAAGAAGCGTTCCTACAAGAACGCTGCTGTCTCGTCTTTACGATTTCGCATTGGGAAAGCTGGTAATGATAATAGCATGAGTGCTGCAGAGTCTGAACACTTCAAAACTCATCTTTCGGCTGTCAGAAAACCTCTGAATCGATTAGCAGTATGGTGCCGAAAATTCATCCGCTTTGAACCTCATCTTTTGAGGTCTACAAATCATCCAAGCTTACGCGGCCTGTCTGCTGGATCCCTGAAAAATCGGCGGATGTGTTACAGCGTCTGCAAACCGAAAGTCCTGGACAGAAAAGCCTGGGTTTTCCGTTTACACAAGCAGGAAAAAAACCGTCACAATGAACTTGGTAATTCTCTGATTGTGAATATAGACTTGGCTGCTGCCGTGGTCATCAAATCCAGGTACAACATGCGTCCCTAGCTGCAACTTGGCAGGATTCATTTCCATTTCAATGTCAAATAGTGCTAATAGAGGACGTAAACCAGAGTATTCAACCATCTTGTTTGCTCAATACTGCCCTTTTAAGTAGCAGCCTTGTAGCCCGTGAACAAAATCACACACAATATTCATTCAAGAACCATGGGTGTGAAAAAATCGCATCGGGGCTGACGTGGTGTTCGCCGAACATCTAAGCTCTTCATCACTGAAGCTCCTTCTCATCTAAGTATGGTGTCTGCATGGTAGCACAATGGACCAATTCTTGTGTCTGCGTGCTCCATCGGACAGCAGCAACCTCCGACAATAAAAAAGAAAATCATCAACAACACTTGCGCTTTATGGGCTCTCGCAAAATACTTTATGACTACAACAGGAAACACTGCATCTGCAAACCAAAACCTATGTAACCTACTTCTCTCAATGTTGCATCATCGTTAATTTTCAACTTAAGCACGCTTCAAATACTGCCTCCCCCATACAAACCTTCCTACATCATTTAGTGCTGAATTCGCTTCGGAAGCCACAAAACACTTACCTCGTAAATATCAATCCCATGGTTAAGAGACCAACTCGTTTGGAAATAGTCCTCGATCCTTTGCTTCAGCTCCTTGGGCATCTACAAGAAATCAAAAAGTAGAGTAAACAAAAAGAAAAAAAAACACGTAAGTTTTGCAAAATCACTAAGCTTAGCAAAAAAATCGTGTTAGTTCAGGTGAAAGGAGCACTTTTCCTTCTTCTTTTTTTTTTCCAAATACACTCAAAACCAAAATCAAAACATGGTTAGGTTGGAAAATTTATTAGCAAACAATTAATTTAATTTTATCGCGGTTCTCTAGATCTAGCAAGATTGAATTATTTTATCCATGATTATTCATGCAAAAATATTATGTTTTGTAGGACAAAAGCACTCATCAAAGGAGGCGAATGTAGTATGCTACCACCGAAGGACGGCCTCGATTAACAAAGACACCACTTGAATGATAAAAATATTCACCGCTGATAATAATTATAATACTTTGTCTATACGAGAGATATATTTGTAAATGTGTAGGTGGATGCGGATATATTGTAACGAAAACGAATATATGGGCATGTGGAGTGGATATTCTCCAGAAGGTATCTTCTTCAATCTAGAGGATGCTAAACCAGGTCAACTTTATCACACTCATTCGTGCTGCACTCGTGTCATCATTTGAAGCGTAAAATTAAAACGATGCGCTACATAGCCTTACATACGAGTGTATCTATAGGTACGTACCTATATCTATATACGTGTTGCATTGTCGTGAAAGTGGTCGTAGTGTGGGTGGTGGTGGTGGTGGTGGTGTAGATATATATGTAGGTAGGTATAGGTATATATACTGTAAAGTGTATCCTCGTGTGTGGTAACTATTTTTAAAGACTTACCAGTGCAGGTGAGGTGGTATATTCCCGTTTAAGGTTGTGCGAGTTCATAATTCTAATGCAATTGCCCATACGTACCTGATGCAGGGCAATAAAATCCTTTAGATCTCTCCATTTGCTCTCGTATAGTGAACGCCTAGAGTACATCCTTTGTATAATGGCGGTCACATTACCAAAGACAACGGCATGCATTAGCGCTATTACGGACGAAAAGGAAAAGAAGAGTGGTTATATTGTTGAACGCGAGCCAACACGCGGGCAATTGCAATCGTGCGGATACCCTTAGCCCCAGCCCTCACATAGACAAGAGTACCTAGTGCATGGGGGGTTGGTGGTTGGTGGTTAACCTCGAAGCTTACCTCCAATGAGCATCATCAAGATGGTGAATACCTTTTCGGCCGTAGTATTGGCTGAGACGTTACCGAAGCCAACCGAAGTGAGACTTGTGAATGTAAAATAGAGCGCTGTTGAGTATGCCTCGGCATTGGTTATGTTCGAGATGGGTACCTTCAGCCGTTCCGATAGACCGTGCATCCAACCTGTGCAAAGAAAAAAACGAAGAAAACAATTAGTCATTAGGGTAATTAATTGTGTTAACTTTTTATGAAGAAGGAGCAGAGATGTATGTATGAACTTTGTGCCTGGTGTGCTGACTGAAAGGAGAGCATCTAATAGAATTGTGACGAATGGGCTTGCGGATGCAATATGTGTATACTCTCGTATATTGATGATGACCTACATAGTGCACGACTTGGAGATTTTTCCAAAGAATACTTGATACTTTTCGTTGGGCTATTACTTGACCCAGATTTGATAAGTACCTCAAGCAGCATATTAATTGGGTGCAAGTTAAAGTGGAGCCTGAAGAGGGATTGATCACATGATTGCAAATCGAATATGTGTGCCAAGAACAAAAGACAATAAATTACACTGCAACCAGACAATATTAAAATAGTTACATGGCAATTCGTTCAGATGCAATTACAAAGTAATTGAAGGGTTGTTGCGTTAAAAAACGCCACAAAAATTTTGCGCCCTATCCTCTCATTTTTATTTCCGTCATCCTGCTGGGAGAATGGTTAACTGGCCGCCTCTGATTGACCTTTAACCCCAATCAAGCTGGCTCGTTTCCATGAGACCCGGAGGATGACAAAAGCAGGTATGGAGCCCAACGGCGTGTTGGCATCTCGACAACGATGGGTGGGGGGAGGACGATCCCTTAGCACACCCCAACGTGATTCCAAACGGGTCGGGATGAAGACCCCGTTAGAGCCAGACAGACTGTTTGCCTATACAACGATGGGTGGGGAAAGATGAGAAATAATGATCTCTCCCCCAACGAAACAAATCGATCTGGCAGATGGCCCACACATTAACTTCAACAACATTCACCAACCACTCACATGGCCAACAGCCCAACAATTAAACATGTATGTAAGAAATAGCACGCTATACAGATTCCCCTTCCCCCAAATCTGCGCGAAAGTCCACCGGGTTAGAATAGTTTTTCGGTCATTGATTTTACACTCCTCCTCAAAGACTCCTGGGGTTGTACTTAATTGGGACACCAGCAAATATTGTCCCAAAACTAAAATCCGTCTTCGTTTCTTCTTTCTTTTTCATTTTTGGTTTACTTCGGTATTGTTTTGCTATTAACTTTTATTCGTTGGGGACATTTTCGCGTTTCAAACATTTCTCGATTCTTTCAACCTTTTATCTTGTCGAATTGTTTAAGTGTTTGTGAACACGTCCTCTTGGGGAAACTTGTGTGAATGTGGTCATCGATTCGCTCAGCCCCAGAGTTGTAGCGAATTCGAAAGAGAGTATGAGACGGAGGCGGTGGCACACTCCAGTAAAGTGACAGAGTGCATGCTAGAAAAAGCCGCAGTGGATTCCGTAATTGCTGAATGTGGAGGTATGAAAGAGAGAGTGAATGGTCCATCACGGACAAAGAAACCTGGAAGTGGACAAACCGACACTTCTTGGTTGACCATCAAAGGTTGTGGTAGTTTTGAAAAGAATCGAGGAAGTTTTTTTTTAATATAGTTTTGCGCGAGATCAGAATCCCACACAAAAAAAAGAGGAGAAAAAGAAAGAAGACGGCCGACAAAGGATATAGCGGCAGGACAGGCAGCTGATTCCCAGGGGTACAATTATCAGGATTCATAGAGGAGCAGATTTTTTTTGTAAAAGCTAAGTATAGTGCTTTGGTGAAAAAAAAAAGAAAAAAAAGTTTCGTTTAGTTAGGCATTTTATTTTAAGAACCCGGCTTTTGTCACGGTAAAATCCCGAAAATCACGGGACACGCGCCCCTTCATTTTGTTTTTATTAACTTTCGGGAAATAGCGATAGCGGGCTATTTCAAACGGCGATATTTTCTTTTGTTGTTCCGCAATCTAACGTCACTTCAATAAATTGACCGTTGCTCATTCGAGCTTTGTAACGTTTTAAAAACCTTGCCTTTTTTATTTAATTCCTTTTTTTTAGCAATCAATCATCGACTTCTTCTTAAAAAGGTTTCACAATTCCTTTTTTCAAAGATTGTGTGGGCGCCGGTTTTACCCACCATCATTTTACCTTTTCTTCATACCTTTTCGTTTCAGAATTTTCTCCTTCCCTAAAATTATTTCCATCTCCGAACCCACCCCAGCTGAGCAACCGGGACGGTAGCATTCAACAGGCTACCTGTTGCACTTCTCTTTCGGCGAATTCCTGTTGACGTTTCCCTATCCGCGAGTATTCGATTGTTTACCACCGGCGCGGCGGCGGCCGTAATCTTCTCGCGTTTTATTTTCTTTTTTTCGCGTTTTAACTCGGTTAATTTTTTTTTTCCAACCCACCCCGAAATTAAGTGCAACAGGGTTGAAAATCTAAAGGGTCTAAGTGCCAAAAAATAAAAATTTTATATTTTTACGAAAATACGATCTAAGTGTCAAGCCTAATAATATCCAAATGGATCCCAGTGCCTGTTTCTTTTAAAAGTGTAACGGGGTCTATGTGCCACCCAACTTTCGGTCAAAAGGGTCTGTGCTCGTGTATGTGCGGGGCGTTATTGAGTATGTTGGTGACTGTTATTGTTGCGTGGTGTTATTGTTTAAGTGCATTTAGTTGATTCAATAAATTCGTCAGAAATGGACGCGATGTCATCGAGTAATCAAAACATTCAGAGGAAACGCAATAAACCAAATTTTAAGGTCGAACAAAAGAAGCGCCGTTTACATGGAAATGAGTACAAAACATCTAAAAAGCTCACAGTCGCAAAAAAAAACATTAAAAGAGGTAAGTTTGTTATTATTATTTTGATTTTGATTTGCTTGTTCTATCGCACTCATATTATCATATTTTAAAGGCCTTTCCTTATAAAAATAGTATTGCTGTGTTTCAGGTGAATTGCAAGTGTAAATTTTTATGTAAGCTTCTCTCCCGCCCCAGAAGAGAAGAGATTTTTAAAGAATATTATAGTATAGGAGACTCCATAAATCAAGATAGATAAAATTTACAAAATACTTCATAACTAATTTTAAAGGAAAAAAAACTTAAAAATTAACTCATACTGTGCTACCTGATATTTTATTTCAGGTACACTTATTTACTAGGCCTGATTCAAATAACACCTGTAGGTCGAAGACGTCATGGAACATATGAAGATCAAATAGAAAGTCGCAGACAGACATCTGTAGTTCAGGTATGCAAAAAAAAGGTTTGAAGCCGTATTTGCAATAACCTACAAAAAAGTACAGACGTTGTTGGAGAAAAAGAAAAGTGGGGAATTTATTTATAAAGATAACCGTGGATCAGGAAACAAGCCGAGAAAATTTACTCCAGATATTGAAAATCTTATAATAGAGCATATAAAATCATTTCCTTATCAGGAAAGCCATTACAGTCGACTTGATACCCAAAAGCTCTATCTAAGCCCTGACTTGAATATTAATCGTTTATTTATAGCATTTAAAGAAAAATACCCCAATTCTCCTGTTAACTACAGATTTTACTCTTTAACCTTTAAAGATAAGTTTCCTAATTTGAAGTTTGGACGTCCTAGAATTGATACTTGTCAAAAGTGTGATTTGTTGCACGCAAAAGTAAAAAGAAATATGTTATTGACCTAGAAAGTAAGTAAGTAAGTTTTATTTCGTTTATAATTTACAATTTGTTATAGCACAATTTACATAATTTAAATACAGAGATATGACAAATTCATGTCTTTCTACTGGAAAAAATGTTTATTAGAGAACAAAATAAATAAATAGAATTAGAAAAGAAAAATGTTTGTTTTGAGGAAAACAACGACTAAAACCTCAAATTTAATAATAAAAAAAAAAAAAATAAATAAATAAAATAAAATAAATAAATAAATAAATAATAATAAATATATGTATGCATGTATATAAATAATAAGATAAATAAAATATTAACAAAAAATAAAATTGACCTAGAAAGACATCATCAATACTACAAAGTTAAAAATATCAACTATTTCTTGGATCCGCATCAAAAAAGATAAGTTACCTCGTGTTGATTTAATGGAATCCCACAATGACTCAGTACCGTGGGATAGTGTCAACATTTTCAAAAAAGGCAAGTCTCCAAACCAATTAAAAAACTACACTTTACCAGCGTTAGAAGCTCGAAATAATATTTCAAAAGAAAAATTGAAAGCATTCTACCGAAAATAAAGCATTCTACGAACATTTAGTAAATCAAACCGTAGCTTGAAAACGTTTTTAATATTTTTTATAAGGCACTTAAAACATTCTTACATATTGAATGATTATTTGGTATTATTTCCTTGAATTCCTATTGTTTTATTTTTTTTTTGACTTCCTATAGTTCAACGATATGTATTTAATTTATTTAAATAAAAATAAACATTTTTTGTAATTGAGTTGTTAATTTTATTGTGTTTATTTTGTTATATCTCGAAATAATATAATTGGCACTTAGACCCTTTAGACTTACAACCCTTCAATTGTAATTGAAAAAATTCAATTGCAATTACAATTGGGAGGAAGGACATTTTTCATTGCTTTTTATAGCGGGTGATTTTTTAAGAGGTTTAGAACTTTTTTTAAAAAAAAAACACACAAAAAATTCGAAAAAATGAATGAAATATTTATTTGAATCGATAGTTTGAACCTTGCAATTTAATGTTTAACGATAATTTCATGCAAATGTTGACCGCGGCTGCGTCTCAGGTAGCCCATCCGCTGAGTCCAATTTTGGCATACTCTTTCACACATATCGGCCGGTATCTCACGAATGAATGCATGGATGTTGGCTTCCAGTGCGTCAATCGAAGCGGGCTTGTCCCTATACACATTAGTCTTGGCATACCCCCACAAAAAATAATCTAATGGTGTCAAATCGCACGATCTAGGCGGCCAATTGACCGGCCCGAAACGTGAAATTAACTGTTCACCAAACTCGCCTCGCAATTGCGCCATTGTTTCGCGTGCTGTGTGGCATGTGGCACCGTCTTGTTGAAACCACATATCATGGAAGTCAAGAACTTCCATTTCGGGCAAAAAAAAGTTTGTTATCATCGCTCGGTAGCGTTCACCATTGACAGTAACGCAGCGATTCGCATCATCTTTGAAGAAATATGGCCCAATAATGCCGCCGGCCCATAAACCGCACCAAACAGTGGCTTTTTCGGGATGCATTGGTAGCTGTTGCAATGGTTCTGGCTGATCTTCACTCCAAATGCAGCAATTTTGCTGAACACAATTTTTCGATAAAAAAGCGGATCCTCGGCCAGCTTTCCAAGAGCCCATTCACCAAAAATTCGGCGTTGTGGTAGGTCGCCTGGCTTTAGTTCTTGCACCAGCTGTATCTTAAAAGGCTTTACGCCCAAATCCTTCCGCAAAATTTTCCACGTAGTGCTGTAACAAAGGCCTAACTGCTGGGAACGGCGCCGAATCGACATTTCGCGGTCTTCTGTCACACTAACTGATACGGCCGCAATATTTTCTTCAATACGCACAGTACGTAAACGTGTTGGTGGTTTAATGTCCAACAAAGTAAATTTGGTGCGAAATTTTGTCACAATCTTCCGAATAGACTGCTCAGAAGGTCGATAATGCCGATCATAAAATGGAAGCAGCGCGCGATGAACATTTCGAACCGAGCACGAATTTTGATAGTAAAATTCAATAATTTGCAAGCGTTGTTCATTTGTAAGACGATCCATGGTTAAATTGCAAACCAAACTGAAGCTGTTTGACAGTGACACAAGGTACTAAACACACGTCAGCTGTCAAAACCAGTGTTGCCAAAACCAAACCAGCTAAAAAATCACCCTTTATAATAGAATTAATTAGCAAAATATTGCGGAACGTCAATAAATTACTCATAAAACCCCAAAATTCGTGGCCGTAAATAAATTAATTGATAAAATATTGCCTACGATTTTTTATTACATATATTCGTGTTAAAAAATAATTATTAGGCGTAAACGGCCCATACAGGACCCAAAGCCTAGCTACTCCAACCACTGTGTTGCGAAGATATATTTTTGACACGAATGGAAGGGACCTACAGTTTATTGCCGATTCCGAACCGCAGTTAATTTTTGAGAAGCTTCTCGTGACAGTAATTACTCTTGGATGTTTGTCAGACGTTCACAAGAGGTCGGGATTTCAACCAGCGACATCTTGTTTAGTGGTCCAACGCACTTAACCAATAACCCACTGCACCCAAAAATATATTCGTTTTAGGAGTCTCAAAATTGAGGGCTAAGTGGAAAATCTATGTCTGCCAAATTTGAGACTTCTAATAAATCTCAAGACGAAAAGTCTTACAATTCAGTTGGACAAGTTTCATCTTTCAAGATACTATAAGACTATTCGATATATCACTTTCTAAGCTTAACTAGTTTCTGCGGACATCGGGTTAGCTGGGTAATATTGTATGGACCACAAAGAAGCCACAATACTCCACTAAAGGTTATCCCAATGGGTTCACAAGGCCTTAAAGCTCTTGATATTTATATCATGGGAGCAACACTGAAGGCAATTTCTCGTGGTTTTTAGTGTTATTCGTTCGAGAGTGAAAAGAGTGTACGCCGTCTCCCCGCTCAAGGAGATCAAGGAGTTTCGCAATCGAAAAAACATCTGGAGGTTTTATAAGAAAGTTAAGCAACTGGCTGCTGGGTCTCATATTGGAGCACTGACAGCCATGGGAACCTAGTCTCCGAAGGACAGGGAATAGTAAACGTATATAAGCAGCGTTTTCAGCAGCTGATAAATGATGATCATGTAGGGATGGTTTCATATCTATTTCTGGGTCCGTTTTTTTACAAATATTTTGTTATAGTTATCGACGCTTATTTAAAATGGCCGGAAAGAATTCCAATGAATTCTATGACGGCAGTGAAGACAATTGAAATTTTACGCGACATTTTCGCTCGCTATGGGTTACCTCAGACTGTAGTGAGCGACAACGGATTTACTTTTACTTCGGGGGAGTTTAAGGAGTTCATCAAAGCAAACAAGTTCACTGCTGAATACCATCCAGCTACGATTGGACAAGCAGAACGGACTCCGCAAAATGATGCCTGATCCCGGGAGCAAAGGACAAAAGCTTTCCAATTACCTTATGAGATGCAGGAAAACCCCAAATGCTTCGATGGGGGTAGCGCCCTGTGTATTGTTTCACCAGCGAGATATTCGCATAGTCCTCGACTTAGTTCGATCAAACAGGAGGCGACACAGGGGAAAAGAATAATTCGAAGCGGAACATCTGAAGCCTGTATGCAACAACTTGTCCACATTCTCACTTTTGCGTGCGATGCATCAATGCCCAGAAGAAAGGGTACTAGAGGAGGAACGCCATGCTACTAGTGGAATGAGGAAATAAAAAAGCTTAGAGCAAAGTGCTTAAAAGCCCGCCGCAAAGTCCAAAGATCTAGGGGCAGAGATCGCTTTGAGGAACACCTTAGTGGTTTTAAAATAAAAAGACGCGACCTAAAAGGGGCAATCTAAGAGAGCAAGACAAGATGTTTTAAAAAACTTTGTGAAGAAGCCGACATAAACCCCTGGGGTACAGCATACAGGATCGTCATGACTTAGATAAAGGGCAGCAGGTCGCCGCAAATAACTTGTCCAGCAATCCTAAGCTCCATAGTAGAGTACTTCTTCTTCCCCCAAGTGCATCTATTATGTGCAGCATCATTGGGGAGACCAATACGGAGGACATCCCAATAGTCACTCATAAGTGCATGCAAGAAGATAGGCGAAAGTAAAGCGCTCGGACCTGATGGCATTCCAAATAAAGAACTGAAAGCAGCTATCCACAAGAGACCAGACATGTTTATGGAAATAATTCAAAAATGTCTTCAAGAAGGAGTTTTCCCGGATGCTTGGAAACTACAACACCTAGTCCTGCTTCCAAAGAGAAACAAGCCACCTGAGGAACCGTCCTCGTATCGTCCAATATGCCTTCTAGACAGAATGGGAAAGATACTGGAACGGATAGTATATGCTAGATTGCTCTCGGTAGCAGAAGAGAGAGGAGCTCTATCAGACTATCAGTTTGGTTTTAGAAAATCGCGGTCTACTGTTCAAGCCGTAAAAACTGTGGTCGACATTGCGGCCGAAGCGATACAAGCAGCAAGATGGCGGTATGGTACAAGGTGGGATAATGGTACATATTCTGGACCTATAAGTTGATCCCGAATATCGGGACCTGGACAAAACAAGCACATGGGAATAACAACTACCACCTTACGCAGTTCCTGTCTGGTCACGGCGGCTATCGCAAATACTTGCACCGATTTGGACACGATAGCTCCCCTTTGTACCCAGAATGCTCAAACGAGGAGGAAGATACGGAGCACGCCATATTTCATTGCCGGCGTTTTTCGTAGTGAAGAATTAATCTGCCCAATCCAACACTAATCGTAGACAGAATGTTGCAGTCGGAGGAAAATTAAAAATACCTAATGGCAGTCCCGCGGGGAAAGTGGTTGAAGGACGTAGTGGTGTGGATTAGTACGTAGGCGCACTCCTGGCACGGGCTACCGCATCTTTAGAAGATTACCACATCCATTGGCGCAACCAAGAAAAAAAAAAACAGGGAAAAATTTGAGATCGACACATCCAAGCGGAATGCAGTACTCTCCAGGCGATACTGTTCAAATAGGAAACTATACAAACAAAGACAAGAAATGGGAGTTCAGCAAAATAGTTCAACGTAAATGGGCAACTCTGGCGAAGATATTACGATCAGATACGTAAGTGCGGTGTAGATCCAGAAAATGTGGGTAAACCCCACCTCGTCGTGGTACATGCTTCGTCTGCAATCCTATTACACCGATTTCAATTGAAGAATCCCGGGTCAAGGAGCCGCTAAACTTGACTTACACTTAGATTAAGTGGGGAGGATTGTCCTGTATGCCTGAACGTGGGAATAAAGGAACATCAGCGCACCTATAGGAGAATTCTAGCGAGTCCAACGTACCCACCGGAAAATTATTACTGACAGGCGTATTTCCGCTGATATGTTCATCATGTGGTTCTGTCCTGGTACTTGGGTCTCTTTCTCTCTGTTCTTCGCACTCAAACTATCTGATTAAGTCACTTATCTAGTTCGTTTCAATTTCAATAATAACACTCTCAGCTGGATACACAACAATGATGAAGAAAACCCATGTCCAGGCAATAAAGAACCAGTTTCGCAAAAAGCTATAGCTATAGCTGTGATGGTCTACCAGCATAGCTGCATATAATAGCATTCATCGTTAGGAGCACTTCATTACGATGGAAGAATTCTAAATCCCGACAGAAACACAAACGGCCCTTATCCTGCAAGTTCTCCTATACGGCGTCGAGTGCTTGACGATAAGAAGGGAGGGAGAATTAATACTAGGCTCCTGCGAAAAATAAATTCTTAGAAGGATGAATATTTTTGAAGAAGGAGCTACAACCGCGAACTCTTTGATCTGTACAAAGATGTGGATGTAGCCTAAATAGCCAAGACACGTCGACGGCATTGGCTCAACCACATCGAGCGAATGCACAATAGAGCTCCAGCCAAGAGGATCTTCAAATCTCTGCCCCTAAGTTCCAGATGAAAAGGAAGAACGAAAGACAAAGCCATAGCGGATGCTTGGTCTGGAAAATTGTAAGCAGCATGCAAAGAACAGAGCATGGAAGGCTGCCTTATCTCAGCAGATACTCTTCATGTCAAGTAAATTAACTAAGTTAGGTTAAACAGGAGACCGGTGAAAACGAAATCGCGATCCCTAGATGAACTGGCTGAATTCACAATTCAAAGGGCAGAAAACCTTAAAAAAACCTGCTCTATTGTTCACCCTACTTAGGTTTTGCTCCCTATTCCAGAGCCCCCTCACTGCTTAATTCGCCGGGAATTATGTTGGAGCGCTTATGCTCTGGCTTTAGTCTTGACAAGGAAAATCTACTCAGATCACATCATCCAGTCCAGTTTCTTTTATGAATCTGAGAACGAGCAGTGGATCCGTGGTTGGTAAATCCTTTTCTTGAATTTGGTGCTTTCCCAAGTATTTAAACCTTTTTTGGGTCAGTGCCCCACAGGATTCCAGTATGTGTTCTCGAGTTTCCATGGACTCATTGCTTGTCTCAGACCTTGGAGATCTCGAAAGGTTCTAGCCCTTTTTTCCTTTTCCGATTTCCTGAATACTTCGCGAGGGTATGTTCCCCTATCCCGCAGAATGGTTCAGGTGCTATGAAGGGTACTGCTTTTTCTCCCTAGAGAGCCCGCCGCCTCGTTACCAATAATGCCCATATGGCTTTGTATCCAGCAGACAGATACTCTATTTTTCTTGCCCAATTTGTTGAGACTTCGTTGGCATTCCCAGTAAGTAAAGTAACTAAGTAAGTACTCGAGTTTCTATGAAACTGCCTGAGAACATTTCTAGGATGTCTGTCAGTCGAATATACCATCTGATTCAATGATACAACTTTCCCCAAGTTCATGAATGGTTGCGGCTTAGTTCTGAGCCAGGGAAAATTGTAATCTTCTTTTTGTGGATGGTTCCAAAACATGTCACTAGTCAGAAGGTGGTGCTTTCACTCTGAGCCCAGTTTGGGCTCCGGTTCGAACTGGATTGGCGGCTTTTTACGGACCTGAACCTGCATTGGTAACCTAAGTAAGGGTTAATACAGCCCTTCGATGGCACGGCCAAACTAGTTTGATCGAAAGTCTCCTGAATTTTTGCTGTCATAAAAGAGAAAAGATCGGGTAGGCATTCTGACTTGCAACGACATTTTAACCAAACTCATAATTGTGCTATGTTTGAGGTGATACAACTATCTGCGACGCTTGTGGAGAAGAAGAAGTCACTGTGCAGAATTCCTCTTTAAATGTCCTACCTTTGATCGAACCAGGCTCTAACTGCGGACGTGGTTAGTGCTGAAGACCTAGGCTTCTACGAAACAGAAGTACCTCATCGGCTTTCTGAAAAATTTTGAACAATTCTAGAAATAAATCGCCCAACTGATTTAAACAGCTTTGTATCCGAATTATAATTCTCTGACGGTGAGATGTCCTACAACCCAGCCGTTCACTTTATTTTCTAAGAAAATCATAAATCAAAAGATTCTTTTTCAAAATAAAATATCTACACCAAGCCACGATTCCACTACATTAGATATCGTACCAGTAACACAACGGTCCCCTACGGATCAATGAAGGGGCCACTTACCTAATTTACGACCTTCCGAAGTAAGCAATTAACACCATCTCCGGAGGAAACCATCACGCCCAATAGATATGCTCCATGTATAAACAATTAAATCAACGACGACGATGCTGTGGGTAGGTATTATCGACGGATAATTTATGTATGTGCGAAAAGTTAACACCACTCAAACTACATCCTTACATTGCCTTAAGATTTATTACAACAACCTTACTCTCTGGTCATAACGATTTATTCTGCAAATTTGATTCCATATTCACGCGCTACACGTGGAAATACGATATCTTTGCAAAGCGATATGGAATCTAGCTAAATCCCATATCTAACCTAGGTACACACCGCGCGACTACACACGATGTTAGGCCTAAGCAATACTCACCGATATCCCATCCGTTGTCATTAATTATATTCTCCTTTTCAGCGATGACATACCAGATACACGCCAGCCAATGTGCGACCAACGAGAAGCACAGCATTAGAAGTGTCAACACCAGTGCTGTATACTGTGAGTATCGATCCAGTTTTTGGAGCAAACGAGCCAGTCGCAGCAGCCTTGTTAGCTTCACTAAATGGATATGCGATTCCTGCGAAAAGATACAAAATGAAAGTGATTAAACAAGCGGTCAGCGGCAAAAGTTTCATTGTTATCGGGGATGAGTCCCTATTTAATTTGGATTATTTATGGTGTAAAACTACGACTAAATGAAATATCTATATCTTTTCTTGTTTGAAATAAGTTTCACCTAATTTACATATACTTCAACTCTATCTTTTGAACTAATTTATAATTAATTCCTTTCGAACAGGAAATTATCTCGAAACTTATTAAGGTAATATTATCTCTAGGTAAGTGCAAATGACTTTGGATGTTCAATTCTCTGTTCGTTTTATATCTAAGCCTTTGGCAGAGATTTAATTGTGGAGAATTAACTGTCGTCGTCTCAGATAAGGCTATCATCTCAGTCAGACGAGACGATAATGATTCTTATTCAATTAACGACGACTACAGACAGATTAAATGCCAGGATAACGGATAAAACACTTTCAAATGAGATCTTTCAGATGAGCAGCCAAAAGATGATTTGCATAAGACTTTGGATTTTTAATTAAGAAAATCGTTAAAATATTCATTAATTTTGAATTTTGAATTGAAATTAATGGAACGAAAAATAGGAAGAATCCTCTCATAGATTGGATATAGCTACTTGAAATTCAGATGAAAATATTGTATTTTTGCAAACGTTGTCCGATGGCGTTGTAAGGGGTTAAGCAAGAGATTTACGGACTATTATAAAAGTCAAAATCCCATGTATGTCATAGACATAACTAAAGGGTGATTTTTTAAGAGGTTTAGAAATTTTTTTAAAAAAAAAACACAAAAAATTCGAAAAAATGAATGAAATATTTATTTGAATCGATAGTTTGAACCTTGCAATTTAATGTTTAAAGATAATTTCATGCAAATGTTGACCGCGGCTGCGTCTCAAGTAGCCCATCCGCTGAGTCCAATTTTGGCATACTCTTTCACACATATCGGCCGGTATCTCACGAATGAATGCATGGATGTCAAGAACTTCCATTTCGGGCAAAAAAAAGTTTGTTATCATCGCTCGGTAGCGTTCACCATTGACAGTACCGCTGCGATTCGCATCATCTTTGAAGAAATATGGCCCAATAATGCCGATCAGCTGTTGCAATGCTTCTGGCTGATCTTCACTCCAAATGCGGCAATTTTGCTTATTTACGTACCCATTCAACCAAAAATGAGCCTCATCGCTGAACACAATTTTTCGATAAAAAAGCGGATCCTCGGCCAGCTTTCCAAGAGCCCATTCACCAAAAATTCGGCGTTATGGTAGGTCGGCTGGCTTTAGTTCTTGCACCAGCTGTATCTTAAAAGGCTTTACGCCCAAATCCTTCCGCAAAATTTTCCACGTAGTGCTGTAACAAAGGCCTAACTGCTGGGAAAGGCGCCGAATCGACATTTCGCGGTCTTCTGTCACACTAGCTGATACGGCCGCAATATTTTCTTCAATACGCACAGTACGTAAACGTGTTGGTGGTTTAATGTCCAACAAAGTAAATTTGGTGCGAAATTTGGTCACAATCTTCCGAATAGACTGCTCAGAAGGTCGAGAATGCCGATCATAAAATGGAAGCAGCGCGCGATGAACATTTCGAACCGAGCACGAATTTTGATAGTAAAATTCAATAATTTGCAAGCGTTGTTCATTTGTAAGACGATCCATGGTTAAATTGCAAACCAAACTGAAGCTGTTTGACAGTGACACAAGGTACTAAACACACGTCAGCTGTCAAAACCAGTGTTGCCAAAACCAAACCAGCTAAAAAATCACCCTTTATATGAACAGTGCGAAGTATTGTTACGGATGTTTTCATTTATAAACTATTCTCTACCATCCCTGCTACTTCATGTGCGGACTTCTGAGTGTAAAACTCAACGAAACTTAGTTAACTTCCATCGCTAAGTAATGGAAGTAATGCCAACCTTACGAGTCAATTTGCAGCTTACTTTTATGTCGATGAATCAAAAATCTTTCTTTCGCTCGTGGTCTTCTATTCTGGTTGTCTTTACTTGAGACTCTAAGAGGTAATTTTGAATTACGATACACATACTTGGTATTTGATCTAACAAGATCAAGATTCAAGATTCTTAAATTCTTATAGTTACCAATCCACATTTATTGCATAATAGAAACAAAAAAAAAACAAATATAAATCATAACCAGTCCAAAACCAGCATACAAAAGTAAAGAACAGAGAAGGTGTTAATTGTATAATTTAGCCTACTTAATTAGATCAATAAAATTTGATTGGTTACATATGTAGGACAGTAGGCTAATTGTTAGCGCATCCCCCTAAGGGACCCAGATTGATGGAGGAAAGGAAGTGCTGATCGTAGTCCGCTCTTGCATGTGCGCTACAATTTTGTGGAGAATTTCAGTTTCCTCCCACCCGCACTCAACAGTCCAAGGTGATTACTTTAAGATCGAACCAGCGCTCGATCCATCAAGTTGAAAGCGATACTGACGATCCTTCATCATCAGCGCCGGTGTGTGTGGAAAATTGGCCACACACCGAATCAAAAAAAAAAACGAAAAACCAAACGCCACGAGAATCAGTGCGCACCAGAGCACTCACACACATCGCTCTTCAAATTTACACGAGCATCTTCAATCATTACCACCATCTTGGCCCACACAACTAGTAGAGAGTTTCCGCCACACCACACTCGCTGCGCTTCACAATCCAACCCACCGATCATAATAAAAGTGAGAGGAACACCCGATAGCCCAGAGCGAATCAATCGGGGAATTTAACACGGTTCTTTTCGTGCTGATTGCGGAAAGCGGTTCCTTGCCAGCAGTGTGGTAAGCGTTAGTGGCACCGGCAATTGCTCGATGGTTAGACCTGCGGAAAAGTGGTTATGTGCTGTGATAGTTGTTTTCTTATATGAAATGATTAAATATTTAATTAATTTCGCCCAAGTGCAAAGTGCAAACAAAAAAAGGAAAAAAAAGAGAAAAAAAATATAATACTTGATATATATATATAAAGGGTGATCCATTTCGAGGTTCCCTACTTTTTTAAAGAAAAAAACACAGAAAATTCAAATTTAATGGAGAATGTTTATTATCATTTGAAAGAACATTCTTTGGCGTTTATTTTTTGAAGATTATGTCTATCAAATGTTGGCCGTTGCTACGTCGCAGATGGTCCATCCGTTGAGTCCAATTTTCGATCACTCGTTCGAGCATTTCGACTGGTAACTGGCGAATGACACGCGTGATGTTTTCCTCCAAGGCCTCAATCGAAGCGGGTTTGTCGGCATAAGCTTTTGACTTTACATATCCCCGGCGCCGTCTTGCTGAAACCAAATGTCGCCGAGATCACGAGCTTCAATTTCAGGCATCAAATAGTCGGTTATTATGGCACGATAACGGTCGCCATTGACGGTTACGTTCGCACCGGCATAATTTTTAAAGAAATATGGACCGATGATTCCACCGGCCCACAAACCACACCAAACCGTTGTTTTTTCTGGATGAAGTGGCAGTTCTTCAATCTCTTCAGGTTGCTCTTCGTCCCAAATGCGGCAATTGAGCCAGAAATGGGCCTCATCGCTAAACAAAATTTGCCTCGAAAACGTCGGATCTTCTTGGAACTTTTCAAGAGCCCATAGAGCGAAGCGATGTCGCTTGGGAAGGTCGAGCGGCTTCAGTTGTTGCACAAGCTGTATTTTGTACGCTTTCAATTTAAGATCTTGACGTAAAATGCGCCAAGTCGTTCCATACGTCAGTCCGAGTTGCTGCGAACGGCGCCGAATCGACTCTCTACGGTCTTCGTGTACACTCTCAGCTACGGCCGCTATATTTTCTTCAATAATGAATGCTGGGTCTCAAAATGGGTGCTGGTGTTGCGAATAGTACGCTCAGTAGGCCGATTATGTTGACCATAAGTTGAGCGAAGTGCACGAAACACATTCCTCACAGAACGTGAATTTTCATAATAAAGTTGAACAATTTGTAAACGTTGTTCACGCATAAGTCTTTCCATTATGAAATGCCAAGCAATACTAAACAAAAATAACATGACAGCATGACACGACTTACACGTGATCTGTCAAAAAAGGCTTTTGAAAAAAGTATCTCTGCTTGGATCACCCGTTACTTGAAAATGATCTGATTCTCTAATTTGACGGGGTTATGAGTGGTCGTGTTCGAGACTATGGTCGGTATGGTCATTTAGGGTAGAAAGAATTTCCCTTTTAATTTAGGGACAGTTCCATGGAATGCAGTTGTTGAGTAGGGTGGGAACACAATGTACTCAAGGCAACGTAACTCCTGTTGCCACGCGAACAGATACTTCTAGGGGAACAGTAGAGTCTGTCCGTTCAAGGTATGCATTTTTATATAAAATCTTGAACAGATATTTTTTTTGCCTTAGGACAAGAACCACGCCCCATCCGACCCTACCTAGCTGTGCATATGCAAGCATGCCAAGTGCTAGTCTTTACAGATAGTTTCCGGAGTTTCACAGAAGTGCAACAGTATCTGGGCGTGTTATTCTGGACACACAATTGAACTGGAATCTTAATAGAGCGGTGGTGCTGGGACTCATATTTACTTAAATTTGGCGCACTACTATGGTAGAAAGCAACGAAAAATAAAAAGGTGTACGGAAAATAAGCGGCGCCGGCGGCGGTTCCAAAATCAGCTCGCATAGTTATTACGGGTGAGATACGACAGCATTGGCCCCCCTTCGACAGCTAACATCGCTTGATTTACAAATCGAAATACTTCCTTGCAAGAGTGCGATACGACTCACTAATTAAGGTTACTTTAGAGCAGTAGTTTCGGAAATGGCACGGTCCTAGCGGAACTTATGCCAGACAATCCAAGTTCAACTTACGATATCCCTTCCCTGGGTGACTTCGACAGATCGAATAAAATTGCGATTTCCACAGATGGTTCGAAAACATAGGAAGGAACATTGACTCACTAGGTCCAGAACCAAGAGACTACCGGACACAAGCAGTATCTTGCAATCAGAGGTTCTGAATGGCTTCAGGGTGGCTGAGCTATTGTAAATGAGGTCGGAATCCGAAAGAGAAATCACCACAACATCGAAAGCTAGGCTGCGCTTTAAGCCAACGAGCTGACCAAACCGCAGACTGAACCGCGGATTGTCCTAGAGGACAGGTGAATGAGCTTGCATGTAGAATACTACTGGATCATAGTGCGATTTCTGACATCAAACCGCTCCTCCGCATATTAAGGGGCCCTATCAGGTAAAAACCCATAATAACCCATAAGGACTGCCAACATAAGGTGGTCAGGTCTTGAAGGATATAGGGAATCTAAGGCTCTCTGGCCACTTTTCAAAAGTAAAATATCTAGGGAGTTAACCAAAATCAGCAGGAATCATGATAGGATACACGCAAAGCGACTCAGATTGTCAGATTCAGATATTTGCAGATTATGCGGTGATTTGCGAACTTTCGAGAATATACCACACGTACTCTATGAATGCGAGGCAATATAAATTCAACTGGTTCTCCAGGGATCGGGATGAGGTCGTTTTGGTGCCTAATAGTGCCTAAACTCCTGACTTAACCTTACTTAAATATTACGAGCTTGTGCATTTGAGATGAATACAGGCTTAGCGCTACAGCTGTGGACATTTTAAAATTTGTAAGTCTCTGCATTAAGCGTAGGTTAGAAAAGGTATGCCTTGCAGGGCTGCAAGCGAAGCTGACAAACATAGACCAATACCTACATATTGTGGAGGAACTTGACGAGAATCAGGGACAGAGTAAGGTCAAGGATTGCTGGTGCAGTGGCTTAGTGGTAAAGGGCTTTGGACTATTAAGCGAGGGGTCACTGGTTCACGTACCATTTTAAAGCTTAAATGCGCTACCCCACCCTTTTGCGAAAGTCTGATAAGCATCCAAAAAGGTATAAGAAGCTTCTCAAAAATGACGTTCGTAATCAGCATTAAGCTGTAGTCCCTCCGTTCCTGTCAAAAAATATATCTTTGCACACACAATGATTTGAGAAGCTAGATTGAAGGTCCTGTTTATGTAAACAAACATTTTTTTTTTTAAGTCAAAGACTCATGCGTATTCGTCTTTAGATGAGTCCTAAAATCAAACAACACGTTTCGTTTACTTCTTCCATTTTATGTATGACTCCAGATTAAGGTGTCATACGACTCTTGACAAAAATCAATTAGGCTGGAGGCCCAGTTTTAAACTAACTCAGTAGCTTACAGAGTTTCTGGATACCTGGCGGATCAATGTGCAGATGGATCCGATTTCTCCGCTACTCATGGAAAACTCTTTAAAATGGGCAAAATAACCAAATCATAAGAAACTGTAAACCAGAATAACTTCAGCAGAGCAGACTTGTTGCGAGACCTAAAAATCACTTGGTTAACCCACTGTCGGCGCTAGACATGACCTTAGCACTGGGGTAGATCTGTCAAAGCCAAATATCTTATAAAAATGTCTTTTAAAGCTAGTTTCGCAAGGAGCGCTATGCGCTATGCGCTACCACTGAGGGTCGACAGAGTACCACAGCTTGAAGGGCAAAAATTAAGGGGTTTTGACAAGCAAGGAGCAAAGCGTTAGAACGTCATAACTGCAGCTATGCTACTATTATATCTCACCATGTGTCTCATGTTGATGATTTTATACATATTAGCTGTTAATATTTTTATCACTATTATTTGGAAATAGTCCCCTAGCCGATACTTTGATAAATGCGCAAGCTTCAAATGTTCCCCCTGGGGTAACTTTTACGACAAGAAGCACGAATGAGGGCTTTAAATTAGGTGTGGTAGTATCTTTCTAGTTATATTTTTATTATTTCTATTGACGCTGCCCAGTGTTACCTTCGTGGACTCTTTAGGTTCATTTTGACTCTTTTTGAACGTCCGGACTCCGTGACTCATTTTTTTAACTTTTTTTAAAAATTCGACTATTTATATTGCATTTGTCCAATACTGACAAAAATTCTTTGGATTTAACTCTTTATAAAAACAATTTACAAAATTTAACCTCCTATAGGTAGGATTTTGTCTGTCAATATTTGTCTGTTCTGATTAGAATTGAATTCAGCCATAAATAAGCAACGTTCCAGATCCAACTTGCATGTTTTTGTTACTTAGTTTTAACTGAAATATTCTGATTTTTATTAAGTATCTATCAAAATATATTTCGTTACATTTGTTTGTCCTACTTGAAGTTGAAATACAGGTTGAGCGTTAATAAATAATTATGTTTTTCTTTAAGTTTTTATCGGACTCATTTTTTTAGACGGGACTCTTTTTTGGACTCTTTCTGAAATTGTTCAGAGGTAACACTGATGCTGCAATGTCGATCAAAAAAAAAGTCCTAACTGTCTAAAGTGTTGTGGAATGCATTCGATTCAATTCAATTCGCAACAAAGATATGTCTGGAAGTGTCTCAAAATCAATAACAAAATTAAGCACCCAGTACCAAGTACCAATTTTTAAAGCAAGAAAGTTCTAAGTCCCAAGAAATTATATGGGGATAAGACTGTCTTGCACATTTGAATTTATATTCCGATTTTTGTTCGATGAGGATGTTTGTGAACTTTTCAAGTCACATGAAAGGCTAAGTCACTTCGTTCTCTTCGCTTTGATTTGTCATTTGTCGATTTGTCTTTGAAAGCCTTGGACTTACTTCAGCCATATCGACGGGTAAATCCCTGAAAACTATGAACATGGAATTATGACTTTCTTCAATAACACGAATAGATGGATATATCTAGCTCTTAACCAGGTATTAACAAACAAAAATGTGCTTCGGTACCTATCCTAGCTCTGACAGTGAGAAAACTAATCCCAGAGAAGCAGTAAAAAACTAAAAGTATGAGTATAGGTTTTTTTTTTTTTGTATTTTCCTAATACTGATGTGTTTGTTCCCAGAATTAAATTCCATCGCACAACGTCAACATCATCCTTTCGTCCACATATTTTCTATTTTCATTATTATTACGTTGGAGCTAGCTAGTGTGCAGTTATTTTCTTTTCGACTGACTGAGATTTGTCGAGATTCATGTCCGTATGCTCCTTCGAAATGCAGTCCAAAATTTCTCTTCCTTATTTTATTTATTTCTTGGAAATTCCATGAAAAGAATGACGAAAGAATAAAAGGAGTATTATTATTATTTTTTTTTTTTTTTTGACTGCGCAAATCCTTTCTTTCGAAATTTTTGTTTGACGAGACTATAAAGTAGCGATTTTAATTAATTCCTGCTGTGAGGGCTTATGTGAGTTTATTGTGTGTGTTTACTTGGCATACAAGTTAATGGTTCCAAAATAGATAGTCTCATGCGATACGACTAGCTAGCTAGCAGGGCATGGAGATTTTATTGAAACTTATGCAAAAAGTTTGTTATCAGCTACAACTGTTGCCATGAATTTTGAATAAATTAATTTACTGGGAATTTTATTTTCGTAATGAAGTTCTGGGAAGCGTGTGTTTTTTTTTTTTTTTGGTTCTTCCTACTTTATTTTGTATTTGACTTTGAGTGGAATGAGTTACAACCAGTTTGCGAATTGAAAGGGAAGACTAACTTTTAAAGATTGTGTTTTCGGTAGGTTCCTATAGAAGCGAATAGAATTTGCCTTTCATCAAATAGGACATACAATCTCTTACATCAGGCCAGCTGCAGTGACAGTGAAATAAGGCAGAATGTGAAGAGCTTCCTTTCTCGTCACAAAGTGATTTAAGCATCAAGGAACTATGTTATTTTCGAAGATTTAGGGAGGAAATAAACTGGCAATCCGTTTTTGAGATATTTGGCCTTTAAAAAATGAAGTACTCGCTACGCAACTCAAAGAAGAAAATTGTTAGAGCAGTTTTTTCTAAAAAATCAGTGCTTAATAAACCATTTGTATGGCAGGTACTATTATTTACAATAATAAAGCTAAGGCACAAAACCTGCCGCGATATAAAGTGTGTTTTTTTTAGAGGTTGGTTTTTCGAATAGAGATAAAACTGAAATTTTGTGGTCAAATCTGGCAGCTCTAATGTCATTTATGTTCAGTTTGGTTTGCCATTTCATCATGAACAGGTTGACAAATGAATAACGCTTGCAAATCGTGCAAATTTATTTCGAAAATAATGGTTCAGTACGCGAAGTTTACCGCAAGCCCCGTTAATTTTATGGTCGACATAATCGTCCATCAGAGCAATTAATTCAGTTACCCATGGATCGTCGTTTACTCTATGTGATAATACGCATCCGCAGAGACGTCGAACAGTGTGCACCGAAGAAACAATTGCCGCTGTAGAGCAAAGTGTTGAAGAGGACGGACAGCAATTGGAGCTATGTCCATCCACTTTATGGACGACCTTATGACCTTACAAGATCCAGCTTGTGCAAGAATTAAAGCCGCGAGACCGTGCAATGCTTCGTGATTTTGGTGTATGGGCCGAGAATGAGATTGATATCGATGCTGATTTTCATCGCAAAATTTTGTTCAGTGATGAGGCTCATTTTGGGTTGAATGGCTACGTCAACAAGCTAAATTGCCGCATTTGGAGTGAAGAGAATCCACATGAGACACTTGAAACGCCATTACATCCACAAAAACTGACTGTTTGGTGTGCTCTATGGTCTGGTGGAGTCATTGGGCCATACTTCTTCCGAAATGATGCTGGAGAATCAGTTACCATTAATGGAGACCGGCATAGAGCAATGATAACCGGCTATTTTCTTCCCGAATCGGATGGCATGAATGTGGATGAGATGTGGTTTTAAAAAGACGGCGCTACATGCCACACAGCGCACGTCACAATCGATTTATTGAAGGAAACATTCGATGAGCACATAATTTTACGGAATGGACCTGTCAATTGGCCACCAAGATCGTGTGATTTGACATCATTGGATTATTTTCTTTGGGGATATGTGAAGTCGCTCGCCTACGCCAACAAACCAGAAACATTAGCGGACTTGGAAGCCAACATTCATGGCGTTATTCCCGACATACAGCCCCAAATGCTTGGAAAAGTGGTTGAAAATTCGACCTCTAGACTTGTCTTTATTCGAACCAACCGCGGCGGCCACATTAATGGCATAAAATTATCCATCCAATAAAGCCAAATTAATGGACATTAAAACGATTTTCTTGTGTTTTATTTCAATTCGAAGTTCTATACCTCTAAAAAAAACACCCTTAATTAGTCTAAAACATCTAAATACGAACTTAAAAGCAAATCCGTTGAACTGAATTTGCGGTACCCACTTTTTCGAACTTCATTATCGTAGCATCATACCCCATTCACTGTTTTGTTATCTTTAGTGGTTGGGTATTGTACAACATGTTATTCAATGACCGGTGTCAACACGACAATGCCCAGCGATGTAACGGCAACTCCACATGCCTCTTCGTACGCTCCTACCGATGACGCAAAAGACTTAATAGAGGTGAAAATCGACGAACGCCTGGACTGTGACTAGGAAGACTGCTAGGAGGTACTTATTTAGGCCTTTGTTTTTAGTTTTTTGGTGGACCTTGGAAGATGCAAATGTGTCATCGGTTAGTTCCGGAACATCTTCTTCAGCACAGGTTACCGATGCAACAAAGCAAAGGAGTGCCACAGCGGCTACTCTCATCAACATTCTTGAGACTTTTAACTTAAATTCACTTTATTTAACCAAAGCAAGACTAATTGTAACACAAAACAATCTGTGTTGCTTTAAGTAAAAAAATGAATCAATTATTAATTATTTTTTCTAGCTTTTTGTGGCACGTGAGCTCACCACTTGCACAATTGGTACAAAATACTTGTTTTGGCGAGAATTTTTAAAGATATAAATGAATACAAAAACATTGATAAAAATCAACATATAACGGACTATACATCCGTTATTTATTCTACCACGCAAGTATCAACCTCATTGATAATAAAGATGTGAAATTGATGCCCAAGAATGATGATGTGCATGGAGTTTTTCGACTTCTGTTTCGACGGTTAAATGGCCAAGCTTGCATATGGACCGGGTGATTTTTTAAGAGGTTTAGAAATTTTTTAAAAAAAAAAACACAAAAAATTCGAAAAAATGAATGAAATATTTATTTGAATCGATAGTTTGAACCTTGCAATTTAATGTTTAAAGATAATTTCATGCAAATGTTGACCGCGGCTGCGTCTCAGGTAGCCCATCCGCTGAGTCCAATTTTGGCATACTCTTTCACACATATCGGCCGGTATCTCACGAATGAATGTATGGATGTTGGCTTCCAGTGCGTCAATCGAAGCGGGCTTGTCCCTATACACATTAGCCTTGGCATACCCCCACAAAAAATAATCTAATGGTGTCAAATCGCACGATCTAGGCGGCCAATTGACCGGCCCGAAACGTGAAATTAACTGTTCACCAAACTCGCCTCGCAATTGCGCCATTTTTTCGCGTGCTGTGTGGCATGTGGCACCGTCTTGTTGAAACCACATATCATGCAAGTCAAGAACTTCCATTTCGGGCAAAAAAAAGTTTGTTATCATCGCTCGGTAGCGTTCACCATTGACAGTAACGCTGCGATTCGCATCATCTTTGAAGAGATATGGCCCAATAATGCCGATCAGCTGTGGCAATGCTTCTGGCTGATCTTCACTCCAAATGCGGCAATTTTGCTTATTTACGTACCCATTCAACCAAAAATGAGCCTCATCGCTGAACACAATTTTTCGATAAAAAAGCGGATCCTCGGCCAGCTTTCCAAGAGCCCATTCACCAAAAATTCGGCGTTGTGGTAGGTCGGCTGGCTTTAGTTCTTGCACCAGCTGTATCTTAAAAGGCTTTACGCCCAAATCCTTCCGCAAAATTTTCCACGTAGTGCTGTAACAAAGGCCTAACTGCTGGGAACGGCGCCGAATCGACATTTCGCGGTCTTCTGTCACACTAGCTGATACGGCCGCAATATTTTCTTCAATACGCACAGTACGTAAACGTGTTGGTGGTTTAATGCCCAACAAAGTAAATTTGGTGCGAAATTTGGTCACAATCTTCCGAATAGACTGCTCAGAAGGTCGAGAATGCCGATCATAAAATGGAAGCAGCGCGCGATGAACATTTCGAACCGAGCACGAATTTTGATAGTAAAATTCAATAATTTGCAAGCGTTGTTCATTTGTAAGACGATCCATGGTTAAATTGCAAACCAAACTGAAGCTGTTTGACAGTGACACAAGGTACTAAACACACGTCAGCTGTCAAAACCAGTGTTGCCAAAACCAAACCAGCTTAAAAAATCACCCTTTATAAATACCAAAAATCTACGAAAGCATATTTACATGTACTGTTATGCACTGTATGGATTGACAAACCACAATAAACTTATATTCAAATTTGCTGTTGTTCCTTAAATCAGAAGAAATCTTTGAAAAAGTTGTTATTTAGAAATTTAGAAATTTTCTCATTGTAAATTTCAAAATTCGATATTCCCCTGTGCAAAGTACGGTTGCCTATGACGTATGTATTTGAGAATGGAAATAAAAATAAAAATGGCAGATCGACCAGTGAAATTCAGCAAATCTTGTATTTTTTATGTCAGGATTTTCCGAAAAAACTCGCAGCAGTCAAACATACCTTCTGTTCTTTATACCATATCTTGGATTAAAGAAGTGCTATGGCTGGTTTGCATGGCCACTCATTACCATGATTCGTAGTAGGCAAAGTGATTGCAAGGAGGTTGAAAAGTGCAGGCTTGAGTAATTATACATATAGACAACTGTGAGAGAGTCAATCAATATCTTGCACACATATAAGAAATTATACAGGTTTTAATGGCCACCCCACCCCGTAAATGTAATTTTATTAGCATTTTTGTCCATTTTTGAAAATAACACTTTACAAATGACAAATCTATGACTTCCATTTATTCGCATATACAAAATTTAAAAGTATTATTTTGCTGTCATTAAATTTAAAATTAATTGTTTTCAAAACTGAACTTTTTGTAAAAATTTAAGTAAAGTAATCGGGGCTGCCCTCAAGGTGGTGTTCTGTCTCCCCTCCTATGGTGTATGGTGGTAGACTCTCTGCTTACGGCTCTCAACTTTCCTGGAAACTACACTTAAAATCTAGGGGCTGTCTGCTCTCAAGCGCAGAGATCCCTGGATTTGATCGATGTCTGGTGCACTAGTAATGGGCTTTCAGTGAATCCTCTTAAAACCACGGTTGTTCTCTTTACGAGAAGGAGAATTGTCACTGGTCTGTCCCATCTCGTGCTTAACGGTGTCACCATCCCTATATCCGATGAAGTCAAATATCTGGGTGTAATCCTTGATAAAAAACTTCTATGGTCCAAACATGTCGAATCGAAAACCGATAAAGCGCTGTCGACCTTCTGGCAGTGTAAAGGCGCTTTTGGTAAGACATGGGGCTTGTATCCGAAACGGGTCCTTTGGAAATATACGGCCATGATTAGACGACTCCTACTCATACGCATCAGTTGTTTGGTGGAACAGGCTTTCGCGGAAACGTGTTACTGCTTCTTTTGCCAAACTCCAAAGAACGGCATGTCTCGGCTGCACAGGGGCCTTCCCTAGCACCCCGGGCTCTGCTCCAGATGCTTTGATGAATCTTCCTCCCCTTGACTTATATATCATGGGGTACGCTAAAAACCACCTCTCGATTAAAGAGAGGTGGCGTTTGGTACCATGCGCACTGGAATTTTGAAGAACTTGCTCGAGAATTATCCTTTGACCCCTGTCTTATGGATATGCCGTCTGATGCAATGACACCAGAAATCCTTCTGCGAAAAAACTACCACGTCAACTTTCACAGGTAACGGAATGGCTTCGGTCAGACTCTGAACCATGGATTGAATGCCATCGTATTTTCACGGATGGCTCCAAAACCGGACAGGGTTCTGGTGCTGGAGTATATGTTGAACGCGATGATATACGACTTTACTACCCTTTTGGTAAACATGCATCTGTTTTCCAAGCGGAGATTTTTGCCATCCTAATGGCTATGCGTTATATTGTGTACAACAGGTGGAGGGCTAGAGGCACTTGCATCTGCAGTGATAGCTAAGCTGCATTAAAAGCGCTTCTAAACCCTCTTACCTCGTCCAAGTTAGTGCTAGAATTCAAGCTTTCTCTAAATTTGGTCGGAAGACTGAACACAGTGAATCTTGTCTGGGTACCAGGTCACACTGGCATCCAGGGAAATGAGATCTCGGATGAGCTTGCTAGGCAAGGTTCAAAAGAAGTTTTCTCAGGACCCGAACCTGTGTTGGGTCTGCCTGCATCTTTAGTCATGTCTTCTATCGATTCTTGGGTTTCTCGTGAACACAAGATTCGGTGGCGCGATTGCGGTGGATGTAGACAGACCAAACTACTGCGCCCGGACATTTGCAAAGGTCAGCATCTTTTCTTCTATCTCTGAGGAGAATCGACTGTAGGCTGCTTGTAGGCGTTCTTTCGGGCCACCAAGCTTTTGCTAAACACTTAAGCGACATTACTACCTGTCCTGCTTGCGGTGCGGAGGATGACACAGCAGAACACTTTCTCTGCAGTTGTCTGGCCTATGCTCGCATCACGTGGCGGATCTTCGGGGCTGACGTGGTGAGTGCCGAACACCTAAGCTCTTTATCACTGAAGCTTCTTCTCGTTTTTCTTCGAAAGACGGGAAAACTAAGTACATTAATGTAAGGTGTCTGAATGGTAGTGCAATGGACCTGTAGTTGTGTCTGAGCGCTCCATCGGATAGCAGCAACCTCCGACAAAAAAAAAATTCGGGGTTGTCCATAAATCCAGATGGTCAACCCAGTTGTGCTTATGCTATTTTCTCCACAAGGAAAATAAACATAAGCTTTAATGAGTATAAATGGGGTAAACATATACAATATGGCAGATGTCAGTAAATATCGTTATATTAAACGAGTTCAAAAATTTCAAAAATGATATAAATGATTTCGGAATACATAACACAGAATATTCTGGAGGACAATTGCATTTGCCTCAGCATTTCAAATTCTTATATTCAGGATCGAACACAAAGCATGACAGAAAATTTGTAAAACTAGTTATGTGAATATTATATTTTTGAATTGTAATTTTTTTTTTTCCAAACACAACGTGGTATCCGTAAAGGATATTCGAATCTACTCGGACAGCCAGGCGGCCATCAAGTGTCTCTGTCTCTATTAACTTTTTAGTAGAGCTAGATTGCCGATCATCTCTAAAGGAGATGGCTGAGCAGTTCAACATTAACCTTTGCTGGATGCCGGGGCTCACAGACATTCCGGGTAACTGCGAGGCTGACAAACTCGCCAAACTTGGAACTACCCTCTCAAAATTGCCTGAAGTAGGCTCCTTAGTTATACCAGTTTCTGAACTGGATCTGAACACTCTAAGAGTTCAATTACCCTCAACAGATCGCACACTTGTGCTACAATTGGGGTCATCACTGGACAATGTCCGATAGGCAGGCATGCAATAATGCTTGGAGCTTATTCAAACGATTTTTTGTTGGAGCTGCATGAGGAGGAAGAAGGTATAACTCTACACCTTCTTTGTAAAGGGTGATCCATTTCGAGGTTCCCTACTTTTTTAAAGAAAAAAAACACAGAAAATTCAAATTTAATGGAGAATTTTTATTATCATTTGAAAGAACATTCTTTGGCATTTATTTTTTGAAGATTATGTCTATCAAATGTTGGCCGTTGCTACGTCGCAGATGGTCCATCCGTTGAGTCCAATTTTCGATCACTCGTTCGAGCATTTCGACTGGTAACTGGCGAATGACACGCGTGATGTTTTCCTCCAAGGCCTGAATCGAAGCGGGTTTGTCGGCATAAGCTTTTGACTTTACATATCCCCACAGGAAAAAGTCTAACGGTGTGATATCACGCGATCTTGGTGGCCAATCGACCGGCCCAAAACGTGAAATTATGTGCTCACCGAAATGTTCTCTCAATAAGTCGAAGAAGTGGCGCCGTCTTGCTGAAACCAAATGTCGCCGAGATCACGAGCTTCAATTTCAGGCATCAAATAGTCGGTTATCATGGCACGATAACGGTCGCCATTGACGGTTACGTTGGCACCGGCATAATTTTTAAAGAAATATGGACCGATGATTCCACCGGCCCACAAACCACACCAAACCGTTGTTTTTTTCTGGATGAAGTGGCAGTTCTTCAATCTCTTCAGGTTGCTCTTCGTCCCAAATGCGGCAATTGAGCCAGAAATGGGCCTCATCGCTAAACAAAATTTGCCTCGAAAACGTCGGATCTTCTTGGAACTTTTCAAGAGCCCATAGAGCGAAGCGATGTCGCTTGGGAAGGTCGAGCGGCTTCAGTTGTTGCACAAGCTGTATTTTGTACGCGCCGAATCGACTCTCTACGGTCTTCGTGTACACTCTCAGCTACGGCCGCTATATTTTCTTCACAGCGTGCTGGACGTGGTCTATTCTGGGTCTCAAAATGGGTGATGGTGTTGCGAATAATACGCTCAGTAGGCCGATTATGTCGGCCATAAGTTGAGCGAAGTGCACGAAACACATTCCTCACAGAACCTGGATTTTCATAATAAAGTTGAACAATTTGTAAACGTTGTTCACGCGTAAGTCTCTCCATTATGAAATGCCAAACAATACTAAACAAAAATAACATGACAGCATGACACGACTCACACGTGATCTGTCAAAAAAGGCTATTGAAAAAAGTATCTCTACTTGGATCACCCGTTACATGCCCCGCTCTCTCTCAACAAAATCTCGAAATCTCTCAACGATTAACGATCTTAACCCGACCGACCAAAAATGTCTCTCACGCTTTATAAGCAGCTCAAAATGGTTCAACGAGTAGACAGAAACTTCAGATCCACGTGGTATCACAATAGACCTTACAAAGGTCTAAGTGTCTCAAACCTCTATCCGACTTCAAGCTAACCGAACCTAACCTACTTATTAAAGTTTAGATTAGACTCGTAGATTCTTCGGGTTGGAGCGTTAGTGTTCGTTCTACTGATCATGTCCCAGCCATCTGAAACGCAAAATGCGCAGCTGTATGACTAGGTAGATGGCGCTGTACAGCTTTTTTAGATCCCTAGAGCAGACTGGGTGTGGAAATGACTCCTAAGCTGGTAGACCCGCTGACCTCAGAAGAAATTGTAGCTTTCTTATATTTTTTACATGACAATAATTTTCTTTATTTCGATGATCGATGACTTCAACTTTATCGTTGTAAAATATGCTAGAAAGTGAATTCTAGGAAATGCACGCAAGGAAGTCATGCAAGGTAGGTGCTAGAGCTATTTATTTTGTAAAATTTTTTAAAAAAAACCTTGTTGTGGGTGCAGCGGCTTAGAGAGGTCGCCGGTTCAAATCTCGAACGCCTAACAAACATCCAAGAGTAAGAACTGTCATTTGAAGCTTCTCAAAAATAAAATTGCCAATTGGAATCGCCATTAAACTGTATGCCGCTGAAAGTCTAACACTTAATTAATTCATTTGGCAAATAATATAAGCAATCGCTAGAATTATTAAGTATATCTGTACAGACGCTAACACTGGGATTACTAAGGTCTTACAAAGTGTTTCCTTGGTTAATTGATAGTGAGCCATACTACACACTTGTCTGAAACAGCGATTGGCACTCATTATTCATCGTCTGATTTCTGAAGAGATGTCCTTTTTAAATGTGACATCGCAGCCGAAGTGTAAAAAGTCGCTTCAGGGATGTTTTGGCATACGTTAGATTCGTCGATGTTGGGTGTTCCTTCTTGTTGAAAGCATATACTTGGGTTTTCACTCGACCAATTTTAGCCGCTTTTTTTTCTATATTCGTAAACGCACTAGTGACAGCTCTAGCAATAAACTCAACCAGAGATGTAACGGATATCCGGTTAGTATCCGTTATCCGGCAATCCGGCCACTTTTTTTCTATCTGGCCGGATTGCCGGATAGAGAGTATGTATTCGGCGAATACCGGATAGTTAAAATAAAACATAAACACAAGAAGTCGATTGAAAGTTTTTTTTTATTAACAGTAGGTACTTAAGTAAGTAACAAAATTAGTACTTATAATTAATTAAAGGTAAATTATGATGAATAAAAATAATTTTTTCTGCATTAACCGGTAAAAGACGGTTGCGTTTATTTTCATATACTAAGCCAGCTTCAGAAAACAGTCTCTCGCTGTATACGCTGCTACTTGGTGATGAAAGATAGACCTTCGCAAATTTTGCTAGAATTGGGAACTGTTGATGATTAACTGACCACCATGCGTAAGGGTCGATATTCCGGTCAGTCCGAACTGTTTTTAAAAAAAGTTCAAGCTCAGTCGCAGTATCACTTTTTTCGGAAACCTCATATTTTTTATCATTCGCCACTTCATCGAAACAGTCCCAAAATGCTGCATGCGTATCGCCAGTTATATTATTAACTTCGCTTTCATTTATTTTCTTGCTGGGTGGAGAATCCCCTTCACTTTCAGTGGAATCGTCGTCGCAGCTCATTTGCAAAACTTGCAACAGAATTTTCTGGCGGGCTCTCTCGATTTGAATCGGTCCTAAGAAACTTGCCTTGAATCTCGGGTCCAGTAGAGTTGCTACTAGGTAGTTTGGTTTTTCATCAAGGTCGAAACGATGTTTTAATTCAGTAGCTAATGAAGTCCTTATGCTCAATAAATTAGGTGTTCTTCGTACCATTTCTTCTTTTTGTATGTACCTTATTAATGTGGTAACATTTGGTATAACTTCCGAGATACATGAAAGCCCAGAACTGGTTATTTTTGTTATTTCTTCTAAAGGTTTGAGCAGTCTTATGCACTGTTCCATTATGTCCCACTGGTAGGGTGTCAAATTGTTTACTGTGTCGTGGTCAGTGATATACAGAGAAATGGCTCGTTTCTGTTCTAACATCAGATGTCTTGGACTAGTCGATGTTGTGGAAATTCAATTCTTTTTGTATCATCGTCAGTTTTTCTTGAGCCAAGCTCGAATGATTAAAGTGCGTAACAATTCGTCTTGCAGCAGAAATCATCTCCAATGCTTCAGGGTGAGACTTCAACGATTCATTCACTGCCAGTTCAAGCGAATGAATAAAACATCTGGCAGAATCATACCCGGCGACTCTTACACCTTTCACCATGTTGGCCCCGCTATCATGAATAAGCAAATGTATTTTGTATTGGGGAATATTCCAGCGAGTCGCGATTGCATTCAGTTCTTTTGCAATGTTTTCCCCTGTGTGAGATCCTGCAAAGGGTTTCATTGCCAGTATGGCATGTTCCAGTTTAAATTCAGAGGACAACCAATGAGCTGAGAAACTCAAGAAACTGTTATTGCTGTGCAAACAGGTCCACATGTCTGATGTCACCGAAATTGCAGTAGCTTTTGAGATACATTCATCAATTTTAGAATATATTCGATCATATATGTCAGGAATAATTTTGTCAGCAATATAATTTCGGCAAGGAATTTTATAACGAGGCAGTGCTTTCTCCATAAGCCTCCTAAAACCAACTCGTTCCACAATAGATAGTGGTTCATTGTCCAAAGCAATCATTTCCGCGATCAAATAGTGGTATTCCAAAGCATTTTTTTTTCCAAAGTTTCTGCCAAAGTTAATTGTTTCTGCTCCTTTTTTGTGACAGAAATGATGCACTTGTAGACGGATTGGCATCGATTTCAGAAAGCTTCTCCGCATGTTTGAATTTAATATGATTTTTCATAGCTGTCGTACCGGCTTTTTTTCCTGTTCCGCCACGAGAAATCTATGACTTGCACAGCAAACATACAGCAAACTTACAGTCATTCTCACAGATTTCAAAATGATTCCAAATTGGGGATCTTTTGCTCAGCGGTTCCATTTCACTTTATTTCCTACAGGAAAGTTGAATAAGTATGTACCAGTACCTATCGTAATACTTATTCATTAATAATAACTTACGTAATAAACAAGGAATACAAAAATGTAAATAACACAAAAATATCGCAAACGTACAATCAATAAGTACCTTATTTCGACCAGTAATTTATGCCAACTGTGTGTTCTACTGATTTTCCGTAGCACTCTCCATATTCAACATACGAGCCGTACAAACAGATAACGGAGCCAAACAAGTTACAACTTGTACACGTATCGTGTTTGAACTAGAATGCATCGCTTTGAATGTATACTGCTCTCGAAAGTATATATAATATTCGGCCGCCGGATATTCGGCTATCCGGCCAAAGTGTATGCCGAATATCCGGTATCCGGTATTTTGCAAAATCACTATCGGTTACATCTCTAAACTCAACATCGTCGGCCGTATTCAAGGAATTGAAGAGACTTTTGAAAGATCGCACTTCGTTTGTTGGCTTATGAGTTTTGGACATTCTTTTAAGTATTATTTTGTAGAAGTCCACCAGATATGCCTAAATTCTTTTCTGGCATCTAAGGTTATGGTTAGGTAATTACCAATCTTGATGCCGCAGCGAGCTTTCTCCACTGTCATCCAGCAGAAGCAGACGTGTTTGGCAGGAGTTTCAATACTAGACGCTTCGTAAAGCTCGTCTCTATAGATGCTGTTACATATATGCGTCTTTAAAATCGATAAAAAGTTGGTGAATATCGATATGAACTTCTTGGCTTTTCTCAAGGATCTGCCGCGGTATGAATATTTGGTCAATTGTGGGCTAACTGGGCCTCAAACCGTACTTATAGGGCAAGACCATATACATATGTGATGTTTAGGAGACTACTAGCTCTAAAGCGTGGCGCAGTTTTCTGCCGAGCATATATTGGAAATGAGTTGGTGTATGCTCTCTACCAAGTCATCTCCCGTAGCCCTGTTGGATTTCAGTTAAGATTTTATCTGATCAGGAGCGCGATGTAAAAATCGTGCCCAGAAGTTAAAACCGCTGAAGAAAACAGCTTTGGCGGATTGGTTGGTAACCACAGCCTCCACTATAAAACAACAGACAAGGGTCTACAACTTCCCAGCAGTTCGTAATTCCAAGATAAAAAAGTATTCGTGAGATGGTCAAACCAATTTCTTGTAGTGGATAAATTCAGATTTCTGCCGTATGACGAAAAGAAGCTGCTAACCTTGCGGAAAAGTATATTTAAAGAGTAGCCAGAGTCTATGCCAAATAACTGGCTGCTGGCTTTAAGCCCAGAAGGCAGACTCTTTGAAATAGTAATAAAAACTTATTAACTAACGCGCAGGGAATTGAACATTTTAGAGGCAATCAAGATGTCAAGAGTGTGGTAGAGCAAGAAGAGAATACGCCTCTAATGCAGAAGAAATTCCACTATTAAAAATCTGGCTCTATAGGTCTGAAACGTCTTATTTTGTTAAGGTGAGAGAAACCACGCAACATTTTCAATGGACATGTGGTCCTTTGTGCGTGGAGAGCGCCTGGTGGCGAAGATCTAACCGAACTCTATGAACGAAAACGCTTGCTAGAGATCTAGAAAGCCTAAACACGTCGACTTTATTAGCGACATCGAAGTAGGGCTTCAGTCAGTTAAGTTTTAAAATTGATAGATGTAGTGATTTTAGGATAGATATTGGAGCAGATATAGTTATGAGTTAAGTTAAGGGTAATTTTTTTCAATTGACATGCAATTTACTTTATCTTCTTAATCTTCTGGCATTATAATTTGAATATGATTTCTGCCATATGACCGCCACGGCTGGCTCAGACGTAGTCTAATTTGGAGGTCAAATTTTCGATTACTTTTGCCAACATTTGTGGTCGAATATCGGCAGTTGTTGTCCTCCAAGTGGTCAGTCATTTCGGGCTTAGCAGCGTAGACTAGCCACTTCACATATCCCCACAGAAAATAGTCAAGCGGCTGTAAATCGCACGATCTTGGAGGCCAATTCACGGGTCCGTAATGTGAAACTATACGTTTCCTTGAATTAATCAATTGTGGCACGAGCTTTGTGACATGTTGCGCCGTCTTATTGAAACCACAGCTCCTTCACATCATGGTTGTTGAATTGATGAACGAAATAGTCTCTAATAATGGCTCTATAGCGGTCACAATTGACTGTAACGTTCTGGCCAGCAGCGTTTTTTAAAGAAGTACGGACCAATTATTTCAGCAACCCATAAAGCACACCAAACGGTCAGCGGTGTCTCAACATACCCTTGAGGATTATCATCACTCCAAATACGGCAGTTTTTTTTTCATATCCATTGAAAAGTGACAAGAACAAAATTCGCTTATGAAAATTGTTTTGGGCCCATTCACCGAATCTACCCCTTGCTAGCTGATCCTGTGACTTCTATTCTTGCACGAGTTAGATTTTGTAAGCACGCAAACCAAGATTTTTCCGCAAAATTTTCCATAAAGTGGATGGACACACAACCAATTTTGGCAAAATGGCCGCCAGTTAAAATAGTGTTGCCAAACTATTCGATCTACCTGGTAGAATATGAGTTTCGATACTTTGGTTTAATATCTAATCGACCTGTTTTTGGGTTTTTCTGGATTTAGATTTTTGCGTGGTCTTTTACGGAAAACTGCAAAACACCTTTTTGGACAATAAAAAGAAATATTCCGGAAAAATAGGAAAATTACAGCAGCGGAATGACCGCCCGCGAACAATAGCTATTCCATGCCTGTTTTACAAAAGAAAAATGTTTGGGCACGAATCGCGATCTTTCGTCATGGGCTAGTTGGGCGGAGAAGGTAGCTGCTCGAGATATCGACCAATAGTACTATGCGATATACAAAAATGCACTGTAAATTTATTTCGGTTTGTAATCGGATCAAACTTTATAGCCAAGACATTTCCGCTATTTCAGCTTCCGATGATTGATGCCACGAAACCCCCTCCAAATCATAGGGACACTTGTAAGACAAACAACATTAGGTCAATTCAAATAAGTATCCTAAGATAATTTTCACGCGTTAGCTGCAGCTGTGTCAACAGATAAGTATATGTTACGGCGCGACGTCATTAGCTATTGTTTTGCTTTATTGCCTAAATAAATAAAACGTCCGACCGTTCGGAAAGGGATAGATAGATGATAGATAGATAGTTGATTTTATTCATTTCATACTTAAACTAGTAACAATATTTATGAAAGAATGAAATAGAATAATAGTAATCATTCTTTAACTAAAAGGTTAGTGGTAAATGATACATCAATGAATTAAAAATGCAAATGATAACTGATGTGGGGTGACAATCAGTGCATTGGTTAAATATAAATAATTATGTAAAACTCAAAGGCAAGAAATCTTTGCACATTTATAGAATAAAGCAAAAATATATAAAAACCTAACAATTCAGAGATAAGATACACTTAAGAATTTACAAAATTTATAATTTATGTGCTGATGAGGTAAAAAAAAAAAAAAAAAACAAAAAATTAAATAATGATAATCTAAAAAAGTGTTTCAATGCAATCATAGTTTAAAGTGAACAACCAGTCTTTTACTATTCTGATATAAGCGGAAAAACAAGGTATTTCTCTAATAGAAAGGAGGGGTAATTTATTAAAAAACTTTGCAGCTGTATACGTATAAAATCGAGAAAAAAGTGTTCTGTGTGCAAATGGTGCAATGACTAAGCCCAAATTATTTATACGTAGGTTATACATTTGGGAATTTCTGCTCGGTATATTACCACTTTGTTTAAAGAACTCTCTTAAGACTTTAAAAACATATAAATGTCTGATTGGTAGAATTTGCAACGTTTTCAATAAAGGCCAACTCTCAGCAAATCGATTTTTGTTAAGTATAATTCTAACTATATGTTTCTGGGCTATTAATAAAGGCTTAAAGGTATTAGCATACGAACCACCCCAGCTAGTGATGCCGTATTGTAACTTTGAGGGAGCAAAACGGCTTTAATAGAAACATTTTACGTGTGACCAAAATCATATACGATTTAATCGCTTGGATATGAGCTTTCCAATTTAGATTCATATCAATTGTAACGCCTAAGTACTTAAAATGTTGTACTGACTCAATCTTGAAACAATTTTTGGAGCATTGCATATTAGTTGAAAAGTTACTTCTACCACACTTATGAACAGGTAAAGAAAACACTTTACAGTCACATGCGTGAAACCAGAGGTTATAATCATATAGATTATTATCAGTTGTCATGAAAGACATCAACTTTGTTTTCTCACTGATGATCAATTTGTGTGCAGTAAACCACAACCTTAATATTTCGAGATCTTCCTCGATCTTTATGACAACATTCAAATTCAGTATTGAACTCATAGGTAAAGGCTATATTTTCCGCAAATGCAGTTGAGATACCATTTAAAAAAAACCATTTGAAAAGGGAGTTTATGTATATTAGGAAAAACAAAGGCCCAAGTACATAACCCTGAGTTCAAAAATCGAGACTCACTCAAGACGCCATTTACATTAACTCTCTGTTTTCTATACTTTAAAAACGATTACAGCCATTTAAAAAAGTTTCCTCGAAAACCAGCATTATAAAATTCATTTAGTAACAAATCATGGTCGACCATATCAAATGCTTTTTTCATGTCTATAAATAGACACATGGTAGATTTATTGCAGTTAAGACCACCATACAGTTGACTACAAACTCTCAATATAGCATCCTCTGTTGACATTTCTGCTCTAAACCCGAACTGGTTGCTACAAAAGAAATTAGACTTGTCGAGGAACGACAAAATACGAACTTTAAGCAGTTTTTCAAATATCTTAGAAAAGTTGGAAAGAAGTGAAATAGGCCTACAATCCGAAACATTTTTTCTGTTACCCTTTTTAAAAAAAGGTACAACTTCAGCACATTTCAAATGTTCTGGAAAACAACCTCGTTCAACACTACGATTAAATAAGACACTCAGTACATCAACAACATACAAGGCAATATGTTTCAGAAGCACACTTGAAACACCATCACTTGTGCAAGAGTTTTTATTTTTTAAAGTTAGGATAACACTGTACATTTCTCTCGAAGTTATCGGCTCAAAAACGAAACTGTTAGATAGTATATCTTCGACCGGTAAACTTGAAGAAATGGAGCAATCACATTTTACATATGTTTCAACAACTGGTTTTAATTTTTCAGAAACTTCAGTGAAATAGTCGTTAAATTTATCGCAGATGCTGTTTAAGTCAGAATCAATAATTCCATCAACTTCAACACTATCAATTACGACACGATTTCTATTCTTTCCCAAAATATTATCAACCAGTTTCCATTCTTCGCGAATATTACCGTCGGCTCTTGCAAATAGATCAGTGTAGTAGTTGTTACGAGTGTCTTCTATATTTGTATGAATTTTTTTGCACATAGTGTCATACTGTTTTTTTAGTTTTAAATTATTGGGATGTTTTTTACATTTTAAACTTATCTTTTTTTTCTTTCTAATCTGTTTTAGAAGATTATTATTAACCAAGGCTTTAAACGGTTTCTGTTATTCGATTTTAGTTTTGACAAAAAAGTACAAGACTTAATATGGCTTTGTAAAATGTTAAGAAATATATCGAAAGCAACAGAAGGATTACTTTCGGAATATGCCGACTCCCAGAATTCATATGTTAAGCATTCTTTCAATCGTTTGAAATCCACGCACTTTTTTGTTGTTGTGGATACGGGAGTGAGGCATTCAGTACGGTTGTAATCAGTGAAATAATTAAGGGCAGTCATACTATGATCTGTAACCTTCTAATCATAAACTTTACCAATAAACATTTTTTTGTTATTTTTATGAGATCTAAAAAAAATGTGATCAATGCAACTCTTGGTGGAATCGGTCACACGGGTTGGTTCGTTAATAAGACTCTCAAGACCATTAGAAGCCATAGTAAGTAAGTAATTCTCTGTGTCTTTATCCAATTCATTAAGTATGTCTATAAATTCTTTGCCTTAACTGTGTTTAAAACGTTGCTAAATTCATCAATGAAAATAGTTTTACTAAACTCGTTGCATGGAATTACAACCGATGGTAATGATGGCGAGGTGGTTGGTGAGAGGCAATTTCTAGCCGCGTTCGAAGGCGGGTGAGAAAGAGATTCCCTTCGTTGTAGAGTACATGCTGGGCACCTTCAAATAGATTTGCTTTTCTTTATATAATCCAGTTCGTTGGCGGTGAGGTTGACAGACTTAGCATGAAAAACTCCATTGCAACTACTGCATTCCAATTTAAGGACCGATCTTTCAACTTTAGATTTACAGATTCTGCACGACATTTTCAAAAGGTTGTAAATAGAAATTTTTATTTTAATTTATTCCGCGATAACACATTGTTATGTATTTACTTATGTCATATTATTGTATTCGAAAGAATGGTGTTTGGAATTAGCGGTAGGGATAGGTATATATTTGGAGAGACGAGTAAAGATACAGTGCTCTTCACTTGATTAGACGCACCAACTATTTTTTAAATAAATCAATTTTTTTTCTAAGTGTGGCTAGCAATTATCAAACAATTGCATTTATTTGAAAGCTTATTAAGTTCTTAACAAAAAAAAAACAAACAAACGGTAGGTGAGTAGAAGCTAAAGATATTTTTTCTCTTTCTTGCCTATGCTGCCAGAAAAAGTGCAGTTTTTTTTTGGTTTACTTGATTAGACGCACCTGTAAAATGATCGTAAAAATGAAACATAGACTTTTTATTTTCCTTTTTTTCTTTTATTTTTATTTTTTTAGTTATTTTTTTATATTTTCAGTACTTTGTAGGACCACCACGATTTAAAATTACATCAAAAATTCTATTTTCTATTGAAGCATATAACTTTTCTAAATAATTTAATGGAATCCTCTTCCAGGCTTCTTTGATTGCCACAATTAATTCTTCACAGGTCTCATACTGCCTGCCTCCTTCATAAACCTTACGTGTGAGCCATCCCCAAACATTTTCAATTATATTGAGGTCAGGTGAATATGGTGGCCAAGGCTAAAGTTCAACATTTTCATCGGCAAGGAAGCTTTTGACTAGACGAGCGTTATGGATTGGCGCATTATCTTGCTGAAAAATCCACTTTAGCGGTCCAAAAAGCTCTTTCATAGCGGGGAAGGCCGATTGTAAAAGAGCTTTGTACGAAACTCCCGTCATTTTGTTGAAAACATAAACCAAATCGAACGCCCCATAATACGAAATGGCTCCCCAAACCATTACTCCTCCTTGTCTCGAATGGAGGCGTGTCAAAAACTTTTCCTCTTTTCGCAAATCATGGAAGTAGTGATTATATCCATCAGGGCCATCCAAGTTAAATTTTTTTTCGTCTGAAAAAACCACATTTCGCCAATTTAGCTCACTTCCAAGTTTGGTATCCCAGGTCATGTGAAGGCGTGCGAACTCCAACCGCTGTTCTTTTCTTATGGCGTTTAGTGGAGGCTTTTTTTTTTAGTTTTTTTAATTTAAGATGGTCCGCACTTAAAATAGCTCGGCGAACAGTTGATGTGCTGGCAGTTATCCCCGCTTATTCTTTTATTTTGCTGGTGGAGAGAGCTGAATTTGACGCAATTCTTAAAATTTGTCTCTTATCCTGAGGAGTTAAAGCGGTTTTTGTCCTTCCTTTGTGCTTTTTACCATATGAATCACTGTTCTTAATAAAATTTCTCACGACATGGTCACTTCGGCCTATTTTTTTGGCAATACTTCTCATCGAAAAGCCTTCGGAATGCAACGCGTCAATTTTCCCTATTTCTTCAGCAGTTAAAACTTTTTTTTTCCCATTTTGGATTGAAATCTGTGGCAAACACTTTTTGACTGCTTAAACTTTGCAGCTAAATCTAATCCACGTAACAGATCGCTATCAACTAACCGATTTAACATGTGCGTCTAATCAAGTGAACCAAAAAAAACTGCACTTTTTCTGGCAGCATAGGCAAGAAAGAGAAAATATATTTTTAGCTTCTACTCACCTACCGTTTGTTTGTTTTTTTTTTGTTAAGAACTTAATAAGCTTTCAAATAAATGCAATTGTTTGATAATTGCTAGCCACACTTAGAAAAAAAATTGATTTATTTAAAAAAAAGTTGGTGCGTCTAATCAAGTGAAGAGCACTGTAATTATTCAATTGTACACGGGCGCCGGAAGGAGTTAGTTCTGACATATGTTTATTGGTAAAAATGTTCCGCAAAAAATATTTGACGCAATGCGAAGTTGAAGAATTGATGAACGAGAGCAGCGATGAAGGTGAAATTGCAACGCTAATTCGAAATGCGGATAATGTAGATATGGTTTTGATGCCGCCACCGAATGTCGACGATGTGAGCGATGTTGAAGAAATCGACGAAGATATGCAGGTGTTGAATGATCCAAGTGCGTTTGTGCCTTCAGACGTGGCAGGTGAAATCGAGGTACAATGCGAATTCAAGGCGGACAATGTCAACAAGCCTACCCGGGCCGACGATGACGATATTCCGACTTATGAAGATGGACCTGGTCCGAGCAAAAAAATGAAGCCAGGTAAGAACGCAGTGAAGAGGTCGAAGATGAAGAAAATCGCATTTTCTCGGCAGCCAGTCGATATCGAGAGGGAGAAAGTCGAGGCGTTCTGCGAACAATGTGTTTAGTTTATTTTTTTATTTTACTCATCCAGGCTTTTATTAATGCATTCGTAATTATTCTATCGCAGGTCAACTCACGGCAATCGAATTATTCGATTTATTCATCGACGACGAGATAATAGATTTTATCGTGGCGTGTACAATCAAATAGGCGAATATTTTACGTTTATAACTGATAGTGCAAAAATTCGTCGATTCCTCGGAATTCTGTTCGCCACCGGATACAATACCCGTCCGAAAGTCTACAACTATTGGTCATCGAACGTAACCTTGCAATGTCGATTGGTTTGTGCCCCGATACCTCGCGATCGCTTCCTCCGCCTAAAACGTCATTTGCACGCCTAAAACAATTTGCTGAATAAGAAATGTATGCAGTTTGGTGTGCTTACGCACAATCTATCTATTGATGAGCAGATGATTGCATACTACGGTCGTCATTCGTGCAAAATGTTCATCAAGTGAAAGCCGATTCGCTTTGGATTTAAATATTGGAATTTGTGCTCTTCGGACGGGTATTTGTACGCATTCATGCCATACGGCGGTGCCACGGCGTCTGCAGATCCAGAATATGCAGACTGTGGATTGGGAGAAACCGTCGTTCTGAAGCTGATGAGCAATGTGGCGAATCCATTGCAACATTGCGTTGCATTCGACAATTTTTTCACATCGCATAAATTGATGTGTCGGCTGTCTTCGCTTCATTACCAAATCGAACCAACGGTGCCACACTTATGGAAGTTCGAACAATGAAAAAGAAAAACCGCGGTTCATTGGACTACTCCTTCGATAAAACGAATGAGATTTTGATGGCTCGATGGAACGACAACTCTGTCGTCACTGTCGCATCCAACCACGAAGCGATCGAGCCAATGCAAAAAGGAAAGCGTTGGGACCGAAAAACTCTAAAAATGACGACCGTGGAAATCCCTCAAATTCTCAAGGCATACAACAAGCGCATGGGTGGTGTCGATCTTTTCGACAATGCAATGAATAATTATCGCATCCGCGTTCGTGGCAAGAAATGGTACTGGCCATTGTTGACCAATGCATTTGATGCAGCAATGGTAAATGCATGGAAAATACATTGTATGCTGCGCAGTCACGAAGACCACATAAATCAAGACACGAAGAAGAAAAAATGTGTCATCATGAGCCAACTGGACTTCCGTTTTTACGTAACCGAATGCTTGCTGCGCCAAGAGAGAAGTGGAATCCCGAAGACTCCGAATGCAACCAAAATAAGCGAAAAGGTCGCTTAGAACCGACCATGGAATCATTCACAGCGCAAAAAAAACTTCGTTGTCGTGTCTGCCACAAACATGCCTCATTCAAGTGCAGCAAATGCGATAATGTTTTAATTCATTCCACAGCATATAAAATAACGATTTTCCATTACCATATTTATTTACTTATTCTATAATCGAATCTATTTATCTAATAAAATATTAAAAAAAATAATTTCTGAATTTTTGGTTCACTTTTGCATTTTTGTATATCGTATGGTACTATTGGTCGAGATCTCGACCACCACCTCCACGGTACCCCTGGTCAGGTAGGACTCCAATTTTTGTTTGCGAGTATTCTGACCCAAAATTGGCTCGCACACAAAGTATCAACAATTTTGAATGGACAGTTTTCGAGCCGTTACATATTTCTTTTACAACTCATGTAACCCCTCTTGACTCGTAAGGTTTATCCCAATCGTCTGAATGTTCCCATCAATTACCCACAGCTGTAAATAAAAAGTTCTACAACAAATCCATATACCTGTCTACATTTTGTTCAAGCTGTAGACGAGGACCTTACCTAGTCCAAATCGTTGGTCATTTACTTTCAGATTCTTCCCTTAGGCACAGAGAAAAAAAACTCACTTGACATCTCCCTCAATTCCAATAAAAACACGCTTCTCCCCTTAATCTAGAAATGTGATAAGGTCCTTTAAAAATAAAAAAGTTTAAAGTTGACCATCCGAGTGGAATATTACTTAATAATTTCCAAAGAATTCCCACTACCCATAATGTGGGTATCTACATTATAAAATCTCTTGTAATTGTATCTTATTAATTGAATGACAAATTCGTGATAAATTTTCCATTATTAAAGTGACACGAGCAACAACAGTCAATGGTGCTTGTTATTTTCCTTGTGAAACATCTCGTATGCCCCTCGATTTATACCTTTAAGTTGTTTTTTTTTTATACCCCAGGAGGTAGATAAGGACCGAAGAAATGAACGCAGATGAAAGGTAGGCACCATTGGGAGATACTTCAATGAAGCTAAAGTATCCTTGAGAAAAACAAAGAATAAAACTGTTCAACTTTTTCTCCGGAGCAAAAAGAGCGAGAAATTTACTTCATCATTATTATTTTTTTTTTTATTCACCATGAATCGTGATTATCGGCAATATGTAGGTTCTCTATTTATCTCCCTAATGACTTCTGATTCGATCCAATTTAAGTGGTCGTTGAATCCCAGCATCGTGTTCGGTCTTACATTCGCACATTCGTGTACAAATTGATTACTTTGAGAACAACAACCAAGCAAGACGAACTCGACAAATAAAGATCGATATCGAAATGGTTGATGGTTGATGGTTGATAAGATAAAGGGATTATTTGAAGGATTAAAACGCAATTAAGAAAGTTAAAATTTGCGATGCAGATATTAATACTCATATTTGATTGCTTTCAGGGTGTTTGCATTTAGGTGCGTAGATGCTGAAAATAAGGAGAAATGCTTAGGAAATTTGTTTCCAGAAGTTTATTGACAATGTTCACGGATGACGAACTAAATAGGACTTTAAAGGACTCTTTAAAGAACAGTTTCTCAGAATAACTTCTAATTATGTAGAAGTTACCGACATTACAGTAAAAAAAGTTGAGAAAGCGGATGAGATTATTGAAAAAGATGCGAGACTTTGGGCCCAGATGGCTAAATACCCGAAATTCAGATAACAATTTTTAGGTTAGGAAGCTAGAAACGATACACTATTTCTCAAATAGAATTCACAAGTCTGTGGCGGTAAAATTTACCGCAATAAAAACCATCCTTCATCATTTCTACAAAATCCCTCTTTCATTGGGGGGTAACAAGCAATGAAAGACACGCCAACATAATAATCGGCTATAATAGCTATAACTATAACTTATTTTTAGTTAAGGACTTGGAGATACTACGGTTTCCGTAACTCCAAGATCTGATAGAGATAGAGATATGTATTGGCAATTTCTCGTACAGTTTGTGCGATATCGAGCTTTAAAAATCTTATTTTTTCTTCATTTTTATTCGTATTTTTCTTTTTAAAATAATAATAAAGGGTGATCCATTTCGAGGTTCCCTACTTTTTTAAAGAAAAAAACACAGAAAATCAAATTTAATGGAGAATGTTTATTATCATTTGAAAGAACATTCTTTGGCATTTATTTTTTGAAGATTATGTCTATCAAATGTTGGCCGTTGCTACGTCGCAGATGGTCCATCCGTTGAGTCCAATTTTCGATCACTCGTTCGAGCATTTCGACTGGTAACTGGCGAATGATACGCGTGATGTTTTTCTCCAAGGCCTGAATCGAAGCGGGTTTGTCGGCATAAGCTTTTGACTTTACATATCCCCACAGGAAAAAGTCTAACGGTGTGATATCACACGATCTTGGTGGCCAATCGACCGGCCCAAAACGTGAAATTATGTGCTCACCGAAATGTTCTCTCAATAAGTCCATTGATTGATGCGATGTGTGGGAAGTGGAGCCGTTTTGCTGAAACCAAATGTCGCCGAGATCACGAGCTTCAATTTCAGGCATCAAATAGTCGGTTATCATGGCACGATAACGGTCGCCATTGACGGCTACGTTCGCACCGGCATAATTTTTAAAGAAATATGGACCGATGATTCCACCGGCCCACAAACCACACCAAACCGTTGTTTTTTTCTGGATGAAAATTCGTCCCAAATGCGGCAATTTTGTTTGTTTACATACCCATTGAGCCAGAAATGGGCCTCATCGCTAAACAAAATTTGCCTCGAAAACGTCGGATCTTCTTGGAACTTTTCAAGAGCCCATAGAGCGAAGCGATGTCGCTTGGGAAGGTCGAGCGGCTTCAGTTGTTGCACAAGCTGTATTTTGTACGCTTTCAATTTAAGATCTTGACGTAAAATGCGCCAAGTCGTTCCATACGTCAGTCCGAGTTGCTGCGAACGGCGCCGAATCGACTCTCTACGGTCTTCGTGTACACTCTCAGCTACGGCCGCTATATTTTCTTCACAGCGTGCTGGACGTGGTCTATTCTGGGTCTCAAAATGGGTGATGGTGTTGCGAATAGTACGCTCAGTAGGCCGATTATGTTGGCCATAAGTTGAGCGAAGTGCACGAAACACATTCCTCACAGAACCTGGATTTTCATAATAAAGTTTAACAATTTGTTAACGTTGTTCACGCGTAAGTCTTTCCATTATGAAATGCCAAACAATACTAAACAAAAATAACATGACAGCATGACACGACTCACACGTGATCTGTCAAAAAAGGCTATTGAAACAAGTATCTCTACTTGGATCAGCCGTTACCATGCTGTCAGATTGACAAAACACTTTCCATGATATCACAATGGCTTTCTTCGGATACTTTAGGAGCCGGCATCCTCAACTTCATCTCAAACGTTTTTCGAGGAAAAAACAAACTCAAATATTGAATTCAATATTAAAGACATCTTATAAAAACTGTCTCTAAACGATAGCATAAAACTGTATAAAGAAATGCCAAATTTATCCAGCACCATAATAATCTTAAAATGTGTCCAAAAACTATGGATCTAGTGGCTAAGGAAATCGTAAAATTATTATCCAATAAGGCCGAACGCACTTATTATGTTCCGCGGGAAAATTTAAAGCAAAGTGTCTTCTTAAACAGTTCTGAAGAAGTTGTTCGATTTTGGTTTTACACTTTTGTAATAAATTTAAGATATTTTTAAGAAGTGCCATATGAATAAAAAGAACATTTATTTCCTTAAACTACCATTTTAAGCATTTTTATTCTTTGCAAATCACTTTTGAATACATGGGTACCAACATACAGCAATTTGCTGTCCCTTTTTCTGATGATGATACAGTTTATCGATTGCTCAAACAAGGTATGTTTAAGGACTGCAAATTTTATTTTATTTTAACCAAACATAAAAAAGTCTAAATTAGTAAATATATAAAAAAAATCTCATTATTAAAGTAATACTTATAATTTTATAGGATATATTTTCTATAGGCGCTACAACAAATTATATTTTGAAATGTTTGACACATTTTGTTCTCGAGCCAACGATTTACTTTTGAATATTTGTTTACAACGCATTCTTGTCGCAACAATTTTCGCTCTTAAAATTTTACTATTTTTGTTTTTTCCCGAACGATTTTAATTGTTGAGCTTTTTTACCAACCCGTTCTTGAGATAACAATTGAAATTCTTAAAAGTTTGACATTTTGTATTTTAAATTTAAGAACAAAAGTTCTTACAACTTGAAATACTTGGGTTCATTTTAACCTACGAAAATTGTTGGGCCAAAGTATAAAATTCTTGTCATTACAATTTTTTTTCTGAGTGAAAGAACTGCCTTCCGAAGAACGAAGGCTCTCAGCTCTCAGGGAAATATGCAACAGAAGAAGTTTGTTGGGAGTTGAATGGAGCTTCTACTTAATTAGGAAGACAATCAAATTTGGCAAACTTTTTAGTAACGCCCCGTTTCATTCTTTAAAAAATACCCAATAACGAAAACATACTCACCTCTCCATTATACAAATCGGATGCGTACAGATGATCGAATGGCAGTGCCGCCAGTAAGTCCACAACAAACCATCCTCGCAAGTAATTAATAGCAATCAACTTCGAATTGGATACAACTTCACCTTTGCTTGACACAAAAGTGGTTCTAAAGTTGAGTAAAATATCTTCAAGCCAAATAAAAAAATAACCATAAACCTTTCATTCACCATTCACAGTTATTTGAGACTTACCCACAATAAACAAAGCCTCGACAATGACATCAGAGACCATAGTTTGACGATCGGCCTTAGCAAAGGCCGCATTGAATGGCACAAGAATAGCTACATAGAACGTAGCCACGAGGATTATCCAGTCCCAAAATCCTTTGAATACTCCATAGTGGGGCAGAATAAATTTGGATTTTTTCAGAGACTGTGTCTTGTATTCGGGAAACGGTGCCTCTGTCGAATGTAGAAGATTCTGAAATGACATCAAATATGTAGAGAAGATTTAGTTTTTGTTTTTTTTTTTTTAAAACAATTCCATGAGCTTACATTTCCTAATTTTAATTTCGTTTTCACCTTTTCGGGCTTATAGTGTCCAGATAGCTGGTAGAGAACGGCTCTGGAACGCCTTCGTCCCATATTACAACCGGCGGGTACTTGCAAACTATTCGGACCATTGGCATCGCCAAGCATCGAGGCATCAGAGGCTGAACGAAAACGGGCTCCTAATAAGGCGGCTGTAAGTGCAAACACTTTGAAGTGGACAAGTAGGTAAAGTTAACAAATTTGGAAGCGGATCAGACACAGGTGATAGCTGTTGTTATTTTCGTATGTGGTACAAGAAACATTTTGTTGTTTTGTTTTTCTTTGTACATGGTTACATTAATTGACATTTAGTGGTAAGAGGGAGAGGGACAGTTGGGGTATGTTGGGCTCTAAGGGTGTAGGTAATACAATCGATGCAGGCTATTTCATAGAACATTCAAGGTAAACAAACAGTTAGGATGCAAATAGGACATAACAACTGCAAATAAGCATTCAAACTTACTTTGTTTAGCCAAAAAAAAATCCGGTGTGCTGGCGACCCTAAAACAAGAAGCTTGAAATCGTGATTTTTGCAAATAAATATTTTGACGTCTCTACTTTGTCCTAAATAAGTTAATGTTTTCCCATCAGAGCATACCCCTAAAACTTGGGACCTTTTTGAACAAACCTCACGAACTAATGAACTCGACCTATCTTTTTGGCAAACCCTTGTCTATTCTCACTTCTCTAACAGCCCTTTCAACAAAGTAATCCATAACGCTCCGCGAGCCCACTCAGTCATGAGCTATAAAAGTAATAGAAAAAGAGTCAACTCACAAGTTATTTCTAAAACACAAAGGTTTATGGAATAGTCTTACTTAGTTATTTAACAATATTTACCCGTTTAGAGTTTGATCGGTGGCATCCATGAAAGCCTGGTCTTTGAAACGAAAGTACGTGTTTCTTATCGTCCAAAATGTGGGGGTTGGAATTAAAGAGTCTCCTGGCTGTAGCACTATTGTCCATTTGTTCTATGTGGCCAAGGCAATCAGTCGACATGTGTTGGCTTTTGAGACTCCACGATCTTCTATTCTTCTCAACATTTTTCGAAGAGTTTTTCTTTCGAAGGACCCCTATACTAACTCTCCTTGTCTGCTTACTATTCAGCACTCAGCGCTTCAAATTCGGCCTTCGGAATCGGGATTAAACTGTAGGTCCATTTTATTCGTGTCAAAAATACTTCTCGGCATACATAATGGGCATCGGATTTAAATTTGAGTTTAATCCTTGAGTCAGGAGTTTTGAACCGATTTGTATTGCTAGCTTTGAACGTCAAGGCTGCGCTGGGAACGTGGCATAATAGAGGCCAACTGCTTGAGTTTTGTTTGGATCGCTAGACTCTTCCAGCTTTCTTGAGATGACTCCCTACTCCTTTTACGTGGGATGTTCTTTTTCTTGCTTCTACTGCCTTTGTACTCCTCCATTTTTGGTCTTGTTTTCTTCTGCAGCATTCTTATTAGTGCGTATTCTGCCACTTGGCGGCCTTTTCGTCACATTGTAACCAATAACCGACGTTGTAGCGTGACATAGTAAGGATGTATTCGTTTAACAAACTTTTTTGGGCGCATCATCTCGCCCATATTAGAAACCACCAATGCTGTGGATCGAATTTAGGGCTGGCTTAAGAAGTCGGCTGTTTCCACATTGTCTTTGCCTTTCCGATTGCCGATGAAGTTTTTTTTTTTTTTTTTGTTGGAGGTTCCTACTATCCGATGGAGCTCACAGACACAACTACAGGTCCATTGTACTACCATTCAGACACCTTACATTAATGTACTTAGTTTTCCCGTCTTTCGAAGAAAAACGAGAAGAAGCTTCAGTGATGAAGAGCTTAGATGTTCGGCACTCACCACGTCAGCCCCGAAGATCCGCCAGCTGATGGTAGCATAGTTCTGATGTGTTATCCTCCTCACCGCAAGCAGGACAGGTAGTGATGTCGCTTAAGTGTTTATCAAAAGCTTAGTGGCCCAAAAGAACGCCTACAAGCAGCCTACAGTCGATTCTCCTCAGAGATAGAAGAAAAGATGCTGACCTTTTGCAAATGTACGGGCGCTGTGTTTGGTCTGTCTACATCCACCGCCACTGAATCTTGTGTTCACGAGAAACCCAAGAATCGATAGAAGACATGACTAAAGATGCAGGCAGACCCAACACAGGTTCGGGTCCTGAGAAAACTTCTTCTGAACCTTGCCTAGCAAGCTCATCCGAGATCTCATTTCCCTGGATGCCAGTGTGACCTGGTACGCAGACAAGATTCACTGTGTTCCGTCTTCCGACCAAATTCAGAGAAAGCTTGAGTTCTAGCACTAACTTGGACGAGGTAAGAGGGTTTAGTAGCGCTTTGAATGCAGCTTGGCTATCACTGCAGATGCATGTGCCTCTAGCCCTCCACCTGTTGTTCACAATATAGCGCATAGCCATTAGGATGGCAAAAATCTCAGCTTGGAAAACAGATTACCCAAGGGGTAGTAAAGTCGTATATCATCGCATTCCACAAAGACACCAGCACCAGACCCCTGCCCGGTTTTGGAGCCATCCGTGAAAATACGATGGCATTCAATCCATGGTTCAGAGTCTGACCGAAGCCATTCCGTTACCTGTGGAAAGTTGACGTGGTAGTTTTTTCGCAGAAGGATTTCTGGTGTCATTGCATCAGACGGCATATCCATAAGACAGGGGTCAAAGGATAATTCTCTTGCAAGTTCTTCAAAATTCCAGTGCGCATGGTACCAAACGCCACCTCTCTTTAATCGAGAGGTGGTTTTTAGCGTACCCCATGATATATAAATCAAGGGGAGGAAGATTCATCAAAGCATCTAGAGCAGAGCACGGGGTGCTAGGGAAGGCCCCTGTGTAGCCGAGACAAGCCGTTCTTTGGAGTTTGGCAAAAGAAGCAAAAGAAGCAGTAACACGTTTCCGCGAAAGCCTGTTCCACCAAACAACTGATGCGTATGAGAGTAGCGGTCTAATCATGGCCGTATAGATCCAAAGGACCCGTTTCGGAGACAAGCCCCATGTCTTACCAAAAACGCCTTTAGACTGCCAGAAGGTCGACAGCGCTTTATCGGTTTTCGATTCGACATGTTTGGACCATAGAAGTTTTTTTATCAAGGATTACACCCAGATATTTGACTTCATCGGATATAGGGATGGTGACACCTTTAAGCACGCGATGGGACAGGCCAGTGATGATTTTCCTTCTCCTAAAGATCTGCATCCGCTACCAACGTCCTGTACATTAGCATTGCTTGAATCCACAATACCAAAGTTTCATCTACACCATGCTGTCTGGCTGAGTAACACATACTGTCAAAGGTAGCATTATCAAAAGCACCCTCAATATCGACGAAAATGCCCAACGCGTACTTCTTCCGATAAGGAGCACTATCAATCCTACCAACAAGGTTTTGAAGTGCAGTCTCGCAGGATTTTCCGCGCTGATAGGCATGTTGCATCTCAGAGCGAGGATGTAATCGAAGAGCAAATTTGCGCACATGCAGCTTAACCAGTCTTTCCAAACTTTTCAATAAGAAGGAAGACAGACTTATAGGTCTAAAGCTTTTGGCTAGAGTGTAGTCAGACTTACCAATTTTTGGTATGAAAACCACTTTAACCATTCGCCATGGGGAAGGTATATAGGCCAAGGCCAAGCTCGCGGTGAAAATTCTTTTCAGCATTGGCAAAACCTGACTTAAACCTTGTTTCAGCAAAACTGGATAAATTCCATCCGGACCAGGTGCCCTGAAACTCTCAAAAGATGCAATGGCATATTTGATAGCATCATCGGTCACCACTCCCGATGAAAAATACCAGCTGTGCCGCGTGGTATTAGTCGGTTAAGATGTAGCCACCGTCGTTTGAAGGGCTGAAGAACACGTAGCAACGTAGCCGATGAGGTTAAGATAAGATATAAGGCGGATCATGACTCATGATTGCACTCTTGTTGCACTTTGGAAAATCTTGCTCTTAATGAGCATTTTTCCAAATTTTCGAATAATCTAGAACGGTCAGATTTTTATACTGATTGTGGTCTGAAGGTAATGGCGGCTGTGGAGTCCTTTTATATTGAGTTATATCTCCTTTTAGCCCACTTTCAAGTCCAAGATCAAATTTGAATGCTGTTTTCTTCAGCGTTCAGAATCCAACAGAACTATGTACTCTTCCCGATGGCCCACTTGCTTCGGTTACATCATACCACCAATGGTACTTACTTTAGGGATAGTCAAATTAGTTATGATTTCAAAAGGAGCTCCATTTTATTTATACAACCCATTGTCGATCCCTCTATGCAAGAACTAGGCCTTACGCAGACCTCAACTTGTCGGATTTTGCTTCAGCACTCGTTTGGTGGGGGTTTTCGGGGGCCATAACTTGATGGTCATTTAAGACATTTTCTTTACCCAAATTGAACGATATGGACGTAAACGGAGCTACATGCAACTCAGCAAACGCCACAATGGACAGCCTGCATGAACGATTGGAGAAGGTAGGTTTAACTGTTGCTATTGGCTACCAAAATCGTGCGATTTTATGCAGTCGGACTTTCTCTTGTGAGGGGTTTACTAAAGTCCGAGGACTGGCCAATGAGCCGCAATTGATGAAGTCAACATAGCCATCGCTCAATCCGAATCACTTATCTATGCCACATTCCATAATTTCCCACACCTTGTTGTACTCCATTTTCATCAAATAACCCTTTACAATTAAATATAATAAAGATAACGAAACGCTAGCACATTACTTGACCCGAGGCCGTATCCATTAAGCCATATGAATGCCAACTAAGGAACAAGTAATTATGAATAAAACTTCATTAAAAATTCCATGATGTTTTAGTGAAGTAATATTTTACGTCTAAGACAATGAATTTTTCCTTTTTTTTTCGTCATTTATTTAAAGAAACAGACCAAAAGGAGAGAGAGAGAGAGAAAATCAATAATTAGACTTGCCCTATAGGATTTTCTAGGGCGTAGAAACACGTAGAAACGGGAGACGTCTTGCCGCAACGTAACGCTCATTAATATTATGTGCACTACGTTCTACGGTAATTGCATTTTAAAAATGACTTCAACGTGGGTCGACATAATGAATAGCTAAAGTTGTGTATCTATCTACTTCATCTGATGATGAATTTGGTTTCAAAGTTTCCACAAATAATGACTTTTAAATTTTTTGTAATTGGTCTCGAGTCGGATTATCTTCCCTGATTTGAAATTGATATTATAGGATCCAGATGCTTGGACGATTGGTCCTGTTGTTAATTAATACATTTTTTATTATTTAGCCCAGATCTGGTATACGAATGCCACAGGTATTAAGAGCTACGATTCGCTTTTGGAATAACATCTGGTATTGGAATTATATCTTGGTCTTGTTCTCCGGTCTTGGTCTTGGTCTTGGTCTTGGTCTTGGTCTTGGTCTTGGTCTTGGTCTTGGTCTTGGTCTTGGTCTTGGTCTTGGTCTTGGTCTTGGTCTTGGTCTTGGTCTTGGTCTTGGTCTTGGTCTTGGTCTTGGTCTTGGTCTTGGTCTTGGTCTTGGTCTTGGTCTTGGTCTTGGTCTTGGTCTTGGTCTTGGTCTTGGTCTTGGTCTTGGTCTTGGTCTTGGTCTTGTTCTTGGTCTTGGTCTTGGTCTTGGTCTTGGTCTTGGTCTTGGTCTTGGTCTTGGTCTTGGTCTTGGTCTTGGTCTTGGTCTTGGTCTTGGTCTTGGTCTTGGTCTTGGTCTTGGTCTTGGTCTTGGTCTTGGTCTTGGTCTTGGTCTTGGTCTTGGTCTTGGTCTTGGTCTTGGTCTTGTTCTTGGTCTTGGTCTTGGTCTTGGTCTTGGTCTTGGTCTTGGTCTTGGTCTTGGTCTTGGTCTTGGTCTTGGTCTTGGTCTTGGTCTTGGTCTTGGTCTTGGTCTTGGTCTTGGTCTTGGTCTTGGTCTTGGTCTTGGTCTTGGTCTTGGTCTTGGTCTTGGTCTTGGTCTTGGTCTTGGTCTTGGTCTTGGTCTTGGTCTTGGTCTTGGTCTTGGTCTTGGTCTTGGTCTTGGTCTTGGTCTTAGTCTGTGGCATTTTGGACTTTTTTGCTTATACGGCAGTACAATCATGCTGACTTCTAGAGAGTCAACACTACAAAGAGAGAAAATTAACTCAGAAAAGCTTTCATCAAATAACACCACAACTACATTGAAGCCAATAAGATGCAGAACATTATTCCAGCAACAAGTTCATAAGATATTCCCTCGAATGAACCAGCCAAAAAAAAATTAAGGACAAACAAAAATCATAAAAAATAATATGCGCCGCAAAATGTTTCCTGTTTCTGGGGTAACTCAACCTATTCGTGCATAAATTTGGTGCTCACTTTGTATCTTGAGCTGTGTCGTTTGTGTGCATGAAATTTTCACATTAAATCGCGAGACGTGAAGTCAAGATTTTATAATGTGCAGTACGAGCTCTCACGGGTGGTGTGGGTGAAAGTTGAATAATTTTTGATTTAAAAGTGGAAAAAACGAACCATTACAAATTTGAATGTACTGAGTTGTAAATTTAGCTAAAAATTAACAATTAAAGTAGAGCCCCTTATTATTCGGATATTTAAAAACCCGTGTAATTGAACTGTCCATTCCTAAGCTGGTTCTTGAAAGGAGCTGTTCGTCTTTTTGCGGTTTCTTGGTTGAAAATCATTCTAACTAATAGTACCTTTGTGATTTTTCAAGGACATTTTTCAAGATTGCAAGGACCTCCAAATAATAAATCGTAGCAAGTACATATATATCCACTGCAATGGACATTCGTATTCCTTTTCCATCGATCTCTGCAGCATTTAAAACAGAAAATATTGAATACCCTAATAATGAAGTGCGAGCATTCAGGAACTGGAGAATAAGAGAAAGGGAGAAACCAATGCACGTTGGTTTTAAATGTCTGTAAACTGTAATGTGCAGGAGTGTTTCAACAGAGCGTGGTAGAGCATTCCACATTCGCGTTGTATGGTTAAGAAGCGAATCCTTGTACTTCACTGTCAGTCCGAATAAAGGGTTGCGGTTGAACTTCTGTGGTGGTTAAATGTAACTTGACTATTTCGTTCGAGCACTTAGAAGTAACGATAAATGGCGGGGAGACATTGTGATGATGAATAAGAGAGTCTAGCGATATCGCGATGTGTCTACCACCAAGAAGATTAATCGCACGTTTTCGAATCCTGTCCATAGCACCAGGATATGAGCTTGTACTCAAGTTTTGGATACATAAACATCTTATTAATTCTAGCCAGGTCAGAAGGGGTTAAATATTTCCTGTCGACGACATCGAATTTGTGGTCATTCCAACGGAGGTTGTCATTAACGCACATACCGAGAATGGGAAGATGTTCGGTTTCAGCGATGTAAGTGCCCTTCATGGATTATGGCAGAGAATTAGGATTTCGATTTAATGACAGAAGACAGCATTGTGTTTTGGAAGCATTAAATTCTATTCTACTAGTTTTATCCACCCCACTTAATAATGCTGTCAAGGTCAGAATTTAATGAGCTTAACATACGTCGCCGTTCTAGCTCCACGCCCGAAGATGAGGGACGTTAATCGTAAAACGAATATACGAATCTAAGGTACTGGATTAGAAGTAACAGACAGGAGGTCATTGATGACACAAGCATTTATTTGGTGAGCTACAGACTTGAAACCGCCCAAAATGACTAAGATTGAACGGTCCGAAAGGTAATTTCTAATCCATTGAAGAAGGGTATAATCGATCTCAAATGCACGCATTTACGACAAAAGAGCTTGATGCCAAACTATTTCAAATGCCTTTCAAATATCAAGCGCAACGAACTTACTTTCACCACCACGGGAGTCAGAGTTCAATTTGGGACCGTTGAGCTAGCCGCAAAATGGGCAGCAAGCAGGTTGGCTTTATCTGTAGATCTAACAGCAGGATTGTCTTTGTAAATGAGTGTCGGGACAGATGACGAAGTCGAGTTTTTAATGTTTTTATAAACGACCAAAAGTGTTTACTACCGGTGGGACCGCATAATATTTTTTGTCTCAACTTTTGGTCGCAGGAGAATTTGACACGATTAATATGGGCATTGCAGTCATTTCTGGCTCGTTTGAACTTTTTTCGGTTTTCCTCAGTTGGGTTGGCCTTAAATGACCGAAAACTTACCTCTTTAGCCCTGAAAGATTCTTTACAGCTGAAGTCACACCAGGCGTTTTCCTTAGGTTTGATACTCTTTATTCTGTTTGGGATAAAGCGTTTCATAGACAGGTCAATTATATCTGTAATCATATCGGCAGCGGCATCCACGTCGTTGTCAAGGAAGCACAACAACCAGTTAAAACTCCTAAAGCGTTGCTCAGTCTTTGGGACCATCATAATTTATATAATGAGTTGCTGGAAGGACTTGAAATCTAATTTCTAATCTACTAAAAGAGGTTATAATTGATCCCTCCAAATTCAAGAATTTTCGACACAAAGCTTTTGTTTCTTGGTGAACGTACAAGTTTTACTTTTACTTACATATTGTCTTTTCAAATCTTTATTAAGCTTTTCTGATTCAAAATATTTCATAAGCCGAATATAGCCGATATGAGCATTTCCTTGGAAGGTTCGTAATTGGTCGGTAGATTTTTTTTTTTTTTTTTTTTTTTTTTTTTATTATTATTATTCATAAATATAGTTACAATTAAAATAAGTATCTGCGAAGCCGTAGCTTATCTGCAGAAGATTATGTTTCTGATCAATTTTAAATAATAATAAAGTGTGCAAAGATATAAAGTTATTATTTAATTGAACATTATTTTAAGGAAGTTAATAGGATTCATGATATAGATTCTAAGTTATTTAAATTTAAATTTAAGTAGAAAGTTTTAAGTATTTTTTTTCTTTTTTTAAGATTAACAATAGTTATTATTTGACGAGGTAATTCGTTGATTATTGTGGGAATAGTATATTGAAGTTTGCGTCTACCGTAGTTATTCCAATTTCTAGGAGTTTGTAGCATTCCTTGGGCACGTCTTCTGGTGTTGACTTCATGCTGTATTGGTCGAGCGAATCGGTTGTCATCAAAGTACTCCACAATGGTGGTCATCTTAAATATGTCCTCTACTTGAAGAGCTTTAAAACCTGCTTCATTTCCTCGTTGATTATTTATGTGCTTAAGAGCTGCATTTTGAAGTTTTTGTATTTTTTGGATGTGTGTTTTAGCTGCAGTACCCCATGCCAGTATCCCATACCGTATCTTCGACTCTATCAAAGCATAATACACTTGCTTTAAGACTCCTTCAGAAGCGTAGTATTTCAAATGCGAAACAGCAAATAAGGCTCTCTTGAGGTCCATTCTTAGTTTGTCAATGTGTCTATCCCACAGAAAATGACTGTCTATTACTACACCAAGATATTTATAGTTGTCAACTAACTCAATACATTCCTTCAAGGTATTGGGGCAAGCATTATTTTGAAAGTGGATCCGAAGTTCTGTTGCCTTGAAGTGAGGACTTCTAATGTGCATCATTTTTGTTTTCAAAGCATTTATAACTAACCCGTTATCGTGACACCATCTCGCAGCAACATTAAATTCTTCTTGCATCACCCTTACTGCCGTATCCACATATCTATGACGGACCACAATAGCCGTATCATCAGCAAAAGCAAATGGTATGCTCTGTTTGAAAACTCGCAGTAACTCGTTGGTATATAGAATGAACAGAATTGGTCCTAATTTTGATCCCTGTGGGACTCCAAATTTAATAATTTTTTTTGTGCTAATAGCATCTTTGATTTTAACACAAAGTATTCTATTTTGAAGGTATTCGGTCAGCCAGTCAGCCATTGTGCCGCGTATCCCAATCCTTTTTAGTGCTTCTATTAGGTTAGAGTGATTTAATGTGTCGAAAGCCTTACTGAAATCCATGTACAGTACTAAGACATGGTCACCTTTATCCAAGCTCTCATTTACACAATTTGCAAATTCACCAAGTAGCTTTCCGGTATTCTTGTTTTTCTGAAAACCATATTGGCTATTATGTATGAGGGAATGTTTTGCCATAAAACTTTGCAATCTGTTGGCTATTACACCTTCCAAACACTTCTCTACTACAGGGAGAATCGATATTGGCCTATAGTTGTTTACATGATTTTTTACTCCACCTTTATAAATTGGTCTTACGACTGCTGTTTTGAGGGTTGCAGGAATTACTGATTGCGTAAGGCTCAAATTGATTAGCTTACATAGGATTGGAGCAAATATGTCGGAATGGCTTTTAATATCCGTTGCTCTAATGCCATCAACTCCCGGCGACTTATCTTCTCCAATAGATTTTATAATATTAAGTATTTCATTGATATTTGTTGCGTAAGCAAATATTGTGTTTTCCACTGTTGCATTCACATTATTTGACGTTATTACATTGCATTTGTGTATAATCTTTTCCGTCTGTGAAGAAAAAAACTCTGCAAATTCATTTGTAAGTGTATTCGTATCTATTTTAAAGTTTCTTTCTATAGTTTCGTCGATGTTTGCTCTTTTTTTTCCTAGAATTTCATTTATCAGTCCCCATGTTTTTCGCGGATCAGTTTTACATTGAAAAAACTTATTTTTGTAGTAATTGGATTTTTGTGTTGATATGCTTTTATTGATTTTGTTACGTATACTTTTGTACTCTTTTTCATAGGCTAGGTTTCTACTATTATTTTTCCACCTTCTGTACATTACATCTCTTTGCTTACATTCCTCCATGAGAATTGGCGTAATCCAAGGGCTATTCTGTCTTTTTTTACTTATTTTACGCACCAATGTTGATTTTTTGTAGATATTTTGCAATTTCATAAACAGTTTGTTGTACATCCTCTCTGCGTCTTCTTCTGCAAGCACGACTTTCCAGTCTTCTTCACGAATAAGCTTGTTTACTTTAGAGCTGCATAGAGAAGTTTGAATTGGCTTCTGTCCACGTATTGGTTTTGCAAACTTCTCGTAATAAATAATTGGATAATGATCGGTGATATCGCTTTCGATTATAGCTGAATTAATTTGGCTGTCAAATCTGCTGATAAGAGCATGATCAATTAATGACCCTGTGCCTTTCTTGGGGTCTACTCTTGTGTTTTCAGTAATGACATTCATTAACCTCTTCGATGCTAACATTTCAGTATAGTCTTTAACATAATTCGATTTGGAGTCTTTTAAATTAATATTTATATCTCCCATTACAATAATACTTTCGTTTTTTTTTATTTGCTCTACTTGATTTCCAAATTCTTCATAAAACGCCCTTTTACTGAAGCCGGGTGGTCTATAAGTTCCAATCACGGATGTTGTTTTATTTCCTTCCGAATATTGAATTTGAATACTTTCATACGATCCTGTTGGCGATTCTATAACTGTATGTGACAAATTACTTCGTATAAACATCATTATTCCTCCTCCTCTTCTATTGTTTCGATTTAGAACTTCTTGTTTGAAACCCTCCAGTTGATAAAATTCTTTTTCTTCATCATTTACATTTGTTTCTACTAGAATTATAATTTTAAATTCATTTATAATATGTCTTACATTTAAACAGAATATATTCCAATGTAAGCGCAGCGATCTTATATTAAAACATAAAAAACAGCTATCATAATTATTCAATTCATTGACATCGATCCCATTGAAACCATGTATTACCCTACAATTTAAGTTCATTATGAGTTCATTTTTTTCTTTTGTGTTCTCCATTTCTTTTATACGGTTTTAAACTTCTATTTGTTATGCTTACAGCAACAACAATTATTGAGCTCTCTTTATGCTGTTTAAGTCTTGTTCAGTGTTAATAATTATGGATTGTGTGTTCTCGCTTCTTCGTGCTAAAATTTTACCTGCGCTTTCCCAAACATATTTCCAGTTTTCTCTCTTTGCCTCTTCTTTGGTCAACCACAAGAGATGCTTATTATACTTCGTGAGCTGATTGTTTACATAAATTGTAGCATCAAACTCAGCTGGTATCGAGTTTACATTAAAGTTGTTTGTGCTTTTTCTGACTGTTGAGAGTTTAATTGGACGAGTAGCGCGCGCTTGTTTAGTAAATTGTGTTTTGCATTTGTTTGAAGTAAACGTTACAATTATATTTGATTTTTCGGGGTTTTTAATGTTGGTTCTATAAACATCGGTTATATCAGTGTCATTTATTTCATTGTTTATCGCTTTTCCAATTCCCTTTATAATCTCCACCAAGTTTTCTTGTGGAGTTGGTGGAATGTTTTTAATGTCGATATTGTTTTTAAGCATTTGTTGTTCAATGGTGTTTATTTGTGATTGCATACTTTCTATGATAATGTCTTTCTTTTTATTATTTTCTCTTAGCTCGTTAATTTCTTTGGTGAAGCTTTCAATGAGATTATTGTTTTTGATCATGTTTACATTAATTTCATCGTATTTACTACCTAGGAAATCACAGCTCGCTGATATTTCTTTGAGTTGATCTCTCATTTGCTGGATCTCAGTCAGCACAGCTTGGTTGTCGTTGCTGTTGTTGCTAGGTGCCACCTTGTTGTTGTTGGGGCTGTTTATAGGTCTTATCCTCTTTGCAGCTTGCAAATCTGGTGTTTGCGATCTAGAAGCTTCAACATTTCCATCAGTTACGGTTCTACAGAACTGGCATCTCCAGGTATCTTTCCTCACCCCCATGGTCCTCCAAGTTCTCTCTGTAACCGTTGTGCATTGGAAATGCAGTTTACGTTTACAAAACGAGCAATCAACAAAATCGCCCTCAGATGAGAGAGAGTCACCGCAAGAAGAACAGACAGGCATTTTGGGAGATATTGTAATTTAATAGAATTAAAAGAAAAATGTATGCAATGTATTTGTTATGAAATTGAATAAATGAATTCACTTAAGTTAAATAGTTGGGCTTTTCTCTTCCTTGTTTAGTTCTTTGAAAAGAAATTTAAGGTTTAATGTAGGTACTTGAATATCAAAAACTAGGGATTACTTTGAAAACACGTCTTGACACTTCGACACTTCGACACACGATGAAAGGAGAGTAAAATTCTCCCTTTATGCGACCGTCGAGAATAATGTCGTATCGCTCGCGAATAAACATGACGGAAGTTGCATCGCTTCTGAAACTTACCGTTTGCAGTCCAACTTAATTGCACCTTATTATGGCATACATAATTAGAAAACTCATCAAACATATTTAATTTACGAACCGCGTACCTCGTGAAGGTTTTTTTACTCTTTTGAATCTAAGTTCGTGAACTGCATATGGCGAATCCCAAAATAAGGTCTGACTAACGAGCTTAAATAATGTTAAGGCTATTTATCTCTCAAAAGTCTTTAATAGCACGTTTAAGAAAGCCTAACAATGAGTAAAGCAATGACATAATCATAATACTTAACTATGTAATTTTCAAATATGACACCAAGATCTTTCACTTCATCAAAACGCTGAAGTCTAACATCATTTATAAAATATGCTGAAAAAACTTTACATTTAGAATTGTTAAGTTCCAAAGCATAACGATTGGACCACTCCGACAATCTATTAATATTTAATTGAAAACGAATGCTATCTTATCCAAGAAAACACTTTCAAGTCATCCGCGAAAGTCGAAACCTTACAAAGTTGAAAGATTTCATGAAAGTCATTAATAAATAGCAACGGTCCCAAATGACTGCCCTGTGGAACACCCAATGTAACTTCTATAACGCGAGAACCATCGACATTTACCATTTGCCTTTTATAACTCAGGTAATTAAAAAAACTTAAGCTTAGCCAAGTGTCCTTTTTTAGAGGTTGGTTTTTCGAATAGAGATAAAACTGAACATTTTGTGGTCAAATCTGGCAACTCTAATGGCATTTATGTTCAGTTTGGTTTGCCATTTCATCATGAACGGGTTGACAGATGAACAACGCTTACAAATCGTGCAAATTTATTTCGAAAATAATGGTTCAGTTCGCGAAGTTTACCGATCGACCTAATCGTCCATCAGAGCAATTAATTCGGTTAACCATGGATAATTTTCGAACTACATGTACTCTATGTGATAATACGCATCTGCAGAGACGTCGAACAGTGCGCACCGAAGAAACAATTGCCGCTGTAGAGCAAAGTGTTGAAGAGGACGGACAGCAATTGGAGCTATGTCCATCCACTTTATGGACGACCTTACGACCTTACAAGATCCAGCTTGTGCAAGAATTAAAGCCGCGAGACCATGCAATGCGTCGTGATTTTGGTGTATGGGCCGAAAATGAGATTGGTATCGATGCTGATTTTCGTCGCAAAATTTTGTTCAGTGATGAGGCTCATTTTGGGTTGAATGGCTACGTCAACAAGCTAAATTTCCGCATTTGGAGTGAAGAGAAACCACATGAGACCCTTGAAACGCCATTACATCCACAAAAACTGACTGTTTGGTGGTCTCTTTTGGCTGGTGGAGTCATTGGGCCATTTTTCTTCCGAAATGATGCTGGAGAGTCAGTTACCGTTAATGTAGACCGGTATAGAGCCATGATAACCGACTATTTTCTTCCCGAATCAGATGGCATGAATGTGGATGAGATGTGGTTCCAACAAGATGGCGCTACATGCCACACAGCGTACGTCACAATCGATTTATTGAAGGAAACATTCTATGAGCGCATAATTTCGCGGAATGGACCGTCAATTTGCCACCAAGATCGTGTGATTTGACACCACTGGATTATTTTCTTTGGGGATATGTGAAGTCGCTCGCCTACGCCAACAAACCAGAAACTTTAGCGGACTTGGAAGCCAACATTCGTGGCGTTATTGCCGACATACAGCCCCAAATGCATAATGGCATAAAATTATCAGTCTTAAAATTAAAGGTGACTGATGTACAGGAAATTTCTGCTTTCCTTTAGTAGATACTAATTATTTATATTTTATTTAAAACACCAGCAAATATGTTCCCCCGTATTCATCCTAAAATTCTCTTCCTCACGCTTTTATCCATCAAAGGTATGTTTTTTATCCTGAGACATGGCAACGATTGACACAAGCCAAGTAACACGCACCCACAATTTGTATTTCGCTGTTCATTCGCACATGTCAGTCGCTGTCGTTCATACACAGAGGTACATACCTACATATCGACTAATTCCCCAGGTTCTTATCAGAAGCCCCTTTACTGTCAGCTAAAGCAACGGACATATTTATTTCATCGCGTTTGCTTCGTAATTGGATGTAATTTAAGAAGATTTATTCGTGCACCGCCTCCCGCTCTTGGGCTCTGGGTTATGGCACACAGAATATGAAATGTACTAGATGCCTTACGGCCGAACAGATATTTTATTAAATCGTAAGACACCTGGAAAAGAGTACCGAAAGCAGACAAGCTTTAATGGAATTTCTCTTGAGAATATTTTGTCTTGTTTTAAGGATTTTATTTTGTTTTTTTTTTTTTTTGAAGCACTTGTTGCTCATTAGCTTATTTAAGGAAATGTGAAAAGTTAACGGTTTCAAGTCGCGTCGTACAAAAAAAAACAGACAAATTGGATATACGTGCTATTTCCCCTAATCTTATAGCGACGACCGTTTAATTAGCTACATTAGATCTATTTTGATCCGTGTTGTAGGTTAATTTAATTGGCAGGGATGATTGCGCTGTAATTACTATATCCGTGTTAAATTTTAAGGGTGAACTGAAATATCGTTTGCAGCTGAAGGAAGTCACACAATGGGCTTTAATGGGAAGTTAACTTCTTCAAGAGACTGTGCTGCATCCAAGGAATTTAAATTGGTGAGTTGGCTTAATGGACTACAGAACGTACTTTCTTTCTACTTTCTTTTTATTTCGAGGCTGGTACTATCCCATGAACTACTGGACTCCCTGCACACATCGCAGTCACGCCCCCGAAACTTGTATTCACGAGAAACCCAAGTATTAGTGGGAGAATGCCTACAGATGCAGGCAGACTCAGCGCAGGTTCGGGTCCTGAGAAAACTTCTTCTGAACATTGCCTGGAACGGTCATCATGGAATGGAACCCAGATAAGATTCATTCTATTCAAAGAAGTCTTGAGTTCGAGCACTATCTTGGATGAGGCCCCTTTGAGCAGCGATTTTAGTGCAGCTTGGCTGTCGCTGCAAATGCAAATGCTTCTAGCCCTCCACTAGTTGTTCAGAATATAGCACACAGCCATTAGGATGGCAAAAACCACCGCTTAGAAAACAGACGCATCTACCTTAGGGATAGTGGAGTCTAATATTATCGTTTTCCACAAAAGCTCCAGCACCATACCCCAGTCCGGGCTTAGATCCATCGGTAAAAATACGCTGATATACCTTAACTAGCGCAGAGCCTGACCGAAGCCATCCCATTACCTGAGGATGGTTGACTTGGTAGTTTTGGCAGTCCACACGACAGGGGTCGAAGGATAATTCTTGCACATCTCCTTAAACGAGAGTTTGGTTTTCAGTGTACACCCCATGTATTTCAAGAGGAATGAGGTTCATCAGAGCATCTAGAGAAGAAACCGGCGCGCTGAGGAAGGCCCCCGTGCAGCTAAGACTTTGGCAAAAAAGGTAGTAAAATGTTCCCGCTAAAGCCTGTTCCATCAAACAATGAGAGGATTCCTCTAATCATGGCCGTATAGAGGAGTTTTATTTACATTTACTTTTTGGTGCCACTTACAGTCCGGGATCGGCAACCACTTTATCCAACAAGCTAGCTTTTTAGCTAGCTGCCTTCAGTTAGGCACGTCAATTTGGTTGAGGTCGGCGTCCAATTGTTCGCGGCACCTAAGGTGAGGCCTTCCTCTGCTTTGTCTCAGGACTCAAGAACTCGTCAGGTGGTGTGTTGCTGTCCATGCGCTTTACGTACCCCAGCCAACTCAGCCTAAGCTTTTTTGCCATATCAGTGTCGTTCTATAGCCCGTACAGTTCGTCGTTCTTCGTCGTGCAGAAGATTTGCATCCGATTTACAGAATCCATGTGTCGGCACCATGTGTAGCAGAGGCTGGATGATTAGGATGATTATATAATATCTCCTTGGCGAGGGCTTTACTCCTTATATGCCGCCTTATTAGCCCGAAGAAACCGCGACTGGCAAGAGCGATTCCTCGCTTCTTCTTATCGGATCTCTTGCGATAATGTCATTTTGGGCAGTGCTAGGAGAGCCCAGGTATTCAAAGTCTTTAACTACTTCGAAGTTCCGTTCTGTCCATCGCAACGTTTGTAAGAGTCATCGATACTGAGAATCCTTTCTCGATGACAGCATAAACTTTAGATTTAGAGCCAAAGCAATCTTCCTCGTCTCAGTTTTTAATACTTGCAAATGCACCACTGACAGCTCGCTGCGATCTTCCAAGCAGTTAAATGGACTTTTGAAAAAAACTACCTCTGATGTTGGCTTGTAATTATCGTATTTAAGAAGTTCGACGAAAGCCTTTGTCTTGAGCATTTTTCGACATCTAGGGGCTCGGTGATACTTCTCCATCGTCCTCCTGGGGTTTTCTAAGATTTATCAGCGAGTGATGGATAAAAACCTGCACTCTCGGGGCCCGACCAGGTTGTTGGCAAAAGGTTTTAGGTATAATCAGACGACAAGATTTTATGTGCGACATCCAGTAGACTTATTCCTCTGTAGTTCTCGCAGATATACATAGATACCGAAACAATGTAAAAATAGCTACGCCCTCCAAGTTCAATTGGTCATTGGTCACGTCAAACTGGCTACTAATTTACTTCAAGCTATAATTGAGAACAACAAGAATAATTTCCACGAAACGAAAATATGTTTCTGCATAATTTGCGAACAGCCCTGATTTAAGTTGAAATAAATTTCCCCAAACATGAGGGAGGTAGCTACTTTCAATTCATTTCAATCGTTAGTGTAGGTAGGTTAGTATATGCGTTTATCGTGAATACAGAGAATACAAACCTTTGCTATTTTAGTATCGATCCGTTTCCACCGGAATTACCTACACCAAAACAAAAAAAATGTCCACAAGCAGAAATCAACATGAAAACAAACAGTAACCGAGGAAATTGGGAGTGCTCACAAATGCTCTCAACTAGAAGGAGGGGGACGGATACAAACAAGTAGGACAACACAAAGAAGCTACACAAAAAACGAAAGTAAAAAAAAAAAACAAAAATTCCATTGAACAATAATCTCCTCGCCAAAAATAAAATTATATACTTCAAAGCGAGCAAGAAAAACAATAATAAAAAAAAAAATGAGCAAAAGGTGGCAATAATAATAATGCGTAGGGTTGGTTGTGGGTACCACCAAACGACTTACCGCTATCACATTCATCAGTAGCATTCATCTCCAGCATTTTGGTGTGGGTGATGTCCTTGTGGGAAGCCAGAAACAGCACAACATCACGTTTTTCATTTTTGATTGGCACGATGTCAAAAAGACACCAAAATGGTGAGCCTGTACCCAAAAACAATGCAAATAAGTTTTATTAGCAATAATTGAAGTATGTGTGTATGTAATATTCAAAAAAAAAAATGAATTAATTTTGTTTTCAAACTTTAATCATGTGTGGGTGCCTTGTGATTCTGAAACGTTAAATGTTTAACATTTTCTCAAACTTTTATATTGTATTTCCTTATCCTAAATATAGATCCAGATCCAGGTATAGATATTCAAAACAAGGAGATAACAAAGCACCCCCACATTTAGTATTTAGTATTTATTTATTTCAAAATCGCTTACATAGTAAGACAAGAGTCTTATAAATTTTTGAAAGCCTTTAAATTAATTTAAGATTTGAATTTAATTTATTTATTAAGCTATTTTCAGCATTATTATATGTTTATTGAAAAGAAATCTAAATTTAAAAAGAGAAAAGTTAATAAATTAATAGAAATTATCAATGATTTGCCAAATAGTTGAAAAGTAAACATTTGAATATTCTTGTGCTCTTTACACTTCTCATACTTATGGGCAGGGAGTTCCAAAGGCGAATAACATGGACGAAGAATTGACGCTCAGTAATAAGGAAATTGTATCGAGGTAGTAGTAGAGCAAAAGAACTTGTTGAATGAGGGAAGTTCAGCTTACCGTGTAGATAGTCAGGCTGTTTTGTTTGAATGATTTCATGTAGATAGCTAAGTGATCGAAAATTTAATAAATTGTCTAGACTACAGCCAGATATACGAACAGCAAAAGAGGAAACGTGGTCATACCGACGTAGATTATAGACGTAACGGGCAATGTTGTTATATGCAACGTTTAATTTGCGGTTAGTGGCAGAATCCAAGTTGCAAAAAATTTCACATCCATATAACATAATAGGTAGTAAAAGCGTTTTGGCAAGAAGAAGTTTGGTTTTTGTGGGGATGAAACTTCGAGTGACTTGGAGAGCACGGAGGCTTCCATATATTTTACCAATTACTTTAATTAGGTGGTCGTTCCATGTGAGGGTACGATTGAAAACCATTCCAAGGTTTCTAGCACTGTTAACATATTCGATTCCTTCGTTTTCGAGATTCAGTGGTCTTAAGACTGCAAAATCAAAGATTTTGCGATAGATGGGGAGGGCTGTTGATTTGGCAGGGTTTAGGCACAGATAATTTCTCTTAGACCAGCGAGAAATGAAAAAAAGGTCCTCATTCATTAATGCAACGGCATCATTCTTTTCTCCAAACGGTCGACTTATCAGAAGTTGCACATCATCAGCGTAAAGATGAATAAGACAATGCTTTACAACTTTTGGAAGCTCATTTATGTAAAGTGAGAAGAGAATTGGGCCAAGAATAGATCCCTGTGGCACTCCATTCAAAACATTGAGAAAGATCGATGATTGACCATTTGCCACAACGCGTTGTTGCCTACCGCTAAGGTACGAGTGAATCAACTTACAGGACTCTATTGAAAACCCAAAGAAATTACGCAGTTTTTAACATAGAATTGAATGGTTAACAGTGTCAAAAGCCTTTGAAAAGTCTAAAAGCGTTAGAAGTGTAATATTATCCTTATCCATTGCGGTTGTTATTTCGTCAGTAACAAAAAGTAGGGCAGATTTGCAGCTGCGCTTTGGTCTAAAACCAGACTGACAGGTAGTTAACAGGTTGTTAATCGATAGATATGTTTGTATCTGCTTCATAATGGTTTTTCCAAACACCTTTGATAGAAACGGGAGGATAGCAATGGGTCGGAACTCCGTAGCAATACCAGTTTGCTTTTTAGGAACGGGAATAATTTTAGCCTTCTTCCATTCTGAAGGAAACTCGGATGTAGTTAAGATATTATTGAATATAAAAGCTATAAAGCGGAGTATATGAGGAAGCAATAACTTAACGAACTTAGGTTCCATTAGGTCGAGGCCAGTAGCATTCGATTTGATAGATAATATTGCCTCAACTATGTCTTCTTCTTGTATTCTTATAAAGCTCAGCGAACAGTTCACGCCTGTTGATTCCTCTTCAATAGGGGAATCAATAGGTGTAAAAGCATCAAAGGATTGTGGCGTGTTGGTGAACTTTTTGTTGAGAGCATCGCAATCGATGTTATCAGTAGATCTCGTAGATTGCTTCCCAATACCGATTTCTCGCAGGTTTCTCCATAACTTTTTTCCAGAAACTAATGGACCAACTTTGTGTTCGTAGTAAAGCCTTTTTGTTGTTCTGATCAATACGACGACTTGATTGCGGAGTCTGCAATAGGATTTGTGGAAGTACTCCAATTTGAACCGCCTCCATTGACTGTAAGCGGCATCTCGTTTCAACATTAGAGCAAAGATGTCGCCATTCAGCCAAGGTGGGGACGTATGCTTAATGAGCCGGGTTTTTAAAGGGACATGAATATCAATGAGTTGATTGACGTTATGCCGTAGAAAACCAATTTGTTGATTTACATTTTCCATAAGGTATATTGAGTTCCAGTTAATGCAATTAAGGTCGCGTACTAGTTCAGATATGTTTAAATTTTTATAGTCTCGATATTGGTAAATTTGTTGATCAACCCGACAAGCTATATCCAGACTTACAAAAATTAAATCATGCTTGGAGAAACCAGGTGCCAAAAGCTGTGTGTAAAGTATTACCCTGCCAACATCGCTAGCACGATAAAGGTCTAATAGTGAGCTAGACTCTTTAGTAAAGTGGGTAGGGGTAGAGTGGTTAACGGGGCTAAGATTGAGTGCCTTGAATGGACTTAGAAAGTTTGCCGCAAGACGTGTATCCAAGATATTACAGTTAAAATCACCACACAGTAAGGTATATGGGTAACAACAAGAAATCGTAACTTATTTTCAACCAACTTGGAGCAGGAAATGTGCAAAATGTTTCGCTTTAGTTTTTGTGTTCCGGTTCGATTAAATTTATGTTTAACTCAATACAAGTAGTAAGAACTAATTCTCTGAAGGAAGTCTTTTTAAATTTCAAATACCCTCTAACTGAGAACGTGCCAGATAGACCCTCCGCCCTCCGAATTTCGTTATAAAATGAACCAACCACCCTTTAGGAGAGTTTGTTAGGAAATATTTATCTTAAATCAAACAGAAATCATATTTTTGATTAAGTGATTGGAGAAACGAGATGCTGTGGATGGATTCCATCGTTGTTCTCCGATGGGTATTGAACCTACAGAGTCACGCTTACCTCTCTACCATTGCCACCAAAATAGAGAACATACATAAAGGGTGATCCATTTCGAGGTTCCCTACTTTTAAAAAAAAAAAAACACAGAAAATTCAAATTTAATGGAGAATGTTTATTATCATTTGAAAGAACATTCTTTGGCATTTATTTTTTGAAGATTATGTCTATCAAATGTTGGCCGTTGCTACGTCGCAGATGGTCCATCCGTTGAGTCCAATTTTCGATCACTCGTTCTAGCATTTCGACTGGTAACTGGGGAATGACACGCGTGATGTTTTCCTCCAAGGCCTAAATCGAAGCGGGTTTGTCGGCATAAGCTTTTGACTTTACATATCCCCACAGGAAAAAGTCTAAGTAAGCCCAAAACGTGAAATTATGTGCTCAACGAAATGTTCTCTCAATAAGTCCATTGATTGATGCGATGTGTGGGAAGTGGCGCCGTCTTGCTGAAACCAAATGTCGCCGAGATCACGAGCTTCAATTTCAGGCATCAAATAGTCGGTTATCATGGCACGATAACGGTCGCCACTGACGCTTACGTTCGCACCGGCATATTTTTAAAGAAATATGGACCGATGATTCCACCGGCCCACAAACCACACCAAAGTGGCAGTTCTTCAATCTCTTCAGGTTGCTCTTCGTCCCAAATGCGGCAATTTTGTTTGTTTACATACCCATTGAGCCAGAAATGGGCCTTATCGCTAAACAAAATTTGCCTCGAAAACGTCGGATCTTCTTGGAACTTTTCAAGAGCCCATAGAGCGAAGCGATGTCGCTTGGGAAGGTCGAGCGGCTTCAGTTGTTGCACAAGCTGTATTTTGTACGCCTTCAATTTAAGATCTTGACGTAAAATGCGCCAAGTCGTTCCATACGTCAGTCCGAGTTGCTGCGAATGGCGCCGAATCGACTCTCTACGGTCTTCGTGTACACTCTAAGCAAGAACATATGACTGTCTAGGTTGAGAGTTGAGCCGTCGCTGAAACTACTGCGAATGTGTTTTATGGCTACGTAAGAGGAGTCATATCACCACTATTGTGGGTGATGGTCTTAAATAGTGTCATAAAAAAGCTAAGGATAATGGGTATTAGTGCCACGGCATATGAGGTTATGTAGGCTGATTTGAAGACGATTAGCAACTAAGCAAAAAGCTGTGGTCTCAATGCAATTTTTTTCAGAAACTACAAGATACCGCAATTCAAGTTCCCTTGACTTGGAATCCTAATGTTGTGGAACGAATAAAAAAGGTCTATAATGATCGGGGGGCTTAAGACCTGCGATGGTACACTGGTTGTATACAGTGGTTGTGAGGCCCATACTAACATATGTCTAGTATGGTGAAAAGCAACAGAGCAGAAAACAATATGTAGCAAATAAGTAAATTGCCATTAAGGGTGCGCTCCGTATCACCCTAACCTAACACCGCTTGACTAACATATCACAAAAACCGGCTGGCAACAGTGCAATGCGACTCACTTTTTTGGGTCACTTTAAGAGAAATAGCTTCGGCAATAGTACGGTGCTTTCAAAGCTACTCCCAGGAAGTCCAATCATAACGGCTGAAATCTCCCCCTTAAAGGGAGGATTGGTAAGGAGCTGCAGTTATCAAATCAAACGAAATTGCAATTTGTATAGATGGTCCGAAAACGACAGAGGGAACAGTGTCTGGGATATTCTCAAAAGATCCACAACTATGACTACATGGAACAAGCAGCGTCTTTCAATCAGAGGTTATAGCCTTTACCGGAAGAGATATTGCTATCTACATAGACAGCCAGGCCGCACTGAAGGCAATGGAATCAACTAACATCAATTCTGATATAGGAACTGTCGCACAATGCTCAAGGTATTATGCAGTCAGAACCGCGTGATACTGGGCTGTGTGCCAGGACATTTTGAAGGCGATTGAGCTGGCAAGAATAGGAGGGCTACTCAATAGTGGTGAGGTTGTTGACATGAGACCTCCCCTCTTCATAACAAAGGATTCGATTGAGGAAATAATTTTAAGCACTACCAACCTAAGGTGGTCAAGTCTTGGGGGACACACGGTTTCAAAAGCACTACTCGACTGTAAGAGCTCCACGATGTTTATAAAACTTAACAGGGATAAGCTAAAAATACTAGTAAGAAACCTGCCTCTTGCAAAGAGACTCGGACAGTCAGAAACAGATATCTGCAGATTCTGTGGTGATCTGCTGGCTGTTGATGATATACCGCACATAATGTGTGAATGTGAGGCAGTCTCACGTAGTCGTTGGAAATCCTTATAGAGAGATACTTCTTCGGATATACTTCTGAAGGCAAATTAAGTGGGCTTTGAAGAAAATGCCGACAAGACAAACCAAGAGCTGGACAATAAGGAAAGTAATGATTTGTTAATTAACCTGAGGCTTTATTGAAAGAAAAATTCTCGACGAATATATCATTCTGTGTGCTACGATTGCGATTGGAGCTGTACCAAGATGAGAGTGTAGTCGAAAAATTCAAATCACGTCAGACACATTAACAATATTGGTCCGGCTGACGAAGTTCAGGATGATGTCTGAGACGAAAGCCGAACATTTCCCACAGACCAAGTAGTCTGTGATAAATTTAAATAAATTTGAAGAAATTTTTTATATAGTGTCTTATATAGTACGAGATATAGTGTTTACGAGATTAAATATTGACTGGGAACGTTACAAAATTTGTCGGAATAATGTTGTTAAAGAAACCAGGAATGCCAAAAAACAATTCTATTGCACTCAGCTAGATGCTTCCAAGAACTCCACTAAAATATTATGGAGCAATTTAAATAAGATAGGCGCTTTCGGTAAACCGTATTTAGGAGATATTAATGATCTTACTTTCGCAAACAGTTTAAACAAATTTTTTGTCGCGTCAAACTCTTCGAATTCTTTAGAAAATAAGAGCGATCTCATTTCTCATTTAATTGTGTTACGATAAACGAAAGTTTTGCTTCGCTCTGCTCAATTACATCAAATGCTATCGCTCTAGATGATAACGGGTGATCCAAGTAGAGATACTTTTTTCAATAGCCTTTTTTGACAGATCACGTGTGTGCATGTATCGTGTCATGCTGTCATGTTATTTTTGTTTAGTACTGTTTGGCATTTCATAATGGAAAGACTTACGCGTAAACAACGTTTACAAATTGTTCAACTTTATTATGAAAATTCACGTTCTGTGAGGAATGTGTTTCGTGCACTTCGCTCAACTTATGGTCAACATAATCGGCCTACTGAGCGTACTATTCGCAACACCATCACCCATTTTGAGACCCAGCATTCATTTTTGGATAATATTCGACCGAATAGACCACGTCCAGCACGCTGTGAAGAAAATATAGCGGCCGTAGCTGAGTGTGTACACGAAGACCGTAGAGAGTCGATTCGGCGCCGTTCGCAGCAACTCGGACTGACGTATGGAACGACTTGGCGCATTTTACGTCAAGATCTTAAATTGAAAGCGTACAAAATACAGCTTGTGCAACAACTGAAGCCGCTCGACCTTCCCAAGCGACATCGCTTCGCTCTATGGGCTCTTGAAAAGTTCCAAGAAGATCCGACGTTTTCGAGGCAAATTTTGTTTAGCGATGAGGCCCATTTCTGGCTCAATGGGTATGTAAACAAACAAAATTGCCGCATTTGGGACGAAGAGCAACCTGAAGAGATTGAAGAACTGAACGGTGCGAACGTAACCGTCAATGGCGACCGTTATCGTGCCATGATAACCGACTATTTGATGCCTGAAATTGAAGCTCGTGATCTCGGCGACATTTGGTTTCAGCAAGACGGCGCCACTTCCCAGACATCGCATCAATCAATGGACTTATTGAGAGAACATTTCGGTGAGCACATAATTTCACGTTTTGGGCCGGTCGATTGGCCACCAAGATCGTGTGATATCACACCGTTAGACTTTTTCCTGTGGGGATATGTAAAGTCAAAAGCTTATGCCGACAAACCCGCTTCGATTCAGGCCTTGGCAAACATCACGCGTGTCATTCGCCAGTTATCAGTCGAAATTCTCGAACGAGTGATCGAAAACTGGACTCAACGGATGGACCATCTGCGACGTAGCAACGGCCAACATTTGATAGACATAATCTTCAAAAAATAAATGCCAAAGAATGTTCTTTCAAATGATAATAAACATTCTCCATTAAATTTGAATTTTCTGTGTTTTTCTGTTTAAAAAAGTAGGGAACCTCGAAATGGATCACCCTTTATATCACCGAAATTTATTAAATCACTTCTTCTAGTATTCATTCCAAGTGTAAATAATATTTATAATGATTGTATAACACAGTCCTACTTTCCTAACGTCTGGAAGATTGCTAAAGTTATTCCCTTACCGAAGAAAGCTGGAAAAAACGATCTTTCAAATTACCGACCCATAAGCATTTTACCATTTCTTTCCAAAGGACTGGAAAAGTTGATGTTCAATCATTTAACGCAGTTTCTGGAATCTTACAATTTATTAGTGCCACTGCAGTCAGGATTTCGTAAAAAGCATACTTGTGTATCAGCAATTTTGAAAGTTCACCATGATATTCGAATTGCTATGGATGAAGACAAGGTAACAATCCTAAACGCATTTGGCTCTGTTGACCACTCTATTCTTCTTAAAAAATTAAAGACTCAATTTGACTTTTCTTCATGTGCGATCAAAATGATTAATAGTTTTCTGCGCAATCGCAAGCAAGCAGTTGCTGCTGGTCGTTTGGTATCTGAGTGTTGCCCAGGGTTCACTATTAGTACAAAATAGTTCATATCATCTCTATGCGGATGACCTACAACTTTATTTTTCATTTCCGCTGGGCCTTCTTGAAGATGCAATCGTTATGATTAATGATGATCTGTGTAGTATATATAATTGGACTATACAGAACAAATTAACTCTTAACCCAAAAAAGTCGCAAATTATAATAATTTACAAGAAGTGTCTTGACGAATCTTATTTTCCTTAAAATAATTTTAAATAAACATGTGGTCCCCTACAGTGTGACTGTCAATAATTTAGGCTTTGTTTTCAACAAAACGCAAAATAAGGTGATTGGTGGAATTTATGGTGGTCTAAGACGTTTGTGGAAAATATCTTTGTATCTGCCAAAATCTACAAGATTGACTCTGTTTAAAACACTCATATCGCCAATTATAACTTACGGTGCTCCACTGTACGGTGGAATAGACTCAATAAGCAAACAAAAATTAAATGTAGCATTTAACTCTTGCATTCGGTTTGTTCATTCCTTAAAAAGGTTCGATCATGTATCAAATTTATCTAACTGTCTCACTTCGTTGTCGAAATGTGCAAGTTTCTTTTTAAGTTAATACACAATCGAACTCCAACTTATCTATTCGAAAAGATACATTTTTCCTCATCATCAAGAACATGTAATATCAATATCACCAGAACTGCAGCATTGCAAACTCGCAGATCATTTTTCCCTTTACGTACCAGATTTTGGAACAAATTACCAACTCAAATTAAAAACATACCAAATTTAAATGATTTTGTAAGTTCTTTAAAAACCCATCTACAGATCCCAGATATCGCTTTGCATTTTCACTCCATTTTTATTGATTAATTTTATGAATAACATTATACTATTTTTTGAATTACTTTTCTTGGTAACCTTCTCTCTTTTTAACGGATAAGATATGTTAAGATTAATTTTTGTATATTTTAAGAGCTATCAATGAGACTCCTATCTCAAAGTGTAATGGTTCGCTTTCCACCCCAAGCCGAGATGTCACGTGTATATCTCTTTATTTACACAGTTTACATATATTATGTAACTATACTTATATATTTAATAATTGTGTTAACACGATATTCACCACACCATTATCTCATTGGAAGACATACGAGCGGGATTGGTTCCACACTCACAAGCGGTAGGAGAAAACGGCGTTTTCCTCGCTGGCTCTGGTCTGCAGAAGAAATATGAACATGTAAATATTATATAACAAGATCACATATGCTATCCAAGCCAGAGAGCGAACCGATTCCTTGTGTTCCAAGCCTGCTCGTGGGTTTCCTAAGGGGGTGATGGTACGACGGAGTAGAGATGGCGATGCTGGCTTTTATAAACTAAAAATCCGCTTAACGCTTTCTATTAGGTGGGTGGCGGGAGGATCACGCTACGGGATAGTGTGGGGGATTTATACGGTTACCCGCGGCGATGACACTCTCTAAATTGGAACGAATAGCCAGTTGAATTTGGCCAGTCAGCGTAAGCGGTTGGCATTCCGGTATTCCTTCGACAGCTTCGTGCTCGGCGTGGAAATATATATATTCATTTTCCCGTTCTCGCAGTGAAATTAAATTTTCCTAAGAAAACGCGCGTGGTTTTACCCAATCAATCAAGCGCATTTTTCCAAAGAAAAAAGAAGAAGAAAAAAAAAAAGAAACCGGTTTTAAATACTCTAAACATCGTGTACAGTGTGACGAGTGCGAAAACGCCAGGCATAAAAATTGGGTAATACCATTGACCACGTTGCCTACAATGTCCTTACGCCTGCTTCTCGGGGACGATTCTACCTAAATAAAGTGCCAATCCCAACAAGTGATATCCCCAAGTGATACTATCGCAAGCCACGGCTCGGCTATAGCATTGCGTCATAAGTGCGACCGTGTAAGCCATCCCGCGTGACCAAGCCACAATCCCAATACCAATCGTCAGCGCAAAGCTATCAAATAAACCGCGACTGTGCCACCATATAACCCCGTGAACCCAAACACCGGTGCTACCATTGTGAAACAGTATAGAGAGACACGTAAAGCCTCGCATTAGTGTCCCCGCATCTTCCGGACGCGTGCAAGAGGCTCTGGACTCAAGGTACAATCTTAAACTCCAGTTCCGATCCCCCCAGTCGGATGCATAAAACAAAAAAATAAACACCTTCCTCCCCATCCCACCACCTCATTGTGGAGAACAATACCAACACGTAACTATAACCCCCTTCGCCCAGTGGTTAACAGCAGCGGAGTCACCAGCAGCCGTAGTTTTGATTTATTTTTTTATATACTAGTTATAGTGTTAGTTATAGTGTTAGTTTTCTTTTGCTATATGCTTATATATATTTATTTTTATCCCGAGTTTGTGCAAGTGAGAGAAAGATTATCTAGAGGTTTTTTTTTTGTACTCTGGTTAGTTATACTTGTTTTTTTTGAACAGCTTCACCAAGGAATCCTATCCGGCAGGCCTGACGCGGCGGATCACCAGGTAAGACAAATTCATATAAATATTTATTTTGGTTACTTTCTCACGCTTACGGACAACTTTACACAGAGTTTCCAACTAGTCTTCATATTTCTCCAACTTAAATTTCAAATATGTATATTACATTGTTAATCAGCTAAATATTTGTTTTTTTGTTGCCTATTAAGGGAAATAAAACTTATCTAAATAAATACAGTTTGTAAATAGCGTGTTCTACTAAGAAATAAAAACAAAAAAACAAATCACGAACCTAACTATCTTATAAATAACTATGATACTACATTTTTATGAAAGTAAGCATTCGCTTTTTTTTTGTTTATGCAACTCTTATTCTAGTTTTAGTATACAATAAATGAAATAATAATGAATTTTTAAGGATGTAAAAATTTAGTGTCTCATTTTGAGGGCAGAGTTGTGGTAGGGTTCGTAGAGGAAGCATAGGGCTCTCTCTTAAATGGGTGCAAGTTTTTTTTTCAGCGGTACTTGCACATGGAAGGGTGGGTACAGATCGTACGGATCCGCTGTGAAGATGAATAACACCAGTTCCTCGTGTGGTAATGCGGGCCTCCTTGTTTTTATTCTTTTCTTTTTATCAAACGCATGCAATACTTTTTGTAGTGGTGAACAGTTTGGTAATCTCGGGAGCAAGAATCCACCCTCCGACGAGCTACAGCTGAGACCAGCAAGGCATGCAACCCGCGTCCGAGAACCGACTACCTTGTTTTCCTCTTCCCCTCCTTTTCCTCTATCCCATATCCTAATGTCCCTCCTTTAGATTTTATCCCGTCTCGTAAGAGATACTACACCCATTCTCCTCATTAGCACCACCTCCGCTACAAAAGCTCTCTCTGAACAAATAAATGAAAATGAAATGAAGTAGTAGATGTCAGAGAGCTTGTCTGCACAACTGGAGGCGAGAACAAGAGTTCTTAGAGGCTGCCATATCTCGGGCAGAGAACTCGTTCGAACAAATTCAAAGTAATCAGGGCGATTAGGGGAAAGTGGTCACCCTTCGTACGTGGGGCACATTCATACTGTAAGTATTTATAAAACAAAAACTAAACGGCGTATAAACACGTGTTTTCTTGTGTTCATAGACATACGAGGTACCATTTCGCTCAACGAACGTTGGGTCAGTAGCGCAAAGGTATGAGAGCTGACAAGACCAAACGTGTTTTTGAGTGTTGTGAGTAATTTTTTTTACAGAAGTCTACGATCGCATTGTGAGTAATTTTTTTTATGTTTTTGAAGAAATAGTGATCCCGAATTCTTGTGAACAGTGTTTATTTTGTGATTTAATTACTTATGTGTCCATATAGTATACTAGAATTTATAAAAAGTTGTATTTTGTTTTTGTGCATAGCTTGGGGCACATTCGTACAGGAATAAAGGGGGCACATTCGTACGCGTACTTATTTACGCCAATTACAACCACAACATCAAATATCAATTTTAATGAAGAAAATATAATCATTTAAAATTTGTTTTACGCATTCTATAATTTAGGTATTTTTTATAAAAATATTCCTTTTAGAATCATGGTGCGGAATTATAAAAAAAAGGGTACACGAACCCATGAAGTTGATGAAGAATCCATTAATTCAGCAGTTGACGAAGTAATGGAAGGACGTTTGTCGGATAGAAAAGCCGCATTGAAATTCAACATGAAAACATCAACTTTGCAAAGCAGAGTAAAAAAAACTCAGAGATGTCATTAATAAAAATATACAGCCACGTACTTTTAATTCAAAATTTACAAGTTTGCAAGTCTTCTCCTTGGAAGAAGAAAAACGTTTAAATGACTATATTATTAATTGCTGCAAGATGCATTATGGAGTTACGACGGTACAAATTCGGAAACTTGCCTACGAATACGCTAAAGCCTCCCAAAGAAATGGGACGAGAATCAAATGGCTGGCTTAGAGTGGATGCGTAAATACGGGGCACGAAATTCAAACCTCAGTTTGCGAAAGCCAGAAAACACCATTGCTGCACGATCATTCGCTTTTAATAAAACTGCAGTTACAGAGTTCTATAACAATTTTTACTGTTTCTACTGTTTTAGACACTCCTAAAGTTTTGGCTCCTAAATCACAGAAACAAGTAGGTCAAATCGTTTCAGCGGAGAGAGGCGAACTTGTTACGAACGCTTGCAACCATTAGATGTTGCAGTTTTTGGGCGAAGATTAAGTCGAAGTTGAAAATAGCGTTCAATAATTGGCATATGATGAAGATTCAGAGGAATCTGAAGGTTCAAAAACAAGCTTGCGGGAAAGCTCTACGTCCCCATTTGACTTTGAATCCGATGAAGATGCTGATTTCAATACCAACACGTATATAGAAGTGACACCAGAGAATATCAAAGACAACTGTTTTGTCTTAGTAAAATTTGAAAAAAAAAATATTTTAGTCTATTACGTCGGAAAGGTTCTGAGTCATTATTCGCCAACAGAACTGAAAGTATCTTATCTTCTAAAGAAACCGGGATCATTAATGTCATTTGTTTTCCCTGATGTAAAGGGTGATTTTTTAGCTGGTTTGGTTTTGGCAACACTGGTTTTGACAGCTGACGTGTGTTTAGTACCTTGTGTCACTGTCAAACAGCTTCAGTTTGGTTTGCAATTTAACCATGGATCGTCTTACAAATGAACAACGCTTGCAAATTATTGAATTTTACTATCAAAATTCGTGCTCGGTTCGAAATGTTCATCGCGCGCTGCTTCCATTTTATGATCGGCATTCTCGACCTTCTGAGCAGTCTATTCGGAAGATTGTGACCAAATTTCGCACCAAATTTACTTTGTTGGACATTAAACCACCAACACGTTTACGTACTGTGCGTATTGAAGAAAATATTGCGGCCGTATCAGCTAGTGTGATAGAAGACCGCGAAATGTCGATTCGGCGCCGTTCCCAGCAGTTAGGCCTTTGTTACAGCACTACGTGGAAAATTTTGCGGAAGGATTTGGGCGTAAAGCCTTTTAAGATACAGCTGGTGCAAGAACTAAAGCCAGGCGACCTACCACAACGCCGAATTTTTGGTGAATGGGCTCTTGGAAAGCTGGCCGAGGATCCGCTTTTTTATCGAAAAATTGTGTTCAGCGATGAGGCTCATTTTTGGTTGAATGGGTACGTAAATAAGCAAAATTGCCGCATTTGGAGTGAAGATCAGCCAGAAGCATTGCAACAGCTACCAATGCATCCCGAAAAAGCCACTGTTTGGTGCGGTTTATTGGCCGGCGGCATTATTGGGCCATATTTCTTCAAAGATGATGCGAATCGCAGCGTTACTGTCAATGGTGAACGCTACCGAGCGATGATAACAAACTTTTTTTTGCCCGAAATGGAAGTTCTTGACTTGCATGATATGTGGTTTCAACAAGACGGTGCCACATGCCACACAGCACGCGAAAAAATGGCGCAATTGCGAGGCGAGTTTGGTGAACAGTTAATTTCACGTTTCGGGCCGGTCAATTGGCCGCCTAGATCGTGCGATTTGACACCATTAGATTATTTTTTGTGGGGGTATGCCAAGGCTAATGTGTATAGGGACAAGCCCGCTTCGATTGACGCACTGGAAGCCAACATCCATGCATTCATTCGTGAGATACCGGCCGATATGTGTGAAAGAGTATGCCAAAATTGGACTCAGCGGATGGGCTACCTGAGACGCAGCCGCGGTCAACATTTGCATGAAATTATCTTTAAACATTAAATTGCAAGGTTCAAACTATCGATTCAAATAAATATTTCATTCATTTTTTCGAATTTTTTGTGTTTTTTTTTTAAAAAAAGTTCTAAACCTCTTAAAAAATCACCCTTTAGAAGACATACATACTTTGTTTATCATTGACGTCGCCATGATCCTGCCTGATCCTGAACCAAGGCCACATTGTACAGCTAGAACATCAAGACTTTTTACTTTTGCAATTGACTTAGAAAAGTTTAATGTGCAATGACTTCCAAAGTCACACTTTTAATTACTTACTTGAAGTACAACTTATCAAAGACTTATTAAACAGATCTCATACATTTATGTAGTTTGTAACAAAGTTTAGAATTACCAATAAATAAAATAACACTTTATTTTTTTTAGTTCTTGTTTTTAGTTTCTTCAAAAGGATTTAAGTTAACTTGAATATTATTAAGTAAGTTTTAATATAATTTTTTTTATTTATTTATGAAAATTAGCATGTTAATTAACTTTTTGAATACCCTGTATGAGTCCTCCCCATGTTGTACGAAAGTACCCCACAAGTGGGGTGCATTACTACTGATAAAAGGCTGAAATTAACTATTGTACACTGTTTCCATCAATGCGAACAGTTTTGGTCTTCTATAGTCACTTCGTTTTATTTCCGTGCACATATTACAGTCTAGTTTTTAACTCTACTACATATGTATACTAAAGGGAAATTTATTGCACTAGTGCGGAAAATTCGAACTCAAAGGATGATATTACGACTATAGAGAAGTCCAAAAAGGTGGCTACGTCAATTCAGTCTGTCTGTCTGTCCATACATTAAATTTTTTAATGAATCTCAGTATATGGAGGAGTAATAATACGCAGGGGCTATGGAAGGAGAAGCAGTACATATGATAGGTAGATATCGTACCCTTCCTTTGAAAGCCATAAGCAACCTTGGCACTACACCCTTATTTACACGGATCCCCAGCTAACTTCACTGACAACAAAGCAAGAGACATAAATTTTCAATTTCATGATTCATTGGGGCACACAGCAGCAGGCTCCATACCAAAATTCAACTGAGCAGTTCCTGAGTTATAAGGGCCCAAAATTAGCAAAACTAGTAACTCACTGACTCACTGATAGATCATCAAAACTATGCAGCGCTTCCAATCATCGTAGAACATTGAAATTTGGCACAGTAATAGGATTTGCGGAAATCTAACATTTGTGATTTTCCATCCACGGGGCACGGCAGCCGCCCACATCTCATTTAGTCCTCAAAAGACCTACAATTATGATTTTATTTTCTTATTATCAAATCGTATTTTCCTCGAAAATGGTCGCTTACTTTCGGTCAAAATTTCTACGATTTTAAAATTTTCCATGATTCTTTGCAAAAAGTATTGAAATCACACCAAAAACATAAATGTTAAAGAAGTCAGCCACAAAAAGTACTGAAATCTAAAAAAGAGTGCCAAGTTTGTATTTTAATTATGAAATATTTCACAAATATTATTTACATTTTTATACTTGGCAAGTTTTCAAAATCGTGAAATGTATATCTTCAAATTTTTAACTTTCGCGTATACATTAGTATACTAAAGAGAAAGTTATTACGATCGTGAGTATGAAGGATAATACTACGACTATAGAGAAGTCCAAAAAAGTGGGTCCGCCAATGCCGTCCGTCGGTCTGTCTGCCTGTCCGGGTGCCGTATGGCGAAACGGCTCGACGGATTTGCTTCAAAGTTCGTATATAAGGTTTTTGGAGTCACATCTCGGGGCATGTTTTTAGTTTTTGCTTTATCTTTTGAAATAACGGTACCTGCCATACAAGCTTTTTTGTGAAAATAACTTAACACTATTTTTCTCGAAAGTGGTTGCAAGGATTTCTGTTTTTTTTTGTACTAAGAATATTTGGGATGGGGTCAAAAATTCTGCATACTCAGTTTTTGGAAAAAATAATCGATTAACGGTAATTTATAAAACCGCCAATATCTCGAAAACTAATAAAGGGAACTTCAACAAAATTTACATTTTTTTTATATTATAAAGTCGAACAAATTATGTTAAAAGTCTCCAATGTGCGAAATTAAATCAAAATCGTAGATGCCATTTTTGAGAAAATCAAATTTTTCAAAACCTAAAAAGCGATTTAAATAAATTTGTCAATTTTCAATTAATTTTGCGATTAAAAACGCATCTCATGTACCGAAAAAGTTTCGTATGACGCAGTCGTGCACTTTATTCTGGGTGCATTGTATTACTAAAAGTTGCACATTGGACCAAATCCGATCCTTTGCTTACTACCCATTCAACCAGAAATAACAGATGAGAAATTTTACAGATAGTCAAACACGGATACAGTATCTCAATTTGAGATCAAAAGCAAAATCAGCTGATATGACTTATAATTTGCAGCTTATGTACGAGTTTACATGCAAAACAAACAAGAAGCTTGAACACTTATAAGTACAATTTCGCCCCCACCGATTTTTTTTTTTTTTTATAATGTACGCGCACTAAAGTGATTTTGGATACCCTTATAATGAAGTGACACAGTGCGGGTATTAGGGAAATGAAGGATAAGAGAAAGGGAGAAACCGATGCACGTTGGTTTTAAATGCTTGTAAATTATAATGCAAAGGAAAAACAGAGCGTGGTAGAGCATTCCGCATTCGTATTGTACGGTTGAGAAAGGAATCTTTATATTTCACAGTTCGTCCGAATACAGGTTTTAGGGTGAACTGATGAGCATTCCGAGCACGATGGGTATAGAGGTTGAATATTTGAAGTGGTGGAATGCAACTGGTTATTTCGTTCGAGCACTTTCGATGGAAGTAGCGATAAAACAATGACAGGCATGAGACATTGACTAAGAGAGTCAAATGATTTCATGATGTCTCGATCGCCAATAAGTTTTACCGCACGTTTTTGGATCCTGTCAAGTAGCTCCAAATATGTAATTGAAGCACCGGACCAGATATGAGCATTATACTCAAGTTTTGGGCGAATAAACGCCTTATAAATTTTTACCTGATCAGAAGGGGTAAATATTTCTTGCATCGCTTCAGGAAGCCTAGACATTTCGCAGCGTTCTTGGCGACATCAAATATGTGGTCATTCCAACGAAGGTTGTCATTAACACACATACCGAGAATGGAAAGTCTTTCGGTTCCGGCGATGCAAGTGCCATCCATGGATTATGGCAGAGAATTAGGGGTTCGCTTCAATGACAGCAGACTCTGTCCACTCTGTTGGTTTTACCCCATTTAAGTATGCTGTCAAGATCGGAATTCAATGAGCTTAACATACGTTGCCGTTCCAGTTGAACGCCCGAAGATGAGGGGCGTTGCACAGAAAACGAATGTAAAGCTGTGGGTACTGTCATCGGCGAAGGAATGAATAGGAAACAGAGATTAGATCAATTATAAAAATGAGAAAGTCGGAGACAAAACTAAGCCTTGAGGGACACCATCATTTATTTGGTGAGTTGCAGACTTGAAACCATCCAAAACAACTTGTATTGAACGGTCCGAAAGGTAATTTCTAATCCATTGAAGAAGGGTAACATCGATCCCAAATGCACGCATTTTCGACAAGAGAGATTGATGCCAAACTCTGTCAAATGCCTTTGAAATATCAAGCGCAACGACCTTACTTTCACCACTACGGTGAAAAGATTGGTTCCACTTTACGGTTAGATATGTCATCAAGTCACCAGTGGATCTGTTGCTGCGAAAACCGTACTGCCGGTCATTAAGAAGTTTTCGGGATTCGAGATATTTCATAAGCTGACGGTTTATCAGCGTTTCCATGACCTTGGAAAGAAGGGACGTACATAAGTGCAATTGGTCGGTAGGAGGAGGGAGAGGAAGATTCGCCTTTTTTGGGGACGGGCTGAACAAATGCTGTTTTCCATCTTCTCGGAAAGAGCCCTGAAGAATAGGACAGATAGAAAAGCGGAAGAACACCTCTTCATAACGATAGGGGAAATACCATCTGGACCAGCGGATTTAAGAATGTTGAGATCTTGAAGTACTCTTGTCATAGTACGGGTGCGAAAGTGGATTTGTCCCATGGAGTGTTCTATGCGCTCGAGTACTGGGGGAGATAAAGCACAATCTGGGAGCATTGAGCTAGCTGCAAAATGAGCAGCAAGCAGAATGGCTTTATCCAAAGAGCTGACAGCTGGAGTGCCATTGTAAATGAGTGTCGGGATAGATGACGAGGCCGAATTTTTAATATTCTTAACAAACGACCAAAAGTTTTTACTACCGGAGGGACTTTGTTGTATTTTTTGCCTCAACTTTTGGTCGTAGAAGAATTTGACACGATTAATGTGAGCACTGCAGTCATTTCTGGCTCGTTTGAACTTTTTTCGGTTTTCCTCAGTTGGGTTGGCCTTAAATGACCGAAAAGTTACCTCTTTAGCCCTGATAGCTTCTTTACAACTCAAGTCACACCACGCGTTTTCCTTAGGTCTGATACACTTTATCCTGTTAGGGATAAAGCGTTTCATACCCAGGTGAATTAAATTTGTAATCATATCGGCAGTGGCATGGACGTCGTTGTTGAGGAAGCACAACGACCAGTTAAAACTACTAAAGAAACCGTTTAATGCTTCCCAATTGGCTTTCTCGTATTGCCATACGGTTCTTGTAGGAGCTTGTCCTTTAAATGTGTGGTTGGAGTACGAGAAATTCGCCGATATGATACAATGGTCTGACGAACCTAGATGCGATAATACATTTAAAGTGTATTTATCAGGGTCGAGAGGTAAGAAACAAGTCCAGAGTCCGGTATCCGTGTTAACAACAACAATCATTAACAATCTGGGTTAAATTAATAACCTCAGCAAAGGTCTCAACATACCTTCCTTCGGGTGTTGTCTGTCCAGAATGTCGAAGCAATTACTTCAGTATGAGGATAAAGGATAACAATTTTGGTTATGGAATCAGACAGTGCATCAAACTCATTATAAGTTGAATGCCTGTCTTGGTTAGGGCTTCTGTAAATAAAACAGTAGTGGATTAATTGCCTACGGACATAAAATTTTAGCCAAATAAAATTAAATTCCGGATTGGAACATTGGCCATATTGAGGTAGAAGTTGGTAGGCTACATCACTACGTATATAAACGGCGATACCACGACGGGAAAAGAATAATGGCACTAAGTTATATCCAGGCAGGCTAAACTCCGATAGATCGGAATCAATGCTGACCTGTGTTTCACTTAGTGCCAAAACAGCTGGTTTATTGTGAAACGCATGGGCGTAAAATGAAAAAAAATTGGATCTCAACCCACGAATGTTACTCACGTCCACTCTAAAATTCATATGCATTTACATATAGGAGATATGAGAGAGGATTGCCGTTTTACAAAAATTATGCAGTTTCAAACGGACCGGGTAATGTAGAGTTGACTATCTCCATCTGTGCCAGAAATGAGCCGTAAAATGGTCGAAGTTCTTGAAAAACATATTTCACAAATTACAAAATATTTATATATTTTTTTTTTTCAAAAGCGTTGTTCGGGTGTCTTTATACCCTATCCTAAGGGTATATTAATTTTGACACATAGTTTGTAACACCCCTTAATATTCGTCGCAGACCCCTAAAAGTATATATATTTATGATCAGGACCAAATCCTAAGACTATCTAGGAATGTCCGTCCGTCCGTCCGTATCAACTTTTGAGGCCTTTAAAATTATGCTAGGAAGCTGAAATTTGGAACATACACTCCCTAGGGTTCCGAAATGGTAAAGTGTTAAAATTTTCAAAATACGCCCACTGCCACGCCCACAATTTAGAAATAACCGTTTTACGGCTTAAGTTAGAGAGATAAAGTTGTATAACCTTCACAAGATATGTAGGTACTGCCCACCTTTATTAATTTGTCATACAAAGTTTTTGGCCATGCCCACTTTTTGGGGGTGTTTTTTGAAAAAAATATTTTTTTTTCTATAAATTTCATAGAATGAAATAAAATGCTATCCATCATCTTCCTAATGCTTTTTTTCTTTGGGGTACATAGGGATAACGATAGGGTATCATACTGTTCGCCCCAAGCGGACTGTAGCCTTTCCTTATGTTTTTATAATGAAATGCGAATGCAAACTCAGCATATTTGACTTAAACACATGTCACGAATCTCGCGTGAGCAGTCAAAAAATAAAAATAAAGTTTGAGGTACAAAATGTTACCTCTATGCGAACTTGGAAGGGAGCAACTCCATATTGGAGTTGGCAGTTTGCCATTTAAAATATATAATATACATATCCGTTTCGTGAATGTTTCATAATACTTAGTCGTGCAATTCATTTTGTTCCTGTTCCTGTCCTCTCTTCCTCGTATAAGTCAGGACTATTTTCTAGGTCGTTCCATGAAAGGAATGCACCGCAATTTAAAAATGATAGCTCAAAAGACGCGTTTCCTCGTGGCAAAGTTTTCCTTAACTAAACCAAAAAAATATCTACTACTGTTAGTGTGGTGAGAAAACACTCGCAAAGTTTATTACCCAATAGACAACTCATTCCATAGCACAAACAAGAGCTTTGCCCGGACTTCTTTATAGTTGCAGCTACAGCTATGTATTCCCACATCTTTTCATTCAAAGATACATACGTAGTTTTTATGGTATTTTTATACATCAAATGGGTTAGTTGCTATTATCATGCTGCAAGTCGAGAATTTATTGCAGCGGAATGATGGCCCCGTAAATTTTACATTTATTTTTAATTCAAAATTGTTAAAGCGGATATTTTAAATTGACACACACCATGCTAACGTATTGGTGAAGTGTGTTTTATTTATTTCAGGGCCATTTATTTATTTGAGAAATATCCTAAGACTCACACTGAAAACACGTACGCGTTCTTTTTCTTATCACTTATAAAGTATGGCTTCAAAGCAATGGCTTAGCTATAAGTTTCAGCTTAAGGCTTAGCTCTTAGTTAAGAAAGATGACAGAGAACAGATGAAAAATGGCAAATAACTTGAAATAATAACAGATGTCATGTGCGGCAGTCGCATCCGTTCACCGTCTTGGCACTCTAAGGGTGACCTGTGCATTTCGAACAGTTTCGAATGATGCTATACTTGTCGCATCTGTAATGCTACCTATCGATTTACTTGCTGAAGATATGGAATCGAGAAGATCGTCCTACGGAACCAATTTGGAGAGTGTTCCACTCCCGATAACTCCATGTTTCAGAGTGTAAAATGGACGAAAATAGTTAGGACCATTTTAAGAAACGCGGCGTTTAGAACGCCGAAAGAAAGCTAATAACGGGTGATCCAAGTAGAGATACTTTTTTCAATAGCCTTTTTTGACAGATCACGTGTGAGTCGTGTCATGCTGTCATTTTATTTTTGTTTAGTATTGTTTGGCATTTCATAATGGAAAGACTTACGCGTGAACAACGTTTACAAATTGTTCAACTTTATTATGAAAATTCACGTTCTGTGAGGAATGTGTTTCGTGCACTTCGCTCAACTTATGGTCAACATAATCGGCCTACTGAGCGTACTATTCGCAACACCATCACCCATTTTGAGACCCAGCTTTCATTATTGGATAATATTTGACCGAATAGACCACGTCCAGCACGCTGTGAAGAAAATATAGCGGCCGTAGCTGAGAGTGTACACGAAGACCGTAGAGAGTCGATTCGGCTCCGTTCGCAGCAACTCGGACTGACGTATGGAACGACTTGGCGCATTTTACGTCAAGATCTTAAATTGAAAGCGTACAAAATACAGCTTGTGCAACAACTGAAGCCGCTCGACCTTCCCAAGCGACATCGCTTCGCTCCATGGGCTCTTGAAAAGTTCCAAGAAGATCCGACGTTTTCGAGGCAAATTTTGTTTAGCGATGAGGCCCATTTCTGGCTCAATGAGTATGTAAACAAACAAAATTGCCGCATTTGGGACGAAGAGCAACCTGAAGAGATTCAAGAACTGCCACTTCATCTAGAAAAAACAACGGTTTGGTGTGGTTTGTGGGCCGGTGGAATCATAGGTCCATATTTCTTTAAAAAGTATGCCGGTGCGAACGTAACCGTCAATGGCGACCGTTATCGTGCCATGATAACCGACTATTTGATGCCTGAAATTGAAGCTCGTGATCTCGGCGACATTTGGTTTTAGCAAGACGGCGCCACTTCCCACACATCGCATCAATCAATGGACTTATTGAGAGAACATTTCGGTGAGCACATAATTTCACGTTTTGGACCGGTTGATTGGCCACCAAGATCGTGTGATGTCACACCGTTAGACTTTTTCCTGTGGGGATATGTAAAGTCAAAAGCTTATGCCGACAAACCCGCTTCGATTCAGGCCTTGGAGGAAAACATCACGCGTGCCATTAGATCGAAAATTGGACTCAACGGATGGACCATCTGCGACGTAGCAACGGCCAACATTTGATAGACATAATCTTCAAAAAATAAATGCCAAAGAATGTTCTTTCAAATGATAATAAACATTCTCCATTAAATTTGAATTTTCTGTGTTTTTTTCTTTAAAAAAGTAGGGAACCTCGAAATGGATCACCCTTTATAACATTCTGGTAACACTGTTGGACAGCGTTAATTATCGCGGTGTCGCCCGTTAATTGCGAGCACAGGAGGTGTTGTCGCTCAAGCCCAACACATTTAAGTGTTCAGCTTGCTGGCCCAAAATGACGCTTACATGCAGCCTGCAGTTGATTCTCCTGAGAAATAGAAGAAAAGTGGCAGAAAATTTGCAAATGTCCGGGCGCAGTAGTTTGGTTTGTCTGTCGCGGGATCGAATCTTGTGTTTACGAAAAAACCCAAGCACCAATGGAAAACATGACTACAGATGCAGGCAGACCAAACACAGCTTCTGGTACTCCTGAACGTTGCCTAGTAACGTCATCGGAGATCTCATTTCCCCGAATGCCAGTGTGACCTGTAACCCAGATAAGATTCATTCTGTTCAGAGAAATGTTGATTTTCGATGAGGCAAGGGCTTTTAGTGCAGCTACACAGTCAATGCAAACGCAATTTTTGTTTTCCTCCACCTGGTGGTCACAATATAATTTTACCTAAGGGATAGTGGAGTCTTATTTTCTCGCGTTAAGGCCATCGGTGAAAATATGTTGGCATTCCTTCTCTGGCATAGAGGCTGACCGAAGCCATTTCGTTGCCTGAGGAAAGTCGACCTTGGTAGTTTTATCACTGAAGGATTTCTGATAGCATTGCGTCAGACGGCAGTCCAAAAGTCTGGGGTCGAAGGATAATTCTCTCTCACGTTCTTCAAAATTCCAAGCTACAGATAGTTTTCAGGCTATACATCTAGAGCATCTAGAGAAGAGCGCGGCATGCTAAGAGTTCTTTGGAGTTTGACAAAAGAGGCTGCATAACGTTTTCCCGAAAGCCTGTTCCATCAAACAGGCGCTGCATAGGAGAGGAGTGGTCTAATCATGGCTGTATAGATCCTAAGGATAATAGCCCTATGTCATGCCAAAGCGCTTCTACACTGCCAGAAAGTTGACAGCGTTTTATCGGTTTTTGATTTAAAATATTTGACTTCTTCTTGGATGAGTAAAGTGATATCTTCAAGCACGAGTTGAGACAGACCAGAGACCTTCCCCTATTTCTAGTGTGGCAAACGTCGGACAAATCTAGGAATCACTGTGCCTGATAGTTTAAACTTAGTGAAAGAACGGTGAGATCATCCGCATACGCTTGAGTGTAGTTTACAGAAAAATTGAGAGCCCGCAGAACACTACTTTGCGGGCAGCCTCTTTTTACACGTGTTATGACGCACTTGTCTCGCACAATCTGCTTAGTTTATTAACGTCCTCCGAATAGGCATTAAAGATTTGTAGATTGAACAAAAATACAATTGCACAATGACTTGTTTGAGCTGATTAATAATGCTCAAAGGGACAAGAAGGAAAGTAAGAATGAAAGTTATCCCTACTTAAAAGTGCTGCTTGTAAAAAGTTTTTTTTTAGCAGTTGGTTTTTCGAATAGAGATAAAACTGACATTTTGTGGTCAAATCCGGCAAATCTAATGTCATTTATGTTCAGTTTGGTTTGTCATTTCATCACGAACAGGTTGACAAATCGTAATTTTGGTGTATGGGCCGAAAATGAGAATGATATCGATGCTGATTTTCATCGCAAAATTTTGTTCAGTGATGAGGCTCATTTTGGGTTGAATGGCTACGTCAACAAGAAAAATTGCCGCATTTGGAGTGAAGACCCTTGAAACGCCATTACATTCACAAAAACTGACTGTTTGGTGTGCTCTATGGGATGGTGGAGTCATTGGGCCATACTTCTTCCGAAATGTTACTGGAGAGTCTGTTACCGTTAATGGAGACCGGTATAGAGCAATGATAACCGACTATTTTGTTCCCGAAATGGTTGGCATGAATGTGGATGAGGTGTGGTTCCAACAAGACGGCGCTACATGCCACACAGCTCACGTCACAATCGATTTATTGAAGGAAACATTCGATGAGCGCATAATTTCGCGGAATGGACCTGTCAATTGGCCACCAAGATCGTGTGATTTGACACCATTGGATTATTTTCTTTGGGGACATGTGAAGTCGCTCGTCTACGCCAACAAACCAGAAACGTTAGGGGACTTGGAAGCCAACATTTGTGGACGACATACAGCCCCAAATGCTTGAAAAAGTGGTTGAAAATTGGCCCTCTAGACTTGTCTTTATTCGAACCAACCGCGGCGGCCACATTAATGGCATAAAATTATCCTTCCAATAAAGCCAAATTGATGGACATTAAAACGATTTTCTTGTGTTTTATTTCAATTCAAAGTTCTATACCTCCAAAAAAAACCCCCCTATTTTAAAACACAGTAATAGTCGATTAGGTTGCCTTAGTGTTTTTTAACGTTAGAATTCACTTCAAAATCCTTTTTTTGGTTTCGTACATTTTAAATCCCGAGGAAAGAGGTTGCATTACTACTTCCAAATGGTGTACAAAATCACGCTCCTCAAGTCCAATTATAGTTGCGGTTTTTGTTGAGTCCTTAAAACAGCAGTGTTTCCATAATTTATATTGCACCCTTCCTTGCTTTGGAAAATCTACAAATACTCCCAGCTCATTTGGTAGTTTTTTTTACTGCACACATGCAGTTTTCATTTCATTGCCGTCCACTTTTGAAAAATAAATGACAAACTTTTTGTGTAATATTTGCATGTTGTCTGCTTTTATGTCCGTGTTCAGTATGCAAAGCTAAAGTACACCTACTTAACAATAGCAAACGGAATATTTAAAAAGTTAGTCTTCGTACATAAAACCAAATGTGTCCCGCATTTTGATTTTGAAACCTCACGACAAACCATATGAACATGGCAACTACTTATTTATGTTAAAAGCTTTATTTCAACCGACGAAAAAGCATTTTAAATGCAAAATAACATATTCTGCTTAGGTTCAAATATTAAGAAATATTTCTATTCTTTTATGATTAGGTCCGATTCAGAGTTCACTCCCTTTTCATTTGGGTGAAGTTCTTAGTGCGGTACGTCTCATATGGTGACTTTCATTTAACCTTGTGATGGGAGTACAAATACTGAAGTGGGAGAATGATAGGCTAACGATTTTAAGAGACATTTAAGAAGTCAGCACAAGTATACAATTTTCGGAGAAGGGACTTTCAACATCTCCCAAATGCACTGAAGAAGGAATTATAGTCTCTCGGAAGCTACAAACTGCTACACTGCCAAGTTGGCACTAAAAAAACATAGGACGTTTTCAAATAAAGCAAGAATAACGAGGAAGGTAAAAGACCTTAAGCCTAACCTAAGCGAAGACCCTGGTTGTTAAGAAAATTACTTACTTTACTTAACGGGCTCCCGACCCGTGAAGAGTCCCTGTCTGAGACACGGCAGCCTTCCATCCTCTGCGATCCCGGGAACGCTGCTTCCAGTTGTCCAGACCAAGCGCTCTGGCATCCGCGATGGCTTGGTCTTTAAAACGGAGGTTCGGTCTTCCTTGTCGTCTCGAACCTGGGGGCTGGGATTCGAAGATACTCTTGGCTGGAGCGTTGTTGTCCATTCGCTCGATGTGGCCGAGCCAATGTAGTCGACGAGTTTTGGCTTTTCGGACTACATCTACATCTTGGTACAGCTCATAGAGTTCGCGGTTGTATCTTCTTCTCCATTCGCCCTCCTCGCACACAGATCCGTCGAAGGATTTTTCTTCCAAAGGATCCCAGTATTAACGCTGGGTTCGACCGATGATGTCTATATCGTCCGCATACCCCAGCAGTTGGACTGATCTGTTGAAGATAGTGCCTTCCGTGTTTACACCTGCCCTGCGCACTATCTGCTCAAGAACAAGATTGAAGAAATCACACGACAGCGCATCTTCTTGCTGAAACCCGGTTCATGTTTGAACGAGCTCAGATGAGCTGCTGCCAAACTGCACATTGCATCGCGTGTTATCTAGTGTCATGCGACACATCTGGATCAGTTCTGCCAACACCTTGCGATTGATTAAACCAACACCTCTCCTACTACATACTCAAAAGTATTATAATTGTAGCACAAGAGGGAACGCCGGTCCGATTGGTACATAAAACACTACAACTGCTTAACAAAAATTCATTCCCTTCGAGATGTTAAAGCCCAACACACATCAATTATCCAAATACCTTATCCATTCCACTCAAACACCTTTTGGGATATATTTATTTATTAAATGTTTAAATGTTTCTCTATCATCGAACCAATTTACTTAATGGCTTATCACACCAAATTTTTGAAATTAAATAAATGGCAAATGCAAGATTGTTTGCCAAAGCCAAAGATTGTTTTGCGTTCAGAGGTATCAATCAAGCGGAATGGATCATTAAAATTTCATCGAGAGCAAATCAATTAAAGAGCTATCGCTCAATACCTACCCTCAGCATCGGTACCTACTGTATAGATACTATCTGATTTATAATAGCAAAGATAAAGGTGGTTAATTGGAGAACAAAAGAGTATTACTCACTCCTTAGGGCAATAAATTTCCCCGGAGACTATAAATTTCTTCCCAGAAGTTTGTTTTTTTTTTTTTTTATTTCACACTCCATTGGTGGTGCGTGTAACCATTAATCCCTTTCTTCGGTCGATAGTAATAATTCCTCGATACTTAAGTATCGATACCATTATTATACATATCTAACCTAAGAGAAATTAATAGCAAAAGGTGTTCCTATCGTTTCACAACTCACCATCTTTCTTGTAAAAAATTACTTCCAATTTAAGTTCCATTTTGTTGCTCAGACTTTTCTCAATTTGCAATTTATGCTCTTCCTTTGTTTCGGGCCCGTATAAGAAATGACACGAACATCCTGTAAGGAAAGATAAATAAATTTATTTATTTGTCTAAGTCACACAAAATCAACGATAATAAAAAGGTTAACGGAAAGAATAAATACAGAGAGAGATTGATAAATACCCTTTTGCATTATTTGGGCCCGAGAGTATCCTGTTAACTCCACGAAGCCATCCGAACAATAAACGATTGGATTGCCGTTTGCTTGAGCATTTCCCAGTACAAAGTTTGAATCTGAAAGAAAGAAATAAAAAAGATTACAAACGGTTGTCACAGATAAAGATAAACAAATCAATGGATTAGGAGAGCGGTGAATGTTTGGTTCGTCGATTTTGAGATAAACTTTTTTGTTTAAAAAATTACGATGGAAAGTTGCACAGCTTAAATGAATAAAATTAGAACTGAATGGAAGTAACTTTCTAAGCAACATATGATGGAAGGTTACTGATTTTTTATTTTATTTTGTTTACCTAATTTAACAGGAGACACTGCAGCCTTTCGTCCTTTGCGGTCGCAAGCTGCAAGCTGCTTTTCGCTGCCATGGCTTGGACTTTTAGATGGAGACTTGGCCAATGTAGCCTCTTCGACAACAACCACAATTTGGTGCATTTTATTGAATATTCTCCTCCATGCGGCAATGTCAAGCTCTTGCACTTTGTATCAAAATGAATTATCAGTATTTTCTTCCCTTCTAGGAGCTCCTCAGTGCCTTTTCCATTTTTTAACAGCTGCTATGCGCGCTCTCTGTTCATGGACAGATTCAAGAAGTTTAAAAGAGTCTAGCTGACTTCTTGGCAACACAATTACATGCGACGCAGCTGCACCAGGTTCGAATTGGGTTCTCGAATTTGGACTCCCGATCAAAGCCTTCAAGATTACGAGAAACACAAGCAGGACTTTGACAAAAAAAAAATTAGGTTTAATTACTTGACACGGGGCTGAAATTCTCCCAGCAAAGGTTTACATATCTTCACAGATGGTTCGAAAAGGTTTATAGGCTAAGGAGCAGGACTTTTCGAAGATGAGTTCAAACTTTCCTAGCGAAGGCAATGAAATAGCAATTGAACCAATCAACTTCAATATGATAAGCGCAAAATGCAGCAAGGAATGAATTCCGGTACTCAGCGAAATCCGCCATCAATCAGTACTAGGAAGGAAATGATGACAACAGATCGACTGTACAGATACGAATCTTCTTTAGATTACAGCTGGCTGAAATGCATATACTACTTGCCTTCCACCAAGTTAAAGAGAAAATGAGTTCGAAATTGGCAGCTGCAGCTGGAAGTTTGGCTTTATCATCTCCACAAAGCAAGTACATAGAACCTTCTTAAAAAAACAGAGGAACAACCTGTGCGACTTAAAGGTTAGGCAGAAACAACCTTCAAGTTTTATAGCTCTACGATTAGCGTTGTTACTTATGCGTTTCTGCGACAGTCAGGTCAACTAGATCTAGGTTCCTTTACTTTTTCAAGTGACTTTAAGCTACTCAAAGATACTAAAAACTGCTTAAAACTGTTCCACAACTCATAAATTTAGAAAAAGAGAGACGCAACGAGTGAGTCAGTAGGTTCCCCTCAAACTTGGGTTTTTTTTTGTTAATAGCTGTTAGCTATCGATATTAAAATTATATTAAAAGTTATTCAGTTCAAATTTTTGCTTTTTTTAAAAAACCGTCGTTCTCAACAATTGAACATTTCAAAGACATCATTGAGACGAATATTGCATAAAGACCTTGGTATGACGCCATATAAAGTCCAATTGGTTCAGAAGTTGAAGCCAACTGACCATCCAATGCGTTTTCGCTTCGCTAAGTGGGTCTGCGATCGACTTAGAGAAGATGCCGATTTTGCCAAAAAAAATCATCTTTTCAGATGAAGCTCATTTTGATCTTGGCGGGTATGTAAACAAGCAAAATTGTCGCATTTGGGGCACAGAAAACCCGCACGCACACATTGAAAAGCCGATATACCCAAAACGAGTCACTGTTTGGTGCGGGTTTTGGTCCAGAGGCATAATTGGGCCATTTTTCTTCGAAAATCAGCAAGGAGTGGCCGTTACAGTCAATTGTGTTCACAAAAATTGAAGAGGAGGATATTGGCAACTTTTGGTTTCAACAGGACGGCGCTACGTGCCACACAGCCGAAGCTACACTCGATGTTTTGCGCCCTGTTTTTGAAGATCGCATTATCAGCCGCAGAGCTGATGTCGTTTGGCCACCGCGGAGCTGCGATTTGACACCATTGGACTATTATTTGTGGGGTGCCGTAAAAGATAAGTTTTACGCCGACATGCCAGAGACAATTGACACTTTTAAGGACAATATTCGTGAAGCCATTGGTGAAATACAGCTGCACACAATCGATAATGTGCTTAAAAGCTTAAAAATTGGACCGATCGTGTAGGCTACTGCATGGCCAGCCGAGGCAGCCATTTGAATGAAATTATTTTCCATTATTAACCGGAAGGATTGTACTTTCAAATAAATTTCAAAGAAATTTGAGAAAATATTCAGTAGTTTTTTTTTAGAGCATTTTAGTTATTTGGCGGACCCTTTACTTAACTAACAATATTTACAAGTATAATAAATATAATCAGGGTGGGGAGCACTTGTTGCTTACTCACCGAGTGGTCACCATCCCAATTGCATTATATCGCCAACACAGAAACATGCGTGACCTTAAGTTGACCAATGCCGAAAAGCATCAATCATCTCTCAGAAACAGCACACCAAGTTGACGAACTGGTTTCTCCCAGAAACACCCTGGCTAATCTAAATAACTTAAAAACCTAAATTAAAACTAAGAGGAGCTACCTTAAGGCAACACACCGACCTGGAAGGACATGTCATCAACTTCCCGTACTTCCGCAAGCCACCAAAATTCGGCAAATTGAGTGTCCGTATCTATACGATCCCTCCCTCCTATCGCGGTACTAAACCGAAGGAGCTCGGGAGCATTAGCGACGACCCCGTCATGGACAAGCCGCTTGACAGTCACTCTGCTGTAGCGGTGGTACATTACCGGGATACCATCCCTCGTCTGTACTAGCCCTTCAGCTACTTTAAAGAATTCAAGTAGGGATCAGTTAGAGGAACCGAACTGGGTTGTTGTGTGTAAATTATATTGAACCATCAAATTAGGGTTCTATAACGCATGAGGTGATCGAGTGTAATACTGTAGATTTAAATTGTGGAATCAGAATTTCGATCGAATCTACGCAATCCGAAAATGTAATGTGCAATGTTATAAAGGGCCACATTTCGCTTTTTCCTGCTGACTGCATCACATCTACAAAAAACTTCGCATCCGTAAGTTAGTATCGGTATAATAAGTGTTTTGGGCAACAGCAAACGTTTTTTTAGTGGAGTATAATACTGCGAGGACCATGGAGTGCGGAGCACACCGTAAGTTCCAAGACAGCGTACTACTGAACAACATACCAACATTTCTTGCAGTACAAATTGGAAAAGTATTCTAGGTCCAAACTATTCTTACTAATAACGATGCATTTGGACTTCAGAGGATTTAAAAGAATTTGTAAGAAAAAAAGAAGAGTTCCTAAAATCGAACCCTGGGGGACACCTCTAACGGTGGGGAGGAAATTAAATTCCTAGAAATTGAATTACCAAGAGAAACTGTTTGTTGTCGACCACAAAGATACGATGGCAACAAACGTACCGCAGAGGATGACAACCCGTATAAAGTCGAAGGATTATGACATAAGTTAATCGAACGCTTTGGAAAAATCATAAAAAATCAAGAAGAACAAGGCACGTGACATGGTCCTCATCCAAAGCAAATCGGATGTCTATAACGATGTTTATTATGGCGCGGTAGTGCAACTATGCTTTTGGCAGAAACCAGACTGTTTGGTTTAAGTTGTTTTTGCACAATCCTCTCAAATACTTTAGACACAAAAGGAAGTACAGCTATGGGTCTATATTCATTCCAATTACGATTTTTCGGAATTGGGACAATTTTGGCTAACGTCCATTGGGTTGGAAATGAACTTGTCATTTGGATTGCATTAAAAATGCGTGGATATAAGGCAGACTAATAGGCAGGATTGATTTAATGAGTAGAGGATAAATTTCGTCAATGCCAGCTGCATTAGACTTAACACATAAAAAACTCCCGACAATGTCAGTACTATCAACGCAAGTGAACTCGAAAAACGCATCTGACAAAAATATATTAACTGAAAATTGTAAAGAGACCAATTTTCTCATCAAAAATTTGGTTTTTCTTCCCAAGACCCATTTCACTCCAGCTCTTCCATAATTTACGCCCTTTTACAGCAAGACCTAGCTTGATGTTATAAGACCAAATTTTCGCAATTCTTATTTTGCAAACCACTACATTACGCAACCTGCGGTATATTTGCCGGTGAGTGTTAAGTCTCAAACGCTTCCATTGGTTGTAGGCCTGATCCCGCAGTAATAAAAGCCTACGAATTTCATTTGAAAACCAGGAAGGTTCACCCTCCCTAGTCCTTAGTTATACATTACTATTAAATAGTTTGAAAATTTTGTTATTAATGAACTGAATTTCGTCATTCGGGGAGGGTTAAAAGCAAACACGCTTCCCTGGAAAAATGTGGAAACCCGGTCTAAGTTTATAATACTAAGTTAATAAGTACGGGGAAAGATCAGAGTAATCTTCCAAATCCCTAAAGATGCAAGCCTCGCGGCCTGCAAATCGTATGTTAGTTTAGATTAGGTCAATCGACGAGGAAGATCAGTCTCCTCCTTGCTACACTGAGATTATTGTGGATCCATTGTAGGATATACACCGATTTTGTGGCCTCCATTGCGGTTCCTTCTCTCCGCTATGGCAACTTAATCCTATCAAGTCAGCCTAGTTTTTTAAATAAACCTTTAAAGATTAGTATGACATCTGACAATTCTTCTTCCCTCCTTTATTTGAGTATCAGCACTGGGCCGTCTCCTTTCAATGACTGACTTTCCAAAAAGTCAAGAGCGCTTTGGACCTACGAGTAAGGGGGAACGACATCTCCGTTCTCTACCTACCCCCTGTATTCAGAAAATTTTATTGAAACTAGAGATCCCTAGGTATCTGCTCAGCTCAGAAAGTGACCTTAGCTCGACTGGTACCAGAGTTTCCTTGTTGTGATCTACTCAAGACGAGAGACAGCGGCATCTCACCCTTGGTCCACCCAAACCTTCGCCACCCCTCCAAACCATAAGAAAACGATTACCTACAACTTAATATAGGGTCCGCAAAATAACTTTTTTTTTTAAACAGGGCGCAAAACATCGAGTATAGCTTCGGCTGTGTGGCACGTAGCGCCGTCCTGTTGAACCAAATGTTGCCAATATCCTCCTTTTCAATATTTGTGAACAAAAATTCGTTCAACATGGCCCGATAACGATCGCCATTGACTGTAACGGCCACTCCTTGTTGTTGTTCGTTGTTCGTTGTTCAAGCGTATACACAACCATATTCGTTCAGCGGTATAGCGGTATATTATCTGTCAAATCAGACATGAGCTAAGTGTTTCCATTCCATTTCCATTCGCGAAATAAGCACTAGTTGAAATGTTCGATGGCGGACCCTTTACAAAAGGTTTCTTATACTTTTTCGTAACATGAGCGTTTTCTGGTAGAATTTGAGAGAATTTATCCCCACTCCTCGAAATTTAGGATACATTTTTAAAATGTTTGTTTCGTCTGTTCTTTGTTCACCCCTGGTATTTCCTCAATAGCAGATATACCTAAATATATTGAACCCAAACAAACGGTGAAATGAAAGTTAAAAAAACTGTTTTTTCCCCACTTAAATCTACAAAAATTGTTAGTTGTCACAGCACACTAAACAGGAATGGTTGCTCATTTCTCACGCATCTCCATGTGACGTGTGTGAATGATGTGACATAAGGTCAAGGATGATGGAAAAAGGACTGCGTGCGTAGGTATATATATATTGACAATGATTTGGGATGAATTCTAAAAAAAAAAGTATAAAAAAAAATGGTGTGAAATAAAACAACCTAACACGTATCGATGTTCGTTCATCATTAGACCTTATTGTTAACACATCAGTCTAAATAAGCTTATGAGATCAAAATTGTGCTGGCAAGTGAATCAGCTCTAAATCGGTCTAGGGAGTTTTTTTATAATGGGATTAAAAATTGTTGGTACACTCTTGTTGGTATTCCTATTCGTATCTATCCTTGCAGGCTTAAATGTTACATGGTTGGGTGGTACCTTCATAGATGAATGTGAAGAGAGTAGAAGGTGAGAAATATTTTTAAATCAACCCCAAATAAATACAGTTTTGACGAATTTGTTTGATTTTTTTTCCCGTTGATTTGTAAATCTTGTAAGTTAAATTTGAAATGAGGGGTTTAGCGAGATATACGTACAAATGTTCGACCAAGTGGAAGAATTTTAAAATGCACAGCTTGTTTTTATCAAATACCCTTTCAATTAAAAAATTAAGTGACAAAATGAAGGAAAAATCTGCTGAACCTAACCTACGATTGTAAGTCATCTTTTTCTGACTGTCAGCCTTATTTATAAACATATTTCAAGGTCAACGTAACTTTACGCAATTATTAAACTACCCTAACGCAGTACAACATCGATGCGTAACCTAAACAACAAAATGTGCTTTTAGAGGCTGCGTAAGGTATGTGTAAAATTTGTAAAAGTTGTAAAAAGGTATAAAAAGATATAAAAATGACATTTGTTTTCGTGGCTTTTGTGAAGGATATCGATTCAATTAACTTTTTTAGCCAACAAAATAACCCAAGACAATGCAAATCGTATAATTGATCATATAACGGGTGATCCAAGCAGAGATACTTTTTTCAATAGCCTTTTTTGACAGATCACGTGTGTGCATGTGTCGTGTCATGCTGTCATGTTATTTTTGTTTAGTATTGTTTGGCATTTCATAGTGGAAAGACTTACGCGTGAACAACGTTTACAAATTGTTCAACTTTATTATGAAAATTCACGTTCTGTGAGGAATGTGTTTCGTGCACTTCGCTCAACTTATGGTCAACATAATCGGCCTACTGAGCGTACTATTCGCAACACCATCACCCATTTTGAGACCCAGCATTCATTATTGAAGAAAATATAGCGGCCGTAGCTGAGAGTGTACACGAAGACCGTAGAGAGTCGATTCGGCGCCGTTCGCAGCAACTCGGACTGACGTATGGAACGACTTGGCGCATTTTACGTCAAGAAGCGTACAAAATACAGCTTGTGCAACAACTGAAGCCGCTCGACCTTCCCAAGCGACATCGCTTCGCTCTATGGGCTCTTGAAAAGTTCCAAGAAGAGCCGACGTTTTCGAGGCAAATTTTGTTTAGCGATGAGGCCCATTTCTGGCTCAATGGGTATGTAAACAAACAAAATTGCCGCATTTGGGACGAAGAGCAACCTGAAGAGATTGAAGAACTGCCACTTCATCCAGAAAAAACAACGGTTTGGTGTGGTTTGTGGGCCGGTGGAATCATCGGTCCATATTTCTTTAAATATGATAACCGACTATTTGATGCCTGAAATTGAAGCTCGTGATCTCGGCGACATTTGGTTTCAGCAAGACGGCGCCACTTCCCACACATCGCATCAATCAATGGACTTATTGAGAGAACATTTCGGTGAGCACATAATTTTACGTTTTGGGCCGGTCGATTGGCCACCAAGATCGTGTGATATCACACCGTTAGACTTTTTCCTGTGGGGATATGTAAAGTCAAAAGCTTATGCCGACAAACCCGCTTCGATTCAGGCCTTGGAGGAAAACATCACGCGTGTCATTCGCCAGTTACCAGTCGAAATGCTCGAACGAGTGATCGAAAATTGGACTCAACGGATGGACCATCTGCGACGTAGCAACGGCCAACATTTGATAGACATAATCTTCAAAAAATAAATGCCAAAGAATGTTCTTTCAAATGATAATAAACATTCTCCATTAAATTTAAATTTTCTGTGTTTTTTTTTTCTTTAAAAAAGTAGGGAACCTCGAAATGGATCACCCTTTAGCATTATCGAACAGATCAACTCCACCCATGTTGTATTCACGCACTGCATTTGGCATTGGAAGATTGATGTGTTTTCTGCTCTTACGGCCAAACCGTTTTGCTTTTTGGATTGGTTGGTCAATTAAGTCGGATGCCAAAACCTTATTATACATTTTTTTTAAGTTTCTAAGCTCAACGCAAAAGTAAAAATGTAAAAAACTCATTCTTGCTGGTTTTTTTTCAATATATTTAAAAATAGGTTTATTGTTTTCCTCGAAATTAAAATACTCAATCCAATACCGCACATACAATATAAAGGGTGATTTTTTAGCTGGTTTGGTTTTGGCAACACTGGTTTTGACAGCTGACGTGTGTTCAGTACCTTGTGTCACTGTCAAACAGCTTCAGTTTGGTTTGCAATTTAACCATGGATCGTCTTACAAATGAACAACGCTTGCAAATTATTGAATTTTACTATCAAAATTCGTGCTCGGTTCGAAATGTTCATCGCGCGCTGCTTCCATTTTATGATCGGCATTCTCGACCTTCTGAGCAGTCTATTCGGAAGATTGTGACCAAATTTCGCACCAAATTTACTTTGTTGGACATTAAACCACCAACACGTTTACGTACTGTGCGTATTGAAGAAAATATTGCGGCCGTATCAGCTAGTGTGACAGAAGACCGCGAAATGTCGATTCGGCGCCGTTCCCAGCAGTTAGGCCTTTGTTACAGCACTACGTGGAAAATTTTGCGGAAGGATTTGGGCGTAAAGCCTTTTAAGATACAGCTGGTGCAAGAACTAAAGCCAGCCGACCTACCACAACGCCGAATTTTTGGTGAATGGACTCTTGGAAAGCTGGCCGAGGATCCGCTTTTTTATCGAAAAATTGTGTTCAGCGATGAGGCTCATTTTTGGTTGAATGGGTACGTAAATAAGCAAAATTGCCGCATTTGGAGTGAAGATCAGCCAGAAGCATTGCAATAGCTACCAATGCATCCCGAAAAAGCCACTGTTTGGTGCGGTTTATGGGCCGGCGGCATTATTGGGCCATATTTCTTCAAAGATGATGCGAATCGCAGCGTTACTGTCAATGGTGAACGCTACCGAGCGATGATAACAAACTTTTTTTTGCCCGAAATGGAAGTTCTTGACTTGCATGATATGTGGTTTCAACAAGACGGTGCCACATGCCACACAGCACGCGAAACAATGGCGCAATTGCGAGGCGAGTTTGGTGAACAGTTAATTTCACGTTTCGGGCCGGTCAATTGGCCGCCTAGATCGTGCGATTTGACACCATTAGATTATTTTTTGTGGGGGTATGCCAAGGCTAATGTGTATAGGGACAAGCCCGCTTCGATTGACGCACTGGAAGCCAACATCCATGCATTCATTCGTGAGATACCGGCCGATATGTGTGAAAGAGTATGCCAAAATTGGACTCAGCGGATGGGCTACCTGAGACGCAGCCGCGGTCAACATTTGCATGAAATTATCTTTAAACATTAAATTGCAAGGTTCAAACTATCGATTCAAATAAATATTTCATTCATTTTTTCGAATTTTTTGTGTTTTTTTTTTAAAAAAAGTTCTAAACCTCTGAAAAAATCACCCTTTACATTAGAATGTACTTCAGGAACCAATCAAAAGCCAAATTCGAAATATACTTACTCTTGGGGTAAAGCATTGAACATAAATGTTTAACATCGAATTTGATTCTGGGAAGCCTCCCTAAATAATCCAACTTATTAACCATTGAGCCGCTACTCTCCCATGTGTATCACTTAATACAGGGTAGCTATTAAACTGTACGGATAGACATGTACGCGGGAGCGACGACATAAGTCAGATGTCCCGCAAGGGTCACCGATGAATTCCCAATTAAAGTCTGTGTTCACCAGGGAAGTGCCTTAAGTCATTTGCTCTTTATTACGGTCCTAGATTATCTGCTTGAGGGAAAAGTGACTGACCCTAAAGTGCATCAGTTATTCTTTGCTGACGACGGAGCCATCATAAGTAATGATCACACGTCTCTGCAACGAGCACTTGATGTTTGGATAGATGCTTTAGAAGGAAATGGGTTAAAGCTAAAAAAAGACAGATTATCTGTACTGCCCATTCTCTGACCGAAGTCAACCCATTCCGGACATTTATTTGAATGATTTTCTCAAGTGTGAAAAGTTTAAATATCTGGGATCAGTGATCAACAGCGGAGCACCCGGTGATTACGACATCAATCATCGTGTAATGAAGTGGCAGGAAAACTCTGTCATCTTATGTGACCGAAAAATGTCCCCTAAGCTGAAGGGAAGGCTCTAAACAGCAGTTGTGCGTCCGGCGCTCACATATGGTTCACAATGCTGGACAATGTACAAAAAGTATGAGGGGAAATTGACAGCAGCTGAGATGAAGATGCTTCGCATGACAACGGGAGTAACAAGGCTTGATCGAATTAGAAGTTCCAGAATCCGAGGAAGCCTTCACGTCAAAGAACCCATCTCGAAAAAATTGGAGCACGACCGACTCAGTTGGAATTGTCATGTTCAAAGGAGAGATCCTACGAAGCCCGTCAAATCTTATGCTACCAAACGTAATAAATTGTTTTCTCCCTTAGCAATCGGATTTTTAAAATTTTCTCCTTCAATCAGGCCCTACTTTAACGTTTTAAAATTTTTTTATAAATTTCGTTCAAATCCTTACCTGAAGAACATCGTAAGAGCGTTAGAGAGCATGCCGCCATTCATTTAAGGGCTCCCACCCTACGTCTTCAGCAGTAGATCTATTTCGTTTTGGCCTAAACGGAAATCTACTGCGCAGCAAAACAAATCTACTCCTCCTTTTAGAATTTTTAAAAACGACAAATTTCTTCAAAACTTGGCGAGTGCTCCATCCACAGTTGGCTTTGAAAAACATCAGGACAATAATCAAAATGCAATAATTGGTTCGAATACAGCGGAAGGAAAAGATTTTGGTATCTTCTCAGAAGATCCAAAACTGAGAGTGTCTATACGACTACCAGAATCAAGTAGTGTCTTCCAAGTAGTGTTATCCTTAAAGCGGCTGAACTGTTGCAGATGAGATTGGTATCCGGAAGAGATATCGCCGTGTACATCGATAGCCAGGCCACACGCAAGGCAACAGAATCAACCAAAATGAATTGTGATTCACTCTGAAGCTGTCGAACCGTTCTTAAAGCATTATGTAGTCAGAACCGAGTGAGACTGTGCTGGACCCTTCGGTGTTGAGGAAAATGAGCAGCCGGATGAGCGGGTTACGGTTATGAGGGCTACTTTTTGACATGATAAGGAAAAAAAGTGATAGGCCTGCCAATCAATGCGGAGATCTACAGGCTGCTGAGGCCATAATACACGTATGAACTTAGTTAATGCGAGGCATTTTTGAGATATACTTTTTTTTTAAACCTTAGAGAAAATAGTTGACATTGACTTCAAAGGCCTTCTAGATAATGCAAAGAATTAAGCTGCTTTACCAGGGAAACTGTTTAGGTTTTTCTTTAAACAATTGAAAGAAAATTTCCCTTCCTAAGATTTTCTAATTTTGTAACTTGATCCAAGCAATAGTGCACATTTTCACATTCTGTTTGAGCTCCACTTTACTAAGTGGATGGATGTTACGGCCCTGCCTCCACACCTTTGTTAACATCTTGTCTGGTAAAACCTTAAACATATTTTTTTCACCAAAGGTGTTCTTCTTCGATGATCCCCTTTCAAGAAACCTCATCAGTTCCCACTAATTATATGGCGCTGCTCTTATTAGTTACGGTTAACTCAATTATCACTATTATAGGAAGTGTCGCAAAATTTACTTTTCTCATAAAATTTATCACAATTCTTGGTATTTTGCTGGGTTGCAGTCATTATTATTGTCACATTTCCTCATTAATACGAAACAAATTTCGACTTTGTTTATAAACCCTCGACTGTTACACCAAAACCCATTTGGGCCGGCGCGGCGATGTGTTCAGCTAATTCTGACCGCAATCACGACATTATTATTATTATTTATTATTATTTTATTTATCATGATTCTTGACTTAACAAACTTTGTATTTACCTAATCTACCATAACAATATTAAGTACAAGAATAGGTAGTGACATTTGTATTTGTGTATTAACAAATAGTGATAATGTCACTTCAGAAAAAATAGCTTGGAAGTGTGGGGTGAATTGATTAATTAATTTTAAAAGAAAAACATTTTATGAATTTATACATATTTTTACAGAAAATTAACAATAAAAAAGAAAGAAAACGTAAATTTAAAAGAACATTAATTTGTAACGTACATGTTTAGACAACATAGGGCAGCAAAACTTTAATTTCCTCGTGATCAAAATCAAGAAGCCATATCTTTACGTATTTTAGGAATAGGGACAATGATATTTATAGGAAGTTGATTAAATAGTTTGCACGACACGATGGAGTAAAAGTTTTTGAATAGAGTAGTACGGAAAGGAGGAATAATGACAGCATTAGTTGAATTGCTTCGCAAATTGCGATTGTTTGAAATAGGCCTCTGTAAATAGCCACCTCTCATAAAAAAAATGTTTTAGTGGCAGAATTTTCAATGCTCTGAACAAAACTATAGAAGGAGCTAAACGATTTACCCCACATACTTTTCTTATAGCACATTTTTGCAAAACAATCAATGGTTCAATCTTCGTTTGGTAAGCTTTAATTAGCCACCCCAGCAACTTATTCCGTATTGTAGTTTTGATTGAAACATTCCATAATATACTGTTTTCAAAGTATTTTTGTCACAGAATTGTCTAAGGCGATAAAAGCTTCGTACTGAAGATCGTAAATATTGTTTCAGAATCGAAATATGTTTGGACCAACTCATATTTTGTTCAAAAGTGATGCCTAAATATTTAAACTGATTAGTTGTTTCAATTTTAAAACAGCATGTGTTACAAGATGCCTGCTCAAACAACATTGTCCTTGTGGCTTCTTCAGTACAGACACAATTTGACGCATTTGACCATTCGCAATTGTTTGCATGAAAGAAAATTTCGAAGCTTAGGGACTCTTGCACATTAAGACTGAAGTGAAATAATTTCGTTTTATTGCAACTGACATCTAGTTTGTGTTCCGAAAACCACAATCCCAGGAGGTGAACATCATGGTTTATGTCCGCGCTTAAGTTAAGAGGACTATCCGAGCGCTATGCAATGCCCAGATCATCTGCAAAAGCTGTAACATTCCCTTTAAACGGTTGACTAAATAATGAGTTGATGTAAATAAGAAACAGTATTGGTCTGGTCATAGTTTTTGGTTTGCTAACAAAGTTACCTATTACAACTTTTTGAGTTCTATCCTTTAGGTAGGACTCAAACCAGTTGTGCATAAATCCACGAAATCCTGCATAGTGCAGTTTGTTAAGTAGAACTCTGTGGTTGACCATGTCAAAAGCTTTGGTAATGTCTACAAAAAGCCCGGCGCAACATTTTTTATCATCCAGAGCTTTATAAATAAAGGAGCAGAATTCCAAGAGGGCCTTCCCTAAAACCGAACTGAGCAGGACTTAGGAAATTAACTTTTGCCAGGTATCTCAAAACTCTATTCTTAATGGCTTTTCCAAAGACTTTAGAGACTGATGACAATAAAGAAATTGGCCTGTAATTGTTTTTGTCACTCTTACTACCTGTTTTGTAAAGAGGGATCACATTAGCACATTTTAATTTGTCTGGCAAGACGCCAATATGTTTACAACATTAAGTGCTATGCTCTTGAGGGTAGGGTTGGAAATTCCATCACAACCACAAGATCTTGAGCTGTTAAGGGAACAGATAATTTTATACAATTCTAAGCCTGTTATTTCTTCATAAAAGAAGCTATTATTTATAGCAAAGTCGTTGACTAAATGAGACCTAACGCAGCCATTACAATATGTAGGAGATCCACTTGAAAAAGACATCAGACCAACCGAAGAAAAGTAATCATTTAATATGTTTGATACTGTTGTAGGGTCATCAATAATAACACCATCATTACATAGACATATAGCTTTGGAGATATTGGGAGAGTTGCTATCAATGATACTATTTATAGCCTTCCATTCCTTTCTTGGATTACCAAGTGCGTTACGGACTTTAGAGTAGAAGTATCTATTTCGAGCTGTCCTTATATCGTTGTTTACTTCCTTACTCAATATTCTGAAACGATTTTTCAGCGCTGTATTAAGAGGATGTTTGGAGCACTTTTTTCTTAATTTATTTTTAAGCTTAATTTTTTTTAACACAGAATAAGTAATCCAAGGCTTTAACCTTTTTTCAGACTTTTTACGGACGATAGTATATGTAAATAGATCATAAGCCTTAGAAGCATTAACTTCCTCATTTCCTCCCAGGTTTCGGAACGTAGTTCAATATTAAGCAAGTCGAAGTTTACTTTCGTTACCGTAGATGACAAAGTATGCTTCGCGGGTTTTTTAGTATAGGGTGATTTTTTAAGAGGTTTAGAACTTTTTTTAAAAAAAAAACACAAAAAATTCGAAAAAATGAATGAAATATTTATTTGAATCGATAGTTTGAACCTTGCAATTTAATGTTTAAAGATAATTTCATGCAAATGTTGACCGCGGCTGCGTCTCAGGTAGCCCATCCGCTGAGTCCAATTTTGGCATACTCTTTCACACATATCGGCCGGTATCTCACGAATGAATGCATGGATGTTGGCTTCCAGTGCGTCAATCGAAGCGGGCTTGTCCCTATACACATTAGCCTTGGCATACCCCCACAAAAAATAATCTAATGGTGTCAAATCGCACGATCTAGGCGGCCAATTGACCGGCCCGAAACGTGAAATTAACTGTTCACCAAACTCGCCTCGCAATTGCGCCATTGTTTCGCGTGCTGTGTGGCATGTGGCACCGTCTTGTTGAAACCACATATCATGCAAGTCAAGAACTTCCATTTCGGGCAAAAAAAAGTTTGTTATCATCGCTCGGTAGCGTTCACCATTGACAGTAACGCTGCGATTCGCATCATCTTTGAAGAAATATGGCCCAATAATGCCGCCGGCCCATAAACCGCACCAAACAGTGGCTTTTTCGGGATGCATTCGTAGCTGTTGCAATGCTTCTGGCTGATCTTCACTCCAAATGCGGCAATTTTGCTTATTTACGTACCCATTCAACCAAAAATGAGCCTCATCGCTGAACACAATTTTTCGATAAAAAAGCGGATCCTCGGCCAGCTTTCCAAGAGCCCATTCACCAAAAATTCGGCGTTGTGGTAGGTCGGCTGGCTTTAGTTCTTGCACCAGCTGTATCTTAAAAGGCTTTACGCCCAAATCCTTCCGCAAAATTTTCCACGTAGTGCTGTAACAAAGGCCTAACTGCTGGGAACGGCGCAGAATCGACATTTCGCGGTCTTCTGTCACACTAGCTGATACGGCCGCAATATTTTCTTCAATACGCACAGTACGTAAACGTGTTGGTGGTTTAATGTCCAACAAAGTAAATTTGGTGCGAAATTTGGTCACAATCTTCCGAATAGACTGCTCAGAAGGTCGAGAATGCCGATCATAAAATGGAAGCAGCGCGCGATGAACATTTCGAACCGAGCACGAATTTTGATAGTAAAATTCAATAATTTGCAAGCGTTGTTCATTTGTAAGACGATCCATGGTTAAATTGCAAACCAAACTGAAGCTGTTTGACAGTGACACAAGGTACTAAACACACGTCAGCTGTCAAAAACAGTGTTGCCAAAACCAAACCAGCTAAAAAATCACCCTTTATTTAACGTACTGAAGAGAATACCAGTCATACAGTGATCAGTAATGCGGAGATCAAAATTAATACCAGCACATTCGTTTACGGATATTTTTTTAAAACGTCCAAATACATGGTCAAGACACGTGCCTGAAATTGGTCTAGTAATTTCGTTTATAAAAGGTGATAGACCATGCTCAGCCATTGTAGCAAGATAAATTTCCGTTAAAGTACTGGGAGTTAAAATGTCTATATTAAAATCACCCAGGAAAATAAGATTATCTACTTTTTCGTTTCTTAAGAGCACTGAAAATTCATTCAAAAACACTTGAATATCATAGAGGTGTAATCTGTATACACAAACAAATTTAAAAACATCATCACATAACTTGCAAGACAATTCAATTACATCCGCGCTCAACAAATTAAGACAATTTACTTTATAGCTACCAGAATCCAGGTAATCACTTACAAAAACTCCTACTCCACCTGCAGCATACTTTTCATTAGGGTTAATATACAAATTATAACCCGGAATATGATAATCCTCTTTTTCGCAATCAAAAATCAAATGGGGTAAGAATACAAGCGCTTCTAGATTGCACACTAACAAATCAAAATTTTGCCGCAAACTACGAATGTTCTGATGCACAACAAAAAAAGAGTTGCAATTATTTGAATTGCAAAAAAATTGGTTATCATTAATGTTTACAATTGTATTAGGGGTTGGGTTGTTGCTAAAAAGATAATCATTGATATTCAAAAAAGACATACTTAATTATATTTAGGTGAAATAAAAGACAATTAGTCTTTCAGAGCTGAAGGATCAAGAAACGATCTAATAGCAACAACCCTACCCTTTTCAGCTTTTCTCATTAGAATCCGCGAATGCGAATTTTTAAACCACAAATATTTGTAGTTTCTTTCAGCTTTAACTTTTTTAGCTTCCATAAATAAAGCTCTAGTATAACTTGTGAAGCAATCATTTATGAAAACATTATTCTTCGTACCCTCAACAAATAAAGACGAATTTAGTTTCTTCATTGCAGTTTTCTTCGCTTTCATTACTCGTTCTTTTGCTGCCAATCCAGAGAATTCAACACAAATTTTATCACTTTGCTGGTTGTTGTTGTTGTTGGTTTTCTTCCATAAGCGTTTGACGTAGCATTTCTGGATATCTGAAGATGACAGAGAGATATCCAACGCCTTGTTGAAAATTGTTTGAACGCATTCTTTTGCATTCGTATTGCTGACTCCAGGCACACCAGTGATCTCGATGACATTCTCAACGCTCTTCTGCTCTCTCCAATTCAGTTTGCTCTCCAGCGATGCAACTTTCGAATTAAGCTTCTCGTTCTCCCCTTTCAGCTGACTAATTGTGCTGAGAAAGTCACAGTTGATTTTCTTTAAACATATGATTTCTTCGTAAAGCATTTGCATTGTAACTGTGCCATCGCCGGACTGTTGTGGTAGATCATATGCTGTTGCTTGCCCTTCAACTGTCGTCTCAGTGGTGCTCTGTAGCCTAGCGACTGTTTGCTGATTCCGCTTTGGCTTCTGTTTCGCTACTACTACTGTTGCTGTCGATGGTGATGGTGACGATACGCTTTGTTGCTGTAGGGATTTACGACGAAGAGCCGTGCATTTGTCGCAACGATATGGAACACTGTGAGTGTTCATGTACTCTATATCCGACGGAGTTAGTTTCGCACACAAACAATGGAAATAGATATTGCAGTCGATGCAAGTGATTTTGGTTTCACATCCGCGATCTATTTTTTTATTGCAAATTTGACACTGCATTTTGATAAAGTTTTTATGCAAGAACCAAACGTAAATAATCAAAAAGTTTACACCCCACGAAACTTAGAGAAAAAACACGTCCGCTCTCTTCAAGAGTTCAAGTAAGACATGTTGGAAAAGTTAGTAATCAATAAAAAATAAATTTCCACATATAAAATAGAGTAAAACGTATCAATATGCCAATCAGAAAGGCAAGTCCACAGAAGGAGCACTTTTGAATCAAACGGAACTGCAAAAGTTTAGCTGCAAAGAGGATGCACTGTGCGCCTTTCAGGACATAGATGGTGCTTTTGATAATACAAACGCTTTAAATTACACAGACGTATAGACCAACCTACGGTTGGTATCGGTAACAACCGCCAAAGGCTGCCCATAGGTAGGTTGAGTAGGTTGTCAAAAAAATTACCGTAGGAGAAGTGCCCTCACCCCTACAACATTCTCCTAGACCTTAGTAATTTAGGCTTCCACGTAGTTGGATACGCCGATGGCCTGGCCATCTCAATTAGGGGCCATGAAGCAAACAATTTCACTACACGTATCTAAAACGCTCTTAAGATAGTCCTTAATTAGTGCAACAAGTAGGGACTCTCTATCAACCCAAACAAGGCTATCATAGAGAACAAAAAGAACTCACACCTAAAAAACAAGATTAAAAAAGCATTGAACGCTTTCTGGGTCTGCCGCCGCACGTATGGAAGACCCGGGGGTATCTCTCCAAAGATCACTAACTGGATCTATACAGCAATGGTCAGGCCCATTAAAACATATCATCGGCTTAGAGTGTAAGCCTGCTAACTCCTTAAATGACAATTTGACTGATAAAGGAAAAAACTACACCAAAACACTTTATGCCACTTTGTAATAAGATTAAAAATATGATTAATTTTTTCTACCCAATAAAAGAAATTAAATATTCTTCAACCTTTGTACATACATACATTTTTTGTGTGTGCTCTTCCTAGTTTTGATAGGGTAAGTAGCTTAGTTTGAATAGATTTGGACTACTTTTACTTCAAATTCAAATTTGATCTTTACATCAGCCCATGCGTCTTTATTTGACCTTTCTAACGGTGTAATAATCTGAAATATAATAAAAATGGAGTTAGACCGTTTACACTCTAAGCCGACAAAACCACAAAACCACGTGGAACAAAACCACTCAAAAGCCCACGATAATAAAACTAAACAAGGTACAAGGGCTCGCATGCATTGGTATCCCCGGTGCCATGAGGATCTGTCCCACGGCGGCCATAGAAGTGCTTATAGGATTAACAAGTTTGAAACAATCGAAAGACCAAATCGAACTGCTGTCTGAAATCCCCGAACTCGACATGATCTGCGCGGTTACAGATCAAACAACAAAAACCCTATTCTTGGACAAAGGTTTCTCCACTGAAATCACAAATAGAGAAGCATAGGTTAGCAACAACCCACCAAATTGCCAAAACGGATTGTTCAAAAATGGACTCTGGGGTGGGGGCTGGTATCCACGGACAAGACAAAAATATCTCAATACCTATGTGAAAAGGTCCCAGGGTATTTCATGCCCTTATTGACATAAGCACTCAGTACCCGTAACAAATCCAATATCTGGTCGCTGGCTTCGCGGACACGAGGGAATTGAGGGAAATGAAAACGCTGACAAACTGGCTAGAAAAGTCTTGGAGACCTCCTTTACAACAAATCAGCTATTAATCTGAAGCTAAAAAGCTGGAAAAACAAAAAGTGCATCTCATATTGGGAAAGGATCCCAGGTCTTAGAGAGACAAAAGGTGTTACAGATCCCTGCAGAAATGATGCCAAGAAGATTCTTAAATCTACTCAGGCATGATATAAAAAATCTAGTTGGATACCTTTTTGTTTTTTATAATTTGCACCTGCAAAAGGGATTGTTAGCACCCCTTATAATGTTTATAGTAACACAGCACGGGTGTTAAGGAAATGAGGGATTAGAAGAAAGAGGAGATGCCGATGCACATTGATTTTAAATTTTTGTAAATTGTAATGATTAGGAAAACAGAGTGAGGTAGAGCATTCCACATTCGTGTTGTGCGGCATAGGAACGAATCCTCAAATTTCGCAGTTCGTCCGAATACAGGTTTTAGGGTGAACTGATGAGCATACCGAGCATGACGAGTATTGCGGTTGAATATTTGAAGTGGTGGAATGCAACTGGTTATTTCGTTCGAGCACTTTCGATGGAAGGAGCGATAAAACACTGACAGGCATGAGACATTGCGACGATGACTAAGAGAGTCAAGCGATTTCGCAATGACTCGATCGCCAAAAAGTTTTATCGCTCGTTTTTTAATCATGTCCAGTAGGTCGAAATATGTTATTGGTGCACCAGACCAGATATGAGCATTGTACTCAAGTTTGGGCGAATAAACGCCTTGTAGATTCTAGCCAGATCAGAAAGCGTGAAATATTTCTTGCAACGCTTAAGGACATTTCGCAGCGTTCTTGGCGACATCGAATATGTGGTCATTCCAACGAAGTTTGTCGTTAACGCACATACCGAGGATGGAAGGCTTTTCGGTTTCAGCGATGCAAGTGCCATTCATGGATAATGGCGGAGAATTAGGGGTTCGCTTCAATGACAGCAGACAGCATTGTGTTTTCGAAGCATTAAATTCTACTCTATTGGTTTTACCCCACTCAAGAATGCTGTCAAGATCGGATTTTAATGAGCTTAACATACGTTGCCGTTCCAGTTCAACGCCCGAAGATGAGGGGCGTTGCCCAGGAAACGAATATGTAAAGCTGAGGGTGCTGTCATCGGCGAAGGAATGTATAGGATTAGAAGTGACAGACAGGAGGTCATTGATAAAAATGAGGAAGAGAGTCGGCGACAAAACGGAGCCTTGGGGAACACCAGCATTTATTTGGTGAGTTGCAGACTTAAAACCGTCCAAAACAACTTGAGAGCTTGATGCCAAACTTTGTCAAATGCCTTTGAAATATCAAGCGCAACGACCTTGCGGTCTATAGAGCGGTGAAAAGATTGGTTCCACTTTTCGGTTAGATATGTCATCAAATCACCAGTGGACCTGTTGCCGCGAAAACCGTACTGCCGGTCATTAAGAAGTTTTCGGGATTCGAGATATTTCATAAGCTGACGATTTATCAGCGTTTCCATGACCTTGGAATGAAGGTACGTAAGTGCAATTGGTCGGTAGGAGGAGGGATAGGAAGATTCGCCTTTTTTTGGGACGGGCTGGACAAATGCTGTTTTCCATCTTCTCGGAAAGAGCGCTGAAGAATAGGACAGATAGAAAAGCTTACGTATTGGTTTTGCCAGCGCGGAAGAACACCTCTTCATAACGATAGGGGAAATACCATCTGGACCAGCGGATTTATGAATGTTGAGATCTTGAAGTACTCTTGTCATAGTACGGGTGCGAAAGTGGATTTGTCCCATGGAGTGTTCTACGCGCTCGAGTACTGGGGAAGATAAGGCACAATCTGGGAGCATTGAGCTAGCTGCAAAATGAGCAGCAAGCAGAATGGCTTTACCTGTAGAGCTGACAGTAGCATTGTCATGACAAACGACCAACATTTTTTTACTGCTTGTGGGACTTTAGTAGTAATAAAGGGTGATCCATTTCGAGGTTCCCTACTTTTTTAAAGAAAAAAACACAGAAAATTCAAATCTAATGAAGAATGTTTATTATCATTTGAAAGAACATTCTTTGGCATTTAGTTTTTGAAGATTATGTCTATCATGACGGTTACGTTCGCACCGGTATAATTTTTAAAGAAATATGGACCGATGATTCCACCGGCCCACAAACCACACCAAACCGTTGTTTTTTCTGGATGAAGTGGCAGTTCTTCAATCTCTGCAGGTTGCTCTTCGTCCCAAATGCGGCAATTTTGTTTGTTTACATACCCATTGAGCCAGAAATGGGCCTCATCGCTAAACAAAATTTGCCTCGAAAACGTCGGATCTTCTTGGAACTTTTCAAGAGCCCCTAGAGCGAAGCGATGTCGCTTGGGAAGGTCGAGCGGCTTCAGTTGTTGCACAAGCTGTATTTTGTACGCTTTCAATTTAAGATCTTGACGTAAAATGCGCCAAGTCGTTCCATACGTCAGTCCGAGTTGCTGCGAACGGCGCCGAATCGACTCTCTGCGGTCTTCGTGTACACTCTCAGCTACGGCCGCTATATTTTCTTCACAGCGTGCTGGACGTGGTCTATTCGGTCGAATATTATCCAATAATGAATGCTGGGTCTCAAAATGGGTGATGGTGTTGCGAATAGTACGCTCAGTAGGCCGATTATGTTGACCATAAGTTGAGCGAAGTGCACGAAACACATTCCTCACAGAACGTGAATTTTCATAATAAAGTTGAACAATTTGTAAACGTTGTTCACGAGTAAGTCTTTCCATTATGAAATGCCAAACAATACTAAACAAAAATAACATGACAGCATGACACGACTCACACGTGATCTGTCAAAAAAGGCTATTGAAAAAAGTATCTCTACTTGGATCACCCGTTAGTAGTATTTTTTGCCTCAACTTTTGATCGTAGGAAAATTTGACACGATTACAGTCATTTCTAGCTCGTTTAAACTTTTTCGGTTTTCCTCAGATGGGTTCGTCTTGTAAGACCGAAAGCTCACCTCTTTTGCCCTGATAGCCTCTTTGCAGCTCAAGTCACACCATGAGTTCACCTTGAGTTTGATACTCTTTATCCTGTTAGGGAAAATGTCGCTTAATACATTCTTTGGAAAATTATCTCTATATATGTACATATATATAGCTCGCATTGCAAACAAATAAATACTCATCAGAAAAAACACTAATTATGTTTAGGCAATAATATAAAAGGAACTACGAGTACCACCATTTACTACTAATGGAAAGGTCAATACTATTGATATTGACAAGCGTAAGCGCGTGCAACGTTAGAATACCACATTCAGTTGAATATTTTCCCTCTTTTTACAAACGACGTCGCTTCCTTGTCTGGAAGTTTATTTTCATAAAATGAGTATTCACCCGCTGACAGTTGACTTCAGTTATGACATAAAAATTCTGTACAAACTCATACGCAGCGTTGGTTTCGTGCATTTTTCATTCAATTTGGAAGCCAAAAAATTCGAGAAATCCAAATCGCAATACTTCATCTCCAGGATTATCTACGCGGCATTAGTACTTCACAATGCTATCCTTCTAGGCGGCGTAATATTATCGGCGACGTTCTTTCTCTTGGGTGTCGAGCAGCTTTATAAATTTACAAATTTACACATTATGTCGACAAGTTCGTACCAAGCTCAGGAGAAATTATTTTACATAACTTCAGTTAACTGCAAGGCAGTCGGGTCCTTTTGCTTCGCACTAAACTACCTGCAACACGGTCCGCTGCTGCTCGATACATTGAACGAAATGCTTAGCATATTCAAAATAATTGAAAGCAAATCAAACTCAACCCTTTACTACCCGGCGAACTTCAAATGGACCATTGCAATGAAGTACTCCATATTCGGATGTAATTTTGCATTTCAAATTGTACTAAATGTTGGCGTATTGATTATGTTCGTGGCATATGGCTTTGGATTCCTATTTAGTGAACTGCTAATTGATTTCACCAACTGGTGCTACTTGTACCTTCAACTGGTTTTGATATGTTTCTATTTGAAAATAAATGAAATCGTAGTGAAAAGTTTTCACACGGAAACCGGGAAGTGTGCGAAAACAGTTAAACTTCTTATCAGGCTATCTTTTCGAATTCATCTAGTTAAACATAATTTGAACAAGTTCTTTTCGATGTTTTTCTTATGCAAATACATCAGACTAATAGACGATGTAAATCTATTATACGAAGTCATGAAGGGATTCTATATACCCTTGGGGGTTGATCGCCATTGGTATGGTGGAATTTTCATGCTCCCCTTAGCCATTCCGAATATATTTGATATTTATTTGATTGGAAAACTCTCCGAGATGTTAATTGAAGCTGAGTGTGTATTCAAGGATAATGTTCTTCTGGTCAATACGTCCAAGGATTTGATTAGCAATCAAAAAGTCCAGAGAAATGTGAGATTGAAATATTTTCATTGATATTTTAAAGAAAAATTAATTTACAAATTTCAGATTGACAAGCTGCTGATGCAGAATCACATACATGATCTAGGGATATACGCTTTCGATAAGCTTGTGGTGAACAAGCAATTTTGGTTTTTTAATTGCTTTAATGCAGTTATTCCCTACGTGATAGTATTTTTCCAGTATTATTTCTACCAGAAACAATTGTCAAACAATAAGCAATAAAATGAGGGATTACAATTGAATAAAAAACAAAAGCTCTTTACAAATATATTTTGTTCTTATTAATTGTTTAGCAGTTATAGAACAAATATGGTCAACCATCCACGGGCGGCATTGCCGTAGGTACCCACTAACTTGTTTACAATTCCAAACTTCAGAACACCGAAAATGGGAGGAATTGATCTACTCATTTCTTGTCCATAGACTCCAAGCTTAACTGAAGAGGGAATATAGAAGAAACATGGCACTGTATGCTTGTCGCAAAATTTTGGGTAGTAACATACGGCGCGGTTGTATGGTGGAAGGCTACGGAAAAGAAATACCTTCTCTCCCACCTCACTAAGGTCCAAAGGGTATAACAAGTTCTCTAAGGACAACACCCACTGCAGCTTTGGGGATACTGCTTAACCTCACTCCACTAGACATATACTGCAGCAGCAAGGCGGCAAAAACTTCTGTTAGATTAAGAGAGTGTGGACTCTCTGTACATAAACCATCTGCGCATCTTTAGGCACAACAACTACTGATTATTCACCCTCACATATTCGCTTTCAACAGGGGACTCAATACCGGAATACCAGAAGAAAGCGAAAGGGGTGAAAAGTCAGTTGCGTGAGCTGATGAAATCGCCATACACACCAACGGTTCCAAAATGGATGTCGGCACATGCGCAGGCATCTTCTGTGAAATCCCTTAGAATTAACGACGACTGCGTTTTTCATGCGGAAATAGCTGCCATTATCCAGGCTGCCACGGGACTGCAAAGGCACTACTTTGTAGACAAGACCATCACCATAAAGGCCATGCAGTCGGATGTGGTGAATTCAAGACCCGTGAATCAATGTAAGAAGTCGTTAGAAGAGATATCATCTAACAACTCAGTAACCCTGTCCTGGGTAGCTGGGCACGCTGAAATCCCAGGAAACGAAGAAGCGGACAAGCTCGCAAGATAGGGGACAGAGATGAATGCACTCGAAGAAATAGGGACATAGTGCCTTCCTTGTTGACATCTGCCCTGCGCACTATCTGCTGGAGAAGAAGATTGAAGAGATTAGACGATAGCGCATCTCCTTACCGAAACCCGGTGCATGTTTAAAAGAGTTCAAACGAGCTGCTGCCAAACTGCACATTGCACCGCGTGTTATCTAGTGTCACGCGACATCAGTTTTGATGGGATCCCGAATTCGGCCATCGCCCCACAAAGCTCCTGACGATGAATGCTGTCATATGCGGCTTTAAAGTCGAAAAAGCGGTGGTGTGCCTCGACTTGAAATTCTTTGGTCTTTTCCATGAATTGTCTTAGTATGAAAATTTGATCTACTCTCGATCTGTCGGCCCACAAGCCAAACCGGTACGTGCCGATTAGTGTGTTGCAGAAAGATTGGATAGGATCTTATATGCGCCGTTTAGGAAGGATATTCCCTTCTTTCAAGACATAGGATTGCCTTTCGATTAGATGGGGCATAGAAAGGCAATCCTATGTCTTGATAGTCCAAACTAGGTTGATGATTTGGTGCATGCGCCCTACCAGAATTTCAACTCCGTATTTGAAAATCTTTGCAGGTAGGCCATCGGGTAAGTCCACCTTCTCAGTACTGGGTTTCGCTATTGGTTCTTCATTGACTTCCATCGCTCTCTCTCTACATTTTGTCCGTTTAGCAGCTGCTGGAAATGCTGCTTAAATACATCTATTATTCCCTGCGCGTCGGTGACTAGGTTTCCATCGCTGTTATGAAGAGCCTGCGTTCCGGTCTTAAAGCCAGCAGCCAGTTGCTTGGCTTTCTTATAGAACTTCCGGATGTTGTTTCGGTCGCGGAACTCTTCGATCTCCTTGAGCTGGGAGACTGCGTGCTCTCTTTTCTTCGTATGCAGGATCTTCTTCTCCTCCCTTCTCCTGTCTCGGTACTCTTCCCGTGCTGTCCTTGTTTTCCGTTGCAGAGCTCTTATGTGCGCATCTTCTGTCACGTTTTACGCATTCACCATCATACTACGGGCTTTTTCTCTGGGGTGGCTGGTATTCTAGGGTGGTTTCAGCTACCTCCTTGATGATGTCGCGATACTTAGACCAGTGGTTGTTGGTGTCTGTGGTAGGTGAATGCACGGTGGGGAGTTTCTCACTCAGGCGCTCTTTGTAGGCTCTGGCGACTCCAGATGTGCTAAGGCGTCCAACGTCGAATTTCTTCTGTTGGGCAGTTCGCAGCTTCTTCTCGTTGGACAGTCGACCCCTGAATCTAGCTGCAACAAGAAAGAGGTCAGAGTCGACGTTAGCCCCTCGGTAAGTGTGCACGTTCAAGATGTATGGTCGATTTGGTAGGCGGTTCGACCGTCTGGAGAGCGCCAGGTTGCTGTGTGGATCCTAAGCCATAGACATCTAGTCCTACTTATCACTGTATTACAAGCTGCTGCAAAGTCAATGTCCACTTTCTTGTAGTGGCTAAATTCAAAACTGCAACCACCCCCCTTGTCGTATGAAAATTGGACTTTTTTCACGACACCGCTTTTAACAAACAAACTGAAACTTCGATGTTTACCCACCTCGGGGTAAATATTAATTTGCCAAATGCTGCAATATAAGCACCTTTGTTTTCAACATACCAACCCGTTGCCAGTCAATAGAAAAATAAACACTCCAACTTCAATTTGAGTTAATTAAATAAATTTATCATACCAGCAGGACTCACTTTTTTACCCAATTAAAAACTTTATTGAAAACTGCCACATGCAATCAATACACATGAACTTCGTAGAAAATTTCAATTCCAAAAATAATAATCAATCTCCCTCTGCCATCGATGGCAGTGCAATTGTTTGCCCAACTTGATTGAACACTATGTAATGTGTGTGATGCAAGTGCACACTAAGTGAAAGCAAAACCTAATTGGAAACTTTCAACAAAACTACGAACTTTCCAAATGCTAATTAATACCACGTATAGCAAGGTCATGCCAAGACTAAGCGAATGATCCACGTGGATGTGTCATTATCCAACCTTCTTGTGTCGAAGGCCAAAAGGTATGGACCTGTTGCGTCTACTGTCTAATTTAAATATATTAACGCATTGCTAGGGGGATGTGGATGTGGAAGGAGGTAGATAGGTACTTACGCGTTCCATCGAATCGTGTTGCAATCGTATCCAAGAAGGTATTTTGGGGCGCTAGCAGCCCCTTTCGGGCTGGCATTGGATTTGATGGTCTTTTGTAACGTTTCTCCTTACGATGTAAATCTGGAAATGTACCAAGAAAATATACGACTTTAATGGATTTCATTTTACAGACGGTATTATGTGCGTGTTTATTGTGTGTATGTGTGTTTGTATGCTTGTTCGGGGCGGGTGCTAATGTTACAAATTGTATTGAATCGTTTATGGATTTACACAAGAGTGTTTAATAACGTGTACGCACGCAGCTATTACAATGCCATAAGGATTTTATTTTTTTATTAACGAGTATTTATCAGCTTTTTGCATGAAATAAACTGTTAGAAGATCTCCTGCTGAGGCGGATATTTCTGGGTTTATTGAAATCAATTGTTTTTTTTTTTCTTCAGTAGGTACTTTTGGCATAATAACATTTCATCGAATGGAAGCAACAAGTTACTTTGATTTGAATTTTGAATTTTCTTTGCCAGGAATTAATGGTGACTCCGTGAAATTATGTCTTCGTGAATTACTCAATAAATTACTTGTTTCCCAGGATTAAGATATTATTTGTTGGACATAATAAAGGGTGATCCATTTCGAGGTTCCCTACTTTTTTAAAGAAAAAAACACAGAAAATTCAAATTTAATGGAGGATGTTTATTATCATTCGAAAGAACATTCCTCGGCATTTATTTTTTTTGAAGATTATGTCTATCAAATGTTGGCCGTTGCTACGTCGCAGATGGTCCATCCGTTGAGTCCAATTTTCGATCACTCGTTCTAGCATTTCGACTGGTAACTGGCGAATGACACGCGTGATGTTTTCCTCCAAGGCCTGAATCGAAGCGGGTTTGTCGGCATAAGCTTTTGACTTTACATATCCCCACAGGAAAAAATCTAACGGTGTGATATCACACGATCTTGGTGGCCAATCGACCGGCCCAAAACGTGAAATTATGTGCTCACCGAAATGTTCTCTCAATAAGACGAAGAAGTGGCGCCGTCTTGCTGAAACCAAATGTCGCCGAGATCACGAGCTTCAATTTCAGGCATCAAATAGTCGGTTATCATGGCACGATAACGGTCGCCATTGACGGTTACGTTCGCACCGGCATAATTTTTAAAGAAATATGGACCGATGATTCCGCCGGCCCACAAACCACACCAAACCGTTGTTTTTTCTGGATGAAGTGGCAGTTCTTCAATCTCTTCAGGTTGCTCTTCGTCCCAAATGCGGCAATTTTGTTTGTTTACATACCCATTGAGCCAGAAATGGGCCTCATCGCCAAACAAAATTTGCCTCGAAAACGTAGGATCTTCTTGGAACTTTTCAAGAGCCCATAGAGCGAAGCGATGTCGCTTGGGAAGGTCGAGCGGCTTCAGTTGTTGCACAAGCTGTATTTTGTACGCTTTCAATTTAAGATCTTGACGTAAAGTAAGTCGTTCCATACGTCAGTCCGAGTTGCTGCGAACGGCGCCGAATCGACTCTCTACGGTCTTCGTGTACACTCTCAGCTACGGCCGCTATATTTTCTTCACAGCGTGCTGGACGTGGTCAATTCGGTCGAATATTATCCAATAATGAATGCTGGGTCTCAAAATGGGTGATGGTGTTGCGAATAGTACGCTCAGTAGGCCGATTATGTTGGCCATAAGTTGAGCGAAGTGCACGAAACACATTCCTCACAGAACGTGAATTTTCATAATAAAGTTGAACAATTTGTAAACGTTGTTCACGCGTAAGTCTTTCCATTATGAAATGCCAAACAATACTAAACAAAAATAACATGACAGCATGGCACGACTCACACGTGATCTGTCAAAAAAGGCTATTGAAAAAAGTATCTCTACTTGGATCACCCATTATTTAGTGTACTTCAGCAATCTTTCTAAAATTTCAAACTTAAGCTTTTATTTCTGTATCCCCATATTATGACTAAAGATAAGTCCACAAAAAACAAGTAAGTATCGTAATGCCTTTCGTTGTTTTGTCTGTGTGCCAGCTTTGGAATGGTCATTTCAGTCTTTTACAGTCTTTGAAGTCAAACAAAATATATAAATTCAATTGTTTGATGCGTTTTCAAGTTTTTATTGAGTAAACTCAATTTGACACTTCAAATGGCATTAACCAATCAAATACTTCAATAACATAAAAATACCTAAGTCAAATGAATGCATTCTTTGGCTTCAAATACTTTAAAGGCTACAGCCGACTTCAATCAACAAAATTTGATACATATTTTTCCTTATTTTTTCATCGGCTGAACCAATCAGACAGAGAAATAATAATTGATCAGAACTAGGTCTAGTGGCCTTAGATTTTTAGCACCGAAAGCCTAGGGCATGGTTCAAACAAAGGGAAGACAATTTTTTTCAATTTCAAATTCATTTTTATTATTTTTTCAATAAAAAACTTACAGACTAGACAAAAATGATTAAATCTAACTTAAAATTAACAGGATACTTATTCTAGGTTACTGGTCCTTATGCGGACGCTCTAAACTTAACTATATCACTTAATACTATTACCTTTCGGCCTTAATTAATAATACATTTTTATTTTATTTTTCAATATATATTTTTTTTTAACAAGAAATTTTTTTAAAAAAACTTGACATCTATATTTTATTTTAATTTTGGATTAAAACTAAGAACTAAAAACTACTTAAGACTATACATTAAAAACTTAAAATCTAACTAATACTACTTAAAATTACCAAACTAATACTACGTATAGTCGGAGGTTATGTGCACTCGCCGCCTCATCTACAGAGGCAACGGTGCCCATCCCCCAACACCATTAGCAGCACAAAGGCAAGACATTTCAAGAGCAAATGCTCACACACAATGCCTAACACACTTAAGTATTTAGCAAAAGCTTGGTGGCCCGAAAAGACGCCTACAAGCAGCCTACAGTCGATTCTCCTCAGAGATAGAAGAAAAGATGCTGAACTTTTGCAAATGTCCGGGCGCAGTAGTTTGGTCTGTCTACATCCACCGCAATAGCGCCACTGAATCTTGTGTTCACGAGAAACCCAAGAATCGATAGAAGACATGACTAAAGATGCAGGCAGACCCAACACAGGTTCGGGTCCTGAGAAAACTTCTTCTGAACCTTGCCTAGCAAGCTCATCCGAGATCTCATTTCCCTGGATCCCAGTGTGACCTGGTACCCAGACAAAATTCACTGTGATCCGTCTTCCGACCAAATTCAGAGAAAGCTTGAGTTCTATCACAAACTTGGACGAGGTAAGAGGGTTAGGCAGCGCTTTGAATGCAGCTTGGCTATCACTGCAAATGCAAATGCCTTTAGCCCTCCACCTGTTGTTCACAATATAGCGCATAGCCATTAAAATATAATAAATAAATATTAGCCGTAGCCCATACAGGACCCAAAGCCTAGCTTCTCCAACCATTGTGTTCGCGAAGTTATATTTTTGAAACGAATGGCGGGACCTACAGTTTAATGCCGATTCCGAACGGCAATTTATTTTTGAGAAGCTTCTCATGACATTTCTTACTCTTGGATGTTTGTCAGACGTCATGTCAGACACTGCACCCACATAGCATAGCCATTAGGATGGCAAAAATCTCCTCTTGGAAAACAGATAGCAAAATGGCCAAAACCTTCCCACATTCTTTATAAACAGTTTGGTAAGTTTGCAACTCGAAGAATCTTATTCTTAGTCTCCATCTTAAGTCCCCATTTATTGTTAGGCTTCGGGGTAGCCTCGGGATATCAATCTTCTCCAGCTGAGTCGGTGTCCCCGCTTTCTCTTCTCATCTCTGCCAGGGTTCTGCCCCTCATCCTTCCCACATCATGGATGCGATTTTCCCAAGTTTTCCGAGGTTCTCATTTCCGGTACATGTTTGGCTTTTCTTGACTCGTCGTAGATGCCCGAACCATTTTAGCTGTCTCTTCTCGATTTATTGTAGAATCAACTTCTTATGTCCTACGTTTTCTTTCATTTCTGACCATTTGTCTCCTGGTTTTTCCTGCAACCCTTACTCAGACGTTTTTGTATTCGCGGCAAATACTCAGTTCTATTGGTACTGGTTGGTGTTGTAAAACATGTTTTTTGCCTATCTCTCAATTGCCCACTATTGTGTTATTTATCCGATAGTACGTTTCTTGGTCTACTTTTCCCCTACAGCTAACAATGGTTCCGAGGTATTCATAGGATTCAACTCTCTCTCAATAAATCGATTGCGACGTGCGCTGTGTGGCATGTAGCGCCGTCTTGTTGGAACCACATCTTATCCACATTCATGCCATCCAATTCGGAAACAAAATAGTCGGTAATCATGGCACGGTAACTGACTCTCTCTCCAGCATCATTTCGGAAGAATTATGGCCCAATGACTCCACCAGCCCATAGAGCACACCAAACAGTCAGTTTTTGTGGATGTATTGGCGTTTCAAGGGTCTCATGTGGATTCTTTTTACTCCAAATGCGGCAATTTTGCTTGCTGCCGTAGCCATTTAACCCAAAATGAGCCTCATCACTGAACAAAATTTTGCGATGAAACTTCGCGAACTGAACCATTATTTTCGAAATAAGTTTGCACGATTTGCAAGCGTTGTTCATTCGTCAACCTGTTCATGATAAAATGGCAAACCAAACTGAACATAAATGACATTGGAGTTGCCAGATTTGACCACAAAATGTCAGTTTTATCTCTATTCGAGAAAGCAACCTCTAAAAAAAACTCTCTTTATTAACTTACATTCGCGTTTTTTTAGATTGTTGGATCACTTCTCTAAAAACCAGGTAGATGGTAGATCTTTGTTGTTTCTGTTTGCGTCCAACACGACTTAGCTATTTCATCCATGAATAAAATTAACAGTAGTGGGCTAAGACTGTCTCCTTGCTTTAATCCTTTGCTTATTTCGAATACTTCTGACTTGTTGCTTATTTTCTAGTGACTTTTCGATAGTGAAAACGACTGTTAGCGTCTTAATGCTACAAGGAACTTCTTTACCAATTCAATATATGCGCAGGAAAGAGAATATTGCAAGATTCAAAGTTGATAGTACTCTCACTTACGTGATTATTAACCTACTCAAGAGCTCCACGAGAATCGGGCAATGATTACGCTGGAACCCAGTTTAAGAATGTATGTAAGGAATGCATGTCACCGTATTAACCCATTTCCGGCGGCTACCAGTTCCTAATTAGATGAAAAGTGAAAAAAAAAATAGGATATCTTTTATATTTGCGGAAAATTGACGTAGCGTTTTCGCAACGTTCGCTGTAAGGGGTTTCAAAATTATTGAAATGAAATTTTCTTCTAACATTAAAAATAAATAATTTTTATTTGAATATTTTTATGACAAATATATTGAATATAGGTTTAGTGCTACAAAAATTGTTAAGAAAATTAAAACGATAAAATTTACAAAAATAAATATATATTATAATGGGTGATCCAAGTAGAGATACTTTTTTCAATAGCCTTTTTTGACAGATCACGTGTGAGTCGTGTCATGCTGTCATGTTATTTTTGTTTAGTATTGTTTGGCATTTCATAATGGAAAGACTTACTCGTGAACAACGTTTACAAATTGTTCAACTTTATTATGAAAATTCACGTTCTGTGAGGAATGTGTTTGGTGCACTTCGCTCAACTTATGGTCAACATAATCGGCCTAATGAGCGTACTATTCGCAACACCAGCACCCATTTTGAGACCCAGCATTCATTATTGGATAATATTCGACCGAATAGACCACGTCCAGCACGCTGTGAAGAAAATATAGCGGCGCCGTTCGCAGCAACTCGGACTGACGTATGGAACGACTTGGCGCATTTTACGTCAAGATCTTAAATTGAAAGCGTACAAAATACAGCTTGTGCAACAACTGAAGCCGCTCGACCTTCCCAAGCGACACCGCTTCGCTCTAGGGGCTCTTGAAAAGTTCCAAGAAGATCCGACGTTTTCGAGGCAAATTTTGCGATGAGGCGATGAGGCCCATTTCTGGCTCAATGGGTATGTAAACAAACAAAATTGCCGCATTTGGGACGAAGAGCAACCTGAAGAGATTGAAGAACTGCCACTTCATCCAGAAAAAACAACAACGGTTTGGTGTGGTTTGTGGGCCGGTGGAATCATCGGTCCATATTTCTTTAAATATGATAACCGACTATTTGATGCCTGAAATTGAAGCTCGTGATCTCGGCGACATTTGGTTTCAGCAAGACGGCGCCACTTCTTCGTCTTATTGAGAGAACATTTCGGTGAGCACATAATTTCACGTTTTGGGTCGGTCGATTGGCCACCAAGATCGTGTGATATCACACCGTTAGACTTTTTCCTGTGGGGATATGTAAAGTCAAAAGCTTATGCCGACAAACCCGCTTCGATTCAGGCCTTGGAGGAAAACATCACGCGTGTCATTCGCCAGTTACCAGTCGAAATGATCGAACGAGTGATCGAAAATTGGACTCAACGGATGGACCATCTGCGACGTAGCAACGGCCAACATTTGATAGACATAATCTTCAAAAAATAAATGCCAAAGAATGTTCTTTCAAATGATAATAAACATTCTCCATTAAATTTAAATTTTCTGTGTTTTTTTTTTCTTTAAAAAAGTAGGGAACCTCGAAATGGATCACTCTTTAGCATTATCGAACAGATCAACTCCACCCATGTTGTATTCACGCACTGCATTTGGCATTGGAAGATTGATGTGTTTTCTGCTCTTACGGCCCAACCGTTTTGCTTGTTGGATTGGTTGGTCAATTAAGTCGGATGCCAAAACCTTATATACATTTTTTTTAAGTTTCTAAGCTCAACGTAAAAGTAAAAATGTAAAAAACTCATTCTTGCTGGTTTTTTTTCAATATATTTAAAAATAGGTTTATTGTTTTCCTCGAAATTAAAATACTCAATCCAATACCGCACATACAATATAAAGGCTGATTTTTTAGCTGGTTTGGTTTTGACAGCTGACGTGTGTTTAGTACCTTGTGTCACTGTCAAACAGCTTCAGTTTGGTTTGCAATTTAACCATGGATCGTCTTACAAATGAACAACGCTTGCAAATTATTGAATTTTACTATCAAAATTCGTGCTCGGTTCGAATGTTCATCGCGCGCTGCTTCCATTTTATGATCGGCATTCTCGACCTTCTGAGCAGTCTATTCGGAAGATTGTGACCAAATTTCGCACCAAATTTACTTTGTTGGACATTAAACCACCAACACGTTTACGTACTGTGCGTATTGAAGAAAATATTGCGGCCGTATCAGCTAGTGTGACAGAAGACCGCGAAATGTCGATTCTGCGCCGTTCCCAGCAGTTAGGCCTTTGTTACAGCACTACGTGGAAAATTTTGCGGAAGGATTTGGGCGTAAAGCCTTTTAAGATACAGCTGGTGCAAGAACTAAAGCCAGCCGACCTACCACAACGCCGAATTTTTGGTGAATGGGCTCTTGGAAAGCTGGCCGAGGATCCGCTTTTTTATCGAAAAATTGTGTTCAGCGATGAGGCTCATTTTTGGTTGAATGGGTACGTAAATAAGCAAAATTGCCGCATTTGGAGTGAAGATCAGCCAGAAGCATTGCAACAGCTACCAATGCATCCCGAAAAAGCCACTGTTTGGTGCGGTTTATGGGCCGGCGGCATTATTGGGCCATATTTCTTCAAAGATGATGCGAATCGCAGCGTTACTGTCAATGGTGAACGCTACCGAGCGATGATAACAAACTTTTTTTTGCCCGAAATGGAAGTTCTTGACTTGCATGATATGTGGTTTCAACAAGACGGTGCCACATGCCACACAGCACGCGAAACAATGGCGCAATTGCGAGGCGAGTTTGGTGAACAGTTAATTTCACGTTTCGGGCCGGTCAATTGGCCGCCTAGATCGTGCGATTTGACACCATTAGATTATTTTTTGTGGGGGTATGCCAAGGCTAATGTGTATAGGGACAAGCCCGCTTCGATTGACGCACTGGAAGCCAACATCCATGCATTCATTCGTGAGATACCGGCCGATATGTGTGAAAGAGTATGCCAAAATTGGACTCAGCGGATGGGCTACCTGAGACGCAGCCGCGGTCAACATTTGCATGAAATTATCTTTAAACATTAAATTGCAAGGTTCAAACTATCGATTCAAATAAATATTTCATTCATTTTTTCGAATTTTTTGTGTGTTTTTTTTAAAAAAAGTTCTAAACCTCTTAAAAAAATCACCCTTTATAATATCGTGTAGATAGGAAAAGGTTTTTTATTTATGAATTGGTTTTTTTCCTGGAAATTAAAATGTATGCTCGCGTTACCGTACCTGACCACACTCATAAAAATTGTTTGGCTTAGTGGTTTCCTTTCCGGAAAGGGTACTTCCTAATTATTTCTAAGAAATCATGTGGATAGATTTTTCTACAACACCTCTGCATGAATTGATTTTTTTTGAAGAACTAGAATATGTATCCTGTTTTTCAAATATGGGTACATTATAATCATAAACACACAATTTCACAAGAAAAAACCGTTTATTTTGATTTGAAAACACATCGAACGCAAAAAATGTTTTTGGGATCAAATGCTACTACATTCGGCGAACGTTGCGAAAACGCAACGTAATGCTTTTATCTCACCTGTAGTGTAAGCAAATCATATAAATTGCTTCAACTTTTTTTTAAGAATATAATTTGAACCTTTTGCTTACCTGCAGTTAATATGATTTTGAAAAATTATAATATTAAAAAAAATTTTCAATTTTGGACTCAAAAATGCTACCTGAAAATGTCGGATTTTGAAGATGCTAAAAAAGCATGAAAATACAGTTTCAGAAAAAAATCCGAAAACAGGTCGATTAGATAATTGTATTAACCTCTTAGATCACTATTTAGTTCATTAGAATATATCGTCAGTTAAGTACCTGAAGCCCACACTTATGACGTTGCGTTTTCGCAACGTTAGCCGGAAATGGGTTAAGACAGACCATTCTCCTGCTCTTCCCCTCACAGGGAAATTATGAATGAACCCACATAAATGAAATAATATATCAATTACAGAACTGAGTAGCCACGAGGAATGCCACAACACCAGCTTATTTCGTACTGAAGTGGGTCCACTGGGACCTAAGTGTGTTACGGAATAAATTGATCTTCCACGTTGACCCAATTAATCTTACCTTACATAACAATGCAATTCATTGACGCATCCAACGGAAAAACTCTACACGCTTAATATTCATGGAACTCATCCCTTGACTAGGAACTACTGTCAGAAATGCAACTACTCTTGGATTCAAAACTAATCGGACTCAGAATGATGATTATTTTCTAAACTCAACTCAACCCCTTTTAATGGCTATCACATGTTTTATCTAATCAAGTCTTAGTGGGGTAAGAAAAAATACCGTTTTAAAATGAAAATGCTTTTGAAATCGTTCGCCACTGAGTGAGCAATTCTATTCTCGTATATCCGCAAGAAAAACTACAAAAGATCTTCGCCGTCATAGGTGAGTGCAGCAATAAAACTGATTGAACGTTTAGCGCTTACACAAATTCCGTCAATGTAGCATGTAGGATGTAGGGTTGATCGGAAAAATTTGTTAGGAAATGCACCGCCGTTTTTGCTTTGTGTAACATTGCAATTGGCTCACGGCGTTACAAACGGTTATTGCGGAAATATGCAGATGAAAGGAAATTTTTTCAGCGCCCTATACCCGCCCCTTCTGGATAGCCACCGCACATTCTACATCTTTTTTTTTGTACTTTGTATGGAATTTTTAACTTTCAAAAAGTTTTTTTTAAGAAAGTTTCTCCTAGTATAGCTCTTAAAATTTGCTAAGAAAATAATAAAAGCGCACTTAATGTCGGTAAGCTATATAAGATTTACAGAAAACATTCATTAAGGGTAATTCCATTTAGCATTGAGTATATAGGATGTTAGAGATTGGTAGAGCAGGAAGAACCCTTCTGTACCAGACTTTGGTCTCGTGGACTCATTGTGATGCGTTATTGTGGGGGTTAACTAGTGGTGTTAGAGATGGGTTTGCTTCATGTACACGGTAATAGTGCGCCCAGTACTCAAATAAGGCGGCGTAGTCTGGTGGGAAAGGCGAAAGAAAGGCGACTAATCTCAAGCCAATTCGCCTTAGCAATAGCGAATTAAATGTAAAGATTTAATTCGTGGCTCGTTCTCTTTTGCATAAGTGCGTAAGGGGCGACTTAAATTTGTCGCTCTACATCCAATTTGTTATAGGTACCGGGCAATGACAAAAAATACAAAGACTAGCAAACATGTATAGGGACAACTATCGTGCATTGAAAGCTACACCGACTGGAGGCAATTCTCAATCTGGCAGCTATAGACCTACACATGGAGAAATCTGCAACAAAAAGTGCGTTATCGAGTAGCCAAACTAACACTTAGAACCCAGCACTTTCGGCCATTTACCATGGTTTTAGGTAAATACGTTGGGAACGTTATTCCTCCCGAACAGTACTTCAATAGTCTATTCACCTCTGTCCGGCAAGGAGCAAGGAAATAATGGACTACAAATAAACCTATAAATCCACGAAGAGGAAATTGATATGCATCTACACGGATGTTTCAATAATAGAGACTGTGAAACCGGATGGCGGAATATCCTCGGAGGAATTAAATATACACTGAATGAGGCTTTCAAGCGGAGGTTCTGGTCGTATTTTCATCATATCTCAGCCAGGCGGCTATAAAATCTAAATAAAAAACCGATGCTGCGAAGAACTCCATGGACACAGAGCCAAAACCGGCAATGAGAGGGCTAATGAACTGCCGAGGAATGGGTCTGCAATAGACCATGATCGAGCCACCACTCTGAAATTGGAGTCTGTTTGTATGAAGACATATAATAGTTGGGAAGAACTAACGACATGTGAGGCATCAAAAAATCATGTTATAACTGTGGCCGGAGCTCGTACAGTTTGAAGAGTCATCGCTGTCTAAGCTGGATAGGGTTCTAAGGGTAACATAACTTCTTAAGGTTCCATACAGTGAAATAAATAAAAACTCAAGGGTGACAATATAACGGGTGATTTTTTAAGAGTTAAGTTTTTCAGTTCGGCAGCACTGGTTAGCAATGGCGTCCAAACGTCATCTGTCAAAGAATACTCTACCATTTATTCATGGAAAGACTTACAAACGAGCAACGATTGCAAATTCTTGAAATTTATCATCAAAATTCGTGCACTGTGAAACAATGTGTTCATCGATGGGGCTCATTTCTGGCTCAACGGATATGTAAATAAGCAAAACTGTCGCATCTGGAGTGATGAACAGCCACGTGCCATACAAGAATTACCGAACCCGAAAAAACGACGGATCATCGGTCCATTTTTCTTCAAAGACGACCGTGGAAGAACCGTTACCGTCAGCGGCGAACGATATCGAGCCATTATACGCGACTTTCTATTGCCCCAGTTGGCTAAGTTGAACTTTGTTAACATGTGGTTTCATCAAGACGGTTCCACATGCCACACAGCTCGTGAAACAATGGAAAAGTTGAAGGATGAATTTGGTGAGCAGCTGTGAGTTAGCCGCCAAGATCATGAGACTTAACGCCTCTTGATTATTTCTTGTGGGGTTATGTCAAGTGGTTAGTCTATGTGGACAAGCCGAATACGATTGAAGCCTTACAGGATAACATAACACGCCTAATTCGTGGAACACAGGCCGAAATGCTCGAAAAAGTGATGCAAAATTGGACCTTCCGAATGAACCATTTGAAACGGAGCCGCGGACAACATTACTATGAAGTTGTCTTTAAAACGTAAATGGCGAAGGCCTATTTGAATATTTGATGCAAATTTGAGTGTTTTATTCGATTTTTAAAAAAACTACGCTTAAAAAATCACCCGTTATGTAGAGGTTGTGGAGACGGAGGTGTATTTGATGACGCGCCTCACTTCCTCTGACACTCTGCCACTATCAGAGTCACTGCCACAGTGACAGAGGAACAAATCACTTGTAATCCATTACTTGCATGACTTACAACAGCTTTCTTATGACACACTTTACGATCTTTACAGAATTTTCAGGATATCAGGATGGCTGAAGACGACATCTGGTAAAGTCGAATCATTTAATTTTTGGGTTTGATCCGCACATCGTTTCAATTTGGCCTTCGATCAATTTAAATACAAAGCTGAAACAAAGATATAACCGTCTACTCTCTAGGCTAGGTAAATCAAGGCTAGGCTGACGTCGATTTATGTAAGGGGGAAGGTTGTAGGGGTCTTGCCAACCTAATCCTCTCAACGCAAATTTAAAAAACAAATTTTGAACGTGTTCGATGCGATCAATGTTGCATTTGTAGTGTGGTGACCATACTTGGCATGCATATTCAATTATTGGCCTTACAAAGGTAGTAAATAGTTGCTTCACAACATAAGGGTCGTTAAATGTCTTGGATCCCTTTTTAATCCAACCGAGTATGGAATTAGCTTTGTTACAAATTGAGTTTGAACTTACGATGTAGTAAAACACCAAGAACGGACACATTGTCAACGTTAGAGAGCAACTCCCCATTTAAGTTGTAACCCTAGGGCACTATTAAATCATTTTCCTTATATTTAAGTACTGATCATTACTAATCAGCAACCATACTTAACACGTCCAGTCTAGTCGTCCGGCAAAACATTAATTTTCGTGTTTATTATTGACCACTCCAAAGTCACTGATGACATACGGGAAGCTATTGACCAGGACGAAGTAACTCTCTTAACCTTAGTCGATTTCTCCAAAGCATTTGATTCCGTTCGTCCTGATATACTTTGTTATAAACTTAAAATTAATATTGTCTTACTTAACTAAAAGAGTCCAATCCGTCTTTCACAATCAGTCCCTATCGTCTGCCTTACCTGTTCATTGTGGTGTGCCCCAAGGCTCAATAATCGGTCCTTTGTTATTCTCTATGTTCATTAATGACCTACCACTTGTGATACATAATTGCCGATTTCATATCTATGCTGACGATGTACAAATTGATACTAATTTGAATTTGACGCTGTTGAAAGAATGAATGAGGACCTCGCTTCAATCGCTAGGTGATCTTATGATAATAGACTTCTCATTAATCCTTCATCCAAATTTACAAACACTTATTATCATCTCACCTTCCTCCAATTTTATTAAATGGTGTTCAGGTAGAAATGGTGTCTAGGATAAAAAACCTAGGTATTATTATCAACAATAATCTCACTTGGAGTGACCACATTAACTCTGTGATATCCAAAATCTATGGTGCTTTGCGGGGTCTGTCAGTATGTCGCGACACGTTACCTACTACGGTTAAATTAAAACTGGTAAAGGCTTTGATCGCACCATTAATCATGTATGGATGTGAGTTGTTCGCAAGCACAGATACCAACTCCAAGCGTAAGCTGAATGTAGCCTTCAACTCAATCGGAAGATTCGTATACAATCTACGTAGATACGATCATGTGTCGAGCCACTCTCGACAAATACTAGGATGCACTCTGGAGCAATTTTTAGATTTTAAAACTTGCGCAATGATGGTTAAAATTTTAAACGCAAAACTACCAATTTATCTATATAGTAAAGTAATTTTCTCCCAGTCTCTTCGTTCTTGTGTTGTATCAGACCTAATGCTTACACTTGCACGATTTCACGTAGGCAATTTTTCATTCACGCCATTCGACTCTTTAATCAACTTCCCCTTAGTATAAGAACCAAAGTCAAGCACAGGAATTTTTTGTCTTTAGTCTTTACATATTTCAGTACTCTCCATTGATGTTTTTTTTCATCGTAATTTAACTTAACTTAAATTTATAATAATAATAATGCTAAAATAATATCATTCATAATTTCATTTATTTGTTTTAACTTTTTATTCAATTTTTCCCTTATAGTTTTATAGTTTTTATATTTTGTTCTTCTCTTTTCTTTTTTTATAAACTTCAAATATGTTCGAATGTGTATCCCCATGTTAACTGTGCATTTTGAAAGAATGTAGTTCTTATTGTACAGCAAATTTTTATAAATAAATAAATACAAATACAAATACAAAGTACAACTAATTATTCGTACACTACAAATCGAACATATCAAGATAACACTGAAAATCATACATAGTAACGTCGTCGGCATACATTAGACAACTCGAATGTTTTAAAATAAACTGAATAAAATCGGACCCAAATGACTGCCTTGTGGAACTGCAGAAAAGACTGTGAAATAATGCGATGAAGAACGATTGCTGTAAGATCAGTGGGTGCAGTGGCTTAGTACTTAAGTACGTTGGACCACTAAGCGAGAGGTCGCTGGTTCGAATTCCGACCTGTACCAACTGAAAGTTTTTCTTCGCTCTCCCACCTCTTGCGAACGTCTGACGAACATCCAAGAGTCAGAACTGTCATGAGAAGCTTCTCAAAAATAAATTGCCTTTCAGAATCGGCATTAAACTGTAGGTCCCTCCATTTGTGTCAAATATATAACTTTGCACACACAATTGTTGGAGAAGCTAGGCTTGAGGTCCTGTATGGGCCGTTTACGCCTAATATTTTAGTTTTTCAGATCTGTTAAATAAATATGACTCCAGCCAATGTTAAAACCCCATTTTTGCAACTTTTAAAGTAAGACGCGATGGGCAAGTTTATCAAACGCTTTGCTGAAGTCTGTGAGAACTCAATATGTATTTATTTTTTTTTGGCTTGAATGAGTCAACCACATGATTGTTTAAGTTCAAGCAACAACGCCTGCAAAATCCATGTTGATTTGCAGCGACAATTGATTTTCTATAAAAATGTAAGAGTTGACATATGATAGCTTCAAATAATTTTGGTAGTGTCGAAAGCCTTGCGATTGGACGGTAATTTTTAATATCATCATATCATATTTGACTCCCATGTTATTGAATTTAAGTATAGGTAAGGTTTTATTTTTAAAAAAACACAAAAATACTGAATTCTTAAAAATACAAAGGTAAAATTGAAAACATACCATAATAGACATTTCGCCGCCGTTTCATATTTATTCAAATCAATTATTGTTATTTGAACGTCAACCACTAACACTAAGCGACAGATGTTAACTAAAGCTAAAAACCCATAGCGCGGGGAAAAAATAAAAATTCAATGATAAAAAATTAAAACGATAAACAGCTTGTCAATGCTTTTGTTTTTCTTTTTTACATTTTGATTTTATCAGACTTCCAATTAGGTATCTAGATACTTGTAAATACAAATTTTAGATTTATGTATACCTGCGTGTTTTTCATATCAGATAGATAGACATGTTTATCTCATAGATAAACTGTTAAAGTTAAAGCTTTGTGTGAAAATCTAAGGGGTGTGTACTATGCGCTGTCATGTTGCGAATTGTAGCAACGAACCTTAGGTAAAAATAAATAAAACTAATTTTAAACATTTGAAGTGAATCATAGCTATTTCGCATAAAGTTACCGTTCCTAGGAATTATACAAATATCGAATTTCAACTCCAATGCAAAACCATTACTTTGCAGGCGCGAAAATATTTAAGAAAAACCAACTCGATGCGATCAAGACAAAATCTGGTCAAGCACAATAGGTGGATGTCATGAACCGTAATTTCAGGTCAGTAATCGCTCGCACAGAAAACCGGTTCCCTGGTCGAACGATGACATGTGTAAAACGCGAAAAGATGCCAGAAGGCTTAGGCTATCTTGGCTTAATCGGTAATCGAAGAACGTCTCGTAGAGAGAACTTTGTGAAAAGATTCAGTGCTTCTATAGGGTCCGCCAAATAACTTTTTTTTTTTGAAAATGCTATAAAAAAAAAACTACTGAATATTTTCTCAAATTTCTTTGAAATTTATTTGAAAGTACAATCCTTCCGTCTAATAATGGAAAATAATTTCATTCAAATGGCCTACACGGCGTAACACTTATCTTTTACGGCACCCCACAAATAATAGTCCAACGGTGTCAAATCGCAGCTCCGCGGTGGCCAAACGACATCAGCTCTGCGGCTGATAATGCGATCTTCAAAAACAGGGCGCAAAACATCGAGTGTAGCTTCGGCTGTGTAGCACGTAGCGCCGTCCTGTTGAAACCAAATGTTGCCAATATCCTCCTCTTCAATTTTTGTGAACACAATTGACTGTAACGGCCACTCCTTGCTGATTTTCGAAGAAAAATGGCCCAATTATGCCTCTGGACCAAAATCCGCACCAAACAGTGACTCGTTTTGGGTATATCGGCTTTTCTATGTATGCGTGCGGGTTTTCTGTGCCCCAAATGCGACAATTTTGCTTGTTTACATACCTGCCAAGATCAAAATGAGCTTCATCTGAAAAGATGATTTTTTCGGCAAAATCGGTATCTTCTCTAAGTCGATCGCAGGCCCACTGAGCGAAGCGAAAACGCATTGGATGGTCAGTTGGCTTCAACTCCTGAACCAATTGGACTTTGTATGGCGTCATACCAAGGTCTTTATGCAAAATTGGTCTGAATGATGTCTCCGAAATGTTCAATTGTTAAGAACGTCGGTGAATTGATGTTGATGGCGCTTCACGCACACTTTCTGCCACAGCAGCATTTTTCTCGGGTGTACGCACTGCTTTTGGCTTTTCACGCTTTGGGTTATCGATGAGGATGCCAGTTTCTTTCACTTTTTCACACACGGAGCTGATGGTGCTTCTCTTCTTCCAAAATCCGTACGCAATTTTCGCACACATTCTGCAACATTACCATGATTTTCAAAGTAATGTCGCAATATTTCCCAGCGTTGTTGAAGCGTATACACAACCATATTCGTTCAGCGGAAGGATAAAACTAATTATCTGTTAAATCAGACATGAGCTAAGTGTTACCATTCGCGAAATAAGCAATAGTTGAAAAAAAAAAATCGTTAAATGGCGGACCCTATAGTTGGTTAAGAACTTGAAGAACTTAGAAAACAAACTTTCCTTCGTTGAATAGGAGGACAATGGTTATAAATGTAGATTGGATAAAGCGACGCGGCGTTCAACTGTAATGGTGCATGTAGGTCTACTCTCTGCTGACCACGCTCAAAACATTTTGCCTCTACTCGCAAAAGAAGCCGAGTTCAAAATCCCGAACTCAAGAACATTGTGCTTCTAAACAGTGGCTGTTGGAATTTCCTTAAATAATCTGGTATTGACTATACTCATCTAAAGGTCAAGGTTTTCAAAGTTTAATGATTGCCCTGCTTTAATGGCAGTCATTAACTGCCTATAAAGTATCAGATCTCTTCGGAGCTCATCAATGATAAGTTGATAAACAGCTAAAGGAAAATCCGTAAAAACATTGGAGAGGTTTAGAGTCACAGGACGGGCTCAGCAGCATGAATCCGTTGCGAAAAACATGAACAGATAAATAAACATAGCAGTTAAAATGATTTCAGAGATCAAAACTATGAATTTTCAGGTATAGCAAAAGCAATAACTACAAGTTGACGCAAAAGTTGCCACCCGATGTTCTTATCGGCTGAGTTGCCGCTGCCAAAATTGATGATAATTCTGACCCGATAAATCTCATTTTCCATTATTCTTGTCAGAACTTACGGCGGTCGGTCTTCGCATTTTTGACGGATATTGTCTTTGAGGGCTTCGAGGCTTGTTGACTTAAGCTCGCAAATTACAAAAAAAGTCTGGACGGGTTAAATTAGGCGATCTTGCCGATCATTACGAATCCCCAAACGAAAGATTGATTAGGAGACCCGAAAATGCGCAGGTTGACATGATTTCCACGGACATTCGCATGCCTGACGACAAGAACATACACCAAGCGGACAACGGAATTGCGAAAAAAAGAATTAAAATCGCTTAATCCCGCAGCGGGCCATTCAAGTAAAATTTACTTATTGAACATACTGTCAAACTTTTTGATATAGACATAAGGTCCATGGTCCCTTGCAACATATTCAGCAACAGCTGCAATATTCTCAACAGAACGAGTGCTCCGGGGCCGGCCTCTACCCTTCTAGGCTAGCGGGTTAGCATTTACCCAGTTGGTGTCGGACGACCGGGATATTTGCGACAAATCTCATGCTGCTCAACACTACCGACGAACTATTCCTTAGGAGTGTAGCAATTCATGTCAGGTTGATGTGTATTTTGTATGAGTTTACTTAACGTATGTCAAAGGAGTATTGACGTTTGTCAAAATAATAGTATCCAAGACTGCATTGTCATGCATTGAATCTGCCTGATTTTATCATTGAGTCGAGTCCTACAAACTGATCATCACAATTTGGTAGAAGTTATAGACTTGACGGACAGAGCACGGAATGTAATCAGGAATTCTCCTCAACGGAGAACTACAGCAAAGTCTTTCCAACCGTGTGGCCTCCATTTTTGAATAGGACGGTAAAAACTTCTGAATATCAATAAGAAAATATAGCAGAAAAGCGAAGGGTAGTATTCTACTTTGGGTCACTTACTTCAGCTTCCTAGATAGGTAGGTAAGGCGGTGGATGTCTGGCACTAGCCAGGACACGCAATCAGCGCTATAGCGCCGTTTTGAAACCATAACTCATGGGAAACTATATAGATAAAATGGTGAGCGTGAATGGAAGGAAAGCAAAGTCAAATACACCCATTGGAGTTGAGGAAGGTGATGCTATAGTTAAGGCCGATATCTGACATGTCAGAAAGATCGTTGAAGAATGTCTGGCCTTGGCCTGTTTCTCCCTCATTAATGTCATCAGAACTGCGTGGGTGGGTGGTATGGGGAATGCGTGTGAGCCTAATGACGGCCACTAGCCTAGCGATGTCCGGACCCACGCTCGCACTCCACAGTCCATTTTGGACCCGCCAGTGAAGATATTTAGAACGAACTCTTTAATTGCCCTGTCTGCCTTCCATTCCGCTCTGGTCGGGAATTCTGCATAGAATGTTTTTTTTGAAGTCAAGTTTAGGTGGCATGTTGTCAGTAGATATTGATCCTACGCTCCTGGGTAGGCAATCAATGCCCATAAGGTTCTGCAGGTTCCCACGAATCGACCCCCCTTCAATCAGGGGTACCAGCTTAGTCTTCTCTGACGAGGCCAGGTCTCATCCTGGATAGGAAGCTCAGCTGGAAATCTGTTATACAAGAAAGAGTCCGAAAAGCTACGGTGGCACTCTTTTCTTGCAAAAAAGCTATTGGTAACAAGTGGGGACTACAACCTCGAATCACTCACTGGCTATATATCTCGGTTGTAAGACCGATACTTACATATGGAACGATTGTCTGGTGGAGAAAGCGATAAATCGCGATAAACTAAGCAAGATCCAGACATCAGGACTCCCTCACTCCCTCAGCTGCACTGGATATTCTGTTCCATTTAATAGCCCTTGACATTTTTAGCAGACAGATGGCTGCAACCTCGGCCACTCGCCTCAAAGCAACTTCTCAATGGACCGATAGTGAAATCGGCCACTCTGCAATTCTGAACACACTCAGAATCCCTTCTAGGAATATAGACTACACCACACCCCAACTGCTGTTCGACAAAAACTTCCAGATATCCATCCCCCCTAGATCCTTTTAGGAGGATGCCTTGCCGGAGGAAAAATCAATCCCTTTTTACACGGACGGTGTAAAAACAAATGATGGGGTGGGTGGAGGCGTCTTCTCAGGCAGACTAAATCTTAGTCTCTCCTTCCGTCTTCCTAATCATTGTAGTGTTTTCCAGGCAGAAATTATGGCGATAAAGGAAGTCTTGTCCTGGCTAAAAAAGAACGTGGTATCCGTTAGGGATATTCGAATCTTTTCGGACAGTCAGGCCGCCATCAAGTATCTGGACTCTGTCTCTATGAACTCTTTAGTAGCCCTAGATTGCCGATCATCTCTAAAGGAGATGGCTGAGCAATTCAATATTTACCTTTGCTGGGTTCCGGGGCATAAAGACATTCCGGGTAATTGCAAGGCCGACGAACTCGCCAAACTTGGAACTACCCTCTCAATCTTGCCTGAAAAGGGCTCCTTAGGCACACCAGTTTCCACGTGCAAGCTCTTGTTTAAACTGGATGCAATAGAAAAAACGAACCATACAGATGGACAGGTGGTACTTCTTGTCTGACAACGAAGCAGATTTGGCCTAGGCTGGATCTAAGACACTCAAGGAGCTTGATTACCCTTAATCGGTCGCACATTGGTGTTACAATTGGTGTCATAACTGGACACTGTTTGTTAGGCAGGCATGCAACAGGGCTTGGCGCCTATTCCAACGACTTCTAAAGGAGCTGTATGGATGAGGAGGAGGAGGAGACTACTCTACACCTTCTTTGCGCATGCCCCGCTAATCTCGAAATCTCTCAACGATTAACGATCTAAACCCGACCGACCAAAAATGCCTCTTACGCTTTATAAGCAGCTCAAAATGGTTCAACGAGTAGGCAGAAACTTCAGATCCACGTGGTATCACAATGGACCTTACATAGGTCTAAGTGAGTCGGACTTCTATCCGACCGCCACTTCAACCTAACCTAACCTAAGGTTCTGCAGACCAGCAGCCGGCTACTTGCAATCCTACTGCGCTACAACATACAAATGATTTTATATACAGGTCAAGAGGAAGGATGGCAAGAATCACATTTAGTGCCTCGGTCGGGCTTGACCATAGCGCGCTCCTATGTGGTCTCAAAAGCTTCCTTCTCCGGACGTAGACACAATAACACGATAACGATTTTTGTTCTATACCTTGGCGGGCAAAGTTTTTAAAAGTAGCAATAAAGCATTTCATTAACCACTCATGAAATTTTTTAACACAATATTTTCTGATCTATTGGCTACGATCCAGGGACTCTATGGAACTTCATCTATTCCATAGAGAATTTCCCAAATGGGAAATGATAATTGACACTACCTCTTCGAGAGATGTAAATTAAAGTAAGCTATTAAAACAGTCCATCTAAGAGGGTTGTAGTCTTTCCATATGTTCTCTAGTTAAAAAGTTAATGGAAACTATGTTTCTTTCTTGATTCTTCTGTCAGCGTGGGTAATGTAGTATATCGCATTTGTCGTGTCATTTAAGCTCCACTATGCATTCAAAGTAAAGGAATACAAATCTTCGTTTCCCATTAACTAGGAGAAATATAATATAAATACACTGCTCGTGGGCGCGACATGTTTTATTTCACTACGAGACGTAACATCCATAAATTATTGTGTGCTAGAATCTGTCATTTTCATCTGCACACCCAATGTTGTACACAACATTAAGATACTTTAGTATGTGGAATATAAATGATGCCAAGAGTTGTAGTTGAATAAAAAACCAAGCAAACTCGATGAACATGAGCAAGTACGTGCTGGTGATTTATATTAACTCAAGTACGCATTACCGCTCGCAAAAATATTTGTCGTCGTGATAGGACACTATCAACTGATTGTCTACTTTGGGTTAGTGTATTATTTAATGAGCTAGGTGAACAATTAAGAATGTAAGATTGAATCGAACCTAATGATATGTAAAGCGTCCGCCATCTAATGTTTTTTTTTTTTCAACTAGTGCTTATTTCGCGAATGGTAACACTTAGCTCATGTCTGATTTGACAGATAATTAGTTTTATCCTTCCGCTGAACGAATATGGTTGTGTATACGCCTGAAGAACGCTGGGAAATGTTGCGACATTACTTTGAAAATCATGGTAATGTTGCAGCATGTGTGCGAAAATTGCGTACGGATTTTGGAAGAAGAGAAGCACCGTCAGCTCCGTGTGTGAAAAAGTGAAAGAAACTGGCATCCTCATCGATAACCCAAAGCGTGAAAAGCCAAAAGCAGTGCGTACACCCGAGAAAAATGCTGCTGTGGCAGAAAGTGTGCGTGAAGCGCCATCAACATCAATTCACCGTCGTTCTCAACAACTGAACATTTCGGAGACATCATTGAGACGAATTCTGCATAAAGACCTTGGTATGACGCCATACAAAGTCCAATTGGTTCAGAAGTTGAAGCCAACTGACCATCCAATGCGTTTTCGCTTCGCTAAGTGGGCCTGCGATCGACTTAGAGAAGATGCCGATTTTGCCAACAAAATCATCTATTCAGATGAAGCTCATTTTGATCTTGGCGGGTATGTAAACAAGCAAAATTGTCGCATTTGGGGCACAGAAAACCCGCACGCATACATTGAAAACGAGTCACTGTTTGGTGCGGAATTTTGGCTCAGAGGCATAATTGGGCAATTTTTCTTCGAAAATGAGCAAGGAGTGGCCGTTACAGTCAATTGTGTTCACAAAAATTGAAGAGGAGGATATTGGCAACATTTGGTTTCAACAGGACGGCGCTACGTGCCACACAGCCGAAGCTACACTCGATGTTTTGCGCCCTGTTTTGGAAGATCGCATTATCAGCCGCAGAGCTGATGTCGTTTGGCCACCGCGGAGCTGCGATTTGACACCGTTGGACTATAATTTGTGGGGTGCCGTAAAAGATTAGTCGTACGCCGAGGCTTTAACGGACAATATTCGTGAAGCCATTGGTGAAATACATCTGCACACAATCGATAATTTGCTTAAAAATTGGACCGATCGTGTAGGCCATTTGAATGAAATTATTTTCCATTATTAACCGGAAGGATTGTACTTTCAAATAAATTTCAAAGAAATTTGGGCAAATATTCAGTAGTTTTTTTTATAGCATTTTCAAAAAAAATAAAGTTATTTGGCGGACCCTTTATAAGAGCAACGATTGTTGCTCAATTTGGATTAGTTGGATTGCGACTTTCCTGTGTCCAGGGACGGAATAAATAAGCGCCGACACTGCCAAGAAAAAAACTTGTCGTAAAATGCGACTAAAAGATTAAGACATTTTAATGCCAACCCCTAAGTGTTTATGCGGGGCTCTGGATCGACACGACACGAAGATCTAAAGGCAGACCTAAAAACAAAGTAATCATACAGCACCAGTGTTTGATTAGGCTCAGTGAAAAATTATGCGAAAATTATGTGAAATATGCGAAACTGTGATAAAAACCGTTCAATTAAGTTGATGTCACACACCATGAAGATTGTTGAGCGGGTATTAGCCAGACGGCCGCATAAGACAAATAGTACGGCTGGAGTGTAAGGATCACTGACGATGGAGCCATAATAAATGATGACCAGACTTCCCTGCAACGAGCACTTGATGTTTGGGTAGATGTTTTAGAAGGGAATGGGTATCGCATTAGCCAAACAAAAAGAACAGAGTATCTGTACTGCCCATTCTCTGACCCAAGTCAACCCATTCCGGAAATTTATTTGAATGGGGTTGTCAATCAACGTTCCCTTACAATCGCGTAAGAGAGGCAGGTCTAAAAACTCCTGGCATTTGATTGGCCTCAATGGTGAAGTGATTCAAAATCGGGAGGCCTGCAAATATTTTTTGAGGTCACACCGGCGAACCCCATAGGCGGACCAGTAGGAATGCATTCAAGTGGGAGAGTTATGATCCTTATAATCCTGATCATAATCTCGTCGTTATGTGGAACCAGGAGGCCTGCCGAAACTTATTGAAGTCGCACCAGTGAACACCATATCTAATAGGAATGCAGTAAAAGTGGGAATTTTAGGTCGCTCCCGCATTTGTCGGTGCGGTATCCGTACTTGGTATTAATAGCTTTACCGTGAGGATGCAGATGCAGTCTTCTTTTCATTTGCCGATTTAATTTATCAATCTGACCTACTTGCTCCAAGTTATTAGTTGGACTGAGAAAGGCTTGATGAATATCCCTCTTAGACGTAATTTGTTTCTTACCGCTCGCAGTAAATCCTAATCCACTATCGTTGCGCGTGTGCAAACACCGAGCGAATCAGAAGGGACTCAATAAATTACATGGATACATTTTTGATGACGTTTAAATTTCAAATGGGCATAAGTATTGCAGTTTATTTAAGACTTTTTTGGGACTCCCTTTTTTACTGCTATTGCTCCCCAAAGTCTTCAAATGGGCAGCGCTTTGAAATTGAAAAACGACAGCACTGTACCGAAGGTGTACGATTGTAAATGATACTCATTATAACAAGACAAATGAAGGTGTGGCTTTGTGATCTCTCAGTATCGGCCAAATTACCAGGCTCGCTTTTTTGACAAACCTTCGTATAGCTAGACGCACAATAAGAAGCCCTACTGGGTGAAGTATGATTTTTCCTGCTTATTTTGGAGGAAATTTCCAAAAAAATTACTTAGCCAGGAAACGTTTGCCTTGTATGGCATAAAGCGCCGACCTAGTCTTTAACTTCAGCCACCAAGTTCCGCCCAAGAAAACTCCTTGATCGTTATTCAGTAACGCATTTATTGAAATAAGTCCCAAAAACCTTACCTTAGAGTTTGACGTTTGGGTAGCATCATAATTTTCTGTATAAATTTCAAGTATCTTCATGTACGAAAAGCAAACGTGTGGCTTGCAGGAAGTGGGGGGCTTTCACAAACAAACAGTTTTCTAGATGAATACAGATATGGTGGCCTGACCTTAGTAAAGCCAACAAAATTGTCAAATTGATCAGAGATCAAAGAACTGCTGGAATTCGTACTACAAAAATACTTCGGTCAAGTCCGACCAAAACAAAAAAAAGCACTCAATGTGATTCTGAATAGTATTCCCCTGGATCTGTGATTACATCCAAGCTTATCGAGGACTGTAAAGGGACACTGTAAAAGTAGTGAGGGTTCCGTGGCATAGGAGCAGAAAGGGAAATGAGAATGACAGACGTTAAAAATTTACATTTATCACTGATGGTGGAAGTCAATCCCCCGCTAAGCCCCGTAAAAACAGAAAACGTCTTGCGATGGTCGAGTTTAACGACTTGCGTCATATCTAGAAAGATATGGCCCACTTATAACAAATTTAAAACACAGATCCTCATAGTTGCTAGGCTGGTGGCCATATTTACGGGTCACTGACCGATAGGTACGTATGCGGCCAAGATTGGCACCCCCCACAATGCTATCAGTCTCAGTTGCCTGGATGACAACGAGGGCGAAACCGTGTTTCATCATCTCAGTGGGTGGCCAACATTAGCGAGAGGCAGATATCGCGCACTAGACAAGCAATTCTTTTATGACCTTGTTGACATCTCAGACATAAAACCTAACAAAATAAGTTCATTCCTTAATTCCGAGGTCTGCTTTTGAGCTTAATACTTGTACATTCCCTACATTGCGCTTCCCAGAAATTAGTTTTCAGAAAGCAAGCACTTTTATTATCACCGGAAATTCGCGGGTATCCACGCGGGTCCGAGTAACATAAATTGAACAAAGTTGGTTTTAAGTGCTAAGCTTTTCGAATCAATGGGAACTCGACCCTGTTATTTAAATGCGGCGAATTTCCATACGTGCTACTGTATCCAGCCAGTCGATCTTAAAATAATAAAGAGACAACAACTACTTGTTCGCGCCGCATAGATATACATCTTCGAATGCAGTGAAGCAAGTTAGTGCTCTCTTCTTAAAGTCTTCCAAATGAGTTTAAAAAAATTGTGTCATATCGTCTAGAGATTGGCGGACTTTGTGGGTCATCAAAGGCCAATCTTATATAGAAAGAAAGAACTAAGCGAATTCTGAATATGAGTCCATCCCAGCCAAGGACTACAGTCGGCATTGGCTTCCTACGAAGTATACCAGAAACACTTTCACACACGGAGGCGTGCATATAATGCGATATTTGATAAATCATGGAGGATATTACATACACATCCAGTGCGAATGTGAGGAAATTGCTTCTTTTGAGAAAAAAAAAACTCATCGTCAAAGCTATTTCCTTAATAATCTAAAAGCTGTAACATCATTTTGAACAGTAAATTCTGAATGGATGTAAAATGCTTAGAGAAAGCTGGTAGGAAAAATTTATATTGGGCGGATAAATTTTTCATAACTCTTTCTCTGAGGCATCATGATGGCAGATGGCTCCCTTATTGTGCCTAGCATTTTGTGACGGCATTGTTCCAATAGTTTCAAAGTTATTTGAAAACGAATTCGATTGAAACTAAAGGGTGTTTTTTTTGGAGGTTGGTTTTTCGAATAGCGATAAATTTTGTGGTCAAATCTGGCAACTCTAATGTCAATTATGTTCAGTTTGGTTTACCATTTCATCATGAACAGGTTGGCAAATGAACAACGCTTGCAAATCGTGCAAATTTATTTCGAAAATAATTGTTCAGTTCGGGAAGTTTACCGCAAGCTCGTTTTGGGTTGAATGGCTACGTCAACAAGCAAAACTGCCGCACTTGGAGTGAAGAGAATCCACATGAGACCCTTGAAACGCCATTACATCCACAAAAACTGACTGTTTGGTGTGCTATATGGGCTGGTGGAGTCATTGGGCCATACTTCTTCCGAAATAATGCTGGAGAGTCAGTTACCGTTAATGGAGACCGGTATAGAGCCATGATAACTGACTATTTAGTTCCCGAATTGGATGGCATGAATGTGGATGGGATGTGGTTCCAACAAGACGGCGCTACATGCCACACAGCGCACGTCACAATCGATTTATTGCAGGAAACATTCGAAGAGCGCATTATTACGCCGAATGGACCTATCAATTGGCCGCCAAGATCGTGTTATTTGGCACCATTTGATTATTTTCTTTGGGGATATGTGAAGTCGCTCGCCTACTCCAACAAACCAGAAACGTTAGGGGACTTGGAAGCCAACATTCGTCCCCAAATGCTTGAAAAAGTGGTTAAAAATTTGACCTCTAGACTTGTTTTTATTCCATCCAGCCGCGGGGGCCACATTAATGGCATAAAATTATCCTTCCAATAAAGCCAAATGAATGGACATTAAAACGATTTTCTTGTGTTTTATTTCAATTCGAAGTTCTATACCTCTAAAAAAAACACCCTGTATTAGATTTATTGTCCAATACAGGAGAAACAAAAATGCGCTCTAGATAATCCACTGACTATCCTATACCACCACATATGGGTGAAATACTATGTCGCTTAGTTCTTTCAACGAGTAAAATATGGCGTCTCATGGCTTATGGCGTCTTCCAGGCCTTTAAGCTTAAATTAGCCTTTCTAAAGCAAATATATGAGATATTTAGTTCTTATCTAGCGGACTTCCGTTCTTCCGTTCTCTAGGAAGCAAATAGCTACTCCCCGAACACAAAGGAAAGAAATCATGACAGGAGTTCCACAAGGAATCCATCTCGGTCCGTTTCTATTTTGCAGCTTCATCTCTGATTTTTCGCAATAAGAATGAATGCCTGTATGCATGAGTTACAGTTCCATGAGTAAAAAAAAAATGTTCAACGCGCTATGATCAGGGTTTTTTTTTTCTTTACAATTTAATAAATAAAATCGAGCTCTGCCCCTAACCGCAGATATAACGTTTTTGGGAATTTCGGTCTCTTTCGATCAAATTAGCATTCAAATATCTCTGTAACTATGATGATTGTCTTTACAATATTTTACCAGGTGATAAGTAATCGACTCAAGAGGGTTCTCAACTCCAAATCCGCTAAACTTAATAATGTAAAATTTACACGCTGATGGCGAATGGAAATAATTGGATACATGATTCAGTAAATTTTGATTTTGTCCCAATGGCCTATTTAAGACGGAGACAACTCTTACGAGTATGCACTGGGAAAGTGTTATTGTTCTTTTTTGTCTGACTTATTGAACTTGTGGATGCATTGGCTTAGTGGTAAAATGCGTTGGACTACTAAGCGAGGGGCACCGCTTCAAATCCGATCCGTATCACTCAAAAAGGTTTTATGAGCTGCACCACTCTTTTGACAAACTTTCAAGAAGAAGAACTGTCATGATAAGCTTCTTAAAAAGTTAATTACCGTTCGGAGTCGGAATTAAACTGCAGGTCCCATCCCTACCTTTTTCCACCTAGTAAGCCTCATCGCAGTTGCTAGCAGCTCTATATTCGGTCCGGTCGCCCAATTTTGAATGACTCGGTCCAAAATGTGCAGCTCTATTTTGTGGGTAGCTAAGGACTTGACGTAGCGCCCAGGGGAAAATAATCATTTGATTTCTGTCGAACGCTCTGACCACAGAAACTCGGTTAACATCGGTCTATACCTGAAACCATTGACCGTAAAGGTGTCTCTTTTCTCATTTTGAAAGAAATGAGGGCCGATGATGCCGCCATGCCATAAGCCACAGTAAAAAGACGTAAGTTAAATTGACGTTTGGTCGAAGACGGGAATTTTGCTCGCTGACATAAGTAGGCACTGAAACAAAAATGGGCCTCGCGCGAAAACTTTTCCAAAGCCCAATTTACGAACTCATAGTGTTGTCCAAGGTCGCCCAGCTTCGAGTCTCACGTCAGCTAAATATTTTACGGCTGTGGGCCCAAGTTCAACCTCAAAATAACTCACGTTGTCTCTCTGGTGATGCCCAAATTCGCTGTTTAGCGTCGAGTCGACCTTTCTGTACTCGCCGCTAGGGTCGCTATATTTTACTTTATTTCGTCCCAATCTCTGTCTGATAAAGAACTAAAAATGAAACTTATTCACGAGCCATGCTGCGTATTTACAGATGACAAACCTTAACAAATATTTTGACAACTAAATGTCATTGGTAGCTCTGACAGCTGCTAAAATATATAACCATTGCTATCGAAATGTAAATTTCAAACTTAATACAGTAGACCCAACCTAAAAAAGAAAGCCTCTTGAAACTTCCACTCGATAAAATACAGAAGCCTTCGTTTTAATTAATTTCCCTCATCGAACATCAACTGTCGACTTCAATCTGTCATGTCCATCTGTGCCTCTGTTTTTCAAAGTAATACCTAATCGCATTTGAGAAAAAACGTACATTTCAATTCAAGCCTCCTTCCTTCCAATGGGCGCACGGTGTTTGTTTTTCCTTTGACTTTCGAAACAAGTCAATCTCCGTAAACATCAAAATCACATTCACCCACACAGAAGTCAGTAACAACCCACATTTGCCAGATTCAAAGGCGATCTCCATTAATCATTTCCCATTGACTTGCCAGACTACCTACCTACCTACCTTTCTGTTAAATGATGCAAAATGTCGAAGAAATCAAAGAGGAAATGATAATCAATGAATTTTTGCCCCAAAAACGCCTAAGCTAACAAAGTGAAAGCAAACTTATTCCGCTCACAATATTGTACAACCTCTATAGATAGATATCGTTTTACAAATTGATATCGATATTATTTACATAGTGTGAAACATCATAGGTCATCAACATAGATATAGATTGTCCACTTAACTATTCGAAATTTTCATATCGGCTTGGTAAAAATTTTCCAGATGATTGAGCTTCTGTGTTACTTTGGTAACCCCCACTCCTAGTCCCAGGCATATTGTGCAACTGAAATATCTTTGAGATAGTATCGAAAAAATGGAATTTTAAAATAGCTACATATGTGATACTATTTTTTTAACACACGACAAAATGGACTCGAATGCTGAAAACCCTTCGAAATCAGAAGTTTACTCAGGCGATTTGCAGAACAATCAAGAAAGCATACGAATGGTTGTTGTTCTATTAGATACTTTTCCTGGTTCAACGGCAAACGAACTGCGTAACAGAGTAGTCATGCTTGCAATCACAGACACCGCATCGAATACATTTATTTACTTTTTAATGGAAATTGTAAGGTTTTTCATCGGAAGTCATTGATATGGAAAGCAATTTTTTAGTTGACTGGAAATGTGAAGTTCATTCTATTGTAATAAATTACAACAGAAACTGGGGTGAAAGTATCAATGGGGTTCAAAGGTGTTTCACTTTAAATTTGCCATGCCTTATTGAGCAAGTACAATCATCCAATGATGATACTGCTACGTTACGTAGGCCAATTGTGTCTGTCTGTATTAGAAGGAGTCTCGGAACGGTTTTGTTATACTAATTACTTGTTATTAGCTTACAATCTTAGTTGGCACTTCACAGCGAAGTAGACTTGGGCTCAGTGATAGTTATTCAAAGGTGCGCACACCCTATCATTTTTTTTTTGTTAATTTTAATGTGCAAACAAGAAAAGACTAATATCCAACAAATGAAACAATAAGAAAATTGCCACTCAAAATATTTTCAAAAAAAGTTAGCAACACTCATTCTCTTATCAAGCGCACCATCGAGACCGAACCGACCCTAACCGAAAAGTTGTGACAGTAAAAATGTCAAAAATATTACCAATTGGGATGTTCTCCTTGCTTTAGCACACCAAGGTAGGGATAATCTTCATACCAACCATTTTAAAAAAAATTTACGCATTACTCGTTTTGTTATATGGTTTGGTGGTCTCCTTTTTCAAGCGCACATCGGGTCGGTAGTCGGTTCATTTTACATAGTTTATACCAGCGCTGCCGGAGTGGTTCCTTTTAGGAGCTTTTGGCTTTTTTGCTGAGCACTGGGCTCTCTAAATATCATGGCTCCCCAAATTTTTAAAATGTTGGATTTATACAAAGCAAAAGTAAGATCCGAAACCAACATCTTCCAAATATTTGATGCTTTTTCGGTGGCCTCTCTTTGCCTAAAATGGCTGCCCAAAATCATCAAATGGGCTCCTCTTTTAAATTGAAAAACGACAGCATTGGTTCATAATTGTAAATAATCGAACAAAAATTTCAAAGTCCTAACTACCAACCAAAGCAACTTGCAACTTTCATCAAGCGCATCCTCCTTGTGATTGTTTCCTTCTCTTGTAAATGTGGTGCGCTATATTGATATTTCATTTTAAATTATCAGTCTTATTTTTCTAATTTGAATTGCTTTTTTTGATTTATAAAGCTGAGAAATGAACTTACATGTGTTTTAAATGTTCGACTTTCGAAAATGTTTCTTTTAAGGATATTATGTACATATTTACAAGCAAATGCTAAAGCCGGTGTGGACCTACGGTATACAACTTTGGGGTTGTACCAAGAAAACAAATGCTACTATTTTAAAAACTTTTCAAAATAAAGTGATTAGAGAAATTATCCAAGCTACTAGAAACGATGATATGCACAGGGATCTCGGAATTCCTACAATCGAAGCTGAAACTAGAAGCTTCGCGTGAAAGCATAGAAACCGACTAATCGGACATTTTAAAAGTACAGTCCGACAAATTTTGGATGAGAATAATTTATTGCGCCGACTACAAAGAACGAAACCTTTCGACTTGGCAAGATAATGATTAACCGCGTCCTTATTGTGGAACATGCAGGATCTTTCGGTGGAAGGTAACCTGTCAATTTTTTTTTTTATTTCGTGATAGAAAAATTGCTTGATAAGTTATATCTTAGTTGCAGTATCTAACATTCTATAGAAGGGTGGTGTTTTTAGTCAGTAAAAATCTGACACTACTATGAGCACGCGCTCGCTATCCTCATAGTGTCTTGGGAAGATTTTCACCTACCCTCATACCTTCCGTATGAAAAGTTCACAATTAAAAAAATTAACTAAAACTGATTCATTTTGTTAAGGGAAGCCCACACAAAGAACAAAATCGTCACTCAACATAGTTTTCTATTCACTGTCACTATATAAATATTCCTCGGTAGTAGATACTTAGTTATGTTATGTATAAAATCCTTCCAATAAAACGATCATGAGGTTTCACATATTTCATCAGCCAGAAGCACCATCTGATTCTCATTTCACACAATATAAATGCAAATACGAGACCACCAGGGATGATAAATTGTGCACATCATTTGCTCATCACTGTAGCACCTGTGTGCCGTATACCTTCCTTCACCAGTTGTTGTGATGTTTCTCGTTTTTTATTTTGCTCCAAGAAGTATGTCATGTTCAAAAACAAAGCATTAATTTGTATACTCGTAGTAAAATTTAAATCTAGGTATTTTTAAATTGTATAAACAAAAATATTAAATTTACTTTGTTACATTTCGTCTGCCTGAATCTCCCGCTATCCTGAGACTCTTGCTAAACCGAAACCATAAATAGATGCACAACCCGAAAGTGAAAGCTTTAAAATAGATTTCACGATCGAATTTAATGATCCCATTAGCCCAGCAGAACAGAAGTTTAGCGCCATTTGTTGTACAAAGAAGAAAAAAACAAAGTCACATTTACTACACAACAGCAACGTTAAATATTCCGTCACAACCATCTATTGTAATGGGGACACTATGTGCAGCAGGGAATGGGTATTTCAAAATAAATTGTATTTCATGTTTTTTTTAAAATGAATAGTTAGTTGAAAACGGCATTGGGAATAAGTTCTTGTTTGGTCAACATGTGTTTTGGTTCCATCCAATTAGTAAAAATGAAACGCAACTAACTGCTGCCTTTAAGGGCGGAACGCAGGCCAAGAAAACCTAGTCACCGACGCGCAGAGGATAGTAGGTGTATTTAAGCAGCCACTTATCGGGCACCATTAAGAAAGGGTGAAGGTAGCGAGAAGATAACCCACCCCCGGTCAATAGAAAACCAGTCCCGCCAGCTAGTATAAATTAATTTGGATTAGCTATAAAGACGCTTAAGAACGACAAGTCTGCCTGCCGAGCTTTTCAATACCGCACCCTACCAAAGGTACTATACGTACTAAATCATCAGCCAAGTTTGGGTGGAAAATGACTCTTTTATTCAATTGATTAGAAATTTCCTTTCTGGGCATAGGTTGGGTTAGGTTGAAGTAGCTGTCGGCATAAGAACCGACACACTTAGACCAGTATTGGTCCGTTGTGATACCACAGGGATCTGGGATAAAGCTTCCCTTTACTCGTTGAACCAATTCGAACTTTTGACGAAGCGAGGTAGACCTTTTATGTCAATGTTTGTGAGATCACATGTGTTGTTTTGGGCATTCAAGTCAAGTTGTTTTGGATGGCTAAAAGTCTAATAGTTATCGTATAATTGCTGGTGTTCCCGGGGCTCCATTTTGTTTCCGACTCTCTTCCTCATTTTTATTAATAATCTCTAATCTACACATTCGTTGATGATAGTACCCTCAGAGAACTGTCGCCCCTCTTCTTAGGCGGGACAAATGGAGCGGCACCATATATTAAACTTATTAAAGTCTGACCTTGAAAGCATTGTTCAGTTAACCGTGTTGAATTTAATGCTTCCAAAATGCAATGCTGTCATTATCAATGAATAACACTTGCATCGATGAAACCGAAAGACTTTCCATTCTCGGTATGTGTGTTCATGACAACCTCCGACGTATTCGATGTCGCCAATAAGGCCGCGATAGGTTACCTCTACCGATGAAAGGAATTACTAAGCCCCTCAGATCTGGCGACGTTATATAAGGCATTCTCTCACCCTAAACTTGAGTATAATAGTCGTATCTGGCCGGCTACATTACAAAAACGAGCGATAAAAATCATAGGTGAGACGTGCAATGTCAGCATCGTCGCAACGTTTCCTGTCTTACCTCATTTTATAGTTTTTTTTCGGCACCATGGCTCGGATGAAAACGCATTCCGCTCCATCAACTTTTATCTCGTAATACTCGTATCTCATAGAATGCTCATAAGTTTACCTTAAGCCTTCATTCGGATGTACAGGGAGTCTTTTGTGAGCCGCACCACGCATGTGGAATGCGTTGCCTCACACTGTGTTTCCCCACCGCTTTAACCAGCAACCTGTCTTTTTCTCACCCCACACTTCTCCCCACTCGTGCTGGGATGATGACTAGACCTCCATATGTCCCATCTACAAGAAAGGCAATCTTTTGGAAGAATATCCCTGCTTAATGTCGCATATAAGATCACTAGCCCACTTCACTGAGCGCGTTTGTGGCTTTATGGAATTTTAAAAAAGAACCATCTTCAAATGATTCCGCATCAAATGGTCATGGTCCCATTCAGATCGGTTCAGTAGTTTTCAGGTTTATCGCGGACAGAGTAAAAAAATATATACCGATCAAAGATCAACCGTAGACTAAATTTTCACCAACGAGTTTTAAGTCGAGGCACACCACCTCTTTATCGACTTTAAAGCCGCATGTAATAGAATTCATCGGCTGGATTTCCATGTGGCGACAGCCGAATTCGGGATCCCTTCAAAATTGTTCCAACTAAGCCAGCACTCCACTCGTAAGCCAACGACATGTACTTACTTACTTGTGCGACGCTATAGTCCGGGGTGGACCTGAACCTCAACCAATAAGCCTCTCGAATTAGTGCGGTCTATGGCTACCTGCCCCCAGTGCACTCCAAGTTGGTTGAGGTCCCCTTTTACTTGTCCACGCCACCTAAGGTGAGACCTTCCTCTATTGCTTTGTCCTTGGGGTCTATGATTCTGCCGGCTGGAGCCTTGCGGCGCCCAATACGTAGTTTTCTGATCAAGTCCATGTCGGTGTACAGCTCGTATAGAGTTCATCGTCTCCTCCATAACCCTTCAACGCTTATGGGATCAAATGACTTACGAAGAATTTTGCTCTCAAAACGACCAAGTATAGCCTCAGCCGCTTAAGAAAAAACTAATGCTTCGGAACCATAGAGCCGGACTGGGATTATGAAGGTATTATATACAGTTCCTTAGTTGTTCGGGAGAGGGCTTTATTTAATAGTTGTCATCTCAGCTTAAAGAAGCAGCAATTGGCAAGCGTTATTCATCGTTTGATTGATGAAAATCGATGTCGTTTTTAGATGCGATAGCAGAGCCGAGGTAGAAAAAGTCACTTGCGGCCGATTCGTCGGTGTTCCTGTTTTATTATTTCACCCTCGATTACTGCTACTACTTTGCCGTTTCTTCTCCTATACTCGCAAACACACCAGTGACAGCTCGCTGCTTTCTACCGATAATATCAATTTCGTCAGCGTAAGCAGGTTATTGAAGGTGTCTTAACCGACATTGTTGCAGCTTCGAGCTTTCTCTATCATCCTGCACAGATTGACGAGTTTGGCAGGAATGCCATAACTAGTCATGGCTCTGGGTAGCTCGTCTCTATAGATGCTGTCATACGCGACCTTAAAATCTATGGTTATCGATTTGGACTTCCTGGGTTTTCTCCTAGATCTGCGGCATTGTGAATATTTGGTCTATAGTAGACTTTCCTGGCCTGAAGCCACATTGATAGGGACCAATAAGGTTGTTGAGGAAAGGCTTCAGGCGTTCACACAGCACGGCAGATAAGATCTTGTAAGCGATATTTAGGAGACCGATAGCTCTATGGTTAGCGCAGTTTTTTGTGAACCGGTCAAGCGATGCTGAGGTTCCATTCATTAGGCATACGTTTATCCGACCAAAACTCAGAAATAAGTTGGTGTATGCTCTCTACCAAGTCATCTCCTGCTGCTGTAAATTCTTTGGCGAGTAGGCCGTCAAGCACGGCAGTCTTGTTCGATTTTAGTTTAGATATTGTCATTCTCCTCAGTTCATTTTTGTCGGGCGGACGGAATTCTTGTCTTTCATCGTCAATATTAAATGCTTCGCTCTGCCTGACAGCGGAATTTGTGTCGTCTTCGCCGTTTAGCATTCTGGAGAAATGGTTTCCCATATCCTCAGTATCTCTACAGGTTTCGACAATATGAATCTACAAAGTGAAAACCAATTAGAAATGATTTTAGTTGTTCCCAAGCCAACAGCAGCTACGTTGAAGTTTTCTTGTGAAACACATTTTAACTGCTCTCACAACACCAGCAAGGTGAGGAACATATTATAACGAAATGGGTGGTATTGGGACGTAAAACGAATGCACAATCAAATAAATTGGGTTAATCTGCATACATTATTTTTATACTCACATATTCATGTTTTGGACATTCACGCATGGTTTAACTTGTTGTTGTTTATATACAGATTGTGTATTTACCGCGAATTGAAGCTTATAAAACACTTCAGCGGAAGAACAGCATGATTGATGGTGTGAAAGGAATACTTTTTGCAATATCTGTCTATATATATTTTTATTTGAATAAATATTCAGAGTCTTATTTTCAGTTTTAGCTGTAGTCAAGTCTTCCAGCTAAATATGACAGCACATTTTTCGACTGATTGAATGGCAAAACAGCGGTCGATATTTTATTTGAACAGTAAAATTTTAAAAATATACAAAGTGTACGCGGAAAAAGAATATTTCATCTACAAGTGACATGTTGTGAAAGGGGTTAATAGCTGTCATGACTGTTCATAAGTAATTTCGCTTTTAACGCAAAGTGCATTCTATTTTTTTAAATACAGGAAATCGTACTTTTGGAAAGTGAATTCTCCCACTCATTGGGAAATGGAATTACCAATTTATATCATTCATTTCCGCGGAATTTAACCTTCGTCGGTAAGTTTTTTCGCATTGCCCATATGCATGGAGTCAACTTGAATATGAGGCTTGAGTTAAATCAAAACAGAGATTATTATATACCAACGGCATTGATATGAACATATGTTCTTGTTTAATTTCGATACTGAGTTTATTCCTTACTGGCAAGATAAATTTTCTTTATTTTTCAATTTTAAATTAATTTTTATTATTTCCAAAAGATCTTACATACTAAACAAAAACGATTAAATCTAACTTAAAATTAACAGGATACTTATACTATATTAATGGTCCTCATGCGGACACTCTAAACTTAACTACAAGGTGGCGCAAAAGTAATCCTCCTATCAGAAAATGCTATAAATTTTGCAATTGGCTCCTAATGTCAGTTCTGTTTTGACATTTGTGTAGTAAACACATGCGAAAAACACGTTAATAAACAATGTTACGCTACACTGCTCCAGAACGCGGAATATTGGTGACTATTTATTTGAGCAATACTCGGTCGGTGACTTTGGCATAACCGTTAGCCGTCCAACGCCTACTGGTGAAACACTGCGACGTTTAGCCGCTCGCCTCGAAGAGACTGGCACAACACGAGATGCTGCCGGCGTGGCAGACCCCGGAGTAGCCGTTCTGCAGAGAATATTGCTGCTGTAGCCGAAGATGTCATGGAAGCGCCGTCGACATCGACCAGACGACGTGCCACGCAAATGGGTATCAGTCGACGGTCTTTACAGCGAATTTTGGTACAAGATTTGAATATGTTTCCGTACAAAGTCCAGACGGTGCATCAGCTGTTAGCTGCTGACCGCCAATCGCGTCTAACATACGCTCAAGCCATCCTTAATCACCACCAAGAGGAAGATGATTTTTCATCAAAAATAATCATGAGTGATGAGGCCCATTTCCATCTTAGCGGGTACGTAAGTAAGCAAAATTTACGCTTCTGGGGCACTAAAAATCCGCTTGTAACCGACGAAGAGCCATTACACCCGCTCAAAGTCACTGTATGGTGTGCTGTTTTCGCTGGAGGAGTCATCGGACCTTTTTTCTTCGAAGACGTGGCGGGCCAAACGGTTACTGTGAATGGTGAGCGCTACAGAGCAATGATCAACGAGTTCTTTTTGCCGCAACTTGATGAATTGGAATTGGAAAACATGTGGTTACAACAGGACGGTGCAACGGCACACACTGCACGTGCCACAACCGATATGCTGTAGGATGCATTTCCCGGGCGCTTAATCTCCCGTTTTGGCGATTTGCACTGGCCAGCAAGATCGCCTGATTTGACCGCTACAGACTTCTTTTTGTGGGGCTTTTTGAAGTCGCGGGTTTATGTCAACAAGCCTCAGACTCTTGCAGCTCTTAAAGACAATATCCGTCAAGAATGTGAGAACCTATCGCCGGAAGTTTTGGCCAATGTGATGGAAAATGCCATAAAAAGGGCTCAAATGACAATCAACTGTGGCGGCGGCCATTTACATGACATCATATTCTCGACTTGATGTAAAAAAAATTAAAAGACCAGATAAAAATAATCCACAAGAAGAATCAAAGTTTTTAATTTTTTTTTTATATTACAGCCAAAAAACATCGGATGGTTATTTTTGCGCCACCTAGTATATCACTTATTGCTATTACCTTTCGGCCTTAATTATTAATACTTTTCGTTTTGTAAATACGATTTTTGCAAGAAAAGTTTTAAAAACTTGCAATCTTTATTATTTTTTTTCTTCAAATACTTAAATACTACTATTTAAAACTATACATATAGACAAACGAACAAACAACTAAAAACTTAAAACTAATTATACAAAAAACTATTACTAACTATAATCGGTATACACCCCAACACCGTTAGCAGCACCCAGTAGCCGCCACATGCGCCACTGAGGGCCGACTGACACCGAAATGCGTCGGTCGACTCTCAGGAACACCACACCTTGCAGCCGACATGCCCAGCACAGCAAACCTGCTTACAACTTAAAACTACTTAAATCTAACAATAAGAGGAGTCACCTTAAGGTAACGCACCGACCTGGAAAGGTATGTCTACCTCTTCCCTTATTCCCTCCGCCGGCCACCAATATTCGGTGAATTGCGTGTCCGTATCAATTTGATCCCTCCCCCCTATCGCGGTACTAAAACGAAGGAGCTCGGGAGTATTAGCGACGTCCCCGTCGTAGGTGAGCCGCTTATCAGTCGCTTTGCGGTAGCGGTGGTATAGTACCGGGATACCATCCCTCGTCTGTACCAGCCCTTTTTTATCAATATGGAGAAAAGCCTCTGACGGAACAAAGCCAGATCGAAGCGTTCTCTCCACGTGTGCTTCATTGGGGTAGTATGCCCCGAAGATCAGGCTATTATCGTTGGTCATCGCCCTCGCAACGTGCCTTCGACTCACACCTTAATGAGGAAATTGTCAATCCTATTCAAGAGAGCCCCATCATATAATGCCGTGTTAGGATAAAATGACCCGAGACATGTCCTAAGACATTGTCTCTCGAAGACGCGAATCCTTTCCACATACGATGGCGCTATATTGAACCACAATGGACAGCCATAAGCGATGATGGGCCTTATTAGGGCCACGTAGCATATGACATTACTGGCAAGATCTCCAAGGTACATGTGGACTTTGGAATATCAATGAACGACAGGATATCATTCATTTCCTAAGGGCAGCTATCTCCAATTCTACAAGAGATCAAAAGACTTCACTTTGGAATGAGAAGACTGACAAGAGACAATTATTTGTCTTTATATCTGAATGGCGGGAAGTCCTTCTTAATTTTAACTATCATTTTTGATGTTCGCTCTGGCAGATTGAAACTATCCACGCCATATTTTTTACGATATTAAAGGAAAAATACGAGCACGGAAGATCTAGCACAAGTGAAGAACATCTCCAGCTTTAAAAAAAAAAATGATCTTCCTGTTGACATCTCATTTGGAAGCAATGGTCAATGTTGAAAAGAGAGCTATGAATGTTTAATGTTGGTGGGGGCGAACGGCATCATTTTATCCCGGCTTCGACGTCGCAAGGCCCTAATCTCCTCCATGGGACACCACCTCCTTCGCTAGTTCCCAAAAATGTTACTAAAAAATTTATCATCCTTTGATTTGACAAGAATTGGTTATGCCTAATTCGCATCCTTATTTTGTGCTTTGAGTTGAGCAGTATAATTTAACTTTTGGTGAGTACGCAGTATTGGATGATAAAATCGCAGTAACACACTGCTGATGCAGTATGAACAGAATGTGATGTCTGCTACGTCCCTGCGTTCTTCAAGGGTCTTCTTCTCTAACGACGAGATTATGAGACTGGTCCGCCTGTGGGGTTCGCCGATTCGACCTAAAAAGCTATTTGCAGGCATCCCAATTTTGAATCACTTCATCCTTGAGGCCAATCAAAGGCTGGTGTTTCTGTATTTGTGTGATCCAGGAGTTTTTGGGCCTACCTCTCTTACGCGTTGTAAGGGAACGTTGATTGCCATTGCCTTTTTGACGGGGTTCGTAGGATCCCTCCTTTGATCATGACAATACCAACTTCTTCTTCAAGGGTATTCAAGTTTATAAGTTTGAGGCAGTCTTGACAAAATGGTCGTTCCAGGGTTCTTAAGAGAATTTATGAACTCGAGTTATTCCATGGGACAACTCCTTAGGCTATATACGTGGACATTAAGATTTCACTCGATTCACTGCATGTGATTATAATGATGACGTCCCTCGCACTAAAACGTTAAAGTATCAGGCCGTGACACACCCGTTTTATTCCAGGAGTAGGAGTGTTTCTCTCAAAAGTTGTAAAAGTAAAAAGTTTTTCACAGTGTTGAATCTTGTTTTGTTTTAATTAGTGAAAAATTAGATGAGAGACGTGAAACGAAGTCGTGCAAGTCTCACAGGAACAACTAAAATAAATAAATACTAGGCGTAAACGGCCATTACAGGACACACAGCTTAGCTTCTCCAATGCTCGTGGGTGCGGAGATATATTTTTTGACAGGAATGGAATGGAAGGAACCTAAAGTTTAATGCTGATTCCGAACAGTAATTTAATTTTGAAAAGTTTTTCATTTTAGGATGTCAGACACTCGCAAGAGGTGGTACATCAAATAAAAACTTAAAGATAGTACCGGGGACCCCTCGCTTAGTAGGCCAACCACTACGCCACTGCATCCTCAGGAACAACTAACGATATTAATTTCTTCTTCTGTTTGTCTATTCTCCGTTAGTCCAAGGAATCGGATATAACCATGATCAAGAGGCCTTCGTTTAATGTCTAATAAATTTCGTATTAAGACTTAGGTCAAAAGTCCTGTAGATTCTGAAAAAAATATTTCTTCGCAGTTTGAAGATATAATTTGGCGAATTTTATTTCCAACGAGATAGCGCTATGACACAATTGGCGAAGCCACTACTGGTCTGTCCATTGAAATCGATAAACAACAAAATCCTACTCAGACCGAGATGAACTTGTGGCTTCGATGGCGTTGTGCATAGTGTGTGCGCTTGCTTGACGAGATAGCTAGTCTAAGTGATGGTTCGAATCCTGATGGGGGAGAGTTTTATTCGAATTAAATGACTGACATATAGACCAGCACCACACAAACGAATCTGATGATCGGCCGTGGCAAGCCGTGTGAAACAGCTGTAATTCCAGCCTATTCGTGGTGGCAATCACAAGTTGTTGTTGTTTCATTCAACCATTCAATATGTAACTGATGGAAAGCTTGGCAGCTAATAATAGCCGAGTGTTTATACACGAAAAGAAAACGCCACTACACTTTTGTTTCCATTTCAAAAGCAACATCAGAAAACGGCCAAAATCCATGCCGTTATCGACGAATTTAAATGGCAATTTTCCAACAATTCGCTAACAAATTTTCTATCACTTTAAAGTAAGAAAAGCTTTTGAGATAATTTGTAACTTTTTGTTGGGAAAATAAAATCACATGTATCCAAAGGGGATTTTTTTAGAGGTTGGTTTTTCGAATAGAGATAAAACTGACCTTTTGTGGTCAAATCTGGAAACTCTAATGTCATGTATGTTCAGTTTGGATTGCCATTTCGTCATGAATTAATTCGGTTAACCATGGATCGTTTTCGCACTATGTTTACGCATCCGCGAGACGTCAAACAGTGCGCACCGAAGAAACAATTGCCGCTGTAGAGCAAAGTGTTGAAGAGGACCTGAATGAATCGATTCGCCACCGTGCACAGCAATTGGAGCTTTGTCCATCAACTTTATGGACGACTTTGCGCAAAGATATCTTCTTACGACCTTTCAAGATCCAGCTTGTGCAAGAATTAAAGCCGCGAGACCATGCAATGCGTCGTGATTTTGGTGTATGTGCCGAAAATGAGATTGGTATCGAAGCTGATTTTCGTCGCAAAATTTTGTTCAGTGATGAGGCTCATTTTGGTTTGGATGGCTACGTCAACAAGCAAAATTGGAGTGAAGAGAATCTACATGAGACCCTTGAAACGCCAATACATCCACAAAAACTGACTGTTTGATGTGCTCTATGGGCTGGTGGAGTCATTGGGCCATACTTCTTTCGAAATGATGCTGGAGAGTCAGTTACCGTTAATGGAGACCGGTATAGAGCCATGATAACCGACTATTTTGTTCCCGAATCGGATGGCATGAATGTGGATGAGATGTGGTTCCGACAAGACGGCACTACATGCCACACAGCGCACGTCACAATCGATTTATTGAAGGAAACATTCGATGAGCGCATAATTTCGCGGAATGGACCTGTCAATTGGCCACCAAGATCGTGTGATTTGACATCATTGGATTATTTTCTTTGGGGATATGTGAAGTCGCTCGCCTACGCCAACTAACCAGAAACGTTAGGAAACGTGCCGACATACAGCTCCAAATGCTTGAAAAAGTGGTTGAAAATTGGACCTCTAGACTTGTCTTTATTCGAACCAGCCGCGGCGGCCACATTAATGGCATAAAATTATCCTTCCAATAATTGATGGACAGTAAAACGAATTTCTTGTGTTTTATTTCAATTCGAAGTTCTTTACCTCTAAAAAAACACCCTGTATTAAAATTTTTTGGGCATTTAAATTAGTTCTACAAAAAGTAGTAAGTGGTTTTTGTAGATATAAGCAAAATTCCTTAAGTTATATCATTTTCACTTTAAATGTATAAAACTTGCGTTGGGGTAACTACCATACCAGTTCCTTTTCTTGTTGGATTTTCCTAATTTATATATATCAACCTATTAGAATTTCACTTCACCTAAATGCAGTGGAAGTTGCTTATAACGGCTATAGCAACCGCATTTGCTCGATTTTATAACCGTCGTTATAAATGACGTCGACTGCACCTAGATGTAGAGGGGGACATATTTAGAGAGAAACTTAGAACTTAGAATCTACCATTGTTCTTAGAGCTTGTCAGATTCTCTTGGATGTTGTCAGCAATCACTCTGCTCAGTAGTTCACTGCATAACGAAAAACAAATGGTCGCGTGCGTGTCGGTTAAAAAAATGTTCGAAACCAAATATCATTGAAAAACCGCACACCATTCATGTTTTTAATTCCACAAAAAAGATTTAAATTTATTGAACTTAAATTCAAAGAGAGTTAACTAAAGCTAAATGTAATGAATTTTATTTCCAAGAAACGATTATTTTGTTAACATTTTCACTAAACGGTTACTTTTGTCTCGTTATGAATAAATTGTCAAAATACAAGGTGGCGCAAAAATAAATTTCCGATTTTTTTTGGCTGTAATTTAAAAAAAAAAATGAAAAACTTTGATTCTTCCTGTGGATTATTTTTATTTGGTCTTTTAATTTTTTTTAAACGGCCCCCGCCACAGTTGATTGTCATTTGGGCCCTTTTTATGGCATTTTCCATCACTTTGGCCAAAACTTCCGGCGATAGGTCCTCACATTCTTGACGGATATTGTCTTTAAGAGCTGCAAGAGTCTGAGGCTTGTTGACATAAGCCCGCGACTTCAAAAAGCCCCACAAAAAGAAGTCTGGAGCGGTCAAATCAGGCGATCTTGCTGGCCAGTGCAAATCGCCAAAACGGGATATTAGGCGCCCGGGAAATGCATCCTTCAGCATATCGGTTGTGACCGTTGCACCGTCCTGTTGGAACCACATGTTTTCCAATCCCAATTCATCAAGTTGCGGCAAAAAGAACTCGTTGATCATTGCTCTGTAGCGCTCACCATTCACAGTAACCGTTTGGACCGCGACGTCTTCAAAGAAAAAAGGTCCGATGACTCCTCCAGCGAAAACAGCACACCATACAGTGACTTTGAGCGGGTGTAATGGCTCTTCGTGGGTTACACGCGCATTTTCTGTGCCCCAGAAGCGTAAATTTTGCTTATTTACGTACCCGCTAAGATGGAAATTGTAGCGTACGCCGTGAAAATACTATTTTCTATTATACTGATTGTTGTCGATTTTGAAGTTGTGTTGCCTAATAAAAATACACAGATGGTAATGACTAAACTTGCTACAACCGCTGTATACATTGGCATACGCACTTTTCACCACACTGCGCATACGCACTTCCGCCAAGTGCATATATATAATGCATCTTACCAATGTGACAGCCCTTTCATAATAAGCCACTGGTAGTGCACTAATCATCTAAGTCTAAATTGCAAGTGGTAATTATTTAGTCTAGAAGTAAGTCATTCATCATCTACAAAAAAATTTAAACATAAAAAAGTAAAATAAAAAAAATTATTTTCTTAGATAAATTGAATAAATTGTTTTAAGTAATCAGTGGTTACTAAAGTAAATTCTCTAAATTGCAGGAAAAAAATAGAGCATCTGCGAAACTAAGCACTAGACTTAGTCAAGGAAACTAAACTGATCACGTGAATCAAATAAATCAAAAAATTAGATACGGTAAGCGTAATCTATATATTTAATGGTGTGAAAAGTTTTTTTTTTACAATTTCCTCCCCAATCGCAGGAATATTGTCATTAAACGCGCACGTGTGATTTCCAGTAATTTTCACATTACACGAGGCAAATCGGTTCTTTGTTAGATCAGACGACCTGTTGCCGCAAATCGTCAACGGAAGATCACTCGTGCTATAAAAAAAAAAAAAACAAAAACAAAAGGGAACTACAATTGTCTAACCAATCAAGCAAATACTTGAATCTATTGCACCGATCATCAAATTGTCCTGCACATATATCTATAAAACTAAAAGGCAAACCAAAACCCTTTGACATACACCAAGTGAATCACCTACAACCCAAAATAAAATACATACATTTAATCACATACACATCACAGTGTATAAACACAATTCATCGAAATTCAACCAACATAACCGATACCCAATTGCATTCAACATTTAACACACACAATCCATGTAAGCATAATAGATTTAACATTAAGTATATATATAAAACAAATGCATAATATACAAAGGTAAGAATCGCCAAAAGATTAACTTAGATTTCTGTGTAAAAATTTCTATTTGCCTATATTTCATACCTTGTAATCTTAACAGTTAACATAAAACATAAAACCAGCTTCAGACCCAGATGTGCGCACAACTAGTCTGCTGACAACATAACAACAACAAAAAGGGAACAACAATAACCTAGAACAGTGAGTAATCTTTTGGCTAAATATTTTTTTTTACATTATGGTCATTCATAAAGACTTTTGTGACTTATAAGCAACATGATTTGCTAATTTGAAATGCCTTCTGCATATCATGTACATGCAAGAAAAGTAAGAGAAATAGAAAAGAAATCTACACATCAACTTAAATCTATCATGCACATTTTGCTAAGTAATTCTTTGAATTGAATTTGCTATTTTTGTCCTGAATTTACCTAAAATTTTAATAACGTAATATTGCTACACCTAAACACTTACCACCTGAATTTACTAATATAAAAAAAAATTATACTTCTAATACTAAAATTTTGAAATCTGAATAAGCTAAGAAAGCTAGATCATATACATACATTACATGAACACGGTGTCATTTGATTTGATATATATTGATACTATCATTCTAAGTTAATTAAACGTTAAATTTTAATTCTCATTTCTGTATTTGATGACGTTTATAAATTATTTTCTTATCTCTAAATATCTCAACACAGAGAGCTGAGTTTAAACTTTTAATGGATATACCAATAAATGCAATTGATATATATAAATTAAATTCGATATCTTTGATTATGAGGAAGTAAGTGATTTTCTTTGGCGGAACGAGTGACGGTGGAGCGAAGGGGAATGGAGGGTAGGGTGTGAGAACTCGTGAAGAACCAATTAGGGAGTATCTTATACAAAGACAGGCTAAAGATACTCATGGAGTTATGGCTTCGGTCATACTTAAGGGCGGGCTAGCCTCATGTAGAAGTACATATATCTTCTATTCAAGTCAAAGACACCTGACGTTCCTTCGTTTGATTTTACTTTCCTTCTTCTGGTAATTTCTCTTAAACTTTGATTTTATTTATTTCTATCCTTCTCTCTCTCTTGCTAACTTCCTTGCCATCCCTTAAGGGTATGCAATATTAATTGGTGTTCAAGGTCGCATTACACCCGTTAGGCCCATTCATCATTCAAATTTAAACTTTGTTCCGGCACGAATATTTATTTTGTGAGTAGGTTTGGGAGTACAAAGATCCCCCCCCCAACCGACGAGCTGTCACCGTGCGACCACTAGCGTGCCACCAGTACTCCCCGGGAAATCATCACCTAACAAAAAAAAAAAAAAAAAAGCCCCCTATCTTACAAAATGGGCCTCATCACTCATGATTATTTTTGATGAAAAATCATCTTCCTCTTGGTGGTGATTAAGGATGGCTTGAGCGTATGTTAGACGCGATTGGCGGTCAGCAGCTAACAGCTGATGCACCGTCTGGACTTTGTACGGAAACATGTTCAAATCCTGTACCAAAATTCGCTGTAAAGACCGTCGACTGATACCCATTTGCGTGGCACGTCGTCTGGTCGATGTCGACGGCGCTTCCATGACATCTTCGGCTACAGCAGCAATATTCTCTGGAGAACGGCTACTCCGGGGTCTGCCACGCCTGGCAGCATCTCGTGTAGTGCCAGTCTCTTCGAGGCGTGCGGCTAAACGTCGCAGTGTTTCACCAGTAGGCGTTGGACGGCTAGGAAATCTGGGACGAAATTCACGTTGTGCCAAAGTCACCGACCGATTATTGCTCAAATAAATAGTCACCAATATTCGGCGTTCTGGAGCAGTGTAGCGTAACATTGTTTATTAACGTGTATGTCGCATGTGTTTACTACACAAAGGTCAAAACAGAACTGACATTAGGGGCCAATCGCAAAATTTATAGCATTTTCTGATAGAAGGATTACTTTTGCGCCACCTTGTATAAACGAATTAAATTTGAGCAATAAATTTCGCTTTAAATTTCTGATGCATTTTTGAATATAAATCCGTTGCCACAGATTCCATTTTAAATTGACGGAAATTAACCAAAATACTTTGTCTAAATGCGGCGTTTTCTTATCTCCTAACTATTGAGATAAACAAAGCCCAAGTCCATTGGGACAGAAAATCAGATAACAACAGTGTAATCGATAAAAAGGATTTGCAGACCGACAACGCTGCTCATCAGCCGCCGATTCCTATAATGCAAACCGGATGAGAACCCACCGCATTAAATAATTCGGATGAATATCTCCTCTTAACTTCATCCATTTATCAGCGAAATACCCTTCCCTTGGCACTTGTCAAGTTAATCTCACAGCTACACCTACAATGCGGATCGTATTCTTCAGCGTCTGTTAATTGAATTTGGTATCTCAGCACAACAACAATAATGCGGCACAAACTTGAACGTTTGCATTTTAGACAAAGCAAATACTCTTAACCATATCGTTATCGAGGAACTTTACTCCAAACCGCAACGTGAAATGTCTTCCCAAGAAATGCGGTTTGATTTTCGGTTCACTATGGTAGAACAGATAGCGTTCCTTCCAACCGAATTGATCCTTTGTTTAATCTGACTGATGAGGTGCTGGGAAAAGTTCCGAGCCAACTCACGTTGCATTAACAATCTAACAATCAATTCAATTGAATTTGTTCATCCGGACAAAGTCGACTCTTCCCACTTCCAGTGCCAGTGCAGACTAAAAGCTAAATGTTTTCAATTGAATTGGAGTGAAGGGTTGGCTTTACCTCACACCAACTTTGGTTGATTGTATGCAGCATCAACATCACAAACGTGCACCTCAATTAAAACACATTTCCATTTCTCGAAACGTAAACACGACTGCAGACTATGTAAAAGCATGGGTCGAAGCTGTGGGCGAATCTCATATGTAAATGTAGATGGATACCAAAAATCAGGACTAAATATCCTTGGGTTATGCTTATGGTGATGAGTGTGTGAGTGTTTTAAACCCACAGGAACCTAGCCACCCAGAAATTTCGATGCGCAGAGATATTGGTTTTTAAATGTCCTATCCCGTATCCATCGGAAGGCTGTTCATCGTGCGGTAACCACTCATACAAATATAAAGGGGAAACATGCAAATATCTGGGCGTAACAGAATCTATGAATTTCTTGTCACCTTAGGCACGATTCACAAACAACAAACGGACTGATGACATGATACAATGTTGCTTGTTCTATAAATGCTCACTTCAGGACATTTTCGAACCTGAAAAATACCTATTTCAACTGACTGCCTTTTCAAGATGAAAGGAGATAGAAGACAGAAGTTCGTTGATCATAAAATAGGCAGGGACACGATGCTCCGGCTTTATTCAATTTAATTCGTTTGGCATCGGCTCAAGTCATCGTGGGACGTTAAATTTACAGTTTTAATCAGCAAATGATGTAATAAAATTTGGATATTCATTGAAAAATGTTTGTTCCGATTTTCCCTGGAATGTGCTTAGCTAAAATAATTATTATTTGCCAACACTTTGATGTCTTAACGAAGTAATAATTTGCCGCCCGGTTAATGGCTTTGCATTCAACTCTTTTTGGGGTAATAACGGCAAAATGTGGTACAAACCAGACTTGTCGCTGTAACAGACGTCACGTCTTCTTCTTCTTCTTTTTTTTTCTGGCTTAATAGCGTACCATTACTTTTGGATAACACAAAGTTAAACACAAGTGAAGTTGCTCGTAAACAAATTATGCTATCCGGTGAACATTTCTCATGCTTGTGCTCCATCTGTGCAAATATTTGTTTTAATTATACTAACGGATATTTGGTAAAGTGTTTTCTTAATATTAGACTTTCGCTTACTGCCATATGCCGAGGTAAATGTATAATATCTGTTAGTGTCGGACGTCGGTAGTGTAGGTGAACGTACGAAGTAGATGAATTTTTAATATTTGATTAAATAGTTTGGTTGAACATTGAACTAAAACTCGTCGGGGAATTTATTAATTCATCAGTTCCTGATTGTTCCCTGATGTACCATAAAAGTTTAGCTGCTCTGAGGTCCGGGTGGTTTGTTTGGCCTGTCTAGGACCTAATCTTTTCTCTCAACGCAACCCGAATGCCCCCAGCTTTTTACTTACTTACTAAGGTGGCGCTACAGTCCGGGGTGGACCTGGGCCTCAACCAATACGCCTCTCCAGTTAGCACGATCTTTGGATAACTGCCTCCTGTTGCGCACTCCAAGTTGGTTGAGGTCCCCTTCCACTTGCGCGCGCCACCTTAGGAGAGGTCTTCCTCTACTGCGTTGTCCCTCCGTGTTGGATTCGAAGACTCTTCGGGCCGGAGCGTTGGTGTCCATTCGCTCTACATGTCACAGCCATCTTAGACGACTAATCCGTATTTTTCTGACCAGTTCGATGTCGCTGTACAGCTCGTAGAGTTCGCTGTTAAATCTCCTCCTCCAAAGCCCGTCAACGCAAACGGGACCGAAAATCACTCGAAGAATTTTGCGTTCGAAACGACCAAGGAGATCTTCATCCGCTTTTGATAACGTCCATGCTTCTGCGCCATACAGCAGGACTGGGATGATGAGGGTCTTATATAGAGTCTCCTTGGTGTTTCTCGACAAGGCCTTACTAATCAATTGCCTCCGTAGGCCAAAGTAACAGCGGTTGGCAAGTGTAATTCTTCGCTTGATTTCTGACGATATATCATTGTCAGAGTTAATAGCGGAGCCGAGGTAGATAAAGTCCCGAACTGCTTCGAAGTTATAGCTGTCTATCGTGACGTTCTGTCCGATCCGTCGATGTTGTGCGTCCCTTCTTGTTGACAGCATATATTTCGTTTTGCCCTCATTTACTTCTAAACCCATTTTTGCCGCCTCTGTACTGATACTTGCAAACGCACCAGTGACAGCTAAACATGGCTCTGTATAGCTCGTCTCTATAAATGCTGTCATATGCGGCCTTAAAATCCATAAAAAGATGGTGAGTATCGATCTGGACTTCTTGGGTTTTTTCCAGGATCTGCCGAAGTGTGAAAATCTGGTCAGTTGTGGACTTACTGGGCCGAAAACCGCACTGATAGGGTCCAATCAGTTCGTTGACGAATGGTTTCAGGCGTTCACACAGCACGGCAGACAGGATCTTGTATGCGATGTTGAGGAGACTTATACCTCTATAGTTGGCGCAGTTAAGAGGGTCTCCTTTCTTGTGGATCGGGCAAACAATGCTGAGGTTCCATTCATCAGGCATACTTTCTTCTGACCAAATCTTGGAGACGAGCTGGTGCATGCTCTCTACCAAATCATCTCCTGCTGCATTGAAAAGTTCGGCAGTTAAGCCGTCCGGCCCGGCAGCCTTGTTGGATTTCAGTTTGGATATTGCTATCCTCACTTCATTTTGGTCAGGTGGGCGGGAGTCTTGGCTTTCATCACCCATGTTGAATGGTTCATTCTGCCATACAGCGGACTTTGTGTCGTCATCGCCGTTTAACAGTCTGCAGAAATGGTTTTTCCATATCCTCAGCACCGACTGTGTTTCCACTACTAGGTTTCCTTGTTCGTCTCTACAGGTATCTGCTCGGGTAAAGTTGCGTTGACACGTTCTTTTTACCTTTTGGTAAAACTTCCGAACATTGTTCCTGGAGTACCACCTCTCTATTTCCTCGATCGCGCGCTTCTCATGCTCTTTCTTTTTCTTCCGGAGAAGCCGGTGTTCTTCCCTCCTCATTTGCTCGTAGAGCTCACGAGCCGCTCTCGTCCTTCTGTGCAGCGCCGTTTCGTAGGCACGTTGTTTTGCTGCATGCGCTTGCCGGCACTCTTCATCGAACCAGGGGTTTCGTGGGGGTGGTTTGGTGAAACCAAGCACATCAGTTGCGGCGCTTCTGATGGCTTCTTGGCATCGATGCCACTGGTCTTCAGCACTTGATGCTGGCAGCACAGGACTTCTCGAGAGGTTGAGGGATACGCGATCGGCAAAAATTCTGGCGGTTTGTTGCGCTTGTAGCCGTTCAACGTTGAATCTCCTCACAGTATTTCCTCGCTGTTGTGGTGTCTGGGATATCCGCATACGTACCTTGGCTACAACAAGTTAGTGATCCGAGTCTATATTGGCCGCTCGGGAAGAATACTGGAGGAGTGCCTTGCGTCGATCGCAACATGGTCAATTTGATTGACGGTTTGGTGATCTGGTGACCGCCATGTTCCTTTTTGGATATTGAGGTGAGGAAACCGTGTGCTAGCTATAGTAACATTACGTCCCGCAGCAAAGTCAATTAGCCTAAGTCCGTTTCCAGACGTGGTGTCGTGTAGGCTATGCTTTGCGATTGTGCCACCAAAGATGTCCTCCTTTCCTATTTTGGCGTTGAAATCACCTAGGACGATTTTAACGTCGTATTTAGGACATTGCTCATATGTCCCAGCTTTTTAGAGCTGAATTTTTTCCATTGGTTAGGCATGGAGTGATACCTTGACGTGGGCTTAAGTTGACACAGGACCTTTTTGTTTGGATCAATACTATCAGGTGTAGGCAAACGCCGACTACTGGCAGGGTTGCCTCGAACGAATGGCTTATGAGGTACGAAGTCCTCCCAAAAACTATTATATAGAGTGCATCTGGGAGTAAACCCGCAGAAAAAAACAAACCCCCTTTTAAAGTTAAGGTGTTGATGTACCTATGCCGCGAACTTCATGGTCAGAACTGGTTAAAGAACCTATCGCTAATGGTCCCCTCTGATACTCAAGCTAGGTCGATTGTATAAACGCCTTCGCCCCGTAAGTCGGCTCTGCCGGGACGGACTATCCCTTCCGGACATACTCGTGGGTCCATGAGTTCAGAAATAAATAATAATAAAAATACAAGAAACAAGGTTGAGGAGGCATGGACGATACCCCATCGGTGGTTCCATGCAACCTGGACGACGCCCTTGAAGGCGGTCTAACTGATGAGGAGATCTTCAACGAGAGAGAGAGGGACAGCTACCAGCTGAACCCTCCGATGAATCGACGAGATATCCGAAAACACAAATGAGGCCAGTGCCCTAGTCTAGCGAGAAAGAGGTTATGAAATAAATCCACACGCCTATATGGCATCTTTATTGCTAATGGAAGATCCTCTCTGCCTTAGAAGGAGCTTACTTCGCTTGAGTGGGCCAGAGACACAATAGCCAATGATGTAACCACGAGACAACACTCAGGGAAGCCCGCAAGGCCAAAGTCGCGGCCGGCAAAGAACGCATGCCTGGAAAGCCAAGGGACGATGTCCCTGCTAATATTTCATCTAAGGCCAATATAAGGCTCCAATATTTCATCGATGGAGCCAGTAACAAACCGGGCCAGAGTTGATTGCAATCCAGAAATGCTGAAATGAAGAAATGCTGAGAGGCAAAGAAGTGAGGAGTTTGTCGCGAAAAGAATGTGGTCTTCCGAGGCCGTACCTTAGACGCCGAAGAAGGCTAAAATGAGTGCGACGACCACAGAAAACCTTAAAGACCCGACCATGAGTCGGAATGGATTCCTACAGCGAGGTATGACGAGTGGATTACTACAGATAGCTGTAATTCACTCCAAGGAACCGAGCGGACAGCATACTTTGGAATGTGGCAAGACGATAGAGCAAGCCTTAGGGGCAGCGATCCTTAGCCACATTCTGGAAAACCACGGTGCAAGCGCCACGGCCTATAGCAACATGAGATGGTCTAAAGGCATTACTTATATAGAATGCAAGGGGCAGGCTTCGAATGACTTTGCCAGATCTGATGGAGGTTCTATTGATGATGAAGGTAGTCCAAATAAACCTTCATCGCAATCCACTCGACGCATGCAGACATACCCAAGAGCTATGGCCAGTAGTTAAAAAAAAGGGATCAGAATTATTGATCGGGCTAAACCGGAAGGCAATTGCATGCCGAACGGCTAGGCATAATGCACAACGACTTTTGTAGAAGCTGCAGGGACGTTGAAGAAATGTTATCTGTTCTTCACCTGTTATGAGAACGTCCGGGCCTAAATACCATAAGCTTTATGACCATGGCCAAAAACTTTTGATGAGCTGAAGGATGTAAGCAAAGTCGACCTAAGAGACCTTCTCAGATATGTATGTAAAATCAGGATGGTTCTAAGAGAGCGACCATCATCTCTAACAACGGTTTCTTTTTGTATACTCTCAGATGTTTTTGTTCGAAGAAGGTATCAGAAAAGAACACCATGGACCCAATTTGCTGGTCTAGGTGAGCCATGACTACCGTCACATAACCATTCACCAATCTACCTAGACCTACCTACCTTCCACCTTTGATATCAGAGTTGTTAATATTGATTTTGCATTCTGGAATCGCGGCGAGTTCCCATTTGGTCCAGTTCAGCTTTGGACCGTATATACCAACATTTTATAATTTAAATCTATCCATGCTATTTTGGCTGTTAGGTTGGTTATTACTAAACTACGCTTCCCTACTGGGTATTTTCGTGGAGAAACATAACGTTTTTAGGATTCGAAGTCTGAGTGCTTTCTCTTGTACTTAACTAAGACGTGTCGATCTGCGTTATGCTACTTTTTTTGTAAATATAAAAGGGCAGGGGTGTTAATCGTATTATTGCTTTTATACCAGCTGTGGAATAGTTTCTTAAAACTCTGAAAATATCTAGACATACGCTGTACCCTTTTGAACTGAAGTGTGGCGTTCTATTGCTCCACTGTAGAAGCATATATTTTGATGGGCCTGACTATTGTCTTATTTAAAAGGGTGCTCTTTGGAGAGATCCAAAGCTTACATTAAATATATTAGAAATATGGTCTACATTGAACCGAACGTGGAAGTACTTGTTCCTTGCGAGGTCATGGTTGACTATGGGGTACGTACTCATTGTCTCACTTTGTTGCGCTTTCATTTTAAACGTCGCTCGGGTAAAATCTTCAACCTTGCATAACAGCTCGTTTAGCGTCCTCCCCCATTCACTGTCTATGCAGACGGGACCAATAATTACTCGATGAGTGGCCTCAAACCCTATTACTGTGCGAAATTTCAAGCTTCTACGATGATTGGAAGTGCTTTATAGTTTTGGTGATCTGTCAGTAAATCCTGTAAATCCATGTCTCTAGCTTTGTTATTAGCAAAGTTAGAGGAGAGGAGGGAAGGTAAATAACGATGTAGTGCCTAAGTTGCTAGAGAACTTGGGTAGACACTACCCTGCCCCTTAATGTCTTTTAGTATATTTGCAGATCTGTCAGAAACCTTTTCGAACTAAGTCTTTTAAAAAGTGTATTCCGACTATGCTCCTTCTAATATAACAGAGTGCTGGCGAGCGTTGCCCCTGGCCCCTTTAGCCCCTGAGCGCTGCCGTTTTCTTTTAGAGTTGATAAACGCACCCGCGTTACATCACTGAGATCGATTTACAAATCTTAGTCAATTAACATATTAATTTATTAATTTATTTACATTTACATACATATTACTAAAAAAGAGGAGTTTTGCATGTTACTAAAATTGCTAAGCATTTAGAGCATGCAGAAGTATAGTGTTGGACTTGAAATATGCGTTTTTCAAAGCTCTAAGGACTCAAATTTATTTCATGGAATTAGGCGAAGCAGAAGTTCAATTTTTTTTGTTCAAATTCTAATTATTACTTAGTCTTTCAAACTCAAAATTAAATATTTTTAAATGCACGAACCTGCTTCTTGTGAGTATCTAATCATAAAAATACTAAAATCCATTCATCCAATCGTTCCGTAGGTCCAGTCAAAAGAATTACAACTTTGTTTTATATTATTAAATTTTTAGGGATACGTCTGTGCTACTGGTTTTGTTTTTTTTTCGCTTTATTAGTATTTTATCTGAAAGCCACTTTTTTAACCTCGGGCCCCTTTTTAAGCCCCTTTATGAATTTTTTCAGCGGCAACACTCGTGCTGGGTAGTAGACTAATAATAAACTCGTAGAGTGACAATCTTTGTCACCGCATCCTCTGCAAAGTAAGTCTGTACTAAGTCCCGTTTTGTGTGAATGCTGTAGTAAAGGGTGTTTTTTTTGAGGTTGGTTTTTCGAATAGACATAAAACTGACATTTTGTGGTCAAATCTGGCAACTTTTATGTCATTTATGTTCAGTTTGGATTGCCATTTCGTCATGAATAGATTGACAGATGAACAACGCTTGCAAATCGTTCAAATTTATTGGGAAAATAATGGTTCAGTTCGCGAAGTTTACCGTGAAAATTTTGTTCAGTGAAGAGACTCATTTTGGGTTGAATGGCTATGTCAACAAACAAAATTGGAGTGAAGAGAATCCACATGAGACCCTTGAAACGCCATTACATCCACAAAAACTGACTGTTTGGTGTGCTCTATGGGCGGGTGGAGTCATTGGGCCATACTTCTTCCGAAATGATGCTGGAGAGTCAGTTACCATTAATGGAGACCGGTATAGAGCCATGATAACCGACTATTTTGTTCCCGAATTGGATGGCATGAATGTGGATGAGATGTGGTTCCAACAAGACGGCGCTACATGCCACACAGTGCACGTCACAATCGATTTATTGAAGGAAACATTCGATGAGCGCATAATTTCGCGGAATGGACCTGTCAATTGGCCACCAAGACCGTGTGATTTGAAACCATTGGATTATTTGCTTTGGGGAAATGTGAAGTCGCTCGCCTACGCCAACAAACCAGAAACGTTAGGGGACTTGGAAGCCAACATTCGTGGCGTTATTGCCGACATACAGCCCCAATTGCTTGAAAAAGTGGCTGTAAATTGGACCTCTTGACTTGTCTTTATTCGAACCAACCGCGGCGGCCACATTAATGGCATTCAATTATCCTTCCAATAAAGCCGAATCGATGGACATTAAAACGATTTTCTTGTGTTTTATTTCAATTCCAAGTTCTATACCTCTGAAAAAAAAACCTTGTATGTTAAGTTCGATGATAACACCTACGCTCATTTGTAGTATTTCGTATGTTATGGCTATTGTAACTTTTCTGCTGAAATCAAAGAAGTCGAGTGCACACCATCTACTGGTTGATTCCGATTCATATTTGCCACATATTTAAGACATGAATTTCTTCCACGAGTTGCTTTTTTAAGCAAAATTAACCTTATCTTGGTAGCCTTACCAATTACAAAAATCACGTTAAAATCCAGAACAGCATAATTGCGAACTGCTTAAATTGCACGAATTGCACAGCATCTGTAATCCTCCCATTAACAAAATCCCATTATCCCCAGAGTTAATTCGACACGTTGAGCTAAATGGAATAAAAACGAATCCGTTTCAACCACCAGGCAGACTTCTCCTTTAATTTGCATATCCAATTTGACCGCACACTCAGCTAAATACATTAATTCGAATGCAACTGCATAAAAACCAATTCCGAGAAATAAAATATATATTATGCGGAAACAGGAATAGGGGAATAGAGAAGTGTTTTACCATTACAGCTAGTACTCTTTGGAAGCAGGTAGTAAAAAAATATTTAGTAACAAACGATGTAAACGATATGCAAATGAAAGCATAACTTGCTCTCGAAAACAAACCCATGATCCTTAACTTTAGATGCTCTTGCAAGCAGTTTTGGCCACACGTGAGTGAAGCCAATGAAGACAAATATGTTACCTTTAGGGAAAAGGTCAATCGCATGCTGATCACTTTATAAATACATTTTGAAACCATCAGTAAATCCAAGGCATAAGCATTATTTTAAAACCTGAGGGAATTCATTCTCAAAGTGTACAAATAGCAACGGTGCTGAATAGTATCCTTGTGGAAGACCAGAAGTTGCAGTTAAAACGATAGAGAAAAACCATCAACTTCGACAATAAACTCTGTAATTCTGAACACACTCAGGATCCTTCCTAGAAATATAGACTATACTATACAGAAATAGCATTTTGATAAAAACTGATCCCTCCAAATCCTTTTGGGAGCATGGTGTCTTGCATGTGGAAGAATCGATCCACTTCTACACAGACGTGTCAGAAACAAAACATGGGGTGGGTGGAGGCGTCTTCTCAGATAGACTAAATCTTAGTCTCTCTTTCCGTCTTCCTAACCATTGTAGTGTTTAGCTTAAGCAGAAATTATGGCGATTAAGGAAGCATCTTCTTGGCTAAAGATTAACGTGGTATCCGTAAAGGATATTCGAAGTCAGCCGGCCATCAAGTGTCTGGATTTTGTCTCTATTAACTCTTTAGTAGCCCTAGATTGCCGTTCATCTCTAAAGGAGATGGCTGAGCAGTTCAACATTCACCTCTGCTGGGTGCTGGCGCATAGAGACATTCCGGGTATTTGCAAGGCTGACGAACTCGCCAAACTTGGAACTACCCTCTCAATCTTGCCTGAAAAGGGCTCCTTAGGCACACCAGTTTCCACATGCAAACTCTTGTTTAAACTGGATGCAATAGAAAAAACGAACCATACAGATGGACAGGTGGTACTTCTTGTCTGGCAACGAAGCAGATTTGGCCTAAGCTGGTTATCAAACGCTCTAAGATTTTGATTGGCCCCAATAGATTGCGCATTAGTGCTACAATTGCTACAATTGGTGTCATCACTGGACACTGTCTTATAGGCAGGTATGCAACAAGGCTTGGAGCTCATTTAAACGATATTTTGTCGAAGCTGCATGGATGAGGAGGACGAAGAGACAACTCTACACCTTCTTTGCACAAGCCCTGCTCTCTCTCTCAATGAAATCTCGAAATCTCTCAACGATTAACGATCTTTACCTCGACCGACCAAAAATGTCTCTCACGCTTTTTAAGCAGCTCAAAATGGTTTAACGAGTAGGCAGAAACTTCAGATCCACGTGGTATCACAATGGACTTTACAAAGGTCTAAGTGTGTCGGACCTCTATCCGACTGCCACTTCAACCAAACCTAGGCAATAAATTTCCTATTAAATAGGTAGGAAGAAGGTCACTTAAAGGTGTTTGAATGCAACTCAAGCTTGGCTAGGCTTTTACGAAGTCAGTGCTTTTGCAACGCTTTGGCTACATGAAATATGGGCCCATGAAAAATAGCCCCAAAAATTTATATTGAAAACAACAACACGAAACTGATTTGGGGCCATATTTCATTTTGTTTGGGGCCATTATCCTTTTTTTAGTCTAGGCCCTTTTTTTATTCTTAGTTTGGGGCCATAATTCATGTAGCCCAAAGCTTTGCATCGACCTCAGTCAAAATTTAAAAAAAAAAGAGGAAAGCTAACAGCTGACGTAAAGTTACGATTCTTTATAAGAATGGTCGGAACCAGTGCCTTTGTTTTTATCGGTATTATTTAGGGCAAGAGGAAAATGCTCAGCAGAAGGTTTTAAATCGACACAAATACGGCTAAAGCAAACTCTATTTGCAGGTTAAAAATTAGAAGCGAATCGAAGTTTTGTTCACCTTCAGCAGCCATCGTCTTTGGTGAAAGAATATATTTTTAAATTCCTGGAAAGCAGTTCAAATTCCAGGTCATCAGTAAACCGACCAAGTAACTAAATAATGACCAATTTATTAAGTGACCCCATTATCCCCTAACCCGGATATATCCTTCCTTAATTGTTACCACTGTAACCGAGATAATGTGAATCCCCATTTAGAAGAATCTCCACCGCACAACACAGTCCCTGTTGACATACAGGGACAATCTATATATAAAGAAGAAACTCAATTCGCAGATACTGCAGCAGTAAATTAGTAGTGCAATTGCCAGTTAATTATTGCTCCATCGGAACGCTTGAACTGCAAAATAATAAATAATCATCTTGTGAGTGGGAAATGTTCATTTCATTATAAAGTTAGCGAAAGGAAGGCACGTGATTCGCATCCCCTATTTGCTCCGACGATGACAGCCAACGATGGGGTGGATGGAGTGTTTTGAAATTTTTATCCGAATAATTAATTGGAATGCAAATAGCGTCGATGATTAGTTATGCGGTGTTGCGAGTTATCGATTAATGAACAATTTAGAAATGTTCATTAATTTATATTGATGAGATATTCCATTCCGGAATGGATTCCAGATATTCATGTATTGAATTTGCCCAATCCCACGCGTAATTAAACAAACAAAAAATTTGTTTATTGAAAAGTCGATACAATTATTTAACTAATTGGATGGTTGAAGATGAATCGAATATCGAAAACACAAAAAAGTGCTTATTTTTGACGAGTTAATGGATAGATTGATGAGCTACAGTCCACACCTCCAATTAGCGCGGTCTTTGAATAGCTGCATCCATTTACGCACTTCAAGTTGGCTGAGGTCTGCTTCTATACTTATGAGCAGGGTTTCCTCTACTGCGTTGTCTCCCCGAATTCATTGGATCCATCTACATGTCCGAACCCTTCTCAAAAGCACAATAGAACAGGTAGAACAGGTAGATGTGGCTATACATCTCTTGTAGTTTATCGTTAGTGCATGCCTCGGAAACAGAGGAGAACTGGATTTTCAAGGTCTTATTTCGAGTCTTCTTGAGGCCTTACTACATGATTTATAGTTGCCTTATCAGCCCAAAGAAATAGTGATCGATAAGCATTTATTCTTCTATTTTTTTTCTAAAGAGATGTCGTTTTGAAATGTGCTAACGGAACCGAGGTTTCGTCGGTGTTGGGTGTTCCTCCATGTTTACAGAATTTTCTTTGTTTTGCGCTCGATTTGTCCTAGACCCAGAGACAGCTTCGTTGATCCAAGTAAGTGATCGTATTCTGGCCTGCGAGTTTTGCACAGTTGTTGAACATGTTAGGAAACCCTCATAATCCCAGTCCTGCTCTATGGTTCCGAAGCATGGACTCTTTCTAAAGTGAATGAAGATATCATAGGTCTTTTCGAAAAAAAAGATATTTGGTCCCGCGTGCGTTCACGGGTTATGGAAGAGACGATTCAACGATGAACTCTACGAGCTGTACAGCGACATCGACATTGTCAAAAAACTGTGCATTTGACGTTTAAGATGGCTGGACACTAACGCTTGAGCCCGCGAAATATCCGACTCCATTCCGGAGGGACAACGCAGTAGTGAAAGGTCTCAACTTAGGTGGCGCGCACAGTGGAAGCGGACCTCAGCCAACTTGAAGTGCGCAACTGCAGGCAGTTAGCCAAAGACCGCTCCAATTGGGGAGGCTTATTGGTTGAGGCCTAGGTCTACCCCCAACTGTAGAGCCGCCTAAGTAAGTAAGGTCTTTGTTAACTCATGCAACTTCATGCAGCAATAAGCAGGGATGCCAAAACTTCTCATGACTCTGTTTCTATTGGTTCCGCTATAAGAAGCTTAAAAACCGATAAAAAAAAGTTCAAAGTATCGTTTCGAACTTCTGAGTCTTCTGAAGGATCTGCCTCCGTTTGGTCATTTGTGGATTTACCGGTAGATGGCTCTTTGCCAAGTCATATTTTGTTGCCTTGGATATTTCGCTGAGTCCAGTCCAGCAGCATTGTTGACCTTTAGTTTGCACATTCCTAACGTCACTATATTTTTGACGGAAGGCATCATCCAAGTTTTAATGGTTCATTCTGTTTGACAGCGGAAATTATGTAATTTTTGCGGTTAACAGAAACGGGTTATCCCATATCCACAGCACCGACTGTGACTCTATTACAAGGTTTCTTCGTTTATCTCTACATATATCTGATTTGGTATTTTTTCCACGTCACGTTTTTTTCATCTTTTGGTGACTTCTCGTGCTCCTTCTTTTTCCTTGCCGATTTTCTTTACTTCCCTTTGTTTATAGAGCACACGAGTCGCACTCGTCCTTTTGTACGGCGCCGCTTGCAATTGTGTAGTTTTCCTGCGTATGCTTGTCGGCAATCTTCGTGGGTTTCGTGCTCATGATCAGGTGTGACCGAGAACTATGCCACTAGCCCTCACCACTTGTTGCAAAGGACTTTTTTCAAAGGTTGAGGGATACGCGAAGGTTCTGGCAGCTTATTGCAGTACTTTACAGTATATCCCTATTGTTGGTGCATTTCAATGCTTGGACTTCTCACAGGGGTGCCTTACATCGATCGCAACATTGACGGAATGACTCCGTTGCTAGACTTGGCGTCGTATAGGCGGATTGTCCTTTAAAAGATGGCCTTCTCTCTTATTTGGTAGCCATCAGTACGAGACTCCTTTAAATAAGGATGTAGAGCTTAAAGTTGCTGTATATCGTTCCTGATTAGAAACCTACTCTTTCGAAATGGGGCGAAAACTAACTTTCAACCCTAGTAAAATTTAAATTTATCATATTTCGTAGAAATAACTTTCCACATCCTATCTGTTGAAATTGGTTCAAAATGTTTATTTTGGAAAGGAATCTAAATCCTAGATCAGCCATTCTCTGCATCGTTCTATTGTACTAAATTCTCAGAAGTTCTCATTTAAAAACTAGGTACTTTCGTTGGAAAACTATATTTTGTTTGGCGTGCATTGTTGAATTAAACCTTCACCTCCCGGGCCGCGCACTAATATCTACACCCGCCATAACATCTAACCCAATCCACCACAGCCATGGTTTCAGAATACTACCCATGTGGCAGGTTTCTCATGTAAGCCCACCCCAATTAGGAAAATTACAGAAGCGAGACCAACAAATTCCACGGTAAAATTTTAATAATTTTTTATTTCCTGACAGCAGTATTTTATTCCATGAACTAAAGGCTATACTCAGAAATCATAGGACCAGGACCAGCATTGCAAGGACAGCGACTGGATGCATTACCAACCACCACAGCTTCCTGGAAACCAAGACCGAGAAAAGCAGCGACCTCTCAATTTACCAGGAATCAAAGTTATACAAAAAACCGTAGCGCTTGAAACTAATTCCATGGCCACGCTGAACTTGTTAAGTCTAAGCAGATTGACGCGTAATATTGTTATGTTTGCTTCATGCAACATTTAGTTGGTAGATAGTTAAGTTAGTTATTAGCCTATGCTTCCACGGAACTAAAGGATGATTTTTTTAAGAGTTAAGTTTATCAGGTTGGCCGCACTGGTTAGTAATGTCGTCCAAACGTCATCTGTCAAAATGAAAAGTTTTCAGTATACTCTGCCATTTAATCATGGAAAGACTTACAAATGAGCAACGATTGCAAATTCTTAAAATTTATTTTCAAAATTCGTGCTCTGTGGAAAATGTGAAAATCCCCTGTTTTATCGAAAAATTGTGTTCAGCGATGAGGCACATTTCTGGCTCAACGGATATGTAAATAAGCAAAATTGCCGCATCTGGAGTGATGAACAGCCACATGCCATACAAGAATTACTGATGCATCCCAAAAAAACGATAGTTTGGTGTGGTTTATGGGCTGGTGGAATCATCGGTCCATTTTTTTAAATACGCCGTTTAAGAAATGTTACCGACAACGGCGAATGATATCGAGCCATGATACGCGACTTTCTTTTGCCCCAGCTGGATGAGTTGAACTTGGTTGACATGCGGTTTCATCCAGACGGTGCCACATGCCACACAGCTCGTGAAACAATGGAAATGTTGAGGGATGAATTTGGTGAGCAGAATTTGGTCTCTCGAAATGGCCCTGTGAGTTGGCCACCAAGATCATGCGATTTAACGCCTCTTGATTATTTCTTGTGGGGTTACGTAAAGTCGTTAGTCCATGTGGACAAGCCGAACACGATTGAAGCCTAGCAGGATAACAAAACATGCATAATTCGTGGAATACAGGCCGATATGCTCGAAAAAGTGACGCAAAATAGGATCATCCGAATGGACCATTTGAAATGGAGCCGCGGACAACATTTAGATGAAGTTGTCTTAAAAACGTAAATGACAAAGGCCTACATATAGATTTTTAAGAAACTACGCTTAAAAAATTACTCTTTATATGGCAGATGATTTCGTCAACCATTGATACCTAATCGCTACATGCAAGCTATTTCTACAGGGTGTTTTTTTAGAGGTATAGAACTTCGAATTGAAATAAAACGCAAGAAAATCGTTTTAATGTCCATTAATTTGGCTTTATTGGAAGGATAATTTTATGCCATTATTCATGGCTGTATGTCGACAATAAGGCCACGAATGTTGGCTTCCAAGCCCCTAACGTTTCTGGTTTGTTGGCGTAGGCGAGCGACTTCACATTTCCCCAAAGCAAATAATCCAATGGTGTCAATTATGCGCTCATCGAATGTTTCCTTCAATAAATCGATTGTGACGTGCGCTGTGTGGCATGTAGCGCCGTCTTGTTGGAACCACATCTCATTCACTTCATGCCATCCGTTTCGGGAACGAAATAGTCGGTTATCATGGCTCTATACCGGTCTCCATTAACGGTAACTGACTTTTCAGCATTATTTCGGAAAATTATGGCCCAATGACTCCATCAGCCCATAGAGCACACCAAACAGTCAGTTTTTGTGGATGTAATGGCGTTTCAAGGGTCTTCACTTTAAATGCAACAATTTTGCTTGTTGACGTAGCCATCCAACCCAAAATGAGCCTCATCACTGAACAAAATTTTGCGACGAAAATCAGCATCGATACCAATCTCATTTTCGGCCCATACACCAAAATCACGACGCATTACATGGTCTCGCGGCTTTAATTCTTGCACAAGCTTGATCTTGTAAGGTCGTAAGAAAAATCTTCCATAAAGTTGATGGACAAAGCTCAAATTGCTGTGAACGGTGGCGAATCGATTCATTCGGGTCCTCTTCAACACTTTGCTCTACAGCGGCAATTTTTTCTTCGGTGCGCACTGTTCGACGTCTCTGCGGATGCGTATTATCACATAGAGTAAACGACGATCCATGGTTAACCGAATTAATTGCTCTGATGGACGATTATGTCGACCATAAAATGAACGGGGCTTGCGGTAAACTTCGCGAACTGAACCATTATTTTCGAAATAAATTTGCACGATTTGCAAGCGTTATTCATTTGTCAACCTGTTCATGATGAAATGGCAAACCAAACTGAACATAAATGACATTAGAGTTGCCAGGTTTGACCACAAAATGTCAGTTTTATCTCTATTCGAAAAAAAAACCTCTAAAAAAACACCCTTTACAAGTAAATGCTATAAAGATACCCAACCTAAGGCCTAAGCTGAATCTAAGGCGCCATATGATTTTTGAGGTCTTTAAACAAACTTCAGCTACCAAAGCTGTCATTACAAGTTAATGCCTCATAGCTAAGTATGAGGCAAGGCTTGACGCCTTGATTTTTCAAGAAGAAGGAGGAGGCTTCTTTCACAATAATCTCAAATATGTAAAGAATATGGACATTTACAGTCTCTTTCGGAGCTTTAAATGGTACAACACCTCAACCCAGCATAACCAGAATCATCCGTAGAAATAAAACAAAATAATTTATTTTATTATTTCATCGGGTAATGTAGTTAACTAAAGTCAAATTCTCTTAATTAAATCCTCTTTGATGTGTTTGTCTTTTTTTTGCTTGAGATTACGTTATTTGTTCAAGGAAAAAAAAGGGTTGCAATGGTAACGATTTCCTTTTGCTTCATAAAATTTAATTAAATCCCTTTGAAACTGAAGCCTTACATCGCTACGGCCATATCATACCATTGTTTTTATTTGCAAAGGAAATTCAAAATGCTAATTTAAATTGGTAATTTTTTTTATTTTCGCGTTTACCTACTTTAATATACTAAAGAGAACATTATTGCGATAGTGCTGACATTTTTAATTTAAACTAGAGAAAGATAGGTAACAAATTGTCATACACTTTGTGACATTTCGGTGATATCGGGGGATTTCGTCTGCTGTCTCCTTTCGCATGGCAGAACCCATCAGAATGGCATGTGTTTGTGTCTTTCAGCCATTTCGTATGTCACCATATGCCCGTATCCAGCGTTGCCAAAAAGTGTCAGATAGGGCCATTTGGAAATGGCCCTCAAATCTACATTGGCTCCTATGAAGCCTTATTTTGACAAATTATTAAGGTTTTCTTGTAAAACATATACCTGATGTTTCATAGTTAGCTTATTTATTTTTTTGTGAAAATTAAGTGAGGTCTGAAGTTCAACAAGGCAGCTGGGCCGGACGGTCTATCCGCCGAACTGTTTGAGGCAACAGAAGATGACTCGAAAAAAAGCATTCAACAACTCGCTTCCAAGATATGGTCAGAAGAATGTATGGCTGATGAATGGAACCTAAGCATAGTTTGTCAGTTTATCAAAAAATAAGTCCTACTAAACTGCGACCACTATTAGGTATCACTCTCCTAAACATCGCAAATAAAATCGTGCCTGCCGCCTGAAACCATTTGTCAACGATATGATTGGACCCTATCAGTGCGATTTTAGGCCCTGTAAGTCCACAATTGACCAAATATTCACATTAAGGCAGATCCTGAAGAACCCAAGAACTTCAGATTGATACCCATCGCCTTTTATCAATTTTAAAGCCGCATAACAGCACAGTAAGAGACTTTATCTACAAGGTTGCGCAAAAGTAATCCTCCTATCAGAAAATGCTATAAATTTTGCGAATGGCCCTGTTTTGACATTTGTGTAGTAAACACATGCGAAATACACGTTAATAAACAATGTTACGCTACACTGCTCCAGAACGCCGAATATTGGTGACTATTTATTTGAGCAATAATCGGTCGGTGACTTTGGCACAACGTGAATTTCGTCGCAGATTTCCTAGCCGTCCAACGCCTACTGGTGAAACACTGCGACGTTTAGCCGCTCGCCTCGAAGAGACTGGCACAACACGAGATGCTGCCAGGCGTGGCAGACCCCGGAGTAGCCGTTCTGCAGAGAATATTGCTGCTGTAGTCGAAGATGTCATGGTTCCTTTAAACTGGATCAAGGAGCTTGATTACCCTTAATCGGTGGCACATTGGTGCTACAATTGGTGTCATCACTGGGCGCTGTCTGATAGGCAGGCATGCAACAAGGCTAGGCGCCTATTCAAACGACTTCTGTAGGAGCTGTATAGATGAGGAGGAGGGGGAGACTACTCTACACCTTCTTTGCGCATCTTCATATGGAGGCCATCTTCTATAATGATCTTAATGATCTAAACTCAACCGCCCCAAAATGTCGCTCACGCTTTATAAGCACCTCAAAATGGTTCAAAATAAGGGCAGGAACTTCAGATCCACGTGGTATCACAATGGACCTTATATAGGTCTAAGTGAGTCGGACTTCTATCTGACTGCCACTTCAACCTAACCTAACCTAACCTTGGATATCGCTATTCTCAATTCGTGTTCGTCGGGTGGACGGAAGTTTTGGCTATCTCCGCAGTCTGCAGAAGTGTTCTTTCCAAATCCCCAGCACCGACTGTGAATCCACTTCTGTATTCCTATGCTCATCTGTGCACGCTTCTGTTCAGGCCTTGCATCCTTGGGTGGATCGTTTTACCCTTCGATAGAACATTGGAACGTTGCATCTACAGTAGCGTCCCTCAATTGACAAATGTAATTCAATTATGCGAAACTGGAGGCCTTTCGCATTCTATAGGCAGGTGTGTTGGGATGCACTTATAATCCCTCATTCCTGATCATAACTTCGTCCCGAAAGAAGAAGATGAAAAGATCTATTCCGCAATTGACTTATTTACTTGAAACGTAATAAACAAAAGACATTCAGATGTATTTCATTCGAATTCGATTACAAAATTTCTGTGCCATATATAAATAAAAAATGCATCTCTTTGTTAATAAACACAAAGCCCGGGTAATTATTTCCAATTGCGTTGCTATAATACACTCGAACCTTCTCAAAAGATCTAAATAAATTTATCACGAAAAATTCTCAAAGTCTTGAAAATCTCCCTGACACGCGTAAAACTACAAACAAAAAATCTATTATAAAATGAAAGCAAAAGTTTTAAGTATCCAGCGGAACATTTATTCGGATTTGCATCGCTTTCACTAACACAATCCGGAAACGAAACACTAAACAATTTTGCAAGTACGTGAATAGATCATGCAAAATGCAGTCATGGTCATTGAAATGAGGTATTCGCAATTTGCATGCAAAACATAAATAGAATTCCAATTTTCCAAACGAGAATGTTTATTTCTGGCAGTAAGTACGTAAAAAAATTATAATATAAACATTAGTTGGATGTAAATAGTAAATAATGAGATCCATTAGCACTAAAAATTGGATACTAACAGGATGAAGATTATATTGTTTTGTTATAGTTCAAGTTGTTTTGGAATATTGCCAAAGGACAGGGCTGTCTGTTGCTGTGTCAATCAGAAACAATGTTTGGCGGTTTTTTAGAATATTTGTCTTATTGCTTTGCTGATATTCGCATAGCTAAGTTCAAAACTGCGGCTTACGAAACTTAAAAATTGGTGAAAGTTGTTGGTGTCGGGTTTGAGGAAATAAATATCGGGTTTTTCAATAAGAGCGCTACAAAAGTTTTTTAAATAAACCAAAACCGTTTTGGATATCAATGAAATTCTTTATTCCTGTGAATGAACGTTCGATGCCATTATGTATGGAACTCGATTTCTTTTGCATGGCCACCACGAGCACGCTTGCAGAAGTCCAGACGCTTTTTTTTGACGGTTTTCAAGCATAAATCGGCCGATACTGCTGCAATTTCACGTTCGATATTCGTACGAAGTTCATCAATCGTCGCTGGCTTGTTGGCATAGACCATAGACTTGACGTAGCCCCACAGGAAATAGTCTGACGGCGTCAAATCGCACGACCGAGGCGGCCAAGCGACTGGACCATTTCGTGAGATAACACGCTCTCCAAACTTGGTTTCCAATGGTTTCTTGTGGCGCCGTCCTGTTGGAACCACATGTCCTCCAAGTCCATATCATCTAAGTGGGGCCAAAAATATTTGGTTATCATTGAACGGTAGCGATTCCTATTCACAGTAACGTGCCGGTCTTGATCATCACGGAAGAAGTACGGCCCAATGACGCCGCCGGCCCATAAACCACACCAAACCGTAAAAAATGCAATGATGACTCATGGAGTACGTGTGGATTGCTGCCTGACCAATACCGCATTTTTTGTTTATTGACGAAGCCAGAAATGGGCCTCATCGCTGAAGATGATTTTTCGATGAAAATCCGAATTATTTTGAAGTTGTTGCTCAGCCCAATTCACGAACATACGCCGCTTCTGGTGGTCAAGCGGCTTCAGTTCTGGCGTCAATTTAATCTTGTAAGGATGTAGGCAAAATTCGCTTGAGGACGACGTGTGCGAGACACATTTGGGCTTTCTTCAACTGAAGCCTCAGCGGCAGCAATATTCTCGACACTACGGGCACTTCTTTGTCTCACTGGCACGGGAACATTTTGTACTGTGCCTGTGGATTCAAATTTTTCCACTAAACGCTCAATTGTTGATCTGCTAGGACGACGACCATGACGACCATAAATTGGACGTAGCGCTCTAAACGTTAAGGCCACTGACTCCGAATTTCGGTAGTAAATTTTAATAATTTCGACTCGTTGTTGGCTCGTATATCTTTCCATCATTAAATGGCAAACCTTACTGAAGAGAAATGTCAAAAGAGCGGCAAAAAATATGCCGTCGTTTGCTGTCCCTGTTGGAAAACCCGGTATATAAAATTTATTCAAAAAAATTAATTCAATTAAGAAAAATTATTTCGTTTAAGCTACTTTTTATTAATTATTATTAAACAAACCAACAACTAATTTAAAATGTGTTATCTATCCCTAGATTTGTGGAAAAAAGGTTTAAAAGTAGTCTTGCTGCACTCATTTTTGGATGCCTCAACGCTTTGGTCTTACAGTGCTACACAATTGAAAATTATACAATAAATTTGCAGATGAGATCGATATCCGGAAGAGATATTGCTATCTACATCGACAACCAGGTTGCACTTAATTAAGGCAATAGAATCAACAAACATCAATGCTGATTTAGTCAGGAACTGTCGCACAATGTTCAAGGCATCAGAACCAAGTGAGACTGTGCTGGGTTCCAGGACACTGTGATATTGAAGGCAATGAGCTTGCAAGAATAGGAGGTCTACTCAATAGTGGTGAGGTTGCTGACATAAAACCTGCATAAACTTTGCATAATAAGGGGTTATATTGAGGAAATAACCGTAAATACTACCAACCTAAGGGGGTCAAGTCCAGGAAGTTTATAAAACTTAGCAGGGATAAGCCGAAAATATTAGTTGAAATCCTAACAGGACATTGCAACTTGCGAAAACATGCAAAGAGACTCGGGCTGTTAGATAAAGACATTCTGTGGTGATCTGCATGCAGTTGAGGATATACCTACCGCACATATGGTGTGAATGCGAGGCAATCTCACGTGGTCGTAGAAAATTCTTACGGGGACATGACACTTCTTCGAAGCTTTGGAGAAAAAAAAAGGATACAAACTTCAAAGGCCTTCCTGATTTTTGTAGGGTAATTGGATGCTTTAAAAGGGAAAGTGTTTAGGTTTTTTGTCCACCGTTTGAGTAGAAATTTTACCGGTTCCCCAGGGGTCGCGATGAGCCCACTTCGATGCCTAATTCGGTATTGTGTGGTGACTCTTACATAACACCCCTGTCTTAACCTAACCTAACCTATACTATAAATTAGAATCTACCCGGTTTTTTTTTAAGTGTACTCATCTTTTAAACTAGCTGAATGTTGATAGAAATTAGTTTTACTATTCAACTAAATATTAACTATTTAAAGTCAGAAAATATGTATTCCTTTCACAGATTGTTTGTATTAGATAGAATATTGCGTGGGAGACAACATTTAAAGTAAAGATATAAGCTCAGTCGAGACCTACGAACTTGGTCTTGCTAAACCAAAGGCCCTAGAGATTTTGACTGAATTACAAATTTAACATGGCCATGTTTTTTGTTTCTTCTCTGACATCACATGTTTTGTTTGGCAGTGGTTGAACCATCGTGCATCCTCAAAAACAAAAACAAACATTACTCTTCTCGAATCTGCACTACGATATCCACACATGCCCCAAACAAAAGCCCACAAATGTAAAACCAACAATTATCCCTTATATCGTAAATGTACAACATTCGACAGTAATTCACAAGTAAACTTTTAGTTATTACAATCTGATTTCCCACTAATTTCCAATTGCAATCTCTTCTTTATTTCCAAACCTATTACAAAATGTTGCACCTCCGCACTCGAGGTACATTTAGTCTCGATTCTGTATGATAATTCTAGTGTTATCAGTCCCCACTTGAGTCTAGATGGCGCTAATTTTTTTAAAGAACTTTGATTTATGTCACAACTATTATGGTTCGATATTGTAAGACCCATAGTTTTTATACTTTATCCTAAGGGTATATTAATTTTGACACATAGTTTGTAACACCCCTTAATATTCATCGTAGACCCCTTAAAGTATATATACATTTACGATCAGAACCAAAACCTAAGACTATTTAGCAATGTCCGTCCGTCCGTTGGTCCGTCAATATCAACTTTTGAGGCCTTTAAATTTATGCTAGGAAGCTGAAATTTGGAACATATACTCCCTAGGGTTACGAAATGGTAAAGTGTTAACATTTTTCAGATACGCCCATGCTATCCATCATCTTCTTAAAGCTTTTTTTCTTTGGGGTACATGGGGATATGGATAGGGTATCATACTGTTCGCCCCCAGCGGACTGTAACCTTTCCTTGTGTTTTTAAGTTACCTTTTAACATGAAATTAAGAAAAGAAATTGTATTCCTGCACCCACACTTGTATTCAAAATTTTTAGCTTTCTATGCTTTAAGTTTTTCGAGAAATTTTCATTTTATCCACAAAGAATTTTAAACTGTCAGACCCTTAATTCACCACCATAGTTGCTAAGAACTTAAAAAATAATTATTTTTACTATGGGCCATGTGGTTGACACATTCACCTAAAAGATATTTTTTAGCATAGGACTCCCTTATAAAGAGAAGTTCGTCCTTAGTAGCAGAGCTTTTCAGTTCCGCTGATGAATGTATTTCTTTGTTGAAAATATGTCTTCTTAACGAATTTAGGAGTGGCACCGAACTTGCACATTCTGCATCTGGGCACTAATTTTATTAGATGATGGCGCAATGGCAAACGATCTATCTTACACTTTTCTTATCGAGCATAAATATGACCATGACTAGCCTTCCTTAAAGCAGCAGTTCAATTAACTCTGCAATATTAATCTGGCCCGCGGATTCTGAACTAGCTTTTGCAAATGCATCCGCAGTTTCCTGGTTTCCGGGAACCCAGACAATTTTAATCTTGACCAATCTGGCCAAATATTACAGCGCGTGGTGGCAGCAGTTCACTATCATAGAGCCTATTGTGTTGGGAGACAATGCTGGAAGTAAGGCGCATTTAGTACCTTCTCCACGGTTCAATTTAGCGCAGATCTCAAGGGTATAGATTTCAGCTTGCAACACAGTGGGACACATTCCCATTGGTTCATTGGATCCAAAGACGCCATCTCCAACTCCAGATTCCATATTTAATACGTTGGAATACCAAAAGAGACCGCCGGGGTCCAGTGTTGAGACACCATTTTCGGGACTATTGAATTTTCAAAGTTCAATAGTTTTTCAAAACAGTATTCTTTTACCATAGTGCCCGGTATTGTACAAAACATGTCTTTTTTTTAAAAAAGAATTAAGTATTCTAAGATCTGCCTCAAACTTGTATGTTAGCTGCAGTTTGAGGAGCGCATCTAGCAGTTGTCTTTGTAATGACGAATTGAACCGGTGTGAGCCAAGCAAGAGCGGTTGGTGCTGCAGTTGGACATATCGCGCCTGATAAACCCAGACAGACAAAACTTTGTCCGTTCCAGAACTTTCGGCCGCCATACTATTGAGGCTCACGTAATAATGGATCTCACCATCAACCAGTTTATCATTTCTGTGGCAGTCTTATATGTAAATTCCAGTTGAGACTTACATTTAACCTCACTGGAGTAACTTAGGGAAGTACTTTTAATGGAAGTAGAACAAGTCTTTTTTTAGAACAGGATTGTAGAGTCCTTCATTGTTGCACCATTCTATAACATGAAGTACAGCACTCTGCATGGCATTTCTGACGGTGATGCTGTGCTTACCACTTATAACAATCCCCAAGTCTTTGGCGTACCAAATGACAATATGCCCTAATCTGGTTGATTGAAAGCCTATCGATTACTACTACGTTCGAATGAACACCAAATAAGAACTTAATTTACATGACGGAGACAACAACGGAAACTATTAATCGAAGGCAGAAAACCAAACGCAATCGAGTACATATTTCAGCTTTGAATCCAATGACTGCCAGAGAGGTGCTGAGCTTTATATTAAATTTCCACACTTAACACTTAAATAATAGATGGACTCCGAAATTATCACTTAAATTTACGATGCTGTTGTCCATTTTCAATGATGAACGATTCAATTCGATATTTATCTACTCAAAAAAATCAAATCTAACACTTGTTAAAGCTCTAATTTTTTTTTTGTTTTGGTTCATTCGATTTATAGCGGTACCATTTATAATACAAACAAACCTACGCAAATGGCATTTACATAAAACCAAAACAGATGGCATGTTCAAACTGACTGAGGAATAACCACTTGTTTTTTTTTTTTTTTGTTTTGTGAGTTTTTATGTCTGCTAATAAAAACTAATAGAAATACCAAACCAAACTGCTCTGGAAGCAGCAGTTTTATTGCAAACAAACATGTTGTTTTGGAAATAAAAATTTCAACAAAAAATACAGTGGCATGGAATTGCTTACAACAAACGTACAGTATTGTGCAAAAACCTAATGTAAGACACACAAAACAACAAAATTTAAACAATGATCTTAATTCTTCGAACGCTTTATTGAGACTGATCTAAGGCTAGCATAATATAACGAAAATACATAAAATAGAATACTTATGAAATAGGTGTTACATTACATGTTAAAACGGTCAACTATCATACGATTCAATATTCCGTAATGTCATTGTTAGCTTTTCTTTACTTAGAATACCTATTAAAACTAGAAACTAGAAAAAGTTGGAGCACATTTTAAAAGAAAATCTCTTACACTAAGCAAAACCGGTAAACTGTAAATAAAGGGTGATTTTTTAAGAGGTTTAGAACTTTTTTTAAAAAAAAAACACAAAAAATTCGAAAAAATGAATGAAATATTTATTTGAATCGATAGTTTGAACCTTGCAATTTAATGTTTAAAGATAATTTCATGCAAATGTTGACCGCGGCTGCGTCTCAGGTAGCCCATCCGCTGAGTCTAATTTTGGCATACTCTTTCACACATATCGGCCGGTATCTCACGAATGAATGCATGGATGTTGGCTTCCAGTGCGTCAATCGAAGCGGGCTTGTCCCTATACACATTAGCCTTGGCATACCCCCACAAAAAATAATCTAATGGTGTCAAATCGCACGATCTAGGCGGCCAATTGACCGGCCCGAAACGTGAAATTAACTGTTCACCAAACTCGCCTCGCAATTGCGCCATTGTTTCGCGTGCTGTGTGGCATGTGGCACCGTCTTGTTGAAACCACATATCATGCAAGTCAAGAACTTCCATTTCGGGCAAAAAAAAGTTTGTTATCATCGCTCGGTAGCGTTCACCATTGACAGTAACGCTGCGATTCGCATCATCTTTGAAGAAATATGGCCCAATAATGCCGCCGGCCCATAAACCGCACCAAACAGTGGCTTTTTCGGGATGCATTGGTAGCTGTTGCAATGCTTCTGGCTGATCTTCACTCCAAATGCGGCAATTTTGCTTATTTACGTACCCATTCAACCAAAAATGAGCCTCATCGCTGAACACAATTTTTCGATAAAACATCGGATTTGCACATTTTTCACGGAGCACGAATTTTGATAGTAAAATTCAATAATTTGCAAGCGTTTTTCATTTGTAAGACGATCCATGGTTAAATTGCAAACCAAACTGAAGCTGTTTGACAGTGACACAAGGTACTAAACACACGTCAGCTGTCAAAACCAGTGTTGCCAAAACCAAACCAGCTAAAAAATCACCCTTTATATTTATTTACATATTTGCATGTGTCCTCAAAATCACCCAAACAAAGTTTTTAATTTTCATTCATTAACAGTAAATAAAAAAAATAAATCAAATTCAGTGCAAAACCTAAGCAACTCTTTTAACATTTTGTATAATACCCGTTATTTTTTATGACTTCAGCACATCTACGAGGCATCGACTCAATTAAATTAGAAATAATAGCTGCTGGTATGTTTTCCCACTGTATTTTCAATAAATTTATCAACTCCATTTGGTTTTTGCACCCTACTGTTCCAAAGCGACGTTTAAGAATCCCGAATAAATTTTGGTTTTTGCACCCTACTGTTCCAAAGCGACGTTTAAGAATCCCGAATAAATTTTCAATCGTATTCAAATCCGGCGACTGTGCAGGCCAATCAAGAACCTTAATTCGATGGTCTGTTAGCCACTCCTTGACCATTTTTGAAGTATGCTTCGGGTCGTTGTCATGTTGGAATACCCAAGAAAGTGGAATATTTCATTCGGCAGCATCACATTTTCCAAATCCTTGTAAACAAAACGATCCAACACCATAACCAAAAAAAGCATGTCCATATCATAACACTTCCAGCCCCATGCTTCAGTGTACTTTTACAGAAGCGTGGATTAAGTCTTTGCTTGGGCGTACGCCTAACGTGTTGTGTGCCATCAGTGTTCCACAGGTTAAATTTACCTTCATCACTGAATAACACACTTTTCCACTTGCCGACTGACCAATTAATATATTTTTTAGCAAAATTCAACCTATAAAGTGTTTTAAGGAAAAGATTATTTCAATTCAAAAAACAATTTTATCAATAAACCTTTTCTGTACATGCTTCTTCGTAAGCATAGGTTTCTTCAACACTGAATAACTTTTAACCCATATGTAACGGCTCGAAACTGTCCATTCAAAATTGTTGAAACTTTGTGTGCGAGCCAATTTTGGGTCAGAATACCCGCAAAAAAAAAATTGGAGTCGTACCTGACCAGGGGTACCGTGGAGGTGGTGGTCGAGATCTCGACCAATAGTACCATACGATATACAAAAATGCAAAAGTGAACCAAAAATTCAGAAATTATTTTTGTAATATTTTATTTGATAAATAGATTCGATTATAGAATAAATAAATAAATATATTATTTTATATGCTGTGGAATGAATTAAAACATTATCGCATTTGCTGCACTTGAATGAGGCATGTTTGTGGCAGACACGACAACGAAGTTTTTTTGCGCTGTGAATGATTCCATGGTCGGTTCTAAGCGACCTTTTCGCTTATTTTGGTTGCATTCGGAGTCTTCGGGATTCCACTTCTCTATTGGCGAAGCAAGCATTCGGTTACGTAAACACGGAAGTCTAGTTGGCTCATGATGGCACATTTTTTCTTCTTTGTGTCTTGATTTATGTGGTCTTCGTGTCTGCGCAGCATACAATTAATTTTCCATGCATTTACCATTGCTGCATCAAATGCATTGGTCAACAATGGCCAGTACCATTTCTTGCCACGAACGCGAATGCGATAATTATTCATTGCATTGTCGAAAAGATCGACACCACCCATGCGCTTGTTGTATGCCTTGAGAATTTGAGGCATTTCCACGGGCGTCATTTTTCGAGTTTTTCGGTCCCAACGCTTCACTTTTTGCATTGGCTCGATCGCTTCGTGGTTGGATGAGTTTATGACCTAAACCCTTTTCTTGTATGAAACATAAGGAAAGGCTACAGTCCGCTTGGGGCGAACAGTATGATACCCTATCCTTATCCCTATGTACCCCAAAGAAAAAAGCATTAAGACCATGATAAATAGCATTTTATTTCATTCTATCAAATTTATAAAAGAAAAATAATTTTTTCAAAAAACGCCCACAAAAAATTGTATGGGAGATATATTGAGAAAAATATTGGCATAATATATTGTTAAACATTTTTTTTCGATTTCTATGAAAATTTTCGAAGAAAGCAGCATTTTAGTGAAAAACTCCCACAAAAAGTAGGCGTGGCAAAAAACTTCATATGACAAATTAATAAAGGGGGGCAGTACCTACATATCTTGTGAAGGTTGTACAACTTTATCTCTCTAACTTAAGCCTTAAAACGGTTTTTTCTAAATTGTGGGCGTGGCAGTGGGCGTATTTTAAAAATTTTAACACTTTACCATTTCGGAACCCTAGGGAGTATATGTTCCAAATTTTAGCTTCCTAGCATAATTTTAAAGGCCTCAAAACTTGATACGGACGGACGGACGGACATTGCTAGATAGTCTTAGGATTTGGTCCTGATCATAAATATATATACTTTTAGGGGTCTGCGACGAATATTAAGGGGTGCTACAAACTATGTGTCAAAATTAATATACCCTTAGGATAGGGTATAAATAGGCGTCGTAACATATACCTATCTGTTGACACAGCTGCAGCTAACGCGTAAAAATTATCTTAGGATACTTATTTGAATTGACCTGATGTTGTTTGTCTTACAAGTGTCCCTATGATTTGGAGGGGGTTTCGTGGCATCAACCATCGGAAGCTGAAATAGCGGAAATGTCTTGGCTATAAAGTTTGATCCGATTACAAACCGAAATAAATTTACAGTGCATTTTTGTATATCGCATAGTACTATTGGTCGATATCTCGACCAGCTACCTTCTCCGCCCAACTAGCCCATGACGAAAGATTCGATTCGTGCCCAAACATTTTTTTTTGTAAAACAGGCATGGAATAGCTATTGTTTACGGGCGGTCATTCCGCTGCTGTAATTTTCCTATTTTTCCGGAATATTTATTTTTATTGTCCAAAAAGGTGTTTTGCAGTTTTCCGTAAAAGACCACGCAAAAATCTAAATCGAGAAAAACGCAAAAACAGGTCGATTAGATATTAAACCAAACTATCGAAACTCATATTCTACCAGGTAGATCGATTTTCCCCCTCGCCTACGGAAAGTGACAAAATTGCTGGTCGATATATCGACCAGCCGTTACATATGGGTTAAGATCAGCTTCAAGAGCTCGTCTACGAACAGTCCTGGAGTCAACGTTCAAATTCGAAGTCGAAAATATTTCCCGAGAGGAAATAAAGGGATTTGATTTGATTAATCTCGTTATTTTCCTATCCTTCCGAACAGTTGTTTTACGCGGCCTTCCTCCTACATTACTATTTTCTAAGCTACCGGTAGCTTTTTATTTTTTAATCAAACGTGAAACTATAGATTTATTAATTCCGAATATTTTTGCAATTTTTGACTGTGATACACTTTGTTTATATAGGTTAATTATTTTTAATTTGAAAATTTTATCATATTTAGCGCGCTCCATATTGAAAATGACTGTGAATGACTACCCCGATCGCAATCTCTACCCACAATTGAGCAAAATTAACTTTACACGTTGCGTCATGGAAAAACCCACTTTAAACATAAGGCAAGGCTACAGTCCGCTTGGGGCGAACAGTATGATACCCTATCCTTATCCCTATGTACCCCAAAGAAAAAAGCATTAAGACCATGATGAATAGCATTTTATTTTATTCTATTAAATTTAAAAAAAATATATTTATTTTTTGAAAAACGACCCCAAAAATTGGGCGTGTCCAACATCTTGGTATAGGCGATATATTGGAAAAAATATTGACTAAATATCTTGTTAAACATTTTTTTTTGGTTTCTATAAAAATTTTCGAAAAAAACTGCATTTTAGTAAAAAAAAAGCCCACAAAAAGTAGGCGTGGCAAAAAACTTCATATGAAAAATTAATAAAGGTGGGCAGTACTTACATATCTTGTGAAGGTTGTACAACTTTATCTCTCTAACTTAAGCCTTAAAACGGTTTTCTAAATTGTGGGCGTGGCAGTGGGCGTATTTTAAAAATTTTAACACTTTACCATTTCGGAACCCTAGGGAGTATATGTTCCAAATTTTAGCTTCCTAGCATAATTTTAAAGGCCTCAAAACTTGATACGGACGGACGGACGGACGGACGGACATTGCTAAATAGTCTTAGATTTTGGTCCTGATCATAAATATATATACTTTTAGGGGTCTGCGACGAATATTAAGGGGTGCTACAAACTATGTGTCAAAATTAATATACCCTTAGGATAGGGTATAAAAATGCCATTAAATTTGTGGTAATAACAAGAACTGTTTTAGCAAACTCGAAGTTGCTTAGGTTTTGCACAGCTGTTTTTTGAACTGATTTTGATTTATTTTTTTTATTTACTGTTAATAATTGAAAATGAAAAACTTTGTTTGGGTGATTTTGAGGACACATGCAAATATGTAAATAAATATATTTACAGTTTACCGGGAAGTATTTTTAAAAGTGGGATACAACTTTTTACATGAGAGTAGGAAAAGTTGCTTAGGTTTTGCACAATACTGTATATGTATCTCTTCGGACATGTAACATATTAATATTTCTTGACGTATTTGGTTAACTTTCTCGTATACATTATGGTTTACTTAAGAGAACGGAATAGCAATCGTGCAGAATTTCCGACCTCGAATTGAGTATGAGTGGACCGCCAATGTTGTCCGTCGGTCTGTCTGTCCAGAAGCCGTATGGGAAAATGGTTCGACGGATTTGCTTCAAAGTTCGTATTTAGAGTTCCTTTTATTGGTTTTTTGCTTTATCATTCCAAATAACGGTACCTGCCATATAACTTTAAAAAAAAACAGCTGATCATTAACTTTCTTAAAAACGGCTTTAACTAGGCATATTAGGTTTTTCTAACAAATAAGGAATAAGAGTTCTTTACAAAAACGCTTATATCTTAAAAAACGTATAAAGAAAATTAAATTGCTTGGTCGAGCACGGGCATTTTGAACCTTGACATAGTTGCTGAGCCACGTCCGGGAGGATGTTTTTTTTCTCGCTTTTTCCAAAATCCGAATTTCCGCACTAAGGCCATGATGGCAACCGACCTCACGGTAAATTCACGTTACTTACCGATATTGAAATAACAAACCTTACTGATTATTTTGACAGCCAGATGTCATTAGTAACTTTGAAGCATAACGATTGGAAAAACTTTCATTACTATCTGGTCACCCTTTACTTCAAAGTCTGTCTGTCTGTCTCCCTTTCAAACTTCAAAAACCATTCTACAGATTCTCGTGATTTTTATTTATCTCAAAACATGTGTGGCGCATTTGGGTTTAGCGGTAAGAGAGGTGTGAGAGGTTATGCTGTCTCTCTATTTAAAAAAAATGTTCAAAGTTGTAATTGTGACGCCCTATCACTCAGAATAGATTACTTAAAAAGAAAGTGGAGCTAGATGAAATCGGGTGGTGTGGAGGAGCAAGCAAACAAGCTTTTAATTATCTACATGGCCGGTTTTAAACAATCTTTGAACTATCTAATGGTGCGAAATTCCAAAGGTAATCTAATGTCAGGGGGCGGAAAATTTTAAGGCCGATTTTAAAAATATGTTTAGCATTTTAATGGTGACACCTTTCGGATCAGTAGAGCATACTTCAAGATATTATTGCATGCGAGCCAAAAATAAGCTTCATCGCTGGATATAATTTTTCGATAAAATTCTAGATTTTACTTCAAACTTTGGCAGAGCCCAATTGTAGTAATACCGGCGGTTCAAATGATCAAGAGGCTTAAGTTCTTGAGTAGGTTTGATCTTGTAAATGTGTTGGTAAATCTCTTCACTCAAAATTCACCACATTGTGGATTGAGACATTACCAATTCCTGTGAATGGCATGGAATCGACTGTTTTAGCTAATTTTAAACTGAAGAAGGCTGCTTTCGACCGGTGCTTAGTTTAACGGTTGGACAGGAACATTTAAAAAAATTGTATTTGTTGCCTCGAATTTATCCAGTTACACCCACGCACTGAAAATTTCGTTTGTAAGAACTTCACCATGATAAAAGAGTTAATTTTAGACATTGATTGACACTGACAGATGATCAAAAGAACAGTTTAAGGATGCGTTTGTATAAAAATAAATTTCGTATGGAAAACCGACACCTGCTAAAAAAATGTCTTAAAGAAATTGTTTCCTTTTGGCGGCTCTTAAAGTTAACATATTTAAACCCATTAGGAATTTTTCTGACCCAATTATGTTATTTTTAGTGGGTACGTGCGTTGGACCGCTAAGCAAGGGTTTCTTACTACCAACAATAATTTTCTTATTTAGGTTCAGTTTTAATTGGGGATATATACCACAGACCTGGAGGGAGGTTAACGTGGTATTTATTGCTAAACCAGGCGAACCCAACTAACGACCTAAATCATAAAGACCTATAAGTCTTTCTTCCTCAAATCGATGGAGAGAATAAAAGACGCATACGCCTATCAGAAAGGCAAATCTACGGAAGGAACATAACAGTCCTACTCAAAAGTGCATTCAGATGCAAAGAGGTTGCAATGTGTGACTTCCTAGAGATTTAATAATACTGAAACCTAACACTTACCTACGATCAAATGGATCAAAGCGATGCTAGAGAGTCGTAAAATAACTGCTTCGTCAGCATCAGCCCCCAAAGGCTGCCAACAGGGAGGAGTTCGCTCACCACTATTATGTTAAAGATAACTTTATCCAAAGATTCCAGACATTTATTTGAGTGGGGTGGTGGTTCCCAAGTGTAAAAAGTTCAAATATCTGGGATCAATGATTAACAATGAAGCAACCGTTGATGACGACATCAATCATCGTGTAAGCGTAGGCTGGATGAAGTGGCAGGAAAACTCTGCCATCTTCTGTGACCGAAAAATTTCCCCTAAGCTGAGAGGAAGGCTCTTCACCGCAGTTGTGCGTCCGGTTCACAATGCTGGACAATGTACAAAAAGTATTAGGGAAAGTTGACAACAGCTGAGATGAAGATACCTAGCATGACAGCAGGAGTAACAACGCTTGAAGAAGTTCCAGAATCCGAGAAACGTCAAAGAACCCATCTCGAAAAAAATTGGAGCACGACCGACGCAGTTGGTATTGTCATGTTTAAAGGAGTGATCCTACGAACCCTGTTACGGAGCAGTGGATTACCTGTAAGAAAAAAATAAAAATGTTTGCATTAGTCACAGCTGATCATGTATTCTAGTGACCTATATTTACCAACCGTATATGCATGCCCCATCTCCTGCCTCCACACCCATCCCGAGTACCTATAAAGAAAGGGGAAAAGAAAGAAATATAAAAAAAAAAAAAAAAAACAAATGTAAACAAATTTTTGCTGGAGATTGTAAGCCGAAATCTGTATGTAATACATGATTCCGACTTGCAAAATCCAGCAAAACAAACGAACACACTCACCTTGTCCAATTCCTAAATCCTCGTCCTAAAAATAACTAATAATTAATAATTTTAATTTCAATTTTAATAACACAAAAATACTAACCTGCCGCTCCATCCAATGTCCCAGTGATCGTTTGACAGATGTCGAGTTTTGTTTTTTTGTTGTGTTCGTCATCCAAATTCTTCCTATCCTCTCCCGTTTTCCAATGAACTTCCAAAGACACTCTCAATTACACTCTTGTATTAAATTTTCTTATTGGTGACTGTGCACAGGTGTTTGATAAGTTATGTAATTTTTTTATGTGTATATAAAACATTTCATAGGTAATTTTTTTTTGTTTGTTTAATTTTTCTATGACAAGAGGCAGATTATTTACCATTGTGACGACTGGAAGGATGAAGATTCTCTTCGCCCTTCCAGAATTTGCTGAATAAAAGGGAATTTAGAAAAGGACAGAGGTAGGCATAAGAATAAGAAGAGGTAGGCATAAGAAGAAGAAGGGGTAGAACAATAAGAATAAAATAGGTCAGACAATCAAGGGCAAACACCCACAGCTGTGTTTGGTTTTCTACTAGACGGTCGATGCCCTCTAGCAATTAAATTACCATTTCGCAGTTATTAGTTTTCTTTTGAAACTAAGTACATATTGTACATATAGTACATAAAGTGACAGATTTGGAATTGGATACGCCTGGGAAACAAACGAAATTAAATCCGTGCAGGAAGAGTAATACATAGAGTGCAGGCCCGGGCAGCAGTTTGAGCTACCACTTTGAGGCTGGGGTCCCCAAAACCTCAACCTTACACCTTTTGGGAGCAGTATCTGGGGAAGAAACCAACCGTTGGAGATTGCGTAATCCGCTAAAACGGTCAGGGTTCTGTTGTACGGCCAGGAGCCGCAACACCCAACAATAACAACAAAGACAATCAAGAATAGTGAACAACAAAAGTGTACATATCGACAAGTGAAAAAAATGTGATTTGCGTATGATTAACATACATACATAGATATACATATATATACAGTGGTCAGTTTATATGACAAAATATATTCCCCTATACAAAACAGTGCTGCCGTCCTGCAATTTTTTTTTATGAAATAAACATTTTTTTTTTTGGAGTTTAAATCAATGAATTATATTTAGAATTAGTGCTTACTTTTAGTTTTTTTTTCTTTCTTTGGTGTTTTGAATTTCTTTTATTAATAATTTTGAATTTCCCATTAAAATAATTCGCGAATGTAAAGTTCTGCCCTTAGTTTATTTTGTGTTGTCTGCGCGTTAAGGCCAAATTAGGTCCATCAACATTCGTCGCTTCTTGTGCTGGCGCCAGATCAACGGGGGACGTAAAACCGTAAGTAGTTTAAGTTTAGATAATAGTTTTTTTTAAATTTCCTTTTTTTTTTTTTGTTTTAAGAGCAGAATTTTTTTCTGGAATTTTCCTTTTTTTTTAGTTTTAATAGTTTTAAGTTTTCTTTTGTTTTTTTTTTTTTTTTTAATAAAAATGTGGATGCCCTTATGGCGAGATAATTCTGGTTTTTTTTATGCCCATTTAATTATGTGCGTTTAATTCTATCTAACGGTGTGTGGACGAAAGTGAAGGCCGCCCTTCTATAGGTCAACATGACATGACACAACGATACTAACGATGACGACACGACGTGACGACATACTCTTCTCTACGCACGGACTTAAGTGATTGTGACCGGGAGGGTTCGTCGATGGGGCTATCATTCGCATCATTGGCCAGAGTGATAGCTAAGGATGTGTCGAAAGACATAAGGGTGGGCTGGCTTACCCCTGCTAATAACATCTGGCAGGTCATCGATTCATAACGACCCAGTATCCATGGGAGACTCAGGGAAGTTAAGTTGCGGTTAGGATAAGTTAGTTTTAGGGTAGTTATAAGTCAGTTTAGGTTTAGCTAGGGCTTCTCCTTTTTTTACGTAGGCTAGTTCAGGTTAAGCTTAGGTTAGTTAGGTTAGTCTCGCGTAGCTTTCCCTTCTCTCTCATGGGTATTGGTAAAAGGCATTGGACATTTTCACTTTCATTTTTTTTTTTAATTCTCTCCTTTCTCTTTCCCATCTTTTCTGTCCGTCCGGGGTCTACGTAAAGTAAACTTTCTTCTTCTTTTAGTTTTTTTGGTTTTTGCATGGATAAAAGATTTGTTGAGCAGGTGGTATAAAGTGAGGGGACAAGAACTTCCCCGTCCGACGAGCTGAGCCGAGCAACCACAAGCATGCCGCGTTCCTCTCACTTATACCGAAGTTGCCCCTGTGGCTCGACCCTAATCTACAACAACCCCGTCAAACAGGCAATGGCAATCAACGTTCCCTTACAATCGCGTAAGAGAGGCAGGCCTTAAAACTCCTGGATCACACAAATGCAGAAACACCAGCATTTGGTTGGCCTCAATAATGAAGTGCTCCAAAATCGGGATGCCTGCAGATATCTTTTGAGGTCGAACCGGCGAACCCCACAGGCGGACCAGTAGGAATGCAGTGAAGTGGGAGGGTTATAATCCCTGTATAATCCTGATCATAATCTCGTCGTTAAATGGAGAGAAGAGAAGAAGAACTTTATCCAAGATCTTGGTAATTTAGGCTTCCACGTATTGGTATCTTCGAATTGGTATCTTCGAAGGTGGCTATAGAACACCACTCCATATTCTTAAAAAATAAGTGGCAACATGTACCGCAGTAAGTTTGAATCAAACGACAGAGCAAACCATTAGCAAATACCCTGAGCTGATTAACTGCTTTCAGAACTCCCAAAACTTGACATGAACTGCGCTGTCACAGACCGCCAATAAAAAACACTAAAACACTATGATTCTCCACGCAGACCAAACTTCCTAAAGTGGTATACGGATCGGAAAAAGTCCCAATGTATTCCGGGCTGCGCTCCATGCTGATAAAGAATCAAAGGAATGAAAGGCGCTGACATCCATATATTTACGGACAATCAAGCAGCTATAAAAGCCCTTTGCTCACCCATGATTGACTACAAATAAGTATTTCGCTGCTTTAACACTCTTCAAAAACTAAGTGTCAAAAACAAAACCAAAATATGGCGGGTTTCCGGATATAAGGGAAAAGAAAAGAATAAAATGCTCCAAAACTCCTTTTTGAAAACCCGAACCATTCTGAAAATTTGGAACACAACAAGTAAATCTCACATTAGGAAAACATTTCAGGTCTTAGACAGACCAAAAAGGTCACCAAACCTTTCAAAACCGATGCCAATAAAGTACTAAATCTACCAAGGCACGATATCAAAAGTCTAATTGGTTAGCTTACAAACCAACACAGACTGCGATATCACCTTCATAAAATACACATAGTTGCCTCACTGGAGTGCCGATTTTGTCTTGAAGAAGCCGAAACTGCTGAGCACCGACGATATAAAGAATTTGCCTGTTGATAGTATCATCAGCTATATCAGGAATGTAGAGCACTCCACGCCTAAACAAAACTCTAAAACCAAAACCATATACAGGGTTTTTCAACATGGACGCTACAAAAGTAGAGCGAGAGGGACAGCAAACGACGCCACATTTCTTGCCGCTCTTTTGGCATTTTTCTTCAGTAAGGTTTGCCATTCCATGATGGAAAGATATCCGAGCCAATAACGAGTCGAAATTATTAAAATTTACTACCGAAATTCGGAGTCAGTGGCCTCAACGTTAAGAGCACTACGTCCAATTTATGGTCGTCATAATCGTCGTCCTAGCAGATCAACAATTGAGCGTCTAGTGGAAAAATTTGAATCCACAGGCACAGTACAAAATGTTCCCGTGCCAGTGAGACAAAGAAGTGCCCGTAGTGTCGAGAATATTGCTGCCGCTGAGGCTTTAGTTGAAGAAAGCCCAAATGTGTCTCGCACACGTCGTTCTGAAGCGAATTTTGCGAAAAGATCTTGGCCTACATCCTTGCAAGATTAAATTGACGCAAGAACTGAAGCCGCTTGACCACCAGAAGCGTCGAATGTTCGTGAATTGGGCTGAGCAACAACTTGAAAATGATTCGGATTTTCATCAAAAAATCATCTTCATTTCTGGCTGAATGGCTTCGTCAATAAGCAAAATATGCGGTATTGGTCAGGCAGCAATCCACACGAACTCCATGAGTCATCATTGCATCCCGAAAAAATTACGGTTTGGTGTGGTTTATGGTCCGGCGGCGTCATTGGGCCGTACTCCTTCCGTGATGATCAATACCGGCACGTTACTGTCTAAGGGAATCGCTTCTGTTGAATGATAACCGAATATTTTTGGCCCCAATTGGATAATATGGATTGGAGGACATGTGGTTCCAACAGGACGGCGCCACAAGCCACACAGCGAATGTCACAATCAATTTATTGGAAACCAAGTTTGGAGAACGTGTTATCTCACGAAATGGTCCAGTCGCTTGGCCGCCTCGGTCGTGCGATTTGACGCCGTTAGACTATTTCCTGTGGGGTTACGTCAAGTCTATTGTCTATGCCAACAAGCCAGCAACGATTGATGAACTTTGTACGAATATCGAACGTTCTTTCACAGCAATAAAGAATTTCATTGATATCCAAAACCGTTTTTGTTTTATTTAAAAAAAAACTTTTGTAGTGCTCTTATTGAAAAACCCGATACAATAGTACATGCATTGGAATCCTTTCTCCTGTGTGCAACTCCAGCAAAATATCGCTACGCACCAAGTTGAGACTCTTCCAATCGAACGGTAAATCTGTGCTGTTACATGCTTCAGAAACATGGAAATGCTCTGCGAACATCTCGAGCGGGCTGCAAGCTGTCTGCGTTACATTCTAAAGATCTGGTGACCGCAAACCATATCGAACGATGCAGTTTGAAATAGGACCGGACAGAAAAAATTGGATGCCGACATCATGCAACGGAAGTGGCGTTGGATAGGCCATACTCTAAGGAAACCTAACGACAATATAGCGAAACAATCCTTCAAATGGAATCCTCAGGGTTATAGAAGCGTTGGAAGACCAAAACAAAACTTGGAGGTCATCTACCTTAAAGGAAGCTCGGTCCCAAGGTAATCAATCGTGGTCACAGCTGAGGGCAGTTCCGGCGAATCGGGACAGTTGGAAGGATTTTGTTGCTGCACTATGCTCCAGGAGGAGTTGAAGCGTTGCTTTACAGCCAGACAACAAATATATATACAATAGTTGGAGAAGCTAGACCCCAGATCCTGTATGTACTGTACCTAAAAATTCAGACTGCCTAACACACTCTACTATCAAGTCACTTTGCCCACATACCCTTCCCTAAATTTTGGGTATATTAATAGCAGCTCGAAATAAATAGCAATGAAACCAAAACCTTCTCTTAGATGCGGGACTGACAATTTTCTTAGAAATTCTATAACCACTTTACCGTGATAGACAGGCTATGCCTACATCAGTCATAAGTTTTGTCTGAAGTAAAAAAAACGATTAAAATTCTAATAAGCATCGCTTGCGCTATTATACATAGAACTTAGGTTTCTGCCCAAAAGGACATACCAAAGGAATGAGTAAGGATTTCTTTCCTTTAATTTTTGAAATTCTTTCGCGGAAGCTGCTACAGCTCCGGGGGGTATCTTTTCCTTAATTACGTACAACAACAACAAACAGAAAAAAAAAGTGTTATAAGGCATCTTAAAGTTACAGCAAAGGCAAAAGGAAACCACCCTGGGGGTAGGAAATGAAAGCGAAAAAAAAATCGTCGCTTTGAAATTCAACTGTCGGATTTCTTTCCAACCAAAGAAGAGAGATGCAGCTGAAGGTAAAATGTTATTTCCCCAACAAAGTGATAAAAACAGTCTTTTCAAGGCAACTGCCATTGTTCCTTTATTGTAAATTATTGAAGTTTTGCGTGTCTTCGTTTAGTAAAATAATATTTTTTTTTTTGTATTCCAAATTCCACGTGTGGCAACAGAAAATGAGATAGGTAAATTTCTCGTATTGTCAGGGCTTATGGACTTTTCCAGAAAATTGTTTGTGTATTCAAATTGGATCAACTCGAAATGTGTGTTGCAAACGTCTTCTTTGACTAAAGGGATACAAAAAAAAAAAAAAAAGAAATCACATGAAAAGTAATTGAACATTAACATTGGTTCTAAGCATTGTGCCTGCAACTGGAAGACGGACAACTGACAATGATTGATGGTGATTGAAGCCATGATAATTCCCCACGACTGACAGCAACAGAATATTTTCTTGAGAGTGTGAAGTATTCGCAGACACATATTCTGCTGTACTGTATAGTATATATGGCTTTTGTCTTCTTCGATTCGGGAAGGATATTCCCATGAGTGGGAATACGTAGAGAGGGTTGGGCTGTCAAGAGGTTTTGATTTCTGTAAATTTAAATTCATGTTAATGAAATTTCAATTAGCATGCACAATTTCATAGAACAATTTTTAAGTACTTTCAACGTGAATGATGGAGTTGGAAATTTAATTTTAAGGACCGATCGAAGGGTAGATTTTTACATTCAAGTTTAAAGTGGCTTCTTGTTTAAGGAATTAAGGTATGAATCGAATGAATAAAAAAAAAAAGATTTTGAAAGCCTTTTTCGCATATTCCACAATAGACTGAACACGCTATAGGAGACTTTATTGCTACGAATAAATTCTGGGGATCCAAATTAACAAATACCAGAGAAAGAGCACTATATGAAACAATTAAAGAAGGTAGCGCGAAAACATATCTATTGGCAGAAATAAAAATCCTAATTTTGTCGAATTCTTTATATAAAAAAAAATATCTCGTCAAATCAAATAAATGTAGAAGAAAAAGGGCCAGATCTAGAATCGGATCACCCTTCAATACCTTTAACACTTGGCGATAAAATAAAATTGAAAGAACAAAGTCCAGAGCTTGTTACTAGGCTAACGGATTGGAACTACTTCAAACTGAAATTGGAGAAAAGTATCCAACTACGCGCAGTAATTCTAACAGAAGAACAATAAGAACACTCAATATAAAAAATGCTGCATGGGCTGTAACTCCCAACTTTACTCAAAAGATTAAACAAAACTATTACCTCACGAAATATGTGCTATTACTGCGTGTAAGAGAAAACGTTAGCAACAGACAAGGGCCCCAAATGATGAAACCAAAGTGAAAAAATAAGCTCGGGAAGCCTATAAAATCTCAAGCTATAAAGTCATGTCAATTTTCTGTCTGACAAAAATTACTCGGGAACTGGAAGGCCTACAAAGATGAATATAATTTGGAATATAGGTTGATCATGGCCTAAAAAGGTGCAGGAATATATTTTAAATTTCTTAGTCCCAAGACCGAGGCCAGTTATAAGCACTAAAAGCTTACAGCGCCATCTATATTGGAGTGTTTATGGATATCTCGATACGAAATATAATGTTCCAACTTCATTTCAATATAAAAACCTATATTTTCTATGTAATTAATAAAAGGTTTGTGTGCCTGCTAAAAATAGTTCCATGGTTCCATATTATATAAGGGGTTTTGCTAATCAATGTTCTAATGGATCGATACCAACTTATCCTGCTAATAAAAAGTCCATTCGTCGATATTATATAAGGAGATTATTTTCGAAACATAAAAAACCACAATAGTGACATAAATCCAAGTTTTACATAAAAAATAGCGCCATCTAGACTCAATATAATAATACAGAATCGAGGCTGTTTCATTTTTATACCTTAATAAAGGAAGTGCGATATTTTGTAATAGGCTGGAGATAAATAAGGAATTGAGAACGTAAATTGGTGAAAAATCAATTCATGACGGAGAAGTGTTACGTTAGAATAAAATATTTAATGCCAAAGAAGAAGAGTTTAATGTTGAATTTTCAATTCAGTCAAATTCGCTTATAACGACCTTCTCTACCTATATTCAATTGGATTTGAAACAAGAGACCTTAGAATATTTTTGTTAACAAAATCCAACATTAGATATGATAAAAATGTGTCGCTCTCAACTGACGGTACACCAGTGATGATTAGAAAAGAAAGAGAATCAGAGATAAGAATGCGGATCTAATATCTTATCAGTGCATAACTCTGATTAGTAAAGCTTCAAGCTAAGGAACCTTTCTGGCTTATAAATAGACAAGTAATCACCCTTCTTCAAATACGCAGGAAGCAGGGAAGCACTTGGAGTTCTTAGCAAAAGAGCGCAATGTACATAAAGTTGGTTTTTTGAATAGAGATAAAACTGACATTTTGTGGTCAAATCTTGCAACTCTTATGTCATTTATGTTCAATTTGCTTTGCCATTTCATCATGAACAGGTTGACAAACGAACAACGCTTGCAAATCGTGCACAATTATTTCGAAAATAATGGTTCAGTTCGCGAAGTTTACCGCGAAAATTTTGTTCAGTAATGAGGCTCATTTTGGGTTGAATGACTACGTCAACAGGCATAATTGTGGCATTTAGAGTGAAAAGAATAATCCACATGAGAACCTTGAAATGCCATTACATCTACAAAAACTGACTGTTTGGTGTGCTCTATGGGCTGGTGGAGTCATTGGGCCATACTTCTTCCGAAATGATGCTGGAGGTCAGTTACCGTTAATGGAGACCGGTATAGAGCCACGATAACCACCTATTTTGTTCCCCAATTAGACGGCATGAATGTGGATGAGATGTGGTTCCAACAAGACGGCGCTACATGCCACACAGCGCACGTCACAATCGATTTATTGAAGGAAACATTCGATAAGCGCATAATTTCGCACCATTGGATTATTTTCTTTGGAGATATGTAAAGTCGCTCGCTTAAGCTAACAAACCAGAAACGTTAGAGGACTTGGAAGCCAACATTCGTGGCGTTATTGCTGACAAACAGCCACAAATGCTTGAAAAAGTGTTTGAAAATTGGACCTCTAGACTTGTCCTTATTCGAACCAGCCGCGGCGTACATGAACGAAAATAATATCTAAACATTAATGGCATAAAATTGTCCTTCCAATAAAGCCAAATTAATGAACATTAAAACGATTTTCTTGTGTTTTATTTCAATTCGAAGTTCTATACCACTAAAAAAAAACACCCTTTATATGTGTCTTTTTTTAAAAGATGGTCCGAAAACATTTATCTCCGCTCAACACTAAGGGGCATGGAAATGGGGAAATAAATCTATTTATCGATCTAATATAAACCGTCTCTGATTTTTATCGCAAGCTGGAATTTTTTTGAAAAAGATATTGCAAGACAAGACTTAATTCGGTTCCCAACAATTCTTCAATATAAAAAGAAGAACTCTGACATTGAAGTATTTTAAAGATTCCTAACCGATCTTAGGTTAGTTCTGCACGATTCCCAGTCTTTTCAGAAATGGGGACGCGGAAGCATGGACTGACGTGGCTGCAAAGTTGTTCAGTCTTTCACAGCCTTCATTTCAAATGGAAATAATTGACTTGGACGAAGATATTTCCTTGCAAATGTAGAAAACTGCATCCACTAATAAATGTTGGGGTAAATATGTTCCACAAAAGTATGAAACTTACGAAGACAAAAGACCAATTAGGTTAGTAACTACTAAAGAACTAGCCAAGAAAACACAAGATGGAATAAATACAAAAATTGTTATTAAAGAGAAAAAAATTGCTATACATATATCTTGATGTAGCACAAGGTTTCGATAAAGTCTGGCATAAAGGACTGATCCAGCAACTGTCGAAGCAGAACTCAAAAATTCTTGAGTCTTGTATAAATTATTATTGAAATTATTTTTGTTGTGACAGCCATTTTAGGTAAATAGAAAAAAGTTAATTAAGAGTGCTCATTCAACACTATTTTCTACATGAAGAAATTATCACGCAAACCAAACACAAGCTTGACAAATAAATAGGTATTAGGGGACTCTTCACCATGTCAATTTCGGTTCGGTCGTTCGAGAAAAAATTACGTCTAATGGTCTGATAGCGCAGTTGATGTCACCACACTAGAAATGGTCGGTAAAATCCACGGTTTCATAATTTGCAATCGGCGAGTGAAGGTGCGCGAGCGAGCTTTAAGGGTCGATCCACATTAAAGTGGCGGTCACATTTTGCTCTCGGTCAGTTAAAATATTTTTAAACAAGGAAAAATGTGTGCATTTGGACTATCCGTAACAAGTTCCGGTCCCGCCACACTCCAGTAACGATCGGTCTCAAAGATAGTTTGACGGATCGAGATCGAAGTGTATTGGAGTGATTTTCTTTCTGACGTCCTCCAATTCATTCGACGGTATTGTACAAAATCTTCACTAAACACCCACATTCTTTCTCCTTTTTTTTTTATAATGTACGCGCACTAAAGGGACTTTGGATGCCCTTATAATGAAGTGACACAGTGCGGGCATTAGGGAAATGAAGGATTAGAGAAAGGAAGAAACCGATGCACGTTGGTTTTAAATGTTTGTAGATTATAATGGAAAAACAGAGCGTGGTAGAGCATTCCACATTCGCGTTGAACGGTTGAGAAAGGAATCTTTATATTTCACAGTACGTCCGAAAACAGGCTTAAGGGTGAACTGATATGCATTCCTAGCATGGCGAGTATTGCGGTTGAATTGCTGTAGGGGTAGAATGCAACTGGCAATTTCATTTGAGCATTTGTGCTGAAAATACCGATAAAACAATGACAAGCAGGAGACATTACGACGATGACTAAGAGAGTCAAGTGATTTCGTGATGTCTTGATCGCCAATAAGTTTTACCGCACGTTTTTGGATCCTGTCAAGTAGCTCCAAATATGTTATTGGTGCACCAGACCAGATATGAACGTTGTACTCAAGTTTTGGGCGAATAAACGCCTTGTAGATTCTAGCCAGATCAGAAGGGGTGAAATATTTCTTGCATCGCTTTAGGAAGCCTAGACATTTCGCAGCGTTCTTGGCGACATCAAATATGTGATCATTCCAACGAAGGTTGTCATTAACACACATACCGAGAATGGAAAGTCTTTCGGTTTAAGCGATGCAAGTGCCATTCATGGATAATGGCAGAGAATTATGGGTTCACTTCAATGACAGCAGACAGCATTGTGTGTTGAAAGCATTAAATTCCACTCTTAAGTATGCTGTCAAGATCGGAATTCAATGAGCTTAACATACGTTGCCGTTCCATTTCAATGCCCGAAGATGAGGGGCGTTGCCCAGGAAACGAATATGTAAAGCTGAGGGTTCTGTCATCAGCAAAGGAATGGATTGGATTAGAAGTGACAGACAAGAGGTCATTGATAATAATGAGAAAGAGAGTCGGAAACTAAACAGAGCCTTGAGGGACACCAGCATTTATTTGGTGAGTTGCAGACTTGAAACCGTCCAAAACAACTTGTATTGAACGGTCCGAAATGTAATTTCTAGTCCATTGAAGAAGGGTAACATCGATCCCAAATGCACGCATTTTCGACAAGAGAGCTTGATGCCAAACTCTGTCAAATGCCTTTGAAATATCAAGCGCAACGACCTTGCTTTCACCACCGTGGTGAATAGATTGATTCCACTTTTCGGTTAGATATGTCATCAAATCACCAGTGGATCTGTTGCTGCGAAAACCGTACTGCCGGTCATTAAGAAGTTTTCGGGATTCGAGATATTTATAAGCTGACGATTTATCAGCGTTTCCATGACCTTGGAAAGAAGGGACGTAAGTGCAATTGGTCGGTAAGAGGAGGGAAAGGAAGATTCGCCTTTTTTGGGGACGGGCTGGACAAATGCTGTTTTCCATCTTCTCGGAATGAGCCCTGAAGAATAGGACAGATAGAAAAGCTTACGCAGTGGTTTTGCCAGCGTGGAAGAACACCTCTTCAGAACTATAGGGGAAATACCATCTGGAACATCCTTATCTTTTTATGCAGACAGTATTATCTTCTTCATCCAGAGCTATTGTCGCTAATTCTTAAATCGAATATTTCAATGACATTTTTCATCGCAAATGTTGCAAGCAATCGAATTGTTTTCAGATATTATTATATACTATTGAGGACTATTGGGGTTCAATGCTGAACCGTGATCTATGTCAGAATGTTTAATTTGAACATGATCAGATTTTAGCAGAGCGAGAACAAACTTCTTTAGTGTGGATCGACTCTAAGAGGCCATAGGCTTATCACATGGACCGGTGATTTCGATTTTACATAAATATTTGGACATGGAAAAGCTTTCCGCAAAATGGTTATCGCGTTTGCGCAGAATCGACAACAAACGCAATTGTTTGGCAACTTCAACGGAATGTTTGGCGATGTTGAAGAAAAATTCGGCCGAGTTTTTGCGCCATTTCGATGAAATATGGACTTACCAAGGAACTGGTCCGAAACAATAGACTTATCCTGTTAAATCGAAGTCAAAGAAGGAAGGACAAGGTAGGTTTGTCAGCAAACATGATAACCCGCAAATGGCGAAGAGGCTAAAACGACGACCGGAGCATATTACATAGACCTGCTGGATTCCAATTCCAAGCCGATTGGAAGCAAAACCAGCCGGATATGGCGAAAAAAAAGTACTTTTCCACAAGGAAAACTCATCAGCAAACAAGCTCGCAGTCGCAATAAAAAAAATTGAATGGGTAAGGTTACGAACTCCTCGCTCATCCAGCATATTCGCCAGATTAAGCCCCCTGAAACCATTCCTTGTTTCCAAACATGAAGATTTGGCTCCGAGGTAAAAGATTTTCGTCGAATGAAAGAGGTTATCTTTGAAACTCGAGAAGGGCTTGAGAAATCGTATTATTTTGAGGGCATCAACAAATTGTGTATCGAGCTAAAAGGAGATTACGTTGAGAAATCAAATGTTTCTATGCCAGAAACAGTGTTCCTTATTTAATTTTTCAGAAACTTATTGTTGATTGACGGACTCAAAAGTAACAGTTTTAGAGTAGAGAAGCTTCACTGTCATTGGAATTAATAAAAAAAATGAACTGCATTAGAAAATGAATTTCTTGAGTGGTTGTCGATCTTTTCTACTTCGATTCTACTTACGAAAGGAGACACATAAAGCCGTTATCATTACTGAGGACTGAGGAATACTTCATATTTCGAAAAAAAAAAAATACCATAATCAAAAATATTATGACATTCCCCAAGTGGAAGCGAAGCTTATTTTTGGAAACAAATGAAATAGCTTCTTGACAATTTCAAGCACACATTTCGTACCTTTTTCATTCTTGACACTACAGGTGGGGCGTTTGTTTGTCGCTTTCTGCCGTCTCTCAGCTATAGCAAACAAACGAGAATGAAAACTGACACATTTCGGTATCCCACAGGGGGGTATAAGATTCCATTATTTTGCTGCGCATACACACATACGATAACCTGCTGGCTGCCACCCCCCATGTGGTGATACTACACATGGATTCTACTTTCAACCCCAGCAATTCAAAATCCATTAATTTTGATTTTGTTTTATTCACAGCGCGCCCGAGAAAGAACCTGCAAATTCGTAAGTGGTTCATCGAAATTTTGTGAATTTTTTTTTTGTTAACAAATTTTATAGAGTGGGGTGTGTGAAAGAGTGAAAATATATCGATTTCAATAAATTGACATTTCACGATGAAGAAATAAATTTATGTATTTTGGTGGAGGAAGGGTGGCACATTTGCATTACGAGGTAGAGTGATAATTTTCTCTCGACGAGTAGATTATATTAAAGAACTGCGGGTAATTGATCTTCGTGGATTTGCGGGGGATTTTTGTTTTCAAGTCCCGCAAATGAGATAAATTAATGAGTCTCTATCGACAGATAAATAAATTTCAAATGGGTGGATGCAGTGATAGGAGATTATTCTGTGGGTTTTGCTATCAGAAGAATCACTTGTGCGAAGAAATTAAATCTTCTTTATTTAAGTATCAGCTAAGATGCAAGTTTGCAAGAAGTTCAACCGATGATGTTTGGATCAAAAGCAATGGAAATATATATATTTTTTTTTTAATCAAGTGCCCAGCCAAGTTCTTTAGCAACTTTGGCACTACACTCTTATTCGCACGAACCAACTCAGGTCATTTTGACCCCCCCTCTAACTCCGCTTAGAACAAGCTAGAGACATCAAATTTTCAGGATTTATTGGGACGCACAGCAGCAGGCTCCACACCAAATTTCAACTGTTTATTATTAGCGGCCCCAAAATTAGCAAAAACCGTAACCACTGACTCAATGACAGATCATCAAAACTATGGAGCACAGTAATAGGGTTTGCGGAGAAACCCCTGGGAAAAATGTTCGTGATTTTTCATCCAGGGGGGGCGTGGCAACCGCCCACTTCTCTAAACGCAGCCCTCAAAAGACCTATAATTATTATTTTTTAGATGAGAGTTGGTGTTTTAAGAACAAACTCGGAAAAAATTAATATATAGTTTATTTTCCATTTAGGGGGCGTGCTAGCCGCCCTTTTTCGTTAACTTTGCACCCAAACGACTTAGAGCTATGAAATTATACTTGGAGGAAGGATTTCGAGAACAGAGACAAACTTTGTGTATATTCCAAAAAGGGGCGTGGCAACCGCCCTTATATCGAACTTATTCTATAGTTATGAATGTGTTATAATGTCGGTAATTCTTTTAAAGTTAAACAAGGAAAGTTATACAACAAATCGTGTTTTCCTCGAAAGAGGGCGTTTACGTGCTGTCGAAATCCCTACAATTTTAAAATTTTGCAAAATTTCCATGCATTAAAAAATCTATTAAAAATTTAACAAATAGTATTTAGGCACATTTTTATTACTGTCATGTTTTTAAAATCGTGAAAATTAGGGCTCTATGCATATGTGTTTTATATTAAAGTATATATCTTCAAAACTTCAAATTGGAAAACTTGACAAGTATAAAAATGTACCTAAATACTATTTGGGAAATTTTTAATAAATACAATTCAAACTTGGCTCAGTACTTTTTGTGACTGACTTGTAAGGCAAAAGCGATTTTTGTACAAAAGAACTTGGCTATTCTTTAACATTTATGTTTATGGTGGGATTTTAATTTATTTGATTAAAATAAAACCAAAGAATCTGATGTGTCCAGTGAAACCTGTGTAAGTAATTTTTAAACAAATTTATATAGATTTTCTTTTAAATTTGGCGAAATTGTATTTTTCTTCTGCTCTTGCATAGTCTAATACCTAAGGTATGACCAGTACAGTACCGAAATAAGGCAATGTATACCGGTATACCGAAGCTAATCGTCTGTACTTAAAAATATACCGAAATCATAGCAGGACAAATTCGCAGAAAGAAGATAAGAAAAAAGTTAAACCATATAGTCACTTAATATCTCTTAACCTGCGACCAACTTCCCTTCGACGTAGAATATGTAGTCAAATATATTCACATTTCTATTTTTTTTACTGTACGAGTGGCTAAACTCACACAATTTTGCGATTCAGTCGATGTCGAATACTCGAAAACTCGCTTCCGCGATCAAGTAAGAAAATATATTTGAATCATTGACTCGTTGAATTTATTTGTGTAGGCAGCACTATTCAATAGCACAGTTTTTCAATTCTCTTTGTGTCGAATATATTTCGAATTGTTTCCGGGCACTTAGGTGAGAGAGAGAGAGTTCTCTTTAATTAATGAAATATGGTCTACGGATAATACCCGCCTTAGTATTGGAACTTAATGAGACCTTCCGTATATCCGTATGTCATGACCTGAGTTCTTCGAGTTCTTGCCAGCCAAAAATGCTACATGAAGTCGGCTCCGACGAATAGTACGCATTCAAAAATCGCCTCAATTAAAATCTAAACATATAAAGGATCCGCCATCTAACGTTTTTTTTTCAACTAGTGCTTATTTCGCGAATGGTAACACTAAGCTCATGTCTGATTAGACAGATAATTAGTTTTATCCTTCCGCTGAACGAATGTGGTTGTGTATACGCTTGAGCAACGCTGGGAAATGTTGCGACATTACTTTTAAAATCATGGTAATGTTGCAGAATGTGTGCGAAAATTGCGTACGGATTTTGGAAGAAGAGAAGCACCGTCAGCTCCGTATAAAAAGTGAAAGTAACTGGCATCCTCATCGATCAACCAAAGCGTGAAAAACCAAAACAGTGCGTACACTCGAGAAAATTGCTGCTGTGGCAGAAAGTGTGCGTGAAGCGCCATCAACATCAATTCACTGTCGTTCTCAACAATTGAACATTTCGGAGACATCATTGAGACGAATTCTGCATAAAGACCTTGGTATGACGCCATACAAAGTCCAATTGGTTCAGGAGTTGAAGCCAACTGACCATCCAATGCGTTTTCGCTTCGCTAAGTGGGCCTGCGATCGACTTAGAGAAGATGCCCATTTTGCCAAAAAAATCATCTTTTCAGATGAAGCTCATTTTGATCTTGGCGGGTATGTAAACAAGCAAAATTGTCGCATTTGGGGCACAGAAAACCCGCACGCATACATTGAAAAGCCGCGATATACCCAAACCGAGTCACCAGAGGCAAAATTGGGCCATTTTTCTTCGAAAATGAGCAAGGAGTGGCCGTTACAGTCAATCGGACCATGTTGAACGAATTTTTGTTCACAAAAATTGAAGAGGAGGATATTGGCAACATTTGGTTTGAACAGGACGGCGCTACGTGCCACACAGCCGAAGCTACACTCGATGTTTTGCGCCCTGTTTTTGAAGATCGCATTATCAGCCGCAGAGCTGATGTCGTTTGGCCACCGCGGAGCTGCGATTTGAAACCGTTGGACTATTATTTGTGGGGTGCCGTAAAAGATAAGTGTTACGCCGACATGCCAGAGACAATTGACGCTTTAAAGGACAATATTCGTGAAGCCATTGGTGAAATACAGCTGCACACAATCGATAATGTGCTTAAAAATTGGACCGATCGTGTAGGCTACTGCATGGCCAGCCGAGGCAGCCATTTGAATGAAGTTATTTTCCATTATTAACCGGAAGGATTGTACTTTCAAAGATAGGGTTTGATGTTCAACTAATTTAAAGGTTGCGTCACGCTATGCAAAGAAATTGCTTGAAGCAAGGGTTTCGCGAATTTAGATTATTATTTCTTCGTGCAAGTGCTTGCAGGAAGGTACTTACTGCTAGCGATTTTTGCTTGCCTGCAAGCAAACTTGCTGCGAGCACTTTTCGGGTAGTCACATCATACAAGCGCAAGTACTTGCTGCAAGTGATTAGTGACTGTGAGTGGACGGATGTTGTTGTATTAAGAAAAGAACTGATGTAATTGGAAGCGAGGCAATTAATTCTTGTGGAGATAGCAGCATTTAGGCGCTACTATTTTGGGACTGTGGCACCGAATATCTGTACTACGCTACTTTTCGAGCACTCAGGCACAACTTCTGTTCTGTTGTACTGCCTACCATGCAGACACCTTACTATAATATACTTAGTTTTCCCTTATTTCGAAGAACGATAAGAATTAGCTTCAGCGGTGTTGTGTTAAGCTTTCCGACCTAAGTAAAAGGGATTGAGCAACGCTTTAAGTGCGGATTGGATAACACTGCAAACGCAAATGTTTCTTGCCCTCCACATGTGTGACGGCACCTTAAGACACCCACAATAGACGAATAATATTGTGGGTGCAGTGGCTTAATGCTTAAATGAGTTGAACTGCAATGCCAGCTGCAAATCCGCCTGGAAACACCTAAAAGTTGTTTAATTCGCTGCCCCACTTCTTGCAAAAGTCTGACAACATCCAAAATTGTCATAAGAACCTTTTCAAAAATAATTTTCAGTTCGAAATCGACATACAAAAAATATCTCCGCACACGCAATGCTTAACCATCTCTTCATCGACTTTAAAGCCGCATATGAGAGCATTCATCGTCAGGAGCTTTTTGGGGCGATGGTCGAATTCGGGATCCCGTCAAAACTGATCCAGATGTGTCGCAAGACAATAGATAACACGCGATGGAATGTGTAGCAGTTCGTCTGAACTCCCCCAAACACGCACCGGATTTCGGCAAGTAGATGCGCTGTCGTGTGATTTCTTCAATCTAGTTCTTGAGCAGTACGTGCGCAGGGCAGGTGTCAACACGGAAGGCACTATCTTCAACAGATCAGTCCAACTGCTGGGGTATGCGGACGATATAGATATCATCGGTCGATCCCGTGATAGAGGCTTTGACGGCTATTGAAGAACAGGCGAAACTAGTTGGCCTTGAAGTTAACGAGTTGGCTTTAACGAGGACAAAACCAAGTACATGCTTTCAACAAACAATAAAACATCTGTCCACCGATTAGGACTAAGTGTCACTATGGCAGCAACTTCGAGGTAGTTTAGGAGTTCTTCTACCTCAGTGTAAACATCAATTTCATGAATGACATCTTGGTGGAGATCCGGCGAAGCCGCTGCTGCTTCAGTTTGGCAAACTCTATAAGCTGTACCAAGATGTGGATGTAGTCCAAAAGGCGAAGAAACGTCGACTACATTGGCTCGAGCGAATGGACAACAACGCCCCAGCCAAGAGGATCTTCGAATCACAGGCCCCAGGTTCGAGACGACAAGGAAGACCGAAAGTACGTTTTAAAGATCAAGCCATCGCGGATGCCAGAGCGCTTGGTCTGGACAACTGGAAGCAGTGTGCTCGGGATCACAGAGGATGAAAGGCTGCCGTGTCTCAGGCATGAGACTCTTTACGGGTCGGGAGGCGCCGTTAAGTAAGTAAGTACTATTAACTTGTTACATAAACCTTCAGCAGTGTGGGCTTAGTTGTGAGCAAAGTGACAAAGTGGTGGTGCTTTTGACTGAAAGACTCATTTTTATTTTTTTTTGCTTTTGTCGATGTCCATATCAGTGTGGCCTTATTCCAGGAAAGCCCACCTGGGAAACTCGTACATTTGTGAAGAATGACGATATACAATGCACGCTGCACGCTGCATCGATATCGGCCTTTGATCCATCACCTAGGCTTAGGATTAAGGCAAGGTAATTCCCTGCCATCCATAATTCTTGAAGAAGAAGCCAAACTGCAGCCTCAACACCAGAGGCACAAAGTCCGTCGCATACACCGACGATATGACAAAATTGGAAGAATGCAACGTAATTTTAATCGGTCCTTCGTGAGTATTGGGATGGAGGAGGCGAAGGTCTTTTTACTGTCAATATTGCAATCTTATATTCAATTCACCCAAGGCAAACGCTGCACTCTCAAGTGAAGATTTTATGGGCTGTCATAGCTCACACTTATTTCAAGTATAAATTTGAATACGAGAAGAAAAGTGCGAATGTTTTAGCCGCATGTGGCAGCTGAAATGCCTTTGAAACTATGGGTCGCTAAATCAGTAGTGATTTTAAGAATGTATCGGGTTTTTCAATAAGAGCGCTACAAACGTTTTTTTTAAATAAAACAAAAACGGCTTCGGATATCAATGATGTTCTTTATTCCTGTGAAAGTACGTTCGATGCCATTATACATGGAACTCGATTTCTTTTGCATGGCCACCACGGGCATGCTTGCAGAAGTCCAGACGCTGAACCCAATTTTTGACGGTTTTCAAGCATAAATCGGCCGATACTGCTGCAATTTCACGTTCGATATTCGTAGTTCATCAATCGTCGCTGGCTTGTTGGCATAGACCATAGACTTCACGTAGCCCCACAGGAAATAGTCTAACGGCGTCAAATCGCACGACCGAGGCGGCCAAGCGACTGGACCATTTCGTGAGATAACACGTTCTCCAAACTTGGTTTCCAATAAATTAATTGTGACATTCGCTGTGTGACTTGTGGCGCCGTCCTGCTGGAACTACATGTCCTCCAAGTCCATATCATCCAAGTGGGGCCAAAACTATTCGGTTATCATTGAACGGTAGCGATTCCTGTTCACAGTAACGTGCCGGTCTTGATCATCACGGAAGAAGTACGGCCCAATGACGCCGCCGGACCATAAACCACACGTAACTCTAATTTTACCAATACCGCATATTTTGTTTATTGACAAGCCATTCAGCCAGAAATAAGCCTCATCGCTGAAGATGATTTTTCGATGAAAATCCGAATCATTTTCAAGTTGTTGCTCAGCCCAATTCACGAACATACGACGCTTCTGGTGGTCAAGCGGCTTCAGTTCTTGAGTCAATTTAATCTTGTAAGGATGTAGGCCAAGATCTTTTCGCAAAATTCGCTTGAGGACGACGTGTGAGAGACACATTTGGGGTTTCTTCAACTGAAGCCTCAGCGGCAGCAATATTCTCGACACTACGGGCACTTCTTTGTCTCACTGGCACGGGAACATTTTGTACTGTGCCTGTGGATTCAAATTTTTCCACTAGACGCTCAATTGTTGATCTGCTAGGACGACGACCATGACGACCATAAATTGGACGTAGCGCTCTTAACGTTGAGGCCACTGACTCCGAATTTCGGAGTAAATTTTAATAATTTCGACTCGTTGTTGGCTCGTATATCTTTCCATCATTAAATGGCAAACCTTACTGAAGAGAAATGTCAAAAGAGCGGCAAGAAATATGGCGTCGTTTGCTGTCCCTGTCGCTCTACTTTTGTAGCGTCCCTGTTGAAAAAAAAAGCCTGTATATATGTCTAGACTATGCCCGCGGCTTGAGTAGTCCTTTGGTAATCTCTTCTAGTGTCTAAAAGAATTTTGAAAATCGGCTGAGTAGCTCCAGGGATGAGCCTTCTCCCCCTCCCCAACCCCTCCTTAAGTAAGCTTTGCTAATCCACAGGGTCGGTCGAGTAGTTCGAAGGAGCCCATTCTCCTTTCCTAAATGGACAACGGAAATAAAAATCACGAATATCGGTTGACTAAGGGACAGCCAGACATTTGTCTTACTAAATTTTTTAATCCTAAGTAGGTGGTATTACCCCTTCCCTTTTAATGTCACAACGTCATGTGACAATGCAAAATCAAACCACTCACGAACTTAAATAGTCCCTGACCAATACATAAAGCACGATGAGTATCTACCTTCAAAAGCAAGAAACCTTTAAAAGAAAACCTATTAAGCCGTCACAAGTAAATGAAAACAAATGTATTAAGTTCTTGAAAAATTTCACTCCTCCGGAAGTGCCTCTTAAGGATAACACTCTTCTCGCACATATTCGCATATGAAAGTCCCCCTATATTGTAAGCTAAACAACTTGGGGGGGTTGCCACCTTTAAAGTTAAAAGCAAAACTTAATTCATGCTGTGGCAAAAGTTTCTTTACTTCCACTCGCCGCAGTCCAAGGGAGCTGTCACTCTTTTCATTCTTTTTTTTTCTGTTTGCTTTTATTTTCTGCAATTCGAAAACTTACGACTTGTGACTACGACGACGATGATGATGACGACCGACCGGAAGGTGAACTTACAATTTTTCACTTCATTTACTTTCTCTTTGTGTTCGAGGAACACAACACACCATATGGCCAAGTTTGATGTAGTTGAAAAGGATTTGCATTAAACTTATCGCCAAGGTTAAACAAAAATTGTTTAAGGATATTGTTCAAGGTGAGAATGGTATTTATTTGGGGATAGCTTTTAACCAAATTTGCTTATGAGGGAGTGAGAAGCTCAGGGACCAATGGGACATCTCAGTTGAACTATTAAAAAAAAAATAAAAACAAAAAATTTTACTAAAACAAAATTATAAAACGTCTTCTTCAATAAATTAAATATTTAATTTTGACAATGAGTAGGTGAAGCTTGTTATTATAAATGTTTCAATTAGACAAACAATTTTAAATCATGATTAAAAAACATTTTATGACAGCATGTGTGTGTTTTATTTTTGAGCAGAGTCATTTTTCTAAAAATATCCATAAAAACTTTCTATGAACAGGAGAAGTTTACTATAAAAGAAATAATTGTAAACAAGTTTATTTTAATCATGGGTACCTGTGTCAAAGATGTGATAATCGCTGCATTGATTTTGAGTTTAGAAAAGGAACAACAAGTCGAATAAATTTGTCGGGTTCGTATTTTATTATTTCTTTTTTTTTTGTTTCTTCTCTGCGGGACACTCTGCCTTAATTTATCCAAGTCAAACATGTTTTTTTTGTATCGGCGGTATTAAACTTTTGCAAAGGACGTTTAACTCACCCTATCATCTGGTGAAGTACTTTGACTTTTCTGACGAGCACCAATAACATGCTACGAGGCCATTATGGGTTTCACAGCTTCAAAAAATTGATTTTATATACCCTATCCTAAGGGTAGGGGAAGGTGTTGTACCTTGGTCCGCTTTTTAGTTTTTTTCATATAACTTCGGTTACGTTTTATTTTTTCCTCCTTTTTTTTTTTGATTTGTATCTGTAATTTTGTTGCCAATATATAATGTAAAATACCAGTTTTTGCTTGCTTGCCGTTTTTCAGACAATTTAGCTTTTCTGTGGCAACCTCAAGCGGACCAAGGTACAAGACGTGGTTGTACCTTGGTCCGAGGTGTATTGTACCTCGGTCCGTATAGGGTTCTTCCTTGAAATCTAGTAGGTAACATTTCAAATTTAGCCCAGTTAAAAAAACTTTTGTAAATAAGTAAATAAGTAAACTTTTGTAACAAGTTAATAAAGTAAATTTATTTCGCGTTATTCAAAAACTAAAAAAATTACTTCAGTTTGATAAAAAAAAGAGTTAGCAAAAATACCTTAATTAAAAAAAAGAAAAATGTGTTTTACATTTTTTTGGGTTGCTAATTTAAGGAGAGTAGTTATGCTTAGAGAGGAATCACTATCTGCTTCAAAGTCTTCACCCGACTCGTCAATAGTTTCCAACATCACACCTCTAGCCTTTGACTTGGCGGTTCTTACAGGCTGTTGCTTTATTTTTGCTGGCACCGAATTTTCCTCCTCCGACGAAGACGTAGCTTTACTGTCATCTACTACTCTGTTTTTTACTTTTGCCGCAGCTTTTTTTGACTTACATTTTGTTTTTAATGCTTCTGCGGCCTTTATTTCCTCTTTTTCAGGAGTGTCTGTAAGGATTCTAGTTTTACCTAGTCTCCGTCCTCGTCTTTCTACAGGTTTCCGGGGGGGGGGGGGGGGGGGGGGAGCCTTTGGAAAAGGTCGAATTTCTTTTGGAGAAACCATCATTTTTGTAACTGGCGCAGTTTGCCTTTTAGTAGCGGACATAGCTGCAATCGCTGCAGCAGATGTTGAAGGAGCTACCACTTCTTCCAAATACCTTTGGTTTGTTGAAGAGGGTTGTACTTCTGCTTGATTAAAAGTCTCCTCGGTTGTTGGGTTTTCGGCATTAAACGGCCTGTCAGTGACATACGATGATAGGAATTCGTCCTTCCCAAAAACATTTTTGTTGAATGGCCATATTCCACTTACTTCAAAACCATTTACAATATTTACGTATGAAAATGCTCTGGGATATGCTTTGCTAATTATTGTGGCAACGTCATATATAGATATTGTTTTTCCGGGATTGTTTAACATCCACTCGTTCGCAGCTTGGTTGTAAAAGGTTTTGTAGGCTCCAAAAACGGTCCTATCTAAAGGTTGGAGCTTGTGGAAGGTGTGTGGGGGAAGGGTCAACAAAACTATGTTGTTTTGTTTTGCTTCAATAATGACGGCAACCGATATGTGCGTATCGTGGTTATCCATTATAAGAAGCACTTTATTCGCTTGTGTCGGCTTTACGAAGGCGATAAAATGTTTGAGATATTTAAGGAATAAGTCCGCTGTTGACCAACCCCTGGGATTTGCAGCGCCTATAGTTCCTGCAGGTGCTCCATTTAGCATATGATCCTTGAAATTCACTCTTGGGAATATAAGCATAGGGGGTACGTGATTACCCAAAGCGTTGATTGCTGCAATCATCGTTATATTAATTCCTCTTTCACCGGATGTGACGCTGCCGATTTGTTTTTCTCCTTTCTGGGCCAGAATTTTTGGTGGAATGTGAACCGTAGAATTGCCCGTCTCATCTAAATTATAGATGGATTCAGGTGTAAATTCAAAGCGAGCCAAGCAATCTTCATAGTTGTTGAAAAAAGATTCGACGTTTGTCTTATTAAAGCTTGTGGCCCGAGACAAACTAGTCGCTTCAGGCTTCCGCAAAGAAATACTTTGATGACGTTGAAGGTAAGCCCTGAGCCACTCCCTGCCTGCTTTCTTTTCGTTCAACCAATTTTGTGGCATTTGCTTAGCGTTTGCTTCTCCAAATTCAAAAGCGAGTTTTAATAAATCATTTTTAGAGAGTGTAGCTTCGAGGCTGTTAGGACATATTCCTCCAATGCTTTTTCTTCGTCAACTGTAAATACTTGACGACAATTCACTTTGCTTTGATAAACAAATTCGGTGTTTCCCGCATTCTTGTGTTTTCTGATGTGTCGAATCAGCGTACTTTTTGAAATGTTAAACATTTTTGCAGCAGCATACATTGTCTTACCATTTTTGAGCACTTCAATTGCAGCACGCTTTAGGGCTTCCATATCAGTTGGCACCCTTTTAGCTCACGTTTTGCTTCGTGGCATTTCTTTCTGTAATACAGAAAACAAATTTTGTTGAAAAAAAGTTAACTGCATGTACCTTGGACCGGTTCAAGGTAAAAGCACTATGATAAGACCAAAGTACATGAACACCACTTAAGCAAAAAAAATACACTTTACATTTGTTTTGAAACGCAAAGCCGTATGACGACGGATGTTCAATGAAAGATCATAGATCAACTTACCCCAGTCAACCACAGAAACGCAAAAAAATACAACGGTAAACCACTGGAGGCTTCACAAAAAACTAAAAAAAAAAACTTTTCGCGGTCCGAATCACTTTTTCTGAGTTTTCTCTCAGACGCACATAGCTTGACGGTCACACACAAACTCAGATAAGAAAAGAACAAAAGGAGAACATTTAATGGAAGAACCGGTTTTTGCGTGGTTAGTAGTTTGCTCAGAAATGGCACTCGGACCAAGGTACAAACGGACCAAGGTACAACACCTTCCCCTATATAAATTTTGACTCATAGTGTGTAACACCCCTTAATATTCGTCATAGACCCACAAAAGTATATATATTTATGATCAGGACCAAAACCTAAGACTATTTAGCCATGTCCGTCCGTCCGTCACCAATTTATAGGCCTTTAAATTAAAGCTAGAAAGCTGAAATTCGGAGCATATACTCCCTAGGATCCCGAAATAGTAGAGTGTTAAAAGTTGATACGCCCACTGCCACGCCCACAATTAAGAAAATAAGCTAAAGTTAGAGAGATAGAGTGTTGTAATCTTTACAAGATATGTAGGTACTGCCCACCTTTACAAGTTTGTCATATAAAGTTTTTTGCCACGCCTACATTTTGTGGGCTTTTTTTTTTACTAAAATGCAGTTTTTTTCGAAAATTTTTATAGAAACCAAAAAAAAATGTTTAACAAGATATTTAGTCAATATTTTTTACAATATATCGCATATACCAAGATGTTGGACACGCCCACATTTTGGGGCCGTTTTTCAAAAAATAAATATATTTTTTTTAAATTTAATAGAATAAAATAAAATGCTATTCATCATGGTCTTAATGCTTTTTTCTTTGGGGCATATAGGGATATGGATAGGGTATCATACTGTTCGCCCCAAGCGGACTGTAGCCTTGGCTTCTGTTTTTTTTATTGTCTTATTAATTTCTACAACATCTCAAGAATATTATCCTAAATTTTCAAGTCATTCCAAATAAAACATTCGGAGCCTTGGGAAGGTGCGCACTCAAATGAATCAGGAGATTTATTTGAGGTTATCCAAATTTTAAATGCGTTTTTCTCGAAACTGTATTTCCAAACTCGTTTGTCAAAAGTTCTCGAAAACCACTCAACCGATCTTGATGAAATTTTACACAGGTCTTCGATATACAATTCACGAGGACTTGGATGAAGGTTTTTGTTTTTTTTTTCAATCACAACTATTTAAAAATAATAAAAATTTTGAGGAAATTTTACAAAAATTTGCATTTTTTTGGTCTGCCAAAAATCCAACTTTCACTATTTTTTCCCCACTTCGTTCAAATTCTATTTTTTTGTACTACTGATGATCCCGTCACGAGTTCTACTGTCAACGCGGATGCACCTTTTTTCCGAGGGGTAACCGGAAACGGCTTCACAATGCTGGAGTTTTGAATATTTTTTTTTTTAAATTTCAGAAATTCTTTTTCAAATGATATAAAGATATATTAAGACAGTTAAAAGTTTGAATAAAATGTTTTATTTTTTATTTAATTTTTTTTTCCATATAACCCCTTAACTGAGCCCTGGAAATAAGGGAGCAAACATTACAGTGTCCAGGTTGACGTGGGAACATGTGATTATTGTTTTTTATTATTACCCTAATCCGAGTATATAAACGAAAATCCCGAAATCACATTTCAATTTCGAGATAAAACGGCAAATCAACTTAATGCCAGCAACATCTTGATGAAAGCGTTCTCCTTGTTCATCACTAACCACACCCCCATACTTTCGGGGAAACAAATTTACATAAAAGTGAAGCAAATACAGCTTAGATGACATTTTGCATCCCATTTTATGGTAGCATTCCAGCAACTCCTTTATTTTTTCACAATATCCGGCGGATTTATCGTTTCCAAGAAAGCATACCAGGCTGACGGGGGATTTATAGAAATAAAAGCATACCAGGCTTCTTTTCCAATCGATAAAAGTGAAAGATGAAAGATTAATCTTCAATAAGTTTCTTAATGTCTGGAGGCTCTGGACCAACGAATACGCCTTCCTTAAGTTTTGCCCCCCTAACGTTAAGTTAGATTAGGTTGAAGTGGCAGGCCTACTCACTTAGAACGAAAAGAGGTCCGTTGATACCACTTTTACTACTTTACACGTTAAACCATTTGGAGCTCTGGATATAGCAAAAGAGATATTTAACGTCAGTAGTTGACAGATCTTCAAGATTGTTATGGAAGAAGGCACTTACGTTTCTGGGAGAGAGCAGGACAAGTGCTAAGAAGGTGTAGGATTGTCTCCTCTTCCTCCTTATCTATGCAGCTTCGACAAAAGTCATTTGAGTTCATGCCAAGCCTAATTGCGTACCTGCCAATAAGACAAGCCCAGTGATGACATCTATTGTGGAGCTGACGTGCAGTTTTTTTCAGAGAGATAAAATACAAAATTCGTTGTGCCACTTATTCACCTGATTTTAGTATTAGTTTGCATGTGGCAATTGTAATGCGTAAGGAACTTTTATCAAGGGGAAATAGCAGGCAGTTTGGTTTCGTGCTGTTAGAGTTCGTCGGCCTTGCAATTCCCTAGAATATCTTGCTGAATTGCTACGACATCTCCTTAAGTGGGTTAGAAGTCCCGAAATCAATATCCATTTTAAAAGATTGCATATACCCAACCTCGCGCCTACTCCAAATCTAACAGTGAAACCAAGTAGGGGGGTTGCAGGGGTGGCAGCAAGCCCCAACATATTCCATTAGCATCACAAAATCATTAAGACTTTAAAAAAATAATTTAAGCCCGGCGGGCCTTCATTAAAAATTCTCTAAGCTTAGCAAAAAAAAAAATATTTATATGGTGAGACATGAGACAAGTCCCGAATTCATTTTTTATTTGAGACTTATGTCTCACTTAAATGGGACCTAGGTCCTGAAAAATTAATTCAGGCTTATGTCCCTGCATCATCATCTGACTACATTATTTGACTTCGGTTCATTTTACAAATAGTAAGTACCTACTTTACTAATTTTTTTCCCAAATTTAATCAGATCAACACTTCGAGAAATGTTAAATGAGCTTCCAAAGCACGAAAATTGGTTAAACAAAAACCAAGACAATATTTTGTTAAAAAGCTCCAACAAAAATTAAGCATGACAAACCCTTTTCGTCAGTTTTAAAACTGTTTTTTTTTCGAAATTATGTAAGTGGCAGTGGGCGCATTATAATGCTTACACTTGAACGCTTCCGCTTTCTACCTCAGAATTCTAATTGTAAGATCTAAAATCGAATGACGGACGGATGAACATTGCGAAGTCATATTTTATACGCTACGGTTTTTGTCGTACGTGTCGTGAGTTTAATGATAAGGAGAATGAAATGTGGGGGGGATAGCCAAACACGGATGGATATCCGATTCTTGTATTATCTTTTGGTCGGCTATCGTTAAATTCTGCATTTGTATTTTTCATGTATTCTTAAGGTAACCACCTGTACCGGAATGGCGGGCACGGTACCGAAATCAGCCACTATGAAACGGTGTAACAAAGCTAAGAGTCGGTACACACAATTATACCAAAATCCTAGAAGAACTTATTGGCGTTTTTCCAAGCCAATAAGTAAAAAAGAAAGAAAATAGGGAAAAGTGAAAAGTAAAGTGGGTCTTCATCTGCATTTTAACATTTAAAGCCAGCGACCGAATGCCATTTGACATCGTGAAAATATATTCACATTTCTATTTGTTTACTGTGCAAATGGCGAAACTAAAGGGATTTTGCAATTCAGTTGATGACGAATAAAAAAAAATTTGCTTAGCTAATCCAAAATTGCCTTTCCGCGATCAAGTAGGTAAACAGTTTGTATTAATAATTCAAAAAATATGCATAAGTATCTACATCTCTATCCAATCATTGACTCTTTGAATTTTTTTGTGTAGGGGTAGGTAGCACGCTTGAATCGCGGCATATTCACAATCCACCGCAGCCGTCCAGAAAGCAATTGAACGAAAGAGCGAGTAGGAACTAACTGATAATAGTTCGACCATTTTACGGGTTGTTTTAATATCTTAACTTTTGTAATGAACCACTGGGGAGACTGGGAGGTAGCTGCGGTGTGCACGCCTAGCGATGCTCTGATGCCAGCTCGTCGTATGGGGGAGGTTCTTGCATCCTTTCGCCGATCTCACATTACAATAATTAATTATTGCGTGCACTCATTAAATGACAAAAAAAAAATTAAACTACTTAAATGGGAAGAAAAAAAAAACCAAAAGTAACCCGAATGACTATATAAAAAAAAAAAGAATTGCAATGATGAACCAAACTTTGAGTTGAGAACGCTGATGTAACTGGTTCTCAAGCCTAGCCCTCCCAACCATGTGCTTAAACGTATAGTAGCACCCTTTTATTGTCACCCCACTACACTCAAACTTGAACCATTTGTTCCGACCAAATCAAACACTAAATTTTATCGCATATCAGCGTTATACATTATTTATTAACGAACTCAATTTTACGTTAAACTTTGTTATCAAAATTCAAAAGGAAATAAGGAAACATTATATAAAGGGTGATTTTTTAGCTGGTTTGGTTTTGGCAACACTGGTTTTGACAGCTGACGTGTGTTTAGTACCTTGTGTCACTGTCAAACAGCTTCAGTTTGGTTTGCAATTTAACCATGGATCGTCTTACAAATGAACAACGCTTGCAAATTATTGAATTTTACTATCAAAATTCGTGCTCGGTTCGAAATGTTCATCGCGCGCTGCTTCCATTTTATGATCGGCATTCTCGACCTTCTGAGCAGTCTATTCGGAAGATTGTGACCAAATTTCGCACCAAATTTACTTTGTTGGACATTAAACCACCAACACGTTTACGTACTGTGCGTATTGAAGAAAATATTGCGGCCGTATCAGCTAGTGTGACAGAAGACCGCGAAATTTCGATTCGGCGCCGTTCCCAGCAGTTAGGCCTTTGTTACAGCACTACGTGGAAAATTTTGCGGAAGGATTTGGGCGTAAAGCCTTTTAAGATACAGCTGGTGCAAGAACTAAAGCCAGCCGACCTACCACAACGCCGAATTTTTGGTGAATGGGCTCTTGGAAAGCTGGCCGAGGATCCGCTTTTTTATCGAAAAATTGTGTTCAGCGATGAGGCTCATTTTTGGTTGAATGGGTACGTAAATAAGCAAAATTGCCGCATTTGGAGTGAAGATCAGCCAGAAGCATTGCAACAGCTACCAATGCATCCCGAAAAAGCCACTGTTTGGTGCGGTTTATGGGCCGGCGGCATTATTGGGCCATATTTCTTCAAAGATGATGCGAATCGCAGCGTTACTGTCAATGGTGAACGCTACCGAGCGATGATAACAAACTTTTTTTTGCCCGAAATGGAAGTTCTTGACTTGCATGATATGTGGTTTCAACAAGACGGTGCCACATGCCACACAGCACGCGAAACAATGGCGCAATTGCGAGGCGAGTTTGGTGAACAGTTAATTTCACGTTTCGGGCCGGTCAATTGGCCGCCTAGATCGTGCGATTTGACACCATTAGATTATTTTTTGTGGGGGTATGCCAAGGCTAATGTGTATAGGGACAAGCCCGCTTCGATTGACGCACTGGAAGCCAACATCCATGCATTCATTCGTGAGATACCGGCCGATATGTGTGAAAGAGTATGCCAAAATTGGACTCAGCGGATGGGCTACCTGAGACGCAGCCGCGGTCAACATTTGCATGAAATTATCTTTAAACATTAAATTGCAAGGTTCAAACTATCGATTCCAATAAATATTTCATTCATTTTTTCGAATTTTTTGTGTTTTTTTTTAAAAAAAAGTTCTAAACCTCTTAAAAAATCACCCGGTATATATATAATATGATGGCAATTCATTTCACCATTTGTTAGTTTTAAAATTTATCATTTAAGTTATAGCGGATCTAAGGTTAATAATAGTAATTCAGAAATAAGAAATAAGTATATAGATTTAAGTGAATAGTAATATAAGTAAATAACCAAAAAAATAGTCTTACGCTCGGCAGGCCTGACGATGACGTTGATTTCAATCCAAATCGATGATGAACAGAATTCCCTGAACTAGCTGTAAACCTTAGGTACACTATGTTATACACTTCAGTATATATGTATGTAAATGACTTCTTCATAAATTTGATTCTTTTTACACTTCAATATACATATATATATTTATGCTTTTACAAAACTAATTAAATACAAATATGAATAATGTTAACTTAAGGTAATTTAAATGAAATTGAGTAACACACTTAACAATGAAAACAATATACAGAAAAAAATAGCACGATGTAGCGGACCCGCCGAAGACACTGGAACTGAGGAATTATGCAATGTTGCTAAGATGACGATATGTGTCAGCATGAAAGATTTGCGGAGCAAATCAATAGCGGGATTATACTTGCGTGGCAAATGCTTCGCTCTCTGCCCCATTTGATGATTAATATGAGCGTACCGGTAAATCAAATTGCTGGTATGTGATATATTAATGGTCGATGCTTTTTCTGGACCACTGCGTTCTGATCAGATCATTATAGAGTATTTTTTCTGGTTTCGTTTTTTTTCTTTTAGGATTTTTCTTTTAATTAAACCGTTTTAGTATTCGGTTCAATTTTAATTAAATCACTTTTAATGTAAGGTTGTCAAGGAACTAAGCTTTTATTATATATGGTTTAAAGTTGTAAGTTAAAAGGTAAACGTTTTAGGCAGCTACAAGTATTTTTTTTAAATATCTCCTTTGACGACACAGTTGATGTTGTTTGGTCCGAGGTTAAATCAGAAGAGACAGAGTCAAGAAAATTGCAAAAGGGGAAACCTTCACGCTTCTCAAAGAAATATGGCGAAACTATTTCCGGGTACACAGAACTGTGGTTTTTGGAGAGTTGGTTAGTGTTCTATGCTTGGGTTTTCTTCAATTTTTAATTTTTTTTTTTTTTTTGTTAACACCATCACACTTTCTCGTATACATTAGTATACTAAAGAGAAAGTTACTGCGATCGTGTGGAAAGTTCGAACTCAAACTGAGTATGATATTACGACTATAGAGAAGTCCAAAAAAGTGGGTACGCCAATGGCGTCCGTCGGTATGTCTGTCTGTCTGTCTGTCCGGGCGCCGTATGGCGAAACGGTTCAACGGATTTGCTTCAAAGTTCGTATATAAGGTTCTTGGGGTTACATCTCGGGGCATCTTTTTATTTTTTGCTTTATCTTTTGAAATAACGGTAGCTGCCATAAAAATTTTTTTGTAAAAATCATTTGCCACTATTTTTATCGAAAGTGGTTCCAAGGATTTCGGTCTTTTTTTGTACTAAGGATGTTTAGGATGGGGTAAAAAATTCTGCATACTCAGTTTTTGAAAAGAAAATCGATTAACGGTAATTTATAAAACGGGTAATGTATTGAAAACTAATAAAGTCAACTTAAAAAAATGTATAGTTTTTTTTATATTAAAAACTCAAACAAATCTGCATACTTAGATTTTTTAAACATTTTTTTTCTAAAATTTAAATTAAATTCGTTGTCTCAAAAACGGCTCAAACGATTTCGGTAATTTTTTGTAGTTCGAACAACTATGTTAAAAGTGTACAATGTGCGAAATTACATTCAAATCGTTGAAACCTGAAACCTGAAAAGTGATTTAAATAAATTTACCACCATTCATTTTGCGATTCAAAAATGCATCCTATGTACCGAGAAAGTTTCGTATGACGCAGTAGTGCACTTTATTTAATATTACGATGCTAGTTTCGTCTGATGTTCTTTTTTTTTAATTTTCTGACTAGCGGAATGCGTCGAATACGCTCAGATTGTTCAATTTGCCCAATTTCGATCTTTGTTTGGTCTGGCACTCAACTGGCACCAGAACGATTTTGACCCAAATCGTCCAATACACAATTTTTCGATCTATTAATCTTTTTGACTTCGGTAATCGGTGAAAAAATTCTGTCACAGCAAGAAAATAGCGTTGCCCTTGACCAGGGTGGAATTTTCCAGCACTTCGGAAAGAAACATTCCTTACAAGTATTTAATGAAAATCCCCCTGTTCATTGCACGGCACTTCGGTGAGAGAGTATTCTCTTTAATCATTGAAAAATGGTCCACCAATAAAACCCGTTTGAGTATTGGATACCTTCCAAAACGCAGTGAAAAGTGCTCAAAGAAATCGGCTCTGACCGAAAGTTCGCATTCCAAAATCGCGGCAGTTAAAACTTTAAACTAATATTTAGGTACAATTTTATTTTGAAATACCAAATATGTATGTCTATGAATAAAACTATGATTTGTGAAATGTTATTTTTGTTGTGTATCGTAATTTTCCGTGTCTGCTTCGCGTTAAACAGAAATCAAACAACCAGCAATCAAGAATAAATAAATGCCGGAGAACGAATGAAGAAAATAGAAGAAATTTTAAAATTTAAACAAAAATGCAGGGACCGTGAAAAATCTGAACGTATGAAAGCCGAAAAGAGAATTAAGAAGTGTCGTACGAGAATATCGTAGCTATCGACAAGCTATGTGTCAAAATTACTATATGGACAAAATAACCCTATTCATATAAAGGACGTTTTTTAGAGGTTGGTTTTTCGAATAGAGATAAAACTGACATTTTGTGGTCAAATCTGGCAACTCTAATGTCATTTATGTTCAGTTTGGTTTGCCATTTCATCATGAACAGGTTGACAGATGAACAACGCTTGCAAATCGTGCAAATTTATTTCGAAAATAATGGTTCAGTTCGCGAAGTTTACCGCAAGCTCCGTTCATTTTATGGTCTACATAATCGTCCATCAGAGCAATAGTTTGGTTGACCAAGGATCGTTTTCGCACTACATTTACTCTATTTGATAATTAGCATCCGCAGAGACGTCGAACAGTGCGCACCGAAGAAACAATTGCCGCTGTAAAGCAAAGTGTTGAAGAGGACCTGAATGAATCGATTCGCCACCGTGCACAGCAATTGGAGCTTTGTCCATCAACTCTATGGAAGATTTTCTTACGACCTTACAAGATCCAGCTTGTGCAAGAATTAAAGCCGCGAGACCATGCAATGCGTCGGGATTTTGGTGTATGGGCCTAAAATGAAATTGATATCGATGCTGATTTTCATCGCAAAATTGTGGTTCATCTGGGTTGGCTCATTTTGGGTTGAATGGCTACGTCAACTAGCTAAATTTCCACATTTGGAGTGAAGAGAATCGACATGAGACGCCTTGAAACGCCTTTACATCCACAAAAACTGACTGTTTGGTGTGCTCTATGGGCTGGGGGAGTCATTGGGCCATACTTCTTTCGAAATTATGCTGGAGAATCAGTTACTATTAATGGAGACCGGTATAGAGCCATGATAACCGACTATTTTGTTCCCGAATTGGATGGCATGAATGTGGGTGAGATGTGGTTCCAACAAGACGGCGCTACATGCCACACAGTGCACGTCACAATCGATTTATTGAAGACCTATCTGAAGGCGACCTGTCCCTGAAGGCGCTCGCCTATGCCAACAAACCAGAAACGTTAGAGGACTTGGAAGCCAACATTCGTGGCGTTATTGTCGACATACAGCCCCAAATGCTTGGAAAAGTGGTTGAAAATTCGACCTCTAGACTTGTCTTTATTCGAACCGGCCGCGGCGGCCACATGCCGAAATTATATTTAAACATTAATGGCATAAAATTATCCTTCCAATAAAGCCAATGTCCAAAATTGATGGACATTAAAACGATTTTCTTGTGTTTTATTTCAGTTCGAAGTACCTCTAAAAAAAAACACTCTTTATATCAAATAGCTTTTCTGATACCACAAACCATTTGTAGTAGCAATCAAACCAGCTTTAATATTGAAGAAATAATTCGTTATGATGCAGAGGGCTTTAAGACCGCACAAAATAGTAACTCCTTGCGGAAAGAGGCTTCTTGACAACTGTTCTTTGCTTGTTCTTATTTTTTCGATATCCTATCTGCTTCAAAGTTGGATAAATCCCTTATCGCTTTTTCCGAACTATGTCCGAACTTGTTTATCTCTGGAGCTGAAATTTATTATTTCTCATCATTTCGCTTTGGTATGGTTTTGTGGCGTCTTCACCTTATTACAAAAAAATCTGTTTTATGGCCTTGGGTTAAAGTATTTGAAACAAGTCCTTGCTTCCTGTACTAGTGTTTCGATGAAGCAGAGCAAAGTTTTATGCAAACACTTAGTGGGAAATCTGGCATTGCATGTAAATAGCTTAATTTTAAAATATGTGATATCCTATCTAAATATTTTTAATATCTAAATCAAATCCTTAAGAATTAAATTGCGGCCCGGAGAAATTTCGACAAGGCCCGGATCCGAGAGATAAAAGCAAATTGCCGGAGTCTCTCCTGTTGGTAACCCTAGTAAATATTTACTGATGATAAGAGTCGGTCTTAGGACATTTTTGAGGCGTTAACAATTTAGTTTTATGTGCTTTCTAGCTTCGAGTGGTGCATTAGATAACTAACGATGGGAGGGCTCTTCGGAGAACAAAATATAATTGAAAGAAATTTCGTCCTAAATGCGAGTAGGGTTAGGGAGAGCCACAAAAAAATAAATATTTCTTTCATTTTACAAAATATATCAGGTCAACTTTGTTCGGAAATACTTTTTAAGTCGGACGCGCTGAACGACTAACTTTTATGAAGTTCCCTTGCCAAAGGACTTAATTACTCGGAATTTGTGTCGAAAGTTGTATCGGTTAAAAAAAACTGTATGCACATTCTACCCCCGTTTTGCTTTTGCTGGTATTTAAAAAACCTGAACGAACATTACAAAAAAGAGTACTTCCAGGAATTCGCATACCTCTTAGTTCAATTAATTCTATCGATTAATTCAACCCTTCGGATTGATATGAGATTGTAATATTTTTCAGAATTAAATTTTTTATTTTTCGCATCTACTCCTTCATTACTATTTAAATGAATTGTTTGCCCAGAACTCTTTTTTATGTATTTGGTTTAAATTTACAAAAATTTCAACGCAAACAACTTGATGAAATGAAAATTATTTTAATATAAAAAAAAATTCAGCTACACGCTTTGGGCGTTCTTATTTTTTTTTTGCAAATATTTAAATATTTGTTTTATTCGAATATGAAAAGTAATTAAAAAATAAAACGAGACTCACCACTTCTCCCCCTTTATGCTAGATCCTTTAAATTCCCTTAAAATTTCACGTTATCCTTTTCAGCCAGTTTAAATCTCCATTTAAATCGCACTCACAAAATCAGCATAATTCACGTTGAACACTTAGAATAATGGTTGGTCTTAGAAAGACATCACATTCAACTCACAATTTTCCAGCCAGCGAAGAACCTTTTTCACTTGCCACATAAACAACTCAGAAACACCAACCGCAAAAAAAAGGGAGAGAATTACCAATCACTTATGTAAGCACGGAATATACACACTCCCCGAACACCGCCGAAACTGGCTTCAACTTTTAAATTTTAAATTTTATAAATTCAGCTCACACAATTATATAGGGACTTTCTGATTTCGAATAAACTTCAAAGGGAAACCAACCGAACACAAACTATTGATGAATCTCGGTGATGTATTTCTTTTTTTTTTGCTTAAAATCAAAATTCCACACGCGCCTTCAAAGCAGCCACGGCACGCGACAATGCTAAATGAAAAGTTAATCCAAAGCCAACGAAATAAATGCGTTAAGAAGATTTATTTATTTCCAAGGATACAATGGGAATAATTCAATTCTAATGGACACCTACGTGTTAGGTCCACGCTTTGGATTCGATTAAGAGCGCTACACGAAGGGTGCAAAGCCAAAAGCTCTCCTGACAAAAATGCAATTATGTATTATCACCCAGTATCCAGAATCAGGTGTATGAAGATTGAGGATTTTTACACTATTTCACTATGCACAAGGACGAAGAAATTTTCTTTGCAAGCGACAATGATAACAGCGACAAGTATACTGCATTCAACAAAGTCTCGGCGAAAACTGATTGAGCTACAACTTGTAGCCCGCCACAGCATCACGTATAGTCTGAAGCTGAGGCGTCTGGCAAAAATGGAGAGTTTTCTCCCCGACGAAATTGTTGCCGGCGACACGGCATGGTAGATGAATCTTCCCCATCTGCCTGTTGGACGTATGAAATACTTCGAGCAATACCAATGAGTGCTGTGCAAAGTAGAACGAAAAGCTCTGTTCTTACAGGTGCTATGGGGACAGTATGTTTAACAACGAGCGAACATTCTGATCAGCAAAAAATCGAAAATGTCTTGACAGAAAATTGCGGCTTGTCGGAAGTTCAAAGAAGAGAAGGGTACCTTTTTTAGACTATAGACTTCAAAAGGGTATTTGGAAGAGGATTGTTTTTTTTCCAATTGCCAAAGCCGTAAAGATTGTAGAGTAGGTAAACTATTCGTATCAGCTAAGCTTCTGCTATCCATTGAAATTTATGAAAAAGTCTTGTACCAACAGCCTAATAAAGCAGAGAAACTTTGGGCAATTATTCAAGCTTCCATTTTGGGCAATTGTTCATAAAAACCACCCAAATCTTTCATTTTTATAAAACTATCAACTTGGACCTAACCCAACTAACAAGTTATCTTCTATAAGGTCCAAAGTTTTAAAATTTGTAAAGCTATTGCTTCTATTGTATTGTCATAAGGCTTATTTATAGATGTTTACTATTTTGCAAGATATACTTTTAGAAAATGTTTCTTTAAAGCTTTTGGGAAACAATTTCACAACCTTTACAGAAGGGAGAGATATTCTTATAAAGGGTGATCCATTTCGAGGTTCCCTACTTTTTTAAAGAAAAAAACACAGAAAATTCAAATTTAATGGAGAATGTTTATTATCATTTGAAAGAACATTCTTTGGCATTTATTTTTTGAAGATTATGTCTATCAAATGTTGGCCGTTGCTACGTCGCAGATGGTCCATCCGTTGAGTCCAATTTTCGATCACTCGTTCGAGCATTTCGACTGGTAACTGGCGAATGACACGCGCGATGTTTTCCTCCAAGGCCTGAATCGAAGCGGGTTTGTCGGCATAAGCTTTTGACTTTACATATCCCCACAGGAAAAAGTCTAACGGTGTGATATCACACGATCTTGGTGGCCAATCGACCGGCCCAAAACGTGAAATTATGTGCTCACCGAAATGTTCTCTCAATAAGTCTTTCTGAAACCAAATGTCGCCGAGATCACGAGCTTCAATTTCAGGCATCAAATAGTCGGTTATCATGGCACGATAACGGTCGCCATTAACGGTTACGTTCGCACCGGCATAATTTTTAAAGAAATATGGACCGATGATTCCACCGGCCCACAAACCACACCAAACCGTTGTTGTTTTTTCTGGATGAAGTGGCCGAATCGACTCTCTACGGTCTTCGTGTACACTCTCAGCTACGGCCGCTATATTTTCTTCACAGCGTGCTGGACGTGGTCTATTCGGTCGAATATTATCCAATAATGAATGCTGGGTCTCAAAATGGGGTATGTTGACCATAAGTTGAGCGAAGTGCACGAAACACATTCCTCACAGAACGTGAATTTTCATAATAAAGTTGAACAATTTGTAAACGTTGTTCACGCGTAAGTCTTTCCATTATGAAATGCCAAACAATACTAAACGAAAATAACATGACAGCATGACACGACTCACACGTGATCTGTCAAAAAAGGCTATTGAAAAAACTATCTCTACTTGGATCACCCGTTATAACGAGGTGGCTGTAAGGCCATTCGAAGTTAGTTGGTTGAGTTCTGAAATGTAATAGCTTCATTAAAGCTTGCTATTCCAAGTCAATAACAAGATTCAGTACAAGGCTTGTGAATATAAGCATAACCTACAATCAATATAGTGGAGATTTGAACATGGGTTTAGATATCATAAAAATATTTTGTTAAGTCGAAGAAAAGAAAAGGAAATAATTAATCATTATTAATTCTTTAGGTATGTATTTCGTGAATCTATTAAGGCTCTCATAGACTTAGATAAGGAATATAAATGAGAAACCAAAAATTTATTTGTATAGCTCCTGTGGTAGTTATTATAAACAATACCTATATCTAATTAATTCAATTTTTATCCGTTCAGTTTTTCAATGTTTACTAACAAGCCGATCAGATAAGATCAGCATAAGCATCAAGGTCGTTACATCCTATATAACTAGGTACGTCTACAATGTTTAAGTTTTAATAGTATCAACCTATAAATTTTTAATCTTCACTCTGTATTAGTTAGTTTGACCCAGAGGATGCGTGTTGGGTTGGCATGCAAGATGGTTTCGAGTTCGAATCCTGGACAAGACTAAATAATTTTTCAATTTAATAATAATTAATTTTCCTCTTCAGATAAACTTTCAAGCAACTTGACGCTTTCAAATGATGGAAAATATTAATACGACCAAATATAATAAAAAAAACTATGTAAATATGTGCGATTTTTTTTTAATTTCGTTAAGATTTCCGTAATAACTTCTGTAAGTCTTTAAAGTAACATATAAAAAGAAACTAATACTTTTACAGAGCCTGTGATCAGAGGTCTCAAGGAAAGTAAATAACTTCGCTTAAGTGCGCCAAATCGGTTTACATAAGATCTTTTACAATTGTTATGGAAATAAGAAAATAGCTTCCCTTGGCCCATATGGAAACTAAATTGTTACTTGGGAAGTTTACAGGAATGCATAAACAATGGCATATCTGTGTAGGAAAGGAGTAGACGGACAGCTGGAGAATGCATGCACTAACGGGTATTGTGCAGTCTTAGATAAGAGACGGACGACGATACCAACGGTAGGTTACATGTATCAACGGGACATATCAACCAGAACGTAAACAACCTGGGCGAATATATGCAGAAGTAGTTAGCAAACAGCGTTGCCGCTGACTTTTTGAAAAGTGTATCTTTTTCTTTTGAAAAATGTATCAACTGTTTCAATGCAGATAAATCAATTTTGTAAATTTTTTAGTTGACTTTTTTAAGTTTTTAGTTTTTTGTATGAAGGCTGACGTCTCACCGCGCTCACCATTTCAATCCAATTTTTTGTTTTGAAGTATAAAAACGCCCTCACGCTTTACAGGGGTGTGCTGTAAGAGTCATCACACAACAACACTAGGCACCGAAGCGGACCTTTTGCTATCCCTGAGGAACCGGTTAAATTTGTACTCAAACGGTTGACAAAAAACCTTAACACTTTCCCTTATAAGCCATTTGCAGTTTTTACGGTCCGTTTCCTCCAAATATTCGAAGAAGTGTCTCCCTATGAATTTCCCGTGACTACGTGAAATTGCCTCGCACTCACACAAGGTTCCGCCATCTAACGTTTTTTTTTCAACTAGTGCTTATTTCGCGAATGGTAACACTTAGCTCATGTCTGATTTGACAGATAATTAGTTTTATCTTTCCGCTGAACGAATATGGTTGTGTATACGCTTGAACAACGCTGGGAAATATTGCGACATAGCGACAGAGAGAAGATGCCGATTTTGCCAAAAAATCATCTTTTCAGATGAAGCTCATTTTGATTTTGGCGGGTATGTAAACAAGCAAAATTGTCGCATTTAGGGCACAGAAAACCCGCATGCATACATTGAAAAGCCGATATACCCAAAACAAGTCACTGTTTGGTGCGGATTTTCCAGAGGCATAATTGGGCCATTTTTCTTTGAAAATGAGCAAGGAGTGGCCGTTACAGTCAATGGTGTTCACAAAAATTGAAGAGGAGGATATTGGCAACATTTGGTTTCTACAGGACGGCGCTACGTGCCACACAGCCGAAGCTACACTCGATGTTTTGCGCCCTGTTTTTGAAGATCGCATTATCAGCCGCAGAGCTGATGTCGTTTGGCCACCGCGGAGCTGCGATTTGACACCGTTGGACTATTATTTGTGGGGTGCCGTAAAAGATAAGTGTTACGCCGACATGCCAGAGACAATTGACGCTTTAAAGGACAATATTTGTGAAGCCATTGGCGAAATACAGCTGCACACAATCGATAATGTGCTTAAAAATTGGACCGATCATGTAGGCTACTGCATGGCCAGCCGAGGCAGCCATTTGATTGAAATTATTTTCCATTATTAACCGGAAGGATTGTACTTTCAAATAAATTTCAAAGAAATTTGAGAAAATATTCAGTAGTTTTTTTTTATAGCATTTTAAAAAAAAAAAAGTTATTTGGAGGACCCTATATATGCTGTATATCTATAACAGCCTGCAGATCAACACAGAATCTGCAGACGAAAGTCCGAGTCTCTTTGCATGTTTTCGCAAAAGGCCTGTCAGGGCAGGGCATCGACAGGATATTGATTTCATCTGCATTTCGGCTGAGCTCGCGGACAGCCAGAACCTCTGATTGAAAGACGCTGCTCGTGCCCGGTAGTCTTATAGACACTCTTAGTTCTGGATCTTTTGAGAAGATCCCAGCCCCTGTTTCCTCTGTTGTTTTCGAGCCATCTGTAAAAATTGCAATTTCTTTTGATTTGTCATAAGCATTGTGACAATCATCAATTTCGAAACTATAGTTCAAGTTATGGATATGGCAAACCCACCAAATGGCTTTGATTTAGTAGTCCATATTAGAATTTTAAAAGTAAGTTGGTAATTATTCTTAAAATTGTAAAATGAAAACTACCACCAATCTATGACAACTTGTTAATAGTAACATCCAGAGCAACTTCAGTCAGGTCGTACATGTACAATAAGTGAAGTATTTTGAATGTTATGAAAGCGAACAATTGATACTACCAGATTTTAAAATTTATTTGAAAAACATTAAAAATATATAACAAAACAGAGAATTTGCAGATTTTTGATGAAAATATAAGAACGTATCAAATTGAAGAAAAATTGAAAAAAAAAGTATCAATGTATCAAATGTTTGCACGAAAGCAAAAATGTATCCAAATTGATACACTTGTATCTTTGTGGCAACGCTGATAGCAAACGACGACGAACGACGATTGAACCGGAACGTAAATAGACTGTTCAAAAAGACGACAGGACTTAGGTATATAAAGGGTGATTTTTTAGCTGGTTTGGTTTTGACAGCTGACGTATGTTTAGTACCTTGTGTCACTGTCAAACAGCTTCAGTTTGGTTTGCAATTTAACCATGGATCGTCTTACAAATGAACAACGCTTGCAAATTATTGAATTTTACTATCAAAATTCGTGCTCGGTTCGAAATGTTCATCGCGCGCTGCTTCCATTTTATGATCGGCATTCTCGACCTTCTGAGCAGTCTATTCGGAAGATTGTGACCAAATTTCGCACCAAATTTACTTTGTTGGACATTAAACCACCAACACGTTTACGTACTGTGCGTATTGAAGAAAATATTGCGGCCGTATCAGCTAGTGTGACAGAAGACCGCGAAATGTCGATTCGGCGCCGTTCCCAGCAGTTAGGCCTTTGTTACAGCACTACGTGGAAAATTTTGCGGAAGGATTTGGGCGTAAAGCCTTTTAAGATACAGCTGGTGCAAGAACTAAAGCCAGCCGACCTACCACAACGCCGAATTTTTGGTGAATGGGCTCTTGGAAAACTGGCCGAGGATCCGCTTTTTTATCGAAAAATTGTGTTCAGCGATGAGGCTCATTTTTGGTTGAATGGGTACGTAAATAAGCAAAATTTCCGCATTTGGAGTGAAGATCAGCCAGAAGCATTGCAACAGCTACCAATGCATCCCGAAAAAGCCACTGTTTGGTGCGGTTTATGGGCCGGCGGCATTATTGGGCCATATTTCTTCAAAGATGATGCGAATCGCAGCGTTACTGTCAATGGTAAACGCTACCGAGCGATGATAACAAACTTTTTTTTGCCCGAAATGGAAGTTCTTGACTTGCATGATATGTGGTTTCAACAAGACGGTGCCACATGCCACACAGCACGCGAAACAATGGCGCAATTGCGAGGCGAGTTTGGTGAACAGTTAATTTCACGTTTCGGGCCGGTCAATTGGCCGCCTAGATCGTGCGATTTGACACCATTAGATTATTTTTTGTGGGGGTATGCCAAGGCTAATGTGTATAGGGACAAGCCCGCTTCGATTGACGCACTGGAAGCCAACATCCATGCATTCATTCGTGAGATACCGGCCGATATGTGTGAAAGAGTATGCCAAAATTGGACTCAGCGGATGGGCTACCTGAGACGCAGCCGCGGTCAACATTTGCATGAAATTATCTTTAAACATTAAATTGCAAGGTTCAAACTATCGATTCAAATAAATATTTCATTCATTTTTTCGAATTTTTTGTGTTTTTTTTTTAAAAAAAGTTCTAAACCTCTTAAAAAATCACCCGCTACATACTTGTATTTATATACGACGGCGGGCCACACGCGACATTCTTGCCAGTTTTAGTTTTCAAATTTATCAGCCAGTTGCAGTTTGTATCTGGGAGAGAAAAAAAGTATCAAATTAATAGACAAATACAATTGATGTTTTTTCCTTTTGGAATATAAATTCCTGAATCTGTGGGGCATGCTGCCTTCACCGATGGAGTAAAACTTTTTGGCTTTTGGCGATTTTTGGAAGAGACCAAAATTCGTGGCAATTGTTGGGCTCTTTTTCCGTTTTGATTTTTTGGCATAATTTCAGGGAGCCAAACTTTGTTTACACCCAAAAAATGTTTGCATATACCAAACCTCGCACCTACTGTGATAGAATAGCTAGGTGGAAAATAAAAATTCGAGATGGAGATTGACCTGAATCCCTTGGCAGCTGTAGGCACGCTTGCGATCGCACGGCGTTAGCTCGACGGTGGGGTGGGATCTTGCTGCCTTCCTATTCACACATGTTTTTCGTGCCTGTTTGTTTCTATTTGTATTGAGGTTTGTGAAAAAAAAAGAGGGTTGGGAGAGAAAAGCTAAAGAGAGGAGTGTTCAAGAGAGAACTATTTAAAATTTGCAAAAGGAACAGTGCTATATGAAAGCGAACATTGTTGATTTTGTTTCGGATGTTAAGAAACTTATGGGCTTGCCCTCCCCTTTGCACTCGGTGGGAACCGCATGCACCGTGGCTACCCCTGTTCCATGTTTATTTCAAGGGATAGTCCCTAACTATACCCTTGCGCGTATTTAGACGATCATGACCTTAAAAGCGGTAAATTTTAGTCGCAAATGAAATGCATAATTAATTTATTCACAGATCATGTGTATAGTATAATTAGGCAAAATTCATGTTTATTTATATTATCATTATCATTACTATTTAATGGTTATGAATAGGGAATAATAATTCTCTCAAGGTTTATGGAAATGGCCTAAGGCTGATGGAGCCCTGGTTGCCCTCCACTTTCCTATGACCTTGGAGGTGCCACCTAAGAAAAGAATTGTACGTATTACTGTTCCTTACCCGTATTTTATTGGTTTGCGTGCTCAAGTCCATAAGTAGTGGAAGGACAGCCATGGTTTCATCGGCCCACTTCGTTAGAATCAGGACAGGGACATAAGTCCCCAATCGAATTTGGGAGTTATGTCTCTTTGAAGTGGGACATAAGTCCCAAAAGTAAAAGTTGCTTGGGAAAGCAACCATAGAAGGCTAGCCCTGGTGTAGACAGGATGTCCAGGAGACATTGAAGGTTGAATTTATACAGGCAGTCCATTTCCCAAGACGATGTGCAGCATGTACAGATGTGGGGTCGAAACCAAAAGATTTGCAATTCCCTACTTCTCGAAACCTACCCATAACGCAACCGAGATACGTCGCGGTAATGTCAACATTAATATCACCTCCACTTTTCTTCCTGATTTCCTGTGTCTGTTGTATTGATAGTGCCTTCGAGTTATAGTGGATTGGGGAACTTAAAAATATCGCCAAGAGAAGAGATCTTTTAGTAAATTTTAATCACAAAATACTCCCTTCTTGTTCTCAAATGTTTTTTTTTTTTCGTTTTGCCGCGAACTGTCAGATGGGAATCGTTGAGATCAGTCCAGAGACGGCCGTCTAAATAGTACACCCGACGAAACGAGAGATCCGTCATCAAAGAAAGCTGCGAATGTAACTAACTTCACCGCGTTCGGCACCTACAGACGAGTTCGAGCTTCAAGTTATTTCATCAAATTTAGTTACAATAAACGCGAAACATCTTTACAGTAAAGCGACTACGACATCACGTTCCTTAAATCCCCACACACCAAAGTTTTTCATAGAATATCCCAGCAACATGTTGCTTGTTTGAAATATTATTATTTAAGTATTTTGGAGAGTTTTCCACAACCGAGAAAAGCTCTATCTCATTTAGCTGTTGAAAGTTTTTCTTATCAGGGTTTTCTACACCCCAAAAAAAATCATAGGCCTTGGCTCGTTGTATGTAACCCATGTTCGCCCTGTTGCTATGGTATCTGCTGGTTGCACAGATAATAGAACGTGTCGCCTTGTTCGAATAGAAAAACAATTTCCAAATGAAAGTAGACACGGTGTCTGGGAAGCAACATGCTTTACCACCCCCGATAAAGAGGATATAAAGGGTGGTTATTTTTTTTTGTATTTTTTTTTCCAGCTACGATGCGAAGGAAGAAGCAACATGTGCTCTGAATTGTATGAGGCTGCGATAACAGGTGTTGGTGTGGGTGGTTTTTGTTTTTCGGAATTAATCCATTTTGTTTCATTTCCGTGAGTAAGTTTTTTTCTTGCTGTTGGCGTATGGTTTCTGACGGTAAAAGCATTTCGTTGCCTATATTGAATGATTGAACAAATGTTGGTACTTTGTATTTGAGGCTGTGCCTGGGGGATGGGCGAAAGAGTATTTTCTGTGGAGGGACACCAAAATATCTGATCCTGCCTCCCGTTGCAATGTAATTTCCAGGAATTATATTTTCGTTGAAATTTCCTTTGAAAATTTCATCTATCCTTTGTTATTCGATATCGTTGATAGAAGTTATTTTGAGGAAAAAAAAAAACATATTTTTTTGGTTTTTCCAATCCATACTCCAAGTCCTTGTAGATTTTTGGTTTATATTTTTATGCAAACATTTATTGTAATTTCAATCTTCTGTGGTCAATAGGAATCAATAAAATATGTATGCTTAAAGTGGAGGGATTTTCTTTTTCAACTTTCTCGTATACATAAGTGTACTAAAGAGAAAGTTATTGCGATCGTGTGGAAAGTTCGAACTCAAACTGAGTATGAGGGATGATACCGGGTGATTTTTTAAGAGGTTTAGAACTTTTTTTAAAAAAAAAACACAAAAAATTCGAAAAAATGAATGAAATATTTATTTGAATCGATAGTTTGAACCTTGCAATTTAATGTTTAAAGATAATTTCATGCAAATGTTGACCGCGGCTGCGTCTCAGGTAGCCCATCCGCTGAGTCCAATTTTGGCATACTCTTTCACACATATCGGCTGGTATCTCACGAATGAATGCATGGATGTTGGCTTCCAGTGCGTCAATCGAAGCGGGCTTGTCCCTATACACATTAGCCTTGGCATACCCCCACAAAAAATAATCTAATGGTGTCAAATCGCACGATCTAGGCGGCCAATTGACCGGCCCGAAACGTGAAATTAACTGTTCACCAAACTCGCCTCGCAATTGCGCCATTGTTTCGCGTGCTGTGTGGCATGTGGCACCGTCTTGTTGAAACCACATATCATGCAAGTCAAGAACTTCCATTTCGGGCAAAAAAAAGTTTGTTATCATCGCTCGGTAGCGTTCACCATTGACAGTAACGCTGCGATTCGCATCATCTTTGAAGAAACATGGCCCAATAATGCCGCCGGCCCATAAACCGCACCAAACAGTGGCTTTTTCGGGATGCATTGGTAGCTGTTGCAATGCTTCTGGCTGATCTTCACTCCAAATGCGGCAATTTTGTTTATTTACGTACCCATTCAACCAAAAATGAGCCTCATCGCTGAACACAATTTTTCGATAAAAAAGCGGATCCTCGGCCAGCTTTCCAAAAGCCCATTCACCAAAAATTCGGCGTTGTGGTAGGTCGGCTGGCTTTAGTTCTTGCACCAGCTGTATCTTAAAAGGCTTTACGCCCAAATTCTTCCGCAAAATTTTCCACGTAGTGCTGTAACAAAGGCCTAACTGCTGGGAACGGCGCCGAATCGACATTTCGCGGTCTTCTATCACACTAGCTGATACGGCCGCAATATTTTCTTCAATACGCACAGTACGTAAACGTGTTGGTGGTTTAATGTCCAACAAAGTAAATTTGGTGCGAAATTTGGTCACAATCTTCCGAATAGACTGCTCAGAAGGTCGAGAATGCCGATCATAAAATGGAAGCAGCGCGCGATGAACATTTCGAACCGAGCACGAATTTTGATAGTAAAATTCAATAATTTGCAAGCGTTGTTCATTTGTAAGACGATCCACGGTTAAATTGCAAACCAAACTGAAGCTGTTTGACAGTGACACAAGGTACTAAACACACGTCAGCTGTCAAAACCAGTGTTGCCAAAACCAAACCAGCTAAAAAATCACCCTTTATAACGACTATAGAGAAGTCCAAAAAAGTGGATCCGCCAATGGCGTCCGTCGGTCTGTCTGTCTGTCCGGGCGCCGTATGGCGAAACGGTTCGACGGATTTGCTTCAAAGTTCGTATATAAGGTCCTTCGGGTTACATCTCGGGGCATCTTTTTATTTTTTGCTTTATCGTTTGAAATAACGGTACCTGGCATACAATTTTTTTTTGTAAAAAACACCTATCACTATTTTTCTAGAAAATGGTTCCAAGGATTTTGATCTCTTTTTGTACCAAGGATATTTGGGATAGGTTCAAAAATTCTGCTGATTCAGTGTTTGAAAAAAAAAATCGATTAACAATAATTCATAAAACCGCAAATATCTCGAAAACTAATAAACGGATCTAAAAAAAATTTACCATTCTTTTTCTACTATAAAGTTGAACAAATTTGCATACTTCGATTTTTGAAATAAATTTTTTTTTTATGTAATGATTTTCTTAAATTTCATTTAAATTCTTTTTCTCAAGAACGGCTCTAACGATTTTGATACTTTTTTGTATTTGGAACAATTATGTTAAAAATGTTCAATATGCGAAATTACATCAAAATCGTATGTGGCCATTTTGAGAAAATCTAATTTTTCAAAATTTAAAAAGTGATTTAAATATATTTGGTATGTGATCATGTTTTGTTTGAGGTAATTTAAAAAGGCATTTCATGTACCCAGAAAGTTTGGTATGACGCAGTCGTGCACTTTATTTCTGTATAAAATGTTTACCCCGCAATGTGTCCAAAGTGCAAAGCATTGTAGCTATCCAGGGAAGCTCAATATCTCGGAGAAATCCTCGTTTGCAAGCTCTTTTCGGCAAAATATGCCAACGAAGAAATCTAAGACAGTGTCGACTTTCTGGCAGTACAATGGTATCTTTGGCAAAATATGGGGAAAATTATGCACCACTTGTTTGGTGGAATAAGCTTATGTCTATGTTAATTTTACCGAACTCTTCAGAACTCCTTACCTGTAGGTATTTAAAAAAATTCTAAATGCTTTAAAAGTCTTCAGAGACTTCAAAGTCTTCAAAGAATGCAAAAGAATTCAAAAGGCTTTAAAAGTCTTCAGAGACTTCAACTGAGTTAAAAAGTAGAGTGAAATCTTATCATATGGTTGAATTCTATTGAATGCTGCAAAAAGAATGGTAATTCATTGACTTAAAAATGAATGGTGATTACATTTTTTAATCTGAAGTCTTTCTTTGAAGTCAATGAATTAAATAATATATTTGAATTCATTGAGTGAAATTTCAAAGAATGCAATACCAAGGATCTTTATAATACAAATTTTTATGCTCAGATTACGCTCAAAAAGGTCAATGAAAATGAAGCTCCTGGAGAAAATCGGTTGTTTTTAAATGCCTCAATTAATTTTATAAGTCTTCTGGCTAAAGGATTTACAGGCATGCTTACTAAAGGAGAGGTGGACCAAAGCGTTTTGAAAACAATTATTTTCCCAATATTCAAGAAAGCAAATATTTATAAATGAAGTAGGAATTTCTTTTATGAACTGTGCGACAAAAATATTAGTGGGAATAATGCATAATGCATGATCTGCATGATTGCTTGGGTGGAGGACTTCGTTTGAATGGTGTGCTTGTACGACTGTTAATGTTTGCGAACGATATTGCTTTATTAGCTGATGAGATAGAAAAGATCTGGAATTTAAATTCAGTTAACCTAGATAAACAAAAAATTATGGTTTTCGGTAAAGGAAGAAGAGCACATAATGAAAGATGATATTTCAATGGGGCTGAAATCGAAATAGTAAAAGAGTACAAGAGTACTTCTCTCCATTTAACGACGAGATTATGATCAGGATTACGGGGATCATAACCCTCCCACTTGAATGCATTCCTACTGGTCCGCCTATGGGGTTCGCCGGTGTGACCACAAAAAATATTTGCGGGCCTCCCGATTTTGAATCAATTCACCATTGAGGCCAATCAAATGCCAGAAGTTTTCAAACCTGCCTCTCTTACGCGATTGTAAGGGAACGTTGATTTCCATTGCCTTTTTGACGAGGTTCGTAGGATCCCTCCTTTGAATATGACAATACCAACTGAGTTGGTCGTGCTCCAATTTTTTCGAGATGGGTTCTTTGACTCGAAGGCTTCCGCGGATTCAGGAATTTCTAATTCGATCAAGCTTTGTTACTCCTGCTGTCGTGCGAAGTACTTTCATCTTAGCTACTGTCAACTTGCGCTCATACTTTTTGTACATTGTCCAGCATTGTGAACCGTATGTGAGCGCCGGACGCACAACTGCTGTTTAGAGCCTTCCCTTCAGCTTAGGGGACATTTTTCGGTCACAGAAGATGGCAGAGTTTTCCTGCCACTTCATCCAAGCTACAATTACACGATGATTGATGTCGTAATCAACGGGTGCTCCGCTGTTGATCATTGATCCCAGATATTTAAACTTTTCACACTTGAGAAAATCATTCAAATAAATGTCCGGAATGGGTTGACTTGGGTCAGAGAATGGGCAGTACAGATACTCTGTCTTTTTTTAGCTTTAACCCATTTCCTTCTAAAGCATCTACCCAAACATCAAGTGCTCATTGCAGGGAAGTCTGATGGCTCCATGGTCAGCAAAGAATAACTGATGCACTTGAGGGTCCGTCACTTTTCCCTCAAGCAGATAATCTAGGACCGTAATAAAGAGCAAAGGACTTAAGACACTTCCGTGGTGAAAACCGACTTAAAGAAAGAGAAACAAAGGCAAACATTTTTTTAAAAAGCACTTGGAAGGATTTCATCGGCCAAAAGGATGTAAAACTCTCAGCGAAATTCAAACTTTTCAACGCTGTGGAATGTGGAAACGACTTTTGGAGGAGGAAGAGGTCACTAATATACTAAATGGAGAATCAGATGGCGGCTGCCAGGCACTGCATAATAACATTGTGGGTGCCTTTTACTATAGAAAGAACTTAGTAGATGAATATAACTCATACCTATTTGTAAATTGCACTGACTAATATTGTATGTATATTTGTAGCAAACAAAATATTTGTCAAGTTGTAATTTTTTGTTAAATTTTTTTTGAAAATTATAAAGCCAATTATAAAAATATAAATGTCGCTTTTCTTTAAGGGGTACATGGGTATCATAATTTAAAAAAAACGATTTTCTTTTATTAATTTCTACAACATCTCGAGTACATTATCCTAAATTTGTCAAGTCATTCCGAATAAAAGTTTCGGAGATACAGCCTTGGAAGGTTATGGGTGCAGCGGCTTAGTGGTTAAGTGCGTTGGACCAATAAGCGAGAGGTCGCCGGTTCAAATCACGACCTATACCACCCGAAAGTTTTTATTCCCTTCCCCACCTCTTGCGAACGTCTGACAAACATTCAAGAGTAAGAAAAGTCATGAGAAGCTTCTCGAAAATAGATTGCAATAAAAATGTTGAGGAAATTTTACCAAAATTTTAATTTTTTTGTAAAAAGGACTGCCAAAAATCCAACTTCACATTGGCGGAGTTTTGAATATGAATTTCGGAAATTCTTTCTCAAATGTAGGTATATCTTTAAGACAGTTAAAAGTTTAAATAAAATATTTTATTTTTTATATAAAAAATTTTTTTTGAAAATTGACTATCTTTTTCCCTGAATAATAAACCCATGTAACCCCTTAATTCAGCCCCTAAAAGACCTTAAATTATGATTTTTTATATGAGGGTTGGATTTTTAAAACAAACTCGGACAAAAATAAAATATTGTTTATTTTCCCTTTAGGTGGCGGCTAGCACGTTTTGCTTGTTTAACTTTGCACCCAAAAGACTTAGAAATTGTATTGTAATTATTAAAAATTTTTAAGAATACTATATGTGAAATTTTAAATAATTACAATCCAAACTTGACTCAGTACTTCTTGCGGCTGACTTGTAAGGCAAAATCAATTTTTGTATAAGAGAACTTTGCATTTATGTTTTTGGTCTGATACTATCAATAAAAAGAAACCCCCCATCGAGGACGAAATGCCCCCATTTGTCGTTACCCCGTTTAGCAAATATTAAAAATTGAAAACTGAATCTAATAAACGCGAATATCTATCTACAGATACCATAAGTGTTTCTTCCTCACGAATGATTGCCCAAGGTTTATGGCATTTTGAGGGCTCTTCCGGGTAACATTGGCGCCTTACTCTTCGTCTCAACAGCTTAATTGAGCGGAAAAAATGCCTAATGTAGGAAGTCAACGAGGCATGTTTTTCGCCGACTTACGTCCTTACATCCGTTTGCCATGTTTCCTTTCAGATTAATTAAGGAGTTCGCATATAGAATCAAGTCATTCTTTCACGCCACAAAGATGGATATTCAAACGCTTCAGATGATTCATAGATATTACTGCATCTCATGCATAAAATTTGATTTAGCTACATGTGTTGTGCTTTTATTGTGAAGACAACGGCTTCTTCTCATTAATCAAAATGTTGCCTCAAATGATGACAATCATATTAAACAGGGGGTGTACGATATTGGAAATGATGATAGCACATGAGGCCGCCATGAAAGCTATTTTTGGTGTAAGTTTTTTTTTCTGCTTCTTGAGAAGGGTTAAGCATTTTAGATGTATAATGCTCTTCAATGCCAATCGATGTCAGTTGTCTAAAAAAGGGGTAGAAAAGTGCTTTTCTATGTAATATTTTCTTAATATTTTGTTTTTTGTTTTGCTGAATTGTTATTGATAAATTGGTAATTTCAATTACAAGACAGACGACGAGGATTAGACGTGACAAAAGCAGGCATAGAAAAATAATTGTGTCAGATATAAATTTGAATTTAAATTCATTTAAGGTCCTCAAACCTATTCTCATACAAATCCAGGTGTTTCGTTTTGCACAGTGAGCAAGCTTTCCGAACCATTCGAATGCGTCAAGGAGTGAGACAAGGAGATGTACTGCCAACAATCTTGTTCTTACTTGCGATCAGCGTTGCCACAAAGATAAACGTGTATCAATTTGGATACATTTTTGCTTTCGTGCAAACATTTGATACATAGATACTTTATTTTCGTTTTTCTACGATTTGATATTTTTCACAAAAAATCTGCAAATTTTTCAAATATATTTTTAATTTTTTCAAAAAAATTTTTAAATCTGGCAGTATCAATTTTATTGTACATGAACGATGAGGCAACTTCGATATAGGTGAGGGGAACGCGGCATGCTTGTGGTTGCTCGGCTCAGCTCGTCGGACGGAGGTGTTTCTTGTCCCCTCATTTGATACCACCTGTCAACAAAGTTTTATCCATGCCAAGAAGTGATTATAAATAGAAAATAAACAATAGAGAAGAAAGTTACTCTACGTAGACCTCGGACGGACTAAAAAGATAGGAAAGTGAAAAAAGAGAAGAGGAAGTAAAAGCATTGAAGATGAAAATGTCCACGGACTAAGGCCAATACCCAAGAAAGAGAAGGGAAAGACATCGCGAAACTAGCCTAACTAACCTAAGCTTACTCTAAACTAAACTAAATGGTAGAGCTAGCCCCTAGGTACACCTACTCTAACTTAATTATATACTAATCTATATACGAAATGTTCTTACCCTATATCAATCTTAGATACCGGTTCGTTATGAACCTTAGACATGCCAGATGTTATTGGCAAGGGTTAGCCAGCCCACCCTTATGTCTTTCGACACAACCACAGCTATCACTCTGGCCGATGTTATGAGTGATAGCCCCTCGGCGACCCCCCAGTCACAATCATCTAAAATTCTGCGGCTAAAAGTTGGTCGTCACGCGAAAAGGAATAAATTAGCCGCGCATATTCATATGCACAAATCAAAACCCAAATGATTTATTTTGCTATAAGGGCATATCAAATTTATTTAAAAAAAAAAACTTAAAAAAAAAATATATATAAAAAAAGGAAATGAAAAAAAAAATTAAATTCTGCACTTAACTAAAAAACTAAAATTCAAAAATAAAATTACCAAAAAGAACTAAAACTACTCACGGTTTTTAACGTCCCCCGAAGTCCTGGTACCAGCACTGAAGAGGTCCGATGAATGTTGGGACAATTTGGCCTTACCGCGCACACAAAAAAAATAAGAGCAGAACTCTTCTAAAGATCTTACGTTAAAAAAACTAATATAAATCTAAATTTAAATTACTTAAATTAATAAACTAATTTTAAAGGTAAAAAAAAAATACTCAAAATGGAATTAAAAAAAATCAAAATTCAAAAAAGCAAAAAAAAAGTTAAAAAAAGGTTTTTTTTAAAGGCCAGAGAAGAACTGTTGCCACAGCAAAATTTACTTGAGGCCACAACACTCACGCACCACTGTAAGCACGTTCACTATTGTTGTTGTTTGTGTTGCTTGTGGTTGTCCTTGTATTAAGGTGGGTTGCGGCTCTTGGCCGTACAACCTCTTCCTGTCCGTTAGTACGGTTACACACCACACGAGAACCTTCCCGGGCAAGGCACCAAAAGGCGGCAGAGGTTTGGCTGCTCCCAACCAGTGGATGCCCAAATTCAAGCCCCAAGACCTAAATGAGAAGGCTCATAATTTAAATTTGCCTATGGCATATATCACCCAGACATACCCTTTACTCTGCTGCGGCTGTCTAACAGAATCTCCTCCCACTTGGATACTTATATATACTTGTATGTATATATATATTCCTACCTAATGAGAGAGCGTTTAAATATTTTATAAAATTTCCAAATAATACTGACTTACCCAGGATTTCCTATTCCTTCTTCTGTTACTTGCTCTCTCATCCTTTTCTAATTTCCCTTCTACATTCAGCGACTACTGATATTGGAAGAAGTAAAAGATCCCTTCTTCCAGTCGTCAAAGTAGAACAATACGTAAATGAATAAATAACACTAATAAATAACTAAACACAATAATAACCTATTATAATACAAGGTGGCGCAAAAGTAATCCTCCTATCAGAAAATGCTATAAATTTTGCGATTGGCCCCTTATGTCAGTTCTGTTTTGACATTTGTGTAGTAAACACATGCGACATACACGTTAATAAACAATGTTACGCTACACTGCTCCAGAACGCGGAATATTGGTGACTATTTATTTGAGCAATAATCGGTCGGTGACTTTGGCACAACGTGAATTTCGTCCCAGATTTCCTAGCCGTCCAACGCCTACTGGTGAAACACTGCGACGTTTAGCCGCTCGCCTCGAAGAGACTGGCACAACACGAGATGCTGCCAGGCGTGGCAGACCCCGGAGTAGCCGTTCTCCAGAGAATATTGCTCCTGTAGCCGAAGATGTCATGGAAGCGCCGTCGATATCGACCAGACGACGTGCCACGCAAATGGGTATCAGTCGACGGTCTTTACAGCGAATTTTGGTACAAGATTTGAAGATGTTTCCGTACATAGTTTAGACGATGCATCAGCTGTTAGCTGCTGACCGCCAATCGCGTCTAACATACGCTCAAGCCATCCTTAATCACCACCAAGAGGAAGATGATTTTTCATCAAAAATAATCATGAGTGATGAGGCCCATTTCCATCTTAGCGGGTACGTAAGTAAGCAAAATTTACGCTTCTGGGGCACTAAAAATCCGCGTGTAACCCACGAAGAGCCATTACACCCGCTCAAAGTCACTGTATGGTGTGCTGTTTTCGCTGGAGGAGTCATCGGACCTTTTTTCTTCGAAGACGTCGCGGGCCAAACGGTTAATGTGAATGGTGAGCGCTACAGAGCAATGATCAACGAGTTCTTTTTGCCGCAACTTGATGAATTGGGATTGGAAAACATGTGGTTCCAACAGGACGGTGCAACGGTCACAACCGATATGCTGAAGGATACATTTCCCGGGCGCCTAATCTCCCATTTTGGCGATTTGCACTGGCCAGCAAGATCGCCTGATTTGACCGCTCCAGACTTCTTTTTGTGGGGCTTTTTGAAGTCGCGGGTTTATGTCAACAAGCCTCAGACTCTTGCAGCTCTTAAAGACAATATCCGTCAAGAATGTGAGAACCTATCGCCGGAAGTTTTGGCCAATGTGATGGAAAATGCCATAAAAAGGGCTCAAATGACAATCAACTGTGGCGGCGGCCATTTACATGACATCATATTCTCGACTTGATGTAAAAAAAATTAAAAGACCAAATAAAAATAATCCACAAGAAGAATCAAAGTTTTTCTCATTTTTTTTTTAAATTACAGCCAAAAAACTTCGGAAGGTTATTTTTGCGCCACCTTTTTGCGTACATAAACCTATAAATCACATAATTAATAAAATACATAAACGAACACCTTTTTAAAAAAGTGGTTCGAGTCTCTGTTGGAGTTCAGTTGGTCTAGGGAAATTTTGGTAGGAAATAGAGAGAAGAAGGATGGGAGAAATTGATAAAGTGTAAAAACAAAAAAAAACAAAGCTGTCAAACGATCACTGGGAAATTGGATGGAGTGGCAGGTTAGTATTTATTGTATTAATAAAATGAAATTAAAATATTAATTAGTGGTTATTTTTAGGATAAGGATTTTGGAATTTGAAGAGGTGAGTGTGCTCATTTGTATTTTGCAAGTCGGGATCAGAACAGATTCCGGCTAGCAAACTTCAGCGAAAATTTGAAAAAAATGCAATCATTTGCTTATCTACTAAGGTGTGATATGGAATGAAACCTTGACAGCATTTTTAAGTGGGATAAAGGCATGGAAGTGGAATTTCGAAAACACTATGATGTATTCAGTCATTGAAGCGAAATCCATCGCTGAAACCGAAAGACTTTCCATATTCGGTATGTGCGTTAATGACAACTTTCGTTGGAATAAATACATATTCGATGTCGCTAAGAATGCTGCGAAATATCTATTTACATTACTTAACGGGCTCTCGACCCGTGAAGAGACCCTGCAGACACGGCATCCTTCCATCTGTGATCCCGGGCACGCTGCTTCCAGTTATCTAGACCAAGCGCTATGGCATCCGCGATGGCTTGGTCTTTAAAGGAGGTTCGGTCTTCCTTGTCATTTTGAACCTGGGGGCTGGGATTCGAAGATTCTCTTAGCTGGAGCATTATTGTTCATTCGCTCGTATGTGGCTGAGCTAATTTAACATTGATACATTCTCCTGCCTGTCGTTGCCTTATCCACCAAAAGTGCTCAAATTAAATATACCCCAGTTTACCCTTAAGCCTGTATTCGAACGTTCAGGGAAATATGAACACGAATCTGGAATACTGATTTTAAACAGAGCAAATTCACAATTTCGCATTTGAAGTTAGCACAAGCAATATTCAACATACGTTATCTTGGGTTACTACCACATCAAATTAGGATTGTGTACCTCCGAATACAATTTAATATTTAATCTCTATAAGCATAAGGGTTATTGATTTAAATTATTAATAACCGCGCCCCATGTGCAAAGAGACAACTTAACCCAACCGCAAAAGCCACGGTGGTAATCGTGATTGATACAAACACCCTAGTGTGTCCTTTCACTCCACAAAGACCTACTTGCTGTATAATTGCTTTAACGGTATCACACAGAAGTTCTCAGTGAATGTGTAGAAAGTAACCTTCAAGCTAACACCAACGACTATGACAAATCGCTAAACAAAAAAGACAAAGTCAAAGTCATCCTTCGCGTTACTTTTATTATCTGAGAGAGAGACAATTTCACAAAAACTCCAAATGACGAATTTTTCCCCATCCTTTTAGTTTGTCAGAATATAACTTTGCATTGTCATTGACGACACTACTCTGACACTTTCTGCGTCTTATTAAATTTAGATACTATTACTTTCAATTTGATATCCAAACAAGGTGTATAAGTCCTAAACGAATGGAAACGTAGAGTTTCTTAAATCCAAGGATAACCGGTTCAGCTTTGTGTATCTACAAAATTGAATTCTGAATCGAAAAGAAGGATAAAAATGATTTTCTTATACTACCACTAAAGTGGCTTATTTGCTTATTATTAAGACGGATTTATACTTTGGTCTTTGTTTGCACCACGAAGCACAGTGGTGGGAAATAATAACGTAAATCGATAGCGTTGTTGGAAAACAGAGTGACAGCAATATAAGTTTTCCAATGAGACCAAGGTTTTCATTTGCTTTTCAAAAGCTACCATTCGTAGACTGTATTCGTGGACTCTTTGGGGAAAATCAACATGAAAAAGTTTGCATAACTTGTTTTATTTAATACAGAAAACTTTTCCAACAGCTATGTCCTCGTTTTCCGCTTTAAATGCAATCTATCTATTCAGGATGAAATTCAAAAGGTTGATCTGATTAGGATTTTTTTTTTCTTTTTGCCATCAAGTGAGCATTTGTTTTAGAAATTCACCGTAAGTGAATGAGAGGGAGAAGACACATAGCTATAAAAATTGGTTTCGCCTGACTTGTTAGATGAAATTCAAAAGAGAGCTTCAAGTTTACATATGGGTTTTTATCGTCCTTCGCTGCTTGGTGCATAAAAAGACAGTTTTAAAAAATAATATTTCAAAAGTTCTTCATGAAAAGGACTAGGATCAGATTGAAAAACATCGTGAAGCACTTTCATATTGTGTTTGTTGATTTTGAAACATAAGGAAAGGCTACAGTCTGCTTGGCGCGAACAGTATGATATCCTATTCATATCCCTATATGCCCCAAAGAAAAATCAAAAGTATGGATAACATCATAAATATATAATATATATTTTTTGAAAAAACGCCCCCAAAAAGTGGGCGTGGCCAAAAACTTTGTATGGGCGATACATGGGAAAAAATATTGGCTAAATATCTTGTAAAACATTTTTTTTCGGTTTCTATGAAAATTTTCGAAGAAAACAGGATTTTAGTGAAAAACATCCACAAAAAGTAGGCGTGGCAAAAAACTTTATAAAGAAGGGGAGTACCTTCATATCTTGTGAAGGTTGTAACACTCTATCTCTCTAACTTTCGCTTTAAAACTGTTTTTTCCAAATTGTGGGCGTGGCAGTGGTCGTTTTCAGAATTTCAATTTTACACTTAACCATTTCGGAGCCCTGGAGAATATGTGGTCCTAATTTCAGCCTCCCAGCTTTATTTTAAAGGCCTAAAAATTGCGTACGGACGGACGGACGATCGGACGGACATTGCTAAGTAGTCTTAGGATTTGGTCCTGATCATAAATATATAGGTATACTTTTATGGGTCTACGACGAATATTAAGGGGTGTTACAAACTATGTATCAAAATTAATTTACCCTTAGGATAGGGTATAATAAGCATTCGAAAGATAACCAAGAGAATCACAAGGAGTTCTGCAACATGGACACGTACGAGGAAACAAAAACTGGCCATCATTTCCTAATTGACCACATGACGAAATTAAATCTCAATTGAGAGACGAGAGACATACCTTTTTGTCCCATACCACTGCCTCTGTCACTTAAAAGTTGCAGCATACTTGCTAACTCACTCTATAGTCTTTACACACATTTCTGGAGACATCGGGTCCGCTGGACAGGATTGTGTAGCCACATGCGGAAGAAAGGAATCACTAGAGTGTTCACAACCTCGGCTTATCCGCCACTGAAGGTTATCACAATGGGTCCAAGGAGCCCTAAGTGTGATCTTCCTCGTTGTTCCTACATACGCAAAGGCAAGATTGATATGCCGCTCAGTAGAACATCAGTGTTCTCGATTAGCTGCTTGGAGATAGAGGGGCAGACCCTAAAGTGAGGATAAAGCTTTACAGCAACGAACAGCTTCGGGTCGATTTCTTAAAGGCTATCGTATTAACCCAAAAAAAACAAAGAGGGATGACATCAATTAAGCGTGGGTTGGATGAAGTCGTAAAAAAGACTCTGCTATCTGCAGTTGCTTATTGAATTTCTTCAATAAATCGATTGTGACGTGCGCTGTGTCGCATGTAGCGCCGTCTTGTTGGAACCACATCTCATCCATATCCATGCCATCCAATTCGGGAACAAAATAGTCGGTTATCATGGCTCTATACCGGTCTCCATTAACGGTAACAGACTCTCCAGCATCATTTCGGACCCAAAATGAGCTTGCGGTAAACTTCGCGAACTGAACCATTATTTTCGAAATAAATTTGCACGATTTGCAAGCGTTGTTCATTTGTCAACCTGTTCATGATGAAATGGCAAACCAAACTGAACCTAAATGCCATTAGAGTTGCCAGATTTCACCACAAAATGTCAGTTTTATCTCTATTCGTTTTTTATGTCCGTTCTCATGATACGTGAAAGTAAAAATACATGATGGCAACTGCCTGCAAAACTGGAGTAAATAAAGAACTCAAAACAACCTAGTGGAGTTGAGGAAAGGCCACCAAAGAATGATTCTGACCCTCCACTCTCCAATGAATCTGGATGATGCCGCACGAACGCAATTACTTTCTCTTTAGTATACTAGTATACGTGAAAATTAAAAAGGAGCTTTGTAAAGATGTTTCTAAAATCCCTAAGCTCCTAGAGCATGAAGAAATACAGTGTTGGACTTGAAATATGCGTATTTCAAAGCTCTAAAGACTGAAATTAATTTCATTAAAAAGTCTTATTTATTGAATTACTTTTAAACACAAAATTAAATATTTTTAAATGCACGAACATGCTCCTTGTGAATTGCCGAACTATTAAAAAAAAATACTAAAATTCGTTCAGCTGTTCACTGTGTAGGTCCAGTCAAACGAGAATAATTTCAACTTTGTTTTATATTTTTAACTAAAATAAATTTTTATTTTTCATATTTTTAAAAAATATATAAAAATTTTAATGTCTTTCCTCATTACAAAAGTATTCAATTCATTTTGAGTCATTTTATTGATTTTTTTCATTTCGAAAAAAAATTGTGAGATTGCAGCGTTTCGTTTCAATTCGATATTTATTGAAGTGCTGTGGGATATACAATATTTCTTGTTTTTCCATCTGCTGCGTAAACGAATAAATCAGAGGGTTTTCCGACGTGCGTGAGCAGGCCACATAGAGCTGCACATGTGAGAAGCATGGATTCTCCAAATTTAATCCACACACTTGCAATGATTGTCCTTTGTTGATAGTCATTGCGAAAGCGATTCCCACCGGGAACTGCAAACATTTGAATTCGAATGGCATATCTGTGGGGATCCATTGGGATACGCGGCTACAGTACGTCTCAGTGCTAATCCTTTGAATTTTCCAGTCAAAATTGTTCATCATTTTCTTGACTGAGAGTCTAGTTCCGTTGCAAAGTCCTGGTGGATTTGTGTTTCGAAGAAAAATTATGGGTATGCCAAATCAAGCGAATTCAAGAATTCATTTGGATAGTTGACAACTTCCTCTTGATTCACTACAGTATCGGTGGACGTTTATTTTGTCGTTTCGCCGGGTATTCCATTCTGAGCGGTGAAGTTGATTGGTTTTTGGCCTCTAATATAGCACACGTACTTGTTTGGGAAAACTTTTTGCACCAATTCGTGATTGTATTGCGTAGATTCATCAACTTGCATTCCCCCATTTGCGATATCCATTCATTTTTTTGCAAAATTTCTGTAAATGTCGCCATAAAACTGATGATTTGAGACATGCATTAAGTTCTTCAGCGGGTATTGAACGTGGTATAACCGGAAGTGTTTGTCGAAAATCACCAGAAAATCAATTCGATGGTGTAGAGCAGGTATGTCAAAGATACGGCCCGCGGGCCATAAACCTATTTTGTTTTGTTTTTCCCTAGAAGGGGGAACCACACCAGCTTCTTGATTGTGTGTTCCCCACACCTTTTTTATATGGAGTCTTAGTGCAAGTAAGCGCAGTCGTTTGTCTGTCGTCATTATTTAAAACACTTCCGTGATAAGAGAGGCTTTGTTCCGTTTATCTTATTGGTTGCGAGTTCGGTTTAATAAAGTGCATTTATATATTGTTAACATTTGCAATGTCAACTGAAAGAAAAGTCGATAGTGAGTGCCGAGTTTTTCAGTCAAAGTGGGTAAACCATTTTGTTTGATTTGCAATCAGATTATTTCCGTTTGTAAAGAATTTAACTTGAAAAGACACTATGAAACGAATCATAAAGACAAGTTTGAGTTATTTACCGACGAAATTAAGCAAGAAAAACTGTTATCTTTCAAAACTAAACTTGCGGGGCAACAATCGTTTTTTAAAAAATCAAAAACTGACAGCGAGAATGCAATGAAAGCTAGTTATTCGATCGCATTAAAGATTGCCAAAAAATCAAAAGCTTTCAGTGACGGCGAATTTTTAAAAGAATGTATGCTAGACGTGGCCGATATTTCATTCCCATCGCAGAAACAAGTCATTCAAGAAATACCCCTGACTAGAAATACAATTGCTTCCAGGGTAAATGAGTTATCCGAAAATTTGGACGTTCAACTTAAAGATAAAATTAAAGAATTTATCTGGTATTCCTTAGCAGCCGATGAAAGTACAGATATCAGAGATACATCGTGGAATTGATAAAGATTTTAATATCACAGAAGAGTTGCTGCAGTGCATACCTTTGAAGAGTACTACCACAGGTCAAGATATTTACTCAGCAATTGAGCAATTAGTACCAAGTTATGAGTTGGATTGGAGCAAATTCTGCAGTATTACCACAGATGGTGCACCATCCATGGTCGGTAAAAATGCTGGTGTTGTTACGAAACTACGGAACAAAATTTTAAATGAAATTAAGAGTGAACGATCAAACTTTGTTGGAATTCATTGTATTGTACATCAACAAGCGCTGGCTTCTAAAGTGCTAAAAATGGATCATGTGATGAATCCCATAGTTAAAACAGTTAATTTTATTAGAAATAGAGGACTAAATCATCGCCAATTTACACAATTTTTAAAAGATCTTGATGAACAATTTTCAGACATTCCCTACTTTGCAGAAGTTCGGTGGCTTAGTCGTGGATCAATGCTTAAGCGATTTTTCGAATTGCGTAAACATATTGTTACGTTTATGGCTCAAAAGGGTAAACCGATGGAACACAGTGATGAATGGTGGCTCGACTTTGCGTTCTTAGTAGATATGACGGAACACTTGAATAATTTGAACGTTAAACTTAAAAAAAAAATGTAATCATTACGCAACTGTACTCGAGTATTCAAGCTTTCCAAATGAAATTAAAGTTGTGGGAATCGCAGCTGCGTGAACAAAAACTTGACCATTTCCTTAGCATTCGTGAGATCGGCTTCTACAATGCAGATAAATTGTCAGACTTTTCAAATCGTTTGCTTGATCTTATTGCTGAATTTGACAGTCGTTTTGCAGATTTTCGCGAGCTCAATACGTATGACTTTCCTCTTGTTAGTAACCCATTTACGTTCGACATTGGTAAAGCACCGACTTACTTGCAAATGGAACTAATAGATTTGCAGTGTGATATTGCTTTAAAACACAAATTCAATGAAGTTGACATTTTGACATTTTATACAAATTGCTTCAGAAATCAAAATAGCTATCCCAACTTAAGGAACCATGCTGCTCGCATCTTATCCATGTTTGGAAGCTCATATGTGTGTGAACAGATGTTCTCAACAATGAAAATAAATAAATCAAAATACCGTTCAAGACTTACCGATCTTCAGTCAATTTTAAAAATTAACACAACATCGAGGAAATAATGAAACGCAAAAGAAGTCAAGTTTCTGGATCCTCAAAATAATATTTAAAATTTTTTTCTTTAATAAAATCATTTTTTGTATAGTTCTTACTTATATAGGGTGATCCATTTCGAGGTTCCCTACTTTTTTAAAGAAAAAAGCACAGAAAATTCAAATTTAATGGAGAATGTTTATTATCATTTGAAAGAACATTCTTTGGCATTTATTTTTTGAAGATTATGTCTATCAAATGTTGGCCGTTGCTACGTCGGAGATGGTCCATCCGTTGAGTCCAATTTTCGATCACTCGTTCGAGCATTTCGACTGGTAACTGGCGAATGACACGCGTGATGTTTTCCTTCCAGGCCTGAATCGAAGCGGGTTTGTCGGCATAAGCTTTTGACTTTACATATCCCCACAGGAAAAAGTCTAACGGTGTGATATCACACGATCTTGGTGGCCAATCGACCGACCCAAAACGTGAAATTATGTGCTCACCGAAATGTTCTCTCAATAAGTCCATTGATTGATGCGATGTGTGGGAAGTGGCGCCGTCTTGCTGAAACCAAATGTCGCCGAGATCACGAGCTTCAATTTCAGGCATCAAATAGTCGGTTATCATGGCACGATAACGGTCGCCATTGACGGTTACGTTCGCACCGGCATAATTTTTAAAGAAATATGGACCGATGATTCCACCGGCCCACAAACCACACCAAACCGTTGTTTTTTCTGGATGAAGTGGCAGTTCTTCAATCTCTTCAGGTTGCTCTTCGTCCCAAATGCAGCAATTTTGTTTGTTTACATACCCATTGAGCCAGAAATGGACCTCATCGCTAAACAAAATTTGCCTCGAAAACGTCGGATCTTCTTGGAACTTTTCAAGAGCCCATAGAGCGAAGCGATGTCGCTTGGGAAGGTCGAGCGGCTTCAGTTGTTGCACAAGCTGTATTTTGTACGCTTTCAATTTAAGATCTTGACGTAAAATGCGTCAGTCCGAGTTGCTGCGAACGGCGCCGAATCGACTCTCTACGGTCTTCGTGTACACTCTCAGCTACGGCCGCTATATTTTCTTCACAGCGTGCTGGACGTGGTCTATTCGGTCGAATATTATCCAATACTGAATGCTGGGTCTCAAAATGGGTGATGGTGTTACGAATAGTACGCTCAGTAGGCCGATTATGTTGACCATAAGTTGAGCGAAGTGCACGAAACACATTCCTCACAGAACGTGAATTTTCATAATAAAGTTGAACAATTTGTAAACGTTGTTCACGCGTCAGTCTTTCCATTATGAAATGCCAAACAATACTAAACAAAAATAACATGACAGCATGACACGACTCACACGTGATCTGTCAAAAAAAGCTATTGAAAAAAGTATCTCTACTTGGATCACCCGTTACTTAGTATTACATTTTCGTTTTATTTTTAATGTGGCCCGCTGTCATACTAGAGACACGAAAATGGCACTTAATGAGTTTGAGTTTGACACCCCTGGTGTAGAGTATGTATGCCTTGATCAGTTTCCGAATTTGGATTTGAAGTCTGTTTCAAAGTAATATGCGCAATATGTGAACAAAATTTGCCCATATGCTTTCTAGCCTCTCTCAATGATTATTTTCAATAAATCTTAATACAGGGTGTCTGCCGGGAAGGTTTAGATCCTTTATTTGTTTATAATATTTGATTAAATGAAAGCGAATGGATCTTATATTGATAAATGTTTTATTTAATGTCGGCAATTATGTATGGAATATAATTAGTCTCACAAATGCTGGCCCTTTTGAGCACATTTTTCATTACATTCTCACACATTTCATGCGGTATTTCATTAATTTCATCACGAATATTTCGTTTGAGTTGCTAAAGCGTTTCTGGTTTGTTTGCTTTTCAGATATCCCCACAAAAATAAGTCCGGAGCAGTCGAATCAGGCGACCGTGGAGGCCAATCAACATCTCCATTTCTTGAAATAACTTGTTGTGGAAAGAGGTCTCGCAGTAATTCCATTGTAATCCTTGCTGTATGCGATGTGGCACCGTCCTGTTCATACCACATGTTAATCAAGCGCAAAGCATGAAGTTGTGGCGTTAAAAAGTTTTCAATCAGATCACGATATCGCTCCGCCGTTTTCATTTTCGAAGAAGTAAGGTCCAATGATTCCACCTGACCAAATTCGACACCAGACTTTTACTTTTAATGGATGCAAAGGTGACTGTTGAATAATTTGAGGGTTTTCCATTGCCCAGAACCGACTATTCATTTCTCCCAAAAATTACACGTAAGTTTCTCATCGTCACAGTAATCGATGATTGACGTTGGTTTATCGAATATTTTTCCATAATAAATTTGCCACGTGTCTACTTCACGACTGCCAAATATGAACTGTCAACACTTATGTTTTCCAAAATGGTGGCAAAACAAAGTAGTATACCTTCCCGGCGGACACCCTGTATTGATATGATTCAGATATTTGACCCCATCTTCAATACACATGCAGCTGAAAGTGCATAAACAATTTATTGATGCGTTAACATAAAGTCAAAATCAACATTCTTTGAATTTGTCTATTGTTTAATACTCATATATATATTATATGTGATGCACACATTTGTCTAATGATATTCCTTAAACATGCATCCCATGTGAACAAAACATTGCTATTCTAGGCACGTAGTCTTGTTCTAATGTTTACATTGATTAAGGGTGTTAGTGTTGACATTGACAGAGAATCTAAAAGGATTTGTCTTATTTTGTAAATATATTTTATGCATACACACTCGAATATCTATAGATATATTCAACATGAAGGCATTCCCATGAGTTCTAGTTTAATTCGTATCTAAAGTCACAAGCTACAATTTTGGGTTTGCCTTAAGGATTGACGGGAGGACAATATCTAACATAAGCATTACCTCAAAGGGCATTAGTCCATTGTCATTGAGTTTTGTTTTGGGCTTCATTTAATGTAAATGTTTTTTGTGAAGCCCGAAATTCAATCCTCCCAGGATGGTAGTTTATTATTTTAATCAAGAGGTAAAGTTAGATATTCCACACCTGCTTACCGAAATCGACTCAGGGCATTTTCACCCTCTTCCAGTTAAGATTGCAATGAAACTAAATTCACCAATCTGAACGAACACAGATATTTAAATGCGTTTTCTCCTCAATAATGGCTCTAACGATTTTGGATAAGTCTAACGCGTCCAAAATACAGAATCAGACCTAAATTGATTCTTAGAATTTTTATTTCGCTATTTCAACTATTTTTAATTTTCAATGGGCATTGATACACGGGATGAATACTTTTGGTGGAAATGCAAGAAAAAGTAGGTAGATATGCCCTTTCTGAACATTGAAGGTGTATTCATCCACCTGAACCCTAGAACCATTATATCCAAACTTGAGGAGTTAGGTTCATCACAGTTTCTGACAAACTGAGTTAGGACTATGCTTAAGAGCAGAGTCATTAACAGCAGCCTAGCGGACTGTGCGATTAATAAAAGAGCCAATCCACGCTGTGGAACATCTCGATTAACAAAATTCTTATATTCATAGTCAGCAGAGGTCTTAATACCTCCTTTGCGGATGACTTAATTGTACTAATAACAGGAAAGTACCTTTTCACTATTTGAGATATAATGGTATCTGAAAAATACAGAACTCATTCTGTTCACCAGGAGATAAAGGGTGTTTTTTTTAGAGTTTAGTCTTTCGAGTAGACATAAAACTGACATTTTGTGGTCAAATCTGTCAACTCTAATGTCATTTATGTTCAGTTTGGTTTGCCATTTCATCATGAACAGGTTGACAAATGAACAACGCTTGCAAATCGTGCAAATTTATTTCGAAAATAATGGTTCAGTTCGCGAAGTTTACCGCAAGCTCATTTTGGGTTGAATGGCTACGTCAGCCAGCAAAATTGCCGCATTTGGAGTGAAGAGAATTCACATGAGACCCTTGAAACGCCATTACATCCACAAAACCTGACTGTTTGGTGTGCTCTATTGGCTGGTGGAGTCATTGGGCCATACTTCTTCCGAAATGATGCTGGAGAGTCAGTTACCCTTAATGGAGACCGGTATAGAGCCATGATAACCGACTATTTTGTTTCCGAATTGGATGGCAGGAATGTGGATGAGATGTGGTTCCAACAAGACGGCGCTACATGCGACACAGCGCACGTCACAATCGATTTATTGAAGGAAACATTCGACAACGCATAATTTCGCGTAATAGACCTGTCCCTGAAGGCGCTCGCCTATGCCAACAAACCAGAAACGTTAGGGGACTTAGAAGCCAACATTCGTGGCGTTATTGCCGACATACAGCCCCAAATGCTTGAAAAAGTCGTTGAAAATTGGACCTCTAGACTTGTCTTTATTCGAACCAGCCGCGGCGGCCACATGCCCGAAATCATATTTAAACATTAATGGCATAAAATCCTTCCAATAAAGCCAAACTGATGGACATTAAAACGATTTTCTTGTGTTTTATTTCAATTCGAAGTTATATACCTCTAAAAAAACATACGTAAAAATTGATCCCTTTTGTTTGCTGGAGCGAAATCCTTTTTTATTATTCTGAATTTCTGAAGGCAAGATAAAAATGCTGTATTTGTACAATAAATTCTGTACAGCTGGCGTCACTTAATGTCTGCATTCATGAAATTCCTGGAACACAAAGGGAACAATATGAACATGCAATTCTCTTTGTTTCATCTTCTTTTCCAATTGGAGTCAACAATTAACATGAATTTACAAACAAAAAAAAAACCATAACGAATAGTTGCACTTACAGGAATTTTATGGGGATAAAAGTGTTGTAAAATTAAGGAGTAAAAAAATGATGAGTTCTTTAAGGCCTTTATGAATCTTTTGTTTACATATACTTGACATTTATTTATTTAACTAGAGTCTCTCTTCTTCGTTGTCCCTATTGCCGACAAGGTTATATGCTCAGGAGCAGCGTGGGTGCAGTGGCTCAGTAATTAGTGCGTCCCACCTCTTGCAAAAGAGTGACAAACATCGAAGTGTAAGAAACTGTCACACACAACGCCATATATACAAAGAAGGGTGTCCCGAAACTCTCGCAAGATTTAAATTTGCCGCCATTTATGCGATAAAGTGTTGGCAACCAAAAAAAAAAGAACTGTTTTACAGCTGACAGTTGAGGGTTATTACAACTAATTTTCATTGAAGGAGGAGATTCATTTAGAATCGATCGATAGCATGTGTAACTCAGCCAGACAGCATGGTGTAGACGAAGCTTTGGTGCTGTCGAAAGCAATGCTATTATAAAGAACGTAGATTACCTAAGCAGATTGTGGCAAATGCGTCATATCAGAGGTAAATAGGGCTAGAGTAGTGTTCTTTCTCCCCTTTTATGGTGAATGGTGATAGATTCTGTGCTTATGTGTCACGGGCTGTAGAGATCCCTAAACTTGTTCGATGTTTGGTGCACTAAGATTGTTGTTCTCTACACGAGAAAGAAGAAGTTCAATGGTGTGACTCAACACGTGCTTTAAAGTGTCACCACCATCCGGATCTCCGACGAAGTAAAAAATATCTGGGAGTAATCCTCGACAGAAAACTAACAATGTCAACTTTCTGACAGTTTAAAAGCGTTTTTGGCAAGACATCGAGCTTATCTCCGAAAAGGGTTCTTTGCATCTATTTATATGGCCATCGGTTTTTTGGTGGAACAGGCTTTCTCGTAAACGGGTTACTACCTCTTTTGACAAACTCCAAAGTCAAACTGTCTCGGCTGCAAAGAGACCTTACCAAACACGCCTGGCTCTGCTCTAAAAAACCATCTCTGGTATTTCCAAAGATGGCTCCAAAGCCGGCCAGGGGTCTGGTGCGGGAGTCGTTGTTTACCAAAATATGAGTCTATTTTCCAAGCAAAGGTATTCGCTATCTTAGACAGCAAAAAGCATTTTCTTTTGTATTGATAGCCTAGCTGCGCTAAAAGAACTTCTCCAAAATAGTGCTCGAACTCAAGCTTTCTCTGAACTTGGTCGAATTATGTCTTGGTCCCAGATCACGCTGACATCTAAGGAAATGCGATCTCCGATGACCTTGCTAGGCTTCAATGTTCTCAGAATCCAAACCTGCGTTCGGTCTGTAGTCGTGTCTTCCATTGTTACTGAGGTTTCTCGTGAACACAAGTTTCGGTGGCGACAGACCAAACGACTATGCCTGGACATCTGGAAAAATATGCGTCGTTCCTTCTATCTCTCAGGAGAATCGACAGCAGGCTGCTCGTAGGCGTTCTTTCGGGACAGCAAGCCTTTGTGTTTTGGATGAAGAACTGTAATTGAACGACACCACCACCTGTCCTGCTCGTAGTGAAAACGATGTGTTACGGCAGTGGATTGCCTGAAAAAAAAAACAAAACAGATTATTACAGCTGATCACAATGCATGACCTACATTTTACATACCGTCCCACTTGTTTCCTCCCTCCTGCCTTCCCCGTGTACCAGTAAAGAAGAAAAAGAACAAAATTAAATAAAAGCAAGACACAAATGTAAACAAATAATTCCACTAGGGACTGCATGCCGAAATTTGTTGAAAGTATAGGTCTCGGCGGGCAAACTTCAGCGGAATAACGATCGCTTTACCTGTTTCACTTCCTGGATCCATTATCCTGCAACTAATATTAAATTTTAACAACTTTATTCAATAAACTAACAAAATTACTTACCAATTTAACCAATCCACTCCTTTCCTTGGCGATCGTTTGGCAGATGTCGAGTTTTGTTTTGTGACGACTGGAAGGATGAAGATTCTCTTCGCCCTTCCAGAATTTGCTGAATAAAAGGGAATTTAGAAAAGGACAGAGGTAGGCATAAGAATAAGAATGGTTAGAACAATAAGAATAAAAAAGGTCAGACAATCAAGGGCAAACACCCACAGCTGTGTTTGGTTTTCTACTACGCGGTCGATGCCCTCTAGCAATTAAATTACCATTTCGCCGTTAATAGTTTTCTTTTGAAACTAAGTATATAAATTTTGGTTTCTGTTCCGTGTGAACAATTAAAGATAATCTTTTTAGTTATTATATTACTTTATTAGCGAGTCTAGCTCGGTCTGAGGCTAACTTAAGACTAACTTACTTGGTAATACAAAATATAAAATCTTCTATAAAAGAGACATCCCCATGCGCCGACGACGTGACACTCGAACGATGTGCCGATCTTGCAACTTGTGCAAGATCTCATTTTGCGAGCTCACGTTTGGCATATCCGGCGGCGACGATCACTTGCCACCGGAATCTGTTGTGTCAGCGGATAGCTGACCTGACGTGTTAACTTATATAAAGGGTGATTTTTTAGCTGGTTTGGTTTTGGCAACACTGGTTTTGACAGCTGACGTGTGTTTAGTACCTTGTGTCACTGTCAAACAGCTTCAGTTTGGTTTGCAATTTAACCATGGATCGTCTTACAAATGAACAACGCTTGCAAATTATTGAATTTTACTATCAAAATTCGTGCTCGGTTCGAAATGTTCATCGCGCGCTGCTTCCATTTTATGATCGGCATTCTCGACCTTCTGAGCAGTCTATTCGGAAGATTGTGACCAAATTTCGCACCAAATTTACTTTGTTGGACATTAAACCACCAACACGTTTACGTACTGTGCGTATTGAAGAAAATATTGCGGCCGTATCAGCTAGTGTGACAGAAGACCGCGAAATGTCGATTCGGCGCCGTTCCCAGCAGTTAGGCCTTTGTTACAGCACTACGTGGAAAATTTTGCAGAAGGATTTGGGCGTAAAGCCTTTTAAGATACAGCTGGTGCAAGAACTAAAGCCAGGCGACCTACCACAACGCCGAATTTTTGGTGAATGGGCTCTTGGAAAGCTGGCCGAGGATCCGCTTTTTTATCGAAGAATTGTGTTCAGCGATGAGGCTCATTTTTGGTTGAATGGGTACGTATATAAGCAAAATTGCCGCATTTGGAGTGAAGATCAGCCAGAAGCATTGCAACAGCTACCAATGCATCCCGAAAAAGCCACTGTTTGGTGCGGTTTATGGGCCGGCGGCATTATTGGGCCATATTTCTTCAAAGATGATGCGAATCGCAGCGTTACTGTCAATGGTGAACGCTACCGAGCGATGATAACAAACTTTTTTTTGCCCGAAATGGAAGTTCTTGACTTGCATGATATGTGGTTTCAACAAGACGGTGCCACATGCCACACAGCACGCGAAACAATGGCGCAATTGCGAGGCGAGTTTGGTGAACAGTTAATTTCACGTTTCGGGCCGGTCAATTGGCCGCCTAGATCGTGCGATTTGACACCATTAGATTATTTTTTGTGGGGGTATGCCAAGGCTAATGTGTATAGGGACAAGCCCGCTTCGATTGACGCACTGGAAGCCAACATCCATGCATTCATTCGTGAGATACCGGCCGATATGTGTGAAAGAGTATGCCAAAATTGGACTCAGCGGATGGGCTACCTGAGACGCAGCCGCGGTTAACATTTGCATGAAATTATCTTTAAACATTAAATTGCAAGGTTCAAACTATCGATTCAAATAAATATTTCATTCATTTTTTCGAATTTTTTGTGTTTTTTTTTTTTTAAAAAGTGACAATTTTGGTAAGTTAGAATTAACTTGCGTTTTTTTTTTATATTGATTAGAAATAGTTTTTATAACTTAGGAATTGGATACGCCTGGGAAACAATCGAAATTAAATCCGCGCAAGAAGAGAAATACATAGAGGTAGGTGGGAATTTGAATTAAGTTAATATAAATACATAGAGAGAGAGTTCTAGTGCAGGTTCGGGCCGCAGTTTGAGCTACCACTTTGAGGCTGGGGTCCCCAATACCTCAACGTTACACCTTTTTGGGAGCAGTATCAGAGGAAGATACCAACCGTTGGAGATTGCGTAATCCGCTAAAACGGTCAGGGTTCTGTTGTACGGCCAGGAGCCGCAACACCCAACAATAACAACAAAGACAATCAAGAATAGTGAACAACAAAAGTGTACATATCGACAAGTGAAAAAAAAGTGATTTGCGTATGATTAACATACATACATAGATATACATATATATACAGTGGTCAGTTTATATGACAAAATATATCTCACCTATACAAAACAGTGCTGCCATCCTGCAACCTTTTCTTATGAAATAAACATTTTTTTTTTTTGAATTTAAGTCAATGGATTATATTTAGAATTAGTGCTTACTTTTAGTTTTTTTGGAGTTTTGAATTTTTTTTTTTATATTTAAGATTACAAATTTTTAATTTCCCATTCACTTAATTCGCGAATGTAAAGTTCTGCCCTTAGTTTATGTTGTGTTGTCTACGCGATAGGGCCAAATTGGTCCATCCACATTCGTCGCTTCTTGTGCTGGCGCCAGAACAACGGGGGACGTATGTAAAAACGTAAGTTGTTTAAGTTTAGATAATAGTTTTTTTTTAATTTTTTTATTGTTTTAAGAGCAGAATTTTTTTTTTGAATTTTCCTCTTTTTAGTTTTTAGTAGTTTTAAGTTTTCTATTGTTTCTTTTAATAAAAATGTGGATGTCCTTCTGGCAAGATAATTCTGTTTTTTTTATGCCCATTTAATTATGTGCGTTTAATTTCCTTTTAACGGTGTGTGGACGAAAGTGAAGGCCGCCCTTCTATAGGTCAACATGACATGACCCAACGATACTAACGATGACTACACGACGTGACGACAAACTCTTCTCTACGTACGGACTAAAGTGATTGTGACCGGGGGGTTCGTCGATGGGGCTACCACTCGCATCATTGGCCAGAGTGATAGCTAAGGATGTGTCGAAAGACATAAGGGTGGGCTGGCTTACCCCTGCCAATAACATCTGGCAGGTCATCGATTCATAACGACCCAGTATCCATGGGAGACTCAGGGAAGTTAAGTTGCGGTTAGAATAAGATAGTTTTAGGGTAGTTATATGTCAGTTTAGGTTTAGCTAGGACTTCTCCTTTTTTAACGTAGGCTAGTTCAGGTTAAGCTTAGGTTGGTTAGGTTAGTCTCGCGTAACTTTCCCTTCTCTCTCATGGGTATTGATAAAAGGCATTGGACATTTTCACATTTCTCAATTCTGTCCTTTCTCTTTCCTATCTTTTCTGTCCGTCCGGGGTCTACGTAAAGTAAATTTTCTTCTTCTTTTAGTTTTTTTAGTTTTGGCATGGATAAAAGATTTGTTGAGCAGATGGTAAAAAGTGAGGAGACAAGAACTTCCCCGTCCGACGAGCTGAGCCGAGCAACCACAAGCATGCCGCGTTCCCCTCACCTGTACCGAAGTTGCCCCTGCGGCTCGACCCTGATCTACAACAAATGATGCAGCGGAACACTTCCTTCCTAGTTCTCCTGCCTTTGCTAGCATCAGGTGGCGGATCTTCAGGTGTCGAACATCTAAGCTCCCCCCCATCTTTCTTCGAAACACCATTTCCTATTTCCTTCCTGCTGCTATTTATTTTGTTTGTCTCGCAAACTCGCGTGCACACTTTGGAAGTTCTTTAAGATGCTACAATGTCATCTATCTATCTCCTTCGTTCTTTTCTCACGACAAGTGTTTTCGCTTTGACGTTTCAAAAATATTCCTATCGCGTCCCTGCATTCAAAATTAAACTTTAGTCTAAATTTCCACCAATAAAACTGTTTTCGATTAGTATTTTTTTTTTCAATCGCGTCCCTTTTTTTCATATTTCAACATTCCATTTGGGTAACTGCTAACTTTAGCTAGATGTAAACTTCTTCGCAAAAAATATTTCACACAAATCCCTATCCCTACAACCTCTCGAACTTTTATCAAGTTCATCCTCGTTTCAACAATGGATTCTTCTTATTGGAATTTCTGTATTTAACAAATCTCTTCATCTGCATTTATTTTACACAATTAAAACTTTATCTTCTCCCTTCTACGTACATTACTGCCGTCCCTAAAAAAACAGAGAACTGTTATGCACTCGTGGAAAAACAAACAAAAAAGTTCGTAATCATTTTTCTAACTAAACATTATTGCAGCGCGAACGCTCCCATTCCGACCAGCTTTCCACATTGAACTCGCCCTTAAACCAGTATTCCTTGACAAGGAGCACATCGACGTCGTCAGAGGGTGACAGTGACAGTGACAGTCAACTCAGCTTAATAAACTATGTAAATTAAGTTTAAAACTTTTATGCACCATTTGCATATTTTCACCAAGAAGAGCTGCAGTAAAAGTGATCGTTATATGTGTCTAAGATTGGTCTTGGTATGCATCAGCAGCCATTGTCCTCTTGAACTGTCCAGACGGGCGCTGTGCTTCACATTCTTATTAAAAAATTCAAACGAACTATTGAAGGACTATTTGCAAGTCATTGGCAGGGAAAACGTGACAATTTATAGCTACCATCGAGTACGGTCATTAGGCAGCTATTTAAGAACTCTTTGAACTTTGCAGTGAGGTGACAACGATGTCCCAGCGATGGTGAACTCTTAGAGATTCTCTGAAGAGTTGTCATCCTCTGAATGAATTGATTAAGATATGATTTGGAATCTTGAAAGTTAACATCACGTGGATTAGTTCATGCAAGTGAATATCTTCATCGACATTAATTTGTTCGAGTACTTCTTCCATCAAAAAATCGTTTGTCCTAAATTAAGGTATCCCTGCGTATCATGATGAGAATACTTTTCTTCGTTATACTCGGAACCTGCAGGATGAATGCTCCACTTCAGTTACAGTGCTCCGTTTCGTCTCCCTAATGATATTCGATATCAGTCTGCTTGTATCTGTTTGCTTCTATTTATTTACAGCTGGCTGATTTTTGCTTCATGGAAATGAAATGATTCAATTTAGGGCAATACGTACATACGTCCTACGTTGAAGGAAGATAGCAAAGAATGGACCATTAGATGTAGTGCTGTATAGCTACGAGAGAGCTAGATAGATACAAGTGTAGGTAAATAGATATCCGTAAGGAAAAGAATTTACGCAAATTGCAATTCAATTCAAAATAAAGGATTAGTATTATGTTTTGTGTTCTTGAGTTCAATAAACAGTGATTTATTTTTAGGTATGGCAGCTTTAGTCGGCAGCTTTAATATGATTAAAAGTAATTTCTGGCCTTTGATCCGAGGAAGTTTGCTGCTATTGTGTGGACATCAATTTGATATGCCTGTATACGTTTTGAATGGGTGATGTTTTGATAAGGAAGTCGCAATAAAGTGCCGAAATTAGGTTAGGTGGTGCCGTAAAATTTGGCTTTATTTCACTTTGCAGTAGGGGACCTTGTGCCTACTCCAAATCTAACAGCGAAACCAGGCAGGGGGGTTGCAGCATACATATGCCATTGTTTCAAAGATGCAATCTTCGGTCCAAATTTATAGAATTATAAAAATGAACAATCGCCCAAAACTATTACTATTTTTCAGGGGTTCAAATCTGAAAACAAATAGGCATCTTTATCTGAAGGTATATTTCAATTCAAAGTGAAATAAGGCCGACTCGGGTCTGACAAAACTCAAAAGGGGATATTTAATTGATAGCACTATTTCGCAATGTTGTAAAGTCTGCCGATTATAACCAACTTATGTAATACTAACTGCTGTGTAACCATGCTTTTCTTCCATTAAAGTACAGTAACGTACTCCAGCTCACAGCATTTGGCCTTATTACACTTTCGTAAAGAGAAACAAGGCCATAGTTTACCTTATTTCACACACTGAATTGGCCTTGTTTCACTTTACCAACTTAAAATAATGCCAAATGTTGGCACATGGCCTTATTTCACCTTTGCGAATTTCCAGATTTGACCTTATTTCAAGGCACCAGGTTATTTCAGGTTATGACTGGTATGCCGCGATAAAAACAAACTTTGTGCCTTCATCGGCGGAGAGCGAGATACTTTCCACATTACCGGACCGGTGTCCGGGAACCCAGCACAGTCCAACACTATTCTGCGCGCTTATCGACTTCTTATTTCACATGATTTTAGCGCCTTAAAGCAATGGAAATGGAAATGGTAATATCTCTGTTTACTATTGAAAAGCCCAAATTTAGTAGGCCGTCCACCCTTAAATGTCTACACACAGACAGAGGGTGCAGAAATATGCCTAATGCCACCTTGGGTATTGTTCACGCTATAGAAACACTGGCCGCTCTCTGCCGCCAATTTTGAGGCTTCACAGATATTATTATTATTTATTATTATTTTTTCCTGGGAGGAAGTAATCTTGGAGTGTTGGATTTTTACCCAATAACCCCTTCTCTCTTTCTGCCCCTATCCCTCCGGTACCACCTTATTGAAGTTTCTGACTTTCGTGTTGGTCATTTTGGACTGTTTTCTCTTACGTTCCAGTGTCAATAGTTGGCTCCAGATAATGGTTACGCATCTACGTGCCATGCTTCCATTTAATCCATGCATCGATCACTGGTATGAGCCTGTGGATCAGTCTTCCTTTTATCGTTACGCTCCATTGTTGTTGCCAGGTTGCTGTACTACGCTTACTTTAGTAATTCTTTTATTGTTTTCTAACTGACCATTACTATGGAACGATTTGACTCCTCAAATGTAGGATGGATAAATCACAATAGAACTGACAACTCCTGCAAGAAGAAGTCTCTTGGTTAGTTTCGGGCCGCCGATGTTACTCATCAGCTTTGAAAGCGCGCTAATATACGTTTTTTTTTTTCAACTAGTGCTTATTTCGCGAATGGTAACACTTAGCTCATGTCTGATTTGACAGATAGTTAGTTTTATCCTTCCGCTGAACGAATATGGTTGTGTATACGCTTGAGCAACGCTGGGAAATGTTGCGACATTACTTTTAAAATCATGGTAATGTTGCAGAATGTGTGCGAAAATTGCGTACGGATTTTGGAAGAAGAGAAGCACCGTCAGCTCCGTATAAAAAGTGAAAGTAACTGGCATCCTCATCGATAAACCAAAGCGTGAAAAGCCAAAAACAGTGCGTAAACCCGAGAAAATTGCTGCTGCGGCAGAAAGTGTGCGTGAAGCGCCATCAACATCAATTCACCGTCGTTCTCAACAATTGAACATTTCGGAGACATCATTGAGACGAATTCTGCATAAAGACCTTGGTATGACGCCATACAAAGTCCAATTGGTTCAGAAGTTGAAGCCAACTGACCATCCAATGCGTTTTCGCTTCGCTAAGTGGGCCTGCGATCGACTTAGAGAAGATGCCGACTTTGCCTAAAAAAAAATAATTTTCAGATGAAGCTCATTTTGATCTTGGCGGGTATGTAAACAAGCAAAATTGTCGCATTTGGGGCAGAGAAAACCCGCACGCATGCATTGAAAAGCCGATATACCCAAAACGAGTCACTGTTTCGTGCGGATTTTGGTCCAGAGGCATAATTGGGCCATTTTTCTTGGAAAATAAGCAAGGAGTGGCCGATCGTTATCGGGCCATGTTGAACGAATTGTTGTTCACAAAAATTGAAGAGGAGGATATTGGCAACATTTGGTTTCAACAGGACAGCGCTACGTGCCACACAGCCGAAGCTACACTCGATGTTTTGCGCCCTGTTTTTGAAGATCGCATTATCAGCCGCAGAGCTGATGTCGTTTGGCCACCGCGGAGCTGCGATTTGACACCGTTGGACTATTATTTGTGGGGTGCCGTTAAAGATAAGTGTTACGCCGACATGCCAGAGACAATTGACGCTTTAAAGGACAATATTCGTGAAGCCATTGGTGAAATGCAGCAAAAATTGGACCGATCGTGTAGGCTACTGCATGGCCAGCCAAGGCAGCCATTTGAATTAAATTATTTTCCATTATTAACCGGAAGGATTGTACTTTCAAATCAAAAAAGAAATTTGAGAAAATATTCAGTAGTTTTTTTTTTATAGCATTTTCAAAAAAAAAGTTAATGGGCGGATCCTATAGTACTTGAAGACTTTCTGCAACCATACTCAAGATGATTTTTAAAGCTTTGGCGAACGTCATTAATTACTCTAAGGGAATTTATGAAAGGTTCATGCTCTCCTACTCTAAGCGGAATAGTTTCGCGAATTTTTCTACTGCTCCCGTCTTGCGGTCGGCGAGTTGCAAACCCGCTCCAGCTAACCATCTTCGTACAGTTCAACTTCATCTATAGTTTCTGCCACAACCATCACGACGTTGACGACTGCAAGGCCGATAATTGACGCTTCTCTTGATATCGCTAGTAGCAGAATTACATCATACATAACATTCCAGTTCAAAGGTCCTAGAACCGATCCTTGTGGCACACCGCGAAGATAGGCCAGTAATTCAATTCGGGTCAGGCAGCTCATTATACGCTGACAATTCGCTGAATTAAACGCGTTTTTCACTCATTTTTCGCGCCCTTCTTGTGTTCTCGATATTACCGCATTAATTGTGTCTACTGTAGATTTTGACTTACGAAAACCGCATTGATGTTCCGCAGGGCCTCCTGCCATTTCAATTGCTGTCTGGGGCCTGTTGTAAATGATCCGCTGCAGTATTTTACTGATGGTGTCTAGTACACAAATAAGACGATAATAGGATGGCTTGGTTGACTTCCCTTCTCCTTTCGGCAGAAAGACAAGTTTTTGGCGCTTCTCAGGCTCAGGAAAATAGCTCTCCTGAAGACACGCGTTAAACATTTTAACAAATAATTTGGGCTCTATTTGGGATACCGTCGAGTCCTGGAGCCTTTCTATCGCATACCTTCCTTACACCCTTCGGATAATTCTTCGCGTGTTATGATGAGTATAGACGCATTTTCGTGAACACTTTGATTACCGAGCTCCGTAACTTCTTGGCGAGGAAATAGAGTCTCAATTATTTTTCCTAACATAACCGGACACGTCGGTGATTGCATACGGAGACCCTTTAGCTTCATCGATACGATTTGGTAAGTTTTATCCCCCGTTCTATTGTATGTGGGGATGTATGTGCGTATGTCCGCCTGACTTCTCGTCTGCGTAGGTACATTTTGATGTATAGCTCCGCGCCCGCTTGCTTCCGCCTCGTTGCTTCTTGCGTTTCACTTACTTTTCGTTCTCGCTCTAGTCTCTTGGCATACATCTTTGGCGGAGTTGGTGATTCTCCCAGTACTGTTTGTAGTGCTTCTGTTTTATCATTGAAAGACAACATGCTCTACGTTTTCGGGGGTATCACTGCACAAAGGACGGAGCGGAATTGTCATCGTTCATATACTGGTACAAATATGACCGAAAACAACCACGTCCCGTGTAACTTCTCTGAAGTCGGGATGAAGCATAAAGTTCAACGGACCTTGGAAGAAAGACTCCAGCGTTACTCCCACTTCTGCAAACGATAAAGCAAAAAATAGAAAACCGCCGCGAAATCTAACCCCAAAAACCTGATATATGAACTTTGAAGCATATGCGCCGAACCGTTTCGTCATAAGGCGCCCGGACAGACTGACAGACAGGATGAGCTCTAAATGGAGGATATCAGATATCACAATAGGTTCACTTGTACCCGCAGTGATTTTGGATGCACCTCTACCTCGTAATATACAATATACCTTACCTACTCACCTAAATGGTTTGAAAGCGGAATGTGGCTTAGTTCAAATACTCCACTCCCCTTCTCTTTTATTGTATTTCTGACTACTGAGCTATTTTTCTACTGATATCAGATTTCTCTTTTTTTTCCACTTCTTTTTCTATTTATTACTTCTCGTAAAGATTTCTCCACGAACAAAGAACCAAATATGAATAAAATAACTTCAACTTTAACTCTCCCAACGTAGGGGTCAGTCATTTTCAATTAAACTGGAAAACGGTTATTTTAATCATCATTGATGAGATTCATTAGATATGTATTCCCAATTATCATTATCTTATTCGAAGTGTATGAAAAGAAAAGACAAAATTAACTTGAACATTTTCATTTTATAGCGGTTTTTCTCACAAATTAGGGTTAATGCGATTTATAATGAGAGTTATCTCACGCTAGTCCATTAAGAGGAGAACAAATATGCGAACAGGCCCGACCCATAAAGGGAAAAATCTAAATTTCAATTTGGTATAGAATCTCTTAATAGGCCAGTCAGACCTTTTTACATTTTTTTATAAAAAATAAATAGGGTCAACAACCCTTTCCTTAACGGGATGATTTGTTAATAGGACACACACACAAAAAGGGACATCGCTCTATAGTTATTAGATTTAACCAATTTGATGACACTATATTTTTTAAAGAGGGTTTGTCCTTTTTTTGTGTAGTGAATGTATTTAGGGTTGGCTGTTTGGTTTCTAATAAGACCATGGTTAGTGTATTTTTTACAATGATGTTGAATGTCAGATGAAAAGTTTTATTTTTATCATTTTATTGGGGATTATCTGTGGCATTTCATTTGGTGTAGAACTATTAAGAATTTCAAAGAAATAGGCATAAATCTTTGAACGTTCAAGTGGGAAAGGTACAGATCTTCAGAGATAAAGGGTGATCCATTTCGAGGTTCCCTACTTTTTTAAAGAAAAAAGCACAGAAAATTCAAATTTAATGGAGAATGTTTATTATCATTTGAAAGAACATTCTTTGGCATTTATTTTTTGAAGATTATGTCTATCAAATGTTGGCCGTTGCTACGTCGGAGATGGTCCATCCGTTGAGTCCAATTTTCGATCACTCGTTCGAGCATTTCGACTGGTAACTGGCGAATGACACGCGTGATGTTTTCCTTCCAGGCCTGAATCGAAGCGGGTTTGTCGGCATAAGCTTTTGACTTTACATATCCCTACAGGAAAAAGTCTAACGGTGTGATATCACACGATCTTGGTGGCCAATCGACCGACCCAAAACGTGAAATTATGTGCTCACCGAAATGTTCTCTCAATAAGTCCATTGATTGATGCGATGTGTGGGAAGTGGCGCCGTCTTGCTGAAACCAAATGTCGCCGAGATCACGAGCTTCAATTTCAGGCATCAAATAGTCGGTTATCATGTCGGTTACGTTCGCACCGGCATAATTTTTAAAGAAACCACACCAAACCGTTGTTTTTTCTGGATGAAGTGGCAGTTCTTCATTCTCTTCAGGTTGCTCTTCGTCCCAAATGCGGCAATTTTGTTTGTTTACATACCCATTGAGCCAGAAATGGGCCTCATCGCTAGACAAAATTTGCCTCGAAAACGTCGGATCTTCTTGGAACTTTTCAAGAGCCCATAGAGCGAAGCGATGTCGCTTGGGAAGGTCGAGCGGCTTCAGTTGTTGCACAAGCTGTATTTTGTACGCTTTCAATTTAAGATCTTGACGTAAAATGCTCCAAGTCGTTCCATACGTCAGTCCGAGTTGCTGCGAACGGCGCCGAATCGACTCTCTACGGTCTTCGTGTACACTCTCAGCTACGGCCGCTATATTTTCTTCACAGCGTGCTGGACGTGGTCTGTTCGGTCGAATATTATCCAATAATGAATGCTGGGTCTCAAAATGGGTGATGGTGTTGCGAATAGTACGCTCAGTAGGCCGATTATGTTGATCATAAGTTGAGCGAAGTGCACGAAACACATTCCTCACAGAACGTGAATTTTCATAATAAAGTTGAACAATTTGTAAGCGTTGTTCACGCGTAAGTCTTTCCATTATGAAATGCCAAACAATACTAAACAAAAATAACATGACAGCATGACACGACTCACACGTGATCTGTCAAAAACAGGCTATTGAAAAAAGTATCTCTACTTGGATCACCCGTTATAAGAAGTAAGCTTGTTGAAGTGGGCTTGCCGTACTTTGATGTTGAAAAAGCGTCATGTCGGACAATTATGTGGTAAACTCAAGGATATCAGTCTAGTCTTCCTGCTGAACCTAATATTAAACTGGATGTACTTTCTAAACTTGAAGAAGTTCTTACCAACTTTAGATAAAGAGATGTGGCATCTACAACTAACAGTAGTACAGCTACTACCGAACAATGGTGAGCTGCCTCGAAAGTTGTCACAAAGCAAAGAACGAGAGTCTTGTGCTCCTACTGTTAACTGGGATTTTTAGAGCCAGCATCGCATTGCCACCTACCCGTTACTTTGAGCTCAACTTTACTAAGGAGCAAATTCAGCAGAATAGTCCACCGCATGCTTATTAAGAAGACAAATCGACTGAGAAGACATTGAAAGAGCTTGCGGCCAAAGTGCAAAAGGCGCTTGAAGGTATCTTGTATTATCTTTCTGTTTTTATGAATATTGAGGGTACGTTTTACAAATCAATTATCTGAGGAATTAAGTCTACCTTTTGATCGTTAGGCATGAATCCAGACCGACGGAATAGATCCTGTATGATTTTAAGCTGGGAAATTACAGCTATTGTTGGCAACTGTAAAAACTTTTGTCCACCTCGGGGAATCTGTAAAAGCTTTTGTCCGCCTTGTGGAATCTGGTGGTCAAATCTTTGTTAAGAAGACTTGATAGGGAGGCCCACCATACTATCGGATAATCAGCAGCTGTTTACAAACTAACGCTTTGTGAAATGAAATTGGGGTACGTGTTGTCAGCGCGACAAATACAGAGATAATGCTTTTACCACAAAATGAAGCTCTAAACTTACCTTATCTAGTTGGCCCTTGACTTGGAACTTTTACTTGCACAAAACATTGACGCTAGAACCGCTAAAGACACAAACATTCTTTGGAAGCGCCGTAGGACGTTAACCGGGACCTAGGGAACTGATTCTTGCATACATGGCCATAGTGGAGGACCACTCGACACATACAAATTTCTGAACACCGATTTCAAGTCTTCCTCCCTGAACGCGATGTGTGGATCGGCTTTAGACCGAGTAGATCGAGTTTAGATCGTGTAAACACATGGTGCCTTCATGAGCGGTCACTCTGAAACCGGAGTCTACTCTAGTGATTATCGGATCAAATTATCTGAATCCTTAATTAGACAAAAAGCTGTCTAGAGATCTTCACAAACGCAAATACTGCGAATATCCTTTTATGGAATGGAAAGAGGCGCTGTCGATCACCTCTAAAATTATGGATAAAGCCATTAGAAATCTGAAGAGGTTGTGAGATGTAACTCTGTAACTTTAACCAAGGTCCCGATACGATAAACGATAAACGATATCACACTTTATCTGCGATTGTCCTGTTTTTGCCAGAACCAGACTGGCTTTCCTTTGCAAACACTTCATCTGTGAAGATGATGTGCATAAAATTGGACTAGCATTCTTCGGTATGCTAAAAGTACTGGCAGGGCAAGCGATTTTTGACGGTCATGAAAAACTGGATAAGGATTTGACATACTTTGTGAATCCCATAACCATTAATTCCATCAATCTTAGCACTGAAATTGTAGGGCTTCTAAGCTAGTGCAAGAAGGTCGGGCGGTCGGATTGCTTAACGCTTCAAGACTAGTAGAGGAACATAGTTTTAGTTCAAGTCGCACTTGAGTTTCGATGACCATTCTATGACCTTTGGTGTTGACGTAAACGTGTTTTCCTGTTTTGGACATTTGGACTTGTTAAGTTCATATTAAGAGTTTGGTTGTTGGAACGCCTCGCAGTCTTTTTGTAGTACCCAGAGGAGGTACTCCAATTTTTTTCAAAATCCCTTTTAAGGCTCCAGGGCCAACAAATATGGAATATGAGTAGACCAAACTTTCGGAGAGTTGGCATTGAAAATGTATTTACATTAAGCGGGTAAGTCGTCGGGGGGGTAAAGAGATTTAAACTCTCCTTCTGCACCATGTTCCTCTTATGTGGTTTTCATCCGGCAAGCGCCTATAACCAGGGATGTAAACCGAAACGGAATGGTACGAAATGGTACGAAAAGGTACGAAACTAGCCGGTACAAAACTGGTACGAAACCGGTACGAAACAAGCCGGTAACAAACAGGTACGAAACAGGTATGAAACAGGTACGTAACCGATACAAAACTCTGCCACTAAACCTCGGTACGAAAGTGGTACGAAACTAAACCTGTTCATATATGTATAACGATATCAGAGGTCTTGGGAACATCGAAAAAGGTCCTTGAATCCTCAAAAAAATACCTTTTTTGATGTGTCAAGGACCTCCAAGTGAAAATTCATAGCAACAGCAGTTTGTCAGGCTATTTTGTAGACATTTTCGGAAAATATTCTTTTAACGGATTCAAGGACCTTTTTCGATGCTCCAAGGACCTCAGAGTGTATGAAGTCACATAGCGCATTTGGTTCTACTCGTCGAACCCTTCAATTTGATGTCCATATTATGGGTGTGGGGAAGAAAAACCATTCCACCATTTAGCATAGCGCATTTAGTTCTACTTGTTAAAACCTTTTACTTAAGGCCCATATCATAGTAGAGGGCTAATATTAATAATTTCTTAATGCTTAATTTTTTTTTACATCGCAATTAAGGCAGGCTGATATCATTATACATATATGAACAGGTTTAGTTTCGTACCACTTTCGTACCGAGGCTTAGTGACAGAGTTTCGTACCGGTTACGTACCTGTTTCGTACCATTTCGTACCTTTTCTTACGTACCAGTTTTGTACCGGTACGAAAAGGTACGAAACTATCAGTTTAGTTTCGGATCACATCTCTGCCTATAACCCACCCAATCCCAACAAAATTGGGACCCTGAGATACAAAAAATACAAAGTGGCGCAAAATCAATCACCCTATCGGAAGATTGTATAATTTTAGCAAATGGCGACGTACGTCAATCATGTATGACATTTGAGAACCAGACAGCTGCTGTATACAAACAGACAATGCCTGCTGATCATCAGTCGCGTGTGAATTACTGGCAAGCCATTCTCAATCTCAACAACGACGAGGACGATTTTGTGTCGAAAATCGTCATGAGCGACGAGGCGCATTTCCACTTAAGCGGTCAATAGCAAAATCTTCTTTTCTGGGGCACTGAAAATCAGCGTGTGATACACAAAGAGCCATTACATTCCATCAACGACCCTGTGTAGGATTTGGCCGCATATTTTTAAGGACGCCATTGGCAATACGGTCACTGTTACTGGCGAATGCTGCAGGGCCATCATAAACGACTTCTTACTCCCGGAATTAGATGAGCGGGGCTTGGTGGTTCAACTACTGCACACACAGCATAAGCCACAATTGATATTGTGAAGCAATCGTTTCCTGGCATGGCCAGCGAGATCGCTCGATTTAACCATCCCAGACTTATTTCTTTGACGCTACTTGAAATCGCGGGTTTATACAAATATGCCTCAGAATTTGGAAGTCCTTAAGGAGAACATTCGACAGGAATGCGAACAGTTATCACCGGAAATCTGTCGGATACTACACCGGCGGCAGCCACTTGACGGATAACATCTTTTTCACTTAACAGAGAGAATTGTAAAGGTTCATATAAAGATTTCCATCACTCAAAATCTTTTTTTTATTTTGTAAAAAAGTAATTCAAAATTCAGTTCACGAATAAAATAAAAACCATCAGCTACGCTGAATCAAATCAACCGACAATGCAAACTAATCTATCGGGTTTTTCAATAAGAGCGCTACAAAAGTTTTTTTTAAATAAAACAAAAACGGTTTTGAATATCAATGAGATTCTTAATTCCTGTGAAAGAACGTTCGAGGTCATTATGTATGGAACTCGATTTCTTTTGCATAGCCACCACGGGCACGCTTGCAGAAGTCCAGACGCTGCACCCAATTTTCGACGGTTTTCAAGCATAAATCGGCCGATACTGCTGCAATTTCACGTTCGATATTCGTACGAAGTTCATCAATCGTCGTCTAACGGCGTCAAATCGCACGACCGAGGCGGCCAAGCGACTGGACCATTTCGTGAGATAACACGTTCTCAAAACTTGGTTTCCAATGGTTTCTTGTGGCGCCGTCCTGTTGGAACCACATGTCCTCCAAGTCCATATCATCCAATTGGGGCCACAAATATTTGGTTATCATTGAACGGTAGTGATTCCTGTTCACAGTAACGTGCCGGTCTTGATCATCACGGAAGAAGTACGGCCCAATTACGCCGCCGGACCATAAACCACACGTCAGCCAGAAATGAGCCTCATCGCTGAAGATGATTTTTCGATGAAAATCCGAATCATTTTCAAGTTGTTGCTCATCCCAATTCACGAACATACGACGCTTCTGGTGGTCGAGCGGCTTCAGTTCTTGCGTCAATTTAATCTTGTAAGGATGTAGGCCAAGATCTTCTCACCACAACGACGTCACAGAGATGCCCAACGCTTGAGTACGACGTGTGAGAGACACATTTGGGCTTTCTTCAACTGAAGCCTCAGCGGCAGCAATATTCTCGACACTACGGGCACTTCTTTGTCTCACTGGCACGGGAACATTTTGTACTGTGTCTGTGGATTCAAATTTTTCCACTAGATGCTCAATTGTTGTTCTGCTAGGGCGACCATGACGACCATAAATTGGACGTAGCGGTCTTAACGTTGAGGCCACTGACTCCGAATTTCGGTAGAAAATTTTAATAATTTTGACTCGTTGTTGGCTCGTATATCTTTCCATCATGAAATGGCAAACCTTACTGAAGAGAAATGTCGAAAGAGCGGCAAGAAATATGGCTTCGTTTGCTGTCCCTGTCGCTCTACTTTTGTAGCGTCCCTGTTGAAAAACCCTGAATTAGGTAAATCTCATTAATAAGGACGAGATAGAGTATACGCCTCTGTGGGCTTCAACGTAAATCTGTTATTTTTTGTACGCGCGCTACTTCCGTTTGGTGTACGTCATAAAGTCGACACTATCTCCCACGCAGAATTATATCGTTAAGTGAAATCCCGTGAATAACCTAAAAATACATAAAACATTTGATATCATATTTCTTTTTTCACATCGTTATTCTACTTAACAATCCCTGTAGAATCATCCAGAGATAAGTATCGCAATTACATTGTTTATCTCCGCAAGAGGAGTTAGCTGCGGAATGTTTAATTTTTAAACAAAAACCATAAAGCGACGACATTATTGTTTTGCTGCTTTCACAAGGTTGTCCTCTGATGACAATCCTCAGCGGGGAATTGGCGAAGAGAAAGAAAAACAAAAACACAGTAACACTTGTGCAATGTGGAAAAGAACAAAATAATAATTAACCATTCTGGACAGCGATGGGAATTAAAATTGCTTTAGCTTTTTTAGCGGGCATCTTTCAAGTATTCAGTTGAATGCTCATCTAATTTTACGTATTTTTCGTAGAAATATGAATTCAAAGCTGTGAATTTAGTATCTGATTTATTAACTGTTTAAAATGAAAACTGATTAGAAACACGAACATTTTTATACGTAAATTTATTTACAGCACGTGAAATATTGCTAAACGAAATAATGCCAAATTGTAAATAAGGCGCCTTTGGCAAGAGTACCTTGATGACCCGCTATGCGGGATTAAGGAATTTCAACCCTCTTTCCGCAGGCGGTTCGATTTTGGAATGGAAATAATGCAGAATATTTAAAATTTGGCTTTATTTCGTTTGACGTTACTACACGTCACCGTTAAAAATAGCTACATGAATAAAGTAAATATTTATTTTAAAAAATATGTATTTAAAAAAAAACCATGATATTTCGTCAAGTGGCCCTGGAGTTTGGTGGTTGCTCCGTCGGGGTAGGTAAAGTTAGGTTAGGAAGGCAGTTTGCATTAGATGCAAGTTTCACCCGGAAGCCGTGAAGGCCCATTGTGAGTACCCTGTTTGTACATGTAAGGACTACATGTAAGGCTAATGAATAGTTTTATGTCTGATAGAGGTACTCTAGCCAAGTTGTCCAAACTTTTGAAGAACCGTGCTCAAATGCGGAAAGAGGAGCATTCCTGTAGAGCTGGGCAGTGGCGTCGAAGATGTTCCATAGATTCTATTTCCTCTTCGTCTCTGCAGCTTCTGCAGAAGTCATTTGCAAGGAGCCCTAGCCTTTTAGCCAAGTTTCCTATGTTGCAGTGTCCGGTTAATACCCCGATGAGCTTTCGAATTTGACTGCTGGTAAGAGAGACTAGGGACTTTGGTCTTTTGGTGTCAACATCAGGCTACAGACTTCGCGTTGTGACGCAGCCGCTGGTGTTGTTTCATTGCTCCTTAGCCAGTTGTGTGGTGATCCCGTCTATAAAAGTTTTAGCAGTGTTGAAAGAGGCTCGTCCACTTTTTCGTTCCCTTCCACTCGAACGTGTCCAGGAGAGTAAGACTGAGTGATGACGTATAGGCCTGAGTGTCAAGAGGCAATCTGTGACACACTTAACGTTTACAATGCCGAATGCTTTGAGTGCTGTTACCTCAAACGGATGCGCATGTTAGTATGCGAATTCGTCGCGGAAAATCGGCTTAAGATCAAAAGTCATTTAGTTTAGACCGAAGGCGATCGCCTGGCAGTAATTCGCATCCAAGGCACGTTTCATAGCATCAGCCTAATATCTGCCCACGCGCCTACCTATGAAACTGAAGGCACAATTAAAGAGATATTTTATGACCTCCAGTACGGTGCCTACGGAGTTTGTCGGGAGAACTACGTCAAAATCGTTCTCGAGCACTTGAATGCCTAAATCGGTGATTTACGGATTAGTCGGTATGCACCGCGTCTATGACACAACAGCAACGGCTAGTATAGATCGCAGCAGCTCGTAGTACGGTGATTAATACCACTCGGTTTCTAAGGCTGCGAATCCACAAAGCATCCTGGCGCTCCCCAGATGGTCGAACCTTGTATACATTCCGAGAGACAAACGCGGATCCGCTTACATCAACTAAACTCAGACGACTGAGTGAGAATCTCTCCGCTGTACACTCGCCTTCCCCGAATGTGAACCAATTTGGAACCAGTATCGCAATAGCTTCAAGCTAAAAGCCGATACCATTAACTACCAGAAAAAAGACTCCGTGGTATGATGATGAGTGCGTCCATTGGAAAATGGAAATGTAAATTTACAAGCGCAATACAAGAGCAGCGAGTAATGAACATCAAGTCGAAGAAGGAGGAGAAAAAAAAACCCTCCCAGCTAAAAGGGATTAAAGAGTCCCGCGATTGGAACGATTTCCGTATGTCTCCAATCCAAGCACTTAGCGTCGGACTTCAAGCCCGGAACCCAGACTTTTCAAAATACTGATGGAAACTTCGTCACCTAAGCTCAGGGAATTGGAGAAGTGCTTAAGGATCATTTATAGCAGTTGCTAAGTGGGCAGGTTTAGAGAGTGGTAGGGCAAGGAGAGAACGAGCGTCCCATCAATGTAGAAAAAATTCCACCTCCCAGTTTAAAGGAGGTCGTTACGGCTATTAAGAAGCTGAAAATAAAAACTCGGCCTGCAGTAACCTCTTTAAATGTGGAGGTGATGCTTCAGTAGGCCGGAAGAAACCATGCCCGATAACTGAACTATTAGCTCCATATGAAACATCTAATATAAAGGCGATCCTGATAGTATTTCTTCCATAAACTACCCTAAAAAAAGTTGCATATAAGATCCTATCAAAAACCTGAATGTCTTGTACCTGTGTGGCTTCCGGCCCGGCAAATTGATAGTAGGACCAACGAGACACTTCATCCTTTCACCGACTTTAAAGCCGCTTAAACCCTCTTATCATAATGATATATTAGCCACGAAGAGGTACATATTGTCTTAAAAAAACTTAAGGACGGAAAGCACCGGGAGCCGATAGGATTTCTATAGAATTTTTAAAATATGCGACTTATAGCCTCACGAGCTAATTAACAGACGCGTTTAATAAAATATTGGAAACGGGTATTATACCTCAGCAGTTCAAGGAATCTATTATATTCCCCATGCATAAAAAAGGTAACATATCGGATTCATCCAATTATCGAGGATTATCCTTCCTCAATGCATCTTATAAAGTTTTGACAAAAATTTTAAATAATCGATTGTAAACTTTAACTTCTTTCCATAGTTGCTTCCATCTCATATTTTACCAGTTCCGCGCCGAGGAAAGACCGCAGTAAAGCAGGCTCTCCTTACAAGGCGGAGGTTGAAGGCGAGCAGAGCATAAAGTGTCTATATTGTGGGTATCTTTACTCTCAGTCTACAGAAGATGGGTGGATTGATAGCAGGATTTAGCAGCGGATATTCGGCCGTAGACAATATTTTTATATTACAAAGCATCGCCGGGACCTTTATCGAGCAGAAAAAGAAATTATATGCTTTTTTGGTGGATTTCAAGGCAGCCTTTGATACGATCGACCGAAGCGCCTTGTTCTTTAAACTTTATAATATTGAAATGTCACATAAATTTGGAAAAGCACTCCAGAATATGTACGATGGGACCCAAACGTCAGTTTGGAATGGAGAAGATGCTTCGGAACGGTTTGAAACAAAAATGGGAGTAAGGCAAGGTGGTACACTAAGCCCGTTACTTTTTGCCCTCTACGTTGACGATCTGACCAATTTTCTTCCTGGTGGAATAGAAATTGCTCAAGTTCTGATTAAGACTCTACTATTTGCGGATGATGTGGTTCTTTTTGCATATTCGGTTGTGGAATCTGACGCAATCTGATGGCATTTCAATAGAGTGCGATCATATAAGTACCTTGGAGTTACAGAAAAAAACAATTTAAATATACAAAAAACGATTTAAAGCTAATAAAATCAAAGAGCGCAATATGCGCAACTTGGAAAAATTGTTTTTCAAATAGACACATAGCGCAAAGTGTCAAATTCAAAGTGTTTCAATCGGTGGCTGAATCTGTCATGATGTACACGACGCAAACCTGGGGCTACCAAATATATGAAACAGTTGAAAAGCTATTGAGATACTACATACAAAAAATCCTTTCGTCTACCCAGCAACACACCTAATTACATGATACATATCGAAACAGGTATTTTACCGTTATTCGTAAAAACTTTAAAGCTAAGGAATAGCGGATGAGAGACTTCCTAAAATAATAGTGAAGAACGCAATCCAAAAGGGTAATCTGTGGTATGAGAAATTAGAGGAACTTGCAGCCTACTGCAGAACGAATTCGCATTTGGTGGATGAAACTGTCGGTTATTCAAAAGATGCCCTTCACGATAAACTTAGAGAAGACTATATCAATATGGCTACATTCTCAGTACATAGATCGATATATAGCGTCCTTAACCATAATTTGTGTGAACGCAATTACTTTCACAATAACAACAGCCAAGAGAATATTTCTTCGATTTTCAAAATGAGAGAAGCTGAACTAGTTATGAACTATATTCCGCATCTAAATGATCTACCTATATATTGCAGCATATCCAATCTTTCCCAAAAAGAGAAGATGTCATCCATTTTATTGGAAAATGTCTTATCCCAAAGGAAATCGGAGAGGATTTCTAGGCAACGACGTAATATCTGAAGCAGAAGTGATAGATAGCACTCCTCAATTGTGAAAGAAATGATAAGCTACTTTTCAATTATTACCAAACAGCTTTAACTCTTACAGAGACAAAATTATTAATGAAGCTTTCTAACAAAAATTCTTTTGCTTTCTACAGGTTTTTTTTTAAACAAGTAAAAGCTCACAGTTCGGCATTGTTACCATTATTTACGACCTCGGGAATTCTTTCTCTGTGTAGAGAACAAATTAAAAAGTTATTTAAAAAAAATATATTATGTGTATAATATGTATACGATTATATATTTATGTAAAATCTAAAATTATAAGATTTAACATATAGATCTTACGTATTAGCACTTTACATTGGTACTTTACCATAGATACTAACACAATTTAAGCTCACTTGTTTATTATTATTATTTTTTTTTTGCATGACTCAACGTTTGAATCACTATCACTTGTTATTTCCAATAAATACGGTTTAATTTTATCAGAGGGACATATCCCAGTATAATTTCTTTGCGAACGTTCCGCCCCAGGAAGATCTTTAATAACATATCTATCATTTTCAAGAGCTTTGACTATTTCAAAGGGTCCGTGATATTTTGGTAAAAGTTTCTTACTAAAGGGTGATTTTTTAAGAGGTTTAGAACTTTTTTAAAAAAAAAAACACAAAAAATTCGAAAAAATGAATGAAATATTTATTTGAATCGATAGTTTGAACCTTGCAATTTAATGTTTAAAGATAATGTCATGCAAATGTTGACCGCGGCTGCGTCTCAGGTAGCCCATCCGCTGAGTCCAATTTTGGCATACTCTTTCACACATATCGGCCGGTATCTCACGAATGAATGCATGGATGTTGGCTTCCACTGCGTCAATCGAAGCGGGCTTGTCCCTATACACATTAGCCTTGGCATACCCCACAAAAAATAATCTAATGGTGTCAAATCGCACGATCTAGGCGGCCAATTGACCGGCCCGAAACGTGAAATTAACTGTTCACCAAACTCGCCTCGCAATTGCGCCATTGTTTCGCGTGCTGTGTGGCATGTGGCACCGTCTTGTTGAAACCACATATCATGCAAGTCAAGAACTTCCATTTCGGGCAAAAAAAAGTTTGTTATCATCGCTCGGTAGCGTTCACCATTGACAGTAACGCTGCGATTCGCATCATCTTTGAAGAAATATGGCCCAATAATGCCGCCGGCCCATAAACCGCACCAAACAGTGGCTTTTTCGGGATGCATTGGTAGCTGTTGCAATGCTTCTGGCTGATCGTCACTCCAAATGCGGCAATTTTGCTTATTTACGTACCCATTCAACCAAAAATGAGCCTCATCGCTGAACACAATTTTTCGATAAAAATGCGGATCCTCGGCCAGTTTTCCAAGAGCCCATTCACCAAAAAATCGGCGTTGTGGTAGGTCGGCTGGCTTTAGTTCTTGCACCAGCTGTATCTTAAAAGGCTTTACGCCCAAGGCCTAACTGCTGGGAACGGCGCCGAATCGACATTTCGCGGTCTTCTGTCACACTAGCTGATACGGCCGCAATATTTTCTTCAATACGCACAGTACGTAAACGTGTTGGTGGTTTAATGTCCAACAAAGTAAATTTGGTGCGAAATTTGGTCACAATCTTCCGAATAGACTGCTCAGAAGGTCGAGAATGCCGATCATAAAATGGAAGCAGCGCGCGATGAACATTTCGAACCGAGCACGAATTTTGATAGTAAAATTCAATAATTTGCAAGCGTTGTTCATTTGTAAGACGATCCATGGTTAAATTGCAAACCAAACTGAAGCTGTTTGACAGTGACACAAGGTACTAACCACACGTCAGCTGTCAAAACCAGTGTTGCCAAAACCAAACCAGCTAAAAAATCACCCTTTAGATCCATCGTTTGACCCCTTTGGTCTTTTGACAACAACAAATTGTCCCACTTTATATACTTTTTTCTGTACAATCTGTTGTTTATTAATATTAGCGCTTGTTTCTTTATACACAATTAATCTAATCTTAATACACAAATCACCGCAAACCTCATTATACTCATAAAAGCATCATTTCTCGTTCTTGTTAAATATCCAAAAAGTAGTTCATTTGGTGATTTGTTGGTTGACTTACTTACAGTAGAATTTAGTCCCCAAGTGACAGAAGGTATATAACTGCCCCAATACAGCACATGCTAATATTGCCGAGAGGATAGTTCGGTTGTATCTTTCAGCTTGCCCGTTTTCTCTAGGTGTTGCAGTTGCATTGTGAACTACCTTAATGCCTAAATTTGAACAATAGTCTTTAAATTTATTACAGGTGAAACAACTTCCCCTTTCACAGACTATTCTAAAGGGTGATCGATTTCGAGGTTCCCTACTTGTTTAAAGAAAAAAACACAGAAAATTCAAATTTAATGGAGAATGTTTATTATCATTTGAAAGAACATTCTTTGGCATTTATTTTTTGAAGATTATGTCTATCAAATGTTGGCCGTTGCTACGTCGCAGATGGTCCATCCGTTGAGTCCAATTTTCGATCACTCGTTCGAGCATTTCGACTGGTAACTGGCGAATGACACGCGTGATGTTTTCCTCCAAGGCCTGAATCGAAGCAGCTTTGTCGGCATAAGCTTTTGACTTTACATATCCCCACAGGATTGGTGGCCAATCGACCGGCCCAAAACGTGAAATTATGTGGTCACCGAAATGTTCCCTCAATAAGTCCATTGATTGATGCGATGTGTGGGAAGTGGCGCCGTCTTGCTGAAACCAAATGTCGCCGAGATCACGAGCTTCAATTTCAGGCATCAAATGAATGATGATGAAGTGGCAGTTCTTCAATCTCTTCAGGTTGCTCTTCGTCCCAAATGCAGCAATTTTGTTTGTTTACATACCCATTGAGCCAGAAATGGACCTCATCGCTAAGCAAAATTTGCCTCGAAAACGTCGGATCTTCTTGGAACTTTTCAAGTGCCCATAGAGCGAAGCGATGGCGCTTGGGAAGGTCGAGCGGCTTCAGTTGTTGCACAAGCTGTATTTTGTACGCTTTTAATTTAAGATCTTGACGTAAAATGCGCCAAGTCGTTCCATATGTCAGTCCGAGTTGCTGCGAACGGCGCCGAATCGACTCTCTACGGTCTTCGTGTACACTCTCAGCTACGGCCGCTATATTTTCTTCACAGCGTGCTGGACGTGGTCTATTCGGTCGAATATTATCCAATAATGAATGCTGGGTCTCAAAATGGGGTATGTTGACCATAAGTTGAGCGAAGTGCACGAAACACATTCCTCACAGAACGTGAATTTTCATAATAAAGTTGAACAATTTGTAAACGTTGTTCACGCGTAAGTCTTTCCATTATGAAATGCCAAACAATACTAAACAAAAATAACATGACAGAATGACACGACTCACACGTGATCTGTCAAAAAAAGCTATTGAAAAAAGTATCTCTACTTGGATCATCCGTTATGAGGAACGCCAAACCTATCTATTATGTCTTGAAATAATTTAATCACAGGTCCCACTTTGGTACTCTGCACTGCTTTTAAATATACATACTTAGTAAATCCTTCTATTACTAACAGCAGATACGTATTTACTTTGGAACTTTTTACAAATGGGCCAAGATGATCTACATGCAGAGTGGGACTGCGAATTTTTCAATGAGATGAAGTAATCCAGATTGTTTTCCAGCTTTACTTTTATAATAAAGACATCCTAAACAGCAACTGATATATCTACGAACATACTTCTGCATAGATGGAAACCAATATTTAGATTGAATATATTTTAATATCTTTTCTTCAGAAAAATGACCTGGAACTTTTTGGAACAACCCACTTAGGGCCGTTACCAGTTTTTCTAAATAGTCTACTCTTTTTTATTACGAAATCTTTATGTATATTGCGCTCTTCCACATCTAGTGGCTCTCTTTTTACATCTTTCATCTTGCAATTGTGCTGCAAGTACCCAATCTTAAGATGTTATTTCAATTGTCAGTGTATCCAGAAAATTTAAATCGTTATTTTCCTCAATAGTATTCCTACTTAAGGCGTCAACGTGAATCATACTTGTACCTACCTTTTCTATATTCGACAGTAAACGAGTATTCCTGCGCTATTAACCACCATCTTCCTATTCGTGGGATCAAATCACGCTTCCTTAAAGAATTACAATCGGAAATGACCGTAAATTGTATTCCCAATAAATATACTCTGAAATGTTTAAGAGAATATATTACAGCCTCAGCATATAATTGCGTTTCCGAAGTATGATTATACAACGCTGAATAAGTTTTTCTCTTAAGACAGTAAACGATTTTCTTTCTTCACTTTCCCACTGATATGGGACATTTTTTTTAAAAGATTATTAAGTGATCTCGCAAGAATTGAAAAATTGTAAATAAACTTTCGAAAATAGCTACAGAGTCCTAAAAACTGCCGAATTTCATGTACATTTTTGGGTTCTGGAAACATTTTTACAGCATTTATTTTACTTGCTCCTGGCCTTATTCCATCCATACTAATCTCATACCCAAGATAGTCAATTTCTTTCATTAAAAAGAAACACTTCGTCAATTTTAAAGTCAGACCCCTGCATTAAATAATTTTGTGAAAATAATTTCTAAATTTTTCAGACCTTTCTCTACTGTGTCTGATGGAAGAAGAATATCATCCATATACGCCATCGCAGTTGTAAAGCGAGATTGCCCTAAGACTGTATTAATAGCTCTTTGAAAAACTGATGGTGCGTTTACCAAAACAAAAGGCATTCTAATAAACTTGTAATGTCCGTCTGGCGTAATGAAAGCAGTTTTTGGTATAGAATCTTCGGATATCGGTATTTGATAATATCCACTGGCAAGATCCAAACTATTAAAATAGGAACAACCTTTAAGACGATCAATTTGGTCATCGATTGTAGGCATAGGATAAATGTCTTTAACAGTATTAGCATTAAGTGCCCGAAAATCAATACACATACGTTGCTCACCATTTTTCTTTTTGACTAATAGTATCGGACTTGAAAATGGAGGATTCGACTCTTTATTAATATTATTTTTTTAAAAGTTCATTGATCATTTCTCTGACTTTTTCACGCTCTGAATAGGACATACGGTATGGCTTTTAGGTCACAAGTTTATTACTTGCCAACTCGATCGACATTTTTGTTATATTAGTTTTTCCTAATTCACTTAAATTTTGTGCAAAACAATGCCTGTACTTATAAGATAAGCACATTAATTTTGTTATTTTTGTCTAAATAAGAACTTATTTGCGAATTTATATCTTGTTCAGTAAATTTATTTAAAGCATCTACAGTTACAGATAGTGTTTCTACTTGCCTGTCATCATAATCTTCTTCACATATTTCGCCTCTCACTAGAATTCGATTTTTGTTCAGAATTAGACCACCAGTACGCAAGCTTCTCTTGATTTTACAATACATCCGGGTATAAAATACTCTTGATTAGGTTTGTATCTATTTTGCTCTTCAATAAAAATACTTTTACCAACTGCATTCTCACTATACACTAGCAGACTTCTTAGCCCAGAAGTCTATCTGTGGTAAAACTGCTAAATCTTTATTAAAAATTCGCACTTCCATATTTTTCATTACTAAAGCAACATTATCTTTGTTAAGAAATGATTGTCCTATAAGAAGTGGAATGTTTTGTGCTGTGTCAGGAACGACTAGAAGTTCGACCTCAGCTTTCGCCAGATCAACTTCCAATAAGCAGTTAGCTTTTCCAATTACTTTAACAGTAGCTCCACCATAACCAATAATAATCAAAGAGCTTTTTTATTTTTTTTTTGTCGGAGGTTGCTGCTATCCGATGGAGCGCTCAGACACAACTACAGGTCCATTGTACTACCATTCAGACATCTTCCATTAATGTACTTAGTTTTCCCGTCTTTCGAAGAAAAACGAGAAGAAGCTTCAGTGATGAAGAGCTTAGATGTTCGGCACTCACCACGTCAGCCCCGAAGATCCGCCAGCTGATGGTAGCATAGTTCTGATGTGTTATCCTCCTCACCGCAAGCAGGACAGGTAGTGGTGTCGCTTAAGCCCAACATATTTAAGTTTTTAGCAAATGCTTGGTGGCCCGAATGCCTACACGCAGCCTACAGTCGATTCTCCTCAGAGATAGAAGAAAAGGTGCTGACCTTTTGCAAATGTCCGGGCGCTGTAGTTTGGTCTGTATACATCCACCGCAATCGCGCCACGGAATCTTGTGTTCACGAGAAACCCAAGAATCGATAGACGACATGACTAAAGACGCAGGCAGACCCAACACAGGTTCGGGTCCTGAGAAAACTTCTTCTGAACCTTGCCTAGCAAGCTCATCCGAGATCTCATTTCCCTGGATGCCAGTGTGACTGGTACCCAGACAAGATTCACTGTGTTCCGTCTTCCGACCAAATTCAGGGAAAGCTTGAGTTCTAGCACTAACTTGGACGAGGTAAGAGGGTTTAGTAGCGCTTTGAATGCAGCTTGGCTATCACTGCAGATGCAAGCGCCTCTAGCCCTCCACCTGTTGTTCACAATATAGCGCATAGCCATTAAAATATAATAAACAAATATTAGCCGTAGCCCATACAGGACCTAAAGCGTAGCTTCTCCAACCATTGTGTTCGCGAAGTTATATTTTTGAAACGAATGGCGGGACCTACAGTTTAACGCCGATTCCGAACGGCAATTTATTTTTTGAGAAGCTTCTCATGACATTTCTTGCCCTTGGATGTTTGTCAGACACTGCACCCACATAGCATAGCATACCCACAGTGCATAGCCATTAGGATGGCAAAAATCTCAGCTTGGAAAACAGATAACCCAAGGGGTAGTAAAGTCATCATCATCGCATTCCACAAAGACACCAGCACCAGACCCCTGCCCGGTTTTGGAGCCATCCGTGAAAATACGATGGCATTCAATCCATGGTTCAGAGTCTGACCGAAGCCATTCCGTTACCTGTGGAAAGTTGACGTGGTAGTTTTTTCGCAGAAGGATTTCTGGTGTCATTGCATCAGACGGCATATCCATAAGACAGGGGTCAAAGGATAATTCTCGAGCAAGTTCTTCAATATTCCACTGCGCATGGTACCAATAACCACCTCTCTTTAAGCGAAAGATGGTTTTTAGCGTACATCCCATGATATATAAGTCAAGGGGAGGAAGATTCATCAAAGCATCTAGAGCAGAGCCAGGGGTGCTAGGGAAGGCCCCTGTGCAGCCGAGACAAGCCGTTCTTTGGAGTTTGGCAAAAGAAGCAGTAACACGTTTCCGCGAAAGCCTGTTCCACCAAACAACTGATGCGTATGAGAGTAGCGGTCTTATCATGGCCGTATAGATCCAAATGACCCGTTTTGGAGACAAGCCCCATGTCTTACCAAAAGCGCCTTTGCACTGCCAGAAGGTCGACCGCGCTTTATCGGTTTTCGATTCGACATGTTTGGACCACAGAAGTTTTTTATCAAGGATTACACCCAGATATTTGACTTCTTCGGATATAGGGATGGTGACACCTTTAAGCACGAGATGGGACAGGCCAGTGATGATTCTCCTTCTCCTAAAGATCTGCATCCGCTACCAACGTCCTGTACATTAGCATTGCTTGAATCCACAATACCAAAGTTTCATCTACACCATGCTGTCTGGCTGAGTAACACATACTGTCAAAGGTAGCATTATCAAAAGCACCCTCAATATCGACGAAAATGCCCAACGCGTACTCCTTCCGGTCAAGGGCACTATCAATCCTACCAACAAGGTTTTGAAGCGCAGTCTCGCAGGATTTTCCGCGCTGATAGGCATGTTGCATCTCAGAGCGAGGATGTGATCGAAGAGCAACTTTGCGCACATGCAGCTCAACCAGTCCAAACTTTTCAGTAAGAAGGAAGACAGACTTATGTGTCTAAAGCTTTTGGCTAGAGTGTAGTCAGACTTACCAATTTTTGGTATGGAAACCACTTTAACCATTCGCCATGGGGAAGGTATATAGGCCAAGGCCAAGCTCGCGGTGAAAATTCTTTTCAACATTGGCAAAACCTGACTTAAACCTTGTTTCAGCAAAACTGGATAGATTCCATCCGGACCAGGTGACTTGAAACTCTCAAAAGATGCAATGGCATATTTGATAGCATCATCAGCCACCACTCCCGATGCAAAATACCAGCTGTGCCGCGTGGTATTAGTCGGTTCAAATGTAGCCACAGTCGTTTGAAGGGCTGAAGAACACGTAGTAACCTGATTACCCGGAAAGTGAGTCTCAAGTAGAAGACTGAAAGTCTCCGCCTTTGTCTCAGTGTACGTGCCATCAGGTTTAAGGATTGCACCCAGTTTACTTGGTCTGTTCCTTTGGAGGACTTTAACAAGCCTACTAGTTGCACTTAGAAATTCGACCTCTTCACAAAACATTTTATATGAGTCATTTTTCGACTTGCGAATAAGTCTCTTAAAAACTTTTTGCTTCGATCGATAAAGATTCCAGTCTTCCACTAAGTTGGTTTTTAAAGACCGATTTAGCAGCTTCCTAGTTTCTTTACAAAGAGCTTGGTTAAACATTTAAATTAAGCCTTTTAGCGTCACTTTGACGGATCATTACTGCACAGCAGCCTGTATCGAGGTATGCACGCGTACTTTGTTTGTTAACCAAACAATCAATGAAGTAGCAACTTTTGCTTTCTTCTGGGTTTGTTAAGCAATTAAGTATACGTTTCGATTTATTACGGAAACAATTGTCCGTTGTGTGTCCCAATCTGTTCCAACTTTTGCATTCAGTTTTGGGCCGTGGACATATCGTTGAGATTTGACCTATTTCTTTACAATTAAAGCACTTAATTTTATTTATTACAAGTGGTTTTTTTCATTAGTAATTCTTCGCTTGAAAGTATCAACTTTAGTACGAAAGTCAACCTCATTATGTTGAGTATTTTTCAATGGTATGTATTTACTTTCAAACGACAATGTTGATAAATACTCACTGTACAAATCTTCAGGACTTTCATATCTTCTAGCCCTTGCACCTGTTTTTATTGTACCGCTATTAAGACCACCGATTAAACAAGATACTGCGTCTTTTCCAGTAATCTTACATGCTTGAATTATATATAATGTCTTTTCATTCGAACCATTTATACATGAAAGCTGATCAATTTTTGCAACCCACTTTTCCGCTGACATAATCAGATTTCCAGGTTCAAACACAGGAATACAATCACTTCCAACTACATACCTTGTTTTTGCAGTATTCATCACAGAAGAGCTTTGATTCGTCAAGTCTTCTATAAGTTTTTCAATTTTACCGATTCTTTCATATAAATCTTCTGAAGGTCTTGATTCCGATCTCCGAGTTTCTCTGCGATATGGCTGCAAGCGATTCCAATATCAATGTCAGTTTTCTTCATGATCATTATCATGAGCGCTGTCCTCACTACTGCAATCGTAATTGCGGTATTTTTCATGGCTTCTATTTCTATCCTTTTCTTTTCCCATTTTATTTAAAATATATAATTATATTTCTTTGTAATTAAATGGATTTCTATATCCCACCGCTGCACTAAAAGAATAAACCTCTTTTAACTATATTTTTATTTTAATTAATCTTTCCATCATCATTTCCATCGAAGGAGTCATTATTCCAATTTTCATTTTCAGCTTCTTTATATATTGTATTTCTCTCGTCCATCGTACTTGATTTAATTCTTTTGTTTTCTACAGGTTTGTTTTTTAAACAAGTAAAAGCTTACAAAAGGAAATTAATAAATCAAAATTATCGATCATCTATCTATCTATAAAGCCGCTTCAAGTCGATAAAGAGCACTCTCTTTAACTAATCAGCATGTGGACGTTATTGACGTCATCAATCGCTCACAGAAATGGCAACTTAGTTTATATCCGACGCAGAATTACCCTAGGAGACCAGTGAGAGAAATGAAATGGTCAACAACAAGGTGTTGCGTTAAATAAAATACGCCACCAAAATTAGTTTCCCCTCCAACCCTTCCACTCCCAGACCCAATCCACTTTTTGCGCCCCATCCTCTCATTTTTATTTCCGTCATCCTGCTGGTAGATTGGTTAACTGGCCGCCGCTGATTGACCTTTAATCCCAATCAAGCTGGCTCGTTTCTATGAGACCCGGAGGATGACAAAAGCAGACAACGATGGGTGGGGGAGGACGATCCCTTAGCACACCCCAACGTGATTCCAAACGGGTCGAGATGAAGACCCCATTAGAGCCAGACAGACTGAAAGAAAAAGTTATGAGAAAGAATGATCACTCACCCAACGAAACAAATCGGTCGGGCAGATGGCCCACACACTAACATCAAAACCAAAACCACAGAACCAACAAAACATTAATATACAACACTATAACTGAGGGCAGGAGCCCAAATACAAAAAACACTGTCAACAACAAATACAACAGCAACACGATATAATAGCATGATAGACACGGGTTAAGGCGGACGGCCAAAAAACGAACACCCTGTCATGAAGGAGTTCACAAGGGCGGTGGCGAATGGCCTTAAAATATAAACCCTCCTGACGATAACTTAAAAGACCATATGTGCACGCGACGCAGGTCTACAAACTCCAAAAACAATAACATCAACAACAACTTCAACAACATTCACCAACCACTCACACAACAAAACCTAACGAAGACATCCATGGCCAAGAGCCCAACAATTAAACAGATTCCCCTTCCCCCAAATCTGCGCGAAAGTCCACCGGGTTAGAATAGTTTTTCGGTCATTGATTTTACACTCCTCCTCAAAGACTCCTGGGGTTGTACTAAATTGGGACACCGGCAAATATTGTCCCAAAACTAAAATCCGTCTTCGTTTCTTCTTTCTTCTTCATTTTTGGTTTACTTCGGTATTGTTTTGCTATTAACTTTTATTCGTTAGGAAAATTTTCGCGTTTCAAACATTTCTCGATTCTTTCAATCTTTTATCTTGTCGAATTGTTTAAGTGTTTTTGAACATGTCCTCTTGGGGAAACTTGTGTGAATGTGGTCATCGATTCGATCAGCCCCAGAGTTGTAGCGAATTCGAAAGAGAGTATGAGACGGAGGTGGTGGCACACTCCAGTAAAGTGACAGAGTGTATGCTAGAAAAAGCCGCAGTGGATTCCGTAATTGCTGAATGTGGAGGTATGAAAGAGAGAGTGAATGGTCCATCACGGACAAAGAAACCTGGAACTGACACTTCTTGGTTGAACATCAAACGTTTTAGTAGAATTGAGAGAATCGAGGAAGTTTTTTTGTTTAAATATAGTTTTGCGGATTGCGCTCGTTTTTTGCATATATATTTTTGTCTGGCATTTCTGATCAAGATCAGAATCCAACAACAAAAAAAGGGGAAAAAGAAAGAAGACGGCCGACAAAGGATATAGCGGCAGGACAGGCAGATGATCCCCGGGGTACAAATATTAGGATTCCTAGAGGAGCAGATTTTTTTAAAAGCTAAGTATAGTGCTTTTGTGTTTAAAAGTTTCGTTTAGTTAGGCATTTTATTTTAAGAAGCCGGTAGGCTTTTGTCACGGTAAAATACCGGAAATCACGGGACACGCGCCCCTTTCATTTTGTCTTTTTTGTAACTTTCGGGGAATAGCGATAGCTTTATACCGTTTTGAGAACCTTGCCTTTTTTATTTCATTCCTTTTTTTTTCAGCAATCAATCATCGACTTCTTCTTAAAAAGGTTTCACAATTCTTTTTTTTCAAAGATTGTGTGGCGCCCGTTTTACCCACCATCACTTTACCTTTTTTTCATACTTTTCCATTTCAGAATTTTCTTTTTCCCTAAAATTATTTCCATCTCCGAACCCACCCCAGCTGAGCAACCGGGACTACCTGTTTCACTTCTCTTTCGGCGAATTCCTGTTGACGTTTCCCTATTCCGCCATTATTCGACTTTCTACCACCGGCGCAGCGGCGGCTGTAATCTTCTCGTGTTTTATTTTTGCGCATTTAAACTCGTTTATTTTTTTTATTTACCCACCCCCGAAATAAAGTGCAACAAAGGACGACCAAACCTCCGTTTCAAATATATAGGATTGGAAGCAACACGCTCGGGATTAAAGAGAATGGCTGTCTCCTCTGTCTTAAGAAGCGACTCTTTAAGACTCGGTTGCCCGTTAAATATGTAAAGTGAAATTCATAAAAAGCCAATAGCACTGTTATTTACGGCAGATGCATGAAAGACAATTAAAAATGTAATTTTTTGTGAAAAAAAAACAAGTAAAATTGCCGCATTTGCAGTGAAGAGAATCCACATGAGGCCCTTGAAACGCCATTACATCCACAAAAACTGACTGTTTGGTGTGCTCTATGGGCTGGTGGAGTCATTGGGCCATACTTCTTCCGAAATGAAGCTGGAGAGTCAGTTACCCTTAATGGAGACCGGTAAAGAGCCATGATAACCGACTATTTTGTTTCCGAATTGGATGGCATGAATGTGGATGAGATGTGGTTCCAATAAGACAGCGCTACATGCCACACAGCACACAATCGAATTTAACTTTTCATAACCTAACACCCAACTTTTGTTTATCCCTATTATGAAAATAAACATTACTAATCGTCAGATCTTAACAACATATTTTCATTTGTTCGTTCATGATTGATAGTTTTATCGTTAGTAGGTGTACATTGAGTATGAAAAAATAGCTCCATCTGTTGCCCATGTAGGTATGCCATCAAAATACAATAACAAGCATTTGTTTCCCATTTTTATAACTAAAACTCAAACAGAAGCTCGTAAAATGCTTACCTCCGTGAACGTCGTATAAAACGACAAGAAACGGAAGAAATTAAGTCACACGAACAGAATTGCCAAGAATATCCTGCAGGAACAGGTGTGACCTTCTAAGTTAAAAGCAGTCGATAAAACATTTAATCACTTCAAAACAACCACCACCGCCGGGTAAAGTAAATAGGTGGACATCCTGTCATGGCCAGGCAACAGCAAACGTTCAGGGAATATTTTTATTTTTCTACGAAAATCTATTTATATACTTTTACAGAGGCTTACCTATGTTTGAGTGAAGTGAAATCATAACCTAAAAGGCGGATCTTTGCGAAGGATTTATTTTTGTATTTTAGGACAGTAAAGAGGATTATATTTTGGATTAACTAACAAAGTTACTGTTCGGTGAATTTTTTTTTTGTTTTTCTTATTCAAATTTCAAAATTGAAAATCGAAGGATTTCGTGTCTGGTATGATTAATTATTTTTTTCATATTATTTTTGTCCTATTAACTATGTTTTATGTGTATATTTAAGAATGTTAAAATAATATTACTTAAAAACTTTAAAATAAATTTAATAAATAGTTTCGTTAAATGTTAAATTTAACCGCCGCTACAACAGCCCTAGATGCGAACCGAACGTAGCCCAAAGGTCTTTATTTTGTATTTGTATTTATTTATTTATAACATTTGCTGTACAATAAGAACTACATTCTTTAAAAATGCACAGTTAACATGGGGATATACATTCGAACATAAGTTTTTAAAAAAGAAAAGAAAAAACAAAATATATGAACTATAAAACTATAAGTAAAAACAAATAAATAAAATTATATCTTAACATCATTATTATTATAAATTTAAGTTAAGCTAAATTACGATGAAATAAAAAAAATAAAAACAAAACCATCAATGAAGAGTAAAAACTAAAGAAAAAAAATTCCTGTGCCTGAAGTTGATTGAAGAGTCGAATGGCGTGAATTAAAAATTGCCTACGTGAAATCGTGCAAGTGTAAGGATTAGGTCTGATACCAGAAGAACGAAGAGACTGGGAGAAGTATATTTTACTATAGGGACGGCCAAATAACTTCTTTTCTTTGAAACAGGGCGCAAAACATCGAGTGTCGCCGTCCTGTTGAAACCAAATGTTGCCAATATCCTTCTCTTCAATTTTTATGAACAAAAATTCATTCAACATGGCCCGATAACGATCGCCATTGACTGTAACGGCCACTCCTTGCTCATTTAAAAAATAAAATAAAAATGGCCCAATTATGCCGCAATATTTCCCAGCGTTGTTCAAGCGTATACACAACCATATTCGTTCAGCGGAAGGATAAAACGGACTTTTTTGATAATTTTTGCTTTAGTTGGTGACCATAAGAAAAAATAAATAGTTAAAAAAAAATTGTTGGCCAAAGATTTTATTTTATTGAGTAATTTAAAATATTTTGAAATAATCACAGTTAATCAAAACTGTATTTTTTTTTATAAATGACTTAATAAATCTAAGATTTTTTTGCATGTTTCACTTCTGGTTGGTCCCTTTTAATTGTCCAGCAGTAATCCGCTAACATATTTGGGATCCATTTGCCCTGGTACCGCTTTTCCATATTCAAAATGTCCTGATGGAACCTCTCACCGTGCTCGTCGCTGACAGCCCCTAAATTGTCAGGAAAAAAAATCCAGGTGCGAGTCTAAAAAGTGGATCTTAAGTGACATGTTGCAACCCAAAGCTTTTGTATCTCGATTTTTCTTTCAGATACAAAAATCCACTTCCATCGCGATCCATTGCCTTAACAAAAAATTTTATTAATCCTAATTTGATATGCAATGGTGGTAGAAGCACATTATTTGGCTGAACAAGGGGTAAATACTTTACGTTTTTTTGATCAGGAACTAACGATGCACGCGTTGGCCATGTTTTTTTTTATATAGTGATTAGTTCTGTCTCGGCTATCCCATTCACATAAAAAGCAGCAAAACTTTGTGTAACCCAACTGAAGTCCAAGTAATAGTGCAACAACTTTAAGATCACCGCAGATTTTGAAGGAATATGTACCGTAATTTATTTTTTCAAGTAATAGTTTCATATTGTCATAGGTTTCTTTCATATTTGCAGCATGGGCTAGAGGTACAGAAGGAAGCATATTTCCATTATGCAATAACACTGCCTTTAAACTTGTTTTCGAAGAATCAATGAATAAACGCCACTGAGAGCGATCAAAATCGATGTCTAACATTTTCATAATCTCATTTATGTTATTGCAAAATACCAAATCTCCATCCTGAGAAAAATATGTTCTGAAGTGCTGATCACGGTTTCGAAAGTAGCTAACTTTTGTGTTACTGTGTAGCAAATTCCATTCTTTTAGACGAGATCCTAATAGTTCTGATTGTTTTTTGGACAAATTTAGATCCCGAACTAAATCATTTAAGTCTCCTTGAGTTATGAAATGTGGCTCGTTTGCAATTCCTTACTGTGTAGCAAATTCCATTCTTTTAGACGAGATCCTAATAGTTCTGATTGTTTTTTGGACAAATTTAGATCCCGAACTAAATCATTTAAGTCTCCTTGAGTTATGAAATGTGACTCGTTTTCAATTCCTTCAAACTGAAAGTCATCGTCCTCGTCAACACATTTACCTGAAGTGGACGGTTGTGAATGGTCATTCTCAGCAGACGTAGTTGCAACTGGTAATAACGGGTGATCCAAGTAGAGATACTTTTTTCAATAGCCTTTTTTGACAGATCACGTGTGAGTCGTGTCATGCTGTCATGTTATTTTTGTTTAGTATTGCTTGGCATTTCATAATGGAAAGACTTACGCGTGAACAACGTTTACAAATTGTTCAACTAGCATTCATTATTGGATAATATTCGACCGAATAGACCACGTCCAGCACGCTGTGAAGAAAATATAGCGGCCGTAGCTGAGAGTGTACACGAAGACCGTAGAGAGTCGATTCGGCGCCGTTCGCAGCAACTCGGACTGACGTATGGAACGACTTGGCGCATTTTACGTCAAGATCTTAAATTGAAAGCGTACAAAATACAGCTTGTGCAACAACTGAAGCCGCTCGACCTTCCCAAGCGACATCGCTTCGCTCTATGGGCTCTTGAAAAGTTCCAAGAAGATCCGACGTTTTCGAGGCAAATTTTGTTTAGCGATGAGGCCCATTTCTGGCTCAATGGGTATGTAAACAAACAAAATTGCCGCATTTGGGACGAAGAGCAACCTGAAGAGATTGAAGAACTGCCACTTCATCCAGAAAAAACAACGGTTTGGTGTGGTTTGTGGGCCGGTGGAATCATCGGTCCATATTTCTTTAAAAATTATGCCGGTGCGAACGTAACCGTCAATGGCGACCGTTATCGTGCCATGATAACCGACTATTTGATGCCTGAAATTGAAGCTCGTGATCTCGGCGACTTCCCACACATCGCATCAATCAATGGATTTATTTTATTCGGTGAGCACATAATTTCACGTTTTGGGCCGGTCGATTGGCCACCAAGATCGTGTGATATCACACCGTTAGACTTTTTCCTGTGGGGATATGTAAAGTCAAAAGCTTATGCCGACAAACCCGCTTCGATTCAGGCCTTGGAGGAAAACATCACGCGTGTCATTCGCCAGTTACCAGTCGAAATGCTCGAACGAGTGATCATAAATTGGACTCAACGGATGGACCATCTGCGACGTAGCAACGGCCAACATTTGATAGACATAATCTTCAAAAAATAAATGCCAAAGAATGTTCTTTCAAATGATAATAAACATTCTCCATTAAATTTGAATTTTCTGTGTTTTTTTCTTTAAAAAAGTAGGGAACCTCGAAATGGATCACCCTTTATATGTTATTGGAGAAGACCAAGGTAAAAACACAAAAGTGGGGAACTGATATTGTCACTCATCTTGCAAGGACCATTCTAGAAAACAAGAATTACAAAATTTGTTTGCACACTAAATTTGATAATACATTTGGCAGGGACTATAAAGGCTTACCGAAAAGCGAACGGGTCAGGGCCATGCTCAATTGGATAAATGGAGCCATGTGGTTCCAAGAGGATGAAGCAGCGGCGCATACTACGTGAGCCGTAGCGATACATTCTAAAAGATGCATTTCCGGTTCGTCTAACCTCTCGTATTGGTTTTTTGCACTGGCTGGCAAGATGCACGTCTTCTTGTTGTCGATTTTTGCTAAGTAACGAGTCTAATAAGCCTCAGACACCAGTTGAGATACCCACACAAAGGAAATAGCCGTCCAGAATGCGAGGACCTTTAGCCGAAAGAGTGTCGTAGCAGGAGTAATTGAAATTGACACTTGGCCACTTAGACGATATTACTTTCTCGACTTCAACCAACGTTTTTCATTCTTAAAAAAAAACTTGCAGCCAAAGAACATCAGGTGACACGCCACCTTGTACTATCCACCTTCCATCCAAATTACAAGCAATCAAATCCTTCAATTCTCAGAATTCAATATATTACGCTCATGTTCATGTGCAGCAATACAAAAGCCATACCACCGTGTTTATCCGTAGATACATTCAATAGCTACATATCTAAATAAAATTGTTCCTATTGAATCAGGACTGTACAAGAGTGTACACAAAAAAAATACACATACGGATTTACATGTATGACGCGAGTAGCAAAGATATCACATACATATGTACATATATTGCTTTCGGCAAAATTCGTAATAAATATCAAAATTCGGTATTCGGCTTTGCTTGCATGACGCTTGAGGTATTTACACCAAATAATCGATTTCAAATTCATCCAGCGTAAATTATTGGAAATTCACGGGGGAAACAATTTAATTTATCAGATTTCAGATTTCAGAAAGCAGCATTTATTTGCACAGGCATGAATTTATTGGATTATCAGCTTTGGAATGTCAATACAGTTTAATAGAGTAACATAATGAAAGGCCACCCGCGTCGCGCCGCGTTGTTCGTCGGTGAGATTCAGATTGCCTTCAGCTTTGAACTCACTCTCGAATTATATTATTCTCTACGGAAAAATATGCACACACACGTAAATACATTATTTGCGTAATGAAAGACTTTAATTGAGATACCATCTGTAAATGCCTCAAAATGAATATAATGTTTGTACACTTGGGCCGTGTGTTCACGCGAAAAAATTTTGCTATGAGAAAATCGCATTTAATGCAACGTTTCCACGCAGCAGTAAAACAACGAGATTAAAGTCTTCCTCAAGTCGAGAAAAATAATGAAAACATCTGAAAGGTAATTTTCAGGCGATTTTGACATATGCTTCTCCTGTTTTTTTTATAATGTACGCGCACTAAAGGGATTTTGGATACCCTTTTTTTTAAAGAGTGCGGGCATTAGGGAAGTAAAAGATAAGAAAAAAAGGAGATACCGATGCACGTTGGTTTTAAATGTTTGTAAATTGTAATGTGAGGGAAAAACAGAGCGGGGTAGAGCATTCCACATTCGTACTGTACGGTTAAGAAACGAATCCTTGTATTTTACTGCTGCACGTCCGAATACAGGCGAGTATTGCGGTTGAATAGCTGTAGAGGTGGAATGCAACTGGCTATTTCATTTGAGCACTTGTTGTGGAAATACCGATAAAACAATGACAAGCAGGAGACATTACGACGATGACTAAGAGAGTCAAGTGATTTCGGAATGTTTCGATAGCCAATAAGTTTTACCGCACGTTTTTGAATTCTGTTAAGTAGCTCCAAATATGTAATTGGAGCACCGGACCAGATATGAGCGTTATACTCAAGTTCAAGAAGATGGGGGCGTTGCCCAGGAAATGAATATGTAAAGCTGAGGGTACTGTCATCAGCGAAGTAATGGATTGGATTAGAAGTGACAGACAGGAGGTCATTGATAAAAATGAGGAAGAGAGTCGGAGACAAAACGTAGCCTTGAGGGACACCAGCATTTATTTGGTGAGTTGGCTTTATCCGAAGAGCTGACAGCTGGGGTGTCATTGCAAATGAGTGTCGGGATAGATGAAGAGGCCGAATTTTTAATATTCTTCACAAACGACCAAAAGTTTTTACTACCGGAGGGACTTTGTAGTATTTTCTGCCTCAACTTTTGGTCGTAGGAGAATTTGACACGATTAATATGGGCATTGCAGTCATTTCTGGATCTTTTGAACTTTTTTCATTGTCGAGGAAGCACAACGACCAGTTAAAGCCCCTAAAGAAACCGTTTAATGCTTCCCAATTGGATTTCTCGTATTGAGTGGTTGGAGTACGAGAAATTCGCCGATATGATACAATGGTCTGGCGAACCTAGAAGCGATAATACATTTAGAGTGTATTTATCAGGGTGAGAGGTAAGAAACAAGTCCAGAGTCCGGTATCCGTGTTAACAACAACAATCATTAACAATCTGGGTTAAATTATTAACCTCAGCAAAGATCTCAACATACCTTCCTTCGGGTGTTGTCTGTCCAGAATGTCGAAGCCAACTTGAATTGTGTATATTGAAATCGCCCGCAATGACGACAAATTCCCAAACATAACAAAAAACAAACACAAAGAACTCAAGCTAGGCCGTACCGTGTAGATCCTGACGTCAGCTTTCCAAAACAAATCACTGCAGGTGTCCTGCCCGTACAATGAATTGCTTTGGTCTACCAACAAAGTCTACACAGAGCGACCCGCTATTGGCCAAATGATACCCTACCCAACAATAGCAAGTGCGCGCAAAAACATGCAATACTTGCTATAGCCAAGCAGGCATTTGGGGGAATTGTGCCATGTCGCACATTAAAAAATTACAACTTTGCCAAAACAAGCTTTTAAAGTTATTATTGAAGCGTCCTTGGGACTTCTCTACAGCCAGACTGCACGAAAAATCAAATGTTGAAAAAATCTTCGTCAAAATTAAAAAAACCATAACCAAAATTGAATATCAATTGCCAAATGTCAGACAACCCACTAGTTAATACTTTATGCTTTTTGGAGCCATTTGGACATACATTTGTGACGCCAAACTTCTTTTAGTTCCTACTAGCGAAAGTTTCGTTTTCAAAAAATGTATTCCTTGCTTGTCTGAAGTTAATTATTTATCGCAAGTAATGTGTTTCAAAAACGAAGAAAGCCTTCACATCAAAGAACCCGTCTTGAAAAAATTGCGACACGACCAGCTTAGTTGATACTGCCATGTTCAAAGGAGGGACTCTACGAACCCGTTAAAAAGGCACTGTCAACCAACGTTCTAATGCAAGCCCGAAGAAGTTGGCCTAAAGCTTCCACAAAGATGCAACAACACCAGCATTTGATTTTATATTGGAAATACTTTATGAAGTCAAGCCGGCGAACCCCACAGGCGGACCGGTAGGAATGCATAGAAGTGGTCGGGTTGTTATTCCAATAATTCTGATCGTAACCTGATGTGACCGAACCAATGTAGTCGACGAGTCTTAGCTTTTTGGACAACATCCACATCTTAGTACAGCTCGTAGAGTTCGCGCTTGAATCTTCTCCTCGATTCGCCCTTCTCGCACACAGGAAGGGAGCCCTCCTATCCGTCGACGGATTTCTCGAAGAATCCCAGTTAATTACTTTCCTGCTTATCGTATAGCACTCGGCGCCGTATAGCAAAACTGGCAGGAAAAGGGTTCTGTAGATGGCATGCACTTTGTCCTTCGAGTTAGGAGTTTTGAACCCATTTGTTTCGCCAAACCGAAGTAGCAGCGGTTTCCTAGAGTAATTCTTCGACGGATCTCCACTAAGATGTCATTTGTGGAGTTGATGTTTACCCCGAGGTAGATGAACTCCTTAACTACCTCGAAGTTGCTGCTATCAACAGTGACATTTTGTCCTAGTCGGTGGACAGATGATTGTTTGTTTGTTGATAGCATATATTTAGTTTTGTCCTCATTCACTTCAAGGCCAACTAGTTTCGCCTGTTCTTCAAAAGCCGTGAAATATTCTATCACGACGCGCTGGGATCGACCGATTATGTCTATATCGTCCGCATACCCCAGCAGTTGGACTGATCTGTTAAAGATAGTCCCTTCCGTGTTGACACCTGCCCTGCGCACTATCTGCTCAAGAACAAGATTGAAGAAATCACACGACAGCGCATTTCCTTGCCGAAATCCAGTGCATTGCGTGTTATCTAGTGTCACGCGACACATCTGGATCAGTTTTGACGGGATCCCGAATTCGGTCATCGCCAGGTAGAGTTCCTGACGATAAATGCTGTCATATGCGGCTTTAAAGTCGGTGAAGAGGCGAAGCCTGGTCTCGACTTGAAGTTCGTTGGTCTTTTCCAGGATTTGATTTAGTGTGAAGATTTGGTCAATCTGCCTGGCCGGAAGCCACACTGGTACGTACCGATTAGTGTGTTGTGTTGCAGAAGAGTTTGAGACGTTGGATAGGATCTTATATGCAACATTTACCAGGAATATGCCTCGATAGTTCTTGCACTTTTACCCTTAGGCTTTTCTAATTTTTAATGCTTAAAAAGGTATATAGGATATATGTGTACCAATAATTGGACTGAGGAATGCCAAACAATGGAATGAAGCACCAATTTTAGTTGTTTTATTTTTAAAAAAGAATTTTTATGTTTTGTTTGATTTCATTTAGTTGTTATAGGGAAGTAAAGCCGCTACTTTGTTTAACCCATTTCCGGCGTCTATCAGTTCCAGTTGTGTTAGAAACATGAAATTCAACACACTGTCTATATTTGACCTAATAAGAGGAAATGTAAAAATAATGGCCTAGGCTTTGTGGATTCCTACCCACAGAAGCTTTTAACCAATACACCACTCTTTTATTAATTGTTTTGTTTTCTCAGAACTGGAATATGTACACTGGTTTCTAAAAATTGTTACTTTATAAACATAGGCACACAATATCTTTTTCTTACTTCTAATTTGAAAAATTATAATTGTTAGGAAATACTTCAATAGACCAAAAATGATACCTCAAAATTTTCAAAATGTCGTTTTTTGAAAATGCTAAACAAAAACATGAAAATACAATTTCAGACAAAATCCAAACACAAGTCGATTAGATAATTGTATTGCCCCTTTAAATCACTATTTAGTTCTGTTTTTTTAAATTCTAACTTCTAACGTTGCGTTTTCGAAAATGGGTTAAGCTGGCAATCATTGGGTAGTTTACCCTATAAAGTTTTAAAACAACAAACAAAATGTTTATTGTAATCGATAAATAGGCCTTTGCCATTTACGTTTTAAAGACAACTTTAATTCGGAAGGTCCAAATTTTGCGTCACTTTTTCGAGCATTTCGGCCTGTATTCCACGATTGTAATCCATTTGACATTACCCCGCAAGAAATAGTCAAGACGCGTTAAATCACATAATCTTGGCGGCCAACTCACAGGGCCATTTCAAGAAATAAGCTGCTCATCAAATTCATATTTTAACATTTCCATTGTTTCACGAGCTGTGTGGCATGTGGCATTGTCTTGATGAAACCATATGTCAACCAAGTTCAACTCAGCCTGACAACTCAACTGGGGAAAAAAACAGTCGCGTGTCATGGGTCGTTAACGTTCGCCAGTAAAGTTTCTTCCACGGTCGTCTTTGAAGAAAAATGGACCGATGATGCCACCAGCTCACAACGTTTCGTTTTTCGGAATGCATCGGTAATTCTTGTACGGCATGTGGCTGTTCATCACCCCAGATGCGAGAGTTTTCTGAACACAATTTTTCGAAAAAATAGCGGGTAACACAATTGCTGAGAATGACGACGAATTGACATTTCACGATCCTCATTAACATTGGACTCTACGACTGCAATATTCTTTTCGGTACGCACTGTACGCATGCGAGTCGATAGTTTAATGTCCAAGAAAGTAAATTTGGTACGAAATTTGGTGATAACAGCACGAATTGTTGATTCAATTGTCGATTATGACGACCATAATATGATCGTAACAAACGGTGCACATTTTTTACGGACCACGAATTTTGATAATAAATTTCAATAATTTGCAACCGTTGCGCGTTTGTAAGTCTTTCCATCATTAAATGGCAGAGTATACTAAAAACTTTTCACTTTGACAGATGACGTTTGGACGCCATTGCTAACCAGTGCTGCCAATCTGAAAAACATAACTCTTAAAAAATCACCCTTTAGTTTAAGTTTAACATTATGAACTGAGTGGCGAACCGAAAGTAGCTTCCAACCGCTTTCGAAGAAAACAATGCAAGACTGGGGCTTTCCTTTAAGTTAAAAGAAAATTACGGAAAAAACTGCTTTCATCCTCATTGGGCTTCATTCTCAGATTGTGTTTTTCAATTTTAATAAAATTGCAACCTTCGTCATTACTAGAGAATCCAAAACCAACCAACAATAATTAAATACATTTCTGTATGGAGGGATGTAGTACCATCAAAATCATCAAAACAAACATTAAATGTTTTTGTTAATTAATGTCACTATCAGAGAATTTCCTTCTCTACTGCCTAAACCATAAAGTTTTGCTTCTGAATGATTAAATATTTTATGCATGACAGTTATTTGATCTACCCATATAATTATGAGCTCATTAGAAGCCAGAAAAATAAGGAAATTTACGACAGGACTCTTCAGAAGAGGGAGAATATTTTTTTATTTTTTGGATTATGCCTTTGGTCATCATAATAAATTCTATACTCAAGGGAATTGAATTTGGAACGACCAAAGCAAGTTGTTATAAGTTTTTGTTTGCTGTGATTAATAACATTTGGATGTTGCACGTGTAATAAAACAGACATAATATTATTGGTGTTGGAAAAGTTTGCTCGATTTATTTCGTTGGCAGTTTCTAACTTCAGGACGATAGAACTGTTTTCTGGTTTCACTTTGAAAAAGCGCCTACCTGTGCGGGTTCACCGCATACATTTTAGCTAACTTTTGCAATCAATTTTGAAATATATATATAAAGGGTGTTTTTTTTTTAGAGGTATAGAACTTCGAATTGAAACAAAAGAAACACAAGAAAATCATTTTAATATCCATCAATTTGGCTTTATTGGAAGAAAAATTTTATGCCATTTATGTTTAAATATGATTTCGGGTCGGGCATGGTTAGAATAAAGACAAGTCTAGAAGTCGAATTTTCAACCATTTTTTCAAGCATTTGGGGCTGCATGTCGACGAAAATGATACCAGATCCCCTAACGTTTCTGATTTGCTGGCGTAGGCGAGCGACTTCACATATCCCCAAAGAAAATAATCCAGTGGTGTCAAATCACATGAATTTGGTGGCCAATTGACAGGTCCATTCCGCGAAATTATGCGCTTGTCGAATGTTTCCTTCAATAAATCGATTGTGACGTGCGCTGTGTGGCATGTAGCGCCGTCTTGTTGGAACCACATCTCATCCACATTCATGCCATCCGATTTGGGAAGAAAATAGTCGGTTATCATGGCTCTATACCGGCCTCCATTAACGGTAACTGACTCTTCAGCATCATTTCGGAAGAAGTATGGCCCAATGACTCCACAGAGAGCACACATAGAGCACACCAAACAGTCAGTTTTTGTGGATGTAAGGGCGTTTCAAGGGTCTCATGTGGATTCTCTTTACTCCAAATGCGGCAATTTTTCTTGTTGACGTAGCAATTCAACCCAAAATGAGCCTCATCACTGAACAAAATTTTGCGATGAAAATCAGCATCGATATCAATCGGCATCGATATTTTCGGCCCATACACCAAAATCACGACGAATTACATGGTCTCGCGGCTTTAATTCTTGCACGTAAGGTCGTTTATAAAGTTGATGGTCAAAGCTCCAATTGCTGTGCACGGTGGCGACTCGATTCATTCGGGTCCTCTCCAACATTTTGCTTCACATCGGCAATTGTTTCTTCGGTGCGCACTGTTCGACGTCTCTGCGGATGCGTATTATCACATAGAGTAAACGACGATCCATGGTTAACCGAATTAATTGCTCTGATGGACGATTATATCGACCATAAAATGAACGGAGCTTGCGGTAATCTTCGCGAACTGAACCATTATTTTCGAAATAAATTTGCACGATTTGCAAGCGTTGTTCATCTGTCAACCGGTTCATGACGAAATGACATTAGAGTTGCCAGATTTGACCACAAAATGTCAGTTTAATCTCTATTCGAAAAACCAACCTCTGAAAAAAAAACACCCTTTATATTGAGCTTATTAAATCTCCTCTGTCGTGAATAATCTTTGTTTTTTGTTTTTAATTAAAAATTCCTCATATTAAATAAAACTTTTTTCACTTCAACAGATTCTTGCCGTTCATATACGAGAAAACCACACGAAATAATTATTAACCGCATCTATTTTCATTAAGCTCCAAGTTTGGTATTATCCTTTCCGGTCTTTTATTTTGTCTTCTTGTGTAAAAATCAAATGAAAGGATATGCGAAATTAATTTCAACTCATACCTCAACTCATATTATCCTGTTGTAATCCTTAACCGGAAAATAACTTCCGCCGCGGATATTCGCCCTTTGGAAAGGATTATCATAATGTTAATGTAAATGTGTTTGTGCATCTTTCAAAGAGTTTGTCACCTGCTTAGCGGGGCTTACTTATTTTAACAAGTATATTGTGCTTTTGTTGCACACCCACCGGCATACCGGGATACAATATTTATGCGGCGGAATAATTTATGACCTGATTTTTTTGAGAAAATCTTAAACGACACTATGAGTGTGTGTGTGATTGTGCGAGATTTGAGTATTCGGCACGTGGGCTTATGAATACGTCATAAACCTAGCGAAATATGTCACGAACATAATATGTGCTTTATATTGGTGCTGGTTGAAGTTAATGTATTTTCGAAATTAAGGATTACGATAAGGATTTTTGAATCAGAGTCGCTGAGAATTTTAATCTTAATACTGTAAATAAAAATTCGCATATGAATGCATCGCTCGTGCTGAGCAAACAAACGCTAAAGAGTTAAGAAGACATGTCAAAAGTTTCAAGTGGAGTTTTCAGAGAGCATGACTTTGAAAGATAAACAGATGGTCCTTTGAAATTAATGATATTATTATTTCGATGGAGTTTTTTTTAGAGGATATAACACGAGAAATCTTCAACCCCAAAACATTCCAAAGGGGTTAAGGGTTTATTTTAAACTCTCTGCAGTGAGGGGTATGCATTGTGTGCGTTACTATATAAAGGAACATGGGTTGCCGGAAAAAAAAGACGGAAATAGTTCCCTTGTCAAAAATCTGTAAATTTTCAGTGTCTGGAATTATGACTGAAAAAATAACTCACATATTGACAAAGAATTAAGGCAGCGTCCACAACAACCAACTTGTGGCTAACATCAGAAGACCAATAAAAATAAACAACCTCCATACTTCTAAAGGGTTCGCCATCTAAGGTTTTTTTTCAACTAGTGCTTATTTCGCGAATGGTAACACTTACCTCATGTCTGATTTGACAGATAATATACCGCTATACCGCTGAACGAATATGGTTGTGTATACGCTTGAACAACGCTGGGAAATATTGCGGCATAATTGGGCCATTTTTCATTTTTTTGTTTTAAATGAGCAAGGAGTGGCCGTTACAGTCAATGGCGATCGTTATCGGGCCATGTTGAACGAATTTTTGTTCACAAAAATTGAAAAGGAGAATATTGGCAACATTTGGTTTCAACAGGACGGCGCTACGTACCACACAGCCGAAGCTACATTCGATGTTTTGCGTCCTGTTTCCAAAAAAAAGTTATTTGGCGAACCCTATATATATTGATGTAAGATTTTGACTGATGCCCTCAAACAGGAGACATTCAGCAAGCCATTTTACACCTACTCTAAGGGCACCTATTCTCTTTTACATAGAGCATAGGTGCCCTTTGAGTAGCAAAGAGTGATTCCAATCGACCTCCTAGAGAAAAAAAGAACCACTTTCCAAACGGGTATCAACGACCTATGCCAAAGAGCCAAAGCTTGAAGCAGGTGAACTTTTTGGTTGGAGCGAAGACATGGGAAGTAAACTTCTTACCGGCCATGGATGTTTTACCACTTTCATAAGATGGGAAGAATGTCAATCCAAGCCCGGACTATGTGAGTCGGACTCCATGCGACTCTATGACTTCAGATAATCTTTGTATATAAAAGATATCTGCAAACGACACGATGTCTGACAGGTGAAATTAGGAAATAATCGACCATGAAGTAATACAAAGATACAATTCCGTGGTTGTTTCGAAACATGAAGTCGGATGTGGTTGAGGGGTAAGATATAAACATACCAGGGTACTTTGAAGGTGCATTATGCATTTGCTTCTCAAATAAAAACGAAGAAACCCCCTGCCAACACCTACGATAGCATCAGTCAAGATCAAACTTCATAAACAATTTCTTTACGACTATAAGACAGATATATATAGATTAAATTATCTGAACTCACATGCAACCGAAGCAACAAAGTCCTATAGTAATCAAAATACCGAGGAGATCGCAAAGAAGAACACCCGCGCTTTCATCGTATTATGCAAGAGTCTAGTGGAAAAGCCACGAAGATGACCTCCAAGTGTAGCGTGTTGGATGTCACATTTCAAATGTGAGAACGATAGGCTGAAGACGTTTTCAAAACGAAACTTAGTACAGAAATTTAAAGCGAAGAATCCACGAGCAGTCAATACGCTAAAGGCTATAAAGATTGATCGAGAACTGGAAAACTAGGAAAAGACTAAGAAGAAATAGACAGGAGCACCACCTTTTTAAAGACCAATTCATTTTCAGATTCATAGAAAAAAACCTTCTCGAGAATGATATTTAAAGTTAAAGCCAAATTTTCCAATTTTATTCCCAGAAAAACTATCTATATGCGGGAGACCACCTCTTAAAGAGTGAACAAAGTATATTAGTAGAAAATATAATACACTACAAGATTGCAGTGCACTACACCCTACCAATTATTATTCTAATTGCACGTTCCTATAAATACATAACTTCGGACTCCGCATCGGATTGGTCCCTTTAACGCGCTCTTGATACGAAGTGGTAGGATTAGAGAAAGTTAGATACCGGCACACGTCGGTTTTAAATGTCTGTAAACTATAATGTGAAGGAACAACTCCACGTTTAAAGATGAAGGACGTAAATTCGGAAGAGTCGGAGACAAAACGAAGCCTTGAAGGACACCAGCATTTAGTTGGTGACTTGCAGACTTGAAACCGTCCAAAACAACTTGTATTGAACGGTCCGAAAAGTAATTTCTAATACATTGAAGAAATATATCGACAAAATGCATGCATTTTCAACAAAAGAGCCTGATGCCAAACTCTGTCAAATGTCTTTAAATTGGTTCCACTTTTTGTTTAGATATGTCATCAAATCACCAGTGGATCTATTGCTCCGAAAACCGTACTGCCGGTCATTAAGAAGTTTTCGGGATTCCTCGGAAAGAAGCGACCTGAGTGCAATTGGTCAGTAGGAGGAGGGACAGGAGGATTCACCTTTTTTGCGACGGGCTGGACAAATGCTGTTTTCCATCTTCTCGGAAAAATTCCCTCTTCAGAACGAGATGTTGGCGAACTACATATGTCAACTACGTCTTTATCATCTATTTGACATCCTCACACAGAGGACCAAAAAACATGTTCTATTTATAGTTATTTTGTATCGCATTTATTCTTAAAAAAAAAAACTGACTAATTGAGTTAAACACCTAGGTGCGATAATTGTATTCTCTATTAATTCAACGATAATGGGGAAATTTACTTACTGGCGGTCATACCACGAACACCAACAATGGACACAAATATGAGTGTCGCAATAACAATAGAGATGACTGCCACCACTAAACCGCAAATGCTTTGTCCATGATATATGTATGAATCTAGTTCCGGTGGATATGAAAAAGTAAAAGTTTTGTAGTAATTGAAAATATCCAGAAATATAAGCATCAAGTTGTAGTTAAGAGATGGCGCGGCGGTCGGTACTTATTTGTAGTTCTTAATTTAAATACTGTGGGTGCAGTGGTTTAGTGGTTAAGTGCGTCGGACCACTAAGCGAGGGCGCGCTAGTCGCTCCAAATACCACCCCATTATATCTTACAGTGTTCGCAAAAAGCAAAGGTCCTAGAGAATGTCGTTTTAAGTAACTTTGACTGAATTGCAAATTTAACAAAAAAATTGTGTGGTAAACACTTCTCTGCTCTTCAATCCTTGAAAATTACTCTTATATTGAAACTACCCAAATTATAAACTTGTTCCTGGTAAAACATATTAAATTGAAACAGCTGTAGACGTAATCCCGATTATCTAATGCCCCTAAGCATTTAGTATAGAGTCACTCTAGCAACTTTTAAGAATTGTATACATTTTTATGTCGCAGTTATAGACGCATCTTATGTTTCCATTCGTCACATTTGAGAATGTCTTGAGTCCTCAACACGTTTTAACAGAGAGAAAATCCATCGGGGAGTGGAATGGCTACATTAAGCTTTTGCTGTTATCTTGAAAAGAGCAAGATTTTTGGATCGATTTGGATTTCGTTTGTTGGTGTTGGTTTGGCTTGCACTCGGCCGCAATAGTCTTGTATCCCTGAATGCAAATTAAATTGGCAGTAATCATGCTGTTAGCCAATGTAATGAATCTGAGTTAGATATAACTCTATTACTGTAGTTTCGTTTGGTAGGTTGGTCTTTAGGAATACAGATTTTTTAATATATTTTGATTTTTTTCGCCCTTCTTCTTTTATATATACGATTATGTTATGATCTTCGGCTTTTTTTTAATGCACCTAAACTGGTCCCTCTGTGGGGTTCACTCGTTCTACTATTACACATTTCGTCACGCCGTCAGGATCAACATAACATGTGTTATGGAGTTTTCAAAAAAGTTTTCAAGGTCGCGTAACCATTAAAACTAAATTTCTATAGTTAAGAACGATTTTAAAGCCGTATTCAGTAATTGCGTCTTAGGAATATTCCGCGATTAGGATTCACTTTCAGTAAGCATCCATAAGAGTAGGTGGCATAATGTAGTGTCATCATACCCTAGAAATGTTGGTGCCGCACCATGTTTTTCGATTCTTCTCTGATATTACATATTTGGTTGTAAAGTAACACTTCTTCGTCATCAATTAATTGTGTAATATATTTCACAAGTAAACTTTAATACTTATTTTCCACTAATTTATATTTCTTATTTATCTCCAGCCTATTAAAAAACGTCGCACTTTCTTAATTATGGTATGAAGATCAATAATGCCGTGCCGCTTTTCAAGCACTTTTACTCGCGCTACATTTAGCCTCGATCTATTATATTGAGTCTAGATGGCGCTCTTTTTTATGTATAACTTGGATCTATGCCACTTTTATTATGCTTTTTTATGTTTAGAAAATAATATGTTAAATATTATATAATAGCGAAGAATGGATCCTTTATTAGCAGGTATACACACAATCCATTAACTGCATAGTAAATGTAGGTAATTATATCAAAATCGACTTGGAACATAATTTTCCGCATTGATACTCTAATACAGATGGCGCTGTAAGCTTTAAGTGCTTATAATAAGAGGACACAAAGAATTGGTCATATATGACTTCCTTGCGAAACTCCAAAAGTAACAAACATAGTCTCTGATAGACAACCTCGTCGATTTTAAAGTGTTTAATACGGCTATTAAGATACGACGATTTCCAGTCTAACGGAGAGTAGTCGAAATACGAATACATTTTAATTTTTGGATCAGGACACTATAATTTACTCTGTCTAAAAGCCAAGCTCAATTTTTTTTAAAAATGTTTAGTAAAGAATCGCTATGTTTGTGATACAATTTCTTTGACAAAGTAGAACTTTAATTAATCACACTCAATCTTTTCAAAAATCTTGGAGATGCTACCAAGCATGGCTAGCCTAGGTAGAGATGAATAACTATCGATTGCGCTATCGATTATAATCGATAGTTTCTACTATCAAAAAAAAAACGAAACAATTTTTAGCCACTATTGACTATTTTCGATAGCCATTTCTAGATTTCTGAAATTTCTCACGAAGCAAGCATATAACAAGCCAACTGTCAAAATCGTTATAACTTAAAATGGATATTCACCGTTTAATTAGTCAGCAACCTATGTGTTTATGGATGTTTAAACAAAAATGAACTCGATATTTTAATGAAATAAAGTTGAGGAAGAAGTTGGAATCTCAATTTTCTCTATATATACGTAGGTTCTAGATATGTATCCGTTTTATGCTGTATGTACCAAATGTATGTACCGAGTTACATGTAACATCTTCAGTATCTTACTTGATTAGCATCCTTCATACAGAATGTCGGTACAATGTGAGTTTAATGTAAGGTATTTTTCGGCAGGCGACAAGTTCGGGGTATGTGCTTTTCCCCAGACTGGTGCCTATGAAAGCATAATCTCTGCTGCATGCTAAGCTGGATGTACGTACATGTACACATATATAGATACATAAATAGTTTCATATCCCTCTTTGCGAAACGAAACGTACATTGGTATGAAGATGATAAGTGAGTTTTTCGGAAGAGACGTACTGAAGTAGCTTTTCCATATACACGACCGGGTTTCTGAAAAATATTGACTCTAATCTCTCTCAATCAGAAAGGCGTATCTAATATGGTCCATTGAACTTTTTTTATTGTTACCTTTAAGAAGAAAAAAACTATCGAAATATATCGAATACAACTATCGCCAACGATAGCGATGGTACTGACTATCGATATTTCTTCACCTATAGTCCTAAGGAATATATTCAAAATAGTACATAAGGGTAATGGAAGAAATTTTGCACTTTCTTTAAGATATGGCGCATTTTTTTACATCTCGGCCCATTAAGGCACAAAGAAAATATGAGAGCCACTCACAAATCACCTACAGAAACACGAATTCAAGATAAATCGTTAAATTTAAATTTAAAACAAAATTTATGTAAGAAACAAGATAATGGAAGCAAACTCGACAAAACATACTTTACAACCCCTTAGAGGATAAATATCACAAAATGCAGTCCTAGGAACTTGTAGAAAAATATATAAAAATTATATAACAAAATTGTATTGTAAAACCATGTAAGCTTCGTCAAGGTTCCAGTATCTAATTACCTGAAGCTACTTGCTCCCCGGACAAAAGCGAAAATACTCTCTTGTGAAAAGTATAGATAATAACATCGAAAATACATTTATTCAACAATTGCTCGACCAAATTAAGGTCCACAAGTTCCAGCAGCACGCCATTAAACTATGAAATCCAATCAAACTTCTTCCATTGATAATTTACTTTCGGAATTTTCATTTACACTTTGGTAGGTAACCAACCCCGAAACTATGAGAAAAGTTTCACATTCAAAGAAAGGGTTTACTCAAATCGGACCCCAGACACTTTTATAACAAATGTAATACGAAATCTTTTCCAAAATTATATCAAACCCATTCCAGTGAATACACCAAATGGCTTTTCTTGTTACTAACGTTGTAAGTATATCAAAGCGTTGCCCCAAGCTAACAAATCTAAAATCAAAATATGATTAATCGCATCCGACCTCAACGCATCCTCACCCCATCGCCCATAATTTCTCAGCTCTTTTCCGTTGAGCAGATTATTGGATTATTTCATCACCAGTTCCTTAAAATTTGACCAGAACTACGGGAATGAGAAATGCTCTCGTTAATGGATAAAGAGTGAAACGATCCCTTTGGCAAACTGGGGTGTCTCTGTGGGACGGCCGGCCGGCGCGGCTCCATGCAAAAACTGTTTAAAGTTGAAAATATTTACCTCGTGATAATGAAGAAAATATTCACACGAAGTGAAGCCTTTTCCCTTACGTCGGGTGTACGAGGTCGTCCGTTCGGTCGTTCGGCCGTTTTAATCGCTTAACCCGCAGGATATAATTAATTTATTTTAAAAGAAAATATTTCGCCTTTTATAAAGTGTAGCTTTTAAATGGTGGTTGCTTGCCAGCAAGAATGGGAATACTCAAAGAAGTAGAAGTTAATAAGGCACTTTTGCCTTCTGAAGTATGAAGTAAGCCAGATCCTTTTTGCAGCCGCCGACGTAGAATGTAAATATTATTGAAGGAAAATATTCGACCAAATTAAAAAGAAAAGGATTGCATGTATATTTTTGTTTTCCCTGCAGATTTCGACTGAACAAAAATGTATCGACAGCACTCAACTTAATTTTAAATTTTATTCCCATTTACGAGTATAAAAAGTGGTCCGCAACATTCACTGTTAAATTTGAAAAATGGCTAGTAAAGAGCTATCATTGATCGCAGCTAGATATCTCCCGAACGGTGGCAAACGGTCAAACTGAAGCTTTTAAGTAGCTTTCTACCCTTCATCAGGGCAACCCCTGGACCGCCACCAAATACTCAACATACTGGTTGGCATCAAGGACACGTCAAGCTAATAGCTTGCGCAGACACAAGATTTGTCGATCTTTATTAGTCGGCTCTAAGTAGCCTAGGAGAGGTTTGGCCGGGAGCTAAGCTCGAGGTCGTAGCAAAGGAGAACATCCCTAGCAGACCTAGGACTCGCACCTGGATCCCCATTGAACCACCATCCGCGGATGAAGTCCTGCAATCCCTCATTACCCACCCATGACTGGAAGGTCGCTAAGCTGGAAGAGCAAAGGGGTGCCTATAGATCTGCTGTTATAGTAATCAACCAGGAATCCTTTGCTCCTTTGGCGCAGACCATCGGAGGGCCTAGATAAGACCGTGGTGGAAGTTGTTTTGCCTAATTGAAGCAATTGATGCTGCAGTTAGTACAAATAATAGAGAATACCTCCGAATCTTCTAGGCTAAGGAAAATCCTCTCTACAAATCCAACGATGCCCAGCTGTCTCAAAAAATCGGATGGCTCTTGGACTACGTCTAGATACCCACTTGCCAGGTAGCTCCCATGTTATAAGTAGTGCAAACCCAAACAGGGTAAGGACTCACATAACCAACATTTACGATCTAATTACCAGGGATAGGCTACTTTGCTTATTGCAAAGGCAGATCTGTAGAAACAACCCTACAGACGTTAGTACGTTCAATTGAATATTCCCTTCACCACAAGGAGTATACAATGGTAACCTTCCTCGATATAGAAGGCGCTTTTAACAACGTCAACGCATCCGCAATCTCAACTGCACTGTCGGATCTGAAAGTGGATGACACACTTGGCGAGTTCATTAATCAACTACTAACCAGTAGAATTATTAACTCAAAGCTGGGTGTGACCTCCGCCAGAAGATCTGTCAGCAGGGGAACCCCGCAAGGAGGAGTCCTATCCCCACTTCTTTGGAATCTTGTGGTGAACAAACTGCTTGTTATCCTGGAAGGAGAGGGCTGCAAAGTGATTGCCTATGCAGATGACGTTGCTATTGCCGTGTCGGGGAAGCACCTTAACACCTTAAAAGAACTCCTACAAAATGCTCTTAACAAGCTAATAAGATGGGCTGACAATTGTGGTCTAGGCGTCAACCCTCAAAATCCCACGAGTCGACCCCCCTTCAATCAGGGGTACCAGATTAGTCTTCTCTGACGAGGCCAAATACCAAGGTCTCATCCTGGATAGGAAGTTCAACTGGAAATCTAATATACAAGAAAGAGTCCGGAAAGCTACGGTGGCGCTCTTTTCTTGCAAAAAAAGCTACTCGAATTACTCACTGGCTATATATCTCGGTTGTAAGACCGATACTAACATATGGAACGATTGCCTGGTGGACTGCCTTAGAGAAAGCGATAAATCGTGATAAACTAGGCAAGGTCCAGAGATCAGCATGTTTATGCATAAGTGGTGTACTTCGCACCACTCCCTCAGCTACACTGGACATTCTGTTCCATTTAATACCCCTTGACATTTTTATCAGAGATAGATGGCTGCTACCACGGCCACTTGCCTCAAAGCAACTTCTCAATGGACCGATAGTGAAATCGGCCACTCTGCAATTCTGAACATACTCAGAATCCCTTCTAGGAATATAGACTACACCACACCCCAACTGCTGTTCGACAAAAACTTCCAGCTATCCATCCCCCCTAGATCCTTTTGAGAGGATGGTGCCTTGCCGGAGGAAGAATCAATCCATTTTTACACGGACGGTTCAAAAAGGGATTCTGAGTATGTTCAGAATTGCAGAGTGGCCGATTTCACTATCGGTCCATTGAGAAGTTGCTTTGAGGCAAGTGGCCGTGGTAGCAGCCGTCTATCTCTGATAAAAATGTCAAGGGGTATTAAATGGAACAGAATGTCCAGTGCAGCTGAGGGAGTGGTGCGAAGTTCACCACTTATGCATAAACATGCTGATCTCTGGACCTTGCCTAGTTTATCACGATTTATCGCTTTCTCTAAGGCAGTCCACCAGGCAATCGATCTATATGTTAGTATCGGTCTTACAACCGAGATATATAGCCAGTGAGTAATTCGAGTAGCTTTTTTTGCAAGAAAAGAGCGCCACCGTAGCTTTCCGGGGTGGGTGGAGGCGTCTTCTCAGACAGACTAAATCTTAGTCTCTCCTTCCGTCTTCCTAATCATTTAAGTGTTTTCCAGGCAGAAATTATGGCGATAAAGAAAGTCTTGTCCTGGCTAAAAAATAACGTGGTATCCGTAAAGGATATTCGAATCTTTTCGGACAGTCAGGCCGCCATCAAGTTATCTGGACTCCGTCTCTATTAACTCTTTAGTTGCCCTAGATTACCGATCATCTCTAAAGGAGATGGTTGAGCAGTTCAACATTCACCTTTGCTGGGTGCCGGGGCATAGAGACATTCCGGGTAATTGCAAGGCTGACGAACTCGCCAAACTTGGAACTACCCTCTCAATCTTGTCTAGGGGCTCCTTAGGCATACCAGTTTCCACATGCAAACTCTTGTTTAAACTGGATGCAATAGAAAAAACTAACCGCAGATGGACAAATGGTACTACTTGCCTGACAACGAAGCAGATTTGGCCTAGGTTGGATCTAAGACGCACAAGGAGCTTGATTACCCTTAATCAATCGCATATTAGTGCTACAATTGGTGTCATCACTGGGCGTTGTCTGATAAGCAGGCATGCAACAAGGCTAGGCGCCTATTCAAACGACTTCTGTAGGAGCTGTATAGATAAGGAGGAGGGGGAGACTACTCTACACCTTCTTTGCGCATCTTCATATGGAGGCCATCTTCTATAATAATCTTAATGATCTAAACTCAACCGACCCAAAATGTCTCTCACGCTTTATAAGCACCTCAAAATGGTTCAACGTGTAGGCAGGAACTTCAGATCCATGTGGTATCACAATGGACCTTATATAGGTCTAAGTGAGTCGGACTTCTATCCGACTGCCACTTCAACCTAACCTAACCTAGTAAAGAGCCTAGTTGTCAGATGAGTCGGTTCATGATCTGAAAAGGGGGCATTACTGTTCCATTGTGAAGCGACAACTGGAATCTTTGTACATCGAAATGAAAAGAGCTCATTCAGAAGGCGAAGAACGCCTCCTTTAGAATTAATTGATAAAAAAGAACGAAATCCGTATGTGTCACTAGAATAATTTTTTTGGGGCTGAATAGCACTGCGATGAAGAATAGATCTTTTGTGCTCCCTAAAAAGTAAGTAAGTAATTTGGTCTTGTGACAAGCCTAGGTCTTTGATAAACCTTACGATTGTTGAGGCCGATTATTAGGCAATATCCTGAGGTTCGGTGAGTCCTTTGTTGAAGCATTTAAGCCTCTTTTGTATGATTGCAAGGCATTAGTTTTCTGCTCGTTTGGTGTTCCCCTATGCTGAGTTCAAATTTGATATTACTGGTGGGTAGTCCACACAGCAGTGGCATAGTGGTTAAATGCGTTGGACCACTAAGCGAGAGGTCGCTGGTTCAAATCCCGTCCTGTACTACCTGAAAGTCTTTATTCGCTGCCCCACGTCTTGCGAACGTCTGACAAACATCCAAGAGTGAGAACTGTCATGAGAAGCTTCTTAAAAATTAATTGCCGTTCGGAATCGGCATTAAACTGTACGTCCCTTCCATTTGTGTCAAAAAATATATCTTCGCACACATTCAGAGCCTTTTCGTGCTAGCTCATCAGCCTCTTTATTACCAAGAATTCCTGGGACCTAGTGAAGAGTCACTCTGTTATGGGAGGTGAGTTGATTTAGAATAGTTAGACTGTTCCAACCAAGTAGAGAGTTGTATAGGGTTTTAGAGCTTAAAGCGCTGCTTGACTGTCTGAGAAGATGTAGATATCGGATCTTCTGAGATTACGTCTTAAGCATTCTCTTGCTCTCTTTAGAACCATCCGTAAACCAGATTGAGTGAGGACTGTTTAGCCTAGAGACTCCAGCTTCCCAAAACGTGCAGTCTGGTATGATGATGTGAAATTGTCAATGAAAGGAGCTTACTTAGCTCCTTGTATGCAAAAAAAGGCAGTACCGTTCTTCGAAATGCATCTTAACGTAGCTTTACTACAACTTACTTCAGGATCTCAAGCATCTCAGCTGCTTTCTCTCTAAACAGGTCAAAATCGAATGTTTAGATTCAAGGACAGATCCAGGTAGGGGTTTTAGGGGTTCAAACTCTCCTCCATATTTCTGGAAGGAAGGTAGACTCCGAATAGTTCATTTTGAAATATACCATTATTTGCAATAACTTTTCTTTTTTACCTACTAATAAGAACAAGAAGACTAAAAACGATAAGATTACTGAATACTTTGATTTGACTGGAGAGACCTAAGTTGTCCACTAGTTGTGGTTTGGGAAATCTGAAATTCTCCGCCGGTTTCGAAATCTTTGAAGAGGGAGGAGTTTAAGCTGAAGAGTGGAGTCACTGATGCAAACTTCTTGTTCTGTAGTAGAATCAGATAATATGACTGATGCAATCATCAGCCTGATCCCAACAATTTAACGGAATAAGACAAATAAGAGCGATAACCCTTTGAACGTCTACTGCTTTTGTTCAGGGACAGTCTTATGCGAATTACGCTTGCACGTCTATCGTAACTGTAAAGCCGCTGTAAGTTTAAGTACGAAAACAATTTGGAGATGGCCCATCAATATCCGCCAACAAGATGAATACCACTTTTTAATTCGACCCGTTGTCGATGGTGGTACTGTCGAACCTTTCTTCTTTTGCTCAGTCCATTGCTACATTAATTGTGCCACTACAAACGAATTTGTTTTATATATCAATAAATCGGAAAATATATGAATATATTGAGCAAAAACGTTTAAATTTCGCGAACCAGTACCCAGTCGTTGGCACTTAATTTGTTTCTCCACTACTACCTCCAGGTGGCAATAATTAAACCTTTAAAATTGATTTAGTGTGGTGTTTAGCACGACAGCAGCTAGTAGCTAGATTTAGTTCTACTGAGTAGTATCCCGAATTTCGTCGCACGTCCGCTAGAGATCACTCCATGAAAAACCACGTGCGAATTAATCAGCAGATTAACTCAAGAATATATTTGGGGGGTCATCGCAAAGATATGCGTGGAGCCATGTCCTAGAAAGTCCTTATTTCTTAAAAATGATGGACAGTGGGAGGGCCACAGTAAAGGGAACGATTTTCATCCTTCGTTTTCCTAAATTATTTTATTGAATTTCTGTTCAGCTTTCATCCCAGAGTTTTTGACAAAGAAAACATTTTTGACCATAAATCTAGGCATTTTGAAAAAGGGACGGTAGTTCAGTGGCTTGTGCAATTTCAACGTGTTAGATCCGCGTTTCCTGTGATCCTAGAAATTTATGGGAAGGCATAAGTTCGCGAAGCCTTTCGTTATTTTTGGTTAATGTTTGGCAGGACCAACCTCCGCTACAAGTTGCACAGAGAGTTTATTCTTTTTACATTAAGCTTGGTTCAGACTAGTCGCGATAGTGTACACGTACTTATTTCATTCAACCTACAGTAAGTTGCTTAAAGGGAGTTGCGGCAGTGCATCTCAGTTCGGACCGGGAACCGACGACTGGAAAATTTCTCATCTGTCAGCAATTTCATTTAGAGACTCTCTGCATTGTTTTACTAGTTTATTGCTGTTTGATTGTCTATAAAGGTCAAACGAGTTTAACCATCCTTCGGTGACGGGCTTATATTTTATATTTTGTTAAGAGACAAACACAAGAGTGTCCTTGCAAGTTGAAGGAGTAATGGGAATATGTAATTTCCGTCACCTTTTTCTATTATATCTGTGACCACTGGGCAAAACCACAAAACTTGGAACTACTAGATTTAACGAATTTGGGGCTTACTGCTTAAATGCGTTCGACTACTATGCGAGAGGTCTCAGGTTCATATCCGATCCTTTCCACAAGAAAGTCTTTATTTGCTGCCCCACCTCTTGCGAAAGTCAGCGAAAGAATTTTCATTCTAAATCGGCATTAAACTGAAGGTCGTCCCTTCCATTTGCGTCAAAAAATATACCACCGCACACAGAATGGTATGAGAATCTAAGACTTAGGTCCTGCCTATGCCGTTAAAGTCTTATATTTAATTAGAACGATTTTTGTCGGCGAACGAAAGCCTCTGCTTAAATGAAAATAATTCAATAAAATTCACATTTCCTCTCACCAAATGTAATGCACTTTTCTCCGCAAAAATATGTACACTCAGCCCCCGCAGTCTTAGCACACGGGATTTAGCTTAATATTAGATCCCAACTTGTATAAAAATACTTACAAAGCCTTAACAAACTAGGCAGGAAGAGTAAGGTATCTGTCTGTTGGATTCTAGGCCATGAGGTCATCAATGGAAACGAGATGGACTCTTTAGTGTGACAAGAGGCAGCAGAACATTTCATAGGACCTTAACCGTTCTGCAGAATAGAGGAACACACCCTACGTGAAGAATTTAGGAGATGGATGAAAGATAAAATAGCCAGAACCTTTAGAATCTCCAAAGTCTGAGGCAAGCCAAGAAACCCTTAGGAGATTACAATCTTTAGAGATTTAAGGCATGCATTTGAGCAAAAATAACCCACGAATCCTTACTTTTTTTATAATATACGCGCACTAAAGGGATTATGGATACCCTTATAATGAAGTAACACAGTGCGAGCATTAGGAAAGTGAAGGATTAGAAAAAAAGGAGATACCGATGCACGTTGGTTTTAAATGTTTGTAAATTGTAATGCAAAGGAAAAACAAAGCGTGGTAGAGGATTCCACATTCGTATTGTACGGTTAAGAAACGAATCCTTGTATTTCACTGTACGTCCGAATACAGGCTTAAGAGTAAGCTGATGTGCATTCTTCGCATGGCAAGTATTGCGGTTGAATTGCTGTAGGGGTGTAATGCAACTGGCTATTTCATTTGAGCACTTGTGGTGGAAGTAGCGACAAAACAAAGATAGGCAGGATACATTGCGACGATGACTAAGAGAGTCAAGTGATTTCGCGATGTCTCGATAGCCAATAAGTTTTACCGCACGTTTTTGGATCCTGTCAAGTAGCTCCAAATATGTTATTGGTGCACCGGACCAGATATGAGCGTTGTACTCAAGTTTGGGGCAAATAAACGCCTTATAAATTTTTGCCACATCAGAAGGGGTGAAATATTTCTTATATCGCTTAAGGAAGCCTAGACATTTCGCAGCGTTCTTGGCGACATCGAATATGTGGTCATTCCAACGAAGGTTGTCATTAACACACATACCGAGAATGGAAAGTCTTTCGGTTTCAGCGATGCAAGTGCCATTCATGGATAATGGCAGAGAATTACGGTTTCGCTTCAATGACAGCAGACTCTGTCCACTCTGTTGGTTTTACCCCATTTAAGTATGCTGTCAAGATCGGAATTCAATGAGCTTAACATACGTTGCCATTCCAGTTCAACGCCCGAAGATGAGGGGCGTTGCCCAGGAAACGAATATGTAAAGCTGAGGGTACTGTCATCAGCAAAGGAATGGATTGGATTTGAAGTGACAGACAGGAGGTCATTGATAAAAATGAGGAAGAGAGTCGGAGACAAAACGGAGCCTTGGGGAACACCAGCATTTATGTGGTAAGTTGCAGACTTGAAAACGCCCAAAACGACTTGAATTGAACGGTCCGAAAGGAAATTTCTAATCCATTGAATAAAGGTATCATCGATCCCAAATGCACGCATTTTCGACAAGAGAGCTTGATGCCAAACTCTGTCAAATGCCTTTGAAATATCAAGCGCAACGACCTTGCTTTCACCACCATGGTGAATAGATTGGTTCCACTTTTCGGTTAGATATGTCATCAAATCACTAGTGGACATATTGCTGTGAAAACCGTACTGCCGGTCATTAAGAAGTTTTCACTCAGTAAACTCAGGGAACACCGAAGGATAAAAAGTATTTCAGATGAATATTTCTGCAGATTCTGCAATGAAGCTTCTGAAAATCTAGATCACATACTGGAATCCTGCGGGGCACTGATCCAAAAAGGTTTTAACATTTGGGAAAACACCAACTTCAAGATAAGGACCTACCAACCATGGATCCACTTCTCATTCTTGGCAGACTTAAGTCACAACATAAACACTCAAACATAGTTCTTGATGAATTATGCCATTAGGGGGCTCTGGAAGAGGGAACAAACCTCTCCAAGGTTAAAGCAGGGGGCTAAATATTACACGAGGTCGCAGTGTACTACACCCTACATTATTATAATCATACTCGAAGCTTACTAGTAAAATAAATTTAAAAACTTTGGATAAGCAAACGTATTAGAATTTAACGGCTTAATTAAATGTGATTTCTGTTTATCTCTAATGCAATCATATACCGTTATCCTAACTCCATCCCATAACATTTAACATTTCAAAATGTCAGTTATTTGCATTTGAATAAAGTTTCGGAAGCGTCAACTTCTGATAACGGTGCCCGTGAGGATTCACATAACATTAGCTTTTCGTATAAAATACTTCTACAACTGCAGTTCTCGACTAAGTATATTAAACTTGTTTGCTTTGTTGAGACTACCTGCGATTTAATTCCAAACTTTTTGCTATTCTAATTAGAGGATACAATGACTTAAGCATTGCGAGAAGAAAATAATGATTTTAAAACCAGCACGTTTCCATGTAATGAAAACTTACAAAATACTTGGCTTCTTTCAAACCAAACCCTTAGCTTATCAGTTATCTGCTTTGTTCGCATCCATCAGCCGTAATTGGAACACACATGCTGACCCAGTTTTTCTCTCAACAATTTATTAGCCCTTTTTGGTGTGCGCCCATGACTACTACATTGTTACCTGTTACCGAGGTGACAAAGCCATCTACACCTGGCAGAACATTAATCTGCAACTGCAAAAAAAAAACTGCTCCTTTTTTGAATGTTGAACATGGAGGATAGACAACAACATAATATCCTTGCTGCTACTACTGCATGAAATGAAAATACCACCAGGCGGAAAGAAACTCATGTATCATCATGTCCCGCGATGGAATATCCATTATTGGTATTCATGATTCATGTATTGAAGCATGCACAATTCATCGGTGTTATTAAGTAAACAACTTTGAAGTTGTCGTCTGGCAGAAAGGTATTGTAGTTTATCTTTAGCTGGTGATGCGGTTTGATACTTTTATCACACGCGACAATTATTAAACCGTTCCTTAATGGTAGCTATCCGACTGCAAAATCGTTTTCAACGGGATCCAATTAAATTGAAGTATTTTCTCGATGCGGCTTAGTCGATATTCGGACCAAGAAAAATTCCGTAGAAATATTCCACATACGCCCGAGTAATTCAATAAGATAAGATGGGAACTGGAAGACGTCAGGGAAACATAAATACCTTAGGGGAAACCATAAATTAGGGCTTACTAAACCGAAACGAATTACACTGGGCTAGTGATGGGGAAACACGAGAACTTTATCTCTACAAATTGCCCTTAGAGATGGAAGAATGTATGTATGTGCTCGTATAACATCAACATCACAACATCATGATGAAGACTTTATTTACTTCTGGTACAAATATTTCTGGTTTCGCTCATTATCTGGCAGGCAGTGTCACAGAATTATGTTATAAGTATGAAGACATACCTTTGCAAGTAGGTTTGATGTACATAATAAAATTAATTGGTGATTTTGCAACTAGACAAGGAGGAAGTAGTGAAATAGGAAGAAAAACAAAATATAATTGATATGATATCAGAATAATGTTGATATTGCGTGCGTGAGGTCTTAAGGGGTCACATGGATTTATTCGGAGAAGAAAAGGTCTATTATACAAATAAAATATTTTACTCAAACTTTTTACATTTGAAAAAGTTTTTCTGAAATTTTCAAAGGAAAATATTCAAAACTCCTCCATTGTGAGGTAATTTTCGGTGATCCTTCGGAGAAAAGGTGCGTTTGAGTGGTTTTCGAGAATTTTTGACAACTGGTTTTGAAAACACAGTTTCGAGAAAAAGGCGTTTAAAGTTTGGTTAACCTCAAATAATTGGACCATCAGCTCCATATGCCCTATCACCAAGAAAGGCGATCCTATATATCCCTGCTAAATGTCGCATATAAGATCCTATCCAATGTACTGTGCGAACGTCTGAAAACTTTCTGCAACACACTAATAGGCACGTACCAGTGTGGCTTCCGGCCCGGCAGATCAACTGTACACCAAATCTTCACACTAAGGCAAATCCTGGCAAAGACCAACGAGTTTCAAGTCGAGACACACCATCTCTTCATCGACTTTAAGGCCCCATATGACAGCATTCATCGTCAGGAGCTTTTTGTGGCGATGGCCGAATTCGGGATCCTGTCAAAACTGATCCAGATGTGTCGCATTGGCAGCAGCTCATCTGAACTCTTTCAAACATGCACCGGATTTGGGCAAGGAGATGCGCTGTCGTGTGATTTCTTCAATCTTGTTCTTGAGCAGATAATGCGCAGGGCAGGTGTCATCACGGAAGGCACTATCTTCAAAAGATCAGTCCAACTGCTGGGGTATGCGGACGATACAGACATCATCGTCGATCCCAGCGTGTCGTGATAGAGGCTTTCACGGCCATTGAAGAACAGGCGAAACTAGTTGGCCTTGAAGTTAACTAAATATATGCTATCAACAAACAAACAATCATCTGTCCACCGACTAGGACAAAATGTCACTGTTGATAGCACCAACTACGAGTTCATCTACCTCGGGGTAAACATCAACTCCACAGATGACATCTTAGTTTAGATCCGTCGAAGAATTACCCTAGGAAACCGCTGCTACCTCGGTTTGCAAAACAAATGGGTTCGAAACTCCTAACTCGAAGGACAAAGTGCATCCTCTACAGAAAACCTTATCCTGCCACTTCCTCTGTACGGCGCTGAGTGCTGGACGATAAGCAGGAAAGGAGAGTTAATACTGGGATCCTTCGAACCTAGTGCGAGGAGGGCGAATGGAGGAGAACTCTATGAGCTCTACCAAGATGTGGATGTAGTCCGAAAAGCCAAAACTCGCCGACTACATTGGCTGGGCCACATCGAGCGAATGGACAAGAACGCTCCAGCCAAGAGGATCTTCGAATCCTAGCCCCCAGGTTCGAGACGACAAGAAAGACCGAACCTCCGTTTTAAAGACCAAGCCATTGCGGATGCCAGAGCGCTTGCTCTGGACAACTGGAAGCAGCGTGCTCGGGATCGCAGAGGGTGGAAGGCTGCCGTATCACAGGCAGGGACTCTACACGGATCGGGAGCCCGTTAAGTAAAAGTAAGTAACCTCAAATAAACCTCGCAATTCAATTGTGTGCGCACCTTCCCAAGGCTGTATCTCCGAAACTTTTATTCGGAATGACCTGAAAATCTAGGATAATGTTCTCGAAATGTTGTAGAAATTAATAATATATTAAAAAAATCTTTCTTTTTTTTAAGCTGTAACTCCTTAAGAATATAATGCAGACATTCCTGCACTCGCAGGAAACGAACAACTCATTAGTCCGATGCAATTTACACAAATCAACGAACAAAATAATAAAAAATAACTAAACAATCAATAAAAAACCGCTCACAACACGACCCCGCTCAGCGAGAAAAAACCGCCAACTGTCAAAATCACCTAATATTCACGTTGCCTTTACATGGGAAAATGGGTCAATTCCGCTTCAACGTATGATCAGGATGTAGTTGAAACTTCTGACCAAGAGCAGGAAAAATCCATGATGGCCGAATTGGATGTGAGGGAGATGCGCTTGAAGGAAAACAAACACAAAATACACTACGATCACACACTACAGAATCAGCTGTGTATTACATAAGCCAGCAGAAGCTTCAAGAAAGAAAAAAAGGAAGTTATTAAACCACTCTTAATCATTTCGCCAGTCAATAAAGTAAAATATTTAAAACCGAAGGTTTATTTCTTTATTCGAGTTCGCTTAACTTGACAACCAACTCTTGGTTTTTTTGAATTCACATATTCAGAGCCACAATATTAAATTCCCGCTCGCTCCTTCCAGCTGTAAGCAAAGTCTTATAAAAAGTTATTAAAGAAAGAATGGTTAGTTTTTCAAATAATACAAGTTTCTTCAGATCAGTGCAATTTGGATTTCAAAAAGGAAAATCTACCAAAGATGCTCTACAACAGTTTTGCTCTCGTATCTTGATGATGAAAAGTGTACGTGTGGTTTGTTTATATAATAAAAGCCTTTGATATGGTCAACTAAATAATTTTATTGGGAAAACATGAAGATATTGGTTATCGGCTTCATGCTTGACTGGTTTAGGTCTTATCTGTTAAATAGAGCTCAAAGCGTCAAAATAGACAATTCTAGAAGCATGGAGTTTTTAAACCTCAGGGTTCCGTCTTAGGACCTATTCTCTTTCTAACCTCTATATAAAGCAAACTTACCGCATTTTCCGATGACGTAGGTTGTATTTATGGCACTAAAAGTGTTCTAGATCGTATTGCTGATATAAATCGGGATTTAGCTCTAATTTTAGTCCAAAAACTTAAATTATGTTTTTCAATTCGTATCATAAAATAAATAAAGTGCACGACTGTGTCATACGAAACTTTCTCGATACATGATATGCGTTTTTCAATCGCAAAATGAACCGAAAATTAATGTTGACAAATTTATTTAAATCAATTTTAAGGTTTAGAAAAATTCGATTTTCTAAAAAAACGGCACCTGGCACCTGCGATTTTGATGTAATTTCGCACATTGCACACTTTTAACATAATTGTTCGAAATACAATTATACAAATCGTTAGAGCCGTTTTTGAGAAAACGAATTTAATTTAAATTTAAGAAAATCGTTATATGAAAAAAAAATTAAAAAACATTATTTCAAAAATCAAAGTACGACAATTTGTTCGACTATAGTATGAAAAAATTAGTATAATTTTTTGAAATTCCCTTTGTTAGTATTTGAGATTTTGTCAGTTTTAAAAATTACCGTTAATCAATTTTTTTCTAAAAACTGAGTATGCAGAATTTTTCACCCCATCCTAAACATCCTTAGTGCAAAAAAGGACCGAAATCCTTTGAACCACTTTTGAGACAAATAGTGATAAGTAATTTTCAATTTCAAAATTGTATGGCAGGTACCGTTATTTCAAAAGTTAAGGCAAAAACTAAAAATATGCCCCGAGATGTAACCCCAAGGACTTTATATACGAACTTTGAAGCAAATCCGTCAAACCGTTTCGCCATACGGTGCCCGGACAGGCAGACAGACCGACGGACGGCATTGGCGAACCCACTTTTTTGGACTTTTTTGGTCGTAATATCATCCCTCATACTCAGTTTGAGTTCGAAACTTCCGCACGATCGCATTAACTTTCTCTTTAGTATACTAACGTATACGAGAATATAAATATATCTATTTTTGAAAACAAATAAAAACAAGTTTTGTAATGAAACTAAACGTGGTAGAAACGAAAGAATTGTTGATCGATTGTTTATCGATGTAGGGGATAGTTTTGTCAGATGATTTCCTCAACTCCGTTTACACCATCATTTCGGCTGGTGTGATTAAAATGTGTTTCTTCGTGCAAAAAGCATGGTTACATTTTAACTCTTTTTTTTACCTGTGATGTTTTTCATTGAAATTATATCAAAAGTCATTTATAACTCGTTATAATTCTTTTCAATTTTAAAATAAAGTGCCCGTCCGGAGTTCGACGAAAAATGTTTTTTGTTATACCATAACAAAAATATATCTCGAGTATGGGGCCGAATTACGACATCAGTGAGCTAGTGAATAATTGCCATACGTTACTGAACTATCGAACGTGCACATTGGGATTATGTTGTACGAAGCATCACGTATCGAACGCACTTTGTGATTGTACTAGAAAAACTTTAGTACGATGCTGTCATTTTGTGTTCTATCATTCGTGTTCTTATGTGAAATTGTGAGTTGAGTGTTTTAAAATTTTAAAAAATAAAAACGAGTCAACAAACTTTATCAATAAAAATTTATATTTTGTTATTATTTTCATCGTCCAATTCTTCTGGGAAAGAGTTGCTTTATTATGCTCGATAATTGAAGCAATTATGTCAAACTGAGATAATTCAGTGAAGTATAGCTCGTTAACTGGTGCACTAATTCGGCCCCTGAAGTTTGTTTCAAGCATATTTAATTAACTTTTTTATGTTTTGCAATAAAATTAATTTACCGAAAAAAGAATATTCTTCCACTTTTGTTATTCGGAAATATTGAATGGAAGTTTTTGAACAAATTCTTGTTTAATAATTGACTTAATGCCTACAGTTGCACACTTCAAGGTCCCTTTCCACTTGAGCACGTTACCTACGGCGGGGCTAATATCTACTGCGTTGCTCATCCGGATTAGAGTCGAAATCGCATTTCCTGGCCCAGCCATGTCAAACGCCCAATGCTGAAAGAAGTCATTTTTATTGTAACAATAACGTTCAAAACCACCAATGTGTGTCGACATCTCCTCCTTTCCTCTAATCCGTAAATTTCATTGATTCCCGCAACTATGGGCGAGCATAAATCGTAGTGCGACTTCTTCAAAAAACTTCATTCCCAAATGTCAAAACTGAGCCTTCGTAGACAAGAGCCCTTACTACCTAAAAATTAAAGCTGTCGAATGTTACTCTCTGGCTGAATCGTCGATTATTTGGTTTTCCTTCTTATTGACAGTTTATACCTTGTCATCTTTTGTAAATCTACGGTTTTCCTTGATATCTGCCTTAGTGTAAATATTTGGTCGCTAGTCGTCATACCGGGCCTTAAACTCCACTGATAAGATCCAGTCCATTGTAGACAAATGGTTTCGGGTTTAAGAGACTGATGCCTCTTTATTTTGCGCAGTTAATGAACCGGACGAACGATGCTGGACCAAAACTTGGAAATAAGTCGGTTCGGCGGGTATACCGTCTGCTCCATCAGACTATACGGACTTCACTTGCGATATTTTGCTAGCTTCACTTTATTTTGGTAGAAACGATCGAATTCTTGGTTTTCATCTTTGATTCAATATTGAAATGTTCGCTCTGCATGTTTTTCCATATCCTGAGCACCTACTTTGATTCTAAAAAAAAAAATTTCCTTGTTTTTCTCTACAGGTTTCTGTTCAGATCTTGTTATTCTGGCTCGTTTTTTTAAGCTTACCCCAAGCAACAACTTCCGAAAGTTATTCCTAAGTACCTCTCTATTTCCTCAATCGTGCACTTCTCATACTCTTGATGTTGTTCTTTCCTCTTTTGTTCGCAGAGCACACGAGTCGCACTCCACTCTTTTTATGCAGCGCCGCTTGTATTCATATTGTTTTGCGATTTGGTCTTGCCGGCACTCTTCGTAAGACTAGGGGTTCGTCAAACCAGAGGTGGTGGTGATCGGGTTAAACCCAGGATATCAGTTGCGACGCTTCTTTTCCCTTCTCGGCATCTATGCACTTAGTCTTTGGAACTTGATGCTTCCTGGAAGATATTTTTAAAAGTGTAAGGGATACCTAAAGGCTCTCGTAGCCTATTGCGATTGCTACCGTTCAATGTTAAATCTCTTTACTGTTGTGGCACCTGAGATATCCATATATGTACCTTGGCTGGAACAAGGTCCTTGTCCTTGTCCGGGTCAATTCTGGCCTCTCGAAATCTTTGGACAACTAAAATACTTGAGGAGTGCCTCTATGAATATTCAGGTGCGGAAACCGTGAGTTTGCTGTAGTAACGTTGTGGAAGACTTTAGACTTCATATTTCGAATATTTCTCTTAGGTCTTGTCGAGGAACTCGTAGAACCGTACTTTGGTAGTGTTGTCCTTCTCATTTGTTTCGGATGGGTATAAGTTGTTTACCCAGTTATCAAGAGCTCAAGACTTCTTACCTAGGTCTGCAACTTACAAACAAATTCTTACCCCAATAGACGCTGCTTTCGTTCCCTTTCTTTTGATGTCTTATCGGCGAAAAGTCTTTGTCCTTTGTTCATTTTACAGGGTCTTCAAAGATGAATCCTGTCTGAGGCTATTTATCCCTCAAAAATAGTAATTTTGTTTAGAGTCCCCCAACCTGGAGAGCCCGTCCCATAAGACCAAATGAGCTGAAAGACGTCCTTTTCCTATTCTCAACAATTCTCAAACACACAGTTTCAAAAATTACAAAAAGTCATTAAGCGCTTGTAGTTATTTTCGGTTATTTTTGCTATTGAAATATTTCCCTACTTCCTCACCCTCACTTTCCACTCGTCAACTCAAAATGCTCTTCACGCAAATATTTTCGAGTTCTGTCCGCAGTGCAAATAAAGCGCAAGCCAACGGAAATTAAAACCAAGTAATTTTCAGAAAGGAAGCCTTTGCTCAAATTGCGGGTGGAATTGCACAAGAAACTAATTATACAACAATCGACCTTTATAGTAGTTTGCGCTGCATAAACCTTAGTCAATACTTCAATCTAAAAATAGAACACATTGTACTTTGCCATCGACGGATGGATGCAACGCACCATCTTCATCTCAAACCAAGTCAATTGTGCTCCTCTCTGCTGTGTGTGCTGCGCTTTTCCAGCATCTATTAAATAACTTCTCAAAAAGTGTACTCTAAGGATTTATTTGCCTTCAACACGTATTTAGTCCTTGGTTTCCGCTAAATTTCATTCAAGCCACAAACAATGCAAAGGAGATTAAGGTTCTACAAAGAAAATGAATATTAATACTCAGTCATGGAATTTTGCCATTGTCTGGTGTTTTATCTTTGCATCCTTAATGAGTTCCTTTGAAGTTCTTATTTTTCGGTGTTTAATTTGATCAACTCAATTTCAATCCATGATGATGATGGAACTTCAAATTTGAACACAGGAAGCAGGAAGAATACTGAAACTGAAAAGCAATATTGGCATTTCTGATGAATACAATATCTTGGATCATTGAGTTTTACTAATGCTTAGCTTGAAAAAATTATATGTTGTATAGCAAACAACAATTGGTAATTAAATTTTGTTAGTGGGAAGCCATGTTCCATGAATGCTCGAGTTTCCCTACTTTTTTAAAGAAAAAAACACAGAAAATTCAAATTTAATGGAGAATGTTTATTATCATTTGAAAGAACATTCTTTGGCATTTATTTTTTGAAGATTATGTCTATCAAATGTTGGCCGTTGCTACGTCGCAGATGGTCCATCCGTTGAGTCCGATTTTCGATCACTCGTTCGAGCATTTCGACTGGTAACTGGCGAATGACACGCGTAATGTTTTCCTCCAAGGCCTGAATCGAAGCGGGTTTGTCGGCATAAGCTTTTGACTTTACATATCCCCACAGGAAAAAGTCTAACGGTGTGATATCACACGATCTTGGTGGCCAATCGACCGGCCCAAAACATGAAATTATTTGCTCACCGAAATGTTCTCTCAATAAGTCCATTGATTGATGCGATGTGTGGGAAGTGGCGCCGTCTTGCTGAAACCAAATGTCGCTGAGATCACGAGCTTCAATTTCAGGCATCAAATAGTCGGTTATCATGGCACGATAAGGGTCCCCATTGACGGTTACGTTCGCACCGGCATAATTTTTAAAGAAATATGGACCAATGATTCCACCGGCCCACAAACCACACCAAACCGTGGTTTTTTCTGGATGAAGTGGCAGTTCTTCAATCTCTTCAGGTTGCTCTTCGTCCCAAATGCGGCAATTTTGTTTGTTTACATACCCATTGAGCCAGAAATGGGCCTCATCGCTAAACAAAATTTGCCTCGAAAACGTCGGATCTTCTTGGAACTTTTCAAGAGCCCATAGAGCGAAGCGATGTCGCTTGGGAAGGTCGAGCGGCTTCAGTTGTTGCACAAGCTGTATTTTGTACGCTTTCAATTTAAAGTCGTTCCATACGTCAGTCCGAGTTGCTGCGAACGGCGCCAAATCGACTCTCTACGGTCACAGCGTGCTGGACGTGGTCTATTTGGCCGAATATTATCCAATAATGAATGCTGGGTCTCAAAATGGGTGATGGTGTTGCGAATAGTACGCTCAGTAGGCCGATTATGTTGACCATAAGTTGAGCGAAGTGCACGAAACACATTCCTCACAGAACGTGAATTTTCATAATAAAGTTGAACAATTTGTAAACGTTGTTCACGCGTAAGTCTTTCCATTATGAAATGCCAAACAATACTAAACAATAATAACATGACAGCATGACACGACTCACACGTGATCTGTTAAAAAAGGCTGTTGAAAAAAGTACCTCTACTTGGATCACCCGTTATTCTAAAATTCTATAAAATCTATATCATGTCTGTGGAATGAGTCGAATATACTTGTTTTGCTTTATTTCTGCAGTACAGATCCTTTTTCTGGCTCTCACGACAGAATTGTCAACTTTGAGGTTTCTGGTTTTATGAAACCAGTGACCCCCCGCGCAGTGACAAATATAATGAAGTGTGTCCACATCGCTGCAGCTCGTACAAATTTCGCCATCCTTGAGATTGATTTGAATTCATTTCTTGGCGTTTTAAAAAATTCAGACAGAGATGCTATGTCGCTGGCCACAATTTCCATGATATTTCAAAGGTGGTACTAGATATTCCATGTATAGAATTTTTTTTAATTGATGTATCCGATCATGATCCTTTTCTTGCTAGCTGCTATCAATGCTGGTTTAGCCAAGAGCTTTAAGCTCTATGTGACTGCGTTGAATTAAAAAAAAAATTAATATTGGGCGTAAACATACAGGGCCCCTACAGGAACCAAAGTGTGTGCGAAGATATAATTTTTGACACTAATGGCTGGACCTACAGTTTAATGCCGGTACCGAACGGCAATTAATTTTTGAGAAGCTTCGCATAGCAGTTGTTACTCTTGGATGTTTGTCAGAAGTTCGCAAGACGTGGGGCAGCGAAGAAAAACTTTCAGGTGGTTCAGGTCGGGATTTGAACCGGTGACCTCACGCTTAGTAGTCCAACGCTCTTAACAACTAAGCCACTGCACCCACTTTGAGTAGAACTAGCAGCCAAATGTTCTGCATTCATAACTCCTAACCGATGTAACAATGACAGTTAGAATTTTCAAAATATGAAAAGTGTATCATACTTAAAAAGATTCTTCGATAATGTCCAGGGACTCCCACGAATACTAGATATTCAACAATGAACGGCGGGCTATCTGACGCTAGATCTTTAAATGCGTTTTTCTCAAAACTATAACCACTGTGCCATTCAAAATTCGGTTGGTGGATTTGAATGAAATTTTTAAAACAAAGATTTTTTTTAAGCAGTTAAATTTTGTTTTTTTTTTTAAATTCGAAAATAAATTGTTTGGGGTCGCCATTTTGTTTATTTTCAAAAAAGGCTTCTATCAGGTACTAGATTGAAATACTATTTTTTTTCCTCTTGACTGAATTCGGGTGAACCGTTGGGAGGTTATGATGGTCACCGCAAAGAACTACTTTTGGAACAGGGGTCGATACTTAGGCCGATAACTTTCTATATAACTAATATTTTTTAAATTTATGTGAAATTGTCATGAAACAGTGATGTAGTATTGTAACTTTTATAAAATATAAGTAAATAAAACTACTGATACAAAAATTGTGCCTCTGACTACTCCTTACCCTTTAATATTATAATTTTTCGCCTTTTTTGCTGCTAAATGTAGGAACTCTGAAACTTCCTTGAAGTTTGTTTTTTTATAATGTACGCGAACTTTAGGGATTTTGGATACCCTTATAATAAAGTAAAACAGTGCGGGCATTAAAAAAGTGAAGGATAAGAAAAACGGAGATACCGATGCACGTTGGTTTTAAATGTCTGTAAACTATAATGTAAAGGAAAAACAGAGCATGGTAGAGCATTCCACATTCGTATTGTATGGTTAAGAAACGAATCCTTGTATTTAACTGCTGCACGTCCGAATACAGGCTTAAGGGTAAACTGATGTGTATTCCTAGCATGGCGAGTATTGCGGTTGAATAGCTGTAGGGGTAAAATGCAACTGGTTATTTCATTTGAGCACTTGTGGTGGAAGTAGCGATAAAACAACGATAGGCAGGGGACATTACGACGATGACTAAGAGGGTCAAGCGATTTCGCAATATCTCGATCACCAATAAGTTTTATCGCACGTTTTTGAATTCTGTCAAGGAGCTTCGGACCAGATATGAGCGTTGTACTGAAGTTTTGGGCGAATGAACGCCTTGTAAATTCTAGCCAAATCAGAAGAGGTAACATATTTCTTGCATCGCTTTAGGAAGCCTAAACATTTTGCAGCGTTTTTAGCGACGTCGAATATGTGGTCATTCCAACGGAGCCTGTCGTTAACGTACTTACCGAGGATGGAAAGTCTTTCGGTTTCGGCGATGCAAGTGCCATCCATGGATAATGGCAGAGTATTGGGGTTTTGCTTTAATGACAGAAGACGGCATTTTATTTTGGAAGCATTAAATTCTACTCTGTTGGTTTTACCCCACTTAAGAATGCTGTCAAAGTCAGAATTTAATGAGCTTAACATGCGCTGCCGTCCTAGTTACATGCCCGAAGATGAGGGACGTGAATTGTAGAACGAACATGTGAAGCTAAGGGTACTGTCATCAGCGAAGGAATGGATTGGATTAGAAGAAATAGACAGGAGATCATTGATAAAAATGAAAAAGAGATTCGGAGACAGAACGGAGCCTTTGGGGACAGCAGCATTTATTTGGTGAGTTGCAGACTTGAAACCATCCAAAACGACTTGAATTGAACGGTCCGAAAGGTAATTTCTAATCCATTGAAGAAAGGTATCATCAATTCCAAATGCACGCATTTTGGACAAAAGAGCCTGATGCCAAACTCTATCAAATGCCTTTGAAATATCAAGCGCAATGACCTTACTTTCACCACCGTGGTGAATAGATTGGTTCCTCTTTTCGGTTAGATAAGTCATCAAATCACCAGTAAATTTGTTGCCACGAAAGCCATACTGCCGGTCATTAAGAAGTTTTCGGGATTCGAGATATTTCATAAGCTGACGATTTATCAGCGTTTTCATGACCTTGGAAAAAAGGGACGTAAGTGCAATTGGTCGGTAGGAGGAGGGAGAGGAAGATTCGCCTTTTTTTGGGACGGGCTAGACAAATGCTGTTTTCCGTCTTCTCGGAAAGAGCCCTGAAGAGCCCTGAAGAATGTTGAGATCTTGAAGTACTCTTGGCACAGTACGGGTGCGGAAGTGGATTTGTCCCATGGAGTGTTCTATGCGCTCGAGTACTGGGGGAGATAAAGCACAATCTGGGAGCGTTGAGCTAGCTGCAAAATGAGCAGCGAGCAGATTGGCTTTATCCGAAGAGCTGACAGCTGGGGTGTCATTGCAAATGAGTGTCGGGATAGATGAAGAGGCCGAATTTTGAATAGTCTTAACAAACGACCAAAAGTTTTTACTACCGGAGGGACTTTATAGTATTTTCTGCCTCAACTTTTGGTCGTAGGAGAATTTTACACGATTAATATGGGCATTGCAGTCATTTCTGGCTTGTTTGAACTTTTTTCGGTTTTCCTCAGTTGGGTTGGCCTTAAATGACCGAAAAGTTGCCTCTTTAGCCCTGATAGCTTCTTTACAGCTTAAGTTTCACCACGCATTTTCCTTAGGTCTGATACACTTTATCCTGTTAGGGATAAAGCGTTTCATACCCAGGTGTATTATATTTGTAATCATATCGGCAGCAGCGTCCACGTCGTTGTCGAGGTAGCACAACGACCAGTTAAAACTCCTAAAGAAACCGTTTAAAGCTTCCCAATTGGCTTTCTCGTATTGCCATACGGTTCTTTTAGGAGCTTGTTCTTTAACTTTGTGGCTGGAGTACGAGAAATTCGCCGATATGATACAATGGTCTGACGAACCTAGAGGCGATAATGCATTTAAAGTGTATTTATCAGAGTGAGAGGTAAGAAACAAGTCCAGGGTGTTGGCGTTTTGACCGCTAATGTCCGGGATCCGTGTCGGCTCATTCACAAGCTGGGTCAAATGATTGACCTCAGCAAAGATCTCAACATACCTTCCTTCGGGTGTTGTCTGTCCAGAATGTCGAAGCCAACTTGAATTGTGTATATTAAAATCGCATGCAATTACGATTTCAATACGAGGATAATGGGTTACAATCAGACAGTGTATCAAACTCATTCCAAAAATGACATTTTGTCCTAGGCATCTATTTTTCATTTTTTTTTCTATTTTTTCTTGATGTTGATGAAAATATGATGAGTCTCGACATGTAAATCCTTTTTTTCCCTGCGTTCTGTATTATTTTCCCTCCAACGTAGAGGGTCAGGTCCTAGCTTCGACTTCAGGTTACAGCAACATAAAGTTAAATTTCCAATTTCTCAGCACTGAACAAACTATTGAACCACTATATGACGCTCACTTGCGTGACTTCTTTACGTCATATCTAAAAGAATTGTGCAAAGCTCACAAGCCAATAGAAAAGCACTCAAAATCAATCATTGGATTACGCTGACGTTGTCGTTGATATAATTGGTAAGACACATTTAGTAATTTTATATAATTTAATAAAAAATTTACCTTAACATAGAACACTTTGTCCCACGGACAATCTAAAGATAATTTGCCATAATACAATATTCCATTGGGGCTACGTATACAGCATCCATGCCCGAGTGGTGTGGTTATGAATTTTGTGTATTATTTGGTTTGGGGATACAAATTCCACCAGGATGTTGTACCTTAAAATGACAATGATGGATTACCTGAAGGATATTTCATTTAAAAACAGACAATTCCATCAGTTTTGGTTTGTTTTGCTTAGCGCTTCGCTGCTTCGTCTAGTAAAACACAGGAATTCTGGAGGCAGATAATGTTTTCATTAATGATAGCGCCCCGAAAATCCATCAAATTTTCTTTCTTGTTTCTTTTTTTCCTTCAGAAAAATCTCTTATTTTTTCCTTGAAATTGATATTCAACGAATCTTGCAAAACATAACTTTTCAATTAAATGATAAATAATATTTATTATGCATTATTTAGGGGGGGAGGAGGTTGTGCGTAACATTTTGTATTTTTTTCTTTCATTTTTAGTTTGGGAAATTGTCAACAACTGGAATTTGTCTGGCGGTATGATGGCGAGATATGACAACATCTGCAATAGAATAAATTTAATTGAGGTTTAAATTATTATAATTTGAAGCAAATTTATGCTTAAAACTTTCATATGGTAGCCGAATATATAGGTGGGTGAATAACACACTCTTTTTGGCATAAAAACTGCGGAAACTAGGTAGTATAAGGTAATGAACTGCGTAATTTCTAGGAAGATGTGGCCTATATGGAATAAATGCAAAAAATCTGTCTCTGGAGTTGGAAACCGGACACTCTACCTACCTATCTACCCTACATCCGAACCATTTCTTCATGATTGGAAACAAGAAATAGTCACAATGGGCTAAATTTGGGGAATATGCTGGATGAAGAAGAAGAAGTTCGTAACCTACCTCATGTTTTAAGTACAATTCGCACTGGTACAATTCGGTAACTCTTTGCGGGAACTACACCTATGTTAGGAATTCGTCGTCTTCATTAAGTCTCCTATGGACATAGTATTCGATGGCACGATACTTCGGGTTGCGGCGGCTAAATGTGCTAGGCTTAACCGATACAACTATCTGCGAAGCTTGTGTAAAAGTCCTCTGTGAATGTTCCGCCTTTGCTCGAACCAGGGCTCCAGATTGAGTCCTTTAGCGCACGTACAAACTTTGCAAAAAACTTAAACTCTATTATTTACTAACATTGATTGATTTATGTAAATATTATTTAAAGAAGAAATTTTAAAATAAAGGACATCCAATCATAACGGATAAAATCCCTCCCTCCCCCCCCCCCCCCCTTGCTGAGTTTGATATTCCGTACGATGTAATATATTCGGAATGTGAGGATTGGCAAAGAGCTGCAGCTATCAAATCAAACGAAATTGCTCGAAAAGAGGGAACAGGGTCTGGGATCTTCTCTAAAAATCCATAACTAAGGGAGTCTATAAGACTACCGGGACCAAGCAGCGTCTTTCGGTTCCAGCTGTCCTCAAGGCGGTTAAGCAAATGCAGATGAGATCGATATCCAGAAGAGATATTGCATCGACAGCCAGGCCGCACTTAGGGCAATCCCTAGCATAAATTCTGAGATAGTCAGGAATTGTCGCACAATGCTCAAGGCAATATGGTGAGGTTGATGAAAATCGTAGCAAATTCTTAGGGAGACACTTCGTCGAAGCCTTGGAGAAAATAGACGGTACAGGGTTTTTGGTTTTGTTTACTGTTTGAGTACAAATTCAAAAGGTTCCCCAGGGATAGCAATGGGCCCACTTCAGTGCCTAGCGTTGTGTGGTGGCTTTTACCCTATCTTAACCTAATCTAACCTAAGCCTGCTAGGTGCACTTTCAGTGAATATCTAAATTGAAAAAAAAACAGAAGGAAAGGCTACAGTCCACTTGGGACAAACAGTATGTTATACCTGTCATGCTCCAAAGAAAAAAACTTTTAAATGTGGGATGACATTTTATTTCATTCTATAAAAATTAAAACAGACATTGTTTTTTTTTTTTTTTTAAATATGCTTCCAAAATGTGGGCGTGGTTATATACTAGAAAACTATTACTTACTTACTTACTTAGGTGGCGCTACAGTCCGGGGTGGACCTGGGCCTCAACCAATACACCTCTCCAGTTAGCACGATCTTTGGCTAACTGCCTCCACTTGCGCACTCCAAGTTGGTTGAGTTCCCCTTCCACTTGCGCGCGCCACCTTAGGCGAGGTCTTCCTCTACTGCGTTGTCCCTCCGGGTTGGATTCGAAGACTCTTCGGGTCGGAGCGTTGGTGTCCATTCGCTCTACATGTCACAGCCATCTTAGACGACTAATCCGTATTTTTCTGACCAGGTCGATGTCACTGTACAGCTCGTAGAGTTCGCTGTTAAATCTCCTCCTCCAAAGCCCGTCAACGCAAACGGGACCGAAAATCACTCGAAGAATTTTGCGTTCAAAACGACCAAGGAGATCTTCACCCGCCTTTGATAACGTCCATGCTTCTGCGCCATACAGCGGGACTGGGATGATGAGGGTCTTATATAGAGTCTCCTTGGTGTTTCTCGACAAGGCCAATTGCCTCCGTAGGCCAAAGTAACAGCGGTTGGCAAGTGTAATTCTTCGCTTGATTTCTGACGATATGTCATTGTCAGAGTTAATAGCGGAGCCGAGGTAGATAAAGTCCCGAACTACCTCGAAGTTATAGCTGCCTATAGTGACGTTCTGTCCAATTCGTCGATGTTGTGCGTCCCTTCTTGTTGACAGCATATATTTCGTTTTGCCCTCATTCACTTCTAAACCCATTTTTGCCGCCTCTGTACTGATACTTGCAAACGCACCAGTGACAGCTAAACATGGCTCTGTATAGCTCGTCTCTATAAATGCTGTCATATGCGGCCTTAAAATCCATAAAAAGATGGTGAGTATCGATCTGGACTTCTTGGGTTTTTTCCAGGATCTGCCGAAGTGTGAAAATCTGGTCAGTTGTGGACTTACTGGGCATGAAACCGCACTGATAGGGTCCAATCAGTTCGTTGACGAATGGTTTCAGGCGTTCACACAGCACGGCAGACAGGATCTTGTATGCGATGTTGAGGAGACTTATACGTCTATAGTTGGCGCCGTTAAGAGGGTCTCCTTTCTTGTGGATCGGGCAAACAATGCTGAGGTTCCATTCATCAGGCATACTTTCCTCTGACCAAATCTTGGAGACGAGCTGGTGTATGCTCTCTACCAAATCATCTCCCGCTGCCTTGAAAAGTTTGGCAGTTAAGCCGTCCGGCCCGGCAGCCTTGTTGGATTTCAGTTTGGATATTGCTATCCTCACTTCATTTTGGTCAGGTGGGCGGGAGTCTTGGCTTTCATCACCCATGTTGAATGGTTCATTCTGCCTTACAGCGGACTTTGTGTCGTCATCGCCGTTTAACAGTCTGCAGAAATGGTTTTTCCATATCCTCAGCACCGACTGTGTTTCCACTACTAGGTTTCCTTGTTCGTCTCTACAGGTATCTGCTCGAGTAAAGTTGCGTTGACACGTTCTTTTTACCTTTTGGTAAAACTTTCGAACATTGTTCCTGGAGTACCACCTCTCTATTTCCTCGATCGCGCGCTTCTCATGCTCTTTCTTTTTCTTCTGGAGAAACCGGTGTTCTTCCCTCCTCATTTGCTCGTAGAGCTCACGAGCCGCTCTCGTCCTTCTGTGCAGCGCCGCTTCGTAGGCACGTTGTTTTGCTGCATGCGCTTGCCGGCACTCTTCATCGAACCAGGGGTTTCGTGGGGGTGGTTTGGTGAAACCAAGCACATCAGTTGCGGCGCTTCTGATGGCTTCTTGGCATCGATACCACTGGTCTTCAGCACTTGATGCTGGCAGCACAGGACTTCTCGAGAGGTTGAGGGATACGCGATCGGCAAAAATTCTGGCGGTTTGTTGCGCTTGTAGGCGTTCAACGTTGAATCTCCTCACAGTATTTCCTCGCTGTTGTGGTGTCTGGGATATCCGCATACGTACCTTGGCTACAACAAGGTAGTGATCCGAGTCTATGTTGGCCGCTCGGAAAGTTCGGACATCTAGAATAATGGAGGAGTGCCTTGCGTCGATCGCAGCATGGTCAATTTGATTGACAGTTTGGTGATCTGGTGACCGCCGTGTTCCTTTGTGGATATTGAGGTGAGGAAACCGTGTGCTAGCTATAGTAACATTACGTCCCGCAGCAAAGTCAAGACTAGAAAACTATTGGTTAAATATTTTTTCATACATTGTTTTTTCGTTTTCTATAGAAAATGTCTATGAAAACAACAAACGCATACAAAAGGAAGGCGTAGCAAAACAACTTATTAACTTATCTACATTTTTTGCTAAGGTTCTAACTCTTTAAAAATATTAATTTCCTATCTTAAATTTAAAGGCCTCTTACCCTGATGGACAGGGTATAAGAAAAGGAAACTAAAAACTAATTTAATGCAAAACTGCTAAGGATTCTGTGCAACTCAGTGCCGGACTTAAAGGTCCAGGCCTAGGGCCCCTAGGCACTTGACATTTGGGACGCCCCACCCTATCTCTAAATCATTCACAGTCATTCCAGAGAAATGGCAAAAAGTAAGTTTCCATCGAGACCTGAAGCTACAGAGCTCTTAGATGGTTTTCCATTTGAATCATTGGCAATTATCTGAAGTGCTGCCATGATCTCATCCGAGGAATAACACAGACTTTGCCAAGACTTTTATGAATATAGTTTTTATAAGCCAAGCCACGGTTTCAATCTGATGTTCTGGTCCTGCCAATTGAATTGTGGCCCCTAGGCCAAGGCCTTGTATGTCTAGGTGTAAATCCGGCTCTGCATGCTCTATAATCATGATATCAAATCTCATTCACAGGTCGAGTTCTAAACATTCTTATAAATCTGGCTTCGAGAAAGTTTTCAACAACAAAATGCACAGAAAAAGTTTCTCCCTCTCGGACAGGTGCAGAGATATCGAATTCAAACAAAATTGAGATTATGGCCTCAGGTGTACGCTGTGAATTAGTACAAAATGTATCTACGAATTTTTTTTTTCCCATTGGCAGACAGTCATGTCGAACAGAACTCTCCTCATACTTCATCCATCGATTTCAATAAATCCTCTACCTGACATTACATAATTTGCTACTCTACGTACTTCAAATCGTTTCATCCTTGTGAGTTTGTATCACCAACGTAAGCTGATGAAATATCTGAACCAAGCCACCAAAAAAATGTGCAAAAACTGCATGCAAAGCTACCTGAGATTGGGAAATTATTTGCGAATTTCAAACAATAGCCTTGGGGATGGCATCCCCTCAACATTAAACACCAATTTCCACTGGAATGAAAGCACTCCCTATGGACCGGGTATATACCTCCATCCACTCTTAGGTTACACAAATGCATAATCCTCAGTGGGGGTTGAGATCAGAGGTATTAAATGTGAACCAATTATTTTCACAAAGCATACCAGAAGAAGTATGATAAACATCCAACATGGAGAGGTTAGAAGTAGAACGTGTTGAACTCACATCTGCCTCCTGACTAGGACTAACCTGATGTGGGGAATTATTTTTAGCTTCATATTGGTATGAAGAAACGAAAAAGCTGTTTCCCCATCTACAGAGCTTTTCACATCTTGTTTTCGATTGGAGAAAAGCTTTACTTACAATGGGACAGTGTGGAGAGAAATAGTTGACAGCAATTGGCAACATATTTACCATTACATCCAACTGACTGCTATCTATGGCGTATGTGAAATATTTGGGTTTTGTTTTCAGTTGATTTACGTTGCAGTACGTTATTGCAATTATGTTATAAATTGGTATTTAGACCATCGGCTGGGTGGTTCATTGTGTCCAATTTTGGAAATTTTGTGTATTGACGTACCCGTTGAGTACAAGAAGTAAACCGCTTTTATTAAAGCTTTTTATAAAGGGTGTTTTTTTAGAGGTATAGAACTTCGAATTGAAATCAAACACAAGAAATTCCTTTTAATGTCCATCAATTTGGCTTTATTGGAAGGATAATTTTATGCCATTAATGTTTGAATATGATTTCGGGCATGTGACCGCCGCGGCTGGTTCGAATAAAGACAAGTCTAGAGGTCTAATTTTCGACCACTTTTTCAAGCATTTGGGTAATAACGCCACGAATGTTGGCTTCCAAGTCCCCTAACGTTTCTGGTTTGTTGGCGTCGGCGAGCGACTTCCCATATCCCCAAAGAAAATAATGCAATGGTGTCAAATCACACGACCTTGGTGGCCAATTGAGAGGTCCATTCCGCGAAATTATGCGCTCATCGAATGTTTCCTTCGATTGTGACGTGCGCTGTGTGGCATGTAGCGCCGTCTTGTTGGAACCACATCTCATCCACATTCATGCCATCCAATTCGGGAACAAAATAGTCGGTTATCGTGGCTCTATACCGGTCTCCATTAACGGTAACTGACTCTCTAGCATCATTTCGGAAGAAGTATGGCCCAATGACTCCACCAGCCCATAGAGCACGCCAAACAGTCAATTTTTGTGGATGTAATGTCGTTTCAAGTGGATGCAGTGGCTTGGTGGTTAAGTGCGTCCACTAAGCGAGAGGTCGCTGGTTCAAATCCCTACCTGTACCACCTGAAAGCTTTTATTCGCTGACCCACCTCTTGCGAACGCCTGACAAACATCCAAGAGTAAGAAATGTCATGAGAAGCTTCTCAGCAATAAATTTCCGTTCGGAATCGGAATTAAACTGTAGGTCCCTCCATTCGTGTCGTAGGCTTTAGGTCCTATTTGGGCCGTTTACGCCCAATATTTATTTATTTATTTTTTAATGGCATTTCAAGGTTCTCATGTGGTTTCTCTTCACTCCAAATGCCACAATTTCGCTTGTTGACGTAGCCATTCAACCCAAAATGAGCCTCATCACTGAACAAAATTTTGTGGTAAGCTTCGCGAACTTGCACGATTTGCAAGCGTTGTTCATTTGTCAACCTGTTCACGATCAAAGGCAAACCAAACTGAACCTAAATGACATTAGAGTTGCCACAAAATGACAGTTTTATCGCTATTCAAAAAACCAACCTCCAAAAAAAAACACCCTTTATATGCTCTGTTTCTAATATATCCATAAAGTCTATTAAAGAAGTGACTGCCTGCTGTCTTTAAGGTCGAATCTGGTGACGAATGAATTCGGTATAGAACCTCATCTCTTCCTCATCTGTGATCAAATCACTTAGGGAGTCATTTCTACCAGGAAGGTTGGGGTAAGTCTGTATATAAAGCGGGTTTTGATGCATTCCATAGTTACATATTGCTATTTGTAGAAACCTCTGATTGCAGTTTTTACAGCCTTTAGGGTGTCTGAGGCTGAGGTTCCAATGAGTGTGCATCCCGTATGTCTGTCTTAAGCTGCCTTGATTCTTGATATCAGGGACATATCAAAACCGGCAATGGCAAGCTAGTAAGAAATGGATAAAGACGAGGCACTGCAATCGACCACCCCCACTATGTAACCTCAGAGAATGAGTATGTAATGCAAAATCAGAATGAAAGCCAATAAAATTTGGAAAACTTTAATATAAATTGTTGCCAGAATAAAATAAGATTAGAACCAATAACAGTTTTTTAAAAGGTGACAAGTGGCTGTAAAACTTGTCACTTTTTAAAGAACTATCCGTTTCTGAGGATATGAGGGAGGCTGAAGAATATATAGTAAGCACCTCCTGCTCGGTTAACAACAAGGAGGTCACAACAATGGCTAATCCCCCTCTGAAAGGTATCACAATGAGTCCATAAATACATAAGTGCGGAGAGAAAGGGACCGCTCTGCCTCGCTGACATAAAAACCTTACCTTGAACTGTTACTGCATTGCCGACACTATGGTTAGGGAATATACATCCCCATCGTGGAAAACGCCGTATCTGAGATTCCCTTCACTTACTCGATTCACTTTCACTTGTCATGTGCATCGTGAAATCTGCCGGGAAAACTCCCTTATCGATGTGAATTTCGAATTTGAAGGTGTTCGAGGTGAACAGCTGTTTTGTAGTAAATGACAGGAGTCAAAGGTGGACAATAATTTTAAATTTAAATTGAATAAATAAAATCAGTAGTAAAATGGATAGTGCAGCTATATTTGAACATGATTAACAATTGGGATGATGTATACCTTGACAGGAAAAATGCGCCTTATTAAGAGGAACTGCAGTAGATATAATGGTTCTTCCCGATTCAACGTGAGTTCTGAAATGCAATCATAATCTTTTAATATCTTTAAGTAATACTAACTCGAAGTCATCTTTACTCTCTCCGAAAGTATATTTAGCAGCTTGCTTAGGATTCTTTAGCGGATAAGCTTTTGCATAGCACATACAACATTTTCAGAAGTGCTAAAGTATATGCTGGTGCCCCAGATGGCTATCGTTACAAATGAATGATTTGGCCAGGAGGTATTTTTATGACAAGTGTCGAATCCCAGAATTGGTAATGTGCATTGATGGAACTCATATTGCATCTATTCAAATAGTCACAAGCACTTTCCTCAAATTCCTTGCAAAATCAAGCTAAATAAATACAATATGGTCAAAATTGGATTGGCTGCTTCTTTAAGGCTAACTAACGATCATCTTACTAACATGAATTTGTGTGTGGAGACAGTATGTAGGTTCATTATAGAGGATGAAAAAACCTTTGAAACCTTTGAAGCCTGATCTTTCAAAAACAGATACCTTCATCGTTAGAGCTAGGGAACTTTACAACTTAAGATGGAATGGAACTTCACCGAAATTAGAGAAATACAAAAAAATGGTGCTCAGGGGTAGCCAACGCCTAATTCCTTGACTGGTTTGGGCTTCGCATTGTTAAAACACAAACCCTTTTTTGTAACATAGATACATGCACATACACGTGCAGCGACGGGATAGGATAAAATTTTACAAAACTGCACCATCTCTGAAATCGCTCAAATTTTGCATTCCAGTTCCTTTTTATGTCCCAAACTCAAATCTTCATAAAAACAGAAGTTATCCAACAAAGAATAAAGGAAAGGAAAAAATTTTGGAATGTCCTTCTCTCATATTGCAAGAGTACGTGGGCGGCCAACGTTGGTATTATTTTATAGGCCATTTTCGAAATTTGTGGGGTATGCCACGCCCAAACGGTAAGAGAGCGCCAAAATGTGTTTGCAGATTTGAGTTTAGGATATAAAAAGGAACTGGAATACAAAATTTGAGCGATTTCGGAGATGGTGCAGTCTTGTAAAATCTAGCCCGGGATAGATAAGAATATCCCTGGACTATTACCTCCAGTAAACATCCTGGAAAACACCGGTGTCGGAAAAGGAAGATCTCTTAATCACACAAATGGTAAATTGTGAGGCCAACACATGTTTGAGGTCGACCCAGCGAATCCCACCAAACAGAAGGCATGCAGCAAAAGTTATGAATGTTATGATCGCTCTTTCCTGATCATAGCATCGTCGACATTAAAAAGAAGGTGAGTGTAGGAGCAAATCCTTAAGTCACAGTACTTTAGGTTAGGTTTGGTTAGGTCAATCTCCTCTTTGCTAAGCTAAGGTCCCTATGCACCAATTGTGGTATAACCTTCTGTGAAGTACAAGCCGTTGTCGCGGCCTTTATTCTGGTTGCTAACGGAATGTGGCTACTCAATTCTGTCAAGCTATCCCGATGTCTCCAGAGACCTGTAAAGAATAGTATCGGTGTATCCTCGTGAAACTACTCCCACAACCTATACAAATGTCGCCATACTTGAGATTTTATTAATATAATACAGAAACCTACCAATATACGAAAACGGCAAAATCTGATTAAAAATATTAAAAATGTCTATGAATCCAAAAAAATCTATTACAATTTCCCTTCATAGTGGAAAAACTGCTACGAAATTCGAAACTCGTAGAAAAAACCCAAAAAAAACCTGAAATATTTTGTCCTTCTCTAAGACAAGTTTTTTGTGTCGTAGACCAACAGTAACAGTTATTTCAACAAAATGTACGTTTTTTTAAAAATAATGTTATTCCATTATAAATATATAATAATACATGTTTTAAATTCTTCGAATTCATAAAGAACGTTTATTGGGCCATATTTATTTTGAAATCGTTCCGTAAGTATCAGCGCCGCACTCAATCAATAGATTGGGGTCATAGAAGATGGTAACATGCCTGACTCCAGCTCCGCTTCAAGTTCTTCAAGCACGTATTTGACGGAGTCTTTGTTAAGTCTGAAATTTCTTCTAAATCTGCGAAAGATACCGATGAAATGAACAAGTTTAAAAAATATTACAATAATAACTTACAGAGTATCATCCAAATGTTACATGCGTCTCCTAGTCACCTTCTTTCATTTTTGTTGATGTATCGCCTCCTTGTGAATTGCAACGATAGCAAGCAATCGCAGTTGACTTTTAATCTGACAGATGGGACAGTACTCATAGACCAGGTAACAAAAATCCTTTTTTGGGAATTTTTAACTTGAAGGCAACAATATTTTATTATATTAGACAGTTAAATTGTTCGCTACACATATATTTTAAATTTCGTCAATGATACAAATCTATCAGAACTTAAAAAAAAACACTTTACTATCCCAAAACATTTTTTTTTACCTATTTTTATTTTCTAGAAAAAATTTAATTTTTGTGACTTAAATTAGTTCTGATAGATTTGTATCATTGACGAAATTTAAAATATATATGTAGTGAACAATTTAACTGTCTAATATAATAAAATATTTTTGCCTTCAAGTTAAAAATTCCCGAAAAAGGATTTTTTTTAACTGGTTTCTGAGTACGTCCCATCTGTCAAATTCAAAATCTAGTTTGTCGCTCATATTTTCGTTTTTTGAGTGAAAAAAATAATAATTAATGGAATCAATTGCAATTGCTATCGTTGCAATTCATAAACAGATGACTAAGGACGCATGTAACATTTGGATCATACTCTTTAAGTTATTCTCGCAATTATTTAATTTTTTTCATATCATTGGTATCTTTCGCAGATTTAGAAGAAATTTCCAACTAAACAAAGACTCCGTCAAATACGTGCTTCAGGAACTTGACGCGGAGCTGGAGCAAGGCGTGTTAGCATCTTCTATTACCCCAAACTGTCGGTTGAGTGCGGCGCTGAGAATTACAGCTGAAGGCGGCTACCAGCATAGTGGCACCGGGGACGATTTCAAAATAAGTATAGCCCAATAAACGTTCTTCATGAATTTTAAGAATTTAACACATATATAAAAGAACGTAGATTTTGTTGAAGTAACTATTATTGTTAGTCTACGACAGAAAAAACTTGTCGTAGAGAAGGACAAAAAAATTCAGGATTTTTCGGGTTTTTTCTACGAATTTCGAATTTCGTAGCAGTTTTTCCACTACGAAGCGAAATTGTAATAGATTTTGCGGGATTCGAAGACATTTTTCTATTACGACGTAGCTCGTGATAGGGGTGATTGCTTCTTTTCAAGATTCGTAGCGGAATTTTTCATTCGGTGATTTCTCCGAGAGGAACTTGTGATAGGCCCGATTTAAATTTAGAACAAATTTTCATACTATTTCATAGTCCTCCTCCCCAAAAGAAGAAAGTAGAATTGGTCATGAATATATAATTCACGTGGTTAGTTGAGTAGTTCACCGAAACGAAATTCTACATTCCACAAACCATAAAATATCTTACTGCAATCTGGTATGATGAAATAAATTCTCGTAAACTTGGACTTTGTTAACCGAAACCACTTTGAAGGAACATCCGACACATCAGCCGCATTGTAATAATTTTAATATTATTATTGCTCCAGATATATACTGATATCTGAATAATTGTCTGCACATCGACAAATATGTAATAGCTGCAATTACATCATGCTTCAACATTAATCTTAATTATCCCGAATTCCCACAAATTCATCCCACAATCTCTAATAACACATGCGGCAGCATTTCTATACGGACTGCCAATAACAAATACCAATAATCAATTTAATATCCAGAACGAACTCATACCAAACTGATGACGACCGCACAGTCGAATCTATCCACTATCATTACAATTCAATTAATACTTATGGTCAGTTAGTCGGGCTAAAATATGTTTATTTGCACGCATTCCAACGGAAACAATCGCACAAAAGTCGGAACAATTTCATCCTAATCTTGCACAGCCGATCAAATTGCCAATAAAAAGTTTTTATCGTATCCGAAAGTGTTTTTCCTTCCGCTACGTGGCATCAATTAGATATTGTAGGAAGAGCCCAGCAACAGTTGTGTTGGTCATGGCTTTGGGTTATCGTTTAACTTTCATGATTTGAGGCAATATTGTCCAGTTGTGTGTTTCCAGTGTCCATCAACAGGACTCCATTGTTGTTGGACTGAAGAGTTTATTGTAATGTAACCCCTTCTGGTGGTGGTACGTGCTTGGCTTTGCTAAACGAAGATAGTGCAGACTGGATTGTGTAGATATTGAAACCCAAAACGCTACTTAAAGGTCATGGTACTGCATAGGAAATGACCGGCCGACATCCTTAACAAACAGCTGGCGTCTTTAAAATGTTAAACTAAATCGAAACTCTGTTTGGAGTTAACCACCCGGGAGGACGTTTATTGCTTATGTCAAGTTCTCACTTCTGTTGCCAATGGGGGATTATTTTTTTCTTTTCGATTTAAAGTTTTGCAAAGCGAAACGTAGCCAGTATCAAACGGAGCTTTCAGCCATAACGAGCAAAGCCAACAGATGTTTGCTTTCTGTTGAAATCGTTTTTAAATTCTGAACACAAACTTTGAATTTGAATGAATATTGCGACTAAAAAGAGCTCTCATAAAATTGTGCCCCGCACGTCCGCCTTCTTTGTCTGTCCAGAAATCCATTTGACACCTCTTTTTTTTAACTCAATGCTTGGGGCTGTTGAACTGGAATTTTATACTCAGCAAGGATACACAAAGGCTTATAACACATTCTTTGTGTTTAAAAAAGAAGAAAGGACGAAGTTTTCACTGGTTAAAGATAAGGGTTATATGTGCAAGGACAATTGGCAACGGTACAAAGAACGACTACTATTGGTATCACTGGTGCTTTACGCACAACAACACCTACGGCGGTACTGGACATGTTTCTACACTTTCTGTTTCTACCTCTAGATGCTTAGGCAAAGTACCAAGAAAAAATATGATGCTAAAGGTTGATTAAAAGGGAAATATGTGGGGCCGTATTTTTGGCTAATATATGACAGATGACAGATCTCCCGTGAAAAGGCTTAACCGTGTTACTGAAAATGACAAGTTTCGGGACATACGCCTTTGAAGATTGAAACTTCGGTAAGAGTTAGTGAAATTAAACGATAACAAAAATTAAATATCCTAGTGGAAATCTGTCTATCTATGACCCTATGAAACGGCTGCTACTTCGGTTTGGCGAAACAAATTGGTTCACAAATTTCTAACTCGAAGGACAAAGTGTATGCTCTATAGAACTCTTAGCCTGCCAGTTCCATTATATGGTGCCGAGTGCTGGACGATGGCAGGAAAGGAGAGTTAATGCTAGGCTCCTTCGAAAAAAAAATTAATTCTGATGGAGGATGGATGGGTGGAGGAGAAGATACAATCGCGAATTCAATGAGCTGTATCAACATGGGGATGTATTCCAGAAAGCCAAAACTATTCGACTATATTAGCACGGTCATATCGAGCGAGTCCCAGGTAGGAACTCTTCACGGATCGGGAGCCTGTGAAGTAATGTAAGTAAGTAAGCAAGCCTAGATAGACATTTTGGAGTGTTCTTGGCGACATCGGAAAAGTGGTCTGTCCAACCAAGCGTGAACAAACCGAGATATCGAAATCGAAATCGAGCTGAGTTTTCCAATGCCGGTCATAAAGAAGTTTTCGGGATTCAAAATATTTCATAATCTGACAATTTTGAGATCTTAAAGTACGATTGCCACTGTAAGAGTGCCTTTTGGGATAAAGGATTTTATAAGAAACAAAGACATACAGGACCTAAAGTCTAGCTTCCCCAACCATATAGTGTTTACGCTTGGTAAATTGTCTCGCATGCGTCCTGTGCAAGTGCAGTTTCGTAGAGTAAATGTAGTGTTCAATTTTAAGTGTTAATAGATAGATGGGATTTTTTTTTTAAACCGAACTCTCATGCCAGTTTATACTATTGAATGTTTGTCAGACTTTCGCCAGTCAAAACTTTTAGGTGGTAGTAGGCGGATTTGAACCAGGGACCCCTCGCTTAGTAGTCCAACGCACTTAGCCACTAAGCCACTGCACCCATACAAAAGATTTCATACCTGATCATAGGTAATATATTTTTGTACTCATCGCTGTCGGCGATGCATAGTGACCAGTTAAAACTTCTAAAGATGCTTCTCAATTGGCTGTCTAACAGAGTTCTTTTGGCAGCTTGCTCTTTAACTTCGTTGGGAGAGTATAAGAAATTTACAAATTAAAGTGTATTTTTAAGAGCAAGAGCTCTATCTTGCCTTGAAAAGACGCTGTAAAACACCGGATATCCTGTACCACTTTTACTTAGTTAACAGGAGATTGAAGAGTCTCGCAATCGAAACAACTCCCGGAGATGTTTTAAGAAAGCCAAACAACTTGCTGCTGGCTTTAAGACCGGAACGCAAGCTCTTCGAAACAGTCAAAGAAAACTAGTCACTGACGCGCAGGAAATAGTATTTAGATGTATTTCAGCAGCATTCATTTAGTTGGCTTAGCTATAGAAAAGCTTATGAAAAACAAGGACGCCGGTTCTGATGGTCTACCTGTAGAGCTCTTCAAATACGGAGGTGATGTTTTGGTAGAGCGCATGCACCAAATCATCAATCAAGTTTGGGTAGGAGGAAAGCATGCTTCATATGACCTATCACCAAGAAAGGCGATCCAATGTCTTCCAATGACAAGGCATATCCCTGCTAAATGTCGCTTATACTGGGATCTTTCGATGATGGTCTGTGCTTCCTTGACTCGAAAACCATTTACAAGATTTTCATGATTTATATAGGCCCACACAGGTCTTAAAGGAGAAAAAGAGGAGGGGTGAGCTGGAGAGACAGCAGAAGGATGGTTAAAGGGGATTTAAGCTATGTCTCGCACTATGTTTTTAACATTGTAAGTGTGGCACACTTCGGAATAGTATGGGTTACTTAAGGATGGGCAGAAGACGAGGCTATTTCAAGAACTACTCGAGGTCGATCTTAAAAATTCTTTCAGGATTGTTATAGCAAACAATCGGAACACGTGAAAATAAAACGCACGATGCAATGAACTCGAGAAGTTATTAAAGATGGTTTAAAACGAATCAGTTGGCAGATACTTGGTTAATCTATCAGCCCATAAGGATACAGACTATTCCCTTTGGAAAGCTGTCAAATCCTTTAAGAAACCAGCAAAACAAGCACCGGTCCTGGCAAGAAATTCAAAAGAAAATGCTAACCTCTTCTCCGATCACCCGCAGGAAGCCTTCCAACCATTTCCTAGACAAACTGCACACGAAAATCTGTTTCTGATGCTCAGAAATGATCACAGGAATATACAGCATATAACAGTACAAGAACTGTGAAATCAAAAGTAACTTAAATGCAAAAAAAGCACGGGGCTATGATTTGATAACAGGACATATACTTAAGGAGCTCCCAGATAAAGCTTTACTTTATCCGGCCTTAGTAAACTATTTACTACCAGATAAGTCGCCAAATGAAAAGAAATCGTACAAGCCGATTTCGGTCCTCCCTGAAAATAGCTAAGCTATTTGAAAAACAGCTTTTAAAAAGACTCAGGAAGAAAGGAATCTTATTCCCTCCCACCAATTTGGGTTTAGAGAGAAACACTCTACTGAACAAAATAAAAAGTGCATAGAATTTCGAGCAAAGCAGAGAAAACTCTTGAAAATAAAAAAAGTCTGCTCAGCCATTTTTCTAGACGTAGAACAGAAACATCAATCAAATTACTAGAGAAAAAATACTAGATGAGATGATGTCTCATTTGTAATGTTAGGAGGTGTTTTTATTTCTGTCGGGGATGTATTTCCCTCACTAAGCAATCTACGGCTGAAAACCCTCCCGGAACACGATCTGCCCTTGGTAGAACCGTCGGGATATGTATCTGAAAGCAGAGGTGGTTTTAGTTAGGGTTTAAGTCCCACACTCAGTCTTTTGATGCCTTTCTTACAAAAAAAATATTGTTAACCCGCCTGGATCAGATATATTACTAAAGGGTGATTTTTTAAACGTAGTTTTCTTAAAAATCTAATCCAACACTAAAATTTGCATCAAATATTCAAAAAATTTTATTGTAATCGATAAATAGGCCTTTGCCATTTACGTTTTAAAGATAACTTCATCTAAATGTTGTCCGCGGCTCCGTTTCAAGTGGTCCATTCGAAAGATCCAATTTTACGTCACTTTTTCGAGCATTTCGGCCTGTATTCGACGAATGACGCGTATTATGTTATCCTGTAAGGCTTCAAACGTGTTCGGCTTGTCCACATAAAATAACCACTTGACATAACCCCACAAGAAATAATCAAAAGGCGTTAAATCGCATGATATTGGCGGCCAACTCACAGGGCCGTTTCGTTGCTCACCAAAGTCATCCTTCAAAATTTCCATTGTTTCACTTGCTGTGTGGAATGTGGCATCGTCTGGATGAAACCACATGTCAACCAAGTTCAACTCAGCCTGACAACTCAACTGGTCATTAACGTTCGCCGGTAACGTTTCTTCCACGGTCGTCTTTGAAGAAAAATGGACCGATGATGCCACCAGCCCATAAACCATACCAACCTGTCGTTTTTTCGGGATGCACCGGTAATTCTTGTATGGCATGTGGCTGTTCATCACTCCAGATGCGACAGTTTTGCTTATTTACGTATCCGTTAAGCCAGAAATGAGCCTCATCGCTGAACACAATTTTTCGAAAAAAAAGCGGATTTTCACATTTTTTCACAGAGCACGGATTTTGATCATAAATTTCAATAATTTGCAATCGTTGCTCGTTTGTAAGTCTTTCCATGATTAAATGGTAGAGTATACTTTGACAGATGACATTAGGATGCCATTACTAACCAGTGCTGCCAACCTGATAAACTTAACTCTTAAAAAATCACACTTTACAATCGAACGAAATTTTTTAGTCTGGTAATGCGTAATTAAATAAATATTTTATATATAATACAGCTACACGTGATGACATTGAACTTTTAAAATTTTTGGAAGAAAGCATTAATTTCGTGAATTAATCTCATTAATCATTTGAAAAACCAAAATAAATCCATTAATATTTGAAATCAGACATCAAACAAAGGGCATTCGACCCTCATCACTTCGTGATAAGGTCTTCGTCTACTCATACATACATTTTCAATAAAGGATATAATGGATATAATCGTGTTTGTTTGAAATCGTTGTCCTTAGCATTTTTTTATTTCAAAGTTCACACTTAACGCGTTATCGCATTCACCAGTCGAAATTGGTTCAGCGAATTAAATTCTTCCTCATTCAGTAACTTCGTATTCGTGAGTCTTATCTATTAGCACATGGTAGTTACTGATGCCCATCGTCCATGCACTTGAGGTTGCTTTGCAGAAATGTCATATATACTTCGTTGGCAGTTGTGTTTATCACATTATCACATTACCACAAGGTCAAAGGTTGGTTCATATCACAGCCTTTAAATATACGAAGGATACTGAAACTGACAACAAGGTGTAATAATACAAACCCGCAGACTGACTTGTGATGGAGATTTGCGGTCTTTGAGTTGTTTGAATTATGAAAACAAAGTCCTCCATTCAAGACACTTTATTAATAAACAATAAAAACACCATTTACTTTGCATACATTGTTCGTTTGGACAAGTTTTCTATAAAAATGCTACAAAAAAACTTCCACCATAGGAAAGGAACACATCCAAGAAAGCATAAAAGGCATTGCAACTAAGTTCTGTTTATTATTATTTTTTTTTATTTCTATCACCACTCGGCAGACAACAATGCATTTCATTGTTCATTTCAAGCGGAAACAGCAAAGCACACAAGTTCATTGTGGATGAAATTGAAATAGATTGTCAGGATAGACTCACGTGCAATGTAACAAGGGCAAAATCTGTAACAAAGGACAAGTCGGCTTGTATTCGTGCATGTCCTGTTGTTTCAATTCAAATGGTCATATGAGCTGAAGTCATTCAAACAAAGACACTTTATCTACATGGAATTGTAGTAGTTTTGTTAAATTAACATAAGTTTGTTTGGCGAACGGGAAATTGCTAATTGGATAAACTATGATTTTGAAGGTCGAGTCTTGGGGTGCACTCGTCAAGACTCGAGGGCTTGGTGATTAATTGTTTCTTGATTAAATTTCTTAAAAAGATAAAAAGGAGGAAATTTAATGAACTGTCCTTGAGTCCTTCAACCCCGGGTGGGACATAGTATGGCGACAAACTTCCTCCATCCTCTCGATCTACGGCTAGATACTTCAGCTGTTTTACGCTGTGTTGCTGCTTCGGCCAATACGGTTGATTTTCACGTTGTTCTTGGTCTACTAACTCACCGTTTAACTTGAGGATTCCATTTTCCTCAACGTGTGGCCAATCCAGCACCACTTCCGCTGTCTAATTTCGACAATCAAAAACTTTTGACCCCTTATGTGCCACAATTCCTGGTTCGTTATAATTTGCGGCCTTAAGAATGCATCGCTGCATCGAAGGCAGCGGTTAACACGTTTGTAATCTTCTCGAGATGGAGGTACAGGCATACAGCAGTACCGATTTGACATTAGATTCGAAGGGCCTTAACTTGGTACTTAAGGAAATTTGACTGGAGTTCGACATTCAAAAACTTTTGACCTCTTATGTGCCACAATTCCTGGTTCGATATAATTTGCGGCCTTAACCCATATGTAACGGCTGGTCGATATATCGACCAGCAATTTTGTCATTTTCCGTAGGCGAGGGGGAAAATCGATCTACCTGGTAGAATATGAGTTTCGATAGTTTGGTTTAATATCTAATCGACCTGTTTTTGCGATTTTCTCGATTTAGATTTTTGCGTGGTCTTTTACGGAAAACTGCAAAACACCTTTTTGGACAATAAAAAGAAATATTCCGGAAAAATAGGAAAATTACAGCAGCGGAATGAACGCCCGTAAACAATAGCTAATTCATGCCTGTTTTACAAAAAAAAATGTTTGGGCACGAATCGCGATTATTCGTCATGGGCTAGTTGGGCGGAGAAGGTAGCTGGTCGAGATATCGACCAATAGTACTATGCGATATACAAAAATGCACTGTAATTTATTTCGGTTTGTAATCGGATCAAACTTTATAGCCAAGACATTTCCGCTATTTCAGCTTCCGATGGTTGATGCCACGAAACCCCCTCCAAATCATAGGGACACTGGTAAGACAAACAACATCAGGTCAATTCAAATAAGTATCCTAAGATAATTTTTACGCGTTAGCTGCAGCTGTGTCAACAGATAAGTATATGTTACGGCGCGGCGTCATTAGCTATTGTTTTGCTTTATTGCCTATTTCATACAAGAAAAGGGTTTAGGTCATAAACTCATAAATATACCATTTTGAGTGACGGTAGGGATATGGACAGTGGTCCTAAATAAATAAAACGTCCGACCGTTCGGAAAGGGATTCCGCGATAACACATTGTTATGTAGTTCGAACAATGAAAAAGAAAAACCGCGGTTCATTGGACTACTCCTTCGATAAGACGAATGAGATTTTGATGGCTCGATGGAACGACAACTCTGTCGTCACTGTCGCATCCAACCACGAAGCGATCGAGCCAATGCAAAAAGTAAAGCGTTGGGACCGAAAAACTCGAAAAATGACGATCGTGGAATTGCCTCAAATTCTCAAGGCATACAACAAGCGCATGGGTGGTGTCGATCTTTTCGACAATGACAATGCAATGAATAATTAACGCATCCGCGTTTGTGGCAAGAAATGGTACTGGCCATTGTTGACCAATGCATTTGATGCAGCAATGGTAAATGCATGGAAAATTCATTGTATGCTGCGCAGACACGAAGACCACATAAATCAAGACACGAAGAAAAAAAAATGTGTCATCATGAGCCAACTAGACTTCCGTGTTTACGTAACCGAATGCTTGCTGCGCCAATAGAGAAGTGGAATCCTGAAGACTCCGAATACGACCAAAATAAGCGAAAAGGTCGCGTTAAACGATATTCGCCGCGATAGAACCGACCATGGAATCATTCAAAAAAAAAAAACTTCGTTGTCGTGTCTGCCACAAACATGCCTCATTCAAGTGCAGCAAATGCGATGTTGCATTACACACAAAATGTTTTAATTCATTCCACAACATATAAAATAACGATTTTCCATTACCATATTTATTTATTTATTCTAAAGGGTGATTTTTTAAGAGGTTTAGAACTTTTTTAAAAAAAAAACACACAAAAAATTCGAAAAAATGAATGAAATATTTATTTGAATCGATAGTTTGAACCTTGCAATTTAATGTTTAAAGATAATTTCATGCAAATGTTGACCGCGGCTGCGTCTCAGGTAGCCCATCCGCTGAGTCCAATTTTGGCATACTCTTTCACACATATCGGCCGGTATCTCACGAATGAATGCATGGATGTTGGCTTCCAGTGCGTCAATCGAAGCGGGCTTGTCCCTATACACATTAGCCTTGGCATACCCCCACAAAAAATAATCTAATGGTGTCAAATCGCACGATCTAGGCGGCCAATTGACCGGCCCGAAACGTGAAATTAACTGTTCACCAAACTCGCCTCGCAATTGCGCCATTGTTTCGCGTGCTGTGTGGCATGTGGCACCGTCTTGTTGAAACCACATATCATGCAAGTCAAGAACTTCCATTTCGGGCAAAAAAAAGTTTGTTATCATCGCTCGGTAGCGTTCACCATTGACAGTAACGCTGCGATTCGCATCATCTTTGAAGAAATATGGCCCAATAATGCCGCCGGCCCATAAACCGCACCAAACAGTGGCTTTTTCGGGATGCATTGGTAGCTGTTGCAATGCTTCTGGCTGATCTTCACTCCAAATGCGGCAATTTTGCTTATTTACGTACCCATTCAACCAAAAATGAGCCTCATCGCTGAACACAATTTTTCGATAAAACATCGGATTTCCACATTTTTCACAGAGCACGAATTTTGATAGTAAAAATGAAGCTGTTTGACAGTGACACAAGGTAATAAACACACGTCAGCTGTCAAAACCAGTGTTGCCAAAACCAAACCAGCTAAAAAATCACCCTTTATAATCGAATCCATTAATCAAATAAAATATTAAAAAAATAATTTCTGAATTTTTGGTTCACTTTTGCATTTTTGTATATCGTATGGTACTATTGGTCGAGATCTCGACCACCACCTCCACGGTACCCCTGGTCAGGTACGACTCCAATTTTTTTTTTGCGGATATTCTGACCCAAAATTGGCTCGCACACAAAGTTTCAACAATTTTGAATGGACAGTTTTCGAGCCGTTACATATGGGTTAAGAATGCATCGCTGCATCGAAGGCAGCAATTAACATGTTTGTAATCTTCTCGAGATGGAGGTAGAGGCTTTCCAGGTTTCACAGGCATACAGCAGTACCGATTTGACATTAGATTCGAAGGGTCTTAACTTGGTGCGTAAGGGAATTTGACTGGAGTTCTATAATGAAGACAAAATGTGGCGACACGACGTTACCGTATCGACGAGGATGAAAATTCATCACTAAAAGAACGCACCCAACAGACTAAAGAAAAAAACAAGGACAACGGCTGTAACGGACTGCGAGAATGAGACCGAGCCTTGACTCGCTGTCATTCCTTTTAACAACCGCGCGTTTTCTCAATTTTTTTCGTCGGACGAGATTTATTCTGCGTTCCTCCATCGAACGATACAAAACTGTCTAGATAGTTAAATTGTTTGACCTCCTCAATTAGCGTCTGTCTCAGAATAATCGGCTGATGTGCTGAGCGGCTGGTGTGCATTATTTTGGACTTTTTGCAATTGATGTTAAGACCAGACATCTCTCCATTCACTTGCAGTGATTGGCACATCCCATTTATCCCACTGTTGGTATTTGCTAGAAAACAGATATCGTCAGCATAACAACCCAGGTGGCTTAGCCTCTCAAAGGGTCTCCAATGGATACCATGTTTCTCACGCCATCAACATAAGACCGACCACTACGAAAGCCTGCTTGATGCCTCTTTAGCGTATTATCGATCCTTTGTCCTTTGTCCGTTCGAGAATGATAGTTGCAATTATTTTCGGGAAAACGGTAATACCATTCCTCAGGTTTCCCTTCTTTGGTATCTTAACAATAACTCCATCCTTCCAGACCCTGGAGAATTTTTCGTCTTCCCAGATAGCCTGTATAAGTGGTAGCAGGATACAGGCCGTTGTGTCAGGATCAGTTTTCAGGAACTCGGTTGGTATGCCATTAAGTCCTGCTGCTCTGTTGACTATTAAGAGGTTGATCGCAGTTTTTAATTTCTGCAGGTCCGTTGGGGGTCCGGTGTCGATTCCCCTGTAAGATCTTGCAGCGCTTTCCCCATTTTCCGCAAGTCTATTCTTTATCTCCTGTCGCCCCTTACACAGCGCTGCCTGTTTTGTAAGCTACTCGGTACTCGATATGTAGAGCACTTCACGTTGAACGTCTGTTTCAGCGTTTGCTCTAATTTTCAACGATCTACGATACTCGATTTTGTCCCAGGTGTCTTCAGATATCCAAAGGTCTCTAGCTCTCGACACTTTGTCTATGGTTGAATCGTCTAATTGAATTGTGTTGGGGCTTTTAGAGCATTGATATTTAATCTAGTTCTCCTCATTGCATTTTCATTTCGCCGCTTCACGGCAGCTGTGCGTATTCGGATACTTACTAATATCAAGTTATTATTAACGGTGACCTTAATTATTTACCTACAAACATGATAAGCATTTATTGGCTTAAAAAAAATATCAACCACTTAAGGCTTACATCGCATTCTTAAAGTCTACACAGCATAGATTTTCTACTGACTTGGATTTTGTACAACGTTCTTCTAATATGTTGTTGATTTGTTCAGCTTAGAATAGTTACTTATCCTTAAAGAAAACAAATTTAATCCTTTAAATCATACGACCTTGAAGGTCAATCTACAGGTTCATTACATGAAATTATGCCTTCTGTTCGTGACTTGAACAACGGACTAGAGAACAAATGGAAAACTGTACAAAAACTGCACCGATATATCCGTAATAATAAAACGACTGTATTTGAATACCTTATAAAATGGAATGTATTTAATTCGAGAAAATGACTAGCATATTTATAATGTTTACTTAAATGACATTTGGCCAAAAATTGAAATTTCCCTTTTAGTAGTTAAGGCTGTGTGTTTTTTATAATCTGGTACTTGGTGACGTCATCGTCGTAACACCTTCATCGAATGTTAAATGTTTCGTTTGAAGTTGCGTTCTGTAGCATTATCCTGGTGAGACCATGTTGGAACTGTTCCAACTGATGTCAAGTACTGTTCTAAGTGCTGTCAGTGCTGTTCTAGCTTTTTTGCGAGTACTGTTCCGGTTCTCACTACTACCAACACGTTTGACATATGTATATACACGCTGAAAACAAACAAATGGACAGGACGCGCGAGAAATATAAAATCGGCTTGGTGGTAGTGCATATATAGGGTCCGCCAAATAACTTTTTTTTTTTTAAATGCTATAAAAAAAAAACTACTCAAATTTCTTTTTTTATTTGAAAGTACAATCCTTCCGGTTAATAATGGAAAATAATTTCATTCAAATGGCTGCCTCGGCTGGCCATGCAGTAGCCTACACGATCGGTCCAATTTTTAAGCACATTATCGATTGTGTGCAGCTGTATTTCGCCAATGGCTTCACGAATATTGTCCTTTAAAGCGTCCATTGTCTCTGGCATGTCGGCGTAACACTTATCTTTAACGGCACCCCACAAATAATAGTCCAACGGTGTCAAATCGCAGCTCCGCGGTGGCCAAACGACATCAGCTCTGCGGCTGATAATGCGATCTTCAAAAACAGGGCGCAAAACATCGAGTGTAGCTTCGGCTGTGTGGCACGTAGCGCCGTCCTGTTGAAACCAAATGTTGCCAATATCCTCCTCTTCAATTTTTGTGAACAAAAATTCGTTCAACATGGCCCGATTGACTGTAACGGCCACTCCTTGCTCATTTTCGAAGAAAAATGGCCCAATTATGCCTCTGGCCCAAAATCCGCACCAAACAGTGACTATTTTTGGGTATATCGGCTTTTCAATGTATGTGTGCGTGTTTTCTGTGCCCCCAATTTGGACAATTTTGCTTGTTTACATACCCGCCAAGATCAAAATGAGCTTCATCTGAAAAGATGATTTTTCTGGCAAAATCGGCATCTTCTCTATGTCGCTATGTCGCAATATTTCCCAGCGTTGTTCAAGCGTATACACAACCATATTCGTTCAGCGGAAGGATAAAACTAATTATCTGTCAAATCAGACATGAGCTAAGTGTTACCATTCGCGAAATAAGCACTAGTTGAAAAAAAAAACGTTAAATGGCGGACCCTATACATGTAATGCAAGTTCTTGGGAAATATTTGGTTAGAACTACTTCCGCTGGGTGAATGGAATTAGGCATAAATCTGTTCCACATTCATGCCATTCAAACGGCGAAAAATTATAATTAAATTATAAAATTATAGCAAAAAAAATTCATATACACGCTAAATTCGATGGAAGAAAAATAATGGTTTGATGACTCCACCAACCCTCAAACAGTTGTTCATTTTTGGGGATGTAATGGCGCTTCAATAATTTTATGATTATCCTCGCTCTTTCATTTCAGTTTAGATTTCGGGCCCAATCATCGAATTTTTGACATTCAACGATGGCTGGTCATTAAGCCTTTAAAAGCAAGATCTTTGTGTAAAATTGTCCACAAAGTGGGCTGAACAGGAAGTTAGCTGTTATGAATGACATCTGAACGGATACAATATTCTTTTTAGAACGAACTCTTCATGTGCATATTGTCGGCACTGAATCTTGCAAAGAAAATATTGTAAAATCGGCCAATAATCCATAGAATAGCTGAGTCTGAGAATAGTCTGACTTAATGACTATGTCGGCTTTAATATGTTGCAAGTGCTTCATAAATTTAATGCACAGAATCATAATTTTTTGAATCAAATTTCTAAAGTTTGGTAACGTTGCTGAAGTATTTATGGATGTATGTTCATCACGTTAAAATGGCAAATACTACTGATTTATAATGACACTGATTGTTTGTACTTACTTAACGGGCTCCCGACCCGTAAAGAGTCCCTGCCTGAGATACGGCAGCCTTCCACCCTCGGCGATCCCGGGCACGCTGCTTCCAGTTGTCCAGACCAAGCGCTCTGGCATCCGCGATGGCTTGGTCTTTAAAACGAAGGTTTGGTCTTCCTTGTCGTCTCGAACCTGGGGGCTGAGATTCGAAGATCCTCTTGGCTGGAGCGTTGTTGTCCATTCGCTCGTTGTGGCCGAGCCAATGTAGTCGACGAGTTTTGGCTTTTCGTACTACATCCAATTCTTGGTACAGCTCATAGAGTTCGCGGTTGTATCTTCTTCTCCATTCGCCCTCCTCGCACACAGGACCAAATAACCGTCGAAGGATTTTTCTTTCAAAGGATCCCAGTATTAACTCTCCTTTCCTGCTTATCGTCCAGCACTCGGTGCCGTATAGCAGAACTGGCAGGATAAGGGTTCTGTAGAGCATGCACTTTGTCCTTCGAGTTAGGAGTTTTAAACCCATTTGTTTTGCCAAACCGAAGTAGCAGCGGTTTCCTAGGGTAATTCTTCGACGGATCTCCACTAAGATGTCATTTGTGGAGTTGATGTTTACCCCGAGGTAGATGAACTCCTTAACTACCTCGAAGTTACTGCTATCAACAGTGACATTTTGTCCTATTCGGTGGACAGATGATTGTTTGTTTGTTGATAGCATATATTTAGTCTTGTCCTCATTCACTTCAAGGATTGTTTGTACTGACCCTCGTAAAAGCTTCTGGTGAACTTCATCGTTGGATTTTAATAAACCTTTTCCGACGAAGGAAACTTTGTGAATGCAATTAGAGCCACCGACTTATTAAGGGTTGCGGAGAATTAAATTTAAGTAAATTTTGTTTTGAAAAGTTTCTTATTGCAGTTCTTACTCTTGAATGTTTGTCAGACTTAAGCAGGAGTTGCTACGCTTCGGATTTGAAACTGCAACCGCTCTCTTAGTTGTCTTATGCACATAACCACTGCTTCCGTGATTATTCATTTTTTCAAAACAAAATATGTCGGTAATCGTAACCTGTTGGTGTTAAAGATATTTACTTTTCTGAATTTAGCATTGAAGTGAAGTGGATCTCCTTTATGTTTGGGAATGCAAATCTGATGCGGGTTACAACCTGACGAATCACTTAAAGGCTGGGATATAATAAGGTTAAGTTCCAAAGAGCATCGTGTTTGCACATATTTTCATCAATATTTCCCTTAAGGGGTTACATGGGTTTCACAGCTTCAAAAAATCTATTTTTTTTTATTGTCTTATTAATTTCTACAACATCCCGAGAATATTATCCTAAATTTTCAAATCATTCCGAATAAAAGTGTCGGAGATAAACCCGTGCGCACCTTGCACTCAATTGAATTAAGAGGTTTATTTGAGGTTATCCAAACTTTAAACGCGTTTTTCTCGAAACTGTGTTTTCAAAGTCGATTGTCAAAAGTTCTCGAAAACCACTCAACCGATCTTGATGAAATCTTACACAGGTCTTCGAGATACAATTCACGTGAACTTGGACAAAGGATTTTGTTAGTTTTCAATCACAACTATTTAAAAAAAATAAAAAATTTGAGAAAATTTAACCAAAATTTGCATTTTTTTCTAAAAAGGTCTGCCAAAAATCCAACATTCACTTCCCCCCCTTCGTTCAAATTCTATTTTATTGTCTTAACTAAAACACGATTTTTTTTTACTTCTGATGATCCTGTCACGAATTCTACTGTCAACACGGACGCACCTTTTTTCCGAGGGGTCACCGGAAATGACTTCACAATGACGGAGTTTTGAATATATTTCTTTGAAAATTTCAGAAATTCTTTCTCAAATGTTTATCTTCAAGACAGTAAAAAGTTTGAATAAAGTATTTAATTTTTTGTATAAAAAAAATTGCTGAAAATATAACTTTTTTTTCCCGAATCAACCCATGTAATCCCTTAAGATAAGTGAATATTTTCCCAAACCTAAACTACGAAAATTTGTTTTCTCAGAAAAAATTACCGTTGTTTTAAAGGGTGATCCATTTCGAGGTTCCCTACTTTTTTAAAGAAAAAAACACAGAAAATTCAAATTTAATGAAGAATGTTTATTATCATTTGAAAGAACATTCTTTGGCATTTATTTTTTGGAGATTATGTCTATCAAATGTTGGCCGTTGCTACGTCGCAGATGGTCCATCCGTTGAGTCCAATTTTCGATCACTCGTTCGAGCATTTCGACTGGTAACTGGCGAATGACACGCGTGATGTTTTCCTTCAAGGCACACGATCTTGGTGGCCAATCGACCGGCCCAAAACATGAAATTATTTGCTCACCGAAATGTTCACTTAATAAGTCCATTGATTGATGCGATGTGTGGGAAGTGGCACCGTCTTTTGCTGAAACCAAATGTCGCCGAGATCACGATAACGGTCGCCATTGACGGTTACGTTCGCACCGGCATAATTTTTAAAGAAATATGGACCGATGATTCCACCGGCCCACAAACCACACCAAACCGTTGTTTTGTCTGGATGAAGTGGCAGTTCTTTAATCTCTTCAGGTTGCTCTTCGTCCCAAATGCGGCAATTGAGCCAGAAATGGGCCTCATCGCTAAACAAAATTTGCCTCGAAAACGTCGGATCTTCTTGGAACTTCTCAAGAGCCCATAGAGCGAAGCGATGTCGCTTGGGAAGGTCGAGCGCCTTCAGTTGTTGCACAAGCTGTATTTTGTACATTTTAATTTAAGATCTTGACGTAAAATGCGCCAAGTCAGTCCGAGTTGCTGCGAACGGCGCCGAATCGACTCTCTACAGTCTTCGTGTACACTCTCAGCTACGGCCGCTATATTTTCTTCACAGCGTGCTGGACGTGGTCTATTCGGTCGAATATTATCCAATAATGAATGCTGGGTCTCAAAATTGGTGATGGTGTTGCGAATAGTACGCTCAGTAGGCCGATTATGTTGACCATAAGTTGAGCGAAGTGCACGAAACACATTCCTCACAGAACGTGAATTTTCATAATAAAGTTGAACAATTTGTAAACGTTGTTCACGCGTAAGTCTTTCCATTATGAAATGCCAAACAATACTAAACAAAAATAACATGACAGCATGACACGACTCACACGTGATCAGTCAAAAAAGGCTATTGAAAAAAGTATCTCTATTGGATCTCCCGCTATATCAGTTTGCAACTCGGTTCGGTTTTCTAATTAGATTTTATGAACCGAACCGAAACCGAATTCCAATTCATATAGGTATGGAATGAAATCGGGCTGCAACTCGAGTTGTTTATTCTTATCCGATACCAACCACAACCGAATCGTTCAACTCGGTGGCATTAAATTGGCATCGGTTCATTCCATCGGTTTTGGTAACTCGGTTTGATAAAAATTTAATTCGGTTTAACTCGGTTTAGCTGCAACTCGGGTTGAACCGGGTTATTAACTCGAGTTGACACATCACTACTATGGCTAACTATGCACTTCGACAGCTAATCGCAAAATTTGCGATACATTCAGTTCGCTTCACGGCGAACATGGAAACTATGCAAAACGATTGCTTCGAATGTCGACTTTCCAATGCATTTCCACATTTTGCTAAATATTAAAAAAAATCCTTCCTGTCAAAAAACTTTTGAGTTTTGGAATACTTTAATTTAAATATTTGTTGTGGTTTGTTTGGCTGTCATAAATGCAAGAAAAATATAAAAAATCACTATTTTTCGCGTCGTTTATTTTAATTTTATTTTTTTCCACCGCCGACAAATTAATTCGTCATCAAAACATCTATCGCATTTGAAAGCGATAAAATGGCTTTCGCATTTGCATAGTTGTGCGAATGTTATAGAGCGAAGGCGATAGCTTTCGCCTGCGGCGAACTGAATAGTACCAACATGCGAAATACGCTTCGTGGCGAATTGCATAGTTAGCCCCTGGTCAGGCACTACCCCATTCTACATCCATTATATAGTTGACTTTCACACCCCCACCCCCTCCCTCCCTGATCCAACAAAAACCAATAAAAATAAAAAATTTACATCTGTGTAATTACCGTCGTTCTGAGTCATTTTTGAGCTTGCAAAACACCCATGATGTGGCGGCGTCAAACAAACTTAATATCTTTGATAAGATAACCATTTTTGTATGTCCGGATACTATTTGATTATTATTTGTCGTTCTTCATATCTCGAGTCTCATCGTCCGTTCAGTACTTCCGAACAAGCCGTCTGCTGAATAGCTTTACCTTCTTCACCTCCACCATACCGTTACGCAACACACTCTCTCTAAACTAAACACTCGCCATATTCACATATAAAAAGTTTACAAATTTAATTCAAAATATACATAAATAGCACAGTGGTGTATGGTCATCGATAAAACACGCTTAAGGGTGTGTGTGTGCGTGTGTAGATTGGTCAAAAAACTAAAAAAAAAAACAACAACATTGGAATGTATATTCAAAGGTAGATCAGCTTCAGCGGCCGAGTGATGGTCATCTCCTAGGAGGTGCTGCTGGTCAGCCGTTTCTTTAGCCAACTCCGCTTGCTCTTTGGCTTTGATAGGGACTCGTTTGAGGTTGTAACTGAGGCGTTTGCCTTCGAGTTGGCACTACTGGACGACATGAGCAGCTTCTTGTACCACTTGGCCTTGGTGCTCTGACTAGATTTCGTTGTAGATATCTGAGATAGATTCGTTTCACTTTGATTTATATCACAATTGTTCGCCGATAGACTATGTCCGCTGGAATGGCCATCAGTGGGCGTCGTCTGCTGAGCATTCAGCTGAATCATTGAGAATGCGTTGCGAATTTTCGGTCCCGGCATCGAATGGACCTTCATCGTGTCCGCAGCAGGTACTTTGGTTCCTTTCTTTCGTGGTACTTTAACCGGAGCGGTGTGTGTGGTAGGAGTGGGAGCTGCAGCAATAGCCGCTTGTTGATTAGGTTCATCGGTGATCTCCGTGATTTGAATGCTAAAATTAATGGAGGATAGTAAGGGAGTGATCTCGATGAGTGCAACTGCTTACCTCGGAGTGACAGGTTCCCTCACCGCATGTCCATTGGGAATGGCATCAGTACTGCGGATGGAATCGCTAAGTTTTTCCCAAAAGTTAAACAACTTACTCGTCTGGTTGTACCTCAGCAGAAAATAGAACTTCAAGTTTTTTGGTAGGATGCAATTCTTCTCGTAGATACATGGCACAATGCGGCGACGGCGTTGTTCTGAAATAAGAAAACACCACTCAATTGACCTCGCTATTGAATGATAATAGTTGCCAACCTATTTGAAGTGCTTGCGCAAAGTTCACGAAAAACTTGTTCGCCGGACTTTTTAGGAATGCAGACGAAACTATCAGAATCAAGCGATTGCAGCGCTCCGCAATCAGACTTAGTATGGCATCGTGTTCAAATGGTATGCCTCCGATGAGATCACGATCTTTTAAGCAGAGCTGCCATTGGGAAGAAAATAGCAATCTAACTTTAGTTGGAATCTCTTCTGGCTGTCGGCTATATTCACCTTAAAACCAAATCTGGGATGGTCTACCTCCATGCGTTCGACGAGTTCGGTTGCAAATTCGATATCTTCCTCGGCGAAGAGCACAAAAGCGTCGTACTGCTGTGGTGGCAAACCCTTTTGTGACCTCACCAAGTCATCCTTTGTGAGAATATTATAATCTGGATTCAAGTCAACGACCAGATCCGGTACCTTTGGGTTTGCGGCATCCTGTCGGGCCTCAACCAACTGCATGCGATAGGCTTTTGATTTATACGCCTTTGCGTCTTCAACTGAAAGCATATTTCAAGACTAGATAAGAGCAGCTGCACCAAACGGCATAGAAAAACTCACGCAAAGCCTCGCTGATGTCATCTGCGACATCCCAGCGATCGATGACGCCCAGAAATTTAACTAAATTATCAAAGTTAGCGGTTTGATTGTCGCCTTCCGTGCACCACAATGACAGAACTACGGCCATAGGATCCTTTTCCGTATTTATTACGGGGCCGTAGAGACTCTGAAGACCTGCTAAATGAGCAACACCTCTCCAGTCGCGGGGAAAACCCTCTTCTGATGGTAAAACTTTAACTGGATTAAGCGATCGGGAAAGAAGAGAACGTGTGCGTTGCCGGAGCTCTGTAATCGGCACTTTGGCAAAGTCAATTTCATTTGATGGGTCATCAACAGAGTTTGTTTCCATTTTGTAACGGACAGAGGCGCGCGCGCAGTTTGACTAATTACACGACAAAGTGCTAATTAATGTAGTGGGATTACGGATAACACCAACGATTTTGTTTTTGTTTTTATCAATTGTTTAACAAGAACGAAACGATTATTAATATTTATTATGCGCCATGATAAGCTGAAGAAAATTGGAACGAATCGTTATATAGTCAGTGCAAACTTATTTAGTGTAAGTGCAGTGGAATGCAGTTTTCTTTGTTTACGTAATTAATTAATAAATAATTTTACTTATCACTATTGGAGGACAATAAATGAAAAACAGAGGCGATTGTAGAGACAAAATGATGAAAATAAAATTTAATTTCACTACAAGGCTAATGTCACAAGAGACAAGTGCAATATTTTGACAGTGATTTCAGGAAGTGGTGCCAAGTCTCTGTTTCGGAGGTATAAAAACGCAATGAGAATTTTGTACCAGATTTTAGTTTTGAAAAAAAATATTTACATCGATTTCGTTGGGAATATTATTAGATTTAAATTCATTGTTCCTTTCCAACAAAACACAATTTCCAATTAGATTTCTAATTTATTTGTAGCTACCAGAAGTGCGTGAAGAGAAGATGGAACAACACAGTTGTGGAAACCAATTAGAAGAATGGGAAACAAAAACAAGCAATCATATTTTTTTTCAAAACGCGTCTGCATAGTCGTTGGTTTTTTCCTTAAGAAATGGAAATAGAAATAACTTAAAGCACTGTTACGTCGCTAGTGAATAATAATATAGACTATATAATTTATTTCATATTCAATTGCTTTCTCTTTGCGAACTCAGGCAGAGACATTGTAAAGCTGTGTTCGAATTACAGTCGTTCTTCAAACAATCAACTATTTCAATACAAAATTAGAAATTTATATAGATCTATTTTAAAGATGCGAGGCTGCAACAAAAGATTCAACGTCTACATATACCGCACAGATCATAGCTTGCACATTTACCAGCGCTGTAAAGCAAAAGTAGGATAGCGAACAAAAAGTGACAAGTAAGGAGAAATAAAGAGACCAAATTCCTATGATGGAGAAGTGGGTCGTATGAAGTCTACCAACTCAATTGAAGAGTCGTGCGATTGGCATAATATTATAGAACCTCGAATGCCTGCTTTTCGAAATACTAAGAATAGTATAAGTTTTTCAGCATTGTCTAAATCGACTGCTAAATGGCTATAGAGTCAAAAAAGTAATTCGATAAAACTCACTGTCAGCTTTTTCATAAGACCTTATAGCCCTCCAGCAGTGTTCTTTAAGCAAGCATGAGTGGAAGAAAATACGCCTAATGACTAAACAGTCAGCTTCATTTCGGTATAGTCTCAATCCTGGAAAAATTTAACGAATTTCAACTCGATACTAACCATTATTCCTAGAGATCTACAATGCGTCCATTTTCTAAGGAATATGTACAAATTAACAACATTTGCGTTTAATAAGCCTCAGTGAGTTGAATAAGACTGGAAGGCGGCAACACTTTTTTTTAAATAGAAGATGAAGAACTGAAACTTAATTTTAAATCCATTTTTGTTGCTTCTCTTTATATATTGCACTATTTTAAGATACATAGTTGAATAAATAGCTTGGCAACTTTGGGTAAAAATTCAAAATTGCATGTCAACAATCGATATAAAGCACAGATGAGTAATTATACAGATAGTCGACTGAGAGGATTTTTGGCTCTCCCGCCTATCGTTTTTTATTTGCTTCAAAAAGGCACAGTACTGTGTTCGTATATGTTTTTACATGCAAATCAAATTGAGCCAGCTTACGCACACAATAGCAGTTCTGCGCCTAAGAATCCATTTTGGAAAAGATCTCATGTTGACATATTAAAAGTCAAAACTGGGCTGTGTCCGATAACATCGTAATAACATTCGACGATTTATAATAAATTTGCAACAGAATAACATTTTGGTGAATGTTTTTAATTATTATGTAAACTAAAATAATAGTTTTACCAAACAAGCATATTTTTGGGTAAACATTTTTAAGCAGTTTCGTAAATATTTTGGCAGTTGTGCAAGTTAAACATAAAATAAGGGTTATCATAATTTGTTTGCCAGTAGTTAAACTAATTTAGCAGTTTTAAAATGTCATTAATAATAAAATAATTTTGGTGGTTGACTTATCGAATGTCGAGTGAAATAATTAAAATCAAATAATTTTTAAACGAATGGTTTAATAAATATTTCAGCAGTGAATTAATGAAATATTCTGTAAAATTAATAAAATTGTAGGTAAAATAAATAAAAGCTCAATGAATGAAATTAATAAGTAACGCCTGATTAGTTAACTGACCATTTCAATAATTTAACATGGTATTACATAAATTCACTGCTATTAACTATTCCAATTCAAAGATAAGAAAGTTATTAAATTTGTTAAACATGATGAAATAAATTTAATAACGTTGTTATCTTGGAATTGGAATACTCAAGTCTACATTTTGTGTTTTAAAATGCATTTAAAGTTATTTTGTCGCATATGTCTCATACGAACGTTCCGAATATATTTATAAATATATTAAACTTTCATATGTTCAATAAAGAACATTACTATTAACTAAAAATATTTTACGACCATACATTCCTAATTTAGTAATTTTCATGCAATAATAAAATAATATATACATTTTATCTCACTCTAATAACCTAAATGGAAAAAATATAACAGCCCAAGTATGTTTATTTTAAGGCAGATAAAAAATTGAGAACTATTTCTTATAAACACAAAAATTATTCGAATTTATTATACAACTTCATTATTTATTATATACCTAACTATTTTTTTTTTGTATAAACATTAAAATATCAATTAAGCTTGAACTACGTTAACTCAATACTTCGCAGCACTTCACCAACACATCCGCTATAATCAGCTGTTTTTTGTTGCCATTTGTAATTCTTTCAAAACAGCCCGCGCTAATGACATATTTTTGACACATCAACCCCTCCATACTTTATTTGGCTGGCTCACACGTATTCACAGATAGAACATTTGAGAGAGGATTTTTTCTCCATTTTTAAAAATTTTTTGCGGGTTCAAAGGGACAGACGTATGCTGAGTCGACTATCTGTATAATTACTCATCTGTGATATAAAGTTCGCTGCTAGTAAACCTCTTTCGGATTTGCTGATTGTAGGTCACGTGAGTTCAAATAAACAGTTGGCTTGTAGTTTGCATACACGTTTAAAAAATGTCATTGCTTTTTGTAGGAAAGTTGGAAACAAAATGACAACTAACTGAAAATTACATTATTTTCCTGATCCCTTGGAGCTCATAAAAGGAAACGCCCTAAGGGTCTAAAAACCAACCCGAGGCATTTTGAAAATATTAGCACGGTTATTTTTAAATTTTCAATTTTTAATAAAACCGTGTACTGGGCAACGACAATAAAAGTGTGGAGTGTTCTCCTGCACAATCCCATCTCCAAATCCTTTGCACAGCTGTCTTAGCATATCAAGAGATGATAAGAACTTTTCTCTATTTATACCCTATCCTAGGGTATATTAATTTTGACACGTAGTTTGTAACACCCCTTAATATCCATCGTACCCCCTAAAAGTATATGTATTTATGATCAGGATCAAACCTAAGACTATTTAGCAATGTCCGTCCGTATCAACTTTTGTGGCCTTTAAATTTAAGCTAGGAAGCTGAAATTTGGAACTCCCTAGGGTTTCGAAATGGTAATGTGTTAGAATTTTCAAAACACTCCCACTGCCACGCCCACTTTTTGGGGGCGTTTTAAAATAAAAAATTGTTTTCAATAAATTTCATACAATGAAATGATATGCTATCCATCATCTTCTTAATGCTTTTTTTCTTTGAAGTACATAGGGATAAGGATAGGGTATCATACTGTTCGCCCCAACCGGACTGTAGCCTTTCCTTCTGTTTTTACTTTGTTGGAAAATGTGGTCACTAACTCATCACTATTTCCCGGTGATAGTTTCACTCTTCATCGTCTATCATATATTATAGTTGTCAGTTCATCAGCTCCTAGAAAAATGCTGCTGTAGTCTGAAAGACTGACTGAATTAGATTTGGAAATAAAATTCTGCATTAACGCCAGCATCCATGCTGGAGCCATTCGCATATTCATACATGTAAATATTATTAGTCGTATGCAGTGTTATGTGTTCATGGTTTTTCCCACGAAAAATATTTTTTTTTCTTTTTTCGCTTCCCATTCGTCCGATATTCCCAAAATTCCAACGTAATGATATATTTTAATAATTGTCTATCATCGCAGCAGCATTATCACTACCGCAACTTATTACATTTGAAATCGTTTACTAATTTGTCCGTTACAGCTTTTGCTATGACATTCGAAATCATTTTTGAATACTTTTTTTTGCCCCAAAAACAAATTCGCAATTATTTTCGAATCCGAAACTATTTTTTTAATAGAGGAATCAAATGTACGTATGTATGTAATATAATGCAAGGTTATGTTCGGCCAGAAATGCTGCCAATTTTATGTCGGCATATTTGATTTTTTTGGAATTTCCCACAAAATTGCATTTCAAATTACTTTTTCACTTTTTCCACGAGACGGTTTTTTACCGTCAAAATTCCCACAAATAGGTATATTTCCAACGATTTTTACCACTGGTCGTATGTCTAGTGTTCGGTTCTTGAGGTTACCTCTGCTCATGTTCTATAACTTTCTCGCATCGATAACATGTAGAGTGCACGTCAGGGTCATACGGAAGTTTTGCGTGGTTCTAAAACTGCGTTTATTTTTCAGAAATATCACACATTCTACATCTCCAATATACAAAAACTGATAAAAACGGTAGATGCCGATATCTGGGATGCTTGACATATTTCAAAAATTGATGAAGTTTAAGTAACGGGTGATCCAAGTAGAGATACTTTTTTCAATAGCCTTTTTTGACAGATCACGTGTGAGTCGTGTCATGCTGTCATGTTATTTTTGTTTAGTATTGTTTGGCATTTCATAATGGAAAGACTTACGCGTGAACAACGTTTACAAATTGTTCAACTTTATTATGAAAATGCACGTTCCGTGAGGAATGTGTTTCGTGCACTTCGCTCAACTTATGGTCAACATAATCGGCCTACTGAGCGTACTATTCGCAACACCATCACCAATTTTGAGACCCAGCATTCATTATTGGATAATATTCGACCGAATAGACCACGTCCAGCACGCTGTGAAGAAAATATAGCGGCCGTAGCTGAGAGTGTACACGAAGACTGTAGAGAGTCGATTCGTCGCCATTCGCAGCAACTCGGACTGACGTATGGAACGACTTTAAATTGAAAGCGTACAAAATACAGCTTGTGCAACAACTGAAGCCGCTCGACCTTCCCAAGCGACATCGCTTCGCTCTATGGGCTCTTGAAAAGTTCCAAGAAGATCCGACGTTTTCGAGGCAAATTTTGTTTAGCGATAAGGCCCATTTCTGGCTCAATGGGTATGTAAACAAACAAAATTGCCGCATTTGGGACGAAGAGCAACCTGAAGAGATTGAATAACTGCCACTTCATCCAGAAAAAACCACGGTTTGGTGTGGTTTGTGGGCCGGTGGAATCATTGGTCCATATTTCTTTAAAAATTATGCCGGTGCGAACGTAACCGTCAATGGGGACCCTTATCGTGCCATGATAACCGACTATTTGATGCCTGAAATTGAAGCTCGTGATCTCAGCGACATTTGGTTTCAGCAAGACGGCGCCACTTCCCACACATCGCATCAATCAATGGACTTATTGAGAGAACATTTCGGTGAGCACATAATTTCACGTTTTGGGTCGGTCGATTGGCCACCAAGATCGTGTGATATCACACCGTTAGACTTTTTCCTGTGGGGATATGTAAAGTCAAAAGCTTATGCCGACAAACCCGCTTCGATTCAGGCCTTGAAGGAAAACTTCACGCGTGTCATTCGCCAGTTACCAGTCGAAATGCTCGAACGAGTGATCGAAAATTGGACTCAACGGATGGACCATCTGCGACGTAGCAACGGCCAACATTTGATAGACATAATCTTCAAAAAATAAATGCCAAAGAATGTTCTTTCAAATTATAATAAACATTCTCCATTAAATTTGAATTTTCTGTGTTTTTTTCTTTAAAAAAGTAGGGAACCTCGAAATAGATCACCCTTTACTACGTTAAAGTTTCGTCGGACCAACTCGACGCGAGAAGTTATCGACCGAGTTACAGAACACGGGCAGCGGTTGTGTTCAAACATGGTATTTTGAAGTCATGCATACATTCCTGTCCGTAAATTTCCGTTAAATCCGAGCGTAGCACTTCCAGTTTGACTGAGATTGGTCAAAAAATGGACAAACTGTAATAATTTTTGGACTTCCACTCAAGATTTTATACTTTTGCCGGTATCTTAATCTTTCTTGTTCTTATTATTGAGGCTCCCGTTTGGTATCTTACCTAGTATATATGACAAACGTTTGGAAGAATCGGAAATAGTATGAAGTACGTTAGTTGAAGGTTTATTAGATTAGAAGTTTTTTTGCGGACTAACTTCAAGTCCGCAGTCTTTGCCCAGAAATTAGCCCCAAATATGTTAACATAAAGTTATGATGAACGATTAAAAGCCGAACCATGTATGTAATCTTACATCTCGTCACTTTTATCAAGACCTAGAGTTGCACCTAAACTGGATTGCATTATTTATTTTCGCAACGGCAAAAAAATCTATACTTACTCAACTCTCCTGAAAAGTCCCCAATAAGCCTCTAATTAAAACATAACAATTCTCCTCCCCAACAAGAACACAAAACATATACAAATAAAACAAAATTAAATTATTTTTCATAAATAACTTTTCTTCCTTCTCTTTAATTAAGATTTTTTTGTATTTTTTTTCTTGTTTTTTTCTTCGTTTTCATTTTTTTGTAATTTTTTTGTTTGTTTATTTTTTATATTTTTTTTTTTTTGTCTCATGTTAAATAAATTAATACTTATTCAATAATAGAAGAAATAACAAAATAAATAATTGTTTATAATATAATTAATAATAAAAATTTCCATTTGTTCATCGCCTTCATTCCACTTATCATGTTATGTAGTAATAACTGATTGCATATACACCAAAAAAAAAAAGATCACTTACTAACTAATTTAATGAATGCTTTAATGTTGGGTTTTTCTTCTTCTTCTTTTTCTTTCTGTTAATTAATCATTATTTTTCTTTTTATATATTTTATTATAATATATACGTTTCTTGTGTATATAATTGTTGTTTGGTTTATTATATATTGTTTATTTGTTTTAATTAAAAATGTATTTTTCTTCAGTTTTGGTTTTTTTGTTTTATCATAATAAATTTCCTAAATTTATTAGTGTTCTTTTTTTCCATTCACTTTAAATTATTTTATAAATTATACGGCAATTTGAGATGTTTTTTTTTTGTTTTGTTTTTTTATTTTATTTATTAAAATTAAATACTGTACGTATTTTGCAAAGGGTTTGGTTGATGTTATTAATAGTATTCGAGCAATATGCCAAAGTAATTGATGTTTTCCATTCTTCACTAAATTTTTATAAAATGATTAGCTATTTCTTCACATACATGTACATAATATGTTTTCAATAAACCTACATATTTTCATATATAGGTAAAATAAATAAAGAAAATTAAATATTTAAACAAAAAAATAAAAATTAAATGAAAATTGAAACATATTGTTTGTGTGTTTTTTTTTTAAGGGGAAGTTCTTGGAAGTAGGATTTTTTGTTTTATTTTTATATATGTATAAATTTATTAATTTTTTTTTTGTAATTTTTCTATGTATTATTGTGTGTATTACAGGTAATAATTTGAATTGTTTTAATTCTCCTATAATTTTTTTTTTTTAATTTATTTATTTTATTTTTTCTAGATTTTTATTTTATTTTATTTTTTTCAAAAACTTAACAACTTAAGAGTTTCGATTTATTTTAAATTTATTTATTGATGCAGTAAATCAAATTCGTTTTATCTATTTCTTCCGTTTGTTTTTGTTTTATTCTTGTTGTTCTATTTAATTCAATTATTTATAATAAATATGTATAAATGGAAAAGAAAATATTGACATAAGGTTTTTTTTCTTACTTTAGTGCGAACTTGGTCGCTGTGTTTTTCTTGTTAATTTATTATTTTATATTTTGTTTTTTCTTGTGTGATTTATCATGTATATTACGTAATATTTTTTAACAGTACTAAGTATATGTTTAAGTTAATATTACTTTTTTTTGTTTACTTATTCATGAAATTTCTTTGTTTTTTGTTTTGAATAATTATAATTTGTGCATTATGACAAATATTATGGTAATTTCTATTTTTATTTATTTATTATATTTATGAATTTATTTGTTTTTTTTTCGAGCGAGTTTCTTTAATTTCGTTTCTTATTTATTAAGAGATTTCGGGATTTTTTTGTTTTGGGTATGCAGTAGCGGTTTGATAAAGATGTTAAAAATATGAGAGAAATATAATTTGTTTTTTAAGAGACGAAGTGGAAAACAGCACAAAGTTGAACGAAGTCTTAGGGTTTTTATCTTTATCTCACTGTGGGACGCATTTGAGAGTTATTTCGGGAAACATTTACATATTTAAACATTTTTAGAAAAAATCAGCTTAAATTGATTTGGTTTGTTTTCAAAACGGTGTACAAAATGTACATATTCCTGTGATCCACGATTTTGACATTTCCCTATATTTGTTGTATGGCTTAGTTGTCATCATGGCGTACATATATATATATTTCAACTCATGAAACTGTATTTTGTGTCCCTTAACAAAATATTTATAGATATTTTTGTTTGTCTACTAAGCCTTTTTCCCCCAGTTCGATTGTATTTGTGGGGCGAAAAGAGACAAAACAAACTGGTAAGTCATGCGACGTCCTACTGCACAGTAACTTATTGTCAGCTGAGAATTACAAGGTCGTATGTGAATAAGAATTCCGACCCTATACTTCTCAAGCTACGTTATATAATATCTGCTTCGTTTATTCTACGATGAAACTAAACACAGAGATTTTTTATAAAAATTGTTCACAACTAGTTAATCTGACACTAGATTTTGCCTATAATCTCGGTTAATATTTTGTTGATAACATAGCATCAGAAACGAACCCCACATTTCCACCAATAAACCGAGATTATAGCCAAGAGATTAGCAATAAGTCTTAACACGTTTCCACCGAAAAAAAGGAGATTAAGAAAAGAGGTTTTCTCTCAATCCGCTCTCTGACAAACATATTAAGTTTGGGCGTTTTTCACTTAGCCCCCTATGAAATACAATAACGTATTGCTTTATTTTTTGTCAATCTTACAAACAAGGTTGCGTAGTTTTTGCTTAGTAACAAAATTGAGTTTTAAGCAAAATTAAGAGAAAGAGATTTCAACGTTTTCAGGGAAATTATGTTACAAAATTTGCAACTGTCGTTTTCCGGAATAAACACTATGTTTCATAAATACTATTTACTTATATAGGGTGATTCTTCGTGAGGTTTGATTTTCAAAAGGCTTTTTTGACAGATCACGCGTGACTCCTATCAAACAGTCATTTTCACGCAGTAAAAATCATTCTTTCATAAAAATCATCATGGAAAGACTCACACCTCAACAGCGTCTCCAAATTGTTTAACTGTATTACTGGCTCAATGGATACGTTAATAAACAAAATTGCCGTATTTGGGCTAAGGAGTAACAAGAGTTATCATTATATCCATTAAAAACAACGGTATGGTGTGGTTTATGGGCTGGTGGAAACATTAGTCCATATTTTCGACCAGCGATTTCATTTATGTTATGAGGCAAATCAGAATTTTACTGTCAACCGTTAGTGGTAACCGTTATCGCACCATGTTAACGGGCTATGTACTTTCTGAAATTCAAGCCCATGGTCTCGGTGAGCTCTGGTTTCAACAATACGGCGCTACGAGCTATACAGCGCGTGAAACAATGGACTTGTTGAGAAATCATCTTGGTGAGCACCTTTGGTGGTAACCATTATCGCACCATGTTAACGGGCTATGTGCTTTCTGAAATTCAAGCCCATGGTCTCGGTGAGCTCTGGTTTCAACAATACGGCGCTACGAGCTATACAGCGCGTAAAACAATGCTCTTGTTGAGATATCATTTTGGTGAGCACTTAATTTTACGTTTTGCTACGGTAATTTGGCCGCCTATATAGTGCGATATCACACCTTTGGACTATTTTCTCTTAGAATATGTAAAATATCAGGTCTTCAGGAATAAGTCCGCTACGATAGACGGTCGCTATGCTCGAACGAGTCTCCCAAAATTGGGCCTTACAAATGGACCACCTCAGACGTAGTCGTGGCTAACATTTACATAATATATTTTCAAAAACTAAATACCATTAAATGTTCTTTTAACCGATAATCAACATTTTAATTTAACTTTCAAATTTATGTGTTTTATTTTACATTATATATCAAACCACACGATGAATCACCCTTTATTAAAATCTGCTGCTACTTTCTAACCAAAATATTATATTTTACATTTAAGAAATGTCATCCTACAAAAAACACTAAAATCAAGTGAAGAAAACAAAGAACAACGCAATGTCCAAACCCACGACTTATGTCGAGGTCGATTTAAAAAAAAATGTTGTTTGCGTTTTCCTGCCCTTGGATTCGGTTTGCGTTTACATGAAACAGTATTCGATGCAATCTGGATTGGAACATTTACGTAAATGGATTATACATTTGATCCTCACCTATTATTTTGACCATCATTGAGAGCAAAGTGATTTCAAGGGGTTTGAAACTTGCGGCTAGTGTGTACCGCGTCCGTTCTCTGTGCATTCTTTTGTTAATCTTGCTTTCTCAATATTTTTGTATTCCCTTTTATAAAGAAATGGCATGTGAATGGGAAAACGAAAATTAGTTCAATGATTGTAAAACTGAAGACAGATGAAAGTGTAAACCTACCTTCGCTCCCCTGTCAAAACAAACCATGTCAGACAATGTCATAATCTTTTTGATCCAATGATCATTTAACACTTTTAGCCTCAATTTCAACTCATGAAACTGTATTTTGTGTCCCTTAACAAAATATTTATAGATATTTTTGTTTGTCTACTAAGCCTTTTTCCCCCTGTTCTACGAAATCATCGTCAAGAATGTCAGCCAGCAGTCGTGATATTTCATTTGGTAATTTTTCTGATAACGTCATTTGTTAACTTCAAACCGACAAGTGAAAAGATAGATTAAAAGCGCTATCAGTCAGCAGACTTGTAACATTGTTCCGCTTGAATGGTCTACCATTGTGTTAGCGAAAACAAATTTTGTTAAAAGGGCATGAAATTTATAAATATAACAGAAACTAAACTACAATTTAAACTTCAACTATCTTTAAATAATAAATAAATGTAATAGTTTTACAACCGCTATTGCACACATTCATTGCATCAAATTGCAACAATATACTACGAACTCGGTTTTATCTATTAACTTTTGTGTTAAATAGGTTTTTGTTTGCTGTTTCTTTAAGTTTTGTTTTAGGGTTTATTTTTTTTTTTTTAATTTATAATATATATATACATTTATATGTTTTTGTAAAACCAATTACTCTAAATTTTTTTTTAAATGTAGGTATGCTTTCCTTTTTTTAAAGACTATTTTTGTTTGCTTGTTTGTAACATGATTTCAATATTAATTGCATTTAAAATTTTTTATTTCTTTTCATTTATAATTTTTTTTTTTTGTTTTTTTTTAACATTTTTCTTTGGGTTTTCCATTCGTAAAATTGTTATTTGATATTGTTTTTTTTTTATTTATTTATTTCTAATTTAAAGTGCGAAAGTACCCTTACGATCTGGGAGTAGGTTACCTACAAAAACGAAAAACAATGTTTTTCTCATAATTTAATTTGTTTACTCTAGTTTTTTATTTTGTTTGTTTTTAATACAAATAAAATTATATTATTGCTGCATATTTTGTTGTTTGTTCATGTGTTGTGTTTTGTTTTTTTTATCTCACTTTCATTTTATGCAAAATATTTCGTTGAAAATATTACCTAATATATATATATATGTTTTGTGCTTTTTTATGGAAGAAAACAAATTTTTAAAAAATCAATTAGAAAAATAAATTTTAAATTAAATAAAAAAAGAAAATTATAAAAAGTTGCTTGTCGCATTATTTGGTTGTTGCTTCATAATTTTTTTTATTCAATTGTTTTGTGTTAAATGTTAATGGTTATTCAGTGGCAGTATCTTGTAGGTTATAATTTATAAAGTATTAATTAATTTAAAAACAAACAGAAAACAATTTATTTATGCTTTTCATTTTATATCATTTGGTATTCTTAAGGTGTTATTAATACTCTTAAAGTTATTTAAATGGCAGTAATATTCGATAACATTTTGGTGAAAATTACTAATTAAATTAGAAGTAAATTATTTTAATAGTTAACAAATTTATAGAGGAATAGAAAGGACTAAATAGTTTTTTTATATGTAAAGTGACTATCAACGTAAGTAGATATTTTAAATTCGAAACATTTTCAATTATCAAGTTCCCTTGGCCTTTGGGAAACATTAGCAACTCGGCAAAATAGGGGGTGTCTATAGTGAGGAAAGACTGTCCAAAAAGGCCACAATATCCCCGCCTTATTGTTGTAAAGTATTGATTTCTGTATTTCACCTAATTTAACCTCAATCTGTACACAGAAAAATCATTTTAAAAGTAGTACCTTATCAGCGTTCTATAACGCATGCATTTCGTGAACAAACGATTCTATTTGTTTACAGCAAAACTTCTGTGCGTGCATTGTTACTTCAGTAAGCGAATTTCATGACAGTTTGTACCACAGATGAATAACTAACTAGATAATCAAGTCAGCATACCCCTGTCCCCTTGGACCCGCAAAATTTTTAAAAAATTGCTGCAAAATCCTCGGTTAAATTTACTATTTGTGAATACATGTGAACCGCTGTTAATTGTCAAAAATATGATGTTTAAAGCCCAGTTTGACATTAATGACATTTTAATATGAATTCCTTGGCGCTGTACTAAAATTGGGTGCGTGATCTAGCTCAAACTTATATAGACACAATTCTACGCCTTTTTGATGCAAATAAAAAAAGGAGGGCTAAAAATCTCTCAGTTGACTATCTATATAAATGCTCATCTGTGGAGCTGCTTTTCTGATTAGATGTGAAATTTCAAAGAAAAACTAATTCTGGTTTACAAGACCGCTGACTTTTATTAGGAAATAGAAGAAGTAATATATAAATCAAGGACACAGATCGTCAGTCATTTGACCCTTCTTAAAAATGAAATTGTACTAAACTGAAATAGACGACATGTAGTTTCTTTTCCAAAATGTAGAATTTCAGCTCATTTTTATCAAAAACAAAAAAGAGAAGCATTATTAACAAATAATAGAGTTCACTCTCTGGCGGTCGCGTTTTGACATACTTTGTTCCGACCTTAAGAATTGTTATGTCAGAGCTTTCGTTGAAATTGGAATATATGGAATTATTAACATGTAACCAAAGTAGAACGTAGGTCGATCTCGGCGTTTCGTTTGACATTACGTTAATTACAATCTTAAGCAGAAGATATGTGCTTGAGGTCACATGTAGGCATTATTTTTTCATTTGAAAAGAGCACTTGACAAATCTCTAGCTCCTTAAGCGTACTTAGAGCACTATTAGCTACAAAACTAAAATAAAGTATGTGTACAAAATATATCGATCGTTTTAAAACCCTTTTTCTTGTTCTCTTCTTTCAATATGACTTTTATCCAATTTAATCTTAGCTCCAAGAGTGTTCAAAAATGAACACAGTCTAAGCTCTGTGTCTTAGCGAGAAAATAAAACACGAACATTTTTTTGACTCTGACTTTCACTGCTTTTTCTTCAAAGTGAAGATTTTGTGTTGTGTAAATTTCAATTTTGCAGATATATCTGTACTTCGCAAAAACTGATACGAATGTGCTTATGGAGTAGAAGTGATTCGTGGTAACCCACTTATAATCCAGCACCACCACATCCAGTTTAAAAACCTTTGAAACCAAAGTCCCCGCCTCAAAGAATACGTCGCCTGCGTTCCATCAATGTTTTGACTGAGTGAGGTACACAATACTCTACCGTTTAAGAAACGTAAAACACGAAAAAGTAGACCATTAAAACGTGGACGTCCAAGTTTCATTCAACCTAATGCCCTTAGGTTGGAGCCTTAAGGTGCGATCAGTCGGTCAGCCGAATGTGTCAGAGAACTTGTGTAATTCTGTTTTCATTTGCATGTCATCTGCTAGATGACACCCGATTACCGATATTAGATGACATTCGAGCGATATTATCCGTGGGACCTTGTCCAATAGCGATGACAAGCAATCACATTGTCAATAAAATCAGTCATCTGGGTGACATAGAAATAGTGTCATCTGATATGTCATTCGGTTGACACGTTCAATGATATCAATGACAAACTTTAGGACAACTTCTGCGTCATAGTGACTTCCAGATGTCATCCGGATGACAAGTTTCGATGACGATGATCTGATGACTGTATTTATGGTCGCAAATACAGTCGAATTTCGAAAAAGTTTGACATTTTAGCCATCTTTACTTTATTGTCGAATGATGCAAACTGAGCTCTGGTCTTAAACAGTGGACAGATCAAGATCAAAATCTACCAAAGTAAACTTTGTTAGAAATAATGCAATGTTAAAATAATAGGAAATTGAATTTTTCAGGGAATTTTCAGCAATACTTCAAAATGTTTCATTGCAATGCGAAACTCTTCATTGGGAAAGTACATAGGTACATTCTTTTGATTTTCAACGAAATGTGGTATTAGCCATTTAAGATATGTAATTATTTTGCAGTGTGAGTGAGCGAATTTTCGAAAACTTATTAAATAATATTTTAATGAACAAATGTTTCGTAATTTTTTACTTAAATGCCAATGAAATAACCCAAGTTGGGGTTTGTTTTATTATGCCAAACATTCATTTTGAATTTACACCCATTAAATCCTAGAAGTCACTGTACATTTATTCATCTTTCAACTTACATAACCTATAAATAGTTTATTTAAAATAAAAAAATTAAAATAATTTTACTTAGGATATTCGTGCAATTGTATGTGTGTATTCTTTTGGCAATTTATTTTTCTGGCAAAATGCCTTTGGCACTGATATATATACAACGAAATTAAAGTCGGTGTTTTTTTTTTTGTTTTTTGTTTGTTTAATTATTAAATACTAACACGCTTTATATGATATTTATTAATTTCGTCTAACTTTGGCACACTTATTTTTTATAGGAAGCCATTATAATTTGGTATTTCATATTGAGCTTTGTCTTTCATTTAAAATCAGTTATATTTAATTTTTTGTTTGTTTGTTTTAGATGCAACTAGTAAATAATGAAAACAAAAAAATAGTATCTAACTAATAAATGATATTTTCAAATCGAAAATATATATATCGACCTTAAGGCGAAGATTATGATTCACATTATGGTAGCATGTTAGTGCTATGTATAGAACATCTTTTACGATTGCCTTTCAAAACGTAGAATGACTTTCAAAACGTGGAAATTCATTTTTTTTGTGTTTTTTTTTTGTTTTCGAATTAAATGGTCTATGGATTAATCGTGTTTCAATATACAATTTTACACAACACGAAATTAATTCATATATATAAATACATATATTATTTTTATATTGCACTATTGTCCGTTGACCCAAAACTCTTTCGAGAACTTATTTCCTAAATCCTAAGACAAAAAAAAAAGGTGGCAAATAAAAAAACAACAGAAACAACAAAATATGTTACCAAATTTTGGAACCAGTACAAAAACTTAACAAGAATCACGAAGACACTGTCCCAGTTTAAAAATTGTTTATACACCAACAACTGCGTCCAAACAAATCAAATACTCTCTTAACTAAGAACAAACAAAAAACAATGAACCTATTAAATCTCAATAATGGTAAATGTTTTTTTTTAAGTGTTTGTTTGTTTTTTTTTGTTTTGCTATTATACAATTTATTAAAGCCTATCTTCTTCCTCCTCTTCGGGCTCGTCACCATTCTCTTCGACCTCCTCCTTGTAGCCAGGATGCTCCGAGATCGCATAATAATTACCATTATAAATTACACCTAGCTCCCGCAGCGCATCGCCACGTATTGTGGCCTTTATCGTCCAATTGTAGCAGTCATCTGACTCTGATTCACGATCCAAGCGCTCGACATCTAGGATTTTTGAATTTAAACGCTCTAAGATTATACCAATATCCTTAATACTTAAATGACGTTTCTGATCAACGGACAGCTGATCAATTAACAATAGGAATTTCTCTGTTGTCGTCTTGTCGTCCTCCATCACCGTGTTTTCGGTCTCACTCTCGGAGCTGTCCCGTTCGGGTGCAATGTCTAGAAAGCGGACATGCCCCTTAGCACCAGATGATCTTCGCTGCATACTGCCCGTAGGATCGACACCGCCAACAGCGCCGCCGCTACCCGTCGATATTGATATCGATTGGGACTGGGGCTGAGGACTTGTGGTACCATCCTGTATGGGTGAGGTGGCAACGCTTTTATGCACCGCAATTTTGCGACCCTCCTCGTGCAGGGCACAACAATGGAAATCACATTCGGTTGTACTAGGACTGCCGGCACGGCTGGGCGTATGCGCATGATGAGCACATTCAGGCGTATGTACGTGTACAGCACCAACAGCGCTGTCAAAGGAACCGCTCTGCTTTGAGAGGCGTCGCCCGCCCGGATGGTAGATGCTCGCCGGTCCCTCATCACTGATAACGGTTATTTGTGGGCTCGAATAACGCTGAGGTGCTGGTGATGATTTATCGAGTGAGCTCTGTGCCGAAAGTCCTTTTTTCGATGGTGAATATTTTTCCGATGACATAAGACCATTGCTGCTGCCGCCTGGTCCGCCGCCCATACCGCTGGTGCTGCTGCCGCCGGGACCACCCCCTCCGACGCCGCCGCCACCACCACCGCCTCCTCCTCCTCCTCCACCTCCCTGACGCTGGTCCCAGTGTAGGACCACCGTGACACGACCCTTGTTATCCATAATCTTCCAAGATGGCGTCTCATCGTGGAGCTCTAAAGCATGAATCGTCTCACAGACGATTTTCGGAATAGCTGATATCGCTACAAAAATAAATGAGTTTAAGAAAGATGCATACTTTTAATTTCAAATGAAACCAAAACTTATATTACGTACTCACCAGCTTTTATAACATCGACGCCAGTCGGATACCAACGTTCGCCCTGCCTCAATAACAGCAAAACGGTGTTATTTGCCAGCGTTCGGAAGTATTCGCCATCCTCGATTTGGGTTCCATCGCACTCGAGAACAACACGAACTGGTTCTGAGGCAGGAACCCCAAGCTTATCCTTGCCTGAAACGATAGTTTGAAATAAGTAAAATATTATACGAAATAGGGTTTGAAATGTGCCGTTTTAGAGACGAGGGCGTTGTTTTCCTTCATTTTCACCGATCAATAATTGTAGTTTAAACTTAAATTTAACCTAAATCTTCTTAACGTATCGCGACAGGACCTAGGCTTCTATAGCCATTGACTTACAATACCGATTACGAACTGTAAATTTGGGGAGCTTTTCATGAAAGCGAATGTTTGGCAGACTTTCGCAAGAGCGAATAGAAAAAGCTTTAGATGGTACTAGAGCAAAATAAATACTGGTAAATACTGCTGTAAATGTAAATGCTGTAAATACAACCATAGGCTACTATTAATGGTTGCTGTTGGACAACTTGTAGACAAATTTGACAGCCAAATAATACCAGTTTATAAGAAAATCTCTACAATTATAATTCCTTTTCGGTGGAAACACTTTAACATGTGGTGAAAATCATATGATGATGATGGTAAAACGAACATCCTCTGAGACTCTCAGATTAGATTGCGATATGCTTACCATAATGCGTTTTTTACATACGTTGATATGTAAGAATGCCTAACAAGAGTACAAAAAAGAATTCCGAACAGCCAATCTGATGCCGATCAAGGGGATAGAAGAACAATAATAAATATTAGCAATCGCAATATGCTAATATTATACTAAATATTATTGTTTTATTTGTTGAATTGAATTTGGTAATAATTTCCAGCAAATCTTGTCAAAATTGAAAAACTATCAAATACATCATCAACGAAATTTACATTTATCGGTTAAGACGTTTGTGGCATTTGAATGTGTGTGTGCTTCTGGTTTTGTTTCTGAACTCAAAGTCAAAAGCAAATTTCTCTTCTTTCCAGGAGAGGAACTGTCATTACCAAACGAACACTTTCAGAAGAGCCTGGAAGTCTCCCGGATTACCAATCGAAAATGACATAAACGTTTAAATCACTTTCGTAGTTCTCAAAAAAAAAAAGAATTGCAAAATGACGAAAGTTTATTTGCCGATTTGGAAATAATTAATCAATCCGCATTATCATTTTGAAATTCAATTCCATTATTGTTTAGTTATTTTCAAACGAAATAATAAATCTATTCGAGATTGGTAATAATATATACATCTGTCAAAATGATATCGGTTCCTTATAGCTATGGGTCTTGATGGACTTTCTGTGTTGTTTTGTCCTTTATCTTCAAATATATGATCTTCATCGTTAGTATGGTCTGCGTCTAGACAAGTTGTAATTTATGTATATTTTCTTCTATAATGATCCTCATCGTTCCTTCCGAATCCTACATGTATTTAAATTTAGTTATTATTAACCTGACACTTTTCAGTACATTTATGTACTAAAATTCCCTCTTTACGTGCCATCATACCGCACAACAGGTAACACTTACATCGAAATGTCAATTTATGTTTGCATAGTTACGTCACATGGCTTTCCATAGATTAAATTTTATCCCCTCGGTTGTGACTAGTACTAAACTCTTTTTTGCTATATGATTTGTAAAAAGTGTGAAGATTTTTATTTAAACATTCATTAAATGTGATTATTAGTTAGGCCCTCTGAGAGTAGAGGTTTACAGTTGAGGCCCAGAAATTGGCAGTGCTCCCTACAATAGACCACAACGTCGCTATACAACCCACCCTATCCATAATTATATGTCTGTCAGATATATATACAAGTTCTATGTAAGTAGTTCAGTTCATATTTTTTCACTTGTTGCTTTCACAAAAAATTCGTTAAAATTTTAAATAAAAATATCTTTTGACAATTCAATAAACTTACCTCTTACGATTAATTCCTCAAAACTTCCTACTACTACGCCTTTGCGTACATTTCGCCAACTGTCCCAAATTTTAAGGGGTCTCTTGCCGCGAGACTCCTGAAATAAAAATAAAATAGAAATTAGTTACATTATACTTTTCATTATTTAAATTTAGCAATAATTTATTTAAAAGCTTGACCATAGATGCAAGTAAACCTCAGTGAAATATATTTCATCCGCTTAAGCAATTTTAAAGAAAACTATTTGAATTGTATCACAATTACTTTCAATAATAACCAATAACCAAAAATTTAAAAAAGTTAACCCAAATGAGCTCTTTTGTTTCTATTTAGGGGTCCCGATAACGACGTAGTCCATAATAATTAGTTAAATGATATATTATATAACAGTTGAGGAGAAGCCAGGTGCTACTTTGCGATCGCGGCGTCAAAGTACACGGTTCCTGGGTATCCTCTTACGTGGGATTTGAACTCTCTTTCCAGACTCCTGGGAACTTTAACAAGTTTTTTTATTTGCAGTTTCGTGAGCGGTACCTATCGCCTACGTAAAGAAAGTCCAAATGCTCTTCTTGTGACTTCTGATTTACTTAGTTTTTAAGATTGCGGACGAAGATTGGAGGTCCAAATATGTTCGTAATAAGTTCACAACTTTTAGCCCACCCCCGTGAACTTTTGGTCTTGCATCGAAAGTAGCATATTTATATACAATCAGCACTCCATAAAATGTTGTTCGCTTCACTATGCGAAGGATTCTAAAAGCGTAATTAAATAAGTAAATAAATATAAGTCGTTAACGATCCATGCAGGGTCTAGAAGAACTTAGTTCTTACAACCGTTGTATGTGCGAAGCTATATAGTTGAAATAAATGAAAATGACCGATGTCAAACTTTCGCAGGAGGTGGAGTAGAGGTTTGGAACCCGTGGCCCTTTACTTAGTAGTCCAACGCACTAACGACTGAGCCACTACATCCACATGTTTAAATATCCCCTCTCATTAGGTGTGTTAATTTGAAATAATTTGCTGAAATAGCTGTCTAATACTTTTTAAGCAATCAAACTCTTGTAATAAGTGCCTTATAGAAAAAGCTAAATAAATAATTTTAAAATAGTTGACTGTGCGTTGTGCGGTTGTATGTCGTCGGGATAACTTCCGGACCAAATCAACAGACTCGAATTATGCTAGGAATAGCCTCAAATTCTATTCAACGTACTACCTAAGGCAAATCATCTACTTTCAAACCGCATATGGCAGTATTCTTTGTCATGAGTTCTTGATGACAATAGCCGAATTCGGGATTCCGTCAAAACCGATGCAGTTGTGTTGGTAAAAATTCAATGTGCAATTTGGCAGCAGCATAACAGGGCATAACAGATCAGTGCAGCTATTGGAGTATAGTGCAGTGCACATATGAGAAATTAACCAGATAGTCAACTTCAGAGAGAGTATCTCAATTCACCCTCAAACGTCAGCTCAGCTGTTTTTTGCCCGTATAATCTGTACTTATACGAGTTTTAATGGCCGCCGCCATGAAATGTCATTTCTAATGGCAAGAACTTGGGAACAGTTAATGAATTTCAGCAGATTACACCTCACAATTCGGGTGTGTAAAATAAACATGCAAAATATGCGGTGAAAAAAATACTATTAACATATTGAAATACAGTCAACGACGGATATAAGAAACACTCATATAAGAACACATCGCTTATAAGAAACGCATGTGGAAACACCGTGTCTTTTCTCTATATGTTCATATAAAAAAAAGCTTATATAAGAAATACGCTTATAAGAAACATTCGGATATAAGAAACGAAATTCATAAAATGTACAATTCCAAAGAAAATCTCACGAATATAAGAAACAAATATTTTTTTAATTGTTTAACATGATTTAAGGTTTATAGCAAACTCAGCTTAACTATTCATGTAAATGAATCACATCACAGTAGTCAATGCGATCACGCCTTTACGAAAAATATTAATGACAAGACATTTACTCACATAAAAAGAATGACAGTAGCAAAAGCCGTGTACGCGTATGTCATTTCGTGTTTAAAAATATTCGTAAACAATCGTTCTGCTAAAAATGTTTCAACAGCATAGAAATAGGTACAGTTTCGCTGAAGAGCAAAATAAACATACTCCAGGAATTGAAAACAGGAAAAACAAAAAAAGAAGTGGAAAAAGGTTGAAATTTCTCGTAGCACCTTGTGCAAAATAATAAATCAATCACAAGATATTAAATGTAAGAAGTTCAGCTGGAAGAATTTAAATCAAAAAAGGGACAGAAAACCAAAACATGATCTCTTAAATAGAGCTCAGATGTCGCAAAAGAACGCAATTCTTAGTGGCCTGATTTTGCTCGAAAAGGTTCAACAATTTGCTATTGATATTTGAAAATAACAGTTTTTAAACCCACTGATGGATGGCTCCACCGCTGGAAAAGAAGCCGAAACATAGCATTCAAAAAACTTTGTTTCTTATATCAGTTGATTTCATATAAGAACAACTCAGACATAAGAAACATTTTTTGTGTATTTTAGAGGTTTCTTATATCCGTCGTGGACTTTATTATAATATTGAGAATGAAGCTATGTTTTTACCAATTTATTCAAATTTTTAATAAAATACAATCAACATTGATTATTCCACTAATAAATACAGTGAAATTCGCATATAACAACGTCGCTTATAATGACCATGCGGATATAGCGACACTTATTCAGAGTCCCTTGATTTTACATCATATTTTATTTTATTTTATTGTTATAGGCAACTTCGGATATAACGGCAATTTCGTACATAGCGTCCACTTTTTTCACGGATTTTAATTTTTTCGCCGGATATAGCGAGAAAAAAAATCATCTAGTTGCCTCTGCAAAAAATTAGCGTAGGTTTCGGTTGCTGTCCCCCTTCTATGTATGTACTTAATTTTTTGCAAACTCTTAACCGAACAAATTAAATTGGTTGGATTAAAGCAGCACATTTAACATCTAATGAAGGAGACGTTCATGTACTTAATTATTCTTTTGTTATTGATGCATTTGTTTTTCTTTAGTTTTTCGAACTAATCTGGGGATATCGATTGCATTATGGCACCACCATCTATCAGACGCTCATTGACTGTTAAAGAAAAGTCGACAATAATTTGGCGACTGCAGAATAGGGAATCTAATGCAGATTTATGCAAAGAATTCAATATGTAGCATTCCTCTCTTTCTACGATTTGGAAAAATCGAGGGAGTATACAACAAGTTTTTGAGTCGAATTCTTTAAAAATAAAAAGGAATCGAAAATTTCGAACATGAAGACATTGAACACTCGCTACTAATATGGTTTAAATCGCAAAGAATTAAAAATATTCCCTTGAGCAGTCGGATTCTTCAAGAAAAGGCTAATCAATTTGGCATCCTACTAGGGAAGAAAGATTTCAAATGTTCCGAAAGTTGGATCTTTCGATTTCGATAACGTCATAACATCGTGGTCGGCAAAATTTGTGGTGAAGCAGCCAAGTGTTTCGCAAAGTGACTGCAGTTAATGGTTTCAAAACGTCTTCCCGAAATTAAGAGATGGATGTACAAATTCTGAAATTTATAATGCGGATGAAACAGGGTTATTCTTTAAACTAACACCTGAAAGAACACTAAAGCTAAGGGGCGAAAAATGTGTTGGTGGTAAGTTGTCAAAAGAACGTATCACAGTGTTAGTTGCTGCAAGCATGGATGGAGTGAAGCGGAAGCTACTTATCATCGGTAAGTCGAAGAAACCCCGGTGCTTTAAAAATATTAAATGCCTACCGGTTGAATATGAAGCCAATAAAAAGGCGTGGATGCCTTCTGCGGTTTTTGAAAAGACTTTGAGCAAATGGAATTCTGAGTTAAAGCGCGAAAATAAAAACATTATCTTGTTTATCGATAACTGTCCTGCCCATCTACATATAGACAATTTGACTAACATTAAATTGTAATTTTTACCACCGAACAAAACTTCCGTTCTTCAACCCATCGACCAGGGAATTATAAAGTGTCTTAAATTTAATTGTCGAAAAATATTGGTATTAAAAATGATTAATCATCTAGAGAACAACACTTCAGAATTTCGCGTTAGCCTTTTAGACACAGTAGAAATGATAACCACGGCATGGGAAAGAGTAACCGCAGAGACCGTAAGAAAATGTTTCGCTCATGCAGGCTTCTGTAACTCTTCACCTTTACCTGCACATGTTGAGGATACCGATGATGGACTGGATAGTTTGCCTTTGGCAGAACTCGCTCAAATTTGGGCGAACGAGGAAAACTACTGTAACTGGTAGACTCACATTGATGTAGATAACGATGTTTTGACGGCTGTTGACCCTACAGATCAAGATATTGTTGAAAGCGTAGTTTCAACTTCAGCTTTAGCAATCAACATGCATGAAGTTTAATCTGATGAGAAGGAGTCTGACAATCCGGAATCCGAAGAACGAATTCCAACAATCACAGATGCTTCAGGTGCCATTTCAGTTTTAAAAAGATTTGCTCTATTTGGTGAAGGTGAAAACGACATTGAAGTTTCGTGGCTTATAAGAACTGAGAAGCGGCTGAAAAGAAAACTTAAGCAGCGAAACATTACGGATTTTTTCAAGGAATTGACTTAAATGCAAAACAGTGTTGCATCTCTTATAAATGGCGACATTTTTATATTACATTTGCTGTTACAGGTTTTCTTTTTAATTCTGTCTATAAATAATACATAACATGTGTTTGTACATATTTAGTATTAAAGAATTTTTGTTTTGTCTGACTTCGGTTATACCGACATTCGTCTATAGCGACCATTTGAGTCTGTTCCCTTCACCGTCGATATATCCGGAGTTGACTGTAATAAGAAAGCTGATCATACATCGCATCACACAGAAGATGGAAAGCTGTAGTGTCTCAGGCAGGGGTAGTTCACGGCTCGCGCAACACTTTAAGAAATTCTCTGACAATGACAACATTCTTCTTCTCGCTCTTTTTACATTTTCAATAATTTGTGTTGCAACAGGCAAACGCCAGTACGAACATAATTTTGTTATTCAACTAGAACCAAACCATTAATTTACAAATATGCAGCTGTGCACTAAGCACGTAACTGGGACCCAGCGTTACCGTTGAGCTACTTTAGTGAAAATTTGGTACTTTTGGTACAGACAGGCTACCGCTAGGACCCTGATTAAAAAAAACAGTCAAATTGACCTCCTTTGAGGTCGTTACAGTTAGTACCTTAGCGTAAAATGTTGAAGGCCAATCCAATCCGAAGAAACCTTCAAGTTAAGGAACCCATCCATTGTCCTAAGTAGAACTCTTTTAAAAAAGCAATAGAAACGATTCGCATAAAGTCTGCCCCAAAAATTCTTGGATTACACAAACGTAATAGATCTATTCTATACATCAACAAGAACTGACACCATGACCAGTTAGGGTGCACTAAAATGGTGGAACAATGACCTCCTAACCCGTATTATTATTATATTTCTATGTATCTGTTATGTATGGTCTTATTTCAAGAAGAAAATATTAATTGCTCAACAAACCCATTTCTCGTCCACATTCCCTGTCCACTATTATTCAGTTTATTACATTAAAAACAAACAAGTAAAAAAGTTTTATTAATTCCACAACTTCCATTAATCATCCCGTCATCTGACATATTTCTATCAAATTCTGAAAATAAAATCCAACAAAGATTTATTCACTCCGAAAGATGGTGCATCTTGGCCAGCATCACATGCGGCAGCCACTCCTTCTTTCCAACAACTATAATCCACCAGCACCACCAACAATGGGAGTTGAAAAAAAAAAAAAAAACTATAGTGTCACTCAAAGTTCATACTTTTAGATGACATAAATCTAAATGTTGATTGGAATGGGTTTTTTTTTTTTTAATTTTCTTGGAACTTCTCTGTTTTTAATAATAAGTGGTGAATACGTAACGTATACATTTCGTTATTATCAACGGCACCTTGGTGTGGTATGAAAAAAATATATATATCCTATATATAGCATCTACTGGCGAGCAGAAATCGTTCTCTTTGCGTTTTACTGCCACATAATAATATAATAATACGTTATTACGGTTGCGATACGTGAAAGCATAATAAGGGTTCGCGTTCATAAGGCGGAGTAGGTAGTGATTTGGTTCCTTTTTGAACCGCAATAAAAAAAAGAATACTATTGGTCCGACTCGTATGTGTGGTTGTGCATTGAATGCATCGATGCACTTGTGGCAGAATAGTAGCATTGTGCAGCAAACAGACATCGAAATTGAAAACAGCAAGGACATGAGAGTCCTAGTGACCTACTAAACTATCGCCGTGCACTCTCGCATGTATTCCACACATGTGATGTAGATTAGATTTATGGTGATAGTGGTGATAAGAAAGCTCGCTGTAGATTTTGCGCATACACCTACTTACACACAAACATACATACATATGTGCACATGAAAAAAGCACACCGAAAACATATTAGTGCAGCAGTGCGAGTGCCTTTTGCGAGAGACTTTTTTTTTTGTAATGTTGTTGTTTCTTTGGCATTTCGCTTTCGCCTGGTCGAACAAGTGTGTAGCTAATTTATGTCCACTACGCTTCTGATGAGTTCACTCCTCGAAGCAGGACACAGAGTTACAAGGCTAGCTATTTAGGACAAACATTTATGTTGGATTTGCTCTTAGAGTGACAGTAATAATGAACAGTTCTAGCTAATTTAAAGAATAAAAACGTTCAATAGACAGATGATTTTGTCTAGCAGTAACCTAAACGAACAGTTTATTAATAAAAACCCCTTATGTGCGACTCACTTCTAACTCACGAGCTAACAAAGCGATGGAATAAGAGTTAACTCACGAGTTAAAATTTCTTATTAATAAAAAAATGTATGGAATAACTAATCTGACGTTCACTTTACGCAAATCTATTACTATTCTGTACAAAATTACTACTACAATCAGTAACTTTAGTTTTGTCTTTAGATCATTTCTCAAATTAAATATTTATAAGCAAATGAATGTCCTTTCGTTTTGAAAGTCGAAAGTAAACAATAGAAATTGAGAATTGTGGGAAATTCTTGTAGGAATAAAACCAAAAAACTATTTCTTAATTTGCCTGGTAAACCATCGCTAATGAGTTTAGTTAACTCACAGATAGCAATAGCATTTAACACTTAACTCATGAGTTTAGAGTAACTCAACGTTAACTCACGTTTATTAATACGGATGCCAAGGTTTAATAGATTTTAAAATACATTTCTAACGAATTATTAATAAAAAAAAATTATGCATATGTAGTATGCATATGTTAGTTTCAGGAGAAACAAGCTCAAACCATCATACTTTGCCAATAATACATTAGGAATATAGATTTTGAAATGATCCAAAATATTCTCTCGACTCTTAAATTAAAGGCTTACAGATGTAATGATAGGCATACGTTTTGGTCAGATCAGAAACCATTTCTCGCCTACATTTCTCAAAAGCTCCGCTTGTAGATTGCTGCAGTCGGTGATACTTTTTATAGATAAGACAACCTCTTCTTCGCCACCCAGTGGCGAAAATGGTTATTCAGTAGCAGAACACGATTTTTTTAAGCGTCTGGTGGAAATGTTGCTTGAATTCATCTTTGCTATTTCGAAGAGCGTACTTTCAGGTCTAAGTTGCTTTAGACCTTAAGATCTTTCGATCGGGAGACTAAGTAGCAAGATCTTTATTTTATCTTCTGATCTTCTTTATGGTTCGCAGCTTCTTTTTGGTTGGACAATAAAATTAAAAAATGCGGCAAGATAATTGACTCGTTTCGTTGAAGCTTTCTGACCTTTGCATTGAAGTCTAGGATGAGAATTTTGACATCAAATACAAGACAGGCTCCATAGGTCTGTATGTTATATAATTACGCCTTTCCTCCAGCCTCGTTGGTGGATGCGTGTACATACACATTTGGTTGAGGGCTTCAATGTTGTTTGCCAGAACAGCGTAGTCCAAATGGCTTAGTACTAAAACAATCTCCACATGCAATCACTTTGATATTTTGACAATAACTCCGTTCTTCTCAACGATCCGCCTGAACAAGTAGACAGCCGCTGCTTCTAGGTCTGCTTTTACGAGCTCGGCGGGTATGCCATCCAGTTCAGCTGAATTTTTATTTCTTAGGAGCTCGATGTCAACTCCCCTGGAAGATCCCTGAATTTGTACTCTGATCATCCTTGAGCAATGGACATACTAAAATAAGCAAAAGGGATATGAACGGGGCTCTGCTCAGAAGCACTTTAAATGCATTGATGAAACATAATGAAGAAACTGCAAGTGGAAAAAACCATTCGCCGAACATACAAGATGCATTTTGGGACCTCAACTTTAATTAAAATTTGATATAAATGTGGTTATTGGTCCGTTAATTTTGTTGACTACTTATTTCAGGGTTGATTGATCTTGTTAGGGCCGCTTTTAGAATGTTTGTACCGCTCTCATGTATTTGCCAATGGTTTGACTTTCGTGTCGCGGAATACCAATTTATACTCTAAATGGCAGTATCCATTTTTCACCACTGAATACAATTTTCTCAATTCCGAAATAAGTAACCTTCAATTTTCGGAATGTATCACTTAAATTTGTGAATGTGTGAACGCCAAAAGGTGAACAATTAAGAAGTTAATTTACTCTGGTCTTCGCAACAGTCATGTTCTTTAATAACGGTTCACCATTCATAAGCGATTGAATGCTGCACTCAGTGAAAAACGGCGATGGAACGCATGAGACTTATTCTATGGTTCGAGGCCTTTAGGGATAATATGCTTTTGACAATAAAATGTGTCCCGAGGGCCGAAACACACTTTGACCCGATCTTAAACCTCTATCTGACCTCGGCGAACCTCTGCTCCATATACTACTAATTGAATTTTCGAGCCATTTGTTATTGAAAAATGGGCATGCATAACCCCACTTCCTAGGTACATAATTAACGTATTGGTTGAAAATGAGAGAGAAAACTGTGGAAACAAAATTACAACAAGTTAAGAAAGACGCTTTTTTAAAGAAGAGATGGGATGAGTTTCTCAATCGATAAAGGAATACATCTGGAACCTGTAAGAAAGCATAAACGGGCTTTGTACGAAAATACAATTTCTGACATCAATATAGAGTTTTAGAGAAGTTCTAAGTACCTAAGCATCGCACTGCAGCATTAAATTCAATAATTCAGCTTACACTGTAAAAGTGATCGATGCTGCAATAAACATTTTCCAGCATAAATTAACGTAATGAATAATTTTGCTGTAGCAGCAATGGGAGTAAAACTTGCAGTTATTCACAGCTATATGATTATTAAATTGGCATGTTTGTATCCCGAAAGACCATTGATCGAAATCAAAACCCAGGTAATTTTACAATTTTACTATCCCTTAACCATTTTCATTCATTCGGTCGCGGAGGACAAACTGTAAAAAAGAAACCTGATTTGAAAAGTAACAGTGTTGTCTTCCTGTATATATGTATGTATGTCTAAAACCGTATATTCGTATTTCATCAATTCCAAAAGATACCAGCTGTTTAAAAAATGATCGTAGCAGCGCCATCTCTGATTTGATAGTGAAGGCTACTTTAATGACGATGGACGACACGAACTAGATATAGTTACATGAAGCAAATTGATGACGATATCTTTGGCTATTATCGGCCGGACGACTATCATCTTCATAGTAACGAAATTAGTGCCCAGGAAAAGTTAAGCCTCGTTAGGATAAAGGTGAATAAAGGCGTTTTGACGGACAGATGGCAGCATGTTGAACAATGTCAAATGCAAACAAAATGGGAGTAAACTGGCGTCCTTCTTTTTTTTTTAACTCCTAAAGAAATTTTTGAATCATTCACACCTATGATAACCGTTATGCCTATCCTTACACTGTTAGCTTTCAGGACATGCAGATACGGTTTGGCCCCTTGTCGAGATATGTCATTTCAATACTTGCCAGCACAAAAATGTTGTTAACCGTGGAATAGTTCACGGTACACTCAAATGTCCGCAAACTTTTCATCGAACCAGAAACATACTCGGATTATCTTAAGAAGTGAGTTTAGGAATGATATTGTTATTTGATTTTAAGATTTAAATTTCTTTCAAAGGGAAATGCTACAGTATTATTAAGAAAAAAAAAACAAGATTATGTAAGAATTCACTTTTCGAATAACAAATTATATAATAAATTCAATTTGACAGATAAATTCAATAGTTTATTACCACAGCAGCTGCAGCAGCAACTGCTCCTTGAGCCGCTTGGCGAAAGCTCAGGCAGTTGCATATCGGTTTCGTCACGCCCAATGTGCACAAAGCAGCGGACCACATCCTATCACTTTTGAAATCCACTTTAACGCCGTTATGTTACCACCGGTTCCAGGAAATATATTATTATTATTTTTTGTTTTATAATTATAACAAATTTGTTTTTTATGTTATTTAATAAAATTTTTATTTATGATTTAAGGAAACTCATCCATAGTTATTTATTTGTATATATGTATGTAGATATTAATAGTATTTTAAGTGAATTTTATTTTTGGCAGTGACCCGTTTGTTCCGAAATTTTCTTATTTTATTTGTAATATTTTACTTTAACTATATAAATTTATTCTAATTTAAAATCTCTAAGAACATTCAATAAAGAGGTTGTTTTGTAGTATATTTTCTTTTACAAAGATATATATATGTATTTAATATTTATATCTGATGGCAGTATCAGCGATTTGGCAATGCACAACACAAGTTTTGTATTTTATTTTTTGTTAACACTTAACGTATACAAAATGTCGTTCGTATTTAAATTCAAAAAATTTGTTTTCGTATAAAAAAATATATGTAACAATTTTTTTTTTTTTTAAACTCAAGAAAGTAAATTTTACACATCAGTCAGTTCAGTTTAATAAAAAAAAAATAAAAAAAATTCAAAGTTTGTATATATATATATATGAATTTGTCTCTATATAGCACTCATATGGAAATGAAATCGAAATTTATTTTTCATACACTTAAAGAGAGAGTATGCAAGCGAGAGTTACGAGATAGAGCGAGAGAGCGATAGCACACTCAACAGAACAAAAATAAAACAATATACAAATGTATGTATTACTATAACTGCAACCACTAATTTAATTGTTTATTTTTTTTTTTACACTTAATACACGATGTACGATGTTAAGGGCACGACAAAAGTTATCTGCCGTTTAGGGATGTTCGATTTTAATTTTTTAGTAAAATTGAAATTGAAAATTTTTTTTTATTGTTTTAGTCATTGTGTGTTTGTATCTTAGATTCTACAAAAAGGGTTGTTTGGATATCCGTTATCACAATCATTGTTTATGTTTTATTTAAATACGTATATATATGTAATATTTTTTTGTATTGTAGAAAAAAATTACAAAAAAATTATTTAAAAAAGAACAAAAAAAGAACAAACACGATTTGCTGTCTCACTTTTGAAGACCTATTATTTGTTTGTTTGTTGTAAAATCAGCTGTTTCATTGAAACCACACACACGTACACGTTGAACACAGTTTTTGTTGTTGTTGTTGTTGTTTTAGTTTTAGTTAGGCTCAAAAAAAAGGAACCCATGTAAAATTAAATACGAAAATGTTTTTTTTTTTTCTAATTAAATTTTTATTTTATTTGATTAGTATTAAGTTTATTTAGTTTAAGCTTTGAGGTTAGATTTATCTGTTTCGGTTTCTGTTCTTCATGGTTTTTCGTAAAATTTATTTTCATACATGTATATATATCTGTGGTTGAGAGGAGATTGTATAGGCACAATGCTGCACATAGATAGATTGTATGTAACGGTGTCCTACATTCGAGTGATATAATCAGGGCAGTGCACAGAAGATTGTTGGACACGAAATATATTCACGAGGATTAATTTTATACATAGTATCCTGCTACTCCAATAATATTTCATAACGATGTGAAGGGATGGATGATTTTCTTCTCAGCACCAGCAACAGCAGCACACATTCCCATTCACGTATGTAAATATATGTGTTTAGGGTTTTTTTTTTACTCCAACACCGTCGTCGATGTACAGGATGCAGCTGCTGGATCAGAAGGAGTAGCAGCAGCACCAGCCAGATGACTACGAAGGATGATGCTTAATGTTGTGTTGCGTTGTGAATTCTTGTAAATTCTTCTTCTTATTTTGTTTTTTGTTCTCGTTATATTATTCTAGAGTAGAAAAGCACAAGAGACTTGTGATGTTGATGATGAGGATGATTTGCAAGCAGTATCCTTTCGTTTTGCAGTGCAAACCGAAATGCATATTACAAACATACACATTTTGAAGTGTGATTATTTTCGCTGTTTCTTCTTCCTTCCCTTTCGAGTTGGTACAATAATGTACATGTACACGTTAGAGGTGCGGTAGAATTGTATAAAAACGTTTAAGGTTTGTTAACGACAAGTTACGGATACACATTCACTAATTTTGGAAGAAAAAACCTAAATAGTTAAAGAAACCTTAGAGCATTTCTGTTATCCTTAGAAATGCACAAAATACACACACGAACACGATGAAGACACGATAAAGGACAATATCGCAGCCCGAGTGATACATACAAAGTTCATGTACAAAAGTTTACCTAACTACGTTTTCCGATATTTTATTATCATAATTATTGTAAAAATAGTAACCAAATGAGACACAACACGTTTTGAGAAAATAATTTCTTTTTTTTTGTTTTTGTAACTATTCGACACCAAAATAACGCACGTAAGTCTTTTGTAAGGGAAAAAATCTCAAAGATATAAAACTGCGATTAAAAAACTCAAATATGTACTACAAAGCTTAATATTAATATTAATTAAATATTTTAATGCGATTATTTTATTATCCGTTTTATAGTGTGTTTTATTTATTCATTTTTTAGTGTTTTTAAAGAAATAAAATGAGTGAGTTCCTTTCAGTTCCAATGAAAATCCCAAAGTGCAGTGCCCTCCTGACCGATAGACAAAATCGGAACTGAATCGGGTAGTAGTATCGGTTGACCTCGTTTTTTTAGGCATCTCAGTACTTTATAACTTTAGGTTGTGTGTTTTTTTTTTCCTTCGTAAAGGATTCTCTTTTTGTGGGGGAAAGAACTCGCTTTCGCTCTCTCTAGCTCTCTGCTGTTAATATACAGGCTCCCGAAAGATGGATCTCTTGCGCTCGTACTGCAATCGTATTTCCTCTATTCAGTGCGTTCAGTGCATATACAGTGATTTTGATCCTGTGTCATGTGTGTACTCTGTGTACTCTGCCTGCACATTTGGAACTTAGGAGGGAGTGCCAGTGCCACACACCTTTTGAAAATTGTCGCTCTCTTTACCTCTCACTCTCTCGCACGGTTTTCCAAAGTTCGAGTGGAGTTGCATACAAATGCAAAATTGTATGCAATTGCTCCCTGCACAGTAGTAGAATCGGGAGCACGAGCAGCTTTCATTTAAAGGTATTATGTGCTGTACTTGGATGCAACTTTTAACAGAGATGGTGTATATTATTCTGGTACAATGTGTGTCCCGAAAAAGGGTGTGTAAAAGTTTACTTTAAATCTGTGTGTTTTTTTTTTTTTTTGTTGCAAGTCCTCACTGCATGGATCCTGGCAGGACATCAACATCATTATGTTGGTAAAATTAAATTGCGACGATGATTTTCACCAGCTGAATATATATTCAATTATGTACTAAAAAGAACGAGGTATTCGCATTCGCGAAATGTTATTGGGACACCACCTGTTTAATTGGGAATAAATATGTCAAAAAAGACCTTGTGCTTAATGTGACATGAAAAGCTATTAGTTATCAGCCCTAAAGTCTTAATACCAACGAGCATGCGGTATTTTGATTTAGAGTAGTTTTTTCGTCCTGACAAAAAAAAAATTGGTGAACTTGGCATCCGGTCAATTGTTTTAATAAATATAGTTTAGTATGCCATATTTTGTTTAGTTGCATACATATTTGCTTGGGAAAGCATTATATAGACGAATATAGAATCTGGGCTAATTGCGAGTTCAACTGGGAAGTAAAAGGCCAGTTTTGTGTGCGGCATTGGATTTTATTTAAAATTAAAATACCAATGCCCAGTTACACAGTGAGAGTGAAAGCTACTCTCGTTTTGGTTTAAATATTTCTGAGATTCTACGTGCGGTGCTCGTAGTAGCAACCGTATCTGGGTGAAATGAAATTTTATATTGATGTAAAGAATTATATTTAATTTATGGATTAAGATGTGAATTTTTCTATTAATTCAATTCCGCAAAACCTGGTGTGGCACGGTGCACGGCTGAGTCATACGAAACGAAGTGAGGATCAGCGGTTCTCAACTGAATTTTTTAAGTACCACATAGGTATGTTAACTAAGGCTCTTCTACTTTTGTCGGAGGTTGCTGCTATGCGATGGAGCGTTCAGACACAACTACTAGTCCACTAAGCTACCATTCTACCATGTACTTAGTTTCGCGTCTTTCGAAGCAAAGGCAGGACAAATACAGAGTAAGTGTTCCGCTTTAAAATCATCTTCATCACAAGCAGAACAGGTGGTGGTGTCGCTGCAGCGGAATACATTTAATTGTTTGGCAAAAGCTTGGTAGTCCGAAAAGACGCTTAAAGGCAGCCTGAAGCCGTTTCTCCTGAGAGATAGAAGGAAACTTTATTCAAATGCCCGGGCGCAGTAGCTAGGTCTGTGTGCATTGTAATTTTTTTTTCCGAGGGTAGGTGGAAAATCTTCCATAAGACGATATGAGGATCGACCGCACGTGCTCATAATAATGTGAGATTCCTACTCACTAAAAACACCTCCCTTCAAATTACTTTATACTACAACTAGGTTATTTCCTATCTAGTAGTTTAGATTTAATAATTTAAATTCTCGTTTACCAGGCAGCTTCCCATCAGAGGCACCAGCCAAAAACGCGCGGTTAAATGTTATTGCGCTAATTCAAATGGTTTTATCCGTTGAAGTCGGCGCACTAAATTTGTATCGTTCAAAATATATATCATTTCGTTATTGCAATGACCGCGAAGGCGAGTCTGTCTGTGGATATCACTATTTCTGATATACCCCAAGGCGTCTACAATTCTTCTTAGCACTTCGTTTTGAAAAGTTTGTAAAATTTTGATGTTATTTGCTTTGGTACAAACCCAAAGTTGTATACCATACGTCCAAACCGGTTTCAGAACTTGCTTGTATAAAAGCAGCTTGTTTTGCATGCTGAGTTTGGAAAACCGACCAAGCAGCCAATGCATTTGATTATATTTAATAACGAGCTCTTCCCGTTTCTTTTTTACGTTCGATTTCCATTTTAGTTTCGCATCCAGTGTCATTCCCAAATATTTAGCATCATTTGCGTACGGAATTTGTACGGAGTCTATGAAAATGGGTAGCGTAGTTACATTTCTGTAAGTGAAATTAACATGCGTAGATTTTGTTTCATTAAGGACAATACGCCAAGTCTTTGTCCACTCAAAAACGCTGTTGATAGCCCGTTGAAGCTTAATTGTTGCTGATTCAACCGTATTACTCCCGGCCAATATATTGCGGTATCATCCGCAAACGTCGCTACAGTTGTGCCTTCTTCCTGCGGAATATCTTGGGTAAAGATTAGAAATAAAATCGGACCCAGGACGCTTCCTTGTGGAACTCCTGCCGCGATTTCTTTGAATTCGGAATATTCGTTTCCGTGCTTAACACGGAAAAGTCTGTCCGCTAAATAAGAACTTAATATCTCATATATTTGTTTGGGAAAGGCTAACTTTAGCTTATGTTTTAATCCCGTATGCCATACTTTATCAAAAGCCTGGGAGACGTCGACAAAAACGCTAGAGGATAATTTGTCCTCCTCAAGGGCTTTTTCAATTTCATTGATAAACACATGGTCGATTGTAGAGTGTTTAATTCTGAACCCGAATTGATGATCAGGAATTAATCGGCACTTTTCGATAATCGGGTGTAACCGTTTTAGTAAAAATTTGTCAAATACTTTGGACATAATTGGAAAAAGAGATATTGGTCTATACGATTTCTTGTTATATGGGGATTTTCCCGGCTTTGGGACCATTATGACCTCAGCTACTTTCCATTGTCGTGGAACGTATAATAACCTAAACGAAACATTTATGAGATAAACAAACATAGTAAGTGCTGTCCTAGGCAACTCTTTTAGGACCTGTCCCGTAATTAAATCGTATCCAGGAGCTTTGTTTAGTTTCAATTTTTGTATTTCATAGCACAGTTCAGCCAGTGACACACTTTTCATTTTAAAATTGTCAGGTATCCCCTCTAAGGCCATATCTTCGATTAGCTCTTGACCGTCATAGGGCTTAAACGTTTCTTCTAAGTGATCGGGAAAAATGTCGGCTTTTTCTTTGTCTCGTTTCGCCCATTCGCCATTATTTTTTCTGATAGGAGGCGCTTGCGATTTTGACTTTTTGATGCTTTTTATAGCTTTCCACAACGAGTAGTTCGAACTCTTGTCCGCGGTGAGAGCCTCAAGGTATGAAGAAACTTCGCGATTTTTAAAATCCTGATTTTTTTTTTATTGTGATTGATTCGATCTTCCACATATCAATTGTTCACAGAGTCAATACTTTTGTTACGCACCTGACTTGTTAATTTATCTCGATTAGCCGGTTAAGAAAGAAAGAAACAACACAACGTCACATCAATCATTCATAGAGGCAATACCTTTCTCGCGCAACTGGCCAGTTTATGCATCTTGCTATGCCACGTTAAGAGCTAAACAAGAATAGTTGCATTGTATGCATTTATTTGGCTGTATTCACTCCTTCAATCCATCTGAATCTGTCTGTCTCTGTCGGAACTAAACTCAACGAAGGATGATTAGGATTTCTGATTGTATTGAAATTGAATTGATTGAAATGACCGATTCATGTTTTCAACCAGTACTTGAACGATTCGATCATTAAATTTAAAACATTGACACAGCTCTAGTCTGCATCCATGGCAGTCGCGCCACCGAATCTTGTATTACCGAGAAACCCAAGTATCAATGGAAGACACTTGAACAGTGCTGCCACTTTGCTACAATCGTAGGAAAACTATTACCCCATTTCAAAAAATGTTTCTATATATAAACAGAATTACTAGATTTATCTATTTTTATTATTTCAATGATTGAAATGATTACTGAATAACTGATTATCGTTGATCTAATTTGGAAAACAATCGTTTCACTAATGTGTTCGATTCTCTATCTATTCTCATCTGTCAGTTTTGCTTTCAATGATCAACTCTAACCTTAAGCGGCTAGTTATAGCTATCAGTTATCAAATCATTGGAACAAATCAGTGGCAGAGATATTTCATTTTTTTGACAAGTCAGTCAGCAGTGAAAAGTGATAGCTATAACTAGCCTGTAAGGGACGCGGTGGCTCAGTTGTTAGCTAGCGGTTAGTAAGTACGATTAAAAACAGGGAGACTCCCGGAATTTGGGCCTATCTCCGGGCTCCGGGACTTGCCGAAATTTCTCCTGGCCAAAATCTAACAAGTTAATTCTTAAGGATTTGGTATAGCTCTAAAAAAATAATTACATAGGTATGCCAGATTTCCAAATAAGTGTTTGCAAAAAACTATAGAAACACTAGTCAACAAAATTCAGAAGTACATGTTTCGGATACTTCAACCCCAATTTGCAAGGACAAAACCACAGCTTAGCCAAAGAAAAAATGTTATTTCTTCATAGCATGCCATAAAAGAGTATAAAGAGAAGAGTATGAGCCATATCAAAACAAAATCAGATAACGATTTCGACAAGTCAGTCATAATAAGAAATAATAAGTTTCAGTTCGAGTAATTTCAGCTCTAGATTTAAACAAGTTTGGAACCAGTTCGAAAAAACCAATAAGGGATATGTCCAACTTTGTTTTTTTTTCTTAATATGTTTTACGATCTCTTTTTATATATTATCCCAAGGGTATAATCATGTTGGTACATAGTTTGCCATACCCCTTAATATTTGTTGTAGACCTCTAAAAGTTTATATATTTGTGATCAGCATCAAATGCTATGGTCATTGGATTTAAGGTCTTAAAAGTTTCGAGTTGGAAAGCTGGAATTCGGAACAAATACTCTCCTGTATCCGAAATGTTTAAATGTAACGCTCACTGCCACTCACATAATTAAGCAAAAAAAAACCCGTTGTAAAGACGACGGGAAATGGTTAAGATAGTCTTAAAATCTGACCTCCTCATCGCATATTTATTGTGGACATTTTTTAACAAAATATTTTTTGCTTAAAAAAATCCGCATTAACCAAGAACTTGGCTTTCTTATTTCTTCCTTAATTAATTTTCAGGGTTTGGAAGCTCGTTTAACGTTTATCCACGTTGATGTGATTAAATTTCGAAAAAATTAATAAATTAAAATCCAAAAAAAAAAACTCCCTGTCTCCTAAATTTTTAAATTCTCCGGGCCTAGCCCTTCTTGGAGCTGGTAACCCTATTAGTAAGTTGGTCGGAAAAAAGTCCAAAGATCGTTCAAATTTTTTGATGTCCCATACGTAAGTTACCCTGGGTTCAGAACTCCTAACTCGAAGGACAAAGTGCATGCTCTACAGAACCCTTATCCTGCCAGTTCTGCTATACGGTGCCGAGTGCGGGACGATAAGCAGGAAAGGAGAGTTAATACTGGGATCCTTTGAAAGAAAAATCTTTCGACGGATATTTGGTCCTGTGTGCGAGGAGGCCGACTGGAGGAGAAGATACAATCGAAAAGCCAAAACTCGTCGACTACATTGGCTCGGCCACATCGAGCGAATGGACAACAACGCTCCAGCCAAGAGGATCTTCGAATACCAGCGCCCAGGTTCGAGACGACAAGAAAGACTGAACCTCCGTTTTAAAGACCAAGCCATCGCGGATGCCAGAGCGCTTGGTCTGGACAACTGGAAGCAGCGTGCTCGGGATCGCAGAGGGGTGAAGCCTGCCGTATCTCAGGCAGGGACTCTTAACGGGTCGGGAGTCCGTTAAGTAAGTAAGTAGTACGTAAGTTACCCGCTCTTCATGCAATTGCTTTGTATGTCAAAAACTTCATCACAAATTTGAATATTTATAAGAATTTGGTCTCTGCTAAATTTCATAGCATTTCATATGCCAAACTACTTAAAGTAATGCACTACAGAACTGTAATAATAATTTACTCCCTAAAACACTTGAATTCCGACATCTACATGGACACCGCAACGTATTTAAAATTCACCATAATTTGGACATAAGCTTAAATGAAAAGTCAATTAAAAACTACAAGCGAACAATAAAAAAAATAACAAAACCCATCTCTTCCTATTTAGATACAATTTAAATGCTAATTACACATAAAGTACTAAATGATTTCGGCTTCCTTTTTTTTTTTGCTTCCTTCTACATATTATATATATTTTTTTTGTAATAAAACGTCAAAAACATTACCCAGCTGCAATTGTAATTCTGCAACGTTCACGCTAAATAAGTGAAACTTACTCACACACACTAGTGTCTGTCATATAAATGTGCGGTAGGATTCTTTATTACAAAAATCATGATGTAGGTTTGTTATGTTTTTTTTTTTTTTTTGTGTAACTTTTAATTTGAATTTTTTTTTCTCACTCTTTCGCTCTCTTGATTGTGCGGTTCTCTTTTTCTCGTTCTCTATCTTTTTGCAACAAAAAATATGTGGGTCAAAGCTAGTCGCTCACTTGTAAGTACCTATGATAAAAGTGCTAGAGATATGTATATTTTTATATATTATTTTTATTAAAGTTTATTTTTTTTTATTTTTATTTTTTTTTTTCTATAAATTTACTTAGAGTCTCACCAACCGGTTCATTCTGTTTGCAGTGCTCTAGATTCGGGAGCAGAAAAAGGGATGGTAATGTGAAGCTTTTTATACTTGCACAGTGGAAAAGCTCAATTATTAAATTCCATTGCAACTTGCAATCCACATTTTAGGATGCTTCCAATATGTAACAAATGCATTGGGATGCATGAACAGCAAGGAGCCAGTTGGAAGGTTTCGTACGAGCGATATTCCTTCATTAGTTGCTATATAGCTTGCAGTCAAGCATGCTTTAGATACTGGTAGCATGCTCGATATGTGGAAACCCGATGGTTCCTTTACACAAACAAAAGCGGAGATTTTCCTGCTCTGAAGTCATTTGCGTGGTAACCATATTTTAATTTTCTTACAAATAGCGGAACTAAGTAGAACCTTGGGGCGCAAAAACAGGTAACTCGACGTAGCATTGGTACATTGCTTCGAGTGTAGCTACTGTAGAGGCCACCGCATCATTTGAGGGTTTAAAGTCGCATAGCACCGATCCAGCCATGGTGCAGTATAAACCAGCTGCTATCAGTCTTGAGAAGAATCTGCACGGCTAACTTGGCACTGGCCAACATTCCATCTCAATGGAGAATGGTAAGTTATTAAGGATGACTACTCCATTGCTATGAATTTTAGTCCTGGACGTAGAGGTTGAGTTGCACGTGCGCAAAGTTAATTTTTAGGGCCCACCAACTTTCTGAAATTCAACATGCCTATAAGCATCCTGCGAGACGGTGCTCCAAAACCTAATTGGAAGGATTGAGAGTGCGATCGATAGGAAAGATTATGCGCTGGGCATCTTTATATATAAAGGGTGATCCAAGTAGAGATACTTTTTTCAATAGCCTTTTTTGACAGATCACGTCTGAGTCGTGTCATGCTGTCATGTTATTTTTGTTTAGTATTGTTTGGCATTTCATAATGGAAAGACTTACGCGTGAACAACGTTTACAAATTGTTCAACTTTATTATGAAAATTCACGTTCTGTGAGGAATGTGTTTCGTGCACTTCGCTCAACTTATGGTCAACATAATCGGCCTACTGAGCGTACTATTCGCAACACCATCACCCATTTTGAGACCCAACATTCATTATTGGATAATATTCGACCGAATTGACCACGTCCAGCACGCTGTGAAGAAAATATAGCGGCCGTAGCTGAGAGTGTACACGAAGACCGTAGAGAGTCGATTCGGCGCCGTTCGCAGCAACTCGGACTGACGCATTTTGCGTCAAGATCTTTAATTGAAAGCGTACAAAATACAGCTTGTGCAACAACTAAAGCCGCTCGACCTTCCTAAGCGACATCGCTTCGCTCTATTGGCTCTTGAAAAGTTCCAAGAAGATCCGACGCTTTCGAGGCAAATTTTGTTAGCGATGAGGCCCATTTCTGGCTCAATGGGTATATAAACAAACAAAATTGCCGCATTTGGGACGAAGAGCAACCTGAAGAGATTGAAGAACAGCGACTTCGTCCAGAAAAAACAACGGTTTGGTGTGGTTTGTGGGCCGGTGGAATCATCGGTCCATATTTCTTTAAAAATTATGCCGGTGCGAACGTAACCGTCAATGGCGACCGTTATCTTGCCATGATAACCGACTATTTGATGCCTGAAATTGAAGCTCGTGATCTCGGCGACATTTGGTTTCAGCAAGACGGCGCCACTTCCCACACATCGCATCAATCAATGGACTTATTGAGAGAACATTTCGGTGAGCACATAATTTCACGTTTTGGGTCGGTCGATTGGCCACCAAGATCGTGTGATATCACACCGTTAGACTTTTTCCTGTGGGGATATGTAAAGTCAAAAGCTTATGCCGACAAACCCGCTTCGATTCAGGCCTTGGAGGAAAACATCACGCGTGTCATTCGCCAGTTACCAGTCGAAATGCTCGAACGTGTGATCGAAAATTGGACTCAACGGATGGACCATCTGCGACGCAGCAACGGCCAACATTTGATAGACATAATCTTCAAAAAATAAATGCCAAAGAATGTTCTTTCAAATGATAATAAACATTCTCCATTAAATTTGAATTTTCTGTGTTTTTTTCTTTAAAAAAGTAGGGAACCTCGAAATGGATCACCCTTTACATTAAGCGTGCTGACCTTGCGATTTCACACTTGCTGTTCTTTCTGTTGTTTTTGCGAAAGCGCAGGCGGCGTAGAAAATGCCCGACGATTTGAGTACTAGAAATGGTCTCTTGCTGAATCCTCATAAATCAAAAGGTTTTTCTTTTAACGCGAAAGGCGATCAAGAGAAGCTAAGTATTTTGGACAAATCCTCTATTACAGCATGTTGAGAAGAAAACATGTAAGTCATAAAGTCAATCCTTTTCACTAAGCCCCAAAGAGCGGTATGTTAATGTTAACTCTAGATACTCCGATGAACCTTGCATATTTATTTATAGTCGGGTAGATTATTAATGTAGAAGGAATTATCTGCCTGAATGTACAATAGACCAGTTCCTCGGCTGAGTTCTTCAAAACAGATAAAAAGATGAAAGGTCATTTGCCATGCTCGCAGACTTTCCAATAATTTAAGCAAAAAAAAAATAATGAAAAAATATGAAAAGATGGACATATTACAAAATGCTCAAGCAGTGCGGTAAGACTTAGGGAATCTGGATGCTGTTCCATAAGTCTCCGCAGAAAAACAGCAAAGTTCTACTTTCACTACCTAATGAAACGTTCTCTACATCCTGGCTGAAATGGTAGATTTTGAAGTAACTATCTTAACGGATGCACTCGTATGTGAAATTTCGATTTGGTACAGGCATTTTCTCAACTGCACTAGATACATGAAAATGGTTCCGCCTACCCAACGTTTCTATCGTCTTTCAGGCAAAAAAGTCCTTGCTAACAGGGAAGTGGACAAAGTGCTTTTGTATTAATTTATGTCCAAGAAAAAAGCAGCTATCAGGGATGACACCAATTGTAGCACTAATGTTCGATCTATTGAGTGCAAGCAAACTCGTAGAGCGTTTTAGATCCACTTGTGCCAAATCTGCTTCATGTCCAGACAACACCCTGGCACCCAGCACATATCCTTTAGAGATGATCGGCAATCTAAGGCTACTAAAGAGTTAATAGAGACAGAATCCAGACACTTGATGGCCGACTGACTGTCCGAAAAGATTCGAATATACTTTACGGATACCAGTCATTATTAAGCCAGGACAAGACTTCTTTGTTCGCCATAATTTCTGCTTCGAAAACACTACAATGGTTAGGTAGACGAAAAGAGAGAGATTTAGATTAAGATTTAAGATTTAGTCTATCTGAGAAGACGCCTCTGCCCACCCCATCTTTTGTTTTTGACCCGTCTGTGTAGAAGTGGATCGATTCTTCCACCAGCCAGGCAAAATTCTCCCAAAAGGACCTTGGGGGAGATGGTTAGGAGGATGTTTTTATCAAACTGCTGTTGGGGTATGGGTGTAGTCTATATTTCTGGAAAGGATTCTGAGCGTGTTCAGAATTACAGAGTGGCTGATTTCATATTCGCTCCATTGAGAGATTACTTTGAGGTAAATGACCGTGGCAGCAGCTGTCCAGGTGTAATAATTGCAACAGAATGTCCAATGTAGCTGAAGTAGAGGTGCAAAGTGCTTCACTTATGCTTTAACAAGTTGGTCTTTGGACCTTGCTTAGTTTGTCGCGATTAATCGCTATCTCTAAGGCACTCCACCAGACAACCATTCCGTATGTTAATATCGGTCTTACAACCAAGTAGTCCCCAGTAGTTGTTACCAATAGCTATTTTGCAAGAAAATATGGAAGCTTTCCGAACTCTGTTTTGTATGTTCGATTTCCAGCTGAGCTTTTTTTTTATCAAAGATGAGACCTAAGTATTTGGCTTTGTTAAGAGCGTTTTGAAAAAGTTATTTTATGGTACCTATTCTACAGGCTAGGATATGGAAAAACCATCTCTGCAGACTGTTAAACGGCGATGACGACACAAATTCTGCTGTCAGGCAGAATGAACCATTCAACATGGGTGATGAAAGCCAAGACTCCCGCCCACCTGACCAAAATGAAGTGAGGATAGCAATATCCAAACTGAAATCCAACATGGCTGCCGGGCCGGACGGCTTAACTGCCGAACTTTTCAAGGCAGCGGGAGATGATTTGGTAGAGAGCATACACCAGCTCGTCTCCAAGATTTGGTCAGAAGAAAGTATGCCTGATGAATGGAACCTCAGCATTGTTTGCCCGATCCACAAGAAAGGAGACCCTCTTAACTGCGCCAACTATAGAGGTATACGTCTCCTCAACATCGCATACAAGATCCTGTCTGCCGTGCTGTGTGAACGCCTGAAACCATTCGTCAACGAACTGATTGGACCCTATTAGTGCGGTTTTAGGCCCAGTAAGTCCACAACTGACCAGATTTTCACACTTCGGCAGATCCTGGAAAAAACCCAAGAAGTCCAGATCGATACTCACCATCTTTTTATGGATTTTAAGGCCGCATATGACAGCATTTATAGAGACGAGCTATACAGAGACATGTTTAGCTGTCACTGGTGCGTTTGCAAGTATCAGTACAGAGGCGGCAAAAATGGGTTTAGAAGTGAATGAGGGCAAAACGAAATATATGCTGTCAACAAGAAGGGACGCACAACATCGACGAATCGGACAGAACATCACGATAGGCAGCTATAACTTCGAGATAGTTCGGGACTTTATCTACCTCGGCTCCGCTATTAACTCTGACAATGACATATCGTCAGAAATCAAGCGAAGAATTACACTTGCCAACCGCTGCTACTTTGGCCTAAGGAGGCAATTGATTAGTAAGGCCTTATCGAGAAACACCAAGGAGACTCTATTTAGACCCTCATCATCCCAGTCCCGCTGTATGGCGCAGAAGCATGGACGTTATCAAAGGCGGATGAAGATCTCCTTGGTCGTTTCGAACGCAAAATTCTTCGAGTGATTTTCGGTCCCGTTTGCGTTGACGGGCTTTGGAGGAGGAGATTTAACAGCGAACTCTACGAGCTGTACAGCGACATCGACCTGGTCAGAAAAATACGGATTAGTCGTCTAAGATGGCTGGGACATGTAGAGCGAATGGACACCAACGCTCCGGCCCGAAGAGTCTTTGAATCCAACCCGGAGGGACAACGCAGTAGAGGAAGACCTCGCCTAAGGTGGCGCGCAAGTGGAAGGGGACCTCAACCAACTTGGAGTGCGCAACTGGAGGCAGTTAGCCAAAGATCGTGCTTACTGGAGAGGCGTATTGGTTGAGGCTCAGGTCCACCCCGGACTGTAGCGCCACCTAAGTACGTAAGTAAGTTATTCTACAGGCTGTTTTTAAACTATACCTATTGCCACATTCCCTTCTTTTATCACAAATCTCGTGTACAATGGCAACATATCCTGCGGTTCGCGTATAGACTTTTTCACGAAGCAGCCCCATTACCTACGTTTGGCTTAAATCAAAACCTGAACTACTAACTGTACTGTAGGTACTGTCCCCAATTAAAAGTACAAGTTTAAATAAATTAAGTATTTAAGACTAAAATGAAAATTGGATATCCCATACAACTAGCTATTAAGTTCCTTTCTGGCCTAAGATGATGATGAGAACATCCTTCCATGACTATACACACGTTAACAACATCCTTGCTTTCTTCCACCAACCAGTTGATGATGACTTTAAATAAAGATTTCAGAATAAAACAAAACAAAAATAAAAAATATCCCACATATCCTTCAAGTTTGACCTTCCGCTCTTCAAATAATAAAACTATAACAATTTTTTTTTTTATTATTATTATTTGCATTCGCGAATGCATGAATGTGAACGTATGTGTAAGAGTCTTTACATCTTATGTCACTTGCTGTATAATACTCGTAAGTATCCCGCACGGATATGAATACTTTGACATGTGAAATATATATATATATATGCATGTTGTACTCCTCCTACTTCAATCCTCTACCTATTGTTTTTGTTTAACTATCCTTGAAAGGATTTCTTTTTCCTGCCTACCTCATGACTTCCCGCTTCTCAACCCAACTTACTAGAGCAAATATGTAGCACAGCATACAAAACAAAATATAAAAAAAAAACACACACACACAAACTGAGATACGACATGTATTTGTTTAACAAAATGTCCTTGCAGCGAATTAAATCGAAACAATAATGACTACTCACTTAGGAAGAGGCAGGAGACATTGTCATCATCATATATAATAAAAAGTTATAACCAAAAAAAGAAAATGAAAATACCCAAGTGAAGTGGTTTCATCATCTCATAATGCATGCAGTTTTGATAGTAATTTGTTAAAATCACATTTAATTCCAAAGATTGCATCTCACTTGTACCTTCAACACGGGAGGTACTGTGCAATGCGAGTGCATATCTGCATTTAAAAAAACAAAAAAAGGCTGATTAATAATGCACAGGCTCTCAAGTGAAGGTTTTCGAAATCGATTTCGTATCCGTAGATGTTGGCTGTTGGCTGTGGCAACTTGTTCATATAAAACGATTCAAATTATTTTAATTATTCACGAAAACAGGATAAAGTGTTCATTGAGTATGTACCTATGTATGTTTGGGTGGGCATTTTGCTTTTTGGATGGCTATACCTTGAAATTGCTGTCCACGATGACCTTAAGTGGATAATTGAAAATTAATAGGGTTTTCATTTCTCACTGGATTCCGAGAAGACGGGATAGCTGACATACATTCTTTATTTTGTTTTTAACTGTATTCCAAAATGAGTGTGTTTTAAAAGTGCTAAGGTACTGCGAGCGGTATTTACATACGTATAATCGCTATTTTTCAACTATATTTTGAATAATATATTGAGATGGTATAATAATTGCTGATACTGCAAAACAAAATGTGCGAAACAGATGCCATGGCCGATGAAATGTGTAATCCGAAAAGAAGAAAATAAAGAACTCAGAACTCTGAACTCTGAGCATTCTAAGCATTTTTTTTGTCAGATACAACTACAGGTCCATTGTACTACCATTCAGACACCTTACATTAATGTACTTAGTTTCCCCGTCTTTCGAAGAAAAACGAGAAGGAGCTTCAGTGATAAAGAGCTTAGATGTTCGGAACTCACCACGTCAGCCCCGAAGATCCGCCACCTGATGCGAGCATAGGCCGGACAACTACAGAGAAAGTGTTCTGCTGTGTCATCCTCCTCACCGCAAGCAGGGCAGGTAGTGGTGTCGCTTAGGCCCAACACATTTAAGTTTTTAGGAAAAGCTTGGTGGCCCGAAAGAACCGATTCGGCGAAAACGCCCGATTCTCCTCGGAGATAGAAGAAAAGATGCTGACCTTTTGCAAATGTCCGATTTAGAAGACATGACTAAAGATGTAGGCAGACCCAACATAGGTTCGGGTCCTGAGAAAACTTCTTCTGAATCTTGCCTAGCAAGTTCATCCGAGATCTAATTTCTCTGGATGACAGTGTACCCAGACAGGATTCACTGTGTTCAGTCTTCCGACCAAATTCAGAGAAAGCTTGAGTTCTAGCACTAACTTGGACGAGGTAAGAGGGTTAAGAAGCGCTTTTAATGCAGCTTGGCTGCCACTGCAGATGCCACTAGCCCTCCACCTGTTGTTCACAATATAGCGCATAGCCATTAGGAAAACAGATGCATGTGTACCCAAGGGGTAGTAAAGTCCTATATCATCGCGTTCCACAAAGACTCCAGCAGCAGACCCCTGTCCGGTTTTGCAGCATTCATTCCATGGTTCAGAGTCTGACCGAAGCCATTCCGTTACCTGTGGAAAGTTAACGTGGTAGTTTTTTCACAGAAGGATTTCTGGTGTCATTCCATCAGACGGCATATCCATAAGACAGGGGTCAAAGGATAATTCTCGAGCAAGTTCTTCAAAATTCCAGTGCGCATGGTACCAAAAAAACACCTCTCTTTAAACGAAAGATGGTTTTTAGCGTACACCTCATCATATATAAATCAAGGGGGGGGGGGGGGAGAATTCTAAGCATAACAAAATTGAAAATCTAAAGAGAGAGTTAGATCATCTAAAAGTCGAAAGTAAAAGATTCATAGCTATCGACACTATTATTTTACCATCAAAGAAGAACTAGCTCGGGAAATGGATTCGACTAACAGCCGGTTGGTTTGTCAACAGAAAATCAGATGCACTAAGAAGGAAATCCGAAAAAGACGAGGAATAATGACAATGAAAAGCACAAGAAAAATCTTCAAAGTAAAGTATACTGCCGCTACCTGCTTTACTTTTGGTGACGCTTGGTGGACCACGTTCTCAACCAAAAGGCCCTTCAGCCAGCTCGATCCCTCGCTGCCTCCAGTTACGCACACCAAGTTGGTTGAGGTCGTTCTCCAATTGTGCGCGCTAAGTCTTCGTCTGCTGCGTTGTCCCTGGAAGACTCATCGGGCTGGTGTTGTCCATACGCTCCACGTGTCCCAGCTATCTCAGCCGTTTAATTTTTAGCTTTTTGACCAGGTCTGCGTTGCTGTATAGCCCGTATAGTTCGTCGTTTAATCTTCTTCTCCGCACTCCATCGTCACAAACGGGACCGAATATCACCCAAAGAATCTTTCTCTCAAAGCATCCCGGAAGATTTTTGTCCGCTTTTGTCAGGGTCCATGCTTCTGCACCATACAGCAAGACCGGGATGATTAAAATATCTCCTTGGTTCTATGAGAGAGGGCTTTACTTCTTAGTTGCCTTCTTAGCCCAAAGAAACAGAAATTGGCAAGAGTGATTCTTCGCTTAATCTCTGCTTCGATGACATTTTGCGAGTGAACAAATGGACAGAGCAGTGCAGTAGAGCCCGATAGACAAAGTCTTTAACTACTTCGAAGTTGTATCTGTCCATGTATACCGCGCGCCTCCAATAATTTTAAAGAAGGAAGTTCAGCGTAGTATGAGACATATCAAACGTCATCGATTTACATGACTAAAGGACTGAAGAAGCCAGAAACAGGGGTGACAGTAAGACTGTTTATAGCATCATCAAGGAACTCACTGATGGTCGAGTTCAGATGTTAACCTATTAAATTCCGTTTAGGAACATTTCGCTGCAGTCCTAAATCATTTAGATGGTGGTGGTATGGTCCGGAATTCGATTGAGTATCCCGAAAACGGATCCCCCATAAAAATAGAAATAATAACAGCAATCAAGTCCCTCAAGAAAAACAAGGCAGTGGATATTGAGCGTCGCCAATTATGTCGGTTGGTTTGCTATACCCGCTCATGCGAGGAGAGTGGGAGGGTGAAAAATTTCCGTAGGGTAAGCTTTCGTAAAGGAGAAATCTCGGCCGTAGCCGAATTAATATCTAGAATAATTCCGTAACGAATCAGAGCATATTTCGACAGCTTCAATCGAGATGCTGTTTGGTTGTCCTTGCGCAGGAGAGGAATTCCAGAAAAACTTATAGTTATTATCAAGACTACATTCGAGGACGGTAAGGTGTCTAAGAATTTAAAGTCAAAAGTGGAGTACGTCAGGGGTGTATACTGTCACCACTATTGTTCTTGGTGATCATGCCTTAAGAATAAAGCTGCGTCTCTTCCACTCCAACATAGGATCGGTAAAGCTTTGCAGGTGCAGTACTTGGAAGGAGGACACCAAAAACACACGTAAGCTGCAAGAATCATCTTGGGGATTTTTTGGCCGAAATGTATCTCGAACGAACAGCTTTATATGAGAATGGCCCAAGAACCTATAGATATTACTATATGAAGGAGAAAGTTACAATGGATTGAACTTGCATTGAAATCTCCGTTTAACCGAGCAGACAGAATAGCAGGGCGCCCTAAGCAATTTCAGCGCAGAACAGTCGGGGAGGAATCGGCTGGAGGCAGCACAAAAGCGTTGCAGAACTCCGAACAAAATGGCGCGCAGGCGTTGTTGACGCCCTATACCTCCGACAGATTGAAGGACTTATATATGTTGGAGTGTGGCTTTGTAAGGACCAATCATAAAAGAGTGTGAAATGTGTAGTTCTTCCTCTTCGCGCGCAACTGGTTTAGTTGCCAATATCCTTGTATCTTTGCATTATAGCGGGTGATTTTTTAAGAGGTTCAGAACTTTTTTAAAAAAAAAACACAAAAAATTCGAAAAAATGAATGAAATATTTATTTGAATCGATAGTTTGAACCTTGCAATTTAATGTTTAAAGATAATTTCATGCAAATGTTGACCGCGGCTGCGTCTCAGGTAGCCCATCCGCTGAGTCCAATTTTGGTATACTCTTTCACACATATCGGCCGGTATCTCACGAATGAATGCATGGATGTTGGCTTCCAGTGCGTCAATCGAAGCGGGCTTGTCCCTATACACATTAGCCTTGGCATACCCCCACAAAAAATAATCTAATGGTGTCAAATCGCACGATCTAGGCGGCCAATTGACCGGCCCGAAACGTGAAATTAACTGTTCACCAAACTCGCCTCGCAATTGCGCCATTGTTTCGCGTGCTGTGTGGCATGTGGCACCGTCTTGTTGAAACCACATATCATGCAAGTCAAGAACTTCCATTTCGGGCAAAAAAAAGTTTGTTATCATCGCTCGGTAGCGTTCACCATTGACAGTAACGCTGCGATTCGCATCATCTTTGAAGAAATATGGCCCAATAATGCCGCCGGCCCATAAACCGCACCAAACAGTGGCTTTTTCGGGATGCATTGGTAGCTGTTGCAATGCTTCTGGCTGATCTTCACTCCAAATGCGGCGATTTTGCTTATTTACGTACCCATTCAACCAAAAATGAGCCTTATCGCTGAACACAATTTTTCGATAAAAAAGCGGATCCTCGGCCAGCTTTCCAAGAGCCCATTCACCAACAATTCGGCGTTGTGGTAGGTCGCCTGGCTTTAGTTCTTGCACCAGCTGTATCTTAAAAGGCTTTACGCCCAAATCCTTCCGCAAAATTTTCCACGAAGTGCTGTAACAAAGGCCTAACTGCTGGGAACGGCGCCGAATCGACATTTCGCGGTCTTCTGTCACACTAGCTGATACGGCCGCAATATTTTCTTCAATACGCACAGTACGTAAACGTGTTGCTGGTTTAATGTCCAACAAAGTAGATTTGGTGCGAAATTTGGTCACAATCTTCCGAATAGACTGCTCAGAAGGTCGAGAATGCCGATCATAAAATGGAAGCAGCGCGCGATGAACATTTCGAACCGAGCACGAATTTTGATAGTAAAATTCAATAATTTGCAAGCGTTGTTCATTTGTAAGACGATCTATGGTTAAATTGCAAACCAAACTGAAGCTGTTTGACAGTGACACAAGGTACTAAACACACGTCAGCTGTCAAAACCAGTGTTGCCAAAACCAAACCAGCTAAAAAATCACCCTTTAGAAATAAGGGAGAGTTTGGAATGTGTTTTTATTACTTTTTCGGCATTTTATAACTCGAAGAGAAATATCGAAAATCCTTTCAACATTTCCATTCGTGAACAGTACTTTCCATGAAGAAGACCCCCAAGTTCTTCAAACGCAAGTTTAGATACACATAACCCAAACTGATGCCACCAATAAAGTGAAAGGCGCCAACTCTGTAGCACACACCTACAAATTGAAGCATTGTAGGAGGTCAGCTAAGAGGTTCTCAGCGCCATTAAAGTGAAGCTTCCCGTTTCCGGATAGTTCCTTCCACAAGATATCTTGAAATTTCTCCTAAGCGTTTCCCGACTGATCAAAGGTAGAACGACCACAAGGCTTTCAGCTCGTTCACTAACTAAAAATAATAGCTTCCATTTATTTGTGTTGTATTGTGGGTAACATAAGGGAATACCACACCGATTTTCGCAGCTCCTGTTCCGACAAGGACTTAAACACTTAAGTCGCGTTCTTTATAAACGTTAAGAAAGCGTTCTAATATGTTTCCTTTTACCTTTTGGCTGAAGAAATTTGAGTTAGTCTAAGGAGACTGAAATAAAACTTTGAACTTACAATTGACCTATAAGTTCAAAATTTTGGTTTTTCGGAATGGTTTTGGGCGATTTTCAAGTTATTACAGATGAGTGTCGAAAAGGGAAGAATTGTAGAAAGGAGTAAAGGCTTATAAATACCTCGGAGTTTAGTTTAGATTTGATTGAAAAGAAAGTGGAACTTAGTACCAATATCACCAAGACGCTAGTTGCCCTTTTGTGATGTCCTCGTTTATAAAAAAACTACAAAGTCTTTGGGTGAAGGGGCAGTTATGTCAGTTACCTTAAGGTAATGTCTACCTAATAACCATTAACGTGTTTTTGTTAAGCAGTCACAGTAAAGGTGCGATCAGACGGTCATCCAAACCAGTCATCCAAATGACATGCTGCCACTTTAGGAGAAATTCTACGTTATAGTGACGTCAGGATGTCATCCGGATGACCGTCGGATCGTACCTTAAGTACTCTGATTTTTCTTCACCTTCATGGCACATTCGACAAGTGCTGTCTTGAGGAATTTCCATAGCCATGAAAAGTTTTTTTACTCCGCAGTTATCCGTCAAGAATCCGTTAACTGTATGTAATTGCCATCTGGATAGTTTGTTCCGCTTTACTTTTACCTGCGGTTATCTCCAGTAATGAAGAGATTTAGTTTGTAACCAGTTTTTGATGAGGCATTTATTGGGGCCGCAATTTCATTCCCATTGAAATCCCCTAGTTATCCTTGCACATAGATTAATTGGAGTTTGTTATTGCTGGCTAGGTAGGTAGGTTAGTTACCGGTTTCCAACTCCAGAATCAGAACCACACAGTTAGCGCTTGAGTGCCATTTTGGAACCACAACTCACGTGACCTAAAAGAGGGAGAAGAGAAGATTGAGTAAGAGCTCAAAACAACCCCCCGTGGTATTGAGGAAGACAATGATGCTTCCGAGACCAATGAATGAGATTTTAGCAAGGTCGTCAAAAAATGGTTCTCCTATTATGCGTTACCTAGTTTTAGCTAAAGCCGAGCAAACACACGAAGTTTAGGGAATGTCACGCTTGGCATCATGCGTGCCGATAGGCTAGTGACCAGTGGAAATGGTGACCAGTCTCGCGAAGTACCCACTTGCTCTCTGAATGAAATAACGGACAGTTAGTTACCTTTGACCTCCTAGTTTCCGCCTAAGATGTAAATTGCAGGAAGATATTTCTCTTTGCGAAGCCCAGCGAACAGCCTCCGCGGATGATTTGCCAAGAGATGAGCCACTTTTAGCCAGTTCGGCTGCCCTCTCATTCCCGTTTACGTTCCTATGACTGAGAACCCAGAGGAGAGTGATGTTGAATCGACAGCTGGTCCGAGCCAATATCTCCCTGCAGTCCTCAACTAACCTGGCTAAGTAAGTAAGAAGTCAGAGGCAGTCCCAAACTAGCTATGAAGTAATTTCAAAGGCGTTAATAACAAGTAGTTACACTTTGCTGTCATATAGAAATAGAAATATGTTTGTCAAGGAGCACAGCTCTAATGGATGTATTTCGGCCACAAATACGAAGTAAGTGCAGGGAAGATTTTCAGAAAACATCTCCCAGTTTAAAGACACAAAAAAAACAAACAATTGTGATTGCCAGGGCTATGTGAAAAAATATTGCTTAAACTTCAAAAAAATCTACAAAGTAGTAATTACGTCAATCATGTGCTCAGCCCAAGTAGAGGTCATTTTTAAACTGGTTGAGATATATTGTTAATATAATCTCATTTCAGAACAATCTTGAATCATATACATCTTGAACCTAAGCTTAAAGGTGGACGTCATCCACCTGCCGCAGCTGGTAACCATGCAACAACATGGAATGCAGGAACTTTTGACAAAGGTGAACCTATCCAGCCGTCCCGCTTTCGGGGTAAAAGTCCATCAAATCCTAAGCTATAGGGTCCGCCATCTAACGTTTTTTTTCAACTAGTGCTTATTTCGCGAATGGTAACACTTAGCTCATGTCTGATTTGACAGATAATATACCGCTATATCGCTGAACGAATATGGTTGTGTATACGCTTGAACAACGCTGGGAAATATTGCGGCATAATTGGGCCAATTTTTTTGTTTTTAAATGAGCAAGGAGTGGCTGTTACAGTCAATGGCGATCGTTATCGGGCCATTTTGAACGAATTTTTGTTCACAAAAATTGAAGAGGAGGATATTGGCAACATTTGGTTTCAACAGGACAGCGCTACGTTTCAAAAAACAAAAAGTTATTTGGCGGACCTTATATAACAAGACAACTACATAGAATAGCACCAGTTTCAATGTAAAACCTTAAGAGTCATGAAACTAAAAGAAAAAGACCCATTCTTATTCCTTTATAAAGATGTGTTTAATAAATCGGAATTTTCCTTTCCATAAGGAATATGCCAAGTAAATTTTGCATTATTCGAAGAGCAATACCAAAATTAGTAGAAATCACCGTCAAAACTGGATTTTTTTTAGGTCAAGCAGTCAGACGTGGGAGGCAACTCAGACCAGGAGAGAAACAAATTTGAATTGGTAAAATTTGAAAACTGTTGGGCGCCATTCATAACAACGAAATTTGAGCACATTAACATTTTCACATAAACAATCCTTAACCACAAAAAAAGAAAAAAAGGTTGAAGAATAAATTTCGAATTTGGTATTTCAACATGAAATGTCAAATGTCAAACAAGCTTTTAACGCCCATTGCATTTTATTTTTTTCTCCTCGTTTGACATTTCGCCCAACAAAAACAAGCCATTTGTTTTTTTTTTGTGACACATCCTATCACACCTTTAAATATTTTCTTATTTCTTTTCATAGAATTTATAAATTAGAATAAATAGGACTTACCTCTCTTGCCATTACGACATGTCTCAACAGAACCTGGTTGGAGGCTCTGCCCTTTGCCTCCTGCCTTCATCAAAAAGCTCCACTAATAATCTAAATTTCGGCATCAATAACAAATTAAACATAAAACAAACACACACAAAATTAAAAAGAATTCGGCTGCTGCTTGTTTTTTTGGTTAGTTGAATCCGTTGCTGTCAAAAACGATCTTAATATTTATATTCGTATTTGATTTGTGCGTTTAGAATATTTTAATCCTAGTTGTGCGTGAGATTACTTAAAGATTTGTAGGTAATTTACTTATTTTATTTTCGAATATTTTTGTCGCTTTTAAACCCTCCTTTTTGGGGATAGATAGATAAAGTCGTTTTTACTCGGGAATATGTTTTTCCTTTCTTACGTTGCACTTTTCATTCACCAGCAATGTCAACAATACCAAACCGATGTGACACCAATACACTTCAATTCGACGTGGTAGCCTTATGTTCGAAAATTCGAACTTTGAAAATATTGGAAAATGTACTTTGTGTGTGTGCGGGGTTATACTTCAAAAACAGATTTTTCATCTTCTATGCGCGGCGCACTCGTTAATAAGTCTTTTTAAAAGAGTGTTTTTTTTTCTTCTGTTTTACTTTTATTTGTTTGTATGTAGGTAGAATACGAAGCAGAGCAATAAAATGTGATGATGAGGTGAACGAGAAAGAGAAGGAGAAATTAAAAAAAAAAAAAACCGAGAGCAGAAAAGAAGAAAAGAAAACGATTACAGGATACAATAATTAAAGCCTTTCATCGCATTGTCAAGTGAATGTATCGACTTTTCGTTACTGTTTTTTTCTGTTTTTGTTTATGTTAATTTTCAATTTTGTTAGTTAGTAATAAATACCGTTATTTCCACACACGATATCATATTCAAAAAGGCGAAAGCTGAAATTTATTTTCGAAACGGGCAATAACGACAACGCGACGAAAACGAAGAAGACGAAGACGACGACAACCACGACATACACAAATAAGACGACGACGTATACATTCTCATCAATATCATTATCATAATCATCATTGCTATACCATCACACACACAGAACCATCATTCGCCGTTCCGTTCAACGTTCAACGTTCTACACGCACATTTTTGCTACCGATATAACATTTTTACCTTTTGAATGCCTGCCTGCCCCAAAAAGGTGTTAAAACTGTCGTTAACTGTTTCCAATAGTTGATTTTGAGTTTAAATTTTAATTCAATTTATTATTGGCGACCGAATAAAAAGTCGTTAAAATATTTTCGTTTCTTTTCGTTTCGCTTTTGCACACTTTTTTCTGATTGTCGTAGTAAGATGTCAAATTTGAAACGGAATGGAAAGCAACGACCGAAAAAAATACACGACTGTAACGTACATATGTATATGCGTGTAGTATGTACTTCAGACAATTGACTATTCTCAAATATAGAAAAAAAAAAAAAAACTTTTTTTGAGTTCGAAAAGGAAAAAATTTTTCACCTTCAAAAATATGCAAGAAACAATTTTTAAATATTTTTCAAAAAAAAAACACTTTAACACGTCCTGAGATAAGGATAATTTTTTTATGAAGCACAATTTAAAACACAGCCACCCGAAAATGAACGAAAAAAAAGTAACAAAACGGACACACCAGCGAGAATAGGAAAAAACGAAGCAGACAATTTTTAGAGAACTTCCAAGAACCGCACCAAAATATTTTGATTTTTGGTTATTCTAATTTTTTTTTGGCACTTGAAGAAAGTTTTATTCCTCGAGACTTTTCGCAACACGAAAAACAAAAAAAAGATATTGAAGAAAGAAAACTCGACTTTTTTCTGTACGAGAATATTGTTTTCTGTGCGTTTTTTTTTTTTTTTTTTGCTTTCTTGGAAGGGCGAGTCCTTGTTGTAAATATTACAACATAGTTGGCGATACTGTAGGAGATGTGCCCGATTGTAGTTTTAATGAATTATTGGCTTTAGTGTCACCAATATTTTTGTTGAAATTTTTGATAACGAAAAACATCTTCCATGTCGCGAAGATGGAAAATTGACTTTTTCCCGAAATAATACACGTACGTTTGTTCTCTTTCAACGAGACTATTGGGGTGGAGGAGTTGGTTAGAAAACTTTTGTCGGAGAGAGATAATTTTCCATTTTCATCTCCATATATCCACCCTTAGAAGGGTAGGTGTATTTCGTATTTGTGTGAGTGTGTGAGTGTGAGTGTGTGCGTGTGACAGTGTTTCTTTTTTTTTTGTGGAAAAGTATATCAAGAAGAATGATGATGGATAGATGTGAAATTAAGAGAGTATTGAAGAGAAGTAAGGTTTTTTTTTTGAGTGGGTGGTGGAGAACTTTTCTTATGTTGGAAAAGTTGGAAAATGAAAAGTTTTCTTCGAAAATACATATACACAGAACTGTGTCGGCAAGGAAGTTGGATAGGACGATTGAAAATCGAATAGGACTTTTTAATTCGACCTTTTATATGTCAAAAGTCCTTTGTTTAGTGATCTCCTTTGGGTGGACAGCAACACGGTGTGTAACTACCATAAGCACTTCCGTACTGAGGAGTCCATGGTTCGGATTGCATATTTATTAATTGCACTGTATTAATGGCGGGTCTTCTTTCACCCTCATTTCATTCTGTAGTATTGTGAAATTCTTCTTGACTCTTTCATTTTTACTCTTGTTTCTGGGCTTACACTATCAAATAAGTTTGTCAGTTTGTTTTCAATTTAGAAAATTATTATGGAAAATAACTCGAATTTCTAATCAGACAAACAGCTTATTATTGACAGTTATCGGTAAAGTTCCGATTGCTTCCGACAATAATGAAGTTTTTTTTCCAATAGGGATTTAGAAACTTTGACAGGTGATTGTGGCCATATTGTTGAAGCTACATCTGTCAAATTGGCGTCATTTAATTAGTCGGCCTTAAATAAGTTGGGTAAACAGTTAGATTGTTTTATTAAAGTGGGTCATCTGTTTGAGCAACATTTCGCGTGATTTGCCCATTTTACGACTCGACTGGGCCCATTTGTAAGTCAATGCATTCAGAGAAACACTGTTTGATGTGGATTTTGGAGTGGCGGCATCATACTTCTTTGAGAACGAAGTTGGGCACCACATCACCGTCAATGGCGAGCGCTATCGGTCCAATTTCGTTTGGGCCCAATTGGATAAGATGGGCAGCGACGACATGTGCCTTTAACTGGAGGAAGATACGTGCAACACAACCCGCGCCACAATGGAAATTTTTTACGACCGAGCGGAGGCGATTTGAATTGGCCACCGAGATCGTGCGATTTTACCCCCTCAGACTTCTTCTTGTGAGTTTTTCTTAAGTCACAGGTCTATGCCAATAAACCACCACATACATATATAAGCCGCGGCGGATATTTTAATGCTGTTAAATTCCCTACATAATGACATGCCTTCCTTCTAAGTAAATAAGACATTTCAATCATATCTCAATCACAGTTTGTTTCATTCAAATTTAAAAATATGAAACGCCTAATTGAATACCCTTTAGAGCAACCCTTAAAAAATAATTTTAAGGTGATTTAAGTGCTTGAATCGTTTCCCGATCGTTGGCAAAACATCGGTCCTTTACGGTTCCCCACAAAACAAAGTCCAAAGGGGTCAAATCGCCGCTCAGAAGTTTACATCGCCAAGACGGCTTATAACACGATTTGTAGCATCGGCTGTGTGGCATGGCACGCCATCCTGCATAAACCAGAGGTCGTTCAAATCTATGTCCTCAATTTCAGTATAAAATAAAGTCGGTTAACATGGCTCGATAGCGCACACAGTTGACAGAAACGTTGATGTCCACCACTCCACAATCAGTCACATTCTCCTCTGTGCGCATGGGAGACCATGAGTGTTGTTCCACTATCATACAAGTCTCGCTAATTTTTGGCACAAACTTGCGTGCAGCAGACGCGGTGGGAGCTTCATTTCGACCAAAACTTCTTTTAAAAAAACCCACTGTTTTGTTGGCTACACAGCACTCACTTAGGAAATAAGTTTTAAATATTTTCCAACGTTGTTCAAGCGTAAAGCGACTCATTTTGTTCATTTTGAGGTGTTATACTGACTTTCTGTCAAGATTTCGAGCGTGAAACAGCTGTCAGTGTCAAAATAACCTATAACTTCATGGCCCACCCTTTATGACACTTTGCATTTTTCTACACCATAAGTTATTATTTTAGCAAAGTACTAAGTACACCCTTACATATTACAATTCTGGCAAGTCCATTTCTTCGATATGTACTGGAATTTCGAATCGAACATAGAAAGCTTCCTTCTTTCGTTTGTATTTCAATTTGTTTTCTTAGTCAACATGGCCGCGAGTACTTGTATGTGAGTATGCAAAATGTGTTTTCTTAAGATGTGAAGGGATAGTCCCGGCTATAATAGATGTTATCTTTTTGAAATGAAATTCATAGCGCATACGCTCTATGAACGTAAAAAAAAAAATAAAAAAAAAAGCTTTTACTTTTTAAAAACCAATTCAAATTAATGAATTAAAATATGAAAATTATTTCACACTTTTTATTGGTGACGATTTATTGTAAAATCATGTACAACTTTGTATTGAGAAATATATGTACATTTATGCTTGATTTCCACATGTTTGTATCCTTAGCTAGCATACTGTTACGGATCGGAAATTGTGTGGGAGGCATTAAGGACATTGAGGTGTAGTCTTCAATTCAATAGACATTTAGAAGAGAGTTTTCGTTTCTTTTTACAGAGATAGAACTCACTTTGTTGTTATGCGGCGAATCCGAAAGAATGTAAAGAGACAGTTTCTCTTTAGTATAGTTTTGTAAAATAATTAGGATACAAATATAGGTAAGGTAGTTGTTGTTGTACCTAGGTACATGAATTATGTATTTATTTATTTATTTTTATTTTAGTTAGAATTTCGCCATGTAAGTTATTTGAAACATAAAATGCGGCCAACATTGAGAGGATCTAATAAAACAAGTCCCCAAAATGCATCTGTCTGTTGTATTTCTCTAAGCTTAAGAACCAAAGAACAAATTTGGATGTGGGTTTCACTGTTATTACCGGCTTATTTCGGAAAAGATTTATGCATATGAAAAGTTACTATATCGCTTATGTAGAGAAGCAGATCAGTAGGGCTGAAAGCGGCAGAAAGTCACTAATTTTAAGGTGATTTTAAACTACAAATAGAGAGGTTCTACTTCAGGAATAATGAACGTGTCAATATCGCAAGAACAAAAACCTGTAACAAAAAACAAGAAAACCTTGTAGTAGAGTAACAGTCGGTGTAGGAAATGGAAAGACTGTTTCTACAGACTGCTTAACGGCGAAGACGACACAAATTCCGCTATCACCATTTAACATTGATGATTAAGGGTCCATCAATGGATGATTAAGGCTAAGCCAAAGGTGTATTCATCAAACTATTTATGGCAGCAGGAGATGACTTGGTGGAGAAGAGAGCATACACCAACTTATTGCTACGATTACACCAATAAAGTTATTTGTCCTGACTGACTTATGTACTCAGCAACGCATGGTCCAAACGGTTGATTCTGTGAATATACATTCAGTGCCTTAAACTCCAAAACTGCTAAGCATAATGATCTGAAATTGTACATGCTAATTTAATATTGTCCCAATTGTCCGTTTCAGGTACTGTGAGCGGTACCAAGATGTGGATGTAGTCCAAAAAACCAAAACCTGTCGACTACAGCGCCACATCGAGTGAATGGACAACAATGCTCCAGCCAAGAGTATCTTCGACGATGCAGAGTTTGCAACCCCAGGTGCGAGAAGACAAGAAAGACCGAATCTCCGTTTTAAAAAAGCCATCACGGGTGCCAGAGCGCTTGGTCTGCAAAACTAAAAGCATATTAGCCAGGATTGCTGGTGATGGTAGGTTGCAGTATCTTATGCGGGGACTACTCATGGGTCGGAAGCCTGTTAAGTAAGTAAGTATTTAAATCTTCGAATATATATACATATAAATTGGAAGTCCCAATTCGCAGTGCACACGCATTTAGAGGAGAGGTTTAAAAGGCCGGAGTTACTTCCTATAATTCAGGATGTAGTGCCAAAGTTGTTAAAAAATTTATTAACTATCGTTCTATAGACTATCTTCCAACTTGCAGGCTCTCAGCATATTAAGAATATATTTAGATCTATATTTCGTTTTGCCCACATCACGCCACACTTCCCATACAAATTTGTGGTCGTAATTCTCGTCCCAGTAGACATGCCATTGTCCAGTGAACATATTAGTTTTCGCTGCTGGATGTTCCCGTGCCAGTAAAACAAGGTATTGGTCGAAGTCCCCAGAATATTTCTGCTGTCTGCCACAAAAGCCAAGAATTTTGTATCGCTAAGACCACAATATACCCCTTTATAAGATGCAGTTAACTAAATAACTAAAGCCACTCGATCATAAGAAGATGCTACCACAAGCCACACAGCGGGTGTAACAATCGACTTATTGAAAACCCAATTCGATGAACGTGTACATTTAGAAATGGTCCTGTTGCTTGGACGATAAAAAGTAGAAAAAATACGAATTGTGCGCGGAGAAATAAAAAACAATTTATGTTTGTGAGATTTGCAATGTTTTAGATTGCTTTTCGTAGAGGACATTCAATATTACTTTCAATTGGAACATTCTCATTTTTTTTCCATAAACATTTAGTCGATTTGGGGCTATCGCGCTTTTTTTTACATACGGATTAAATGGGCCAGCTGACGCATTACTACTCCGTGGCATATATTTTGGAATAAAAACTCAATCATAAATGTCAAACATCATCCTCAAACTACACATTTTTATAGGCAACATATTTTTTTATTTAAATACCATATTTTGCAAGAAAGCACAACTGTAAAAAGTTATCACTAGATAAAACTCTGCAAACAATTTTTTATAACCACATATAATTTGCCCATCTACGTGCCATCTTAACGATAACACACTTCCATTCGATAACGTTCCGCCCACACGATTTGACAGAAAATGGATTACTGCACATCTCTTCATATTGTCAAAATCACCTGGACCACCACCAGTGAATATGTTCGGAAAACTTTAAATTACCACGTCTATTTCGCGTTTTTCTAATGTAAATATCAGCGAAAACTCCCCAAAAAGTATTCAAATATGTTCTCTCAATTGTATACCTAGTGAAAATGTTCGAAAAATACAATTTTACAATGTGACTGTGATTGAAAATCGTCATGCAAAACGTTGCCCCTCATCTGCTGCTGGCTGCTGAGGCGCAATGGAAAAACAAACATTACACCTTCATTGAAATGTAAACTCACAAACAAAAACAAATACGACAAATAATAATAATAATAGAAAAACTAAATACAATAAATAGAACACTGGCATCAAATGTCTGCCAGTTTTAAAACTAAAAATAAACCGAAATATTCGGTGTTGGCGAAATTACGGCCAATTACCAATAAATATAAATTCCCATCATCAGCTGCAAGCAATAACAAGGTAAGGTTCGATTGTAAATATGGAGATAGAGATAAATAAACAAGTGATAGATGTAAGAGTGGATCAGCGTGAGTTCTTTTTTTTTGGTTTACCAAATCTAAATGTCCAAGAATTCTATGAATCCAATGAATTCTACTCAACCAACTACCACACCTCAAAACCTCCTATTTGCATTTGCTGAACTTTACCCATGCGACGGACTGGCTGTATATTTGTCTCCAGCCGGTGTGGCGGTGTTTCCAAGCCCACTGCTCGGTCGGCGGTCGGCCACAATAAATTGGATCGGCGATTAGGAGCAAAGAAAAAATGCAAATTTTGCAAATTAACGCAAAAGAAAAAAAAAAACAAAACAACAAACTAAAACTTGTCTTCGTCGGGTGGTTTAAGTGAGACCCGTGTGCCGCACACAAAAGCTCATACAACTGGTTCGCAGCAGCAGTGAGAAATTGCGGCCCGTCGGTGACGGTTATGCTGCGAGAATTCATAATTCATTTCGACAATATTTACTGTGCCAGTTCCGAACGCCGCCACACAAACACGAATACCTACGCCTAATTGATTTATTCGATCGGATTGGCGGAGGCGGAAGGAGTTCTTCTCGCTTTGACACTTGGACGGACGCGTTTAAATATGATTTTTGGTTTTTAGTTTTTCGTTTTTGCGGAACATCTGTGCTCCATTATTTATTGTGCGCGCTAAATAACATTGTTTTTTTTTTTTTTTGAAGAAAAATTAAATACATATCGGCGAAGCACAGGCCCCGTAATGAGATCATTGGAGGTGAACTGACAACAACGAAGCGACGGTGGTATGAACACTTTCTTTTATCGTTTCTATTTGGAAAATAAAATATTCTGTTTACCTTGCGGCGGTACTCGGAATATGTCACAGGTGTAATGTTTGCTCTGTTGATAGTGCCGCAATTGATTTGCATAAAATTAATCAGAGGGACAATAAGTTTTATTACAATAAAATGTCAGCGGTTTGATTGTAGGGAAGTTCCCTAGAAAAGTATGAAAAGGAGGCGCGGGTTCTTTTGATGGGCTTCTAATGAATCGGAAAAGAATCAGAAGCGATTTCGAACATTGTGATTATTTTAAGAATGTTTTTTTTTTTTTGAAGGTCAGAGCGAGAGAGAGAGAGAGAGAGAAGAGTTGCAATTTGCGACGTTAAGATTCATTTTCAAAAAATTCGTTGAATGTTTAATTTTTTTAGTGTTTTCAGCTTTGGTCCAGATTTACGAATTTCTCTTATTCCCCTCCATAGCTCATTATTACTTTTATAATTTTTTTCCCCAATCTTAAGCTTAATGTGGTGCAATAAATTTTCAATAGGGTTAAGATCGGAACTTTGAGCTGGCCAGTCTAGAACGTCAACACTCTCCCGAAAAAAGCAATCTTTTACAACATTTGCTGAGTTCTTTGGGTCATTGTCCTGCATAAAGATCCAATTTACTGACATGAACTCGAAAGCGTAGGGCTCCATTGCAGTTGTTAGTAAAGGGTGATCCATTTCGAGGTTCCCTACTTTTTTAAAGAAAAAAAAACAGAAAATTCAAATTTAATGGAGAATGTTTATTATCATTTGAAAGAACATTCCTTCTTTGGCATTTATTTTTTGAAGATTATGTCTATCAAATGTTGGCCGTTGCTACGTCGCAGATGGTCCATCCGTTGAGTCCAATTTTCGATCACTCGTGCGAGCATTTCGACTGGTAACTGGCGAATGACTCGCGTGATGTTTTCCTCCAAGGCCTGAATCGAAGCGGGTTTGTCGGCATAAGCTTTTGACTTTACATATCCCCACAGGAAAAAGTCTAACGGTGTGATATCACACGATCTTGGTGGCCAATCGACCGGCCCAAAACGTGAAATTATGCGCTCACCGAAATGTTCTCTCAATAAGTCCATTGATTGATGCGATGTGTGGGAAGTGGCGCCGTCTTGCTGAAACCAAATGTCGCCGAGATCACGAGCTTCAATTTCAGGCATCAAATAGTCGGTTATCATGGCACGATAACGGTCGCCATTGACGGTTACGTTCGCACCGGCATAATTTTTAAAGAAATATGGACCGATGAGTCCACCGGCCCACAAACCACACCAAACCGTTGTTTTTTCTGGATGAAGTGGCAGTTCTTCAATCTCTTCAGGTTGCTCTTCGTCCCAAATGCGGCAATTTTGTTTGTTTACATACCCATTGAGCCAGAAATGGGCCTCATCGCTAAACAAAATTTGCCTCGAAAACGTCGGATCTTCTTGGAACTTTTCAAGAGCCCATAGAGCAAAGCGATGTCGCTTCGGAAGTTCGAGCGGCTTCAGTTGTTGCACAAGCTGTATTTTGTACGCTTTCTATTTAAGATCTTGACGTAAAATGCGCCAAGTCGTTCCATACGTCAGTCCGAGTTGCTGCGAACGGCGCCGAATCGACTCTCTACGGTCTTCGTGTACACTCTCAACTACGGCCGCTATATTTTCTTCACAGCGTGCTGGACGTGGTCTATTCGGTCGAATATTATCCAATAATGAATGCTGGGTCTCAAAATGGGTGATGGTGTTGCGAATAGTACGCTCAGTAGGCCGATTATGTTGACCATAAGTTGAGCGAAGTGCACGAAACACATTCCTCACAGAACGTGAGTTTTCATAATAAAGTTGAACAATTTGTAAACGTTGTTCACGCGTAAGTCTTTTCATTATGAAATGCCAAACAATACTAAACAAAAATAACATGACAGCATGACACGACTCACACGTGATCTGTCAAAAAAGGCTATTGAAAAAAGTATCTCTACTTGGATCACCCGTTATATCTAAATACTGGAATTTTTCCAATTTACCTTTTATCCTTACAATGGGTCCAACTCCATGCCAGAAAAATGCACCCCAGACCATAACGTTACCCCCGCCATGCTTAATTGTTTTTTGGGTGATCCAAAGCTTTGCTTTTTGGGCGACGCACAAACGTTTTCCCGTCTGGTCCAACTCTATTCACTTCTGTCTCATCGCTCCATAGCACTCTTTTCCAAAATTGCAGGTCCTTATTTTGATGAGTTTTCGCAAAAGTTAAACAAGTTTTCTTATATTCCTGTTGGAAAGAAGTGGCTTTTTTCCTTGAGATGCGTCCAAATAGCCCAGCTGCATTCAATCTCCTTCTAATTGAACGGCTTGAGAAGTTTAAGCCAAATTCGTCCTGAATTTCATTGGATATCACGCAGGATGATTTAATGGTCTTGGACGGCGTTTTTGTTGCAGGTTAGGAGCATTGTACACCATTTTTCTGGAACACTTCAATGTTTTGGCTATTTCAGCTGGCTTCATGCCGTCTTGATGCATAGCTAAAATAGCTGCCCTTTTTTCGGGAGTGCAGTGCTTACCTCTTGCCATTGTAATAAAAAACAAAATCAAACACTATCGGATAATATAATAAAACACATAACTGTAAGACTACACAAATTATTTCAAGAAAAATTCCAATTACAGCGATTTGTGCTATTTTTGTGTCCAGCAGCAAAGATCACATCACAGAATGAAGCAACAAAATTGACATATGAACTCATTAATAACGGTAAACTTTTTTCTCCGTAATCTACTGGGTCATAGAGGTAAACAATAACATACACACATGACCGCCCATATCAAGTAGCGTAATTAAAGTATGAGGAGTACATTTTAGTTAAGGCTTGTGCTATTTATGTGGCCATAGCTGTAAACAAAAATAATTTGATGTGGCTTTGCCGTCTGCCTGATTGGCGAAATAATATAAAGGGTAATTTTTTAAGCGTAGTTTTTTTAAAAATCCAATAAAACACTCAAGTTTGCATCAAACTCACGAGCTGTGTGGCATGTGGCACGTCTTGATGAGATCACATGTCATGTCATGTCAATCAAGTTAAACTCAGCCTGACAACTCAACCAGTGCAAAAAAAGTCGCGTATCATGGGCTCGATATCGTTCGCCGCTGACGGTAACGTTTCTTCAACGGTCGTCTTTGAAGAAAAATGGACCGATGATGCCACCAGCCCATAAACCACACCAAACAGTCGTTTTTTCGGGATGCACTGGTAATTCTTGTATGGCAGGTGGCTGTTCATCACTCCAGATGCGACAGTTTTGCATATTTACGTATCCATTGAGCCAGAAATAAGCCTCATGGCTGAACACAATTTTTCGATAAAATAGCGGATTTTCACATTTTTTTCACAGAGCACGAATTTTGATAATAAATTTCAATAATTTGCAATCGTTGCTCGTTTGTAAGTCTTTCCATGATTAAATGGTAGAGTATACTTTGACAGATGACGTTTGGACACTATTATTATTTACTAACAATGTTTTCTCTACACTGCAATTTTAGAGTACCCATTTAGTATTGGAATCTTTACTTCATTCAAAATCTACATGACTTGGGTCTCCGATAAGAAGTCGCTTCCAAACCAAAATTTCCCAACATAGTGACAAATGTACTCTCTCCAAATTAAAAATAAAATCGGACCCAGAACGCTCCCTTGTGGAACTCTTGCCGCGATTACTTTAAATTCAGAATATTCTGTCCGCTGATAGCTAGTGTTTCAATCGCGTATGCCATACTTTATCAAAAGCCTGCCAGACGTCAAGAAAAACGCTAGAACATTTTTTTTGTCCTCCTCTAGGGCTTTTTCTATTTCATTTGTTATTCTATAAACCTGGCCGATTGTGGAGTGTTTGATTCTAAACCCGAATTGGTGGTCAGGTATTAATCGGCGCTCTTCGATAATCGGCTGTAATCGCTTTTTTCAAATACCTTTGATATTATTGGTAAAAGCGAAAATGGTCGACGATTTTCTGTCATACGGATGCTCTCCGGGCTTCGGAACAATAATGACTTCAGCTATCTTCCCTTGTCGTGTAACGTACTGTAGTCTAAACGAAGCATTGATTAGATAAACGAGCACAACTAGTGCTTTCCTAGGCAACTCTGTAAGGACCTGCCCCGTAATCGAATCGTATAAAGGGGGCCAACTGTGGCACTTCGCTGGCGAATCGCATAACTTGATATTCATTCACTTCGTTTCACGGCGAACATGCCATTGTTTCGAATGTCGGCTTGTCAAGACATTTCCACATTTCGATTAATATTTCCAAAAAACTTTCCTATTAATCTGTCAGAAAACTTTTAAATGTTGTAATATTTGTTGTGGTTTTTTTGGCTGCCCTAAATGCAACAACAATATAGAAAATCACATTACTTTCAGCTGTAGTTTAATTAATTTCATTTTTTTTTTCAACTATTCAAATTCACCGCTGACAAAACATCAAAATCAATCAGAACATCAATCGCATTTGACGTCGTTCGCATTTGCATAGTTGCGCGAATGTAATATAGCGAAGAGCGATAGTAGTACGAGCGATAGATAGTACCAAAATCCGAAATCGGGAAAAAATGCGTTTCGTGGCAAAGTGCATAGTTAGCCCCCTGGAGCTTTATTTAATTTCAATTTTTGTATTTCATAGCACAGTTCAGCCAGCGATACAGTATTCTATTTAAAAATTGTCTGGTATGGTATTGCGGCTAAGACCGTGTCTTAAATTATCTCTTGACCGTCACAAGGCTTAATATGTCGGCTTTTTCTTTGTCTCTTCTCGCCTATTCGCCGTTATTTTTCCTGATAGGATTGCGTTTTTGGCTTTTTAATGCTTTCCAGAGCAAGCAGTTCGAACTCAGTGAGACCTTCAAGATAAAAGAGACTTGTGTTCTGCAGCATTTTATGCTGCGAGGAGTATTTAACCAGGAAACAGCTTTGTATGTCCCGATTAATTGATCGACTTCGTCTTCAAGTTCATATGGTTTTTGAAGAGATACGTTAAGATCGACTTTACTTGCGTAGTCTTTTCTAAAGGAGTCCCAGTTATTTTTTTAAACTAGTTAGTCTGGGTGGTAACGTGGTAACCTGGTATCCGTAAAGGATATTCGAATCTTTTCGGAGATGGCTGAGCAGTCGGCTGGGTGCCGGGGCATAGAGACATTCCGGGTGACTGCAAGGCTGACGAACTCGCCAAACGTGGAACTACCCTCTCAATCTTGCCTGAAAAGGACATACCAGTTTCCACATGCAAACTCTTGTTTAAACTGGATGCAATAGAAAAAACTAACCACAGATGGACAAATGGTACTACTTGTCTGACAACGAAGCAGATTTGGCCTAGACTGGATGTAAGACGCTCAAGGAGCTTGATTACCCTTAATCGGTCGCGCATTAGTGCTACAATTGGTGTCATAACTGGACACTGTCTGTTGCAACAAGGCTTGGCGCCTATTCAAACGACTTCTGTTGGAGCTGTATGGATGAGGAAGAGGAGAAGCCTACTCTACACCTTCTTTGCACATGCCCGGCTCTCTCCCAAAAACGAAATCTCCATATGGGGCCTTCTTCTAAAATGATCTTAATAATTTCAACTCAACCGACCCAAAATGTCTCTCACGCTTTATAAGCACCTCAAAATGGTTCAACGTGTAGGCAGGAACTTCAGATCCACGTGGTATCACAAAGGACCTTATATAGGTCTAAGTCAGTCGGACTTCTATCCGACTGTCACATCAACCTTACCTAGTCTGCGTGGATCGTCCTTATCCCGTAGGCAGCCGATGGATGGATCGAAGCTTTAATCAACGTTTGCAGAGGTATTAGAAACACCCTTTGTGACAAAAAAATCTACAAGGTCTGGACTTTTCGACGAATCCGACGTGTTCAACGGGTTTTTTCCGTTGTATTTCCTTTGTAATTTATGCAAGTTGGCAAATCGTTTCTATTTATACCGCCCTATTTCGGCAAGTGGTTACCGGCGCATTTTACGCAACACGGTTCTTTTTGGCAATGCGCGGGCTTGCACTGAAGGACGCGAGTCTAGTCCTTTGTCGCACCAAACATTGAAGTTGGCAACATATACTTGTAGTTCCACTTACAGATTTGTACATCTGCCTTTTCCTCTTACAAGGACTGCAAAACTGTTTCTCTAACTTCGATTCCTCCGAAAATATTTGTTCTTGTCTATGTGAAAAATAGGAACATTGACATAGTTTCATTTGAACGTGTTCAAAATAGAACATCCCATCACAAAGCAGTAATAAAATTCCTATAAATAGAGTCAAGAAACTCGATTAACCTGTTCAAACATGGCAGAGTACATTATTCTATCATATCAATCGAAGCATATCATTTGCATTTAACGACTCTAATCTTAACGTGCAGCAATAATAATCAAACAAAAAACAACAATTTTATTTATGTTTACAAATTATTAATCCCGGGGGTCAGTCGTCTGAACTGAATGTTGCCGATTGTGAATTCGATATGGTTTTAGGTGTGCATTTTTTTACTGAAATAATATTTGATCTATCTAAAAAAAACAAAAAAAAAAACGTTGGTGGAATGTTAGGTGCTAAGTCATGGGTTTTAATTTTTTTTGCAATTTAAACTTAAAAAATATGAGATTTGCAACATTCGTCGGGCAGACTCGGCGTTTGAAATTTATTCGAAATTTATTCGTATTCTCTTATTTTGAATTCATTTCAGAGAGAACCACTTTTCTTTTTCATAATGCGTCTGAATTTGAAAGCGGTCCTCCTTTGCCTATCCGTAGCGGTTTTTGTGATTACACTTTCTGTGTATATGCGCTGCTCGGACTTTAGCTTGCCGCGTGTTTTAGTGAGACAGTGGGATCATCGAATATACGACAGCAGCTCGGCGTCGTTGGGAACGAGCATCGGAAGCGGTTACCAGGATATCGATTGCATCATCAATCAAGAGTACACAATACATTGCAAGCGCGGCGACAATGACGAGGTTTACGTTCCATTTTCATTCCTACGAAGTTACTTTGAGGTCTCGGGTGCACTCAGCACCGAGAATCAAGTGACTAAATTCAATTGGACACATAGCAGTGCGAAAATTAACTATCCAAAGGGGAAGTACGATTCAAGGGGTCTGTTCATGTATTTCGAGAACTATAACGTCGAGGTAAGAGCAAATCAGTCAGTCGCATACTCAGTATATTGTTATTTGAACGAAATTGTTTCAATTGTAGGTGCGAGAGAGGGTGAAGTGCATCAGCGCAATTGAGGGAGTGCCAATCAGCACACAATGGGAGAAACGTGGATACTTTTATCCAACGCAAATAGCACAGTTTGCATTGTCGCATTACAGTAAAAATCTCACAGAACCAGAGCCGCGACGAAAGGTAAGTGAAATGAGGGACAGCACCGCGCTCAAACTTATTGCATACATAATTCTCTTTGCAGACATTTGAGGATGCCGATGCCAATCAAATGGAATGGGTCACCCCCAAGTCAAGCAACATTACGCGTATCTGGCATCCCAAGTTCAATACCACCATCATTCAATTCGAAACAGCGATCGACTACGAGAGCGCGATAAGTATTAATGTCGATCATGCATTGGATTTGGTGCTGAGTCTTGACCTCCTGCTGGTGACGAATAGCAGCAGTCTGATGGTGACTCTGCAGAATCGTGAAACAAAACACTCGTACAACCTGTATTACATTATCGCCGATTTGGTGGTGAGCGTCCAGGAGGAGAACATTTACTATGGACTCGGTGGTCAGACGGTGAACCGGTGGCGACGCATAACTCGAGATCTACTCATCGATGTGCAAAAGGGTCTGGTGAGCCCCGACAAGAAGGCAAAGGTTCGTCGCAGTGAATTGAAAGTCGCTTCCATATCGTTTCTTGGCATTGGATTTTTCGACAACATCACCTTGTCGACGTACGATCATTTGGCGCACTTCTACGACGCAGCCGAATGGTTTGTAAATAATCAAGATCGAAGAACTGGCGGCTGGCCGAATCCAGTGAAAAGAAGCCTATTGGGATTCCAGGAATTGAAGTCGGGTTGGCTGTCAGCGATGGGACAGGGTCACGCGATATCGGTATTAGCCAGGGCCTATTGGCAGTCTGGTGGTGATAGACGGTACTTGAAGGCGGCAACGAATGGACTTAAACCATACAAAGTGCTGTCAAAGGATGGCGGTGTTCTGGCACAGTTCATGGGGCAATACTATTGGTGAGATTTATTATTAGTATTTTTTTAAAAATTTCCCACTAAGTTGTTGTTGTTTTTGTTCTTTTAGGTATGAGGAATATCCAACGACTCCAGCTTCATTTGTTCTGAATGGATTTATATACTCGTTGCTGGGATTGTACGATTTAAATTGTACAGCGCCAGCGGGCATTGCCAAGGAGGCTGGAAAACTCTTCAATCAGGGAATGCATTCGCTGAAAAAGATGCTGCTGCTCTATGATACTGGCTCTGGAACAAGCTATGACTTGCGTCACTTAAGCCTGGGTAAGGGAAATATTTTGTAAAGCTTCGAATTGAATACTGCCATCAATTATTTCACAAATGAGGCTTCTTTGCTGATTAGATTTGGTCTACTGTTTATCTGCCACAGATCGTTGGATAGGATCTTTCTAACAAGGAAAGTTTTTTGTTGTATAGGGCAGTAGAGACTAAAGTTGCGCGCACAGTAAAGCGAGAAGGCGGTGCGATGCGAGAAGCGATATATGTAACTACTTACATGTTTCCTGATACACGTGCGCACAGTAAAGCGAAAAACCGACGCCGATTAAAAAACACTTAAACAGTTTTATCGCGCAACCTTAGACTACGTTCTCTAGGTATAAGTATAAGCACTCAGTATCGCTTGTTGCGTGACTAATCTTCATCTACCGATCTTCATCTCATAGGCTGTGGTAAGGTTATCTGAATATAAATCATTATGGTAGTAACTGTGTTTGTAGTAAACTTTTCCGCACCAGTCGAGCTCCTTCCGCAGTTACAAAGGAAAGGTAAGCAGGTGGCCTTCTTCGAGCTTTCGAGTAAAAGAGGCGGCATTAGGTTCAAAAGATGTGCCGGCACAATTAGTGTAACTTCCGCCGACCTAAATCATTTTGCTTTCGCCCCCAAAGGAATTCGGTTACCCATGTTTGCGTCTTTTACCATAGTGTGGAACAAGCAAAACGCCATTTTGTTTTTACTCATCAATATTATAGTGCTGCTATTTTCCCTCTGTTTAAAATTTGTACTTAGCAATTCAAGTCCGGAGAGATGCATGGCTGAGAGGTAAAATAAGCACAATTGATGTGTCGACAAAGTTTCAACACTGAACATCATTGAATAATCTATTCAACAACACTCCAACCCCCTGATGATTTAGATGACTTCAGACTTTGATTTATACGAAAATGTTTTCTGTTTCTTGTAGGAGAAGGGAATCCATAATGTAACGCCGGCAGTGCTATCGTGCTGTCGTTTTTCAATTTCAAAGGCCCATTTAAAGATTTTGGGTAGCCATTTTAGTGAAAGAGCGGCCAATGAAAAAGTATCAAATATTTCGTGTATGGATTAACCCATGAAGATGTAGGTTTCGGATCTTCTTTTGTCGTTTTGTTGATTTTTTCTGGTGGTGTTATTTCTGTTTGCGCAGATTACTTCGGTTTTCTTATTAAATTGCCTATGCCCATTCGAAATTTAAAAGTCATAAACAGTGTTTGCTGTTTGACATTGACAATGGATTAGGGAAGTGCATTTACTACTCGAAATAGAGCTGTGCAAATTATGTATGCAACGAATATTTGTTATCAAGTTGTAATAGAAGGCAATTTTTTTTTCCATTATGCATTCAAATGCACTTAACTTATTACATTTGTTCTTTATAAATTTAAAATTTTAAAAATTTGGGAAGCCATTTTCATTTCAAGGGACCAAAAAACTCTACGGGGTTATTGAATGAGTTAAGTTACTAGGTATACAGGGCTTGCAACGCGTTTAACAAAAACATGGTGAACATTTAACCGAATTGAGTTACTCAATGCGAGCAGCGTGGATTGCACTAGTGTACTTACTTTACTTACTTACTTAACGGGCTCCCGACCCGTGAAGAGTCCCTGCCTGATATACGGCAGCCTTCCACCCTCTGCGATCCCGAGCACGCTGCTTCCAGTTGTCCAGACCAAGCGCTCTGGCATCCGCGATGGCTTGGTCTTAAAAACGGTTCGGTCTTCCTTATTGTCTCGAACCTTGGGGCTGGGATTCGAAGATCCTCTTGACTGGAGCGTTGTTGTCCATTCCCTCGATGTGGCCGAGCCAATGTAGTCGACGAGTTTTGGCTTTTCGGACAACATCCACATCTTGGTACAGCTCATAGAGTTCGCGATTGTATCTTCTACTCTCTACTCTACAAATATCCGTCGAAGGATTTTTCTTTCAAAGGATCCCAGCTTAATAAGCATAAGCTTTCTTGCTTATGATAAGGGTTCTGTAGAAGGCATGCACTTTGTCCTTCGAGTTAGGAGTTTTGAACCCATTTGTTTTGCCAAACCGAAGTAGCAGCGGTTTCCTAGGGTATTTCTTCGACGGATCTCGATTAAGATGTCATTTGTGGAGTTGATGTTTACCCCGAGGTAGATGAACTCCTTAACTACCTCGAAGTTGCTGCTATCAACAGTGACATTTTGTCCTAGTCGGTGGACAGATGATTGATTGTTTGTTGATAGCATATATTTAGTCTTGTCCTCATTCACTTCAAGGCCAACTAGTTTCGCCTGTTCTTCAATAGCCGTGAAAGCCTCTATCACGGCACGCTGTGATCGACCGATGATATCTATATCGTCCGCATGGGATATGCCTTGATAGTTTTTGCAAGACATGTGTTCGCCTTTCTTGTAGATGGGACATATGGAGCTGATGGTCCAGTCATCGGGCATGCTCTCCTTCACCCAAACTTGGTTGATGATTTGGTGCATACGCCCTACCATTTAAAAAACCTCTGCAGGTAGACCTTGTTGTTCTCTAGCTTTTTAATAGCTAAGCCAACCTCTTCTATACTGGGCGGAGGGACTGGTTCTTCATTAACTGGACGTGGGTTCTCTTCTTGCCCCATCACTCTCTCTACATTTTGTCCGTTTAGCAGATGCTGGAGATGCTGCTTGAATACATTTACTATTCCCTTCGAGTCAGTGACTAGGTTTCCATCGCTGTTACGAAGAGCCTCTTAAAGCCAGCAGCCAGTTGCTTGGCTTTCTTAAAGAACTTCCGGATGTTGTTTCGGTCGCGGGACTCTTCGATCTCCTTAAGCTGGGAGACTGCGTGCTCTCTTTTCTTTCTACGCAGGATAATGTTCTCCTCCCTTCTTCTGGCTCGGTACTCATCCCTTGCTGCCCTTGTTTTCGCTGCAGCGTTCCAATGTGTGCATCTTCTGTCACTTTTTCCGGCATACGCATACATCATCATACCACGGGCTTTTTCTCTGTGGTGACTGGTATCCTATAGTGGTTTCGGCTACCTCCTTGATGATGTCGCGATACTGATACCACTGGTTGTTGGCGTCTGTGCTAGGTGAATGCACGGTGGGGAGTTTCTCACTCAGGGGCAGATGTGCTAAGGCGTCCAACGTCAAATTTCTTCTTTTGGGCAGTTCGCAGCTTCTTCTCGTTGGACAGTCGAGCTCTGAATCTTGCTGCAACAAGAAAATGGTCAGAGTCGACGTTTGCCCCTCGGTAAGTGTGCACGTTCAAGATGTTGGATGCGTGCCTCGCATCGATTAGCACATGGTCGTTTGGTTGGCGGTTCGACCGTCTGGAGAGCGCCAGGTTGCTATGTGGTCGCGGAAACCTACTGCTACTAATCACCGTATTACAAGCTGCTGCAAAGTGTACAAGGCTATTAATATATTTGAGTTCTATAAAAAATTTGACAAACTTGTTTGAATGAGTTAAGAGCGTTGTGGACGACTGCCATACGTCGTACCTAGTTTTTTCTTTTTTATTATCATTAAGAACGAAGCAGACTACAATTCACCACGTTGGGCGAGTAGTCTGACTGACAATGGCAGATTTTTTAAAGAAACACAACCCAAAAGTCCTTTATTTGAAATGTCATTTAATTTCCATGCACTATTTTTATTCGATGACCTGAAATTGTTTTTTTATTTTAGGCGTAGCACCAAATCTAGCTCGATGGGACTACCATGCAACGCACGTAAATCAGCTACTTCTCCTTGCCACAATCGATTCAGATCCGATTATCTCGCAAACAGCTGAACGATGGAAAGGCTACATGTTTGGCAAAAGAGCAAAACACAACTAAAAGCAAAAAGCCAGAATTTATATATATAAATATTGAAAATGGAAGTGATTGGCAATGGTAACTCATCATTACTGTCAGGTGATGTTATTTTAATTGAGCACGTCTAGCATATATATATGTATGTATTAGTGATATTGAGTGTTGTTGTTATGTTTGAAACGATTCGTATTATTTTAGTTGTTTAAGCATACAAAAATCTATTCGAATGGATTGTGCGCACCCCCGTTATGTCACAAGTGCAGTTTAGATCATCTTCACATTGTAACTTCCAAATAAATTCGTGAAGGTTTTTTTTTTTTTTTTTTGTTCTTAAACTGGCACTAGTGCTTTTGATATAACGATTTTAGATTTTTATTATTATTATTATTTTGACTTGAAAGTATTGGCGATAACTCTCAGACTATTGCCCATTTGTGTGCAAAATACTGCCGAATTGGATTTAAAAAAAAAAAAAAAAAACTTACATATATACATAATTTAGTTTAAGTTAGAATTGCGAGTTTGATAATTCACTATCAACGTGAACGAAATGTATTACCTCTTTTACTTAACAGAAGAAAAACAAAAAAAAAAACGATTCTACTACTGGTGCTGTAGCTTTCTATTTTTGTGACAAACACAAGGGTTTTTTTTTTTGGTTATTTATTTTTATTAAATTTTTTTTATATATATATATTATATATTTCTAAAATATAAAAATGTGTAAATCAATATTAAGTATTTAACTTTAACTTTAACTAGCACTTGAAGTTTTCATAAAACAAAAGTATCGATTGTTTCGATGAATATTTGCTTAAATTGTTTCTACTCTTTTTTTTTTGTTAAAAAACGAATAGCTTTTGTGGGCTTATTTGGTTTTTTATGGACATTTCTTTGGTTTATTTCGAGGGTTGATACTTTTGTTTGTTTGAAAAATCTTCGAATCACGTACCTTATTTGAGAACTATTTATATATTAATATTTAACGATTAATTAACGAAGAATTGAATATTAGATGTTTTTTGAACTTTTGTTTCTATATTGAAGGGAACGAATTTTATAAGGTTTTATTGAGTAACACTGATGGTACATCTGTAACGATGCGTCACTGTTTGTCAGACAAACTTGGCGAAAATTATTTCCCTCTAAGTGGCCATTTCTTGATTTCGGCTGAAAAACTGCCCATTCACTTGGTGTTGTGTCGACTAATAAAAAATAGCACCAAAAATGTTGGTTTTCTTTATTTTCTGTCGATTATTCTAAAATCGTATTAAATTTGTTTTGTGGCCATCCGAAGACAACAAGCACTTAGACCACATGTTCTATTGTACCTCGACTCAGCTTCCCGTTCGTTACTTCGAAGAGAATGTGGGTAGAACCGCCGAAAAACCGATGCGAGCTTAATCTTAATGAGGTCATCTTTACGAAGACAATCTTTCACTTGATGCTTCTACGTGCAACATTCACAAACAAAATGTCATTCGGTTTTGTCAGATTCGATAAGGCACTCACATAGACCTTCTTCTGAGCTTCTAGTCCTGATTATTTTAAGACGGTCAAAACTTGAACTTTAATAAGAACCTGCTCCTTGGAGGAGCAGAGGAGCACAAAAATAAGGCAACAGCTTTAACTGTTTCAAAGGATCTACATATGTAACTCACTGTTGTCTTCTTCAATGCACTAACGCCGTTCTCATGATCCTTGCCGATTTCTTTCATTGGCTGATGTTTCGTAGATTTCTTTGCCACATCGGTATTTTGCTGTAGACCTTGATTTAGTCTGATTTCTTTGTCATGTAAAGACAGCGCCAGCATCGGAAAACAAACCAAAAAGGAAAAAAATTCCACGTCATTCTGGTATCACGGGACTTTCATTCTCAAGACCGAACCTTTAATGGGTCTGTCGGCATCCCTAGTAAGGGCATCCATTGATGACTATAGGCTGACAAAACAAAGTGTGAAAACTTCACAATGAGTGCAGACGAAGCTTTGTTTTTTAAGTTTATATAATTAGTTTCAGCGAAAGTGTAGCTTGGGCAAAGGAAGCCAAAGGAAGCAGCTGTCGATATTGTGTTAAAATAGTCTTGCTACGATCATCGATCGAAGGATTTTGGAAACAGGGGCTTCTTGTTGTGAGTGAAATGAAAAAAAAATACCCACTGCAACATTGTAATTCGTCTAATTCCAACATGAATTTAAATGGTCAGGTCTCTGAGCATGAGAAATTGTTTCTCTAGATGTCTAGATGGTTTCTTACATATGTGCGATTCGAACAAGAACCATACCCCTGATTTCTAAATATCGTCTTCTTTCGGTTGTTGGTAATATTACTGGGAAACCATTCTGGCTGGCAAGTAGTTCTGAGATTACTACCCCTAAGAGAAGGGACATTTTATTGGTTCTCATTGTCACAATTTACACCTGCCGTTAGGATACACTTCATAAATGAAAACAAGAGCTTTGAGGAACTTCAGATAAGATTTACTCATCTTATTTAATGAAAACGAGGAAAGAAAACTGCTACTACCCATCTAGGGAATTTTCAACTATTTTTGAACAACTTATACCGATATGCTGTACTCAAGTCCATTTGATTCTTTCATTTAAAAAGCTTGCAATTTTTATTACAAATTTCTCAATTGACTCTGCCTGAGACTCGGCTGCCTTTCATACTCTGCGATCCCGGGCACGCTGCTTCCAGCTGTCCAGAGCAAGCGCTCTGGCATCCCGATGGCTTGTCTTTTAAGCGGAGGTTCAGTCCTCCTTGTCGTCTCGAACCAGGATTTGACGATCCCCTTGGCCGGAGCATTGTAGAATAAGGGTTCTGTAGACCATGCACTTTGTCCTTCGAGTTAGGAGTTTAAAATCCATTTGCCTGCGTTCCGGTTTTAAAGCCAGTTGCTTGGCTTGAGCTTGAGCCGATTTCCCACGACGAATCCGCATCCTAATACCTGTAACCTTTTATTGCAGCTGTAAAATCGGAGCACAGACACAAGTTTTTGAGTTGCACCTGTAGTGTTGAGTGTTCGCACATTCCAGGTACATACAAATACATTTGTGTTAACGTTCCGGGTCTATTTTGCCTTTAAGGTCCATTAATATCCGAGGCTGCCATAGTCTCTCCCATAACTATACGTTATTGACGTGCTCGGGAAATTACCCTGAAGTCACAAAACCCGAACTGGAGAGCCAGGCCCTGTTTTTGACCCTAGGACAGTAGGCCGGTAATTCCGGTGCCAGTAGCCCACTTCGGGGATGTGCCCATAAAGGTCTCATCCGCCACCAACTCTTTTCCAATGCTTTTCCGCCGTCCTTAAACAGTAGAAGTGCCTTAGTGAGCTGGCCTCCTCCCCCTCTCTCGACAGCTGCCACCAACGACCTTTCACAGGGATTGGTTACCCCAGCTCCAGTCGAGGTACTAGGTCTCACACTAGAGTTGATGGTGTTATGCTAAAGTGAGAATCGCAGTCACATTCACCATCCTTTTGACCACTAATTGTTTAGTATAAAACCTTTAAAATGCGTTCCCTCTTCATTTGTGAATACATAAAATATGTAAATCATTAGTTCTAGAGTACAAACATTGGGCACTTTCACTATAATAAATATATAAAAAAAATTCTATTTTTTTTCCTAAATGCAATTACTATTTTTTATTTTAAATTATTTTTTAATTTAAGTTTTCATAATTTTTAAACGGTGTAGTTACTTTCAGATTTCATTATAACAAAGTTATTTTATCGAATTTATTGCGAATTATTTTTTATCTGTTTCGCTTTATCCTGATTAGCTTTAAAAGATTTTGTTTTTGTTTTTTTTTTTTTATGTATTACCTACTTATTGCTAAATTCTCGGCCGCTGTATATATTTAACCTTAAAACAAATATTATAAACTATAAATAGAAACCACACATACAAATGTAAAATACTAGAGAGCTTACTAAGATTAGTCCCTAAATAACAAAAAAAAAAAAATTGTAAAAACAAAATAAAAGTCATTCTATACTCCAAAACTAAGGAGTAAAGCAAATAAACTTTTAATCACCCAATACAATAAGCAAATAGATAATCTACACAGGAAATAAGTTAAAAAATAATTTAAACAACAAAAAAAATGAGTTAATAATTAAATTAAAACATATCTTCTATTTATAATGTTACTAATTTATTTAACAAGACAAGAAAATTAATATAATACAACATTCCATTCAAGTATGTATTTATAGATACAATTGAACAAAAAATTAATAAACAAAATAAGATTTAAAAAAAAAAAAAAAAGATAACTGGGCGATGGAAAGGAATGACTATAAATTTATCTTATCTTATCTATCGTATCTGAACCTCTATTCTGTCTTTTGATAAACAAATCGGATGCTATGCATTTGAAATTGTTAACATCCTTCAAAACGATTCTGCTGTCGGTTGTATGTGGCTGTCAATTTGCTTTGCATGCTTTCTTCGATGTCACAGTCCAGTAAAATGTCTGCCAACATAATCTTCAACAAGATGCAACAGTTAGTGGCAGTAGTTCTCAGTGTTTTATGGTCATGAAAATGTTTTGATAAATTTGCTTCTCGATGAATTTATCCTTTAGCTGCTTCGGCAAATTTCGGTTTGATGTTATACAGTTTCTTCCTCAAGTTTCGTATATTTTGGACACCCAAATTTAGAGGGCAATCCATTTTTCATGCTACTTCTTTCCATATGACAAAACGGACGCACTCTTGTGACGTCATAACACACGTAAAGTGCATTTAAAGCGACTTGTTGTACATCGTAGGTAGATCTGGTCAAATATATGAAGCATGTTAGTAGAGGTAGTAACATTTTCAGAAAAAGCGCAAGAGGCACTCAATGGAATCATTCTCTACGTATCTCCGTACTAATGCAGCATTCTATAAAGTGGACACTCCAAAACTCACTTTCCGCGATCAAGTTGGTAAACAGTTTGCATTAATAAAGCAAAATATCCGTCGTCATTGAATCTTTGAAATTGTTTGCGGCTGCGCAAAGTTCATTGCATCAAAGAACCGTTTTGACATGGAATCGCCCCATACTGAATTTTTCGATTATTTAACCTTTTTGACCTCGGCCGTTGAAGGAATTTAGTCATGGCGAGAAAATAGCGTTGCTACTGACCAACGAAAGTTGGAATGCATTTGTTTTTCACGCGGCTATTATTAACTGCCAAGCTTTCCGTCAATAACATGTCGAATGGTTGAATGAAACACCAACAACTTGCGATTTACACCTTGAACAATGAAGTGGAATGTTTCCACACTTCGGAAACAGCAGCATTCCTTACAACAATTTAATGAAAATCGCGTATTGGAACATAATGATACTTTACAAAACTCAGCCAAAATGCTCGCAAAAATCGACTCTGACGGAAAGTACATGTACATGAACTTTTAAATATACCAAATTTGTATACTTTTTTATATATATGATAAGTGGTCACGTTAAGCATACATCATAGCAGACATGATCCACGACAGAAATTGCCTCCGCGTTGAGTTACTCCAATTTTACCTCCTCGAGATGATTAAGCTTGAGATGCAGGCCTATATTGTGTTAGGATTAAACCAAGATATTTGTAATGTTTAGCAACTTTCGAAGACTACCTTAAGTCTTCCTCTACCACTTCCAAAAAAGCACCACCATAATTCGCTAGAAGCATAATATCAACCACAAACAGAAAGTTTTTTTTACATTATTAACTTGGACTTCTCCATTTATAAAGTCAGTAAAATCATCCAAAAATAAAACAAAAAATAGTACTCATTGTACATCCCTGACGCATTCGTGTAGTCGCAAAAAAAAAAGGCGCGTTGTTACTAAAGATGGCTGCGTTTAAATAATGTTCGAGGGTACTCCTAAAGCTTGTAGAATAACAGCTCCCTATTTACACTAACCAAATCTTCAAAAATTTAGTCCTCTCCTTAGGTTACAATGACACATTTACCCACAAAAGTTTGCTAAGATAAAGCTTAATTCCTTCCCCCTTTAAGTCGGGGGCAAGTAAAAAGTGAATCAATATCTCAAACGTAAATTAACAACTTAAATATTTCCTACAGGGAGAAGTTGAAATCTGTCGTTGCTTAAGGTACGATCAGACGGTCATCCAAACTTGTCATCCGGATGACATGCTGACGTCAGAAAACTTGTTTTTTTTAGACGGGATAACCACTTTAGGATAAATTCGACGTCATAATGACGTCAGTGTGCTATCCGGATGACAAGTTTGGATGACCGTCTGATCGTACCTTTAGTTCCTCGAAATCTACGAAATGTCATGTGCGTACTAAATTTCTAAATTCTCCAGCATCCGGTTAAAGTATTAACAAATCTTTTGCACTTGGCTTGGGTCTGAGACAGGCTTTAGTTAAGTTTTAATTCTAAACTAACGAGCCATGCTCCGAATTCCAAGGTCAATATCGAAAGTGACAGTTAACACTGAAATCGTAAAGCCGCTTCCTCATTTCAATGCGGTATTCGTACCCAAAACACAGACCATCGCACTACGGAACTGCTTAACCCAATCAATAATAAAAGTGGAGCGTCGATTATCAAAACAGATTAAGACTTGCTTTATTTGAACATTTTGACCGCCGTTGCGGTGCATTAGCAGATTGTTGACGTCTTATGAGGTTTTCTCTTTTATACAAGAAAACGGGCAAATCGAAATTAATCAAAATTATAGTTGGACTTTGGTCTCGCATTCTTTATTCCTAGGCACGTTTTCGTGTGTTGAAGCCTTTTAGCTTCTCTTTCTATATCAAGAAGCACGTGAAAAGGATCAAACTATTAAGACGAAAAAAACAAAATATAATGCTCCTTGGCCTACAGCTTTGGTGATTGTTTCCAGCTGGCACCCATGTAGAGATTTAAATGAGAATTTTTGCAAAGGCATATCTAAAACAAAAATATAGATAAAGCAATTTTGGCTTTAGTTCTTTCGGGTGTTATTATCGAATACCGCCAATCCAAAAGTTACAGAACTCTAAGGAAGATACGGTTCGGATGTCATTAGTCGTGACCAGTTTTCTAATTGTGCGACGACGCGAGAATTTAATCAAAAACAGATCCAAGTTAGTTTTCAATAAATAAAGTTTAAATGAATATTTTGAGAAATATGGCGAAGAACCATTTCACCAACTTTTCGTTAACGAAAGCGGATTATCTCAATAAAAAAATAGGAAGAATTTCAGCGCTTAACAGGCATTTAAAATATTAAGTCTTGAATGCCGGTGCAGACATTAACTTACACACAACAAATGTGCATACCTCGCAGGCAAACATTTAACCAAGCAGTCTCCTAGAAAACAAAGGTTTTTTTTCATCTTCAACCATCTTCAACTGACTTTTATACTGCATTATTAAATACCATTCCCACGACAAAAGACAGAATAAATAGGTACATGAAAGTTTATAAAATAAGCATTTTCTTTCTCCTAAGCCACTAACATAATTCAATGAATTATAAATCCTAAAACAAAACAACAAAAGAAAAACAAAAACTTGAAATTGAAATAACATTTTTGGACCAACATTTAGGAATGATAAAAATATTGCACGGGAGTTGATAACCAGAATCTTGTTTAACTTAAACGAAAAACTAATAATGCAGCAAAAATATATACATACATTATACATACGTAAATAAATTAAAAATTAAGAAAAATAAAAATAAACAGTCAATTAAAATATTTCTTCTATTGAAAGTGAAATGAAATAAAAATTTTTGTAATAAAAACAAAATAATAATAAATTTATAAAGAGAAAGAAATCTATCTTACCAGGAAAATAAGCATAAATTCGTAATTTTCAAGACTGTCCGAAAAATTTGTAGAAAAACAAAATAAAAGAAATTAATTTATTTCCAACAACTAAACTGAAACATATTTGTACTTAAAACAAAAATAACTGTGAAACTAAAAGAAATAATCTTTGCGTTTTTTTTTTTATTTCATTTTCTTTGATTATAAATTTTCAAAGAATTTAAAAACATAAAAAACTTATGAAAACCTACACAAAAGAAACCAGTCTCGAGGGAAGAACTGTTTCCCTGCTAGAAAATTAAATTATATTAATATATATATATATATGAATATGATATTAAAATAAATTAATATATTAACATTGGAAAATTGTTGTATTCATGTTTTTTTCTTTCGTGTTCGAATTGAAGACTTTGCACATATAGAATAGGAGAACGATATGAATCCCTGGGTATATGACCCCTTTACCACAATCAACCAAACCATAAAGTCGTTCGCGAGCATTATTAACAATCACGTATTTCACGGAAGGAAGTATAACATACTTACTCACCCAAGCAAGCTAACATTCGGACAAACTTGAATGTTCATCTATTAACTATGGCGTGTGTATTATGCGCAGATCTGCACGACTTATAAGGACTATGCACTATGCCCTGTTCAGGTATATGTAGAGGCGCTTTTGGCTTGTCTCTGAAAATGGTCCTTTGGATCTATTCGGCCATGATTAGACAACTAATCTCATATGAATCGGTTGTTTGGTGGAACAGGCTTTCGCGGAAACGTGTTACTGTTTCTTTTGCCAAACTCCAAAGAACGGGATTTTTCGGATCCCTAGTACGACGGACTCTGCTCTATATTCTTTGATGAATCTTCCCCTCCTTGATATATACATATACCATGGAGTGCACGCTAAAAATCATCTCTCGCTTAAAGAGAATTTTGAAGAACTTGCTCGAGAATTATTCTTTGACCCCTGTCTTATGACAAAACTACCACGTCAACTTTCCTCAGGCAACTGAATGGCTCCGGTCAGACTCATGGAAGGAATGCCATCGCAGATGGCTCCAAAACCGGATAAGGGTCTGGTGCTGCAGTCTTTATGGAATGCGATAATATTAGACTTCACTACCCCTAGGGTAAACATGCGTCTATTTCAGAGTGGAGGTTTTTGCCATCCTAATGACTATGCGCTATATTGTAAACAACAGGTGGAGGGCTAGTAGCATTTGCAGTAGCAGCCAAGCTGCATTAAAAGCGCTGCTTATAACCCCATTACCTCGTTAGTGCTCGAACTCAAGCGTTCTCTGAATTTGGTCGGAAGGCTGAACACAGTGTAACTTGTCTGGGTCGTGACCCTGCTAGGCAAGGTTTAGAAGAAGTTTTCTCAGGACCCAAAGTCCTGCCTGCATCTGTAGTCATGTCTTCCATTTATGCTTGGGCTTTTCGTGAACACAAGATTCTTTGGCGCGACTGCGATGGATGCAGACAGACCAAACTATTGCCCCCGAACATTTGCAAAAGTGCTGCGTCTTTTCTTTTACCTCTTAGGAAAAACAACTGCAGGCTGCTTCTACGCGTGTTGGGCTTAAGCGACACTATCACCTGCCCTTCTTGCGGTGAGGAAAATGAACAGAGCACTTTTTCTGAATATGTCCGACCTTTGCTCGTCGTCAGGTGGCGGATTTTCGGGGCTGACGTGGTGAGTGCCAAAAATCTAAGCTCTTCATCACTGAAGCTCCTTCTCATCTTTACTTGAAAGACGGGAAAACTAAGTACATTCACGTAAGGTGTCTGAATGGTAGCACAATAGACCAGCAGATGGATCTGAGCGCTCCATCGGATAGTAGCAACCTTTGGCAAAAAAAAAAAATATTCCCTGTTCGGACGAAATATGATCACCCATATAGCTTATTCTATAAACTTCCAAAATGTTTTTCTCATGCGAAAGAAGTGCTGCTTCCACAACATTGGTGCAGAAAGTTCCTAAAGATATAAAAAAATCAAAGGTGTAGGACAGGAGTCTTCCGCGGAAACCTCGTCCACGGCCAAAAAATTCGATGTTGCGACCAAATTTCCTAAGTTCTTTATTCGCCTTGTAATTGCGAACTATAAATTGGCACATATCATGTCAGTTAGTAAAAAAGAAATAAATGTAACCAAATACAAAGAATAACTTTTGCTATTCGGCCCTTAGCGAGGTATCCGTCGGAACGAAAAATTCTCCGATTTCCTACGATTCGGAGGATTTTTGCTTCGAGGTATTCTTCGGAACATTGTTCCGACAGCAAAAAACGCACAACTAATGATCTGCGTTGCAGTGCGGTGAAATGCATTAGCAGTGACATTTGTGACAGTTGCACACCATTTTTTGTCCGATCTCCTCCGACAGCAAGTGGTCGCGGAATTTTATCAAATTTTCGGATAAGCAGTTAAAAATGTAAGCAAGTATAAATAAAAAAATTAAAAAAAGGTATTAAGTATGAAATACCTCCCCCCTGTCAACATATACAGATTTAAAGTTCTGCAATACAAATATGGGTCGACATATATCGGTACATTTTATACATCTCTACATTTGTCGCATGTCAGATCAATGCGTCGTCGCATTTTAATTATTCTTTTCCGAAATCGGATACCTCGAATGTAATTAGGGTCTCCGACAGAGTATGCGTTGCGGAGAATTTTCCGTTCCGACGGATACCTCGCTAGGGCCGATTAGTTAGGTGTGAACCCACTTTGGGCGCCATTTAATTGTGTAGGTGTGTTTCCGAGTTTAAGGGAACAACGGATATGGAAGACGATTATGTGTATAATTACTCATTTATGCTATCATATAGACACAAGACTGTAATGATTTTTCCGTATGTATACTATATAGGACGATAAGCGTGCCAGCACCGACCCGCAGCAGCCACAAAAAAAGTCAATAAAATTACCAAAGACTGATACACCATTGGCCAAATTCTTTGGCGTTAGGTAAAAAGGTCTTAAGTCAGAAACTGCAGTTTTTCGTTAAAACAAATTGAAAATAGTTTAATTATTTGCAAATCGGGAATAAATTTATTTGAAGAAAAAATTATGGTATAAAATCTCTGAAATGAAGACCTTATAATAATGTTAATACATTTTTCCAAATTCATTAGTATTTACCGTTTTTTCGAAGACTTAAGTCCTTAGGATCCTCTCATTTTGTTTTATTTGTAAAAGTTTTGTTTCTTTGTAAGACTTAAGTCAGGTAATAAAACATTTTCATTATGTTATAAAATAGGAAATTGTTTAATTAATCAAAAGTTTACAAAACATAAAGTTAATAACAAAAAAAAGTAAGTTTTTATATTTCTTCTTCTTCTTCTTCTTCATCTACCAAATCTGGATCGTTATTTATTGCGGAGTTAGATGTTGGTAAATTTTTATAAAAGTCGTGAAACACAGGTGGCACTAAGCTTAAAAGAGAGCACAAATCCCTTTTTTTTCTCCTCAGATATCGGGACTAAAGTTTTATACTTCGCTTGGAGTGGATAATCTTTGAGGCATCTATTTTTTCCTCTTCTCAGAAAGCTTAAAATCTTAAACTCTTCGGAGTGATTTAAATTGTTTTTGTATTTCACTAAGCCATTCTGCTGGTATTGGAGCCATTGCACACTATGCCAAGAAAACTGCTCATTTATAGTATTATTTTTTTCTGCAAACCAAAACTGTCTTCAACAAAGCGGAAAAATCAAAGAATTCTTCTTGCTGCATTTCGTGTACCTGGAACTTATTTTTTGAGCCTGTTGTTCGTACTAGCTGGTACCAATCGTGGGGGTGGTAAACAGGTGTTTTTTTGTTTTTCAATCATGGAATGATCCACGTCACATTCCATATGTGTATGACCTGGAACAAGGAACTTGTGGTTTATGGTTAAATTGGGGAACTTAACTTGAGCCATTAAAAACATTGCCGCCACATGACTGTTTTTATTTTGTCCCTCGCATGTGTCTGAATAAAATGTCACCTCAGAAATGCAATCAGGCAGGTTCTTCATATGAGCATATAGGCAGGAAGCTATTTCATTTCCCCCTCTAGCAGCTAGAGTTTCATGCCACATGTAATGCGTTGAATCTCCGGTAGCATTATCGTGAACAGTAAGGTTATAGGTCCATAGCTGCCTTTTATAAAATGCTACCGAAGATCCAACAAACGGTGTTGGCAAGCATTGCTGAAGATCGAAGCTGAAGCATTTCTTTTGCGCGCTGTCTTGTGCTGCTTACTTATCAGCTTTTTTGGCATCATATGCTGCATTAGCCTGCTCCTGGTGGATTTTTCTGCTTCCTGTTTTTCTTCCTGATTAGCAGCAACTTGAACGCGCATGTGAAGGGTGTCGCACTTGTAGCAGGTGTCCACTTTAGGCTTTTTGAAGGCGAGTTTCAATTTATGAAATTCCGTCTCATAAATTGAACGACCAAGAAAACTCCCTCGTCCTTCTTTGTATAAGTCGTACATAAAGCGCAAGTTTTTAGAAGAATCTTTAATGTTTCAGAGACATCAGTCACAAAGACTTAAATGAACTTAAGACGTTAATACCAAAGCACATATGCATTTTTCGGACTTATTGCCTAAAGACTACATTATTACGATGGGAAGCAGTTGTGCTAGACTTAATTCGTTAATACCAAACGAAAGAGAAAATAAATTGAGTTAAACCCAATCAAAAACCCAAAATGCAATTTTTTGACTTAAGACCTTTTTGCCTAACGTCAAAGAATTTAAATAATGAATGCGAAATGAGCGCTCAAAAATACGTTAATTATATCCCGTTTTAACTTACCTAGCTAATAACAAATATTACAAACGAGATGAAAGTAGACTTGTCTACTGTAGAAGTAGGATATGTGTAGCTTCAACTCTTTGAAATTTGATAAAGCAACATTTAAAATATTTGTTTATAAAAAATTTAGTTTTGCCTAATTAAAATTTCTTCAAGCTAAAGCTATGAATGCATTCTATAAAATTGATTGCAGATTGCCTGCCAACATCATAGAAAACGAAGCTGTACTTTTACTCTAACTTGGTCTCTCAATTTTTACTCACTTTACTGGGGCTTTACCCAGAATTTACTATTTTATGTATTTATAGGGTTGGGTTGTTAATACAGCAATAAACTTAAAGCGTAATTGTGCTCCTAAGAATAATTTTTGTGTTAATGCGCTTAACATGTGCCAATACATTCCAGTATTTCATCGCCTTGTTTTATAATTTCTAGCAGCAGAGTTGGCTTTCCATAACTAAATAACTACCTTCAATGTCCCAAGTTGCATCCTGTCAACTAATGTTCTATTATGTGGTAATTTACATAATTATAAAACAAAAAGTGACAAATGTCTGAGTCTGATATGTCAATGGGAACGGAATGTCCCAGATCCTCTGGAAGACTGCTGCATTTGTTGTATTATTTCTTCTAATTTGTTCAGTCGGCCATTGAAACTTGCTTCAAAAAAAAAAAAAAATTTCTTCTGTATCAATGAAATCTCCAAAACATAGATGCGACGTATTAATCCTTTCAATTGCTCTTCTTGCAAATCGACGGTTTGTTTTTTGTTTTTTGTACTCATGTGGTCCGTTCTAAAGCCATCGCAATATTTTATTGCAGTCGTGTTAAAACAAAACTGTACTGTCATCTTAAAAGTACTACCCTCGCGGTTAATGTTTTTTTTCTAATAAACCCCTGCCCACATGGCTGACACTGCGACCTAAAAGGTTTATTGTATCACAAGGGGATGTTAGCCTAAGAGACGAGTGACTTCACTGGTGAACTCCGCAACATCCTTAGTTGCAGAGATTCTGAAATCTGCTGATGTACGGTAGTCTTTATTAAAGATCCGTTGTCTTAACCGATGAAGGGCCGGTCAATCACAGAGAATATGTTCGGAAGTTTCACAAGTTAATTTTGTTAAGATGATGTCTCAGGCCGTAATGACCTGTGACCAGCTTCCTAATATTTTCCTTACTTAATAGTAGTAGAGTAGGGCTTAATTAATCTTTTGGATTGTCGTAAGCGAAGTTGTTGTTTCCAATCGTTAATTAGCCTAAAAGCAGCAGCCGAATTGACTCTACAGTAGGGTTCTGGTCTTAAGAACGCAGATTCTGATCCAACTCTAGCCAGCTCGTCTGCAGATTCGTTGCCTGCAATGACCAGGGACCCATCAAAATTTAACTTTGCTATGTTTGGCTAGGTTTTGCAAGGCATCGTAGCAGCACTTCACTGTCACAGAATTCACTGCTGCTTGACTATCCGAGAAGATGTGAATTCTGGCGCCTTTGATTCCTTTTCTGGAAATCAAATTTGCACAGATCCCGCGGTTAATCATCATAATGATGCATAGTTTGAAACACCGCCTGCTCCAGAGCCCCCGTTGCTTATGTCGCGAGTGCTAAGCATCATCCTTAAAGTGCCTTCTTGGTTCTATCAAAAAGTTATCACAAAGCTTCCAGCTAAAAAATAAATCGAAACATTCAAAGTTAAGACAGCTCCATACAATTCGTGGTAAGATTTGCGATTTTATTTACAAACTGCTTTTTTACAAACTAAAATGGCGTATAATTATCGTTTTACATCTAAAGCTAAGTGTATGTAACATGTAGGTAAAAATAAATTATCTTCCTGAGTAAATAATATCCCTTCCTTGAAAACAGTAGAAAATTTAATTACAAACAATTTTGTATTTATATCTTTTGGCTTCGGTATAAAAAATAAATAAATATCAGAATCAATCTTATTTTATTTGCTTTTGTGTCACGTTCGTATGGACGACAGTACATGACTCCGTATCGATGGCGAACCAAATCTTCGCTTGGCCTCTGTCTGGAAAGCACTTTCCATTTGTTCGCAAATTAAATCGAAGAACAAATTCGCTATATTACTATGCAGCAGTGATTTGAACTCAAAGGACACTTTGAAGTCCAGCACACATGACTGGGGAATATCCTTAAGACCGGGACTAAATCGCCACTCGTTGAGAAGATAGTTGAAGAGTCTTCCATCTTTGCAGATAGATTGCACTAATCGCGGTGCATCCAGCGTCACGTGCGATGTGTACTTTTCGTTGAGCGGTGGAAAGCCAACAATTAAATCCGCCCGAAAACCATCACCTCTGGGACTGTGCACGTGAGATTTCTTTACATACGGCACGAATTGATAGTAGTTTTTTACGTCAGCAACAACTTCGTACATTTCCGCCATCGAGTAGCTATAAATGTGAAATTTATTTATTTTTAAAAAATATTTTAAACTGAAAATACTAACCCCAGCAATTCCTTCTTGACATACTCCTTGTTTTTATTGGTAATATCGCTGATTGTAAAAAATGACCTCGTTCGCTCACTTTGTGAAGTTCTAAAACAGAATAATTTCGTTAAAATTACACTCACTCAATGTTGAGTGTTCAAGGGAAGCACCCTTGAGCTTGAAATGGACAACTTCCTAATATACATAATTAGCGAAGTGCAGTAGGTATATGTTGTCATGCGCAAATGAAAACTGAAATGTGGTGATTTATCAAAGGATTACTACATTTGCCACAAAAAAAAAAATAGAAAAAAAACTCTGCCAATTGATATTTGATAATCTTTAATTTGTGAAATGCAATTATTTGTTTGGTTATGTAACGATGAGTTCTAGGAAGACTTGGTTCTCTATAAAAACATTTCACAACTTACGAAAATTCACATGTAGAATTGTGTACATATTTCACAGGAATACAGAAACGTACTTGTTTTAACATTTTTAATGAAATCTTTTATATAAAAATAAATAGAAAACGGAAGGAACTGCGAGTAAAAAATTTGCAAAACCTTAAATTTTGCTTACATTATTTTGACAGAAAACAGCTGAGTATTTTTTTTTATTCTGCAGAAATGGTATATTTTTTCGAGTTGCATTGAATGGGCCATTATTGGGTGTTAAATCCAAGTACTGCCAAGTCTTTAGAATTATAAGTTACTAAATCGTAAAGTAAAATAAATATAACACCTCATATTATTTCGAATTACATGTTAATGTAAAGCGTAGTTTTTTTAAAAATCGAATAAAACCCTCAAATTTGCATCAAATATTCAAATATTTTTATTGTAATCAATAAGAAAGCCTTTGCCATTTACGTTTTAAAGACAACTTCATGTAAATGTTAAATGGTCCATTCGGAAGGTCAAATTTTGCGTCACTTTTTCGAGCATTTCGGTCTGTATTCCACGAATTACGCGTGTTATGTTATTCTGTAAGGCTTCTCGTTCGGCTTGTCCACATAGACTAACGAGCTATGTGGCATTGGGCACCGTCTTGATGAAACCACATGCCAACTGGGGCAAAAAAAAGTCGCGTATGATGGTTCGATATCGTTCGCCGTTGACGGTAACGTTTCTTCCACGTCGGTCCACCACCCCATAAACCTTGTACCTCTGTATTCTTGTATGGCATGTGTCTGTTCATCACTCCATATATATGACAGTTTAGCTTATTTACGTATCCGTTGAGCCAGAAATGAGCCTCATCGCTGAACACAATTTTTCGTAAAATAAAATTAATTTTATAACATTTGGACACACCGTTCCAGAAATGTTTGTACCATTTTATAGGCCATTTTCGAAACTTTGGGGGCGTGCCACGCCAAAACGGTAAGAGAGCACCCACATTTTTTTTCTGATTAGGGTATGAAAAGCAAGTGGATTAAATAATTTGAGCGATTTTGGAGGTGTGGCAGTGAAGTATAATCTAGCCAATTAATCAATTACTGCCAGTAATCGAAGGATTGTCATCTTCAAAGGGACTATACTCTTCTAAATGTAGCTTTATAGTGGTTATAACTAAATTCGATCTCAATGTACAGGTACTACAAACATTGCGGCTTAGTTCTCAGGCTTGTTTACATCCAAATGCTTTTGTTTTAAGCCCTGTATCACCTCTCTGTATAAAATGTTGTTTCTTGTTTACAATAATTTTTGTTTTCGCCCTTCGATGTTGCTGTTTTTAATCTATTTAACTTGTCTTCGAACATTGAAATTGTTGCTGCTGTTGGCGTTGCTGTGTTAATCTGTACTTTGATCGAAAGTTGTACCTGGATCTGCACACACTCTCTCGCTCACAATGGGCGTATTTGATTTCAAAGGTAAACAAAATTTTGAATCATTCTGGAATAATAAAATCAAGACTCGCTTGTGCACATTTATGTTCAAAAACATATTTAAATTGCAAATAAATTTAGCTTTCATAAAATAAAGGGATTGATAACAGCTCATCGGTTTTCGAAATCTGTCTATAAATTCAATTGTATTCTAATTGGGTTCGGGTGGATTATTGGATTATTCAGTGATTTAGTCGCGTTTTGCTATAAAGAGTGATAACAGCGCCACTATGTTCGGCAAAAGGTGAACGAATTTAATTGGATTTATGTAGGGTTGTTTTTGTAGGCAGGTTGGTGCAGAGAATTTGGAAATAGAGACAGCTTGCAGCACGATTTGACGTGCAGCCAACAATGTTTCCAAATTCTGTAGTGTTTGAAAAAAAGTCTAGATAATGTTTGCTTGTCTTTGTTGAACCTGCACCTTCCGTATCATAACCCAACTTGCTACCCTCTAAACCGTCGCCGTCAACTAAAATTGTTAAATTGCTTATAATGTAGTGATACTGAATTAGAATAGCATTTGGACTATTAAATTTTGCCTACAAGGCTCGAGTGTAGTAAGATGTTTTGGGACAGTTTTCAATGTTATCCTTTTGGTTTAAAGAGTTTTTAACAAGAGGTGTCAGATTTTCTCGAAATAACCCAAAAATATCTGCCCATATACACCTTCTGTATCAATTATACCACTTTAGATTAGATATTGATTTTTCAAACGTCAGTCAAAGAGAAAAGAAGAAAAAACACAACACATAACACAAGACAAGAAGTATACAGAAAAGAAAAATACATCCATTCAAAGGCAGCTGCTCAATAATATTTTGTTTTTAACTAAAATATGTAAAATCCTTTAACAAAATACAATGATATCCTTTCGAAATGTTCTTCTCGCAACAATCTTTTTGATTTCCATTGATCTTTGTCTCTGTTCCAATGGTGACCGCACACAGTTCTTTAGAAATTGCCGACAGAACTGCGAAAGGAATAACTGCACCGATGGTAAAGTTGAATAATTTCAAAATAATTTTTTTTATTTTAAATTTAAATTGTCTGCAATTTTGATAGATGGAGTTGATATTCAGGAGCAAGCTGTTAAATTTTATCAACAAACTGTCTTCGATGAGATGTTCCTTTGGATTTGTGTTGACGAGTGCCAGTATCATTGCATGTGGATGACGGTTGAAGCGTTTCTCGAACGAGGATGGCAGGTTCCACAATTTTATGGAAAGGTAACGACTACAGTGCTATATTGGGTACGTGTTTTGGACTAATTTTTCCATTTCAGTGGCCGTTTGTAAGGTATTTGGGGCTACAGGAGCCGGCTTCAGTTCTTTTTTCGATCATGAATTTAATAGTGCATCTTAGGATGATACGAAAGTTCAGAAGGGAAGTACGAAAGGACAGTCCTTGCTTCAAGTTATGGCATATCTTTTCTATGGTAAGTTTAATGCTTTTTGATTTGTAGCAGTAATGAAGGTACTTTTACTGGTTTAGGTCTGTATTAATGGATGGGTCTGGTCAACGATCTTTCATACAAGAGATTTTCCAATTACCGAACTGCTGGATTACACTTTTGCTTACTCCATAGTGTTGGTGATGTTATACTGCATGATAATGAGGTAGGACTTGGTAAATGTGTTACGTAATACATCTTAAAAATTAATCAGATGTAGAAGGTAGACAGGAAGAATAGGAAACAGAATACCTTTGGGAGACCTGTTACACTTGCAACCAGTATCTTTGAGTGAGACTAGTCTTCGTTCCAAAGAACGGGTAAACATGGTCACGAATTTTCAGACCATTCAACCTAACCTTTGTCTTTAACGACTGCTGGACAACCATCCTTGTGGTGTAAAAAAGATCCAAATAAAGAACGACTAAATCGCTAAATATTTTGATGTCCCCGGGGATTACCCTTGGTGGAGTCGACGGAGTCTTGAAAGTAAAACTGGTCCAGTCGCTGTCTCTTGGGAATGTGTCACTACTTCAAGGTATCGATGTTCTGGGATGATTTTGCCTGCGGAAATCCGTCTTCCGTCTTTTCTTTTTATAAACGGGTCTTAGTGGAGTCCTGTGCAGATTCAATCTAAGATTCACCCTTGAGTTGTTTCCTCCTGACGAGTTTGTTCGGAGGACAAAATTCTGGGACCAATGTTGCGTAACCGCATTGATATATCCTTAGTCCGTTGGGATTCCCAACAAAAAAGTATTTTCGTTTCATTCAATGACTGCTTTTTTTCAGAATGATTTACAACCGCTCGATTATTTTCCGTGGAATTGTGACTGCGCTCTTTCTCTCCTTCTACCTGAACTACTTTGCCTATTTAAGTGTTGGCAAGTTTAGTTATTCCTTCAATATGACCACAAACATTGCTACAGGTGAGAATAGAAAAATAAACCAATTTACAAAAATAATTTTAATCGTCAACCATTTTCACAGGAATCCTCTGTAGCTTGGGCTGGTTCATATGGTGCTACTTGGTTCGACGAAAGCGGCCATATTACCGAAAACTAATACGTTTCTACATTCTATTTGGATTGTCAATGAGTCTTGAGCTGTTGGACTTTCCTCCCCTGCTATGGGTCTTCGATGCACATTCCCTGTGGCATTTAGCTACAGTCCCCCTAGCTGGGCTATTTTATAGGTAAGCGACTTCGACTAAACAAATTGCATTTCATCTGACTTTCCTTTTCAGTTTTATCATTGAAGATTGTCAAACTCTTCGCAAAGAAAAGCTGCTGGAACAGGGCAAATTCAACAAGCAGATTTAATGAAAGAAACTTGGAAGAAGGGACATATTTTACTTCCCACGACTAGTCGTATGCTGATGTGATTTTACTTAAACCTTAAGGAGGTGATTAAATAAAAAAGAAAGAGAAATGTTTTATTTTTCAAATAGAGTGCATTTGTTTACATTTGTCCACACTGACTGATGGTGACGGGCAGTTTGGGTTTGTTGTTCGGCCCGGTGGGCACGTTCTCAATTTTTCGCATTATTAGCAGTCCGTCGAGTACTCGACCAAAGACCACGTGTTTGCCATCTAAGAAGTTACATTTTGCGCATGTAATAAAGAATTGGCAGCCGTTTGTGTCTTTGCCGCTGTTTGCCAGCGACAGTAGTCCGGGAGAGTCGTGTTTGAGAATAAAGTTCTCATCGGCGAATGTGCCATTGTATATGCTCATGACGCCGGTTCCATCGCCCTGGGAAATAATTTATTTGAGTATAAATAGGTATAGAGCTGGAATAAGACTTACATGCACAAAATCTCCACCCTGGATCATGAAATCTTTAATAACTCTGTGGAAACTAGCGCCTTTATAGCCCATTGGAACTCCATCCGGCCGGTACTCTCCTGTGCATAGTTGTCGGAAATTTTCAGCAGTTTTTGGTACTGTATCAGCGAATAGCTCGAAGATCATTCGACCAATTTCCTGCAAGAAGCGAAAGAATGCTAAGATGGATTTTAGGTGTAAGTGTTTTTCATACTTACTGTTGTGCCGACGGAAACATCGAAGAATACCACCGGATTATTTGGGCTGCGTAATTGCATTTGTATTTGATTCCAAGTAGGCATTATTTAAGATTTTTTTTGAGAAACAAATTCGCGCGAGAATAATCGGTCTGCGGTCAGTGGTATTTTTGTTTACGTTTGTTGACGTTTGAAATAAGTACTTTATCGATAACACAAGAATGCCATCGATGTTCAGCTGGAGTGGCCGGAATGGAAGTGCTTGTCGTTTTCCTGATCTAGTACATTTAAAACATGATGTGAATTCAGGTTGAAAACAGATTTACAAGATTTAAATTTATTTCTAAGTCCCGAGATTTGTGGAAGATTTAAAGAAGTTTAATTTTAATCTCGGTTTAGTGTTTGGTAAAAATGTAGCATAACGGTTTAAACTGTGTTGCTGGATTCCATTTGTTTAAAGAAAGACAAATCTGGATTATAAATATTTCAGTTTTAACAATACAAATTGTTTGTTTTGAATCTTGTAAATTGTTAATGTTCTCCAGAGGGTGTAGTTGCGTAGTTGTGTGCGGTGGCTTAGTGGTTAAGCAACGACTAAGTTAGTGATCCCCGGTTCAAATCTGACCCGTACCACCTTAAACAAACATCCAAGAGTAAGAACTGCCACGAAAAGCTTCTCAATAATAAATTGGCAATAACCTATAGGTCCGTTTCCCTGTCAACAAAATATATCTTCGTACCCACAATCGGCCGTAAGCTCCTAATATATGTAATTTATTTTTAAACGTTATTCGGAACTATGTACAAAAAAATATTTTGGTAATAAAGGGTGATTTTTTAGCTGGTTTGGTTTTGGCAACACTGGTTTTGACAGCTGACGTGTGTTTAGTACCTTGTGTCACTGTCAAACAGCTTCAGTTTGGTTTGCAATTTAACCATGGATCGTCTTACAAATGAACAACGCTTGCAAATTATTGAATTTTACTATCAAAATTCGTGCTCGGTTCGAAATGTTCATCGCGCGCTGCTTCCATTTTATGATCGGCATTCTCGACCTTCTGAGCAGTCTATTCGGAAGATTGTGACCAAATTTCGCACCAAATTTACTTTGTTGGACATTAAACCACCAACACTTTTACGTACTGTGCGTATTGAAGAAAATATTGCGGCCGTATCAGCTAGTGTGACAGAAGACCGCGAAATGTCGTTCGCCGCGCCGTTCCCAGCAGTTAGGCCTTTGTTACCGCACTACGTGGAAAATTTTGCGGAAGGATTTGGGCGTAAAGCCTTTTAAGATACAGCTGGTGCAAGAACTAAAGCCAGCCGACCTACCACAACGCCGAATTTTTGGTGAATGGGCTATTAGAAAGCTGGCCGAGGATCCGCTTTTTTATCGAAAAATTGTGTTCAGCGATGAGGCTCATTTTTGGTTGAATGGGTACGTAAATAAGCAAAATTGCCGCATTTGGAGTGAAGATCAGCCAGAAGCATTGCAACAGCTACCAATGCATCCCGAAAAAGCCACTGTTTGGTGCGGTTTATGGGCCGGCGGCATTATTGGGCCATATTTCTTCAAAGATGATGCGAATCGCAGCGTTACTGTCAATGGTGAACGCTACCGAGCGATGATAACAAACTTTTTTTTGCCCGAAATGGAAGTTCTTGACTTGCATGATATGTGGTTTCAACAAGACGGTACCACATGCCACACAGCACGCGAAACAATGGCGCAATTGCGAGGCGATTTTGGTGAACAGTTAATTTCACGTTTCGGGCCGGTCAATTGGCCGCCTAGATCGTGCGATTTGACACCATTAGATTATTTTTTGTGGGGGTATGCCAAGGCTAATGTGTATAGGGACAAGCCCGCTTCGATTGACGCACTGGAAGCCAACATCCATGCATTCATTCGTGAGATACCGGCCGATATGTGTGAAAGAGTATGCCAAAATTGGACTCAGCGGATGGGCTACCTGAGACGCAGCCGCGGTCAACATTTGCATGAAATTATCTTTAAACATTAAATTGCAAGGTTCAAACTATCGATTCAAATAAATATTTCATTAATTTTTTCGAATTTTTTGTGTTTTTTTTTTAAAAAAAGTTCTAAACCTCTTAAAAAATCACCCTTTATTTCACAAAACTCACCATCTTCGAAATCGGTCAAATTTTCTATTCCACTTCCATTTTATGTCCTAAACTCAAATCTACAAACAAATGTTGGCGCTCTCCTACCGTTTAGGCGTGGCACGCCCCCAAGGTTTCCGAAATGGCCTATGAAATGGTACCGAAATTTCTGGAATGGAGTGTCCAAATATTATAAAATTAATTTTATTTTACTCGTGAAAAGTATAGTTAATTAATAAAAAAATCTCATCAAAATCGGTTAAAAAAAAACAAAAGTTATCCAACAAAGTATAAATATTTTTGTTTTGTTTGGTTCGCTGAAAGGAATTTGAGCTTAGGACCTAAAAAAGAACTGGAGTACAAAATTTGAGCGATTTAGGAGATGGTGCAGTCTTGTAAAATCTAGCCAATGTTTTTTCTGACAGGAATAAATAATCCTAATTGTCACTTTCCTTCCTCATGCAAATTACATTCCATGAATATTTTTTTAGTTTCATAAATTATTCAAAATCAATCTTGCATGCCTGATTGCCTGAACGCGATATTTTCTTTTTCGATTTCACAAACAAATGAAAGCTGTCAGTAGAGCATGTGTTTTGTGTTGTACTTGATTGAATTTGTTTACATTTCATAGGTTTTTGTGCGGGAAATATAAATTATTAGTGCTGAAGTAATTGTGTTGTGTTTTATTTTATAGTGAAAATCATACGTAAAGTAAGTAAATTTACTGATCTACCTTATTTGCTAGTGACATAAAGGTGCCACTTAAAATATAAAGATTCTTCTGTAAAAGTATACTAAAATGCCGATAAAGATAGAACTATTCTCAATATTGATGTACATATTTATTTAACTACCTTATCCAATAAGAAGTCAGTTTCTTATTCCCTGTAAAAGAGTGGAGCTTAGTTTTTGTCATAGTGTAGTTAATTTGCATTCCTAAAAGAACTGCTCGACCAACTAATGTGTTCTTCGCAACTCAAATTAAATTTAAACATTTCAACGTTTAGCTTTTCACCGGGTAATCCTTAAAGAGCATTGACAAGCGAGCACTTGGTGGGTGGATGGTTGAAACCCCAATTGGGTATAGGAGAAAACAAAAAACGAATAAAACGAACCCTATGTCACTCGCTCCCTATTCCAATTGGATTAGACAAATGTGCACCTAAGGTCTGCGTTTAAAAGCGAAGGAGCTTGTATTGATAGCAAGATGCATCGCGTAGGGTGGGAGTATAAAGTGGCGAAATAGTTTCGCTATAATCTGTGAGCTAAAAATTTCATAAAAACTAAAAGAGGTTTACAATGTTGAACAACATACGACCGATTTTAGGGCAGATAAGCGGTAGTTAAGGTAATTGTGGTCGTCACAACAACTATAGAAGATTAAAAGCTTAATCAACAAAGATGTTGATGTTTTATGTCAAAGAACCCACATGGACAAAACAATAGCCAAACAGAATTTAGTTGGATATATCATTTATTATGTGCACCTACGTAACACTTCACTTCGAAAGAACCTTTAAAAATAAGTTCTAAGTGTCGATTGGAGAGCAATATTTTAGAAATTTGACTATCGACAGTTCTTAGTTATAATCCTGAGAAAAAAATCATACCACTGTCCACTTAATTGATGTCTTGTGATAGATATTGGTTAAAAGAAGAAGATTATCTACTTGAGATTCCAGTTATCCAGCCCTAAATTTCAACGTTTTTGTGGTCCTTAAAACTGATGTACCCCCATCGAATCTTGGAGCTTGAATTTAAAAGTCCATTTGGCCGGACATAACGGCAGGACTGACGTTTAAAATGTTTGTTGGGGAGTATAATTCTTTTCCTTTGGGCAGTACACTTTAAAAATGAAAGAGTTTTTTGCGTTTCCTTTTTCGTGTATCATACATGCGGCTATTATTAGCTGCCAAGCTTTGCGTCAATTACATATTAAATGGGTGAATGAAACAAGAACAACTTGTGATTGCCACCGCGAACAATGAATAGGCTGGAATTACAGCTGTTTCACGGCTTGTCACGGCCGATCATCAGATTCCTTGTGTGTGGCCCTGAAGAATAGGACAGATAGAAAAGCTTACGCATTGGTTTTGCCAGTGTGGAAGAACACCTCTTCAGAACGATAGGGGAAATACCATCTGGACCAGCGGATTTATGTATGTTGAGATCTCGAAGAACTCTTGCCACTGTACGAGTGCGAAAATGGATCGGTTCCATAGAAGATTCTACGCGCTCGAGTACAGGGGGAGACAAAGTACAATCTGGCAGCGTTGAGCTAGCTGCAAAAAGAGCAGCGAGCAGATTGGCTTTATCCGAAGAGCTGACAGCTGGGGTGTCATTGCAAATGAGTGTCGGGATAGATGACGAGGCCGAATTTTGAATAGTCTTAACAAACGACCAAAAGTTTTTACTACCGGAGGGACTTTGTAGTATTTTTTGCCTCAACTTTTGGTCGTAGGAGAATTTGACACGATTAATGTGGGCATTGCAGTCATTTCTGGCTCGCTTGAACTTTTTTCGGTTTTCCTCAGTTGGGTTGGCCTTATATGACCGAAAACTTACCTCTTTAGCCCTGATAGCTTCTTTACAGCTCAAGTCACACAACGCATTTTCCTTAGGTTTGATACTCTTTATCCCGTTTGGTATAAAGCGTTTCATACCCAGGTGAATTAAATTTGTAATCATATCGGCAGCGGCTTCCACGTCGTTGTTGAGGAAGCACAATGACCAGTTAAAACTCCTAAAGAAACCGTTTAAAGCTTCCCAATTGGCTTTCTCGTATTGCCATACAGTTCTTGTAGGAGCGTGTCCTATAAATGTGTGGTTGGAGTACGAGAAATTCGCCGATATGATACAATGGTCTGACGAACCTAGAGGCGATAATACGTTTAAAGTGTATTTATCAGGGTGAGAGGTAAGAAACAAGTCCAGAGTGTTGTCGTTTTGACCGCTAATGTCCGGTATCCGTGTCGGCTCATTTACAATCTGGGTTAAATTATTAAGATATCAACATACCTTCCTTCGAGTGTTGTATGTCCAGAATGTTGAAGCCAACTTGAATTGTGTATATTGAAATCGCCCGCAATGACGATTTCAGTACGAGGATAATGGGTTACAATTCTGGTGATGGAATCAGACAGCGCATCAAACTCATTATAAGTTGAATGCCTGTCCTGGTTAGGGCTTCTGTAAATAAAACAGTAGTGAATTAATGGATGTACGCATGTGAAAAAAAATTGGATCTCAACCCACGAATATTACTCACGTCCACTTTAAAATTCCCACGCATAGCAAAAAACAAACACAAAAAAACTCAACTCCGACGTTGACCAAGCTGGGCCGTACCGTGTAGATCCTGACGTCAGCTTTCCAAAACAAATCACTGCAGGTGTTATGCCCATACGATGAATTGCTTTAGTCTGCCAACAAAATCTACACAACGCGACCCGCTATTCGCCAAATGATACCCTACCCAGCCATAGCAAGTGCACGCAAAAACATACGGCACTTGCTATAGCCAAGCAAGGTAGCAGCAAACGAATGGGAGTGGGGCGAGAGGGATTGCCCTTACACAATGCACTTTTTTTTTTTTTCTTGGATTATTTATCCACACTACACAGCACAGCACAGCACACTTTTTTTTTAAGCTACCAGTGTGCGCGCGATTAGCGTTTTTTTTTTGTTTCCTATGCACACTGGCCGCGGTACAATCACAGAAAATAGAACAAAAATGCGTGTGCACGCGTCGGGAGGTAAATCGGCACTTCAATATGGTCTATATGTTGGTCATTTTATTCGAAAAACACTTTCCTTAATCGAACCTTCACTTGGACCAGCGATCCCGTCAGGCAAGCGCACACACTACGCACAACACCATTGAAGCCATAAGTTCAGCTCGGTCTGAGTAGGATTTTACTACTCCCTAGGGTTCCGAAATGGTAAAGTGTTAAAATTTTCAAAATACGCCCACTGCCACGCCCACAATTTAGAAAAAAACATTTTAAGGCTTAAGTTAGAGAGATAAAGTTGTACAATCGTCACAAGATATGTAGGTACTGCCCATCTTTATTAATTTGTCATATAAAGTTTTTGCCACGCCTACTTTTTGTGGGCGTTTTTCACTAAAAAGCTGTTTTTTCGAAAATTTTCATAGAAATCGAAAAAAAATGTTTAACAATATATTAAGCCAATATTTTTTGCTATATATTGCGCATACAATTTTTTGGCCACGCCCAATTTTTGGGGGCGTTTTTTGAAATAAATAATTTTTTTTCTATAAATTTCATAGAATGAAATAAAATGCTATCCCTCATCTTCCTAATGCTTTTTTTCTTTGGGGTACATAGGGATAAGGATAGGGTATCATACTGTGCGCCCCAAGCAGACTGTAGCCTTTCCTTATGTTTTTTTTAATTTTAATGCTCTTTATTGAGTAATTCATTTTTTCTTACATGCTAGACAAAAATGTTTAAAACTAGCTTAACTAACTAACTGGCCCTATGCGGGCGCTCTAAGATAAACAAAATTAATGAAAATTGTCTTTCGATTAACCTAACTTACATTTAGTATTTAAAATTAAATAAAAATAACTCTTACAACTAAACTAAGAAAATTTATTTTTAAAAACTTAGTAACCGAACATTTTTTTGTTTATTTTTTTGTCTTAAAATTAAAACTTATATTCTAACTTAATACTAAACCCTTAACTTATCTTAACTATGCTGCATAATTATATTTTTAAATTTATAATTATTAATTTTAAATTTGAAACCTAACCTAAGCCACGTGCTGTGCCTATCTTACAACTAAAACTTAAAACTACCACCTACTTAATCTTTGTAAGCCGGCCAAGGCATATAATATATATATAAACGGCCGATTTTCCCGAGTCGGATCTACCCCGGATCGAAGGGAATCGACGAGGGAGCTCGCTCTAGAAGCCACCAAAATTGCTGGTGCTGTTTTACAACATCTTTTTTTGTCGCGCCCCGATACCGACCGACTAAACCGCAGACGCTCCTCAGCGCTCTGTGCGACGTCTCTGTTGTAGTTGAGTCGTCTGTCCACAGTTGTCCGGGCAACGTGGAAGATTAACGGTACCGCCGACCAATCCTGGATCCGACCTGCCCGATCAAAGTAGAGCAATGTTTCTGGGGGGACAAAGCCGCTAAGACGTACCCTCTCATGGTACATATAATTGAGGTAATAAGCCCCGAAGGTCAGGTTATTTATCGAGGTCATTGCCCTCGCAATGTGCCTTCGAGTCATCTTCGAGTCAACAAAATTGTATGTACTGCGACTCTGGTCGTCTGTATAAGTGAAGGCAAGCCCGGAGGCAGGCCCTCTCAAACCCCATAATCTTTTCCATCCTACTTGCCCCTATGTTGAACCACACGGGACATCCATATGATACCATGTAGCCTTCACCCTTGCATCGAGTTGGCTGCTGTAAAACAGTCTCTTTGTAAGGGCAAAACCACCTCGGGCTTTGGAGAGAGCAACATCTACATGTTTGTTAAAATATAGATATTGGTCTAACCAAAGTCCAAGGTATCTGACCACATTTTTATGCGCAAGTGGACGCCCTTGTGTTCCAACAATAGAAAGCTTTCGCCAATTCTTTTTAGTATCCCTAGTGGCCATAGACAACGGGGTTCTGAACAGAATAGTTTCCGACTTCTGAATCTTATAGAAGTCACGCTGCAGTAGAGTTGCAATGACGTCGATCTTTGGACCTGATCTGTACGCGATCAAATCGTCCGCGTACCCAATCGCGTGCTGAAGAGAACCTATCAGATCAGCTGTGAAAATATTAAAAAGGATCGGCGAATTAACCGCTCCCTGTTGCAGAACATTTTGGTCCATATGGTATCAAAGGTCTTCTCCAAGTCAATCAGGCAGGCACCCGTGCATTCTTTACAGACCATTCTATTTTGTTCGTGGTGGCAATCACAAGTTTTTGTTGTTTCATTCAAGCAACCATAGCCCAATGGCATTCTTTCACCTAAATGCCCGCTTTGATTGGGACAAGAAGTTGTCCCACGTTGGCTTTCCTCGCAAAATAGACAAAATATTCTTCAAACTAATTGTTTCTCATAAGAGTACAGCATCTGTTCTCCTGTTTTTGCTTATCGTCAAGCACTCAGTATGTGTAGTTGTAGTGTATTCTTCATTGTGTTAATTTATGTTTAGCTTATGTTTAAAAATAACAATTGTACCAAATTTGGTCAGCGACAAACAAAGTTTTTATTTAGCTTTCAATAGGCTTAACATGATTTGAAACCATTAAAATTTTACATAATGTGAGCAATTTTAAATAAAAATTTAGTTCATAGATACTCAATATTTTATTCTCGGGATCATATTTTAAATCTTTATACACCATCCTAAGGGTGTTCTAATTTTGACACGTAATTTGTAACACCCTTCAATATTTTTCAAAAGTATATTTGTGATCATCATTAAAAGTTACAGTGGCGGTAAAATAAATTCGTTCTACACAATTTATTATATCCTTATTGTAGCTTTGTCTGATAGTTCTGAAGTTATATCATTTAGAGTAGTTATTCCTCAAAATCGGATATAGTCAGGGTAGAAACCACTAGCGTACTACTTTTTTCTCGTCTGTCTCTTTATATCATAATAGGTCTGTTCCCCTACGAAAGCAATAAACTCCAAGAAATTTTTAATTTATTACAAACATTTGTACTCTACTACAATTGAATTCACTCAAATGATTCTGCCCTTCTCTACCCGTTTTGTATATGACATCAATCAAATCGTTTTAAAGGTCAAATTAAACTGTAACAAATAAAATTTATTTTTCGTCAGTTATATTCCTCCAAGAAGTTAACTTTTTACCTTTCTAAAATAAAAGATAATCAACATGTCTGGTTCGAATGAATAGTTATAAAAATAATTTAGATCACGTACTAGATTTGATATTTGTTGATAAAGAATTCTCTTGAGAAGCTTCTCAAAAATTATTTGCCGTTCGGAATCGGCATTAAACTGTAGGTCCCATCCATTGCTGTCAAAAATTTATCTTCGCACACACAGTGGTTGGAGAAGCAAGGCTTTGGGTTCTGTATGGGCCGTTTATGCCTAATATTTATTTTTATTTTTTTGATAAAGAATTAGGAATGTCTGTTAATAATGCTCTCTTGTTCCAATGTTCTCTAACTCTCATCAACATATTGCCTTAAATTTGTTGTTGTTGTAAAGCTGTTGACATTTTTGTTCCTAAAACCGAAGTCAAAAGTAATTCCTAACCACCTTGGTTTAATAAAAGACTTACAGCCCTATTAATAAAAATCCCTTAACTCACCTCTGACTCACGAGCTAACTAATCGATGGAATAAGACTTAACTCACGAGTTAAAATTTCTTATTAATAAAAAATTCTGACGTTCAGTAATATAATTTGAGAAAATCTATTACTTTTTTATTACAATCAATGAAATTTTCTTTATCTATAGAGCATTTTTCAATTTAATGTAGGCAAATAAATGTTTTTTAGATTTAAAAGTGCAATGTGGACAATAAAAATGGAGAATCGTACAAAACGAAACGAAAGGGAAGTAAGAAATTTCTGTAGGAATAACAAAAAAAAAAATGGTTTTGTTTCCCTGCTAAACCATCGTTAAACCACCTTCGACGGTGAGTTAAGTTACCTCACAGTTGGAAAACGTCAGTTAGTCTCAAATTTGTTTTATTAATAACATTTTACACTTAACTCATGACTTAAGTGTTATTTATTTAAACAATAAAATGAGTAAAGGTTATAAATTGTTACGAGATTCAGAATCAAATGCAAGATTGTGTAAAAATATGTTAAACTAGAAAAGGGTTTCAATGTCCTTAATAATCCTTGGGAACACAATCCCAAAAATCGAAGTCTCGAAAATGCAAAAAATCCAAAATCCCAGAAAATGGGGCTACCCCTTGCATGAAATCCCCCTGCATGGTTCCATTGTTAGATTTGTTGGTGTAGGTGCTAGGGAGGGTATATGCAAAACAGTATAAAGAAAGTATTTTAAGAAACCAGGAATTTATAAGACTTTTTTAGCGGGATTTGTAAAAAACGGGAATTTAAAAAGCGTGATCCCGATTTCAGGATTTCAAATGGTTTTATCCGTTGTAGTCGGCGCACTAGATTCGTTTCATTTAGAATTTGTAGCATAGCTTCATTAGCAATGACCATGAAGCCGCGTCCATTGCTTAAGGGCAAATGTTTTTATCTTTTTTTTTTTATGCTAATAATACCGCGAGCAATTGGCGGTATAAGCAGGTACTTCCGCTGGGAGGCTGCCTGCCAAACGCATATAAAACCGGAAATTAAAATTACTAGATAGAATATAACCTGGTTGTAGTAAAATGGATTTTGAAAGGAGGCGTTTTTAGTGAGTAAGAATCTAAAACTATTATGAGCACGTGCGGCCGGTCCTCGTAATGTCTTCATGGAAGATTTCCACCAACCTTCGCCAAAAAAAACGGCATTTTGGCTTTTCGGGATTTTAGGCTTTCGGGATTCTGTCCGACTCCGCCTTAATAAATTCCTTTATATTCTTTTAATGGAATCTAAATTCAAATTAAATAGTTAATTTTTTTGGAGTTTTATTAAAAGTAAAAAAAATTCTAATAGAATTTCCAAGAGCGCGCAATATTTAGGTTATATACATATACAAGTCTGTCTGACATATTTGATGTTTTTGCAGAGTTTTTCAAGCCAAACTATTTGGATTCAAGGAACGATTATAATTTATGTCCTTAACAATCTAAAAATAATATCAGCATTGGCCAGTGAAGTCTTTCCACACAGGAACTTGATGTACGATGAATAATCATTAAAAGAATGTAAATAAAAATGTTATAATGAAACAACATTTGCACAACACAGAGCCTGATCAGTGCTCGCATATTAGATCTATCCTAAACTTAACAAAAAAACAATTGTATAAATATTGTAAACAGACATTTATTTTTTAAAAAGAGTAATAAATCTTTTTAGTGGTGTGCGAATCTAGTTTAAAAGACTAATATATTTATAAGAGGACGAATTCGCAGATTACAAACTATGCGAGTGTAACTGGGACTCTGTGTAATATTTGAAAGCAAAACTTCTATTCAAGCCGAGTTAGCCAATTGTGTGGGGGTTGTCCGAAGACAATAAGCACTTAGACGTAATGGTCCATTGTATTAAAGGCTGCCCAAACATACCACAGAACTGTTAGTTTACAACGGATTACCGAACCTGCCAGTGCTTTCGGCAGTGCTTTTTCCTTCGATGATGACAGTATCCTTAGCTTCACATATTCGTTTTATAATTCACGTCCCTCATCTTCGGGCGTGGAGCTAGAACGGCAACGTATGTTAAGCTCATTAAGTTCTGACCTTGACAGCATTTTTAAGTGGGGTAAAACCAATAGAGTAGAATTTAATGCTTCCAAAATAAAATGCCGTCTTCTGTAATTAAAGCAAAACCCCAATACTCTGCCATTATCCATGAATGGCACTTGCACCGCTGAAGCCGAAAATCACTTGACTCTCTTAGTCATCGTCGTAATGTCTCCTGCCTATCTTTGTTTTATCGCTACTTCCACCACAAGTGCTCAAATGAAATAGCCAGTTGCATTCCACCCCTACAGCAATTCAACCGCAATACTCGCCATGCTAGGAATGCACATCAGTTTTACAGACATTTGAAACCAACGTGCGTCAGTATCTCCTTTTTTCTTATCCTTCACTTTCTTAATGCCCGCACTGTGTTACTTCATTATAAGGGTATCAAAAATCACTTTAGTGCGCGTACATTATAAAAAAAACCAAAAAAAAAAAAAAAAGCGAAGGAGGTTGGCTAGTTCAATCTGATCCAGATTATCTACACGGAGGAAGTGTTTGCCAAGGCTAGGGTGATGGCGTTTCCTCATTTTCCAAGCAGCACTCATAAAGGGCCGAGTTCCTAACTCGAATAGTTTTGAGTTGCTCATTGAGAGGACTGAAACCGGTGACAAGGCCGGTTAAGGATCGTAAGTCAAGCGACTTACTTTACTTAGGAACTTTTAAGTCCTAACAGATGTTTAGATCTTCTGGATTTTTGAACTCCGATCAACAATTTTGAATGTTTGTAGATGAAAAAGCAATCATTTCACTTTTGTGAAATGCTGCTCATATGGGTGATTGTAGACCAAAAAAGTCTGATAATGAGCCGTGTGTGGCACGAGCGTTGGCTCTTTCATTACCCTGAATACCTTACCCGGGAACCCAGTAACTTGTTTATCTTGTTTAAGGCCTTCCCCACAATTTTGGAGCTGATCGTGGCAACAGAGCAGGCTTTAATAGCAGTTTGGGTATCTGAGGATATGTACAAGGTAGCGCCTTTAACTCTTTTCCTTAAAAGAATATTTGCAGGAGTAGATATTGCGAAGATCGCTACTTAAAAGACAGTGATTTTTCCACCTAAGGATTCAGATAATTTGATCCGTTAATCATTAGAGTAAACTCGGGCTCCAGAAAGACCTTTGATGAGGTAAGCATCTGCATATACAATGGTATCAGCCGATCAACCCATCGCTCAGAAATTTGTATTTCTGTAGCTATGTTCAGGGCATAGCACTATGTTCAGAAACATAGCACCTCTGGTTCCTTCGCCGACATTAATTTCCGGTCCAAGTATCACCGATGCCTATAGTTATAACTAACAACGCATGGAACTACGATGTCTGAATTTTACCTGAGAAAGGTTCCTTGAACACTTCAATCGCTATACGCAAACTCAAGCTACTAAAAAATTCAACTTGGGTAGACAATCTTGTCTAGCGAAAAAACAGATTTGAGCTAAGCTGGATTTGGAACGCTCAAAGGGTTTGATCTCTGTAATCAGACTTCACATTTGGTGATATAATAAGTATAATCACTGATCAGATGTCATCATCATAGGCGTGCATGCAACAGGGCTTGGCGTATATTCCAACAAAAGCTGCATGGAAGTTCCCTGCATTCTTCCAAAAACGAAAACTCCATTCAGGGCCTTATTTCATACTGATTTGACGATTTGTAAACTATTGACATTTACGGCTTATTTCTTACTTACTTACTTAACGGGCTCCCGACCCGTGAAGAGTCCCTGCCTGAGATCCGGCAGCCTTCCACCCTCTGCGATCCCGAGAACGCTGCTTCCAGTTGTCCAGACCAAGCGTTCTGGCATCCGCGATGGCTTGGTCTTTAAAACGGAGTTTCGGTCTTCCTTGTCGTCTCGAACCTGGGGCCTGGGATTCGAAGATCCTCTTGACTGGAGCGTTGTTGTCCATTCGCTCGATGTGGCCGAGCCAATGTAGTCGACGAGTTTTGGCTTTTCAGACTACATCTACATCTTGGTACAGCTCATAGAGTTCGCGGTTGTATCTTCTCCTCCAGTCGCCCTCCTCGCACACAGGACCAAATCTCCGTCGAAGGATTTTTCTTTCAAAGGATCCCAGTATTAACTCTCCTTTCCTGCTTATCGCCCAGCGCTCGGCGCCGTATGGCAGGATATGGGTTCTGTAAAGCATGCACTTTGTCCTTCGAGTTAGGAGTTTTGAACCCATTTGTTTTTCCAAACCGAAGTAGCAGCGGTTTCCTAGGGTACTTCTTCGACGGATCTCCACTAAGATGTCATTTGTGGAGTTGATGTTTACCCCGAGGTAGATGAACTCGTAGTTGGTGCTATTAACAGTGACATTTCGTCCTAGTCGGTGGACAGATGATTGTTTGTTTGTTGATAGCATATATTTAGTCTTGGCCTCATTCACTTCAAGGCCAACTAGTTTCGCCTGTTCTTCAATAGCCGTGAAAGAATCTATCACGGCACGCTGGGATCGACCGATGATATCTATATCGTCCGCATACCCCAGCGGTTGGACTGATCTATTGAAGATAGTGCCTTCCGTGATGACACTGCCCTGCGCACTATCTGCTCAAGAGCAAGATTGAATAAATTACACGACAGCGCATCTCCTTGCCGAAATCCGGTGCATGTTCGAAAGAATTCAGATGAGCTGCTGCCAAACTGCACATTGCATCGCGTGTTATTCTAGTGTCATGCGACACATCTGGATCAGTTTTGACGGGATCCCGAATTCGGCCATCGCCACAAAAAGCTCCTGACGATGAATGCTATCATATGCGGCTTTAAAGTCGATGAAGAGATGGTGTGTCTCGACTTGAAACTCGTTGGTCTTTTTCCAGGATTTGCCTTAGTGTGAAGATTTGGTTTACAATCGATCTGCAGATCTGGGTATTGCAGAAAGGTTTGAGACGTTCACACAGTACTTTGGATAGGATCTTATATGCGAGGCATTAAGCAGGGATATGCCTCGATAGTTCTTGCAAGACATAGGATCGCCTTTCATGTAGATGGGACATATGGAGCTGATGGTCCAGTGATCGGGCATGCTTTCCTCCACCCAAACTTGGTTGATGATTTGGTGCATGCGCCCTACCATAACATCAGCTCCGTATTTAAAAAGCTTTGCAGGTAGGCCCCTCAGGGCCTCTTTCGCTACACCAAAATCTCTACATGAGTCAACTTGTAAGGTGAAAACTCAAAGATTCAAGTGGTATCACAACGGAACTTATTCTGGTCATGTCGAGTGCCACTTCAACCTAACCTAGAAAAGAACTGAACTTGTAGCTTTGATGCCTCAGTTCCTAATATACCTAGTACCTACACACGATCGGTGATCGACTCCCAGTGACATCTTCCACATCACGTAATTAACGTGTATCAACTCTGACAGTTCAACAAAAAAAAAATGTCTTTTAATTTTCGGTTAAGGGCTGTTCTTTATTTAGTTCAGTTAAAACCAACAAAAGTTAAATCAATATCATTTGCAAACCTAACTTCCTATTAAAAAGTACTGACTCAATTCCTAGATGATTATTACGAAGTTTAGACAAAACTATACACATTCGTAGCTCGTAAATGCACTTACGACTTCCTTATTGGCACTCTCTTCAATGGGGTTTTCCCGTCACTACATTGAGTGGAAAATAAAATTCCCCCGCTCATTCGGAGTCTCTTCGTAGGTCACGTGCCAGTGCAACTAGTAAACCTGACCAACAATAATTGCTGCACCGAATGACTAGTTAAGATCAAATATCATTAATAATTGCAATTGTCGTGTCGCCGTCATGTCTGAGCTGGCATTAGGTATGCATATGCATGATACCGACCCATGACGCGCGACAAATCACTTTCAATTGCATAACCGCATCAATCAAATGCATATTCCGATTCCCATGTTTCAATTGTCTCGTGCTTAGCTTAGCAAGTGACTTACGTCGCCACGCAAACACTGTCAAATCAATCATATTGGCAAATACCGTTCCGCGACAAAGCAATCTCCAATCCAATTAAAATCAATTTAACGTCACTTATGGTCTTTATTTTCATTTGTTTTTGTAGAAGAGAAATCTTCTCTATCTTTTACATTCAATTTATTATACAAAACTAATTACGGTACACATACAAACATGTAGGTACATAAATGTCAAGGATACACGCACTTAAATGAGAAATAAATTAATAAATTCATACTGATACTGATAATGCAGGAACAAACGGTCCGAGTCCGATAAGAATTAAATTTAAACTTAAACTAATAATACTATACAAGAAGGGCAAACGCCACTTATGCGTCTGGGGAATTGTTATCAGTTGCTTGCCTCGTCTGTGTCCACATCGGCGATCTCCTTCAGCTTGTTCGAATTGTTCTCGAGAGCCTTGAGAAAACTCTGCATCATTGCGTTAGTGTCCACAACGAGAATGGGCGTGCAGCCGTCCTTGAGATGTTCAGCCTGGCTTTCGTAGATCTCGCGCGATATACTGCGGGTGAATGAGAAGCGCAGCGATTTGTTGCGTGTAAGCTTCTTCTTGGGCAGTTGAACTGGTTCTTTTTCGGGCAACTCCAGGTTTGCCTCGCGCAGGACATCACTAGCGAAGGTCCTTATTTGTGTCCATGCGTCGACTGTAAGCAAATGTATGTGATGAGATGACATTGAGAGAGGAAAAGGGGACGGGGTCGACTTACCTATATGTTTCTCGGTGGCATGTTCGTATGTTACGCAGAATCGTATAACGTACTTCCCATTGACCATGGATGGAATCATGTGCATCTTCCCCGAATGATTAATTTGGGCCAAAAGTTCTTGGTTAATATTATCGGCAGCTCTAAGCAAAAAAAAAGACAACAATAAAATACAAAAAGGACTAAAAGAGATGGATCATCTATTACCTCAATCTAAAGCAAACCAATCCAAGATACACATCGTTGCGTACCTCAAATCGATTGTCTTTCCTCACCAGCATCTCGAACCTTTTCGCCAGTGAGATGTGATTCCTAATGTACGCCTGCAGTCCGGTAATGCCATACGACCGGAAGACGAACCAAAGCTTAAGCGCTCTGAAACGTCGACTTAGTGGAATGCCAAAGTGACGATAATCGATCGCCTTGTCGTGTTCATGTTGCAAATACAGCGGATTGACGTTTAGGGCTGTCTTTAGGGACATCACGTCCTTAACCCACATTGCCGAAGCATCGAAATTAACCAACAACAACTTGTTCGGATTTGTATTGAACGAATCGGCGTACTCGAGTCCCTTTGAGAAGAGCCGCATTTCGGGGAGAATGAACGAGTTTCCTGCATAAGCCCCATCCACGTGGAACCATATGCTCGGCACTTCCTGGCAGACTTTTCCAATTTCGGTGAGATTATCAAAGGCGCAAGCGCCGGTTGTCCCCAAAGTAGCCACCACAAAGAAGGGTTTGTGTCCGGCATGCAAGTCAGTTTGGATTGCCTGCTTCAGCAGATCCACCCGTAGTCGGCCATGTGCGTCCGCATCGATAATCCTCAGCTTGACTAAGGCCATTTTTGCTGCTTTTTCTATCGAGGAGTGCGCTTCTTTACTGGCATATGCTATTAGCTGGGGCAGAAATACGCTGTCATGGCAATCGGTGTCGGTTCCTTTCAGACTTTGAATGGCACGCGACCGTGCAGCAATCATGCAGACTAGAGTGCATTCGGAAGCGGATCCTTGCAAGGCGCCACCACCACGACTGCCAGGCAGATCGCTGATGAATCCCTTGGGCAGGGCCAGAGCCTTTGCGTACCAATCGAGGACAATAGTTTCCAATTCCGTGGACGCTGGACAGGAGGCCTAAAAATAACAAAAGTAATGCGTAATTTGCGTTTCAAAAAAAAACAAAAGAAAATCATTTCACTTACCCATGAAAATCCAATGGATCCCAGAGCACCGCTCAACATATCACCCAAAATCGACGGATACGAATTGCCAGCTGGAAAATATGCGAAGAATTTCGGGTGATTCCAGTGCACAACACCTGGCATCACCTTCTCCTCGACATCTTGCAAGACATCTTCGAATTTCTCACCGTAGATAGGCGCCTCATCTGCAAATAAATTAGATACAAATGTTTAGTGTCTAGAACGTTAACGATTTAACATTTGAGCGATATTTTTGTAGGAGTTTCCGTATTTTAACACGCGCCAAACTTTTGTTTGCTTACTTAATTTTTATTTTCGTTTTATTATCTTGTATCTTGTATATTTTATAGACATATCTTTGTATCTTTAGATATTTAGATAGATACAGCCAACCACCCAGGTTGAATAAAAATCGCCAATCCCTAAGATAAATTTAGTTTTTCACTTGTTAATTTATTTGGAATTTCTTATTTCTTTTGTTTTTGCTGCAAACATTTCCGATTGAAAATATTTATGCTAAATCGGAGATCTATGAATGATTTGCTGTTTTGCTTTTTACTGGAAGTGTAGATAGATAGTTTTCAAATTATATTACAAACAAACGTATATTCCATGAATGTCGAAGACGGCTGCACTGACACACCTACAGTCAGTCATTCACAATGAGCAATGAAGTGTGACTTTTAAAATTTGAATGTGAGAATTAATAATTTATACTTTACACTTAATTAGCAGTTGTTTTTAAGTTTAATTAATAAGTGTGATCTCTCCATGAAAACAAATCAATTTGAAATATGATTTAGGAGACCTTCTCGGAAGATTCTCCGAATGGCTCGACTCGGAACGCTGATGATTAAGCTGCCTGCGTCTAATTAAGATATTGTTTTAAGAAGCTATAAATCTCCATTGCAAGAACTTCTTTGAGCACACAATACGACATCGGCTGGCGAGATAATTTTGAACAGAGAAATCGACAACCTTTGGAATGGAAGACATGAAGAAGAGAAAGGTCAAGCAATTGTCTTTTTCGACTGTGGCACTGGATGTTTTGTTGTTTTTTTTTTGGGAATTTGAAAATGACTCAAGTCAAAATAGAACATTGACATCAAATGTCTTGATTTTTTTATGGAAGTAAACTTGAATAATTCTATAGCTGGGTATTCTTTTGAGGTTAAAACGGTTGAAAAGTAGCTTTAAGTAGCTGTGTTTCTTTCTACTGTGAAGCTACCCTTTTTTTACTTACATTACACAAACAAACAATTGCCAAATATTTGTAAATAAACGAAGAATGGAAACTGGGTTACACTCCGTAAAATAGTACATCATTCTAGCCTCCAGGTAGCGCTGAAATCTGATTATTTTTGAGGAATTTTTATGTTAAATTTTCAACTAGTGCTTATTTCGCGAATGGTAACACTTAGCTCATGTCTGATTTGACAGATAATTAGTTTTATCCTTCCGCGGAACGAATATGGTTGTGTGTACGCTTGAACAACGCTGGGAAATATTGCGACATAGCGGCATAGAGAAGATGCCGATTTTGCCAAAAAAATCATCTTTTCAGATGAAGCTCATTTTGATCTTGGCGGGTATGTAAACAAGCAAAATTGTCGCATTTGGGGCACAGAAAATCCGCACGCATACATTGAGAAGCCGATATACCCAAAACGAGTCACTGTTTGGTGCGGATTTAGGTCCAGAGGCATAATTGGGCCATTTTTCTTCGAAAATGAGCAAGAAGGGGACGTTACAGTCAATGGCGATCGTTATCGGGCCATGTTGAACGAATTTTTGTTCACAAAAATTGAAGAGGAGGATATTGGCAACATTTGGTTTCAACAGGACGGCGCTACGTGCCACACAGCCGAAGCTACACTCGATGTCTTATCAGCCGCAGAGCTGATGTCGTTTGGCCACCGCGGAGCTGCGATTTGACACCGTTGGACTATTATTTGTGGGGTGCCGTAAAAGATAAGTGTTACGCCGACATGCCAGAGACAATTGACGCTTTGAAGGACAATATTCGTGAAGCCATTGGTGAAATACAGCTGCACACAATCGATAATGTGCTTAAAAATTGGACCGATGGTGTAGGCTACTGCATGGCCAGCCGAGGCAGCCATTTGAATGAAATTATTTTCCATTATTAACCGGAAGGATTGTACTTTCAAATAAAAAAAGAAATTTGAGAAAATATTCAGTAGTTTTTTTTTATAGCATTTTCAGCATTTCAGTTATTTGCCGGACCCTGTAGTTATTGAATTCGAAATAATAGTTATATTTTGACTTTTGTCTTTCACAATTACAATCGATAGACTTATTACTAGACTATGTGGGTTCAGTGGCTTATTGGTTACGTGCGTTGGACCACTAAGCGAGAGGTCGCTGGTTCAAATACCGAGCTGTACCACCTGACAGTTCTTAATCGCTGTTCCACCTCTTGCGAACGTCTGATAAACATCCACGAGTGAGAACTGTCATGAGAATCTTCTTAAAAATTAATTGCCGTTCGGAATCGGCATTAAACTGTACGTCCCTTCCATTTGTGTCAAAAAATATATCTTCGCCCACACAGAAGGGTTGGAGAAGCTAGGCTTTTGGGTCCTATGTCCGCCGTTTACGCCTTATATTTATTTATTTTTTAGACTTATTAAATGTTTTTTGTCTGCATTTTTTGTTCGTTCGAAATAGTCACTACATAACAACTTTTTACCAAAATCTGAAATTATAAATCAAAACTTTTTACTGTTCGAAAAGCGTGTGAAATATCTTAAATAATTTTTTAATAACATCCATATTAATACATGTATGGCTTTGTATTTTAAAGAAAATAGTTTTCCTGACAGTTCATTAAAATTAATTTGACATTTTATGCCGAGTTTAACCACCTTCAAAATGACAAAGAAATAGAAACTAGTTTTTTTGTTTGTTCAAAAATACTTTGAAGAAAGAAACACGCCTAAAAAATTACTCTCCCTAGTAATTTCGAAAGTAAACACAGTGATGAGAGCAGCTAGCGGAGCGTTGACTTTTGCTCTCAAGAGTTTACGTCGCTCAAATTTTGGTCAGTAAGATAGTAAGTGTTTTCCCCAATGACTTTTTTTGTATTACTTTAAAAATTTGACAAGCACCGATAAAGTCGTGGATGTTTTTGGTAGCAAGCTCATTGCATAAGGAATATTCCATGTTCGGAAATCCGCTTTGTTGCATGCGTTACATGGATCTAGAATGCAGCTGCCACCTAACCTTGAATATTGCAGAAACTTGTCGTGAATAAGTTCGGCCCCCGATCTGGCCGCAGTGTAGTATATAATATGAATGCCTAATTAAGCTATGACGGGCCCATTAACTTTTCTTTCTATTAAACAATGTCGTCTATATTTTCTAAAGTTTGTGATACGTGATTGTGATTGCAACGATAATTTCTTGGGCCAGTTTATTTTTCGAAAGCCCTTTTTTTAGCCCACAGTACTAAACAACGTTTTCAGAATATTGTAAACCTATTTATATTGATTTGATTTGCTGTTTTGCAGAAATAGAAGAAAATTCGTCTGAATGACATGTTAACGAGCCTTTTGTTTCTTCGATCCCCTTTGTTGATTCGAAATTGTGCGCCTTAACCCTAGAATCACATCAACTCCGTTTAGAGCTAATCTTTCCGCGTAGGGGCTAGTTATAGCTATCATTCAAATGCATCATTGGAACGAATCAGTGGAATAGATGTTTCATTCTTTTGACAAGTCGGTTATGGCAAGCATTGAAAAATTTCTGGCAGTAAAAGGCCACTGGTACAGGTTTTAAGGTTAGAGTGGATCATTAAAAGCAAAACTGACAGAGAATGGAACACATCAGTGGAACGATTGTGTTCGAAATGGAAGAAACGAATTTCGTTCGTTCCGGTGTTCCGCCATACGCTGTTCAGCTCTCTACAATGCTCAGCAGAATAATAGCCAAGTTTTGATTTTAGGCAAGTCCCAAACACGCAGCTGTAAAGCATGGAAAATGTACCATCAAAGAGGATTGTCGGAATGGAAAATAACGAAAATCTATTACATATTCGATCATTTATTTTGTTACTTTCTCAGTGAGGATTTCTTTTTGGTTCACATTCAAAGCTTATTCAAGATAACGTTTGGAACAGAGTAACCTTTAACTAAATTGCAGGCTTACGACGTTCTAAAAATGTTGAAGTTAAAAAAAGAAAACGGCATAATTCCCATCCATGCTGATCACAAAACAAGTTCTATTTGCCATAGCCTTCCCCATTGAGTACAATAACATTGACCTTGCAGCACTCAGCCTTTTGAACTTTGAACATTTATTTCAATTTTATTTGCCACACCGCTAGCCACAGGAGTAGATCTATAAAATTGGCCCAAATCACCCAATAAACAGTAAACTTTTGATTATCGTTTAGTAAAACTAACAAAAATGTCTTTCACCATCAAATTGGGCGTCTGCCCGAGGAATCTGGCTTAATTAACTTTTCTTTTATTTTTTTGTTTTTTTTTTGTTTACATATTTTGCGTGTTAATCACGAAATTGACCTTAAAGCAAAATTAATTGTATTCCACTATCTGACAAGGAGTTAGCTGATTAATCATTCATTTAGGGTCTGGCAAGACTGTTTTGTTTACACCAAACATAAATATTTTCGAAGCAAACATTTCTGCCTTAACCACTACCATTACCGGAACTCTGTAAACACATGTCCCACGCAATAATCAAGAGATTTTCTCTGTGTGTGTTTTAAAAAAAAATATGGTCATTGGAATCACCCACTTCTTTTGGTCAATTGCGCGTTGCAGACATCTTTCTCCATGGAATTGAACAAATATACACTTTAGAGGAGGCCAGTGTTCGGTTGATGGCGTTATTTTTTGTGAATACATTTCTGTCATTTGAAGCGATCTATTGATATAAAATTTGCCAGCTTGATATTTAATATTCACACTAAGTGCAAGTTGTACATTGTGTTTGCATTAATTAGGATCGAAGTCTAACTGAAGATGGCTTTGCTTTGAACATGTTTGTTTCGTGGGGTTGTCAAATGGGCTGTGCCTTTAATTGTTTTTTTTATCATGGTCCAAAGATTAGGGAGAACTTCCATTCACAGTCGTTTCTCGAACTTGAATATGGTAACTGGAGGTCCAGATCATGGCGACTTAACACCGTGCTTACGTTTTTGGCGAAGGTAATATGCAGGACTCCTATATAGAATTAAAGAAATCAGTGGTTCACTCATCACGTTCAACGTTCGAATAGCCATCGTTTGACTCTAATGACATTTTGTCAACTTTAATTACCATCTTTGTAAAGTTAAAGAAGTTATATGAAGGGAGGGCAGTTTGTGTCGGAAGTCATTTTTCGAGATCTTTGAACTTTTACAGGAATTCAATGCTTTAAATTTTTGTTAAATCAGGAGAACATTCTTTTAAAGTTTCAACTTGAAAGCTATTGTAGTTTTAAATGTTTCCTCATACTAAAGGACTACCGGTTGGATAGTTCCATCCACTTTCCAAGAAATTCTTTAAGTAACCTTTCTTTTGACAACGATGAAATCACTGTTCATAGCTGCCATCTTAACATATACGTTAAGTTTTAAGCTATAGAAAAAAACACTACTTCGCGACATGGATACTCTTTTGCGAATCCTTTGAAGCTCTAAGTAGCGAGAGTCGAACCCGCTACTATCAGTGGTGTCCTATTTTCTTCCTTTTAAACAGAGATATTCAAGAGGCTTATGATTTGAATGGAACTCTTTTATGGTCACTATCTAATGGTCTGCGTCTAAACACATAAGCTTTGTTCAATGAGGCTGTCCAGCTCAGTACAAAGCATGAGAAAAATTTCTGCCCAGCTTCTTCTGCTTTTTGTTCAATGACTCTGCCTGGACTCTGCTCTGAGCAGAATTTTTGCATTTGCTTTTGAGGTAGAACAGATTTGTGAGAAACGTCAAAATCAGTTGTGATTTCAGATTAATTGTTTTGTCGTCGAAGTGAAAAGTTGTTTGTTGATTAACTAAATAGGAGAAATCGAATAATCTTCTGATAAAGGGCAACCGGTTGTTGTAACAATATTTAACAGTAAGTTCATGATTAATGTTCATTTACGGTTCATGCACGATTTTTGCTAAACTTGTAAATTCAAATAATTATCCAACAATCAAATACGAAGTTGTTATTTTTGACAACCAACATATGGCTGTATTTTTCTGTTCTACCTTTGATCTGACATTTTCCACAAATTTGTTCTGCTCTGCCTTGTCCTTTTTCTCATTGAACAAAGTTATAATGTCTTGTTATATCCAGAAAGCCAATAGATACTCGTACGTCACGTATTATCCACCAAAAATAAGAAAAAAAATCTACACCAAACCTTAACTTCCCCTGTAAAAGGTCTATGAACATTTTTTAAAAAAATGTTTTCAGAATGAGGTCGTTATTGCACTTTTACAGGTCTTGGGGTTCTACCTTTGGGGTCTTATTGCTTTTTACATAATATTCCATTTTGAAACAATGACAATGACTGTGACTGCTCCCCAAGATCAATAATTCCGCTTCAATGATCACTGAATACAAACTGCTATAATGATCTCTGGGGTCTAAAGTAAGCTCAGTGCTCATCGATCTTGTTACCCATCTTGGTTTGGTTTCAATCTTCACAAGCAGAACTCTTTCACTATTGAAATTTGATCCTCTGTTTGAAACAATCTTTTCTAATATCTATCTATCTATAATATCATCAGCAGACATGGTTGGATGATCATAATAAGTCTTGGGTAAAAATAGTTCAGAACTGGTCTTCCACTTATCAATTTATAAGACTCATAAAAAGAAACGGCACAAGATGTTTAAATGTCAAAAATAGGGATCGAGAGCTGTCTATATATTTTCCTACAACGTGTGTAGGTAGATCTAATTGAACTTGCCCATGAATATCTCACTCATGTGACCTAAATATTGAAGTTTGTTCATTAGGGGGACTCTAGATCCAACATATGGACTTCAAGAAACTTATTAGTTACTTTATATATCTTTTTGAGACTTCTGTCGAAGGAGTCAAAAAAAGTTTTTTCAAATGCTCTTTATTTCAGCTATTGTCGGACAGACGCATAAGTAAAGTGAATGCAATTTTATTTAGTCCAGTTCGACTTCATGGTCACCTATTGATGTTAATCTGGTGAAATCCTTTCGCCTTCCTTGTAGAAAGTTGGTTGTTTTTGTCTTGCTGTAGTCGCATACATATGTCAGCCACCTCCATCTGAAGTTGGCCGAAGTTTGTTAGAAATTCTGAGAGTTTTCTCTTGCGGATTGTGAACTGGTTCCCGCAAATAAGCAGTTTAGGGCTAAGCTTTGAATCAGCATGTTCTTTTCAACAAACGTTAGAAATTCTGAGAGTTTTCCCTTGCGGAATGTGAACTGGTTCCCACAAATAAGCAGTTTAGGGCTAAGCTTTGAATCAGCATGTTCTTTTCAACAAACGTTAGAAATTCTGAGAGTTTTCCCTTGCGGAATGTGAACTGGTTCCCACAAATAAGCAGTTTAGAACTAAGCCTTAAATCAGCATGTTCTTTTCAACAAACGTTAGAAATTCTGAGAGTTTTCCCTTGCGGAATGTGAACTGGTTCCCGCAAATAAGCAGTTTAGGGCTAAGCTTTGAATCAGCATGTTCTTTTCAACAAACGTTAGAAATTCTGAGAGTTTTCCCTTGCGGAATGTGAACTGGTTCCCACAAATAAGCAGTTTAGGGCTAAGCTTTGAATCAGCATGTTCTTTTCAACAAACGTTAGAAATTCTGAGAGTTTTCCCTTGCGGAATGTGAACTGGTTCCCACAAATAAGCAGTTTAGAACTAAGCCTTAAATCAGCATGTTCTTTTCAACAAACGTTAGAAATTCTGAGAGTTTTCCCTTGCGGAATGTGAACTGGTTCCCGCAAATAAGCAGTTTAGGGCTAAGCTTTGAATCAGCATGTTCTTTTCAACAAACGTTAGAAATTCTGAGAGTTTTCCCTTGCGGAATGTGAACTGGTTGCCACAAATAAGCAGTTTAGAGCTAAGCTTTGAATCAGCATGTTCTTTTCAACAAACGTTAGAAATTCTGAGAGTTTTCCCTTGCGGAATGTGAACTGGTTCCCACAAATAAGCAGTTTAGAACTAAGCCTTAAATCAGCATGTTCTTTTCAACAATCGTAACTATGCACTGAAACTTAAATCAGGATAACCTAAAGCTGATCAAGCAAGGCCAGTCCCTCTCGGCATTCTAATACTAATTTTGAGGTTATATTGATGAAGCCGTAAACCTTTAAAGCTAAATCTAAAGTCCTAACAATATGTTTTGAAGTGTAAATTTTTGAATCATATTAAAACTTGACATTTGTTTGTTGTCGGAAGGCCACAATCGGTGCAAGAAAATTAATATTTTGCCTTACATATCTGATCGGGTCCTGTTGAATCGATTAAGGGCCAGAAATATTCTAGGTACAGCTGTAAACTAACAATAAGAAGTTATGCTCTTTCGAACATATTTGCAGGAAATATTTGGTAATGAACCAATGATGACTTGGCAAAGCAATCGACAGGATGTCTTAAATTGTTTGTTCAAAACATAAGTAGCTTTGCACTCAATATTCTTGGAAAAGAAACTTTACCTTTTTTTACTCAACGAGAACTGTAAAAAATTGTCCAACTCACAAATTTTATTCAAGTTAACCATCCCGCCCCATTGATTTCTTCAAGTTCACAATGAGATGTTAACTCAATTGAAATGGAATTGTTTTCCAATCTTCACGTCCGACATGTGCATTAATTTACGTAACTGTATTAATTGAACTCCAATGCGAAATAAAAATTTAACTAGTTAAAGTAGCAACTTACCTGGAATTAAATGCTTTAGGTATCCAGGATCTAAAGTGGGTGCAACATCTCGTTTCTCGATATTGTCCGAATAATCGCAAATGTAATCGATCATTAGTTTTCCGTATTTTCTAAACTCTTCTGTATTCATTTTAGTTGTATGTTCACTTTTCACGAAATAATTTGAATAATTTTTGTTTTTTTTTTTTTTTTGTTTCCACTTAAAATCAGATACACTATTCTTCTGTTTGTTGTACACTCGAATGTTGTTGGATGCTCATGTAATTTAATTCGTTGGCGTAATATTTCACACGATTCTTATAGTACTGCGCGCTTTATAAGACAGTTCTTATTCCTATTCGCTAAATCTTACCGACTCGAATGACTGTAACTTCCAGTTTCGTTTGCTTAAATATCGAATAAGCAAAATCTCTGATCGCAAATTGATCATGAAAGCTTATTCTCTTTCGAATTATCTCGCTCTTTCTCTTTTGAAGTGGTCAAGATGAAGAAAAGCTTTTTTTGTTTATTTTCGCATAAAATTCTCTCGGAGGCAGGTACACCACACAAACACACACGCTAACATCGGAGAACAGAAAAAAATAAAACAAAAAAAAAAACTAACTTAAACTGGAACTAATGAAATACCAAAGTTTGGAGGATCGCAAAATCTCAACAGATACAGCTAGGTGTTTTTTGGACGAAAGATATAATGACGTCCGTTGAAAGAAAAATTGAAACGTATCCGTGGGTTGAGTCGTTTGTCTTTTCTGGTCTTTCACATTGTCCGTATCTACGAGTGAGTTTGGTGAATTTATGTTTCAAAAATAGTACATAGACGAAGGATTGTTTATCTTGTGATTACCTGGAATTAGGGGGTGTAAGTTTATCTAAATTTGCATGTGAATTTTAATTGCACATTATGCGGGTAGGTGGATTATGTATATTATATATGAAAGAATAGTTTCAATTCTTTATCGAAATGTGGTGCTGAGATATAGTTGAATTGAAAATAAAATAACACTTGTTTGTTCAGTTACAATGAAGATGTTCATTTTATATGTATCTGGATAGTAATTGTTTGTCCAGCGAATGTGTATTTGAGAATATTATTTCAAGGTGCAAAGAGCTATGCAAATAAATAATGAAGAAGAGGTACACTTTGTTACTAACTCGAAAATAGAATTACATTTTGGCAACAAGATACAATGAGGTGTTGTTACTATTAAATGCTCATGTGGTGATTATGGCGCACTACTTTGAGTCATAGGTGAGTTCTTCTTGAAAAGGGAAAATCGACTGCGAGGAAATAATCACGACTTTATCGTAATCCGATAGAGCGCTCAGACACAACTACAGGTCCATTGTACATTACATTAATGTACTTAGTTTTCCCGTCTTTCGAAGAAAAACGAGAAGGAGCTTCAGTGATAAAGAGCTTAGATGTTCGGCACTCACCACGTCAGCCCCGAAGATCCGCCACCTGATGCGAGCATAGGCCGGACTCACCAAACCTCAGGATATTGTCAAATCTTCAGCTTCAACAATCGTTATGTTCATCAAAGACCTAGGATTGTTGGATGATGTAGGGCGGTCGCATAGGATGTCTAAACAGATCTGTAGAACTTGTTCCCATTTTCATGAGATGACGGTTCAGGTCGCAGTGACCTGTTAGGAAGTCAGTTGCGATCTTTACATCAAGTTTGCTCATAGAGAGGATCTGAAGAGCGCGTTTTTGGTTGGCGAGGCCAATGAATTTTTTAGCATGGCGTAATCCTTGGATGGAGTTCCAATGACTCTGGGCCGATGAAGGGGGATGTAGAGCCTTTTCGTGCTTGCTCGTCAGCCTGTTCATTACCAAGAATTCCTTCGTGTCCTGGAACCCAATAAAGAGTTCCAAACAAGTCGAGAGTTGAACTTGAAGGAGTTGAGAGCTTTGAGTGCCGCTTAAATGTCTGAGAGAATATAGATATCTGATCTTCTGAGATTACGTCTTAAGCATTCTCTTGCGCATAGTTCAATGGCATACACTTCTGCTTGGAAGATTGATGTTGTGTGTCCCAGCTCCTACACCCTGCTCCTATACCCGTTCGGATTTTTGAACCATCCGTGAACCAGGTTGAGCCTAGGGCCTCCGATTTCCCACACCGAGCGGTTGGGTCCGCTGATGCCTGCTCCTACACCCGTTCGGATTTTTGAACCATCCGTGAACCAGGTTGAGCCTAGGGCCTCCGATTTCCCACACCGAGCGGTTGGGTCCGCTGATGCCTGCTCCTACACCCGTTCGGATTTTTGAACCATCCGTGAACCAGGTTGAGCCTAGGGCCTCCAATTTCCCACACCGAGCAGTTGGGTCCGCTGATGCCTGCTCCTACACCCGTTCGTATTTTTGAACCATCCGTGAACCAGGTTGAGCCTAGGGCCTCCAATTTCCCACACCGAGCGGTCAGGTATGGTGATGCGAAATTGTCGATAAAAGGTTACTTTTGTGGACGTGAGGTCCGTGACTTGAGTCGAAGGGCTATGTGGAATTTTTGAGGAGTTTAAGATACTTAAGTGTCCTGTTTGAATTTTTTTTCACGAAGTGAAGTTTAAGTGCGATTAAAGCAGCCCACTTCTTAATTCGTGCTTGTAGCAGCAGAAGGACAGGAGCGCATGACACCCGTGATTCTTATGCATGTTAGTCTTTGTATCCTTTGAAGTGCTTCCTGGGCAGATATTTCCACCACACTAGAACTGAATAAGTAATGATTGGTGCAATGTATAATTTTTGGACGTAGACCCCATTTCTTACCGAAGAGTTTAGAGCATGCCCATAATCTAGCAGTCGCTTTATTTAGGGTACCTTCCAGATGAGCATTCCAAGTAAGCTTATGAGCAGTGTGATACCGAGATATTTTACTTCCTTTGAGAATGGTATTGGCGTATTGTTCAGTTTCTATTTTACTATTATACTAAAGAAAAAATTATTGTGATCGTGCGAAACTAGCTGAGATAACTGTCGCAATCAATCTCAGTCTGCTTCTAAATATCTTACGGAAAAAAGGGAAAAGCTGTGTGGAGTGACTTATGTTATCAAACCCCAAAGCACCTTCGAATTAGTCTTTAGGATGACTATGAGCACTCTGCTTAGATCACTTAGTTTTCGACAAAGAATTCGCAGTTTCACAAAATGGTATGATGGTATTGGTTTCCTCTTCCTCGCTGTCTCTTCCGATCATGGATAAATCGTTAGAAGGTACTCCCAATCTGATGGCATGTGTTCCTTACTTCTTACATCAAACTAGGGTATATATTTGCACCGCACTGAAATCTGAGGTTTCCAAAACAAGATTTCGTAATCTCGTTAAAGCATTCACAACGAACACATCCCTGGGTTTTGTTTGACGTTTCAGTAAGCCTTGGAAAAATAAAAGCAAATAAACAATTAATGAGTTCAAGTTGCAAGTGCACTGCAAATCCACTATGAGCTAACAATGCCTATATCCTCATATTCTTAGGTGACTTGCAATTGTCAAACGCTTGTCAACTGTTTTGTGGAACTTGTAGAATGTGTTAAAAGGTGCGTTTGCTTCGACAACCTCACCATTGAAACCAGATTCATACAACAACGAGGTTTCAGGAGTTTTTGGGAAACCTCAGATTTCAATGCAGTGTGAAAGCGTATTAGTTCAGATTAGTCTGGTGATTCCCTTTCACCGATTGGTAGCGGGTAGGTTGAATTTTATCGTTTGCATGGAAGCGGAAATGTTTTGTTTGGCTGGTTTGTCCGCCCTGCAGTTGCCTCGAATATCGCTAAGGCCAGGAACCCATCAAAATGGTGATTTCGCATCTGTCAACCAGCTTAGATTTTATTGCTCGCGATTCTAGTTCAGTGCTTTGATAGCTACCTGACTCTGACCCTGACTAAAGATATAGGGTAACATTCAGTAATATAGAGAAAATGCGCGCTCCCGTGCCGTCTGCTGTCTTGAACCCATCTGTCGTTACCTCTATAGTGGAATTGTTTAGAATCAGACCTCGTTCACTATCAAGATCCAAAGTAATGGGTAGAGACTCCTTTTTTGTTAACATCAAATGTCTCGAGCAAGCTTTATCTCAGATCCCAGTCCTATCACAAAGGATCAATACTGGTATAAGTGTGTCGGCTCTTATGCCGACAGCCTCTTAAACATAACCTAACGTAACCTAGTCTTGGAAATTAAGTTCTTTTCCTAGGTCAATTACAAGTTGATACAAAATCACACATTTCAGAAACAAACAAACTCGCATGTCCCTTGACCTTTCCGGGTCGATTTGCTGTTAGAGGGAAGTTATTATCCGAGGATAACTTCGTCCTCTCATAGCTAACCCGATGGCACAACTCAAAGTTTGAAGGATCAGGTTCTAGTTTTAGGGTTTAGGAGATGATTCTTTAAAGAGCGGAGAAAATCATTCGAGAAAGACCTGCGAGTTTGCAAAGTTGAAATAGTGGGTATTTTGATGTTATATATGTTCGAGTTGAAATGGAAAAACGTATCTTTTAAAATAAATAAGACGTTGTTGTATATTTACTTTACTTTTTACTTAACGGGCTCCCGACCCGTGAAGAGTCCCTGCCTAAGATAGGGCTGCCTTCCACCCTCTGCGATCCCGAGCACGCTGCTTCCAGTTGTGCAGACCAAGCGCTCTCGCATCCGCGATGTCTTGGTCTTTAAAACGGAGTTTCGGTCATCATTGTCGTCTCGAACCTGGGGGCTGGAATTCGAAGATCCTTTTGACTGGAGCGTTGTTGTCCATTCGCTCGATGTGGCCGAGCCAATGTAGTCGACGAGTTTTGGCTTTTCAGACTACATCTACATCTTGGTACAGCTCATAGAGTTCGCGGTTGTATCTTCTCCTCCATTCGCCTTCCTCGCACACCGGACCAAATATCCGTCGAAGGATTTTTCTTTGAAAGGATCCCAGTATTAACTCACCTTTCCTGATTATCGTCCAGCACTCGGTGCCGTATAGCAGAACTGGCAGGATAAGGGTTCTGTAGAGCATGCACTTTGTCCTTCGAGTTAGGAGTTTTGAACCCATTTGTTTTGCCAAACCGAAGTAGCAGCGGTTTCCTAGGGTAATTCTTCGACGGATCTCGATTAAGATGTCATTTGTGGAGTTGATGTTTACCCCGAGGTAGATGAACTCGTAGTTGGTGCTATCAACAGTGACACTTCGTCCTAGTCGGTGGACAGATGATTGTTTGTTTGTTGATAGCATATATTTAGTCTTGGCCTCATTCACTTCAAGGCCAACTAGTTTCGCCTGTTCTTCAATAGCCGTGAAAGCCTCTATCACGGCACGCTGTGATCGACCGATGATACCTATATCGTCCGCATGGGATATGCCTTGATAGTTTTTGCAAGACATGTGTTCGCCTTTCTTGTAGATGGGACTTATGGAGCTGATAGTCCAGTCATCTGGCATGCTTTCCTCCTCCCAAACTTAGTTGATGATTTGGTGCATGCGCCCTACCATTTAAAAAACTTCTGCAGGTAGACCTTGTTGTTCTCTAGCTTTTTAATAGCTAAGCCAACCTCTTCTATACTGGGCGGAGGGACTGGTTCTTCATTGACTGGACGTGGGTTCTCTTCTTGCCCCATCACTCTCTCTACATTTTGTCCGTTTAGCAGATGCTGGAGATGCTGCTTGAATACATTTACTATTCCCTTCGAGTCAGTGACTAGGTTTCCATCGCTGTTACGAAGAGCCTGCGTTCCGGTCTTAAAGCCAGCAGCCAGTTGCTTGGCTTTCTTAAAGAACTTCCGGATGTTGTTTCGGTCGCGGGACTCTTCGATCTCCTTGAGCTGGGAGACTGCGTGCTCTCTTTTCTTTCTACGCAGGATAATCTTCCCCTCGGTTTCGGCTACCTGCTTGATGATGTCGCGATACTGAGACCACTGGTTGTTGGCGTCTGTGGTAGGTGAATGTACGGTGGGGAGTTTCTCACTCAGGCGCTCTTTGTAGGCTCTGGCGACTCCAGATGTGCTAAGACGTCCAACGTCGAATTTCTTCTTTTAGGCAGTTCGCAGCTTCTTCTCGTTGACAGTCGAGCTCTGAATCTTGCTGCAACAAGAAAATGGTCAGAGTCGACGTTTGCCCCTCGGTAAGTGTGCACGTTAAAGATGTTGGATGCGTGCCTCGCATCGATTAGCACATGGTCGATTTGGTTGGCGGTTCGACCGTCTGGAGAGTCTATAACTTTGGATCTAAGCCGATTTCCCACGACAAACCCGCATCCTAACACGTGCAATCTATACTGGATCAATTTAAAAAGAAATTTACACATTTCAATTATGAAATGAGTTATGTTCCGATGGAAATAATATACCCCTAGAACATGGTGAAATAAAGGCGTATTCCTTTTGGAATAGTTTATGATAAGTTTGGTAACTTTCCATCGGTAACTAAATTATCCAAGAAAAAAGTCGTATCATCAAGCGCGCATAAAATTTGATGCTTCTTTAAATTTGACGGATTTCCCCAAAATTCACTTCCGCAATCAAATGGCAATAATTCCCCAAAAAAAAATTTCTTTCTTTACCCACTTGTTGTCCATCTTATTCGTGGTAAATTTAATTTACTTGGGAAAATCCCTTAACTGCCCATTAAACGCATATTTCATTGTTGTTGTTCGTTCTAATCGCTTGTAATTCATTAATCATTCTGATTAGCGGCATTTTACATCTATTCAATTATTTTAATTAACTTAGCCAAATTTTTCCTAATTGTACCTGAAGCATTAGAACCTTTTAATAGGGAGGACTATTGAAAAAATTCATAAAAATTACAGTTTCAACTGGAAAACTACCAAACTAAATCCTAACACCCGAGTATTAATAAACAAGAGTTAGCGGTGAGTTACCCTCAAGTTATGAGTTACATATGTGTAAAATGTTATTAATAAAACAAATTTGACACTAACTGACGTTAGGTGGTTTAACGATTAGTTTAGCAGGCGAACGAAAACATTTTTTTTCTTATTCCTACAGAAATTTCTTACTTCCTTTTCGTTTTTTTTTGTAGGATTCTCCATTTTTATTGTCCACTTTGCACTTTAAAATCTAAAAAATATTTATTTGTGTACATTCAATTTTATTCTACAGATAAAGAAAATTTGATTGATTGTAATAAAAAAGTAATAGATTTCCGTAATGTTATTACTGAACGTCAGAATTTTTTATTAATAAGAAATTTTAACGAGTTAAGTCTTATTCCATCGCTTAATTAGCCCGTGAGTTAGAGGTGAGTTAAGGGATTTTTTATTAATAGAGCTGTAAAAGCCTAGGTAGTTCAAGACATCATAAATACCTCAATTAAAATTAATTTGTTTCCAAAAAATTATTTTACTCATGTTCGCTGATTCAAATCTGTCTAATTCGCTTGTCACTAGAACAATTAAGTGACTTTTGTTAACTTTTTGTTTATATATTTTTTTTAAATCTATTATTTGTTTAGCGTGAACGATGTGTGTTGAAGTTGAAGTCACGCGTTTTAAGTCTGACATTTTTGAACTCAATGAATTTCTCATGACATGACATAAACAAGTATAATTGAAGACAAAAGGGAAAAGTTTAAAGTACTTATGTGACTGCCAATGATGGAATGTCTGTTTGCTCTTTAATTGCTTTTGTAATAAATTGTCTACCTCTATGGATAGCCAGTGCAATGAGAACGACTCCAAAATCTAGGTTGCAAGAGATTTTCCATTTGCGCATTGAAATCAGCCAAGCCAACAGCTGGATTCTGAATCTCCCTAATTAGACTTTGAAAAACAATTCTCCTGCCAGCTGTTGACGAGTAGATGGATCTAAGATAGGAATTAAACGTTCACAGGCTTCCTGAATTCCAGTGTATTCCAATCGTAAGTCCAAGCAATCATACAAATGGCAGGCGTGGTATCAATGATGATAATTCCATATTTATTGGCAGCTAGGCCCAAGCTTGTTTGCTAAACTTAAGCATCTGTGCTTCCAGAACAAGTTCTTGGGCTCTGTTCTATACCTAGGGCAGATAAAACCTAAATTACAACCCAGACAGATTAAACTTTTGAGAAATAGTCTCTATTAAGTCGTCGGTGGATAACATTTGTCATAGTAAAAGGAATTAACCATAGTTCCTTTCCTTGGCATACGATTAGCTTTTAACAACGTTGAAACACATTTGATTATCCAAGCCCTCCGAATGGTTAGAATACGACAATCACTCTGCTCTCTTTTAGATCATGTACTCGAAACCAGAGCAATGAAGGCTTCATTTGGAAGTAACATTATCAAGCCCATCGAGGAACCGTTGAGAACGCCGGCTGCAAGGTCGATTTCAACGTCAGGAAAGTACCCCCCGACACTTGCCGATGTTCTAGAATTTGCGCTAAATAAACTAGTTAAACCGACCAAGACTAAGCGTGTCCCCTATACTGGGAAGCATAAAAGTGCGCTATGTTCCTCTAAAAGATTGTAGGGACATATGTAATGCTCTGGCCGTTCACTTTAATAAAAAGATGGTATAGGCATGGGTATTGAATGTCTGAACATTACAAATGCACTAAGAACGTGTCCTAAAGCATGATCCATCTTCTTCTCACAGACGTCGTGAGTTATCAGATGGCCCCCAGCTCCGCATTAAAACTGCGAGAATCACGGGGTAAGGTTAACGAGATCTATGCATCATCTAAGTAGGTAGCGATGCATCAAGAGTATATTGTGGACAGATCGACTTTCTACTGAACTTGACTTCTATCTGGGTCTTAAATACCGCACAAAACGGAGTAGAAGAATTCCGTTGTCAACAAATCCTTAAACATTCCAAATCATTGTAGCGGCAAATTTGCGGTTGGCTGTAAATACTACATCAATGGCGCTAATAGTTCCGTTACTCTTACTCTAACTACCGACAAATTTGATTATCAAAATGAATATACCCTCAAAAAGCATTGCTTCAAGCGATGCCTGTCGAAATGTCAGACCGAGTTTATCCAAAGTAATTCTTTTGTTTTCATTCGTTCAATCTCAGTTTTCACAGATTTAGCTAAGAGTAACGAGATTGTCCCCAAACTGAGCATTTCCTATCTTATGTCTTGATTGCCATAGTTCATACCAAATTCCAAGCACACAGTCAAACAAGTGTTTAAATTATTTAAATTAACGACCGGTAATAATTGAGTACACACATAGATTTAGCATATTATTCCTTGTTTGCCAAGCAAATTGACGCCCATGTAATACTTGAGTTTGAACTCTCATTCACTGTTGATGTCATCACTATCTGTGGATTTGAAATTCCAAAAAGTTTAGGAGGCAAACAAAAAAAAGGGTTTGCCTCTTCTCATCATGACTTATGGGTTTTTGGTGTCTTTTGCCAGCATCTTCTTCTTGGCTCGTTTTCACTTTACCGATCCTTTTATGTTGAGTCATCTATACATCCGTCGCGTCGTCACCACAAATATTTGGTACAAAGCCCACCATATGCTGAAGGTTAAAGTCCGACTTTAAGAAACGCGTCAAGTGTATCTAATGTTTGCATTATTTACTCAATCAGTGAGAGAAACGAATGTGAAAGGGATAATTTTGGCCTTTCCCTGAGAAATCCGCATGTACATGAATCATGTAGAGTGCTCACCTTTTTATGTCGTGCTAGATCTGTCCGGTGGAAATTTTCATTATAACAAGAACAGGATCGCCACTCGACGGAAAATAACAAACTATGAATGATTAATTGCCGCTAAGCTTAGACATAAAGCTCTAATATGTTACTTTGTCGGTGCAGTGTTATATTAGTCTGAAACCCTTGGCGAGTTAGTATCAATTAGAACAAATGATAGAAAAAAAAAACTTTTTAATTAGTCAATAATGTGTGAGTCAAAACATTTATTTTTACCTAGTCATGGTAGCTTTGTTTTATGGAAAACTTCGGTCTGGTCTGGACTCATCGAATTTCCACAAGAGTGCTGATGTAAAGTTTATTTAATAAGACTTTGGAAAACTACCGCAATTTTTTCAAAGCAACATGGAGATAACATTATTCTTGTGATTCTTCTCTTTGGCTTTTGGAATGTTGATTTTGCCATTTAGTCATGGGATATTAGCAAAATGCTATCTTTTCGAAATTAAGTGCACTTAAGATCTATTTTTCTTTTAATGTTCTATCGCTCTATACTATATCCTTACAATTGTGTAGCTCTCGGTGGAGATGGAGAACTATCGGATATAAAAAAACAATCGAAACTTTTTCGCCACTATCGACTGTTATCGATAGGGATTTAAAAATGAAATTTCTAAAATAAGCCGACTGTCAAAATCGTTATAACTAAACATGGAGATTCACCGTTTAATGAGTCAGCAACGTAGAATTATGGATTCGTAAACAACAATGAAGTCGATATTTTAATAAAATAAAGTTTTAGAAGAATTTCGTCTCTCTGTATATAACGGGTGATCCAAGTAGAGATACTTTTTTCAATAGCCTTTTTTGACAGATCACGTGTGAGTCGTGTCATGCTGTCATGTTATTTTTGTTTAGTATTGTTTGGCATTTCATAATGGAAAGACTTACGCGTGAACAACGTCTACAAATTGTTCAACTTTATTATGAAAATTCACGTTCTGTGTTTCGTGCACTTCGCTCAACTTATGGTCAACATAATCGGCCTACTGAGCGTACTATTCGCAACACCATCACCCATTTTGAGACCCAGCATTCATTATTGGATAATATTCGACCGAATAGACCACGTCCAGCACGCTGTGAAGAAAATATAGCGGCCGTAGCTGAGAGTGTACACGAAGACCGTAGAGAGTCGATTCGGCGCCGTTCGCAGCAACTCGGACTGACGTATGGAACGACTTGGCGCATTTTACGTCAAGATCTTAAATTGAAAGCGTACAAAATACAGCTTGTGCAACAACTGAAGCCGCTCGACCTTCCCAAGCGACATCGCTTCGCTCTATGGGCTCTTGAAAAGTTCCAAGAAGAACCGACGTTTTCTAGGCAAATTTTGTTTAGCGATGAGGCCCATTTCTGGCTCAATGGGTATGTAAACAAACAAAATTGCCGCATTTGGGACGAAGAGCAACCTGAAGAGATTGAAGAACTGCCACTTCATCCAGAAAAAACAACGGTTTGGTGTGGTTTGTGGGTCGGTGGAATCATCGGTCCATATTTCTTTAAAAATTATGCCGGTGCGAACGTAACCGTCAATGGCGACCGTTATCGTGCCACGATAACCGACTATTTGATGCCTGAAATTGAAGCTCGTGATCTCGGCGACATTTGGTTTCAGCAAGACGGCGCCACTTCCCACACATCGCATCAATCAATGGACTTATTGAGAGAACATTTCGGTGAGCAGCACATAATTTCCCGTTTGGGCCGGTCGATTGGCCTCCAAGATGGTGTGATATCACACCGTTAGACTTTTTCCTGTGGGGATATGTAAAGTCAAAAGCTTATGCCGACAAACCCGCTTCGATTCAGGCCTTGGAGGAAAACATCACGCGTGTCATTCGCCAGTTACCAGTCGAAATGCTCGAACGAGTGATCAAAAATTGGACTCAACGGATGGACCATCTGCGACGTAGCAACGGCCAACATTTGATAGACATAATCTTCAAAAAATAAATAACAAAGAATGTTGCTTCGACATTTTTATGAAGATACTAACTAAGTTTTTGGTAGGAGACGTACTGAAGTAGCTTTTCCATATACGCGACCGGGTTTCTTTAAAACATTGAATCTAATCTCTCTCAATAAGAAAAGCGTATTTAACCCTCGCAAAATAACCATATTTTAACGGTATTGTAAATCAAATGGGCAGAAATTATATTTCTAGGGTTAATGTTGTCCATTGAACTTTTTTTATCGTTAACCTTAAGAGGAAAAAATTAAATCGAAATATATCGAAAACTATCGATAGTCAAAAGCTAACTATCGATGGCACTGACTATATCAGTCACGTCAAATATTTCGTTTCTTTTTCTTGAGCGGAATACCGCAAAAAGTAGTTAATAGTGTAGAGGTGTTTCCTTCTGCGGTCACTGCAGATGAATGGGCATAAAAATGCGCACAAGCCACTCCACTTTTGATACAGACGCGCAACTATCTAGGAAGCTTTATGTGATTTGATGGTAGAACCGACCTTGACGTCAAATGGATATTTTAAATGGGATATCCTGTGAATCCTAAAAGTCTGCTATGCAGGAGCGATGGTTGCCTGATGAAAGGCTCCTCAGCATATTTTGCCCAGTTTGTGCTGGTTGACCTGGAAAAATATCGCTGCTGTAACTTAACCGAGACCGAGACCAACATCGACGAATCGGCCAGAAAGTCACAATCGAAAGCTATAACTTTGATGCAGTGAGGGACTTTGTCTACATCGGCTCCGCTATCACATCTGAAAGGAATTCTCCTTAGAAATAACGCTTGAAGGCAACAAGTTTACCGAAACATCTAAGGACTCTGTATAAGATTCTGTTCTCTTCATTTTATATGAAATTTATAGGAAAACCTTCAATATTTGAAAAACGCTCCCAAAAAGTTGGTCAAAATTAATATACTTAGGCGCATTCAGCATTTGAGATGGTTGGGACATGAAGAGCAACTCTCCAGCCCGAAGAATTTTTGGGACAACGCAGTAGAGGAACACCTCTCCCTAGGTGGCGCCCACAAGTGTAAGGGGACCTCAACCAACTTTTGGTGCGCAACTGGAGGCAGTTAGCCATTTTTCGTTAGTTCAGCCTTCAAAAAATAACTCCTTTTTTTCACATATTCTCTCTTCAAATCAATCCACCAAAACATCATTCAATAAAAAATTTAATTTACACAATTAAATTCGGTGTGAATGAATCAGTGCGAAAGTATTTTTTTTTGCTCACTCCACCTGCTGCTGGTTTATCGTTAAATTAAAAACAAAAATAAATAAATTAGCACGTAGACTATCATTGAGCTTTTATCAAAAATGTATCTCCGCGCGCTGTGGCACAACCACATAGTAACTCAAATGTATGCCAAAAGAGAGTTACCAAATAAAATCAAAGTTTACATCATTTTGGCGCTTAACCAAAAGCACGCGACATCTCGAAGACGTAGACGGCATCAATTGATGAAATTCCGAACATCTTATTCAGAAGATAAGATGCGGATGTGCAGACAAAAAACTGTGGTTTCGGTTTTGTTATCGACTTATGCATCGATTTAGGCAGTCTCGTGGTTGCCATGCTGCACAATTTCCTAAACTGACTCACAAGTCTTCCTCATGTGTGTTTTTTTTGTGTTAGGTATCTGACTAAGTGCGAATCGCACTTTGGTTTGAGAGACTAGGGAATTAAATTCCCGGGTCACGTTCAGTTCACAAGAAAATACCAATCCTTTTGTATTTGAATAATAATTTCCGTTTGGCGGGGGTGGCAACAGAATAGCTATAGAGCTTTTTAACGACCAGCAATAGGAGATTCCCTCAGTGGAGGTGACGTCAAATGGCCAACAGATACTCGTGTGTGCCATCTGTTGCGCTCTAGCAATAGAATCGTTGATGACGTGCAAGTACATAAGAAGCAAGGGTAAGGTGTAAATTAGGAGTGTGAATAGTTTCAAGGGGATTTTTGCTGTTCGCTCATTGTCAATAGTTCAGTGGGCACACATGCTAAGTTGTTGCTTCAACAACGATCAAGGCATTGAGTTACTTCAATTGATTGGCGGTAACTTGGACTTTCGAATGGGAAGGGACTGTTTTTTTTTAATAAATGAGTTGGATTGTTGGAGGGTAGCAAACTGAATAATTACCAAATCATTGCAATAGATTTTGCCGGCATCCACAGGTGATGGTTATGTGCTCAAACGTTTTGTGGTGACTCATTCTTTTATTTTTATTTATTTTCTGATGTATTCTTTTAGACAAGCTATTTTCAGTTTGAGGGGGGGCTTTGATGGAGAGAGCTGTTCATTTCGTTAACATTGTTAGTAATTCACTAACACTAACAGCGCTCGCAGTCGATATTAATAAAATTGTACCTATAGATTAACGAATTCCTGACAGGTACTGGTACTTTTTTTTCTGGTATCAACTATAGATACGATCATCCGAAAATAGATGAAAATAAAAGGAAAAGATATTTATTCAAAAATGTCAAAACCGTCATTTTTATGTCTGCTCAAGACATTGTTCCTCTATCATGAAAGCATTTACTTTTATCAGTCAATTTAAGACAAGACTTTTTAAGTTTTAATCTACATATATGTATCTCAAAAGAAGTTCAATCAGTTTGAATGAGAAAACGATGCTCATTTGTTTTAAATGTTTCAAAACGATGATTTATCCTTAAGTCATGAGTTAGGTGTAAAATGTTATTTAAAAAAAACTGATGTTTTTCAACTTAACTCACCCTCGTGTAGCGATGAACCAACAGTAAAAATTCTTTTGTTTTATTTCTAAAGACATTTCTCACTTCTCTTGTTTTTTTTTACAATTCTCCATTTATATTGTCAATTTTCTACTTTTAAAAAGAAAAGAACATTCATATTTCTACATTTACATTTAATTTGAGAAATGCTCTAGAGTAATAGAATAGTAATAGATTTGTGCAAATCGAACGTCAGAATTGTTATTCTCTAAATTTTTTTATTAATAAGAAATTTTAACTCGTGAGTTAACTCTGATTCCATCGCTTAGTTAGCTCGTGACTTAGAGGTGAGTTAAGGCATTGTTATTAAAAGCGCTGTCATAGTTGAGTTCAGATAAGTTCACATTCGTTTTTTTTTGCAAAGGAATGAAAGAGATGGCAGAAATTACACTTTTTTGAAATAACTACATGTGTTACGTCGGCTACGTAACACAGGTAGTTAATGTAGTTAACGTGACAAAAATGTAGTAGATGTAGAGTTGTCTGTCAAAACGTAGTTAAGTTAAGAAAATAAGTCAAATGAATCAAAATTAAAATATTATGGTCTTATTCTTGTCACTCAGAAATATGTTCAGAATGCTTAAATGGAAGTAAAGAAATGTTTCTATTTATCGCAGCATATAGATTGGTCCCAAAGTATTTTGTTGGCAAACATTTAACTTAAGAACCAAGTGCACTCGATTGAGTTGTTGATCGAGGAACATTCAATGAAAAACTAAGATAGAAGGTAGATATGATGATGAAACTTTGTTGCAAAAAACGTACTAGAGTTTTTGTCCATATTGTTGAGCATCAACTGCGGAATGCGATTTCGCCGTGTTCATTTGTGCACGCCAAAAGCCGTAACAGGCTTAGCCAGTAACGTGCGATGAGCGACATTTTTTGCGTTTTTCTTATTCTTTAAATAAATGTTTTTGATCATATTTTTTTCACAGTGACTTGTGTAATAGATAGAGTAGCGTTTGCGTTCAGGCGTTTTGAATTGTTCAGCCGTTTGTATTTATTTGGAATTCAACGTTTTCTACATGTAACAAATATAGGTAGTAAATGAAACAAATCAGACGCTACAACAATCTTTAAATGCTTTCATTATAGTGAAGATTCGTTCTACGCTTTGGAAACGTTTTGGACTGTAACTAACTTTCTTCCTTTTGAATAGCCATATGAAATTTAATGAAAAAGGAATTTACTTGTGTTTAATCGAGGGAATATGTACATTCTGCAAATAGTTTCTAAACTCAACTTCAGACATATGCTCACCACGGCTGGATGAATGTCATCCAAGAGACAACGTTTTTGAGCACTTTGTCAAGCATTTGTGCGACCGTATAGAGTTAAGACAAGCATCTTTATGTATCATGTAGTTCGTTGTTCTGTTTGATTTAGGTATGACACATTGCGCCATCTTGAAAAAAGCCCATTTAATCGGGGAACTAACAATTTGGCTGGATTAAACCAATGTCATTGCATAATGATGTGGACAGACAAAGACCAAGCCGTTGTGAACACCGAATCTTTAAATTTTTGTCCTGCTTCAACAATCATCTAAACGGCTGCAATATTATACGGCTCAATTTTCCTTTCGAGTAGCAGGAATTTTCAACATGCGAATACATTTATTTGATAGAAAACTAAAAAATTGAAAATCTGAATGTGAGAAGATAGAGATTTATAATAAAATTATTGACTTAAAATTTTTACTTTTTGCACTGAAATGACAGTTAAATATGGATGTTAGGTTACGTTCATCGAAATGCAGCTATTGCCGCCTGCGAAAAGAGAGTTGAAATCCCTTAAACCCGCAACCACATAGGTACTGTTGCCATGTTGTATTCATCAATATTTATGCCATCTGATTGAAAATTTATATATTTTTCACGACAAAAAGAAAATTTTAAGTTGAAAAAGTGGGGTTAAAACCAAAAATTAAAAAAAATTCAAAGCCTTCTACCCTGAAGGAAAGTGGCCCTAAGTGGTCTATAAGGCTGCCGCACAAGACTATAATTTTAGAAACAAATTCCTAAAAATTTGGTAACGGTTTTGAAACGTGTATGTCATTACAATAAAATTGCAAAGACCACTGAATAAAAATTACGAAGACAATTGAACTAAGGTAATATACACTTTATATGTCTCAAAACTTATTTTAATTTCATCACTTCGAAAATACATCCGCTGCATTGCAAACGGGCAGGAAAATATTTTTCATATTTGGAAATGCCTATTTCAGCAAACATTTGTATTTCCTTTCATTTTTGTGATAGCTCCCCACACTATGACACCTGATGTGATGTCTTGCCAAAATAAGCTCCCGTTTTCTTTAATCATGGAAATAAAAGTTGTAACCATCTGCGCCCGTCAAGATTAAACTTTTTTTCCTTTCGAAAAGACATCACTTTTCCATTTACTGCTCCAAGTGGCATTTTGTCTTACGAAAATCATTAGAAGCTCCTTATGCAGTTGCCGTAAGAGTCCTTGAAAGCAGTTTTTTTTTTATCTTTTGTCGCTGTCAACGAAAAGAGTAATTTTGAACATTTTTTAAATATTTTTAACAATTATTTGAAAAGAACTCCTGCAATGCAATAGCCAAGTGGCGTATCTTTTTACATATAACGGGTTATCCAAGTAGAGATACTTTTTTCAAAAGCCTTTTTTGACAGATCACGTGTGAGTCGTGTCATGCTGTCATGTAATTTTTGTTTAGTACTGTTTGGCATTTCATAATAGAAAGACTTACGCGTGAACAACGTTTACAAATTGTTCAACTTTATTATGAAAATTCACGTTCTGTGAGGAATGTGTTTCGTGCACTTCGCTCAACTTATGGTCAACATAATCGGCCTACTGAGCGTACTATTCGCAACACCATCACCCATTTTGAGACCCAGCATTCATTATTGGATAATATTCGACCGAATAAACCACGTCTAGCACGCTGTGAAGAAAATATAGCGGCCGTAGCTGAGAGTGTACACGAAGACCGTAGAGAGTCGATTCGGCGCCGTTCGCAGCAACTCGGACTGACGTATGGAACGACTTGGCGCATTTTACGTCAAGATCTTAAATTAAAAGCGTACAAAATACAGCTTGTGCAACAACTGAAGCCGCTCGACCTTCCCAAGCGACATCGCTTCGCTCTATGGGCTCTTGAAAAGTTCCAAGAAGATCCGACGTTTTCGAGGCAAATTTTGTTTAGCGATGAGGCCCATTTCCGGCTCAATGGGTATGTAAACAAACAAAATTGCCGCATTTGGGACGAAGAGCAACCTGAAGAGATTGAAGAACTGCCACTTCATCCAGAAAAAAACACGGTTTGATGTGGTTTGTGGGCCGGTGGAATCATCGGTCCATATTTCTTTAAAAATTATGCCGGTGCGAACGTAACCGTCAATGGCGACCGTTATCGTGCCACGATAACCGACTATTGGATGCCTGAAATTGAAGCTCGTGATCTCGGCGACATTTGGTTTCAGCAAGACGGCGGCACTTCCCACACATCGCATCAATCAATGGACTTATTGAGAGAACATTTCGGTGAGCACATAATTTCACGTTTTGGGCCGGTCGATTGGCCACCAAGATCGTGTGATATCACACCGTTAGACTTTTTCCTGTGGGGATATGTAAAGTCAAAAGCTTATGCCGACAAACCCGCTTCGTTTCAGGCCTTGGAGGAAAACATCACGCGTGTCATTCGCCAGTTACCAGTCGAAATGCTCGCACGAGTGATCGAAAATTGGGCTCAACGGATGGACCATCTGCGATGTAGCAACGGCCAACATTTGATAGACATAATCTTCAAAAAATAAATGCCAAAGAATGTTCTTTTAAATGATAATAAAAATTCTCCATTAAATTTGAATTTTCTGTGTTTTTTTCATTAAAAAAGTAGGGAATCTCGAAATTACATATCCTTTTTAGTAGTTAATTTTTGATTTTAAAAAAATTCGAATGAGCAATTAAATTGTATGACGTTCTTTTTGGGAAAGGAGGTTGGTACACATTCGATGATTGGCAGTGTACAAACATATCTAAATTCGATTACAGTTGACCCCTGGTAATTCGGCCCCTGTCTAATCCGGCACCCCCTGCAATCCGACATGTCTATTATTATTGAATATTTTTTTGACAAACTTCGCCACCACTATTGTGCTCGACGCGTAATTTTTCGGATTACAAGATACACTTTTGTAAACAATTTCGGACTATAGAGGGTCTTAGAGTGTACTCTATAATCCGAAAAAATTCGATATTTCGACACTGCCATGCAAAACGTTTGTCGGATTACCGGCGGTCCACTGTATTAGATTATTGATTTCCTTTTTTTTTAATCATAATATAATCATATAACTTAAAATTTTACATATTGCTGTCAATAATTTAAGTTTATTACGTGAAATCATAATCGATAGTATATGATAGACGTAACTCGGAAGCTGGAAATCCAGCTTGAAATTAATAAATCTTCACACACAATGACAGTAGACATTTTGAAACTACTTCTTTGTCATGGTTTGTATTTCACAACTTTTATTCATGGTCTCTTCTTGTAGTGTCAACGTGCCAGCGCTTGATTTTGTGTCTTTCATTCAGTACATTGTACCTTGATAGCGAACTTAACAAACCACACACACACTCGCACATTTTTTTTATATGACGTAAGCCAATTAGTCAATATTTGGTCTTTGCAAATCAGTAGGTGAACCTCTTAAGACACGGAACCTCTAACTCTTAGAATTCGTTTGATAGAATTGATAAATCATTTTTTGCGGTCTCTCTTCTTGCTGATGGTATTCTATTTTTAGCTGACGCACTCCCAATGTGCCTATACGAATGCGAAGAACCTAATTTTGGTAACTCAATTTTAACAAGTGATTCATCATCGGCGGCACGGTACCAGACACTCAACTCATTGAAACAGCCTCATTATTGACACCGAATATAATTTGCTGTGCTGTTGGAGCGTGGAAGTATTTCAGGTAACGCTGGCTGCCTGTTGGCCTCATCTGAAAGTTATGTTGTTGGTCAATCATTTCTTTTTGGATGATTTGATCATTTTGGGAATTTCCTTTAATTGATGAAAGTTTCGGTATTCGAATCCGGATTGGAATTGATTTTGAGGCAAAACACCTCAACTAAAAACATGTTTTTTAGTCTAATCAATCACGATATCTTCTATTAAATTTGTGACTTTTATTCGTATTTAAACGGTTATTGAACTAATAGATTTGATAGTTTGTCACTTATATTTGTTTAACTGATGGCGGTATTTGTTGTGCAATGAGTAGGCGGACTTAAGAAGTGTAAGGTGACTTAAACTTAGGTAAGGTTTGGATTATTATTATTGATCAAAATAAATTGACATTGACGTTCGAGGCATGTACTAAGATGGGGCCACGCTTATATTTATACCAAGATAGTGCACCATCAGGCTACTTCTGCCGAAATGATAAAAAACTTTTTATGCTAAGTTACTAACTTACTTTTGGTGGCGCTTACAGACCGCGGTGGACCACGGCTTGAACCAGTAAGCCCTAAAGACAGCTCGGTCCCTCGCTAGCTGCCCCCAGCTACGCACACGAAGTTGGTTAATGTCGTTCTCCAAGTGTGCACGCCACCTAAGGTGGGGTCTTTGTCTGCTGCGTTGTCCCTCAGGGGTAGATTCGAAGACTCGTCGGGCTGGTGCGTTATTGTCCATACGCTCCACGTGCCCCAGCCATCTCAGTGGTTGTATTTTTAGCTTTTTGACCAAATCTGCGTCGCTGTATAGCCCGTATAGTTCGTCGTTGAATCTTTTTCTCCACACTACATCGTCACAAACTGGATCGAATATCACCCAAAGAAGCTAGTGGAATTCCGAAGTAAACAGCGATTGGCAAGAGTGATTTTTCGTTTGATAGTGGAGTCTTTAGCTTCTTCGAAGTTGTATCTGTCCATCGTGACGTTTTGTCCGAGTCGCCGATATTGTGAGTCCTTTCTCGTTGACAGCATATACTTCGTTTTGTCCTCATTAACAGCCAGACCCTTCTTCTCTGCCTCCGTTTCGATGCCGAAACTTGACATGGCTTTGTTTAATTCGTCCCTGTATGCGCTATCATAGACGACATTCAAGTCGAAAAATAGATGGAGTGTATGGATCTGAAATTCCTTGGTTTTTCCAACATCTATCAGAGTGTGTCGATGGTTGACTTTTCTGGCCAAAAACACACTGATTTGGGCCAATTAGGTTGTTGGCGAAAGTTTTTAGGGGTTCACACAATACAACCGACAGGATCTTATAACCGACATTCAGGAGACTTTTCCTTGTGGATGGGGGCACACGATTCTGAGGTTCCATTCGCCAGGCATGCTTTCATTCGACCAAATTTTACAGATGAGTTGGTGCATGCGCCTTACCAAGCCATCTCCCGCTGCTTTGAAAAGCTCGTCCGGAAGGCCATCCGCTCCAGCAGCTTTGTTACACTTCGTGTAGGTCGGGTTTTTGGCTGTCTCCGCCGTTTAAAAGTCTGCAGAAGTGTTTTTTCCAAATCCTCAGCACCGACTGTGAATCCACTACTGTATTCCCATGCTCATCTCTGCGGGCTCCTGTTCGAGTTCTGTCCTTTAAGTAATAACATTAAGCAGTAGTAATAAATTGGGTCTAAAACCCCGCCTTGGGTTCATATATATCTCGGTAGTAAGACTTACACGTTCTAGGACCCTTACTAGAAACATAGACTGGTTTATTAATTTACAACATATATAACCACTAGTTTCGTTTTTTTCAGGTCCTTGGGTTAAGTTAAGGCCGCCATAAAACACTACTCAGCCTAATAGGGCCATCGCGTTCAATGGGAGAACCAAAAATAGAAATTCTCCAAAATCAACCAACCACAAAGCATAACGCACACATGTTACACTATTTCCCCAAAGCATTTTACTCCCGCATTTACTCCAGCTCTTAAAACCTTTTCGCCTTTAAAATCGAAGAGGTTGTGGTCAGCATTATAGGGATCATAAGCCTTTCACTTTACAGCGAAGTACAGTTGATCGTCCTTCTCTACCTTAAGTTTACGCGATAATTGATGTCATCCATGGTCGCTTGGCTTTTGATCAAAGATCTCGGATAAACGAAGTGTGCGGAATAGGTCGGAGAATGGGTACTGACTAATGGGAATTGACTGATTTTTAGATAGGACGACATCGTTTGATTGCGTTTACCTTACGTCCTTAGACGCAGTTCATTTGATGTAAAGTCAAAATACGTACGTACGTCTATTGCGATGCTTCTGATGGCTTCTTGGCAGCTTTATCACTAGTCTTTAGCACTTATAGCTGGCTGCATAGGAGAGTTTAAGAAATATGCTCGGAATGTTCAATAGCAACATGATCAATTGGTAGAGGGTTTGATGAGCTGGTGCCTAACAAATTTGCTTCTAACTATTGATGTTGACCTGATTGCTATCTTTTCTTTACGTCCCACAGCCCATGTCCATTGCCGGGTATGGTGTCGTGGGTTCCGCTGTCCTATTGTGCTACCAAACATGTTTTCCTTTGCTTTTTTGGCTTAAGACAAATCTTATATGGTGGGAGCTCGTTGGAACTTTCTTTGGTAGTATCGCCTTCTGCCTGTGCTGGGTCGTGAGACTTTTCAGGACTTTCTAAAGCTAACAACAAATCCGCGCCCATTAAAGCGACCTATTCATTGCAATTTTACGTATAGATTCAAACCACGCTATTTAGGTTACGTCGGGCAAAAGTCGATTGCAAAAACTGCTGTGATTTTGGTTAAATTTTGTTAACGGAAAAATAAATTACAAAATCGATAAGACCAAGCTACTGCTGCCCCCCGTTTTCACGAAGAATTTCTATATAGTGAGAGCAAAGCACTCCCCCACCACCTTCCTCCTCACTAAAGACATTAACCATTCCCCATCGACTAGACTACCAATTCCACATTCCATGAATCACTGCAAATTTATCTTGATTCGCTAAATTATGCGCATAAATCAAAAGTTCTTTCTTAGCTCGCTGCAAATAAATCCCCAAAAAAATAAACAAATTCATTTTTCAGTTTTTCAGTTTTTCACTACGCCAAGCGAGTACAATCCGCAAAAACAACTTAGTTACATGTGTAAACACTGTTTAAGGATATCATGTAAACATTGTTTAATAACTGATCATTCATTAAATTCCAAATTTCGAATACCGTGGATTATAAATGACGTCTCTCACCTTAATGAACTCAAACGCCAAAAATACAAAAAAAAAAACATAAACAAATCGCTCTCGAGGAAATTACTCCCAGCAATGCAGTTTAATTATTTCCATTTAGCATCATCTCGTTAGCGATTCGATTATTTCGATTCACGCCCCCGTATCCGAACTGCGAGTAGATTTCGAATTTATTATAGTCGCGCACTCATTCAAATTTAAGAATCATCTCAAAAGCCAAAAATACCATGCTCTCGACTGTACGGTGTAATAGGGACCGCTATAATTAGACTTCAACTATTTGCGCTTCGTTAGTAGCTGAAAACGAAGCAGAGCAAACAATGACGGAGTATCTACTCACGATCACGATCACATGAATGAATTGTTTGTTCGAAATTTTGTCAGGTATCCGTCCGCGACTTCAGGCTTTTTTCGTCAATATTTAAGCTTGTTCGTAACCAAACCTGTCGATTGGACTCACAGTCAGTGACGTTGCTTTTTTTTATGTTTACGTTCGGCTGCGTAACAATCATCACACAAACGTTAATCACACGGTACGCTACACGTCTTGTTTGGTGTACACGGAACAGAAACGGATCGTAAACGTGTATTTTCGGAAATGATTTGTTAATTTTGCGCGTTTTCCATGAAATGGCTAAATATTTATAATTAGCCAGAGATGGCTAATGTTCATGCAAAAGGATACATAATATGGATTAGCTGTGTATAAGGTTGAAGTGATATTAGAAATATTATTGGAAATTTGAATGACTTTTAGGAACGGTAGTTTTGGGTGACGAACAGATCTAAGACAGACATGACCATTGTCATTAGTATTGTGTTGTGGTCTGCTCTCGGTGATAAGGAAAATAATTTTTAATTGGCGTGCATTAAACCTTTAAGCTTTACGCCACAGAGTACATTTCCGATTAGTAAATGAACCACTTTAATCGAGTGTTGAAGTTCTAGGATTATGTTTAGTAGATTGAACTTAATCATTTCAGGGCTCTTAAAAGCGATCAAATAACTTTTGCTTTCCCCTGATCATTATAGGGAAGTTTTTCGGGCTTCCATAATTTGTAATACCGAAAGAAAAGTCTACGCATATGGAAATGGAAATTTAAAGCCTGCATTTAGATACACAAAGATATTTCAATACTAAACTTATGGATAAAATATCTTAAAACTTGAAAAATGGAGGATTCATCCATAAACCATTGACTTTAATTTATTAACAAAAAAAATTTACAACACTTTTAGGGCAAACAATTTGCGAAGAGTTTGTGTCACATTTATGGATTCTTTATATCAAAGGTCCTTAAGGGGGCAATATCGGCCCACTGTGAACATTTCGATTTCTCAGAGTGGCTTTAGCGGGGCGGTGAGCTTTCATTTTGGTCGCACGGACCTTTTATTATACGATGACGCAACCCTGAAAATCTGGAAGTTTACAGGAAGCTGTCAACAAGTTTAAACATCGATCGCTCAATGAATGTTTCGAAAAGTTTTCCATGATGATCAATTTAACAACCAAAGATAAATCTACAAAAAATAACATGAAATCGAAATTTTAAGAACTCGAATTACTAATTTAATAATTTTCTTCGGAGTCATTGGTAGATCTTAAATTTTGTTAACAGATAGAGCTTATCTATTTAAGATACGACTACGAAGGACAAATGTGCTTTCTGTTTGACTCTAGCGGGCATCGAACCAGATATAAGAAGATTAGCGCCCGCTTCTTAGGCCCAAGGCAGTCAGTGAGCACACTATACCTATATAGAAACCTATATCAACCTATAAGCCTCTCCAATTAGCGCAGTCTTTGGCTTACTGCCCCCAGTTGTGCACACTAACTTGGTTGAGGTCTTCTTCAAATTGTTCAAATGTTCGCGCCACCTAAGGCGAGACCCTCTCCTCCTGCGTTGTCGACATTCGACAAAATATCCTACGAAGAATTTTTCTCTTAAAACAACCAAAGATATCTTCATCCGGCTTAAAAATGGTCCATGCTTGGGATCCATAGAGCAGGACTGGTATTATAAAGGTGTTATAAAGAGTTTCCTTAGTTGTCTTACTACGAAGTTGCCTCTTCAAACAAATAGCGACCTATCTTGCAAAACACGGACAGAAATACCAAAATCAGACATAGCTCTTTATAGCTCATGACAGTTTTTGGACTTTTGCAAGAGGTGGGTTTTGTTTCTTCTCGACTCCGCCAAATGAAATACGATTGGTATCGGAAATCTTTATAGGCCCTGAACAATTCCGTGGAATAAGGGAACACAGGCTACGGAACCAATTTGGAGAAAACTGTGGAGGATAAAAGGACTGAAACTTTTCACAACATCGAAGGTATGAGGGAGGCTAAGAAACTATTAGCAACAATCTTAAAAGATTCAAGGCATGTATCAGTCTAAGCAAGACTAACCTAAGAATCCCTACCGGTTTTCTTTCTCGTAGATGTAGATTCTACGACGAAAAAACTTCAGATCACATCGTCCAAAGCGTGTGTGGCAGTGTTCACAACAGACTCATAAGTATACTGAAAAATACCAACTATGTATCCTTATACTATATAAGGATATACCAATCATGGACATGGACTCACTTTTCATTCTAAAATAAACTGGGCCAAATATTTTAAATATAACATCTGGTAAAATTACAACGAGAGGAGGCTGCGGAAGAGGGAATAAACCTTTCAAAGGTTTACGTAGATTGCAGTGTACTACATTATAATGTGTATATTCAGCCATATCGTGGAATCCATGGGAACGTTCGTTTCCCTTTAATTATTCGATTCCTCTTCAATTTGTACTGCTATCGTAGAATCCGCCGGAAATGTCTCCTTATCGATATGCTTTGGGGAAAAGTAGTCTTTTATTTTTAGTGAATATTTTCCCAAACTTAAACTCAAAAAAAATTCCCTTATAATGGTGTTTTTTTTTTTAAGTTGGCAGAACTATTTTAACTGACGGCCATTTTGTCAGCTGTCAAGTGATTTATTTTTAGTTTGGTTTGGCATTTCAACATTAATAGACTGACGCCTGAACAACACTTCCAAATTGTGCAAATTTTTTTTTGAAAATTATGGTTCTTTTCGAAATACGTAGCAGCGAATTTTGTTGAGCGATGAAGCTCACTTTCAGTTGAATGGAAACGTCAATAAACAAAACTGTATTTGGAGTGATGATAATCGTCAAGTGTATGTTGTGACACCGTTACGTCAACAAAAACCGACTGTTTGGTGTGATTTATGAGTTGGTGGAATAATTGGCCCGCACTTCTTAAAAAACGATGCTGGCCAGAACGTTACAGCCAATGGCGACTGCTATAGAGCCATGATTACTGACTTATTCGTTCATCAATTGAACAACCATGATGTGCAGGAGGTGGTGTTTCAACAAGATGGCGCAACATGTCACACAGCTCGTGCCACAATTGATTTATTGGAGGAAACGGACCAGTGAATTGGCCTCCATAATCGTGCGAATAAATGCCGCTTGTCAGTTTTCAAATGGTCAATCGTTTCGGGCTTATCGGCGTAATATATAGAAAAATATACAAAAGAATTTGTGATAGAAGGATAAAAGCATCTAATTTCTTTATTATTCAACTTTTTTATAGATTCAACTTTAAGGACAAAAATTAACCTAATTAAGCTTCTTGGTACAACTATTTGAGTTCAAATTAAATTTTTCTATTTATTATTAATAATTTTTTCTACAGATCGCCTTTAAGAACTGAACATTTTATTTGAAGCAAGTTTTTTTTATAAGTTCTTCTTAAGACAGGATAACTATAGACTAATTTAAATGTCTTTTGATTTTATTTACTTTTGGTTCCGTATCGGTGAGGATACTTCTTTTCGCATCATAATCGGCGACTTTCTCGGTGACATTTTGTTAGTTATTTGCAATGCAGTTTCATTGTCAGGCGATGGCGAGGATCCTCCACCGCTGGCACTGCCTGAATTTCTCCGCGACGAAGATGGTCGCACATTCGTGTCCAAGTGACGGAATCTACATCAGATAAATAAATAAAAATTTTCAAATTCATTAAAAGTTCACTCAACTTACCGCAATGAGACATTGCTTTTTAGACCATCATCATTGCCATTATTGAATAAGAAAGCCAGAGGCCAACTTATCCAGGTTTCGTGGCGTTGTGACGATGGAGTTTTTATTATAGGCGTTCCATCAATAATAGGCGAAATCATTTCGAGTGACAATTTAGGACTTCCAGTTTTGTTGATAGCCGGATTGTATAGTTTCGGATCGCTAACCATGCGAACGAAGAATGAACGTTTCTTAGCCAGAGTGTCGTTCTTCTTCTTGTTGATGATCTCGTGCAGTTCGTCGTGCTGTTCCTTCTCGAGGAGTTCGGTGGCAAAGTCAACTATGACATCCCAAGCGTAGTCGATATCGTCTTCGGTTGCATTCTGTGCAACAGCACAGAATCGGATTATGTATTTTTCATTGACGCATGCTGGTACCATGTGAATTTTGCCCGACTCGTTGATAATGCTGAGAAGTTTTTCATTTAGCTTATCTGAACCAACCAAGCGGAAGCACACTAAGCCGAGCTGCAATTTTAAAGGTTTTTTTTTTGGATTTTTAATATAATTCTTTTAAATTTCACAACTTTTTTTTAAGCTATAAAATGCATGCATTTGAATTCTTCGAAATCATTAAAGTCTGTGAATACATTCAAAAGACTTCAAAGAATTGAAAGCATCCAGTGACTGCAATGACTTCAAACAGTATAATTTATTGCATGCAGAAAGTCATCACATGCATTTGATTGATTGACTTTTGAAGTCTTTTGAAGTTATAAAACAATGCGTCGACCCATGAATTCCAACGGAATATTGACGGCCATTTGTTAGGCTAAAGAAACTTTCTACGTCACGACCCATAGAATCCGTCTCGTGCTTGAATTGAGTGAAATTTTGACGTCCACATATAAGACAGAAAGAAGTATTCCGTAGAATCCGTCGACTTCCATTTATTTTCTTAAAATTTTCTATGTCGCGAAAATGGCTTATTTTGCCATCTCTCAAAGTGCTCAATCTTCATATGATTATATCAATTCGAGATATCAATGCGTGAACTTGAATTGTAACACTACTTTGAATGTCAACTCAGTCATGTCCTTCGCTTTTGGGTCTTACTGCAGTCATTGGAAAACGACAACGGCCTTAAGAGTAACCTACCTTAGCAGACACCAAGAAAGACTTCAATGAATTCAATGCAATCATTGACTTCAAAGACTTCAGCGAATTCAAAAAATCACAAACTACAACTAACGACAAACTACGACTTAAACTAATTGTGAATGCATTGTGTGAAGTGACCAGTGGGGCTTTTTTGTTGTCAATCTTGAGTCTCAATTGAATTCAGGGTATTCGATACACTCCCCGTAAACATTTTTGGGTATGACTTTTAGTTATGTCTTCTGGGATTATTGAAATCCCTAACAGCCCTGGTTTGCAGTTCAGAATTGAAGGAGCCCCTTATAGAAGTTTGCAGTCATTGAAGGAGAATTCAATAATGTCACAACGAGTGCTGTGTAGAGGACAGTGTTACCGTCATTAGAGTCATTTTAAGACTTATCCGACTCATCTCTGTAAAAATCAACGAAATTGGACTCCTTTTGAAAATAAAGGACGCTTTTTTCACTATGCAATTTTAAATTATCTGGAATTTATACTGCATTCGTAGAATACTGACAAAAATTCTATGAATTTAACTCTTTTAATTGAATTACTTAATTTAACTCTTTATGAAAACGTCTACCTACTTCACATACCACCTACGTTGCGTAATGCGCTGTGCATTGAATTAGACGGATTAGTGTTTTATTTTGAAATATCTGTGACCAAATAACTTAGCTCATAAATGTCAACAATAGTAAGATTTCAGTGCTTAATTATTAAGATTCAAATGTAACTAAAATGCCAACAGATTTTAACTATTTTTCTTTATTCCGAAAAACTTATCGAAGAATACAAATTAGTAGATATTAAATTCAACACATTTAAAAGTTTTGGTTCGAGGTGGGCAATTTAAAAAACCATTTGGAAGAGTATTTGTTTCCACATTTATACAATTTCATCTTTGTAATTTGTCCCTTGGTAGCGGGTGCGCTGAGAGCATGTTTTCTTAACAAGCTTTGACAAAAATAAACCAACCAACCTACCTAAGATAGAATTTTGACAGTCAAAAGTCTCTGCACTAAATATACTAGATTACCAGTCAGACTGCGTTCCTGACTCGAATTTAATTCAGCCGTGCATAAAATAAGTTCCCAATAACTACAGGATTTTTCAACAGGGACGCTACAAAAGTAGAGCGGCAGGGACAGCAAACGACGCCATATTTCTTGCCGCTCTTTTGACATTTCTATTCAGTAAGGTTTGCCATTTAATGATGGAAAGATATACGAGCCAACAACGAGTCGAAATTATTAAAATTACTACCGAAATTCTGGGCATCTCTGTGACGTCATTGTGGCGAATTTTGCGAAAAGATCTTGGCCTACATCCTTGCAAGATTAAATTGACGCAAGAACTGAAGCCGCTTGACCACCAGAAGCGTCGTATGTTCGTGAATTGGGCTGAGCAACAACTGGAAAATGATTCGGATCTTTATCGAAAAATCATCTTCAGCGATGAGGCTCATTTCTGGCTGAATGGCTTCGTTAATAAACAAAATATGCGGTATTGGCAGCAATCCACACGTACTCCACGAGTCATCATTGCATCCCGAAAAAATTACGGTTTGGTATGGTTTATGGGCCGGAAGAATGGGAATCGCTACCGTTCAATGATAACCAAATATTTTTGGTCCCAATTGGATGATATGGACTTGGAGGACATGTGGTTCCAACAGGACAGCGCCACAAGCCACACAGCGAATGTCACAATTAATTTATCGGAAACCAAGTTTGGAGAACGTGTTATCTCACGAAATGGTCCAGTCGCTTGGCCGCCTCGGTCTTGCGATTTGACGCCGTTAGACTTTTTCCTGTGGGGCTACGTCAAGTCTATGGTCTATGCCAACAAGCCAGCGACGATTGATGAACTTCGTACGAATATCGAACGTGAAATTGCAGCAGTATCGGCCGATTTATGCTTGAAAACCGTCGAAAATTGGGTTCAGCGTCTGGACTTCTGCAAGCGTGCCCATGGTGGCCATGCAAAATAAATCGAGTTCCATACATAATGGCATCGAACGTACTTTCACAGGAATAAAGAACTTAATTGATATCCAAAACCGTTTTTGTTTCAATTAAAAAAAACTTTTGTAGCGCTCTTATTGAAAAACCCGATATATAGTTTGTATATTTTTGTTATTTAGTTTTAACTTAGATGAACTGATTTATGTTAAGTTTGTACTAAAACATAATTTTTTGTGGGCGTTTTACGTACTTTCTGGAACGGCTCAAAAGTGGTGAAAAAAAAATGCAGAAATATCCTTTGGAGTATCCTAGAAGCAGAAAGTACGTAAGACGACTAAAAAACAAACAATTTTCTTCAAAGTATACCAAGAAAACCGTGAAACATGGGCCTCATTTTCTTGGTATGGTGTTGGTTCAATATACTGGGTAAAACAAAATATGGACCAACACGGCAACGTTATGCTGCCCTTTGGCGAGGATCATTTGCCCTTAAGAAGGATATGATCCAACGCATACCTCAAATAATGCCAAACAATTCTTCCAGGACCATAACGTGACAGTGTAACCTTGGCCAGCTCAATCACCACGCCTAAGTCCGATTAAGAATTTATGGAAGGAACTCAAAACGGCTGTAGGTAAGCACCAAGTCAAAAATACAACAAAATTGTGGTAAATTGTGCAGAAGGAATGGTCATCCATACCTGTCCAGCGATGCCAAGCTCTCATTACTTCAATGCGGAAACGCTGTGAAGCTGTAATAAGAAATAATGGACATTCACCTACGTATTACTTCTCTCAGCTTAAATGACGTAAACATTTTAATGTTCTTGCCATGTTTTGCGAGTTTTTGAAACAAAGAAAGAAAGTGGCTCTATTTCAATTGCCAACCGATTTTACGCCTAGTACTTAATATTTTGTTAATTTTTTTCTTTACATTGTTTTTGCTTTAAATAATTTACATTCTGTTTAAGCACCAATGAAATATACTATGCTTCTAAAATTGTATTTCACATAGTTTCTACTAAACCTTTAAAAGTCCATTCTCCCGCTCGTGACTGTTCTCAAATGAACTAAAAATTCACAGCTCCATGATCACTGCAGTCCTGGAAGTGCTAGCAAGCATGGCATTGATGATGGCATTACCAACATTACCATATTATTAACATTTTAACAGCCAGTTCCTGTAAGAATTGTTCGCCACTGTCTCGATGTACTCAAGGTGCTCAGCATGGGACGAATCTCTGCTGGGTGACGCGACACATAGACATAGGCAAGAAAATGAACAGACACTTTAATCGAATAAACCACCTTAGGAAACGAGGAGAATAATTGAATTGAATGAAGGCTAATAACAGGATTAATATATCAAAGACGCTATGAAGTATTTTTCTCTTTCACTGCCTGAGTATCTGAATTTCTGTCACTAGTGGAACAGAACTCTGTAAAATTTTCCGATGCCTCCTATTCCAATCTGTACAGATTTCTGCGGACGTCAGCCTGGCTGAACAACATTGGGTGACCATCGAATGAAAGACGTCACAGTGGAGTATCACATCGGCTATCACAATGGGTGCATAAGTACAGCCTTCTAACCTAACCTAACTTAAGTATGTGTCACTTATCCACCCTACACCTGCGCCAAAAAAAAAAAAAAAAAAACTAACGTAAAAACATCAAAATTAGTCACCGAATTCCTTAGACCCCAAATCACTTTTAAATTAGCCCAAAGTTCATCAATTAATTGCCTGAGAAGTATTCTTGGAAACTCCTCCGCTATAATCCGCTTTTAAACAGCAAAAAAAAAAAAAAAAAAACGAAACGTAGGGAATATACATTTTCTGTCCAAAAAAAATTATTCGTAATTAACCCACTTGATGGAAACGTAAATGACCAAATCCTCTTATTGTGTTCAAATGGTCCATTTGTTTTTGGAATTTCCAAGAAACTATTTCTCAAGCGAAAAGCCCCCTTTTGTGCCGACATATCTCATTAGTAGGCACTCTGGTTTGCTGCAATTACTATTTCAAACAATCCATTCCACTTAACCAGAAGCTAAATCATTCATAAATAATGATAATAGTGATTCCCTTGAACGGCACTTGTCATAGACACAACCTCTGTTCGTTGCTCACCACCCACTTGTTTGTTACGCGTACAAGAGCTTTGACACTAAATACTCTTCTGACTTGAATCACGTTCGCTCTCTAATTATTTTATTAATCAAATCGAAGTGAACACTCACTCCCCACACGCGCCCCAACATTTAATCCAATCCAAAAAAAAAAAAACATATGCGTATTGTATATAGTACGTACCTTGACTTCGTTACAGATCTCGAATCGGTTGTCTTTGAGTACGTGCTGTTCGAAGCGCTTTGCCAGCTCAATATGATGTCGGATGTACTTTTGCAGCCCGGAAATACCATACGTTCGCAAAACAAACCTGCCACACAGCGCGCGCGCGCAATAGCCAATTGAAATGTCATTATGAAAAGAAATCAAAAACCAAATAGTTTAAACAAACAAAACCATTCAAAATCAAAGACGAACATCGTCAAGTCGGCTCGCTCATACGTACCACAGTTTGAGTGATCGAAAGCGTCGACTTAGTGGAACTCCCCAGTGACGATAATCGATGGCAGCATCCGAGTAGCCATGCTTCAGGTACAGGGGATCCACCACCAGAGCAGATGTCAGGCGAATACGATCGCGCACCCACAACGTGGAACAGTCAAAGTTTGTCAGCAGCCATTTGTTGGGGTTCGTATTGAATGAGTCAGCATACTCGATGCCCTACAAACACGAACAGCAATATTAGTGCGATTGTATTGGTTAAGTTATTTTTAGCCGCAAACACGCGAGAAGCTGCTCACTGTCAATTTCACCGGCGGCGGCGGACTGCACTGAATGTGCTAATTAAACAGAACTGTTTTGATAGCGCTTCTGACTGAGAGCTCGACGTTGTAAATAAATAAAACTCACCTTAAGGAGCGGCTTAAGCTCGGGGCAGATGAACGCGTTGCCAGCATATGCGGCGTCGACATGTAGCCACACGGAGGGAAATCTTTGAATATCTCGGCCAATCTCGTCGAGGGCATCGAATGAACATGAACCCGTTGTACCGAGAGTAGTTGACACAAAGAATGGTACTAAACCTTGGAGTTCGTCCTCTTCCATTGCCTGCAAAAATAAAAAATTAACCAAAACCAAAACAAAAACAAAGTCAAGAGTTAATTTAACATTTATTTCAAGTGTCAAATAATTGTCAATTGTGGAGTACTTTTTGGGTGACATATAGGAGCCGGATATTGAAAGTGTGAATTTGGCTTGATATAGATACAATGGGTCCGGGAAAAAAAGGTCACTCATAGCACTTGTCATAATTTAATAGTTTGGTGTGCGCACTTTCACCACTGATGCTAACATTCCATTTCTTTGAAATTGTTGTTTTGATCGGTCGTTTTGATTTATACAGACAAATGATCTCTGTCACTTATTTGGATTACCTTGACGCGGTTTTAGTGTTCAACTGTTTTTCGTTTTGATTTCAGTGTCAGTAGGTGATAGGAAATGACGTTAAGAGTGAACCCAAGTGAGGGTTTTGAAAGTCAGGCTTATAATTATGAACCCATATTTTTTTTTTAAAAATTAGGGAGTGTAGATGATGAAATATCAAGATCTTACAATGAATGTTTTGTTTTTACAGATTAAATCCGAACTGTTGTAAAGGGTGATCCATTTCGAGGTTCCCTACTTTTTTAAAGAAAAAAAACACAGAAAATTCAAATTTAATGGAGAATGTTTATTATCATTTGAAAGAACATTCTTTGGCATTTATTTTTTGAAGATTATGTCTATCAAATGTTGGCCGTTGCTACGTCGCAGATGGTCCATCCGTTGAGTCCAATTTTCGATCACTCTTTCGAGCATTTCGACTGGTAACTGGCGAATGACACGCGTGATGTTTTCCTCCAAGGCCTGAATCGAAGCGGGTTTGTCGGCATAAGCTTTTGACTTTACATATCCCCACAGGAAAAGGTCTAACGGTGTGATATCACACGATCTTGGTGGCCAATCGACCGGCCCAAAACGTGAAATTATGTGCTCACCGAAATGTTCTCTCAATAAGTCCATTGATTGATGCGATGTGTGGGAAGTGGCGCCGTCTTGCTGAAACCAAATGTCGCCGAGATCACGAGCTTCAATTTCAGGCATCAAATAGTCGGTTATCGTGGCACGATAACGGTCGCCATTGACGGTTACGTTCGCACCGGCATAATTTTTAAAGAAATATGGACCGATGATTCCACCGGCCCACAAACCACATCAAACCGTGGTTTTTTCTGGATGAAGTGGCAGTTTTTCAATCTCTTCAGGTTGCTCTTCGTCCCAAATGCGGCAATTTTGTTTGTTTACATACACGTTGAGCCAGAAATGGGCCTCATCGCTAAACAAAATTTGCCTCGAAAACGTCGGATCTTCTTGGAACTTTTCAAGAGCCCATAGAGCGAAGCGATGTCGCTTGGGAAGGTCGAGCGGCTTCAGTTGTTGCACAAGCTGTATTTTGTACGCTTTTAATTTAAGATCTTAACATAAAATGCGCCAAGTCGTTCCATACGTCAGTCCGAGTTGCTGCGAACGGCGCCGAATCGACTCTCTACGGTCTTCGTGTACACTCTCAGCTACGGCCGCTATATTTTCTTCACAGCGTGCTGGACGTGGTCTATTCGGTCGAATATTATCCAATAATGAATGCTGGGTCTCAAAATGGGTGATGGTGTTGCGAATAGTACGCTCAGTAGGCCGATTATGTTGACCATAAGTTGAGCGAAGTGCACGAAACACATTCCTCACCGAACGTAAATTTTCATAATAAAGTTGAACAATTTGTAAACGTTGTTCACGCGTAAGTCTTTTCATTATGAAATGCCAAACAATACTAAACAAAAATAACATGACAGCATGACACGACTCACACGTGATCTGTCAAAAAAGGCTATTGAAAAAAGTATCTCTACTTGGATCACCCGTTATTTGGTTGGAAAATGCACCAAAAAAGTGAGTGAACGTTGTAGATGAATTTCATTACTGTCTATGGCAGTGTTTTTTAAAGTGCTAGTCGCGACCCAGCAGGATGTCGTACACGTCAAAATGAAAGCATAAACTTAAGTTTCATAGGATTAGCATTGTTGAGACACTACAGACTTCATCTAGTCCCTATCAAATCTTAAAGTAAGCCAGAACTATTACTAACTCGGTATTGGGTCCCAGGCTGACGAGCTAGCATGTAAAGGCCCCCTTCATTGGCCCAGAACCCTTCTGTGGACTACCAGTAACTTCAATATCAATACATTGGAACACCAAATGCGCATAGCCCAATGGAACTCTATCATGCCATGCTAAAAAAATCATTAGCCTTGCCAACAAAAAACGCGCTCTTCAGATCCTCTCTATGAGCAAGCGTGATGCTAAGATCGTAACTGACTTCCTAACAGGTAACTGCGTCCTAAACCATCAACTCATGAAAATGGGAAAAAGTTCTACAGATCTGTGTAGACTCTGCCTCGAACAGACAGAAACGGCAGAACACGTCCTATGCGACTGCCCTGCAATCATCCAGAAAAAGAGGCTTAAATGCTTCAACAATGGACTAACCGAACCTCAGGATATTGCCAAATCATCGGCCTCAAAATCGTAAGGTTATTGAACATTCATAGGGAGCACAAAATTTCTTTTTCTTGGCCGCAGAGCTAATCAGCCCACATCTTTAATAAAAAAAACTGAATAACGAGTAAGTTAAAAAACAGACTTATCAACTTAGTGGTAAAAGGTGCATGTGCAGAGGTGGAAGCATCTAGATGTATTCTACAGGGTCCTGTTACTCCTGCTGTGGGTTCTCGTTGTAAACGATATCCTAAATAAATAAAGATTTAGTGAGGTCAAAACAGTAGCATATGCAGATTACGTAGCGCTGACAGTGATGTTGTTTTTCAATTTAAAAAACGAGACCATTTGAATATTTTGGGGAGCCATTTCAGTGAAAGAGGAACAGAAAAATTGTCCCATGAATGTATTAACCCATGAAGCTGTGGGTTTCGGATCTTTTTTTATCGTTGGTGTTGTTCCTGTCTGCGCAGATTCCCTCGGTTTTCTTATTAAAAATTAATTAACTAAAGCTTTTCGAAGAAATAAAAATCGTTAGGCAACTTACTTATCCATTTTTGCCAGACACAAACAAATTGTTCTTAGGAAAACTGCATAACCTATGTCCATTCGAAATTTAAATGGCAGAATGGTTAGTTTGCACGAGATAAGAGAGACTTCGTTTTCTCTCCCGTTTTTAAAGACTTTAGAGTGATGTTGGAACACAGCATTTTTGGTCGCACTTACCTATAGCCACCCTAAATTCTAGCTGTCGAAACTATTTGCGGATGTTCCAGAATAGATAGCAGGGGAATAATAGTTTCCATTTTATTTACAATCAAATTACTTCAGTGAATAAAGATAGAAGAATATCATCGTGTTTGAGCAAGCAACAAGTGAAATTCACATTACCGAACACACTACGTGTCTCACAATTTTGCATGGTTGGCAGTGCTGTCCCTTCCGTTCAGTAGACTATTGTGGCCATTTAAACCAACCACAAACAGTGTTTGACATTCACAATGGATTAGGGAAATGCACTTTATACTCGATATAGAGATGTACAAATTATGTATGGATAGACGAGTGCGCAGTAATGAAAAGGCTGATAAACTGGCAGGGAATGTTCAGCCCCTTAGATCCCACCCTGCAATATTAAACTGGAGTTTGGGAACAAAATATTTGTAGAAGCGAAATAGTGCGGAAAATTCGGCCACTTCATAACGAACAAGATCGTAACCAAGAGACTATTACAATTCAAATAAGCATAGTTGTGTTCTTTTGTGCATGTGATCGCCGGACACAATAAGCAGAGAAAATGATAAAGCTCAGCTTAAAAACTCTGCACATAGGTTTCACAGTGTTGGTTCAAAACCCCTAAAGCATCAATATGGATTGCCTTGACTTAAGTGGTTGATGAGCGCAATACGCTGATGTCCCGCCAGCCTATTAAACCCTAAAAGAAGGCTAGGATCAACTTGGTGACCGGCAACCTCATCTTTCAATTCATCAATATTTTTCTTATTTTTTTGGTCTCTAGAGAGTGATTATGTGTTCCAATTTTCAGACTCCGTCCCTCACGTCACATCTCTAACAACTATTGACGCTTAAAGAAGAAAATCTGTACCCAAACTCTCATGCATTCCTAAAGTATTGTCTACTCTTTCACTCCAAATAGAGCGTGTCTTGGGAACTCTGTGCATTCTCGCGGATGGTAATGCAGTGCATGTAAGTGCAATCTACCACATCTAAAGTGACACAAATTGCCATCCTCTGATCCTTCTGAAATACCCTAGGTTTTCAACACACAAACATTGCATTGTCCCATTGGGTACCAACGTATTTCGAACATAGCTTACACAAACTTATAGATGATGAACCTATAAATGTCAAAAATATACAAAAATGATTGTGACGCTCACTTAAACGTTAATCATCAACAAACAGCTACTTAATGTATGTTTTGAGTTCTTCTATTTTTCCATCAGTTCGTATAATCTCTCACATCAGATTTGGAGGTATGGCATCTTATTAACGTCAACAGTGACGTCCCAATTATCTCACCTCGTTTCCAGGAAAATAAAAATATGAATCAGAAAGTGATCATCTATACTTGTTTTTTTTTTGTTATTCAAAACAATTTGTTTATTATTTTTGAGTTGGATTTGTTTATTTTGAAAAAAAAGAGTAAATTTGATGCAAAACCTTCATCTTCTTATTGTGTGTTTACTACAAATGAAAATGTTATTCAGAAATTATATATAACGCGCTATTTCTAGAAGATTCCGTCGTGGATAAAAATATCTTAATTACAAAATTAATGCAGGTAGCTTCAAGGCCAGGGAGAGAAGAGGGACATTTTACTACTTGAGTAGTTTGATTGCTCCAAGGACTTTATGGTTAATATGTCGAGTTGGGGTGGTTGCTTTGCCCTATTTAAATGAACTTCAAATGAAAATCTAAAAAGAATGTTTTAAAATTCCAGTTTAAATGTCAATTTCTTCAATTTTGGGTTGTTACTTAACTCTTTTAATGGTTACTTAATCCCTAACAGGATAAAGATTATCAAAACAAAATTAAACGCGTTTTGTGACTCTAGCTCTAAGAAGGCTAAAAATTCGGAGAAAAATCGATAAATGTATAAACCAGCCAGTAGTGACTGTAATGCTGATATTAATCATGTCAAATTTTTGGTAAAAAAAAACATTAAGAATTCGGCCTTATCATCCTGACATTAATTTGCACTAAAAGCTCAGCTATTTACCACGGTAAGTTTTGTTTTTTGCTAATAACACTGCCCTCGGCTTGTTATACACGATTCCTGTTCTTCGTCCCTTATCTTCGGACGTTAAGCTGAAACGTTAAAGTAAATTCTTTATGCGCTGCATGTATACATGAATGGTCGCTGAAACCGAAAGACCGTTGTGCGTCGATGACAATCTTCGTTGAAATTATCCCATATTCGATGTCGCCAAGAACTCATCGAATTTTTTAAGGTTCCTCAACCCTCGACCCGAGTACTCGGCATTTTCAAATCGAATTTTAACATGTGCATTGGTCTATTACAAGCTGGAAAGATGTGTTTTCTTAGGGCATATAATGCTCAAGTTTTTTTTAAGTGGATTTGAATAAAAAAATATTCTTTCTTTCTGATCTCATAAAAAAAAATGCAATTCCCTTCTCTACTGAGTGTCCACGTACACGATAACTTAAAATTTTACAGTAGAGGGATCAAGGGTTATAAAAAACATATTTCATTCCTTCTGATCTTGCTAAAGCAGAACTCAAGTTAGGGCGCTTATTCGTCCCAAACTTGAGTTTGGTAAACGCTTATAAAGGGTGTTTTTTTAGAGGTTGGTTTTTTTCGAATAGAAATAAAACTGACATTTTGTGGTCAAATCTGACAACTCTTATGTCAGTTATGTTCAGTTTGGTTTGCCATTTCATCATGAACATGTTGACAAATCAACAACGCTTGCAAATCGTGCAAATTTATTTCGAAAAAAATGGTTTAGTTCGCGAAGTTTACCGCAAGCTCATTTTGGGTTGAATGGCTACGCCATTACATCACCAAGATCGAGTGATTTGACACCATTGGATTATTTTCTTTGGGAATATGTGAAGTCGTTCGCCTACGCCAACAAACCAGAAACGTTAGGGTACTTAGAAGCCAACATTCGTGGCGTTATTGCCGACATACAGCCCCAAATGCTTGAAAAAGTGGTTGAATTGGAATTAGACCTCTAGACTTGTCTTTATTCGAACAAGCCGCGGCGGCCACATGCCCGAAATCATATTTAAACATTAATGTGTTTTATTTCAATTCGAAGTTCTATACTTCTAAAGAATGTAAACCGTCTAACTCCATTGTTATTAAATTCGAGATTATTACATCATTAGAAAGGTCAAATGAAGACGCATCGTCTGATATAAACATCAAAATTCCATTCGAAGTTAAAGTGGTTCAAATGTTCGCATGATGAGTCAGACAGTTGGGTACTTAACTTTCAAACTAAACTAGGGTAAGCATACACAAAAATTTAATGTAAAAAGGTTATGTTAGGTGTGGTAAAAACGAAATCAGCCACACAAAACTAGGCACCCAAACGGGCCCATCGCGATCCCTGGAGGAACCAACTAAATTTACAACTCAAAAGGCACAGAAACCTACACAATTTCCCTGGTAAAGCAAATAATTTCCCTGCAAAACCCTATTTCCTCTAAGTTTTCAACAAAGTATTTTCCCAAAAAAATTTCTTCAACTACGCTCTATTGCCTCACATTCACACAGTATATGTGTTATGTCCTCAGCAGCATGCAGATCTTCGCAGTATCTGCAGATATCTGTATCCGATAATCCGAGTCTTTTTGAATGTTTCCACAGGAGACAGTGCCCTGTCAGGATTCCTGTTAATGTTCTAAGCTTAACCCTGCTCATTTTTGATAACTCTATTAATCTTTTACTATCGAAGAGTGACCATAGAGCCTTAGATACCCTGTATCCCTAAATACTTTTAGTAAAAAGTTTAAAGAATCTTTTTTTTATTTTATTATTTAAAAAAAAGAGTATATGACAATACAAAATCATATTTTAAATTTTATTACAAAAAAGGGAAAAATTGTTTTGGTGTCCTGGAAAATTGTCGTTTGAGGAGTTAGCGGCTTACACTCTAAGACGACGATATTTAATGCTAATTGACAGGTAATTTCCTGATAGAATAGTTCAAATAAAGTGGATTCTTTTTATATTTTAATGAACTTTGATGCAATATGGCAACTCCAATCATTGGCAAGTCCGCTGTTAGGAGATTCATTGATCGATGACAGCAGCTGTCAACTTTTGAGCTGTCAATAAAAAGCACACCGGATAGTTCCCGCCTTTGGTTGAAGTCAGATTCCTTTGTTCCCGCTTGACTTCCTTATTACTCAGTTCAAACTCTTAATCCCCTGAATTATAATTTTCCCTGAAGTTAAATAAACCTTGATATTTTGTATTGTTTTGACTCGTGCCTTTTTTTCGTTTCTACACATTGCTGAATCATAACAAACTTGAATTGTTTATTTCCTTTTGGAATCGTTGCCGCAGTATTAGAATTTACTTTAACAAATGTCAGCTTAGCTGTTTGCTGCAGTGACATACTTACAACGGACTTACATGGTGATTCGGTTTTCCGTAATGATTAAATCGATTTGTAAAATTTGTATTAGAATTTCATTCCGACACGTATTCCCCACATATGGATAACCCACATAAGGTGATCACAGAGTAACGGTGACACCATTCGCAGGAGCAGTGATCATCTTCTTAGCATTTCCCTTATACTGCCCGCCGGGAAGTACGCATTAAGATTAATATTTAAAAACTGACAATAGTTTTTTTTTATATTCATACGTACAAACCACACACATTTAAAAAAAACAGAAGAACGAAACATACCTGCCTAACAATGTCCCCCCTCAGACAGGAGTTCGAATCAGGTTCCAAAATCCTCAGCTTCACAAAACATATCATGGCAGCTTTCTCGACACAGCTATGCGCTTCCTTTGAACAATACGCCATCAGTTTGGCCAACAACAGACCTTCCTCAACGAAAGGATGTTGAGACTTGAGGCGTTTCAAAGCTTGAGCACGCGCCGCCAACATCGTGACCAAAATGCACTCAGAAGCGGATGTCTGAAAAATAATTATAAAACAAAGATACACAAACGAATTCTATTGCAAATATATTTGTTGTTTTGTTTAATTCAAGTACAATTAACATTTACACAAAACAAAATCTATTTTCGAATAGCCAATGAAGTAGCGGTCTTTTGAGCTATTTACGTATGTACCTGAATCACACCACCTCCTTTACTGCCCTCCTTCAGTGCTAAGAAGTGATCGGGTAAACCAATTGCTTTGCCTGAAATTTTAAAAGTCATTAAACATCAAAGTCGAGTAATGTTATTTTGAAAACAACAACAGCACATACTCGCAAGTACTTACCAAGCCAATCGAGAACTATTGTCTCTAATTCTGTACACGCGGGGCTGGCTGCCCAGGAAAAACCTATACAGCCAATGCCATCACTCAGCATATCGCCCAATATCGACGGAAATGAATTGCCTGCCGGGAAGTACGCATGGAAACGTGGATGTTGCCAATGAGTCACGCCAGGCATGATTTTCTCTTCGACATCGGACATTATCATATCCCATGCTTCTGGCTCTTGGGGAGCTTCACCGGGCAATAATTGTCGCAGGTATCCAGGCTCAATGCTGGGCGTAACGCGTCGATCGTTTAGAGTTTCCAAATATTTACATATGTACTCCACCATTTCTGCCCCACGTTTTCTAAATTCATTGCTATCCATGCTGCAGAAAAAAAATTAATATAAATTGGAACATAATTTAAACCGTCACTGCCAGAGCAGTGTAGACATTATTTTTGATTTTTTAACTCTCTCGTAGACATTAGTATACTAAAGAGAGAGCTATTGCGATCGTGCGGAAATTTCGAACTCAAACTGAGTATGAGGGATGATATTACGACTATAGAGAAGTCCAAAAAAGTGAGTCCGCCAATGCCGTCCGTCGGTCTGTCTGTCTGTCCGGGCGCCGTATGGCGAAACGGTTCGACGGATTTGCTTCAAAGTTCGTATATAAGATTTTTGGGGTCACATCTCGGGGCATCTTTTTATTTTTTGCTTTATCTTTTGAAATATCGGTACCTGTCATACAATTTTTTTTGTGAAAATCACTTAACACTATTTTTCCCGAAAGTGGTTCTAAGGATTTCAGTCTTTTTTTATAAGGATATTTGCGATGGGTTCAAAAATTCTGCATACTCAGTTTTTGGAAATATAAATTTTTAAAACCGGCAATATCTCAAAAACTAACAAAGGGAATTTCCAAAAATTTTACTGATTTTTTTTATACTATAAAGTCGAACAAATTTGCTTACTTCGATTTTTGAAATAATTTTTTTTTAAATTTTTTTTTCATACAACGATTTTCTTAAATTTATGATAATTTTTTGTATTTCAAACAATTATGTTAAAACGGTCTAATGTGCGAAATTTCATCAAAATCGTAGGTGCCGTTTTTGAGATAATCTAGAAGATATAGAACAGAACGGATCGAAATTTAAGTGCAGTCGTGCACTTAATTAAAACCTCTCAACTGACTTAATCTATGATTACAGTATTGAAATCAATAATAAAGGGTGATCCATTTCGAGGTTCCCTACTTTTTTAAAGAAAAAAACACAGAAAATTCAAATTTAATGGAGAATGTTTATTATCATTTGAAAGAACATTCTTTGGCATTTATTTTTTGAAGATTATGTCTATCAAATGTTGGCCGTTGCTACGTCGCAGATGGTCCATCCGTTGAGTCCAATTTTCGATCACTCGTGCGAGCATTTCGACTGGTAACTGGCGAATGACACGCGTGATGTTTTCCTCCAAGGCCTGAATCGAAGCGGGTTTGTCGGCATAAGCTTTTGACTTTACATATCCCCACAGGAAAAAGTCTAACGGTGTGATATCACACGATCTTGGTGGCCAATCGACCGGCCCAAAACGTGAAATTATGTGCTCACCGAAATGTTCTCTCAATAAGTCAATTGATTGATGCGATGTGTGGGAAGTGGCGCCGTCTTGCTGAAACCAAATGTCGCCGAGATCACGAGCTTCAATTTCAGGCATCAAATAGTCGGTTATCATGGCACGATAACGGTCGCCATTGACGGTTACGTTCGCACCGGCATAATTTTTAAAGAAATATGGACCGATGAGTCCACCGGCCCACAAACCACACCAAACCGTTGTTTTTGCTGGATGAAGTGGCAGTTCTTCAATCTCTTCAGGTTGCTCTTCGTCCCAAATGCGGCAATTTTGTTTGTTTACATACCCATTGAGCCAGAAATGGGCCTCATCGCTAAACAAAATTTGCCTCGAAAACGTCGGATCTTCTTGGAACTTTTCAAGAGCCCATAGAGCGAAGCGATGTCGCTTGGGAAGGTCGAGCGGCTTCAGTTGTTGCACAAGCTGTATTTTGTACGCTTTCAATTTAAGATCTTGACGTAAAATGCGCCGATTATGTTGACCATAAGTTGAGCGAAGTGCACGAAACACATTCCTCACAGAACGTGAATTTTCACGCGTAAGTCTTTCCATTATGAAATGCCAAACAATACTAAATAAAAATAACATGACAGCATGACACGATTCACACGTGATCTGTCAAAAAAGGCTATTGAAAAAAGTATCTCTACTTGGATCACCCGTTATATAGTGACATTAGTTTTTACATAAAAACTTTGTTAGCACCCTTTGTAGTAATACAGCACACATTAAGGAAATGATTAGGGGAGAAGATAAGAGACCGATGCACATTGATTTCAAATTTTTGGAAATTGTAGTGGTTAAGAAAAATAGATTGAATAGACGAACCCTTATATTTCACAGTACGTCGGAATACTGTCTTTAGGGTGAACTGTTGACTATTCCTGGCAACTGGCAACTGACTCGAGCTCCCCAAGAGCCCGAGCATCTTTGATGGAAGTTACGGTGGCTAAGATGGGGTCAAGCGATTTCGCGATGTCTCGATCGCCAATAATTCCTTTTGCACGTTTCGGAATCCTGTCAAGTAGCGCCAAATATGTTTTTGGTTCACCCAAACCAGATCAACTGTACTGAAGTTTGAGGCGAATTAACGGCTTTTAAATTCTAGCCATATCAAAAGGGGTGACCTATTTCTTAAATCACTTGAGGAAGCCTAGATACTTCACAGCGTTCTTGGCGACGTCGAATATGTGGTGATTCCAACGAAGGTTAGTTAATTGACGCACATACCGAGGATGGAGAGCCTTTCGGTTTCAGCGATGCAAGTGCCATTTATGGTTAAAGGCAGAGTATTGAGGTTTCGTACTTAAGTATGCTGTCAAGGTTAGAATTTATTTGCCGTTCCGGCTCCACGCCCTAAGATGAGCCTGGAAACGAATATGAGAAGTTAGAGGTACTGTCATCGGCGAAGGAATGAATAGGATTAGAAGTAGCAGACAGTAGATCATTTATAAAAATGAGAAAGAGAGTCGGAGACAAAACGGAGCTTTGAGGGACACCAGCAGTTATTTGGTGAGGTGCAGACTTGAAGCGTTCAAAAACACCTTAAATTGGATGCTCCGCAAGGTATTTTCTTATCCATTGAAGAAGGGTATCTTCGATTCGAAATTCTTGACAAAAGAGCTTGATGCCAAACTCTGTCAAATGCCTTTGAAATATCAAGCGCAAAGACCTTTCTTTCACCACCATGGTGAAAAGATTGGTTCCACTTTTCGGTTAGACATTTTATCCATCAGTAGACTTGTTGCTGCGAAGTCCGTACTGCTGGTCATTAAGAAGTCAAGATATTCATAAGCCGACTATTAGTCGGAGGAGGGTGAGGAACATTCGCCTTTTTTGGGACTGGCTGGAAAATGCTGTTTTCCATCTTCTCGGAAAGAGCCCTGAAGCAGTGTTTTTGCCAGCGTCGACGAACACCTCCTCAGAACAATAGGGAAAATATTTTGTAAGATCCTGAAGTGCTCTTGCCAGTGTACGAATTCGAAAATGGATTGGTCTGATAGAGAATTATACGTGCTCGAGATAAAACACAATCTGGGAGCATTGAGGTAGGCACAAAGTTAGCAGCAAGCAGATTGACTTTATCTGTAGAGCTGAGAGCGGGAGTGCCATTGTAAATGAGTGTCGAAACAGATGACGAGGACGAATTCTTAATGTTGTTGACAAACGACCAAAACTTTTCACTACCCTTGACTTTTTACTTTTTACCTCAACTTTTGATCGTAGGCGAATTTGACGCGGTTAATATGATTAATATTTCCTCTATTCGCTTAATCTTTTTTCGGTTTGCCTCAGATGGGTTGGCCTTGGAAGACCGAAAGCGCACGATAAGACGGAGTTAAAGTTTTTGAATAAAGTATTACGGAAGGGACCTGTAAACGAGTTTTGTTACGTTCTCTTGTAATTGTAATTACAATCTATAAGCTGTGCCAAAATGAGAATGTAGTACAAGAAGCAATATTACTCCAGCCAGCTGGGACATCCCGCACATCATCGTGGTCGTGACAGTTGCAGTCAGGTGCCTAGGATCTCAGAGGATGAAAATCGATCAGGCATCTATTTTTCATCAAATAATTAAATATTGTGTACAAAGCCCGCAATTGTACCCTCCTAGGAATGAAAAAAAAGATACTGATGCACATTGGTCTTAAACAATTGCGGGTTGAACACTAAACGAAGATTTACCAATTACCGCTCAGTTAAAGGAAGCGAAGTCAAATAGAAAAATAATATTAAATACCGTTTTTGAACCCTATTCCAACTGCCGTTCGGAATCGGCATTAAACTGTAGGTCCCTTCCACTTGTGTCAAAAAATATATCTTCGCACACACAATGGTTGGAGAAGCTAGGCTTTAGGTCCTGTATGGGCCGTTTACGCCTAATATTTATTTTTTACCTTTAGCAAACGACGAACCTTCGTGCCAAACTTTCATTTGAGTACAATTTGAGTATCCAAATTTCTTATGAGTAACATTTGTCTAAATCGACTTTTTCCATCCAAGAGATATTGGGATTTGTCAAAAAGGTGCCACTGCTAATTATAATATATTTTTTTATGTATTGAAAAACTCTGCGTCCTTAAATTTTTGAAATACCAATTTTATAATAAAATAATTTTTAGGGAAAGTTTGATGTACTGAGAGCAGAAAACGCCAAATAAGTTATGCAGATTTTAATTTTAAAATAATTGCTCAGTATTTAGCAAGATGCAATTTAGCAAAACAATTTATTTATGTGACTACTTTTGACAACTTTTTGTGAAATTTTGGTTCTTTTAAATTTAAAAACTCATATAAAGTTTAAAAAAATTGATTAATAATATAAAAATTGTGTTCGACACAATGCCCTTTTCGGGACATTAGGAACTAAATTTATTAATTACTTTTAGAATTATTTTTTTAATTAAAAAAAAAAAGCGAAAACCCAATATCAGGAACATGTACTTCCTGTATATGAAAGAAAAGAAATCAGACAAGAAACTTATTTCATTGCAAAGAGGCCTACAAAGCTTTTCCAAATTTTTATATAATTTTGTTTTGATGAATAAGCAAAAAAAAATAAATTAATATTGGGCGGACGGACCATACAGGATGTAATGGCTATCTTCTCTATTTTTCTGGCTAGCTTCGTCGGATTTTTTTTTATTATTTACGAATTGGAAAAAAGTTGGAGTAAAAAGTGGTTGGAGTAATTAGAAAAAGAATTGGTGCAAAGGTAATCTGCAAATAGCTTATTCCGTTTGTGTCGTTAGGAGCTCAGCCCACGATTATACCAAAGAGGGGATGTGGATGTTTTTTTTCACACGAAATGGGTACAGTTAAAATAGAATTTCTAAATTCGACCTAGAAAATAAAGAGGTATTATTTAGCGCCAGATTAGCAAAATCAAAGCAGCGCCCGGTAAAGATTTTGTAAAAATTAACTTTATGAAAATCGTAAGCAGAGACCATCTGCGAAAGGAGTAGGTTGGCTTGGAGGTATTGCGAAAGAGCGAAAGAAGATGGTAATGGTGAAAGTTATCAATAATCGGATAAGGATAGCGAACAAAGCGAAACAAAAGAATAAATAGGGTCTTTTGTGAAAATTAGGTGTAAATGCTTACCCAGAAGTTTTTAACCTCACTAATTAATCACAGGCTAATTGAGTGACTACAGAGGTATTCTTTGACCGAGAAAGTATTCGAAGGGATGACGAATAACTGAACATTTGGAGTATTCTTTGCAACTGAGGTAGATTAAAGTAGCCAAAAATAAGAATGTCGTATATGGAGGCAGGTGAGTCACTAGCAATTTTTCAATAGGCTGGGCTGAAAGGGAAACCGTAACATACAGTGACCTATGAGGAAGTTTTATTTTAGCAACGAAATCGAGTTTAGAGGAAGAAGAAATAGCAACAAGGGTGGAGTCAAAGGCAGGTGAAGTCATTTTTGTGGCTAACAAAATAATCATCTCGAAACATATTAAAAGTAGGATCGTATATCAGATAGGTTTCAATTAAAGCAAATAACAAAAGCGTTTAAGAGGGCAGACCTCTTACGTTTTGGTAGTAAAGTATGAGAGGGAGATTGCTAGGAACAAAAAAATATATCGTTGTCCACTTGACTGCTTTGAAGATATTAGACCAAAAAGAAGCAAGTTCGTCGGCCAATTTTTGAGGAGCCAAATTGAAAATCTCGTGGAACTTGATGTAAAGATAAGATGGCCCTCTTGCTGGATGGAAACCCTGACGCTTGTTTTGGTTTTTCCTTTACATCTAACCGATTTCAATTAATCATGACGTACATTTTTTTTCATCACGACATTCTATGCTATCAATGGTTTGCTGTTTTTTTTTTTTAATAAATCAATGAATCGAGTATCAAACTGAATATTTGGTCTAAAAATTTTAAAACCAACACCCCACCCAAAAAATAGGTAGTCAGCTGTTTTTAACAGTTTTTTTTTTTTGTTTAATTTTATCATTTCTTTTTTTAATAATCATGTCATTTTCACGCCCAAAGATGTTTAAAAAAAAACCGTTTTTACTTAAAGATTTCACACTAAAATGAGCAAGAACCAATTACATTTTAGCCAATAGGGTAACACCAAAACTATTAATTGAGATCGTAAGGAGAATTCGTTGGTTTTTTTTTATACTGTTCTTTTTAAAGATTCACTTTGTCGAAGAATTTTATTTAGGATTTATTTTAGAAAAAAAAATCCACTATAAATATTAGTTTAAGCTGCACTTTTTCACATTCACATTTATTACTTCGAATCAATTTGAGTTTGGGTTTTTATTAATTATTTTTATTTTATGATTTTAAAATAACTTACATTAAAAATCAACCGTTTTCTATGTATCGCAAGAATAATTCACAACCGTATCCAATGGCCACCGAGCAGGAACTGATCTTCTGTCGAAACTGACATCTACTTAAATTCTCGGATGAATTTCAATTCGGCTTCGCACAACCCTGTTGCTGCCCTATTTCACCCTCAAACTTGTGCAGTGAAATTCCAAGATGCCATCGTCAGGATATCCATCCTCTTTCAATTATGCGCACAAGTTCATTTTTGATTTCATCATCTTAATTTCGCTCGTTTTGTTGTATATATGTGTACAATATATATGTATGTACGTACAGACATAAATAAAGTGTATACGGAAGTTCTTCTAAAACACTTAATAGATACGCATACAATATAAGAGCGTATATAGCTAGAGAGATATCCCTATCAATTATGCGGTCGTGGAAATCTTATCAGGATATCATTCTTTATGAGTGGAAATTATTTTTTTTTTTCATATTGCTTTACGATTCGGCTGTACTTTATATAGCTTTTTTATCTAATCCTTTTGGTTTTTGCGTGAGAAGTAGTTGAATATGTTATTATGTATCTAACCAATTGGTTGACGAATTGTATTATTATTTGATCCGCACCCGCTTGAATCCTTTGAAACATTTCACGGACTTCGTTAACATAAATTTTGACTGGATTCTAATGATTACTTGATCTTTACAGCGTAGGCTACATCCACATCTTTGTACAGCTTAGAGATTATATATAACATACAATTAGTCTAAATTCGTTAAATCTCCACCTCCTCGAAGTTTCTACTACAGTTATGTTTTCACTTGCCGCTGCCCGGCGCACTATCTGCTTTCGATGAACATTAAGGAGGCCACATGCTAGCACATCTTTTTGTCGGAATTCATTGCAAAAAAATAAATCCAACTAGCCATTATCCTTATAGCCCAAATCTCAATTGATAAAATGGCAAACTATTTTTGCACTCGTACAGTGGCAAGAGTTCTTCGAAATCACAACTTACATAAATCCGCTGGTATTTCCCCTATCGTTCTGAAGAGGTGTTTTTCCACGCTGGCAAAACCACTGCGTAAGCTTTTCTATCTGTCCTATTCTTCAGGGCTCTTTCCGAGAAGATGGAAAACAGCATTTGTCCAGCTCAACCCAAAAAAAGGCGAATCTTCCTCCCCCTCCTCCTCCCGACCAATTGCACTTACGCCCCTTCTTTCCAAGGTCATGGAAACGCTGATAAATCGTCAGCTTATGAAATATCTCGAATCCCGAAAACTTCTTAATGACCGGCAGTACGGTTTTCGCAGCAACAGGTCCACTAGTGATTTGATGACTTATCTAATCGAAAAGTGGAACCAATCTATTCACCGTGGTGGTGAAAGCAAGGTCGTTGCGCTTGATATTTCAAAGGCATTTGACAGAGTTTGGCAAGCTCTCTTGTCTAAAATGCGTGCATTTGGGATCGATGTTACCCTTCTCCAATGGATTAGAAATTTCCTTTCGGAACAATTCAAGTTGTTTTGGACGGTTTCAAGTCTGCAACTTACCACATAAATGCTGGTGTTCCCCAAGGCTCCGTTTTGTCTCCGATTCTCTTTCTCATTTTTATAAATGATCTACTTTCTGTCACTTCTAATCCTATTCTTTCCTTCGCCCTCAGCTTTACATATTCGTACATATGTATATTCCTGGGCAACGCCCCTCATCTTCGGGCGTTGAACTGGAATGGCAACGTATGTTAAGCTCATTAAATTCCGATATTGACAGCATTTTTGAGTGGGGTAAAACCAAAAGAGTGGAATTAAATGCTTCCAAAACGCAATGCTGTCTGCTGTCATTGAAGCGAAACCCTAATTCTTTGCCATTATCCATGGATGGCACTTGCGTCGCTGAAACCGAACGACTTTCCATTCTCGGTATGTGTGTTAATGACAACCTTCGTTGGAATGACCACATATTCGATGTCGCCAAGAACGCTGCGAAATGTCTAGGCTTCCTTAAGCGTTGCAAGAAATATTTCACCCCTACTGATCGGGCTAGAATTTATTAGGCGTTTATTCGCTCCAAACTCAAATGGGAAGTAGGTGACAGAAGTTGCATACATAGACAAAAAAGTGTACCGAGTCAGGAGAAGGAAGAATACCTGCCTGCTTATTGTTGTATATGAGCGCATTACACTAATAGGCAAATCAACAATAGACCAAATTCTTTACGCTAAGGAAAATTCTAGAAGATACTAACGAATTACACTTTTGATGCGCATATGATTGCTTCATATGCTCTAAAGGGCGATGGCCGTATTCGGTCCGAAGGCTGAACACAGTGAATCTTGTCGGGGTCCCATGTCACACTGGCATTAAGGGGGGATATTAGATCATTAACGAGGTTGCTAGGCAAGGTTCAGTAGAAGTTTTCTCAGAAACCGAACCTGCACTTTAGTCAATAGTAATGTTTTCGCTTGATACTTGGGTTTAGCCGTCCTTCGAATGACGGGAAAACTAAGGTCATTGTTGTTAGGTGTCTGCATGACAGTACAATAAACAAGTAGTTGTTTCTGAACGCTTCCCAGACAAAAAAATACCATACGCTTTGTGGCTGGCATTGGCGAAGGGAATAAAGGCTAAAGCTGACCGCAAAATAACAACAGCAGAATCTTTGCACAATCTGCCACAGTTTTTTTTTCATGTTGATGTGATTTGAGTAAACTTTCCGTAGCGTACCAAACAAAGCGTTAGCTGTCAGGGTCTGCACACATTCAGCAATATTTGCAAGACAACATTTTCTACGTCAGCTACTATCCCCAGGCGTCCTAGACGGAAGTTTAGCAACACTTTTAGAATATCTTGTAGCATTTTTACGTCCTCGTGTAGCAGAACGTTAAATGGCCAAGAATTTTCATCACCTGCAAAGTTATCCTCATCTTGGAAGACGATAGAAAACACGTTTTGATGTCTACCTATCGCTGAAAGGAACTTCTTCAGCGATAACATCTAAAACCATTTGTCGAAAAGCAGCATCGTACTCTTCAAATTTTGTTGGAGTCCTCGAAAGGGAATCAAGTCGCCTTAGAGCTTTGTTTCAGCTTTTTTATTCGTGCGCAGCGTGCCACCTAACTTAAATTTTTTTTATGTATTTTGCGGACTTTAATATCACTTGTTCAAGGAAACCTAAATTATGAAAAATGGCCCGAAACAAAATGAAGAATATCCATTTTCCATGTAGCCTAGGACACCTCCTCGACTACTTCCGATTCTCTTCAAGCTAAACGTTAAACCTGCACCTGCACCTCACTTAGATCATTGAATAACTAGGAACCTGCAAGCCCGTCCCGGCTTCGATTGAGTTTCTCTTTGGTAATTGACAATAATTTAAGATAAAATTCTTTGGAACGCTACAATGAGCACCTCCAATACAGCTTCCGAAGAAGCCAATGGCGACAAAGAAAAAGCCGACATAATTTGCAAGGACTTATGAAGTCCATACACCACACATGTCTGTGCAATTAAACGCATGCACGTTTTCGGTATTTTGTAGAAGTCCGCCCCCTCCCCCAACAAAAGTCTAGCTCTGATTGTTATTTTAGTCATCAGTCGTTATGTCGCGCTTAATTTGTATCAACTGGCCAAATCACAATGCAAATCCCTTTACAACCAAACAAGTTAAACCGTCAAGTGAAGTTCATACCGTTTTGTGGAATTTAGATGAACTTCCTTCACAGAAAATTGTGTGCCACTGTCAACCACCTCCCTAATGGTGGTGCGGGCGAACATCATGTCTATATGAGTACAAATAAAGGAATTGAACTGTTGAATTCCATATTTTTATTTCTCGCCAACTTAGGTAAGTCAATGCAGTAAATAAGGACATCGTCCTCAAATGTGACTTAATCTTCTTTAGCAATGCAAAATGCAAGCCATAATCAAATCCCCTGCATGGTCAAGAGAATAATCATGGGTTTTAGCCGTACCTAGCAGGAAATTTATTTTAAATTTCTCTTGCTTGAAGTACCGTTCATACATACTTGCGCAAGATGAGTCATTACAATACAACACAATCAGCAATCATAATTGTGCCAACACGTTTCTATACGTTTTTCTACTTCAATTCAACCGCCTTCTTGCTGTTGTGTATCGGGATATACATAAGTGTCCTGTCGATATCAGGATATCGTCTTGATGCATTTTGTTTTGAAGAAAAGCCAACGCAATTGAAATCAATCTGAAGTGAGTAGCTATTCATATTTTTTCCCCCCGGTTCTGCGAATCAATTTCACTCCTTGTAATTTTAATTGAGTCCTGATTGCCAATACCCTTCAAATGCAAAAGCAAAATTACATTTTAAATAAATTCATTGCGTTCAGATTGGAAAATATTCGCTTTAGGTCATAGTGTGGGACTTATTTCGTTTAAGCCAGCAAATAGGCTAAATTTATAGCAACGACTATGCAATCCTTAATAGGTTCCGGCAGTAGTAGTGGTGGTTGTTGGTAATTGTTTTTTGCCTGCTAAAACACGGTGAGATTTTTGTTTTGTTTTTTCTTTGACTCTGACCCAATTAGAAAGATAGTAATTCACGAGGGCAAATCTGTAGTGGGTGGGAAAGAAGTGAGAAAGTCCGTGGTATATTGGCATAGTTTAGAGGTATTTTGAGCGGTTTCACTTGGATTCCCTGGAATTCATTGGAAAGTTTTGAATTTAAATGCCATGCCAGTGAATGGGAAAGTTTTACAACAAAGATTTAGTGTGCCACAAGAAAAGATAATAATAAGTTTGTTTCAGATACTTGGGAGAGGATAGAAATCAAGTTTTGCTTATTGAATATTAAAAATCAAAGGAGCCATTTCTAAGAAATTACATATTTATGTATATTTAAAAAAAATTTAAAAAAAAAATGAGAAACTTTGATTCTTCTTGTGGATTATTTTTATTTGGTCTTTTAATTTTTTTTACATCAAGTCGAGAATATGATGTCATGTAAATGGCCGCCGCCACAGTTGATTGTCATTTGAGCCCTTTTTATGGCATTTTCCATCACTTTGGCCAAAACTTCCGGCGATAGGTCCTCACATTCTTGACGGATATTGTCTTTAAGAGCTGCAAGAATCTGAGGCTTGTTGACATAAACCCGCGACTTCAAAAAGCCCCACAAAAAGAAGTCTGGAGCGGTCAAATCAGGCGATCTTGCTGGCCAGTGCAAATCGTCAAAACGGGAGATTAGGCGCCCGGGAAATGCATCCTTCAGCATATCGGTTGTGGCACGTGCAGTGTGTGCCGTTGCACCGTCCTGTTGGAACCACATGTTTACCAATCCCAATTCATCAAGAACTCGTTGATCATTGCTCTGTAGCGCTCACCATTCACAGTAACCGTTTGGCCCGCGACGTCTTCGAAGAAAAAAGGTCCGATGACTCCTCCAGCGAAAACAGCACACCATACAGTGACTTTGAGCGGGTGCAATGGCTCTTCGTGGGTTACACGCGGATTTTCAGTGCCCCAGAAGCGTAAATTTTGCTTATTTACGTACCCGCTAAGATGGAAATGGGCCTCATGACTCATAATTATTTTTGATGAAAAATCATCTTCCTCTTGGTGGTGATTAAGGATGGCTTGAGCGTATGTTAGACGCGATTGGCGGTCAGCAGCTAACAGCTGATGCACCGTCTGGACTTCGTGCGGAAACATCTTCAAATCTTGTACCAAAATTCGCTGTAAAGACCGTCGACTGATACTCATTTGCGTGGCACGTCGTCTGTTCGATGTCGACGGCGCTTCCATGACATCTTCGGCTACAGCAGCAATATTCTCTGCAGAACGGCTACTCCGGGGTCTGCCACGCCTGGCAGCATCTCGTGTTGTGCCAGTCTCTTCGAGGCGAGCGGATAAACGTCGCAGTGTTTCACCAGTAGGCGTTCGACGGCTAGGAAATCTGCGACGAAATTCACGTTGTGCCAAAGTCACCGACCGATTGTTGGTTAAATAAATAGTCACCAATATTCCGCGTTCTGAAGCAGTGTAGCGTAACATTGTTTATGAACGTGTATTTCGCATGTGTTTACTACACAAATGTCAAAACAGAACTGACATTGGGGGCCAATCGCAAAATTTAAAGCATTTTCTGATAGGAGGATTACTTTTGCGCCACCTTGTACTTTTCGTTTACTTTGTCAATAAATTCGTTTAGAAAATGTGTGTATTTTGTACTTTGACGCAGAACAAAGTTGAAATGCAACAGCAACTAACTGCGTCAATTCACATGGCTCTAAATTGGGGATAGACGTTGATTTCCAAAACTGAAGCATTGTGGGCGGAGCTTTTTCAGAAGTTGTCGAGAAAGAAATCACTATGCAGTCATTGAGTCTTACTCGGAAAACTGATATTTATGGCAAAACAGACGTTGGCGCAGGGAACATACGAAAATGTGATAAATGTCATGAAAGATGTTCAAACAGACTTGATTCATGTATAAAAAAAAGTGTTAGCTCCATTTAGTATATTTTTGCCCGTCGTTCTTTCTGCCGTGTACAGTTGAATTTTATACATTTAGGGCGGAGACACCGTTCTAAAGCTCTTAGTTTTTCTTTCAGAGCAATCATGCCAATTTTGTATTCGTTTCTTATACTAAACATAAGAAAAGGCTACAGTCCGCTCGATACCCTATCCATATCCCTATAAGCCCCAAAGAAAAAGGAATTAAGAAGATAATGGATAGATAGATAGTAAAAACTTGATATGACAAACTTTTAAAGGAGGGCAGTGCCTACATATCTTCTGAAGGTCATAACGCTCTATTTCTCTAAGTTTAGCTTTAAAACGGTTTTTTCTAAAATGTGGGCGTTGCAGTGGGCGTATTCAAAACATTTTTTACACTTAACCATTTCGGAGCCCTAGGGAGTATGTGGTCCAAATTTCAGCTTCCTAGCTTAATTTTAAAGGCCTAAAAATTGCGTACGGATGGACGGACGGACATTGCTAAATAGTCTTAGGATTTGGTCCTGATCATAAATATATGTATATACTTTTATGGGTCTACGTAGAATATTAAGGGGTGTTACAAACTATGTGTCAAAATTAATATACCCTTACAGCAGCTACTCATTTTAAAATCAGTTCACGGTTAACATCGGCTAATAAAGGGTGATCCATTTCGAGGTTCCCTACTTTTTTAAAGAAAAAAACACAGAAAATTCAAATTTAATGGAGAATGTTTATTATCATTTGAAAGAACATTCTTTGGCATTTATTTTTTGAAGATTATGTCTATCAAATGTTGGCCGTTGCTACATCGCAGATGGTCCATCCGTTGAGTCCAATTTTCGATCACTCGTTCGAGCATTTCGACTGGTAACTGGCGAATGACACGCGTGATGTTTTCCTCCAAGGCCTAAATCGAAGCGGGTTTGTCGGCATAAGCTTTTGACTTTACATATCCCCACAGGAAAAAGTCTAACGGTGTGATATCACACGATCTTGGTGGCCAATCGACCGGCCCAAAACGTGAAATTATGTGCTCACCGAAATGTTCTCTCAATAAGTCCATTGATTGATGCGATGTGTGGGAAGTGTCGCCGTCTTACTAAAACCAAATGTCGCCGAGATCACGAGCTTCAATTTCAGGCATCAAATAGTCGGTTATCATGGCACGATAACGGTCGCCATTGCCGGCAACGTTCGCACCGGCATAATTTTTAAAGAAATATGGACCGATGATTCCACCGGCCCACAAACCACATCAAACCGTGGTTTTTTCTGGATGAAGTGGCAGTTCTTCAATCTCTTCAGGTTGCTCTTCGTCCCAAATGCGGCAATTTTGTTTGTTTACATACCCATTGTGCCAGAAATGGGCCTCATCGCTAAACAAAATTTGCCTCGAAAACGTCGGATCTTCTTGGAACTTTTCAAGAGCCCATAGAGCGAAGCGATGTCGCTTGGGAAGGTCGAGCGGCTTCAGTTGTTGCACAAGCTGTATTTTGTACGCTTTCAATTTAAGATCTTGACGTAAAATGCGCCAAGTCGTTCCATACGTCAGTCCGAGTTGCTGCGAACGGCGCCGAATCGACTCAATTTTTTCAGTTTCAATTTCAAATTCATTTTTATTATTTTTTCAATAAAAACTTACAAACTAGACAAAAATGATTAAATCTAACTTAAAATTAACAGGATACTTATTCTAGGTTACTGGTCCTTATGCGGACGCTCTAAACTTAACTATATCACTTAATAAATAGCCGAATCGACTCTCTACGGTCTTCGTGTACACTCTCAGCTACGGCCGCTATATTTTCTTCACAGCGTGCTGGACGTGGTCTATTAGGTCGAATATTATCCAATAATGAATGCTGGGTCTCAAAATGGGTGATGGTGTTGCGAATAGTACGCTCAGTAGGCCGATTATGTTGACCATAAGTTGAGCGAAGTGCACGAAACACATTCCTCACAGAACGTGAGTTTTCATAATAAAGTTGAACAATTTGTAAACGTTGTTCACGCGTAAGTCTTTCCATTATGAAATGCCAAACAATACTAAACAAAAATAACATGACAGCATGACACGACTCACACGTGATCTGTCAAAAAAGGCTATTGAAAAAAGTATCTCTACTTGGATCACCCGTTATTCTTCGTATTTTTAGACATTTTGTTTTCAAAATATTGCTTTTCTAATCAATAAACTCTTTGGCAATTTTTTTCAGCAACAATTTTGTAACTGACTGAAAATACTGCAGTGATCAAAATTTTGACAATGATAATACCAATTTTATCGATAGGACTGTTAACTTTAGACATAAAAACTTGGTGTTGTAAGGAGAAGATCAGACAGAAAAATTAATAAGAAGAGCATCGAGTTTAAAAAATGTTTGCCATCTCGATAAATTGTTGGGCTTGACGTATCCCGAAGGTGGAACTACAATTTGTGAGCCGTATAATAAGTTCCCAGGAGTAAAGCTCCGACTTTCTCCGGTTTTTGGGTCTATGAAAGAAGTTGTAAAGCTTTTGTGTGTTAGCTCATCAGCCATTTCATTTTGCTTAAATTGCTCATGAATCGGAAGTCGGCACCCGAGGATAACGTTGTTCTTAGCAGCTAATTGGTTGAGGCTGTTCAGTCAATCACAGACCAGTTTCGAGCCAGATTTGAAGCAGTTAACAGCTGTTTGACTGTCTGAGAATATATAAATGTTAGATCTTCTGCGACTTTGCCTCAAGCATTCCCTAGCACAGAGTACTGTATCAGACAGATGTATTTATGACCCCAAATTCCCGCCTAACGATAGTGGAACTTTAAGAGTCGTCTGTATACCATTCTGAGTGGGAGCCAACTAGCGAGTTGAGGGTTAATTATCCTTTCCTCACCACACTTACGAATAATAGGTAATAGGAGTAAAGTAGGTGATTGAAGAGTGTATACCTTAATTTATGCAAAAGAAGATGGAACAGGCCCATAGGATAGAAGTTGCTCTTTTAAGGGTCTTATCTCAGTGCAATTTCCACTGTTATATACCTTTTTAATACCAGTCATGGAGCATGGACTTGTTCAAAAGCGGATGAAGAAGTGGTCTTTGCAAAAGCAAAATTCTTAGTAAGATATTTGGCGGGTTCTGAAGAAGACTGAAGATTCGTCGTTTGCTGCACAGCAAAATAAACCCGATTAAAAGAAGAAATGTGCGCATTAAGCCTATCAGAATGCCAGGGCTCTCCAGCCTGCAGAATCTTTTCTCTTATCCATGGAGACAACTCAGTGTAGTGCCTTGCCACCCTAAACCATTGTAAAATTGCCTGCTCACGTGTCGTCCTCTGTAAGTATTCCTTCTTAACTTCTCGAATTTAAAAAACGATATATTCACAACCTTTCAATTCATTAAGCAGAAGTCTTTATTACATTACGAGTATTATCATCAATCAATAAATTCAACTTCACACCCCAAAATATCCCAACATTTCTCAAACACACGCACACAGCTCCCAATTCGAGTTCGTGATCCATACCTATCTCTTTGTATTTAATAAAAAAGTCACCCCCACTCTGTGAGAAACAATTAAATCCTCCAGCATCTTATCTTTGGCGCCCACTCCAAGTAAAGATGTACCATTTTCTTGCGGTTAGAACCGCATACGCAAAGGAATTCCGTACAAAAATACTTTATTCCGATCCTTTCGTTCTTGAGAAAGAATTCCCCAGGACGACTATTTTTATTCTGTCTCGGAAGGGTGTCGTCCTTTTCGAGGAATTCCTGTCACGTCACAAGAAAATATTGAACTTTAAATGCGAACGCAATACAGCGACGATTAAGAATAACTTTTCTTTTTGTTGCAGTTCTTAAAAACCGCTAAAAAATGATACACTACCGAAAAGGAGAAAACGTCGAGGAGGAGATTACGAAGGAAACGCTGCCATTCGATAACCTGCCAAAAGACTTCCTATGGATGCAAGTAAGTAGCATATGACTGTGTGTGGTGGATTTTTTTATGTTTTAATTTAATTTCTATAATTAGGTTAAGGGCGGCACCAAAGTCTCGAATGTAGTGGATTATGCTAAAAAGGCGCTCGAAAAGGCTGAATATCGTACCCTTGTTTGGTCGGGCTATGGTGGAGGTATTGTCAAGACGATATCATGTGCGGAGATCCTCAAACGTGCTTATCCACTTCATCAAGTTACACGTTTAACGTACAAGACGTAAGAGTGAAATGTACATAATTATATTTATAGCGGAATTATATTATCTCGGGAATTCGTTCACAGAATCGAGGAACATTGGCTGCCACAAATGAAGGATTTAGAGGAAATAGTCGCTAATCGAAAAGTGCCATGTGTCCACATTCTGCTCACACTTGATGAAGTTGAAGCTAATATTGTTGGGTATGTGGTATGCGGGACTACCTGATATTGACTTTATATAACTCATTTTTTCAGTCTCCAAAAGACCGGAACTAAAACATCTTTTTGGGTGGAGCGTCCCGGAAAAGAAAGCGGTCCCAGATCAAGCAATCAACCTAGTGGGTCTGGCAGAAATCGGAATGATCAGGGCAGGCAAAGGTTTGGTAACCAGAATAGGAACTCGAAGAACTCTAATCGGCCACCTAACCAAAACAATCCACAAAAGCAAAGGCAACAAAATAAACCCAAACCACAGACCACCGAACAAATGGAATCGTAGAGGCGAATGCGTGCTTTTTACCAGTTCTTTTGCATTAATATAAGAATTTGAGAAGTGATAATAAAGTCCACCTACATTTTCAGCATTCTTAATTTCTAAACGAATTTATTATTCATGCACGGAGGGAACAGGGGCTGGGATATTCTCAAAAGATTCAGAACTAAAAGTGTCTATAAGACTACCGGGAACAAGCAGCGTCTTTCAATCAGGGGTTCTGGCTGTTCTCAAGGCGGCTGAGCAAATGCAGATGAGATCAATATCGACAGCCAGGCCACACTAAAGGCAATGGAACCAACAAACATCAATTCTGTTATAGTCAGGAACTGTCACACAATGGTCAAGGCATTATGCAATCAGAACCGAGTGAGACTGTGCTGGGTGCCGGGTCCCAGGACACTACGCTATTAAAGGCAATGGACAGGCGGATGAGCTTGAATAGGAGGGCTATTCAATATTTGTGAGGTTGACAACGTAAAACCTCCCCTCTGCATAATAAGGGATTGTATTGAGGAAATAACTTGGGGGACACATGGTGTCAAAAAATCTATGGCCACTTCTCGACTGTAAGAGTTCCAAGAAGTTTATAAATTAGCAGGGATAAGCTCTGACTATTATTAAGAATCCTGACAGGGCATTGCCTCTTTCGAAAACATCCAAAGAGATTCGGGCTGTCGAATAAAGACATCTGCGGTGATCTGCAGGCTGTTGACGATATACCGCATATATTGTGTGAATGCGAGGCAATCTCACGTAGTCGTAGGAAATTCTTAGGGAGACACTTCTTCAAAGCTTTGAAGTTTGTACCGTCTATTTCCTACAAAGGCCTCCTTGGCTTTTGTTGGGTAATTGGATGATTTAAAAGGGAAAGTACGAATCCAATTTGTTCCCTAGGGACCGCGCTGTGCCCGCTTCGGTGCCTAGTGTTGTGTGGTGACTCTTACATCATATTATTTATTCATATAAATTCTTCGCCTTAGAGACAAAGTAACGTGACTACTTGTTTGAAATTTAGAACACTTATATGTCTATACGATGAAGTTCGATTTCGCAGGCTTAGAGACTGTAAACCAGTTTCTGCAACCAACCCACTCTCTCAAGCCTAACGTTGCCTAGTTCAGTATAAGTCAACATCTTTAAGCCTGCCTAATTATTTCTAAATTCAAAAATTATAAAAGATCATTAGTACCTTGCGCAATGATAAATGAGAACACGAGTGAGAACATCAGCAACACCAGGACTGGAGCAACAACTTCATCGTTTGAAGTCAATTTTTACCCCTTTTAACAATTGAAAATTGATAAAAAAAAATAAAACAAATGGGTCATCACAGTCTTGATATAAATAGAAAAAGCGAGGAGTTGGGAAGATGACAGGAAATCAGCAAAACGTAATGGTACTGTGAATGGGGGTCGTTCTTTCCATAAACTCAAACTAGTTTAACATGAAAAGCATATATGGTGCTATCAGAGACAGCTGCTATAGGGGTTCAGAACACTGGTCAACGTCCGTTCAATGCGGTGGAAAAGTAGACGAAAAGAATGGAACCCTTTTATTCATCTCTCTATCCTTCCAGGAGTTGACAAAATCGAGCCTTAATTTTTAGTGTAAATTTAGCGGTAGTTGAGAAAACTACGAGTGGATTGTCGCTGACGGTGTTTTTTTTTTGTATTTAAAACATTGCTGTGCGATCAATTCCTAGAAAAATATCCGAAGACAACAAGCACTTACGACTAGTCAAGGCTGGCAAATTTGTAACAGAACTGTAAGTTGACATCGGAACTTAAATTGGTGATCCTGGCCGCTTTTAGTAAAACGAAGAAGGTGGACTAGTTCAGTTTGATTGAGATCATATTCATGGAGCACTGCAGTTAGAACAATACTAGACTTAATAAGTCAAATGCTTATATTAGCTAGCAACATGTGATAACTACGGACAAAATGGTTCGAGCGCTACATAGCTTCAAACCAGGATCAGCGGCGCTCTAGATAAGTTAAGGTGGTTTTCATACCTATAGCCGGAAAATGCTCTCAAGCAAGTCCAAAAGGTCTCAGACCCAAAAGCCTATCATCATGCCATCATAAAACTCAAGAAGAACTCTAAAAGATAGAGCACACTATAGTCGCCTTCCTGGACAAAAAGGGGCTTTTAACAATGTCGAAACATATGGGATCGCAAATGCACTGTCAGCCTTAAAGACTGAAGAAGCAATCGGCGAGCCGAATAATCTACTTCTTACAAATAGGACTATCAACTCAAAATTAGCAAGAAGAAAAGCTTACAGTAAAGGTACCTCACAAGGTGGATTTCCCTCCCCCCCCCCCCCTTCTTTGGAACTTGTTGGTGAATGAACTACTAACATTCCTGGAAGCGGAGAGTTGCAAGGTAATCGCGTATGCCGATGATTTTGCTATTGAAGCTCAGGTAGGCAGCTCAGTACATTAAAGGATCTTCTTCAATATGCTCTCAACAAGCTAACAATTTAAGCAAGTCGTTATGGTCTGTGTGTCAATCCTCGTGGTGTCTTCTCTGACAGACTTAATATTAGATCTTTTTCTTGGCTAAAGAGAAATGTAAATCCTACAAGCATATCGGTATTTTCTCGGACATCCAAGCTTCAATTATGTCCTTCGAGTCAGTCTCTGTAAGTTTACTATAGAAATATGTACTATAGCCCTCAACTGTCGAGCGCCTCTTCAGGAGATGGCAGAACAGTTTGATATTCACCTCTGCTGGCTGCCGGATGATGAACTCGCTAAATTTGGAACCACCATTCTTCCTTACTTAAAAATGGAGAGTTAGGTATACCTCTAAACTCTCGCAAAGGGTGTTTGCAATAGATAAAACAAACAGAGATTTCATCTACGAACATCTTACAAATATTGGCATTAAAGGGATGCTCCCTTGCTTTGTCAGAAGCTCAAAATGGTTTAACTAATAGCTACGAACATTGTCTTAGATCCTTGTGGTATTACCACGGACTAATATTGTTCTAAGTGTGTTGATCTTACGTCGACAGGGACTTTAACATAACCTAACTTATATTCAGTCTGGTTCCGACAAAATCACAGGCGAAGTGTGATGCTGTTTCGTCAGCTTACAGACAGTACTCACAAAGGCCTATTGGTTTTGTGATGCTCGTTAAGAGGACCAAAACCAGTGAAAAGACCAATTAAGGATCTTAAGTCACTTCTCTTCAGTCCGATCAGAAATTTAGATCCGCTGAATTTTTGAACGTCGACCAATAGTTTTGAATGTCTGCATGATGCAAGATAATACCAGTATTTGGTACGTTCTAGACGTAAAAGCTCAGTCTTTTCCTTGGTCATTTCACTTTTGTGTACCGTAGATGGTGGTGGGTCAACAAAGGCTGACAAATAGATCAATCTGGCAGGAGCTCTTTCATTACCCCGAATATCCGTATGACCGAGGACCCAGTTTAAAGTTGGAGAATCACATCTACCCATCCAGTTCAGACTGCTTATAGGCACCCTCACAGTTTTGTAGGTAAATGTAGCAACAGAACAGTCTCTAATAACAGCTTGGCTATCCGCGCATTTGTACAAACCAGCGCCTTGCTTATAAGAAAAAAATAAAACACATTCCCTTGATTACATACATAATTTTTTATTATTATTGTTCACTATAATGTTTCGCCTTAAATTACCATGTGTATAATGAATTTTTTGTTTTATTATATCAATAATCTTCTCATATATGTATATTGTTCATATAACCACTTTATATATATTTTTCAGAGGATCCACGCAGTTTATTTTTTATTTTTTGTTTTTAGTATTTTACTTTGTAATTTACCAATGGAGCCCAAATTTGTAATTAATTTAAATTTTTTAAATACAATTTTTCTACAAAAAAAAACAAAAATCCTACAAGCAAATAAATTATATCGAGAAAGGACTAGCATATGAGATGATGAATTAAACATAAATAATGTTTGGTTTTTTTTTATCATTATTTTATCATTTAAATAAAATAAACAATTGTCACCATTAACATTGTTAACTAAGTTAAGGGGGCTCCACAATATTATCTTGAAGTTTTTACAAACACCATTCGCAAAGTTGTTCTTATTATATAAAGTTACTTAATTTATAATAAAAATGCTTTAATATCTGTTTTGTTTCGTTTTATATACAAAAAACTACATAAAACTTGTTCTTGTGTGTAACTATATGTATGTACTATAAATTGGTAAAAATCATTGCTTTTATTAAAGGTAATTTATTTCAGATATTTTTTTTTCAGTTGAATGGTGTTTGTTGTTTTCATGTTTAAAAAAAAAATAAAAAAATAAAACATTAAATTAAAATGCTTTACTGCGAAATTTGAATTTTGTTTTATTGTGAATATTATTAGTAACTACAGGGTGATGAGATCTTTTCTACATCCACGAGACAATGTCTTTTTTTGTTTTGGAAATTTATATCCTTTTGCCTCATTTGCACGAAGTATTTAAACAAAATTCACAATCAAACGAACTAAGGTTAGAGTATACAGTATCTTTGTGAACCTTTGTGAATGGCACATACAAGAAACAACAAATGTTCATTCTAAGTCATAAACAATTCATTTTTAAAATACTTTGTTTGCCCTTGTTTTACTTGGCCTTAGACCTTACGAGTACGGTGAATGTTTTTTTACAAAACGTATTCGAAGATTAACATGGAATGTTAGGATTCAAGTTACCAGTGTAATAATAAACATGTAAAATTTCTATTCGCTGGGTTATGCGATGAGCCATGATTACGTTCCTATATCTTTGTCGTTAAATTAAGGAAGAAAAATATGTGAAGAGGCATAAGGAGGGTTTGCTGATTTATTTTAAGTTTATTCTGAGATGTATTTAAAAATTTAAATATGGCTGAATTCCAAAACTTCAAAGAAATGCGCATTATGAATGCACACTGCTTTTCTGATGCCAGGTTATAAATTCTCTTGCGCTGCTTTGCATTTGTTATGCATCATAATCATTCACGATGCACTGTTTGCTTTTGTTTGCGCAGTTGATGCATTCACAATGCATTTTGGAACTCTTGATTGAGCAGTAATGCAGAAGTACTGCGTTTTGGAATTCAGCCTATGCCACTTCATTCAGCTACGACTTCGTTCAAGTAACTGAGCACTTAAGGGAAATATAGCCAAAGAATTTGAAAGCAGCTTTTCGCGAAACTTTCGCTCAGGAAGTCTACCCCGATAGGTTTTGTAAAGAGGGATCCTCTTGAAAAGTTCTTCAATTGCTGAGTTTAGGCGGAAAATCTGACGAAATCCATCATTTAAAGGAAGTATTGCGCGGATTTTAATAAAGCAAGAGCACAATATCTCGTAAACAGAATGCGTGCAGACGTAGCTAGACTAGTGGCCATTAGAATCAAGCTTGGCATAAAATACAACACTCACTGTCGTAGCTGTGAGGACGCAAATGAAAATTGCTTTAGCCAAACTCGACAATTCTTTGATGTCCCGTCGGAAACCTTTTTCTTTCTATTTCATTTAAAAGTTCCCTAGTTAGTGACTTTGAAACCGCGCTCTGACTAATTACGTTCTCCTGTCAGGCCAAGAGGTAATCATAAGAATAAGAGGTAGCGCAGCACCACAAATCTATAGTTGAAAAATAACTCGACTAAAATGCAATATGAACTCGCAAGCGCTTAGAAAAAGTGCTAGTCCGTCCATTACATCGATAACTAACAAGTCTCATTCAGAGCAACTTAAACTTGTGGCTCGATGGCGCAGGGCAATGTGCGCTTGCTTGATAAGATGTTGGTCGAGAATAATAAACAAAAATAAACCAGCATCCAGCAGTCACTTGTTGTTGGAATGTTTAGAACTTGAAAAACATCGAAAAATCCACTGTGCGTATGAATTAAATAGAACAATAGAAATCTTCATAAACTGATAATCGCAAACCATCACATCGGAGTGAAAGACCATTCTGGAAAATCACAGCGGATATGCTGAAGATTTCATGATGGTGGTGATTATACCTCCTTAAATAGGTATCTCCAGCGGTTAATCAGTTTGGACACGTGTTCACTTTAACCATCTACATCCTACAAACAGTTCCAATTGTTTTTTTACGTTACATTTGTTGGTCAATGACAAAGATAATCAAGACTAATAGATCAAACCTTCCTTTTTCCTGAAGCTGGGGTCTGATTCTTATCGTATCCCACAGGTTTTCAACGTAATAACGATAAATTAGTGTTTCAGAAGAAGTAAATTTCCGTTGTTAGGAAATCTGCGCGTTAAAAATTTCCCTTAAAATTGGACAAGTCACATTTTTCAACGAATCTTTCTTCTTGTCTCCTTTTTTAGACGAGTTTATGATCAGGAATAAAAAGATCATAATCTCCCCCTATTTCTGCATTACTATTGGTTCGGCTGTGGTATTCGCCGTTCTTCAACGCATATCTTGCACAAAATGTTAAAAGGCAAAACGCAGAAATGAGGTGAGTATTTACCTCAATTATTTGTTGTTGGCTGTCGGATCTTGAGTCGTGTCGGACTTTTAGCTTTACCCGATTCGCTGCACTTGTTTGGAAAGGATGTGCGAATGCTTGTTCGATTTTGTTGTTTATTGACTGCGTGATAACAACTACACAACACAGTTTCTGTATTAACAAAGTATACCCAACAGATGCGAAGGACAACATTGCATAGTTTTACTGAATAAACCTACAAACTCGGTCTCAATCAACCAGTAGGCGGGACCAAAATAGGTAACGACAAAAAAGTTCGTTTCTTAAGCCGCTTATGGTGTCGGATTCTCTTGAATAATGTGATACTACAAGACGACCTTTGTCGGCTATAAAACGACATGCATAATAAAAGTTTTGAAGAGTCGTGAATTTTTGAGTCGGAAACGACAACGGTATGGTGGGGGTGAATAAAATATTGAATTTGCGTTGCGTGTTTTACTTGGCGAATTTTCCCAAATCGTTAGTCCCCCTATATGCATGCACAACTATCGTGTAGCCATTTGTTACCAGAGGGGCTAACTATGCACTTCCCCACGAAGCGAATTTTTTCCAATTTCGGATTTTGGGACTCTTCAGTTCGCCGGCGAAATCGATCGCTCTCCGCTCTATTAAATTGGGCGCAACTATGCAAATGCGAACGCCATTTTGTCAACTTCAAATTGCGATTGATGTTTTGATGGCGAACTAATTCGTCAGCGGTGTATTTGAATAGTTGAAAAAAAATCTAAGTAAATAAACGACAGCGAAAAATAGTGTGATTTTTTATATTTCTCTTGAATTTGGGGCAGCAAAACAAAACACAACAAATATTCCAACATTCAAAAGTTTTTTGACAGATTAATAGGAAAGTTTGTGGAATGTCGACATTCGATTCGCCGGTGAAGTGCATAGTTAGCCCCAGCATTTATGGCAAATGACAAGATCTACAAAGGAAACCACAATGTGGGCTGATTTGTTGCATCATTTATGAGCAGAGGCGTTAAGCTCGAAGAACCCAAAGTGATCTATTGCAGGAATAAGTTTCAAAATTCAAAGGAAATAGATTCGTTTATTTTTTGGTAGTGAAGACAAAGGTTTAGACAACGATTGAGGTATATCAGTCAACCAATCAATTGACAAACGCTCTCAACATGTGCAATAGAACACGAACATGTACAATGCGCGTCTGACACGAGCACTTTCATCTCTAATAAACAAAAAATATGAAAGCGGAAAATAGAAACTAATAATAAGCGAAACAAATGCTTGGAAATAAATCTCGTATATATGTTTTTGTGTGCAAACTAACAACTAATTATTAATTAAATAATTAATTTATATAATAATCAGATAATAATAATACAATACAATGGGTTGGTTAATGGTGTATAATAATGAAATGAGTTACAAACAAAATTTGTTGTTTTTTTCTTTGTTAAGCTACATAGACGTACTTTGGCCATCCACTGTGGGATGAGCTAGAGTATCTGTGAGAAGAAAGTTTTTTCTCTTTTTCTCATTTAAAATTTGTATTTGTCATTGAATTTTTATTTTTATTTATTAAGTTTTGTATGAACAAAATTCTTTTGTTAATATTATTATTTTTTTTTTTAGCTATTGTTTAGGGTTTGTTTGTTTTGTTTTTTTTTTTTTTTAATTAAATTTAGTTTTGTTTGTTGGAAACTTTTGTTTTGTTTGAAAAGAAATTTAATGCTTTTCTGTTTTTTTTTTTTGTAAAAATCAATTCGGGATGTTACTAAATTGTTTGTTTATATATTTTTGTATGTTTTGTGTGTAAGTGTGTTGTTTTTTTTTTTTTGTTATTTATTTTTAAGCTTCGCTTTCGCCAGGCGCCGAGTTCTCCTCCTCATTAATTGGGACAATTAAATTCTCTTTTGACATGAGATTGTATTTGGTAACGAAATGCGTAAAACGGTGGCATAAAAATGTCTCAGCTTCGAACTCATCAAATATCCTTCGATGATGGAAATACGCATGCGAGAAGATCCTATACACTCGACGACAAACCGAACTTAATTTAGTAACTGATGATTCTTTTATCGAGACCCTGCAAGAGAAGAAATAGAAGTATGTATGTAGATGTTTCTTCGGTGACAGACGGGGCATTCTTACCGGCTGGGGAAATATTTATTGCTATTTAATAAACAAGCAGCACCATCTAGTGTGTGACGTGTATAATCAATGGCAGGACATTCTTTTGGGGTTTTATGTGCAGCACATAGGAATATCCACTGTTCGGTTGCTGTCATCTGTGTGCACGATGTCGGAAAGCAATTGGTCTGCAGACGCACAGCCAGCCCGTTTAGCTCCATACAGAATTGTCTATAATAAAAAACATATACATATATTTTTGACAGAACTTACAAATTACTTGAAATAACTACGGCCTAAGAACTATTGAGTTTGTCTATGTGAATTTTGTTCAAACCTTACATTTATGTCGAAAATCCTTTTAAAAAGTGAGAGCGTCAAACAACTTGATATTGGCGAAAGGTTAAGTCTGACATTGTATGAGCTGATAAACTATGAATATTATTATGAATTTTATTGTTAACGAGTCAATTTTATCGATAAAGTTTATCTTCTGTTGCCCACCAGCATCCATTTTGTATGAAAAGAAAATCTGTTTTGGATAGGAAAACTATTTTGAAGTTGGCGTAGATCAGTTTCTGAATACAAAAGAAAGGTGAGTGATAGCTTACACTACTCGATGGAATATTGTCTAAAATCAAATTAAATCATTTTTGTGTATTCTAGATTTTATTGAAGATATGTCATGTAAAAGTCAAAATTAAGTGAACTTTGAACACTCTTTTCCACCTCTTAGAGGATAAATGTTCGCAAAGCCCTGTATTCTATAGTCTTGAGCAATCTCTATATCTCTATACATATATTCACTGTGTAATCTTCTTCAACACAAGCAGGGCAGGTGGTAGTGGCGGTCGCTCAATCGCTTAACATTTAAATATTTAGCAAAAGCTTGTTGGGCCGAAAGGACGCCTACAAGCAACGCGCTGTTGATTCTTCTGGGGATAGAAGGAAATACGCAGACTATTTGCAAATGTTTAGACTGTCTGTATCCATCGCAGTCGCGCTACCGAAATTTGTGTTCACCAGAAACCCAAGTATCAATGGAAGACAAGAATACAGATGGAGGCAGACCTCGGTAGGTCGGTTCGGGTCCAGAGAAAACTTCTTCTAGCAAGCTCGTCGGCGATCTCATTTCCGTGGATGCCTGGTGTTCAGCATCCCGGCTAGTATATAATTAAAAGTGTAACCTAGCTGGAAAGCCAAAGCAACGAAGACCTTGAGCTATGTAGATGCATTGATTTAGATCAGGTTATATAAATTACATATTTTGAGAAAGTCTATTACTATGTTTTAAGGTTGGGGTCGGACAGGAGTTCTTTGGGATTGTTTTTGGGAAAGACTCTAGAGTCATTGGTTGTGGAAGGACGGGAATTCGACAAGGATTTTGTGGATTCTGGATTGTGATTGGTTAGAGTAGGTGCGCTGAGATGATTTATTTTTGTTTAAGTAGTGTTCGTATGTTCGTATGTGAGTTTCAGTTTGGTGTGACCGAGCCTCAGCCCTAGCCTTGTTGATGTTGAGGACTGCATTAATAGATGGCAAATTTTTGCTTTTGTGTATTGTATGACTTTTAACATGGCAATTATTTCGTCGGAGAATATTGAGCAAGTAACAAGGAGTTTATCGTTTCACTTTGAGAAGCGATACTTAAGCCTACGTTATCTCCTATTTTGAATGAAGTAGTGGTCGCTAAAATTATTTTTGATTATTATTCGGGGGGTACAGGAATGAAAGTCATTCTTATGAACGTCGTGGCTACACGCACAAAAAAATCACATAGTGCCTGGCTACACGTTCATGGTAATGATCGTCATGTCGCACGAGACAGGTAGATTTTATGTGAGTCAGAAAGAAAGGGATAGATTGCACCAAGAATCCACTTTCAAGTTGAATTCTAGATGTGAGGATGAACGTTTCGGTTCCAAACCATATCACTTTTGAACGAATTCCTCATTTGAGATTTGCGTTGGAATAATAAAGACCGAATACAGGTTCTAGAGACCAAAAAAGGAAATCGATTTACCAAGAGAAATTTTGTTTTGTTTCAGATTTCAGCGTTCCCCGTCATTCAAACTGCTTTCATTCTTATGAGACTTTTTTGTGTGTGTAGCCACGACTGAAAGTCATTTCCATGAACGTGTAGCTAGGCACTTAGTGCACTTAGTTTCTTTTTTTTTATTTTAGTTATGAAAGGGTAGTAAGTTGGAGAACTAATTAAAGGCTATATGAAAAAGATGAACGAATAGGAAAGTTCCTTGAGGAGGGATACTATTGTGGAGAGGTAAGGAAGTTGATAAGTGTTTTCGACCGAGATCTTACTAATGGACAGACAATTTATACAAGTTTTAGTTGCTCGATAATTGAATATAGGTACACCGATTTTATCGAAGGTATAATATGACGGTTACAGTTATTTAAATGCTGCAAAACAGGTCTAAAATTTGACATAACCACCTAAAACAAAAAGCCAAAAGTTATAAGACAATGTAGCCATAATGTTTGCGCATTCTTCCTCTGTCAATCGTTACATTTGCGATTCTACTGTATAAAGTAATGGTGTGGACGTGCGCCCTGGACAGAAAATCCATATTGAAGCAAATGGAAAACAAATTTCAATTAAAACTTGCAACTACGCCAGCTGTTAACTCGCTCGTCAAAAACAACAAAGGTCAAAAGCAACCTCCGATCAAAGTGCTTACAACATAATCGCTCCTAGCGAGGTATCCGTCGGAACGGAAAATTCTCCGATTTCCTACGATTCGGAGGATTTTTGCTTCAAGGTATTCTTCGGAACATTGTTCCGACAGAACATAACGCACACCTACGATCTACGTTGCAGTGCGATGAAGTGCATTTTCAGTGACATTTGGGACAGTTTGACACCATTTTTTGTCCGATATCCTCCGACAACAAGTGGTGGCGGAATTTTCTTCCGATTTTCAGCTGATTAGTGAAAAAAAAAGAACCAGGCGATATGAGCTTCTGGTGAGTTTTATGTACGAGACACCAGAAGCTTTTGCTGTTTTTTAGGGATGAAGTTATGCTGATCAATTATTATTTTTTTTAGCAACTAAGTGCTTTAAATGGAGTTCATTATTTATTTAAATTTATGCCAATCAGGCTAGTAATTTGTTTTCATATGCAGACTTGTTAAGGGGAATTTTAAATCTGTAAGTAAACTCTCAAATTTTCCTAAATATAACATCATAACTTACGCCGCATCAGCCAGATCATTTTTCCTATTTTTGTTTCTCGATTTCCTAGTTTTTTTTTCTTTACTTTATACTCTTAATTCTTTTGATTCTGCTTCCATAAATAAAGCTGCAATATGCATTGTTGATTTTGAAAACACAATTTTTATTTCTGGCACTTTTTTGACAACTCGGTTTTTTATTCAAACATAGAGATGGCCATTTCGATATTTATCGATTCAATATATTTTGATTGTGAATATCGATAACTGGAAAATTGGTTTCTAGCTTACGCTAGTAAGCTTATTGGCATACTTTCTTGTATTAAGTATGAAATACCCCCTCCCCTTGACATATATACAGCCATGGTCACATAAATAGCACAAATTAGACTAGTTGTATAAAATTCATATATTTCATATTGTACTTGTATTGTAATAAAAAGATATACACCGTTTGAAAGCTGAACTAAAACAAAACTAAAATTAACTTTTATAGAAAGATTTATTAACGCCCATCGGAAGTGAACATGAGATTTCTTCTGGACACGTAAATAGTACACACAATTTTGCCTGAAAATAAGTAATGAAAAACTGAATATATTGCTCAGTATTTCTTTGATTTTACTATTCCCTTATTAGTATTTTGTACTATGGCCAGAATTTTGAATTACCGCCAGACATCGCCTTCCAATACTCTCTACGAGCTTCTCTTATTCCCCTCCATAGCTCCATAGATCACACGATCTTGGTGGCCAATCGACCGGCCCGAAACGTGAAATTATGTGCTCACTGAAATGTTCTCTCAATAAGTCCATTGATTGATGCGATGTGTGGGAAGTGGCGCCGTCTTGCTGAAACCAAATGTCGCCGAGATCACGAGCTTCAATTTCAGGCATCAAATAGTCGGTTATCATGGCACGATAACGGTCGCCATTTACGTTCGCACCGGCATAATTTTTAAAGAAATATGGACCGATGATTCCACCGGCCCACAAACCACACCAAACCATTGTTTTTTCTGGATGAAGTGGCAGTTCTTCTCTTCGTTTCAAATGCGGCAATTTTGTTTGTTTACATACCCATTGAGCCAGAAATGGGCCTCATCGCTAAACAAAATTTGCCTCGAAAACGTCGGATCTTGTTGGAACTTTTCAAGAGCCCATAGAGCGAAGCGATGTCGCTTGGGATGGTCGAGCGGCTTCAGTTGTTGCACAAGCTGTATTTTGTACGCTTTTAATTTAAGATCTTGACGTAAAATGCGCCAAGTCGTTCCATACATCAGTCCGAGTTGCTGCGAACGGCACCGAATCGACTCTCTACGGTCTTCGTGTACACTCTCAGCTACGGCCGCTATATTTTCTTCACAGCGTGCTGGACGTGGTCTATTTGGCCGAATATTATCCAATAATGAATGCTGGGTCTCAAAATGGGTGATGGTGTTGCGAATAGTACGCTCAGTAGGCCGATGTTGACCATAAGTTGAGCGAAGTGCACGAAACACATTCCTCACAGAACGTGAGTTTTCATAATAAAGTTGAACAATTTGTAAACGTTGTTCACGCGTAAGTCTTTCCATTATGAAATGCCAAACAATACTAAACAAAAATAACATGACAGCATGACACGACTCACACGTGATCTGTCAAAAAAGGCTATTGAAAAAAGTATCTCTACTTGGATCACCCGTCATATCTAAATACTGGAATTTTTCCAATTTACCTTTTATCCTTTTATCCTTACTCCATCCTAACTCCATGCCAGGAAAATGCACCCCAGACCATAACGTTACCCCCGCCATGCTTAATTGTTTTTTGGGTGTACTTGGGATCCAAAGCTTTGCTTTTTGGGCGTCGCACAAACGTTCTCCCGTCTGGTCCAACTCTATTCACTTCTGTCTCATCGTTCCATAGCACTCTTTTCCAAAATTGCAGGTCCTTATTTTGATGAGTTTTCGCAAAAGTTAAACAAATTTTCTTATATTCCTTTTGGAAAGAAGTGGTTTTTTTTCCTTTAGATGCGTCCAAATAGCCCAGCTGCATTCAATCTCCTTCTAATTGAACGGCTTGAGATGTTTAAGCCAAATTCGTCCTGAATTTCATTGGATATCACGCGGGATGATTTAAAAGGATCCGTTTTGCTTGGTCTTGGACGGCGTTTTTTGTTGCAGATTATGAGCATCTGGTCTTTGTACACCATTTTTCTGGAACACTTCAATGTTTTGGCTATTTCAGCTGGCTTCATGCCGTCTTGATGCATAGCAAAAATAGCTGCCCTTTTTTCGGGAGTGCAGTGCTTACCTCTTCCCATTGGAATAAAAAACAAAATCAAACACTATCGGATAATATAATAAAACACATAACTGTAAGACTGCACAAATTTTTTCAAGAAAAAATTCCAATTACAGCGATTTGTGCTATTTTTGTGTCCAGCCGCAAAGATCACATCACAGAATGAAGCAACAAAATTGACATATGAATTGACATTAATAACGGTAAACTTTTTTCTCCGTAATCTACTGGGTCATAGAGGTAAACAATAACATACATACATGATCGCCCATATCAAGTAGCGTAATTAAAGTATGAGGAGTACATTTTAGTTAAGGCTTGTGCTATTTATGTGGCCATAGCTGTATATATGTTTAAAGTACTGAAGATACAAATATGCGTCGAAATATATCGGCTTTTCGATATATTGGTAAATTTTGTACATCCCTATCAGAGTCTAACATATGTCGCAGGTCAAATGAATGCGTCGTCGCATTTTGTTTATTGTCTTCCGAAATCGGATACCTAGAATGTAATTAGGATTCCGACATAGTATTCCGTTCTGACGGATGCCTCGCTGAATATCTTTTTGAACTAATTCGAATAATTAGTAAGTAGAACTAGTTCCTGCGGTACCCGAATAAACAGAATTTAAACTGCTGCCATCGAAAAAAAACAACATCTCTCCTAGTCCATTATCGTCATTCAACAATCTTTGCACGTCATGTTATTGGGCTGACATCTAAGCTAAGATCCTCTTTATTATCTCAGGGTATCTTTGAGAAGAAACAACATTTTATTTGGATAAAGTCACCCTAAGAGGGTGAAGGCTGTCGGTGGTGTTAGCCTATGGTCACTCTTGGCACATCTAATGAAACTTTGTCACCAAACAATAACAAGATTCGTAAGAAGATTAATTATTTACTTGTAGACATGTGGTATGGAGCCAACATTTCATTGAGAGCACATAGCAAGGCTTAAAAAAGAACATTTTCCTTAAGTTTGTTCTGTTGTTCCCAACTGCCTTCCTCATTGAAACCAACGAAATAATAAGTGTTAGGTTTTGCGACAGGCACAACCGCAACTTTGTTCAAATATTTGCACAGCAAGCCTCATCGCTTTTCGTATAGTTTCTCGATGAAAGAAATCAATTGGTACGCAGTGTGCCGAGAAGTACGTAGTCGTTGCACGGACTCGGATCTTTGAATCGCTTTAATTCGAAAACATTAATTGCACGCAACCGCTTCTCGTATATCATCGCTTTGTCGCATTACTGCGATCGCAGGCTAACTTCTCGCACCCATAGCTTCTTGGATCGCCTCAATTTTTCGCGCCACTGAGCGGGCATTGGGCAACTGGATTTCGTTGGTCACACGATAGACAAAAGCGTATAACTGTCCAAGAAGCCGCGACACGTTCACTACACTCTCTTGGTCAGAGCTCAGAGATTACGTTTTTAGGCCCAGCCCATCGCAGTAGCCAGAGTTATGCGTCTACAAAAATTGCATAAACTGCAATCATGAACGTCAACCGATTCAAAACATTCGCTGGACAAGTCAAACCAGTTCAGCTGGATGTTGCTCTTCGATATGGTGACGAGTTGCCGACGACAGACACAAATCGCTATCCAACCAATTGGTTGTCAATGTCAGACACCACTCCAAGTTCATCTCTTCATTGAAACAAACCGTTTGAATGATTTCCATGGCGTAACCGCACGTCACCCATCGCAAGATGCACATCATCGCCAAAGCAAGAGCAAAAGCCATACTTGCAAAATTACGAAACCTACACCCGACCATCGATCTGTGAATTGAAAACTTTCACTCACCGCAAATGTTCGTACTTCCAGACCCCTTCGTCCTGCGCCTCCGGCATAGTAAGAATCAAATCCACATTCGAGGGGTCCCTTTTGATCAGCTGCTGAATGTATTGCTGCACAGCTAGTGTACTGTCCATTTCGTCCAATGGTTCATCGGGCCAGCGACAAAAGTCCTACGTAAGAGCCAAAGAAACAAGAAAACACGATCACATATTGCGAGGAAAAAAAAAACCATCATTCAAGATGCATGTAAACACTGTTATAATGCTAAACTTAATCCGTGGAAAATCATTGAATGAGATTGAAAAGCATTGGGGTCAAGATTAATCACGGAACAGGAAAAAATACAATTGGGAAGAGGAAAAAAAAACGAAAATGGGGGAAAATATTTTTCCATTTCTTAAGGGTTCACGTCTTCTTCAACACCCCTGAGCAGGGAGCAGGAGAGGTGGCAGCAGGCAGAGCCACAAAGTGAAAACCAAGCCCCAAATTGTTGTTGCAATTTTTTCACAATTACAAATCGATTATTAATAAAAATGTTATTGCTTGAAACACTTTGATTTGCGGAGATGTCGCTGTGATGGAAATCGGTTATACCTTCGCTTTAGTTCCGGGTCTATTTCTTCGTAAAATAGTCGAGCCGTCGGCCATCTTCATGGTTAAATGAAAATTCGCTTTGATTTGGGTCCCAAAATTTCGTTTGTATGAAGGAAAAAAAAAATTTGACAACTTGCAAGTGTTTGTTCTCTTTCGCACTGGCTTGTTTCGTTTGTCGTTCTATCTCGCTTTGTTATTTCCAGCAGAATGGGAAACTGCGAGATGTAAAATATGTTCCTATAATTTGTGTGATGTTGATAGGTAGGTGGGGTTGGTTGGAGGTTTGGAGTTTAAAAATTACTTGATATTTTGTTAAATGCAAATTCGTTCCGTCAAAACAAGTAAGTATACAATTCAAGGTTTTTTGTAATGAAAAATTAATATAAATCAAATAAAATATCAAAGATGCTGACAAGTGATATAATAATTCATCAGTCTTCTTGTCTCAACAAAATTTTAAAAGATAGAACTTAGCGACAGAAAATTCCTATACTGATTTCAGGAGTAAAGTATCATTCACATGAGAGCGAACCGGCGAATATTCGTAAATTCTGACATTTCTTTCACATCAGAACTTTTTTTGGTCGCAGGTACCCGCGAATCTGATTTGTAAATGTTAACAGCAAGATGTGTCAATTTAAAGGTTATGTTCGAACGAATTTTTCATTCGCGGTATTGTGGTTAGCGTCTGTATTATGTGGATTGTGGATAAAGAGTGACAGTTCGCGGTAAGAATTTTTCAATTCTCGGGAAATTTTTTGTAATTGTAAATATTGCTAGTTAAATCAATTTAGTCTCAGTTTTTTTTAGATAATATGTTAGATCAATTAAATATCATCCTTTGTGGTAGAAGCAATAGAAATTTTCTATTCATAAATACATTAAAATTGATTTGTTCACGATTCGCCTATTTGCAGATCGCTCTCATGTGAACAGTACTTTAAGGCCCCAACCCATAGAATCCGTTTTTTTGCCTAACAGCAACATAGAACACACGTAAACTTACGGAAGGTGACCTGTAAACAACGCATTGACGGTGACGCAGGAAATTATAGCCCAACATTCTACTTTTCATACTTTGACAGTTTGGCTAAAAGCATTCTGATTGGTTGCAAAGCACGAAAGCATTTGTCATTGCAGTCAGCATTGCCATATTGGCACATTCATTGTAGCTAATTCTGTGGTAAAGTATGTTTGTTACAAAAAAAAACGAAATCAGAATATTTTTTTGATATGGCAGTATTGACAGAGAACACAACAACAGTCAAAGTTCCAACGGATTCTATGGGACGGCCTATGCGTTAATTTTAAAGTTTTAACTCACGCACGCCAGCGACGGATAATGGTGGGATGCTAAATGAGAGTGTTTGTCATGCTCTTACATAAATCTAATAACAGACTTTTAGTTGTGTAAGTAAGTGAAGAAGAGCTAAACGAAATTTTTCACTCGAACATTTATTGATGCGAATTTATAATTAGCTTTGTTTAAACAAATCAGAGCAGAAGACAATAGCACATGTAAGTAAAAACTGTCAGATAAAGATAAAATAGAAAACAGCTTCATAACTACCTATGTGTTATGACTTTTAGGTGTTCATTCCGCCATCAATGCTTTGTTAGATCTCAATCTCAATTTGAAATATATTCCATGTTGTTCTCGAATAGATGTTCGAATATTTACCAAATAAACAAACCAGGTGATATTTGACACTTCTCACGCATTTGCTCTACCTCAAAAGTAGGTGCAGAAAAATTGTACTTAACTGAGATGGACAACTTTAGGAAGAAGTTAGTGTCTTTCTGAACCTCGTACTGATGATAACGGAGAAGGGACTTTGCTTGTCATATGACTTTTATTAAACAAATTTTCTAAGATTGAAAAGTCACAACTACATGATTTATATATTTAATCGCTCTACCGATTCTCAACTATATTCCAGCAAACGTACTACCTTCTTTTCTTTTTTGTTTCCACTATGCGATCGCCTTTAAGAAAAACGTCATCCACAATCACTTCAAATCTAGATGTCGTTACCTAAAAATTTCCCATCAGATTTATAGCAAAGCCCAGAAATATCCCATAAATGACATTTCGCCCACTATAATATTTTTTTTATAGTCCATTCCTCCTTTGTGCGATAAGAAAAAATAAAAGCGAGAAAAAACACATCAAATCCCCGAAAAACAGAAAGAAAAAGAGATTCATCGTTGCTTGAACGAACTGCTGTTTACCATCTCACTGAAGAAAGAAAAGAAAAAAAAAATATACATTTTCCAAGTCAATACATTTGCAGTGCGTAATTTGTGAAAATATTTCTCGATCGCCCAGAAATACTACATTTCCATTTAAATTGTGATAGACAACTTTTAAAACAAAAATAATAAAAATGTCCTACGCATATTTGTTCAAATACATCATCATCGGAGACACTGGTAAGTTGAGTAGTGGTTGGAATTTGCAATGGCAATGGTATGACGGACGTCTTCGTCATTGGCGAAAAATCGATTTTTCCCCCATCGTCTACTACGTACGACTACGACGACTACGTAGGCATGGCTTGTTTTGTGTGTAGAAAATAATACTTTGCTTCCACAATGACCAAACAGCTGTCACGCTACCAAACCAATTAGTAGATTACACAAACATTTTGCTCATTGCTTCAAAATTGCACAAAGAAATCAACATGGCATGCTTGGATGATCTGCTTTTTGTTTAGCTTGCAGCTTTCACTTCTTTTCTTTGCAAGAAAAGGGTGCAAGTGCAACCCTTATCTGGTGCCGTTTAACGCCTTGCCCCTCTGATTGAATCATCATTAACTCGTTTCAATCGTTTAGCGGGGGGGTTGACGGGACGAGGGCGGATAACGCCCTCATTACAGAAAAAATCAATAAATGAGTGAATTTCGAATTTGTTTGCTCTTCCTCATTCGACAGGTGTTGGCAAGTCCTGCCTGCTGTTGCAGTTCACCGACAAACGATTCCAGCCCGTACACGATCTGACAATTGGTGTTGAGTTCGGAGCGCGAATGATAACAATCGATGGCAAGCAAATCAAGCTACAAATTTGGGACACTGCTGGCCAGGAAGCATTTAGGTATGTTGTTGTCGTTTGTCTTGTCTGTTTTATGCAAGTTGAATTTTATTTGGTTTCAGATCGATTACACGCTCGTATTACCGTGGCGCCGCTGGTGCTTTGCTGGTTTATGATATCACTCGGCGAGAGACATTCAATCACTTGACCACTTGGCTGGAGGATGCAAGGCAGCATTCAAATTCGAACATGGTTATTATGTTGATTGGCAACAAGAGGTAAGTGTGAAGGTTTTATGACGAGGGGAAATTTATTTGATTTCCCATCGAAACAGGTCTTTTGTTGTCGTCGTTGGCAGCACAAAGTCCAAATGTGTATTTTTTTTACGCTGAATTAATTGTTACAAGCTGATTTGATTGCGTCGTTGCTGCAAGTAAAGTGATAATCACCTCGTTAACCAAATCATTCGATAATGCGTGCAACTTTTGTGTCAAATTTTGAGCGATTTCTCTCACTGATGGGAAAATTCGACACAAAGCAACAAAAAATTAAACGAACCATATTTATGCAAATAAAGGACGCTGCGTATCACATCACACTTACAAAGGCATACAAGCACGCAGCTAGATTAAAATAAGTTGATAAGGAAGGCCGCATATTGTGATGCATTTAGAATGAGCACATTATAGGTAGTTCAATTAGATATGACAAGCCCTAGTTTAGAATAAAAGCGAGATCCTCACCATGGCTAATTGGTCTTGACGGATAGACCTGAACAAAATTGACCCCCAAGGGACTTTAATACCAGAGGAATTGTTGCCAGCTATCGCTCTCTGAAATCTTTTCGATAGCTCTACTGCCAAGAAGGAGGTTTAGGGCAATTGGTTCGGGGAGGAAGATCAAACTCTTCCTTGCCTCCAGCCTTAATCACAGGCGATCAATGTCTTTCACCTGGTATAAGCCAGTTTTGTTGCAAAGTTGCAAAGTGATGGCTTAATTGATTTAAGTCTGTTCTTGATCAATTGTAGGCTACGTATGAACGAATTTTAGTACCTTTTTTTGTTTTGTTTGATAATTAGGTATACACAAGGAGCAAATTTGTTCATTTTAAATATTTGATTTTGAGTTTGAGAGACCAAGTAATTAGAAAAAATGTGAACTTCCCCTTCGCCTAATTTAACGAAATTATTTCAAGTCTGAGTTAAGAATATTAAAAATTCGGCCTCTTCATCTATCCCGACACTAATTTGCAATGACACCCCAGCTGTCAGCTCTTGCATAAAGCCAATCTGCTCGCTGCTCATTTTGCAGCTAGCTCAACGCTGCCAGATTGTGCTTTATCTCCCCCAGTACTCGAGCGCGTAGAATCTTCTATGGGACCGATCCATTTTCGCACTCATACAGTGGCAAGAGTTCTTCGAGATCTCAACGTACATAAATCCGCTGGTCCAGATGGTATTTCCCCTATCGTTCTGAAGAGGCGTTCTTCCACGCTGGCAAAACCACTGCGTAAGCTTTTCTATCTGTCCTATTCTTCAGGGCTCTTTCCGAGAAGATGGAAAACAGCATTTATCTAGCCCGTCCCAAGAAAAGGCGAATCTTCCTCTGTCTCCTCCTACCGACCAATTGCACTTACGTCCCTTCTTTCTAAGGTCATGGAAACGCTGATAAATCGTCAGCTTATGAAATATCTCGAATCCCGAAAACTTCTTAATGACCGGCAGTACGGTTTTCGCAGCAACAGATCCACTTATGATTTGATGACATATCTAACCGAAAAGTGGAACCAATCTATTCTCCCGTGGTGGTGAAAGTAAGTAAGCGAATGACAAGTTTGGCATCAAGCTCTGTTGTCGAAAATGCGTGTATTTGAGATCGATGATACCATTCTTCAATAGGATAGAAACCGGACCGTTTAATTCAAGTCGTTTTGGATGGTTTCAAGTCTGCAACTCACCAAATAAATGCTGGTGTCCCCAAAGGCTCCGTTCTGTCTGCGAATCTCTTTTTCATTTTTATCAATGATCTCCTGTCTGTTTCTTCTAATCCAATCCATTCCTTCGCTGATGACAGTACCCTCAGCTTTACAAATTCGTTTCCTGGGCAACGCCTTTCATCTTCGGGAATTGAACTGGAACGGCAACGTATGTTAAGCTCATTGAATTCCGATCTTGACAGCATACTTAAATGGGGTAAAACCAACAGAGTGGAATTTAATGCTTCCAAAACACAATGCTGTCTTCTGTCCTTAAAGCGAAACCCCAATACTCTGCCATTATCCATGGATGGCACTTGCATCGACGAAACCGAAAGACTTTCCATCCTCGGTATGTGTGTTAATGACAACCTTCGTTGGAATGACCACATATTCGATGTCACCAAGAACGCTGCGAGTCCGTGATTCCCAAGTCTGATACTCCCCTTGTCAGCGGTGTTTACTTTTGCAGTTTCTTTTCGAAGTCTATTCGTGATTTTTTAAGAGAACATACAAATACTATGGCGTGGGAAATACGAAGGCAAGTGCGAATTATTTCGAACCAGCGCTGCCGGAATGGCTGCTTTAGGAACTTTTGGCGCCTGTGCTGGGCACTGGGCTCCCCAAATTCTTAAAAATGTAGCAGCCAAATGCAGAATTTTTGATTTGTGATCTCACTTGTTCTAAATTGCTTGCTCAATTGAAATACGACAATATGCTACTATATTTATTCACTGTAGGTAATTACGATCAAAAATGCTGTTTTCCAACATCACTCTAACGTCTTAAAAAACGGCTGTGAAAACGAACTGTCTCTAGTATCGTCTAAAAATTGCCATCCAATCTAACTATTATGCCGTTTAAAGCAGTTTTTCTAAGAACAATTTGTTTGTGTCTGGCTAAAATGGAGAAGTATGTAAGTCGCTTAACGATTTTTATTTCTTCGTAGAACGTTAGTTATGCTACAACCAATATTTTTCTGCACATAAAGGAATAACATCACCGACGAAAATTATCCGAAACCAACATCTTCATGGGTTAAACCATAATTTCATGTGATAATTCTTCTGTGGCTCCTTTTTCACTGAAATGGCTCTCCAAAATCTTCAAGTGGGCTCCTTTTTGAAATTGAAAAACGACAGCACTGGTCGAAACTCCAATCGGTCTGTGCGACTGATCGATGAAGCACCAAGGTTATGTGTGTGTCAATTCCGAGCTCGTTCCTATCTTTTCCTTTCAGATGTGTACATTATGCCATGTGAGTGTCTGTATGCCTATCCACTCTACCAAACGTTATAGCCCATACAAACTCTTTTGAAACAAAGCCTCATAAGAAAACGATTATTTCAAATTAAAAACTGTTTCAACGGTGCAGCTGCAGAAGTGCAGGGAGGCGTGTGTGTGAGTCGAGTGTCGTGAGGACAGATGAGATGAGGTGCACTGAGATAGTCAAACTCGGATGACTCTCAATCTACAGCTGAATTGCCCCCATTTGAAAATGCGCCTCTTGCATCACCTAACGCTATGTACAAATGTTAGTTCTTCATGGATAACGATTTAAGAGAGAAAATGGGATGTAAAATATTTGCGCGTTTGAGCGGCCAGTTCAGTGCCAGGGCCAGAGCCCAGGGTAGGGACTTGGAATGCTACTGCATGCTAAGTCTCTATCTGATGTCAGTACCTCATCTCACATCGGTGATCTGATTTGTGTCATTCAGTTGGCAATTGTATATATTTCATCGAATCAAAGTCAATTTTTACCGCTTCCTGTTGAACTTTATTTCGCTATGACAATAAACAAATTCCGGAGACAGACACTTGGTATTGCGGATGTGGATCTTGATAATGTGTGTTTTTATCACGATCCGTTGTACGTTGCATGCTCTTGGGTAAGTTCGGCCAGCTAGTGGTTAATAAATAAAACTTGTCCGATGATACACTGTTTAGTAGGCTTAATGGTTACTTTTCAAAGATGACTGTGAGAACAAGGATATCGTTCAATCAAAATCAAACGCTCAACAAATCACCATTACTGTGATGGGTATTTATTAGTGACTTAAATGACCATAAATCTGTCGCCATACACCAACGTGAAAATGCACACAGAGGTCAGATCCAAAAAGCGCAGCGGATCGACCTTCTTTCCAACCCGAAACAGCTTTCCTAATGACATATAGTCTTAAATGCTTACATTTATCATGAATAAGTCTATCACTCCTTAAAGCTGCCACAGAGTTACCGTGGTTTGCATTTGTTAATAACAAATTCCACGTAGTAGAATCATAAATCTTCAAGCTATCCGGAAAAAGTTGTCGCTTCAAAGATTTATTGAAAAGATCACCTTTTCACTTTTTTGCAATCCATTTGGAATGCCAGTAGATTTTTACCTTTATACTTTTCAAACAATGTTGAATTTTAGGCTGGGCGCTTCCGATCAGTGGGTAGTCTGTCTCTGTCTAAAGTTGCTATCATTCGGATGACATCTTGATGTCGCTATAACGCACGATTTGTATAAAAGTTGTCATTCAGTGTGATCACCTGTCATTCGGCATGTCATTGAACATGTTACGCGAATGACAAGGATGACACTGTGTAATCGGGTGTCATCTAGCAAATGAAACGCTCGCAGATGACTTGCAGACGTCATGAACCGTATTAAACAAGTTCTCTGACGTCTGATCGCATCTTTATTCTTTTGGAAAAAAGTGTCCGCTGTTATATCTTCTCCAGTTCCTGCTATCAATAGTTACAAATGCTGTTGCAGATGTTAAATGCGTGTACTTGGTGTTGTTCTACAATATTACAACATTGAAACAAATGTGGCTGCTCTTATCTTATCTCACTTTATTGCATATGCTGCTAGATTAAGAATTTTTTTTTTAGATAGGGCTATCATTGTTGCAAGGTTTCTATTCCTCAACGAGCTCGAATACACTGAAATTATATACCTATGTATACCTAAATATGCAAAATACAACTTTCAATTTCAGCGACTTGGACTCCCGTAGAGAAGTTAAAAAGGAGGAGGGAGAAGCTTTTGCCCGCGAACATGGACTCGTGTTCATGGAAACATCAGCTAGAACAGCTGCCAATGTTGAGGAGGCTTTCATCAACACCGCCAAGGAAATTTACGAAAAAATCCAAGAAGGTGTCTTTGACATCAACAATGAGGTTTGTTCATTCAAAATTTAAAAAAAAAAAATTTTTTTTTTTATCAACTAACACTTATTTTTTTCTCCTCAGGCAAATGGAATCAAAATCGGACAACAACATTCCCCGACAAATCCTTCATTGCCCGGCTCTGGCAGCCAGGGCGGTCCAGCTGGTGGCAGTTGTTGTTAAGAAGAACCCTGACGTTTTTTTTTTCTACAATCTTTTTTCTAAAAAAAAAAAATACAAAACAAAAACCTTTAAACGTAAAGTCAAACATTTAAATAATAATAATAAAAAAAAAATAAACAAAACAAACTGTGTGAAAATTTTCAAACTAAAAATACATAAACTTCCAGTTTTAACATAAAAAAGAAAGGAAAAAAAAAAACAACATTTCTATGATTTGCATTGATAAAAGCACTCTGAACAAAAGAAAAATAAAAAAATCTCAAAAACAAGATACCAGAAGAAACTGCTTAACTGCTGGTGGTTGTCAGTCACTGCGAAAAAATTATGCGAGTTTTATAAGGAAAATTAAAGTAAAAAATTCAATTCCATTTAATGAACTTTACAAACTACTATAACTACTTCTACTACTACTGTGTCGTATTATGTATTTTTAAGTAAATATCTCCAAAATTTGTTTATTTTTTACTACCAAAAAAAAAAAAAAAAAAAAAAAACTACAAAATTTTGTGAATTTTAGTGTATTTTTCTCTACTTGTTGTGGATTTTATTTTATTTATCTAGTTTGGGTATGGGTTTTTTTCTTATTTAATTTTTTTCCCCCATAACTACATTCAACTACATAAATAGTTACAAAAAGTATTCTCGTTCAATTACAGTTTGTCAAGCGCTTAGATTGCTTGTAAGTTTAGAAAGAAAAGAAAAACAAAACAAACAAACACATTTGACATTTGTAGCGTTGCGTGCTTTTTTCTTATTTTTGTTTTATTTGTTGGTTTGTCAATTTTACATTGCACTTTTGTTTTAATTTTTAAAAATTAAATATAAGTATAACTACATAATATATTGATTATTGTAATTTATATACAAAAATAATAATAAACAAAAAAAAAAACAAACATTTGATAGAATGGATGAAGTAAGATTTAATTGATTATTTTTTTCGTAAATTAAACATACAAGGATTATGTATAGTATTTATATATAAATAAATGTATAACACACACAAACACCCACACACACGTACATAAACAATTAAATCAATAAAATACAATTATTAAAAAAAAAACAAATAGTCGTATATATAGTATGTGTATGTATTTTGTGGGTTGTTTTGATTTTAGTTTTTTTGTTGTAGACTGAGCCGAGTACTTTGTTGCGTAACTTTGTAAAAATGTAGATATATGTCGTTTTCGATTTGGTTATCCAGAAGCAGCGGTCAATTGGTGCCCGAATTACTCTTCTAAGGTCCAGTAGATGGTTGTTGAATGTATTTGTGAATGGTGTCCTAACCCAGCGGTTGCATTCGTCCGATATGCATTCTGAAGCAATCCTAGGAAGCAGAGAATGCATTCCCCTAGGTTGCGCCTATAATTTCCTTTTTATTAAGGCATGTCCGCGGACGGAAGCAATACGAAACTGGTTTTCAAAATATCTAGAACACCTGACTCGGAATGTTTCTTGAATGCATCGTAAGAATCAATCCAGAATGAATCTGGCAGACGCATTTAGAATGCATTCAAAGGATGAATCCAGAATGTATTGTGAGGATGAACTTAGAATAAAATTCAAGAGAAATAAAACAGCGAAATACAGTGACTGATAAGTGTATTTTATTCAATAATATTTTTTTTAATTCAACTGATTTATAAACTTACAATATTGAGAATAGTATCTAAATTGTCAGCTGCTTCTTCCTAATTTATAATTGCTATTTAGTAATGAGATGGCAAAACATACTTGGCGAATTTGATCACTTTCATTATTTTCCAGTACATTTTTTCTGAAAATAAATAAAAAAATGGCAGTTTTTCAGAAAAAGCTTAGAACGCGGTATGTAATAAGTAGTACTTACCAGGAAATATTTACTATCCAATATTTTTTAAAACTTTGAGATTATTTATTTAAATGTTTATAACACAATGAACAGCCAAGCAACCGCGCTTTACAAATAACACTGAAGTGAATCGCAATATCCCAAAGTCATAATAGAATGCAGGCACAAACCGGTTACGCCAAGTACGCGACAGATAGTAATATGCGTTAGCAAAAATTCTACATGTCCAAAAAATTCCATAGACATCAAAAACTCATTACAGGGAATTCTTTTGATTTAACTTAAATGGCAAGTCAGCGATTTCTTCTGAATGCATCGTTAATACATAATACACAGAGAATGTTTTTCTAAAAAACCTATTGCTTCCAAATAACTCCTATGAGAATGTCTTCCCAAATTTCCCGCTGGGAACATTCTTGCTGCACGTGGGTGCTTTCATAAATGCATTGTTGCTTAGCATTCAGTTTAACGTCAGAATATGAAAGCGCAAGAGATTCGAAACGTTTGCGTAGTTGCACTGCAAATGATCGCAATTACGCATTTATGAAAGCGAGACAACTGTTGGTTGCAATTATGAATCCTATACATTGATCAGACTTGCTCAACCATGCATTTATGAAAGCACACTGCGTTTTTGTATTTTAGGAAAAAACAAGCATCCACAAGAATGTGAATTAATCCAAACGGCTTGATCGTTTCGTTTAGAAATTTTTTCAGAAGGTGAAATAATACCGATTTACCATATGGAAAAAAGGTAGGTACTATGGAGGAACATAAATACCAAGAAGTATTAGTTGGCTTTGAAAATTAAATCTAACAGCTAGGTTCAACTTTTTTTTTTTCAACTAGTGCTTATTTCGCGACTGGTAACACTTAGCTCATGTCTGATTTGACAGATAATTAGTTTTATCCTTCCGCTGAACGAATATGGTTGTGTATACAGTGGCTCACAGCTTATTTGACCCACCACATATTAAACATTTTAAATACGTAGAACTTTTAAACGGAAAAAGATATCAACAAAATTTTGACGCAGAATTCTTAATTTATGTTTATACTTAAAGAAAACAACATCATTTACTTTAATTGGCATATGATTTCATTATTAGCAAAACAAAGCAAAAAATAATCAAAAATTAAGCGCCAGAGCTTATTTGACCCACGACGTTTATTGAACAGCTGCCATCGCTCGATCTTCAGGATAACGGTACTTGTTTTGCCTATGCTTTGGTCATAATATTCGAAATTAGAGCTAGCATTTTTAGTTTGATTTCGTTAGTGGAACACGTGTTACAAAAATGGAAACTAAACTACCACAAAAATGTTCTTTTCTCCCCGGAAAATAGCTCAATTTTTGATTTTACCGGAGTCCACTGTGAAGGCAATTATTCATCTTTTCATTTTCGAAAACCAAGTGGAAGATAAAGGGGAAATCGCTCCAAACAAAATAGTTAATACCACAGATGAGCGATATATCGTTCGAATATTTGACGAAAACCCTAAGATTTCGGCACCAAAAAATGTTGGGAAAGTCATGTTGTGCAGAAAACTTAAGTCGAGTACTCCGCAAAAATGATTTACATTGAAGAATTGCCCGCAAGAAGCCATTTATTAGTAAGACCAATCAAAAACGTCGTCTTCAATTCGCAAAAGACCACATCAATAAGGATTCCAGCTTCTGGGAGCACGTAATATTTGCTGATGAGTCGAATTTTAATATTTTCGGTTACTTTGGGCGACCCTTCGTCTGGCGTAAAGCTAATACAGAGCTACAAAACAAACGGGGTCGGAAAACTACAGTTCATCAAAACTACAATGGATGAAAAGGTATACCTTGATATCCTTAAAAACAATTTGCTCCAGAGTGCTGAGAATTTAGGCCTAAAGGAAAGTTTTCGATACTACCAGGATAACGATCTGAAACATCGTCGGATATGGTCCAAATCTGGCTAATTAGGAACGGTCCACACATTATGAAACCACCGGCGCAGTCACCCGATCTCAATGTAATTGAGAATTTATAGGCAATATTGGACACAAATATCCAGAAGCGCAATATATATAAAAAGATGATCTCAAATGTGCTCTATCGAAGAACCTCCCGAAACTACCTAAAAATTGGTGACATCGATTCCTAATACGACTCAATCAGTTATTTATAACAATGCTGCGACATTGCGGACTGAAAGGTTTAAATACACTCAAGAAAAAAATAAAAAGAGATTTATCTAATCCCTTTGAAATTGGAGACGCTGCCTATGTTATAAAATCTATAAACGAAAGTTCAATTGTTATTAATAGTAAAATTAAATATATATACGCTACCGTCTAAATAAATGGCAATTAATAATGTTTCTGCAAATTGTGGAAATCTTAAGCAATCTTCAATTCCTGTCACGTCGCAGCTAACCGCAGTTTTGCGTTTTCTTGGCGAAAAAAATGTCCAAAGTTCAATCGGAAAAGATGCTGACTTCGTTTTGTGGCAAAGCATTTTATGAAAATTTTTGACAAAAGTGCTAACGATTTTGGAGAATCGAATTTGTTTTTTCCATCCACTCGCGTTCTCAGTGGTGGACCATGTTTCCAACAAAACTTCTGTGACACTTGATCTCTTTTCCTAAAACCTCTTAGATGATCTGCAGATTCCTCAGACATTTGTAAAATTTAATTTCTTACTGTGATGAATGGTGAAAACAGACCATTTCACATGAATGTCACAGATCGATTTGAAATCACTTTTAAATTGTCAAAATCGAATTGTGGAACACAACAATTTCACAACAATATCACTTTGAAATCGAAATCGATTAAAGCGAAATGTGGAACACAACAAATTCATTTTCGATCGATTTCGATTTCATTTCGAGTGAAAGTGAAATGTGGAACCTAGCTGTAATATAAAAAGCTCTTTCTTAAGTAACAAAAAAAAAAGAGCCGACAGAAAAATAATTGAGTGAAAAAGCAGTCTGTCTGTGCAATAATAGTGTCGTCGTTCATTAAAAACATGCTACAAGTTTTACTAATGTATATATCGTACCACATCCGGTACGTAATGTAATGACGTAAGTGCAAAAATTAAATTTTCTGAGTTTAGAACGCCAATATTTTCAAAAAAGGTATAACTTTCCAGCAAAACAAAGACCCAATTAAAAATAATCTATTTGTCGCCAGGGCAAAGCAGTCAAACTAGAGTACAATTGTGCCTTTTGGATATAATTTCGAAGCCTAGGGCACCTGGGCACCTTGAAAACGGAGGGATTTTGCTAAATAGTATAAACTTCAAGGGGGACGAATATTAAATTGCATTTTGTGAAGAATCGAAAAATCTTGCATTTACGTCGTTGTACTACCGGATGTAAAAGCAATAGCTATGAGAGCGGTCATTAAAAACAGTCACTTTTCATATAATTGGAAGAATCAAAGCTTTATGACGGCTCAGATTCACTTCCGCCGGTTCCTTAAGTGACAAGTGGGGAAAAAAGTTGAAATCCCTCCGCCCTACGAAAAGCTGCTACCCCTAGAGGACAACTTTTAGGCTCAACATACATTGAACCAATTCCAAAAACAGACCATTGAATATTGCAACATACCAACGAAAGTTTAGATTAGCAGACCTATTAGCGGCCTATTCCAGAAAGCGAGGTGTAACAGCGTTAGCGTTCGACTTCTAGAATTGTTGTCTTGCCAATAAAAAGCATTTCTGTGCCAGCGATGCAAGTGTCACTCATGGATAATGACAGATCAGATCCTAAAATTTAACAAAATATTCCAAGTAAGTTGAAAAGTGATAAGCAGTTGGTGCAATAAGACCCAATACATAAAATAGCAGGTAAAGAAGAATACACTTGTTGTCAATTCAAAAGCATCAGCGCTTATTTGCACTCTACTGATGCTGATCGAAAACTTCGTTAGAGTTTTAGAATTTATTAAGTCTGTTCCTTTCCTTTTTTTTCAGAAACAATTGAGAAGTTTGTCAAAACGGGTGTATTGAAAATGAATTGTTGTTAAAGAACGTAAAAATAGTAGTAGGGGATGCTATAGTTTCCGAGGCGACAATTTGAAGAAGATGGAATTTTATAAATCTTGATGAAATAATCACAAGTTAAAATGTAACAACAGTTTCGGCTTCGCCTAGTTTAGGAGATATCGAGTTTTGAAAATCAATTTAAGATTACGTCACATATGTAAAAGAGTTCAATCAGCAGTATTTTTTACCATGAACAGTAAGGAATGCTTTTAGGAGTTAATTATGAAGTAAAATAACAACAAATAATGTTGGGAAATTAGACCAAGTTTAAATAATTTGTCTTGCATTTGCATTCTGTTCTCCCAATCCACGTAGTGCCTCTCTAGACAACTACATGTGAGGCCGAAGGCAGTTCGATAGCAGTAGAGGAGACAGGCCAGAGTTGAAATCCCTTTTTCCTGCGAAGCGTGTCACCCAGGTACTCTTTGGCTAGAATACGTTGACGTGAAATGTTGCCAATCAAAATAAGACAAAATTGGCTTTATTTCTTAATACAAAGCGAAATAAAACCAAATGACTGTAATTTAAAATTTTGTTGTAATTTGACTACTTACTTGTTTTTCCGATTTTTGTGGATTCTCTCACCAAGATTTCATCATTAATTCTAGGCTTTTTCTGTTAAGTTTTAGGAGTTACTAATAAAATATAAATTTTTTATATAATAAAAATTTTCTTTTAATATATATGTATATGAAGGTTTCAGGAAGTGGAGTAATTTATATATTATATATTCCCCAACTAAAACAATAATATAGATTTAATTATAATGCTGGTAGAATCGAAAGTTATGAATGCTACGAGAAAGCATGCAATGCAATCATAGTGATTGATTTTAAAAGCTCTAAATATAGGGTGATTTTTTAAGAGGTTTAGAACTTTTTTTTTAAAAAAAAAAAAACACAAAAAATTCGAAAAAATGAATGAAATATTTATTTGAATCGATAGTTTGAACCTTGCAATTTAATGTTTAAAGATAATTTCATGCAAATGTTGACCGCGGCTGCGTCTCAGGTAGCCCATCCGCTGAGTCCAATTTTGGCAAACTCTTTCACACATATCGGCCGGTATCTCACGAATGAATGCATGGATGTTGGCTTCCAGTGCGTCAATCGAAGCGGGCTTGTCCCTATACACATTAGCCTTGGCATACCCCCACAAAAAATAATCTAATGGTGTCAAATCGCACGATCTAGGCGGCCAATTGACCGGCCCGAAACGTGAAATTAACTGTTCACCAAACTCGCCTCGCAATTGCGCCATTGTTTCGCGTGCTGTGTGGCATGTGGCACCGTCTTGTTGAAACCACATATCATGCAAGTCAAGAACTTCCATTTCGGGCAAAAAAAAGTTTGTTATCATCGCTCGGTAGCGTTCACCATTGACAGTAACGCTGCGATTCGCATCATCTTTGAAGAAATATGGCCCAATAATGCCGCCGGCCCATAAACCGCACCAAACAGTGGTTTTTCGGGATGCATTGGTAGCTGTTGCAATGCTTCTGGCTGATCTTCACTCCAAATGCGGCAATTTTGCTTATTTACGTACCCATTCAACCAAAAATGAGCCTCATCGCTGAACACAATTTTTCGATAAAAAAGCGGATTTTCACATTTTTCACAGAGCACGAATTTTGATAATAAATTTCAATAATTTGCAAGCGTTGTTCATTTGTAAGATGATCCATGGTTAAATTGCAAACCAAACTGAAGCTGTTTGACAGTGACACAAGGTACTAAACACACGTCAGCTGTCAAAACCAGTGTTGCCAAAACCAAACCAGCTAAAAAATCACCCTTTATTGTCGCATACCCAAAGCTACTCCTCTCTTGCATTCACATCAACGAGACTGTTGTCACATGTTAACTTGTGATTATCAGATCTTGTCGCCTCGGAAACTATAGCACTGCCAAATAGTATATTATGTAATATGTCAGCCATATTTATTTTCCAATAGCAAACCTGTATGATCAAATTGTTAAGACAAGAAACTTGTTGAGTGAAATGCAACTTTGGAGTTTCCAAGTGTAGCGGTGGCCCCTTGCAACCTCTCTCTTACGCATTTTTCGAGTAAGGCCACACCCACACAAGTTTGAAGACAAATGCATATGAATTAAAAAGCCAAAAACGTATATTTTTTTTAAGTTTTAATTATCTGGGCTTATAAAATCACACAACACTACTAACATTTCTTGCGATATTAAATTAGGTGGTTATAGCTCAAAATTGTTTAAAATTCAGTTTAACTTGAGTTGGGGTGGTGGTACAACCCGGCTACTGTAACAATTTTTTTTTCGTCTAAGCTTTACGAATATCTATTGTTTTGTTATTTTTTTGTAACTGGAAAGCCCTAACGCACAGGAGGTCTTAGGACTTACAAAAAATGGAAAAATGTTTATTATTTTGGGCATAGCTGCGGGATTTATGTATAATGTTTTGTCTTCCGTTATTGTGTAAATTTAAAGGTCAAAAGTACTTCCGCGATTTTTTGCGATTTAATTTTCTAAATTTTTCGGTTTTTTCGAAAAAAAATTGCAAATTTTCGATACATTCTTACATAAATATGGCAAGCCTGTCCCTCATTTGTAGGTGCGGTGTGTTTTCTCTCATGCCTATCTCTTTCTAACTTATTGCTCAAAGCAAGACAATTAGAAAACACAGGCCGACTATTGAGTAATGAAGACTGCGTCAGCGAGTACTGATATTTCATAAAAATATTTATCAATTGAGTCTGTAAGAACATATAAGGTTGTCCGACCACCTTCATATCTTGGAACTTGGCCGTGAATTCACAATTTTTCGCAAACCGCCCTGTGAAAGTTGGCCAATAGGAATCATAGAAGTACACTCGTGCACGGTCATGCACTTTTTTTTGTTTGTTTAAATTCTTTAACATGTAGGTATGCACAAGGTGACCACCTGTACGGAAATGACCGGTACAGTACCGAAATTAGGCAGTGTGTACCGGTGTACCGAAACTGAGCACCGAAATTACAGCAGGACAAATTCGCAGGAAAAAAATAATTTCCTGCGAATTTTCAACATTTCAACATTTTAAGACTGCGACCAAATGCCCTTCGACATCATATTTCTATTTTTTTAATGTGCGAGTGGCGTAAAAGAAAAACTATTTTGCGATTCAGTCGAATACGAAACATTTTTCATGGCTCCTAATTAATTGAAAGCGACTCCCGTCTCAAAAAACTCAATGTTTTCATAAAATCGCTTGAATCGCTACAGAAAAATAACTTTTTGTCCACAGCTGTGCTGAACGCAATAGAACGAAAGAACGAGTACTGACTGATTATAGGTCGACCATTTTACGGTTCATATTAATATTTTTAATAGTACGAGTATACTGAGTGTTAGCTGTTTCCGATGCTCTTTTTTTTCAATTCTCTTATTGGCGGCGTATCGAATTTATTTAGAAGTGGAATGTTCAATTTGACCAATAGAACTCGACAAACCACAAGAATTGAACATGTTGAAGCCTCCCCAAAGTTCATTGCATCGCATAACCGTTTTGACATGGAATAGCAATAAAAATAACTTCCATTCCAATGATGATATAGATATTGAAGAATTGAACAGAACGTTTGTTAGGGAGCTGTTGGTATCTGAAGTGTCTTAGCCTTTATCTGACACTGTAATAATTAATACCACTGACAATGCATTTCTTTTTGATAGAGTAGACTCCTTTTCTGTTGCGAAAACTATTTTGTCTATAAAATCTGATAGTATGGGTATGGAAAATATTCAACCGAAGTTTTTAAAAATGATTTTACCGTATATACTAAAATATGTTACATATATTTTCAATACCATCCTAATGTCCTCGAACTATCCGAATCAGTGGAAACAATCAAAAAAATTATACCTATTCCAAAAAATAGAAAAGGCACGGAATATCGACTCATCGCCATCCTACCTTTTCTTTCTAAGGCTTTCGAGTTAATTATAAGCGCTCAAATTAAGCAATACATTGTGTTTAATAATTTGCTGACTCCAATGCAGTCAGGCTTTCGTTCAGGTCACAGTTGCATAACTGCCCTGATTAAAGTCACGGATGACATACGGGTAGCTATTGACAGAGATGAAGTCACTTTGGTTACATTATTGGATTTTTCTAAGGCTTTCCACTCTGTCCGTCCTGATATTCTCTGTATCAAACTTGTAACTTACTTCAATTTTTCTTATCTTTCCGTGAAGTTAATCTCGTCTTATCTTACAAATAGAGCTCAGTCTGTCTTTTGCAATCAATCCTATTCGTCGCTCTTAAATGTTAATTGTGGTGTGCCTTAAGGTTCAATAATTGGTCCTTTGTTATTCTCTATGTTCGTTAATGATTTACCTCTTGTTATACATAATTGTCATTTTCATATTTATGCTGACGATGTACAAATTTATTTTCACTTTCCTGTTGGATTGATGGAAGATGCTGTTGAAAAAATGAACGAGGATCTAACTTCAATAGTTAAATGGTCGTCAGAAAACCAGCTTCTTTTAAATCCTTCTAAGACTAAATCAATTACAATCTATAAACAATTATTAATGTCCCTTCTGCCTCCTATTTTATTATGTGGAGTTGAAGTTGAAATGGTTTCTAAAATAAAATATCTTGGTATTGTTAATTTTTCATTTTAGTCATTCGCTTTTGTAACCAACTTCCCCTCAATATAAGAACTATGGTCGAGCACAGACGTTTTTTGTCGTTAGTTTTTTCCCATTTTAGTACGCGTCATTGATGTTAGCCCAATTTTACTTTTAATTTTTTTAAATTTAAGAGTTTACAAAACTTAATTTAATCGTATTTTTAATTGTCCTTTGCTGTTAGTTTAACTTTAATTATCCTATTTTTTTCCTTACTGAATGTTTAATTATTATTATTTTTACTATTTAACTTTTAATTATTTAAAAAAACCTTATTTAAACTGTGCACTCTAAAAGAATTTATTTTCTTATTGTACAGAAAATTTTAAAAATAAATACAAATACAAATAGTCCGATACTAAATTTTTCGAACAATTTACCTTTTTGAGAAAATATGTAACCGGTGGAAAAATTTAGCGTTGCTTCTGCAACGATTTAACGAAAATTGCCGAATACATTCTCTGCTTTCCGGCCACTTAGGTGAAAGAGAGTTCGATTTATTTAATGAAATATTGTCCATGGATAAAATCCTCTAAGTATTGCAACGTAAAGAGATCTTCCGTACGTCGGGTACAACATAAAAATGTCATGCGCTGAGTTCTTCTAGTTCTTGCCGGCCTAAAATGCTCGAAGAAGTCGGCGCCGACGGAAAGTTCGCATTCAAAAATCGCGTCAATTAAAAGCTAAACACGTAATATGTAGGTACATACATTTTAAAAAATACCAAATAAATGACTAAAACTACAAATATGTGAAGGATTTTTTTTGTGTCACGTCGAATGCAACTGAAAAAATGTCGAAATAATTCTTTGGAGTTTTACTTGTTCCAGTTCAGCAATATCGGTGGTGTTAAGTAAAGAGAAATGCTGGTATGCACGATTTATCGCACTGCAGGTGTCCATTTCACTTCATTTTATTTACTTACTTTTCGTTGTCGCCAATATGCGAGAACCACCTCATTTGTTCGTTACGACAGATGATCTCTTGGGGATCCTTGATTCTCTTAAGAACAAAAAATCGGCGGGAGTTGATGGTATCCCAAATGTCGTATTGAGGCACCTGCCCCTAGAGGCTGTGGAGATTTTTACAACGCTGTTCAACAATGCGCTGAATAAAGCATATTATCCGGCGCATTGGAAAATGGCAGTGGTACATCCAATCCCGAAAAAGGGAAAGGATAATACTAACCCTGCTAATCTTCGGTCAATTAGTTTGCTTCCGAATATTAGCAAGGTGTTTGAGAAGGTTGTTAATAGAGCTCTGCTGAAAGGGGTCGAGGACAACAAAATAATCCCGGACAACCAATTTGGTTTCAGGGCGAGGCATGACACTATTCATGCCGCGTCAAAACTGGTTTCCGACATTCAAAGGAATAAATGCAAGAACCAATGCACGGGTGCTTGTCTGGTTGACTTTGAAAAGGCCTTCGACACCGTATGGTTAGAGGGGCTTTTCTACAAGTTGATCAGACTGGGAATGCACAAACCCTTGCTATATATAATTTATAATATGCTTATGGAAAAGAAGTTCGTGGTCAAATGTGGCAACGTAACTTCGAGCAGAGTCTATAATATCAAAAACGGTTTGCAACAGGGTGCGGTGAATTCTCCGATCCTGTTTAATATTTACACGAGTGATCTGGTACATTCACTCAGTCATGCTATAGCGTATGCCGACGATTTGGTCGCATACAGATCAGGTCCTAAGATCGAGGTCATCAACATCCTTCTGCAGCGTGACTTCGAGCAAATTAAAGGATATTGCGACGACTGGAAGTTGAAAATCAATTTCCAGAAGACGGAAACAATCCTGTTCAGAACCCCATTGGCTAATGCCACTAGGGATACCAGAAAAAACTGGAAAAAATTGGCCATTATTGGACAGAATGGGCAGGCATTGGCGGTGAAAAACGTGGTCAGGTATCTTGGAATCTGGCTCGACCAGTATCTGTATTTTAATAAACATATAGATGCTTGTCATGCTGGAGCTAAGGTGGCCTTTTCTCTGACAAGAAGACTGTTTCATAGCAGTCAACTTGCTTCTAGGGTTAAGGTCATATGCTACGTGGCCCTAATAAGGCCCATCATCGCTTATGGCTGTCCATTGTGGTTCAATATAGCGCCATCGTATATGGAAAGGATTCGGGTTTTCGAGAGACAATGTCTTAGGACATGTCTCGGGTTGTTTCGAACACCTGAATCTGAGTACATAAAATATTATCCCAACACGGTATTATATGATGGGGCTCACTTAAATAGGATTGACAATTTCCTCATTAAGGTGACTCGAAGGCACGTTGCGAGGGCGATGACCAACGATAATAGCCTGATCTTCGGGGCATACTACCCCAATGAAGCACACATGGAGAGAACGCTTCGATCTGGCTTTGTTCCGCCAGAGGCTTTTCTCCATATTGATAAAAAAGGGCTGGTACAGACGAGGGATGGTATCCCGGTACTATACCACCGCTACCGCAGAGCGACTGATAAGCGGCTCACCTACGACGGGGACGTCGCTAATGCTCCCGAGCTCCTTCGGTTTAGTACCGCAATAGGGGGGAGGGATCATATTGATACGGTTAAGCAATTCACCGACTATTGGTGGCTTGCGGAAGGAATGGAAGAGGTGGGTATGCCTTTCCAGGTCGGTGTGTTGCCTTAGGTAACTCCTCTTAATTTTAAGTAGTAATAAGTTTAAGTTGGTTGGTTGTGCTCTGCATGTCGGTGGCAAGGTGTGGTGTTGCTGAGAGGCGACTGACACATTTCGGTGTCAGTGGACTCTCGGTGACGCATGTGCGCTAGGTTGGCGGCTGCTGGGTGCTGCTAATGGTGTTGGGGGATGGGCACCGTTGCCTCTGTAGATGAGGCGGTGAGTGCACATAACCTCCGACTATACTTAGTATTAGTTTTGTAATTTTAAGTAACATAAGTTAGATTTTAAGTTTTTAATGTATAGTCTTAAGTAGTTTTTAGTTTTAATCAAAAATTAATATAGATGTCAAGTTTTTTAAAAAAAATTTCTTGTTAAAAAAATATATATTGGAAATAAAATAAAATGTATTATTAATTAAGGCCGAAAGGTAATAGTATTAAGTGATATAGTTAAGTTTAGAGCGTCCGCATAAGGACCAGTAACCTAGAATAAGTATCCTGTTAATTTAAAGTTAGATTTAATCATTTTTGTCTAGTCTGTCCTCTCCTAGGACATTATTCCTTATTTTTTGTCTACCAAGTCAAGCTTTTCGTTGATAATTTTTTTCCGCACAGTTTACTCATTTTTGTAATAATGAACACTTAACGTTTCTAGTTTAACCTGTTTTAAATAAAGCGTCTCGCAACAGCATATTTTCAGATTTTGTTTATTTAAGATTTTTAATTTTTATCTGAATTCCACATACTGTGGAAAATTAAACTAAATTTATTATAATGATCCGTCTTATATCAATTTCTCATTTCTTTTTATAATACATAATTTTTTTTTAACCTTAAATTTAAGTAAATGATATACTTGAAAATTAAAAAAAATAAAAACAAATAATATTTCAGTCATAAGAACTAGAAATAATAAACTTAATATCTTACACAGTACCTATAGCATTATAAATGAAATGTTAACTAAAATTTAAGTTTAATAATACTTTGAAAATTCCACGCAAGTATTGTATGTAATTAGGCTGACAAATATATTTTTTTTTTAAATAAAAAGCAAGACCTTAACAAAACAATGATTATTCTCCATAAGTAAATAGGTTTCTTCTTTTCTATTATTTTAAATTTACGATTTTTTTGTTTTTTTTTTTGAATTTAAGTGCACCAACGTTTTATTTATCTAGATCAAACAAGTTGACCAACATTATTTTTTATTTTTAGATTAGTAACTTTATATAACGTTTTAGACTTTTGTTTTTAATTTTAAATTTGTGCAATGGAAATTTTCTAATATTTTTTTTTTTAATTTTTAAATTTAAATTTCGCCTTGAATATTAATTAGTATACAATTTTATTTTTTTTTAGTAAAAAAGGGGTGCGAATTATGAATTTACAATGAAGTTTGGAAATGATTGTATATCGGCTTTGTTGTGATTTTATATTTTATAAACTATTATTGTATCTTCATTTTTAGAAAGTTACGATTTCGAATTTCATTCTTTATTTTTGTTTAATTTTAACAAGGTGCATAGAAATATTTTACCATATTTAATTTTTCGTTTTTCGGTTTTAAAATGTCTATTTGTTGTTGTCCGAAAGGCAGTGATACACTGTCCAAAGTTGTTGTTGTTATTTTTTTTAATTATTTCGCTATTAAGTAGATAACTTATTGTTTGTTTGAGAGTTTTGTATTTTTACTAAAAAATACGAAAATTATTTTTTGAACACGAAAAGAAAAGATTTTTTTTTTGTGTTTTTTTTTTAAAACTGAAATAGAAAATGTGTATAATTTTAAAAAGCTCGCGTGTTTTTGTGCTTCTAAGAATCACTATCACTTTCTGTGAGACGTCTGTCACGCCTCTCCAAGAATTCGATTATATAGGCTAGAAATCCAGATAAGGCTATGAAGAATCCAGAGGCATAGAATGTATCGTCCCATCTGAAGGGAAAATAAAAAATAGTATAAAATTAATAAATGTAATTTATGCACTTACCGCTGTGTTTGTTCGTAAATAAAACCAGCCAACGGTGGTCCGACTATCATTCCGAGTCCTTGCACCAATAACACCAAACCATAGGCACATGTAAAATCGTCCAAATCCACTAAACTCACAAGGATGCTGGGCGTAAATGAAAACGAACTAGCAAATGTTAAACCAAACAACGTACAGAGACCAATTAGCGCGACATAACTATAAACGAAGACTGGCATTAAGGCAACTGATAGACCGCAAACTGAAAAAGAAGCATTTTAAATAATTTTCTTCCTAATATGGACAATTTTGTTTTTAATTGATACTCACAGACCATGCAGATCGAATAGCATATATTCACATTTAACCAGGGACGATCGCCAATAAATCCAAGCACTAGCATACCGATTGTGTTAAAGATGCCTATAATGGCAATCAATTTAGCGGCGTCATCCTCATCGTAGCCATGGTTCTTCATGTATTCCGTAATATAAAAATAGGGAATGATTAACCTGAAAAAGAAAATTAAATAAAAATACATATAATGTGGACTGCTATTAAGGAAAGCATTTTTGTAACAAGACTTAAAGACTAGCAGGTATACGGCCAAAAACGCGTGGTTCACAAAGCCATTTCTGACAATGCGAAGCTAAATATACCTCAGGGGTAGAGTGAAACGAACCAAAGTGCGGTTCCTACTCAGTAACACTGTTTGATTAGCAAACCGCTGTGTACTACAGCAGAGGCTTAGACAATGGGTGTATGTATTTACACCCCTACCTACCATAAGTGGCCCCTACCTACCGTACTGTCCTTAAAATCTTTTGGCTTTGACTGCATTTATTTCGTTTGATAACGAAAGATTAATGAGCCGTGAGTTTTATGAAGCTAAAGCTTATATTGATGAAGAAATTATTTCTTGTCATTTTATTCTTAATGCGCTGCCGTCTGACAGCTTGTCAGATGCCATCAACTTGTCAGTTAATGGTGTCATCACATCATCTAAAGCTGTTCAAATGCCTTCAGTAATATTAGTCTTGTAAACTTCCGGGCTTTACCATTATGTCGAGTTTTACAAACTTAGAATCAGAATTTGGCTGGATCTATAGAATTTGCGGAACGAGCAAGGAGAGGAGAAATAACGACTTCATTTGTAAAAATACGCTGTAGAACTACTAAAACTAAAACAACCTCGCCAACAAACGAAAACGTCTAAATGTCTAACACGATTTTATATCCTAAATTTTTATCTATTCGTTACGCATTCAAAAGATCAATACCTAAAGTATCGAATAGTGTTGTATAATTTCGGTTGTCTTTTCGCTAAAAAAAAAAATGGAAATTTTGAAGACGCGTCCTGCACTTCACTGTTCGCTTCTAAAGGGTTGAGGTTGGTTTGTCGAATAGAGATAAAACTGACATTTTGTGGCCAAATCTGGCAACTCTAATTTATGTTCAGTTTGGTTTGCCATTTCATCATGAACAGGTTGACAAATGAATAACGCTTGCAAATCGTGCAAATTTATTTCGAAAATAATGGTTCAGTTCGCGAAGTTTACCGCGAGCTCATTTTGGGTTGAATGGCTACGTCAACAAGCTAAATTGCCGCATTTGGAGTGAAGAGAATCCACATGAGACCCTTGAAACGCCATTACATTCACAAAAACTGACTGTTTGGGGTGCTCTATGGGCTAGTGGAAATGATGCTGGAGAGAGAGTCAGTTACCGTGCCATGATAACCGACTATTTTGTTCCCGAATTGGATGGCATGAAAGTGGATGAGATGTGGTTCCAACAAGACGGCGCTACATGCCACACAGCGCACGTCACAATCGATTTATTGAAGGAAACATTCGAAGAGCGCATAATTTCGCGGAATGGACCTGTCAATTGGCCGCCAAAATCGTGTGATTTGACACCATTGGATTATTTTCTTTGGGGATATGGGAAGTCGCTCGCCTACGCCAATAAACCAGAAATGTGAGGGGACTTGGAAGCCAACGTTCGTGGCGTTATTGCCGACTAACAGCCCCAAATGCTTGAAAAAGTGGTTGAAAATTGTACCTCTAGACTTGTCTTTATTCGAAATAGCCGCAGCGGCCACATGCCCGAAATCATATTTGAACATTAATGGCATAAAATTATCCTTCCAATAAAGCCAAATTGATGTACATTAAAACGATTTTCTTGTGTTTTGTTTCAATTCGAAGTTCTATACCTCTAAAAAACACCCTGTATTTTGAATTATTTTTTCCCTGAATTAAGCATAGAATAAGTTCAGTTTTGGCATCGCCGCAAGGAATATTAGGAATTAGGTAAAAGCGATTAGCAATTGTATCAATGATGTTCTCCGAAACAGCAAATGAAAGATAATTGTTTGCCTTGCGTAGTCGCCTTAAAAAATATTTCAGGTTAACACTGAAAAATGATCGTCTAATTGGAGTTGCTTCTCTCAAAATTCATCGTGACGTTAAAGTAGACGTGGATAAAGTTCTTAACGACTTTTCTTAACGATGAAGTTGTATGAGTGGCACTAGCGCTACCGATGGGCGACTTTAGTAGCTATATGACCACTTTTTTGATGTCGTGCCCCGACGACTTTTCATAAATTCTCTGTTTTTGACACTTTTTACAATTTTGGCTACTTTCGGGCCATTATTTCAATCAAAAAATACTCGTGTACCTATTAAACAACTTTTATTTCCCATAGAAAGAGAACAAATGCATTTTTTAACGAAATATTCTCTATATTAATTTATCTCTTTCCAATATAGTTACATTGTCAAATTAAGTATGGTTTCGCCTAACCTAGCCTACATTAATGTCACTGACAGAACGACCATACTGCAGCAGGTATCCTGGAAGGAAACCCTACCTATTTACATGCATTAACCAAATTGAAGTAAGTAAGTAGATAGGATAGGTTAGGTTACGGTAGATAACAGCTTCATTCCAAGCTAGTACTCCGTTTCCTTAATATTTGATCTAGGACTAAAATATTCGATTTCTTGGATGTTTTTTCATTATGATCAGTGGTTCGTAGTGCGCTCGCAGTGGTTACAGGTTGAAGTGTTTTGTAGTTTAAAATTTAAATCTAATTTTAGTGACACTAACAAATTTAAGTTAGGATTAATTTTATTTACGAATACCATTTCCTTTTAAAAATCAATCGGATATAGTGTTTCATTTGTCATTGGTCCCTTTTTAAACTAGTGACCACTTCTTTGGGCTACTTCTTCATTTTGGCCATCGGTAAACCGGTCTGATACCCGCAACCTGCGGAGAGAGAGTTTGAAGACCCAGTCCGTGCAAACAGAAAGAAACATCATCAAAAAGTGGTGAGCGCGTCAGCACGAATTCGAACGTCAATTCTATTTTTGAGATGCTTCTTGTGATGCTTGTCAGAAGTTCTTAAAAGGAATAAAAACTTTAAGGTGGTATAGACCTGGATTTGAAATAGCGACCCCTTGCTTAGTGTTATTTCTTAGACCGCCGCGACAAGTTTAATCGGGGAAAAGAGAAAGGATTATCACTGCAACAATCAACGCACCGCTAAACTACGCCCGTCTGAATATTTACGGTAATTGAAGACGTTGGTTTATGAACTTTTAAACTCTATTAGCAGGGCTTAGTCAAGTCAACTTTTTGCCTTCATAAGGCAGCCCTTATACTGAAGCATATTGTAGTGCACACATCCAAATATAGAGCAACTTCTAAAGGTTTCAAAGGAGATAAGAAACTATTGGCTTAAAGAATCCATTAGTATCAACAAAGTTTTTTTAATTCAGAATTTTTTTCAGAAGTTGCTTTCTTAATAAAAACATCACCGTTAACGCTGGTAGTCAGAGTATCATAAAACTGCATCATCATCCAATAAAAATAAATCGACTTAAAAAACTACGTCTAGTCTTGAAATCCCTGCTAAACGCGTCAAATTGGAATGAAGAATGAAGAAAGAGAATGCCAGCTGCTTCGTTAAAGTTGGAAACACTCTCACTGTTATTATATTCAAGCAATTAGAAAGCATTTCAAAATACCCTAAGAAAATGCGTGAAAAAAAACACATTTAGAATTACCAAAACTTTATTAATAGCAATCCAATCAACTTTATCGCAATTATGTAAAGTATGTTGAAGGTTTCTTGACCTCCTTGAAAAAAAAAAATTATTATCGTTTTGCAATCTAAATACAAACATATTTTATCTAAATTTAAAAAATATATATATATAAATATTTCTATAAATACGTAGTCTAAGCACTCAATGTTTCTTCCTCTTTTCAGATCGTAACGGAAATTTCGTTATTGCCGCCATGCGTAATCAACAACGGCAAAACATTACTTAACCAAACAGAATAAAAAAAAAAATATTGGCTATCTCTCAAAATAAATATCATAAAAATTGTCATATAATAACTTTTAGCCAATGTTTTCAGTCTGCCTTGGACAGTGAAAAATACCTACGTCTGCTCTCTAATTTCGTAGAGCGACAAACAAAAAAAAAACCGCAAATGCGAACAAAATTTTAATAATAAATGTGACACATGTACGTTTAAAAAAAAAACCCCAAATAAATATTTCTTATTTATTACGCAGTTAAAATATTAATTAAGATTTTGAAATATTAAAAATTAGATTGCTTCGTAGTACTTACCAAATAAACAGCAACAATGTGGAAAAGTTGAAAATTGCAAATTTCAAATCAAGAAACAGCGAGAAATCGAAGGCCGATTTCATCACATCAACGAAGCTGTCATACCAAGTCTGAAAGAAAGGAAACAATTTTATTTTCAAAATAAGGGCATTTGTATTTCATTGTTAAGTTTGTTTAATTTTCCTAAGATTTAGGAATAAAACTCTATAAAACTAATTCTTAAGGCGTTACATGGATTTATTCGGGGGAAAAAAAAATCTATTTTCAACATTTTTTTTTATATATAAAAAATAAAATATTTTATTCAAACTTTTTACTGTCTAAAAGATCTTCATTTAAAAAAGAATTTCTGAAATTTTCAAAGGAAAATATTAAAACTCCGTCATTTCCGGTGATCCCTCGGAAAAAAGCTGCGTCCGCGTTGACAGTAGAACTCGTGAAAGGAACATCAGAAGTGAAAAAAAAATCGTGTTTTAGTTAAGACCATAAACTAGACTTTAGACGAAGGAAAAAGTGAAAATTGCATTTTTGGCAGACCTTTTTACAAAAAAAATTCGACTTTTGGTAAAATTTGCTCAACATTTTTTTTAAGTCCTCATGAATTGTATCTCGAAGACCTGTGTAAAATTTCATCAAGATCGGTTGAGTGGTTTTCGAGAACTTTTGACAACCGACTTTGAAAACATAGTTTCGAGAAAAACGCGTTTAAAGTTTAGATAACATCAAATAAACCTCGTGATTCAATTGAGTGCGCACCTTCCCAAGGCTGTATCTCCGAAAATTTTATTCGGAATGACTTGAAAATTTAGGATAATAGTCTCGAGATGTTGTAGAAATTAATAAGACAATAAAAAAAATTCCATTTTTTGAAACTGTGAAACCCACGTAACCCCTTAAATATTCCAATTATTACGGCTTAGCCTTCAAGTTTAGAAAAATAAGGAAACTAATTTGGCATGAAGGTTCTATGAATGTCATGACAAAATCAGAAAAGTTTTATTTATTTACTTCTCTTCCTTTAACTTGTGACTATTTTTGTAGAACTTAGGCAATACAAAAATAGTTAAAATAGATTTTGGGCAATATTCCCCCGAGTATCATAAGCCGTTACTCATCTTTCTACTCCATCCGGAAGCTGGTTAAATTACATATAAAACTTATTTTCGAATAAAAAATCAAAGCTCTTTGCTTTTGGTATTGTAGGCAGGTCAAGCCGTTAAATATATCGATTGAATAGTTTTTAAAGTTGACTATTAGCGCTAAAGACTTCAGGCCCATAAGTCAGACATCTTTCATCTTGAAAACGTCTTTATACGCAGTCAGCTAGATGGCAACACGATTTCCGCGGCCCAACATGCCTATGTTAGGGGGAAAGGCGTGGAAAAAGCTTTGCATGAGGTGGTTAGCACTATAGAGAGGTCTTTGGAAAACAAAGAATATACTCTAGCTGCGTTCCTGGACATTGAAGGGGCCTTCAAAAATGTCAAAACATGTGAAGTAGATAGAGCACTACAGAACTCCAATGTTGATCAATCCCTCACTAATGTAATTTTTAACTTGCTTTGTGGAAGAAGCATCAACGCGAGACTATGCGATACTGTCCTAAGAGTAACTACCTCGAGAGGCACCCCACAAGGTGGTATCATCTTCCCGTTTCTCTGAATACTGGTGGGAGATCAGGTAACTGCATACGCTGATGATGTAGTACTGCTTGCAAAAGGGAAGTTTCTACCGACCTTAATATATTAAATTCCTAAAAAACTGAGCTTGGACTATACCGCCATTCAAGCCACCAACCCTTAAGAGAACTCCTTTACGAGTGGCTAAGAGTGCGAGATATCTGGGAATGATCCTTGATAGGAAACTCAATTGGAAGCTAAATGTCAATGAAAGAGTGAAGAAAGCAGCTAATGCCTTCTACGCATGTAACGCATCTTCGGCAGGAGGTAGGGACAAATACAAAAATAATCCTGTGGATGTATACGGCAATAGTGCGGCCAATAGCCACATATGGCAGCATAGCAGGGTGGCAATCCGTGACAACTAGTGGGTTGAGAACTAAACAAACTGCTAGACTGGAGTCAATTCTTAATTTAACACCTCTGGACCTATACCTGGAGGAATCAGTAACCAAAACTGCTTTAAGGATCAGCCAAACAACCACTTGGAAACCTGGTAATTTTGGTCATGCACAGATTTTAAGCTAATACGTCGGAAACATTGTCAATTCTAATTACATGTCTCCCCAACTTAACTTTAACAGACCATTTTCCAGCTCCTTCCCGAGCAGAGATGAATGGGATAAGAATAAACCAAAGAAAAGTAAATCGTTATCCATCTACATAGATGGATCTATGATGGACTGTGGAACCGGTGCCGGAATATTTCCTGAAAAACTAATCCTACACTGTTCAATCAAGCGCCCTGATTACAGCAGAGGTTCTGGCGGGGTACGGGTTTGCAATGCACCATGATCGAGCACTTCAGTCGATCAAGCCACTTCTCCACTAAGAACTAACTACCTGTAAAGTACCAAGGCAGCTCTGTCTAGAATACAACAGTGGCCGAACCATCAAACTTCTACAGTTTGGCAGGTCATCACTGTCTAAGCTGGTAGGGGCCCTAACGAGACACAACTTTCTAAGAAATCACGGCATGAAATTAAACCTCAAGGATGACAATATATGTAGAGGATGTGGTGATGAAGAAGTCCATGAGGACACACCTCACTTCCTCTGTCACTGTCCGAGCCTCGGTCACTTGAGGAACAGAACACTTGGAATGAACTTTCTGATGTCTAACTTTTTGATCTTTATTGGTTTCTGAGAATATCAGGATGGATGGACGGCGTCGGGTAAAGGGAAACGAAGCTTAACCATCTCTACTAACACCAATGGCTAACCCCTCACAATGGGTCCACGAGGACCTAAGTATGACAAATAGGACAGACCTGCTGTGCCGACCCGTTAACCTAGCTTGATGATAAATTGAAAATAAAAATATGAAATGGTACAACAAATATTTAGGAATGAAAATGATTGCAAATGTCAAAGGCGGTGCAAAGTGACAAAGCTCGTATTTAACTAGTCATGAAATAAAACACTTCCACATTATGTCAAAACAAAAAATATTAAAATTTCAGTGGAATAAATTACGTTCATTTAAAATAAAACGAAGAACACCATTGCGGAAGGAAAAGCTCTTAAAAATCACTGTTCCCATTGCCATTTATAAACTCTCAAGCACCTTATGAAAAGAGTATTAGGCAAAGATTAATTGCCTCATTAAGTGTACGAATAAATGAATTGAATGGTCAGCGAATATTTCAAGACATGGAGATAGATGTATTCAAAAAAATACCGAAAGCATTTGCATCTCTAGGATGGATTATGATAATTATGCTATTTACCCTTCTTAATGTTTTAGGAGACCAATAATATTTCACAGGGACTCAAGTGTGGTCATTATCATTGCCTAACATTTAAGCTACAACTGGAAGTATACGAGGAAACACTTGCCAAAATGGCAGCAATTACTTTAAAATGGTGTTGATTATTAAAATGAAACAAATTTTAGGTTAAGTCTGAAATTTACGGTCTGTATAAAATGTGTGCTTAATAGCTCCTTTGTATGCAAAAGGATATAGCTGTAGCGTAATGAGAGATTTTGATATTTCAAGGAAAACAAAGTCACGGTAGACCAATTTCGAGGTTCAAGAATAATGTTGATTTAACTGTCCGTAAGTGGCAAAGTTGGAATAGATGCTTTTTACATCCAATCGCCAATGACCAAAGTTTGAATGAAAAGTGCATATGCTTTTGATGTGTTTGTGGTAATCCAGTAATGAGCCCAAGCCACTATATCTGGTTAAAACACATTAGAAACTTTAGGTCGCTTAATTCCGATTTATACGATGAGCGAGCTTTGTACAAAGGAAAAGGAAAGGATACGCGAAACTGTGATAATTACCGTTCAATTAAGTTGATGTCACACACCATGAAGTCGTTGAGCGGGTATTAGGTGGCCGCTTAAGAAAAATAATACAGCTGTCTGATGACCAGTGCGGGTTTGTCGCGGGTAAATCAACCACAGATGCAATCCAAAGTATAAGGATCATAATGGAAAAGCATCGTGATTCCTCAAAGGATCTTCATGTGATTCTAATTGATTTTGAAAAATCATTCGATAGACAAGCGAAAAGACAACGAGAAGTTCCTGAAACCTAAAATCATGGACATGTACGAGGGAGCGAAGAAAGAAGTCACATGTCCCGCAGGAGTTACAGAGGAATTTCCAATAAAAGTCGGTGTTCACCAGGGAAGTGTTTTAAGTCCTTTGTTCTTTATTACACTCCTAGATTATCTGCTTGAGGGAAATTGATGGACCCTAAAGTGCATCAGTTATTCTTTGCTGACGATGGACATTTACTTGAATGGGGTGGTGGTTCCCAAGATAAGTTCAAATTTCTGGGATCAATAATCAACAGCGAAGCTACCGTTGATGACGAGTTGTGGGTCCGCAATGTACAAAAAGTATGAGGGCAAGTTGATAGCAGCTGAGATGAAAATGCTTCGCATGACAGCAGGTGTAACAAAGCTTGATCGAATTACAAGTTCCAAAATCCGAGGAAGTCTTCACGTCAAAGAACACATCTGGAAAAAATAGGAGCACGACCGACTCAGTTGGTATTATCATGTTCAAAAGAGGGATCCTGCGAACACCGTCAAAAAGGCAATGGCAATCAACATTCCCTTAGAATCGCGTAAAAGAGGCAGGCCTAAAAACTCCTGGTTCACACAAATGCAGAAACAGTGAAGTGATTCAAAACCGGGAGGCCTGCAGATACTTTTTGAGGTCGAACCAGTAGGAATGCAGTGAAGTGGGCGGGATATGATCATTATAATCCTGATCATAACCTCGTCGTTTAATGGAGAGAAGATACGATGAGTGACCGTCCGCGTCGTAAATATAATAAAGGAGTTGAACAGTGAGGGGATACACAAACCATCCGAGTTACCAAGCGATTCTTGTATTAATTTTTGTTTTGTAATTTTCAGAGTTTGGTTTATTTATGTGTTACTATGGTCGAGTTTCTTTGCCCTAAGTAGCAGTCAATCAATTAGCAATCAAAGACTGATGATAACACGAGTTATTTGAAATTCTAAACACGTGCAGGATAAGTGCCCAAAAAAGGGATATAGAATATTTTTCTTATCTTCCTATTATTGGGATTTCGTGGAACTGTTTTCAGCTTTTCACCTCCTCCGGTGAAAGATCTTGCTTATACATTTAAGTAGAGAAGCTAAGTGACATCCCTGTGAGAAAGCCATAAAATTCGCTTCTGTTCTAATCGGATCACTTCTCAATGAGGTCAATAAATTGCTGGTAATGTCATTTTTTTGTTTGAATTTACTTTTACGATGCGATTAATTATGTTTTATGTTGTATGTTTTAGTGGCCTTACTCGATTTTATACCTTTTAATTTCTTAGAATTTTATTACAACTCTCCTGTAAGAACGTCATTCCTCTAACTTTAAAATTGGCGTCCTATGAGCACTTCGTAGGAAATTATTCAGCCGTATTCATAAAAACGAAGGATAACCTCTCAAGTATAAGGTATAAGGTAGAAGTGAAATCGATTTCAATGAACAGCTGATATTCGTTTCTACAATTTGGAACACAATCGTTCCACTTATGTGTTCGTTTCTCTTTCTTTTCCCATCTGTCAGTTTTGCTTTCGATGATCAACTCTAACCTTAAAACCTGTACAAGTGGCCTTTCACTGACAGCAATTTTTCAAAAACTGACTGACTTGTCAAAAAAAAGAAATATCATTTCCACTGATTTATTCCAATCATAACTAGCCCCTTATACTTGCGAGGATATCCTTTAAGCACAAGTAAAGGGTATATTCGTCAGGTGGCTATTTTGTTGTGCAAGCTACCTTCACTTCTGTTGTCTTACGGACCACATCAAAAGGTTTTTTTAGTGAAAATACGTTATAATATGAATACCCATTTACTTTTGAGTAGAAGGATATAGGTTCTGCTCGAAATTATTATGAATACAAGCAGAAGGATTTGCTGGCCAGAACGTTGCAGTCAATGGTGACCATGATTACTGACTTTTTCGTTCATCAATTGAACAACCATGATGTGCCGGAGCTGTGGTTTCAACAAGAGGGCGCAACATGTCATATAGCTCGTGCCACAATTGATTTATTGAAGGACACGTTTGGTAACCGCAGTGGTTTCACGTTACGGACCCGTGAGTTGGCCTCCAAGATCGTACGATTTAAAGCCTCTTGACTATTTTCTGCGGGGATATGTGAAGTCGCTAGTCTACGCCGATAAGCACGGAACTATTGACAACATTCGCCGCGTTATTAAGTCATCGAAAATTGGACCTCCAGATTAGACTACGTCCGAGCCAGTCATGGCTGTCATATGGAAAAAATCATATTCAAATTATAATGCCAGAAGATTATCTTGCGAATAAAGTAAATGACATGTCAATTTAAAATAATCATCTTTGTTTTATTACATTTCAAAGTTCTATACCTCACAAAAAAAAAACACCCTATATAAGCCTACCTATAGCAGGACTTATGTTATGCCGCATTTTAAGCATACAAAACATATGCCTTTATACAACCAGTAGTTCTACTTTACGTTACATATGCAACTAATATTTGGTGTTAGAATGTATTTAAAGTTTGATTTGAAAAGGAAGACCAAACTTCTATTTAAATACTAAAGGGTCCGCCATATAACGTTTTTTTTTTCAACTAGTGCTTATTTCGCGAATGGTAACACTTAGCTCATGTCCGATTTGACAAATAATTAGTTTTATCCTTCCGCTGAACGAATATGGTTGTGTATACGCTTGAACAACGCTGGGAAACGCTGGCCTGCGATCGACTTAGAGAAGATGCCGATTTTGCCAAACAAATCATCTTTTCAGATGGAGCTCATTTTGATCTTGGCGGGTATGTAAACAAGCAAAATTGTCGCATTTGGGGCACAGAAAACCCGCAGGCATGCATTGAAAAGCCGATATACCCAAAACGAGCCACTGTTTGGTGCGAATTTTGGTCCAGAGGCATAATTGAGCCATTTTTCTTCGAAAATGAGCAAGGAGTGGCCGTAACAGTCAATGGCGATCGTTATCGGGCCATGTTGAACGAATTTTTGTTCACAAAAATGGAAGAGAAGGATATTGGCAACATTTGGTTTCAACAGGATGGCGCTACGTGCCACACAGCCGAAGCTATACTCGATGTTTTGCGCCCTGTTTTTAAAGATCGCATTATCATCCGCAGAGCTGATGTCATTTGGCCACCGCGGAGCTGCGATTTGACACCCGTAAAAGATAAGTATTACGCCGACATGCCAGAGACAATTGACGCTTTAAAGGACAATATTCGTGAAGCCATTGGTGAAATACAGCTGCACACAATCGATAATGTGCTTAAAAATTGGACCGATCGTGTAGGCTACTGCATGGCCAGCCGGCCGAGGCAGCCGTTTGAATGAAATTATTTTCCATTATTAACTGGAAGGATTGTACTTTCAAATAAAAAAAGAAATTTGAGAAATTATTCAGTAGTTTTTTTTTATAGCATTTTCACAAAAAAAAAGTTATTTGGCGGACCCTATAAATGATTACAGAACTCTTGTCTTGGATAACTGGCATCAACGTCTGCGAAACGAGACATTTCATTCTCGAAAACCTAACCTCATCTAACGTCAAAAATAAATCAAATAATTTCGCTGCTGCGGATTAATGCTGTATGAAAACAAATTTTTGAGTTGCGATAGTGCTCTTTAGATATCCCTTCTTAGTCACGCGATTTTTATTTATCGGATATAAGAAATAGTTTTCGTAAAGAATTTTTTTTGGAATAAAATTTTATAAAGAAAGGTTAATATTTTGAGCTGGGATGACCGGCGAAATAGAAAAAAAGGGTAAAAAAAATAAGAAAAGGCTAAAGTCAGCTTGGGGCGAACAGTATGATACCCTATCCTTATCCCTATATGATCCAAAGAAAAAAGCATTAAGAAAATGATGGATAGCATTTTATTTCATTCTATTAAATTTACAATAAAATATATTTTTTGAAAAAACGCCCCCAAATAGTGGGCGTGGCCAAAAACTTTGTATGGGCGATATATTGGAAAAAAATATTTGCCAATATATCGCCCATTTGGGGGCGTTTTTTTTTTTCAAAAAAAGCCCACAAAAAGTAGGCGTGGCACTCCCCTTCTTTATAACTCTGTCATATAAAATTTTTTGCCACGCCTACTTTTTGTGGGCTTTTTTTTACTTTTTACTTTACATATCTTGTGAAGGTTCTAACACTCTATCTCTATAACTTTAGCTTTAAAACTGTTTTTTCTAAATTGTGGGCGTGGCAGTGGGCGTATCAAAAAAATTTTTACACTCTACCATTTCGGGATCCTAGGGAGTATATGTTCCGAACTTCAGGTTTTTAGCTTTAATTTAAAGGCCTATAAATTGGTGACGGACGGACGGACATTGCTAAATAGTCTTAGGTTTTGGTCCTGATCATAAATATATATACTTTTATGGGTCTACGACGAATATAAAGGAGTGTTACAAACTATCAGTCAAAATTAATATACCCTTAGGATAGGGTATAAATAGTTAGAACATCACAGTTTCCCGCAAAATATAATAGAGTCAATAATTTTAATGGATGCCATGAGAAAAATGCTTAAAAAGGCACGTGACTGTCTAAAAAATAATAATATTCATTCAAACCATTTGTGCCATTGACAAACATAAAATTATAAAAGAAAGACAATATCTAAAGGAAGACTTATTGAACCAAAAAAAAAAAAATTAAATCACCAAACTTTGCAAATGATTTATATCAGGAAACACACAAGGACAATACAATGAAGGAAGTTCAATATAGTATAAAACCAAGGCCATAAAGAGTCACTTTAATGATGAGAGAAAGATTAATAATTTTCACGAATATATTGTCAAAGGAAATAGCGATCGATGGTTTTGCACATAACGAAGGTTAAGTGATAACAATGACAAAATCAAACGCTTTTGATTAATGAAGTGATTGTGTCTCTGACCATTATCTAGCAGCCTATTCTGGGGAAGGGACTGAGATATTACTTAGAAGAAAATACACCATTAATCAGTCAATGGTTCGTACATTGATTTTTTTAAGGGCTGAGCACACTAAAGAAACCAAGGAAATGTACGAATACAAAATTAATAATTAAGGTTGATGAATTCCACACCAATATCTGTACTGCGATTTTTGGCGCACCTTAGGGTAGCCATCTTAGCTCATTTCTGTTTTCAATCTGATGGTGTCGGATACATGTGTAGATTTCAAGAGTAATTGTATTGTTTTTCGGAATAAGTAATATATTCATTTAAGAGCGTTGAAACTATTCGAACGATGAAGAACCTTGTTTGGCTGTTTGTAATGTTTTCTCGGTATTCAGTTCTTTAACTGAATATCATCATCAGGCATCAATATGTTGCAAATGGGTTTAATTATCTCCGTGCAGAAGAGACCCAGTTTTGAGTGGTAACTAACCGCGTAAATTGTAATGAGATGCCTGACAGCCCATTGATCGGCTGTAACTATCCCGTGTGGTGTCAATTTAGAGCAAATGGAATCGAAAACAGTTCTTAAAGGGTTATACGAACTGTAGAGCAAATAGAAGAACATATTACATTTAAAGTGGACACACTTTTTTTTTAAATAAAACAATCATGAGTCGAACGTCCAACAATTGGACTCATACGGCGACCGCGTTTCGCACAGGTCAAGGCCGCGTGTAGTAATTCAGCAAAATTTCAATGGCACGCTATTGATGTAGCGTAGCAAAACTGCTAGACCTAAGTGGAAAGACATGGCCATTGACAAGGAGATATTCGAGGACGTTATCAGCACAAAGCAACTGAGACCCGAAATAGCAGATAACTTAGTGCTTCAGAACTTGTTTTTCCATGCTACTGCTGGATTTTTAATGCCTTAAAATAACCTGCCCGAGAGCAAGACGCAAAGTTCAATGCTCAAAAAACCAGAGCACAAGTTCACCATTTCGGAGTCGGAGCTTTTAAAAACTTGTGAACTTAGCTGACGAGCCTGCAGTATCGTCATGACGAAGGTAAAATTAAATTATGCATGGAACTAATATTACAACATTTGATTAAGCAGCAAACGCCAAGATCTTTCGAATTAACCAGAAAGATTGGTGGTGCGGTGGCACCCTGATAAACATTCCAGAGCAAGAAATGTCATGAGAAGCTTCTCAAAAATAAAACTTCCGTTCGGAATCGGAATTAAACTGTTACACTGTCTCTTCATTCGTGTCAAAAAAATGTATGTAACGGGTGATCCATGTAGAGATACTTTTTTCAATAGACTTTTTTGAAAAAGGCGAGTCGTGTCACGCTGTCATGTTATTTTTGTTTAGTATTGTTTGGCATTTCATAATGGAAAGACTTACGCGTGAACAACGTTTATAAATTGTTCAACTTTATTATGAAAATTCACGTTCTGTGAGGAATGTGTTTCGTGCACTTCGCTCAACTTATGGTCAACATAATCGGCCTACTGTGCGTACTATTCGCAACACCATTACCCATTTTGAGACCTAGCATTCATTATTGGATAATATTCGAACGAATAGACCATATATAATACCATATATAGCGGCCGTAGCTGAGAGTGTATACGAAGACCGTAGAGAGTCGATTCGGCGCCGTTCGCAGCAACTCGGACTGACGACTGACGTATGAAACGACTTGGCGCATTTTATGTCAAGATCTTAAATTGAAAGCGTACAAAATACAGCTTGTGCAACAACTGAAGCCGCTCGACCTTCCCAAGCGACATCGATTCGCTCTATGGGCTCTTGAAAAGTTCCAAGAAGATCCGACGTTTTCGAGGCAAATTTTGTTTAGCGATGAGGCCCATTTCTGGCTCAATGGGTATGTAAACAAACAAAATTGCCGCATTTGGGACGAAGAGCAACCTGAAGAGATTGAAGAACTGCCACTTCATCCAGGAAAAACAACGGATTGGTTTGGTTTGTGGGCCGGTGGAATCATCGGTCCATATTTCTTTAAAAATTATGACGGTGCGAACGTAACCGTCAATGGCGACCGTTATCGTGCCATGATAACCGACTATTTGATGCCTGAAATTGAAGCTCGTGATCTCGGCGACATTTGGTTTCAGCAAGACGGCGCCACTTCCCACACATCGCTTCAATCAATGGACTTATTGAGAGAACATTTCGGTGAGCACATAATTTCACGTTTTGGGCCGGTCGATTGGCCACCAAGATCGTGTAATATTACACCGTTAGACTTTTTCCTGTGGGGATATGTAAAGTCAAAAGCTTATGCCGACAAACCCGCTTCGATTCAGGCCTTGGAGGAAAACATCACGCGTGTCATTCGCCAGTTACCAGTCGAAATGCTCGAACGAGTTATCGAAAATTGGACTCAACGGATGGACCATCTGCGACGTAGCAACGGCCAACATTTGATAGACATAATCTTCAAAAAATAAATGCCAAAGAATGTTCTTTCAAATGATAATAAACATTCTCCATTAAATTTGAATTTTCTGTGTTTTTTTTCTTTAAAAAAGTAGGGAACCTCGAAATGGATCACCCTTTATGTGCGGTTTCCGCCTAATATTTATTTATTTCTTAAAAGATTGGTAATAGAAAAACATTAGGTACCTGTGAAATTCCGAACAAAGCGCTTAAGGATGCAATTAGAGCTAGACTGAAGTAATACAGTGCTGTCATTCCCAATCCTCTGGAAGCTGCAAGGTTTGGTGCTCCCCAAAGGAATAACCCTCCAGGAGTTCCTTCATCCTATCACCCCATTTGTTGTCTATTGGATACCATGAGAAAAAACGTCTACCATAGCAGATGACAGCACTGATGCCAGATCGTGGGATTTTTCCCTTTTTTTGGGAATTTCACGTCTAAAAAGTGCTAAAAGGGATAAGGGGATTTTTCGAACCTCGTAGTACAAAGAAAGGGGATTTTACAGTATTTTCAAATCTTTTCCTAAAATCATTTTATTAAGAAAAAATGTTCATGTTTAGAAAGAACTCACTCGAATTCTATGTATCTATTTGAATGCGTTTAAATTTATTCATGAGATACGTGTCGTGAATCTGCAATAGTTTACAATTGTGAACATTTTGTGTTCAGATGCTTTCAACTTGAATGGGAATACAAATATACTCACCTACAATACCGTGTTTTATTCGTCAAAATTCCATAAATACTATCCTAACAGATCTTATATTTGTACTGTGATATGTATGTACATACATGTATAGAGGAATATTTCAAAGTAAAATAAATTAACGAATACTTTTTGGAGACACTGTATTTTAAAACCAATATTTCCATGTCATAGCCACCTATAGTTCAATAAAAGGAAACGTCAAATACGAAAGCAAGAAAACTTATCATAACTTATCGTTATTTTATGTGTGCAGTTTGTTTTGATACGAGTAATTTGTTTTGATTGTTAAAAAAAAAAATTATAATTGACTTTTCAACTATTTGTTCCAGAACAATGTCGTCAGAAAAAGTAAATAAAAAAAATTCCAGAGATGGCTGGAGGACCCAAAATTGTCTGCTTGGTTAAGGCCGGTTCCTACAGACGACTACAAGGCGTTTTGTAAAGCTTGCGGGACGACAATTATTTGCGGTAAAACCGAAATCCTGCGATTTCAAGTTCAAGTTCCAAACATTTAACGAACTTAAAATGCATCAGTCAAACAGCTTCAGTTAGTACACTGTTTTCAAAACGCAATAAAGCTAAGGACAAAATTAAAGAGGCAGAAATTAAATTAAGTGCTTTCTTTGCTGAGCACAATGTTGCTTACGAAGTTGTGGAACACCTCGTCTCGTTCCATTGTTAAAGGACATTTTCCCTGACTCAGAGATATTATCAGGCGTGACACTCGGAAGAACAAAGTGCTCCCAGATAATAAAGAACGTGCTTGCTGCTGTGGAGGAAATGGAACTAGTAATTTTAATTTTGCAAAATAATAAATTTTCCATACTAGTGGATGAAAGCACGGACAATACTAACACCAAACATATGTATGTGCTGCTGGGTCCGATTTGTTCATCCAGAAGATGGAAAAGTGACGACAAAACTTTTGGAGATGATAAACATGAACGCACTAGATTCAGGCGCCGAAGCTTAAATAACATAGTAGATGTGGCTTCAGACAATGCATCAGTTATGATAGGTAAGCACTCTTCTTTCTATACTAAATTGAAGCAAGCAAGTCCGAACACATTCCTAATGAAGCGTTTGTGTCATTCATCGGCATTATTTGCTTCATACGCTTGTAAGCACCTGCCTAAAGCGTTGGAAGAGCTGATGAGAGACATTTCCACCTACATTTCTGAGAGCTCAGCGTCAAAAAGCTCAGCGGAATTTGTCGAGTTCCAGAAATACTTTGGTGGTGAAGTTCGCAAAATTTTAAAACCCTCAAATAATCGATGGCTAACTATTCATCCATGTGTGGTGAGGCTTCTCGAAAATTGGGAAGTTTTAAAATTTTTTTTTCGATTGGCGACGTTTGAAGAAAAACGAAAAAAAGCAAAAAAAAAAAATGTACGAAGATATGCAAGTAAATAAAAATAAATCTTATTTTTATTTCTTAAACGCACTTTTTCAAAACCGAAAGGTATTAGTTCACTGCATTGTGCAGGAGAGCAGGGTATTGGTTTTGAAAATGTGTCGATTGTTTATTAAACCAGATTTTTTTTTGCTTAAATGGGATGCTCAACTTACAATTTTAAGAGAGCCTAATACACACTTTATGAATGATTAAGACAGTTTATATTTGGGTCAAGAATGTCAAGACTCTTTGACAGAGTTAGATGGTGATGGTGAATTGGAGGTAAAGATTAACTGCCTCAATTTTTATAAAACTGCCATCGTTGAAATGGTTAATCGCTTACCTTTTGATGATGATGCTGTTGCACCACTTGAATTTCTTGACCCAAAAGTAGCATTTAATGTTGCAAGTAGTAGAAGCCTTTCGATTTCTGAAATATTAAAGAAAATTGATCCCAGAACGTCAAACGAAGCAACCGAAGAATTTAGGAATCTTGCTATACCTCTCAGTTACGACAAAAAAAGCTCCCTCCAAAAATTGCTTATTGATGAAATGTGGTTCGAAATTTGTCAGATGAAATTTATATCGTGGGATAATTATAACAACAGAGGCGCACTCTCGAAGTACCAGTCCGGATTTCGAGAAGCCGATGGAGTTTTGGATCAAAAAAGTATTATTCTGATATTAATAATGCAAAATGCAAAATGAAGGATCTTAACTCTACAGCGTTCCGCAGGGCCTCTCCTCTGGAATACTACTTATAATATCTTTAAGCAAAACTTCACGGCAAACTGCAGAGACTGACCTAGGTAATGTTGAAGAAAAACCATCGTCGCTGAAACGACTAATGCCAAATATCGGCTGACCAATATGTGTCGCAGAATTCTGCTATCGAAAGTGGAAAGCTCACTACTACAGTATGCGTCGTCAGTGTGGGCTGATATTCTAGATTAAAGGTCAAGAATATATAGAGTTTCAAGGGAAGCAGCATGCATCTTAGCCAATCGACGAAATAGACAAAATAGACAAAATAGAATGACAAAACCGTTGGGAAAATGTGAACCAGGAAAAATGGACAAATGAACGTATCCCAAAAGTAGAACTTGGAATAAAAAGAAAAGCAACGAAGTGAATTTTTACATAAATTAGTATTACTTAGAAGTATTTGCGTAAATTCGGTCCGCCCATGTTGTCCGAACCGATATTATCTGCTCTACAATAATTAATTCGAAAAAAAACCTATAAAGCAAACAATTTTACGATAGGTATTTTCTGAATTGAGTCACAATACCTGTCAAGCTCTCAATAGCAACTTTCAGTAAATAAAAAATACAAAGGGGACTATTTACTGCGACGAGACCCAGAAGGCATCCATCATCCATGACCTTTTATAACAATACGCCCATGTTGATTACTCCACAGGAACAAAAAATAATAATATACAAAACTTTTTTAATTAAGCCCTACAGGTATCCTCCGCGGCTTACCTTTTACAACATTTCACTATCAAACAATTAAACCGTTTTAAAGAAGGGTGAATAGAATATAACAAGAAGCTTCCCAGCTGATTATAAGAAATGAATTCAAATAAACCGATTGAACCTATTTGAAGGGTGAAAATGTGCAAACAGAGGTAAGACCGCCCCCCTCAATAAATATTTACCTCATTAATAAAGCAAAACAAAGAAAAAAAAACATATAACAAACTTACATCTTCATCCTCCTTGGCAATGGTGGTCATCGAATTTCTATAAATATTCGGACACGATGACGCCCTCAGCCGATACCGATGTGTATTCAGGAGCGCACCACGATAGTGTATCGAATTACGATGTATCCGCATGTCCTTAAGGAAATTAGAATTCCTTATTGACACATTTCGTCGCAAATTCGAACGATTATTTAGCTTCTTCGACCTGGACAATCGTCTAATGCCACTGATTCCATTGTTAAATCTTGCCTCCTCGTTTTCGGGAATCGGTATAACTGTTCCGTTTAATTTATTCACATTCGCCTCAATTAGCGCCGATGATTCATTCCTCATGGACATGTAGTAACAGTGCAAGTCATCGTTAAGGATATCGATGGAATTATGCCTGTGACTGTTATTTCGAATGTTGACCATTGATTCGTTACTGGAGCATCCAAGCATGTTCTCGTTTAAGGAATATCGACTGCTAACAAAACGACCATGATCCTTGCCATGCCTTTGGGTTAAATAACCCTCGTCCGTTGTGGATCCAATTGAGCGGCCATCATCGTGCAGGGAAAGTGAATAGTCCGAACGTTTCTCTGAAGGTGATAGTGTTTCCATACTCGCAAGGAAGTTCTTCTTGTTCTGACCACCGGTACCGGAACCAGCCGTGGCGGTGGGATTTCCAGTTGACGACATCGAGAGAAGGTTTTCCCTTGATGGCGCCTCAGCGCCGGTCTTTTGACGAAGCGAACGGCGACTGAGGCTCTTCGCCTCGTAGATACAATCGATTTCCTGAGATCCCAAGTACGTGGGGAGGAAAAGTTCACTGCGGTATTTCTTGAGGCCGTTTGCCAGCGGATCACCGATTTGTTGATTCGCTTCGGTATTGTAGTTAGTGACAAGAGTGTCTAGGACCGCTTCTTTGGTGATTCCAGTCTCGAGCAGCTTCTTGATCTCCTCCAGACAAACGCTTGAGTTCGAGAAGGTCGTCACGCTCTGTGAACGGCTTTCTAGGCGGTTCTCTTCGATCAGCCAATCGGGATCGCGCATTAATGCACCAAAAACGCAAGTGTTCAGCAAAGTTCCGGCTATGATGAGTGTCGCCCCACGCCATCCATAGTTATCGATCAACCACTGTGTGAATGGAGCGTATAAAAACGTTCCAATGCCCGTACCAGAAGCTCCAATGCTTGTGGCAAAAGTGCGCTTCTTGTCGAACCAAAACGCGATCGATACGACCGCTGTCACATAGCCAATACCCAGGCCCAGGCCTGCGATTATTCCGAATGTCAGACACAGCATCTCGATCGAATTGCACAACGAGGCTAGGGCAAAGCCCAGCGACGAGAGAAGCCCACCAATTATGGTCATCTTGCGGCAACCATACTTGTCGACCAAATTAGACATAACTGGTCCCAGAAGCAACGGAACAGACAGAAACAACGAACCAATCCATGCTGTCTTTGACGTACCCTCCTTAAAATATGTCAACAATTCTGTGTTGATCAGGCCAAAGGAAAATGATATACCATCGGCAATCAATGATATGCAAAGCGATGCAAACACAACAACCCATCCGAATCCACCATCGGGTATTTCCGGTTTCTTCTTATCCGACGATGTGGACTCAATGGAGTCGCCCGATTCATTCGATATCAATCGTTTCCGTTGTGTCTTGCTGTTGGTCTTGGCACCGTCAATGGTTATCACGCTGTTTGAATGCTCTTCCACATGACCGAATGTCACCTCGGGGAAGAGGTCGTGCTTGAAGTTTTTCACCTTTTCCGGATGGACACCGCCATTGTGACTAGCGGTCGCTTTTATTTCACCCACAAAAACCATTTTGTTTTTGTTTTTTTTTAAATTACTTATGTTAAAAGTTAAAAAGTGGTGGGCGTTAGGGCGTTAGCATGCGTTTGTGGTGAATTTCTTGTAAATTTCTTGTAGAAGTGAACACAGTGTTTTTCAGCAAATATTGTTACCAAAAAGGTAGAATTTGGTATCAAGAGAGATCCTACGAACTAAGTACTTTTGTTGGACTGTTTTTTTTTTGTAAGATGAGGAAATAGTTCGATGTCCTCGATTTAAATGTAACTTTATAGCTATGTTGTTATAATATGCCTTTCGGGATAGAGCACGAAAATGGTAAGAAGAGGATTTTTTTTTCTTTTATAAGTAAGTAGAAATGTAAGTATTTTTTGAATCTGAAAATATCACTGTTTGAAAATTTCGAAAAAGTCTAAGTACTTTGTCCAGTGGGGGAGGGGGGTGGTTGTCGATCAAAATACGATGTTTTTGTATTATTGTCAATTGTAGAAACTGCACGAATTTGCGTCGATAAGCGTTTTTCTTGGAAATTGCTTACTTTAACTGTATTTCCTTGTCAGATTTTCTTCCTTGGAGAAGTGAATTTTTTCCGGAACTATCGTAATTCACTTGCAACAAAAGTGCACGAAAGGGATGAAGTTGTCCCCGCGATGAAGGTGTACCCTCGATGAAGGTGTACCCACGATGAAGGTGTACCCGCGATGAAGTTGTCCCCCGCGATGAAGGTGTATCCGCGATGCTCTCCTTCGTATTGTCTTCTCAAAAAAAAAAAGAGATTTTCTCGTAGCTGACCAGCACGGAATCTATTGAATTATGTCCTCTTGTCCTCGTGGTGATTTTATTTCCAAAAAAAAAAATTATTTTTTTCAAAATTTTACCACCCAATCCTGCTGAACAGGACTATTGAATAAATTCTTTTTTTTACGATATATCTGGCGTGGAAAATCTCCTATCACTTTCAAAATGTGTCTTTTGGATTTATTTGCAATTAAACTGAGCGAAAATTGCACAGATTTCACTGAATCCCACTGCGACACCATCCAAACTCTTGTAATGATCGATTAATCTCAAAAAAATGTATAAAAAACACCTCGCAAGTTATTTATTATAAATATGTTGAGACGTTGATTTATATTAATAAGATTTTTTGTTTAACAAGTCGGTTAATAGGTTGCTTATTTATGGTAATTTATTTATATTTCGAAACGCACTAAAACTACTAGATTAATTGACCGCGCTTTTTGATAAGACGTTCACTTTGTTATTGCTATTTTTTTTTTTTTTTTTTTTAGAAAGTGTCGACAAATTTTTGACGTCTTTGTGATTTTTTGGTAACTTTGAAAAATTAAAACTACACCAAAACTAACGAAAACAAAAATATAGGCAACTTAAAAACACACTTCCTTGGCACTTGTGGTTTTCGATTTAGAAAATTTTTTTATATATTTATTTGTTTTATTTATTCCAAAGATTTGCACGCATTATTTTCTTATTTGCAATTAAATCGCCGGAAATGGAATCACTCTAGATGTGCTCTTATGTAAACCATACACAAGCGCCGCGATTTGGTTTTATATTTATTTTTATTTCTTTTAGCGCGACGAGTAGAAAAACAAACTTCTATGTTTTTCTCTAGAAAATGCGACGAAAACTGCGCGAAAAATTTTATATTCTTAGTCAATAGACGGTTGTTCGTGTGTCACCTTAAACTTGACCTCAGCGAGCAGCTGTTTTTTTTTTTCTTTCCACCGAAATAGTTCTTTTCGAAAACTCAGTTTTTGAATATATTTTTATATTTTCTCTTTTTTTTTTCAAAATTCGTTGAAAGGAAAAAAAGAAAAATATGGCGCGATTGATGGTGTTGGTTTTTGTTTGTTGTTGTTGTTTTTTTTCCTTTTGGATCGCATCCAAGATTATTTATTATGGTGTAAAGGCCTTTTCGAAAACAACCGTTTCTAACACTAACCCTTGCTGTAGTTTGGTATATCTTTCCGATGACAAGTACAAAATAGAATAACAAATATTAAGATAGAGAAGGAGAAAATGACGATGAAAATAGTACAGTATCACAAAACGGGTTTTTTTCTTATATCTTTTAACTAATGTTTAATGTAATTGAATTTGCACTGATTTTCTTTTTAATTACAAACATTTGTTGTTGAATTTAACTAGTTTTATTTTAGTTTAGTATTTTATTAATTTAAAATACGATTAATGTTTAGGTAATTGCGTGCGGCGGTTTTTCGTCGCGCTTTCACTATAAATAAATAACGAATCCTTACCATCGAGCAGGGATTGAACATACCTCGCGGATTGACTGGCGACGGTGAAGGTGAAGGAGGATTGCGATTTACTAAAACTATTTTCACTAATAAAACTACAATTATTTCTACCGCCAATTAATTCACCATAATTACATAGATCTTCACTTAGTTCACTAGAGTGTTTATTGAATCTTAGTCGTGGATCGCGTGGCGTGTACCGCAGAAACACTTTGTTCGACTTGCTGGCCTGATGACAACGGTGACGATGGTGATGCCGGTGATGATGTTGATGATGGCTGTGATTATTGTTCGTAAACGGTGAACAATTAATTACTATTGAACTGAAATTCTTCTTAGTCCGAATTTCATTCATTAAGAATGGAAGTTTTTGTATCACAGTATTGAGAAATTGAACGTTAACCGATGGATAGTTGGTGTTTTTGAAGTGGGATTTTGTTTCTAGGATTATTGTGCTTCCTGTTGGAATCAGAATTTGGGGATAAGATGGATTATGCTGGAGTGTTATCGATGTCCGTGATTTAGGCTTGTCCGGTTGTGATGTCCTATTCGTCCAGTTGAGTGTTGTTTGCCGGAATGATGATCGTAGTACCAACATGCGGCAGGTTTATTTATTTTTGGACCTTTTTATGCGTGAAGAATAAGTTTTTTGTTTTTTTTTTTAATTTAATTAATATTTAAAAATAGAAGAAAAATAAAAAACTAAATTAAATGAAATTAAATTTATTTCCTTCAACACACAGATTGTGTGCTCTTGTGTTTTGCTATTTTCAGGATTCTATCCTTTCGTCGGATTTGAATTTATTTTATTGTGAATTTTTCACTCGTGTCAAGTGAACACGCTCTCTTCTAGCGGTGACATATTAGATTAATTTTAATTAATTTAATAATGAAATCAATGATGAATGGCCGCTTGGCCACAGGCAATGGAGGGTGTCTGTTTTATGGCTTCCCAAGTGTGGGAATTTTGTCCTCTTTAAGTTTTCTACTTCTCCTTGATGTGGATGGTGGTAGCAAATACTCTCTGCTTATAAGAGGTTCTGTCGAAAACTTGTTACGATTCTGAAATGAAAATTAAAATACAACAAGAATAAGTACTGGGAATAATCTTTTGTGGAAAATCAAATTAGTGGAAACAATTTAATTAGGATGTTTTAAGGATTCCCTCCTTCAAAATAGTCGCCATCGTAGTCTTAGTTCTTTGTATTCAAGGACAAGGCAAATTTACATTGAGAAATATATATCTATACTCGATGACTGTGGCTATTCAATGAGAGACTCCGCCTAGGTGAGAGAATTCACTGAAGTAGGAAAATAAGAAATTATAATTAGTTCGAGCTATCAATCATAATTATCCAAATTATAAAAAAGATGTGAAAAAACATTCCCGAGGTCGACAAGAAAACCGAACGACTGTTGTATTAAGGGGTTACATGGGTATCATAGCTTCAAAAAAACGATTTTTTTATTGTCTTATTAATTTCTACAACATATCGAGAATATTATCCTAAATTTTCAAGTCATTGCGAATAAAAGTTTCGGAGATACAGCCTTGGGAAGGTGCGCACTCAATTGAATCACGAGGTTTATTTGAGGTTATCCGAACTTTAAACGGGTTTTTCTCGAAACTGTGTTTTCAAAATCGATTGTCAAAAAAACCGATCTGGATGAAATTTTACACAGGTCTTCGAGATACAATTCACGAGGACTTGGATGAAGGTTTTTGTTTTTTTCAACCACAACTATTTAAAAACAATAAAAATGTTGAGTAAATTTTACCAAAATTTGAATTTTTTTGTAAAACGGTCTGCCAAAAATCCAACTTTCACTTATTTTTTCCTCCCTTCATTCAAATTATAGTTTATTTTTTCACTTCTGATAATCCTGTCACAAGTTCTACTGTCAAAGCGGACGCACGTTTTTTCCGAGGGGTCACCAGAAATGACATCACAATGGCGGAGTTTTGAATATTTTTCTTTGAAAATTTCAGAAATTCTTTTTCAAATGTGTATCTTTAAGACAGTAAAAAGTTTGAATAAAATATTTCATTTTTTATATAAAAAATAAATTGTTAAAAATATACCTTTTTTCCCCGAATAAAACCATGTAACCCCTTAAAGAGTTAAGAAGCAAAATGCGAAATTTGGATTAAGATGAGATGAGAACGACGATAACTTCTTCATTGTCAAGAAATGTCAAAATGCAAAGATTCATGCTCATTCTCTAAAATTAACTTTTCAAATGAATTAGATCAAGGATGAAACCAATTTTGGAACCCTTCCTTAACTGTCGCCAGAGAAACTTACCATTCTTTGATAGGTAAACCAAATTTATATATACTACGCTTTTATGTCAGTTGCCATAAAATGATGCACATGCTTGGATGTGGATTCGGTGACCAATGTAGAATCGCCTGAGCATATCTGGAGTACGATGTCAGAATCTTAACAGAGAACTTTAACGCTAAAATCAGTTGGGAAAACATATTTTGCGGATTAGTTGGTAAGCACAGCCTTCACAATTTCACAATTTGAAGCAGCTAGTAATATAGTGACATAATTCTATATAAATCATATAGGGTCCGCCATCTTATGTTTTTTTTTTTCAACTAGTGCTTATTTCGCGAATGGTAACACTTAGATCATGTCTGATTTGACAGATAATTAGTTGTATCCTTCCGCTGAACGAATATGGTTGTGTATACGCTTGAACAACGAACAACAACAACTTGAACAACAACAAGGAGTGGCCTTTACAGTCAATGGCGATCGTTATCGGGCCATGTTGAACGAATTTTTGTTCACAAAAATTGTAGAGGAGGATATTGGCAACATTTCGAGGGAAGAATATCGAGCCAGGAGAACGAATGAGGCTTCCAACTCAAGAAAATCGTTAGTCCTGTGACCGAAAAAAGTATCATAGTGTTCTACAAGAAAACCTGGTTTCAAGCCCGAAACGAAGGCTATTCGACGTTATGCAGTAGCATTTCTAGCAGCTTTTAGCTACAATGTCTAGAGAGTGGTAGAGCTAGGAAGAACTGGAGTCCAGTCAACGACCAACAGCGTAACTCTTCGATGTTTGTCAGAATTTCACAAGAGTTGGGGCACCCTGCCTTGGTAGTTTAAGGCACTGACCACTGAGCAGCACCTTCCAAGCCTCTATGACTGGACTATAAGCTTCATATGCACCATATACAAGAAAGGGGATCCTATTTATTCCCAAAACAATCGGGGCATATCCTATCCAACGGAGATACTGTGCGAACGACTTAAGGCGGGTTTGCAACACACTTAGCAAATCAGTGTGGTTTCTAGCCCCATATTGAACTTGTTATGCCTGACGAGCAAGTAAAAATTCCACAAACGAATTCAGATTGAACAATTTTTTTTTTTCGGTGGTAGGTGGAAAATCTTCCATGAGACACTATGAGGACCGACCGCACGTGTTCATAGTAGTGTGAGATTCTTACTCACTAAAACCCCTTTTGTCTCGTACCAAATTTGAAGCATTTCGTTATTGCAATGGCCATAAAGGCGAGTTGGTTGCTTGAGGGCATCGCTTTTATCTCGTTTTCGACGGTAGATATATGTACATACCTAAGTCTCGGTGGATATCACTGTTTCTGATATACCACGGGGCGTTTACACTTTATTTTGAAAAGTTTGTAAAATTTGTATATTACTTGTTTTGGTACAATCCCAAAGGTGTTTACCATACGTTCAAACCGGTTTTAGAGCTTGCTTGTATTTATAGAGTGTGTTTTTTTAGAGGTTGGTTTTTCGAAAAGAGATAAAACTGACATTTTTTTGTCAAATCTGGCAACTCTTATGTCATTTATGTTCAGTTTGGTTTGCCATTTCATCATGAACATGTTGACAAATCAACAACGCTTGCAAATTTATTTCGAAAATAATGGTTCAGTTCGCGAAGTTTACCGCAAGCTCATTTTGGGTTGAATGGCTACGTCAACAAGCAAAATTGCCGCATTTGGAGTGAAGAGAATCCACATGAGACCCTTGAAACGCCATTACATCCACAAAAACTGACTGTTTGGTGTGCTGTATGGGCTGGTGGAGTCATGGGCCATACTTCTTCCAAAATGATGGTGGAGAGAGAGTCAGTTACCGTGCCGTGGCATGAAAGTGGATGAGATGTGGTTCCAACAAGACGACGCTACATGCCACACAGCGCACGTCACAATCGATTTATTGAAGGAAACATTCGAAGAGCGCATAATTTCGCGGAATGGACCTGTCAATTGGCCGCCAAAATCGTGTGATTTGACACCATTAGATTATTTTCTTTGGGGATATGGGAAGTCGCTCGCCTACGCCAACAAACCAGAAATGTTAGGGGACTTGGAAGCCAACGTTCGTGGCGTTATTGCCGACTAACAGCCCCAAATGCTTGAAAAAGTGGTTGAAAATTGTACCTCTAGACTTGTCTTTTTCGAAATAGTCGCAGCGGCCACATGCCCGATATCATATTAAATATTTATAAAATTATCCTTCCAGTAAAGCCAAATTGATGGACATTAAAACGATTTTCTTGTGTTTTATTTCAATTCGAAGTTCTATACCTCTTGTCATATGGAGTAACTCCGGGCATTTTGGAACTTTTTGAACATTTTGTGTTCTCAATCTATTTCATAAAGTATTTACCGTGTTCTGTATCCAAACCAACCAAACATTTAATTAAGAGGTTAATGGAGAATTTACCGCCCCACAGTCGCGGTACATAATCGGTGCACTATGTTTGATTTGCAAGCCCCATTTCTTTCGAAAAACATTCTTGACTTTGTGACCAGTTCGTCAGAATTTTAATCAAAAACGTGAACGTGGAGCAAATTCATTAAAAAAGGGAGTCAGACAACAACTAGTCTAAACCAGTAAGCTAAGATTGTATCAAAATGCAAATGAATATATCCCTTCGTAAAGGTGTCAAAATTAATCTCTACTCGTCGTAATTGCTTTAAAATCACATTTATTACCGCTAACAGTTCTGGTTCTAGTTTTAAATGCCATCGCAGCAAATAAATTACTACAGATAAAATCGAGTGCCAGCATATTCCTACTAACACTTGTCACTTTCTTAAATTTACGAGTATTTATTTATTTCAATTTTCTATCACGTGTAAGTACGGACAAACTCGTTGTTTCCCAGACACTAACTATTTTAAGATTCACTACTTCGTTGTAGTAGATAGATTTAATATGGTTACTTCGTGTTCAGATAAGATATATAATTAACTTAATAACCAACAACGCATACATTGTTTAAATGCAACCATTATCGATGTAATTATAAAAATTTTGCAACTATGTCAATGTAACTTGCATAAAGTATTTACATTGCAAAATGATTAGGTTTTTTTCCTATCGTCTTTACAACAATTGACGCCAAATTATTTCAGGGTGTCTCACATTTAATTGCATTGTTTTCACGACGCGTCGTGAACATCAACAACAACAACAACTGTCAAGTGAAATAAATGGAGAAAATTTAATTTTTATTTGAAAAAACGTGATAGAATTCTACTAATACAGAATATGACTCAAAGGGATTGATGCTAATAGCTTCTGCCTTTATCTAAAATGAACTACATACAAATAATAATAATAATAAAAGAACTCGTGACATTTCCACCAAGTCGAATGTTTCACAAAGCACATTGAAGATTTATTACAAATTGGATTTGAATTTTATTTATTTGAATTACCAGAACGTGTGTATTATTAAATGTATATTTGAAAATACAAATTGACACGAGTCCATAAATAAAAAAAAAAAAAAAACAGATTTACACACACAGACGGGCATAGAAAGTTTTTCAATTGGATTTTGTGTCAACAAAATATACCAAAGCTAGATTTATAGCGTGGAATAAAGCAGTAAAATATACGCACTTTTTTCTTTGTTGGAAGTGAGAACTACATATAAATATTTTAAGGAATGTTTGCAGATAACGATTTTATTGCCGAGGAGAGGGATATAAGTAAATTAGGTCCGATAGCACGCATTGGGCGTTCCCAATAACATGCTTAGTGAGAAGTTGCGGTTAGTCCTTTTAAATTTGCTTCTTAGATTCACACTTATTTAAGAAAGATAGTTTTTAATACCCCTAAATAACGGGTGATTCAAGTAGAGATACTTTTTTCAATAGCCTTTTTTGACAGATCACGTGTGAGTCGTGTCATGCTGTCATGTTATTTTTGTTTAGTATTGTTTGGCATTTCATAATGGAAAGACTTACGCGTGAACAACGTTTACAAATTGTTCAACTTTATTATGAAAATTCACGTTCTGTGAGGAATGTGTTTCGTGCACTTCGCTCAACTTATGGTCAACATAATCGGCCTACTGAGCGTACTATTCGCAACACCATCACCCATTTTGAGACCCAGTATTCATTATTGGATAATATTCGACCGAATAGACCACGTCCAGCACGCTGTGAAGAAAATATAGCGGCCGTAGCTGAGAGTGTACACGAAGACCGTAGAGAGACGATTCGGCGCCGTTCGCAGCAACTCGGACTGACGTATGGAACGACTTGGCGCATTTTACGTCAAGAAGCGTACAAAATACAGCTTGTGCAACAACTGAAGCCGCTCGACCTTTCCAAGCGACATCGCTTCGCTCTATGGGCTCTGAAAAGTTCCAAGAAGATCCGACGTTTTCGAGGCAAATTTTGGTTAGCGATGAGGCCCATTTCTGGCTCAATGGGTATGTAAGACATAATCTTCAAAAAATAAATGCCAAAGAATGTTCTTTCAAATGATAATAAACATTCTCCATTAAATTTTAATTTTCTGTGTTTTTTTCTTTAAAAAAGTAGGGAACCTCGAAATGGATCACCCTTTATTATTCTGGATTCTGGTAAAATGCAATACCTTTCGTGTTATTGCTTTGTCATATACAGGGTGGGCCATATACAAGTTTTTTTTTTTTTTTTAAACTGCGTCAACAGTGAATAAACGTTTTGCATTTATCTATTTGTGTTAAGTAAGCTTATAGCAATTTGACAAATATTATTGATTGAATTATAAAAAAAATACTCCTAGATAGTTATTCCTGAAGCTCAGGCGAGAAAAATGTGGTACAGTAGAGGGTTCTAACATCACTCCAACTCAAGTTATATCAAGTTAAAATGAATAGCTACTATTTTGAGGTATAACTACTCTAAATGATATATACAGAAAGATTAAATTGTAGACCCAATTTAACTATGCAAAAAATTTAAGTAGCATCGTGTGATATTATAAGCCCAGAAAAAAGTTACGAAGCCTTAAGTAAAAATTAAAAAACTAAGTTTTTAAGCTTCAACGTCGTTCAAGGGGCTGCCTAGGTTGGCTTCGCAGTAGAGCATTCTCTTACTCCCATTTTCCAAGACCTTATTGATGGTTTCGGGTTATAGCTTACCGATTAAAAATAAATAAATATTAGGCGTAAGCGGCTCATACGGGACCAAAGCCTAGCTTTGACACGAATGGAACATTTTAATGCCGATTCCGAACGGCAATTTTATTTTTGAGAAGCTTCTCATGACATTTCTTACTTTTGGATGTTTGTCAGACCTTCGCAAGAGGTGGTAGATAAGAACTTTGTCTACCTACTTCTTATGTGGCTTAAAGTGCGTAAATCGTTTCTGGATTGTTGTTCCCCACAAAAAAAAGTCCAAAACCAGAGGTCGTTCAATTTCAGTAAAAAAAAGTCGGTTAACATGGCTCTGTAAGGCCCACCGTTGACCGATCCGTAGTTCCCAGCCTCATTTTCTAAGAAAAATTGTCCAATGATGCCACCACTCCATAATCCGCACACTCTCGGCTTCAGCAGCCACATTCTCATCTGTGCGTACCTTATGAAGAGGGGAACCATGAGTGTTGTCCACTAGCATACCAGTCTCACGAACTTTTTGCACAAACTTGCGTACAGAGGGCGCACAGTGTGGCATCCTACAGTACACTATACAAAGTTTTAATATTTCCTTAAGTTGTTCAAGCGTAAAGCGACTCATTTCGTTATACTGACTTTCTGTCAAAATTTCGTCGGAAAACAGCTATCAGTATTAAAATAACCTATGATTTAAAAAGAAACCACAGATGAAAGCCAATCGAAAAGTGACGGACTCTTAAGAGCATCAGTAACTTTTTCGTTGATGATGGATCGAAAATCAGAATCGAAAATCAAACTTCCTGTGACGAGCACTTGTTATTTGGCTGGTTATTTTTGAGGTGAGTGGGTATCGCAAGATCTTATCTGCCGTGCTGTGTGAATGCCTGAAGCATTTCGTCAACAACCTTGGTTGGCCCCTATAAGTGTGGCAGATCGGCAGATCTTGGAGAAAACCTGGGAAATCCAAATCGTTTCCCACTACCCTTTAATCGATTTTAAGCCCGCCTATGACAGTATTTATAGAGACAAGCTATGCAGAGCAATGTCTAGTTCTGGCATCCCTGTCAAACTCGTCCGTTTCTGCAGGGTGACGATGGAGAATGCACGCTGCTCCATTAAAGTCGGTAAAGAACTCACCGAGGCCCTTGATGTCAAACAAGGATTTAGACAAGGTGATGCGCTGTCATGTTACTTAACATTGTTCTTGAAAGAATAGTTCAAAACTCAAATGCTACCAACAGAGGTACTATCTTTTAAAAGTCCGTCTATGTACTCGCCTACGCCGACGACATCGACATAAGCGGCAGAACGCAGCGGGATTTCACTGGCGCGTTCGTGAGTATTAAGACGAAGGCAGCGATGATGGGTTTGGTGGTCAATGAGGGCAAGGCAAAAGTATATGCTGTCATCAAGAAAGGACACCCAACACCGACGTCTCGGATGGAATGTCACTATAGACAGATATAACTTTGAGGTGGTCAAGGACTTTGTCTACCTAGGCTCCGCAATTAACTCAGGCAATAACACTTGCCCGTCGCAGTTTCTTTGGTCTAAGAAAGCAATTGAGTGGGAAAGCCCTCTCTTGAACAACTAAAGTGACCCTTTATAAGACCGTAATAATTCCAGTCCTTCTCTATGGTGCAGAGGCATGGACTCTATCAAAAGCGGATGAGGCCACTTTTGGTTGTTTTAAGAGGAAAATTATTTGAGTAATATGTTTGTGAATGGAGGAGGAGATACAACGCCGAACTGTACGGGCTGTATAGCGACATCGACTTTGTCAGAAGAGTGACGGTCCAAGGCCTGAGCTGGCTGGGTCATCACTGAAGATCTTCGAATCCACACCCGAGGGACGGCGCAGTAGAGGAAGACCGAAAGTGGAAATGGAACTTAACCAACTTAGCGTGCGAAACTGGGGACGGCTGGCCAAAGATCGTGTTGGCTGGAGACGCTTGTTGGTTGAGGCCCAGGTCCACCCCGAACTGCAGTGCCATCTTAAGTAAATAAGTAAGGGTATCGCATTAATTCATTAAAAAGAGAGAGTATCTTCACTCAACTTATTCACTCCGAATTCTTTATGACAACATCACCCTTACACGATGATGTGGGCTACCTTCTGTGACCGACATAAACTCATCGAACTAAACAAAACGAAAAGGAGGGGTTTTAAATAGCATACGCACTTTTTTCCCTTAAACCAGTAGAGTTATGCAATTTTTAAAATTCTAATGAAATAGAAATAAAAAGGGCAAACAACTGAGCCCCAAATTGTGTAAGCTCAATTTAGCAGTTTAAAGCTCTTATCATCAACCAGACGGACGGCGAAACCAGTTGCAAATCAAAAGCATGACTAGTCATATGAACTCCAGTGACAAGTAAAATGTAAAAAAGATTAAACTAATGCAAATACTTCCTGCTTAAAAGAGTATTCCGACAAATTCGATTGATAGTAACTCGCGCGATTCCCCGAGAATCTGATAGTGATAGTTCTGCGGTATGAACAATATTGTAATAGTTTGTAGTTAAATTTTTTTTATCACAACAATTGTCCAGCACACTTATCAAAGTAATCTGAAAAACCTATCGAATTTCGAACCCCTTTGCTAAATTTCGTTGAACTTATTGCACGTAGACACTGCGACTTAGAATAGCCTTCCGATAAGCGTTATCTACAAACACTTTTCGATAACAATTGGGAAACAAAATTTTGAAACGTTTTCAAAGCAATATCTTAAAAGATAATAAATAGTACTCACTTGCAAAAAAAAAAAAAAAATAGAATTCGATTTGAATGACACCGTCGTGGCCGCTACTGCAATACATATGCCAATCGCACGAGTTGAATGACCGTTCTCAGTCTCAATCGCAATTGCCAAAGCACATGGCTACAGTTTGACCGAATAAAAGAAAGAGCAGATACCGCAATTATTTAATAAGCGATTAAAGCAAGACAATAGATAACCGCACTATTTATTTATTTATTTATTTATTACGATTTCAATAGCATTTTCTTAGGTGCAGATAGACCTTTAAAAATTACACACTTATCACTGCTGTGAGTTTTTTTTTTTGTTTTGTTTTGCCGAATCTTTTAGATTTTTGCAAGCCGTTAGTCGATTCGTCAGAAGGCATCCGGACCACCGAGTGTAAGATCCAACTCCATTCTAAAGCCTTTGTAGATTGCGACTAAATTGCCTGAGCAACTAGCTACAACCTTAACCGACGCACTTAATAATGTGGCAAATCTTTTGTAGAAAGCTTATCAAAATAAATCAACCCGGCGACAAGTATACTTCTAATCGGGTGTGTGTGAGAAGCTTTTCTTAGTTCCTTGATTGTGCCCATTTTTTTTTTTGTAGTTGTTGTTGTTTTTTGTCTACTTACAGATAGAGAAAGAATACTATTATTTACTCGAACAATTAAATAGAAAAGATGTCAAGAGGCTGATAATGTTTAATTACTCTCATTTTCGAGATAAATTTTGAATAAAAATTAGTTTTGTATTTTATTTTCCGGAATTTGTATTTTATAGAAATAGATTTGAGATTAGCACGATAGAAGAATACTAGATATATTTGTATGTTCTTTTGTAGATTAGAGCATGCGAGTAGATTGTTTTAATCAATGAATGGATTGCTACCAATGGGCTGCATATTTCTGTCTTGAGGTAGTTTTTGGCAGTTTTCTTTTTTTTTATCAGCTACTGCGAAGAGATTGCGAAAAATACGTAATACACGTGGATTCTCTCCTTGAGACTTTTTGTCTTTTGCATTTTCAGACACTCTGCTTCCATTTACAGGACTATATAATCTTCAAAAAAAAATTATATCTTCAAAGTGTTGTCTCCTTTGTTTTCTGCTTACTGTCCAGCACTTGTGCTGAATTTATATAGGGTCCCCCAAATAACTTTTTTTTTTGAAAATGATATAAAAAAAAACTACTGAATATTTGAATATGAAAGTACAATCCTTCCGGTTAATAATGGAAAATAATTTCTTTCAAATGGCTGCCTCGGCTGGCCATGCAGTAGCCTACACGATCGGTCCAATTTTTAAGCACATTATCGATTGTGTGCAGCTGTATCTCACCAATGGCTTCACGAATATTGTCCTTTAAAGCGTCAATTATCTCTGGCATGTCAGCGTAACACTTATCTTTTACGGCATCCCACAAGTAATAGTCCAACGGTGTCAAATCGCAGCTCCGCGGTGGCCAAACGACATCTGCTCTGCGGCTGATAATGCGATCTTCAAAAACAGGGCGCAAAACATCGAGTGTAGCTTCGGCTGTGTGGCACGTAGCGCCATCCTGTTGAAACCAAATGTTGCCAATATCCTCCTCTTCAATTGTTGTGAACAAAAATTTGTTCAACATGGCCCGATAACGATCGCCATTGACTGTAACGGCCACTCCTTGCTCATTTTCGAAGAAAAATGGCACAATTATGCCTCTGGACTAAAATCCGCACCAAACAGTGACTCGTTTTGGGTATATCGGCTTTTCAATGTATGCGTGCGGGTTTTCTGTGACCCAAATGCGACAGTTTTGCTTGTTTACATACCCGCCAAGATCAAAATGAGCTTCATCTGAAAAGATGATTTTTTTTTGGCAAAATCGGCCTCTAAGTAGATCGCAGGCCCACTTAGCCCCCACAACCATATTCGTTCAGCGGAAGGATAAAACTAATTATCTGTCAAATCAGACATGCGCTAAGTGTGACCATTCGCGAAATAAGCACTAGTTGAAAAAAAAACGTTAGATGGCGGACCCTTTAGATCTTGTAAAGGTTGATCTTGTTAAGAGGTTGGTTTTTCGAATAGAGATAAAACTGACATTTTGTTGTCAAATCTGGCAACTCTAATGTCATTTATGTTCAGTTTGGTTTGCCATTTCATCATGAACAGGTTGACAAATGAACAAGGCTTGCAAATCGTGCAAATTTATTTCAAAAATAATGTTTCACTTCGCGAAGTTTACCACAAAATTTTGTTTAGTGATCAGGCTAATTTTGGTTTGAATGGCTACGTCAACAAGCAAAATTGCCACATTTGGAGTGAACAGAATCCACATGCGACCCTTGAAACGCCATTACATCCACAAAAACTGACTGTTTGGTGTGCTCTATGGCCTGGTGGAGTCATTGGGCCATACTTCTTCCATAATGATGCTGGAGAGTCAGTTACCGTTAATGGAAACCGGTATAGAGCCATGATAACCGAATATTTTGTTACCGAATTGGATGACATGAATGTGGATGAGATGTGGTTCCAACAAGACGGCGCTACATGCCACACAGCGCACGTCACAATCGATTTATTGAAGGAAACATTTGATGAGCGCATAATTTCGCGGAATGGACCTGTCAATTGCCCACCAACAAACCAGAAACGTTAGGGAACTTGGAAGCCAACGTTCGTGGCGTTATTGCCGACATACAGCCCCAAATGCTTGAAAAAGTGATTGAAAATTGGACTTATAGACTTGTCTCTCGAACCAGCCGCGGCGGTCACATGCCCGAAATCATATTTAAACATTAATGGCATAAAATTATCCTTCCAGTAAAGCCAAATTGATGGACATTAAAACGATTTTCTTGTGTTTTATTTCAATTCGAAGTTCTATACCTCTAACAAAAACACCCTGTACTTTCTCTTTGGTGTTAGACGTTTTAAATGCCAGAAACAGAAGCTCTTTCCTGGGGCTAATATTTTGTTACAATCTGCATTCGGCATTTGTTATCAAATCTTAAACAATCAACAGTAGCTTCTTTGTTTTAGTGGCAGCACGTAGTAATTGGTTTTTCCTCATTAACTCTGAAAGTGACTTTTATTTCCACTTTATTGTGGATTTGGTAAAAATGTAAACAAATTCGGAACAGGGTGATATAAGCACAACGAATTCTTGATTGATGTCCCATCTGATCGGAACATGGGAAGATAAGTGAAGATAAAATCTATTCAATTGTACAAATCAAAAAAGTCTGTGATATCACACCATCTCTTCCTAATACTAGCACCTAAAGGTATGCAATGAAATCTGTCAACAAATAAATAGCGCTGCTACAGGCGCAGCTGTTTTGAGAATTGAAAATTAAACTGGTTTTGGATAAAACTCGAAATCCATGGAACTAGAACAAGCGGGTTCAAATAAAATGAGAGCGTTTAAACTAGTTTTTTTGGTTGAAACGAAATGGGTCAATTTAATCTGCGAATTTTTTTTTTTGTTTTAACAATGGCTCTCCAGGCTGAACTATTCCAATTAGGCCTGGAACAGTTAGACGAAGATGTGTAAAGGTTATTTGTAGACGAACATCATTGAGATTCGCCGCTTATACATTGGACCAATTGAACTCCTTTAATTGTGCTTTCATCACAGCCATGGTATAATGTATTTCAGGCGCTTGCTTTTTCGTTCTGTAATGTGTATTTTGCGTGAACCAGGGGACATGCTTCGGATGAAGGATTCAATAAAATCAATTTAACTACTTCCCTGGCAAAAATTTATTCACGTAGACTGCCAAAAATCGTTGGTAAATATTGTTACGCAAGCAAAATCAGTAAAAATGTGCCCAAGTTCGCTTAAGTGTGGTGTCCCGGTAATTGCTAATGCCTTACGCTATGTCCAAAAGCCAAAAACTCGGGGAAGGAAACGCAAAACCTCCAAAGCTGATGAGAGGTTAATAGTACGCCTAGCAAAAAAAAAAAAGAAAACCAGTGGCATCTTCTAAGGTCATAGCAGACAAGATTCAGCTTCCTATTAGTGATGAAACGATTCGCAGAGAGCTGTTAGAAAATAAACTTTTCACCCGAAGCCCACGCAAGGTCCTACTCTTGACAAATAAGCATCTGCAAGCTCGGATCAAATTTGGCAAAAATAATGCCGATTGGTTCCCGACAGTATACGGTAAAAACTATTAAACATGGTGGTGCGAAGGCCATCATTTGGGCATATTTTTCGAATTACAGTGTGGCTTCGATACATTTGATAAATGGTATCATGGATCAACATGTTGATGTAAAAACCCTTGAAGAGGTTATGCTTTCCTATGACGAGTACGAAATGCAACTAAAATGGGTGTTTCAGCAGGATTACGACCCAAAGCACACAAATAAAAAGGCAAAAGAGTGCTTTCGGGTCAGAGGTATTGAGGCCATGGATTGGCCAACAATCTCCCGACCTGAATCCTATTGAAAACTTGTGGTGCGATGTTAAAAAATATGTTGTTAATGCCAAATCAACAAACAAAAGACAACTTTGGAACAATCTGGATTTGGATTGTTTGTTGAGAAGCTTGGCGTAAAATTATTCCTGCTCGTTGTCAAAGTCTTTTGGACTCTATGCCACGTCGGTGTCAAGCAGTCCTGAAAAATAAAGGCTTTCTTACGAAGTACTAAACAACATTGATTGAATCGCTGATGGATTTTTTTAATTTTGTAAATAATAACTTGAAGAATTTTTTTTATTTAGTTTTTAATATACGTTTAAGTCTATGGTACTAAATTTTGTGTAATTATACTTACTACGATTAAAAAAAAACAAACAAAAAATTCGTAAATTACTTTTTGTGAGATATATATTATTCTGAACACAGCTGTATATCGTTCGACGGTCGTCATTGAAATGCTGCAATGTGGAAAAGAATTGCGATCGGCCTGGAAACGAGGGGTTGGGCTCGTCCGCTAGTCGTACGCCTCTTTTTCTAGACATATGATTGGGTGTTCCTTATCTTGGTCGACATCGGTTCCACAATTAGTCGGCAGCGTTGGTGCATATTTCGCTTTGAGGCCCACAGCTGGAAGCCTAGCCTGACGACGACTTAAAGATTAAAACGTCTCGGAGTTTGTATATTAGTTTTAAGAAAAAAATTAGTTCGTTGTACCAGGAAAGCATTTGCATCAAAAAAGAATTTAAAAATGCAGTAGCATTCCTCAAATGCCATTTCGTGCTGAACTTCAGAGCCACATATTAGCGTAGGTTTCATCCTGTTGCCGGAAGTTTTAATAATGTTTGGGGTGATCCAGATCGAGACGAGTGATGTGATCACTCAAATCCCCGAAAAAGTATTCTTCTTCGTCAACCGATAGTGGGACAGTTACAGAAAAAGTGCGTCGTGGTTTTCGTTTTCTTGTAGTTTCCACAGCTCCTGCAGAGGTCGTCAGACGGCAAACCCATTCTGATGGCCAATTTTGTGCTGTGCAGTAACGTATAAATTAGATTACATTTTTTTTTGTTTTTTTCCCCTGCCCAGATAACTGACACTGCGAGCTCAAAGGTCTATTAAAAAGGAGATTGTAGCCTAAGAGATGAGTGATTTCCCTAGTGAATGCCACAATGTCCTTATTTGCAGAGTTTCTGAATTCTGCTGATGTACGAAAGTCGTTATTGAAGATCCATCGTCTTTATCAATGAAGGGCCGGAAAATTGCAGAGGATATGCGCGGAAGTTTCATCGTCCTCTAGACAGAACCGACAATCAGTCTCTGGGCAGAAGTTCATTTTGCTAAGATGATATCTCAGGCTTGTGAGGAAGCCCTCCAGCTTCCTGATATTCTCCTTACTTAATAGTAGAATTTCCTGGTAGGAGTAGGACTTAATTAATCTTCTGGACTGTCTTAAGCTCGGGACATTTTAACAGTGGTTCAGACAAAGTTGTTGTTGCCAATACCCCTAGATCACATAACAAAGCAATAGAATCATGTGGAGCAGTAAAATTCTCAGACTAATGATCCGCAAAATATTACGAACGCTGACGTCCTTACAAAAAAAGAGTTAGCTGTTACTGTCTTGAATGAAGGGTTCAAAATAAAATATGCTGAGTAGTATTACTTCGGGCTAAGGGGAAAGGGAAAATTCGTCCCGAACTTCATGGCGATGTCAGAGTCTGGGTGGAATCTCGAGTAATATTTGGCCCACATACAACAAATGCAGAACACTCAACCTCATCCACAGAACGGGTGCCATCGTCGCTATGCTATTTGCAGTGAGCACGGAACACTGACCAACACCCACTACCGCAGCTGCGAAGACGTTAGTAAAAGTGAGAAGCCGGTTTTTACAGCTTTAGCATAAAAAAGAAGCCATTCTGTAATGACCTTTCATTCAGAATAAGTTCACCATAAATAGCTGAGTGTTTCCCATTTACTTCATGCCAACATTCTATTCATTCACACTTAACCGAGCGGCATTGCCTTTGAATGGCGCTACCCCAAACTACTGATTACTGATAAAAAAAACACTCCGCTGACCCACAATTTCAAAATCCCCATGCGTATTGTGCCATTTGCCAATCAATAACATTTTACAACCCAAATTTAATTAGCTTTTTTATGATTTACCATAATCGAACTCGTAACCTTGAGAACCTCTTGCATCCTTGAATTACCTTTCGAAAAATAACACCACATCCAATTTGTCACTGGAAATCCTCCTCCACGTCGTAACTACACAAACATTCTCAATTTCAATATTTCAAAATAAAAAAAAAAAATTGAATCCATTGAAATCCGCTCGCTCCTTGAAACAGCTTCAGTGAGAATAAAATCCTAATCATACACCCTAATGTGCATACTTATCGTCCTCAACGCCTCGCATGTAGTTCCCGAAAAACCTCTTGACATAAGAGACGTATTCACATCGACATTACCCCACTCGGTGGCATGAATATAAGCTTTTAAAATCTCGCAACGATAAAAGGATTCAGCAATTGTATCTCCTTGTACCTATTGAAAAATGTTCCCCCACATACATTTTATGCAAGCAGATGTTGCGCTACACTAACTTTAAAGGAGGCAGAGATTTATCCCTTCGCTCCCAAATAAAAGAAGAAAAACAATCCCAAATCGACTTACACACCACCCACTGTGGGGGATAAAAGCTATTTTGAATTTGGTGTCAATATTCCCATTTGGCAAAAACAATGGCATTACGTTCCGTTCGCATGCCAATGTCGATGTAGCCTTATTCCACTTAGTGGCATATCCTACTCAATTGCAGGCCGATTTAAAGCTTCTCAACTAACGCATATCGTATACGTATAGTGAAGTAGTCTAACCCAAAAAAATATCGTAAAATACGATAAGATAACCCCGCCGAGTGCGAGTACAATAAACATGGAAAATCTGTGACAATTAGACCACATAAAATGTGTTTAGGACTAATTTTTTTCTTTCTAGTTTTATCTAGTTCATGGTTGTAATTTTCAGTACAAAACAACAAATATAATAACGGGTGATCCAAGTAGAGATACTTTTTTCAATAGCCTTTTTTAACAGATCACGTGTAAGTCGTGTCATGCTGTCATGTTATTTTTGTTTAGTATTGTTTGGCATTTCATAATGGAAAGACTTACGCGTGAACAACGATTACAAATTGTTCAACTTTATTATGAAAATTCACGTTCTGTGAGGAATGTGTTTCGTGCACTTCGCTCAACTTATGGTCAACATAATCGGCCTACTGAGCGTACTATTCGCAACACCATCACCTATTTTGAGACCCAGCATTCATTATTGGATAATATTCGACCGAATAGACCACGTCCAGCACGCTGTTCGCAGCAACTCGGACTGACGTATGGAAAGACTTGGCGCATTTTACGTCAAGATCTTAAATTGAAAGCGTACAAAATACAGCTTGTGCAACAACTGAAGCCGCTCGACCTTCCCAAGCGACATCGCTTCGCTCTATGGGCTCTTGAAAAGTTCCAAGAAGATCCGACGTTTTCGAGGCAAATTTTGTTTAGCGATGAGGCCCATTTCTGGCTCAATGGGTATGTAAACAAACAAAATTGCCACATTCGGGACGAAGAGCAACCTGAAGAGATTGAAGAACTGCCACTTCATCCAGAAAAAACAACGGTTTGGTGTGGTTTGTGGGCCGGTGGAATCATCGGTCCATATTTCTTAAAAAATTATGCCGGTGCGAACGTAACCGTCAATGGCGACCGTTATCGTGCCATGATAACCGACTATTTGATTTCGTGATCTCGGCGACATTTGGTTTCAGCAAGACGGCGCCACTTCCCACACATCGCATCAATCAATGGACTTATTGAGAGAACATTTCGGTGAGCACATAATTTCACGTTTTGGGCCGGTCGATTGGCCACCAAGATCGTGTGATATCACACCGTTAGACTTTTTCCTATGGGGATATGTAAAGTCAAAAGCTTATGCCGACAAACCCGCTTCGATTCAGGCCTTGGAGGAAAACATCACGCGTGTCATTCGCCAGTTAGTGATCGAAAATTGGACTCAACGGATGGACCATCTGCGACGTAGCAACGGCCAACATTTGATAGACATAATCTTCAAAAAATAAATGCCAAAGAATGTTCTTTCAAATGATAATAAACATTCTCCATTAAATTTGATTTTTCTGTGTTTTTTTCCTTAAAAAAGTAGGGAACCTCGAAATGGATCACCCTTTAGTAATAAATACTCAAATAGTCTTTTGCGTTGTTATTAAAATTTCCAGCGTCGCATTCCAATTATAAATTTTATGACATTTTTAACGTGCTGGCAGATGTGTCTATTTGTTTTGAGTATCAAAAAACAAAATGGAAAGGCAAATCCCGTCTGGATTGTTTTGCAGGCAACAATAATTTCTATTTCATTTCATTGCTGTCGAATTGGCTACGTCAACTTAGGTTGACAGTCAATGGCAGATAAGTTGCTCAAGGCCACTCAATTGATGATACGCTATTTAAAAAAAAAATGGGGAAAATGACATTCAGGGTGACACACGACACATGAGGGATTAAAGGTTGCGTCCTTGAAAATTCACCAATTAAATGCTGACAGACAACAATGGAGGCGAAAAGATATTACGATTTTCTTCATTGGTTGCTTGTTGATTTTTTTGTAAAACTGATTAAAACAGGGCGCGCCATCTAGTGGTTTTTTTTAAATCATAAGATATTTGGACACTGACAGTTGTTTCCTGATCGAAATCTGAGACGCTTTACGCTTGACAACGTTGGAAAAATTGCACTGACAATTTTCTTCGAAAATGAGGCTGGGAACAATGTTTCGGTCAACGGTAGGCGTTACAGAGCCATGTTAACCGACTTTTGTGAGTTAAAAATTAAATTACAAAATGAATCACATTTGACAAATTGCAATCCACGATTTCATTACCACATTTGGCGCAATTAGTTACAACCATTTTTAGAGAGAATTCATTAAGACAACCGAGCACTGCAAACCTTACTCAGAGAGTGATGATGAGGTCAAGTATCTGAATGTAATCCTCGATAAAAAAACTTCTATGGTCCAAACATGTTAAATCGAAAACCGATAAAGCACTGTCGACTTTCTGGCAGTGTAGAAGCACAAGGGGCTTGTCTCCGAACAGGGTAAATTGGATCTATACGGCCATGATTAACCGCTCCTCTCATATGCATCGCATTAAAGAGAGGTGGATTTTGGTACCATGCGCACTGGAATTTTGAAGAGCTTGTTCGAGAATTATCCTTTGAACCCTGTCTTATGGATATGCCGTCTGATGCAAGACACTAGAAATCTTTCTGCGACAAAACTACCACGTCAACTTTCCTCACGTAACGGAATGGCTTCGGTCAGACTCTGAACCATGGATTGAATGCCATCGTATTTTCACGGATGGCTGCAGAACCGGACAGGGGTCTGCTGCTGGAGTCTTTGTGGAACGCGATGACATAAGACTTTACTGGGAAAACATGCATCTGTTTTCCAAGCGGAGATTTTTGCCATCCTAATGGCTATGCGCTATATTGTGAACAACAGGTCCTCCTAGAGGCATCTGCAGAGATAGCTAAGCTGCATTAAAAGCGCTTCGTAACCCTCTTTCCTCGTCAAAGTTAGTGCTAGAACTCAAGCTTTCTCTGAATTTGTTCGGAAGGCTGAACACAGTGAATTTTGTCTGGGTCCCAGGTCGAACTGGCATCCAGGGAAATGAGACCTCGAATGAGCTTGCTAGGCAAAGGTTCAGAACAAGTTCTCTCAGGACCCGAACCTGTGTTGGGTCTGCCTGCATCTTTAGTCATATCTTTTATCGAATCTTTGGGTTTCTCGTGAACACAAGATTCGATGGCGCGATTGCGGTGGATGTAGACAGACCAAACTACTGCGCCCGGACATTTGCGAAAGGTCAGCATCTTTTCTTCTGCGATTGTAGGCTGCTTGTAGGCGTCCTTTCGGGCCACCAAGCTTTTGCTAAACATTTAAATGTGTTGAGCTTGAGCGACATCACCACCTGTCCTGATTTAAATCATCCAGGAGACGATTTCCTGGGAGTGATGAATTTAGAGCGGTATCAATTTGTAGTATTTTAAACGAACGAAAGATTATCCACAGCCACGAACTTAAGTAAATCAAATAAATAACCTCACTAAGTAATATTCACCTCACCAATTTAAATCTTTAAAAGAAATATATCTATTTACTTATTTTGGAATTATTTACATTTCTAATAAAAATTAGTTTGAGCCAGACGAATTAACGCAAGCAGATATCCATCATCTTTCTAATTTAACCAATAAGCCTCTCCAATTAGCGCGGTCTTTAGCTCCACTCCAAATTGGCTGAGGTTCTCTTCTACTTGAGCTCGCCATCTAAGGCAAGGCCTTCCTCTTCTACGTTGTCCCTCCGGATTAGAGTCGAAGATTCTATACCAATAAGCCTCTCCAATTAGCGCGGTCTTTAGCTCCACTCCAAGTTGGTTGAGGTCCTCTTCTACTTGAGCTCGCCATCTAAGGCAAGGCCTTCCTCTTCTACGTTGTCCCTCCGGATACAGATTGAAGATTCTGCGGGCTGAAGCGTTGGTGTTCAGTCGCTCTTCATGCCCCAGCCATCTCAAACCAGCCCAATGCGCAGTTTTTTGACCAAGTAGATGTCGCTGTACAGATTGTGGAATTTGTAGGAGGACAGGCGTTGGATTAATCAAACTTTTGGTTTTGGCAGTTATTCAAACTAGTGGCTGCCAAAGGAAAATGACACCGACACACGATTCTACCTCTGGAAGGTGATCATACGATTCTTTGCCATAATGAAAGCTTTGACGCCGTTAATTGGAAATGAAAGTAGAACTTAACTTGAATTTCGATGGGCCAGGTGTTCAACTGTTCAACCTGGCCTGTAGGACTTAATGCCCTCTCGCAACAATGTAGTTTTTACAGCTACTCCTTGACTATCCGTGCCCTTAATACATTCATGTGATAGTCCCTGTATGGCATGATAAGCTAGCTACGTATTATTTACCTGTATGCGTGCTACGCGATCTGGATCTCACGCGATTTATTAATTAATTAATACTTCAGCCAAAAAACTTAAAACATTCATTTGTTGCGTGTTGCGTTATAAAACGCCACAAAGATTTGTTTCCCCTCCAACCCTTCCACTTCCATACCCAATCCACAATCCGTCGTCCTGCCGGGAGATCCGTTAACTGGCCGCCTGTGATTGACCTCTAATCCCAATCAAGGTAGCTCGTTTTCATGAGACCCGAAAGATGACAAAAGCAGGTATCGAACCCAACGGTATGTTGGTGTCTCGACAACGATGGGCCTTGACATACCCCAACGAAACAAATCAATCGGGCTCGATTCCAACAAAACAAAACATTAATATACAACACTACAATTAAGGGCAGGTGCCAAAATAAACCATCAGCCATCAACAACAAATACAAATACAAAAACAATACGCTAAACACGGGTAAAGGCGGACGGCCAAAGACGAGCACCCTGTCATGAAGGACCTTACAAGGGCGGTGGCCTTAAAAGATAAACCCCCTGACGGTAACTTAAAAGACCATACGGGCACGCGATCCAGGTCTACTAACACAAAACAACAACACCAGTTCATAATATCAACAACGATGATCACAACTCCAAAAAAAAAAACAATAGCATCAATAACAACTTCAACAACCCATTCACATAACAAAACTTAACGAAGGCTTCCATGGCCAAGAACCCAACAATCGAAACATGTATGTAAGAAATAGCACGCTATTCAGATTCCCCTTCCCACAAATCTGCGCGTAAGTCCACCGGGTTAGAATAGTTTTTCGGGCAGTAACTTTACCCTTCCTTCTCCTCAAAGACTCCTAGGTTTGTACTAAGTTGGGACATCAGCAAATATTGTCCCAAAACTAAAATCCAAGTTCGTTGAATTCTTCTTTCTTTTTCATTTTTAATCTAGTTTTGTATAGTTTTGCTGTAAACTTTTATTCGTTGGGGACATTCTCGCGTTTCAACCATTTCTCGATTCTTTCAAACCTTTATCTTGTCGAATTGTTTAAGTGTTTGTAAACACGTCCTGTTGGGGAACTTGTGTGAATGTGTTCGGAGTTGCACCAAATTCGAATGAGAGAATGCTTCAACGGAGGCGGTGGCACACTCCTATAAAGTAACAGAGTGCATGCTAGAAAAAGCCGCAGTGGATTCCGTAATGGCTGAATGTGGGGGTATGAAAGAGAGAGTGAATGGTCCATCACGGAAAAAGAGAACTTGAAGTGGTCAAACCAACACTTCTTGGTTGACCATTAAAGGTGTAGGAAGTTTTTTTGTAAAGAGAGAGAATTGAGAAAGTTTTTTTAAAGTTCAAAAATAGTTTTGTAGCGGATTGCGCTTTTGATTTTGATCAGAGTTAGATCAAAAATCCAAAATAAGGAAAAAGAGAGAAGACCACAAGACGAGGGATTTAGCGGCAGGATAGGCAGCGGAACTCTGCCTTATACACTTCATAGGAGTCTTGGAGGAGCAGGAATCTTTGTTTAAAGAGCTAAGTATTGTGCTTTTACATTTCAAATTTGCGTTTGGTTAGGAGTTGTATTGTAAAAACCCGGTATGCTTTCGTTACGGAAATATCCTGAAAATCACGGACCACGCGACCCTTCATTTTGTCATTTTTAAAATTTCGGGAAATAGCGATAGCGGGCTATTTCTTTTGTTGTTCCGCAATTACCGTCACATTAATAATTAACAATTCTTTGAACTATATTTCATCTCTCTATCTATTAAATCTGCTGCATTAAATAGAATTTTGCAAATCATACAATTTTTCCCGAATGAAAATCAACAAATGAATTTTCAGCTTTCTGACATAACATGTGAGATCAGACACATCACACCATGCGTTTAAAGTCTCATCACAATAAGTATCTTATTAGTTGCAATCAACATGTCAAACAAGCTCAATTCGTCTTGATAACAGCTAATTTTCTTCCTAATGATAATGATAAGGTATAAATCATATTTCCTTCCAATTGCCTTAAATTAGGTTCCTTCCTTCTCTGTAATATTACGATAGATTGTGACAATTTGCTGGGTGCTGAATGGGATACAAATCCATTTTGTATTTTCGCAAAATTCAATTTCGGGTTGTTAACTTCGATTCGCATTCTACGACACTGTGAGTGTGCACTATAATTAAAATCCAAAAGTCCAATTAGCATTGCAAAAAAAAAACATAACATAACATAGAACTGTCATTCTGACACGTTGGTTGTCATTCATTCAAACACGTATTGATTAAAGACAATCGAAATGTGATTATGTGTGTGTGTGCCATACAGTCGCAGTCGTGAAATGCATATTTTAAATTCCGATTATTAAGAGATTAGTGACGTGACGGGTATTTCAAATTCTATGATTTGCCTTGAACTTTGTTTAATGTGATTCAAATCGGTAGATTAGATTAGTTCAAATTGATCCAAATTACCGGAAATCAATTACCATGTGCTACTTAGGTATACCTTATAGGTGATGGATGCATCAGAGCTTCGTGCAGTGGATATGTGTTGTAGGCTTGTTAAGTCGAATGTTGCGTGTTTATCAATATATCATGTGAGCATGTCATAAAGCCTGAGCCCCAGCAACGCATCAGAAAATCTAAACGCTATACCGCAAGTGTGCATCTTGTTGAAAATTACACAATTCTGTGGAGTTCTTAACAAACTTTGATGGGGACTGCTCAATTTCAAACTAGACACGGCTCTATTTAGCGCTTCTTTTTAGAAAAATGTGATGGGTAACTACAATCGATGAACAAATCATGGGTATCGATCTCACATGGCCTCAAAAAAAAAAAATATATAGTTGCTCGGTGTTAAATCAATCTTCCACCATTTCGGTAAATAGCTCGACATTTTCTTGTAAAATGTTCTCATAACTTTTGCTGCACAAACCGCCTTCAAGTTAATAATGGCTCATGGCACCCACGGAGTTCCCTTACGGTAACAGCCATACCCGAAGGTAGGTGTGCAGAGCAAAGAAAAAAGAAACGTTTTATAACCGCAACTCATTCGTCCTGCTTGTTGAAGTGTGTCTAAGAGCGAAGTCTAGCTCTAGATTCGACCTGTGTCAAGAAGGTCCTTTATAATACCATTCTGCGAGACTTCTTCAAGGGAATCGAAAAAGGGGTTTCCTAGAATTCCACCGTTTGGTCCTAGTTAGTACAGGATAGATGCATAAGGAGTGAATGAAGTAACTGTTGAGTTGCTTTGCGAAATCTTCCTTTTCCCGTCACTTCAATCGGAAGTTTTAATAAAAAAGCTTAAAAAATGGCTGCTTACTTTAACTTTATTTAAAATCAAAAGCGTGTGATCAGGGTTACCGTTTTGTAATAAAAGAAAGAAGGAAAACCGATAGCGATTGGACAGGAAAAAAAAAGAAAAAAAAATTACAACGTCTGCCTATCAAATGAATAACGCCCTCTATGAGAAATTAATGCCAAATGTTGAGATACGTTTACATTTTTTTTGTTTTTTCCTAGTTATTTAAAGCTAAATTATAAATCGACAATTCAGTTCAATAGTACCTTATTCGGTTACGACATTGCGACTGCTGGAGTGCGTATTATATGGAGTGCCCATCCTTAGCTCATGGTCGCCTAAAGGCCAGAAAGTAGTCTTTGCCTTTTTGTAGCTTGGCTCCATCTTTCTAGATATGACACAGTTTTCCAGTCCTCACCACAACGTTTCCACAAACCTTACTTTGTCCTGAAACCCAAATCAGGCTAACTGATTATGTGAAGCCAGCCCATTTTCGAAATCTAGCACTAGTTTTGAGAGTGAATTGACTAAGTCGATCATTTGATTGGCTGTCAATGAGTAGTTTGGACATCAATTATAGTCTATACGGCTTTGAGATGTTAAGTGTGCCAAATACCGCCCCCGCGACCACACCTACTTCATCGTCATCTGAGTTGAGTTGGGCTACTGATTGCCCAATTAGGTGAAGAATGGAAAAATTAGATATTTTGGTTTTGAAGCATCAGTTCAGAATTGCTCGCTCAAGACCGAGGGCTTGTAAGAATGAGAATGAGATTACCGATTGCACGAGGAATTGTTGATGGTCGTTTTATAACTTTTTACCGACTTGTGGAAGATGAACAATGCATAACAGATTACCCCATGACAGTTGGGACTATAAAAGTCATCGCTCGGTTCTGCTGAGCCGCGTTTCCGGACACATTGCAGTCGAAGGGAACGAAAAAGCAAATGAACTGTTCAAATACCACCCGGAACTGAGCCCACTACTAGCGGACGAATAGGTCTTACCGCATTTCAACATCGCTATGAGTTTCATCGACGGTGTCACTATACATTTGACTAAAGATCCAAAGTCTCTAGTTCTTCTTGTAGAACCAAATCCGTAATGCTCGTCGGGGTATTAAAGTTACTAACAGGCAGGAGTCGTTACAAAGGATTTCTGTAGAGGAAGTACAATCCGAATAGCAACGCCCTTTATCTTGCATGGGAGCACGGATTTTTGACAGCTTGGGCGATTTGGCGGGGATACCGCTATTAGATCTCACAAGATTTATAAACAGATTCAAGCGGTCTTACTGGTCACATGTCCTTCAATTTAGAATAAGAGTATTCACAACGGGAATTCTATGTCTTCTGAATTAAATTTCACCTCCTAACCTAACCTACACAATGGCCTGTCGATTTGTCGTTTCTTATTTATTTATGTCCCAAATCCTAAAAACACTCACGACTCCGTAATAGACCAAGCTGAAATCAATCCTCTTTTAATGTCGTATTTATGATGAGAGGTGTGCATCGGTGACGTGAAATATGTATTGCCAAATTTATATTGATTCGGTACAAATTCCGTACGGAAACGAGGCTAAATACTTGGGAATGACGTTGGATGCAAAATTAAAATGGAAATCGCATGTTAAGAAGAAACTCGAGGAGCTCGTTATCAGATTTAATCAAATGTACATTATAGTTTACAGACATTAAAAACCAACGTGCATCGGTATGTCCTTTTTTCTTATCCTTCACTTCCCCAATGCCGGCACTGTGTTACTTCATCATAAGGGTACCAAAAATGCCTTTAGTGCGCGTACATTATACAAAAAAAATGCATTGGCTGATTGGAAGATTTTCTAAACTCAGCATCCAAACAAGCTGCTTTTATACAAGCAAGTTCTAAAACCGGTTTGGACGTACGGTATACAACTTTGGGGTTGTACCAAACCAAGTAATGTTAACATTTTGCAGACTTTCCAAAATAAAGTCCTAAGACAAATCATAAATGCTCCGTGGTATATCAGGAACGCCGATATCCACAGAGATCTAATTGTAAGTATAACTACCGTTGAAGACGAAATACGAAATTGCGCGCGTAAACAACACTCTTGCCTAATCGGCCATTGCAATGACGCTGTACTACAGATTCTAGATCAGAGAAATCTTGTGCGTCGATTACAAAGGATAAAAACTTTTGAATTAGCGCAATAAGATGTAACCGCATGTTACTGTCGGTAGAAGCAGGTGCTTCCACTGGGAGGTTTCTGCCAAACGAAATTAAATATATAAATTAAAACAGCTCAATAGACATGAGCCTAGTTGTAGTACAGGGTTTTTCAACAGGGACGCTACAAAAGTAGAGCGACAGGGACAGCAAACGACGCCAAATTTCTTGCCGCTCTTTTGACATTTCTGTTTGATATACGAGCCAACAACGAGTCGAAATTATTAAAATATACTACCGAAATTCGGATTCAGTGGCCTCAATGTTAAGAGCGCTACGTCCAATTTATGGTCGTCATAATCGTCCTAGCAGATCAACAATTGAGCGTCTAGTGGAAAAAATCAGTGGAATCCACAGGCACAGTACAGAATGTTCCCGTGCCAGTGAGACAAAGAAGTGCCCGTAGTGTCGAGAATATTGCTTCCGCTGAGGCTTCAGTTGAAAAAAGCCCAAATGTGTCTCTCACACGTCGTTCTCAAGCGTTGGACGTGGCGAATTTTGCGAAAAAATCTTGGCCTACATCCTTGCAAGATTAAATTGACGCAAGAACTGAAGCCGCTTGACCACCAGAAGCGTCGTATGTTCGTGAATTGGGCTGAGCAACCACTTGAAAATGATTCGGATTTTCATCGAAAAATCATCTTCAGCGATGAGGCTCATTTCTGACTGAATGGCTTCGTCAATAAACAAAATATGCGGTATTGGTCAGGCAGCAATCCACACGTACTCCATGAGTCATCATTGCATCCCGAAAAAATTACGGTTTGGTATGGTTTATGGGCCGGAAGAATGTGAATCGCTACCGTTCAATGATAACCGAATATTTTTGGCCCCAATTGGATGATATGGACTTGGAGGACATGTGGTTCCAACAGGACGGCGTCACAAGCCACACAGCGAATGTCACAATCAATTTATTGGAAACCAAGTTTGGAGAACGTGTTATCTCACGAAATGGAAATGGCCGCCTCGGTCGTGCGATTTGACGCCGTTAGACTATTTCCTGTGGGGCTACATCAAGTCTATGATCTATGCCAACGAGCCAGCGACGATTGATGAACTTCGTACGAATATCGAACGTGAAATTGCAGCAATATCGGCCGATTTATGCTTGAAAACCGTCGAAAATTGGGTTCAGCGTGTGGACTTCTGAAAGCGTGCCCGTGGTGGCCATGCAAAAGAAATCGAGTTCCATACATAATGGCATCGAACGTACTTTCACAGGAATAAAGAATTTCATTGATATCCAAAACCGTTTTTGTTTTATTTAAAAAAACAGGCAGGTGCCTATGGCAACAGTACCTTAGTGGCCCACTTTGCAGGATTAAAGGATTTCAACCCTATTCCCGCAAGAGGTTTGATTTTTGAATGGAAATAATCCAAAATTTTTAAAATTTGGCTTTATTTCAACTCACCGCGTGCATCGCTGTACGACGTTAGGTATTGAACCTAACCGTTTTACCATCGCCCTCCCCCTCTTAGGCAAAGTAAAATTCACAGGAAGGGGACAGTTAATTTAAGCAAGACATTTAGTGTGTTATTAGGCTCAACCCTTTTCTTTTTTGTCGCAACTCGCAATGCTGTCTTCTTATAGATGCAAAATTTAACAACTTTCCTTGCCTTGAATAAAGAAAAATTAAATTAGTCCAACAACACAATTTTAATAGATCCCTACAGCAAAATTAATGGTGCAACAAAACAAGTGGGGAGAAGAATGTCACGAGTCAAACAATCAGGTGTCAACAACAAGTGCGTTCAGTTGACACCTGAACGTTTTCATTCGCTCCTCCTCCTCTTGCAAACGTTTGACAAATCGAAAGACTTTCCATCCTCGGTATGTGCGTTAACGACAAACTTCGTTGGAATGACCACATATTCGATGTCGCCAAGAACGCTGCGAATTGTCTTTGCTTCCTTAAGCGATGCAAGAAATATTTCACTCCTTCTGATCTGGCTAGAATCTACAAGGCGTTTATTCGCCCAAAACTTGAGTACAACGCTCATATCTGGTGTGGTGCACCAATAACATATTTGGAGCTACTTGACAGGATCCAAAAATGTGCAGTAAAACTTATTGGCGATCGAGACATCGCGAAATCACTTGACTCTCTTAGTCATCGTCGTAATGTCTCCTGCTTGTCATTGTTTTATCGGTACTTCGACCACAAGTGCTCAAATGAAATTGCCAGTTGCATTTCACTCCTACAGCAATTCAACCGCAATACTCGCCATGCTAGAAATGCACATCAGTTTACACGTACAGTGAAATACAAGAATTCGTTTCTTAACCGTACAACGCGAAGGTGGAATGCTCTACTCCGCTCTGTTTTTCCTCACATTATAGTTTACAGACATTTAAAACCAACGTGCATCGGTATCTCCTTTTTTCTAATCCTTCACTTCCCTGTGTTACTTCATTTTAAGGGTATCCAAAATCCCTTTAGTGCGCGTACATTATAAAAAAAAAAGAGTAAGAACCTCCAAGAGTACACCTTCGAACACACACTTGTTGGAGAAGATCCGCTTAAGGAGATGTTACATTGTTTTGCATTGTTAGAGAACTCAAAAACGCTTACTTTGGTCGATATGAATTTGCACTCCTCCAAATGTGACGTCAAAAATAAATTTGTTGTTTATCTACACTAATCAACTTTGGTATTGCAAATTGGGTCTTTCCGAATTATTTATCGAAAATTAATTTCGCTCCACTTAGCAGAAGCATGCAAATTTGAATTAAAAAATTTAGCAGACATTTGTTAGTTATTTCATCTGGTTGGCCATTAGAGACTAATTAGCATTTTTAGCGAGTTATTTCCATGAGGACAGTTGGGCGTGTTCTAGACGTTGGAGTATAGGAAAGGCAATAACTAAAGCAATTTCCTGCGTCCACATCATCACATTATTTAAGTAATAAAAACCCAATAAGTTGCCAAAGTTAGAATATCCTTCCTTACATTACCGATAGCATTATCCTAACTCGTGGTTAGGTCAAAGAAAAAGTTTTCATTTATCCAACCATCGATCACAATTAGAGGTTAGATTTTGCAACTTTGACAAAATGTTCGGCAACAAAAAAAAGTTTTTTATTACACCACTCAGCGATCAAGTCTATCTCACACACACTGTGTGTGTCGTCAGTTTAACCATGTTCTACCACAATATTCCAACTTGTTTTACGATGTTATTCCATTTCAAGTTTTCAGTTTTAAAAATAAAAAAAAAAAATCTCTCAAGTGGCCACTTGGTCGACTTATCCGTGATTCCTCTTTGGTGCTGCTATACTCCTCCTGCTCTTGTTTGTTCTACAGTAAATCGGTAAATCACAAGCTGTTATTACGTTATGACCATCATGCCCGACTCATTATTGAATTATATGTAGCAGTTGACGAGGTCATTCAGTTAGTGAGGCAACTAATTCAATTTGATTTGTTACGATGTGACAACACCCTGCTCGTCTGCATTTCATTCTTCAGTCGTAAACTATAAATAACAATCCATGCAGTAGCAGCAGCACATTAAGTGGCACACGTTCATGTTCAATGTTGTTCACCCATCATCATCGCCATCGGCATAGCCATATGACTAGAAGAATCCGAGTGTCGCTTAAGGGACCCGGACCCGACGAATCATCGTTCGTACAGGTGAGGTGAGTGCTTAATTATAATTTCCAAAGAACATGAATAGTATCAGTGTCAGTCATTGAACTACTACCCGAGCCAAGGACGGAGGAGAGAACATAATACAACGGGACATGGAAGTCGCCTCCCCCACGGGTGGTTAAACTATTTTTAATTTAACCTTTCTCCTGTCAGTGGCAGTGACGACGAGGATTTGGCTTGTTTCGAAGATTTTGTTTTTCATTGGTTTTCTCCTTGGGCGATTAGGAAACTTTTTAGAGAAAAGTTGAGAAAAACATTTTTTTTTAAACATGACAAATATTTTGTAATGGCAATGTTATTGAGTGGGGAAGGGTTGTGCTTGAATCAGAAGGGAATTGACATAACTTATGGGTAATTCCATAGAGGTTGACAGAGGACACTGTTGGCAGTTGGCAGTTTGCAGTGGAATATGGGTTGTGCTGAGTTGGAGTTCTTTGGGGGAACAAAGTAGATGGTGGTTGGGAGATTAAGATAAGAACAGATTTCCATAAAATGTGTTGTTCAATTCGTTTAAGTATTTATGACAATATTTTGCGAATGCATATTCAAAGAAAATACGCAACTAAAGGGTTAGCCATTAAGGGCCGGATAAATGTTGAAGCTGTGTGTGATTGCATGTATGGAATATGACAATATGACGTGGCTTCGAGAAGTCCAATTTTCGATAACTCTGCCGCATCGATTCGGGTGAATTTGAGCGATGTCATAGATCTTATTGGCATAGACCTGCGACTTTAGAAAACCTACAAAAAAGTCTAACAGGGTCAAATCGCACGATTTTGGTGGCCAATTCACATCCGCCAAAGATAACCCTTTTCTCAAATCATTTATGCAGAACGTCCGCTGTGGCATGGGGATGTCAAAAAGTCGTTCACATCCATGGTTCATGGTTCAGGAGGGACCAAAAGCAAATTGGTTATCACCGTTGACGGTGATGGCCTCACTTACCCACGTCGTTTTTGAAGAATGACACCGCCGTCCTGCCCAAAATCCGCACCATGTAAGTAACTTTTGCGAGTAACTTTTTAAGAATGCATTGCCACCTGATGAGCCTCGTGTGCGTTTGGGGCGTCCCATATGCGGTTATGTTAAGCTTGTTAACATAACCATTCGTCCAAAATGGCGCCACGTCACTAAAGATGATCAATCGGTTCCAAAATGGATGTCGGGACAGGCGCGGGCATCTTCTGTGAATCCTTAAGATTAAGCAAATCCCTTAGAATTAACGAGGATTGTAGCGTTTCTAAGGCGGAAATAACTGCCATTATCCAGGCTGCCGTGGAACTGGAAAGGCATTGCTCTGCAGACAAGACCATCACCATCTTCCCGGACAGCCAAACGGCCATAAAGGCCATGCAGTCAGATGTGGTGAAATCAGCGGTTGTGAATCAAAGCTGAGATATCATCTAACAACTAAGTTACCCTGTGCTGCGTACCTGTGCACCTGACTGATATCCCGGAAAACGGAAAAGCTCGCAAGTTCGGGGTCGGAGATGAACGCATCACTAGCCCTCGAAGAAATAAGTACACCGCTTGCACGAAAAATCGAAGCCGACTCCTTGAGTATAACTAACCTATGCTCGAAACAACTCGACGCGTGCAGACATCCCAAAGAGCTATGGCTAGCGGTTAACAAAAAGAGATCAAAATTTTTGATCGGAAAGGACATCCGAGTATTAACAGGAGTCCTTACGGGGCTCTGCGCTGTGAATCTTCATGCGGAACAGTTGGGCTTAATGCATAATGATTTTTTCAGAAGCTGCAGGGACGTTGAAGAAATTTAATCAGTTCTTCCCCTGTTATGCTTATGTCCGGGCCTAAATAGCATTAAGTTTATGACCCTTGACAGATACTTCTTTGATAAGCTGGAAGACGTAACCAAAGTCGAGCTAAAAGACCTTCTCAAATTTGTATACAAATTAGGAGGTTATAAGAGAGCGACACTTTGAGCCTCTAACAGCGGTTTCTTTTTGCATACTTTCAGGTGTTTTTGGTCGAGAAAGGTTCCCAAAAGGATAAAATGGACCCAATTTTCTGGTCTAAATGAACCGTGACCACTGTCACAAGGGCATTCACCAACCTATCTGATGGAAACCCCTTTTAAGACGCCTTTCGATTGCTTTCAACTTTGCCAAACATTCCCCCCTAATCAACAAAAATTAATAATTTTACTGAACATCTGCTATCAAACGATGAACTCAACGATGAATGAATGCAATTGACTGATTTCAACACGGGCATGGTGGTGGTTTTTGATTGCCTGCTCGAGTACATAAATTAGTACTTTGTAATTGAAATTTTCCGTAACATGATGCAAAAAACAATAAATTAAATACTTCAATCATGTGTCGATCGACATCAATGAAATGAAATACATTTAGATCGGTGGTCCCAAGGGGAAGAACTGTTTTCGAAATAATCGCTATGAAGTGGAAAAAAAATTAAATTTAAAATGTTTCACATACGCCAGAGTGTCTGTGTTGGATAAATCAATGTTAACTAACTCAAATCAAATGAAAAAAATTTGATTGACCTAAATATACTATATGGATGTATAAAAGAAGCTATACGACAAAACGGTTATTGATTTTATTATGAGCATCAAGCATCGTTTGAGACGCATTTAGGCTGGTGAAAGATAAAAAAAAAAAATAAAAAATTAAAGTAGCTGCGCTGGATAAATCTAGGTTAATTTCCTCTGAAATGAAAAGCCAATAACATATGTATATTTGTTGTCGAATTGCCACATTATTTATTGATTTTATTACGAGCATTGAGCGGAACCCAACTTGTAGTTTGTGTTAAAGAAAAACCACGCCCACACGAATCTCAATAAAGCAGCTGTTTTGGAACTAGGTGAAACACAGGTCAGCATTGATTCTGATCTAACGGAGTTTAGCCTGCCTGGATATAACTTAGTGCCATTATTCTTCTCTCATCGCGGTCTCGCCGTATATATACGTAGTGATGAAGCCTACCAACTTCTACCTAAATACGGCCAATGTTCCAATCCGGAATTTAATTTTATTTGGCTAAAATTCCAATTAATTAACTACTGTTTTATTTACAGAAGCCCTAACCAGGACAGGCATTCAACTAATAATGAGTTTGATGCACTGTCTGATTCCATCGCCAGAATTGTAACCCATTATCCTCGTACTGAAATCGTCATTGCGGGCGATTTCAATATACACAATTCAAGTTGGCTTCGACATTCTGGACAGACAACACCCGAAGGAAGGTATGTCGAGATCTTTGCTGTGGTTAATAATTTAACCCAGATTTTTAATGAGCCGACACGGATACCGGACATTAGCGGTCACACTTTAAATGTATTATCGCCTCTAGGTTCGTCAGACCATTGTGTCATATCGGCGAATTTCTCATAATCCAGCCACACAGTTAAAGAACGAGCTCCTAAAAGAACCGTAGGGCAATACGAGAAAGCCAATTGGGAAGCTTTAAACAGTTTCTTTAGGAGTTTTTACTGGTCGTTGTGTTTCCTCAACAAAGAAGTGGATGCCGCTGCCGATATGATTACAAATTTAATTCACCTGGGTATGAAACGCTTTATCCCTAACACGATAAAGTGTATCAGACCTAAGGAAAATGCGTGGTAAGACTTGAGCTGCAAAGAAGCTATCAGGGCTAAAGAGGAAACTAACGGGTGATCCAAGTAGAGATACTTTTTTCAATAGCCTTTTTTGACAGATCACGTGTGAGTCGTGTCATGCTGTCATGTTATTTTTGTTTAGTATTGTTTGGCATTTCATAATGGAAAGACTAACGCGTGAACAACGTTTACAAATTGTTCAACTTTATTATGAAAATTCACGTTTTGTGAGGAATGTGTTTCGTGCACTTCGCTCAACTTATGGTCAACATAATCGGCCTACTGAGCGTACTATTCGCAACACCATCACCCATTTTGAGACCCAGCATTCATTATTGGATAATATTCGACCGAATAGACCACGTCCCGCACGCTGTGAAGAAAATATAGCGGCCGTAGCTGAGAGTGTACACGAAGACCGTAGAGAGTCGATTCGGCGCCGTTCGCAGCAACTCGGACTGACGCATTTTACGTCAAGATCTTAAATTGAAAGCGTACAAAATACAGCTTGTGCAACAACTGAAGCCGCTCGACCTTCCCAAGCGACATCGCTTCGCTCTATGGGCTCTTGAAAAGTTCCAAGAAGATCCGACGTTTTCGAGGCAAATTTTGTTTAGCGATGAGGCCCATTTCTGGCTCAATGGGTATGTAAACAAACAAAATTGCCACATTCGGGACGAAGAGCAACCTGAAGAGATTGAAGAACTGCCACTTCATCCAGAAAAAACAACGGTTTGGTGTGGTTTGTGGGCCGGTGGAATCATCGGTCCATATTTCTTAAAAAATTATGCCGGTGCGAACGTAACCGTCAATGGCGACCGTTATCGTGCCATGATAACCGACTATTTGATTTCGTGATCTCGGCGACATTTGGTTTCAGCAAGACGGCGCCACTTCCCACACATCGCATCAATCAATGGACTTATTGAGAGAACATTTCGGTGAGCACATAATTTCACGTTTTGGGCCGGTCGATTGGCCACCAAGATCGTGTGATATCACACCGTTAGACTTTTTCCTATGGGGATATGTAAAGTCAAAAGCTTATGCCGACAAACCCGCTTCGATTCAGGCCTTGGAGGAAAACATCACGCGTGTCATTCGCCAGTTAGTGATCGAAAATTGGACTCAACGGATGGACCATCTGCGACGTAGCAACGGCCAACATTTGATAGACATAATCTTCAAAAAATAAATGCCAAAGAATGTTCTTTCAAATGATAATAAACATTCTCCATTAAATTTGATTTTTCTGTGTTTTTTTCCTTAAAAAAGTAGGGAACCTCGAAATGGATCACCCTTTAGTAATAAATACTCAAATAGTCTTTTGCGTTGTTATTAAAATTTCCAGCGTCGCATTCCAATTATAAATTTTATGACATTTTTAACGTGCTGGCAGATGTGTCTATTTGTTTTGAGTATCAAAAAACAAAATGGAAAGGCAAATCCCGTCTGGATTGTTTTGCAGGCAACAATAATTTCTATTTCATTTCATTGTTGTCGAATTGGCTACGTCAACTTAGGTTGACAGTCAATGGCAGATAAGTTGCTCAAGGCCACTCAATTGATGATACGCTATTTAAAAAAAAAATGGGGAAAATGACATTCAGGGTGACACACGACACATGAGGGATTAAAGGTTGCGTCCTTGAAAATTCACCAATTAAATGCTGACAGACAACAATGGAGGCGAAAAGATATTACGATTTTCTTCATTGGTTGCTTGTTGATTTTTTTGTAAAACTGATTAAAACAGGGCGCGCCATCTAGTGGTTTTTTTTAAATCATAAGATATTTGGACACTGACAGTTGTTTCCTGATCGAAATCTGAGACGCTTTACGCTTGACAACGTTGGAAAAATTGCACTGACAATTTTCTTCGAAAATGAGGCTGGGAACAATGTTTCGGTCAACGGTAGGCGTTACAGAGCCATGTTAACCGACTTTTGTGAGTTAAAAATTAAATTACAAAATGAATCACATTTGACAAATTGCAATCCACGATTTCATTACCACATTTGGCGCAATTAGTTACAACCATTTTTAGAGAGAATTCATTAAGACAACCGAGCACTGCAACCCTTACTCAGAGAGTGATGATGAAGTCAAGTATCTGAAAAAATACTTCTATGGTCCAAACATGTTAAATCGAAAACCGATAAAGCACTGTCGACTTTCTGGCAGTGTAGAAGCACAAGGGGCTTGTCTCCGAACAGGGTAAATTGGATCTATACGGCCATGATTAACCGCTCCTCTCATATGCATCGCATTAAAGAGAGGTGGATTTTGGTACCATGCGCACTGGAATTTTGAAGAGCTTGTTCGAGAATTATCCTTTGAACCCTGACTTATGGATATGCCGTCTGATGCAAGACATTAGAAATCTTTCTGCGACAAAACTACCACGTCAACTTTCCACAGGTAACGGAATGGCTTCGGTCAGACTCTGAACCATGGATTGAATGCCATCGTATTTTCACGGATGGCTGCAGAACCGGACAGGGGTCTGGTGCTGGAGTCTTTATGAAACGCGATGACATAAGACTTTACTACCCTTTGGGAAAACATGCGTCTGTTTTCCAAGACGAGGTGTTTGCCATCCTAATGGCTAGTCGCTATATTGTAAACAACAGTTGGAGGGCTAGTAGCATTTGCAGTGACAGCCAAGCTGCATTAAAAGCGCTGCTAAATCCTCTTACCTCGGCAAAGTTAGTGCTAGAACTCAAGCTTTCTCTGAATTTGGTCGGAAGGCTGGACACAGTGAATCTTGTCTGGGTCCTAGGTCGCACTGGCATCCAGGGAAATGAGACCTCGAATGAGCTTGCTAGGCAAAGGTTCAGAACAAGTTCTCACAGGACCCGAACCTGTGTTGGGTCTGCCTGCATCTTTAGTCATGTCTTCTATCGATTCTTGGGTTTCTCATGAACACAAGATTTGATGGCGCGATTGCGGTGGATGTAGACAGACCAAACTACTGCGCCCGGACATTTGCAAAAGGTCAGCATCTTTTCTTCTATCTCTGAGGAGAATCGACTGTAGGCTGCTTGTAGGCGTTCTTTCGGGCCACCACTTTCTCGCTTTTCTTCGAAAGACGGGAAAACTAAGTACATTAATGTAAGGTGTCTGAATGGTAGTACAATGGACCTGTAGTTGTGTCTGAGCGCTCCATCGGATAGCAGCAACCTCCGACAAAAAAAAAAAAAATATGGCTTAGTTAATCTTTTGGATTGTCTTAAGCCCGGAACACCTTCCCAGTGATTTAGACGAAGTTGTTGTTCCCAGTTGACTCTCACTAGGGTTCTACTCCTAAGAACGTAGATTCTGATCCAGCTCTGGCCAAATCCTCTGCGTCTGAATCGTTGACAGCTACCCATCCAAGATTGACCTAGTTGTAGTAGATTGGCTAGGTTTTGCAAGGCATCGCAGCAGCACTTTACTGTCACAGAATTAACTGTGTTGGACGACAGTTCTTAACTATCCGAGGAGATGTGAATTCCGTCACCTTAATGTCTTGATGAGATGCGATTTATTTTATTTGCTTTGGAAATTATCATAAAAAAATAAAAAGTACTTTAATCAAAATATATCTTTTCCCAAAAGTATACGACTTGTTGACCTCCTTATTGCGAAACACAAAATGTTGCGCAAGGACTTGCAAACATTTAATTTCTCCAAATCCAGGTAAAAAGTACTCAAACACTTAATTTGTAAACTTCTAACGAACAGACACAGGTAAAGACACCTCTAAGTTGTCTTCTAAAATGACACCCTCGTCGACTGAGTGGATTCCTCATTTAAACTACCACTAAAGTGTTGTCGTTTGCAATACTCCGTATGAATTAATTTCACTGTTAATTCGAAAAAGATCCACCTGCGTAGGAGAGCGCAAATTTAATTTGTCCCAAAAGTGGCACCCACTCTTCTCGCAGATTTTTTTAAAAGTTTTGTCTCAAATGAACTCTTTCGTCACGTCCTGCTTGCATGCATATATGTATGTGGGCACCACTATATAAACTACTGCTGTTGTCCCGACAAAAGAAAGTATATTTATCCTGCGGGTATGAAATTGCACCAACTTTTAGTGCAACATCATCACCTGAAGTGTACATAAATATCAAGTATGTATATAAAAGCTTAAGGCTGCAGTTATACTCGAGAGAAAAAAAAATAACAATCGTAAAAGGATACTCAGCTTGGTTTTATTTTATACATACAGCATTGTAACGAGAAACAAGTGTTTGTTGTTGTTGTTGTTTTTGTTTCGCTGAAGGTGAGCGCAAATCCTTTTTCCTTTTTTTTTTTTGAGACAATTTAATCAAACAAAAGATTTATTCTACTTCTTCACCAAACGGAGAAGGTGGTAAAAGAAAGTGGATTTCATCATTTACCTGATTCTCCAGTTGAAGATGGGGATTCTGTTCAGTTCAGATAGTAGTGGTACCACGTTCTACGAGCAATCTGCAAAAAAAAAAAGAATACATTTTCAATATAAATGTTTATTGCAGCGCAAAGTGAAACTTAAAATGGTAACAAAAAGCATAGAGGTGGAAAGAAAAATACATTTTTTTTTCTGTTGTTGTTTTAAGAAAAAGCCGGATACATGTGCAGAGAAATAAACTTGACATGCCACGTTGCCACGTTATTATGGAAGTTGCTCAGTGTCTTTGTGTTGTTTCTATTTTTGGATTTAGTAATGCATTCTTCAAAGGTAGTGCTTGACGCCAGCATGTAGGAGGAGTGTTCGTGCTTATTTTGCCATGATATGCACATGACAGACATAATTACATTTAATACGAGACAAGGACATGGTAAAAAATTAAGGATCTCTGTTATATTCTCTGTCTATGTCTTGTTTGGCAAAGGTGTATGCCGTATGCCGTATGCCGTATGCATTTGTGTCATAAGAGTAAATTTCAAAAGCGAAATGCTGAGTGGGAAATTCATGCAAATGGGATATGTCCTGTGACAGTGCCAATATGGTATTCAAAGCTTTGTCCCTTCACATAATAAAAATAAGCAATCCTCTAGAGAAATTTTAGTAATGGACAATAATGCTTTTTCAAAAAACGGAAGAGAAAAACTTTCAGAACTTTGTGTGTGTGTATAGTTGTGATGAAAAAATAAGAGATACAATTGTATCTCATGATGGGCACCGAATAATGCAACAAGGGTTGCCAAACATGAAATTCGGGTTTTTAAGAAGATATTCTCGCCGATACAAATTAGTATGAAATGTTTTTCCAATGTTTTGTACAGGGTGCTTTTTTTTAGACCTCGAATTGAAATAAAAAAAAGAAAATCGTTTGAATGTCCATCAATTTGGCTTTATTGGAAGGATAATTTTATGCCATTAATGCTGGTTCGAATAAAGACATGTCTTGAGGTCCTATTTTCAACCACTTTTTCAAGCATTTGGGGCTGTATGTCGGCAATAACGCCACGAATGTTGGCTTCCAAGTCCCCTAACGTTTCTGGTCTGTTGGCGTAGGCGAGCGACTGCACATATCCCCGAAGAAAATAAACCAATGGTGTCAAATGTCACGATCTTGGCGGCCAATTGACAGGTCCATTCCGCGAAATTATGCGCTCATCGAATGTTTCCTTCAATAAATCGATTGTGACGTGCGCTGTGTGGCATGTAGCGCCGTCTTGTTGGAACCACATCTCATCCACATTCATGCCATCCAATTCGGGAACAAAATAGTCGAAAGTAGTTATCATGGCTCTATACCGGTCTCCATTAACGGTAACTGACTGTCCAGCATCATTTCGGAAGAAGTATGGCCCAATGACTCCACCAGCCCATAGAGCACACCAAACAGTCAGTTTTTGTGGATGTAATGGCGTTTCATGGGTGGATTCTCTTCACTCCAAATGCGGCAATTTTGCTTGTTGACGTAGCCATTCAACCCAAAATGAGCCTCATCACTAAACAAAATGTCACAATCTCTTTGGAAAAAAACCAGTGAAGCATTTTTGAACCCGTTCAATACGAGAAGTTCGAACACCATAAAAATGATCACAAATTAAGAGGTTAGGGGCAGTCAGAATTTTCAAAAAATCTATTTTTTTTTGGTTGCATTTTCTCAAAGTAAAGGGTGATTCATCGTGAAGTTTGTGAACTTAAGATTTGTATTATCGATTAAAAGATTAAATTATGAAATAAATTTATGGAATAGCACGAGTAATGTTGGCTTCCAAAGCGTCAATCGTAGCTGGCTTATTCCTGAAGTTTTGAGACGAGTCCAAAGGTGTGATATCGCAAAATCTAGGCGGCCGTAGCACAACGTGAAATTAAGTGCTCAACAACATGATTTCTCAACAAGTCCATTGTTTCACCCGCTTTCATCGCTCTCTTATCGCCGTCTTGTTGAAACCAGAGCTCACCGAGAAAAAATTCAGGAACCACATAGTCCATTAACGTGGCGCGATAAAGGTTACCATTGACGATAACATTCTGATTTGCCTCATTTTTTATGAAATATGGACCAAAGACTCCAACAGTTCATGAACCACACCATTGAGCCAGAAATGGGCTTCATCACTAAAAAAAACTACCGGATTTTCACCGAGTTTTTCCAGAACCAATTCACTGAAAATATGACGCAAATTAAAGTCGCCTGGCTTCAATTCTTGCACAAATTTAATTTTGTACGCTTTTAGGCAGAGATACTCATGTTTAATAGGCCAAGTTGTCAAATACGACAAGCCAAGCTGCTGCGAACGACGACGAATCGCTTCGTTATGGTCTTCGTGTAGACTCTCAGCGACAGCTGCTATAGTCTCACCACTACGTGCTGGATGTGGTCTAACCGGTCGATGAGAATGGTATTGACAATAGTGGTTTCAGTAAGTCAATTATGCGCACCGTAAGTTTCTCGAATCGCACGAAAACCATTTCTCACAGAACGCTGATTTTCGTAATATAGCTGAACAATTTGGAGGCGCTGTGACTTGCCAAACCATATTGAACAAAAATGACAAAGCAGTTTGATAGGAGTCACGCGTGATCTGTCAAAAAAAGCCTATTGAAAATCAAACCTCACCATGAATCACTCTATATAATATTTTTTTTTATTTTTTTTTTTCTGAATGAATTCGGGTGAACTGTTGCAAAGTTATCATGGTCACCGCCGCAAAGGACTACTTCTGGAATAGGGGCCGATACATACAGCGATAATTTTTTGTTTAAATAATATTTTGACTGCCTCTAACCCAACAACAGTACTCATTTTAGTACAAATGAATTACAAAAATCATCTTCAGAATGGCTTTCGATAAAGAGGTCTTAGATCCTTAATTTTATATATTTTAGTAGCAATATCAGATGGGTTTCAGACTTTAAAAAGCAAATAAGACATTCGCAGTTTTTGAAAAGCTAAAGAAGTTCCAATGTGGCTTCTTTGTGGAACATCAGAGATTGCGATAACCACGAGGAAAAAAAACAACGACTTCGACAATAAATTTTCTATTGAAGAAGGAAAGAAAAAAGCCAAGAATTAAGGCTAATAAAAAGCTTTTAAATAAATCCAACAATGTGTAAAAAATGAGCAGACGACTCGTGGCGACTCCCATTTTCCAAGCAGCTTTCGCTTTGTTAGTCATACTCCATTTTCCTATCGAATCGACGAGATTGTGATCCGAATTATGGGGATCTTAACGACTAAGGGGTTCACCGGTTTGACCTCATAAAATATCTATCCTGGAGAGTTCCTAAACCTGGCCCTCATTCGCATTTGGATAGAACGTTGAATAACTTCTCCCTCCTTTGAAGGCAAATTTGTCCAATTTTAATAACTCGTGATAGTTATAAAGGATCTTCATCTCATCTGTATTCAATTTGCCCTTATACTTTTTAAATAAATTGTGCAACATCGCAGGACGATTGTGAGTTACAGTGGTGTGGGGTGTAGAGCCCCCTTTCAGCTAAGGATCATTCTACGGCCACAGAAGATAGGTGAGTTCTCCTGAAACTTCATCCACTTCACAATTACATGACAATTCATTTCGGTGATCCATGGTTGCTGCGCTGTTGATCATAAATACCAGATAATTGAACCTTTCGCACTTGGAAACCGCTTTACCAGGAAGGCATCTGAAGACATTTAATGCATTTCTAGTTTAACTTACTTACTTACTTAGGTGACGATCTTTGGCTAACTGCCTCCAGTTGCGCACTCCAAGTTGGTTGAGGTCCCCTTCCACTTGCGCGCGCCACCTTAGGCGAGGTCTTCCTCTACTGCGTTGTCCCTCCGGGTTGGATTCGAAGACTCTTCGGGCCGGAGCGTTGGTGTCCATTCACTCTACATGTCCAAGCCATCTCAGACGACTAATCCGTATTTTTCTGACCAGGTCGATGTCGCTGTACAGCTCGTAGAGTACGCTGTTAAATCTCCTCCTCCAAAGCCCGTCAACGCAAACGGGACCGAAAAATCACTCGAAGAATTTTGCGTTCGAAACGACCAAGGAGATCTTCATCCGCCTTTGATAACGTTAATGCTTCTGCGCCATACAGCAGGACTGGAATGATGAGGGTCTTATATAGAGTCTCCTTGGTGTTTCTCGACAAGGCCTTACTAATCAATTGCCTTCTTAGGCCAAAGTAAGAGCGGTTGGCAAGTGTAATTCTTCGCTTGATTTCTGACGATATATCATTGTCAGAGTTAATAGCGGAGCCGAGGTAGATAAAGTCCCGAACTACCTCAAAGTTATAGCTGTCTATGGTGACGTTCTGTCCGATTCGTCGATGTTGTGTGTCCCTTCTTGTTGACAGCATATATTTCGTTTTGCCCTCATTTACTTCTAAACCCATAAACAGCACGGCAGACAGGATCTTATATGCGATGTTGAGGAGACTTATACCATAGTTGGCGCAGTTAAGAGGGTCTCCTTTCTTGTGGATCTAGTTTAACTGCTTATAGAAAAAGCGACAGACCAAAAGGTATATCAGTTCAAACTTCCCTGCAACGAGCAGTTAATGTTTGGGTGGATGTATTGAAGGGGAATTGCAGTAAAGTGGGAGGGTTATGATCCCTGTACTCCTGATCATAATCTCGTCGTTAAATGGCGAGAGGATGTATTGAAGGGGAATTGCTGTACTAGTTTAGAGCGAACTAAGCAGGAATTTCAAAACTTAGAAGTTATGGCGATAAAATAAGCCTTACCTTGGCTGAAAAGAAAAGTGATTTTCGACAGAATTCGAATCCTTTTGACCAATCAAGCGGCATTGAAGTAAGTTTCCATAAATTATATCCCACCAAAAACCTAAATGTTTAAGTATGTATAGCCAAAGTGGGAGGTATACAAAAGTCGTTTTTTCCTTAGAAGTCAGCCACCAACAATTTTTGAGATCTAACAAAGCACACCTAGTTTCCAGTGTGTAATTATTAGTTCAAGTTCCCTTTTTCGAGGAAAATACGATTTGTTTTATATGGATCCCTGTTTGCCTTAAAAACAACTACCGATATGTAATATTGCACAACTGGGCGATTTCCACCCATCTTTTTTGGGTGTTTGTTCTTCAAATCCTACCTCCACGTATAATTTCATAACTCTAAGTCTTTTGGATGGAAAATAAATGATATTTTATTTTTTCCCGTGTTTGTTCTTAAGAGTCAAACCTCATGTCAAAAAATCATAGTCGTACTTTTAAGGGCTGAGTTAGAAAAGTGGGTTACTCCGCCAATCCTTTTACTGTGCCAAATTTCAAGTGACTCTCTCTCTGCCTGTGGACAGATAACCATGAGATGATCAGTCTTTGAAAAAAAACGGCCTGAAGTCTAGTCGTCACATTATTATTTGCCAAATTCTTTACAAGTGAGTCAGGACCTGGGGCCTGGTGAATTTGGTACGAAGCAGAAGCTTGCCTTAAAAAATCCTAAATTTGATGTCTCTAGCTTTCTTGTAAGCGAAGTTAGAGGGGAGGTAAAAATGGCCTGAGTAAGTTCCTGTAAATAAGGGTGTGGTGCCAAAATAACTATCGTGCCCCTCCATACTAGCCCTTGATTGCCGATCAACTCTTATGAAGAAGTCGAAGCAGTTGAATGTTGGATTCCGGGGATAAACATGATTCCCAAGGCATTCAAATCGTTAGTAATACAACTTTGGTCTAAGATGCATCTGGAACGTTTTTGTTTGATCTCACTAAACAGACTCAACATTGGTGCTGTAAAAGATTTCACCCCGCGAATCTGTATCAAAAGCAAGTATGCAACAAGGCTCGGTGTATATTCTTACGACTTTAATAGAAGCTGTGGGTACAGTGGCTTAGTGGTGGTTAATTGTGTTGACAAGAGTAAGAACTGTCATGAGAAGCTTCTCAAAAATTAATTGCCGTTCGAAATCGACATTTAACTGTAAGTCCCTTCCATTCGTTTAACAAAAAATATATCTTCGCACAGTGGTTGTAGAAGCTAGGCTTTGGGTCCTATATGTACCGTTTACGCCTAATATTTAAGTAGAAGCTGCATGGACGAGGAGGTAACGAAGGAGGCTGTGTTATTCCTGCATAATTGTCTTCACCTGAGTCTTATAGATACACAAAAGAAGGGCATTTTCCTACTTGATATTTATTAAATAGATTTCAACCTTAACGTACATTATGGTTTTTAAATGCATTTAGACTGTGGAATTAGAGCCGCGAAGTCGGTTGGTTAATAGAAACCCCCTTACTGCCGCTTAGCCCTCTAATGCTCAGCTCATATAAGTGATAGAGAAATTGTTAAGAAACACAAGTCTTGCCTAGAAATGCAAGATTCAAATCAGTTGAATGCCTCTCGAGATTAACGGCAAAACACATGTACATACGTGTTTCAACAATGAGTGTGAAATCTCTCTTCTATCAAAGGTCTTCATAAGTGGGCCGTTTTGACCGCCACTTTAACTGATATCTTATTGAAGGCTTCATTGGCCGTCATCCATTTACTGTGGGGTCTAATCTTACTTAAATCTTCGATGAAACTAACATTCACACGAAGTCTACTCTCGGATTCGCAGCCTCAGTAGACTGAGCTTTTTAGGCTACAGTCAGGTTGTAAAACAAAAAAAATTGTTTTGAAAACTAGTTTCAAAGTCGACAACGCATGTGGCCCCACTTTACCGCACCAACGCATCATCGCTTCCAGCCAAATTGTTTAGATGTACTTCAAACGACCGCCATAAACGATGTCGAAAATTGTCGATTAAGTCTCCTCCTAACGTGCTCAATTCACCTGGGACTACTCTATTCTTCGCCCATCAATTTATGCCCAAAGGCAAACAAATTTCACCGCCCATGTTTCTTACTCCCACAATTCGAGTTCGTAATTCCTTTTTGTGGTACATTAAATACAGCAGAAGTAATATGTAGCACTTTAGTAGCCAGATTAGATTTCTTTTCTTTTTTTATTGCATTATCCATCCACTGACAGGCATCAACATCTAGATATATACGTTACTTTGTGTGCACTGGCATAATCGTTCCTCCCACAAAGCCGAGGATAAGCTAACAACAAGGTGCACAGCGAACAAATTGCAAATCGATTTAATCGTGAGGAAAATGGGATTATAAAAATCCATGTATGACCACCTCGCTTGCCATTCTGTGTGGATTTGCACAACATTTTCGCAATAATTGAAGGACATTCGCACACCGATATTGGTGTGTGTTCATCATTTTTAATTGGTTCTGAGAGATTTTCTTTTTTAGATAACACACGGAAAAAAAAATTCTGTTGACACAAAGTCTATTCGAGTGCCCTCGAATGTTGATGTTTATCAAGTCCCAACTGGATTGCAGAAGAACGCCATTGGCGTTCAATTATCCTGGCTCTCGGTAACCTAGTTATGCCGTCATACATTTGTCTCGTAATGTGGATTATGAGGACGGCACATCCTTCATTGATTTTCTCCTCCATCTACACGCACCACGACCAACCATTGACTGTGTTGTATTCTGCTGCTGCGGTGCTTAGCTCCACATTTCTGCACATTTGAATGTGAATTTTATTTTTAAATAAAAATTATACTCACTGGCGCCATTGGGCTTGAGCCAACAAAACAACAACCGTATCCCTGTGTGTACAGTAGGACGACGACGACGATGACGGCAGAGCAGGGTATAGGGTGGTTAGGCATAATACAAAAGGAAATGGCTGCTGAAGAAGTTCATAAAAAATGAAAATGATACCGAAATTATTGAATAGGATGTGCGAGAACTACATGCAGAGAAGAGTGAGGACCACATAAACGCGAAGGACTGTGCACGTTATATAAGCTTTAGGATGTCGAATACAGAGAGAAGAAGAAAGAATGAAACGTGTCTCGGCGGGTGCTTCTGGCTTTCACTTTTCGACTTTGGTTACATTTACTCGAACAATTTACATTTTAATAGAATTAAATGAAATTGGTTTCGACCGGGCGAGTATATAATATCGCTGAAGACAGAGAAATGTTCCGCGATAAATTAATTTAGGGTTTTGCTTTCCATCGTTTTGGCTTCTGTGCGGGACGAAAAGTTTTGAAGACGTTGATGCCAGAAGAAACCAAAGTTTTCTGGAACACAACTAAAGGGTGATTTTTTAGCTGATTTGCTTTTGGCAACACTGGTTTTGACAGCTGACGTGTGTTTAGTACCTTGTGTCACTGTCAAACAGCTTCAGTTTGGTTTGCAATTTAACCATGGATCGTCTTACAAATGAACAACGCTTGCAAATTATTGAATTTTACTATCAAAATTCGTGCTCGGTTCGAAATGTTCATCGCGCGCTGCTTCCATTTTATGATCGGCATTCTCGACCTTCTGAGCAGTCTATTCGGAAGATTGTGACCAAATTTCGCACCCAATTTACTTTGTTGGACATTAAACCATTAACACGTTTACGTACTGTGCGTATTGAAGAAAATATTGCGGCCGTATCAGCTAGTGTGACAGAAGACCGCGAAATGTCGATTCGGCGCTGTTCCCAGCAGTTAGGCCTTTGTTACAGCACTACGTGGAAAAATTTGCGGAAGGATTTGGGCGTAAAGCCTTTTAAGATACAGCTGGTGCAAGAACTAAAGCCAGCCGACCTACCACAACGCCGAATTTTTGGTGAATGGGCTCTTGGAAAGCTGGCCGAGGATCCGCTTTTTTATCGAAAAATTGTGTTCAGCGATGAGGCTCATTTTTGGTTGAATGGGTACGTAAATAAGCAAAATTGCCGCAATTGAAGTGAAGATCAGCCAGAAGCATTGCAACAGCTACCAATGCATCCCGAAAAAGCCACTGTTTGGTGCGGTTTATGGGCCGGCGGCATTATTGGGCCATATTTCTTCAAAGATGATGCGAATCGCAGCGTTACTGTCAATGGTGAACGCTACCGAGCGATGATAACAAACTTTTTTTTGCCCGAAATGGAAGTTCTTGACTTGCATTATATGTGGTTTCAACAAGACGGTGCCACATGCCACACAGCACGCGAAACAATGGCGCAATTGCGAGGCGAGTTTGGTGAACAGTTAATTTCACGTTTCGGGCCGGTCAATTGGCCGCCTAGATCGTGCGATTTGACACCATTAGATTATTTTTTGTGGGGGTATGCCAAGGCTAATGTGTATAGGGACAAGCCCGCTTCGATTGACGCACTGGAAGCCAACATCCATGCATTCATTCGCGAGATACCGGCCGATATGTGTGAAAGAGTATGCCAAAATTGGACTCAGCGGATGGGCTACCTGAGACGCAGCCGCGGTCAACATTTGCATGAAATTATCTTTAAACATTAAATTGCAAGGTTCAAACTATCGATTCAAATAAATATTTCATTCATTTTTTCGAATTTTTTGTGTTTTTTTTTTAAAAAAAGTTCTAAACCTCTTAAAAAATCACCCTTTATAAGCGGCGCTTATCGGACTGGAAACTTATTAGCTATTCTAGTATTGTGGAATAGATAGATCTTTACGCACTTAAGAGAGGGTCATTTGATTTGAATTTTATTTGTAGCAATTTGTATTCAATTAGCTAGAGTTTTATAAAAACGTAACTAAAAAGCTTTAAATCTACGACAGGGCATAGGCGGGAGGCTTTAATCGGTCACTTCTTATCTATTCCCTCTCATTTGAAAATAATTCATCAGCCGACCCAAACACTATAGCCAACTTTGTTGCCACATTCTTTCAACAATCTTTTGTGGATAACTCCTTCATCCCAGACCGCACCTACTTTAGTTACCTGCTCCATTTCTCCACTGGCCCTCTTCACTCTCAATTTTTTTATCAAAATTTCTATCGAAACTAAATTACTAAAACTTAATGACGTAAAATGCTATATTTCTTAAAAAATGTTCTTCCAATCTCTCACTAGCACTTTCATCCCTTTTTCGTCTTTCCCTGTCAAATGGTGAATTTCCAGAAATTTGGAAGACCTCTTTTATGTCTCCGATTTATAAAAAGGGATTAAAGAATGAGGTGACCAATTATCGCCCCTGGGTAAACTTTCTCACATTCCAAAATTTGTTGAAATCTTTGTACATGAGGCTTTGAGCTTTCAATGAAATTCTCTTGTTTCCCCTAGCCAACATGGCTTCCTCAAAGGCAGATCAACTACGACAAAGAATGGCAATGAAATCGATGTGATTGCGACTGATTTAAGCAAAGCTTTTACAAATTGTATATCCTTGGTTTTGAACCCATTTTATTAAAATGGATATCTTCTTATCTGGATAAAAGTTATTATAGTGTCCGCTAGGTCGATTCTGATGGCTCCCTTTATAGCCACTTCGGGTGTTCCGCAAGGAAGCCATTTGGGTCCTCTTCTCTTCGTCCTTACTATAAACGATCTAGAAAGGGTTATCAAACACTCCTCCCTCTCCCTATATGTCGACGATACGAAATTTTGCAAGGCTATCTCCTCACAGGAAAACAGACTCAAGGTATCTTCAAGAAGATCTTGATAGTTTTTATATTTGGTGTCAGAATAATTGTCTAGAACTCAACATGGCCATAGCTCCTAGAATTTATCTTCTAAACGGTCAAAATATATCCATCGTTTAATCTCTTCGCGACATTGGCATTTTGTATGACAGAGAGTTAGATTTTCGTTCTCATATTGACGAGATAATCCTTAAAGCCAATTCATCACTGGGCTTTATTAAGAGGTGGTATAAAGAATTCTCCAACCCTTACGTGACCAGAGCGTTTTACATTACCTTCCAGTTTGCCTGTTAAGAGTGGTGTCAATTCCAGCGTGTTCGCGTGTCCAGAGCGACCCATTTATATTGCCTCCTTATATTAACCGCCTGAATCTCATTAACTTAAATACCCTAGAAGAACGTAGAGATGTAGTTGACATCCCATTCATTCATCGACTAATATCTGGTTATGTGGATTGCGGCACAACTCGATTTCCTTTAACACTAACCCTCGTAATTAGCGTTGTCTTCGTCTCTTTCATCTGTAGTCACACAGCACTTCTTACGGCTCTAACTAACCAATATCCCGTATGCTGCGAAAAGTTGATTCAAACGGCACCCTGTTCGATTATAACTGCAGTACTTCCCGCCTTAAACTCGATCTCCTTCACCAAACTTAGTTTTTAAGTTATTTTTAAGTTGTTAGCTTGTAAAGGCTGTTTTTTTTAGAGGTATAGAACTTCGAATTGAAATAAAACACAAGAAATGTCCATCATTTTGGCTTTATTGGAAGGATAATTTTATGCCATTAATGTTTAAATATGATTTTAAAATTTTTTTTACAAACACTTTTTCGAGCATTTGGGGCTGTATGTCGGCCACGAATGTTGGCTTCCAAGTCCCTTAACGTTTCTGATTTGTTGGAGTAGGCGAGCGACTTCACATATCCCTAAAGAAAATAATCCAATGGAATCATGGCTATATACCGGTCTCCATTAACGGTAGCTGACTCTCCAGCTTCATTTCGGAAGAAGTATGGCCCAATGACTCCACCAGCCCATAGAGCACACCAAACAGTCAGTTTTTTTGGATGTAATGGCATTTCAAGGGTCTCATGTGGATTCTCTTTACTCTAAATGCGGCAATTTTGCTTTCAGGCTCATCACTGAAAAAAATTTTCACGGTAACCTTCGCGAACTATACCATTATTTTCGAAATAAATTTGCACGATTTGCAAGCGTTGTTCATTTGTCAACCTGTTCATGATGAAATGGCAAACCAAAGTGAACCTTAATGACATTAAAGCTGCCCGATTTGACCACAAAATTTCATTTTTATCTCTATTCGAAAAACCACGAAAATTAAATTAAATTAGGAAACCATACGATGGAATTAAATCTCCACGACGACACACCTCACTATCTCCAACAAACTTGAACACTTGGAAGTTTCTTCTTTCAAGATATTGAAAAACTATCCGAACTCTCACTTTGTATTCTTTACCGGTTTTTGGAGACATCGGGAAGGCTTGACAGTATTAGAATGAGAGACCAGAAGTTGCACCTCGACGCAAAAGATCTTTTGTGCTAAATGTTAGAAAAAAGTTGCTTAGGTAAATAGAGCTTCTACTTTCCTAATGTAGCTGATGTAGAAGAATTCTTAACAGCGTTAGTGCATCTGACAACTCTGAGAAATTCCTTCTCTCGTCTTGTTCAAGACAAAGTCGGCACTCCGGTGAGTCGACTATTTTTAGTTTATAAAGGAAGTCTCCGAGCCTTTCATTTCCCTAAATTCCCTCGTGTCCGGGAACTCACTCAACTCAGATTTTGGTTTTATTCATGGTAATATCTTCGTCGAAGAAGGCTTCGGAATGAAACAATATTTTTCTGGAGAGTGCAGGGCATGTACAAAATGGGTGGGAATCAATTCCTCCACCTCTTTCTCCATACAGCTTCTGCTAACGTCGTTTTGGAATGCAGCAAGTCTTGTTGCATGTTTGCTATAAAATAGTCTCCAATAGTGAAACCTATTGCACTGCTGATGCGCCGTTTGATTAGAGAAATCAAATCTTTATAGCTTTTCAGATTTAATTTAGGCCAGATCCGTTTTGTCGGTAGACATGACAAGTGATTCCACTTGTTTCCACTGTTTTCCAGTGATTCCACTTGTCCACCTAAAGTTTGTTTGTCACCAGCCAGCCTAAGCGACAGTTTACAAGTAGCTATTGGTATGCCTAAATCTCCTTTTTTAGGTGAGATTCCTAAATTGGTGGTTCCTAATTCAACGAGTTCATCACCCAACTGTTTCGCCATCTCCGAAAGAAATGATTGACAGTAATTAAAAATAGATCGCTGTGTCCTCTAAGAATGCATCCCTGACCGGGATGGGTTAGTGACATGAAAGTAAACTTTTTTTTTTCAAAGACGACCATAAGGTCAATGATGTCGAACGTTTTTTTCCCCTCAAATCGCAAGAGTTGCTTCTGTTTGGCATGTGGTTTGAGAAAGACAGCACTATATGCCAATTGAGAAATGAGGTGAGGAAATTTATCGCTTTTTTTTAGACCAGTGAATTTTCCGGCTAGATCGTAAGATTTAATAATTAACTTTTTCGTATACTAAAGAGAAAGTTATTGCGATCGTGCGCAAATTTCGAACTCAAACTGAGTATGTGGGATGATATTACGACTATAGAGAAGTCCAATAAGAAGTCCATCGGTCCGCCAATGCCGGCCGTCGGTCTGTCTGTCTGTCCGGGCGCCCTATGGCGAAACGGTTCGACGGATTTGCTTCAAAGTTCGTATATAAAGTTCTTGGGGTTACATCTCGGGGCATCTTTTTATTTTTTGCTTTATCTTTTGAAATAACAGTACCTGCCATACAAATTTTTTCTGTGAAAATCACTTATCACTATTTTTCTCGAAAGTGGTTCCAAGGATATCGGTCTTTTTTCTGCATACTCAGTTTTTGGGAAACAAATCGACTAACGGTAATTTATAAAACGGGCAATATCTCGAAAACTAATAGAGGGAACTTCAAAAAAATTTAAAGTTTTTTTTTATACTGTAAACTCAAACAAATCTGCATACTTAGATTTCTTAAATAATTTTTTTTTCCTTAACAATTTTCTTAAATTTAAATTAAATTTGTTTTCTCAAAAACGGCTCTAACAATTTTGATAATTTTTTGTAAATTGAACAATAATTGTAATTGAACAATATGTTAAAAGTGTCCAATGTGCGAAATTGCATCAAAATCGTAGGTGCCGTTTTTGAAAAAATAAATAAATTTTTAAACCTAAAAAGTGATTTAAGAAAATTTCTCACCGTTAATTTTCGATTCATTTTTCGACTCAAAAACGCATCTCATGTACCGAAAAAGTTTCGTATGACGCAGTCGTGCACTTTATTTTTTATAGAGATACGTCAAATCACTCGTCTATGTCGATAAGCCATCCAATATTGCAGCTTTGGCAGACAGCATTACAGAAGTACCACCCAATATGCTCGAAAAAGTGAATCAAAATTGAGCTCTCCGTATAACATTTACATTAAATAAGGATTAACAAGTTAATGGCAAGAATTGAAACAACACTGCAAGATGGAATCCATTAATACTTTCCGTCCTTTACTGCCCATCCAAACAAAACTTTTGCAACTTTCCTCTGTATTTTAGACAATAAAAAACCGCCGCTTAAAAAGTAACTCAGTCGAGAGACTGTGACATTTTCGACGGATACGATACTAAAACTTACTAAAAATGTATTTGTTTTTTTTTTTTTATTGAGCGAATTGAATTGAAATTAAAAATAAGTGAAATAGTAGGTAAATTTGTTTAATTAATAAAAATTGAAGCAGATCTACTCCAATTGGAGTAAAGTGTCATCTTGAATACCTACCTCTATTTTGCCTTTTTAAGAAATATTAATCTTCAACATCGTTTAATACACAAGTAATGTAGTTGGATAACAAGTTAAGCAAAACGGCCGATTACTATTCCCCCCCCCCCCAGTTTTCGAATAGTTTCCGCTTTGTGTAATTAAAACACAATAATTTAAAAGGTCATTGACATGTGGGTGTGTTTTCATCAATCGATACACTTTACTGCCATTATTGCCAGGCACAACTGATGGGGGGTCGTCAAATATCGATTTCTAAATAAAACAGTTTCGCAAGGTTTTTCATTTGTCTGAACCGGTTTTTATGAGTTTGTTTACATTTCGCAGTGTAAAATGTATGCAAGTCAATTTATAAAAGTTACCCTTCAAACTTGAAATGGGAAGCACTAAGCACATTGTATAGACATGACCTTTCGTTAAAGTGAGTCATTTGTTGTAAGTGAAAAAATTATTAAACGTATCTTCTAATCAAATCGAATTTTAGAAACGAGAATTACTTCTGTTTACAGCATGAACGGGCTCACGTACACTGAAGAGCAAAAGTGTAACTAACTTGTTGATAAAAAATTTTTTGTTTTTTTTTGTGGGATGAATTCTCTACAAAGTCCATGAATGTAAATGTAAATGAAAACATTTACAGCTAACTGTACGAAAATGATAAAGAAACCGTTCATGCACCGTTCAATTGGGCATACACGTTTATGGCGTTTATCAGTCGCCTGTTGATCATTTGGTGGTGTCATTTTACCAAAATGAGAAATTTAAGAAATGAAATTAAGAAAAGAGCTCCGGATTTGTTGAAGGACGGAAGATCCAGTAGGCAAATTGCAAAAATATTAAAAAAAAGCCACATGTCTGCCTCGAGAATAAAAAAGTCAAGCAATCTCGATGGATGTAACACGGATAAAGGAGGAAGACCAAAAAAAGTTGAGAATAGAGAGGTAAGACACATTGGGAGGTAAAATATCTGTGCCAAGAGATGACCTTCCATTGCTGGCCCAAAAAGCAAGTGTTTGGACTCTTCGTCGGGCGCTAAATAGCGTCGGTTACAAGGCTAAGGAAAAGAAAAAGCCTTTTTGCAGGCATAAAAAAATCGGACTTTTGATGATTGGAAACGAGTAATATTCAATTTGTGATTGCTTCTCTGATGAGACCAAAATTAACCGTTTTCAATCAGATGGGCGTTCATGGTACTGGACAAATTCCTTAGGCCCTTTAAGACCTCAAAATGTTAAACAGACTTGCTTACCACGGAGGAGGTTCTTTTATGATTTGAGGGTGTATTACGCCTAACGGCATCGGCCCAGTGGACAAAATGGAAGGCGTAATGAAGAAGGAGCAGTATCTGAGCATCTTGCAAGAGAATTTGCCTGTTGCAGTGGACATGATGGGAGTGGACGAAGATCGGATCATTTTCCAACAGGACAATGATCCGAAACATTCCTCCAAACTCGTCAAAAGTTGGCTCAGTGGCCTGCACAAAGTCCAGGTATGAATCCTATAGAAAACCTTTGGGCTTATTTGAAAAGGCAACTGACAGGCTATGACGATGTGCCCAAAGGAATGACGGAGTTATGGGACCGAGTGCAAGAAAAATGGTACGCTTTTCCACCGAAAATCGTACTAAAATTATACGATGGTATGCCACGAAGGCTTGATGCTTTGAAAAAGTTCAAAGGACTGTTTATAAAAAATGTTTTTTTTATAGTGCAAAACTGTAACAAAGCTTCTTTTGTATTCTTTTATTTATCATTTTTGTACAGTTAGCTGTAAATGCAAAAAAACCCACTGGACTTTGTAGAGAATTCCTCGCACAAACAAAAAATAAGATTTTTTCAACAAACAATGAGTAAGATGCGTATTTTATTTAAATCCTGTAACATTGTTACACTTTTGCTCTTCAGTGTATATTCCTTGTGTGACCTCAACAAAATAAATGAAATAAATTGTTTTGCTTAGGAAATATCATCGCAAGTTTTAAAATGTTCCTATCAACAAAAATAAATAAATTTCGTTTATCCTACTTCGATTATCATCTGAGATTGATTAAAAAAAATCGACAGAACTACAAAAATACTGTCCGCCTACAAAAATATTTCTCCACCCAAACACTTGATCTGTAGAAAGCAAATTAATACGAAATTAATAGGACCAAGTAACTAAAACTAACCACTATAACTTAGGCAACAAGAAACGTCAGTCAACACGTTACAATAATGCCATGTTGACGTACATATCTCTATCTACATTTTTGACAATTTTTTGGAATTTGAACGTTTCGAACTGCACTGAACCTCATTTTTTGGCTGTCAGAAAACACTTTAAAGGCGATAATCGTACGATTATTCCTTGACGTTGTTAAAGCCTTTGACATCGTATTACATTTTGGCCGTTTGTTGAAGTCTAGAACAAAAAGTCTAGTCTAGTGTCAAAAGTTCAAACAACTGGAATCAATGATCAACAGCGAAGCAACCATATTCAAGAGGAAAAATATTCTGTCACCGGAAAATGTCCCCTAAGCTGAATGGAAGACCGCAGTTGTGCGTCCGGCGATCACAGACGGTTCACACTGCTGGACAATGTACAAAAAGTATGTGGGTAAGTTGACAGCAGCTGAGATGAAGATGCTTCGCATGACAGCAGGAGTAACAAAGCTTGATCGAATTAGAAGTTTCAAAATCCGAGGAAGCCTTCACGTCAAAGAATCCATCTCGAAAAAATTGGAGCACGACCGACTCAGTTGGTATTGTCATGTTCAAAGGAGGGATCCTACTCGAATCCCGTCAAAAAGGCAATGACAATAAACGTTCCTTTACAATCGCGTAAAAGAGGCAGGCCTAAAAACTCCTGGTTCACACAAATGCAGAAACACCAGCATTTGATAGGTCTCAATGATGAAGTAATTCAAAATCGGGAGGCCTGCAGACATTCTTTAAGGTCAAACAGGGGAACCCCGCAGGCGAACCAGTAGGAATGCAGTGAAGAGGGAGGGTTATGATCCCTATCATCCTGATCATAATCTCATCTTTAAATGGAGAGAAGAAGTTGAAGTCTAGAACACCAGCTAGCTCCTTGACGGTGCATCGGACAAGCCCACTTCTTGCAGAATCTAGGCTGCCTTGAGGCCCAAGCCATTAAATCCATACTGTTAAAATGTATATTGGAGATGCTTAAGAGCTCGCTACGTAAAAACAGCGCGAGCTGCCAAATGTATTGCTCAGCGGGGTGTACTCTCCGATACCTTGTTGAGAAGACTCGATAGAAACGGCCATGCAGGCATTCGAGGCTGTTATAGTTGAGGATCAAAAAATCAGAAATAGTCGTCAGAATGCCTATGTGAGAGCTGTCTGAAAACTGCATCACACTTTAGATTTGCTCCAACACAAGCTCAAACTATCAGCAAACCGTCAGGAGCATGCGCAGTCTAGTTTTACCGTTCCAACACGATACAAACGCAAACTAAAACTTATGATAGTTCTGTTCCAACACGCTTTCAACCAGCATCGAACTTGTTTCTGATAGTCACAGTCAGAGGATTTTTTGCGGACTAAAAGTCTCAGTTGCCTTGCCTTATGGCTTTCAGTTTAGTTTAGTTTAGACTTTAGTTCATGGAAATGAATGAATATGGAAGGTTTGTATGAAATAATTTTCTTTCATTAAGACATTCTGTTTGTTTTGCCGCAAGGACATAAATCCCAATTTTTTTCTTTTTAGATATACTATGTATTTAAATTATATGTATATGTTAGTGAGATGTTTGTTTTTTCTGCTTCCCTTGGCCATTTAAGTGAGGGAACATCAACTTATGTTGAAGCGACTAAGCTTTCTCTAAAGCTTTCTGTTCGGTGACCCCACAAAATATAGAGATTTCTACGGATAATAACAAATTACATACAAGGTGGCGCAAAAGTAATCCTACTATCAGAAAATGCTATAAATTTTGCGATTGGCCCCTAATGTCAGTTCTGTTTTGACATTTGTGTAGTAAACACATGCGAAATACACGTTAATAAACAATGATACGCTGCATCAGCTGTTAGCTGCTGACCGCCAATCGCGTCTAACATACGCTCAAGCCATCCTTAATCACCACCAAGAGGAAGATGATTTTTCATCAAAAATAATCATGAGTCATGAGGCCCATTTCCATCTTAGCGGGTACGTAAATAAGCAAAATTTACGCTTCTGGGGCACTGAAAATCCGCGTGTAACCCACGAAGAGCCATTACACCCGCTCAAAGTCACTGTATGGTGTGCTGTTTTCGCTGGAGGAGTCATCGGACCTTTTTTCTTCGAAGACGTCGCGGGCCAAACGGTTACTGTGAATGGTGAGCGCTACAGAGCAATGATCAACGAGTTCTTTTTGCCGCAACTTGATGAATTGGGATTGGAAAACATGTGGTTCCAACAGGACGGTGCCACGGCACACACTGCACGTGCCACAACCGATATGCTGAAGGATGCATTTCCCGGGCGCCTAATCTCCCGTTTTGGCGAATTGCACTGGCCAGCGAGATCGCTTGATTTGACCGCTCCAGACTTCTTTTTGTGGGGCTTTTTGAAGTCGTGGCTTTATGTCAACAAGCATAACAAACATTCCGTCAAGAATGTGAGGACCTATCGCCGGAAGTTTTGGCCAAAGTGATGGAAAATGCCATAAAAAGGGCCCAAATGACAATCAACTGTGGCGACGGCCATTTACATGACATCATATTCTCGACTTGATGTAAAAAAAATTAAAAGACCAAATAAAAATAATCCACAAGAAGAATCAAAGTTTTTCACTTTTTTTTTAAATTACAGCCAAAAAACATCGGAAGGTTATTTTTGCGCCACCTTGTATAAATCTACACCTATACAGGATGTTAACGACTTATTGTTCAACTTATGGACACACATTCTACAAAGAAAATCATTCCAGAGTAGGGTCCACCTCCAATGTTAAACCCAGTTACCGTCGATTTAAGGAAAAAACCAGCAGTATTGTAATCCTTAATGTATACTTTAAGGTGTCTAGGACATTTCCCAAATATTTCCTTGGAACTTTGTAAAAGGTCATTGAAACCTTAAGAAAAGGACATCTTAATAAAATAGCGCTACGTTACGTTTCGAATTTTTTAAATCTATATCCATTTTCAGGACTTCAGCGTACTAAACTCACACAATCGAGTTGTTAATAATACTAAACGTTCAACACGCAAACAAAATTATGATTAGGTAATGTTCGAGCATGCGCAGTAAAAAATCACAAACTATTGCGGACTGCTTATCCTTGCCAAACACTTTCTTCGTGAAGATGATTTACATAAAATTTAACTAGCCAGCCTGATGGGTTCAACTTAGTGTTAGGGTTTGATATAAACTGATAGCTCCTTCTAATGAACAATTTGTCTTGGAGGGCTATTTAGTCGTTAAGCTGTTCCAAGAAGTGTAGATGTAGTCCAAGAAGGCAAAGCCAATCGAATGCATTTCCTTGATTAAAAGCGGCATGAAAGATCGAAACACAAAGCCATAAGACATTAAGGACCAAGCCCTTGCCGATGCCAGAGGGATGACTATCTCGTCAGAGACCCTTCACACGGCTCTTTAATAAGTAAGTATGTACTCAGCACAAAATAATGAATTGATTTGTAGGAACCACGAAGAAACGACAAAAGTCTTCGACCACATTTATTCTTCCCCCACGTTTGCGAAATCACTTACAAACCATCTTCATCGTTGCGCAACAATACAAATAATTGGCCTCGGATTAAAAACAAAAACCCACGATACAGTCACACAAATCATTCTTGAGGACCTTGCCTACACTCAAAAACTCAGCTATGCCACCACGAAAATCTCACATCTTTATTATCCAAAAACAATGAAATCCTGCTCAAGTGCCATCCGCCGCCATAAGTCCTATCAAATGCTCATCCCGAAAAAATCTCCCTCTCGCAATTTATCTAAACGATCCAACTTGGGACGCTTAGAGGCTTATTTTTTTTTTGTCGGCTTTATTCCCCAAACGCCAACAAATGTCTTCCTGAACCAAAAATAAAAATAAAAGTAAAAAAAAAAATAATTTATTCTAGAAAAAAAAAACCATAAAATTCGGTTTTTGCTGTGAAAGAATATAAATGCGCGACACGCAGTCATTTATCAAAACCAATTTACTGGAAGCGATGATCTCGTTTGGGGTGTATTAGATGTTGTTGTTCGAAACCCACCACAGGAATGGAAAAAAATAAAACGTATTTCTGCGACCTTGAGCATTTTTTTGTTCAATACGACAAGGACATTGCCTTGTTGTATCGTCAGTCAAGGTCGCCTATATTAACCCACAACAAGCAAAGCAGAGTTTGTGGAAATGACATGAAATGGACAGCCCGCAGCCCGGCACATCCCCGTCATTTGTATCCTGATTTTGTAAATACAATTTGACGGCGGCAGGGCCAGTCAAAGCAGTCAACTCTTCGGTTGAAGGTTATTAATTATCATAAACTTAATGTAGCACGCGGAGATGCCTTCGAGAGGATCTCTGCTCTGACAACTCTTGAGATAGTTTGACAAAGCTAATAACAAAGTAAGCTAGTGAAAGCATGTATCCTTGTCAGAATGCTGACATTTGTGTGGTATTTTTATAGCCTTCATTATGCATTTATGGGCGGTGGCAGGACAACGTGCAGTTTTTTTTGTTAATCCGCTAATGGCTGCCGTCATTAATGCCCGATAATTTATTTCATGTCTCGTTCGAGGACATGCACGACATGTAGACATATTTAAAGGACTTCCAACTGGAGAGGCTCTTCAATGTTGTTTGGGAAAAGTTTTACGCAAGAGTGTTGGTTTTAAGTGGTTTATCAGTGCGTTAAAGAAGGATGAAGGCTCACTCGTTCTGCCTTCAAGGCTGCTGGGTTTATTGAATAAAATTGTGTGCCGGTTTTGTCGTGGTTAAGGCGCTTACATCGCGTGTAGGTTGCTGCTAGTAAGAGATTAAATTAGTTATTCCGATTAGATTTAGGGGTTTACGCTTAAGACATCTACATATATATCTTTTAACTCTCAAACCGCCGAACATAATAAGTTGAAATTGTACATCGACACGTGTTTCAGGATGTTTTCATTTCGTTCAAATGGCATAAAAGGCAGACCGCCTTTACGGGGATGCTCAAGGAAAGTCTATTTTTGTCGAAAGTGTTAATTTTTGCACATCTCCACATTCGAAGTTTCACATGAGGGATGTTAGGGGCCTCTTGGGACTTGTTTAGCCTCAGTGATGAAGTGGATGAAGTGCTTCAAAATCGTTTGTTTTGAGGTTAAACTGGCGAACCCCAATTATATTTTTTAAACCTCTTTTTTGTTGAGACTGATAGAGTTGTAGACTTCATTGTGAGATGGGACTTAGTAACGTTATCACTGCGCCCGTCCATGCAGCCGTAGTTTATAATAATAATAAATTCTAAATTGCAGTGTTTCCTCGTCGACTGGACAATTGTAGTAGTGACGTGGGTATTCTTAGGGTTGGTAGACAGTTGTTGGCCTGTCTGTTACCTTTAGCAGCCCTTCTGTTTGCAATCATTATTTGATGAATGGACAAGGCATAGTAAATTATGTGTAAGATCCTTTCCGGATCAAGTGAACTCGGTTTATGCCTTTTTTTGTCTGCGAATTGTCTGCGAAAGTCTCAATCAACTCCAAAAAAAAGGCATAAACCGAGTTCACTTGATCCGGAAAGGATCTAACACATAATTTATTATGCCTTGTCCATTCTGTGGGGTGCCTATTTGCTCTGCAAATAGTTAAGTTACGATGAGCAGCTAACGGACTCGTCTAGCGTCTTCCAGGCGGAGGTCCTTGCGATTAGGGAAGCAGGCAAGATACTCTTAACTAACACCACAACAAATCCAAACATATCAATTTTCGTCGACAGTCAAGCCGCAATCAAGGCCCTAACCTCAGCCAGGACTACGTCTAAGCTTGTCGAGGAGTGCGAGGAGAAACTGTCTAGGGCAGGCCGCCGGTTTAGAATCTCTCTCATCTGGGTTTCTGGACACAGGAACATAGAGGGCAATGAGAAAGCCGACGAGCTGGCCAGAATAGGCTCCTCCCTTCCGGAATCCTGCGCGGTGGAAGTTCTCCCCTCGCTGGGTTACGTGAAGGGAGAAATCTCCTCATACTTCATGGCGAGGGCAGAGTCTAGGTGGAGGAATCTGACGAACTGCGCCGCTTCCAGGAAGACCTGACCCCATTACAACAAATCTAGAACCCAGAGCCTCATAAATAGAACAAGGGTGGATGTCGCTAGACTAGTGGCTGTAAGCACAGGTCACTGGGCGATAGGTACCCACGCTGCCACAACACCCACTGTCGCAGCTGCAATGACGCCAATGAGAGTGAAAGGGTTTTTCATCTCCTTTGCGGCTGCCCAGCACTAACCGAGGCTAGGCGAAGGGCGCCTCCCTAATCGGGAGGAACAACGCAGGTAGTTAGCCAACAGAGTTTAACATTTTCGCACTGAGATTAAAATCTTTCTGCTGGCGATCTAAAAGTGTTTGAAATTGTTTGATTTAGTCCTGATTTGGACACTGATATCATCGAAACCTTCGACGAGAATAGAGGAGAGGACAACGCCCTGCGGTCAGGTATGAGATATGTGGTTGATGGGATAAGTAAAACAAAACTACATGATATCGCTCATTGGGCTAAATGTTCGTAGACTTTCTTTCTTTTGCTTTCCATGGCAGTGAGAGTGAAAATAGGGTTTTGAGAATGAAATGCGAGAAGAGAGAAAACTGAATATTCTCGATGAAAACAACATACTACCATCTTCTAACCACACCAAATGTATAAAAAAAACCAATCAATGTCTTTTAACGAGAACATGAAGATACATGGTTTCCCAATAGAATTGATTTCTCAATCAGCATTCTGAGAATACAAACATTGCGATAACCTTAAGCTTAAGGCTCTTGGCTCACAGCACAAGGTATGTCTCTGCTGGGTTCATGGACACGGGGCCATAACTGGCAATGAGATGGTGGACAAGCTAGCAAGAAAAGGATCCGAAATGGATCATGACCAATCAGTTAAGTCGATCAAACGATGACATCCCAGCTGTCAGCTCTTCGGATAAAGCCAATCTGCTTGCTGCTCATTTTGGAGCTAGCTCAACGCTGCCAGATTGTGCTTTATCTCCCCCTGTACTCGAGCGCGTAGAATATTCTATGGGACCGATCCATTTTCGCACTCATACAGTGGCAAGAGTTCTTCAAGATCTCAACATACATAAATCCGCTGATCCGACCTTGTTTTGGACGGTTTCTAGTCTGCAACTTACCACATAAATGCTGGTGTTCCCCAAGGCTCTGTTTTGTCTCCGACTCTCTTTCTCATTTTTTATAAATGATCTCCTCTCCGTTACTTCTAATCCTATTCATTCCTTCGCCGATGACAGCACCCTCAGCTCTACATATTCGTTTCCTGGGCATCTTGGGGGGTTGAACTGGAACGGCAACGTATGTTAAGCTCATTAAATTCCGATCTTGACAGCATTCTTGAGTGGTGTAAAACCCATAGAGTGGAATTTAATGCTTCCAAAACACAATGCTGCCTTCTGTCATTAAAGCAAAACCCCAATATTCTGCCATTATCCATGGATGGCACTTGCGTCGCTGAAACCGAACGACTTTCCATTCTCGGCATGTGTGTTAATGACAAACTTCGTTGGAATGACCACATATTCGATGTCGCCAAGAACGCTGCGAAATGTCTAGGCTACCTTAAGCGATGCAAGAAATATTTCACCCCTTCTGATCTGGCTGGAATGTACAAGGCGTTTATTCGCCCAAAACTTAAGTACAATGCTCATATCTGGTCCGGTGCTCCAATTACATATTTGGAGCTACTTGACAGGATCAGAAAACGTGCGGTAAAACTTATTGGCGATCGAGACATCGCGAAATCACTTGACTCTCTTAGTCATCGTCGTAATGTCTCCTGTCTGTCATTGTTTTTTCGGTACTCCCACCACAAGTGCTCAAATGAAATAGCCAGTTGCATTCCACCCCTACAGCAATTCAACCGCAATACTCGTCTTGCGAGGAATGCACATCAGTTTACCCTCAAGCCTTTATTCGGACGTACAGAGAAATACAAGGATTCGTTTCTTAACCGTACAACGCGAATGTGGAATGCTCTACCACGCTCTGTTTTTCCTCACATTACAGTTTACAGACATTTAAAACCAACGTGCATCGGTATCTCTCTTTTGCCTCTATGGCCAGAGTATAATAAAAGCCGAACTAACAAGCTCTTCCTCGACTTCCCACATGATGAAATTAAATCTCAACGATGACAAGGAGCTACACGGGGACGCGCTTCACTACCTCTGCCCGAGTGGAGCAGAACCCTTGGAAGTTTCTTCCTCCAAGACATTGTAAATAGAATTGTCAGATATCTCTAACTCTAATCTTGTCAGGTTCCTGGAGACATCGGGATGGCTTGATAACTTTGGGTAGTAATCACAATAGAGGCAACAACATCGGCTTATCCCCCACTGAAGGGTATCACAATGGGTCCACAGGGACCTAAGTGTGGCGATAAGGAGACTGTTCTTTATCGCCAACCCAACTAACCTAACCTAACCTAGACCATCAGTCTCATCAAGCAAGCGCGCAGACTAGACACCATCGAAGCCACAAGTTCAGCGTTTTTCGTGTAAATTCATGCGGCAATAGAAAACGGTAATATAGACGAAAACAACATACTACGATCATACGAACGTATCGACTATCAGGTTTCCCAATAGAATTGATTTCTCATTCTGAAAATACAAACATTGCACAACGTCCACCAAGGTTAGCTGAAGTCAATGACCACCAGATGCATTGATTTATGCCAAGGCAAATTGAATAGAATATTGCGTCTAAAAAAATAGAATATTGTACCTAAGTGTTGCTAAAACCAAAACAAAACGAAAATCCCATAAGAGGATTACATTCGATATATGTATGTACGTTTATCTGGGAAATAGTTATGACCTGCAAAACATTACGACAATCTTCTGCACCTTTCTGTGTGTCATTCTTTGTTAAACGGATTGCAAATGATTATCATTTATTTATCGTAACCTTTTTTTTTCAATTCATTACCCGACGCCACACCGAGTTGGGTAATGCCGTAAAAAGATTATTTTATTATATTTTGCTTGCTAGAATATTCGTTTGTATTCAGATGGCATAACCTCGTACCGCTCGTACTTTATTATTATAGGCAGAAATGCCATTTATTTTCGAAACATATAATGAATGATGATGTATGTATTTTATGTACAAATGGTAAACATTGTAACAACAATCAATCAACTCTCAGTGACGTGGTAAAATTGTCTACACGAGCAGAGAGTCAGCTGATTTACAGGCAGCGTTGCCGCTGACATTTTTGAAAAATGTATCTTTTTCAGAAAAATCAATTTTTTTTAAATAATTAGGTTAGGTTAGGTATGTGGGTTGGTAGAGCAGGGTAGACCCTACTATACCACAATCAGGTCCTTGTGGACCCATTGTGATTCCCTTTTGTTGGGGGTTAACCGTCGGTGTTGTTGATAGTCAGCTTGTGTCATCCTTCTTGCCGACTCCGTCCAGCCATCCTGACGTCCTCAAGAACCTGCAAAGATTAGAAAGTGTAACATCAGAAAGTTCTCGTAAATCATGGAAGTAAAAACTTCCAAGTGTTCTGTTTCTCAAGTGACAGAGGCTCGGGCAGTGACAGAGGAAGTGAGGTGTGTCCTCATGGACCTCTTTGTCTCCGCAGCCTCTACAAATATCGCCATCCTTGAGATTTAGTTTCATCATACGATTTCTTAAGAAGTTATGACCCGTTAGAGCCCCTACCAGCTTAGACAGCGATGGCCTGTCGAACTGTAGAAGTTTGAATGTTCGGCCTTTGTCATATGCTGGCCATAGCTTCCGAGATACTTCACAGGTAGTTAGTGCTTTCCACCTGTTATTGGTTTTCATACGTATCTTGTTTTCCACTCGTTCTCTGAGATCTCATAGTGGAGGCTTGATCGACTGTAGTGCTCTATCTTTATCCATTGCGGACCCCTTTATCGCCAGTTCACCAGCTATCTCATTGCCGGCTTTGTCACTATGTCCAGGGACCCAGCAGAGATTCATGGAGTGCTGCGAGCAAAGAACCTTAAGCTCTTCGCGACAGCGGTGAACTAGCTTCGATTTAATTTCTATAGCAGAAATTACTCTTATAGCCGCCTGGCCATCAATGAAAATGGTAATATCATTACGTGGTGCCAGAATCTCTGCTTGGAAGACACTACTGCTATCAGGAAGCCTGATGGAGCAGTGTATATTCAATTCCTCACAGAATATACCAGCACCGGTTCCACATTCCATCTTTGATCCATCTGTATAGATGGATACCGATTTTCGCTTTGTGGGTTCATCTGTTCTCCATTCATCTCTGCTCGAAAAGGAGTAGGTGAATAGTCTATCAAACTTCAGTTGGGGAGACATGTAGTTAGAAGTGACATTATTCCCAACGTTTTTCTCTAGAATTTGTGCGTGCCCAAAATTGCATGGGTTCCATATATTAGTTTGACTAATCCTCAAGGCACTTTTGGTTGCAGATTCTTCCATGTATAGGTCCAGAGGAGTTCGATTGAGAATTGCCTCCAAACCTGCTGTAGGTGTGGTTCTCATTGCGCTGGTTGTTCCTATACATGCTAGTCTTTGTATCTTTGTCATTGCCTTGAGATTGGTCGCCTTGCCGGCGGCTTGCCACCAGACTACGCTGCCATATGTGAGTATTGGCCGCACGATCGCCGTGTACATCCACAAGATTATTTTGGGGTTTGGTCCCCACCTCCTGCCAAAGATGCGGTTACATGCGTAGAAAGCGTTAGCTGCTTTTTTCACTCTTTCATTGACATTCGGCTTCCAATTAAGTATCCTGTCTAGGATCGTACCCAGGTATTTCGCCCTGTCCGTCACCTTTAGAGGTATTCCTTCAAGAGTTGGTGGCTGGAATTGTGGTATTATTCTTTTGTTTGTAAAAAGGACAAGCTCAGTTTTTTTGGGGGTTGACGCCAAGGCCAAGGCATTGCTTTGTCCATGTTCTAAGTATTCTTAGTGAATTCCCTAGGAGGTTTTCTTATGGTTTGTAGGAATTTTCCTTTTGCAAGCAAAACTACATCATCTGCGTATGCAGTTACCGTGACCCCCATATTCTTAAATCTGATTAATATTTCATTAATGACTAGTACCCAGAGTAGAGGGGAGATGACCCCTCCCTGTGGAGTGCCTCTTGCAGCAGTTACTCTAAGTTCAATGTCACCTATTTTCGCGTTGATGTTCCTTTCACTCAGTAGATTTATAATCACATTAGTAAGAGATTGATCAACATTTGAATTCTGTAGTGCTCTCTTGACTGCGCATGTTTTGACATTATTGAAGGCACCTTCAATATCCAAGAACGCCGCCAGTTTATATTCTCAGGGCGTTTAAGATGGATAGTAAGTTCAAAAAGGAAAACCACCATTCCAATCCAATTATTTGTTTTAAAATATAAATCCATTGCACGCTTCACAGGGGTGTGATGTAAGAGTTATCACACACAACATTAGGCACCGAGGCGGACCTCTTGCGATCCCCTTTAAGACCTTCGAAGTTTTTACCGTCTATTTCCTCCAAAGATTCGAAAAAGTGTCTCCCTAAGAATTTCACACTCACAAAATATGTGCGGTATATCCATAAGAGCCTACAGATCACCACAGAATCTGCAAAAGACAGTCCAAGTCTCTTTGCATGTTTTCAAAAGATGCAATGCCCTGTCAGGATTTCTAACTTCACTGGAGCTCTCACAGTCGATAAATAGACATAGAGCTTTTGACCCCATGTGTCCCCCAAGACTTGACCACCTTAGGTTGGCAGTCCGTAAAAGTTATTTCCCCTGCAGAGGGGATGTTGTATGTCAACAACCTCACGACTATTGAGTAGCCCTCCTATTGTTGCAAGCTCATCCTGGCACCCAGCATAATCTCACTCCATTGCCTAAAATGCGGCCGGGCTGTCGATGTAGATAGCAATATCTTTTCCGGATTTCGATTTCATCTGCATTTGCTCAGCCGCCTCGAGGACAGCCCGAACCTCTGATTAAAAGATGCTGCTTGTGCCCGGTAGTCTTATAGACACTCTTAGTTTTAGGTCTTTTGAGAAGATCCCAGCACGTGTTTCCTCTGTTGTTTTTGAGCCATCTGTAAAAATTGCGGGTCAAGTTATGGATATGACAAATCCACCAAATGACTTTTATTTAATAGTCCATATTAGAATTTTTAAATTTTTAAAGTTGCTATTTATTCTTAAAATAGTAAAATACAGAGCAACTTCAGTCAGGTCGTACATGGACAAAACGAAGAAATGATACTGGCAGATTTAAAAATTTATTTGAATAAATTAAAAATATATCACAAAAGATAGAATTTGCAGATTTCTGATGAAAATTTAAAAACGTATCAGATCGAAGAAGAATAGAAAAAAAAAAAGTATCTATGTATCAAATGTTTGCACAAAAGCAAAAATGTATCCAAATTGATACACTTGTATCTTTGTGGCAACACTGTTTACAGGGACAGAGAGTCGAAGAACCGGCTGAAAGCGACCTGAAAATCTCTGCCATGACGAATGTGTACCTCTTGATTCTGGCGCACGGTGCACACCGGTTTCTCTTGTGATCAAGCTACTATTTTCTACTGTGATGTCTGATGTCCCTTCTCCTCTTGTGCCATACACATCGACGAATGGAAAATTACCAGAACCTGCGGCATTGTTTTTTTTTTTTTTTTCTGTTGGATATCTTTATGGGCATCGATGTATGCACAGGTTTATGGATGTAAATGGTTTTTTTTTTTTTTTTTTAAGCTGAGTGTGTTGATGAAAGAAAATAAAAGGCATCTCATCAATTAGATGAGATTTGGGAATGAACGCAACTTTCAATTTCTAGATTTTTCAAAACCTGTTCAAATTACCTGGAGGCATGCAATATGACCGGACTTGAGCTGACAAACGAACAATTTTGTATTAATAAATTTTCAATTACTTTTTTTTGACATTTTGTGTATCCACTTCATGGGTGGAGGCATATTTTTAGCAACAACAATTCAGTTCTTATCGAAATGTGTTTGATTTGATTTATTTGTTTTAATGAAAATATAAAAAAGAAAACAAAGAATGCATACGCAGTAGTTTGTTTTGTGTACTCGATGTCGTGGCTTTATAATGCTTTAATTTATGTTATCATGAATGTTGCAATAGCATGCGAGGCGCTCATTTACCCGGGCATAGGCTTATTTGGGTTCAAATCTTAAACTGTGCTGTACGTGTGCGGTCAACTTGGATATGAATATATTTCTTTTTTTTGGAGGAGAGTTTATAAAGTTTGTAAAAGTGTCCCGCTCATGTGAAAACATTGTAAGGAATGCAGTTAATTGACTTTAGGGACTTATTGTGTAAGTCTTTTAGCTGACAGACTACATTCAGCAGTCATTTTTCTGGGCTCAACTTTCCTTTTGGGCAGCAGGAATTTGCTGCACATACGAATACATTTATTTGATAGAAAAACGGTTCAAAATAACAAATTCAAAATCTGAATGTGAGGAGACAGATATTTCTAATTCACTTTTTGCACTGAAATGACAGAAAAATATTGATGTATGGTTGCGTTCATCGAAATGCAGCTACTTTTACTTTGGTTTGTTTTAGGAATTTTATTACACTTCTCTTTGTTTCAGTGCTATAAAAGCGATGTTTATTTGGGAATTTTTGTAAGGAATTATTTGTTTTTTGCTAAATTTAGAGGAATTTTTTGAAGTAGAAGACATCATACGAGAAAAGAGAAGAGCTCGTAAGAGATGGCAACAATCCCTTATCTGAACCATCTTTGCAACAAACTTAAAAATGAACTACAGGATCTAAGAAATCTCGAAACTTCAACTTACCAAGAAGGCTTGACTGCTGAAAAGAGCTCAAACTACTCACTTTGGAAAGCCTTGAAGTCCATAAGGAAACCAAAAATGCACTCGCCACCAATAAGAAAAGATAACTGCGAATGGGCAAAAGGAGACAAAGAGAAAGCGGATTTATTTGCCGAGCATCTAGAAGAAACATTCAGGCCGTTCGATGCACGACCTTTAAACGAAGAACCGAATGCTCATACGCAATCCGACAACTATAAAGTAAAAGCCGTTTCTCTGTCCGAGCTTTGAATGACAATAAGAAAGTTGAAAAATAACAAAGCTCCAGGATACGATCTAATCACTGGCGAAGTTCTGAGGGAGCTACCGAAAAGAGCACTAGTTAAGCTGCTGTACATTATAAATGCTTCTCTGAGACTTTCATATGTTCCAAGACAATGGAAAGTAGCCGAAGTCATTATGGTTCCGAAGCCAGGGAAGAATACAAATGATAAGAAATTATGTAGACCTATTTCGCTACTGCCGATAATATCTAAGGTTTATGAGGAGAAACTTCTGCTAAAACGATTACAACCAGTAATTGAAGAAAGACGCTTGATACCAGATCATGAATTTGGCTTCCGGGTCAAACATTCCACAATCGATCAGGTGTATAACAAATGAAATTGAAAAAGCTCTAGAATGCAAAAAGATTTGCTCTAGCGCTTTTCTCGACGTATCGCAAGCCTTCGACAAGGTAATGTATAAGCTAAGGACAATCCTATACAAAATATTGAAACCCTACCTTGAAAACAGACTCTTTCGTGTTAGGCATGAGACTGAATTCTCGGAATTCAAGGAAATCCACGCCGGTGTTCCGCAAGGAAGCGTTCTCGGCCCAATATTATTCCTGCTCTACACAAGAGATATACCACAAGATGAAGGGACCATCGTAGCAACGTTCGCAGACGATACGGCTATCCTCGCAATGGATGAGTCAGTCGAATCATCAACTGGAAAACTCCAACGGGCAGTTAATAAAGTATGCGAGTGGACAAAGACCTGGCGAATTGCCCTTAACGAGACCAAGTCAACGCATGTCAATTTCACGTACAAAAGGATAAACAACTTACCTGTCTTTATTAACTCGGTACAAATACCATACGCAAACGAGGCGAAGTATCTAGGAATGACCCTAGACGCAAAACTTAATTGGAAGCCACACGTTAAGAAAAAGCGCGACGAGCTCGCAACCAGACTTAGAGAAATGTATTGGCTACTCGGAAGATATTCGAAGACAAGCGTATACAACAAACTGCTCCTGTATAAGCAAGTGCTAAAACCTCATTGGACATACGGTATACAACTTTGGGGTTGTACCAAACCAAGCAACATGGCTATAATACAAACATTCCAAAACAAAACGCTAAGAGCAATCGTGAATGCTCCATGGTATATAAGGAATAGAGATCTAGGAATTGCTACCGTGAGTAAAGAAGTAACAAATCTTGCTCGCAAACTTCGTACTCGCATTCATGGTCACTGCAATAATGAAATAATTCGTACCCTGGACGTGACATACCTTGAGCGCCGACTGCAAAGAACAAGACCGTTCGACCTAGCGCCATAAGGAAAAACCGCATGTAATGAAGGTATTAGTAGGTGCGTTCGCTGGAAAGCTACCTGCCAAACGCGATTAACACTACAGAAGCGTAAACTACTTGTTAAGGTAACTTAGTCGTAGTCATCACTAAAATGAAAAAATGAGAGGAACAAATTTCTTACTACTATGAGCGCGCGCGACCGGATCTCATAGTGTCTCTCTGAGGGGAGAGGTTTAGCCCGTAGGCAGACTAGATATATCTGAATCGGGCATAACCAATGGTACGGGCCATTGGTATCTTCTGAAGATTACTCACCTCCAGGCGCAACCAACAAAAAAAAAAAGAGGAATTTTTTGATTAAACCGTAGGAAGTTTTAAAATCCTCTTTTTTTTTGCATTATTTTGCGGTGAGTGCCACCTACACACAGTTGCCATAGGCGTCTTCCGAAAGCACAAACACATACCGCGAGCGGTACCTGCCGCCTGCAGAATGACGATTGAAATCCCTTTAACCCGGGAAGCGGTCCACCAAGGTTCTTTTGCCATGTTGTATTCATCAAACTAATTAAAAATTTATATGTTTTTCAAGATAAAACAAAAAATTTGAGGTTGAAAAAGTGGGGTTAAAACCAAAAAATAAATTTTTTTTTATCGATTTAAGGAGGTCTCCTCACTTCCACTCTTTGAATTCATGACTTGCAAGTTAATACATGCAGTCAATTGACTGCAAGTTAAAAGACTGCTTGCATTCTTTAAGTCAGCTGTAAGTCTCCTATATTAATTTTTTTTTTCAGTAAGCCTTTTGACTGCATTCATTTAACTGTTAGTCTTTTAACACTACTTTTAAGACTGTTTCAAATTAAACATATAAAACAAAACATTTTATGAATGCAAGCAGTCACAATGTACTGCAGTCTTTTAAGTTGCAGTCAATTGATTGCAATTACCGGGTAAATGCAATTTTGGAGTTAAACACTTAAGTAAAGTATTAAATTTACATTCTAAATTGCAGTCAAATGACTGCGACTTACCAAAGTAATGCATTCATTTACAACTCTAGGCGGTGGTTAGTGTAATTATTTGACAGATCTTTAAACTTGAACACGGCCTCTAAGCATTTTGTGTTCCAAATTTTAGCGTACAAGCACTGCCAAACAGACTATTATAAAGGGTGACCAGATAAGAACGATAGGAATAGAAATAGAAATTTAAATAAAACAACAACAAGCTTCTGGCTTAATTTTGAAGCTTCATTAATGACATTTGGGCTTACTAATAAGCAAACGACGAAGATCACTTTTAGTAAGAAGCCAACATATGTTTTATTAACAAAAATTCGAATAATAACAGATTTAATCCTTTGCGTTGTTAATGTATAGCTTTTCACTTCTTGCTGTCAAATTGGTTGTCGGTCTAAAATAAATTGAAATTATTAATGAAAAAATTGTTTGTATTGCGTCTACCTAAATTTTCACTTTTTTTGAAGCAGCTACTGCCATAAAGCTGAACGTTTACAAGAAATGGGTAAGTTTGGTGAAAAAACCATCACACAACTGGCTAGGCACCAAAACTGCCAATTGCAATCCCTGGGAACCAAATGAATTTACATTCAAAATGGCAGGACAACCTAAACAATTTGCGGATACAGATAATTGGATAATTTGAGCATTCCGCCTTGTCAAAATTCATATTATTGTTCTAAGCTTATCCCTGCTTAACTCTCTAGATCTTTCACTGTGGAACAGTGGCCCTGTGTCTCCCAGGATTTGACGACCTTAGATTGGCAGACAGATTATGGTTGTTTCCTCAATAGTGCCCCTTTATTATGCAGAGAATAGGTTTTATGTCTGCAACCTCATTATTGAGGAGTAGCCCTCCTATTTTGGCAAAGCTTATTTCGCTGAATATCGACACTTCCACCCAGCACAATCTCACTCGGTTCTGACTGCATAAGTGACCCCTGACTGTATCACAACTAATATTGTTTGATTCCATTGCCTTGAGTGCGGCCTGGAGCAAGTAGTGTCTTCCAAATCAGGGGTTCTGCTGTACTCAGGGCGTCTGAGCTAATGCAGACCCGATCGGTATCCTGAAGAGATATCGACATCTACATTAGCTCAGCCGCCCGGAGGACAGTAGAACCTCTGATTGGAAGACACTACTTGTGTCCTGTTAAATAGCCTCAGTATTGGATCTTCTTTAAATGGCCGCCTCGGCTTCGCTGCCTCAAGCGGTCGGTTCAATTTTCGGTCTAATATGTGCAATGTTATTCCAGCAATATCGTCTCGAATGTTGGCTCGCTCAAAGTGGTTGTTACCGTACACTAAGGACTTAACGTAGCCCCAGAGAAAATTATCTAGGGGTGCCAAGTCGCATTATCGCGGTGATCAATCGATGAACGCTCGCCTTGAGATGACTCTGACGAAAAAATGTCTCCTTCACAAAATCGAGCGTTGCGTCGCTTCTTGTAGCGCCATCTTGTTGAAACCACCACACCTCGGATATACTGATGTTGTCGAGCTCTGGCCACAGAAAGTCGGTTAATAACACCATGGACGGTGCTATCCTTCCCCATTTCGAAAGAAACAAAACAGTCATTGGATTGGCAATTTTGCTTATTGACATAAACTATGGGCGGCCTCGTCAGAGAAGATGATTTTTTGTCAAAATTCAGTTTGGTCTTAAGGTCCAAACGAGTGTAAACAAGGTCAAACTTTTTCATGGTGTGACGAATTGCCTGCGCGCTGAAGCCATGTTGACGACCCACCTCACGACCAAATTAACGTTGCGTATTTACAACTGAGCCGGAATTTCGGCAATATTTTTTTTTAACATTTGCACGTTCGACAAAAGCGTGAAACGTTGCATGATGAAATGGCAAAACTTACTGAATATTTTGACAGCTGGATGTCATTGGTAATGTTGACAACTGCTAAAACATAATGTTGCTCCCTTGTCAGACAATCTAATTAATTTGAAAAATGTTCTACGGTATTAGGCCGTTTTCTTTCATAAAAGTTAGGCCCTCATTGATAATTTTTCATTACAAATTTGTAGGCGAACCACCTGTTCGTTTGGAATCCCTTATAAACTTCCTTCAAGTTGGCACTACTGTAAACTCAGCCCGGAAATGAAACGCAGGCTAACTCTTACTAATAGCTGTTTCTTTGGGCTGAATAAACAATTGAGGAATAGAACCTTATTGAGAATGACCAAGGAGACGTTGTATAGAAAAGTCATCATCCCGGTCCTGCTGTATGGTGCAGCAGCATGGACCCTCTTCCAATCGGATGAAAAATCACTTGGAGTCTTCAAGAGAAAAGTTCTGCGTACGATTTATGGTCCTGTCTGCGTAAACCAAGAAGACAACATTTGGCAATGAAGATACAACGACGAACCATACGTGATGTACAGCGACATAGGCTTATCCAGAAAAATTCGAATGCAACGTCTAAGATGGCTGAGCCATGTAGAGCGAATGGACATCAACGCTCCAGCGCGAACAGTTTTCAACGCCAAACCAGAGGGAGTCAGAAGCAAAGGTAGACCTCATCTTCGATGGAGCGACCAGGTAGAGGGAGATCTCCGACAACTTGGGAGTGCGAAATTGCAGACGGCAAGGCTAGATATCGAGCCGGCTGGAGGGGGGGGGGGGTATATTGAGCAAGGCCTTGGAGCACCACGCTCTAGTTGATCAAGCAAAAGAATAAGCAATTCGTAATTGATGTGGCTCCCATTGCATAGATAAATAAAAATAAAAAATATTAGGCGACGACGGCCCATACAGGGCCCAAAGCCTAGCTTCTCCAACCACTGTGTGTGCAAAGATATAATATTTTTTGACACAAGTGGAAGGGACCTACAGTTGAATGCCGATTCCGAACGGCAGTAAATTTTTGAGAAGCTTCTCATGACAGTTCTTACTCTTGGATGTTTGTCAGACGTTCGCAAGAAGTGGGCCAGCGAATAAAAACTTTCAGGTGGTACAGGTCGGGATTTGAACCAGCGACCTTTCGCTTAGTGGTCCAACACACTTAAGAACTGCACCCACGATTGCATAAAACAATTTATTAAACTCACTTAATAAATTCTTAATCAAACCACATCCCCACGCTTCTGCAGTGTATCGCAAAACCACCGCAATAATTGATGTATTTATAAAAAAAATTTAAAAAAATGCACGAGTATCAACAACAAACCGCCGACTTTAGCGATACGATTAACTTGCGTACAAAACCGCAATTAACTCGAGTGCCATTCCGAGCTAAATTACGCTGGTAGCAGCATGTGGATCGCTGATTACTACACAGACCTCGTTTCACATCTACAAAGATACACAATAGTTAGATTGCATAGTGTTTCGCGTTCGCGATAATTCGAAATACGTTGACCTCAAAAACGTGTTCTGTATCGAATTCGCTCATTCGAGCGACATCATTAACAAACAGTTAATATTCAATCGAACGTAAATTATTGTTAATTTGCATAATTAGCTTATCTCCTTTGGGTAGGGGGGGGGGGGGGGGGGATTGTGATGAATATATCTGCGTAGGGCTGGAAGGTTCCATTACTCACCATCTGTGAAAAGTTCTGTTTCTTTTGTTATTTTCGAACTTAACTTTCTTCTTCTTCTTTTCGGCGATATGACAATTTTATGTTAATTTTTGTTATAACTGTATATAACGCTATCGCTATCCGTCTACCAGGATGACCTTGAACGGAGCCTAAACTTTTGGCGTACATAAACAAATAACAAAAAGTTGAATTATTTGTTTTGACAGTTGTTTGGTCAAATTAAAAAAAAAAACACACACAATCGCTTCTGTTTTGTATTCGGTGGAATAAATTAAAACTAATAAATTTGGTTAAACTTTTTCAATTGATTTGTATATAGGAAATATGAGTAGAGCAGTCACGTGAAATGATTTTCAAAGACGTCACTCGTCGCATATGGAAGACAGTCGTTTGTTGACACTCTTGATTAGTGTGTTGTTGGCATGACAAAGTGAAGACAAAAAGGCGTTAACCAATGAAAAACCTATGAAACTCAGAAAGCAGTTTAAATTATTTAAGTTTGCTGATTTACTACGATTGTTTTTGTTTTGCATAATTTTTTTTTTTCGTTGGTTTGCGCCTGTAACGGCAATATTTTCTGGTAAATCGTGGTTCAGCATATAAAATAGACGGGTGTGGCTTCGCAAGAGTGTAAATAAAATAAAACAGCATAAAACGTTAAGTAAAGTCTTTGAAAATGAACCACGTCTTGAATAACATAACAAGTATGAGATAAGCCTTCATACCCACCGCACAATCGTCTGTGTCTGTTTCGATTTGTTATTCGTTAGTTTTCTTTCTTTTTTTTGGTTCGTTTAAGAAAAATGACAGAGACTTCTCCATATTTTGTGGGCAAGCTGCAAACTAAGACATTTGAGTGAATAAAAAATATGCAGTCTCCTTTATTGTTCGATTTTTAAATTGACTTTGTTTAAAATCTTCTTTGTGAGCGCATTTTGAAGTAAATATTTGACTTGTGCCTTGTCAGGGCTGCTGATGACGTTGATATTTCCGCAAATGATTCACTTATAATGATAATGAAAATTTAAAACTTTTGATTGTCGGCTACAACAATCATCGTAAATAAGGGAAATTGAGGAGTAAAAACAAAGAACAATAATCAGAACGAGCGTGAGTACAAGTATCAAATATGTTACGGCACACCGACACGGCAGCAGACGAAACTGATAAATTTTGTCTTGAATGAAATACTGGGTGATCCAAGTAGAGATACTTTTTTCAATAGCCTTTTTTGACAGATCACGTGTGAGTCGTGTCACGCTGTCATGTTATTTTTGTTTAGTTTTGTTTGGCATTTCATAATGGAAAGACTTACGCGTGAACAACGTTTACAAATTGTTCAACTTTATTATGAAAATTCAAGTTCTGTGAGGAATGTGTTTCGTGCACTTCGCTCAACTTATGGTCAACATAATCGGCCTACTGAGCGTACTATTCGCAACACCATCACCTATTTTGAGACCCAGCATTCATTATTGGATAATATTCGACCGAATAGACCACGTCCAGCACGCTGTGAAGAAAATATAGCGGCCGTAGCTGAGAGTGTACACGAAGACCGTAGAGAGTCGATTCGGCGCCGTTCGCAGCAACTCGGACTGACGTATGGAACGACTTGGCGCATTTTTCGTCAAGATCTTAAATTGAAAGCGTACAAAATGCAGCTTGTGCAACAACTGAAGCCGCTCGACCTTCCCAAGGTCGCTTCGCTCTATGTCCCACGCTCTACATCCCACGTTTTCGAGGAAAATTTTGTTTAGCGATGAGGCCCATTTCTGGCTCAATGGGTATGTAAACAAACAAAATTGCCGCATTTGGGACGAAGAGCAACCTGAAGAGATTGAAGAACTGCCACTTCATCCAGAAAAAACCACGGTTTGGTGTGGTTTGTGGGCCGGTGGAATCATTGGGCCATATTTCTTTAAAAATTATGCCGGTGCGTCAATGGCGACCGTTATCGTGCCATGATAACCGACTATTTGATGCCTGAAATTGAAGCTCGTGATCTCGGCGACATTTGGTTTCAGCAAGACGGCGCCACTTCCCACACATCGCATCAATCAATGGACTTATTGAGAGAAAATTTCGGTGAGCACATAATTTCACGTTTTGGGCCGGTCGATTGGCCACCAAGATCGTGCGATATCACACCGTTAGACTTTTTCCTGTGGGGATATGTAAAGTCAAAAGTTTATGCCGACAAACCCGCTTCGGAGGAAAACATCACGCGTGTCATTCGCCAGTTACCAGTCGAAATGCTCGAACGAGTGATCGAAAATTGGACTCAACGGATGGACCATCTGCGACGTAGCAACGGCCAACATTTGATAGACATAATCTTAAAAAAATAAATGCCAAAGAATGTTCTTTCAAATGATAATAAACATTCTCCATTAAATTTGAATTTTCTTTTTTTCTTTAAAATAGTAGGGAGCCTCGAAATGGATCACCCTTTATAACGATTCCTTTCTCAACCGTACAATAGACATGTGAAATGCTCTACCACGCTCTGTTTTTCTTTTGCATTATAATTTACAAACATTTAAAACCAACGTGCATCGGTTTCTCCCTTTCTCTAATCCTTCATTTCCCTAATTCCCGCACTGTGTCACTTCATTATAAGGGTATCCGAAGTCCCTTTAGTACGCGTACATTACAAAAAAAAAACAAGAAAATAAAAACTCGTCGGTGGCATTACCGGTCAATTTTTCTTCAAAGACGACCGTGGATGAAAAGTTACCGTCAACGGCGAACAATATCGAGCCATGATACGCGACTTTTTTTTGCTGCTTGGCTGAGTCGAACTTGGTTGACATGTGGTTTCATCAAGGCGGTGCCACAAGCCACACAGCTCGTGAAACAATGGAAATGTTGAAGGATGAATTTGGTGAGCAGCTTATCTCTCGAAATGGCCCTGTGAGTTGGCCGCCAAGATCATGCGATTTTACGCCTCTTGATTATTTCTTGTGGGGTTATGTAAAGTCGTTAGTCTATGTGGACAAGCCGAATACGATTGAAGCCTTACAGGCTAACATAACACGTGTAATTCGTGGAATACAGGCCGAAATGCTCGAACAAGTGATTATTATTCTATTCCAAATCCATTTAAGACCCTTCCTAGAAACATAAATTACGCCACGCCTCAGCGTCAGTCACCATTCCATGCAGATCATTCTGGGAATTAAGTGATCTCGTGATCACCTGAATCGATTTACTTCGTGGCGTTTTCACTGTTAAAGAAGCCTTATCTTGGCTGAAAAAAAACGTGATATACGAATCTTCTCTGTTCAATTCAACATTCCCCTTTGCTGGGGCATAAAGATCAAGGCCGACGAACTCGCACCACACTGCCTGATATTTCACCTGATAAATGTTCCATTCCAATTCCCAAATGCAAACTAATGATAAAATTAGAAGCTATTGGGGAACTAAAAATCGGTTGTGCTTCCTATGAATGTTAATATGTGTTTTAGTCTGGCGACAATCCTAGGTCATTGATGAAGCTGACGACTGTTGAAGCCGATGATTAAACAATATCCTGAGATTCGGTGAGCCTTTAGTTAAAGCATTTAAGCCTCTTTTGTTGGATCATTGCAGGGCATTCGCATAGAATGGGTTCTGCCGTTTCTGGTTGTTCAAGGCAGAGTCACATAGAGATCTGTAGAACTTTTCCCCATTTTCATGAGATGATGGTTCAGGGCGCAGTGACCTGTTAGGAAGTCAGTTACGATCTTAGCATCAAGTTTGCTCATAGAGAGGATCTGAAAAGCGGAAGACCTTCTTTGCACTTGTCCTGCTCCCTCCCAGAAACTTATGGTCCACCTAGGTGCCTTCTTACATGACAATCTTAAAGATATGTCAACTACTGACGATAAAGATCTCCTTCACTATATCCAAAGCTGCAAAGGGTAAAAGAGTAAAATAGTAAAATGTTTAGATCCACGTGGTATCACAACGGAGCTCTTTACGGCCTAAGAGAGTCGGCCTCACCGATTTTTATATTGCCTTATTCGTCTGATTCGGAATTTTGTTTTAGGGAACAGACGATTGGTTTTTGTTTGTGTATGAGTAAATGTGTTACAGAAACCTCGATGTCACACAAGATAGTGTTGCTTTGTTTGAGAGTGGATGCTGACTTAATTTTGTTCGCCTATTTTATGAACACTCGAAGCAAACACAATCTTCCATATGTAGCATTGTGCAAGTGTTGTTGATTTTAAGACGTTTTCGATTATTTTCGAATGCCTACAGAATATCTTTTGACCGTTTGGCAAAATGTGTACAACGGTACTACAGTTAGGTGATGTAGGTGATAAATATTTCTCGCATAGCTTAAGGGGTTACATGGGTATCACAGCTTTTATTGTCTTATCAATTTCTACAACATCTCGAGAATATTGTCCTAAATTTTCAAGTCATTCCGAAAACAAGTTTACAGCCTTCGGAAGGTGCGCACTCAGTTGAATTACGAGGTTTATTTGAGGTTATCCAAACTTTAAACGCGTTTTTCTCGAAACTGTGTTTTCAAAGTCGGTTGATGAAATTTTGCACAGGTCTTCGAGATACAATTTCACGAGGACTTGGACGAAGTATTTTTATTTTTTTCAATCACAACTATTTCAAAAAGAATTGTTGAGCAAATTTTTCATTTATCATTATCATTTTTTGGTAAAAAGGTCTGCCAAAAACCCAAAATATTTTGAAAATAGAACTTTTTTCCTCGAATAAACTCCTGTAACCCCTTAAGCTACGTCTGACCATTCAAAGTGGCCAATTAGTCGTTCTCCAACCACAAAGTCAAAGATCGCATGCACTTGTTTACGTCCATTCGATACGAGTTCTTCACGTATTCGATTTCATTGGCGAGGGTCAGGTCGCAGCTGGTCAGCACATCAGCGCAAAAGTTGAGCGAAGACTTTATTCCCGAGATTTCCCATATCGTAGTGATCCCGTCTGTATACGGGTTGGAACAACTTAGTACAATGCTTACTGCCGCTGCTGTATTCGATAAAATCACGCATACGGTATAAAATATCGTCGTTCGAACTTAAACTATGTTAAAACAAGAAGGACATTTGGGAAGCATTAAACGGCTTTTGTTAGGAGTGTTAGGTGGAAGCTGTGATTCCTCGATAGTGCAGGGAATGCTGTTGCCGATATGTTTACACAAAATTATATCACCCATGTGATAAAGAAAAACGCATTTAAACCGAACCCAAAAAATACTTCAAAGTCCCACGGGAAGTAGAAACATTTGGTCAATTCTAATATCAAAACTTATAGAAGTCGACCTCGTCAACAGTTCCGACAGTTAATTACAATGGCATTTACAGCCATCAGCCCTTTAGATATAACCAAATAGATCGCTATGAACTTGTATTTTATATCCTCTGTATTTGAGCGCATAGAATACTCCTTGAACCAAATCTGTTTATTCGCAGCACTCGGACAGTAGCAAGATTACTTCAAGATTTCAACATTTCCCATATCGTTGTAAAGGGGTTTTCTTCCATTCTGACAAAAGCAGTGCGTAAGCTTTTATATTCTTCAGGAGACTTTCCAAGAAGATGGAAAGCAGTACTTTGGCAACCCTTTGAAAGGTGAATCTTCCCCTCCCTCCTACTTAAAGCCAATTGCACTTACATCCCTTCTTTCTAATTTAATGGAAACTCTGATAAATCTTCAGCTTACGAACTATCTTGAATCCCGAAAACTTCTTCAAAGAAGTTTGACATTAGGCTATTTTGTCGATTTGTTATTCAATGGATTAGAAATTACCTTTTGGGACAGCTAATTCTATTCTGTTTTAAAAGGTTTCAACTCGCCAAATAAATATGGGTTTCGTTTTTTTCTCCGAATCTTTTTCTAATTTTTATAAATGATTTTCTGTCTGTTACTTCTCATCCTATCAATGAAAGTTCGCTTATCATATTCGCTCTTTGATTTACGTATGTTAAGCTCATTAAATTCTGACTATGACAGCATACTTCCGTGGGGTAAATCAAATAGAGGTAGAATTTAATGCTTTCAAAATATAACTAATAAACCCTAATACTCTGCCATTAATGGCACTTGCATTGCCGAAACCGAAATACTTTCCATTCCCGATATGTGCGTTAATGACAACATTTGCGATGACCACTTGGTCGATGTCGCCAAGAACGCTGCAAACTATCAAGGATTTCTTAAGTGATTTAAAAAATATTTCACCCCTTCCAATCATTCGGCCCATTCTTGAGAATTGTTACTTGACAGAATTAAAAAAAAAAAACACGCGACAAAACAACTTGGTAACCGAGTCTTCGCGAAACTGTTGGCCTCTCTTAGTAATCGCCGCAATGTCTCCCGTCTGTCGTTGTTTTATCGATATTTTCAAATAAAAAATCCAGTTGCATTCCAATCCCAGTGTTACAGTTTAGAAGTTCCCTCTTTAACCGCATAACAGGAATGTTAAATGCTTTCCCATTATAATTTCTCTCTCAATGACGGCGCTGTAAATCAATTTTACAGCACGATCCACTTTGCTTACCAAAAACCAACAAATATTCCCAGAAATCACCGAAAATCAAATACATTCATAGTTTCAGTTCACAAATCAACGCGACTAACAAGAACTTTTGACCTACACCTACAAGAGCCTGTCATTAATTCTGTTTCGCAACCCCCCAACTCTTAACATAATTTCGCTCTGCATACAAAGCGTTCTGTATCTACTTATATTTGCATAATGACACTGGAAACGTCTTAATCTTTTGCCTAAAATGTTCCTGAGTCTTCTTGAAGAAAAAACATAAAAGTTCCACAATTTTCCCAAAATTTTAATGAATTCATAATCACGAACATAGCCAAATCTTAAGGAAGCTATTAGGCGCCATGTTTAACAGCTTCCAATCATTAAGCTATTTGTAAAATTAAATAATTTCCCCCCAAAAATTTGGGTACACAAAAAAAACAGAGATACCTTCCTGCTGATAAAAGGCGTGTTTTCGTGAGAATTATGTCAAACAGAAAAATAATCTAAAAACTCACAGACAAAGATATGATTCATATTCCCTATTTTGTTTTGTCTACCAAAAAAAAAAAAAAAAAACTCACAAAATATGAAGAAAAAGCGATTCCGGTTTCGAGTTAACCAACGGAAAAGATAAAGGTCAAGTGGTCACGTGAATTAGCTGAAATATGAAATGTTGTTGTTTACATTTGCATATTCAATTTGCTTGAACTGTTTTTTTTTTTTAATATTAAATCATTAATAAATCATTTACAATTCACTCCGATCTATCAGAGATTAAATTTGCATGCCAATAGCTCAAGTGCCGCGGTAGCTTATATATGTACATGTGATGTACGTTACGTTTACGTGCTGAAGGAGAAAACGAAGAAGAAAAAAAACCAGCAGCCATAAAAACCTTCACACAAACACACATCCTTGCGCGCACGTTTTATTCTTATGGGTAAAATAATTTACCACACTTTCTGTTGTGAGAGCTGTGCGGGAGGAAGTCTGTCCGTGCCAGAAAGGGAGCTCTACTGGCTGCACATGGACATCGATCAAACGACTTGGTGGTCCTTCGTGAATCGTGTGTACTCTGCATAATATTCCCTACTCAGTGGGGTGTGAGATGAGAGCGCTTATGCCAACGATGGTAGCTAATAGCCAAGGAGGTTGGGAGGAATTTTGTTTGTTATTAATCTAAGCTCAGTGTTGGGAAGTGTTGGGAAATGTTGGTGACAGTTGATTACGCATATGTAAATTACATTTTTACATCCGTTTTGGGATGGAAAACTCTAAGCTCGACACTTCATAAAAGGTTTAAAATACTCTCTCTCTCTTTCTCTTTTTACGTTTGCAAATGATTTACATAAAAGGTCAGCATTTTGCGTATGCGAATGAAGGACACGTGGCATATCTTACATGCATTTATTATGTAAACACGTTTGAGCTAATTGAGTGGAAAAAAAACCATCTGACAAGCAAGATGATGGAGTGTATTCTCGTGGGGAGTTCATTTAATACTTTAAACTCACACTTCGTGGAATTGCAGGCGGTTTATATGTCAAACTAAAATACTCTTTCATTTGAATTTGTTTTCAGATCTGTGTCGTGGAGTGCTTATTGCAAGCAACAATCACGAGCTGAAATTTGACGGCACAAAAAGTGCTCTCAAAGGCTCATCACTTAGTGCAAGTATTAGGACACGCATATATCGGGTTTTTCAAAACCTTAGAGCTGCTTTTATCCAGACATATAGATGTCCCTGATATGCTGTCTTTCATTGCCTTCAACTTCCGTGGAGGTGCCCACAACTTACGTTGAGTGGATCTTTTATTTAGTCCCTTTTCATAGGACCAACTGCGGCAGGAATGAGCCAATCGCCCGCATGAGTAGAATTTATAATTTAAATTTTCATATTAGTAAAATTAAACTTAAAAACTTGTTACGTAATTATGTTTTGGTGTCATAGACTTTTTGTGTTAGCGTGTACAGGGTTTTTCAACAGGGACGCTACAAAAGTAGAGCGACAGGGGCAGCAAACGACGCCAAATTTCTTGCCGCTCTTTTGACATTTCTCTTCAGTAAGGTTTGCCATTTCATGATGGAAAGATATATGAGCCAACGAGTCGAAATTATTAAAATTTGCTACCGAAATTCGGAGTCAGTGGCCTCAACGTTAAGAGCGCTACGTCCAATTTATGGTCGTCATAATCGTCCTAGCAGATCAACAATTGAGCGTTTAGTGGAAAAATTGAATCCACAGGCACAGTACACAATTTTTCCGTGCCAGTGAGACAAAGAAGTGCCCGTAGTGTCGAGAATATTGCTGCCGCTGAGGCTTCAGTTGAAGAAAGCCCAAATGTGTCTCTCACACGTCGTTCTCAAGCGTTGGACGTGGCGAATTTTGCGAAAAAATCTTGGCCTACATCCTTACAAGATTAAATTGACGTAAGAACTGAAGCCGCTTGACCACCAGAAGCGTCGTATGTTCGTGAATTGGGCTGAGCAACAACTTGAAAATGATTCGGATTTTCATCGAAAAATCATCTTCAGCGATGAGGCTCATTTCTGACTGAATGGCTTCGTCAATAATCAAAATATGCGGTATTGGTCAGGCAGCAATCCACACGTACTCCATGAGTCATCATTGCCGGCGGCGTACTTCTTCCGTGATGATCAAGACCGGCACGTTACTGTGAATGGGAATCGCTACCGTTCAATGATAACCGAATATTTTTGGCCCCGATTGGATGATATGGACTTGGAGGAAATTTGGTTCCAACAAGACGGCGCCACAAGCCACACAAATCGTCCAGTCGCTTGGCCGCCTCGGTCGTGCGATTTGACGCCGTTAGACTATTTCCTGTGGGGCTACGTCAAGTCTATGATCTATGCCAACAAGTCAGCGACGATTGATGAACTTCGTACGAATATCGAACGTGAAATTGCAGCAGTATCAGCCGATTTATGCTTGAAAACCGTCGAAAATTGGGTTCAGCGTCTGGACTTCTGCAAGCGTGCCCGTGGTGGCCATGCAAAAGAAATCGAGTTCCATACATAATGGCATCGAACGTACTTTCACAGGAATAAAGAATTTCATTGATATCCAAAACCGTTTTTATTTTGTGTAAAAAAAAATTTTGTAGCGCTCTTATTGAAAAACCCGATACTTTGCGACTAATTTTGGGTAAAGAGTTAATATGTTCAGTATAATCCAATTATAAATACTACACAGATTAATCCTAACGATTGAATCTTCAAGAAGGCCCAACGGAAATGAAAAACAAAGTTGTAGGTCATCCGCATGAAGATGATATGAACTACTTATATTGGACTACATTCACAATGTCGTCGATAAATATGCTGAAGAGTAATGGACCTTATAGTGAACCCTGTGCTACTCCCGTTTTAAGTTCAACAGACTCGGATACCAAACAGCCAGCAGCAACTGCTTGCTTGCGATCGCACAGAAAGCTATTAATCATTTTGATCGAAGAAAAGTCACACTGAGTCTTTAATTTTTAAGAATAGTAGAGTGGTTAACAGAGCCAAACGCGTTGGAACAGTAAAGTAAATTTAGGATTGTTACCTTATCCTCATTTATAGCAATTCGAATATCATTGTAAACTTTCAAAATTGATGGTACACAACTATACAATTGCAAATCGAAAAAAATTACGTTGAATGGCTTCTATTCGATTTGAATGAATATTGTAGTACGGACTCCAGACTTGTGAAGCAATTGCACAAGGATTGAGTTACGAAGGGGTCATCAAACCACAAACTTTGGACCACCTCCTTATAAAGCCCATCATAGAATTTGATTTATTCACAATGTTGTTTATATGCCCTATATGGGTTTGGGATCAAAATAAATTTCAAGTTCTTTAAAACTGTCAAAATGACAAAGCATGTTTTGAGATAAGAACTATTGAAAACTAGAGGGAATGCGCCTACTTGAGAATGTCATCTGATGGCATTTGGATGGGTCTGAAGTCTGATCATCACTTATGATGGCTCCATCGCCAGCAAAGAATAACTGATGCAATTTCTATAATCTAATAGATAATCTAGGGCTGTAATAAAGAGCAAAGGACTTAAGACACTTCTCTGGTGAACACCGACTTTTATTGGGAATTCATCGGTGACTCCTGCGGGAAATCTGACTTTTGTCTTCGCTCCCTCGTACGTGTCCATGATCATCTGTACGTAGGTTTCAGGAACTCCTCGTTGTCTTGACGCTTCCCATATCAGATCTCTTGGTTGTCTTTCGAATCCTTTTTCAAAATCAGCAGAATCATATGCAGATCCTTTAAGGAATCACGATGCTTTTCCATTATGATCCTTGATTTATGGTTGATTTGTGGTTGATTTACCCGCGACAAATCTGCACCCGTATTATTTGTCTTAGGCGGCCACTTAATACCCGCTCAACGATCTTCATGGTGTGTGACATCAACTTTATTGAACGGTAATTATCACAGTTTCGTGTATCTCCCTTTCCTTCGTGCAAAGGAAGAAGATAACTTTCCCTCCAGTGATTGGGCATTGGATAACCTCTCATGAGTTTTTTGAGATAAGAATCATGAGCCATCTGAGCCTGATGCTTTGACATCATTAATAGTGAAAATGAACAAAATTGGACCTAAGTGACTTCCCTGAGGAACTCAAGACTGAGCATAGAATGATTCAGATAATGAGCCTATAAATTTGACTCGATATTCGCTACTCTTAGGTAAGAGTTAATCCATTTAATGAAACCAGGTGAGACACCATAAGCCTTGAGTTTATATGCAATGATCAGCTGGTCGAAAGCTTCTCTAAAGTCAGTGTATATATAATCGACACGCAAGAAACATAAATTTTTCTTAGAGTTGACAAAGCCCCAAAAATGTTTTGGGTTTTGGGTTCCAAGCAACGTTCCATTTGCCTTCCATGCTGTCATATGCAGCTTTAAAGTCGATGAAGAGATGGTGTGTCTCGACTCGTTGGTCCTTTCCAGGATTTGGCTTAGTGTGAAGATTTGGTCTACAGTTGATCTGTCGGGCCGGAAGCCACACTGGTACGTGCCGATTAGTGTGTTGCAGAAAGATTTGAGACGTTCACACAGTACGTTGGATAGGATCTTATATGCGAACATACGAATTACTATTTTCGTATAAATAGCCGTCTAGGCTATGGATGGTTGATTTTTATCCATGTTTGTGACACTGGAGTCTGATTTCAAAACAACACAGTGCTAACAGAGTCAGAAGGGAGAACAAGTTGTTATAATTCAAAGGATACGATATTATCAAGCAAAAATAGCTCTTGTTGTGCAGAGTCAACAAGAATCTTAAAATGGGATTCGTCCTCAGAATAGTTCCCATCCTATATGAGGTAAATTAATATCGCCAAGTAAAGATATTTCAAATATATGATCGATACAAATAATTAGGAGCAGATGCTAGGTTTTCTTTTGTTACTAAAATGGAATTAATTAAGCGTTCGTAGTGACTTATAACCTCTGCTTTTACATCTAATCTTGAAGCTTTAAACATGAGCGCTTACCTCTTATTAATTTTAACCTTTATTAGTTATTAAATGCCTGCGTGTTTGGAATATATATATTTTTTTTGTAAAGAAATACGTGAGCGTGTCAATTGGCATTAGGTCATTTTCTAACTCGAAATAAATTCTGTTAATTACTGTTTGGTATTTCTAGATTGGAATTCAGTTTTCAGTTTTCTCACAAATAACTACAAATAAAAGTTATTTCCCGACGTCAACGACGAATGATACATAATAAAATTATTCCACTTAATCGTTTGCCCTATATCATCTGAATCACGCTCTTGTTTTTTACTCTCTATTTCTTGAACAGCAGACGCATATGAGTATGGGTACTATGTATACTTTTAAATAGAACGTTAAAAAAAAAAATATTCACAGAGGAGATTAATGGAGTTATCGCACATTGTTGGGTGGTTGGTGCGGCGTTTAATCGTTCCTCGCTTTGACATTTTGATGGGAGAGCTTGTATCAGTTTTAATCATGTTTCAAGCTGTTGGAAACGTTGATGCACTTTCCTTTAAGTGCTCCCTTTTGATGTTGGCTCGCTCTATCTGCGTTCTAATGATTGTTTTTTTTATATCAAAAGCAATTTGGAACGAAATTATGAAGGATTTCCGATTATATTTGTCAAACGTTGCGTCACTGTTGATGTAGCACTCAAATCTAAGAGTTATACGTTAGATTAGACTTTATAAAGGCACGGGGATAAGTTTGTATACATATGATAGGTTTTTGCATTGCGTAACCAAAAATGGTATCGTTTTTTATTTTATCGTCATTTATGTTCAGTTTGGTTTGCCATTTCATCATGAACAGGTTGACAAATGAACAACGCTTGCAAATCGTGCAAATTTATTTCGAAAACAATGGTTCAGTTCGCGAAGTTTACCGCAAGCTTATTTCGGGTTGAATGGCTACGTCAACAAACAAAATTGCCGCATTTGGAGTGAAGAGAATCCACATGCGACCCTTGAAACGCCATTACATCCACAAAAACTGACTGTTTGGTGTGCTCTATGGGCTGGTGGAGTCATTGGGCCATACTTCTTCCATAATGATGATGGAGAGTCAGTTACCGTTAATGGAAACCGGTATAGAGCCATGATAACCGAATATTTTGTTCCTGAGTTGGATGGCATGAATGTGGATTAGACGTGGTTCCAACAAGACGGCGCTACATGCCACACAGCGCACGTCACAATCGATTTATTGAAGGAAACATTCGATGAGCGCATAATTTCGCGGAATGGACCTGTCAATTGGCCACCAAGATCGTGTGATTTGACACAATTGGTTTATTTTCTTTGTGGATATGTGAAGTCGCTCGCCTACGCCAACAAACCAGAAACGTTAGTGGACTTGGAAGCCAACATTCGTGGCGTTATTGCCGACATATTTAATTTAATTTATATTTAAACATTAATGGCATAAAATTATCCTTCCAATAAAGCCAAATAGATGGACATTAAAACGATTTTCCTGTGTTTTATTTCAATTCGAAGTTATATATCACTAAATAAAACACCCTGTATAAGTGCTTGTTTCCAGCTATTCGGTAGCACAGGTTTCGAAAGGAATTAAGCCGTAATAATATCGTTAGGCTGTTTTCTCTTAAATATATCTGAACCTTATCGGTTTTCTTCACAAGTATAATTGCTTGCATGTTTTGTTCATGTCATTTGTCAGAACCTAATCGGTTCTCTGCACAACTGGAACACGATTTTCCTGTCATCAAAATCTCCTGCCCAATCCAAATCAACATTACCCATAAAATTATATTTATTGTGTTTTCGGACTCATTTCCTTGCTACACAATCGAATAAAACGTTAATTTTATGAACATGAAGTTTTTTGTCCAAACTTGTAGCAAGAATGCACGAATAGCTTGATAACGAGCAGCAAATGATAAAATTTCATCAAAATCACGAACATAAAAAGAATGTTTGCAATTTCCTGCAAATATCGCCTTTTATATTAGAAAACTGACACGTCGTTGTTGTACTTGCGTCTAAACATCTACTTGTTGCTGATTATGATTTCATGCACTGTTTCCCATTTCCAGAACTGCGTTTGCTTTGTTGCACTGGAAATGATCGCAGTTATGCATTTATGAAAGCGAGACAACTGTTGGTTGCAATTAATAATCCTATCCATTGGTCAGACTTGCGGAAGCATGCATTTATGAAAGCACCCTACTGTTGCTGATAAAATGGTGAAATTTGGTGATGGTGAAAATTGCGTCAGAAAAAGTTTCTCAATGGAAAAATCATCAAAAGTGCAAGAAAGCATAATTTTTTTTTGCACTTTTTCTGGTTTAAAATTATTTTTGTTCCATCCCGATTGTGTCAGAACTAAAAATTAATGTTTGGTTATTTTTATGTTAAAAAATGTTGGTAAACCAAAATGGCGGAGAGATGAAGATTTTTATCTCGAAACTTGACTAATTTTGTCAGCGAAAGGTAAAAATTTGAATGAATATTTGTTAATAATCAAAATTGTTTCATGTAAGGATTAGTTAAAGTAAACAAATAAACTTTTTGACGACGTCTGTCAAAATTTATATTTCGTGAATTTTCAAATATCAAAAATTGTTACTGAAAAAAAATTCAGAGTGTTTTATGGCTAATTCTAAGACATTTTTGTCATAACAATTTTTTTTGAAAAGTGTATAGATTTCGAGGATAAAATTTGATAAGTTTGGAAAAAAATAGTTCATTCTGGTCGCCATTTTGGTTTGAGCATAAAAATATTTTATATTTTATATTTTTCAGCACAACGTCACAAAGCAAGTCTGTGAGCGTGCTCTACGCAAGACTACGAAGGCAACACAAAGTTGGTTCACTTACCCATTCGAAAGTGTTGCCTGCCTCTGCTGTTACTTTAATGTTTTAATTTACTTCGTAAAATTTATTAATGAAGTATTTGTTTATTTGTTCTCCGATCCCATCGTCTTGCCTTAGATTCATCGTAAAGGCTTGGCCTGAGCGATTACCTTTGACATAAAAGTTTTTCATGCTCACCGGGGTTGCAATGTTTTAAGGGGTTAGTGTATTGTAAACCGAGCGTTGCGTTTTCACACCACTCTAAACCATCGAATTTAAGTTTCAATCAAATGGCTAAGCTACCTTTAGTTTCAAAGGCGTTTCATCCAGATGTGAAGAAGTAAGGACATCAGTAGATTATCTATCTCAAACCGCATCTTTTTTTTCTCTAGTTTCTCGCCTTAGGAAGCATGACAGTCCACAGTAATACCCGATACAATCAGTATCGCTTATTCGGCTTAATTCATTTTATTTTTATTTTTTTAATACCATTCACACCACACTCTCAGTATCGCTTTCCTCAAGATCATCTACCGATCTTCATCTGATAGACTATTTCAAATAAATACAAATTTAATTAATTTTAAGTTAATGAATAAATGGACTTTTTAAAATCTGCTCGCGACAAGCAAAAATCAATTTCGTTGCAAAATTCATTAAATGTGCTATGCGCCTCGTAATTGGCTCATTACTACCATAATTGGTTCTATGCCTATCTGTATTAAATAAGCTTCCAACCCCCAGTGACCTTTGGGAAGCATACATATATTATTTTAAAAGAAACATCAATGCTGCACCGCGTCTGAATCTTAGGGTTTGCAGACCAACTAAATTTCCATAATTAGGAAGCTCAGCAAACATATTTAATTTACGAACCGCGTACCTCGTGAAGTTTTTTTGGACTCTTTCGAATCTAAGTTCGTGAACTGCATATGGCGAATCCCAAATTACGGAACAATATTCTAAATAAGATCTGCTGACTAACGAGCAATAAATAATTTTAAGGCTATTTATGTCTCCAAAGTCTTTACTATTAAGGAAGGTTTAAGGAAGCCTCACAATGAGTTAGACTTTGCAATGATATAATCATAATGCAAAAAGAAACTTAACTTATTGTCAAATATGACACCAAGATTAAAACGTTGAAGCCTAAGATCATTTATAAAATAATTATGCAAAATTGAAGTACTAATACGATATGCTGAAAAAACTTTACATTTAGAAATATTAATTTCCAAAGCATTACGATTGCACCACTCCGATAATCTATTAATATTTGATTGAAAACGAATGCAATCTTATCCCAGAAAACACTTTCAAATCATCCGCGACAGTCAAAAAAAAATTACAAAATTGAAAGATTTCATGAACATCATTTATAAATAATATAAATAGCAACGGCCCCAAATGACTGCCCTGTGGAATACCCGAAATAACTTCTATAACGCGAGAAGTCCAACCATCGACTCTTACCATTTGCCCTTCTATTAGTGAGCTTTATAATTTCAAACCGCTTTTATAAATACATAGGTGTTATGAAAGAATATTTCTATTCATTTAAGAAGTTCCCAGTTACAAGAGACTGGCTGAAAAAAAGTTTAACTGATGCTTAATGCATCATAACTCATCTGTGCTTCTGACAAAGACATCTAAAACGCGCTGTCTTCATTTCTTGTATTTTATTTTATTTTATCTTTTAGTTTTTGCTTTATCGTTTGAAATAACGTTACCTGCCATACAATTTTTTGGGTGAAAATCAATTTTCACTAATTTTCTCGAATATGGTTCAAAGGATTTCGGTATTCTTTAGTACTAAGGATACTTGGGATGGGGACAAAAATACTGCATACTCAGTTTTTGGAAATTTACTAAATTTTTTATACTATTAATTCTAACAAACTTGCATTCTTAGATTTTTGAAGTAATTTATTTTTTTTCATGTAACGATTTTCTTAAATTTAAATTAAATTCATTTTCTCAAAAACAGCTCTAACGATTTTGATAATTTTTTATATTTTGAAGAATTATGTTAAAAGTGTCCAATGTGCGAAATTACATCAAATCTTAGGTACCGTTTTTGAGAAAATTTGATTTTTTAAAACCAAAAAAGTGATTTAAATAAATTTGGTATTTGATAAAATGCTATCATATCAAAATGCACTTTATTTTATTTTTTTTGAAGTTAAATAATTTGCCTTTTGCCCTGCTGCACTCAATTTTTGTTCTACTGATTTCACAATTTAATTTAGATTGCATGAAAGTATGTTATTTGCTTCGTCAGATTTGCTTTAATCTTTTGCGGAAAAATATGTAAATGCATCTTTACTGCCAGTTGTTGATGGAGAATTCTTTCGATTAAATACAAAAGTCATGGAGTGAAATTTCCATAAACTATTTCTTAGAACCATTTCCCAATTACAGTGCACTCTCGATTTTTGCAACCAATGAAAACACGACCCTGTTGCATCAAAATAAAAAATCTATTACTGAACGATCAAAAATAAATCATTAATCGTCAACCTCGAATCTCTTTCTGGTTTGTGGTAGTTTGAATCGGGTTGATTGATACTTAGTTACGTACGCGGTAAATAGTGCAATATAGAAACGAATTTGAATGTAGAAACGAACGAGCGAAAGCGAACAATAAAACTCAAAGTTTCCACTAAGGTGGTTGAACAAAAAAAAAAGTTTTTTATTTCTTCATTGCTTTTCAGACATACGGTTTTTACAATTTGGAAAATACGGCAATTGGTCTAAGGTTGGCGGGAAGTTTGAAATTTTATGGGAAACTCTATCTGCTCCAACAATTACGTTAGTTGCAAACTTTTGACATTAGTTTATCTATGTCAAACGACACAGAACAGATGTACCTACACTACACCGGGATGTCTATTACACTTTCGCTGGCAACGTTGCCATAATATTTAATTTAAATTTATTGACCCGATACTAGGTAACCGATCGTCATAAATAATATCAACTCCAATTGAAAGTATTTCTCGCCAAAGTGAAAACAAAAACAACTCATCTCAATTTACATTGTAAATACAACTAAACGAGTATGAAAAAGGGCGAGATGCTCCGGCAACGGCAACGCAACACACTTCGATCACGTAACATTACAAAATTGAAGAATTGAAAACAACTTTCCCATACTCCTGCGGGGCTGTACTGCAGACGGCAGTGTGAGTATTTACTTAGCTAAGAATGATGATGGCAGTATGTCATGGAAGCATACAATTTCTATCACATTTTCTTTTGGCGGTAATCAAGTAACGACAAGTAGGTTCAATCAATGTAATAAACTTATTTACGGTGAGTCAAAACAATATCCGTACAAAATAATCTACTTCGTAGAAAGAGTGCATCGTGCGCATGCCGCTAGCGAATTTGAATAAAATGATTCGCCTAAAATGTCAATAGGTTGACCATTTACATTAATTCGAAAGAAATACCATAGGCTTGCCTAAGGTAATGGAATTCGAAGACGTACAGTGGTGGAAAACTAATTAGAAACAGATATTTTTTTTTTCGAATATTTGATTACTACTTATTTGTTTTAATGAATATGTATAAACGCGAATTAAAAGGTTCTAATAGTGAGATTAAACACATATTAGAAAAAAACGTAGAATAGTGTAGTTTTTCGTGGAAATATAATTCGAAACAAATATCTATTTATAAAAAATTAAGGCAAAACAGTTAAATTCAATTTATAAATAAAGAAACACAAAATAAGAATGCCGACAAAGAAACACTCACCCGAATTAAAGCTTATTTTAAATAAATATAAAGTTTTTACTGCGAACAAAAATTAACAACGACCTTACTACAAAACAAGAAACACTGCACTGCGCCAAATCGACTTCTCATAAACACGTGGTAATTAAAGATTTGGCTCTCTGCTTAAGAGAACTAATATGTAACAACAAAAACAGATCTCTTACTCTCTCACAAAAAGGGGAAATGCTGTGGTCCACATTACCCGAAATTACTCTAACTTAAATATGTACAACTTAAATTTAAAAAAAAATATTTTAATTAAATTTTCGAGTTCAGCTCTTAAAAAATATAAAATAAAATCAATATTTTGTGGTCGCCATACTGGCCACCAACTTTTGACATCGCTGAAGAGGGATATTTTTCCATGCTTGTTTAATGTTATTAAACAATTCGTTGGAATTTTTTGCTGCTTTCTGTCCTTAACTTCTTTCCACATCAGCCCATAAGTTCTCAATGGGATTGAGGTCTGGACTTTGGGCTGGCCAGCTCAAAACGTCTACTTTTTCCTCCTCAAACCAACTCTTCACTAGCCTGTGTGTGTGTTTAGGATCATTATCTTGTTGAAAAATGTAAGAAGGTAAGAAGGTACAATGGGGCCAACACCGCGCCAGGAAAAGGCTCCACAAACCATTACATTGCCACCACCATGCTTAATGGTTTTGACTGTGTACTTTGGGTTGAGCTCTTCATTCTTTGGCCGCCTTACATATTTTTTTCCATCAGATCCAAGCATATTAAACTTGGACTCATCGCTCCAGAGCCTTTTTTCTAATAAGACAGGGGCTTAAGCACATGCTCCTTGGCAAATTCCATCTGACGTTTTAACTTTTTTTTTTGAAACGTGTGGTTTTTAGCCATCGGTTCCTGATGGTCCGGGATGTAATTTTTTGATTTAATTGCCCCGATACATTTGACAGAATGTCATTACTTGTAAGGAAAGGATCTGGTTAACTCAAACGGCCCGATTTTTTTTGGGGAGTTTTCTATACTACCAGTTTCATTGTAAACCTTTATTGCACCGTAGACCATTTTTTTGGAGCATTGCAGTTCCTTGGCGATAGAATCCATAGATGCACCTGCCGTGCAGTATTTTCTGATGATCTGCATTCTCAATTCTGGTGTGGAACTCTTGTTTTTCCCATTTCAGTAAACTAAATAATAATAGTGCTTTGCTATATTTAAGGGAATTTTTAAAATGTAGGAATTTTACCGTAATATGGACAAAGTATTCAAAATTGTAAGTACACAAAATTTCTTATCCCGATCTAAACACTCCAGTACACTTGTCAAAAAAAGACCTTTCTGATAACATATAACTGATCTACTTATGTATAAAAGAAAAGCGCAAAGCTCCAGAAAATTAACAGTACATATTTTTGCTTATAATTGTGTGTAACTTTGGAAAAGAAAGCCCTAAATGACAAATATATGTTTTTTTTTCTATGTTTCTAATTAGATTTCCAACTGTAAGTTCAACAGATTTGAAAAGTACGTGTTATTTGTTCGCTGATTTCTTTGAGTCAGTGTACACTAAGTCGCATGTGCAGTTAACGGGAAATCATTACATTATGATTCCTGACGTTTTGGACATCGGTGTGTTGCAATTCACGGATGACGATTTAAAAAACTCGTTGGAAAAACTAAATTTAAATAGCAACCCTGGCCCAGAGGGGGCCACTTAAAATTATTTTTAACCAGTCTCTTGTAACTGGGAACTTCTTAAATGAATGGAAATATTCGTTCACAACACATATGTATTTACAAAAGCGGTTTAGGGCATAAAATAGAAAGCTGTCGGCCTATATTAAAGCTTTCTGAAATACCTAAATTGTTTTGATTTGTTCTACGCCTATTTGAGGCAAATAAAAAACGGAGAGCGAGAATCCTCTCAGTTGACTATCTGAGTAATTACTCATCTGTGGTCAGAAGCATTCCATACAGACCAGAGGAAGAAAATATCGTTATTACTATGTGGTAAATCCGACAGACTACTATCTATTTCAATGTTGGAACCCGCCATACACAAAATTTCAATAGAAACATTTATACAGCTTTTTTCAACAGGGACGATACAAAAGTAGAGCGACAGGGACAGCAAACGACGCCATATTTCTTGCCGCTCTTTTGACATTTCTCTTCAGTTTTCCATTTCATGATGGAAAGATATACGAGCCAACAACGAGTCGAAATTATTAAACTTTACTACCGAAATTCGGAGTCAGTGGCCTCAGCGCTACGTCCAATTTATGGTCGTCATAATCGTCTTAGCAGATCAACAATTGAGCGTCTAGTGGAAAAATTTGAATCCACAGGCACAGTACAAAATGTTCCCGTGCCAGTGAGACAAAGAAGTGAGACAAAGAAGTGCTGCCGCTGAGGCTTCAGTTGAAGAAAGCCCAAATGTGTCTCTCACACGTCGTTCTCAAGCGTTGGGCATCTCTGTGACGTCATTGTGGCGAATTTTGCGAAAAGATCTTGGCCTACATCCTTACAAGATTAAATTGACGCAAGAACTGAAGCCGCTTGACCACCAGAAGCATCGTATGTTCGTGAATTGGGCTGAGCAACCACTTGAAAATGATTCGGATTTTCATCAAAAAATCATCTTCAGCGACGAGGCTCATTTCTGACTGAATGGCTTCGTCAATAATCAAAATATGCGGTATTGGTCAGGCAGCAATCCACACGTACTCCATGAGTCATCATTGCATCCCGAAAAAATTACGGTTTGGTGCGGTTTATGGGCCGGCGGCGTCATTGGGCCGTACTTCTTCCGTGATGATCAAGACCGGCACGTTACTGTGAATGGGAATCGCTACCGTTCAATGATAACCGAATATTTTTGGCCCCAATTGGATGATATGGACTTGGAGGACATGTGGTTCCAACATGACGGCGCCACAAGCCACACAGCGAATGTCACAATCAATTTATTTGAAACCAAATTTGGAGAACGTGTTATCTCACGAAATGGTCCAGTCGCTTGGCCGCCTCGGTCGTGAGATTTGACGCAACCGTTTTTGTTTTATTTAAAAAAAACTAAAAATATAAGATGCATCTTCTTGGTATTTGAATATTTTTTGCTACTATTTAGATACTATCATGCGAAAAGTAAAGATCATGTTCGGAAGTATGCACATATTTGATATTTTCTTTTCTTTTGCGTGTTCACACATTCACAGTCACTGTGAATAGAGCCCTTTTTAATGAAAGGGTGGGGTTTACGAACAATTTCAAAGGTCAAATTCAGAAACTAGAAGTAGTGAGGTAGGTGAGTCGTAAGGACGTGATCTTGAAGTTGTTAGGTATGAGAAGGGTGAGTTTTTTTTTTCAAAATTTTAGTTGCGCAATTGCCCTGTATTTAAATGTTGATGCACTACGACTACAGAGCGGTGAATTGTTCACTACAGCTGTAGTGCGTAGTTGTTTTTGCAGATTTTTTGATTGTGACATAATTTTTTGGCAGCCGTAGTGGATTTTGTGTTTGCAAATATTTATGTAGATAGCCAGCTGAGCCGATTGCGCACCTCACTTCTTTGGCTGAAAATATATTTTATTGTTTGTGTGTATATGAACGTGTACGTCATGGGTCTTGTTGTTTGTGCAGTGATGGCCTTCTCCTGCGCATCGTCTCTGGTGTGAGCTGCACGGGTATTCTTCCGGTCTTGATTTTGTGTTTATGATCGCTTTCTTTGATGTGTGTTTGCATCTTTACGTGATTTGCATTTATGACGTGATTTAATTTTTATACTTCTCGATATATCAGTTGAGTTAGAAAGGATTTGCTTTTTATAAATTTGTTTGATAGCAACTTAAATTTGCGATAAAGACTAATGTTGTATTTTTAGCTTTACCTTCAGTACATACAGTATTGTGCAAAACCTAAGCAACTTTTCCTACTCTCATGTAAAAAGTTGTCTCCCACTTTTAAAAATACTTCCCGGTAAACTGTAAATATATTTATTTACATATTTGCATGTGTCTTCAAAATCACCCAAACAAAGTTTTTAATTTTTATTTATTAACAGTAAATAAAAAAAATAAATCAAAATCAGTTCAAAAAAACAGCTGTGCAAAACCTAAGCAACTTCGAGTTTGCTAAAACAGTTCTTGTTATTACCACCAATTTAACGCCATTTTTAAAGTGGGTTTTTCCATGACGCAATGTGTAAAGTTAATTTTGCTCAATTGTGGGTAGAGATTGCGATCGGGTAGTCATCTAGCACAGTGATTTTCAATATGGAGCGCGCTAAATATGATAAAACCTTCAAATTAAAAATAATTAACCTATATAAACAAAGTGTATCACAGTCAAAAATTGCAAAAATATTCGGAATTAATAAATCTATAGTTTCACGTTTGATTAAAAAATATAAAGCTACCGGTAGCTTAGAAAATAGTAATGTAGGAGGAAGGCCGCGTAAAACAACTGTTCGGAAGGATAGGAAAATAACGAGATTAATCAAATCAAATCCCTTTATTGTCGACTTTGAATTTGAACGTTGACTCCAGTGCGGTTCGTAGACGGGCTCTTGAAGCTGATCTTAAAAGTTATTCAGTGTTGAAGAAGCCTATGCTTACGAAGAAGCATGTACAGAAAAGGTTTATTGATAAAATTGTTTTTTCAATTGAAATAATCTTTTCTTTAAAACACTTTATAGGTTGAATTTTGCTAAAAAATATATTAATTGGTCAGTCGGCAAGTGGAAAAGTGTGTTATTCAGTGATGAATGTAAATTTAACCCGTGGAACACTGATGGCATACAATACGTTAGGCGTACGCCCAAGCGAAGACTTAATCCACGCTTCTGTAAAAGTACACTGAAGCATGGGGCTGGAAGTGTTATGATATGGACATGCTTTTCTGGTTATGGTGTTGGTCCTTTTCATGAAATAGGGGGCATAATGGATCGTTTTGTTTACAAGGATATTTTGGAAAATGTGATGCTGCCGTATGCCGAATGGAATATTTCACTTTCTTGGGTATTCCAACATGAAAACGACCCGAAGCATACTTCAAAAATGGTCAAGGAATGGCTAACAGACCATCGGATTGAAGTTCTTGATTGGCCTGCACAGTCGCCGGATTTGAATCCGATTGAAAATTTATTCGGGATTCTTAAACGTCGCGTTGGAACAATACGGTGCAAAAACCAAATGGAGTTGGTAAATTTATTGAAAATACAGTGGGAAAACATACCAGCAGCTATTATTTCTAATTTAATTGAGTCGATGCCTCGTAGATGTGCTGAAGTCATAAAAAATAACGGATATTATACAAAATATTAAAAGAGTTGCTTAAGTTTTGCACAATACTGTACATCACAAATTCAATAATTTTTTATCCTACTAGGAAAAATTGGCATTAATTTTACAACTCTTTTGATAATTTTTTCCATAAGAAGAAAGTATAAATGTTTTGCTAACAAAAACAACGATTTTTTTTTTTTCAAAAATAGAAGAAGAAAAAATGCATCAGAAAGTGCAGTTTGTTAGACATTGCAGCTAACCATTGTTAGTACTGCCATTAAAATACATGAAAGTATCTGTGTTTCAAGTGCAACATCATAAGTGGCCAATGAAGAAAAACATTCAGGCCTATCACAAGTTCCTTTCGGAGAAATCTCCGAATGAAAAATTCCGCTACGAATCCCCAAAAAAAGCAATCAAGGAATTCCAAAACAAGATCAGGGAGATTGAAAAAATTAGTATCCATTTTCGAAGTCAACTGATTTATGTCAAAATTATTACTCAAACAACAGAAAGAAAAATCCCTGAACTTAAAAAAAAAATCCCTTAATTGTCCCTTGTTCCACAAGAATATTTTTATATATTTTTATTTCTTCTTTTAGATTTACAGCGTTATTCATAAAACATAATCAACGACGAATTAACTCTGATTTGCCTTTAAGTGTCATTAGTGCACTATTTCTTATTCATTCGATTTTTTTCACTAATCAAGGTTGATCAATCCTTCATTAACTTAAATGTGGAATTTGGCATTCAAAGCATAATCAAAGTGTGATTAAATATTTTTCGTCGGCAAAATGTCAATTTTTTTTTTTCGTTTTTTACAAACAAATTTAAATATAAAATAACCAAAGAAGTTATTATTCAATATTTCTATTGAGAAATGAGTGATTTATTCCATCTTTCTTATTTAAATACTAACCATGTCCGAATACAATACCTAATAAAACAAAGCGTCATTCCATTGCTATACTTTTCTATATATGTATGTGTATGTGCGTTTTTCGGGGGTATGGTTTAATATTTTTGTTTTGAAATTAAATTTCATATACGAAATACACAGTTTGAGATTTTTTTAAGTATAATTTTCAATCAGTGTTTTCAAAAGCGTTCATCAAATCAAAATCAGTTTTTAGACGATTAAAATTATTCTATGAATAAAACAATGATCAACTTTTTAATTGATAATTAGTTAATCATGAATCAAAAGGCAATTGAGAAAATCTAATGAATACGGCTGTTATAACATTAATTTAATTTAAAATATACAAAAATGTAATGAAACTGTCGAATATAATAAATTCAAACAAGGCGACTAAGGGACTCATCTAATATTTGGATGAAACTCTGCTAGTTATGCTTGCAGTTATTTAAATTTTTTTTTCATTTAATTGGTGTCATTCGCAGAATTAGAACAAATTTCTGCCGCCTTCAAATATGTACGTACTTCAAGAACTTGAAGCGAAGCTGGTGCCAGGCCTGTTAGCATCGTTTATGATCCCAATCTGTCGATTGAGTGCAGCGTTAAGACATATAGCTGAAGGCGGCTACCACCATGGAGCCAAGAACGATTTCGAAACAAGTATGGCCCAATCAACGTTCTTTATGAATTTGAAGATTTTAAAACATGTATTACTATATATATAAATGAATGAATAAATGAAATTATTGTTAGTGTTAGTCTACGACAGAAAAAACCAAATAATTCCGGGCTGTTTTTTCCGGGCTGGTGATACCAAATTCTACGAATTTCGAATTTGCAAACTTAGTAATAATAATTTCAAGTAAAAATATGCTTTTTCTATCTACATATTTACAAATATTTACGTTATAAGATCTCTGTTTTGAACAAAAGGTGCTGATAAAATTATTTCTTTTTATATCTTCGTTGGTAAAAGTAACCCAAAGGCGCCATTACTACTTCAAATGACGAAAAGAACAAAAGTATTCTAACAATACATACACTCTCCGAGACATTAGGTATAAAGGTATCTCGAAAAATAAAGGGCCTTAGGGGCTAGTCATAGCTATCATTGAAATGCATCATTGAAAATTTTGTTTTGTGATTTAAAGACGACTAAGCAAACAATATTGTCTTTTAATGGTATCAAAATAAAGCTAATCACTTACAGAATTTCTCTACAAACAAAATTAATTAATTCTGATTTAAACTTTTCTTTAAATCTATTTTTATTATTTCACTGATAGAAATCGATTTCAAAGGACAGCTGATAGTCCTTTCTACAATTCGATTCCACTAATGTATTCGATTAATACCAGTGGCCTTTCACTGACAGACATTTTTCAATGATTGCTATAACCGACTTGTCAAAAATATTAAACAACTATTCCACTGATTTGTTCCAATCATGCATTTCAATGATAGCTATAACTAGCCCCTTAGTTGAATTTTGGATTGGTGTTACTACAACATCATAGATGATCAGATAAAATGTAACAGGTGACAGATGACAGTTGCAGGTAACAAGTTATAGATGATGATTGACGGATGAAAGATGACATACATATATAAAGGGTGTTAGAGGTTGGTTTTTCGAATAAAGATAAAACTGACATTTGTGGTCAAGTCTGGCAACTCTTACGTAATTAATGTCAGTTTGGTTTGCCATTTCATCATGAACAGGTTGACAAATGAATAACGCTTGCAAATCGTGCAAATTTATTTCGAAAATAATGGTTCAGTTCGCGAAGTTTACCGCAAGCTCATTTTGGGTTGAATGGCTACGTCAACAAGCAAAATTGCCGCATTTGGAGTGAAGAGAATCCACATGAGACCCTTGAAACGCCATTAAATCCACAAAAAATTAATGTTTGGGGTGCTCTATGGGCTGGTGGAGTCATTGGGCCATACTTCTTCCGAAATGATGCTGGAGAGTCAGTTACCGTTAATGGAGACCGGAATAGAGCCATGATAACCGACTATTTTGTTCCCGAATTGGATGGCATGAATGTGGATGAGATGTGGTTCCAACAAGACGGCGCTACATGCCACACAGCGCACGTCAATCGATTTATTGAAGCAAACATTGGATGAGCGCATAATTTCGCGGAATGGACCTGTCAATTGGCCACCAAGATCGTGTGATTTGACACTATTGGATTATTTTCTTTGGGGATATGTGAAGTCGCTCGCCTACGCCAACAAACCAGAAACGTTAGGGGACTTGGAAGCCACCATTCCTGGCGTAATTGCCGACATACAGCCCCAAATGCTTGAAAAAGTGGTTGGAAATTGGATCTCTAGACTTGTCTTTATTGGAACCAGCCGCGGCGGCCACATGCCCGAAGTCATATTTAAACATTTATGGCATAAAATTATCCTTCCAATAAAGCCAAATTGATGGACATTAAAACGATTTCCTTGTATTTTATATCAATTCGAAGTTCTATACCTCTAAAAAAAACACCCTTTAGTAGGTTAGCGTAAAGCTTAAATGTGCGATCAGACGGTCGTCCGGATGACATCTTGATGTCACTATGACGTAGAATTTTATCCCTTTACCGCATGAATTGTAATATGTAATAAATAAAACATTAATTAAGTATAAGAGTCAATCAAGTAAGCCCAAAGTGGTTGCTGAATAATTACATCTCTAAAGAAACTTTTTTAAAGAACCTGTAACTCAGACCCACTTCTCCCATACGATTTCGCATATAACAAAAATAGATCCCAAAATGTCGGAATAACCCAAACCGGAGCTATTAAAAGATATCTTTAACAGGTAGGTACAATCTGCTGAATTTTAGCAATAGCATATGTTCTTCATCTTCCACTCAATTCACAGTGATGCATTTTGTATGTTACATCACCATCTAACAAAGCTATTGGGTCGGCCCTAATCCCTAATGTCGCAAATAAACTCCTAAGCAATGCTCTTATCAGTCGTCTTAGGCCTGAAAGATCGACTGAAGACTGAAGACTCAAGTCAAGACTCATTATGATCCACCTTTGTCGCGTGACACCAGAAAACCCGCGAAGTAGTGTACAATTCGGAAGCCGGTAACTTAAACTTTCCCCAGATTTCAGCAGCAGATAGTGCGCAGCGCACCTTTCAAAACAAAAGGTACCTAGTGCTGCTGATATTTTTTACAATATCAACATCATCGGCCGATCCCAGCTGAACATAAATGAGGACTATAGGCATAACACGTTTCTTCGTTTGTCCGCGCAAGCCGCCCTTGCAGACCAATTAAAAACACCATCACAGAACATTCGACTACGAAAAACGTTAAGAACTGGCGGCTGCCAAAAAAATCCAAGTACGCACAACCATCCATAAATATTTTTAAATTCATTCAAATGTCCTCGATTTAAAGTGGAACAACAATACCAATAAATAAAGCGAAATATTTATTAAACAAATAGGGACACACGCACACACGCACGCACTTTACCATGTGCTAAAATAGAAATAAAAAAAGAGAGAGAGAAAAAAATAAAAAACAGCTGACATCGTCACGTCATTCATCATTTCCCACTTTTACATTACAACACGATGGCATTTCACACGCACAGTGGAAAATTTCCAATTTCGAATTTCCACCCCAAAAATAATTCAAACGAAAAAAAAGAAAAAGAGCTAAAAATAGTCGCAAGTTGTTTGCCACAATACAAATCATTGCCAAAATGATAACAACTAAAAAAATGCAGACAAAAACAAAAGAATAAAACATTTATTTTGTTTACTCACCAATTATAGTTTATTGAATTATTTTTTTTTTTTTTATGTAAAATCGAACAAATCCAAAATTAAAAAACAAAAAAAAAAAAAACAAACGATGGGTTGTGCGAAAGAGATGACGAAGCTACAGTTACGAATTAACTGGTTCACATTTTAGTATAAAATTAACAAGTTGCATTTACTCATTCGCGACATGAAAAACTAAATAAAATTAAATTTTCTTCAAAATACATTCCACAGTCCACATTCACTAGGTGCAGTTGCAATTTCCTTTTTATTTTTCTCACTTAAGTCCACACGAGACAGGGGAAGGGAGAATATTTGCCAGTAAATAAGATATCGAATCGAATGAATTAAAAAACTTCACAAACAGTTTTTATCGGATCGGATAGTTGGTTGTAATTTTTGCCTTTTATATCGCGCCGCACGAACACGAGGGAAAAATCAATTGGTTTCTAGTTTCTAGCTTAAGGACAACGAACGACGAAGACGGTATGGTTTGGTTGGTAGGTAGACCGCACGCACCCAATATAAACAACACACGCAGACGACTAACGAGCGAGGGAGCAAAAAAAAAAAAGGATATCAACCGTACCGTTACTATTGTAAGTAGCAATGGGTGGGTGGGTTAGATAATGGGTGGCCTGGCTGGTTGGTTATGGTTTTCCCTGCACCACGAGAGGAGAAAGTATGCAGATGCTGGGAGGGGAAAAAGTCACTGGTAATTCACTTGTTTTTTTTTTTTTTGATTTTATTTTATATATTTTTGAAATAACTTCACTTGTCCAGGGATGAGTGAGATATTGTAATAAGAAGCAAATTTTTCACAAAGAAAATAATTAAACTTAAAAAAATTAAGCTTTTCTGAACGGGATTCTTTTCTATTTTAAAGTGTGACAGTGCACAAGATAAAAAAAAAATTATTCGCTGGTAGACAGACTGCTTGCCGTGGCCGATGAATGAACAAAAGTGACAATTGGCAGCGCAACGCTGAAGAATTCTTCCGATAAGAAAGGTGAACAAAAGAAAAGAAGAAAATTGTACGAAAGAGGAATGTGTGTATTGAAAACATATGTTCAAAATGTGCGAGGCGCTGACGTAAGGGAAATGACTGGCGCTGCAGACGGCAAGAGGAAAAGTGTTGCCATCAGAATGGATGGATCTAGTGGTTTTAAAGAAACGGGCGTAGAATTGAAATTCTGGAGTTTCTTAATAAGTAAAAGAAATCCCTCAAGTTAATTCCGAACTTGCCAAACGAAAGTAAGCGCAAGAAATAAACTGCTTAAAAGGAATTTCGCTGAAGGCGCATTCGTTTGAAGCCCAACGAAAATAATTCCTTGGTTTTTTTTTTCATAGATGTGTAGTTTCGACTTTTGAGTCAGGACCGGTTCTTTTAGTATGATTTTTATGATTTTTGATACCGGCCGGAGTTTAAAAATCAATAAAATGTCCTTCGAAATAAGCTCTAGAGAGAAAAATAATTATAAATGCAAAATTAGGTAAATATAAGCTGTTCATTTTTGCATGGCAGAAGCGCTGACAACTTTTGCGCCACTTTATCGATCAAATGTCTTGCGGGAACTAGATATATTCCTTTTAAATCAAGCATATTAGATTCTATCAAACATAATGTCTGAAGGTCTAAAAACTTTTTGCAAAACATTAATCGGGTCATACTAGTTTAGTTTGCAGATCGACCAAATCTTCATACTGCGGCTAATCCCGAAAAAGATCAACGAATTTGTAGTCGAGATTGATGTGGTAGCAATCATAGTAAGACCTCCAAAATGATCTCTGCAAACTGATCCAGCTGTGTCGTGTGACTCTAGACTTCCAAATATGCCCCGAATTTAAGCAGAGAAATGCACCACTGCATGGTTTTTCATATCGTACTCTTGATCAGATGGGAAATATTTCAAACAGATCGGTCCAGCTACTTGAGTATGGAGACGAGATTGATATTATGTACCATGTATATGGTTGCTCCCAGTGAGCCTTGATAGAGGTTCTCACAAGCACAAAACGTAACTGTTGGAAGCTGAAACTTCGAGGGTCAAGGTCTATGAAATGGTAGATTTGGCTAAAAAAATGCTTTAAAAACTCCTCAGTGGATGGACTTTTTTTTAGAAAATTTATTCGAAGAATATTTGGTCCTATGTGCCAAAAAGAGGAAAAAATGCATCTTTGAACTCTATACGTTTAACCAAGTGCAAGTTTGGATGAAGTCCAAAAATCAAAAGTACGAAAGCAAATCTGGAAAATAAGAAGCAGTGTATTCGACATGGAAGGAGATGAAAAGATAGCGAGTCTCAGGCAGTGACTCTTCACGTCTGAAGAGTGCTACGGGAGACCGTAGCGATTCGGTTTCTGACTAAGCGACCTTTAATTTCACAGGCGTTTTACCCAAATGTATTGGTGCAGGATCATCAGTGGATTGTCTACCACAAAACGCATCTAATAATTTAAGTTCGAATGAATTAAGGCACAAATCTTTCCTTCGAAGAACTGTCAAAAAAAATCGGAATAAAGTCGGAATAGCCCAGCGTTTGACTGTTTTTTAAGTCCATACTTACCTTAAAAAAAATATCTACCATAAACTCACCTCATTACATTTTATTTTCATTTGCTTAATTTCCTGAACTTCGAAATCATAATTTGACTTGGCATCACTCGCCGTTCAACTCATTTGGATTTGCTTTGCTCTAGCAAAGAACTTCAAGTTGTCAAAATACTTTGTTTACAAATTGTGATTTTACGCATTTTAATGAATTTTAATTAATCTTTTATTATTTATTGCATTTAGTACTTATTTTTCCCAAATAAAAAATGTCACTGGTTGCCGACTACAGTTCTAGTTCAGCTGATAGTGATGATAGCGCCGATGATATCCCTCTGCATGCTACGTAAGTTAGATTTTTCACACCTTGCGCGCCCACATGACTTAATTTTTCATTCCCACAGAGAACCCATAGAAAAGCCCAAACTTCCAAGTGCCAATTTATTACTAGGTGATTCTACTGCTGGAAAAGCAGGAGAGGTTTTCAGCAATCCATACAAACAAGCCGAACAGGCGAAAATCGCCCTTCTCGAGCGTCACGTTAAAATGGTCAACTCTGACCAACATCTCAAAGAAAAGAATGGAAAGAAAATTTGCTGGAATTATCGCAAAGGCCGTTGTAGATTCGGTAGCAATTGTTCCTTTGCCCATGACTCTGATCTTGTATTGAATGACAATCAAAAGGACGCGCCAGCAAATGCAGTGAAACATGTAAGAACAACTCGGAAATATTCATGTATTCATTTAAAAAATAAAACAATTTACAGGACAACATTCCACTGGCAGCAACAATTTCAAAAGTCCAACAAGGTCTACAATTAAGCAAAAATACAGGCGTCGAAGGAACAAATGCCCCAAACATTGAGCCACTGACAACGTCAACATCGAAGAAACGCAATCGTCCAGGTCTCTCTGAAAGTATAGTGCCAAGTAAACGTGTCCTAAAATCATACACATATCAGAAGCAGCACACCAACAACCGTAGCCAAAGCAAACTTACCTAATACATTGCGCCAGTGTCGGTCACATTAACGGTGCACTCGGCTCCGGTGGAACTGAAGCAACTCTTCATGACTCTGACACCACGTTGATTTCTATTCATTCCTTCCACGGTTGCAACGCAACCGCTGATAGTTCGATTGGTTGACACTTCATTTATTATAGCTTCATAGAAGGGATCATCTAGAATAAGACGAATCGTAGGCACACCATCCCAGCACTTGCCAAGCGATGGTTTCGACGTTGGAACCGTCTGTTGTTCCTCTGGTTGCTGCTGGTGATTGGCCATATCGGTTCTATCTTCTGCGTCCACTGTAAATTTATAAATTATCATTAAATTTTTTTTATACGAATTTTAATGTATTTGCAATAAAAAAAATTTAAATATAAAAGAGATATCGAGACATTTACTTGCGGAGAGCGGGTCCTCTTCGGATAAGCTGCGCACCATTACGTTCACACAGATCACCAGAAGGTGGTGTTCCTTAGCAATTTGTTTCAGGAGGTTGGCGCATTTTGTGAGCAGCGATTTACCTGTGGAAGGAAAGAAATAATTGATGCAGTTGAAATGATGGAAAAATTAATATTAAATTGTTCAATAATTAGATGATGGTTCTTGGTACCGGAAATGCGTTCCGCCTGTATGATCAAGTGTATCTTTCATTGCTCTTAAAGTTTAAGGATTGGAGCTGGAAATGGGGTTCTCCTTTTTTCGAAAGTAAACGATATTTTCACAGCACTGAACTGAACATGTTTTGGACAGCTTTCGCAGGCACATAGGCACATATGACAAGAGGGTTCAGAAGGATGGGGCCACAGGAAAAAACACCAAAAATTTAAAAGGAAAATACGCCAGAAATTTAGGGGAAATTAAGCCAACATTTTAGGAAAAAGAGGCAAAAAGTAAAATGGAAATTACGCCAGAAAAAGCTTTTAATATAGAAATTGAGCCCAAAATCGGGTGTAGAATAAATTACCTGAACAGGCGTTTTTTCCTAGAAAACGATGACAAGACTTTGTATGTAGGTTTTTTGGCTTAATTTCCTTTTGAGAAATTTCAAGGTGCCATAAATAATAAGCGAAGAATTACACTTGCCAACCGCTGTTACTTTGGCCTAAGGAGGCAATTGATTAGTAAGGCCTTGTCGAGAAACACCAAGGAGACTCTATATAAGACCCTCATCATCCCAGTCCTGCTGTATGGCGCAGAAGCATGGACGTTATCAAAGGCGGATGAAGATCTCCTTGGTCGTTTCGAACGCAAAATTCTTCGAGTGATTTTCGGTCCCGTTTGCGTTGACGGGCTTTGGAGGAGGAGATTTAACAGTCGTCTAAGATGGCTGGCACATGTAGAGCGAATGGACACCAACGCTCCGGCCCGAAGAGTCTTCGAATCCAACCCGGAGAGACAACGCAGTAGAGGAAGACCTCGCCTAAGGTGGCGCGCGCAAGTGGAAGGGGACCTCAACCAACTTAGTGCGCAACTGGAGGCAGTTAGCCAAAGATCGTGCTAACTGGAGAGGCGTATTGGTTGAGGCCCAGGTCCACCCCGGACTGTAGCGCCACCTAAGTAAGTAAGTAAGTATAAATAATAAGTCATAAAATGCAACTTTCTAGAACTTTTTCTTTTCTATTAAACTTTTTGGGGTATCTTCCTTTTCAATTTGGAAAAAAACCCAAAAAGTTTTTGGGCGTGTTTTTCGAAAGACATTTAAGAAAACTGAAAGACGTGGAAATTGTGCCAAAATATTTTGGCGTTTTTTTCTAGGAAAAGGAAAAGGAGGTGTACATATTTTCTAAAGGTCTTAATGCTTTATTCCGTAGACTTAAGCTTTAAACGGGCTTTTCCCAATTGTTTGGGTGACAATGGGTGTATCTAATTTATACACTATTATTTCGGCACTCTAGAAAGTGTCTATATGTTCCAAATTTCAGCTCTACTATAAAAAAGAAAGTACATTGTCAATGGACCTTTAGATTTTCTTAAAAACTGTGCCCAATATCTTTATATATCTATCTATCTATCGCTGTCAACTGATATATATCCTGACATTTTGAAAAATTAATTTATTGTACCTACCTATTTTGAAATCAGGTAGGAGAAACAATGTTGAAAATTATAGGGCTATATGCAAGCAATAAGTTATCCCTGATTGTGCAATTAAAACTCTTTTACTTTTAAAACTATAACGTTTATGCTTCCCAATTTCATTTTTAAAATTGCTTTCCTCTTATTTAGGCGAAAAATATTAATTCATAGCGTTCCTCAAGGAAGCCATATAGGTCCTTTATTGTTTGTAAACGATATTCGGCCCTAGCGAGGTATCCGTCGCAACGGAAAATTCTCCGCAACGCATACTCTGTCAGAGACCCTAATTACATTCGAGGTATCCGATTTCGGAAAAGAATAATTAAAATGCGACGACGCATTGATCTGACATGTGACAAATGTAGAGATGTTTAAAATGTACCGATATATGTCGACCCATATTTGTATTTGCAGAACTTTAAATCTGTATATGTTGACAGGGGGGAGGTATATCATACTTTCTAAGCAAATATTTTTTTATTTATACTTGCTTACATTTTTTTACAGTTTATCCGAAAATCGGAAAAAATTCCGCGACCACTTGCTGTCGGAGAAGATCGGACAAAAAATGGTGTGCAACTGTCACAAATGTCACTGCTAATGCATTTCATCGCACTGCAACGCAGATCATTAGTTGTGCGTTTTTTGCTCCGAATCGTAGGAAATCGGAGATCTTTCCGTTCCTACGGATATCTCGCTAGGGCCGATTGTTAAGTTTTTGCCTCAATGTAATATTTTAATGTTTGCTGACGATTTTAAAATCTTTGCGTCGTGTAAAGATACTTATAGCTTTCAAACTTTAAGTTGTTACCTTTGAAAATTTCATTTGTGATGCTCCAAAAATAATCTGTCCTTAAATATAAATAAATGTTCTGTGCACTTTTTCATTTCCTTTTATGTTATATATGTATCATTTGTTCGGTCAATTATTAGATTATGCATCTATTGTGTGGTACACATACTACAACTTAGATATTCTCAAAATTAAATCCATTCCAAAAATATTTCATTGATTTACTCTTAGAGGGCTCCCTTGGATCAACTCCATAAGTTTAACATTTTATAAATCAAGACATAAATTAATTAGCTAGGAATCTCATTATAAAAAGCGAGTGAGTAACTTTCATTATGTTACTTTCGAATACAATAATTTATTGTACTAAGTAAACTCTAGTACATTTATTTATTGCACCAAGTTAAATCGCCTTTTTGTGTTGATTTTTCAAATCGTTGAAGTGCTTACCTTTAATTTTTCCGTGTTAAATCTAAAATGTGTTTTCTTGCTCTGCATATTTTGTTTATAATTAAACTCAACCCTTTACCGCATACAAGCCCATCTATGGTGCGCCAAATTTAACATGGTATATTTCCCTTATATTGCATGATGGACAATAAAGTGAAATCTACTATATAACTCTGTGTTTTTAATATCATTTAAAAAGCACTAATATACTAATAACAGTATTGTTTCCACTGTTTGAAGTTCAACTCGGTGTGGAGAAGTTATTTTTTCAAATATTGTTATTTATGAAAAAAGGTCTAGTTCATCGATTTAAAAAATTTAATATAATGTTTTCTATGGTTTTTCTCTTTTGAAAACATTGATTTGATTTGGATATATAATTCCTGTTTTTAAAAAAATTGTTTGTACCTCTATTTCTTGTCAACAAATTAAGAAAAAAATAAGTTTACAAAATTTTTGTTTTAATTTTTTCATAATTCATACAGTAGAGGGTTAATTACCAACCCAATTCTTCCTTTTTAACGAAAAAAATAAATAAATTGATTGATAGATTTCCCCTCTGTTGAGATTGGAGTTCCACTTAATAACGCAGGAGGCTATCGGTCTCGATCTGCCCCAAAATTTTACTAAACGCACATTAGCTGTTACTTTAACTTATAATCTAAATTGTAAATGTAAAAAATAAATCTTGAATTGTTTCCACAAAAAAAAAAGAGTAGATTAATGTAGAGGTTTTCTGCTCTCAAACCGGGGTCTGATGGCTGGTACAAAATGTACAACAGCTGGTTTTCAAATTTCTTCCGTAATTTCTCTCAATGGTATGAGCATTATTACCGTAATTTTTTACCATATTTAATATATTTGAAATCAAAACCGTACCTTAAGAAGCAGACAAAGTATCGGAATTGCAAAAGACAAATTCCAATTAAGTTGTGATCGATTTCAGTTACAGTTTTGTCAAAATATTATTTTACTGAAAAACACACACAAGCTAACAAGAACTGAATTTTTTCTGAAAATGCATGAACAAAAAACTTCCAATTTTTTCGAAGAGTAGCGAATGCATTTCCATAAACCGGCAGTTTCTTAATTAAACTCTTCCATGGCAACAATAAAAATAAAAATAGGAAACTGCAAGAAAAAAATAGAGATTGTCAAAAATATATGAACAGATTTCCATCATTCCTACTTGGCATTACGTCTACGCATTTTTTTTGTATGTTCCCAATGAAGTTTCTACATTTCATCGTTGTGTCAATACTTTTGTTTACCTACGGATACGAGAATTTGTATTTCTCCTACAACATGCATTGAAAATGAAAACAAAAAAATGGCGTTACAGCATCAAACTCATGGCATATCCAGGTGTGGTGAGTTTCTGTTGAGTGTGTTCACAGCCCAATCTTTACATGCAAACCAATGTATCGTTACATTTCTATTAATGGCGTAGGCCTACCAAATTCAACTCTCCCCTTAAGACGTTTTTCTACCTAATATTTAGCACATGCATATAATACATAATATATTAACCAACCTTTCTTAGATCCATCTTCACCATGAAATTGATACCAAATAGAAGGCAGAGAATCAATGATGATCAATTGAAATGTGCATTTTTTCTGCTGCAAATAATCCAATAACTTTTCTAAGACATCAATCATCGCTCCGAGACTGTAACACCGTTCGACTTTGATCTTCTGCATTATTCTTCCGATTTCGTCCTTTTGAGTTTGTTGCTCACTTAAAATACGATTCATACGTGTACCGCAAAAATCCCGCTTTGTGTCTAAATATAAAACATCGGCAGCATGAGCTTGAACAAAATTCAAGGCAATTGTTGTGCAAAGTAGACTCTTTCCGGTAGCTGAAAAGCCGCATATTTCATATATTCGCCCTGGACGAAATTCATCGCCCAACATGGAATCTAAACTGCAAATCCATAGATATAATTTTACAATTGTATTTACATATAAAGAAAATGCAAGCCGGATAGAAAAAAATTGAGGGATACCTTTCAATTCCTGTGGTAAATTTAGTCCTGTATTGAGTACTGCTGTAATGCAACGCATCTACCACTCGTGGCCAGTAAATACGACGAATTTTCACTTTTAATGCTGCTATCTGGCTCTCCGGCAGATTCGTTATTTTCGATAATTGTTTTTCATCAAGTGCAAGAAATTCTATCGCATTTCGAATATTGTTTTTGTGCAGCAAATTAATTACGTATTCAGTTAGTTCTGATCCATCAATGGGTCTTAGGTTACGCATTTTGTGTTGACGAGGGAAAATATCTATGAATTTCTGAAAAAAAGTAATAAAAGGATGTCAGCTATTCTTCATATCTTGTAAATTATATTTAAGGAAGAATAAATATTTATACGCAAGAGATTAATAACAAATCTTGTTGTGTTTTCACTGAAAGAAATAGATTAACCTTTCTTTTTCTAGCTACCATTTTGTCAAATAAAATAAGAAATAGAAGATTTTCATTATATTCCAAAATTAAAAAGGCACAATTTTAACAGGCCCCAGAGCAGGCTGTTGAGACAACTGTATTTACCACAACTGTATAAGAATTCAGATGCCAGCTAAAGTAAGATGAGACTGCATGCCAAATGGTCATATAATTGAAATTTCTGACAGTTTTCGCTGGCAAAATAAGATTATTTGTCAGGGAAATTGTCATTATTTGACCAATCGGCATGCAATCTAATCCTACCTTAACACTTCGATTCTGCTACTCCTCACCGATACTTCAAGTCACAATAAGATCACAATGAGATGTGAACATGATTTTGTGAGGGTCACATAAGCAATCGATTTTGTGATCTCCTTCAGAACAGATCACAACAGGTCCAAAGTGACATTTCATTAATTAAATTATCTAGCTATTTTTTGGAAAACATTTTCTGTTCCACAAATTATTAATATAAAGTGATTAATGTTTTCCCAGTCCTCAATTACTTTAGTACGATTTTACAAAAAAAAAAATGACTGCCATATTTTCAATAAATTTATACACAAACCCAACAAGAATCCAATTGAATTAAATTCGAAATTATATCTCCTGGCAATGCTTTTACGAAATTCACCTTTTCTTTTGATTAGCATCACTTTTCGAACATCCACTAGCCCAGCCAAGGCACAAATTTTTTACTTTTTACACCACAGTTTCAGTTTCCGCCATGTTCTCATCGGTACTGGTTTACTGAGTATTATAAAGAGTTCGAACAAGGTGCGTCCAATATACCCGAACACACACAAGCAACTTTTTCCTACAAATCCGTGCAAGCAGAAAACACGATCCGAGTGAATTTCGCGAATAATGTTAAACGTTTTTCTGTGCTTTAGTTTGGAAATTAATGAAAACTTTTACGCGCAATCGATTCGCAAAACAATTAATTAAATTATTTTCACAATAAAAACCACCGATGGCACAATTACAAGCGGAAAATTTGTGATTGAAATTTTTTTCCTTTCTGAGGTACGTAGTAAGAAATTCAATATGGTTGCCGCGGCGGCTTGGTGTACGGAAAAAAAAAATCTACCTAACCATTTTGGCTGATTGTAAAATGAAAGAAAGTGGTGAAATAGTGTGCGTTAGAGCGAGGTGGTTATATTAGGCGTCTACCAGTGGATAGAGATGGCTACATTTTTTGTGTAGAATAAAAAAAAAAAATTCTTTTTCATATTTCGATTTTTTCTGAAATTTTCTTCCTCTTTTCGACTGAGTTTGATGAAAATTAAATAATTTCTATTTATAATTAGCGATTTTTTTTTGTTGGTTTGTGGCGACATTTGATGTTTTTTTTTTTTTTGTTTAAAAGTGTAAAGAAAGAATGGGAAGTTTTTTTTTTTTCTGGTCTTTCGTTTTTTTTTATTTGCGTTTTTGTATATTTTTTTGTGGTTAGAGTTGAACTTATTGGGCGAGGGAGAGATGATTAGCTGGGCTTTGTGTAGTTTCGTTTTGCTGCATCTGGGCCGCGGGGGTAAGAGCAGAAGGAGAGACGACTGGGTATATTTTCTTGTCTTTGTTTTTTTTGTTGTTGTGCGTAAGAAAATCACCAAACTCACCACACATTTGGCGCTTTTTGCTTTGGCATTTGAAAAGTCGAATTTGCCGGTTTCCGTTCTTTTTCTCTGAGCATACGTGGTTTTTTAAAACAAACTTTGAGGTTAGTTAATTTTTTTTTTTTTTTTTTAATACTGAGCACATTTTTGCGGGTAAATACGACAATAATTGTCTGAGAAAATACTAGCTATTGATGATGATTTTAAACTGAGAAGGAGTTCTTACAAGCAAGGGCACTCTGTGTCGGCGGGAATTAGTCTGCTGAAACAATTTGTAACCTTGCTAGAGAAAAGCTAGCAAAGATGTTTATTAAAAGGGTTCACTCTGAATGTGGATGAACGCTGGAACATAAGTGCAATATTTGTTTAATTAAAATGAGGATCGGCAAGGGCACTCTGTGTTACAAGAAAAATTTGTATTGTAAAACAATTTGTAACCTTGCTAAATGAAAATGCACGAATCATTCGGAATTCTAAGGATCTCGAGGAATTGATTTGGAAGTAGTGCAACATTTGTATGATGAAAAAGGCGAGTGTTGCATCAGATGATACGTCAAACTGGATAACGTAATGTAATATCCCCAAACCATCCTACGGTAACCGTCGTTTTTAAAGATTTTAACCATAAAAAAATATAAATTCGATTTGAATATGAAGAAGACTGTCAGAAGTTGAAAATAACGTAAGCAAGGGCACTCTGTGTTACAAGAAAAATATGTATTGTAAAACAATTTGTAACCTTGCTAGATGAAAATGCACGAATCATTCGGAATTCTAAGGAACTCGAGGAATTGCTTTGGAAGTAGTGCAACATTATTGGTTGATTGTAAAAGCGAGAGATTTGTATGTAGTCGCTCATCAAGTTCTGAACTGAGGTAGCTTATTCCGAAATCTTGTATTATTTTACTTGGGTTTTACTGAGATTTTGGACCCTCGAGTTTTGTTTCAAGCTGAGTGGATTTGTTTCCTTCAAGTAGGGCCCCAGCATTGTTAAAGGCGCTCAATTCACTAATTAAATTTTCATTCTTCCCAAGAAAGCCTTGCTTTTTTGAGCTTTCTATTTTTTAAAAATATGTAAGCAAGGGCACTCTGTGTCAGCAGGAACTAGTCTGCTGAAACAATTTGTAACCTTGCAAAAGAAAAAGCTAGCAACATTGTTTATTCAAGTGTTGACTCTTTTTAATATGTTAAACATTTAAACATTTGCAACACTCAAATATGTCAAATTCCGTTTCATTTTGAGGAATATAATAGCGAAATATATTGTCAATGTTTAAACTCAATAATTGCGTTTCAGGTCCTTCAATGCATGAATTTGATGACAAACTGCTAAATCATAGTCAAGTAGAATTAAATGACAAATTTCAAACTTCCCACAGCCCAATATTTATTTGTCTGCTACGGAACTGCGCTCGTAAGAAAGTCGGCCACGATCTGATTGCTGTTGCGTGGTATGACCTGCGGATTTAGTTTCATGTTCCAAACTCGACCAGACAAGTGGGAAACAGAAAGCGATTTGAAAAGCATAACTTTTTGGGAAATGTGTTCACATATCTTCTGTTGAATCACGCTGACGAAAAGCTGAAAGGTCATAAATTTGGTTCATTTCCAAATCGTATAAGACGGTGTCTTAGCATCGATCTGTATCCAAAAAAGGGGATTAGTCTCTTCATATTCTAACTTCTCTTTTTGACTTCATTTTGCACATTATGGTGTCGATCGAATTTCGGTTGAAAAATTCTCACGTTTCTTTGGTGATAAGAGCGTCGTACTCCTATTCTTCCAGTTCCATTTGAACCTTACCAAGCTTCTGAAATAGTGAGTTCGCTCGTCATTTTGGGAACAACGAAACTAAGTCTCATCACTACCGGCTATCGGCTTTGGAATTTTTGACGATCTTCCCACTTTAATCACATAAATGCTGAGATAGTCTTCATCAGAATCAGCAAAAATGTTGCTGTATGTCTCGGGGTAAAACGTGTCATTGTCTTCAGAAATTTTGGATTGCTTTAAAATCCTTGTTCGGTGCTGTCTTCGTTTTCTATTTTAACGGTGGCAGCACCATAATCCTAATTCATGAAATCACAAGTGAAAAGAATTTACTGCCTGCCACACTTAGGTCGGCGTGGACCCATTGTGATACCCTTTAGTGGGGGATAAGCCTAAGTTCTGGCCTCCCCTTATAGTTTCTTCCTTTTGCTCGCTCAATTTTTGCAAGCCAACCCGATTTCGCCAGAAGCCTGTAAAGACTAGAGAGTGAGATATTTGATAATAACAAGAAGCTTCCAAGTGTTCTGTTCCTCCTCAAGTGACCCAGAGCCGGGCAGTGGCAGATATAGTCAGGTGCAGCCGCAGCCTGATTCCCATCAGAGAATGGTGATATTACAGAGTCAATTCTCTTCTTGGTTAGCAATTAATATTTTATGCGACTGTCGGCAGAGCTTCTAATCAGTTCTATCCCTTTGGATCTGTTTTTTTGAGTTTGGCTTTCAACTAGCCTTCTAAACTGGTCGTATTTCTTCTACACATTTGCTTTTTGACTGAAGTCATCCAGAAAATATTCTGGAAAGTGTATTTTGTGTACATTACCGACAGTTAAAAATGTCGATGAATGAAACATCATAATGGTTCAATATCTCAACTCGTATGACCTCGCATGACTTTATTGATCACCTCACAATCACACTTGATATTTTCACTAAATTCAATATACTTAAACTAAATTCACCACTGAAATGGAGATAATCCGATTTCGAGCTTTATAGCCCTTTTAACTTAATTAAACCTATTAGAAGTACGTCCACATGTCGATATTTGACCACATATCATCATATATTTTGGAACGTACGGTAACAACAATATGCAATCGTTAAGTAAAAAAAGCAGATGGACACTTCCTTTCCACAATAACATTTCGACAATTTCTAACGTTTAATTGATTTGCGGAGGGTACGGCATCGGCCGTTGTAACTGAAGGTCTGTATTTTAGTTTAAATTGAAAAAGTTTGCACAATTTTTATTTGAGTCCAATTTTGAGTCACTTTTTTCGAGCATTTTGACTGATATCTCGCTAATAAGCAATTGACATAGACGATTTAAGTTATGACCATACAAAATCGTATATTAGCGTCAAATCCGATCCACGAACCATCCATAATCAACGATCTATAACGAGAGAGATTTACTCATCTATTCGCTCGCGTGCTGTTTGGCATGTAGCGCCGTCTTGCTAAAACCACCTGCCAACCAGGTTCGTTGAACGAAAACAGGCGCCACTAAGAGTAAACCTGTTCTTGCGGACAGCATTAAAAAAAAAATATGGGCCAATTATTCCGCACCAAAAGAGTTAAACTTTTCGAGCACCTTTTCTTATTGCCTGAGCTGGCTTCTCGGACAAAATACGGCAGCTTGTTATTCAAACAGAAATGGTCGAAGTGCTCGAAATACATTTTTAACTTTGCACAAATGTTCCGAAAAAATATTCAATAAATTTGTAAGAATTGTTGTTTCCGCCAGAAGATTAAAAATAAATAAATCTTGAAGCACTTTTGGCATACCCAGGTATGGCAAGCCGATTCTTACATGAAATTCATTTCATGAAAAACCTAGTTTCTATCTTAATTATTTTTTTAATCCTTTGCTTACCGTATTAAATTTGTATGGTACAACTCTAGAATTTGTGAAAGTTTAGTGTTAATCGCGATTAAGTGCTCGGTGAAAAAGTAGCATAAGTCTTTCCCTGAATCAAATGATATTGATAGACTTTGACACTTGTCATTTGCTTGGCTACATATGTATCTTATTTGCTCTTTTATTCAAAGAATTTGTACTTCTGAATCTGTGCCCATGTTCTATAACCTCGCATCGCATCGATAAAATGTAAAGTTTACCTCTGGGTCAAACGAAAGGTTTGCGTGGTTAAAGAACTGTAACACGTTGCACAACTGTAAAATACAAAACCTGACAAAAACCGTAGATGCCGATATCTGGGATGCGTGACATTTTTCGGCCTACACCTTCTCCTGCGCCTTACATTTTCTCGATGCAAGAAATTATCGATCGAGTTACAGAACACGGGCACTGTTCTCAGTATGATGTTCTCGTTGGTTGGATTATTTGTTAATAATCACCTCAATGGTTGTAGAAATTTTCAAAAATTTTAACTTAAATTTGTGTAGATCCTTTCTTATGATTGGTTTATTAATCGCACAATTTCGTGGTTGTATATTAAAAGAAAAGTAAAAAAAAAGTTGATAATGCTTGTGGGTACTTACCGACTTACTTAGGAAGCACAACATTCCGTGAGGCTCAACCAGTTAGCGCTGCCTTTGGTTAACTGTCTGCAAGTGCTGGTGGTAGAGGTCCCCTTTCACTTGTGCGCAGCACTTAATATGAGACAATTCTCTGCTAGGTTGTCCCTCTAAAATATTCCTCAATTGCTATGAGTCCCAAAGTCGACATCGCTGTATAGCACGTACAATTCGTTGTTCAAATGTCTCCTTTGGAACCCATTACCGCAAACGGGACCAAACGAGTTAGGATGTCTTTATCCACTTTAAAACGGCTTCAAATCAGCTTGGAATCGATCCAATCGTTATGAATAACAGCCGCCTCCCAAAAAAGCTATCGCCATGACCTTGTTTGCTAAAAAACCTACTTTGTCCTTCTTCGGCTTCGATGTGGTGGTGGAACAACCGCGCAAAAATTCTCTTGAACATCGTCAAACCCCCATTTAAATTTGTCAACCGATTCCGCCGCACCCACCTTCAAAATCACTGTCATGTTATAAGCCTGTGGCCTCATCCAGCTTACACATCTTCACTCGTCAAATGTATAAGATTAAAAAAAAAAACTGTCTCGATTACAACTAGTAGATCCATAAGAGTCCGTCCCAACACTGTAATGGCCAACTTTTTCATTGGTTTCACTCGAACTGGAAAAATTGCTTTTCTTTAAATTTTTTAAAGACGTTGACTAAAAAAACTTACAAAATGCCATTTATTGTTTTTCCTTCCAAAAAAAGTTGCTCAAAAGTACAAATTTTTCTATAATTGGGATCTTACCTGAGGCAATGTCTTCCTGCTGGTTTGAGACTCTTTGTGATGTCCATATAAAGTAGAATCCACTTAAGAAGCTCACACGTTAGACGCTTTTCCGCTTTTAATGCTATTTTTGTCTGCCCCCTTCATTCTGACTGGAACGTTCCACTTAATTAGCTCATACAACAACACGATACAGTTTCTTATATCTATATCTCTAAATTGTTTGTGCTCGCATTTTTCTGTCAAACAGTGCGTCAGCGATAGTAGTTTGGGGTATATGCTTTAGGTAGATGATGTCGGTTTGCTACGATTCAATTGTGAACAAAGTCTGCGAACAGCGATAAAATAGAAACAATTTTAAAAGTCTACCTCATCTTGGGATTTTTCTTTTGTGTGACAACATGTGTTGCCCAGAGATTTTAAAAAAACACGTGTGGCGTGACCTCACGTGCTTGTCGTGCAAATCAATAATCTTCGCACAAAAAAATAACTCTTAATCATTCCTGTTCCTTTCTTTTATGTTAATCCAACAGTATTTCATTGTTAAAGGCCTAAGGCTATTTAACTTGTTAAATCAAAGATGAAGATGCTTTAAAAGTATTATTTATTTACTTTTTTTTTAAGCAAGGGCACTCTGTGTCAGCGGGAATTAGTCTGCTGAAACAATTTGTAACCTTGCGAGAAAAAAATTAGCAAATCTGTTCACTTGTAGTGTTTGCTCTTGATCCATTGACAGACACTCGAACATTTGCAACATTAAAAAAACACATTGATACTGTACTTAATTTATAGTTTGGGTAACCTCTGATCGAATTGTTATCGTTATCGAATGGTGGCGAAGAAATCTATTGACCGAATTCTAAATATGCTTTGTTCAAACAAAGAAATAAGAGATTTTGGGCGCGACAATGTATAATTGTACTTCGTAGCTCAAAAATGTGCTGCTATTAGGTTTTACGATACATGTGGTTCCATAGAAAACGCTATGGATCTCCAAAGGAAAGTGTTTCTTTACATTTCTTTGGAATAACGCGGTATGCTTGAAAGCAGCTACAGATCAAGTAAGGCGACGATATCGTTTTGGCTATAGCCGACTGTGGAGATAGAGAGAGAAATCTATAGTCAAAGTGATATCGTTCGTACTTGTAAAACTGTCTGTAGAATGTCTGCAGTCTTCTTTAAGCTATTTATTTGGGTTTAATATTGTAATTTCCGAAAAAAAACCCAAGAGACACTGTGTGCCGTTTCAACTCGTTTGACATCAATGTTGAAGTTTAATTGTGAGAAGAGCTCAGCCATCTCCATCTGAGGTTGGCTGTTCTTGAGGATATTCTGCCTTGACTGCTCTCAGCGTAATGTGAATTGGTTTCGCAAGTGAGAAGTCAGCATGTTCCTTTTCATAAACGGTACTATGTCCAGGAACCCAGATCAGGGTAAATTGAATATCGCTATAGCCTTGATGGGCTGCCAATGAGTGTAGCTATCTTCTGTCTCGGCTTTCATGGCTTGTAGTTTCTCAGACAAGTGGACTTGAACTATCTGTGTATATTGTTAAATCCAAAGCTCGCTAGCCACCTGTCTAATATTTGCAAAGCATTTTTGTGGTAGCTCCCAGTCTTCTTGATAGAGAAGTCAGAATGTTACTATGGCTATATCCCCTTTCTATTTTAATCTGTAATTGAGCTTGGGATCTAAATTTTATTTATATTTATATTTTGTTTTGGTGAAGTTTGCTTTTGAGGGAGTTGCATTGACAAGGAGAAGGTAGCGATTGTTCTTCACATTTTCTGCATAAAACATCATTTGGAAAACCTCTTCCATAATGATCTTGATGACTGATCAAATGTTGGCATTCTGAATTTCTTTACCTGGTCCAAAAAGAAATGTGGGAACATTTTAAATAGATCCATGTTTTGTTGTATCACAATTTGCCGTAAACTTCTCTAAGTGTAGTGACTGCCTTCCCCAATCTCTGTTGGAGATATACTTACTTACTTAACGGGCTCCCGACCCGTGAAGAGTCCCTGCCTGAGATACGGCAGCCTTCCACCCTCTGCGATCCAGAGCACGCTGCTTCCTGTTGTCCAGACCAAGCCCTCTGGCATCCGCGATGGCTTGGTCTTTAAAACGGAGGTTCGGTCTTCCTTGTCGTCTCGAACCTGAGGGCTGGGATTCGAAGATCCTCTTGACTGGAGCGTTGTTGTCCATTCGCTCGATGTGGCCGAGCCAATGTAGTCGACGAGTTTTGGCTTTTCGGACTACATCCACATCTTGGTACAGCTCATAGAGTTCGCGGTTGTATCTTCTCCTCCATTCGCCCTCCTCGCACACAGGACCAAATATCCGTCGAAGGATTTTTCTTTCAAAGGATCCCAGTATTAACTCTCCTTTTCTGCTTATCGTCCAGCACTCGGCGCCGTTTAGCAGAACTGGCAGGATAAGGGTTCTGTAGAGCATGCACTTTGTCCTTTGAGTTAGGAGTTTTGAACCCATTTGTTTTGCCAAACCGAAGTAGCAGCGGTTTCCTAGGGTAATTCTTCGACGGATCTCCACTAAGATGTCATTTGTGGACTTCATGTTTACCCCGAGGTAGATGAACTCCTTAACTACCTCGAAGTTGCTGCTATCAACAGTGACATTTTGTCTTAGTGGGTGGACATATATTTAGTCTTGTCCTCGTTAACTTCAAGGCCAACTAGTTTTGCCTGTTCTTCAATAGCCGTGAGAGCGTCTATCAGGCCACGCTGGGATCGACCGATGATATCTATATCGTCCGCATACCCCAGCAGTTGGACTGATCTGTTGAAGAGAGTGCCTTCCGTGTTGACACCTGCCCTGCGCACTATCTGCTCATGAACAAGATTGAAGAAATCACACGACACGAAATCCGGTGCATGTTTGAAAGAGTTCAGATGAGCTGCTGACAAACTGAAAATTGCATCGCGTGTTATCTAGTGTCATGCGACACATCTGGATCAGTTCTAAAGGGATCCCGGGATTATCAGAATTCGGCCATCGCCACAAAAAGCTCCGGACGATGAATGCTGTCATATGCGGCTTTAAAGTCGATGAAGAAGAATTTTTTCACATTTAATGCCACTCGTTGATGATTTCAAGATCCAATGCATAATGCAGCTTTTTTTTCGATTTGTCATGTCATGTGCTGACGAGATCCGGTTTGGATTATCTCCGTGTTAGCGCATGCTTATTTTTTGTATTCGCCGGCAGCGTCTGAAAAACATGAACTTTGCTCTCAATCAATGTATCCGACAATATGTCAATGGCGTACGTAGTTTTCTCTTTAGTTTTGGTGGAACCAAAACCGTTTCCATACATCAGGAATGAGGGATCATAACACTGCCTAGTTCGATCGCTAAGAACCTATCGAATGCTGGTGTTGTTACACCTTACACGGCAAATGTAGACCGATGAAATAGCAAAGCCTTGACATGGTGAGGGCTTTCTAATCTTTTTTTTTGTTTTAATTCCATGATTAGATATTTGCAACGCACGAATATTGGGAAGCGTATAATGTGCGTTGCAATCACATTTGAGTGTGCCTGCCAATAAAATATAAATGTAAACTTCTACTTCAACAGTTTCCAATCGTAAAACTATATCGCGCCGAGCTTATCAGCAGAGCTAGCTAGCTTTACAACATTGAACTAAAGGGTGATTTTTTAAGAGGTTTAGAACTTTTTTTAAAAAAAAAAAACACAAAAAATTCGAAAAAATGAATGAAATATTTATTTGAATCGATAGTTTGAACCTTACAATTTAATGTTTAAAGATAATTTCATGCAAATGTTGACCGCGGCTGCGTCTCAGGTAGCCCATCCGCTGAGTCCAATTTTGGCATACCCTTTCACACATATCGGCCGGTATCTCACGAATGAATGCATGGATGTTGGCTTCCAGTGCGTCAATCGAAGCGGGCTTGTCCCTATACACATTAGCCTTGGCATACCCCCACAAAAAAAAAAAACTAATGGTGTCAAATCGCACGATCTAGGCGGCCAATTGACCGGCCCGAAACGTGAAATTAACTGTTCACCAAACTCGCCTCGCAATTGCGCCATTGTTTCGCGTGCTGTGTGGCATGTGGCACCGTCTTGTTGAAACCACATATCATGCAAGTCAAGAACTTCCAAGATTGTGACCAAATTTCGCACCAAATTTACTTTGTTGGACATTAAACCACCAACACGTTTACGTACTGTGCGTATTGAAGAAAATATTGCGGCCGTATCAGCTAGTGTGACAGAAGACCGCGAAATGTCCAGCAGTTAGGCCTTTGTTACAGCACTACGTGGAAAATTTTGCGGAAGGATTTGGGCGTAAAGCCTTTTAAGATACAGCTGGTGCAAGAACTAAAGCCAGGCGACCTACCACAACGCCGAATTTTTGGTGAATGGGCTCTTGGAAAGCTGGCCGAGGATCCGCTTTTTTATCGAAAAATTGTGTTCAGCGATGAGGCTCATTTTTGGTTGAATGGGTACGTAAATAAGCAAAATTGCCGCAATTGAAGTGAAGATCAGCCAGAAGCATTGCAACAGCTACCAATGCATCCCGAAAAAGCCACTGTTTGGTGCGGTTTATGGGCCGGCGGCATTATTGGGCCATATTTCTTCAAAGATGATGCGAATCGCAGCGTTACTGTCAATGGTGAACGCTACCGAGCGATGATAACAAACTTTTTTTTGCCCGAAATGGAAGTTCTTGACTTGCATTATATGTGGTTTCAACAAGACGGTGCCACATGCCACACAGCACGCGAAACAATGGCGCAATTGCGAGGCGAGTTTGGTGAACAGTTAATTTCACGTTTCGGGCCGGTCAATTGGCCGCCTAGATCGTGCGATTTGACACCATTAGATTATTTTTTGTGGGGGTATGCCAAGGCTAATGTGTATAGGGACAAGCCCGCTTCGATTGACGCACTGGAAGCCAACATCCATGCATTCATTCGCGAGATACCGGCCGATATGTGTGAAAGAGTATGCCAAAATTGGACTCAGCGGATGGGCTACCTGAGACGCAGCCGCGGTCAACATTTGCATGAAATTATCTTTAAACATTAAATTGCAAGGTTCAAACTATCGATTCAAATAAATATTTCATTCATTTTTTCGAATTTTTTGTGTTTTTTTTTTAAAAAAAAGTTCTAAACCTCTTAAAAAATCACCCTTTAGTAACACTACTTTCAACATGATGATAAAATGTCACTGATTGTGGCTTTCGTTTCTATTTTTGAAACGATCGCCTATTCCAAGGATGTTCGCAATAGCGAGGCATTTGTCTGATTGAAAGTACATATTCACCCTATTTTGCATAATTTTTCAACTGCGACAAACAAATCATTTATCTAATTGCAATTGTCTTTCTGTTTTTTTTTTTTGTATTTTTAGATGCATCAAACATGAATGAAGGTGATTCAGCAGGAGGGGGGCAGCAAGGGCATAGCCCGGCCCCTCCTGCTGTGCCAGACCGCAGATCAACTATACCAACAACAGCAACAGTTTCAATAGTATCTTCACACTCCTCATCGTCATCATCCCCATCTTCTTCATCGATCTCTTCTTCTTCGTCATCGTCGTCTTCGGCGTCGTCGTCGTCGTCATTATCAGTAACAGCGACAACAACATTTGGAACAACGTCAACGTCAACATCAACCACAACATCAGCAACTGCAACAGCAACAGCAACAGCATCATCTTCATCAACTAGTTTCCAACAAGTCTTTAACCAACAACTTGGCATACAAAATCAAGTAGCAGCAACAACAACAGCAACAGCGAGTGGTGGATCTGCGGTATCATCAGCAACAAATATTAATTCGTCACAACAGCAGCATATGCAAACACTGAGATTTGTAAATACTGCGGTCAATAATAATAATAATAATAGTAATAGTAGTAATCAGCAACAGCAACAGCAACAGCAACAACAACAACAGCAACAACAACAGCAGCAGCATCAACAACGCATTCTGCAAATTCAACAGCAAGCAACGGCTTTAAATAGTTCCTACAACAATAGTAATAGCTCAGCGAGTAGTCCCGTCAGAGGAGGCGGCTTCGTTAGCACCACTAATAGCGGTGGTGGTAACCTAACACCGACGGCTACTGGCGGCACTTCGTTGGCATCGTATAGTAATTCTCCCGCGGCCCAGTCACCAACTCAATCGCCGTTGAGTAAACGAATAAAGCTAGAGCTACCGGACGGCAGTAGTGCGGGATCAACGTCCCTGCCTACCATTGCCGTTCCCTCGATCCCAAGTGATTTCAACGCGCTGAAGAAGCGAATTTTGGAACACAAATATTCCCGCATAAGAAGCTTAAAAGAAAAGTGCGTATACAACTCTCTCACTCTCTCTCTCGGACATTTTATAAATAAAAAAATATATATTTTCTGTTTTTTTTTTTCTTCCTTATTATACGAACACAGATACTCTGAAAATGTTGCCGAATTATTTTATCTACAAAGCGGTGGTAACATGATGGACTATCCAACGTGGAGGAAGAAACCACCAAGCCCGCAGTTTATTAGCTTTAGCAATGCCTATCGGTTAGATCAGTTAGTCAGTGAGGAGACTAAAACGGTAAGTTTTAGTAAATATAACTTTATATAAAAAATTATTCCCCTCATCCAACTGATGATAAAATGTCACTGAACAAGTTGATTGGAACTATTTTTGTTTCGATCGACTTTCAACAGGATGTTCGCATTTGCGAGGCATTTGTCTGATGGAACTTTTTGAAAATTGAAATGAATGGTCAAAGTTTATGTGGAGACGGAATTATTCATGAGACACATGATTACTTGATTTTGATTTTTTCTTGACACGAATATAGAATGACTTTGTGAATATTTTAAATTAAAAGTACTGTAGTGTCTTGAGGAACGGAATATGTGAAAGAATGTTGTTTACATTTCAGTCAATGCTGAGCTAAGCAAATAGTTGATCATAATAAATTGTTGATCGGCTTTATTGTAATGAATTTTTATTTCATTGACATTATCGTTTCTTCAATTTGCTTCCTAGGGTCTGATCGAATTGCTCGGACTAGTTAGCGAGGTATTTGCAAGCTATGTTTAAATTTTTTCTATCGTTTCTTAAATTTGGTTTAGGCAGGAGGCAGCCATGTCCTGCAATGACACGTATCAATACATTCGGGTCTGATCGAACAGTTCATTTTAGTCAGCGAGATAATGGTTAGCAACGTCTGAAATGATGACCGATATACCTAAGTCCTAGCCTCTGCAATCTTTTTGTGTGTGTTTTAAGAAGCTTCTCATGACAGTTCTTATTCTTGTCAGACTTTTCGCAAGGGATGAGGCAGTGAACAAAAAACTTTAGGTGGTACCTGCTAGGTCGAATTTCAACCCGGAAACTCACTTAGTAGGCCTAAAAATCCATCACGCTAAGGTTTAAAGCGAAAGAGGGGAAATGAAAACCATCTGGCTTAAGACTCCCAGTAGGGAATGAGGGTTCATAAGTTTTCCACTTTAACTATTCTGCCTGTGGGTAAACCTCAATTAAGTTAAGGCAGGCCTCACAGTTTTGGATAAATCACTGATCCTACGAGGTCTGGGAGGGATTGGGATCTACGCTGTAGGGAAATTTCTCTCCCGTTTCTACACGAGTTCGCACGCCCAGCATCATCTGATTAAAGACTGAGAAAGCGTAAATAAAACGTTGACAGCAATCTGTTCCTAAAAAAGCGTTTGTCATGACTATTTGATTCAGCAATGCACAGCTCAGTCTGTTCTTAAGTGTTTTTGTATAATTGAAGCACGCTTATTTAGCTGGTAAAATATGCACATGGAATCTCCTTAGAAAACTACGTGTATATATTTACATAGAATTGTCACATGTGACATGTAGTTTGCGGAGCTCAGTGACAAAAAGCCCAACATTTTGGTGTTGACACAGGTTTGCCATAAAATGACGAAAAACTTTTTTTTTTTGATCCTTTGACATCATGTCAAAACGCACAGAAATTAAAAATGATAAATCCCATTTTGTTGCAGTACCAGTTTAGGGTTTTGGACCCACGTAACAACCATCTGACTAACCTAATAAATATTGCTCCACTGTTTTTATTAAAATGGGTAAACTTCGTAGAACATCTAGCTAGTGTTGTACCGTTTGCCATTGCTCTCAGGGGGGAAATGTCCGGCAGAATATTACTACTTACGATAGCTCTGCACAAACCCATCACTTTTACATTTACCATTTATAAAGCAGGCCTAATTAAAACATCCGCTTGTGACGTAGTTTTGAGTGACGACATAATCCAATATTTTGAAGTGTTTCAATATTGTAGCCACCACTTTAAAATGTGTAAAAATGAAATCTATTTTTTTTTTAAATCAAATGCTGTTGGCAATTATTTCGGGAAAAACGGAAATCAGTCTATTACGGAGCCTTCATGAACGAGGATCAAACTTGCTTGCAACGAGCATTTGATGTGCGGGAAGATGTTTTTGATATCGAAAGATGGACACCAAACGGCACAAGTGCAAAAGGTTTATATATCGTGGATCTATAATCAACCGTGGATGTTGGTGGATGAAATGAAAACATAACTCGGCTATCATTTGTGACAGAAAAATGCCCTCTAAACTAAAAAGAAAGATTCCACATAGCAGTTGTTTGTATGGTGCTCACATACGGTTCGCAATGCAAACACACCATCATTTGTTTAGCCTCAGTGACGAAGTAATTTATTTATTTTCACACATTCAACCATTTTTAACTTTGCACGCAAACGTTGTTTTGCCCGTAAATATTTTAAATTTGTTCCACCTTATGGTATGGACAATATTTTTGATTTCACTTGGTATTAATTTATGTAGATATATACATTTTGTTAATCCAACCAACTCGTGAGCAAGCCACATACAATTGGCCATGCGAAAAACATGGAGTTTCCAATTCCAAACCTCAATATCTCATCGTTTGGTGACGAAAAGCACTAAACGAATTGGAAATTTTAAACGTTGAAATTGGAATTTTTCCAACTCTGAACAGTAACTTCTGGCAAAATGTGACATCTCAAAATACAAAAACTTCAGTCAGTATATCATACAACATATCGAGCAGATTTTTTTTTTACTTCGGCCTCTTAAAACTCAATTGAGTTTAGTTACATTAAAGTAGAACGCTTTCATAAGGTAGTCTTGGTATTGTCGGATGTGGTTTTGCAATCGATTTGATAAGGTTAAGGTAATTCCTTTTTAAGGGTGCCACCAAATATTCGATCTGCTCAGTTGGACTCAAAATTGTCCAAGATATGCTCAAAATCTTTTGCACGATGATCTCTCGAATCGCCGACCATTGAGAAAAGAAGATCATTGTATATTGGTAGTAACACGAAGAAGAAGCATCGCCAAGACGACGTCGTTCGATTGTTTTCGCCTTACGCGATGAGACCCCTAATGATGCGATATCGAATGCAAAATTTCCCTGCGATCATTTTGGCCAAAATCAGTGAAATTAAAAAGTTGATTGCTGTGGAAAAACTATGCTTTATGATTATTCTCGACAGGTGTCACTTTCCAAACATGAAATAAGGCCAAATTTTTAAAGTTGGTCTTATTTCCAATTGAAAAAGTTGTTCATTCGAAATCATCATACAGAAATCTTCCCAATTTCGTCAATGCTTTATTATTCAGCTCTAAAAATGGATAAAAATAAATATTAGGCGTAGACGGCCCATACAGGACCTAAAGCCTAGCTTCTCCAACCATTGTACATGCGAAGTTATATTTTTGCCACGAATTGAGGGCCCTACAGTTTAATGCCGATTCCGAACGGCAATTTATTATTGAGAAGCTTCTCATGACATTTCTTACTCTTGGATGTTTGTCAGACGTTCGCAAGAGGTGGGGCAGCTAATAATAACTTTCAGGTGGTACAGGTCGGGATTTGAACCGGCGACCTCTCGCTTAGTGGTCCAACGCACTTAACCATTTAAAAAAAAAATTCTTTTTTTCTAGACCATCAACACATGGTCTCCTTCCATTAAATATAAAAGTTATAAAAGGCCACCCCGCCGGATTCTAGATATAAGGTCACACACAAAACGAACAAAAAAATTGTATTACACTTAATATCGGCGTGATCGCAGCAATTAATCTTCAAGGTGACCACTTTTGTGTGCCATATGTTGGAGGTAAGAAATATTTCAAAACAACATACGATCCATTTATCTCAAATAGTGGTTCGTTGATAAGATACATTGCTTTGTTTGGTGTTAACAAAAAAAAAAAAAAAAGTTATCAAGCCCTCCTGTATCACATTGCTTTAGTCACTACAAGTGTTCTACGATACGTTCTAACGCACAATAACCTTACAGCCAAATACAATGCGTCTTTGTTCCCAAGAGCTTACACATTGATTGTACAGCTTCATATACGTAATGTATTTCTGCTGTTTTAGTTATGCAGGGAGCAAGTTCGAAAACAGAACAAACTTGTTATAACTGCATTCAATTGATGTTTCCCGCGACATCTTGCACCAACAGACTGGCACCATGCAAATGTGTGTGTGTTTTTTCATTAGTTGCCAATTGCACTAAAACTATTTTAATTAACTGTCAAACAATGACTAAGCAGTTTGCTATAAAAATAATGAATATATTTTATTCTCAAAAAATACATATTCTTATCAAAAATGTTTGTTTGATTATAGCCCATCCTCATTTTGTTATACACACTTGTAGGGTTATTATCGCAGCTCCCCCTTAAATGAGACATCAATACACTTAACGGATAATTGGCGGTTTCAATCTGTGGCAGCTACTCATTGATACATACTTAATACTGTCTCTAGTCAGCACTTTTATATTAAGTATGCAAAAAAACAAAATGATAGACACTCGTATGTTTGAAACTAATCGATAACAGAATATCAAAGTTGTTTAACTAATAATTACATAGTTGTGTGTTTGCTTGTAGGTTATACACGAAAACTAGAAAATATGTATATATTATATGCATTTATATAGTATAGAAGCGTATCGTACGTAGCCTTTGCACTTAAATTAAAAAAACTGGTTTTGTTTTTTACTGTGCACGGGTGTTCAATGGGAACTACGTAATTAAAATATCGATAGGAAATTTTAAGCGCGTTTAATATTCATTCCCCCTTTCTGCAGTTACTGATTGTGTGCACAAAAGTAACCGCACAACAAACGAGACTATGCTTGTAGATTTTAAATGCATTATTGTACTAGGGGAAGAAACGCCAATCGTCGTGCGCTTTTCTTTTTTTTTTTGGCTTTGTTTTCAACATATTTTTCTTTACCTATATCTTGGGAACCCACACATTTCATTTCTTCTATTTGAGTTGAAAAAATTATCGAAGTTCATATGACATGTTCATCGTTGGGGATCGATGGGCGCAAAAAATTCAGCAGCAAAAAAGAATCGCTTTCAATTTTAGTCATCCCAACTCATCAACCAACGCTTTGGAGACAATAAATGAACGAGTGAGGGATGGACCCCACAAAAAACTCAGTTGATCGACCGAAATATTTCGTCAATGTACTTTTTCGTACCTCGGTGTCCTCTCGTGAGTTTCCGTTTGATGTTGCCGACTGGCGAATGCTCGTATTCTTCTGGTCTCTTTCACCGGTTCTCGGAAACAGATGAGGTTCATCTTGTTGCTATTTATCTTTGGTCCCCATTTCAAGTAATGGTCTGTCTCAGTGTTTCCTGATATGTGTTACGACTCTTCTGGTGCTATCTCTGATGACAGCGAACTAACGGAGTCATCGACATATAGAGCAAGTTTCTTCCTTAATTAGCTGGCTGTTCTGAGTTATAAGCGTTGAAGAGGTTTGAACCTAGTCAGGATCCCTGGGGTACTCAAATTCAGTTCCCGAATAACGACATATTTATTTGTTAAGAAATTAAAGATTTCCAAAATCTATATATTTCATAACCGTGTAGATCAGTCTCTTGACCCAGACACTAAAAAAGGTCCTCCTTGATGGCCAGCAATCAGGTTATTGCTGTGAAGTCCCATGGTGACTTCGTTATGGAGCTTTGGCAGGGGAAAAAATGAAAGAGTTTCTTAGCTTGAATCCGAATTAGTATGCACCGCACACGTGGTTCATTTTACGCAGAATCACTGGCTCCAGGAGTTATTGGACGATGTCTACTTTAGGCACTTAAACAATGTTTGCTACTCGATTCTCCCTGTAGCAATCAGAAATGAAGCCTTTTGCACTTGTGTTTCCACTGCTTCAATGAACTCAGCCATGTGTAGGGCGGTAGATTTATGAAGTTCGCTTTGGATTGGATGGCAAATGCTTCTGCCTTTTTTTTTGTTGTTGATTTTGTTGAAGGCGTCGGGTCCTGGTTTTATTTCTTTCAAACTCTGTCTAAATCCATCCTTCCCGTACTTCACTGCTCGACGAAAAGTAACGTTGGCAACCTCCTGTTGTTGATGTTCCAAGTCCTATGACAAATCCATCTCTTTCCTCAGCCTTTGCCTGTGAGCACATATGGCTAGATGTGCTGAGGTAGATGTCTGCTAGTCCACGTTGTGTTCTGTTGGTTTAAAGCTGGTAAGTTTCTGTACAGTTTAATAAAGAATTATGTATTTGAGTTAAATTGGGCTCAGTTGTTTATATTACTTGTGGACGAGCGGACGAGTATACCTGATTTTCATACTCGTTCTAATTTTCCTAAGTTTCGAGCTTCATTAATCTGAAACTCACACAAAGTAAAAGGTAATTCTCGTGGGCGTCTACTCGGAATGTTTCAATTTAGATCGAGTGTTCTATGTTTATGTGTTAAACTCCACTTGTTTTGTAGTCGGTCGCGTACATGCAATTATTTGTGCGACAGAATGCGGGTTGTACAAAGCGTCGATTTTATCGCGATAAAAATATTTAGGGGGGCGCGCCAAGGTTTTGTTAGTTCAATACAATCGTTAACACTTAAATAGCTGTCCCTTATTTTAGTAGCCAGTATAGAGCGCGACGAGTTCCAATAAGGTATTGAAGGTGGAGAGGAGAAGGTACACTTACGCGTGAAGAATACAAAAACGACAGCAACTAGATTTAACAAAAAAAACAATATCGCCAGAATCTGTCAGCAAGTAGGTCTTTAAGTTTAAAATATGTTTTTCCACCCAGAACAGCCTTCTTTGTTGTGCAACAGTTGTCAGCCTATGAGCGTCCACCATTCGAAATCTTTTTTTTTTTGATTCACAAAGATAGGATTTGGTTGATCTATTACCGCGATCTCATTCGTTTGTGCAGTCCTTAGCTAAATATTGTCGGTTATGTACTTAAAGCGGGTTAAGTTCTTTCAATTTTAGGCGTCACCCGCACCGATGTATTTATAATTTCTTTATCCCCATCGTAGTTTGTTTATTTTCTCCATTTAACGACGAGGTTATGATCAGGATGATTGGGATCATAACCCTGCCACTTCACTGCATTCCTACTGGTTCGCCGGTTCGACCTCAAAAATTATCTTTACGCCTCTTGATTTCGAATCACTTCCTCATTGAGGCCAAACATATGCTGCTGTTTCTGCATTTGTGTGATTCCAGGAGTTTTTAGGCCTGCCTCTTTTACGCGATTGTAAAGAAACGTTAATTGTCAATGCCAACTGAGTCGGTCGTGCTCCAAATTTTTTTGGGATGGGTTCTTTAACGTGAAGGCTTCCTCGATTTTTTTTTTTTATTAAATAAATATTGTAAGTCCTCTCATCACGATGACCACGTCACCAAATTGACCATTTTCTATAGAATCGTTTTCTCCACAATCAAATAAATAACTATTTCCACTTCACAGTTCATTTACTAACTTAGTTTTTTTTTCCCTACATTTGCAGCTTCAGAATACGCAATCTCAATCAACAAACATTCAACAAGGTGCTGCATCAACGACTACACTTCCATCGTTGATAACACCATCCGCGGCGTCATCATCATCATCCTCATCATCAACACCCACTGCAACAGCTGCTGCTTCGGCGGCGACAGCTTTCCCCCAGGGTGCTGAGATAAAAATTCCAGCTGTTGGAGCCACTCCTGTGGCAGTTTCAACGCAACTCCCAGCCGCAGTTGTTCAGTTGACGCAGCAAGGTAAGCGACGCCCCCTTTCCATATATACATTTACATTACTCTTCTTCCGCATACTTGTTACTAATATTTATTATTTAACGACTTGAAAAAAAAACAAAATCAAAAGATTACTACTAATACTACGTTTTATTCCCTAATGAAACCAATATTTACGCCCAAAACGAACTAACTAAAACTACTAATATTGCACTGAACTTTCAATGTTTTTTTTTTGTTTTTATTTCTTATTTCTATATTATCTTTTGGCTGTAAATATTAAACTTGTTTGTATATTCTATATATATATATTTAATCTAGTTAAAGATGTCTACTATCCATCTCTATAATAATCTCAGTGCATTAACAACGAAACAAAAGAAAAAAAGATTTTCAATTACTATTTTCATATATCCTTCCCGAAAAAATAAAGCGAACAAGAAAAAATTGGTTTCAAAATTTGTCGAAAAAAAAACAAACACAAATCCATCAAAAGAACACTGACTTGCTTTTATGTTTTCACTATTTCTTTTTTGTTCATCTTAATTTACTTAGCGTTTCTCATTCCCTATAAAAAAAAAAAAAAACAAAAAAAAAAAAAGTTTGTCATTGGATTCCATATATTCTTCCCCATAGGTCACATACCCGGTAGACCTTTAGGAGGTCGTCACGGGATGGTCTTTGGTCAAATTCACGTCCCATCTGCTGTAGGAAACTCTTCCGTACCTCTTGTGCCAGGTGCCTAATCAAACGATCATCTTAATTTCCTCTCATTCTTTCTTTCTTTTTTTTTTGTATAATTTACTTTGTGTTTCTCCTTTACAAGAACGAAAAATTTGTGAAAATTTTTTATGGTTTTTGGTTTTATTTTATATTTTTACTCTTATTGTTAGAAAATCATGAATTGGTTGTGCAAAAAACAAAATTTTCATTTATACTCCCATCTCTCTTATACAGTTTACTCTTATAATATGCTCTTAATTTTGTTTTTTGTGAGTTGAGATTATTGTTTGCAGTTGGAAAACCGACGTACGTTATGCAAATTGAAAGTACGCAGACGCTTTCTATTTTATGATTTTGTAGCGTTTTTTTTATTTTTCCATTTGTATATTTGGTTTGATTGAGGAATGTGTCTCTTTAGTTATTATTATTATTTTTTTTTTTTTTTTTTTTCAAAAAACTAAGTATGCATGTGATGATAAAATGTCACTGAATATTGAATTCAATCTATTTTTGAGAGAATTTCAATTAAAAAGGATGTTCGCTGTTTGCGAGGCATTTGTCTGATGTATATTATTTTCAAGAAAAAAAAAAAAAATAAACCTAGAGAAGAAAATATTCTAAGCGCGGTTCTACTTGTGTGTGTGTGTGTTTTTTTTTTATCTTATATACGATTGTGTGCAGTGTGTTATTGTGTTGCGATAGTTTTTTTTTTCTTTAAGAAAAATTTAACCTAAAAAAAGAAAAATGGATGTTGAAATGCGAAATTGCAGATCGTCGGGTGAGTTAAACCTGAAATTTTGTTGGGTGTGCCTAAATGAGCGTGGAATATTTGCGCAGATGGACAAAGAGATTTTTTTGGTATTGCTCTTTTTAATTGGAGATTGCTTAATATTCCGAAAGAAGCCGCATTGTGTTATACTTTGGCAAAATTTAACTTTATTGGAACCATCAATTCCATGCGCTGAATTGAAATTTGAACAGATTTTTTGGAGCGTTACCCGCTTCCAAGGGTTTCCTGTTTTACACGAAATTAAGGTACAATGGACTCTCTCCTAAGTCTAATTTTCGTGGGATTTCAGAATTTGTTCGAGTTGGAGGGAGTTCGACATAGATGATGGTTTTTAGGGAAATGCTACAATACTTGTTAGAAAAGAAATACAATTTAGGGAGAGTCCACTGTATTTTCTTTGTGCAGACTGTAAGTCCCTCTCCGGTGGTGTTCTATTCCATGCCTCAAGCAAAGAGAGGAACGATGGATACGGATTTGATGTTTATTTTGCTCCCTGTAAAGCTTATGGAAATACGGTTTATCGAAGGATATGGCAGGACTATAAAATTGTCAACCATAATTTTACATATATTTTGGAAGCATTCCCGAACTTGAAATTTGGTCGGCGAAAAAGAGCTTGCCCCACCGCCGTTGTTATCTTTCCTTCTTGCTCGTGTTTACACAATATTGCCCATCTCGATGTCCCCCAAAACCTGTAAATAGAAGAAAGTCGACATTGGGTTGTTCTTTAAAATTTTAATGTTAGCTTTAGTTTGTATTTTCCAATCATTCTGTTGAGATTGCACTTCCGATCCGTTTGGGATCATGTTCTTGCTAGCCAAAAACTTAGTCGCGGCATTGCTTTGTGCAGGTTGCGCAACGATGTTTGCCTCTTATTAGCTTTACTTCTTAACTTGAATTCCACTCATTCCCTGAGATTGCAGTACGGATCGATTTGGGATCTTGCTCTTGCTAGCCACTTGCCGCAATTGTCTGGTTTGACATAGGCGCTCTTTTAACTGACCTTAAAAGTTAAGTCTTTGATATAAATATTATTGGTAACAAGGCGGCAGTCTCTCTAGCGAGAAAAGGGGCAGCGGAACCCTTCATAGGACCTGAACCATTTAATTCAGGAAACCGAGAAAAAGGCTAGAAACTTTCGGGATCTCCAAGGTCTGAGACTAGGTATAGGTAGGAGATTAGGTATAACCTCAAAAGATTTAAAGCATATATCAGTATAACGGGGCATTGCAAACTCAGGGAACACCTAAGGAAGATAGGGACATCAGATGAAGGTCTTTGCAGGTTCTGCTATGAGTCCACAAAAACTCCAGAAGACATACTGGAACCCTGCGGGGGGCACTGACCCAAAAAAGTTTTAAATATTTGGGAAAACACCAAAAAAGGATTTACCACCAACCACGGATCCACTGCTCATTCTTAGATTCATAAAAGAAACTGTACCGTATGATGCGACCTGAGTAGGTCTTCCTTGCAAAGGCTAAGGCCGGAGCATAAACACTCCAACATAATTCCTGGGGAGTTAAGCTGCGAGGGGGCTGTAGAAGAGGAAGCAAACCTCTCCAAGGTATAAGTAGGGATCACAATAGACCACAAGGTCGCAGTGTACTACACCCTATATAGGGCTCCAGTCGATGGTTCTGTGTAGCTAGTCAATCTATCCTTTTCTGCTACTTTTTTAGCTTCCGTTTTAATATATGACAGTATCAGGTCTGCGCTTTGTAGGCAAAACCAATCGCCTCTCTAAAGGCCTGTCTGCTGTCCCTAATGGCCTGTACGACGACTGCAACTTGGGTGGTTGGCTAGCCTTTAGGATTTCAACAAGTCGTTGCCTTTCCACTACAGCCGAAAACGCATTCTATTAGGCCAGATTTCTGGGCTTGCTTTTATGCCCTCTTTTAGCAGGATGACAGTCGTCCTTGTTAAGTGCTCAAACGAAATATCCCAGTTCACCCTCAAGCCTATATTCATACCTCCATAAGGGTTTTTGGTTGAAAAATAATACACAGCCCCCCAGCATTAAATCGTGCTAAGCCCTGAGTGTCGATGCGAACGTGGGTTCTTTTTAAACCGCATGGCACTACTGCTCCAACACAGCGTTAGAAATACGCATTTACAAACAGTTGACAGGCTTTTAAGTGTACTCTTTGTCATAAAAGCGGTGTCCATCGGCACTAAGATTGTAGGCCAATCAGCACGCTAGCACACTCTAAGCTCTCGCTGATGATCGCGCAGCTACCCTTAAATATACGTAAATTTGAATGGAATTAAATCGCACGATTAATTTTCACCGCGGTGCACGTTCGAAAATCGAATCCTTACCCGTAGATTTTGACTGTCACCTTTAATTCGGTTTCTCTTTCATAAAATTGTCATATTCCACACGAACTCTTTACGTCAACAAAACATATTCGCATTTTCTCCCAGCGCACAACTGCACACAATTTAAAATCTTATTTATTTAATCTACGATTTGTATCTACAGATTGAAGAGTATTTTTGTTTTTGCCTGATTAGTTGATTATATGAACAAGGAATGCATTTTTACATAGTTCCTATGAAAGACTGGCAGCATTTTTTTTTGCTATGAAAAATAATTTTAACCGCATGATTGACGTTGTGATAAAAACTAAATTAGATAATATTTGACTTACAAAATAAAAATTTCTACAAGCATACAGTCGCTTATTAATTTTGCTATATTTTTCTATTTATTAAAAGGTGGAACACCACTTGTACCTAATGTATCTGGTAGTTCAAGTATATCTGATAAACGACGAACAATACCAAATGCAGGTCAAACCACCAGCACCACCACCACCACCAGCAGTAGCAGTAGCAGTAGCAGCACCAACACAGCGATTCGTACATCAGCGACAAGTATACCCGCGTCTGCAACAATATCAACATCATCATCATCATCGTCATCATCCGTATCGGCGACAGCGACTTCTCTGTTTGCTGTAGCAGCGGGAGCAGCAGCAGCAGTAGCAGCAGCATCCGCCGCTACCACTGGTAATGGTGGTGGTAGCGGTGGATCAACAACAACAACAACAACACCAACAACAGCAGCTGCTACAACAGGAGCAGGAGTATCGCATGCACAAAATTCACCAACACCAACCACACCGAATGCAACATCGGGCAATGGCACTGGTCAAGAATTCTCCTTCAAAGCGAAGCAAGAGGTCTATGTGATGCAGCGAATATCCGAACTACAGAGAGAGGGATTATGGACTGAAAAACGCTTGCCAAAACTCCAGGAGCCAAGTCGGCCAAAAGCCCACTGGGACTACTTGCTAGAGGAGATGGTATGGCTGGCCGCTGATTTCGCTCAAGAGCGTAAATGGAAGAAGAATGCGGCTAAGAAATGTGCCAAAATGGTGCAGAAATACTTCCAGGACAAGGCGAACGCGGCCCAAAAGGCGGAGAAAGCCCAAGAGCTGCACCTTAAGCGGGTGGCCGCTTTCATATCGAAGGAGGTGAAAATGTTCTGGTCGAATGTTGAGAAACTTGTCGAGTACAAGCATCATACAAAGCTTGAGGAGAAGCGAAAAAAAGCGCTCGATCAGCACTTGAGTTTTATTGTCGACCAAACGGAGAAGTTCTCCCAACAACTGGCCGAAGGTATGAATAAGAGTGTGATGGACAACAGTGCGGCGCCAAGCATAAATTCCAGTCGGATATCGTCGCCAAAAAGGGAAACCGTTTCAGATGGTAAGTACATAGCAACTGAACCTAGTTGTTCTCAACTAGATCGAATGATGATAAAATGTCACTGATCGGTTGGTTGGATCTATTTTTGAGACAACCGACTGCACTAGGATGTTCGCATTTGCGAGGCATTTGTCTGACCAAACAGAAACACACCTAAAAGTTTTTGTTACTTTTGAAATATTGTTTCTTAAATGAGTTTTTTTTTTTTTTTTGCTGTTTCAGATGAATTCCGGCCAAGCGAGGAGGGTTCCGAGGATGACGAAGAAACCATTGCCAAGGCTGAGGAAGAAGCAGCCGACGTAAACGAAGAAGTGGCGGCTCTAGAGAAAGAATCCCAAATGGATTTGGATGATTTCTTGAAAGGCCTGCCCAAGGACTACCTCGAGAATCGTGATAAAATTGTTCTAGACGAAGAGGAGGAGGCAACGCAAGATTCCAAAGCAGCTGAAGGCGAAGGCGAAGGCGAAGACGATGAAGATGACAAAGAATTCCAGGCCAACGATGAACCCAGCAGCGATGATGAGAATACCATCAGCAAGCAAGAGGCTGATGAATCAAATGTTGATCATAAAAAGGAATTGGACGAATTGGAGGTAAAAGTGGTCTTTGCAAAGTCATTCAAAAGTAGTTCCTCATGTGTCTGTTTTTTTCTTTCTGATTTTAATCAAATTTACAGGCCGACAACGAAATGAGCGTAGAGAAACTTCTAGAGAAATACAAATCTGGAAAAATGAATACCACATCCAAGATGGAACTTGACTCTGATGACGACGAACAAAGTATGTTTCTAATTGATTCTGTGTTGTGGTGTTTAGCAAGTTTAAATGTTAAATTGCTTTTTATTTTAGTTGCCGATTCTGATGACGTTGAAACAGAAAATTCTGATGATGAGACTGCGGCTGATGAAACTGCAGAATCATCCGCGTCCGAGGAGAACGAGCAAGACGGTCTAAAGAGTTTAATTGAAGATGTAAGTAAAAAAAACCCTTTGGAATGTTAATTTGTATTAAAATAAGAGTGAAGCATAACAATTAATAGTGTTTGCATGCGTTTGACGGCCTTCCTCCCTCCCTCTAGTCAAATTTTCCAATTTAAAGTGTTTTAATTTATGTTGGATTTTTAAATGTGTTTCAAATGTTTTGCTTGGTGCTTTTGTTTTAGCACACAGATGATGATAAAATGTCACTGAATGTTGAACTCAATCTATTTTTGAGAGAGTTCGACTAAAAAGGATGTTCGCTTTTGCGAGGCATTTGTCTGATGTGAGTTAAATAAAGCCGAATGTAAAAACGAAATCAATTTTTTTTTTTAGTTAAAATTAGTCGCTGATATTACTATATTGCTTGCTTTTTTTTTAAGCGTAGATGTTAGATAGAGAGAGGTCGAACTTGGTACCAATGGTCAGCGCGGCCTAACATGCCGGATTTGTAGATAAATTTGGGCGAAGAAGCAGTAATATTAGTTGCCTAAGCAATCACGTTCTTCGTTTCACATTCGCCAAGCGTTGTCTGGAGCAATTCCCATAGCCATGAGGTTTTTTTTTTAACGTGCAGTGTCCCGTCAGGCATCCGGTAAATGTGTGTATTTGCCCTCTGGATAGTTGGAGGAGTTGCTTAGTTCTTCTTTTGGAGAAGGGGATAGTAGAACGCCTGCCTGTTAACTTCAGTTTCCTGTCAGTAATGAAGTGTTTTCTTTTCTAGTCGGTTTTTGCATCTAGGCATCGTAAATGGTGCCGCTAGATTCTTTCTTGGCTAGTTCATCAGCCTTTTCATTTCCATCGAAGCCACTATGTCCAGGCACCCAGATTAATTGGACTGTATTGGTGCTGGCTAGTGTTGTGGTGAGTAGTTGGAGACAGTCCCAAACTAGTTTAGAAGTGATTTAAAGGGGGAAATAGCAACAAGTAGTGCCGCTTTGAATGTGCTTGTCAGTGACGTTCCTGCTGTTTAAATTCTCTACGTATTTCGGCCTGAAGTATGAAGTTATTCTCCTCCATGCTGGTATATATGGATTCTTTGCTCCAACTCCGTCATCTGTCTTTGGAACAGATACCAGACTCGAAGTTCCTAGCGAATGTGGTTTATTCTGTTAAAAATTTTGTCGTTCTGGGAATGTAACTCCGATGAGATGATCATGTAGGCGTTTGTCCTCGTATACTACTACGTCTCTTATGCTAAATTAATTTAACCAACTACGTCCAATATTCTTGTTTAACTCAGGAGCATTTTGTAAAACTCTACTCGAGTTTCCTACAACTTGTTAAACAACTGATTCAATTGTTGAAGAGCGCGTCTATCAACCTGTGTGATGTCAATCTAGTTTAATGCAGGCGTCGAAGGTTGCTTGCAATGAGATTCTGTGCAAGAAAATCGGGACTTACTTGTAGTTCCATCTGTTTTCCCGCCTGACATGACGTGTAAGGAGGTCGATCTCCTCCGTTTTTTTTTCGCAAATTCGCTGTTGTTCATCAATTGGCCCAGAGGACATCACGTCCGTGAGGATGTTTATCGAAATCATTCTATCTATGCTAAATGCTGCTTCGTCCGAGTTTGCTCAAAAACCACAGGACGTCCTAAATGCAATGAACCTATGTGCGGATGATAGCTTTCTCCTTGTTTTTCTTTTGAGGCAAGTGCCACCTTCGAACATCTCCACGAGAAATGATCGCCAGGCTATGGAAACTATTGCAGACAAAATATCGATATCTCTAATAACACGTTTCACGGCTAAGATAAGACTCTTTTTACCGTGGTATTTCCCGCCCGAAATGACTGCAATTAGGTAGTCGCAAACAGGGACTAAGTTTAAGTCTCTTAAAGAAACCACCAAGTCACTTCATTGGTCTTTGGTCCACCAGTGGATCGCTCCATCTTCCGGGAAAACACCATTCTTCCAGAGTTTTCTAAAGGGAATCTTGTTGACACCACTCACGGGACCTGTGAAAAAGGAATGTAGATCGGAAGTACAACTTAAAACCAACCCGGGGTATTAAGGAACGAAATTATGTTGTTTAAGTTTATATTCGAGATATCCGCGAAGTCATTAAAGAAGTGCTTGCCCAGTGCACGATATCTGGTTTTCTATAGGGCCGGACACTTTCAAAGAAGACAAGACACTGTTTCACTCTCGTTAACGTCCAGACAACTGCGACAGAAAGTATTGTGGGGGATTCCAAGTACCTATCGGCTAGTGACTTGTACATATGGCCACCAGCCTAGCGACGTCCACACGCGTTCTACTTGAATGTTTTGTGTTCTTTATTTGCTGTATGTGGGCTACATCTTCTTTGATATGACACAGTTTGTCAAGCTCGACCACCTGTAATAATTCTCTCTTCACGTATCCTAAAGGTAGATTGACATCCTCCGCTAATGCTACATTGAGAGCGGAGCCACGTCTGGCCAGCTCGTCGGCCCTCTCATTTCCCTCTATGTTTCTGTGGCCAGGAACCCATATTAGAGTGATGGTGAAGCAGCTGCTAGCTAGCTAGTTGAGTTGAGAAAACGCCGACGCCAACTTCAGAGTCCATTTGAAAATCGTCTGTGAAGATAGATACTTCGAATTCTTTTATTACGTTTTCCAGTTTCCATTCCAATCTGAATGGAAAGCTAACAGAAATAGTTTTGTGGAAATTTATTGTGGTGGTATTGTATAGTCAGTGGGTCTCGGGTCAGCACTACGTAGACCATAGAATTTAGTTTTGTGGACCAAATTTCCTTAGTCTAACTGCACTACACGATACTATTGTTTTAATATGCCGATCCAGGAGGGGGGGATATTCAGAAACAGGTTAGGTAATTGCTTTGACACGAATACCCTTGTAAGCTGCCAATTGCTCTTACTTAAAATGTCTGAAAGAGAATAGGAGCATGTCTCATGAATAGGAGCAAGAGCCCATTCCATTCCCCATCAAAGAAGTATTATCAGTCAACGGTCCCATACATGTAGGGGAAACTAAACCGTAGTTTAATTGAGCTGAGATCGCTAGAACTTTCGTATGCAAATGCTGTTCGTTTTGTTTTGTTCTTAACCGCACTAAAATCAGTTTTTATTTGCAACACCAGTAGAATAAGAACTACGCTTGGGTGCTAAAATTAATCCGAGTGTAACTTCTTAATGGCTAATCGAATGAATGTGCAAAGGCTTTAGCTGTTGTGCAGATTTGTAACACCGTTAAGGAACAATAGAAACCCTATTCATCTCAATTTCTGTTGCCGCCGCCGGTTGGAAAGCTGTCGGTTGAGCAACCAAAATTGAGATGAATATTGTTTTCGTGTTTAAAAATTTACCGCACTAAAATCAGTTTTTATTCGCAACACAAGTAGAATAAAAACTACGCTTGGGTGCTAATATTAATCTGTTTGTGATTACCCTTAATGACTAATCGAATGAATGTGTGCCAGCATGTGTGTGCTAATGCGCAGATTTGTAACATTGTTAAGGAACAAACTGAAAGGTTTAAATCGTTACAATCCGTCTCAAGTCAAGTTCTTATATTTAAATATATTGTGTCTTGTTCGCAGAATGAAAACAAGGATGACATATTCAAAGATGCGGCTGCATTAGCCGAGAGTATACAACCGAAGGGTAATACCCTGTCTTCCACGAATGTTGTGACACCGGTTCCGTTTCTGTTGAAGCACTCTCTGCGCGAGTATCAGGTAAACATCTCAAATCAAATCATGATGATCAACTTTTTTTTATTATTTTATTTGTTTTTTTTCTCTTTTAACAGCATATTGGTCTCGATTGGTTAGTGACCATGCATGATCGCAAGCTAAACGGCATTCTTGCCGACGAAATGGGTTTGGGCAAAACAATTCAAACAATCGCCCTGCTTGCGCACTTGGCTTGTGTCAAAGGCAACTGGGGTCCACACTTGATTGTTGTGCCCTCGTCTGTGATGCTCAACTGGGAGATGGAGTTCAAGAAATGGTGTCCAGGCTTTAAAATCCTCACCTACTATGGCACGCAAAAGGAGCGCAAATTGAAGCGTGTAGGTTGGACAAAACCGAATGCGTTTCACGTTTGCATAACGTCGTACAAGTTGGTAGTACAGGATCAACAAAGTTTTCGTCGGAAAAAGTGGAAATACTTGATATTGGATGAGGCGCAAAACATAAAGAACTTCAAGTCACAAAGATGGCAGCTGTTGTTAAATTTTTCAACAGAAAGGTAAGATCGATCGAGGGATATATGTATGTAATTGAGTTCAGTTCAATATGTATTTTGTTTTTTTATTTGCTTGCAGACGTTTATTGTTGACCGGAACGCCACTGCAAAACGATTTGATGGAATTGTGGTCATTGATGCATTTCCTAATGCCATATGTTTTTCAATCGCATCGAGAGTTTAAGGAGTGGTTTTCGAATCCCATGACAGGAATGATCGAGGGAAATTGTGAATACAACGAGACTTTGATTAGTCGGTTGCATAAGGTAGGCCAACAAATTGATCATCTCTGTAATATTATTTGCATGCTGCTGTTTGTCGATTACGCATATGATGATAAAATGTCACTGAATGTTGGACTCAATCTATTTTTGAGAGAGTCCGACTTGAAAGGATGTTCGCTATTGCGAGGCATTTGTCTGATGTGTAAACGCGGTCGGCTTCAAAACCATTTGGCGTTCTATTTGTTAGTGAAATTTGACTCTGACTCTGTATGATAAAGCTGACAGGTTATAGTACTTTTTGAGGAAAATTGTCAGGCGCGATGAATTGGGTAGTACTATCAAGTACATAAGTCCGTAACACACTTAGACTCAATTTAAATGAATTAAGTGATTTTCCAACAAAGCCGAAACCTCACCGTCGGCTCTTATCTCGCTCGATTTCCGGACGATAGGTGTGTGGAACAGACTGTAAAACTCACGAACGTTGATTACAGCTCTACCAATGCCGTTTAAGTTGGAATTTTGTGAGGAAGGATCTTTGTTGGGATTTGAAGAAGTGAACAATGTCCTTGCGGATATAAGTAAAATAGTTACATGCATTTATCCAAAACGTTGATGGATCTTAAATATCTATGAATGTCCTTCCCAAACTGTGCGATAAAAAAGCTTTTCAAGGACTGCCAAATGAGTGTTTACAATCAAGAAACCTACTCATTCTAGATCGTTGATTACAGCCATACCAATACCGTTTAAGTACGAATTTTGTGAGGAAGGAAGGATCTTTGGTGAGGTCTCAAAAAGTGAAGAATGTCCTTGCGGATATAAGTAAAATAGGTACATGCACTTATCCAAAACGTTGATGGATCCTAAATATCTATGAATGTCCTTCCCAAACTGTGCGATAAAAAAGCTTTTCAAGGACTGCCAAATGAGTGTTTACAATCAAGAAACCTACTCATTCTAGATCGTTGATTACAGGCCTACCAGTGCCGTTTAAGTCGGAATTTTGTGAGGAAGGAAGGATCTTTGGTGAGGTCTCAAAAAGTGAAGAATGTCCTTGCGGATATAAGTAAAATAGGTACATGCACTTATCCAAAACGTTGATGGATCCTAAATATCTATGAATGTCCTTCCCAAACTGTGCGATAAAAAAGCTTTTCAAAGACTGCCAAATGAGTGTTTACAATCAAGAAACCTACTCATTCTAGATCGTTGATTACAGCCCTACCAATACCGTTTAAGTACGAATTTTGTGAGGAAGGAAGGATCTTTGGTGAGATCTCAAAAAGTGAAGAATTTTCTCTGGATATAAGTAAAATCGGTACATGCACTTATCCAAAACGTTGATGGATCCTAAATATCTATGAATGTCCTTCCCAAACTGTGCGATAAAAAAGCTTTTCAAAGACTGCCAAATGAGTGTTTACAATCAAGAAACCTACTCATTCTAGATCGTTGATTACAGCCCTACCAATACCGTTTAAGTACGAATTTTGTGAGGAAGGAAGGATCTTTGGTGAGATCTCATAAAGTGAAGAATGTCTCTCTGGATATAAGTAAAATCGGTACATGCACTTATCCAAAACGTTGATGGATCTTAAAAATCTATGAATGTCCTTCCCAAACTGTGCGATAAAAAAACTTTTCAAGGACTGCCAAATGAGTGTTTACAATCAAGAAACCTACTCATTCTAGATCATTGATTACAGCCCTACCAATACTGTTTAAGTACGAATTTTGTGAGGAAGGAAGGATCTTTGGTGAGATCTCATAAAGTGAAGAATGTCTCTCTGGATATAAGTTAAATAGGTACATGCACTTATCCAAAACGTTGATGGATCCTAAATATCTATGAATGTCCTTCCCAAACTGTGCGATAAAAAAGCTTTTCAAAGACTGCCAAATGAGTGTTTACAATCAAGAAACCTACTCATTCTAGATCGTTGATTACAGCCCTACCAATACCGTTTAAGTATGAATTTTGTGAGGAAGGAAGGATCTTTGGTGAGATCTCAAAAAGTGAAGAATTTTCTCTGGATATAAGTAAAATCGGTACATGCACTTATCCAAAACGTTGATGGATCCTAAATATCTATGAATGTCCTTCCCAAACTGTGCGATAAAAAAGCTTTTCAAAGACTGCCAAATGAGTGTTTACAATCAAGAAACCTACTCATTCTAGATCGTTGATTACAGCCCTACCAATACCGTTTAAGTACGAATTTTGTGAGGAAGGAAGGATCTTTGGTGAGATCTCATAAAGTGAAGAATGTCTCTCTGGATATAAGTTAAATAGGTACATGCACTTATCCAAAACGTTGATGGATCCTAAATATCTATGAATGTCCTTCCCAAACTGTGCGATAAAAAAGCTTTTCAAAGACTGCCAAATGAGTGTTTACAATCAAGAAACCTACTCATTCTAGATCGTTGATTACAGCCCTACCAGTGGTGCCGTTTAAGTTGGAATTTTGTGAGGAGGGAAGGATCTTTGGTGAGATCTCAAAAAGTGAAGAATGTCTCTCTGGATATAAGTTAAATAGGTACATGCACTTATCCAAAACGTTGATGGATCCTAAATATCTATGAATGTCCTTCCCAAACTGTGTGATAAAAAAGCTTTTCAAAGACTGCCAAATGAGTGTTTACAATCAAGAAACCTTCTCATTCTAGATCGTTGATTACAGCTCTACCAGTGCCGCTTATTAGTATTTGCATGTTGTTTGTCGATTACGCATATGATGATAAAATGTCACTGAATGTTGGACTCAATTTATTTTTGAGAGAGTCCGACTTGAAAGGATGTTCGCTATTGCGAGGCATTTGTCTGATGTGTAAACGCGGTCAGCTTATGGTGAGTTATGTGATTTTCCAACTAAGACACCAGCCGAAACCTCGCAGTCGGCTTTTATTCTGCTCTAACGAAAATTGTCGGATAGAAAGAGTACACGGTGGGTGTTCTTTTTTAATGGAATTAATTTAGGCTTGAGTGGATTTGTTTTTGTTCCATAATCAGTGTTAGGACAATGAAGCTGAAGACGGTTTCACTTTAGTTGTAGGTCAATGCAGTATTTGCTCAAATCAACAACTCTATCCCGTAGACTTCTCAGAACTTTTTTAAGAAGTGGAGAATGTCCGTGGGGATATAAGTAAAATAGGTACATGCACTTATCCAAAACGTTGATGGATCTTAAATATCTATGAATGTCCTTCCCAAACTGTGCGATAAAAAAGCTTTTCAAAGACTGCCAAATGAGTGTTTACAATCAAGAAACCTACTCATTCTAGATCGTTGATTACAGCTCTACCAATTCTGTCAGGGAATATCTTCTTTAACTTACTTTCAGCTTATGCCCCATACTAGGTGGTAGTATGTCGAGTATTTTTCAATCTCACTTTCAATTCTTCAAGTGACATATGACAACTTGTTACCCAAACATGATATGATTCGTTCTGTTTGTTTGGTATGCTTGAACATGTAGACGCATGCCGCAGCTGCACGTGTTCTATAAAAATCGATTCTTTTTAAAAAAATAGATCGCCTTTGGTTTTGTAAAGCGGTCTCAATACAAAAAATCATTAAATTTGCAATAAAATTTTTGTTTTATTTTTTAGGTAATTCGTCCATTCCTCCTCCGTCGGCTGAAGAAAGAAGTCGAGAAGCAAATGCCGAAAAAATACGAACACGTCGTGATGTGTAGATTGTCCAACCGACAGCGGTATTTGTACGACGACTTTATGAGTCGAGCAAAGTGAGTTTGTATTTTCGTTTCTTTGTTGATTGTATCCTTTTTTTTTTGGAGAATATCTTGCAACGATAACGGTTGATTAAAATTTTATTTATTTGTTTTTGTAGAACACGTGAAACTCTATCGACGGGAAACCTTCTAAGTGTGATCAACGTTCTGATGCAACTGCGCAAAGTGTGCAATCATCCGAACCTATTCGAAGTGCGGCCCACAATATCACCCTTTCACATGGATGGCATAACGTATGCAGCACCTCGTCTAGCGTGTGATATCATGAGCTATGATCCATTTACAGTGAGTTACATATTTATAATATTTTGAAACGGTTGACAATCTCTCTCTCTCTCTCTCTCTCTCTCTTTCTTTGTGCAGCAAATTGATTTAAATGCAATAAATCTAATGTTAGTCGATCTGGAGACCACACTTACAGCGTACGTTTCACATAAAGCTCGTCGTCTGGCGCCCCAAAGGAAGCTAATCGAAGAAGTCGATTCTCTACCCGAGCCACCACCACGCTGCCCAACGGGAAAATATAGGGTTCACGTTCGTGTGCGCGATCCCAATGTGCAACAGAACATAACCACACATAGCAGCAGTTCAGTGAAAGTGGGCACCAGTCCAGCCATGAAGACTGAAGGAAACAAATTAGTTCCAGTTTGTAATTTAGAGAGTAAATTAAAGAAATCCAATAGTATTAATCCGGTTTATCCGATCAAATTGTCAACGGGTGTAAGTGGTCCGTCGACAACAGTGCTGTCGACGACGGCACGAATAGTGAATCCACTGCTGAGGCCAGTGAATGGTAGTGCTGCTGGAACAACGACAACGGTTGTTCCGGCCACCGGCCAGACATTAACGAAATTCGTTCAGATGAAAAGTGGAAAACAGCATTTTTTAGTGACACCAACCGCTGGTGGAGGTGCCCATAAAATAACGCTGTTCTGCAAGACGGGGCCCAACAGCTTAATGACGGGGAATGTGATATCGTGTGGGAAGCCGCTGACAACATCGGCAACTGTAGTGACAACGAACAACATGGTGGCGAGAGCATTCACCGCAGCAAGTGTGATCTCGAAGAGTACGACAACTACGACGACAGCGACCACATCACCGGCAGCGGTGAGTGCAGTCGATTCGGGGCTTGTTAAGGCGCTGGCGCAGCATGTAAAGACCACCGCTCAGTCAGCACTAAAGAGCGCAGCTGTGGCGGCAGGAGGAGTGGAAAAGATGGAAGTGGACGACGAAGTGGAAGAATGCGATCCGATTTTCAATGTGGCAGCTGTAAAGCAAATTCTCAAAGAACGCCGATTAGGCCGATTGAGTTTGATGGCAAAAATCAATTGCCGTCGCTGCGATGCAACGCCCATCTACGGAGAAGATTGTCGGTCCGCGATATGTCAGGCAAAACAGCCAATCAGAAAGATAACTTTAAACACATGGCAAACTGGAAGTTTTACGAATTGTTCTACCGCAATGAGTCGGCGTGACAGCTGGACTCTGTCAAAGATTATCAAGTCGTATGTTGAGAGGACGGAAGAACTGTTTGAAATGTTTAGTAATTATGTGATATTCGTACCGCCCGTGACGTCGCCACTACCGCAGCTCCATGTCCAGCATCTGAATCCGTCGAACGTAAATGCCGATCGCATTCGGGAGCAGACAATCGTCAGCGAAATGTCACCAAAACTCTCACTTCTGCATCCGATTATCTCTGCGATGAACACACAATTTCCCGACCCGCGCTTGATACAGTATGATTGCGGCAAGCTGCAAACTCTGGATCGCCTTCTGCGTACTCTGAAATATGGTCAACATCGCGTACTAATATTCACACAGATGACGAAAATGTTGGACGTCCTCGAGGCGTTCCTAACTCACCATGGGCATATTTATCTGCGATTGGACGGCTCCACTCGCGTCGAGCAGCGACAAATTCTCATGGAGCGTTTCAACGGCGATAAGCGAATCTTTGTGTTCATACTTTCGACGCGTAGCGGTGGTGTTGGCATCAACTTGACCGGCGCAGATACTGTGATATTTTACGATTCCGATTGGAATCCAACAATGGACGCTCAGGCGCAAGATCGTTGCCATCGCATTGGCCAGACGAGAGATGTGCACATCTATCGGCTGGTCAGTGAGAAGACTATCGAAGTGAATATCCTCAAGAAGGCCAATCAAAAGCGAATGCTAAGCGACATGGCTATCGAGGGTGGCAACTTTACGACGACATTCTTCAAGAGTTCCACCATCAAAGATCTGTTTAACATTGAACAATCCGAGGGCATGGGCAGTGATAATTCTCAGCCCCAACCATCATCGTCCAAGCCGAAGCCGGAGGCGCAACTTCAACCTACGATACCAATTCAGTCGGACAAGGAGAAACAATCGTTGCGTGCATTCGAGAATGCTCTGGCAATTGCTGAAGACGAACTGGACGTGGAAGCGACAAAGATAGCTACCGCTGAGGCTGACGCCGATTTGGAGGAGTTCGATGAGAATATTCCATTGGAAGATACTGATAATAAGCAGGCAGTGCCCGAGATGAGCAAGGCTGATCTGGAAGTACAAAATCTTGTTAAGCAGGTTGGTGTTTATTTTTTGTTGTTGGTTATTTCTTTTCGCTGAATTCAATTCGGCGCTGAAAGTTTTGTGTTTAGCTTGCAATTGTAGCTTTGCCAAAACTGTCAGTGCCTAGATTAAAGCAGGCGTTCAGACATAGTTCAATGTAATTTATTCTTGGATTATATCACTCATCGCCTTACAGTTTTTTTTTTTTTGTTATTTTTTTTTACGAAATTTAGATGCAAATGGTCGGGGTTTGTCTTGATGAGATTAACATCCTCGATACTGCTCCACAGGTTTATTACCGTCTTTCCGTTCTTGGACAGCTCATCCAAGATGGTATCCGATGTATGGTCGTTCTTTGTTTTTTTGGGGCGTGTGAGGTCTCATCCTGAGACCTGTTTCTTTTGGCACCCTCTTTGGATCTGGATTGCCGAGGGGTGGTAGCCTGATGTTTGACGAACTCGTCCACCACCGCCTGGTACCCTACCCTGTCCGCCTGATCCTTCATGCGCTGTACCTGTCGCTTCATTCTTGACAATCTTGTCGAGGATATGAAGGGCCATCTTGTACATAGCCTTTGAGTTGGCGCCAGGGCATATTTCATTCTTGGCCTTTTTTTATACCTGCCCTGGTTGGTATTTTTGGTTGGCTGGTATTTTTGGCCGCATTGGATGATTAGCATTAGCTTCCGAATCTTTGGACGTAGATGGTTGATCGTCCATTTTACTATGCTCTGCAACTATTGGACCAGAGGCTTCCACTATTATCTCCTGACTGGAGGCCAACTTCCGAAGACGTGCCAAGACACGTCAGTCCTCCTTCTTCCGCCTCCATATTTATTGTGTTCATTTTTTGGACCCACGATTATGTCCGGAAGGGGAAGTCCATCCCGTCAGAGCCGACTTATACAAACGACCTTGCCTCGGTATCGAGGGAACCGTTCTTTCTCTCTCTCTTTTACCACTTACTGACCATGCAGTTCTGGGCAATGGTACCTCAAAGCCTAAGCTTACAAGTGGGATGTGATTCTACACCTCGGAAAACATTCGTCTGAAGCAACCCTGTCAGGGCCTGCACATGCCGTATTGATCATGACGTGAGGTTTTAAGTCGACTTAAGCCCGCGCCCCACGCCAATGTGTCACTACTATCCTAGAATCGCTACTATTTTGCTGGAGTCCATCTAATACCCTCGGTTCCTCGCTTAAAAACGAAATGATGATCGATGACGCCAGATCAATGCAATAGCGCTGCTACCCCAGAAGCCCCTTTCAATTTTTTCCGACTTCTTTTGCCACCAGGTTAGGTTAGGTTGAAGTGGCTTTCGGAAAGAAGTTCGACTCACTTAGACCTAAGTAAGGTCCATTGTGATACCTCGTGGATCTAAAGTTTCTGCCTACTCGATTTATATATCCCTTCTTGGCCTTAAAAATCTTGAGTTTAGCTTTCCATTGTAGCTCTGCCAAGGTTTCTGGGGCCGATATCAAACCACTCGACGTTCAGACATAGTTCAATGCTTACTTTAGTTGGATTATATCACTCAACGTCATACAAAAACGTTTTAAACGAGTCCCTTTATTTTCCAAGAAAGTTCCTTTTGGTTTTTTTTTTTTAATTTTCTAACAAATGTCCTCTCTCCTTTCAGCTGAGTCCGATCGAGCGTTACGCAATGCGTTTCGTCGAAGCAACAGGTGGTGCATGGACCGCTGAACAACTGCGTGCAGCCGAAGCTGAAATCGAAGCACAAAAACGCGAATGGGAAGCTAATCGATTGGCGGCACTGCAAAAGGAAGAGGAAATGCTTAAAGCCGAAGCCGATGCTGATGAAATGCTCACCTACAGCCGGAAGGATGCCAAGAATCAGGTTAATAAAAAAACAATTAAGAAACCCCTTAAAACAAAAAAGCCAATCAATAAGAAAACAATTAAGGCTCGAGCTAAGGCTCTGTCAAATGTTAGGGCAATGAATAAGAACCGTAGTCCGCGCAGTAGAAACTTGAATAGAAGTAGTGCCGGCGTTAGTATTATTACAGCTAGAAGGGTATCGGTTAGGAAAAGTAAGGTAGGAGGAGGTGCAACGAAGACAAAGACTGCAACCGCAGTTGTTAAGAAGCAAAAGCAAGAGGACGATGACGAGAGGGGTAGTGACGAGGAAGATGAGAGTAGTAGAAGTAGAAGTAGTAGTGATGAAGAAGAGACTGAGGAGGAGGAGGATGAGGAGGATGAGAAGGATGAGAAGGAAGAAGTTGAAAAGAAATTATCCCCGGCAAAGAAGAGAGAACTACAAATAAAAAGCAACAAAAATCGCAATCAAAAGGCTTTGATGCGTGCGAAGGCGCTGCGCTCGCGGAAACTTCGCGCTGCGACTGCTCTTAACGGCCCTGCAAGTAAGAGACGAAAAATTGACCAGAGTAATACAGCGAAAGGGGTAAGAGCTGCTGCTGCTGCTGCTGGCGGTAGCCAGAAGCGAAGTGCGGGAGTGAATACTAACAGAAAGCAATTGCGAAGCCGAGGTAAAAAGATTGATAATGCTGCAGATGATGATGATAGCGGCGAGAAGGAGGCTGAAGAGAAAGATAGTTCGAGTCCCGAAGATGATGAATCTGAAGATGAAAATGACGAAACCTTGGTCGCTCAGGAGAAGAATGATAGTGATGCTGAGGAACAAAGCAGCAAGGGTGAAGTGGAAGTGGACGAAGACGAAGAAAATGAAGATGATGACGATGACGACAATGACGACGAAGACGACGGCGAAGGCGAAGTCGACAGCGAAAGTGAGAAAAAGACAACGACGAGTTGTGCTGAAAACAGCATGGATGTCGATGAATGGAATCTGAATCAGGATACAACGACAACCAACTCGACTTACTACAATGTTTCGGATGGATCTGACGACTCAGACGATGACACCGACGAAGCAGCAAAGACAAGCATTGTGTCGACAATTAAAAAGAAACCTATGGTCATCGAGGAGAATCATGTAGACGTCAACAGCCCCCGCACTCGATCCAGGGGCTCGGTGAAGATTAACCTGTGGACCCTGGATGTGAGTCCTATTCTGCCGGGGGTGAAACCTTCCGGCAAACTAGTTCGTCTGAAAGAGAACACCAGCAATGAGACAAATGACGATGTATCACTGCCTCCTCCGCCCCCGCCAGCACCGCTGTCGCATAACAACGAAACACCCAAATCGAACAAAACTCTCAAACAGGCCAACGACTTGCAGCCTGGAAAGTCGCCCAAAAGCCGAATGCTCGTCAAAAGGCTGGCGAACAACGCCTCAATCAGTCCTGGTGGCACAGTGAAGTTGAACTCAAAGTCAACGCTTGATCATTGGCTGCTCCGCAAGAGCCCAAAAGTCATCCTAAAACACATTGACATTGAGCGCAAAATCGCAACTCCACAAAAGGCCGACACCGATGCCGAAGCAAAAGCACGCGGATCATCAAACGGTCCATCTTGATCAAAGCGGCACATGTCCAAGTAGAGACAAGGTTTTTTTTTGCAAATAAAACAAAGCAAATTTCCGGCACTGTGGCGGCTGTAGCAGCCGCCAGCAAGTGCGCGCTTCCAATGGCAGGAAGCAGCTGACATGTATGTACATACAAATATGAATACTCCTCCACCACTCCCTCATCCAAACTCTGCTCCTCAAATCAAATCCGATTAAAAAGGGCAACTCTTTCCAAACAATTCTGTACATATGGATGTTGTTCTCTTAATGATTTTAATTTATTCCTGTGGATTATTAGTTTTAGTTTTATTTTTACATTCAGTAGTTAGTTAGCGATACAAATACATAAAGTTAGAATAAACTTAGCATAACACTCTTGGCACAGGAATTTCAAATTTAGGTACCGATTGCTTGTCAGAAAAAAAAAATACAAAAAAGAAAAAAACACAAAAACGAAAAACTCATCTATGTATAAAAAAAAAAGTAAACTTATCACTGTGACTTAGGATATATAAAAAAAAAATCAACCATTTTAAAACCACGAAACTAATGTAGTTTTTCATTTTCTTTGTTATTTAATTATTAATTATATATTTTTTTTTTTGACTTTAAATTTAAATTAAACACATCAAAAACAAACAAATCTATTAGTTTCTAAGTTGTACTAAAATAGAAAACAAACAAACAAAAAAATTCGCCGTGATTAATCTTACTACATATAATTAAAAAATAAACTATAAGTAAATATATATTAAAAAAAAAAAGTAAATAAAGATAATAAATATATATAGATATATATTTCCTCTGTAAAAAACAAAAAAAAAATCAAACAAAAAGAGAAATCAAAAAAGTTGTGTTGTTTCATTTTATTTATTTTTCCTCTATACAGACAAAAGAGTTTATATATTTATTTTTTTCTTCGCATTTCTTTATTTTTCTTTTGTCTTTTTTTTTTTTTTTTTTTTTTTTTTTGATTTGTGGTCGATTCTCTGGCGTATTTTTCACACATATAAACATCGTTTGGAAATATTTTTCTCATTTTCAATTAAATATCCTCCAGCAAAAGTAAAAAAGAAAGAAAAGAAAATATCTGTTTTGGTGTCTCAAATAGAAAAAAAAACAAACAAACATTTCATAACACTTGTTTGATTAAAAGAAAGAAAGAAAAAAAAACTAAATAAATTTTTTTACAAAGAATAAATAGAAAAAAAAAACTACATTTCCTGCTACTGTGTTTTAGAATTTATTTTATTTTTTGTTTAGTTCTCATTCAAAGAAAAAAAAAAAAAATACTAAGTAAACCGAAATAATTTGTCAAGTTTGGTTAAATGGCAAAAATTTCTTTTTTTTTTAATTGTTTTATTTGGAAAAATGCAAGTTTTAAAGAAAAAAAAAAAAAACATTTTTTTTTCTCATGTGCAGGCAAAATTTATTTGGGGCACCAAAACAGCCTTTTTTTTCTTAGTTATTCTTGTTGACAAAAAAAAAAAAAAATAAATATTTGCCATTTCCAAACGGCCACAGATTTTTTTTTTTTTTTAAATATATTTAAATTTTTTTTTTCACTTTGAATTCGCCATATAAAAAAGAAAAAAAAAAGAAAAGTAAGAACAAAAAAAAAAAATATCTATACAACCTTTCTACATAAAGAAAAAATAAAATAAAATTTAACAAAAGCACACAACTAAAAAAAATATATATATATATATTTTATATGTATGAAAATAAAACACAGGCGCATGGAAAAAGTAGTTTTGTGAGAAATTCTGATATCCATATACTATTAAGTACTTTACAAATTTTTAGAATGAAAAAATTACAGAATTGTTAAGAATTACGTGACTTTACGATACCAAAAACAAATACAAAGAAGCGGCTCCCCCACCTTCACTTATGTGAGAAAAGTTTATATTTATCAAAAATGCTTAAATTTTAAATTCTACTTAGTTCCGAGCTAAGTTCGATGTTCTGTCGTTTGGAAAACGTTGTACTTCTATCCACGTTGACCATTATGACCACAATGAGAAAGGTACATATTGCAATTTTGTCATTGTACAAGGTGGACGCAAAAATAACCTTCCGATGTTTTTTGGCTGTAATTTAAAAAAAAAGTGAAAAACTTTGATTCTTCTTGTGGATTATATTTATTTGGTCTTTTAATTTTTTTTTACATCAAGTCGAGAATATGATGTGATGTAAATGGCCGCCGCTACAGTTGATTGTCATTTGAGGCCTTTTTATGGCATTTTCCATCACTTTGGCCAAAACTTCCGGCGATAGGTCCTCACATTCTTGACGGAATGTTTGTTATGCTTGTTGACATAAAGCCGCGACTTCAAAAAGCCCCACAAAAAGAAGTCTGGAGCGGTCAAATCAGGCGATCTCGCTGGCCAGTGCAATTCGCCAAAACGGGAGATTAGGCGCCCGGGAAATGCATCCTTCAGCATATCGGTTGTGGCACGTGCAGTGGTTGCCGTTGCACCGTCCTGTTGGAACCACATGTTTTCCAATCCCAATTCATCAAGTTGCGGCAAAAAGAACTCGTTGATCATTGCTCTGTAGCGCTCACCATTCACAGTAACCGTTTGGCCCGCGACGTCTTCGAAGACAAAAGGTCCGATGACTCCTCCAGCGAAAACAGCACACCATACAGTGACTTTGAGCGGGTGTAATGGATTTTCAGTGCCGCAGAAGCGTAAATTTTGCTTATTTACGTACCCGCTAAGATGAAAATGGGCCTCATCACTTATGATTATTTTTGATGAAAAATCATCTTCCTCTTGGTGGTGATTAAGGATGGCTTGAGCGTATGTTAGACGCGATTGGCGGTCAGCAGCTAACAGCTGATGCATCGTCTGAACTTTGTACGGAAACATCTTCAAATCTTGTACCAAAATTCGCTGTAAAGACCGTCGACTGATACCCATTTGCGTGGCACGTCGTCTGGTCGATGTCGATGTCGACGGCGCTTCCATGACATCTTCGGCTACAGCAGCAATATTCTCTGCAGAACGGCTACTCCGGCTACTCAGTGTTGTGCCAGTCTCTTCGAGGCGAGCGGCTAAACGTCGCAGTGTTTCACCAGTAGGCGTTGGACGGCTAGGAAATCTGCGACGAAATTCACGTTGTGCCAAAGTCACCGACCGATTATTGCTCAAATAAATAGTCACCAATATTCCGCGTTCTGGAGCAGTGTAGCGTAACATTGTTTATTGACGTGTATTTCGCATGTGTTTACTACACAAATGTCAAAACAGAACTGACATTAGGGGCCAATCGCAAAGTTTATAGCATTTTCTGATAGGAGGATGACTTTTGCGCCGATGCACCGATGAAGGAAAAACCTTCGAGACCATCACAAAGGTGTCGCGCCGTTTTTTTCGACAAAATTGTTGATGCAACTCGATAAGTTCCATCGTTTTCATGCTAAATTGCTGCGTGAGTTGCTTGCTGAGGAACCAAATTTGTCTCTCTTCTTGAATATAACAAACTATTACGCCAATTAGTTAGGTCCTAAAGCAAGGCTTTTCCAAAAATTCTGTGTGCGAAGATATATGTTTTGGTGACGTGAAATAGAGCAAAATTCTAAAAATTGGGCAATTTTTCTTGGATGAATTAATCGGACGCCGCCTGCGGAAAGAGGGTTGAATTTCCTTAATCCCGCGTAGCACTGTTGCCAAAGTATTTCACGTCACCATATGTTTTGACTCGAATGGAAGGGATCGGGATCCACAGTTTGAAGGCGATGCCGAATGACAATTTATTTTTGAGAAGCTTCCCATGACAGTTCTTACTCTTGGATGTTTGGCAGACTTTCGCAAGATGTGGGGTTAAGAGTAAAACTTTTAGGTGATCCGCGCTTATTACGGATCAACGCTCATTTGAAATTGTCAAGCGATTACATTTGTTGTCCATTGTAAGCACACGCGTAACTTATCTTGCGAAAAAGATTTTTCATATCCAGATATTTCATGTATCCATGTGATAAGTCTGTGGCCTCTTCAAGCTCTCGCACCTTTACTCGCCGATCATCCATTTTCAAACCGAGGATTTTATCGGCCATTTCTAGTGTGGTGACCTCAATTGGGCGACCAGAACGTTCGGCGTCATTTGTGGTGGAACGATCGCAACGAAATTGCTTAAACCAGTGGTAAATGGCTCCAATCGATGGTGAGGAGCGACAATTTTAGGATTCTATATAAAATGGCTGTCACAACAAAATCATTTTACAGATTTGTCTGAAAATTTGAGGGAGTTCTTCTGAAAGATGCTTCTTGAGAAACAATAATATGGATTTGAGGTGCCGACGGCCATTTGTTTGTAATTTTCAGGGGCCTATTGACCCACTCTCGTATGTACAACCATTTCCAACTCCTTGGTTGGACAAAGGTGGGAGCCTCGAACAAGATAGAAAGTAGAATAATTCAATCCATTCTTGCGCTGCCAGCAGTACCCAATGCTGTCTTTTGTCAGAGAAGCAAAACGCCAAACACTGTCAAGGCTCTTGCATTGTTAATGGCAATCTTTGTTCGAATGATTAAGACTATCAGCTAGGTTCCAGAATTCGAAATCGATATTTCCAAATCGAGTGCGTTTTCAGTGTTCTATATTTCGACCGATTCGGTAACTTCAGATCACTTTGCGTGAAATTGAAAACAGCTAATATCTGTCATTTTGGACATTTTTAAAAGTGTTTTCATTTTGCGAAATTATTTGCTGGTAAATTATTTTGTTGTTGGCGCTTTTTAAAGTATAATTAATGAGTGCTGTATTGATTGCTGCGACATTGCAGACTGAAAGGTTAAAATACACAAGAAAAAATAAAAAGACGAAGGCTGAGAGATACATATATCTAATCCCTTTAAAAATGGAGATGGATTACTTCTGCAAATTGTGGAACCTCACCTTGAGCAGTCTTCAATTCCTGTCACGTTGTAGCTAGCCCCAATTTTGCTTGAAGTCTGAGAGATATATCTAATCCCTTTAAAAATGGAGATGGATTACTTCTGCAAATTGTGGAACCTTACCTTGAGCAGTCTTCAATTCCCGTCACGTTGCAGCTAGCCCCAGTTTTGCTTGAAGTCTGAGAGATATATCTAATCCCTTTAAAAATGGAGATGGATTACTTCTGCAAATTGTGGAACCTCACCTTGAGCAGTCTTCAATTCCTATCACGTTGCAGCTAGCCCCAGTTTTGCTTGAAGTCTGAGAGATATATCTAATCCCTTTAAAAATGGAGATGGATTACTTCTGCAAATTGTGGAACCTCACCTTGAGCAGTCTTCAATTCCTGTCACGTTGCAGCTAGCCCCAATTTTGCTTGAAGTCTGAGAGATATATCTAATCCCTTTAAAAATGGAGATGGATTACTTCTGCAAATTGTGGAACCTCACCTTGAGCAGTCTTCAATTCCTGTCACGTTGCAGCTAGCCCCAATTTTGCTTGAAGTCTGAGAGATATATCTAATCCCTTTAAAAATGGAGATGGATTACTTCTGGAAATTGTGGAACCTCACCTTGAGCAGTCTTCAATTCCTGTCACGTTGCAGCTAGCCCCAGTTTTGCTTGAAGTCTGAGAGATATATCTAATCCCTTTAAAAATGGAGATGGATTACTTCTGCAAATTGTGGAACCTCACCTTGAGCAGTCTTCAATTCCTATCACGTTGCAGCTAGCCCCAGTTTTGCTTGAAGTCTGAGAGATATATCTAATCCCTTTAAAAATGGAGATGGATTACTTCTGCAAATTGTGGAACCTCACCTTGAGCAGTCTTCAATTCCTGTCACGTTGTAGCTAGCCCCAATTTTGCTTGAAGTCTGAGAGATATATCTAATCCCTTTAAAAATGGAGATGGATTACTTCTGCAAATTGTGGAACCTTACCTTGAGCAGTCTTCAATTCCCGTCACGTTGCAGCTAGCCCCAGTTTTGCTTGAAGTCTGAGAGATATATCTAATCCCTTTAAAAATGGAGATGGATTACTTCTGCAAATTGTGGAACCTCACCTTGAGCAGTCTTCAATTCCTATCACGTTGCAGCTAGCCCCATTTTTGCTTGAAGTCTGAGAGATATATCTAATCCCTTTAAAAATGGAGATGGATTACTTCTGCAAATTGTGGAACCTCACCTTGAGCAGTCTTCAATTCCTGTCACGTTGCAGCTAGCCCCAATTTTGCTTGAAGTCTGAGAGATATATCTAATCCCTTTAAAAATGGAGATGGATTACTTCTGCAAATTGTGGAACCTCACCTTGAGCAGTCTTCAATTCCTGTCACGTTGCAGCTAGCCCCAATTTTGCTTGAAGTCTGAGAGATATATCTAATCCCTTTAAAAATTGGAGATGGATTACTTCTGCAAATTGTGGAACCTCACCTTGAGCAGTCTTCAATTCCCGTCACGTTGCAGCTAGCCCAATTTTGCTTGAAGTCTGAGAGATATATCTAATCCCTTTAAAAATGGAGATGGATTACTTCTGCAAATTGTGGAACCTCACCTTGAGCAGTCTTCAATTCCTGTCACGTTGCATCTAGCCCCAATTTTGCTTGAAGTCTGAGAGATATATCTAATCCCTTTAAAAATGGAGATGGATTACTTCTGCAAATTGTGGAACCTCAGCTTGAGCAGTCTTCAATTCCTGTCACGTTGCAGCTAGCCCCAATTTTGCTTGAAGTCTAAGAGATATATCTAATCCCTTTAAAAATGGAGATGGATTACTTCTGCAAATTGTGGAACCTCACCTTGAGCAGTTTTCAATTCCTGTCACGTTGTAGCTAGCCCCAATTTTGCTTGAAGTCTAAGAGATATATCTAATCCCTTTAAAAATGGAGATGGATTACTTCTGCAAATTGTGGAACCTCACCTTGAGCAGTCTTCAATTCCTGTCACGTTGCAGCTAGCCCCAATTTTGCTTGAAGTCTAAGAGATATATCTAATCCCTTTAAAAATGGAGATGGATTACTTCTGCAAATTGTGGAACCTCACCTTGAGCAGTCTTCAATTCCTGTCACGTTGCAGCTAGCCCCAATTTTGCTTGAAGTCTGAGAGATATATCTAATCCCTTTAAAAATGGAGATGGATTACTTCTGCAAATTGTGGAACCTCACCTTGAGCAGTCTTCAATTCCTGTCACGTTGTAGCTAGCCCCAATTTTGCTTGAAGTCTAAGAGATATATCTAATCCCTTTAAAAATGGAGATGGATTACTTCTGCAAATTGTGGAACCTCACCTTGAGCAGTCTTCAATTCCTGTCACGTTGTAGCTAGCCCCAATTTTGCTTGAAGTCTAAGAGATATATCTAATCCCTTTAAAAATGGAGATGGATTACTTCTGCAAATTGTGGAACCTCACCTTGAGCAGTCTTCAATTCCTGTCACGTTGCAGCTAGCCCCAATTTTGCTTGAAGTCTGAGAGATATATCTAATCCCTTTAAAAATGGAGATGGATTACTTCTGCAAATTGTGGAACCTCACCTTGAGCAGTCTTCAATTCCTGTCACGTTGTAGCTAGCCCCAATTTTGCTTGAAGTCTAAGAGATATATCTAATCCCTTTAAAAATGGAGATGGATTACTTCTGCAAATTGTGGAACCTCACCTTGAGCAGTCTTCAATTCCTGTCACGTTGTAGCTAGCCCCAATTTTGCTTGAAGTCTGAGAGATATATCTAATCCCTTTAAAAATGGAGATGGATTACTTCTGCAAATTGTGGAACCTTACCTTGAGCAGTCTTCAATTCCCGTCACGTTGCAGCTAGCCCCAGTTTTGCTTGAAGTCTGAGAGATATATCTAATCCCTTTAAAAATGGAGATGGATTACTTCTGCAAATTGTGGAACCTCACCTTGAGCAGTCTTCAATTCCTATCACGTTGCAGCTAGCCCCAGTTTTGCTTGAAGTCTGAGAGATATATCTAATCCCTTTAAAAATGGAGATGGATTACTTCTGCAAATTGTGGAACCTCACCTTGAGCAGTCTTCAATTCCTGTCACGTTGCAGCTAGCCCCAATTTTGCTTGAAGTCTGAGAGATATATCTAATCCCTTTAAAAATGGAGATGGATTACTTCTGCAAATTGTGGAACCTCACCTTGAGCAGTCTTCAATTCCTGTCACGTTGCAGCTAGCCCCAATTTTGCTTGAAGTCTGAGAGATATATCTAATCCCTTTAAAAATTGGAGATGGATTACTTCTGCAAATTGTGGAACCTCACCTTGAGCAGTCTTCAATTCCCGTCACGTTGCAGCTAGCCCAATTTTGCTTGAAGTCTGAGAGATATATCTAATCCCTTTAAAAATGGAGATGGATTACTTCTGCAAATTGTGGAACCTCACCTTGAGCAGTCTTCAATTCCTGTCACGTTGCATCTAGCCCCAATTTTGCTTGAAGTCTGAGAGATATATCTAATCCCTTTAAAAATGGAGATGGATTACTTCTGCAAATTGTGGAACCTCAGCTTGAGCAGTCTTCAATTCCTGTCACGTTGCAGCTAGCCCCAATTTTGCTTGAAGTCTAAGAGATATATCTAATCCCTTTAAAAATGGAGATGGATTACTTCTGCAAATTGTGGAACCTCACCTTGAGCAGTCTTCAATTCCTGTCACGTTGTAGCTAGCCCCAATTTTGCTTGAAGTCTAAGAGATATATCTAATCCCTTTAAAAATGGAGATGGATTACTTCTGCAAATTGTGGAACCTCACCTTGAGCAGTCTTCAATTCCTGTCACGTTGTAGCTAGCCCCAATTTTGCTTGAAGTCTAAGAGATATATCTAATCCCTTTAAAAATGGAGATGGATTACTTCTGCAAATTGTGGAACCTCACCTTGAGCAGTCTTCAATTCCTGTCACGTTGCAGCTAGCCCCAATTTTGCTTGAAGTCTGAGAGATATATCTAATCCCTTTAAAAATGGAGATGGATTACTTCTGCAAATTGTGGAACCTCACCTTGAGCAGTCTTCAATTCCTGTCACGTTGTAGCTAGCCCCAATTTTGCTTGAAGTCTAAGAGATATATCTAATCCCTTTAAAAATGGAGATGGATTACTTCTGCAAATTGTGGAACCTCACCTTGAGCAGTCTTCAATTCCTGTCACGTTGCAGCTAGCCCCAATTTTGCTTGAAGTCTGAGAGATATATCTAATCCCTTTAAAAATGGAGATGGATTACTTCTGCAAATTGTGGAACCTCAGCTTGAGCAGTCTTCAATTCCTATCACGTTGCAGCTAGCCCCAATTTTGCGTTTTCTTGGCGAAGAAAATTTCCAAAGGTCAATCGGAAAAGATGCTGACGTCGCTTCGGGCGAAGCACTGTATCAAAAATTTTCACAAAAGTGCTAACGATTTTGGAGAATCGAGTTTGATTTTGCCATCCACCCGCGTCCTTCTGTGGTGGACCACGACTGATCACATCTTTTCTCAAATTCTCCCACAAAACTTCCGTGACACTCGATCTCTTTTCCTAAAACCTTCAAGAAGATCTTCAGATTGCTTAGACTTGTTTAAAATTTAATTTCTTACTCTGTTTTCACCATTTCACATCGAATAACACAGATCGATTTGAAATCGAAGTGTGGAACACTACAATTTCACTTTGGTGCGATTTCTAAAAATTTGAAATATTAGAAATCGATTAAAGTGAAATGTAAAATACACAAATTCAAATTCGACCGATTTCGATTTCATTTCGAGTGAAAGTGAAATGTGGAACCGAACCTAGCGACATGATCGGCCACCTGGGAAATGTCTCACACCCAGCAGCTAGTGATTAAACTAATAAATACTGAATCCTTGAATCCTTCAAATAAACTTCAGATGAGGGCTTTATATCTCACAACATGAATCGTCTTAAGAACATACAGTGGCCGACATAAATCTGCGTACACTTGCCTTAAAGTAAAGTACCCTGTCTTAGATTTACTCGTAAGTCACATCAGAATGTCATAGTTGCATGATGCAATTAATTTAAATCCGACGAAGGGTCTACTATCACCCCAACGCTAGTTATATGAAATGAAAAGCTGAAAGTAGACCCCACCAGTATACCATTTTATTTTCGTGCGATTTCAATTAATTTTACCCTAAAACTGTTTTGTCAGTACTATGACATTCTGATGTGACTTATACGTAAATATAAGAGATATACCTTTAGTTTAAACTAAGTGTACGTAGTTTTATGTCGGCCACTGTACATACTTAATTTTTGGATATCAGAATAACGAAAGTACCTTCCTGCGATATTTAAGAAAAAAAAAAAAATATATCTAATTAGTTAAACCCAAAACAGATTTAATGAAAATATACGGAGGATATTTAATACGTTTTTTTCCATCGAATCCCCTTTTTTAGATTTGGATTTCCGACAACACCATGGAACAAATGCCGGTAAGTAGAGAATACAATTTCATCGAACCTCTTGATTGTGGTAAATTTATTTACGTTAATTAATTTATTTATTAAACAACCAGATGTGGTGCCCTCCAACACCGCCGCAAAACGACAACGACATCTACATCGACTACTCGCTGAGCTTTATGTACGAAACGGATATAATGCTGGAAACTCATCTGCCGCCGGTTTACGTGAAAAAAGAATACAAACGGTCTCGTACGGAAGCTGGCTTTCTGCTCGATGGCCGGCGACCGCCAAAGATACGCAAAGATGACAGTTTTATTGCGCCACGTTCGCTCTTCGATCGCCCATCGGGTGCCGTGGCGAAGATACGACGTGATTTGAAAATGCAGCGCTATCGCGGAGTGTTCAAGCCAAATGTCCAAATTCCCGGCTTGAAGCCGCAAATACAAACCAAACCACTGGTGGAACCTGAAGGAATGGTTGAATGGAGCGTCTACGAGGACTTTGCCATTGTGCATGTTTTATCGAATCTGCAGGGACTGCCAATCAATTTGATGTTGCTGTCACCGGGACACACTCCCAATTGGGATCTGGTGGCCGAGATCGTCAATATGTATTCGAAGACGTATCGGTCGCCGAAACATTGTCGCTGGCGTTACGAAGCTGTTATTGTGCCTCGCGAAGAGGGTAAGCTTCTGGAGAGTCCTAAGAAGCAGAAAAAACTCAAATCGGCAATGAAAGCAGCTTGTATCAAGGGCGGCGTCAAGTCACTGCGTACGTCGCAGAACTTCCTCGCCGACAATAACAACTCGTATACGAAACTAATGAAGTCCAAATTTGATAGCATCAAAACGGCGTTTTTGAAGAAGGCACCGCCTCCGAAGCGTCATTTTAGTGCCCCCAGCCCAATGAATCCTAAGCACGCAGAGGTTCTGAAAGACTTTGGCATCGCAAACTATGACAATCCACTAAATCCGCTTAACATTGCATTGATAAAGGCAAACAAGTTGCGCGAGAAGCAACGCAGTACAATACAGATGCCGGCACAGGCGCGTCAAGCCGCTCCACCGCCTCAAAATCAAGAAATTAGCCATAACCAGCAGCAACAAGCGCAGCAACAACAACAACAGATGCAGCAGGAGATTCAAGTTCAACAACAGACTGCGATTGTGCTTCAGGCGGTACAAAATGCAGGGCAGAATGTTATTCAGGGCCGACGAGAGCAAACAACGCAGATTGTAAAGGCGATCGTAACACCACAGTCGGGAATGCTTCACGGACCCATTCAACAGCTAACGCAGTCCGGCGCTCAACAAATTCAACTGCAACAATCTGGGAATATGGTCACGCCCTCATCTGTGTCTGTGGTGTTAACTACGCCAGTTTCAACCATGTCGAATGTTCAACATCAGAACAATCAATCGGCACAGATAGTCTCTATTCAGCCACAGAATATCTCCTCGTCATCTTCATTGGTGTCACAGTCGCAGATGGCCACCTTAGTGCAAACACTGCCTTCTCAAAGCATGCCCCAGGTAGTGTCGGTCTCACAGTTAGCTACAGTTGGCACCGTGCTGACGACTTCGGCAAATATGCAGTCAAATTCAACTGTCACCTCGTTGAATACATCAGCGCTCCGAGCTCAGCGAATTGTCGCGGCCCCTGGCTGCCTTCAAGATGTAGTTTTGCAACAACGACCAAACTCACAGTCGCCCACAATTGTCTCGATGAACAGTCTGGGCCAGAACGTGACACAAGGACAATTCCAAGGCGCACAACTGCGCCTTTCAATGCCAGGATCACAGCAGGTTATCACCAAGGGCATCCCAGTTAGTTCACTACAACAAACGGGCAAGCTTACCAACCAGCCCGCACAGATTCAGCTGTACCGTCAGCGGCAGCAGCTTAAGGTTTTGCAGACGGGCCCTGGTCAAGGCGGACAAGTTGTGCAAACCTCGGGCGGTCAAACAACTCTGGTAAATGCTGCCGGTACAATAATCCAAGGTGGCCTCGTTCAAACGGGCCAAACAGTTCAAGTGCAGGGCCAGAAGGTTTCTGTGGCGACTGTTAGCGCAGCTAATGTTACTCCCGGAGGAGCTCCAGGCGTAGTCACCTCCGTTGCCACCGTTCAAGTGGCTCACAATCAGGCTCGCACACAGTTCATCAAGCAAGTCGGTGGCAAGCAAACCATTACCCGTCAAGTGAATGATAATGAAATGTTGTTGGTAAAGCGTCAAGTAATCTCCCAACCAAAGACACAAGTCCTGCAGCAGGGTCAAATCTTAACACCAGCCAACGTTCAAATCCAGCAACAACCCGGTACTTCGGGTCAGCAGCAGATTACAACGCTGGTGAAAACCTCTTCTGGAAACATGACCACCGCAGGTCAGGGTGGCTCAGTCAACATGGCTCTATCACACGTGAAACCCGGCAGTCAGATTAAAGTGACAATGGCCAATCAGTCACAGATGAGACACCTGCACATGCAGCAGCATTTGGCCATTGCCCAGCCAAGGAAACTAAGTAAAATGACACAAATCGCCCAAGGCGGCCAAGTGGGACAAAAACCGGGTGTACAAACCCAGTTGGTGCACATTCAGAATACAAAATCACTTCCAGGCTCCGTCACCGTTCAGCAGATCCAGCAAGTGATGCGCCAAGGACAGCCGGGCACTTTGTCCGCGGCTGGCTTGGTTCTTGGCAAGACCAGTGTGGGACGGGTAATACCCGTATCGCAACCAAATGCAAGGCAGACTATTCAGGTGAGTTTTTTTTTTTTAGAAATTCCCAAGAGGCTAATTTTTTTTTGTGTTTTTTTTTTTAGGTGGTTTCAGCATCCACAGGTCAGGGTCTAACCGCTAGCAACATACGTGCCCACGTGGCCGCTGGTCAAAACATCGCCGGCACTATTAAAGTAGCCGCCGGAGCGACTCAAGCTCAAACCCAGCAGGCTCTTATAAACGCCATACAAAATCAACAAGGTCAGCGGCAAAATGCCAGCCCAGTGCGACTGCAAACCAACTCCAGTGGCAATCTGGTCGCTGTCACAGTTCAACAATCACAAAACATGCAACAGCAACAGGTTAACGTGTCCTCCATGAGCAACATGGGAGGCAATGTACAAGGAATCACAACAAATGCTTCTTCCAACAGTGGACAAACAACCGAAGTAGGCGCCATAACAATAACCACACAACAAACCCAACAACAACAGTCTGTTCAACAGCAACAGCAGCAACAACAGCAGCAGCAAACCACCCAACAACAGGTACGCACATTAGTCAAAAAGAAAATTATGCAAATTCGTAATGAAAAAGAATAGGGAATGCATTATTTTGTTTAGTTAATTTTTATTTTTACATAAAAAAAAAAAAAAAATGGAAAATTTCTCATCATGTCGCCAATGTTGTTGTTGCTTTCATTTTTTGTGTTTTTGTTTTTATGCGCCATCATTTGGTTTTTTATTTTTTTATTTCTTTATTTGCGAGCATAACTCTTAAGTTTTGTTAAATTATTTTATTTTTTTTTTTACTTCATGTTGTTTTGTGTCCTTTTGTTTTATTTATATAAAAAAAAAAAACTTTGATAAATAGTATCGAAAAAAAAATGGTTCTAGTGTCGATGAGAGCAAAAACATTTTTATTCAAAATTTCTTTCTTATTTTTGAAAAAAAAAACAAACAAATTGGCAAATTTTTTTTATTTTTATTTTATGAAATTTAATTGAAAGTACGAACTGGCAAGAGTGTGACGGTTGATGATGACAGGTGATTTGGGGTTTTAATATTTATTTTGTGTATGGAAAGAGGTGTGCAAGCCATACATGGAACTCTAGTTTAAGTTCGACACTACCACAAAGTCAGCACAAAAAAAAGGGTTTAGTGCGGGAAAGCAAGTGTTATCGATTCCATCAAGAGTTGTTCATCATCCGATGGCCTTATATTCTTGCCTCTACCAAACGAGGACCACAATTGCGTTCTTTGTTGAGTTTAAATGGTCGACAGTTGTTCATTGCATTCGATGAGAATATTAATTACATCTACGCAGTTAATAGTCAGGAAATTCAGACAAGCTAGGCCAATGTGACCACTTTCATTACCTCAAAAGACTTATTTTAGAATGTTAGCCATGTCACGTGGATGTTCATCCAACTAGTAGCTCCGTCAAACGTCAATTTCTGCGTTTACCTCAACTTCGATTGAATCTTAACTTAGCAACATGTAAATCTCATTAGGCTACTGAGAAATAAATCTCAACTCCTTGCAACGTCAGCTGTTGACGTTGTTGAACTATTCCGAAGCAGTCATCCATCCATCCTTGCCTAGCTCCTCTAAATTGTTGGGCTTCTGCAATCCCAAAAGGAATTCAACGTCGTTCCAAAGATTTTCAATTCGATTTAGGTCAGGACTTTGTGCAGGCCAAGGTAAAAAATTAATTTTTTGGCTAGTAATATCCACCTCTTTACAAGCCTAGAATTGTGCTTGGGATCGTTATCATGCATAAATGTCCACGCCAGTGCCAAATTGTCATCAGCAAACGGTTCCATTCTGGTGTCAATTTTAACAATGGGACCTCCACCATTTTTGACCGTTTTTATAGGGCAACGTGGATTAACCCCCTGTTTCGGTGGACGCCACGCTTTCCATCAGATTCGAAGCGATTTCGGATACCAGAATGATAGTCTTATTTCCATAGGTTCTTGCGAACTGCAACCTCGCTGAAATTGGCTTGTGCCTGGGCTACGTATCCGATTAAGGAGTTTTCATTAAGCTTTCTTTGGCTTGTTCTGCTGCTAACAGCTATTCCATGTACTGTATTCACTTCCTGTTGTATCTCGGTCTTCAGCAGCACTTGTCGTGTTTCGAGGAGGGCCTTTCTTTGGATCGCGTCGCAAGTATTACATTTTTTGAAATAATTTATTGCATTCACCGGTAATTTTCTAGAAAGTCTGGTTCTTCAGATTAATAATAATTTTTCTCAATTCAGGAGTGTCGGATTAATGGTCGGCCGCCCGTCTAGTAACAATTTATTATACTTAAATGTTGTGCTCAACAAGATGTTTGAATAAACTTACTGTGGAATTTAACTAATTTTAAATCAAGTAGCAATCGAAATGTTTATGAAAAATGTCCTTGTGCTAATTCGCTGACCACCACTGTATATCTCTATAAAAAGGGCGGCCGATTCTAAACAAATTTTGCCGGGTAGTTTTTAGGCCTCAGGTAACAGGGGCCAGATCGTGTAAAATGAAAACGAACGGACAAGCTGGCGTTTATTTTGTGTATGTGTGTATGAACCCATTATCACCATTTGATTCATGAATACATCAAGGATATAGTTTCAGTCCCAAAAGGGGAATAACAATGCACGCAGTGGAATAATATTTCATTCCAATGACTGTCTCCTGGTTAACCCAATTTTTCAAAACATTCAACACATTTTCCCCTTTTTTCACGAATACCTTGACCAAAATAGTTCTTCAAAGCCTCAAATGTCTCTTGATTGTTCGCATAACATCGACCTGTAGTGTTGGCTTACAGAAAATACAACAGCTCCGTGGCGGCCCAAGGAACGTAAGGCTGATTTTGCGAGCAAAATCAATCAATTTCGTGCTGCTCTCAATCCCAAGCAGAAAAGCGATAATTAAGGTCGTGCTTTAACTACAGAGACAATTGGGATCTATATGCAAAATTATCCTCGATTTAGTGCGACTGATGGAGGTTCTCGGGTTTAGGCGCAAAGTTTCTCCGTTGAGTTGCAAAATTCTCTGTTGAGCTCACAGGACGACCACGGGAATATGTTCGGTTATCAATCAGCAAACCAGTCTCACGAACTTTCTTCACAAACTTGCATACACCAGCTGCAGTTGGTGCATTAATTCGACCCAACATTTCCTTTCAAAGTGTGCACTGTGCACATTCACTTTGGAAGTTACTTTGCTCTGACTCACAACGTTGTTCAGGCGTAAATCGATCCATTTCGTACCGCGGAAATATAATGCTGGAGTTTTTTTTTACATTTTTTGAAGGCATCATCGAAATATAACAAATCATTCAAAAAGAAGCCAACAGATGGCCTACCCTATAAAAATGGACCTATAAAAATGGACTCGATTTTCAATTAGTGTTTCTCTTTTCCAAGTTACAAAATCATATCGATATAAGTCTGAGGTATTTGTTTGGCTCTTACTGTCTTGTGAACCTGCTAATTTTATCGTGGCAGACATAATTGGCTTCGAAATGGAAACCTTTATTTGACCTTAATTAAATCTTAAAAGGATCCTTGCTTTATGAGTTAATTGAAACATCAGGCGATTTTTTGTTGACCTCGGTGTACATGTCTCATTCTCAACCCAACTCAAACGCCATAAAAAAAAAACCTCCTAAATATTAGTATCTTGGCGTCTACCTCAAGTCATCATCGACCCCACTCGCGCCTCAACAAACAAAATTAACTTAACATTAATTAAAATCTAGAACCATTAGATGTTACATAAGTGTTAGAAACAAAACAAATCTCAATGTAGTAATACCGCAAACATATCTTTTATGCCTAACTATATCTGTTTGTCAATAAGAATTCTTATTTATGTTTCAATTAAAAAAATATAAACAACATAATTAAACTAATATTAAACTTATGCTTTCTTTTAAATTTCTTTTTGGTTGGTTTTCAGCCTTCAAAATAAAATGCCAAAACTAATAGCAAACCAAAAAAAAAATACGAATCTCTTCTCGGTTTTAATATTCCCACAAAAAAAAAACATTTTTACCACACCCACAAAAACAAATACAACAAAACACTACTCTCTGTCTCTCCTCTCTTCACTAACGCTATGTGGACGCTATGAGTTGCAATCGTTATAACTTTGCGCAATAATAATTAAAAAAAAAAAACAAATACACGAATTGTGCGTGACAAATGAAAAGAACAACCCACAATGGACATATTCAACAAAAAGTACTTAAACAATATAAAAATTTAATCTAAAGTATGTAATTTAAATCGAAAAAAAAAACAAAAGTTTGTCGTTAAATTTGAACTAGTGTTTTCTCCTTCTAACATTGAGGCTCGGTTAATATGAAATCTACTAACAAACTAAATGTTATTTTTTACTTTTCAAACAAACAAAAAAACAAAAACAAGGGATTTTATTTTATTATTTCTTAATATAATAAAACTAATACTAAAAAAAAACTATTTTAAGAAATTAAATCTAAGTAAGACACTATAAATATTGTATTGTATAGAAATCTGCTACATACATATATAACATATATATATATATTATATAACCCGGCGGCGGGAGAAAATTACACACACACAAATTGATCTTTTAATTCTATGACAAATATGTAAGTATTACTAGATTATGTTTCACTATAACTAAGTATATAGTGTTGTAAAGAATTAATAATATTTCCAAATTGAATTTAATGCATAAGAATAGGGTGCAGCAGCGGTTTTTGAACTAATCAAATGTAATAAAAAGTTAAATCCTTAAATTGATTTTATTATATTTAATAAACTATTTTCGTACTACACATACTTATGAATTTCTGAGTACAATTTGATTGAACAATTTTTATTTAATAATTAAGAATCCAATTGTAAATTCTTCTAAAAATTATAATAATTTTTTATCGAAACTCTTATGAAAAGAAAACATATTTCAGTGAAAAGGAAATATTTTATAGTAAGTAGTTTTGTTTTTTTCTTTTTTTTATTCAATATTTCATTTTGTTCTATTTAATTTTTTGTACACTAAATGTAAATAGTAATAATAAAAGAATATTTATAGTAAATATTAAATAATAATAAAGTTACATAAACATACATGTGATTAAAAATAAAAGTTTTGTGTTTTAATTAAAGTAAGCTACGAGAAAGAAGGTAATTTTTGGAGAAAATTGATTTAAATTTTGGTGGAATTATTTTCCTTAAGCAAAAGTAAGTTTTTTTCATTTCGATTTGGTTTAGTAGAGAAGGTGCAGTGTACTGTTTTCTTACGTATACCTCTCATTAGTCGACAAAAATGTGTGTGCTGTTTTATAAAAATTATTCTCCTTTGAGTGGATTCCCTAAAAACCGGACAAAGTTTCATAGTTGCAGAAGATTTTCGCTCTCTTAAGCGGACAAAATATAATTGGAGCCTTTTTTTGTTGAGATGTTTTGCTTTATATTTTGCGCTCCTTAAAAAGCAGAACAAAAATTGAACCAACACGCAAAACCATTGTGGTAGAAGGCTTTAATATTAGGCTAGGAATCTGCAATTTTGTACATTTACTCCTAGAGTCACGGAATAGTTAAGTGTACACATTTTCGACCTTCTTAACAAGTTTGCTAGCTATTCTTTTCCGGGGACGTCCCCTATATGTACATTTTTAATACGGATAAGGTATAATACTGTTCGACCTGGCCGGACTGCAGCTTAACAAAGTCGAAGCCTTTTTTTTCATTCATTTAGTTCAGTTTCTTTTAAGCGGACAAATTTCTCAGGAACATTAGCGTCCGCTTATGAGAGTTCACTACATGTTCACTACTTTTAGTTCCCAAAATAAAGCTCTTAAACTTCGGTTGGGCCCGAAACTCGAACGCTTACGGATGATAGTATTGTATCTTTAAAACATCTGATCCGATTTCTATTAGAACTTAAATTGCTCAATAACAAAAGCATGTTTTAAATAGAGCACTCTAAGGAAAGATATTTGGACTCTATGAAGGCTCAAGCTTCAGTTAAGCCGCCACGGAAGCTTTTGTGGCTTTTAAGATGAACAGAAAGTAAAATAAAAACTTCGAAAAATTTACTCTAATTGGTAGTTAAAATGTAAAAATAAGTTTGTGTTCGCGCAAAGTTTCTGGAAGGTGTTTCTTTTATTCGTTGAAAACATCTTTCTGATTGCGATTTTAAGGACAGAAATTATTCATGAAAAAAATCTCTCATACACGGACTTTGAACTGACATCATTGAATAATTTGGACACCTGCATCAGAATCGAACACCATCATCTGCGGTCTGTTATATGCTTTTTACAAAACAAAATCATAATCAGTTGAAACTTGTCTCTGTGTTAAAAACAAGCTTCGTTAAAGCTTCCATAACACTTATAGCGGAAGCGAACTTTTATATTTATCTTTCACCTCTTTCATATCAAAATACATTTATTATAAAAATAAAAACTTTCAGACAAGCTCCTTTACCGTTTTTCAATAATTTTGATAAAGCCTGTTATTTCTAAAGCTTCCAAAAAGATTTCCACTAGAAATTTTGTAGCTCAACAATAGATAATCGGCCCTAGCGAGGTATCCGTCGGAACGGAAAATTCTCCGCAACGCATACTCTGTCGGAAACCCTAATTACATTCGAGGTATCCGATTTCGGAAAAAAATTATTAAAATGCGAAGACGCATTGATCTGACATGCGACAAATGTTAGATTCTGATAGAGATGTATAAAATGTACCGATATATATCGACCCATATTTGTATTTGCAGAACTTTAAATCTGTATATGTTGACAGGGAGGAGGTATTTCAGACTTAATATTTTTTTTATTTTTTTTATTTATACTTGCTTATATTTTTTAACTGCTTATCCGAAAATCGGAAAAAATTCCGCGACCACTTGCTGTCGGAGGAGATCGGACAAAAAATGGTGTGCAACTGTCACAAATGTCACTGCTAATGCATTTCATCGCACTGCAACGCAGATCATTAGTTGTGCGTTTTTTGCTGTCGGAACAAATGTTCCGAACAGATGTTCCGAAGAATACCTCGAAGCAAAAATCCTCCGAATCGTAGGAAATCGGAGAATTTTCCGTTCCGACGGATACCTCGCTAGGGCCGTATAAAAATACGGAAAAAAAAGCAAAACTAATGTTCTGCGTTGCAGTGCGATACAATGTGTTACCAGTGACATTTGTGACAGTTGCACACCAATTTTTGTCCGATCTTCTCCCACAGCAAGTGGTCACGGAATTTTTTCCGATTTCCGGATAAGCAGTTAAATAATGTAAGCAAATAACTGGTGATCCAAGTAGAGATACTTTTTTCAATAGCCTTTTTTGACAGATCACGTGTGAGTCGTGTCATGCTGTCATGTTATTTTTGTTTAGTATTGTTTGGCATTTCATAATGGAAAGACTTACGCGTGAACAACGTTTACAATTTGTTCAACTTTATTATGAAAATTCACGTTCTGTGAGGAATGTGTTTCGTGCACTTCGCTCAACTTATGGTCAACATAATCGGCCTACTGAGCGTACTATTCGCAACACCATCACCCATTTTGAGACCCAGCATTCATTATTGAATAATATTCGACCGAATAGACCACGTCCAGCACGCTGTGAAGAAAATATAGCGGCCGTATCTGAGAGTGTACACGAAGACCGTAGAGAGTCGATTCGGCGCCGTTCGCAGCAACTCGGACTGACGTATGGAACGACTTGGCGCATTTTACGTAAAGATCTTAAATTGAAAGCGTACAAAATTCAGCTTGTGCAACAACTGAAGCCGCTCGACCTTCCCAAGCGACATCGCTTCGCTCTATGGGCTCTTGAAAAGTTCCAAGAAGATCCGACGTTTTCGAGGCAAATTTTGTTTAGCGATGAGGCCGATTTCTGGCTCAATGGGTATGTAAACAAACAAAATTGCCGCATTTGGGACGAAGAGCAACCTGAAGAGATTGAAGAACTGCCACTTCATCCAGAAAAAACCACGGTTTGGTGTGGTTTGTGGGCCGGTGGAATCATTGGGCCATATTTCTTTAAAAATTATGCCGGTGCGTCAATGGCGACCGTTATCGTGCCATGATAACCGACTATTTGATGCCTGAAATTGAAGCTCGTGATCTCGGCGACATTTGGTTTCAGCAAGACGGCGCCACTTCCCACACATCGCATCAATCAATGGACTTATTGAGAGAACATTTCGGTGAGCACATAATTTCACGTTTTGGGCCGGTCGATTGGCAACCACAGACTTTTTCCTGTGGGGATATGTAAAGTCAAAAGCTTATGCCGACAAACCCGCTTCGATTTAGGCCTTGGAGGAAAACATCACGCGTGTCATTCGCCAGTTACCAATCGAAATGCTCGAACGAGTGATCGAAAATTGGACTCAACGGATGGACCATCTGCGACGTAGCAACGGCCAACATTTGATAGACATAATCTTCAAAAAATAAATGCCAAAGAATGTTCTTTCAAATGATAATAAACATTCTCCATTAAATTTGAATTTTCTGTGTTTTTTTCTTTAAAAAAGTAGGGAACCTCGAAATGGATCACCCTTTACATACACGATTATCAAATATCGATATTTGATAAAATTTAATACTTATTAGGATAATCTTAAACCGGTAAAAACTCAGCAGTCCATTCTAAATGTATTAGAACTAGCAGCAGTTTCAAAATTCCTTGCTCAAGTTTTTTGCCAGAGCAATAGGCAATTATTATTAATTTGTTTAAGGTTTGCGATCATTTAAGTGTCATAATATTAGTTGAATCTTGAATGTTTTCCATTTACGATAATGGATCGCTTAGTAATCAAACAACGCGATAAACTTATTAAAACTAACTACAAAAGTGGTGATTCAAACGTAGCCACTTTTCACGCATTGCGCGATGATTATGGTCGTCATAATCGACCGACTGCGCAAGTAAATATATTAGAAATTCATATATGATTATTAAATAATTGATATTTGGTAGTCAAAAGGCTGTATAACTAAATCGTGCAACCATCTCATAGAGTACGCGGTTGCATCTTCTCCTTAATTGTTCTTACTACCCAAATATTCGTCAAAGAATTTCTATCTGAAAGAACCCAAAATTGAAAGCACACGGCACTGTTATGATTCGGTTATCATTCGCGGAGTTCATGTTAACGGCAATGTTGATGAACTCCGTAACTTAAAAGGCTTTAAATACCCGAGTTAAAGGGGTAAAATGAAATCAGAAAAGAGTGCAGTGGCTTAATGGTTAAGTGTGTTGGACCACTAAGCGTGAGATTGCTGGTTCAAATCCCGACCGGTACTATCTGAAAGTTTTTATTCGCAGCCCCACCTCTTGAAAACGTCTGACAAACATCCAAGAGTGAGGAATGTCATGTGAAGCTTCTCAAAAATAAATTGCCGTTCGGAACCGGCATTAAACGGAAGGTCCCTCCATTCGTGTCAAAAATATATCTTCGCACACACAATGGTTGGAAAAGCTAGCGTTTAGGTCCTGTATGGGCCGTTTACGCCTAATTAAAAAGGGAAGTAGGGTTAGGTTGAAGCGGCATAAGAACCAACACACTTAGACCGTTGTGATACCACGGGTATCTGTAACAAATTTTTCCTCTACTCGTTTCACAAAATGGAGCTTCTGACGAAGCGAAGTAGACACACTGTAAGATTACATGTGACTTCGTAGATGAAGGTTCCACATTGGAGCACCCTTTTCTTTCAGAGAGCAGGTGAGGGATCGTTTCCTCCTCCTCTTCGTCCATACAACTTCTGCAAAAGTTGTTGGAAAATGTACCAAGTCTTGTTGTATGTTAACCTATAAGACACTGTCTAGTGTTGACACCTATAACAGTGCTAATGTCCCGTCTGCTTGGGGAGATCAAATTTTTAGAGTGTTGCAGATTCAGCTTATCCCGGATCCGTTTTTTCGCTAGACATGTGGTACTACTTGTCCACCTAAAGTTTGTTTCCTCCAAAGCAGCCAGCCTTAGTAATAATTTTAAAGTAGCGAATGGTATACCTATCTCTCCTTTATCAGATGAGAGAAGTATCGTGGTTCCCATCAGCCCTACAGTTCCCAGGAATGTCCCTGTTCCACGGCACCTAGCAAATGTGAGTGTTGAACTGCTCCGACATCTACTATGGATATAGTACTTTCTTGCTTAACATTTTTCGGATGATTTTGTTGATGATGTTAAGAGCTGTGTTTTCTTGAAAAGCCTACTTATTTAAATCATATCTATGTATAAAAGTTCGAATGAATTTACTGAATTTTAGATGGAAAACAGCAACACGCAACAGAAAAAGCGAAATAACTTAAATGAAATCACTGAAAATGGATATAGGACTTTCTTGTTTAACTCGGCAGCATAGATGTTAACAAGTTCCAAAAACTGTTCAACACCTTATCTCAGTGAATGCTGACTCGGTGGCTGAATGAATACACGCTTTCATGGTCGCGATACTTGAATAGAAAATTCATATTGCAGTCGATTACTGGAATCCAATAAATTAGTCAATTCAAAAAGGTGTTGTTGAACTTTAGGCTGGCAACACTATTTTAACTGGCGGCCATTTTGCATTTCAACATGAATGAAAAGACGCCTGAATAACGCTTCCAAATTGTGCAAATTTATTTTGAAAATAATGGTTCTGTTCGAAATACGTATCGCGCACTACGTCCATTTTACGGTCAATATAATCGTGCAATTAGAGCAATTAATTCGATTAACTATGCAACGTTTTTGCACCACGTTTACTCTAAATGATAATTCGCATCCACAGAGACGGCGTACAGAAGAAGTCATTGCTGCTGTAGAGCGTAGGGTAGTCTGTCCGCCATCGTGCACATGAATTGGATACGTGTCCATCGCCTTTATGGAAGATCTTGGTTTGCGTGCTAACAAAATCCAACTCGTGCTTGAATTGAAGCCATAGGATCACATAGTAAGGCGTAGATTCGATGAATGGGCCCAAAACAAGTTTGGCGTTGATCTCAATTTTCATAAGCGAATTTTGTTTACAGATGAAGCTAGCTTTTGAATGGATACCTACGTCAATAAACAAAACTGCAGTATTTTGAGTGATGATAATCCTCAAGTGTATGTTGAGACACCGTTACATCCACAAAAACTGACTGGTTGGTGGAACAATTGGTCCGTACTTTTTTAAAAACGATGCTGGCCAAAATCTTACAGTCAACGGTAACCGAGAAAGCGCCATGATTACCGACTTCTTCGTTCATCAATTGAACAACCATAAATTGCAGGAGCTGTGGTTTTAACAAGACGACGCAACATGTCAAACAGCTCGTACCGAAATTTATTTATTGAAGGAAATGTTTGGTAACCGCAGTGGTTTCACGTTAGAGACCGGTGAATTGGCCTCCAAGATCGTTCGATTTAACGCCGCTAGACTATTTTCTGTGGGGATATGTGAAGTCGCTAGTCTTCGCCGATAAGACCGAAGGGATTGACAACATTCGTCGCGTTATTAAGTCACCGAAAATTGGACCTCTAGATTAGACTACGTCCGAGCCAGCAGTGGCGGTCATATGCCAGAAATCATATTTAAATTATAACACCAGAAGATTATCTTTCGAATAAAGTTAATTTCATGTCAATTTTATTTTATTCCATTTCAAAGTTCTAAACCTCTAAAAAAACATCCTTTAGTAGCACCACAATTAGTAGTTTTTCACAACTATATCTCAAAACAGTGATGAAATCGGCACAACCTGTTGCTACTTGCTTCGTGCATAATATTTCTATATAAACAACCCCACTTAAATGGGTACATACATGGATACTCGCAACGACATCGTCCTTGGTTACCGCTTTGGCAAACAAATAACAACTGTTCTTTTCGACCACTTTAAGTACATATTTATTCTCAGAAGTAAATTTTAATTTCTCGGAAGCACCATCAAGTAATGTCCCTGTTCCAAGTACGAACCTGGTGGACAGCACAATGCACCGACATAGAAGAGAACTACGACGTTTCCAGTTTGTTGTGCACCCGATTCGGTTTGGAGGACCACGAAAAGGATTACATCGTGGTCGGCTCCCACAGTGGTCTGTTGAGTATTTTCTATCCTAATCCAGAGAACGATTCCAATCGCAATTTTAAGGAATCTCATGCCACAGATTTGCTGCTAGAGTGCCAGTTGAAAGCACCAATTTTAGGACTACTATCAGGACGCTTCACCGGGTAAGTTAAATTTCCTCTTTTTTATGCAAAAACTATAAAATCCATCTTTTCCACGCCACTAAACATTACCTTCTACCGCAGGACCTTTGGCAGTGAGAACACAAATCAACTGTCCATTTTGCATCCATACAGCTTGGTAATTTACAACCTGACGACCGTGGACGGAGTGGCCGACCATGGAAGTCATTCGCAGCTACAAACCGTCGTCGAGCACAAATTTCCACGAGCAGCCTTCTCTTTGTGCAAAGGACACTTCGGGCAAGTGAAAGGACGTGAATTTTTCTGCATCGGACACTTGGACGGAAGTCTGACATTCTACGAGCAAGATGGCATCTCATACGAATGCAATTTGCCAGGACCAAGGCCACTGCCCAGCGCGGTCGTTTACGTGGAACGGACTGACTCATTTCTGCGTGTCAACTCGTCCTGGCATTTGGAAAGCTTTAGGTGAATTTTAATTAATTTTCGTACTTTTAAGTGTTTGTATATGTATGGCACTGCTGGCCATTTGCCAGTGTCGTTGCGCTCTGTTTGTGTTTCCTTCATCTCGATGGCTGCTGCTGTTGGCTGTATGGGGTGGACGCACAGGCTATAGCGAGCGGACAAAGAAAAACTTTGTGACGGTCGTCCTGCTGCTTTAATTAATCCACTTGATTTAGGGAAATCCGAGAGAGGGCAATTTGTTAGATTTATATTTTTTGGCTGCCGCCTCTAGTGAGTGTGTGCCATTGTGTTATTGGGAAAGTTAATGAAATATAGAGGTACTTAGGTTATGTAGTTTAGGGGGTTACAAAGGATGCAATTTGTTCTTTGAAATGAACTAATTTGAAACTTTTCGCATTCATTTCAGCTATCAGGACTTGTCCCATTCGGCAATCAATAAGTCAAATGCACTTCCAATATGGTCGGTTTGTCTTGGCGAGGGCGTATTGGATCTCGTTTCAATTCAAGTTAAAGAGTGAGAGTGTGGTGATGGAAGTTTGTTTTCGCATGTGGAAATGTGAATTTTGTTTTTTTTTACGTCATTGAAGGTCTTCAACATCGATAATGATTCTGGGGGAGCGCAACTTGATTGCTATCAACGACCATGGAAAGATTGAATTCATCCTGAAGTTGGACTATTCACCAAAGTGCTTTTATTCGTTCATAATCGGCTACTATTGGGGTGAGTATATCGAGCAGAAAGACTCGTTCAATGCATAGAACGGAGGTTGTGAGGGTCAGTTATGTACGTTGACAGACACTTGAAGTTGAAGTGTATCTATAAATAGTTTTTCTTGACTTAATGATTGACTATCGGTTTCGTCATAAAATTTATAGGGTATATTCCCTTAGCTCTGTAGATGCAGTTAAAGGAGGGGTTTTATGCGTAATTGAAATTGATTTGACTTGTTAGAGAACAAAAATTTATTTTATAGGTGTTTGGGAAGTTTGTTTTCAGGGCAAAACTTAACTCTCAAACCGCTGATCATAATACGTTATCTGAAATTTAACATGGTGATGGAGAATACATAATACTTATATACGTGTTTCAGGATATTTTAATTTTCCCCGATTGCCCGATTGAGGTTACTTTTCCATGGTAACCTATCTCTGACTTGTCCTACTGATGTCCTTGAAAGCTTGTAAAGAAAGTTAGACATCAGACACTTCATCAGTATATCCCAAATATCCAGAAGAAAATTGAATGGATAATGTCTCAACAAAAAAGGAGTTATGACTTAATTAAATCAAATACGATGCACGCTAAAAGTTAAAGCACGAACGAATGTGGATGCTACGCAATCTTTGAAGTTTATGCTTTGTGTTGTTTCTTTATTGACGAAGTTTACTTACTGAATGGGCTAACCTGATGACTCCTGCGATCCTGTGCACGCTGCTTTCATATATCCAGACCAATCACTCTGGCAGCCGCGATGGCTTAGACTAGGAATACCCGTTCGTTTGATGTGGCCGAACCAATTAAGTCGACATAAATGATAATAAACTACATCCACATCGAACGGCCTTCAACAGAGGGATCTCTTTTAATTCCTGTTGCAAGGATAGGAAGATCCTGGTTGTTACGTTGACCCAATTTCAACGGTATCGAAACTTGGAGCAAATGACGCGAACGCGAACGTGAACAATTTCTTTTTTAAATTATTTAAATGCGATTCCGATATGGGCGACAAAGGAATAACCAGGTAGCGAAAACGACGAAGATAAATGAAACGCACATAGTTTCCCCTAAGGGTTATAATATACAGGGTGTTTCGCGGTATAGAACTTCGAATTGAAATAAAACACAAGAAAATTGTTTTAATGTCCATCAATTTGGCTTTATTGGAAGCATAATTTTATGCCATTAATGTTTAAATATGATTTCAGGCATGTGACCGGCTGGTTCGAATAAAGACAAGTCTAGAGCTCCAATTTCCAACCACTTTTTCAAGCATTTGGGGCTGTATTTCGGCAATAACGCCACGAATGTTGGCTTCCAAGTCCCCTAACGTTTCTGGTTTGTTGGCGTACTTCACATATTCCCAAAGAAAATAATCCAATGGTGTCAAATCACACGATCTTGGTTGCCAATTGACAGGTCCATTTCGCGAAATTATGCACTCATCGAATGTTTCCTTCAATAAATCGAATGTGACGTGCGCTGTGTGGCATGTAGCGCCGTCTTGTTGGAACCACATCTCATCCACATTCATGCCAGTCAATTCGGGAACAAAATAGTCAGTTATCATGGCTCTATACCGGTCTCCATTAACGGTAACTGACTCTCCAGCATCATTTCGGAAGAAGTATGGCCCAATGGCTCCACCAGCCCATAGAGCACACCAAACAGTCCGTTTTTGTGGATGTAATGGCGTTTCAAGGGTCTCATGTGGATTCTCTTCACTCCAAATCTGGCAATTTTGCTTGTTGACGTAGCCATTCAACCCAAAATGAGCCTCATCACTGAACAAAATTTTGCGATGAAAATCAGCATCTTTGCGCAAAATCTTCCATAAAGTTGGTGGACAAAGCTCTAATTGCTGTGAACGGTGGCGAATCGATTCATTCGGATCCTCTTCAACACTTTGCTCTACAGCGGCAATTGTTTCTTCGGTGCGCACTGTTTGACGTTTCTGCGGTATCTATATAGGTATCCGGTATCCATAGATTAACTGGAAGGGCAATGGTGCTGCAGTATGTCCTTCGAGTTAGGCATTTTGAACCAAACTGAAAAAGCAGCGGTTTCCTAGGGTAATTCTTCTCCGGATCTCCACTAATTCATGGAGTTGGTATATAATATATTCCGCATACGCAAGTAGCTAGACTGATCTGTTAAAATTAGTGCCTCTCTCGTTAGTTTACACCTTTCTGCTCTACGTATTTTCTTGGGTCCCACAACACAGCTTTTTTTTTTCGTCTTGGTTGCGCCAATGGATGTGGTAATCTTCTAAAGATGCGGTAGCCCGTGCCACCAACATGCACGATTCGCAACACCTGAATATTCGATGCCAGGAGTGCGCATTAAGATCGCTCTTAATGCACTGAGTCTGTATGCGGACGACGGTTTTCTCTTATTTGCTTTTATGGCGAGTGCCCCCGCCCAAACCGGAGCAGCGTATAAGAGGACCGAGCTGACTACTCTAGATAGGAGAATCCTCCTTGCATATCCAGGTCCACAAATGTTTGGTAGTATCCTCGAAAGTGCTTCTTGCAGCATTAGAGCCTTATTACTGGAGTACTCTATATGCGCTTTGAACTGTAATCTGTTATCAATTACTACTCCCAGGTATTTCATCGATTCTTTCGATCGGACTATTTGATGTCCCACCCGTATATTGGCGTATTCCACAACTTTTTGTGGTCCGCTAATTCTAGCCCGGCGGATACTAACCATTCTTTGATGCGAATAATTGCTTCATTTGTAGCTGACTCTATCTCCTTTATTTCTTTTGCCACCGTAACGACGGCGATGTCGTCTGCAAATCCGACTACTTGAACTCCTTGCGGCAACATAAGCCTAAACACTCCGTCATACTAATGTTCCATAGGAGTGGGCCGAGTACTGATCCTTGTGGAACCCCATCTGAAACCCTGTAGTATTTCAACCCTTCATCAGTTTCATACCTCAGTTTTTTGCTGGTAAAGTAGTTACCTACTATCTACTATCCTCAGCAAGTAATACGGCGTATCCATCCTGGCTAGTGTTCTTTTGATGAACGCCCAGTTTGCCGAGTTAGATGCATTTTTGATGTCCAACGTCACCACTATACAGTATTTTTTTGTACCATCTTTCTCCTTGTATCGGCCGTAATGTCGACCACAGTTTTCACGGCTTGAACAGTAGACCGCGATTTTCTAAACCCAAACTGATAGTCTGATAGTGCTCCTCTCTCTTCTGCTACCGGTCGATCTGCCTGTCCGAAAGCGACACTGGTACATGTCGATGAGTGTGTTGCTGAAAGGTTTTAGAGTTTCCGACAGAAGACGCATCTCCTATGAATGTTTCTACTGACATTTTTTGAATATCGGGTTCCAACATTAAACCCGCTCTCACAGTTTTGCTATTGCTTTGCTTTATCAAGAACTTTTAAAACCTTTGCTCACAGAAGTTCAGCAGCGTTTATATGTTCAATTTCATTTTCAAATGCAGATAATACTTCTTGGTAATTTTATATTCTTTGGTTAAATGTTTTCTACTGTGCGTTGCACAAAAACACTACCCTAAAAGCTCTACTAGTACGCTATCAGGGCAGGCGTACTTGCTGTTGTTAAGCTTTTTTTTAGCCAACCTCTTTTATACTGTGTGGCGAGACTGGTTTTTCATTATCTGGACGGGGGTTTTTTCATGCTTTATCAATCTCTTAACATGATGGTGACAAGGCTTTCTTTATTATTAGAAGTGCCTGAAGCCAGTTTTCTGGATTTCTTATTCAATCTCTGCAAACATGCGGATCACACAAATGTCATAAGACCAGCATTTTTCTTTGGCTTCGGTGATATATCTGAAACTGGGAGGTACGCCGAAATATTTTTTTGAGGTCAAACAATCAAGACCAGCAAGCGTACGAGTAGGTTGGTAGAAGTGGGAAAGCTATGATCCCTTATTCCTGATCACTTGATTAAAGGAAAAAAGATCCCGACGTCGAGGCCCTACGATTTCATCCTATGCAGAATCTTCTTCTCCACCTTTTGACTGGTGGCATACAAGACTTTTCTAACCAACCAACCCGCCAAAAATGGTTTACCTTCCGACCTTAGCATTGTAGTTCCTGAGTAGTACATAAACACTATCAATAGACTCTGCGTCCAAAAGGTCGTTAAACTGCTCCTTCAACTGTTTCTCACCCTTGCGTCGTTAAGGACGTGTACATATCAGGATGCAGTTACTCAATTTACTCTTACGGTACCGTGTCTAGTTCTGAAAACTTCTTAGTCAAGTCAGCTCCAAGCATGTCAAAGTATTACATTTAAGATATCTGCCATCATGACTGTTGAAGAGACCGTTGATTCAGTGCCTTACGTCCTCTTTCTTAGGTGTCCTCATATTACCTTCTAAGGCTAAATTTAATTAGCCAGTCATCTTAGAAATAGTGTCTTAATGTGTTGCTATTTTCTTTCTGTTCACCACTCGCAACACGTTCGTTTAGCAAGTCAAATCCGACTTAATGAGACTAGTACCCGGTGATTCTAGATAATCACAATTCATGTATAGATATATATACCTTACACCTAACTACCAGGGTCGAAGTTAAATGGTTGTACCACGTTTAGTCTAACAACAAGAGGAAAGGCTATAGTCCGCTTGGGGCGAGCAGTATGATACCCTATTAATATGCCTATAGACCCCAACGAAATAAACGTTAAGAACATGATGAACGGCCTTTTATTTCAATCTATGAAATTTATAAAAAAAATGTATTTATGGAAAAAACGCCTGGGAAAATATTTTGGTCAAATATCTTGTTATACCGGGTGATCCAAGTAGAGATACTTTTTTCAATAGCCTTTTTTGACAGATCACGTGTGAGTCGTGTCATGCTGTCATGTTATTTTTGTTTAGTATTGTTTGGCATTTCATAATGGAAAGACTTACGCGTGAACAACGTTTACAAATTGTTCAACTTTATTATGAAAATTCACGTTCTGTGAGGAATGTGTTTCGTGCACTTCGCTCAACTTATGGTCAACATAATCGGCCTACTGAGCGTACTATTCGCAACACCATCACCCATTTTGAGACCCAGCATTCATTATTGGATAATATTCGACCGAATAGACCACGTCCAGCACGCTGTGAAGAAAATATAGCGGCCGTAGCTGAGAGTGTACACGAAGACCGTAGAGAGTCGATTCGGCGCCGTTCGCAGCAACTCGGACTGACGTATTGGAACGACTTGGCGCATTTTACGTCAAGATCTTAAATTGAAAGCGTACAAAATACAGCTTGTGCAACAACTGAAGCCGCTCGACCTTCCCAAGCGACATCGCTTCGCTCTATGGGCTCTTGAAAAGTTCCAAGAAGATCCGACGTTTTCGAGGCAAATTTTGTTTAGCGATGAGGCCCATTTCTGGCTCAATGGGTATGTAAACAAACAAAATTGCCGCATTTGGGACGAAGAGCAACTTGAAGAGATTGAAGAACTGCCACTTCATCCAGAAAAAACAACGGTTTGGTGTGGTTTGTGGGCCGGTGGAATCATCGGTCCATATTTCTTTAAATATTATGCCGGTGCAAACGTAACCGTCAATGGCGACCGTTAGCGTGCCATGATAACCGACTATTTGATGCCTGAAATTGAAGCTCGTGATCTCGGCGACATTTGGTTTCAGCAAGACGGCGCCACTTCCCACACATCGCATCAATCAATGGACTTATTGAGAGAACATTTCGGTGAGCACATAATTTCACGTTTTGGGCCGGTCGATTGGCCACCAAGATCGTGTGATATCACACCGTTAGACTTTTTCCTATGGGGATATGTGAAGTCAAAAGCTTATGCCGACAAACCCGCTTCGATTCAGGCCTTGGAGGAAAACATCACGCGTGTCATTCGCCAGTTACCAGTCGAAATGCTCGAACGAATGATCGAAAATTGGACTCAACGGATGGACCATCTGCGACGTAGCAACGGCCAACATTTGATAGACATAATCTTCAAAAAATAAATGCCAAAGAATGTTCTTTCAAATGATAATAAACATTCTCCATTAAATTTTAATTTTTTGTGTTTTTTTCTTTAAAAAAGTAGGGAACCTCGAAATGGATCACCCTACTTTTTTTATATTTTCTAAGGAAATTTTCGATGAAAATAATATTTTGTTAAAAAACACCCCGAAAAAGTAGGCGTGGCGGAATTCAGTGTTCCATGTTCTAATCCTTTATCTCTTCAAATGCAGCTTTAAAACGGTTTTTTATTATAGATTGTGGGCGTGACAGTGGGCTTATTAAACCAGATTTAAAACTTAAACCTTTCGGAAACCTAGGGAGTTCCAAATTTCAGCTTCCTAGTTTAAATTAAGAGACCTCAAAAGTTAATACGGACGGTACGGACATTGTCATACTATGTCATACCTTTAGGGGTCCACGGCGAATATTAAGGGGCGTCACAAACTACTGTAGGGCTTAACAACTAAATGCACTTGATGGGTAAACAAACAATCAAGCAACTCCTTTCCTCTTGCAATTTCTTAAATTTAATAGTGGAAAATATATTAATTCGTCCCTCCATAGAACCGGATGCCCGTCTAATGACGGCCATAATCTCGGAGAACTTCAAACTTTACATCTATCAAGGACCAAATTTAATTTGGGCTGCCCAACTCGAAGATGTACCTGTTGCGCTGCAACGGTCAAACTTAAACAATCTACCCGGGGGAATAGTCACTCTCAGTCCCACTGGCTTACTAAAAGTCCTCTACCTTGGCTCTGAACCGCACGTATTTCAAGTGCCGCCGCTTAATTTGGAGGAAATGAATTTCGAACGAGCCCACAGGGAACTCCTTCAACTAGAGGATGAAATCAAACAGGCAATCGATTTGGGAGACATCGATGTCATCAATCAAATGGCAGAGAATGATTTGAGCGTTCAATTCAAAGTCGGTCCGCAACTCAACGAATGCAGTTTTGAGGTAACCCAGGATCTTACCGGAATTCCCATGTGTGGTGGCTGCTTAAAATTCAAATCCGCCGCAGCTCTAGATGAGATTCAAATTGCTATCTCCACGCCCGAGGGGGTACGTTGTTCCCTCGACACTCTAACGTATAATGATGTCGCAGCCAACACCGAGAAGGAGCTGCAGATGCAATTCTATATGGCGGAGAATTTGCATATCGAGACAACGAAAATAGAAGTTTTAGTTTCCTTCATAAATAAACAGGTAACATGGGAATACCGGGAGAGGGGTTAAAAAAAAAACAAAAATAACCATTTCCATACTTCCCAGGGTATACCGCGTGTTGTGACGAAAACGGACCACCTCCCCCTGGCAATGCTCTATCGAATGACTCCACCGCAAAAGACCGCATCGGTGAAAGTCACACTTAACATCAATTCAAAGTCAATTGCACCGAAATTGTCCGTATTCTTTCCGGAATTCTGCAGCAACGATAATGACGTCCAGGCTCTGGGATTGACTCTACTGCAGTGCTCTGACGGCAGTGAGATTGTGACAATTGTCACCGCAAAGAACTCCAATCGAATTCGGTAAGGCAACGAAGAGTGTTGGCTTTCTTTCTGTTCGTCCTTTCAATTCAATTTATTTGCAAATGAAGTGTACAGTCCGACAGCTTGGAAGCGCTACCATTGATACTGGAGAGGATTTTAAATTTAATCTTCGATGCAGAAGCAAAAAAGGAGAATGCTGCAATCGCTGGGAAAGGACGCAAAGGGAAAAAGAAATATGCTGACGGCCGCACAAAGGCGGTGGCGGTTGCAGGTCCCAGCATCCCTGCTTTGGATATCCTCAATCGAATCGATGCTCATCACATGATTCAGGAAAACATTCGCAAACAGACGGTACGTACATTCTAACCTGGATGGCTTTCACACGTTGTGGCATATTACTTACTCAGTGAATCCTTTTGCAGGCTCTAATGGATGCACTTTGGAATCAATTTAAATTATTTCAACGTTCGTTGCAATCAAAAGTTGATGGCGAACCCACCGACGGTCTATTGATGCTGATTGAGCGAAACTATGATGACTTGGTTACGGAAGGTGATAAATTGGTTGAGATGCGAACCGCCGAAAAGAGGTGGGTGGGTTTCGTCTAGGTGAGGGTTTTCTCTCACTGATTAATTTGGGACTTTATGGGGAAATTCAAAGTGTATGTTCTTAATGGGTGGGCTTTTTGAGGGTTTGACAGTGATGATGATGCATTTAAAATTGCATTGCCATTGAGTCTTTTTGAAATAATTGTATGGCATTAACTTCTCTTCCTCATTTCAGTCGCCGTCGAGATCTATCCTGCGCCTTGGTTGTAGCAAAGCAAATCATAATCTGCCTTAAGTTGGAGTACAAGCTCTCGAACTTGATCACATCAATTCTTGCAACACCAGCTGAAGATTGGACCGAACTTGTAAGTTTCGAAAAAAAAATACTCTGAAACTCAAAAATACACTTGAAACTCCTTTCTTCCAGTGTTGGGAAGAGTCAATGGCACCAGGCATTGAAATGCTGCACCACTATGGTCCATTGAATCGAACGAAATCAGCTAGATCTGTAGCCGGCAATACCGACATGTCGCATGGACAATTCGATTATGACCGCTTTCGACGTCATATCGCGACACTTTTCGAACGTGTCTGCCGTTTGGCTTCGGCGGCGGATGCCAAGAAGAAAGACTCTGACGAGGGAACTAATGAGTTTGAGAAAGTTTTGGATGACACTGAAAATGAACATAGGACACCTGGAAAATCTAAAAAGCTAGCCAAACAGTGTCGATTGGAAGCTCTCGAAGATGACGACGAGGAAGAAGACATTGACGAGTCTGAATTGAAAAGACGCCCAGAAAGCGATTGGTTGAATTCTGATATTCCCGAAGCCAGTAACATTCTAACCAACATGCTACTCAAGGATAATGTCAAAGTTGATAGTGTAGAATAAGTTGCATTAATAAATTTGGTAAAGATAGGTAACAATTGATAAAATTGGTAAATGCTTCCTGTTTCGGCCAAAGAAGCACTGAGAACTGATGTGGTTGTTTCTTTATTGAGTACGAAGATGTTTCCACACTTATGGGGTGTTGGTAAAAAAGAGCAATTTCTCTGAAATTCAATAAGACGAAAAAAGTCGAGTAACCTATTCTGGTCCTATAGAGGTCAATGATATTGTGATACTTGCTGAATCCCCCCAGTTCAAATCTGATTGGATTTGAGTCATACATGTGCTTCTTAAGCCTCATACTTATTTCACATACGTGTTTTGTTTGGCTAAGGAACGCGCACTAAAGGGACTTTGGATACCCTTATAATGAAGTGACACAGTACGGGCATTAGGGAAATGAAGGATTAGAGAAAGTGAAAAACCGATGCACGTTAGTTTTAAATGTTTGTAAATTATAATGCAAAGGAAAAACAGAGTAGAGCATGCTTTATATTTCACAGTACGTCCGAAAACAGCCTTAAGGGTAAACTGATGTGAATTCCTAGCATGGCGAGTATTGCTGTTGAATGCAACTGGCAATTTCATTTGAGCACTTGTGTTGGAAGTACCGATAAAATAATGACAGGCAGGAGACATCACGACGATGACTAAGAGAGTCAAGTGATTTCGCGATGTCTCGATCGCCAATAAGTTTTACCGCACGTTTTTGAATCCTGTCAAGTAGCTCCAAATATGTCATTGGTGCACCAGACCAGATATGAGCGTTATACTCAAGTTTTGGGCGAATAAACGCCTTGTAGATTCTAGCCAGATCAGAAGTGGTGAAATCTTCCTTGCATCGCTTAAGGAAGCCTAGACATTTCGCAGCGTTCTTGGCGACATCGAATATGTGGTCATTCCAACGAAGGTTGTCATTAACACGCATACCGAGAATGGAAAGTCGTTCGGTTTCAGCGATGCAAGTGCCATTCATAGATAATGGCAGAGAATTAGGGGTTCGCTTCAATGACAGCAGACAGCATTGCGTTTTGGAAGCATTAAATTCCACTCTGTTGGTTTTACCCCACATAAGAATGCTGTCAAGATCGGAATTCAATGAGCTTAACATACGTTGCCGTTCCAGTTCGACGCCCGAAGATGAGGGGCGTTGCCCAGGAAACGAATATGTAAAGCGGAGGGTACTGTCATCGGCGAAGGAATGAATAGGATTAGAAGTAACAGAGAGTAGATCATTTATAAAAATGAGAAAGAGAATCGGAGACAAAACGGAGCCTTGGGAACACCAGCATTTATTTGGTAAGTTGCAGAATTGAAACCGTACAAAATGACTTGAATTGAATATACCGAAAGGAAATTTCTAACCCATTGAAGAAGGGTATCATCGATCCCATTTCGACAAGAGAGCTTGATGCCAAACTCTGTCAAATGCCTTTGAAATATCAAGCGCAACGACCTTACTTTCACCACCACGGTGAATAGATTGGTTCCACTTTTTGGTTAGATATGTCATCAAATCACCAGTGGGTCTGTTGCTGCGAAAACCGTACTGCCGATCATTAAGAAGTTTTCGGGATTCAAGATATTTCATAAGCTGACGATTTATCAGCGTTTCCATGACCTTGGAAATAAGGGACGTAAGTGCAATTGGTCGGTAGGAGGAGGGAGAGGAAGATCGCCTTTTCTTGGGACGGGCTGGATAAATGCTGTTTTCCATCTTCTCGGAAAGAGCCCTGAAGAATAGGACAGATAAAAAAACTTACTCAGTGGTTTTGACACCTCTTCAGAACGATAGGGGAAATACCATCTGGACCAGCGGATTTGTGAATGTTGAGATCTTGAAGTACTCTTGCCCCAGTACGGGTGCGGAAGTGGATTTGTCCCATGGATTGTTCTACGCGCTCGAGTACAGCGGGAGATAAAGCACAATCTGGGAGCGATGAACTAGCTGCAAAATGAGCAGCGAGCAGATTGGCTTTATCCGAAGAGCTGACAACTGGAAAGTCATTGCAAATGAGTATCGGGATAGATGACGAGGCCGAATTTTTAATATTCTTGACAAACGACCAAAAGTTTTTACAACCGGAGAGACTTTGTAGTACTTTTTGCCTCAACTTTTGGTCGTAGGAGAATTTGACACGATTAATATGGGCATTGCAGTCATTTCTGGCTCGTTTGAACTTTTTTCGGTTTTCCTCAGTTGGGTTGGCCTTAAATGACCGAAAAGTTGCCTCTTTAGCCCTGGTAGCTTCTTTGCAGCTCAAGTCATACCACGCATTTTCCTTAGGTCTGATACACTTTATCCTGTTAGGGATAAAGCGTTTCATACCCAGGTGAATTAAATTTGTAATCATATCGGCAGCGGCATCCACTTCGTTGTTGAGGAAACACAACGACCAGTAAAAACTCCTAAAGAAACTGTTTAAAGCTTCCCAATTGGCTTTCTCGTATTGCCATACGGTTCTTTTAGAAGCTTGTTCTTTTACTGTGTGGCTGGAGTACGAGAAATTCGCCGATATGATACAATGGTCTGACGAACCTAGAGGCGATAATACATTTAAAGTGTGACCGCTAATGTCCGGTATCCGTGTCGGCTCATTTACAATCAGGGTTAAATTATTAACCTCAGCAAAGATCTCGACATACCTTCCTTCGGGTGTTGTCTGTCCAGAATGTCGAAGCCAACTTGAATTGTGTATATTGAAATCGCCCGCAATGACGACTTCAGTACGAGGTAATGGGTTACAATTCTGGTGATGGAATCAAACAGTGCATCAAACTCATTATAATATGAATGCCTGTCCTGGTTAGGGCTTCTGTAAATAAAACAGTAGTGAATTAATTGCCTACGGACATTGAATTTTAGCCAAATAAAATTAAATTCCGGATTGGAACATTGGCCATATTGAGGTAGAAGTTGATAGGCTACCAAGTTATATCCAGGCAGACTAAACTCCGTTAAATCAGAATTTATGCTGATGTTGTAGCATCAAATGGCATATATATTAGACAAAAGTCGTAGGATAGTGCTTGCGCAGTGTCATCAGAACTCGGGTACGAGTTGTACCTTAGAGTTTAGTAAAATCAGTAATAACGTATTTGCAATGCCATGTCTTGCCCAAGGCACGCTTGTTACTGTTTGCTACTGGGTATTACTTCAAAAGATTCATCTTTCTTTTGTAGCTGCAATATGACCCTAAAAATACTATTTGAGACAAACCATCTGCTACGAAAGCTTTACTGTCAGATCACTGCACACAAGACTGAAACTGTCCTAATAACCAGCCGCAAGGTGGTGGAATACGCCAACTTTTGCGTCGGAAACGAGACAATAAGGTCCAAAGAATCCTTAAGGTACCTTGGAGTCATGATAGATAATCGACTGCACTTTTAAACCCACGTCGAGCATTCGAGAAAGAAAGCATCGTTGATGCAGGCGGCGCTCTCCCGAATGCTACCGAATATCGGTGGGCCCGGATACGCCAGAAGAATCCTACTGTCCAGAGTGGTCAGCTCGGTACTTTTATACGAGGCTTCCATATGGGCTGCGGCATTGACGATAAATGAGTGTAGGAGAGAGTTAGCATCAGCTCACAGGCTCTGTGCAATCAGAGTGATCAGCGGTTTCCGTATGTACTATCTCCGATGATGCAATCTGCGTTTTAGCTGGAATGATCCTCATAGACATCCTCGCGGATGAGATGAAGAGGGTGTATCTTAGGCGACCGTCGAACAAGAAGAAAGAGCAGCATCCACAATGCTGTGGTAATAGAGACAGAACCGCTCCACAAAAGGCAGGTGGACCCACAAGCTCATTTCCATCATAGAAACATGGACAAAGAGACCATGGGGGAACTGTATCTACCACATCACACAGTTCTTGTCTGGGCATGGCGGCTACCGGAAATACCTCCATAGGTTTGGACACGATAGTTCGCCCCAGTGCCCAGAATGTCAAAATGAGGAAGAGGACGCGCTGCATGCAGTGTTCTACTGCGGACGCTTTTCGGAAGAACGAGTAAATCTGCCAAGTCCAGAAAACCTCATAAGTCACATGACGAAGTCGGAGGACAAGTGGATAGATGTCTGTTCATTTATAGTACGCGCTGCGAAGAGCAGAAGCCCTAAGAAGAGCTCAATAGGCGGCTTCGGCGAAGAGAGCATAATTGATAACCAGCCCCGCGAAGTAATACCTAACGGCAGTTCCGCGGGGAGTGTGGTTGAAGGACGTAGTGGTGTGGATTAAAACGTAGGCGCACTCCTGGCTTCGAACATTCGGGTGCTGCGAATCGTGCATGTTGGTAGCATGGGCTACCGCATCTTTAGAAGATTACCGCATCCGAGAAAAAAAAACGAAAAAATAAGCGGTTGCTTCGCCGTTCATTATAAATTACCCATCTTTTAACTTTTCGCACTTCGATATCACTTTTCTACTTAGATCAATTTTTGGAATACGTGTAAGCCGGCGTGGGTCAGTGAATGGGTAAAACATCCACGCAAACATAAAATGCTTGTTGAACGGAAATTTTATGCTCGCTTTTGATGGTACAGAATAACTCATGCATTGATAATAATAGAACTGCAAGAAATAGCAAAGGACCTAAAACGCCTCCCTGGTATATACCGACTTTGATTTGGAACACATCGGTGATTTCTGCAGGACATCGAATTCCTTTCCTTAAAGAAAGGCGTTCCTCACATTTAATTTTCCAAGACTAAGAACCATCTCCCAACTTCGGATCACTTTAATTGCACTTACGTGAACCAGAGTTCTTAATTCCTCTTGTCCGACACCAGTGGTCTCCACTCAATTCGTATTATCACCCAACAATCTGTCCCTACTGTCACAGCAAACAAATAATTTGAACTTGAAAACGCAATCCATCCCTCATTTGGGGCGAATTATGTAGATCAATTACAAAATGCCAAGGTATCCGGTTGCATGTGCGGTGTCATAGAAAATTCCATAAATAACTGATCGCCGCATTTTCTCTGATACAAAGCACTCTCTTCTGGCACATTCTGGCCTTGTTTCAGAGCAATTCAGTCCTCAGGTTAAGAGCGGCACGTAACTAGAGCCCATTCCGCCTGACATGACAGCATATGCATCTTTTCTTTCTCCCTGGAACTAACTTCTCTGCTTCTTCGTGCGTCTTTCTTCTACGACGACGTCATTTAATACCTTTTATTGTGGATGAGATCACAAGACTACAGCACAATTAATTATTATTCATTACTCTGGACCGCATTATCCGCTTGGGATCATTTCACGCGCATTCACTGTAACGCATGTCAAATAAGCAGCAACCCCGAGTCAGGAGTCACCAGTCAAGTAAGCGACGATTTTGTTGTTAATCGAGAAATTAAATCCGATCCGAATTAAGAAGCTGCTGCCGCCGCAATTGGAATTCTCGCATTACACGACTGGTGTGTGATTTTCACACTCATTGTCGGTCGTTAGTCGTGGTTACCTCGACTCCCATCTCCTATCCCATCCTATCCCAGCCTATCCCAACCGCTTCCATCGTCTCCCAAGACTCAAATCTTAAGTATCTACGTACGCGCATTCAGTGCTTAGTGGCATATCGAATTGCATCACAAAAATGACAGCCACAAAGCCGAAGATACACACACATATTCCTGTGCCATCAGAGTTGGGTGTGGATTTCTCGCCCTGAAGGTCTTCCAATTGAACAGCATACCTATCAAGCAGCATGCGTGCACCCATAGATACGCATCTGGATTACTAGACTGTGTGTCTGGTAAGAGGACAGTGCCAGAGCAGTCTCCCAGTCTCCCCATCCCCATCCACAACCAACAACTTTACGTTTGGTGGGGAAGCCACACTCCGACGAGTCAAGGCAATGAAATAGTCCAGTCAGAAGGAGGACATATTCCTGTGGTTGTATCGAGATTTATCGCACCATCTGTCATAAACATGGTCGATCGCTTTGCTGCAATCCACCTATTTGCTGGTTTTGTTTGGAATTCCATGGAGGACAAGTGAAAAGCAGGTAACGAACCTATGTTAGCCAGCACAGCCAGCCAGCCAGCACAGCGTCTCTATCCATCAAAAGTCCTTTGGTCAGACACACAGGGAGTGAGGTGTGAACGTTGCTCCCTCTTGGAATGCTGTGTTTGCATAATGAGGCGAAAATAAATAACTTGTCGAGGCACACCACATAAAATGTCTCCATCTCTGTCCATTGCAATATTGCTCCGGTGATCTCCGCAACAGTGCGGTACTGACCGGCCGTCGGCGGTGTAACTAGATTTCTATGCGTCGCGGCCGTTCAGCCGTCGGAGCGCTTTGATACCCACCTCGCGCGGAATGCGTTGTTTTTATTGGAAAATTTACACTTCAGTCGGTGTGTGTTCTGTTTGGTCTCTGACTTCACATAGACAAGGCGCATAATGTAATTCAAACACAATTGTCACGTCACGATCGGCGAATTTTCGCGTTCGCAAATGTATAAACCTGTACAAGGCGGCAGGCCAGCCGGCCGGCCTAGCGGTTGGTCTTGTTCGATGAATCGTTGCTGGGATCTGGGAAGCCCACTTGTTCATTGTAATTAAATTTTTCGGCGATACACTTGCTAGTTTAGTTATGTATATTTACAGATGAGTTGTCAATTGAATGTGTGGCTCTAAGGCCCTAAGGTCTAGCGGTTGGTCTTGTTCGATGATCGTTGCTGGGATCTGGGAAGCCCACTTGTTTATTGTAATTCAATTTTTCGGCGATACACTTGCTAGTTTAGTTACGTATATTTACAGATGAGTTGTCAGTTAAATGTGTGGCCCTAAGGCCCTAAGGCCTAGCGGTTGGTCTTGTTCGATGATCGTTGCTGGGATCTGGGAAGCCCACTTGTCATTGTAATTAAATTTTTCGGCGATACACTTGCTAGTTTAGTTACGTATATTTACAGATGAGTTGTCAGTTAAATGTGTGGCCCTAAGGCCTAGCGGTTGGTCTTGTTCGATGATCGTTGCTGGGATCTGGGAAGCCCACTTGTCATTGTAATTAAATTTTTCGGCGATACACTTGCTAGTTTAGTTATGTATATTTACAGATGAGGTGTCAGTTAAATGTGTAGCCTTCGGCCCTAAGGCCTAGCGGTTGGTCTTGTTCGATGATCGTTGCTGGGATCTGGGAAGCCCACTTGTTCATTGCAATTCAATTTTTCGGCGATACACTTGCTAGTTTAGTTACGTATATTTACAGATGAGTTGTCAGTTAAATGTGTGGCCCTAAGGCCCTAAGGCCTAGCGGTTGGTCTTGTTCGATGATCGTTGCTGGGATCTGGGAAGCCCACTTGTCATTGTAATTAAATTTTTCGGCGATACACTTGCTAGTTTAGTTATGTATATTTACAGATGAGTTGTCAATTAAATGTGTGGCCCTAAGGCCTAAGCCCTAATCGCCTAAGTAGAGGTTAGATGGAAAATTGATTGGAAGGCCATCATCATGCTTATTCCTACCACAAAACTTTTATTTTAAAAAACCTCACCACTAAGAACGGCGGTAGCTTCTTGGTATATAAATAGAAAACGAGCTAAGTAATTGAGATTGAGAGAGTTTTCTCATTTCATGCTTCTACGGTTTTACGTCATTTATAGATAAGGCAGCTGTCGTCAGTTGCACTTATAAAGTTGGCCGCTGGAAGTTTAAGTCTGGAAAGGACATAAGAAGCTGGTATGATGTTTTACGAATGCAAATGTATTCAAAACTGGCAAAAGAATAGTTAGACCTAACCAAAACTCGCAAGCTTTACATTTACGGTTTCGTGCACAGGGACAGTATTCGTTGTTAGACGTAGGTTCGCAGTGTTAGGAAATTGTGTAACCTAACAACGATAGAAAAACGAATCAAGAAAGACCATATTCGAAGGTGGTTAGAATTGTTGGTCTACAGTTGCTACCTCTACGTAAAAATTCATTCCTCTAAGGGGCCAGTTATAGACATCATTCAAATGCATCATTGGAACACATTAGTGGAATATATATTTCATTTGTTTGACAAGTCAGTTATACCAATCATTGAAATATTGCTGTCAGTGAAAGGTCACTGGTACAGGTTTTAAGGTTAGAGTTGATCATTGAAAGCAAAACTGACAGATGAGAACAGAAAGAGAATCGAAAACATCAGGGAAACGATTGTGTTCCAAATTGTAGATAGAAACGATTATCATCTGTTCATTGAAATCGATTTCACTGATTGAAATATAATAAAAATAAATTTAAAGAAAAGTTTATATAAGAATTAAGTAATTTTGTTTTTGCAAAAATCCAGTGATAATATTGTTTGCTTAGTCATCTTAAAATCGGAAAACGAAATTTTCATTCCAATGATAGCTATTACTAGAACCGAAGTCCTTTGAAGGGTGAGTTAGAGAAAAGGGGCGGCTGGATAGAAAATCAAATTACTGAATTATCTGTATTGCGCTGCAGAATTTTAATATTATACGTTCACTGTGGATGCAGTGGATTAGTGGTTAAGTGCGTTGGACCACTAAGTGAGAGGTCGCTGGTTCAAATCTCGAGATGTACCACCTGCTGCCCCACCTCTTGCGAACGTCTGACAAACTTCCAAGAGTAAGAAATGTCATGAGAAGCTTCTCAAAAATTAATTGCCGTTCGGAATCGACATTAAACTGTAGGTCCCTCCATTCGTGTCAAAAATAAAACTTCGCACACACAATGGTTGGAGAAGCTAGGCTTTAGGTCCTGTATGGGCCGTTTACTTCTAATATTTAATTTAATTTTTTTTACGTTCACTGGAAGTGATCGATTGTTTTAATGATCTGTCCGTGAGCCACTGATTCAGCCAGATACTATTTTTGTTAATTTTGTGGCACTGTAACACGTTTATCCCATCGAATCCTAAGATTGCAATGACAAAAACATTGTTAGGTCCGCTTGCAAGTTCAATAGGCCCTGGCAGGCATAAAAAATGGTTTGATGAGATTTATAATTAGGAAGGGGGAATCATAACATTTTCACTTTTACTGCATTCTTAACGGTGTACGGTTAGGCTGTTTGACCCCAACAAAGTTTCGGCAGGCCCCCCATTTTCTGCATTTGTTTGATCCAAGCGTTTTCATCACATGCATGCACTTTGTTTTTTTGTATGATTAATGATTTAAGCTATAAGCATTCAGATTTATGTAAAAACATTTTTTTAGCTGGGCTTAGCTCCATGTTAAAATGTCATAGATGTGACATGACGCCCTTAGTCGCATAAGTCGCATACGACAAAACGTATCTATCCGTTCCCTGCAAGGGAAAAACAAAAATGGTTTCATCTACGATCATGAAATATTTTGTGTAGTCAAAACGAGTTACCATTTCCTGTATTAGTCGCGTCATGAGTACAAAGAATCTTTCTCATGCTCAAATAAGCTATTTTTAAGGGTTGTAGCGCCCGACGTGACTATTAAAATAAACGGCGTTCGGCATCTTAAAGTATTAAGCAACGCTGGTTGTGAGAAAGAAGAGAGAACGGTAAAGTCTTGTCTTGACTCACAAATGCGGTACAAATTGCAGCGACAAAGAAGCAATTAAAATGTTTTTATCAGGGTGACAAAAAAACGCTAGACAGTAGGTACCCTCAGAATGTTTTAAAATCGACCACAGGTGCAGTGTATAGTTGTAAGGCAAATTTAAGAATGAAGGCTCGTTAAAAGTTCGGAGAAAGGGCGATATTTTCTGCAACGAGAATACAGTCCTTTATTTTTTCAGGTTGGGCTATAAGGCTTCGGAGTGATCCACTACGATGGTATAAGTTGTGAGCTCCTCCAGTTAAGGTGAATTGAAGACTGCAAATCAGGTGCATCAATATGACCAGATATAAGCTGCTGTAAGAAAACCATATCACTATTAACTGTATGTTGAGAAAGGGGTATCATTTGTGGAAGTTTAATACGTTAACTGTATGGGGCAAGGTTATACCGATCTTCCCATGGAAGACCTCTTAAGGGAAATTTAATAAGGCTAATTGGAATGCCTTCAATTCGATTTGAGTGAATGTTGTAGTACGGAGTCCAAACTTGTGAAGCATACTCAAGATGCGGACGGACGAAGCCTGAGTAACGTAGGGGTCATCAAATTCTTTGGACCACCTCTTTATGAAGCCTAGCATGGAAATAGACTTATTCAAAAGTAAGGGGTCAAAATAAACTCCAAGATCCTTAAAATTATCGATATTGGAAAGCATCTGATGAGATAAAGAATAATGAGAGCTGGAAGGAATGCGCTTTCTTGAAAATGTCATCTGTTGACATTTAGATGGGTTAGGGATTAAACCGTTCATAGTACACCAAGAAGCGAAACTATTAATATCGGTTTAGAGAGGATTTTTGTCATCCTGGTTGTTGACAGATTTAAACATTTTCATAGCGTTACCATATATTAAAATAGCATGATTTAACATCATTAATAGCTAGTATAATCAATATGGGTCCCAAATGACTTCCTTGGGTAACACCCGAGTGAGCAGAGAAAGATTCTGCTAACGAACCTTTAAATTTGACTCGATAATCCCTTTGCTTAGATATGAGTTAATCAAATTGACAAAAAGCAATGGAAAACCATAAGCACTGAGCTTAAATTCGATTATTTCATCATGGGATAACTGGTCAAAAGCCTTAGGGAAGTTAGTGTATATGTAATCGACTTCATTATTATTTTCTAAGGAGTCTGAACATGTCAAATTTGTGACAGTGGAACGGTTTTTTACAAACCCATGCCGTTCGTTACAGATTACATTGCGACATAAAAATATTATTTTCTCAAAAAGCTTTGGAATTAGTAATATCACCTCTTTTTTAAATACAGGTTTAATAGACGCACTTTTCCATAAATGGGGGTATTTGCTTGCACTTATGGACAATCCAAACAAGTTTTTAGATGTGGACCAAGAGCTTGACTACATTTTTTAAGAACAATAGGTGCAATCCCATCGGGACTGGATGAGTAGTCGTTATTTAAAGAGGAGAAAAATCTTTAAATTGTGTCCAAATCAAATCAAAAATTACAAAAAAGGCACAATTATTCAAGTAACTAAAATAATGTTAAAGTGATTATCTAAAATTTTGAGGTTAAGTTACTCTAAATGATATAACATCAGATATAGGGTCCGCCAAATAACTTTTTTTTTCTGAAACAGGGCGCAAAACATCGAGTGTAGCTTCGGCTGTGTGGCACCTAGCGCTGTCCTGTTAAAACCAAATGTTGCCAATATCCTCCTCTTAAATTTTTGTGAACAAAAATTCGTTCAACGTGGCCATTGACTGTAACGGCCACTCCTTGTTGTTGTTCAAGTTGTTGTTATTGTTGTTCGTTGTTCAAGCGTATGCACAACCATATTCGTTCAGCGGAAGGATAAAACTAATTATCTGTCAAATCAGACATGAGCTAAGTGTTACCATTCGCGAAATAAGCACTAGTTGAAAAAAAAAACGTTATATGGCAGACCCTATATTAGATATAGCTACAAAAACTATTAAGTACATTTTGTAGACTTAGTTGTGTAAATTTATAAGCCCAGAAAAAGTTATGACAGCTTAAGTAAAAATTAAAAAAATTCTTTTTTCAGATTTTCATTTCAAATGAATTTTTCTCAAAATTTTGTTGTATCGAAAAATTAATAGAGAATTTATCGGAAAAACAATATTTAAAATAATTACATATCAAAGAAGTAAAGGTTCAATTTAACAAAAATATAGATAAATAAAATTTGCTCCCCACTGTATGTGTGCGAAGTAAATTTATTCCGGCGATTTTTGCTCAACACTGTACTAAATTTTGTAGTCTACTAGAAACTTCTTCGAGCTCGTCCGCAAGCTCATTATTCTCAGTACTCTAGAGTAACCGTGATAGAACATAACTCCAGTACAGAAAATGGGTTTTTGCTATAAATTCGAAAATGTTCATTCAAAGTTTGACAAGAGTATAAACTGTCACCTGTCTTCGCACACAAACACAATGCCAAGATTTAGGCTTTGTACGAGCGATAACGGCATAATATTCATTTAATTTTTAAAGTAGATCCAACACTTAAATGTATGAAAAAAGTCGTCTTTTACAAGCTAATGCCGAACTCTTTGACAGATGGCAAATATGTTTGTTTCTATATTCGTACACACATACATGTGGAATATAGTTTTTGTAGGTGGCGTTAATGACATATTTATGAGGAGTTCGTAAAATGAGCGCACGTAGCAAATGACACTATTGGCGGCCTTCTATCAATAAAATTCTTCACGCAGTGCCTATATTTTATAGCACTTGTCTTGGTTTAGGTAACATTAAATGTTGCTGTGAGTGTGCTTTTATGTTTTGAGTAAAGTAAGTTCGTTTTTATTACAGCAGTCAAGTCATAGATGTACCGATTTTTAGTACTTGATGCAAACGTTGCAACACGCCTGTCTTAATGGCCATAATGTGCACTCTCGATTTTTGCAACCTTGATTTTAGCAAACTACGACACTTTTAACCCACGCACTTTATTCGAATTTTGCAGCAATTTCAAAACATAATTCTCGATTTTCGAACTTTGAGAATGTATGCAATGTTACCGGCAAGAGAACAACTTCTACTTTGTAGAATTCAGTCAAAATAAAATTAAAGAACATAGAAAGTTTGAGCCTTGAATCATTATTTAATTTACTGACCTACGATAAAGCTATCGAGATTGTATCTGGGAGATCGCTTGCTATGAGAGGCATCCCTGACAAAATTGCTAATATTGTTAAGGAGTCAAGTGTTTTGTTTTGCACAGTGGGCAACTTTCCGATCCATTCGCAGTGCGTCAAGGAGTGAGACAAGGAGATGTACTGTCACCGATCTTGTTCTGACTTGCGATTGATGATGTAATGACTGCCACGGTGCGTACAAACGAAAGACTTGGTATCCAATGGAATCCGTTCTATAAGCTAAGCCTTTTGGACAACGCTGACGATATCTGTTTCCTGGCAAACAACATTGGTGCCCTTAACCAAATGTGCCATCTACTGCAACAGAATGGGGAGGTGGCTGGCCTAAGGATGAAAACCAACAAAAATTATGCACACTATCCGAGACCAACAACAGCAGGTTATCCTGAGACCGGAGACCATAGAGGTGGTCAAGTATTTCAGCTATTTGGGTAGTTATGTGTCACTCGATGGTGAAATCTAGTGAATCTAGTGTGGAACTCCGGTATGGAACTAGTGTGGGACTCCGGCAAAATATCGCTTCGCACTAAGTTAAAACTGTTTGAGTCCAATGTAAAATTTGTTTTGCTATACTCATGTGAAACGTGAAAATGCTCCGCTAACATCTTGAGCAGGTTACAAGCTTTTGTTAATCGTTGTCTGCGTTATATACTAACGATCCGGTGGCCACAAACGATTTCCAACAATGAATTGGGGTTTAGGACTGGACAAACAAAAGTGGATGTTAACATCAAACAAAGGAAATGGTGCTGGTTTGGCAATACACTGAGGAAATCAGACGACAACGTAGCGTATATCGAGGTATTGAGGTATCGAGCTGCAAACAGAGAGAAGTGGAAGCAGGTACCGGAAGCCGTAATTACCGGAATAAAAGAAGAGACTGCAAGGCTTCATTTGCTTTTTAGTATGCATTTGTTGATTTCTCGTGCTAATGAGCCTGCAGAAGGCTAATGTTAAACAAGTTTATCGATACAAGAATCTGTTAAGCGACTCATCAAGAATATAGGCTTATACACCTACGATTCATCTGGAGCTCAATTCAACATTTGGCGACCGTGACAGGACTAATAAAAAGCAAAAATATTTTAGGCAATGCCCAAGAGCTAGAAGTCTACGTAACTCAACAGGAGTTGGTAGGCGAGGATATCATCCGGAGAAGCCGAAATTATGGGAAGAACAGCGAGGATCGGAAGCCTGTGCTCTGTGCTCTATTTAACGCAGAGGCTAGGTGCTCGTGCAATTTGATAAATGGGATATTTGGAATGAATTTCCTACGCAACTGGATTATCTTTATTTTAAGAAGGATTACCATGAAGCGGACCGCCTGCGGAGTAATTTCTTATCTCCGAGACAATCGACGCAGGCCACCTAACAAAAGGGACTCGAAATCAGAGATATCACTCGGTGCTTGAGCTAAACTGAAAGCTTGCAAAGAGTAATGAACAAGATAAATCTTAACACTTCTATCGGATACAGATTCGTACCGTAGATCATAATTGGGAAGATGTCACCTTAATGCAGCGCAAGTTAGAAGATGATCTAGATCAATCAGGAATACGATTATAAAATGCAAGAATGTGTCACTGCCTCACTGTTGGCTCTACGACGGAAATGTCCAAGGTTAAGTTAGCAAAGATTGATGGTACCGCCAGTGGCAGCAGCTCAGAGTTCTATACACCGAAATGATCCATAATCAATAAATATGCAATCATGAACTCAGGCTCTCAGATAAATATCATTAGAATCATTGTCATAGGTTAGGTTAGGTTTGGTAAGGTTAGGTTAGGTCAAGCAGGGAAGTGAGATAGCTATGCCACTAAAAACTTTTTATTTTTTTTTTTTTGGTTGCGCCTGGAGGTGACTAATCTTCAGCCGTACCATTGGTTATGCCCGATTCAGATATATCTAGTCTGCCTACGGGCTAAACCTAAGAACCTAAGTAAGAAATTTGTTCCTCTCATTTTTTCATTTTATTGATGACTACGACTAAGTTACATTAACAAGTAGTTTACGCTTCTGTAGTGTTAATCGCGTTTGGCAGGTAGCTTTCCAGCGAACGCACCTACTAATACCGTTATTACATGCGGTTTTTCAGAGAAACGGCTTTTACTTTATAGTTGTCGGATTGCGTATGAACATTCGGTTCTTCGTTTAAAGGTCGTCCATCGAACGGCCTAAATGTTTCTTCTAGATGCTCGGCAAATAAATCCGCTTTCTCTTTGTCTCCTTTTGCCCATTCGCCGTTATCTTTTCTTATTGGTGGCGAGTGCATTTTTGGTTTCCTTATGGACTTTAAGGCTTTCCAAAGTGAGTAGTTTGAGCTCTTTTCAGCAGTCGAGCCTTCTAGGTAAGTTGAAGTTTCGAGATTTCTTAGATCCTGTAGTTCATTTTTAAGTTTGTTGCAAAGATGGTTCAGATAAGTTTTATCAGGGGGTGCGCGGGATTGTTGCCATCTCTTACGAGATATCCTCTTTTCTCGTATGAGGTCTTCTATTTCAGGCATGTACTTGACTTTATTGTTCGGTGTAGCTGTCTTCCGGAAGGGAGTTTTTATCTACGCTGCGTTCTGAATGGCCTCCACAAGGCTGCCAACTTCATCTTCTATTTCGAGCGGTGTCCTTAGTGGCACATTTAAAGCGACACTTTCTTTGCACTCTTTTCGGAAACCGTTCCAGTTGGTTTTGTTACTACTTAACCTGGGCAGTCCTACATTTGTTGCTACACTTCCACCCATTTTCAGGGTGACTGCTGAGTTATAAATACTAATAAATACAAGGGGGAGTTCTTAAAACCTACGTACAGATTATCATGGATATGTACGAGGGAGCAAAGATAAGAGATACCATGATAACTTCACTTTCGCAACTACTGCGAATATTATCCTAAGAAAAAGGTTAAAGGGCATACCTTGTACATATGCCAAATAGCCAAGCTGCTATTCAAGCTTGTTCTGCTGCTACGATCACTCTAAAATTGTGGGAGAGTACATAAGCAATCTGAAAGGTTGGTTGGGGGCATATCTTGTAACTCTAACCTGAGTCCCCGGACATACAACCATCCATAGAAAAGTGAAATAACTTGAAAAAGACGTCAGCTCTTATGTCTCGCATTGACGGTCAAAAACTCAGCAGATCAAGGGGCACGATAGTGCCCAGCCAAGTTCTTTAGCAACTTTGGCACTACACCCTTATTTACACGAACCAACTCAGGCCATTTTGACCCCTCCCCCCCCTCTAACTTCGCTTACAAGAAAGCTAGAGACATGAAATTTTCAGGATTTATTGGGACACACAGCAGCAGGCTCCATACCAAATTTCTTTTCAACTTTTTGACATGAGTAGTTCCTGGGTTATAATTAGAAAAAAAAATTACTCACTGACAGATCATCAAAACTATGGAGCACTTCCAATCATCGTAGAACCTTGAAATTTTGCACAGTAATACGGTTTGCGGAGAAACCACAGGGAAAAATCTAACAGTTATGATTTTCCATCCACGGGGCGTGGCAGCCGCCCACTTCTATTAACGCAGCCCCTAAAAATCCTACAATTATGAATTTTTTACATGAGGCTTGGAAAAATATAAAATATAGTTTATTTTCTATTTAGGGGGACTATTCGTGAAATTTTTAATAATTACAATACAAACTTGGCATTCTTTTTTAGATCTCAGTACTTTTTGTAGCAGACTTGTAAGGCAAAGCTTTTTTTGTATAAAAGAACTAGATATCTAGAAGATATCTGCGAGGACTTTCGATCCTTAACTGGCCTTGTCAATGGTTTCAGTTCTCTCAACGAGCATCTCAAAACTAAAGGGTGATTTTTTAAGAGGTTTAGAACTTTTTTTAAAAAAAAACACAAAAAATTCGAAAAAATGAATGAAATATTTATTTGAATCGATAGTTTGAACCTTGCAATTTAATGTTTAAAGATAATTTCATGCAAATGTTGACCGCGGCTGCGTCTCAGGTAGCCCATCCGCTGAGTCCAATTTTGGCATACTCTTTCACACATATCGGCCGGTATCTCACGAATGAATGCATGGATGTTGGGTTCCAGTGCGTCAATCGAAGCGGGCTTGTCCCTATACACATTAGCCTTGGCATACCCCCACAAAAAATAATCTAATGGTGTCAAATCGCACGATCTAGGCGGCCAATTGACCGGCCCGAAACGTGAAATTAACTGTTCACCAAACTCGCCTCGCAATTGCGCCATTGTTTCGCGTGCTGTGTGGCATGTGGCACCGTCTTGTTGAAACCACATATCATGCAAGTCAAGAACTTCCATTTCGGGCAAAAAAAAGTTTGTTATCATCGCTCGGTAGCGTTCACCATTGACAGTAACGCTGCGATTCGCATCATCTTTGAAGAAATATGGCCCAATAATGCCGCCGGCCCATAAACCGCACCAAACAGTGGCTTTTTCGGGATGCATTGGTAGCTGTTGCAATGCTTCTGGCTGATCTTCACTCCAAATGCGGCAATTTGGCTTATTTACGTACCCATTCAACCAAAAATGAGCCTCATCGCTGAACACAATTTTTCGATAAAAAAGCGGATCCTCGGCCAGCTTTCCAAGAGCCCATTCACCAAAATTCGGCGTTGTGGTAGGTCGCCTGGCTTTAGTTCTTGCACCAGCTGTATCTTAAAAGGCTTTACGCCCAAATCCTTCCGCAAAATTTTCCACGTAGTGCTGTAACAAGGGCCTAACTGCTGGGAACGGCGCCGAATCGACATTTCGCGGTCTTCTGTCACACTAGCTGATACGGCCGCAATATTTTCTTCAATACGCACAGTACGTAAACGTGTTGGTGGTTTAATGTCCAACAAAGTAAATTTGGTGCGAAATTTGGTCACAATCTTCCGAATAGACTGCTCAGAAGGTCGAGAATGCCGATCATAAAATGGAAGCAGCGCGCGATGAACATTTCGAACCGAGCACGAATTTTGATAGTAAAATTCAATAATTTGCAAGCGTTGTTCATTTGTAAGACGATCCATGGTTAAATTGCAAACCAAACTGAAGCTGTTTGACAGTGACACAAGGTACTAAACACACGTCAGCTGTCAAAACCAGTGTTGCCAAAACCAAACCAGCTAAAAAATCACCCTTTATTAGGGTTAGAAACTCAGACCTTTGTATGGTATGGTATGACTCCTATTTCCTCCGTTAAGATTATTTAAATAAAATTAAACTAGCCCATCTCCTTTGCTTTGCCAAATGCACCAGCAGGTTCAGTATTTAATTTGGGCGGTCTTTTCTGAAGTACAATAGACCACTAGGTCTAAGTGCTTGTTATCTTCGGATAACCTCTTCCTTAATAAGATACAATACGATACAACCGAAGAGTTTCCAGCCAGGGTTGGTTCGCAATAAAGCCTCTTAAGACCTATGCTTCTTATTGCTGTCCTTGATTATCTGTTTGAAGGCAGAGTGATGGACCTTAAAGTACATCAGTTATTCGTTGTGGCGATGGAGTTATCAAAAGTTAGCAGCAAACTTCTCTCTAATGGGTATTGTATAAGCCCGACCTATTCACCTAATTGGATGGAAAATCCCCCCTAATCTGGAAATAATACTCTGCACCACAATTGTCCGTCGGGTGCTCACATACGTGTCGCAATGTTGGACAATTTACAAAAAGTCTAAAATCCGAGGATGTCTTCACTTCAAAAACCCGTTTCGAAAAAATTGCAGCATGGCCGGGTCAGGTGGTTCAAAGGTGGGATAATCAACGTTGCTATAGAAGCGCAAAAGAGAAAACTCCTAGATCAGTCAAATGCAACAATACGACGAAGTGACGATGTTATACGTCACCGGGAAATCCGGATCCCTATATTTCTGATCATAACCTCCTCGATAACAAAAGGATAGACGAATGGGTAATGTAGTCCATGAGGATATTTTGCTTAAATTTTTATCAGCTGTACGTTTGAAGAAGTCTCATCTTCAACCGAACACCTAAGGTTCAGATTATGCCAACGCCAACTAGCTCATTTCATAAACACTCATTCCCTAAATTAGTAATTGGCTCCGAGGCAATGAAGTACCTCATCTTCATCTGCCTTCCATTTAGCACGCAGTTCCTTTTTTCTCTTGTCAACGAAATTAAAATGCACCACAAAGAATGACAATGCAACTTGCCAACGAAATGGTGCTCCTTTTGCCAAAAAAATGATTACCAAAACCTACGCATGCCCTTAGATCAATGTCTCATTCTTTTGTGGAACCCAAAAAATATAATATCTCCCAAATCACTTGACAGCCATTCCAGCATAAACGAGCAATTGTGCATCTTCCACAATGTCAACATTTAGAAAATGATAAATGATAAATCACACTTTATGCCGCCCGTCGACACTCATGCAAACAAAGCTTATTGCCCCAAAATGTTTGAGCATGAGAATGTGTGTTTGTGATTTTGCTTAGCGTCTATGGGATAAGCTCGCTGCCATTTAACTTGTGAACTCTCGTTTTTGGCAGTCATTTCTCTATTCAATATTATGTCAACGGTTTTCTAATCATCCTACGCGTGGCTCTGAGAAGGATATCTTTTTACCACTTCGAAGCCCACACACACACAACCATCATCATTATATTGTCGAAAGTTTGGTCATAGACTGTCGGGGTTTATAGACGTCAACGACTAGCGACCGACGCACGGATAGAAAAGAGGCCAAGATAATTGTCGTAATGAGTTGGCAACCGATTTTTTGGGGGTTGGAAATTATATTGTTTCGATGTCATTGCGAATAACTGTTTATGATGTGAGAAATACATAGAGATAAACATGCAGACTTGATGATGTTTGCGGGGATCATACGTGAAATATAAATTGTTCAAGTTTATACGGATTTTTTCTGAAACTAAAAGAGAATGGTTACCAATTGGGTAATGAAAGCATGTGGCACAGGATTAAGGTCGGTACTAACTAAATTTGTGGTCAATAAGTTTGGTAGTTTATTCAAATCGCTTAACTAGTTGGAAGAGTTCGTTTAATACTTTGCTTTGATATTAGTTGATTAGCATGGGTGTTGTCTGTTTTTGGGAAATTTAAGACAACAAATTATATTACATGATAGGCACTCTTACAGCAAACTAGAAGGAGTAGATTATGCTTCGACAATAAAGTCGATGACTTATTTAGGTAATCATTTTTTGGAAGAGATTTTTGTCAACTTTTGATTGTTTAAAAATTACGATTTTGTTTTCGTAGGAGGGAATTCTAATAACGAACTTGATTCGGCATAGGGATCTGACATTATAAAGGGTTTTCCAATTGAGACTTGTCAACTTTGAACTCGCACTGTAAACGCCTTAACCCTTAACCCAATGACCAAACTGTAAGTATCAATTCACTTAAAACAACATATTATCCTCATGGTAAGAGATTCACGAACGAAGAACGTTTACTAATAATTAAAACTTATTACCAAAATTTTGAATCGGTGAAGGCAACTTTACGGGCAAAATCGACTTCAGTGATGAAGCGCATTTTTTTTTAAACAGCTCCGCCAACAAACAGGTGCAAATACTAAGAAACACTTCATCTACAAAAACAACATAACTGTATGGTGTGATTTTCATGCCGGACGATGACATTGTTCTCGATCTCTACGGAGAAATGCAACGTTTTTTCGTTAGTCAATTCCATGGACTAAATATTAATAATATGTGATCATGCCACACAGCTGGTGTAACAATCGAGTAACTGAAAACTCGATTCAATGAACGTGTTATATCGAGAAATGGTCCTGTTTGTTGACCATCTCGATCATGTGATTTAACAGCTTAAGACTTTTTTTTAATGGGGGAACTTTGTTCTATGCCAACAAGCGGGAGCGTCGTCGTTAAAGGAGCTTAGTGCTAATATTAAACGAGATATAGCGGTGCTTTCCGGCGAAATGTATGCGCCAAAAATTGGTTAGGTTAGGTTAAACAGGGGTGTGTTGAAAACGATATCCGCCACACAAGACTATGCACCAAAACGTTTCCCTGCAGAGACCTAAAAGGCCCTTGAAGTCCTTGCCATCTATTACCTCTAAGTTTTCAAAGAAGTACTCGTATTCCCCCAAACTTTTTTTTCGACTGCGCGCTATTGTCTCACATTCAAACAGTATATGTATGTGTTATATCCTCAGCAGCATGCAGATCTCCATAGTATCTGCAGATATCTGTATCCGATAATCCGTGTTTTTTTGCATGTTTCCGCAGGAGACAGTGCCCTGTTAATGTTCGAAGCTTAACTCTGCTCAGTTTTATTAACTCCATAGTTATTTTACTATCGAAGAGTGGCCATAGAGCCTTAAATACCCTGTGTCCCTTAAGACTTTTCCACCTTATATTGGCGGATCTAATGGCTTTTCCTCAGTCATGCCCTTTATTATGCAGAGGGGAGGTTTGATGCCTGCATCTCATCAGCCTGCCTCAATACCCCGCACAGTCTCACTCGGTTCTGACTGTATAATGCTTTAAGCATTGTGCGACAGCTCCTAACTGTATCAGCATAGACGTTGGTTGATTCCATTACCTTGAGTGCGGCCTGGCTATTGATGTAGATGGCGATATCCCTTCTGGATATCGATCTCATCTGCATTAGCTCCGCCGCCCTGAGGACAGCCAGAACCTCTGATTGGAAGACACTGCTAGGGTCCGGTAGTCGTATAGACACTCTCAGCCCTGGATCTTCTGAAAAGATACCAAAATCTGTTCTTTCCAATGTTTTCTTTTTGGTTGCTTTCCACCATACTAGTGACCTATATGTAAGTACGGGCCTTACGACTACCGTATATAGCCAGTGCACCATAGCAGGTTTTAAGCCCCAAGTCTTTCCCATCGTTCTTTTCCAGATAAAAAGAGCACTATACGCTCTTTTTTATTCTTTCCGCTGCGTTAAGATTCCATTTTGATTGCTTGTCCGGAATTACGCCTAGATACTTGGCATTGTCCGAAAGGGGCAATTCCACTCCATTGAGTTTTGGAGCTTAAATTGCGGTATCTTGTATTTTCTGGTAAAAAGAACCAGTTCCGTTTTGGAAGGGTTTGCATTGAGACCAGAGCTTTTTGTCCAGTTACTGATCGTCATCAAAGCGAGTTCGTCTGGTATGGCATGGTATATATTTTTGGAACAACTTCTTAAGAACAGCAATAATGTTTTGGACTCGCTGTTTTTAGATAAATGTAGATCTATTGTGAGATGACATATGGAAATGACTCATTTCTTTTAAATCTTGGAAGAAGGTTAAGAATGGTGGACGGTGACGAAGGAAGTCTAGAGTGTCCTAATGCAGTTCCTCGTCACCACATCCTCAGCTTATGGTATTATATCTAGTGATCACACTCCTTGGTTTTGTTTGCTAAGTAGCTACATTTTTCTAGCACAGGATGAAGAGCGCACTTCACCTATTATTTACTACTAAAGGGTGATCCATTTCGAGGTTCCCTACTTTTTTAAAGAAAAAAACACACAAAATTCAAATTTAATGGAGAATGTTAATTATCATTTGAAAGAACATTCTTTGGCATTTATTTTTTTAAGATTATGTCTATCAAATGTTGGCCGTAGCTACGTCGCAGATGGTCCATCCGTTGAGTCCAATTTTCGATCACTCGTTCGAGCATTTCGACTGGTAACTGGCGAATGACACGCGTGATGTTTTCCTCCAAGGCCTGAATCGAAGCGGGTTTGTCGGCATAAGCTTTTGACTTTACATATCCCCACAGGAAAAAGTCTAATGGTGTGATATCACACGATCTTGGTGGCCAATCGACCGGCCCAAAACGTGAAATTATGTGCTCACCGAAATGTTCTCTCAATAAGTCCATTGATTGATGCGATGTGTGGGAAGTGGCGCCGTCTTGCTGAAACCAAATGTCGCCGAGATCACGAGCTTCAATTTCAGGCATCAAATAGTCGGTTATCATGGCACGATAACGGTCGCCATTGACGGTTACGTTCGCACCGGCATAATTTTTAAAGAAATATGGACCGATGATTCCACCCGTCCACAAACCATACCAAACCGTTGTTTTTTCTGGATGAAGTGGCAGTTCTTCAATCTCTTCAGGTTGCTCTTCGTCCCAAATGCGGCAATTTTGTTTGTTTACATACCCATTGAGCCAGAAATGGGCCTCATCGCTAAACAAAATTTGCCTCGAAAACGTGGGATATAGAGCGTGGGACATAGAGCGAAGCGATGTCGCTTGGGAAGGTCGAGCGGCTTCAGTTGTTGCACAAGATGTATTTTGTACGCTTTCAATTTAAGATCTTGACGTAAAATGCGCCAAGTCGTTCCATAAGTCAGTTCGAGTTGCTGCGAACGGCGCCGAATCGACTCTCTACGGTCTTCGTGTACATTCTTAGCTACGGCCGCTTTATTTTCTTCACAGCGTGCTGGACGTGGTCTATTCGGTCGAATATTATCCAATAATTAATGCTGGGTCTCAAAATGGGTGATGGTGTTGCGAATAGTACGCTCAGTAGGTCGATTATGTTGACCATAAGTTGAGCGAAGTGCACGAAACACATTCCTCACAGAACGTGAATTTTCATAAAAAAGTTGAACAATTTTAAACGTTGTTCACGCGTAAGTCTTTCCATTATGAAATGCCAAACAATACTAAACAAAAATAACATGACAGCATGACACGACTCACACGTGATCTGTTAAAAAAGGCTATTAAAAAAAGTATCTCTACTTCGATCACCCGTTACAAGCATAGTTTTCCTCAATCTCCTGTTTCATATTGCAGTGTGGAATCCTTACTTGTCAGTTCACTGGTAACTCAGTTTCTAGAACTCAAAAAAGAAAAATGAAGCGCTCCACATGGTGACGCTGTAGACGCTGTCATTATTATCCTTGCGCCTCCCAGCTCTGAGTTGAAAGTCTGTTTAACCAGTTGGCCACCCCTGAACCCACTAACTCCATGCGGCTTAACTGGTATATTGCATCTGGAGTAATGACGCTATCAAATGTGCTATTCCATCTTTCAAGGATTTTAAGTCGCCTGGTCCAGATAGAATTTACCTAGCTATGCTAAAACAAGGTTTAAGTCGGGCGTGAAGATGAAACGAAATTGCTTTGGCCTGGCGATGGTTATCTAGCCAAAAGTTTCAGACCCATATCCCTGTCTTCTATCTTGCTGAAAAGTTTATAGAGACTGGTTGAGCTGCATGTGCGCAGTGTCGCCTTTCAATCTCTTTCTGAGATGCAACTCTTCTATTAGCGCTTCAGAACCTTGTTTATAGAATTATTTTCTGGAAAGAGAAACCGCTGGCGTTTCAAACATATGGGCTTTCAGACCTTAGGCGCAGATTGATTTGATCGATGTTTGGTGTACTAGAAATAGGCTTTCGGTGAATATTCTTAAAACTGCAGTTGTTCTATTCACGAGCAGGAGGAAGGTCACTGGTCTGACTTAACTCGTCACTATCCCGATCTCCGTTAAAGTCAAATATTTACGGGTAATCCTTGACAGAAAACTTGTATGGTCCAAGCAAGTTGAATCGAACAAAAATAAAACAGTCTCGACATTCTGGGGGTCAATATGGGGCTTATCTCCGAAAAGGGTCATTTGGATCTATATGCCTATGGTAAGACCACATTTTCAATATGCCAAACTCCAAAAAACGGCTTGTCTGGGCTGCACAGGGACTTTCCCTAACCCCCCTTATATATATATCATGAGGTATACTCTGAAAACCATCTCTCGCTCAAAGAGAACGCCTTTTGGCGCATTGTCATTTTGAAGAACTTGCCCAGCAATCATCAGTTTGACCCCTGTCATCATGGATATGCCACCACAACACCAGAAATCCTTCTGCGACAACACTACCACGTCTTTGGTCTGATTCCGTGCCATGGGTCTGGTGCTAGGTAGACTTGCTAACCTTATGGCAATGCGTTATAATGCGATGAACAGGTGGAGAGCAGGAAGCATTTGCATTTGCAGTGGTAGCCAACCTGCATTGAAAGCTCTGCTCAAGCCTCTTACCTCCTCAAAGATAGAGCTCGAACTCAACTTGTTTCCAAATAGCGAAAAGTAACAAAAAGAAAATCAAACTAGTCAAGTCAGACAAAATTTGAAATAAATACAAATCGCGCCTACAGAATCCCGATTAATGTGTCCTGTGAAACATAAACGAAATGAAATTGGTATGAAATGAACCACTTAGCTGAGCCCACCATATGCCTATGCTTGAAATTAATGCTTCTAAGCGCCCAATTAAGCAGCAGAATGCCAAACAAAAAACAACAACATCAAGCTAACAAATGTTCTCCTATTATCCGCACCATACATCACATTAATGTTGCACTCAATAACCCAAAACAGCAAAAAGTCACAAAACAAAAAAACACGAGTTGAAATCCGAATCATATAACAACTGCCCCAACTTTCATACAACTCATATGTATGTGTGTGCACTCGTGTCGGGATCATATGGCAACATGATTTCATCTAATCCACCATAAACCATATCTTCCACAGTTAGCACTTGGGAATCATGTCATATCTGGAGATCTCGCCAAAATCTGCTGTTCCTCGCCACAGTCGGTGCTGCCTCCAATGTGCACACCAGACAATTCCGCATCTGAGACTGAGGCTGTTGCTGCTTCTGGCTGAGGAAAAGCAAATAAATTTTCCAGCATGCACAACAATTGAAAGAGAGCGCGCACTCCCACGCCTGGCGGCAGCTACTGCATATATGGGCTGTGTTGCTGATGCTGTAGCACTTGTGAACCCACGTTGAACCCCGTTTTCATGGTGGCATTTTGGAATCGTTAAAATGATTTGTTTCGGGCGCACAACTCCTCATATTTTGCTGCTGCCACAATTTTTTTTTTTCTTTTTTGCTGCTGTTGTGTTAGCCCGAAATCATATTTTGGCCCACCAGCAGTCAGGATTTCTTCTTCCATTGTTTCCGAAAGCATGGGAGGAACTCTATCCTGCCTTCTCACACTCCTTTCGCGTTCCCTCGTTGCTGGCGTCAGGTCCTTGTGTCAGCTGGTGTGTTGGTGTGTTGGATACTCGTCGCAGGGTATCATGTTTCCTTTTGTAATTTAAATAGTGTACATCAACATTTATTCAGTGCATGCAATTCGAAGACGAAAGCTAGGAGGAAGAAGCGCAACGAGACCGAGACCGAGGCCGAGACACATTCAAAGTCAGTAGCACTAGCACTAGCACTATCGCCAGCATACAGAGGCAATGTCAATAAATTGTTGAAATTGTATTTTCGTCGCTGCACGAAACTTCGACTCCTGCCTGGCCATCCATCCATCGTAGAACGTCGCAACAGCAGAGCACAGACATACGAGGAGTCCTATCCATGAGGAAGAAAGTTCAGTTTGTTGTTTGCTTATACTTGCTTGCTTCGTGGGATTGTTCGGATTGTTAAATGCTATTCAAGTCTCGTCAAATGTTGAGATATGATTGTTCAGTGGTTGTTTTATGGAAGCAAACTTCTTGCTATTCGAAATGAGTCATGACTTGAATTATTCAATGGACGGCGGCGCGGCATAGCTTGTTCCATGGAGATAATGAAATAAAATTAAAAAAAAAAACCATTCTCAAATAAGATTTACTGGGAAGAAGAAATGAACAAATTCAAGGAGATTTACTAGACAAATGTCTAGGGGGAAGTCCAGTGTGGAGCCAATAGGAAGAAGGGAGATTGTGAGAACATTTTGACAGTTATTGCTAGTTGTTGCTATTAGATAGATGTTTTTTTTAATGCGATAAGTCCTTACAAAAAACTGGGAATAATTTCTTCTCACTAATTTCAATGAAGTGAGATGGGTAATTCCTTGTTTTCCTTTACCATTTTGTCCCAATTGCTTACTTACTTACTTACTTAACGGGCTCCCGACCCGTGAAGAGTCTCTGCCTGAGATATGGCAGCTTTCCATCCTCTGTGATCCCGACCACGCTGCTTCCAGTTGTAAAGACCAAGCGCTCTTCCTTGTCGCCTCGAACCTGGGGGCTGGGATTCGAAGATCCTCTTGGCTGGAGCGTTGTTGTCCATTCGCTCGATGTGGCCGAGCCAATGTAGTCGACGAGTTTTGGCTTTTAGGACTACATCCACATCTTGGTACAGCTCATAGAGTTCGCGGTTGCATCTTCTTCTCCATTCGCCCTTCTCGCACACAGGACCAAATATCCGTCGAAGGATTTTTCTTTCAAAGGATCCCAGTATTAACTCTCCTTTTCTGCTTAACGTCCAGCACTCGGCGCCGTTTAGCAGAACTGGCAGGATAAGGGTTCTGTAGAGCATGCACTTTGTCCTTTGAGTTAGGAGTTTTGAACCCATTTGTTTTGCCAAACCGAAGTAGCAGCGGTTTCCTAGGGTAATTCTTCGACGGATCTCCACTAAGATGTCATTTGTGGAGTTCATGTTTACCCCGAGGTAGATGATCTCCTTAACTACCTCGGAGTTGCTGCTATCAACAGTGACATTTTGTCCTAGTCGGTGGAGAGATGATTGTTTGTTTGTTGATAGCATATATTTAGTCTTGTCCTCATTCACTTCAAGGCCAACTAGTTTCGCCTGTTCTTCAATAGCCATGAAAGCCTCTATCACGGCACGCTGGGATCGACCGATGATATCTATATCGTCCGCATAACCCAGCATTTGGACTGATCTGTTGAAGATAGTGCCTTCCGTGTTGGCACCTGCCCTGCGCACTATATGCTCAAGAACAAGATTGAAGAAATCACACGACAGCGCATCTCCTTGCCGAAATCCGGTGCATGTTTGAAAGAGTTCAGATGAGCTGCTGCCAAACTGCACATTGCATCGCGTGTTATCTAGTGACACATCTGGATCAGTTTTAATGGGATCCCGAATTCGGCCAGCGCCACAACAAGCTCCTGCCGATGAATTCTGTCATATGCGGCTTTAAAGTCGATGAAGAGTCCTGGCAGCAGCCAAAGTATTCCAATGATGGAACCAACGGTGGCATTCACAGTTTCCAACTGAGTCGAACTCGTGTTATCCCATGAATAGAGGCGTCGACATATTTAAATACCTGGTCTATAGAGGTTTGCAACATTGAGACAGGCTATTGGAATTTGGCGTTTTGGCATCAATCAATCTTTAATGGACCAACGGCAGCACTTATATCTTCGAAATGGAATGTGAAGTTTACTGCTTCTTCAGATTTAAGGTCTTACGTGGGTTAAACTGCATAACCAAGTTAAAATTCATAAGCTATAAAGCAACGTAAGGGGCTTCGTTTCGATTAAACAACTCTTCCTAAGATAACTGGCCATGTTTAGGGCCGGGAGGATGATGCTACTATCAGCAGTAGAATTCTTAAAAGCATCAGTGCTTATTACTTCTCTGAGAACTGTTCTTGTTATAACGTGTAGGGCCAGGCACCAACATATGATGTGCTCTGCTGTTTCGTCTTCTTCAAGACAAAGTCTGCACTCCGGTGAGTCGACTACTTTTAATTTATGGAGGTGATATCTTAATCTGTGATGACCTGTTAGGTAGCCAACAAGATTTTTAATATCAGGCCCGGGTAGATTAGGTATCTTCTTGGCATCGTTTCTGCAGGGCTGTGTAACCTTTTTGGTCTGTCTAAGACCTGGTAAGCTTCCCCATGAGATGCACATTTTGTATTCCCAGCTTACAAGCTTCAGATTAATCGCTGATTTGTGTATTGGACAGAATGGTTTAGGTCCTATACTGGACCTACACAGCGAAACGCTAAACGGTGATAACTATATATTCACTAGGAGCAGGTTTTTTGTTTGAAAGACCAAGTAGATCAATAATTAGACTTTGAATCAAAAAATGTGAACTTCCCCTTCGCCTAATTTAATGAAATTAATTTCAGTCTTTCGAACTTTGAAATACGCATATTTCAAGTCCAATTTTATATTTCTACATGCTCCAGGAGCTTAGTAATTTTAGTAACATCTTTTCAATACTCCTTTTTAATTAAAAAAAAAAACGTTAATTGACCAATACTTTCAAATCGATCTCAGTGAAGTTTACTTTTTATAGTTTTCTTTCGATGTCCATTCGTGATTTTTTAAGAGCACATACAAATATTGTGGCTAAATTGTGCCCGTTAGGGTCATTTGGCGATCTGTTTTGCGTATTGGCCCTTGCCCCTGGGCCAACTGGAAATGGCTCTCAAATCACGATTTTTTGTATTTAGAAATTAATTCTACTTAGGTTTTCATATAAACAATTAAATACAGCGTGTTTTTTTTAGAGGTATAGAACTTCGAATTGAAATAAAACACAAGAAAATCGTTTTAATGTCCATCAGTTTGGCTTTATTGGCAGGATAATTTTATGCCATTAATGTTTAAATATGATTTCGGGCATGTGACCGCTGCGGCTGGTTCGAATACAGACAAGTCTAGAGGTCAAATTTTCAACCACTTTTTCAAGCATTTGGGGCTGTATGTCGGCAATAACGCCACGAATGTTGGCTTCCAAGTCCCCTAACGTTTCTGGTTTGTTGGCGTAGGCGAGTAACTTCACATATCCCCAAAGAAAATAATCCAATGGTGTCAAATCACACGATCTTGGTGGCCAATTGACAGCTCCATTCCGCAAAATTATGCGCTCAGCGAATGTTTCCTTCAATAAATCGATTGTGACGTGCGCTGTGTGGCATGTAGCGCCGTCTTGTTGGAACCACATCTCATCCACATTCATGCCATCCAATTCGGGAACAAAATAGTCGGTTATCATGGCTCAATACCGGTCTTCATTAACGGTAACTGACTCTCCAGCTTCATTTCGGAAGAAGTATGGCCGAATGACTCCACCAGCCCATAGCACACCCACCAGCACACCAAACAGTCAGTTTTTGTGGATGTAATGGCGTTTCAAGGGTCTCATGTGGATTCTCTTCACTCCAAATGCGGCAATTTTGCTTGCTGGCGTAGCCATTGAACCCAAATGAGCGGTAAACTTCGCCAACTGAACCATTATTTTCGAAATAAATTTGCACGATTTGCAAGCGTTGTTCATTTGTCAACCTGTTCATGATGAAATGGCAAACCAAACTGAACATAAATGACAGAAGAGTTGCCAGACTTGACCACGAAATGTCAAACACCCTTTACAATGTTACATAGACAGGTTTTTTTTAAGGATTTTGGTTTGTTAATGAAAATGAAGTGAGAATAGCAATATCTTAAGCGATGTCCAACAAGGCGGCTGCGCCAAACGGTCTACTATTTAAGGCAGCAGAAGATCACTTGGTAGGGAGCATGAAGAAATCAAACGAAGAATTACGTCTGCCAAGCTGAGAAGCCAACTATGTAGCCTGCCGAAAACCTAAGGAAACTCGATTTAAGACCCTTGTAGTCCCAATACTGCTCAATATGTATTCGAAGTATAGACCCTTTCTAAATCGGAAATGTTAGAAGATGTTCTTGGCGACGGGTTCTGGAGGAAACGATTCAACGATGAACTCTACGAGATGTAAAGCGAAATTGAACTTGTAAAAAAAACTGCGTCCTGAGGCAAGCCTCGCCTTAGGTGGCGCACACTAGTGGAAGGGACCTCAACCAAATTGAAGTGCGCTTACTGGAAGATACTAGACAAAGACTGTGCTAATTGGAGAGGCTTTTTGGTTAACCCCCAGGTGCACCCCGGACAGAAGATCGGTTTGTTATGCGAGAGATATATTTGTTATGCATAGGCATATAGCCCGGAGACTCCGGGAATTTGCTCAAATCTCCAGGCTGCGTACCTAGACGAAATTTCTCCGAGTCGCCAGGTTTTAAACGTTTATAATTTCTTTAAACCTAAAAATAGTTTACAGCGATTACAAATTTGTTACCAGTCGTTTACAGTGATAAATATTTCAGCAAATGCACAAAGAAAAAAATGGCAAAGGTCGCATTAGGTCTTAATTAACCTAACCTAATACAATTTTTACACCGCATTGAAATCTGAGGTTTTCACAGCAGCTGGTTTCAATGTTGAGGTTGTCAAAGCAAATGCACCTTTTAACACATGCTACAAGTTCACCAAAGCAGTTGAAGTCAATTAGAAGTCACCTAAGAGTCAGTTTACCGATTTCTTGAACGATGATCGACGGCCTATATCCGATGTGATATAGTGGACTTGCAAATTGAAGGCAATAATATTTTATTAGGTTTTATTTTTCGATGGCTGACTGAAACGTCAAACAAATCCCTGGTAGTGTTCAGGTAAATGTTAGGTTAGGACGAAATACGCCAATTTCTGGCAGTAATCAGTGATCTGTTTATTTTGCTGTGGCTGCTGTGGCTGCTGTGCTGTTATTAATAAATTTCTTTCTATCCCCGACAAATTTTCTATAAAATTTAAATCAGAAAGTAATATGAAGGAAGTAAAGTTTTGTTTTAAAAAATATGTATTTTAAATAAGAAGTTGTAAGCTTCGATTGATTTATTAGGTTATAGCCATGTAGCCTCTTGCTAGTTAAATAAAATAACATGATGTGCGCAATTAAACTTGCTAAACTTTCTGCCAGTTTCACTCGCCACTCTGTGAACCTACCTTCAATTTTTAATTTTTTTTACTTTGTTATAAAAGAATAAACAAAAATTTATGAAAACATACATTTAATATCTTTTTTGGCAAAAGGGACTTTTTTATATTAAGTATGCATTACCACAAACAGTTGGCAAAAAAGAAAAAAAAATCTCCGGGCCGGGCCTTTGATAGAGTTGGTAACCGTGGTTATGCAACGTTGGCGGAGACACATTATAAAGAGTGTTTTTTTTTAGAGGTTGGTTTTTCGAATAGAGATAAAACTGACATTTTGTGGTCAAATCTGGCAACTCTTCTGTCATTTATGTTCAGTTTGGTTTGCCATTTCATCATGAACTGGTTGACAAATGAACAACGCTTGCAAATCGTGCAAATTTATTTCGAAAATAATGGTTCAGTTCGCGAAGTTTACCGCTCATTTTGGGTTCAATGGCTACGCCAGCAAGCAAAATTGCCGCATTTGGAGTGAAGAGAATCCACATGAGACCCTTGAAACGCCATCCACATAAAATGACTGTTTGGTGTGCTCTATGGGCTGGTGGAGTCGTTGGGACATACTTCTTCCGAAATGATGCTGGAGAGTCAGTTACCGTTAATGGAGACCTGTAAGGAACCATGATAAACGACTATTTTCTTCCCGAATTGGATGGCATGAATGTGGATGAGATGTGGTTCCAACAAGACGGCGCTACATGCCACACAGCGCACGTTACAATCGATTTATTGAAGGAAACATTCGCTGAGCGCATAATTTTGCGGAATGGAGCTGTCAATCGGCCACCAAGATCGTGTGATTTGACACCATTGGATTATTTTCTTTGGGGATATGTGAAGTTACTCGCCTACGCCAACAAACCAGAAACGTTAGGGGACTTGGAAGCCAACATTCGTGGCGTTATTGCCGACATACAGCCCCAAATGCTTGAAAAAGTGGTTGAAAATTTGACCTCTAGACTTGTCTGTATTTGGACCAGCCGCAGCGGTCACATGCCCGAAATCATATTTAAACATTAATGGCATAAAATTATCCTTCCAATAAAGCCAAATTGATGGACATTAAAACGATTTTCTTGTGTTTTATTTCAATTCGAAGTTCTATGCCTCTAAAAAAAACACGCTGTATTTATATGTTTTATAAGAAAACCATAGTAGAATTAATTTCTAAATACAAAAAATCGTGATTTGAGAGCCATTTCCAGTTGGCCCAGGGGCAAGGGCCAATACGCAAAACAGATCGCCAAATGACCCTAACGGGCACAATTTAGCCGCAATATTTGTATGTGCTCTTAAAAAATCACGAATAGACATCGAAAGAAAACTATAAAAAGTAAACTTCACTGAGATCGATTTGAAAGTATTGGTCAATTAACGTTTTTTTTTTTAATTAAAAAGGAGTATTGAAAAGATGTTACTAAAATTACTAAGCTCCTGGAGCATGTAGAAATATAAAATTGGACTTGAAATATGCGTATTTCAAAGTTCGAAAGACTGAAATTAATTTCATTAAATTAGGCGAAGGGGAAGTTCACATTTTTTGATTCAAAGTCTAATTATTGATCTACTTGGTCTTTCAAACAAAAAACCTGCTCCTAGTGAATATATAGTTATCACCGTTTAGCGTTTCGCTGTGTAGGTCCAGTATAGGACCTAAACCATTCTGTCCAATACACAAATCAGCGATTAATCTGAAGCTTGTAAGCTGGGAATACAAAATGTGCATCTCATGGGGAAGCTTACCAGGTCTTAGACAGACCAAAAAGGTTACACAGCCCTGCAGAAACGATGCCAAGAAGATACCTAATCTACCCGGGCCTGATATTAAAAATCTTGTTGGCTACCTAACAGGTCATCACAGATTAAGATATCACCTCCATAAATTAAAAGTAGTCGACTCACCGGAGTGCAGACTTTGTCTTGAAGAAGACGAAACAGCAGAGCACATCATATGTTGGTGCCTGGCCCTACACGTTATAACAAGAACAGTTCTCAGAGAAGTAATAAGCACTGATGCTTTTAAGAATTCTACTGCTGATAGTAGCATCATCCTCCCGGCCCTAAACATGGCCAGTTATCTTAGGAAGAGTTGTTTAATCGAAACGAAGCCCCTTACGTTGCTTTATAGCTTATGAATTTTAACTTGGTTATGCAGTTTAACCCACGTAAGACCTTAAATCTGAAGAAGCAGTAAACTTCACATTCCATTTCGAAGATATAAGTGCTGCCGTTGGCCCATTAAAGATTGATTGATGCCACAACGCCAAATTCCAACAGCCTGTCTCAATGTTGCAAGCCTCTATAGACCAGGTATTTAAATATGTCGATGCCTTTTTTCATTAGATAACACCAGTTCGACTCAGTTGCAAAGTGTGAATGCCACCGTTGGTTCCATCATTGGAATACTTTGGCTGCTGCCAGGACTCTTCATCGACTTTAAAGCCGCATATGACAGAATTCATCGGCAGAAGCTTGTTGTGGCGCTGGCCGAATTCGGGATCCCATTAAAACTGATCCAGATGCAATGTGCTGACACGCGATGCAATGTGCAGTTTGGCAGCAGCTCATCTGAACTCTTTCAAACATGCACCGGATTTCGGCAAGGAGATGCGCTATCGTGTGATTCCTTCAATCTTGTTCTTGAGCAGATAGTGGAAGACCGAACCTCCGTTTCAAAGACCAGGCCATCGCGGATGCCAGTGCGCTTGGTCTGGACAACTGGCAGAGCGTGGAAGACTGCCGTATCTCAGGCAGAGACTCTTCACGGGTCGGGAGCTAATTAAGAAGAAGAAGAAGACTAGAACTTAGTCCTTTATTCGTCTGCTGCCATCAATATCGCGTAATATCCGAGGTACAATGTACCCAGAAGCTCTAATGCAGATATGAGTAGTAGAAGTTGATCGTGAAAGGCTGAATCGAGAATGCTGTGTACACCAACAACAAAAAATTAACCCAAGCCAAAAAGGAGTTCCATAATCTAATATTCTCCACAAGTCGTAAGGCGTAAGTAAACGAAGCAATAAATTCCAAGTCCTTCGTACATAAATCTGAATAATTTTCCATCACTTCGTCTTGACGACGATTTAACTGAAAGCGTCACTGCTATAAAATCATAATTCCGAAAGTATCAGTCAAATTCATCGTAGACGTCTTCATGGGAGAAAATTCCCCATCATAGGAGTAATAACTTTCTCTCTTTCATCATCATGCTCCAACGCTACTGCTCCAAACTCAGCCAGCTCCTTCCTTCTTCTATCCAAAAGTAAAGTCCTTGACATGTTATTGTTCTTTCTTGTAGTCATAGCTCATCTAACCAGAAATTCTAAATGGGATACTTGCACTATAATACGTCACATTTAAGGAAATGACAAATTGTTTTATTGCATAGTCCTTGCGTCATTTAGGACTTTTTGTTTTTTTTTTTGTTTTGTTGCCTTGCGACATACATAAATAGTTTCCCCCACATTTGCAACAACACACAATGGCATTGGGGTCACAACCCCTAACTAAAGTCACCAGCAGAACCGTATTTGTGTGTCCTTTAGCGTACACTCTACCGAATTTTATCGTTACGTCTTTTTGCATAATTTTCTCGGATTAAAGGAGCAGTTGTAAGAAAAATAAATAATAAAAATCCAAACGAAGAAGAAGTAGAGATGTCACTTCCTTGACAGAGTCGACTTGGATTGGTGTGGGTGTGCATGAAGTAGGGTTGTGTGTTACAAAAGCGTAAAAATGAAGATTTTGTTATTTTTTTTTTTTTTATCATGTCAGTGGTCGTGTCCTTCGGCTTGGATGTAATTCAACCAGATGGAAGTATGAAAAAGACGATTGTAAATCTTCCATTAAGTGTGTGTCATTCTGGTAACCAAGCAACACAAATTTAAGACGTCCAACCGAATGATAGAAGGGTTACACAGTCACTCTGTGTGAACTAGTTGCGAACACTGAACTGAACTGAACAGTAGTGCGGCTGCGGCACGAGCAAGGACTCGAAATTATTTTATTTTTATTTTCATGAGTTATACAATCCTCCCACCCCCACTTTGGGTTCGCTTTGGGGTGCAAATTTACATAAAAACTATAGAAAAATTCGCCTGGAGTTTGGGGAAGACGAAGGCGGACACGATATCTACATAGATCCTTTCGATTCCGACAATGAACTATGCAATAAATGAAGTTACGGACTCATGATGCGGAAAATGATTTCCACGAAAATGTTATGTTAATTTCAAGGGTTTCGCCCTGTAGGGAATGAACGGAAGAGTTACATTTTGATTGTTTAAGGGTATTTTTTAATATTTTCATTCGAAAACTTTTGTTTGTAGAGAGAAAAAAAAACTAAATCAAAATTGTTTTAGCAAGCGTTTTGAGTTGCACAGTTGAGTCAACCATGAAATTGACTGGACAGATTGTTACAACACTGAGGGGCTTTAGTAAAACAATTTAAATTTTGCCAAGGGTGGTGAGCGTTTGAACCTCGTCATAGGAATTATTTTATTGCTTATTGGCTGTTATTTACTTTGTTTTTCGTATTTATATTGCAATCCTCCATATAATATTTAATAGCCAATTCAATTTTCTGTTCCTGTCCGACCCAAAATTACTCGGAGACTGTAAGGCCTACAAAGTTGAAATACGGAATATAGGTAGATCATGACCTGAAAAGGTGCAGAAATGTATATTTCTTAGTTTCAAGGCCGAGGCGGCTCATAAGCACTCTAAGCTTACAGTTCCATCTATATTGGAGTACGTATGGATGCCTCAACAATAATAAGTTATATTTTCTATGTAACAAAAACAGATCCATTCTTATATATTATATATAATGGGATTATTTTCGAAACATAAAAAACCATAATAGAGACATTAAGCCAAGTCATACATAAAAAATACCGCCATCTATACTCAATATAATAAATTATGTAGCGCCTGAAAAGCGGCACGACATTATTGATTTTCATATCTTACTAAAGGTTGTGCGACATTTTGTTTTAAGCTAGAGGTTAATAAAGAATTTAAAAATTTAAATTAGTGGCAAATTTGTTTGTAATAAATAAAAGTTTACTTGTAAATTATTTTACATAATTAATGGCGAAAAAGTGTTACGTTAGAACAAAATATGTAATGCCAGAGAAGAAACGAATGTTAAATTTGCAATTCAGTCAAAATCGCTATAACGACATTCTCTATGATCTTTGGTTATATACGAACAAGTTCGTAGGTTTCGACTGATTTTAATATCAATTCGAGTATTTACTTTAAAAATAGTTTCCCACGAAATCTTTTATTTTCTATGCAATGAAAGCAATCTGTCATTTCAATCCAAGAACAATAGAGTAGGCCGCTGTATAGAAATTTATATTTTCTGACTTAAAATATAGATTTCGGCATTTAACGTTTTTTTTTTTCGAACTAGTGGTTATTTCGCGAATGGTAACACTTAGCTCATGTCTGATTTGACAGATAATTAGTTTTATCCTTTCGCTGAACGAATATGGCTGTGTATACGCTTGAACAACGCTGGGAAATATTGCGACATAGCGACATAGAGAAGATAGCGATTTTGCCAAAAAAAAACATCTTTTCAGATGAAGCTCATTTTGATCTTGGCGGGTATGTAAACAGTTTGCTGCGTATTTTGGTCCAGATGCATAATTGGGCCATTTTTCTTCGAAAATGAGCAAAGAGTGGCCGTTACAGTCAATGGCGATCATTATCGGGCCATGTTGAACGAATTTTTGTTCACAAAAATTGAAGAGGAGGATATTTGCAACATTTGGTTTCAACAGGACGGCGCTACGTGCCACACAGCCGAAGCTACACTCGATGTTTTACGCCCTGTTTTTGAAGATCGCACGTTCAGCCGCCGAGCTGATGTCGTTTGGCCACCACGGAGCTGCGATTTGACACCGTTGGACTATTATTTGTGGGGTGCCGTAAAAGATAAGTGTTACGCCGACATGCCAGAGACAATTGACGCTTTAAAGGACAATATTCGTGAAGCCATTGGTGAAATACAGCTGCACAAAATCGATAATGTGCTTAAAAATTGGACCGATCGTGTAGGCAGCCGAGGCAGCCATTTCAATGAAATTATTTTCCATTATTAACCAGAATGATTGTACTTTCAAATAAAACAAGAAATTTGAGAAAATATGCAGTAGTTTTTTTTTATAGCATTTTCAAAAAAAAAAGTTATTTGGCGGACCCTATAGTTAGTATTTAGTTGGATAGAAAAACTAATTTCTTTTATCACGGGATAGGTGGCACACTGAACGTTTTGTGGAGTTCGAACTTCAATGTGGCAGGGATGGCAAATCACTGCCGAAATTTAAAAAACCAAAATTTTGGAAATTTGCCTTAAGTCCCAGTTTTTTATTTAAGCATTGACAGCTGACACAAGATCTTTTCTACGTGAAGTGGGCGGAGTAAATATTGCTGTAAATATTTCAACCTCTTAAATGTCATAACAGAGATCTGAAAATAATCAATACTTTAGTTGAGTTGGCAAATGCTAAAGCATTCCAATTTAAAATAAAGTCTAAATTTGAGAAATGGAAGGAGATAACACCATCAAATTATCATTGTCATGGGCATGCACCATAGAAGTCGCATGCTTTGCGTCGTGTCAAATGTTGACGTTCTCATATTTGGCGAAATGAAGTTTTCAAAAAAATCCCTTGATTTTCATTCTTTCTTTTAAGAATTTCTTTGTCGCACCCATATTTAGGGCTATGTTTTAAAGGAAGAAAAACCGTTAATGGAACTACATACTCTCGTCTCGCTGAAAGTAATATGCGTTAAGTGCCTTAATTTCGGGGATCTCAATAGCGGTGACACTGACCTAAATTTGTCCATCACTGAGTATGCTGAACTAAATTCAGAAATGCATGAACTTCATTTGGAAATATGTATGACAGATGAAATAGTAGAAAGTTAGCCCCCCTCGGTCATATCTTTCGCTCATGTGTGACCTTTCATGAGGGATTATTTATTTATCACCGCACTCCGTGACAAACGACGAGGGAATGCACGCGATGTACATTTTACGGAGGGGCGTAAATCATTCTCAAATCTCTTGATGGATCTTAAAAATCTGTAAGAACTGGTAAGAACAAGATTAATGATAGAACCAGATCAACTTTGAAAGCAGAAAAAACTTCCCCCCTTTGAAGTCGAAATTACAAAAGCAAGGGTCCAAACTCTCCGGATATGTAAACTAAAAAGGCAATTTCGCTCATAATATAGACATTTGAACATTGGGAAACCTGAAAATATTGCCGAAATGTTGGTACTGGTAGTACTTGCACATCGACTTCGAATTTAGCTCAAACGTTAGAGTCGATGTCATGAATGAGGAGAAGACGAAGACAAAATAGAGTCGGTTTCAATAGCAGACCTGGTCATAAGGTTTTTTTTTTTGTATTCCCTTGCCCACTTGGCTAACACTGCGACCAGAAAGGTCTATTGTATCTAAAAGAGATATCACCCCATGAGACGTGTGATTTCCCTGATGAAAGTCACCACGTCCTTAGTTGCAGAGTTCATCAACTCTGCTGTTGAAAGGACCTCTTTAAGGAAGACTCTTCGTCTTAACCGAAAAAGGGCTGGGCATTCACATAGAATGTGTCCAGAGGTTTCATCGTCCTCTAGACAAAATCTGCACTCGATTTCTTGGCACAGGTTCATTTTGTTGAGGTGATACCTCACGTTGCAATGACCTGTGAGCAAGCCCACCAGCTTCCTAATATTCTCCTTAATCAAGATTAGGATTTCTTTATAGGAGTAAGGCCTAATCAATCTTTTAGATTGTCTCAAATCCGGAACACTTTCCCAGGTGGTTGAGACAAAGTTTTGTTTCCCAAACGTTAACTAGCCTTAGAGCAGAAGCCCAGTTGACACTGCAGTAGGGTTCTGTTCCTATGAGGACAGATTCCGATGCTGCTCTAGCTAGCTCGTCTGCAAGCTCGTTGCCTGCAATACCTTAATGGTGCAGAAAATTCCACTCGATAAGTTACATTAGGTTAATGAGCTGACGGGACGAGAGAAACGTCGCACCCGTCACATAGGGCGCCACAGATCCTTTGTGGCTGGGATTATTACTCCTAAGGGTTTACGTATTAACCCGAGGCATTTATAAATCTTAGTAAGTTATTTGCAGTTGTGTCAGAATGATAATGAAATAAGTAAAGGGTTATCCATTTCGAGGTTCCCTACTTTTTAAAGAAAAAAACACAGAAAATTCAAATTTAATGGAGAATGTTTATTATCATTTGAAAGAACATTCTTTGGCATTTATTTTTTGAAGATTATGTCTATCAAATGTTGGCCGTTGCTACGTCGCAGATGGTCCAATTTTCGATCACTCGTGCGAGCATTTCGACTGGTAACTGGCGAATGACACGCGTGATGTTTTCCTCCAAGGCCTGAATCGAAGCGGGTTTGTCGGCATAAGCTTTTGACTTTACATATCCCCACAGGAAAAAGTCTAACGGTGTGATATCACACGATCTTGGTGGCCAATCGACCGGCCCAAAACGTGAAATTATGTGCTCACCGAAATGTTCTCTCAATAAGTCCATTGATTGATGCGATGTGTGGGACATAGAGCGAAGCGATGTCGCTTGGGAAGGTCGAGCGGCTTCAGTTGTTGCACAAGCTGTATTTTGTTCGCTTTCAATTTAAGATCTTGACGTAAAATGCGCCAAGTCGTTCCATACGTCAGTCCGAGTTGCTGCGAACGGCGCCGAATCGACTCTCTACGGTCTTCGTGTACATTCTTAGCTACGGCCGCTTTATTTTCTTCACAGCGTGCTGGACGTGGTCTATTCGGTCGAATATTATCCAATAATGAATGCTGGGTCTCAAAATGGGTGATGGTGTTGCGAATAGTACGCTCAGTAGGCCGATTATGTTGACCATAAGTTGAGCGAAGTGCACGAAACACATTCCTCACAGAACGTGAATTTTCATAATAAAGTTGAACAATTTGTAAACGTTGTTCACGCGTAAGTCTTTCCATTATGAAATGCCAAACAATACTAAACAAAAATAACATGACAGCATGACACGACTCACACGTGATCTGTCAAAAAAGGCTATTGAAAAAAGTATCTCTATTGGATCACCCGTTACCTACATTTCATTGTTTTTCTTATATGGCAGCACTTTGGATAGCGTCCAAAGAGTGTTGTTGTCAAGCATATCTTTAGCTCCTCATATTATGCAAAGGACTCACCTTGTAATATATAACAGTATTTTATGTCCGGATATATCACTTACAAAAGAGAATGAGGACTGTTTGCTCAACATTTGTAGAATTTTCTATGTTTTAGTGGACACTTCTTCCTGGTGATAACATAGAAGACAAGTGCACACAATTGTTTCGTTTTATTACAGCAACAATTCCTGTGGGTGCAGTGGCTTAGTTTTAAAATGCGTTGGACCACTAAGCGATAGGTCGTTGATTCAAATCCTGACGTATACCACCTGAAAGTTTTTATTCGCTGCCCCACCTCTTGCGAATGTCTGACAAACATCCAACAGTAAAATCTATCTTGGGAAGCTTCTCAAAAATTAATTGCCGTTAGGAGTCGGCATTAAACTGTAGGTCCCTTGTATTCGTGTCAAAAAATATATCTTCGCACACACTGTGGTAGGAGAAGCTAGGCTTTGGGTCCTATATGGGCCGTTTACGCCTAATATTTATTTATTTTTACAATTCCTGCACGTCCGCGGACCCAACAGCTCTTAACGCTGAGTTAAGCGCCAGGAACCCAAAGCTATCACAAGCTTCGATTTTATTTCTTAGAGGATTTTTAAATAAAATCCTGCAACAACTGCAGTGCTCTGGTGTTTTATTCATCCCTTCTGTGAAAAGACGTTTGAACAGGGGTCATATATTCCCGTCCGTGTATATCGGTAGAGCCCTTGCATGTCTCGTTCGATTGGGCGTTCTAGTCCCAAATTGGGATTAGCTGAAGAGCAGTGTTGCAGAAGATTATTGTATAATAATATCAAGCGGTTTGAGGTTGATAGTTCTTATTGCCCCAGTAGTGGCGATGCAGGCCAGAAAGTTGATTTATTTCTCCATATTTGCATCGATCTTACATTGCCCTGTAAAGCCACATAATAATTATAGGACTAAGACCTAGCTATCATAGGCTTCTATGGTTTTTTCTTGATATTGAGGCTCCAGTAACAAATCTCATGGTGTTTGATGTTCTTAAAGTCAATCTTAAGTTTGAAATCAAGCAATTATCTTAAAATTGTACTAGATTTATTAAATGAAGTCGAATGACGGTAATTCCAATAATCACGGGAGCTTACAAAAAAATCATTGCAATTTCAAGAAATTTCAAAGAGGAATATTAGGTTAGGTTAGGTTAGGTTGAAATGGCTATCGGCATACGTCCGACCGACACACTTAGACGACGAATATTACCGCATTATAAAATTGTTTTCAAGTTAGAGAAGGTTTAACTTAGACAGATTTGACTGCATTGATATTCTCAGTTTGTCACCTGGTTATAAACCAATCATTGCAACTGACACCAATGGGAACATCTCTGGTACCAAATTCACATGACATGTCTCGCTGCGTATACCATAATCAACAAAAGGATATTCAACCAAGCCAAACTCTCTCGAAAAATAATTAAAAAAGGAAAAAAATCCACCGAACTTGAACCAATTTATGATCAATTTTGACACTCATATGCAGTCGCAACGCAGTCAGCTTGTATTTCATTTCCACCCAGTTGCTGTACAGTGCGATCATTTCATTTAAAAAGAAAAACAAATAAAAGTCCCATCCATAGATCACTTTTATGTTTGCACAGAGTGTCTCTTTTACGTGTCACATCTCACCATAGTGTGTGACAATAATGCAAATTACGATCAAACAAATCATTCAGCTTCCACCCTCAGTTACATAAAGCCTGCAAGACTGTGGCAGGCCACACATTGCCTGTACCGTGCAGCAATGACGAAGCTGGTTTGCTAAACAACAGCCTCAAAGCTGAAATCGGGGGCGGTATATACAGAATACAGAGTACAGAATTTTGCAATTTACTCCACGTTGCGTCGTCCTCGACTCGCAAAAATTGCAACGCGCATGACGTGCGGTAAATCATATCACTTTGCATATACTCATACTCCCTTCCATCAGGTACGGACCAGCTCTGACACGCGACTGTCATTACATACGTGAGCGATGTTTTCCTTCCTCTCACGCGGATCCGTTGCCGTCATCGTCGCTTGCTCTTTGCTGCCTGTCAGAGTGACACTTGTGTCAGACTGACATTTACGAACAATACTACTGCGCGGAACGGCATAAAATTCTATTGCGAAACTTTTATGTTCCATTTGTCAATAAAAATAATGCGAAATGCAAATTGTTTTAGGCGGACTCGCTAATTTGCTTCCTAGCTATGCACTCGAATGGAAGTGTGTGTGAGCTGAGCTCATTTATGCGTTCCTCTGCTCGCAGCGAAAATTACCTTCGGTGCGGAACGTTGCTGCAATACAGCAGCGACTGCAGGAAATTGCCTGCAATTTATACTCGAGTACTTTTATTGATATTTCAATAAATTAGTCTGGTGCTGCTGCCCCTTTAGGAGTATTACGATCGACAGTTTAACATTTACGTGGTTTTTCGTTTGTTTTCCAGCAGCAAGCGCGCTCTGCGAGGCTTGCAGCATTTGTTGTTGCAAATCGGAAAGCGTTATCTAGCCAAGGTTGCACGGATATTAAAATACAATTATTAGAAACCATAAGAGCGGCGGATGGAAGGATGGCAATAAATTTGCGTTTTGGACCGCTGCGTTGTGACACACCTTCAGACACCTGGTATATTGATCGTTATCATTGTTTATGATAGCACTCGGTCGGCCGGTGATGGTGGCTTGCAATTGTTTCCTTAAAGACTTGGCCTGGCCTAGTGTCTCTAGATCTGACTGTGATCTCTTTTAAGGTTTTCGCTTTATAGAGATCAGGCTCTCAGTGGTGTGCTGGTGTAACGTTGTTGATTAACAGTCTTTGACCTTCCTCGCGCTGCGCTTCGAATTGGTGTGTAGGTGCGATGCGTGGGAAACGTGATACATGTGAACTTGTTGCCTTCACTTGGTTGCATATTGCATTTAATGGTAATTCAGAGTTCTAGTTAAATTTTTATTTATTCATATTCTGAGAGGGGAGCTTTAGAATTTGCGCGGTAAGGAGCAATCTATGTCAATGGGTTTTCTATGATTAACGACTGAAAGGTGTACCTACCCGTATCGCGTGTGGGTTGCGGTTTTTTTTTTTTATTTTTCTCATGAATTAATCGCGACAAATTGCAATAGATTTTTTAATACAAAAAACCATTTGGTAACATTTGAAAATATGAAATAAAAAGGCCTAGACAGATAGATTAAAAGTCGGAAGAGCCTTCATGGGGCTCTGGTACTACGGCTCCTAATGGAGCCTATTGTGCCTTCCCTGGAGGGGTTCCTTGAGGTTCAACTCTGCAGGAAGTCAGGAAGACTAGAATTTTCTCCTTGTGCAAGGTAGCAAGGTTTGTTGGTGAGATGATTTCCTCACCAAGGATATTCATTTTGAGACGAAAGATAGCCGGACAATCGAAGAGCGGATTCGTCTTTCTCTAAACAAAGTCTACCTGTAGGGTCCGGTGAAGTTGTTTTTTCAGGAGACAATGACAACTGAATATTCCTCTCAGGATTTTTAGACCATTCCTGTCCATGTTGATTGGGGAAGAATTGTTTGGTACAGTTCTGACCAGGTGATTTAAGCCAGACTTTACTGGATTCGATAAGCCATATGCTTTTAACGTAGTTCCTGAAGGGATTTTTGGTAACACGAGTGGTGTTGTTGCGCCGACTTTAGCCAGTGGGTCAGCCGCTTCGTTACCAGCAAAACCCCTGTGGGCAGTGCAGAATGTTCGATTTTATGATAGATGAGTCAAGAGCTTTAAAAGCTGCTTTGCTATTTAAAAGGATAAATATAGTTTAACCTCGTGTGTTAGAACTTAAGTTAATTCAAGCGCGTTGGTTAATGGCAAAGACTGCTGCTTGGAATATGAATGAGTTCTTGCCAAGACTGACTGAAAAAGGTTGAGGCGACTCTCCATAAATTCCAGATCTAGTCGTTGACTCCATCTTGGATACGCCCGTATACCAGACGAGATCATGTTGTGATGGCTTAGGTTTATATTTTTCCCAGTCCTCCCTTGGAGGGACGATGAGAAGTTTTTATGGAAGCCGTATTTCGGTAGCATGACGTGTAGAACAATGCTGAATGCGGGCTCCATATAGTCCAGCAAAGACAGATGACCTCCGCGGTAAGAGTAGAGGTCAATGTTATTCGAATGGAACAGTTGAAGAATACTCAGTCTTGCCTTTTTGAATGTATGTTTGTATGGGTGTTAGACCTAGTATGACATTGAATACGGGTGGAAGGAATACAACCTGTCATACAGCTATACGTTGGATTCGTTCAAGGTTTTTGGCTGTAGTGACTTCGTTAGTCTTGTCCACCAGACCATAGCCATTTTAATGAATGAATTTTAATGACACATACTTACTTAACGTGCGCTCAGTCTTTCAAACGTAGGTTCGTTCTTATCCGTTGGACGGATTTATTATTTTTCAACTCATCTAAACTTGAAAGTGGAATTTTTTCTACATTGACTTGACTGGACGCGGGTTTTCTGCTTGCCCTAGCACTCTGCAGCTGATTAACATCCGAGGCACTTCGATTGCCTTGAGCTGGCACTGTTACTTCCAATGACCTCTTCTTTCTACACATAATTTTCTGCTCGTCGCTTCTCCTGACTCCATATTCTTCGCTTGCAAATGTGAACCTTATGTCAACTCATACCACGGACACTGTCTCAGTGGTGGATGATAACTTGAACATGGTAACGTGGCTACTTCCTTGATGACGTTGTGATACTGGATCCATTATTGTGTTCGAATGGTGAGTGCACCGCAGAGAGTTTCTCGCTCAGGCGCTCCCTGTAATCTCTGTCTGCCTCAATCGTGCGAGGTGACTATTGTTTAATTTATATTTTTGGGCGGATCTTAGGTTTGTTTCTTGGGGCCGCTACATGTAAGTTTTCACATGTAAGTGGTCAGTGTGTTCACATGTCAGTGTTAGAAACGTGCTTTGCATCGACTAGTACGTTGTTTTGTAAACTTTAAGACTTGTTACAATGCATTACACTCGGAAGCCGTTGTCTGTTCTCATGTCGCGGAGGCTGTGCTTACTAACTAGTCCGCCAAAGATCCTAACAGATTTTAGAGTTAAGTACTATTTCGAGTGCACATACTAAGCCGATTTTGTGAAACGTTTCAGGCGGGCGATCGCTCATCAGTCTTCAATACAATAACTTTTAATCGCAGCAGACTGCTAAAGATGAATCCGCATCTTAAAATGTGCATCCTTTTATGACAACTGTAATAAATTCCGCATTTTCATTTGAACTTATTGCACGTCTCTCCTAGGAGCCTTTAAAAAAAATGGTTAAAAAACGCCTAACATCGACGAATTCGACAGAAGATCACACAAATCAGCTATAACTTTGAGGCAGTAAGGATATTTATTTAACTTGGCCTTTGGTAAGAGATATAATCAGAAATCAAATGAAGAATACGTTTTTCCGATCACTGCTTGTTTCGGTAGAGAAAGCAATTCCTTGGTATGAACCTCTTCCAAACAACTTAAGGGTTCAAATAATCCCATTCCTGCTGCATATAAAGCACGTTCCGGTTTCGATCTGATAGCAAGAATATGTGAAGCAAATGAACATCGTGCTCAGGCCCGAAGGATCATCGACTCTAATCCGATTCTATAACGACAATTCATTGAGATAATAAATAGACGTAAGCCTTTTTGAGAACAGTTTTGAGGCAGTTGCTTTTCTTGCTTTTTGTGGATCAGTCCACTATCAGAAATATAGTGGAGCAAATATTTTTCTCTTTCAATACTTTTTCGATCTTGTCTATGACTCCATGCACCTGATCAATGAGTGCTTTTTTTATAAGCCCAAATTTATGGTTTGGGACTACCGATTTTTCTTTAATTATATTTTGCAGCCTTTTCAACAGCATCTTTTCGAATAAATTGGACAATATTCGATGTATCGGTAGGAGGTTACCTCGTTGGGTGGTTTGCCAGGCTTCGGAATCATTATTACCTCCGATTACCTAGGTTCGGTTAGGTTAAGACAGAGGTGTGATGTAAGTCATCACACAGCACTGAGCACCGAAGCGGGCCCATACGATTCCTAGGGAACCGGTTGAATTTGTACTCAAACGGTAGAGAAAAAACTTAAACACTTTCCCTTTAAAAGCATCCAATTACCCTAGAAGGCCTTTGAAGTTTGTACCGCCTATTCCCGCCAAAGCTTCGAAGAAGTGTCTCCTTAAGAATTTCCTACGACTACGTGATTCGTACAATATGTGCGGTATATCCTCGACAGCCTGCAGATCACCACAGAATCTACAGATGTCTGTATCTAGTAGTCCGAGTCTCTTTGAATGTTTTTGCAAAGGCAATTCCCTGTCATGATTCCTACTAATAGTCTAAGCTTATCCCTGCTAAGTTTTATAAACTTCCTAGAACTCATACAATCGAGAAGTGGCCATAGAGCCGTGTGTGAGATACCGAGTGCTTCACAAGACTTGGCCATCTTCGGTTGGCAGTCTTTAGGGTTATTTCCTCAATAGAATCCCTTATTATGCAGAAGGGAGGTTTTATGTCAGCTACCTCGCCACTATTAAGTAGGCCTTCTATTCTTACAAGCTCATCCTAGCACAGTCTCACTCGGTTGTGATTGAATGATGCCTTGAGGATTGATTTTGATTCCCTTGCCTTAAGTGCGGCCTGCCTGTCGATGTAGGTAGCAATAACCCTTCCGGATATTGACCTCATCTGCATTTGCTCAGCCGCCTTGAGAATAGCCACAACCTCTGATTGAAAGACGCTGCTTGTGCCCGGTAGTCTTAAAGGTACTCTTAGTTCTGGATCTTTTGTGAAGATTCCAGCCCCTGTTCCTTCTGTCGTTTTCGGGCCATCTCCATCATTTGCCTCCCTCTCCGGATGCTTTCCACATGCTTGGAAAATATCTTAACATAAATGCAGCGCTTATAATCTACGCTGGTTTTTTGTATCCAGCTATCTGGGGTCTTCTGTTATTTATATCCCTTTTAATATTTCTTTGCCAGTTCTTTAGCAGTAAGTGGCCTAATACTCCCATAATACTCCTTCCGTCTTCGCGCGTTTCTTTCGTTCCTTGATAATCGTTAGCTTCATATGTTTGGAAAACTTCTTCCAGTTACCCTGGAAATAGGTTTGCGTTTTCTTGACTCAGTAACCTTCTCTGGGTTTTTACTAAAGGAAAGTGAGCTATTGGTCTGTTCAGTTTATTTGTTGCCTTCCATAGCTAGTATTCTGTATTATCATCGTTTGTCAGGTTGCTAAGGTATGTTTGGAATGACTCATTATTGAGTTTGTCAAGAATCGTTGTTCTATTCAAACTATTTCGAAACTTTGCCTCAATTCAAATCAAGCCGCTTCGTCTTCCCAAAACACTGTTATATCGAAAAAAAAATACCTTACTTAAGCTTACTGCTGAGTTGCCACAAGTAACTAAGAAATAACTGAGTATCAGCAATCTGTCGACATTCCTTGGCCACCATTTCGAGTTCCATGGCATTCGCAGCGCAAAAATGTCATCAGCTCTGAAAGAAAATTCAGATTATTTACTTTGCACGAGCATGACCTGTATGTTCATTCAGAAATCGTCCCGATACAATAGCTTGTCAGTCACTTTTATCTTCTGTCCCGTTTTTAATTGCAGGCTCTCCAGCAGAGGCCAGGACGGAGGAAAAAAAGAACAACAACTTACAGATTGCGCGGCTTAAGAACAAAGTCAGTCGCATTGTCTCTTCTGAATGAATTTTTTTTTTTTAATTAATTCATTGACCCAGAATCGTGCGTTGTTACAGCTCAGCTTCGGTGATATTCTCCGCAATTCTATTCGAACGAAAGAAATCATGACGGCTCGCTGGCTCGCATATCATTGCAACTATACGAGTAGTACTTGTCGTTCAAGTAACTACCACTACCAGTCACTGGCAATTCCGATGCCAATGCCAATGCCAATGCCAATGCCAATAGAGAGGAATGCCAATTCAGGGAATTAAGACATCTTAGCCGGGCAGCAGCAACAAGTACCACGGCATCGACATCATTGAATCATTTCGAAATGCCCATCCCATTCCATGGCCTGGTCACTTCACTTAGCCAGTCATCGCGTCCTCAGTCCGACACATCCCATCGCGGCCGATAATAATAATCATCATCTCCTAACAGAAATGCAATTAACCGAACATAAAATTGTAACTCTGCTCGTTGTTGTATGTTGTACGTTGCGCCGTACGCCGCACGCCGGCCAATTCATGTTGCTTCCCCTTTCCAAGGATGCCGCGTGCGGAAAAGATACTAAGCGTCGTCGTTAAAACCACGTATCTGGTGCTTGCTATTTTTTTTTTATTATTTTAGCTGGCAAACTGATACGCGCATTTAATTGCCAACAATAATCATAAAAAAAAAATATAAAAAAAATTTCTATCGTCTTTTCAGGCAGCAAATGTCGACGCAATGTCACCAGCCTCATCGATCGAATATCAATGTCCAAGGATAGCCTATTGAATTGATTTAGCCGGCTGGTCAGGCGGCCGGTCGGCCGGCAGGTTGCGGTGAAGGAAGGATGTACGAGTATGACGACGAGTACTTGTACATTGACCATCATCGCGTTATCATTGTGTAGGCATCAGGGCAACATAATATGTGCTTTGGGAGCTGATGATGTTCCACCAGCAGCAGCAGCAGCATCCCTCGGTCCGCATGGTATTGATCTGGTTTGGAGCAGCACACACAGACTCTGCGGTACCATCTTTGGCATGGATTTCTGGGTCTTTCATTCTGTAAACATTCCACTAGTATCTGGAATGATGCGTCGACGATAAAGAAAGCAACAAAAAAAAAAAAAAACTACTCATACAGCAGAGGAATAATTAATACAGAGGTGAAGTGGAAATGCATGCCGAAGCTGTTGTGGCTCGAGGGACAGATTCATTCAGAAAGGAGTGCTTTGTTGACGTATCAAGTGCATGGGCGCGGGTTTTTACGCGTCACAGGCTTTGAGAAGTGCCCTCTGTGTGTGCCTGTGTGTTTTTTTGTAAACTCTTTGGTGCTCTTAATGAATGCGTTTTCATCTGTCGGTGGTTGTTTGTTACTTTGTTTGCATAAACTCGCTAAATGAGGACAGCATTGGACATTAAAGATTGAAGAAGCAAACAGATTTCCTGGTCATCACCTGTCATCGGCTGTTAAGATGGAACCACTGATTATTGTTTTGCATTGAGCGAGAGACATTAAGTCTGAGGTGATGGTTTAGAACTGAGTTTTGGTCATTTGTTTTGACAGAGCAATTGAATTAAATCTTTCATTAAACATTTTGCACTCAATTCTTATTCTAACACTTTTTGTACTAGAATATTTAAGTTTGCCCGATTTTTGGAGAATTTTCGGTGTCAGTGGTCATTGTGCTTATGTGACTAATGTCGTTCCTCTTAAGGCGTTCATGCGACGCAGCAGAGCACGAGCTTTGGAATAATCAAAACAATTGGACAGCAACAACTGTCTGGCAGGCGCCAATGTCTAGTTATTTTGTTAAATACTATCCAAGGACTTTTCCACTTTAGAAAGTAAAATGCCCATGCTTATGTCTTATGGCGCTATGGTGATCTGTAGTCTAGCTCTTCGATGTTAAAGTGACAGGTAGGTAGAAAGGTAAAATGAAAGATCCATTGAAAGGGCGCGGCCTTTGGCTAATACAGACCAACTTAAACGCTGAAGGTGCAGTTTTTTGACCAGGTCAATGTCGCTGTACAGCTTGTTAAGTTCATCCCTAAATAGTCTCATGGAGAAACAATTGTGGTATTACCGGACCTAAAACCCTGCCGATACGGTCGGGTCAGGTCAAGTTTCCTCCAAATGCGTCCCTCCCTCCTCCTACCGATCAATTGCAGTTACTTCCCTTCTTTCCAAGGTCATGGAAACGCTGATAAATCGTCAGCGTATGAAATATCTTGAATCCCGAAAACTTCTTAATGACCGGCAGTACGGTTTTCGCAGCAACAGATCCACTGGTGATTTGATGTAATATCTAACCGAAAAGTGGAACCAATCTATTCACCGTGGTGATGAAAGTAAGGTCGTTGCGCTTGATATTTCAAAGGCATTTGACAGAGTTTGGCATCAAGCTCTTTTGTCGAAAATGCGTGCATTTGGGATCGATGATACCCTTCTTCAATGGGTTAGAAATTCCATTCGGAACGTCCAATTCAAGTTGTTTTGGACGGTTTAATGTCTGCAACTTACCAAATAAATGCTGGTGTTCCCCAAGGCTCCGTTTTGTGTCCGACTCTCTTTCTCATTTTTGTAAATGATCTACTGTCTGCTACTTTTAATCCTATTCATTCCTTCGCCGAGGACAGTACCCTCCGCTTTACATATTCGTATCCTGGGCAACGTCTCATCTTCGGGCGTTGAACTGGAACGGCAACGTATGTTAAGCTCATTAAATTCCGATCTCGACAGCATACTTAAATGAGTTAAAACCAACAGAGTAGAATTTAATGCTTCCAAAACACAGTGCTGTCTTTGTTATTAAAGCGAAACTTCAATACTCTGCCATTATCCATGAATGGCACTTGCATCGCCGAAACCGAAATACTTCCCATCCTCGGTATGTGCGTTAACGACAAACTTCGTTGGAATGACCACATATTCGATGTCGCCAAGAACGCTGCGAAATGTCTAGGCTTCCTTAAGCGATGCTGGCTAGAATCTACAAGGCGTTCATTCGCCCCAAACTGGAGTACAACGCTCATATCTGGTCTGGTGCACCAATAACATATTTGGAGCTACTTGACAGGATCCAAAAACGTGCGGCAAAACTTATTGGCGATCGAGACATCGCGAAAGCACTTGACTCTCTTAGTCATCGTCGTAATGTCTCTTGCCTGTCGTTGTTTTACCCTTATTTCAACCATAAGTGCTGGAACAAAATAGCCAGTTGCATTTCACCCCTACAACATTTCAACCGGAATGCCCATCAGTTCACCATAAAGTCTGTATTCGAACGTACTGTGAAATGTAAGGATTCTTTTCTTTGCCGCACAACCCGAATGTGGAATGCTCTGCCGCACTATGTTTTTCCTAACCATTACAATTAACAAACATTTAAAATCAATATGCATCGGTTTTTCATCCTTTCATCTAATTCCCCATTTCCATAATGCCCGTGCTGTGTTACTAACATTGTAAGGGTGCTAACAATCCCTTTTGCACGCGCAAATTATAAAAAAAAAACGAAAAGATCCAAATACGAAACAAAAATTCTCATACAATAACCATCTTCGAAATCGCCAATTGTTACGTTACAGCATCAATTTACGTTACAGATCAAAGTCCCTAGTCTCTCTTAACAGAAGTCAAATCCGGATGCTCGTCGGGGTATTAACCGGACACTGCATCATAGAAAACATGCCTAAAAGGCTAGGGCTCTTTGCAAATAAGTTTTGCAAAAGCTGCAGAGACGAGAAGGAAATAGAGTCCGTAGAACACTTTCTATGTGACTGCCCAGGTCTACTGGAACGCCACTGATCCTTAATGGGAGCACGGTTCTTTGAAAGTCTGGACGACTTGGCTAATGTACCTCTATCAGACACGAAAATATTCCTCAACAGATCGAAGTGGTTTTGTTAGCCACTTTCCTTACATGTACAAACAGGGTACTCACAATGCGCCTTCACGGCCTCTGGGTGAAATTTGCGTCTGATGCAAAACTGCCCTCCTAACCTAACCTGAAGAAGTCAATTATCTGGGAGTAATCCTCGACAGAAAACTTCTATGGTCCAATATTGAATCTAAAACCGATAAAGCACTGTCAACTTTCTAGAAACGTGTGACTGCATCTTTTGCCAAACTCCAAGGAACGGCCTGTCTTGCCTCCACAGGGAATTTCTCTAGCACTTGATCATGGGGTGAATTCTGAAAACCGTCTCTCGCTTAAAGAGAGGTGGCTTTTGGTACCATGTCACGTCAACTTTCCTCAGTCAACGGAATGGCTTTGGTCAGATTCTGAACCAGGGACTGATTGCTATCGTATCAGCTGGAGTCTTTGAGGAATGCGAGAATATCACACTCCACTACCCAGTCAAATTGTGACCAACAAGTGGAGGGCAGGAACTATTTGCGTTTGCAGTGATAGGCAACCTGCTCAACACTCTTACCTCCTCCAAGATAAAGCGCGAACTCAAGCTTTCTCTGAACTTGGTCGGAAGGCTGAACGGGGGTTAGGGTCACAGGTCACACTGGCATGCAGGGAAATGAGATCTCTGATGAGCTTGCTAGGCAAGGTTCAGAAGAAGATTTCTCAGGACCATCTTCCATTGATACTTGGGTTTCTCGTGAACAAACACGTTTCTAAAAAATTGAAGGAAATCGCGTTAGGTTTTCAAATATCCTTTTTATTAAAATCAGCCATCTCCATATTTTTTATAAATTCCGTTTTGGTATCGCAATCCCACCACATCTTTATTTGTCTGCTTTTGTTGGAATATATTGAGTAATCATAGTGGGTCCCCAAAAACGGAAAGTTTTAAAAACTACAAAGTTATGAATATTTCGAAAACATTTCTTATCGGTGCTGTCTTATTTTCAGACTAACGAATGGCTCCTGAAAGTGACTGTCAAAACGTTAAATCTTTCGGATTCGATTGATGAAGGACGACAAAAGGACTTGGTAAGTATTTGTTGCTTGGATTGCTGTTAGACCATAACAAGAAAAAAATTTCAAAGAAGTTATTAACAACAGTTGTTGTATCAATGTAGAAAAAAACGTGTTACAGCTAAATAGAGGGATATAGATAGGATATTATACTATTCGCCCCCAATCAGACTGTAGCCTTTCCTTATGTTTTTTTATGGGCAATAAAAAGCAATTCGAACCTCAGACTTGGTTTTTGTATGTTTTTGATATATAATTTTAGCCGTATTGTCTGATCCCGTTGTCGTTGTAACTATAGTCATATTATTTTTTACTTAATCTATGAAAATATTGTAAGCAACTATTCGCAATTTTAAAAATAAACATTTTTATTTCAAAGGCGTAAGCGTACAACTTACGCGCTGAGTGGGTAAGCCTTTTCAACCAATTCAACTGTCAAAATGTCATTGGAATAAATAATAAAAGTAAGAAAATGTAGTGGCCAACTATAGGAGAGCAATTACTTTCTGTTACCGCACAGATTGCCAAAGTATTACTAAAATTCGTAGCAATTGCGGTGTTGCGAAATTTATGCTGTAAATGTGTTGCTTGTTAGGCTAATGTTTATGATTGCGATCGCAGCAGAGTTAATTACTTTCATGTAATCGGGACAAACTAGACAGAAAAACCAAGACAATGTTGCTGGCAATTTATTCACACACGCCAAGGTGTTCGTTTGAATGTACCTACGCTGGGAGATATTCATAAAGTACAAAAGCGCATGTATCCTTGCATCTTTGCTCTTTTTTTTTATGTCGTGTCTTACTGCGTACTGTGTGTCTTTGATAGGCATCGCAGTAGTTCAATGAAACATACTTTCTTACATATATTTCATCTGTCATCGACCGTCATCCATTCATGGCATCAATGTCAATGTGGTCACTTCAGATATCAGCACGTCACCCGACCAGCAGCTCGGTTCACAATTTGTTCTCCCTTATGCCACGGAAGTCGTACAGCCATCATAGTGGCGGAGTAAAAAATTGAGACGTCGTCGTTGATAAAAAGCGCACAATTCCCAATTGGGATACTCTTCCAGACAATCAGACTTTGGCCGTGCAATGCACCATCCAGCACGTACAGAACCACTGGTCGTTTTTTTTTTTTTTGCTGCATCTACCTCCTACCTATGCAACAGCCTAAGACAAACGTTCTTCACTAGTATCTGCAGAATGCGCAACTGCAAATGGGGTTTCTATTAGAGACGACAAAGGGCAAGACGAACACAACTCCATGTGGAATTAATTCCAGAAGCAGCACACAAAGAGCAGCAACAAGGAAAAAAAGAAAAAACTGCAAAATATAATTAATAGTCGTAGACTGCGCAGTGAACGCTGAAGAAAATATTATTGGACTAACGTGTCATCTTTGTGGTATATCTCTGTTGATTATCTCTGCCGAGGGGCACAACGCACAAGCGCAAGCGCAATACAAAGCGAAAGCAGTCACTGCCAGCTGAATGCGAACGCGAAGTGATTCGCCAGCCAGCAAAAAACCGAAACCAGCCAGCAATGTTTTGAGAATGGTGCGAGGATGCCCCTAGAGAGCATCATTGCCACGCACTGATCACACACCTGGAATACGTAATCGTTTATCGGATTGTGTGTTGTTGTTAGTTTTTTTGCGCGAATGTGAGAGCTCGCGCGCGCAGATGAATTGTAAACGTGCCTGATATGATGGAAAGGTAAATTCATTACGGATCAAATGACTGGTCAGACGGAAGACGAGATGAGCTCGTGCCATGTTTGTTTTAAGTCGGAACTGGGGAAAAGGGGTGCCAAAACATGTAAAGCGAGGAAGGGGGCAAACTTAATGTATCCCTAACTCTGAGAGGAATCTTAAGATCTTTATAATTATTTCTGATGGCGAAATAGCATTGCAATGCAGTTTAAGCACGCATGAGGTGGTCAAATGGAATAAAAAACGGTTACCGAGAACTCAACGAAGGAATTCTTTTTTTTTGCGAATTGCAATCAATTTTGTCAGCGATTCTTTGGAAATTTAAAAGTTTGCACGTTTCAACCACAAATTTTTGATGCAAGCTTACAACTGAATAAAGATACGCTTTGACCTGAGATCCTGAAGAAAACGCAAGAAATTCAAATCTAAACTTTTAAATACCTCATGCGATCTAACCAAGACTTTTCAAAAAAGGATTGCGACAAAAAGCATACTTCAAAAAAAAAAAAAAACTCACAAGACCAACATAAGAGGTTCGCCTTTAATAGGAGCAAAAAAGTATTAGGATGTCAGGCACAAGACAGACACCCAAGTTTATAAAAAACGCACGGAATGTCACAAATGACAGCTTCGTGGCAGTAAAGAACTTTATCTAACCTCTTCAGAAATCAAACGAAGATCGACATTTTTTGGACTCGGAAGGCAACATTGTAACCGAAAAACTTAGGAGTCTCCATATACGACATTGTTAGTCCCAATTTCGCTTTGTGGATCGGAAACACGGACCCTTTCCTTAGCGGATGAAGAAGACTGGGCGTTTTGAAAGAAATTTATCGTTAGGGAAGAGTTCTTCGTATAAATCCGCTGGTCCAGATGGTATTTCCCCCATCGTTCTGAAGAGGTTTTCTTCCACGCTGGCAAAACCACTGAGTAAGCTTTTCTATCTGTCCTATTCTTCAGGGCTCTTTCCGAGAAGATGGAAAGCAGCATTTGTCCAGCCTGTCCCAAAAAGAGGCGAATCCTCCTCCCCCTCCTACTACTGAACAATTGCACTTACGTCCCTTCTTTCCAAGGTCATGGAAACGCTGACAAATCGTAAGCTTATGAAATGTCTCGAATCCCGAAAACTTCTTAATGTACGGTTTTCGCAGCAACAGGTCCACTGGTGGTTTGATGACTTCTCTAACCGAAAAGTGGAACCAAACTATTCACCGTGGTGATGAAAGTAAGGTCGTTGCGCTTGATAATTCAAAGGCATTTGACAGAGTTTGGCATCAAGCTCTTTTGTCGAAAATGCGTGCATTTGGGATCGATGATACCCTTCTTCAATGGGTTAGAAATTTCTTTTCGGAACGTTCAATTCAAGTTGTTTTGGACGGTTTCAAGTCTGCAACTTACCAAATAAATGCTGGTGTCCCTTAAGGCTCCGTTTTGTCTCCCACTCTCTTTATCATTTTTATCAATGACCTCCTGCCTGTCCCTTCTAATCTAATCCATTCCTTTGCTGATGACAGTACCCTTAGCTTCGCATATTCGTTCTATGATTCACGTCCCTCATCTTCGAGCGGCAACGTATGTTAAGCTCATTAAATTCTGACCTTGACAGCATTCTTATGTGGGGTAAAACCAATAGATTAGAATTTAATGCTTCCAAAACAAAATGCTGTCTTCTGTCAACCCCAATACTCTGCCATTATCCATGGATGGCACTTGCATTGCCGAAACCGAAAGACTTTCCATCCTCGGTATGTGTGTTAATGACAACCTTCGTTGGAATGACCACATATTCGATGTAGCCAAGAACGCTGCGAACTGTCTAGGCTTCCTTAAGCGATGCAAGAAATATTTCACCCCTTCTGATCAGGCAAAAATTTATAAGGCGTTTATTCACCCAAAACTTGAGTATAATGCTCATATCTGGTTGGGTGCTCCAATAACATATTTGGAGCTATTTGACAGGATTCAAAAACGTGCGGTAAAACTTATTGGCGATCGAGACATCGCGAAATCACTTGACTCTCTTAGTCATCGTCGTAATGTCTTCTGCTTGTCATTGTTTTATCGATATTTCCACCACTACTGCTCAAATGAAATAGCCAGTTGCATTCCACCCCTACAGCAATTCAACCGCAATACTCACCATGCTAGGAATGCACATCATATTACCATAAAGCCTGTATTCGGACGTACTGTGAAATATAAAGCATGCTCTACTCTGTTTTTCCTTTGCATTATAATTTACAAACATTTAAAACCAACGTGCATCGGTATCTCCTTTTTTCTTATCCTTCACTTCCCTAATCCCCGCGCTGTGTTACTTCATTATAAGGGTATCCAAAATCCCATTACATTATAAAAAAAAAACGTTAAACAAACAGCACATTGGGCAGGGACAAACGCTCCGGTGCCCAGAAACTTCGACTCTAATCCAGAGAAACAACGCAGTTGAAGAAAGTCTCGCTTTATAGTGTGCAAAAAAGTCGAAGGGCACCTCAACCAATTGTGCATTCCGACGTCCTGCGACGGAAGTTGGCAGAATATCATTCAAATAAGGGGCTTTTTAATTGAGGCCAAGGATTATCCTGGACTGGAGTCCCCGTTATCTTGTTAAAAGTAATTATATAGGACTGTGCTTAGATTACTGCGAGCAAAGGAATAATAAGGGGACCATACCAGGGGAGCCTAGGAAATGGAGGTGGGTGCTTAGTCTCGTTAAAAATTTAGGCCTCAAAGCAACTTTCGGATAGTAGACGCCGGAGAATTTTGTATAGATTTTTTTGAACTCTGCTGAGTGTTTTATCCTTTTATGACTGGGGTTTCACATTAGATTAGTTACGCAGTTTCTAGATCTTAAAGATATAGTCTGCTCCACCGAATGAGATTTTGATAACTTAATAACAGTAGGTGAGAAAGCAATGACCTGTAAGATGTCGGTTACGATCTTAATATTGCGTTTTTGATTGAGTTCTGACAAAGCTTTTACCAAGACCTTTTAATGCGGTTCGACTCTCTAAGCATTCTACTGGCGCAGAATTTTACTGAAAGGATTTCGGCTTAAAATATCGTTGTTGCGTTGCCAAGGGATATTATCAACTTTTGACTGTGCCTACGCTGTTGCTGTTTGTGAGCCATCGGTGTACGGATCCGATATAGATCGATCCCAAGTTGATTTAAGTATGCATCAAGTTGATGAACTTTATTATTTATTTATTTTTAAAGGGTCAAGCCTTAAGGCATTAAGTGAAGCTGCTTTCTTTATTCCCATATTGAGTGGAGAAAGGTTGAGGGTTTTCTCCCAATGTTGACTAGAGACTTGATTGGTCTTTTTCCACCACACTTATGAAGAATACTTAAATATTCCAAATCATCCGAATTTTTTGCCAAATAGCCTAGATCAGTTCCAAAGGGCAGCAGTTCCCCTATTTATGGTATGTTAGTTTTTGATCTGCTGTTAATCCAAGATATTTGACTTCCTTAGATAATGCTAACTGTTGTACACCACTAGCCGAGCGAGGTGTACCGCGACGTACCAAAAAACTACGTGTTCAATAGTAAAAATGGCTAGGGTGTCTAGAGCGAACGAACATCGACGCTCCAGCCTATAAGGTATTCAGACGAAAGTATTCAACGATTTAGTATGCAAAATTGGAGAAAGCAAGCTGGAGATCGAGAAAGCTGGCGGAGGGGTGCTTGTTGTTGCGCAAACTAAGGAAAAAAAAGATTGAAGTGGTACTTCTAGTACGCCCTAGTTGTCGAATCGGCGCGTGGCGTTTCTGGAGAGCTGGCCTGTGGGATAAAAAGTTGTCCACTAATTCCATTTTCTCTTCATCACATTGATGAAGTTTCTGGTTGATACGCCGCCCGACAACCACATGGATTTGGTTTCGGTTAAATGAAAATATGGTATTTCATCTTTTAAAGGGTCCGCCAAATAACTTTTTTTTTGAAAATGCTATAAAAAGAAACTACTAAATATTTTCTCAAGTTTCTTTTTTTATTTGAAAGTACAATCCTTCCGGTTAATAATGGAAAATAATTTCATTGAAATGGCTGCCTCGGCTGGCCATGCAGGAGCCTACACGATCGGTCCAATTTTTAAGCACATTATCGATTGTGTGCAACTGTATTACACCAATGGCTTCACGAATATTGTCCTTTAAAGCGTCAATTGTCTCTGGCATGTCGGCGTAACACTTATCTTTGACGGCACCCCACAAATAATAGTCCAACGGTGTCAAATCGCAGCTCCGCGGTGGCCAAACGACATCTGCTCTGCGGCTGATAATGCGATCTTCAAACACAGGGCGCAAAACATCGAGTGTAGCTTCGGCTGTGTGGCACGTAGCGCCATCCTGTTGAAACCAAATGTTGCCAATATCCTCCTCTTCAATTTTTGTGAGCAAAAATTCGTTCAACATGGCCCGATAACAATCGCCATTGACTGTAACGGCCACTCCTTGTTGTTGTTGTTGTTCGTTGTTCGACCGTATACACAACCATATTCGTTCAGCGGAAGGATAAAACTAATTATCTGTCAAATCAGACATGAGCTAAGTGTTACCATTCGCGAAATAAGCACTAGTTCAAAAAAAAAAACGTTAGATGGCGGACCCTTTACTAGAGCGAGGACTACAGCCTACGTTTAAGTTAACGTGAGACCGCCAATCAATCTCCTAGCTATGTTAAAGGCAGTGGTAGATAGGTAGATAGGTTGGTGGTTGCTCCTGCAACTTCAGCCACGGCTCACTGAGACCAGAAATTGGGTCTATTGTGTCCATTTGGGTAGACACACAGCAGAGCGACCCGTAGACCCACAGCGCAGTGACCCGTAAGTACTCCGATATTCTTGTGGTTAGCCCGATCATGAATTTTGATCTCCTTTTGTTGACAGCTGGCCATAGCTCTTTGGTTTGTCTGCACTTGCCGAGCTGTGTCCAACGCAGGTTAGGACTTGGTGTCGATTTTACGTGCGATAGTACTAAGCAGCGTTCTTAATGATCCAAGTGCCAGTGATGCATTCATTTCTGACCCTAATCTTGCAAGCTTGTCCATTTTCTTGTTTCCCGGGATATCAGTGTGCCCTGGCACCCAGCACAGGGTAACTTTGTTGACAGCTGATAACTCGTCTTACGACTTCCTGCATTGGTTCACAGCCCTTGACTTCACCACATCTGATTTCATGGCTTTTATAGCCGCTTGACTATCAGAGTAGACGTTGTTCGTCGTGTTTTCCCAGGGCACTGTCTTCTCAGTTCGGTTGCAGTCTGGATAATGGCTGCTATCTCCGCCTGGAAAAAGCTACAGTCGTCATTTATTAAAGACAGTGACCCAACTGTAAAAAGAAACATAAGGAAAGGCTACAGTCCGCTTGGGGCGAACAGTACGATACCCTATCCATATCCCTATATGCTCCAAAGAAAAAAGCATTAAGAAGGTGATGGATATCATTTCATTCTATGAAATTTATAAAAAAAAAATACTTTTTTTGATAAAACGCCCCCAAAAAGTGGGCGTGGCCAAAAACTTTGTATGGGCGATATATTGGAAAAAATATTTTGTAAATATCTTGTTAGACATTTTTTTTCAGTTTCTATGAAAATTTTAGCTGAAAACACCATTTTAGTGAAAAAAGCCCACAAAAAGTAGGCGTGGCCAAAAATCTTATATGACAGACTTATAAAGGAGAGCACTGCCTACATATCTTGTAAAGCTTCCAATACTCTATCTCTCTAACTTTAGCCTTAAAATGTTTTTTTTTAAATTGTGGGCGTGGCAGTGGGCGTATCAAACAAAATTTTACACTCTACCATTTCGGGATCCTAGGGAGTATATGTTCCGAATTTCAGCTTTTTAGCTTTAATTTAAAGGCCTATAAATTGGTGACAGACGGACGGACATTGCTAAATAGTCTTAGAATTTGGTCCTGATCATAAATATATATACTTTTATGGGTATACGACGAATATTCAGGGGTGTTACAAACTATGTGTCAACATTAATATACCCTTAGCATAGGGTATAAACAGAAAAAATTGGTTTATACACAGTGCTTCCTTCTATCCTCTCCGTCTTCAAACCAAGCTGTGTAGCATGCGCGAATGTTCGGAAGAACCAGGTTCTGTGTTAGTCTGAGAGCACCTTTTGCTGGGATAAAGATGCCAATGAGTTGTAATTTAAGCAGAGTTTCCAAGCTTTCCACGCTTTGACATGCTATCCATTGTACCCTGTTCAGATTTCTAAGGCATAATTCGGTTTTAAGCTCCTTCCACTCTCACAATAGCGGTAGATAACCGGAGCACTCCTCTTTCTTGGGGTGGCTGTAGGACCATAGGCATTTGTCCACTTAGAAAGTTCTAAAAACGTTTGTATTAATAATCACTGATGGAAAGATGCTATTTCTCTATCATTAGTACAACTACGTTATTCGCATAGGCGACTATTTAAATGCCAAACATTTTGTTGATGGCAAGGACTTTCAACTTTTAAATTCTATAACTTCTCCCTATAAACGTCTTCCATTCCATCAGCTGGCATATACAAACATTTCTCTGAAATCCAACGTAAATAAGACATGACTATATCATCAACAGCTTGAATTCATCCGAAAAACTATCTAACATCAAACATACCTAAACTTCACTTCTGGAAAGTGCCAACAACGAAGTACCTCCGTCAGACGTCTCCGTCGAGACGAATTTCGCAAAATAATGAAAAGAAAACATTCTCACCATTTCCAAAAAAATATGAAGATAAAAACAAAAATTATTTACCCATAGATTCGATTCACAGAATTTTTATACTCTGAAATTTATCTTAAAATGTTTATAGCCGAAGCTGCGCTGTGTTGGGTGATCAGTTTTAGATCACTAAAAAGAATCAAAAAAAAAAAACGAAAACAGCCTTCTTCTATTTGTTGTGGGCTGCTGTGTGCAGAATTAATTACTCTGCTAAACGGTATAGTGCGGAACAAAAAATTTGCGGATTCTCTTCTTTTTTGTTTTTTATTAAATTATTGCGTTAAAAGAATTCACATTTTATGCTCTGTTTACATTGGTGTTTAATTTAGTGATTAAGGAATTTATGGGCACGTACCACAATCTAAATAAACGACTAAACAATTCGAAATATGCATTTAACAAAATTAAATTTAAGTTAACAAAAAAAAATTATTATTATTTTTAGATGCAAATAAAATATTGTTTTCATACATTTTTTTTTTAAAGTATACAAAGAAACATTAAAATAAATAAAAAATGTGCACGTAGTCCAGCAAAGCAAAATGAATGAATGAATGAAGAAGTAATTTTGATAATTTTGATATTTCATATGTCCATTAATATGACTGTTCATTAATCTACTCAGTGAAAGGAATATATAGGGTTTTTTCTTTAGAGGTATAGAATTTTGAAATGGAATAAAGTAGAGATGATTTTTTTAAATTTGCATAAAATTTACTTTCCTCCAAAGATAATCTTTTGGCAATCCCTTCGGGCTTATCAGCGGCGAAGACTAACGACTTCACATATCCCCACAGAAAATAGTCAAGCGCCGTTAAATCGCACGATTTTGGAGGCCTGTTCACGGGTCCGTAACGTGAAACCACTGCGGTTACCAAACGCGGTTCCTTCAATAAATCAATTGTGGCACGAGCTGTGTGACATGTTGCGCCGTCTTGTTGAAACCACGGTTCCTGCACGAAAAGTCAGTAGTAACTATGGCTCTATAGCGGTCACCATTGACGGTAACGTTCTGGCCAGCATCGTTCTTAAAGAAGTGCGGACCAATTATTCCACCAACCCATAAAGCACATCAAACTTTTGTGGATGTAACGGTGTCTCAACATACACTTGAGGATCATCGTCACTCCAAATACGACAGTTTTGTTTATTGACGTAGGTATCCATTCAAAAGTGAGCTTCATCAACAAAATTCGCTCATGAAAATTGAGATCAACGCCAAACTTGTTTTGGGCCCATTCATCGAATCTACGCCTTACTAGGTGATCCTGTGGCTTCAATTCTTGCACGAGTAAGCACGCAAATCAAGATCTTTCCGCAAAATCTTCCATAAAGTGGATGGATAGATATAAAATTTCTGTGCACGATGGCGGATAGACTACGCTACTATGTGGATGCGTATTATCATTTAAAGTAAACGTGGTGCGAAAACCTTCAAAAGGTAATCGAATTAATTGCTCTAATGGACGATTATGTTGACTGTAAAATGGATGTAGTACGCAATACGTATTTCGAATAGAACCATGATTTTCAAAATAAATTTTCACAAATAAATCACTTGACATGTGACAAAATGGCCGGCAGTAAAAATAGTGCTGCCAAGATAAAGTTGTATACCTTTAAAAAAAACACCAATATATATGCAAATCTTGGTGAAGCTGAGCTATTAGTTACAGCATCCAGGAAAACGCCAAAGGGACGTGTCATCTCTCCACTCCTATGGGTCCTCGTCATCAATGAGATACTCATAACATTAAAAAAACACAGGGGTTAAAGTAATTGCTTACGCATACTATGTTGTGTTCAGTGCTATCACCCTTCGGATGAATAAGCGCGGTATATTTTTAAATAAAGTGCACGACTGCTTCATACGAAACTTTCTCGGTACATAAAATACGTTTTTGAATCGCAAAATGAATCGAAAATTTATTTAAATAACTTTTTAGGTTTTGGAAGATTAGATTTCCTCAAAAACGGCAACTACGATTGTGATGTAGCATAATTGTTTGAAATACAAAAAATTATCAAAATCGTTAAAGCCGTGTTTTAGAAAACGAATTTAATTTAAATTTAACTAAATTGTTGCATGAAAAAGAAATTTAAAAAAAATTATTTCAAAAATCCAATTTGATGCAAAATCTTTATAGTAAAAAAAACTGCAAATTTTTTTTTAAATTCCCTTTATTAATTTCTAAATATTAGCAGTTTTAACGGTTTAACGGTATCATACGTTAATCGATTTTTTTTCCAATTTTTGACCCCATCCTAAACATCCTTAGTACAAAAAAAGACCGAAATCCTTGGAACCACTTTTGAGAAAAATAGTGATAAGTGATTTTCACAAAAAAAATTGTATGGCAGGTACAGTTATTTCAAAAGATAAAGCAAAAACTAAAAAGATGTCCCGAGATGTAACCCCAAGAACTTTGAAGCAAATCCGTCGAACCGTTTCGCCATACGACGACAGACAGATAGACAGACAGATAGACCGACGGATGGCACTGGCGGACCCACTTTTTTGGACTTCTCTATAGTCGTTATATCATCCCTCATACTCAGTTTGAGTTCGAACTTTCCGCACGATCGCAATAATCTCTTTAGTATACTAATGTATACGAGAATGGCAGTGGATTTCAATATAGCGCAGTAGATCTTACAATACCCATAGTTAAAAAAAAAATTATGAAAGCTTTTTAAAACTAAATGAATGATAGTGGCGTGATCAAAATGAAAATAATGATTTACAATCTTTTGCTTGGCCCAGGTCTTGCTACACGCGCTTGCAACTCAGTTAAACAGAGGTTTGGTAAAAACAAAATCATCACAGGCGGAGAAGGCTAATCCATTCTTAAATAGAGGGTGTCTTTTTTAGAGGTTGGTTTTTCGAATAGAGATAAAACTGACATTTTGGGTCAAATCTGGTGTTGAAACTTAGATCTAGGCAAACTGACCTTCCCATTCGATTTTCCCAACACACTCATTCCCAAATGCACGATTCCATAGTTTCACCTTAAGCACATTAAGTTTCCCACTTTGCATACAATAAAATAGACACCTGCCCCAAGCCCAGACATTGCATCGGATTTCGTCTGACGCTGATAAGCAAATTCCCAATTTTCCCAACTCTAAAATTGTATTCCCACGATCTAGGTGTAAGAAAAATAGTATTTAAGCTTTGGAAATTTGTAAATAAAATCACTAGTCCAAGTCTTTGTTTATAGATCAAAACAGATCTATTCATCTGGCAACCCTAATGTCATTTATGTTCTGTTTGGTTTCCCATTTCATCATGAACAGGTTGGCAAATGAACAACGCTTGCAAATCGTGCAAATTTATTTCGAAATAATAGTTTGGATTGAATGGCTACGTCAAAAATCAAAATTGCCGCATTTGGAGTGAAGAGAATCCACATGAGACCCTTGAAACGACATTTCATCCACAAAAACTGACTGTTATGCTCTATGGGCTGGTGGGCCAAAGACTCCCAAACTTCTTCGGAAATTATGCTGGAGAGTCAGTTATTATTAATGGAGACCGGTAAAGAGCCATGATAACCGACTACAACAAAACGGCGCTACATGCCACACAGCGCACGTCACAATCGATTAATTGAAGGAAACATTCGATGAGCGCATAAATTCGCGGAATGGACCTGTCAATTGGCCACCAAGATCGTGTGATTTGACACCATTGGATTATTTTCTTTAGCGATATGTGAAGTCGCTCGCCTATGCCAACAAACCAGACACGTTAGGGGACTTGGAAGCCAACATTCGTGTCGTTATTGCCGACATACAGCCCCAAATGCTTAAAAAAGTGGTTGAAAATTTGACCTCTAGACTTGTCTTTATTCGAACAAGCCGCGTCGGCCACATGCCCGAAATCATATTTAAACATTAATGGCATAAAATTATCCTTCCAATAAAGCTAAATTTATGGACATTAAAACGATTTTCTTGTGTTTTATTTCAATTCGAAGTTCTATACCTCTAAAAAACACTGTTTATTTGTGGAAATTTTTAATAATTACAATACAAACTTGGCGTTCCTTTTTAGATCTCGGTACTTTTTGCGGCTGCCTTGTAAGGCAAAAGCGATTTTTGTATTAGAAAACTTGACTGTTACGTCTTTGGTGTGATTAACATCTCTATGTTGGGTTTGAGAACTGTCTGCAATGTCGTATATGCGGAAAGCTAAAAATTCCCAAAGGCCCAATTTGACTAACAAAACCATTTCTTTCTGTTGAGGTGGTTCTTCGTAGTACTCCCATGCAGGGTAGGAAGATGATCCATTGATTTAATCTCCTCTTCATCTCTACTGCTTCGGCCGAAGTCATTGGTAAAAAATCCTAGCATTTGATAGCCGTGTTCATTTAGTACACTGAAAAGTACTTGGATTTGATTCCTATCAAAGGATCGATCTCTTACTATCAATGGCGGGTCACAGGCTATAACTACGGTTATGATGAAACTCCTAGTGTTGCCCATTGCGGTTAGACAAACTCATTGCGGCGCCGTTAATGAAGGTTTTAGCTATGTCAAAGGAATGTAATAACTGCACGGTGAGCTACTTGTAAGTCAACATCCCGTTTTTTCGAAAACCTAGCAGAGTTGTAAAGATTGCTCGCGGATTTCTTTGAGGGTCATACTTGAAGCTGTGCAAAATATCTTTAATTGCAAGGTTCGAAAAGTAATTTCTTATCTATTGAAGAAAGGAAGGGGTCATCACTTCCAAATGCAAAGCTTGATGCCAATCTCTGTCAAATGGCTTTGAAATATCGAGGACAACGACCTTACTTTCACTACCACGGTAAAAGATTGGTTGCACTTTTCGGTTAGCATTGATACTCTTGCTGCGAAAATCGTACTGCAGGTCTTTAAGAAGTTTTTGTGATCCGAGATATTTCATTAGATGACGATTTAGCAGCACGTCAACGGCCTTGGAAAAAGGGGCGTAAGTGCAATTGGCCGGTAGGAGGCAGACAGGAAAGATTTTCCTTTAATTGGAACGAGCTGGACAAATGCAGTTTTCCCTGAAGCATAGATTGAAAATACCCAGTAATTTTGTCAGCGTTGAAGAACAGCTCTACAGAACGAACAATCACTTTTCGCCAGTAAAAGATCTATGAAGTTAATATAAAGGGTGCTTCTTTGAGAGGTACAGAACTTCGAATTGAAATAAAACACAAGAAAATCGTTTCAATGTCCATCAATTCGGCTTTATTGGAAGGATAATTTTATTGCCGTTAATGTTTAAATATGATTTCAGGCATGTGGCCGCCGCGGCTGGTTCGAATAAAGACAAGTCTAGAGGTCCAATTTCAACCACTTTTTCAAGCATTTGGGGCTGTATGTCGGCAATAAAGCCACGAATGTGGATTCTCTTTACTCCAAATGCGGCAATTTTGATTTTTGACGTGGCCATTCAACCCAAAATGAGCCTCAATGAGCTTGCGGTAAACTTCGGGAACTGAACCAATATTTTCGAAACAAATTTGCACGATTTGCAAGCGCTGAACATAAATGACATTAGAGTTGCCAGATGAGTAGATCTGTTTTGATCTATAAACAGAGACTTGGACTGATTTATGACTAGTGATTTTATTTACAAATTTCAAAAGCTTAAATACTATTTTTCTTACACCTAGATCGTGGGAATACAATTTTAGAGTTGGGAAAATTGGGAATTTTGCTTATCAGCGCCAGACGAAATCCGATGCAATGTCTGGGCTTGGGGCAGGTGTCTATTTTATTGTATGCAAAGTGGGAAACTTAATGTGCTTAAGGTGAAACTATGGAATCGTGCATTTGGGAATGAGTGTGTTGGGAAAATCGAATGGGAAGGTCAGTTTGCCTAGACTTAAGTTTCAACACCAGATTTGACCACAAAATGTCAGCTTTATCTCTATTCGAAAAACCAATCTCCAAAAAAAACACCCTTTATATAAGATAACTTGACTGTTCTCTAACAGTTATGTTTTTGTATATATTAAAATTTTGGAAAATTTTGACCCAACGTAAACGTTCTTTCGAGGAAAAAGCCTTAAAAACAACTAACGACATGTAAAATTTCATAACTATAGAATGAGTTCGTTATATGAGGGGTTGCCACGCCTATTTTTTTGAATATACACAAAGTTTTATTTGTTTCCGTGTCTGTTCTTTAAATCCTACCTCAACGTTTAATTTTATAACTCTAAGTCGTTTGGGTGCAAAGTGAAAGAAAAGGGGCGGCTAGTACGCCCCTAAATGCAAAATAAACAATATATTATTTTTTCCCGTGTTTGTTCTTAAGAGCTGACCCTCCTGTAAAAAATCATAATTATAGGATTTTTCGGGCTGAGTTAAGAGAAGTGAGCGGGTGCCACGCCCCCTGGCTGGAAAATTAAAAGTGTTAGATTTCTCCTTTTACTGTGCCAAATTTCAAGATCTTACGATGATTGGAAGTGCTCCAGAGTTTTGTTGATCCATCAGTGGGCCAGTGAGTCAGTGGGTTACTATTTTTGCTAATTTTGAAGCCTTTTAACCCAGGAACTCTTCATGTTAAACAGTTGAAATTTGTTATGGAGCCTGCTGCTGTGTGTCCCAATAAAATTGCATGTCTCTAGTTTTGTTGTACGCGAGGATATATGGGGGATCAAAATGGCCTAAGTTGGTTCGTGCAAATAAGGGTGTAGTGCCAAAGTTGCTAAAGAACTGCCCCTTAATGTTAGCCAAAATCACCTCACGTTATCCGCTGTTCATGCTAAATAGCGTCTAATAGAATTATTCCGTTTCTACCAACGCAACGTGCAACACTTGAAATTAATATAAGGAAAATTCTACGAAGCTGAGAAAATGGCCTTCAATTGAGGAAATTCGAAGATTTTGAGTTCCAAACGAATCCGATATAAGCCAATAAAATACGCTTTTTGGCCCAAATACAAAGTACCCTCAAGCATGTATCTACGTCGCTTTATCATTTAGTCATTTAGATAAAACAAACTCTCACAACCAACCAAGTGTGGAAAAGAACGGTCCTCCTATGATGAGCTGAAGTAAGACTTAAGAGCCCCACCCTAATCGATTAAAACTACCTTTCAATCCACATCCTTTTCTCACTCAACTACAATGTAGGGTGTTCCTGTTCAATTCATAAGCCAGCAACCGTACCGGCCATATTTGGAAAGAAAACCGTAGATGCACTGATTTGACAATGTCTCATACTATCTTGTGAAGTCAACAAATCCATCAGCAGCATTAAATACACGTCAATCCTCCTCTCCGAAGACACACACTCTACAGCTTCAAGGTCCGTTGTTTCTGTTTTTTTTCATCCTCTCCAAAAGTTCAACCATTTTTGGTCATTGAATAGAGAGAAACATTTGTACGCAATAGAAATCCGGACGCACAATTGCATGGAATTGGAATTTCCTGCAGAATAATGGAAAAATATGTTTCTAATCCTTATCGGGAGATCAAACTACTACTCCAAGTAGGTAGGCAGGCAGGCAGGCAGTCGGGTAGGCGACTCATTCAGCCTACATGGTGGCTGGCATCATCCGCACACCTAGACTCTTGTGAACAAAATTTAATGGGACGCAAGACGCAGGACAGACGTTTCTATGAATGAGTCGTCCCGTATTGTACTTGTACACCACCAGCGAGCACACGCATCCGAGTGCGTAATTGGCGCTGCATGACATCTGTGTGTGCGCGCACGCATTCTGTCTGGGCGCCAGTTGACCAAATTTGGCCATGGTCTCATGTTTAACCGATTGGAATTAGAAATGTGCGCGTACAGTGATGTCGCGCCGCCGCCGCTGCGTCATAAGTGTTCTTTGATGTGTTCAACTATGAGGACGGCATCCAGAAAGGAGGAAAAAAAAACCCGAACCTGTTTTAACTTTGTTTGGGCCTAGACAGATAGGATCCGGTTGGAGATATCTTGACGCTCGTGCTATACCCATATGGAGTGCGCGGAGTCACGTTTTTTTGTCCTCATTCCTGACATTTATCCTTCAATTTTAATCAAATGTGGCGCTTGAACGCTGCCATAATCACTATGCTGTGGATAGATGGAGAGATTCTGTAGGCATCATCGGGGCGAGCCAAATAGGGCTCCATACTTGTGATTCTTGATTCACAATTATGACGAGGACAAAACTTGATGGTAATCGAGATGAATTCATGTTATCCTACAGGAAACGATGTTACGTTTAACTGTCTACATTAGTTCTTAGAATGAGGGGAATGGTTTCTTTTTTGTTGGCTTTTGAATAAAGCTATCTTTGGTGGAGATGAAATATGAAACCACAGAAATCCAGGGTAATCCAATTTATGCTTGACCACGAATTGGTGCATAAAAAAGGTTTGAGTAAAAATCGTAGATAGGTAGGCTTGAACCGAGGAGTAGATGGAATCGATACGTTCGAAAGATATCAGAGAGTTTTTGCTCGAAATATTCATTATGAAGCTTACCATCCAAAGGGCTCACAAAATGAAATCTATTCTTACTAAAACTGTGTCTTATGATTTTGTAATCCACAAAGTTATATTATTTGGGTACGAGAAATGGTTTACTGCAGAAGTATTTCTTAAGGAAATAAATCGTCGATGAATGATTTTTATTTTCTCTGGGCAAGTAAAGCTTATTTTTCTTCTTTCCGCAGATATGCGTTAATCAATGCTTTATACGTGCTCTCTTAGGAAGCTCTTCTAGGGTGACACAAGGCAGCCATCCATTCCCTGCAATCCAGGCGACGTTACTTTCAGACCAAGTGCTCTGGCATCTGGGGATGGCTTCGTTATAGAAACGGGACTCGAGATCCTCTTAGAGCACTATGTCTTTTCGCTCGAAGTGGCCGAGCTTGTAATAGGTTTTTGGACTACTTGTACACCTTCGTACAGCTCATGGAGCTCGCGGTTAAATCTTCTCATTGATTATTCTTTCCTGCTTATTGTCCAGTACTCAGCGCCGTATAGCAGAGCTGGTAGAATAAGAGTTCTGTAGAGCATGGATTTTGTCCTTCGAGTTCCAAGAGTTTTCAACGTAGTATCTTTGTCAAACCAAAGTTGCAGAGGTAGGTTTCGCCATGTTTCTTCGTTGGGTATCCACTAAGATGTCATTGGTAGAGCTAATTTTTACTCCGAGGTAGATAAACTCCTTAACCACCTCGAAGTTGCTGTTATAAGGGCTCATGTTTGTCCTAGGCGGTGAACAGATGTTCATTAGTTTGTTGATAGGATATATTTTGACTTGTCTTTAATTACTTCAAGCCTTACTGGTTTCGCCTGGTTTTTAAAACCCGTTAAAGTCTCTATATTGACTGATCTGTTGAACCTAGTGACATCCGTGTGGAAATGGACACCTGCCTTCTCGAGAACAAGACTGAAGAAGTCACTTAAAAGAAATCCCGAATTCGGCCATTGCCACGAAGAGCTCCTGCCGGTAAATTCTGTTGGTCTTTTCCAAGTTTTTGCCTTAGTGTGAAAATTTGGTCTACGTTCGATTTGTCGGGTGAGCATGAAGCTACACTAGTACGTTCCAATTAGGGCTTTACAGAAGACATTTACACAGTACGTTGGGTAATATCTTAAATGCGACTTTTAGCAGGGTTATGCCTCGACGGTTCTTGCGAGGAGAAAGGCATTGGAATCTAAAATAAATGATTATTATGCCGAGTACATTCCACCACCAAATTGAAGGCAATCAAAAGTTAGCAGTGTAAGCCTTGAAAGTTAAAATCACAAGCTCGAATCGAATGAAAAAGGACAACAATCAAATAACTGGCCAAACCTTGAGAAAGTGCCCATTTGAAGCAAATAATCACTAAGAGGTGACAGTAAGCAGTCGTATAAGCTATTGCAAAACACGTTACGCGTTCTTTAATCATTTTCGATTTATGAACTGTGGCAAGAGTTCTTCGAGATCTCAACATACATAAATCCGATGGCCCGGTTGGTTTTTCCCCTATTGTTCTGAAGAGGTGTTCTTCCACGCTGGCAGAACCAATGCGTAAACTTTTCTATCTGGCCTATTCTTCAGGGCTTTTTCCGAGAAGATGGAAAAGAGCATAAATGCTGGTGTTCCCCAAGGCTCCGTTTTGTCTCCGACTCTCTTTCTCATTTTTATAAATTTTCTCCTCTCTGTTACTTCTAATCCTCTTCTTTCGCCGATGACAGTACCCTCAGCTTAAATACATATTCGCATATTCTTCGGGTGTTGAACTGGAACGGCAACGTATGTTAAGCTCATTAAATTCCGAATTCCGAACCAACAGAGTGGAATTTAATGCTGTCATTTAAGCGAAACCCTAATTCTTTGCCATTATCCATGGATGGCACTTATATCTCTGAAACCGAACGACTTTCCATTCTCGGTATGTGTGTTAATGACAACCTTCGTTGGAATGACCACATATTCGATGTCGCCAAGAGCGCTGCGAAATGTCTAGGTTTCCTTAAGCGATGCAAGAAATATTTCACCCCTTCTGATCTGGCTAGAATCCACAAGGCGTTTATTCGAACAAAACTTGAGTACAGCGCTCATATCTGGTCTGGTGCACCAATAACATATTTGAAGCTACTTGACAGGATTCAAAAACGTGCGGTAAAACTTAAATTATGCCACCACTCCAAAATCAGACACATTCTCATCAGTGCGCTCTATACGATGACGCGAACCATGAGTGTTGTCCACTAGCATATCAGGCTCACGAACTTTTTGCACAAACTTGCGTATAGCAGACGCGGTGGGTGCTTCATTTCGGCCGAAACTTCTTTTCAAATAAAGTGCACGACTGCGTCATACGAAACTTTATCGGTACATGAAATGCGTTTTTGAATCGCAAAATGGTGACAAATTTATTTATATCACTTTTTAGGTTTTGAAAAATTAAATTTTCTCAAAAACGGTACATACAATTTTGATGTAATTTTGCTCATTGGGCACATTTAACATAATTATTCAAATTTCAATGTTCAATTATCAAAATCGTTAGAGTCGTTTTTGAATAAAGGAATTTAATTTAGATTTAAGAAAATCGTTATATGAAAAAAAAAATTATTTCAAAAATCGAAGTATGCCAATTTATTCGACTTAATAGTATAAAAAAAACTTTTTGAAGTTCGCTTTGTTATTTATCGAGATATTTGCGGTTTTATAAATTACCGTTAATCGAATTTTTTTTCCAAAAACTGAGTATGCAGTATTGTTGGTCCCATACCATGTATTCTTAGTACAAAAAAAGACCAAAATCCTGGGAACCGTTTTCTAGAAAAATAGTGATAAGTGATATTCACCAAAAAAATTGTATGGCAGGTACCGTTATTTCAAACCATAAAGCAAAATCTAAAAAGACGCCCCGAGATGTTACCCAAAAAACCTTTTATACGAATTTTGGAGCAAATCCGTCGAACCGTTTCGCTATACGATGCCCGGACAGACAGACAGAGAGATAGTCGTAATGTCATCTGTCATACTCAGTTTGACTTTCTCTTTAGTATACTAATGTTTACGTGAAAGTTAAAACCGCACTGTTTGCGCTACACAGCATTCACTTTGGAAATAAGATTTCAAAATTTCCCAAAATTGTTCAATCGAAAAGCGACTCTTTAAGATTTCGAGCGGAAAACAGCATTCAATGTCAACATAACCTTAAATTTAATTTTAAAAGAAACCACAAGATGGCCGACCCTTAGAACTTTGCTAGGTGGTAGCTACTATCGTTCTGCACTGACTGCCGCGCCATCACGCGTATAAACGATAATTTCATAAATCCTAAGATACTTACAAGATGCCCTCATCCGTTGAAAGCTATAAACCAAAAGAAAAAAAACTTCCCACCTATAAACAAAACAAAGAAATAAAATCAAATTCTCTATATAGTTTTTTTTTAAATTATTTCATATTTATTATTTCGATTTGTCTGTGTTTTCTTTTCTTCACTTTTCGTGTTTATTTGCTAGTTTCATTCTTCTCACTTGTCGCTGTCTATTATGCGTTTATTTTTTTTTTTTTTCATTTTTGACCGAATCATTTCAACAGAGTAAAAACATAATTTAAGTTTCTAATATAATTTATAAATTAATAATTAATAATCACAAAATTTTTAATTGTTTTAAATTTTGTTTTTTATAAAATTTAAATTAAAGGTGGTACCATAATAATAACTGTCATGAAATACAAGTTTTCTTCCTCATTTAATTATTATATAAGTGCATTCGCATTTAATCATAATAATAAAATTTGAATGAAAAAAAAAAAACATATTAATTTCTATAGGTAATGTTTCGTTTTTTTTGTTTTTGTTAAATTTAATTTTCAATAATTTAAGTTTTTTTCTCATGTTTTCGTTGATGCAATTTGGCGAAAAAAACAATACAAAAAAACCCAGTCAAAATTTGAGAATAAAATATCTCATTATATATTTAGAAAAAATAAAATAGTTAAGTTTCTTTTTTGTTTGTTATATTGTTAAAATATTAAAAGCTTGTGCTAGCAAAAATTTTAAATATTTTGATTTTGTTTCGTGTGTTTGTTTTTTTTTTAATTTAATTTTTTAGTAGGTATATTTTATAAGTAGGTAAACATTTAATTTCGTTAGTAAGTTGAACTACATTTAAGCATGTAGTTCGGTTTTATTTTTGTTTATGCATATATTTCTTATAAGCAAAATACTGGTTTGTGCATTATACATTAAGTAAAATTATTATTTTTCGATTTTTGTTTTTAAATAATTATTTAGTTGTTTTTTTTTATTACTTAGAAACTAAAGAAGACAACTATATTTAGTTTTAAAAAATAACATAATAAATTAACTTAAAATTTACAGTTTGTTTTATTTTTTTTATTTTATTTAAATACATAAATCTTTGTAAGTTTTTATTTTTTTTTTCGATTTTTCCTGATTCTTAGAAATTAAATAGGTATTTTTTTTTATTTTTTATTTTTCATTTTTAATGGCGAATGTAATGAATTTACAATGAAGTGCTATCAGAGCACTTTACTATAAGAGACTCCTTTTTTAGGTTTTTTTTTTGTTTTTTATTTTTTAAAGTAAATGTATTTATATAGATTTTCTTGTAGATATTTATAGATTTAGTTTATGCATTTTGTGTAGTATGTATTTTGAAAGCACTGTGCTTCATGGAACGTTAAGTAACTCGTTTGTAATGGGTATGGTGTAGCAATTAAAAGGACCTGAGGTATGAATCGAGATAAATAGAGCGATGTGTTTGCTAACCACAGCCACATTTAATACTACAGCCAACCACAAATCCTTCTCTGTCATAGTTGGTTAAATAAAATAAATTATATTCTCCTCCTCCAGCTTCTCCTTTTCCAAATAACCTGACATTGGTACAGGAAATTTGCGCAATCAATTTTAAATTATTTAGCGGCTTAGACGAAACAAAAAAAAAAAATACAAACAAAAATTCTACAATATTTTGTTTTTTTGTTTAAGAGAAATTCATTTAAAATGTAATTTAGGTACATAGCGAGAACTAATATTTAACTATTAGTGGAACTTAGAAACTAAAAACATAAAAAATTACTATGCATATATAAAAAAAAAATTAAAAAAAAAATGTACACCTTAAACTTAATTAAAAGAAATAATGATGGCGCTATTTTTTTTTTTGTCAATTTTTATATAAAAAAATAAAACTGTGTGTTTTCTGTAAAATTCTATGTAAAAAATGGATATATGCAAATGTACATGTGTAAAAAAAAATAAAATTATTAAAATTAAACAAAATACATAAAACAATTATATATAAGTTTTTTTATTTTTTGCTTTTATATGAGATGAGATTTAAAATTACGCTTGGAACTTGATTTGCCTGCAATACGGAGCCCTTTCGGGGTCGGCGTATTGAATTTTTGTATTTTGTTTTATTCTGGTTTTTGTATGGAGTGACCTAGATTTTGTTGATTTTATATAAAATAAATTTTGGTAATAGAAAGTCCTGGGGGATTTTATTGGAAGGAAGTTCAAAATTCTGTTGATTTTGTTTTGTTTTGTGATTTTTATAAATTTGGAACATCGGATTCTAGCGAGTGTTCGGATTAAAGGGTTTTAAAAATGCAGTTTGTATACCTTTGTTTGGTAGTTGTCAACAGTTTTAAGCTCGGTTTAGGTTTTGGAATGCGTTTAATTCGCTTGGATGATGATTAAATGAATTTTAAATAATATGAACATTTTCTAATGATGATACAGAGTGACGTGACGTGAAATAACGCCAAACGAAATAATGCCAAATTTTAAATAGGCAACTTTGGCAACAGTAACGTAGTGGCCCGCTAGGCGGTATTAAGAGCCTTCAACCCTCTTTACGCAGGCGGTTCCATTTTGGAACGAAAATAATGCTAAGTTTTTAGAATTTGGCTTTATTTCGTTTGGCGTTATTTCACGTCACCGATACAGAGGTTAGGAACAAGACTTAGGGCCTAAACTACTAAAAATCTTTAGTAACCGTCTTTAGTTTTTTGAAGTCCCCTTTCACTTGGTGTACGCTCAGTCTTTCTCTATACGAATGAAGTATAGACATAACAGTGAAATGGAGAACCTTACTTGTAGTTGTCTGGGACTAAACTGCGTAAAATAAAACAAGGGCTGCTAGACATCGTTTCGACACAACGTTTCACACTTTTAACGATAGCTAGACACGACAGTTAACGTTCCACAAAATCATAGCTTCGGCCCACTGTAAGAGTCATTAAGTTCACAGTCATTAAGCACTCTGGCTCTACTTGCTGCAAAAATAAATTACAAACATGACTGCTATGCAAGTAATATAATTCACAGTCGCTAAATGTGCAAGCAATTACTTGTCGTTAGGTATCATAAGCCTAAGACATCGCCAGCCAAAATTACTATCACGCAAGTTAAAAGTCAATGAAAATATCAATAAATTCATTAGAAACTATAGTAATTCCATAATAAATAAAAATGACCCTAACTGTCATGCAAGTCTAAAGTTTTTCAGTCGCAAATTGCACGAAAATTTTATAAGTGTGTCGTTACCTGTCACACATGACGAGAAATTACTCGACGAATCATCTTGAACTTCGATATGTCACGCAACGATAGTACCAAGAAAACAGCAACTTTATAAAAGTCATAAGAAGCCAATTGAATGCTATTAAAATCAAACGTACTAAGGCCCAAAAAACTAGCAGATGCCGATAAATTTGTGATGTAAGGTTTGCATTTTTAGGGATCGCGCTACGTGGGAAATAATTTGCTGGCCATTAACTAATGAAAACGATTTACAAATGCTCAATGCACGATAAATGATGTGAGGTTAACTGAAGCAATAATAATAATTATGACTGTCATGCAAGTTACAAGTTTTACAGTCGGTAATTGCACAGAAATTCAACTGTGGCACTAGATGAGCTCTAACGAACGTAATCCTGAAGTCATAAGAAGACAATTGGGTGTTGTTGGACGAAACTGTCATGCAAGTTGAGGATACTACTAAATGCATATCTTACATAATAGAGAATGTAACGACACTTCATGTGCACACTGAAGAAAGTTTGATATTTTACAAACTTGTTTACGAATATTTTTACGAATTAATAACTGCGACTTTCATGCAAGTTACAAGTTTTTCACTTCGTAATTGCACAGAATTTCAATTGTGGCACTGGATGAGCTCTTATGAACGTAGTCATGAAGCCATAAGGAGTCAATTGAGTGTTTATAGATGCAACTGTCATGCAAGTTGAGGATACCAAATGCGCATCGTCCTGTTGCGAACATTTGCTGCCTGAAAAATTTGACTGCTATGCAAGTCATAGGTACCTCATTAAACGAAGACTATCGACTCACCTATGAATGACAGTTTAACCTTTTGAGATGATAACATGATTTGAGAGAAAGAGTAGGCTTAATGTATACAAGAAATGAAACGCAACCCACCGCAATGACTTCAATTGTGGCGCCTACTGAATGACAACTGCATCTTTTATCCCAATAATAAGTCCTAATTTTGTACCATGGTCTTGAGATCGTAATTATTTATGAAGGATTGAACTTCCAAACTATCCAACTGCTGATTGTTCCGCCCCGGGACTGTTGTATCTCATTTGTTTCTTGTTTTTTTTGTTTGTTTTAGGAATTCTTATATTTTCTTTAAGGTTTCACTCACTTTACTTAAGACTACATGTTTATAAGTAAAAAAAAATATATTAAATAAAATAATATTAAAATTAAAAACAAAATTAAAATATAAAATTTGCTTTAAAATAAAATTTTATAATTAAATTAAGGGCGGTTAATAAAGCCGCTATAAGTTAAACTCCAGCTTGCCTGCCTGTTGCTGCTGCGCTTACCCTAGTGCAGTGGCGGGGGCGTTCGATCGGGTGACTTGGGTATACGCAATGCTTTTGGTATATGCTTCGTGAAGAACTCATGCTCCTCGGATAGCTGTTGTAGTTGTTTCCTTCGCTGCGGCTGCCGGGCTAGACGGTTCGTGTTAGCATCGCGGAAAATATTATTGCCAAAACTGTTGCTGCTGGTGCTGCTGCTGCTACTGCTGTTGGTATTGAATAGCGCCGTTTGATGGACCGCCTTTCGATGTACGCCTAGCGGGCAATTTGTCGCTGACCGCCAGTCGGGAATCTTAACGCCAAGTCGCTTGCATTCGTGCGCATATGCGGCGAAGCTGTCACACTGACACATGCCCGTCTTGCACTCGCAGATGTCCATCTTGCAGGACTCGAAGTAGTTCGCCGGATTAAGTCTAGTATCACAGTCACCGAACACTTCGGATTCCACCAGCGGCTTGCAGAACATACTGCTGCGACGCTGTTTGCAATTCGGTTGTATGGCAATGTTTTCTTTCTTGCGACTGCACGCCTTGGGTCCGCCCACCTTCCAGGAGTTCGCGAAGCGCCACACATCGCTATCGGAATGATTTTGTCCATCGCGCGAGGTTAGATCGTCCCGGCCCTTGCCATTGAAGTTGCCGCAGAGACCGCAAAGTTTACCCTTGTAGCTCGACGGGACTTGTACTTGCAGGAAATTGTTGCCATCCCATTCCAAGTGTAGGCCCAGGTCAGTCTTGAGGAGGATGCCTTCGGTGAGGCGTTCGATGCTGACGATCGGTCCACGCGAGTAGGGAAGTATAACACGGCTGCCGTTGACTTTGACTCGCAACTTCTGCCCGAGGGTCACTCGAACACCTCGCATCTTCAGCGTAATGGTCTTTGTCCACGAAGATCGCTTCGTTTGGCGACCATCATTCGTCAGACGTATCGAAAAGGTGTGATCTCTACAGTCAGCGGCCAGTTGATACTTACACGAACCTTGGAAGCTGAAGAACTTTCCATCGAATGTCTTGAAATGCGGGTCACCGAACACAGTGCAGGTACCGGCCGTTTCGACACATTTCGGACAACACTGTCCCGGTGGTACGACCTTTGGTTCGTTCGGCTTGCACTTGATAGGCGGGCACTTCATCTCGGCGCAGCGAATAGTGCCGGCGTTACAGCTGCACGATCGACACGGTCCCATGTCCCAGGTTTCTTCGTTTTGATAGGTTTTCTCTTTGTACACACATTCGGATCGTAGCTCGGATGTCATGCAGCGCGGACAGCAACTGTCGTTCTCATCGAACTCCTGATACTCGGGTGAGCACTCCAGAATCGGACAAGTTTCCCGTCGACACACCGATGTGCCGGCAGAGCAGGTGCAATTCGAGCATCGATCCGGAACAAAGTGGTGCTTGTCCATGTAGACCTTTTGGTTGAAGATGCACTTTCCTGAAAAGACACAATGAGACAAATCGGGTTTAGTTTGCGATTGGCGATAGGGGTTCGGGAGTAGGGAGAAGAGAGTCTTACCTGGCACTTGCATGAACTCCCGCTTTTCCGTGCAGCGCGGACAGCATTCATTGGGTTGTCGAACTTGCCGCCAGATGGGACACTGTAACACTGGGCATGTCTTCTTGGCGCATGTTAACTTCTTGCCAGAACACTTGCATACCAAACATCGGTCATCGATAGACGCAACAACTTCCTGTCCCTCGGCGACTGTCTGACCATTGATTTTGCATCCTGAAATGGAAGAAATAAAACCCAGGTTAGCTAAGTGTAATTCCACAAATCTGGAAAAAAATATAATATATCCGTACGATGGCATTCCATTAAGCGAGATCATGACCACTCCCAATCTAATCCCAGCTCGTGGGAACTAATCCCATAATTGGCAATCAGCTCTGAATGACTAAGACCCCTAAGAATTCCCAACAACTGGCCAACACTAATTTACATATAAAATCACTTTGAAGTGCCTCGTATCTGGCTAGCTGGCTGGCTGGCTGGCTGGCTGGCTTGGCTCATAATCCACATCAAACCACCACATCTTTGGTGACAAGACATCCATCTTCGCCCACACAAACACTCTTGTTTCTTGAAAATTCAAAACACAACTCACCCCAAGCAAAATGCGGATAATCTCCTCTCAGACGAGAGAAGATAACGCAAAAGCGAAATAACTCGCATTAATCAATCCGCGACAAGAAGGAGACCCCCGACCATTACCTTCCATTACCATAAAATAGGAATACCTCTCGTCGCTCTCACCATAATGCAACTGCATTAAAACTGATAAATATCTAAAAACAAGGACATTAGTGTACGAAGTTTAATGAACTTCCTTCCCGCCATTAAGAGCAGCCAAACGCTGAGTCATGCCGACTGACTCTGAATATCTCTCTAAATATCCTCGGTAGACATCAAGGAGCGTGTCTGGTCTGGCACTTGATCAAATTCACCTCCTCCCACATCGCTACATCGCTGGGCAGCATCCACATTCAGATCCACATCATTACGGATTTAATGAATTTCCGAATTGGTCATAAAAATTTCACTAAAATTGTTAAACAAAAATCGATAATAATTATTTTATCGACTTGAATGGCTTGGTTCCGATCCGATATTGCGAGGAGTTCGACTGGCCACTTTCCATTAAGACATTCGGTTGGCAATTTTGTTGTTGTTGTTTTAATTGCGGCCAAATTAAACAACACTAAACGATAATTTTACAACGAAGATGTCCGTTTTTGATCGTCATCGTCATCGTCATCGTCATCGGTTGGCTATTGTCGCAGTTCCCAGCATGATGTGGGGCTTTTAAGACAAAGCCAGGGTCCTTAAGTAAACAACAAAAGAACGAGCTGGCACGGCTGGCGGTATTAACCACAACAAATGTTCGTTGTGCATCTTCTTCGAAGAGTGCTGCGGTCATTAATTTCGAGCAGTTTACGATATGAGTCCATTAGTTTGGCCAAGTCAAAGGGGGTAATTTGTCAGAGAGCACTTGTGTTGTTTGTTGTGTGCCTTAGCCAGGTGAGGGACGCTTTGAGGCTTTGTGATGGCGGTTAACAAAGATTCCAACGAATGGGATTGTTTTATAATTTGTGTTTTATATTTTTTTTTTGTGAAGAAGGTTAAATTGGTTTTGGGGGCGTGTGGTTCTCCCCGGTGAGGGTCAATTATTATGGGTATCTGTGCATCATCACGGGATGTCGGTTGGTAGGTAGATAAGGTATGCAGCAGTCAGTATGACAAGGAACAGCTTGACTTGTTGCATGATTGAGTGGTAATATAAGCGAAATCAACAACAAACAAAGGGAGTTGTTTATAATTACAAGATCGTACCAAGGAATAGAAAGGAAGTGCGTCAGGTGATGTTTACCCCGGAGAGAAATACGTTTCGTGTGGTAAGTGGCTGAATACAATGTTACAATGTGGTTATAGGGATAGAAACGAATTCTCGAGTCCTGGAAGCAATTAGTTCAGTTTTTAGTTTTCACTTTTCCACAAGAAAATGGGCGAAACCTGCAGTTAAAGTCTAAACAAAGAACATTGTTAAAGACTGAAGTCCCTTTCTAGATTTTAATATGTAGACACAAGAAAAAGAGCTGCTCTGGGTCTGGAAAAACTACCGCTACAGCAGGAGTGCAGTTGATATTTAATCCAAACCTGCTTATCCATGGGTCCCTGATATGGTTTGGTGAACGGCGATCAACTCCGTATAAGACGCTCAACGAGATTTGCAAAGTCCTTCCACTTGACCTGCATAACAAAAGACTATATGGACGTCAAAGAATTGCGAACTCACTAAAGATGCTTAGGATAAAATCCACTGACTTCACCATACCCAAAACTAAATGCGAAAACTATTTCTCTGTATGATTTCCATTAAGACAAGAACGGCAGTCGGACTCTCTGTGGTAGGTGGCTACGAAAAATGTTACTACACAGATGGTTCTAACATGGACTGTGGAGGAGGAGCGGGCGGCTCCTTGTCGGCGCTATAGATCTAAATCAATCAATTCTGTCTCCGTAATACCTCCAGTTATTTCCACGCCAGAGGAGGGGCGTAAATAACTCAACATTCAAACAAAAAAATAGCCATCTCTGTTGATAGTCAAGTCGCAATCAAGGCCCTGGACGAATTTATCCAACCTTCTGGAGGACTGCGGCTTCAAAATCACTCTACACTCTTCACTGGGCGAAACGAAAACTTTTTCCCTTGAGGGGAATGAGAGAGCCGGCACGGCTGGCCAGAAGTGGCGCAACTCTTGGAATGCCTCCAGGTGTCCAGGTGTAATTTCTATGAAGTTTTGAAAGAATTCAATAAAGGTACCATTAACAGATCGCTTGCAGGACTGGTGACTACCAGAGAGATAGAAGCTTACCGAGCCAAGCGCTGCCATACCCTACAAATTCCACTGCCGTAGCTGCTGTGACCCAAATGAGTATCGAAGTGTGTGAAATTTCTCTCAAATATCTAAATAAGACGTTCTTCGATGACTTGTCCGACATTTAGGACTAAAATTTCAGTAAGCTCGTTGACCCTTCATTATACATATTTTTCTGATTCGTACATATAAAGGGTGTTTTTTTAGAGGTTGGTTTTTCGAATAGAGATAAAACTGCCATTTCGTGGTCAAATCTGGCAACTCTTATGTCTTTTATGTTCATTTTGGTTTGCCATTTCATCATGACAGTTTGACAAATGAACAACGCTTGCAAATCGTGCAAATTTATTTCGAAAATAATGGAGTCAGTTACCGTTAATGGAGACCGGTATATAGCCATGATAACTGACTATTTTGTTCCCGAATTGGATCGCATGAATGTGGATGAGATGTAGTTCCAACAAGATGGCGCTACATGCCACACAGCGCACGCCACAATCGATTTATTGAAGGAAACATTCGATGAGCGTATAATTTCGAGAAAGGACCTGCCAATTGGCCACCAAGATCGTGTGATTCGGACCTCTAGACTTGTCTTTATTCGAACCAGCCGCGGCGGCCACATGCACGAAATCATATTTAAACATTAATGGCATAAAATTATCCTTCTAATAAAGCCAAATTGATGGACATTAAAACGATTTTCTTGTGTTTTATTTCAATTCGAATTTCTATACCGCTAAAATAACACCCTTTATAAGCCACTACAAATTCCAATATGTGGTTTTATGTTAATAACAGCAATTCATGCATTTAAGAGTTCAAAAATCTAGGCATCTGCACAAAGTATGGTCCCCGTATGTATCTTGCAAAGCCATTTATTACATCTTATCGCAATTGAAAGATTTACAGGAAAACAAAGTATCCTCAATTGTAATCAACTCTACCCAACTCTAGCCATTCAGAGATTTCCACTAGCGAATAGCAGATAATTCAACTCAATTCGACTTCTTACATGCAGCATTCTATCCTAAATAAGAAAAGCAATTGTGACAAATATATTTTTAATAGAAATAAAATAATCTTACAAATGATCAGAAAGTCACTGTACATTTTTATTAAAATAAGAATATGATTCTTAGGAATACTGTAAGACAATAAGGTTTGTTGCAAACGAAACTTAACTTAAAACTGGCTACTAGGTTACTATGATACCCCAGGATAGACAAACGGAACAACAATTGGTGTAAGAGTGTCGATTGCTTCGCATCTACCTTACCCACGATAACTCACTAAGTCGTTACGCCAATTTGAGTGGAACGTATTGCGGACTTAATTAAAACACTGCAATTATCATATTGTAAATTTAAAAGTTATTCCTTAGAATTCCTATAAACTAATAACAATAAAACGGTGCAGAAATGTTTTGAAAATATTCAACTGATATCTTCGTAGCTTCGTGGCTTCGTTGCATTATGTAAAATGGACGATGGTTTGTGTTCAAAGGTTCAACCTTATACCACCTTAACTCACCAGTAAGTTTTGTACTGTACAAGGAACAAAATTGTCAAATATGTATGTCCATGGCAAACGAATCTCTAAATCCTTAGAAGAAGAAAATAAGTTCGCACCTTTAAGATGAGACCGAAGTTTGATATATAAGTCGGAAACTGTTTTAACAAAGATTTATGAGTTAGGTGCCAATTTAATGAATATGATGAATAGGGGCTAGCTCTTTTGTCAGATATAACTAATAATCTCAATTAATGGAATCTACAATTGCAAAAAAAAACCCTCCAAGGAACTGTTTGATTCCCTTTTACTTAGCCGCTATGGAAACGATGTTAAAAATTTAAATTACTTCGTTTTTAACAATATCAAAAATAATTTTTTGACGCTCTCAAAATATGTTTAAAAATTTGTAAAAGCTAAAGCATGTTGCTAAGTTCATGGCCTGCTCATTTGGAAATGTTAATGTCAAAGGAGTTTGACTGGGCTAAAATGAAGCTTAGTGCGAAATTCTGCTCATTTAAAGAGTTAGGTGCACTGCAAGGCTCTAACTTCGGATATCGGAAATAAATGAACGCGAAAAAGTGGGTACGAGAAAATTATTATTACATGAGAGACGTGTCAATCTTCAAGCCAACATATTTATGCGAATCTGCGTTTTCAACAATGAATAAAAAAAACATGGTAACTTCGTCTCTGAAATATACTCAGAAGACTGATAATAATTAGGAATAAATACGCAAACTAACCGTAAAAAATTATAAAAAAAATATTTTTTCTCTACCACAACTTTAAAGATTAGCAAATATGTCCTTAATTTTTTTTTCGGCTCTGTAACTTGGTGAAGAAATAAAGACATAGTTAGTTAATTTTAAAGTTTCAAACTTGTGGACGAATGAAAACTTTGAGGTCAGGAAGAGGGCTAGAATCTTCACCCCACAAGAAATTTTCTTAACATTAAATCATTCTATCCATCAAAATGCAACAAATTGGGGAGGATTCGAGACTGTAACATCGACTTTGTTTTTCCCCCATATGTACGGTGACGCTCCACGCTAATATTCCGTGCCATTGTTTCAACTTCTAAGAACGGTTTTTTTTGCTGAATAGAAAATTCGGACTAATAAAGGGTGTTGTTTTTAGAGGTTGCGTTTTCGAAAAGAGATAAAACTGACATTTTGGGGTCAAATCTGGCAACTCTAATGTCCGGTTCAGTTTGGTTTGCCATTTTACCATGAATAGGTTGACAAATGAACAACGCTTGCAAATCGTTCAAATTTATTTCGAAAATAATGGAGTCAGTTACCGTTAATGGAGACCGGTATATAGCCATGATAACCGACTATTTTGTACCCGAATTGGATGGCATGAATGTAGATGAGATGTGGTTCCAACAAGACGACGCTACATGCCACACAGCGCACGTCACAATCGATTTATTGAAGGAAACATTCGATGAGCGCATAATTTTGCGGAATGGACCTGTCAATTGGCCACCAAGATCGTGTGATTTGACACCATTGGATTATTTTCTTCGGGGATATGTGAAGTCGCTCGCCTACGCCAACAAACCAGAAACGTTAGTGGACTTGGAAGCGAACATTTGTGGGGTTATTGCCGACATATTTAATTTAATTTATATTTAAACATTAATGGCATAAAATTATCCTTCCAATAAAGCCAAATTGATGGACATTAAAACGACTTTCTTGTTTTATTGTTGTTTTATTTCAATTCGAAGTCTTATACCTCTAAACAGAGTGGACCCCCACCATTCGTAAAAGATTAGTAGTGGTTCTGTACATGAAAAAAGTCTGCTCACCCACAGCATAGGGAACAATGATGATTGTTAAGGGTAAGCTATTGCTTATCTTGGCCAACTGTTATGGTTTCTACAGTGAAATTATTCATATTCGTTTTAAATATATTTTCCAACGTGATTTATTTTGAAGGATGTGTGCCTTGGCAAACAAGATAAAAAATAAAAAAGTGACATCGTCGCTATTTTCGCGTGTAAAATATGTTTGAAGCTGGTGTGCTACATTACACTGTTATAGGGCCAGCAATATAGATTTTTATTAACAGATATTTTCTGGTGAAATCCAGTAAGGTGGAGCAGCAACAAAAAACTAGCTTTAAAATGGTCAAAATAAGATTAAGGACCTACAACTCCGTATTAATTTTTTGTATAAGAATCTACCACAAAGCCCAACTATAAATAATTGAAAATGTTTCATAAAACAGCCAAACAAATATTTGTTGGAGAGTGACGTGTCTTATTGCTAAGGCTATTAGCAGCGCAGCAATATTTTACACGGTTAAAAAATACGGGAAGCGAACCCGTGCAGAAGAATAAAGGAGATAAAATTGTAGACAAATATTTATTTTAGGAGGATTTAGCCTGACCTGCGTACAACCATTATATGAACTTTGCAGAAATGTTGTTTTATTAGATTTGAAGATTTTGAGATGCTTGTTGAATGTCCATCCATCGGAAACGGCCAGGCGTAATTTTTTATAAAAGATACCACTGATCACTCAACGGGTACAAGATTTGAGCTTCATAAAATGCAAACAGGCGTGGTTAGCGTAAAAAATTAAACGCATAACAAATAACTTTATATTGTCCTCCAAGAGCAACGTTAGAAAAACTTGATTTTAGGAACATATTTGATTCACTTTGACATAACTTTGTAATTGTCGGAGATTTAAACGCGAAACATACTTTCTGGGATTCCAGATGCGTCTCACCAAGAGGTCGAATGCTTTACGAAGCTGGTATGTAGTTTCCGGTCGACTTTGACTCGTCTTGTAAACCGACGTATTGGCTTTCGGATACGGCAAAAAGCAGACCTCATAGGCTTCTTTATCGCAAAAGGAGTATCGGGAAACTCTGTCAAAATTGAAGAAAGTTTTGAGCTCTCTTCTGACCTGTTATTCTTACTATTGTTAGCTGCGACTTACGTGGTCCACGATGGTCCACGAAGGCTGACTAGCGCTAGAACTAATTGGGACTCATTCAACAAAGAATGAATGTATAAAATCGATTTGAAGGTATCCCTACGGATACCTTATGAACTCGACGGTGACGGAAAATAACGCCAAACGAAATAAAGCCAAATTCCAAATTTGGCATTATTTAACTTTCAGAAACGAAATAAGACCAATTTGGCTTTATTTCACTAAGCAAAACGAAACAATGTCAACAAATTAATGAAAATAAAGCCAAAAAAATGGAATGGAATGGAATGGAATGCCAATTTTTTTAGATTTGGCTTTATTTCCTTTGGCGTTATTTCATGTCACCGAACTCGACGACGAAGTGGATCAATTCATAGGAGCTATATAAAGTTCAGTGTGGAACAATACTCCTCATAAAAAGAGAGTACCCGACCAGAAAAAGCGAAATAAAATATCCCCGTGAAATAACCGAATTAACAATAGGAAAACGAAGAGCGCGTTAAAGATGGCAACAATCTCGTGCCCCGCAGCATAAAAAAATTTAAATAGTCTTTCCAGGAGACTTAAAAGAGTCATTCGGGATTTTAAAAATCTTGAAATCTCTACATATCTTGAAAGCCTAACAGCGGAAAAAAATGAAATAATTTGCTCTGGAAAGCTATGAAAGGCTCTGAAAAAAACCGAAGATGCCACCCATCAGGAAAAACAATGGCGAATGGAGAGAAGTAAAAAGCCGAACACCTTGAGGAGACGTTTAAACCATTTGACGGTGAAGCGTTGGTTGAAGATGCTGCTCCTGCCACGATATCTGACAATTTTCAAACAAGACGAGTATCGCTGGTCGAACGCTGTTATGAAATACAAAAACTTCAATAAAATGAAGCTCCTAGATATGACCTAATTACGGGACAGGTCCTTAAGGAGCTGCCCAGGAAAGCACTAATTAAATTTGTTTATCTCATAAACGCTTCTATTAGACTGTTGTACGTTCCCCGACAATTGAAGATTTCTGAGGTGATAATGGCTCCTAAGCCAGGTAAGCCTTAAAATCCTATAAACCAATATCGCTTCTACCAATAATGTCAAATGTTGAATGCGTTCTATTGGGATTTGCATTACTATTCAAGCTTAAAGCCACTAATAAATCGTTTTTACAATTAAATGAACAAGTAAGCAAGAAGAAACTTAGGAACTTGTAGAAAGGTGGCATCTCCAGTTTGGGGGACATTATTAGTTTCTTAGAACTGCAGAAGCATGCCACTGCTGTGCTAATCTTCTAGCTAATCTCCCAACCAAAACGAAACTGATATCCTGAATACAGCTACTCCTTAAGCTTTATTGAAACTATATATTGGAAAGGGTTAACACAGCAAATAAGCTTAAGCGCCTGACAAATGCAATGAGTATTTTCGAATTCGACCACCCAAAACATAGCAATTCTCTGCATTCATCATCCTACAACCGGAAAAAAACATATTAATAAGACCAGACAGCTCTCATTTGAACTATGCTCCCCACCTATTTGTGGGTTAAACAGATCCATTTATCAATGATGCTTCCTGCCTTTTGAAAAGATTGCATTCAGAAGATGATAAAAGAAACCGAACAGTGGTTTTGCTAATTTTTCAAAAAACAAATCACCAATTCAATATTTTAACACAAATCACCGCGAAGCATTGCGGTTTTGATAAAGTTGTTAAGAGTATCACCGCTCAATAATCTTGATAATTTATTGCCGCGCTCTCCGCCCACCTTTGTGTGGCCGCTCATAATCACATCGTAAAAGCCACCCAAAAAGCCACTTTAAAGTTAAAAAAACAAAGCAGTCTGACCTGCCAAATGAAGATGTCGAAAAGTCCAAATAAATTCATTGGCACTCTAATGGAGCGACCCAAAAAAAAATCGAAATAAAAAAATTTACGACACACGAGACCGCACATCTCATCGTCTAAACGAGCCATCCGAAGAAGCCATCTCAATTTACGAGCCAAAAGTTCCACCTTGTTAAGCAATTTTGTTCCATAAATTATTCTAATTAGTATGCGAGGATGTTTCGGCGGCAGCAGCGATCGGTGGCGGTCCGCGTTACCCCCGAAGAAGATCGAGTGGACCACCGCAAAATCTCCGAAATAACAAAATTGTGTACAAAAAAAAAAAAAAAAAAAGATTTTGTAAATTTAAATTGTATTGCCAAAGATACATACCTAAACGAATAGGTAGAGGTTCGCATGCATGTCTAAGGGACGATGCAAAGGAAGCGCCTAAGGCATGAACGCACAACACACAGACCGCTGCTCATCAAATTGTATCGCAAACGATAAAATGTGACCGCCAACGTGTGCGGTCGGGGCCCTTTGGTAAGGTAAGCTCTTGTTTGTGTATCCATAACACAATGGGCCTTCTACTTCTCTTTGCGCTTTTTCAAACTACCAAACACACACACACCGGCCAGCATAATGGGATCTCATCGAGATGGGAGATGATGCCATTTAATTTTTGTTGTTCTTTCTCTATGGCCATGTCGAATGGAGTTAACAAAACGCCGAGAGACGACTCTGAAAAACTAAAGCTAAATTGAAAAGACCTAAAGTCTGAGACTGCGACTGAGACTGTGAGACCCTTAATCGATTGATTTCGGCCTGAATGGCCAGCCATGCGCAGGTAGATAGAGTGGAGCCAGGCGCAATGTATTGACCCACCATGGAGTGGTGTGGTCGTCGTCGGATACGTCGTTCGTGGCCATTCAGAGAGCGAGATAGACATGCAATGGGCGGCATAAAACAATTCTGGAATATGTCTTTGGCCATGTCTGTGAATTAAGATATTATAATCAGCGGACCGCTTTGGGTCACGATATTCGCCACAGAGATGTTGATTCATTCGAACATTTTGTGCCCGCAAACGAACAGCAAACAACAACAACAAGAAGGATACAAAAAAAAGGTATAGAGTCTTTTGACTTGGCCACCATGATTGAGGCGAATGTTCTGCGCAGCGAACAATATTTTATGACCGTGCCACGGCAGAGCAGCGCGAGGTAGTTCGGTGTATGTTTGTTTGTGGAGGGTTTTTTCACTTAATAAAGTGATGTTTAGGACGGTAGGAAGAGAACATTCGTGGGAAGATCATGATGATGACGATGATGACGCTGCTGCATGTTGACCAAACCGATTCGATGGTCTGGAGATCTTTACAGGATAACGATAGGATAACATTGTTCGATGCTTTCAACATGCCATGGGAGAGAAGAAGAGACCTTTCGGCGCCATTTTTTTTTTGCCTTTTTCTTTTTGTCATTTTAAATTGCCATGCGATTGAAATTGTGTTGTAGACTTTAGGTGGCCAATTCTGTGTGATCGTTCAGCAGACAAAGCGACGACTTCGTCAAACTGGGTGATCGCGATTTTATTTTTATGATGCGTTTTGGGAATGGTTATCGTTTATAATGGCTTGTAAAACTGACACTGGGAAGGCTTAGAGAGGTTGTTTTTTTTTTGTATCTTCTTAGTCGACATGTTGTGTTTTGAGTTTATGGCATTTAAGGGAGGGTCTGTTGAATTTCATGTGGATGGTTGGAATGTTTTAGGTAATCCATTAGAAATCAAGATGTGGGACGAATTTTGTGAAACTTTATCAAGTGCACATAGTTTGGACTGCCATGCTGCGCAGCATTGCCAAATTGAATTAAAGTTTCGAAATCCGTATGGAACCGCGTTTGGGTAAAATGCGCTAAATAGAATTGACATGCATAAACGGGCTACAGAAAAATCTGCATTTCAAACTGCATTTCAACCGGATGTCTTATCCAGTCGCTCAAGTTTTCTTTAGAATTTTCCACAGAGGGTAGACAAAAGTTTAAACAATTTGAGGGTTTAGTGTGACTTAAACTCAACCGGGATTCTAGAGAATTTCTATCAGCTAACAGAAGATTTGATTGCAGGAGTAAACCTTTAAGAGTTGCCAACGAACGCCTTACTAATGTTGCAAGTTAAGCACGGAAAAGAATACCTCGAATTTAAAGAAATTGCAGGAGGACAGGGAGGCGCTTTGGGTTCGATTCGATTTTTATTCTACACTCGAGATATTCCACAAGAAAAGGACACAGGAGTAGCTACTTTGAGCATGACTTTTGCAGTGTTGGTTGATTTTAAAAAAATCATTGTATAGACACTCAAGAGTGGATGGCGCTAAGAAAACGAAGATATCCTGCTACAGATGATCATGGAAAAATATACCAGCGAACCAAAGACAAAAGTTAGATGCACCTCTGGAGTCACCGAGCAGTTCCCGATCAAAGTCGGTATGCACCAGGGAAACGTCTTTAGTCCTTTACTTTTTATTGCTGTTATTGATTATCTACTTAATGGAAAAATGACGTACATCAGTTATTTATTTGCTGACGATGGATTATATATTTGGTTCGATGTGTCTGACCCACGCCGACCTATTCCAGACATTTATTTGAATAGAAAAGTAGGTCCCAAAAGTTCAAATATCTTGGATCTGCAAGGTATGAAGAAAATTCTGCCAACTTTTATGATCGAAAAATGCCCCCTATGCTGAAGGGAAGGCTCTACATCCTCTGGCACTCACATACGATTCTCAATGTTAAATGGGCAAATTGACAGCTAGTTCTCAAGTAAAGAATCTTGATTGAATAAGAAGTTGCAAAATTCGAAAATATGTTCACTTCAAGCCCGACCGGCTCAGTTGATAATATCAGCCCATGTCAATATGCATGTACAAACGAAAGCAAAAGAGAGACAGGCCGATAAACTCGTGGATCCCACAAATTAAAAAACACCGCCATTTCATTGGCATCAGTGACGAAGTGATACAAAACCGGGAGATCTGCAGACATTTTAGGACTAAATATCTCTATTTGCGGAAGCTCCTCACTCACCCTACACTAATCGGACGTACGACGGCGTATCCCGGTAAAAACAGCATGAGTTATTTCGGCTCTCAGCAACAACAAAAGCCTAAATCGAAGCGTTAAAAATAAATGTTTCCCTTGGTGTTCCTTCAAGGGACCTTTATGGAACAGTAGCGACCATGAACGTCACCTTCAAGCTGCAAATCACCACTCAAATTTGTTGTTCCGCTCTTCTTAATCCAGCATTCCAGCAATAAGCTTTCGTAAGCCATGGTTGTGATATTGCCGGACTAAAGGCTCCCCACGGAAATGACATATCAACAAGCCCTGATATTAATGGTACAACACGTTCGCATAGTCTGATGTTTGTCATGAAACAAGCCCGATCTCAGAGTCCTTTTGCTAATCAGTAGCGCGAAATTGTACGGTTGAGTGAGAGGAGGAGCGCGAGATAGAAAGAGATAATGAACGGGAAATGGAATGCCACAAAGAGAATCACGATCGCGATGGGGAGAATGATCATGTTGAGGATCTATCAGTGAAGAGAAAGCACAACTTTTCACCGGTGACCCTTAATGCAAAAACCGCCCTTCAAATGTGTTTCAAAATGCTGTAGATCGTTTCCCATTCCGTATCTACTTCCCACTAACTTACTCCTTTGAACTAATTAAGTTATGCATACCTGGGGTTAAAACTGCGACAATTTGAAAGAGAAGGTCAAACATGGCTAAAATGAAATAAACAAAACAAAGCAAGTCGAGAAAAAAAAACAACACACGCTCTCCATATTTGACAAATTGCTTAACGTAATTTGCAGACCCCATCGATCGGGGCGACAATAAGTCGCCAGACTTAATACCTAATTTATGCTACAGCCGTATGTCAACTTATAACCTCAAAACCAGTCCCAATTCCAAAACACCCACAATTTTATAAAAAAAAAAAATATATATTCATAAATTCTCACAATTAATAAATATTTAGTTCATGTATGGCTCAAGTTTCCAAAAAAAAAAAAATATATATATAAATCTAAGCTACTCTGTCTACTGTTTGTCGCGCCCTCTCCTCCCCCCCCACCCCACGTCCTACGTATTGATTTTACTTATTTATGTTGGCAATAAATTTCATAATTTTTGTCGAACCAATGTAAAGTATTGAGTAGTTTATGTGCGCGATAAATGTGTTGTAGTTAGATACTTTCGTATCTCAAATGGTGGCTATTTAAGTCGATGTTTTTCAAACTGTTTACGAGAATTTTATTCACAAGATTAGCCCAGAGATTATTAGTTGTTCGAAATGAACCGGTGACTTATGTTCGATATTGCTCATAGATGTCGTGCAAGAACGTAACATATATAAAGACAGCAGCCGCAGTTGCGTGTGGTCAATGGACATTATCTTTTTAACAAACTGCTAATAGATACAAATTAAGACCTTTATTGTATAGTTCGATCGGGATAGATTCGGATTTTCTCTCCTCTCCGGCCGGTCGGTCGGTGTTGGTTGGCAGTTATCTATTTTATTTATGATTATTAAATTCAGGTGTGAATTGTATTTTTTTTTTTTTTTGATACTCGGATATTGTATATCTCTCATACATATATCGGGTGTGTGCTATTGATGATGATGATGACTATTCTCTTGTCACATATTTCAGTAGAGTCCGGTTGGGGTTCTGATTAGAGATAAACCTGATACGGTACTAATTAGAAAAGAATATGAATTTATAAATAAATAAAAACAAAACAAAACAAAATTTAGAAACAAACAATTTATGGAGAAAAACTATGCGCACAGCCGCAGTGACGCACAGAGACGGTATAGAAATTAACAAGAAAAATGTACGGTTTTGTCATTTAAAGATGATGGACGGATTTTGTTTTTTTTTTTTTGAGGAATTTGTTTTGTTTTTTTTTTGATTGGAAACTCAGCTACATTTTGGTATTTCTGGTTACCTAACTTGTAAGTTGGAAGGTTGAAGTTTTGTCCAGAGTAGAGTTGAAATACTAAATTCAGAGTTCGATTGTCGAACTAGAAGAAGCGGCGAGCAGCACAGAAGACCAATTCGACGTTGCACGCCTTAAAATACATAAAATAGAAAGAGTCCACAGAGAGCGCCTGAATGTGGACAATCAGTACCATGACATCACCAAAAATATATCCGAAACAACCCTAGGTTACCATCCTGCACGATTATGATGAATGCCGCAAAATAGTTGGCAGAAAATACTCACAAGAAAACATTGCAGTGAAATACAAGAGCAGCTAGGGAAGGGTTAGGAGAAGAGAGCAGAAAAAGATCCTGTGCAGAAATAAAATAGAGTGCGCCGTCTCCTAGATCACGAAAATCGACGAGTCTCGCGACAACATCTAGATGTTTTCTAAGAAAGCAAAGGAACAGTCTGCCGGCCGTAAGACCGAAATGAAGGCTTTTCGAAAACCTAGTCACCAACGTGCAGGGAATACTAGATCTATAACAGCTGCCAAAAGGGCATCATGAGGAGAGAATGATACGGAAAGAAGAGAACCTACGTATAGTCAGTGTATAACCATCCTGTCCCCTCGCTAAAGAACAGATTAGGTTAGCTATAAAAAAAAGCTTAAGAACAACAAGCCCGCCGCAGGCTCGAATGTTCCACTGGCAGAGCTCTTCAAATACCAAGTTTGGGTGTGGGCGAAAGCATGTCCCATGCCTGGACCAAGAGCTCCATAAGCCCTATTTACAAGAAAGGTAAACCTACATTTTACAAGACCTATGGAAGCATATCTCCGCTAAATGTCGCGAATATAATCCCGTCCTATGTACTGTGTAAACGTCTTATAATCGGTTCGTACCAGTGTGGCTTCAGGCCCTTAGGCTTATCCTAGAAAGATCAGTGAATTTGAAATCTCGCAACTTTTCATCGACTTTTAAGCCGCATTTATTGGCAGGGGCTCTACATGGCGATGTCCGACTTGGGGATCGGGATCTTGGCAAAATGTATGCAACTGTTTCGCATGACGCTGGAGAATGAGCAGTTTGGCATCATCTAAACTGAACTCTTCCAAACATGCGCCAAATTGCTGTCATGTGACTTTTTCAACTATCTGCTCGAACATTCCTAAGCAGATAGTACTCAGGGAAGGTGTCAAAACCAGGCGAAGATAGTTAGTCTTGAAGTTAATGAGGAAAAGACCAGTTCACTAGTTATGCTATCAACAAACAAACAAGCATCTGTCCACTGACTAGGACAAAACTCCACCTGGTTACGCCAGTAGCATGCCGGTCCCAAGCCCGGATAAAGGAGGAGGTGTTTGAGGCAACGGTTTTTAACCCATCCTCTGTAAAATAATCCGTTAGTGAACTCTAACCTACAGGAGTAGTAGTTAAAATGAAAAATATTTATGAATGAACAACCTTAAGCATGTTAATTTTTCCAGGTGGTACTGGCAATACCCAAAATCCATCCGTGGTCTTCTCAACTGCGGCGACTCTTGTAGCTCTATGTCTGACTCATTGGTCAAACTGAGCATGAGTAAGGTTGCTTCCCACTGCACCGCCGCTGACAGCTTGACCCATGATATATCTACGATTGAACGGGCTCCTGAAGTGGCTGGCTTTGAGCTGCACCTCACTAAGGGGCAGCGGAAGATGAAAAGGAATCAGCGGCGCAAGCACTCCGGTCGGCTCTTCGATTGCGTCTATGAAACGGGATGTGTCGGTGGAAGTCTCACAAACATAAGCTGACCTGACCCCTTCATCAGGCAATGCCTCATCTTCTGTGAACCGAAAAGCAAGAAGAAGCGATCAAAGCTCGTTAAGAGATACAACCCTCCTTAAGCTTCTGTGTCTGCCCACGCCCTGTCTCTAAATGAAGTCGGTGCACAGCTAAGGTGCGAGTTAAGAAGCGTTCCTACAAGGATGTTGCTGTCTCCTCTTTAGCAGTTCGCATTAGGAAAGCCGGCAATGATAATAGCTTGAGTGATGCAGAGTCCGAAGACTGCAAAAATTATCTTTTGGAGCTGGCTGCTGCAACAAATGCTTGCATTCCGTTGGAGGGCTGTGTGTTAAAGGACGGAACCCTCATGGTGAAGACCTCATCACAGAAAACCTCTGAATGGATTAGCAGTATGGTGCAGAAAATCCCTTCGCTTAGGACTTCATCTTTTGAGGTTTACAAACCACTCAAGCTTGCGCGGGCTGTCTGCTGCTGCTAGTTAAACAGTTTGTCTACCTCGGTTTAATATTCAAGTCCACGATTTTCAGTTTAGTGTAAATCCGGCAAAAAATGATCATGGGAAACATAGTTTGGGCATAAGAAACAAGTTAAAATGTCCTGATTAAATGTATGCTCTGCAGAATCCTTATCCCGCCAATTAGCCTATACGACGCGGAGTATTTGCGATAAGCAGGAAAGGAGAGTCAATATTGCGGTCTTTCGAAAGGAAAAGTCTTCGACGTCTGAAGATACATTGGCTCGGCACAGCTGGCGAATGGACAACATAGTGATTCTATCAAGAGGATCTTCGAATCCCAGCCCCAAAGACCGAAAATCAATGGAACTAGGAGCAGCGTGCTCGGGATCATGGAGGATGGAAGGCTTTATATTTTGAATACCCCGATCTAGGTTCTCGAACCATTTTACGGCTTTTATATTCAAACAGTCTTAAAAGAAGAAAATTTCCACCTATCCATGACCCTGGGATCTAGAACTTTACCCGCCCTTGTTAATCATTCCGTGGTTGTCAGAAGCAGCAATTCAATTCATAGCTTCAGTACCCTTACCTACTTAATCTCTCTAAAATGAGTACACAAATCTGCCACCTTACCACGCTAATCCCATTTTATTGTTTTTCCCATGTCACACCCACACTCAGTCTCCAGTTTTGCAATCATTCGATGTCCCTGGACAAAAGTACAAACAAATAAATTACGTGGCATTACACTACCATATGACCATCTTACACCAAAAACAGATGTCAACAGGAGATTATTAATCGTGCAGCCACAATGAACAGCAACGAAGTCGTATTATTTTTCCAGGTCACAGCCGAAAAGGAGACATTGAACAAGCGACTTAAGGCGTCAAAACTATCAAATAAAAGTCACCACCAGAGCCAGAGACACAGAAGTTACGAGGGTCGATTATGCTGCCAAATCGGATTATTGACAAAAGCTTTTTATTGACCGTAAAAAAAAGCGTATTTATTAGCTGCGCGAATACATTACTCGTAGGTCTGAATTAGGACCACGTAGATACAATTTATGTATATTTTGACATTTTCTTGTATGGCTTTTTTTTATTATTATTATTTATCTGCGGAACTCTTTACTGCTGTTAGAATCACAATTTTTTTGATTGATTTTTTGCTCAAGTTAAAATAAACTTACCCCAACACGTTGGACAACATTCGCCTGGCCGTGGTGGCACAATTTGATTGTTATCACACTGCGTGTAACATTTCATTGTTGTTTCTGTTATGACACTCGCTATGCACTTGTATGTGAGACAAGGATTCTCTGGATCTGTCCATTCAGCACCGCTGGCATAGGTAATGCCTTTAAAAACGCAACCTAAAATGTAAAAAAAAAATCGTTAAATAGTGCTTAAATTAGCGCACTTGTTTAGTAGCACTTGCCTTTACACTTAATACAGCACGTATCTGACGCCTTTGGATCCAGCAAATAGCAATCATCAATCGGTGGACAGCTCTCCTTATCGCACTTAACAAATCCGTTCTGAAAATAGAGAAAAATAACAAGAAAATTATACAAATTGCATACTTTGATTGCCACCTTTAGTGGTTGCTGGTATTTTTTATATTTTTATACTAAAATACAGGGAGTGGGGGGCGGGGAGTAGGGGCAGCCAAAATTGCCGCCCATTAAAATTGAAATTCTTAACACCATATGCCAATTAAGCGAACGAACACAACGTTCGGAATAAACAATCTGAAGCCACCACCACCACCACCACCTCCTTCGTCTTCTGACGTCCAGTTAAGTATCAATCATCGAATACATCTCACACAAAGTATCTACAGATACCTAGTGTGTATTTTTTTTTAAAACGCCTGCCAACTGTCAGAGTTCGAATCAATTTAATTGCACTCAAACCGCGCACGCTGTAGATACATTTATGCACGAGTAATTTAGGCTTTATTGCGTTTTTAGATAGATAGGTGTTTTTTTTTTTTTTTTCATTTCTGTGCGCTGCCCTCGAAAATGCCGCTCAATCGATTGCCATCTGCAAGGTGTGAGGCTTTTATCTCTTTTACCATAGATTGACCACTCAGGCTCGACGATTTACGAGTACCAGACCAGCGTATGGCTGTATGCTTGCCCGATTGCAGTAGATGCTGATACGAGACAGGAGAGCCCGGCTGATTGATGGTGGTGGCAATCAGTCAGTCCATGAAGTTGTCGTCAGAAATAATTATCGGTTTGCGGTTTCGATATTGATTTAAAGCATATATTCAATTAAAATCGGATACCTACATACGTATATGCTATAAATCTGGATATACATATTTAAGCTCATGAAGGAGCGGTAGCAGCCCACACTCTTCACTCTGTAATTAACGTGCAAGGTAATTAGATGTAATTATCCGAGAACATGTTGAAACATAATATTGTGTTAGGAACTGCCTTTTGAATGAGCCTTGAACACTACTTATGTTGTGGTACGCTTTCAGTTAGATGTCGGTTTGATTTTAAAGTAACAGTGAGTGCTTGGCTTCGGAGAATGGCCTAAAAGTGCGATGGAATAGTAGATTTTTACAAGGTTTCTGTAGCACCGAAATGTAACATCCCTTAAATGTACGAACGACCTCCGGTTTATTCGGCTTAACATAAGCTATAAATTCGAAACACGTAGGTTAGGTTAGGTAAGACCGGAGGTCAGTATAGGCGCGGCGTACTGGATTCGGATGGGAGCACAATGAGGTGATTTTTAACACTCGAATCTCACGAACTTCTGAAATATTGAAGCTACAGCAGAACGAAGAGACTGATACAAACCAACTTCGAACTTTTGTAAGGAAGAAGAGTGGAGTGAGCCCGAAACTTCTCGCCTTTGAGCAGAGTCAGCTGAGATGACTGCTGCTGACCTATTCCTTAAAAGAGGGTCGACTAATTTTTAATGGAGCCAGCATTTAGGGGGTGAGTGATGCAATCCAACCCCAGACCTCTGTCGAATTAGTTTAGTAGAACATTTTGGACTTATTGATACATTTTCTGGTACAGCAAATATCTATATTGCTTAGGTCACTCGATTTTCGGAGAAGTATTCGCCACAAAATTGCTTCCTCAAGAAGTTCAGAGCAATTGCACTGAAAGTGTTCGCAGCTTCTTCAAAAGTCATAAGACAGTTTTTCTTTTCAAGTTGCATGTGTGCCTGTGGATGGGCTGAGTTTGATCGCTTGCATGGGAGCGGACAGTTCCTCACTATTTTGGCCGGTGTCTTGTTTTGCTAGTTCATGCAATCTGCAGTTGCCAAGAATGTGCCAAGAAACTTAAGAACTAGCAGTCTAGTTTGAAAATCCCAGGGCTTTGATGGCTCTTTACTGTCCAGTTGCGCAATCCGTCTGAATTATAAGACCGCGTGACGGAACGACAGGTAGGTCGACATTAAGATCGGGGCTGTTGTTTTTGACCCATCTGTGCGTACCCCTAAGAATTGTTTAAAACCAGACCTTTATATATTTCATCCCATAATCCACAAATGAGCAACTAAGTAGTTGGTATTTTTAGGGATACTACTTCTGTGTTCAATGTGATAGCTAACCAGACTCTCTAAGACTTAAAGTTGCTTTAAGAGGTATCGATTGGAATTAAGTGAGCATTGTGCCCAGCTCAAAAGACTGCGTGAACTTTGCAAGTAAAGTTTACAAACTCAAACTTTAAGACTTAGATTCGTTAAGGAGTCGAGTTTCAGGTGGGAAGTACTGGAGTTCAAATAGTTTAAGGCAGTTTTAAAAGGGAGGCAAGATAAATGACTCGCTCCAGAGTAGCGACAATAAATACTCTAAACTCTGGATAAGTTAAAAGGCGAGGGCGACACCACGATTGGCTGGAATAAATCCGTAGAGGGCTAAAGAAGTAAGTGTATCTGGTCACATAAGGATTGAAGAATTCTTCAGACCGCCGTTTGATAAAATCCAATGTGAGAACAGAAATTCCAATCGCACAAAATGTTAAGATCGCGAAGGGATTGCACGATGGAAAAGACCTTATTGAAGTAGGCTGGAGTCGTAGGGTAAGGAAATGTTTGTTAAATATGGATTTTTGTAAGTATAAAGAGAATGGGGCCCAAGTGGCTGCCTTGTGGAACACAAGAAGTCGTCACTTTCTTGACATAAAGCAATGCGTTAGACTTGTGCATCAAGACTCGGGGATTTTTCGTTTTACGAAATCAAGTGGAGATTGCCTACATTCGCAGAGCATTATAGTAGCCCTCTCTTCTCTTATATCCATCTAAGTTTCTATGACCGGAAACATATGGGACAGAGTCAGTATCTGGCCTATCTGTCGTTTAAAGTGTCACACTATTTAGGAAGGCGAATGCACATGAAGTTCACACAAAAGGACTATAGCTCCTACTCCAATTTGGAAACGTCGGCGAAGATAGTTGTAGCTAACTCATTTCTGACTGTGTCTGCCTCTGCAAAAAAAATAATGTAGAATAAGTTTGGGCATTATGAAGTCAGTTGATATTCAACCGACGCCCTTGGGCACATTTTACTATAACTCTAATATGCAGATTTTGACCGGAGGTCTCCTGATGTGGTTCCAATTCCAGACGTCTATATTCATCTTTGGGATGAACACTAGTTTCAGCAGTTCCTGGTCCAGTCGCAGGCGACGCGTTGTTACTATCCTGGGTGGAACTGCGCCTCTCTAATCCCCATCAAATTAAAATCAAATAACTAACAAGCCGCCCGCGAGCTGCTCAATGTCAAAATATCTAATTTGCGCATCCCCGCACTCAATTTAAGTCAAAAGTAAATTCCTTAGCACCACTTTGCTTATCTTAACGTATCTTTATATCCGTGTATCCATCACGATGCCGAGTGGAGATAAATGACAGCTGAACATAAAGTCGTTGCTGATTACGCTTTGCAACCACCACATTTATCGCGTACACACAAATTGCATGCAACAGATACAATTTCATTTGATCACTTTGAGCAGATATACGATTTCTCCTCTGCTATCTCTCTCAATCCGGCGAAGCCTTTAAGTTGCTGCTGCTGCTGCTGCGCACCTCTTCCATTGATTTTAGTAGCAAGTATAAGATGCGTAAGCCGGGCGCACACTATCTGCGCATTAGTTGTGCACCATCTAAAAGAGATACAGCAACACAGTATAGTACAACAACAGAGCGTTCATTTTTAATTAAAGACTCGTATTCGGTTTCAGTTTGATTTCGCATTTAAGTTGTCATTTTGCAGGTACCGCCGGCCATGCCGATACATTCCTGGACTTTGTACTGAAGACTTAGCCACTTGTAGATGTTGGGGTCCACTCCAGTCCACTCCACTTCACACACACGCAAACCGCTTGTACCTGTTGTTCGATGCGGAGATTCTAGAAAACCCCAGCAACTTCTCAAAAAAAATAAAAATAAAAATAACTGGTTAGGCACACAACCAACCGCCCAGTCTGCTAAGACGGGATGAAACGGAACGGAACCAAGTGTGATTGGGAAATTAGACCAGTTCAAGGTAATTACATGTTTTTTGTTTTTTTTTTTACTATGACAACACTCGCCGCGAAGATAGAAATAAAAGTATCTGATCCTAGCTTCGACGGACCTTGCTGTTGTTGTGTTGCAGCGGTTGCACTATTGGATACATGCGCTGGTCATTCAAATGGACGATAATGAGAATGACGATATTTTTTCAATTTTTAATTGATTGGATTATTTTGTATAATTTACTGTTATTACTTGGCGCCATTTAATTTAATTTCTGCTGTTTTTTTTTTTTTTTTTACATATTTTCTAAGTCATAAAAAGTTGTAGGTAGGTAGGTAGGTTGAGCTCACTGAACCAAGCCGAAGCACTGACGATGACGGTATATTGAGTGCGCAAATTGTTGGTAGCCAAAGTATTGTTTAGAAAGATTGATGGATGTTCTGACGGACCTGAAGCATTCATTGTTTTTCATTTTGTTTATGCTAAAAATTGTATAGAGTGACTTTGACCCAGTCAGGCGGTAAGTGAAACGAATGCGCCACCGTCCTCGTCATGACTTGGTAATAAATCTTTTGTCGATTAACAGTTTTGATTGAGTTAGTATAATAAGTATTAGTTGGTCTAAATAGATCGAGGTTATTGATGGAGAAAAGTCAATAAATCATGCGGCACGCTTCAGTCTTAGTCTTGGCTAAACAAAAAAAAAAGTGTACTACTTACTGGCAATGGTGGCTGTTTACGAAGTTAGCTTAGAGCTGTAAATTGTTACAATATATTAAAAATAGGCAGCAGGAGTTTGGTACCGTTGCCAACTATATGCCACACCAGTCATAAGCTAGGCGCCGTAATCGACTAAAGTGGAAGATAAATCTTAGTTTCCATACAAAAGTATCTACAAAGATAGTTTGGGGCAGTAGTAGATGGGCCACACAAGTCGTCACAAATCCACGTCGATTGGGTAGAATAAGCTCATCAGATGCTCCACTATTTAGTTGTTTGGCACACAAAATCGAGGCTTATTTTGGGCAGTTCTCGTTTAAATCTTCAAAATCTGAAGTAGAGAGCCTCCAAAAAGCTGAAGTGAAAGAAGAAGAGGAATCTACATATACAAAGTTTTGAAACAAGTTCGTCCTAAGACTGGTATTTCATCGAATTGAAATTTGTCGACCTAGGTTGTAGGACGGGTTGGAGATGGGTTACAAGAGTTCAACAGATATATCTGCCCTTTTCTGTTAGATAAGGTTTGTTTGAAAAAATTCCATATCCAGATCTGTCCTCTAAATAAGAACATGGCAGGGCCTTTAACTACTGGTGCAGCAATGCGTATCCTTCAAAGACATCGAGAAATGTTGTAAGGCTATCGACAAGAATTCAACAACATAAGTTTTGTTGCCCCTTTTGTGCCCCATATCACAGATTTAGTGAAAAGAAGTGAAAACTTGGGTCGCTTAAACTCAGCAGTTCTTATTTGGATTAGCAAAGTCAAAGTTTTGCTGCGCGATAGCCATCTGACTAATAAGTGAAGAAGTAAAAACGCACAATACTTTTGTTCAAAGGCCGTGATTTGGAACCGTTGCCTTGTCTCAGACAGGGACTCTGCACGGGTCGGGAGCCGGTTACGGTCACGTAAGTAAGTAAGGCCGTGGTTTGAACTTGTGCTGTTCCCAAATAAAAGGTACAAACAACAATTCAAACCACCAGCCATTGAAGGGATACCCCTTAATGCATAATGTCGATGAAAGAGTTAAAAATTAAACCGGATTTTCGGGAGAATTCTGAGGATGAATACGGCAATAGTGCAGCCAATACTCACGAAAATCTCAGAGTTGACTGGTGGCAAAATGACCAATCGCATGACAATCGTAATAAGTGCAATGAGAACTAGTCCAACCAACTGCTTAATCTGGTCCTTTGGATCTAAATATATGCAAAAATCGCCTGCTGCCAAAAGCGCCTTGAGGATCAGCCAAGCAAACAGCGAGAATTCTGGGAAATAATGTCAATTCTAATTTCAAGCCTTCCTACTTAGACTTTGAAAGATTATTCTCTTGGTCGTTTCTGAAAATTGGAGGAATGGGACAAGTTCGATTGAACCCACGAAAAGCACATTCATATTTCAGCAAACACGGAAGTTGCAACCATGGTAGCCAGGCGGCAATAGGAGAGTGTCTGCTAAAAAATAAATTACGCTACATAACCACATTACCCACAGCATAAGACTAATCTTTGCTAGGTTTCTGGAATGGATATTTTGGACAATGAGTGTGTAAACGAAATGACATGGAAAGGGCCTGCTGACATTGATTAAACCACCACTTTTCAACCTTTGCTATGGATTGGAGTGCAATTACATAAATCTCAATTATTATGAAAGAAGCCGAAGCAGAGATAGACTGCACCAACATTTCTAGGGTAGACATAAGTTTTTCCTGTGCCTCTCAGTCTTATGTTGTTTGGTCACATCCTCAATATGTTTGTTTATCCCGACATAAGAATCAAAGATAGATGAAACTGACACGAAAATTCTAAAGCATCAAGGCAGCTTTAAAAACCCTTAGATCACATTAAAATAACACCAACCGATTTTGAGTGGCCTAAGTCAAAATAGGAGGCCCGACGAAATTTGTTTTAGTAGAAAAAAAGTAACCCCTATGGGGATCTGTAGGAATGCAGTCAAAAAAGTGTAAAATTATTACTCTTGATCATAACTGTAAACCTGGACATGCACACAGTCTATGTAGCTAATTATTTGAGATTTTAAATCCCTTCTTCTCAAGGGTGTATTTGTAGAATCAGAGGACACGCAGCTCACCAAGCGTGATAAACGAAATGAGTTAAGTTCACAGATCGTGTTTACTCAGCAAGTTTACTTCATCATATAACGTGAAGATCTAGAAGAAGGAAAGCATCCACTTGTAGTTCACTCGAAGAAAACTTAAATTTAGGCTCCTTAGAAACCTTTGATCCGTGAATTTCTGTTGCTACAAAAATAACAAAAAGTACGTTTAGTAAACGGGGAAAAAATTGGCAAAATTTTAAACAATTTACAGTTAGATTTTATGCTATGCATTTAAGGGTTAGGTGTTTATAAAGGGGCAATCTTCTGGTATTAGCACGCAAGCCACTTAAGAACCTTTTTCGACAACCTTGACCCTAAAACTATGTGGAGTTATTTTTTTTTTCATGATAACTCAAGGAAACTTGGATATCAATATTTAATCGCAGCGAAATAGAAAGTGCAACATCTTCCTCTTTCGGTACGAAACCCACTTTACAGCACATAAAGAAGATATACATTTAATAACTCATATTATTTTTCAAAATTGCTTAAATTAAGTTGCAATGTAAGTCATAATATTGGTTAAGAGTTTGCTTCTGCTAAAAGCCTTACATAAGGTCTGAAAAAAGGTCTTAAAATAAAATAATAATAGTTGGGTAGTCAAAGAAGTGTTTGCGAGAAGGGCGAATGGAGGAGAAGATACAACTGTGAACTCTATGAGCTCAACCAAGGTATGAATGTAGTCCAAAAATCCAAAACACGCCGACTATATTGGCTCGGTCGCATCGAGCGATTGGAAAATAATGCTCCAGACAAGAGGACCTTCGAATCTCAGCCCCCAGTTTCGAGACAACAAGCAAGGCCGAACCTCCGTTTTAAAGACCAAGCTATTGCAGATGCCAGAGCACTTGGTCTGGACAACTGGAAGCAGCATGATTGGGACCGTAGAGGATGGAAGGCTGGTCTGTCTCAGGCAGAGACTCTTCACGGGTCGGGAGCCCGTTAAGTAAGTCGCCAAAGAAGTTAGAAGTATCGCTAGTCGAGTTTATGTTAGTACTATCAGTTTGGTCCGTGGATAAGGCCCACGTCTATACTGAATTGGACTTAACTTAACTTATGTAACAAATGAATAAAATGTTGTCTTAGGCGCATGACGAAAATGAGATACCCCGAGCGGTATCTGCCTCGACCCGATCGATCCCGCGTAGCTTGCTGTCCAGGTACTGTTGCTGTCTATTTAAATATTAAAATTTTTAATTCTCTAAACATCAGGCTGAAATAAAAGCGCTCGCTCGTTTACATTTTCCAGCTCTTTTTTATTTTTTGTAAAATTTTGAAAAACAGAATTATGACAAGCAAAATTTTGTAAATAGAATTCTAAACCTTTCAGAATTTTGACGCCAACCCTATTTTTCGAAACCGTTCTATTACTTTTCACATCAGCATGGGGTCTGCTTGTTAATAAAATATATATCACGAAAAATGTACGGTAAAACTTAATTCATTTTAAATAATTTTCTAAAAAAAAAAACTACAACTCCCAACTCCCGTACTTTGCATTTAAGCATTTGTGTATATTTATTTGCCACTTAAAACTCTGCCTATTAATCAGCGGTGGCATGACTGGTAGACACCTACTGTATCTGATCACTTAATTTGAAATTGATCAAAATGCAATATCCCCACATGAATTTCATTAATCAAAGCTCCACCAAAGCCTAAAGGTTTCCGTAAACCAATTTGCACTTGTTTCTCTTAATTTTATTTTGAAAAATTTATGAAAATTGGAAAACTTATCGGATCGCGTCGTCGTTGTAGTATTTTATCTGACCAAGCAAAGCAACACACCCCAATTGCTACCGACAGAAACTTCATTACCTGGCTTATGGCAAATCCGTTAAAAGTAAGTTAGACTAGCTAGCCCCCCCATAAACAATCCATTAACACATTCTAATCATAAATATTTTTTGTTCAAATCAAATATCTTTACACAGATACACTTTTCCAAGTAATTAACTTGGCAAGAGAGCGTCAATAAACAAAAAAAAATATATGTATGCACTCACATTACGCAGTCACGTCGCACTCGCGCAAAATACATCGTCGTCGCGACGCTCACACAATATGCCGCACTTGCCGCTCCACATTAGCTAACCAGATGCAGTATTATAGATACTCGTACTTAGTTGGCAATTCTAAATGTGGCACGGATTCAGTCGGAACCGGGTGGAACGTTAACGTAACTACCTCGTCGTAAAGCGTAATGTTTTCCAATTTAAAATGTAGCAGTAGTAACGAAAATTGCATTTCATATAGTCTTCTGTCAACCATTTATCATAGCACTTATGGTTAGGTTAGGTCGGTCGGTTGGTCGGTCGTACCGTACCTACTACAGCTTAGCTTACTATTGTATCTAGGTATACTATGTATGTTTGTGTATCTCTATCTAGAGATACTACTTAACGAATTGATGGAATTCCATCTCAAGGTGTGCATTCAAATGGATCTCGGTTAGGTCGGTAGTAGAAATGCAAACGTCCATTGCATTCATTTGAGTGAATGTTGAATAGTTTTTTTTGCGCGCGCGCGTGTGTGTGTGTTTGTGCACCTGACACGATCTAAACTGTAATTACCCGTCAAAATCTATGGAAGTGGCTATAAATTTTTAGCCAAACACTTGTTTTTTTTTACGGCCGTTAAAATATAAAGACCTAGTATGTGTGCGGTATAGATCGTTGCAAGGTGTAAATTTGCTGAACAACGGTGCGGTTTTTTTTGTTTGCCTATTTCTGCGGTGCAAAGATACACAATCTCAGCACAGCACACGGATCGAAATTAAATCCAGTTTAAGAAAAATTTATGTTCTTACACAATCTGATTGACATACTTGCCCTTTGCCAATGGAAATAAGTCTCAGCTTTAGGTTCTTTGTTTGATCTCAGAGTAATTTTAGTTTTAGTTGAGAGAGAAACCCTAAAACATACACACATTGTATCTTTCGGTAAGGCAAGGCGAAAACCAATGACAACTTCTAAAAATAGACTAGATTTCAAGTGAAATTCAAGACATGATCACACTCAAGCAAATATTTATGTATAGTCAACCTCTGATTGATACGCGACTACTACAACTGTTGGAATTCGATATGACTTCTTCCACTTGCCAGTTTGCGGTCAATACCACTTTAAGAAGAGTAAAGAAACAAAAACAAAAAAAGAACCAATACCGACACTTGCATAATATAGTGATATGCACTCATTCGCCTGTCAAATGTGACATAAAGACATCTATCAATAACTTTGCAAGTGTCTGCGTGTGTTTAGACATTTGAAGACCACAAGATGGATGATTTCATAGATAAATTGTAAACAATTCGTTCGCAATGAAAGGAAATCAACACAATGCAATGCGACTTGGCATGGCATATGCGGATGATTCACAATCATTCCGCATGGTGTCTGCAACTGTCAAGTGTCAGATTTTTCTATACCACATGAGAAAATGTCAAAATCATTATTTTCTATTAGTAATAATAGTTTTTTTTTTTATATATATTACATCTATGGCCATGTGGATTCAATGGATTACCGATTTGATTTGCGATTGTGATTGCGGTGACTTAAGAGGGAAGTTAAAATGTTGACATTTTGTCATGGAGTTGGCATTTCGGTTTTTTTTTTCTTATTCTTTTTTGACAAATGACAGATGGCAGATGACAGACGATGGTTTATTGTGTGGTTTACCGTTAAGCAGGCGCGTTTGGAATGGTTTGCAGTGTTTGATTTGGAGCGATACTAAGTAGGAGGGTAGAGTGGTTGATGTTTGGCCGAATGCCAGGATACGTTGTAGCGCCGTTTTGATACCACTCGTCATGTGAGAACTTTGAGTAACGGTGAATTTAGGACATGGAATCTATCACAGTTGAAGAAAATTGAATCAAATTTCTGAGTAGTCCCAAGGATCGTCAAAGAATGGCTACTCCATTCAACCGAAAATCTCCATGTGTTGCGTATATTGCTTGTTACCTGTCCTTTCGGCAACCAGGAAAGCGACGTCCGCACGCGTTCTCTGGATGAAGTTAGGTTGTTCCCAATTTATTGTATATGGATCAAATCTTCCTTGAGATGATGGAACTCGCTACGAGTTCTTCACGCCTTCGCTATAAAGTGCGACGAGGTTTCCCCCTTCATGGATAACAGCAGAGGATATTTCACCTTCCGGAAGAGAGTCTGATTAGCTCATAAATCTGAATTTTATTTGTATCTTTTATGTCTACCTAGAAGAATGCAACAACAGAGGAGATGGAGGATAGTTTCATCTTATTACTAGTTCATGCAACTTATACAGAAGCGTTTTAAAAAAAACCCGCAGCGATTCGTATTGTCACTAGACCTGAAGTGCCACTTGTTCACCACTTGTTCATCACGTGTTTGTTCTTTGAGTAGAAGGCAATATTGACAAAAGTGTACAATTAGTCACTTTTTTCAGTAAGGAGACTCTGAATGTTGCGAGTTTATCAGTCTTAAAGTTCCCAGGAATGTTCAAATACACCAAAACAGAGGTGAATGTTGAACTACTCCGTCATTTACCTAAGAGATTATCGCGAGTCTAGGTTTCCGATAAAACTTATAGAGACTGATATCTAGGTTTAAAAATACAGTCTTACAAAGAGTCCCTTAAAGACCACTTCAACAGATCCCGTAACAACTTAATTATCCATAGATGTAGAGCTGGATCGATGGACACTCCTTGAAGAAGGAAGTTTTCATCAAACTGTAGTTGGTGAATAGCGCACTTGGTTTCTGCTAGATAACTTTTAAGCAAATGAATGCCTTGGCAGCTATTGGTCTTCTTAAGATATCGGCGGGGTATCAACGAACAACCAAAATGCTCAAATGTAGAATTAGTATGAAGTGGCACACACTAATGTTCAAGCAAAATCCTATATCCTTTTAATACTTTGATTTGCTTTTGTTCTACATACGAAGACATTTCCAGTATTTGAACCAAAATAACATACTTTATAAAATCGCATGTATTCGCCATCTGAACACAGCTTTCCTTTTCCTCCGGCAAGGTTACTATCACTTTAAAAATCTTCAGGTCCTTAATTTTTCAATAATTCATCACTGAGTCACCTTAAGGTACCTTTTTGTTGGGATGGGAAAAATGATAAGACTGTGATTAAGTTTGACCACTTCAGGGGCTGTTTGTGACCGAAGTAAAATGAATACCACTCCTAGTCCCGATTGACAGAAGCATTTTTTTTTACTGAGTTGTGGATTCTATTGGTTACTAACATTAAAACACTCGTAAATATGTGAACGTTGGAAAAATTATAATATTAACGGCAACGCTAAGGCCCTAAGATATAGAAACTTTGCATTACTTTCATATAACACAAGCTGTTTGTCGACCAAATTGTGTGTCAACCTTAAGCAAGGCGAGTTTCCTTGTAAACCAATTTCAACTGTTTCGCCCAATCGCACACTTGCTTTCTTCATCGAAGCAATGAGCATTTTTTATTTATCCCAAAAAGTAGGAACGTAATTTAGAAAGTTTTAAAGATATTCAGCAAGGAAATTCAGGCTAAGTAATAAGCAAACATTATGCGACACAAAGGTTTAACACAAGTGGCTAAATTGGATTTAAGAAAATATTTTGCCGAGCTTTGTAAGCCACCAATCACCTTTCTATTCCATTTAGAAGCCGAGCTGGGTTACGGGATAAGAATGACAGAGAAAGAAATTTAAATAAAACAACTACGCAACTGTGTCTAGCAGTGCTTCAAGCGGTCCGCCGAATTTTTGATAACTTGGGTCGATATGTGCGGAGTTATTCCGGTAATAGTGTCTTTAATAATGGCCTTGAGATCGTCCAAAGTGAGGCAACACCTTCTGTAGCGTAGTCGTAAGTACTCGGCATGGCCCCAGAGAAAATAGTCGAGTGGTATCAAGTAGCATGATCGCGGTGGCCAATTGATGAACCCTCTCCAGTCGCCAAACTTCTCCTTCACAAATTCAAGCGTTGCGTCGCTAGTTGGAACCACAGATCGGAAATATCGATTTTATCGACCATTAATTGTAACGTCGTCCTCTTCCTAATATCGAAAGAAATAGGGTCCAAAGAAGCCACCATGCGATAAACCGAATCGAATTCTTGCGGATTATGTTCACTCCAATAACGCCGGCCGTTTACAAAGCCGCCGAGTTAAAAATAGGCCAAGTCCGAGAATAATATCCGGATCTACGGACAATTAACGTTATCTATCGTCATCAGCACAATCTTATACGGATGTAGGTCCAAATGACTCTCGCTAGATGCCCAATTCAACTGATCGGCACCGAATCAACATTTCTGGGTTTTCGACAAAGGCTATATTTTTTTCTTCATTTCGCATCAATCTCTGCCTATAGTTAGTGACTTAAGGTCGAAAAGAGTGTCTCAAGCCATGATGACGACCGACCTTGCGTATTTACAACTGAGCCGGAACTTCAACACTATTTTTGTTAGTAATTTTCGCACGTTCGGCAAGCGTGAAACGATGCATGATGAAATGCAATGAATATTTTGACAGTTGAATGTCAGTGGTAACTTTGACAGCCGCTGAAACATAATAATTGACAAGTGGGACTACCCATCCTAAGCATCTTGTAAAACCCCGGGCGAAGTTATAAAACCTGAAATTTTGCACATAAATATTTTTATATATCAAAAAATTTTTTCAAAGTCTAGATTAAGACAAATGTCAGTTGTTTTTTCATTGCCGCAACTGTGTCATCGTCTTCTAATTATCACTGTGGTACCAAAAATAGTAATCGTATCTTTTTTGTTTTGTTATTTTGTTTTCATCGCAGCGAGCTCTGTCGTCACAAAGTCGTGAAAAAAAAAGAAATTAAGAAACAAAATTTGTGCTAAGAATTTCGAGCATCCGGATAGCTTAAATTGATTAATAACTGGACAAACAACTGATCGCTTCGATGAGAGCCGTCGAGAGACAGATTGCCCCCTCCTCCGAAGAACTTGTTCTTTTTTTCCCGCAACTGTTTTTTTATGGTTATAGTTATTCGTGACCAAAAAAATAAAAAAACCAACTGTCTATGGTTATCGACCTTAATTGGGAAGCTTTCACATAAAAAAAAAAAAAAAAAACAAAGAAACTCCCGGGTATACGGGACGTATGCGTAATATTTTGTTGTTCCCTCACGAAGTACTTGTATCTCGAACCACTATTAATCTAAATGCGTTCGATTGCATCATGCGATGCATGTGCTAATGAATCGAACGTGCATATGGTTGCATTTTGGAATTGCAAATTACAAATTGCCAACTGTCATCTGTCAACTGTCAGATGTTGTAGCGCGTTTTTTTTTTTTTATTTTTTTTGTGATTTTTTGCGACGATCAACGACGGCGGCGGTGCGATTTATGCATTCAGCATACGAGATATAAATATGGGTAACCAGGTGAGATTTGTTTCTTGGATAACTCTCAGATAATTGCACGATACGCGTCCATCTTGGCGAGAAGTGGAGAGGAGTGCTGCGGAGAGGGGTAAGCGTCATTTTTTGTTTGCTAATTTTGCGATTAAAATAATCGACTTTTTAATGAAAATGGCCATTTAAATTAATAACAATGTTTCCTCTCACTGTTTATTGTGAGATTATGCGCTAAAAATAGAATCATTTCGGGGTGGGAAGGCAGCCGAGAAGAAGAAGCGGCGCAAATCGTTAGATTCGCCAAAACGTCTGCGAGGCGCAATGTTTTATGGAATTAATTTATTTCGTATTTTTTGGTCGAACGTGTGTTGGTGCCTTCGGTTTCTCTCTGTCTTCGCTGTTAGATGGAGTGGCGCATAGAGGAAGACAGGAGAAATTGATTTACACGCTGCTTGAGGTGGGGATGTGTGTGATGCCTTGGAATTTTTACCGTGCCGTGTGCTGTGTTGTGCTGTGATGTGATGCGATGTGATGCTTAGGCAAATTGTTTTGTTTTTGTTTTGGCTCTTCGCCGTTGTGCGCTGTGCTGTGCTGTGCTATTCTTGTTCTGGAATTTCTGATTACTGCGATAAGAAGTTGAATAGATATTGAAAGATATTTCAATTTGGACGTTATCCAAGTTGATTGGTAATAAATTTTTGGAAAGATTGAACACAATAGGATGGCGGAAAACAGGTAAAATCCATTAAGATGTTCGCAGTCTTGTTTTGGGAACCAATTTTACTGGTAGCAAATATAAATTTTTGCTTGCTATGTCGATTGTTAGGTAACAATAACATTAAAGGATTGTTATGCGGCTAAAAATATCAACAACAGGTTGATGCGAATATTAAGAGTTTGCCTTCGGTGGTGTGCATGAAGGAAATAATAATTCTATGCCAATATGAAAGTGTGTATCTGGGGTAATTTCCCAAATTGATTATTCAAATATTCAGCTTGAAATCCCTAAAGGCTATGGTTTGGTACGTCTTTAAAATTGTTAATAAATGTAATATGTCTCTTCGCCGAGTAACTCTTCTTATCATTTTCCAGATAAACATTCCTCATCTTCGGGCGGCCCTCACTATAATCTGAGGGCATCGCTGAGGGCGAAAAAGCTTTCCATCCTCGGTATGTGCGTTAATGACAAACTTCGTTTGAAACGATGTCGCCAAGAATGCTGCGAAATGACTAGGCTTCCTCAAGTGATGCTGGAAATATTTGACGGCTAGTATTTATAATGCGATTATTCATTTTAACCTCGAGGATAACTGCTGCACCAATGGCATATTTAGTGCTACTTAACAGGATCCAAAACGCAATCGCTTGACCTTCTTAGACGTCGTCGCAATGTCTCCTGCTATCGTTGCTTTGTCGTTGCTACCAATAAAAAATACTTGGAACGAAAAAGCCAGAAATAGCCTAGGAATGTACATTAGTTCATTCTTAAACGTAAATTCGTATGTAAAGTGAAATAAAAAGATTCGATTCTTAACCTTACATTACCAATGTACAAAAGAATGCTCTGCCACGTTCCGTTTTTCTTACACATTACAGTTTACAGACATTCAAGACCAACGTGCATTAGTATCTCGTTTTGCATGTAAATAATATAAAACAGAACCTTATATCTATATCAAGGCAAGATAGACAATACCATGAAATTTGCCTCTAATAAGGTCAATTATTCCACTTTTATGGAAGATGCTATTTGGGACGCAATTTTATGATTTCTGTAACGATTGGGAGCTCTTCTTTGGGAAGAACTCTTGACTGGGACATAGTCCTAGACCAGCGATCTCCTTAGGCGGGCATACTATGCAGTGAAGTCCAAAATTCAGCTTTAACTCAATGGGATTTCTACAAGCAATCGATCTAACTAAGTTTTTTTAAGGCGACCGCAACAAGTCTTTTGCATTTTATTCAAGGCTCCTTCGTAAACCGATAGATGGTACCACTCTCGTGATGTTTTTAGACAATCAAATCACCCCACTTATTCATCTTATTCGATGCAAATTTTAGGAAGAAGCTGAGTCACCTGACTCTGCTGCAAAAACGAGAAGTTTGGGATTTGATTGTCACAGTCACCTCTCACGGCTACTATCTCAATCAAAAACTGGCGGTCAAATAGGTCTCTATAGTATATCGATTAAAAGTTCGGAACCACTAAAAGGAATCCAATAATCGGCCGTGGCAAATCCTGAAAAAGAGCTGTAACCAAGGTCGGGCCTATGCATGCCTCAACATTCCTATCCACGGGGACAACCCTGCACGGAAGTTGTGCGTAGCACAGAGAGGTCTAACAACTATCAGCAATACACGGAACCCACATTGAAGCTATCCAAGAATCTCTCATCGAGTCAGATGTAGAGGAGTTCATTAGTAAATGGATCATTGCCATGCTACGAACAAGGATAAGTCACGCAAAAGTAGGTAATAGCCTCTTCTGAATCAAATCTCTATGCAGGGGGCACCTCAAGGTTGGGTGATCTCGCCTCAGGTATTTATATGGGTGATTTTAAAAAAAAATGTACCGATTCAAGACAGGGACGGACTCAAAGTGTTTGCATATGCATATCTGGGATGTTCCCTTATGTGATTAGTGAAATCCTTGAAAGGGTGTTGTGTAAGGTTAAGGCTTGGGTCGCAAGCTGCGGTTTTAGCGTTCCTCCAAAATACCAACCTTCCGACTCGCCCGTTTAAATAATCAAATTCTTTCACTATTCCCCAGTGCTAAATACTTGGGCGGCATTTCAGACCCTAAGCTCAACTGGAAGCTGAATATCGAACATAGGGTGCGGAAAGTAAATATCGCTTTCTATGAATGTAGCAAAAAGTGCAGACTCAAACAGCTGTAATATGCACTTATGGGTCATTGGTATGGTGGTCCGACCTAAAGAGAGCTTATAATATCACCAAGTTAAGGAGAGTTTAGAGAACGACTGCAAAGACAATGTGATTCTTGGCAGGCTACCCGTAGACCTGAACCTACGGGCATTGCAATAACCTTGACATTTCACTATCCAGGAGCGTAGGTCAAGTCAACTTCCAGGAAACATTCTCTGCAGAATTCCTGAACAGATCGGAATGGGGGGCTGACACTCTCATCAAAGAGTTCGCTCTAACCATCTTCACTGACGGGTTCAAAATGGACTGTGGGGTGGGAACGGGCGTTGTTCTCAGACGAACTGAATACCTCATTACCTTTCCGGTTCGCGAACTCTTTCAAGCGGCGGTCCTGGTGATAAGGGAAGCGGGCAAGATACTTTTAAATAGTACGTCAACCAAAAACAACGCGATATTTCCGTGTCTTGGCAGGGGCCAGACATCGAGCACTATACCTTCCTACCTGCAAAAATAAACTTAAAGGTACGATCAGATGGTCATTCAAGCTTGTCATCAGGATGACATCCTGACGTCACTATGACTTTTTACTAAAGTTGTCATCCAGTGTCATCGCCTGTCATCTACTGGCATGAATGACAAGGTCACGCGGATAACATAGCTCGATTTTACACAGTGTCATCTAACAACGGATGTTTGCATCGTTGAAAGTTCATGTGAAAACACTTACACTCGGATGACCTAACTGATGACACAGTGTGATCGGCATGCAGATGAGAAACGAGTTACCAAGTGCTCTTACGTCAGCATGTGATCTGGGTGACACGTTCGGATGACCGTCTGATCGCACAAAACCTCGGGAAAGTCAGATGGTCCGATGTGTGCAAATAGGTGATCTAAAGTTATTCCCCTCGCAACTAACGTAGAATCCACCGACCCTTACTAAAAAAATCCAAAGACCTCCTTCCGACAGAGTCCTATAAATTGAGCTCAATTTGTTGAACTTTATAATAAATTCAGTCATCAACTTTTATTAACAAATAACTTGCATTTTCGTATCTTTAAATAAAAAATAAAATAAAAACCCTGCACCACCCTTATAAACATATTTAAATGTTTTCAGAAAAAAAATTAAAAACCTTGTCGCAAAGCAACAACAATATCTATGTATGATTCCAATGATAACATGAGCAATATTTAATTCAAGGGAATTGTTGTTTTGATTTTTGTTTAACAATTTAATTTGACTTTGCCCCGCAGTCACAAATTTACAGATTTAGATGGCGCCAGCTCTATACATATATTTTGCGGTTACGCCTACTTTATAATAAATTCATTTTTGTTTCTGTTTCAATCAAAGAAAAAAAAAACAAAAAAAAACAAAAAAAATATATTCACAAAATTATTCTCGAAAAAATTCAATTGGGTGGGAGTAGGAGGAGACAGAGAAGAGAATACCGACGAAAAGTCACTCGACAGCAGGCGGGACAATCCACATATACAATTCTCAAAGTCGATGTTCGCTTATCAGGGATTTGCATTGATGTTGGCATTTTGCATTGCTTTAAATCTCAAAGTTGATCCTCAGCGAAAAATTTATACCGATTTGGTTGGACTTGGATTGGATTAGAGAAAACGGGTTTGTCGACCTTAACTCACCTAGAAAAACATAATTAATTGACTGATTTGATTGACATGCTGTCAGAAATGTGTCTTTTGAAAATACGTTAACACATTTGAATATATATTGTTGTGAGTTGTGACGGTATAGCCACCAAGCCATAGACCGAGGGATTGACAGAGAGACAGAGAGAGAGAGAGAGAGTTAATTTACTTAGTTTGTATGCGTGTGTGTGATCTTTGAGAGGAAATCGAAATATAAATAGGAATGACTCTGGGGGCCAGGGACTGGACTGGAACTACCTTGTTATTTGACAAAATAAGTTGCACACATAGACGGACATTGGTGGTGAATTGTTTTAACTGATTTATTTGTTAGGCGATGCTTATTAACTTTGGTGAATCCCAAACGGCCTACAAACAGTTAAAGGCGGTAGTGACATTGACTGTGTTTTATTTTTTTTTTTCTCAATTTAGAACTGTTTTGCATATTTTATTTTTTTTGCTGTTATTTTATAGGGGAATTGACGTAGCAAGATGTTTTTGTTTTTTTTTGTCGGTTGTTTAAGGTTGTTGCGAAGGGATTAAGAAAATATATAGAGAAGAATGTATGTAGCTAGCTTTGAATATGTTAGTTTTATAAAGTTTTAAACAAGTACCTCATCTATAACTAGTAGCGGAACTCAAAGAAGGTTGTTTCGAACTGGTCTAAGGAGTTTATGTTGGCATCACTTATACAGAGCAGCTGCTGCTAATGTATAACGCTTTCTCGGACAATAATTGACACGTGATAGGTGTGGATATGAATATAGCCAATATGTTATATTGGCTTAGTTCACACCGAAGACTGGCAGTACAACTTTGCTTTGTTCTCTCTAGACTTAAATAAGTTCAATACTGGGCAGAACATGTGAACAATTCATTCAATTCATTCTTAGAAAGTGGGATCGATTGACCTTTCGAGCCACGAATTTCAAAGATCCAATCGATACGGATTAACATAGTTCTACCACCTAATTGGCCTTGTCACTGGCTTCGGTCGTCTCAACGAGTATCTAAAAACGATTAGAGTTAGAAGCTTGGGCCTATGCAAGTGCTGTCTGGAAGATGATGAAACGACGTCGTACTTCATAAGTGACTGTCCCGCTTTTGGCAGAACCAGATTGGCAACTCTAGGCGAACACCTCCTGTACCAAGACGAGATTAAGTACCTCGAATCCCGATGTGTTCTTGTTGTTCTGTTGTCATTTTTGGCAGCCTTGCTGGTGTACAATGGACCATTAGGTCTAGGTTAAAGTGGCAATCGGCGAGGGCGACTCACTTACACCAAAAGAGGTCCGTTGTGATCACCCACCATTAGGTCTAAGTGCTTGTCAACTTTGGATGACCTAGCTATTAACCATTCGAACACTTTAACTTACATGCCATGGTGGCCAATATAATAGAAGCAATTCCTTTTTCAGTACATGAGGTCCCTAAATATAAGACCACTTGTAGGTCAGGGCTTTGCTGTTACTAGAAAATACTAAAGTTGATAAATATTCCTTAAGCTTAGAATAAAACAAAGTGCTACAGTAGGGGAGTGTTCAAGTTTATAAGTTTAAGGCGGTCTTGATAGGAAGGGAAAATAAAAGGGTCGTAACAGAGTAAACCTTGAAAAGCAAATTGAAGAAAACGACGTTGAATGCTTTCGATTCTAGATACATGAACTCGCTGTGAGGGCGGCCACACTTGCCTGGCTTGTTATCGTCAGGGTAGAGGGAGAGGGAGGAATGTTTAATGACCAGCTCAAAATCGTTTATGGTAAGGATAAAAAGAAGCGGACCTAGATGGCTTTGATCTTGAGTTAGGGACGAAAAAAATTATCTTGGTCAACACGACTCCGTTCAAAGGTGTGAGACTCTTTTGGAGTGAACATATTTATCGAAAGCAGCAAGGTCATCCTCCACTTTTTAAGGAGACAAGGTAGGCAAGTACCGGAACCGTCATTGGAGAGTTTGAAAAACTTTCTCACTGGCAGCAAGTATCGCTCTGATATGAAGCAGGAGGAAGGAGCTCACCAAAGCTCCCAGAAGTCAACACGAGTCGAGAATACTAGGAAGGCCGAGCTTAAATGTGTTGTTCGTACTTGATCAAGTTTCAGGTTATCTGGGTTTTCAAGTCATAAAACTATTGATGGCAAATAAAATGCTGAATCTCATATTCTGCGATATGTGTAGGAATTACAGCAAGGTAAGAATAATATCTAAGAGAAAAGATATCGCTATAAAAAACGCCAATTAACGCGGATCACTGGTCTGATCTGCAGAACAAAATTATTTTTATAATAATCGGTCAAGTCCATTTTAGAAACAAATCGATATTTATAGAAATAGACACATGTCCTCTCCCTTCCTTCTTAAATCACGAAGTCAAATTTGACGATTTTGGACTAAAATTATTTAAACTAAACTGAAACCTAAAGTTTAATAAATAATTTCAAATCTCGCAACGCGAAAGCGGTCAGAGTCCGATACTTCAGGGGCATTGACACAGTGATCTCCAACGACAAATAGGTAGGGCTTAACCTCTTCAGACAAAGTGCATGTCAAGTGAAAAACAAACGCCTAATCAGAATGTCTCTGAACGGCAAAACAAAAGTGTCAATTTATGGAAACATTTAATTTGGTGAGAAACAAAATGAGACACTAGGTTAAAATTGATTGATAAAACTCAACTTGAGTATATCCATAAGTACTAGCTTTGCGACAAGTGAGCTCACGAAAATGCTTTTTTATTTTTAAACAAAAGAGTTAAACTGCGAACGCGTTTTTTATGTAAATTTCTGTATTCTTACAGCAGTCCCACTGCCGAAGTTGGCATAGTAAAAGTTTAGGACTATCAGTATAATTTTATTCACTGGTTTCACGATTCCATCGTAATGAATTCTTGTCTCAATGGGTAGATAGGTAGATAGATGCCAAGTCGGGAGAGCCTACATGGGGCTCTGGCACTGCGGTTCATTATAGAGCCTATTGTGCATTCCCTGGAGGGGTCCTAGAGCAAATGTTTAACTCCGGAGGAGGTCAGAAAGACGAGAATCTTAGTTAGTTGGTGATATGATTTCCTCACCAAGGATGTCCATCCTTTGACGAAAGAGAGCCGGGCACTCCATGAGTATGTGAAGAGAGGATTCGTCAATCAATGGATATGTCAATAAGCAAAATGGTCGCAGATAAATCCACATAAGATTATTGAAAAATTCCAGCACATCCCGAAAAAATGTCCAAATTTGGGGTCTGTAGGCTGGTGGAATTATTTTCAAAATTTAGGTTTATCAGCGTGTAACGCTTAAGGCTATTGAACCATGACTGATTACATTTTCGTTCCCAGATTTTAGGTTTCATGTAAAGTCCAATCGCCTAGTGAAAATTCACAATTGGATTAAGGATCCAATCTTCCAACTAACTAAAGAAGATTTGGACGAAAACTAAGGATATTACTGCTCGAGAATGACGCGATGACTGCATTGTGCTAGTGAGTATAACCTTGCTAAGCGAATAATTGTTGCTATCCCAGGATAACAACAACAACGAGTTGGGCACTTTCAAACCTTTAAAAAAAAACCTTTTAAAAGTGCCGAACTCGATACTAAAACCGAAGAACTCAACGGAAAATTATAGAATCAGCGTTGCTTGATGGTTCTAAAGGTGCCCAGAAAAGTGCTCGCATAAAATACTTGCTGCCAAAAGTCCTTGCATGTTGCACGATTGCTGCAAGTGATTTGTTTGGATGCAAACGCTTGCGCCAGAAACATTCGCATTGTGTGACTAGTTCGTGCAAGCATTTGCTTGCTTATGTATCTGCAGGTTTTTAGATTTAGTGAGCAATAGTTATATTGATTCCTTGCGGTATTCCACTACTTCTTAGGTAAACTTGCGTCTGTCTTCAAAGCGGGGATATTAGCAGGTGCGAACAACACATGGCAAGGAAGAAACCTTTGCGTTTCCAGTGATAGCCCAAATTGCTCTTCCTTGAACCGCACTTTGATGCCTCCAATTCTGCAATATTCGTGCTGATATTTCAACAAGAATCAATTGCCTTCAAGTGCTTGCAGCAAGTACTTTCCAAGCATAGTGTGACTGCTCACTGCAAGCACTTGCACAAACATATATAAATATTTAAGTTCTCGGAACGTTTGCTGCAATCACTTTCCTCGCATAGTGTGACAGATTCTGGCGCATCAATCTGTGTATGTAAGGGAATGATTGTCTTACTTTTTTAGACAAGACAATTCCGACACTGCTTCAATAGATATATTTGGACATGAGGTTTTAAAAGTCTGTTAAAAGATAAAGATACCAACGTCTATCCAACTAACAAGAGTAGCTTGACATAGTAATCCAGAATGACTGGATAGAATCGGCTCCCGTTTCCCCGGATCTTGCCGCTCAATTAACAGATTGCCTTCGTAAAACCAAAGAATTTACTATTACAAGGCAACTTGCATTCAAGCGTTGAAAGAAATGTTTTGTCACCGACAAATTCTTCAAGCACGGGAGTTTTTGAAATTCTTTAACAAGTAAATGAAAAGAGGTAGTACAAACATTTTGCATCCGAAGTAGAGTGATTGACAGCGGTTTAAAGTGTAATGAAATTTTCGACCCTACACTATAGGTCTTTCTTTTAAGCTTACGTCTTAAGTCTGAAGTGGTTAATGTCATTAAAAGATCTTAGACCTAAGTAGTAGACTCTTGAGATTGAGTTTGGAACTTTAAGCCTTTGAATTTTATATCGAACACCGAAAAGGGGTTCTTAACGTTGTCCCTAAGAAGGATCTAAAAATGGTTTAAAAATTGCGTATAACTGCAGATGTTGCTGCAAGTTGGTTGCATTATGTACAGAGCTTCACTACTCCGTTACTATACACAACTTCAAAGGCTCATTCAACTTTTCTAATGTCAGATCTAAATCAGTGAAAATGTCGGAGCAATTCCAGATATAATGGTCACATCCAATCCTAAATGACATCAACCTCGCACACACTAACTCTTAAAGGTCGTCAAACCTTGGAGAATTCCCCGCTAGCCCAATCATCCTTAAATGCCACTAAAAATGAAACAAACCAACACAATTTGCATACATTCCCATCTAAAATGCTCCAATTCTATTCCATTGCTAGTTCGATTTAATTAAAAACAAAACACCAGTTCCTCATTTATAAGAAAACATAAAAGAAAATAACAACCAAAGGTGGTGATACCTAATCCCATCTCAATCTCAATCACCACTGATGCCAAAAAGTAAGATGTATCTTCTCTTGTGCACACATGCAGTCAATGGTAATAAAGATACAGAATGCTTTAGACCAACTCACCTTAGATTAACCCCAAGCAAACACTACCAACTGTCCGGCCAGGCCAGGCCAACCCAACCCAACCACCACCGCCACCACGTCGTCGTAAAGATACGACGACAACTTGTTCCCGTAAAATAAGCATAAAAAAAAAAAAAAAAAAAAAAATACTAAACACAAGTTTAGCAACAACCACTCTCTCTCTCTCTTGGCTCATTCTGCACGAAACATGTCGACTTGACGATCAGCGTTCGCAAGGTCGTTAAAGGCCGTCCATCTGTCGTGATGTTTGTAGTATCCGTATCTTGTGGTCAGAGTCAGTAGATAGAAACGTGCTCATGTCGGACAGAACGACAGCAAAAAAAAGAGAAACACCACCACCATCATCATCACCGCTACCGACCGGTACCGGTGAGCATAATCGCTGCGTTGGACGTGGACCTTTTTCTAGCGACTTGACTTTGACGTGTAGGTACTGCTGCTGCTGCTGCTGTTGCTACTTCTTGTTTTTTGCTAGTCATCCTCTCTTCTGTTTTACCTACTACATTATAATGTGGATGTGGTTGTCTTAAGTTAAAAAAAAAAAATAAACGAAATGTGTTTAGTTAGCCATCTCTAATGGCTGACATGGACATGGCTAGAAGAGGAAGAAGACGACGAAGAAGGGACGCAACATACAGACATTCTTTTGGAGGCTAATGATCTCTGTCGCTGCCTTGTAGCATTTTCTGCTTGCAAATCCCTTGATCTGAAGGCCCACCACTCTCCACTACGTCCACTTCAAAGACGCATGAATTATTGACTCCACATTAAATTGTATATGTTTCGAGCCAATATGAATCAACTGCTCTAACTCTTCATAAATAACTCACGTTCTTCCTGTTTACTTATCGCCCGCCAATATTTCTTTGCTGAAAACTCTTTGCCTGCCACTCTACCACCCCCACCAATCCAAAGCAATGAGTTTTCCCTATTCTTTTTCGTTTGTTTCTGTTTGTGGTGCCACAGATACATTCGGGCAGATGTGCAATAAACTTTTATGTTATATCATACACACGACGACTACAACGACGACGAACCATTTAATCGCATTCATATCAATTTAATTAATAAATTACGTCGATTGAAAATTGCTGTCTTTGTGGCAGGCGGGGGCTGCCCCCAATCATTTAAGGCATCCACTGCGAGTGCATCGATTCCAGATGAAGGCATTTTCCGAAGTTCTTCAGTTCTTCAGCACAAACAGGCACAGATGACATGAAGTGCAGTATTCACTTTTAACATTTCTACATGGCGTGGCATGGCATGGGGACGTGCTGCTCGCAACTAAAACAATAAAAACGTTTACGGAATTTGCAACAAAAGAATGCTTGCGAGTCGAGCCGCGTTTAATGTTCGATTGTAAATTGTAGTAAATTACACACACACACATTGCCGTTAGCTTTAATTTAAATCAAGTAAATATAGGACGCAAACGCAAATGGGGGGTAACTCTTGCGTCAGGATTCTGAGATGCTTTCCAAAAAAAGGTGAAAATATCTTTTTGAATTAAAAAAAAAATTGGGATTGGAAATGGAATTTTTTTTAAAAAAAACCTAAGCATCTTTGCTATGCAAAATAGGAGTAGCTGCGATTTTTGTTGAAAGCTAGGGATTTTTGTATATATCTTGGTTGTATGACCTTTGCTCATGTACGACTTAGACACAGTGACAAATCAGGACTAAGCAAAGTTCAGCGATCAGTCTGTCTATTAACTTCGTATGGCAGTACGGTTTTCGCAGCAACAGGTCCACTGGTGATTTGAAGACTTATCTAACTGAAAAGTGGAACCAATCTAATCAGCGTGGTGGTGAAAGTAAGGTCGTTACGCATATTTCAAAGGCATTTGACAGAGTTTGGCATCAAGCTCTCTTGTCGAAAATGCGTGCATTTGGGATCGATGATACCCTTCTTCAATGGATTAGAAATTACCTTTCGGACAGTTCAATTCAAGTTGTTTTGGACGGTTTCAAGTCTGCAACTTACCACATAAATGCTGGTGTTCCCCAAGGCTCCGTTTTGTCTCCTACTCTCTTTCTCATTTTTATAAATTATCTCCTCTCTGTTACTTCTAATCCTATTCATTCCTTCGCCGATGACAGTACCCTCAGCTTTACATACATATTCGCATATTCTTCGGGCGTTGAACTGGAACACGTTGCCGTTCATTAAATTCCGAACCAACAGAATGGAATTTAATGCATACAAACCGCAATGCTGTCTGCTGTCATTGAAGCGAAACCCTAATTCTCTGCCATTACCCATGGATGGCACTTGCATCGCTGAAACCGAACGACTTTCCATTCTCAGTATGTGTGTTAATGACAACCTTTGTTGGAATGACCACATATTCAATGTCGCCAAGAACGCTGCGAAATGTCTAGGCTTCCTTAAGCGATGCAAGAAATATTTCACCCCTTCTGATCTGGCAAAAATTTATAAGGCGTTTATTCGCCCCTAACTTGAGTATAACGCTCATATCTCGTCCGGTGCTCCAATTACATATTTGGAGCTACTTGACAGGATTCAAAAACTTGCGGTAATACTTATTGGCGCTCGAGACATTGCGAAATCACTTGACTCTCTAAGTCATCATCGTAATGTCTCCTGCTTGTCATTGTTTTATCGGTATTTCCACCACAAGTGCTCAAATGAAATTGCCAGTTGCATTCCACCCCTACAGCAATTCAACCGCAATACTCGCCATGCTACGAATGCACATCAGTTTATCCTCAAGCCTGTATTCGGACGTACAGTGAAATACAAGGATTCGTTTCTTAACCGTACAACGCGAACGTGGAATGCTCTACCACGCTCTGTTTTTCCCTCACATTACAGTTTACAGACATTTGAAACCAACGTGCATCGGTATCTCCCTTTTCCAAATCCTTCACTTTCCTAATGCCCGCCCTGTGTTACTTCATTATAAGGGTATCCAAAATCGCTTTAGTGCGCGTATATTATAATAACGAAAAAAAAAACAACTCCCTGGGCAACACGGAGATCCTCAGCAGACAATTTCTTGCTAACTCAGCAACATCCCAGTGGACCGTGAAAGAATTTTGACACTCTTTCTTATTCTAAATTTATTTAGGCTCTTCTTAGACTACACGATAACGTGGCTAAAGTTTGACAAGACTATTGCATCCAAAATAGTTTTTTTTAGAAAAGTGATCTCGATGGATCAACGATTGTTGATGGAGTTGGTGGAGGAATTTGCTTCGATAGACTAAATTTCAGTCCCTCATTCCGTCTACCCAATCAGTTTTGTGTGTTTTAGGCAGAAGTAATGGCGATTAAATAAACTTAACCTAGGCTAAAGAGAAACGTAATATCTGCTGGAGATATCCGTTTCTCCTCGGACATCCAAAATCACTAGACTAGGTTTCTTTAAACTAGACTGCCGACCCTCTCTTAGATATTGCAAGGAAGTGTATTGCCGACAAACTCAAAAAATATTGGGAACCCCTAGGGATTCCTTAGGCATTCCAATCGCTACGTGCGAACTAATGCTCAATTGGAAGCTATTGAGAAACCCAACCTTACAAGTGGAACAAGTGGAATTTGGCTTTAGCTGGATCTGAAACGCTCGAAGTATTTGATCTCTCCTCTAAAAACACTTCACGTCGGTTCTACTGGACACTATCTCATAGGCAAGCATAAAACAAGACTAAATGGACGACGAATAGGACAAAAAGACCATTCTGCTTTTTTTTTGCACATGTCCCGCCATTTCCCAAAAATGGAAGGCTCAGCTAGGAGCCTTTTCCCATGTCAATCCTAAAGATCTATCAACTGTTTAAAGTCTCTTTTAATATACTAAAAAGCTCTAAGTGGTAACTTACTCAGTTGGTATTGTCACGTTCAAAGAAGGGATCCTACGAACCCCGTCAAAAAGGCAATGGCAATCAACGTTCCATAACAATCGCGTTAGAGAGGCAGGCCTAAAAACTCCTGGATCACACAAATGCAGAAACACCAGCATTTGATTGGCCTCAATGATGAAGTGGATGCCTGCAGATATCTTTTGAGGGCGAACCGGCGCACCCCACAGGCGGACCAGGATAGGAATGCAGTGAAGTAGGAGGGTTATGATCCCTGTAATCCTGATCATAATCTCGTCGTTAAATGGAGAGAAGAAGAAAAAGCTCTAAGTGATGGAGGAGGAAAGTGTAGACCCACGTGGCATCCAAATGGCACTTCAACATAGCCTAGAGTTCATCTATCGGACGTTTAGTGACAACGGACGCAGTTGGAAATAAAACTGCTCCAAGCGGAGATTCAAAGAAATACCTTTAGCAATGTCTCTTTCGCTGCAGGAAAACTTTTTAAGGAAGTCTTTGTTCAAACCATGAACAGGAACTCAACGAAAAGATGCTCAATTTATGATAGGTTAGGGTAGGTGATGTCTGAATGCGTATAAGGTAAGTAGATCCTCGAGACTCCTGAAAAACCATCTAAACTTAAAAAACACAAAAATTAAACCCTAGCTTTTGGCTCCGATAACTCCCAATCTTCATAAGAACACGAAGCAGCCATCTACTAGTTCAGAGAAGAACATACTTTATTAAGAATTTCACACTCTTTCTCTCTACTTACTGGCTAAGTACGGCCTAGAAATTTCAATCGCTCCCTGTCCAATTAATGGATAGACTTAAAATTGGTAGTTTGTGCCACTTTCTAACGTTGGTCGTATGAGGAGTTCCACAAAAGTGTATTTTTTTGGTTAGCATGAAAATTGTAGGGATCTTAAATTAAGCTGAAGTTGGGAACAGTCCCAAAAAAAAAACTCACGCTCACAATTTAGTAACATCGCTTAAGTTGATTGAATTGAATACTGTCCTCCATCATAAGTTCTTTCTGCTTGTGTGTCACGCCCACTTCTTGGAGACGCATATGACAAAGATATGAAAGGGTTTTGCCTGTGGAACCCCTTGTCGGATCAGCCGCGTTTGGGATTTGCTTGAATAGTGACCCTGACTACTTTCTAGCTCAGGTTCCCTTCTTCAGGGGAGTGTTTGTGTTTCCAGCGCTACGTTGGATAAAACTTGCTTGAAACTTAATTCCATTTATTAAATATAATATTTAACTCATTACAATTAATAAGACACTAAATAATTGGTCTTGACGACGAACACATTGCAACGAGTTGTAAAATGGTAGATGACAGCTGGTAGTTGGTTAATGGCCATAATGGATAGGAGGCTTCACTGATAATAGTAATTTTGTAATTATTTGTTTATTTATCGCTTAATTTGACAAAATTGGTCGTATCTTATGATAAATTTGAAGCAACTAGTAATTGAGAATGGATACGTCCAGAAGTGTCTCAGAACAAGATTTAATGATCTTCTCGAATTTATAAAATTTCTGAAGTTGGTAAATTTTTTTATTGGTCATCCAAGTTCGATTTAAAACACGACTTCAAGGCGCAATCAGTTTTGAATTTGTCAAGCTTAAAGCGAGCTGTCACAGGTACATTTGCGAGTTAAGGAACAGAAGCGGTTTAGCGGGCAAAACATAATACATTCTACCAATAAGAAAGGACCCCCAACATCGACGAAACGTCCATAATGTAACAATCGACAGCTATAACTTTGAAGGTAACGCTTGCCAATCGCTGTTTCTTTGGGCTGAGAAGGAAACTATGCAGTACAGCTGAACAACTAAGGAAACTCTATATAGGATAAGTGGGTCCCAGTTTTGCTCAATGGTTCCGAAGCATGGACTCTTTCGAAAGCCGATAAAGATATCCTTGGTTGTTTTGATACAGACAAATTCTTCGTAAGATATTTGGTCCCGTGTTAACGGGTTATGAAGGAGACGATTCAACGATGAACTCTACGACATCGACCAGTTCAAGGTAAAAAAAACTGTGCATTGGACGTTTGAGATGGCTGGGACATGTAGAGCAAATGAAAAGCAAAGTTCCAGTTTTCGACTCCAATTCGTAAGGAAAACGGAGTAGAGAAAGGCCTAGCGTTAGGTGGTGGCCACAAGTGTAAGGGGACTTCAAACAACTTGGAATGCGCTAGCACTGAAGGGAGTTAGCAAAAGCTTATAGGTATATTGCGGCTCATAGAAACGGGAAAACCGGCTAAACTAAATATTTTCGATGGCGAAGTGCTGTCACTCAAGATATCCCTATAATCGTTTTATGGTTTCGCCTTGACGATTAAAATTTCGGTACCAACTTTCCTCCTTTTTGTCAACCGCTTCACGCCTCAGTATGCGAGCTGTCATAACAAAGCCTTTGCTTGTTTTCGCCGCTCACTTCGACTCTAGCCTCTTCGCTATCCTCGCAGCTACTATATGTTTTTAGCTTTAGTCTTTTGGTGAAAGGAGTTTGGGAGAAGTGGCAAATATATAATTCTCAATGCTAACACCTCAAACCCTGTGACTGTGCCATAGATTTCAAGGTATTGCGGTGAGTTTACATGTCCTATCAGTAAGTCGCAGTTTAAACGATGTTAGAGGCATGAAAATGGTTTGCGATGGTTGATTTCGGTATACAAGGGTATATGGTCAATGTTGCTTCGTTTGCAATTTCAAGCACTTAAGCTATCTTTCGTTATGTTTTATACTTTTAGTAATCTTTCTTAGCATTATAAATTTCTATTCTAAGAGTGAAGGATCTACCCTACTCTACCTCTACCTAAAATAAACAAGCACAGTTCATATAAATCATTAAACTTAAGGTTCTCCAACTATTTCAAGGTCTAAGGTCTACCTACTCCTGAATTTTGGCACAAATTTCACGAATCTTCTATGAAAGTCTTAAACTGTTGCTGACGTCTGTCAGACTTACGTAGAGACAAAAAAGGTGAAGATGGACTAGATAATCCTCTCTCTCTCCTCCCCCATTGTATGGCAATAGAAACAAAAACATTTCATACAGACAATGTGTTAAAATGGCCCTTCAAAAGCTATAGCCGATTCTATATTCTTTATCTATTCATCCTTCCTTTTCACAATTGGCAGCTTACCGAACTGATAGATTAACCAATGATAGAGAACAGCTTTTCATAATTACTCTCGACTAATACAAGCTGTTTCCACTGTCCAATTACAAAATCTTTAAACACTTCAAAATGTGAAATGAAAAAACGAGTTTCCTTGCGCGACACAAGAACTGCAATTCTGCATAGTTTCGTCGAAATGTTACAACTATTCAAATTTCTCACCTTTAGCTGGGGTCGACAAGTAGTTGACTTGAACCATTCATCAAGTCAACTGTTATGTAGCACTTTTAATCTAGTAGTTGCCCAGCCCAGGTGAAGAAGATTACACCTACAGTGACACCTCTAACTATCAATTTATTCACATCTGTCATAATATTATAATCCCCGATGACTTATGAGAAAAATTTTGCAATTGTTTCCACTCGATGTTTGTTTTTTAACACGACAGTTGAAGGTAACCGTGTTTAGTTTCTCTTTTAGTTTGACACATTTGGATCAGTTTATTAGAAAGTTAGATGAGCTTATCTGTCAAATAGTTTCACTGTCATATTTGACAGGTAAAATCTTTTGGGATTACGCAAAATACCTTAACTGTCAAAAAATCAAAATAATTTATCGACTGGAAAAAGAAAGTGTGTGTGTTCACTAAAAATGTAGTCCAAAAGTGTGTAGATAGAATAGATCGAAATAATTTTGCCCTGCTAAATGCCACGGAATAAAGCTCAAATCATTCCATCTACCACTGCAATTCAAGGACTCTCAAGCTTTTGTATATAAATAGTTCAAGGATTTACTGTTGTTTTTTTCTTCCTTGGATTCACAAAAGACATTTCGTGTGGAGCCAAACAGACGCCGCTTTGCGTTGCCTGCAGCCTCGAAACTTATTGGGATAATTGTAAAATAAATCCTCATTCCAAAGCGAACAACTCTTTCGGTAGTGACTAGTTAATATATTTGTTTGACAGAATACCACTTCAGGGTCAATGTAGAACTGCCATGGTTTTTCTACTCAGCCTCCATATAACCTCCATACAGCTTCCCTGCATCTAGCTATAAATATTTATATCCTTCTTCCTTTAGACCCAAAAACAAAAATAGAATACCAACCTCTACCCAATAACTTCATAAAATTTATGATTTCAAAAAAATAAAAAGAAGCAACCATTAGATACTTTTGCCTTCTCGGCTTTCATTCAAGAGAGAGAGAGAGAGCTACTCGTACTGTTTTGATTTGATTTCATATTATGTTATGTCTTGTACGCGCGCGAAACGAAATCACTGGGAGTCAATTGCAGTGCAATCATTAAAAATAATTACTGCCTTTGGAGTTATAAATGTTTTTACGATACTCGTATGCCATTCGGTATTATTTTTACTTCTTATTATTTTATTATTTGTGTTTCGCAATAAATATCTCAATTGGAATGAAGTTCCAAGTGGGTGGATGTGGAATGCGGTGCAGCGGCATCGGCATTGGCATCGACATCGGCTTCGACATCGCCACCGTGAACCGTCACCGTCACCGGCGCAATGCCAATCGATTTCTTTTCTTATTTTCATGTTTTATTATTTATATCTGATTTTTATCGATACTCAGCTAAGCAACATGTATACATGTGTGTGATTGAGTTTAATTGCACTACCCAGCAGCAGCCAGCAGCAACCAGCAGCAAGTGGCTATGGATTTATATATAATAAAAAAACAAAACAAAAAAAAAAACATTATCTTAATCCTATTTGGAGGAGGAAGGAATACGATTAAGGAAATCGTAATAAAACCGCGTGTGGATTATGTGCAGAATGGAGAATGTGTAATTTGAGAGATTTTATGACAAAGATAACTGCCACTAAAAGTCTTGCAAATTGTGCGGCTTGTAAACGGTTTGAATGGTAGAAAACGATTTTATGGCAAAATTATCGTATTTTGGCAGGATCTGATAGTGTGGTGAGCCTTTGATCGCGGAGCTATAGGAAAACTTAAATCTCAGAGGTGTTATATGTTTCGTGAATACTTTCTCATGGTTTCATGGGTAATGATCATATTTTTTTTTGATGATTAGATAAGGTTAGTAGGATGGCGATCTTAGGATAGGTCTTAACAGTTTACTACCGCCTCTAGCTGCTTAATCTTCTAGATTGCTAAATTTTTTGTGGTGTTTTTTTTGTGGTTCCGCTCTTTTTTATGGTCTCTGGAAGGTTCAAAGTTTAGTTTGGGTTCATTGACGGTAGGTGGCGCTGGTCGAAATTTACGAAATGTCTAGTTCATTTTTGGAAAATTCTTAATTCAACACCTCTGAACCTCTACATGGAGGAACCTGCAACTAAAAGTGATTTAAGGATTAGTCAAACTAACACTTGGAACCCTGGTAATTTTGGTCATGCACAGATTTTAGGCTAATACGCCGAAAAGTGATTATATGTCTCCTCAACTGGACTTTAACAGATCATTCACCTGCTCCTTCCCGAGCAGAGATAAATGGGAAAACAATGAACCCACGAAAAGTAAATCGTTCTCCATCTACACAGATGGATCTAAGATGGCCTGAGGAACCGGCGCCGGAATATTCTCGAAAGAACTAAAGCTACAAGCTTCGTGATAACAGCAGTGTCTTCCAAGATGAAGTTCTGGCGATCGCGGAAACAGCCCAGAAGGTGTCATTGTTGGAGGTATCACGAAATTATACTACCATTTTCATTGACATTCAGACATAATGAATAAAATCCAAGCTAGTTCACCACTACCTAGCTTAAGGCTCTCTGCTCGCAGCACGCCATAAATCTCTATTGGGTCCTGGACATAGTGACAGAGGGCTGATGAATTAGCGAGATATGAGTATGTAATGTACCATGATCGAACACTTCAGTCGATCAAGCTTTCAATCTGCGAACTTAGGAAACGAGTGGAGAACAAGATTCGGATGAAATCTATGAAAAGGTGCAAAGAATTAACTACCTGTGAAGTATCAAGGAAGTTAAAAAGTGGCCAACCCATCAAACTTCTACAGTTTGACAGGTCATAACTGCTTTAACTGGTAGAGGCCCTAACGGGATATGATGAATGATGAATGATGACGATATATGTCGAGGATGTGGTGATGAAGAGTTCTATGAGGACACACCTCATTTCCTCTGTCACTGCCTGAGTTTGGGTCACTTGAGGAACAGAACACTTGGGATTTACTACTTCCATGACCTACATTAACTCTCTGAAGTGTCACTTTTTGATCTTAATAGGTTTCTAAGGATATCAGGATGGCGACAGGACACGAAGCCTTACCATCTCAAACACCATAACCCCCCACAAAAGGGCATCACAATGGGTCCACGAGGACCTATGTAAGTGTGACAAAGTTGGACAGACCTGCTCTGCCGACCCTTAAACCTTACCTAACTTCCAGCACCCAAAGTCTTATTCGATCCAAGATATAATCGTCGCTGGGAAAATGCCACCCGGGTTGTCTTCGCTCTATAAAAGAGCATTGCAAATAGTAGAACATGGTAGGTGCCTGCAGTCAGAATAACGTTCAGGTTAATGAGTTGTACACTCGTAGCACATGGATTAATGTACATCCTTTGTGGGGCGCCTATCTTTACATATCAGGGTCAGATTTTTACTGTGTTATCTACTTGGTTTAAAGGCACGACCTCAAGACAGCTTATTATTTACTTCCTGCCTGGGCAGCCAGCAGAGCTTAAAGCTGTGTTACGCTCTAGGGAACAATCTTTGTGACATTTTATTGGTGTTTGGCAGATATGACTGAAAAAGCTGAAATCAAATATCATCTCGTGTTATAGCAGACATTGAACCATGCTTAGAAGTTTCTGTCACTGTATCTGACACTGGAAGTCTGATTGAACTAGACTGTCCGAGGATTTCAAAATCAAGTCCGAGTGCTAAAGAACGCGCGGTGCAATATGCAGTCCTCCCAACATGCACCGAACTTCGACGAAGTGAGTTCCTATCATGTAACTTCTTCAACCTTGTTCTGGAGCAGATAGTGCGCAGGGCAGGTGTCAACATGGAAGGTACTAGCTTTAACAGAAGTTTGTTGCAATCAAAAAACAAATGAGCATCTGTCCAGCGACTATGACAAAATGGGGCAATTGATAGCAGCAACTTCGAGGTAGTTGGGGAGCTCATCCACAAAACATCAACTTGACAACTTAGGTAAGATCCGACGAAGAATTACATTAGGAAACCGCTGCTACTTCGGTTGGCGAGGCAAATGGGTTCAAAACTCTTAACGCAAAGGACAAAGTGTATGCTCTACAAAGCGCCCTTACCCGCAATACGGCGCCGCGTGCTGGACGAGAGACAGGCAAGTAGAGTCAATACTGGGCTCCTTTGGAAGAAAAATTATTTGTCATGTGATGGCAAATGGAGGACTGACACTATGAGTCCTAAGTATTCCAAAAATCCAAAACTTATCGACTTCGTTGGCTTAGCCTCTATTGAAACAATCGGGATTCCAGAGACGTTGGTCTGGATAACTAGAAGCAGCGTGTCAGGGATCGCAGAGGATGAAAGACTGCCTTGTTCTGGGTAGAGACTCTTTTCAGTTCGGGAGCCTATTAAGTAGGTAAAATAGTACTAATTTGGTGTTCAGAGGACCAGACCAGTTTTTTTTACTGTTGACTGAACAAGGGCATATCTAGTATTAGGTTCGTTTGTGGGTTAATAATATCATCTCAAAGAGCTTGTCCAGCTTCTAGCTATGTTTGACTTTATTATTTCCTCAATTCATACAGTAAAGTGTGTCCGTCTATCCCTGGTTTAGCGTCTCTAAAGTCTAACGTTGCCTTTTATTTTTCTAAAGAATTCAATGACTCGATTCCCACTATGGCTACATTTTACAGTTTATTTCCTAATTTGAAACCTTCGCCGTAGTTATAGAATCCCCCCCACCGAGGTGCAAAAGGGGCTTGAACCTGATCTCCATTCATCCTTCTATTTATTGACTGTGAATATGATTTTATGTCAGTTGTGACTTTATTTACTAACAAATAGACAGGAATATTTATAGACATCCATCAGACATTTCCAAGACGATTGATGCCTTCAAAATATGGTCTTAATGTCTATATGTCTGCCGAACTTGCCAGGGTCCCCTTGTCTCCTATCCTACCGCCGCAGCACCGTTGAAAGCTTAATCTTCTCATCGCTGTTTGTTTATTATTTCAATAATTTATTTAGCGAGTTCGTCGACTTTCGTATGAGCCATAGGTGGGTACGCGAAGAAAAGCTAAGTAATTCAATACGACACACAGTTGTACGTAAGCAGGTTCCCTTTGAATTTTCTGCTTCCTGCAAAGTAAACCGAAAACACATTTAACACACATAATTTACCAGATTGAACTGCCAAAACAAACAAACAAGCAAACAACAATTTAAATACACCATGGGAGGGAGCTCGAGATGTACGTAATCCGCGCGCAGATATATGAGTGTGTGCTGTGTCGTCGCTACACTATCACTTCAATGTATCTCCGCTGGAGCATACTTCCTGCTGAATATATAATAAGAAATAAATTAAAATTCCTTACAAGGACGACCACTGCATGGAAAGCTTAATAAATTCATCTTGTTGTAGTTCTTTTCGCCCCATAACGTGGTCAATAACTTTATGCGCATCGTCGTTGGACCATTTGCCCACTCGGAGGACAACCGATGAAGGATATCTTGTTCACTATCATAGCAATAAAAAAAAATACAACGAATCTAACACTTGCACACATAGATAGATAGCTCGATAGACGGATACAGAGAGTTCGAAATCACAGGAAACTAGGTTGCACTTCGCAACTGCTGCATTTGGGAAACCCGAAACGCCAGTTCCGTTGCCGCTGTTTTACTGCAGCTGGTGTGTCCCAGTGTGGAAGAAAACTTTCCATTTGAATGGATTTCGAATAAGGAAGAACAAAAAAAAAAAGAAAGCACAATACTAAAATAATACACGAAACAGGATAAAAGAGAGAGAGAGAGAGAGAGAAGATTTACGACTGCAGGATACTGTTTAGTTCTTTGTATTGATATCCACTGGGCCATGTCCCTCCTAGCGGTAGCCAAACCCTCCTTATCATCTTTATCCTCTTTCTTAAAGGAGAACACATTTTAGTTTTCAGGAGTTCCTTAACCCGGCCTCCCTTTTGGCCCCTGAACAAACCAACAGAGAACCATTAAAAATTCTCATTTTGAGGTTAAGTGCTATTGTATGTAGTTCACAAGCAATAAAAAAACAGTTAGATCCTAACACTTGAAAGGATATACTCTTTATACCCCTCTTCAAGGCCTTCACTCTGTTAGGACGACTCCTGCTGCCTGCCAATGATGTTAGCACATAACCAGAACAGGAATTTTTTTTTTGGATACTACTACTGTCTTGTCTTTGACCTGGCTCAATGCCAATGAGTTGATTTTTCAATTCGATTCGTCCCTCTGGCTGAGCATTCGTATTCTACTCCCATACACTCATGTAAGAGAGTATCTAATGCATCAAAGGATGCGACGGTAGAACTTTGATTTTTTGATTTTTTTTTTGTTGGCAAATGCTTGAACAACTGTTAAAGGATGTGTACTGCCTGCAAATGGGAGAAATCCTTAGATTTCGATTTGGTCTACCATCTGACCCTGTAAAATTAAAGTAAACATCGCGCAGTTGATGGCAGAGTGACTTACTGGAAAAAGTTTTGCTTAGTTACTTGATTTGGAATTTGCATAAATATGATATTGATTTTTTTTTTGGAAATTGGAATCCCACTATTCATTGTTCTAATTAAAGTTGCCAAGTTTAATTCGGATAGTTGAAGGTTGGGAGGGAGCCCACGAAAATATCCATAATCCTCGGCTGTCTTATCTTCCAACGTTCAATGGAAAGGTGTTCATTTCTTTCTGAAGTCCTGTGTCCCGTTTTCTATAGCGGACTGCCCATGAAAGACCGACTAGTCTTTGCATTCAATAGCGTCCCCCAGAAACTTGTATGAAATATTTTTAAATAGTCCCAAAACCAGTCATTACGGTAGATCAATTTATAACAACTTCATAGGTCAAGCTCGAACCACTAGCGAGAGTTCTTCAAATCCCGATCTGTACCCACGGTTTGCACTCGTGAAAAAAACCTCCCGAACATCCCAATAAAAAATACCAAACCAAAAAAAAACCTACCATCCTATGAAGTGGCTGAAGAGTAAGAGAACATTTTTGACGTCAAGTGCAATTGTTTCAAATAATATTTCCGACAGACCATCCACGTCGCTTGAAATACGGTCAGTCGCTCGAATGGTTGACACTGAGCCTTATTTTTGGAAGCAAATTTTGATGAACGACGGGGCATTTTTCACGCTCTCACGCGCCGTTTACAAGAAATTTTTGCCCGCATTTGGGTAACGGATAATCCACCAAAAAGTGACTGTTTGCGCCGGACCATCATTTTGCCATTTCCATTCAGAGAAGGCGATACCGATAGGACGTGGATGTGGATTTCCGTAAGATTCAAAAAAATGCTGACATTAACAGGCCAGCCAGATCTTCAAATTGGACCCCTCCGGACTACTTTTTGGGAGGTTATTTGAAAAGCATTGATGAGCTCAAGGCAAGCATTATGCCCAAATCATCGCTATACCGACTGAGATGATCGTTTGGAGTCAGCAAATAATATATCTTCGCACCCACAATGGTTGGAGGAGCTAGGCTAAGGCTAGGCTAAGTATGGACCGTTCCCGACTAATATTATTTATTTATTTTTTAAATCAATTGAGGCAACTCTCAGAGACTGCGAAAATATTAAATAATTGATATCTGATTACTTAGCGGAACTCTTTGTCTTAGTTGACTTTGCAGATTGCTGTTTGTTACAAATAGTCAGCTGCAACTGCCTAGAAGGATAATCGTGTGCATCTAAAACTAGCAACTTAGTAATAATATTTGCAGTTGGCAGCTAATTGCTTACAAGAAATTTGGGCCCGCATTTGGGGAACGGATAATCCACACGAGATTCATGAAGAACCAAAAAGTGACTGTTTGGTTCGAAGAGTTCGATCTTTGGACCGATAACAAAAGCATAATCTGTTCGTGTTTTCCACAATTATGACTCTTCCAAGAAAACAAATTTTTGATTTCAAATGAGTTTTAATTGCAACTAACAACCAACTAAAGATTATATGTTCATAATTTTAGTCTTAATTTCTGAACTCTGAGGCTGAGCGATAATTACAAGCAGTAAATTTTTACGGCTCTAGACCGCACAGTTGTTCGTCCACGGACAGGCAATTGACTGAACTGAGATGGTCACACTTCTCAAGACACCAGGGGATGGGATTAGTAGGAAAATAGTCTAAGTTTATGATCGCTAAAATCGTAATTATATCCTCTTCGAAGAGTGCCTTTTCGACTATACAAAACTGAGCCCACGCAATCAACAAAAAATATTGCCATGGACTAGGCCACATCAGGTTCAAGACGACTAGGAAGACCGAACCTCGTTTCAAAGATCAAGCCATCACGGATGCCAGTCTGGAAAATTGGAGGCAGCGTTTCTGGGATCGCAGATGATGGAAGGCTGCCTTGTGTCAGGCAGAGACTCTTCATTGTTCGGGTTTCCGTAACTAAGCAAGTATGTATTGCAAATTGTTTCATCCGTAGCTGAAGACGGATTTTTTTGCACGTGTTGAATAATTTGCAAAATAGGCAGTTTGCATATTAAAATTTACTGCAACTCTTAATTGAAGGGTCTCGGCTTGTATTAGATGGCTTCACATTGGAGCTATCATGAGTAGTAAAATATATTTGAGTGAGTACAGTAAACTTCTTTGGACCAACCAAATATATCGAGACGAAGGTATCTAAGACATGCTGGGCTTTCTGACAAAGAGTTTAAATAACCATAAGGTTTGTAGACCAATAGAATCGTTATGGCGCTGTTCTAGATGCTCCGATGAACCTTTTGAACCTTGATATTTACATCATAAGAGCAACCCCAAGTGTTATTTATCGTCGAAAGAGACGTGGTTTTTGGTATAACTCGCACTGTATCTAATGCAAAAATACCGGAACTTCAGCTGCAACTAAAAATCAGAGTGGACTTTCCCAAGTACAAGAAGAATAGTTTCGGTTAAAATCTGAGCCAAGTTAACGATGTGATTGCATTTTCACCGATTGTGTTTAAAACCGTATCTACAGGCCCCTAGGTATGAAAAAATATTTTTGTGTCTTCGCTGTCGCTTTGAAACTGATCGAACTTCAGATATTAAGTTTCTGATGCCTTGTGCATTCGATGAATTTATCTCGAACTCGTTGCTAGTGGTGCAAGTAATGAGTTCCCCAGGCAATTAGAGTGCTTCATCAAAAAGAAGGTCACCGGGTGAAACTCCAATGTCGTCGATAATAGTTGCTCTAATTCCTAGTAGAATCCCAGGTAAGTTGTGAAACCAAGCAATTTGTTTTGTCCTCATGGCTATGGCAACACCAAAGCGTTCGACTTGGGGTGATATGTTTTTGTACGAATTCTGTTTGTGACCCATGAATGTTTCCAGCCTGCTTAAATAGAGATGATTGAAATTGTGAACCCTGATTCGTAGTGAAACCCAATTATCAATAAACGTCGAAATTATCGTTAAGGTTTCAATATATCTTAATGGGTAAGCTTCGCGGCCTGTCCCTTATTGTAAACCAAATCCATGTGAATGCATCTTTCGGTACCGAAAGTATGCCATGTTTGGCTCTAGTATGCCTTGCGACTTAACATTTTTGACCAGTGCGCAATGTCAGTGTACATCTTTGGCCAAAAATATTAAGAAGAAATTATTTTTCTTGCTGCTCTTACACTTGGATGGTTGGAGGTTGTGAAGGTTATTAAATACGGTTCTTCGCAAAACATTAGGAATACATCGATCTTACAAGTCGAAATCGATGTTGCCCAATGGCTAAGCTGTATCTTTTGAAGAACTTCTAGTAAAAGTGCTTCAACTGAAGAAAAGTTTGAACTTAACCGGAAGACAGACTGAACATCCTGAGTATTGTTCGGTCAACAGTAGAGACTTACTAGAAGAGGTTTCCATTGATAACTGGGTCCCCTTAAAACATCATATTCTATAACATGATTCCTTGGAACTTGCATCGTTGAAACCGAAAAACTTTTCATCCTAGGTATGTGTGTTAATGACAAACTTCGTTGGAATGACGCACATATTCGACGTCGCCAAGAACGCTGCGAAATGTCTCGGCTTCCTCAAGAAGCTGATTTGCCCAAGCCGGTGGTACAACGTTCATATCTAGTTTGGTGCACCAATTACATATTTGGAGCGGTGACGTGAAATAACGCCAAACGAAATAAAGCCAAATTCAAAAAATTTGGCATTATTTCCATTACAAAATTGAAATAAGACCAAATTCCTTTTTAATTGTTTCGTTTTTAAAAATCAAATTCTTAATGATTTCGAGATGGTTATAAAATATGGGGGTGCATGCTGGCCCCTGCTTGGTTCCACTGTTCGATTTTGGCTATATGCAAACTTCTTTTAAGCCCAATAAATCTTGGCATATACCCAACTTCGCACATACTCCAAATCTAACAGTGAAACCTATCAGGGGGTCGCAGGGGGCAGCATGGAGCCCCATAATGCATTCGATTTTTTTGGCTTTATTTCCATTAATTTTTTGACAGTATTTCGTTTTGAATAGTGAAATAAAGCCAAATTGGTCTTATTTCGGTTACCCTAGAGCCCGTATTGGAAAATACTGGGAATTGCAACGATTCCTTCGTGGAATGCTCTACCTCACTCTGTTTTTCCTGACCACTTCAACTTGCAAACATTTAAAAATAATGTGCATCGGTTTCTCATCCTTTCGTCTTATTCCTTACTTTCTTAATGCTCGTGCTGTTTTCCTATTAACAAAAAAACCCATATTTGCCAGGTTTGACCATGTAAGGTAAGCCACCTGCAGGATTTTTCCTTTATTACTTCGGGTGGTTTGGTATTCCAACGATTCCTAATCCTCCACAACTCGCAATCTTGTCAGTTCGCTATTTTCGAAGGTTAATACCTATCGAAAAGGCTAAACCGCTGTTTTTTTTCTAAAAAATATTCTATCGGCATATCTTGAGGAACTTCAAGATAATATCGTTCTTCTACTTTTTAGGAAAACACATATCGACCTATGTCATAGAACGGCGCATAATGCACGTATGGCGCCAACTTCTTCACTATGTTGATCACTGGAAACCTATTTTCCATACTCGGACATGGATAACTTGGGGGCACATTATCTATAGACATACCTAGGTGCACACTTTCACCTTCATCCCACTCTAACTGATTTTCCATTGTTGTGTTGACGCAAGAAAAACCCTACACGAGCTGAATTTAATTAGCAATTATTTCATTAGAATCTGAGATCGATTAACTTCGAATATGTATAACCGCAATATGAATTTCTGATTTAACTTGATGAAAAAAAAAAACCTCCATTAACTAGTCCCCAGACAGTCCCACCACCAGAACTAACCCTATCCGTCTGTCTCATACCACTATCGCCCGATATCAGCTAACCATGTTTGTACGCACTCCAAGCACTGACAAACATACATAAATGTATCTCCCTTAATCATTGCATGACATTGCAAATTAAAATAAAAACAAAATATTATAGAAAAAAAAAAAATAATAATAATAATTTAAGAAAAATCTAATCATTTGCAGCTCAAGCAAGCGATAGATACTTAGAACATAGAACTTGGCGCCAATCTATACAAACCCTGGCGCCACTTGCCGCGCTCCATACATATACCTATATTCGACCGCAGCAGCAGCAGCACCAGTACTGCCTCTGATTCTCTCTAATTCAATGCAACCGATCGCATTAACCGCATATCACTTGCCATCAATAGAATAGACCGAGACCAAGACCGAGACCGAGACCTAGACCGAGTCTGAGACTCTCTCTCTCACTACTCAAAGTGGCCAGCTCCTTGGAAAAATTTACATCGTTTCGCTGCTCATTCTAGGGAATTATGAAATTAAACTGACCTTTTGCGCTTGGGAAATCAGCAGCAGTAGCAGCGTTGTGCTTTGTTTCCTGCAGCTTCTGTTGTAGATAGAAAAATAAAATAGTATCTAACTAGCAAATATACGTGCTAAAGGGACAGACAATGCCATTTGGATTGACTGACAATCGAGGGAGAAGGTGTCGTCGTCAGTTGCTTACTGTTGCTTTAGATAGAGTGCCAACTTTTACATTTTCATCTTCCCGCACACTGCCATGTGGAGCGATACTCAACTCGATTCATATCAGATTTGATTGGAACTGCTTTTGGCGGAGGGACGGGTGGGATGGTGCTATGTGCTTTGGCAATCAATTCCGCACTTGAAATTTGATTCTATAGTTCTATTGTGTACAGTAGCAGTAGCACTATATAAGATTCAACTGCGGCAGAGCGAATGGCGACGACGACGACGACGACGACTAGCTATATGCATAAATATGTATGAAGTCGAAACGTATAGAAATCGAACAAATTGCGCAAATTATATTTAATTATTTAATTTATTATTGAAAATGCTAATTGACGATTAAATGGTGACGTTCTCTTTGTAATAAAAGAATTTTGAATTTAACAGCAGCACAGCGCGATGGCAATTAAATTCAACACAATTTTTGCATCATTTCAGTTATTTACAAGCGAAATAACGTTTACGCGATTTTTACGACGACACTGTCTGTAGGTATGCGTGTAGTATGTGGTGAAAGGGCATTTTTTTATTTTCTTGTTCGTATGTATGAACGTGAAGTGGGATATGAATGAAACGTCGCCGTCGCGTATATGAACGTCAATTTGGGGTCGTATACGTAAATTGCAAATGGCTGCAGGGTCAGGTTTTGAAAAGGTGTCAGAAAGTTGTAAATTTGAATGACGAAGAATGCGCGACGATGACGACGATGGGAACCTTTCACTATTTGAGAAGATGCAAAAAACTTTACTTCGAAATTGTACGAACGAATCAGGCGCAAGACTGTAATTTTTCAATTTCAAAAAGGAGCCCATTTGAAGATTTTGGGGAGCCATTTTGGTCAAAGACGAGCCACCGAAAAGGCATCAAATATTTGGTGTATGGATTAACCCATGAAGATGTTGGTTTCGGATCTTCTTTGGTCGTTTTGTTGATTTTTTCATACCCTATCCTAAGGGTATATTAATTTTGACACATAGTTTGTAACATCCCTTAATATTCGTCAGGATCAAATTCTAAGACTATGTAGCAATGTCCGTCCGTCCGTACGTAATTTTAAGGCCTTTAAAATTAAGCTAGGAAGCTGAAATTTGAACCACGTATTCCATAGGGCTCCGAAATGGTAAAGTGTAAAATGTTTTTGAATACGCCGACTGCCACGCCCACAATTTAGAAAAAAACCGTTTTAAAGCTAAAGTTAGAGAGATAGAGTGTTACATCCTTCCTTCCTTTCCTTATGTTTTTTCCTTTGATTGTGAGGATAGCGCCGGAGACGGTGTTATTTCTCTCTGCGAAGAAATAGAAATCGTTACTTATCCATTTTAGCCAGACACAAACAAATTGTTCTAAGGAAAACTGCACTGCATAGCCTGCAATGCCCATTCGAGAGATGTTCAAATTTTGTATGCAACAGATAATGCTTGCCACACGAATTGTAATAGAAGGCAATTGTTATTTTTTGGCATTAGGCATTCAAATTTACTTACTTTTGGATCGTATAAATCCAACATTTTATAAAATTTGGCGAGCCATTGCTTAGCAAGGGAGTCAAAGAGCTCCTAAAGAAACTATTCCGGCAGCGCTGATCAGGCAGTGAAATCTCATAGTTTTGAGACAGGCCACATAGCTCTCATATTGGTAGCGGATCAGGGTAGTACTCGAATTAGATGATAAAAACACCAACTTGTTGCGACTACCAGCAAACGAGAGAAGAAGCCATCAATCCTTCTATATGGATGTGAGATTTTGGTCGACATGAGCTCAAACAAGCGAAATTCAGAATGCAACTAGTTTTGGCCCTTAGAGCCAGCGAATTTCTTGTAGTTGCGGGAGTGATCCCTATCAATCACTTGGCAGCTTAAAGAAATTACATACAGTCGACTCTCGGTAAGTTCGAAATTTTCGATAGAAAAAATATGAATAATCAATCACTATTTATTAACTGCTTATTTTCAGCAGTCGTCAAGCATTCATACTTTTTAGGGCTCATAACTAACACAACATTTTAATCTGTAACCAACGACAACTGAAACTAAACTAACCAAACGGAAGTGTGTGTCTAACTGTGTACACGTTACAAGTTTGAACTCAAAAATGTATATATTTTGTTCGAAATATGAAGAGATTTCCTAGTGAACTCTTGATACCTTCGAATTACGGAGAGGTTCGAAATCACGCAGGGTTGGATTCACGGGAGGCGACTGTATATACATGAGAAGAAGGTAGCAAGCAAAGGAGACAACCACGTTATTAAGGGAGCAACTACATTTGGAGGAGCAATAGAGGTTGAAAACTCGAGGCAGCTGGTCTTTAAGATTTATCATAAGGGACATTGCGTGGTTGAAGCGAAGGCATGAGGAAGTGACACGTGAACAAGTGAATAAAGCGAATTCATGAGTAAGTGTACTTCAACATAACATTCATTTTCTTATTTTAACAAATAAGTTCAAAGAATTGGAAAAGGATAACCTGTTAGTATGAGAAGTCCAACAGATAATGGTTACCTTTGAATGTTAAAGAAGATTGCTATAAAGGCAGATTTTAAAGTGGAAGCAGGTTAAGACTGCTGGAAAATAGGATTGTCTTTTATCGAAATAGTATTGAGAAAGTAACGAGAGAAAGAACGATTAATAGCGGTATTCAAACTATAGAAAGTACCATTACCACTACGAAGTAATGCAGTTTGGGGGGGGAGTATAGTAGATATAAGTCCTAAACACCAAGACGGAAATGGTCTTCGCGTAAATGGTGCATGATGCATTTCCGCTTAAAAAAACCATAATAGGCAGGGGTATACACTGTCGGACAAAATAAAGTGCAAAAGCAACTGATTCATTTTTAAAATCCTGTTGGGTAAAAGCAGAGATCATTTAACGTGCGACGCGTTGGAATATTTCCAAATATTTTACTGATCATCACAATCGACCAAAAAATAAAAGGTATCCCCATTTAATTTAAATATTGAATACGATTAGGGCTTTAAGCGGAAGACCACAGCAACTGATAACCAAAGAATAAAACTCCCGCTATATTCAGCTAGAAACATTAAGGAAGAACTCAACTTAATCATAACAACAAGGATGGTACAGAGGCGGGAAGGAAAAAGCCTATGCTAAGTTCAATATACATCAAAAAACGCCTAGCCTTCGCAATAACATTTTTATCGAGCCGCAAACATTCAGGGTCAGTAACGGTCTGGGGATTTTTCTCCGTCAGCGGCGTTGGAAACGTTTCCAAAATCGACACCACAATGACGGGTCCAACTTACATTAACATTATTAGGGAAAATTTAGTTAATTCTTCCTCTAAAATTTCATTTTCCAACAAGATAAAAACCCAAAGCATACAAGCAGAGTAGCTAAGGGGTTTTTTCACCCAAAATAACCCACCTGAGCACCTTTGGTCCATTTTGGATGGGAGGATTCAATTAGATGAACGTCGCCAACTTACCGTCTTTTCGGGAAAGTCTAAACAATGAATAGAAAAATATCCTAGGAGACGTGCTAAAAAATCTGGTGTCCAGTATTCCCAAACTACTTGCGGCAGTAATTAATAATAAAGGAGGAGCTACAAGCTACAAGCTATTAATTTTTTTTTTTTCATTTTCAAAGATGAATTGTCAAGATATTTTCAAGTTAAAAACTTACAGGGAACTCTGACCTTACTAAGATTATCGACAAAGCCATGATCTCACTGTAGACAAAGTCTACTTGGTAAAACCTGGAGACTCAAACCCCAAGATGACACTATGGATATATAGGGCAATAACTAGACCCATTTGGTGGTATAAGAGGCTAAACTAAATAAAATGCAGAGATTAGCCTGTGTTTGTGCAACTGCTGCGATGAAAACTGCACCATCTGCTACACTTGAGGTTATCCTAAACATCCCATCACTTCATCTAGAACTTATGAAAGAAGCTATATTGTCTTCAATTCCTCCTGATGCTAGCCACCAAAAACAAGCCAGAATAGACCATTCTGCGGGCTATCCATGAATACAACAAAAAGTTGTATCAACACTTGGCTAGTCACAGGTTTCCTCACGGGGCACTGCCGTTTCAAAAAGAAAAAACCTGATGACAATGGAAATAGCACAAGACAATCCTTGCAGATTGTGCAACGAGGATGAAGAAACAGAAAAACATATACTATGTGACTGTAACTCCTTAATACAAGCTCGTCAACGTTATCTAGGTAAATTCTACCCTGAAACAGCAGATATAGCTGCCAGCTCACCCAAAGAGCTGGTCGCTTTTCTAACTAACTGCGGCATCATGGATGAGCTCTAAATGGACGATTTCACAATAGGCCCTTTTGAGGCCGCAGTGATCTGGGATACAATATACCACCTCTAACACTCAATCTAATCTAACCGGGTACGACTGTATTCATTTCAAAGCAGTCAAAGGACTTTAATCAGTCAAAAACGTTCAATGCAGTCAAGCGACTTCGAACAGTCAAAAGACTTCAAATCAGAAGCAATCACAGTATATTGAATTTTTTGTGTTCCAAGTAATTTGACTGCTCCAAGAGGTTCTTGTTCAAAAGACTTTGCTGGAAATCCAATTTATTGAAGTCAAATTGGAGTCAGTGATTGACTGTAGCTAAATTCGCCAACATCAGCCTTTTATGCGCTCACGCCCCCACAGAAGAGAAAGATGATGCTACCAAAGAATGTTTCTATGTGCTTCTCGAGAAAACATATGAGCAATGTTAAAATCGTCCTAGGTGGTTTTAACGCCAAAATAGAAAAGGAGGACATCTTTGGTAGCACAATCGGAAAGCATAGCCTACACGACACCACGTCTGGAAACGGACTTGGTGTAATTGACTTTGCTGCGGGACGTAATGTTACTATAGCTAGCACACGGTTTCCTCACCTCAATATCCACAAAGGAACATGGCGGTCACCAGATCACCAAACCGTCAATTAAATTGACCATGTTGCGATCGACGCAAGGCACTCCTCCAGTATTCTAGATGTCCGAACTTTCCAAGCGGCCAACATAGACTCGGATCACTACCTTGTTGTAGCCAAGGTACGTATGCGGATATTCCAGACACCACAACAACGAGGAAATACTGTGAGGAGATTCAACGTTGAACGGCTACAAGCGCAACAAACCGCCAGAACTTTTGCTGATCGCGTATCCCTCAACCTCTCGAGAAGTCCTGTGCTGCCAGCATCAAGTGCTGAAGACCAGTGGCATCGATGCCAAGTAGCCATCAGAAGCGCCGCAACTGATGTGCTTGGTTTCACCAAACCACCCCCACGAAACCCCTGGTTCGATGAAGAGTGCCGGCAAGCGCATGCAGCAAAACAACGTGCCTACGAAGCGGCGCTGAGCAAATGAGGAGGGAAGAACGCCAGCTTCTCCGAAAGAAAAAGACAGAGCATGAGAAGCCCGCGATCGAGGAAATAGAGAGGTGGTACTCCAGGAACAATGTTCGGAAGTTTTACCAATAGGTAAAAAGAACGTGTCAACGCAACTATACCCGAGCAGATACCTGTAGAGACGAACAAGGAAATCTAGTAGTGGAAACACAGTCGGTGCTGAGGATATGGACAAACCATTTCTGCAGACTGTTAAACGGCGATGACGGCGGACGGCTTAACTGCCGAACTTTTCAAGGCAGCGGGAGATGATTTGGTAGAGAGCATACACCAGCTCGTCTCCAAGATTTGGTCAGAGGAAAGTATGCCTGATGAATGGAACCTCAGCATTGTTTGCCCGATCCACAAGAAAGGAGACCCTCTTAACTGCGCCAACTATAGAGGTATAAGTCTCCTCAACATCGCATATAAGATCCTGTCTGCCGTGCTGTATGAACGCCTGAAACCATTCGTCAACGAACTGATTGGACCCTATCAGTGCGGTTTTAGGCCCAGTAAGCCCACAACTGACCAGATTTTCACACTTCGGCAGATCCTGGAAAAAACCCAAGAAGTCCAGATCGATATGACAGCATTTATAGAGACGAGATAACTCGTCAGATTGTGCAGGATGACGATGGAGAACTCTCGCTGCTCCATTGAGGTCGGAAACAATCTCACCGAGACCTTTGATGTCAAAAAAGGATTTAGACAAGGCGATGCGCTGTCATGTAACTTCTTCAACATCATACTTGAGAGAATTGTGCGAAACTCGCAAGCCAACACCAGGGGCACAATTTTCCAAAAGTCTGTGCAACTACTTGCTTACGGCGACGACATCGACATCATTGGCAGAACACAGCGAGCTGTAACTGGTGCGTTTGCAAGTATCAGTACAGAGGCGGCAAAAATGGGTTTAGAAGTGAATGAGGGCAAAACGAAATATATGCTGTCAACAAGAAGGGACGCACAACATCGACGAATCGGACAGAACGTCACGATAGACAGCTATAACTTTGAGGTAGTGCGGGACTATATCTACCTCGGCTCCGCTATTAACTCTGACAATGACATATCGTCAGAAATCAAGCGAAGAATTACACTTGCCAACCGCTGTTACTTTGGCCTAAGGAGGCAATTGATTAGTAAGGCCTTGTCGAGAAACACCAAGGAGACTCTATATAAGACCCTCATCATCCCAGTCCTGCTGTATGGCGCAGAAGAATGGACGTTATCAAAGGCGGATGAAGATCTCCTTGGTCGTTTCGAACGCAAAATTCTACGAGTGATTTTTCGGTCCCGTTTGCGTTGACGGGCTTTGGAGGAGGAGATTTAACAGCGAACTCTACGAGCTGTACAGCGACATCGACCTGGTCAGAAAAATACGGATTAGTCGTCTAAGATGGCTGGGACATGTAGAGCGAATGGACACCAACGCTCCGGCCCGAAGAGTCTTCGAATCCAACCCGGAGGGACAACGCAGTAGAGGAAGACCTCGCGTAAGGTGGCGCGCGCAAGTGGAAGGGGACCTCAACCAACTTGGAGTGCGCAACTGGAGGCAGTTAGCCAAAGATGGTGCTAACTGGAGAGGCGTATTGGTTGAGCCCCAGGTCCACCCCGGACTGTAGCGCCACCTAAGTAAGTAAGATTGACTGTAATCCTCAGACGATGGCAGTAGTTAACATCTCTGCTTTTTAGCTTCAATCAAAAATTTTGAGTCAATGAAAGTGAAAAATAAAAAATGTCCCATAGGCTTAGGATATTTCTCCTTTTTCAAGACAACATTTTGGGGTACTACACTTCAAAGTTGCCAAGGCAACTTGACAGTCAATTTTGATTTGGCAATTTACTAAACAGAAAGTTTGAAGTGGTCAATGACAAGTTTGAATAGAAAAAAATAGAAAATTGTTACAAGAGAGGTCAAAAAGTCTGTTAAGAGCTTGATTGTCTACTTAAAAAGAAATATATCAATCTGAATCTACAAAGATACGGACTGGACATCCAAAAAGTATTATTATTATTCAATTAACCAAACCAAAAACCAAACAAGAAGGCGCAATGCCTCTCAGCGCGTAATGTCTTCATATAAGGATTTTATGTAATTTTCAATAAAAATAAATGAAAAAAAAAAATATATTTATTCCATTAAAACCAAATTTCAAATTTACAAAATAAAAAAAAAAAAAAAAAACACAACAACAATACAAATCACACTGACACACAAATGACGTGAAAGTGCCAGTTTAGTGGCAGTTATACAACTTTTGGTATTCCCCAGAAATGTGATGATCAGAAATAAGAGAAAAAAAAAATGCTAATAAAAGTAGAGAAGAGACAACACAACAAGAAGTGAGAAATACAATAAAAAAAACAAAGTAAAGCAAAAATTAAATAAATAAATTATAATAAAATAACAAATTATTAATTCATCACCACATCTGCAATAAACTTGAACTTGACGGCTAATCGGCATTCACCACACACAGACACACGCATCTTCATATATTTTTTCTATCTTTTAACAAACAACAATAACTTCACGCTATCAGACCGCGTCGTCCTATGCGTATTAGAAATTATATTTATTAGATACTCGCATTTGTAAGCTTGGATTTATTTGCTTTACTATTATAGCTTATAAGCTACATATAAGCTAGGCTAGTCAATATTGTTGCGACACTGACGATGGCGGCGGTGGCGCGCGGTATGCCTTATGCGCGCTCGACGAGACGCACAAGAGTGTGCTATTAGAATGGAATGCGTGTGTCTATGGGAAGAGAAAATAAATTGGATTGGAATTTGATTAACTCAACTCACATGGCAGACACATTTGAAACAATTTGAATTTTGTATTCCGGGTTGGACTTCTTCGCCTTCGTTGGAGCATGTTTGGAGACTCCCTGAAAGAAAAAAAAAATAAATAAATTATTGCGTTAGTGAATATAGTTGGTCAGGTGGAATAATAAAGGCGGCAACAAGGTGTTGGAGACTGTTGTAAGACAAACTTTGACGGATACTGATAAACGAAAATGGCAAGTGGCTCATTCACAATTACCGAAGTTGTTTCACGAATACCAATTGATTGGGCCACGCCCATTTTTGGGGAATTTAAATGTAGAAAATTCCTCATATGTAGCAAATAATTTGAAACCATTTTTGGAGACGAATTTTATTTTGAAATAAGTCAAACCTGGGTAAGTGAGAGTAATAGCCAGGACCCGTCATTTTAAGCTCACAAAACCTCTATTAGCGAGAAACAGAGACCTCTGTAAGAGAGAGTCTTTTTTCCCTCAGTCTCACTTACGAAGGTCCAAAGTGAGACTGCTACTTATCTATAGCTGTATTTATTTATAAAGGGTGATCCATTTCGAGGTTCCCTACTTTTTTAAAGAAAATAAAACACAGAAAATTCAAATTTAATGGAGAATGTTTATTATCATTTGAAAGAACATTCTTTGGCATTTGTTTTTTTGAAGATTATGTCTATCAAATGTTGGCCGTTGCTACGTCGCAGATGGTCCATCCGTTGAGTCCAATTTTCAATCACTCGTTCGAGCATTTCGACTGGTAACTGGCGAATGACACGCGTGATGTTTTCCTTCAAGGCCTGAATCGAAGCGGGTTTGTCGACATAAGCTTTACATATCCCCACAGGAAAAAGTCTAACGGTGTGATATCACACGATCTTGGTGGCTCACCGAAATGATCTCTCAATAAGTCCATTGATTGATGCGAGCTTCAATATCAGGCATCAAATAGTCGGTTATCATGGCACGATAACGGTCGCCATTGACGGTTACGTTCGCACCGGCATAATTTTTAAAGAAATATGGACCGATGATTCCACCGGCCCACAAACCACACCAAACCGTTGTTTTTTCTGGATGAAGTGGCGGTTCTTCAATCTCTTCAGGTTGCTCTTCGTCCCAAATGCGGCAATTTTGTTTGTTTACATACCCATTGAGCCAGAAATGGGCCTCATCGCTAAACAAAATTTGCCTCGAAAACGTCGGATCTTCTTGGAACTTTTCAAGAGCCCATAGAGCGAAGCGATGTCGCTTGGGAAGGTCGAGTGGCTTCAGTTGTTGCACAAGCTGTATTTTGTACGCTTTCAATTTAAGATCTTGACGTAAAATGTTTCATACGTCAGTCCGAGTTGCTGCGAACGTCGCCGAATCGATTCTCTACGGTCTTCGTGTACACTCTCAGCTACGGCCGCTATATTTTCTTCACAGCGTGCTGGACGTGGTCTATTCGGTCGAATATTATCCAATAATGAATGCTGGGTCTCAAAATGGGTGATGGTGTTGCGAATAGTACGCTCAGTAGGCCGATTATGTTGACCATAAGTTGAGCGAAGTGCACGAAACACATTCCTCACAGAACGTGAATTTTCATAATAAAGTTGAACAATTTGTAAACGTTGTTCACGCGTAAGTCTTTCCATTATGAAATGCCAAACAATACTAAACAAAAATAACATGACAGCATGACACGACTCACACGTGCTCTGTCAAAAAAGGCTATTGAAAAAAGTATCGCTACTTGGATCACCCGTTATTATTTAGAAGGAACTATAGCTACAATATCACAACATACAGTCACAAATGACAAAACATATTACAAATTTAACATCTTTATGACTCATTTTTAACTTTCGTGGAACTTCCTACCATTGGTTTTGTATTGTTTTCTCGTCAATATTGTACCTAAATAACGTTGTTGTTATTTTATCGCATTCTTTTCGAATGGACACGTTTGCCTGTGTTCCGTCCTGTTTGTCGGACTTACTCAGTTTATAGTTAATCAATTGCGAAGGAAAGTTCTGTTCATTAAGTGATTAAACTTAAAGTGATAAACATAAAATAGTGAATGCGTTTGAATCCGGAAAATCGCGAAATGAAGTTCAGAGGGAGTTTAATTTACCAGAATCCACCTATTATAAATTTATAAAATCAAAAGACGCTTTAAAGTCTGAGTGCTCTGATGGGCATGGAAATATTAAGAGGACTAGAGTTTCTGAATTTTCCAATATCGAAAAGTGCCTTTTGGAATGGATAAAACAAACTCAAACTAAAAAATTGGGAATCCAGAACTTTTCTGCTAGCAATGGCTGGTTAGAGGGTTTTAAAAGGCGTCATGATATAGCGTTCATAAAAGCAGCTGGGGAAAGTAAATCTGTGGACCAAGGTGTATGCAATCACTGGACTGAAAATCTGCCAAATGTTTTCGAAGGGTATGAATCAGACGGTATTTACAGCGCGCATGAAACTGCTTTGGTTTTCCGGATAAAACATTTACGTTTAAAGGCGAAAAATGCCGTGGAGGAAAACAAAGCAAGGAACGCCTTACACTTCCCCAGTGTGTAAACATGAGTGGTACGGACAAACTCCCACTTCTCATCATCGGGAAATCAAAGCGACCTATATGTGTTAAATACCAAGGCTTGGATGACCAAGATATTATTTAAAGATTGGTTGAAAAAAGTTGACAAACAAATGAAGATAAACCGTAAAACAAATTCTGCTATTCATTGACAACTGTGCTGCCCATACGGACTTACCAACACTTGCAAACGTAAAAGTAATGTTTTTACCTACTTACACTACTAAAGGGTCCGCCAAATAATTTTTTTTTTTTTGAAAATGCTATAAAAAAAAACTACTGAATATTTTCTCAAATTTTTTTTTTTATTTGAAAGTAGAATCCTTCTGGTTAATAATGGAAAATAATTTCATTCAAATGGCTGCCTCGACTGGCCATGCAGTAGCCTACACGATCGGTTCAATTTTTAAGCACATTATCGATTGTGTGTAGATGTATTTCACCAATGGCTTCACGAATGCTTTCCTTTAAAGCGTCAATTGTCTCTGGCATAACACGGCGTAACACTTATCTTTTACGGCACCCCACAAATAATAGTCCAACGGTATCTGCGGCTGATAATGCGATCTTCAAAAACAGGGCGCAAAACATCGAGTGTAGCTTCGGCTGTGTGGCACGTAGCGCCGTCCTGTTGAAACCAAATGTTGCCAATATCCTCCTCTTAAATTCTTGTGAACAAAAATTCGTTCAACATGGCCCGATAACGATCGCCATTGACTGTAACGGCCACTCCTTGCTGATTTTCGAAGAAAAATGGCCCAATTATGCCTCTGGACCAAAATCCGCACCAAACTCGTTTTGGGTATATCGGCTTTGCAATGTATGCGTGCGGGTTTTCTGTGCCCCAAATGCGACAATTTTGCTTGCTTACATACCCGCCAAGATCAAAATGAGCTTCATCTGAAAAGATGATTTTTTTGGCAAAACCGGCATCTTCTCTATGTCGCTATGTCGCAAAATTTCCCAGCGTTGTTCAAGCGTATACACAACCATATTCGTTCAGCGGAAGGATAAAACTAATTATCTGTCAAATCAGACATGAGCTAAGTGTTACCATTCGCGAAATAAACACTAGTTTAAAAAAAAAAAGAAGTTAGATGGCGGACCCTATAGTAAACTTCAACCATTAGATCAAGGCATCATCCACACTTTTAAACGCTTTCATCGCAAAGAAGTCGTTAAACATATTCTTACGAGTCTGGAAGTAGCTCTGACATTAACGTACTTCTAGCTATGAAATTTGCTAGAAAAGCGTGGTACTTAGTCAGTGACGTTACTGTCAAAAACTGCTTCAGGAAAGCTGGGTTTTGGAAAAGGACATATGAGCAGAGGAAAATTATGTTAAAGTTGGACCTAGCCTACCTAGAAATAGACTAAGCTTGTGTCTCACGAATCCTTCGAAGATTTCGTTCGAATTGACGACGACGTAAATACCGCTGGAGAACAAACCGACGACGATATCGTTAAGAATTGTGTGAACACTTGTATTGCTGGAAATGACAGTGAAGACGAGGCACCGATTCCGGAAACTGAAATATAGATCATTCCAATGAAGCTAGCTTTAAATGCGTTGGAGACGGTCCATCAGTACTTTGAATACGCGGCGGTTGTTGATCAAGCAAAATTTACGAGTTCGAGAAAAACATTCAAAATACAAAATCTAAACTATTAAAAATATATATGTACATAATACATAACTGCATTAGCGAGAAACTCGGGTTAGTGGGAAACCTCTATAAGCGAGAATGAGATTGTGCTCCCTTGAACTCTCGCTTATCCAGGTTTGACTGTATTTGATTTATTTCGTTAAAAATATTAACAGCGAGTCTACGCAAATTGTTCGCTGCCGTTTTGACTACAAAAAGTGTCTGCAGACTTTCCGGTTTTGTATCGCTGCCTCTTCTCTTTAACGCTCGTACAGGGAAGTAGATTGACATTGGCATATTGACGGGATCAAACCTTCTTAAATATGACAATACCAACTGTGCTGGTGACATCAACTTTGGTGGCTCCAGCGAGTCATCATACCCCCTTGAACAAAATCTCCCATGATCAGAGTTTATTTTCACCTCCTACTTACTTATACTTAGGTGTCGTAACAATCTAGGGTGAACCTGGGCTTTAACCAAAAAGCCCATTCAATTATCCCAGTATCTGCCTTACTTTATTAGTTGCGCACCAAAGAAGAGGCCTTCCTATGCTGCGTGTTGTCTCTTCGGATTAGAGTCGAAGATTCTGCGACCTGGAGCTTTGGTGTTCATTTGATCTACATTTTCAAGCCATCTCAAGCACCCATTGCGCAGTTTTTCTACGATGTTGATGCCACTTACTAGCTTGTAAAGTTTGTCGTTGAATCCTTTCCTACAGATCCCTTAAACACCAACGAGATCAATTACGAAATATAGAAAAGTTTACGCAGAGCAGGAATCCGATTAACAAAGCAGAGTCTAAGTAGACTAAGCTTTTTACCGCCTGCCGATCAGTGCATGACCTTAGCCTCAGTTGTTCGATTAGTAAGCATTATTCTTTGTTTTATTTCTGAAGATATGTCGCTATCGCTGATGTCCGAGGAAGACAAAGTCATAACCCCAAAGTTGTAGCCGTCGATTGTGTTGTTCTGGCCGATCTGTCGAAGTAGGGTGTCCGTTCTTGTTGAAAGCACAAACTTTGTTCGCCCCTCTTTGATCGCTAACCTAACAGAGTCCGCTTTGTTCTACCAATAATATCGGTGTATGGCGACGAAGAGACTTTTTAAAGATCATAGCTCGTGTGTTGGCTTGCGAGTTTTTCACAATTCTTTCAAGTATAATGTGAAAGCACCGAAATCCCTTTTTCACATAAAAGGTCTCGTCGACTTACTGGCACTTTTAGGGTCTAATCGGATCGTTAACAAATTGTCCGCTCGCACAATACAGCCGGCGACAAGAACTTGTACGCAATGCTTAGAAGACTGACACCTCCATTATTGGCGGAGTTTAGATAATGTCTAAGTCTCTCTATTTTTAGGAACTGAGCAAACGATATTGAGGTTGCATTCATCAGACATACATTCTTTTGACCAAATATTGGAAATGGTTTGTTATAGTCTCTCTATCAAGTCACCTCCTCAAACCCTTAATAGACCGTCAGGACTAGCATCATTAATGGACTTCAGTTTAAATATTGCTATCCCCATTTTATTTTGGGCAGGTGGACGGAATTCTTTACCCTCATCGTCAATGTTGAATGTTTCGCTCTGGCAGTGGAATTTGTGTCGTCTTCGCCATTAAGCGGTCTGGTAAAAATAGTTTCATTCCCAAACCACCTCTACAGGTTTCCCCACACACGTCTTTCTCCAGTTTTTGTTCGAACATTATTCTTGGAGTAGCGCCACCCGAAACCGATGTTCTTCCCACCATTTTTGCTCGGAGATTCACCAACTACTGCCAGCCCTCTTCATGGTGATGTTTGGATGAAACCAAGCCAACAAGGTAGTGGGCCGAGTCAATGTTGGCCGTTCGGAATTGACGAAGCGTATGGTGCCGTACAATGATCGCTACATGATCACTTTTGTTGACGGTTTGATGATCTGGTGACTGCCATATTTTTTCATGAGGAAACTGTTACGTGTACCGGCTATAACGCAACGTCCCGCAACGAAATCGATTAGCCTAAGTCCGATTTCAGATGTGGTGTCGATGCTATGTCCTTTCGTATTTTGGAAAATAAAATCGCACTGCTCGGAAGTTTTGCCAACGACCTCGTAGAATCTGTTGTGACGTGACGTGTCTCTTAGACTGGCGTTGGCGAATTTACTATCGACTCACGTATTTAAGACTTCCTACCAGAGTCTGCCCTCTAAGCATGTTTGGAGTAAATGTCTCAGTTTTTTTTATCTTTCTCTTGCTTGCGTCATTCTAGGTCCAGGGGCCTACACCAATTGTTCGGCTGTACGCGGCCTGTTTAGGATGATAACATTCTACCTGCAGATCTAAAAGTCGTTGTTATTTTTACATTTTGAAGGGTCGTCAGCGGTGAAGCCGTTCTTATCCCAAGCTTTTGTGGTTGGGCTTTAACCCCTTATAACTTTAACAAACTGCAACAACATCTGAAATATTGAAGCTTGCAAATCGTTTAGGTAGGCAGTATATAGAGAGATGGCCAAACCCGTACCGACAAAAACTTAGACTATTCAACGAACTCAAATCAGGATCTACCTATCGACGATTTATATAAAAAATGTACTCAATTTTCCCACCAAATCCGAAACAAACAAACAAACGGTGCCGCAAAAATACCGCATACATCATTCAACCGCAAAAGTGTGAAGAAATCTCTGCTGAATTTTTCAGTGAGGGAGTTCTTCCACCCGCACAACCTGATCAACAACCCGCTGCATGCAACCCGTGAATGAGCTGAGCAGCGTGCGATTTCTGCTCCAAATCTAGAGTGTATCACTTAACTGGGTCTTGCAGTCTTGAGACTCTTTTTGTGTATATTCTATAGTCAGTCGACCAGCTAGCAGCATTCCGGTTATATTAACAAGTGTTGGATGTTACCCAGAGCCAGAGCAGCACAAGCAACAACAACAACAACGAGAACACATAAATAAATCGACAAAAAAAAACATAGATACTGAACGACAAAATTAATAAATAAATATAATCAAGGGAAAGCGTGTTTTGCATTTTTATGTATTTATTCATGTACCTGCGTCGTCTGTATCGCCATAGCCGTAGAGTCAGCCCTCTGCAGCTCGCACGTCTTCCACAAGCACAGCCACAGCCACAGATAATAGATTCTCTTTCGATTGTGCTGTGCTGACTGACTGTGTGTGAAATATGCGGCTATGTTGCGTGCTGGTTTATGATCCGCACAAGACAATAATAAGGTCATCACGTACATAATACCGTCGTCGTGCTCCTCTAATTGGCAGTGACATCCGAAAAATGTCCCCAGCAAAGCTATCGTATCCAGTGACGTCCATATTGACTGATTCAATTGAGGTAATTAAATAATGAGACTGATACGTTACCAAAAACGGGGCGCCCAACCAAGCGGCCGGCGCCCATATAGAATACGGCGTCTCTCTGTGGTGGAACAGGTGTAACACGGTAGGCAACAGCGCACCGAGTGTCGTCCAATGTTGAATGTTGAATGTTGGATATACGGAAGAGGCAAAGCGAAGAAGATCTTTATTTGGTGTGAGTCGCAGCGTTATGAATATTAAATCGCACACGAGTGTCAGGCAAGCACGTAGCTAACAATAAGTACTCGGGCACGCACATTTTGTGTGGAAAATTACAAAAGTTGAGCTTTGATGTTTGATCAGTTGAGTTGAGTCCAACTAGATCCTATGCCACTTTACCCTATATAAAATTTTCTCCAATCTCATCTCAATCTTCGACGAAGCACAATTCTACAATTTTACAGCCCACATATCTTCTGTGATGAACGGAAGTGCGTTGTCCAAATCTGAATAGGCACTAACCGCCGCGCCGCACCATCTGTTCGTGTGCGGGGAGAAAAAGGAATCCCACTTTATGCCACCACAAAACCGACTTCGAATAGACAAAGAACTTAACTTCCTTGGCACAACTATAGGCATCTCAAAACAATGTACACGTCCAATTCTATTGAGCTGCATTCCCATCTGGCGTCCATTGCACCAAACCAAGACCGTTGATGTTTAATTGAACACCAGATGAATTCCCTTCAGGCGACAAACCTGATGTGCTATGTGTGTGCCGTGCACTAGCGAATCCAGAGGACAGGTTTCCCACTTTCCTCCGCTCTGCTGGTGCGCTGTTGCACTCCAACATTTCCCCCACATTCTTCGTCGCGTGTTACATTTTAGTAGAAGTTTTTTCTTCTGTTTTTTTTTTACGATCAAAAACATTTTACTCGTTCGTCGTCGTCGGTCACATTAAGTCGCTGCTCTCGAAATCAGTACTCTAACTTTGTACCATGGAGCTGGAGTACTAAGTCACCCAATGCGCCGGCCGTATCGACACAACAAGGCACAGATCGCGCGCGCTCGCGCTCGCGCACACACACTCTGCAATCCCAAATGCGATAAATTATTTCCGAACAGGTGTTTCGCGCGACAACATCTCTTGGAAAAGACCGGAAAAAAGGAGTTTGTTTTGTTGTTGCTGTTGTTTTTGTTATTATTAGTCAGTTCGGTGCACCGCTATTGAATAGGCTCCAATATGGAGCTCATAAGCAGCGCAGTGGCGGAATGGGACCTAAACTATTTGCACAAATACCACACTGTCTCCTCGACTCAAGAACGCGCGCATTGCACTTGGAAAGTAGAAACAAAAAAAAACACACACACAATTATTGCAACAAGTTGCTGAGGTTTTCCTCTGTAGGCATACGGCAGGCCGTATGCCGCCACAATAATCATAAAAGTAAAGCAGAAACAAAAAGTTATTTTCATTGCACTTTTATTTCCACTCTCGAATGCAATAAACAATGGCAAGATGCGTATTGGGAAACTATGTTCGGTGCGAAGACGGATTGTGATGTGCCCTATTTTTTTTTTGTGGTTTTTAGGCGGTTTAATGGGTTTGTAAAGGGTGTTTTTTTTAGAGGTTGGTTTTTCGAATAGGGATAAAACTGACATTTTGTGGTCAAATATGGCAACTCTAATGTCATTTATATTCAGTTTGGTTTGCCATTTCATCATGAACAATTTGACATATGAGCAACGCTTGCAAATCGGGCAAATTTATTTCGAAAATAATGGAGTCAGTTACCGTTAATGGAGACTGGTATAGAGCCATGATAACCGACTATTTTGTTCCCGAATTGGATGGCATGAATGTGGATGAGATGTGGTTCCAACAAGACGGCGCTACATGCCACACAGCGCACGGCACAATCGATTTATTGCAGGAAACATTCGATGAGCGCATAATTTCGCGGAATAGACCTGTCAATTGGCCACCAAGATCGTGTGATTCGACACCATTGGATATATGTGAAGTTGCTCGCCTACGCCAACAAACCAGAAACGTTAGGGGACTTGGAAGCCAACATTCGTGTCGTTATTGCCGACATACAGCCCTAAATGCTTGAAAATTGGACCTCTAGACTTGGGTTTATTTGAACCAGCCGCGGCGGCCACATGCCCTAAATCATATTTAAACATTAATGGCATCAAATTATCCTGCCACTAAATTGATGGTCACTTAAACGATTTTTGTTGTGTTTTATTTCGATTCGACGTTCTATACCTCTAAAAAAAACACCCTCTAGATTGATCACGTATTTTTGTAGAATTGAAACCTTTGTTTCTTAGCCCGATTTGAAAGATTTTATGAAGGCTGACATTTTAAGTTCCTTAGCATTGCACTTAGAAGTGTGATTCTTTGTTAAGTGCGTTGGTAAGCGACGGGTCCGAGGTTCAAATCCGACTCGTGCCACATAAAAGTTTTTTTTTCGCCGCCCTAATTCTTGCGAAAGTTGGAAAACTTCAAAGAGAAGCAATTGTCAAAAAAAAATACCGTTCGGAATCGGCATTAAACTGTTAGTCCCTTCCATTCATGTGAAGGAATATATCTTGGCACACACAAATGGTTGGAGATGCTAGGCATTAGGTCCTGTATAGTATTAGGCATTTAAAAGCCGCGTCGAAATAATGTTTTTTGAACGCCGTGTAAAAAACAATGAATTAGAAATTTCCTTTCGGAACGTTCAATTCCAGTTGTTTTGGACGGTTTTAAGTCTGCAACTTACCAAATAAATGCTGGTGTTCCCCAAGGCTCCGTTTTGTCTCCGACTCTATTTCTCATTTTTATAAATTATCTCCTCTCTGTTACTTCTAATCCAATTCATTCCTTCGCCGATGACAGAACCCTCAGCTTTACATATTCGTTTTCTGGGGAACGCCCCTTATATTCGGGCATTGAACTGGAACGGCAACGTATATTAAGCTCATTAAATTCCGAACCAATAGAGTGGAATATAATGCTTCCAAAACGCAATGCTCTCTGCTGTCATTGAAGCGAAACCCTAATTATCTGCCATTATCCATGGATGACACTTGCATCGCTGAAACCGAACGATTTTCCATTCTCGGTATGTGTGTTAATGACAGCCTTCGTTGGAATGACCACATATTCAATGTCGCCAAGAACGCTGTGAAATGTCTAGGCTTCCTTAGGCGATGCAAGAAATATTCCACTCCTTCTGATCTGGCAAAAATTTATAAGGCGTTTATTCGCCCCAAACTTGAGTATAACGCTCATATCTGGTCCGGTGCTCCAATTACATATTTGGAGCTACTTGACAGGATCCAAAAACGTGCGGTAAAACTTATTGGCGATCGAGACATCGCGAAATCACTTGACTCTCTTAGTCATCGTCGTAATGTCTCCTGTCTGTCATTGTTTTATCGGTATTTCCACCACAAGTGCTCAAATGAAGTAGCCAGTTGCAGTTCAACCGCAATACTCGCCATGCTAGGAATGCTCATCAGTTAAGCCTGTATTCGGACGTACAGTGAAATACAAGGATTCGTTTCTTAACCGTACAACGAGAATGTGGAATGCTCTGCCACGCTCTGTTTTTCCCTCACATTACAGTTTACAGACATTTGCATCGGTATCTCCCTTTTCCTAATCCTTCGCTTTCCTAATGCCCGCACTGTGTTAATTCATTATAAGGGTATCCAAAATCCCAAAAAAATCAGCAAAAACCCTGAGCTGATAAAACTACTTTCAGAACTCTTCGAACTTGACCCCGCGCTGGACGAATTCCTACTGTACCAAGAAAGTTTTGTTTGCTTTCTAGTCCTTTTTCTTTATGACGACTTATCAGGGTGAGACCCCAAAACCCTCCATATCGAGATACCTCTTCACCTTACCATACTGGCCATGGCCTTTGCTACCACGCCAACCCAAAACTAATAATGCCATAAAAAAAATATATATATATATTACCGTAATCCATACCTAAGAAACCAACACCAATGGCTATGCCTTTTATTTGTTGCCAACAGTGCCATCTCCATAAAATTCAAAGTCATTCAGAGAAAAACGAAAAACCGATATAAAAAAACAACAATTTCAAGCCTATTCGTTGCTTGTCTAAACCACTTTCGAAGACCTAGCCCATTAAATTTATTACTCCAGATCAATAAGTCTATACTCTCCACCTGGGCGCCAATAATAATTAAATTAGAAATTTGTCAGTTCACAATATAAAGCACTTAAGTAAAATACGGGTTTGAACCTTATATTTAAATTTTAAAACCACAAAAAAAAAAAAAATTAAATGCAAAATCTTATAACTTCGTGAATATTAAAAAAATATAAAAATTAGTTTAACTTGAAAATATTGAAATATAGATACATAATGCTGAGGTTTCTTGTTATTTTGTTCCTTAATTAATAGATCATGTTTTAAAATCGTAAATCAATTGTTTATAACATGTCGTGTCATGGATAAAAGCAACAACAACGCACAAAATTAGTTTCTAATGCTTGTTTTCTCCGTTTGAAGTTTTGCCGACTGTGGTTGTTTTTTTATTTCGAAAACATATGCAGCTATTATATATTTTTTTTCGTTGGCTCATCCACACTTTGTATAAATATATTAATTTTTTTTTTCTTGGTTTTTATGTATTTTTTATTACTACTACTCAACAATGTTGGCCATAATGGCAGCCTATGATGATGAGGTAGGCTACCGTTTTATGTTCCATGGGCGGACATCATGTAAATGTCAAGCGAAGAATGTTGAGACTCTACAAGGGATTGCTGCTTTTAACGGTATTTTGAAACAAAAAAAAAACTACTTAAGTTGTATGTTGTTTATTGTAGGAGTGGATTTTTTGAAATGTCAAAGGTTACAATTGTTACTCTTGGATGTTTGACAGACTCGCAAGAGACTAGAAGCTTTTAGGAACCTGGGACGCTTTGCCCTTATTACTGGCCTTTTAAATTTGTTTCCTCTTAAAATTCACCATTTTGTTGCAAAACATCAAAACAAAGTGATACTCTGGGTGCTAGCCATTTACAGTAATTGCTTGACCTGTTTAATCATGTGCTTCAGTCACGGAGACATGTAAAAGTTGATTTTTTACCCAAGGTAGGCAAGAGTAGTCAGGTGTCCGCGAAGGACTTAAGACCAATTAGCTTGTCGTCTTTCGTACTTAAAACACTCAAACGCCTCTTAGACCTTCACATAAGGGTGGCCTGCCCTTATGTAATTCTCAACATGCTTAGCTCAGAGGTAGGTCCACTGAGGTAGAACTAAAGAAGGTGCTTTCAATAAAGTATCTCACATCGAGTCAGAAGAAGTTCATTGGGAAATGGACAGTATCCATACATAGAACAAGGATTATTCAGGCCAAACTAGGTAACAGCCACTTAAACAAATCGGTCAGCAGGGGCACACCTCAAGTTGGGGTTATCTCGCCTCTGCTAGGGATTATGGTTCTCAATAAAACCTGCCAAACTTAGACAGCGACGGCATTAAAGCAGTTGCGTCAGCGGATGACGTGGTCGTACTGGCATCAGGGATGCTGGCGGACGTGAATAGTGAAAACTTGGAAAGGGCGCTGGATAAGATTAGCGCTAGGGCCGCAAGGTGTAGTCTGGGCGTAAACCCAAGCTAAACAGAACTGATACTCTTCGCTACCAAAACCAAAATACCGACCTTCGAATTACCCTGTCTCTTGCTATCCCCCAGTGCTTAGTACTTGGACGTCATTCTACACCCCAAGCTCAGCTGGAAGCTGAATATTGGTATAACAAATCTAGAACCCAAAACCTCATTAACAGAACTACCCTGGCGCTTGGAAAACCATTCTTTGAAAGCCTATCAGATATCCCGGACATGGGTCTCACTGATATCATAACCTTTCGCAGTTCCACCGAGTGGATCTGAGTATACACAACCATTATCCCTTACCCTAAGGTCATCATGAGTGGTGGCATCGAAACTGCGCTAAAGCGCTACTAGCGTACCTTCTCCATGAAAGTCATGGAAATCAGCCACCTACCTACCTACTACCTAGTTACTACGTCACTGTACCCACAGCAAAGAAATGTCACTGCTAATCGTAAAGTTATGAAACTCGGAGGGTTTATGTCCCGCTAATCACTCCTACTTGTATTAAAATCTTTTCAGCGAACTAAGCGAGCCTCAAGGCAGAGTTTTTTCCCCTTTATTATGATCAATCATAGAAAATGAACTTCTTACTAAACTGGGAGGTGAATTTAAAGAAACAATCTCAGATCGCCTCCAGAGAGCTCTAAACATAATTGCTGATTGCTGCAAAAAGGTAGGCCTAAAAGTTAACCCAAAAAAAGCAGACCAAAAGAAGAAAACTGGATAACCCTAAAAATCCAACCCTCTTTGTTGAAACTAACTACAGAGTTCTCCAGTGAAGTTAAATTTCTAGGAATAATCCATGACCTAAAACTCTCTTGGAACTCAATAAAAAGACCATAGACAAAACAAGGACTAAAACGCCTACATGCCCCTCTTTACGGATCAAGGCAAAGCCGATAATCTTAAAGGTATCACACTCACAGATAAAACCATCGATACAACTTCTGCCACAACTTCAAGGTTTCATTCGTGGAACGACAGAACTTCGTGTTCGTGAATACCTTCGCTGAGCTTAGACTATTGTGCTGCCGTATTGGCCGGGATACAAAGACAAAATTTCTTTTCATTTGAATCATTTCATTCAAAGAGTTTTGCAACCCGTCAACTACGTCAACTCTTAAATTTTGTCGATGTTTTCGGCGTGTCTATATCATCGACGGCATTCAGCGTCGTCTAGTCTAGGCTTTTCGCAGTCTAGTCCAAGTTGACGGCAGAGGCAGACACAATAACTGCGCGGCAATGCATAACACAAAGTTTATGCTATTTTGGCCACATCTTTTTGGATATGACAAATGCTTCCCCTTCGCAGGTTGGCCTACATTAGCAATTCTGAAGCGATTTTACTTTGACTTGTTTAGCCAGTCCAGGCAACTTTGAACTGATTAAATATACCAAGCTACTATCGACATTATTGCAACTAGAGTGCTGTAGGATTTCGTTAATAAGGCGTCTAGCTATTAAGATTTAGAAGGGCTGTCAGACCATACTAAAGGTGTTGACAATGTTGATTTTCATTATGTTATTGGCTTTAATTAGAGACGGCCACCATATTATTGACCCTAGGACGAGGATTGGTCATACCACGTCAGTGTACGATTCGATGGCTCAATGACTTAGACGGGTTTATATCTCTAGCTCTAAGGGCCTTTGGCTCCCGTACACACAGGAACAGATGTAAGTACTTGTTTCTTTTTTTATTAATCTTCACTCCTCACCCTTTCCTCCCACACTTTGGTACTCTATCTGTATTCCAGAACTGGTAGGATAAGACTCCCGTAGAGCTCACACTTGTCCTTCGATGCATAAGATTTGAACCCATTTATTTTACAAACCAAAGTAGCAACGGTTCCATAGGAGAATACATCGTCGGACTGTTTGATGTTAAACTAAAGATAGACTAACTCGTTACCTACCTCGAAGTTCCTTTCAACAATTGAAACGTTTTGTCCTATTCGAAAGCCAGACTTGGGTTTGTCTTCTAAGCTAAATTTGCCCCAGAGAAAACAGTAGAAAATGTCTTCTCTTTTCATGTAAAGGGAAATTCAAATATGGAGCCGTTTTCACTCCATAAAAATGGATGGCTTGCATCATTATTCCCCATTGGGGATTGAACCTGCAAAAAATGACTGTTTGCTTGCATGTGTTGTTTGTTTGTGTCACAGCTGAATGATTATCACGCTGTCACCGTCAAGTGATCCCAACATCCTCTGATCAATAGTGCATGAATATTGATTCTGAGGAACAAAATAACCGACTATCATCAACTAGACCATGTGTTGCTGTTTGTTGTTGAAGATGCCGAAGTACTTCAACAAACAAACCTTGTGTGGTCCTTGACATTTTTATTTTTGCCATCGAAATCGAGTCCTCGCAAGGATACAAAAAATACAAACATCATCTAAAAATACGTTCCTTTCCCAGAAATAGTCCCAGCGTTACCCGCATTGTAGTCGAAATTATAGCTGCACGCCCACAGCAAATTGTTCACCTGTTGGCATCAACCGCCTGCCAGCTGAATTCCCACGAAGTAAAGATGTGTTCTGGTGAAGCCAATAGCGCCATAACAATAGAAATAGATACACCTAGAACCGAAACCACAGCAAAAATAGACTCATCACCACATGTCGTCTCCCATTGAATGTAGTTTTTTTGACCATTTCGATCTGTCGTCATTTAAGTCATAACCCGAGAGAATCTCGTAAGCGATAAAACAAATTGCTGTCAATTTCATTATTTAATAGTCGACCTTGTCTTCCCAATTCCCATTTTCCACTCTAAACCAACAGACCAACGAACCCTCTTTCATCATCACAAAATACCTCATAAATTGTTCAAAAAAAAAAAAAACAGAAAAAAACACAAAAAGATGCGTGTAATGAACTTGAGATACAATTTCTTTAGTCTATCGCCTCATCTAATTCGTTAGCGCCATCATCATAAAGGAAATAGGAAAATAAATTTTCCCTAGGAGCAAAAACTATACATGCTTCTCGTACTCTGACTCACACTTATTTAGTCGTGCCTCGTACATATTCCGGGCCACCATGGAAGACGACAACAAAATTTAAACCGAGATAAAACCAAGTAAATTATTGTCGAGCGAGCGCCAGAGTCAGAGTCAGAGACAAACACTGACAATAAAAATTAGTCTCATATGCACAACCATTCCAGATATGACACAGCAGGTAGTTTATGGCACATTTTCATCGCATCGCATCTCATCTCATATCCCATTATGCGGATGGATGTCTCCGTCTCGCTCGCAGGTCACATTTTCATTCTTCAACACTTCGATTCATTTACAAAAGAATCATTAAGTCAACAACAAACTCGAGAAGGGAGGACAGAGGATGCTTGCTTGATCCGATCTTAAAGTCAAACAAAACATTAGTTTCATTGTTAAATGGGATGGCGCTTGGCGGTGCTCCTGTCACAAAGGCAATCCCAATTCCAAATCCGAATACAAAACCGAAAATTCACCTACCGCGATACCCTAACCCAACCCATGTCAAAGCAGTGCGCTATCTTCTGCCCATCATCCTCCATCCTGAGCGCGACGAGCACTTATGCGATGCCAGTTGAGGTGGATATGAAAACAGAAACAAATATTTGGGTGATTAGAAGGGAAATTTTCTCTCTTTATTTTACCATTCTCTGGCAGGATGTTGCGCGTTCGCGGACCCAGAAAATCTTAAATCATATTAATGGCTTATCAGAATTTCCCAGATGGAAAAATCTCTGAATCCGTGTGCGCTTGCTGATTTAATGAAAAGCCAACAACTGTGTCCAGTTTGGTTTTGGGATTGGGACAACTTCTGTCGGTCGGTCTCTCGCGCTACCCCATGTGGACATCTTCATTTGTTTTGTTTGTGTTGGGTTCCTGTTTTTATTTGTTTTACAAATTCCAGAGGGCCAAGTTAATTACCTGCCGCGAGAGATTACCATTCGTTTGTCCTGCTCTTTTTCTCTTTCACGACTGCTATCATCGTACAACAGGTTGGACTTGGATGCGATGGTGGTGGTGGTGGTGGTGGTGTACCTGCTGGGCTAGGTATTTCTTTTTGGATTTGAATGGCACGCAGCAGTACAAGATTGTAAGATATGTACCTTTGATTAGGGCTTGTAGGGGTCATTAAGTTTTTGTCCGTTGTGCGAGAAGTTAAATTAAAAAAAATATACCCAAGGATAGGTACCTACTAATTGGAGGAAGACAAATGGAATGATGGATGGAGCTGTTATCGTTGTCCATGGGAAGCGAAGCGAAGTGAGTCACTAGGATCAAACAGAAATGATGAGTCATCCAAAGGTAGCTACCCTGAATCAGAACCAGACCAAAATTTTACTTCCGTGCCAGCAGAACTCGTCGTAGATGGTAGTGGCGCGTCCCACATAACCAAAACCAAAACAACACATTAAATGTGCCAAATGACGTAACATTAGTAACATTTTCAAGATGATGGCGGATCTTCTGCGATCGAATGAGGAATTCTTCATAATACGTATAATGTTCATCATTTAGGCGCCAGCCAAACCGGACAAGTAAACAAAATTCCATTTAAGATTTCATAGATTCACACAAATAACTAGGTAATTATATGCATAATGTTGTGTGTATATTTTATTAGCCTCACAGCACTAAAGAAACCACAAAGTTTTTATTTTAATCGTCGCGTTAGATACTAGATACTGGATACCCATATAGTCAAGGTTCTTTCTTTGATTTACAAATGTGGAATTCCGTGTGTGTGTTTGGTGGTGGTATTCTTTTTGCACGCACAACTTTCCTTTCCAAAAAATAAAAAAATTATCCGCACAATATCACAGATAGATAGAGATACCTACCAATAAAATGTTGATTTACGATCAATTATGATGTCTTTGACGGAGTGTTACTTTTGTCACCGGAAAAGTACCTCGGTAAGATTCTTGTTTTTTTTTTTTTGGCCAACTCAACTACCTGTTCTTGACTGGCGCCCCCCCCACTTCCAGAGGTTGACTTTGAAAGATGTCGAGTCAAATCGTTGGTGAATTATATTGATGCGAGCTGATGATATACGATCGGACTATGTACACGGAGGTCTAAGTAGGGTCGGTTTCAATTATGCTAATCAATTAGAAGATTACAACGGGCTCATTTTGTAAGTCGATATTTCATGTAAATTTTTTTTTTTTTGTTTTTTTGTAGAAAATTAGCATTTTACTATCTATTTCGCAGGTGGTTTACATGGCGTAGTAGTAGTAGTTTTTTTTTATAACCTATTAGGTCATCGGGTGCGGCTGGAATTTATTTCAGAATTTTTGGAATTTTATAAGTTCAAGTAACCAGGAATGAATGACCTTACTGAGAGTGTAACCGCACAAGAACAGAACAACTTTGCTTTACATAAAGGGTGATTTTTTAAGAGGTTTAGAACTTTTTTTAAAAAAAAAAACACAAAAAATTCGAAAAAATGAATGAAATATTTATTTGAATCGATAGTTTGAACCTTGCAATTTAATGTTTAAAGATAATTTCATGCAAATGTTGACCGCGGCTGCGTCTCAGGTAGCCCATCCGCTGAGTCCAATTTTGGCATATACTCTTTCACACATATCGGCCGGTATCTCACGAATGAATGCATGGATGTTGGCTTCCAGTGCGTCAATCGAAGCGGGCTTGTCCCTATACACATTAGCCTTGGCATACCCCCACAAAAAATAATCTAATGGTGTCAAATCGCACGATCTAGGCGGCCAATTGACCGGCCCGAAACGTGAAATTAACTGTTCACCAAACTCGCCTCGCAATTGCGCCATTGTTTCGCGTGCTGTGTGGCATGTGGCACCGTCTTGTTGAAACCACATATCATGCAAGTCAAGAACTTCCATTTCGGGCAAAAAAAAGTTTGTTATCATCGCTCGGTAGCGTTCACCATTGACAGTAACGCTGCGATTCGCATCATCTTTGAAGAAATATGGCCCAATAATGCCGCCGGCCCATAAACCGCACCAAACAGTGGCTTTTTCGGGATGCATTGGTAGCTGTTGCAATGCTTCTGGCTGATCTTCACTCCAAATGCGGCAATTTTGCTTATTTACGTACCCATTCAACCAAAAATGAGCCTCATCGCTGAACACAATTTTTCGATAAAAAAGCGGATCCTCGGCCAGCTTTCCAAGAGCCCATTCACCAAAAATTCGGCGTTGTGGTAGGTCGGCTAGCTTTAGTTCTTGCACCAGCTGTATCTTAAAAGGCTTTACGCCCAAATCCTTCCGCAAAATTTTCCACGTAGTGCTGTAACAAAGGCCTAACTGCTGGGAACGGCGCCGAATCGACATTTCGCGGTCTTCTGTCACACTAGCTGATACGGCCGCAATATTTTCTTCAATACGCACAGTACGTAAACGTGTTGGTGGTTTAATGTCCAACAAAGTAAATTTGGTGCGAAATTTGGTCACAATCTTCCGAATAGACTGCTCAGAAGGTCGAGAATGCCGATCATAAAATGGAAGCAGCGCGCGATGAACATTTCGAACCGAGCACGAATTTTGATAGTAAAATTCAATAATTTGCAAGCGTTGTTCATTTGTAAGACGATCCATGGTTAAATTGCAAACCAAACTGAAGCTGTTTGACAGTGACACAAGGTACTAAACACACGTCAGCTGTCAAAACCAGTGTTGCCAAAACCAAACCAGCTAAAAAATCACCCTTTATAACCTTATGACAAGGCCAATGATATTGGTGGTCGAATATAATGAGTAGTTATAATGTTTTGTGAAACGCTGCATTCTCGGGTCGATGAAGAAGATGAAGGGCTGTTTCTAAACTACAACCAACAGTAATTTGTGACTGCCATAACTTTCAGTGCGGTATTTTCCAACTCCACCAACAGCTACATCAATTCGATCACATCTTATCCCGGCACTAACTTTGGTGCAGAAGTTTATTGGTTAAGTACTTTTGACCACTAAGCGAGAGGTCGCTGTTTCAAATCCAGACCTATACCACCCGAAAGTTTTTATTCGCTGCCCCACGTCCGTCTTGTGAACGTCAGACAAACATCCAAGAGTAAGCTTCTTAAAAATAAATTGCGTTTGGAATCGACATTAATCCTTCCACTTGTGTCAAAAAATATGTTTTCGCATCCACAATGGTTGGAGAAGCTAGGCTTAAGGTCCTGTATGGGCCGTTAACGACTTACAATTATTTATATTTTAACTTCAAATAGTTTCTATATTTCGAATCAACTGTTATATTGCAAACTGTCAGGGTCTTTCTCATCAGCGCTATTCCACGCTATCAAAATTCAGAAACTTGATTCCGAAATTATTGTTCTGTGAGCCACATTTATACAATATAACACCTGACACAACCGAACATTTGAGACCGCTTTTTAGCGTGGCTTCGAGACTCATAAGAATAGTGCATATTTGAGAGAATATTGCATCATGAATATTGCATGCATTGTTTCGATGTCAATCACAACAGCTAAGCCTTTGTCTGTCCATTTTATGAAAAAATGTACGCAAAGATCTAGGTTTGAAGGCTTAAGAGATCCAGCTCGTGCATCAATTGGACTTTTTGTTCACGCGAAACTCAAGTATAAATGGAAGGCATGGCTTCAGATGCAGGCAGACTCAATCTAGCTTCAAGTTTCGAGAAAAATTCTTCAGAACCTTACCTACCAAGCTCATGGAAGATCTCATATACCCTGGATGCCAGTGTGACCTGACACCCAGACAAGTTTCACTGTGTTTAGCATTCCTAACAACTTCAGAGAAAGCTTGAGTTCGAGCAGTGTCTTGGATCAGATGAGAGGGTTGAGCAGCGCTTTAACCGCAGCTTGGCTATCACTGCAAATGCAATGCTTCTTGGCGGCCTCCACCTGTTGGGCATACATAATATAATGCATAGCAGTTTTCAGCCAACGAGATGTGGTTTGTCTGCATCTACAACAGTTCCTGGCGTGCTAGGGAAGGCCCCTATTTAGCCATATATACAGCTTGTTCCTTGGAGTTCCGCCAAAGACGCAGTCGCACGATTTTGGGAAAGCCTGTTCGAGCAAACAACGCATCTGGATGAGAGGAGTGGTCTTATCATGGCCGTATAGATCTAAAGGACCATTTTTTGGAGATAACATCCATGTCTCGCTAAAAGCGCTTCTACGCTGCCAGAAAGTTGACATGCTTGGACTATAGAAATATTTTTATCGAGGATTACTTGAAGTTCACTGGAGCACGGTGAAACGCTGCATTCTCGGGTCGATGAAGAAGATGAAGGGCTGTTTCTAAACTACAACCAACAGTAATTTGTGACTGCCATAACTTTCAGTGCGGTATTTTCCAACTCCACCAACAGCTACATCAATTCGATCACATCTTATCCCGGCACTAACTTTGGTGCAGAAGTTTATTGGTTAAGTACTTTTGACCACTAAGCGAGAGGTCGCTGTTTCAAATCCAGACCTATACCACCCGAAAGTTTTTATTCGCTGCCCCACGTCCGTCTTGTGAACGTCAGACAAACATCCAAGAGTAAGCTTCTTAAAAATAAATTGCGTTTGGAATCGACATTAATCCTTCCACTTGTGTCAAAAAATATGTTTTCGCATCCACAATGGTTGGAGAAGCTAGGCTTAAGGTCCTGTATGGGCCGTTAACGACTTACAATTATTTATATTTTAACTTCAAATAGTTTCTATATTTCGAATCAACTGTTATATTGCAAACTGTCAGGGTCTTTCTCATCAGCGCTATTCCACGCTATCAAAATTCAGAAACTTGATTCCGAAATTATTGTTCTGTGAGCCACATTTATACAATATAACACCTGACACAACCGAACATTTGAGACCGCTTTTTAGCGTGGCTTCGAGACTCATAAGAATAGTGCATATTTGAGAGAATATTGCATCATGAATATTGCATGCATTGTTTCGATGTCAATCACAACAGCTAAGCCTTTGTCTGTCCATTTTATGAAAAAATGTACGCAAAGATCTAGGTTTGAAGGCTTAAGAGATCCAGCTCGTGCATCAATTGGACTTTTTGTTCACGCGAAACTCAAGTATAAATGGAAGGCATGGCTTCAGATGCAGGCAGACTCAATCTAGCTTCAAGTTTCGAGAAAAATTCTTCAGAACCTTACCTACCAAGCTCATGGAAGATCTCATATACCCTGGATGCCAGTGTGACCTGACACCCAGACAAGTTTCACTGTGTTTAGCATTCCTAACAACTTCAGAGAAAGCTTGAGTTCGAGCAGTGTCTTGGATCAGATGAGAGGGTTGAGCAGCGCTTTAACCGCAGCTTGGCTATCACTGCAAATGCAATGCTTCTTGGCGGCCTCCACCTGTTGGTCATACATAATATAATGCATAGCAGTTTTCAACCAACGAGAGGTGGTTTGTCTGCATCTACAACAGTTCCTGACGTGCTAGGGAAGGCCCCTATTTAGCCATATATACAGCTTGTTCCTTGGAGTTCCGCCAAAGACGCAGTCACACGATTTTGGGAAAGCCTGTTCGAGCAAACAACGCATCTGGATGAGAGGAGTGGTCTTATCATGCCCGTATAGATCTAAAGGGGCATTTTTTGGACATAAGCTCCATGTCTCGCCAAAAGCGCTTCTACGCTGCCAGAAAGTTGACATGCTTGGACTATAGAAATATTTTTCCGAGGATTACTTGAAGTTCACTGGAGCACGGGACACATTTAAGAACGAGCGAAAAGACCATTGTTTGCATCTCAAAAAATTCCTTTAATTGAGGCGAAATTTATCCGCATAAACCCCTGTCCCTATAAATGCAAATCATAGAGAATTCCTAATTATTGAGCTTATCGAGATCTGAGAACCTAGAAAGACAGAAATTAGACAGCTTCAAGGATCAACAACTTCAATTTCATAATGCCTCTGCCCTGAGTTCCTGTGGGTATTCTCAATCTCCAAACTTGTAATGCATCCTCTATCGAATTATGAAAGATGGAAGTGTTCCCTTACTAGAATAAGTCCCTACACCGTTTTGGCGGCAAAGCTTTAATGTCAAAGGCACGACCAAAAGACTAAAACCAATCTGATGTTTGTTAGGTACTGGGGGTATTCTGTAGTCGTAAGTAATAGTGCTTTGCTAAAGCCTTACATGTTTTATAATTTTTATTTTATCCTGTCTGATCTCAAAAAGGTTTCATAAAATTATCAAAAATATTACTACAACTTACCCAATAGCGTGCCAGCAGCGTCTATCCTCGCAATACTGTTGGCCATTAAAAATATTGTTGCAATCACAATCCAACAACTATTGATGGCATCCAATTTTCGAAGCGTCCGACTTCTTGTCGCGTAACATTTATTCGATAGTAGCATGATTTACTTAATTTTAATTTAATTTCAATTTCTTTAGATTTTTTTTCTCTTTTTTATTTGGATGTTTCCGTGCCCGTTGCTGGATGTTTTCCGTTAAATCTAAAGTGTAAATAATTTTTTTCTCTCTTCTACTTTAAAACGAAAAAAAAATATTTTACACTTCTCTCATCTGGGGGTGAAGAAATCTGTAAAAAAAAAAAGAAAAAAATTGTTTTTATAAAATATATAAAAAAATCTGAACAAAAGTTTAAAGCAAGCAACATTGGCTTCTCCAGGAAACTTGTGCAATTTTACTTGGGGGGGCAAACTATATCCACATAACTATATGAGCTGCGCCAAGTAGAAAAGAAACTACTGATACATGCAAGGCACATCAACCTTGTGCGAAACGAGTATTCGTCGGTTACACTTTGAAATTTGTAGAACAGCAATAAACAATTTTTTCTAATTAACCTTAGGCGCGCGCAGTCAGTGTGATGTTTTTTTTTATGGTAAAAAAATTACATAAACAAAATAAGTTGAAATTCGATTCGATAGACAGATGAGATTTAAAGTGAAGTGAGTTGCATTTGTATTTACAACCAAAGTCTCAATTCCGTGACACAGAAAAAAGACAACAATTTGAAAGCCCGTCCTATCTATCTACAAAAATATAATAAAGAAGCCCTGGCATTCGTCTCGAGATCATTGCAGTTTATTTACAAAACTTCATCAAGTGCGATGCGAATTGCAGACCGATAGCCACCTTGATGCTGTTCAAATAACCAAACACCCGCCTCCTCGCCGCCCATCCAATCCCACCTACTTAAATACAAACAAATGCTGCAACAAGAAGAACGAACGATATAATAATAATTAGATAAATATTATAACGAGATCGCGCAATTAAACAACATTGTACACACAATTCAACAATCGACGATAATAGATAGCTTGAGGCAGAACGAAATAAAAAAAAAAAAAAAAACGCAACAGAAAATGATAACACTTGGAGGAGGTAGTAGATTCGCTATCGAGCGTACATTTTATTGGCAAAAAAAAAATATATCTAATTTTTGCACAAAAAAAAACAACGAAAACAGTCCAAAGTACGTTCTAATATTTACATATCCAGACGGTGTGCGCACTTCTTCAAAGCATCTTGAATAAATAAACGGGTATCATATTATACAAGCGTCTGTAGATAGATAGATAGATACATAGTTGTAGTGGAGCTATAGATACGAGCAGGCTTAGGCGTGCGAATGCGAACATGCTCTCGCTGTTTATGTGTAGCCTGTAGCCTGTAGTCTGTAGCCCCAAAAGGTGGCAACGATGTATGGCTGCTAGTTGTCGGGGCAGCAATTTTAGCGCAATTTGTTTATACGTGCGTTTGTGTTAGGTAGTTTTTTTTTTTTTTTTCTTAGTACATCGATCGGCTAAGAGGGTTCTTTACCACTCTTCATCATTTTGTGGCCGGCATAAGAGGCCATTTCATCACCACAATTTGAAGCTTCAAGTTGTTTTCTTTTTCGGTTTTTTCGTATTTTTTTGTTTTGCGCTATTTTCGACATGTTCGCGCCAATTTATTAGCTTTTTGAGGAAAACGCGTGCGGATATTGGCCAAATAGTTGATGGGTTGCGAACATTTGATTTGGTAAAGAAAAACAGACACGACGACGACGATGCGAATCTCTACGAAGACGTGGTGGTGTGATGGGGAAATTAATTGGATTTCGATTTATTCCAGATCAAGGTTATGATCAGTCAAGCGTAGGAGACAGAGTGGAGCCTTGAGGCATACCATTTCTATGCTGTTTCCGCAATGAAAACAGTGCTATTTAACTTACATGCAAGGAAGAAGGTTAGAAGGAGCAGCACATCCCCATCGTCAATAATTTTTTTCAATAAATAATCAAACACTATGTCACAGGATTGAAAATGCCATAATACGATTTCACTAAATTCACCTAATATTCGAAAACACGACACGGCACTACCTCAACTCGAGTACGCAACCTGTTTGAACGAGTGCAGAAAGTTAACTAATAACATCAACAAAACTACTGTGTACTCCTCTAAATAAGTTTTAGTTATCTGCGGAACCTGCACCAACACACCGAAGGAACCCTGCAAACCAAAATTCAGTAGTTTCCTCGAAAGCACTACCACAAAGAAATTTGTTTTGTGAATGTGTTTGCGTTCTCTTTCAGTATTAGTATGTTCAGCTAATCTACTTCCGGGGAAGTACGGATATAACCGGTGAAATATGTACTCCGAAGAAGTAGTTTTTTGACCCTAATAAAACTCAGTAAGATCACTTTTTATTGCCCAAATTTTTTCTTTTGTTTTTTCCTTATCACCCTCAAAACAAAACCCATGTGCAAACAAAAAGCAAAAACTTTTCGATGTCTAGACAAGTAGAATCGACCGTGACAATATTTAAAATATCAAAGCGATTTTGAAAAGGATTCGAGTCAGTTGAAATTTTGTATTCGGTTAGTGAAGTTTGAACTATAATCGGTAAGTGAAATTTAAAAAAAATGAATAATAAGACATTTTTTCCAAATCAAATGAGTAAAGAATCGCGAATTTTTAGAAATAATGTATCGCGTTATAAACAATTAGACAAGTTTTTCTGTCGTGTAGAAAGTGTAGATAATGAAGAGGCGAGTTGTAGCGGTGGCAGTATAGAGCAGGGCGTGCCACTTTTGGAGACAGAAGCAAATGCTTTAATTGACGTTGAAATGTCATCAAGTTCAGGGAAGAAATCGCTAAATGCTTTGTATCTGTACAAAAAGATACTGTTTGGTATGTAGTTAAATTTTTGAAACCAAAAAGAGCTATTTCCTAATTCCTAAATTTCATTTCAGATGCTTGTGGTAGACTTCTCGGGCAAGAGAGATTTGAAAGGGAAATACGCAAATGCATTCTAAATGCCCACAATCGCTTCTATAAAAGAAGAAAACAATAAAATAGTGTACTAATTTTATTATTATTATTTATGTGTTTATGCTTATTTTATTTTATTTTTAATAAATTTAATTAATTAAATGAATTTATTAAAAATTTCTTTGTTTTATTACGTATTGCTTTTATGAAGGTGCCTATTTTTTCAGTGGAAACATAAATTACTTGTTCTTACATGGAGTAGCTCTACAGCACTACTGCTAAACTACTTCCACAGCAGTACTCCTGGAGTAGTTCTACAGCACTACTGCTAAAGTACTTCCACAGCAGTACAGTAATTCAACAGGAAGAATTCGATTCGTTCACTTCATAACTCGGCTACCTAGACACTGTGTACTTAGCCTAGGTATATCTATTACACCTTTTTGGGTTTTTTTTTATGACGGGTCTATGTTAGATTGCTACCTGTTCTGGGATAGATATTTTCCATGGTTGGAACTTTAAATTCTAATTGGAATTTTTGAATTGTTGACTTCCGGCATCGTTGAATATTATAATAGTTAGTTCGGTCCATGAAAAGGAAGATGACTTGTTCGTTCAATATACACGGTCTGTGAAGGTTTCTGGAAGTAATGAAAAGTATACGTTTTTTTTAAGACGCCTTCAAGTTTCTCTTTAGAGAGAGCTTGGAGATAAAAAATGGACAAACTGCACATTTTCCAAAACTTTTACGTCATCTTTGAAGCAATCTTACGAAACTCACACGCCATCATTAGAGGTACAATTTTTCAAAAGTTCGTTCAACTACTTGTATGACGATATTGACCGACGATAATGACATTATCGAAAGATCGCTGCGAGCTGTCCGTGGCGCATTAGCAAGAATTAAAAGAGAGGTCGCGGATGAAATCGGTTTGCCTTTAAAGGAGGACAAAATTAAGAATGACTCTTCCCATCCAGAAATCGGACACAACGTCACTATGGACAAATACAACTTCAAAGTAGATACAGATTTTGTCTCCCGTAAAATGACATCGGCGCAGAGATCAAGCGAAGAATCACTGTTGCCAATCGCTGTTTCTTCGGGCGCTGAGAAGATATCTAGAAGTAAAGCCCTCTCTCAATCTCATCCCAGTCCTGCTGTAGCATGGAATCGAATAAAAACCTCTTAGGTTGTTTGGAGAGAAATCTTCTACGGATGAACTTTACCGTAGATGAACTTTACAGCGACGCCGACCTGGTCAAAAAGCTAAGGAAACAACGGCTTAGATGGCTGGGGCATATTGACAACAACGCACCAGCCCGATGAGTCTTTGAGTCCACCCCTGAGGAACAACGCAGCAGAGGAAGACCCCATCTTAGGTGGCGCGCACAGTTGGAGGGCAACTTCATCCTACTTGGTGTGTAAAACTGCAGGCAGCTAGCTAAGGACCGAGCGGGTTTGAGGAGCTTATTCGATCGATCTCCTGAGTATGAGTATTTGGAGCTCACTCTGAAGGCGGACTACATAAAATTTAAAATCCTATGCTACCCAGAAAAGATTTTACTTGTTCCTATTTGGTTCTCTGCGTTAAGGTGGTGTGAGGGTTCACATGATAAAAAAAACAATTCTTAAGCAGCAAAAGGGAAAAGATATTAGTTAATTTTTCTATTGAAGTATCTCGCACACACTCAAGCGAAGCCGTGTGAAGAAACAAAAACACCAAATGTTAGAGTCAAGGGGTATAAGGATTACAGCATTGAACTTAAACTCATAGCAAAGTTGATGCAACGGTCAGGTAATAAAGTTTGTTTGGCTAAACTATAAAGATGCCTTGGAACAACAAGAACGTCGGATCAGATGGTTTACCAGCGGAAGTGACAGATACTCAATATTATGGGTCGCAATATCTGACATCCTGATCTAAAGTATCCAAACACCAAAGCAGGAAAGTGTGTGTTAGCCTGCTTTATGATCGAAATGTGTATAATGAGGAGTATAGGTGAGGATCTCGCCTTACTGCATCAGTAGTGATTCTTTAGTCCGTAGAGCACCAAATTCATTAGTCTGGCTGGGCGTGTTAGGTCAAAAATGTAGATTAGTCGAGCTTGCCCTTGCACATAATCGAAAAATCACATCAAATTTAGTTTTAGCAGAGCTGTTTTGTATTAACGTTTGGAAACTTCCTCTCAAAATTTTCTCTGGGATCTTTGTTTACTTGTGATCCTCCTTGGAAAATGATAGTTCCAACTGAGCCAGTTGTTGTATAATTTTCGACAGACGGGTTCATTGACGTGAATACTTCCTTGGATCTTGAGCAATCAAGCTGTCAATTTAACCTTTAACTTTAGATACTCTGTTCAATATATGTGAGCGTCGGATAAACAAATGCAGTTAGCTTTTCTTTCAGCGTTGGATGCATTTTCTTCAACAGAAGATTGAAAAGTTTTTGTGTCACTTCATCACCCGTGTCAAGCATCAATGTGATTGATGTCGTTCTTAACGGTATTTTAAATCTAAATATTAAAACTTAGACACCGCTTTCCATGTAATTAAATGTTTGGAATAGCTCGGAGTGTATGAGAGAATGTGCAGTATACATATTCTGTCTTTTGTGAACCAAATTCGTTAACCATTCAGTTAGTACCTACTCGTTGGAAGGAAGTTTGATTCTCCGCTATGACGATCGTTGACGAAAAACAACTGTGTTCCTTAAGCAGTTCATCTATTTGTACTTAAGACTCTTTCCTGCTACACACTGACTTTGCAATTGGGATTAATTCGGCGACTCCGTTGTAGCATCTAACTCTTGTCATTACTCCAAAATCTCCATTTCACCAATCACTTTTCAAAAAAAAAATATTTTATGCTTTAGAGTTAAAGGAATAAAAAGATTCAAAGCCCGGAGTGTCTATTCAAAACCTGCTCTTCGTTTTTCTTCGGTGAACTGTCATGAGAACCTTCTCAAAAGATAAATTGAACGTCACTTACATTCGTTTAAAAAAAATATATCTTCGCACACTCAATAGGTGGAGAAGCTAGGCTTTAGGTCCTAGGACCGTTTAAGCCTTTTTTACACTTAAAATGGTCAACTGCAAATTAATTTTGGAAATATTTACATTTCTTAAGCAATTTTGAGTGCAGAGCTCATTTGTTTGGTTAAACAAAATGAAAGATATCTTTGCAAACTGACAAAACCTTGAACATGCTTCTCACTTTGCGAATTTTGAATTTTGCGATTTGGGAAGGTTTTCAACTTTTCCCAAGACTAAGTTCCGCTTTTCAAATTTGCGTTTGACGAAATGAAATTGGCAAGGATAAGTTGCAACGTTTAGTTACTTACTTAACGGGCCCCCGACCCGTGAAGATACGGCATCCTTCAACCCTCTGCGATCCCGAGCACGCTGCTTCCAGTTGTCCAGACCAAGCGCTCTGGCATCCGCGATGGCTCGGTCTTCCGTGTCGTCTGGGGGTTGGGATTCGAAGATCCTCTTGGCTGGAGCATTGTTGTCAATTCTCTCGATGTGGCCGAGCCAATGTAGTCGACGAGTTTTGGCTTTTCAGACTACATCCACATCTTGGTACCGCTCATAGAGTTCGCGGTTGAATCTTCTCCTCCATTCGCCCTCCTCGCACACAGGACCAAATATCCGTCGAAGGATTTTTCTTTCAAAGGATCCCAGTATTAACTCTCCTTTCCTGCTTATCGTCCAGCACTCGGTGCCGTATAGCAGAACTGGCAGGATAAGGGTTCTGTAGAAGGCATGCACTTTGTTCTTCGAGTTAGGAGTTTTGAACCCATTTGCTTTGCCAAACCGAAGTAGCAGCGGTTTCCTAGGGTAATTCTTCGACGGATCTCCACTAAGATGTCATTTGTGGAGTTGATGTTTACCCCGAGGTAGATGAACTCTTTAACTACCTCGAAGTTGCTGCTATCAACAGTGACATTTTTTCCTAGTCGGCGGACAGATGATTGTTTGTTTGTTGATAGCCTCATAGTCCTCATTCACTTCAAGGCCAACTAGTTTCGCCTGCTCTTCAATAGCCGTGAAAGGTGAAAGTTGCAAAGTTTGCAAAATGAAAAGTTTTTAATGGAGGAAGTCTCAGATCTACCGATGGCTTAATATGAGACGTGCCTAGGATTTGTGATCTATCTCAGGCAGAGACTAGTTACTTGACACTTGACATAAAAACGCGAGCCTGAAGAATTTACACTAACTCGACATAGTCCCAATAAAGGTGAGTATGAACCGAGCTACAACGTACCTACACTCCTACCTACCTACGTATCTATACACGTTCGACCAACTCAAAATGCGTAGAATAATTAAAACATTAAAATATCGCCAATTAAATTTCACAGCAGGTGTACGCAGCCCCAACATGATTTGATGTTCAATTTTTATCGCAATTAAAATGTCCCCCCCCCCCCCCCACCTACTCTTTGAAATGTGTACCTACATATAATTTAAACTATCTATAACGAGACACAGCGAGACCATATCAATGAACAACACTTCCATTTTCTCTAGCTTCATTCCTTCGCGGCTAGAAAATATGGCACCATAGCTACTTGTGTCACCGAAGATGACAATGTGTGAAAAATTATTAAATTAACAATTAGATTTCGCTATCCAATCACGCACTGTTTTTATCTCTGTTTCGACTTGGTGGCGGCAAAACATGGCGTACATCATTTGTTTCCATTACCTGTTCCATAATATGCATGTTCGCCGCGTCCAATTGGTATACCCGTACCCGTACCCATACCTGCTGTACCTTACCTAACCGCCATTAGAGTACCGATTCAGGGTTTTGTATTATTTCTTTGACAAACATTGATAAAGCATAAAAAAAATGAAAAAAAAAAAAAACAAGAACAACCGAGGCCAAGAACGAAGCGTACAAAATGGAAACCGAAACCGATAGGTGATGGGAACAACATCAATTTCAAATCAGAATCAGCATCGTCGTCTTCGTCGTCATTGCCGTGAGAGTACTTCACCTAGCCTCGACCAATTGTAGTCATGCCATCAGGTGCCGGCAATTATCGCAACGCACCGATGATAAAAATCAGAGACACGCAGTGTTGCAATTACACGCACAACTCATAAATCGAATATGTCGTCGCGGCAATTTGAATGGGACGCGACACTACGCGTTGCTGTTTCGCGCGGCGCAGCACTATTACAGTACGCCCAATTGAGTTGGCACTCCTGCGATGTGGGTACAACCTGTCCGATTTGGAGCCGTTGTCGCCAGTTGACGCCAGCTAAAATAGGGAAGCCACCGCCACCACCACCACTAGCAGCACTTGCCAGCCAACGATTATAGAACATTATGAGTCGAATTAATTTAATTACCAATCCAATCGTTGATCGAGTGGCGCGCACCACACATGCAAATGTCGCGTGTTACGGCCAAGTACGAGTGCTTAACAATTGCCACCTACTACCTACTAACTTCTACCCAACCACCCAACCACCTGCGCCGCAGCTCACAATCTTTTGCAGATTGCTTGAAAAAATATATGGTACTATCGCTCAGGTGAATTCTTGCATGCTATATCGTGGGGGTGAGACTTGCATGAGAGACAAACACGAAAAAACAAAACAAAACTCTTAACGACAACATTATGCAAAGTATCTAGCCGATACGACGGGTATTACAGTGAGTTGCATTTGCATTTGAATATGTTTTTTAGTTATTTTATTTTTTTTTTTTCTGACAATTAAGTTCTAGATGCAATTGGCGGGTGTATGTTTTGCTGCTATTTAATGAGCAGATTAGGTATATATGTATGTATTTTTTTGTTTTGTTTTGTTTAACAGTTAACAACATGTTTGAGTCGCACGTTACAATAATTACACATGTAAATACGGATACTTAGTATTCGCGGGTGGGAAAATTTATCGCTGCGCGGAGACTGCTGGCTATCGGATAGCTAGCCTAGCTGGCTAGTGGTGTGGAAGATACATCAAGATTGTCGCGCCGATATAGGGTTAATTAGTTGGTAATTTATATTAATTGAGCACTGAATGGGGTGAGTGCGAGTAACTATGAGTTATTGGGGTGAGTGATTATATTCAGATGCAGGTGACAAGGATTGGTTGTTGTTTTAAGGTGAATTGCATGTGAAAGAGATGATTGCTTTGTTATATAGACTATAGACTATAGTCTATATAGAGACTATAGTCCAAAAAAGTGGGTCCGCCAATGCCGTCCGTCGGTCTGTCTGTCTGTCCGGGCGCCGTATGGCGAAACGGTTCGACGGATTTGCTTCAAAGTTCATATATAACGTTCATAGGGTTACATCTCGGGGCATATTTTTATTTTTTGCTTTATCTTTTGAAATAACGGTACCTGCCATACAGATGTGAAAATCTGTTAACACTATTTTTCTGAAAGTAGTTCCAAGGATTTCGGTCTTTTTTCTGCATACTCAGTTTTTAGGAAAAAAATCGATTAACGGTAATTTATAAAACTGGCAATATCTCGAAAACTAGATTTTTTAAATTTTTTTGTTCATATAACGATTTTCTTAAATTTAAATTAAATTCGTTTTCTCAAAAACGGCTTGAACGAAATTGATATTTTTTTGTATTTCGAAGAATTATGTTAAAAGTGTCCAATGCGCGAAATTACATTAAAATCGTAGGTGCTGTTTTTGAGAAAATCGAATTTTTCAAAACCTAAAAAGTGATTTAAATAAATTTGTCGCCATTCATTTTCGATTCATTCTGCGACTCAAAAACGCATCTTTGTACCGAGAAAGTTTCGTATGACGCGGTCGTGCACTTTATTTTTTTTTTTGAACATAATGAGGTTGATAAGACTCTGTGTTTTGGCCAAATTGACCGAGGAGGCTTTTTGAAAATGGCTCACTTGTTAATATTCAACCAATAGTTGCGGACGTATTCCCGCTCCGGTTCGGAGGACTTTAGGTCTTTAGGTCTCAATTTCTACGATTTTTATTAGATTGACATTGCCCTAAAATTACATCCGCCTGTCCGTCCGTATATTTTTCCGCATGAAAGAGTGAACAGATTTTATTTAAATTAAGTATTTTTGGCGATAATCAAGGAAGGAACAGGCTCCGGTGTCTTCTCAGAAGATCCAAAAGTGAGGCTATCTACCGAACACAAGTAGTTTCTTCTAATCAGAGGTTCTGGCTGTCGTCAGGGCGGCTGAGCTAATGCAGATAGGATCGGTATCCGGAAGGGTTACCGCCATCTACATCGATAGGTAGGACGGACTCAAGGCAATGGAATCAACCACCATCATTTCTGATAGAGTAAAGAGCTGTTTCACAATTCCTAAAGCCATAATGCAGACAGAACCGAGGGAGGCTGTTAGGAAACTGCGGTAAAGAGGTAAATGAACAGGCAAATGAGATTGCAAGAATAGGAGGGCTACTCGTTAATAGTGAGGCTGCAGACATCAAACCTACTCTCTGCATAATAATGGGCACTATTGGGGTAAAACCATTAGGTCTACCAATCTAAGGTGGTAAAGTCTTGAAGGACAGATGGCATCCAAAGCTCTATAGTCACTTTTCGATAGTAGCCCTTGCCAACAACATCTGGCATGTCTAAGGTTCATAACGAACCGGTTTCTGATATGGAAAGGATATTTCGTTTAGCGTAAGATAAATTTAGGGTAGAATTAAGTTAGAATAGGTATAGCAAGGGGTTAGCCTTACCATTTTGTTTTTAGGAAAATAATTTTTTTGAAAGCTCAGAGGAAATAGATTGGAGAAACTTCAAAGGCCTTCCGGGCTTTTGCAAAGGAATTGGTTGCTTTTCCAGGGAAATTATTGAGTTTTTCTTTCTGCCTTTTTAAATGTAAATTCAACTGGTTCTCCAGGGATCGCAATGGGCTTGGAAGTTGTGTAAAGATTTTGTTTGATCACACCTCTGTTTAACCTAACCTTTTTTATATTTTAGGTTGACCGTTTAGTGCCCCTTAGTAGCTATGATATTGGTGCCAGACCGTCTAGCATCAGTCTTGAAAGGTCTCCACAATTACCATGGGTTTATCACAGGTAACCCTGTTTAACTCCTCTTTGTGACTCACTTACTTCATAAATGTTATTGTTATGGCTTTTGACAATCTCTTAGCACCTTGCCAACCAGAAAGTTAAGTTTACAAAGATTGTTGGCGGTGGTATATTTTTCCCCACTGATGTGAGGATGAAAATAACCCACCGGATAATGACCATGTTAATTGGACAATTATTTTACAAAACTTTTAAAGACAATTGGCTAAATTATTCTTAATTCCTAACAACATGGGCAAAGTGTAATGGGTCATTTGCTCCACGTGCTTGTTTTTGAGAGAGCAAAAGATAAAAAAGAAAAAAAAAATTCCATTTTACAATAAACCAATCTCCTAACCTAACAATCAGTGAAGGTTAACCACACACAACAAGGTCGTTTGTAAGAATGTTTTTTTCTCTCGTTTTCTTTTGTATCTGAATTAAAATAAAATTTCACAACCCTAAAATACAGCAAAAGACATTCCCTATTACATAATGATTATTATTTAAAAAAAAAAAAAGTAAAAACTACACGCAAAAAAAGTTCCATGCCATTAAGTTCGTTAACTGATAAAGTTTGTATCGTTTTTGTGGTAAACAAATAGAAGTACAACCACCACACAGGGGTTGATAGTTGATAACACATTTCATAGAAAGGAAACAAAAATTCTGGTATACAACAAGTTTTCACTTTTTGATGTTTTGTAGGTTCATTTCATTTTTTTTTTTTTGCACATACTAGTACTACTCGTACGTCCGCTATGAAGTTTTGCTATTGTGTTGTTCGTCAAAATCACTTCCTTAAACAATTCACATGAATTGTGATTTTGTTGTTGTTGTTTTTTTTTTTTTGCGCTGTGTTCATGTTCATGGTACTTACTTGAAGTAAACTATTATTACACAGTTTATCAATTGAGCACGGTCAAGTTTACAACTACAAGAGGAAATGTGTTTTTTTTTTTTTTTTGCCTGATATCTGGCAGTGAAAATCTGCTGATTAACAATAGTAGGAGACCGCTTTACACATGTTTTTTATTAGTTTAAGTTGCCAACGACAAAACTGAGTTGGGGCCACGGTGAAATTTAAATGACTCAGCAACCACAAGTCCTGCATGAACAGAACAAAAGGAAAGACAGAAGTGATATGTCTTGGCGAAGAAACAAGTCGATGGCGCAGTGCACAGGAGAGAGTTTTAAAATTCAATACTTCTTCGTCAGTTTACAGTGGTGTCCAATGTAATAGGTACATCTTGAGTTGGAGTAACTGACGTACAAGAGGTCTTGTATTTAGGAACATTACGTACTGAGAAAAGACCGGTCCTTGTTAAATTTACCACAACTTGATGTTTGCGGCGCCTTATGAAGTTAAATATTTCAACAGAAGAGTTCAGTTTTGTCATTTCTTGTCGCAGATAATGTCTCGCCTCTCAAACCCAAAAGTGTCTTAAATTTCCTTTCACTTAATTTCCCTTTTTAAATCATCCCTATGAATGAATACAACCCATCCACAAAAATTTTAAAGTGCACCAAACTTAGCAAGAAAAAAAATCGCTCCTATAGGGCTCCCGAGCCGCTCGGTTGAGACACGGCAGCTTTCCATTCCCTCCGATCCTGGGCACACTGCTTCCAACTATCCAGACCAAGTGCTCTGGTATCCGCGATGGTCCAGTAATCGGGCATGCTTTCTTCCACACAAACTTGATTGATGATTTAGTGCATGTTCCCTACCAAAACATCGCATCAGTATTTGAAAACCTCTGCAGGTAGACCAACAGAAAGAGTTGTGCTTAGGCTTTATAGCTCTATAGGTGGGTTCTTTTCTTGATCCATCGCTCTCTCCCTACATAATGTCCGTTTAGTAGCTGCTGGAACTGTTGCATAAATACAGCTACTATTCGTTGCCCGTGTCGGTGACGTCCCTAGCTGTTTCGAAGAGCCTGCGATCCAATCTTAAAGCCAGCAGACAGATTCTTGGATTTCTTATAGACCTCCCGATGTTGCTTCGATTGCGAGACTCTTCGGTATCCTTGAGCTTCAAAACTTATGAAGAGGACAAGGGTTCCTTCGCATGAGGGTATTGACGAAAATCCAGAAAGGCATCTGAAACTCCATTAAATAGCTAAAAATTATGCTGAACCCCCAAATCTGTAGTAAATTTAGCTATTAAAAGCTGGGTGAATGTTCAGCTCCACCTCTATATGAAATTAGATGGGTGATGTTGTTCAGCAAACACTTGGGTACCGATGAATAAATAAATGTCTCTCCTGCTTACGTAAATAACTAAGATTTCTAAAAAATGCCACGACACAAAAAATTCTTTAAACTCGATGATTTTATCGGAAAAAACCCATAGTTGAAATAGTTATAGCTATATTGAGAAGGTACAGCTATTTTAGATGATAGAAGAAAAAAAAAATTAGCCCAAAATTATCACACAACACTAGGCGGCACCAAAAAGGACCCATCGCGAAAGGCATTTAAAAAGGCAGAAAAAACCTATATAATTTCCCTGGAAAAGAAACAAATTTCCTTGCCCAGGAAAAAAAGCCCAGAAAACTTTTGAAGTTTGAGCCATCTATTTTATCTAAGCTTTCAAAACATCAACTTTCTGCGGCAATGCGATATTGCCCCGCATTCAAGCAGCACTTTCTGTTATGTCCTCAGCAGAATCTGTAGATATCCGTATCCGATCCTATTTGCGTGTTTTTGCAGGAGGCAGTGCGCTTTCAGGATTCCTATCATTTTTCTAAGCTTGATTTTTTAGTGCTTAATTATTTTTAACTCCCTAGATCTTTTACTGTCACTGTGTAAGGCCATAGAGCCTTAGATATCATCTGTTCTGCAAGACTTTTTTACGTTAGATTGGCAAACCTGCTTCACCAACATGGAACGTGAAAAGATCATTAAAAAGAGAAAAGTCAAAAATATTGAGCTCGCAAAAATCTACAAAGCTAGTATTAAACTGAATTGAATATAAGCCAAATGGTCAATATTTTATTCTCGCAGTTGCGAGATAAGTTATCGATTATCGTTGCGAGAAAATAAAATCCCACAACTTTGATAATTTCAATTCAAATTCTGAACACTTGAGTAGAGTTGGGTAACGATTAAATTTTTTTCGTAAAGGTTAACATTAAAAATATTCATGTATTTCGTCGTATCTTCTAAGAACGCAAGGTTTAAGGCCTTTAAACGTACCGATAGGTTTACGCAGTTCGAAAACTCGCTTAAGCATTCATCCACGACTAAGTCACCAAACTTGTGCAAGTGCAACAAAAACGGTTTTGGATAAACCGTTTTGGAAACGGTTTCGGCCGACACTGCTGCAATTTCACGTTCGATATTCGTACGAAGTTCATCAATCGTCGCTGGCTTGTTGGCAAAGACCATAGACTTGACGTAGCCCCACAGGAAATAGTCTAACGGCGTCAAATCGCACGACCGATGCGGCCAAGCGACTGGACCATTTCGTGAGATAACACGTTCTCCAAACTTGGTTTCCAATAAATTGATTGTGACATTCGCTGTGTGGCTTGTGGCGCCGTCCTGTTGGAACCACATGTCCTCCAAGTCCATATCATTCGATTGGGGCCAAAAATATTCAGTTATCATTGAACGGTAGCGATGGGAATCGGGCACAGTAACGTGCCGGTCTTTATCATCACGGAAGAAGTACGGCCCAATGACGCCGCCGGCCCATAAACCACACCAAACCGTAATTTGTCATGGAGTACGTGTGGATTGCTACCTGAGCAATACCGCATATTTTGTTTATTGACGAAGCCATTCAACTGGAAATGAGCTTCATCGCTGAAGATGATTTTTCGATGAAAATCCGAATCATTTTCAAGTTGTTGCTCAGCCCAATTCACGAACATACGACGCTTCTGGTGGTCAAGCGGCTTCAGTTCTTACGTCAATTTAATCTTGTAAGGATGTAGGCCAAGATCTTTTCGCAAAATTCGCCACAACGACGTCACAGAGATGTCCAACACTTGAAAACGACGTGTGACAGACACACTTGGGCTTTCTTCAACTGAAGCCTAAGCGGCAGCAATATTCTCGACACTACGGGCACATCTTTGTCTCACTGGCACGGGAACATTTTGTACTGTGGATTTAAATTTTCCAACTAGACGCTCAATTGTTGATCTGCTAGGACGATTATGACGACCATAAATTGGACGTAGCGGTCTTAACGTTGAGGCCACTGACTCCGAATTTTGGTAGTAAATTTTAATAACTTCGACTCGTTGTTGGCTCGTATATTTTTCCATCATGAAATGGCTAACCTTACTGAAGAGAAATGTCAAAAGAGCGCCAAGAAATATGGCGTCGTTTGCTGTCCCTGTCGCTCTACTTTTGTAGCGTCCCCGTTAAAAATCCCTGGACAATGCCTGCTAAATAGTACAAGTTACGGAAATCCTAATATTGACTTTCGCTTATTCAATGAGTATTAGTTGCATTCTGATCCATGTTATTTAGGTCCCAACTAAACAAGGCTATCTTGCAGTTGTTGGCCTTATAAAAGGTAGACACATTCATTCTTTTATTTATTATTATTATACACATTCATTCCAACTTCTAGCATATCACTGGTCCGCTGGTCCGCCTGTGGGGTTCGCCGTTGTGACTTCACAAAGTATTTGAAATATCGAAACAAATTCTAGTGTTGCTGCATCTGTGTGGAAGCTTTAGGCCTGCCTCTTTTTCGGGCTTGTATAGAAACGCTGGTTGACATTGGCTCCTTGAAAGGTTCGTAGAATCCCACCTTTGAGCATGCTCCAATTTTTTCAATCAATCAATCTTTGACGTGGAGGCTTTCTCGGATTTGGAACTTTTAAGTTTTAGTCACACAAGTAAGGAATCGACTTGCTAAAAACGTTGCTACTTGGAACTAGAAGAAGTTTGGTGTCACAAAATATATGTCCAAATGGCTCCAAAAAGCACCAAGTATTTAATAAAATGTTTAAATTTACTAAAAATTTTTTTTATAAAACAAAAACTTACTAGCGCAACTTGTGATTAATACACAGAAAATGAATTGGGCAAATTTGATCCACAAATACAAATACCAGGGTTAAACAGTTTCCTGCTGTGGTTTCGTCTTGCCTCTTTGGTAAGGCCTCTTGAATAAGAACGACAAACGATCAGGGCGATTAAAAATGATTTCGCCAACAAAAAAAAAAAAAAACAAACCCCCACCCATGCTTATGTCATGCGACACCTTTGTACGAATTAAAATTATATCACAATCCAAAAACAAAACTGTTCTTCTTCTCAAAAATACCAATAACCAGATGAATCTTCATGATAGTTTCACCTTAAACTCATATCTCATCTCTGTTCTATCCACCAAGACCATATCTATTGCTGTTCTTTCTCTCCCACACTCAACGGAATGACCTTCTCACCCAAAACTAACTCAGAATTTGCACGAAGAAAAAAATACAAATCACATAAAATCTCAAACAAATTGTATAGATGCAACTAAACAGATGAAAAACAGAAAATACCTCTTAAATCGCGTTACATCAAAATCGAAAAATAACAAAACTAAGTTTACTTAACAGTTATTTTCAAAATTTTACATGACAAACGGCAGCGATTGAATAATATTATTATTATTCAGCATGTTTATCCACTCTCCACATATGTAGGTGTGTGTGTGTGTGTGTGTGTTTTTGTTGTTGTAGCTAGTTTCGTACTACACTCTACTAAATGGGCACTCACCCAATTGTAAGAAATGTCTCTTGGGCTAATAAAAAATTCAATTTTTGTAATTTAATATCCACGATCGAATATTTTGACAACATTTATCTTTGAAACAGACAGACGGATTGACAATGAAATGAATAAATTTCCCGATATGGAAATCAATTAAGATAGATTCATGTGCAAGGAGAGCAAACACACAAAGTGTGAAAGTGTCTCTTAGTGGATTCTCAAAAAAAAAAAAAAAAAACCATCAACAACAAACCAAACAAACATCTTTAAGATACGCCATATCTGTTTGGATTGATCTTTTGCATTTGCATAGAACGCGTGGGAGATCGATATAGATGATTGTTTTTTTTTTATTTCTTGAACTTCACACCGTATCAGTCAGTGTATCTGTATCTCTCTGCGCGATGAACATTGATTTAATAATTATGAAGATTCAAATGCGGGATACCTGCTCTGTGTTTCTATCTAAAAGATAAAATCTGGCGAGTAGCAATATTTTAGCATTAAAATATGAGGTTCGAAGGAAAATTAACATTTAATGAAATTTGATATAAATCATGGCATGAGGGATGGATTGGTACGATCGAAGGTCTCTGATAAGGAGTACTTTGGTGGTCGTTTGTTTTTGGGAAGCAAATGGGGCATCCCCAGGCCTCAAGTATCTTTTAATGTTTTCGAGTCCAAATCATTATTATTATTCTTAATGTATTGTCTTGTTTGGAAACCTACTGGAAAGGTCCAAACAGCTCTTGAATTGCAGAAAACGAGCGATCTCTAAACACTTGTTTTCGCCAATTTAAAGCCCTTCCTTCCTTCCATGTCATGTGAGCACGTACGAATTCCTTGGGCTGTTAAGTGGTGTTTTTTTTTGTTTGTGATTTTTTGCATTTGAAATTACTTGCGAACAGTTGGTTTTCAGCCATTAACCGCGGCTAATTAGTAAGCAAAATTTTGTGCCATTTTTTGTTCGCTTTTCCTGCGGTGACAAAACTGTCTTGGTGCGTCCTTTGTGGTTTTTTACATACATATATGTATGAGGCATTGTATTTTAAATAATTTCGAACATGCATGATCACTCCGTCCAATTTTTCATTGGAAGACCTTTCGCTTGGTAGTCATCAATTTTTCCCATTTCTTTAACCGTTAACAGCTCGCAAATGGGGCATCCCTACGCAGTTTTGTGCTTTAGTTTTTTAGATTTTAGATTTGATTAAGATTTTATTCATTTCATTTCATTTCGGTTAAAAACAAAAAGAGAAATATTAAATCTATCTTAGATAGTCTGCCAAAGACTATGAACCTAATTTGTACATTTAATTTAAAAATCTTCCTTTTCTTCCTAATGTAAGAGCTTTCCAATTGGACCCGTTTAGTTGTTTCTGGGTTTCTTCGGTTGACAAGATGATATTCCCCAAGCAAAACCTTCTGATATCACGGAAAATAGGCCAAAGCCCTATAAAGTGCATGATATTTTCCCTCTAAAACATGTTAGGCAATGAGCACAAAACCGGAAGGCCTTCTCTATGTGGCACGAAATTTAGTGACCATAGCTCTCCCCTTGCGCGGAAAATTGCAGAGATGAATCCTATTTTACGCGAGTCTTTGAAGTAGTTCAGCAACTTAAGGTTAAACTGTAGGTCTTATAGGTCTCTCTATGTGTTGACGCACTCACTTGCTCGATACATTTTTGGCGAAAACACGAATCCAAATGCGACAGGAAATCGTATAGTCTGCAATTCCAACTATCCCTTGCATTCCAGTCTAATTCCAAATCGTACTCATAACTCTCCGCTAGACTTAGGATCTCTTTATATCGCAGACTTCTCGTAGTTACAGCATACTTGGTAGCGATCCGCTGTAATCTTTTTTCTCCCAACCTGAATGTGTTGAGTATATAGTCCATGTTCAGTTTGAGTGTTTGTAAGAACAGAGGAGCAAGTCATGTTTCAATCATGAGCATGTATTTCACGTGCGGTTGTAGGCAATCGGAACGTCCTTCTTAGATAGAATGGCTGTGGTGGCTTTTCTACTGCATCATACGACCTATGACCCCACGCTTGTGTAAAAACGAATTGATTTTGGGACTGTTTCTCAGTTTCTCCACGTTGAACTAACTGTACTTTTAGATTGCAGACATTTTTCATATCCCATATTCGAATTACTGGAAATTATGACTCCGAGGTATTTGTATTGATTAATAGCAATACCGTTAAAAGTCCACTTTTTCACCCTTGCCTGTCTGCCACTTTTGAGTTGTTCAAATTAGTTTGTAAACTCCCACAGCATACTGTAATTGTGAACTCGATTTATCATGAGTTGCAGGGTCTCTGGTAAACTTGCTAATAGGGCAACATCGTCAGCATATAGGAATCCTCCCTGAGAGGTAATCAACGATGTCTTCAATATAAAGAGCAAATAGTGTCGGGCTTGCGTTGCAACCTTGTCTAACATCTTCCTCTGTGTTAGGAACCACTCGGACAAATTGTCTCCGCTCCACACCGCTGCTTTTGTGTTGTTGTACAAGTTTTCCATTACCTTGCTAAATTGAGTAGCCCGGCCGAAAACCTGCGTGGAATTCTCACAGGAGTGCGTTTTCCTGAACCCAGCGCATTAAACGACTTTGTAGAAGCATTTAAGAGTGAGATACCACGGTAATTAGATGGGTCTGACAAGTCGCCTTTCTTGAAGATTGGGAATATAATTGTTTGTTTGAAGCTCTCGGGCAATACTCCAGAGTCAAATATATTATTAAAGACCGATGTTAGGTCTGTATTTGTAGAATTCTGCAGGAATTCTATCGAATCCTGGGGCTTTACAATCTTTAAATCTAGTTAGAGCTTCCTTAACTTCATTTATTAAGATTGGGCTATCTAATTTGTCATTAACAACTTGTGGTTTTGCATACAGAATATGATTGCCATTATTAATTGGGTTCAAAAGATTTTCAATGGTTGTTGATTTCCGGGGTGATGCCGTTGAGTTTCCTCGCTGACTACCAAAAATCTGCTGATTTTCTGCGCTCATCGAATGTTTCCTTCAATAAATCGATTGTGACGTGCGCTGTGTGGCATGTAGTGCCGTCATGTTGGAACCACATCTCATCCACATTCATGCCATCCAATTCGGGAAGAAAATAGTCGGTTATCATGGTTCCTTACAGGTCTCCATTAACGATAACTGACTCTCCAGCATCATTTCGGAAGAAGTATGGCCCAATGACTCCACCAGCCCATAGAGCACACCAAACAGTCAGTTTTTGTAGATGTAATGGCGTTTCAAGGGTCTCATGTGGATTCTCTTCATTCCAAATGCGGCAATTTTGCTTGTTGACCCAAAATGAGCTTCATCACTGAACAAAATTTTGCGATAAAACGAACCATTATTTTCGAAATAAATTTGCACGATTTGCAAGCGTTGTTCATTTGTCAACCTCTTCATGATGAAATGGCAAAAAAAAACTGAACATAAATGACATTAGAGTTGCCAGATTTGACCACAAAATGTCAGTTTTATCTCTATTCGAAAAACCAACCTCTAAAAAAAACCCTTTATATTCCCCATTTGAATCTGTTTTGCTGCATCCATTAAGTAATGTAAGTCCCATTGAGTCCAACAAGTCTAGAATTTGTTTTCCGCATGCGTTTACAACTTGGTCTTTGATTTCCATGGAATCACCAGCGAATTGTTACTTTGGGTTGAGTATAAAAATTCTTCTAGTAAATTGAACTCCCTTCGCCATTTCTCGCCATTACAGTTAAGATAAGTTCGAACTATGAATGTGGTCTGGCAATTATGGTCAATCAGTTGACTTCATTGTGTCCAAGCTTGAAAGGTCTCTTCTCAAAAATATGGTTACTTTTCAAATTGGCCTCTTCCTCTAATTGGCTATTCTGCGCAACAACAAACTACCATCATTTTGGTCTCGCACACGTGTGGTCTACAAACTGAACCCCCTAACGACTTTATAAATCAAAACATATCCTCGAAACCAGCTTACTCACTCCTCGAAGGCGTTCTTAACACACAAAAAAAAAAAACACAGCCAAAGCCAACTATGGGTGCGTCTACATCAAACTTTTGAGTAACTTATCATTCAGATAATTAACCCATTACTTCGTGGCATAGGTATAGGTATAGGTACACATAGGTATATGTATCTAAGTAGGATCCCAAAGTAAAATCCGCCGACGAAATGTTAGAGAAATTCCTCAGAGCAGGAGAATGAATACCATCAAGTTTGATGTATGTTCCCATTCCCAATCCTATTCCCATTCGTATCGTGTGGAATTTGTGTTCGTTCGTTCATTTGTTTGTTTCTGTTTTCGGCTCTTATGAATTTAATTACATAGTTTACGAATTTGATTGATCTCTGTTTGATATGCGGATCACAGTTGTGCCCAAATAGCATATAGATTATGCCCGTGACGGGGGCTCGTCGGTAAAAAGCACACACACAAGAGGCACGGTTTTGTTATTAAATTTAAGTCAAACAAAAAAAAAAACAATTTATAATAAAGAGAGAAGCATGTTTCTTTGTGTTTTGAAAAAAAGGGATATACCACGAACAGAACCGCAAATTTATTTCTCACAATCGAGCGGGACGAACGACAACGAATCGAACGACATATGAATGGCGTGAGTATGCCCAGTTCCACCCTGGGACATGGATATCGTCGCAAGGCAATATGTGGTTCACGCGGTGAATTTTTTGCGATACATCGAGAATACGTTAAATATTCGAAAATAAATTAAGAATTCCATTCAGATAGAGAGTCGCAAATTCGTGAACAATTTTATTTTGTTCAGCTGTGTCCATATCTACCTTCTGTGTACTGTGGCGAGGACATGCGGGTAAAATACGATCTTGTACTTTGATTTTTTTTTTCAATTGCTCCTACCTACGGGGTAATCGGGGAGTTCGGACATCCCGATGGGAGAAGAGAGGTTTTTCAGTTCGTCATTTCCGACTGGTTGCATCTTCTTGTGACACTCAGGGAAGTGTTTATTGATTTCCTGTTTACCGAATGATGAGTTGTTGTGGTCATCTACACTGTGACCAAAAAGTCCTCGGACACCACAAATCTCTTTTTAGAAATATCTGCATAATTCTTCACTGGCTCAGGAAATTCTCTTTCTCCTGCGACCTCACGCATCAAGACTTGTAAGATGTGAAAGATGCGATCCAACATTTATTACGCGTGATAGACGTGAGGTCTTAGACGTAAATTCACAGACTCTTACTTTGCGAGACTCTAACCGAGGCATTGACTCCCGATTGACGAGAGTGTTAGCCTGTCTCGAAAATGCAGGAATCCCAGAACGACAAACTGGGAGACATTTGCAGAGGTAGGCCAAAACAATCTAAAACTGCAACAGTACCACAGTAGTCTTCAGTAAGATTCTACAGAAACCGTAAGAAAAAACATGTCCTTGGTGGACCAAAAGTCTTTTTGAAGTGACAAAGAAAGCAAGAACCTCTTTTAATGCTACGAAAACTTCGAACGCCCATTCAAACTGGGACATTTATTAGGCTAATCAGCGTTGGTTCAAGAGTACAATAGCTAGTGCTAAACGTATAGCCTGGCGAACATTCTGCAGTGATATTGAAAGCGCAACGTAATCGACAAGGCTCAGCAAAATTCTGTCCAAGGAACCCACTGCTCCTGGATACTTGAAAGACAGTAGCGGAAACTGGACAACATCCAGCAAGGAAACTCTCAACCTCTTGATACAAACTCAAATTCCGCGATGTGCCCCGAGTGAAAGTAGCATCCAGACTAAGTATAGCACCTCATTAGCTGCATTGCCAGTGATATTATGGAGAAGAGATAATCAGGGCAATAAATAGCTTCAGTCCCTTCAAATCCGCTGGAGATGACGAGATATTTCCAATTATGCTACAGAAATCCAAGGCCATAAGCCTTAATTTACCGATTCTCAAAAGACTATTCTTAAGATGTCTTGAACTAAGCTACATTTAAAAGGCCTGGCGTAAAGTGAAGGTTGGGTTTATTCCCAAGGCAGTGAAATCTATTTACACAAATGCTTAGGACTTCAGACCCATAAGTCTGACATCGTTCGTCCTGAAAACTTTCAAAAAATTAATGCATAGCTATATTCGTGACAGACTCTTCTTGCTGAGGCTGACCTAAGAGTAACGACACCCCAGGGAGGTGGCATATCTGCACTCGATTGTGGTAAGACTATATCAGGGCACGTTTTAAGCTTGGCTAATCAGTTAGAGATAGTGTCTTTCTCCTGCACACTATCTTCTCAAGAACAATATTGAAGAAATCACACGGATCAGTTTCTCCGGGATTCCTAGCTTGGCCGTCGCTATGACGAACTCCTGACAAATGCCATTATATTGTCGTTACAGGGTGAAGAGTTGGTCTACGGTCGATCTGCCGGGCCGGAAGGCATCCTGGATAGGATCTGATATGCGACATTAACCATGGATATACCTCGGTAATTTTTATAAGACAAAGAAGCTGATCGGATTTTGTGCCGGTACCCTACCAAGTCGTTTAAAGAGTTCCGCTGACAGACCATCAGAGCCAGCGGATTGACCTCTTCTATCTTACCTTTGAGGGAATTTCTTCTACACTGACTAGAAGGCGGTTCTCTTCTTCCCCCACCACTCTCTTGACCAGATGCCTAGTCAGCATATACTAGAAATGCAGTTTGCACATCTCTAACATTCCCTGCACTTGGAATGACTTGAATTCCGTCACAATTTTGAAGACGGACCGGTTCTAGACTTAAAGTCAGCCGCCTGTTGCTTAGCTTTTGTTGTAGAATTCCTCGATGTACGTGGTCGATTTGGTTGGAGATCACCAGGCTTGGGCATTCATAGTCTTGGAGACCGAGTGTGCTGCTTATCACCGTATTATGAGCTGTTGGAAAGTCTTTTAGCCGGAAGTCGTTGACTGTTGTCGTGTCGTGGGTGCTGTGCTTACCGACTAGGAGGCCATAAAACTCTTCATTATTTGGATCTCGAGCTTCATCGGGAGGGGCTTTCGTACATATTCAGCTGCTTTTTGAAAACGTGCCTTGAATGCGGACTTCAGCCAGGCAATAGCTTTTTATCGAAGCCAACGAACTAGCATAGTAAGATGTTTTCCTTGTCTACATACCTGAACCACTCCAAACGTACCTTCTGCACCGCGATACTATTTGCCTTATAAAGCTCGGGGATAGCTTCAAGTTCTTAAAAAGCTTCCGGGATATATACTCGTTCATTAAAGTCCATTGTCGGCGGTCCATATCCGAGACTCTCTCATAACACATAGTCTACGACTTCTTGGTAGGGAAGTTCTTCTAGCAGTACAACCCCTTGTATTCATTATTCTTATCAGTAATCCACAATGGGAATGCATAAAGGGCTCATCCGCTATCATATATCTGTCAAAACCCTGACTATAGTGCTACAAATCTTAGAACGACCTTAGGCCATACCTTAGACCGCTGAGGCCATACTGCCTTCTGCGACCTCTTCAGCTAGTCACCTTGGACAGTTCCTGAGTTCAGAGTCAAAGCCCATTGAAACGGTTACCCTACCCAGATGAAACTCAATTCGAAAGATGCACTCTTCTGACGCATTATATAGGTTCCATGCCAAAGAGAACCTTACAGCTAAACACCTGCGATTCCTTTGCCAAATCACTACAAGTACCAGTCCCAGGCTCTGCTAGCTTTATCCAAATCCACCACTGTCTTTTTTTGTTTTACCTCGCTTGAGTGTTGAGGAGAGATTTTTTTTTTCTTCAAACCTTTTCATGACCAAGACCACCGCGCACTGTTGGGAAAACACTTCTCTCACTGACTTTTGCTTGTCACAAGAGCCCTTGACTCACACTTAACCAATAAATAAATGTATCTGCTTTCTGTATACTGGCGGCATTATGCAAATCAGTTATTGCGCTAAAAATACCTTCAAACTTGAGCCTCAAACTCTATAACTCAACCTGAACGAATAATAATTCTGTTGTTTTTGATTGCTTCTTCTCTCGTCATGACCAAAATCCCGCACTTGTCTGACATACACAATCTCCCATTGTGAGAAAAGTCGAGTATAAGGTAACCAACCAACCAACCAACCACCACCGGAGCTGCGCCGGTCCAGCAAAATCAAGCAAACCATCAAACCAGCACCACAAACAATGGACGGTGTATTGACAGTCGATGGCCACTTAATTAATATTCCGAATGGCGCATAAGGACTTTCGTGAATAAAGACTTCAAATTGATTTAATTAAGTGGAACTAATTCGAGAACCATTATTGTTGTGATTATTGTGTCCCACGACACACGACGATGACGATGACGGTGAAGTGATCTCTTTAGTGGTTGGTCATCGCCGCCGGCCAGCAGCTGGTGTGGGGCTTCTGTTCTTCGGCGCGGCCAAAACGGAACGATTTGTTTTAATATTTTGAGCATGATGTGTATGAGTGCAGACAAATGGCAACTGAAATACATACATATATCTATGGAGTCCTCTTGTTTGTGCACAAAAAAAACGTGGAGGAGTACATCATATATTTTATTCGTGAAGTGGAATACCGCAGGGCAGATGGATTGGTTCGGATTTGTGTATTTTGACGAACGATGAAACATGAGTTCTTGTGTAGGGGTATAGCCTATGTACATATTATTTTAAAGGATTTAATGGATTTTATTTTTGTTTCTCGTTTACCCGCGCTCGTCACAAGTGGAGGTGAATGGAAGCTTTGTATTTGATGCTCTTCAACGTTCTGTTCTTTTGTGTTGTGTTGATTTTGGTGTTTTGTTTGATGATTCCAATAAAATAATATGTTTTGTTGTGTTTTGTTGTGTTGTGTCATGTTTTGTAAATGATGAGTGCCAAGAAATAGCACAGTGAGAGTTTATTTTAAATTTTACAACTCCGGTGGTCATTTGCGTCTTTGAAAGAATTCGGTTCGAGGTGATTAAAGGTTTATATGTAGCTGAACCTTTGTATACTTAAATGAAGTCCAATATCTAACTGGAACTAATGCATCAAGTGATCAATCGAGAGTGTCGCTAGAGCCATGTAGGCTAGTAGGCTACAGACGTCTGCTGTATGACACAACTTGGGGTCTAATCTGATGGTTTATCACTTACATCGTGGCTTAAATTGCTTAAACGGTCAACAGAAAATGGCACTAGAGAACATTGTTGGGCTTTCACCTCTACAGATCTTCAACATCAGGAAGGCGACAGCCAGAAGACTTGACAATACTTAATTCAATCCCAAACATGGACATGTCTTACTCCATAGCCGACACTATTGTTAGGGAATATAGTTTTGGGAAATATTGGGCCGTTCTAAATGGCTAAAAGCTGTTCCGGAACTAGACCCGAGATGTTTGATCTGCTACACCAACGGATCGAGAATGGAATCTGAAGTTGGAGCTGGTGTCTTTGGACTCAACCCGATACCTAAGGGCATCTACTCTTCTAAAGTGTGTTTTTTTTAGAGGTTAGTTTTTCGAATAGAGATAAAACTGACATTTTGTGGTCAAATCTGGCAACTCTAATGTCATTTATGTTCAGTATGGTTTGACATTTCATCATGAACAGGTTGACAAATGAACAACGCTTGCAAATCGTGCAAATTTATTTCGAAAATAAAGGTTCGTTTCATCGCAAAATTTCGTTTAGTGATGAAGCTCATTTTGGGTCAACAAGCAAAATTGCCACATTTGGAGTAAAGAATCCATATGAGACCCTTGAAACGCCATTACATCCACAAAAACTGACTGTTTGGTGTGCATTAATGGCCGGTGGAGTCATTGGGCCATACTTCTTCCGAAATGATGCTGGAGAGTCAGTTACCGTTAATGGAGACCGGTGTAGAGTCATGATAACCGACTATTTTGTTCCCGAATTGGATGGCATGAATGTGGATGAGATGTGGTTACAACAAGACGTCGCTACATGCCACACAGCGCACGTCACAATCGATTTATTGAAGGAAACATTCGATGAGCGGATAATTTCGCGGAATGGACCCGTCAATTGGCTACCAAGATCGTGTGATTTGACACCATTGGATTATTTTCTTTGGTGATATGTGAAGTCGCTCGCCTACGCCAACAAACCAGAAACGTTAGGGGACTTGGAAGCCAATATTCGTGTCGTTATTGCCAACTGGAATCGAAGATCTTCCGGGCCGAAGCATTCACGTCCATTTGCTCTACATGACCCAGCCACATCACTCGTTGAACCTTCACTGTTCTGGCTAAGTCCATGTCGCTGTACAGCCCGTAAAGTTCGTAGTTGTATCTCCTCCTCCATTAATCGTGTATGCAGGCGGGACCAACAATTACTCAAAGAATTTTCCTCTCAAAACAGCCAAGGGTGGCCTCATCCGCTTTTTATAGAGTCCATTCCTCTGCATCATAGAGAAGGAATAGAATTATTAGGAAATTATGTATATAGGGTCACTTCAGTTGTTCGAGAGGGCTTTGCTACTCAATTGTCTTTTTAGCCCAAAGAAACAGCGCTGGTATCATTTCCTGAGTTCATTGCGGAACCTAGGTCGACAAAGTTCTTGACCTCAAAGTTATATCTGTCTATAGTGACATTCTCTCCGAGACGTCGTTGTTGGGTGTCCTTTCTTGATGACATCATAAAGTATAGCCAAACCCATCTTCGCCGCCTCAGTCTCAATACTCACGAAGCGCCAGTGACATCCCGCTGCGTTCTGCTGATTATGTCAATGTCGTCGACGTAGGCGAGTAGATTGACGGAGTTTTGAATTTTGGACTATTCTTTCAAGAACGATGTTGAAGAAGTTACATGAGTTACTTTTTTGACAACGAATGTCTCGGTGAGTTCTTTACCGACTTTGATGGGGTAGCGTGCATTCTCCATTGTCATCCTGGACAACCGGACGAGTTTGGGCGGGGTGCCAAAACTTGACATTGCTCTGTGTAGCTCGTCTTTATAAATGCTGTCATGGGCGGCCTTGGTGGGTATCGATTTGAATTTCCTGGCTTTTCTCCAATATTTGCCAAAGTGTGAATATTTGGTTTAGACTTTACTGGCCTGAAGCCGCACTGACCAATCAGGGACCAATCAGATTGTTAAAGAAAGGCTTCAGGCGTTCACACAGCACGGTAGATAAGATTGTGTAAGCGATATGTTAAGAAGACTAATACCTCTGTAGTTGGCGCAGTTCAGAGGGTCTCCTTTCTGGGCGCCAAATTACAGATCTTTTCAGATACTCAAGCAGCACTACAAGCACTGTCGTCCAATACGATGAACTCTGTGACAGAGCTAGGATGCCTCGAAAAAATCTAGCCAAATGCAACAAGGTGTTTTGGATTGGTATGTGCGAATCTGCAGACAAGCTTCCTAAAGCTTGCTTTCTTGGGACCAGAAGCTTGTAAAGTAAATGGAGCCGCTGTTTTAAATCTAATTAACGACTTGAAATAGACAGTCTTGCAGTACTACAAGCATTGTTGTACAGTGAACTCTATAACAGAGCTACGATGCCTTGAAAATGTCTATCCGAATGGGTAACTAACTTGGATAAAGCTCGATCAGAAGTTGCTTTCTTAGGACCATTAGGACCATAAAATTAAAAAGTCATTGGAGCTGTTGCTTTAAGGCTAATTAACGATTTGGAACAACAACTTCGTCTAGAACACTGAGAAAGTGCTTGGGGGGCTTAAGCCATGCTCCTATAAGGAAATCCCGTCATTTAAAAAGGACAGCTGGTGGGCTTCCTCCCAGGCTTGAGACGAATAACTGTACGTTCTGTCTAGAGGATAAAGTAACCTCTAAACACATCTTCTGTCAATGCCCGGCACTTCGCTGTTTAAGACGACGAAACTTCCTGTCACTAAATAGGTACGGGCCTTCACTAGGCAAACATTGATACAACTGATCTGAAAAGCCGCGGTGTCAGCAAATTGGGGAATGGGAAATAAATACGATGATGCATTCGACACCAAAAACCAACAACAAAGCCATCCGACTATGGTTGAAAGCGGAAAACTCCCACCTTATCTCGGTCCTTATATGAACAAAAAACAAAGAAAAGAAACGTGTCTGTGCTTGTGGTAGCCCGCAAGATAATGATAGTCGCATGCATGCACTTCTCAAGTCATTTACTTATAATAAGACCCATCAAGACTTGCGAATAAAACGCAAAATTCCTACCTCAATTTTCCAATGTCATGCTATTCAATTAGCCATCTGTTGTCACAGTACCCAACAGCAGGAGCACTCTGTTTTGTTTACTAAAAAAAAAATAAAACAAAAACCATCTGTGCCAGAGAATCCGTACCAAATTGTTTACGATCGTTTTTTGTCATTTTTTTTTTGTGTTTTGACAATTAGCCAAGTTTTGTGTTGAGTTGCTCTGCCAATTGGCTCCACTTATCAAAAGCAGGCGATTCTAGCATTCTATGCTGGCCCGCCGAGGGCCACCTTAGTGTTGATAGATACGTTACACTTTTAGTTTGCTGATTCATTTTCTATGTTCGTTCATCTGCAGCAGGTCAATTGTGATCAATCAGTTTATATAGGAATAGGTTCGATTCGGAACATCTGTACTCAAACTAGTGTTGCTCTCTTTAACAATAAAAACAAAAAAAAACAAAACATTGACTTGAACTTGAAGTCGTCGCAATGATTTAATTTGATAACTCACAAATGGGGAGGGGTGAGGCGGGTAAAAAAAATAAAAATTGTGACTTGTACCCGGGGTGCTATAAATTAATTGGCTTCTGGCATTTATAGAGTTGCATTGGCTTTTATTGGTTTAATTGGAAAATTAAATTTAATTTAATTGAACATTTAACCATTTTGCCCGACAAAAGCTCAGGCTAGAAAAGCGTGCGCAAGCACGCTCAGTTTGTATAAATGTATTTTGTCGCAGTCGCATTGGTTACTGGAATAGGAATCGGAATTGGTTACAAATGGCAGGCGCAACATTAAATGGTTAATGACAGGTAATTTTAAATGTCTGACGACTATTTATGGCGTTGTTATGATGCTATAGATGATTGCGGATGCGGGGATGGAGGCTACTTACAGTATTTGCGAGGGAGTTAGTTAGGGTATGGGGTTAGTGCCGCTTTTTTATCATTTTGGGTTAAATTAACAACGTGACGGAACGTGAAGCACGTGTCGGGTAGCAGAGCCTACGTGCTGGAGTGTGCATAGCACTAAATATCTTGGACAAATTGTTGGAGCGTGCACCAAATTAGGTGCTTATTGAACGATGGCTGTTGGAGTGTTCGATTTTCCTTTAATGGAAAACTGGGAAATAAAATGTTACTTCAATCGAGATACTGCAGCGACTAGCGTCTTGTCTTTCTCTCTCTCTTGATTTGTAAGAACTGTCAGATTGATTTCGAAACTGTTTCAAAAGAGATAGTGAGCCTTTGAATAGCAGGATCTCAGATCGGGATCTATTTAAAAAAGGACATTAAGCAAGCCTTGCATGAAGATGGGAGTTGACAAAGTTGGGCTACAAACTTGATTAGGTTTATAGTAGTTGAACTGGGGTTGTGATAGAACGTCTGTAAGGGTTGCGGTGTGGAGAACTAGCAAACGGTGAACGGCTGTAAGGGTTGCGGTGTGGGAAACAAGGAAACGGTGAGCTTTTTCAAACATTTCATAGTGATGACTACGAGGAGCCCCTGCTTGGCCGACAAACATAATTACATATATCCTAACCAAGGCGTGGGTACCGTCAGAGCAAGCAGCTGTTGGCTGCGGTCTTCCTTGTCGTCTCGAACCTGGGGGCTGGGATTCGAAGATCCTCTTGGCTGGAGCGTTGCTGTCCATTCGCTCGATCTGGCCAAGCCAATGTAGTCGACGAGTTTTAGCTTTTCGGACTACATCCACATCTTGGTACAGCTCATAGAGTTCGCGGTTGTATCTTCTCCTCCATTCTCCCTCCTCGCACACAGGACTTGATTTTTCTTTCAAAGGATCCCAGTATAAACTCTCCTTTCCTGCTTATCGTCCAGCACTTCCACGGATCCCCACTAAGATGTTATTTGTGGAGTTGATGTTTATCAGGAGGTAGATGAACTCCTTAACTACCTCGAAGTTGCTGCTATCAACAGTGACATTGTGTCCTAGTCGGAGGACAGATGATTGTTTGTTTGTTGATAGCATATATTAAGTCTGGTCCTCATTCACTTCAAGGCCAACTACTTTCGCCTGTTCTTCAATAGCCGTGAAAGCCTCTATCACGGCACGCTGGGATCGACCGATGATATCTATATCGTCCGCATACCCCAGCAGTTGGACTGATCTGTGGAAGATAGTGCCTTCCGTGTTGACACCTGCCCTGCGCACTATCCGCTCAAGGACAAGATTGAAGAAATCACACGACAGCGCATCTCCTTGCCGAAATCCGGTGCATGTTCGAAAGAGTCCAGATGTGCTGCTGCCAAACTGCGCATTGCGTCGCGTGTTATCTAGTGTCATGCGACACATCTGGATCCGTTTTGACGGGATCCCAAATTCCGCCATCGCCACAAAAAGCTCCTGACGATGAATGCTGTCATATGCGGCTTTGAAGTCGATGAGGAGATGGTGTGTCTCGACTTAAAACTCATTGGTCTTTTCCAGGATTTGTCTTAGTGTGAAGACTTGGTCTTCAGTTGATCTGCCGGGCCGGAAGCCACACTGGCACGTGTCGATTAGTGTGTTGCAGAAAGGTTTGCGACGTTCACACAGTACGTTGGATAGGATCTTATATGCGACATTAGGCAGAGATATGCCTCGATAGTTTTTGCAAGATATAGGATCGCCTTTCTTGCAAATGGAACATATGGAGCTGATGGTCCAGACATCATGGCCCATGTCACATATCCAATTAATACGAAATTACTTTCTAAGGATATTCAGACAGTCTTTTGTCTGGGGTAGTTAGCCAGAGAACGAAGTATCCTATAAAGGCTTAGAACAGACCTCTTTACGATGAGGCACAAAATTAACAAGCTGTTTTTTTTTTAGCAAAGTCAGAAGAGCAGCGTGATTCATTTAGGTGCCATCGCAAACCATATACAAACCTTAAGAGTTTAACTAAAGCACAAAGTGACACAGTTTTAAGAAAAAAAAAATCTTCCACCGTCACTTCAGCTCCCCCGTTGACCAGTCAGAGCATACATCTGTTCCTGCTTCGACTTAATGTTGTTGCTCTTGAAAGTCCATAAATGACAATCATTTTTGTTTGTACACAAAACATACCGATACCAGAGTCGATGCAAACTGACCGATATTATAATATCCATACGCGAGTACATTATGTACGTATACAGGAAGGTGCAATAAGTATAGTAGTGAGTGAGTGACACTTGTTGTAGCCAGTAGCTAGCTATATGGTGCAGCTGCTGCTGCTGATAATAAACACACTTGTAACCACTGACCATATGCTTCCGAATGGGTAGCACTTGCATTTAAGATACATACAAACAGCCCCAACCATCATCCATCCATCTATCCATGGATGTAGATACATACATACGTACACACATTCCCCTGGGTTACACTTGCAATATTTTACTCATTCCAATCTCTCTCTCTGCGGTTGTATGCCGTGACACTTGATATCTGTCACATTATCGCAATTTGCATGTGACGATAGATCTCACTATACTGCGGCGCTGCAATTAATTATGAATTTTGTTGTTGCTGCCGTTTGTTGTTTGCTCCTTTTTTCTACACTTTTTTATTCGGTTCGGTTGATTAATCTGCTATTGGAGTTGTTTTCCATTCTACAAAACAAAAGACTTTGACCTAGGGGGTGATTATTTTATTGGTGTATATGCAAAAATATCGAGGTTCCCGCGCTTAGACAGATTTATGCTAACGAGCATAGATAAGTTGTAATCGCAAAGTATGCAGCTAGTTGCTAAGTTGTTGTCTATGGCTAGCACCTAAGGTCTGGGTGTTAATGTTCAATGAAGGAATTGTATTTGTTGCAATTGTATCTGAGGGAACAAGGTGCAACTAAGAAAAGTCGATGTATGTAGTTGTTGGGGGCTTACAGCGTTCGAAAATCTAGGAAAGGGTATTTTGGGCGGAATTCAAAGTTTTTTTGCTAAACCTCGGAACCAAGCAGATAAACAACTTTGTTTTTGAATTCTGCCGTAGTAAGAATCGAAATTGAGGTCCGTTAAACTAACTAAAAGCCTGTTGATTTAACCAAGCCGTGACTGATAATATATTTGGAATCATATCTAGCTTCTTCAAAAACATAACGCTGAGCTTCGACAACGATACAGGAACTACAATTTATTGGCATGAACGTTTATGGCTAAGCACATCCACACGAAATAGAAGAGACAACAAACTATTCGATTTCTAGAATCAAAGCTTGGTAGAAGACTGCAAGCCTTAAATTTAGCAGAGCAGAAAATTGAAGAACTACAGTCGTAAGGTCATGTAGGAGGCCAAGGTTTAAATTTTTAACCAGGAAGTAGATACTTTAGGGTATTGATCGATAAAAGGCTTATCTAGATGAAGTTGGAGAAAAAGCATCAATTTTAAAAAATTGGGCGAGCAGAATTCAGCAGAGCATGCTTTTTCTCCAACTTCATCTAGATAAGCCTTTTATCGATCAATACCCTAAAGTATCTACTTCCTGGTTAAAAATTTAAACCTTGGCCTCCTACATGACCTTACGACTGTAGTTCTTCAATTTTCTGCTCTGCTAAATTGAAAAAAAATTAGTGGGGTAATTTTTTGGTAACAAAGGAATATACAGAACAAGCACTTTGAGGAAAATCGTCGCGTTTGGAACCGTTTTAGAGGAAGCAGCATGCGTATGCGTCTAAGCTTGCATGCTGCCAATCGCGATTCCAGCTGACAAAATCAAGCGAGTGCATCCGAGGAAACTTGCTTACTAACAAGATGGATTGATCTGCGATATCCGAAAAGAAAAAAACGCAGATAAAAGCAGTTTCCATAGACAAATCGCAAAATCGCTGGGGTAACAGCAACAAGGGAAGTTAAACAAGCCAAACTTAACTCAAATATATAAAACTTTACCTAAAAAGAGAAGCTGGGAAAGACAATTTCTACATAACACAATTCTGGCCATCGTGGATACCGGAAGTATTTGAATCGTCAACAATCTGCCAATTTTGTCCGAAGAAGATGAAGAACATGTTGTCTACCACCAGACGCAAATGAAGTAGCTGGCGAAATATTTCGCTCTAAAGAAACATGGAACCAAAGTAAACCTGTTTGTGACGAGTGTCGTGATAGAACTAAGGATAATTTAATTTATTAAGAAAGCAGAACGAGGAAAAGAAGAGCACATCCTGAGAGGCTAGTCCCTAACAGCAGTCCCGCTGGGAGTACGGTTGAGGAACGTAGTGGCGTACCAGCTTCGCGAATCGTGCTTATTCGTAGCGCGCGTTATACTTAAACTAATATAACATCAAAATTTTGGAAAAGGTCTCTAAATATTCCCCACTAGGATTTAATCATTAGAAGTTAGGTTTTATGCAGACCTTCACCATTTGCATTAAGATTAAGATATGTTCTGATAGGTGACGTACCTACATCGTACACTGGCTTTGACAATTTCGAAGCCATCGTAGGTGAAAGAGAAAGATAGTTCTCTGAAATAATAGGGAAAGACCTATGTAGTGTAGGACTATTGCATTTTTTTAAGGCTAAGGCCACGCAGTCGCTGAGCGGGAAAGCAATGTTTATAAACGGCAGAGCGGCTTCAATTCTGTTCTATTATTTTAGTAAAGGGCTGAATGGCAAGACAAAAACAAGGCAACAATAGATATGCATAGAAATTTTAATTTCAGAAATTCCAGGCCGTTTTGCATTATGGCAAGTTATGCTAAACAAATTAACCTTTTAGAACCCAAATGCACCCCAATGACAAAATTCGTTTGGTCAGTGGGAGATAGCGAGCAAATTAATTTAAAGCCTACGTAATTTACAACATCTGAAAACTTTATTTGCCTGTTGTCACACATATGGGAAATCGCTGGTATCACATTGTTTCTTTGATCCTTAGGTAAATCATTTGTGACTTTTCTGGATTCAGAAAGCGACCACCATCAATCAGCATTAAGGTGAAAAGAAACATTTGAGCAAACATTGGGCAGCTCGTTTATGTACAGGCCAAACAATAATATTGGTCCTTATATAGATCCCTGAGGAACTCCCGTAAGCAAGGGCCTTAGAGAAGTAAAGAAAGCAAAGTCATCATCAAATGTCATACTCAGTCCGAATGCCGTTACTTGTCCCAAGAATAACGGTCTGAAATACCGACAGATAAAATATGCGATCTAAAAATACAGGACCTAAGGCCTCCAAACATTCTGCGTGCGAAGATATATTTTTCGACACCAATCGAAGGGACTTACAGTTTAATGTCGATTCCGATTTTCAATTTAGATTTTTGAGAAGCTTCTCATGACAGTCTTACGCTTGGATGTTTGTCAGACTTTAGCAAGTGGTTGGGCAGCAAATAAAAACTTTCAGATGGTACAGGTCGAATCTAGGGCTGGTGTCAAGTTATAAAAACAAAATATTATCGATGGGAGTGTGTCCAATGCTTTCCAGGCTGATAATGAATGCCAATGAGGTCTGAGCAATGTAAAATTTAAACATAAGAAAAGGTTACAGTTCGCTTGGGGCGAACAGTATGATACCCTATCCATATCCCTATATGCCCCAAAGAAAAAAGCATTAAGAAGGTGATGGATATCATTTCATTCTATGAAATTTATAAAAAAAAAAATATTTTTTTTGAAAAAACGCCCCCAAAAAGTGGGCGTGGCCAAAAACTTTGTATGGGCGATATATTGGAAAAAATGTTTTCTAAATATCTTGTTAAACATTTTTTTTCAGTTTCTATGAAAATTTTCGCTGAAAAAAGCCCACAAAAAGTAGGAGTGGCAAAAAATATTATATATGACAGACTTATAAAGGAGGGCAGTGCCTACATATCTTGTAAAGGTTCCAATACTCTATCTCTCTAACTTTAGCCTTCCTAGCATGAATTTAAAGACCTCAAAAGTTGATACGGATGGACAAACGGACATTGCTAAATAGTCTTAGGATTTGGTCCTGATCATAAATATATATACTTTTATGGTCGTCTACGACGAATATTAAGGGGTTTTACAAACTATGTGTCAAAATTATAGGGTATAAAAAGAGTCCCTTTTTTTGCAGGTATGAATCAGCTCTTCAAGTTCGATCAGAAAACCCTGAAGTGCGAAGGTATTCGCTAAATAAATACACAAGTTCACCAAAAAACTTTAGAAGTTCCTTTCGAACAAATGTGGGCTGTCGTTCCGAGCAGAGCAATAAAGTTTCTTGAAAATTAAAATAAGCAACGAGAAGGAAGAACTTCCCCTTCTCTCCTCTATTGGCTGTTGCTTTCATCGGTTAAACCTGATTAAGTATTGGCTGTATCGGATCAACTCGTCGCTAAAGCCAATTGAGTCAATAAAGATGGAAGGCTGCCCACGCAGTGTCTCAGGAATTTAGGTCTCTGATGCCGGATTTTATAGAAATGTTAATTAATTTGCCAATTTTTACCCTTATTACGTGAACTTTTCTTGAACCATGCCAACATCAACTAAGCTAATCGTGATTTTCTTTTGTTGAAGTGCCTTCGCATGAAATATCTTGATTTAAACAGTATTTGTCTCTTGATTGCTCATGAAGACTAAAAGTCCCAGAGTCCTTCAGGTAATCAGTATAATCAAGGACTCCACCTCCTGGCCTTGGCGTTGGCTTGCGGTGCTTCCTTTAGCCCGAAGACTTCAGAATACAAAGCATAGCTATTCCATTTTTAGTTTTGCCGAATTCAAAATAGAAGTACAATGCCCTTACCACAGAGCCACTGCTCCCGCTGGAAACTTCTTGTTCATTGCCGCAGAGGTTATAATTAGGATTAAGGGATGATAGCCCTTTGCATGTGGTTCGCGCCCACTGATACCGTTGATCTCACCATCAACATTTACTTAAGCAAAGTAGAAAAGTGTCATTTTTAAAAGACAGTGACAGTGACTGATATCGAACCTTCTTTTATGGTAGCAAGGTACGTATATAATTTTATTTCTTAAAACGTGAAAGAAATCTATCCGCAATAAACCAACTTCATAGACGTCCTTCATGCAACTCATAAAATCCAGGCGCCACTACACTACACAACACGACGACCGAGGGCACAATAGCGCCTGTCAGAATGTTGTTTTCCAAACATTATCAAATATAAACAAAAAAAAAAAGTGCAATGAAAGTAAACGCCTGCGATTTTAAAATCCCTTTCAAAATAAAAATTACCTAAATTGTCATCGCAACGCGCAGGTAGCAGCAGCCCTCTCTGAACCTTGGAAGACTGCATGAAAAGGTTATGTATTGTTTGTGTCAGTCATTCAGCATCATTGGCCTCTCATCGCGGCTATTCATCATTATTCATGCTCAACGTTGGCAATAATATAAGTGATTAGCCTCAAACGCCCGCGCGCCAGCGCCGCCGTCTAGTCTCCGCTGCCTTTGTATTTCGAATTTGTTTACCCAGAAAGGTAGGTACTCACGACAGGTTTTTTTGAAGGAAAAACAAAACCAAAACCGAATTCAAATATTTTGGAAACTCAACACTCCGATGAAAGGACATCCTGCGAGGGACAAAGATGCATCCGCCGGACATGTGAGATATTCAATATCTCTCTACAGTCCCGGATTTCTATAGTAACAGGTGTTTTTTTTTTTTGGGGAATTTTAGTTCGTTTTGCCGCTTTTTGGTTGCGGATTCGGATTTACCCATAAAATCCAACCAAACTTGATTCTATTATTTTAATTTTATTTGCTCTTTCTCTTTGCTCCCAGCAGACACGAGATTAGAAGAATCTAAAAATTCTTCTTAGGCAATTTGTTGACATTCGGCGAGCGATTAATCGTACTTTGACAAATGGAGGAAGTGGTGTCACTGTCAGTGTTGCTGTCACTTTAGTTGGAATTCGATTTGAATCCCTTTGTTGTAGGGTTTATTCTATGTATTTTTTGGGGGAGTGGTGGGATTTTCACTGTCTTTGGCTGCGGTTTCACTACACGCCCATGCCAATGTGTAGGGTGTGCCGCCGCGCCGTCGACTGTCAACCGTCGACCGACGACGGACACAATCAATTTGCTTCTGCGAGACGGAACATAGATGGCGGTTTAATAGACTTTATTTTTATTTGCATATTTATTCGAAATAGATATGGCATTATGAGCGTGCTAAGTCTGTTTGGATATTGAATATAATGGCTGATGACTTTAGAACCGATTGCGAGAATAGCTATAATGTTAAAATGTACAAAGGCAAATTTCCAGTCATGAATATTGACAGCTGATGCGAAACAATAGACAAACAACGGACTAATGCCTTGAATTATGGGAAAATTATTTATATCCGTGGAGGCGGCTAGTTGTCGTTAATGTCTTTGTTTACAACTACTTTGTCTGATCGACGGCATCGTTAGCCCAATGATAAGTAGCAATCTAAAATAACTGGCACGGATTTTGGAAGAATTTTTTTTTTATGGAGTTTTAAAGGAGACCTCATACTTGCATTTAGAATGAAATGCTGCTGTAACTAGCTAGGCGCCGTAGTTCTTGGTGACAGAAAATTACTTTTTTTTTTCAAAGTCAAGGTCGGTTGTGTGTTTTTAAATTATGCGACGCAATCTTTGATAATCACTTTAAGTTTGGCATTTTAAGTAAGTTACATCTCTTAGGGTCATTCTACATGAGTTAGAATCAATCAGAATTAATCAGGATGATGTCAAAGCCCTTACTCTAGCCCTCATGGTTTCTTCATTTGTTCTTTACCTCCATCGAGTCTGGGCTGTACCCAAATTTGCGATTTGATTTAGATTCGGTTTGTGCTTTGTTTTTCACATTCAGGGAGACATAAACAGTTCTCCGGTGGTGGAAGAAGGAGTCGCCATTTTCTGTGATTGAAAAACATTTTTTAAGCTAAAAGTAAAGTTGGTCTTGTCATGGCCAAGGACAAGCACTTTAAAAAAGTAATAACCGACCAACCTTCTTATACTGGGTTGATTGCGGAAGGTCATCAGGATTTGCCAAAACTCACGGAGAATGGAGATAGATTGAATAGGTTTGCCTATAGCTACGCTCTAAAACTCTATAAATTTACTTGTATTCTCATTCAAGTCACAGCGCTTCGTCAAGAAATTTTTTCAACGGAGAGTGGGTAGAGAACATAGATGCTGAGTTCATAAGAACTGAAAACTTAGTCCTTATCAGAAATGGGAATGCGTGCAGATCCCTGGTAATGGCAAAGTATAACAGCAGCTTAGAAAGTAGGACAACAGGTCAGATTCAAATGGGACGCTTCATTAGGAGCAAGTGAAGACCAGGAGTGTTTGCATAAAACCTCATTGAGAATACTTTCAGATTCCTGCTTTATCTATTGGGGATGATAATGAACTATTTTAAATACTGAAGATGGTGTAGCAACAAATGTAGTCTCCATTCTGGTTCAACGACACCTTTCTAGCGGGCTACATTGGTGACATTGGTTAGGAGCGGACACCAAGGAGGCGCAAAGAAGACTAGCACAATGAGTCTTAAGGTACGTCTATCGAGCTCAAATTGGTCACATGAGTTACAACCTTAAAGATGACGCACAAATCCTGATTTCAACTTCATTACTTACCGAAATCATGGGCAAGCATCTTCCTAATGTCGATCACACTACGCATTCCAGTTTTCTGTTTTGCTGTGAGTTCTGGGCCGTCGCACAAGTAAAAATTGTCGCAGTTACCAGATCCTCTCACTTTAGAAAGTTCCTACAGTATCGGAACTATTCGTTATCATACCTGCTGATAGGCAGGTTGGTAGTTTTGGTGATATTGACTTAGCTGGTATTAACGATCCCATATAAGTGCGAACATGTGCAATAAGTTTTTGAGGTAAAATCGTGGAACCCCACAAGTAGACAGTAAAGTCGGACGGTTAGGATTCCTGAAAATAGGGCGGGCAAAGGCGTTAGACCGTTTCAGATTGTCAGAGAAGGGAACAGGGGTACTGAGTATCAAATAGTCTTGTCGGCTAGCAGCTCTTTGTGGTTAAAAAGGCAGTAGACGAGTAGGCGATACAATTAACCATTTTCATGCCCAGCAGTCAGGCAGCCATTAAATCAAATCTAATAAACGTGAAATACACCACCAGGAAGTGTTACAATGGACGGCAACAACAGAGTTGACATGCTGGACAAGATGCTACTTCAGTCTTGAATCACTATTATCTAAAAGGCAGCCTTCAATTCAACTAAGATCTTCATTGACGATGCTCGGCGGTGGCTAAAATGCTACGATAGGCCTCTACTAAAGCTGCAGGAACGATGAGAAATTTGTCCCGCTGTCCAGGAAATATGCTTTTCCTGCATGGAAGCATTGTTTGGGCGCGACTTAACAGGGATACCTATTACCCTTAGCGCATGTAGTGCTAAGTCTCTGAATCGCTTGCGGATGACATGCTAGGCTCAATACACACTTTTGAGCGCCGCTCTCAAATCCGTCTGGAATAGAATGCCTTTTTAGCTGAGAATAGCTGCCTTAAACATGATGAACGAAGCTGAACAGATGTAACTCTACTGAAAGACCTGACACCCCTGCCAATCAAAACTCATTATTTGCCTTGATTAGCACAGAACCATCCAAAGGGTGCTGCAAATCTGCCTACAAAAGTGAAATGACGAAAAATGGCAAACTGTTCGTAGATGGTCCAAATTTCAGCAAATCGATATATCTGCTTGGACCACTTCATTTAAAGTCTTAAATAGGAAATATTTCAGTCCTCTAAACCTCTTAATGAGGATAAGAAGTAAGAATCGCGGGCTTTTGTGAGTGCCTGAAGTCCCAACTTTTACCGTGAGAGTGGGGAGAAAACATAGCTGCTGAGTTCATAAGAACTGAAAGCCTAGTCCGTATCAGAAATAGGAATGCGTAATGGCAATATTTAACAGCAGCTCAGAAAGCAGGGCAACAGGTCTGCCTGAAGCCCCCACTTTTACCGTGAAGGTGGGCAAAACAAAACTGAACTAAGCTAGGCTTTTCGCTTAGCTAAAGTCAGGATCAAGAATTTATGCTCCGAATGACCCCATTCCCCCAATCAGACCTTAACAGGTTTATAAGTAGATCCATTTGCTTTGTTAGTCGCATGGCCGCTCCAAAATGTATTATAAAGGTAGTTTTTGGCTTCTGGGTGATACTTGCATAGAAGTGGGCATAGAAACCCTCCTAACTCAACCTTACCTATCACACACTTGTAGTCTAACCAGCTGAAAATGAAAGGGGTACACACTGGAGTTGGTGGGAAAGTTCCTGCCAGGAAATGGCGTCGAGCACCAATCCGTAGCACAACAAACTACATCGAGACACTTTTTCTTCTTCGTTCCTTTTGTCGACGAGGTTATTGTCAGAATTATAAGGTACATAGCCCTCCCACTTCACAGCATCCCTACTGATCCACCGAGTGTCAAATATAGGAAGACTCAAATACAACCTCGTAGGTCTGATAAAAGCCTCACCGGAACTATTTAGAGAAAGAACTTGCAGAGGCATAGGTGATAACATTCATCTATGGATCTTAGAGCACCACCCTGATGTGGTTTTAGGGCGGATTTGCAGTTAGAGTGAAAGGATTTAACTCCAGAAGATGAATAGAATTCAATTGAGAGCTTCCAGAGGTGCGAGCTCATGTGTGCTTGCAACTAATAACCACCCCAAAGCCCAATTTTAAACGACGTCCGCGATGGCTCAAAACCCTTTTAAAGCCAACAATCAATCCACCCGAACCGCAAACTCAATTCCACCTCCAATTTAAAAACAATTTGACCTATTAATCATCGGAAAGCTGCAAAAAATTCTCCGAACGTACGATTCATTGCTTTCATTAAACAAAAAGTTGACTCTTCCAATGCAACGGACAGAAAGGCAGCAATAAATCACCGCCACGATTCTCCACCTCATTTTGAAAATAAAAAAAATATCTCATCGTCCTCACTTCGGTCCTATTGGTTCACCAGGTCTCCCACCTCCATCCATCCAACCAACCAACCAACCTCAACCATCATGATCATCATCATTCGGATGATTGTCGTTGTCACAATTTCCAAATTACCCGTAATAAATTTTATCTGAATTAGCTGGCATTCGCGAATTTTTTTTTTTATTCACTTTTAATCTTGAAAAAATAAATATAAATCACATGCGAGCCGGCGCGGCGAAATAAAAATGTCCTCCCACCCATAAATCTTGTGCGCTCGGTTTCAGTTTGATATCAAGTGTCAATCTTGTCGTGACGCAATTTGTAGCTAAATACCTACGCATAGAATAGGCACAACTTTACGACCAATTAAAGGGCGATCATCGTCACCAAAAAGATCACAATTTGGATACAAAAAAAAAAGAAGAAAATGTATCTCTTATCTGTTTGCTGTGTATCTATATTCTATTTAGCTCTGTTGCAATTAACAAAGTGATGCCGCTTCGTGTGTCAACTTAAGATAGGTGTCTGTCTCACCATCTCAAGTTCTCACAAAAAATAATTCATGTCTATTGTTTTTAAAAGGCGAAATAAATTCTTGAGATTCCTTCCTTTTATGGTGGAATTTTTAGAGCGTTCCACCTGGTCGCGGCTTGCTTTGGACTTTCGACTTTCGTGGTGGTAATTATCTATTGTTATAAATTGTTCACCACAATTGATTAGACTGGCTGTGTTGTGATATTGACGAGATAAGTAGCGAATTTGCGTGTTTTTTTTTTTTTTTTTTCGTTTAGTGACAGAGAGTGAGAGTGACTGCGAAAAATTCCTCAGTGTCAGGTGAAATTAGGTTTTTTACAATCAACTAAAGGCGAAAAAGAATGCGCGCTTGTGAGGTCAGAGCAGAGCGATTTCGATTTCGATTTTGAGAGTGTTAGTGCTTCAAGTACAAACGACGCAGATATTCAATTCAACATGTCGAATCGCGTACAAGCTGTACCTGACTCATTGCGGCATAGGTTAGGTACTTTGTATCGGCAGACGTTTGTTTAGCGACAACGACGCAAATTCCACTTAAGCAATGTAATGAAATATTGACAGTCATCGAGAGATGACTCCGTACCTGACTCTGTATGGACATTTCTCTGACTGTAACACTCGTGTACTTACCTGCTGCGCGATAGTGCGTACATAATTTCGTGATTTATTGCAATTTATGCGAGCAATTTGTCGCGCAAATTTTGAAATATGCGATTCACGCGATGACTATAGCGGACGCTCTTTGTTTGGTTGGACTGTGTGGATTTCTTAATTAGCGTTTTGTTGGGGGTTTTCCGTGTCTCGTGGTCGTGACACTCTTGTTTTTTTTTTTTTGTTATTATTTGAACAACATGACAAAACACACTCCTTAGAAGCGACCATAGAGGCGGCGATCCGCATGCAAATGTCTAGTCTGTTTTGAATTTTTCTTATATTTTGAAAATTTCTCAATGGGGGTTATCTCTGTGTGGTGAGTCGGTGAGTCGGTGAGTTGTCGTTGCGTAGACAGGCGACTGGCGGTCACTATCTGAGTAGATGTTTTTTTTTTTTTGTGTGGGGATGGGGATTACACTAACTCAGACTACAATGTGACATTTCAGAGTTCAATCGAATGATTTGTTAGGTTTTGTTCACTCGTCGTCGCGTAATGGGTTGATTTATGATGAAATTAACTTGTGATCGGTATTAAAACGCTTTTAATGAATAGATTAAAAAACTATGAAATACAGCCGATAGTTAATTGGGTCTAGCGTGACAATAATTAACCGAAAAGGGTGATTGCACTTTGATCAGCATTCGGCATGGGAATTTAACTTAATATTTTTGATGGATTTAGGTATTTGAATGGTCGTGCTGGAATGTTGGACTTTAGACGCATGCTAGTAAAATTGATTGCCTAAGCCTTGGCACCTTCTACCTACGTTCTGAGGAAGTGCTATATGGAAAGTAACCAGGCAAAGCGTGCTAGGTACCTATGCGAAGGCATATTAGATTCCATCAAACGTACTGCGTCAACGTCTTAAACCATTCTGCAATATTTACATAAAAAATCGCCACGTGCCAATGTGGCTTGGAGCCCGCTAGACTAAATCTTCCCACTTAGGCAAATCCTGGAAAAGAGCAACGATTTTCAAGTAGATACAGTCGGAGAGGCGAAATTCGGGATCCCGGAAAAACTTATTAATCGCGTGACGCTTAAGAACACGCGGTGCAATTTGGCATCAGCTCATCTAAACTTTTCCAAACATGCACCGGATTTCGACAAGGTGATGCGCTATTATGTGATTCTTCAATATTATTCATGAGTAGATAGCACTAGCTTCAAGAGATCTGTCCAGCTGCTGGAAAATACGGACTCTATTGACATCATCAAATGCTCCCAACGCGCAAAGATACAGGCTTTCACTGCTATTGAAGAACAGGCGATGTTAGTTGGTCTTGAAGGAAACGAGGACAAGACATAATAAATGCTGTCAATAAACCAACTTCGTGGTAGTTGAGGAACTCATCTGCCTCAATGTAAACATCCCCCCCACGAATGACAACTTAGTGCAGATCCGTGGAAGAATTACTCCTAACTCGAAGGACAAAGTTTTGCCTTATCCTTTATCTCCTAAATGGCGTCGTGTGCTAAACGATAAGCATGAAAAGAGAGTTTTTACTGAAAAGAAAAATTCTTTGATGGATTTTTGGTCCTGGAGGGCGAATGGAGAAAAAGATACAACCGCGAACTCTATTGAGCTGTACCAAGTAAGTGGATGAAGTCCAGAGAGCCAAAACAAAGTGGCATCAACCGAATCGACAATAATGCTCCAGCTAAGGAGGAACGACGAACGGATGAACTCAGGTTCGAGATGACAAGGAAGACCGAACTTCCGTGTTAATAATAAAGCCATGCCATCATTTGCTCTGGATAACTAGAGCAGCGCGCCCGGCGTGGCAGAGGATATAAAAGGCGGCCGTATCTCCGGTAGGGACTCTTCACTGTTCGAGAGTCCGCAAAGAAAATAAGAATCTTTAGATAAGAAAAACTTGTTAAGTAAAAAAGGTCCGAAGAACACAAATCTGTGGCGGTAAACAGGAAAATCTTGAGGGTAAAGTCGCAATCACAATTAGTGATTAATAAATTTCTCTTCCAGACAGCGGAGACAGCCATGAGAACAAAAGACTTCCGTCAACCATACCAAAATGAAGTCAGTTTAGCAATTTCTAAGGCTTAGCCCATCTGGGTCTCCACAGCCAACTAATTAACGGAAGCAGGAAATGACTTGGTAGAGAACCCTATCAGTGCGGTTTTAAGCCTGGAAAGTCCACATTTTGGATATCTGTTAGCAAACTCCGTATCATTTAAGGCAGGGGCTCAGTGGTTAGTGTCCCACGTTCAAATGCGCTCTGTATAGGATGAGGTATTTTAATGCAATTTTTTTTATCAGAGCTAAAGCCTTCAAGTCAACACACAAGTTACCGATCTTTCAAAAGTCGGATCGATTCTATAACTTGGTCCGACAATATTGTTATCTCTCTCTATATATAAAAGAGACTGCCATCCATATGTGCACTCATAACTCGAGAACGGTTCGTTAAATTTTACAATTTTGGGCAGGATGGATGAAAATTTAAAACTCCGAAAGATCCGGGATTAAGTACATTTGTTCGAAGACAATTTCACTGATTTTGGGTACGATTCGTTCGCGATTGAGATTGCTTTGCAACTCGTCTCTTCTGGGGTAGCAGCTACGTTACGTTGTTGGAAGTCGGTCGAACAGCTCATCCTGCATTGAATCTACAAGTGGATGAAGATGAAGAACCTACATGCAACATTTCAAAGAACTCTGCGAAGGCGAAAGTAGTGCAGCAATGGTAGACTATCATCTAAGACGAGTGCACATTAGCAGCATTGAATCGCAAGTTGAAAGATTTACGAAATAAGATTTCAGGCAATCTACGTCCAACGCTGCCTGTCATTCAAAGATCAAGACCGGCAGATGAATTGAATGCTTACCTTCGAAGGCGTCGTCTTTATGGCGATACGTAAAGAAATTGCAATTGAAAAGAAACCTGCGAATTGCTTTAAAAATTGACCAATCTGCTGATGACCAGAGTTATCCATGCAATTGTTGGTGATGGGCAATCGCGTGATTCCAATCGACTTAGTCTGATTGAATTTCCATTGAATTTTTGCACCTTACAACGACAGTCATCATGAATGTTTTCCCGCATATTGCTCAGATCGATCCTGCTGAGTGCACGAGCGATTTCGAAAAACAATTTTGTCATCCAAAATCAAATCGCCGGAGAGTTACATCCATACAAATCCGTCGGATGAAAACGGACCCACCAGCTATTTCTGATATACAAGTAGTTTTAGTCCCAGGCTTGCGGCTCAGTTATAATTTTGTTACGCAACCTCTATGCACCGAAACTTTGTAACGAAAGCAGTTTGATTGTGAAGAACCTTAAAGTCATATGTCATTCATTCATCAGTTTTTATGGGAAAATTCAAAGGCAAAGATGTTCTCATTTTGTGGATTCCGCTTATTCCGAACGATTTGTCATTCTTATTTAAGAGTCTTCAGTTTCCCGTGTGATCCCGCTTTCGCTCGCTATTGCAATTAATAAGTCGTAAGGACAATCGCTGGATGTTAATGGCATAAATATTGAGTTCCCATGTTTCTCCCATGGTCAATTGTATGTGCTGGGCTCACGTAAGCACGGGAAACCTTTGTACGTATACGGGCCCAAGAATAGAACGAAATATGTTGTGGACAAAAAAATCACATCAGTGACAACGCGCTTTGATTGAAACAACTCGACATTGTAATATATACTTCTGTTGTGTCCATAGCCCGATACAATAACAAATGTGATGTACACAGAGCTTACATTTGTCGTCCTCTACGCACTTATTCATAAATACGGACGCTCGGAATTTTTTGTTTCATTACACATTAACGAATTTGGGCGGTACGAAGTGCGCCGGGTCAGCTATTAATTAATAAATCATGATGTCTTTCCTTCGATACGCTTGCTGGCTTAGAAGAAGGACTGTCCTAAAATATTCTATCGTCCTCTTTCTGCATTTTACCACATTTGCTAAGCTCAGTTTTTAGCTCAGATCCGCTTTTCCAGCTCTCACTGGAAACTAATTTTAACAAATATGGTTAAAGCGACCCGAGTTAGAGTCAACAAATTTGAATCCACCCAATCTGTTCAGATTGCTTACGGCATCCCTCATAGTTTTGAAGATGATCGTAGCAGTAGAGCAGGCCGTAATAGCAGTTGGCTATCTCATAAGTACATGGCCATTTATTTAAAAGGATATTCGCAGCAATAGCTTAGATATACAAATATCTAAGGATTGATTAGGATAATTTAATCCGATAATCGCTAGAGTAATCTGGGTCTCCAGAATGACCATTCATAAGGAAACCATTAGCTTATACGATGGTATCACTCGGACTATGTGCCAATCCACTCATCGCTGTTCCATTCCAGGTGGTCAGGAAGGTAGACTCGAAAGCAGTGCTCAAATTACCCTACGATCAGGCAAGTCTTTAAGAAGCGGTTGTGCGGTTAGAGACCGGCCGACGCACCCAAGTACTAGTTACTCGGTGATCTGTATAAGGAGTACAAGACCTCTCTGATTACTGATGATCATATTCGAATGATTTAAAGAATCAAGGAATTAGTATTCGAGTAATTCTCATAATTGAATGATCATACGAGATTTTCTGCACAATTTTTTTGTATCTCTCTAACAGAATTAGATAGATTTGGTATGGAAAATCATTCGAATGAGTCCGAGAGCTCGAATCTCCACTGAAATTTGTTTTTTGTTTGCAAAGGAATGAGCTTCTCCAAAGAGTGCAGCGGATTTAACTTAAATTCTTTCAAAAATCCTATATCGAGCTTCCTGATACTTCCTGATGTGTGCCCATCTTCATTTTAGATAAGCGTAGTAGGCAATTCTGCAAGCAAAAATTTCTTATCGGTGGAACAGAAGCTTAGTTAATGAGCGGGCTTGGTACCGAAACAAAACAACAATTGGTCTCTACTTATGTAATCGTTGCTGGGGTAAATGCACAAACTTGCAAAGGCCTTAAGCAAAGCCGACGGAACTTAGGCCAATTGTTCCTTTAAAAAACTCAATCTGTCCTTCAACAACTAAAACAACTTCTCCGATGAATAACAAGAAAATCTGTCTTTTAGATAAACTCACCAGTAAAATCCATGGATCAGTAAAATATCGCAACCTTCCTCAAGACAACATCGTACGATTCTCGTCCGCGATACATGAATAAAAATTTCCTCGTGCATCTGCACTTAACAAAAAAAAAAAAACAAAAATTAAAATCCACTTTCCAAGGAAACCAAAAAAGAACAAAAAAAAAAAAACACCATGCAACGCGTTTTATAACCTAAAATCTGTCTCGCGTCTCTTCAGCTGTCATCGATAGAAAGCTTCATCAACTAACACCACCATTCCTGCATCGCATCTGTGTCCATTAAAATAGAAATAACTACACGACAGTTAGATATTTTTAGGACACAAAGAAACACAATTTAAATCAACGAAATAAATTTTATAAAAATATTCCACCCGACGATAATGATGATGATGATTAATCCCTCTTAGCGACGGCGACGAAATGCCATCGAGCCGAACTGGGTGCCTTTAATACACTAAAAGTGCCAATCAGCTGATTTGAGCCACTAAAAATAAAGAGCGTCTGTCGTTGTCGCGCACAGGTGCACCTTACTTGGCATCGTCAGACACTTCGAAAGGGACGACTAACACTGCACTGTACCCCAGTAGTAGGTATACCACGAACCAATCAATCAATCAATCAAACTCCCAGACCAAGACCAATGATTTTCAATTAGCACCCTCAAATAGAGTTGAGTTTTGCACTGTGCGAAGCTAAAAATAGACGACAAAAATCCACCACGAAATATTGAACTTGAATTCACGAAGAAGGCGCTCCGCACCGCACCGCACCGTTTTAAAAAGGTCACCCTGTAGGGACGATGTGGAGGAGGAGGAGCAGTCTGTCTGTCAAAACTCATCAAATGCCACGTGCGAGTAGATAGATCAGTCTCGCAGTAATAGTTATGTCAATGCTGCTGCGGCGGTGGCGGCATCTTCTCAAGGTGCCTCTCGCTCAGTGTTGATTTGATGTTGACTCTCGCGAAGATGGGTAAACAAAACAAACCATCTTGCACTTGTCCCCCATTAAGAGGCTTAAGCTTCTGGTTTTTTTTTTTAAATCATCTTTGGGTCCCGTCCGTCTGTTTGACACCAAAACACAACAAATATGTAAATATTAATCATTTGTTTTGTTCATGTTGCTGCAACTTGTTGCTGGTTGTACATCGTTTTGTAGTTGTATGTCGATGCTCGGTTTGATGAGTGCGATCTCTGACGTGTGTGCTGCGCGTCTTTAGTGGCGGTAATTGAATAGCAATTTGCGCTCATTAAACAGAAAAAATAAATAAAATAAAATCCTCAACGGACAGAGGTGTGTGAGTGGAAACACGCAAGCGATATGTGTTGCGCGTACTTAAGGGCGGCTTTGTTCTTTGACTGCGCCGGACTGTATTTCCTTGATGACTTGAACCGAACACAAAGCGATGCATGTTTTTATGTCTATCGTGTACGCAGTATAGCTGTCTGTCAAATAGCAAAAGCATCACATCTTGGATGGAATGGCGGACTGATGGGATGGGGTCGTCCTGATGCTGTGGGACCTTATACAATGAAAACTTAAGTGGCGCTGGATGGATGGACGGATGGATAGAGAAAATTTTCTTTAATCTGTTGGTTGATGGCTTTTTTTTCTCTCTCTCTCTCTCTCTCTGTGTGTTTTGTTGTCTGCTCCTGCAAAATTCTAAGGACTGTATACCAAAGTACGAGTTGGCAAGTGAGTGTTTTTGTCGGTAGCTCTTAGCGACACCTAACGCTATGAATTATCAGAAAGTTAATAGGTTGTTTTCGATGAGATGGCAGAGGTATTTGCCTGTCAAGATCGATGATTTGTCTTACCTGGTCGAGGGGTATTTGTTTGCCAGTAGATTCTTTCGGTGAAGAAGACTCGTTGAAAGGTTCACAAGTCACGAGAGGTTGAGTGTTTCTTTGTTCATGTCCTACAAAGTTGCATGAACGAAATGTGCTTAAATGTTGAGGTTGGATTCTCATTTCAAAATAGTTTCACACGATTTTTAGATAAGCTTAGAGGAATGGTTGCAGACGGCTTTATAATCGAGGATGAATTTGTTTTAGGAGGATATTGAGTTAGTCACCTTCTAGTTAGTTAACCAGGCTTACAACTTGTACTCATTTTTACTTATGGAATGGACGGTTTATAAGTGCTGCAGCTATTTCCATCAGCGACACCGCATGGCTGTTAATTTATTCCAAAACAGAAGGTTCGACTTCTTCGACTCCTGGAAGGGTAGAGAAAGTAATGTAAAGATACCACACTTCTCGTCTAATCTGCAATCACATCGAACGACTTTTGGCCAGTGTAATGCTGCTGGAGGTCTGCTGGTGTTCGGGAAGCTTTTGAAACTGAACGGAACTCTCTGATGGGCGCTTTTTCAAGAGCCAAATAAAACGAAAAAGCTGTTTTGTGAGTAACAAGTGCCGCTAAGACACAACACTGAGGGGCACCGGCATCGGTAAGAGCATTCCTTTAGTAGTGAAAGGTAAACTCCTCTTGAATCTGCCGCCACCTCCTTTGAGGAAAGCTTGAACACAACGAAACGAAGGAAGAAGGCACATTCCATGTTGGCTACAAAACACCACAAAACTTCTCTCCAGGATTCGTGGGTATGGAAAAATTGCATCTGTGGTCTTGGTAGTTTTCGTCATGAGCGGTTCGAAGGGCCCAGGGCTTGGCTTATTGTTTCTAAGTCCCTCGCAGTAGATAAAGCATACAGCAAGTGGCATACTTTCGGTGTAAAAAATCTGAAATCTTTCTGCTCACGCACTATTTGCATGTAAGAGGAGGTCCTAGGAGGAAGGGCTTATTTTAAAATTGTTCGGAGCGTTTATTCTTTACATGACCCTCCGTTGGACTGCATAACATTTGCGCTTATAGCACTTACAGATATATTACTATGATGCGTTGCTTCATCGCTTCATGAGAAGGAAGATGTTGGCACTTACAGTTGTGGTCCTTCAACAAGCTTTCTATGAGCTCCTAAGGAAACCGTTTTGGTAGCATTTACGAAAATACTTGAAGCGGTGGGTTCTAAAATCGCCGATGATGCACTGGCTCTCTACTATGATAGTCAGACCCTTACCCACATATGGGGCCAATGTCTGGTGAAGAGCCACAAATAAAATAATGAAAGGACAACTGACTGCAGTTACTCAGATGATATACAAAGTTGCAAGTACTACGCAACACTTTACTAGTTTTGATCTCTTCGGCGCCAGATTCATGGCTTTCAAATAGCTGCTGAGGAAGGTTTGCCAAAAGTGAAAAAGAACGTGTCAGAGAAACAAAGAAACGATGAACAAGAAAACCTTGTGGCGTTCCAATCAGTGCTGAGTAGATGGAAAGTTCAAACGGAAACGGCAAAGATGACAAAAATTTCGCTGTCAAGCAGATCGATCCGGCCGAACTTTGACTACAAATGCCAAGAATTCCGTTCACCCGACCAAAATGAAGGAAGGATAGCAATAACAAAACTAAAGTCCAACAAGGCTACTGGGCCGAACAGGAGATGACTTGGGAGAGAGCATAGCTATACCATTTTATTTCCAAGATTTAGTCGGAATAAAGAATGTCTGATGAATGAACCCTCTGCATCTCTTGCCCGGTTCACCAGAAGACTAGCGGAGAGGCTTAGATGAGCCCCAGGACGAGGGCGATGTCGCTGTCCAGCTCGTAGAGTTCATCGTTGAATCGTCATCTCTATAATCCGTCAACGCATACGGGACCAAATACCTTAAGAAGAATTGTTCTCTCAAAACGACAATCAATATCTTCATTCGCTTTAGAAAGGGTCCATGCATCAGAACCATAGAGCAGGACTGGGATTATGAGGCTTTACTATATAGTTGCCTTCTCAGCCCAAAGAAACAGCGATATTCGGCCGAGGTACTCAAAGCCCCTGACCACCTCAAAAATTATAGCTGTCGATTTGTCGGTGTTGGGTGTGCTTCTTGTTAGCAGCATACAACTATCGTGGTCAAACTTCTACTGCTTCTACTACCATTCTCCACGTTGGTGACAGAATGGATGCCAAGTACCTCGCGTTGAGATGGGGTAACTAACCCCTGTCGTTGGTTGCAGTATATGAGAAGGGGAGGGGGTTGACATCCTACTCAGGTACAATCTCCTGCATCCGGCGGCAGGTCATATTTTATTTTTATATTTTTCAAAGCATGGAATCAACGGTAGCATTTCAAAGTTCTAGTTAAGTCGAACTGGTGTTATCCCTAAATGATCTGCTTCGACATATTTCAATCCCAGATCTATACTTATCTCCAACTTACTCAGGTTGTTGAAAAAGATTTCGTGGTGGATGAGCCTTTAATAAGGCCAAGCGTTCTGCGTGGGATTAATTGGCCACCCACTTTAAGCCTCGGATAAGGACGGATTGATTGATTTGACGAAACAACGAATTTGGAAAGTTCAGTCCTTGATTACCAAACAATTAGTTCAGGCAGTAGACGTCAACCCTGTATAAAAGCAGTATTTTGCACTAGACTGGGCGGTCCCATCCCAATACAAATTGAAAGGCATCCCTCTCGCGCACTTCTTTTTAGATCACTCCTCCAATCCACCTGATGGCGGCTTCCAAGCAATAACTATACATCAAATGTTAGTTAGTTTTGCTCGCATCTGATTATGCTATAAAATTCTTCATTTTTTTTTTGTTCCTCTCAATCTTAAGTCATTACTAAAAACAAAACCACAACCTTTGAATATTCCACAACAAACTTGTTTCATCGAAAAAAATATAGAAAAAATAAACGGACTTAACAAATAGCCCATCATCAAACCAAGCTACGGCTATTTAAAAGACTCTTTTTCAAAACTTCATAGTTTGGCTAATTAATTAATTCTCTGTGGTGTCTTCTTCGAACTTAAGTCAAAGGAATTTCTATCTATAAGAACAAAAAAAAAAACATATCCAAATTGATTCGATTATAGTCACACACTAACACCGGCACCCAAACCGACCATTCGGAGTCAAACTTTAACTAATTTTGCTCGCGTCGTGTTGTGTTGTGTTGCGGTACGAGTAAAGCTGCGACTAAATCACGTGTGCGTCGTGTAGTCGTTTCGTTTCAACAGGGCTACGCGCACATACTATGAAGCAAAGGAATGCCTTGCCACAGCTAGCTACTGTTGGAATTTTTTACGCTGATTATGGATTAACATAAATTCATAATTTTAATTATGACACAAAGCAGGAATTCTCATCGCGACAAAGATACGACAGACATTTGTGTCGGTGATGTGAGAAACAACACTCTTCGAGACTATTGGGGACTTGGTGTGCCTGAGTAAGGTACACTATCGATTAGAAGAAAATAAATTCAAATTTAGTTCAAACTGATTATATGCAGATGTCAGTCTAATTGGAGAGAGGAAAATAAATAAATAAAAATACTCGTCGTACAACACCAACAGCAAAATAAATTTCGAAGGGCACAAAGCTAAGAGTTGTTGTGCCTAATTAATTAGGCATATAGGCATACTTAGCAAGATACTCAATTGGTTTGCATTATAATGTGAACGCTAAACAGTTACAACATGACTTTAGTCGGCTGACGGGAGATTAATGTTTGTTTTTTGCTTTCTTTATTGGAATATTGTGTGAGAAAATCGGGAAATTGGGCTGACTTACGAATTTGATAGTAGTTGGATAGATTGGTTCTGTGTTTTTTTTAGTAATTTAAGATCAAAAATTAGGACCTTAACATGTAAATTTCGCCTGAAACTAGGTTAAGTAAAGTTGGGCATGACTGCCTATGCTGCCATAAAATACAGTCGAACGCGATTAATGGGAATCTCTTGAGACATCTATGAAAGGTGGACTCCGGCCTAATTCAACAAGATCCTCCAGACAGCTCGGTCCCTCGCTAGCTGCCTCCAGTTACACACACGAAGTTGGTTGAGGTCGTTCTCCAATTGTGCGCGCCACCTAAGGTGGGGTCTTCCTCTGCTCCGTAGTCCCTCAGGGGTGGATTCGAAGACTCGTCGGGCTGGTGCATTGTTGTCCATACGCTCCACGTGTCTCAGCTTTAGCTTTTTGACCAGGTCATCGTCGCCGTACAGCCCGTATAGTTCGTCGTTGAATCTTCTTCTCTACAATCCATTTGCACAAACTGGACCGAATATCACCCGAAGAACTTGTTTCTCAAAGCTTCCCAGAGGGTTTTAACCGCTTTTGAGAGGGTCCATGCTTCTGTACCATACAGCAAGAACGGGACGATTACTGTCTTAAATAATATCTTCTTGGTTCTATGAGAGGACTTTACTTCTTCGATGCCTTCTTAGCCCGAAGAAACAGCGATTGGCAAGAGTTATTGACCTCTGCGCCGATATCACTTGCGAAGTGATAGTGAAGTCTTTAACTACTTTGAAGTTGTATCTGTCCATCGTGAGTTTTGTCCTCATTAACAACCAGACAGACCGATAGTCGCCGCCTTCATTTCGACGCTTTCAAATGCACTTTTGAAACACCTCTGGTGTTGGCTTGTAAGTTTCCTACAATTGCTTAAAGAATAATGTTAAAGAAAGTACATCAAATGGATCGTTGGTGTCCTTTCCGACTTTGACGGAGCATCGTGATCCTTAACAAACGGACGAGTTTGGCGGGGATGCCAAAACTTGGCATGGCTTTGTATAATTCGTCCCTATATAAGCTTTTATAGACGACTTTTAAGTCTTGGATTTTTCCGAGATATGTAGTTGGCGCAGTTTAGAGTAACTCTTTTCTTGTGGAAGCCCTGGTCTCGCATAATAAATCAGCTGTTCAGTCTGCCTGGATATGATTTTTTAATTTGGGATGATTGATACTGCGACCAAAAATGATCTTTCCTACTCCTTATGAGTGATTAACTAGTTTTTGGGTCTGGTGACAATGAACCTAACGGTTGTTTAGGCCGATGACTTGTCAATGTTCGGAGAGTCGTTTATTGAAGCATTTAAGCCTCTTCTGGATGATTGCAGGGCGATCGCATAGGATGTCTGCTGTCTGGCTTTTTAAGGCAGTTCTGTAGAACCTGTGAGGGAGTCAGTTACGATCTTTATTACCAAGAACTCCTCCGTGTCCTGCGACCCAGTAGAAAGTCACTCTGTTGTGAGCAGTGAATTGTTTTAGGATAATTAGACAGTTTCAAACACGTAGAGAGTATAACTTGTAAGAGTTAAGAATGCTTTAAGTGCTGCTTGTCTGAGAGAATATAGATTGGTATTGGAATTGGTAAGACAATGGTTTGATAGGTCCAATGTATTATTTTTGAACTCCATTTTCCAACACTAACAGTGTCCAGTTCTCCTTTGAATAAAAGTTTAAACAAAACATACTTCAAAGTCTCAGGTTAGTTAAAGGCATAAAGAATTCTTCTATCTCGATACTAATTTCAGCTGCCAGCACTTCAGATAAAGTCAATCTATTAGCCACTTTGCCACTGGCTCAAAGCACATAGAACACTTCATGGGACAAATCCCCACTAACTTAGTAAAAATTTCATTATAAGGGTATTCAAAATCAATTCCTTACAAAACCTTAACAGTTTACTGTCGCCTGAAGCTGTTTCATATTCTATGCCACGAAGAAGCACAACAAACCCTACTTCACCACACTTAAGTCTCTTATGGTTTCTATTGTGATACTCCTTTGTAGGCGGCCCACTTTGACGTCGAACCAGCCGCGTGTCACAGAGACTAGTCCCGTGATAGTGAAAATGAGTGTCTTACATTCGAAGCGATGGAGGGCGAACAACAACAGGAATGGCCTTTCAAAGTCTAAATAGGAAGACATGTAGCTAGAATCGATATTGTTTCCTACATATTTATTCAGAATCCGTGCATACTCAGGAGGCTCGGTATCCAGCTGTTTGGTTGGCTTATTCTCAAGGCGCCTTTGGCAGCAGCATGTATAGACGTAATGAAATCCCCTCTTAGTTGACTTCGACATTCCGTATGATGTTATATATCCGGAGAGGGAGCATTGGCAAAGAGCTATCAAACGAAACTATAATTTTTACAGATGATTCCAAAACGACAGAGGAAACAGGGGCTGGGATCTTCTCAAAATATCCAGAACTAATAGTGTCTATAAGACTACCGGGCACAAGCAGCGTCTTTCAATTAGAGGTTCTAGCTGTCCTCAAGGCAGCTGACCTTATACAGATGAGATCGATATCCGGAGATCGACAAGCAGGCCGCACTTAAGGCAATAGTGGTGAGCTGGCTGACGTACTTAAATCCTACCTTTTGCATAATAGGGGGTTCTTTGGAGGAAATAACCCTAAGGACTGCCAACCTTATTTGGTCATGTCTTCAATAACACACGGTGTCAAAAGATCTATGCCACTGCTCGACTTTAAAGAGTTCCAGGAAGTTAATAAAACTTAGCAGGGATAAGCTTAGACTATTAGTAGGAATCCTCACTGGGCACTAGAATTCTAGGAATTTAATAAAACTTAGCAGGGATAAGCTTAGACTATTAGTAGGAATCCTCACAGGGCACTAGAATTCCAGGAAGTTAATAAAACTTAGCAGGGATAAGCTTAGACTATTAGTAGGAATCCTCACAGGGCACTAGAATTCCAGGAAGTTAAAAACACTTAACAGGGATAAGCTTAAACTATTAGTAGGAATCCTCACAGGGCACTAGAATTCCAGGAAGTTAATAAAACTTAGCAGGGATAAGCTTAGACTATTAGTAGGAATCCTCACAGGGCACTAGAATTCCAGGAAGTTAATAAAACTTAGCAGGGATAAGCTTAGACTATAAGTAGGAATCCTCACAGGGCACTAGAATTCTAGGAATTTAATAAAACTTAGCAGGGATAAGCTTAGACTATTAGTAGGAATCCTCACAGGGCACTAGAATTCCAGGAAGTTAATAAAACTTAGCAGGGATAAGCTTAGACTATTAAATAGTAGGAATCCTCGCAGGGCACTAGAATTCCAGGAAGTTAATAAAACTTAGCAGGGATAAGCTTAAAATATTATTAGGAATCCTCACAGGGCACTAGAATTCCAGGAAGTTAATAAAACTTAGCAGGGATAAGCTTAGACTATTAGTAGGAATCCTCACAGGGCACTAGAATTCCAGGAAGTTAATAAAACTTAGCAGGGATAAGCTTAGACTATTAGTAGGAATCCTCACAGGGCACTGTCTGTTGCGAAAACATGCAAAGAGGCCCGGACTTTCAGATACAGACATCTCCAGATCGTGTGGTGATCTGCAGCCTGTTGAGGTTATACCGCAGATATTGTGTGAATGCGAGGCAAATTCTTAGGGAGATACTTCTTCGAAGCTTTGGAGGAAATAGACGGTACAAGCTTCTTCCGCTTTGTAGAGTAATTGGATGGTTTTAAAGGGAAAGTGTTAAGTTTATTTTTGTTTGTCCACCCGGATTCCACCGATTGATCACAATGGGCCCCCTTTTACATCACACCCCTGTCTTAACCTAAGCTAACCTTTGTCACGTTCTACAATTTAGTCGAATTTTTAACTGTGATAAGACCCATCAGCTCTGAAATTCATTGTCTTTCCTCAATTCGAATCGATTCGTCACTTGGTCCAATCTGTTTTCTCACTCGATGAAGTCTGTTAATAATGGCTTTTTTAGGTATCGTAAAGTACTCTCTGTGAATTCATGCGAATAAAACGCAACTCATCGAGCATACGCAAATGCGAATAGCAGCTCCAAACCAAGCCCTCTTCCTAAAATAAATACACAAATCTTTTCTTAGTAATATCTACCAAAAAACAATAAACAAAATTAACGTCAAATTCACATGAAACAATCATGAATCAATGTTGACCTCAATTAATTAATTGTAATTGTAGTCGTTTGCCAAATCAATTCTCGGAAATGAACTTAAATATTCTTTAGCCGCAGATATAGACAAAGCCAAACAGACACACACCGAATTAGCTCAATCAAACATAAAATCTTAACTCCATCTACATTAAGTGATACCGAGATACTTTATCTAAAAGTAAAAAAAAAAACTCCTTCCAATTGATTTTCATTGCCTTATTACTCACATTTCACTTGAGTTCATTTATTATGTTTTAGCTACTACCAAAAATGGATCTATCTAACCATAACAAGCGATGACGGCTTCTTGGAACTGTATTTGAACCAGAAATTGCATGTACTCGTATCTATTGACATTTAATCGATTTTCCGCATTAAAATCGACAGCGCACTCCATTAATTGATAAATATACCAGAACAATGCACAAAATGTGTCATATGATTTCTGTTTGTTTTTTTCTTTGCTAAATTCCGGATTCCAATTGCTGCCATGACTTATGACAGTTTAATTTCGCTCTGAAGGAGATAAAGTACCCGTACCCGTACCTTCTTACCAAACGTATAATTCACAACGTGATAAATGTCAATGTATCTAATGCTTTTATGCACAATCATTAGTTTGTTGCTTTTTTTTTTTTGTTAAATAAAATACATTATGCTTGTAATTAATTAATCTTTCTATTGTCGGTGACAACATAAGAGACGCCTGTCGCAATTCAGGTACCCAACACATAGAGATAGATACCTATAATTAAATAGAGTTTTTGTTGTTGCGATTTTAATTTTTGGAGGGCGGAATCCCAGAAAGTTAATAACTTTTGTAATTGAATATTAATAAATCTTTGAGTCATTGCGTGACATGCAACTAATGAAAGCGGGACGGCATTAAGGATATTGGCAGATTTATTTATTTATTTCTATGACTCAGACTCTGGAGATAATCTTAATTGCGCGCTGCTTGTATGATTTCGATTTCCTTGAAATCATTTACTATTTGTCATTCATGTTAGTTTAGACTTTAGAGACAACAAAAATGAGTAATGATGTAGCATGCGAGATCTCATGATATGACAGTGACGGGTATGGGTACACAGTAGACTCTCGATAATGGGAACAATTAAGAACCAGGCCAGATCACGTAAGTGAAATTAGTTTATTTTGGTGTATTATTTTTCTCGCAGAACCAAGACACCCTTATCACCTTTTTTTAGCAGACAAATGGCAGCCGACACAGCTGTTCGTCTGAAAAGTACGCCACAATGGACCGACAACGATATTGGCCATGCTTTCATCCTAAATAAAATGGGGAATATCCCTGGTAGAATTGATTACCTCATTCCCCAACTTCTAAACGATAATCCTGGGAAAAGGATGCATTCTTGGAGGACGCAGTGATCCATTTTTACGCCGACGCCGACGGATCAAAAACAAGTTATGGGGTGGAGTGTGGTGCTTTCTTTAAAAGACTAAACCTTGGTCTCTCGTTCCGTCTTCCTGAGCATTGGAGCGTGTTCCAGGCGGAAATAATGGCGATCAAAGAAAGTTATATTCATCCTCGACGGATATGGGCATTTTATCGGACGGTCAAGCGGCAATCAAATCCTATCAAGCCCTAGCCTATCGAACGTATCTTCAGGAGATGTCGGAACAGTTCAATTTTCACCTTTGCTGGTTGCCGGGGCACAGGGACATTCCCGGGAATTGTAAGGCTGATGAATTCGCCAAATTGGGAACCACGAAACCTCTCTCAATTCTAAGGTTGGCGAGCTGCTATAGAGGAAACAAACTTAAGGTGGACAAGTGGTATCACATGTCTAACGAAAAAACGAATCTCAGGTGGATTTGAAACGCGCTAAAAATTTGATCTCTCTAAGCAGACGGGACATTAGCACTACTATAGGTAAAATAGGGATGCGACTAGACTTGGTGTATTTTCCAACGACTTTTGCAGAAGTTGTATGGGCGAAGAGAAGGAGGAAACGATCCCCACCTGCTTTTTGCATGCACTGCACTATCCAGAAAAAGGAAGCTCCACCTCGGAGCCTTCTTCTACGAATTGATCTTACAAAGATTGACATCAAGCGGCTACTTCGCTTCGTCAGAAGCCTTAATTGATTCAACGAGTAGGCGGAAACTTTATCCTATCACAACAGATCGTAGGACATAATTTTCCGAATGTTTCCGTTAATTTTGATTCAGCTTTTATAGGGCTTATGCTTTGTTAAAGCTAAGGAGATTTTACAGTATCTGGATTATAAGTGGGACTTTCGCGAGTAGCTTGGGAAGCGACAAATGTTTTGGTTCGAATTGCATTAGGAACATGGAAAACTTACGCCATTGGTCACCACAAGCAAAGAAAATTCATCTTGGAGAAAAGTTTCAAAGCGAAGCACTGTAAAGAAGAAAACTATAGACCAAGTAACCCGGCGACAAAGTGCTGCACTGTTGGATCAAGAACTGATAAAGAAACTTGTTTAGGCCAGGAACAAAAATATCATCTTTCAATGCGTTCGAATAAATCTCGAAAGAACTACAGAAACTCCATTTGTGTCGGATATCCAATCAGAGGCTCTTGACTTTTATGACATTAAATCTAGGCTCGAAAGGGAAAACTTATTAGGCAAAAATAACGCAATTCAGTCATCATCTAGGAATTATGGCCAACGAGGAAGCAAACACTGAAAAGTAGCCTTACCGGGGCTTACGGAAAGATATTTTCTGGTGCACCAGTCTAGATGCTGTATTAAGGGCCATTTGACACTAATATTGATGGCTAAGTAAAAGTTGCTCAACTTACTAAGTTGATCATCATCAATGGCCGCATGAGGGATGAAAGCTAATTTTCTTGTGGATAGTTCGCTGATACTGAAGTCAGCCCTTATGAAGCAGTTGTTATTAGATATCTAAGAATCACTTTGGTCCATTTTATAGTTGGTTGGTCTATTCTTTAGTTTTGATGATTTCTAGTGTCAACTTTCGCAGAGCACCTATATTGATTATTATTAATTTATTTGCGAAAAAATATTGATGGCCACTGAAGCCCCCAGTGGCCATCAATATTTTTTCGCAAATAAAACGACGTCAATATTATAGTTTACACATTATAGTTTACAGACATTTAAAACCAACGTGCATCGGTTTCTCCTTTTTCCTAATCCTTCAATTCCCTAATGCCCGCACTGTGTAACTTCATTCTAAGGGTATCCAAAATTCCTATATTAGAGACTCCACCTCTGTTGACTTCTCTCTCTTGCTAAATGGGAACAAAAAAAGCTGATGAAGACGGGAAAGAGTCTGCGGCTTCATTTATTATGCCAAGCACATTTTATAGTGTTTCTATTAGTTCCATAAAACTAAATTTCTTTATTACTGGAGGGAAGTTAAAGGTAACAGAAAAGTGGAAAACAAATTCTAGCATCTTCTTTCTCAAGAAGATCTATTCAACTCCTTAAACTATCCAGAGGACAACTGCACACAGTTAACATATTCTTGACTGAAGACTGCAGAGTTCTTGGGTTGCTGTATCAGCTTAGAACATATTGCTGGTTGGCATATTATGGCAAACTGACTGAACTATGCAAGCACAGGAAATAAAGGATGTTAGGCCGAAAGCTTTAAATTGGCAACACTGTTTTCTATGACAGCCGTTTTGACAGCGACTTTTCCCAATTGTTTAAATATCTATGTCTCAATAAACAATATTGCTGTATTTGAAAAGATAATGATCATCAAGATGTTGTCCAGTACCAAATTCACCGATTGGTGAGCGTACAGAGTACCGAGACATGAGTACTAACTTTTTCGTGCTTAAATTGGATGTCGTTAATGTTACAGTAATGGGGTTTCAGCAGGACGGCGCCACATGCCAACAGCGCGCGATACCATTAATCTACTAAATGTAACAATTGACGTATTTATTTCACAAAATGAACTGAGTCTTCGTTTGTGCAATTTAATGGCGTCAATATCAAAGAGTATTTGCTCTGGATATATTTAAAGTCGCAATTTTTAAATACTTAGAACCCAATATTCGAGACGTTATTGCCGAAATGCAATCTAATTTCAGTCTGCGAAAAGTGTTTTCAACTTCAAGGAAACTTGTTAAGGGACTATTTTAGAATTGCAAACTTCACACTAAAAAGATTGGGAAATTTTTGGGTCGTACAACAATGTGTTCGAAAGTTCGAAAGGAATGTATATCTCCAAAGACCAGAAAATCCAATGGCCCGCTGAGTTTTGAAAATAATCCATAGGGAGAAAGTCAAATTAGAGTCCCTACTTTTTATCAAAAATAGATTTATATATAACATTTGAAGTTTCTCCTTAATAGAATTATTCGAAAACAAAAAGAAAAAAAACCTCCATCCCAGCCCAATTATTTCGAAAGTCATATCTCACAGTAAGCCATCAATAAAATTTAATCAGCACTTTCCTAGTAGCTATCCATCGGTTTCCTTCCTCCATCGTTACCTCTACAAAAGTGCTTAAAAATAAAACAAAAACAAAAAAAAACCAACCCAAGTCCCATAAAAAGTAAGCTTACAAAACCACTAAATATTAAAAATGTCCCCATAAATTTTCAACACTACAATCATTTAAATCTAACTTAATACTCTTTAAAAATACAAAAAAAAAACACAACACACACCAACGAACAAAAAAAAAAAAAACCAATAAATAAAAGAAAGAAAAGTAAATCTTAAAAGCATTTCCCCCTTTTTTTTTGTGTTTTGTCAAACAGTAATCATGCAATCTCGACTCCGGTCACAGCAGTCTCCGAGTAAAAAAAAAAACAACAAGAATGCACATTAATGCAACACAAAAAAACAATTTTTTTTTTTTAAAGAAAGCAACAACAAAATACGCTAAACAAACACGCAAAACCACATTTTTTTATTATTTTTACATTATTATTCCTTTGCAACAAAATATATAAATAAACATTGGTTTTGTTTTTTTGGTAGGATAGCTGCGCATGCAGTCGCGAAAAATTTACCCACCTCTATACTAAACAAACCATAACTTGCAATCACATTTTAGTTGTTTTTGTTTTTGTTGTTGTTGCTTTGTGTCATTATTCCACAAAACAAACAAATAAAACCAAACAATTATTTAATTTAATTTAATCAAATTAACTACAGATTCATTTGTTTTTTTTTATTGCTATTTAACAAAAGTGAATGTTAGATACACGGATGTGAACATAAAATTTATACATGCAGGTGGAAATGATGGACAAAGAAGAAGGTGTTTTGTTGGGAAATACACAAAGCAAATTGCTTCGATTGAAGGAATACGAAAACGTAAACGAAGATAGGAATTTTGGGTTTTTCCTCCTTCTCATCATCAACTGGTGATAATGCGGTTCTTAGCACATTGGGCAACAAAATAAACCTAAAAACCAAATAAGATGTGTTTGCTTGTTCCATTAGCAGTAGTACACCAAAAAGTTTCTTTTCTTTCTTTTGAGTAGCAAATTATTTGCATATGATTAAGGCAAAGATTCCATATCAATCAAAAACAATTCGCAAGTGCGAATAGAGGACGAGGGTGGGTAAGGCTTTCTGCTTCACACTCTAAATCACCAACATCGAGAACAATCAGTATTTGCCACTAGCTAACATCTTTGATGTCCTAAATCAACCGCCAGCCTTTGAAACACCTGACATTGCAGGAGTTGAACAGAGTTCAGTTGGTGGCAGATATTTAGAACGCGACGAAGGCATTTACAAAATTCGCAACGTCTTTTGGACTTTCGAATCCCTTTTTAGATTTGCTCGAAACTTTTGTGACACTATATTTTTGTCTCTAGGTTCTGATAGCTCAAGACCAGTGAGCGGCCAGTTTCATGGACTTCAAGCTTTTATTAATGAAAGATATCCCTTTAGCACTTCATTCTCACAGCTTCGGCTTGACAGGTAATGAAACCACTGGAGTAACAGAAATAAAGGTATAAGGCAAAAAGTAGTAAACTATCGGCCTATATCAAAGCTTTCTGCAATACCAAAATTGTTTGAAAGTTTTGTTAAGGACAAACTCTTTTTCGCGGTAAAAGAAATTATTTCAAATAGTCAGCATGGCTTTGTTCGTGGTAGATCATGTGCTACTAATTTGGCTTTGTTGACTAATTATATATTTAATAGTTTTGATGAACGATTATAAGTTGATGTACTTTATACTGACTTTACGAAAGCGTTTGACAGGGTGCATCACACACTTCTTTTGGCTAAGCTAAAGTCTTTGGGTTTTCATTCATCAATGCTAAAATGGTTTCGTAATTACCTGACTAATAGAAGGCAAATGGTTAAAGTCGATGGTTTGACTTCTCGTGTTATAGAAGTTACTTTGGGTGTTCCACAGGGCAGTCATTTGGGCCCGTTGCTATTTATATTGTTTATAAATGATGTTCATGAAATATTTCAATTTTGTAATGTTTTGACTTTCGCCGATGATTTGAAATTATTTTCGCGGATAAAATATGTATCTGATTGCATTCGTTTTCAGTCAGATATTAATAGATTGTCAGAGTGGTGCAATCGTAATGCTTTGGAACTTAACATTTATAAATGTAAAGTTTTTTCGGCATATCTTATTAGTACTACAATTTTGCATAATTATTTTATAAATGATCTTAGACTTCAGCGTTTTGATGAAGTGAAAGATCTTGGTGTCATATTTCACAATAAGTAAAGTTTATTTTTTCATTATGATTATGTCATTGCCAAGTCTAACTCATTGTTAGGCTTCCTTAAACGTAATAGTAAAGACTTTAGAGATATAAATAGTCTTAAAATTATTTATTGCTCGTTAGTCAGACCTTATTTAGAATATTGTTCCGTAATTTGGGATTCGCCATATGCAGTTCACGAACTTAGATTCGAAATAGTCCTAAAAAACTTCACGAGGTTCGTAAATTAAATATGTTTGATGAGCTTCCTAATTATGGCAGAAGGTGGAATTTAATTGGTCGCAAACCTTAAGTTTCAGACGCGATGCAACTTCCGTCATGTTTATTCGCGATATTCTTAATTATCATATTAATTCACCAGAATTGATCTTTCTTTTAAATATATATGCTCCCCACAGGTCACTGCGGGTTAGAAGCTTATTTCATACAGATAGGCATAGAACCAATTATGGTAATAATGAGCCTATTACAAGGTGCATAAGCACATTTAATGAATTCTGCAACGAAATTGATTTTTGCTTGTCGCGAGCAGATTTTAAAAAGTCCATTAATGCATTAACTTTAAATTAATTATATTTGTAATTACTTGAAATAGTCTATAAGATGAAGATCGGTAGATGAAGCTTAGTCGCGCAACAAACAACCGTTGCGTAAAGCGATACTGAGAGCTTACACTTAGAGAACGTAGTGTTTTGTGTTTTGCTCTGTGATGGTATTAAAAAAAAAAAAAAAAAAAAAAACTCTTTGGGGGGTACTTCTGAAGGAACATAGCTTCAAAAGACCATCAGCTGTTGTGCCACAGGCTTTGTGGTTTCATCATCGTCGACTTCTTCATTGCAAAAGAGCTAAACAAAACTCTGACGGAAGTCGAAGAATGCTGCGATCTATGCTCAGACCACTCAGCAGTCACCCTCAAAATGGGTGGAAGTGTAGCAACAAATGTAGGACCGCCCAGGTTAAGTAGTAACAAAACCAACTGGGACTTTTTCCGAAAAGAGTGCAAAGAAAGTGTCGCTTTAAATGTGCCACTAAGGACACCGCTCGAAATAGAAGATGAAGTTAACAGTCTTGTGGAGGCCATTCAGAACGCAGCGTGGATAAACACTCCCTTCCGGAAGACAGCTACAACGAACAATAAAGTCAAGTACATGCCTGAAATAGAAGACCTCATACGAGAAAAGAGGAGATCTCGTAAGAGATGGCAACAATCCCGCGCGCCCCCTGACAAAACTTATCTGAACCATCTTTGCAACAAACTTAAAAATGAACTACAGGATCTAAGAAATCTCGAAACTTCAACTTACCTAGAAGGCTCGACTGCTGAAAAGAGCTAAAACTACTCACTTTGGAAAGCCTTGAAGTCCATAAGAAAACCAAAAATGCACTCGCCACCAATAAGAAAAGATAACAGGGAATGGGCAAAAGGAGGCAAAGAGAAAGCGGATTTATTTGCCGAGCATCTAGAAGAAACATTCAGGCTGTTCGATGGACGACCTTTAAACGAAGAACCGAATGCTCATACGCTCATACCGACAACTATAAAGTAAAAGCCGTTTCTCTGTCTGAGCTACGATCTAATCACTGGCGAAGTTCTGAGGGAGCTACCGAAAAGAGCACTAGTTGAGGTGCTGTACATTATAAATGCTTCTCTGAGACTTTCATATGTTCCAAGACAATGGAAAGTAGCCGAAGTCATTATGGTTTCGAAGCCAGGGAAGAATACAAATGATAAGAAATCACATAGACCTATTTCGCTACTGCCGATAATATCTAAGGTTTATGAGAAACTCTTGCTAAAACGATTACAACCAGTAATTGAAGAAAGACGCCAGATAATCAATTTGGCCTCCGGGTCAAACATTCCACAATCGATCAGGTGTATCGAACGCATCGAACGTCTAGAACGCAAAAAGATTTGCTCTAGCGCTTTTCTCGACGTATCGCAAGCCTTCGACAAGGTATGGCATGAAGGCCTAATGTATAAGCTAAGGACAATCCTATACAAAATATTGAAATCCTATCTTGAAAACAGACTCTTTCGTGTTAGACATGAGACTGAATTCTCGGAATTCAAGGAAATCCACGCCAGTGTTCCGCAAGGAAGCGTTCTCGGCCCAATATTATTCCTGCTTTATACAAGAGATATACCACAAGATAAAGGGACCATCGTAGCAACGTTCGCAGGCGATACGGCTATCCTCGCAATGGATGAGTCAGTCGAATCATCAACTGGAAAACTCCAACGGGCTCTTAATAAAGTATGCGAGTGGACAAAGACCTGGCGAATTGCCCTTGACGAGACCAAGTCGACGCATGTCAATTTCACCTACAAAAGGATAAACAACTTACCTGTCTTTATTAACTCGGTACAAATACCATACGCAAAAGAGGCGAAGTATCTAGGAATGACCCTAGACGCAAAACTTAAGTGGAAGCCACACGTTAAGAAAAAGCGCGACGAGCTCGCAATCAGACTTAGGGAAATGTATTGGCTACTCGGAAGATATTCGAAGACAAGCGTATACAACAACCGTGAGTAAAGAAGTAACAAATTTTGCTCGCAAACTTCGTACTCGCATTCATGGTCACTGCAGTAATGAAATAATTCGTACTCTGGACGTGACATACCTTGAGCGCCGACTACAAAGAACAAGACCGTTCGACCTAGCGGCATAAGGAAAAACCGCATGTAATGACGGTATTAGTAGATGCGTTCGCTGGAAAGCTACCTGCCAAACGCGATTAACACTACAGAAGCGTAAACTACTTGTTAAGGTAACTTAGTCGTAGTCATCAATAAAATGAAAAAATGAGAGGAACAAATTTCTTACTTAGGTTCTTAGGTTTCATCATAAGACCTAACCTTGACTTGCAATAGAAGTCATTGAAGCCTTTGAGGATATTTCAAGAACATGTTAGGTCTTTCTCTGACGTTTTAGGTAAATCAAAAGAAATACTATCCTCTTCAGTTCCTAGGTATATTAGGCAAAGACAAAAACATTTTATTAACTTTTTTTGTCGACAACATTGCAAGCAATGTCAGAATGGATGAATGGCAAACGTTTTTAAATTAAAAGCTTCCCAGGCAGAGGTACTGGCAATAAGGGAAGCATTTGGGTTACCTGATATACCTAAACGAAACATTGGCATCTTCGTAGGCTCCTGATTCAACTACCACTAATGGAGGTCTGGATTGACTTCCTAAAGGTTTTGAGCTCGCAGGAATTGCAATAAATGCGTTACTTTTTGCAGTTATGTTAACGAATTCCCTCGAGGCAGAGCATGGTCAATCAATTATATAGCAATTACTGTAGAAACTGGAGCTTGAAAAATGTTAAGGTGTGGATAAAATGGTTGATAGGAGTACAACTACCTCTTCTGAAGGAGCTTCTTACTACGTAAGCTTTTTCATCTGTCCTATTCTTCAATGCTTTGTCCGAGGAGATGGAAAACATCATTTGTCCAGGCAGTCCCTAAAGAGGCGAATCTTCCTCCACCTCCTCCTACTGACCAATTGCACTTACGCCCCCTCTTTGCAATATCATGGGAACGCTGATAAGTCGTCAGCTTATGAAAAATCTCTAATGCCGAAAACTTCTTAATAGCCTGCAGTACGGTTTCGCGGCAACAGGTCCACAAAGTAAGATCATTGCGCTTGAGTTCAGTACAAGCTTGTTGGACGTTTTCAAGTCTGCAACGTACCAAATAAAGACTCCGTTTTGTCCTTGGACTCTCTTTCTCATTTTTGACAGTTGACAGTACCCTTATCTTCGCGCATATTCGTTTTCAGATTTACGCCCCTAATCTTCGGGCGCGGCGCTTGAACGGCAACGTATGTTAAGCTCATTAAATTCTGACCGTTACAGCAAAAGTGGAACGACCACATATTCGACGTCGCCAAGAATGCTGCGAAATGTCTAGGCTTCCAAGACGAATATATACAAGAGATAGTTCACCCCTAAAGCCTAGCTTTCTTCGAATGGAGGGACCTTCAGTTCAATGCCGATTCCGAACGACAATTTTGTTTATGAGAAGCTTCTCATGTCATTTTTTATTCTTGCATATTTGTCAGACTTTCGCAAGAGGTGGAGGCAGCGAATAAAAACTTTAAGATGGTACGGGCGTGATTTGAACCAACGCACTTAACCACAATTTTTAGAAGACTAGAAAGAGTTTAAGGCTTGCATTAGTTTGGTCTTGGACAAGGTTTCTAAAGACCACCGAAACTCCTGAACACATACCGGACGCTAAAATAGGTTTAAGTATTTCAATGATTTGCTGAAACACAACAAGATACAATATCTTTTAAAATAATGAAAAGCATAAAAAGAATTATACAAATTAAAGGCTACGTAAGCTGTATTTACCAAAAAGGTGAATTAAAGACAAAGTTGCAATATAAAAAACGAATAATATCTTTCTAATTTGTTGCGGTAAAGAGCTCCACAAGCGAGCAGAGCTAGCAAAGAACTGATGTTCCAAAGTCAAACAAGAACGCCGAGGAGGAATCAACTGAGCAGATCTATTGGAAGATGTAAAACTAATTTTTTCATAAAGACTTACTTAGAAGGGAGGCTCAGAGTACTTAAGAAGATGTTCAAAAGACATGTTCTACAAATACGTAGAGTAATTAGAAACACGATCAAAACGTCGCAATCCAAATATATAGCGTACAATGCTGTTAAATGCTACATTCAGTTTGTGTTTGGAGGTGTAGCTGAAATTGTAAGAAAAATTCATAACCATATGTAAGACATCGAGTTTTAAAGGGAGTGAAGGATTGGATGGCCCAAAATGTATGAAGTACACCATAGGACTTTCTAAGTGCCCAGTAAAGGTCATACCAAGGTTGTTAACAGTTTTAACGTATTTAATTGTCTCGCTGTTAAGAAATATATGTAGATGGAAAGTAAGCCAAATTTAACGACTTTTTAGATATCGCAAGGCAATTGGATTTCATATGGTTTAAAAATGAGGCCATTAAGATTTGACCAACGCACTATATCAGTAAAATCTTCATTTATACAAGCAGCACCATTCTCGATTAAGCCCAAGGGACAGCTCAGAACCAGTTGAACGTCAACAGGGGCTGCATCTTCATTAATATACAGAGAGAAAAGAAGTGGTTCCAATATGGAACCCTGTGGAACACCCCTGACTGTAGATAGGAAATCAGATAAATTAGCATTTTATCGACTGCTTGCATCCTGCCATTCAAGTAGGACGACATGAGCCTTACAGCACTTGCAAGCTAAAATAGAATGGTCTACCATGTCAAACGCCTTAGAAAAATCAAGAAAGACGCCTGGTCTTCGTCGATAGCATGCCTTTAGAAACGTCTATGAATTCAGTGATGCAGCTGTACATCCGCCGAAAGCCAGATTGTATTGAAGACAGAAGGCTATGCGCACATAGGTGATGGTTAATTTGCTTTGGTAAAATCTTTTCAAAAACTCCGTCTCCCTTAGAAGTTTTGGGAACGAGTATAACTTTGGCGGATTTCCACTGGCAGGGAACAAGCTTGTAGTTAAATTGGAATTGTTGCAGAGGTGTCTCGCGATATATTAAAAAAAAACCAAGTCTGGCGATCACACAGCCCGGAATTTGGTGACTCAAAATCTTGGTAAGCGATTGCTTACTTATCTTCAAAAAATTCGAATCTTTCAAACTGAATTGTCTTCGAGCATTTACAAAACAATCATCGCCGCCTTAAAAGGAAATAATTTATTAAAAATTACATTGTGGCGAACATAATTTCCAAATAAATTCATATTCGCATGAAAATTCTTAAAACACCATTCCAAGAAAAGAACTGTTGAAAAATATTCACCATCGCCACACAAACCGCACTGAATTGCAAAAATCTCCACCACAAACCCCAATATCAGACCTCATTCATGAAACAACGTAAATTCCCTACAAACACACTATCTCAACGTTTCACAAGTATTCGAAACTACGTAATATCTACTACACCATATCTGTACGTTCTCGTCTCATACAAATTGGTGCGAGATATTTCATATATAAAGTACGACTACGATACGAGTAACAAAAAAAAAGTCGTCATAAAATACGCTCCGCTCTTGTTTGTAGTATTCATACATCTAGATCTAACTCGAGCCTCATTATATTTTATTTGTTTCTCCTGCACTTTGTGTAATAATATTTTGTTGATGTTGTTGTTATTCAAAAAAAAAAAAAATAAAATAAAAAAATAATAATAATAATAACAATACAATAGTGCAATAACCTTTGAGTGAGAGAATCCACACTCACTCTGGTCATTCTCGTCGTCGACAATTAATTAAATAAAAAAAATCAACATTTTAACATATATAAATAGTATAGAAGAGAATAGTTACAGTTACTTTATTGCCCATCGATAGAGAGAACCAATTTATTCTGATACATTCTATTCTATTTTATATATTTATAAACCGCGCTGCTCCGCCGGGGAGAAAATTATTTTATTGTTTGCATTATCAAGTAAAACAGAAAAAAAAAAAATATATATATATAAAAAAAAACCACAACAACAAATTGAGCAACTCCAAATTGATTAGTAGTTCTTTACTAATAGAATTAAAATAAGTGAAATGTTTGTTGATAACAGACGGATAGCCCTGTGTCCAAGTTTGCTGTCGTGGTCATCGTTGTTCCTGCCAATCGCTGATGCCAAACACGACTAGAGATAGCTATAATATTTGAACTTTATGACCAGTCTTAATGTATTGGGCACTCTTCTTCTTGAAGCTTTCTATATATACATAAATCTCGGGTGGTTTTCCTTTCAGAGAGGGCCATTCGTTATAGATACGAATGTCAATATTATTTTAGATGGAAATTGATTTACTGTAGTAAGAGTCAAAGTGATTCATCTCCAGAAAAAGATTGATACAATTTTTAAATGTATCAGATGAATCTTTCACCTCGTGATCGACTTGTATAAGTGGTTTTTAGATTTCAATGACACGGCACGAGAACTATCCTGCAAACTGGATGGGCTAAGGTACATTCTCAAAATTCCTCTAGAAAATATGGATTTGGGGGGGGAAAAAACGAACCAAAATTAAATGGTGGTCTGGGGCTTGCCTGTATCAGTCGAATTCAAAACCAGAACTCTGGGTTTCTTTTTGTAGCTGTCACTTCTCTTTGTGCGCTTTTTCAAGGAATTTAGGAATGCATCAGTTATTTCAGCTAACTCCGGGTCGCTGTCTTAATTCTTTAAGATTTCGTAAGTTTGGGACAGTCGGACAAACTAAGGTCTCGACAGTACGCCGGTAGTTACCTTCCGCTATATAACTACAGGTATAGAACTTCGAATTGAAATAAAAAACAAGAAAATCGTTTTTATGTACATCAATTTGGCTTTATTGGAAGGATAATTTTATGCCATTATGCGGTATGTGGCCGCCGCTACTGGTTCGAATAAAGACGAGTCTAGAGGTCCCCGATTTTTAACCACTTTTTCAAGAATTTGGGGCTGTATGTCGGCAATAAAGCCACGAATGTTGGCTTCTAACGTTTCTGGTTTGTTGGCGTAGGCGAGCGACTTCACATATCCCCGAAGAAAATAATCCAATGTTGTCAAATCACACGATCTTGGTGGCCAATTGACAGGTCCACTCCGCGAAATTATGCGCTAATCGAATGTTTCCTTCAATAAATCGATTGTGACGTGCGCTGTGTGGCATGTAGCGCCGTCTTGTTGGAACCACATTCATGCCATCCAATTCGGGAACAAAATAGTCGGTTATCATGTCTCCATTAACGGTAACTGACTCTCCAGCATCATTTCGGAAGAAGTATGGCCCAATGACTCCACCAGCCTATAGAGCACACCAAACAGTCAGTTTTTGTGGATGTAATTGCGTTTCAAGAGTCTCATGTGGATTCTCTTCACTCCAAATGCTGCAATTTTGCTTGTTGACGTAGCCATTCAACCTAAAATAAGCCTCATCACTGAACAAAATTTTCGCGGTAAACTTCGCGACCTGAAACATTATTTATAAAATGAAAATTTGCAAGCGTTATTCATTTGTCAACCTCTTCATGATGAAATGGCAAACCAAACTGAACATAAATGACATTAGAGTTGCCAGATTTGACCACAAAATGTCAGTTTTATCTCTATTCGAAAAACCAACCTCTAAAAAAATACCCTTTATAATCGGACTATCGGATCGGACTATCAGTACTGATCACGCAACTTTGTGTCTCGTTCCGGATAGGTGCATTTTTGTTAGGCAGTCGCAAGCACTCTTATCAACCTACAGGTTACGTTAAAGGTAGAGGAAGAGCTTTAATTTCTAAGTTATGTGTAAATTGGCCACCCAAACCCAGGTACAAGAAAACTCTATTAACATTCTCTCTATGTTGGACCTAAATGTACATTTGTAAGCAGAGTTCCGAAAAGTCACCTGCAAATTCAATAGAAATTGGGGGAAACTCCAGTGTGTTTTTTATTAAACATTCCAATCAAGGACCAAATTTCGCGTGCTGGCTTAGATTCAGCCTCTTCTTGGAATTTTAGGTCATACAAATTTAACTTTGATAGAGCACACCGGTACTATACCTCTAACTATGGGAGTGCTGGTTTAATAGTTTTTTTTTTATGAATTAAGGAAATACAATTTTTTAAATTTTCGCTCCTTATTCTACACTAAGCTACGTCCAATTCTTCTCAATACATTTGTAGAGCATAATCGACTGCTATATAACATACGTGATGGCTAGGGTGTGAAAAATCTTGCCTATAGCAAATGGGCTCGCAGTAAACCATTCTTCAAGTCGTGAGAGGCACGGGCAACTCACGCTTAGTTAGCCTCTCACCTTTCGTGAGAGGCACGGGAATAAACCAACTCATCCTATGAAGTTTGAAATTGAGGCTTGCCCCCTTGTCGCGATGAAATGTGGAACTGATTTAAATTCAGTTAAGAGCAGGCGGAATCTAACCAAAATGGAAGAAGTTTTAGATTTCCAGAAAATTTTATCGACTTTGAGCGCCGCTGATATAGGAAGATTAATGAGCGGCGAGTTTCATAGAGTTTTAGCTTAAAAATAAGAAAATTACAATTTACTTTACTTGTCCTCATTCGAAAGATACTGCGACGGAGAGCTTGACCAAAACATTACAAACGGTGACCTCCATTTGTCAAGAGACCGTTACCAAGAGGACAAAAACTAAGACTTATTTACTTGGAGATAACCGCAACTCTGTAACTTAAGAGATGCTTTCCCAAGTATCTATCGAACACTGTTCTGTTCTTCACTACAGCAGCAAATGAAAGGTAGTTTTCAAATTGTATCATTGATTCGCTTTAACTTTCTCTTCTGTCTGTCTGTCTGTCCGGGCGCCGTATGTCGAAATGGTTCAACGGATTTGCTTCAAATCTCGCATATAAAGTTGTTGGAGTAATATCTCGCGAATTTTTGATCTATTCTGTTTAATCTGTTAAAATGGTTCCAAGTTATTTTGTCTGGTTTTGTACATTAAACTAATAAACGGAATTCCCAAAAAAACTACTATATTTTTTATACTGTTAAGTTGAACAAATCGAACCGACATTTAACAATTTTTATAAATTTCAATTAAATTCGTTTTCTCAAAAACCGCTCTAACGATTGTAATAAATTTCTAAATTTTGAGCAATTACGTCAAAAGTGTTTAATGAGGGAAAATTACATCAAAATCATTGAGGTGTTACAATAAATCAAAAAATTACGGTTCAATCTAACAAAATCAACGTGGTTATTTGTAGTCAAAAGGATCATTCGGTCATTTAAAGTATGTGCCGATCAAACTGTCTGCCGGCATACATTATCAATTTAAATATTTAGTTTTTTGTCATATAGATGCCACCGTTTGGCATTTAGTCTAATACTTACCGCAAACAGAATTAAATATATTGCCTCTGCAGCTCAGTGTGTGGACGAAAACGAAAAAACTTTTACAGGGTTGGGTTAGAAATATTATATGGTTCAGTTAATGCCAAAACTTAAACCTGCACGACTGGGTACAACTAGTAATACGACATTTTTTATCAATTTTAGATGCGATTTTGAGTCACGGGCTCATATTTTAAAAATAAAAACAAGTGCTTGAGTTTGGTCTAAACAATATTGTTATGACATATACCAATTAAGTCTAAAATCCATTTGCCTGATTCTAAGATATTGGCATTTTTCTAATGTTCCCTTTTATGGTCATTATTTTCCTTAAAAAACGAACGTTCCTTGAATTCAAACTTTTAAGAAAGGTCAACAAACCTCGCAACACCTTTTTTTAAGCTTCTTTAAAGTCCCAATATCTATGTCAAAAAGGTTTAAAATCCTGTGTCGATTTTTAACTATAATTTCAAACGGTTATAACTTCCTTATTTTTTTTAATTTTCCCTTCAGATTTTTATAAAAAATAAAGGATATTGAATATTTTTCAAATAACATTACCCAGCTAAAAGAACTTAAGATGTTTTCTCTTTTCGGCACAGTCACCATTTCATCTACAAGGGTTGTTAACGTGACTGTAGCATTTCGGAATTATTTCCTAGATGCCTTCTTATCTGCCTATAGGCCGAAGTATCATTGGGCTTTATTTTATTAAAAGGTTTTTTAAAAATGTGAAAGAATCTACAAAATAGGCTGTTTACGGTTTTCCATTAACTAAAATATTTCAGATATATTTTAAATATATCACAACTTTTTTCGAATCTACCACTCTTTCTTCGAAAAACTAAATAAAATAAATATAAGCCGAAAACGGTGCATATAGAACCCAAAGCCTACCTTCTCCAATCACTGCGAATATATATTTTTTTGACACGAATGGAAGGGACCTACAGTTTAATGCCGATTCCGAACAGCAATTAATTTTTGAGAAGCTTCTCATGGCAGTTCTTACTCTTGGATGTTTGTCAGACGTTTGCAAGAGGTGGGGCAGCATATAAAAACTTTTAGGTGGTACAGTTCGGGATTTGAACCAGCGACGTCGCGCTTAGTGGTCCAACGAATTTCACCTTAAGCCACTCCACCCAACACTTAAACAAAACTACCACATTTTGCAATTCCCAAGTGACAATACTGCCCAGAAGTATTCTTCAACTTTTACCTCCTGCACTCTACCGATCAGGAATAAACCAATCCATTAAAGTGGACTTGAGTAAATGCCGAATACTTCAAGTCTACGAAGCAAATGATTTGTGACAAACTGAATCGAAAGCCTTCTCTAAAGTCGATAGATTCAACAAAAAAAAAAGGAAAAACTCGTCTGAAATAAAGCCTTGTTCCTTCACTCGAAAATCAAGCTCTATTTGAGATAATATAGTAAAAAGCAATGGTCCCAGGTGACTGCTTTGGGATACGCCATTAGTAACATTTCTATTTGCCAAGTTTTTAGAAATTCTTTACTTTAAATTTGAGTGGAAATTTTATTTATATGAAAATACTTCAGAGAAAAATCAGTAAATATTGTGTCCACTTGAATACTGGATTCAATTCTTTTTAAGGTTTAACCTCAGTTTTAAGTTTAATCTGTCAAATTAAAATATATTAAAATGAAAGGGGATTTATTTGTACATAGCTAACAAGTCGACACCAGTAATAAGTCGTAAACTACAACAAATATGTAAAATTTAGATAGATTAAACTTTTAGTCTTAAAAATTGCATGCTCTACTTCAATCCAAAAAAAAAAAAAGAACTTAAAATCTATAACAAAACTTAAAACTTACATTAAACATGATTGATTACACCGCCATCAGGTCTTTGCGTTACACATTTTACACACGCGGATACATTTTCGAAATATTTTCCAACCAACGTAGATACTAGATAGCTAGTATGAATTTTTTTTTTCTTTCACCCTAAGATGCACTTAAGATAGAATAATTTGCCAATTTACTCCTCGACTCAAGAGATCAATTAATTGGAACAAATTTAGAGAGGGAGAGAGCGATTAAATTACGTTTAAAATTCAAACGCGCCAAGTACTACCAGATGCAATATAGCGACGGCAAAAAATAGCGCGCGACAAAACTTTTAAGAATTTTTTTTCTCACACTTTTAATTTACTTATTTGCTTTTGATTATTTTTTGGCTTCTCTTATTAATTAAACACTTTGCTTGTTATAAAATCGAATTCAGACGAGAGTAGAAGAACAAATTTAAAATTAACACAAATGTCGCGTATACGCCCGATGTGCAGCAAACGCGTGTATCTTTTTTTTCTTTTATTATTTTGTTGCCTTCTTTCTGTGGATAACCCAAATTCTCATTCACTTTTAACACCGCGCCGGCCGCCAAAAGATATCAAGATACACTTCTTTTCGATTGCAGAGGAACTACTATGACAGCGCGAACAACGACAACGACAACGAACGATGGTAAGTAGTTAGTTACTTGCCGATGGCAACGAATGGAAAATGGAAAATGATTTAAAAAAAACAAAATAAAAAATTAATTTATATTTTTTTTAGTGAAAACAAAACACCAAAAACAAAAAAAAATGTTGAGATACAAAATTATACTGTAGAGAGAGAGAATGTAGTTTGGTTACCGATGCCACAAGTAATTTTCTTTTTCGATTGAGGAAAATTCAGATTCGCAAAAAAATATTGTTCAAACCGATCGGCAGCGCGGTTGATGGCATACTGAAGAAACATTACAGTGGCGCACAACAGTCGAGGCAGAGAACGCGTGTACCAAACGCAAACCAATGTATAATCGGTCGCCCGTCGGTAAGTTGCTAGTGCTTTGCTGCTGCTACGCTACAGCTACACCATCGCCTCGCCAACCAGCCAGCCAGCAGAAAGCAACTCAGCGTTAGCACAATGAAACGACGACGACTACGACGACTACGACGACTACGACGACGACGTCGTCCAAGTCCAATACACTATATTTTGTGGTGCAGAGAGCGCAAGAGCCTGTGTGACAAGACAAGAGCTGACGACGACAACGACGACGACTACGACGACGATGATGATGATGACGACGATGAGACGGTGCGGTCGGCTACGCCACTATTCCTCCCATAACACTTGCACAGATTTAGTTGATTTCTCTGTTATTGAACAGAGAATCAACCACTTTTGGTGTGTTGCTGTAAAAGATACCAATACGAATACGACCAGCAGTGGTGGGATACATTTCGTAGATTTGTACGCATATTAGATGTGCTGCTTATTATTTAGATATTGTATCTGAAAGAAATCTCCCTTGCGATTGCGAGGGATGATATTTAGATTCACATTTAGTAGTGTTAGTGTTCGCCGCTCTTTGGTTCGGGCATTGGCTTTCTCTTTTGTGTGGTGAAAACCATACGTACTTGTGGTGAATTGGATTCAATTTAAGGGGTGGTGGGTGGTAAATTCCTTGGCAATGCTTAAATTGAGATAAAGTATCAATGAGTGTGCTTTACCTACCTGACTAATTGAACCTGTACCTGTTTGTACGTGCTAACGATAATTTGGCAAAATACCTGAAGAAACATGCAATTTTTATTTATTTTTTTGTTTTTTGTCGGGTAATGTTGAAAATATTTCATATCGCGATAAGGTATTGGAAGTCAGAATGCAAATAGCAGATAGTCATAAGGCACAAGTTGGTACTTAAGTTTTCACGTGAAGACAATTGCTGGAATGTACTTAACAATAAGTCACCTGAAGACGTTCGCTACATACATATTTGGATAAAGTAGGGGTACCTAAGCTTGTTGAATGATAAGCGATTTTGTACGGATGACGTTATAATAATGCAAGCTGATAACGCCCCCAGCTGACGCTGACACTGACACTTTTCAAAATGTTCGGCTTGCTTGGGATGTGGATTTTTTGTGCAACATTTGAAATTGAATTTATTGCATTTAGTAGGATATCCAGGGTAACCACATATATATTTTTTAAAAATAACTATTATATAACAAATAACTATTTAAGAATTCAAGTAGTTTAATCTGGGACGATAATTTTTTCCCTATTTTATATTTTATCTAGAAACAATGCATTTTGACATTTTACTCGTAGAAGTCAACTTCTAGTGTTGGAAGGTGAATTTCGGGTGTGGATTTGGCGAAGTAAATTTTGGTGCTGAAACAAAATAACATTATTTTTGTTTTAAAACGAATTTTGAGGTAAAGGGTGTTTTTTTTAGAGGTTGGTATTTCGAATAGAGAAAAAACTGTCATTTTATGGTCAAATCTGGCAACTCTAATGTCATTTATGTTCAGTTTGGTTTGCCATTTCATCATGAACAGGTTGACAAATGAACAAGGCTTGCAAATCGTGTAAATTTATTTCGAAGATAATGGTTCTGTTCGCGAAGTTTACCGCAAGCTCCGTTCATTTTATGGTCGACATAATCGTCCACCACAGCAATTAATTCGGTTAACCATGGATCGTTTTCGCACTACGTTTATTCTATGCGATAATACGCATCCGCAGAGACGTAGCGACGGAGCTTTGTCCATCAACTTTATGGAACACTTATTGCGCAAAGATCTCTTCTTACGACCTTACAAGATCCAGCTTGTGCAAGAATTAAAGCGGCGAGACCATGCAATGCGTCGTGATTTTGGTGTATGGGCCGAAAAAGAGATTGATATCGATGCTGATTTTCATCGCAAAATTTTGTGCACTGATGAGGCTCATTTTGGGTTGAATGGCTACGTCAACAAGCAAAATTGCCACATTTGGAGTAAAGAGAATCCACATGAGACCCTTGAAACGCCATTACATCTACAAAAACCGACTATTTGGTGTGCTCTATGGGCTGGTGGAGTCACTGGGCCATACTTCTTCCGAAATAATGCTGGAGAATCAGTTACCGTTAATGGAGACCGGTATAGAGCCATGACAACCGACTATTTTGTTCCCGAATTGGATGGCATGAATGTGGATGGGATGTGGTTCCAACAAGACGACGCTACATGCCACACAGCGCACGTCACAATCGATTTATTGAAGGAAACATTCGATGAGCGCATAATTTCGCGGAATGAACCTGTCTATTGGCCACCAAGATCGTGTGATTTGACACCTTTGGATTATTTTCTTTGGATATATGTGAAGTCGCTCGCCTACGCCAACAAACCAGAAACGTTAGGGGACTTGGAGGCCAACATTCATGGCGTTATTGCCTACATACAGCCTCAAATGCTTGCAAAAGTGTTTGAAAATTGGACCTCTAGACTTGTCTTTATTCGAACCAGCCGCGACGGCCACATGTCGTCATGGCATAAAATTATCCTTCCAATAAAGCCAAATTGATGTACATTAAAAAGATTTTCTTGTGTTTTATTTCAATTCGAAGTTCTCTACCTCTAAAAAAAACCCCTTTATACAGCTTTGAAATGGAATAAAAGAAAGATGATGTTTTTAAATTGACATGAAATTTACTTTATTCGAAAGATAATCTTCTGGCATTATATTTGAAATATGATTTCTGGCATATGACCATATGACCAATAGAGGTCCAATTTTTGATGAGTTTTTCCAACACTTGTGGTCAAAAAAGTCCAGCGGCGTTAAGTCGCACGATCTTGGAGGCCAATCAACGGGTCCGTAACGTGAAACCACTGCGGTTACCAAACGTTTCCTTCAATAAATCAATTGTGGCATATGTTGCGCCGTCTTGTTGAAACCACACCTCCTGCAGATAATGGTTGTTTAATTCATGAACAAAAAGGTCAGTAATCATGGGTCTATAGTGGTCACCATTGACTGTAACGTTTCAATTACTCCACTAACCCATAAAGCAGACCAAACAGTCAGTTTTTGTGGATGTAACGGTGTCTCAACATACACTTGAGGATTATCATCACTCCAAATACGGCAGTTTTGTTTATTGACATATCCATTCAAAAGTGAGCTTCATCGCTAAACAAAAATCGCTTATGAAAATTGGGATCAATGGCAATCTTGTTTTGGGCCCATTCACTGTTTCTACGCCTTGCTAGGTGATCCTGTGGCTTCAATTCTTGCACGAGTTGGATTTTGTAAGCACGCAAACCAAGACATTTCCAGAAATCATTTTTGATCCATCGGTGTACCAAACCCGACCTTTCGTGTCCACGTTCGGGAAGTCATTGAGCCAGTTTTAACGGTCCAATATTTCTACCTTGAAGAGAATATCAAAACAATATTCCCTAACTATAGTGTTTTGGATTAAATCGTCTGTTTTCGGAAGAGAGCAGCTGTCTTTCTAATAAAGATGTGTAGCGACGACAGTCCAACAATAGCTTCAAGTGCTGCAGTTGGGCAGGTGCGCATGGCAACTTTAATTCCTAGACAGGCAATAGACTGTAGCTTCGAACCTTCACATGAAAAAATTGTTAAAAACAACACCGCCCAATTTTTTGCATGCCATTCCATGTCTTACAAGAACTTTCTGATCTTTACAAATTTTTAGGGATATTGGGATGGGTGGATGGCATCGTAAAAGGAACATGAAGACTTAAGCCTCTTCCGCATAAAATCTCATATCCTCTCGGAAAATAATGCGAGACTGCGCTTCAAAACGTTGTTGGTAGGATTGAAAGTGCTCTTGACCGGAAGGAGTACGCGTTGGGCATTTTCGTCGATATTGAGGGTGCTTTTGATAATGCGACCTTTGACAGCATGTGTAACTCTGTCAGACTCTCTGCTTAAGGCTCTCAATCGAAGTGGAAACTACACTCAAGCTTATGCGGATGATCCTGCTGTTCATGATGTTGTCACCATCCCTATCTCCAATGATGTCAAATATCTACGTGTTATGCTAAAAATTGTCCTTTGACCCCTGTCTTATGGATTTGACCCCTGTCTTACCGACGGCTCCAAAACCAGACAGTCTGGTTCCAGCACCAGGAATGCGATAATAAATATTTATAAGACTTCACTATCTCTTGGGTAAACATGCGTCCGTTTTTCCAAGCGGAGGGTTTTGCCATCCAAATGGCTATGCGCTATAGAGTGAACAATAGGTGGAAGGCAAGACTCATTTGCATTTGGAGTGACAGCCAAGCCGCATTAAAAGCGCTGCTAAACCATCTAGCGTTGTCCAAGTTAGTCCTCGAACTCAAGCTTTCTCTGAACTTGGTAGGATGGCTGAACATAGTGAATCTTTACTGTGTCCCAGGTCACACTGGCATCCAGGGAAATGAGATATGCGATGAAACTTTCTAACAAGTTTTCTCAGGACCCGAACCTGTGTTAGGTCTTTAGTCACGTCTTCCATTGATTCTTGGGTTTCTCGTGAAAACGCGACTGCGTTGGATGCAGACAGATCAAACTATTGCGCACGGACATTTGCAAAAGGTCTGAATCTTTCTTCAATTTCTTAGGAGAATCGAAGGCGAAGGCGAAGGCTGATAAGTGGCGTCCTTTTGCTAAACACTTAAATGTGTTGGGCTTAAGCAACACCACCAACTTTCCTGTTTGCGGTGAGAAGGATGACACAGCGGAACACTTTCTCTGCAGTTTTCCGGCCTTTGCTCGCATCAGGTGGCGGATTTTTGGGACTGACTCTTCATCACTGAAGCTACTACTCAGTTTTCTTTTAAAGATGGAAAAATTAAGTGCATTAATGTAAGGTGACTGAATGGTAGCACAATGGACCAGTGGTTGTGTCTGAACACTCCATCGGATAGTAGCAACGTAGGGACGGACCTACAGTTTATTGCCGATTCTCATGACAGTTCTTACGCTTGGATGTTTGTTCGCAAGAAGTGGGGCAGCGAATAAATTCGGTCGGAATTTGAAGTACCAGGGTCCCCTTTACTAGGTCCCACTAAGTCACTGACTGAATTTGAGCGATGGCCTGGGCTACTTTCCCTTTTAAGACATTGATCGATTGTGGCTTATTGGGATACACCTTCGACTTCAGAAACCGCACAAGAAAACGTCTTTCGGAGTTAAATCGCACGATCTTAGTGGCCAGTTCACGTCACCTAATCTCAAATCATTCATGCAGAACGCCCATTGTGACTGTGTAGCACGTAGAGCCATCCTGCTAGACATACATATCGTTCACGTCCATGTCGTTCAATTCGAGCCAAAAGAAAATCTTTTTCATTGATCTGTGGTGTTCGCTGGTAATGAAGGTGGCCTGACCCAACGTCGCCGGCCCAAAGTCGACACCAAACAGTAAATTTTTGGGAATGCATTGCCATTTGTAGCAATTCTGGTTAACAACCAGATTTTTGGATATTTTTGGATAACTTGCTGTGTTAACAACATAGCAAGTTATCCAAAAATGCACCTTGTCACCTTAGATGATGTTTTGGCCTCTATGGTCATCTATGGTCATCAACATTGAGCTCCAGTTGTACCGGAGCAGGACCAAGTTCCGACGAAAAACGTCCGACTTCTTGTGCACGGCGGGGAATCAACCGCTACGGGTTCTCCTGCATCCCTTTACTTACATCGGAGTGCGCCAGCCTTTGACGTACGAGTATAAAGTGATTGCTTACCGGACTGGAACGTCCCGAATTTTACCAACCCACGTTGAAGGGTCGACTTTGAAGTAATATTGCGCCCAACTTTTTCACTAATTAATACTCATTTTGATAATAATCATTTCGATCGCGTCTCAATCTCCGTCGTGTACCTTGCCACGGTGACTGAATGATAAACAACAAATTTGATAGACGCCGCGCCAAAACAACATGGCCGCCTCAGACTGTGAACATTCGTGCTGTTCCTATAGGAGAACCCTTTATATTATTTCATATCCAATATTCTGCAAAACATTCTCATAGACACATTTTAGCGCAGTTTTTGGTCGTAAGAACATTTTACCAGTCTTCCATGAAAAATTGACAGACATGCTAGACGTCTAGAGGCGAGACAAGTTTTATTTATTTTTATCTCCCACCAGCAAGAATACGTATCTTGTTTTTCTTTATTAGGCGCCACCTACCATATAATGTCGAAACCACATTTCAAAACAGAAATATCAAGCGTCGCTTCGATTCGGTTCGGTTGCATCCATTCCAATAGCGCAGTTGGAAGTCGAACATATAATTTAATATTTTTTTAGTTTTCTTCCGATTGAACCTGTTTTAATTGGTTACAATTAGAACAAACGCTTGTAATCGGCGTAATTCCAATTCCCAAGTAGATAAACATAGGTATCTACTCTCTGTGGTTGACGGCATCTTTTCAATGCAATCAATTGCAACACCACTTTTTCTTGAAAACCGCAAAAACATTTTAAATGTTTACCTCGTCAAATCTATCAATTAGTTTCAAGCCTTAGTCTGTCTGTGCCAACGATAACAACAGTCGAGAACTGCAGCAACTATCTGGCGACTTTCTAAACTAATTTGTCTCATAGGCCGGATAAATCTGATTCTGGGCACCAGATACGGTTTTGTTTAGCTTAATAAATATTTGTCACTATTAAATTAACACTATCTATTGATAGGAAATTATCATCAATACATTCGTTAATTAGAGCCCAATTTTTCTTTATAAATGCCACAAGGGCGCTGACAAGAATTCAAAAGAATTTTAATTTGAAACAAGAACTTTGGGTGTGGAGGTGAAGATGCAAGAAATGACTTATTACTACTTCTGTCAGTGGAGCTATTGGGAAAGTTATCTAGAACTTTAATGAAGTCCCAACGGCGGACCATCAGAAATGGTGTATGATCCTCTCATTTCTGATGATAAGCTAAGTTGGAAATGGGGAAAAGTAAATACAAAATAAAAATCTGTTAGTGTGTTCAACTTTTATAAAATTTTGAAATAAACTGTTTAAATGCGTGAAAAAGAAGAACAAAACACGCGCAAAATTGCAGCCGCCGCTGCGCCGAGGGTTAAAAGTCGAATAATGGTGGGATTGTGTCACCAAAAATTCGCCGACGAGATAGAGGAAGAGAAGTGTAACAGGTAGCCTGTTGGATGCTATCGTCCCGGTTGCTCAGCTGGGGTGGATTCGGAGATGAAAATGAAAATTTTATGGAAGAGGAAAATTCTGAAAAGGAAATTGTAAGAAGAAGAAAAAGATGAAGTGATGGTGGATTCCTTAAAAAAGGAATTGTGAAACCTTTTTGGAGATGAATGATTACTAAAAATAAAGAGACAGATTTTTAAAAAAACGTTATATAGCTCGTCTGAGCAACGGTCAATTTATTAATTTGACGCTAAATTGCGGAACTACAAAAGAAAATATCGCCGTTCGAAATAGCCCGCTGTCGCTATTTCCCGAAAGTAACAAAGGAACAAAATAAAGGGTCGCGTGTCCCGTGACTTTCGGGATATTACCTTAACGAATGCTTACCGGGTTTTCAAAATACAACTCCTAAAATGCAAATGCAAAATGTCAAAGGAACAAAAAACACAATATTTAGCTCTTAACAAAAGAGTCCTGCTCCTCCAAGATTCCTATTAGGTGTATACTGGGGTTCGGCTGCCTATCCTGCCGCTAAATCCCTTGTCTGTAGTCTGCTTTCTTTCTTTTTTGTTAATTTTTTTTAGTGGATTCTGATCTATCCCGATCAAAATTCCCAACCAAAAAATTTATCTACAAAGAAAAGCGCAATCCGCGAAAAACTATTCTTAAACTTAAAAAAAACTTTCTCGATTTCTCCTATTCTTTTTTTTATAATTTGCACGTGCAAAAGGGATTGTTAGCACCCTTATAATGTTATAGTAACACAGCACGGGCGTTAAGGAAATAAGGGGTTTAGAAGAAAGGATGAGAAACCGATGCACATTGATTTTAAATGTTTGTAAATTGTAATGGTCAGGAAAAACAGAGTGAGGTAGAGCATTCCATATTCGTGTTGTACCGCAGAGGAACGAATTCTTAACGAATAAAATTTAATAGCAAAACTATACAAAACTAGCCTAAAAATTAAGAAGAAAGAAGGATTCAACGAATATGGATTTTAGTTTTGGGACAATATTTGCTGGTGTCCCAACTTAGTACAACCCTAGGAGTCTTTAAGGAGGAGGAAATGTAAAATTAATGACCGAAAAACTATTCTAACCCGGTGGACTTTCGCGCAGATTTGGGGGATGGCGAATCTATATAGCGTGCTATTTCTAACATATGTACATGTTTTAATTGATGGGCAATTGGCCATGGAAGTCTTCGTTTAAGTTTTGTTATGTGAAGGGTTGGTTATTGTTGTTGGAGTTGTGTTAGTAGACCTGGGTCGCCTGCCCATATGGTCTTTTAAGTTGACGTCAGGGGGTTTATCTTTTAAGGTCACTCGCCACTGTGTATTTTATTTGGGCACCTACCCTTAGTTGTAGGGTTGTATATTAATCTTTTGTTGGTTTTGTGATTTTTGTTCCTGTGTTAAGGTGTCATCTGTCCGATTGATTTGTTTCGTTGGGGTATGGTATGAGATCATCCTCCCTCTACCCATAGGTTTAGCGTTGGGGTGTGCCAAGCGATGGTCGTCCCTCACGCATCGTTGTCGCGACGCTTACATACCGTTAGGTATACCTGCTTTTGTCATCCTCCGGGTCTCATGAAAACAAGCTACCCTGTTTGGGATTAGATGTCAATCAGAGGCGGCCAGTTAACGAATCTCCCAGCAGGACGACGGAAATAAAAATGAAAAGATAGGGTGCAAAAAGTGGATTGGGTATGGAAGTGGAGGGGTTGGAGGGGAAACAAATCTTTCTGGCGTTTTATAATGCAACAAAGTACAAGGTCATTCATTTCGTGGTTTCAAGTTGGTAACTTGTCAATCTCAGCTGTCATTTGACACTTTTCAAACTTAGCTGTCTTTTGATGTGTCATTAAATTTTGACAATTTACGATAATGGGTCGCTTAAACATCAAACAAGATACTTTTCGCGGGACCAGCTACAAGTTGGTATCCTAGACGAGCTATCTAAAAACGATAAGTCGGTTTCGAACCTGTGGAGCAGCATTGAAGCCGAACTATGGGAAATGGTTAGATGGTTGTGGAACACGTGCTGTCCGGGATTCGATTCCAGCGAAATTATTGGGAGTCATCGGGTGATCAAATGCGTTGACCAATTTACTAAGGATTTTCTTGCCTCGAGCATCGCTAAGGTTGGTGATGCCTAGGCGGGCTTAAAGTTTAAGCTTATCCCTGCCGTGGAATCTACCAACCAAGATAGAGCTCCGGGAGTCTCCTAAAATGCATCTGACTGCAAAACCCCACAATCTCGATGGATGATTGGGTAGGGATTAAGGAAGAAGATCGGCAAAAACAGCCTATACTAACTGTGCTTAAACTGGAAGACGCTCTGAAGAAGACTATCTACATATCGTCGGCCTACTTGGCGCATGACAGGCCGTCTCTGACAGAAGAACTGAAGAAGCTCGCTAGCGCCTTGAAAGCCGGGAATGGTATCTCAGTTGAAGAACTAAACATTACAGCTCAGAACTTTGAGAAGGCCATGGGCGTAGCTTTGAAGATATCGTGTCTTGTAAGTTACAGAAAACGCTACCGCCATGTGGAACGGAGACCTAACAATCCCCAGGAGGTTAACAAGAGAGATCTTCAACATCTGCTATCGGCACAAGTTCTGGCAACCTTACAAAGACTGCATACAATTTTACAAAAAAGCAATAAGATCAGCCAAAACCCAGGCTTGGTCAGATTATTGTCAATCCATAGAAACCGTCATATTAACAGCATCGCCCCTTACAAATCACCGGATGTGGACGGTATCCTGCCCATTACGTTGCAAGAACATCTTAGTAAAGTGCTGGCATGGCTTTTCGCCTTGTCAAGCGGTTGTATCCTGCTTAGTCATATCCCCCCGTCATGGAGACATGTACGAGTTGTTTTTGTACCAAAAGTAGGCAAGTGCAGTCATGAGTCCGCTAAGGACTTCAGTCAGCCCAATAAGTTTGACATCCTTCGTAGTCAAAACATTTGAACGTATCCTAGACCTATAAGGTCAGGCCTACCCAGGTCGCCTTTATGTAGTTCTCAACATGCATACCTCAGAGAAAGGTCCACTCAAATAGCCCTGCATGGAGTACCATCAAGAGGTCCATTCAATATCAACAATATACCATCTTTCTACATATAGAAGGTGCTTTTAAGAATTTTCATACTGAGGCAATCCAAGAATGTCTCACCGAGTCAGGTCTGGAGTAGTTCATCAGCCAATGGATCGTCTCCTTGGAAAGAACAAGGATTATCTAGGCTCAACTAGGAAACAGCATCCTAACCAAATCCGCTAGCAGAGGCACACCTCAGGGTGTGGTAATTTCGCCCCTGCTATTGATTACGGTTCTTAACAAAATCCTGTCGAAATTAGACAGTTGTACTGGTATTAGGGATCTTTTCTGACGTGATTAGTGAACTCGTGGAAAGGCCGATAGGTAAGATTAGCGCTTGAGCCGCAAGCTGCGGTCTTAGCGTAAGCCCAAACAAAACGGAACTGATGCTCTTCACCACCCAAACAAAAATACCAACCTTTCGACTTCTCCGCCTGAACAACCAAACTCTCTCACTATCCTACAGTGCTAATTACTTGGGTGACACTTTAGACCCTAAACTCAACTGGAAGCTGAATATCGAACACCGAGTGCGGAAAGCTAAAATCGCTTTCTACGCATATTGATATCTTCAAGCAGACTGAACCAGAAGTTTCATGGAGGAGCAAACTATCCCCTACTTCCTTTGTACATAGCTTGTTATCTCAAGAAATAGAAAGCTTCATCTATTGCAGCCTTCTGCAAGGAAGATCTAACAGTAACATTCAAATTTTCCTGTGCTTCATCGGAAGCTCCTAATCCTAAATCACTAAAAAAAACAAAAAAATATTTGGCGTAAACGGCCCATACAGGATCTAAAGCCTAGCTTCTCCAACCACTGTGTGTGCGAAGTTATATTTTTGAACCGAATGGAGGGACCTACAGTTTAATGCCGATTTCGAACGGTAATTTATTTTTGAGAAGCTTCTCATGACTTTTCTTACTCTTGGATGTTTGTCAGACGTTCGCTAGAGGTGGAACAGCGAATAAAAACTTTCAGGTGGTACAGGTCGGGATTTGAACCAGCGACCTCTCGCTTAGTGGTCCAACGCACTTAACTACTAAGCCACTGCACCCACCTTTAGTATCACTACGGACCATATATTGGCCTAAGGTTGCCTATCTTCTGCTGCCTGCGGCTCGTCTGTCTAACCTAAGATAACGCTTGGATTCAACACTTTTTGCTGTTCTGAAGACATCAGGAGGACCGCAACGAAGAATAGAATATTCACGAGGAGAAAGAAGCATCTGTAGCACTCAGCGTACATAAGGACTAAAAACACATTTTTCTTCATGTTAAAAATTTCTTTAAAAAAAAAAAAAAAGATAGAAACGAAGTCTTAAAATCCGCAAACCAAGTTTACAACGACAAGAGAACACTACTTAAGGCAAACAAAGAAAGAAAACAATTTGCAATAAACCGCTCTTTATAAGAGTGAAATTATAGAACAATGACCAATCTAGTAATCTATAAAACCAAAAAAAAAAACACTTTTTCAATTTTATTACCAAGAGCAGGCATATAAATTCCTATCCCGTTTATTCATATTTCAAGAACAAAAGCGAATATCAATTTCACCACAGTTATAAAAAAAAAAAAAAAATCTATCTTTAAGTGCTAACTTAACTATTGTAAATTTTATGCCCGACGACACCACTATCGCATCGAGAGGGTGTGATTAATAAATTCCTTTCCCGTAAACGGTAAACGGGTTGATCCCACACGTCCTTCTTCTTTGCATACCGACCGACCGACCGACCGACCGACCGACCGACCCTTCCCTAGATACGGATGAGTATGAGTATCTTATTCTGACGCAAATAATTGTGAATTATGCTGCTATTGATTTACGACTATCTAAGTATCTATAATAACCAGATTCAATCTGAGCGAGCATAACAAAGGCGATTTGCATTGTAATTGAACGTTAATTACTATACACTGCTTTTGTGGTTTGATTTATTCACACTCTTTGCCTCAATCACACGTACATACCTACATAGTTGCTCGAATCTTTCCAGAGATTTATATAAGTTCATGAGCGAACTGAAACAATGAATTCATATAATGCTGTTTTGTTGTGCTCAATTATAATTATTAATTATCTCGATCGACACTGTGTCGTTATCGTAGTCGTTGTCGTCGTCGTAGTCATCGTTTCGTGAAGTTTCATCGTCTCTAGTTTTTACAACATTTTCTGCTCAGTTAGATAAAGAGGGGTGGGTGGCAGGCAGACGTTCGCCTAAGGTGTGCGCAACTTATTCATGGTCCACGGAAAAACAATAAAAAAACAAATACCCACTCTCTTAACATGTTAAGACTGGGGGTACATTTTAACTAACAGACTACTGCTAACCACTTTAAGTGAGAGCAGTTCTTCTGGTTCCATGGGAAAATAATTGCAGATTAGGTCGTGGCGCTGACGGCACTGTGTCTACCTCTACCACTTTACTTTGTCGATAAAGATTCTCTTAAATTGGCTTGGACATGGACACAACGAAACAGAGAGAACGATTTAATTATTATTCTCTCTTTTGTTGAGTGCTTGAGAGAGAAATATATCATGCGACTTTTTTGATAGGGGAAATGAAATTTGATTGCGTTGCATGGCGCAAGGGTTGTTCAAGTGAATTAATGAATCATTCAACCGTGGGAAGTGGATTTAAATTATCTTGCGAAATATTTAGATAAAAAATGATGAGTTGTTCGTTGCCTATTGACTTTAATTGATTCATTGTGAATGAAAGTAAAGTTCACTTGAACTCGCTAATGGTCCATTTTGCTTTCCTTTGGACTACTAAAGCAGTAGTGTCGCTCTATTGACAATCGTCAAACCACCCAAACTAAACCGTTTTGTCGCAAGAAATTACGATCTGTTAAACTCAGTTAATTTTAGTTTGGTTAAGCAGTTTGTCGCATGTTACATTGGAGTACGTTCTGAAGTTGCGACCAATAAAACATGGTAAAGTTGGTGATTCTGTTCGCATTTGCATGCAAGTTTTTGGTGGTCAAAGTGAACATCTGCGAATTGGAGGTTCAACTATTTTAAATCCTTTAACTTCTGAACTAATTTATCTACTTAAAATGGTTTTAACATTTTGAAGGGACAATTTAATAGCGCGAAATACTGCTGACTTCAGGCACAGGACAAACAAATTGTAAGGCCTTAAATTGAAAAATTATATTTTACAGGTTTCTATTTAGAATTTCGCATAAAGCCCTTGCAACCACTCGACCTCTTAAGTAGACTATGAGCTTCTAACTTAACCATTCACCTCAAAGCAACATTCGAGTGGACCGATAAAAAATTTGACCACTCTGCTATTCTAAATTTATTTAAGAACCTTCCTAGAAATATATATTACAACACCCCTCAGCCTCAGTTTGACAAAAACTTCGTAGTCAACATTCCATCCAGATCATTCTGGGACGAAAGTGATCTCGCAAGATGAATCGATCCACTTCTACGCCGATGGATCAAAAACTGAAGAAGGGGTTGGTGGTGGCGTTTTCTCTGATAGACTGAATCTATATCTCTCTCGTTTCGTCTACCCAATCACTGCAGTGTGTTTCAGGCGGAAGTTATGGCGATTAAAGAAGCCTTATCTTGGCTGAAAAGAAACTTGATATCCGCTAGAGATATCCGAATCTTCTCCGACAGCCAAGCGGCCTTAAAACCGCAAGGCGCAGTTTCTCTAAACTCTATAGTGGCCGATCCTCTCTTAAGAAGATGTCGAAGCAGTTCAACCTTCACCTTCGCTGGGTACCGGGGCATGGATATATTCTAGGGAACTGCAAGGACGACGAACTCACATAGTACGGAACCAAACTGCCTAATATTTCACCTGATAAAGGTTCCATTCCAATTGCCATATGCAAACTAATGCTAAAATTGGAAGCTATTGAGAAGACTAACCTTAGGTGGACAAGTGGCGCAACTCGTCTAAGCTCGAAGTGTTTGGTCTCTCCTCTTCACTTCGAGTCGCTTCTACTGGACATTGTCTTATGGGCAGGCATGCATGTAGGTTTGGCATGTACTCAAATGACTTCTGTAGAAGCTGCATGGACGAGGACGATGAGGAGATAATACTACATCTTCTTTGCACTTGTCCTGCTTTCTGCCAAAAACGTTAGACCCACCTAGGTGCCTTCTTTCATGACAATCTTGAAGAAGGCACCGTCAACATGTGACGTTAAAGATATCTTTCGCTATATCCAGAGCTCCAAATGGTTTAACGAGTAGAGCTGTAAAAGTTTACATCCACGTGGTATCAAAACGGGCCTGTTTTTGGTCTAAGTGAGTCGGTCTCACCGCCTGTCATTTCAAGCTAACCTAACCTTGCAACTGTGGTAAAAACATGCAAAAAAAAAAGCCACAAAAGGATGGACATGTTTGGATGCGGATTCGTCTTTTCAAATCGACTAAGATCAAAAGTCATTGTTTGTAGACTGATAAGCCAGCATCTGACTACAATTCGCAGCCAAGGCACGTTTTACAACATCGCAGCTTAGCATCACGCTCCTACTCAATTAAGATGGAGCTTACGAGGTCAAAATCGTACTCGGGAACTTTAACGCTATCTCTAAGAAATCATCTATGGCGGATTAGTTAGCCTCCACGATAGGATAAGAGACAACGTCTTCCGGCTGATAGACTTTGCAGCAGCTCGTAATACGGTGATAAACAGCACTCAGTTTCCAAGACTACGAATCCACAAAGCAACATGACGCTTCTTAAACAACAATACATTCCAAAGGGACATTTAGAGGAGAGCACGACAGTCTAACAACAAGACGCTACGAACCGCAAGCCAGAGTCTACAGAGAGCCCCTGAGAGAGAAACTCTTCGCTGTGCACTCACTATGAATGCGAAAACCATGTGAAACCAGTATGGCAACATCCTCCAGGAAATAGCCGAGCCCAACGTAGGTTACCAGTCTCCAAAGAAAAGAAAAAATTGTCCGAGGTATGATGCTGAATACGACCAGCGGAAAATGGAAAATGGTGACAGAAAGTGGAAAGAGTATCGAGCGAAGAAAAATGAGAAGCAGAAAGCCCTGCGTAGAAAGGAGAGGGCATACGCAGTCTCCCAGCTCAATAAAATTGAAGAGTCCCGCGATCTAAGCAACTAGCGGTTGGCCATAATTGCGGATCGCAAGGAGACGCGCTCTCATGTGACTTCTTTAATCTTATTCTGGAACAGATAGTGCGCAGGGCAGGTGTAAGCATGAAAGACTCTATCTTCGACAAATCCGTGCAGCTACTTGGGTATGCCGACGATATCGACATCATCGACCGCTCCCAACGTGCCAACGTGGTAGAAGCTTCTACGGAAATTGAAGAACTCGCGAATTTAGTTGGTCTTGCAGTTATCCAGATTAAGGCAAATAAGCAAACACCTGTCCATTGTTGAAATCAGAAACTGCGAGTTCAGGAGTTTACTTATCTCGGGGTTAACATCAACTCCGCAAACGACACCCCAGTGGAGATTCAACAATAAATTACCCCAGGTAAAACAAATAGACTAAAGGCTCTTAAGTCGAAGGACGAAGCGTTAGCTCTAGTAAAAACTGATCCTGCGACCTCTGCTTTATAGTGCTGAGTGCTTGACGATAAGCAGAAATAGTGAGCAGATACTAAATTCTTTGAAGACTATATGCCCCTGTGGGCAAGGAGGGTGAAATATGAGAAGATACAACCGCGAACTCTATGTAGTTCTGTAGTAGCTCAGAAAGCTCGGCCACATCGAGTGAATGGACAATAGTGCTCCAGCCAAGAGAATCTTTGAATTCCAGCCCCCTAGGTTGAATACGACAAGGAAGACCGAACATCCGTTTCAAAGACCAAGTCTTGCGAATGCCAGAGCTCTTGGTATCGATAACTGGAATCAGCGAGCCCGGGACCATATAAAAGGCTACTCCACGGGTCGGGATCTCGTTTAGTTAAGTAAATAACAAGAGTGTGCCTAGTAAAAATTAAAGAATTACGTTTGAAATGCATTTTTTCTCAAAACAGAAGAAGAGGAGTGTTCCTGTATAGCTGAAGCATTTCCACCGATAATAAGTACACCACACAGAGTTTGTTCGAATATTGCACAGGGCTCAAAGCCTCCGTAGTACCACCTCAAGAACCTAACCTCTTAAGAAAGAGTGATAGCCATCCAAGTATAACAGCTTCTCAAATTTTCGAATGTTCCAAAAATATAACTAAAAAGGTCGGAGAAGCCTGTGTAAACAATTTGAACGTAATTCTACTTCGCACCGAGTTGTCACGTTTTCTAGCACCTACCACAATTCACGACAAACACATTAGCTGATAGACTTTAGTTTTGCAAAACAAAAGACGCCGCAAAACCATTCGAAAACAAGTTATTCAACCTTGTCCAATCGCATTTGAATTAAGCTTTAAATTTAACTAGCTCACATGCGGAACACGGTCTTCCCTATCGCCGTCTTAAATCAAAATAATCTTCATTGTAAAAGGGGTTAACAAAGTTCATCTACATACAAAGTTCTAACACTGTCACCCGCAGTAAGCACATTTTAATCGTCTTCAGTGAGTAATCAGCGTGTGGTAACCAACCACTTTCAGATACCGCCCCATCAAAATAGATTCAAAATTGTCACGATTTTAATTATGGAAAGCGACACTTTAAAGTTCGCATCCATGCATAATGCCAACCAACCAACACGATGTGCGGCCTGATCTGTTTACAGCTCCCTTATCGCGGAAGCACCCAACCTTATGTGATGATTACATTTCAAGCGAATCGAAGGGCCCTCGTTCGTCTTCTTCGTTCGTCTTCCCTCTCCATCTCCATCGACATCACCCACTTCGATTAGATTCTAATGAAGCGACATTGTGTCAACTATGTTGACACCCGGCCAGGGTCATTAAAGTCGCTCGTCTAAACAAAACTCTCAATTACCCTCAAGACCCACCGCACACCGCACACCGCACACCGACAACGATCGTGGTGCAGACAGTGGCAGTTAGTGGAAGAGGAACACCCTCGCTTGTGTCAAATTCCCACTGCGATTGTTGCTGACGATACTGACGACCGCGTGCCATTTCGCCAACGCCAACAACCATAGCTAGCACAGCAGAAAATTATAGCAAGCGCAAGGGCACTCCGTCCTGCATTTGGAATCGGAGATGAAAATAAAAATATTAACAAAACCGTTCGCGTTTTGTCATGTTAAACGGAGCAGCGGCCGGCGGTGGTGTCTACATTGTCATCGTCGTCGATTGCTGACCATCTGTTGTGATTTAGGTGGTGTCTCCGATAGTCATCGGGGATTCCAAAGCAGGTCCAAGTGTGGCCGCCAGTTTTATTGTTCTTTCTTCTCGGCTGTTGTGACGATCACCGCGCCGCCGTCGTCGTCGTCGTCGCATGTGTGTAATCCGAGGATGACCCATGGGCCAATTTGCGTTAATCCAATTCCATTTGTGTATTTTTGTCAAACAAAAGCGAGCCGATGCCGTTGTTTATGCGATTTAAGACTTCGACTGACGACGGGTTTCGATTTAAAAGAAACAAAAAAAAAAAACTGGGCCAAACGGGCTATGTTTAGAATAGGCGAGAAGTGAGAACCGAGTTGGAGTTCTGCGGTTGGGTAAGGGAATTATTAGGAGAGGAGCAGCGTTGATAGAATTGTAGCTGTAGGTTTCTGGTGGGCCATAAATTATTGCGGGAGTTGACGTTTATTGGAATTCAATTTGTGCTGACTTTGGGAGCAGCGGGCAACATTTACGAAACACTCGATGACAAGTTTGGTTGGACTGAAATTCGAAACAACTAGGGCGTGATAAACGGAATTGATGGAAGAGGAGACGCGTTCGTTTGCTTGCTTGGAAATGCTTTGTAAGAGTTTTGTGCTTAGCCAAGGAGACTTCAGTTCGGAGTGGTATTCTGTTGTTTTTAGCGATTTCTTTAATAATGGAAGTCGTAAGTCATTAGCTCTGGTGTAATTAATGGTAGTTCTGATGAAGTTGAGATGTCTTTAAATTGTGCAAGGACACTCACTTTCTGGAATACGACAGTGCACACCGTGGGCGTTTTCATTGAGACTTTTGAAAGCATGTACAGCTGATGTACCTGCAGGTGTCAAGGACCTATTGAAACGAGCTGATTTCATGTGCGTCTGGGGAATTTTTTGAAAGGTCCTTTATTAAGGCTTCAACTGACTTTTTAACTTTCTCGTATACATTAGTATACTAAAGAGAAAGTTATTGCGATCGTGCGGAAGTTTCGAACTCAAACGGAGTATGAGGGATGATATTATGACTATAGAGAAGTCCAAAAAAGTGGATCCGCCAATGCCATCCGTCGGTCTGTCTGTCTGTCTGTCCGGGCGCCGTATGGCGAAACGTTTCGACGGATTTGCTTCAAAGTTCGTATATAAGGTTTTTGGGGTTACATCTCGGGGCATCTTTTTATTTTTTGCTTTGTCTTTTGAAATAACGGTACCTGCCATACAATTTTTTTTTTGTGAAAATCACTTAAAACTATTCTCGAAAGTGGTTCCACGGATTTCTGTTTTTTTTTCTGTACTAAGGGTATTTGGGATGGGTTCAAAAATGATGCATACTCAGTTCTTACAAAAAAAAATCGATTAACGGTAATTTATAAAACCAGCAATATCTCGAACACTAAAAAAGGGAACTTAAAAAAAATTACAGGTTGTTTTAAAAAGTCGAACAAATTTGCATACTTTGATTTTTAAAATAATTTTTTTTAAATTTTTTTTTCATAAAACTATTTTTTTAAATTTAAATTAAATTCGTTTTCTTAAAAACGGCTCAAACGATTTTGATAATTTTTTGCATTTCGAAGAATTATATTAAAAGTGTCCAATATGCGAAATTAGATCAAAATCGTATGTCCCGTTTTTGAGAAAATCTAATTTTTCAAAACCTAAAAAGTGATTTAAATAAATTTGTCGCCATTCATTTTCAATTCATTTTGCGATTCAAAAACGCATCTATGTACCGAGAAAGTTTCGTATGACGAAGTCGTGCACTTTATTTAGGTTGCAATCAGCTTAAGGAAGAAAATTACAAGCGAAAGTAGTCAAGATATTCTGAGGTCATTTTGATGTCCTTTTCAAAGACCCTTTACTAAGGTTCCAAGGACTTTATGGTAAAACTTCTTCATTAAGAATTCGAACATTAAAAAAACATTTATTTAAAAATCATGTTTATTTGCGTGGTGTTAACATCGGTTTTTTTTCCAAATGTATGTGGAAAATCTTCCATGAGGCACTATGAGACCCGCCGCGCGAACTTGTAATAGTTTGAGATTATTACTCACTGAAAAACACCTCCCATCAAAAATATTCATACTACAATTAGGCTAATGTCTACCCCTCAGCTTTATTTTAAATATTCAATCACGTTTGTCAGGAAACACCCAGCGGAAGCACCTTCTTTACCGACAATAACATGCGGTTACATCTTATTGTGCGATCTCAAAAGGTTGTATCCTTTGTAGTCGGCAAGATTTCGACAAGATTTCTCTGGTCTAGAAGGTTTATTACAGCGTCATTGTAATGCCAAGAAGGCGAGTGTGCTATTTACGCACGAAATTTCGTATTTTGTCGTCCGCGGTAGTAATACCTAGATCGCTATGGATATCAGCGTTCCGATATACCACGGAGCATTAACGATTTTGTCTAAGAACTTTATTTTAGAAAGTTTGCAAAATTTGAACATAACTTGGTTTGGTGCAACCCCAAAGTTGTATAATATTCGTTCAAACAGGTCTTAGCACTTGCTTGTATAAAAGCAGCTTGAGCTTGGAGAATTTTCCAATCTGAGCCAATGCGTTTGGTTAAATCTGATAACGAGCTCCTCGCGGTTCTTCTTAAGCGCGAGAAGAATACGCTAAGGTTTTGTCCAAGCGCATACTTTTTCGATAGCTCGTAGAAGCTTCTATGTCGCTGACTGCATCGAATCCGTCTACGGCTAATATGGCCGTATCATCTGCGAACTTCACTATCACGAAATTGAATATCACGAGTGTATATAAGAAATAAAAATGGGCCAATAACACTTCCTTGTGGAACTCCCACTGCGATTTCTTTCAATTCGGAATACTCGTTCCCGTGTTTAATACGAAAGAGTCTGTCCGCTAAATAAGAGCATCCGAGTCTAAATAAAATAAATATTAGACGTAAACGGCCCGTGCTAGGTCCTGCATGCCCAGCTTCTCCAAGCCTTGTTCGAGCGAAGATATATTTGTTTGAAATGAATGGAAGTGACCTACAATTAAATGCCGATTTCGAACGGCAAACCACTTGGCCGTGTATTCGGATTATAAGCAAAGGGATTTTTAGTTGGCTAAACGAATAACACGGAATTCGTGTACTTCTAGAAATGTGCTCTCGGTGAATCCCTTTAAATCCGAGGTTATACCCTTTACGAGGACTGATTTGTCTCAACTGGTAACTAAAAGCGTCACATTCCAGGGAAGCTAAATATCGTGGACTAATCTTTGATAACAAGCTCATTTGGACCCCAGCATGTGCAGGCAATATATATAAGGCATTGTCGGTTTTCTGATGAACTTGACAAAACGTGGGGTTTGTCACCTAAAGGAGTCCTATGGTTCTACACCACGATGGTTAGGCCAATCTTACCATTTTCGTCGGTTTTTGGTGGAGTAGGTTTTGAGTAGGTTGAAGTGGCAGTCGGATAGAGGTTCGACTCACTTAGACCTATGTAAGGTTCATTGTAATACCATGTGGAACTAAAGCTCCTGACTACTCGTTGAACCGTTTTGAGCTGCCTTTAAAGCGTGAAAGAAATATCACATCAGTACAGGTGAATGTTGAGACAGAATCCAGACACTTGATGGCCGCCTGTCTGCCCGAAAAGATTTGAATATCCGTTACGGATACCACGTTATTATTAAGCCTGGACAAGACTTCCTTCTGATTGGAAGACACTACAATAAGACGGAAAGAGAGACTAAGATTTAGTCACCCCATCCTTTATTTTTGTCCCATCTGTGAGAGGATCTGGGAGGGGGAGGGGGTGGTTAGCTCGAAATTTTTATGGAACTGCTGTTGGGGTGTGGTTTAGTCTATATTTTTAGGAGGGATTCTTAGTGCGTTCAGAATTACAGAGCGGCAGATTTCATTTTCGGTCCATTGTCGGTCCATTGAATGGTTGCTTTCAGGCGAATGGCCGTGGTAGCAGATGGTCTGTCTGCTACAAATACCCAGGCGTATTAAATTTCTAGCTGAGCTTCCTGTTCAAGATGAGACCTAAGAATTTGGCTTCGTCAGAAAAGTAGAAGCTGCTACTCCTGATTGAAGGGGGGTCGACATCTCGGGTTTGGTATTTCCTAGTAAAGAGGACAAGTGCAGTTTTGTGTGAGTTGACGCCCAGACCACAACAATCAGCCAATCTTGTTAGCTTATTAAGAGCGTTTTGTAGGAGTTCTTTTAAGGTATCTAGGTGCTTCACCGATAGCACGTTGCAATAGCAACGTCATCTGCATAGGCGATCACTCTGAAGCCTACTCCTTCCAGGGGCTAAAAGTCAAGCAGTACCTAATGCCTTACTTTATCCTGTCAGCACTTCTTAATTAGGAGTCAAACTCAAACATAAACTCATCGAACCCTTTTGGAAGATTGAATACTCTGAATAATTTGAGTTATATTTGCCCTTTAAAGTTCAGAGCGAATTTTTTTTAAAGAAATAAACCTTTATTGGGTGTGTTAAACACCCCTATAGGAAGAGTCTTCTAGAAACATAGACCAATTTAGATGAGACAGAATGTTCGAGCGGGAAAAGATATCGAGCACCTAAGGTAGACATTCTGACGGCCCATCACGGTCTTGCAAAGCATCTGAATGTGCTACTAGTTTTAAATGATTTACCAACTATATGCGACATTTGGGGAGAAGGTGAAGAAGGTTTCCTCTATGAATCGCTTGCTTTTGCTCCAACCAGACTCCAGGCTTCAGGGTTCAGGCTCCATGCTCCAGGCTCCAGGCGTTTGGCATTGGAAGTCCATGAGCTTGTTATCAAACTTGCGTTTGGGATACGATTTCAACAAAGGTTACACCCCAACTTTTATGTTCCCAAGTACGGATAGCTTGAATGGTTGGAGAGATATTTAAGACATCAGACTCTGCAGAGACAACAATATGTAACAGTCGTTATTATCGATAGTTTCACTCCCTCTTACTCGAAGGGGTCTGATGGCTTTTTGCCCGAAGTTCTAAAGAAATGGCCAAATTAAGCACTTTCATGGCAATAATCACGTTCCCCACGAGTGGAAATGAGTAAGAGTGGTCTTCAGAACGCGAAGGATTTCAGAACAATTAACCTGACCTCCTTTGTACTGAAGACTCTCGAACGCCTTCAGACAATCATATGCGTAGTAACATAGAAGTACTACTCCTCTCCCAATCATAGCATGCATACCTCAAAAGCAAATAGGCAGAGGCAGCTCTTCAAGAACTAGTGCAAGCAATAGAAAAGTGCATACATTATAAAGAATACGCCTTAGCACTTTTCAACAACTTGCAAAGCGAAGTAGTTCTTATAAAAGTCCCTTACAAAAGGGGGGATAGAAAACTATTGTATATTAACTAAGCCATTGGATTGTTTGGTTGCTTAACACAACAAAATGGCACAAAAGTCATCACTCCATCATCATCACGAAAGATACTTTCACCTTTGCCAATGACGGTAAATGTCAATTCTATTCTGACATTTGTGAAGTAAATTTGAGAAGCTTCTCATGACAGTTCGTACTCTTGGATGTTTGTCAAGCTTTTGCAAGAGGAGGGGTAGCGAATAATTGATGGTACGGGTTGAGTTTGAATCTGAGAGTTTGTAAACGCTCACTTAGTAGTCCAATGTCCTTCACTACTAAGCCACTCCCGCCACATTTGTACAAAGTCAACAAGACAAAAATCGCTATAATACCCCTAAAGAGCGCGAAATAATTCTTCAACATTTACTGCGGATTTTTCTTCGGTGGTGTTTGCGGAGCATGAATTTCGACGCAGATTTCCCGTTCGCCTAGAAGAGTATGGGATACCACGAGATGCTGCCAAGCATCCAAAATACTAAAAATTTGGCATTATTTCCATTTCAAAGTCGAAATTATTGTAGCTTTGGCTAAATATGTCGCCATCAGATGAAGTGTGGTCTTTCCAGTGCAGACAGTGCTGCAGCTGTTAGCTATTCATCGACAAGCTCCACTCAAGCCATCCTGAATCTTGACCACGAGGGACACAACTTTTAATCGAAAATCATCATGAGCGACGAATCCCATTGCCATTCCCGTGGATATGTGAATAAGCAAAATTACCGCTTCTGGGCCACCGAAAATCCGCGTATAACCCATGAAAAGCCACTATACCCGCTCAAAGTTATTGCATGGTGAGCTATTTACGCTGGAAACGACGTCGGGAATTATTTTATAGAAAACACCGCTTTCCAAATGACTTCTGTGGACGGCGCGCGCTGCAGAGCAATGCTTAACGGCTTTCTCCTTCCTCAATTGGATGAATTTGGACTGAAAAATATGTGGTACCAATAGAATGGAGCAACGGCGTATATTACACGAACCGCGACCAAAAATCTGAGTGTCGCACAATTTCTCGTTTTAGCGACTTGCACTGGCCGGCAAAATCGCCTGTCTTAACCATCAGGCTTATTTTCGTGTTTTTTTTTCTAAGTCAAGTGTCTAGTCCTCACGTCCGGCATCATTTACGGTTCACAGTGTTGGATATTGCATAAAAGTATGACAACAGCTGAGATGAAGATGGCAGTAGCTTCGTTACGCTTGATGAAATATGAATATGAATTTCCAAAATCCGAAGAAGTCTTCACGCCAAAGAACCGATCTCGAAAAACTTGTAGCATGGCCGGCTTACTTGGTATTGCCATTTTTAAAGGAGGGACCCTACGAATCCTATGCCAGCTCGAAAAAGAAGCCGGCTTAAAACCCCCTGCATCACACAAATGAAGCAACACCAGAATGATAGACCTCGGTGACGAAGTGATACGAAACCGGGAGGCCTGCAGCTATTTTTTGAGGAGGCCCAGTAGGGATGCAGTGAAGTGGGCAGTTATGATCCTTATACTTCTTATCATAACTTAATCGATTAGGAAGAAGAAGAAGACTCTCTATCATATATAGGAACTGATTGGAAGTTTAAGGACACAAAAAGTTGGTTTTAGCTAACTGATCTCTGATTCATTAAGGCTAGAAAGTATGTCTCTATGTAGTGCTGAGGCTGAGTTATGTTCAAAACAAATCATCAAATCTGCCTATGTTCGCCGTGTTCGTCTTAAATAACGAATTAAAAGTGATTGGATGGACTTAAGTCCATGCGCAATTCAATGCTAGGATTTCATTTCGAAAATGACCCAATTCCATCCCCAATCGACTACATTTTACGGGCACAACAATTCACCTCAGCTATAACCTACCGTTCCCTTGTTATGCTAAACGAAAAAATGGCTGAAATATTTTCCACTAGCAGTTAACTCATGCCTGCCTACGAGTCCCGAACATTGTTAAATTTCACATAAATGGTCACATTCACACCGTTTCCACCAAAATTCGACATTTACTAAACGAAACTCTCACGTAGGTAGGTAGGTACGTACCCACGACAACATAGTGTCAACGATCGATGCCAGGCTGAGTGTCTGCATGACGTTAAACACTCAAAAAAATAAAAACACACACACACATCCATCAGAAAGCAATAAACATTTTGGCCAGGCCATTTGTGGCATATGCCGACTTTGCGTCATATCCAATCACGAAGATGATTTATTCACCATTGTATGCAAAAAGTTCACATCACGAGGTGGTGGTTAGGTTGGTGTCTATGTCTCTGGCTCTACCCCCACTAGTGCGCCGCCATTCGCCATTTGCCTGAGCTCAAGACGTGCAATAAATAAATCGAAATCCATTCACAGCTTAGCTTGATAGATACTTACCTTACCTCAACTCATTACTATGCCTCGTCTCCATTTAAAATAAAAATAAGGAAATTTGGGTCAATCTAAGGTCAACACCAAAAATGATCCGCACGCTGCCGCATGTCGTCGTATGTCGAATGTCGAATGCAGATAGATGTCGACTACAATTTATTACTTGGCAAATGCTCATAAACACCGTTTGACTTTATGTCAGAAATTACCAAGATAGCGCGACCAATAAATATGATATGCCCCTCCGCTCCTAAGCTGCGATGAGTCAATCGAATTTCGCAAAGTTTCCTTTCGCGTTGTCGTCGTCTTAGTCGTCTTCGTCGGTCCAAAGAGCGGTCTTTTGATCTTTGACTTGAATCGCGGTGAATATCGATTACCAGCGTGTTGTCTACCTCATCATCTGAAGCCGGCCGACGACGCGACGCGAAGCCGAGTATCGATCGATGTGTGGCTTCGGTAGAGGGCGGTCTCAAATTTCTGATCTGTCAGATCGGTCGGTCCAAAGAACTACTACGTTGTTAGAGGCAATTTGCCTGGTTAATTATGCAAATGAATACAAATTGTCTTTGGAATTTCCAATTTGATGGTGTTGGTTGGTTACACTCACATGGTAGCTGTCCGCTCCGGTCGATTGGTGGCCGAAAATAGCAACAGCTGGAAGGTGTTGAGGCTTCGAGGAGCATTTTGTCGTCGTCACTCGAGTAAAATAGATAGATTAACACCTGTGCGAGGGTTGACACCTCTGCAGATTTATCTGTTTTAGCTACAGTTGTACTGCTGCTGTTGCTGCCGTCTGCTGCTCTGTTGGATATTGTACGACTGATTAACATATCGTATAGAGCGCCCCAACCAAAGATGGCAATTGGGGATAATATCTGTTTCGCTGCTAAATTAGTTGACAATGACTCGTTTGTCACGGTAAAGTGCGATATTTATCGCTGTTTGATTGCCAAGCAACCAAATAAGGACACGTCGAGTCTGAAGTTTTGATCTGAATTTTAAGCAACTAAAGCGTATGCGGGTGGGCATTTAACACGCTTTACTGTCTGCATGTGCAAATTTGGTAAAAACTATTAATTTTTATTTACGATGACTTATCACAGCTTAGCCAGTGGATGTATTTGAAATTTGAAATTTGAAATTTGAATAACTGCCGTGGGTCGTGAAGTCGATGAACATGACAAATTGCATAACTCATAATCGAGCTAATTTTGGGCAGGAAGTTAGCCTGAGGAGATTTTTTGTTTTCTTTTTTTTTTTTGTGGAGATAAGCGCATATGGTGAGGCTTAGTTTGCGAGTCAATAAACTAGGAAGGTAGCATTCCTTAGCATTGCTCCTCGCCTTGACTTGATTCAAAATTGCTTGTTTACGAAGGGATAAGGCAATAACTTGGTCCTTGGTCTTCCCCATCGTCTCGAACGTAGAATCGATAAACTCGTTTACTACCTCAAAGTCGATACGATGAACAGATGCTTGTTTATCTCCTTCAGGACACTTTTGGAGCGATGGCCAATATCAATATCATCCGCACATCCCAGTAACTGAGGCTCTAAGTCCAACCTGTGGAATTCAAGAAAGTTATTACTTTCACTTTGAGAGAGACAGACTCCAGGTTTTCCTTGTGCTCTTTGTCTTATCCTAAGCAAGTGCCGGACAGCCCAATAAGTAGTGAACGAGCATTTATTTATCCTTCCGCGTTCTGTTAATAAAGTCTGTTGTGTCTTTTGCTGCTATAGTTTTGGCCACATGCCCCTTTTGAAAAAAATCCCCGCATTCGAAGAGGCTGTCAGAACCGGCGAGCTTGTTTCCTTAACTTTTTTGTATAGGTAAGAAATACTTTTTGGCCATATTGGATTCTCGTTGACTAGAAAAAATTGACGCGAATTTGGGAAAACATCAATACCAATCAGGTTCATATTAAGCCTTGAATCGGGAGTCCTTTAATGTCCGTTTTGTTCAAATCGTTCAGGAAATCGAAGAAGTAAGTTCCAAGCAATTACATGACAGCTTTCTATCCTCTGCGATACTGGGCACGCTTCTTAAAGGTTTCATAGGTTTTCAAGCCAAGAGCTCTGGCATCCGTGATGGCTTGGCCTTTGAAACGAAGGTTCAGTTTTTCTTGTCGTCTCGAACCTAGGGGCTGGAATTCGAAGATCCTCTTAGCTGGAGCATTCGTTCGATGTCGCAGAGGCGGTAAAGTCGACATGTTTTGGAAAAGCTCATAGAGTTCGCGATTGAATCTTCTCCCCGGTTCACCCTCCTGGCACACAGGGCTAAATGTAAAGTCAGATATTAAATGTTCTTTCCTTCCTATCGCCCATCACTCGGCACCGTTTAACAAAACTGTCAGGATAAGGGTTTTGTAGAGCACGCACTTTGTTATTGGAGGCAATACTTTTCAATTCATTTGCTTCGGCGAACCAAAGTAGCAGAGGGTATAGGTTAGGTCTATAGAAGGTCTAGGGGTATTTTTCATGGGATGTGATATTTTATCCTAGTCGGTGGACAGATGTTTATTTCTTGATAACATATAATTGTTTAGTTATGTCTTAGTCTTATTGGCTTCAAGACCAACTTTGTCTGTTCTTCAAAACTCATGAAAGTCTCCATCACGGCACGTTGGAAGCGTCCGGTGTGATTTGACTTGAAATTCATTGTTTTTTTCCAGGATTTTCCTTAATGTGAAGGTTTGGTCTACTGTCGATCTGCTAGGCTTGAAGCCCCCACTGAAACGTGTCGATTAGTGTTTTCTAAAAGGGTTTGAGACGTTATATGTGGAATAGGATCTTCTATGTGACATTTACAAGAAGGTTCAGCCGATTATTTTTAAGGGCTAAAAAGTCTCGTAAGATCATGGAATACAAATCTAAAATATTATTTCGGAACTAGGCATAAAGTTTGGTCTAATAAATGTACATGACATGTAGACAGAACGTGGAATAAGTCTCATTTTGGGGTATTCCCGTTTGAATTCTTCTGCCTCCAAGATAACATTTCCAAAAAATGTACAGAGTGGGGATAAGAAAATCCCTGAAGCATCATCCCAAAAAAGCATGTGCTTTGGGAAAAGTGACATTTTCATATCTTTTGACTGCTCCGCAAGGGTGTAGGCAAGTACAAGGCTTACATATGGTGTCACCGTTATCCTAAAAACAAAATCAACAACCACATATGCACAAAAACGATGTTGTGTTTCTGGGAAGTCTTAAAATCCCCGAATATATCTCCTAGAATGAAAAATGACAGACCCTAAAGTCCATCAGGTATTATTTGCTGGTAATGAAACCAACATAAATAAAGATCAAACTTCTTTCACGATCACTTGAAGTTTAGCTGAATGTCTTGGAACTCATTGGGAATTGTATCAGTCCAAAACAGACAGTGACTGAACTTACTCTAATATATTTCAGACATTTATTTCAATGGATTAAAAATTCCCAAGGTAAAAAATTTGCCCTCTTTGAAGTAACAGGAACACTGTGCTATCTTTTTTGACCACTTAACTAATAAACTGCTCTACCCCGCATTTGTAGGTCTGGTACGATTGACAATGAAATAAATGACAATCTACAAGGGCAAATTGACAGTAGCAAAGATGAAGATGTTTCGCATGACAGCAGGAGTAACAAAGTTCAAAGATCCAAGGAAGACTTCGCGTAAAAGTAGGCATGTCGAAAAAATTGAAATTTGATCAAATGAGGATACCCACTCCTGAATCACACAAATGCAACATCACCAGCATACGATTGGCCCTCTAGTGACGAAGTGATTCGGAAGTTTCAATGAAATCGTAAATTCGAGGGTTTTCCAAAAGTAAGCTTTACCCTTCACCTAAACAATATTTATTAGATTGACTCAGCTTGGGTTAGACAAAATAAATAGGTGGTTTTGTTTCAACGTACCGTTTTCAATTTTTGCAACAAACATCAACGGAGGAAGGGGCCCCCTCTCGCCCTAGAGAGTTTGTTTAATTTTATTTGCATAATACAAGCAAAACTTTAAACTAACATCAATTATCTTATGGTTAACATCTATATTCACAAAAAGTACTTGAATCCAATTCGATTAGTAGGTATGCCAAGGACGGTAGAGGCAGGTTTTAAGGCTCTCATTGCTTAAGTGGAAGCCGAAATGGTTTTGCATACTATTAGTTAAACTTACCATACGAGTTAGGGGTTCGTTGCTTCCATAACTTGTTCGATGATAGTCGTTTCTGAATAAAGGTATATCGATCGAAGATTGTTAGGATTAGTGTGGAGGCAAATTTTTTGGAGAAGAAAAGGACAATCAATATCAGCAACTCGGCGACGTTGTTCAAGAGATTGCATATCAAGGAGCTTAAGACGGTCAAGATAGGGAAGGAGATTATACCAATCAGCCCAGGGTAGTCTACGGAGAGCAAATCGGAGTAATTTGCGTTGGACAGTTTCGATTTGATGGACGCATCCATGTGATATCGAAAGAGCAATTGTTTATCGCAGATGACTCCGAGATCACGCAATGAATCTACTTGGACAACAGGTTCGTTGTTGATGGAATAGTTCAAGAAAGTTTTTTTTGGCACCAGTTGGAAGATCTATTCAGATCCTTTTGAAGTAGGTTTGAGTCTATATATTTTTTTTATCATCAGCGTAGACGGATATAAAAGAATTCTTAATGATGCAGCCGACGTCATTTACTGTAAGAATAAAAATTAGTGGGCCAAGATGCCTACCCTGTGGGACACCAGAGGTAGCAAGGAAGGGATCCGATTCAGAGGATCTAAATCTGACTTCATATTGGCGATTAGTTAAGTAGGATTGAACCCAATCAATGAATGTTCGTGGAAAGCCTAGAGCAGTTGAGTTTAAAAAGGATAAGGGGGTGAGAGATTTTGTCGAACGCTTTGCCGAGGTCAGTTGCTATTACATCAACTTCGTAGCCAGCTTCGAGGGTGCAAAGAGTTCTTTCCTAAAAGTATAAATCCTTCTTTGAAATAAAACTTAGACAAAGATCATTTTACGATTGGCAGCACTCCGCCAAAGTAGTTGTTTAACTGTGCACTCACTAAGCCTTAACCCTTTTAGCATGTCGCAATACTGCCTAAGCAACCGAATTAGTGGCGCTAAACTATATCTATGTACGTATATAGTTTTCAAGAGAAAGCTACAAATTTTCTTACAAATATTTACTAAGTACCATCAAACCTATTAAACTTCCATTATGATTCCTTCCAAGTTTACGAAACCGAACTAGTAAGGACCTAATAAATAAACCTAACGTTTGTAATTTCAAATTCGAATTCCATGCGTCATCAAGTGATATCAATTCCTCGATAGATACTATTCCTATTGGTTGCGTCAAAAAAAAAAGAAAAATTCCTTTAAAATCTGGCAACGATCAACTCCAAGCACCCACATCCCAACACGGCCGGCGGCCGTCTATCACAGCTCCCGTTCAATTAACATATTTTATCATTAACCTATTGCCCTGTTAATTGCATTTATTGTTCCATAAAACATTCGGGAGATGCTTTAGGAACTACCTCTACCCATCCAAGGCAGGATCCATAATGTTTGTTTAATTTCATCTTTGATATACTCGATGAGCTTGTTGTTGACGTCCATGAGCCGGAGTAACTGCAAGAGCAAGACAACTACTACTATTCCACCTGACATATTGCCAAATTAATGTTTCCAACACTTTCGACATCAAAAGGATTCCCAGCATTCTCAGTTGCACTGCATAACGACGCCGCCGCCAACGACGACGACGTGGATGATGTATACGCGTTCTCTCTGCGTACATTTTATACGTAAACACGCAACGGAATAAATCTCCTAATAGTGATCGCGGTTTGGTTCGGTTGGAAGAGTGCTGGTGGTGGTGGATTGCGGTGCGACTTGGCTTGGCTTGGCCCTGTGGATAGTGGCGTAATTAATCGACGCGCAAAGTGATCAAAACTATTAACGTGTTCGGCAGCGCGTTTCAACCCTAATAAATTTCCATGGGCTGGCTCTGGGGGCGTGTGTTTATTTAGTTTGGAAGATTGTTGTTATTGTTTGTTGGCGCTGCAATAAGATACTCGTACTTTGGCGGGAGATTGCCCGGTGATGATTAGTGCACCATCGGAGCTCTGATAGTGAGACAGATACCTTTGATGCTTCCGTTTTTGCTTTTTGTTTTTTGGGGAGGAGTGGATGATGGCAGTAAAAATGCCGATTTATCTACAGATTTTCAATTAGATTTTATAAAACTGCGAGAAGTCATTGATTTTGATGGCAATTCAAAGCTATTTGGGGAAATAATCTAAACTGAAGGGCGCTTGTTGCACCACAAGACAGAAAGACGTCGGTATCTAGTTTTTTTTTCTTTTGTTTATTTGAAGGTTTTGAGAGGGATTACCCTACTTTTCATCCATAAAACTGTTTCGACATAATTGTCAGTCTCGTATTTGCATCGAATTTAATCCGCGCGTGCATTTTAATGCTTAGCTTAATGACCCACCACCACTCGCCAAGCTCAACTATATATCCGTGACAAAGTGTGACTCTGTACGATTTCCGACAACCAATCTGACAGCAAAGAACAGAGACAACACACTAGATGACGCCCGCCTAATACCACAATCGGTATTAGCATCCAATTTCGAGAGTGGGCGGGTGTGCGCGAGCCGCGCGCGCAATTCAATCATAATAAATTTTATTCAAATGCGGGACGAATAATATTAAAATCTTTTCTAATTAATTACCCCCGAGAAGTAGTGCCATAAACAACCTAATTGCATCTGAAGTGCATTCTTAGAAGATAATTAAGCGACACAGACAGGACATGACAACTCAGGTGCAGTTGTGGCAGCTTCGTAGTAATGCAAAACGTTGACACTCCAATTAATTTAATGGATTCGCATTAATAAAACAACAATCATCTAGTGGTGCATATTTTTCTCTTTCCGGTTGATGGATATTAATTTATTTAAACAAAAAAAAAAATTCAATAAAAACAAATTACTAGATACAACGAGAATGACGTGTGGATTGGGATGTGGATGTATGGCTGCAAGCAAAAACCAATATCTGATGATTTATTAAGACGGCCTTGTGAATGCATTAGCATTTGATTTTGGCACCGACTCTGCCGAGTTGACTCGCATATGGACCGAGCACGATGGCGACATCTGTTAAGTGCGGTCGCTAACGAGGAGGGCCGCCGTTTAGAGCGTGTAAACAGTTTGTACGGCAATGTGTACTACGCCTGTCATTAGTATAGTGATTGGTGCATGGATAAGTAATAAGTCACTGAATACCTACTTAACTTGGTCACGTAACTTGGCAAGTTGATGAAGATTAATTGAGAGTTTGTTCTGAGCGAGGTAATCTCTTCGACCTCCATAAACTGCGGTGCTGCAACGGTAAAGGTACCTTTCACCTATTTACATAGTATGGATATTGATGTTGTTTTCGTAGCCAAGACTGGTGAATGCTGGAATCATAAGTCTATCATCAAAACTTCGGAAAACCTTAGAACGACTGATCGATATCCACTGAAGCGTAAATATTTATAGAAGACTTTCTTCTCTTGTATTGAACTTGGTGGCGCATGAACTGGTGACATGCTTGGAAGCGGACGATGTTGCTGTTGAATACCTCAGAAAAGCACTTACGAAAATCAGCTTGTTTATGGATCGGTGGAGCACTTCGTTCGACTTCCGGACATTCTCATTCATCTGATGCTCCTCAATATCTTTAGTCTCAACAAAGCAACCAGCCAGTCCTCTATCCTGAATGAATTCAAGAGTCTTTCAAGAAATACTGACTGCACCATATTCTATTTAAGGTTTAATAAGTCGCTTTCACTATGCTCTTCCATGCCATTTGTAGTCTCTTCCTGCCACTCACTGGAAGCGTGTTCCAGACGACCGAAGGGGTCATATTTTATCTGAAGAGACACGACACAAACAAGGATATCAGTATTACATATCTCGGACAGTCAATCAAGGACTGAAGTCCTCCATAAGCACCATTTTGGCCTTAGACTGTTGGTCGTATTTTTATAACTGACAGATACCTAACGTGAGCTCTTCTTCTCTCCATTTAACGACGGGATTATGATCAGGATTACAGGGATCATAACCCTTCCACTTCACTGCAATCCTACTGGGGGGATACCTAACGTGAGCTACTTTGACACATCTGGAGCTAAGGTCAGTAAGAAGCTTTCAGAATTCGTAGGAGTCCCAGAAAGGAGATGGCGGCGGATAAGCTCTTAAAGTAGTTCTCAGAAGACATCAAAACCAATTTTAAGTCCAGACGATCAATAAAATGGTTGAATATTTTTATATGGGAGGAAAAAGGTTTCCCTCTGTTGAAAGTAGGACGTCTGAAGACCAAGCCCAACTCGAAATATCACAGTTTTGGATAACCAACTTTCGTGAGGTGAAGAGGCAGATCGTTCGACAGTGTTCGCGTTGTGGCAGATATCGACCGAAATTATTTGAACAGGTAATCTGAGATTGACTCCATTGCATCAATTCATTTGCTGTGGGGCTAACTCTGCGGTCCAAAAATACTTAAACATTTAAAAGTTCCGAAACGAAACCTAAATTGCAGTTCTTGCTTGCTTGTCATCGAAGGCTGTTTAATTGGAGGCTGCTAATCTTTCTTCTGATGCTTTTATGCAAAGGATGATATTTCGTCGAGGTCTTACCAGAGACATCTATTGCCAAAACGCGACAAATTTTGGTGTAAAAAACTTAAATCCTCAGGGTACCCCACTTCGATTGAATTTGGAAGGGTGCAATTAAAATAGCAACGATCTGTATCATAGCTTGATAGGTCCGAAATTTTATGAGTTGTCAACAGCACTGGTAGGGATCGAAGCAATAATGAACTCAACGTTAACAGAGCATCTGCCAGCAAACGTTCTTACTAGGTCATCAGCTGTAAGGTTGCTTTAAGCTGTATTCGTAATAAATGCGGCACTTTTAAAAACGGTCGACAACAGATTACGTCCAGAAGCTTCAAGGTCGCGCTAAGTGAAAATTATGCAGTTCAAAAGTTGCTGTTGGAGGCCTGGCCATTGTACAAGAGTTAGATTACTGCTGTGTTGGGTGGTTGTGTCGTCAAGGTTTCTTCCCCACCACCTCGGTGGTGGCAATCAGACCTGAAAAGACATAATTGTCTTGTAATAAATGTCGCAGTAATTATGTTGTTATCAAAAATCGCAAGAACATTGAAAAGGCTTTAACAAATCGGGTTTTGTCGAAAAAACACAGAAATCGTCTACATCCAGGATTAACTTCTTTCACAGTCAGAAACATAGATTAAATAGAATCAACTTAAGTCATGCAAATCTACACTTTTCATGCTCTCCTGTCTGAGTTCGAAGTATCTTCAACCTTTTGGCATTGCTATGTCAGCTGTATTAGTTCCTTAACTCTCTAAGAATCTCAAAATTTTGTGGTTCAAATTCCTTAAGTTTCTTAGATGTCCAGTCATATTGCTGCAATGGCCCGCAATAGCGTCTCCTTTGTAGAGCAAAGGTTACTTATAGACTATAGACACAAGTTGGGTACGCTTCCTTAAGTAGGAAGAAAGCCACAAAAACAAACTAGAAAGGAAGACACTGCAATAGAAAACGAATCGACTGCTTCCGAGAGTAGTTAGTCTCTGCTGGTGTACGGAAATCTTTTTGGAAGATTCGTAGTCTTAACCAATGAAGGGCCGCACATTCACAGAGGATGTGTTCCGAAGTTTCATCATCCTCTGGACAGAACCTACATTCAGTCTCTGGGCACAAGTTAATTTTGTTAAGATGATACCAACCAACATATAGTTGTAATGGCCTGTGAGGAAGCCCTCCAGCTTCCTAATGTACTAAAGCACTAAGAGAAGGATTTCCTTGTAGGAGTAACGCCTAATTAAACGTTTGGATTGTCTTAAGCCCGAGACACTTTCCCAGTGGTTCAGACGAAGTTGTTGTTCCCAGTAGTTAATTAGCCTTAAAAAATCAGCCCAATTAACTCTGAAGTAGGGTTCTGGTCCTAATAACGCTGACTCTGATTCATTGTTGCCTGCAATACCTTGGTGGCCAGCGACCCATCCAAGATTGACTTTTTTGTGTTTGGCTAAATTTTGCAAGGCCTTCAGCAGCAGTAGCAGCACTTCACTGGCACAGAATTTACACCGTTCGTTGATGCCTGTGGTGCTGCTTGACTATCCAAAAAGATATGAATCTTGGCACCTTTAATTTATTTTTCAAGAAATCAAATTTCCGCAGATCTCAATGGCATGGATTTTCGCCTGAAATACTATGGGAAACATTTCCATCTGTATCGAGACTTCGGTGTTGGGTCCAAAGACACCAGCTCAGACTTCTCGGATCAAGTGTCGGAACACCGTTTGTTCATTTAGAGCGGTCTAATATTTCAACCTCGAATAGGTTCCCAAACTTGTGCTCCTTACCCACATAGTTTACCGGATTAAAGTTATAATCGAGTTGCACCTTAATAGGGCATCGAGCAGCTGTCTTCTTAATGAAGATCTGTATGGGTGAGAGCCCAAAAATTTCCTCCTCAAGTGCGGTTGTAGGACAGGTTTAATGCCGAGACATGCAATACGCTTCAGGTTTTTATTTGCCGTTGGGGTACTCTCACCACTGTGATTGAACGGACAACGGCAAATAAAAACCTTGTGGGCAGCCTTTACCTGCCGTCACAGAAACTGATACACATCCTGAGGAGAAGGTTATCTGCCTTGCCAAGTATAAGAATGTACCTTAATACTATTTGTGAAATTTTAAATAATTACAATACAAACTTGGCATTCTTTTTTAGATCTCAGTACTTTTTGTAGCAGACTTGTAAGGCAAGATTTTATAACTATAGAATGAGTTCGATCTTCTGGTAGCTGAATAAAAGGAAAGGGGCGGCTACCATGCCCCCTAAATAGAAAATAAGCTATATTTTATTTTTTTCGGAGTTTGTTCTTAAAATCCAAGCCTCATGTAAGAAGTCATAATTGTAGGATTTGCTTTAATAGAAATGGGCAGCTGCCATGCCCCATGGATGGAAAATCACAAATGTTGGATACTTCCCTAGGGTTTCTCCGTAAACACTATTCCTCTGCCAAATTTCAAGGTTCTAGGATGATTGGAAGTCTTCCATAGTTTCGATGATCGGTCAGTGTTACGATTTTTGCAAATTTTGGGGCCTTATAACTTAGGAACATCTCATTAAACGGTTGAAAATGGTATGGAACCTGCTGCTATGCGTCCTAATAAATCCTGAAAATTTGACGTCTCTAGCTTTCTTGTAAGCGAAGTTAGAGGGGGAGGTCAAAATGGCCTGAGTTGGTTCGTGTAAATAAGGGTGTAGTACCAAAGTTACTAAAGAACTTGGCAGGGCACTACCGTGCTCCTTGATGATTCGACTTTGCAGCATGGCTCTGATCCATTGGTTGGTTGAATCTTCGATACCTTTATCACTGATTGCCCTGACAACCGCGTCGTTCACCATTCGAAAACGTGTTAGCAAGCTCTTTGCATACCACCTCCAACAAGCAGCTATCTATTTCACCACAAATAGGAGAAAGTAATCCTTACTGGTCTAACTAACACCACCATCCGCCATTCGCCTTCCTCTTAGTTGAACGATTAATTAAGCAATGTAGATTGTCCCTCTTGACTTTTCAAGCTACCGCATTTTTCTAAAAAAACACTTGGCTATGTTCAGCAACACCCACAGTGAGAGATTAACGTGAGTCACTATGGCGCTGATTAATGAACTCTTTGGTATCAAAACAGCTGCTAGTTTACACCTGGCTACCTATCCAGTTGTGTCTATCGAAAGACCTGCCACGATAGACCCGAAACCAAAGCCGACTTCACACTACGGAATTATTAGCTATCTACTTAACAACTTCGTTAGAATTAAGCTCCTCATAGCTCCAGTCCAGTTGTTTTTAGCTGCCATCACTGCAATATTTTCGTGCTCCCTTTGCAAACGCCAAACAAATAGGTATCGACAAAGTGTGCCAAACAAATTGACTTAACTCCACCATTTGTCTTTGTTAACGAAATATTTAAGCCCGGCCAGAGCAAATAAAATAAATTACTCAGCAATTCATCAAAAGATCGCAATTAACGCGCGCTGCTGGGTACAACTGGGTGATCGCCACCACCACTACCAGAGGTGTTCATGTCAACATGTTAAATGGCGGCGGCATTTTGTGATTTTGCATCGCTCGGTCGCAACGCAACGCAACACCCCAAAACTAATTAATTAACTTAGTTCGAGTATAATTTATGGTCCAGTCGTTGTAAAATGTTTGCCGCGCCTGTGATGAGTCATAAATAATAAAATTAAAATGGCGGCTATGCACCCTACGGTTGCGGTGTAATGGGTGATTACGTAAAAGTGTTGCCGATGTCGTTTGTCAAATCGTAGTTTGATGGGAAAATTACATAATCTGGTCGCGTGATTTCACCTATTAGAACACATAGAGACCGACAGAAATGTCCAACGGTCCAGCAACAACAACAACAATCCGATTAACATGTCACGCCGAGGATGGTGGTGACTAATGACAGCCTATAAGGAGAGTCTGATGCAGTTTATTATTTCGCACTTGCCATGCTCTTCAGGCGGTACAACTAGCTGACGTCGATTTCAGAAATAGGTATGGTTGTTTAAATTGAGATTAATCGATGGAACGCAGGAGGGAAGCAGGTGCACATGCTGCGTCTAATATTTGCAATTGCCGTCCTGTTGACTTTATTCAAGCGTCTATAGTGTACGGACGGATGCTGCTAAGAGGGAAGCCCAAATGAGGCTATTAGCAGGAGAATTGTATTGCGTAATGAGCAAAGGTTGGCAATGGATTGTGATGTTGTGATGTTCCCACGGGGCTTGTCTTGGGTTATTGCAATTGCTCTCAACTTAAGTGCTTTAAGAACTCGGTCATGAGTCATTCTGCCGCCCATATGCATGTCCTATGCCAAATCTAATGACATCCAAAAAGGGAGTCACATCACATATCCTTTTCCTTTGCAAAAAAAAAACAGAAAAACAGAAAAACCACCCAAAAAGCTAACAATTCCCTTCAAACATTCCATGAAGCGTTACGCTGCAACCTCCTGACCCTTTCTTTGTTCGATGGACAATATAAATAAAGAAATGCCAAAGAATCCAAATTCGACAGGGGCCATTGTTCGCTGCATTGAGATTCCGCTCCGTTCTGTCTCTGGTGAGGTTGGTGGTCATACCACCACATCCCACCGCCAGCGATGGATACAAAATGTTTTCTGTTTGCATCTCGCGCGCGTACAACCCCCATGCCCCATGTCTGGAAAATAGCCAACGGGCTTCAGCGCGGGAATGAGTGCTCCAATCATGATTTTTATGCATTGTCTTAAGATTCCACCGCTGATGATCCTTTGGGACCTGAACCTGCTGGTTTCTGTTTCATCGTTATTGCCTTCGTCATCTTCTTCGTCGTCGTCGTCGTCGGTGGCCCAAATGAATCTTCCTTCGAAACGAGAAGAGAACAGAACAAAACAAGAAACAAATTCCTCGGCAGAACAATAAAGAAATATAAAATACCACGCGCGCGACGAACAAGCCGTATAGTCACTATTGGAAACCTTTTCGGGCTGAACAAACAAAGGGTATCTTGAATTTCATCACCACTAAATAGGCTGGCTCAGAGAGCAACTAAAAGCTCATCCATCAGCCAGAAGTCAATTAGAAATTCGACACTACCACAGATAGAGATAGAAATAGAGAGAGACGCCCTAATGTACTTCATTCTTCTTTATCTCGGTCGTCGGTCCACACCGTATCAAAAGTCCTGATGGTCAACAGTTTTGTTGTCACATCTGCTACCGGCCGGTCGGTTGGTCTGTTGGTCTGTTGGTCGATCCCGTGTTCGGGCCAATTCAATTGGCAATTAGTAACCGTACACCGGTGCGTGATGTGCGAAAGATAGGGGAACGATGTTGTTATTGCTGTATAATGGTGCAATTCCCATTCCCCAGATACGCGCTTATCTAGCTATGAAGCTATTAACTAGCCATTGAATGTCGCTGGGAAGACAGGCCGAGAGCAGGGAATTGTCAATGCCACTTACGGAATTCTGACGTTTCCGGGGAAGACATTTCCACTTGCGAAAACCGCACACAGTGTCGTTTGTGCCGCGTGTGTTTGTGCCGCCACACCGCGCCGCAGCTACAACCAGCAGATAAGAGTCACAAATCGTTGCGCATACTATTAGCGTTGCAACGTTGATATCAATTAGCAACCGGAGGCTATTTTCAAGAATTTTATCGAATGATTTATAGTCCAATTGGTTTCGCATTCGAAGAAGTAAAATCTTTCGCTCAGTCAAAGTGGATGCAGCTGATGCTGGAAGTGCTGCTGATATCGTGCTGATGTGGCATGGAAGACTGCATGTTAAGGTGGACTTTGAATTGAGGAATAATCACGGATAAATGCTCGCACCCAGGTGGCAAATGCTTTCGCATGAAATTCATGTCGAATGTAAGATGGAGATTTCGCATCAGCAGCTGGGAGGCCATTTGTCCGTTAACTGGGCGGATTTTAAATGAACCTTTCATTGAGGCTTTAGGAGTGGGGTAAATGGCTATTGTAGTCAAAATAATTAGTTCAGAACATTTTAAATTGCTTAAGACATAAATGTTTGAAGATTTGACAGACCAGGGCTTCTTTAAGGCTTCTGTAAAGCTTTTAGTATAAGCAGAAGCATAGGATTAAATATGAGTTTACCTGTAAAAAAACTTTCAAAAGTCATCGATTGAGTTGAGTCTTTGGAACACCTGGTTTTGGTGAGCATCATTTTACTAGCGAAGTCTTATAGATGTAATATTGCTTTGAAGATTGTTTAAAATTATGAAAAGGTCTATTCGTTTGATAAAAAGATAGATAAATCTAGAGAACCTAGAATTAAGATGCACGACTAAATCATACGAAACTTAGCAAATTAAATTAAAACATTTTATCACATGCCAAAATTATTTAAAACAATTATTTAGGTTTTCAAAAATTAGATTTTCTCAAAAACGTCACACCTGCGATTTTGATGCAAAATTGGTACATTGGACAATTTTAAGATAATTGTTCAAAATACAAAAATTTATCAAAATCGTTAGAGCCGTTTTTTGAGAAATCGAATTTAATTTAAATTTAAGAAAATTGTTTAGGAAAAAAAAAATTATTTCAAAAATCAAAGTATGCAAATTTGTACAAACCGTAACATTTTCGGAATTCAATTTGAGACATTGCCGGTTTTATAAATTACCTTTAATCGAATTTTTTTTCCCAAAAAACTAAGTATGCAGTATTTTTAGCCCCATCCCAAGTATCTTTAGTACAAAAACAGAACAAAATCCTTGAACCCATTTTCTAGGATAATAAAGGGTGATTTTTTAAGAGGTTTAGAACTTTTTTTAAAAAAAAAAACACAAAAAATTCGAAAAAATGAATGAAATATTTATTTGAGTCGATAGTTTGAACCTTGCAATTTAATGTTTAAAGATAATTTCATGCAAATGTTGACCGCGGCTGCGTCTTAGGTAGCCCATCCGCTGAGTCCAATTTTGGCATACTCTTTCACACATATCGGCCGGTATCTCACGAATGAATGCATGGATGTTGGCTTCCAGTGCGTCAATCGAAGCGGGCTTGTCCCTATAAACATTAGCCTTGACATACCCCCACAAAAAATAATCTAATGGTGTCAAATCGCACGATCTAGGCGGCCAATTGACCGGCCCGAAACGTGAAATTAACTGTTCACCAAACTCGCCTCGCAATTGCGCCATTGTTTCGCGTGCTGTGTGGCATGTGGCACCGTCTTGTTGAAACCACATATCATGCAAGTCAAGATCTTCCATTTCGGGCAAAAAAAAGTTTGTTATCATCGCTCGGTAGCGTTCACCATTGACAGTAACGTTGCGATTCGCATCATCTTTGAAGAAATATGGCCCAATAATGCCGCCGGCCCATAAACCGCACCAAACAGTGGCTTTTTCGGGATGCATTGGTAGCTGTTGCAATGCTTCTGGCTGATCTTCACTCCAAATGCGGCAATTTTGCTTATTTACGTACCCATTCAACCAAAAATGAGCCTCATCGCTGAACACAATTTTTCGATAAAAAAGCGGATCCTCGGCCAGCTTTCCAAGAGCCCATTCACCAAAAATTCGGCGTTGTGATAGGTCGGCTGGCTTTAGTTCTTGCACCAGCTGTATCTTAAAAGGCTTTACGCCCAAATCCTTCCGCAAAATTTTCCACGTAGTGCTGTAACAAAGGCCTAACTGCTGGGAAGGGCGCCGAATCGACATTTCGCGGTCTTCTGTCACACTAGCTGATACGGCCGCAATATTTTCTTCAATACGCACAGTACGTAAACGTGTTGGTGGTTTAATGTCCAACAAAGTAAATTTGTTGCGAAATTTGGTCACAATCTTCCGAATAGACTGCTCAGAAGGTCGAGAATGCCGATCATAAAATGGAAGCAGCGCGCGATGAACATTTCGAACCGAGCACGAATTTTGATAGTAAAATTCAATAATTTGCAAGCGTTGTTTATTTGTAAGACGATCCATGGTTAAATTGCAAACCAAACAACTGAAGCTGTTTGACAGTGACACAAGGTACTAAACACACGTCAGCTGTCAAAACCAGTGTTGCCAAAACCAAACCAGCTAAAAAATCACCCTTTAGAGGTAAGAGATTTTCACCACAAAAATTTTTGGGCAAGTAGCGTTATTTCACACGATAAAGCGAGATGTAACGCCAAAAACCTTATACACGAATTTTGAAGCAAATCCGTCGAAACGTTTCGACATACGGAGCACAGTGTTCAGTTTAGCCCATCTAGGTGGACAAAATTCAAAATTCGAATTTCGAAATGCGTTCTATGGTCAAAAAAGCTAACATTTTATTACAGAAATACTCCTTCTCTGATATCCCAATGTATACAGCAAAAAAACATGCACACGCTAACGGAAAGCTGCCGTTGATTGCTTTGGGGAAACTGCACTAGCGAAAAATTATATTCTGGTGCTCCATTTCTCTTTATCAGTGCAAGTTTTCGGTGGTGCCTAGAGAACTCATTTTTTGTATTCTTTTATTGTCAAACAGACTCTGCATAAACTGATAAAATTCTTAAAAATAATTATTTGTGGACTGCAATTTTTCTTGTTAAATCGGTGATTGATTTTGAAAAGATCAAATTTGAAGGTTCATAGCTTAAAATAGGGTTTTACATTATTATATCGCAGAATATCGATGGCAGCTTAATCAGATTGAGTGACTTAACATTCAAGGTTAAAGAAAAACAAAAATTACTCTGCGAAAGTGTGCGAAGCAACAAGTTGTGAACGATATATTAAATTGCTCTTGAAATTTATTATCAATCAGTCTTTGATGTTTGGACCACAAACTCAAGTAACAATAGATTCGATGCCATCATTGCTCATGTTTTACAAGCCATTAGTAATATAGCTCTACCTGATGAGGCACTTAAAGAAATTAAAGTGAAAATGAGAGGCTTGTGCCAAAAAATAGAAACAAAATGGGCCAAAGTTTACAGGTCGCGCGATCGTTTTTTGCACTATAATAGTTTGTGGCTTCAGAAATACATTTAATTTTCGGAAACTGTGACTGATGCAATTCCCAGTTCTTCTCAAAGTAGACCAAGCAATAAACCAGGAAGACCACAAAAAGATTTCACTACATGTGTTCATTGGTCAAGAGGCGAAAAGTTCACGAACTTCTCCAAAACAGAAGTCGAGAAGAATTGGCGTTGGCAACCGAAATGAAACTGGGAAGCGAGGGTAAAAAAGATTCGGCTTCAATTGTGAGAGAATTATCTGAAGCATCTCCTAAGAGAGGTACAAAATGAAAAAGAGCTCACGAGTCGTTTTGCCAGAAGCCCGCAGTGATATCTGCAGACCAACCACTTGCCCTCATAGCTGATACTAATCTCTCAACGCATCAGTATAAAAGCATGTGTCAACAAGCCAATAACCAAAATTTTAAATTCTATCCTTCTTACAATAAAGTACAGGGTGGTAAACAATTATGCTTTCCCTCTGACATAATTATTACAGAACTTTCAGCCGAAATAGGGCTTCAATCACTTATAAACCATACTATCATGCGGCTTTGTGAAGTTCAAAAGGAAGTTTTTCGAGCTTTAGATTTAAAGCGAAACCATGATTTTCAGATAATTATAAAGTGGGGATGTGATGGAGCTGAACAATCCAGGTATCGACAAAAGTTTTCTGAAGATCAATATACGGACGAAAGCCTATTTAGCATTTCCATAGTTCCTATACAATTGTACTCTGGCACTGCCGACCACAAGAAAATTATTTGGCAAAATAGTTGGGCCTGCTTATCGATGTTCCAAAACAGCAAACAGGTAATACGAATGATGGAAATACTGCTCGTAAATTTTTTAGGAATGCTCAAATATCTTCTGAAATAACTGGTGTTAATTTAGAGCTTATCAAGCGATTTCATACAATCTTAGAGTGCTTGAACTGTGGTTTTCAGATAAATGTCAGTGAGTCCGATGAATTCTCAAAACAAACATGTGCCCTATATCTTAGAGAATATTCTTGGTATTCGATGCCTGTCAGCGTACACAAAGTGCTTTGTCATGGAAAGGATATAATAGCATCATCCATTGTTCCTATTGGCCAATTATCCGAAGAAGCGCAAGAGGCACGAAACAAACACAACAGGAAATATAGAGAACTATTCACCAGAAAAACTTCACTAATTGCCACAAACACTGAATTATTTCATAGGCTTTTATTCACATCGGATCCAGTTATAACAAGCCTACGTGCTCCTCCAAAAACAACAAGAAGCAAGATAACTTCAGAAGTACTGATGTTATTAGAAGATACCACTCCCCAGCAGCATACCATTTTAGATATAGATAGTCAGAACGCCTTTTCTTCAGATTTGTCGGGTTCAGAGGACTCTGATAGTGAATAAAGTCAATAAATATTTTAAAATAAAATAGCTTTTACTTTATTTTCATTTAGTTACAGCCATCAAAGAAGTTAATCTTATCATATAGCACGCGCAATAGTTTTGTCCACCTTGATTGCTTAAATTACACACTGTGCGGCACCCAGACAGACAGACCGACAGACGGCATTGGCGGACCCACTTTTTCTCTATAGTCGTAATATCCCTCATACGCTGTTTGAGATCGAAATTTCCAAAGCATTCTCTTAGAAACTAATAGCAATCTTCGATTGAGCCTTTTCGAAACTAGAATAGAGATAGGAAAGATACTCTTAAATTGTATTCGTCGACAGTCAGACTACGATCAAGGCCAGTGTGGGGAGATTTTGGTCAGGGTGAGCCGCAGGTTTTAGAATCAGTCCCATCTGGGTTCGCGGACATAGGAACATAGACGGGAATGAGAAAGCCGACGATCTGGCCAAACACAGTTCCACCCTTCCCGAATACCAAGGCAGTGTCTATAGATGGAGTTGTCTGACGAATTCATCCATCATCCCGTGAAAGACTTGGCAAGACTTGAAAGAGCAAGAACTTAGACAGAATGCCCGCGGATGTCACTACGCTGGTGGCCGTTAGCAGTGCTCCATGAGTTGTGGTTCCAAAATGGCGCTACTTGCGTGTCCTGGCCAGTGCCAGATATCGACCGTTTGACTACTAAATCAGGAGTCACAGACTCAAATCTGACAAACCTCCAAGAGTACGAACTATGAGAAGAAGCTTCTCGAAATGTCGACACAAAATGTAAGATTCACTGGAAATGCTACGCCTTAGGTTGTGAACGCTGAATTAACAAGACCAAAAAATTTTGTTATCACTTCTTTAACTGGAGAAGGTTATAAGTCGAGGCTTAAGTTAAGCTACATACATATATGAGTACTTTAGAAGCAGGGGTTTTTTTGGATAATGGGGTCCGAAAGAGAGAGACGTTCGCGGAAGAAATTGCTTTCTGCCACCGCAATTACCGGCCTGATGTCTTAGGGTCAAGGCCGTCGAAGGCATGCATATAGTATTGAGTGAGATAAGATAAGCTTCGGGAATTACTATTCCTCAAATGGCAACCAGACCCGGAACGCGCGAGAATATTTCTGAAATGTTGCGGACACTTTACACCCCAACTGCAATTTTAAAGGTTAAGAGTTTCCTCACTTGGTATAAGGCATACCTTACCGCGATCCAAGAGATACGATACATAGCTGCCATCAAACATAGCATGTCTAAGGATGCGGCCTTGTCGTGAGAAATTGGGCTTAAGTAAAATGATATCGACTTCAAGGTTTGATCCGCATCTAAGATAGCTTCCAAATAAGCGTTACCAGCTAAATGATTTTTGCAGCTACTTGTAATGAGGTAATTAAGTTAGTAGTACTAGCTCATACCACCAATCATATCAAGCATTCATCTAACTTTCTGAACGTTTGCGGCTGGAGCAGGCAGAGTATGCATCTTTTCATCGACTTTAAAGACCGATATGATAGCCACCCAGCTGTTTAGCAGCTCATCTGAATTGTTCCAAACATGTACCGGACCCCGGCCAGGAGATGCGCTATCGTGTGACTTCGTCAATCAATCTTCTTGAGCAAATATTGCGATATTCAACAAATCCAGCCACAGACCTGTATGCAAGCAGAAGTCTTGTCAAAACTAAAATGTGAAATAAAGTCAAAGCACGTCGAATGGTAGCTAGGTAGGTTGGTAAGTAGGCAGGTTGGTGGATGCCCCTGTGACCTCAGTCACGGCTCACTTAGACCAGCAGTTGGGTCAATTGTGTCCATCTGGGTACCTTTCCTCGAACTTGAAAACACCTAGAAATACTATATAAGAAGACACCCGCTGGTATGTGCACAAAGTGACGCTCACTTAATACCAACCCGATTTGTATACAAATCTGAGCAGGTCTTTTAGCTCGGCTTTTCCCACATCGTCCAGCTCATCATAAAAATATCTGCCTAGCGTCGTAAGCCTTATTCTATTTAAGGCTGGGCATTCGCAAAGCAGGTGACGAACAGACTCTATTTCTTCAACGTCCCTGCAGCTTCTGCAGTAGTCCTTTCCGCAGCGCAGTGACCCGTAGGGACTCCTGTAAGTACTCGGATATTCTTGCGGTTTAACCCGATCATGAATTTTGATCTCATTCTGTTGACAGCTGGCCATAGCTCTTTTGTATGTCTGCACGTATCGAGTTGTGTCCAACTCAAGTTCTACTCAAGGACTCGGTGTCGATTTTGCGTGCGATGGTTCTAAGCGCTGTTCTTACCGAGTCAAGTGCCAGTGATACATTCATTTCTGACCCTGATCTTGCAAGCTTGCCCACTTCCTCGTTTCCCGGGATATCAGTGTGTCCTGCCACCCAGCACAGGGTTACTGTGTTGACAGCTGATAACTCGCCTAACGACTTCCTGCATTGGCTCACAGCCCTTGACTTCACCACATATGATTTCATGTCCTGTTGGCAATGCAGTGCCTTCTCAGTTTGGCTACAGCCTAGATAATGGCAGCTATCTCCGCCTGAAAAACGCTATTGTCGCCGTTTATTCTGAAGGATTTGCTTAATCCTAGGGATTCACAGCAGACGCCTGCGCCTGTTCCGATGTCCATTTTGGACCCATCGGTGTAGATGGCAATCTCTTCCTTTTTCGTGACTGCGTTTTCATCCCATTCACCTCTTTCCGGTATTCTGGTAGTGAATTCCCTGCTGAAGGTGAATGTCGAGGGTAGGTAGTCTGTTTCCGGTGTTTGAGTTCTGCAGAGGCGTGTCCATATGGTCTTCGGACACAGAGTCCGCACTCTCTAGGTCTGACGGCCGTTTTAGCCGTCCTTAGGGACCCAGTTATACTCATGCAAGCCGCCCTTTGGACTTTGGTGAGATTGGAGAGAAGATATTTCTTTTCCAGAGCCTTCCCCCAAACAACTGCACCGTATGTCGGGATGGACCTTACAACCGTTGTGTACAACCAGTGTACCATGTGAGTCCCCATTTGTTGCCGAATGTTTTGCGACAGGCGTACAATGCCACTTACGCCCGCTCAACGCGGTCATCTACATTCTCTCTCCAGTTAAGTTTGGAGTCTAAGATAAAGCCCAGGTATCTTGCTGAACTGGACATTTTTCGATCATTCCCTTCCATCCTCCGTGCATTGAATTTTGGAATGATCATTTTCCTAGTAAACAGCAGGACTTACGTCTTGGATGGGTTGACCCCCAGCCCCCGGTCCACGACCCAATTACCGACAATATGGAACGCATAGCTGAGTCGTTCGCTGAGGATGCCTGGGACCAGGATTGCTACGTCGTCTGCGTATGCATTCACGATGAAGCCTTCCTTCTCTAGTTGCTTTCCGTACGATACATGTGTCACATAGGTAACTTTTAATCTGACGTGCACCTAGCATGATCCCGATCCAGTCGCATAGACTGCTATCCAGATGAGCATTTCTCAAGCCTTCTATGTCTAGGAATGCGCACATGGTATACTCCTTGTGTTCTAAGGATTTTTCTACCACTGATACTACGTTATGCAGTGCAGTGTCAACGGATCTACTTTTCATGTACGCATGTTGTGATTTCGCCAATCACATCTCTGACATGTCTGTCAATAAGCCAGTCCAAAGTCTTTAGCAAGAATGAGGATAAGCTTATCGGCCTGTAGTCCTTTGCTTTAGTGTGACTTGCTTTCGGATTAAAAATCACACGGACTTCTCTCCAAGCTTTGGGTAAGCACGTCGAATGCTCGAATACTTGGTCAATTCGAGGATCTCCTAATCGCATCTCCAAATTTCGAGAGGGCAAGGAAGGCTGAACCTCCTTTTAAAAGACCCAGCCAGAGCTTTTAGTATGGATAGATATGTGAAAGCTATGAGCCCAGAATATTATTATAAGTTCATTATTTTAGGACGTTCAAATATAACGTATCGTTCACAGAAATTTAGAAAAAAAAGTTGCGTCCAACTATAGGGTGCTGCTCATCTGTTAAGAACAGTGATATTACTGAGCGCTTACGTCTATAGCACACCGAGTACTGGCATGATTTGTCGTAGTTGTTAGTTGACGGTCCCAAACTGAGCAGATCAAAATATCAGCTTGGACTGAGAAGATGAGACTTGAAAGTCCTAATTGGCCATGTCACTGGTTTCAGTCCTCTCAACGATCAGCTAAAAAGGATCAGAATTAGACGCTCGGGCCTATGCTAGTGCTGTCTGGAAGATGATTAAACGACGTCTCACTTCATCTGTGACTGTCCCGCTTTTGCCAGAACCAGACTGGCTACTCTCGGCAAATACTTCCTGTACGAAGACTAGGGAGGTTAAGTACCTCGAATCCCGATGTGTACTAGCTGATCTCTTGTCATTTTGGGCAAAATGCAATACAATACGAAATAATAGATAAACTAGCTAAAGTTCCAGTAAAGCTACACACATTTTGTTATTCGGAGACTCTATTGAATTGTTTACTGTTCGCATAACGTTTCTTTCTCGGTATTTTTCGAACCTATTAACCTTGCGATAATGACATTCCTTAGTGCATTACATTTTTCATGCAAAAAAAAAGAGTGACTCAGTACGGATCAATCGATTCGACATTTTGAATAGACGACTTGTACTTGACGGCAATTCCGCTCTCGGTACACATCACCGACATTCCTAAAAAAATGCAAATTCTTGACAGTTCTCCTCCATTGACGATGACTCAATTACGAGAACGACGAAGCGCTGTTGTTGTCATACGTCCCGTTGTTGTCCCGCTGTGTATTATTGTCCACCATGTGATTCCAGCATACATACTCACTTCAAGTGCGGCGTGCCATTTCAGCACATCGGCATTTCCGATTTCTGCCAGTAGAGTACCGAAGAGACACTGTGCCAATCGTGGATAGGCACGTAAATAGATACCGCACCGATCGACGCCGCCCCAAACGTTGTGGCCGTTGTATGTTTGCTTTATGAGTGCGATTCCGATTCCGATTCCGAATCGAAGGGAATCTCTGCGTCATTGTGTATTTCGAATGAACGCGCACTGCCACTGAATGGAGAGGGATATCTCCAGACGAGCAGAGAAGCACACCACCACACCATCCACTACCGCACCGCGTGGTGTGAAAACGTGATGCTGCGATATTTTGGCGCCTCGTTAATTACTTGATTAGGGCTAATGATTGGATTGTTGGAATTTTTCGAACAAAATTAACTTGTACGCTGACAACATTGGTGGAATTGGTCCGATTCGGGTCGCTATGCGGCGTGGAAGAGCGGTATAGGTAGGTACTTATTGTCGATGACACCATGGATATTGCATTCCACCGAATGAAAGATGATAACGACTTCGTTGCGATAATGGAATTCGGTACGACGACAACGACGACGACGTGAACGGTGAATATGACAATACGTAAACGGAAGCAGTGGATTGACGTCAAAGAGAGGATTTATCAGCTCTTCGAGTGGGTATACATTTACGTACGTATGCACGTGTAGGGGTGTCAAAGGACATTGGGTAAATATTTTGGCTGCAATCGAAATATTTTTTTTATTCTTTTCCCGATAAAATGACAAAAACAAAAGAGCACGTCGTTATTGGATGTTGTAGGTGGAAAGATGATACCACCGAGAAGGGGCTGCATGACGTTAAATGGAATTTTATTCAAACACCAACTAAGCGCTCTAATACTCGGAAGTTGCAGATGTTTGCAGTTAAAAAGTGAAAAGCTCTTGAAATTTTATTGTTGGTTTAAAATGTGCGGCATTCTATGTTGGGTGGGTGTTGCGATGTGGGTAGGCGAATAGATTCGTCGTTGACGACGGAAGGAGCTGATAGTTGAAAACTATATTTGACGTGTTTTTAGAATGAAATTTTTATGGGTGGATTTATTTAAATTGTTCGACATTGTAGAGGGAGCTAGTACGAGTATTTTCAACTGATTGAGTTATGAATGGTTTGAGAAGTTTGCCTAATATCCAAAGCGATTTTTCTTTAAAGAACCATTTAGCTGTTTTAAAGCACTTCTAATGATCCTCTTCTTTTTTAGGGCGGTGACTTCTCTATTGCGTTGCCCCTCCGGTTGTTCGGGAGAGGGCCTCACTACGGCTCGAAAGTTCGCTGTATTCTGCCAATAATTACGAAATCGCCGGCATGCAATAAACATCTTCAGTCTTGAGCTAGGAATAGGCTTATAGGAATTAGAGAGATGCATGAATGGCAAAAAAACCACGTTCAAATGAACAATGCCATCTAACGTTTTTTTTTCCAACTAGTGCTTATTTCGCGAATGGTAACACTTCGCTCATGTCTGATTTGACAGATAAATTGTTTTATCCTTCCGCTGAATGAAAATGATTGTGTATACGCTTGAACAACGCTGGGAAATATTGCGACATTACTTTGAAAATCATGGTAATGTTGCAGAATGTGCGCGAAAATTGCGTACGGATTATGGAAGAAGAGAAGCACCGTCAGCTCCGTATGTTCATTATCTTGTAAAAAAAAGTGAAAGAAACTGGCATCCTCATCGATAAACCAAAGCCTGAAAAGCCAAAAACAGTGCGTACACCCGAGAAAATTGCTGCTGTGGCAGAAAGTGTGCGCGAAGCGCCATCAACATCAATTCACCGTCGTTCTCAACAATTGAACATTTCGGAGACATCATTGAGACGAATTTTACATAAAGACCTTGGTATGACACCATACAAAGTCCAATTGGTTCAGGAGTTGAAGCCAACTGACCATCCAATGCGTTTTCGCTTCGCTAAGTGGGCCTGCGACCGACTTAGAGAAGATGCCGATTTTGCCAAAAAAATCATCTTTTCAGATGAAGCTCATTTTGATCTTGGCACCGTTTGGTGCGGATTGTGGTCCAGAGGCATAATTGGGCCATTTTTCTTTGAAAATAAGCAAGGAGTGGCCGTTACAGTCAATGGCGATTGTTATCGCGGGCCATGTTGAGCGAATTTTTGTTCACAAAAATTGAATAGGAGGATATTGGCAACATTTGGTTTCAACAGGACCGCGCTACGTGCCACACAGCCGAAGCTACACTCGATGTTTTGCGCCCTGTTTCAAAAAAAAAATTTGGCGGACCCTATAGAATGCGAAGCCGAATATATTTGAGTGAGTGAGTGCGGTCAGGTAGAACTCGGACGCACAACATTCGAACCACAGAAAACGAATTGAATGAGTGGGAATGCGTTGGAAAAAGAGGTTGCGTTTCGAATGGATTCGAATGACAAAAACGACAGTCTACTGCTTGCGTCTCTTGAATCGAACGAAATGAATGCACCCAAAAACTCGAGTAATTCGAGTGTCTGTGGCTGTGCCAAATTGTTCATTCCGCTTTACGCTTCATTTATTCTCAATCATTTCGCTGAATGCCGTCTGGTGTGAGACACAACACGGACTCACATTGCTACTCATTCGTTTCATTGTGTGCCTCGCACTCACTCAATTCAATTCCATTCGAGTCCATTCAATTTAACGTATGTTGTGAGTGAAGCCATGCAGCTCTCTAATAGGAATGGTGTCGAGAAAAATAATTGCAACCAATATTCATATATGACACCTAGGGGCTGACGAGGAAGAACTGTCCCCTCCTTGACATACTTATGTCCTAGTTGACCAATTGTGGGTGTTGTGGCCTCCCCTTCCTCTTGTGGCTACTTAATTCTGTCAAGCCATCCTGATGTCTCCAGAAACCTGTGAAGATTAGAGAGTGAGACATCTGACAATTCTTCTGTTCCTCAAGTGACAGAGACACGGGCAATGACAGATATAGTGAGATTTTTCCTCGTGGAGCTCCTCATCGCCGCAGCTTCTACAAATACTGTCATCCTTGAGATTTAGTTTCATCATTTGGTTTCTTAGAAAATTATGCCCAATTAAATCACCAGCTAAGACAGCGATGTTATTTCGTACACCCAGAAGCTTAGATAAGAGGTATAGGGTTCGATCTGCCGACCTCTGTATATTGAAACATTGAGAGTAGCATTTACAAAATTTTTGAGATTCAATCCTGTAGCAGAAACTACACTCGTGAGAACCATCCTGAGCGTCTATTTGAAACATATACGCCTCCAATGGATTAATGAAGTTCAGCTTTGGAGAAGACGCATTGCAGAGAAGACTTGAAGTTCTTTATATTTGAAGCAGGGATGCTTCTACGAACAGCTATCAAAAAATATCAATAATGGCTCTTCTGAATGTCATTGGGATAGTTTTTGGTCAAGTTGGTCAATAAGCAGGATCGATCGTAGGATTAAGATTGTCTTGCTCTGTTTGCTTCCTCCTAAATATTACGTTAACGCCATATTTTTGAAGAACTTTTTAGATTTGGTTAAAACTGATCCTGTCTACCTTCCTATCGAAACTCACTCAATCCAGAAACTGGATCATTGTACTCTCTGGCAGATACTTCCTTTTATTTGGTAATTTAACCGACTTTTTCACAGAGACGAGAAGACTTAGCTGTTTAGCACCCACGACGCCTGGAGCCTGGTTCAAGCAAGGGCAAGATTCACAGAGGAAATGCTCGCCTGCGTATCAAGCATCGTATTAATTGTATCACTTAAGCATTTAGGCGCTAGACGCCCGCAAACTTTTCTCAGAAGTGATAGCAAAAATGCCGTAGACTTCAAAGAGATATATGGTCAAACAAGTTTGGTCTGTCTGAAAACCCGTAGAATCTTACCATCGAATATTGTGCTTATAGGAGACCCAGTCATCTATGGCCCTTAATCTGATGCCGGCAGATCCAATTCAGGTTGAAGTCTTGAGAAATCTTCTTCTGAATTTTGACAAGCAAGTTCTTTGAAAATCTCATATCTCGTGAAGCAGGACCCGCGGAACCCAAACAAGACTCAGAGTTCTTGAGCACTATTCTAGAAGTGATTACAGGATTAAGCATGGCAAGGCTCAAGACACAAAGACTGGAAGATTCATCAGAGCATCCAAAACAGCGCCATGTGTGCTAGGGAAGGCCCAAAAGAAACTTTAACATACTGCTCTTTGGAGTTTAGTGTAATTAGCAAAGGTTTGCGTGGAAGCTTATTCTACCAAACAACCGATGCATATGATGGAATTGGCCTTATCATTGTCGGTTAGATTCATAAGACTACTTTGGGTCACAAAGCATGGGGTTATGTTTTGCCAAAGGAACCCTTGCACTGCAAGAAAGCCGACTATCAGGAATTATTTAGTTTTCCTGTGACGAGATGAGACAATCCATAAAGTTCCCTCTTCTCGTAAAGAGAGCAAGCTCGGTTTTAGGAGGATTCTCCAAGAGCCAAGTTCTAGTAAAACAATCGTTGATAATGTCCAACGCCACTTGCGTTTTAGCACAAACATTCGTTAGCCCTGATTTGACAGAAAGAACATCATCAGCGTAAGCCAGCGCGTGGAGGCTCGGAAAGTTTTGTCTTTGCAGCAGAGAATCGACCACCATGCACTGTAACAGTGGAGACTAAAGGCCGCCCTCTGTGCACCTTTCATAACATATCCGCATCTGCAATCATCGTTCTACTCTACAACTTTGCTAGGATCCATGTGACATCTTTTCGGTGTCTACACCATGTCGTCTTACGGAGCTGCACAAGGTGTCCTTTTAATAAGTCCAAGAATACGCCATAAAAGTTAAGAATGACAGCACCGCTAAAAAGTTATCTCTCTATTGCAATTTTTATCAGTTGAATCCAAACCTTGACTATTTCATTCCCAGGGCTCAGATTGCTCTACCTACATGCCCCTAACAAAAGCTGCGCGTAATACAGATTTCGCTTTCATCTCTAACTGGGGATATTTTTAGCACTGCTATCGCGATCTATATCTATTGTTTCATTGAGTATAATATACAAAACCACATAACAAGTACGTACATGTATTTGTAGCCCACGGATAAATGCATACAGCGAACGCAGCTGGAGGAGAACTCATCTTAATTACGTTTGAATTGCCAGCTAAGCGCATCGCAAATATTAATTTATCTTGTGATGTATTTTCCAAATGCCAAATGTATCTATTTACGTTTTGTCGATATTTGCGCTTGGCACATTTATTTTTAGACCAACTTACGCGAGCAGTATGGCGCGACGAAGCGAGGCGGGACCGTCGATCGGACGGTACGGTGTTAAGGTAAATGCAAACATTTATCCATGACAACAAAACGCTGCAGATACAAAGTAAGTATCTACATATGTAATTCGTTTGCGTAGTTTTCGATTCGTTTATCTCGTATCAGATCACTGCAGCAGGTACACACATATAGATGACGCTCTCACGATTTTAACCTCTTCAGCTGCAGAATGACTCGCATTCATCTCATCAAACAGCGCAGCGGAATCATGTTCGTTTCTGAATCAAGGATCAGATCATCGTCATCCTTTCCTCGGGAACCTGTCGCAATGTATACAAGAGCGATAGGTAAACAAAAGCTTTAAAATGAGAACGTGCGCAATTATGGAACCTGGCACTAAGCTCGCCAGAACGTCTCTTCTGCCAAACCACGTTGGGGATGGACCTCATTAGTTGATGGCATGCAATGTTAATTTTCACAAAAAATACAGAAACAAAAAAAAAAAAAACAATTCAAAACAAGTGGCAGAGACGGCTGGCTGTTGCTGCTGCTGCTATTGCTGCCAGATGGAGTGGAACACAGCGTGGTCAGAGAGAAGTCGTCGTCGGCGGTAGTCCAATGCCAATCTCTGGCCACAAGTTGCTTTGGTGGTGTACATTGAAGTCGTGCACATTTCGCTTAGCATGTCGGACGAATGACACACACGTCGTCGTTTTGGAGAGAATGGAATTCCAGGATGCAACGGTCATTATTTTAATGGGAAAGGATGTGATTAAACATTATGTTGGCGGAGGTCTGCGCTGCCCTGCGCTCTGCGGAATAATTCCCCCAATTGAGTGTGTAGCCGTGCTCCTGCCTTCCTCTCTCTCTCTATATATCTCTTTGAGCTTGAGCATTTTTCGAGAGGCGATTAGGACAAATTTAATCTTGGCCTGCTCGGTTAAACTCATTAACCAGAGAAAAGGTAATTTTGTGCGGCGGTACGCGATCGGTGAAGGTAATTTTTCAAAATAGCATACTAATTGCGGGCGTACGGGTTTGGAATGCGAAGCGGGGAGAGAAAGCAGCTTCAGAACCGTCCCACCGTCCCCCAATGCTTTTATTATTTTAACAACAATCCGCACCATTAATGAATGCAAAGCTGTCAATTTTTTTGTATGAAATTTAAATCTCCGACACAAGTGTTCTAAGCACGTAGGTACCTACCCACCCGAAGCTAAATTGCCGAAACCCAAAACGCGAAACAGCCTAATGACAATCCCAACTTAAGCTAGCTGTTTAATGTGTTAGAAGCTATGTAACATCTAGAATTTCGCACAGCCCACTCTGTGTATCTGTGGATTTTTGATCCCAACTTATAATCACTAAATCAAATGCGTAGCACACCTTTATTAATTGGACATTCCTGATCGACATGTGGACACACGGAACACGCTAAGCTTTGTTTATACGTTTTTTTTTTTCGTTTCGTTTCGCATTGCATAGCGAAGTGCGAAATCCCATTTGCCATTTGCCATTTGCCACCACACTTGTCAGAGATGTCTTGTCAACAGACTTGTTTATTGTCAAACAGAGGCAGTGAGTGTGATTGCCTGTCGCATGATTTCCATGTCATTGTGCCTATGTATTATGGCAAACTGTACCGCGTGTGGCGTGTTGTTGTTTTCTGTTTTTTTTTTTTTTGAGTTGTGCCCAAACCCCTTATGGTGATGCTCCATGCGACGAAGAACACAATGGAAGCATAATCTGTCATCTGTCATCGCTCGACAATGTTCTCACAATTTGGGCTATGTTGACATAATATTCTTGTGTGAATGCAACCTATGAGTCGAGGGGTTAAATTACACTGTATTGTCCTGTTAATGATATATCCCCTTGTTGTTGTGCTTGAGAGGCTAATGGGAAGGCCACGACGACATGTTTATATCGTTTGTTGTGAGTAACTATGGCCACGAATCGAGTCGCAAGGATATACTGCACGCTTAATGGGTGTGTCTCGCCGAGCAGTTTGTTTTGACGAAGAAGGGTTAGGCAACAAAAAAAAAATTAAAAATTATGATACAAATCCAAGGGTACGTACGTATCCGTACGTAACGGATAGAATTATAGTCGTCAAAGTAGTTAGTTTGTTTTTCGAGAGGAATGGGATAGACAAATTATTTTGTCGCAATAAAAACTGTCGCAGTTTGAAAGGACACATCCACGGGGTAGATATTTAAAGCATGCATTTTAAAATCATGTTCCTAAAGCTTCCGCTACAATTCAAAAGTGGTGGTAGTAGGCACCTAGGGACAGCATTGCAAGAACTATGATGAAACCTTTCCAATCACTCTACCTGTAAGGTTGGCTTCGGTATCTACAATTTTTACACAAGTCCTTTAACCGCTTGGGGGGCATGGGGCATCAAAGCCTGTCCGCTATCTTGTTCGGAGTTCTGCAACGCTTTTCAGCTTTCTCCAACTCATTCCTAAGGAGCGCGATTCCTCTTCCACTGTTCTGCGCCACGTATGGCTAGGGTGTCCAGCTGTTCTGCCAGCCTGTTTGAGCCGATTCCAGTGTAAGGTGTACCTCGCAATGGAATTGTCATGGTGCCGTAGGGTGAGTCCAATCCACTGCCACTTTTTCCTCCGTGTGTTTTTTAGGTTTTTGACCCATCCTCTGAGAAAGCTGTCGGTTAGAGATAAGGTTCGGCCAAAAAATCCAGAGTATGATTCTTAAATATTTATTTACGAAGACTTGCAGCTTGTATGTGTTAGTAGCTACTTTGGAGCGGAACAGTCGCAGCTTGGTTCTTAAGCTGATAACATTACTTCTCCCGATTTTGGATAGCATTCCGAATGCAGCTTTAGCTTTAAGCCCGATTATGCAACACACACACAGTTCGGTGCCACCGCGGAGGCCGGTTGTTGATGTACTTAGGGCTTTTCTTTTGGCTGTGTTTTGTATACAATTTTTGGGAGCATAAAATTGCTGTTATAACGTTTCAATTGAATTGACCGTTTCGTTTGAGCCGTTGTGATGGAAGTCGATATAAAACAGCGAAAGGCTGGAAACATTGCCAACCAATTTTATTTCAATCACGAATTTGTTTTACAAAAAGGTGAATGGTCAACCGGACGAGTCTTATCTACGCTCAAGGTTCATAGTCGAAAAAACGCTTAAGAAAGTCCAAAAATTTCGCAGCGTTTTTGGCGACATCGAATATTTATGTTGTCGTTTCAGCGAAAATATTCAAGTCTTTCTGGATCAGCGATGCAAGTGCAGCTTATGGATATTGGCAGAGTTTAAGGGTTTCGAAGAGCCCTTCCCTAGTACATGGCAGCCTTCCGTCCTCTGCGCTGCTTCCAGTTATTCGGTGTAGTGTATGGCATCCGTGATGGCTTTGTCTTTAAAACGGAGGTTCCGTCTTCCTGGGGGCTGGAATTCTGAAGTCCACGCATGTTGGCTTTTTGGACTATAACCACATCTTGGTACAGTCAATAGACTTCGCGGTTGTATCTCTCCTCCATTCGTCCTACTCACACACAGGACCAAATATCCGTTAAAGAATTTTTCTTTCGAAGGAGCCGATATTTTAAGTCCAGCACTCGTCGCCATATAACAGAACTGGCGTGATAAAGGTTCTAAAGAGCATACACTTCGTCCTTAGAGCCAGGACTTTGAACGCATATGCTGCGCCAAACCGAAGTAGCACCAGTTTTTTAGGGTAATTCTTCGTTGTTTAAGCCGAATCCGTGAAGGGAGATAACCGAAATTGTGTTTATTAACTGATGATCACCGCCATATCTGCAATTTGAAAGTATTTGCCCAGTTTTGCCAAACACAAGGTAATGCGTTGGCCCAAAAAACCGATTATCTATTCAGACATTTATTTGATTTTAAAAGTGATTTCCAAAATTCAAATATTTGGGATCTACGATCAACAGCAAAGCAGCCGTGTAAGCGTAGCCTAAGTCACCTAAGCTGTCAGAAAGGCTCCATACCGCAGTTGTGTGTACGGCGCTCACATACGGGTCAAATAAGGGCAAATTGACAGCACCTGCGAAGAAGAGGCTTCGCATGACAGCAGGAGTAACAAAGCTTAATCAAATACGAAGTTTCAAAATCCGAAGAAGCCTTCTCTAGAAAATTGGAGTACGACCGGCTCCGTTGGTATTGCCGTTTTCAAAGGAGAGACGAGTTCTCTCGTACATACCCATTTTTGTGCATCTAAAATTTTTAAAGTTACTGCATTTTAGGTGTCACGAATTGATGGTACATAACCTCAAATGGGGTAATAATGGACCTCTCGCTTCGCTTATGAATTTTCATTTCACTTAGCTTTATGAATCTCAATTTATAGAATTATGCCACTTAACTGGAATGCACTGTTGATCGCAACCATTTTAGACGTTCAGCCACCTATATAAATTATACCGTAATAAAAAATTCAAACGTCTCTTTGTCCATCCATAACCCGAAAGCCATTCAACCGATTTTCGTACTTTTTTTTGCCCTTTTGAGTTTTAAAGGGCTTGAAAGGAGGGGTAAAGTGAAACGGGCCGAAGCACTGTCTATCAAACGTTCAATTTTAAAAGTACTTTCAACATTGTGATTTTGACACTCTCAGGATAAGTATAGGTTAGTTGAGGAGAGAACCGAGAGAGTGGTATAGTGGGAACGGATAAATAGGGCGGGATACAGGTTGAGGAGACTATCTCGGGAGCTACTCGACCAATTTTAAAAAGTCGTTTTATTTTGTAGATTTGTAAGGAATACTGAAGGTTAGCCAGCGGAGCCAAGGGCATTGTCTTGTATCATATTGTATTATATAAATATTAATCTTATCTACCTTAGTATAGTAAAGACAAAATTTATTGCAATCGTGCGGAAATTTCGAACTCAAACTGAGTATGAGGGATGATACTATGACTAAAGATAATTCCAAAAAAAGTGGGTCCGCCAATTCCGTCGTCTTTCTGTCTGTCCGTCCGGACGCCGTATGGCGAAACGATTCGAAGGATTTTAAGGTATCTCGCGGCATTTTTTTTTTATTTTTAGCTTTATCGTTCGAAATAGCGGTACCCGGCCATACAATTTTTTTGGTGCAAATCAATTATCACTATTTTTTCTCAAAAGTGGTTCCAAGGATTTTGGTCCTTCTTTGTACTACGAATACTTGCATACTGCATAATTTTGGACAAAAATTCATATAACGGTAATTAATAAAATAAATAAAAATATTCGGCGTAAACGGCCCATACAGGACCTTAAGCTAGCTTCTTCAACCATTGTGTGTGCGAAGTTATATTTTTGATAAAGACTTTCAGATGGTACAGGTCGGGAGTTGAACCAGCGACCTTTCGCTTAGTGGTCCTACGCACTTAACTACTAAGCCACTGCACCCACGGTAATTAATAAAACCGCTAACATCTCAAAAACTAAAAACAGGAATTCCTCAAAATATTACTATTTTTTTTATGTTGAACATCGTGACAACAAAAATTGTAGATAAACACATCGTAGCACCTTAGGTACGTCAGATAAACCCATCTTAATGATGACAAAAGAAGGAATTTGAAGGAGGGAAATGCATCAATTCCGAAGAATATGACGTATTACTTCCACTTACGCTTCCACTTCTTAGGCCAAGAACCAAACACTACGAATTTATGACACTACGAATCCTAACTGGTTTAATTACGGGGCATTGAAAACTCAGGAAACACCAACAATATAAACCTGTGAACGCTTCTGAAGAAGAAATGCGTTATTACCAAAGAGGTAGCCAAAAAAATATCCTCACCAGCTATCGCAGGGAAAAAGATGATCTTCTTCTATACAATCGCCGACAAGGTAAGGATCAGAAATTAAGGATCGAAACTTTTCCATTTCTACTGCATCATAACTGGTTCGCCTGTGGTTTTCTACGGGTCAACATCAAAAGTTTCCAGCCTGTTCTCAGTCTATTATTTTTGTTAGATCTTTCTTTGGATGCCACCGATGATCTGCAGTCGTGCCAACCCTCAGATACACATACACACATGAGTTGCTTTGCTCACTTGGATACTAAAATTTGGACACGGACTTTTCCACACAATAAATGATACCTACTCACCGATGAGTTGCTGAATAGAAGATGTATTCAAGCAGCCTTTCCAGCAGCTGCTGAAGGCATCAAGCAAGAAGATTAAGATCCCATATGCCACATCTTCAAGAAAGGCGATCCTATATCTTGCAAAATCTATCAATGCATACACGTCAGATAAGAGATCTTATGAAACGTACGTGTGAACGTCTGAAACTATTCTGCAATACCCTGGCCGGCAGATCGACCAGAGTAGACCAAATTTTCACAGTAAGGTGAATTCTAAAAAAGACCAACCAACCAATTTAAAGTCAAAATAGAAACTTCTTTCCATCGACTTAAAGGCCGCATAATGATAGCATTCATTGTCAGGATCTCAACATAGCAAAACTTATCCAACTGTGCAATGTGCGGTTTTGCAGCATCTCATATAACTTCTTCCAACCATGCATGGGATTTTTTTAGGCAGGTGTCATAACAGAAGTCATTATCTTCAACTGATCAGCCCAGCCACTGTATTCTTGCAATATTGACATCATCGGTCGCTCCCAACGTGCCCTGATGGAGGCTTTCACGGCTCTTGAAGAAGAGGAAAAACTATCTAACTTAACTTTTGAACGCAGAATCTTCGAGGTTGTTAAAGAGTTTACTTGGCTCGGGGTTATCACCAACTCTGAAAACGACACCTCAGTGGAAACCTAGGAAACCGCTGCTACTCGGGTTTGCCAAAATGAATTTTTTCTAAACTCATAACTCTTAAGCGAAGTATTACCTCTATAAAATACTGATCCAACGCTCCAACGGAATGAAGTTTGAAATCTGAATTTAGACAAACAGCGAAAACACCATCCTATCGAATAGATAGATACTTTTTTCAATAGCCTTTTTGACAGATCACGTGTGAGTCGTGTCATGCTGTCATGTTATTTTTGTTTAGTATTGTTTGGCATTTCATAATGGAAAGACTTACGCGTTTACAAATTGTTCAACTTTATTATGAAAATTCACGTTCTGTGAGGAATGTGTTTCGGGCACTTCGCTCAACTTATGGTCAACATAATCGGCCTACTGAGCGTACTATTCGCAACACCATTACCCATTTTGAGACCCAGCATTCATTATTGGATAATATTCGACCGAATTGACCACGTCCAGCACGCTGTGAAGAAAATATAGCGGCCGTAGCTGAGAGTGTACACGAAGACCGTAGAGAGTCGATTCGGCGCCGTTCGCAGCAACTCGGACTGACGTATGGAACGACTTGGCGCATTTTACGTCAAGATCTTAAATTGAAAGCGTACAAAATACAGCTTGTGCAACAACTGAAGCCGCTCGACCTTCTCAAGCGACATCGCTTCGCTCTATGGGCTCTTGAAAAGTTCCAAGAAGATCAGACGTTTTCGAGGCAAATTTTGTCTAGCGATGAGGCCCATTTCTGGCTCAATGGGTATGAAAACAAACAAAATTGCCGCATTTGGGACGAAGAGCAACCTGAAGAGATTGAAGAAGTGCCACTTCATCCAGAAAAAACAACGGTTTGGTGTGGTTTGTGGGCCGGTGGAATCATTGGTCCATATTTCTTTAAAAATTATGCCGGTGCGAACGTAACCGTCAATGGCGACCGTTATCGTGCCATGATAACCGACTATTTGATGCCTGACATTGAAGCTCGTGATCTCGGCGACATTTGGTTTCAGCAAGACGGCGCCACTTCCCACACATCGCATAAATCAATGGACTTATTGAGAGAACATTTCGGTGAGCATATAATTTCACGTTTTGGGCCGGTCGATTGGCCACCAAGATCGTGTGATATCACACCGTTAGACTTTTTCCTGTGAGGATATGTAAAGTCAAAAGCTTATGCCGACAAACCCGCTTCGATTCAGGCCTTGGAGGAAAACATCACGCGTGTCATTCGCCAGTTACCAGTCGAAATGCTCGAACGAGTGATCGAAAATTGGACTCAACGGATGGACCATCTGCGACGTAGCAACGGCCAACATTTGATAGACATAATCTTCAAAAAAACAAATGCCAAAGAATGTTCTTTCAAATGATAATAAACATTCTCCATTAAATTTGAATTTTCTGTGTTTTTACCTTTAAAAAAGTAGGGAACCTCCATTTAAAATAACAACAAGACACTCGTTTCTGGTCTTAACACCGTGTAGAACCGTTAGTCTGTTTCAAATGTTTGACCACTTTTAAATAGTTTTAGAGATAAAAATGAAATGTGCTGCCACAGTGGCAACAAAAATTTATTCATTTAAGCTCCTGAGAAAACATTCCGCATACCAACTACGTATTACGTTTCCTTTTTCTCTACAACCAAAACCAACTCGATCTCTGCAAGACTGCATGTCACCACTCTCATGGCGCACTACATCTGGCTATCACCATCTATCTAAATGTAATTCGTATCTTATCGCAGATTTAAACACATACACATCTCAACATGCAATTAAGAGCAACAATTTTAGATAAAATGTCTCCTTGTCTCTGTCCTATGTCCTCTTAGACAACAAGCGAACAACAACCAACAGGTGGCTTGTATTTGCCCAGGTAGTAGGTATGTACCTCCGTTTAGACACGAATTCATCCACATACACAATACTTTTCCTTGGAGGTACATAGGTAATTTATTCGACAAAAGACAAAGGGATGTTGCGTGATCGCCAAACAACCGCAGCAGTGTCGTCTCTCCCTGCCAATGGGCAATTATTGTGGCAAATCCCTCTTTCCACAATCACATCTCGATCCGGCCGCCAGAGCAGCAACATCGTCGCTCTTTGTCCAGTGACAAGGAATTCAACATTGCTGTTCGCTACTTCCATTGATTTTCGATCACGCCAGTGTCTAGTTCTTCTGTGGGGCCCATTCCAGCGAAGTCAACTCGCCAATGACAATGCCAACGAGGACGAGGACGACGACGAGAGAGAAAACATCTTTTATAGCCCCCAATACTGCCGCCACCAATGAATGAATGCATGAATGATGCGGTCTTTGGGGCGACCGACGAACGTATAAACAAATCGCCAGGTGGTGGCAATAATGCAACGAACACATCTCATTTGATTTGTAGCACCCCTGCCGAGTTGAGGGCAATCCCGCGGTTGCCGATTGCCCGCAAGTTCCCAGAATTAATATCTATCTGGTCGTACGTACGGGTACCCTAATTTAGCGTCGTCTTGGTTCGGCCAATGACTCACCAAAATTTCACACGATAGATGTCTATTAATTAAGCCAAACGATCGCCATATGCGCGTTGCAGATACTTGGCCTCGGATATGACGCGACACTTAAATTAAAGAAAAATAAACGAAACACAAAGTTTTTAACGGGAAATTTGGAAAATTACGCATGAACTAGAGGCTGATACGACGACGCGACGCCAGACCCCGAGTGACTAATCTATGATTAAGAACTTTTTACAAAGCTTCGAAGAACACCGCATGAGTTTCGCTACTCAAAAATATTACTTGTCGTTCCGTAAATAACAACATCTTTCGGATTCGGCGGCGGCAGTATTTTGAGTGATTCAGACAGTGTTGCGACGCGTTTTACAGTCAAGTCAACAACATGGCGTCTCCCACATCCCTGCCTCTGTTACGAGACAAACTTCGCTCTAATATGTCATTAATTTGACTATTGAACGACGACTAACGGGCAGGCACAGTAACAGTTGTGTTGTGTTTTGCTGTAGGTGTGGTAGAAGTCAATGCGTGTCGTGCCGTGTCGCACTACTTGTTTTTAGTGTTTAGCACTGTTTCGAGAGTGGCTTGTCGGTGTGTTTTCGATGTCCGCCGCCAGTCTTTTTTTTTTTTTTTGTCGGGGAGGTCTATGCCATTTGTTTAGGTTGAGTGACGGCTGCGAATTTTTCATCAAACAGAGCCGAATCAATCAGTGTCCGGGGGGAATTAATTTATAACAAATCAATTAGATTACCGTTGTGTGCGTGACGTGGCGGCGCAGTGCGGCGGTAACCGAAATGACAGACAACTGAGTCGGTTCCATGAAAATAGGTCACGATTTCTAATACGCGATGCAAGATGAAACGTTGCGCAGGTCTGGTGCGGGGCCAAGTACTTAATTGATGGAGTGCTTCTGAATGGTGATCGAAAGTGGGTAGGTGACGCGTAGATGGGTTGATGCATTTGCATATGAGGTGCAATTTTGTGATGCGATCAATTGGAAGGGCTGTTTTAGCCCTTTTTTGATGGGGAAGTTATATTTTCGCAGTACCTATTCGGAAAGTGTCATAATTTTGATGGGCGATCGATGTAGAAAAAAATCTAAATTAGGTCTGATTGAAATTAGCGCAAAATGTGGTCAACGAAATGACACAAAATGTGCTCAAATATATACAATATATACAAATCAAATCAAATCAAAATTACGTACTTCAAAATATTGTGCCTTGTGGTTAAGTGCTTCTTCACTTTGGTGAAGACCTCCCTCTAACCTTCTTCATAGTGAGCTGTCGCCGGTTCAAATATGGCCTAAAAGTTTATTTTAATTCGCCTCCCCACCTCCTGCGAAAGTCTAACAAACATCCAATAGTAGGAGCCGTCATAACTCAAGCCACTCAAAAAGAAATTACCGTTCGGGTTAAGGATTGGTTGGTAAATCCTTTTCTTGAATTTGGTGTTTTCCTAAATATTAAACATTTTTTGGGTCAGTGCCCCGCAGGATTCGAGTTTTTGTTCTGGCATTTCTGTGGACTCATTGCAGAATCTGCAGAGACCTTGATCTGACATGGTGTTCCCTGAGTTTGCAATGCCCCGTTATAAAATCCAGTTAGAATGTTTAAGTAATTTTTGCTAAGACTAATACCAGCTTTAAGTCCTTTGAGATTATAATCTCCTAAGAATTTTTAGCTTGCCTCAGACCTTGGAGATCCCGAAAGGATGCAGCCCTTTTCTTATTTTCCGATTTCCTGAATTCTTCGGGTAGGGTGTGTGTGTTCCCCTATCCCGCAGAATGGTTCAAGTCGTATGAAGGGTTTTGCTACCCCCTTTTCTCGCTCGAGAGTCTGCCGTTACCAATAATGCCCACATGACCTGGTATCCAGCAGATAGATTAATCTGTTTTTCTTGCCTATTTTGTTGAGACTTTGTAGGCATGGGAATGTTTAGATTTAATGACAAAGGAGTTCAGTTCTTTGATAGCTGCTTGACTATGACATTATTGCTATGCTACAGTTTCTGTAATTCTTTTCGAGATTGATTCGAACGCATATTTCGGCTTGAAAGATGCTGGTACTCTTGCCCATGGATTCGTAATGTTTCGTTCTTGGCCCAAACGCTCCTGCACCAGTTCCTTCATCAGTTCTCGATCCGTCTTTATCGTGTGGTCGCTCAGTGCATAGATTGTGGATTCATCGCTCCATTCTTTCTTGTTGCTAAGCTTCGTTCAGAAGTTATTTTCAAAGTTGTATTACATACTGCTGGCATCTGTTGGAATAGCCAAGAGTGGAAGTTTTTTTTTCGAAAAGTGCGTTATATTCTTTCGAACTGATGCATTTCCCCTTTCCAGTTTCTTCTTTTGCTTTTCGTAGAATAGTTTTGTCCACCGCCTCTGAGACAAAGAGGTGAAGAGGACTTAATCCAATAGCACCAGCATTGCAACAGTTGGGCATGTACGCATTGCGCCGGTGATACATAGGCAGGCCAGTCTTTGCACTTTATTGAGTGATTCTCTCGTTTGGACGAGACTTGTTCGTTTTGCCCATGCCACTGCACCGGATGTGAACATTGGTCACACAATCGCTTTGTATATCCATCGTAGAATATTGGGGGTACAATCCCACGACTTTCCCGCTAGGCTCTTGCATATCATAAGAGCACGGGTTGCCTTTCTGGCGGTAACCTCTGGGTGTTTCTTCCAGAGGAGTTTGACGTCTAGATGTAGTCCTAGATACTTCACCTTATTGACTGGTGTCAGTGTCGTGCCTAACAATCGAATCTCGTTGAGTCTTTGAAGTTTTCTTCTCTTTGTGAATGGCACTACCTGGTCTTAGCCCGATTGATGTTAAGCCCAACCGCGAGGCATCATTTCTGAGTTACTCTCAGACCTTATTGTATAATGTCGCAGAGAGTTTCTTCTAACTTTCCTCCGGCAATTTATACCATGTCATCAGCGTACGCTTGACAGCAGATGCTAAGGGCGGTTAATCGTCGGTTAACAAAACGCCCTCTCAATATCAAGAAAGGCACACAATGCAATCTCCTTTAAATTTAGAACACTTTGGATTATTTCTGTTAGCTGATACAGGGACGTCTCTGTCGATCTGCCCGAACTGTATGCATGTTGTTGATGATGGAGAGGGGGCATACTTAGTATTTCCTCCCTCAGGTAATTATTCACAACGTTCTACATCGTCTGATCGGTCTTATTTTGCCAAGTGTGATAGTAATACGTTTTACCCTTGCTGTAGTAGAACTGGCATAATACCATCTACACCTGGGGCCTTGAAGGGGTGAAAGGAACCAGCCTTCCCCTAGACAAAAAACATGATTTGAGATTTCCCAGTCATCCTTCCGAGCTTGAGCTGAAGTTGTTATGTTCCCAAAGCCAGTACTAGGTGTGCAGGTGCCCTCTCGTCATCATTTTTCGTGTAGCTGCCGTCTGCTTTCTTAAGTGACTTAGCAAGGGCCTTGTGTAGCCTTCCCGCTTGAGATTGTCCCGCAGAATTTCCTTAAGCTATTTCTTTTAGCTTGATTGTAGGTGGTAAGAGCCGTTGGATACCTTTGCCAGTATCCATTGAGTTTTGCTGTGTTTAACAGCTTGCGCACTTCGGATCTTATTTTTGACAAGGTATAATTCCACCACGGATGAGTGAGGTGAGTGACGTCCTTTACTGATTTTTCTAGCTCCAGAAAGTGAGCTCGAGATTTTCTTGATTCAAGGCGCTCTAGATCGTATTCTAGAGCTATCTGAGAGGTTTCCCAGTTGGTTTTCCTGGGATTCCTTATTGGGTTTCTCATGATACTTATATTGTATTACGATTCGATGGTCGGACAATGAAGGTTCACAAGATACTTTCCAGCTTCCCAAGCGGAAGATCAAGGACTTCTTCCCTAATTCGATTCACAACGATGGGGTTTTGTTCACGTTGTAAAAATCAAGGGACGAACTTATAATAAATCTGACACATTTTGTAGAGGAACACATGTCAGACAAAATGCTTACTTCTTCCTTAGGCGTTCATTAAGCTTAAGCATTTGGGAATTGGTGTAAATCAAATTCTTTGCTGGATAAGTGAAGAACAGTGTCATCGCCGCCATTGAGGGACGTGATTTGAAGCACATCGATTGGTGGAAATTTTCTCATATTGCGCTTTGAGTGACGAAGTAATAGATGACCGGGAGGCTTGCATATATTTTTTGCGGTCAGACCGGCAAACCCGATGAAGTAAGAGGGTTAGGATCCTTATCATTTTGACCTCGTCGATAAATGAAGAGGAAAACTGATCGAATTGCTGTAATTTCGCCTGAACAGCCTGAAAACTGTAAGAATTAGGAATTTCATGACCTCCTGGACCTGGACATTCAAAAACATCTTAGGAGGGACTGATCTATTTTGGACAGATTGTAATACGATGAGCGATAGGTCGAACCCCACACCAAATCGGCCTTACGTGCTAGGAGCAAAAGACGACCACTTAATTGTTGCGGCTAGGTTAAAACCGCGATTGTCTTAAAAGAAGCTGCCAACTGTCCAGACGAACAAATTACACGTTAGATGTCTTCGCATGGACAGTAAATGGAGAAGACGAAAATTCAGCGAAGAAAGAAGAGAGTTTACGTTACTCTTTCAGCTCAAGGAGATCAAGAAGTCTCGCAATCGAAACATCAAACGTAGGCAAAACCACAAAACGATATTAACATTTTAATTGACAGCCAGGTGATTTTGAAATAAATTCCAAGCTAAGATTCTTTGTACGCAGCACATTGTACGCTTGAGAAAGGAATCTTTATATTTCACAGTACGTCCGAAAACAGGCTTAAGGGTAAACTGATGTGCATTCCTCTCATGGCGAGTATTGCGGTTGAATTGCTGTAGGGGTGGAATGCAACTGGCTATTTCATTTGAGCACTTGTGGTGGAAATACCGATAAAACAATGACAGGCATTGCGACGATGACTAAGAGAGTCAAGTGATTTCGCGATGTCTCGATTGCCAATAAGTTTTACCGCACGTTTTTGAATCCTGTCAAGTAGCGTTATACTCAAGTTTGGGGCGAATAAACGCCTTGTAGATTGTAGCCAGATCAGAAGGGGTGAAATATTTCTTGCATCGCTTTAGGAAGCCAAGACATTTCGCAGTGTTTTTGGCGACATCGAATAAGTGGTCATTCCGACGAAGGTTGTCATTAACACACATACCGAGAATGCAAGTGCCATTCATGGATAATGGCAGAGAATTAGGGGTTCGCTTCAATGACAGCAGACAGCATTGCGTTTTGGAAGCATTAAATTCCACTCTGTTGGTTTTACCCCACTCAAGAATGCTGTCAAGATCGGAATTCAATGAGCTTAACATACGTTGCCGTTCCAGTTCAACGCCCGCAGATGAGGGGCGTTGCCCAGGAAACGAATATGTAAAGCTGAGGGTACTGTCATAAGCAAAAAGGAATGGATTGGATTAGAAGTGACAGACAGGAGGTCATTGATAAAAATGAGAAAGAGAGTCGGAAACAAAATAGAGCCTTGAGGGACACCAGCATTTATTTGGTAAGTTGCAGACTTGAAACCGCCCAAAACAACTTGTATTGAACGGTCCGAAAGGTAATTTCTAATCCATTGAAGAAGGGTAACATCGTTCCCAAATGCACGCATTTTCGACAAGAGAGATTGATGCCAAACTCTGTTTCCATGACCTTGCAAAGAATGGACGTAACTGCAATTGGTCGGAAGGAGAAGGGAGAGGAAGATTCGCCTTTTTTTGGGACGGGCTGGACAAATGCTGTTTTCCATCTTCTCGGAAAGAGCCCTGAAGAATAGGACAGATAGAAAACTAACGCAGTGGTTTTGCCAGCGTGGATGAACACCTCTTCAGAACGATAGGGGAAAAACCATCTGGAACAGCGGATTTGTGAATGTTGAGATCTTGAAGTACTCTTGCCACAGTACGGGTGTGGAAGTGGATTTGTCCCATGGAGTGTTCTACGCGCTCGAGTACTGGGGGAGATAAAGCACAGTCTGGGAGCGTTGATCTAGCTCCAAAATGAGCAGCAAGCAGATTGGCTTTATCCGAAGAGATGACAGCTGGACTGCCATTGCAAATGAGTGTCGGGATAGATGACGCGGTCGAATTTTGAATATTCTTAACAAACGACCACAAGTTTTTACTACCGGAGGGACTTTGTAGTATTTTTTGCCCCAACTTTTGGTCTTTGATACGATTAATATGGGCATCGCAGTCATTTCTGGCTCGTTTGTACTTTTTTCGGTTTTCCTCAGTTGGGTTGGCCTTAAATGACCGAAAAGTTTCTTTTCAGCTCAAGTCAATCTGCTCACTGAGGAGCAGAACACTTGAAAGCCATTTTTTCCATGACTTTCTGATGTCTTACTTTCTGATCTTTACAGGTTTCTGAGGAAATCGGGATGGCTAGACGCCGTCGGGTAAAGAACATGAAGCCTAACCATCTCTAACACCAACGAAGAAGAAGCTAGGAGGACCTAAGTATGGTACAATAGGGTACGCTCTGCTCTACCAACCTATGAACCTAACCTTACATGTCTTTCAAGAACTATAGAGGCATATCCCTGTTAAATATCGCTATCCAACGTACTGTGTGAACGTCTCAAACTCTTCTACAACACACTAATCGGCACGTGGATGTCATTATCAGTGTAGCTGCCGGCCCGGGAGAAAAGACCAACGAAAATCAAGTCGAGACGAACCATCATTCATCGTCGGGAGCCTACAATTTAATGACTTTTCCCTATCTTGAATTTTTGTCAGACTTTAGAGAATTCCAAAAATTGGGCCTTTCTTCCTGTCTCTCCAACAAAGCTTACCTCGACTTAGAGCACAATAAATTTAAGCACCACGGATAATTTCCTGAAATTCTACTCTTCAATAGACAGAACAGTAGATTTCAAGACAAATTTCAGCCTTCAAAGCTAAATACCAGCTGCCTGCCATAAAAGGAGAACAAAAATAAAATTCACATAATATTGTTCAAGCGTAGTAGCTACGTTCACTTCCTTTTCAGCCCGACTGTATGCAAATCTAATATCTCAACTTCAAGGCTGCAGTCTTACATGAATTCATAATCGAATTCATCCCACACACAAAATTTACGATTCGGCGCGCCACCGAAAGTCGCTGTGTCACATCGCAACAATCTTTGAATTAATTTTCTTGTCAACGACTAATTAGTCGATGTAAATCATGTAAATCACTCGGCGACTAACAACAACTACAACGATGACAACGACAGAGTGAGCGACAGCGAATTTATCTGCGAGCATTGTTCTCTGTGTGCGAATGCTACGAGTATTTGGATTGCCATCGCATTTGGAAAATGCATTTCCCGCGTGTCGTCGCGTTGTCGTCGTCGTCATGTCGCTCCACGCTTCTAATTCAGAAGCTCACTCATGATAAACATCATCGCCTCATACAGCCGATTGATCATACACGGTACGGTAGCAACCATAGCTAGTAGCTGCACTGCGCTGCATCTGCAGACTGTCCGCGTCCGGTTGTCCGTCCGCCGCGCCGTCCGGCACAAGCACGAGCACAACGCCGCACATGCAGTTTTCCCATGTTGAGAAACTTTCAGGTTACGCAAACATGTTGCATCGTTCAAATGACAGATCCCCGACAAAGACGCACACAAAAAGACTCTTCTCGCCAAAGTGGAGGAGGCCTTCAGCCTCCAGCTAGAGGTTCCTCGTCCTCCTGCATACGAGTACACGATTCCAATTGATTTGTTAATTAAATAATCGATAAAATAATTGGAATTGTTTATTGCTGTTAATGTTTCGTAAATTGTTGTACGCGCTGCGCGTTTCGATGCTGCTGATTTTGAGATTTCCACACAACAGAGATGCTCTTTCAGTGTGCGGCGCGGCGGACTCTTGACGGGCGTTTTTGCAATGCTACTGTGTTACGTGTTGTTCTGCGTGACAGGTAAACAAAAAAAAAATGGCTTAGGCTTTTGTGAATAAGCACTTTGTTGCAACAATGTAAACATAAAGTAGCATAATAGATACACTCTTTGTGGTGGGATTGAGTGTTGAATAATGGAAATGAAACTCAAGAAGAATGCCGACTTGGAGCAGTTTGGTTGCTGGCAGGAGAGGGTTGATGGGGTTTTTTTTTTGACTCACTTCGTCTCCTGCTTAGGCAAAGCAAACAAGATGTCACGAGGATGCTAATTCGTTGTGCAATTCTTTGTGTGGATAATGTCTATTGATGTTTGAGTGCGGACGAAGTGGTTCAAGGATTAGCACGATGTGGCAATGGAAACCCTCTCTGATCGGTGGGAACTTGTTGATGACTAATTTTATTTATGAGGACTCGTCAATTTAAAGGAACCCAGTCGGGAATGGCAAGACGTGACATGTTTTTCAAACTCAATTCGTCAATTTATAGCAGAAAATATTGGTTCTGTAACAATCACCTAATGCCCTACTCAAAATTTCCTGCAGAAAATCATCATCAATATCTATGTCTAAGAGAGCTTGATGCGGTCTTGATACGGTGGACTGTTAGCAGGAAATTTCCTTAAGGTCATTCATTATAAATGGCTTCCACTTGATAATTTGGAACAGCAATGCGTTGTTTGAGGGACCTCTTTGACGGGCGAACATAGCTCTAATAATCCTCTTAGAGGTCAAAAACGTCTAGTACTAACCCGTGCATAACCAGTTTCAACACGAGTGGCGAAACTCCGCAGCTTTCCGTTGGAACCAATAAGGAAATATGACAAAATTCACATAAGAGTCAAATCCGCTGGAACATTGTCAAAACCATGTCAAACTGGATACGTACTTACGGACTCACGACCCGTAATGGTCCTACCTTAATTCTGTACTCTGCAATCCCGGGCACGTTGCTGGCACCCGCGATGGCTTGGGCTTTGAAACGGAGGCTCGGTCTTCCTTGTTGTTTGAAGATTCCTTTGGTTTGAGCTCTATTATCCATTCGCTTGATGTGGTCAAGTCAATGTAGTCGACGTGTCTAGACTTTTTGAAATACATCCACATTTTGGTTCAGCTCATAGAGATCACGGTTTTTTGATTCCTCCATTCGCTGTACTTATTTTCATCCGTCGAAAAATTTCTTCTTCCGAAGGAGCCCACTATTAACTTTCCTCTCCTGTTAATCACTCGACGCCGTATAGCAGAACTGGCAGGAAAAAGGTTCTGTAGAGCACGCACTTTGTCCTTCGACTCAGTAGTTTTGAACACCTTTCCTTCACCAAACGAAGATAGCAGCAGTTTTTTAGGGCAATTCTTCGTCAGATCTCCACTAAGTTGTCATCCATGGGTTGATGTTTATACCGAGGTAGATGAACTCCTTAACTATCTCGAAGTTGCTGATACCAATAGAGACATTTTGTCCTAGACTTGCATGTCGATGAATGTTTCATGTACTCCATGCATGTACTCCAGCGTCACGCGACAGAGTGGGGTAAGTTGTGCCGGAATCCCGAATTCGACCTTCGCTATGTAGAGCTCTTACGATGAATGCGGCCTTAAAGTCGATGGAAAGTGTTTCGACTTCAAATTCCTTGGTAGTTTCCAAGATTTGCCTAAGGGTAAAAATGGCTTCCTCACAGATTATTACGGCCTGAGATATCGTCTTAACAAAATGAACTTGTGTCCAGAGACTGAATGTCCATTCTGTCTAGAGGACGATGAAACTTCCGAACATATCCTATGTGAATGTATGGTCCTTCATTTGTTACGATGACGAATCTTCCAAAAAGACTCCCGTACACCAGCAAAATTCAGAAACTCTGCAACTAAGGACATTGTGGCATTCACTAGGGAAGTCACTCGTCTCTTAGGTTGACATCGCCTTTTTGATACAAAAGACCTTTGAGGTCGCTGTGTCAGCCATGTGGGCAGAGGTTTGTTAAACAAAAAAGTAAACATTTGATCTAAGTTCGCCAAAAAGTTTAGATGTGAAAATGCATGGACTTAAGCTATGTGTCTAACTTGATTTAATGAGTCGTGGCACTTAACTTACTTACGGGTTTAAGCAAAAGACTTTGTAATTCAATGAACTTCAGGCTAGCTATTTTCGAAGGTTTTTTTTAATTTTCTTAGTTTACATGTTTGCTTCTTCTTCTTCTTCTTTTTTTCCGATGAGGATCATAACATTTCTCCTTTAACTGCATCTCTTCTGTCTTGCCCATGGGGTCGCCGGTTCGACTTTAAAAAAGTTGAAATTGAAGAATTCTTATTGTACTATACATATTTGTATGGTTCGGGGAATCTCAGAGCTGCCACTCTTCCGTAATATTTATTCAACACATGTCATCATGTTCATGCTATTTTTTTATCTTCCTTTAACGACACCTGTGATCCCCAGTTGTATCATTCCACGGACTCGCATGTTCACTTGCGGGGCAAGATTACTAAATATAATTATTAACTAATCTGCTTCGGCCCCGTAAAGAGCCTCTGTCTAAATTCTGTACTCTGCAATCCCAGGCACGTTGCTTCCAGTTATCCAAACAAAAGGCATCCGCGATGGCTTGGTCTTTAAACCTGAGTTTCGGTCCTCCTTGTCGTCTCGAATCTGTGGCCTGAACTCTTGGCTGAACTCTATTGTCCATTCGCTCGATGAATTCCAAATGTCTTGGCTTTTTCGACTATAGAAAGATCGTGGTTGTATCTTCTTCTCCATTAGCCCTCCTCGCACACAAGAGCATCGAAGAATTTTTCTTTGGTAGCATTAACTATCCTTTACTGCTTATCGTCTACAACTTTTAATTACTAACTTATTTAACGGCTTCCGATCTGTGCTTCGGAAACGCTTCTAGTTTTTTACGACGTTTTGTCCTTAAAACTGGGTTTGGTCCTCGTTTTCGTTTTCAACCTCGGGTCTCGGATGCTGCTTAGTCTCACTGTGCTTCGTTGACCATTTAGCTATTAAAGACCTTGTGTTCCGGCCTTAAAGCAAACGGCTTTACTTTCTTATAAATCCTACAGATCTTGTTCCGATTTTATTAAGCTGGAAGACTGTGCACTCTCTTTTCTTTCTACACAGAATCTTCTTCTCTGCGTTATCTTGGCCAGATAAACTTCCCTTCCTGCTTTCGTTTCCCGTTGCCTATCTGAGGTATATGGTAACCTACGGTGGTTACGAATAAATCTTTGATATGGTCGCGGTACTGGTACCACTGCTTCGTGTTAGCGTTTGTGGTACATGAATGCACTGACTCAGGCGCTTTCTGTAGACTCTGACTCTTCCCGGTGTCGGACGACAAATTTATTTCTTAAGACAGTTCGCAGCTTCTTTTCGTTGGACGGACGAGCTCTAAATCTAACTCCATCAAGGAAGTTTTCTTTCACTTGCCTTGCCTTAGAAACCAAGCTACGCTGTATTACAAGCTGCTGAAATTTCGATTTCCTACTTCGAATCCGCATTCCAACACAAGCTGTATTCTGTATTTAAATAATACTCAATCCTATCATATACGCTAGGTATCTCCTTGATTGCGCTAATTTCTGCCTCAACAGACTCAAGTTTCTAAGTAGCACCTGCACTGTAGACTGCCCGCAGATTCCAAGGATACCCTTGTATCCGTTAAGGTTCCGGTTCTGGTTCCTATCATATACGCTATGTATCTCCTTGATTGCGCTAATGTCTGCCTCAATAGACTCAAGTTTCTAAGTAGCACCTGCACTGTAGAGTGCCCGCAGATTCCACGGATACCCTTGCATCCGTTAAGGTTCCGGGTCTGGTTCCTATCATATACGCTAGGTATCTCCTTGATTGCGCTAATGTCTGCCTCAACAGACTCAAGTTTCTAAGTAGCACCTGCACTGTAGAGTGCCCGCAGATTCCACGGATACCCTTGTATCCGTTAAGGTTCCGAGTCTGGTTCCTATCATATACGCTAGGTATCTCCTTGATTGCGCTAATGTCTGCCTCAACAGACTCAAGTTTCTAAGTAGCACCTGCACTGTAGAGTGCCCGCAGATTCCACGGATACCCTTGTATCCGTTAAGGTTCCGGGTCTGGTTCCTATCATATACGCTAGGTATCTCCTTGATTGCGCTAATGCCTGCCTCAACAGACTCAAGTTTCTAAGTAGCACCTGCACTGGGTCTGGTTCCTATCATATACGCTAAGTATCTCCTTGATTGCGCTAATGTCTGCCTCAACAGACTCAAGTTTCTAAGTAGCACCTGCACTGGGTCTGGTTCCTATCATATACGCTAAGTATCTCCTTGATTGCGCTAATGTCTGCCTCAACAGACTCAAGTTTCTAAGTAGCACCTGCACTGGGTCTGGTTCCTATCATATACGCTAAGTATCTCCTTGATTGCGCTAATGTCTGCCTCAACAGACTCAAGTTTCTAAGTAGCACCTGCACTGGGTCTGGTTCCTATCATATACGCTAAGTATCTCCTTGATTGCGCTAATGTCTGCCTCAACAGACTCAAGTTTCTAAGTAGCACCTGCACTGGGTCTGGTTCCTATCATATACGCTAAGTATCTCCTTGATTGCGCTAATGTCTGCCTCAACAGACTCAAGTTTCTAAGTAGCACCTGCACTGGGTCTGGTTCCTATCATATACGCTAAGTATCTCCTGTATTGCGCTAATGTCTGCCTCAACAGACTCAAGTTTCTAAGTAGCACCTGCACTGTAGAGTGCCCGCAGATTCCACGGATACCCTTGTATCCGTTAAGGTTCCGGGTCTGATTCCTATCATATACGCTAGGTATCTCTTTGATTGCGCTAATGTCTGCCTCAACAGTCTCGAGTTTCTAAGTAGCACCTGCACTGGGTCTGGTTCCTATCATATACGCTAGGTATCTCCTTGATTGCGCTAATGTCTGCCTCAACAGACTCAAGTTTCTAAGTAGCATCTGCACTGTAGAGTGCCCGCAGATTCCACGGATACCCTTGTATCCGTTAAGGTTCCGGGTCTGGTTCCTATCATATACGCTAGGTATCTCCTTGATTGCGCTAATGCCTGCCTCAACAGACTCAAGTTTCTAAGTAGCACCTGCACTGGGTCTGGTTCCTATCATATACGCTAAGTATCTCCTTGATTGCGCTAATGTCTGCCTCAACAGACTCAAGTTTCTAAGTAGCACCTGCACTGTAGAGTGCCCGCAGATTCTACGGATACCCTTGTATCCGTTAAGGTTCCGGGTCTGGTTCCTATCATATACGCTAGGTATCTCCTTGATTGCGCTAATGCCTGCCTCAACAGACTCAAGTTTCTAAGTAGCACCTGCACTGTAGAGTGCCCGCAGATTCCACGGATACCCTTGTATCCGTTAAGGTTCCGGGTCTGGTTCCTATCATATACGCTAGGTATCTCCTTGATTGCGCTAATGTCTGCCTCAACAGTCTCGAGTTTCTAAGTAGCACCTGCACTGGGTCTGGTTCCTATCATATACGCTAAGTATCTCCTTGATTGCGCTAATGTCTGCCTCAACAGACTCAAGTTTCTAAGTAGCACCTGCACTGTAGAGTGCCCGCAGATTCCACGGATACCCTTGTATCCGTTAAGGTTCCGGGTCTGGTTCCTATCATATACGCTAGGTATCTCCTTGATTGCGCTAATGTCTGCCTCAACAGACTCAAGTTTCTAAGTAGCATCTGCACTGTAGAGTGCCCGCAGATTCCACGGATACCCTTGTATCCGTTAAGGTTCCGGGTCTGGTTCCTATCATATACGCTAGGTATCTCCTTGATTGCGCTAATGCCTGCCTCAACAGACTCACCTGCACTGTAGAGTGCCCGCAGATTCCACGGATACCCTTGTACCCATTAAGGTTCCGGGTCTGGTTCCTATCATATACGATAGGTATCTCCTTGATTGCGCTAATGCCTGCCTCAACAGACTCAAGTTTCTAAGTAGCACCTGCACTGGGTCTGGTTCCTATCATATACGCTAAGTATCTCCTTGATTGCGCTAATGTCTGCCTCAACAGGCTCAAGTTTCTAAGTAGCACCTTCACTGTAGAGTGCCCGCAGATTCCACGGCTACCCTTGTACCCGTTAAGGTTCCGGGTCTGGTTCCTATCATATACGCTAGGTATCTCCTTGATTGCGCTAATGTCAGCCTCAACAGACTCAAGTTCCTTAGTAGCACCTGCACTGGGTCTGGTTCCTATCATATACGATAGGTATCTCCTTGATTGCGCTAATGCCTGCCTCAACAGACTCAAGTTTCTAAGTAGCACCTGCACTGGGTCTGGTTCCTATCATATACGCTAAGTATCTCCTTGATTGCGCTAATGTCTGCCTCAACAGACTCAAGTTTCTAAGTAGCACCTTCACTGTAGAGTGCCCGCAGATTCCACGGCTACCCTTGTACCCGTTAAGGTTCCGGGTCTGGTTCCTATCATATACGCTAGGTATCTCCTTGATTGCGCTAATGTCAGCCTCAACAGACTCAAGTTCCTTAGTAGCACCTGCACTGGGTCTGGTTCCTATCATATACGCTAGGTATCTCCTTGATTGCGCTAATGTCTGCCTCAACAGTCTCGAGTTTCTAAGTAGCACCTGCACTGGGTCTGGTTCCTATCATATACGCTAAGTATCTCCTTGATTGCGCTAATGTCTGCCTCAACAGACTCAAGTTTCTAAGTAGCACCTGCACTGTAGAGTGCCCGCAGATTCCACGGATACCCTTGTATCCGTTAAGGTTCCGGGTCTGGTTCCTATCATATACGCTAGGTATCTCCTTGATTGCGCTAATGTCTGCCTCAACAGACTCAAGTTTCTAAGTAGCATCTGCACTGTAGAGTGCCCGCAGATTCCACGGATACCCTTGTATCCGTTAAGGTTCCGGGTCTGGTTCCTATCATATACGCTAGGTATCTCCTTGATTGCGCTAATGCCTGCCTCAACAGACTCACCTGCACTGTAGAGTGCCCGCAGATTCCACGGATACCCTTGTACCCATTAAGGTTCCGGGTCTGGTTCCTATCATATACGATAGGTATCTCCTTGATTGCGCTAATGCCTGCCTCAACAGACTCAAGTTTCTAAGTAGCACCTGCACTGGGTCTGGTTCCTATCATATACGCTAAGTATCTCCTTGATTGCGCTAATGTCTGCCTCAACAGGCTCAAGTTTCTAAGTAGCACCTTCACTGTAGAGTGCCCGCAGATTCCACGGCTACCCTTGTACCCGTTAAGGTTCCGGGTCTGGTTCCTATCATATACGCTAGGTATCTCCTTGATTGCGCTAATGTCAGCCTCAACAGACTCAAGTTCCTTAGTAGCACCTGCACTGGGTCTGGTTCCTATCATATACGATAGGTATCTCCTTGATTGCGCTAATGCCTGCCTCAACAGACTCACCTGCACTGTAGAGTGCCCGCAGATTCCACGGATACCCTTGTACCCATTAAGGTTCCGGGTCTGGTTCCTATCATATACGATAGGTATCTCCTTGATTGCGCTAATGCCTGCCTCAACAGACTCAAGTTTCTAAGTAGCACCTGCACTGGGTCTGGTTCCTATCATATACGCTAAGTATCTCCTTGATTGCGCTAATGTCTGCCTCAACAGGCTCAAGTTTCTAAGTAGCACCTTCACTGTAGAGTGCCCGCAGATTCCACGGCTACCCTTGTACCCGTTAAGGTTCCGGGTCTGGTTCCTATCATATACGCTAGGTATCTCCTTGATTGCGCTAATGTCAGCCTCAACAGACTCAAGTTCCTTAGTAGCACCTGCACTGGGTCTGGTTCCTATCATATACGATAGGTATCTCCTTGATTGCGCTAATGCCTGCCTCAACAGACTCAAGTTTCTAAGTAGCACCTGCACTGGGTCTGGTTCCTATCATATACGCTAAGTATCTCCTTGATTGCGCTAATGTCTGCCTCAACAGACTCAAGTTTCTAAGTAGCACCTTCACTGTAGAGTGCCCGCAGATTCCACGGCTACCCTTGTACCCGTTAAGGTTCCGGGTCTGGTTCCTATCATATACGCTAGGTATCTCCTTGATTGCGCTAATGTCAGCCTCAACAGACTCAAGTTCCTTAGTAGCACCTGCACTGGGTCTGGTTCCTATCATATACGCTAGGTATCTCCTTGATTGCGCTAATGTCTGCCTCAACAGACTCAAGTTTCTAAGTAGCACCTGCACTGTAGAGTGCCCGCAGATTCCACGGCTACCTTGTACCCATTAAGGTTACGGGTCTGGTTCCTATCATATACGCTAGGTATCTCCTTGATTGCGCTAATGTCTGTCTCAACAGACTCAAGTTTCTAAGTAGCACCTGCACTGAAGAGTGCCCGCAGATTTAACGGCTACCTTGTATCCGTTAAGGTTCCGGGTCTGGTTCCTATCATATCCTTGATTGCGCTAATATCTGCCTCAACAGCGGTAGGAGATATTTTGATCAGGACTTCGTTCGTTGAAGACATAGAAATAGTTGACGACTATATCGTTGAGGTATGCAAACATTTATTGGAAATTTTAGAAATAATTATGGAATAAATTTTTTAGTTGTTACTAATTAACTTTTGTATCCCGAATACCTTAGCACCTCTGTTGAGCTTAATAATTTGATTGAATTTATAGTTCATTCATGGATTGTAACTCGAATCGAGTTACATTAAAATTATATTAAAGTTTTGAGCTATTCTGGCAATAAATTTCGTCAGCTAAAATTATTGAGCTCTTTCCAGTTAAAATCTAAACATGAAAAAAAAAAAACAGAAACTCAAAGATTAATTACATCGCTAACAGCCCTACACAAGAAGGTTACAAACTCTTAGCAATCTTGATGCCTCAATTTAAAAATGAGTAATCAGCTCCCTTAATCAATCATTTGCTGATCAACGTCCACAGATACTCGCGCCGGCCGTGCTGACCTCACTCCACACGTCGCGTTGTTACGAAACTATCCATCCCTAAAGTTGTACCTCAAACTGATCCGCGCTAATTGTATCATAAAAAAGCAAAAAGCCCTCCACAAAACCCTGAAACCATGAAACTAACCGAAACTCCAGGGAACCCTTTGAACATCTTTCCCAGGAATGCAAACGAAATTCTTCGTTTTCTTTTATTTCATCCATAATCGATTACAAAAATCCGAAACCAAACTGAGACCGGGCTTAGTGAGAACCGCACCGCACCCGCCACTTTGTTGTCCGACAAGCTTGATCGCGTTAAGCACTCGATGATGGATGGTATCGCCATTAAATTTGGCAAAACGAATTGATCAATCATTTTGTGTGTGTGTTTTTGGAAGCGCTTCTCCAGTTTCATTCGAGGGTAACAAGCGTGAAATCATTCTTAAGACGTGGCTGGCGTTTGGTGTTGATAAAGGCGTCCTGTTTCGGTTAGAAAAATGACAGTGTGCTTTGTTTGGCAGTCAACAAAAAAAGAAATAAGTAAAAATTCGATTGGTAATCGAATTTGGTTTGGTTGATTTAGTTCAGCATGACATTCTGATCGGGAGGTGCGATAATGTGAACAAAATTTTGCATTTTGTTTAGTTGACGAATTTTTTAATTTATTTGAATATGATACTCGATGGCATAAATGTGAAGACGTGAACTCTGTGGACTGGGAACTTGTCATCGATTGAGATAGCACGAGTGATTTATTGCAGGTAGGAAAGCAAAAAATATCTATTCTTCGATTGGCTTTGACGCAATGAGGTATTTAATGACACATCATGTGCCATGGCAATGGAATTTCAAATTTGAAATTTAATACTTTGAGAAAGTATTTCGGCGCTTTCGGGGTCTATACATCTGCAATGGCCTCAATTACAAAAAGTGATCAGCATTAAGTGTTGACTTACCAGGATTTGGCCGTGCTGGTATTTACTTCTAAATAGACAAAATTCAATTACTAGTTGGGAGCTTTATCTTATAAACTGATGTGAAAGGAAGGAAAGGAAGGAAAACGTTAGATTCATTCTCCTGCCAAACAGTTTAGGAAGCATTTTTTTTAAATTGCGGCAGTCAAAGATGGCAGAATGAAGAAGAGGCCTGGCTGACAGCAGTTGGCGAAATCTTAGACTAAGTCCATGGGTACTCGGCGTGGGATACATCCCCATCAGTTAGGGGTTAGGATACACCGGAGAGCCTGTCGCAAATAGGCGACTATATAGAGTATAAGAGTTAGGCACAATACAAAATGCTCAAAATGCATACATCTCGAAGGCAGGCTCCACGGATTCTGGGATGAGCCTTTTAGGGCAATTCACTACAACAGAAGTAGTAAAAGGGTACCGAACCAGGAGAAGGGAGGAAAAGAAGATCCTGCGTAGAAAGAAAAGAGAACACGCAGTCTCCCAGCTCAAGGAGATCGAAGAGTCCCGCGACCGAAACAACATCCGGAAGTTCTATAAGAAAGCCAAGCAACTGGTGGCTGGCTGTAAGACCGGAACGCAGGCTCTTCGTAACAGCGATGGAAACCTAGTCACCGACGCGCAGGGAATAGTAGATGTATTTAAGCAGCATTTCCAGCAGCTGCTAAACGGACAAAATGTAGAGAGAGTGATGTGATGGGGCAAGAAAAGAACCCGCGTCCAGTAAATGAAGAACTAGTCCCTCCACCCAGTATAGAAGAGGTTAGCTTAGCTATAAAAAAGGTAAAGAACAACAAGGCCGCCGGCTCTGATGATCTACCTGCAGAGCTTTTCAAATACGGAGGTGATGCTATGGTAGGGCGCATGCAGCAAATCGTCAGCCAAGTTTGGGTGGAGGAAAGCATGCCCATCACTGGACCATCAGTTCCATATGTCCCATCAACAAGAAAGGCGATCTTATGTCTTGCAAGAACTATCGAGGCATATCCCTGCTAAATGTTGCATATAAGATCATATCCAACGTACTGTGTGAACGTCTCAAACCTTTCTGCAACACACTAATCGGCACGTACCAGTGTGACTTCCGGCCCGGCAGATCAACTGTAGGCCAAATCTTCACACTAAGGCAAATCCTGGAAAAGACCAACGAGTTTCAAGTCGAGACACACCATCTCTTCATCGACTTTAAAGCCGCATATGACAGCATTCATCGTCAGGAGCTTTTTGAGGCGATGGCCGAATTCGGGATTCCGTCAAAACTGATCCAGATGTGTCGCATGACACTAGATAACACGCGATGCAATGTGCAGTTTGGCAGCAGCTCATCTGAACTGAGATGCGCTGTCGTGTGATTTCTTCAATCTTGTTCTTGAGCAGATAGTGCGCAGGGCAGGTGTCAACACGGAAGGCACTATCTTCAACAGATCAGTCCAACAACAGTCCATCAGGACAAGACTAAATATATGCTATCAACAAACAAACAATCATCTGTCCACCGACTAGGACAAAATGTCACTGTTGATAGCAGCTACTTCGAGGTAGTTAAGGAGTTCATCTACCTCGGGGTAAACATCAACTCCACAAATGACATCTTAGTGGAGATCCGTCGAAGAATTACCCTAGGAAACCGCTGCTACTTCGGTTTGGCAAAACAAATGGGTTCAAAACTCCTAACTCGTAGGACAAAGTTCATGCCCTACAGAACCCTTATTCTGCCAGTTCTGCTATACGGCTCCGAGTGCTGGACGATAAGCAGGAAAGTAGAGTTAATACTGGGATCCATTGAAAGAAAAATCCTTCGACGGATATTTGGTCCTGTGTGCAAGGAGGGCGAATGGAGAGGAAGATACCACTGCGAACTCTATGAGCTGTACCAAGATGTGGATGTAGTGCGAAAAGCCAAAACTCGTCGACTATATTGGCTCGGTCACATCGAGCGAATGGACAACAACGCTCCAGCCAAGAGGATCGTCGAATCCCAGCCCCCAGGTTCGAGACGACAAGGAAGACCGAACCTCCGTTTTAAAGACCAAGCCATCGCGGATGCCAGAGCGCTTGGTCTGGACAACTGGAAGCAGCGTGCTAGGGATCGCAGAGGGTGGAAGGCTGCCGTATATCAGACAGGGACTCTTCACGGGTCGGGAGCCCGTTAAGTAAGTAAGAAAAATTCAAAACCTACAACGCCGAGACTCTTTAAGCGTAAAGCCGGTTCCTCTCCATAAATCCTTAAAGTTAACTTAACAAAAGTCGCAATATAATGAAAATGCAAAAAAAACTCCAAAATAAAATGCATCTACCGCCAAAATTTTACGTTGTAGAAGTTACAATACTCTTAAAGTTTTTACTTAAAGCGTTATCTTTATAATGACATCTTATACATCAAACTCCTTAGAGCAGTTATAATTTATTATAGCATATATAATTTTTTCAAAACTAAAAAAATAAAGTGCACGACTGCGTCATACGAAACTTTCTCGATACATGAGATGCGTTTTTGAAACGCAAAATAAATCGAAAATGAATGGTGATAAATTTATTAAAATCGCTTTTTAGGTTTAAAAAATTTGATTTCCTCAAAAACGGCACCTACGATTTTGATGTAATTTCGCACATTGGACACATTTAATATAATTGTTCAATATCGAAAAAATTGGCAAAATGGTTAGAGCCATTTGAGAAAACGAATTTAATTTAAATTTAAGAAAATCGTTATATGGAAAAAAAATCCCTCATACTCAGTTTGAGTTCGAAATTTCCGCACGATCGCAATAAATTTCTCTTTAGTATACTAATGTATACGAGAAAGTTAAAAAGTGAAAAATTGATTTCACAGGCGAGGACTTTATTTCTGCCCGGAACACGTCCGAGAACACACCACAACACATCCTCATCGTGATCATTAGTTTTAGAAAACGTCGGTGCTAACGTGGATCGCTGTGTCTTTCAAGATTGCATGCTCTTCCCAGAATGACCGGGATGTAAGTATCGTTTTGAAATGAAGTTGGGGGATGCTGTCATTTATTTTTCTAGAGCGGGACACTAATTAATTTTGGAAGGCTAATAACTTTATTGGTCCACTGTGATGTAGCTTTAAAACTTTAACATTTGTCTACTAAAAATATCGAGGGGTGTCAGATGAAACAGAATGTCAAATGCAGCGGAGGGAGTCGTGCTTAGGGCTTCGACAATGCATAAACAAGCTAATCTTAAGGCTTTGGTACGTTTACTAGACAACTACTCCATACGTTTAGCATCGGTCTTATGACCGAGATGTGTAGCCATTGGTTGATATGAGGTTGAAGGTCCCATTTGTCCCCAATGGCTTTTTTGCAAGAGAAAAGTGCTAAAGATATTATTCCTGGATATTATAACTTCACCAGCTTAGGGTCAATATTGCCTTGAAATAAGAGCAAGTTCAGTTTTGCGAAGTTGAAGTTTGGATTCACACCGAACTGGCCAACTCGTTATCTTGTTAAGATCATTTTGAAGGAGATCATTAAGAGTACTGAGGACGATAATAGTAATGCAATTCCCATAAACGAACACTTTGCAACCCTCCGCTTCCAGGCAAGTTTGTAGTTAATTACCTACCAAGTTTCAGATAAGGGAGGAGCTCTTCTTACAGAAGACCCATATAGTTGTGAGTTGATAATCCTACTCTTTTTCTTCTTCTTTTATTCCCGTAGCGGTTATTAACAGCAACACTTTAACTCGTCCTGGAGAAAAGGCGACAACCAGGTCCTTCCACCTCTCTCTGTTTGTAGCTCGATACTTCAGCTGTGTCCACGATCGAAAATCCTGGGGCTGAGTTTCCGTCATAACAGTAGACCTCCATGTTGTTCTGGGCCCACCAACTCGCCATCAGCTTGAGGGTTCCATTGGAAGCACTGCTTCGCTATGTTTTCGTCTGGTTATCTCAGTGTATTGTCAATCCAATGCCATTTTCTCTATTTGATGTCAAATGGAATTGTTTGTGGCCACCTGATCTTTAGAATGTAACGCAGACAATGATTAGCAAAAGCTTGTAACCTGCTCGAGAGAAAGCATTCCAAATACACTACGAGCTTTATTTAGTCTATTTCTGACGTCCACTGGTCCATTCCATCATCGAGTGACACATAAAATATTATAATCCTACTGCAAGTAGTAAATTAATCAACTCACCGATTTCTTCATCTACTTTTAGTGCTGGCAGTTCAGTTGCGATCACAGATGTTTTGACTCTATTAACACTGCTACTATGTCCAGGAAGGCAACCGCAGTATACTCCTTATTATGAAGAGAATACCTGATGGAGCCTTCAGGATTATCTCCAGCACTCTTTAAGAGTTCGGCTGGTACAATGCCGTCTGGTCCCGCTGATGTATTGCTTCTAATTGCGAAACTACCCAAAAAATGCATGTCTAGGGGCAGATTTAGCGATTCTTCGCTTGAATTAGTCCAAGATTAGTCTGCTTTCTTAAAGCAACTTGGCATTTCAGGACATGCCACGGGGATTGTTCTATTTTTCTTAGCCTTGAAGCCTATGAAACTTCTTCTATTTTGCCACAGAAGTGTCTCGAAGAAAGACGCTTGGCTTTTTTCAATTCCATTTAGCAATTTTTTTTTGGAGTTCCAGGCTGTGTTTGGGTCGAATTTTGATCCGGGGTGGACCTATGCCTCAACCAAAAATTTGTTTTCAGTCAGCTTTCGATTTGCAGTTACCTGAGTGACTGCTCCGTCCCCCTGGCGTATACTCGAAGACCTTTCGTGTCGTCATTGGACCTTTACTCTTCTGGCTTAGTCGATATCACTATATAGCCTGTACTATGCAGACGGGACTGAAAATAACCCTAAGCATTTTTCAACCTTATCCACTTTTGACAAAGTCCATGCATCTGCAGAGAGAAGGACTAGGATGACCAAGGTCTCATAAAGGTTCACTTTAGCCGTGCAGTTGAAAGCTTTGCTTCTTAATTGCTTCCTTAGTCGGAAGAAGATGGTAGGATCTCAGCGCTGGTATCAGAGTCTTGAGTTAATAGCCGTCAAAGTCCTTAACTACCTCGATAATACTCGCGAAGGGCCATAATACTGCATTCTTCGAATTATATCAATATTGTCGGCGTATGCGATGGACTTTTGGACGATTGTGCCTTTGGTGTTGAGGCTGCAGTTTGGCTTATGCTTTCAAGAATTATGTTAAAGAAGTCACATGGCAGCGCATTGCCTTGCCTGAATCCTTTTTTAACAACGAATGCCTAGCTGATGGATCAAAGGCCGATCTCGACAAATCAGCGTGCATCCTATATCGTCATCCTGCACAAAGAGACGAGTTTGGCAGGAATTACATTGCTCTATACTCGTATATCACATTCAATGCTCTCAGATGCGGCCTAAAAATCGATGACTTATGGTCTGAAGCTCGTGGTTCTTTTCGAAGATCTGCCCTAGTGTGAATATTTGAAGAACTTTCCTGGGCTAAGGCCACACTGATAAGAAAGTTGACGAACGTCTTTAGGCGCTCAAAAAAACAGCAGATAAGATCATTGGACTAATCCTAGCTTATACTAAGGGAATCTGGATGCTGGTCCACAACACCCTATAGACACAGCAAAATTCTATTGGCACTATCTAGTGATGACCCGCGACCCACTGACAATATAATACCAACACTAAGTTTCCACAAAACGTTTTCTATTAGCGTAACAAATGAATTCAAAGTATCTATCTTCACATATGATTCTAAAATGGACTGTGGAGTTGGCGCCAGCGTTATCTCAACTCATAGATATATATACAATAGTCTTTCCGCCTCCCCAACGTCTCTAGGGTCTTCCAGGCAAAAGTTCTTGCTATTAGGGAGGCGGGAAAGGTGCTTTTAAAATCATCAACAACCATGATAATAGTGGCTATAAACATAGATACTCAGGCTGCTATTAAAGCCCTGGATTCAACCGTGACTACATCCAAGCTTGTTAGGGACTGTAGGGAAATACTGGCCCGAGCAAGCCGCCGGTTCATCATCACTCTAATATGAATTCCGGGCCACAGAAACATATATGGGAGGGCCGACGAGCTGGCCAGACGTGGCTCCGCTCTCAATGTATCATAAGCAGAGGAAGCCAATCCGCCTTAAGGATACGGGAAATATGTTCCTGCATTTTTCCTCACTAGCTGAGTCTATGTGGTCGAGTTTGACAAACTCTGTCATTTCAAGGATGTCGCTAGGCTGATGGCCATATGTTCAGGTCACCGGCCGATAGGTACGCATGCGGCAAAACTTGGAATACCCCATAATACTTTCTGTCGGAGTTGTATGGACCTTAACGAGATTTAGCGAAAACCAGATAGCGTGCACCTTAATAAAGGGTGTTTTATTTAGAGGTACAGAACTTCGAATTGAACTAAAACACAAGAAAATCGTTTTAATGTCCATCAATTTGGCTATATTGGAAGGATAATTTTATGCCATTATGCGGCATGTGGCCCCCCAGCTGGTTCGAATAAAGACAGGTCTAGAGGGCAAATTTCAATCACTCAATTTCAAGCATTTAGGGCTTCATGTCGGCAATAACGCCACGAATGTTGGCTTCCAAGTCTCCGACTTAGTGGCCAATTGAGAGGTACATTCCGCGAAATTATGCGCTCATCGAATGCTTCCTTCAATAAATCGATTGTGACGTGCGCTGTGTGGCATGTAGCGCCGTCTTGTTGGAACCACATCTTATCCACATTCATGCCATCCAATTCGGGAACAAAATAGTCGGTTATCATGGCACGGTAACTGATTCTCTCTCCAGCATCATTTCGGAAGAAGTATGGCCCAATGACTCCACCAGCCCATAGAGCACACCAAGCAGTCAGTTTTGTGGATGTAATGGCGTTTCAAGGGTCTCATGTGGATTCTCTTCACTCCAAATGCGGCAATTTTGCTTGTGACGTAGCCATTCAACCCTAAATGAGCCTCATCACTGAACAAAATTTTGCTATGTAAATCAGCATCGATATCAATCTCATTTTCGACCCATACACCAAAATCACGACGCATTGCATGGTCTCGCGGCTTTAATTCTTGCACAAGCTGGACATTGTAAGGTCGTAAGAAGAGATCTTTGCGCAAAATCTTCCATAAAGTTGATGGACAAAGCTCCAATTGCTGTGCACGGTGGCGAGTCGGTTCAATCGGGTCCTCTTCAACACTTGCTCTACAGCGGCAATTGTTTCTTCGGTGCGCACTGTTCGACGTCTCTGCGGATGCGTATTATCACACAGAGTAAACGTAGTGTAAAAATGATCCATGGTTCACCAAATTAATTGCTGTGATGGACGATTATGTCGACCATAAAATGAACGGAGCTTGCGGTAAACTTCGCGAACTGAACTATTATATTCGAAATAAGTTTGCACGACTTGCATGCCTTGTTCATTTGTCAACCTGTTCATGATGAAATGGCAAACCAAACTGAACATAAATGACATAAGAATTGCCAGATTTGACCACAAAATGTCAGTTTTATCTCTCTTCGAATAACCAACCTCTAAAAAGAACACCCGTTACCTTAATACCACTGTTTGGTTTTAAGTAAAACTTCCAATCTAAATTCTTTTCTCATGGGTCCCGCGAGTGTTGGCGGCAGAACGGCGCCTAAGCGCTAATTGCGCTTCCCTTCTTCCTAAGAATCAGAAAGCAACCACTTTCCCTACCTAACTACCTAATCCTAGCTTAAAAAAAAATCTATATAGTCTTGAGATTCACCAAGAAAAGTATTTAGTACCTCGAACTCAAATTTGAAGGCAGCAGATTAGAACTTTGACTTCTTCAATTCCACACCCTGGTTTTGAGCTTCACTCCAGACCACTTTAGCTAAAAAAAAAGTCAAATCTACCAAGTCGTGCTTTCCAAAAAATTTCTTCCCATTCAAAACTATCTAAACCACATCCAGTAACCTTCTAAAATAATAATTTTTCCATAGTTAACCACTTTCCTTTCACACGGGTGGCCGTGATCACCATGCAAGCTTGCTCTATCTCTCACTAGGAGATACCTACCTACACCAAGCCAACCACAACCCAATCAAATAATTTAAAATAAATAATCAATTATCACTGAATCTCGGCGAGTTAATATACGCTCATTTGCATGACAAACAATTACAACAAACATCTTCGAAATAAATTAAAAAAAAATACAAAATGGAATTCCATATCTGTGTAATGTATGTTAAGTGAGCACACAACAACAATTTGTTATTGGCCCATCCACACCATTTTGCGTTCCGTTTTGATGATGGCAGCGGTGCTAGTATGCCTAGTAGTTGCACCGCAACGACAACATCTGGAGACCTCAATTATCAATTAAATCATCTCACGATTTTCCATTCAATTACAATGCATCTATCTGTCCATCACACGGAATTGTATGCTCAGATATAAATGTTTCTGTATCTAAATATATATGTAGCTATATTTTTGTGTGATTTAAATATTAAAGAGTTCGTGTGCATCAGCACCATCAGTACCAGTACCAGGTTCAGTACCAGTCGAGGGTAAATAGATCGTTCTACTAGTCGATCCGATGCAGCACCGTCACATTACCTCATCCAACCGCTACTCGATATCATTGCGCGCATCGTTTGTGGTCTGCTTTCAAACATCATTATGTATGCAGTTCTCTATCTCGTTGAGATCTCATAGATATCAAGGATTGTGAGGAGCAAAGAGCCTCCAACAATGTGCGCGCGCGATGTACTCGAACTCATAGATCGATCTAGGAGATGTCGGCCAAGTACGACGCACGTATATACAATCAATGAGGACTGACTAGTCAGTTAGTCAGTTAGTCAGTCAGTCAATCAGTCCTTGGCATTAATAAAAGAGAGAAAAATAGAATTCTCCAACCGCTTCTGTTCTCTTTGAATGGGATTTGTTGTGTTGCACACGTCGAGAGCTCGAGATCGAGATGTGCCTTTTGTTGGCCAACCAACAGCAATTGTTGCCTGCTTACATGCTTGGCAAGATTTTGCATCTTTCAGATCCAAGATAGTGTTCATGCTGTTGTAAGGCACCGGATTTGTTCACAGTCATTCGTCGTACAGACGACTGTGTTCGTTCGTTCTCTGTTCAAAAACTCATTCATGAACAATTTTTTTGTCTTGTTGTTGCTGTTGTTGTTGTTGTTGTTTGGATGTCGGCCGACAGTCGTGATTGTTGCGGCTCATGTGACTCAAACTCAAACTCAAACTAACTCACTGATCAGCGTGGGTTTTTGTTTCGTTTCTATTCATGGGAAATGGGAAATCAATCGAGCAATGTGGCAACTGACGTGAGATGACAACGTTTTGACAGCTTTGAGATCGCGTGCTGATTGATGATAGTTAAATTGCAGAACGTGTACCGGAGTATTGTTTGGGAATTACAATTATTGCCATCCGGATTGTTGGTGGGGGTTAAGTGTTAAACTGAAGTACAATCAATGTGACAAATGAGCTTACACGACCTATGGCCGGAAGGCATTAATCAGCGTTTTGAAGAAGGGATTTGAGACTAGGTACCTATGTATACCTACCATTTCGTATATTATAAAATGAAGCTTCTGAGGAAGTCATGTAGGCAGGCGTGTGGTGCAATTGAAGTAGAAACGTATTCGTATTATAAAGGCGGAACTTGGGTAATATATAATCTCATTTGTAAGAGTTAACACGCCTTGGCTTTTGAGTTCGATTGTTGTTCTTCTTTGACTAACGTGGTCAAAATTTAATTTACAAGCACCCTTGAGGCGTTATTTAAGCTTTTTACTTTGCTGATGGAATTTCTTGTAAAAAGATGCGAATTCGCTTTTGAAAAAGTTCATGTTTTAGATCCACAGAGCAGGTCAAGGTCCTATATAGAATGGTTGCCTACTAAGGTGGTAGTAATCCTTCGCTTAATTGCTGACAATATGTCGTTGTTTTCAGATTTGATAGCCGAGTCGAGGTGGACAATGTGTGGCTGTGACCTCAAACTTGATATAGCGGAGAAATCCATAAGGATTATAATTTTTGATAAAATGTCTTGCACATGTTAGAAAGCTTCAGGGAAGGTAAGTAACGATGAGCTTGTCCTCGTTCTTACTAAAGACATTGGAGAGGCTTATTGGACTGGCATTTCAGAGAGGTGATTGGCGATAACTACCTAACTATCAAAATCACAGCAAGTAGAAAAGTAGGTGCATCTACACTGCACCGCATTGATACTACGGTAATCGTGAAGAAATCCCTAGACAAGGAGTATACTTTTCTAGACATAAAAGGAGCGAATCAGCTTGAGAAATGCTTAAATAGATAGCAATCTATGCTACTGGATTGGAATCATGCTAGGTACACGTCGGATTAAGAGTTACCCAGTGAAAAATGTATTGGACGAAAAGTAGGTAATGTACGACCTTCTGAAGTCACTGGAGAAGGAAGGCATCACCGCAAAGGTATATACGGACGACGTACCGATCCTGGTTCAAGACCAATTTCCCTCAGTCCTCAGTGATCAACAACTCAGCTACGCACTCCTCATCGTTGGTAACTGGGTCACGGGACGAGGACTGGGAATTAACCCTTCTCAGACAGAAGACTTTGTTTTTACTAGAAATAGAATAATTTCAACCTTCAGGACACCGAAAATAGGAGGAATTGATCTAACAATTTCCAGATCAGCAAGATACCTAGGCGTTATTTTGGGCTCCAAACTTAACTGGGAGAGAATAAAGAAGAGCGTGTTATTCGTTCGGGAGTACGTGGCACTATATGCCTATCGCCGAACATTCAGCAGCAGGGTTAAACCGCACACTGGTACACTGGTTGGTAAGACCTAGCTTAACACAAGGCGCGGTTGTATGGTGGAGGACCACGGAAAGGATATACCTTTTCTCCTACCTCACCAAAGTCCAAAGGCTTGCAGGGTCCCCTTGGACAGCACCCACTTCAGTTTTAGAGGTATTGCTTAACCTCACGCCATTTGGCATATAGTGCAGCAGCAAGGCGGTAAAAACGTCAAATGAAGAAAGCGTGGACTCTGGTCCCAAAAACCATATGGGAACCCCTTTGTGGAATCCCAATGGTACGCCTTTGTAGGCAGACCAATTACGGATTATCTACCCTCGATATTCGATTTCGGCAGGGGATTCAATACCAGAATACCGTAAAGAAGTGAATGCAAGAATGAGAAGACAGTTAAGACGGTTCCAAAATGTCTGTCGGCACATTCGCTGGCATCTTCTGTTAGGATTAAGAAAATCGTTTAGAATCAACGAAGACTGTAGCTTTTTTTAGGCTGCCATTAGCCAGGCTCCCGTGAAGCAGAAAAGGCGCTGCTTTGCCAACAGGGCCATCACAATCTACTCTGACAATTAAGTGGTCATGATGGCCATGCATGGTGAAATCAAGGGCTGTGAATCAAAGTCGTTATAGACGAGATATCATCTAACAACACAGTTACCATGTGATGGGTGCAAGGACACACTGATATTCCAAGATCGGGGTCGGAGATGAACGTGTCACTGTCACTTCAACTAATTAGAACACCGCTCAGTTTCAATGCACGAAAAATCGAAAGTGAATACAATCGGGAGTCCTCACAGGGCACTGCGTTGTGCGTCTACATGCGGAACGTCTGGGCAAACTACTGCAGAAGCTGCAGGGTCGTTGAAGAAATTGAATCTGTCCGTCACCTAGTATGCAAATGCCCGGACCTAAACAGCACAACATATAGGACCCTCGGAAGATACTTCTACGATGAGCTGATGGATGTAAGCAAATTCGAGCTAAAATACCTGTTTAGATTTCGGTTTTCTATGTTGTTTATTTTCAGATGTTTTGTTTAAGGAAGGTTCTGAAAAGGTAATGGATTTTGTTCTAAGATTTTACCCGTATTAGTAGCTGTGAGTGCAACTTATGCGAATGTTCGCGCAGCCGATAAACCAGCACTGAAAAAAAATTTGCACGTGATCTTGGACAGCAGAATTGGCCCATTGATTACCAGCACTGGCTCTAAGCCGGCACATCTGCAAAGAGATCCCCAGCTTGACTTAACTTTGAGGTTTATTTTCCCAAATACTCAGCTTCTAGGCAGTGAAATGGAGTTAAAATTTCAGCGCAAACAAATTTTTTACTCCGAAACTGCAGAGTTGCCTTACAAAGATCCATTAAAGTACAAGTTCGGCCTTGAACATTATTTATACTTTAAATAAAGCCCTACCAGCCCTAACAATTTCTGTTTAGTCTATCGCATATTTTCACAGCTGGTTGAGACCACGAGGCAAATAATACAAGATTACGACGACGTCACGGCGTTACAAAGTCTCTGTTTTCGCTGTTGTGACATCGTAATCTTTTCTATCTCAACTGGCTTCGAGTTACTTGTCAAATAAATGGCGTCACTTGTTATAGAATCGTAAACACAATTTTTAAAAACAGGTGAATTGTAAACATTTTCCTTGCAACAATATTGTTTCACTTGTATTTCTTTAATTAAATAATGCAAAAATAGCACTCATGTCTGAGTAAATATTATTAAATATACTTTTACTTTTTTAATTCACTTTCCGAGAACAACCGACGTCAACTGGCACGTAACTCAACGGGCGATTTGTAACAGAGTAAGTGATGTTTCGTCACACAAGAAGTCTATGGAACTAACATATTCCTGTTGCGGATTCTTGCAGATTTTATTTCCTTTCATTATTTTCTAGAGCCGTCTGTCAAGGTCAGTTAAATCAACGAACGCCACCTATTCGATGAGTTTCGGGGCTTTAGGGCTCCCTCGCAGCTACAGTTGTGATAGACTGATAGTGAGACATTTCACTCACATATAGCTAAAAACGGTGTCCCACAGGACGTTGGGATTTGTGCTCTATGGTTTTCCCGAAGTTTCCGAAATTTCGAAGCAATAGTGCGCCCAAATGCAAATATCTGGAGAGTCTGTTTCGTGATTCTTCACCTTTTGATACGAATCAGGCATTCCATGAGTTATGACAAAGCAACTTGACCAAGGGCATAACCATCTTTAAGATAGCCGCTCTAGCTCATGGATGACGACAAAATTCTACACTGCTGGCGACAGTATTTGGAGGGACGACCAGTTCCCCCGGCTATACTTTCTAGGGGCCTATAACACAATACAACAAGTACTTGTTGAACAAGAGAAATTATATGATGAGTTGTCACACTATTATTTTATTCAACAAGTACTTGTTGTCTTGAGTTATAGGCCCCAGATGCCACTCTTAACCATGAAGATGTAACCGACATTATTATCAGTGTAGTCTAATAAGCCCGCAGAAATGCACTCAGAGCCTTGGAAGAAAATAGCTCTTGATTCTTATTTTCAAACTCTTCAATACCTTACAAGTTGGAGAGAAAGTAGTTGTCTTTCCGTTCACGAAAGGAAGGTAGATAGCTAGTGAAACTGAGATAATTAGGTATCAACGATTTGCATGAGCTAAATGATGTATGGACGCAAGTTATTGGAGTTCCAAAAAGTCCAGAGTCGATTGTCTGCACTTGATGATTACGTAATTATGAGGAAGCCTTCACATGAGAGAAAGAAACCATCTCAAAAAAAATGTATGTCGTCAAAACGATGAATATTCCTCTCCTTCCTTCTTCCGACCGATTGCACATACGTTCCTCCTTTTCCATGCCATAGAAATGCTCAGCAATCGTCAGCTTATGAAATATCTTAGAAAAACTATTTCAAAAACATCTTAATAACCTGCAGTACGGTTTTCGCAAAACAGGTCCACCGCGATTTGATGACATATCGAACCAATAAGTGGAATCAATCTATTCACCGCGGTGGTGAAAGTAAGGTCGTTCCGCTTGATATTTCAAAGTCTTTTGACAGAATTTGACATCAAGCTCTGTTGTCGAAAATGCGTGCATTTTGAATCGATGATACTCTTCTTCAGTGGATTAGAAATTACCTCTTTTGGAGGGTTTCTCACCATATAAATGTTGGTGTCCCTCAAGGCTCTTTTTTTTCTACGAATCTCTTTCTCATTTTTATCAATGACCTCCTGTCTGTCACTTGTAATCCTATCCATTCGTTCCCTAACGACGGTACACTTAGCTTATCATACTCGTTTCCTAATGTACTTTCCTCATCTTCGGACAAAGACCTGGAGCGGCATAGTTTGTTAAGCTCATTAAATTCTGATCTTCTTAAGTGGAATGAAACCAAGAGTAGAATTTAATTCTTCCAAAACGCAGTGCTATCTTCTGTCAACAAAGCGAAACCCCAATTCTCTGCCATTATCCATGAATGTCACTTGCATTGCTGAAACCGAAAGGCTTTCCATCCCGGGTATGCGCGTTAATGACAACTTTCGGTGGAATGACCACATTTTCGACGTCGCCAAGAACGCTGCAAAATGTCTATACTCCCTTAATCGATGTAAGGAATATTTTATTTGCTCCAAACAAACGATTATCCAGCATCGTTCCAAGCCTCTGTTTAAAGATCAAGCTATCACGAATGCCAAAGCGCTTGTTTGGTACAACTTAAGGCAGATTTCTTCAGAGGTATAGGACAAACTGAATGATAATATAGTTCCCCGGAGTTACCATATTGACAAATTATTATCTGTCAGAAAACGAAAGCTGTCAAACACTAAAAACCTATTCAAACCGTCAGCAATGTCAATCAATTAAAATAAAGGGTAATTTTTTTGAGGTTGGTTTTTCGAATAGAGATAAAACTGAAATTTTGTGGTCAAATCTGGCAACTCTAATGTCATTTATGTTCAGTTTTGTTTGCCATTTCATAATGAACAGGTTGACAAATGAAGAACGCTTGAAAATCGTGCAATTTTATTTCGAAAATAATGGTTCAGTTCGCGAAGTTTACCGCAAGCTCCGTTAATTTTATGGTTGACATAATCGTCCATCAGAGCAATTAATTCGGTTAACCATGGATCGTTTTCGCACTACGTTTACTCTATAATACGATAATACGCATACGCAGAGACGTCGAACAGTGCGCACCGAAGAAACAATTGCCGCTGTAGAGCAAAGTGTTGAAGAGGACCCGAATGAATCGATTCGCCACCGTGCACAGGAATTGGAGCTTTGTCCATCAACTTTATGGAAGATTTTGCGCAAAGATCTCCTCTTACGACCTTACAAGATCCAGCTTGTGCAAGAATTAAAGCCGTGAGACCATGCAAGCGTCGTGATTTTGGTGTATGGGCCGAAAATGAGCTTGATATCGATGCTGATTTTCATCGCAAAATTTTGTTCAGACTCATTTTGGGTTGAATGGCACAAGAGAATCCACGTGAGACCCTTAAAACGCCATTACATCCACAAAAACTGACTGTTTGGTGTGCTCTATGGACTGGTGGAGTCATTGGCCATACTTCTTCCGAAATGATGCTAGAGAGAGAATCAGTTACCGTGCCATGATAACCGACTATTTTGTTTCCGAATTGGATGGCTTGAATGTGGATGAGATGTGGTTCCAACAAGACAGCGCTACATGCCACACAGCGCACGTCACAATCGATTTATTGAAGGAAACATTCGATGAGCGCATAATTTCGCGGAATGGACCTGTCAATTGGCCACCAAGATCGTGTGATTTGACACCATTGGATTATTTTCTTTGGGGATATGTGAAGTCGCTCGCCTACGCCAACAAACCAGAAACGTTAGGGGACTTGGAAGCCAACATTCGTGGCGTTATTGCCGACATGCAGCCCCAAATGCTTGAAAAAGTGGTTAAAAATTTGCCCGCCAGACTTGTCTTTATTCGAACCAGCCGCGGCGGCCACATGCCCGAAATCATATTTAAACATTAAAACAATTAAATTAAAATTGTTTTTCTGCATTTTGTTTCAATTCGAAGTTCTATACCTCTAAAAAAAACACTCCCTGTATTAGAAAAAGAGCTGGTGTCTGATTATTTCTCGAGTAACAAACGCCCTCCTAGGCTTTTTCCTTATTTAAAGAAGAAGTTCTATCCATAAATTTGTAAAACCAGATACTGCCACCAACATCGTGAAGGTCTAGCAACTCTGTGCCCAGTAAATTAATAGCAATTCGCAACATAGCAACAATTATCTGAGTCTGCCATTAAAGTCCGTCACATAACTTAAGGTTTTTTTCTAGGCCATCTAGATATCTCATTCCACTCGCAGTGGCAGATTGGTCTTCCATACCTTCCCTCCTTATTCGGTTGTTCATTTTGCGTTTTACTGGAAATACAATTTCTCCTGTTTCGCAATAAATCGCTCAATCCCAATCGATCACCTGCAAATTATGGGCACCTACATATGTCCCTTGTCAGTGTGCCCCACCTTGTTGAATGCTGCTGCTGCTGCTACTGACAATCGGGCAGACAGCGGCCACCACCCTAGCCGCGCACGTACTCCTGTCGAGAATAGTATCTGCGCATTTTCGGGTGTTTCTCTCGCGGTTGCATGTTCTTGTGTCGTTGTGCTGCGTCTGATCCCCATCGCGTCCATAAATACCGATTAGATCAACATAAATTGCTTGAAATTGACAATAAAATGGCATTAACTGTCCGGGTGTAACGATGATGATTGTCAATTATTGATGTCAATCAGTTTGATGATCCTGCATGGAGTTGGGCTTCTTTTTTTGGTATAACATTTGCAACTTTGTTTTGGTGGTCTTTTTTTTTTTTTGTTTTGATGAAAAGAAAACAAGTACATCACGATGTAGGTAGTATGTGAGATGCATTTTTATGGACAAACGATAATTATTGATAAATTATCCATGCAGGCTGTTAAAGGTAATGTGTGCGTGTAACCGTATAATGGTGAAGGTTTCAGCGACATTTTGCTTCCGTATCACTGTTTATTTGTGTCCCACATTTGTATGTTTCGAAAATGTATCTCTCCTCTGGATATCAATGGCGATACAACTTTCACAATCATCGCAACCTTCCTTTGCACTATCTAATCTAAGTCTATAGCTAGACCTGGAAATATTTGGTTCAATTATTATTATGAGCGAGGTGAGGGAGCTAAAGCTAAGTAGTAATTTATTTTTGAAGCCTTTCAAAGTTAATTTGTTTGCTTCACATCGGAAGTTGAAGTTCATAGGGGCAAGAATGCAATAACAGGTAAATTATAGTTTTACTGAGAAATTCAATAAATTTTTTTTTCTTTTTTTTTCTTACATTTAACGAGAATCGATTTTTTCGCTCGCCCGCCATATAATATGCAAGCGCGAATTAATCGCGCACAACAAAGGAATCAAAATATAAAATATCAAGCGTCAGTGCCGCAAATTAGACACGCCTTGGCACTTAGCCACAATGATGAAGCAATTATTAATGTCAGATAGTATCTAGCTTTGCAGCCCTCCCCAGTTTGTGTGCATTTAAACAAAGAGTTAAGTAAAAGTCTTAGCAACATGTTGCAATAAAATAACAACGCGACAGGGCAAAACTGTCGTGCTAAATGCCACACTTGATGAGTTACAGCCTGAAAACAACCGCATGCACCGGGATCAGGTAATTACAACAGTTTTTCGGGTCGCTCACGATGATGATAACACTGATATAATGTATTGTTGTTGTAACTTGTAACCACAAGAAGAGAGCGGTGAAGCTGTAAGAGAGAGAGAGAGAGATCTGTAATACCAACGCCAGTTTAAAGGAAGACCTAAACAAAGGAAGTACTAGTGCCGGAGCCGCACTAGCGAAATTTCATAATACATCTTGTTAATTACAGTACTTAGAGGCACGACTTACCGCATAATTTTGCGACGCGAATAAATTACGGAGGTTTTTTTCTGCATTTTGCATTTTTCGTTTTTGTTTGGCAGTAAGGCTTTCTGCATTAGATTGGGTATGGAACGTACATCCACTCGTCGTAGTTTACGTGCGGCAGATAAGTTTTTCCAGGGAAACGTGCGCTTGCGCGTGCACATGGTGACCAAGTTTTTCTCCAACAGGGATTTTCATGTTTTCCATTTTAGGGTAGATTGCATTTTATTTCCCAGAAACGTGCCGACACCGACGGATTGGCGCTTAATGGTTTTGCATTTAGATTAATGAATGGGATGTATTTTTTTTAAGATGCGGTTAGAGTGGTCTTTTCGTTGGCGGCCTTTCTGGACAGAGAAGGTGCATTCAACACCCTGAACCAGTATATCCATTATATCCTCACTTGAGAAGTTGGGCTCATCACAGTTTCTGACAAAATGGGTTAGGACTATGCTCAGCCTATGGGACCTGAACGATTAAGAAAAACGCTAATCGTGGAACATTGCAAGCGGGAGTTCTAGATCCTCTCCTGTGGAACATCTTGAGTATTTCCCTTATGGAATCTGCGTTTGCTCAGAACTATCCAAATAAATGGAACACAACTGTCTTGCGGTTAATCCGAAAAAACCGAACTCATAGCACCGACCGAAGCTTAAAGGTTTTCGCCTTAATCTTTCAACCGGGGCCAAGTACCTGGGTATAGTATTCACCTCCAAATTGATCTGGAAACGGAATACCAAAGAAAGAATGAAGAAAGGACTTAATGCCTTTTTTGCATGTAGAAAAACCTTTGGAAAAAAATGTAGCTTACAACTGAACATTGTGCACTGGCTGTAGACTGCGATTGTGTGACCCATTCTTCGCTATGGTTCAATTGTCTGGTGGGAGGCGGTTAAAACCAAATCTATCTTAAGAACCTAAACAAGATTCTTGTCTTCCTGACTTCCTCCGGAGTCAAACAGCGGCCTGACTGTCCGAAAAGATTCGAATATCCTTTACGGATACCATGTTCTTTTTTAGCCAGGACAAGACTTCCTTTATCGCCATAATTTCCGCCTGGAAAACACTACAATGATTAGGAAGACGGAAGGAGAAGACGAAGAAGAGAGACACCACCCCATAATTTTGATCCGTCCGTCTGCTAAAAATGTCAAGGGGTATTAAATGGAACAGAATGTCTAATGCAGCTGAGGGAGCGGTTTGAAGTGCTCCACTTATGAAGAGAAAAGCTGATCTTTGGACCTTGCTTAGTTTGTCGCAATTAATCGCTTTCTGTAAGGCAGTCCACCAGACAATCGTTCCGTATATTAGTGTCGGTCTTACAACCGAGATGTATAGCCAGTAAGTGATTCGGGGTTGTAGTCCCACTTGTTACCAATAGCTTTTTTGCAAGAAAAGAGGGCTACCGTTGCCTTGTATATTAGATTTCCAGCTGAGCTTTATATGCAAGATGAGACCTAAAAAGACCTAAACTGGTACATCTAATTGAGGGCGGGACTTTTATTGCATCAGTCACCCCTCTTGGAGTGCCTACAACTGCAGTCATTTCATCTGACTGAGCTCCAAGGAGTATAGGATTTTATTGCTAGAGTCAGCCCACTCGACTTGGGTCTTTCCAGTACGTCTTTTGAGACCTCGGCACCACTAAAAGGAAGGCGACGTCAAATCGTATGACAACAATGTAACTGCAACATTCCCTTCACATGATGGTACCTAAGGACTTACCTTCTTGTTGTTCATTCAAAGCATTCAGTACTCTTAAGGTTTTTAGCTTTCTATTCGAAATCTACTGTCTTTACAAAAATTTCGGGGTGTTGGAGGAGAGTGTGAACCCCAAAAATCCCTACCTGGATACGCCACTGCTTCAAATAATACCGGCTGCATTGGAAGCGATGTAAAAGAAAGAGGTGATGCTGGTTTGAGTTGGTTGCTGCACTAAGGGTGTAGTGCCAAAGGAGTGCACTTGGCAGGACATAAATACAACATTTTCCGTAATCATCGCCATCGTAATTGCATTTCCCATTCCCATTTCCATACCCTTAGGGTGCATTACAATTGATTTAAAAATATCTATAGCGATTCGTATATGCAATTTTTCGTTGCACACAAAAAAATTTTGAAAAGGAAGCGCCACAGACCGTTGCTGTCTTCCTACAAAATGCAGACGACACTAATACGAATATTTAAGGTTTTGTTTTTTTTTCTTGTTTATTTTTTTGTTTTGTGGTCGAGTCCCGAGTAGAGCCGTCGATGATGTCGCTTTATAGATTTTCCACGAAACTAAACACAATGTTATCGTTGAAAAGGCAAAAAAAAAAAAAAACCAAACCTATCCCACGAAAACAACAACAATAACAAGGAAAACAAAAAAAAACCTTGTAAGAGGAGAACACAATTATGTATTGCAATGTGCAAATGATAGTCGTCTCTTGGTTTGACATTATAAATAAATTTTTAATTCCCTGCACCCCCACAACCACATCAGGGAAGCCATCACATTGGACGAGCTGATGCATGGAAATGGAAAATGGTTAATTTGCTATTCAGCAGATGTGTAAAACCCAAATGAAATTATTCGCCACACTACTTAATGCGATTTTAATGATGAACGAACTGAAATTTGTTTCCGCATTCAGAATCGAATCCGCATTTAACGTTTTTACGATGAAACGCATTGTCGGACCGATCATCGAAAGTAGATTGAATGCATTTTAATTTTATTGACGTGCAATTAATTGAAAAATATTTTTTCTTTTTTTTTCTCGTTTATATGTAGTTTTGAGATGCGTACTCGAACGTTTCGAGTGGTGTTACAATTTTGATGAACCGAACAAGTTGCCTTATAGTCAAAGTCACGCAGATGAGAAATCCACTTACAAAACTGTTCTAAAGAGTAGGTGTTTTGATTGTTGAGCGAAATTGAGTGGCTACAATTAAAGTGCTTTAATGAGATCCCTGAACTGAAAGTGATGCCCACAAAAGTTTTATTGGGATAGTTCTTCCGCGGTTTCTGTCTTTCGGGTTATCCTTCCTTGAAAAAGTTTTAAGTTCAGCACTAGATTTCCTTACTGCAGGTAATACAGATGGCGCTTTTTTTCTGTTCCGAGAAATAAAAGAATCATGATGGCGCATAGCCCTTTCATCCACTGCTATGAGGTGGGGGCTCCCTAAAATTACGCCAAAAATTAAAATGGAAAAGAGCCCGAAAATCTCCATACAAAGGTGTGGCACTTTTTCCGTAGAAAAATCACAAAAATATGTCACAATTTCGTAGACCCCTAAGAATGTATACATATTTATGATCAGCATCAAAATCTAAGACTATTTAGCAATATCCGTCCGCCCGTCACCAATTTTTAGGTCTTTAAATTAAAGCTATGGGAAACTGAAATTTGGGACTTATGGTAGAGTGTAATTTTTTTTTGATTCCCCCACTGCAACGCCCACAATTAAAAAACCCGTTTTAAGCCTCAAGTTGATGGAATAAAGCACTAAATGTGTAGACCCTGACCTTCTTAACACATTTGTCATACAAAGTTTTTTGCCACGTCTACTTTTTGTGGGCGGTTTTTAACAAAGTGTTGTTTTGTTCGAAAATTTTCTTAGAAAACAAAAATAAAATTTATAACAAAATATTTAGACAATTTTTTTTTAGAGGTTGGTTTTTCGAATAGAGATAAAACTGACATTTTGTGGTCAAATCTGGCAACTCTAATGTCATTTATGTTCAGTTTGGTTTGCCATTTCATCATCAACAGGTTGACAAATGAACAAGGCTTGCAAGTCGTGCAAACTTATTTCGAAAATAATGGTTCAGTTCACGAAGTTTATGATCGACATAATCGTCCATCAGAGCAATTAATTCGGTTAACCATGGATCGTTTTCGCACTACGTTTGCTCGATGTGATAATACACATCCGCAGAGACGTCGAACAGTGCGCACCGAAGAAACAATTGCCGCTGCAGAGCAAAGTGTTGAAGAGTACCCGAATGAATCGATTCGCCACCGTGCACAACAATTGGAGCTTTGTCCATCAACTTTATGGAAGATTTTGCGCAAAGATCTCTTCTTACGACCTTACAAGATCCAGCTTGTGCAAGAATTAAAGCCGCAATGCGTCGTGATTTTGGTGTATGGGCCGAAAATGAGATTGATATCGATGCTGATTTTCATCGCAAAATTTTGTTCAGTGATGAGGCTCATTTTGGATTGAATGGCTACGTCAACAAGCAAAATTGCCGCATTTAGAGTGAAGACCCTTGAAACGCCATTACATCCACAAAAACTGACTGTTTGGTGTGCTCTATGGGCTGGTGGAGTCATTGGGCCATACTTCTTCCGAAATGATGCTGGAGATAGAGCCTGGGAATGGAGCCTGGTATAGAGCCATGATAACCGACTATTTTGTTCCCGAATTGGATGGCATGAATGTGGTTCCAACAAGACGACGCTACATGCCACACAGCGCACGTCACAATCGATTTATTTAAGGAAACATTCGATGAGCGCATAATTTCGCGGATATGACCTGTCAATTGGCCACCAAGATCGTGTGATTTGACACCATTGGATTATTTTCTTTGGGGATATGTGAAGTCGCTTGCCTACGCCAACAAACCAGAAATATTAGGGGACTTGGAAGCCAACATTCGTGGCGTTATTGCCGACATACAGCCCCAAATCCTTGAAAATTGGACCTCTAGACTTGTCTTTATTCGAACCAGCGCGACGGCCAAATGTCATTATGGCATAAAATTATCCTTCCAATAAAGTTAAATTGATGGACATTAAAACGATTTTCTTGTGTTTTATTTCAATTCGAAGTTTTATACCTCTAAAAAAATACCCTGTATATAATAAAATGTCGTGTCCAACGTGTTTTCTCTGTCCGTTCACTCCAAGCGGACTGTAGCCTTTCTATATATTTTATCTTAGAAATATCATTATGAACATTGCCTGGCTGACGAAAAGCACATACCCCGAGCGGAGCAACGAACTTGTGTGAGCGGTACCTGCCATCTGCGGAAAGATAATTGAAATCCCTTATTCCCAAGTACTGTTTGCTTCTTCGTGTATGGAGCTATATATGAATTCTTCGGGAAAAAAAGCTTAATGACTTCCGAGGGAGAAAAAACTTCTTTTTAATTTATGGCTTTTTTTTCTTCGAAATTATTTTGGTCTTTTTTCCAAAACACTTTTTGGCGTCATTTCAGGGAGTCTGGGTAGGAATAACTACCTCTGGCTTACAGATTTTCCTTCTATTTTTTCAATTTTTTTTTTGCGAATTGAACCTAGCTGTATTGGACGTCGCCTAATACCCTCTGCTCACTTCGGTTTTCGAAACCACTACAGAACTGGACCTTTGCATTACTTCTTGGTTAACCTGACACTTCTTCTCCGAAACATTCGAAAATCTTATAAAGCTACGCGGTCGGTAAGAAATTGCGAGAAGGAGAGATCTGAGTCTCTAACCACCAAGAACGATGGTTCTAGAGTTGACTAGTGAGCTACATGTTACACTACTACACGCGAATGAGATCACTCCTGCAACTACAACTGACTTTATTTTCTAGGGGCACTACTTCCCTGCATTTCTCATGTTTGTTGGCATCGGTGCAAATCTCACATCCCAACAGAAGGATCGAATTTGTAAATTACATGAGTAGCCCTCTCTTGTTTATCGTTTGTGCTCTGACTTTGGCCATAAACTTGCTTAAAAGTTCTTTATGTTTTGTGTTCAGTCTCAATGCTATATATTTTATTACTGCCTGATTTGGGATCGACGTAGAAATCCAGGTTCTTAGTGACTTCTCTTTCACCAGGCTTAATCCATATTAATCCATCCAGTAAAAGAAATGGCCCATAGCTTTTTTGAGCGGTTTCAGTGTGCCTGGCATAAATTACTACCGTCAGAGTCGAAAATTAGTGGATGGGCTGCTTTTGCCGTGATTTGTCCTTCTGTGAAATCCCTAATGATAACAGTGGATGAACCAAGTTTCTTCACAGTCTCATCTTGTCTTGTCTCACTTTGAAAGGGATTTTTTTTAAATTATTTTTGAGTCCTACGATGGGAACGGAGGAAAGAGTTGTATTATTACTGCAGCTCCTCTTCATTAGTACTTTAGTACTTTAGTTTTGATTACATTATACTCTGGATTTAACCCATAAATCTCTTACATTTCTATTTCTGCTTGGTTTGAACGACTTACAGTAGTCGGGCTACTACCGAACAGTGGGGACTGCCGCAAAAGATGTAACAGGGAAAAAAAAGAGAGCAATTATTTTGTTTTTCTCTTCTTTGAAATCAACCTAACCAGATTGCATTTATTCTACACTTTAAGAAAAACTTGATGACACACAGCGCTCCAACTGTTTACTAGGATATATTCATTGCTTTGCAACATATTCTTGTTGCTTGGAGGAGGCTTAAGACAGTCAGAATTCCCAAACCAGGGAAGGACACATTCGATCTTTCGAAAAGGCTCAGGACTATCAGTCTTTCATAATTTCGGCTTAAGGGCCTTGAAAAATGTATTGACATACAACTTAAGCTGAATATTCTTCCTACTTTGGGTATTCATGACAGCCATATGCTAAATGGCATGGAATCCATAAAGGTGGAATAGAACCGGGAGATGTTTAAAAGGAGCTGCTATTGGAATGGTCTCAAGGGGTGTGCTCTCCAAAAAACCTTATGGAATCTGTCAGTCGACTTCTTGTAGGACTCGATAGGGACTGGCCATCCTGCTATTGAATACGCAGACGTTACTTGCCTCATTGTCGAAGGAAGGAACAAACAAACTCTTTGTGTATGGAACTAGCGCTGTGGGTCAATCCGGCCAAGATGGAGATGACGTTGTTTAGAAGGAGGAAGCACACCAAACAAAGTGATCAGTAATTATTTGGTGGCTAAGAGCTAAGGTATGATCAGACAGTCATCCGATCATGTCACCCATATGAAACGCCGACGTCAGAGAACTTGTGTAATTCAATTTTCATCTGCATGTAATCTGCGAGCGAATCATCTCACAAATTACACCCGATCACACAGTTTCGTCCGTTAGGTCATCCGATTGTAAGTGTTTTAACATGAACTTTCAACGATACAAACGTGTTATCCGATGTTAGATGACACTGTGGAAAATCGTGCGATATCATCAGTGGGACCTTGTCATTCGGATGACACGTTCAATGACATGTAGGATGACAGGCGATCACACTGGATGACAACTTTTGTACAACTTCTAGCTTATAGTGACGCCAGGATGTCATCCGGATGACAAGTTTGGACGACAGTCTGATCGCATCTTTAGGTTGCACGCAGAGTAAAGCGAGAAAGCGATGCGAAGCGAGGAGCATTCACATTTATATGTTTTCTTATGGATGTCAATTTCTCGTTTTACTGTGCTTGAAACCTTAGGAGACATTTGACTAATCTGCAGCACCTTGCTTATTTATGCAATAAAAGGAACTTCCACCGCTGCCATCGATGTTTTGCTTTGTTTATTTCTGCATTGCAGTTTTTTCTTGTAACTTAGAATGCTTTAGAAAAGTTCTTTATTGTACCAAAGGTCCTGGACTTAGAGCCCTTCTGGATGACATTTTTAGTGATCACTCATCCCCATCCTTATAGGCTTCAGACCTAAAAAGTCTAAAGATCTTGTCTGCAGAAGATTTTCGTGTCCGCCTTCCTGATCGCCTTTAATAGAACAGCTATTGGTGGATCGGCTTTAGAATGGGGCATTGCTTCTTTCATGAACGGCTGCAGATTATCGGATCTAATTATCTGAATTCCTGGCTGAACAAATAAGTAGCTCTTCAAGCAGAGATCATTGCAATTGCAACTGCTTCGAATATATTTTCAGTCTTCTTAACGAGAATCTACAAACTGTTAGAGTTAGAAGCTCGCGTCTTTGCGACTGCTGTCTGAATGCAGACATATTCATCTAAATTTGAAATTTTATTTGAAGCTAAACATTGATTTGTTGGTCAATTGTTTATTCAAAACAAAAATAAAATTGACAAATTCCCAGAGATATCGTATCCACCTCTAATAGCGAAAATTCCAAATAAATAATTGCCACACCTAGAGCGACCGATGACAAACCACGCTTCTCCCAATGTGGGTCAAAAAGTCAACACTTTTAATACACTTACAATGGCATTGCATTGCAACTGAACACCACATCAATCCAGGCAGTTTATTTTCTGCCGGAACTATTTCATTTCAACTTGACATCAAACAGATATGCACTGCACAGTGACGAATGCATCTGTTAAATTCGCATTAATGCGTTCCAACTGAATTGAATGCAACCGAATGGACCGACCCACCCCGTCCCGCACCGCCCCGCCCCAAAGGATTAATAACATCATGTGCGTGTGTAAACACAAAGTATGATATGTACTTGAAATGGGGAAATACCCTAGCATCGCATTCGTAATGCTAGCTAACCAAATATGGGTCAGCCGATGTAAGGCAATTAAATTTGCATTGTTTGCATTTGCATTTTGCATTACATCATCTCATTGCCAAACCGAACGCATTTGCGCAAACATTCGATTAAAACTAACTCTGCTGTCCTTCGAATTCATTCCCCTTGCATTTCATCATTTCATCGTTCCATCGATGAAGTCTCCCACTGTGTCATGTGAAGTCATACGGAAGCGAAATTCAATCCAGGCGATTTGATTTATAATGTAAAGCATTCAATCCTTGGCAGAATTACAGTGCAATGGTATAAACTTATTGGGATTAGTGGTGGTAGCTTCTGAAAGAGTATAAAATATGGCTGTTTGCGGGATGGATACTAACTAAGGGGTGAGATTTAGTGAACTGAATTTTTGGATAGACGCCAAGAAATTGCGCTTTACTGACTTCGTTATATTAACTTTGTTAAAGCACTGTAATGACCTTCAGTAACGTAAAGTTCACTTTTTATTACCAATTTTATTTTATTACTTTGAAATGGTAATAAATAGAACTGGGGAATGTGTAAGCCGCGGAATCCTTATTGGATGTGGATGTACATTCGTTGATTTTTCAATGTGGAAATCGAAGACTAGAAAGGAAAGTGAATTTGCAATGATTCTTCGGTGGATTTGAACTAAGAGTGAAACAATTTCATTGCATAGAAGGTTGAAGGGCTATGGGACTCCATACTGGTAATCTTTGGGTTTCTATAATGACAATTCTTGAAAAAGGTAAGCAGCGTGGGAAATAAATAATATAAACGCGAAACAACAACAATTTTTTTTTTTATGGAGATTTATTTCATTTTTGTATTTGAATATTTTTTTTAATTTGAGTTCATTTCTATATAATACTGTCACAACGTTTCTGTCGGTTCAGTTGTTTTGTATTTGTAAAGGGTGATCCATTTCGAGGTTCCCTACTTTTTTAAAGAAAAAAATACAGAAAATTCAAATTTAATGCAGAATGTTTATTATTATTTGAAAGAACATTCTTTGGCATTTATTCTTTGAAGATTATGTCTATCAAATGTTGGCCGTTGCTACGTCGCAGATGGTCCATCCGTTGAGACCAATTTTCGATCACTCGTTCGAGCATTTCGACTGGTAACTGGCGAATGACACGCGTGATGTTTTCCTCTAAGGCCTGAATCGAAGCGGGTTTGTCGGCATAAGCTTTTGACTTTACATATCCCCACAGGAAAAAGTCTAACGGTGTGATGTCACACGATCTTGGTGGCCAATCGACCGGCCCAAAACGTGAAATTATGTGCTCACCGAAATGTTCTCTCAATAAGTCCATTGATTGATGCGATGTGTGGGAAGTGGCGCCGTCTTGCTGAAACCAAATGTCGCCGAGATCACGAGCTTCAATTTAAGGCATCAAATAGTCGGTTATCATGGCACGATAACGGTCGCCATTGACGGTTACGTTCGCACCGGCATAATTTTTAAAGAAATATGGACCGATGATTCCACCGGCCCACAAACCACACCAAACCGTTGTTTTTTCTGGATGAAGTGGCAGTTCTTCAATCTCTTCAGGTTGCTCTTCGTCCCAAATGCGGCAATTTTGTTTGTTTACATACCCATTGAGCCAGAAATGGGCCTCATCGCTAAACAAAATTTGCCTCGAAAACGTCGGATCTTCTTGGAACTTTTCAAGAGCCCATAGAGCGAAGTGATGTCGCTTGGGAAGGTCGAGCGGCTTCAGCTGTATTTTGTACGCTTTCAATTTAAGATCTTGACGTAAAATGTTCCATACGTCAGTCCGAGTTGCTGCGAACGGCGCCGAATCGACTCTCTACGGTCTTCGTGTACACTCTCAGCTACGGCCGCTATATTTTCTTCACAGCGTGCTGGACGTGGTCTATTCGGTCGAATATTATCCAATAATGAATGCTGGGTCTCAAAATGGGTGATGGTGTTGCGAATAGTACGCTCAGTAGGCCGATTATGTTGACCATAAGTTGAGCGAAGTGCACGAAACATATTCCTCACAGAACGTGAATTTTCATAATAAAGTTGAACAATTTGTAAACGTTGTTCACGCGTAAGTCTTTCCATTATGAAATGCCAAACAATACTAAACAAAAATAACATGACAGCATGACACGACTCACACGTGATCTGTCAAAAAAGGCTATTGAAAAAAGTATCTCTACTTGGATCACCCGTTATTTATTTTTAAAATTTTCTGTACAATAAGAAAATAAATTCTTTAAGAGTGAACAGTTTAAATAAGGTTTTTAAAATAATTAAAAGTTAAATAGTAAAAATAATAATAATAATAAAAAACATAAGGAAAGGCTACAGTCCGCTTGGGGCGAACAGTATGATACCCTATCCTATCCTTATCCCTATGTACCCCAAAGAAAAAATTCATAAGGAAGATGATAGATAGCATTTTATTTCATTCTATGAAATTTATAGAAAAAAAAAATATTTTTTTGAAAAAACGCCCCCAAAAAGTGGGCGTGGCCAAAAACTTTGTATGGGCGATATATTGGAAAAAATATTTGCTAAATATATTGTTAAACATTTTTTTTTCGATTTCTATGAAAATTTTCAAAGAAAACAGCATTTTAGTGAAAAATGCCCACAAAAAGTAGGCGTGGCAAAAAACTTTATATGACAAATTTATAAAGGTAGGCAGTACCTACATATCTTGTGAAGGTTTTACAACTTTATCTCTCTAACTTAAGCCTTAAAACGGTTTTTTCTAAATTGTGGGCGTGGCAGTGGGCGTATTTAAAAACTTTTAACACTTTTCCATTTCGGGACCCTAGGGAGTATACGCACCAAATTTCAGCCTCCTAGCATGACTTTAAAGGCCTCAAAAGTTGATACGGACGGACGGACGGACGGACGGACGGACGGACGGACGGACATTGCTAAATAGTCTTAGGATTTGGTCCTGATCATAAATATATATACTTTTATGGGTCTACGACGAATATTAAGGGGTGTTACAAACTATGTGTCAAAATTAATATACCCTTAGGATAGGGTATAAACATTCAGTAAGGAAAAAATAGGATAATTAAAGTTAAACTAACAGCAAAGGAAAATTAAAAACACGATTAAATTAAGTTTTGTAAAATTGGGCTAACATCAACGACAAACGCAAGCTCTATAGTTAAGAAATAGGTTCAGACTGTATTCTAGTATTTGGCGAGAATAGCTCGAAACATGATCATATCTACGCAAATTAAACACAAACCTAGCCACAGAATTGAATGCAACGTTTAGTTTACGCCTTGAGATAGCATCGGTGCAGGCAAATAACTCATAGCCATTCATTATTTAGGGTACGATCAGAGCCTTTGCCAATTTCAGTTTAACGGCAATTGGTAAAGTGTCTTGGCATACTGAAAGATCTCGCAAAGCTCTATTGATTTTAAAAACCACCGAATTAATGTGATCGCTCCAAGTGAGGTTACTATTAATAACAATACCAAGATTTTTTGTTTTAGAAACCATTTCAACTTCAACTCCTACATAATAAAATAGGAGGCAGACGGGACATTAATAAATGTTTATAGATTTTAATTGATTTAGTCTTAGAAGGATTTAAAAGAAGCTGGTTTTCTGACGACCATTAAACTATTGAAGTTAGATCGTCGTTCATTTTTTCAACAGCATCGTCCATCAATCCAACAGGAAAGTGAAAATAAATGTGTAGATCGTCAGCATAAATATGAAAAAGACAATTATGTATAACAAGTGGTAAATCATTAATGAACATAATCAATTATTGAACCTTAAGGCACACAACAATTATCATTTAAGAGCGACGAATAGGATTGATTGCAAAAGACAGACTGAGCTCTATTTGTAAGATAAGACGAGATTAACTTCACGGAAAGATGAGAAAAATTTAAGTAAGTTACAAGCTTGTTACAGAGAATATCAGGATGGACAGAGTCAAAGCCTTAGAAAAATCCAATAATGTAACCAAAGTGACTTCATCTCTGTCAATAGCTACCCGTATGTCATCCGTGACTTTAATCAGGGCAGTAATGCAACTGTGACCTGAACGAAAGCCTGACTGCATTGGAGTCAGCAAATTATTAAACTCAATGTATTGCTTAATTTTAGCGCTTATAATTAACTCGAAAGCCATAGAAAGAAAAGGTAGGATGGCGATAGGTCGATATTCCGTGCCTTCAAAAAAAAAGTTCAACATATCTCTTGCCAAGCTGACTAATGAGCTTTCAAAGCTAAAATGAAAGAGTAATAGTGTAAAAAACATGGTGTAAAAAAATCACTTGTCGTGTGGAAAGGAGAAAATGGTTATGGTGATGGTGTTTGGCGGTCGACTCTCTGCTCAATGGCTCTGTCGGATCAGGGCTAGCGAATGCTTGTGCTAAAATGCAGGCGACTCGATGGCAGGCAACGATTGATGAACTACGGCGGCTTTCTGGCAGTGCAATGGTGAATTTGGCAAAACATGGGGTTTGTCACCCAAAAGAGTCATCTACAAGACTGTTTGGTAAGACTTTGTTGTCAATATGACATCCCTTTTTGGTTCAGTGGATGCTCCTATGAACCTTCCATCCCTTGGTATTTATAACAATCCCAAATGCTATTTTCAATCTAAAGGGAAATAGTGTTTAGTACAACACGCACGGGACTTTCGATGACACTACTATTCTACAACCCCTGTCTAATGGAAATGCCATCTGATACGATGATACCTGTATGATACTTTGATTGTATAGAAATTTCAAAGCCGCCTTTCCTCAAGTTCAGGAATGGTTTCAAGCATGCTCTTAGCTATATGGAGATATTCTTCTAAGCAGAGAATGGCTATGAAATTATTGTGAAGAACTGAAACAAATGGATAAGGTCCAAGTATATGTACCGTTGAACCAATTTTAGTAGTTAGTACTTTAACTCAGGTCAGCCAGAAGACTGAACATCCAGAGTTTTGTTTGGGATCCTGGTTATACTGGAATCACGGAAAATGGCATCTCCAATGAACTTGCTCGTCAAGGTTTGGGGAAATTTTTCTCAAGACCTAAACCTGGGTTGATGACTGGACATTCTGTTAGAAACAATATTCGGTTCTTCAATACAAAGTGTGCCTTAGGGTGAAGGCGAAGACAATGCGATGCATTTACTCTGTAAATATTCGGTTTGGGCTCGAAGATGCTTATGGGGTGAGTCGTTAAAACCCGCTCTCGAGAGTAATTTTTCCCTAAGTGCCCTCAAATGAAACAAAAAGTTCCTAAGTGCCTTCCTGGATTTCTGGAAAAGACGACTTAGTTCACAGTTAGAATCTTTTTGATTATTTTTATTTCCTACAAATAAAAGCTGAGCAAAATATACATTCGTTCAAAAATGCAAATATCCAGTCTGGAGTAGAATATTGTATAAATTGTATCTCATCTCGTTATCGTTTGAATGCAAAGCCCCACCATACATTGCCATACAACTACTTTATAATCACATGCATTTAACTATGATTTGCATTCACCGCAACACCGGACCACACAAAGCTTTTAAAACTCACGCCATGACTAAGTAGACAAACTGCAACTAACTATGCACGCCTCCTCAGCTACGCTACAATGTAACAGATATGGAGATAAATTAACAAACTTTATACACATATTTTCTAGCACGTCCACTCAATATCTATAATTCACAAAATCCAATAAATTATTAGCCACAAAGAAATTCCATAGTCACATAACAAATCCTTCAACCTGCGTTCCATTCGCAATCAATCAGAACTTTTAATAGGTTCATACTCCACTGACATTGATTCCAATAATGGAGATCGTTAATTCTCCATCACTGCGTGCTGCGTGGTGACACCATAATTAGTCAGAGCCCACCCCCACCGTGTATTAATCGCATATTCACCTGACAAACTAAAACCATTACAAATCGCTTGATTCGCTCTCTCTCGCTCGGTTGCGCTCTCTCATGTAAATTACTGTTCTTTCAAATAAATTAACCAATTTAATTTCTGGCATACGGCACACCTCATAAACAACATTATCGCTGCAATTAGATACCTGATTCTTATAATTTTTCACACGATCCCCGCGAGTTAATTAAATTGATCCCCGCGAGAGTGCTCAACTTGACGATAAGCCGTTCCGCCACCCACATATCCATGTTTTGCGATCAGAGCAGAGGCACCCCACCTCAAACTCCACCCACTTGCAATCAGCATGGATTCGTATTCAAATTCAATTGCAAATTAAAAATTCAAATTAAAAATTCAAATTAAACTCGAAGCTTTAGTTGCAGATACTCGTACAATAACGCGAATAGCGCGACTAATTAAAAACTCACTTTGACCAAACTAATTCGTACGCGGCGATTTTGACCAATCGACCGGCTGGTCACTGTCAATTTCTTCGTCGTCGTCTTCTTCTTCTTTTTTCTTTTTTTTCGCTGACCGGTGACAGTTCGAAAGTACGCGTATTGGCACGCCTCGGCATGCGTTCGCAAAACGTAGCGAGGAGACGACGACGCGACGACGCCTCATGAATATTCAAGCGTGTGACGGACGACTCCCTGCTCAAGTGGACGGACTACGCCTCATCAAGGGGAAAGGAACTTTCTCAAATATTATGGATTACGCAACAAGTGTTTGTCTTGTCTGCTTGCCAGCTTGATGGACAGCCCCCTCTGTGTGTACCATTTTGTACTCACCATGTGTCAGTGTCAACGCAACGCAACGCAGTAGCTAGCTTCATGACACAATTCACGACGAGAGCACTAAACAATGTGAATTCGACACAAAAGACAATCGTTGTGCGTTTGCGACATAAAAACAAAGCTTGGTGATGGTTTTTATTTTTATTTTTAATTAACATCAACATCGGGGGGCGAAACAAATCGATTGACATACAACTGACAGCTCATCATCGGCTACGACATGGCGGTGAGCAGGTAATCGACACACGGTGTAGTTATAGTCTGTTCTGTACAGAGATTCTATTCTTTGTAGGATGGCTTCCTTAGACGGTGGGCTAGGGGCGGATTTGACACATGTAACCGTCTATAAACGTGATGTTTGAAATTGCTATTGCGTCCGCGCGCCGTTAATTACAACTGAGACAGATGCAGAATGTTATTCGCATTCCCTGTGCTCGATCAATTCATGTGAAGTTGGCAATGAATTCGAGCTCGAAGAAGGGTATGCGACGAGGATAATACACTCGATGGCGGTAGGGTTCTGTTTCCAGTGATTTACAGTGAATAAATTACGTTGACAAGTACGAGTACGAAGCAGCAGCAGCAGCAGCAAAAAATATAAATAAAACTTGATACAACACAATGACGGTCGGTGGTAATTCATTCATTAATTATATTGATTCTATGATAATAATTTGCTTTTAAATTAGTGCTGCTGGTTTTTACTTGCTAGTTTCGCTGCCAGTATTAGGGGATGAATCTTCGTGGAAAGTAATGTAATAAGTATTCGGACACCATCAGGCTTAAAAAATCAACCTCTGTATAGTTGGTTTGGGTCAGCAAAAATGTTCTCAGTTTCTGATATCGAAGATTTATTATTTGGGTGAGAGCGGGCAGAAGGTGAGGTAACTAGGTGCCTTCCGCTTCTCGCCAATTAAGCAAAAAACCGATTGAAAATATGCCTTCGTTGCATGCTTGGATTTGAGGCAGTCTTCAGCTAGGCTTCCTTTGTAGTGCTTATAAACAGCTTAGGGTCTTCTATTACTTGTCATTCCCAAGATATATTGGTCTTATAACTTCTAGCTTCAGTATCGAGCAAATAGCTATCAATATATGAATATGATATGTTACAAATTTAACAAATAGCTTTATAGTTTTTTTCCACCCAGCAGAGGTGAATATTTTGCTTACACGCTGCAACAATAGAAGTATACAGAATCCGAGGAGATTCAAAGAACCCATCTCGAAAAAATTGGAGCACCACCGACTCATTTGGTATTGCCATGTTCAAAGGAGAGATCCTACGAACCCCGTCAAAAAGGCAATGGCCTAAAAACTCCTGGATCACACAAATGCAGAAACACCAGCATTTGATTGGCCTCAATGATGAAGTGATCCAAAATCGAAATGCCTGCAGATATCTTTTGAGGGCGAACCGGCGCACCCCACAGGCGGACCAGTCGGAATTCAGTTAAGTGTGAGTGGTATGATCCCTATAATCCTAATCTCGTCGTTAAATGGAGAGAAAAAAACGCAGCTACAATTGACAGCGGAAAGACGAATTCACAATTTATTGACTGAGGAATGCACAGAATAGAAAGGTACGGGATTACTTCTGACGTCCAAGTAACAAAGTATTAGCTCGTGTTGTAACTGGGAATAGATACAAGGACTAAATAAAGTAGGCACTAATAACAAAGCAAACGTTGCTGTGTACCGCGATACACAGGCATTTGATGTTACAAACTGGGTATGGGGGATAGGTGAATACATAACAGGCTTTGAAAAATGGACTAATAGCTTTCAAAACATCCAAGAGAGGCTGAAAAACACTTAGGAAACTATGACCTTTAAGCAAAAGTTTCGGTAAAAGCGAATCTTACCTGCACAAACTAAGCGAATTCGGCGAATTATAGCTTTAACCAATTCGCGCGGTTTTAACTTCCTTTGGGACACTTAACTCCTTAATACCCAGGTTCCTGTAGCCTCTCAGACTTTGGCGATATTGCTTTATTTCTACGCGTGTTTTTTTTATTTTTCACGCATCATTGTAACTACTCCTCTCTACCTACAAAACCGCATTTGAGAACAGGTGCGAGCACGCGCTCTATGGTGGGTATACTTTCTTATGTCATATTTGCTTTTATCAAGAGCTGAGAAGAGTGGAGTCTGTGGTAGATAGTAGTTATGTGACTTAAATAAGAGGTAGATAGGTAAGATTTAAAAATTTCATTGTCGCCGAATCTATTGCCTTAAATATTCAAAAATATACACTGCAGGTTTAAGCAGCACCTAAGTAAGGTGCATTCCCATGTCGGATGATGTACGTTTAGTTTTCTTAAGGTACATAGGCAAGTTTGTTGCCTTTGGGGCTCTAAATTTTTTAGAAAAACCTTCAGATCGATCGGAAAATCGATCGATTTTGGAGGGCTTACAACACGACGCCCTTGACAAATTTTAAAATGCTCTGCAGGCAAGCTCCTAAGTGCAAAAATCGCTTTTAAAAAAATAATGTCTGAGTTTAACACTAATAAAAATGTCGCCATTGCAACAGCAATTATTTAAAAGAGCACTCGAAAGGTTGGATGGATAGGGGAGCGTGCCTATTTAACCGTTTAACAAGACAAAAGAGGTGTTCTTTCAGTCTAGCAAAGCCATCCATCTAAGGAAACCCAAAACAAGGTTTAAATCCGCAAGATATGTCTGCAATTCCCATAGCTATTACTATTCTCCTACGTTAAAAAGTTGTGGCAAGAGCTACTGTAAGGTCAAAGTAGCCAAAATGATTGGTCATTCCTAAAAAAAAAAATGTGTTCACAAAGCACCGTACTCGAGTGCGTACAGCCCTCCATTGGTAAGTGTCACTTTCACACTTTAATATGGCCAGAGTAATTCAAGACCTAAACACATTCTAAAGAGGTGTTCTTTTCATCAAAATCACTGCGTGAGAATTTCTAACTGCCATGACTCTTTTCGATAAGGCGAAAAGCAGCAAATTTTTAAAAAGCCTAACTCTCTGACCTTTTTTCCCAATATCATGGGAACACTGATAAATCGTCAGCTTGTGAAATATCTTCAGTTCGACAAACTTCTTAATAGCCGGCAGTACTGTTTTCGTAGCAAATGCTCCACTGGTCATTTTATGACTTATCTGACAGCAGTGGTGAAAGTAAGATCATTATGCTTGATATTCCAGTTTTGCATATAAAACTCCGTTTCAATAGTAATCTTCATCAATAGCCTAGAAGTTTAAATCAGTTCAATTTAAAGTGTTTTGAAGGGCTTCAAGTCCGCAAGTTAGCATATAAATGCTCATGTTTATTTATATATAACTTCTTCTTATACGAACTTTCCTTCACTGACAATAGTAAACTCGGCTTTTCATATTCGTTACCTAGTCTACGCCCCTCATCTGCGGGAGCAAAACTGAAATGGTTAATCTCAATAAATTCTGACCTTGATAGCATACTTAAGTGGGGTAAAGTAAATAGAGTAGAATTTATGAATGAACCAAAACCCTAATGCACTTTTACCGCTGTAACCCAAAGATTTTCCATTCTCGGTATGTGCCTAAGTGACAACCTTCGTTGGATTGACTACATATTTGATGTCGCTAAGAACTCAGCAAAATGTATATCTCCCGTGTGTTATTGTTCTATCAAAAAAATTGCTTTAACGAAATAGCCAGCTGCATTACATCCCTAGATGAATTCAACAACAATACGAGTTATGCAAGGAACACATCCATACATATCCAGGAGTCTTAGCTTTTCAACACGAATGTGGAATGCTCTACCACGCTCTGTTTTCCCTTTGCATGATCATTTACAAACACTTAATACCAATGTGCGTCGGTATCACTTGTCTCTATCTGATTCTGATATCCATTATGCCGTAACTTTTACTTTAGGGTAGGGTATAGTTTGAAAAGTAAATTTTAAACAAAATGTGGGATTATTTGTAACTATTAGTGCAAGAACTGGATACAGATATCCCTGCAACGCCAACCACAAAAAAAAGTGCATGTCCTAAAAGCCGACTAAGGGAAATATATCACATGTAAGCAATTTTCAGTTCAGTTAGTTAACGGGCTCCCGACCCGTGAAGAGTCCCTGCCTGAGAGACGGCAGCCTTCCACCCTCTGCGATCCCGAGCACGCTACTTCCAATTTCCAGACCAAGCGCTCTGGCATCCGCGATGGCTTGGTCTTTAAAACGGAGGTTCGGTCTTCCTTGTCGTCTCGAACCTGGGGGCTGCGATTCGAAGATTCTCTTGACTGGAGCGTTGTTGTCCATTCGCTCGATGTGGCCGAGCCAATGTAGTCGGCGAGTTTTGGCTTTTCGGACTACATCCACATCTTGGTACAGCTCATAGAGTTCGCGGTTGTATCGAAATTTTAAGCAATTTTACATTTAGGTGATTCTGAAACATGTTTAAACCTCACCGGCTTTGGACTGCACTAACTACGGATTATCTACCCTGGACATTCGCTTTCAACATAGGATTCAATACCAGAATACCAGAAAGAAGCGAGTGGGGCAAGAAAACAGTTGCTAGAAATGATGAGATCGCCATATACACTGACGGTTCCAAAATGGCTGTCCGCACAGACGCAGTCATCTTCTGTGAGTCGCTAACAACACCATCGTTTGGTTGAGGCATATTGAAATTTTTTGAACACAGATAGAATACTAGGGATGGTAGTATTGAGAGTTTAAATTATTTTATTAATTCACTGTGTGGTAACTTTTAGGCGTGGCATTATGTCCAACAATCTATTGAAGGTGATGATGAAAATGTTGTAAAGCGAATGAAGTAAGACAGTTGCAAATGGCTGCATATGCTTCGGATGTCATTTGGATGAATACCACAAGAACTACCTGTGTGACAGTGACAGTGTCTATTTCCAAGAAGTCCATGGCCCTCACAATCATGCGACGGATTTAGTCTTCTGTCTTGGCTATCAAATATCCGTACCCTGAGATAAACTTTGTCAAATAGAAATTACATTCTTAATTTTTGTCAATCTTTACCTCGAAGATCTCGTAGATGGATGCCAAGTCGTTCTACATTTTTTCGGCTTAATATCTGTGCTGTTGTCGTCTTATGGTCTGCCATTTTTAAACCTGCTCCGCGTGGCTTTACTTTCGTGTGGCTAATAGGTGGACTCTCTGTTTTATGTTTTTGCGTAGGCGATAGGCAATCGTACATCACGTTCAAATGAACCTAGGACTGAAACTTACTTGTTACTTGCATGTCTAGGCAGACAGAAGATAAGAAAAAATAAAAGTTAATTAAATTGCACTCCATTCGAACCTGTCCACTTAATAAGTCTAAATTTTATGCGGATCTATTTGATTAACCTTCCCAGGCACTTCATGCATTAGCACCTTTAAGAAAAAAGATTTATGACAATTGGTCACAGGTTAAGTCAAGACCGCAAGTATAGCCTACCCTTCAGCCCCAGAGCCATAACTCAATCAAGCTCAATGCCTTGGCTCGTCGTATACAATTCGAATTCAAACTCAGACTTGTAGCATTGTTTATTGAAATTGCAATTGCAATTTGATTTATACTTTGGGGATAATTAATTTGTTTTCCGACATTATTTATACTGCTCGGGCATTAATTGACAGATATTCCACAACAGTGCCGCACCGAGTCACATTCATTCATCTGGTGTGCCTACCCACCCGACTTCTGCAGATGTAAATGTCACCGAAAAGCCAGAGAGAAACAGCCTAACAGGTTGTTAAATGCCTCAACATTGATATTTGACATCGTTTTGTATAGCTGTTGGCTGGATGTGCAAGCCGTATCTGACATATAAATATTACACCGCTGGCTGTACTCTATCAATGTGCATGTGAATGAGACTTATTGGCCTCTTTGTAAGATACACAGAGGGTCCATGGCAATTGCCACTAATCTTGTTAGGCAAACACCATGTCACATGGGCGGCGGCGAGGAAAGGTGGTCTCTCTGTGCTCACAGAAGTGTCAATACGAATTAAAAGTTAATATGTAATTAGTTTCACCTTTGAATGGCGGTGGACAGAGCTACATATATCAGTGGCAGGATGAATACTTGCCATAGTTGCCATCAACTGTCACTTTACTGAGCCCTGGAAATGGTGATGATGATGATGATGGAGATGATGGAGATGATGGAGATGACCCTTGAACTTGTGTTTGCCTTTTTTCCAACATCCGTCTCGGACAGACTAGACAAAGTCAATCGAATGGAAAATTGAAAAGCTTCCACGCTCACGCCATGCCACTACATACGAGTACATGTTATATTGAAACCAGCCAGACAAACGCGCTGTTGTAAGTCGTTAACTCGTCAACTGACAGCAGGCTGCCGGTATTCACAATTTGCATTCACAAGTCGATGTAATTTGTGATTTATGCAAATGCTCTCATTACAGGGTTCCCACTGGGTTAAGCACATGACAGCATCGAATGAAAAACAAAACATTATCATTGCAGTCACCCGCAGGACAACAGGGGGTCAATGTTAACTGGATAAATTACAATATTCAAACAGCCTCGCCCATGGTACTACACACAACACAACGGCGAGTTGTTTTGCGGAATTCAACTGTCAGTGAAAATGTTTCAATTTGTCAATCATGAAACTAATCGATATTATTTATTTATTATTTAAATACCTATCCCTACCCAGTTGCAGTTGGTCGTCAGAATGATTGCAAATCGAATCAAAGTTCGCCGAAGAAGATACGTTTTTTTTTTAAATTTGTAAACCTAGGGCTTGCTTTTTTTTTTGTTTAAACAAACTTAGTTCATAAGATTTGGCTTTTGCCGTCAGCCGGGAAAGGTATTACCTTTTTTTGTTTATACATGGTGTTTCTTTTTAGAGGTATAGAACTTCGAATTGAAATAAAACACAAGAAAATCATTTTAATGTCCATCAATTTGGCTTGGTTCGAAGAATTATTTTATGCCATTATGCGGCATGTGGCCGCCGCGGCTGGTTCGAATAAAGACAAGTCTAGAGGTCCAATTTTAAGCCACTTTTTCAAGCATTTGTCATGTCGGCAATAACGCCACGAATGTTGGCTTCCAAGTCCCCTAACGTTTCTGGTTTGTTGGCGTAGGCGAGCGACATTCATATATCCCCAAAAAAAAATTATCCAATGGTGTGAAATCACACGATCTTGGTGGCCAATTGACAGGTTCATTCCGCGAAATTATGCGCTCATCGAATGTTTCCTTCAATAAATCTATTGTGACGTGCGCTGTGTGGCATGTAGCGCCATCTTGTTGGAACCACATCTCATCCACATTCATGCCATCCAATTAGGGGAACAAAATAGTCGGTTATCATTGCACGGTAACTGACTCTCTCGTCAGCATCATTTCAGAAGGAGTATAGCCCAATGAGCACACCAAACAGTTAGTTTTTGTGGATGTAATTGGTTTTCAAGGGTCTCATGTGGATTCTCTTCACTCCGAATGCGGCAATTTTGCTTGTTGACGTAGCGGTAAACTTCGCGAACTGAACCATTATTTTCGAAATAAATTTGCACGATTTGCAAGCGTTGTTCATTTGTCAACCTGTTCATGATGAAATGGCAAACCAAACTGAACATAAATGACATTAGAGTTGCCAGATTTGACCATAAAATGTCAGTTTTATCTCTATTCGAAAAACCAGCCTCTGAAAAAACCACCCTTTACAATATTTGTCTAGAAATTTTGGTTAATAATTTGAAAAACTATTTTTTTTTTGTTATCTAAGGCAGGTTCCAATGAAATACTGCAAGCCGCGTCTTCTGTTGATCTATGGTGCCACATTCGACATTCATTATTTCCATCGTCTCTATGTAAAATTTAATTTATTTGCACTAGCTCACCATTCTAGTTAGGCGAGCGGCGTTATAGTGCTTTGGAGATGAAAATAGTTCTGCTCCCAAAGGTCAAGACTTCAAATTTCTTTTAGTGCGCATTACTTAGACTTGATTATTTGCATGTTCTTCGTCTAAGAGGACATTTAGTTGAGTTGCCCACTGCGAAAGCCGTCAGCCGTCGAAAGACGACACACTTTGGGGAAAGCCATCACAACCTTAGTTGCAGAGTATTTTAACGATGTCAATGAACGAAATATTTTTTTGCCAGATCCGTCGTCTTAATTAACGGTCATTCCCAAGGGAGCTGTTCAGAGATTTCCTCATCCTCTAAAAAGAACCTACATTCCGTCTCCGGACAGAGGTTAATTTTGTTAAGATGATACCTCAAGCCGCAGTGGCCTCTGTGAAGAATCCCAGCAGCTTCCTAATGTTCTTCTTTTTGAAAAACACTTTCCCAGTGGTGAAGGCGACGTTGTTGTTCTCTATCGTTAATTTACCTTAAAACAGCCCAATTTATTGCCTACAATACCTTGGCGACCCATCCAAGTTTGACCTCTTTGTGCTTGGTTTTACAAGGCATCGTTGCAGCTCTTTGCTTTATCTTGAAGATATGTATTCTGGTACCTCTAGTTTGCTTGATCTCAATAGCATAGATTTCTGCCTGAAATACCATAAGAGACATTTTCATAGGTATCGATACTTTGGTGCTGTGTCCAACGATATAAGCTCCAACTATAAATTCCATTTTTGATACGTTCGTGTACCATTGCCTTATCTATATCAAATAACAACTTTTTTCCATAACCAGATTGTCGGCGGGGAAGTAAAACATGTCCTTGTTTATGATTGAGTTGAGTATCTCCAGGTAACCAACATGGTCTTCTGATTTTAACTTAGATTCAAGTTAAAACTTAATAGCTTACCTGTCTGATGAAGATCTATAAAGGTGAAAGCCTGACAAAGGTCTCTAGCGCTATCGCTGAAGCTTCAATAACTTATTTGTGGTTGTGCGTTCAAGTCCAAACGATAGACGCGAATATGTCTAACTTTCACGGTACAAACCAATGTATCATTCTGGGACTAACACCCCGAGTTGTGCCATACAGACGTCTACTAGCCTACATGGCTTTAGTTGCACGTTATGAGGATTTCAGTTAATATTCTTATCTAGGAAAATTTCAAAAGACTTGACTTTATTGGAGTAACTCGCGTAGCTGCCGTCTATAGTGATGGGTTCAAGATTGACCAATCTTATTGTGGTGAAAGGCCCTATAATGATTTTGCTATGATTGATGGAAATTTCTTCCTGTTCGCATCATTCTAATACATGTAGCAATGCGTCATGCTTGTCACTAGAAATGATTGCACGAAGCTTGACATTAATAAATTATCGCTGATATTGTCTAGTCTATCTAGACTGACTAACATATTATATATGACTAGTGACCACAAGAGTAGGGAGAGTACCTATCTTTAGGGCGGGCAGCCTTTAACAGCCATCAAAGACACTAAACTGGCACTCCTCCAGAGGAGGAGGCTATGATTCGACTTTCCAGCATGGCTATAATCCATTAGTTTGTCCAATCTTCACCCTCAACATGAAAGAAGTAGCATAAGGCAATTTCCTTTCATAGTAGTGATTTTTCTATCTTTATATTAAGATAGTGAAGATCACCCTCAGTGGACTTTCCAATTTTGTGCGCAAATCGACTGGAGGAAAAAGGGGTTAGATATTTCTCTCTATCTTCTCTCTGGACATCTGTAAGTCTTTCTCCATACTTCAAAAGATGTTTGACTAGAAGGTCTGTATGATTTAAGCAGTTCATTTGGCCAATTTCCACTTTTAAAAAAAGGAATCTAACCCCAGTTGTAGGAAGACGTTACGTATGTCGCGTTTGAGTTATAGTGTGTTTCACGGACATACATACAACCCTGGGAAGTGAACCTGAAGTAAGGTTTTAGTTATTTTCGTACGGTCCCTCATGTAGATGCCATTTGGTTTTTTTAGTAACCAAATTGTATGATCCTTAGTCAGTGTTTTTTGAATATGCACCGCAATTTTCATATCTGCTATGTCTTCACAGCTCTTTCTCCATGCATCTCGTTTTGATCTTCTCAGTTCTGAGTTATGTTCTGTGAATCTATATTTGTCTCACATTTTTGTGCGTTCGGCCCGATTAAAGAGTTTCCTCTTCCTTTTCCTGGCTTTAGCAAGTTAGTCTCAGGGAATCTTTTGTACGCACAGGTGTGATATCGCATGATCTAGGCGGCCAATTTAACGTAGAAAACGTGAAAATAAGTGCTCAAAAAAAATGATTTCTCAACAAGTCCATTGTTTCACGAGCTGTTGACTCTTAGGGCCGGCTTGAATTTCTTGAAGCACATTATCAATATCGATGGCGCGATAACGGTTATCATTGACGGTAACATTCTGATTAGCCTCATTTTTAAAGAAATATGGACCGAAGATTCCACCAGCTCATAAACCACACCATACCGTTATTTTTAATGGATGTAATGGTAGCTCTTGGTAATCTTTGAGTTGCTCATCAGCCCAAATACGGCAAATTTGGTTATTAACGTATCCATTGAGCCTGAAATGGGCTTCATCACTGCACAAAAATGTCACGATAAAACACCGGATTTCAAACGCTGATTTTCGTAATACAGTCTATAGTCTGTAAGTCTTTCCATGATGACTTGCCAAACTATACTGAACAAAAAGTAGTTTGATAGGAGTCAAGCGTGATATGTCAAAAACAGCCTATTGGAAATAAACCTCACGATGAATAGGATATTTTTTTTTTCGGAGGTTGCTACTATCCGCCACCTGATGCGAGCATAGGTCGGACAACTGTGTCATCCTCCTCACCGCAAGCAGGACAGGTAGTGGTGTCGCTTAAGCCCAACACATTTAAGTGTTTAGCAAAAGCTTGGTGGCCCGAAAGAACGCCTACAAGCAGCTTACAGTCGATTCTCCTCAGAGATAGAAGAAAAGATGCTGACCTTTTGCAAATGTCCGGGCGCAGTAGTTTGGTCTGTCTACATCCACCGCAATCGCGCCACCGAATCTTGTGTTCACGAGAAACCCAAAAATCTATAGAAGACATGACTAAAGAATCAGGCAGACCCAAGACCTGAGAAAACTTCTTCAGAACCTTGCCCAGCAAGCTCATCCGAGATCTCATTTTCCTGGACGCCAGGGTGAACTGGTACCTGGTTCAGTCTTCCGACCCAATTCAGAGAAAGCTTGTATTCTAGCACTAACTTGGACGAGGTAAGAGGGTTTTGCAGCTTGGCTATAACCGCAGATGCAAATGCCTCTAGCCCTCCACCTGTTGTTCACAATATAGCGCATTGCCATTAGGATGACAAAAATCTCCGCTTGGAAAACAGATGCATGTTTACCCAAGGGTTAGTAAAGTCGTATATCATCGCGTTCCACAAAGACTCCAGCACCAGACCCCTGTGCGGTTGTGTAGACATCCGTTAAAATATTAAGGGGTGCTTAGCAAAAGCTTGGTGCACCAGCCATCGATCAAATCCAAGGATCTCTGCGCTTGACAGCAGACAGCCCCTAGATTGAACCGACAGAAAGAACGGCGACATCATCCGCATAAGCTTGATTGTAGTTTCCAGGAAAATTGAGAGCCGTAAGCAGAGAGTCTACCACCATACACCACAATCTGCATCAGCTACCAACGTCCTGTACATTAGCATTGCTTTAATCCACAGCACCAAAGTTTCATCTACACCATGCTGTCTGGCTGAGTTACACATACTGTCAAAGGTCGCATTATCGAAAGCACCCTCAATATCGACGAAAATGCCCAACGCGAACTCTTTCCGGTCAAGAGCACTATCAATCCTGCCAACAAGGTTTTGAAGCGCAGTCTTGCAGGATTCTCTGCGCTGATAGGCATGTTGCATCTCAGAGAGAGCATGTGTTCGAAGAGCAACTTTGCGTACATGCAGCTCAACCAGACTTTCCAAACTTTTCAGTAAGAAGGAAGACAGACTTATGGGTCTAAAGCTTTTGGCTAGAGTGTAGTCAGACTTACCAATTTTTGGTATGAAAACCACTTAAACCATTCGCCATGGGGAAGGTATATAGGCCAAGGCCAAGCTCGCGGTGAAAATTCGTTTCAACATTGGCAAAACCTGACTTAAACCTTGTTTCAGCAAAACTGGATAAATTCCATCCGGACCAGGTGACTTGAAGCTCTCAAAAGATGCAATAGCATATATGATAGCATCATCAGTCATATATATATACCAGCTGTGCCGAGTGGTATTAGTCTGTTCAAATGTAGCCACCGTCATTTGAAGGGCTGAAGAACACGTAGGAACCTGATTTTCCGGAAAGTGAGTCTTAAGTAGAAGACTAAAAGTCTCCGCCTTTGTCTCAGTGTACGTGCCATCACGTTTAGGGATTGCATCCAGTTTACTTGGTCTGTTCCTTTGGAGGACTTTAACAAGCCTACTAGTTGCACTTAGAGATTCGACCTCTTCACAAAACTTTTTACAGGAGTTATTTTCCGAGGTAGATAGGTTAGTAACGCTCAATTGATGCTCTGCTTCATCCAGATTCCACGTGGACTCAGTTGGCATTTCACTTTTTGAAAAGATATTATATATATAGAGATATAGATTTTCCAGTCCGTCGACTTGGGATCATATCTATTTGGGGTCTTTATCAGTTGGCCTGGTATATCAAACCTGATTGGTTGGTGGTCTGACAATGAGGCTTCATTTGACACATGCCATTATGGTGAAAATTGCTTCCGTGATTGCTAGAACTTCCACATGACGATCAGGATAGCCTTGTTGACCTGTTCCATTGTCCATATTAAGTCTATTTGTGTAGATGGATATCGAGGGCTCACCTGGGTGCACTCGCTTCTCATTCTTCCCATGCTTGATAACGTTCCAGAGAATAGTGTCTCAAAGTCGAAGTGATGAGACATGCAATCCGAATCTACATTGTTTCCAGTACATTAATCCGAGCCATCTAAGGAGACTGAGATCCAGTTGTCTTTTTGGCTAGTCCTTGAGGCGATTTTTGACAGCCTATTCTTGCATGAATCGGGACGTTCTCATTCCACTAGTTGTAGGACTGGTTGGCTCTGCCAGGTTGATGCTTCGAATCAACTCTCCCAATATCCTGTCGAGCCGCACTTGTTCGTACTTATTACTATTTAAACTGGCAGCAATTCAAACTCGAAGTTATTACTAGTAAAAAGCATGTAATGCCACCGCCTTGCCACTCATAACTCAAACTGCAGTCAATTACATGCCACAGCCAATTTCCTGGTGGTGTCAAGAGGAAAATACTACCAAATCTGCGAAACCACATTACCAAGTCACCAAACCAAATGTACAATTGGACTAACAAACTGATAAACTGAAAAAAAAACGAAAACGAAAACAACAACCGTCCACATTAACATGCCATATATTAGACTTGTACAGCAGTATCGGCAGCGGCAGATGGAAATTTCCAAATCGTTTATGTTATTTGTTCCATCTCAGATTGCCGCCCCTCGGATTCCCGTTCCCGATTTTAATTACACAAATGTCAGCGTTTGCAATAAATGGCCAACTGACCGACCGACCATATGCCAATAAGTGAAGTGAACCTATGCTTGTTAACCTGCTGGACGGACGGTCGTGACGGCGCGAAATGGTTTATCGTAAATTTTTCGTTTTAATTGAAAATCGAATTTTAATGAAATGACTTTTCCCAGAGCGGTCTGTCGGCCGGCGTGCGATGCCCCGGTGTGGTGCGATGATGGAAAACTGTTTAGCGCGGGCACATGCAATCAAAATTTTTCGAACTAAACACACACAGAGAGAGAGAGAGCAAAAAAGGAGTCCAACAAACCCACCAGGTGGGCAGGAGATTTTGATTAAAACCAGCTTCGTAATCAGTCCGCACGCATGCAGCACGCACTGGACCAAATGTGATCAATGTAAAGAGCACAGACAATCAAACAAAAAACAACTCCGCCCGACTCGCGGTGTCAAGTGAAATCGAGACACAAAGTGCGTTTGATGCGGTCCAACGGCGCAGCTGTGTGTCCTCCCGCCAAAGTTGGAACCGGCTTTGGTTTGGACCGCACTAGGCGCGTTTTAGATACACGCACTGCCATCGTCGTATTCGTTGTCGTTGTCGCTGGACACTCTCGGCTTACTCAAGTGTTTAAGCACACACTCTGTATACACGATTAGGACGCAATTTATTGACAATTATAGTGCGTAATTCAAGTTGCACTGCACATCGACCGATCGGACATAATTAAGTGCAGAATTTAGGCGGGGCTGTGCTCGGTGGTTTGTTTGGCTTACATACCTTTTGCTTTTTCCCATCGCGTCCGACTCGTTCCGTTCGCTGCTTGCCTTGCCGGTGTAGATTTCTTCGTCGATACTCTTTGCAATGAGATGAAGAAAGTTAATTTGTGTCGAGTACTATGGCACAGCCGCAGCGCAATGCAATCAACTGCTGCTGCTGGATAACTTAGACGTCTGCAGCACGCATCTGCGCATGCGTGGCCTCTTTAGGTTTTGCAAAGGAATTTCAATGCAGAAAAAAAAGTGCGTTTCTGCAGTAACTGTTGTTGTTGTTGTTGTGGATGCATTTTTTTGGAGCAAATTAATTTCAACTCTCGCTGCATGGTGTCAGGTAATTAGTTGACAGTCCGTGTGTGTTTTTCTTTCCTTCATTTTTTTTTTTTGGTTTGGGTCGAGCTTGTGTTGGTTTTGTATTTTTTATTTTCGTATTTTTAGGTCGAACTTCTTAAAATGTGTGCTTGCAAGTGAAACTGGATTTTACCGTTATTGCTGTTTGTTGTAACTCTTTTTCGAGTTTTAATTGAAAAGTTTGGCAGGCAATGAAATCTCATGTGCGCACAGAACCTTCAATTTAAATGTGCTGCGATGAACATTTTTGTAGGGAAAATTCGTGTCTCCGTTTTTTACGGGCAATTGATCTTCGATTTGGTTAAGTTCAAAATGGGGTTAGGTGAAGGGAAAATGTATTATTTTGTACTAAGTCTACTTCCCGGTGTAACTAAGAAAAGAAGGAAGAAGGCTGCTCTTCTTTTCTCTTTTCTTTGGCTTTCCTGTCGTTTGAAATCCATTTGTGTGCGAAATCAAATAAATGCGTTCAAAGCATTCCATTTGCTTTCCGATTTTAGCATTTCTCTATAATATTCTCTGACCTATTAACTTTACCCTCAGTGAAACGCGTTTTGTTCGTATCCAGGGCATGCAGGACATTCTGTCGAGTTGCGAAGTCTGGAAAAAGAGAACAGTCTACTTGATTAATTTCTTCCTACTTTGTGACATTATTTGACATTCTGAAGTTGGTACTTCATTGTTTCTAGGCCTTCTAGCATGACCGCTTTTCAATCCCTGTATAAGTCTCTATCACATTCGGCTGGGAACGAACTATATAAATCGTTCGCATACCCAAGCAGTATGCCAGGGCACTTGGTCCGGATAACATAAACAAAGTACGAAAACAATATTATTGAAAAAGAAAATATATCATAATATTATCTGCTTCTTTTTTGCAAAGCCACACTCAAAGTGGGACACGGTAAGCTCTGCTTTTTAAAGTAGCTTTAATTTGTTTTTTATACTTCGTCGAGTTTCCTTCACAACCGTTTTAAGAACGTTGATGCTCGAAACTCTTCTTTTAGTAACTCTTTTCTTTAGTTCTGCCCACAAATGCTCAATTACATTCAAGTCGGGTGATTGAGCAGGTGTAGCAAGAATTTAGGGCAATTGTGAAGGAGCCGCATCTTCCCACCCAAGACTTATGCTTGGGGTCGTTGTCTTGGTAGAAGACGAAATCATCTTTGATGCCAAGTTTTTCCGCGCTATCCTAAACTGTTTCTTTTAAAACATCAACGTAGTACTTTGCATTCATGATTCCACGGACAAAATGCAATTTTCCAGTTCCTTCGGCTGACGTGCAGCCCCATATCATCAGCGAACCGCCTTCATGCTTCACAGTTTTCCTTACAGCCTTTCCGTTGTATGCTTCGCCAGGTTTCCTCCATGCAAATCGTCTTCCATCAGAGCCAAAGAGATTGATTTTGGTCTCATCGGTAAATAGGATCTTTCAAAATGAATCGAAGCATATCAAAAGTCGGGAGACAAACCAAAAAAGTTAATTTACCTTCGACCAGAAAGTCATGCATGCATTATCTGCATGTTCTTTTGCAAACTGGAGTCTTGAAAGGCGATTCTTTTCAGATATTAAGGGCTTTTTGCGCGCCACTCTTCCGTTAAAGTTATTATTTCTTAAGAATCGGCGAACTGTTTCTGCATGTTTTTAACGTCCTTTAACATTTTTTGAAGGTCTATGGCCGACAACAAAGGGTCATTTTGAATTTTTCTAAAAAAAAAACCTCCCATCTCTATTACTCATTTTCCGCCTACTTGCAGCATTTTTTGGTTTATTTTTTGATTCTTCCCGTTTATTTAAATCTTTTAATAATATTAAATACCGTAGATTTACTTTTGTTTATTATTTCGCTAATTTCTCGAACAGTTTTACCGTTTTTAAAATTAAGAATAACAATTTCCCTTTCCTCTACAGTAGTTTGTCTAGACATTTTGCTTTTTTACTTTATGAAGATCACACAAAAGCTCTGAAAGGACCGTGTGGCTGGAATGAGCGAAAATACACCAGGTTCCTACAAGTTGTGAGTGAGAACCGTTAGTTTTCGTGGCAAACGGCACGTGTCCCACTTTGAGTGTGAGTGACTGTGGGTGGAGCGGGTATTGAGGCCCAAAGAAGTACTACATTCTGTCAACAAGATGGGATGACACCACACACTGCCGTATTGGATAAAAAATTTGAAGTAGTAACTTAGGTTCTCGTGGACCCACTGTGATGCCCTTTTGTGGCGGATTAGCCATTGGTGTTAGAGATGGTTAGGCTTCGTGTTCCTTTACCCGACCCCATCCAGCCATCCTGATATCCTGAGAAGCCTATAAAGGTCAAAAAGTGAGACATCAGAAAGTTCATGTAAGTCATGGAAGTAGTAGCTTCCAAATTTTCTGTTCCTCAAGTGACCGAGACGCGGACAGTGACAGAGGAAGGTAGGTGTGTCCTCATGGATGAACAGGTCATCGCCACATCCTCATTTCATTGCATGATTTCATAGGAAGTACCAGCTTAGACAGTGATGACCTGTCGAACTGTAGAAGTTTAATCCTTTGGCCACTGTCGTATTCTGGCCAGAGCTTCCTTGATACTTCACGGGTAGTTAGTTCCTTCCACCTGTTGTTAGATTTCAGGTCCATTGCATGTTAATTCGTCAGCCCTCTTATTGCCGGCTTTGTTACCGAATCCAACAGAGATTTATGCCGAGATTTATGGCGTGCTGCGAGCAGAGAGCCTTAAGCTCTTCACGGCAGCGGTGAACTAGCTTGGATTTTATTTTAATATCAGAAATTGCTTTTATACTGCCTGACCGTCAGTGAAAATGGTAGTATCATTTCGTGGTATTTGCCGACAATGACACCATACTGGCTGCTTCCGCGATCACAAGAACCTCTGAGAAGATACTGCTGTTGTCAGGAAGCTTTATTGAACAGTGTAGCCTTAGTTCTTCCAACAATGTTCCGGCACCGGATTCACAGTCCATCTTAGATCCATCTGTGCAGATGGATAGCGATTTACTTTTAGTGGATTCATTCTTATTCTATCTACTCGGGAAGGAGCAGGAGAATGTCCAGACATATAATCAGATTTGACAATGTTTCCAATATATTTGCTTGAAGTCTTGCATGACCAAAATTACCAGGGTTTCAGGTTTTAGTTGGGCTAATCCTTAAAGCACTTTTGGTTGCAGATTCCTCTATGTATAGGCCAAGAGGTTTTGAATTACGAATTGCCTCCAGTCCAGCAGTTGGTGTAGTTCTCAACGCCCTCTACTACAACATAGCCACCGAAAACTCGTGTCCCTCGGTGTTTCTTTGGTTGGAAAAGAAATTTTCCTAGAAGGTCTCGTTTGCTTGAACAGTCATGAAAAATCCGGGAGAGGAAAACCCAGTACCTCGTCTTAGGTGGCACGCACAAGTGAAAGTGTCAGGTCTTCCCTCAACATTTCAGCATTTCAATAGTGTATCTAAAGCCGCCATGTTGTAAAGTCAGTTAGTCAATGACTAATAAAAAAATCTTATTTATTGCATAACAAATTCGTGTTCTTCGGTGGAAATTCCACCATAAACCACTTTGCTTCCAAGAAATGTCCCTGTTGCCGCAATCCATCTAAGTCACCCGAATTTACACAAACAAAACTTTTTGAATTCATTTCTACATTCAAATTCAAATTCAAATTCAAATAGAAAAGAAATCCAATACCACATTCGGATTCGTGTCGCATGTCATGCTCAGACATCTTTCAATCTGTGAGCGATTTGTTTCACATTTCCCGCAATTTGTGAAATTCGCAATGCAAACCATGCGCGCTTCAGCCCCTCTCTTCGTCATCATCTACTTCGTTGCCTCCGTCGGGCACAACTTGACGCTGTCATGATTCAATCAAATCTCGCACAGAATCCAAATGCAATTAGAAATACACAAACTGCCTGTTCGAATGGGATTATTCAAGCCGACCAGCCTTCAGCTGGTGGTCCATGGTCTACATCAACAAAATAGAAAAGAAACTCCGGTGAGCGACGCGGCGTGGCGCAGCACAGTCTCGCTCATTAGCAGGGGTCGCGTTTTTTTATTTGATTGACTACAGCATGAACATGAGATCAAAATCAAAATACAAAATACAAAACCTCTCATTTGAAATGGAGAACTGAAGCGAAAGCACTTGACATGTTGTAGTACGCATGCCACCTGGTCCCGACTCTCGATGTGGATCAGAGGAGTTTCACTCAAAATTTGCATCGATCAGAGCAGCTGGCTGGGCGAGCGCGCATGCGTAGTATCAATCGCACTCGTGATCGCTCACGCTCAGTGTGGGTGTCATCCAAAGTTGATTCAATTAAGCTAGAGCCGCCACTGCCTTTTGCTGCTGATATATTCCAATGGATTACATGAGTAATGGGCTCACAATGTCGTCATGATTAGTGCGACGGCGCAGCCGTGTGGTCGCCAAATGCAAAACTGCGCAGAAATCTGCATCAATTAAATGAAAACAGATCAAATGATTCGCCATCAATCAATCAAAAGCAAAGCAGCGAAATTAGATTTCGTCCATAGATGGAGTAGGAGAAAAGCGAAACCCGAATTAGGACTATCCCCACATCCCCTGGGTAGGGGGTTATGAGTTGTTTATGGCATTTCGGGTCGATTTGATTTATGCAGTCGCATTGCTCTAAGAGGTTAGTGAGTATGCAAAGTAAGACTGCGATAGTGGATGATGATGACGATGACGATGACGACGAATAGTCTATGATTTAAATTGACGCGGGCGTCTCGTTCATTGAATTGCAAGCGACATACGTATATGAAAAGTGCGTGCTTGGCCAGAGTTCGCATTGGTGGTGCTTTGATTTGGTTACGAGTATGGTTTGACTGTGGGTCGACTTGGAAATTTAACTTCTATTTGAGTGCATTGTAATTATTCAAATGTTTAAGGGCAGTGGGTTGGCTTAGTTCTGTAAAGCTCGAACCGACGCACAGTATTCCGAATGACCACTGGCTGGACTAGCTCTAATGTTTGTTTCACAGGAAATATGAAAAGGCAAGGCTTCTTCCAGCAATGAAGTAATTGACTTGATTGGAAGTTGCAGAAAGGAGAGCTTTTAAACATTATTCATGGGCAATAGGGAGCCTTCGAGACTTTCAGCCTTTCATGTATTGCCGTGAAGACCTAAGACTTATTTTAATTTATGGAGCACTAAAGTCCGAGGTTGACATGGGCCTCAACCAACAATCGTCTCCAGTAAGCTCGATCTTTACCTAGCTGGCCCCGGTTTTACATGCTAGGTTAGTTAAGGTCGCCAACTGACTCTCGGTTTTGTGCTACTTCGATCTTCCTTGGGGGTGGACTCGAAGATCTACCGTGCTGCAGCATTGTTGTCCATTTGCTGTACCTGACCCAGCTATCTCAGTCGTTGAACCTTCACTCTTCTGGCTAAGTCGATCTCACTATACAGCCCGTCGTTGTATGTCCCCCTCATCGGACCATCACTTTAGTTATTCGAGAAAGCGCTTTCTCAATTGCTTTCTTAGTCCAAAGAAGCAGTAGTTAGCGAGTTAAAAGCGGTGTCAAGGTATACGAAGTCCTTAAATACCTCGAAGTTATATGTGTATGTGGTGACGCTCTGTCTGGGACGTTGGTGTTGGGTGTCCTTTCTTGTTGACAAAAATATACCTATTGACTTATTGACCGGCCCATCCTCGCTATCGGCGGCATTGACGGCCAGATATGCAGTCAGCGTTCGACCTTAGGTCTTATTTCCCTGCTATCCTTATGGATATTGAGGGTGCATTTGACAATCCCAAGTTTTACAGAAGTGAGCGTGCCTTGAGATCAAAAGTTTTGAATTTACACTTGTGGACAGGATCGAAGAGATGCCTAGGAGCAGGGAAATTACAACTAATGTTGGCTTCTTCATTTGAATTGTCAGGGCTGTTAGGAGGCGTAAACTCTGGCATGTTGTAGAATTTGTTCGCCGACTCCGTGTTGAGTGCCACGGGATACTCTGACGATGCTTGTACCATTGCCAACGAAGGTAACTAACCAAATCTTTGCGAGGGTATGAAATCAGCGCTTAACATAGTCGGGAGTTGAAACTGCTTACAAGGGCTGTGAGTCAACCCGACGCAGACGGAGATAGGCAAAACTTTCAAAAAACAAAACTTTCACTAGCGCAACACATAGAATCTTGAACCTCTGAGTCTACATTCTTTAGCAATGCCGTAGGATGTTGTTTGGTGGTCAGGAGTCAAGGGCAACATCTGACGATGCTACAACATCGATGACGTTTAACTTTGTTTACCTCCCTTGTCGGTCTTTGCTGAAAGTGCAGCCACGAAAAGCTTCTGAGCGCATATGTTCTTCGCGAAGGGTCCAAAGGTGCTTGGTTCAGAGCATGGATGACATTCTTCACCATCGGGGAGGGGCATGTGCTCAATACAGATTTTTTAAGCGACGCTTTCGGGTCCTCAGAATAACTGCCTGGAACGGAATAGCGAAGCGATCGACAAATGGTTGAAACACGAACGGTCTCCCTGGAGTTGGAGTCTAATTTAGAGATTACTAAATCAAATTTATCATTCTGTAAATTTTGTTTGCGGAGACAACTAACGTCCCAGATATAACTCCGGTATAGTGAAAGAGCTGACAATCTCACCAATCATGGCTTGTTATCAGCCTTTTTTGGCCCACAAGCATCAATAAAGTGCTGGTCGTCTGGCCAAAGAAGTCCACAAAACTGAGTGTTTGGGTGTATAGCATCATGCACTTGACCTTCCTTCAAGGTATGCATAATGAGATTTGGAGAGGAGTCATACTTCTATTACACCAAGAAGATGGCTGCCTAGTAGTCCTTCAATATAAAGGAGAAGAAGGCCTGAAGCTAAACTATCTGCCTTTGAAATATCAACTGCAACAATCTTCGTTTCACCAAGCTGGGTTCCACTTTTCGGTGCGATAGACCGTCAAATCAGATAGAGACTCTAAAGGCTCTGAAGGCGGTCATAGTACCTGGCCATTGAATGAGGAATGCCCTTAAGGGACTCAAGAGGAACGAAATACTCGATTGCCTTCGCTTATCGCCCATCTTGTGAACTGGGTGCTAATTGGGCATTCAACTGATAGCGACTACCACTCTTTGAACTACAGATTAGCTTATAAAATGTCATAGGCTCCAAGGACCAATCGACGAGCTAAGTTCAATCATCGCTACATCTGTCGTGTCCAAAACAATACAAGCAAGTAAGATTTCTGGTTTTACATGTTAAAAAGTAAAATCAAGCCAACCATCTTTTTAAGTAAGCTTATGACTAATGTCGAAGGACAAATAGCAAGCCAGAGAAGACTGCTCAAACTCATGGCAATTACAAACTATATGCCCTCAAACGAGTTATATACAGAAAGCAACTCGCTTTGACACCGGGAAGAGCAGTAAGCTTATAATCGCAAGGTTTCATAGCGTTAGGTCTGTAGTTGCAGGAGTGATCTTTATGGCGACCTTCTGGCACCTGAAAATAAAGTGGGCATGATAAGAAGCTGGAACTGGAAAAACGAGTAGCAACAGCGCAAGCAAAGGATCCCAGCAGGCAATATTGGGAAAAGTGATTAAAACTAGGAGCAGGTGGACTGTAGGTCTGGGTGACTTCTCAAGTAGCGAAGGCATGGGGAATATGGTGAATCCACAGATGGCACAAGAAAGGCAGAAATTTAAAAGGCAAACAGATAAAATTATTCCTGAAAACATCGCTAGATGACGACGACGACGAGAGAGAAGAGAGAAACCAGATAAAGTTAGTACGTCTTAAGCCACAGAAGACTAAAGCCCCACCACGAAGTGATGCAAAGATTGGGTTTCATGAAGTGGGAAGAAATCCATCAGAGAAATCCACTCTTGAGATCCTTGAGTACTCTTGCAACCATGCGATTGCGGAAGTCGATTTGTCCCATCAAAAGCATCACACAAATGGACACAGAGTATCAAGCACGTTAATTGTGCAAGCAAATTGGCTTTCCCCAAACTATTTGGAATGACAAAAAAAAAACACAGGAAGCGTTTGGATATTGATTGCCGCATTTAACTTTCCCCTAACCGGGCTTACGCGCTCTCACACCTTTGCTAGGATACGTGATCCTGTCCAGCTTCGAAAGGCTTCCCATCGATCGACGACCAACGACCGACGACCGACCCAATGTTTCCCAATATTCCTCAAAGCATAACCTCATTCAAAAGAAAATAGTCTACAATGCACGCTATGTTATTGCAATCACGTAGACAAACAGTCCGACATGTTGCATTAAATTCACACTTAGCCAATGTTGCATAAGTCATGCAAATCAAATGAATTATCTTTGCGCGCAGCATGAAACAAGTTTTGGCAAACGATTTTCATGTTTTTATTTCTGTTTCTTTTTCTCTTTGATCGTCTCATTTTCATGGAAATTAATTTGTTTTCTCCTCTCGAAGTGGAGAGGTGAAGAAGAGGTAGAGGGCGTCCCCGTTCACATCGGCAGTAAAAAAAAAACGAAAAAAGTAACAAATCCGTGGATGGACATTGATGTATTAATTTTTTTGAAAGAAGAAAAACAAATCTAGCTCCTGTCCTGTCATAGAAACGCACTCTTTTGGCTTGGCACACTTGAGCGACGTATTCGCATCGTGGCTTGCTTGCTAGTGCATGCGGGGAGCGATCCACCTGAGTCATTTCTGATTAATGTGTGCAAAATGAAATCACATCGATTGGGATTCGATTTGTTGCACAAACTGAATTAGTATGCTGGCAATAGACCGCCCTGGTTTTGTAGGCGTGTGCAGTGCACATTCGATTGAAAGCTATCAAAGTCCGGCCAGTGACATCGTGTTTGAAAAGGAATTCCACAGGGAAGAGCATAGGTACGCTTCTTTTCTGAAAACTTAGATTGATGGTTAATTGCGGACTTAACTGGCATTTAAATTGAACAATGAGAGGAATGGATCAGAGATTTGTGGATAAATTTATTTATTTATTAATAACAGATTTTATAGAAATATTATCATAAAAATATTCAGAATATTTACAAAAAAAGAAAAAGAAACAAATAATAAAAATAAATTTCATAAATAAAGAAAAGGGGGGGGGGGAAACAAAATCATTAAAATGTAAATATTAAGACAGCTTAATTCAATATTTTGACAAACTTCAATGAAATGTCTTATGCATCTACAGATGGGTTCATTATTACCATAGTTAGTTCTGTGGTATTGCTCGAAAAGCAAATCAACCTTGGAGCGTAAGACTCTTATTGGTGCATAAAGTGGTATTTTGGAGAGTAAGGAACAGCATTTAACGTGATAATTTAAAATATCCCCCACAAACGTTATATCATGCATACATCTTCTGGATTTCAGTGATATAATACCAAGAAGTAAACAATTTTATAAAATGGAAAATTTGGAAAAACGTCTTTGGACTTTTTCAATACTTTTAGAGAAAGTCTTCAAGGCCGGGTTCCAGATAATATCCGCATATTCGAGTAACGATCTAATTAGAGATATATAAAGGGTGATTTTTTAGCTGGTTTGGTTTTGGCAACACTGGTTTTGACAGCTGACGTGTGTTTAGTACCTTGTGTCACTGTCAAACAGCTTCAGTTTGGTTTGCAATTTAACCATGGATCGTCTTACAAATGAACAACGCTTGCAAATTATTGAATTTTACTATCAAAATTCGTGCTCGGTTCGAAATGTTCATCGCGCGCTGCTTCCATTTTATGATCGGCATTCTCGACCTTCTGAGCAGTCTATTCGGAAGATTGTGACCAAATTTCGCACCAAATTTACTTTGTTGGACTTTAAACCACCAACACGTTTACGTACTGTGCGTATTGAAGAAAATATTGCGGCCGTATCAGCTAGTGTGACAGAAGACCGCGAAATGTCGATTCGGCGCCGTTCCCAGCAGTTAGGCCTTTGTTACAGCACTACGTGGAAAATTTTGCGGAAGGAGTTGGGCGTAAAGCCTTTTAAGATACAGCTGGTGCAAGAACTAAAGCCAGCCGACCTACCACAACGCCGAATTTTTGGTGAATGGGCTCTTGGAAAGCTGGCCGAGGATCCGCTTTTTTGTCGAAAAATTGTCTTCAGCGATGAGGCTCATTTTTGGTTGAAAGGGTACGTAAATAAGCAAAATTGCCGCATTTGGAGTGAAGATCAGCCAGAAGCATTGCAACAGCTACCAATGCATGCGAGGCGAGTTTGGTGAACAGTTAATTTCACGTTTCGGGCCGGTCAATTGGCCGCCTAGATCGTGCGATTTGACACCATTAGATTATTTTTTGTGGGGGTATGCCAAGGCTAATGTGTATAGGGACAAGCCCGCTTCGATTGACGCACTGGAAGCCAACATCCATGCATTCATTCGTGAGATACCGGCCGATATGTGTGAAAGAGTATGCCAAAATTGGACTCAGCGGATGGGCTACCTGAGACGCAGCCGCGGTCAACATTTGCATGAAATTATCTTTAAACATTAAATTGCAAGGTTCAAACTATCGATTCAAATAAATATTTCATTCATTTTTTCGAATTTTTTGTGTTTTTTTTTTTTAAAAAAGTTCTAAACCTCTTAAAAAATCACCCTTTACAAGAAAAGCAAAGCATGTGGGTCACAAAAATCAATACAATTTCGCTTAATGAAACCAACAAGTAAATTATATCTTTCAATCATATAGTCAATATGACTTTTAAAAGACAAAGTTGAATCCAGCATAATACCAAGGTCCTTAATATTTTCTACACGCAAGAGTGGGTCAGAATCAATTTGGTAAACGAAATTTATGTGCGTATGAATCTTATAAAGGGTGATCCATTTCGAGGTTCCCTACTTTTTTAAAGAAAAAAACACAGAAAATTAAAATTCAATGGAGAATGTTTATTATCATTTGAGAGAACATTCTTTGGCATTTATTTTTTGAAGATTATGTCTATCAAATGCTGGCCGTTGCTACGTCGCAGATGGTCCATCCGTTGAGTACAATTTTCGATCACTCGTTCGAGCATTTCGACTGGTAACTGGCGAATGACACGCGTGATGTTTTCCTCCAAGGCCTGAATCGAAGCGGGTTTGTCGGCATAAGCTTTTGACTTTACATATCCCCATTACAGGAAAAAGTCTAACGGTGTGATATCACCAATATTAAATAATGAATGCTGGGTCTCAAAATGGGTGATGGTGTTGCGAATAGTACGCTCAGTAGGCCGATTATGTTGACCATAAGTTGATCGAAGTGCACGAAACACATTCCTCACAGAACGTGAATTTTCATAATAAAGTTGAACAATTTGTAAACGTTGTTCACGCGTAAGTCTTTCCATTATGAAATGCCAAAAAATACTAAACAAAAATAACATGACAGCATGACACGACTCACACGTGATCTGTCAAAAAAAGGCTATTGAAAAAAGTATCTCTACTTGGATCACCCGTTATAATGAGATAACGTTACATTTTTTTATGTTTAATTTTAAACAATTTAAATTACACCATTCAGAAATTCGATCAATAGCTAATTGCAATAGGCGGCAATCATCAACACTTTTATCATCAGCATAGAGAAGGCAATGCGAATTTTTAAAAACTGATGTTATATCATTTATAAAAATATTAAACAGAAGGGGACCCAAATGACTACCCTGAGGAACACCTGAAATACAATTTATAGGTTTCGAAAAAGAATTATCGATTACAATTGTTTGTGATCGACCAGTTAAATAGGATGAGATTCAACTTATTCCGCAGGAAGAAGGCACAACTGTAGCGACGTTTGCGGATGATACCGCTATATTGGCCGTGAGTAATACGGTTGAATCAGCAACAATTAAGCTTCAACGGGCTATCAACAGCATTTTTGAGTGGACAAAGACTTGGCGTATTGTCCTTAATAAAACAAAATGTACGCATGTTAATTTTACTTACAGAAATGTAACTACGCTACCCATTTTCATAGACTCCGTACAAATTCCGTACGCAAATGAAGCTAAATATTTGGGAATGGCACTTGATGCGAAACGATACAAGTTTAGTGCGCCGGCTTCAAAGGATAAAACCATTTGAATTAGCGCAATTCATTTAACACTTAACCGCGTATTTTTGGCGGTACAAGCAGGTGCCTCCGATGGGAAGCTGCCTGGTAAACGAGAATAAAAATTATTAAATCTAAACTACTAGATAGGAAATAACCTAGTTGTAGTATAAAGTAATTTGAAGGGAGGTGTTTTTAGTGAGTAAGAATCTCACACTATTATGAGCACGTGCGGTCGGTACTCATAGTGTCTTATGAAAGATTTTCCACCTACCCTCGGAAAAAAAAACTCTCAGGAGCCGAACTTCCCCGAGAGAATGCAACGAACAACCATTCTCAAGATCCACATCCGCAATATTTACTGTCTACCTATGTTTCTTTTAAAGTTTAATAGGAAACTGTTAAACCGTTTGAAGTTAAATAACTATGTCGCTTCTCCGATCACTTACTCATGTTTGCTAAAATCGAACTATAATTCGATGAAATACATGCAATTGCAATTAGATCACAGATGTGAGATGAGGTACAACGACAGATAGAGGCTCTAAATCCAGTACCATTCCAATTCCTTGTCAAAGTTACTAGGTAACTTCTACCTTGAAGCAGTGGACTTAGCTGCTGGTTTACCCAAAGAGCTAGCCGCTTTAATATGAAACTTGCGGCTAGCTCAACGCTCCCAGATTGTGCTTTATCTCCTCCTGTACTCGAGCGCGTAGAATTCTCTATTGGACCAATCCATTTTCGTACTCGTACAGTGGCAAGGGTTCTCGAGATCTCAACGTACATAAGTCCCCTGGTCCAGATGGTATTTCCCTTATCGTTCTGAAGAGGTGTTCTTCCACACTGGCAAAACCACTGCGAAAGCTTTCTATCTGCCCTATTCTTCACGGCTCTTTCCGAGAAGATGGAAAACAGCATTCGTCCAGCCTGTCCTAAAAAGAGGCGAATTCTTCTCCCCCTCCTACTACCGACCAATTGCACTTACGTCCTTTATGAAATATCTTGAATCCCACAAACTTCTTAATGACCGGCAGTACGGTTTTCGCAGCAACAGGTCCACTGGTGATTTGATAACATATCTAACCGGAAAGTGGAACCAATCTATTCACCGTGGTAGTGAAAGTAAGGTCGTTGCGCTTGATATTTCAAAGACATTTGACAGAGTTTGGCATCAAGCTCTTTTGTCGAAAATGCATGCATTTGGAATCGGTGATACCTTTCTTCAATGGATTAGAAATTACCTTTCGGACCGTTCAATTCAAGTTGTTTTGGACGGCTTCAAGTCTTCCACTCACCAAATAAATTCTGGTGTCCCCCAAGGCTTCGTTTGTCTCCGACTCTATTTCTCATCTTTATCAATGATCTCCTGTCTGTTACTTCTAATCCAATCAATTCCTTCACGGATGACAGTACTCTTAGCTTCGAAATTTACGATGAAAACAACATATTGCTAAAAAAATGCCATCAAAAAGTAGGCATGACAAAAAACTTAATATGGAAAACTTGTAACGGAATTTAATGTCTACTTAATTTGTTCGGGTTTGAACCCTTCATCTCTTCAACAAACTTCAGCTTTCTAGCATCAATTTAAATACCTCTAAAGTTGATACGGACGGACGGACATTGCTAGATAGTCTTAGGTTTTGGTCCTGATCATAAATATGTATACTTTTAGGGGTCTACGACGAATATGTGTCAAAATTAATAAACCCTTAGGATAGGATATAAAAAGCAAGTATACGCCACCATATCTTCTCGCATACCACAACGAGCACATACAACGTTTCAAGATCAAGTTCATTTGTGTATGAAGGCGAAAAATGTAAATCTCTAAATTGTCATCCATCAAAGAGCTACGAATTAGAAAAAGCTACGATTACCAAAAAAAATGACTCACAATTCGATTAGCCAGCACTATTATTATGGCCGGTCTTTGCCGTCCCGAAAAGAGCTTTTCGAGCCCTTATCGTTAATTTGATACCATTGTTAGCTGTGAGATATCAGCACCAAGACGGACTATCGCCGCACAAACTGATATCGCACGCTATCAGTTTCAATTAGTTGTCGCTTGGGAAAAAAAGTGTACGCTCTTCGTTGGTTTCTTGTTTTTTGTTTTTATTTTGTTTTCTCTTTTTTTCGAAATCCAAAAGGAAATTGTTGTTTCAAGTCTGACATAATGCTCCAGGATGATTCGGTGCGTAACTTGCATTATGATAGTGAAATTCGTGTTGCCCAGCAGCCCAGATTCGAGCCAACAGGTGAGATATCCTTGACAATGACGCAAGTGACGCGTATAAGAAAAATTATTTTTATTTCCCATAACTATTCGCTGATATCTTATCAGGGTAATGGAGAGAGAATTGTTTTGTTTTATGAGACATAACTAACGAAGCAATGCGATGTAAATTGTAAATAAGAATTTTTTGCTGAGAGAATTTCAACGAGTTCGATTACATTTTAAGTGTGGTTGCGTACACAGAATTAATATTTTTTTTTTATATACGAATATCTGCACATGATAAGCCGATAGCTGGTTGAAAGCTACTTTCCTGAGATAAACTACAACAGTTGGGTGTTTCACTTTGTAAACATATCTAAGCCTTGAGTAAATATTTGAAAAATTTTCTCCAACTGTGATTAAGTAAAAAATCCGGGCTAAAGCTGTGAATGGAACGGTGCTGTGGGCTGTGTACCAAAACGTAGTATCGCGTTCTAGAATCCATGAATATTTTTTTAGTTTTGCCCGTGTTAGTAAAAATAAGTTTAACTCTCCAACTTAATATTACTTTATTATACTCAGATTGAAATGATGATATAGCTCAGTTAGGTCTGAGTTAATACCGACGCAATAGGAAGTGCAGCTGGACCTGAAAGATCTCTTCTACTAAATGACAAAACTTAGGTAAGTAGAGCCTCTACTTTCCTATTGTATCTGATGATACTATCAGCAAAAGAATTCTTGCCTATTACTTCTCTGAGCAGAGTTGTTCTTCTTATTTCGTGTAGGGCCGGTCACTCACATATCTGCTGTTTCGTGTTCTTCAAGACATAGTCAACACTTCACTGAGTCGACTAGTTTTAATTTTTCGTGGAGGTGATATCTTAATATGTGATGGACTGGGTGGTTTAAGCTGGCTGTGTAACCTGTTTGGTCTGTCTAAGACTTGGGATGATTTCCCAATATGAGATGCACATTTTTTGTTCTCAGCTTTTAAGCTTCAGATTAGGTTAGGTTAGGTTAAGACAGGGGTGTGATGCAAGAGCCATAACACAAATCAAAACGGACGACAAAGACCTAAACACTTTCGCTTTAAAATACCCATACAGGACCCAAAGCCTAGCTTATCCAACCACTCTGTGTGCAAAGATCCATTTTTTGACACGAATGGAAGGGACCTACAGTTTAATGTCGATTCCGAACAGGAAATTATTTATGAGAAGCTTCTCATGACAGTTGTTACTCTTGGATGTTTGTCAGACGTTCGCAAGAGGTGGGGCAGCTACCTCTCGCTTAGTGGTTCAACGCACTTAACCACTAAGCCACTGCACCCACTTTCCCTTAAGAAGCAACCAATTACCCTACACAGGTTCGAAGAAGTATATCCTTAGGAATTTCCTACGAGTATGTGAGATTGCCTCGCTATCACACAATATGTGCGGTAGATTACCACGGATGTCTGTATCAGACAGTCCGAATATCTTTGTATGTTTTCGCAAGAGGCAATGCCCTGTTCGGATTCCCTGCTAAGTTTTGTAAACTTCTTGGAACTCTTACAGTAGAGAAGTGGCCATATAGCTCTTGACACCGTATGTCCCCCAAGACTTGGCCGCCTTAGGTTGGTAGTCCTCAATAGAATCGTTTATTATCCAAAGGAGAGGTTTTATGTCAGCAACCTCACCGCTATTGAATAGCCCTCCTATTCTTGCAAACTCATCCTCTGCTCATTTCCTTAAATACCAAAGTGTCCTAGCACCCAGCTTAGTCTCAATCGGTTCTGACTGCATAATGCTTTGAGCATTATGCGATAGTCCCTGACTACATACGAATTGATGTTTGTTGATTCCATTGCCTTAAGTGCAGCCTGGCTGTCGATGTAGATAGCAATATCTCTTCCAGATATAGATCTCACCTGCATTTGTTCAGCCGCCTTGAGGACAGCCAGAACCTCTGATTGAAAGGCGCTGCTTATGCCCGCTAGTCGTATAGACACTCTTACTTCTCGATCGATTTTGAGAAGATACCAGACCCTTTTCCCTCTATCGTTTTCGAGCCATCTGTAATGATTGTAATTTCGTTTGATTTGATAATTGCAGCTCTTTGCCAATCCTCCCTCCCCGGATATATTACATCATACAGAATGTCCAAGTCAACTAAAGGGGATTTCATCTGTTATGTTTGGTTTGCCTGGCAGTAGCTTCGAAGGGACCGTACGATGCCCAAGGCTACTACTCTTAAAGTGATCCAAAAAAGTTTATTGTACTGCACTATTGCCAGCCAGCTTTCTGATATGTAAGTTAAGCGATGTTAGGTTCAGAAAAGTGTCCAATACCGCCGTAGGGGATAGCTTCAGATAAATAGCTGATTTGTGTATTGGACAGAATAGCTCGGGTCCTATAAAGGGGGTCTCCGAGACTTTTCTAGCCAGTTCGTCAGCTTTTTCATTTCCCTCAATTCCTTCGTGTCAGGGAACCCACCCGATTTTGGTTTTATGCGGTACTTGCTCTTGTACTGAGTGCTTGAATGGTACTGATTTGAGGTCAATTATTGGCGAGCTAAGGGATTTTATAGCGCTTGACTATCCGCGATAGTCGCCTTCCTCAATGGCATGAGGCTCTGCCTGTAATACACTGGGACTTTTTCTCATGGGTATTGAGACAGTTTCATTTGGTTCGGATACCAGCTTTCACCCAAGAGTCCATTTTTGAACCATCAGTATCCCAGTTTGGCCGTTTTGGCAATTTGGCGGGGGTTATTGCCAACGCGTGCTCCTTTATTTGTGGTTTCAGTGGAGAAACATAGTGTGTTTGTTGTTTGATCTGTGACCGCGCAGACCATGTCGAGTTCGGTGATTTCCGATAGCAGTTCCATTAGTTCGAAGTGATTGCTAATGCTTTGCTCTTTCGTTTGTTGCAAACTTGCAGTGTTGCATATTACGACTTTGTTTTGTGAAAACGCGGCTATTGTTACATGGAAAATTTTCTTTATAAGCGGTTTACTTAATGAAAAGAAGATTTGTACTTTCTAATCCCATTTTGAAGCTCCAAAATGTTCGTTCCGATGGTAAGCCAAGTTTTTATACATTAATCACGTTTCCAAGCAAGCTTGACTAAGAGCCGATACACATCATGTTATGAAATTATAAAGTCAATCTTGTATGAACTGGCAACAGGCTTTCAACAGGCTGTTACCGTTACCGACTTAAAGTTCAATACTCGTTCTATATCCAATCTTTATCCTATTTACCGAGGCTTTAGGGAAAGGCCTACATTGGTGTACCTTGACCCACCCGCTACATCAATTATAGATTAAGAGCTACTGGGCAGGATTCGAATATGTGCGATAAAACTTATTGGCGAACGAGATATCGTCACTATGTCTCCTGCCTGTCGTTGTCCTATCGCTACTTCCTTCGTAAGTGCTCGAATGAAAGCTCTGTTTTTATATTTTACAGACTTTCCTAATGCCCGCAATGAGTTACATAGTCATTTGAAGGATATCAATAAGAGAAAGTTAAAAATATGAACACACACTGAGGGGTTGTCCTCGTTGATCTTTAAATTCGGTATACAAAATATTTTAAGTGAATTTTGTAGCTATATCTAATAGTTCTGAAGTTATAGGTAAGATTACGTTGAAGTGGCAATCGGCGAGGCCGACTTACTTAGACCAAAAGAGGTTCGTTGGAGCTTCGAATGTAGCGAAAGAGATCTTTAACGCCAGTGGTTGACAGATCTTCAAGATTGTCATGGAAAAGAGCAGGACAAGTGCAAAGAAGGTGTAGGATTGTCTCCTCTTCCTCCTCGTCCATACAGCTTCTGCGGATGTCACTTGAGTACATGCCAAGTCAAGTTGCCTGTCTATAAGTGTCCAGTGATGACACCTATTGTAGAGCTGACGTGCAGTGCAGAAAGATCAAACACTTACAGCGTTTCAGATCCAGCTTAGGCCAAATCCGTTTTGTCGCTAGACAAGTTGTGCCACTTAGGTTAGTTGAAGTTATATCACTCAGAGTAGTTATAGCTCGAAAATGGAAATTTTGACTTTAACTGGATAAAACTTGCGTTGGGGTGATAGTAGACCGCACTTCCAAACCATTCTATTTTCATCATAACTTCACCCTATCAAAGTTTTCTCAATACTGTGATATTCTGATCTGACTTATACGTGAATATTGGAAACTTCAATTTAAAGTTAATGTACGTAGATTTATGGCGGCTACTTTTTATGGAGCTTGATGATTTAATGCATGCACCCATTGCCATAATGCACAAAGAGTTTCACTAACAAGTCATACATGATGCTCTCTCTATACATGATGCCCACTAAGAAGCTGCTGAAAATGCTGCTTGAAGACCTCTACAATTTACTGCACTTTGGTGACCAAGTTTCCATTATAATTTTGAAGAGCCTGCTCCTCCCGGGCTTAAAGCCAGCCGCCAGTGGTTAAGCTTTCTTGCAGAACATAGTTGCTTGGCTTTCTTCTGAATATACGTATCGCTCTCGGAACTCTTCCGATTTCCTTAAGCTGTGAGACTGCCTATACCTTCTTCTTTCTATGCCGGATTTTCTTCCCGTGGCTCAATACCCTTTTCTCGTTTCTCTTGTTTTCCGCTGCAGCGTCTATATGTGTGAATCTTCTGTCATCTAAGGATTACCATTCTGTTAAGATCCTCCGGTTCTAACCCTTCAATTGGGCAATCTTACGAGTCTACTTTTGCATTATCTATAAACGGTGTAGTGCTTATCCTTGCAAAATCTTACCTCCAAATGTATGCCGATGACATGCTAATTTCACAACATTTCTTGTATAGCGCTAAATGTTAAATTCTAAATTTAAATAAAATCTGAAAAAAGTATTCGTTTGAAATGAAATTTTTAGAAATGCACATTTCCGATAAAAAAAAAAGTATTTGACTATGCCAACCTATTTTAAACTTATTATCGCCTTCATAGCTGCGTAGTAAATTTGCAGATAAAGGTGTCTGAGCTTGATATCGATCTTTCGATCCATAAAAAAAAAATTGATTGAAGTGCGATTTGTACATTGCACCTGGCAGAACATCAACCAAACCAAACCATAGAAGAATGCAATTACTTTACTGTCAGCTCTAAAGCGTTTTTTTAGAACTGACATTTTGTGGTCAAATGTGACAACTCTAATGTCATTTATGTTCAGTTTGGTTTGCCATTTCATCATGAACAGGTTGACATATGAACAACGCTTGCAAATCGTGCAAATTTATTTCGAAAATAATGGTTCAGTTCGCGAAGTTTACCGCTTGAATGGCTACGTCAACAAGCAAAATTGCCGCATTCGGAGTGAAGAGAATCCACATGAGACCCTTGAAAACCAATTACATCCACAAAAACTGACTATTTGGTGTGCTCTATGGGCTGATGGAGTCATTGGGCTATACTTCTTCTGAAATGATGCTGACGAGAGAGTCAGTTACCGTGCAATGATAACCGACTATTTTGTTCCTCTAATTGGATGGCATGAATGTGAATTAGATGTGGTTCCAACAAGACGGCGCTACATGCCACACAGCGCGCGTCACAATCGATTTATTGAAGGAAACATGCGATGAGCGCATAATTTCGCGGAATGAACCTGTCAATTGGCCACCAAGATTGTGTGATTTGACACCATTGGATAATTTTTTTTTGGGATATGTAAAGTCGCTCGCCTACACCAACAAACCAGAAACGTTAGGGGACTTGGAAGCCAACATTCGTGGCGTTATTGCCGACATGCAGCCCCAAATGGTTGACAATTTTCCCTCTAGACTTGTCTTTATTCGAACCAGCCGCGGTGGCCACATGCCGCATAATGCCATTAGATTATCCTTCGAACAAAGCCAAATTGATGGACATTAGAACGATTTTCTTGTGTTTTATTTCAATTCGAAGTTCTGTACCTCTAAAAAAAAGCACCCTGTATCCCGCGTATATCTCGCGTTAACAAGAAGTCTATATTCTATATCCCAGCAAGTCATATTCTCGCTTAAGCAGCTCGTCGGGCCGGCAAACTAAGATAAAACCCATCAAAGTTAAGCAAACTTCAATTTTCAGATTCAACATATTTGCGTAATCTTTATAGGCTTGAAGAATTCATTTGGACTTTCGCGTGATGCTTGGAAATTCAAACCCCTAACCGAGAAATATACAGTGCAAAGTCTGTAAAATACTGCCAGGATACGACATGCTCAAAAACAGCCCGCAATCGCAGGGATGAATGGCGTCATCCATAGAATCCCATTTTTTAACTGTGAACTGAAAGGACTTCATTCATTATGCCGATGTCTCGGGAATGTCTCCGATGAAAAATTCCAATATCAATAATCCTGCCGCAATTTCCAAGCTGACCAAAAGTAAAGGCTGTCAGATCAAATTTTTTTAGGTGATTGAAATAAGTTGATGCCAATTTGCAACAAGTACCGCGGTTACTTGTTGAGTGCCCATTTGTAATTATTTCCTCCGTAAAAAAACACACCTCGCTCTAAAGTCTTCACCCAAAGAATTGGTATTTTGCGACTCTAAGGGATATTGCTGCTCATTTTTATATTAAGGGTGCTTTTGTTAGAGGTATAGAACGTTGCAGCAGAATAAAACAAAGATGACTTGTTTTAAATTGAAATTTAATTTTAATATGATTTCTGGCATATGACCATATGACCAATGGAGGTTCAATTTTCGATGAGTTTTTCCAACATTTGCGGTCAATCGTTTCGGACTTATCGGCGTAGACTAGCGACTTCACATATCCCCACAGAAAATTGTCAATCCACGGGTCCGTACCTATGCGTGAAACTATGCGGTCACCAAACGTTTCTTTAACTAATCAATTGTGGCACGAGCTGTGTGACATGTTAACACCACAGCCGTCTTGTTGAAACCACCGCTCCTGCAGATAATGGTTGTCGAATTGATGAACGAAAAAGTCAGTAATCATGGCATTCACTGTGACGTTCTGGCCAGCATCGTTTTTAAAGAAGTACGGACCAATTACTCCATCAGCATTTAAAGCAGACCAAACAGTCAATTTTTAACTTTCTCGTATACATTAGTATACTAAAGAGAAAGTTATTGCGACCGTGCGGAAATTTCGAATTCAAACTGAGTATGAGGGATGATATTACGACTAGAGAAAAGTCCAAAAAAGTCCGGGCGCCATATGGCGAAACGGTTCGACCGATTTGCTTCAAAGTTCGTGTATAAGGTTTTTGGTGTTACATCTCGGGGCACCTTTTTATTTTTTGCTTTATCTTTTGAATTAACGGTATCCCCCATAAAAATTTGTTTGTGAAAATCACTTAACACTATTTTTCTCGAAAGTGGTTGCAAGGATTTCTGTCTTTTTTTGTACTAAGGGTATTTGGGATGGGGTCAAAAACTCTGCATACTCAGTTCTTAGAAAAAAAATCGATTAACGGTAATTTATAAAACCGGCAATATCTCGAACACTAATAAAGGAAACTTCAAAAAAATTTACAGGTTGTTTTATAAAGTCGAAAAAATTTGCATACTTCGATTTTTGAAATAATTTTTTTTAAATTTTTTTTTCATGAAACTATTTTCTTAAATTTAAATTAAATTCGTATTCTCATAAACGGCTCTAACGATTTTGATAATTTTTTTGTATTTCGAACGATTATGTTAAAAGTGTCCAATGTGCTAAAAAACATCAAAATCGTAGCTGCCGTTTTTGAGAAAATCAATTTTTTTAAAACCTAAAAAGTGATTTAAATAAATTTCTCACCATTAATTTTCGATTCATTTTGCGACTCAAAATCGCATCTCATGTACCGAGAAAGTTTCGTATGACGCAGTCGTGCACTTTATTATGGATGTAACAGTGATACACTTGAGGATTATCATCACTCCAAATACGGCGGTTTTGTTTATTGACAAATCCATTCAAAACTGAGCTGAGTTTTGGGCCCATTCACCGAATCTACGCCTTCCTAGGTGATCCTCTGGCTTTAATTCTTGCACGAGTTGGATTTACACTACTTGGAAGCGTTGTTCAGACGTCAGTCTACTCATGTTGAAATGCCAAACCAAACTAAAAAATAAATCACTTGACAGCTGACAAAATGGCCGCCAGTGAAAATAGTGTTGCCATCTTAAAGTTCGTACCTCTAAAAAAAACACCTCACTTAATCTTTGTTTTTCACAATTTCTACTAAGCCTCACTTATTCGAACTCTCATCTGCAATTTCAGTTCATAACGGACCCACAAACATAACATCAGTTCGTCGGGAGTCCTATGGCACCACTCGCATTCCACTGCCAGTGTCAACAATAGAAACACAAGGAGCGCCCATCGGTGGAAGTCGTACTTTTATTCCACTCTCCGGATATGATATTCTCGCCGACATGCCATCGGTTCACATTGAGCAGACATTCGAACTGAACGAAAGTAGGTACACATCGCATCAACCCATCTGAATAGAATACCGCACCAGCATTCTCATTCCCACGCACTTTTTTAACAAAACAATTTTCCAAACTATTTAAATAAAGATCTTACGTCAGTGTCCTCGGAGAATCGCTACACAGTGCGAACACCTTTGGGTGAGGCAATATTTCGAGCTTCCGAAAGTTCAACGGCTAACGACCGCTTGATTTGGGGCTCGGGGCGACCATTTCAAATGCACTTGCTCGACAAGACACACCAAGAGGCACTTTCATTGCGTCGCAAGCTAGCGATGGGAACTTTCTTTTGCTCGCCAAAGAATCTCGAAGTGTGGGCACCGCCGGGAGATCTTTTGGGTAGAATTGTTCAGATACCATCAGCTTTGGCGCCAGAGTTTGTCATCGAAGATGGCAACCATGATCACTTGTACCGGATTGAGGGTCAAGAAAATGCCGGATTTTGTTGTTTCTGTCTGCCAAGGGAAACGTATTTCAAGGTAAGGTCAGAGTTGTTGCTTGGGAAATAAGTATGACTTTTTTTTGCTTAAGATTTATGCTGGAAGGGATATGAAAGCGTCAATTCATCGAAAATGGTCACAGAGGAGTTCACAATATACCACAAATATTTACTACAGTGATCCCAATATGGACATCAGATCAAAGGCACTGTGTCTGGGAGCAGGATTCTTGATGGTGAGTACTTGTTTTCCTTTGTTGGTTTTATTTATTCTCCAATTGAATTTTGTTTTAGGAATATCTATACTTCCAATCGAGACTTTAGGGATGCTGATGATGTTTATGCTGTTTGTTTTAATTTTATTACCTTCTTGTGCACTTTATTTTTTGATATAAAAAAGGGTTTAATAATTTTCTGCAACCAAAATGATGAGACGAGTTCAATTTCACTGGATCAATACTTTTTTTTTTATTAAAAATGAATCGCAACGAATTAGTGTGGAACAAATTTCTTAGCGAAGTGACACCTACTAGAAATTCTATTGAAAATACTGGGTTGATGTATTTACTAACTTAGTAAATTACCGATTCACTGAAATCGTGTACACAACTCGTTCCGCCTGAGAGTATGCAATATTTTGCTGATAAAAATTAATTCTGTACACGACAGAACTGCCAACCAAAAAAGATTAAATGTAAATCTGTTTGAATAAAGGGTAAGCAAGGTCTTTCTTTCTTTTTAAAAGTTAAAAAGAAAACAGTTGCAACGCAAGTTTTCATTACATTTTCGATGGGTTTGGCATTTTTCCACGAATAGCTTAATGTCCTTTGGAAGAACGCCCCAGCAGCTAGTGGAACTAATTTTTTTATAGTTATTAATGTAATTTATTTTATTGTTAATAAATTTATAAAAATGTTTGCTGAGCTCCACATACAGCAAATTTGCCTTTTATACATAGCCGACAAGATGGAAATGCAGCCCATTTGAAAAGATGATTTTTTAAGTCCCAAAAAAGAAGAGATAACGAGGAGAGTATTCGAGATTCTCATGTTTAGGCACATACCTTTGGAATCATTGTACTTCGTCAATACTTCTCAACGATTTTCGAGCATAAATCGATCACGAAAATATAATATTAAGTTTCCCTATATTTTTTTGACGTATCAGAGCCGTCGGTGTCAAAATATTTTACCTAATGCCAGAGCATGAATGTGCTCATTTTCCAATTTTGAGTAAATTGGTTGGTTTGAATAACCTTTGGTATTTCTATCTAATATTTTTTTAATGTTTCAGAAACACAACAATATAATTCTATGAGAGCAATTATCTTTCAAACGTGATTTCCGGCATAAGGTGGACGATATGACCAACAGTTGCACCTACAGCAAATTGTCGGTCGTTAATCAACGTGTTCAACACACTTAGTGCCTGGCTACACGTTCATGGGAATGATCGTCATGTCGCACGAAACAGGTAGATTTTATGTGAGTCAGAAAGAAAAGGGTAGTTTGCACCAAGAATCCACCGAAAATCCTCTTTCGATGTGAATTCTCGGCGTGGGCATGAACGTTTCGGTTCCAAACCATATCACTTTTGACAGAAATCCTCATTTGAGATTTTTGTTGAAGACCGAATACAGATACCAAGGAGCACAAAATTCGATTCGATTTTCCAAGAGAAATTTTGTTTTGTTTCAGATTTCAGCGTTCCCCGCCATTCAAATTGCAATCATTCTTTATGTGTGTGTAGCCACGACGTTCATGGGAATGACTTTCATTCCCATGAACGTGTAGCCAGACACTTAGCAACTGATACTGACAGTTTTAACGAGCACATCTCTTGACTTATTTTGAAAGTGACTTTTGGACATCCCAGTTATGACATTGCCGTACCTTATCCAATCCCTGAGAGATGTCAAGAAAATAAAGCTTAGACATTTTTTTGTGTTCCTCCCCTAGTGATTTTTCAATGTCGTTGATATTTCTGTAAGCCTGGGCACTTATTATTTAACTCTTTGAGACGATAATCGTCCGGGCCACGTTATTTTATCTCTTTCGTGTCGTCCATCGTCATTAAAGTAGCCTTCACTATCAAATCAGAGATGGCGTTACTACGACCATTTTGCGAGTCGACAAATCTTGTTTTTTTAGACCGCAGTCTTCCGATAAGTGTTTACCGGCACATTTAACGTAACGCGGTTGCTTTTTGACAATATGCGTGCATATGTTTATAGCCTTGGTAATGCTTACACTGAGTGATAAGCTTTGTACACAACTCCAATCTAACTTATCCTAACCTTAGATCAGCTAACTGCAATGACGGGCATAACCAAAAATCATAAATACACAAACCATCACTCAAATACACGATATTGTAGTGCTATTATTCATGGCGGAGATGATGGACACAATTCAAAAAACAATGCCAAGTTAAAATAAAAACATCAAACACAAAGTGGTCAAATGGGTGGTAAAAGTGATTATATGAGAACACAAGCGTTCTCGCTCTATCCTCACACCAGCAAACCGTCAACCAACATGGACTCTGACCACTACCTAGTTGCAGCCATATTTCAGACGCCACAACAACGGGGAAATGCTATGAGGAGAACCTTTGCCTAGCGCGTATTCGTGAACCACTTTAGAACTCCTTCTCAGCCAGCATCAAGTGCTAAAGACCAGTGGCTTGGATGCCCAAAAGCCATCAGAAATAACGCAACTGACGTGCTGGGTCCTCTAAACCCTTGGTTTGATGAAGAGTGCCGGCAAGCACATGCAGCAAAACAACGTGAGCGGCTCATGAGCTCTACGAGCAAAAGAGAGAGAAGCGAGCGATAACGGAAAGAGAGAGATTCTACTCTAGGAATAAAGTTCGGAGGTAAAAGGAACGTGTCAAAGTAACAAGATCTGAACAGAAACCAGTAGAGATGAACAAGGAAATATTGTAGTGGATGGCAGAAACCATTTCGGCAGACTGCTAAACGGCGAAGACGACACAAAATCCGCGGTCAGGCAGAGCAAACCATTCGATATTAACGATGAAGGACAAGAATTCCGTCCACCCGACCAAAATTAAGTGAGAACAACCATATCTAAGCTAAAGTCAAACAAGGTTGCCTGGCAGGCCGTCCTACCCGCAGAACTATTTAGCATACACCAACTTATTTCTAAAATTTGTTCGGATGAATGTGTGCATGATGAATGGACCCGCTGCATCGTTTGCCCGGTTCGCAAGAAATGAGACCCTCTAAACCGCGCAACTATAGAGGTATCAGTCTTCTAAACATCGCATATAAGATCTTGTCTGCCGTATTGGGCGAGCGCCTGAAACCATTTGTTCACGATCTGATTCGACCCTATCAGTGCGGTTTTAGACCCGGTAAGGCCACAATTGACCAAATGTTCGCACTACGGTAAATCTCTGAAAAAAACCCAAGAAGTCCAGATCCACCACCTTTTTTTATCGATTTTAATGCCGCGTATGACAGCTTCCATAGAGACGAGCTATACAGATCCATGTCAGGTTTTGGCATCCCTGCCAAACTCTTCCATCTGTGCTGGATGACGATAGAGAAAGCTGGCTGCTGCATTAAGGTCGGTAAAGACCTGACCTGATGTCAAAAAAGTACTCAGGCAAGGCGACACGCTTTCATGTGACTTCTTTAACATCATATTGAAATAATTGTGCAGCACTCACCAGCCAACACATGAGGTACGATCTTTCAAAAGCCTGTTCAATGCCGACGAAATTGATAGATATCATTGGCTGTCACTGATGCATTTTTTTTTTTTTTTTATAGTGTACGCGCACTAAAGGGACTTTGGATACCCTTATAATGAAGTGACACAGTTCGGGCATTAGGGAAATGAAGGATTAGAGAAAGGGAGAAACCGATGCACGTTGGTGTTAAATGTTTGTAAACTATAATGTGCAGGAAAAACAGAGCGTGGTAAAGCATTCCACATTCGTATTGTACGGTTGAGAAAGGAATCTTTATATTTCACAGTACGTCCGAAAACAGGCTTAAGGGTAAACTGATGTGCATTCCTCGCAAGGCGAGTATTGCGGTTGAATTGCTGTAGGGGTGGAATGCAACTGGCTATTTCATTTGAGCACTTGTGGTGGAAATACCGATAAAACAATGACAGGCAGGAGACATTACGACGATGAGTAAGAGAGTCAAGTGATTTCGCGATGTCTCGATCGCCAATAAGTCCTACCGCACGTTTCTGGATCCTGTCAAGTAGCTCCAAATATGTTATTGGTGCACCAGACCAGATATGAGCGTTGTACTTAAGTTTTGGGCGAATAAACGCCTTGTAGATTCCAGCCAGATCAGAAGGGGTGAAATATTTCTTGCATCTTGCCAAGACATTTCGCAGCGTTCTTGGCGACATCAAATATGTGGTCATTCCAACGAAGGTTGTCATTAACATACATACCGAGAATGGAAAGTCTTTCGGTTTCAGCGATGCAAGTGCCATACATGGATAATGGCAGAGAATTAGGGGTTCGCTTCAATGACAGAAGACAGCATTGCGTTTTGGAAGCATTAAATTCCACTCTGTTGGTTTTACCCCATTTAAGTATGCCGTCAAGATCGGAATTCAATGGGCTTAACATACGTTGACGTTCCAGTTCAACGCCCGAAGATGAGGGGCGTTGCCCAGGAAACGAATATGTAAAGCTGAGGGTACTGTCATCAGCAAAGGAATGGATTGGATTAGAAGTGACAGACAGGAGGTCATTGATAAAAATGAGAAAGAGAGTCGGAGACAAAACAGAGCCTTGAGGGACACCAGCATTTATTTGGTGAGTTGCAGACTTGAAACCGTCCAAAACAACTTGTATTGAACGGTCCGAAAGGTAATTTCTAATCCATTGAATAAAGGTAACATCGATCCCAAATGCACGCATTTTCGACAAGAGAGCTTGATGCCAAACTCTGTCAAATGCCTTTGTGGTCGGGAAATGCATTTGCGAGTATAGATTTAGAAGCGGCAAAAATGGGTTTAGCGGTAAACGAGGGCAAAACAAAAGTATATGCAGTCAACAAAAAGGGACACCAACATCGACGAATCGGCCAGAATGTCACAATCGACAACTATAACTTTGAGGTAGTAAACGACTTTGTCTAACTCGACTCTGCTATCACATTTGAAAATGGCATCTCCTCAGAAATCAAACGCTTGCCAATGCTGTTTTTTTGGGCTGACAAGTCAACTATATTTTCCGACCAACTAAGGAAACTATATATAGGAGACCCTCATAATTCCAATCGTCCTCTATGGTTCCGACGGATGAAGATATTCTTGATCATTTCTAGAGAAAAAATCTTCGTATGATATTTGGTCCCGGATAGGTTATGTAGAGTTATGGAGGAGACGATTCCAACTTTGCGAGCTGTACAGTGACATCACCCTCGTCAAAAAACTGCTTTTGAGATGGCTGGGACATGTAGAGCGAATGAACACCAACGCTCCAGCTCGCAGAATCTTCGACCCCAATCCAATCCGCGCACAAGTGGGAGTGAACCTCAACCAACTTGGAGTGCGCAACTAGAGGCAGTAATATTTCACACCTTCCGATCTGTCTGTAATTTATAAAGCGTTTATTCGCCTAAAACTTGAGTATAATACTCATATCGGGTCTGGTTCACCAATTACATATTTGAAGCTACTTGACAGGATTCAAAACGCGCGGTAAAACTTATTGGCGATTTCGAGACATCGCGAAATCGCTTGACCCTCTTAGTCATCGTCGCAATGTCTCCTGTCTGTCGTTGTTTTATTGTTAGTTCCATCAAACGAAAAAGACAGTTGCATTCCACCTTTACAGCAGTTCAACCGCAATACTCGCCATGCTACGAATCCAGATCAGTTCACCCTTAAGCCTATAATCGGACGGACAGTCAAATACAAGGATTATTTTATTGTTATTACAATTTGGAATGCTCTACCACGCTCTGTTTTTTTTTTTCTGTACATTACAGTTTACAGTCATTTAAAACCAACGTGCATCGATATCTCCCATTCTCTTATCCTCCACTTCCTTAATGCCCCTTTACTGTGTCACTTCATTATAAGGGTGTTCAAAATGTAAGCCAAAGACCGCACTAATTGGAAAGGGCTCTCCAACCACCCCGGTCTGCGAACGTAAGTAAACACTGATTATATTTTGATAAAATGTTTTATTTCCTTGTTTTGTTTTGTTTTCTTTAACTTTTTCTCTTTTAAATGTTTCCATAGGTTTTTCTTAGACTTCAATTTATTATTATTACAATGTGTGTATATATATATATATATATAGACTGATATATAAATGTAGATGTATATATATATATTTATTTATTTATGTATGTATATAATATTACAAAATACAAATATAATGAGATTAAAATCACGTTTTAACCTACAAAGACAAAGGAGGATTGTTTGTTAAAATGTTTCTTCTGTTACTTTATTTGTTTCATTTAAAAACTAATTTATTTACATTAACTTATTTGATAATTGTTTTTTTTTTTTTGTTTTTTACATTTACATTCTACGATATCGTACGATATTACAGAGTTTTTTTTTTCTAAATTTTGTTTCCTCTTGTTTTTTCTTTCAGTTTTATTATTCAAATAAAAAAAAAACACACAAAAAAAAGATATTACAAATTATTTTGTCAATTTTAATTTGAATATCACTTGTTCTCCTTGAGAAAACTTAAAAAAATAATCGCACCAGTTATTGTTTTAACTTTAACCAATAAAAAAAAATTAAACAAGCAAATTGTGTTTCATTAAATATATATAGAGTCTCGTAGTCTCGCGATTAAATTAAACTAAATGTAGCCTTTTTATAATAACAACAACAACATCAACAACATTATCAACAACAATAACAAGGAAAACAAGCAACACGAATACAAACTGAAAGGAATAGATAGGTATTTTTAGCTTAATTTCAATAATAGATAATTAAACGATTAAAACTATATTTTTAACTTAAAACAAAATTAGGCTTAGCCGAACAGAGTCACAGCACGTGATCTTAAATTAAAAACAAAAAAAATTTGAATATAATAAAACTAAAAACTACGCGCCTTACTTAACGCGTTGATAATGAAAACAAAACATAAATTTGGCACATAATTCTCTTCTTTCTCATCCAATCCAGCGTAGAAATTTGCAAAAGAAAAACATTGTTGCACCCATGCTAAATTGCCACTGCCATTTAGAGACCTTAGCTGCTTGATTGCCTTATATCTCAGGTTAGCACAAAATTGTTAAACAAACTTGATGATTGCCGCTCGAATGAATTCCATTGAATAGCTCCAAATTAGCCAAAAATTGTGAAATCAACTTTTGAGACGTTGAGTTGTCCAAACCGATGATGCTGACTTAACTCCGAAAACTTTGTTCAAACTTTGTTGTGAGCTGAACTAGTGAGTATCCATAGCCGGTGAAGTCAGTAAAAAAATAAAAAAAACTGTAAACAGTAAAATCGTCTTCTCTCTGAGTACTTTAGTCCGATGATCGAACACTCTGGCTACATCATCCCACCGTCTGCTTTTGATCACCCTCAATTCGACGACACCTCACTCTGTGTGCGTGGTCTCTTTTCAGGAATATGACCATCCTGCTGCTGTTGCTCCTCATCACTACTGCTGAACAGGTGATTTCGTCGCTTCAAAGTTTGGCCACCAGCATTCGGTGTTGAGTTCTCATCTCCTTTGGCTCCTCCTTCGTCCGTGGAATTCTGTGCGTCATATCCATCCTCGCTGCCACTATCGCCATTTGTATTCGAACCGGGAATGTCCTGCATTCCAGACGGCGTTGTGTACGTGCCCATCTTGGTGGGATCGATATCAATTAGCTTTTGCGCCAGGACTTTCAGGCTTATCAGCGAATTATCACAGTCACTGGTGTCGATCTCGGTTAGGCTGATGCCCGCCCGTTCGATCTCGGCATACGTTCCGAAGGGCAACTTTTGCAAGCACTCCAACTTTTGGACGTGCGTCTTCGATCGCAGATGCTTGGCTAGGTGACCGTGAATTCGAAAGGCGATTTTGCAATCTGTACACTCGAATGGGCGCGGATTTGAAGTCGTTGGCACGCCAAAGGTCGAGGTCATCATGATTTTCGTCTTGTGACCTTCGGAGCGTTCGTGTTTCTGCAGATGACCCTGAGTGCGAAAGCTCACGGCACATGGCTCACATTTGAACTTTCGTTCCATGTAGTGAATGTTCATGTGGAGCACGAGCTGATGTTGCTTCTGGAAGGTCTTCGAGCAGATGGTGCACACAGGACGACCGTCGCTGGATATCGGCACTCGCGGATAAACAGGTTGTATTTCATTCGACGAACTCTTGAAGCCGTCCTCCCCGACAATTACCGTTCGGGCGGGGACACCACCAAAATCAGACGCAGACGACGATTGAGATGTGGGCGGAGTTGTTGTTGTTGCAGAGTCGGGAGCGGCGGCAACTTCATGGTCGGACATACTTTCATCGCCACTTTCTTCAGGTTTAGTCGATGAAGTTGACGACGATGAGGATTTCGACTTAAGACTGGTCATCTTGAGGTACTCTGAGGCGACACTCTTTGCACTGCCAGGGCCTTTGGTCTTTGATGATTTTGTGGATTCTTTAATCGGTGGCAGTGTTTCCGATGCGGACGTTGTGACTGGAGGCACCTCTTTGTCAGGTTTCACCGGGTCAGCTAGCTTCGGCTTGGGTGTTTCCTCGACAGTACTCGTTGGAGTGCTGATCGTAGTTGTACTCATTACGCTTGTACTCACCACGCAGGCGCTTGCCATTACGGACGATGCCACTGATGTTATACTCATTGCCAAGAGGCTACCGCTGGCGCCACCACCTGTCGCATTTGTAGAAGTGTAAATGCTGCTCGATCCAGATGCAGCCTCGATGGAACTCCTACTCATCTGACTTTGCTTGATCTTGGTGTAGTGCAATGCTTGCTCAGTGATATATGCATGGTGTAAGTTTACGTCTAACCGGGACGATGAACCTTCTGTCGCTGTACGAACTCGATCTGTCACATTGATCAGGGATTTCATGAACATTGACTCGTTGCTCACTAAGCCGATGACATCACGAATTTGCGCTGCTGTCTGATGCTGCATTTGAGGCAGAGGCGTCGGTCTGATTGGGGGCTCGTGCGAACGAGGTTTTGTCAGGTCAATTGGTAGCATGGTAGATTCGTCGAAGCTACTTTGCAATTTGGGCTTTGACTCCTCGGGATTAGAGTAGTACTGCTCTTGCTTCTGATAGTCGAATGGTGGCTTGGGCGATGTAAACGAGACGACACGGCGCAGCACCGGCTGCTGTGGCGGTGTAGTACTGCTCTCAGTTTGTTGATATGTGTAGACGTCTTTTGGAGAGGCACTATTGCCAGTCGGTGGTGTCATTGAAAGCGACAGCAGGCTACGGGCGGCCTCGTGCTCTTGCAGGCGCGATTTGGATTCATCGGTATCTGAGGAGGAGAAGGAGAGAATGACATAAGTAAAGCGAATAGCTGCATAGCAATGTGATTGTAACTTACCACTACTCTCGGTCTCATTATCGCTGAAATCTTCCGACGATGATTCACCTGGAAGTGAGGACGTTCGTCCACCTCCCGAAGTGATCGACTGCTGATCGTACTCAAAGTCTGGTTCGGTGAATTCGCCGTCGGCTGGCATTGGACCCGGATTGATGCCAAGCTCATGGCATTTTTTGAAATGTGTCTTCGATGACATGTGCTTGGTGAGGTTGCCCTTGGTCTTGAAGCTGCAAAAATAATAATTATTAGTTTTCAGTGCCTTCCCGGGCAGCATGAGGGGAACTTACCTAAAGTTGCAGTATTTGCAGGTGTATGGCCGTACGTCTGTATGTGTCCGGATGTGCTTTTTCAGCATCGATGGCTTCTTGCAACGAATTCCGCATTCCAGGCACACAAATCGACCTCGACCTCGTCCCCGGATGTACGTATAGTTCTCATTGGACTCATAACCGCCTACCAGCAGCTGCTGGCTGTTGCCTGAATCCTTATCAACCGCTGAATCGGATTTATTCGACGACGAAGATTCCTCCAACGGCGGTGCGGGTAGCGCCTTCAGCTGGTGGTGATAGAACTGTCCCATGTTGTTTTCGAATGGCGTCATTACCGAATTCTGCGAGTGTACTGTGATACAGGTCGCCAAACGGCCGGCCATTGTTAGTGCACAAGATTTCTGCCGCGCGTCATACAGAGCCATGACTATCTTCGGCTTAAAGCCCATCGGGTGAGGGTTATTCTCGGCACAAACTTGCCAAACACTATACATCGACAGCTTGTGCAGGTTCGCCACATAAGACGGCTGCGGGCAATTCACTGTGCAGTAGAACATCTTCGTGCTGCACTTAAGACCGAGGTATGTGTACGCGTGTCCATTGAGATACAGTTGCACACAGGCTTTCGATGGCCTCGGAGTCTCGGGCGAGATCAACGGCAGGGTATTGGCTGTGGGCGTGATTCCGTGATGACGCTTTGGAGTAAACGTGCCTGGCTTGAGGGGGAGACTAGTCGGACGTAGGAACTTTGTTCGCTTCGATGGAGATGACTTTTCATCGACTGATTCTACACCAGAGTCAGTGCTGGGTTCGGCGCTGCGGCGATAGGAGCTCGAAACCTCAACATGGAGTGGTGTCATTGTGTCCTGCTGCGGGCGGGATGGAGTGACAATTTCTGGCTCCTTGGATAGATGATCAAAGTTGAAGTAACGAACTTCCTTCTCGGTGGTTTCGGAGGTCTTACTCACTTTACGCGGACTCACATTGTCCGCCATTCGAAGAAAGTTGAAGGATTTTTTCGGCACTTCCAAGCTGACGGGTGATTGGCTGGGCCATCGAACGGCGGCCCGTAACGCTGGTGATGGTGGAACGCGATTAAATTCACTCGGTACGTTGATTACTCCTCCAAAAGGTGATAAGTTCCTAGCATCGGTCTCCATAAGCATCGACTTTGGCTTCGGACTGAATGCGGATGATTCCATTAATCCGGATAGCACCACCGGGCTGGGTACCTTCTGTCGATTGGGGCTGCTATTGCGCGATTGCATGGGTACCTGCAATTGCTGCGGTGGCGGTGGCAACTGGGGAGTCAGACAATTCGGACCGGGAATGCCCGGAACGTAGGGAATAACCTTCTCTCCTTGCTGGAGGATTGGCAAGGTCAGCGGATTGAAGGCGGTGATGGAGTTGATTGGAGGAAATTGAAAATGTGTGGGCCCCGACATCTGGAGCCCTGACGATAAGCTCGGTGTTAGCGGTGTGATGGGAATCATCATCTTGGGCGTAACCGATGCTCTGCTCGATGGATGCTGTTGTTCTTTTGGCTTTGGAGAAACCTCCTGAAAACTACCCCCCGACAGAAGAGGAGTTCGGATCATTTTCGGACTCATGTCGATGTCGGAACACTCAGATATTGGAATCATACATCCGCCGGACGACATATACCGCTTTATGCGTTCATCTTTCTCTTGGTAGTTATTTTCGGGCTTGGGAGTCTGTGCATGAGTAGCCGTGGGCCGATGGAAACTGGTCGAGGGCTGATCATACTTAGGTCGCTTGGTGGCCGATGTTGGCCGGAACGATGATTGATGATCATCGTGCACCTTTCTGATGACAATCTCTTCGGATTTGCGCTCGCCGTGGTTGTAGGCCTCAACTAAGGGTGTTTTTCCTAGCAGTGGCCCCGGTGATGGCAGTGGCGCATCGATGAATCGATTATTCGTGATGACCTCCTGCAATGGCGCTGGAGTTAAAGAAGTTGACGATGTCGTTGCTGCTACTGCTGACGATGATGGCGTTGAGGCAGATGTTGACGCTATCGATGATGTAGAGGCCGCTGACGATGATGTGCCACTTGTACCGCTCAATTGATCGAGCACTAGGCTGCTGGGTTTCGTCTTCAGCTGTGACCAGGCGAGTTTTACCAATGCCAGTTTGGCCAATGTGTTGGGGGTGTTCAATTCAGGCAGCCTTATGGGATTCGATCGAAAGTAGTTAGAAGATGGCGACGATGAGGGGCTAATTGAAGCACTGGAAGGTGAATATTGACAGTAGGTGCTGTTATGCATTTGCAGATCCTCAGCGGTGCGAAACTCCATTGTGCACAGCGGGCAAATGTATACTGCGTCGTCACCTTCCCCCGTGGGTACGGCTAGTCCCCTAGAAGTCAACAGCAGTTTCTTTATAATGGAGTTGTTGGCATTTTGTGGATGCATCGCCGGACTTTTGCCGCTGCTCGTGCTGGTGACGATGTTATCTGCCGGCGGCGGTGCCGGTGAAGACTGCGATTCTACCGAGAGACGCTTTCTGGAGAATCCACTGGTGCTGGGTGCCTCACTTGTAGGGGCATTTGAACTAGACGAACCAACTGCCTTGGATAGGTTGAGTGGAACATTGACTGGGACTGGCTGAGCGTTGTCTTTCTGCATCGACTGCGAAGCGGTTGTCAATTGTGAAGGTGACGGTGTTGGAGTTGGTGACGGGGTTGGTATAGGAACATGAGGCATACGCTGTTGCTGTTGCTGTAGCTGGGATGGGGGCAATGGTTGAGCCATTGAAGGAATCATTATACTAACGGCAGCCAATTTATGAATGTTCTTCGACATCCCGTTGAGGGAGTAGGAGTTGGCCGCCAGCCTCTGAATGTGGTCATCGGTCAAGCCTCTTAGATATTGTTGATGCTGCTGCTGCTGCTGCTGTTGTTGTTGTTGTTGTTGCTGTTGCTGAAGCTGCTGTTGCATGTGCAGTTGCTGCTGCTGTTGTTGTTGCAATTGCTGCTGCTGTTGTTGTTGCAGCTGTTGCTGTTGTTGAATTTGTATCATTTGCTGCTTAAGAGCGATGGCTTGTGCCAGCTTAGAATTGGCACTCTCACTACTTGCCGTCGCTGTGCCTGACATAAGACTGCTGTTGCTGTTTGCCGCAGTTGAATTATTGGAGTTTGTAAAGCTTCTCGAGCGATTCAATGTTTTGGGGTATTTTTTCTGCAATAGCAGTTCCTTATTCTCAACAATGGCCTCATTTTGCGATATCAGTTTCGAGATGTGCTCCTGAACAAGTTCAACATTCTGTTTGTTTGTAAAAAAAAAAAACAAATTCAAATCAGTATTCTCGTGTAAAATGAACAAAATAAAATGAACTTACCACTTGATGACCACCGCCTGGGGTAGCAGTTATTGCCGATATGTTACCCAGAATCGTACCTCCACCACCACCAGCAGCCTGTGCAACCTGTGTAGATGATGACGATGACGATGAATTTGTAGAAGACTCTTTGTTACTACTGCCACTGTTGCCCACTTGTTGCACATGTGGCAGTTGCGCTGACATTCCACCACCATTATTATTGCCACCACCACCACCACCACCACCCCCAGTGGCTAGACTTTGTGACGCCGTTGGATATTGATAATTGCGGTGGGTTGGTGCTTTGCTGGGCATGGTGGAGACTTGCATTGGTGACGCCATCACGGTGGAAGGTTGCAGCTGATACTGATGTTGCTGTTGCTGTTGTTGTTGTTGGTGTTGCTGCTGCTGTTGAAAGTGGGCCGATAGTGACATAATGTCTCGCTGAGCGCCTGGTGATGCCATGATATACTGCGATTGCTGATGTTGCGTACTGTAGTACTGAGTATGGGTAGGTAGTCCCGGATTTACATAGTATCCACCAGTCGGCGAGGCATGCGGTGGAATGGGCAGTGGTCCTTGTATTGGTATCAATTGATGATTATTGTTTAAATGATGGTTGGACACTTTCTGAGCTTGTTGCATGGGTGGTACTGATTGTGGTGGTTGCAGTGCGATTGGGTGATGTTGCAGTTGCTGGTGGTGCTGTTGAAGTTGTTGTTGTTGCTGTTGCTGCTGATGATGGAGCTGCTGTTGTTGTTGTTTGGCGATAGTTTCCTCTTGTAGGTGTTGCTGTTGTTGTGCCTGCAGCTGCTGCTGCTGCTGATGATGAAGCAGTTGTTGCTGTTGTTGCAGTTTATTAGCCGAATATAGGGCAGCATTGTGAAACTTTGGTTTGTAGGGTTTGTCATTGGAATAATTTTTTTGTTGGGCTGTATTGGCGGTGGTTGTAGCTGCTGTTTGTTGCTGTTGCTGGGCTTGATTGGCTGAAATTCCTGCCGCCAATTGAGAGGGCTGAAGGAAAGTCTTTGTATTTGGACTCGATGTAGACTGCTGCTGACCGGGTAAAACCGCCGGCGAAGATGTCCTCTCATCGAGCGGAGATGTTGTACGGCTTATCTGGTTGAAGAGAACGTATTGATTAGATTTTCATAAAATAAAAGAACACGGAAGGAGGGAGGTATATAAGATTGTCGCACGTACCACATCAGAGCTGCTATTACTGATATCAGGATCTTGTTCCTGATCGGAAGCACCCATTGAGCCTTCGTCGGCATCGGTTGGCGGCTCTACGCCTCCTACCCTCAGCGCATGCGATCTCGATCTAAAACAATAAACATTAGGAAATTATTGCTGACAATATTAATCTTGACAATCTTACCTGCAATGCTTGTAGTAGTTGCTCTTTGTCTTAAATGCAAAACCGCATGTATCACAGGGATATGGTCGTTCGTTTGTATGTGCACGGATATGTTTTTGTAGTACCGATGGCTTTGTACAATTTAAATTGCAATACGGGCAGACGTGCCGCGATAGCTGCTGTCCAAGTGGATCTGCACTACCGGTGGCTCCGGTCTGCTTCTGTTGCTGTTGTGGGTTTGATTGTTGCGTCGATCTTTGTGTTGATGATGGCGCTGGGCTAATACTAGACGTTGTCCTCTGGACTTGTCCAACACTATTACTATTATTACTGCTACTTAACGCTAGATCACTGTTGTTGCTTAGATTATTACTACTGCTGTTGTTGTTGTTGTTGTTTGTTTTCTTCTTACTATCGTTGGCACTACTGCTACTATTTGCAGCATAGACCGCTGCTAAAGCTGGCGAATGGCCATTCGTCAGCGATGGCACTCGTTCTTCAGCACCGTTACCATTCAACACCGCCGTTATTGGCGGTGATTCGGATATTGGTGACGTAGATGTTGGCGAGGGCGACGATGATGATGAGGATATTGATGAGGATCCCCCCTTTTCAATAGCTTCGTTATGCTCCAATGGATTGGCATTACTGGTAGTTGTTGCGCTGGCGATACGCTTAAATTTCTTATGCAGGTACTTGAGGTTGTTCCATGGTGTTGTGGATATCGATGATGATTCATTCGTTAAGCTCTTATTGTTGTTGTTGGTATTGTTGGTAGTATTGTGATTGTGGTTATTGTTACTGCTGTTGTTGTTGTTGTTGTTAATGTTTCTACTTAAACTATTGTTATCACTATTGGTGGTGCTGCTACTGCTGCTGATAAGTTCCGATGTTAGCTTATTTGTATCGCTTAGGGTCATTTTGGCGTTTGGGGTAAGATTATCAGCAGCGGCGGACTTCTTTTCAGAACGGTGGGTGGCTACTGTGGTTGTTGTTGTTGTTGGTGTTGGTGTTGCTGCTGCTGCTGCAACTGTTGCTGCTACTGATGTTGTCGATGTCGACGATGACTTCGATTTGCCGGTTGTGGTGGTATTGGTCTGGATTGATTGTTTGTCACCGTTACTCGTAGTTGCTGCTGTTGTTGTTGTACCTCCGCCAGCGGATTGTTGTCTATGATTTTGCTGATTCGTATGGTTTTTCTTATTGTTATTAGTTGTATCACTGCTACTGCTACTGCTGGTTAAATGTTTATTCGAACCGATTGCGTTCTTGTAGTTTGTTTGTGATTGTTGTTTCTTGGATGTGGTCAATTTTTTAGTCTCATCCATAGTGTTGCTTGTTTTTCTACCGCCCGGGTCATCTGGAAATAAAATAAAGATAATTTGAGTTTATTATTGTTATGGACAAGTTCAATTTAAGGGAATATAACAAAGAAATTTTCGAAAATGCTATAGAAATGTTCGAATCGGAAGAGATACAACAGCAGACATTTGACATGTATCAAGGTAAACTATATTCTAACGCCCACTTTCGGTCATTAAAAATAATTCAAAGCAGAACCACACTGGTCTGATTTTTTTTGCCTCAAAAATTGCAGAGCGTCGGTTTCATTGTTTGAAGTCAAAGATCATGATCCATAGCAGATTATTTCATACAATCACCGCTAGATCAAGACCAGATATCTTTACCAAAGTAATCCAGTGATGTCTCAAAAAAGAGACTGCCACGTTTGGTGCTCCTCCCCAGAGGAAACAAACCTGCAGGAGTTCCTCTTTTATATCGCCCTATTTGTCTTTTGGAACGCCATCGCAGAAAAGGTCATCTTTAATGACAATAGCAGAGGAAAGAGCCGCATCCCTGGAAAATACAGTTCAACAGTTGAACCTTCCCTGTAAAATATTTATATGCTGATGATCTCAGGCTAGACAGAGCCGAGTCGTAAGATCATGGAATTTATGCAAATACGGGCAGGAGGCCAAGCTACAGATAAAATTGCTCAACTTAAAGGCTCAGCTAGAACAACGTTGGACAAAAATCTAGAACAAGATGACAAGATGAAGTCGAAGAATTTCGAGGGTCGAAAGGGGAGGAGTTAAGTAGGAATGTAGAAATGCTATAAGAAGAAACATAGAGCATAGATACACGAGCCCCTAATTTAAATTTAGAAGAATTAAGCATCTAAGAAATCAGAACGACGAAGGGAAATGTAGTGCCTGAGAGGTAGTCAGACCCACGGCGAGAGTGGTTAAAGCTCATTTTGATTAGTACGTAGGCATCGATTATTCAGGTTTCTCGAATCGTCTACGGAGTGAATTAAAATCCATAGGTGAATCCAAACAAAAAATAGACGACTATTGTACACTTACGTGCTCGAAACACTTGCTTTCCCATTTTGAAAAGTCATGCAAACATTTTTATTTACCTGAACTTTGAGATTATAAACTATTCGCGCGCTCAAGTTCGTAGGAACTTATCTCGACTCATGATTTTCCATTGAATTTTCCATATAAACTTGCTATTCATGCCAATATCTATCTCAATTTAATTACCCTTTCGATAGACGTAAACATTTTTTTTTTTTTTTCAAAAGAATCCCCCAAACAATTAGCCTTCTTCTTAAAGTCCCTCGGCTTTTTCAAACGTAAATCTCCTGCCAAGTTCTCGGTCTCTCTACAACCTCATAATCTATTTTCATCTTCATAATTGTTGCGAAATTCCCATGACTGTTTTATTTTGTTTTTAGTATAAAACGTTTCCATTTGTGTTAAGCAATTTTCTGGTAAAAAAAAAATGCTATTTATTGAAATTGAAATATCACTATGAAAGGAGATTCCGATACGATTGTGTTACACCGATTAATCAGCAGAAAAGAGAAGAAAAAAAGAAACAGTAATGTCAAACGATCATCATCAGGTGATGGCGCAGCGGGTATAATAATTTCCTTTTTTTTTTTACTGCATTCTCACAATTTTTCCAGTTAGCGCGACATACAAACAAAACAAAAACAACATTCATTCATAGAGGCAGGCTATAACTATCCCACAATCTACACACAGCATATAACCCACAAACTATTCATCATCATGAACGGTATTACATTCAACGACCTACACTTAACTAAGCGGGCAATTCCAATGAACATGCAACATATATCATACAGATACAGATACAGATACAGATACATATGTATATATATGTTTGTATGGATGAATGTAGTTTCGTAGAGCAGAAAAGAAAACGTAAAACAAACTTGCCAATCTCATCACTTCGAAAGCATATTCATGTACCATAGATACTACATCGTCGCTTGTATTACGTACTTTGATATTTTTAGCCTTTTCTAGCCCCACTGCTTTGGTTTGGGTCGAATAGAATGGATGGATAGATAGATGGATAGATAGATAGGTTGTCTGTGCCTGTGGCACCTTCTGTCTGTTTGAATGAATCGGTTTATTTCAAACTTAATATCATCGTCTATACTGAGACGATGATAATGAGGAGGAGGAGGAGGACAAGAAGAAGAAAAAGACGACGACGACACGACAACATTTTGTCGACCTTTGTCTCTCTTAAGATACATTTTCTTTTTCTCTCTCGACTATGATAGATATTTTAATGTTTTTTTTTCTTTCTACCGATGTGATGATTTCAGATACTTGTCGTTTTCCTTCATTTCGACGTTATATTATTGCAGCAGCAGCAGCAGCAAGTATGCTGCTTGTCATTGTTGACGACCGACCGGACCAAACCGATACGAATGCGCTGACGTATTTTTAAACTCTTGACTAGTTCGTTGTTGTCGGCGTCGCGTTCTCTTCCCCTCTGGGTGTCGTAGTTTTTTTTCACATTTTAAGACAAAAAAGAAATGATAAATTTTATTTGGTTTGGTGTAACACCGCCGCACAGCGATGATGCAATCCCACATGAATGTCAACTACAGCAACTTTGAGTCGAGACCGATTGTATTAGTAATATGTATTTTTTTATATTTTTTTTTTTTTTTTTACTTGATTATTATTCAATGGATATTAACACATTTGAGGGTGTGTTGGTGTTCGCTTTATTTAATTTTCTGCTTAATTTCTTAATTAACTGGCGCATTTGTATTCATTAAATTATGATGGGATGATTAAATTTTTAAATTGGGGAACTTTTTTTGTTTGCTGTTGTAAAATTTTGCTTTATTTATGTCTGATTTATGATCGTAAAGCTGATTGTCATCCGAATTAGTTACTTTCGATTGTGAGAAATGTTTTCTGTATTTTTTTTCTTTCTTAATTGGATTTGGGTTGTGTGTCTATTTATTTTAATGGCCAACAGTGAATGTCACTTTTACGCACTTTATGCAAAGTAATGAGAAGAAGAAGAAAAAAAAAATGTTACGTATACGCCACAGAAGCTTTGCGATAAAACTGGTTTGCACGTCACGATTATTCTCTGTGTATGGAGGGAGGTATTTGTGCTGTCGGTGGGTGGAAAATGTCAACTATGCAGATACGGACATGCAAGACCGGCTTTCTTAGGAATGACATGGGTACAAGTGAAGGGGTGTTTGGGTAGGTATTACAGTGTGTCATTAGACAAGAGCAATAGGAATAGTTTAAAGGATATTGCAATTGTGAATATTGGAATTTTTTTTAGAGGCAACTGGGACTGATTCGACTGAAAGCCTGACTTAAACCGTCTAGATTCTTAAAGTAGGGTTAAATATGAGAGAGTGATACTTTCTTTGTCTTCTTACAGGGCCGCCCTAAGGCAGAAGGAAATTGCAGTAAATACATTCAAGTGTAGACGTAAGTGTATCGTCTTGTGACTCAGGTTCAACACCCAACGGGGAACATAGATGCAGCACGCTACCCATTTGGGTCACTTCATTTGAAGTGAAGCAAACACCATTCAATTTTACCAACCACTTAATATAAGGGTTTCTGCATTGAAGCATACTGTACTACTGTGAAGTCTGAATGATTCCAGGATTTGAATTTTCCTTAAAAAAAAAATCGAATACTTTGAAGGATGGACACTAATTTGTAAAGGATAATTTGAACTCGCTTTAGTTATTGGAATAGTAAGAGTGAACCTTCTCGGTCATTCGTTCTAAATGGTGTTTTTTTAGAGGTTGGTTTTTCGAATAGAGATAAAACTGGCATTTTGTGGTCAAATCTGGCAACTCTAATGTCATTTATGTTCAGTTTGGTTTGCCATTTCATCATGAACAGGTTGACAAATGAAAATCGCTTGCAAATCGTGCAAATTTATTTCGAAAATAATGGTTCAGTTCGCGAAGTTCCATCGCAAAATTTTGTTCAGTGATAAGGCTCATTTTGGGTTGAATGGCTACGTCAACAAGCAAAATTGCCGCATTTGGGGTGAAGAGAATCCACATGAGACCCTCGAAACGCCATTACATCCACAAAAACTGACTGTTTGGTTTTTGTGGATGTGGATTATATGGGCTGGTGGAGTCATTACTTCTGGGCCATACTTCTTCTGAAATGCAGCTGGAGAGTCAGTTACCGTTAATGGGGACCGGTATAGAGCCATGATAACCGACTATTTTGTTCCCCAATTGGATGGCATGAATGTGGATGAGATGTGGTTCCAACGGCGCTACATGCCACACAGCGCACGTCACAATCGATTTATTGAAGGAAATATTCGATGAGCGCATAATTTCGCGGAATGCACCTGTCAATTGGCCACCAAGATCGTGTGATTTGACACCATTGGATTATTTTCTTGTCGCTCGCCTACGCCAACAAAACAAGAAACGTTAGGGGACTTGGAAGTCAACATTAGTGGCGTTATCGCCTACATACAGCCGCAAATGCTTGAAAAAGTGGTTGAAAATTGGACCTCTAGACTTGTCTTTATTCGAACCAGCCGCCGCGGCCACATGCCTGAAATCATATTTAGACATTAATGGCATAAAATTAAAACGACTTTCTTGTGTTTTATTTCAATTCGAAAATCTATACCTCTAAAAAAAACACCCTTTATATTTGAATCTGTTAAAAGTTTAAACGACAATGATTGGCAAGAAGATTGAGTTCGAACTTGCAAAAACAGAACAAAAATACACACATAGCTAAAGAGATGGTATAGGACAAAAAAGAAGGGTGTTATGTCTTAGACTTAAGGTGGATGCAGTGGCTTAGTAATTAGCCCAGACCAACGGACTAAGCTTAGAGGACCCAGGTGCAATTATGCTCCAGAAAAACCTCAAGTTAGTTAAACATCCAAGTGTAAGAAACTGTCATGAGTAGCTTCTTCAAAGTATTCACAAAGTTACAGATTCCTTCCATTCCATGCCAAACGCATATCTTAGTTTAGTACTCAGTCACAACTTTTTAAGGGTTAGATCTTAGGTAGCTCTAAATATTTACCCCTCTTTTTGAAGATGTTTGAAGCACTTTTTTTAAAAATATGTGTTGCTACTGGTAAAATCAAAGAAGAAGTCTGAGCGCACGGAAGTATTTCTTGAATTTTTGGATGGTTTTACCACAACAACATGATAGATGACAGATGACCTATGACAGATGATAAATGATAGATGTAATGTGACAGATGACGGATATGGAATAAAATCACGGTGCGTTTTTTGCCTCAACAAACATAAATTGTTGAAAATGTTTACAATCTTTTAAGTTCACAAATAGATCTAACAAGGAATATTAAACATCATAGAGCCTAAAGAGACTGAATAGACTTAGTGACCAAATTTTTGGAATATTTAACACCACAATTTCTGAGCAACTGGTCAGGTTGTTTCAATTCTGAAAAACCGCATATCATTCTTTATTACCTTCTGTTAACACTGGAAGCCTACCCCTTTTTACTTGCCTTAAACCTAATGTATATACACGACTGCTCAAGCCTTATAAAGCTATTGTGCAGAGGAAGGGCACAACTGAATTTTCATGTTTATGCATTACGTTTGAGGCAAGTAAATAATCAGTAAGCAATTTTTTATTATTCGCTACCACACCTCTTGCGAACGTCTGACAAACATCCAAGAGTAAGAAACTGTCATGAGTAGCTTCTTCAAAGTATTCACAAAGTTACAGATTCCTTCCATTCCATGCCAAACGCATATCTTAGTTAAAAAAGCTTCTATATAACCAAGATACATATCACACTATAACAATTAAGGGTTCAATTTTGTATAGCTTAAACTCTTTGCCGACAATACTCGTAGTTTAGTACTCAGTCACAAGTTGTTAAGGGTTAGATCTTAGGTAGCTCTAAATATTTACCCCTCTTTTTGAAGATGTTTGAAGCACTTTTTTTAAAAATATGTGTTGCTACTGGTAAAATCAAAGAAGAAGTCTGAGCGCACGGAAGTATTTCTTGAATTTTTGGATGGTTTTACCACAACAACATGATAGATGACAGATGACCTATGACAGATGATAAATGATAGATGTAATGTGACAGATGACGGATATGGAATAAAATCACGGTGCGTTTTTTGCCTCAACAAACATAAATTGTTGAAAATGTTTACAATCTTTTAAGTTCACAAATAGATCTAACAAGGAATATTAAACATCATAGAGCCTAAAGAGACTGAATAGACTTAGTGACCAAATTTTTGGAATATTTAACACCACAATTTCTGAGCAACTGGTCAGGTTGTTTCAATTCTGAAAAACCGCATATCAGTCTTTATTACCTTCTGTTAACACTGGAAGCCTACCCCTTTTTACTTGCCTTAAACCTAATGTATATACACGACTGCTCAAGCCTTATAAAGCTATTGTGCAGAGGAAGGGCACAACTTAATTTTCATGTTTATGCATTACGTTTGAGGCAAATAAAAAAAAAATATATTAAAAAATAATCAGTAAGCAATTAAGTTTTTTTTTATTATTCGCTACCACAACACTTGCGAACGTCTGACAAACATCCAAGTGTAAGAACTGTAATGAGAAGCTTTTCAACAATTTACCGCCGTTCGGAGTCGGCAATAAACTGTAGGTCCCTCCATTCGTGTCAAAAAATATATCTTCGCACACACAGTGGTTGGAGAAGCTAGGCTTTGGGTCCTGTATGGGCCGTTTACGCCTAGTATTTTAGGCAATTTGTTAGGAGTTACAATTAAAACTATCAGATTTTCGTTTCCCATTGTCGGCTCGGTTCTGTTTCTATTAATCGTTTCTCTCTTCTTCGTATGGAAAGATAACTTTGCAAGATTGAGTCAACACGTCGAAGGGTAGCAAAAAAAAAAAAAAAAAAGTCTGACTCATTTCGAGTGTGAATGTTTTAAGGTCTTAGCTAATCGAAATAGGGAAGTATAAAAATGCCTGCAAAGTGCTCCTAATACAATCGAATTGTATTCAATCATCAGTATTCAAATGTATTGTATTATGATCTAGCCACTGGACTTTGAAAATGTACGGCTTAGGCTTTAGTTTACGTCTTATTGTGTAGGTGTCCCACAAGGCAGTTGTCTCGGGCCATTGTTATTTGTTATTTTATTCATAAATGAATTTCGCGAATAACGGACATTGTTTTCCCACTTATGGCCTGAAAATATGTTTAAAGATCTGCAATGACTCTATGTCTTTGCCTGTATGATGTTTCAGTGGTGTTAAAGAAATTGATGTAAACTTAATATTTGTAAACGTAAAGATCTTTTCAGATTATCGTTGTTTAGGTCACGTAATCTTTCGACTTAAAGGATCAAGTATAGAAAGGACCTTGGAGTTATCATTAAATCGTATGATAAACATTTCGACAGATAGAAAGCATATTAAGACTCGCACAGTAGGCAACAAATTTTGCTTTCACTTATAAGGTCACACTAAAAGGTCTGTGGAAAAAAACAACTTCCACTATAATATCTTGGTTAACCTGACCTGCATGACGTATACGCAATCTTTTTTTCCCGCCACACCGCAACTCCTGCTCCACCTTCATTTGATTTCAAATTTCAACTGAACACGACTTCAAATCACAAACAAACAAACAAAACGAAATAAACAGCAACGTTTAATGACTGTTCAAAGATTACACTCGACGATTAAACTCACACCCGATGCCCCATTCACAACTACACTTTTATGAAAATGGAAAATAAATGAATAACAACCGTTTTGTGTGACAATAAAACCGTCTGCCAACTATCAACAGCTAAAAATGGTAATATCAACCCTCCACCCAACCAAATAGATAACAAAAACAGAGAGAGAGAGAGAGATAGAATCGTCTTCTGGAAAAAAAAACTACACACGCCTGCTGGATATAAACGAATGTGTTGCAATAAAAGTTGAAATACACAATTCAGATCCGCGCCGATTGTAGTTTGTCCCGTCGTCATTGCTGCTTAATCATTGTTATTAGATTTAATGAGAATTTACTTGTTTTCTGACGTAATGTATGGGACCATAAATCTGCTCATACTCAACCGCAAAATTCCCTCTCAAGTATTTCTTTCAAAGTACGTATTCGTAGTCCTGTTTGGTTACGACAATCATCGAGTCACAAAAACAAAAAAAAAAGTCACACAAGCACGAGAGCGCATTTCTAGATAGAATGTTTATCATTTTATTATTAAAAATACAAAGTTGGAATAAATATTTACTTATAAAATTAAAAACAAAGAACATTCCTAGAAACAAATGGAAGCAAAAGCATCATACAGCACACAAAGATACCCAAAAATAGATTCAGAGTTGCTCGCTCTCTCTCTTTCTCGCTTGCTCTTGTTTTCTGCACTGGATTTCTCCTCCTTATCACAATCGCATAAATAATTTTAAATTAATATATATATATATAGATATAGGCATGCATTCAATATTTTGCAGATAAGACTAAAGAGAGAACGACAAAGAGTAATGCCTTGTGGTAGGAATGAGTGTCAACATTTTATGGCGAAAAATTCGGTCTGCGAATGAGTTTAAAGGAAATTTATAACTGTTTCTTGGTAATTTAGATAGTGCAATATTTTTATTTTGTTGTGCTATTTTTAGTCGTTAATTGAAAAAATACATATATGTATGAATGTACATATATTCTAAATCAAATTCATTCTAGAAAGAGAACTTTCGTTTATCTAATCGCAAAAGTCAATCAATCCGGTTGATAGCGCAACTAGAAATTCAGTGCAAAAAAAAAATAGATGATTAAGAACGAATAACGGGTATAATCTTTTCTCGCAAAAGGGAGATTCCAAATCGTAATGAGTTCTTAAAAATAAACATCATTTTAGCAGCGATTGCGATAAACGGGTTTTGGAAAAAATTCATGCCTATTCCAGCAAGCGACAGACAAATGGTTTAAAAAATTTGGTGGAAAACGTTTAAAATTTATCAGATTAAAGTCAGGATAAGTATAATCGATAAGAATTGATTTGATGCCTAATACATTATGTTTTGCCAGGAAGCGTAAGATTGAGATAGAGCGTAATTTTTTTTTATTTTTTTGGGATTTTCCCGGTCGGTGACTTATCCATTTGAAATTTTTTGAACGGAATCGGTATGGTTTTGTTTTGACAAAATTTAATAGTTGGGTTCAATTAGCTCACTTTCTAGAAAGGAGGCGTAGAAACAAATTTTTAGATGTGTTTTTGGAGCAAACAAAATATTTTTACTAAAAACGCGCGCCCCCAAAGGACAAAAACTTTTGACGAAGAACATTCGGTTCTACACTTATCACACTGTTAATTCGTACCTCTTACAAGTTGTAGGCCTCCCTTACAGGTTTGATAGAATTTGGTTTTCTAATAAAATAAGCAACAACTAAGTAATGTCTTCTTAAAAGAACGCCCACCCAAAATGTTTTAAATTCGCCGCAATGTCAACAATTTATAAAATACCGGCTAAAGTCTACTCCGTTTTAAAATATATGTAGGCACAGGTCCTCTTAATAAATTTACCACCATATAATGTTTTCTTCCACGCCTACTTTTTTGAAGAGACCTACAATGTGGAGAAGATAAGATTACTATAAGACCTTCTACTTTGTCCGAGAGCTTTATAGTTGCCCTCCACAACTATGTTGTAAGGCCCACTCCCGAACAACTAAGGAAACTCTAAGCGGATAAAGATAACTCATATTGGTCGTTGTTTTGAGAAAAAAAAATGTTATAAGACAAAACCCGGAGGAGTCGATTCAGGGAATGAACAGCAATGAATTTTCGACTCTAATCCAGAAAGACAGGTCAGTAGAGAAAGACTAAGCATTATATAGTGCGCACAAGTGTAAGCGGACCTCAACCAACTTAAAGTGTTTAAAGACCGTGCTAAATGGAAAGTCTTATTGGTTGAGGCGCAGGTCCATTTCGGACTGTATCGCCGCCTGAGTAAGTAAGTTTACATCCAACTCTATTCCACTCAAAGAAATTTTTAATTAGGGCTCCTTAAGGCAAGGTATAAAGGCTCTATGAAGGCTCTAGTATCAATTATAAGAATGTTAAGCCGCTACGAAAACTTTTACGAGCACGATTGCATTCTTTTATATTTCACCGAAACAGCCGCCATAACCTTTTTTAAAAAGTAAAAATATGAGGTAATTTTTAATTTCATGATGCCAGCACCTTTACCAATTGACAATTTGAAAATATGTCCAAAAGAGGTCACCCGAGCCAAAAAATTAGTCCCACCCAATAGAACGAAAAATAACCGTTTTCAGGTTTAAATTATTCAAATCAATTTGAGCTTTGAAAATGCATCATTTGAATAAGGGGCCCAAAAAGAGCTTATTTCGAATTGTAGTCGTATTGCGTCCAGACAGCAGAAAAATGAGCGTAAACTGATGTGCATTCCTAACACTATTTTGTTCGAGCACTTATGATGGAACTTGAACAAATTTTTCTTATAAACATCTTAAAAGCTTCATCGTTCTTTTTTGAAAAGCATTAAACGAAGTCAATTTTGCAAGTGATTTACTGCAAGTCAATGCTTTGTCAAGAGTTTGTTCATTGTAAAAACCTTACAGAAACTTTAAGGAAACTATAAAAAGCCTCGGCCCGTCGAATTTTAAAAATGTGGGCCTTTAGGAAATTGAAATGTTAGTTTTACGGGCTTTTCTCATAACGCAAGAAGAAGAGTGAATAATTTTTTATTGTATTGTATTTATTTCCACTCTAAGGCTCGCTATCGATATGCAAAGCTGCAATCTTTCGAGTGTCAAAGAACATATGTTCTTTTATAGTGGGTTTTCGTTGACTGTGCACACAAAACATCTTGCCAACTACGATTTTGCTGCCAATATTTCATTTCATCATACTCGAATGCATTGCTTTGAATGCGTGCTTGCCACTTGTTTTTTTTTCTACGATTTAACTTGTATATCTGTTGTCACTGGGATACATTTCAGAAACCAGTGATCGGTCTAGCTGAAAAGGTGTAAAAACAAAAAATAGTTATCCCGTCTCCGGAAAACCCAAGTTCAATCAAACAATCAAAGGAATTTTAGAAGAAATTCCAATAAAAGTGCACATGGAATTCCAATTCCTATTAAACCCTGCACCGTGCATTTCAGCGCAATTCAAAGTGCCTGCGATTTCCCCAAGTGGCTCCCCCAGATCGACCTCTAAGACACGTCATGCGTCCATGATACGACGTAATGGCGCCACAAACTGCACTTGTGTTTTTACCTCACGTCTTGTCGATCCGGTCGGTCATCTCTGATCGACATAGAGGAACTTACCGAGGTTTTAAATTCAAATACACAATTTCCCTGCCGACTGACTGTTCTGCATTCCTTCATTAGTAGTATTTTTCAACTAACAATTATTTTTATATTTTCCTCATTTGCATTGCAATCTATCACTTTTGACGTCATCGCGTCATCACGTAGGTATATAAATTATTTATTCTCAAAAAGAAAAATAACCCCAACAATGTGCAACAGTTGTTCAAATGTTTCAGGCATTCTGCGCCGAAACTCTTGAGAAAATGCGAGTCTCTGCTGCTGTTGTTGTTTATTTTTCTGTTAGTGCGGCTTATCGATTTGATTTTCAATACATAGCCAGCAGTAGTAGTATAGGTTACCTACGTGTGTGAGTCAAAAAAAACAATTCTTATCACAAATCACTGTGTAAATAAAATTGTACTCGTATTATATGAGTCAGCATACTTTTTGTAGTGTGTTTGTCTCTCTTGAGTTTTTCCATTAATTGTTTTTTTTTATTGTTTTCCGATTAAATTAGCATGTATTTTATTTTATTTATTTATGTAGTAACCGATATAGTCATGCGAAACTATAATACGAGTTTACAAAGAAACCAGTTGTTGTGCTACTAATATGTATAACTATGGAACGAACAGGTTGTCTCTGAACGTTATTTCTGGATGATGTTTGTTTAATTAGAAATTGACAAGCGCAACACAACTAGATATTGTGCGCTGACGAATAGTGAGAGATAAATTGTCATTTAAATTAGATTTGAAGCAGAGTTTTGTCAGTTGGAATTATTTTTTGATGGATTGCAGGCACTTTGATTTTGATTTTGATTTTGATTGCATTCGAGTAACTAAATAGTTAATAAATGCAGACTGAATGTCTAGTCCGGTTTGCGGTTTAAGGTGGACATTCCCGAGGGTGGGCGCATTAGACTGGTTTTGGTTTTTAAGTTCAACTTCTTTATTTTGATTTTATGCAAATTACTATGCACGTTTTGCTATATATTAAAACTTGTTACACATATCCGGTTGAGCTTGTGGGCTCGTATTTAAAAAAAATATGAAAACAGGCAAACTAGTTTGTTTGTTTCGATGAAATCTTTAAAGCGATAGTAAAAACAAAAAATCTAGGGCCTGACCTAGCCTCTGAAAGGGCAGAACATGTGTGGATTCTCTTTGGCACTATGTGAGAAACAGTTGTGAAATTTTTTTAAAACCAAGGAAAGGTCGGCAAAAATCAAAGAACATTCAGAACTTTCAGATTGATGTTTATGTCTCTTCTATCTGTTTAAGTTCGTGTTAAACTCATTTAAATTGCAACCTTGTCCGCATTGTTATACAGTGGTGGCCAATGCAATCGGACAAACTCTCCCTTCAGTTCGTAATATTCCTAAATTTAACCTATCTCCGACAAATTTAGGAAAAGAAAAGCATTTGTGGGGAGTAAGGTGTTGAAATAAATCGATTTTAAATGAGAAGCTAGTTTCAAATAAGTTCTACCAGTTAAGTGTCATGTAACTTTTTGTTGGGTAAATTAACTCACATGGAATTGTTAACATTTTCTGCGCAATTGAATAAGGCTTATAAATTGTATTACGTGATTTTTGAAGCTACATATTTCTAATATTTCTGAAGTTATATCATTTAGAGCAGTTATACCTCAAAATTGAAAATATTCACTTTAACTTGATAGACTTGAGTTGGGGTAATGGCAGACCCTCCTGCTGTACCATTTTTGTTCTCGTTTTATCTTAGCCCTAACGTACAGGTGTTCTATACATAAAGGGTGTTGGTTTTTCGAATAGAGATAAAACTGACATTTAGTGTTCAAATCTAGCAACTCTAATGTCATTTATGTTCAGCTTGGTTTGCCATTTCATCATCAACAGGTTGACAAATGAACAACGCTTGCAAATCGTGCAAATTTATTTCGAAAATAATGGTTCAGTTCGCGAAGTTTACCGCAAGCTCATTTTGGGTTGAATGGCTACGTCAACAAGCAAAATTGCCGCATTTGGAGTGAAGAGAATCCACATGAGACTCTTGAAACGCAATTACATCCACAAAAACTGACTGTTTGGTGTGCTCTATGGGCTGGTAGAGTCATTGGGCCATACTTCTTCCGAAATTATGCTGGAGAGAGAGTCAGTTACCGTGCCATGATAACCGACTATTTTGTTCCCGAATTGGATGGCATGACTGAGGATGAGATGTGGTTCCAACAAGACGGAGCTACATGGCACACAGCGCACGTCACAATCGATTTATTGAAGGAAACATTCGAAAATGTGATCCCGAAAAAAACATTCGCCTAGGCCAACAAACCAGAAACGTTAGGGAACTTGGAAGCCAACATTCGTAACGTTATTGCCGACATACAACCCCAAATGCTTGAAAAAGTGGCTGACAATTGGAGCTCTAGACTTGTCTTTATTTGAACCAGACGCCGCGGCCACATGCCCAAAATCAATAAGCCAAATTGATGGACATTAAAACGATCTTGCGTTTTATTCCACTTCCAAATATTCCAAATATTATGTTGGTCTAATTGTATTGGCCATTACGAATGGTTTAAGGCTACACAAATAGCGGAGCAAAGAAAAACTTTCATAGTCATTTCATTATCACCAACTTGCAACGCTGAAACCGAAAAACCTCATTCTCGATATGAGTGCCAATGCCGTCGTGTTAGACGTTGCAAGAATTCTGCGCAATCTCTGGGTTTTCCCTACTGTGATGCAATAAATGTTTTACTCCTTCTTCTCCTGATCTACAATTAATAAGAACAACTTTTCCGATCGGGTATACAGTGAACAACGAAATGCAAAACCTGTGCAAGCCAATTATAATTCACGGGATTTCGCAACTTCGTTGGGTTTTCCGGAATTAATTAGAAAAATATTAAATGCAGACGAGATTTATTTCAGAAAACTTGAAGAATCGCTGTAAATACCACACTCTACTTCAATTCAACTTTTCAACTATTCATTATCTAAAATTAACGCAAGCTCGGTAGCTCGGTTAAATACAATTTTGCATTGACCATCTTAGGGCTAAAGTTGAAAATGGATGATTTATTTAAGAAAACGCTATTTGCACCTTTAAACTCGAACGGTAGACGAAAAGAAAGGTGTGTCATTTTGTACCGATTTGAAAGCACAACTCGCCTGACCTGGTTTTCAAGATTGAAGAAGAGGAAAGTCTAGATACAACCTGTGGAATTCCAGATGGTTATTAGTTCCTTTATTCTATTCTTCGAGGCTTCTTCAAGAGCGTTGCCCATGGCCCGTGGTAATCTCGCGTTCTGTTAAAAGCTGAGATTTTTTTTTACCTTGCTGTAGCTTGACCATATCTTATGGCACAGTTTATCAGCCTTCTCTTTGGCTTTCATTTTGAGTTCCGAGGAGATTTTTGGTTCGACTTGCCCGACTTGCACGGTAAGCCATCCTGGTCGCCATGTTTGATACCATAAACTTTGCAGTGCCAAATATGGAAATTTTTGAATTGATCAAGCGAAGCCGGTGTATTTGAGGCATTCTACCATTAGTCTAGATATAGAGCCCTGATATGTTAATTTCTGCCAATGAGTATGGCTATCTTTGGCCTCGGTTTGTAGTTTGACTTGGCAGCAGGCCACGCGGATTGGAAATTGTTCCGGACTTAGAGACTAAGAGAACACACCCGCATCCACTTCATAGTCCATTTTCCAACCCTTCGTGCGGATTGTTAGGACTGAGGTGACTGGAGAACTTGTCGATCTTGCCACTCTAATCTTGTAGGGAATTGTTCAATGTTTTGGGAGTAACATGTAACGAATTCTCTCGATTAAGAAAGCAAAATTTTGCAACGGCTTTACTCTCTGAGCCTGATCGCGCTATATGCTTCGATGTTTGTTTTATAAAGTTGTAGAAATAAAAGATGGAGAAGGACTGTAAGGGCGGCATCTCTTGGTATGTGCATACCGTTTTCTGAACCTTGTTGAGTTTGAGTTATGTTTTAGGCTTAACTTAAAGTGGCCATGCCCTCTGTGTACATACACTGGTAACATTTTGGTTACAGGCATTAAAATCTATGCCTGCATTCTTTGCCACTTGTTCCATGTTCAGTTTCCAGTTCAGCTTTGGATCTAGATACCTGAACAATAGGGAGATTGGGTGCCCGTTTGGGAGAGGAAGGTTGAAATTGTTTACTTTTGTTCGGGATCACATTTTCCATCCTAGACCCTTACCTTGATTGAGAATTATTCACAGTTTCGGGGAATTAAGGAGACACTCATAGCCGACCACCTTAGTGCTTCCTCTGTATAAACTTAAGACACATTTTGTCAAAACTATGACCCAAAGCGGTGGTGAATTAGGCCTGCTTTGCGATGTATCTCTGCTCCATAAAGGACTCTATTGGAAGGCCATCGCTAAGTCTCTATAGGTTAAATGTATAAATCCTTTCGGGTTTCCACAAATCTGAGATCCACTTGTTGTGAAAATAAAGCTGCAAAACGTCGAAAGCTATATCGCTAAATAGGTTATTCAGGAAATCGTCCCAGTCAAGTGAAAGTGATGTCTAATCGCAAGCTTACGCATATTTAATGAAAACACTCGTTTTGTCATCTTAAACAATGTTAATTGTTGTAAGTGTACTTCAATTTCATTCAAGTGCCCTCAACGACTACCAAAATGCCTATTACTACTTCAACAATGTGGGAGGCAAAATTTGTACCTCATGTCAACATAAAAAATGCAATTACATAACTACAGTAGCTAACAATAATAATGCAACAAGTCTTATCCCAAATTAGATGTTCTCTTTGTACATGTATAGTGGTGGGGTCTACTATCACCCCAACTCAAGTTACATATATCCACTAGAAGTTAAAATTTGTGATTTTTTGGTAAATGAAATAAAATGCTATAACTTCTGAATTTTTACATTTTGAATAGATAATTTGTTATTTAACAAAATTTATAAAAAATGTATCAGGGGTAACATTTTAAGTTGGAAAAATATTTGTAGGGAGTAAGAGGGTCGAGTAAGAGACTCAGAACCGTTATTTTTGGTTGAAGTCGAAGTTTTTATTTTACACGAATTTTTTTAAAACAGTTTTAGCTATATTAAGTTGTCTCCTCAAAATGAATAAACTTGTTCGTGTAGCTTTAATAGTTCGGTAGTTAGGGATACCACTAAATCGTAACTTTTCTTTAACTGAGTATAACTTGTTATTGTAGGATGTGATTGTACACCCCACTACTCAACCATCAGAAATATGACTATCTAGATCTAGGAGGAAATGCAATTCCAAATATTCCAATCTAAAAGCGTCTTGCTGCATTTTTATTGTCAGCTACTGTATTTGTCTAAAAATACTTTCGAACGTGTTACATCAAGAACAAGTATCAAAAGATTGTAGGCAGCTAACAATCCCCAAATTCATAAGTATAATAGTCCACTCATCCATCATTTCGCAAAAACTCATTAATTCCACCCGTGATAGATCAACTACTCATTACCTCATGACTCTCCACCATCACCGAGTAATATTCATATGCAAACTACTTATGTATCACGAATAATTAACTTGTTGACTGACGACAACAAAAAATATTTGTACTAAAGTGCGTTCCCCCCGCAGATCAAAAGATAAGGTTATACATTAAAGCAAAGAGCCTCACGAAATGTGAAATTTTTTAAGCACGTCGCATCAATCTCCTCATAACACCTGCAAACGACTTAAGGAAGACAGCAGCAAATTTTCAAAAATATGAACACTAAGTATCTACAAATACTTAAATTACCCATGGGGCTATCCCACGATATCAAAAAAATAAATAAATAATCTCTTTCTCTTTAAATTCAATATCTGCCACCAACCATTCATGATGACTTTCACTAAAGATATTTCATTCGACTTTCAAGTAGTTTGTATCGGCTCGCTACTAACAACACAACAAAAACCAAACCACAGCTGACTAAATCGCAATCAAGTGGATTCACACTCTCCGAGTACTGACTGGACTGATGATAAATATTAAAAAACTTTAACTCATCATAAATATCACTCAACGACATAAATTAAAAAACAAGCCCCAAAGAGAGCGAGAGTTAAATAAAAAAAAACATTCTGCACTCATCACGCCATTCACATTCTATATATGTGTGATAAGAATATTTCCTCCTCATCCTTTTTTATACATTTAAAAGTAAATAAAACTAAATAAAATACATTAAAGTGCGATAAGCTTATTTTGCGTGAAGAAAAAATGAAAAAAAACAACAGAAATTGAAAGAGACGCAAAACACAATGGAAATGTTTTCTAATCAATTGAAATCGTAGAAGAAAACGAAAAAACAAAAAACAAATACAAACACAACAAGTACAACTCGTAGTCAACGCTTTCAATTTCAATTTCAATCTTCGATGTACCTCCTCCACCTTGCCAATAGAATAATTTGTTTTTTTTTAGAAAAAATTTAAAAAAAAAAATTATTTATACATTCCACATAATTGCGCAAAAATGAAATGAGAATGGAGAAGCACGAGAAACAAATTGGATGTGAATTTTTCTAAACGTAGGTACCTAGTAGATACGCGAGATTCAATACGTGTAGATACGCGCCTAGATACACCTCTACGCTACAACCGAGAGACAGACGTGCAAGTTTGTCTTTCCTATTGACAGACAGATGTGAAATAAAGAACCGTACCTATCTGACAGCGATAAAATGAGAATGAGAAACAGAAACAGAAACAGACCCACACCCGCACCGTCGAAATTTAGCGTGACAAGTTGTGTTGGCGATGTAATTACCCAAACGAAAAAAGATTAAAATCGAAACAACACACGCGTGCGCCCACAATTTAGCTCTCAATTAGAAATTAAAATTCCGTCCTGGCTCATGTGACGTCAGAATGGAGAGATACCAAACAAACGAAACTAATAATTACCCATTTTTCAGCGTTCAATTCGACAAATTGTATCTGCCTCATTTAAGCATATTTCCGAAGCTTGCAAACGTCATGCTTGTCGTTGCAAAATGTATGTTTACCAAACATACGAGTAAATAATATGAAATCGATTTTTAGCTGTTTTTTTTATCGACTATCTTCAACTGCTAATGGCTTTGTTGTTGTTGTTGCTGCTGGTTGGTTGTCGGTTGTTACCATTTGTTGCTAATTCCACTTGTTTGGATTGTTTCTTTGCACAATGTACAAGGTTATTCCAATGGATACACGCGCGCCGTTCACAAAAAAAAAAAAAGATACACACAAAAACCAAAACGAAAAATTATGCAAAGCAACAAAAAATAAAAAAGCGCCCCTCACTACCGTCTCGTCGCGTCTCGTCTCGTCTTCGTCCGCGCAGATAATCAAAATCGAATAACAAAACAAAAAAAAAAACGAAACGAAAGAAATAATAATCAATTTATCGAAATTGAATGAATTTTTAACTGACTGAACTCCTCCGGGTCCCGGACCGATTACAAAGCGATGCGAGACGGGGCGACAAATCAACTGACTGATTCGCCAAATTCTTATTAATAAAAACGACAGCGATAGCAAAGCGCGACTACGACGGGCAATACCACAGCGATTCGACCGCGAACACAACTACGACAACGACGACGACGACGATGATGATGATGATGATGATGTCGAACGAAGTCGGGGCGGGAGAGAGTGAGAAAGGGGGAGTTTGGGGGGACACAAAAACAAACCTCGATAAGCGTATATAAACCAAAAAGAAAAAATAAATAAAATAACTGAAAAAACCGCCGCCGAATGAACGATCGTGATTGTTGGCCAAGGCGGCGCGGCGGTAATGGTGGCGAATTGGAAAAGGAAAAACGTAGTCAGAGAGATTGGAGAGACCCCATAAAATTTACACTTACTCACGACCGACCGACAACGACGACGACGACGATGAGTGCTCCCCGGCCTGGAGAATAAATAAATTTCAACTTTTCGCTGTTTCACTTCGTCTTTGCCTTCTATATTCGTTTTCTTTCTTTCTTTTTTTCTGTTTCCATTTTCTGCTAAATTGTAGTCAATTTCTGTGAGGGAATCCGTCACGACGATGAGAAGGAACAAAATGACGTTGTTGAGTGTGCGCGACCGCTTTGGCTCAGCTCAGCCATACAAAGTATCTACAATACAAGTCGAGAAACGACAACGACGACAACGACGACGACGACAACACATGCTTCAATAATATGTGCTAATCATAATGATGACTATAAATTCTGACTTGATGAGTGATGGTGAGGAGTTATCATATCAGAATTTTGTTTTTGGCGGGTGAGTCAAAGGGGCGAGGTAGACGAATGGCGACGGGGAGACAATAGAGATTAGAGAGATCGCATTTTGTCGAATTGAACGTGTCAGTTACTTAGCACGATGGGTGATAATCGACGAATATTGTTTGTTTCTTTGGTTTAATTTAGGATTCTGTCTGTCGGTCTGTCTGTCTGTTTTTTTTTCTATATTTCTTTTTTCAATTTTATTTTGGACTTAAGTGCAAATATTAATTGTAAAGCTGATAATTCGTATTGATGTTGTGGCAGAAAAACCGATAGGGTACAAAGTTTTGTCGAGCAAAACCTTTGAGGATAAAGGTCAGCGGGCGACTTTGTTTTGACTGAGATAGGAAATTCTATTGTTTTCAAATGTTAGTTGATGATAGTAGGCAATTTTTTGTTGAATGTATCATGTTTCCGGTACGTTTTGATCTCCATAGAACGTTTAGAATATTTTTCGTTAAGTCAGCAAGTGCAGATTATCTAAACGCACACAAATGTGCGCAATGAGTTAATTTAAATCGGGATGTCCAGATAACTCTAAAGATGGTAGGAACACTTATAATAAGTTGTATAGTGCGGATTTGGTAAGCGCACACAAATGTGCGGAATAATTTAATGGTATAAGTTCGATTTGAAGAGGACATTCATACATAAGCGAATTCATCATTTAAAAAAGAATAATGTGAGGTTTTTGCTGGTAGCGCACACTTTAGACGCACAAATGTTTTCATTTGAAAAAAAAATATTCCATGCTTGACATAAATACATGCACTTACAAATGTGCGCAATAATCCAATGGTCTAAATAAGGATTTAAGAGTTAGTGAGGGGAAAATAAGAGCAACGCTTGGACATCGACAACTCTCCTTAATATTGATTTCTGTTGTGGAGGATATATTTGAAGTGAGACAACACATTTAAAGTGTGCGCAAGAATAAGTCACTCGCGCAGATGTAAGTATTTACATAAGTGTGCGCTTATGTGATTTTTGATGCAATGACTTATACCAAATAGTTTTAAAGTGTGCGCATACGATTCAGAGTATAAAGTACAATACTTCACGTGTGCGCTTACGTAAAGAATTAGATTACGCGAGCCATATTATTGGTTTACTCAATTTAGGCTGATTTCCAATAATTATTTTCCTAGGAAGTTCCGTAGAAGTGCAGAATATAATTTGTTTTTCATAGATCAAAGAATGAAACAAAAGGAACAATGAGGCTCGCCATCGTATTCCGGGATGCTTAGGTAGAATCATGCTTGCTTGGGACACCCAATCTAGAGAACATTTGTGAATAAAGTCCGAAGACGTTTCGTCGGGTTTTTTGCAACATCAGCCCATCCCATGAAGACTTTTTTGGCCAGACGATTTCATAGGGTGTTGAAGCAAGAGTATTGTACGCATAGCTCTAACGCGAATGGTATGCTCTAACAAAGGTTAACTCTCAATAACTCGCATTCTTTATTAAGGGTGTGGTAATGTTGCCGAAGCAGGGTGGTCACATTCAGGTCCCTCTGGACCCATTGCTATAGCCATCAGTGGGGGTAATCCAATGTTGTACCTTCCTTGGGCTCTTTATTCGATCGTGGCAGTATTAGGGCCATCGTACGAAATAAATATTAAGGGTAAATGGCCCATGCGAGACCTTAAGGTACGATCAGATGGTCATCCAAACTTGTCATCGGGTGACATCCTGACGTCACTATGACTTACAATTTTTCCTAAAGTGGTTATCCCCTCTGAGATAAACAAGTTTTCTGACGTCAGCATGTCATCCGGATGACAAGTTTGGATGACCCTCTGATCGCACCTTTAAGATTAGCGTCCTCGACCATTGGTTGTGCGAAGATATATATTTTCCGATTCCCAATGGCAAATTTGAGAAGCTTCTCGTGTCAGGTGCTACTCTTGGATATTTGTCAGCCTTTTTTACCAATAGATGGGACCGCGAATAAAAACCCTTTACCTTGGAAGCAGTAGCTTTCGAGTGCTATGTTCCTCAAGCCACAGTGATATGGGCAGTGATAGAGATAGTGTGGTGTGCCTTCATATGAGATTCTTCGTCACTAACAGGCATTTATATTAATTTTGTGTGACTCTAGCCTAGCTGCTCAATGGGAATTGTTTTTTTTAGAGAAAAATATTGAAGCTATGGTTACGTAAGAGCAAAGTTTTTAAAACAAAAACACACAAGACACTCGGAATTCCACAGATTTAAGTTTACCTCAGACAAAATCATTGAAGCACATCTTGAAATACACCGCCGCCAGTTACCTTATCCAATTACCGAGCCACCTAGGCCTATGACCTGACATAACAAAGAGTGATTAATGTTTCAGCATTAAATGGATGATGAGTGGGTAACTAAATGCATGAACGCGATTTGCCACAAACACATATCTATAAATTCATCTACTTCAAGCTACATTGGAAACACTTTACCCATCGAACTCCACTTGGAGAAGGAGGAGGACGTTTCTTGAAAAGAAGCCATAATATAACTTGGTTTCCCCTCAAGACAAACCTCTTCACTTACACCATTTTTAATTTTTTTTTGAATTGAACGAACATTCCAAACTATTATCTTCCCTTGACCCGAATAGTCTGCGAACATTTTCTTTACTCTTAAATCTAAGAAAGAGAAAAAAAATCTATCTGCACACAAAAATGTAAACAAATACAAAATGTTTCATTGAAAATCTTTTGTAGAATTACTCACGAACAAAATAAAATACAACCCACACCGGATGTGTACGATTCTCTAATTATTTATGAATATCACATTTTGTTTATTGTTATTGTATTTTAATCGTTAAATCGTTAAATTGGCCGGCATTTGCACCCAACTAACAATATTATTTTATGTACATGACTACTTCGCGCGTCAGTGTTCGTCGCCAGTGTGAAGACAAAAAAAAATAATTTAATTATCTCTCCCATGAGCGTCATCGATCATTTTACGCTGCGCCGCCGAGTAATTAAGCGATGAGTGTTGAGGACATTTGGCATTATGTGCGTCAAGTGGGTTACGTTACGATGAGATTGAGTCGAAGAAATTAATTAATAACATTTCTGGGAGGTGGTAGGTGTTAGTTTAATCGTTCTGAATGTTGAGTGAGAGTAATTCGATTAATCCCACCAGCAGCTAAGTGTTGATATAGCAGCTGTAGACTGACTGACTGAATGAGACAATTAATGAGAAGCTTTCCTTCAAAACTAACTTTATGGTATGATTTTTCCTGATTTCTTTCCGCTTTGAGCATTTTGTGAAAGGTCTTTGGTTCCGTTTTCATTAAGACGAGAACGAAATCCAATTTGCTCACAAAAATTAGTTTTCGAATTTTTAAAAGACTGCATTTGCTTATTTACGTATCCGTTGAGCCAGAAATGAGCCTCATCGCCTCATCGAATTTTCATGGTGCTGTTCTAAGGCCCATTCACCAAAATTTAGACGTTGTGGTAGGTCTTTCGGCTTCAATTCTTGCACAAGTTGAATTTTATAGGCTTCCAAACCCAAATCGACGCATACAATTTTGTATGTGGTTGAGTAACACGCGCCCAATTGCTGAGAATGGCGACGAAATAACATTTCAAGATCCTCATTAACATTGGACGCTTCGGTACGCACTGTACGCATGCGAGTCGATGGTTTAATGTCCAACAAAGTAAATTTGGTGATAATAGCACTAATTGTTGATTCACCAGGTCGATTATGACGACCATAATATGGTCGTAACAAACGGTGCACATTTTTCACAGAGCACGAATTTTGATAATAAATTTCAATAATTTGCAATCGTTGCTCGTTTGTAAGTCTTTCCATGATTAAATGACAAAGTATACTGAAAACTTTTCACTTTGGCAGATGACGTTTGGACGGCATTACTAACCAGTGCTGCCAACCTCAAAAATTTGACTCTTAAAATATAAAGTTTAAGTAAAGGTTAGTGTATTGGCTTGATAACCGAAAGGGTGTAGGTTCAATCCCCATTGCGGACCAAAAATGCGCATGACCCATTAATAAAGACAAATACACAACATCTTATTTCTCCAACCACTTTAGCAAAGGAAGTATGGAGGAGGAGAAGGAGTTCCATTGTCTTGCCTTATTGAGTACGATCGATCAGGTGCTCTAAGATGCAAATTTTAGTCATAATTGGCTTTTAGCTGAGATATCGTAAAAAAATAACTTCAGGCGAACATTCCGTTTGAAATGTACTTTTCGAGAACAATAGTTAATGGCGTCGGGCAATGCGCACTGAATTTTTGAGGGTCACTTTGCCTAATTTGTACCTGCAAGATATGACCCAATGTTGTTCTCGAGTGTCGAAACTATCGCTTTATTGTATTGAACGTTTGCCGATAGCATAATGTCACGTATCTTTAAATGGCCACCAAGATCGTGTGATTTGACAGAATTTTTTGTATTTGGATTTCCAAGTTCATCTGAACGCCCATCAGCCAAATACAATATAGGAAAATTGCCAATGGGGGTTTGAACTTCATGAAAAGAGCGACTCAGTGTCGATGTCTAGGTCATTTTAAGTACATTATTGTTCACATTGAATGGCATCAACTTAACTTTCATTGTCATTTTAGAGTCTGCACTTCATTCCTTTTTATTCATCATCTGTGAATTATTTCGGCCTGTAGCTACAGAATCAGTCTTAATACGGCTGCGGGTAGTTGAAGTAATCCTCTCCAGCAACAGCTAGGCAAAGAAGAACGAAGCAAGACATTATACCTGAAGAATCGAGACTCATGACAGGGAATTTTAAAACTACTCTGGGACTGAAGTGGCGACTGAACAGGGACCAGAGAACCATGAGCATTTTTGTAGTCACTCCGGAAACATTTCAATCAACAAAATATCTTCGGATCAACTTTAGCAAAATATTCAAATTCGAACCGCATAGTATTTGGTGCCCTGCATTTTTTTCACTCTTAGAAAGCGGGCCAAGCAGCTCATCAGACTTCCAAAAACGTAGGTTTGCCACTGGTTTATCATATCGCTAACAGCTGTGAAAAAATCGAGTTATTTGAGAGGAAGAGGATTCCTAACGATGGATGGAACTTCCAGCAATGGAAACTGTAAGTTGCGTGGCAACACTCTCTTCTGGCGCAAAGAAAAATCCGCCTTCCCTCCCCTTTCACAGAGCATCCACTGTGAAACTTACGGATTAATCAAAACCGGATATGGTCACAATGGACCTTGCTGATAGTCTGCTGTGTTTCCGGACTCGCTGTGGTGGAAGGGAAAAAAGGCAGCGTCTCGTTGACTTCTGAAGAAATTGTGTTAGGTTAGCTTGGGTAGAAGTGGCTGCCAGTACAAGGATTTGGAACAAAGTTGCAATCGGATCCTCTGACCAAGCGAAGGAGACTTTAAATGTTTATCAATGTTAGTCAGATCAATTGCCCATTGGACAGTGTTCAAGAATGACATATATTGTGCTTAAGTTCAGCCTGCTCAAAGAAATTAAAACCTCAGAATGCTAAGGGTCAAGCTTTGGAAAGATCTGTCCAGTGTAGCACGTCAGCAGACTGCAGAAAAAGGTAAAGTGGTTCCTAAATTGGCCTTAAAATTCGCAGGAATGTCTATGTGTCCCGGCACCCACGAGTTATTCCAAGGACTTGATTGGAGCTCGACCATCCGAGGAAATACTTGTCGAGGATGACATTTCTCTGTAGTCAAGGTTATACCTCTTTGGAACACTTTGCAATGGTCAGGAAGACGGATGGAAAGGCCAAGATTTAGTCTGTCGGTGAAGATACCTCTACGTATTATTAGTTTTTGATCTATCGGTGTAGAATTGGACCCATGAAAGGATGGTGACAGGAAGGAAGGATTTATCAAACCTATCAAATGGTTCAGTTTATGATTCATGGCAGCGAGGCCGATTGTTTTTTGAGACCACTGCGATGTAGCTATGAGACAAACAGTTGGGCTATTCGCCGTTTATTTGCTGCAGATATCGAGCGGTGCCAAATGAAACAGAACAGTAAAATGGAGGGAATTGAGGAAAGTGCTTCGCTGATGCAGAAACAAGCTGATCTTTGGACTTTGCTTAGTTTATACCGATTAATCGCTTTATCTAAGGCCGTCCACCTGACAACCACTCCGTACGTAAGTATCGGTTTATTGCCCAGATATATACCTGCTGAGTAATGTAAGGTTGAAGGCTCCCCCTTTGTATATTTTTTTTACAAGAGAAAAGTGCTACTGCAGCCTTTCTTTCTCTTTCTTGCGGATATAAGGCTTTCCGCTTAAATTTTATTTAGAATAAGACAGTAACATGCGTTGGTTCTGTTAGGGCTAACACCCAGAACTGCCCAAGGCTTTCGCTTAATAATGGCGAATTGAATGAGTTGTTTCAAAGAAGACGAAATGGAAGTTAAAGAAATAAGACCTAAAAGCTCTTCAAGAACGCCGCATATTCTGTATGGAAGCACGTTCCTTTGAATGGCTGGGCGACTGGACTGCAAAACCCTTATCGGACCTCACAAGATTCACTTTAGTCCCATGTCCTACAATTTAGCTTTTGGGTGATTATTACACCCGGCCTTATCTAATCCTTTAAATTCGATTGGAATCCACTCTGTTGACAAAAAAAAAAGTCACACATTCTGTAGATAGAAAGGAGAAACACAAAAAAAGTGTAATGAAATGTGACTTAATTGAGAAACAAAAATAAGCCCCAATAAACCCGAATTGACATAAATTAACGAGCACTAAAGTATCAAACTTAATCGAATGTCACCAATGCAATCTGTTACACAATGCCTGCCACCCATCACCCATTAGAGAGATAAGGTAGCTTCAAGAAAAAAAACAACGACATCCCGTCAACACCACATGAAATGTGATTCAAATCGAAAGCCAAACAAAACATTCCTCATTACGTGGGTATCGTGAGTGATAATAAACAGATCAACTCGCCAATAAATAACCAACGATCATCTGATTAGTTCAAACAAACCATTAATCTGCTCTCGTTGAAGATCACCAAGAGATAAATAAATAAATAAAAAAAAAAAAAAAACAAAAGTTGATCCTCAAGATCTTAATATTCCACCCACTCGTTGATGTCTCTACTAACTAACTGCCACTACGTCACGATCAATTTAATTTGACTAAATTTATACATTTTAAAAAGACATTCCAATCTAAATCTATAGTAAATAGGTGCAAGGAAGGTGACTTAATATTTAAATAATAAATATGTACAACGATCAATCTAAATGAATTTCCTCTCATCGGATTCGACTTCGTGTGGGATGTGCGCCTGTTCTCGAGCGTATTTCCTTTCGGTTTGAAAATAAAATTCCACACTCGAATTAAGATGTCTCTCTCTCTCCTCATCCACATGTTGTAAACAAAAACGATTTAGTCGTAAATTTTCACTCAAAACATCAAGAAAAAATGTATGTATCTCAAGATGAAAAGAACATCTAAAAATACAATTAAAAACACATGGGAATCCCCAGAAGACGAAAACATATAACCTATATGTTGTTGAATCTTAAAGGATGGCATATGTATGTACTATGTAGGTACATACACTCGTATGTATTTCTTCTATTTTGAGTACCACTATAAATATATCCGCGAAATAACCTTCAAACATTTATTATATCGCATTTTTCTTCTCGATCGTGTGGGTGATTTGAATTTGAAACGAGAACAAGGCAAAACCGGCAACTAAAACTTAAGACAGATGTGTGAAATAAATGTTGCATGCCAAAAAGGATGTGTGGGCGTAGAGATATTGTACTTAAATGCATTGCATTGCATTGCATGCGCCAGTTTGCTTACCTCATTGTGATAAATATTTTTTAATTGTATTCCAATGTAACCAACAGATGGCGCTGTTCGAACTTCTTCAATAATCCATCAATTTGCACTTGAGACGTTGCAAAGTCTTTGCAATATCAACAATTAGCTTTGAGTATCCACAAACTTCACTTTGTATTTCAATTATTTGGCAAACAAAACACGCACACACATAGAGCTATAGATAAATAATATGCAAACTTATTGAAACTTGCTGAAGAAACCGACAAATTATTTTCACATTAAAACCCCGATACTACGATGATTGCGCCAACGAACGATGATAAATAAAGAAATCAACACGAAATGTAGAAAGACGAATAGTCTCTATAAGTATGCTCTCAGCGCGAGTGCAAAACCGAAAATATACACGCCGTCTGTTCGTTCGTCGTCCGTCCGTCGGTCGGTCGCCGTCTCAACTGATAATCAATTCAGATTTTTTGTTATGTGTAATAGAGCGCCGCTCACACACTATGTATGTAGGTAGGTAGGTACTACTTATACTCTCAGTCACACTCCCGTGTCCGCCGACGACTCAATGTGTGCAGAGCTGCACTAGCTATATCACACTTACTCACTCGTATGATATTTACAAAATAGCCTGCTTAGCTAGCTAGCTAGCACCACAGCGCCTATACAGATAGATAGATAGATACGATAGATAGGTATAGCAGCGGAAATTCACCGTCTTTAAATTGATTTGTAGGCTTTTTTTTTCTTTTTTCTTGTGTTTTTGTATTTCAAATAGTTTTTGCCATCCATATAGATACTTGTGTGTGGTGAGTGCTTTGCAAATATACGCGTCGATGACTGCGAAGGACGGAATTTCGCGCGATTACGTTGTTCAAAATAACAAAAAAAGAATGTGTGCTACTCTTCTTCACAAGTATTTTGTATCTTTTGTACGTGTGTGGGTATCATTGACATTTTTATTGGTTTTTTTTTTCTTTTTTTTAAGATCGGGGGTATCCCTGGTTAGGTCACTGCACATCACAATCACTCAGAGGCAAAGTCAAAGGCACAGGTAGTAGGTATATGGCATGTACGTAGGTAGTAGACGACCGACGTCAATAAAATGTTTTATTTTTGGCTTCAACTAATCCACCATGTCTGCTGTTGCCACACCGGTATATTGGCGCCGTGTATCTTACAGGTACTTTTGTTCATATGAAATTCAATTGAAATCGTAGGTATCTTTCACACTTTAAACCCTTTCTTTTGTTTGGTATTTTTTGGAAATCATTTACCGTGTTTAAACTATTTAACAATGCGAGGATTGATTGAGAGGCGCTAGCAATTTTGACGCACCTACGTATTTTTTGTTTTCTCCTTTGGGAGCAGCGAAAAATGTAAATAAACCAAAACACAACTCAGCGCGACACGATCAAAACCGGACGAACGATTAACGTAAAATGTTTGCTGCTGCTTACGTTGCTGATTTTGTTATGATTCCGTCCGTCCGTATGTGTATGGGTGTGTGTGTGTGTATTTGTGCTGCGCTTCATCGTCGCGCGCGCTACTGTGTGTGGTGTGTGATGTGCGGCGATGTCTGGTGTGTTTGACTGTCGTACACTACACTGATCTTGCGCAAAATCAAAGTAGGAACAATAAAAATACGGACTTTGTGCTTGAAGCAGGCTTTGCACGAAGAAGTAAACGAACCCGTTTTGAGGCTTTGATATGCGGTCGGGTTTTTCTTGCGCTTTAAAGCCATTGATATTAAATTCGAGTGTAAACATACAGAAGAGATTGAGAGAGAGAGAGGTATAAAGAAGCACACAAAACTTTATAAATGAATGAATTTGTAATAGTGTTGTAGATATATTTTTATGGCTACATATCCGTACTTGAACAGCGATCGAGTGACTGGAAAATCAAGTCAGGCTTTTGATTGTTTTTGTTGTTGTCTTCTGGTTTTATGCCAATTTACTAGCAATTCGTAGACGTGACAAATAAGAAACATAATATCACGTACGCGCAGAGTCTGTCACTACAGCAGTATTCAGATCTCTAATACAAAATTATCTCGGACAGGTAGGTATCTACTAGATACAAGTACATTTTTAGAGTAACATATTCCGAACTGGCAAGCAAGTTGCCGGTTAGACTTTTATGGTGAACCCACGCCAATATGAGTTTTGTATACCTGTTTCGATGTTAGAAGAATGTTGAATAATGAAACGGAATTTCGTTAACGCGAAACTAAGGCACATGATCAGTTTTGAACAGCCACCCTGTCGAATTAGTTTAGTTTCAAGTTCGACTGTAGTAGGAATTGTTTCAATTCAGACAAAAATGTTTAGAAATAGCTTAACCATGCTTCTATAACTTAAAGGCCCTATTTGAACGATCTAAGCTAAGCCTATTCTATGTCTCTTGCAACGTAACCTTACAAAGTGAACGTAACTTAGATAAAAAGTGATCGAAGAGGTAGCTTCCTCTAAAAGCCACTTAAACTACTGGTAGAGTTTTGCTACGTCTGTTATGTTCTGTCCTGAATTGGAGACTTTTCGAGTGGCCTGTGTCAACAGTTGTCCGGCAACGTATCGCTCTACCTCTAGAAAAAAATCCCCAAAAGCCTTCCCATCCTGCTCGCCCCTATGCTGAACCTCACTGGACATCCATGAGGGACATGAGCCAAATGAGCATAAAATGAGCTATAAAACCATCTAATAGCTTCGGAAAAAACAACCTCTTTGTTTGTTTGTTAAAATCCAGTCAAGGTCCAAGGTATCTTGTCGTGTATGCTGTTGAACAATAGAGAACTTTCGCCAACTATTTCTTGTATCCCCCCCTAAGTTGACCAGACACAAAAGAGGTCGATTTAAGGTTCAAGTCTAGGAGATAATTTTTTTGCCTAAATCATTTTTTTGTCGTCAAAGGTTGCGGTTTAGGTCGTTGCCGAACTTGTTCTAGCAGCGAGCTTTCTTCTTCGTTATTCGCCAACACGAACGAATGAGTTTGGCAGAGACACTAAGACTAGGTAGGGCTCTATATAGCTCGTATCTAAAGATGTAGCTTTAAAATCGATAAAAGTTGGTGCCGTTCGGGCCGGCAGCTTTGTTCGGCTTCAGTTAAAATATTACTATCCTCACTTTATTTTGGTCGGTTGGAAGCTATTTTTGACTTGCATCGTCAATATTGAATGGTCCGCTCTGACTGACAGCGAGCTTTGCAACTTTCTTTATCCTTCAAAGAAGCCAATGTGCGGAGCCGTTTTATAGGTTGTTGTTTTTTTGCTGCATGTGCTTTCCAGAAATCTGCCCCAAACGAGTGGTTTCGTGTTGGTGGAAAAACCTCAGCACATCAGTTGCGGCATTTTTATACCACACGTCTGCAGGCCGTTGACAGCAAAAGACTTCTCGGGAGGTTGAGGGAGACACAATTGGCAAAGGTGCTGATGGCTTGTTGTAATCATAACCGTTAAATCTCCTCACAGTTTTTCCCCGATTTTGAGTCGTCTGAAATATCCGAAGACGTACTGCAAGTAGCTAGTGGTCCGAGGAATGTCCGCGCATCTAAACCACTCGAGGTCTGTTTTAAGTCGATCGTAACATGATCAACCTGGTTGAAGGTTTGAAGGTCTGGTGAGGGCTATGTTGGGAGGGTGGAAATCATATGCTTGCCGACATCTATTAGCCTTATTCCGCCTCCCCAATTTTGACATTGAAAATAGCCAAGACCTATTTTAACGTCATACTCAGAACATTGCTCACTAGTTTTATCAAAGAGCTTGTACTAAACTCGTCCTAAGGCGTGAGCGCATATCAGGGTAATATTTGGCGAATTTACACTCGTTAAATCTTTTACAAGGCGTTAAGCCTTGTTTCGAAAGCTCGAGACATCTCGTCTAGGATTCTGTTAAAACAAATCCGCACCTAAGTAAATGCTACTTTCGTTCCCTAAAGCAATCACCGTGGTAAACAGACCAGCTCATTAAACTGCATTTTCTGGAAGGTATTGATGTCTGCTTTATAACAGTTCAGGGCCTCCGCTAAGTGTTTGGCTGCAAGAGTAGGTTTTGGCATGACCAATATTTTGAACTCTCCACTGTCGAGGGTCTCTCAGTCTCAGTGCTAAGGTGGTAGCAATCTGCTTACCCATAGACGAAATAAATAGATTAAAAGTAAACAAATGTAAAAATATAGCTTCCCAAACACAGTTATGTGTACGGAGTTATATTTTTGGCACAAATGGAAGACCGTCAAATTTGTATAGCTTCTCACTACAAGTTATATTCTCGAATGCTTGTGATGACTTTCGCAAGGTGTGTGACTTCAATCAGGAGGAATAAGACCTGGGATCCCACGCTCAGTATCTCCAACACACTAACCACTGTCACTGTCAATTGAAATGTGTGCATGCGTCAGTTCATCTCACTGCAACAGCCTACTAACTTTTGGTGTAGTCAAAAAAAACTAACCATAATACCAAGCCTTCATTTAAGTCTAAAGAGGCGATCAGACGGTCATCCAAACTTGTCATCCAGATGACATCCGGACGACGGCACTATGACATAGAATTTATCCTAAAGTAGTCGTCCCGTCTGAAATAAACAAGCGGTGATCGTCTGATCGCACCTTAAAATTTCCACTACTGAAAGAAAGACCGCTACCACTTAACACCCTTTTCTACGCATAAAATAAATGTTTAGAAATTCAAAAAATTAGAATAAATAATTTTTAATCGTGTATTACTGCAAAAGAAGAATTTTTTAACTTACTTCGAGCAACAAATTTGATTTTCAAATGTTTACCTGGAAATATAAAAAATAAAAACAATTAATTAAGTTTTCTATAAAATTATTCTCAATGAATTGAAAAATCTACAAATTGCCATTTTTTTTTTAAGTATAAAAATTGTTTAAAATCAGGAGGAAATTTTGCAGAAAAAAATATACAAATCATATTCGCCAGAATAATCCACAACCGCAAGCACTCGCATTTGTCTCCTAGGCAACATTCCGAATCTATTTTAATCATTTAAACTCTTTTTCCTGCCAACAGATATCAATCAAAATCGAAACGCCTTCGGTCAGTCTCATGTGCGCCTGCCTGCAACGACACAACTTCATATGCTGTGCCAATTGAATTCCAACCGCATTCCCTCTAAGACAAAAGCAAAAACAAAAAAACTGTTCGCCCAATCACCAGTTCAGGCACTTTATTTTAATCACGGAATCGATCAACACCCAATATCTAAGCAGCGATCGATCGAACGGTCAAGTTAGGTCACACAAACCAGAATACGGCAGCGCAAGACTAAGAAAATAAAGAAAGAGTAAAAATCAGCACCACACATTGCAGCCCCCATGTGCTAACTGTGGCTACTGTTGCGCTCATTAAAAACACAACAACAACAGCATGCCAAAGAAACGAACAACCGACAGCGTTTTTGTTGTTGTTGTTGTTGTGTTGTGTTGTTTTTTTTTTTGCTGAGTTCAGCCAAATTCAACAATTTATGTCTCCTGTCGTTCAACACAAAAAAAAAATAAACACTACGGACGAAGGAAGACGAACAAAAAGTATCCGAGCACCCAACTTTAATGCTTACGTATACGACATCGACATCGACATAGGTATGCTTTGCATAAATAAAGCCCAAGCTGTTGTCGGCTGTGATATTGATTCGGCAATACGGAGAGCTATAGAGCCACCAACTCCCAGATCTACACATAGATACCTTACACAAATGCTCCCGCTGCCACAACCGTCCTCCCCACATAAAGTGGCAACTCCATTAAATCAGCGATCGCAGACTTGCGTCGCCAGTGAATGTCTTTCACCCTTCTTGGCCCCGCACAATACCGCCACAGCGTGTAGCCGACATGGCACTCCAATTGCGCGCGAGTGACTATACAAACATTTACCCGAGATCGCGAGGAGTCAGTCTGCCATCACACACAAATGCAACGATCAACATGTCGCCATTGCTATTATACTTAATTGTTACCTTCAGCACCCCGCCACTGACGGGGGCCCAGCCGTCAGACGCAACTGTTTATTGCACGAGGCCAGGGGGGAAGCCACTAATCAAACGCGATAGCGATATCGTATACGTTCTGCATGTGTGTGTGGTTGGTGTGATGAGTGTGCACTGGTGTGGCTGCAATTTGACGCCCTCTTCAAGGCCCTTCTACCCCCCCACAAGCAACCCAGTCAGAGACTTGCTTGTGAACATGTTTTACTCATCATATCATTGTTTATTTGCGGTTATCGCGCAGCACATGTATACATGTACACATGTGTAATATAGAGATACATGGGCCTGAGAGAGTGATTGATATTTTATTGTTGCTACTTGTTATCGCTGTAGGTTATCGATTGAAATTGACGCACGCTGCGTTATATTTGATCTTCTCGCTTGGTGCATATGCGTCAGACCAGTGGTGTTTGAGAAAAGCAAAAAAAAAAACCATAAACAAATAAATTTCCAGAAATTTTGTTACGAATTCCGGAAATCACTTTAAACTCTTTGCATATAGAGAGGTGCAGTGTACAATAGAAATTAGCGCCACACATTTGAATTTACATAAATTGGGTGCCTACCTGCTTAATTTTTCAAATGAATTGCATGGCAAAGATACGAAGTAAACAATAATCCAGACAATTAGTCGCCCGTTCGCTAATGACATCCATAAAACTATGCTGGTGTCTACCTGCGGCAGTAGGGGCGATGCTCAACTTTGACCTAGGGATGTGTTAATAGAAATACTGCGAGGTGATTGAGAAATTCTGGGTAATTCCAGAAAGAAAAGGAACAACTTAAGTGTCTCTCGCTGTAAAAGAACGCCTTTGACTTTTGTGGTGTGTCAAATCTGGAGATGAGCCGTGGAATGTTGAAAATATAATTGGATTGTGCTCGATGCAGTTTGGCAAGGTTGTCGTTTGTCGAAATTTGAAGATTGAGGAACTGGTGAAAATAGTTTTTTTTTTTTCCAAAACACGAGGTTTATACTTGAAACTTTTCAAAAACGCTGAACTCTATTTGCTCGAAAACTGTAGGTAGAAGAATCTCAATGTTAAGAAAAAGAGCTTTTCGATAAAAAGACTAGTTAGTTGGGTTTCAGGCCAATTTGTCAAATAACTCAGAATAGAGAGAAACAAAAGTTCGACGTTTTCTTTGTGCTTTGCTATCTAAACCGTCGACTTACTTCCTTTACTTAACGGGCTACAGACCCGTGAAGGGTCCTTGTTTGAGACACGGCAGCCTTCCATCCTCTGCGATCCCGGGCACGCTGCTCCGATGATATCCAGACCAAGCGCTCGGTCTTCCATGTCCGTCCGTAAACCGTCTTTGCTGGAGCTCCATTGTCCATTCGGTCGATCTGGCCGGGCCAATGTAGTCGACGAGTTTTGCCTTTTTGGACTACATCCAAATCTTGGTACAGTTCATATCTTCTCCCTTTCTCGCTCGCAAGACCAAATATCCGCCGAAGAATTTATCTTTCGAAGGAGCCCAGTATTAACTTTTCTTTTCTATGACAAAACTGACAGAATAAGAGTTATATGGAGCATGCACTTTGTCCTTCGAGTTAGGAGGTTTGATCGTTGACGAGTCTACGAGAAACTTCTTCTAAAAACTACCTCAGCGGTAAGTAGCGGGGAAAATATTTTATTTTTTTCCTTGCCTACAGAAACTGATATCCCTCAAGGTTGTATTTTGAGTCCCTTGCTTTTTTTGACTTTTTATAGACGCTGTGTGTGAAATAGTAGCCGAGGTGGCATTAACTACGGGAATAGCAATCTATAACTATTACGAAAAGGGAGAGAATAAATATTTAAACATTTTTCTTTCTTTTATACAAAAATTGATATCCTTTAAGGTTTAATTTGCTTTTGCTTTTCTTACTTTTTATTAATGCTACATGGGCCATTATGTTCGGGAATATCGGTCTGAGAGTATTGCTTAACGCGGTTGATGATCTTGTTGTCCTTTCAAACTATCCCTTTACTCTCCAACTTCAAATCTACAAATTAAAGCAATATATATCGCAAGATGGAATCTTAAAGTAAATGCAGCGAAATCCATTTTTGGTCATTGAACAGCAACCGAAAATTGAAGGCGTGAGTGAATTCAAAGCATATGAGTTTTGTAAGGACTCAAAATCTCAACTAGAAGCCTCACAACTAAGAAAGAACTCCCGCAGTCAAAGCTGAAATTAAAACATTGAGGTCTAAATTCGTTTTTTATGAACTTTTAGAGTCTGCGTGCAAATTCAGATGCAGATTGAAGACAGGCAAAGATAATTTTTCAATGGATTTTTTAGATTATCACAATCTTCTCCTAAGTAACTGTGTCATTAATCACTTCGAGGCAAATACAAAAAAAAGGTCAGCTGTAACTACTCTCCAATTAAAAACTCGCATGGCCAAAGTAAATTACATTCATTATCCTTTTTGACTGCATTTTCACATTTTGGTCAGAGGTACAAATGATCCTGATTCAAAAAATTCAAACGGAGCTGTTAGAATTAAATTCAAGACCTCATAGAAACGATTTGAACTCCAGGTATTCACTTTACAACCTTGAAAAAAAAGGAGATTGTTTTTGTACAACCCTGCACTTTTTAGGATATTCGTAGAATGTAATTTGACGAAAGCTTTTTTAAAGGTTTGAGAAATGTTTAGATAAACGCTCAACGGTTTTTGGGGTTATATTATCCTATTTGTTTATGCATTCCATGAGAAGCTGAAATACAATTGCAAAGTTTTAATTTAATTATTTATTTTGGTTTTAGCTAAACTAAAAAAGTTTTGTTTTTGTTTTATAAATTTAGATCCATGTAACTTTTTGCTGGCTAAATAAAATTACATGGACGAAATTACATTTAAGCAGATTTTGTAGCTATGTAGAATAGTTCTGAAGTTATAGCATTTGGAGTAGTTATACCTCGAAATCAGAAATATTTAAGTTAACCTGTTATAACTTGAGTTGGGGTAATATGCCTAAGCTTTAGGAAAGCCCCGGAAATCCCTGCAGCATGCTGTCCCATATAAATAGGGTTATAATATGCTGGCAAATGGCTGAGTGCTCTTTTTCGGAGCACCACTAAGTAAATATAACATTCTATCTAGAACGGGTCGATGTTGTTATTGGCTGCCGATGGTGCTCCCAAAAGAATATGAAACATTATGAACTTAAAGCCAAGGGGGATTGATTTATTTGAGTCCTTTAAAGCATAGCCTGGTATCATACTCCTAAAAAAAGGGATAATATTTGCAAAGAGCCAAAATAGCGGCAGGAAGGGTTCCAAAGATGGGAATACCCTCATTCTTAAGACCACCATCTGTTTCCTTTACATCTCCCAGACATTCCATTAGGTACGACACAAAGGATTGAAGTTATACGTGATCCTAAGTTCTTATCTAGCGGACAAAATGTATTGCCTTAAGTACGTTAGGCAGATATTGCATATGAGATCCTATCCAAGGTACTGTTTAAACGTCTCAAGCCCTTCTGCAACACACGGGGCCCAGTAGATCGAGCTTAGACTAAATTTTCACACTTAGGTAAATCCTGGAAAAGACTAACGAATTTCAAGTCTAGACGAACCATCTTTTCATCGACTGCACTGCCTGTCAAAACTGATCCAGCTGTGTTGCGTGACCTTATTTTGGCAGCAACTCATCTGCATTTTTTGAAACATACACAAGATTTCAGCAAATAGATGCCCTTTCGCGTGATTTCTTATTCTTGTTCCTGAGCAGATAGTGCGCAGGGCAGGTGTCAACCCGACAGGTACTATCCGCAACTATTGACATCATCGGTCGCTCCCAAGGTACTGCAATATAGGCTTTGCGAACATTGAAGAACAGGTGAAGTTAGTTGGTTTTGAAGTGAACGAGGACAAGATTAAATACAAACAAACTAAGCATCTGACCACCGACTAGGACAAAATGTCACTATTGATAGCAGCAACTTCGAGGTAGTCAAGAAGTTCATCTACCTCGGTGTAAAAATAAACTCTACGAATTCCAGATTAGTGGAGATCAGACAGACAGATGAGATGAAACTCCTGACTCGACGGGAAAAGTGTATGCTCAACAAAACCAGTTTTGCTATACGGCACCGACTGCTGAACGAAATGCAGGAGAGGAGTGTTAGTTCTATGTCCCTTTGAAGGAAAATTTCTTCGCGCGGCCTTTGTGCGAGGAGGGCAAATGCACCGAAAGATGTAACTCCATAAGCTGCGTCTAAAAAGGCAAAACACGTCAACTATATTGGCACGGCCAGATCGGGCAAATGGACAATAGAGCTCCAGCAAAGAGGGTCTACGAATCCAAGCCCCCAGGTTCGAGACGGCAAGACCGAACCTCCGTTTCAAAGACCAAGCCATCTCGGGTGCCAAAGTGCTTGTTCTGGCAAATTAAAAGCAGCATGCCGGGATCGCAGAGGGCAAAAGACTGCTTTGTCTCAAGCAGAGACTCTTCACGCTTCGGGAGCTCAAAAAGTGAAGTATAGTTTGGGGCAGTGGCGAATACGACTCTGTAGTTCACAGAATACATTTTCAACTGCGTTATTTTGGTTTGTTCTTTTTATTTCGAATGGGGCCAAGAAAAGCAGCATTTTTAATTTTTATCAAAAATTATTGAATAACGGTACCTTAGAAAATTTCCAATATCTTAAAAAGAGGATGGGGAATTCAAAAATAAAATTATGTTTTTCCTTAAATCACTATCACGTCGAACAAATCAGCATTTCTTTGGTTTTTTTTTAAATATTTTTTGGTTTTCTAAATTTAAATAAAATTTATTATCTCAAAAAGCGCGCTCAAACTTAGGTCAAAAGTGTCCTTGAAAAAAGTATTTTTTTTTTTAAATAACATCGTTTTCTCAAAAAAGGTTTTAGGTAACTATTTCGTTAAGTTCAACTTCATACTTTTAAAAGTTCACAAAAAAGCCAAAGTCTCTTAATTTATTTAAAATTATTTCCAAGGCAAACACTGCCACTCCAAGATTGGGATCATCAAATATTTAAAACAGAAATGGGTCAATTCATTTTAAGCATACGAAGCAAATGTTTGCCCCACTTTTCCGCCGAGTATTTTTCTAATCTATAACATTTTTGCGTGCCTGACATGTGCCAGTCAAGTTCAGCTAATGTATGTATGCAAGTTAAAGCCAAAGAAACATATGTTCTCACAAAAAATAGTGAGTTTGTAGTGTCAAAACCCCCAACTGTCAAATGTGACAACATCGCCATTTATCAAACGTCTAACGTTAAGTTGGAAGCACACAAATAAAAAATTAATAAAAGCAAACAACAAAGAAAAAAAACCATACACACAATTGAACTGATAAGCAGAATTTAAAATAAATACATGTCAACGGAGAGAAGGACGTGGAGGTGGAAAAAAAAATAGCAACACTCGACTCCGAGTCGAAAGAGAAGAAAATGTGATCGAGCGTGAAGTGAACTGTCGCTGTCGTCAGATTCGCGCAAAATTTGCTAAATTAAAATTGAAAAATTTTCAAATTAGTTTCAATTGCTTTTCTGTTTTTCTCGCGTCGCGTCTCGTTTTTTGTTTTTGTCTTTCATTATTTGCTTCTCCTTTTTACACCACACAAACACACAAATTTGATTACTTAATTAATCATCGTTTTAGACGAATCGCATTCATTCGCATACCGTTCGCGACGTTTTTATCTATTTGAAAATGAAAATAAAACCCAGCCAACCCGCCATACTTTGATATCTTTATATCTTTTTATCTCTACATATCTATCTATAAATCTCCGGCGCGAGATTTATTTATTATTTCTTTTCAATGATTCATGCAATAAATCGAATGGAAATATCTGACAACTACAAAACCACCACAGTGTCCACACACACATAACAGGAAATGGACGTTTCAGAGATATTTTCGATGTCAGCAACCTTGACATTTACTTCGAACTTATTCGAATACAAATTTGGGCTATCAGCGAAATCTGAGCACAAGAAGCACGTCTATATTTAGACAACGTTTACACTGTCGACTATTGAATTTTACTTTGAACTACGCCATTCGACTTTTCGGGTATAAAGTCCGAGAATAAATAAATGAAAAAAAAAAAAATAAAAATTCGGTACCGGCAAAATGCGGCGCAGCACGTGTACTCGGTATGTAAATAAGGGCGAGGGACGAGTTCAAGATCGCCCCCAACCAGGGAAATAGATAAAACAGAAAATAAAAGTTGTTATTTCGTTCGGTATTTTTTTATCGGACGTATTCGTGGGCAGCTGTTACGCACGTTTACTGACAAAATGTAATAAAAAAAAAAACGTCATGTGAGTCAGTCATGGAAATTGGAAGCAACAATCACACCGATGAGTTTAGATACGGAGATTACCATAATTGTTGAAGTAGAAATTGTGATTGATTTGATTGAGTTATTGCTTTTGTGTTTTTTTTTTATTATTATTATTTATTATTGCAAAGAAGGGACGGAATGTGGGAATGCTACTCTGTATTGCCATTAGAAAAGACCGTAAAAGGTGTCTAAGGGGAGGTAGCACATCTATAGGCAATTTTATTATCCTAGCAACATATTTATTGGGCCACAGTGACGAGGTTATCAGAAACCAGGAGACCTGCAGATATTTTGCGAGGTAAAAAATCCGGGGTACAACTACTTAAAGGGTGATTTTTTAAGAGTTAAGTTTTTCAGGTTGGCAGCACTGGTTAGTAATGGCGTCCAAACGTCATCTGTCAAAGTGAGAAAGTTTTCACTATACTCTTCCATTTAATCATGGAAAAACTTACACAGAGCAACGATTGCAAATTATTGAAATTTATTATCAAAATTTGTGCTATGTGAAGAATGTGAAAATCGGTGGCTCATTTCTGTGCCAACGGATACGTTAATTAGCAAAACTGTCGCATCTGGACTGATGAACAGCAACATGCCATACACGAATTACCGATGCATCCCGAAAAAAAAGACAGTTTGGTGTGGTTTATGGGCTGGTGGCATCATCGGTCCATTTTTCTTCAAAGACGACCGTGGAAGAAGCGTTACCGTCAACGGCGAACGATAGTAAGCCATGATTCGCGACTTTTTCTTTGCCCCAGTTGGCTGAGTTGAACTTGGTTGACATGTGGTTTCATTCCACATGCCACACAGCTCGTGAAACAATGGAAATGTTGAAGGATGAAATTGGTGAGCAGTTTATCTCTCTAACTGTCCCTGTGAGTTGGCCGCCAAGATCATGCGATTCAACGCCTCTCTATTATTTCTTGTGGGGTTACGTTAGTCTATGTGGACAAGCCGAACACGATTGAAGGCTTACCGGATAACATAACACGCTTCGTGGAATGATTCCCGAAATGCTCGAAAAAGTGACGCAAAATTGGACCCTCCGAATGGACCAAATTGGACCTTCGAACATTTACATGAAGTTGTCTTTAAAACGTAAATTGCAAAGGCCTTTTTATCGATTACAATAACAATTTTGAATATTTGAGGCAAATTTGAGTGTTTTATTCAATTTTAAAAAAAAACTACGCTTAAAAAATCACCGCTACACAAATTGTTAAATACATTTTGAAGGCATCACCAAATTTAAATATCCTACTTAGTTAAATGACTTAGTCTCCGTCTTAGTCAAGAAGGTATTCCATAGTCAGCGCTCCAGGGAAAACTGTTTCCAGTCTTCTAGACCAAGTACCTTGGCATCCATGGTGGGTTGGTCTTTACAACAGAGGTGTCTCGAACTTGGATTCGACTGTACGAGAGAAATTACGTACACTTTAAAATCAATGCGGGCCCTTTGTATCCATGGAGTTTATTACTCTCACACTTTGGAACAAAGTTTACAAATGAACCGAGCCATTTATAAAGGTGATTTGTAAACCTGCCAGAAAGTCATATAAAACTGTGCCTTTCAAGCATACTGTTTCTAATATTGCCGAGTGCTTAGAGAGTAGAATGACCTCCCGCACCTCCTCATCACTAGATCATAAACGTAGGTCGTCCATACTTAGTCTTATTTTATCTTTATGGTATAAGGATAAGGACTTCTTGTTCATTTGTAGAATTTGCTCTTCCTTTACTTTACTGTATATTTTACTTTACTGTACTTAATAGCCTGTCTTACCGTCTTACATGGTGGGGTTGGTAATGTGGTATCGGCAGTGATTGGCTTAAGGGAAGACCCTATCCTTCTCAATACATTAGCTCCTTTATTACACGGCCCGCCACTGTATCTGGGAATCCAGCAAAGCTTTGCACTTATTTCTTCGTGATGGGAACGTACAAGTTTAGATTTTATTTTATTTCATTGGTATTGGGCAGGTTGGATAACTACCAAGAGCTCAACTGAGAAAGCGTTGCTATGACTAAAGTAATAGTCTTCAGAATTTAATCATAGCCTTAGGACTGGTAGCTTTGTCAATTTCTTGCCACCAAATTAATAACAAATTTGAACTTCAGAGGAAGCGAAGGAGACGTTTAATGTCAATTTTTATAAGTTCATTTGTATCTTCGTAGAAGTAGGCTTCGAGATGAAGAGTGCAGGGCAAGTACAGAGTAGGTGGGAGATCGTTTAATATCCCACTTCGCCCAAAACTCGTTTGAGAATGCACCTAGCTGTGTTGCATGTCTTCCTATAAGACAGTTTCCGGTAGCATACCTATAGAAGTGCTAATGTGTCATCTACGTAGAGAGATCAAGTCTTTAGAGCGTTTCAAATCCAGCTTAGGCCAGATCAAGACCCTAGGTTTTTGTCAAACAAGGTTTGTCAAACATAGCTATTATAGCTTTCTCTGTTCTTTGCTTTATATTGAGGCTTCAGTTTAGTACACTACCAAAACCTAGAGAAGGGGTTGGGTAGTTAGGTATGTTCGTGGATGCCCTTGTGACGGAAGTCACAGCTCATTTAGACCAGCAAATTGGATCCATTAAGTCCATTTGGGTATCTTTCATGAACAAAAAACATCTGGAAATATACGAATAGAAGCCGCTGTTAGAGGCTCAAAGTGTCACTCTCTTAGAACCATCCCGATTTGTACACAAATCTAAGAATGTGTTTTAGCTCGAAGTTTCTTTTCTGCCGAGTGTCATAAACCTTATGCTATTTATCAGAGTATGTCCAGCGTAGGTTAGTTCTGCTCAAGGATTCGATTTTCGTGCCAGCGGTGTACTCTTGCTTCAAGTGCCAGTTATGCATTCATCTCTGACTCCAAACTTGCTTTTTTGCTTCTTCGTTTCAAGGGATATCAGTTTGCCCAGGCAACCAGCACAGGGTCAAAAGTATTGAATTAACGGCCGAAATGAATGGAATATATGGCACAACAACGCTGGTTACCCAACCACCCAATATGTTTTTCCGTTTAAATCACAAACACTTATAAATAATACAAGTTTGCGAGTAAAAAATAAGACTCGCGATGAAGACGAAATGAGAAAAAAACTATTTTTTTCTGCAATTTCTTGGCAAAGATGTAAAGTATTAAAGGTGATAAAACAGAGGGGAAGGTTTACAGAGACAGAGAGGAGAGAGTTACATAATGAATGATCAGCCACTTATGTAGTTATCGAAGTCTCTTTTTAGATTCTCTGTTTAGATTTAGAACAACTCGAAATTACCGACATAACAGTTTCAGACACTTAACAAGCTACACTGGCTAAGTTGTACCTGAAAAATGGTATAGGAAAAGAGCAGTAAAACGGTTGAAGGAGGCTAGTAAAAGCATACAAATGAATCTATGAAAAAGGGTCTGAAATTTAAGCTAGAAATTTGGGAACATTTTATTTCCCATTGACATGTTAGTTTTATCAATAAAGTTGATAAGAAGATCGTGCTATGTTCGAAATATATCAAAAATTATGTTCTTTATTAACCACTTACCTTACTTTTGGCCTCAACCAACAATCCTATCCAGCCAGCTCGGTCCCTCGCTTGCTGCCTTCAGTTAAGCACAACTATTTGGTTGGGGTTGTTCTCCAATTGTGCGCGCCATCTAAGGTAGGATCTTCCTTTTCTGCGTTGTCCCTCAGAGGTGGATTCGAAGACTCGTCGGGCTGGTGCGTTGTTGTCCATACGCTCCGCGTATCATAGCCATCTCACCCGTTGATTTTTAGCTTTTTGACCAGGCCAGTGTCGCTGTATAGCCCGTAAAGTTCGTTGTTGAATCTTCTTCTCTACACTCCACTGTCACAAGCTGGACCGAATATCATCCGAAGAATTTGTTTCTCAAAGCATCCCAGAAGGTTTTTAACCGCTTTTGACAGGGTCCACGCTTCTGTACCATACAGCAGGACCGGGACGATTAAGGTCTTATATAATACCTCCTTGGTTCTATGAGAGACAGCTTTAATTCTTAGATGCCTTCTTCACCCGAAGAAACAGCGATTGCCAAGAGTGACTTTTCGCTTTGCTTCGGCGTCGATATCACTTTGCGAAATGATGTTGAGAGTCCTTTCCATTGACCGCAAATACTTCGTTTTTTCTCCATTAACAACCAGATCCATCTTCGCCGCCTCCGTTTCGATGCCTGCAAATCCTCCACTGACAGCTCGCCGAGTTCGCCCAATAATGTCCAATATCATCAACATAGGCAAGTAGATGAACGGACTTTTGAAAAATTGTACCTCTGTTGTTGGCTTGTGAGCTTCGTAAAATTGCTTCAAGAACAATGTTGAAGAAAGTACATGATAGCGCGTCGTCGCTTTGTCTCAAACCTTTTTCGGCATCAAATGGCTCGGTGGTGTTCTTGCCGATTTTGACGGAGCAGCGACTTTCCGACTTTATCCATCGTCATCCTGAACAAACGGACAAGTTGGGTGGAAATGCCAAAACTTGACATTGATATGACTTTCACGTCGGTAAATAGATAGACTGTATCGATCTGAAACCCCATGGGTTTCTTCCAAGATCTGTCGGAGTGTGAAAATTTGGTCAATGGTTAACTTTCCTGGCCTAAAACCATACTGGTATGGGCCGATCAGGTTGTTGTCGAAAGGTCTTAGGCTTTCACGCAATACAGCCGACAGGATCAGGAAACTTTTTCCTCTGTAGTTGGCGCAATTCAGAGTATCTATCTCCTTTCTTGTGGCAGTTCTTTATGAACTGTCTCCTTTAAATGTTGATTGCCTCGCTCACTTTTTAGAGGTCATTTAAAAAAAAAATAGAAGTTTACTTGCAAACCATAACAAAGTTTCTCAACCTAGACGGACTGTAGTCGAAATACCCTCCACCTCCAGCGACTCCAACAAGAAAGCCAATCCAAGCACAAGTGAAGCTAACTAATGTTCCGAAAAAACCAGGTCTTCAAAAGAACACAAACATATTTTTTACCAAATGACCCACTTGTCTCAGAACATGCCCCCCATACAGCCCCTGCCAACATTCATTGAGAAAATTATAAATGATACACTGTACTATCCACTGTAGGTAGGTCCTTTGTCTACTAACAACCTTCATTCTGAGTCCGCTGACGTCATCCACCATCGTTGAACAATGAAATCCAATACGATAATAATCCTCTCTGTATGACATAAAAAAAAAAAATCAACCTCTCTGCCAGTCTGGGTTCGTCTCAATCAATAACCAATTCAATTGACAAAAATAAAACCAATTACGTAACACACAAGTCCACACGTCCGTAAGCAAATAGAACAAAAAAAAAAAAAAAAAAACTGCTGTCACTCTGGCAAAGTCACCCGCAGAGGCAAACAAACTGAAATCGAAATTCCTCCTCATCACCCAACCGCACATCACCACCCATCAAGAATAAGGGTCACCTCGCATCATATACATAACATACGTTGTTAGACCAATCTAAATATAAAGTACCGACCCAACAGAACAACAACCACACACACACACACAGTTATCATCAATATTCAACTCGACTCGGTTTCGTGTTTCGCCTCTAACTGAACTTTGAATGTGAATTTAATGAGAGCGCCGTCGCCATAGTCATAGCCATCACCATCACCATCGACTTTGTTCGCGAAATTCCACAAGTGAGAGTCATTGTATCAGCGCAGCAGGAGCATGCTGTTTCCAAATTGACGACAAACAAAAACACATGCAAAGGTAGCCGCCCACCAATGTGGGAATTGGCGAAAATGTCAAATTCGTGAAATCATTTGGCAAAATGAGACAAACTGTCAGACTGTCAACACGAAACCAATAAATGATCTAAGAGGTGGGCAATTCACCCTCCACCCCACCATAGACACACACACATACAGATGTATCATGTATTATAAAAGGCTGCACCTATCTACATCTATATATCTATAAGATTGGCGATAAAAACGCGCGTACAAAGTACTGCACACGTTCAGTGGCGAAACGAGTTCTTTAGCGGTTGTGTCACCGGCAAGCGGCAATCCACCAGTTACAACAACGTTCCGAGGTAATAGTCCGCATCCACAGCACATAGATGATGGGACCGGGTATACAGTACAGACTCCCCGCCATAGAACGTGATACACCCAACTCCAAGCCCAGCTAACGATAATGAGCATTAACTATTTATTTTTCCTCTCGAATTACCTTGAAAAGCCATCGCGTCGTCATCATCGTCACCATCAGCACTCGGCTCAGTGCCATGTATAGTCAAGTGGAAAACAGAAAAAAAAAAAACAAAAAAAAAGGTTTCCCTCGCTTTCCTACGACTCTTCAATAGCCCGGCGGGACGTGCTAATGGAGCAATTAAGGGGCTTACGCGCGTTTGTACTCGCAAAAAAGTCTCTCTGCTGCAGCAAGCACTGCGGCATCACCGATCGAATAACCCCATCGCATCGCAGCGCAATACTGTCAATATACAGTAGATGGGAGGGGGGGGGGGCGGTGGTCTGGTCATCCCGTATGTTGACGAACCGCGAAAAATGACAAGATAAATAAATAAAATAAAATTGTAGCCCTCCCTCCATCCCTCTGTCCAATCCATTCGCCTCATTTAGAACGAGCGCTTGAATTTGCGTTTCTGGCGCGAGTGTAAAATTGGCGGTGACTCAATCACATAGAATCTCCCACAATTCTCCAGTCGTGCCAGAGTTACACCCTTCCACACTCCACTCTGACTCTACACACGGACTCCACCGACCGAATGTAGGATGATGCAACAACATATTGTTTGTTGGTTTGTTTGTTATGGCAGCAAGTATCCATACGTATATAGATAGTATGTGGGCTTGTTGTATCTTTTCCGTTGTGTTTTGATTGGATTTCGTTTTGCTTTTTAGCTGATTTCGTCATTTTACGCGAAACATGGCCGGGAGAGAGGGTGGTTTTTGTTCGGCCAACAAATGCGGAAGTTTTTTTTTTCTCTATATAAGCTGTTGGATTTATGGACTCGAAAAAAGAAAAAAAAAATTCAAGCTTAAAGGTAAACAGAGTAGAAAATTGTTATTTGCCGTTCAGATAGAATATGGAGATTTAAGGAGTGGGCGATGTGACACAGGTGGTGAGCGCTTGTTCACTTTCGATTTCAGATAAGACAGTGACAATCTATACCCACTTGGGGAATGATTTATGGTAATCTTTTTTATATACATATAATTTTTTTTTTGAAGTTAGATACTCGTGGACTCTGCATGGAATCTGTAACAAATGCTGAGAGGTTGACTATACTTTTGGGTAGATGCGTGGCACTTTTGGTTTCGAACCGTGTTGACCCAACTTCTAGGTTATGCACTTACGGTCTTAGTGACTTGTTGACTCGACTTGGTCGCTCATTTGAGAAGGTGTGTCTGTTAAATTTGGGTAGAAGAGCTTCTAACCCGTTAACTAGAAAGAAGGATTAGTCCTATCCTAATTGAAAATTTTTTTGAAAAGAGAGCCCACTTGCTGTTGGTCTCGTGTCTCTAGTAGGGACTCGTTTACGTTTTAAATAAATAGGAAACCTTTCACTCTGACACTATCTGATCGAGGGGAGACGCATGTTGCAAAGCTCATTATCCTAGAGAAATATTATCGCGATATAAGTTACTATAGGACTTTTTAGAAAGAAAGGGTCTAACGACGTGTTTCTGTAGATTTACAGCTCGGGGCCTATGGTCAGAGAGTTCGGGAGAAGTGGAGCCATGTCTGGCTAACTCGTCGGTGTTCTCATTCCTATCTATGCTCCCATCGACAGGAACCCAAATAATTCTAAAATGGCGGCCCAACCGGTTCGATGCCTACACATCTTTCTCAGTGTTGTTTTCGTGGAGATAGGGGCCTTAACCGCGGCCTTTCTGACTGTTTTGGGATAACTTACATTGCATGAGTTTGGAAGACGGAATAACATGGATGTGATAAGTTCTTTTCTGACAGTGTCTGCTGTGTACCGATTTGAAGTTGAGTTTGGGCGCGATGTAGTCAGTTGATAATGAACCTATGCCTCTATGTAGTGAATGAAAGATTTTGCAGTGTCCGTAAGGCCTTGCGGGAGCTCAGTGATCTACTAACTGCGCTTAATGATACTATGGCTTCAATATGCAGATCCAGGGGTAGAACGTTGGGCACTTCGGCCGGAATCGAATGTAAATCACTCTATACCTTACTCAATGATAGAATTCTTGGCTAGTTTCCGTATGGAGGTTTTTTTATGCACTTTGGATTTCTAAGGTCGCTAACGATTTTGCAGAGATTTGTTCCCTCTTCCAGAGCCCCCTCGCGGCGTAATTCATTAGGAATTCAATTTTAGTTTCCATGCCAAATACTTAAATTTTTTTTGGGTCAGTGCTCCGCAGAATTCTAGTATATGTTCTCCAGTTTAGTTGGTCTGCAAATTTATGTGTTCCCTAAGACTGCAATGCCCCATTTGGAAACCAGTTAGGATTCGTAAGCTACTTTTGCTAAGGCAAATGCATGCCTTAAACCTTTTAAGATTATATAGTCTCTTAAAATGTCTTGGCTTGTCTCAGAGCTTGGAGATTCTGAAACGTTCTTGCTCTCTTTTCCTTTTCCAATTTCCTGAATTCGTCGCGTAGGTTATGTTCCACTATTCCGCAGAAAGATTCGGGTCCTATGGAGAATTCTACTGCCTCCTGTCTCGCTAGACCGTCCGCCGTTTCGAATAATGCACACGATACTCTACTCTTCTTGCCAAGTTTATTAAGGCTTTGTAGGCCTTCCCACTGACGTTTGGATGTAATGACAGAGGAGTGCTGTTTGACTATCCGACATTATTGCTATGCTGTAGTTTCTGCAATTCTTCTCAAGATTGATTCGGACGCATCTAAGGCGCATATTTCGTCTTGAAAAATGCTGCTACTTTGCTGGTACCTTTGCTGAATTCATAGTGTTTCGTTCTTGGCCCAAATAGTCCTGCACCAGTTCCTTCATCAGTTCATTTTGAATTCATCGCCCCGTTTTGTTGCTGAGTTTCCTCGGAATAGCTACGGGTGGAAGCTTTCCAATTAACACGTCATATTAATTCGAACTGATGTACTCTCCCTTCCAATTCATCCTTTACCATCAAGGCCCTTTCTGTATCTAAAACCACAAGGAGTCAATTCCACAAGCACCTCCATTGCTACAGTTCGGCATGCACAGCACTAGCATGTTGACCAGTGATGCACAGGGACGTCAGCCTTTGCACCTTAGTCAGAGATTCCCTTGCTGTGACCAGAATGTTTCTTTTTTTTCCATGCTACCCAATTCCGAGTTGTATCCCAAGAACACCGGTTTGCCTTCCTAGCAGTTACCTCTGTATGTTTCTTCCAGAGGAGTTTGCTGTCTAGATGCAGTCCTCGGTACTTCACCTTATTGACCGGTAACAGTGTCGTGCCTGACAATCGGATTTGCAAGAGTCTTTGAAGTTTTATTTTCCCTGTGAATGGTTCTATCATAGTCTAAGCCGCATCGATATTGAGCCCAAACGTGAGGCACCATTCCTGAGTTTCTCTCAGAGCCCGTTGTTAGATTACACAGAGAGTCTCTTTGAACTTTCCGTTGACAATCAGAAATTCGTCACCGTCGTATGCCCGAAAGCTGATTAATTTCCAGTTAATTTTCAAGTAGTTCGTCCGCAACTAGGCTCCTAATTAAAGGTTATAGCACCCCTCCTCGTAGACATAATCTTGAAGTTTCTACCTTATTAGCTCCAGTCGCTGTTTGTGTCTGTAAACTTTACTGTTGGCTCATTTTCGTTGCAGAGCTCGTTTGATGGCCTAATGTATGGTATTGTCAAACGGCCCTTCAATATCAAGGAGGTCTCTTTTGAGTTCAAAGCACTTCTCTGTTTCTGTTCATCAGTGACGATGGTGCTTAGTACTTCGTCCCTCAAATAAAAAACCCATAACTTTTTAAAAGAACTGCCGCTACGTAAGGCTGTTCGGTCTGTGCGGTTTTGGCTGTGACGAGTTTAAACCTATTCCTAATCAATGCCGACTCACTTAAAACCTTCCTTTTCCAACGAAAGCTTCTAGTGCTGTCACAAGTACTTGTACAGTGAGATAAATGTCGACCTTTTAAAATTCTAAACTCTTCAAACACTCTTTTAACACCAACTAAAAAGCTTAGTCTAATCGCGTTAATCTTTGTTCTTGATGTTTTATTTTCTTTGGCATTTGAAAAGCAAACAATTTCTTTGTCTAACCCTCACAGGTACTTAAAGTGCATATTTACCGTGCTAATCCCCTCAAGACTAACAATAAGATATCATTAAAACTGACGAAATGTAATCCCTCACATTTCTCGCCTGATATTTACTTTTTATTAGCCACGGCTCAAAGCGCTTTGAGAGTATCTACCTCCTACCTTGTTCGCTTACGATCCTGCCGCAACGCAACCTAACCCTGATAACTGGGCGCAAAATTTCGCGATATGACGAAAAATTCCGTTTAGTCTACACAGGAAGGTGATAATTATGGTTATTTTGTTTTTATTATTTGCTTACGTCAGTCAAACTTTGAAAAGCGGCTGGCGGTTGGTGGTCTCTACAGTTTTCTATCTTTTTTTGTTTTTCTTCTTTACATTTCGAATATGTGCCAACAAATTGTTTTTATTATATTCACACGGCTCATGATTTGATTAACGAGTTTCCATACCAACTTGTTTGCCTATGTATTATTTTGTTGTTTTGTCTTATAAGGTCTACTAATTTGTGTAGAGCTGATAAGAGCGCTTGAAATAAAATAATTATTATCATGAACTTCACCGATAAGCGATTAAAGTTCAAAGCGATTAGAGTTGGGATTTTATGATTGTGTAGGTTTTTTTTGTCGACTTGTATATAGATTTTAATGGGGTGGAGACGAGAACTTTCGATAAGACTGGAGGGCAATTTCATATAAGTTGGACGTCAGAAGCATTTGGTTTTATTTAAAGATTTTATGTCAATCTGATGCTAATCATCATATTTTTTTGATTTATATGTAGGTAGTTACTTGGGGGAATTTTAAGGCGCATGCCAGTATATTTGACAATTAAGGAATGAAAACTTCATACTTTTATATTCGCGAAAGTGTACCCCAGGGAAGCGTCTAAGGTCCCTTGCTATTTATTACAAAGACACGTTACTAAATTTTTGGAAATTTGAAACAGCGATAGGTTTGTCTTGACGATGTAGCTCGATTTTCCAAGCTTAGAGACGTTAAACCTGTTCCTACAACCAGTCCACTCTCACAAGACTAACGTCGCCTAGTTTGGTGTCCTAAGTTTAAAAAAACATAAAATATACTTAAGTCAGTAATAAAATGATTTAAAGCTTCACCCAAATGTGGTGGTGTAGAATCATCAGTGGATTGCCACAAACACACTTTTCTTCTCAGTTTTTTGCCGAGTATATCAAAATTCATTCGAAAATTAATTCGAAAAGTGATGGACCTTAAAGTATATCAGTTATTTTAAATATGAAAAATAAATATTAGGCTTAAACGGCTCGTCCTGTATGAGCCAAAGCATAGCTTCTACAAACATTTTGTGTTTAAAGATGTAGTTTTTGACACGAATGTTTGTCTTCAAGCGATACTGGGGGCGGAGTTAAAAATGAGAAATTTCGCTAAGTAGTCCCATGAACTTTACAACTTTGCCACTGCACCCCCCAGCAAACACTATAAGCCAGAATCAAGCCTCCCTGCAACAATAAAGCAACAATTGATAAAGAGATCAATCATCATGTGATGCAGGGGCAGGGCTGCTATTTTCTGTGACCGATAAATGTCCGTCCCTAAGCTGAAAGAAAAGTTCAGTGTGCAATGTAAGATCATTGAGTAAGTATGATCCCTAAAGTCCTGATCGATGAGGTTATGCATCGAAGAAAAGAACAAAGAATAAATGGGAACTTCTTTTGTTTTTATGATTATTGTGCGGCAGACCTATAATAGATTCCAAGACTGCGAATCTAAAGTAACGTGCCTTAAAACCATCTTTCGCTTAAAGAGAGGTGGTTTTTGGTACCATGTGCACTGGAATTTTGAAGAACTTGCTCGAGAATTATCCTTTGACCCCTGTCTTATGAATATGCCGTCTGATGCAATGACACCAGAAATCCTTCTGCGAAAAAACTACCATGTCAACTTTCAACAGGTAACGGAATGGCTTCGGACAGACTCTGAACCATGGTTTGAATGTTATCGTATTTTCAGGGATTAAAATCGCTTCTAAACACTCTTACCTCGTCCAAGTTAGTGCTAGAGCTCAAGCTTTCTCTGAATTTGGTCGGAAGACTGAACACAGTGAATCTAGGGTCTGGGTACCAGGTACCAGGTCACACTGGCATCCAGGGAAATGAGATCTCGGATGAGCTTGCTAGGCAAGGTTCAGAAGAAGTTTTCTCAGAACCCGAACCTGTGTTGGGTCTGCCTGCATCTTTTGTCATATCATCTATCGATTCTTGGGTTTCTCGTTTCTCGATTGCGGTGGATGTAGACAGACCAAACTACTGCGCCCGGACATTTGCAAAAGGTCAGCATCTTTTCTTCTATCTCTGAGGAGAATCGACTGTAGGCTGCTTGTAGGCGTTCTTTCGGGCCACCAAGCTTTTGCTAAACACTTAAATGTGTTGGGCTTAAGCGACACCACTACCTGTCCTGCTTGCAGTGAGGAGGATGACACAGCAGGACAACTTTCTCTGCAGTTGTCCGGCCTATGCTCGCATCACGTGGCGGATCTTCGGGGCTGACGCGGTGAGTGCCGAACATCTAAGCTCTTTATCACTGAAGCTCCTTCTCGTTTTTCTTCGAAAGAAACTTACATTAATGTACTTACATTAATGTACTTACATTAATGTAAGGTGTCTGAATGGTAGTACAATGGACCTGTAGTTGTATCTGAGCGCTCCATCGGATAGTAGCAAACTCCGAAAAAAAAAAAACCTGCTTAGGCAAGGATCTAATATTACGAGCAGAAACCTAGAAACAAGACGACTATGAGTAGCTAGAGTCTACACATAGCGACCGACGCCCACCAACAAAAAATGCGATAAACATGTTAAAGCTGTAGGCAGCCAGAAAAAGAGCCAGTGGTATGATGATGAGCGTAGAAGGCCAGCAAGTTTATAACGCCAGGAGAAGGAAGAAGAAGGAAATCATTAGCTTGACAAAACCATCGATGTTGAACGCCCAAGCCCGACTGGGATAGCTAGTTACCTAAATCCCAAATATAGGAGTTCGAAGAATTAAAACAAGTGATAGAAACCTAATCTTTTAAGAGCCGAAAATTATAGAGGTGTTCCAGGAGCATTTGCGGCACTACTAAATGAGTATCGCGTTAAGAGATTAGTAGGCCAAGTGGAAAACCAACGTCCCATCATCCAAGATCAATTACCCCCATAATTATGCAATGCAGATGTTAAAACGGAAAGATATATCTTCAACAGATTCTTCCAGCCAATGAAGTATACTGACGCTATGGGAATCATTGGAGCGTTTTCAACGTGGCGACTGCAAAAAAATCCAAATGACGCCTAATGACACCTTTGTGGAGATTCAACAAAGAACTACTGTAGGAAGTAGCTGCGTCTTTGGTTGGCCAACCAAAATGGCTCTTTGAAACACTCATCCTGGCTGTTCTTCTGGTGCTGAGTGCTTGACCAGAAAATAAGAGCAGATCCAGAAAACAACTCTTTCAAAATATGTAGAAGAAGTACCCGTGAGCCCTATGAGCTGCACCACAAATTACCTGCAATAATGTTCCAGCGAAGAGGATTTTCAAACCTTTCTAAAAGCCTTACAGACGTTGATGACAGAGCGCTTTATCTGGATGAGAGGAATTGAACCCAGTGAGTGTGTGCTTTTTAAGACTCGAAACCAAAACCTTAAGCGTAAGCCAAGGGAACCAAGGGAATCCTTACCTTCGTAAGGTTCGAAAATAAGTCTTCTTAATTAATATAGCACCGGAAATTCCCAAAGAATATGTTTAGAGAATTCGTCCATTCGGAAAATGGTACCTTAGACATGTGAGAAACGTAACTAACAGTCTTATACCTTTCTTATCTAGCATAAGCATTTACCAACTGGAGTAAGGTTTGATTAGTCTTTTGAATTGTCTAAGCCCCGGAACATTTGCGCAGTAGGCGGAACGAATTTGAAGCTTCCAAACTTTTATCTACCTAAAAGAAGCACTGCAATTTACTTTACATTATGGTTCTGGTCCAAAAAAAATGCGGATTCTGAACCAGTTCTTGCCAATTCGTTGTCTGCAGTTCTTCTAAAAAAATATTCCCTAACCATAGGACTCGGGATTCTTCAAAACATGTCTGCTTTTGGAAAATAATTGATTATTTTCAGATGTCCCAAACTTGTATTCGGGCTACAGTTTTAGTGCGTATTTAACAGGTATATTTCCAATAAAGAGTGGCGAACGCCCATCAATAGCTTCTAGTGCTACAGTTGGGTAGGTGTGCATCGCACCTGTTTTACCTATACCGGCAATACTTTGAAGCTTCTGTTGCTAAGTTGCCGTTGTCCGTTGAAGAACTTTACGTGATAATGGATCTCAGACCTACTTAGCTCTGGTAGCTTGTTCTGTGGCTGATTTGATATGTGAATTCCAGTTAAGTCTTTTATGAAGAGTACACGAGGGAAGTACCTTTAATGGAAATAGGACTTAGATCCACAAGCCTTCCCCTAGTAAAAGGTACTAGAACGGTTCTGCACGTTCTTCTATGACTTGCAGCAAAGCACTCTTCATGGCATTTGTGATGGTCCACTAATAACAATTGCCAGGTCGTCACTGTGCCCAATGGCAATATAGTCCAATCTGTGTAGATTGACTAAAAGGCTGATGATTACTTAGCGAACATAAAAGAGAAGAGACTACTCCGCCTTGGGGCACCCCTTTACTGCCGATAGCTTTACCAACACCGAAACTCCTCCAGGGGAGGAAGTAATAACTCGACTTTTAAACATGACTCGAATCGACTTGTTGGTCGAATATTCGATAATTCTGCTATCGAAAGCGCTAACGACTTCTAGAGGATATAGTGAGGTGCACCTTCCGAGACTATAGAGACTATAAGGTCTATAAGAGTTATGTAGTTCACAAAGCCTATTGCCTTGTTGGGGCAAACAAATCACGTTCACCTGTCTCCAAAATACCCCAGCTGTAGCTAGCTCTAATTAAGCAATCATTTTTGGTAGAATAACCTCTTTGCATGAAAGCGGTGAAAAGATCATCTCCGCCGGGGTCTTCGAAAGGCCAATTGCCCATTTAACCTAAACATTTTGCCGGTTAAACCATTTACCATTAAAGACTCTGTTACATAAAATTACGCCAAGAAAAGGTTACCAACACTCATCCATTAAGGCAAAGAATTAGAAAAAAAAAACACAATATTTCAGTCACTTAATCGTTTAACTTAAAATACACTCATCACCTCCGCAATGTGAATTTTCAAAACCAAAACAATCCCACACAATACCTGCTTTGTTTCGCAAGCAATTTAAAATAAAATAAAATTTACTTAAATAAACAAAAACAAAGAAAAAATATTTTGTATAAATTTCAAAATTAGAAATAAAAAATTATTTTATGAATAAAATAAATTTCAGATTTTTGTTTTTTGTTTTCTCAATGAGCTCACCTTTTAATTTTTCTCTCTTCTCAGCGGATTGGGCATTTTCCAATGCCAATTTCCGGGCGTTTGAATTTTCTGCAAAGGAAATGCCAAAAGGCAAAAATATGTATCAGTTTAGAAATATGAAATAAATATTTTTTGTTTATAAATAAATTCTGCGCGAAGGAGTGAATTCAAAGAAACATTTTTGTGTAAATCGTTTCTTCTTCGTTTTAATTTATTTATGCCAATTTGAGAGGCAATCGGCGATATATTTTTGGGAATGGCGCTATGTTCAAAAAAAAAAAAGTACATAATGAAAGGCTACAAATAGTTTGGGCGGGCGGTTTAGTACTCTATCCGTGTTTCGTTCATTTAAAGTGGTTGAAAGTGGAAAGGGGGATATGAATTTTACATGTTTGCTTTAATAAAATTTTGGGTATTTTAAATTAGCCACCAACAATACTGCTGGGCTGGACTACTTACAAAATTATGGATAAAATAAATCAGAATATTTAAGCATTTAAGGAGAGATACAGTTTATATTCATTTTAAAGTTTAGTAGTTGTGTTGCTTGAACTTCGGATAGAGTAGGAAAAGGAGTTCCACAACCATGGAGTGGAGTGAATAAAAAACTGTCGCTCTGATGTTAAACAGGAGTACCGCAAAGTGATCAACTAAGCAGATCTGTTTGAGGTCTGAAATTTTATCGTTTTCGTATATATAAGCAGGTTGATGAGTTAAAAGTATGTCCGAAGGGAAAGAGTTCGAAGCTTGAGAATTAAGTTTCCTTTTGGACGCACAACTACAGGTCGAAAAAAAAAATTCACAACCATAAGTTAAAACAAATAAGGCGAGACTTTTAGTAAGTAAGACTCGTGTTTCAAAGGGTGTAAAGAAGTGTGTCGCACACAACAACCGCATAAGTCCATAAGTCTGACCGACTGCTGGATTATTGAGGTTGCCCCAAGTTAAAAATCAATCAACGGTCACCCCAAGGCTTTTGACTGATTCCCCATACTCAATAGAGTGTGAGTGTGAAATCGCGATGCATTATGTCGGCAAGATCATCATTAATCGATTGTGCGGAGTGCTCTATTAATCCCAGAGGACAGCTTAATACGAGATAAGTATTATCTGCATACCGCTGATTTGAGCTGTTTTTGATGACATAGGGAGAAAAACAGTGGCCCGAGTATGAAACCCTGAGGGACACCACTTATAATAGGCAGGGGGTATGAAATTGAAAGGGATTGATTTACCTTTAGAGCTTGAGATCGACGGGTCGAGTACGAAGCTATTAACTTTATAGCACAAGGCGCAAAGTTATATGTATAAGACAACTTACGGCACAGAACTGAGTGCCTTACAAAATCAATTAGGACCAAAGAGGATTTACAAGAACTAAGACGTAAAATAAATATTAGGCGTACAAGGCGCATACAGGCCCCAAAGCCTAGCTTCTCCGACCACTGTGTGTGCGAAGATATATTTTTTGACACGAATGGGGAAGGGAACTACAGTTTAATGCCGACTTTGAACGGCAATTAATATTTGAGAAGCTTCTTATGGCAGTTTTTACTCTTTGATGTTTGTCAGAAGTTCGCAAGAGGTGGGGCAGCGTATACAAGTTTAGGTGATACAGGTCGGGATTTGAATCAGCCACCTCTCGCTCAGTGGTCCAACGCACTTAACTACTAAGCCACTGCACCCACTAAGACCACGGTTGATTAAATATTTCCAAGAAGTTCAGATCAATACTCAACAAACGGTACAGATACGAAGTATAAAGCTTGCCGTCTGCCGATAAACTAAGGAGACTCTATATAAGACGTTGATGCTCTTTAGATCTGAACCATGATGGTCCCGATTGTGATGGCGGGTTCTGAAGAAGACGATTAATTTGTATCTTCTGTAGTATGTACTTAGTATTTAATTTATTATTAGTTGAAAAATTACTAAATTAATATTTAAAACTGATGGGAAAAAAATAATGGACACGAGAATAAATCTATCATTTAAGCATTAAAAGAACAATAAAATATAAATGTATAGGGAATTTATGAGCTGCCAAAACTGAGGAGGAAGGACTGCACTAAAAGAGAGTTGCATAACTGACAGTATTAACGAAAAACAAACAAGACGAATTTAAATATCTGTAATGAGATAAGTTAAAGGTCCTTTCAAAGCGATTCAAATTTAGTTTATTAAATAAATACGATGGACATTGGTATGTTATAATTTTATGTAAGAATACACACCGTTAGCCTGAGACCAACTGTGGATTCGTTGAAGATCTTCATTGCTTCATTGATCAGAGAAACACGTTTAGTTACAGTATTAATTGGTAGAACCAAATGAAGCTGAATATCATCAGCATAGAGATGCACAAACAGGCGGCAGGTCATTAATAAATAGGCAGAACAAAATCGGCCCTAAAATCGAACCCTGAGGTTCACCTTTATTTACAGATTTAAATTCAGATAGTTTTTCACCAGCAAGAACTCGTTGCAATCTTTCCGAGAAACAAGTTGAAAACCAAACAGATTCTGCCAGATTGGTGTGGGTAAAGCTGTAATTTCATCTGCTATGAGTTTCTCGAAGACCTTGAATAAGCATGGACAGACACTTCTTGGTCAAGTCTCCAACAGATGTGGGATTAGTTTTTTTTAGCGATTGGTAAAATTCTTCCTACTTTGACAATATAAGTTAAATTCGAAATAATGTAGGGTAAAATCAATTTAAGAAAACAGATTGGGGTACTGTCCTCAGCAATAGAATCTTGTTGTAGGGCAAATAGTCTTCAAGGCAAGGGTCAACACGCAAAGCAAGGAAATTGACATTATCAAACGCTCAAACAAGCAACTTCGGGGGGGTTAATTAAACTAAACAACCGCTGCTAATTTAGTTTGGTAAAACAAGCGGGTTCAAAGCTTATGACTCGAATTTAAAAATACATGCTCCAAAGAGCCCTTACCCTGCCAGTTCTGCTATATGTCGATGAGTGCTGAACAAAAAGCAGAAAATGAGAATTAATATTGAGCTTCGAAATTCGAAAGCAAAATTGTTCAACGGATACTTGGTCCTGTGTGAGATGAGAACAAAAAGCAAAAATACGTCGACTACATTATCGCGGCCAAAGCGAGCGAATGGAAGCGAATAGTTCTCTCAGGCACCAGCTTCGAGACGACAAGGAAGCTTGAATCACCGTTTTAAAGACCTAGCCATAGCGGATGCCAGAAAATTTTGTTTGGAAGGCTGCTTTTTAATAAAAATCAGAAGTCTAGTAGTCTCCGTTGACCAAAAATTATTAATCGCAAATATTGCTTCTTTACCGAAAACTCGGGTTTATCGATTTCATGTCATTCAATACTGCAACGAATTTCACCTAAGGACTTGAGTCAAACAATTCATAAGTTTTTTGTCACGCATCAACTTTAAAGTCATAGATAAGAGCGAGAGAAATTTCAAGATCCGGCCATTTTCTTGGAACAGTGTTGAAATTTGCTACCCAAATAGTGCCACTGAAGTACTTTAAAGCCAGCAGCCAACACTTTCTCACTGAAACAAAGCCACAAGGGCTCGAAAATGTCACAGAAAACTTTATCAAAAAGACTTGGATGACTAAAAAAAACAAATATTAGGTTTGTTCCAACACCGAATCACAAGTTTCACAACTAGTTTGTAATTTTTTATTGCACAAATTTGTTTGCGTGTTAACGCTTTTTGCAGTTCTCTGAATATAAGTGGGTGTTACTCACTTTGAAAGTTTAGTATTATTAACAACTCAATCGTGTGTAGTCCTGAAGTCCTGAAAATGGATATGGATTCGGAAGCTTCGAAACGTAACGAATCAAAGGAAATTTGATTAGCATATCCTTTTTTTAAGGTTTCAATGAGCTTTTACAAAGTTCCAATGACATATTGGGAAATGTCCTAAAAACTTTAAAGTAAACAATAAGGCGACATAGTATACGTATATGTCTATAGTCTTAGAGACGTTAGTGAACGCTTTAACATAAGTTTAGTTTCCTTCAATAAAATGGTCAAGTGAAGCATAAAAACAAACATCTTACTTCTATATCTAACAGTCCCAACAGACAAAAATTGGGAATTATGTCCTTGCGGCAAAAAATTCATAGTAAACAAAATGTTTAAAATTACTTCATACAAACCTTTCATTTTTGTTTACTTCCTATTCATAAGCTCCGCCGCCTTCACAGAACGAAGGCACGAATTAAAGTCTAAAACTGAACACGACCAGGCAAGGCAACTGAGACTGAGAGGAAATTTTACGAATTGCGCATGTCTCTGAGTTTTAGTCCGCAAAAAATCCTCTGACTGTTCTGACTATCAGAAATAAGTTTGCTGATTGTTTGAAGTCGTGTTGGAACAGCCTTATGATGATTTGAGTTTGCGTTTGTGTCGTGTTGGAACGGCAAAAGTAGACTGCGCATGCTCCTGACAGTTTGCTGATAGTTTGAGCTCCTGTTGGAACAAACCTATTGTTTCCCCTTTTGGCGGCACATTCCACAACTTAAAGCAAAAACGCATTTTGCAGGGGAAAAAAAATCCACGACGACATCTGCAACGAAAACGCCAACATGTATCGCGCGAAACTCCGTTTTTAGTGAATGAAAAATCTCTAAATATGCCTACCTTCAACATACTACACTCGTAGTCTGGCCTTAACCAGAAACAAATGGCCATAAATCGAGTTTCATTTTGAACAAATTAAAATTACCCGAGCTCCATCGAGCTACCGTTGAGGCCAATTATTATTATTTTCTGCAGAAGAAAGGATGCTCTGAATCGAAACGCCCAATCGGATCTTTCTTTTGTTTTGTTTGTTTCTTCATCTCGCAGAAGCACAGCACAGGACGGGACAGGACTATGTTGCATTGATATCGCTGCGCTTGATGGGTTTATTACTATAGAGAAGTGCGGGACTTGCTTGCGGGAAATGTGACGGAAACATGTGCATCGATTCCATGAATGGAAAGATCTTTTTGCATTTTCTCCGTCTGGAGAGGAGCATTCGAGAGAAGCATTCGAGACCGTCCTACTGGTTGTTTCTTGTTGATTTAATTAAATTAATTGCTTGGAATTTTAATTCGCATGTCTGGTTGGAGAGATTGAAAATGAGAAAAAAAAATATGCAGACAGGAAGATGGTCAGCGGACACCTGGCTGAGTTGCCCTCTGAATCAGCTGTTTTTAGTTTTATGTCATAAACATGTGGCGGATAGCTAACGCACTTTGAAAATTATATTTAAAACACTCGTCATTGGCGCCAGTAAAATCCGTAGCCCACTTCGTCATAGAGGAAATAGTTCGATGAGCAATACAAGCCCCAACAAGTATCCAACTAATTAGCTGTCTTAATTTCGCGCAAGCAAGTAGAACAATTATTGCTTTGGCGCCGCAAATGGTGAAAGGACCACATTTGTGATTTGGGAAATGTGAAGGCAGAAGATTTCAAAATTATGACGACAGAGACTTCTTTAATATTTGCGGGCTTTGTTTGTGCGAAATAGAATTTTTTATACATATCTGGCCGCGTGTGTGTCGTGGGGCTAATCTCACCATTACGCAATCCATAGATACAATGCATGGTTGTATTGCGGTGAGCAAGCGATGTTGGTGATTAATGAACACACTTCTCTGAGTTCGGTCGATTCTGTGTTTACTATGCACCCCGCCTTGGTGCCCCCGCCCGGACGCCATACATCCATGTTGATGTTGACTTTTGTAGCGAGCCTAGTTAATAGGTGGCGATATATGAGACTGTGAGCTGTCTGTTGGAAGTTGGTTGGGTGGCGTCACACGTTTGGTGGGGGGGCATCGACAGGGGTGCTCAGACCAGTCGACGACGATTTTGTTTTGTTGGAAACTGGTCATTTAGTAGTAATAGTAAATCGCGAATCAAGCGAAACTGAACCTGAAACTATTGCTCGCCCTCCTGGTGTGCGCGCTGTGCAGCACCGTGTTTGGTATAGTACGGCTTCTCTTTATGTGGTTCTATGAGCACGTAATCTTGATGATTATTTTTTTTATTTTATTTTGAAGCAAATGTATTGGTTTGGCATATTTGCAAAGTGTAAGTTGGTATATTGCTGGGCCGCCCTCTACTTCGCTAGACCTGAACGATTCGGTGTGTCCGGTTATTGATTTGAGGATTAGACGTAGGGGAGTTTTTGTTTTTTTCTACCTTTGCGATTGTTCTCCCTCTCTCACTCTCTCTATCACTGCTTTGTTTATAACGCAAATTTATTTATAATGAAGCGACCGACGTGTGGTGTGGTATGGTATAGTTTTATTTTCGTTAATTAACAGATACTCGAACAATAGATAAATTAGGACGTGTCAATTGGGCTGACATGTTGATTGAGTTGTGGAACGGGTTTTTTTATTTTTTTTTTGTTCGTTGTATTGTGTTGTGGATGGGATTAAGGTTTTTAGTCACTGATGCCTTTGGTGACCATATGCTTGGAGAATGTGGTAGTTGACCGCATACTTTTCGTTTTATTTTGTTTTGATTAGATTTGCATGATTCGTAGATACTTTTGTGTGGGACGGACGGACGGACTAATAGAGGTTTTTGTTGAGCTTAGGTAACAATGTTCCCAGCTTGGTACAGCGTTCCCCTGCATTTGATCTTCTTACATAGAGGACCAACAGCTTTCTTCGCTTTTAGGTTTAGTGTAAGATTCTGCGAAAAAGAGAAAAAGGTACGCAGTCTCGTAGTTCAAGGAGATCGAAGAATCTCGCCATAAAAACAACGGTTTCTTTAGGAATTTTAACTAGTCGCTATGCTTCCTCGATGGCGATGTGGATGCTGCTGCGGATATGATAACAAACATAATTCACTTGGGTATGAAACATTTTATTCCTAATAGGATTAAAAGTGTCAAACCCAAGGTGAACGCATGGTGTGACTTGAGCTGCAAAGAGGCTATCAGGTTAAAAGAGGTGAGCTTTCGGTCTTATAAGGCCAACCCAACTGAGGAAAACCGAATAAAGTTTAAACGAGCCAGAAATGACTGCAATGCCCACATTAATCGTGTGAAATTCTCCTACGACCAAAAGTTGAGGCAAAAAATACTACAAAGTCCCACCGGTAGTAAAAACTTTTGGTCGTTTGTTAAAAATATTAAGAATTCGGCCGACACTCATTTGCAATGACATTCCAGCTGTCAGCTCTTTGGATAAAGCCAATCTGCTTGCTGCTCATTTTGCAGCTAGCTCAACGCTACCAGATTGTGCTTTATCTCCCCCTGTACTCGAGCGCGTAGAATATACTATGGGACCAATTCATTTTCGCACTCGTACAGTGGCAAGAGTTCTTCGAGATCTCAACGTACATAAATCCGCTGGTCCAGATGGTATTTCCCCTATTGTTCAAAAAGAGGTGTTCTTCCTTCCTTACGCTGACAAAACCACTGCGTAAGCTTTTCTATCTGTCCTATTCTTCAGGGCTCTTTCCGAGAAGATGGAAAACAGCATTTGTCCAGCCCGTCCCAAAAAAAGGCGAATCTTCCTCTCCCTCCTCCTACCGACCAATTGCACTTACGCCCCTTCTTTCCAAGGTCATGGAAACGCTGATAAATCGTCAGCTTATGAAATATCTTGAATCGCGGACACTTCTTAACGACCGGCAGTACGGTTTTCGCAGCAACAGGTCCACTGGTGATTTGATGACATATCTAACCGAAAAGTGGAACCAATCTATTCACCGTGGTGGTGAAAGTAAGGTCGTTGCGCTTGATATTTTTCGAAGGCATTTGACAGAGTTTGGCATCAAGCTCTTTTGTCGAAAATGCGTGCATTTGGAATCGATGATACCTTATTCGATGGATTAGAAATTACCTTTCGGACCGTTCAATTCAAGTTGTTTTGGACGGTTTCAAGTCTGCAACTTACCAAATAAATGCTGGTGTTCCCCAAGGCTCCGTTTTGTTTCCGACTCTCTTTCTCATTTTTATAAATGATCTACTCTCTGTTACTTCTAATCCTATTCATTCCTTCGCCGATGACAGTACCCTCAACTTTACATATTCGTTTCCTGGGCAACGCCCCTCATCTTCGGGCGTCGAACTGGAACGGCAACGTATGTTAAGCTCATTAAATTCCGATCTTGACAGCATTCTTGAGTGGGGTAAAACCAATAGAGTGGAATTTAATGCTTCCAAAACGCAATGTTGTCTGCGAACCCCTAATTCTCTGCCATTATCCATGAATGGCATTTGCATCGCCGAATCCGAAAGACTTTCCATTCTCGGTATATGTGTTAATGACAACCTTCGTTGGAATGACCACATATTCGATGTCGCCAAGAACGCTGCGAAGTGTCTAGGCTTCCTAAAGCGATGCAAGAAATATTTTACCCCTTCTGATCTGGCTAGAATCTACAAGGCGTTTATTCGCCCAAAACTTGAGTACAACGCTCTTATCTGGTCCGGTGCACCAATTACATATTTGGAGCTTCTTAACAGAATTCAAAAACGCGCGATAAAACTTATTGGCGACCGAGATATTGCGAATTCGCTTGACCCTCTTAGTCATCGTCGTAATGTCTCCTGCCTATCGTTGTTCTATCGATACTACCGTCACAAGTGCTCAAACGAAATAGCCAGTTGCATTCCTCCCCTTCAACACTTCAACCGTAATACTCGCCACGTGAGGAATGCTCATCAGTTCACCCTAAAGCCTATATTCGGTCGAACTGTGAAATTTAAGGATTCGTTCCACTGCCGTGCAACACGAATGTGGAATGCTCTGCCTCACTCTGTTTTTCCTGACCATTACAATTTACAAACATTTAAAATCAATGTGCATCGGTTTCTCATCCTTTCTTCTAATACCTCATTTCCTTAACGCCCGTGCTGTGTTACTATAACATTATAAGGGTGCTAACAATCCCTTTTGCACGTGCAAATTATAAAAAAAAAAAAAAAAAAAAAAACACCCGGAGGTTTTGTAAGAAACTGTCTTTAAGGTAATTTTTCAAAACAAACGACATGTCAACAATCCGTTTTGTGTAAAAATTCAGTCTTAAATTTGATTTAGCTCAGCTTCTGAATGGAATTAAAAGGTGATTGGTAGCTCAAAGGGAGTATTGCTTAAAGTCAGTTTTGAGCCATTTCTTTATATCCTAAGATTTTCTAACAAAAGAGATGATGTTTTAAAGATTTTTCAAAAGATTTTGAAAAAAAAATGTCCTTCTGTTTAACGTCTTGACAACACATACACAGAACTGTATCAAATTCTGACGTGCGTCCTGAAAGAATAGACAGATAAAATTTTTCTATGTGGCCCGCTTCAGATCGACTAACTGAAAGTTCCAATCTTAAGAGGCAATCAAGTGTAACAATTAAAGTGGTTCGGAGTAGATGTAGATGTAGATGTAGATCACCCTTCGCAAAGGGCTAGAGGCGGAGCGACTGCATCATTATGCATTCAAAAGGCACAAAGATTGAGCAAAAATAATAGACAAATTTTAATATATTGCGTCAATATACATCCCTCTAAGGAAAAAGATAGAGGAAATTGATTTCACAAGTATTTTTGAACTCGGACTTTGTTGTCGGTGGTGATTTTAATGCTAAACACACCTTCTGGGCTTCACGATGCATTTCACCAATTGGCAAAATTCTCTACGAATCCAGTATGCAGTTTGGAGTAAAATTTTACTCGTCAGGCACACAGACGTATTGGCCTACGGATACGGCAATTTTTACATTTTAAAGGGGATTTTCGAAAGCTATGCTAAAGTTGTAGAATATTTCGATCTGTCTTCTGAACACTCGCCTGACATTTGGGCCCTGACATTTGGGCCCACTGGACTACTAGGACTGGGGCTGCAAAAATAAAATCGATCTTAACGTATCTCTTGAAGGCGAAGTCGATCAATTTATCGGAGCCATACAAAGTTCAGCCTGCTTTACAAATAGCCAAAATGTGAAGTGGAAGAGAAAAGTGCGTAAAAAATGATATTATATAATCTTTGTAGCACTCTTAAAAAAAGTCCTGGACTCGATTCTGTTTCTAATATATACTCGAGATATTCCGCAGGAAGAAGGCACACTTTTTGGATGATAACGCTTTATTGGCCGTTAGTAATGCGGTTGAATCAGCAACGAATAAGCTTCAACGGACCTATCAGCGTTGTTAAAACCATTTGAATTAGGGTAAACAAATTTAACCGCGTCTTTTCGGCGGTACCAGCGGGTGCCTCCGATGGGAAGCTGCCTGGTAAACGCGAATGTAAATTATATTAAATCTAAACTACTAGATAGGTCGGTGTGGTCGGTCCTTATAATGTCTCATGGAAGATTTTCCCTAGGGTAAAAAAATAAAAAAAATTGCAACTTAAGGAGTAAAAGTTTGACAACCCTCAAATTGCGGTTAGGACCCCGGTTTTTCTTCATTATTTAGTCCCGAGATAACTTTAAGGTTAACTTATTTAGTTTGTTATTCAATCGTCGAGAAACTCGCTGAAAGTAACTGATGATTTCAATATCATCCACAGCCCCCGGTGTTCTAATTTCATAACTCTGAAGGCGCTTTCTTTCAATCCTTACAGGGAATTTTAAAGCAGTTTTCTAATAAGGCATGCAAAAGGGATTTCGCGAGAGAGAAGATGTCGATGAGCGTTGGTTTTAAATTCCCCATTCATGTTGGAAGGAACTTTTATGTTATACCGTACGTCCAAAAACAGACTTAATAGTGTGCTGATGAGCATTCCTGGCATGATGGGTATTGCGGTTGGAATACTCTGTCTATTTCGTTTCAGCACTTATAGTGAAATTGTCGATAAAACAAAGAGAGGCAGGAGATATTTGCGATGTAGAGCGTTGTACACGATTTTAGGACCCAAATACGCCTAATAAATTGAAGCAGCAGAGATGAAGATGATTTCCATGATAGCAGGAGGAGGAATCGAATAAGATTTTGGAAGATCCGAGGAAGCCTATCTCCAGTAAGGAATGCCATTTCCAAAGAAGGGATTGTACCAGCGTGAAAGAGAGACAGCTCTAAATGCTTCTGGATCACGCAGAATAATAAACCCAGCTGACCTTAGTAAAGAAGTGAATGCAAAATCACTAGGCCTGTAGATATTTGTTGAAGTTGAACACTGACGAACTCCACATGCAGGGACATTGAATAAGTGTCCAACGTAGATTGTCATTAACTCACATACCGAGTATGGAAAGTCTTTCAGTGAAGTAAGCGCCATTCATGCAGAATGGCAGAGTATGCAATTTATCCCGATCAATTATGCTATTTAGGTAGGAATTTAATTAGCTTAACAAACGTTGCCATTCTAGTTTGACGCCCATAGACGAGGGCTTAGGGTACTGTCATTAGCGAAGAAATTTATAAAATCAGAAGGAACAGATAGGAGATCTGATTTATAAAAATGAGAAAAAAAAAACAATCGGAGACAATACAGAACCTTGGGGGACACCAGTATTTATTTGGTTCGTTGCACACTGACTAACAATTTGAGTTAAACTTTCCGAAAGGTATTTTCTAAGATTCCATTTATCGATTCCAAATGCACACATTTTTTCAAAAGAGCTTTAATTGGTTTAAATTGGTTTCACTTTTCGGTTAGAAATATCGAGGAAGATTGTAAATTTTTGCTCAAAAAGAGCCCAGCAGAGAAGGACAATTGATGAGGAAGCGTTGAGCTAGCTTTAAAGTAAGCTTCAAGCAGATTGGCTTTATTTCTTATAAACTGGCAGGTGGAATGGCATTACAAATGACTGTCGGAATAGACTTTGTAGTATTTTTGGCACAGAAGAAGATAGTACGATTTATTTTTTTTAGTTGAATTGGCCTTAAATGACCTAAAGCTCACCTCTCTGCTCCTAATTTTGAAGAAACTTAAGTCACACCACGGGCTTTCCTTCGGTGTGATCCTGTTAGAAATAAAGGATCAAAAGTAATCATCTCAATCAACCCGTTAAAAAAATGTACCTTTCGTAAATTGGTCAAATTTTTACCTCAAATCAGTTCAAGTCCACAAATCCTAATCAAAAGACTGTCTTCAATCTGAGTACCTATCTACTTTTTTGCAACAGCTGAATCTGTCGCTAACCGATGAACCTTTTTAAATGTCAATTACCCACCTGCTCTGCCATATAAAGAAATTCCAACACGAAAAAAAAAAAAAAATAAAAGAAGTCCAGAGCTCTGCGCAATCTCTGTTCGTCTGTCATTCCCATGATAATCTCATCAGCAAAAGAATTTTTCTGTAGAACATCTTCCCACATCAAAACAGTATCCGTCGAAATGAAATCGCCAAACGCAACACACAAAAAATACCCCCTTCGCTCTCCACAAAGAGCGAGCAGCTCTAAACGCGTACAACCAAAGTACACCGTCGTCGTCAAGCCAAGTGCAAAATTATTATTTCCTGTTGACCATTTTTGTGTGGCAAAAAAAAAAAAAAACACGAAATACACGCAAGAGCCAAAGAGAAGGAGCAGAGTGCGATGAAGAAACTCCGAGGAGTGTTGGTAGATTTTACAAGCAGCAATTTCTAGAAGAACAACAAAGCAAAGACCTACCACCACACCACCACCACCTGCTGTGCTGGTTCATGCTGCTGCTGCTGCAATCGGGTACACGTTCACGTATCTGTGCTGCATTCGGTGGAACCAGTCCACAGCCGTAAGTTGGGCGGAAGGGAGGCCAACTGCAGAACCACCGCACACATTGAACCCGGTCAACTGCATAAGTCTTTCATACAGGTTTCGCCTTCCTCTTTGCCTCTTGTGGCAGTGCTTTCATTCCATCATCCATTGTTGTGTGTTGTGTGCTCCCAATGACGACTATGACGACAACGACGACTACGACTATGGCGATGATGATCACGACGATGATGATGATGACGAAGGCTTCGATGATGCACGTAACAACAGTGGAGGCGATTCCCTCTCCTGCTTGCTGCCAAAGCGGGGGACCTTAGAGCCACTGAACGTAGGTAACCACTTGGCAAACATTTCATCATCATCATCATCATCATCGTCGTCGTCAGCTGCAGCTGTAGAGGTATTCAGAGTTTCTGTTCCATGGTCGACTCGTAATCCACGACATCGAGCTGGTTTGTTGTTCATCATCGTGTACGTAGTATGTGCATTCGATTCGGGCGGACTTTGGATCTTTTGCATCGATCCGCTACTGCATTGCATTGCAAATCCACTTTTCCGTTTGTTGTCCGGTTTTGGAGCGCGAACGAGGGCGAACGCTTTGTAGTTTCGTAAAATACCTGAGAGAAGCAAACAACAAAAAAAACGAAAAAAAAAACAAAGCTGATCAAGCCGTTTTAAGCTTTAATTTGTGTCGGACCGCTGTTCCGTTTATTTTTAATTTTGTTTTGCAGCAGCATGGAGTTGATTCACTTTGGGTTTGGGCAGTAGGTAGGTACATACGCAGTCAACCTCTATCTTTGCTTGCTTCGTTCGGATTTAGCTGCGAATGGAATCCAGCATTTACCACGTTTACGCTTCAGTTGACATGAGTTGCCTGCTTGCATTCGTAGAGGGAGGTGATATGGTGGCAGTGGCACTCTGGTCAGTTGCAATTGCAATTGCAGCAGAATGCTAATGCAATGCACAGATGCACAGATACCTTATTCGTCGAGCGGCATATGTTTTGCAATTTCACACAGCACAAAGGGATTCCAAATGCATCCTGCTGCAGCGGCGGTGGTTGGTGGACGCGCCGATTACATATTCATATGGGGCGCGAGCGACAAGAGACGGCTCTCCTCTGTGGCACGTCTGTGCTGCATCCGGAAAAACTGGTTCATGGTGGAGCAGTCGAGAGTTGATCCCCTTTTCTTTCGTAGAATTGCGATGGATTTTGCGCCGCTCATTCCTAGCGAGTTTCGAGTATGGGACGGGTGCTGATGCTGACTGGTTTGAAAGAAATTTCGAAACTTACATATGGATGTTGTGCGCGGTTGAGGAGTTCCATCGAATGGTAGGTATATGAACTACGAGTACAGCATTGCAAGCAAATGACATGTTGACCCCACTGTGGGACTGAGGTTGTGTTGTGGATTTACATTCATCTCTCGACGGCGGGTGTGAAGCGGCGCGCGATATGAAATATTTACCAGAACTGGTTTGACAAATGCCTTTTATGGCCAGACTGACTGGGCGCTTTAATATTTGACTAGACTAGTTTGGCATGGCATGGTGCTAGACTTTTATCGGAGAGTTTTGTAGAAGGTACGTCGTTGACCTGGCAACAAGCTTAAACAGGAGGAGGAATAAACAGATGTGGCTGAAACGTCCACAACAGCGCTGTAAATTAATTTGCAATCTTTGAACTTTGAATTAAATTTTTGTAGGCAGTGTCTTTTATTAGACTTTATTTGTTGGCCACCTATAGACGTGCACTGAGGGACGTACTTGTGCACATGTGATAAGTCTTTACCGCCCCAGGAAATAAGATTTCTTCGTAGATCTCACGTTTAGAGACAGGTTGGATGTAAAATCCGTCAAAGGGACTGAAACCGTAGGTGAACTCTTTATCTCCTTTAGTGTCAGCAGAGTTTAAGGGAGCGATAGCGTAGATTTTTTTTTTAGATATTGACTGTGTGGATCCCTTTTACGCCGTGCACACCCAACCAATATTAACATATTGGATAACAAAAGAAAGAGAATTTACAGGACGAGTGACAAGTTGATATTTTTATACTTTGGCTTTCCATCCCTATTTCGACTTTCACAGCCAAGCAGTCTTAATGACTTCAGACCTTAGCCAACGAATGCTTCTTTATTGTGAGAGAGATTGACAATTCCTAGGAATTACTATCGATAAATCTATCTAGATGAATTGGCAAATCATTCATTGTAAATTGTTTCTAAGGTTGGCTGTCGGAGATAACCAACCTTAGGTGGAGGAGTATAATGCAAAAATCTGCACTTTAAACGGTCTTAGGGCTTGATCTCTCCTAGTAAGCTGAACATAAGCACTACAATAGGTGCTATTACTGGACAGTGTCTTATAAGCAAGTAGCTCCGCGAAATCTCAAACGATTTTTGCACAAGTTACATGGATAAAGAGGAGGAGAAAACTATCATCCATGTTCTTTGTATATGTCAAGCTTTTCAAAAAAAAAAAAAGAGAAACATTGACATTCGCCTCAATCCTTCAATTGGCTTCTCCCATTTTCTTAACTGGCTTCCGTTTATTGAAGACCCCTTCCACATGGGGCGCCACCTAAGGCGAGGTCTTCCTTTTCTACATTGTAACTTCGGATTAGAATCGAAGATTCTGCGGTCGGGAGGGTAGTTTTTTTCTAACAAGTCGATGGGGGTGTACAACTCTTAAAGTTCGTCATTGACTCGTCTGCTCCAGAACCCGTCGACGTAAGCGGGACCGAAGAAATATTCATACTTGTTTCTGATCCATAAACCAGGACTGGGATTGTCAAGGTCATGTATAGATTCTCATTTGTTGTTCAGAAGAGGGGCTCTACATTGTTGAATTCTTGATTTAAGGAAATAGCGATTGACAAACTTCGTTTTTCGTTTGATTTCTGAAGAGAGTCGAGTTTGCTGTCTTTATATCCGATGTTTATAAGACTGGTGCCTCTATATCTCGTGCACTTTAGAAGGTCTCCTTTCTTGTGAACCGAGAGAACGATACTGTAGTTCCCTCCATCAGGCTTATGCTTTCTTCCGAACAAATCTGGGAAATGAGCAGGTAGCAAGCTCTACCAAGACTTGTCGGATTTCAGTTCACTAAATTTTGGTCGGTTAGACGGAATTTTTGACTTTCATCGTTAATGGTTCGGTCGGCCTAACAGAGTTTTTGATTTGTGTTGTCTTCGCCGCAGAAATGGTTTTACATAAACTCAGCAACGACTGTGAATCTACCACAAGCTTTCCTTGCTCGTCTCTGATCGGGTCTTGTTCCACTGACAGTTTGTTTTCCTATTCTTAGAATAGCCCCTTTCTACTTAATTTAAAGCGCGCTCCTCGTGCCCTTTTTTTCCTCCGAAGAAGACGGTGCGAGCTTCAAAGAACTTCTCTAGAGGTTGGGGGTTACGCGATCGGCAAAGCTGCTAGCGGCTTGTTGCGATTGCAACCATTCAACATCAGATCTCAGTTACTTGTCTGCAACTGGGGTGCTGGATCAACTCTATGCTGGGTGTGTTAGGACATGTTTTTTTTATAAATATTGAAGTAAGGAAACCGTGTGTGTAACGTTTCGCAGCGAATTCGATTAGTCTAAGTCCGTTTCCAGACGTGGGTTATGTTCTACCATAAATGTCATACTTTTGTATTTTCGATCAAATTCGCACAATCCGAGGTTTTACCAAGTAGGGAGGAACTTTTGCCTAGATCTCTGCGGTAATGGTTGCTCGAAATGATAGTTTTTTTCTGGCTTTAAGATTTGGGTAACAGACAGCACTGAACTTAGTATCAGTAACAGCCGCTAAGGGCCGCCCACAAGGAGGAGTTCTCTCACCCCTACTATGGTCACTGGTTATTGAAAACCTAATCCAAGACCCTAGTAATTTAGGCTTCCACGTAGTTGGACCTGGTCATCATAATTAGGGGCAATAAAGCAAACGATGTCACTACACGTATGCAAACGCATGCTCTTAACATAGTCCTTGATTGGTGCAACACGGAGGGTCTCTCTATCAACCCAAACAAGCCTGTCATAGTTCCCTTCACAAAGATAAGAACCAAATTTCCATAAATGATACTTTCATAGAGTATTCCGACGAGGTCAAATATCTGGGTGTAATCTTTGATAAAAGTCTAAATTGCAGCTCACCACCTAGAAAACTTGACTAAAATAGCATCGAACTCTTTCTGGGCCTGCCGTCGCATTTATGGAAGAACCTGGGGAATCTCCCCAAAGATCACTTACCGGATCAATACAGCAATGGTCAGGCTCATTATAACATACGCCTCTATTATATAGAGTTATACAACGGCTCACATGCATTGGTATATCCGGTGCCATGAGAACCTGTCCCACTGCGGCCATAGAAGGTCTAATAGGATTAACACCCCTTCACATTTCCATAAGAAAAAGTGGCAATGTGCAACACTGCAAGTTTGAAACCATCGAAAGAGCAAACTATTAGGACAACAAAAAAAACTCTATGTTTCTCCACTGAAATCACAAATAGAGAAGCATGATATTTCGATCTTGAGAAGCATGGGTTGGCAACAACCCTCCACATTTTTAAGAACCGCCTAAATTGGTATGCGGATGGTTCAACAATGGTCTCTGGGGTGGGTGCTAGTATCCACGGACCAAACAAAAATGTCTCAATAACCTTTTTGACTTGTCAGGAATTGAAGGCGCTAACATCCATATATTAACGGATAGTCAAGAAGCTATAAAAGCCCTTAGCTCGGCAATAATTCACTCTAAATCAGTACTGGAACTGCTTAAAGGGTTTTAGCACTCAGTACCAGGAACAAAATCAAAATCTGGTGGGTTCTCGGCCATGACAGGAAAATGCACAAGCTGATGAACTTAGAAAAGGCTCGGAGACCCCCTTTATATGACGCGAGCCATTCTGTCCAATAAACAAATCAGCCATTAATCTAAAGCTGGGAACACAAAATGTGCATCTCATATTGTGAAAGCAGACAGACCGAAAAGATCTTGCACAACCCTTCAGCAACGATGCCAAGAAGATACTTAATCCCCCCGGGCATAATATTTAAAATCTTACCAAACAAGACTCAATAGAGTGCAGACTATGTTTTGAAGAAGACGAAACAGCAGAGCACATCATATGTGAGTGCCCGGCCCTGCACGAAATAAGAAGAACAACTTTTCTTAGAGAAGAAATAAGCACTGATTTTGCTGATGGTATCATCAGCTACATTAGGAAAGAAGAGGCTCTACTTACCTAGGCAATTTTCTGACATTTTGCAAAAAATATCTTTCAGGTCGAGCTGCATTTCCTATCGCATCGGCGAATCGGAAGCTCAAAAAAAAGAATTCCCTGGCTTCAAATAATTTTTGATTGATTAAACAGAAACAGAGTAAATAAAGAACTCTTAACCAAAATTTGCAATACCGTCCCAAACATAGCAATTTGCAGATAAAACATTTTAAATGTCAAAATCACGATTTTGCCTGATAAAAAGATATTTCAACGTAGTCAGGCCTTTGTTATTGCATTTCTGTCGCTTTTTTGTGGCATCATTTTTTTTTTTTGCGAACATTAATAAATTTTACATGTGTCTCAGGCCGACGATAACACCATCGTTCAGTTTCACAGTTCTTGTCTGAAATGTCATTTCATATGATGTTTTTTGTTCTCTCTCTTTTTTTAGCAATTTAATTAAACCATACACATTGAGTTTGAGCAGTGCAAAACAATCGTCATCTTCATCATCATCATCATCATCATCATCATCATTATTATTATCAACACAAGAAAACAAAGTGAAAGATGACAGAAAATGAAATTAAATTGCTTTTGAATGGTGTTGTGGGTCATGTCACAATGACATCACATCCTTATTGTAGTTGTTCTGACTTAATAATAACCGTTTTATGGAATCCCGACTGACTGGTGTTCGTTTATGATGAATTTTTGTGTGTTTTGTCTTGGCTTAATATGTGTCAGAGATGTTGAGTTGAGTCGAAGAGGAAGTTTTGCGTCACATTTCATAAATATTTTATTAAATGAATACCTAAGTTATGAGTTATAATTATTTATTTAGGCAAGAATGATGTGTGGAAACGTTTGGAAGTGGTCTCATCCCTTTTTGACGACAATCTTCAATTTAAGGTTGTTTCCAACTACCAATGGACTACCAGAAGGAAGAATTGTAGGACCACTTCTTTTAAATTTTTCAAGAAAATACAAATTGTAGCTATATCTTTACTGGTTTGTTTTTATAGAGATGAGTTCATTGAGATTAAGCTCGCTACTTTTGCATAGCAGTCCTTTTTTGGAAAGATTTAGGATGATTGGCAATACTATCAAAATGATCATTTATTCTTCCTATGAGTGATTAAATGGTTTTTTGTACTTGATGAACCTTACGATTGTTGAGACCGATGATTAGCCAATGCCCTGAGGTTTATTGAGTTCTTTATTGAGTCATTTAAACGGCTTTTGGATAATTGCAGGGATGCAGTTACCTGTGAGGAAGTAAGTCAGTACGATCTTAGCTTCACGTTTGCTCATAGAGAGGATCTGAAGAGCGCGTATTTTGTTGGCAAAGTCAATGAATTTTTAGCATGGCGTAATCCTAAGAAAGAAGTTCCATTGGACTAGACGCATTTCATGTTCCCATGTATTGAGTTCTAATTTGATACTATTGTTGGAGATAGTCCACAGAAGGGCTTTGGGCCAATGAAAGGGGATGCAGAGCCTTAACGGGCTAGCTCATCAGCCGCTTCATTACCAAGACTTCCTTCGTGTCCTGAGTTCTTTTAGGATAGTTAGACAGTTACAAACAAGGAGAGAGTTGAACTTGTAGAAGTTAAGAGCTTTGAGTACTGCTTGACTGTCTGAGAGAATGTAGATGTTTGATCTTCTGGAAGGATTTGAGCCCTTTGTCTGTCTTTGTCCTGTGTCTTACGAGTCAAAGCGCATACACAATTCGTTCATATCTTTTTTCATATCCCTCTTTATAGAGGCGCTATTTGTGCGTATATAAAATGTTCCATTCATTTTTCGAGAAATTCGAAGAAAGGCGTAACAAAGATACAAATATACAACGTCATGCCCACTTTCGGACAAACGTTTATGTTTTTGTATTAAATATTGCCTTGCAAACCTGATATCAGAGGTTTTAGGTAATTCAAAAACTTGGGGACCCCATTTTCCATCTCTCACTATGCCTACGTATACACTTCTTATGAAGAGTGAAAGTTTCGGTTAAATAACCCAGACCAATCAATATAATGTTGCTGTTACATTCTGTGTTATCCAGGAATTTTTAGGCCTGCCACATTCAATACGTGCATGCTCCTGTTGTATTTGTTTCACCTTACTTTTACGACGCCGGTCATCTCCAGCTGCGGGGAAGCTTAAATTGCTAAGCTCACATGTTAAAATTGCTTAGATTGGTGCACATCTTCAGATTCCTAAAGTAACTTTGATGTTTTACTTTGAAATATTACTTGAGAAATATGGGTACTAAAAATAGTGCAGATTGGGAATCAAATGCCAAGAACTTTTTGTATTCATTCTGGAGTACCACAAGGCAGCCGTTTGGGTCCAATCCTTTTCATATTGTGTGTCATGTCAAAGAATTCAATTCTTTATGCATATTATTTATTCAGAAGTAAAAAAAAAATTTAGGATAGAATCGATCTATATAAAAAGAAATCAATTGATTCACAGATTTTACAGAGCCAAGAAAAGGCTAAGAAAAAGGCTTTAAAGTCGTTTTTATACTGGTTTTCTTTCAAATTACATTTCCGCCCCAAATTCAATCATTTATGACATTTCATAGACCAATTTATCAAGCGGAAAATCCTAATTTTCGTATTTGGCCACTTTGGCACTTTGCTTTGTGCTTTCCGTCAGGCAGGCGCCTATGTTCGCCCAAGTACAAAATGCCGCAGAGTTGCTTTGTCAATAACAAAAATTTATAATACCCAGGAAATATTAATATGAAATAGAGGGAGCTGCTGGTAGCTTTATATGTTTAGTAAAAATTATGAGTCCAAAACTCACTTAATCAGTGGACAAATTGCATGCTCTACAGAACAATCAGTTTTACTTTACGGCTTGATGTTCGTTTTAAAGACTAAGAAAGCCACTAGAAGCAAAGTTGCCGAGAAAGCGGAAGATAGAAGAATGTCCAATGTCATTCTATCAATATGATGACCTTTTGGCAGCTGCTGGAAGTGCGGCTTCAATACATCTATCGGGTTGTTCAAAAGGGACATAACAATTTTGTATTCTACTATTGCGCATCGGTAACTTGGTTCTCTATACCGTTACGAAAAGCCTGCATTCCGATTTTAATGCCGGCTTGATTTTCTTATTAACAACAACCTCCGGGTGTTGTTTCGATCTTCTGAGGCAGTGCAGACAGTTTAGCCTTTCCGTATAGGATACACTTCTACTGGCTCGATACTCTTCCCTCGGTGGTCGAGTTTTTTTACGCGGCAGCGCTTCTTACCAAAATTTTACAATTCATTATCATACACTGGATTTTGTTCGAAAAATGTCTTACATCGTAGATAAGATGGTCTCACGGTTACCTCTTTGAATATATATATACTTTTTAGGTGTGCTAAGGCGTGAAACGTCGCAGTTCTTCTTTTGCGCAGTTCGTATAGCTCCTTCTCGTTTGTCAATCGAGGTCTGAATCTATCTGGGACAAGAAAGTAGTCAAAGTGTAGATCCTTAGCCTTGTTCTTAGCACTTGTATCCCTTTCTCGCTTCTCTCGTAACAGTCGTAAGAGCGGAAGCCTCACGACCACGACGTTACTGCCAGTTTGCAGTGAACAAAGATCAAATTTCCTCAACTTCAGATGCGAGGTTGAGGAAGTAAGGCGATCATAAGGATCATAATAATCTTTTCCTATTTTATCGACGAGGCCTCTAACAACGCCGCATTGGTCACCCTGATGTACAGGGTGTTCATACAATTAAAAGACATCACACACTGAAAACCAAGATGTCTCTTTTATATTCACCACAACTGTCTAAGTAGACGAAAATACCCCCCACACATTTAAGGCGTGCCAATCGCGCGTCCTACCATCGAAGGTCTCTTCGAATAATCAATAAATTTCATACTCTATCGCAAGCGAAGCAGGTGGTACCACTCCATGCAAGACGTAATTATCTCCATGCACTATCTCATCCACTTACATGTATCTGTAACCTTATTAAGCATGCATTCTAGCTTGAATCGCCAAGGCGCTCTTAGTGCCACCGCCGTAGTGGCCAGACAACTATTCCACAAAAAAAAAAACATGCGTCTAACGTCGAAATCAATTAGAGTATCACCACCAAATATGGCCAGCTAAGGCAATGCAGATTTACTTCAAGACCTAATTGCATTATAGAGGTGTGCACATTCTCCAAAGCTAAGCCACATCGAAGAAATGCCAATAGGCAAGGCAATGACACTTCTGAGTGGGCGAACGAAACCACATGCAATTTAATTAATATAATTTTCTACAGTAGAGCCTACAGTAGAGGTAAAGAGACAACAACAACAAAATAGCACGAGCGTTATGCAATTCGCATGCGCACCCGCTTTTTGATAGCCTACAACCTACTCTATGCGCGCTCGGAAACCCCCAACATAGTTGTCGGGCAAGCCTTGTTGCACCGTTCCGCTAGCACACCACCACCACCACCACCACCAGCATCACCTAATCAGGGCAACACTTGTGGCAGCAGCAGGTTTTCTGATTTGCATTCAGCTGTCGGCGGCGGCGATTATTAGAATGCTTGCGAGACTTGCGAAATATGGCTGCAATGGAATTGATTGCGTTTTCGATTTATATGAAAAAAATCATTTTTTTTTCTTTTCGAACAAGTCGGCGGGAGTTAAATATTTATGGTAACACATCGAATGATATTTATAAGTTTTGACAGGCGTAAGGGTGGGTGAGGTGGCTAATTTGTCGTGGGAATAGATATGTGAAAAGTACACAACGTGTACAACAAACCTGGTGACAAAAATAGATGTTATTAATTCTTTGAGTCAGAAATAAATATGGAAATTCAATCTGCACGCACACATCATCGCATCTCCATTTCTAAACAGAGAAACGATATCAAGTTCCCGCTTCGAGATAATTAATTAATTATAATATTAATTATAAATAATTGTAGATATCAAAGCGAAAGGTGAGTGCGAAGGAGACGGCGAGAGTATGACAGTCGATAAGAGTGCCACAGTGCCACAAGTACCAAACCAATAAGGCTTACGTAAACTTTATGATACAGCGTGATTCATTTGCAGTAGTGGCGTTTCCCAGTTCGGTTTTCATATTTAAGTGGTTGGACATTGAACTGTGTGTTATCGAGTGTCGTCTGGATACGGGAAAGGGGCATAATTTCGGGTTTATGTAGACGAGAAGGGAACTCCGCACGTTTCGTTGTGACGTCGTTGATATGGTTGTCATGTAGGTTAGGTCACGTAGAAGTAGCGGTATCGCAACAGATTTTAGTAATATCATGTAGCGCACTAATGGAATTGTGAGTAGAGAAGAGTACACAAATGCACTACTATAAATTCTGACAACGACATCACATCAGAAATCAAACGAAAACTTACACTTGCCAACCGCGGTTTCTTTGGCCTAAGAAGGCAGTTGAGAAGTAAGGCCTTGTCAAGAACAACTAAGGAGACTCTATATAAGAACCTCATCATTCCAGTCCGCCTCTATGGCACAGAGGCGTGGACAATATCAAAGACGGATGAAGATCTCCTTGGTCGTTTCGAACGAAAATTTCTTCTAATGATTTTCGGTCCCGTTTTGCGTGACGGGCTTTGGAGGAGGAGATTTAACAGCGAACTCTACGAGCTGTACAGCGACATCGACCTGGTCAGAAAAGTGCGCATCAGTCGACTAAGATGGCTAGGACATGTAGAGCGAATGGGCACCAACGATCCGTCCCGAAGAGTGTTTGACTAGGTGGCGCGCACAAGTGGAAGGGTACCTCAACCAACTTGGAGTGCGCAACTGGAGGGAGATAGCCAAAGATTGCGCTAACTGGAGCGGCGTGTTGGTTGAGGCCCAACTACCCCGGACTGTAGTGCCGCCTAAGTAAGTAAGTAGTAAATGCAGTGTTTGACGTGCTCTGGGCACGGTTGATACTCGTGAAAAAAAAAAAATTCTCCCGAACTTCCCAATTAAACCTACCAAGCCAAAGAAAACCTACCAAATTTTATGTTTTAAAATGACGTTAAAGCTTTAACTATCATAATTTTTCTACTTTTGAAAAAGCAAGAAATATGATGAATATTTTATGTCAGCATGTAAACGTTGAACAACTGTTGACATTTATCAGTCGATTGACTTGACTATAGACATGTTTTTGAAACATCATGTCAATTCAATACAATTTTAAAAATAAATCGCTCACACCGAAACAACGGGCCGAAATAATGACGCTGTAGATTGAAGATAGTCGTCCAGTCGTTGTGTTAACTCAACGTGAATATCTTGAAAAATATCGCGGCCAAGAAGTTTTGATAGTGTCAAGTTTTAAAGAGTTTTAAATTTTGTTGAGCTTGGGACAGTGGGAGATCGTAAAAATGCCGTTCATTTACGTCCACGACGTTCCAATGAACTGAATGAAGCGGTAAGAGAAAATGCTGCCGAGTATCATTACCGTGCTCAGTATTTTGAGGTCAATGTCTTTGGTTCAATATAAAGTGCAATTGACTCAAGGAATATTTCCGACAGACCATCCACGTCGCTTGAAATACGGCGGCCAGTTGCTCAAATACTTAACACTGAACCTCATTTTAGAAATATAATTTTAACGCTCTAACGCGCCATTGACTGTTTGGGCCGGTGTTTGCATCAACGCCATCATTTGGCCATTTTCATTGGGAATCGATATCAGTGAATGTTGGGTCATTATGTCTGCCCACAAATGTGTGAATAAGGTCTGGACGTGGATTTCCTTGAGATTAAAAAAATGGCGACATTAAGAGGCCAGCTAAATCTTTAGATTTAACTCCTCCGGACTATTTTTGTGCGGTTGTTTGAAAAGCATTTATGAGCTCAAGGCAAGCATTCGGGCCGAAATCATTGCTATAACGCCTGAGATGATCGAAAAAGTGATGAAAAATGCAGCAAAAAGGGAGCTCATTTTTAAAAAATCTAATAAAAATATAAAAAAAACTTACCAAATCGAATTAAAGCCTACCAACCTGCAAAGGCTGATAAGACTTACCAAGTTTAGAAGGATTCTACCAAATTGGCAACTGTGGCTCTGGGAGCCTTTAGAAATATGCATTCTCCCTAAGTCGAATTCAGCAATTCCCTCAAAACCATCCTCTATCTCGAACTCCCTATATGTCGAAACTCCCTATAAAACGAACAAATTCTGATATCACATAAAAATTCGACTTAGGGGGAGTCCTATGAATGCAGCACTTTGAAGTGGCTAAAACTTTGCCTTCCTCGGCTACGAACTCCCTAAATAAATCAAAACTGAATAATCGCCTTCGAATATTGCTTAAAAAAAACCTGCAGTCGACCAACAAATTTATGATCTTCCGTCAAGCCTGACGAAAAAAACCAACAGAAACAGACTCAAATATTTAATATTGAGCATTTCCTCTCCATTGGATAGGTATCCAACGATATACATTCATTTTAAAGTAGGTAAAAAGAGGTCTAAAGGTTTTGGCTTTACGTGTTGATAAATTGATTTAGAGGGTAAAAATTCCGGTCCTGGCTCCTAACCTAGAGCTATCTCAGCAAACACGATGACAAAAGACAGTAGATATTTGGAAGCAGTGACGAATGTAGAAATCGAGGGCGAGAGAAGATTGGATTTTCAAAGACGCTAGTTGACATTGACCAATTTTAGCTTCCTTTTGTGGCTTTGACAAGTGGGATGACAAAAGAAAGAACATTTTTTTATACCTCGGGTACGAAAAGAAAGTTAAAATCCCCTAATCTGATATAGCGGGCCACATAGCAAATGGGTATTAGGGTCTGACCAGAATAATAAAACAAACAAGTTAGTAAATAATTTGTACGTCGTTCCAAAATTCGGTCAAAATTTATACTTTTAAATGAAAAACCGCCCAAAATCAAACAATGCTCAGACATTAGTTTTCAACGTTTTGGGTGATCTTTCATTACGAATGAACACCCATGCCGAATTTATAGTTACCTGTATTTCAAAATAAAAATTAAGCTTAAAATATTCCAAAACAGGCAAACTGATATTTGATCCATTAAAATCTTCACCAAGCAGCAGTTGAACATTCAAAGAGACAACGTAGTGTCAGTTGGAAAGGCAGTGGTATGAGAGCTAGAACACCTGGAACCTTCTACCACAAAACAACAAACATTGCACAAGAAGTCATTTTAACTTATATTTTAAATTTTTATTTAAAAAAGATTTGTTAATAAGTTGAAAATTTCATCTTTTACAATACCTGCTGTTTTGTAGTACAGGTTCTAGGTCATGCAGCATGTCTTACAATACAGGCCTTGATAACGTTAGGAACGCCTAAACAATATTGTCAGATTGTAGACTTACGTGATTTGGCCCTGCAATGACAGCAATTGGTGTCGATTTCTTCTGCTGAAATGGATTCATCTAGCATAAGAACGAGCGTCGGCTGTTAGCGATTAAGGCACTTTTATCAGCCAAAATAACGTACAGACTTTTTGACGAGTGCATGGCGATACTGGCCAGTTTGAATCATGACACATGCATCTTATCTTCCCGAATTCGCGGTCGTCCACTCCCCGCCGAGGCTCCGTGAAGAGGAAAGTTTCCTCGAACTTCCCGGCGAAGGCGGTATCTACGCAAGGACAAGTAAGCATAGGTATCTGGCCAATATGCACGAACGTTGCCAAATTCGGCATGCCCCACACGTTTCTTTCCTTAATGTGGGTATTCGCGTTTAACTAAAGCTATGCATTGTTCCTCAGGCAATATCCTTTCGGATATCTCAGAAATTGAGTTTATCGTTCTTATTGCTTTGCTTAGCTCTACTTTATTCTATTTAAAAGTTTCATGAGCTATTTTGTCAAAAAGGAGGCGCTAAATCTCTATAGCCATTGTTCTATATTAGGAATTCTTCAAGATCTAATTTTTTATAAGAGTTATGTATGTTATGAGGTTAACCAAGAGTGATATGAGAGGTTTGTGCAAGTTTGGAAGCCTTAGGGTTACTGCTGTAAATTTCCTCTGAATTTGGGGTGTGCATTTGCTCACTAGTTGGACGGTACCATCTAATGTTATTTTTTTCTATGGCCCACCTCTTCCCAAAGTCGGACAAATATCTAATAGTAAGAAATGTCTCAAATTTGCCTTCTGGAACGTGTCTAATTAAAATATATCTTTGCACCCCAATGGTTTGAGAAGCTTGTCTTTAGATCGTTAGATTGGTTCGCTGACACACAATATTTTATTAATTTTGTTATGGTTCTCCCAAAGACCGCGCCCTGAAAAATTGTATTGGTGCCTAAAATTCCATATGACCATATGACCACAATTCCATATGGTTAGAATAGTTCAAGTGTCTATTAGGAAGCTTTTACAACCTCGAAAACAAGTTAAACGCCAAACTTTTTACGAATTTAATTTAAATAGACCAAAACCTGTCTCCTCCAACCAATATCGGCATTGGACCTTAAACTACGCCGATTGTGTCACTAAATTCACCTCTCAGATAAAAACACAAACTTGTTAAAGGAAATGGTGAAAAAAATCATACGTTTACCTACCTACATCAGAGGTAAGATCAAATACACGATGACCCCAATAAATTGATGACAAAACAATTAACCTCTGTGGCTTTCAAGGCAAGTTATCAACGCAACGACACTAATGACATTTCAGTTCATTCACTTTCATTACAGCTTCTCTTTTTACAAGGTGCAAAGGCATGTACGTCCTCATCTAATAAGTAAAACGCAGATACAAACTATAAGTCCCCCCAACACGTAGATATACCTGATGTACACTAATACCTACCTATTTGTTCCAACTTTGTAACGCAATTCCCATGTCCATTGTAAGGCAATCGAGGTTCTTACCACGGCTCATAAATCATTTATTTAATGACAGCTCTTTGCCAAGTGTTCAGGAAAATACATCTAAACAAAATGGTAAGGTAAAAAGTTCCGCACTCAAGACATCTTTTCAAACTCATATGTAGTCGCAGTTAAATAGAGCAGAGCCAAAAATGATTATCTCTTCTCCCAGCCTCTACGTATACCTAAACCTAACTAGGTAATCACCACATCAGGCTTAACCAAGTTCCACAAACACTTCATGGTGTAGGTAGTAGGTGAATGGTCTCTAAATAATTAATTCGCCAATCCTCATGTTTTATTTTTATGAAAAATGTTGCAACAGAAGTTGTTAGGCTGCATGGAAGTAGATAGGTAGGTACCTACTCGAAGTCAAAGCTAGTGGCGTAGCTTTTGTGCTCGGCGAAGGTAAATCGATGCCATTCATTCAAGTTATAGGTAGGTACCTACCCAATTTCCCGTCGATCAAATAAGGTGGAAGGTAGGGGGTTACCTACCAAAACCCATTGAAACTCCGCACGAATATGCTTTTCCGACGATGACGTCAAAGTTGTGCTGCAAACTCTCTGCCAGTAGCCGCCAGTCCGCACCGCAGTGATACTTGAAACACGCACGCAAACACGAACACCCACAAATCATTTGAACTCTCCAACCAACGACACAACAATGGGAGAGAAACTCCTCAGAAAAATTAGAGCACAGCTTTCCCCCACCCCGCGAAGTGCGTAAGCGTCGCGTCATACGACGTATACGTATGTACGTAACCCAAGGGTCATTACGGTGTGGTTCATGGAATCAACAGATAGACACTTCATAATCTGAGCATTCAAGTTGCAGAAGTAAATGCGAGCACGAAAAAGAAACATACATCTTTCTATCTATATACGAACAACGGCGACGCTGGTGGAATTTATTGGATCAAAACGAAAACATCTAGGCCGCCCTTACACACCCGTTCATCGTTATTTTGCTCGTTCATGTTGCCATTCGTTTTCTTCTTCTTTTTTTTTAAATTTCCGACGATGACATGTGGCATATACACGCACAACACATACACCGCCACCGCATCGAATCGACATCATAGCTTCAAGCACACCAGACCCAACGTTCCACTTCCACTCCCGCATCTAGTCAAAACCCAATCGAAATCCCGATTGAGGAGAGTCAGTCGCTTCATCATCAGCAAAAAGAATACAAAGAACCAACAACAAAATATGTACTGGGAAGTTTCTGGTGTGGATTCCGTCCAATTCCACGGCAAATTGGAGGCAACAGTGTGTGGTGATTCAATTGGATCGACGAGAATTGTCGACGTCGTCGTTGTCGTTGTCGTCGACGGCCGACGGTCACAGTCACATACGACGATACAACAAACAGCATGTGGTTAGTGGTATGTTCAGTTTTCAACAAAAAAAAAAAAAAAACGAAGGAAAAGAAGCAACAACAACAAAAAAAAACATGAGCCACACAAAATAGGAAAATCCGCAGAAAACGAAAAATGAAAAAAAAAAAATGTTAATAATCAAAAGAAGTGGATAAAACGACTGCACAATAAAATAGGGGAAGAGAAGGGAGGGGAAAACGTGTTCACCTCTTTCTACGTCGGAGATTCCATCTTCGTTTGCTCCCCGCACCATCCCTTCGAGCGAACACAACCAAAACCAGAGAAACAAGAAGAAATGAACAAATTTTTTTTTTTCAGGTCTCCGCTTTGGTACGACATTTATGTCGATTCGCATCGCATTCGGCCTCAATGTTGCTGAGCTGTGGTGTATTTGCTATTTGTGGCCGCACTTGTGTGTGTGTGTGTGTGTGTGTGTGTGTTGCTCTGTGTGAACAAGTGCGACATTTTACTTATTATCGGGTTGACAGAGTTCCCACTTTGACGGAAGTTCGTAGTACCGCGTTTTAATATTTTTTTAAGAAAGAGGTCTGCCGAAGACAACACGTATTTACTTAGCCTTAATGGTCCTTTGTACTCAAGGAAGGCTGCTCAAATTAGATACAGAACTATTCGTTTATGTCGGACCCTTAATTGCAATTCTCTTTGCAAAACCAAAAAAGATGGCTAATTAGATTTCACTTGGACCGCCTGCCCTTGTTTGCAAGTCTGGTTTTGGCAAAAGCCGGAAAGGCTAAAGGCTACTTTCAGACAGAACTTGCGGCGTAAACTTTTAACTCTTATACGTTTGGGATGGTGGCGACAGATCAAATAAGAATCTAAGTTTACGTAGATATTTAGAGTTGCTTCGGGCTTTCCAGTATCAGTACCGTAGGCGTAAACGTTTAGACATTTCACTTTCGGGCCAAAAAAAAAGGCTGACAATGAGAATTGCCTGGTAAGACCGTCAGCTCCTGCATTACCTCGAATACCCGTATGTCTGGGTCTCAGGTTAGAGTTACAGAGTCGCAGCATCCTGTCTACAATTTTGGCAAATAAACGTAGCAGCAGAGCAGGCTATAATAGCAGCTTGGCATTTACTCTTTCAACTCTTCAATACAAACAAATTACAAAAATAGCTATATCTTTTATAAAACTGAACTTAAGCTGAATTTCATGTTTTTAATTAATTTTTGCATGCAGACACCATTATCAGACTTCAGACAACCTAAATAGGTCATAACCCTTATACAGGGAATTATAACCTAACTTCTCATACCCATATGAGTGTCAACGTGTGGAAAGGGTCTTTCGATCTACACGTCTGTTTGACACATTTGAGCCAAAGAGTGGCAGTATCACAGGCGATACTTGGCGGATTTGAGCCTGAAACGCTCGCACTATCCATTCACTTTCAGATAGGATGTCGAAATCAAGCAAATTAAAAATCATTCTATTGGACTAAATGGAGGACTAAAATCATTAATTTCATTTTTGTTATCCTTAAGACGTGATCGAGATATAACACAGCTGCTGTAAGACTCCTAGCTGGGGCATGGCGAATAAAGATTCAGCGACTTAAACACCGCAAGTGACGGAGGAGAGTTAATTGGGATTCTAAGAGACAGCCTCCTTCAAACTTCATTTCAAGTTTTATTAGGGTCAATCTGGCATTAAAGAGATCTCGAAGATTGTCTAATACGATCAGAACTGCTTAATGCACTGCGGACCCGGCAACAGACATAAAAACAGAGAAAATTGACTGAGAGCGTTAACTATAATTTTACGTTCCTCGCATACCTAACACCGAATGAAGAAAGTCAAATATTGGATTGTATGGAGATATGCATACCACGCTTAGTGCACATCAAATCCTCGGCAAACGCCTGTGATGTACACGAAAGCGTTACCAGATTTAGCGGTTTCCTGCGATTTTGGAAGGATTTGATTGTAAATTTTACGTGCGGCAGATTTTTTAGTATTTTTGTAAATTTCAGCAGTTTTTAGCAGTTTCAAAAAAGAATTCTTCAATGAATTTTTTTTTCAACTAAAACAAAGTCATAAATGAAGCACTATTGTGTTGTGGAATGTCCAAAATCACCTGGTGTGACTTGAAAGTTTCCAGATTCATCGGATGGGCGTTGAATTTTTAATCAGGGTTGTCTAAAAAAACACGAAATTGTACTAAACGTAAGAAAAAATCGTAATTTTTACGTCAAAAAAGGTTTTTGATGTGCTTTCGAAATTAGTATTTTGCTGGCTCAATGAAAACATGTAAGGTTTGAGTAAAAATTAGAAAAAGAAAAAAAAAATAGGATTAAAATTTAAATCGACAAAATCTAAAAATATCGCCTTTTTGGGGGAAATATATCTGACAAATCTGTTAATAATTGCTGTCATTGGAAACTTTATTTTTGAAAAAAAAAAAAAAAATGCTAACAGCAACTGCAAGTAAGTTTGCTTTAAAATTAAAATGAAAAACGAACAATTATACCGCCCGGAATGGGAACAAATGCCACAGTTTTCTGCTTGGCTAAAAAGGAAAACGACAAATAATTCATTTTATAAAGCGCATGCGTGCAATTTAGTTACTCGTTTGGTTCTTAAAGATCATGCAAAAACTCCAAAACATTGGGCCAACATTTCAAGTATAGTGGGCAGTCTTTCGTAGTTACCTATAATATAAAATAATTCACTAGAATTAAATAGAAAATATAAAAATAAAATATTTTTCCTGAATAAATCTATGGCATTTTTTTTAGCATCTTTTACGATTTTGCTTAGCAGGTTTTAGCAGTTCGACCTGCTTTTAGCATTTTTTTTTTTTCAAAAAATATTCTGGTAACGCTGGTACACGAGACAGTGAGCTATTGCGATTTTAGACTATCGATATGATTGCTACAACTTTGAGGATTGCGACAAACCCCTCTCTTTGCATCATGCTGTAGTAATATGATGGAAAAAATAGAACCAACTACTGAAAAGGTCACATCACATCGAAGAACTTGAAGGCGCCTCATTCGAGCTAACTTCAGTTTGTCACCGATGAAAGAATCGAAGCTTGAAAACGCAGCTTGAAATCTCAAAACTGAACTGGAGCTACCTGGAGATCGCGTTTCCCTTCAGGTTCTTCATTTACTGCGCTGACCATCTGTGTTTATTGAATGGTTTGAGTGAAACAACAATAAAGTTCGAAGATTCCGCGGGCCACCAAATGCCCAGATCCAAAACTCTGCTACCTACCTGGTTTGTATTTTCTTATCAAATAATCCTAGTTTTTTTCAATTCCGCCCGCAACTATTGTTACTCACAGCGATTCCTATCCTATGCAAGATGGCATCACTGAAGTAAGTGTACCGAAGAGCGCAAATTTTAAATTGCGAAAAGTCTCTTGTTTCTTGTCCAAAAAAAAAAATAAGTATATTAAAAATGCTACGTCATCTCCATCATATCCTTCTTGAACCGCAAAGGTTATGATCTGGATTAGAGGGGCCATAACTCTCCCACTTAGCTACCTACCTACCTACATATTAACATCCCAACTGGGTTGCCTGTGGCTTAGGTAACGCGTCACTCTACATGTTCCACACGCGATAGGTCAAAGAATTCAGACATTTTATGGGAGTGTAGTCGAAAGAAGTAGGTACAAAACTTCAATGACACGTTTCGGAATTTTCTTTCTACGAATTTCTTTATTATATTTCGCGGATTCAGCTTAGCCTGCCATCACCTCATCAGGAGATGGAATCTCCGTCCTTACTCAAGGTGAAAATATAGAAATTCCGCGAGATTTCCCCAAAGGTTGCGCCAATTTGACAAATTGACAAAAGCGCTGTCAATCTAAGAAACGAATCTGTCGCGTCAACGCTGACAGACTGAGAGACGTGACTAAAAGTAGAAAATATACATAATGCGCGTAGGTGTTGAGTTTGTGTATCACAAATCATCTTACACCGAAAGTACCGTTCATGTGAGTCTGCAATCGTGAGTGAATAGGTACACAGCCCACATGGTGGTGGTGCGGTACGTATTCCATTTCATTACAGGAGGAATGAATATGATGTGCGGAGGTACCTACCCTTTGACGCAACGTCGCGTCGGTCGTGTTTTTTTTTCGTAACGTACTGATGTTGTTTAAATTTATAATACACATCATCTGCAAGCAGCAACAACAACAACAACAACCAGTCAGGCCATCGTCAAGAAGGAGACGAGGAAGAAATCGAAGAACCCAAGACGTCAAGTTGGCGCCACACAAATGATCGCACACCGAAACAACAAGACACCAGCCAACTGAACTGAACCTAAAAACAGCTCAACAATCGCTTACGGGGCTACCTAAAGGAATAGATGAGGTGGAAACACACAAAACGAGAATGAGGACGACAATCTCTAGTATGAGGAGTGCTGCTGTGCTGTCGTTGGAGGAGGCGGGAACAGGGTACCGAACCGACCGGGTAACAAATGAGAAGACTTAAGAATGGGGTTCATGTTGCTGTTGCTGATGATGATGATGATTCGTCTGCTTGTGATTCTTTGCTCCGTCAGGCATTCTTGTTTTTCGTGTCTATTACGAGAATGAATCTCGGGATTCGTTCGTCGTTCGTGTTGTGAACTTAGAAATTCCTATCCTCGCACACATGTGTTAAGGCTCTTGGCCAGATTCCAATTACACTCATCTTCCTGGACTCGACAAACGCTATCTGGCATGCATCACACATCACACCGACATACACCACAAATGTGGGAATTCCGCATACATACAGAGTCGCAACTGCGAACTTCATTTTCCTGTTTACGAATGCAAATTAATGGAATGGAACTCAAAATGTGCATCCACGCACACATCCATAGACCGTGAGTGAAGTGAAGTTGTACCCGGATATTGCGTGCTGAACATGGAATCCCTGCCTGGGATGTTGTTATCGTCGTTCGACTCCAATTGGTATTTCCTTGATGAGTCGGAGTAAGCACTTCGTTTCGGCTAATTTCCCATCGGTTTTTGTGTCCATCCTGAGCGGCCGGCACATGGAATCATTATGATTGACGTTTGGCTTTGGTATTATTTGTTTCGATTTCGATTTCGATGCCTATTCAGACTAGAAATATCGATAGCACTCGAGGCAAGGCATGATGACGACAATGACGTCGACAATGGTCGGTCGTCTGTTCGACACTCCACGGTTGCTCTATACCTACAAACATCGTTACATACGCAACGTATGTACGTAAATTTCTGTTTAAATTTAAAAATCGATGACATTGTTTTTTGAATGTTTAAACCTTGAAATGTATTTTTAGTTTGTTTTTCAACGTTTTGCCTCTTCTTCGTTTCGTTGTCATTCTAGTTTGTGGGGTCTTGGTCGGGCTTGGTCGGTCTTGCTGAATGGCGTGGCGTCGCGAGTTGGGTGCACTGCATAACTTATTATAGTTTTTCCCATATGGGAAAGAAAGAAACTATATTTTGCGTAGTTTTTTTTTTTTTTTTTTTGTATTTTTGTTGGTGAAGTGTTGACGTATGGTTTGTGTTGAAACTGTTTTCATTTTAGGTAGGTACGAACTACTTGACTTGACAGATGCCATATGCAAATGGAGAAATGAATTTTCATTGTAAAAATGATGTCTGACATTTGACTGCAGTCGAAATTCCGTAGCTATTTCCAAGGTGAATTTTAAAATGCACTTAGGTACAGTAGCTTGTCGTCTAGTTTCAAGGGCAGAGAAACTTAAAATTTGACATGATGTCAACGTAGATTGGGATTTCGAAAGTGGTTTTCTCAATCTAGAATGTGCATAGGTAGGTATCTATTGCTAAGTAAATAAATAATCAGCATTTTTAGATTTCAATGGCAACATCTATTCTATGGAAAAATGTAGGTGTTTTTTTTTTTTTTTTTACTCAAGTAGTTCATCACTTATTTTTGACAGCTTTCAAGTATACATTATTTCTACTTAGAAATGGAATCGAAAAAAACAACAGTTTTGCGATTTCATCTTTTAGGTATCTCAACAATTAAAACATAGAAGTCTTAAGCAGGGTAAGGGGTCGGTCCAACGAGTTTCAAGTCGAGACACACCATCTCTTCATCGACTCTAAAGCCGCATATGACCAGGAGCTTTTTGTGACGATGGCCGAATTCGGGATCCCGTCAAAACTGATCCAGATGTGTCGCATGACGCTAGATAACACGCGATGCAATGTGCAGTTTGGCAGCAGCTCATCTGAACTCTTTCAAACATGCACCGGATTTCGGCAAGGAGATGCGCTGTCAACACGGAAGGCACTATCTTCAACAGATCAGTCCAAATGCTGGGGTATGCGGACGATATTGATATCATCGGTCGATCCCAGCGTGCCGTGATAGAGGCTTTCACGGCTATTGAAGAACAGGCGAAACTAGTTGGTCTTGAATTGAATGAGGACAAGACTAAATATATGCTATCAACAAACAAATAATCATCTGTCCACCGACTAGGACAAAATGTCACTGTTGATAGCAGCAACTTCGAGGTAGTTAAGGAGTTCATCTACCTCGGGGTAAACGTCAACTCCACAAATGACATCTTAGTGGAGATCCGTCGAAAAATTACCCTAGGAAACCGCTGCTACTTCGTTTTGGCAAAACAAATGGGTTCAAAACTCCCAACTCGAAGGACAAAGTGCATGCTCTACAGAACCCTTATCCTGCCAGTTCTGCTATACAGCACCGAGTGCTGGACGATAATCAGGAAAGGAGAGTTAATACTGGGATCCTTTGAAGAAAAATCCTTCAACGGATATTTGGTCCTGTGTGCGAGGAGGGCGAATGGAGGAGAAGATACAACCGCGAGCTCTATGAGCTGTACCAAGATGTGGATGTAGTCCGAAAAGCTAAAACTCGTCGACTACATTGGCTCGGCCACATCGAGCGAATGGACAACAACGCTCCAGCCAAGAGGATCTTCGAATCCCAGCCCCCAGGTTCGAGACGACAAGGAAGACCGAACCTCCGTTTTAAAGACCAAGCCATCGCGGATGCCAGAGGCTTGGTCTGGACAACTGGAAGCAGCGTGCTCGGGATCGCAGAGGGTGGAAGGCAGCCGTATCTCAGGTAGGGACTCTTCAAGGGTTGGGAGCCCGTTAAGTAAGTAAGTAATGGGTCGGTCCTTACAAATCTATAAAAGAATAAATGAAATTCCTTTGCAAGGATTTAAAACAACAAATGTCTGAACGGATTTTAGTATTCACAAGGAGCTGGTTCTTGCAACGATTGGGTTGATCGACTTTGATCTGAGGGATACCTTCGTATATAAAGATGCTTCCCTCATGAACGGTCTCTCTGGTAGCCGGAGTTTACTCTAGATCTGATCTGAATCCTTAGGTAGACAAATCACTGTTTTTCAAGCAGAGAACTCCGTATATCCCTTTGAAGAAACCAGTTAAAGATGATGCTCAAATAGCCAAGCTGCTATCAAAAACTGACCCCCAAACTTATGGGGGAGGCCATAAACAAGCTGAACAGATTGGATAGATGCAACTCTGTTACTCTTACTTGGGTTCCCAGTCATACTGGGTTTTTTTTTCAGATTAATGAATGAACTGACGCTCTTGCAAGACGGAGCTCATTGTGAGCCTTTGTTAACCCACAACCATACAAAGAATGCTGCTCATCAGTCCACAAGAGTGAAATGGTTTCGCTTTTAGTTCTACAACATACCGATCTCGCATCATGCAGACATTGAAAGCTGTTGATCGACGGTCCACAAGTAAGTGACAAAGCCTTACAAGAGGTGACTTACAATCCTTAACCGGTCTTCAGATTTATAAGCTCGGGTCTGTTTAGAAAATGACGAAATGCCATCACACTTTATCTTAGAATGTCCAGCTGTTGCAAGAACCAGACTGGCTATCCTTGGCAAAAAATCATCTGTGTAGATTGAACTAGCCAATGTCCTTCGCTTGGCCAAAAGCACAGGCAGGTTCAGTAAAACATTGTGAACCAACAGTTCTGATTTAATTTAAATTTCATCTGGCAACCCTTTTCAGTTTGTGTTTGAGCAAATGTGTTACATGTGGGAAGAAGCTGATGTAACAGCTGAAAGCGTTCGTTTATCAGCGCTTGACCAGAGCTTAGCAGATAAAACTGGATAGATTCAGCCTATATCTAATATTAAACAAGAGATGGGGAATAAAGTACCTTCAGAAGGAAACGAAAGATGAATCCTATGTTACAACCAGGAAAATGTCTCCACTTTGCCGTCTTCTCTTATGAGTGACTTCACGGACGCAATTAGCTCAGATAAAATATGAAGAACATGTAGTTTAGCATGACTCGTGACGAGGATGAGCATGAAGACATTTACTAGGTACCTTCTTTGTCACTTCTCTCAGGATTTAGAGGAACTTTTTAACGAGTCCATAAGCGACTTTCTTAAGATCAGGAATGCGTCAGAATGATGACTAAAAATCCATAGGTTATTCAAGACCCCTAGGTCATCAAAATCGATCTTCATTGTTCTAAAATTGGAGGGTTTAAAGAAATGATTGCGCCGCCAGCCCATCAGCATTATCTAACTTTGACAATCTATGTCGGCAGTAATTTGCAAAGAGTCTGTGTCAATGAACTGCTGTTATAACAGACTTAAGCAGCAACTATACGCCTATTCCACTGGAAAAGATCCCAAAACATCGACGGACAATATAAAACTCGAACCTTTTATGAAAGGAACTGAGATATTTTTCTTCTTAGCCTTAAAATACAGTCAGTGTTCGGCACACCTCCTATTGGGTGCTGTACCGATCGCTGATTTACCGTCCAAACATGCTAAACATTTCGACTAAAAAACACAAAGTTTGACTACCAACATTAGTTCCTTCAAAAACCATTCGAAAGAAGAAAAAACCAATCTAAATGCTAACTTATGGCTCCAAATGTCTGCAGTCGCCGCCGATGATTCCAGCCAAACTTGCTTCGCACAACAAACACTATAACCAAACAAGCATGTATCATCGACACGAGGAAAAAAAAAACGAAATCAACATCAACAAAGGAGAGGGCCACTTCAAAATAGGTACCTCGGTACAAAAGACACTAAAAAAGTATCTACTTCAGGGTGTCAGCAGCACACGTAACGCAGAATAGGAGGCAGAGGAGTACAAAACGAAGGTGATGCTGATGATAATGACGATGACGAAGAAGAAGCACACCAAATGGTGCAGTCAGGCTTTTGAGAAAGACCGCGCTCTCTACACTGTCGATTCTTCGTCGACTTCTTTTCGTACTATATGTACTGCCATACGAACAGTTGCCGCCATGGCCATCGCAGCCGCCGACAACCGACCGACGACCACCGTCGCCTGCCTGACTGCATTTTTATTTTATGCGATGCCAGAGAGGAAGGTACCTGTATTATTATCATTTTGCAGGTAAGAAAAAATAAATCTCAAGTGCTGTTTGTCTGCGTATTCCCAACCAACAGATTGCCCGCGTCCTTCTCTCGATCAACTATCGTCGCCACGTCTGGTGCGCTGCTATCAATCTCCGATATACGACGAGCAGTCCGGCGATGCCGATGAATTGATTCTTTTCACCTTGTTATGGTTGACTTTTTTTTAGTCCCTTTACCTCTTCTGGGTTTCTTTGTATTTTTTTTTGTTTTATCTGGACGCAGTCGTTCGTTGCTTTCTTATTTTAACTTTGTTATTCTTATCCACTTTATGAAGAATAAGAATTTTGTTCGCCCACTTTTTTTGTCGGTTTTTATTTTTTTGTTATGTTAAAAGATGAACCAATTGATGCTTGCTGTGTCGACGAGATACGAATGCACTGGCATCACTTTGCAGGGTACAAAAAAAAAAAAAAAAGAAAAACACACACACACAGATTTAAGGGGAACAAAAACCCGATCCCACAACGCAAGCACCTTACGCATGCTGCACCAGAGTCAAGAGGCTCTGTTGATAATTTTCAGTTAATACAAAGAAGAATCCAATAGCAATGAAAATACCTGGAATCAATTCAGATATTCGGCGAACTGCTATTGGAGTTGGTAACAGGAGCAAGGGATAACCTCTATCGCTGGCGTTGATGGATGGAGGTACATGTGACTGTTTTCGATGAAATTCTCCTCAGAAAAGGGGGCATTTGTCACAGTGTCAACATGTAAATTAGAATAGGAAACTTGTGTGGTTAAGGTGTACCGTAGGGGTACCATGTTGGACCTATGCTGTTTGTTTGGCTGATATTTTCGTCTTTATGGTCTTCGTTTCGGTGTGTCAGACTCAGTTAGGAATAGTGCAGTAGATATGCATGCATAGGAATGTTCGCAAGACTGAACTAAACAGATGTCAAGGCACTGCGTGTTTTTGGTGTGTAAGAGGAACTCTCATTGGGAAATTGGAATAAACTGGGCAAGCCACGGAATCTAAAAGGATTCGCACTGTAATATGTTTTCGTAGAAACATAGATACAGGCTGTTTTTTTAGAAGTATAGAACTTCGAATTGAAATAAAACACAAGAAAATCGTTTTAATGTCCATCAATTTGGGTTTGTTGGAAGGATAATTTTATGCCATTAATGTTTAAAAATGATTTCGGGCATGTGGCCGCCGAAAGACATGTCTAGAGGTCCAATTTTCAGCCACTTTTTCAAGCATTTGGGGATGTATGTCGGCAATAACGCCACGAATGTTGGCTTCCAAGTCACCTAACGTTTCTGGTTTGTTGGCGTAGGCAGGCGACTGCACATATCCCCAAAGAAAATAATCCAATGGTGTCAAATCATACGATCTTGGTGGCCAATTGACAGGTCCATTCCGCGAAATTATGCGCTCATCGAATGTTTCCTCGATTGTGACGTGCGCTGTGTGGCATATAGCGCTGTCTTGTTGGAACCACATCTCATCCACATTCATGCCATTCAATTCGGGAACAAAGTAGTCGGTTATCATGGCGCGGTAACTGACTCTCTGGCGTTTCAAGGGCTTCATGTGGATTCTCTTCACTTCAAATGCGGCAATTTTGCTTGTTGACGTAGCCATTCAACTCAAAATGAGCCTCATCACTGAACAAAATTTTGCGATGAAAATCAGCATCGATATCATTCTAATTTTCGGCCCATACACCAAAATCACGACGCATTGCATGGTCTCGCAGCTTTAATTCTTGCACAAGCTGGATCTTGTAAGGTCGCAAGAAGAGATCTTTGCGCAAAATCTTCCATAAAGTTGATGGACAAAGCTCCAATTGCTGTGTACGGTGGCGAATCGATTCATTCGGGTCCTCTTCAGCACATTGCTCTACAGCGGCAATTGTTTCTTCGGTGCGCACTGTTCGACGTCTCTGCGGAGGCGTATTATCACATAGAGTAAACGTAGTGCGAAAACGATCCATGGTTAACCGAATTAATTGCTCTGATGGATGATTATGTCGACCATAAAATGAACGGAGCTTGCGGAAAACTTCGCGAACTGAATCATTATTTTCGAAATAAATTTGTACGATGTGCAAGCGTTGTTCATTTTTCAACCTGTTCATGATGAAATGGCAAACCAAACTGAACATAAATGACATAAGAGTTGCCAGACACCCTTTATTAGTTTGCGTTACTTTAAGACGTGTTTAAGTGTTCATTTTCCAACATTGCTCTGTAAGATATTCTTCAACATTCAATCAAATTTAATAGAGAAAGATTTAAAAAATACAAAGCAATTGAGTGCATTCCATTCGACGACGGGAAATCATTAATTTAATTGAATCACTTTGCCATTTGACCGAAAAATTTCGCAAAAACGTAGAAAAAATAAACAACAAAATAAAAATCTAAAAATACTATTTTGTATTAATATTTTAAAAATACAAAAAAACAAATATTTCTGTTTTTAAAAATACACCACCAAAAACGCGCTGTCAGCCAATTGGAATTAATCCAAATATTCAATATTTTTTTTTTTTTTTTGGGAAATATTTTTCTCGGTCAACGACAAACGTCAGCTAACAGACCTTACTGAAAAAAAAAATTTTAAATTGTATTTTCCAAATGCTAATAGGTACATACTTTAGTTTTTTTTTCTCTCTATTTTGTTTCCTATTTTAAGGATTTTATTTTAGATTTGAATTTTCGCAGTTGACTGACTGGATCGGGACAGAAAACCCGAATTCTTGGGAAAATTTAATACGCTTTATCGTCAAAAATGCTGTTTCTGTCTGAATCGGATAATGCTGTCGTTTTGGAAATGGATTTTTCAGAAGTGATGCAATTGAAGGACATGATCAGAATAATCTTCTCACCTTGATGCATCCCTAGTGATCCGACCCGTAGGTAGTGTTCGCCGTTAGACCTTAGCAAATATATGCAGGCCTTCTGATTTTGTATAAATGTCTTCGTCATTGAGGACGATTAATTGTGTTGCATTTGCTGTTGTTGCCTTTTTAACGGGACAATACCATATATGCCGTATTCGTTCGCGCTGTATTTCGTTCCCACTTTCTCGAATCTTTGAACTTGTAATTCGATTAAGTTTTGTTTCATAATTTTTGTAAATTGTCTAACATTGGGACTGTGGTGTAAAGCCTTTCTTTCAGCTTTCGCAGAAGACAGCTAAGTTGTCCAGCCTCTTCATTTAGCCACATTCAAGGATTGCTTTGCTGTTGATCAAAGATCCCAGAAATTTGAACTTTTCGTACTTGAGAATGTGTTTGGCATTCAAATATCAGGCAGGGACTCTTCACGGGCCAGGAGCCCGTTAAAAATAAATGAATTGGCAGTAGAAAAACTATAAATCTTGGACTATGCTGATACCCATTCTCCTCGCAAATCATCCACCCAAGCACCAGTGACTTCAGAGGATCGAAGGAGCTCACTTTGACACAGAAAAGGGTCAATTTGGGACTGTAGTTCCGAGAGCGATACCCATCGAACTCCTGGCAGTTGACCGTTTTCCCATTGACTCCGTGAAAAGTATAGCCGGAAAAATAATTCATTTAAAATTAGCTCGCAACACTGCCGTTGAATTTTTTGTCCACCCACGAGCAGCTGATACGGATTTCTTTAGCATTTCTCCTCTTTTGTGGTGTTTTTTTTAAGATTTTTCCATATCACAGAATGAGAACAAGTCGAAGTTAATGCTTTCATCAAAAAAAGTCCAATCACCGACTTGGTCAGAACGCGACAATTGATAGTGAATTTGTCCACCTAGGCACTGTTGAAAATGCGGAAGGAAATGCAGCGCAGAATTAAAACGCAGAATAACTCTTGCTAATCGCTTTTTCTTTGAGCTTAATAAGCAATTGAGAAATGAAACCCTATCGAGAAGAGCCAAGGTGACGCTTTGAATAGCTTCATCATCCCGGTCCTGCTTTATGGTGCAGAAGCATGGGCTCTTATCCAGTTGGATGAAAGCTGCCTTGCTGTATTCGAGAGAAAAGTCCTACGAACGATTTAGGGTCCCGTATACGTTGACCAAGCAAACAATGTTTAGCGAAAAAGATACAACAACGAGTTGTACGTGCTGTACAGCCACATAAGCTTAGTTAAAAAAATTCGTATCCAGCGGTTAAGATGGCTGGGCTTAGTAGAGCGGATCAACATTAATGCTTCAGGGCGTAAAGTTTTCAACGCCATTCCAGAGGGAAAGAGACACCAAGGAAAACCTCATCTCCGATGGAGCGACCAGGTAGAAGGAGACCACCAACTGCTTTGGGTGCGAAATTGGAGACGGCAGGTTAGGGATCGAGGCTGCTGGAGGTAAGGCCCAAAGTAAGGAATGGGCATTACCAAGAAGTAGAAGAAGGAGAATTTTCTCGCAGCTCAAGGTACCGGCTCTACGTCCACTTTACCTGAATTTGGAAGTTCTTTTTCCTTCCGAGGCTTTGCAATAAAGGTATTATTAGATCACTTATGTCCTTTGTCCACCATCATGTTTCTCTGTCGTGTTGATAATTTCCTTTTGTAGCTCAGATCATTGATTGTAAGGAGCAAGTGTTGCACTAAGCTCAGGACAATTCAGTAGAGGAATGAATCGGAAGGCGCAACAACTAGAGCCAATTACCCAAAGACCGCGCTAATTCTAGAGGCCTTAGAGAGTAAGTAAGTAGATTACAATGCCTTGTTCCTTGCCGTACCTTCGGCGTCTTATAAAGAGACTTAACATTTATTTCTAAGGGCAGACGATGTAAAACAAATTTCCAACACCCGTTGGCATGTATAGAGATTGGTTGAGCTACACTCTGGTCGGTCTATGCTGATAATGATGGAAAATTTGGGGCACAGAAAACCCGCACGCATACATTGAAAAGCCGATATACCCAAAACGAGTCACTGTTTGGTGCAGATTTTGGTCCAGAAGCATAATTGGGTCATTTTTCTTCGAAAATGAGCAAGGAGTGGCGGTTACACTCAATGGCGATCGTTATCGGGCCATGTTGAACGAATTTTTGTTCACAAAAATTGAAGAGGAGGATATTGGCAACATTTGGTTTCAACAGGACGGCGCTACGTGCCACACAGCCGAAGCTACACTCGATGTTTTGCGCCCTGTTTTTGAAGATCGCATTATCAGCCGCAGAGCTGATGTCTTTTGGCCACCGCGGAGCTGCGATTTGACACCGTTGGACTATTATTTGTGGGGTGCCGTAAAAGATAAGTGTTACGCCGACATGCCATTGACGCTTTAAAGGACTGCTGCACACAATCGATAATGTGCTTAAAAATTGGACCGATCGTGTAGGCTACTGCACATCAATCTTTCCCTGTAAAGGTCTTCATCCTCCTACACTGACTAACTCAGGAATGCACTGAGTAGACTAAACTGCTATTCTTAGAGTTGTGACTCTTGCAGTGAGTATTCATTCGCCTTTACACTTAGGGCGGCTTTTTCATAATTTTGAAAAACAATTCATGAACGCATTAGTCACGTTGATTTGAAACTCCGCACTTTGACGTTTAAGTAAATTTTTTTTTAAAGTGTTACATCTTGACTAACATTTGACAAACATAAAATATTCAAAATACAAAATTGAACGACGTTTTGACAGCTCCCAAAGGAGATCTACGTTTTTTTACAGTTCCTCCGAACCATCTGTAAGGATAGGTATGCCTTTAATTACAGTCCTAAGGGTATTCTGGTCATGACAGTCTTAGTACCTGGCTACACGTTCATGGGAATGATCGTCATGTCGCACAAGACAGGTAGATTTACGTGAGTCAGAAAGAAAAGTGTAGATTGCACCAAGAATCCACCGAAAATCCGCTTTCGATTTGAATTCTCGGCGTGGGCATGAACGTTTCGGTTCCAAACCATATCACTTTTGACAGAAATCCTCATTTGAGATTTGTGTTGGAAGAGTGAAGACCGAATACAGGCACTAGAGAGCACAAAAGTATTCGATTTTCCAAGAGAAATTTTGTTTTGTTTCAGATTTCAGCGTTCCCCGATTTTGAAGGTTTATCACAATCGCGACATAAGTTCCTTTGGATTGAAGATATCAAGTATGTGCGATTGGCTGTGTCAAATGAGTAATCGCCCAAGAATATGGGGAAGTTATTCATAATGAGAAATCGCCCTAAAAATTACAAACATTAACCCAAAAGTTGAAATGAACAATCGCCCAAATATTTAGATCTGTATTCAAGACGGATTCGCCCGAAATCCAAACCATTTGAACGCCTTTGGCAACAAACAGTCATTTTGTTAATAGTTTTATATATGTTAGTCCACAGTGCATAGGTCAGGAAATATGGGGGCATGCAGCGCCCCTGCGACCCTCCTGCGTGGTTTCACTGTTAGATTTGATGTATCGCCCAACGTTTTTTTTGAGCGACTGTTCGCACAGCCTGTGCGATTGTCCACAAGAGTTATTCTTCAAAAGTTTAAAACATCTCAGTTTAACAGCACTTTTGGCTTCTGCATTTTTCGTAAAGAGACCAACATACAAGCCAAGTTCAACAAAGTTTTTAACCCAAGTAAGGTGTGTATTTTATCAAGAGACAATCAATCCTTTGCATCCCTTTCCTATAAAACGACTTCTCAATAAATTAGAAGAGGTTTCCAAATCGCCCTACTTCTTTCTGAAAGCTTTCTGTTTACGTACAAAGTTTTTAGACTTTTTGCGGTTAACCGCAAGACCTTTAGCATCCGTCCACTTTGATAGTTGTATACACGCGTAATAATTAACAAATTGTTGCCTCTGCCACCGGCTTCACTTAGAACCAAGTATTGATGAACTTGTTCGGTATAAGAAATAAACCGTTATTTCTATAGCTCTTTAACAGTCTCACTTATTATTAGAATCAGCCAGATTTTTATATGAATCACAGAAGTCGGAGTGTAGTAAGCTCAACATTTCTTAAATCCTCCAGTTCATCCAAGAAGAACTAGCTGTCGAGGGTCGTACGTCTGTTTTTTTCCACCCATTAGGACAGTAGCATAGCTGGAGACGATTGGATTCTATTGACTTAACGTCCATGCAGCTTGAGCAGTATTCGTTGTGTGGTATGCACATGGGTAGGATATCTTTGCGGTTTAATTCGATTAACAGTTTCTATTTCCTAATGTCTACCACTTGCCAATAGCATACATTTGCGTGCCTGCAGGTCTTGAGATTGAACCATCGTAGATTCATTCTACTTGTGGACTAAATGTCAACCTTCCGTGTGAGTAGGAGTGTGCTAAGTAGAGTTCTTATAGAGGTTAGAGCTAGATTAACGTCTGCTTTCTCATTACCCGTGATATCTAAATGTCCCGGCACCCATGCCTAAATTTCCTTAAGTAAGTAGGTAATGGTGTCTGTATTCTGGCTCCTTCGAATAGCCCTGTTCCCACGGATCTAACTTTGACACATGCGTTTTGTCCAATAGATAAACAATCAGTTCTATCAAGATTGTACCTTGGTCTTTTCAACTGTGTAGAATAAGTCCCATTTCCAGGCTATAGAATGATACTTCTACTGATCATTTGAAGCTTGGCGGATGTTATATTACACGGTTCCGCTGATTTTTTCGGTTGGAAGGATTTTAGTGCCAATGACTTCCTAGGGCTGTACATCCTGGAAAGTGTATTCCAAGGTGCTTATCTAAAGTTTTTTGGTTGTTTGTCCTTAAACACGGGGAAGGGTTTTTGGCCAGAATAATACAAAGTCTAGCCGCCTCTATAGTCGATTTAATGCTGGAACAGTAGATTCCCTAAGCTGCTTTAGTCTCGTCGAATCTCAGTCTTCCTCGGTTCTAGTCAGTTTAGAAAGGAGTGGATTTTTTTAGGGGCCGACTAACGGGACAATTCATTTTTACCTTTGAGATTAGCTTCGACCAAATCATCATTTCTTTACAAGCTCCCGACTTACTAGTTTTTCCTACTTTCTTGAAGCACCCTAGTCTACAGAAGGCCACTATCATCGCCGACAAGTCAATATTACAAGAGTAAATAAATTAAGTGTCACCCCTTTCATCGCTGTAAACTTGGAACAAGACCACAAAACATTAACCCCTATTTGTACCGCCACCTACTCGCCCAATATATTATTAACATTCGAGCTGAACTCAGCATCCCATCTATCACCTGTGTAATCAAACAGAGAAATGTCATTCTGTCACAATGATTTACCATGCGGACATATTACATGGCGACCAAAGATAGATTGCGAGGGAGAGGGAGATCGAGAGGTATCACAGAGGAGCAAAAGCAGGAGCACCGCTTCTCTTCTTTTTTCCAGAATTATGCATACGGGTACGGATAGGTAGTTAGCTAGTAACTCCTTCTCCAAATCGTCCCGTCCCGGACACAGTGCATAACACAGAGATTCCTTGTGTTCGTACGATGGAATTAATTACGAGTCGACTACGTGACGGTCCTCGATCCGGTAGATGAATGAACCAAACGACTTGTACTCGTTATTTTTTTTTTGCTTCATGTAATTTACTGGTATGGAAGAGCACAGAAGGATAGGATGGCTTTATGTGTGTGTGTGTTTGGCCCTTTTGTGTACAAAAGTACAACATATCGGCAGCACCAATCTGTTTTGCCTCATGAAAAACCCATCTCCGACTATATACAAGTCGCATTCGCATTCCCAGTCATAGTCAGAGTGTAGAGTACCTATACTCGACTCAGAAGAGAGAAACAAACTTCACATGAATCAATCCGATTCCACTTTGTGTTTAAAGTGAAAAACGGGAGAAACAAGAGTTTCATAATTACAGTCCTCGCCACGGCATATGAGATGTGTATGCACGGGGCACAGGCGGCAGAGCACAGACACACTGTTTTGCGGGAACCACCGAGATGGCACCACTCCGGTATTCAGTCAGTCAGTCCTCTTTGTAGGTGCAAAGTGGGAATATATATAGTATACAAAAAAAAAAAATACGAGCAAAGTATCTCGATCTCGACAGGAAGACGCGTTCGGCCCTGCCATACTATCTATACACACCGACAGCAGCTCCATAAAAATGAAGAAACAAGATAAACTGGAAATCTATTCAAGTCGCGCTGGCTGCGACCGCCGCGCCGCCGATTTCAATTCATGGATGGCTGCGACGAGCTATACGTACGTACGTATACATACATGCAACAAACTGAGAAAGCGTCCGAATTTAGATCGTAACCGATGGAACGATAGACCGACGAGATGGAGTCACCTTCGATGTAACGACGATGACGACGCCATACTCTGGTGGAGTACCTCCTTCCGTTGGGGCCTGCGATTCAGCATTAATCATCCACGATGAGATACCACTTTTATTCTGGCGATGCGTTTGTTTGCGATTCCCGATTCCCGATTCCCGAGAAGGGATTCCCAATGTTTTGTTGCTGATGGTTGATGGCTCCGTGTACAAGGGGAAAGAAGAACATCAAACACCGTGAAGTCGACGTCGTTAATGGCGCAGATGGGGTCCAGCTTATAGACTTTGTATGCATCATCAGACGGGAAGAGTGTTAAGTGGACGTCCAAATATGGAAAAGAAGTCAGGTTGTGTTGTTTTGTGCACAGTCGTTGTTGTTCCTTGCGAAAAAGGAGAAATGATTTTTGTTTTTGTCTTTTTTTCGTGTTCACGCAAAGAATGGCAGATGTTGTATGCATCGGCACTCAGTGGAGCTGGAGTATTGTCTCTTTTTTTTCGTTTTTCTTTTGATTTTGTTTCCGTTTATGTTGGATCGGGCTAGGTGTAGGCTCCAACAATGGTGCGTTTGACAGCGAGACGAGTTATTGGCCAAAGGCTCATAGGATTTCGTTTGTTGTGTGTTGTTTGTTGCCCCCATAAGGATAAAACACTTTGTGTGTGTGTGACTCTGGTGTATGGTTATGTTTTACGGTTTATTTGGGGTTAAATTTCACGGACATATGCAGCCTTTCCATGGGCGGAAAGTATTTGGTCATCAGGTGACGTAATGCGTATGTGATGGGATTTTTTTGTGTGATGGGATATTTGAAGTTGAGTCATAATTGAATTGAAGAGGATGAACATTTTGAACTTTGGAGCTATAGTAGGTCCTGTGATAGCTTCTCTAGCGGAGGTCCTTTTCAGAAGGAGTTTTAAATCAAGGCCGCGCTGATGGTGATGTAGCAAAAATCAACGGCTCCGCACTGGAGTCTACTGTCTTGGAGAGTAAACTTTGGTTAAGGGCAGCAGAGATTGCACAATTTCAGGTGCAGTGCTCTGAGTCCTTCCCATTCTCGACTTCTTCAGATTGGCCAAAGTGGAGGGAATGTAAATATCCTCACATACAACATCAGGGGATCGATGTCTGCTAAGGATATTCTTCCATCCTTTGGGTTGAGTGACGGTGAATTAAGGAATTTGCAAGTAGAAGCGGAAAAGTTTAACAGTCGGCGAAATGTCATTTACGAGCGAGTAAGGTTAATCAGCAGTTGACACGTTTAACACACATATTCGTACGATTATGACGATGGCGTCTTGTTCTCGGACTGTTGGACAAAAAACTATTCGAAAAACTACTTGTAAGAAGGTCGTTATGCGTCAGTTGCGAAAGGGAAACAGAGAAGAACGGCGACAGTTGAGGTAAAGAGCTTGTCACGTGGAGACCTTCTTAAAAGTGAACCCGTAACTGGAGTTCGCCAAAGCGGCTTAAAAAAAAACTGGGTACAATTCAAGAGCTCTACGCCATCAAACTGGAAGACGTTCCCTTTGCTACAAGCACATCAAGTCGGTCTTAAAATCTACTTCTAACTAAACTTAAGAGCCAAGTGGAAGACGTGGTGTCATTGAACCCATTTTACAAGCCCACTAAATGGTATGCTCCAATTGTCTTCACTTCGAAGAAGAATGAGTCTGTGCGGATCCTACTCGAGAAGTTTGTGAAAAGGGGGCGCCATCCTATGCCAGTGCGACTACTTTCATCACACCATTCGGGAGATATTGTTACAAAATCTTCTAATTTGGCTTCACCTTTGCTCCAGAACTCTTCCAAAAGAGAATGCCCAGCACAATTCGAAGATTGCGAAGAATGCTTTGCCAAATGGACGTCATGCTTGTGTGGTTAAAGTTTAGTCGAGGACACAGCACAAACGACTTCGTCTAATTCTGCGAAGACGAGGTCAGGGCTCAGGAGAACGAATCGACACATTCTGGACATTATGCCATTTATGACTTCATCAACATGGATCGAGCGAAAAAGTGGGCTTTAGAAAATTCACGCCAAGACTGTCAGATGTACTGGAACCTCTCTGCTGAAGTAAAACGAGTGAACATATACATGGTCCAACGTTTGTCCTAGTAAAGGAAATTCTGTATCAGCTTATAGATCATCCTAAGAGGTTGGAGTGGTCATTTCTAATGTTTCTAGGTCACTTACCGACTGCCAAAAATGCTTCTCTCAAATTGAAAAGGAAGAAGTGAGAGCCAATCACTTCGACATGTAAACGATTCCCAGATAACGTTACTCGCATAAAAATTAATCTGGAGAACAGGGTTAGGTTAGGTTAATTTAGTTGGGTTGGCGATAGAGAGTAATCTCTTTATCGTCACACTTAGGTCCTTGTGGACCCATTGTCAGACCCTTTAGGGGGGTATGTTGTGACCACTGCTGTGGTTCCTTCCTTACGTTGGTTACTACCCAGTATTGTCAAGACATCCCGATGTCTCCAGAAACCTCAAAAGATTAGAGATAGAGACATATAAAAATTGTATAATGTCTTGGAAGAAGAAACTCCTCAAGTGACAAAGACTTGGGCAACGGCAGAGATAGTGAGGTGTGTCCTCGTGTATCTCCTCATCAGCGCAGCCTCTACAAATGCCTTCATCTTTGAGATTTCATGTCATTATGTGGGTTTTTAGGAAGTTGTGGCCAGTCAGGCCACCTATCAGCTTAGACAGTGATGCGCTATCATACTGTAAGAGCTTGTTAGTATTATGAGCGACTCGGCGGTTTGATGGACTCCTTTCTTGCTAGCTCGTCGGTCATCTCATTGCCGGTCACTTCCCTGTGTCCAGGAATCCAGCAAAGGCATACCTTGTACTGTGAGCCAAGAGCCTTAAGCTCTATGCGACAGCGGTGAAATTGGAACAATTACCATGCTCAAGTGTCGCTCTTCGCGACTTAAAATCTTGAATAGATCTAACACCGTGGTTAGCACCGAGCAACCCCCACCTGCTGCTGGCTCACATATGTACCTACATAACCCTCAAATATTGAAGAGATCTGGAAAGAACATAAGTGCGATCCAGTTCTTCACAAATCACTCACTATCCGTTGAACGGTTGACAAACACAAATTGGGATGACAGGACATCCTCGGAAGGCTCCATGGAGGCGATATAAAATATGTTACTGTTTAGGTGTCGAGACGATCGAGAAGTACTCCATTACAACTTATTTTTAAATGCCGAAGGTAATTAGGACTAGGACTACGGATTTCTTTACAACAGGTTCGTTGAGGCTGCCGTAAAAATCGCCAAATTGCAATTCAAGAAGACGATGACTCAAGCGTAGTTGGAGTATCGTGCCAGCCTGTTATCCAAGAGCTATTTGATTGAAGGTAGTTTTGTATAGTAAGCGAAGTAACAAGAGATCACTGGATTAAGCCAAATGAACTCAGTAGGCTCAATCCAAAGCTCCCCTTCTATCTACAAAATTTTGCCATAAAATGCTTAAAGCAGCACATCAATTAGGCATTCTGAGAGTTTTTGAAGCTAAGAAGTGTAAGTCCCAACATCTTTGGAACCCCACTGCCTGAAAACATACCCAAAGTTTGGGCCCAACGAAAATTTTACCATCATTAAGATTGCACATTTAGCAAAAGGTGTGAGGGTCGTTCAAGAACACCAGGCAGGCGAACATAACCTAGGTTAGGTTAGGCTTGGTTGAAGTGGCAGTCAGAAAGAAGTTTGACTCAATTAGACCTAAGTAAGGTCCATTGTGATACCACGTGGATCTAAAGTTCCTGCCTACTCGAACATAACCTAAAGAGATATAATAATTTCGTCACCAGGAATCGAAACCGATGTTTGAAAGTCCCTAAGGCCCATTTGCTGAAATTGTTGCGAATTATGCCTTGCTATGACTTTTTATTGAACTTACGTTGACCTCGATTAAAAGACAACTTTAATAGGTACATAAGAGTAGACAATTCGCAGACAGTTGGGCAATAAAGTTTTACGCAAAACTTAGAACACAAAACATAAGGAAAGGCTACAGTCCGCTTGGAGCGAACAGTATGATACCCTATCCCTATCCCCATATGCCCCAAAAAAAACCTTAAGAAGATGATGGATAGCATTTTATTTCATTCTATAAAATTTAGAAAAAAAAAAAAACATTTTTTGAAAAAACGCCCCCAAAAAGTGGGCGTGGCCAAAAACTTTGTATGGGCGATATATTGGAAAAAATATTGGCTAAATATCTTGTTAAACACTTTTTTTCGGCTTCTATGAAAATTATCGAAGAAAACAGCATTTTAGTGAAAAACGCCCACAAAAAGTAGGCGTGGCAAAAAACTTTATATGACAAACTTATAAAGGAGGGCAGTGCCTACATATCTTGTGAAGGTTATAACCCTCTATCTGTCCATCTGTAGCTTTAAATCGGTTTTTTCTAAATTGTGGGCGTGGCAGTGGGCGTATTCCAAAAAATTTTACACTTAACCATTTCGGAGCCCTAGGGAGTATGTGGTCCAAATTTCAGCTTTCTAGCTTGAATTTAAAGGCCTAAAAATTGCGTACGGACGGACGGACGGACGGACGGACGGACGGACGGACATTGCTAGATAGTCTTAGGATTTGGTCCTGATCATAAATATATATACTTTTATGGGTCTACGACGAATATTAAGGGGTGTTACAAACTATGTGTCAAAATTAATATACCCTTAGGATAGGGTATAAACAGAACACAGCTCTGCCAAAAGCTTGACTAGGTAGGTACATATGTATATCCAGTTCAGTAACGCATACATTAATTTTTGCTCCTCTAACATTCAATGGTGTCCGAAAACCGCAAACAACTTTTGTACATTCCAAAATCTAATCTGCAACTAACAAAACCTGATAGAACCACTTAAGAAACCACCAGTCACAATGACTCACATTCGAATAGGTATTCTGCGATAGAATAAATCACATGGTAAGATAGGTAGATACATACATATGTATGTGTGTACTTACCAACCCAGTTATGAACAAATATCTTTCTTCTATCTAGGCAGGTATAAATCTGAATTTCGATTAGATACCCACTTACCCGCTACAAGTACATACACATTGTGTATTCAGCGAACCATAAGCTGATTCATTGAATAATATTCATCTCGAGGAGTTGGAAGGTGTCATTTGCCACGCTGCCTTACCCTACCCTACCAACGAAGAAGGAATGAAAAATCGCAAAAACTCTTCCAACAAAAAAAAAAATATGTATCTTATCTTAACAATTTCCATTTTATTAATCAAAAAGGAACCCGATGCCAAATACCAGCAACGAAAAAAAAACCCGCTGGTTACATTTTTATCGCGAATTAGCAAAGTAAAGGAAAAAAAAAGCAACATCTATAGATACACCAGAGTATCTGAGTATCTACACACTCGTACCTTGTATTAAACAAACCATACCGCAGGTGAATCATAACTTTTTTACCTAGAAAGCTCAGCGTTTTGTTTTTTGTGTTTCCACCGCGATTCGTTGAATTTAGATTTCGTTTTTATTTATTTTTCTTCAGATTCGCGCGTTTCATCATCATCATTCGCATTCGCGAGCATCTGCTAATAAAAAAAAAACGCTCCCAGCACAAACAAACTGAACTGAGTGTAGGTACACAATCTGCTGCCCCAACGAAACGGGTGCGGGTACCTCTCTCTACACAACTTTGTATTCTGGTGGATTTGGCTTTGGATGAGGATGATGATGATGGCGGTGGTGCCGCGGTGGTTGTTTGGCTTTGTTCACTCGTGCGAAGTGCAGAATGATGACGAAGACGGGTTTTAGATACTTGGTTTTTTTTTCGTTTTGGTTTCGTTCGCAGTGCGAGTGATTCAACCTGTTGAATGTGTAGATATGTGTCTATTTGGTTGATGATTGCTCATAAGCGGCTTCGGCTTTGCTGAACTGGAGTGGTGATCTTGTTCGATAGCCCCCCTCAGTTTAACACCCGTTCGCGTCTTCGTTTGACTGACCACCACCCGTTTGGGTTAGCTGGCTTTGGTATCGACGATGGCGACGACTACTCCAACGGCTACGACGACGACGACGACGATGATGGGGGAAGCAAGTATGTATCTCTCTCTTTATGAATATTCAATGAGTCGCCCATAATCGACCGAACCGAACCGGCGCAGACTTAATCAACAAGTTTCATTCGAGTGAATAAGCAGATGGTGGCTGGCGACTTGATGGTCGAGAATTTGTTGGTATCGACGGCGGCGGGGGCGAAGGTGGTAAGTAAAGACGATGATGACAAACCGAACCAAACCAAACCAGTAAGCCGAAGCAACAGAATGAGCAAGAAGTTCGGTCGGGGGCATAATGATAGCAACAAGCAAAACACAAACAGCCATTACGAAGAATTTCGTTCGCGTATCCATGGTAGATGGGCGATACATTTACGATTTGTTGGTGCGCCCAAGACGCCCTCGCCTTTGGGATCACCCCGATTTCGATTACAAAAAAAAAAACAACAACAACTACAAACACACACACACACACACACAACCATGCTGATGATTACGTTATAGAGGATGATGATGATTTTTGTGTCGCCTCAATGTCCGCCACGCATGGCTCCCATTAATGGCTGTTTTTTTGTTCTTTATATATATATTCTCGTTTGTAGTGCATTGTTGTTGGTTTTTTTCTGTTTTTTTTTTTTTTTTGGTTTCAGTTGAATGCCATTTTTATCCCGATTGGTGTTGTTCTTGTTATTTGTTTTTGATAGTGGCACAGCGCAGAGGCACTGTTGCTGGTTTGTTTTGCCTGGCTTATTGGAATTGAAACTGGAGTAGGGTGAAATCTGATGTCCGCTGAAGTGGACCCTTCACTCCTCGATAAGTTTATGATTGTGATTGGGATTGGGATTGGGTTGATGTGAAGCAGGAGTGGTGCGCAGCCAAGTGGGGTTTGGCATAAAATTATATTTTGCTTGTTGTTTTTGTATGACGACGACTTGTCCAATCAATGATCCATGAGTCTTTTACTAGACAGACACATCTGTTTTGTTTGAGCTGGTAAGAATGGGCTCAAGGATTTTTTGGTATTTTATTTGCATATTTTACATTATTGACGAGTTGGAGACGTGAAAGGCGTTGAAGTATTAAAAAGACGAGGACATTCACTTAAGGAGAAGATGCGTGATTGCGCGAAGGTTTGCAGATTCAAAGCTTCTTAAATTTGTTAATCGGAGTCGTTGTTAAGTTAAATGTTACTTTTAAGTCATGAAAGAAATACATACCCAAAAGTTGGACTAGCGAAGGGTTTAAGCCAATAAATAGAAGTAAAGCATTATACACTGTGTTTTTTTTTTAGAGGTATAGAACTTCGAATTGAAATGAAATACAAGAAAATCGTTTCAATGTCCATCAATTTGGCTTTGTTGGAAGGATAATTTTATGCCATTAATGTTTAAATGGCGGCTGGTTCGAATAAAAACAAGTCTAGAGGTCCAATTTTGAACCACTTTGCCAAGCATTTGGGGATGTATGTCGGCAATAATACCACGAATGCTGGCTTCCAAGTCCCCTAATATTTCTGGATTGTTGCCGTAGGCGAGCAAATTCACATATCCCCAAAGAAAATAATCCAATGGTGTCAAATCACACGATCTTGGTGGCCAATTGACAGGTACATTCCGCGAAATTATGCGCTCATCGAATGTTTCCTTCAATAAATCGATTGTGACATGCGCTGTGTGGCATGTAGCGCCGTCTTGTTGGAACCACATCTCATCCACATTCATGCCATTCAATTCGGGAACAAAGTAGTCGGTTATCATGGCGCGGTAACTGACTCTCTCTCCAGCATCATTTCGGAAGGAGTATGGCCCAATGACTCCACCAGCCCATAGAACACACCAAACAGTCAGTTTTTGTGGATGTAATGGCGTTTCAAGGGCCTCATGTGGATTCTCTTCACTCCAAATGCGGCAATTTTGCTTGTTGACGTAGCCATTCAACCCAAAATGAGCTTTAAACCATTATTTTCGAAATAAATTTGCACGATGTGCAAGCGTTGTTCATTTGTCAACCTGTTCATGATGAAATGGCAAACCAAACTGAATATAAATGACATTAGAGTTGCCAGATTTGACCACAAAATGTCAGTTTTATCTCTATTCGAAAAACCAACCTCTAAAAAAACACACTTTAGATACTGAAGAGTCTCCATCCATAAACTTCAAACGCCTTATTTTAGTATGTTTAAGAGGGTTATTAGCCCGGAAATTTTGGAAATTTGTTTTGATCTAGGCGTTCGGGATCGTGAAATTCCCCCGGGACCATATCTTAAAGATAAGTTGAAACGTAGTTCTAACGGACACCGATGAACAAAATATGTATATTCCGACTTTGGCACGAGCACGTAAAATTGCAGAGAACAAGGACTTATGTAATATATTAAGAAACGCGGACAAAATGCTAAGCGATGGCTACCAACTTCATGTACGAAGTGTTCAACAGCTAGTTGCTGAATTTCTTCCTCGCTCACAAAATATCCAACATGCAAACCCAGTTCATTTCCAGATTAATTTGTAATATTGCGTCTATTATCTGGAAAACCATGGAATAGCACCGAAATATTAGACCACACCAAACGTAGCAATCACAAGTTGTAGTTGTTTTATCAAAACATTGAATCGAAACTATTTGTATGCAGTGAACTCTCTCAAAAGCGGACGCTAATGGTACCGAAAAATGTATCCGCTTATGACAAATTTAACTAAATGAGTGACATTTAAAAAGTTCTTAAAATAATTAGGGTCGAACAGCATTATAAAAAACGCCCTCAACAAGTGGGCGTGGGTAAAACCGTTGTTAGCAAACAAATGTGTACACCTAACCATTTCAGGACTTTCTTAAAATGTGTGGCCTTTAATTTTTTTATGAGAGATGTCTGTAAGGAGAGGTGTACTGTATATGTAGTATATACAATAGAATCTTGGAAAGATGAACGAATAAAAAACAAGGCTTGTTTATCACTTTTAAGTACCAAATTTTGGTGAATTAGTTTAAGCCTTAACAAAGTGTAAAAAAAAAAATTTCAGCAAATCCAAAATCTTCATTACAATCTTTCATGAAACGTGCATTGATTCGAAAAGATTTCATCTTGGGACAACGCTCTAATTGAAGCCTCGGTAACTTCCTCGGATTACAGTCTCTACAATAGCATAAAAAGTGAAAAAAATCTTCTTCTTCGGCATTAAAAGTTTACACCGACACATAACCGGAAATTAGTCCTTGAAGCTTTAAGAATGGATATTTATCCAAAATAAGTCTAAGCATTTTACATCTTGAACATCTTGAACATAAAAATGGGTTGAGAATTTAATCCAGATTCTTTTATATCGCGGGTAACTCTTTAATCGGGTTTCTTCTTCTTTAACGAAGATCTTTAAACTTTAAACCCTATCTATGGCTCGTTAGTTCTCGATCTGATAGTAAAATATGCAATCAGTAAATTAAACTGACCTGACCTGCCGATATCTACTCTTGGGACGACTTCAACTACTTTCTGTTCGAAGGAAAGTTCAAGACGCTACTTTTATAGAGGATATTGCCTTTGCAACTTACCTTCGTATTCAAAGATTATCACTTCTAAAAGGTAATATTGTAACTTTAGACAGTTATATCTGTCAAAACCAATGGTCAGATTAGAAACTGTCAGTGTCATATTTATTCCATGTCGTTGGAACGCCCGCTTCAACAACGTAAATGGATTTTAGAAATTGATTGATTTCAGAATTTGCGTTCTGTGCGCAAAACTTACTTAAATTTCATATGAAGATCGAGTACTGAAGACAACATTGCAGCCGTTGAGCAGTGTATTGAAATGCAAGTTTATCAATTCGACGTCACTCACAACATCGGACGATTAGTCCGTTAACTTTCTGGAAAATTTTATGCAAAGATCTTGGTTTGAAGGCTTACAGGATGCAGCTCGTGCAGAATAACCAAGGTTGGCGTCGAAATTTTTCCGAAAATTCCCGAAATTCACGGATTCAGTGTTTTATCCAAAAATTCGGTTCTGAGATTAGTTTAATTTTTGGTTCAATAAGAAAAATTGTCGCATTTGCGTCGAACTTAATCCACACGCGATCGGTACATATGCTTCCAGCTGGATAGCGCAACGTGTCATACAGCAAGCGAAACCATCAGCTTATTGAAGAAAACTCATAATCCCGACTAATGGACCATTAAATTGGCCTACAAAATCTCGTGAATTTTCGCCTCTTAATGACAAAAAAAACGACAATCGAGGCATTGGAATCCAAGATTATTCGTGTTTCTGAAGACATACGGCCAAATGTGCTTGAAAAAGAGGTCGAAAACTTACTCCATCGGTTGACATTCATCAGATCCTCTTTGGTTGGGTTCGAGGAATGATACCATCGCTTCAAGCTCATCTGGACTCTTTCATACACTGCACGTAGCTTTGTCCGGGGATCAAGAAGAGCTGCTGTGCTGCTTGCAAGCAACCCTTAGTTCTTCGTGACAGCGATCAACAGGATGTGGCAAAAATCGCTTTCAGCTTTGCGGCAGTAGTCTGGAAGCCTGACTGAACTAGATAATCAGAGTTTCCAACTTGAAGCCATGTGTTTCCAGCTCACAGTTTGACTTTGCCGAAGATCACTTGTAAAGCCACAAATGTATCAATTTTTGGATTCGGAAAGCTAATCGCAATTCCAGGTATTAACCAAGGAAACGGCGCTTTCTAATTGTCGTAAACAGTGCTAAGTCGTCCCAGAGAAGGGCTGAGAAATTCCTTCCTCTGAGGAATAACAACAACATGTGTTAGGTCATGTATAGTTGCCACCAAATGCAGTCTCACGGCACAAAGCGATCCACTATAACTGCAATATGTGTCTTACTGGTTAGACGTTAACCGCAAATCAATAACCTCCTAGCCTGGAACATGACGAACTATACAAAGAAAACCAAAAACCCAAACAAATGTTTCCATCGATTTGCTGTCAAATACATGCAAACAGAAACAAAAGTATATTTATCTTAAGTTCTTTCTGTGTGGGTTCATTTCTTGCCAACCCTCGTTGGTCTCTAGACCACGCGCGTCATGTCTTCATATAATCCTTTTTTCCCTCTGGGGTTTGTTGAGCCAACCGCGCTTCCAACTTATGTAGGTATATGCAGTATTTTCTTAGACGAATATTTAATCAGCTCCAAGGATATTCCAACCATTCCTGTTTTACGTTTATACGACGTAGCTACCTACATACACATGTACGTTCCTTAAAACTCCTGTCAAATCATCCCTGTAGAACCGTGGTGCGTGGGTTATCCTCTGGCATATATCCACATCTTGATGTAATTGTTACTGATAGATTCCAGAACCTACATATAAGACACATGTCAAGACTGCCTGCCTGCCAAAAAGGGAAGAAGCTTCTATTCCACTCACTCAACCTTCTTCATATCCGCAAAAATCCTTTGTTTTAGTTATCTTTTCTTCTTCTTATTTTTTTCCTTTAAAAATGATGAGGTGAGTCTGAATCGCAAATGATAAATAACAACCCCAACCTTTCAAAGTCACCTCTCTACCTACAAAACAGCTTCAAATTCCTATTCATGCAATGAAATGAGGTGCGGTGCGGTGCGACCGACGGCAAGTGACTAGGGGGCGGATGATGACTATGCAACAGAATATTTTATACTTTGTGTATATCTATCTGTCTGCCACCAGCACTAACACTACTAGTAACAAAAACTCTATCTGTTGTGTAAAGCAGGACGGGTGAAAGACAATCATCCGCACTCGACTTTGCTGGGGATTCCCTTACGTAACACCACGACCACGACCACGACGACGACGACGACGACGACCCGACCAGTGTACACAAAAGATGAAGCGCACTACCTCACCGCCCCTACCGCCTTATGGCTGTTGATGATGATGATGAGGAATAGTATTATAGGTATACTTCAAAGTTTATCTATCTATGGATGTGTTCTGCTGGATACTTTGGCTTGGCGCGTATACAAACTCTCTCACACACACACACACACACACGCACATCAAAACAAGAAATAACCCCACTGATGGGTTCTGTGAGTTCTTCCATAAGTCATTGGCGGAGATAACAAATGGGAAAGACCTTAAGAAAAAAAAATGTATGTAGCTAGATACAAAAAGAAAACAGAACAAGTGCAATATATGTATGGATATACTATCTGTGTGTTTTTGTATAGATGTACCCGTCGCATAACCTCTCTGCCTTAAAATCTAAAGCAAAAGGCAAACAAACAAAAGAAAGACGAATAAAAATGAAAAACGAGACGAGTATAACGATCTGATGTGGAGCAGCAGCAGCAGCAGCAGCAGAGCACAAGAATGGGAGGACAACACACCAAACTCAGTCTAAGCCATTCACAAAATTCACAAAATAATAACAGTACTTTCCATAGAAACAAACAAACAAAAAAACAAGCAAAGCAGGAACACAGAAAGCCAGCGACTACACAGAAAGGGAAGCAAAATAACGACTCACAAGGACACCAGGGGATACAACTAAAACGCACACAGAAACACACACGTGTATAGCGCGAGCTCGCACACGAAAAGAGAAAACACAGATAATGTAACCCAAGAGGATTGCAAAAAAAAAACGAAAAAAAAAAATGCCCCACACCACCTCCCATTCGCATTAAAATATTCTGCTTGTTGCTCCGTTGGGGTGAGTTCCAGCACAGCACCCTGGCGGGGGGTCGAAGGGGCGACAGCCGGTAACGGCGCGAAGAGAAATGAAAGTTAAAAAAGAAACAGAAGCAGAAACAAAAAGACAAGGGAAATGGGAAATGAAATCAGTCCATGGAACTTTGCAAGAAATGGGAAAAAGGGTGGTTCTCTACAGTTGCTTGGGTGGTAGGAGTTAAACAAAAAACAAAAAAAAAACAACTCTTGGCTGGGTTCGGTTTTGAGCTCTAAGCTTTCCACTCAAAATCGGATGACCTGGGTTCTTATAAATTGAAATAATGGAATTCTTTGCCATGCAAAACCACCCCTGCAAGGAATGGGGTTACAGCAAATGGAAACTACAGACACAGACAGCTGTAATACTACGCAAAAATGTGACAGACATGAGGACAGTTTAGCGAGATGAGATAGAAATACAGACATAGGTAACATCGTGATGTTATAGTTTTGTGAATTTCGAGGTTATCCACATTTCTTTTGGGGTGGAGTCGTGTGTGTGTGTTTCATTTTTTTTTTTACTTTTTGTTGGTTTGCTGCATTTTAAGGTCGAACTAGAACACTTTGGGGTTTGCAATTGGAGAGACTTGCCATGGGGTTTTGTTCCTTTTCTAGTTTACATTGTTGTTTTTGCCGACGAATAAGATATACAGACATGTACGTATTTTTGGGACCATCATCGGTGGAATTATGTCATGATGGATCTATTTCAGCTAAGAAGATGTATGCATGGGTATGGTGTGTCCTTTGAACATTCAGATTGGGTATGGGCTAAAGGAAAAGTAGGAAGGCATCCCAAGAAATGTTTGTAGTTACACTTTGTATAATGATTTTAGAGGCAGATAGTCTTGTCATGGAGCCATCAAAGTGAATGCAAATAGGCATGACAGATTTATGGGTGCATAAGAGATAAGTCTTCGCAAGACTCTTTGATAAATATATCCAGCAATTTGTGTAATTCAATGGGAGGGACCTGATCTTGCGGAGGATAAACCTTTTCAGACAAAAGTTATAAAGAAGTGCTTTTCGCCTTTAAAAATACATTCACAGTATCTTCTCCGGAGCTATTCGACACCGCAGAAAAAAATCACTGCAGGAGCAACGCAAGGACGCATTTTCGACCCTGCCCTATGGAACATAGCATTTGAGGGGATCCGCAGAAAGCCATTTAAGCCAGGAACTCTGAATTCCTTTACTGGATGGGAGGACATGTCCTAAACTTAGGGGAAGAGAAGACAGAAATGTTTGGTTTGTCAAGAAGGTGAATTGCTAGGAACAGGTCGCATTCGAGGTAGTACAATCAAAACCAGCCGGCAACTGGTCAAGACTGGACAGGAAACTTATTAAGCAAGCTTATAACTAATACGGTTCGGGCGATCAATGTCTAGCTACGTGCCGTCACAATCAGAATAGATACACACATACACGAAAGAGGTGTTAAGGTCCGAGGACCACCATCAACCAAACGCGATTCTTCTATAGAAATGTGAGATTTGGGCCAACGCCCTCAAGCAAGAGAGATACAGAAAACAACTCGCTTCAAAAGAGAGAAAAAATGCCCTGAGAGGAGCAGTTTCGGTGCCAACAGCTCTTGTAGAGTGATCCCCATCGACCTCCTGACAGCTTTAAGAAAGAATGAAAAAGGAGAAGATAGAACTGGGAAAATGAGTAGCAATAAGGCAAGAAGCTAACTATGCAACTATGAAGAGCGACTAGAGACTTAGAGACTTGGCACAAGTGTCACAGAATTGATGAAGCGAAAGCATAGGGAAGTCACGAGCTTTACCTGCCAGTTCGGTGACTCACAGATGACGCAAACCACAAGAAAGGCAGATATGGAAAACAAAGGCAGACAACGAGTCCTGATTCGAAGACTGTGTACTAATGAGACGATGTCCAAACTGACAATTCACCACGAAGTAACGCAAAGGTGCAGTAGGGAGAGCTAAGTAGGTAAGAGTTCAACACACTAAGGGGGTACTTACTCTTCCCTAGACGGGGCATGATGCATTCTCGCCTCAAAACAAAAAGGATTTCTTTCAAATAAAGTTTTGCAAAATTTTGCCAATAAGGTTCTAGGCACAGGGGCAATTGTCGAATGAGTCGTGACTTGGGTATCCTTAACATATACAATCTACAATGCTCCTCGACACATCTGTCCGCAGAACAAAATTAATCAGTCTTCATGTTATGTCGTCAAAGTTTCCTGTTTCGCCAGGTAATGTCAACTATCCAGAGACCACTTGGAGCTTGATTTGTTTGTCAAATAAAATACAATGTTTCCTCAAATATCAGACTGACAGCTCGACGGATGGCATTGTGGCACCCACTTCTTCTTAAGTCGGGATTTTAGTAATAATTTTACATCCGCTGAAGCACTCAGACCCAGAAACTGGTCCATTGTACTTTTAGAAATTTACATATGTACTTCTTTTGGCTGTAGTAATTTACCCGGCTTTTGTTTTAAAGCCTCTTGCAAACGTCTGACAAACATCCAAGAGTAAGAAAAGTCACGAGAAGCTTCTCAAAAATTAACTGCCGCTCGGAATATCGGCATTTAACTGTAGGGTCGTGTCAAAAATAAATATATCTTCGCACACACAGGCTTTGGGTCCTGCATGGGCCGTTTACGCCAAATATATTTTTAGAAAGTCGAGAAAGTAACGCAGCTTTATATATTACGCCCTTCCAACATCAACACCAACGGTTTGGATCATTGTTCGCGCAAAGGTAGAAATTTACAGAGAAAATGGTTCGCTATAAGCCCAGCTTTGTAAGAGCGTGGCGAGGTGGCTTGTCAAAATGCTTACTAGTCGTCTGCAGTTTTTTTCTCTTGTGATAGCTTTTCAGCAGTCTTTCCACAGACATTCGTTCGAACTAGTTTGGTCTGTCTGTCAATCCGAATAATTGGTTTTTCCAGTCATAAATGGAAGCCCATACTAGGGATGACGGTAGACCGAATACAGGTTCAGGTCTCGAGAAGTTAGTTCATTTAATTTCTAGTTTGACCCAGCACCCACACAATACTAAAGGGTGTTCAGTCTTCCGACCAAAGTCCAAAGAGTTCTTTAGTGAAAGCATTGACTTAGAACAAGTTAAAAGACTATGTAAGGCCTTAGGTGCAGCCTGCCTGTCATTACAAATACGTTCACCTAAACGCCTCTTCATGTTCTTCAAAAATAATCTTAGTATAAAGTTTTTTTTAAAAAAAAGTGAGTTTGCTAGAGCACGGTCTCAAAATAGCTTATTTGAAGAGTGTTAGGGATAATTCTGAAATTCCACAGATTTGTAGCTAAGGGTTCTACAAATTTGCTTCGCAAGCTTACCAACTTACTTGGAGCGACTTATTGCTTCACTTTAGTCGCACCAATACTGATCGAGCTTATCAAAATCCACAGATCCACTGACCCTAAAAACAACCTTCATACCTATGTGAATGTATGGAAAATAATGACACCAACAATTAAGAGATTGCATTTCTCCATTTTAGATACGGCTATATAGCTACAGAAATACAATAAAGTCGCCTGATCATGCATAACTTGTTCCACGTAAATCATGATTCACAGCATCACATCAGATCTAAGTATTTGAGTTGACATTACCAGGAATTCCTAACAAACAATGACTCACTTCAGATATGTGCGGGTAGGCACCAGACTCTAAACTCTAAACACATAAGTGAATTCCAAACCCATATTCACTTCACTTTGGTTTCCTTTTTAATTTCCTCGTATGTGAATGTGACATCTCGATTTGTTCGTCGGGCACGAGCTTGGACTCGACCAACAACAACAACAACAATAATGATTTCCGATCGATTGCAAGTCAATCGAAATGCGAAGCGAATGTCTCTATGCGAATCATTGAAGGCACTTAAAAAGCCATCGGACGAATCCCCTTGGCGCCGCTCGGTCTTCCCCGCTTATGTAAGTACTACAACCCATAGTACCGCTTTACCCATAATGCACATGTTGCCAAAAAGGCAAACCCATACAGACACTCGGGCACAGTGAGCGAAGCAATAGTATAGCTAATTCAATTATGGCAATGGCTGGGAACTAAAGGAGGTTGGCGGGCGGTATTCGGTATTCTTCATTTTTTTTTTCCTCCATATGTTCAGTCTCCTTGTGCATGGCACAAACATTGCACAAATGTACTAAATTCTGAAAAATTGAAAAAAAAAACACACACATTCAACGGAATGCGCACATCTAGTTTGGTTTCACGAAAACTAGAGCTGACGTCGACCGAAAAAAAAACCAACGAACGAACGAACGAACCTACGTCTGGTGGAAATGTGTTGTTTATAGTCTAGTTCGCTGGCATAGTCATAGGACGCATACCGCTACAACACTAAATGGCGCACCAACACATCGAGCTGTGTGTGTGTATTCAAATTATTGGTACACGCAGAGCGCAGTTGGAATTTGCTTGTGGGTAGGTTTAGGTTGGCAGATATACGACGTACTCATTTATTCATTACACCCTATTGCGCGCTCTTTGTGTCTACAAGAGTATGTAATGCACAGTATCTTGTATCTGTTTTTTGTTCTGTCGTGTCCCAAAAAGAATTCCCACAGATACACCGAGAGAACGAGCAGCTATAGAGAAGATACATGGTGTACACAGAAAAGATGGGAGGGAAGTGAAGTACCTAATAAAAACTCAAGGATATCAAACGACGACGTTTTACAACCCAATTAGTTACAATAGATACTTTTGTGTAGCTAGCTACTCCTACACAGAGTCATCTCATCACATGTATGGATACGGATAGCTTGTACATTTATGACACGGTTTCACAAGTGGATGGATATGTCTCTTCCTCTCTCTTTAACATTTCGAGCAAAAGTTGAGCCTCTGGGCGCCAGGGGTGCATTTTTTTTTATGGCCGCAATCTGCTATCTATCTTTTGCATGTCATCGAGATGTGCCTGCCTATTTCATCTGAATCGCGAATCATTGAGGATGAAAATGAAATTGTTTTCCATCCCATCGATTCGAGCGACCTCCTTCTCCTTCTACTCATCGTCGCATCCCCAATCTTGTCGCTTCACTTTGATAACCTTTAATCTTTGTTTTGTTTGTTTCATCGTCGTCGTCCAACAATCGGAATGCGGTCACAAAAATACCAACACAAGCGTGACAATTAGTTCGCGGTGGCTGCTGACAAACGCAGCGACTGTGGCAGCGTGTGTCGCAAAGTGTCACTCAGTATGGCCCGTTTTGAAGACTTAATAAATTAATTATTAAAAATTTAATTGAAGCACTGCGATTGTGATGGTATGTAGCAGAGTGTATGTGTGTGTGTGTGTGTTCCACTGATAGCCCGTCGTCGAGAGTATTGAAGAAACCTTATAAATGCTACCACATTACTGTAGCACGAGTAGTGTCAAGTGTGAAAAAAAAAGAAACAAAGAGACGAACGAAAGTTATAATCGTGCGATGGGAGCAGCATTGTGGCGACCTATCGAGGAGTTTCGAGGGGACTGTGCTGGTTGAGGTTTCAGCAGCACACAAAAATATAGGCAGTTGATAAGCTCTGATAAGGTTGATGTTAGATCATGTGTTGCGACTGTTTTGTGTAGTTGAAAAACCTTAGCCAAATGAATTAACAGCCTCGGTGTAGGTACCACCTATACAAGGGTTTCGAGTGCGTTTCGTCTGTACGTATTAGAATTGAATTAGACTTTTTTATGTGTGCGATTATTTACTTGGGTAATCCGTCACGATAAGTTGTTTACATACCAAGAAGAGGAAGGTATTTGAAATGTGTATGTAACTTGTCGGTAACGTCTAAGGTCAAGGTCATTATAGCTAACATGTGGTCTACTTTTATTGCAGATGGTTTTTTTTTTAATGTTTTACAGAGGTACCTCTAGATAGGTGAATGTAGAAATAATTTGAATCTCGAGCTGAATGAAGTCATGCGATAGACAGAGGCGCCATAGGTCATCATAAGCTGTCAACATTCAACCATAAATAAAGTTGAGGTTGTGTTAATGATGGCATAATAATGTGTTTCAGCCGAAGACTTAAGGTGCGATCAGACGGTCATCCAAACAGAAAACTTCTTTATCTCAGACGGGATAACCACTTTAGGAAAAATTCTACGTCATAGTGACGTCAGGATGTCATCCGGATGACAAGCTTGGATGACCGTCTGATCGCACCTTTATAAAAGCCTTGGACCTTATTTCTATGGAAAAGATCACTTATATTGCGCATAGTTCCGGGACTTCAGAATAAAATCCCACAGCAACTCCTATGTCCATCCTGGATCCATCTGTGTTGATGGGTAAGGATGGTTGAATTGAAAAATGTGGGTGGGGTGACTTGTGAAGTCCAAGTGAGGAATAGTGCTGTGTCTGCCTCACCTGCGCCTTCCCTACAGCTTGTATTTTTCTGTAGAATTTCCGCGAACCCTCTTAGACGGGATGTTCAGTTCGAAGGCAACTTTTTGATAAAAATATATCCAAAGGTTTGAAATTGAGAAAGACTTCCAGTACAGGTAGTTCCCATTTCCCGCTTTGGTCTCAATGCTGGCTCACTTGAATCTTGTTCATGGTCTTGTAGGTTCATTGGCTTGTCCACCACTCGATTGGGGCCTAAACTCCCCAGCCAGGTCTTTCTGAATATCCTGCTGCAGGTACCAGAGGCTACAATTGCCTTATTTGCCTTTCTCTTTTTAAGTTGATACTTAAGTCTGGAGTAATGCTATTTAGAATCACTGAAGCCTCTCTGAAGAGGACTATAAGGTTAAAGAATCTATACAAAATCAGTAAAAATATAGTCGAATTCGTACTGCTTTTGGTCATTTGTCAAAGTTTTATGAAGCAGGAAAAACCCAAAATATTAAAATAGTGGATCAATCCGTCCTCTATATCGGGCTGATGGTGTTATAATATTATTAGCGCATATCCAGTGCTGCATGAAACAATTAAAAATGGTCTTGGCGCTAAACGAAATCCGCTCGTCACCGGAAACTGATGAAGCGATAAAATCACGAGAGCAAATGCAATCTATTCAGGAGCATTCTTGCTACAGAGTATTCAACTAGTGAATTCATTATTGTAATCACGTAAAGTCGAATATAGTTCAGTAATGCCCATGAACAACTCACTGATTGATGACTTCAAACAAATGCGAAGCAGGAAAATATTTAATCGCGTCCTGTTGTCGGTAGCAGAGATTCGAGAAGATCTAGAATTGATAGAGGGCTTTGCGTAGAGGAGAACCACCTATAGCAAGATTTACTGAGATCTGTATTCTAAAGGGTTTTTTTTTAAGGTATAGAACTTTGAGTTGGCAGCACTATTTTAACTGCCGGCCATTTTGTCAGCTGTCAAGTGATCAATTTTTAGTTTGGTTTGGCATTTCAACATGAATAGACTGACGCCTTAACAACGCTTCCAAACTATGCAATTTATTTTGAATATCATGGTTCTGTTCTAAATACGTATTTGCGAATTTTGTTTTGCGTTACATCAACAAAAACTGACTGCTTGATGTGCTTAAGAGTTGGTGGAATAATTGGTCCGTAATTCTTTAAAAACGAAGCTAGCTCGAACGTTACAGTCAATGGTGACAGCTTTAACCATGATGTGCAGGAGGAGCTGTGGTTTCAACAAAACGGCGCAACATGTCACACAGCTCGTGCCACAATTGATCTATTGAAAGAAACTTTTGGTAACTGCACAGTTTCACGTTACGGACCCGGGTATCTAGGAGGGAGTTAACTCATTCATAATTGGTCTTTGAAACCGCTTTCTAGGAAAAGCAAAACAGAAACCTTGTACCAAATCTAAGAAGCCGCAGCTTGTAACTATCAACCGGATGTCAATGGACAGTCATCGATTGCGAGACCTAACATTTCTAGGTTTGAGTATAATAAAGAACGGGCCATGGATAAAATGATCATATTAAAACGATTCGATGATGCAAAATGTTGGAAGGTACAACTATTTTAAAACTAAGTTCGCATGGCCACAGAAAACTCCAAAACAATTGAATAAAACCAAATTCTAGAAATGACGATTTGGTTTTTTCCAGCTGTTTACGGGACAGTGTGAATCATTATACAATCTTGTAATGGAAAAATAAGATGAATGAGAAATATTGAATAAAAGAAGTTAAACTGGAATATTTCAAAAGTTATTTACCGAACTAAATGCAATGGGGGTGCCTCAAGGAGCAATATTTGTACCTTTACTATTTTTAATTTACATTAATTGGATTCGGATTAAGTGGCATACTCTCTTGTATGTTTCTGGAAGTTCTGCGAAAGAATACATCGAATTACTGAATGCAGATTTAGCGAAGTTTATTTCAAGGTAAACATGTCAAAGGTAAATGCTTCTTGTCTGGTCCGTGCTGGTGCCGGACAAGCGCATAAGTAGTGAAGGGGAGTTTCCTTTTCAGTCGCAACATTGCGCTTTATGTGGGATTGAACTACAAAAATCGGCAAATTTCTTGAAAGGTTGAAGACTTTCGGAGACCTTTTCTAGAGGTTTTGCTCTCAGGAATATCTTATGAGAATAGCTTGTGCCCCCAGTTTATAGACCTGCAGACAACTTAGACGAAATATGGTAACACGAACAAGTATTGGCCTGCAGACCATACTTTGCAAATTTTGCAGGGAGAAGTATGGGCTCTTACCATCTAAAGTTATTTTTTGGAGCTTGGCTTAAATGTCATGAATGAACTTTAAAACATCGCCTGCGACAAGTTATTTTGTAAAATAAAATACTTTTTAAACATAAGCAATGGCAAAAGTCCGCTTATATGACAAACAGATATGGCCCCCAGAAAAAGGCGTTAAGAACATGATGGATGACATTTTATTTTATTTTCTATGAATTTTTTTTTTAAAAAACGCCTACAGGTGTGACAAGAAACTTTACCTATGGCAGGCCTCTTCATCTCTACCACTTAAGCTTTGAAACGAATTTTTCCTAAATTGTCCACGTGACAGTTGGAATATTACAAAAAAATGTACATTCTATCATTCGGGGACTCTAGGGAGTCTAGGTTAAAGTTCTAAGAACTGTTCACGGACGAACGGATGGAGCTTTTATTCATAAACATGAAAGCATAACATTGTCTAGACTGACAAAAAAGCACACAATCTGAAGAAATGAACAAATTTAGAAATTGCGAAATTCTGGAATTGCATATCTCGTAAAATTAAGAGTAATTTCTAGATTTTGTTTTTGCAAACATCTCACAATTGCAAAGGCTTAACAAGCGAGCCACCGTTATCAGTTGTGCATTTGCATATTGTTGGCCCGATGCCGCGTAGTGGCTCCCTGAGGACCTACGTGTGAGGCCGATGCCGTTTGATAGCATTCGCCCTGGCCACCTAGCTACCGTTATTGTGTTCAAAATTTCACACAATTTTTAAGGTTTTACAGCGGGCCATTAAGGTGCCATTATCGGTTATGCCGCGTAGAAGCTCCCTAGATTGCTTTTTCGTAGTAAACCCCATACATTTAGGTTTATACTTTTAGGGGTCTACAACGAATATTAAGGGATGCTACAACATGAATGCATACACCCTTAGGATAGAGTATACAAACACCCCTTAGACACTTTGCAGCCTCGAAGAAGACCGTTAAAATATTTGGTTGGGTGAAATTGCACAATTAACACTGAGTTTTTAGATGCTCTTATTGTTTAAATTTTTTCAAGGAGGACCGAACCTCCGTTTTAAAGACCAAGTCATCGCGGATGCCAGAGCGCTTGCTCTAGACAAATGGAAGCAGCGTGCTCGGGATCGCAGAGGGTGGAAGGCTGCCGTATTCCGCCCTGCCCGTTAAGTAAAGTAAGAAGTATTGTTTAAATTGATTTTGTGTGCCTGAACATAAAAGATGAATTGATTGCCAGTCCGACATACCTACGTGGTCGATTTTATATGTCCCTGAGAAATGAATTACGTATCACCAAAACACGTCAAAATGTTATTTATGTCATTATGTGACTCATACTGGTGCAGCGTTAGGTTCTTTTGTGCCGATTAGCCACAACAACAATCGACACCTGCAACACTATTTTGCTAGAAATCGATATACATATAATACAATAGATTGTATTGTTGTTTCAATCAGTGACAGCTGTTTCGTTTTCTTCAAGACAACGTTGGCCGGTACTCTGGAGAGTTGAGTGTCATATTGATATCTTAAATTACGACGACCTGTGAGGTATCCGACACGCCGACTTAGATTTAGACATCTTTTGGCATTGTTGTTGAAGGGCTGGATTGCTTGATTGGCTTGATTGGATTGGTCTTAAATACTTTCCAAATCGCCAAATTAACTACCTTCATAGTCATTATTTGGGGGTGCAGCCCCTGACTCCTTCAGGTCCATAAAATGGAGTTTCGGAGCCCTTTCTGATCAGATCGTTTACCATTTTATTACAGAGTTTTGTCGTGTTCCTGGAGCTGAGTTTTTAGATTTGGGTTATTGTTGCTAACCCTTGCTTCTCAAACTGGGAATTTCCGTGAAAAAAACCTTCGTCAAAACATTGCATACTTCGAAAAAAGTCTGTTAGCGCGCAGATACTTTTCCTTAGCAAAGCTTTAAGTTAGGACGATACTTTACACGGCAACAAGAAGCAACAACGAAGTTAGCTTTACCCGGGTAGTTAGGTACCTAGTTTCTAGTAACCTTGTTTTTTTTAACAAAAACCCACATATAATAAATTTTGGAAAAATATAAAACAAATATGTATATAGGTATAGCTAGTTTAATTTTTACTTACTTCCTCTGCCGCTGCCCTTTCGTTTTGCCATTGTAAAATCGTTGAATTTCTAATCAAAATTCCAATGGACAATCAGTGTATAAAAGAGGACACACTTGTGTCCTTCTAGGAAATACACTTTCCTTTCTCAACGTGGGTCGAACTGTAACACGACGATAAAAAGCAATGCTCCTTCTTCTCAATAATAAAAGTTGAACATCATTTTTCTCGGCTTCGCGCATCTACACACTTTCGAAACATTTAGGTAGGTATCCAAGGGATAATTAAACATGTAAATCACACAATCTTATCTTTTTGTTAAATAAACGTATGCACAAACATACGTAATTTACACTTTAATCACACAAATAGCGGGTATAGTCCTTTATGCGAAAAACTTCACTTTCATTTATTTTTTTTTGTATTAAAAAAAAAAAAGTGCGATAAAGGATATACTTGAATTCACTTTTTAAATCCGATTGAGGGCGGGAGGGGACGATTATGCTACTAGATAGAATATTTCACGAATAAAGTTGGTTTGGTAAAGGATTTTTTTTTTTGGGTAAAAACTGTTTGTATAAAAAATTCTCTTGTTGAAGAACAACAAAATATTGGTTTCAAGTTTCCGACTGATATGCCAAATTCTAAGATTTTTTTTTTTTTGAGTACTTTTCCGCACTCCTTGTTGAGAGGTTCGGGGGGTTTCCTTGTTCTTATCAAAGTGATTTTATTGTAAATGATTCACCCACAGTTCAAAACTTGTTCATTTTACATCGCTCGACGACGACGCGGGAGGTGTGGCGAGAATTACCCAAACTTTTAAGATACACAGGCGAAGGACACTCTCGTCGACCTCAACGAGTGGGTGGCAAGACGTATTTGATCTTCGTACAATATTAAAACGAAAATTCGCCAAGGAAAACAAAAACAAAAATAAAAATTCACCCACTCACTGTTCACTTTCACCGTTCATTGGGAAAACAACATTTACACTTTGTGGGAAAGCTCACCCCACTTAGGTAGGTATAGGTGTCTATTTCATTTACACTTGTCCTTGCTCTAGGTGGGTCGTGGCGTGGCAGACTTTTGAGTTTTCCAATTGCAATTCGATTCAGTTCGAGTCCTTAACACGTACACACTCATACACCCAGTTGAATTCAATGACAAAAATGTTTGCTACTGCACGACGCACGATATTAGTACAACAAATAGATCAATTGCAATAACGGTATAAAGGCAATAACATATTGTACTAGGTAGGACAATCGAAAGCAAAACAAACGAAACGACTGATATAAAGCACACACTATCGTAGAACAGTCAATTAAAGTGTTATTCTCCCGCGAGATAATAACAACTGAAGAACGCGATAAAAATACGAAAAAAAAAAACCAAAATCTCTGTACACTCAGTGTGAACGCGAAGAGCTTCTTCTAGTTTTAATCAACAAAAAAAATAATTATAAATTAGAGACGACGACCGAAAATCGACGCAGTACGTCCTTCTCTGACGACGACAAGCAACGATGTCATTTCATTTCACGTTCACCACATCAACAATTCATTAACGAGAACGACACAGAGAGAGACAGTTGCGCCGCCAGCCAGCAGCAAATGTTTCCCAGACCCAGATTCATTGCATACCTACACATATGCATTCGTGCACAGCTAGCCTCAGCCATCACAGCGGAGCGGTCTAATAGCTGATAGAGTGTGCGTGAGATTGGGGAGAATTATATTGCGCGACTCTATACGAAATGAGAATGACAATAGAACGAAGGAGCACGAATAACAGAAGACATCGCACACATTCAAACTATTCTCAGAACACACCATCGCATCAGCCATGGACACATTAATTTTCAATTCATTTTAGCATTGAAGATGTACGAAGGAAGCAAATAACGTCCAACAAATTGAGGAAACCCCGAACAAAAGGGAATGATGGAGGAGAGCAATAAATAATTTTCAGCTCACTCACTTAAAAAGAAAAAAAATACACAAAAAAAAAAAGCAATGAAAAGATGGAATGATGAGGTGATAGCTAGCAGTGAGTAAAGAAACTGGGAGTGGATTGCTTTGCTCTGCTCTGCTCCGTTCAAAATACATGCATATAGTGTTAGTCGATTGCAGAATAGTACTAATGTTTGGGGAAGTGGGACAGTGATGCCATTCACTATGTATTTAGAGTGAATTGCCATAAATTTAGTGTCACGCGGACATACAGTCCTTCAAGCTCTTCAAGTCCCTTAACTCACCAGCTAACGAAGCGCTAGAGTAAGACTTAACTCACGAGTTAAAATTCCGTATTAATAAAAATTCTGACGTTTAGTAATAACATTGCGCAAATCTATTACTTTTTTGTTACAATCAATCCAATTTTCTTTGTCTATAGGCATTTTTTAAATTCAATTTAAACAAATAAATATTTTTTTGGATTTAAAAGTGATTGATTTAAAGAGAGAAATTTCTGTAGGAATAACAAGATGGTTTACCTGCTAAACCATCGTTAAAACACATTCGACGGTGAGTTTAGCAGGCAAACGAAAACCACCTTCGACGGTGAGCTTAACGATGGTTTAGCAGGCAGTTAGTGTCAAATTTGTGTTATTAATAACATTTTACACATAACTCATGACTTAAGGGTAACTCCCCGGTAACTCGTGTTTATTAATACGATTGATAGTGTTTTACTAAATTTGATGGAACCCATACAATGCGAAACATTGCGTTTCATATGCTGACAGTTCCCTCCAAGCCATCCATTTGGAAAATAAAGGCACAATACGACCTAAATGTCTATGGTTGAGTTTCAGGTTAGGTTAGGTTTACGGGTCGGCAGAGCAGGTCGGTCCTGCTATGCCACACTTAGGTCCTCGTGGACCCATTGTGATGCCCCTTTGGTGGGGGGTTAGCTAATGGCGACGCGGTCCAGCCATCCTGATATCGTCAGAAACTTATTAAAATCAAAAAGTCAGACATCAGAAAGTTCATGTAAGTCATGGAAGTAGTAGCTTTTAAGTGTTTTGTTTCTCAAGTGACCGATACTCGGATAGTGACAGAGGAAATGAGGCGTGTTACTGATGGACATCTTCATCACCAATCCCTCGACATATATCGTCATCATTGAAGTTTAATTTCATTGTGAGATTTCTTAGAAACGTATGTCCCGTTAGGGCCTTTACCAGCTTAGACTGTGATGACTTGTCAAGAAGGAAAATTGCCAATACATATGCGAAAAAAGTCTTAGTGTATTCCAGGCAGAGCTCCATACCGTTAAAGAATGCACAAATATAATTTTAAAGGCTCTTATATTCATATATTCATGGTAAGTCGAGCAGATATTAAAGCTCTTACATAAACCTTCATTTACCTCAAATCAGTACTGCACTATTTTGACACCCTCCAAAAGCTCAGTACCAAAAACAAAACCGGGTTCCCTGACATGAGGGAATTGAATGGAACGAAGAAGCCGATGAACTTGCCAGGAAAGGAGCGGAGAATCACTTTATTGGAACCGCACCTTTCTCTTTAATAAACAAATCGCCTGTAAATTCAGTTTAAAAAAATTGTGAAAACAAGAACAGTGTCTTGGGAAAATATGCCAGGTCTTCGGCAGACCAGAAAGGTCACTTAACAAGAAAGATGCCAAAAATGTACTCAATCTACCCAGGCTCAATGCTTCCAAAACCGTCTAACAAACCTTGAGTTGAGTTTCAAAAGAAGTTTAGATTTCACCTTTCTAGCTTAATGCTACGTCTCCGCCGAACACTAAACCGAGATTAAGCACAAAAGATTAAAAATTAATCTTTTAGCGTCTCCACCGAAAAAAAAGGAGATTAACATAGGAGTTTTCTCCGAACCCGCTCTCTGGCTCTCAAATTTGCGCACAAAGTGTCCAACATCTGGTTGTCAAATTGCTTCCTCGCTCTCAATTCTCAGCAACCAACGTCACTTTTGACATATTCAGGTATGGTAAATTGGAATTTAGTGTGTTCACAAACCGATTCAACTGGAAACCCAGTTTCTATCAAGATTATTTTTTAATCTTGTGTTTAGCAGATTAAAATTTGTATGGTAAATCTTAAGATTTAAGGTAGATTAAGGGTAGATTAATCTTAATCTCGCTTTAGTGTTCGGTGGAGATGTAGCATAAAACTATATACAAACAAATTTTGATGCTGATCATTAACAATGACGTTGACATTGTGGCCAGGCACTTGCAATATAGATAACGCCAACAATAATCTTCTTCTCTTCATTTAACGACGAGATTATGATCAGGATTATAGCCTCCCACTTCAGTGCATTCCTACTGGTCCGCCAGTGGGGTTCGCCGGTTCGACCTCAAAAAATATCTGCAGGCCTCCTGATTTTGGATCACTTCATCATTGAGGCCTATCAAATGCTGATGTTTCTGCATTTGTGTGATCCAGAAGTTCTTAGGTCTGCCTCTTTTACGCGATTGTAAGGGAACCGTGATTGTCATTGCTTTTTTGACGGGGTTCGTAGGATCCCTCCTTTGGACATGACAGTACGAACTGAGTCGGCCGTGCTTCAATTTTTTCGATCAAGCTTTGTTACTCCTGCTGTCATGCGAAGTATCTTCATCTCAGCTGCTTGCCCTCATACTTTTTGTACATTGTTGACCGTATGTGAGCGCCGGACGCACAACTGTGGTGTAGAGCCTTCTTTTCAGCTTAGGGGACATTTTTCGGTCATAGGAGATGGCAGAGTTTTCCTGCCACTTCATTCACCCTACGCTTACACGATGATTGATGTCGTCATCAACTGTTGCTTCGCTGGATATCATTGATCCCAGATATTTGAACTTTTCACACTTGGGAACCACCACCCCATTCAAATAAATGCCCGTAATGAGTTGACTTGGATCAGAGAATGGGCAGTACAGATACTCTGTCTTTTTTTGGCTAATACGATACCCATTCCCCTCTAAATCATCAGGGAAGTCGGATAATCACTTATGATGACTCCATCGTCAGCAAAGAACAACTGATGCACATTAGGGTTCGTCACTTTTCCCTCAAGCATATAACCTATGATCGTAATAAAGAGCAAAGGACTTAAGACACTTCCCTGGTGAACACCGACTTTTATTGAAAATTCATCGGTGACTCCTGTGGGACATCTGACTTTTGTCTTCGCTCACTCGTACATGTCAATGATCATCTGCACGTAGGTTTCAGGAACTCCTCGTTGTCTTAGCGCTACCCATATCAGATCTCTTGGTTGTCTATCGAATGCTTCTTCAAAATCAACCAGAATCATATGCAGATCCTTTAAGGAATCACAATCCATTATTGTCCTAATAATTTGGATTGCATCTGTGGTTGATTCACCCGCGACAAACCTGCACTGGTTATTAGACAGCCGTATTATTCATGATTTCTGACATCAACTTAATTGAACGGTAATTATCACAGTTTCGAGTATCTCCCTTTCCTTTGTGCAAAGAAGATAACTTTTCCCTCCTCTGATTGGACATTGGATCACCTCTCATGAGTTTGGAGATAACGCCAACAATAATACTTAAATTAAATCTCTTATTCTAAGAAAATTTAATTTAAACCGAGTATCTTTTAAAGTAAATAAAATAAATAAATAAATGTAAAAAATTATGTCCACAAATTGTTCTTTATATGCTTTCTTCGTTTATTAAAATTTGTATGAATAGTCTTGAGACCTGAAGGAAACTCCTGACCTACAGGATGTTAATTTCAATATTTATGTTTACATTGCTTTATGCCAGCGTCATATAAGATCATATTTTGACTCAGTTTATTAGACTTCAGCTCTCAAGGGATTTTAATCTTATAAGAATACTCATCAGTGATTGGAAAGCAAATGAAACACTCAAAACCTTATAACGTGTCTTTGCTGCCATTCTAAAAGCATTTAATTCCACAAATAAAACATATGTACATATAGTAGAATCTCGAAAAAAAGTACCAAAACGTCAAGGATGTTGTTAAAATGTCCAAAACAGCTTCATAAATTAAATATTTTTCTGTATGATTTTTTCAAATGCAAATGCAAATGTTGGTAATAATCATAAACGCTTTTAAGAACGGAGTGAAATGGAAAATAAAATATTAGCCATGCTAACATGGAAACACAAATTTATTTAAAATGCGTGGCTATAGTTTAAAAAATAAAATATGTCTCCGAATATAAGTAAAAAATGTCAAGCACTAAAAACTTTACGAAAAAGTAAACATTTTGTGGTAGCTCAAACATAAACGTACAATAAACATTTTCCTTAGGACGGTCTTGCAAAGTGTAAAGGGCTGTCTTCGCAGTGACAACGTTCTTTCGAAAGAACAATTAATATCACGGACTGTGCCGTTAAAAATATTTTCTATACAATGTTCAAATATGTGCTTCGATCTGCATTTCGCGCACTTATTATTAGAAAAATTATAGCATTCGCCAAAAAATGTATTGTAACTTCTTCGGGTGAATTGTAACTGTGTAAACAATCGAGTCTTGTTACAAACAATAGTAAACGGAAACAAAAGAGAAAGTTCCTTTTTCTGTAGTGAAACTTATGGTTTGCATCCTTTGTTATGTTTTTGGGTGTGTTTCGCTTGTTTTTAGACAGGTCCATGTGATTAAAAATAATCTTTACCTGATTCATAGCTCATGCCCATACTTATGAATTTATGAATTTTCATTTCTGATAAGAACTTAAGGTGAGTAAAATAGTATGTACCTAACCTCAAATAATTATTACTAAAACATTTTTTAATCGACGAAAAACTTCTAAAAAACTCGTTCTCATATCTATTACTCTATTACATTTGTTCCATCTAACAGTAGCACTTTCAATAACATATCTGTGATCTGTCCCTTTCCGGTAAAATGTTCTGATGAAAACAAAAATAATTGCTATAAAATAATAACAAATATTTATTGTACATTTCTTTCTTTTTAGATGTTAAAATTCCAATTTTCAAGACTATCTGACTAACGGATCTTAAAGCACATTTTAACCACAGATGAGGAATTAACCAGATAGTCAACTCTGCAATCCCCTATCACTTTCAACCCGCAAAAAATATTTAAAAACGGCAGCAAAATCCTCTCTCAATTTTCCCATCTGTGAATACGTGTGAGCCAGACACATGAAGTTAGGTCTAATTTACTAGATTACCCGCCAAAAATAGTTGTGGGGAGTTTTGCAATATATCCAAATCGCAACAACAAAACAGCTGGTCACGGCGGATGTGTTGGGAAATAGGAAATTCTGCGAAGTGTTGAGTTTATGTGATTCAACTTTTATAGTTATTTTAATTTAAATGTTTATAAAGAAACAAAAAATTAGTTACCCAAAAAAGTTGTTACAATTTATTTGGAATATTTTTTGCGGTTATAAGAAATAGTTCTCTATTTTCTATCTGCCTTAAAGTAAACATTCTTGGGTTGTTGTACTTTTCCATTTTGGTTAATAAAATGAGATAAAATGCATATTTTATTGTATTATTGCATAAATATTACTAAATTAGTAATGTTTGGGTGTAAAATATTTGTAGTAAATAGTTTGCAATGGTTTTTTATATGTATAATTCTTTGATTGTTTTTTTTCAACATATGAAAGTTTAATGAACATATTCGGATTCCGTGAATGGATAAAAAAAAGTGAAAAAGAAGTATTTGTAATCCTTTTTAAATTATATTGTGTTACAAGATTTGTACGTTTAGTCAATCAATATTCTTAGCTGTTTCTTTCTAAGGCGGTTTTGAAATTTTTTATATAAGTTAATATGCTTTATTTTAAAATTTAAAGTAAGCAATAGACGGAAGAACAAGAAAAAAAGGTAGCTGGAATGCACTGCATAAATATATTGGGGGTGCATTTTTTTTATCGAAAATGCTGGGTATTTGAGTACATATCATAAATAAGCATGCACATTATGTTACATATATATTGAATTAATTAGCCACTTTTTTTAACAGCCGACTTTTTTTGTCAAGTTATAATGTTTCGTAATTTTATTTTATATGAAAATAAACAAAACAAATTACTACTACTACTACTACTACTACTACTAGGAAGTAATTGCAAATTTTGTTAAAAAAGTGTTTTGATGTACCAAATATAATATTTGTAAGAATTTGGATTACGTTTTATTAAAAAACGTTTTAAACCAGTTTTCAATTGTGTAGAGTTACTTAACTGCTTCAATATAACCAGCCATAATCTACGAAATCCTTGCTGGTATAGTTATACTTAAATTTATTGTCAACCGAAAATGTATGATGAACTTACTTATTATATATTAGTCACGTTAATCAATATTATTTTGATTATTTTTCATTAAAAATTAGAATAAATTGGTTAAAACATAGCTTTATTCTCAATATTATAATATTTTATTATGTTATTAGTTGTGTGGTAAGTATGTTTTTATCAATCCATATTCACCGCATATTGACCATGTTTATTTTACACACCCAAATTGTGAGTTGTAATCTGCTGAAATTCATCAACTGTTCCCAACTTCTTGCTATAAAAAATGACATTTCATGGGCGCGGCCATTAGCACCATATAATTCGATTTATGTGTGCGTGATTCCCATTTGATTTGCACGTAAAAGCCCATATAAGTGCAAATTATCTCGAGTTGACTATCTGTTTAATTCCTCATCTGTGCTTTTAACCCAAACAACAACATTCAAAATAATTCACTTTCATATTTTAGTCTATTTATCTATCGACTTGGTAGCATTGAAAGAACCATCCAACGAAAATGAACAGTGAATGTGAGAAATATAAAGTGATTTGACGTACTTATTACGAAGCTCTAAAGAACCATCGGTAAAATGTAGAGAACTGTTCAGTTTTTAAGTGCACAAAACCAAATTAATATAATTTGGAAATAAAACAAAAAACATCAACACGTGCAATTATATGTGATTAACAGAAAGGTGAATTTACCAAGTGTTTTCTTTTTGTATTAAAACGACCATTTTTTGGGTTTTTTTTTTCTTGTATGTGGTTCTTTGGTACATTTCTCAAAAGACGAAAAAAAAGGAAAGAGTTGAGTACGGGATAGACAATAATGATATAAATGAACTGTTTTAATACCTTGAAAGAGTATAACATATGATATCTCTTAAGTACAAGAGTTATAGAGCAGTGTTACCCATGGAATAGTTTGAAAGTGTATGTAGTACGGGAGCTTTTAGTACAATGTAGGAGACATATAAGAAGGATATAATAAAAATTAAATACTAACAAAGCACAAGAATGGTCAGTTGTCACTTGGAAATTAGAAATAGACGGAATTTTTGTAGCAATTAAAATGAACTACGTTTACAAATGGAAATAACTTTACAACTAGAAGCGTTAAAAGAAGAAAACGAATACTTTGGGGATCTCTTTGTTTGTGTGATTTGTGTATTTTGAGACCTATAGCTATCTATCTACAATTTATTACTCCTTTTTTAAAAAAAATTGTTTTTCTTAAGTCCAGGATAAATGTAATATTCTGCAAGCACTTCGTTGTGCAAATGTTGTTTTATAATTAAATTTTTATTTAAAAAATTATTTATGAAATTTATTTACATTCTTTATTGATTGTTTATCGTACAGCGTGAGTGGCGTTGACGGTCATTGGTGTGGTTTGTTGGGGTGGGTTGGAGATTTAGTTCATTGGCTTGGATTCTTCTTGGTGTTTGATGGCGTGTCTGTGTTTCCATTGCTTTCCGGCGGATGGTCAACCACGGTTGTATCGGGTTCCAGCAACCACGTTGAAGTCTTCGAATGAATCTTCCTGGACTATTCCAAGTTCTGGTTCAATTAAAACCATCACGTGGGGATAGTAATCCTGCATTGATGGAGTCTCTGAAATGGTATGAATCAAAGGGTTGGGATTGAGAGCTATAGCTGGCGTGAATCTGGTTGTTTTTTACTGGTCAGTGAAGTATATAACTGTTCAATCTTCTCATCATCAATCTGTTCATCTTCTCAGCCTCTATGCTGAAACCACAGATGAGTAATTATACAGATAGAGATAGAGATAGAGAGGATTTTTGGCTCTCCCGCCTATCGTTTTTTATTTGCTTCAAAAAGGCACAGTACTGTGTTCGTATATGTTTTTACATGCAAATCAAATTGAGCCAGCTCACGCACACAATAGCAGTTCTGCGCCTAAGAATCCATTTTGGAAAAGATCTCATGTTGACATATTAAAAGTTAAAACTGGGCTATGTCCAATAACATCGTAATAACATGCGACGATTTATAATCAATTTGCAACAGAATACAATTTTGGTGAATATTTTTAATTATTATGTAAACTAAAATAATAGTTTTACCAAGCAAGCATATTTTTGGGTAAACATTTTTAAGCAGTTGCGCAAGTTAAACATAAAATAAAGGTTATCATAATTTGTTTATCAGTAATAATAAAATAATTTTGGAGGAGAAAATAATTAAAATCAAATAATTTTTAAACGGAAATTGTAGGTAAAATAAATAAAAGCTCAATGAATGAAATTAATGAGTAACGCGTGATTAGTTACCTGACCATTTCAATAATTTAACATAGTATTTCATAAATTCAATGCTATTTTATTCACCGCTATTCACTATTCCAATTCAAAGATAATAACGTTATTTAATTTTGGTAAACATGATGAAATAAATTTAATAAGGTTGTTAACTTGGAATTGAAATAGTCAAGTCTACAGTTTGTGTTTAAAAATGCATTTAAAGTTATTTTGTCGCAGTTTGTCAATTCGCTCGCTCGCTCTCATATGAACGTTCCGAATATGTAGGTATGTAAATATATTAAACTTTCATATGTTCAATAAAAACATAATAAACAACCAAAGAATTTAATTTACATGAAAAACTAATCCAAAACTATTAACTATATATATTTTGCACCCAAACATTACTAATTTGGTAATATTCATGCAATTATAAAATAATATATACATTTTATCCCACTCTAATAACCAAAATGGAAAAAATATAACAACCCAAGTATATTTAATTTAAGGCAGATAAAAAATTGAGAACTATTTCTTATAACTTCATTATTTATTATATACCTAACTATTTTTTTTTATAAACATTTCAATTGAAATATCTATTAAACTGCCCGCATATGACATATTTTTGACACATCAACCCCTCCACAGTTTATTTGGCTGGCTCACACGTATTCACAGATAGAACATTTGTGAGAGGATTTTTTCTCCATTTTTAAAATTTTTTTGCGGGTTCAAAGGGACAGAGGTATGCTGAGTCGACTATCTGTATAATTACTCATCTGTGGCTGAAACTAAGTAAACTGTTCAATATTGACGTGTCATAAAAGGAATAATAATTAGTTTGTTTGATTTTTATTTAATTTTATGTTAAAAAAAATTGACGTACAGATTTCACCCCTTTTTTTTTAAATTTTTTTAAAGCAACTCGTCTAATGTGTCTAACCATTGTATTCTTGAAGTTTTAAATTGTAGTACAAAGTATTTTTTGACTTATTATCTATACTCAAGCTACAATTGTAGGCAGAAGGCAACGCGGTTAGAGAGTTAAGCAGAAATGAATTAATGAATTTTTGATTAAAAATAAGAGCATGGCATTTCTCTTTAACAATTGCTATCAAATCCGTCATTGCCAGATTCAATGCATTTCTAAGAATTTATTATAATAAAAATAAATAAAATGATGGAAAGCCCGTGGCTACCTACTTATGTGGTTTTGCTTTAGTTTTACTCTGCAATTTACTACTTTTTAATTCCAAAATGCCTAGTATTTGCATATATACGAGAAGTTTTTTTTTGCCCAATTGCGAACAATAATTGCTCAAGGCTGAACTATATACACAACCACAACCGTGCTCGGTTTCGTCAACTTTCTCTCAAGTTTAAAACGTGCAATCCCAATTAAATTTTCTTACCTAAATTTGACATTTGCTTGTGTGTTTTGATTAGCGAATTTGGAAACAGCCTGAAGATAGTGTTTTTGATTGTAAAGTAAGAGAGCTGAAAAATAAGAAACATTATTGTTTTAAAATTTAAATCTTTATGCAGTGTTTTATTAATTTTACTGTACTACCAAATATGCAGATTATAATCATAACGTATCGAGCGCACTTTCTGATTTTACTGGAAAAAACAGTACGATAAGTCTTTATTTTTAAGCTTCCGCTTTGCATCCTAAGTGGAACAAAAACTTAGCCTTAACTTAAGCGGAGATAGTTATCGCGACTATCGTTTTCCCAGATGTCTTTGATATCGATGCTGCGATATTTTTTGTGATGAATGATTTTTACCGGCGATGAGAGTTCTTTTGAGCAATCTGATGTATGCTTACCAAAAAGTGCAACAGCTATTTTCATTTTGTTTTCTGTCATTAACTTTTTTGTTTGAAATTTTGGTTGTTTTTAAATAATATTTAACCATTAAAATAAACAATAAATATATATATATCGGGGGAAGATGAATGTTTTGAACGAAATGAGCACAACCTCAGGACAAGAGCAACTCCCTGGCAGTACCAAATACTGCGTACGTTTCCATTAAGGTCAATGGTCAATTTCGTAGAATTTAATACTTTTGACTTATCGCTTTTCATTGGACTTTGAAGAAACAGGCCGTTGAAACGTGGAAACGTGTGAATCCTGCATTTGGTTTGAGATTCGCAGAAACTGGTTTGAATCTAAGAACAAACTAATTTTCAGGATGATTCGAAGTCAAAACTGGTCTGACAGCAGACCAAAAAATACTTTGGAGAAACCACCAAAGCTTGAGACCTTCAGACGCGTAGGTTCAGAACAGAACTTGAGTTGCTTAAAATGTTCGAAGCTTAGCGTAGAATTAAATTCTTTTGTCTGACTTTAAAAGTGAAACAAACTACTAAATAAATTGAAATAAATAAAGACCTTAGCAATATTTAAAACATACTCTTAACTCCTCTTACAAGGTATGCATTCAAGCACCTCCACCGGTCATGGCAGAACACGTACCAGTCCACTGTGGCAGCTTTTTAAACGAATCAGTCCAGGACTAGCTAAATGCTGTGTATGCAGAAAACAACTGTCTTTTAAGTCTTCCATAACAAACCTCAAGCGGCATCTTCTCCTCAAACATGGCGGCGCGTTTGAGGAAATCCTTAATCAATGTATTCCGAATGTTAGTTGCGATATTACTGGACGCTTTCAATATGCACTTTTTTTCAATATATCTCTCTCTTTTTAGACAGAGCTTCCCAGTCAAGTGACTGCAATAAATTTAATCACACTTGTTAAGAAGCATCCTTGTCTGTGGGATACTCATTGTGATACATATGGATCTGTCGAGGTGCAACTAGAAGCATGGAAATCGATAGCAGCGAGGTTGTATCCAACCGATCGCCGGGAAGGAGTCGGTTAGTATATACAGTGAGTTCTAAGTGAGCTATAAGTATTTGTTTATTTCTTTAGAAACACAATTAGCCGAACAATTTGATGCGCTAAGAAATGAGTACTTCTCAAATCGCCGATGTAGCTACCATCAAGAGATGTCATTCATGTCAGCTTCCATCGATGAATATGAACCTCAAACACAACCAGTTGAAGAGGATTTTTGCAACGTTCAGATTAAAGAGGAAGTACTTGATGAATCGTCTTTAAACAAAGCCCCTACAAACAAAGACCAACATTTCACCGTCGAGGAATATGACTATAATGACAGATTACAGATTCCGACTATAGAAGAAGATCATTTGACTTCATCAGAATATAAACCCGAAGTTCATCATCATGTGAATTCCACGGCTGCAGCAGCTCTTACTCAATGCAGTTTGCAAATGAATAAGGTCGATGAAAATACGTTATTTCTACTCTCCTTGGCTGGTGACATGAGAAAGGTTCCCCACCATTTGGTGACAGATTTTAAGGTAGAACTTATGTCTGTCTTCAGTGAAATGGTGAAAAAATATGAAACTAAAAATTAAAATGGACTCTGATCTGCCGGCTGACATTTTCTATGGCGTCTAATCAAAAAACCTAGCTCTCAAAGAGCATACAACAATATCACTTCCTATTTCTTCCCAATAATTTCGTGACGAAATTAGAATTCGGTGCAACCAGTTAGTAGGTTTTCTTTTGTTTATATATTTTGAACCTTACTCATTCATTATTGTCCGGTATCGGCAAAAGTGGCATAAAATTTAGCTTTAAGCTTAGATTTTAAAAATACAATATAGGTTTATTTCAATTTTGTTGTTGAATTTTTTTTCTTTCTTATCGGGATTAGAGGGATCAAAATCCTTCTATTGGTTAATCTGGGGGGTGTCAAATATTGCAGTTGTTTATAATGTGATCCAGGATACTCGCATATGGACTCCTTTCATCTCGACCTTGACGTTTTCATCGAATTTTAAAACATCTTGTTCTAGTCCGAACAATTTTCAACTCAAAAAATAAAATAAAAATAAATATTAGGCGTAAACGGGCCATACAGGACCTAAGGCCTAGCTTCTTCAACCATTGTGTGTACGAAGATATATATATTTTTTGACACGAATGGAGGGACCTACAGTTTAATGCCGGTTCCGAACGGCAATTTATTTTTGAGAAGCTTCTCATGACATTTCTTACTCTTGGATGTTTGTCAGACGTCGGGGCAGCGAATAAAAACTTTCAGGTGCTAACCATTGTGTGTACGAAGATATATATATTTTTGACACGAATGGAAGGGAAGGAAAAACAAAATGTTTAACAGCCAAAATTTTAATTTTTAGTTCATTTGTGACTGGTTTTATTTCTCTATTTTATTTAAAAATTTATTTATGCCTTCGAAATTCGTTGTTTTATTGTTTTAAATTTTATGCAAAAATGACATTGTGTTAACCCAAAAATCGTTAATAACGCTGAAAATTTTTTAGAATTGGCAACACTACCAGTGATGAAAAGCAAAGAGACTGAATTAAGTTTCTCTTCAAATAATTCATTTAGATTTTTGTGAATTTTACAGCACTGCCAGTCGCCTTAGTATATTTTGAAGTAATTTTTCAAAGTATAAAGTGGCATACGATTTCTGTTACCATCAAGGGAGTTGAATGGGTTTTCTCCTCTAGTGAATTGAGTTTTCAAACCATTTAAAGGCACAAAATAACGAAAAACGTGTGAGCTCAAAAGGCTTTGAAATTATTCTCTTTTTTCGAAAAATTAACTTTGCTTTCAAATAAAGTTATGCATGCTGAATTGACAAATATCAGATGTAAAATTATTTCTTGGTACTGGCATCACCTAACGGCGAGGTTTTAAAAACTTCTGCCTCTTCGAATGAACAGCGATGAACAATTTGACGTTTCGACAGTCTGCTCTTCGGTAAACTATTGCTGTTGCCGGTTAATCATGTTGTTTGTTTTTCGTTTTTAGTTCAGAGCACAGAAGAGGTACAATTCAAATTCTACGTCATCTATGGTTAAGTGTTCAAAATGATGGGTCGAACATTAACAGAGTTTTGAATTTGATAGTTTCACGATGTAAATAACTAAAAGATCTAAGTTGATTACTTGATTGGGTTCTTTCTTTCGTGATTCTGATTCTGGCGAATGAGTTGCTTTCGTTGAAAATGAAATTTGAAAATGTGTCAGAAAAGGGTCAAGAAACAAAAGAAAAGTCGCACTTAAAGAAATAGGTACACAATTGGAATTGTAAGTTGTGTTTTCAATTCAATTATTGGAAATCATGACTGATGTTTAAATGCAACAATTTTCCTAGTATCAGTATTTAAAAGACCCAAAATTTGAGTAATTGTACTACGGCTACGCTGGTACCAGTGACTTTTGATGTGATTTAACTTTTAAAAGACTAGTAAGTTGTTTCTCTTTTGTAGTTTGAAGGCACTGTCAGTTGACAGTTTTCAGTGCACCTAATCTGTTATTAAAACAAAAATTAATCGTTTTGGTGAGCAAAATGTGCGAGTCAAGCACCAGCTAAATTAAGTTTATGAGAAGCTAGAATTCGTAAAAAACACAAACGAAAGCCCTGCACACACTCATTGTTATTATTGATTCGACCGCTGTGACAATTTGTGTTTGAAGTTGGTAATAATAAAAATCAAGATAACAAACTGGATTTAAATTGGTTTCTCTTGTAGCATTGAGAAATAAAATCCAATATAATTATAGTGAGCTTTTATTCGTTAATTTGGAAAATGGAGTTAAAACTCATATTAACTTACATTTACGTTTAAATACGTTTCAAACAAACATTTTTTTTAATTATTGTACACATTTTTTGACTTTAAACAACTAACTTAAATACTACACTCAATTTATTATTGCTTAATTATAAACAAAATTTCCACTATAAAATCTACTATCACGAAAAAAATCCTCAACACTCTTATCAGCTGACGAGTAAGAAACTCTTGCATTTTCTTACCAATTGTAGTAGATCAATGCTCTGTTTGCCGGGCTCGCTGTGCCGCTGACGTGTCTGTCAACTTTTGTGTGTGCTTGGTCGAAAAAATTGTATGCCTTGAAAAGTTAATTTTTCTACATTTTCTCACAATAAAATACGATTAAACGATGTTTAAATTTGGTAAGAGCACAATATACCCAATCTGTACTAAAATTGCGCATAAAAGTTCCATGCAAAGTAAATTTGTCGGCAACTTTACACCTACCGGCGTTGGCTGGCATCGTGACTTTGTCAGTCAATTTGTTCGGTGGTTGTTCATTTTATTCTTATCTCGGAATTATTTAAAAATATTTTCATATCTAATTGGTTCTTGTTTTTGCGGCATATCTAGGAATTCTAGTGCTTCTGCTTGGAACACATTTATGCTTCCACGTCGATGCTGTACGCACAGTTGCTAGTCATCTGAGTTCCGCCGACTTGTCACGCCTTCAAAAAGTTTTCATCGATGGTTTGGGTTCAAATGACTTGCAGTCGATTTACTACTCAACGGTGAACGTTGAGACCACAAACGAATCAGAGAAGGCGTCGCTTTGCAAAAGGATACATGCTTCGTACGCGGAGTCAAAGTTAAATGTGATTGACACCCACTCAATTGAATTCCAATTGCAATACTAATCGTCTTTCTTTTTATCTTTTAGGAATTCGAAAAGAACTTCTACCTCGTAGGCGCCCACAAGAACGCCAAATGTACAACTGTGGCCATTCCTCAGGCGGTGCTAAGTAAGATTTCAACTTCCTTTAGCAAGGATGTGGCTACGGCGCAGGAGATCTTCTATAATCTATTTGCCTCTAAGGCCATGGGCGTAACTATTGACAGTGCCACGTCGGAGAAGATTGCTAAGAATCTGCAAAACATCCTCAAGAAAGACGACTCGTTGAGCAGTTTGGGCTACGCCTTCTACATCGCCGCCGAGGTAGGTCCGGCAGCTGCATTTGTTGCCGATCGTGTTGAAGACGCCATTGTGCAGGCCGATGAAGTTGATGGGAAGATGCTGCAGTTCGAGGGAGGTCTCAGTATCACAGCGCTGATTATAAACGGCGCGTTTAAGGTAAACAAAGCGCTGGACAAGCTATCTCCTATTTCTGATGCGCAGGCGGTAAAGTTGGCCAACTACTTCCTCAGTCGTCGCTCTGTGCAGACAGCCAAGGGTGTCCATGTATTAATTGAAGCACTAAAGACGCTTAGCGAGGCCGACAAGAAGGTGACCCCCATTTGCATTCAACTGATCGGTAGCGGTCAACTTCAGGCAGACGCACCTGTTCTCACGATTGGAGTAGTAGATTTGTTGGGCAAACCGGTGTCTCCATTCGCCCTTGGCATCTCTGGCAAGGTGGTGGTGAAGAAGGGAAACACTGTCCTGGCCGAGAAAGTACAGTTTGTGTCGCGCAGTTCTGACAAGACCACCTACTCTGCGGATTTGAGCGTTTTCAAGCCCGCCCGCGGTATCTACACTGTTGACATTGCTGCTGATAGCTACACTCAAACGTTGAACTTTAAGGTCCTCGGAAAAGTAAAGGTTCACTCCCTGGAGGTTGGCGTCGGCGACTCTGATGCGACTTCAGCCGTCAAGAAGCAGAACGTGGCATTCCCCAACACCCTGACGGAAACTCTCACCGCTGATCACACCCAGAAGCTGATTTTGAAAGCCGCTCTAACCGACGATGGCACCACCAAGGTCATGACTGTTCATCAGGCATTCGTGCGGCTGGCCAACAAGGACACCGACGAGGAGATCATCTACGTCGCCGAACAGGATGCATCCAAGGCCTACAAGTTTGACATGGACGTCGGCGCTCGGGGCAGCGACTTCGGCTATAAATCGGGCACCTACAAGTTGGAGCTGATTGTTGGCGATGCATCGCTCTCGAACTCGTTCAAGTGGCACGTTGCCAACGTACAATTGAAGTTCTCGCAAGATGCCAGGAAGGGTAAGTGACAGACTCCTTGTTGTATTTCGGTAATCAACATTCCTCTCACTTGCAGACAACCAATCGCAGACCATTCGTGCCCCACGGCCTGAGATTATCCATCAGTTCCGCGTTCCAGAGAAGCGTCCACCACGCTTGGTGTCTGACATCTTCACGGGACTCTGCTTAACCCCATTGGTGCTTCTATTCATCTTGTGGGGCAAGCTAGGCATAAATATCTCGAATTTCTCCTTTAGCCTCAGCACCATCGGCTTTCACTTGGGATTCGGAGCCATTCTCGGTCTATTTGCCCTGTTCTGGCTCCAGCTGAACATGTTCCAGACGATTCGTCTGTTGATTCCAATTGCCGCGGTGACCTTCCTATGCGGCAACCGGCTGCTGCGGCGGATCGCCGGACAGAAGTCGCCACAGTAATCGTAATCGTAATTCCAAAAAGACAAAGTAAGCCAATCACACCAAGAATTTCTCATCACTGACAGCCGGTCGTGGTCGTCCGGCATTCACAACAACAACAATTAGCTATAGTTTGTCACACACAAAGCAAAGAGAGCGGTTGCTTCGGGCGGGTAAGCGCACTCCCGGAGCTGATTGATGCGTTTATTCTGTTTTTTGACTTTAAGAAGTGATGTATGCGGCTGGGTGGTTGCAAATTTCTGTTTGATTGAAGTTTCCTCTGCTTGGCCGGCGGTTTTTTTTTAGAATAAAGAAAAAAATTAATACAAATTTGAAAGTTTTTTTTTATGAGTGCAGTTGAGAATGGGAAGCAGCTGGTCTAGAATAGGCGGACTTCTTTATGGTCTAACAGTAACGAATAGTTCCATTTTAAGTCTTAAAATATCTTTGAGTAATGAAATGAAGGAATCTGCATCTGACCATCAGAATGTTGTCTTCAAATTAAGTTCAGACCGGATGATTATATCATTGGCACCGCGGAGAGAGAGAGGTGAATCGCCCACTAGAAACCACAGTAGCGCTGATCTGAATATGGCTGCTGGCAAGCTACAGAGAGGAATTAAAAGTGTTTTCCACGGAGCGAATAAAGAAAGCCAAGCAATCACTTGGTAGAGGTTCTGTGATGAACTGAAGGATGTCAGAAAGTGCTAAACGCTAAACTCGATTTACTTCAAAAACCTGATGAGACAATTACCAGCTATAAACGGGTAGCCGGTGTTATTGCGCACTCAACTTAACCTTATTTAGCAAAATGATATATTTGGGCCATCACCCTCAACGTGCTATGTAACTTATTTAATAATATTTGCGTGAGGATAATGCGCCGGGTCAGTCGCAATCTCGGAAGGCAATACGGACGATGTCGACCACTTTCAGCGGCTTTTAGTTAGTTTTGAAGTAAACGGAGACAAAGCTTAATAGATGATGCTAACATCTATCCACCGGCTGGGAAAAAACTTAAATGCTGGTAGCCGAAACTTTAACTTTCGAGTAATTAAGGAGTTACCTACCTCGGGGTAAATATCAACTCTGCAAACAACACCTTAATCGTAGGCAAAAGCTGCTACTTCGTTTTGGCAAAACAAATGGGCTCAAAACTCCACTTCGTAAGACGAGAAGGTGTAAACTTTGTAATGCACTAAAGAATATCAAAAATTCGGCATCGTCACTCATTTGCAATGACACCCCAGCTGTCAGCTCTTCGGATAAAGCCAATCTGCTTGCTGCTCATTTTGCAGCTAGCTCAACGCTGCCAGATTGTACTTTGTCTCCCCCTGTACTCGAGCGCGTAGAATCTTCTATGGGACCGATCCATTTTCGCACTCGTACAGTGGAAAGAGTTCTTCGAGATCTCAACATACATAAATCCGCTGGTCCAGATGGTATTTCCCCTATCGTTCTGAAGAGGTGTTCTTCCACGCTGGAAAAACAAATGCGTAAGCTTTTCTATCTGTCCTATTCTTCAGGGCTCTTTCCGAGAAGATGGAAAACAGCATTTGTCCAGCCCCTCCCAAAAAAGGCGAATCTTCCTCTGTCTCCTCCTACCGACCAATTGCACTAACGTCCCTTCTATCCAAGGTCATGGAAACGCTGATAAATCGTCAGCTTATGAAATATCTTAAATCCCGAAAACTTCTTAATGACCGGCAGTACGGTTTTCGCAGCAACAGGTCCCCTGGTGATTTGATGACATATCTAACCGAAAAGTGGAACCAATCTATTAACCGTGGTGGTGAAAGTAAGGTCGTTGCGCTTAATATTTCAAAGGCATTTGACTGAGTTTGGCATCAAGCTCTCTTGTCGAAAATGCGTGCATTTGGGATCGATGATACCCTTCTTGAATTGGTTCGAAATTTCCTTTCGGAACGTTCAATTCAAGTTGTTTTGGACGGTTTCATGTCTGCAACTCACCAAATAAATTCTGGTGTCCCTCAAGGCTCCGTTTTGTCTCCGACTCTCTTTCTCTTTTTTATCAATGACCTCCTGTCTGTCACTTCTAATCCAATCCATTCCTTTGCTGATGACAGTACCCTCAGCTTTACATATTCGTTTCCTGGGCAACGCCCCTCATCTTCGGGCGTTGAACTGGAATGGCAACGTATGTTAAGCTCATTGAATTCCGATCTTGACAGCATACTTAAATGGGGTTTAACCAACAGAGTGGAATTTAATGCTTCCAAAACGCAATGTTGTCTGCGAACCCCTAATTCTCTGCCATTATCATGGTACTTGCATCGGTGAAACCTAACGACTTTCCATTCTCGGTATTTGTGTTAATGACAACCTTCGTTGGAATGACCACGTATTCGATGTCGCCGAGAACGCTGCGAAATGTCTAGGCTTCGTTAAGCGATGCAAGAAATATGTCACCCCTTCTGATCTGGCTAGAATCTACAAGGCGTTTATTTGCCCAAAACTTGAGTACAACGCTCATATCTGGTCTGGTGCACCAATAACATATTTGGAGCTACTTGACAGGAGCCAAAAACGTGCGGCAAAACTTATTGGCGATCAAGACATCGCGAAATCACTTGATTCGCTTAGTCATCGTCGTAATGCCTCCTGCCTATCATTGTTTTATCAGTATTTCCACCACAAGTGCCAGTTGCATTCCACCCTTACAGCAATTCAACCGTAATACTCGCCATGCTAGGAATGTACATCAGTTCACCCTAAAGCCTGTTTTCGGACGTACTGTGAAATATAAAGATTCCTTTCTCAACCGTACAATACGAATGTGGAATGCTCTACCACGCTCTGTTTTTCCTTTGCATTATAATTTACAAACATTTAAAACCAACGTGCATCGGTATCTCCTTTTTTCTAGTCCTTCACTTCCCTAATGCCCGCACTGTGTTACTTCATTATAAGGGTATCCAAAATCCCTTTAGTGCGCGTACATTATAAAAACAAAAAAAAATCCTGCCAGTTCTTCTCTATGATGCCGATTTCAGGGAAGGAGAGCAGATACTAAGCTCTTTTGAGAGAAAAGATAGCAAACAGAGGAAAAGGTACAGCCGTGAACTCGTTGCACTATTAAAAGATATGTAGTCCCTAAAGCCAAAATACGTCTAGTTCATTTACTAGGAGAATGGACAATAGTGAACCAGCCAAGTGGATCTCCGAGTCCCATCCCCTTAGGTTCGAGTGTTCGAAGCGACAAGGAAGATCGAACATCAAAGACCAAGCAATCGCGGATACTAAAGCGCTTGCTCTGTCTAACTAGAAGCAACGTGCCCAGGACCGAGCATAGAAAGAAAGTAGCCCCTTAAGTAAGTTTTACAGTATTTTTCAGTATCAGCCTCTGACTGAATGAATGTTAGTACAATTTAAGGTCTGTTCGTGTATTCATTTCTTATTTCAGAATTTTAAATTTAGAATTACTTTAATTTGAAATTAAAAATGGGTGCAGTGGACTACAAGTGAGTTGGACTACTAAGCGAGGGGTCTCATGGTAAAATGCCGCCCCGTACCACCTTAAAGTTTTTATTCGCTGATCCTCTAATTACGAATGTCTGGCAAACATCCAAGGATAAGAACTGTCACGAGAAGCTTCTCAAAAATTTGACATTTGAAATCACCAACAAATGTATCTTCGCACACAGAATGGTTGCAGAAGCTAGACTTACATATTTCGTTTTTGTTTGGTAATCCGGAAGAGCTGTCCGATCCGGGATGCCAATCGTGCAAGCAAACATATTTCATTTGACTTTGAAGTTGTATTTGTGTATATGGATTTCAAACTGCCTCACTACCAATCTGATGACGATAAAGGGGATGGAAGACAAAAAGTATTATCCATTGTAATATGGTTATATTACACCCAATATTAATTCATTATTTGTTTAGTTAAATTTGGTAATAAAATCAGCAACTAATAATGACATTTGTCGATTATGACGTTTGAATGTGTTAGTGCTTCTGGTTTTGTTTCTGAATTCAAAGTCAGAAGCGAATTTCTCTTTTTTCAGGAGAGGAACTGTCATTTTAGTACCAAACGAAACAGTTTCATAAGAGCCTGGAAGTCTTCCGGATTACCAAAAGAAAATGACATTAAGGTCTTGTATGGATGGTTTATGCCTAATACTTATGTCGTTTTCGTTTGGTAATCCGGAATGCTTCCAGACTCTTCTGAAACTGTCCGCCTGGGAGAACGTTCATCGTAGAAAACGTACCAGGGAACACTCGCCATACAATCTTTGACATTTCAGATATGCGTTCCATAAACGCAAATTACCATTTCTGGGATTCGAAATTTGACATAAAAATATCTCTTGGCTTGTGGTTTGTCAACATCACTCATTTGTTACGAAAGCCATTTGTGGCATTTCTGAAAACGTTGGACTATGCTATGCAATAGTTTCTCCGCTAAAGAATCGTAAACAAGAAAGCCGTGAAGATGAATACGAGAACGAGTTAGTATTGAGCTCTGTTTCCAAAATATTCAAAACATATTAAAATAAGGCGTTATTGACGGAAGCTCATAACAAACTTAGAAGGTTAATTAAACATATTAAAATATGCTAAACTATCCATTTTGCTGCTGATTTTACTTATTTAATTTATATTTAAAATTATTTTCCAACTTTCACTTCTGTCATTTACTACAAAACAGCAGTTTACCGACCAACTTCAAATTCCAAATTCACATCGATAAGGAAGTTTCCCCGGCGGATTCCACGATACATTTTTTTTGTGTTTCCCTTGCCCATTTGGCTGACACTGCGACCAGAAAGGTCTATTGTATCTAAAAGGGATATTACCCCATGAAACGTATGATTTCCCGTCCTTTGTTGCAGAGTCCATCAACTCGGCTGTTGAAAGGACCTCTTTAAGGAAGACTCTTCGTCTTAACCAAAGAAGGGCCGGGCATTCACATATAATGTTTTCAGAGGTTTCATCATCCTCTAGACGGAATCTACACTCGATTTCTTGGCACAGGTTCATTTTGTTGAGATGATACCTCACGCTGCAATGACCTGTGAGGAAGCCCACTAGCTTCTTAATAGTAAGGCCTAATTAATCTTTTAGATTGTCTCAAACCCGGAACACTTTCCCAGTTGTTTTCCAAACGTTAACTAGCCTTAGAGCAGAAGCCCAGTTAACACTGCAGTAGGGTTCTGGTCCTAGAAGGACAGATTCCACGATGCATACGACAAGTGAAAGTGAAGGCAATCTCAGATACGGCGTTTTCCACGATATGGGTGTATATTCAATATCATCAAACTGAACAGCTCCGAAAAATGTAAACACCACTATGACACGAGAGTAATATCAAACGTACGTGTGAATCATGCGTTTGGCTTAAGAATCAAGGAAACCAATCTTTTTCAGGATGAACGGAAAGAAAAATAAACGGTTTTTCAGGGCCACTGAAAAGCCACACTAGAGATCATCGCCACAGCCATTTTTCACACCTACAAAGCGTCGTACTTAAATATTAATACTTTGTTTTATGTGTTTTTTTTTAAATATTTTTTATTTGTTTATTAAATAACACTTTTTTTTTGGTTTCTTTCATCATACATTTATACGCAAAAATTTATTATTATATGGTCTGTTTCAATTAAATACACCAAATTATACTTAGTCATCGATAAAGTTGAAATTCAACTTTTTATGTTTTTTTATTTTCATAATAAGTAAATATCTTATTGTGTACAGTTTATATATATAGTATGTATATCATTTAATGAATTATTTATTAAATAATATGTGTGTGTATGTTTTTGCTTAAATAGTAAATAAACTCATTATGACCACACGATATAATAAGGGACCATGTACAAGTATTACTGAAAATTAAAATGAAAATAAAAATTGAAAACATATTCGAATGCAATAAATAAATCGATTATTTTTTTCAGGCAGTTCCATTCTTAAATAGGTTTGTTCTTTATTGTCAGATAAACTTTTATCAACTTAACATTGGAAACCGTCTACTTAGGATGCTTAAAAAGTTAAAAACTAATAAATAAACAATTTTAAAATATCAAATGATTATATAGTTTTGTTTGTTTCGTTTTTAACCTCCAAAGACACAAATATGTATATATGTATATATATCGACTATCTATATAAATGGAAATTCCTTTCAAACGGTGTTGAATAAATACAATACAAAACACCAGATTCAACAGTATAAACTTGAAAGGTTTCTTTTTGTTGTAAGTTCATTGCATATTCAGTGCATGTTTGTTGATATTACATAACATAACTGTACAACACAGAGTAAATTTAGTTTTGTAATTTTTTTTTAATGCATTATGCATTTTATTCAAAATTAATTTTGTTTTTTTTTTCGTGCCGATATTTTTTAGGGCATTATTTTGGATCCTATTCAGCTGTACAAGTGCTTTTTGGAATAAGCTAACATTTTTAAGTTTCATTGAATTTGTTTGTTTGTTTTTTTTTTGTTATATATTTTTACAAATTTTGAATAGATGCCGTTTGTCATTGTTAACACACAAGTTGTAAGTTATAGAGTTATTTTTATTTCTTTTTGATATACACAATTAATATTAATACAATTAAATTTTACACATACAATTTAGTTTAACTTATAAATTTTTGTGTTGTTTTTTTTTTGTAAAATGTCTCTAAAAAAATATCTTATATCCATAGAATGGGGTTACAGATATACATATATTTTAGTGTAGATTTATAATATGTACTTTGAAATGCGATTATTTTCCGTGGAGACAACTTAGAGTCCAATCTCTCGCATGGCACGGTTGAGGCATGGATTCTTGATGCATTCCTTTGGGCCCAGCTGGGGGCCGGGTGAACCGCGAAGTATCATGAGAACGGATCGGGCTGCGGCCTGACAATCATTATTGTGGCCGCATATTGAATCGGCTTCGGCTAGATATTGGAAATCGCAGGCGACTTGCGATGTTCCCTGAAAAGGACAAGTAATTGATTAATTTTTATGCGCTTTTGTTCTTAATTGTAGAGAAGAGTTATTATCACATTCTTAATACGAGAAAGAGTTTCACATCAATGCTTATATTGATTTTCGTTTGCAAATGAGTACACGAACGGACCTTATATTATTGCAGAAAAGTTGTTTAATAACAGACTTAAGGAGGACTTCTTTAGTTCAATGATACCCATCTGAAACCCCCTGGATATAAACGGCGGCTAATACGGCTGCAATACAATGAACCAATAAAGGAATTAGCAACGCATTCCATCCTAAACGGATTCGGGGCACTTTTCAAGAAAAATCGCCACTCTACTGCTACTTTTGACACTTGATGACCGCCTGACTATCCGTTAAGATTCTAATATCCTTTGCGGATACCATGTTATTCTTTAGCCAGAACAAGACTTCCTTTATCGTCCTAATATATGCTTTGAAAACAATACAAATATTGGGACGACGGAAAGAGAGACTAAGATTTCGTCTCAATAGTTTTTGATTCGTCGCCGTAGAATTCAATTGATTCTTCCCAGAGTAGTGAAATAAAATTAAAGCACTGTTGCGAAGAGCTTTACATGTCTCTAAGGACAAACATTCATTGTAGAGAACGGAAGGAATCTACAACATCGGCTGATCCCCACTGAAGGCGGAAAGAGCCCATTGAGTTTTCCAGTGAGTAATCCTTTCAAAAGGGATTCATAGTTGGACAATCGCAAATAGCTTACTCCGTGACTTTACTGTTTCTAATTTCAATTCACCTCCTTTAGTCGCAGGAACAGGGACATAAAAGTTTTGGACGAGAAAAACGCGACTATTATTGTGGACGACTACCAGGTGCAATTTACTGAAAGTAGATCTCCCTATTTGGAAGACTCATAAAACGACGACAGGCTTCGCAGGATGCAGGATTCTATACACCTGCAGAACACAAAAGCACTGACTTCCCCTAGCAGGATGCGATGACTAAAAACAGGATTGAGCATACTAAAAAGATCAGACAGATTTCAGTTTCGCTAAGGCACAAAAGCTTAAGGTTCGATAGACCCCAATGCTTTTAAGAATCTTCTGTAAACCTTTTAACATGAGCAAACTATTCTTAAGGTCCTGTATGGGCGGTTTACGTCATGAAATTAAAAAGTGCACAATTTTAACAAAGTTGTGGGCTGCGAGAGAAAATAAACCTAGAAGGTAATTGCGCTCGAAAAAGCTTCCGTTGCAACTTAACATGATTATATAAGAAGCTTAAAACGTCATAGAAGTGAAAGCATCTATTGCTGAATGATTGAAGTTTTCATATAAATCTATTCGGAGGCTTCAAAGATGAAGTCTTTCGGACGTAGCCGAATTAAAACTGAAATGTAATTTCTGTATAGATGCAATATCTTGACGACAATAAGATGTTGGCATAAATGCATCGTTATCATCATCATTACTAACCGACAACCTAAAGCAAACTAAAGCGAAGATCAGACTATATGCCAAGTGGTCACATAGTTGGCTATACCTATATATTTGACATCAAACTTCTTAAATTCCTCATGTGTTTCATACTTACGACTGGGGTCACACAAATGTAATAAAATCAGCATTTGTTTGGTCCAGTGATTTATTTAAAAGTGAGAGGCCTGGCTTTTTTAAATCACAACCGGCGAACCGGTTTGAAATCTATGATCCCTCATTCCTGATCATTACCTCGTCGGCAACCGAAAACAATGAGTATGCCAGCATATAGTATAAACACCATAAATCACATGACGGAATGATGCTTGTGATTTACTATTATTTAATTTATTTTATGTCATATCGTGGCTAACAGTCTAATCACGAAATATTTTTTTAACATCTGTAGCAGTATAATCTCAATAACAGTAGAACTTAGATGGACATTTTGAAAAAGGAAGTCATACAGTTTAGCAGTAAAATACGGTCTATTCGTCATTTTAATGGATAATGTTGTCATATATTGATATGCTCTAATGACGATATGGCATATAGTTTTTTTTGGAAGGAACACCAGCCAGCAGGATGCTGTCTCAATGCGGCTTACAAATGACTGAGGTCACTAAAAGTTTTTGATTGAGAGTCACCAGAACCAAAACCTGCAACGACTAGTTGAAACGCTCACTTCCTCTTGTTCTGGCCTTCAGAGAGTAGCTTCCTTTTTCGTATGCACTTTTCGAATGCTAAAAAATATGATTAAAATTTTGAAAGAGAGTCAACCTTGCAACTTCTCACAGATGTTAATTGAAGAATATGAGACAAAAACTCTTCAATTAACTGGTGCCAGCATACCTGTGCCTAACTAACCTTTTCTGCTCCTTGTAAAAAACTTACTGTTTCGTGTATTTTTTCTAATAGCGCTGCTGACCATCTACGAATTCATACAAATATTTTACTTACACACAGGTAACAAATCTGATGAACTCCACAGATTGGCAAAAGCTCCTGATTGATGTCGCCACTCAGCAAGTCAACGCCTCGGCAACGATCGGCCATCGAATCAATAAGTGGACATTGACTTGATCCGGCAATGTAGTTCTTGTTTCCCAAATATGCATCATTCAAAGGTTCATAGTGTCCGGCACCGAGTTCCTCTTCAAATTCACTAACATCATTGGGCACCTGAGGATATCGCTGATATCCGTTGCGTTTCTTTTGTTTTTTCTTCTTTTTATCCTCGTCATCGTCATCGGAATCAGTGGAGGTCATGGAGTTGCTTTGAACGTCCTTTGATTTGTCTGTGTTTGGTGTATTTATAGAATGACTAGAAGGGGGAAAGGTCCTTAAGAAATTGTTACGTTTCATACGTCAGACAGTTACTTACTGCATTCCTTGGAATTCGACCTTTTCCTTTTTCACCGACAGTCGTTTCTGATTCTCAATGTCACTCTCGTCATCTAACTTTGAATCGCTTTCGACAACATTTCGCAACAAATGATTCTCATTGTCAACAGATTGACGTAGTTTTTCCAAGGCTCGTCGCATTTTCTCCAAACTATAGGCGGTAGCCAATCGAGAGACAACATGATCTTTTAAACGTGCGATTTCCTCTGGATCAGCGATGCCTAAAGTAAAATGTAAATTTTTTGATGACGGAATCTTTTTTTTTTGTTGATGAAACTGCATACCTTCGTGGGCACCCGTGTATTTGACGGTCTCATCAATGATTAAATCTTCGATAGATTGCAACTTCTTACCCATATTGCTGAGCCTTTCGGGGTCGATATTTTTCTTTTTTCGCTTCTCTTCTTCATCTTCGTCATCATCGAGAGGAGTTTGTTTCTTTGCGTCACCACTAAAATGAGTAAAAGAATTTATCCAAAACCTACTACCCCGATCCTGTCAAATACTCACTCGTAACCAGATTTCTTCCTTCGGTCAAGTCCAAAGTACTTAGACCAATCGACAGACTTCTTCCGGCGGAAGTTGGACAGATCTCCTGGTAAAATTTGATCCTCTTTAACGACTTCCAAGTTGGATCGCTTTTTCATGCGCCTTCCGCTGGCTTCACGTTTCTTCTTCATCTGTGCTTCCTCTTCGTCTTCGAAGTCATCATGATCGTGTTCCTCTTCCTCCTCCTCTTCTTCGTGTTCCTCGTGGTCTGGTTCATGCTCCTCCGATTCATCTTCCTCCTCTTCCTGACTCTCATGCGAATGGTCACTTCGTTTGCGATGCTTATGTTCCTTGTGGTGATGTCCTCCGTGAGGTGGATGTTCCGTTTGTGGATCTATAGAAGCGCTGGTGGTATTCTTTTCGTCCTTCTTTTCGACTGGCGCATCCGTGGTCTGGTCATCAGCTGAACGTTTCTTTTTCTCTTCATTTGGCTTTCCGAAGAGTTCACGCAGCTCGTCGGGTACTCTTTCGTCGTTCGCTTTCAATGCATCATCAAAGGGCATTTTGGGAGATCGTTTGGCAACAGGAAAACGCTTGCGGCGTGACATCGGCAACCATGGAAGGACCGGGTAGGTTCGTTTCTTTTGCATTAGTGGCCCGATATAGTAGTTTGGCTGGGGTACCATTCGTTTTTGATCGTCAAAAATATCACCTTCGAGGTCGTTCTCTTGCTGCTGGTACTTTTCCCAGATGTGACGTAACGCCTCCTTGTAACGTTCCTCACGATCAAGTTCACGGGCTTTTGCGATTTCTTTTAAAAATTGATCCTTTAATTCGACTTGATCGAAGGGCTGTGTATCCCGTTCACGAAATAGAGACGCAGAAGGATCTGCAACAAAAAGAAAAAGGATTAAAGTAAAACTTAAGCTACACATCCATACATCCATCGCATCGGTCGCATAAAAGGATTCTAATCCTTGCAAAGTGGATAATAAAAAGTACTTTATTGCCGCTGAATTAATTTGACCACAATCAGACCCGACCAGGAGCTGTCAGGACTCCTGCTTTTATCTATAAATCAAGGATTCAATTTACTTAAGTGCCGGACTTTATTTTCACATAACCGCATCTCAAAATTGTGTGAATATAAAATGCTTAATGGCCACAAGGGCCTTCACTGGAAATTCAAGACGAAGGCACATGACATTACTAATGCCAACATGGGCAAGCGAAAGGTGTTAACCACTTTCACAAACCCATCAATATGTATCTACTTCTCATTTTTCCATTCCATTAGATTCATATAAGAACATACTATCTGTATATGTGTGGCGTAAAGAAAACATTCTTTTTTTCCCATGGAAACAGGAAAATGCTTTTAAAATACTTGAGCTCGATGTCTGGATACTTTAATTCTATTGTACTCCTAGCCATATATAGCTGTCGTCTATCTTCGCCTCTCTTCCGAAAAGAAAAAAAAACAAAGACTGAAAAAGAAAGTAGCATCGAATGACAAAATAATGACGCGCGTGGATGTGAAAAGATTATAAAAAAAAGAAAGTAAAATTAAGGACGAGTTATTACAGTCCATTTGGGGCGAATTGCAGAAGAATTATGGGATTTTGTATAAAAAAAAAACAAAAATTACAAGAGAATGTACATAATAATTTTTGCACGTTTTTCAAGAGTTTCCGAAAGAAATCAAATTTAAAAGCCTTTCTGGATCAAAAAAGGACGAAAGTTGATAACTTGGGTCATATGGACGTGCACCTAATAATGACACTCTACGTGAGGGAACAATAAATTCAACACGCGCACGTGTTTGCTGTTAGGTAGAGAATGGAAAAGTCATCTTTGTTGGAACTACTTCCATTTTTAACTTTCTCGCAATTAGAAAACTGAAGTGAAACTTCTTGTTCTTACAAAGAAGACTGCCACAGTTTCGCCTGTCGGCCGTTGTATCTTGTAAGTTGACATATGTAGATACCATATCTCAGTAAAAGCGATATATCAACTCATACAAGCAATATATCTTGTCTGTAAAGTCTTCTGTGAAGTGTAACAGTAAATGGTTTTGGAATTACGATAATTCGAAAAGAAATACTACAGGCTTACCTAAGGTAATAGAATTCGAAGATGTAAGTTCAACAGATTTGAAAAGCAAGTGTAATTTGATGTAAGTTGATTTCTTCGAGTCAGTGCACGAAGTCACATCGGTGTATTGCAATTCTCGGGTGACGATTTAAAAAACGCACTAGAAAAACTTAATTTAAATAGCAACCCTGGCTCAGATGGGATTTCTGTGGTAATATTAATAAAATGTTTGTCCTTCGTTTTCCATCCTCTTAAAATTATTTTTTAATCAGTCTCTTGTTAAATGAAAGGAAATATTCCTTCATAGGGCTGTGTATCCCGTATTTATAAAAGCGGTTTAAGGTTTAAGGCAACAAGTAGAAAACTATCGGCCTATATCAAAGCTGTCTGCAACACCAAAATTGTTTGAACGTTTTAACTGCTACTAATTTAGCTTTGTTGACTAATTATATATTTAACAATTCTGACGAACGATTACAATTTGATATGTTCGACAGGGTGCATCACACCCTTCTTTTGGCTAAGCTAAAGTCTTTGGGTTTTCATTCTTCAATGCTAAAATGGTTTTGTAATTACCTTACTTATAGATGGCAAATGGTTTGACTAATAGTCGATGGTTTGACTTCGCCCGTTATAGAAGTTACTTCGGGTGTTCCACAGGGCAGTTACTTAGGCCCGTTGCTATATATATTTGACTTTTGCGGATGATTTGAAAGTATTTTCTCGGATAGAGAACGCAACTAATTGGATTCCTTTGCAATCAGATATCAGTAGATTGTCGGAATGGTGCAATTGCAATACTTTGGAACTTAACATTGCTATATATAAAGTTTTTTGAGCATATCTTATTAATACTTGAATTTCACATAAACATTTTATGAATGATTTTAGACTTCAACGTTTTGATGAAGTGAAAGATTTTGGTGTTAAAGTTGACAAAAAGTTAAGTTTCTTTTTGCATTATGATTATTTCATTGCGAAGTCTTACTCATTGTTGGGATTCCTTAAACGTAATAGTGAAGACTTTCGAGACATAAAAAGCCTTAACATTGTTAGTCAAACCTTACTTTGAATATTGTTTTGTAATATTTACTCTAATATATTTGATACTAAAGCGAAAAGTTATATGTTAAAAGGTTTTCGTGTTTTCTAAGACCATTGTCATAAATAGAGACAGAGGTTTTCCAGCGAGCCGAGCAACCAACACTAGGGTGTACCATTTGGTGTCTCACCACATACAATTGTTAGTTTGATCTAGATGTCAAATTAAGTTTAAAACCAATATTTACTAGTGGTGCCAGAGAAGTCTGTTTGCGCTACTATTAAAGGCGTCTTTTTTGAAAAGCTTTGTGTTTGTTAAAAATGGTCAAATCGAGTTGAAATGAGCCCTAAGATCTTTTGACAGAAAATGTTTGTGAATGAAGGTTATTGCGGAGTTAGAAGTGAAAAAAAAAATTGATTTTGACAGGTCCTAATGAAGAAGACAAACTGTAGGAATCCTGTAAAAGTGAATCAGAAAAAGGAAGTCAAAAGAAAGATATGATGAGATGGTAATGCATATTGTTTTTGAATACTTGTAAACTATACGACGAAGGACAAATAGAGCGTTTTGGAGAATTTCACATTTGTGTTGAAAGGGTAAGGAACTAATTTGCGTATTTCACTGTTGTTCCCAATATATGCAGTTTGTTCTAGGTGTGGAATGAAACTGGTTATTTTTTTTTTATCATGAAAGGCGTTTGACATAGTGACGATCACTCAGGGAGTCAAGTTGTTTGGCAATATTGCCAATTTTTTTTTTCATTATGAGGACCGTCCGCAAGTATTCAGGAAAGTGTTGGATTCATACTAACTAAAAACAACCACCATTCTGAATAATTTATACAACAACTAGGTAGCTAAGATTATATGCATAAGTAACACTGCAATTTTCCTGCTGCTAATATCACCAATAGCTCGGGGGTTTCATCTTATTGCACTAATTCAAATGGTTTTATCTGTTAAGGGGAAGGTCTCTGTTGTTCAAGTTGTTCTTGGGAATTTGGCAAAACAGGTAGTGATACGTTTTCGCGAAATCCTGTTCCACCGAACAACCGAAGCTTATGTTAACACAAATTTTCTTGCATTAAATTCAATAGTTTTAGAGTAACTAAAGAACGTGTAGATTGCCCATCTAATAGTGCCAAATATTATATTTTACGAGCTTAAAAAATAAATAAATAAATATTTGGCGTAAACTGCTCATGCAGGCAGCCTAGCTTCCCCAACCTTTTAGTGTGCGAAGATGCATTCTGATATAAATGGAAGGAAGCTACAGATTAAAACTTATTACGACGGCCATTTTATTTTTGAAAAGCTTCTCGTGATAGTTTTTACTTTAGGTTTTTTGGCAGATGTTCGCAAGACATGGAGAAGCGAATAAAAACTTTCAGGTGTTACGGGTCGAATTTGAACCGGAGACCCCTCACTTAGTGGTCAAACGAACTTAACCACTAAGCCACTGCACCCACGAGTTTACTAGTTTGATACCAAATAAATTAATTGTTAAGACAATTTGGAGTCTCTACAGCGTTTAATTCTATTCTGTATGGTACCATTACCCGAAGATTCGGTACCAACGATGTGTGACCCCGACGCAGCACGATCAATATTAATATACCGAGGGCAGAGCAGTTTGGAAGTGCGATGTACATATTTCTCACATGAGCTAATAACGTCGTGTACAGGCTCAATTTCACTGGCATTTTAAAGGGCGCACCACGGATCATCAGCTATAGAATCTTCACGTTGCTACAGAGTCTCTTTGGCGAGTCGCCACTTGCGCACCGCTACACCAGATTTACCACGACGAGCCAAAAAAACAGCAACCATACGCAATCAACTCTACTTCTTATGGTTAAGCAAATTAACAGAAAAGTCAGAAAAAAAACGAAATTTGCGCATACGGTATATTTTGAACTTTTTAACTAATCAACCTGCAACTGAAAAATACAAAGCCTTGCGCAACGCGTTAATTGAATGTCATTGTTTTTCGGAACGGAACAACGACGACTCGAACGATTATTGGCCTCGGAGACATACATATGTTTTCGCTCGCGTGAAATATGTCTAACTTTATTGTCCATTTGTTTTAGTCTGGTTGGTTGCGTCAGATAGGTACAACGTTAGGCGTTACCGACGATCAGCCATTAGAATCGATTAGAGCTGGCTGATCAAATTTTAGAGTGCACGCAACAGGGTTCTTCCATCTATTCGTTAGAGACCAGGACAACGCGAACCCGCGCGGTAGGGACATTAAGGCAGAATTAGACCAGAAATCAAGGGGCACGGTAGTTCTTTAGCAACTTATTTATACGAACCAACTCAGCCCATTTTGACCCCCCCCCCCCCCCCTAATTTCGCTTACAACAAATCTAGAGACATCGAATTTTCAGGATTTATTGGGACGCATAGCAGCAGGCTCCATGCCAAATTTCAACCATTTAACATGATCAAAACTACGGAGTGAAGTGAAGTGAACTAAGGAGCACTTCCAATCATCGTAGAACCTTGAAATTTGGCACATTAATAGGGTTTACAACATTTGTGCTTTTCCATTCAGGGGGCGTGGCATCCTCCCACTTCTATTAACGCAGCCCCCAAAAATCCTACAATTATGAATTTTTACATGAGGCTTGGATTTTAAGAACAAACTCGGAAAGAAAAGAAATATTGTTTATTTTCTATTAAGGGGCGTGCTAGCCGCACCTTTTCTTTAACTTTGCATCCAAAAGACTTAAAGCTGTGAAATTATACGTGGAGAAAGGATTTGAAGAACAGACACAAAATTTGTGTATATTCCAAAAAAGAGGCGCGGCAACCATCCATATGTCGAACTCATTCTATAGTTATGAAATCTTACATGTCGGTAATTCCTTTAAAGGCAAACAAGGAAAGTTATAAAACAAATTGTATTTGCTGGAAAGAGGGCGCTTACGTTCGGTCGAAATCCATAAAATTTTAAAATTTTGCAAAATTTGCATGTATAAGAAAATTTTTGCAAAAAGTATTGAATTCACACCAAAAACATAAATGTTAAAAAAAAGCCAAGTTATTTTATATTTTTATTTTTGTATAAAAGAACTTGGCTATTTTTTAACATTTATGTTTTTGGTGTGATATATAATTAGGCTAAGATTGTAAACCAAAACTAAACTTGGTAGACACTAATGAAAGTGTTTACTTGCACTTTGTTAACTCCTAACGATTTGGTCACCGTCACGTCGTCAGTTAGAATTTTTTAACTTTTCGTCAAGTTTAGTCTCCCTAGACTTTTCAAATCGGATTAGATCCCTAGACCTCGGATTAATCATATTTGCGTATTTTTCGTTAGATTGATACCAAACTTTGCATTTAGACTTTTTATAGTTCAAATATAACAAATTGTTAATGCATATCGAAAATATGCAAAAAGTATGCAAAATATGTGGAAAAATTAAATAATCAACAGGCTGTAATTTGAAGAACAAATGGTCATACAGCAAATAGGTGATTTTAAATTAAATTTGCCTTAATTTCGTTTGGCGTTATTTCACGTCACCCAGCAAATATAATATAGTGGAAGTTGTAGCTCCAAGTATCTACTTTTGGATGTGAACTTCAACATTTTTTACCGCCAGCACTTTTTGTGTTTTGAGAAAACCAGCGTTATACTCGGTCCAATTTTTTAAAAAAAATTAAAGGATCACTTTTTTCTCTCATGATCTCAAGGAACGAGAAAAAAAAGGGTTTTTAAGTTTAAACATTTTTTTTTTAAATTATTTGAGGAAATTTAAGAGAACAACGTATAATAATTTTATCGCGAACCCGTTGCCTCATTCCGTGATTCTCTTGATGTCTTGATACCGCCCACTGAATTTTTATCTTTACTCACAAGAGATATTTTTTGAATACTTTCCGCAAACGCTATTTAAACCAGTTTTTTGTTAAGTTTTTATCGCAAGCCCGACTTAAAACCAGAGCAAAGCTTTTGATGTCGTTATGCAAAGTAAAGTGCACCCAAAAACCGGTTTGCAAGGCGGCATCACAAATGAAAATACCATTAAATATAAATTTGCTCCAGTTACTTCCTGTGACGTTGAAAGAAGCTTTTCCGCTTACAGAATGGTTTTTGGAGAGAAACGTCAAAGCCTCTCAATTAATAATTAGAGAAAATTAGGTTTGTAAATATATTGTAATACCAATTATCTTGAAAATTTTTTAATCGTATGTATTGTCATCAGAATTTAACTAACATTCAAACATACGCAAATATGCAAAATCCGAAGTCTATACCTAGCAGTTCTTCAATTTCAATTGCTCCTGTTACATTAGGTCCAAGGAAAGGAATGTGAAATGCTGAGGGTGCAGTAATCAATGAAGAAATGAAATAGACATTCTAAAAAATGAAAAACACTCTTATACAAAATAGAGGTTAGAGGAACACTGGGCGAGTTGAAGACTTGTTACCGCGAAACAACTCAGATGGAAAGTTTTGAAATGTAATAATAATTCAACATTATTACTTTGATCTAATAGCGGGTGATCCAAGTAGAGATACTTTTTTCAATAGCCTTTTTTGACAGATCACGTGTGAGTCGTGTCATGCTGTCATGTTATTTTTGTTTAGTATTGTTCGGCATTTCATAATGGAAAGACTTACGCGTGAACAACGTTTACAAATTGTTCAACTTTATTATGAAAATTCACGTTCTGTGAGGAATGTGTTTCGTGCACTTCGCTCAACTTATGGTCAACATAATCGGCCTACTGAGCGTACTATTCGCAACACCATCACCCATTTTGAGACCCAGCATTCATTATTGGATAATATTCGAACGAATAGACCACGTCCAGCACGTCAAGATCTTAAATTGAAAGCGTACAAAATACAGCTTGTGCAACAACTAAAGCCGCTCGACCTTCCCAAGCGACTTCGCTTCGCTCTATGGGCTCTTGAAAAGTTCCAAGAGGATCCGACGTTTTCGAGGCAAATTTTGTTTAGCGATGAGGCCCATTTCTGGCTCAATGGGTATGTAAACAAACAAAATTGCCGCATTTGGGACGAAGAGCAACCTGAAGAGATTGAAGAACTGCCACTTAATCCAGAAAAAACAACGGTTTGGTGTGGTTTGTGGGCCGTTGGAATCATCGGCCCATATTTCTTTAAAAATAATGCCGGTGCGAACGTAACCGTCAATGGCGACCGTTATTTGATGCCTGAAATTGAAGCTCGTGATCTCGGCGACATTTGGTTTCAGCAAGACGGCGCGCCACTTCCCACACATCGCATCAATCAATGGACTTATTGAGAGAACATTTCGGTGAGCACATAATTTCACGTTTTGGGCCGGTCGATTGGCCACCAAGATCGTGTGATATCACACCGTTAGACTTTTTGCTGTGGGGATATGTAAAGTCAAAAGCTTATGCCGACAAACCCGCTTCGATTCAGGCCTTGGAGGAAAACATCACGCGTGTCATTCGCCAGTTACCAGTCGAAATGCTCGAACGAGTGATCGAAAATTGGACTCAACGGATGGACCATCTGCGACGTAGCAACGGCCAACATTTGATAGACATAATCTTCAAAAAATAAATGCCAAAGAATGTTCTTTTAAATGATAATAAACATTCTCCATTAAATTTGAATTTTCTGTGTTTTTTTCTTTAAAAAAGTAGGGAACCTCGAAATGGATCACCCTTTACTACCATAAGAGAGAAAAAAAAAAACTAACCACATGCAAAAATAATTTACTAAAAAGAAACAACCTACCATCCTTACCATCACGTTCTCGAAAGAACGATGAACGCTTCTTCTCCTCTGGCATGTAGTTATCTTCATCGAATTCATATCCACCCGTTGCTGGACCAAGGCCACCTCCATTCCGAGCATTGTCCTCCTCTCGAGCTAAATATTTGGCCAAAATTCTATTTAATCGATGGCGATTATTGCTATGCGATGATGCGATTGATGCGGGTCCAGTTTCAGAATCTATAGTTGTATATTCAGAAAAGAAGATAAAATTCCCCCAAAAAAAAAAATGAATTATATGTTTTTTTTTTTGTTGTCATTGTTCTTTACAACAGAACGTGACTTACATCCCTGAGTGGGGATGTGTATACAAAAATACTTGAAGGACATCACAAAAGAATACGATTCACATTTAACTCACCATCATCCCAGTAGTCCTGTTCTTGAGTAGCTGGCGGTGGGATACCATAACGCAAGGGCATATTGTAATTATCCTTGAGTGCCAATTGTGCCTCTCGCCTGTGTAGTGCATCTACGGCTGCTTGAAGGGAATATTGTGAATGCTGTGCTAATGAACCTTCCAGCCATACATGTAGTAGGAAGAGAAAAATCAATTTCCTCGCCATGATTGCGGGTGCGCCAGTAGTCGGTGTCCTGCTCTTTAATCTAAAGAGGAAAAGTACATGGAAATCAAAATAAAAAAAAATTACAAATTAAATACTATTCATGTCTTTTATTGTGAGTGAGATAAGTGACAGTTTGGATTTCTTCTTGAAGTTGTTTAAAGTTTATTACAGAGTTTTGCTTATTTTGGATACATATTGCGTGCGTCTGGTAATGACGTTTGAGTTGAAAGGAGGATTAGGAGATGTTTCTGACATGTTGTGACGTTGAAGATTCTGTACTAATATTATAACTGTTGCCTTGTCATTATCGGAAGTTGTGTGGTTTATTATTAGTTTCGTTTTTTGTATTGCTGAAGTGTGAGGAGATAGAACTATGATAATAAACTTGTACCACTTGAGTAGCGACATGTTATCACAAACTGATTTTGTTATCTACGTGGAATACGAAATTGCTACCAAAGTCGTATAATCACAGGCTTCATTCTCTTATATCTCTGTTGGCATGACATTTTTTTCCATGTATTTTATTTGTAAGAGGAAAAATTCCCATTAATTATGGAACACAAAGTCGTTCAAGTGGCTTTGCAGTAGAGCATTCTGTCACTCCAATTTTCCAAGACCTTGTCGATGGTTTCGGGTTGTAGCTCACGGATTGCTTGGATGATAGTGGAATGTTGGCATAAGATCGGCCCTTCACGATCCTTCCTTCCCCACAAAAAAAGTCCAACTGTGTCAAATCGCAGCTCCGAGGCGGCCAATTGACATCACCAAGACGCCTGATAACACCATTTGTTAATATGTGAGATCAAAAGATCTTTTTTTTGGCATGGGCTGTGTGGCATGGGCTGTGTGGCATGGTTCGTCCAAATCCATGTCTATAATTTCAGTAAAACAAAAGAACGTAACGCCCACCGTGGACAGCATCGTAATTCCCAGCACCACTATCGAAGAAAAATGGTTCACAGATGAAACCACTGCGCAATCCGCAGCGCTTATTGACAATAGCGTGTTGTCGGCTAGCATACCAGGCGCGGTGGGTCATTTATTTCGGCCAAAACTTTTGTTAAAAAAAGCTGCACAGTTAGGGCTACACAGCACTTACTTTGGAATAAGTTTTCAATATTTCTCAAAGTTGCTCAAGCGTAAAGCTTGAGTTTCTGTCAAGATTTCGATCAGGAAACTGCTGTCAGTTTCAAAATAAGCTATGCTTTGAAAAGAAACCACTAGATGGCCTACCCTTTATAAGACGTTGAATAAGTTGAAGAGGGGAAGGAGAGGAAGGAGTGAAATAAAAATACAGAGTGTTTCTAAGTACCTGTCTTGCAAATCATTCGACAAGCGGAGTATTCCAGAAATGTGTTTATTGTAGAAGATTGTAGGGGAATAAGTTAAATAAATCTGTCCATGGAAGTCAACGAAGGGCAAAGCGGATGAACCTTCGTTGATCAGCCGCAATTCGACGGGAATGAGTAGGGGGATCAAACTTGGAAAACATATTCGAGGATTGTTCGAAAATTCCTTAAACACAGTAGCGTTTAACAAACTCAATCGAAAAATGGGTTTGTAAGCAATTTATCAATGGGAGAGCTCAAAATCGCAGATAAGAACCAAATCGCGTAAACAAATAAGGGCGGGAGAAGAACGCCGTGAATAAAATAACATCTAAGAGAAAGTTTCAGACGCTAACGAGAAAATGTGATAGCTTGACATTTATCAACATTGTGGAATCTTTGGGAAAAGAATAAGAGTCATCAGATATATGATTTACTGTCTCAACATTTTCATATCATCCGTGTGGGAGGTTTCGATGACATAGTTACGTCATTAATTTCAAGAACTTAAATCAGTGCACTCAGATGGTGGCCTCTTAAAACAGGTAGAATTTGTTCTCTACAACAAAACCAGGTTAAAGACGAAGGGGTTCTAACAAAAGCCTTACCAAAGTCTGTGACGATTACATCAACTTATTTTCCATTTCCTAAATCACGCAGAGTTAGAACGCTCGCCGTTAGATGACTCAGTTGCCAAATTTCTCCTTCCCAACTTTAAGCGTTGCATCGCTTGTACGTCTTGTTAGTGCCACAGCTCAGATATATATATGTTGTCGACCTCTGGCCACAGAAAGTCCGTTAGGATTGATCTGAGACCTTTGACGGTAACGATGTCTCCTTCCACATTTCAAAATAAACAAGGTCCGACGATGATGCCATGGTATAAACCGAACTCACGGCGTTGTCTAAGGTCGTCCGGCTTGAATTTTTGCGTCAGCACAAATTTATACGGATGTAGGTTCGGATTGATTCTTCTTAGCTGATCGGCGCCGAATCGATATTTCTGGTTCTTCTTCTGTTACTGGCCGCTATGACGATAATCTTTTCTTTATTTCGCTCCAATCACTTTCTGATTGCTGGCTTATGATCCAAAAGAATGTACAGGCTCAAACTTTTCCACAATGCGACAAACTGCCTGCGCACTAAATCCATTATGAAGGACTACCTTGTGACCAAATTCGCGTTACGTATTTACAACTGCGCCGGAATATACTTCGATAATATTCGATAAATTTAACAATTGGGAAAACCATCTTTGCTATCTGGTCACCCGAGTAGTAGTGGACCTGCCCTTCCGAAATCCATGTTGATTTGGAGAAAGGATCGGCCTTCAGTAGAAGAACATTGAATTAGAAGAATTATTCTTATTATTCACTGAGATGGAATTTTGGAAGGTTTATGTTAGAGATTGGACTCCATGGAACACCATCAAGACCAGGAGAGAAGTCATATTTAAGTTTAGTTTTTGGAGTAACTATTTTTCTGTAGAGTGCATCGTTGTTCCTTCGTGTCACATTCGTCACCCACCGTTCTGCTGTTGTGCTGAACCTCTATTTACAAGACATGCTTATACTATCCATCTCTGAGTACACCAGGCCGTTTGTAGCAGTTGCAGGGTCTGCTTCAAATGTATGTAAGTTTGTGGAATGTCGTTCAGCAGGATTCCAAGTCCCCCTCAATTATAATAGCATCCCAGATTTAAGTTAAGGAAAAGACAACAAACCCCAATCCTTGACATGTTTGGGCATTATCGTCATTTTCTTAAGTACGTGTTCACGACTTCGTGTTCGGAGTTATAGGTACGTGTGCTTGCTGAAAGATTTTGATGATGGGTGTTTATGGCGTTGTAGGCGGCGTACAAAAACTATCTCAATGTTGCCGTTGGTTTACCGTTTCGCATATCCTGCTTCGATGTGCTTCGTCAGGGCTACTTCTTGGTCCGATCAGCTCCGTTCAGTCTCGAAGTAAACTTGGTCGATGGGGACGTGCTGATAAATGGTTGGTTTAACTCATACCAATAGTTTGTAGACGACATTGTGAAGTACGATGGGACTATAGCTTTTATTTTTTGAGTTAGGTTTTCAAGGGTTTGAGGATGGCGATGATTTTTGATTTTTGGAACTTCAGCTATAAATCTATAAAATGTTTCGTGCACTTTTTTATCTTTATAGTCCACAGCAAATTTTGACAAAATGTTAAATCCTTTTATACCACAAACTGTCTAATTTGTCCGAATAAATCATCTTTCATTCATACATATTTCTTGTCCTTGCTACAGGTTTCATTAATCACTGCAAACGACGGAAAGCCTTCACTACCATTTAATTACTACTACTGCTCTCAAAAGCTATCCATTAAATTAAATTCGAATCTCCACTTACTTCGAATAATGATATCTGTTACAATATGATTCCATAACATTGCTGCTGTGGGAAGTTAATTCAATTTCCATGAGAAAGGTCGCTCCTTTCTTATGATATCATTAGTGAATTGGAATCATTCCTAAGACTCTAAGGAATATCTTAAAAAAATAAAGTGCTTCATTTGTCAAGGTTAAGGATATGTATACATCTATTTTAGGGAATTTTATCTCTTGGAGCATTCACAACTCCAACAAAAGTAACAACGAAAAAAAAAACATCTCAACGCACAAGGATTGATTGGTTGAGACGAACTTTTTTTTTTTTACAGGCGACATCTTTTTATTGATTTCGTTGATAAATAAAATGCCAAATGATCCAGTGCTGTGCGTGCCATTACTGATGTCATGAAGAACATTTAGAAACCTAGAAAAAGTTCCTAACTATTCGTTTTTGTTGTTTGGCACTGTAAGGTGCTGATGATGGTGGAAAAAAAAGAAAAAAAAAAAGAAAATCCTTGAAAACTCAAACTCATTTGAGAAGCAATTACGCAAAATCGTCCTTGAATTTCAGCAAAGTATCGTAGGCAGATAGGAAGCATATTATCACGTCCAACAGATAGAATATACTTGCGGGAATATAATCAATAGAAAAACGATTAGAAGCGATGTAATTGTGAACAACAGAGAAAAAAAAATAATATGTCCATCCTGATGCGTATGTTGTGCGGGTAAAGTGTGGTACAGAACAATTCCTTTTGAATTATATACATACCCCCAGCCGAAAGAAGATGCTTGCTCTAATTAAATTCTACAAGTTGGTAATGAAGATAAACCTTGCGCATTTGTAGTAATTTCCTTGGTTGAATGTGTTTCCTTTTTGTAAATTAAAATTTATTTGCAAAATATGTGAGTTCTGTTTTTATTTGTTGATTAACTTAACTTCGTGACAAATGTGTCAAGGACTTTATTGTAATACATCTCAAGGATGAAGATTTTTAAAGCTTGAGGTTACAGTTTTACTACTCCTAGATGTCCCTTTTCAACATACATATATGCACCACGTAATCACCGCTTGGAGTATGATTGGATGTTATACTTGAGCGCGTTTAACCGTCAAATTGTGGTCCATGAAACACATCTCAATTTAAAAACATGTTTTCGCATTCATTTTATTCTACATCGTAACACACACACAGCACTAACAAATTAATTTGGTTTCTGATGAATATTCATAAAATATTTACATCTCATGAATATGGACATCTCCTGATTAAATAAATAAAAAAAAAATCCTTTTCGCAATATTACGCGAGTACAACAGAATATTGTTTATGAATATTTTTAATACTGTTTTCCATGAAAAGGTCTTTTATTTTTTTTACTTACATAAGATTTGCCGTGGTGGATGTGTGCAAATTTGCACTATTTATCCTGTTTTTTTCTTATACATATTTTATTTCTTCCCTTGACTGCTAATAAGGTCTTCAACCCGATTGAAATTAATGGAAATTTAATACACAGTAATGGACATAATTTATGAAATATTTCATAACAAGTTGAGGTTTCAGTAGTTCAGTTCAGTTCAGTTTTTGGTAACTTTCAACTGGAAGGCGAAGTTCTAGGAAGCAGGCGCATTTCTTGGACGTTAGTAAAGCAGAAATACTAAGCATCAAACCGACCATTTCAAAGTCCAGTGACTGTTTGATGTCTCTTAAACTTGGGATACATGGTAAGGTGTGGAAGTGCTCCCCAGGTTGGGTGCGAGCAGATGGTTGTAGATGCTCGATATCAACAACCATCTAAAGAACATCCCAAAGGAACAGTTTTTGCTTATTGCAGGTCATACTGTCTAATCTCACTCAATACCATGTTCGTCGAGCAAAGCCGGCATTTGTCTTCCATTTGATGGCAAGTTTCATGAGGCTTAGGCTTAAAATTTGCAATGTGATAGTGGAAAAAGCATTCACAGAACAACACCGCCTTCTCCTGAGTAATGGAATGAGGAGGCTATTTGAAACATATAACAATCAGAAATGCTCCGAAGAATGAGAACGGCGAACTTACCTCCGTTACAAAATCGGAGAAGTTGAAGGGCTATAAAGTGTGCAGAGCGCAATATATGGGAAATTCCCTACAACGACATTTGCTTATAGAGAAAGCGTAAACACTTCTTGGAGCTTCAAAAGGATCAACACAAAAAAAAGACACTCAAAGTTTGTGCAGGATTCCCCTCAAATAATAAAAACGATAAAGCTCGCTCGAATACAGACATAGCAAAAGCTGCGCAAATAAGAAGTGCACCCAAATTCAAGTATAGTGTAATATCTCAAAGGCCTTTTATATTAAAAGGGGATTTTAATCTAAGAGACGAGTGACTTCCCTGGTAAAAGTTACAACGTCCTTAGGTGCAGAGTTTCTGAATTCTACTCATGTACGGAAGTCCTTTTGAAAGTTCTGTCGTCTTAACCAATGAAAGGCCGGAAATTCGCAGGTGATATGTTCCGAAGTTTCATCATCTTCTAGACAGAACCTACATTCAGTCTTTGTGCACAAGTTAATTTTATTAAGATGATATGTAATGGGCTGTTAGGAAGTCCACATCTTCCTAATATTCGCCTTACCTAATAATAGGATTTCCTTGTAGGAGTAAGGTCTAGCCAGTGGTGGCCAGGTACCCATCTAAGTTTAACCTTGTGGTGTTTTAGTAGAATTTTCAGGGCATCGTAGCAGTACTTCACTGTACAGTTCACTGTTACATCCGAGAAGATGTAAATTCTGGCACCTTTAATTACTTTTCGAGAAATCAAATTTACGCACATCTCAATGGCATAGATTTCCGCCTGAAATACCGTGGAACACATTCCCATGGGTTTCGAGACTTTTGTGTTGGGTCCGAAGACAGAAGCTCCAACTCTAGATTCATTTTTTAATACATCGGTGTACCAGATCAGACTTCACGGAACACCATTTGCCAAAGAGGTTAAGCAGGACGCAATATCCTCAGATTTGAAAAAGAATGGAAAACATTGGTTCCATTGGGTTATGACTCTTGTTTCAAAACTTTTGAAAGGCGATCCTATTCCTAATCAGTAAGAGGAAATTTATCTCCTTCCTATGTACAAAGAATAACCTTTCTATCAAGCTTTCAATAGACAGCCGGTTGTGGTAAATACAAAGGCATTAACTACAAAAATAATCCAAATTATATAGATCATAATGGAATGATATGGATGGTGCTAAGACAACGAGAAGATCCTGAAACCTACGTACGAGGCATACATGGGAAACCAAAGACAAGGGAAAGCATCTTAAGGCCTCTTCTTTTTTTTGCATTTCTAAATTATCTGTTAACTGACGATGAAACCATTACAAGCCTTTATCGAAGTTCTTTTCAACAAGCAATTTATGTCCGATCTATTATTGGGTAAGCGTGGGCGCGTATAAACCGGCAGGAAAAATCCGCTATCTTCTGTGACCAAAAAATACGAAAGTGTTCTGCTGTGTCATCCTCCTCAGCGCAAGCAGGACAGGTAGTGGGTCGCTTAAGCCCAAAACATTTAAGTATTTAGCAAAAGCTTGGTGGCCCGAAAGGACTCCTACAAGCAGCCTACAGTCGATTCTCCTCAGAGATAGAAGAAAAGATGCTGACCTTTTGCAAATGTCCGGGCGCAGTAGTTTGGTCTGTCTACATCCACCGCAATCGCGCCACCGAATCTGGTGTTCACGAGAAACCCAAGAATCGATAGACGACATGACTAAAGATGCAGGCAGACCCAACACAGGTTCGGGTCCTGGCAAAACTTTTTCTGAACCTTGCCTAGCAAGCTCATCCGAGATCTCATTTCTCTGAATGCCAGTGTAACCTGGTACCCAGACAAGATTCACTGTGTTCAGTCTTCCGACCAAATTCAAAAAAAGCTTGTATTCTAGCACTAACTTGGGCGAGGTAAGAGGGTTTTGCAGCTTGGCTATAACCGCAGATGCAAATGCCTCCAGCCGTCCACCTGTTGTTTACAATATAGCGCATAGCCATTAGGATGGCAAAAATTTCCGCTTGGAAAACAGATGCATGTTTGCCCAAGGGGTAGTAAAGTCGTATGTCATCGCGTTCCACAAAGACTCCAGCACCAGACCCCTGTCCGGTTTTGGAGCCTTCCGTGAAAATACGATGGCATTCAATTCATGGTTCCGAGTCTGACCGAAGCCATACCTTTACCTGTGAAAAGTTGACGTGCTAGTTTTTTCGCAGAAGGATTTCTGGTGTCATTGCATCAAACGGCATATCCAAAAGACAGGGGTCAAAGGATAATTCTCGAGCAAGTTCTTCAAAATTCCAGTGCGCTTGGTACCAAAAACCACCTCTCTTTAAGCGAAAGATGATTTTTAGCGTACACCTCATGATATATAAGTCAAGGGGAGGAAGATTCATCAAAGTATCTAGAGCAGAGCCTGGGGTGCTAGGGAAGGCACATGTGCAGCCGAGACTTGCCGTTCTTTGGAGTTTGGCAAAAGAAGCAGTAACACGTTTCCGCGAAAGCCTGTTCCACCAAACAACTGATGCGTATGAGAGTAGCGTTCTAATCATGGCCGTATAGATCCAAAGGACCCGTTTCGCCGTTTACCAAAAGCGCCTTTACACTGCCAGAAAGTCGACAGCGCTTTATTCGTTTTCGATTCGACATATTTGGACCATAGACGTTTTTTATTTATTTGACTTCATCGGATATAGGGATGGTGACACCTTTAAGCACGAGATGGGACAGACCAGTGACGATTCTCATTCTCGTACAGAGAACAACCGTGGTTTTAAGAGGATTCACTGAAAGCCCATTACTAGTGCACCAGACATCGATCAAATCCAGGGATCTCTGCGCTTGAGAGCAGACAGCCCCTAGATTTGAACCGACAGAAAGAACGGCGACATCATCCGCATAAGCTTGAGTGTAGTTCGTAACGCAGCTTGATCGAATTATAAGTTTAAGGATAGACAAGGTTGATTGAATTGCCATGTTCAAAAAAGGGATCCTTTGAACCCAATCGAAAAATGCAATGTCAATCAACGCTCCAATGCAAAGGCAGAGCTTCAAATTCTTGCAACAAATAAATGCATAAATACCGGCAAATTCTGCGGCGAATCAGTTGGAATGCAGTTAAGTGGAGCGGTTATGATCCCTATAACTCTAGTCTTAAACTCGTTGATAAAAGAAAAGGAGAAAAATATAAAAATATATACACTTTACGTAAAAACAACTTCTTGTTGTTTCATTCGAACTGATCAAAACTGACATCATACTGATGTAACTGATTCGGCCATATGGACTGCCACTTCAACCAATGTAGCCAACTCTCTCCAATCGATTTTTAATGTATGTATGGAGGCATGGAGCAGTAAGCTTATTTGGAGGCTATCCCGTTTCAAAAAAAGGTAATAGATCACATTTAATATACACATTTAACGGGCTGCCGACTCATGCAGAATATTAGTCACTATAGCCGTCTATCCTCTAGTTTCACAAGCAAGCTGACATCCGCGATGACTTATTCTTTAGAGCTTTCTTGCCATCTCAAACCAGAGAACTGCAATTCGAACATCCTTTTCCTTCAACCATCCAAACATTCTTTTCATCCAAACACGGATTTAAATATCTATTAAAGTTCCCCGTTCGAATCAATTAAATGTATGAAGCCTCATCCTTGTTGCATACATACATCCGCCTCCATGTTTTGTTCGTAATGATGTTAAATATGTCCATTATTCATCTTAGGTATATCGCTCTTATTCGCTGTTGACTTTGAGTGACTCCTACATCCGATGTATCGGATTAATGGCTGTGTAGCAGTAGCTATAACAATTCGATAAGAGATCTATTTTTATCTCCATAAAGTATGTAAATGTAATTGGCTAATTGCCTGGCGTTGAGATACTTTCCAGATACATTCAGTATAGTGTTGCCTATTCAGGAGAATATCCATAATAACCTCGCATTTATTTAAGAAGGTGTCATCGAAACTATCCAGTCCATTTGCTATACAGCTTAACTGCAAAACAACATATTTGTATTTGAAAATAACCTCTCGTTGAATGAAGTAGATAAATGCAATTTATCTTTCTGTCAGCTTGGCCAATTGTACTATTTGATGTGGTATAAAATACAATTTATTCTTAGAAATTCAGCTTTTATAAAGGAAGCCCTTAGGCAAGAAATATTAAGTTATTTCTTGGAAGAAGGAATATTATATAAACTTGTGGCGGGCTTTGTGTGTTATGTTAAATGTGAAGAGATCAACAACAGAAATATTAAAATCACACAAAGAATTACTGTTCCGGACAATTAATTTCCTGGGAAAAATTTTTTATCAAAAATTTAAATGTTTTTTAATTATTTATTTACCATGAGAGACAAAGAGAATCATATTCATTTAGTTAAGGTTGGATTACACTACGATTCTGTATAATGTTGAATTTTTTGTTTAACCTTAAGATAGGCAACTACTTTGGTGGCGGTAAGTTGTACTACTTGGTCCCAGAGGGAGCAAATATTATTAAACTTCTATTGGACGAGTTAACAGCTCGGTTTATACGGCTTTACGGATTATACGACTGTTGGTCGATTCACGGAAATCAGGAAATAAAATATTAAATGAACACAAGTTTTTTGGTCCAGCCAAACCAAGTTGGATAGTTAGTAGTTTTTTTAACTTTCTCGTATACATTAGTATACTAAAGAGAAAGTTATTGCGATCGTGTGGAAATTTCTAACTCAAACTGAGTATAAGGGATGATATTACAACTAGAGAGAAGTCCAAAAAAGTGGGTCTGTCAATGCCGTCTGTCTGTCTGTCCGGGCGCCATATGGCGAAACGGTTCGAGGGATTTGCTTCAAAGTTCGTATATGGGATTAAATCTCGGGGCATATTTTTATTTGCTGCTTTATCTTTTGAAATAACGGTACCTGCCATACAAATTTTTTTGTGAAAATCACTTATCACAATTTTTCTCGAAAGTGGTTCCAAGGATTTCGGTCTTTTTTTGTACTAAGGATGTTTAGGATGGGGTCAAAAATTCTGCATACTCAGTTTTTGGAAAAAAAAACGGTAATTTATAAATCTGGCAATATCTCGAAAACTAATAAAGTAAACTTTAAAAATGTGTACAGTTTTTTTTATACTAAAAACTCTAACAAATCTGCATACTTAGATTTTTTAAATAATTTTGTTAAAATTTTTAAATTAATAAATAAATAAATATTAGGCATAAACGGCCCATACAGGACCTAAAACCTAGCTTCTCCAAACATTATGCGTGCGAAGTTATATTTTTTGACACGAATGGAGGGACCTACAGTTTAATGCCGATTCCGAACGGCAATTTGTTTTTGAGAAGCTTCTCATGACATTTCTTACTCTTGGATGTTTGTCAGACGTTCGCAAGATTTGGGGCAGCGAATAAAAACTTTCAAGTGGTACAGGCCGCGATTTGAACCAGCGACCTCTCGCTTAGTGGTCCAACCCACTTATCAGTGGTTAACTGCACCCACTCACCTAACAATGACTTTAATTAATTCATAAAACTGTGTTTATAAAAGTCAAGAAGCTTCAGGTTTTTATATTGGCGAGATAAAGTCAAATTTTGTTCGGCCAGACCATATTGCCCCTCCTAGAGGTAGAAGTAGTAAATCTTTCATGTAAAAGCTTTTCCAATATTGCCTTTGATTGACGCACTTCCTATTCGTGTCCAATATCGCACTTGCTTATGTTGCATAAGGTGTTCAAGGTTGATGACGCATTGTTTGAGTATTTTGTGTATCCCTGGACTTGTTGAATACTCGTCTAATTGTCTACTCTAAAACAAAAACTGGACCCTCCAAGATCCTCCAAAGGCTATGGTTTTAAATTACTACCCGCGGCTATTTTTCAAAATCATGAAAGTCCTATCAACTGTGAAGAGGAGCTTTGAAATGATAAGAGGGTTAAGCACTTCTGAGTAATTATAAAAATAAACAAATCCGTAAAAATCCTATCCCTGTTTTCCTATCTCAAATCTTTGGTGAGCTTTGAGAAATTTATATACTTTCATTGTTTTTATTTATAAAAATGTGGGCATCTCAATTTCGTTCTTATCGGTCCTTTTTCGTATTCGGTGCTTCCAGGGTAACACGTCGAAGCCGTTAAAGGGTATAAATGATTCCTGTAAGTGCTAGGCTAATATGTTTTGTTTTCACGTTCTTTATCGTTCGCACATTCGCCGTTACATTTTCCGCCGTAATTCAGTCCGAAGGAGTTAAACCATTTTTATTTTTGCTTTAGCCTTTCTAAATTGCTTTGCCTGCCTATTACGCACACTATAGCCTTTTATTTTCAGATGGATTTTAAAAATCAGGCACTTATAAATATATATCCTTTGTCCGAATGAAAACCTTTCCTTCTCCTTCTCCACAGAAAAATGAAATATATGCTTCTTCAGGACCAAAGTTGGCAATTTTTACCAAAATGTAAAAAAAAACTTCAGAGAAATAAGAAGAAGAAGAAATCCATGACTTTCCTCTACCACGACAAAGGAAAAGTTAATATTGAAAGATATGTATTACTAAATTACAGGGTGTTTTTTTTAGAGGTATAGAACTTCAAATTGAAATAAAACACAAGAAAATCGTTTTAATGTCCATCAATTTGGCTTTATTGTTATTGGTCTGCCGCGGCTGGTTCGAATAAAGGCAAGACTAGATATCGGCAATAACGCCACGAATGTTGGCTTCCAGGTCCCCTAAAGTTTCTGGTTTGTTGGCGTAGGCGAGCGACTTCACATATCCCCAAAGAAAATAATCCAATGGTGTCATTTGCATGGTCTCGCGGCTTTAATTCTTGCACAAGCTGGATCTTGTAAGGTCGTAAGAAGAGATCTTTGCGCAAAATCTCCCATAAAGTTGATGGACAAAGCTGCAGGTGACATTAGAGTTGCCAGATTTGACCGCAAAATATCAGTTTTATCTCTATTCGAAAAAACAACCTAAAAAAAAACACCCTTTATAAGAAAGCTGCTGAACTATATAAGGCATCAAGAGATGACTTGCAAATGGAATGCAAATACCAACTTATCTCCAAGATTTGGTCAAAGTAAACAGCATAAAATACAAAATCTTGAGTATCTAATAATGATGCTTTTAATTTTTTTTGGCTGAGAATGCAACTTCTCTCGAACGTCTTTAACGGGTTTAAATACGACTTCAAAAATCCAGGTAATGCTCTGGAACAGAAACGTGCGCACCAAATGATTTTTCTGCGTTTCTCCACCTTAGGTTGCTTGATCACATCTTCAAGATGTTATGTTCATCCCGATAGAAGAATCAAAGGAAGAAAAAGCTCACACGAGTTTAATTAATAATGATGCAAATTCTAAAGCATTAAGGCTAAGGCAGCTTTAATAACCCTTAGGTTAGGTTGGGTTGGGTTAGAGATGGGTGTGGAGAAAACGAAATCCACCACACAATATTATGCACTAAAACGGGCCCATCGCGATCCCTGGGGGAACCAACTGAATTCACAATTCAAAAGGCAGAAAAACCTAAACAATTTCCCTGGTTTTTCAACCAATTTCCCTGCTGAGACCTAAAAGGCCCTTGAAGTCCATGCCAACTATATCCTATAATTTTTTTAAACCTTTTTAGTAACCCTTGAATGGCCTAAGTCAAAATGGTGGGAAAAAATGCAGTCAAAAAAGTGAAGTATTATCATCTATCACTCCGGATATTATAGAAGAAGAAGCTGAACAAATCAAAATCTCCTGAAGAATCCGTCTATACATAAAATTAAAACCATAGCGACCACGCAGCTTTCTCAACCAACCAAACCACACTAAGAGCATTAAATCTGACTCAATACATAAATAAAACATAAAATTGTCTAGCAGCATGAATATTGTCAAACTATCTTGCATTCGGGTGCACAAGAACAAGACCCTAGCAACCGGGTGCATAAATACACAATATATATGTGTGTCCAACTATTTCCAATATATCTTTATCTCTCGCTCTTTTATATGTTAAAAGCAAGAGTCAAATGTCAAGATTTCATTATTCTCTCTGTAAAAACATGTTAAGGTTGGACTCAAAACCCATTCCAGTTACAATTAGCATTCTCAAATGAGATGAAGACGCGTCTTTTCCTTCCAAATTAAAAAATGTTTACAAGGGTAAAAAGTTGCAAGGGCGGGCTCTATACTAATTGCAAAGGAAAAGTAGACATCCTGGATTGTGTCTACAGTTGATTCAATTTCAATATACATATTTCTCTGAAACAGGTTCATAATTTAAATAATCTGAAAATAACAGTTGTTTTATATTGGTGAAGCGAAGAGAGACAGAGGAAAGAGGAGAGTCAAAACATTTTTCTCTTGGTTTTTGATTTGATTTGATTGATTTTTTTTCATTCTTAATTTTTTTGGTAGTGTTGTGTCTGAACAAAATCATCTTTAGCCGAGTAGCTAGAAGCGGGCAATGTTTTCTCTGTCACAACAAACCGACTGTGACTTGTCATGTAGCTCTCTTTTCTTTATTTTTTGCCGCCACCTTCAACCAACACACATCGTCGATCGTAACTCAACCATTCTATGATATATAATTAATTAAATTAAATTGCATTACTATTTTATATTTGAAATCATCATTGATAAAAACTAACTAAATTCGAGTTGATCTAGTATTCTTCAGGTAGACAGTGTCTAAAATGTCTCTATTACGCGTCGCCACTGCTCTGTAAATCTCAAGCACCGCCGGACTTTGGATGCGATGTCAAACTATTACATCCACAAAAACTGACTGTTTGGTGTGCTCTATGGGCTGGTGGAGTCATTGGGCTATACTTCTTCCGAAATTATGCTGGAGAGTCAGTTACCGTTAATGGAGACCGGTATAGCGTCATGATAACCGACTATTTTGTTCCCGAATTGGATGGCATGAAGGTGGATGAGATGTGATTCCAACAAGACAGCGCTACATGCCACACAGCGCACGTCACAATCGATTTATTGAAGGAAACATTCGGTGAGCGCATAATTTCGCGGAATGGACCTGTCAATTGGCCACCAAGATCGTGTGATTTGACACCATTTGATTATTTTCACTGGGAATATGTGAAGTCGCTCGCCATACAGCCCCAAATGCTTGAAAAAGTGGTTGAAAATTGGACCTCTAGACTTGTCTTTATTCGAACCAGCCGCGGCGGCCACATGCCCGAAATAATATTTAAACAATAATGGCATAAAATTATCCTTCCAATAAGCCAAACGATTTTCTTGTGTTTTATTTCAATTCAAAGTTCTATACCTCTAAAAAATACCCTTTATATCACTCTAATCCAAAAGGTCATCGCAATAGAGGAAGACCTTGGCAGTTACAGTAATACATGTGGACATGGTGGATGTTATCCAGAAACCGCACTAAAAAGGGATAGCTATTGGTTAAATATCAGGTCCATTCTGGACTATAGCTGGCTTTGCCACATGTCAAGTTTTTTTAAGACAGTCCCGCTTTTAGAACTCTGTCCAGCCACCGAATTTTCATTTCATCATTTCTACCCTTTATGGAAGGGTAAGGGAAAGAGTCGTATGGCTTCGGTGGTCAATCATTGTATCCGAAGATAATGCACGCAGAAAAAATCGTTTAAAGAAGACGGCTTCAACGACAGACTGTAAAAAGTTGATTGATCTCTCTATTCGATATGACTGCGTAGTTCAGTGCTGAAACTTGTCAAGCTGCGCTGAGACAGGAAGGACATCAAACCATGTTAAAGTGGAACTTTAACGCACACAACACTGAGAAATAATGAAGTTTTTAAAAAGAAATTAGTGAAAGTTCTAAAATATTTAAGTTTTAATGGTGCAATGATAAAACTAGCAATAAAATTTGGCCTCATCCTCATCCCATGAAAGTTCTTTCGCAAGTCTCAAAAGACCAAAATTAAGGTTGGCGATTGGCTAGATTGATCCTTGCGTGGATATAATTTGGCGATGTGTAGTAGATAAAGTATTTAACTACTTAGAAGTTCTAACTGTCCATCATCGCGTTTTTACCGAGTTGTCGATGCTCATAGTCCTTTCTAGTTGGCAGCGTATAATTAATTTTGCCCTCATGTACAGCCAAAACCATCTTCGTCTCCGTTTCAATACTTGCAAATGCCACACTGACAGCTCGCTGCAATCTTTCGATAATGTCAGTACGGTCACCATATGCAAGCAGTTGAACAGACTTTGGGAAAATGAGACCTCTGAAGTTGGCTTGTGAGTTTCATACAATTACTTCAAGGATGATGCTAAAGAAATTACTCGATTACGCGTCGCGTTGTCTCAACCCTTTTTCGACATCTAAGGGCTCGCTGATGTTCTTGTCGTTTTTGACGGAGCAGCAAGAGATAGACGAACGAGTTTGGCAAGGAAGCCGAAACTTTTCATGGCTTTGTGTAGTTTGTCTCTATTATATGCTGTCATAGGCGACTTTAAAGTCTATTTAAAGGTGATGTGTGTCGATTTTAAAGTTTTTTCTACCACTTGTCTAAGTTTGGTCCACGGTAGACTTTTCTGACATACAACCGCACCGATATGGGCTGACCAGGTTGCGGGCGACATTCAGGAGATTTATTATTTATCTGTAGTTCGCGCGGTTCAGAGCATCTACTTGTTTATGAATGGAGCACCCGACCCTGAGATTTCATTCATCGGGCATGCTCTCGTCCGACTACATCTTGCAGATGTTCCGTACTCGCAGCTTTGTTTGACTTTTGTTTGAATATCGTTATTCATACTTCGTATAGATCTTAAAAATTTCGCAAAAATCTTTTGAGAAAGCGAAACCCTATTGCATGTCCACCTATGAGACAGTGTCCAGAATCAACACCTTTTCTAGTGCTAATGTTCCGTCTGCTTACACAAATCAAATTCTTAGAGCGTTAAATGTTCAGCTTTGGAAAAACTTATTGACAGATTGCTTAACATTTCACAGATAGGTCCAAGGTTGGTTCTATCCATGGGAAACCTAAATTGATCAACATTTTTCAGTTGAGAGAGCTAAAGTGGTTCCTAGTTTTGGCGAGATTATCAATATCATCTCACCAAGAGACGATCAGCAGTCTACGGCTAAAATAGTGTTTATGAAGACCGATTCCAGCGACATGAATGCGGCTTCAGTGTCTGAAAAAACACGATTATCGGTAGCAGATATTGCCTTAACCAAGATAAGACTTCCTTATTTCCACCTGGAATACTCTTCAGTGTTCAGAAAGAAGACACTGCGTCATCTGCTTTTTTATCCCTCGATTTCGCCTTAGTATGACAGAAATGATAGAAAACTCAGTCAGAATCAATAGATTTTAAAAACCAACCAATGTCATTGATTCATTATCTGATTCATTAGCATATTCGACTTGCTTGCATTGCTTTTCCAGCCCTATCAGTTCTTCAGCAGTCAGATTAAAATCATGGGGCTTAATAGTTCAATTATATCGGCTGGCTAGTTCGTATCACTCATGTAAAGTTTGTGGTGATAATTTTTGAAGTTTTTCAATGTCCCGCAATTTCGATTACATTGTCCCGCAATTACGTATGAAATCTCTAAATAAAAGCGCCTCTTAGTAAGTAAGCAGTAAGTAACTATCGAAATTCGTTTACAGAAGAACTTAATTTGTACCGAAATTCTGGTGAAAATAAATTCACAATATACAATCCAGAGGACTAAATGTAAAATTGATTTACACATTCGAAAGATAACTTCAAAATAATTGCAAAATGTATTCCCAAAGTACACCTGCGATACAATCTGTTCTATTCGCGAAAATATTGTTCAAGTTCTTGCCTACTCCCCAGAAAGTCTTTATCGTATTACATGATTAATGGGGGGAAAAGTCCCCTCACCCCCTCCCCATCGTTCCAAACTTTTCAGTGTTACACATATATAGGTACAAGGTACCTACATAATTTTATTCAAAACTCAACGATACACATAATGCAAGAACATTTTCACAAGTGTCAATACCAACAATTATTTCCAGGACATTTTCTTTGAAAATATTTGTTTCCACTTGATGCGGCGCTTTTAAAAGAAACAAACAACAAAACCTGAAAAACCTAAACACTTTTTTCACAACTTAACATCATCGATGTAATAATAAAATACACACTCTCGCAGATACAGATATATTTTTTTTTTATCGGCAGATACTTGTGCAAACTTTTTGTTTTTGTCTCATGCAAAATGTATATGGCACATAAATAAGTGATATCCCCAGTCAAGATGTGGAGGTTTGGTTTGGGGTTTGTTTTTCCATTATCCCTAGTCAGGTTGTTGAAATTTGACTACACCTCCTCGCCCTCCCAAAATATGTGTACTTTTATTTACTTAATTATCTCATCGAAAAGATATTTTAAGGGAAAACGTAGTAGAGATTCAATTTTTTTAATAGCAAAGTTGCTTACCTAATCCTTTGCTTAGCTAAGGTATTGAATTTTTTTTTTATCCGAAAAACACTTTGATTTTGAAGTTTTTTTTTTCTTTTACTTTCTATTCATCACTTTGTTCTTTGGTCACTAAATTGTCTTAAGAATTTTCAAAAAAGAAAACGTTAGCACTTTTTTTTCCTGCTGATTACTCTATACAATAAAGGGACTAAACCATATTCGGAGGGGACTGTGTTTAAATTTTCCAGGACGAACGACAACTTCGGAATCTTTTGCAATTACTCCTGCGTATGCTTTTATACCAGGCCTGGTGTTAGCTTTTAGAGTCAAAAGAGCATCGATAAAAGCTGAGAAAGTGTGATTCATGAGAAAGCTTTTTGCAATCAATATGCGTGCGCAAAATGTCTGAAGGGCAAGGTCGATATTCATCGTTTTTAGGCAGATTGCTGTTTTTTTTTTTATTTTTTTCGCCTGCCAAAATGTTTTAAAATTTATGTATATTTGTTGGAAATATACATAACACTGCGTGTTTATGTATGTCTGTCGCTTTTAAATGGAAAAAAGATTCAGCAACAGATTGTTATTTCGATTTAGAAAGATTTTTGTTTTTTCAGTTCTCTACTCCTGTGGGATGAAGAGGACACTTACGCCTGGTCAAAGGCACATAGAAGGGCTTTTCAAATTTATGTATGTGCGCATGATGGGGTGAGAGAGCATTGGCCCCACCTGTTGGTAGGTATAGTTTGTCGGCACGGAATGTTGTGGTAGGAAATGGATACACACAGGTAGGTTCAAACGCAGCGCGATGGATTTTAACCATTTGAGCGAGAGAGTTCCGAGGTTGTTTGTGATTGTTTTATATTTTATTCGGCTTTCGCTATATGTGTGTCTAAATAAAAATGCACTTTTGCGTGTATTGCTTTTTGGATACGTATCTATTTACGTATGCAGTTTATGTGTTTGGCTTTATTTAATTAAACATATTTATGCAGTAATGTCTGTTTAGGTATGCAGCGCCCACGACTGCAGTATCACTTCTATAATTGCATTCGGCATCCAGGTGGAGAAACTTTTATGTGGGTGTAAGATTTAAGGATTTCTTCTACGTTTAACTATCTACCGTCTATGGATTTGCAACATCAACAGTACAATTTATATGTCTGAGCTATCCAATCTAATATACATCTTTTTAATGGATACAAGGATGTCGAATGTGGTATCATCCACTTTCTATGTACCTTTCAAACACTTTTTCAAACGGGACGACTCGTGGGGAAGCAAAGAGAAGCCATTCGACTTTTATGCCGAAAAGTGTGGAAAGGCGGGTTCAAGCACAATTGAGACCGTTAAATGCAATATGTTCTTGCCGCTTTTCAAAATGCGTGACAGAATTCGCAAAAATATCTAAATAAAATAACCATTTATCGTCGATTATTTTGCTCGAGAAATATTTTTGAAGTTCACACAAAAATCGGATTGATTTCTCGATCGTCATTCATCTCCTGAAAAACGGGGAACTTAAATAAATTGAATACATTTGTAAACCAAGTAAAACTAATTCTTATATTGCTCAGTTGACCACAAACGTGATAATATGATACATGGGTTAAAAGATATGCAATTCAAATATCCTATTATTCAGCTTTATTCCAATAGACAAAACAAAATCACCCCAGGACAAATCAAAGAGGCTACCCACCACCACAAAGAAAAATCCTGCGGTATAATGATGTATTCGTATATTGGAAAAAAAAAACTGTTATGAAAACTCTTAAAGAAGAATATAGAGCCAGGAAAAATGAGGACAAGAAAATCACGCATAGAAAAACGAGAGAGTACACAGCTTCCAGCTAAGGAGGTCGTTGAGTCTCGCAATAGAAACAACTTCCGGATGTTTCATAAGGTAGCCAAGCAAGTGGCTTTTAGATCGGAATTCGGGATGTTCGAAACAGCGATGGAAACCTAATCATGCGTATAGAATATTAAATATATATTAATGCAGCTGCTAGATGGGCATGATGTAGGGAGAGTGATAGGGCAAACATATAACCCACGTCCAGTCAATGAAGAACCAGTCTTGCTAGCCTTAACAAAATGGGTCGGCCTATAAAGGTGATGTTTTGGTAGTTCACCCATCAACAAAGTATGGGTGGCCCATCTAGAAGAAAGGTGATCCCATGATAGCAGGAACTATCGATGGCATTTTTCGCATATAAGATCTAAAGTATGTTGAGATGTTCACGCAATCTAAAATCATTTTACAGCACACTAACTGGAATGTAGCAGTATGGCTTAGGGTCCTACAGATCGACGGTCTTACGAACTCGACGATCGACCAAATCTTCACTCTTAGGCGAAATCTGGAGAAGACTGAATAATTTTAACTACAGTCATACCTTCTTTTCATCGATTTTAAAGCATTCGTAGTCGGGAACTCATCATGACGATGGCACGAATTCAGGATTCAGGATTTTATAATGTACGCGCACTAAAGGGACTTTGGATACCCTTATAATGAAGTGACACAGTGCGAGCATTAGGGAAATGAAGGTTAAAGAAAGAGAGAAACCGATGGACGTTGGTCTTAAATGTCTGTAAGCTATGTAGGAAAACAGAGCGTGGTAGAGCATTCCACATTCGTATTGTACGGTTGAGAAACGAATCCTTGTATTTCACTGTCCGTCTGAATATAGGCTGTGGGGGTGGAATACAACTGGCACTTGTGGTGGAAATACCGCTTCAAAGAAGAGAGCCGGAGACAAAACCGTCCAAAACAACTTAAATTTTTTGTTTTTTGTTTGTTGTTATTTTTTTTGTGTGAAAAGTGACCGCGAAACGATTAAAAGGGCGTGTGCATGCGTCGGGTGGCAATCGGTAAAATCAGAAAGAGATAATTTATTATGACAATTTCTTTAATTTTGTTCTTGAGCAGACTGTGCCCAGAGCAGGTATTAACACGAAAGGCACTATCTTTAACAGATCCGCCCAGCTGTTGAGTTATCCGAACGATATTGACATAATCCAGAAGCGCCCCGCATAATGCAATACAGGCTTTAATGGACATTAAAGAAAATGCTAAACTAGTAGGCCTTAAAGTAAATGAAGACAAGACGAAATGTATGCTATCATCAAACAAGCCACAAACAGGCCACACAAGCAACTTCGAGGTAGGTACTTCAGGAGTTCATTTACCTTCATTTAACATCAACTCTACGAATGACAGCTTAGTTGACCTCGGTTTGGCAAAATAAATGGGTTCTTAATTCGATAGATACATTATATGCCTTTAGGAACACTTATCCAGTCACTTCTGCTATACGGCACAGAGAAAAAACAGAAAAGGAGAGCTTATACTTCGATAGAACTCCATTACCGAGAAACGACAAAATTTCCGAAGCGGGACGCGCGTGTCCCAGCATACACCCCTTAATAATAAGCCGTGGGGTCAAAATCAAAATATCCTGAAATATCCAAACATGTGTGCAATTTATTTTAGATTCCCCAACACCATATGCAAATACACATCGATATGCCGAACGCTTTGGGAGTTATAGCACATAACACTGTTTTTGTTAACATTTGCACTTAATTTCTACTACTCCTATTTTTGGAAGTAAAATAATCAAAGGTAAGTTGGGTTAAAAAATAATTTGTTTTTACTCTCGATCCGTGTACTGGACACTAAGTATCCAAAGGAGTTTTCAAATCGAATTTTTACATGAATATTGCTCAATGACATGCAAGAAAAAAAAAGTTTTTTTAGCGTATATAATGCCAAAGTACACGAAAATTTGTTATAATATTTTTGGAAGTCAAATTTGTATACATAATTAGGATTTAAATAAAAAAAAATATTGTTTCTCTTTAATCTCACTGAGTTCCCAAGTACACGATTCAACTTTAATTTTTACAGTACACGGGTCCAGGGTTCATGCGGGTAATTGACTCATTCCTACCGTAGTTGGTCCAATGAAAAGCGCTAAATAAAAGACCAACACAGAGTAAGTTTTGGGCATCTCCACGGAAGTGGAAGACAGTATCATATCACTATTAAATCTTCGCCGAGAAAGTGGTAGAATTTTGAGAAGTTTAAGGCGTTGGCTGTAGGATGGTAGGTTAAAAAGACCTTGCCATAGATATACTCTAATCAAATAAAGTTAAATGCCTCCTATTCGATATTAATGAATATTGAAGTATATTCTAGATGCGTACGTATAAAACAATTGTACAAATACTGAGTAACATAGTGATCGTCAAATTCTTAAGACCATCTCTTTAAAAAGCCCATCATAGAGTAGGTTGTATTTGCAATTTAATTGATATGTTTGGGGTTCAAATAAACTTCAATAGAGGAAATGTGCCTTCTTGAGAATGCTCTCACTTCAATTTCTTGGGACAATACGAAACAGAGCAACGTTGTGAAAGTCTCTTTTCTCTTCGAAGAAGCTTCTAAACCAGTGCCCATGTTCTATAATTATCTCGCATCGATCAAATGTAAAGTGAACGTCTGGGTTATGCGAAAGTTTTGCATGGTTCTTAAACATGTTACACATCTCCAAAATATAAAATCTGATCAAAACCGTAGATGCCGATATCCGGGATACGTTACATTTTACAAACCTGATACCTGATACAAGTTTCGCAGAACCTACTCCTGCGCCTTACATTTTCTTGATGCGAAAAGTTCTCGACCGAGTTACAGAACACGGGCACAGATTATGTTTTATTTTGTCCTTTATGTTAAACCGACTTCGTATGGTGAATTTAAAAAAACTTTTTCTGAAATGTTGATGAAGAAACTAGACTAGACTAAACTCCAACACTCATACCACGGATAGTAGATTGAAAACTAGTATTCGAACTACACTCGCTAATCTTGCTTCTGCGATCTCCTGCTGGAAAGCTGTCATTCCATTTGGATCGTCCAATTTAACAAATCAAGGGGGCTACTCCCCAAAATGAGTTTTTGCCTTTACAAAATGTCAATGTGGGCTCTATTTCACCAACCACTTTTGACTTTGTAATATTTCAAAAAACGAATTTCCTACAAAATAAAAGTTTCACGAAAACTGCTAAGTTTCTGCGACTTTGTACTTTGCAACTGTAAATTAAAATTTTTCTTTGCAAATTAATGACAATCTTTGCACAGTTTCAAATGTAAAACGCAAAGTTTCTTTGATTGTTGAAACTGAAAGGGAGAGATTTTTTTCTGGCAAACTCACAGAACTTTGCGCTTTGCAAATTTGTATTTGGTGAAACGAATTTTGCAAAGTGGAGATATTTTTCAAACGAAGAATTTCCTCATTGCAAATTTGTGTTTAGTGAAATGAAATTTGCAAAGATAAATTGGAAAGTTGTAAAGTACAAATCGAAAAGTGGTTGGGGAAATAGGGCCCTGATCTTTTTCATGAACTCTTATCATCTTAGTTAGAAAATCAAAATTAGTTAGTTTATAGTCGACTTATTACGGGCTTGTATTAACTACAGCAATGCCTCTGTCAAAGTCATTTTCAACAAAAATTCCAAGCAAAACATTTTCGAAATTCAACTCATTTCAATTTAAAGTACACAATTCCTTCATTGAATTAAAAAATACCTATACCAAATGCAAATTCCTCAGCTTTCACCATTCCCTTGTCCAACACCAGCAATCCATCTGTCTTGTATTGTTTTTCAATTCCATCAGCATAAACCATTTAGTCCGTGTTTGCAAATTATTCATTAATTTTCAGTAAAGAGCGATCTTGAAATCGACTCGTATATAGTATGATGATGAGCTACCTGCATCATCGTACACATACACACACATACACACACTCCAAGGAAGGACTAGGCCAGGTATTGAAAAGGTCTAGAGTTTCGATGTTCTTGTATGTACATTATGTATGTATGCATCGATGTAGAACATATTTTGCTGATGAAACGACATTTTGCGCATGAATTGGCGCCCACGTCACATCTACATCCACATCCACGTTCGTGCAATAAACCTCCCGAGCAGTAGTCACTATTTTTCGAAAAGAAAAAATAAAATAAATATGTTCTCACAAATACCTATTAAGCGTATACGTGCCAATTCCTCTCCTCTTTCAGTATATCCAGTATATCTTTATCAAGTTGACAACAATGCGATGCGAATCGAACCTGAAGAGGGAGACTTTGTCTTTGCCATCGTACAATAGACATAGAAGAGAATGAGAGTAGGAAAAGCTTTCGTCAGGACAGTGTGAAAATGGAAGAGTCACTGCGCACAAGGACCTTCGCTAAAGCATAGCCATTATTGTTGTTTATTTATTTATTTCATTCATTCAGAACCTTTGAAATCGGATAAAAGAATAAAATATACCCTGCCTTGCGCCACCTGTTACGTGCTAAAATGCCTGGTGAGTCTTAGATATTTCACAGTGAGCTTGAAGCCTATAATATAATACAACTATCAAATTAATGAAAAAGGGATTACGTTCTCCGGCCCCTGGTTTCGAACATGAATTCATTTCATTTAGTCCACAATGATATCATGCATTGGAATTCTTCCTAAGAATCATGCAGGAATATTTTTCTAAGGACTAGATTATGGAAATGTTTTCTAAAGTCATGACCTTTGACGCATTCTAGATGCTTATTTTTGCCTGCTTGCAGAGCATCAACTTCAGCGAAAGGGATTTTCTGCATTTTTGCTTGTCAGAGATTACAGTGTTCTGGCAGCTGAGATGTAAGGATATGTCTCGGATTTTCATTTCCTATTCCTTAGAAAACTAAATTATAATTCATGAATAATACGAACAAGGAAGATAGTTATTAAAAGAAAAGTTATGGGCGAGCAGATAAGACAAGAACGGTGTCAGGAAAAGTGCAAAGAAATAACGATGTGAGAGGAAGTTTCATTTTCATGGTCTTTTGTGTTGGTTTTGTTTTCGTTGAAACTTTTAGGTGTAGAATATGCATCAAGGGGCGTCACTAGGATGAATGGGAAACATGTACATGTGTGTGGTTGGGTTATGCAAGGATATGTAAAGTAAACTGCGAGTGCCTTGATTGAAACGAGTTGATGACGTTATGCTGAGTGCACTACGGCGTATACGTACTATTTTTTGGAGGGCAATTCAGCTCGTACTTGATTAGAAGTAAATTCGTCCCGAATAGGTGTTGCCTATGGCATTCTCATAAATTCATAAATACAAAATGGGTACAAGGGTGGTGTGAATTTTAGTTGGAAATCCCTATACCTATTTACGGAAAAGTTAAATTTGGGAAACCAAAGCATGCGTGCTAAATATGGTTCATGTGTGACGTCATAATTTTATATGTATGCATTTCCTTTCTTGTTGTCACACTCAAGGTGCATTAGTTTGATGATTGACGTTTCTGCTGCAGTGTGTGCGACGAGAAACAAAAGATGAATTTTTAAAAGCCGGAAGCTCCCTCTGAATAATATATCAAAGTTCGTCACTTAACAAGACTTCGTCAATGATCTTCCCACAAACCTATTCATTTTTTCAATTCTAAAGAAATAAAGAAAAAGAGGTCTTCAACGCACTCTTCGCAGTAGGTGAAAGGTGGGGACTCAAATCTTCCCATTGTCTGGTGGGAAGCCACAAATAAGAAACGCATTCTAGGGCAACTGGAAGCGGTACGGAGAACGCGTGCTTTACGAAGACATGTATCTGCATCTCGCATCTGTAGATATCCAGATGAAATACCAAGTGGGTAACAGTGCCCCGCGCCTCACTAACTTTAGGCTGTTAAAGAGCAGTATATTCTATTCCGAACACTCTCAATGTGGGAAATCAGATGAATTCGGATGCATTTCTCTCAAAGGATCGGCTTAAACGCACCATGGTCAATGGAAAAACAATACAGTCATCAATCCAGTTGAACTGTAGGTATTTACCGATGATTTTAAAACTCTTGATGGCCCTGCATTGTCTTGCAATTGGAGATTCTTGCTGCACTTAAGGCCGCGGAATTACTGCTCATAAAGCTTGAAATCTTTTACATAACATAAATGTGCAGAAATGAAAATTTTGGGAAATCACTTTTGAATGTTAAGTGCTCTCGTTGAACTAGAAGGTTTGGTTTTTGAAACGTTTTAAAATATAGAACTACCAAAGGTTAATTAACTTTGCTTTATGGTCCATCGTAGTTAATGAATTACTGATTATCCTCAGCAGCGACGGTTTTTATGTCCAAGGATATGCCGATGACATAGCTATCTTAATCAGAGGCAAATTCGAAGACACAATCTCGAACCGCCTCCAGAGGGCTCTAAGCCTAGTTGCCAATTGGTGCACAAAGGTCCAAAGAAAAGCACCATAGTTGCATTCACCAAAAGAAGAAAGTTGGACAGACTCAGAAGCGCAACACTATTCGGTGAATCGATAGAGTTCTCATCGAAAGGTAAATACCTAGGAGTCACACTGGATAGAAAACTGACATGGAACTCTCACCTTACCAAGACTATTGACAAAGCCAGGATCTCGCTGATGAACCCCAAAATGGCATTATGGATGTATACGGCAATAACTAGACCTATTATCACGTATGCAGCCGCCATTTGGTGGTATAAAGCTACGCAGAGGTCCGGACAGACTAAACTAAACAAAATACAAAGACTAGCCTGTGTATGTACAACTGGTGCAATGAAGACAACACCGACTGCTGCACTTGAGGTTATCCTAAACATCCCACCACTTCATCTAGAACTCATGAAAGAAGCTATGGTAAATGCCTACACGCTCATCACAGAAGTGAAACTAATTCCAATCTTGTTTATCCTGCAATCTTACAGGAACTCAAAAAACACGAACTACTCGGAATACATATAACGGACAAATGTTTTCCACGTTACGTTCCCAGAAGGCCAAAACTGGGAACAGAACAAACCAACATTTGCCGAGAATTCCTACGTGTGGTATACAGACGGATCCAAAACAAATGACGGAGTTGGAGCGGGAGTATACGGTCCTAGTACTAATACTTACCTAAACACCAGTATAGATATTAACTGTTCCGTATTTCAGGCAGAAATCCATGCAATTGAACTCTGAATCCGAGAGAGTCTAAACAGGCTCATTACGAATAAAACCATTTACATTCTCTCTGACAGCAGGACAGCTCTACTTGCAATTAACGCCTTTGAGATAACATCAAAACTAGTCTGGGATTGCCTTCAACTTGAACAGGATCTGCATCCCAATTCACGATGCCAAGACCATTCTGCGGGCTACCTATGAACACTATAAAAAGCTGTATCAAAACCTGGTTAAAAAAAAGAAAAAGTTTTATTTCTGGAGGGAAGCCGAAGGAAACAGACAAGCAAAAAACTTTGTGCCAAACAGTTCCCAAAAAAAACGAAACAACTACTACAACTCAGTAGAAGTCAGATTCGGCTAGGCACAGGCTTCCTTGCGGGACACTGTCGTGTCAAGAAACACCTGATGGCTATGGGAATAGCACAAAACAATACAATGTGCAGAGGAAACAGCAGAACACATATTACGTGATTGCAACTGCCTAATACAAATCCGTCAACGTTATTTTGGTAAATTCGGATATAGCTTCCAGCTCACTCAAAAAGATAGTCGCCTTTATAACTAACTGCGGCATCATTGATGAGCTGTAAATGGAGAATATCACAATAGGCCCATATGAGGCCGCAGTGGTCTGGAATATATTATACCACCTCCAGCACTCAATTGAATCTAATCTAACTTTGTTTCTGGCATGAGGGCGACGATGCGTCATCAGATCCGAGTTGGTCTCTGGTTCTAGGTCTGATTTAGTCATTATGCACGAAGTACCGCTTTAGACTGTGCTGTTCGGTAAGGTAGAAGGTAACGGGTGAGCTTGCAAAGAAGGGTTCTAAACGTACAAAACTTGGGTTGTACCTACTCCTACCTACCTACGACCGCTATGCTTGGTTAAAGGTAAGACAATTATTAGAAAACAATTATTGATATAAAAAAAATTAAAGGAGCTTTTGAATCCGAGCATATCTCGAGTTAGGTTGACAATTGGTAAGCATGCGCGAAGATTGGGACTATCTGCAACAGACAAGTCCAGGTATTGTGATGCGGAACGGAAAAGCAGAGTGCGGGGCAGAAGAAATCATTTGAGAATTTTCTATCTTAACAACCTGGAAAATGTAGCGGGTGTAGGTGGTAACAAATTGTTAAGTTTTTGTGGGAAAGTATAACTATTTTATAAAATTGTGTAAGATGTGTGGGTTTCTTTTTGGTTTTGTCTTGGGATCGCGATGGATCTTCCTCACTCTTACCTTACCTAACCTTAACAAACGCCTTAAATAGTTGTAACAAAAAGCTTATCCAAAATTGAATAGCTTGGGCTTATATTTGAAAATGAGGTCGGGCTTGCTTGTCGTATCGAAAGTGGTGGCTAAAATTTAGTAACTCATATTGTCTGTTGTTGATGTTTTGAATTTTTGAAACAGCTCCTTCAGTTTGAGTATACTATTATCCATTCACTTGCATCTTAAGCAAGACCTACTTGCAGATATTTTCCTAAATCATGTTTTCCGCAACTCTATGGCTATAAGTTTGCAATGTAGGTAGTCGACAGAAGCTGCAATTTTTAACAAGGGCTTCCTCAAGGTGGGGTCAAAGATTTATAGTTATAGCTAACAATAAAAGTGCGACAAGTCGCTGTTAGTATGCAATTTCCCGTATTATATATTCTCAAAACCTTTACTCGCTACAAATGATGTTCTTACTTGAAATTCTATCGCCGATAAGTTTTCTGTAAACTTTAAGTTCAAAAATCAGTAAAGAAGCCAAAAAACATTTAAATATTTTTTTTTTGTTTAGAGCCATGTTAATCTTTTGTTGTGTAAATAAAATCACATTTAATTATTAACTTATTCTGCGCAATCAAATTAGGTCTGCAAAATGTATTCAGTGATTTTTGTAGGTATATCTTATGTTTTTAATGAGGGTCATACCTCAGAATCGAAAATTTTCATTTTTACTGGATTTTTTTTACACTGCCATAACAGTTTCTTTTTGTCGAATTTTCATATATATCAATCTCTTTAAATTTGTCTTTTCACTTAAACACCTAGATGTAGGTACAGGGGGTATATGCCTAGGGAAATTTCACACATTTAAAGTGTATTTATCAGGGTGAGAGGTAGGAAACAAGTCCAGAGTGTTGGCGTTTTGACCGCTAATGTCCGGTATCCGTGTCGGCTCATTTACAATCTGGGTGAAACTATTAACCTCAGCAAATATCTCAACATACCTTCCTTCGGGTGTTGTCTGTCCAGAATGTCGAAGCCAACTTGAATTGTGTATATTAAAATCGCCCGCAATGACGATTTCAGTATGAGGATAAAGGGTAACAATTCTGGTTATGGAATCAGACAGTGCATCAAACTCATTATAAGTTGAATGCCTGTCTTGGTTAGGGCTTCTGTAAATAAAGCAGTAGTGGTAGTAGTAGTGGCCTACGGACATGGAATTTTAGCCAAACAAAATTAAATTCCGGATTGGAACATTGGCCATATTGAGGTAGAAGTTGGTAGGCTACATCACTACGTATATAAACGGCGATACCACGATGGGAAAAGAATAATGGCACCAAGTTATATCCAGGCAGACTAAACTCCGTTAAATCGGAATCTATGCTGACCTGTGTTTCACTTAGTGCCAAAACAGCTGGTTTATTGTGAATCGCATGGGCGTACAATGAAAAAAAATTCGATCTCAACCCACGAATATTACTCACGTCCACTCTAAAATTCCTACGCATAACAAAAAACAAACACAAAAAACTCAACTCCGACGCTGACTAAGCTGGGCCGTACCGTGCAGATCCTGACGTTAGCTTTCCAAAACAAATCACTGCAGGTGTTATGCCCATACAATGAATTGCTTTGGTCTGCCAACAAAATCTACACAACGCGACCCGCTATTAGCCAAATGATACTCTACCCAGCCATAGCAAGTGCACGCAAAAACATACGGCACTTGCTATAGCCAAGCAAAGCAGCAGCAAACGATAGGGAGTGGGACCAGATGGAGTGCCCAAACACAATACACTTTTTTTTTTCTTCACTGCACTGTACACTATACTGATTTCTTTTTGCACAGCGCGCGAGCGATTAGCGTTTTATTTTTTTGTATACCCTATCCTAAGGGTATATTAATTTTGACACATAGTTTGTAACACCCCTTAATATTCGTCGTAGACCCATAAAAGTATATATATTTATGATCAGGACCAAATCCTAAGACTATTTAGCAATGTCCGTCCGTCCGTCCGTATCAACTTTTGAGGCCTTTAAAGTTATTCTAGGAGGCTGAAATTTGGAGCATATACTCCCTAGGGTCCCGAAATGGTAAAGTGTTAAAAGTTATTAAATCCGCCCACTGCCACGCCCACAATTTAGAAAAATCCGTTTTAAGGCTTAAGTTAGAGAGATAAAGTTGTAACACCTTCACAAGATATGTAGGTACTGCCTACCTTTATAAATTTGTCATACAAAGTTTTTTGCCGCGCCTACTTTTTGTGGGCGTTTTTCACTAAAATGCTGTTTTCTTTGAAAATGTTCATAGAAATCAAAAAAAAAATGTCTAACAATATATTTAGCCAATATTTTTTCCAATAAATCGCCCATACAAAGTTTTTGGCCACGCCCACTTTTTGGGGGCGTTTTTTAAAAAAAATATTTTTATTTCTATAAATTTCATAGAATGAAATAAAATGCTATCTATCATCTTCCTTGTGAATTTTTCCTTTGGGCTACATAGGATAGGGTATCATACTGTTCGCCCCAAGCGGACTGTAGCCTTTCCTTATGTTTTTTTATGCTTCTGCACACTTTTTTGTTCTTGTTTTTTTTGTGTGTGCAAACTGACCGCGGAGCGATTTTAAAATGTGTGTGCACGCGTCGGGTGGCAGATCGGCACTGTAGTGTTACTACAAAACATACCTTTGGTTAATTTTTTTTTAAAAAAGTCTACCTGGCCTGGTATAAATGTGGTGGTGTGTAATTGAACACCAGGCACCAGCAGAGGTGACATCTCTTAAAGAGATGTCGACGTCTCTTAAAGAGACAATCAACAGTCTAGAGAAATGATGGAGTTTATTAAAATGGTTTCCAGCGACTTTATTGCAGCTTGAATTGCTAAAAAGTGCAGTTTTATCATCCAGACCATAGACGATTGTTGATGTTATCGTCTGGCTTTAATCGACATACGGAATGAGTACCTAAGTTGGCTTCAGGTCCGCTTAGGCTACTGTCGACCAAATGGCAGATTCTGGGGGAAAATTTTAAACGACAAAACAAACCCAGTTCTAGTTGTGGCATCCTTGCCTCTAAGGGGATTCTTCCCAGTTAACGATTTTTAAATATGCATTTCTGTTAGATCGATGATTTAAGTAATAATGAATATAATTTTTTTTAATTAAACTAAATAAAACGAACGATGCGGTGTTGTTTTTTCTATTGTCCCATAATTGTTTCTTAGTAGTAGTAGTAGTAGAATTCGACTCTTGGTATTAAATTAACAATTTCTTCGTGTTAGTTCTTCTCTTTTGTTCACAAGTCACGAATGCAATAAAAACAAAAATAAACGGCTGTCATATTTGAACTTATACTTTATCCTTTCGTCGGAGGTTGCTATTTCGAAGAAAAACGAGAAGGAGCTTCAGTGATAAAGAGCTTAGATGTTCGCCACTCCCAGGTCAGCCCCGAAAATCCGCCACCTGATGCGATCAGAGGCCGGACAACTGCAGAAAAAGTATTCTGCTATGTAATCCTCCTCACCGCAAGCAGGACAGTTTGTGGTTTCGCTAAAGCCCATTAAGTGCTTAGCAAAAGCTTGGTGGCCCGAAAGGATGCCTACAATTAGCCCCTGCAGTCGATTCTCCTGAGAGATCGAACGAAAGACACAGACTTTTTGCAAATGTCCGGTAGCAGTACTTTAATTTGTCTGCATCCATCGCAGTCTCGTCTCCGAATCTTCTGGTCACGAGAAACCCAAGCATCAATGGAAGACATGACTACAGATGCAGGCTGATCCAACACAGGTTCGGGTCCTGAGAAAACTTCTTCTCAACATTGCCTAGCAAGCTCATAGGAGATTTCATTCATTGGATGCAGTGCGACCTGGGACATAGACTTTATTCAGCCTTCCGACCAAATTCAGAGAAAGCTTCAGTTCGAGCACTGACTTGGACGATGTAAGAGCTTTTAATGCAGCTTGGCTTCCAGACCTCCAACTGTTGTTCATAGCCATTCGGATGGCAAAAACTTTGGCTGCATGTTTACGCAAGGGGTAGTGAAGTCTAATATGTAAATGGAATTTTACTAATTTTTTCCTCTAAAAGCCAACCCTAACTTTATCGTAAGTTTCTCTCTTTATTAGAGAATTTATCCCCACCACAGTCATTTTGACAGCGAACAGACCTTTAGTCTGTAAATGTTGAAACCTATTTGTAATTTATATATAAAACATAAGGAAAGGCAACAGTCCGCTTGGGGCGAACAGTATGATACCCTATCCTTATCCCTATGTACCCCAAAGAAAAAATTCATAAGGAAGATGATAGATAGCATTTTATTTCATTCTATGAAATTTATAGAAAAAAAAATATTTTTTTGAAAAAACGCCTCCAAAAAGTGGGCGTGAATAAAAACGTTTTATGGTCGATTTATTGGAAAAAATATTGGCTAAATATCTCGATAAACATTTTGTTTTCGATTTCTATGTAAATTTTCAAAGAAAACAGAATTTTAGTGAAACACGCCCACAAAAAGTAGGCGTGGCAAAAAACTTTATATGACAAATTTATAAAGGTAGGCAGTACCTACATATCTTGTGAGGTTTTACAACTTTATCTCTCTAACTTGAGCCTTAAAACGGTTTTTTCTAAATTGTGGGCGTGGCAGTGGGCGGATTTAAAAAATTTTAACACTTTACCATTTCGGGACCCTAGGGAGTATATGCTCCAAATTTCAGCCTCCTAGAATAACTTTAAAGGCCTCAAAAGTTGATACGGACGGACGGACGGACATTGCTAAATAGTCTTAGGATTTGGTCCTGATCATAAATATATATACTTGTATGGGTTTTTTTTTTTTTTTTTTTTTTGTTTGTCAAAATTAATATACCCTTAGGATAGGGTATAAAAAGCCCCCAAAAAGTGGGCGTGGCCAACAACTTGGTTTGGGCGATTTATTGGAAAATATTTTGGCTAGAAATCTTGTTAAACATTTTTTTTCGGTTTCTAAAAAAATTTTAGAATAAATCAGCATTTTAGTAAAAAACGCCCACAAAATATAGGCGTGGCAAAAATCTTTATATGACAAACTTGTGAAGGTGGGCAGTACCTACATATCTTGTAAAGATTACAACACTCTGTCTTTCTAACTTTAGATTTAAAACTTTTTTTTTTAAATTGTGGGTGTGGCAATATGCAAATGTGTCAAAAAAAATTGTACACTCTACCATTTCGGGACCCTAGGGAGTATATGCTCCAAATTTCAACTTTCTAGCTTTAATTTAAAGACCTATAAATTGGTGACGGACGGACGGACAGACATTGCTAAATTAAGATTATTTTGGTTTTGGTCCTGATCATAAATATAAATACTTTTGTGGGTCTATAAGGAATATTAACTATAATTAAAATACATAAATGTGCATATAAATCTATACTACAAGTATACATTTGTTTGTTTATTACATAAAAATAATATTGGATATTTACAAAATAAATATATACACATATAAAAATTGCGTAAGCTCTAAGTAAATAAAAACAAAATTGATTTCTCTTTTAGTTAAACTCTAAATTTAAACGTTAAAAAAAAACAAAATCTTAGTAACTAAATGAAACATAATTGCATTTTTTCATAAATTTTTTTTTTTTGTTAAATGAATTAGTTCTTCTTCTATTTGGCAACTACATATAGACTAAACTTAATTGTATGTTCTTTTTCGTTATGTTATAATTTTTATTCGTGATGAGATATAATAAGATTTACTGGGTCCTTTAGTGATCCAAAACAGGGCTAGCGATCATACACAATTTCTCTTATATATCACCCAATTTGATGACACCAAAGAAACTCTTAGCATTGGTCAGCATAACTTCGCGATCGCGATGGATATCACGAATGTGTAACTGATCATTACCTTCCAAAAAGATGACACCACTTGTGTAGCAGGTGTTGCTCTTGTTCGTGTTTGTCGGGACAAACAAGGCACACTGCAGGAATGGATGCACATTGTGGTATATAACAAAACCGTTGCGATCGAAACGATTGTCATAGTAAATTTGTGCATAGATAAAGTATAAGCCAGCCGTTTTAACAGTTAAGACTCCGTGGTTCAATTCGAAGGCTTTGTCCATTTCGAGAGTCCTGGCCCAAGGATGTGGTGATCCAATATAAACATCGCCATCGTGAGGAAGTTTGGTGTGATCTGTAAAAAAAAACCGAAATTCAATTATAAATGTTCGATAGCTGAGTTTTAAATAATGCGGGGCAAATATCACCTAAAATCAAATTTGCAATTTTTAAAATTATGTATGGCGGAATCTTTGACTCGAATACAGAGAGACAACTCAGTGGGGGAAGACCTCGGCTAAGGTGACCGGCGTAATCATTATTGGACGCGCAAATCGAATGAGAAATGACATTTCCTACTGCAGTTGAATTGTGTTACAACGTCGCTGGATAGTTCAACTTCAACCGCCATGAAATCTATTTTCGTTCTCTTAACCGCGGTGAATCTGTCCCAAATTGTGCGGTATACAACGACGACGATGTATTTCTGAAACCAATAGGTCTTCTTTAATTTTAGAGATAAAACGGCCTTAGGAGAATATCTCGCACAAGTCCATTTGAATTTAAATTCATCGATAAATGAGATAACAACTCAAACTATGATTATATGACCCTGGAATTAGACGCTTATCCAAATTTGTCATCCGGATGTCATCCAGTACAAATTCTACTTGATAGTGACGTCAGTCATTCGGATGACAAGTTTGCATGTCCATCTGATCGCACCTTTAGAAACGTCCTCTCTAAGATGCATGAACGTGCTTTTTGTTTTGATAAATTCCACAAACCCTTGCCTGATCTTGGAATGAGCTTGGCAAAATGGATTACGGAACTCTATTTTTATGCTTTGAACCAATGAGGTCAACACTTTAAACCACTTCCTAAAATGGTGGATGTCGAAATTTGCAGCATATCCAAACAGATTAAACCATTTAACTCGTTAACCAAACCGATGGAGCGATCCCGTAGTAACTGGATTTCTCGTCAACATTTTCCACCTCTTCATCTAACATAACAATGTGAAGATAGAAACGGACATCCTACCCAAAGTATATACATCTGAACTAGGACGTGGTAGCAATACTTTTAAATGGAATCAGAAGTGCTGTTTTGCAGGCATTGAGTAAAATTTTAAAGTTTTTACATCCATTTGGGCTGCACAAATCGAAGATTCTAACATTTTTGACAATCCTGGTCTATGAAAAAAATTGGCCTCAGAGCTTCCCATTGCAATAGAGGAGGCAAATATTTATACAACGTGCAGTTTATTGGAGTGTCGATAAAAACTTTAGAGACAGACGGATAAGGAAACCAGACCAGTCTTATCGACTGGCTATAGTGTCTGTTAAGCTGAGACTTATACGGTTAAGAAAGTAGCAAAGGTCGAACTATCGAATGGATCTGCCTGTAGAGGAAATAGGCATTATGAACCATAACTCAAAGTCTGTGGCCGAAATTAATATAGATCGAAAATGTATGACACAACATTTGTTTTCGACGCTCTCCAGCTAACGTTCAAAATATTAAGTAAGGAAGTGTGCCATAGAATCCGTTGAGTTTAGTTTCTTCTCATCTAGAATGTTAAAGCGCTAAATGAGCCTCTTTCCAGTGTGCAGTGGAGAAAGCGTCTCGGACAGTGGGAGCACTGTCTAGACTAATGCCAAATGTTGGAGCTCCCACGGTATCAGCGGACGCGATCAGTATAATTTCTGGTCGACATTGAAAAGTCCGTGGCGCTGCATACAAAATTGCAGCAAAGGTAGTACATTGTACTTAAACGAAAAAGGACGCATACGCTGATCCAAGATATATAGGAACGGGCTAGGAATAGGAGAGATGGTGAAGTAAACTATAATAAAATTAATGTTCGAAAGGTTACACTTCAAATGTAAATAAATTCAAATTAATTTGAAGTGTTTCCAACTGGCATGATCTGTGCATGGCTGCCCTGTCAGTCAATAAATTAGAAATAAAAATATTTCAAAATTCCTTCAATTGGTTTGAGCAGTGTTTGTTTGTCCTGGATTGATTGCGGAGCAGGTCCTTAAAGCGTTGCCTGGGAAAGCACTATTCATGTTAGTTTATTTCATAAATGCCTCGTTTAGGTCATTGTATGTTTCACGACAATGGAAAGTAGCTAAAGTCATAATGGTCCCAAAGCCAGGAAAATCCCCATATGACAAGAAATCGTATAGACCGATAACCCTTTACCAACAATGTCAAAAGTATTCGAAATTTTTTTTATTGAAGCGATTACATCCGATTATCGAAGAGCGAATCAAATTCTGGTTCAAAATTAAACACTCCACAATCGAACAGGTTTATCGAATAACCAATGAAATTGAGAAAGCCCTTGAGAAGAAAAAAATTTGTTCTTAAAGTATGGCATACGAGATTGAAACATAAGCTTAAATTGGCCTTTCCAAGTAAAGTAAAGGGTCCGCCATCTAACGTTTTTTTTTTCAACTAGTGCTTATTTCGCGAATGATAACACTTAGCTCATGTCTGATTTGACAGATAATTAGTTTTATTCTTCCGCTGAACGAATATGGTTGTGTATACGCTTGAACAACGCTGGGAAATATTGCGACATTACTTTGAAAATCATGGTAATGTTACAGAATGTGTGCGAACATTGCATACGGATTTTGGAAGAAGTCCACCGTTAGCTCCGTATGTTCGTTATCTTGTGAAAAATCATGAATTCACCGTCGTTCTCAACAATTGAACATTTCGGAGACATAATTGAGACGAATTTTGCATAAAGACCTTGGTATGACGCCATACAAAGTCCAATTGGTTCAGGAGTTGAAGCCAACTGACCATCCAATGCGTTTTCGCTTCACTAAGTGGGCCTGGGATCGACTTCGAGAAGATGCCGATTTTGCCAAAAAAAATCATCTTTTCAGATGAAGCTCATTTTGATCTTGGCGGGTATGTAAACAAGCAAAATTGTCGCATTTGGGGCACAGAAAACCCGCACGCATACATTGAAAAGCCGATATACCCAAAACGAGTCACTGTTTGGTGCGGATTGTGGTCCAGAGGCATAATTGGGCCATTTTTCTTTGAAAATAAGCAAGGAGTGGCCGTTACAATCAATGGCGATCGTTAGCGGGCCATGTTGAGCGAAGTTTTGTTCACAAAAATTGAAGAGGAGGATATTGGCAACATTTGGTTTCAACAGGACGGCGCTACGTGCCACACAGCCGAAGCTACATTCGATGTTTTGCGCCCCGTTTTTGAAGATCGCATTATCAGCCGCAGAGCTGATGTCGTTTGGCCACCGCGGAGCTGCGATTTGACACTGTTGGACTATTATTTGTGGGGTGCCGTAAAATATAAGTGTTACGCCGACATGCCAGAGACAATTGACGCTTTGAAGGACAATATTCGTGAAGCCATTGGTGAAATACAGCTGCACACAATTGATAATGTGCTTAAAAATTGGACCGATCGTGTAGGCTACTGCATGGCCAGCCGAGGCAGCCATTTGAATGAAATTATTTTCCATTATTAACCGGAAGGATTTTACTTTCAAATAAAAAAAGAAATTTGAGAAAATATTCAGTAGTTTTTTTTTATAGCATTTTCAAAAAAAAAAAAGTTATTTGACGGACCCTTTATATGAGATACTAAGTTCTTATATAGACTCTAGACGGACAGACTCTTCCATGTTAAGCACGGAAACGAATATTCTGAATTCAAAGAAATCGGTGGTGGAAGCGTCCTGGGTCCGATTTTATTTTTAATATTTACTCGAGATATTCCGCAGAAAGAAGGCACAACTGTAGCTACGTTTGCGGATGATGCAGCTTTATTGCTGTATACAACTTTGGGGTTGTACCAAAACAAGTAACATACGAATTTTACAAACTTTTCAAACTTTGTATATCCGAAACGGTGATATCCACCGAGACTTAGCAATTGCCCGTAAGCAACGGACTCGCTTTTATGGCCGTTGTAATTACGAAATGCTACAAATTTTGTATGAGACAAATTTAGTGCGCCGACTTCAACGTATCAAACCACTTGAACTTGGCGGTATTAGCAGGTGCTTTCGCTGGGAGGTTGCCTGCCAAACGTGTATAAAAAAAATTAAAACTACTAGATAGGATATAACCTAGTTGTAATATAAAGGATTCTGAGCACGGGCGGCCGGTCCTCACCTACCCACGGAAGAAAAAAAAATTCTCTGTTATTTGAAAAAATGTTGTCTTTCCTATCAATGTCAAATCAATTTAATGTTTTTTAAAATAACGCAGAAAGGCCCTCCCAAGAGTCATTCGGTAAGTATTATCTGCCTTTGAAAATGAAATTAAATATCAATAAAAAAAAGGCTATTTTTCTGTGCAATACTCATGTTGTCGATCCTCGCCGTCGTTCATCAAAAACACGATATTCTGTTGGTATATGTTAGTATCATCATCGCTCATCGTGCTATCGTGAGGATGACTGTGCCGCTGTATCTCGTTGGACTAGCTTATGAACATTTGTGGGCAAAGGATTTAAAAGTTCTTGATAAAGCAAAGCAATAGCAAAACCTTTGAGAGCGGGTTTCAATGTTGGAACCCGCCATACAAAAAATTTGAGTAGAAATATTTATATGAGATGTTTCTTTATTCTGTGGTAATACCCAAAATCCCTTCTTAGTGCGCGCATCTACAAATTTAGGAAAATAAACCCCAAGCTCTACAATTTGATCTGCGGTAAGTCACTTAATGAGAGTGCATACCTGGATGTAAAACATGCCTTCCCGAAATTGTGTTATTCAAATGATAATGAACTGCGGTGAGACGTTGTTGATACGGCATAGCTGTCAATGCTTGCGGTTTTTCTGCAACGAGAACAAAAAAATTCCATATAAGTGTAATTTTACATCGCTCTCCTTTGATTTACCTCGTTTTTTACCATTGTTTACCAATTGACGCAACAAACGCTGATTATGGAGCCGGCGGTGACTCCGTCTCTGTGGATGTAACGATCGCACCATGTTGCCTGGCGCACTGTGATATCTGCCGCGTCCTTCGAAACTAGGGCTATCCGTCGTTGTCGTCGTCACTGGTCTCGGCCTGTATACACGCACACAGTTAAATGAAAATAGAAAATAACAAGACAGTTAAACGCATTCCTAAAATGCTCAATCTCTCTTTAAAATCGTTTTCAACATTCAGCTCTACTACACACTACTATGGACTATGGACTATAGCATATAGCATTGTAAATTTTTGTTTGTTAATTACGATTTCTCACTCCAATCGTACCGCAATGTGGGCGTAGGACTTTTGTTCGCCAGCAAGTGTTGTTCGATTCGCTCGTCCTCGGGTCCCCCAGTGCGATTCCTATTCAATGCATACGAGTCCTGGTAGATTGGAATTCCATTCGGCGATGATGATATCGATCGGGTTTTCCTGCAAAATAGTGTAGTAGAAGAGTTTTAGTGATGATGATTTATTGCTTATGTCAACGTACGACACTTTTGACCTTTCAAATATGCGCACAGTACATTATGTACAAAACACACCTCTCTGACTTTGGTTTCATTGCTCCATCGGGTAGTGAAAAGTCATCAAAACCATTTTCGTAGCTACTGTCGTCGTCATCATCGGCATAACCAAGTAGGCCGCTGCCATCGAGGATGTTATCGTCAAGGTAGTCGTCCTCCATGCCAGGTGGATAATGTTTGCTCTCGCCAAACTCGTCACTATCTATATCATCTTCATCTTCATCATCGGCGTCTTCGTCGTCGTCGTCGTCCTCATCGCCATCGTCGTCCTGGGAGTATGAATTGGGGTCATCGACTAGGATATTATCGTACTATGAAAGAGCGAGAGAAAATGAGAAGAAAAAAGGAAAGCTATGAATAAGTATTTAATAATGCGAAAGGACGAAACTTGATTGAGTTATGCATACAAATTTTTATTATGAAGTCGGTTAAGCACCCAGTGTCGTCAATATCAGGCAAGCTATGGAGCAATGCGTAAAGAATTTCAGTAGCTTTTCCAGCCTTCCCTCCCTATTGCGTCCTATTGAAGCACATGCTGATAGAACTACATCAGGAGTAGGGCACGAGTCGAAAGATATGCGGAATTAAAAAAGTTGGTAAATTTTATTGGTTTTTGACGCTCGTGACATTGCCGATTATTTAATTTGAAATTATGTAAATCTTACGAAAGCAAAACCCCTCTGAAGATTGGGTTAAATAGGGACAGAGGTCCTTTCATATTGCATTCACAAATTTGCTTGTAGGTATTGATTTCGCACACCAACGCCAACGCACATAATTGTGTTATTTGAAGTTTGATCCTGTATAATTTATTCGAAATAGGTTTCTGATAGCACCTCGGGAATTGAGATTCGACTCAGGGTCAGGTGAGGCTGTTTTATTTGCATGTCCTTGGAATTTCTTCACTTAATTTTGAGTTATTTCGATCTAATTAGAGCGGAAAGTATTCGTTATATTTATTGCGCCGAGACAGACTGCTTAAGTTCTTAAGGAAAAATGTCAACATTAAAATCAAACTCATTGTTGTCTCGAAATTAATAGAATTTTGTGGGGTCTATTTCCAACCCCTCTGATATTATAGTCTTATAAGTACTATCGATACATAATAAATTTAGAACCACTTTATTTAAAACGTAGAGCAAGCATTTTGAAAACCTAATTTAAGAGAGAGCAAACAAATCTGATAAACTTGTCTGAATTCATTCGTCTGATTTTTTTTGAAGCTGATCAATTATTTCTTATTGCAGCTAGATTCAGAGCTGGATTATCTAACGACTAAAGGCTGCCAATTGCCGAAAAAAGAGTTGTTCGATGTTGGGCGCCTTAGCACACCTGGAGTAGGCAGAACTTACAGAAAATGCCTAAGTGATAGACACTCCACTGCGCATTCACGTACCACAAACGCCAACGCCAACGACAAGTATCGCTAGATTATCAAAGAGCTAGCCAAGATAGAGTAAAAACCTGTGGCATAACGAGATGTGTTTATAGAAGATGCGAGCATGAAAACAAGGACACCAATAGATATACAAGAATACTGAGCCGGAAGAAGGTAGAAGAAAAAGATCCTGCGTGGAAAAAAAAGATACTATGCAGTCTCCCAGCTCAAAGAGACCGTAGAGTGTCGCGATCGTAGTTGTTATATGAAAGCCAAGTAGGATTTAAGACCGGAAATCAGGCAGCGGCCAAGGAAACCTAGTCACCGATGCACGGGGAATATTATATGTAAAGGGTGTTTTATCGAATAGAGATAAAACTGACATTTTGCGGTCAAATCTGGCAACTCTAATGTCACCGTGCAGCTTTGTCCATCAACTTTATGGAAGATTTTGCGCTAAGATCTCTTCTTACGACCTTACAAGATCCAGCTTGTGCAAGAATTAAAACCACGTCGTGATTTTGGTGTATGGGCCGAAAATGAGATTGATATCGATGCTGATTTTCATTGCAAAATTTTGTTCAGTGATGAGGCTCATTTCGGGTTGAATGGCTACGTCAACAAGCAAAATTGCCGCATTTGGAGTGAAGAGAATCCACATGAGGCCCTTGAAACGCCATTACATCCACAAAAACTGACTGTTTGGTGTGCTCTATGGGCTGGTGAAGTCATTGGGCCATACTTCTTCCGAAATGATCCTGGAGAGAGAGTCAGTTACCGCGCCATGATAACCGACTATTTTGTTCCCGAATTGGATGGCATGAATGTGGATGAGATGTGGTTCCAACAAGACGGCGCTACATGCCACACAGCGCACGCCACAATCGATTTATTGAAGGAAACATTCGATGAGCGCATAATTTCGCGGAATGGACCTGTCAATTGGATACCAGGATCGTGTGATTTGACACCATTGGATTATTTTCTTTGGGGATATGTGAAGTCGCTCGCCATACAGCCCCAAATGCTTGACAAATTGCTTGAAAATTGGACCTCTAGACTGGTCTTTATTCGAACCAACTGCCACGGCCACATGCCCTAAATCATATTTAAACATTAATGGCATAAAATTATCCTTCCAATAAAGCTGGATGATGGACATTAAAACGATTTTCTTGTGTTTTATTTGAATTAGAAATTTCTATACCTCTAAAAAAAACACTCTGTATTTAAGCAGCGTTTCCAGCAGCTGCTAAACATCATACGATAACGCAACGAATTTCCATGGCAGTAAACGACATTGGATGAATTGTTCCAGCAGCTCATCAGTCAAGAGCACAACAACATCATCATCGAACATCTATCCAAGGACCAATTGTCATGCAAGTTCATTCCACATTCTTCACCACATTTGGTGGTTTTGGCGAGAAGCGAGGGTGAAGTCGGTTAAGTTTCATCTGAAACGAGTCATAGGAGATCACAGGCTCACCTACGAAGAGATGAGAACCTTGCTTTCTCAAGTGGAGCTTTACTAAATTTCCGACCTATGTGGCCTACATCTGTTTCTTGCCCTTGTTTCTGTTCCTCGTCCTGATATATGTGCTTAAAATGTTTGCCCTTCCTCTAACTGGTCTCTTGTACAGAATTTAAAGCAAGGCTTCCGCAAATGCTGGCACTGAAAGTACCTGACCTCACTTCCGCACCGAGAAAAATGGCAGTCAGTAAAGGAGGAAAGAAGAGAACCCAAGTCCAGTCAATGAAGAAACGGTATCGCACTTTAACTGAAATTTAAACTAAAAACTCTTTGGCTAAATTGGGCAGCCTTATTGAAGAACAATGGACCACTCGAATTCGATTTCGAAGAAAAAAAAAATACAAAACAATGCAATCTTTCTATGGTATTAGCCAATTTTTTTCCTCCCTCATAATTAGAGCCAAAAAAAAGTACCAATTCCACTGTTTATTTTGTTGATACCTTTGCTGGGAAAACCAACCTTAGGCGGAGATGTGACACAACTTGTCTAGCGGCAGGAAAAGATTTGGCCTAAGCTGGATCAGGGGCCTATTACATAACATAACACGTACTTGCTGGGCAAGAGAAATTAAATGCAAGAGTGCCCCCTATATCTTGTTCAACAAGTACTTGTCGTGTTGTGGAGGTCGAAACGTTCTAAGTATTTGATCTTTCTAAAAAGGCTGAACTTCGGTACTACAATAAGTGTCATCACTGAACACTGTCTCAAATGACTTTTACAGAAGCCGCATAGACGTGGAGGAGGATTTGCACGCGTTTCACTGACTAAGTAAAATCTAATCTAAAATTCCATAAAACTCTCTATAAGCTTTGCATCGAGGTTGGAATTGTGACATATCGTCACGAAAGGATTAGAAGAAACTGTCTTCACGGGCGGTTCCTAAATGGACTTCGAAGTGAAATAAACACATGCCAGGCAGAAACCCTTGGTAACAGGGAGGCGAGCAAGGTACTTTAAATTCATAAAAGTCCAAGAAAAAAGCCCCTTTTTCGTTGATAGTCAGGCCGTCATTAAAACTCTCGGCATGGTCCGACGTCACTCTCGTGTGGGTTGTAATAAGAGGGCGTAATGAGATGTGGTGGTCAGACGTGGCTCGTTTCCCCATGCATTACTGGTGAACTTAGTCCGTGTCCCGGATCCGTGAAGAGAGACATCTTCTTCAATTTTACCTAAATGGCTGAGTCTAAGTTGTCGAATCCGTTAACTTGCATCATATCCAGAAAGATGTGGCCCACTTACAACAAATCTAGAACGTGTGGCTATATGTATGGGTCACTTGCTGATAGTTATATACGTGGCCCAGCTTGGCATCCCCAAAATACTGTCTATCGGTACATGTCTGCGGGACGCTAACGAGAGCGAAATCGTGTTTTATCTTCTTTGTGGCTGTCTGTTTTTGATGACCTTGCAGACGTCCCAGGCATAGAATTCCACAACATAATTCCTTTCCTTAATTCCACGGGCTGGTTTTAAGCTTTACTCCCACATTCCCTTCGCTTACGTGTTAATTGTGCTTCCCATTGTTCAGTTCTTAAAATGCAACGACTTTAAGTTCCTACCTGCCTTGGGCATTATCTGCTCTCTCCCAAAAAAGAAAGGCTCACCTACGACGCTTCCTTCATGTTGATGATCTTGAAGAAGCAATAAAATTAACGAGTTGGGTGGAAAAGCATAGACCCACGTGGTATCATAACGAATCGTTCCGTACACCGACTTCCACAAACCTAATACGTTTGCACTTCTATTTTGCATTCCAAAATCAACCTCAACCGAGCTCATTTTTACGAAATTCTTTCTAACTATAAATTTATATTTTTATTTCACAAATTGTCTGGTGAAAACTATAAACACCAATAATGAAATCCACATTGAAGCACGTATGCCATCAATCCTTTTGATATAAATTAAACAAAGGAATTTTTTTCGAATACATTTCAACTGCTTTCAAGCGATCATAATATCGATAAAAAAATAGAGAATCTCATCCAACAGTTTAAAACGTCAAAAAACTTAAAATAGCACCAACTCAACCTGTCCGTTTGCTTCAACAATAAAATAAAAAATAATATCTAATAAAAAACTGATGCTTTCAGCTCCTATAATTAATTAACACTTTCAAATATTTTCTATGTCTTTAAAATTTATTACACTAACCAATTAGTAATAGAACATCACACCTCCCTGCTCCCATAGACTGAAATGATAAGTATTTTATTTAATTTCCTTTCCAGGTGGAACTTGATTTGATTTCGTTTTTATCTTACATTAAATTTTATTATTAAACATTAAATTTAAAAATAAAAACTGCTTTAAAAATAGAAATTAAGAAATACATTTTTTTTTCTTTTTTTAAGAATAGAAACTAAAATAAATATTTTTAATGCAAGCAATAAATAAATTTTATTGTTTTGGAATCTACTTCAAAGCGGTGGATTTTTGAAAACCATTAAAAAATAGATTAGATACTTTGGCCTAAATAAATTATAGGTCCATCGTAATGTTTGCAGTTTTTAAAATTCATCGTCGATTCAGCAAATGTCACAGCAAGTCCACTGCTCTCCCAGTGAACATGGTAAAATTCTGTCTATCAATTATTTTTATTTTAAAGCAAAATGATATCACGATCTAAATATATATTCCCAATTCAATTTAGCGCACTGAGAATTGATTGATATTAAGATTCCAGATTCCAGGGTACAATCAAACGAATCTAAAGGAACATCAATTTCCCTGGCTCATAATTTTTCCCTTTTGCCCCCAAATAATGTGAATGTTTGCTGCCATCCAGCTCTATCGTTTGAATTGAAAATTAAATTTATTAAGTGTCGGATCTCGGAAGGGGTAGGGTTGAGAGAGATGGCTAAAATCCAGCGCGAAACATTTCTATTAACCAAATTCAATCAGTTTTTGTTAAATTAAAGTGGATGGCGTTGGCTGGATGGATGAGAGTGTGAAATAAAAACTGCGTTCCACTCTAGTCGCAGGCTGAATTCAAAATTATAATTCGCGCGTACACACATAAGTAGTGGTGGCACTGTCAACGCGTGAGTGCGCGTGATAAAATCAAACGAACAATAACAATGTGCCGACGTCGACACAACGAATCTGAATCTGAATTGTTGCATTTTGGAATGATTGTATGAAGTAGTAACGCATATGTCTACGGTAAACCTACTTCAATTTTATTTGAATCGCTTTGGTTAGTGCGAGATACAAGTACATTCTACACGGAAACGGACGGGAATCGGCAAGCGGCGGGAGTTATTCAATTCAATGTGTGAAAGAATTTACTTCAGGATACGCATTTGGGGACTAAAACTGAATAAAGGTCGTTGTGGCGTGGGTGGTACTGCGTCTGCCATAATCAACAGACGAGACAAACAAAAAAAAAATCCATAAGTGCAATTTGCATGGGCGTTGAAAAATTCTCCAAAGTGGGTTGAGGTACACACTTGAATTTTCATTTTATTGAATTAGTGAACATAAATATGAGGGAAGTGCGCATAGGAAGTTTTATAATTTATTACTTTATACAATGGCGAGTTAGTAACCTTCAAATTAGTTCCACTTTGAATGCTAGAAAATATAGGGTCCGTCAAATAACTTTTTTTTTTTTGAAACAGGGCGCAAAACATCGAGTGTAGCTTCGGCTGTGTGGCACGTAGCGCCGTTCTGTTGAAACCAAATATTGCCAATATCCTCCTCTTCAATTTTTGTAAATTCGTTCAACATGGCCAGATAACGATCGCCATTGACTGTAACTGCCACTCCTTGCTCATTTAAAAAAAAATATGAAAAATGGCCCAATTATGCCGCAATATTTCCCAGCGTTGTTCAAGCGTATACACCACCATATTCGTTCAGCGGTATAGCGGTATATTATCTGTCAAATCAGACATGAGCTAAGTGTTACCATTCGCGAAATATGCACTAGTTGGAAAAAAACGTTAAATGGCGGACCCTATAGTATAACATATTTTCAGCAGCAAAAAGGTTAAAAAAATATATGATTTTTGTTTAAAAAAAGGAGCGTATGCGTATGGATCAAACCATCAAATCAAATTGATAAGGATGATTGGTTTAGTAACTGCTATACCACTGCGGCGATTAAGCCCATATTCACACCATATTACAGTTAATTTGAGAGAAAGATTTATTGGTAGGTTTTGCTGCAGTATTTTGTCCAAAACATACAATATTGTATATTTTATAGCAATTTCATTACTTTGAGAAAACAATTAAATATACAAATGCTTTGATTTTACTTATGAAAAGTTTAGTTTTATTTATTTAAAAAATTTTTTATAAAGGGTGATTTTTTAGCTGGTTTGGTTTTGGCAACACTGGTTTTGAGAGCTGACGTGTGTTTAGTACCTTGTGTCACTGTCAAACAGCTTCAGTTTGGTTTGCAATTTAACCATGGATCGTCTTACAAATGAACAACGCTTGCAAATTATTGAATTTTACTATCAAAATTCGTGCTCGGTTCGAAATGTTCATCGCGCGCTGCTTCCATTTTATGATCGGCATTCTCGACCTTCTGAGCAGTCTATTCGGAAGATTGTGACCAAATTTCGCACCAAATTTACTTTGTTGGACATTAAACCACCAACACGTTTACGTACTGTGCGTATTGAAGAAAATATTGCGGCCGTATCAGCTAGTGTGACAGAAGACCGCGAAATGTCGATTCGGCGCCGTTCCCAGCAGTTAGGCCTTTGTTACAGCACTACGTGGAAAATTTTGCGGAAGGATTTGGGCGTAAAGCCTTTTAAGATACAGCTGGTGCAAGAACTAAAGCCAGCCGACCTACCACAACGCCGAATTTTTGGTGAATGGGCTCTTGGAAAGCTGGCCGAGGATCCGCTTTTTTATCGAAAAATTGTGTTCAGCGATGAGGCTCATTTTTGGTTGAATGGGTACGTAAATAAGCAAAATTGCCGCATTTGGAGTGAAGATTCTCCAGAAGCATTGCAACAGCTACCAATGCATCCCGAAAAAGCCACTGTTTGGTGCGGTTTATGGGCCGGCGGCATTATTGGGCCATATTTCTTCAAATATCGCAGCGTTACTGTCAATGGTGAACGCTACCGAGCGATGGTAACAAACTTTTTTTTGCCCAAAATGGAAGTTCTTGACTTGCATGATATGTAGTTTCAACAAGACGGTGCCACATGCCACACAGCACGCGAAACAATGGCGCAATTGCGAGGCGAGTTTGGTGAACAGTTAATTTCACGTTTCGGGCCGGTCAATTGGCCGCCTAGATCGTGCGATTTGACACCATTAGATTATTTTTTGTGGGGGTATGCCAAGGCTAATGTGTATAGGGACAAGCCCGCTTCGATTGACGCACTGGAAGCCAACATCCATGCATTCATTCGTGAGATACCGGCCGATATGTGTGAAAGAGTATGCCAAAATTGGACTCAGCGGATGGGCTACCTGAGATGCAGCCGCGGTCAACATTTGCATGAAATTATCTTTCAAATAAATATTTCATTCATTTTTTCGAATTTTTTGTGTTTTTTTTTTAAAAAAAGTTCTAAACCTCTTAAAAAATTACCCTTTAGAAGTATAGTCTTTTTTGAAGTTAAATATTTTGAGATTTTAATTAAAAAATGCCAACGATACTGCAAAGATTTGCAGATAGTCTTATCTGAATGAGCAGTGGTCGCTGTTACGTAACACCGTTACGTGACTTGAGATGCCGAGATCCAGCCGACTTAATGGAATTGGTCGTATGAGGAAGATGGTGTATGGGGGCAAAGCGATTTGTCTCAGCGTCCCGAAGTGACTCTGTGAAACAATCACCACCGTCGAAAAGGTTCGCGTTCCGGCTATTACAAATAATAGTGCTTTTTTGACTCCGACCGGGATTTGATCCCTAGACACCGAGATTCACAAACCTAGAGCTACTCGTTACGCCACGCGATTCCCTGCAGATGGTTTGTCAAAAGTTGACTTTCCTCAATGATATTTCCTCTTCAATTTAATACTCTCTTTCTGGAAAACCCATTCGGCTCTTGTAGACTTAGATTTTCCTACATTACACTGAACACCTATCTATTTTAAAAAGGTATAATCATTTACCTGTGCAGCACGGAATCACACTTAAAGAATGAATGGCTCACAGTATTGATTCTTGATAAATAGCTTTTCTTATTTTTTTTAAATGTGTCACTTAATTTATTTGTCCATTTGTTATTCGGTCTTAGTTTTTTGTTGGCACTTAACCATTCTTTAAAAATACCAATATACTTTTAAATAAAAAAAAAAACTCGACCACAATTATAATCAAGGCTTAAGCACACCCGTCCACTTGCAACTCGTTAACCGCAATGCTTAGTCACCTCATGATTTGCAGCACGTGCTGTCTTTTCGGTGTCCTTTATGATGAAAGTGGATTTCGCGTACCATTCGGCCACTGCCCCCCTTTGATAGGATACTACCAAAATAAAAACCAGGATTGCTAAGTGGTCAAGGTGAAAACTTAAAGCAGGATCCACGTCATAACAAGGTGGCGCAACAAAATAGATTGTACTGATCTTTGAAAGTGTCCTATAGATCTACACGACAATGTTTCGGCTAATTCATTGCTAACATCACTGAACTCCAACGAACGGTATGTTTAGGTTGCCTAGGGGCCTTCTTTTGCACACTTGGCTTAGCCCTTCACAGAACTGGTGAAGGGATCGAAGTCGTTGTTTCTCTAGTGAAAGCCAAGCTGCACTTAAGGCCCTGCTTAATCCTTTAACCGTTTCTAATTTAGAACTCTCTTAGTCTTGTTTTGGTTCCGGATGATATTACAATCACGAGATATGAGATCTTTGACGAACTTGCTCGTCAAGGTTCGGAAGAAGTTTTCTCAGGACCTCAACCTGTGTTGCATCTATCGATATCAACCATTGATGGCTGGGTTTCCAATTGACACAATTTTCTATTGAACATTTCTTCGGGTTGCAGACTTTTTTGCTATCACTAGCGAGAAAAGATTGTAGACACCAAGTAGGTATTTTAAGAGGTCACCACGCTTTAGAGAAGCACCTTAACCCTTTAACGCCAAAATGACGCAATTTCGAAATCAAAGCTTGAATTGATGTCATATGATGAAATGGAAATACTCATTTCTTCCTATGGTGATGGTTAACATTTTCTAAGTAAAATCAAAAATATACACAGAAAAACCAAATTTTTTATGAAGTTTTTTGTTAAAAATGAGTTTTCTCTACCTTTTGACTTTTTTTCATGCTTAAAATTAATTAATATCGCGATATCGATGGATGAAGTACGAATTTATATTTGGTTATTTTTATGTCAAAAAATTTTGGTTCACCAAAATGGCGGCCAGAATGAATATTTTTTTTTCGAAAACTGTAGACTTTGAAACTGACTTCGTGAGCGAGAGTGTTGCATATCGAAGCTCAAACATAAACACATGCCAGGCAGAAACCCTTGGTAACAGGGAGGCGGACAAGTTAAATTAAATTCATTAAAGTCCAAGAAAAAAGCAAAAGTCATAATAAGAGGCCGAATGAGAGGGGTGGCCAGACGTGGCTCATTTCTCCATGCATTACTGGCGAACTTAGTCCGTGTACCGGATCCGTGAAGAGAGACATCTTCTTCAATTTTACCCAAATGGCTGAGTCTAGGTTGTCGAGTCCGTCGACTTGCATTATATCCAGAAAGATGTGGCCCACTTACAACAAATGTAGAACACAGATCTTTACACATAGTACGCGTCTCTAGACGTGTGGCTATATGTATGTGTCACTGGCTGATATGTACAATGGCCTAGCGTGACATTCCCCAAAATACTGTCTGTCGCTACCTGTCTGCCGGACGCTAACAAGAGCGAAATCGTGTTTTATCTTCTTTGTGGCTGTCTGTCTTTGATGACTTCGTAGACGTCCTAGGCATAGAATTCAACAACATAATTCTTTTGAATATGAGAATGAATATTTTTTTTTTCGAAAACTGTAAACTTTGAAACGGACTTCGTGAGTGGAGTGTTGCATATCGAAGCTCTTTATGATTGAAGGATATTAGTTTTCTTAAAAAGTCGGGTAAATTACTTTGAAAGTACAATCGACCAGTTCTTGTCCAGTTCTAAGTGCTTCAGACTGACTGAAACGAAACTTTAAACCCCAAACTTTAAACCCGTTTTACTCGAAATTTTTCTTTACCTGTTGCCATGATACTCAAGTTCAATTCGACCGATTTAGGGTTTAGGGGCAGCCAGAGGCACGAAAAATTAAGTATTTTACATTTTTTTTAAAGTAATTCTATATTTTTTACAGATGTAACTGCGTCATAACATCATGTTTCAACTTGATTTCACCCGAATTCGAAAAGAAAATATTAATAATAAATAAAGTTATCGCTGTATGTGTCGGCCTCTATTCCACAAGTAGTCCTTTGCGGTGACCATCATAACTTCTCAACAGTCTACCAGAATTCATTCAAAAAACAAATTATTATTTTATAGTAATCTAGTACCTGATCGAAACTTTTTGCTGAAAATAAACATTAAATTAGCATTTTCCGAAAAAAGAAACAGTAAATTGTTTTTAAAAAATCAAAAAAAAAATCCTCCAATCAGGCACTAGTTTAATATGTCTTAAAAAAGTTGTACAAATTTCATTCAAATCCACCCAAAGGTTTTTGACCGACCGTAAAAAACATAGTTTTGAGAAAAATGCGTTTAAAGTTGTACACTCGACGCTCTTGAGCGTCAGAAAGCCCGCCGTTCATTGTTAAATAACTCGAAAACTCTGATTCTTTTGAAATTTTAAAAGAGTATTTCTAAGATATTATACTTTGAGAAAAATCAGGAGAAAAAAAAACCTGATATTTTGAAAATTCTGACTGCCCCTGATCCATACTTAACGAGAGCTTTTCTGAAGTTTTTATTTTTACTTTTCTAAAAAATTCATAAAACTATAATAACAAGGGAAGAACAGTCTTTTTTTTCTAATCGCTCTCGATAAACGAAAATGACAAGCAGGACAAATTTTGTGTTTCAGATCACGTTCCAACCAGAGGACAGACTGTTTTTTGAATTCCTTCTTTTCCGGCCTGAACTTTATTCATTTTTTTGTTTAGACTTTTTAAATGTTAACAAAAAAAATAATATAAAAACCGATCGTAAAAATTTGTAAAGGTATTCCGCCTGCAAAAACACCTAAAATTTGGTCATCTAGACCAGAACACCCCATTAAGTTGTTGATTGATCTAGACTCATTCCATCGATTTTTTTTGTCTGTCAAACCAAATCACATTGCATTGGTGCTGTCCTTTAATGACTATATAAATGAATCCAGATGCAACCCAGTAAACCGGTAGGGAACTAAAGGTTGTCTCCATTCCAAGCATAGCCTTATCCATTCACACTATTGCTATGGATGTCAGACTCATAAGTCTCTTTGCCTTGAAAGCTTTCGAAAAACTAATGAACTACAAGTATCTATATTCGGAATAATATGTAGAATCAATGTGTACTTCCCACGTCTCAGCATGTCTACATTCAGGTCAAATAGATAGAAACAGAACTACATGATGTCGTAAGCACTATAAAGAACTCATTGAAGGACAAAACATATCGTTCGTATAGACGTGTCTAGAAGGAGGCGTCATCTTTTCACTACTTTCAGTCCTCGACGTCAATGAAATACTGGCAAAATTAAAAAAATGGAGGGGGTAAAGTTATTATATACCCACACGATGCGACAGACAAATTCGTAACAGCCAAATAAGCAAACCATAAAACTCACTGCGGACACTTAACTGGTGGACAAAACAATGTAGTCTTGGGATCAACACCATTCAAATACTGAACTTGTGTTGTTCACAAAGAAAAGAAACATACCACAATTAGAACTTCCATCTGTTGTGCGAATTCTCGTGAAGGTGACGGAGAATACAAAGTATCTGTAACTTTATTGGGAATTGAATAAACACGCTGCCAATTGCGTCTTCAGCAGAAAATAGGAAACAAATGCCTAAATATTTTCTGTGAAAATGTGAATTCTGGTGGTAAATGTGCAATGAGAACGCAATGAGGAAGAGAAGAGGTTATCAAGTTACTACTTATATATGCAGGAATCAGGAGGATCAGCTAAACAAAAAGCTAGAATCAAAAACTATTCTTAAGGCATGCACAGTTTTAGAAAAAATTGTTGTTCCGATTTTTGTAGACCGATAAATTTATCGGAATCGTAGAAGTAAATGATCAGTGTTGCTTCTAAAATGGGTTCCTGGGCACCAGAAACGTAGTCGGCAAAGAGCTGACTGATGAGCTAGCAATTATCGCATCAGTTAACGAGCAATACGTTTCAGTTTGGCATTACTGCTTCACTTATCGAGCATGGAATAGGGTATCGAGTTTGATTGTTTGACATTTCCTAGTCAGTGATCGTGTGTTTTTTTTATTCGAAAGATCTGAAGGTGTTGTTTGGCAATAAAATAGCAAAAAAAGTATATGTTAGGTTGAGGCGGCAATCGGAAAAAGGTCCGACTCACTTAGACCTATGTAAGGTCCATTGTGATACCACGTGGATCTGAAGTTTCTGCTTACTCATTGAAGCATTTTGAGCTGCTTATAATATGTGAGATACGTTTTGGGTTGGCTCAGTCATCTCCTTTTGAGATGATCGGCAATCTAGGGCTACTATAGTGTTAATGGAGACAAAATCCAGACACTTCATGGCAGGCTGATTCGAATATCCTTTACGGATATCGCGTTATTCTTTAGCCAGGACAAGTCCTCCTTGATGCCATAATTTTCGCCTGGAAAACACTACAATGAAGACGCCTCCACTAACCCCTTCATTTGTTTTTGACCCGTCCGTATAGAAATGGATCGATTCTTCCTCCAGCAAGGCACCATCCTCTTAAAAGGATTTGGGAGGAATGGTTAGCTGGAAGTTTTTATCAAACTTCTGTTGGGGTATGGTGTAGTCTATATTTCTACGAAGGATTCTGAGTGTGTTCTTTGGACCTTGCTTAGTTTGTTGCGATTAATCGCTTCCTCTAAGGCAGTCCACCAGGCAATCGTTCCGTTTATTAGTATCGGTCTTACAAACAACATATATATATATAGCCAGTGATTAAAAGCTGGTACCCCTTATTAAAAGGGGGTAGACATGTGAGATTTTGTATTTCCTACTAAAGATGACAAGTTCAGTTTTGTGCGGGTTGACGCCTAGACCACAACTATAAGCCCAGAAAAAGTATAGGTTTTATTAGTTTTTGTAAATTTCTTCCCAAAAATACGAATTTCAATTATTTTCACAATAAATTAAAACATAACCAGCCTTATTTGTAAACATATTTTAAGGCCAGCGCAACTTTACGCAATACTTAAACTACCTTTACGCAGCAAAACATTATTTATAAAACTTAAGCAACGTTGCTTAAGCGATGCGTAACCTAAACGCCTTTAGAGGCTGCGTAAGGTGTGTGTAAAATTTGTTTTTTGATTGCAAGTATCATTTTTATATTTTCATTAAAACAAAAAAGTTGTGAAAAGGTATAAAGAGATATAAAAATGGCATTTCAAATGCGGCTTTTGTGGAGGATATCGATTTAATTAACTTCTTTAGCCAACAAATTAACCCGAGACAATGCTAATCATATAATTGATAATATATATGTGTGCCTTTGCAACATATTTCATATTTCATAAACAAATTGTAGTACCTTTTCAGTGGAATCCCAATATTATGTCTATCAAATGTTGGCCGTTGCTACGTCGCAGATGAGTCCAATTTTCGATCACTCGTTCGAGCATTTCGACTGGTAACTGGCGAATGACACGCGTGATGTTTTCCTCCAAGGCCTGAATCGCAGCGGGTTTGTCGGCATAAGCTTTTGACTTTACATATCCCCACAGCAAAAAGTCTAACGGTGTGATATCACACGATCTTGGTGGCCAATCGACCGGCCCAAAACGTGAAATTATGTGCTCACCGAAATGTTCTCTCAATAAGTCCATTGATTGATGCGATGTGTGGGAAGTGGCGCCGTCTTGCTGAAACCAAATGTCGCCGAGATCACGAGCTTCAATTTCAGGCATCAAATAGTCGGTTATCATGGCACGATAACGGTCGCCATTGACGGTTATGTTCGCACCGGCATAATTTTTAAAGAAATATGGACCGATGATTCCACCGGCCCACAAACCACACCAAACCGTTGTTTTTTCTGGGTAAAGTGGCAGTTCTTCAATCTCTTCAGGTTGCTCTTCGTCCCAAATGCGGTAATTTTGTTTGTTTACATACCCGTTGAGCCAGAAATGGGCCTCATCGCTAAACAAAATTTGCCTCGAGAACGTCGGATCTTCTTGGAACTTTTCAAGAGCCCATAGAGCGATGCGTTGTCGCTTAGGAAAGTCGAGCGGCTTCAGTTGTTGCACAAGCTGTATTTTGTACGCTTTCAATTTAAGATCTTGACGTAAAATGCGCCAAGTCGTTCCATACGTCAGTCCGAGTTGCTGCGAACGGCGCCGAATCGACTCTCTACGGTCTTCGTGTACACTCTCAGCTACGGCCGCTATATTTTCTTCACAGCGTGCTGGATGTGGTCTATTCGGTCGAATATTATCCAATAATGAATGCTGGGTCTCAAAATGGGTGATGGTGTTGCGAATAGTACACTCAGTAGGCCGATTATGTTGACCATAAGTTGAGCGGAGTGCACGAAACACATTCCTCACAGAACGTGAATTTTCATAATAAAGTTGAACAATTTGTAAACGTTGTTCACGCGTAAGTCTTTCCATTATGAAATGCCAAAAAATACTAAACAAAAATAACATGACAGCATGACACGACTCACATGTGATCTGTCAAAAAAGGCTATTGAAAAAAGTATCTCTACTTGGATCACCCGTGTATGTATGTGTATGTAACATGTTTCTACATTTTGAGATCACAATGAAAATGCATTACTTTAACCACAATCTTTTTGACAATCAACAGCACCCTCTGTGGTTTACACGTATTTACAGATATGAAATTTAAAGACACGATTTTGCGGCCATTTTTAAAATTTTTTGCGGGCTTAAGGGAACAGGTGTATACTGAGTTGACCATCTCGTTAATTACGCGTCTGTGGTAACGCATAGAAGTTATTCAATCGCTCGCTGATGTAGTAATTCGGCCCCTGATCGGGCACTGCAATGAAACTGAGGAATGGCACACTTGAAAGCTGCCTCTTCTTAGATGTTGAAGAACTTTATAATATCTCATTTTCTAATCTTTAAAGGTTTCTAATGGAATTGGCTATCGAGACCACAAGCCGTCCACATAATTGGCTAATCCCCCACAAAAGGGTATCACAATTGTTCTATAAGGACGACCCGTAAACGTAACATAACCCGAATCTATAGTGTGAATGCTTTGCAGTAGATAAAGTCCAGACAAAAAAATTCTATATACTTATACTTCATTTTTCCACAATCACGTGAATTTTAAAATCAAAATATGGTCCGATGGTTTCAAACGGAGCTAGCTGCATAAGTTCCAATAAAAAAAAAACGGTCTTAACATTCCTCTTCGCTGTCTCTCGATATTGCCTTCTTCACCTTGAATTCGATCGACCTTGTCAAAGCAGACATCAAAACCAAATCAACCACCAACAGTTTCGCAACAGTTCGATCCTTATTCAAATTGATGATCGAAAGTTGTTTGTTTCGTTTTTTGCTGTCTCAACGAGATCATATTTTATTTATAGCTCCATTAAATAAGTCCAAAATGATTTTTCTTTTCTTTTATTTTTTTGGCGAAAACAATCCAATTGACTTTTAGCTAAATTTATTTGCAAAATTCGCATCTGTTTGCAGTCATAAGTCGGTCGAGAATCCAAATTGAAATGTATTCGTCGTTGTTCTCTCTTTCATTTCGCGAATAGATAATTGCACCGGATTTAACGACCGATTCGATTGATTGAATGCGTTCCGCAAAGAATATTCTGACGCAATGCAAAGCATAAAAGCGAAAACTCATTATACTAGACTCATTGCGACTTGCAAAATTTTGTGAATTTCAGATCGCGTGGACTTTCATTTTGGCACACTTTCAGATAGAATCTGATCACCTATGGGAAAATAAAATCTGCATACAATACTTTTCAATAGGTAATGCAAAAGTAAACATCCAAGGTGAATGTTTTATCTATTTTTTGTTGTTGGTTGGTAGGTACTACACTAAATTAGAATATCTTTGGTTTAGTTTATTTTGAATTTTTAAATTTTCTTTTCTGGTTTATTTATATTCATTTTTTGTTTTTGAGGTGATTTGGTTTTCTGCACGAGCGATAATTAGCTACGAGACAAATGGCAGCACGCCTTTTAAGAATGCTAATTCGATGTTAGAGGGAAAAGATGCGTAAAATGGTGAAGACATTTTTAATTTACATCTTTTTTTTTTTTTAAAAAAAGAAAATGTGTTGAACGTTGTCGAAACTATGTGGAGCATTTAATGTCATCATTAGGTACGTTGGCTCTTAGCTTCCGGGTGCCGATTTGTAGAGACTTTCGATATAGAAATATTGCGAGCGTATACGAATTGTATGACTGTTAGCTCCTGTAGAACAAGGCGACAAGTAATTGTAGAACAAGCCTAAAACGAAAGCTTGAACACTTCGACAATCGTCACAATGAAATATTTCTGTTTCTGTAACAATGCACAACAAGTGTCAATATACACTTGTAGATGAACTGACAAGACTTTCGATACCCTTATAATGAAGTGAATGTATGGCGAGTATTGTGGTTGAATTGTTGTGTGAATATGGATAAAACACAAGACATTGCGACGACGACTAAGAGAGTCAAGCGATTTCGCGATGTCTCTATCATCAACAAGTTTAATCCCACGTTTTTGAATCCTGTCTAATGCTGCGCCAGACCAGATATGGGCATTATTGTCAAGTTTTGTGGCGAATAAACGCCTTATAAATGATAGCCAGATCAGAAGGGGTAAAATATTTCTTGCATCGCTTGAGGAAGCCTAGACATTTTGCAGCATTCTTGGCGACGTCGAATATGTGGTCATTCCAAGAAGTTTGTCATTGACGCGCATACCGAGGATTGAAAGCCTTTCGGTTTCAGCGATGCAAGTGCCATTCATGGATAATGGCAGAGTATAGGGGTCTAGCTTTAATGACAGAAGACAGAATTTTTTTTGGAAGCATTAAGTATGCTGGCAAGGTCAGAATTTAATGAGTTTAACAAACGCCCAAAGATAAAAATGAATATGCGAAGCTTTGGGTACTCTCATCAGCGAAGGAATGGATTGGAGAAGAAGTGACAGACAGGAGATCATTAATAAAAATGAGAAAGAGAGTCGGAGACAAAACAAAGCCAAATTTGGTGGGTTGCAGACTTGAAACCGTCCAAAACAACTTGTATTGAACGATCCGAAAGGTAATTTCTTATCCATTGAAGCAGAGTGTCATCCAAATACACACATTTTCGACAAAAGAGCTTGATGCCAAACTCTGTCAAATGCCTTTGAAATATCAAGCGCAACAACCTTACTTTCACCACCTCGGTGAATAGATTGGGTCCACTTTTCGGTTAGATATGTCATCAAATCCATTGGACCTGTTGTTGCAAAAAACGCACTGCCGCTCAATAAGAAGTTTTCCGCGATTCAAGATATTTCATAAGCTGGCGTTTTTGGAAGAAGGGACGTAAGTGCAATTTGTCGGTAGGAGGAGATTGATGAAGATTCGCCTCTTTTTGGCAGGACAAATGCTGTTTTCCATCTTATCAGAAAGAGCCCTCAAGAATAGGACAGATAGAAAGGCTTCTGCAGTGCTTTTGCTAGCGTGGAACAACACTTCCTTGACAAACGGCCAAACGTTTTTGATATATTTTAGGTCTCTTTACGTCAATAAACATCTTTGATCATCGATAGCTAAAAAACCATTTATCGCACGGTAAATCTAAGGACAGTTTCATAATTTTTTTCAAATTCTCGGTAACCAAGGGTATGATAGAGTCCGAACCATTGTGCCTGCCAAGATATATTTTTGACAGCGGTATCCAGCAAAGGGTCCCAGTATTAACAGCTCATTAAATGAGTATAATAATGAGGATGATAATCCTAAAAGATTTCCCATGTCCCTGAGTTTAACTGTCCATAACCGGTAAAGAGAGCTATACCTTCCTCTGATGAGACTATTTCATCACTCATCCAGTCATTTCTATTAGGTATTTTAGTATTCGAAGGGTGAGAATACGATACGATGGACGCGTGGCCATGAGATTTGAATGATCACAGTCCAGGCTTGTTGCTGCAGCATATGGCCGGAGAGGTAAGGTTAAGCATATCTTAGCAGATGTTGCTATGGGGGTAGTCGAGAAATAACTATTTTTTCTAAAAGTTAAGTTATTAGGACCCTTTCCTTTTCAAATACTACCATGATGGCTGCTCTTACCACCACTAAAGCACAGCAGCAAATAAAAGGTTATTGTTCAACTTGCTTCTCAATAAAACCAACTTAAGCTGATATCACAGTTTTTGAACTTCAAAGAAATTTCGGCGTAGACCTTTCGCCTCCATAATAAAATCTTACCTACGCGCCCCCTCGCATATACGATCTTTCTGCAAAGTACTAATGAGCGTGCTTGTACCAGATTGGCTTCCGCCAAGGTACATCGACAATTTAAACCAAATTTTCATGCAACAACCGGAGTAAGACGGCTATCTGACGTTTACGATTCTTTAGTTCGTCCAAATTTGATGCATTAAAACGGCATTTATTGAAACTAAAAACATTTCTGTTCCAACCAAGTATTTCTTTCTTCAACCCTTTCCAGTTCCACCACCACCAAATTATGAAGCATCCACCTTACTGGAAGACACCCGCAAACTTCTCTCCCACCAACAACAACAACATTTTTTATTTACCTGTTCAGCTAAGCCTATAAAAATAGAGCCATTATACGACGACAAATATAAATACACTTTAAAATAATTGGCAGTTGTTAGGTAGTCAATTTAATGGACGTTCCATCTTATTGTAACCTCAGAATATTACAAGTACAACAAAAAACACACCCAAAGATACAAAGTCACTCATTAATCTCCCAAAAAGGTACCCATCTACTTCAATCCCAAAATAAAATAAAAAAAAAACCTCAAGAAAACAACCCATTTAAATCTAAATTGACATGGTTACGGTCTACTTAAGAAGAGTGTTCGACTTCAAAGACCAATCCGCCTGCGTTAGACGACGAAATTCAATAATCATTTATGATTTTCATATAAATTGGCCCGGATTTGATTTTGTTTAACCGAAACATTATGTCTCACTTTAAAGCAATAATTTTACGGTTACGCGCCGAAGTAATTTATATAATTAAGCAAAATTAATATGCGTGTAATGAGCGATTGAAATCACGCGTCTAAAAAACGAACATGCTCGATTGATCTCGCTTGAGCGATACGATAGATGGCGCAGTTCCGTAAATGGAATTAGTGAATTTCAAAAAAAAAAAACCAACAAAACGGGAATAATGATAAACGAGTGTAATTATGTCGAAAATGTAAAATTTGCTATAAATCACTAAACGTTTAAGGCGACATTAAAATATTGAAAGTTCTTAAGAATTTTTTATTTATATTTCGAGATAATTAACACTGCTATTTGGGAGCAATAAATTCGACGACTAATGTCCAAATATTTGCAAATCCATATTTTATATGGGCCGTGACATTTTAGGTTTCGATTTAGGAGCAGAACTGTTAACCTACGTGATGAGTTATGCAACGTTATAAGAACGAATGACGGGGTGAAGATCAAAGCTGTTTTGAAAAAGAAATTTCTGTGTGGCAGCTGGCAGCACGACGGGCCAAAACCTGGCCTAAATGCATTTGATTTTGATTATATTTTTAATAAAGGGACTTTGACAGATATAACTTTGAGTTAGTGCCTAGTACTTTGTCTATCCTCAATGATCTCTCTCTGAACAAACTTGACGCTAAGATCATAACTGACTTCCTTACAAGGTCACTGCGCCTTGAATCATCTCATGAAAATGGTGAAAAGTTCTACAGACCTGTATAGACTCTGACTTGAACCGCCAGAAACGGCAGAACACATCCTATGCGATTGCCCAACAATCATCCAGAAGTGTCTTAAATGCTTCAACAAAGGACTCACCGAACCTCAGGACATTGTCAAATCATCGACTTATGATTGTCGCCAGACCAAAACACAAATTAATCACTCAGAGAGAGCATTTTTTTTGGTCGCAATCACATCTTAAACTTACATATTTTTTCTCTCTTTAGAATACGAGCAACAACGGTTGGCAATCGCTGTTTCTTTGGGCTGAGAAGACCCGAACAACTAAGGGAACTCTATAAAAGACCTCCCAGTCCTTGCTCGTATGAATCTGAATTTCTTTTCCAGCGAATAATGAAGAACATCCCTGGCACCGTTAAATTTCGTACCGTTTGCGATGAAGGGTTTCTGGAGACATCAAAGCGCACATTGAGCGATGGCTGGGATATGCAGAGAGAATGAACCGCATAACATTCGACTCTAGACTTGGAGAACGTAACAGAAGTCAATTAGCCAAGGACTGCGTCAATTAAGGAGACATATTGCTTGAGAGCAAGGTAAACACCGGACTTATCACATGTGTCAATGAGTGTCATGTAACAGATCGATTTTACTGGCTTAAGCGGAGGGTTGCCAAAGAGGGATTTCGCCACCTTTTACCCTTTAACAAAACGGCAGACCTTGACGCAAAACATAAACTTCAAGAAAGATAAACTAGTGGAGATCCATTAGCTGCTACTTCGAATTGGAACTCCTCGCTCAAAGTGTATGCTCTAAAAAATTCTTATTCTGCCAGTGCTACACAAAAAGCAGGACAGTGGTTTTAATTTTGGGCTCATTCGAAAGAAAGAAACAGGGTAGATGAAGTAGAAGAAACAGTTTATGACCTAATTCAAGATGTGGATGTTTTCCAAAAATGCAGAACACGTCGACTACATTGACTAAAAGCAGCATGAATCATCGTATGTCGATTATCGACGATAGTATTGCATTGCGAAACATTTAAAATCGTCCAAATGATTGCGATAGCTAATGAGGTACCGTCTTGCATCGAAGTGTCTATTTGGCACTCAAATTAAGCACTTTCCATAATTTTTAAAGTAAAAACCACTTTGAAACCAAATTAATCGCGACTTTGAAGCAAAACAATTTATTTGGTGGTGGCGCTAGTGGGTTTGTTGTTGGTTGTTTTACTATCCCTCAAGTGTTTTCAGTCATTTTACAGACGATAAAGAGGATAAATTTAAAAATTAAAAATCGGAAAGAAATAGTTTGGGAGTAATAAAATCCAGACTTGCCTTCGTGTATATATGTGCACATGTCCAAAATCGCATTTATTGCTTTATTGCAAAATAGTCGTAGTGGCGCCATCTCTGATTTGATAGTGAATGCTATTCTAATGACCATGGACCACGATTATCGTCTTCAGAGTAACGGAATTAGTGCCCAGGGTATTTCGACTAAATGTTCAATTCTTTTCAATATGATTTGTGGACATTTTCTTAGCAAAAACGGTAAAGAGTCTTTAATGTCAAAACTTTTCGTCGCCAACGCAATATTACTCTGCGAGGTAAAGACCACAATTTCACAAAGCCACTTCAAGACTTTAACCTGGTCTGGGTCTGTCAGCGTCTCTTATTAAGGCTTTCATTGACGACTAGTTCTCTTTTGCACATGATTATTTTTCCCCAATTCATTGAGACTGTAGACAGATAGACACACAGTTTGACCGAATGTTTGTTGGAAATTGGCGCCATTTTTGTGCTTTTGCAAGCGGAAAAGACATATTTCACATTTCCAATTAATTCAAATGTAATTAAAAACGCATTAACGCTGCCATTTCTTATGTACGAACTAAATTTACATCATATCGATCGCTGCTGTGAAATAGTTCACTGCATTATTAATAAATACAAAAAAGGTTAAGTCAGTCATGCAACTCTATTAATAGTAAAAAACAAAGTATGACGCTTGGGTGATTTGTAAATTTTGTTCCCTTCATCAAATCCGATTAGCAACAAAATACAAAAGTTTATTACTTACCGAATTTTCAAATTCATTCAAACCGTCCAAATAGTCAAGTCCCAAACGCTTTTGCATGCCAATAATAATTCTATTCAACGAGTTGACTTCCCTTTGCAACTCGCAGACACGAATTGAGTTCCATATCTGAAAGAAAGAAAGAAGATGAACACATTTCACATAAAGCTAAATGAAGTGTACACTCTCGTAAATGTATTAAGTAATTGCACTGTCAACATATCAATTTGTCAATTGAAATGAATTGTTAAAACTGTTGTTCGCTAATCGGTTGATTTAATTGTGGTAAATTTTCTCTCGTTGAATCGTAAAAAAATAATAAAACCACAGAGTTAATGGTCAAGCAAATGATGAATAAAGATATTTGAATCAAGGAATGTTTGCATTTTTGTCTAATATTTCATCACTCCTAGGATCAGATAAGAGGGATTTTCATTTGGCGAACGCACACTAAGATGGGATTTTTAAATGTGAACTTCCCTGACGTTTGGGAGGCTTTTTTAAGTCGTTTTGAAATTGAGTAAAAAAATATTCGATAGCCATCAAACTTTCCTGCAACGATCACTTGATGTATGAGTGGATGTTATGGAGAGAAATAAATATCGTAGTAACCCAAAAAAAGGCGGAGTTTCTGTACTGCCCATCGTCTGACCACCTGTAGCAAGAAGATCCCAACACCCAGTGGAAAGGAGGAAAGTGATGATATAGTTGAGACGGATATCTGCGTAGTCTGAAAGTTTGGCGAAGAATAGCTTCCCAAGCGTTCGATGTCTGGCCTTAGGAGGAGCTGTGACTGGTCAGCTCGTTTTCTTTGCCGGTGAATTTCATGTCTCACTCCCTCCAGTAGTTTAGGCTGAGTGTTGTCTGTCAGTCAATTCGTCGAGAAGTAATTCATCCAAGAGGGTCCTTCCTTAAATTCGTGTGAATTGAAACAATCGATTCGGATATTAGCAGATCCAAATTTGACCAGAAATCTTATTTTTAGTGCAAAAAGTTCCATAAAAACGAAAAATTTAAATATCGCGACGACAGCGCTACATATTGTCCATGTTTGGTGTCAATCGGGCCATATTAACTTGCGTTTTTAAGGCCATCTAACGGAAGAAATGCAAATTTGCATGACAAATATATTGTGTCAGTTTTAGCTCATTCGAATGGCTAGTTTTCGAGTTTCACCAGGGCAAACATGCGGCATAAGCACCAAATTTAAAAAGAAGAAATGTTTTGGGCTTTATTGCATTATTAGAATTGAGTCCTACAAAATTTTATAAATATTTTGGGCGGTATTTGTAAAATAAAGTAAAGTGCACGACTGCGTCATATGAAAGTTTCTCGGTACATCGATCGAAAGAAAATGCATCGAAAATAAAAGGTCACCAATTTATTTAAATCATTTCTTAGGTTTTGAAAAAATAGATTTTCTAAAAAACGGTACTAACAATTTTGATGTAATTTCGCACACTAAACAGTATTAATATAATTGTTCGAAATACAAAAAATTATCGAAATCGTTAGAGGCGTTTTTGAGAAAACGAATTTAATTTAAATTTAAGAAAATCGTTATATGAAAAAAAATTATTTCAAAAATCGAAATATGCAAATTTGTTCGACTTAATAGTATAAAAAAATAGTAAATATGTTTGGGGTTTCCCTTGTTAGTTTTCTAGATATTGGCGGTTTTATAAGTTACCATTAATCAATTTTTTTCCGAACACTGAGTATGTAGTATTGTTGACCCCGTCCCAAGTATCGTTAATACAAAAAAAACCAAAACATTTTCTAGAAAAATAGTGATAACTAATTTTCACAAAAGAAATTGTATGGCAGGTACCGTTATTTCAAACGGTAAAGCAAAAAGTAAAAAGACGCCCCGAGATGTAACCCCATAAACTTTATATACGAACTTTAAAGCAAATCCGTCGAACCGTTTCGCCACACGGTGCCCGGACAGACAGACAGACCGACGGTCGATAGTCGTAATATCATCTCTCATGCTCAGTTTGAGTTCAAAATTTCCGCACGATCTAAGTAGTTTACGAGAGAATTAAAAAAACCGGTAGAAGATGAAACGAGTAAAAACTTTTCGTTAAGTTTATTATAAAAAGGCGGGAAAAAGGGATTATTAAGAATTCAAAAGTTATATGAGCTTATAGAGAAAGTACAGAGAAACTAAGGCAGATAGTAGGGTAAATAATATATGTTCAAATAGCAACTTAATTTTAAACATTCTCCGACGGGCGAGAAGACAGCTTAAGTCGATAAAGTGGTTCAATTGTTCGGCGAAACTTCTTACCATTTGGTCTCTGCCAATGAATTCGTTCTAAAGGATGACCATCTTACAGCTAACTTGCAGGTTACAATGCATATATCAGTGACTAAAACCCCATCATCAGCTAATCAGCGAAATTGAAGGCAAGTGCGGTTTAAGGTGAAAAGAGCACAAGAGTTGAAGGTACTCCAATTGTCACCTCATTCTTAACTTAGATGAGTACGTCTACGATGTTTCCACGCATGTACTCGCTTCATAGGAGTTATTCAACGATGACGGTTAACATTGACTTCGATATCCAATTAAATAAGCCGAAGGTGTTAAAGCAGTCAAGCTCAACGGATCAGTACCAACATAGGTTAGAGGATGACTGTTGACTACTTTCGATGGTCAACTTTAATAGATTCTTCATGGTTCGGATTAACCTGTCTCAGAATCCGCCCCATCACGGTGCGGGTTCTACTACCTATGTGATAAAAATCCTTGTATGACCTCTTCATCCCAAAAACTGTCAGAACACCTCAATTCAAAGGCAGCTCTTCGAAAAGTTGCAATGAGAAATTTTTCGGTCGACAGACTCTTAACAAGCAAAGTCCATTTGGGATTTATGACTCTTCATTGTTTCATTGTTTCGGTGCTATTTCGGGGTTTTTGACGTTTTGCCATTTTCTAATTTAGACCGTATGGTTATGGGCGATAAGACCATAGATGTTCGCTACATTAGATGTTCTAAAACAGGGAATTAGTAGGGAAGAAACTTTCGTAGATTCATGTGGTATAACCTAACCTAGCGAAAGTTGGTGATGCAAAGGGCACTAACAATCCTTGGTGATAAGTAAGGCCCAGGTGCAGTTCCAAACTACTTGTGCACTTATTTTTGTGTTACTATCTTGGAAACCTATTAAGAGTAAGCTTCGAGACAGAAAATTCATTGATATTTAATCAATTGTCAATAAGTCACAGCAGCCTTGTCATGTCTAACAGTTATAAACATTTCATAAGAAAAAAAAAAAGTTAAAAATAACCAATCAACGTGTCACGTTCTCACAACATTTTAAGTGTGATTCTCTTTCAGATTGAATAGAAAATTGATTTAATGCCGAAGGCATTACACACTTCCTGCCAATCTTCGAAATAAAGAAAATAATTTCCTTTTAATCTTTGTCGACAGCAAAATTCAAGGAAAAAAAATATTACAAAACATAATTCAATAGTCTCTTTCTGTTTAAATGACGACACTAGAACATTTAATAAGAAAATCAAATTTCCTCATAACGAATCCATAAACGATGACATATTTGTGCGACGCCGAGTGCCTGTTTCAAATAGATCATCGTCGTCGTCGTCGTCGTCGTCCGTCATTCGTCTCGCTTTCAATAAATTACGTTTTGCGGATGTAAAACAACTCACCGACTTCCTAGTGTAGGCATCAAAAAAACCTTAACTCCGAACCAAGGCGACTGAGAAAAATCAATTCCCTCCTCTCCGAGCATGATTCGCCGACAGTACTCACAATTCAATAGTGTAGTGATGAACCTTCAAGTGAGCAGCAATGTGCAGAGACAGCAGACCCTCCTCAAGCCCGACGCGAGATTAGATCAGTTTTAATTTGATTACACTCGGTACCCTCTCAAAAGAACCCCCATAAGAGGGCTGTGTCCAGTGCTGTCTATCTCTCAACAACAAAAGAACGAGCACCGAGGACCAACATAAAGAACGTATATATATATTTAATAACAGCACTCATGTTTATTAATGGCAACGTCTGAGATTCGATTTGGTCCACAGTCCAGAGCAGTAAGACGTACTCGCAATCCCATGGGGCAAAGGCTACTCATCCAGTAAGGCACACTGTGTGACAATGAAGCGATGAGTTGTCAGGTTTCATGCCTCATTATGACTTTTGTTTGACTTTTGATGACTTTGTAGCACACTTAATAACCAATTAGTTATGAGCTGCAGATGATGCAATTCATTATCTCGAAATGGCGGTCTTGTACATTTGTACAGCGCAATAACAAATGCATGGGATTAAACAAGATGACAGACAGCGAGTGTAAATTACAAGATAACGTCTTCTTCTTTCTGTGAAGCGAAGCGTTAGATAAAGGGTTGTTGCACAATTTTAAGGTATTTTATCGCCCACGAAACATAATTTCCCTAAATCTACATATTTTACGATTATTCTATGTTGTTTGATGTTTCCAAATAGAGGCGCGATAGGCAAAATGGGGCTACTCTCTCAAGTGGATGATGTTAGCGGAATGGTATATGGCAAGTTTGAAAACAATTTAATTTAGATATATTGAGTGGAAAACTATTGAGGATACTTGAGAACGCTTTTTAGTAAATATTTTTGGAATTAACATTGAAAAAGTTCCTCGATCGTGGAAGACCATCAAGTGATGGTGGATAATATTTTAGGGAAGATGCCATAAAAGTAGGGAAAACCAAATAGTGTTATCTAGATGGAGATTTTGAAAATTTGTTTACAGAACAGATTTTATTGTAGCTTCATGAAACGTGGCCTTTCATCTTTATTGGGTAAATTTTATAATCTTTGTCTTACACAATCATAGGTGGTCGCTTGCTTATCGCATACCAAAAAGCACACTGTAGTTATTTTTTGGTTAGGGATTTAGTTGTTTAGATTTCATGGTATTTTTTTTTTTTTTACAAATTGCGGCTCGTTAGAGAACCGACCACCAACAACTTACATTGCTTTGGGTGGAGTACTCGAGATTCTTCTCTTTTACATTGAAATTAATTATAAAATAAGGGAAAGAGTTAATTTATCTTAACGAAACATCTAGCCCAGGTAATCCTGGAATCGTGAGCCCTCTGGTTCGAGAATATAAGAAAGACTAAATGTCAGTTTTAAAGACTACCGCGAATGCCAGAAGGTCCGATTAGAAGGTAATCCAAACTTGTCATACGGATGACATCCTGACGTCACTATGACGTAGAATTTGTACTAAAGTTGTCATCCAGTGTGATCGCCTGTCATACAGGGTCCCACGGATGACATAGCTCGATTTTACAGAGTGTCGTCTAACATCGGATTGAAAGTTCATGTAAAAACACTTCCACTCGGATGACACTGTGTGATCGGGTGTCATCTAGCAGATGCGTTTGCTTTCTTGTGTGTTTTTTTGCAGGACATACGACATAGAATAAGTACAAGAACTTTAAACAAGAGGGCACTTTTGGCAAGGACTTGGCGCACATAGAACGGGAAACGTCATACGTTAAGTTATGCAAGGTTTGGTCGGCCAAGTGGGGCGGCCTGCTCCTGGTCTTCACCCTTGAGAGAAGGATTAGTCGTGAATACCCAATATATGAAATATACGAAGTGAGACATCGGATAGTTCTTAAACCACATTTTAAGAAGTAGGTCAATGCTTTAAATCTCGAACACGACGACATTTGTAGACGCTGCGACGACGAAAAGCACCTCGACGGCACGCCTAACAATCCCTGTGACCACCCAGGTCTCTGTCTGAATACTTGAAGCTTAGCAGAGACATGCTTTGTGCTATCAGCCAAGAGTGGCTATTGTAAACATTGATACGTCAGCACCACTGTTGTGATCGGGTAGTCTTTTTTTTACTCATCTAAGAATAAACCGGCACCAGTTCCACAGTCCATCTTTCATCAATTTATGAATATCGAAATCGAATGGAAGTATTAAGTGGGCCTTCATTGTCAATGAAAAAAACATGCCATGGGTATGCGGACGATATAGATATCATCGGTCGATCCAAGCGTGCCTGTGTTAGAGGCTTTCACGGCTATTGAATAATAGGCGAAACGAGTTGGCCTTGAAGTGAATGAGGACAAGACTAAATATATGCTATCAACAAACAAACAATCATCTGTCCACCGACTAGGACAAAATGTCACTGTTGATAGCAGCAACTTCGAGGTAGTTAAGGAGTTCATCTACCTCGGGGTAAACATCAACTTCACAAATGGCATCTTAGTGGAGATCCGTCAAAGAATTACCCTAGGAAACCGCTGCTACTTCGGTTTGGCAAAACAAATGGGTTCAAAACTCCTAACTCGAAGGACAAAGTGCATGCTCTACAGAACCCTTATCCTGCCAGTTCTGCTATACGGCGCCGAGTGCTGGACGATAAGCCGGAAAGGAGAGTTAATACTGGGATCCTTTGAAAGAAAAATCGTTTGACGGATATTTGGTCCTGTGTGCGAGGAGGGCGAATGGAGGAGAAGATACAACCGCTAACTCTATGAGCTATACCAAGATGTGGATGCAGTCCGAAAAGCTAAAACTCGTCGACTACATTGGCTCGGCCACATCGAGCGAATGGACAACTACGCTCCAGCCAAGAGGATCTTCGAATCCCAGCCCCCAGGTTCGAGACGACAAGGAAGACCGAACCTCCGTTTTAAAGACCAAGCCATCGCGGATGCCAGAGCGCTTGGTCTGGACAACTGGAAGCAGCGTACTCGGGTTCGCAGAGGGTGGAATCCTGCCATATCTCTGGTAGGGACTCTTCACGGGTCGGGAGCCCGTTAAGTAAGTAAGTATGGCAGTTTGTGTAATACGTATCTATTATTTGCAGTTCTACATTTATTATATACTGTACTTTGTATGAACAACACGTTGTTCTCTATTTTGCCTTCTATTATTGTGTAAAAGAATTTGTTCTAATTTACTGACTGACTCAGTAACAAACAGCTCAACGAGAAGAGGTACATGCAAGTTACCTACACACACCCAACTGAGTAGATGCGCAATAAGAAAGCTCTTTTGGAAGGTATCCTTGCGGTATCATGGTGTCGATAATGACCTTTTCCCCTTTTCAACTTTAATTTTCAAGGTTCTCAGGATCTCTATGTCCTCTTAATCGCCAATCTATTTTCGGTTTGCATGATATTGTAGCGTTAGATCTTTGAAATCAATGAGCCTTGACACTAAAAAAATTTAGAGGTTCACATGATTTCCAACGATGTTGGTCCGGATACTACATACTCAGTTTCAATATCTCGAAAACTAAAAAAGAGAATTCGAAAATATTTAAATACAGTGGACTCTCCCTAAGTCGAATTTCTATCTAACTTGAATTTTTTCGCCTTTTAGCATTCCCCTCAAAACCATCCTCTATGTCAAACAAATTCTGATATCCCATGAAATAACGACTTAGGGGGGAATCCACTGTATTTTGTTTTACTATTCAGTTAAACAAATCTGCGTCCTTCAATTTTCTTAAATTTAAATTAAATTTGGCTTTGCATTTTGGATAATTATGTTCAAAGTTTCCAATATGCAAAATTAAATCAAAATCGATTAAAGCCGTTTTTTGAGAAAATCTAATTTTTCAAAACTTCAAAAGAGTTGGTATATGGTCAAATGTTACAATTCTGTTTGAGGCGATTCAAAAACGCATCCTATATATCTTTAGTAAACTACTCGAGACCAACTTTGCAAAATTTCCGAAATAAAAATTATTTTTATGAAAAGGAAGCTAGCATTTATTTCTGCAAATAGGGATCAAAAAATACCACAAATTATAAATAAATGCATCGTTTATACTTTGGTATTTGCCATGAATTTGAAAAGGCGCGGAGGTAATCATGGCAAACTACAACCCACCTTATCGTTCGATATCCTTGCTGCTGAAGTTATTTGAAAAAATTTTTGTGAAGCGTCTCCATCCGTTCATAGAAGAGAAAACATTAATACCAAACCATAAATTTGGATTTAGAACTAGTTATTCAACTTATACACCAGGTACACAGAACAGCTCACAAAATAGAAAAACCACTAGAAGAAAGAAAAACTGCTCTACCATCTTCCTTGACGACAGGCATTTGATAAAGTGTAACACAAATGATAAGTTTATAAGCTAAAGTCCTAGAGTCTAACATATCTCTGTGAATGTTTACAATAAAACAAGAGGACAATAAAACCACATTAAAAATATAAAAGCTGGCGTACCGCAGGGAAGTGCACTAGGACCTATCTTGTTCCTGTTATACAAAAGCGATCTGCCACAAAGTCTGCAGATGGTACTACTGTTCATGCTATTGAAAAAACTACAAATGAAGTAACCGAAATACTGCATAGAGCGGTAAATGATGGACCAAAAAATGGCAAATAAAATTAAATGAACCAAAGTCAGTTCATATTAATTCATGTTAATGTATTCAAACTCAGCAATGTACTTATAGGCATGATTCGTGACGCTAAGATGCACTGGAAGGATCAGGCTCAAGTAAACAATAAATATGCTGAATTAAATTTGCGCTATACTAAATTGTATTGGCTATTGGGCTATATAATAAATTGCTTCTTCATAAAAAAGTTTTCAGGCCAATGTGGACATATGGTCTCCACCTTTGGGGGTGCATACACAAAATAAGCATGCAAAGAATTCAATGCTTTCAAAACAAAGTACCACGCAATATAGTCAATGCGCCGTAGTAACGCTGATCTACATAGAGATCGAAAAGTTGAAATGTTAGAGGATAAGGTCAGAATTAGACATGAAATCCGACTAGTTAGACTTACTCAATAACAATAATCTAGTAAGGAGATTGAGAAGGTTAAAGCCGCGATCAGACGCTCATCCGGATGACACCCTGATATCACTATGACGTAGAATTTGTACTAAAGTTTTCATCCAGTACAAATTCTACAGTGCCGTCAGGATGTCATTCGAATGACAAGTTTGGATGACCGTCTGATCGCACCTACAATATCACAGGCAATTCTTACTTGGCTTTTCAAACCATTTTGAAACCAAGTCTACCAGATTCATTTACAAATTATCTCACTGTACTTTCTCTATAGACCAAAAGTTGCTAATAATGGCAATTAGCTTTTAATTAAATAAAATCAATATAATCATATAATTTTATATCAAGAAACTATTTTCTTATGACATTCAATTTTCCACCATAATTGCACTCCCGAATTATTTTTTCTGTCTTTCAAAAAAAAAAAAAAGAAGTTAATCCATTTAAATTCCTACACCAACTGGGTGACATTCTATTATGATTAGATTAAAAATTAAAGCAAAAAACATATTTTGATGGAGCAGTTATACAAGATGCCGCTTGCATGTTTGAATTCATTTATCTAAAATTAAAACCTATTTTGATGGATTCTATATTCTTTCGTTTTCGAAGATGTAGTTCTTTTGTTTACATGTTTCGGTAGAAATTGGAATGACAGCGGCATGTGTTTGTCCATAGTATCTGATCGAAAGATTGTTGTTTTTAAACATTTCATTTCCCTCATAGAAATGCATAAGAGTGACATTTTACTAGAAGGCCCATGTAAATATTTTAAGTCAATAATTCCCTTTTGATTGACATGGAAATTATTACTGGCGAAATATTTTTCAAAGACTAACTGGGAAATTTTCTGTTTAATAAAAAAAAAACTATAATCTCAAAATATTGTTATTTTCTGCTCTGTTTTTTTTAGCTATAAGATAAATAGAAAACATTTACAGCTGTAAAGTACGTAATATCGCTTGATAAAGAGGCAACATTACAGGGTTTCTCACCCAAAAAAGTAAAATCGAATAGGACTACCTTCCTGGGTTCCCAATGAAATGAAAATGGTTAGGATGGAAAGGTCCACTTCATTCATTTATCATAGAAATTTCATTCTGATGGAGTCAACGTCGTTTTGTGAAAAATGCATTTTATATGAATGTTTAATTTTTACTAAAATTGCGTAGGTACCTTAGCAACATTATAAACTATGCTAGTACAAAATACTCGCTATAAAAGGCAACAAAGAAAATTAAGAGACAAATAGCTCACATTCCTCTATTAAAAAGCAGAGATGGTAACTGGGAAAAAGAAGGCCAAGAAAAAGCAAACCTTTTTGCAGAGTATCTCTAGAACGTATTCCAACCTCAATTTCAATTTTAAACTAATTTGTTATTATTTCCAAAAGATTTTACAAACAAATGACAAAATGACAAAATGACAAAAATGACAAAATCTAACTTAAATTAACAGAATACTTATACTAGATTAATGGTCCTCATACGGACGCTCTAAACTTAACTATATCACTTATTACTATTACCTTTCGACCTTAATTACTAATACTTTTTATACGTATTCCAACCTCATGAAGATGAAGATTATCAAGAAACGGAAGAAACGTGCGAAAACGAAAGACCTATGTAGATTCGGCGTTTTGGAGCAATAATATTCATTTATGTCCCAACCATCTCAAACGCTCAATGAGTTTGTCGTTTAAATGTCTCCTCGAAAACTTGTTTACTCAAATGGGACCAAACATCTTCCAAAGCATTTTTCTTTCAAAATTACTTAGGTTATCTTCATCGAATTTAGAAAGGGTCCATGCTTTGGAGGCGCAGTGACATAAGTCCCAACTATTACTTTTGAGAGGTATGTCCTATTTAAGTGGGACATAACTCTCAAATTCATTGAAAATTCTCTAAGCCTATCAAAAGAAAATAGTTATTTGGTAAGACCCAAATCAAATTTGGGGACATAACTCCCAAAAGAAAAAGTTTAATCGAATTTGGGAGTTACGTCTCTTTAAAGTGTGACATAAGTCCCAAAAGAAATAGTTTGGACTTGCGTCCCTGCTTCCCTTCGGAACGATAGCGCAGGACTGGGATTTTAAGGGTCTTGTTTCCTTAGTTGTTTGGGAGAGGGCTCAACTCCCCAAAGTTGCCTTCTCAGCCCAAAGATACAAGGATTACTTACGTACCTAACGTACTCCCGACCCGTGCCTGAGATACGGCAGCCTTCCACCCTCTGCGATCCCGAACACGCTGCTTCCAGTTGCCCAGACCAAGCGCTCTGGCATCTGCAATGGCTTGGTCTTTAAAACGGAGGTTCGGTCTTCCTTGTCGTCTCGAACCTGGGGGCTGGGATTCGAAGATCCTCTTGGCTGGAGCGTTGTTGTCCATTCGCTCGATTTGGTCGAGCCAATGAAGTCGACGAGTTTTAGCTTTTCGGACTACATCCACGTCTTGGTACAGCTCATAAAGTTCGTTGTTCGCCCTCCTCGCACACAGGACCAAATATCCGTCGAAGGATTTTTCTTTCAAGGGATCCCAGTATTAACTCTCCTTTCCTGCTTATCGTCCAGCACTCGCCGCCGTTTGTTTGTTGATAGCATATATTTAGTCTTGTCCTCATTCACTTCAAGGCCAACTAGATTCGCCTGTTCTTTAATAGCCGTGAAAGCCTCTATCACGGCATGCTGGGATCGACCGATGATATCTATATCATCCGCATACCCCAGCAGTTGGACTGATCAAAAAAGATACAAGGATTGGGAGGCATTATTCTTTATTTGATTTCGGTAAGTAAACAAAGACCATTACTACCGCTATCAACGTTATAGCTGTTCATTGTGACATTCTGGCCGATTTATCGGTGACCCTATTTGTTGACAGAATATAACGGGTGATCCAAGTAGAGATACTTTTTTCCATAGCCTTTTTTGACAGATCACGTGTGAGTCGTGTCATGCTGTCATGTTATTTTTGTTTAGTATTGTTTCATAATGGAAAGACTTACACGTGAACAACGTTTACAAATTGTTCAACTTTATTATGAAAATTCACGTTCTGTGAGGAATGTGTTTCGTGCACTTCGCTCAACTTATGGTCAACATAATCGGCCTACTGAGCGTACTATTCGCAACACCATCACCCATTTTGAGACCCAGCATTCATTATTGGATAATATTCGGCCGAATAGACCACGTCCAGCACGGTGTGAAGAAAATATAGGGGCCGTAGCTGAGAGTGTACACGAAGACCGTAGAGAGTCGATTCGGCGCCGTTCGCAGCAACTCGGACTGACGTATGGAACGACTTGGCGCATTTTACGTCAAGATCTTAAATTGAAAGCGTACAAAATACAGCTTGGGCAACAACTGAAGCGGCTCGACCTTCCCAAGCGACATCGCTTCGCTCTATGGGCTCTTGAAAAGTTCCAAGAAGATCCGACGTTTTCGAGGCAAATTTTGTTTAGCGATGAGGCCCATTTCTGGCTCAATGGGTATGTAAACAAACAAAATTGCCGCATTTGGGACGAAGAGCAACCTGAAGAGATTGAAGAACTGCCACTTCATCCAGAAAAAACAACGGTTTGGTGTGGTTTGTGGGCCGGTGGAATCATCGGTCCATATTTCTTTAAAAATTAAGCCGGTGCGAACGTAACCGTCGATGGCGACCGTTATCGTGCCATGATAACCGACTATTTGATGCCTGAAATTGAAGCTCGTGATCTCGGCGACATTTGGTTTCAGCAAGACGGCGCCACTTCCCACACATCGCATCAATCAATGGACTTATTGAGAGAACATTTCGGTGAGCACATAATTTCACGTTTTGGGCCGGTCGATTGGCCACCAAGATCGTGTGATATCACACCGTTAGACTTTTTCCTGTGGGAATATGTAAAGTCAAAAGCTTATGCCGACAAACCCGCTTCGATTCATTCCTTGGAGGAAAACATCACGCGTGTCATTCGCCAGTTACCAGTCGAAATGCTCGAACGAGTGATCGAAAATTGGACTCAACGGATGGACCATCTGCGACGTAGCAACGGCCAACATTTGATAGACATAATCTTCAAAAAATAAATGCCAAAGAATGTTCTTTCAAATGATAATAAACATTCTCCATTAAATTTGAATTTTCTGTGTTTTTTTCTTTAAAAAAGTAGGGAACCTCGAAATGGATCACCCTTTACTTTGTTTTGCCCGATGTGCCTAGTTTTGCCGCTTCTGTTGCTTTAATCGCAAACGTACTAGTGACAGCTCGCTACGTTCTACCTATTATATCAATATTGTTAGCGAATGCAAGTAGTTGCACATACTTTTAAAAGATCGTACCTCATGTGTTGGCTTGTGAATTTTACACTATTCTTTCAAGTATGATGTTAAAGAAGTCACATGACGGTCACCTGTCACCTGTCACCATGGCTAATTCCTTTTTTGACATCAACGGTTTCGCTTAGGTCGTTAACGACCTTGATGCAGCAGCGAGCTTTCTCCATCATCATCCTGCAAAACCTGACGAATTTGGGATGCAAAAACTAGCCATGGCTCTGTATAGCTCGTCACTATAGATGCTGTCATATGCGGCTTTAAAATCGTTAAGAAGGTAGTTAGTATCGATATCAGCTTCTTGGGTTTTCTCAAAGATCTGCCTTACAGTGAATAAGACCGCACTGACAGCGTCCACACAGATTGTTGCCAAATGGTTTCAGGCGGAAGCACAAAACGGACGAAAAGATATTACATTCGATGATTAGGAGACTGAAACCCTTTATAGATGGCGCAGTTTAGAGGGTCCGTAGGGCTTTAAGAAGAGACTATGACTGCGCCATAACCTTTGCTCTTAAAAATGTTTTGCCAAATGATACTAAAACATAAAGTTGGAGCATTAAATTTCTTTTTATTTCACGTAGCTGCAATTTATCAAAAAAGCTTGTTCCTTTAATTGTTTTGAGTAGTATATTATTTTTTTGACTTCATTTTTCGTATAACACGATTTCTAGGGTCAATTAACATTTTGGAAGGGTAAAACATCAGCACTTTATACATATGATGACACTCTCCACTTCATATGCCATCTTGTAAACAAAACTATTTTCATTTACGCGATGCATCTGCTGAATTCGTCATGACGTAACAAAATATGTCGTGTGTCATTTTTGAGATCATAACAATTTCAATAAAATAAACAACACAAAGGAAAATATTCCTTGTGACCGAGTTTAATTCATTTCTAAACGAGTGAAACTGAAGCCTGATTTATTTTCATGATTCCCCTATACGCGTGAGAAGTACACAAGTCCAAATTTACGATTCCCCCAAAACTTGTCGTCTGACGTAATTACACTTTAAGAAAGTCCCAACCAAACAGAATTGTCATTGTGCGAGTGGGGTATGCGACCACAAGAAACACATTTCCCAGAATATAATCTTTGATTTTCAACAACTAAATCAAATTTCAATGAAATGTTTTCAATTCAAACAAAAATGTAACAAATAAAGGGATTGCACAATATTTGCACTATTTTGCTTTGTATTTCAGTGTTAAGCTTATTGAACTTATTGTTTACATTGCCGTTAGTGAAACGTGATTGCTATCAGTTAGTCATCAAATCCGTCACAAGTAGCTTAGCTGAATAAATTTTATATAAATATACATGTCTATGTGAATTGAAAAAATAAACAGATGAGGATGACTATATCCACAAGTCGTCCACCCACTGTGACAGCAATTGGTTTTTGATATACAACACCGTTAGGCGGTTATAAAACTCAAAATTATGTGACATTTCTTATTTGACATATTAAGATGATGATGATCTTTGCTGACGTCTTTGCCATCAAACACTGCATTTTTTTTTTGAGTATTTTTAAAATTCAATTTTAAATTTTAAGTGAGTAATGGTGGACCGATAAGAGTATTTCTATTTTTCTTCTATTTGATTGCTCGTTACATTTTAGTAGGCAGTAGCTTTGGCATTTTGTCGCCGTTAAATGGTGTCGCAACAAGAATTTATTTAACTAAATTCCAAAGTCCACGGTTTTATGAGAGATTATTAGAACTGGACATGCTAACAAGTGTGGGTTTCATTTGCACTGCAGTTAAACTTGTTATGGATAAAAATAAATAATTATGTGTGCTGCCGAATGGCGGCGGTCGAGATTTATTGTCACTTTTTTTCTCGCTGATTAGGCAAATTCAACGTTAAATTGTTTGCCAATTGGGAAAGACATAGATATCTACAAAAATGTAGTTTTTGTTCATTTGCGTAGGAACATAGTATTCATTCAGTTGATGAACTAATTTGTATGTTTTTAATTAAGCATTTTTGAAATACGGCTGACAGGCAAATTTCTTTGGAATAAAATTTAACTTTAAATATTTCTTTTTTTAAGTTCAATATACATTTTAAAGCTGTTCATCTGGATTTAGTCAGTAAATTTATTATTTAAAAAAAAACATGGCGCGTGCAATATAAACTTTAGAATGTGCGACCTTTATTTATTATTATCAACTCGTAGAATTGAAGCGCGTCATCCGTAGATAGAAACCAACAGATAGATAATAATTTAAATACAGAATTGCAATAATACAGTTTGCAATAATTAACTGCACAAACATACAGAACACAAAATGTAGCACCTCCAAACCATTGTATGTGCGAAGTTGGATGTAATTCAAACTTACAGTCAGGGCTGAAACCGGCTAGGAACTCTTAGAGAACTACAACCTAAACCAATTTAAAGCAAGAATTAGATCTGTATTGGTTTTCTTACGGGCCATTGCAGGCTTAAGCTTAAGGAACACCTAAGAAACATAAGCTTATCACGTTTAGTGACGAAACGGCAAAAATCCCATTATTAGATCAATACACAATTGTTGGGAAAATGGCAACTAAAAAGGATAAATAAGGATAACTTTATGGACGCACTTCTCATTTTCAGATTTATGAAATAATAAAGTGCACGACTGCGTCATACGAAACTTTCTCGGTACATGAAATGCGTTTTTGAACCGCAAAATGAATCGAAAATGTATTTAAATCATTTTTTAGGTTTTGTAAAATTAGATTTTCTCAAAAACGGCACGTACGATTTTGATGTAATTTCGAACATTGGACACTTTTAACATAATTGTTCGTAATACAACAAATCATAAAAAATAGTGATAAGTGATTTTCACAAAAAAATTTGTATGGCTGGTACCGTTATTTCAAAAGATAAAGCAAAAAATAAAAAGGTGCCTCGAGATGTAACCCCAACAACCTTATATACGAACTTTGAAGCAAATCCGTCGAACCGTTTCGCCGTACGACGCCCGGACAGACAGACGGACGGCATTGGCATAAGGTTTTTTGCTTGTCTGTTTCCTTCGGTTTCCCTCCAGAAATGTAGCATTTTCTTTTTTAGGCAGGTTTTGATACAGCTTTTTTTAGTGTTCATAGGTAGCCCGCAGAATGGTCTTGGCATCGTGAATTGGGATGCAGATCCTGTTCTTGCTAGTTCGTCTGCCTTTTCATTGTTTTCATGACCACTGTGACCTGGCACCCAAATCGAAAATACTTTTTTGGTGGTGGCCAGTATTAAGAAAAGTTGAAGGCAATCCCAGACTAGTTTTGATGTTATCTCAAAGGCGTTAATTGCAAGTAGAGCTGCCCTGCTGTCAGAGAGAATGTAAATGGTTTTATTCGTAATGAGCCTGTTTAGACCTATGCAAGATGGCGCCGCAAGTCATCAACCTATCGGAAAATGATTTAATATTGAGCAAGTGGCGGCAACTGTCAATTCTGATATATATATAACACACTTGTTAACAAGACATGAATCGCTATAGTCCTAAAGACGAAGTCCGACGAGGGCCAATCTCTTGTTTTTGGCGATTTATACTGAGTGGAAGGATCGCCTGATTTAACCGTTCCAGACTTCTTTTTGTGGGGTTTTTTTCATGAAGTCGCAAATCTATGTCAACAAGCTTCAGACTCTTGAAGCCCTCAAAGAGAATATCCATCAATAAAGCGAAGACCTATCGCCGGAAGTTCTGGCAAGATTGGAATTTGCGATAAATCGGGCCCACTCGGTGGTCACTTAGTCGATATTATTTTCTTGCCATAATAAAAAACAATTTAAGACATCATTATTGAGAAGAACTTGATACTTAATTCCGTCAGCTTTAGCTTTAGATAAGATTTTATTGCAGACAGAGGTTCCCTTAAGTTCTCTTAGCACTACGACCTATTAGCCTTTGGTGAAATCCTCATCCTTGAAGACGGTTTTTTAAATCCTTTTTCTAAATCTTTGAATCAGTCAGAAGCAGTTTTCAACAGAGCTGTCTGTTTGTCAACTGCTTCAAGGTATGGGTTATCTAAGTGACTTAGACCTGTTCTTGCTAAGCAGTTATAGTGGCAACTAATGTTGATGATGTACATATGGCAGAAGTATCCCACTGAAGTAGAAGTTATGATAAGATCCTGTTGGAATTCGGTAACTGTGTGTATCCTCCCTCTGGACAATTTTAAAGAATACATTAGTACGTTTTTAGCCTATTTGTTGCTATTAGCATCTGAATTTTGTTTCCATTGTTTGAATGCATCTTTTACATGCCGCCCACATAATGAAGGTTGCATCGTAAATAATGCATCTAAACCGTTTTCTGGCTGGTTAATTTGCTATTTAATTAACATCAAATCCAGTGTATCCTGATACTCAGATCAAGTGAACTTTTTGAAGGCATCAACCTTTAAAATACTTTACATTTTCTAGAATTTGGGCGTGCGTGGTTGGGATTGTTTTATAGAAACAATACAGTTGAACATTTCTTCATTTTCATTTTTAAAAATGAAATATGTACTTCTAAACCAGCGACAACAGCCTTAACGAACAATACTTGAAGGAGTCAACGATCAATTGCTAAAGATGGGTGTAAATAAAACTGCTAAAGTCCAAAGTGTTTTAAGTCGTCTCAGCATATTTTTATCGACTTTAAAGAATGTAGAAGTTTGGAAGCTTTCAAAAATGGATCACCATTTTCTGAGAGATTAAAATATGTACAACAATGACTAGCATTAACAACCTTAAGTAAAAGTTTGGTAAAAGAAGTCTGATCAAATCTCTATTCATAAGGCTCTTCAACGGATACAAAAAATGGCGCTGTTCCCAAACTCTTTTCAATACAAACGAGCTTTATGACTTTCATGACAGCACCTCATTCTTTCTCCGGAATTTTTTTTTGCTTAAATATGGCGTTTTAGGGCTGAATTAAGCTTAAACGTGAAAAAAAACAAAGATGAGATAATTCACCAAACCAATAGTTACGCATCTAAAATAAATTACAAACTTCTTATTGCAAAGAGACATTTGCAAAACATTTATTATGACTAGAACTCTGAGAAGATAAAGCTCATGTTGTACACGTACAACACCTGGCATTAAAGGGATAGACTAATTAAATTTAAAAATTTGCCGATTTTCAATCTATACCGACAAAAGTCGACTTCGATTGATGAAAAAAAACAACTATCCATAATCTACAAAGGGACACGAAAAAAATCCTTCAAATATATTTTTTATATTTTTCCTGACTTCCGCACACTCACCGATCTCACATAAAATTGTCAAGAAACCAACACAAAAGCCATACCTGAGAGATTCTGTGTATTGGTGATAAATCTGTTGGACTACTAAACGAGGGGTCTTAAGGGCCAACTACAATGCACTTCAGTGGGGTTAACCTTATGTCAAAACAGAACGAAAGCCAACTCAATTTCTGTCAAACTATCTAAACACCCATAATGAACTTAAGAGAACTTTATAATCTGTCAAATTGTTTTCTTTCGGTTAGGTTTCGAAAAAATAAAATAGAATCAGTTAAGAAAATTAAAAGGCGTTTGTTATATTTTCTTCTTCCTTCTTTTGTGTGCCTTCTGTCAAATTTCCGTACTGAATGCCCCATTTCATTTAGACTTTCCGTAAGCCAGCCGAAGTTAACGAAAACTTGACGAAACACTTATTAATCACGTTATGGGCAGGCAGCATATTCTAGAGATATTATGAAGGATACATTTTAACCATTTCACTAAGAATGGTTTGATTGCAAAATATGTGAGTCAGCGTTTGGTTTTTGAACACCTGAACGCTGGAGTTGGGTGAAAAGGTATACAGTTAAGACAATTAAATTATTAATTTATTTTTGTTTTAAAAATATGACCTCGGATGTATAATAAAACTTTTGCAGAAAAATGTGTTTTTAAGCCTATCCTAAATCGCCCTTATCCCAGATGAAATCCCTTAATCTAACGTAGCAAGATTACCGCTAGATTCACTAAAGCCTGACGAAACGGACATCGAAACCGATATCGCGGCATGGATATGTATTAACAAAGTCCATTTAAATAACTTCTTCCGTAAAATATGGAAATACCGACCAAATTTATTTGAAAGATATGGGGCTTTGGGCGTTAGTCAAAAGATGGGTAGTATCCTCACCGATCCAATTGATAGTTTTATGCAAATTAAAAATCGCCCAACACTCAATTTCGGGCAGAAATAAATTTCGTATTTTTTGCTCGTTTTTTGCCCAAAATTTTAAGTGCGAACAATGGCCTAAATTTTTTATTTTGCGATCTTTAAATGTTTGGCTTTGGGCGATTGTTTGAAGTAGATAAAAGACAAAAGAGTTAATCTTTCCGTCAGTAAGAGCATAAGGCTACTTATATACGCAAGTAAAACGTGAGAACCATGTAAGCCTCTGAGCACAAATTTTAGAAACCTTTCTGGACCTTTCAAACCCCGTCTGTATTACATAAGGCGACGCTACCTACCTGATGGGAAGCATATTCCTAACTAATGTTTAACAACACAGCACCAAAAAAAAATAAATAAATAAAGAAAATATTGGGCTAAACGGCCATTAGAGCGTTTAAGCACCAACGGTCCAGCCTACAGAATCTCTGACTATAATCCGAAAGGCTACGCCTTAGGGGACGCGCATAAGTTAGAGGGAACCTCGAATCCTGGATCTAAAGTCAAGGTTCTTCAATTACTGTGTCTACGAAAATAATGTTTTGACAAGAATGGAAGGGACCTACGTCTAACAGTTTAATGCCGATTCCGCAATTTTTGAGAAGCTTGTACTCCAACGCACTTACCCACTGAGCCCCTGCAGGAACTTAAAAGTACAAATTATTCGCGTTTAACTCAGTCAGTTATAAGTAATGAAATTGCTTGCTCTGCTTTGCTTTATTTGCTAATAAGGAACAAAAGGATACCCTATCCATATCCCTATATGCCTCCAAGAAAAAAGGGGTTAAGGTGATATCATTTTATTTAATTTTATATGAAATTAATAAGAAAATCTTAAATATTTGAAAAAATATTTGGCCAAAAACTTTGTAGGGGTGATATTTTGGAAAAAAAATTGGGTTTCAAAAAACTTTATATGACAACTTTATGAAGGAGGAGCCTACATATCTTGTAAAGGTATTAATACTCTATCTCTTTAATTTTAGCTTTAAAGCGGCTTTTGCTAAATGTCTAAACTTAGAAGCTTAAAAATTGCGGACGGACGAAGGAAAATTTCTAATAGTCTTAGGTTTTGATACTGATCACAAAATTTTAGGGGTCTACGACGGAAACCGAGGAGTGTTACATACTATGTGTCAGAATTAATAAAATAAGTAAATAAATAAGGTCCTTAAATAATTCCCTGAGATATCCTAGGATTCACAGAAAAAAAAGGAGAAGAGTAGCAAATAAACAGCAAAAATATACCTACGACTTAAGCCGCAGTATACATTTTCGAGGAAAATCGCATTTTAGTGGAAAAACGCATACAAAAAGTAGGCTTGTCAAAAACCTTATATGACAAATTTAAAGAGGAATATAGAGCTACAGCTTAAGCCTTGCTAAAATCTGTCAGGTCGGGGCACAGTCTAGTCTACATAACTGATGATTCCATCCCACTAATACTTTGATTGTGGAATGACCTTTGGAAAACCCGCGTTGAGTAAAATAAGATAAGAGACTTAATTTTATGCAACACAACAGATTTTGTATGAACCACAGTCTTACTTACGCACCCGCTTCGGTCTTGAACAGTGTCGATCGAAGATGCATTTTTATTATATTGTTAACTGCACTATTAAATATGCGATATTTTGAATTGGCAAAAACCTTTTTTTTTTATTTAAAAATTTACAATCACACAGACTACATGAAACTCAAATTGTTTATGCGTAGGTCTTTCCCATTAAAATATTACTCTGTCTCTATTCTATTCGAAATTACTTTGCCAATCGCGTGGCTGTCCAATTTAATGGGACATGACCAATAATAAACTTCGACCAACAACATATTGCATATGCTTTGCTATGGCTTGGCTTGGCTATTCTTAAAATTTACGTCATGTGCAGATTATTCGGTCAATTGGTCATAAACCGCAATTTGAAGCTAACAAAAAAATCTTCACCCTCGTAAAACTATCTAAAGATAATTAAGTTGAAGTTTTTTTTTTTTTTTGATTATCTTTCTGCCAAAAATGGACCACAAGCAGATTCACAATCATCGTCTGCACCCTTAATGTCACTAATTTCTAGCTTAATCGGCTGAATTTGTATATCTAATGATCAAAAGCGGCAACAATGTAAATCTTTTTCAAATATGTATAGAGTATCTGCATTCCGCCCGACACACACACTCCAATTATGTGCCGAAACAATGTAAATAGTAATTAGCATATAATCGAGACCCTCATAGATATAAAAAAAAAAAAACAAATCGTACCGTGAATCCAAGCAGCACAACCGATAAAATCACAAACGTTGCACTTAATCCGATCGTGATAAGATTGTGCGTGGTACGCTTTTGGGATGAGAAATTCTCAGCCGATGGCAGCGATATAAATGGCTTCAAAGATTCGGCAGTCATTTTGGTGACTTTTAAACTTTAAACCAGCAGAAGATAGATAGTATCTTTTCTATAAACAATTTCTTTGTGTACCTATCTAAGGCAATTTATCATTTCACTAACACGATCACTAACCACATCCACCTTTTTTCTTCTTTTTTTTTGGCAAACACTTTTAAAGAAACAAAAAAAAACTTGTTAGAATGTTGAATTATGTTTTCTTGTTTTCACAAATTTCGAGTTTGATAACTACACACATCACTATCGATCTCTTACGGATAAAGTTGGGAACTTTTCTGTTTAAACTGCAAACTGAATAAATGTATCTGCCATGGTTTGATTGTGGTATTTGTTTCTAATCTATCTGTAACATTTGCGCGCTTAATAGGAGCGATACGTCCATACGAGAGAATGTTCTGCGAACAACTAAAACGATCCTCAAACATGCGGCGCGGCGGTATCTTAAACTTTTGAATAGTCTGTTTCTGTTCTGTTGTTTTCGTTGTTCTCTTGGTGGATGATTGTCGATGTGGTGGACTTGTGAGATTCTTTTCGTCTGGTTTTGTTTGAATTCGATTTTCTTCATCTTCATGGGCGAGCTAGCCTTCGAAAGGAGGGTGCTGCGTGTGATTTTAATTTGCTGCGGTTGTGCCTGTGGAATGCGGGCTTAGAGGGTGGTGGTGGCGGCCGGCGGTGGGTGATCGTGCATTTCTGCGGGCACGAAGGGACTGTTGTGAGTTGTGGATCTTTTTAATGCAGTTGCAGATATGAATTTTTTGGAGATTTTCAGTAGTCAGTGGCCTTCTTCTTTTGTATAAGACTGGATGGGCAGGCGGTAGACTTAAAAGGTAGCTTCTTGCATTTGTTTTGTTATTATTTTTTTTTTCCAGATACTGCACAAATTGAATCTCTAGTTTTTAATGAGTTTAACTGTTTGTAGAAATTTTCCGAAACTTTACAGTCAATTGATTAATACACTTTTTTTTTGCGGTTAAAGCAAAGGCTAACCACAGTCGACACACAGCAGCACGGTGGTGTCGTATATAGGTAGTTGTATGAACAAACTGGGTGCCTTTGATTTTTTTTTATTGCTGATGTCAGAAACGCAGCAAGTTGCAATAATGTGGTCAGATTCCATTCTGACGTTGCATATTCGATGATGGGGGATCAATTGGCTGGCTGGCTTGTCGGTGTTTATTGTTATTATTTGATATAGATTTTTTGTTTTCGTTTATTTGTTTACATACTTTGGTAGTGGTGTTGGTTTTGATTTTGTGGTCGTGATGATTGAAAGAATTGCTGATAATTTGTCGAAGGACAATAAATGCCTCGTGGGTCAAGTGCAGCACGATATCAAATTTCCAATTGGGTGGCTTTGAAAAATTAGATAAAAGCAGTACAACGATTTTACCGACACTTAGATATGCTGCTGAATGTTCAACTACTGAAGATAGAGAAGAAATTGAAGATAAAGTGGTAAAGCTTTAAAATGGTGCTTGAATTTGGGCGCCAGTTAAGTAAAATGTTTGCATTTCAAAAAAACTAAGAAGGTAAGTTCCAAATAGGTAACACAATTGTATTATTGTAAATAAAAGCAACGCGCTCGGTATGGAGTACAAAACTGCTCTTAAATTTTCAAAAACTTACTTACTAGCCATGGAGGGTCTTTTCCTTCCATCCTCCATGATCCCATGCTTTCAGTTGACTCGACCCAGTACACTGAGGTCCGCGATGGCTTAGTCTTTGAAGCAGAGGTTCGATCTTTCTTATGGTCATACCTGGCTAGGCGCTGGAATTCTAAGACCCTCTTCGATGAGGAACTTTTATCCATTCGCTGGAAAGTGTTTTTGGGCAACATTCACTCGTCCATTTGCCGTCCTTCTACACAGGGACATATGTTCTTTAGAGAATTTATCTCTCGAGAGAGTTTTGTATCTGTTTTTCGTCATGCACTTGGTTTCATACAATAGAACTGGTAGAATCAGTATTTTATTGAGGAAATACTTCGCTTATGAATTAGAAGTTTTGAACTAATTTAATTAATTTTGCCAAACCAGAGTAGCAGCGGTTTCCTAGGTGTCCACTGAGGTGTCGTTTTCAGAGTTGGTGTTAACCCCGAGCTAAGTAAACTCTTTAACAACCTCGAAGATTCTGCGTTCAAAAGTTAAGTTAGACAGTTTTTCCTCTTCTTCAAGAGCCGTGAAAGCCTCCATCAGGGCACGTTGGGAGCGACCGATGATGTCAATATTGCAAGTATACAACAGTAGCTGGGCTGATCAGATGAAGATAATGCCTTCTGTTATGACACCTGCCTAAAAAATATCATACATGGTTGGAAGAAGTCATATGAGATGGTGAAAAACTGCACATTGCACAGTTGGATAAGTATTGCTATATTGAGATCCTGACGATGAATGCTATTAATTTGCGGCCTTAAAGTTGATGGAAGAATGTTCTGTTTCGACTTTAAATTTGTTGGTCTTTTTTAGAATTCACCTTACTGTGAAAATTTGGTCTACTCTGGTCGATCTGCCGGCCAGGGTATTGCAAAATAGTTTCAGTCGTTCACACGTACGTTTCATAAGATCTATTATCTAACATGTATAACTTGATAGTTTTTGTAAGACATAGAGTCATGGGTCATATGGGATATCTTCTTGCTATTTCTTAACAGGAGAAATGATGCCTTCAGCAGCTGCTGGAAAGGCTGCTTGAATACATCTTCTATTCTCCAACTCGTCGGGGACTAGTTTTTATTCAGTGTTTGTAAAAGTTCGCGTTCCTGTATTAACGGCAGTTGTTGCTCCGATTTCTCTTCGAACACATCTGTCCAAATTTTAGTATCCAAGTGAGCAAAGCAACGCATGTGTGTATGTGTGTCTGAGGGTTGGCACGACTGCAGATCATCGGTGCCATCAAAAGAAAGATCTAACAAAAATAATAGACTGAGAACAGGCTGGAACCACAGGCGAACCAGTTATGATGCAGTCGAAATTAGAAAGTTTTGATCCTTCATTTCTGATCATAACCTCGTTGGCGATTGGATAGAAGAAGATCATCTTTTTCTCTGCGATAGCTGGTGAGGATATTTTTTTGGCTACCTCTTTGGTAATGTCGTATTTCTTCTTCAGGAGAGTTCTCAGTTTTATCTTGTTGGTGTTTCCTGAGAAAACCAGTTAGGATTTGTAGGTTATTTTTGCTAAAACTGATGCAAGCCTTAAATCTTTCAAGATGGCAAGCATGAAATGCCTGTGTTTGTCACAGACCTCGGGGGTTCTGACATTATTGGTATGTTACCGTTTCTGTTGTTCCTCTCGAGATTGATTCGGAAGAACCTTTTGCTAATAGATTCGTAGTGTTTGGTTCTTGGCCTAAGAAGTGGAAGCGTAAGTTTAAGTAATACGTCATATTCTTCCGAATTGATGCATTTCCCTCCTTCAAATTCCTTCTTTTGTCATCATTAAGATGGGTTTATCTGCCGTATCTGGGGTTCTACGATGTGCAGAGCAGTCAATTCCCCACGCACATCCATTGCTGCAGTACACAACCTTCTCTTGTTGTGACCAGACTGGTTGGTTTTGACCATGCTACAGCACCATATGTGATCATTGGGCTCACAATCGCTATATGCATCCATCCCTGGATATTAGGCGAGATCTTGGATATTCCTAGCAGTTTCCTTTGTGTTTTATTTTAGAAAGGTTTACTGAATATTTGTAAGCGGTTTAAGACTCGTTCGTGACAATCGGATTTCCCTGAGTCTTTGAAGTTTTCGTTTCCTTGTGAATGGAACTCTCGTCTTACCCGGATTTATATTGAGCCCAGCCGTTAGGCACCATGCCTGAGTTACTCTTAGAACCCCAGAGTAAGATAGACTCTTCGAACTTTTCTTTGTCATCGGCGTATGTCTAATAGCTGATGCCAAGGGTGGTTAGTTTTTCAAGTAGTTCGTCTACAACTGGGCTCCAAATAAAGGGTGACGGCATCCCTCCTTGAGGACATGCTATTGCAGTTTCAGCCGCTGTTTGTGTCTCTGCTGATCTAGTGCTCAGCAGCTCGCATCTGGCACTGTACCGTTGTTGTATTAATGGCCTCATGCGAGGTCATCGCAACGCCTCTTCAATATCAAAGAAAACACACAATACAGTCTCTGTGGATCTCGCCTGCATTTCGACGATGATGCAGACAGAACAAGCTTAGGACTTCCTTATTCAGATAAAAATCAAGCAAAACAAACTACCCCCCAAAGGTGTTTTACCTTCTGGACTTCGTTGATAGCAAAATCTGTTACAGTTTGACTTGGTTTATTAGTTTTTTATTACTAAATTAAGTCAAAATAAAAAAACAAAATAGTTTTGTGCGATTATCTTTTTATTTTTAAAACTATAATAAAAATATATTCGAAAATAAGTTTTCTATGAAATTCTGAAATTATTATTTATGGCCTTAATTATCAAGAAACACCAAAAAGCGTATAATTTCAATTTCGAAGACAAAGTGTCTCGATTCGTCGCAGCGCTCCAACGCGATCAGAACGAGCTTGTTTTTTGTTGAATTTTTTGTCATCTTTGTGTTATCAGTAAAAGTCAATTTTAATAAGTTCATTAAAATTGGAACACATAAAATGGAAATATACATAAATACGATTTATTTAGCTTTGGAAGATTCTAAATTCTTCAAGCTGAGATAAGAATTTCGAGTGGCAATAATTATGCATGAGCATTTGTAAATTTTATTTTACTGGGGAATCTGTGTTGCTTCTCTTTAAAACCGTTTTTTCCCCGTTTTTTGTTGTCAAACACATTAAAGATAGAATCACATATGGGGCTTTAATTGCGATGCAATTATAATGACCGCAGAGGCTATCTGTTATGGGCCAATCTTCTTTTGCAGACGCTGCTGATAGAATTTTGTCCTAATTTATTGCTTCCCATTATTATTTGTTTTTAATTGCGGGCTGAGAAATTATAAAGAAGCCATTTATGGGCTTTGCTGGGATTTTATAGCGGTTAAATGGAAAATCCAAAGACAAAGATGCTGCATGTAAGCCTACGAGAATAAAATGCAATAAATGTAGTTTTGTTTTAGCTTATCCTGAGGTTTTAAAAAGGGGTAAAAGGGTTTTGTAGCAATTAAGCACATTTACAAGAGTCAATTTTGCTTAGAGAAGTCATGAAAGTAAAATATCTCTACCGGCTGCAAGTGTACCTCAAGTGAAGACAGCATTTGGTGGTAACAATATGACCGACGTAGCTACTAATGGAACTCATTGAAGCGGGTTGTCTGCTATAAAGAGAAGAAGCTGAATATTAAACGCCGCCGATAGAAAAGAATAGGTGGTTGGTTCTAATCGATTTCAACTGTCAACAATCGATTTTATATGTCAAGGGATTGTCAAGCACTTTTATTCTTCAAGAAAACACTCTACAATAGGAGCTATGGCGGAGGTGGACGTCCGAAACAATTTCAACTCTGTCAGACGGAGTAATATACTTTTCGCCCTCGAAACGCATTTTAAGTTGCAACAGTATCTTCTCCGGATGGTACAAGTTCAAGAACAGCGAGCTGTAATACGATACCGCAGAAGGGCCATGCAGAAAACAAATTACCGCATGAGCAGCATAAGGATAAATATTAGGCCCTGACCTATGGAACATAAAATATGATGGAATACTTAGAATGGAGAAGCCTCCCTAGGATACGGACGATCTGGAGGTGGTGATACAAGCCAAGATCACTGAAGATACTCAGATATAGTTATTTTATCAAAAAAAAAAAATGATTCCTAGGAACATAGAACTCCAGGTCAGGTCCAAAACAATACAAGCTAAACAGGCAGTAAAACATCTGGGTTTAAGATTGAACACAAAACTCACGTATTCATAGCAAATCAAGCCAGCATCAGAAAGAACGGTTAAGACAACCAACTTATCAAGCAAGATTATGGATAGCGTCGAAGGACCAAGCAAGAGAATACAGCTCATGTCAATCACAAACTTGATCCCACTGTGTAAATGTGAAACTTGGGCAAGAAATATACTCGCTTTTTCGCAGAGAAGAGCTATTATCGTACATTCCCGCAACCAATAGCTCTTCCAGATGCGGAAGTATTCTCCATCGGACTCCTGGCAGCTGAAAAAAAAGTATACACACGAGAAGAAAGTTAAGCCGTAGAAAACGAGTAGCAACGGAGCAAGCCAAGGAACTCACTAGGCAATGTTGGGAAGTTGGAAACTCGAAAACTGATTTCTTACAGGCTACCTACCTTTATAAGATAAAAAAAGTGACTAAATCATCAGTATAGTGACTCCACATCAGACGATGCGAATCATACGATCTTCGAATGTAAAATTAAATCCAAGACATGATGATAGGTAAAATAAGTCAAGACTGCTGGAGGGGATAAAATCTTTCATCGAATTAGTATAATTAGTGAAAGCAAAAATAAGGGAGCAAAAAAAAGAACTAAAATCTGAAGGCAGTCCCCTTGACGATGCATGATCCATTCTGACCTCAAAGGCAAACTCTTGTGTTCAGGTATTTTTTGTCATCGTAGCTATGACGCAAATCCTTGTAAAATTTTCTGCAGGATCACTTCATAAATCAAATATACATATATGCAATGAACAGGGTGTCAATAGTTGGCTATAGTTGCGTTGCGTCTTGGAAGTAATTGGGATTTTTAAATACAATTCATTTAATTTCGAATGAATCCAGAAGTAAAAATTTTGAAAAGTGGAGGAACTCTCGTTCTTCATATGTTGAATTTATTCCGCCTGATCATGCTTCAATATGTAAAGCAAATTGCAGAACTCATAAAAAGCCCATTCATGACATCTCAAGTCTCGGATCTTCAACCTAATGTATGAAAGGTTAACGACGAAATAAAGACAATTATCAATCACTAGTTCCTCTTAACTATGATTGATGGAAATGTTTTGAATGATTGACACAACGTCAACGCGGTCATGTCCAATATATGCATCAAAAGAAAATAAAACACACTTCAATAATAAAGATGAATCAGCTAATAACGAATATGGAATCTCTCATTCGAGAATCAGAAGCATATACATTGCAGCAGGACGGAAAAGGAAGAAACAGATGAAACTAATCGAATTAAGGATGCAGATAAATAGGAAAGGAAAGAAAAACAAGGATTTGGAAATATCGATGGTGTTTAACACGTATTTGCAATACATTTTTTCGGCAAATCAGCATAAGATCAATTTTTTACACTAAGTCAAATCCTGGAAAGGATCAATATATTTCAAGTTGAGACACACCATCTTTTCATTGACCTTAAGGCCGCATATGATAGCATTCATTGTCAGTAGCTCCCATGACGGAATTGTCGGGATATTGACAAAACTTATCCAACTGTGTCGCGTGAGGCTGGAGAACACATGCGGTGCTGATTGGCTGCAGTTCATTTGAACGATTTCAAACATGTACCGAATTTTGTTGAGCAGGTGCGCTTTCGATGGATTTCTAAAATCTTGTTCTTGAGCAGTATTTTCAACCGGTCAGTCCAGCTATTGGGTATGCCTACGATATTGACTTCATTGGTCGCTCCCAACATGCCATGCGTGAAAGACGTTGAAAGCAGATATTTCAAGGTGGTTAAGGAGTTTACCTACCTCGGTGTTAATATTAACTCTACAAACAACAACTTAACTTAAAGTTAACACTTTCAACAACATTCTTTTGTAGAGCTCCCAAGTTAAAGACGGAAAGTGAAGAATGAACCTTCGCTTTAAAGACCAAAGCATATCGCGGATGTCAGAGTACTTGGCAGGGCCATAGCGATCAAAGGGCTCACAAGGGTGATCACCATATGTATCCAATGGTGTTAACTTTGTAAGATTAGCTTTGCTCAGCTCAGTCCCACTTTCTGAGACATTTTAAAAATGAAAATGTTATGCTAAATTCTCTGCAGAACAATGATATTTATCTCCAAAAAATGTCACGGCCAATTCAGATTTGCAAAAAAACAAAATCATTGATGTAGCTGCACATGCACATTTCGTCTCATGACTTGAATCTTGTTTTGGAATGTGCAGCATCGTTCAATAGAGAGTAGAATCTTTTTTCGAAACTGTGCAATCTTGTTATATATGGGGTGTGTATTCCTCTTCTCACTATGTTGCGCTTTCATTTTAAACTTCGCTCGGGTAGAATTTTTAACCTTGCATGCAAGCTCGTTTAGCGAACGCCGCCAATATTCGGTACTAAAGTCCGTTAGGTGCATATTGTGTTCGCTGCTAAAATCTTTGACGACGATGTAAGGAAGGCGAGGACCATTACTGTATTAATTGTAAAGGGTGATTTTTTAAGAGGTTTAGAACTTTTTTAAAAAAAAAAAACAAAAAATTCGAAAAAATGAATGAAATATTTATTTGAATCGATAGTTTGAACCTTGCAATTTAATGTTTAAAGATAATTTCATGCAAATGTTGACCGCGGCTGCGTCTCAGGTAGCCCATCCGCTGAGTCCAATTTTGGCATACTCTTTCACACATATCGGCCGGTATCTCACGAATGAATGCATGGATGTTGGCTTCCAGTGCGTCAATCGAAGCGGGCTTGTCCCTATACACATTAGCCTTGGCATACCCCCACAAAAAATAATCTAATGGTGTCATTCAACCAAAAATGAGCCTCATCGCTGAACACAATTTTTCGATAAAAAAGCGGATCCTCGGCCAGCTTTCCAAGAGCCCATTCACCAAAAATTCGGCGTTGTGGTAGGTCGGCTGGCTTTAGTTCTTGCACCAGCTGTATCTTAAAAGGCTTTACGCCCAAATCCTTCCGCAAAATTTTCCACGTAGTGCTGTAACAAAGGCCTAACTGCTGGGAACGGCGCCGAATCGACATTTCGCGGTCTTCTGTCACACTAGCTGATACGGCCGATATATTTTCTTCAATACGCACAGTACGTAAACGTGTTGGTGGTTTAATGTCCAACAAAGTAAATTTGGTGCGAAATTTGGTCACAATCTTCCGAATAGACTGCTCAGAAGGTCGAGAATGCCGATCATAAAATGGAAGCAGCGCGCGATGAACATTTCGAACCGAGCACGAATTTTGATAGTAAAATTCAATAATTTGCAAGCGTTGTTCATTTGTAAGACGATCCATGGTTAAATTGCAAACCAAACTGAAGCCAGTGTTGCCAAAACCAAACCAGCTAAAAAATCACCCTTTATGAACAGAAAATGCAGTCTTAACGTAAAGATGTAGAGAGGGGATATCTCAGTTTCTAGATGCAACTTGTATGTCAGTGTATTTTCGAGTTATCTGAACAGTTTTTATAAAACAAATCCTAAAATTTTTTTAACCTCTTCGTGCTTGAATATCCCCAAAACTTGTGCAGCATAGCACATGATTGACCTCATAGCTGCCCCGAAAATCTTAAATTTGAAGCTCGATTGAATATTTTTTCTAGGCAGGATGACCCGCCAACTGCAATTTATTGCCTTTGTGGCATCCTTTATTTTTTTTCTCAAGTGGGGCTTGAAAGATACTTGGGACTTAAGTAAAACTTTGGACTTAACAGTGTCCATTTTCAGGTTCCATAAATTGCAATAGTTGAGCAGATTGTTTATCATCATCTGCAACATTACTGGAATATGACGATATTATCCGCTGGCTGCCGAAAATAATCCCACCTGTTATTAACGTTACCAGATCATCCAAAAATATTGAAAAAAGAAGTGGACTCATGAGCCATCCTTGGTTTACTCCCATTTCAGTATTAAATCAATTGGACAGAATGGGCCCATCCCAATTAGCTGCGTTACTATCTTTATAAAGACCATCAACCATTTCGAAGACACACCTAAATTACTCAGTTTGTGCATAGAACAGCGCGTTTATATCAACTGTATCAAAGACTGCTTTAAAATCAACAAAAATCGCATGCATTTTTTGCCTTTGCCCAGGTATGACCGGGCCATACTTGAGAAGTAAACGTGAAAATGTTGTCTACAGTGTTGTCTAAGAAGCCTTTTCTGAATCTTGCTTCGAATTCACTGAGAACGTAATTTTTTCGTGTCATTGGTCAAACGGCAAATACAATTCAATATTGTATTCCTGAAATACATTCCTCTGTAGTTCGCTGGGTCAGTGATATCTCCTTTTTTAAACAAAGGAAGTATTACGCTCTTCTTAAAACTTTCCGGAACTTCTCCTGAGCCGAAAAAATGTGATTATAAACTCGTGTGAGCTTTTCAAAGAATTCGATGGTATACGAGTTTTATTTTTATATTACATAAGTGTAGTACTTCGACTAGCTCTTGAACTGTAATTGGACGATCTAGGGAACTGTTTTTTTATTAAAGGGAAGGCATAATTCTGTGTCTCAGACAGATACTCGGGAGCCCGTTATAAGAACTTTTTGCATCTTGCTTGCAACAGATGTGGATGGTTTTGATGATGCATTTCCACTAATTTCGTTTTACTTCTCGTTAGCTACCTTAAGTAAGGTACATTCGGATATATGTTGACCTTCATCGTTTAACATGTATGTTTTCAAACTGATACTTACTGGTACCTATAGTTTGTTGTTGTTGTCGATACTTACTGTTACCTTTCGGACCGTTCAATACAAGTTGTTTTGGACGGTTTCAAGTCTGCAACTCACCAAATAAATGCTGGTGTCCCTCAAGGCTCTGTTTTGTCTCCGGCTCTCTTTTTCATTTTTATCAATGACCTCCTGTCTGTCACTTCTAATCCAAACCATTCCTTTGCTGATGACAGTACCCTCAGCTTTACATATTCGTTTCCTGGGCAACGCCACTCATCTTCGGGCTTTAAACTGGAACGGCAACGCATGTTAAGCTCATTGAATTCCGATCTTGACAGCATACTTAAATGGGGTTAAACCAACAGAGTTGAACGCAATGCTGTCTGCTGTCATTATCTATGAAGCGAACCCCTAATTCTCTGCCATTATCCATGAATGGCACTTGCATCGCTGAAACCGAAAGACTTTCCATTCTCGGTATGTGTGTTAATGACAACCTTCGTTGGAATGACCACATATTTGATGTCGCCGAGAACACTGCGAAATGTCTAGGCTTCCTTAGGTGATGCAAGAAATATTTCACCCCTTCTGATCTAGCTGGAATCTACAAGGCGTTTATCAACGCTAATATCTGGTCTGGTGCACCATTAACATATTTGGAGCTACTTGACAGGATCCAAAAATGTGCGGTAAAACTTATTGGCGATCGAGACATCGCGAAATCACTTGACTCTCTTAGTCATCGCCGTAATGGCTGTCATTGTTTTATCGGTATTTCCACCGCAAATGCCAGTTGCATTCCACCCCCACAGCAATTCAACCGTAATACTCGCCATGCTAGGAATGTACATCAGTTTACCCTGAAGCCTGTTTTCGGACGTACGGGAAATATAAAGATTCCTTTCTCAACCGTACAATACGAATGTGGAATGCTCTACCACGCTCTGTTTTTCCCTTGCATTATAATTTACAGACATTTAAAACCAACGCGCATCGGTATCTCACTTTTCCTAATCCTTCACTTCCCTAATGCCCGCACTGTGTCACTTCATTATAAGGGTATCCAAAGTCACTTTAGTGCGCGTACATTATAAAAAAGAAAAGATGTCGGTCGCATTTATCGGGAATCTTGTTAAGCACTACTTTACTTACTTTTGTAGGTTTTACTTGTCTATGAAGGTTACATTACATAAACAGTCAGGCATCATTCTGCCTACCTAAATTACAATTTTTTGTGATTGAGCGTTATCGCCGTAAATTTAATTTTCCTACTAAACGAAACTATTTCCGTAATTTGGAGATTTACCATCTTTGGCTTTAGACGAGTTTTCATCACTTACACATTTGACTATTAGAAGTGCTAGAACTGATCTGGTTTTTATCACATTGACATTTAATCCAATATCCTATATTTTTTTTTTCAGTAAAACCTACATAACAATTGAATTTCAAAGTGATTTATATCTATAAATTTCTACCTTCACTCTTAGGTCAATTATACAATGGCACGACAATTTTGTTTGCTTAACCAAATATGTAAAGTGAAAGATAATCTGGAATAGCATTCCCGTCCCGTCCCGTCAACTAACAAGTTATCATCTTTATGCACAATAAAACGAAACCTGCTCGCAATGCATGTATGAATTGCATACAACTTACCTACAACAAATCACAGGATTATCGCTCAACGTATACTTAATTGCATTCCATTGCAAAATGTGAGCTCGTTCTCTCTCTCTGTCTGTATATGTAGTTGTAGTATGCCCCTAATTACCCTCCGTCAGCATTAAGCGCCAGTCATCGTCCGACAGGTATAAATCATTCGCACTTAGAGACAGGTATTTCCTTAACCACTCTATGTGCGCCTTAAGTAAACCACTGTCATTATCAGACACCCAATTGTCTTCCATTTCCGGCCTCCAGGGCGCGATATGGCAATGGCACATTAAGAGCCATCCACAATTTCTATGGCAACAAAGTTGACTGCTGCACGATCCCGGGTGCAATTGCTCATAAAACGATTTAAACCGCGTCGCGGCGATCTGCCAGACTGCGGCAAAAAGATCAGTCTTTGTTCGGCTTGTCTCGTTTCCTTAGGCAATGGCACTGGCACTGGCGCTAGCGCTTTGGATCTATCTTTCTCTCTCTCTCTCTATCATGGTAAACCTCATTTTAAAGTCAATGTTAAGGCAAAGCGTAGATTGTAGCCACAACGTTCAGCGAATTGTGCTTGCTTAATTAGCACGGTCGGTAAGATCGATATCGTTAATGACATGCACTTGCGTAATTGCCATCAGCAGAAGTCACCCCACACACACGGTACATGTCGTCGTCGTCATCGTCGGTCTTGGTCTTGGGCTTGGAGATCTAATTAAATGTGAAGTGATAAATCAATTAAAATCGAATCGAAGTTAGCAAGTGAATTGTCGATTGCATCTGCGAATAGATGCAGTTATATTTGCTTAATTGTGAAGAAAATGCGCGCGAATTCAATAGACGCATGACGTCAAAAAATCACTTAAACGATTCAAATCGAATTCGCACGGAAAATCCTTCAGCAACATCGATTTATGAACAAACTAAATGGAAACAATTTACATTGCCTACATATTGTATGTATATAGGATAGGCACCTTCTTTTTTGTATTTGGCTACACGGAAATGTGGATATTAAGCAACGTAACGTGTCAGTCAGCGGAGGCAGTATTCTGAGAATGATTGGGGGTTTTAATAGAAAAATTAAGACTCCCAGAGCTAGGGCATGGCATCATTGAAAGTGGGAAGTAATCGCTCATATTTCTGTGACAGCTGAGCACAGAAAATCTAGCTGAAGGAACGAAATGTGATTACAGTTTTGGGTTAAGATACGTAATGGGGCCTATCCATTTAATGGATGACACTTAATAAAGTGGGTGCGATTACGTGTGTTACTTAAAAAGTAAATTTGGAACTTCACAATTGAGTGAAAACTGTTGAAATCAAGTTAGAACAATAAAGTGCTGTTTTGTGTTTTATGAAGTTGACAGCTTTCTGTCGACTGTCATATTTCATCAAATGGTAAAAACACAACCCACTCCGTTGTTTTATTTTAATCCAGATTTTTCAGCACTGCCTCTTTGTGTTTCCCTGGGAAAAATCCTCTTTTTATTGTGGAAGTGGTTGAAGAAACTTCCACCTTTGTTCGTCGTTTCTTTTTTATTGTCGATACCCACTGGGGATTGAACCTATACCGTTCGGGTGACGAGGAAACTCACTGAACTGTGTTTCATTTTTAAGTATTCTATCATTTTTTAGGTCGCAATGTGGACTTTAACGCATTGAATAGCAGGTGAATTGGTTTACTTTGTTTAAAGACCAAAGATTTATATTAATCCATGAAAATTTGAAGTCTCGAAGAGCTGGCTTTTTAGAATGCTCCATCTCCATGTGGACAGCGCACCAATCAAACTATTGTTCGCTTACTTAATTTGCATGTGTTGACGCCTCGTAATTTTCGCAACCTTGTTTTTCAACTTTCTCGAGAAAATGGGAGTTTCGCAAACCTTTAACATAAACCAGACAAGGAGTCTGGCAAAGATTCAGATTGAAAAATTTAAGAAATTGAAAAAGATAAGAAATCCTCCCAAATCAATTTCTAACAGTTGATGAGATTGACATTAGTAAAAGTTTCAAAGCCCGGAGAGGTTAAAGCTGTAAAAGGGTACTAGCGTTGGGCGTATGGTAAGTGGAAATCGCGTATTCAACATCACTGTCACTGCAACTTGCGGTTTTTAATCAATTTAATCAATTTCTTCACATTTCTTTTTTTTTTTTAAAGAAACGCTCGTCTAACTTAAAAGAGGTCCGGATCGGACCTTGATGGATATGGAAAAGGGAGTGAAAGGATGGACTCAAACTATATGATCATATATTTGCAGCACTCCTCCAAGAAAAGCAAAGCTTTCCTAATTTTAGACAAACATAATAAAAATAATGGCTTTGCTATCTGTCATCGACCTCAACCTTTAGATTGTTGCTCCTGAAGTCCCTAAAATAACAACACGCTCATGAATCTGTAGATGACATAGAACGATGAAATAGGAAGTATATAAAAGGCGGTAAAAGGGTTTAAGAAAGATAACTGGTACATTTCGCTTCAGATATGTTCGCTAATGAGGACTTCTGAAGACATTTTATATATATAGAAGACTCAATTAAGTCTCACTTTTTACCACAGCTCAACAATACAAACTAAAAACTCTCATATTCTCAGTGTTACATTGCCGTTAGGTGTGAACCTTAAACAAAGCCACAAAAAATCCTTCAAGGTGTTTTGGAAATAATTTCTCAAAAACCTTAATCAAGCAGCGTGTAAGAAACCATGAAACGAAAGTCTCGAACACAACACCCTGAAGAATTGGAAAGTTCTATATTGCAATTGCAAAAGCAGAAGCTCCAGAGCCAATGTATTCGAACGATCAGGCATGCCCTAAACAAAAATTTAAAAGCTTTTCGAATTTTAGAAAGAAAAAAAACCTAAGACCATCTTGGTTGTAAACAGGGCCGTAGTTTAGTGTTCTGGGGCAACCTATTTTGTCCATATGTATCCTTCAAATAAGTATTTACTTTGTAAAGTGGAGCGCAAGTTACAATGATGATTTTAGTAAGGAACATTTTCTTTCAATTAGAACTATGCTGCCCAAGTTCCTTTTTAAATGAATTGTTAGCGCGACCTTTACGGTCCATCAATTATTTTAGTACTCAAGTACAAAATGAAGTCATTTCTCTTTTGGGTCAAGAAGTCTATAAGAAAATTATTCAAGAACTGATGACTGGAGAATACTCCATATTTTTCATTTCGCGATTTAGCTGTTCTTTATCAGTGAAGTAGTCGAAGCCTTTTACCTTAAGAGATTCCTTAGTTGCTTTAGCTGGATTTTTAAGCCGGTTTAACTAGGTTTTCAGTCAATGTCATCTTAGTAATCTTTCATTTTTCTAAGTAAAAAACATTTAGGAAGTAATTGAGGAAAATGGCCGCATATTTGGTTTAGCTACGGCCTTGCTTATATTTAAATATTTTGTTTCCAAAATTCAGCACGCTTAGTATCCAAAATACAAAAACAGATTTAAATGTTTTTTTTTTTAAATAAGTGTTCAATAAATCACTTGTAGGAAACGTTATGTAGTCGCGCAATCTTATCACAAAAGCTCTAAAATCTAAGAGTTAAATCTAAAGTGTCCACTGGAAAGCCGCAATGTGATTTTTAGTTTGACAAACATTCCTATTTCAATTGACTTTTAACAACATGTTGGTGTGCTTTAGAAGTTATTTATATTTTCAATTGTCTTACTGTCTTTGTGGTGTTTAAATTTTGTGAGTGCTTCTGGTTGTGATTCACTTCTTCGAACTGTCATTCGAAAACTATCAAAACTGTTTCAGAAGAGTTTGAAAGTCTTCTGGATCACTAGATTTTGATCTCAGCTAGAGAGCTAAAACTTTTTTTTCTGGTATTGTAATAGTGCACAAAATGCCTACAACTGGTTTCTACAGCTTTAGAAAATCTAAAGAGGACATATTTACTTTGAAGGGTGAACAAAATTATTCGTTGAAAACGTATACGTAAATGTATGTGCACAGAGCAGACAACAATAGGTCGAAGTGAGTATTGGCTGCAACATGTGTTGTTATGCACTTTCTAACCTGTGAGTAAAAAATTTAAACTTAATTTTGTTAATATGTAGATTACCTACATGTATTTTGTGGAGAAATTAAATAACAACTCAATGTGAATGACTTCATTTTAACTCTATGTTGGAACTTTTGAGAATAAATTTATTTATATTAATAAGTGAAATAAAAAATTATTAGGCAAACAAGTTATTTTAGAGAGCCGTCTGTCAATTTTGAGAGCTGTTGAGCACCATCACATCTTTAAACTTTCCGTTGGTCGACGCATTCCAGTTGCTTTTCCAAATTTACCTTCTTTGAGTTATTCAAACACCAATTATTTTGAATTTGACAATCTTTTAATTCTAGCTGGTTCCAGTATTGACGGTCATAATGAGCAAAAAATTAGATCAACAACAAACCTAGACTCACTCCATCCAATGTCACCTTAAGAAAAATCTACAACCCACCTTACCGACACTGCCCGGCAACCGCAACGCCACCAGTTCAGTGTATCTACAAAACGTCAAGTGTCAAAGAGAAATCTCTCACACACACGTCATTCATTCCCGGGTGGAAGAAAAAAATTAATTAAAAACGGAAAAATGAAGATTTTTCCTAAATTTTTTCTCATTTTATTAATTAAGTTAATTGCTTTAGTTGAATTCACAATTGCCAATGAAGTATTGGGATGCGGTGGATTCATTAAAAGTCATGCAGACATCGATTTCTCCAAAGTAGAAATCAAATTGTAAGTACGAAGCCCTAAATAAGCACATCTCCATATCTGAGATAAGATATACAATTAATCTTCGTTGCCAAGACACACATGCGATTAACCTAAAACTCTTATCCGCACAGACTAACTAAACAAGGCAGCTTGAAAGACAAAACCGATTGTTCACCATCAAATGGATACTACTTCATCCCGGTGTACGACAAAGGCGAGTATATATTAAAAATCTCCCCACCGCCCGGCTGGAGCTTCGAACCCGAACAAGTGGTATTGAATTTCAACGGAAAGACCGATGTCTGCAGCCAGGGTAAGGATGTGAACTTTGTCTTCAAAGGATTCGGTATCACTGGCAAAGTTGCCTTGGCGGGACACACCTCTGGTGCGCGTAATATTGCCATTGAACTAAAATCGAAGGATGGCAGTGATGTGCGACAAACTACAACCGACATCAATGGAATATTCTCGTTTACTCCCATCATTCCCGGCGAATATATCGTTAAGGCCTCGCATCCCAAGTGGCACTTTGCCAAGTCTGAGCACAATGTCGTCGTGGTCAGCGGAAATACTGAATTGCCAAAGGATTCCCTCGTCGTTTCGGGATTCGATGTTGTCGGAAAGGTTGAGAGCAACGGCGGAACTTTCAGTGGCATTGGCGTGGCTCTATTCAAGCAAAAGGGGGTGAGTTTTCTTTGATTCTATTCTTTTTAGGATCCCTTAGTGACGTTCATCTTTGTAGCAAACTCTGCCTTCCAAGTGCGTTAACGGACCACAAGCAATTAATTTGGAAAAAGCCTCTTCCCAGTATATTACTTCGTCCATTTGCTATGCTCAGGTTGAGAAGAATGGAGAATACGTCTTCAAGGGTGTTGCACCTGGCAAATATCTTGTCAAGACCGTCGTCGAGAACAAGAGTCTCAAGCTGCACATTCATCCGGACCAACTGGAACTCGAAGTCGTCAAGGACACGCTTGCCATTAAGAATATTTTCCAAATTACCGGCTTCAGCGTTTCAGGGCGCGTAGTTGCCAGTTCTGGTGGGCCAGGAATAGCCAAGGCCACGGTGAAGCTCAACGGACAAGTTGTGGCCACAACCGCTGTCGATGGAAGCTACACTCTGGAGAACATCAAAGCTGGTTCCTATTCGCTTCAAGTAGAGGCTGAGAATCTTCAATTTGACGAAAAGGTGACCAAAGTTCAACTTTCCGACGCTAAACTCCCCGAAATTGTTGCTTCCGCGTTCAAAGTGTGCGGAAAAGTAATCTCGAAGCGATCCTACGTCGTAGGAATAACAAAACACGGCTCGACCTTCCACACAACCGCCTCGACGCAGGCCGAAACGGGGGAATGGTGCACCTACCTTCCAAATGGAAGATTCTCACTGGAAGTCCTCACCACCGATGCGGACAAGGCTGGCGGCATTCAATTCTTCCCCGTTACACAGAATTTGGAAGTCAAATCTGCACCGGTTTCCGACATCACATTCTCCCAGCTGAGGGCGACCCTTATCGGAGAGATTAAGTGTTTGCCTGATGCGCCCGAGCTGTGCACTGGCGCTGAGGTTACCCTCTCGAGTTTGGACTCTGTGGGACAACCTACTGGACAGAAGCAGACTGCAAATGCAGAGAGTGAGTTCTAATGCTTCCTCAGTTACTTGCAATCTCGACATCCAACTCACCCTCATTTTGACTACTCTTCCGCTTTCAGATGGACGCTACTCCTTCAAGGAGATCCTTCCCGGACCATACGAGCTGACTATTCCCTCATCGAGCCTTTGCTTCGAATCAACGATGGTTCTGATCAATATCAACTCTGCTTCCGAGACAGCGCCATCTTTCGTCCACAAGGGGTACGAAGTGTCAATCATATCCAGCCACAGAACAATTGTAAGTCATTGCGTCTCTTTCCTATGAAACTTAATGACCCTTTTCATTCCCATTTCAGATGCACTATGGTGTCACCGCCACCGATGGCCCAAAAGCAGCTGCAACAGAAGCAATGAAAATCATGTCCGGCGTAAACACCTTCTGCGTACCTCGAGCCGGCGAGTATAGCATCAAGTTGGAGAGCTGCCACCTGTATGAATCCAACCTGCCACGAACATTCAACACGTACGACAAGAATCCAGTCATGTTCACTGCTTCGGCGCATAAAATCGGCGTTCGAGTGTTGTCGTCCGAGCAAAATGTCGACTCGCTGCGCTTGGTCGTCGAATCCAAGACAAACAAGGAATTGGTCACGCTCAAATCTGAGGGTCACAAGGTCGACAACTATCACTCGTTCAGGTACGACACGTATTTGAAGCCCGAGGAAGTGATCACCATTCGGCCGCAGAGCGACATTATGCTGTTTAGACCCGATTCGAAGGACATCATCGGAGGCAATGACTGCATTGACATTGCATTCAATTTCATCGCCACCAAGGGACTGATCATTCATGGAAAGATTGCACCTCCAATTGGCGATGCCAAAGTGACGCTGTCATTCCCCCAAAATCCCGAACTTGTGGCACAATCGACTGCCTCATCGGCAACAGGTCAATTCAAGTTCGGACCGATTGATGAGAATTTGGTCTACGAAATAACCGCAGAGAAGGAGTCGTACGTCTTTTCCGACTACAACAAGGCCACACAGTCGTTCAGTGCGCACAAATTATGCGAGATTGTGGTCTCAGTCAAGGACGATGCGGGCAACAAGTTGAGTGGCGTTCTCCTATCCCTCAGTGGAGCCGAGAGTTACCGCAAGAACTTGGTCACTGGCGATAATGGAGCCATCAACTTCCATTCACTCTCCCCGAGTCAGTACTTCCTCAGGCCGATGATGAAGGAGTACAAATTCGAACCAAATTCAAAGATGATCGACGTCCAGGATGGTGAAACCATCAACGTCGAATTGGTGTAAGTATGCCGCGTTTGGGCCGAAAATCCCGCTATTCTCATACTTTCCTTTGTTTTTAGTGGCAAACGCGTGGCATACTCTGTCTTTGGAACAATCACCTCGTTGAACGGCGAGCCATTCCCGCAGGTCAACATTGAAGCCATCTCCGACGACAAGTGCATGCATCACCAGGAAGAGGCGACCACCGAAAACAACGGACAATATCGCATTCGAGGCCTTCAGCCCGGTTGCACCTACACAATCCGCACCAAGGAAGGCCCAGGCAACCCCAATGTCGAACGTTCAATTCCTGAGTCGCGTCAGGTCGAACTCACCACAGCGGACATTCAAAATGTTAACCTAATTGCAATCTCTCCCATCAGTTTTGTTGATGTTACCGCGCGCATTACCGCTTCACTGAATGAGCACTACAAATCGCTGCGGATTCAAATGTATCGCAAGGGCAGTGCCGACAGTCCAATCTATTCGCAACGTGTGGAAAGTCCTCTCAATCCGAAGGGTCGCTTCAATCCCGGCATTATGGTCTTCTTCCCACGCATTCCACTCGATGGCAAGACTTACTTTGTAGAACTGAAGACGACTATTTCCGACAAAATGTACTCTTTCACTCTGCCGGCGGCTCAGTTTGTGGCCAATACGAGCTCGGTGTTTGTGGAACTAGACTTTAAGCCAGAGCCACGCGGCGTCGAGGGAGATTTGAATCAAAATTCAATTTCTGCTTTGGTTCTGGTTGCTCTAGTAGCAATTGCATTCTTCAAACAGGACCTCGCCGTGGATTTCCTCAACTTTGTGTGGAGTCGACTAAACAGTATTGCTCAAGACATCGCCCAGCGACAGAGTAACTCGAAGAAGAAGGACGTTCGTCAGAATGAACCGATCAACTACAAGGAAATCGAACAAATGGCCGATCGGATAAATGCGGTCAAGACGAAGAAAAAGACGAAAAAAATATAAGCAGAGTGGAATAGTTTTTTTTTTTTGTTTTTGAATAGATAACGTTTCTAATTTTTGAGAAGCGAATTATGATAAATACCGAACGTAGGTATGTGTGCAGTTTCATTGAAGCAATAATTATTTTCAGTCAGATTAGGTTTTTTTTGCGAAATAAATTGGGAAAGTAATAGGTAAATCCTTTGTAAGGATAAACTCTGTATTAAGCTGAATTGTGTGTTTGTTTATTTGAAGAGGTGTTACTTTTTCAGACTAATCTATGTATATCATGGTCTTTGTCAGCAAATACTTCAACTTACCATTAATCTTCTCAAAATGAATTTCGAACATCTTCTAGTTCAATGTTCCCTTTTGAAGGATGTGTCTTCGTTCGTTTCCGTTCCGGTGTTTCTGTATTCCTGTATTCCTGAAAATTTAGATTAAAACGCGGCAAATTGACGAGCTGAAAGCTTTAGAGGATTTTGAACAGTGTTACCAGACGAAATTTTCAACGACAGTGTTCTCAGAGGGGGATAAAAAAATACCCAATACCGATTTCTGTTAGAGCCTGGCTACACGAATAACTTTCATTCCCATGAACCAGAGTTGTAAAATGTTGCAATCATTTGAGTGCTGCATTCAATTGAATAAAAAGATAAATTTTTGAAGTCTTTAGACTTCCCTTTAATACTTTGATTTCAATTTTAAAGTCATTTGTGAGAAAATCATTTAAAGCAGTCAAATGGCTTGAAGTAAATAGAATTCAATACATTGTGATTGCTTGCAATCTTTGAATTCTTCTTGAAATCTTTTACATTCATTGAATTCTCTTAGTCTTTTGAATGCATTCGATTTTATTGAAATCTTTTTCTGGTTGAAGTCTTTTAACTCTAATGAAGACTTTTCTTTGCCTAAAGTCGTTTTACTGCATTGAAGTTTTTAGACTAATTGAAGTATTTTTACTGTTGAAGTCTTTCGATTATTTTGAAATCATTTATCATAAGATTTCTATGCTATTAGCTATACAATTTGCACGTTTGTCTGTATATCTCTAAAACTACCCGGACGATTTTAAAAAAATGTTTGCAAAATTTTAATGGTGACATCATCCTGGTCCGTATAGGTTACTCAATGCGGAGGGGTAAAGGGGGATATTGAGGGCTATCTATGGAACTACTCGGCCCATTTTAAAAATTGATTCAGCATTTTTTGGTAACATAATTAGGACATTTTTGCAGTATACCTTTATTGAAATAATTGAATGAAATGAGTATTGTTGTGTTTAAGGATAGTACATTTAAATCCTTAAACACTCAAAAATGAAAACATCATACATGTGTGTGGGCAATTATGTTTCTAAGGGTTTTTCCCGGGAGGTCCTTAGAACTTGATTAAAGGTCCTTGAATCCTTAAAAAAGGACTTTTTCCGAAAGTATCCTTCAAATCACCTGACAACTTGGTCCTTGGAACATTGAATTTTTTGCCTAATTTTATTGTTATCATCTGAGAATGACTGTTTTAAGAATATATTATATAGAGGTCCTTGAAATCTAAATCTCAACAGGATATTCATTACAAGAAGGTTGTGATTAAAAAGTGAATAGTTAGGCCCCTGTATATACGCCTTTACTCTGTCAAAGCAAATACCAAATGAAGATTTCTGTTTTAGTTCCAAATCATTTCACTATGGACAGAAATCTTCATTTGGTATTTGCGTTTAAGGAGTGAAGGCATAAATATAGGAATATAGATCAGAATCAGAGTCAGAGCACAAAAATGACCGACATCCCAGGAGAAATTATTTTTCTTGTCCGATTTTAGTGTTGCCAATCTGTTAAAATGAAAGATTAATATAAATAAGTAATATAAAATGGACGACATTTAATGGATTAACGCACATATCTGGTCGTTATAAGCAATTAGTTTGCTTGGTATTATTCAACATTTTAAAACTTAAATTCAAGTAAATTTCACAAGTTTTTACCAATTCACTTCCTTACTGAAAACCGACTTAAAAATAATAAACACCAAACATTTACATGTAGTTTTGAAATACATGTATTGATATCGAGAGTCTTAATAGGCGAATAATAGGCCAATGTACTTAATTTTAAATTTTATAATCAAACGAACATAAATGTTGGTATAATAATTTATAGAGATGTAACAGATACTTATTTGAATAGATGAAACCGGATATTTATAAGCCCGATATCTGGCCAAATAAAATGCAGAAGATCAAAAGTACTTACTTATTCATTATCCGGATTAGGCATGTGTAGTTCGATTACTTTTGAGTAACGAGTGATTACTGATTACTTTAGTTTCGGTACTCAGTATATGATATTGAATGAAAGCATCAACTTCTGACATACATCACACATTCAAATGAAAATATGTAGGGCTAACAAACGAAACAAACAAAATGATGAATAGAACATGCAATTCGAACGACAGAAAAAAGAAAAAAAAAGTCGCTGGTTGAGTGAGTTCTACATACATGGATAGACTTATATTCGATCGATTCAAATACTGCTTGAGTGAGAGGCAAACGTTATCGAATACTTCCGTGAATGAGTATTCGGTATCGATACTTAATTGAGGAATTATTTTTTTTTATCTCTAATCCGGATGTTCAAGTTAAATTTCCTAGGAACAATTCATATTGAGAGGGCCCGCCAAAACATGTTTTTGGAAAGTTAAAGTAGATAAGAAGATAACGAATATTTGAGCAGATTCTCCATTCAGCAATAGAAATAAAAAATAAAAATTAAAACGTTTAACGAAATTTTTAAAATAGGGCGAGTAATTCGAAAAATGAGTATCACCTTCTTCGCCGGTTGCCTCTCCCTCGTCCTGTTTCACATAAATGGATCACATCAACGAGAAAAAAATAATTGTTATCGAGTTATGGATGGGAAGACAAACAGACATTGTATTTTATATATCTAGTAGTATGGAAAAGGGAAAATATTTATTTATATAAAATAAACTAACTCAACCGTTGAGCACTGCAAGCAGATGTTTGGTCTCATCAGCTCAATGCAGCAAGGACTACCAACCATCTTCATTTTGGGAAGACAATTTTCCCTCGCAGTTTAATGTCTCCTTTTTCACTTGAAAAAATTAAAAACTACACCAGGATATAGGATCTCACATATCAAAATACGAATCATATTTTGACCGAACGTTTTATGAACACAAATTGATTAGTTTTATCTTCACAGTCTGATTGATATATAGCTACACTCAATCAGGGAGCTTTTTTGCCATTGTTAAGGAATAAGCTTAATCCGAGCATTTTCAGAACGTTGATAAAGGTTTTTATTAAAAAAATAAATAAATATTAAGCGTAAACGGCCCATACAGGACTTAAAGCCTAGCTTCTCTAACCATTGTGTGTGCGAAGTTATATTTTTGACACGAATGGCGGGACCTACAGTTTAATGCCGATTCCAAACAGCAATTTATTTTTGAGAAGCTTCTCATGACTTTTCTTACTCTTGGATGTTTGTCAGACGTTCAAGAGGTGGGGCAGCGAATAAAAACTTTCAGGTGGGACAGGTCGGGATTTGAACCGGCGACCCTCGCTTAGTGGTCCAACGCACTTAACCACTAAGCCACTGCACCCATAAAGGTTTTTATTATCAACGTAAAATTTGGGGCTTATGTTTCAATTGCAGGAATTTAGTTGAAGAATCAGCATAGATAACCTCTTTGGATCTAGTTTTAAGGTAGATGAAGAATACAGCACGGAATTGACAATCAAAAATTTGTATAATTGATTAATTTTTATTTGTGTCATTATAAACGGACGATTCTCAGTAAGTCGATAAATAAAGCCGACTTGACACCAAAAACAATATAACCATTACGTTTGCATTGTGCAAAAGAAACGGAATCATTAACAGCAAATAATTTTCGTGCTGATGACTTGTCGTCTTCTGATTGTTAGAATAAATAAAAAGGTCTGTTAAATATTTCTCTTTAACTAAAAATAACTTAGTACTTTACAATCAAAGAAACTATTTCCCGATCATGTCAAACATCAAAATACGTTAGGACTACTGTCCACGACGACGTCATTGGTATCTAATAACTATCCATAAAACGTCATACGAGCTTCATGCAAGCTTCAAATATAGATAATTTCACTGCCGAAACCGTTATTTTAAAAAAATCGTAAGTTCAAGCTTATGGCAATATGCTTGAGTAACTAGCTGCAGGCTGCATGTTGATTGCTTGCGACTTTGCCCCTCCGTGGACAGAGCTTCGTTTGTTTACATGCTGCAAATACGCACGCTTTCAAGGGAAGGTGGAAAATCTTCCATGAGACACTATGAGGACCTGTCGCACGTGCTCATACTAATGTGCAATTCTTAAACTAAATTCTCACTAAAAACAGCTCCCTTCAGAATCCTTTATACTACAATTATGTTATATGTATTATATTAAATATAGTAGTTTTAATTTTTTTTTTTATACCCGTTTGGCAGGCAACCTCCCAGCAAAATCACCTGCTAATACCGCCAATTGCTCGCGATTACATCTTATTGCGGTAGTTCAAATGGTTTTATGCATTAAAGTCTGCGCACTACATTTCTCTCGTACGAAATTTGTAGCATTTCCTTATTGCAATGGCCGCGGAGGCGAGTTCGTTGCTTAGAGGAAAATGATTTTATTTCATCTTCGACGGTTGCCACATTAAAATCTCGGTCTCCATTTAAGTTTCGCATCTTATGTCGTTCTGAAATATTTAGCTTCATTTGCGTACGGAATTTGTACAGAGTCTATGAAAATGGGTAGCGTAGTTACATTTCTAAGTAAAATTACGTGCGAAGATTTGGTTTCATTGAGGACAATACCAAGTTTTCGACCACTCAAGAACGCAGTCAATAGCTCTTTGGAGCTTGTTCGTATTACTCACGGCTAATATAGTTGGATCATCTGCAAATGGAGCTACAGCTGTGCCTTGTTCTTGAGGAATATCTCGAGTATAGATTCAAAAAAAAATCGGACCCAGAACGCTTCCTTGTGGAACTCCTGCCGCGATTTCTTTGAATTCTGAATATTCGTTTCCGTGCTTCACACGGAAGAGTCTGTCCGCTAGATAAGAACTTAATATCATATATAACTGCCTTGGAAAGGCTAATTTAAGTTTATGTTTCAATCCCGTATGCCGTACTTTATCAAAAGCCTTTTGTTTGTTTAAATGAAAATCAGGACATTTGCGGGACAATGCTTGTCGTGGAACAATTTGCGAGGTATAAAAGCAAAACAAATGGTAATACTAAGAAGATGGAATTTGTTGGTTTTGGACAGACATCTCTTAATCATGAAACATCTCCTTTGTAGAAAAGTTTGTTCAAATTGTAGGGCCCAAGTTCACAAAACAGAGTGATAAATATGCTTTTGTTTTTCTTTTTCAATAAATACATTTATTTTATTATTTACAATTTCTCCGGCAAGTTTGCTGTTTTCTTTTTTTTTAAACATATAAACAATAATTTTCACGCTACTTAACATTAAATAAATAAATAATAAATATATATCCAACATAACAATAACTATACACATAAATAAAGAAGTACCTAGATCTATCTTAACTGCCGTCCCGTCTGATGTTGGCTAATATTCGTGAGCTGGAAATTATCAGGAGCTCGTCAATAGTTCGAGTGAAAGTGTTTTCACAAGAGAGAGAGAGTCACGATGATGGTGAAAAGTGAAAGTCTCATCTCTCATCATATGAGCCTGTTTTGAGGCGGTAAGATAGAAATTTTGGATTTCTGTTTGTCGTCATCATTCACTTCTGGCTAAGCATTTGTGATCGAGAGAAAATCGCTTGCGCAATCGGATCCGCAGTAGCTGGGGTTGAGTTCTTAGCTGATTCTCTTTCCGCTTCCAAGTTTTCAGCATTTTCCTTTTCCAGATCTTTGGGTTCACCGCTAAAGCTACGGCTACTTTCTACATTCTCCTCCTCAGGATTGACGTCATTCTCTTCTTCGTTGTTGAGGTTGATATTTTCTTCGATCATGGAACAATCTGGATTGACACCAGCGCATTCCTCGAACGATGAAGCACGGCTATTTACGTTGTTTTTATTCACATATTTCGAGAACAATCCTCGTCCAATAACACCGAAAGCCATGCGAGTGATGGGATTACCCTTGGAACGGAATTCCATTTCACAAATGAAGCGACGACGACAAGCGTCATTGTTGACGCCCAAGAAGTTGAACATAATCTCACTTACTCTGCAAATGGAATGGGTTGATATTGGACAAAAGTGGGTGAAATTTAATGTGGACTTACTGTTCTTCGGAATCTAGCTGTCTTCCTCGACGACGATTGTCATCGGATGGAGCTGATGATGGTGCTGTTGGCGCTACATCGGAGTAGGCACCCGAGAACGAACTGTAGGGGTCACTGTCGCCAACAATGTCCGAGCTGCTGTAGTGTTCATGTTCGTGTTCATGGTCATGGTCATGCTCGTGCTCGTAGGGATTGTGGTCCAATGAGTAGGGGATATGGTCATGTGGTCCACCTGACCATGCTGGACTGAAGTGACAAAAAAAGGATGTTAAACTATGCAAAGAAATACTGGTCTTTTTAACTTACCCATGGTCGTAGGTAATTATTGGTGATTCGTGGACAATGTCAGAGCAACCACGTCCTTGCTTGAAGTACTTAAAGCCCCAAACAAGAGCTGAACCAACAAAGAACGCAACGATGACTGCTTTTACTTTAAGCCAGTAGAATATAGCCAACGCATGCAGCCCATAGATTCCCCCTGGAAAAACAACAAACCAATTTGATTTTAGATGGGAAAAAAGGAAAAAGGAAACGAACTCCTCCGTCCTAACCACTAGACGATCGCGGCTATTGAATTTAACTCATGCTTCAATTAATGCTCATCTTTATCACATAAAGGCTTTAAAAATAATTAAGTTCATGCTGAGTCATTCGATCTCATTTTCGTAGAGCTGAATTTCACAGCTGGTGGATTCGTTTGAGTGAGGTACTACCAGGTACTGCCTGGTGTAAGTGGGTAAATGGAAAAAGGGCATGTTAGGCATGTTTTGAAGAGAATTTAGTTCTAAGTAAAGTAAAAACCTATTTATTTTTCAGTCATTTGTGAATTGGGATAATTCTACTTCGCTCACAGGCACAAACAACTGGAAGAGTCAAGACTTGAAGGTTATGTTTTTATTTTAAATTCACAAGAGATGTAACTGGGAATCCATTTGATGGGAAAATTGTAGCTTGCTTGTCAAAATTATCATGTAAACAAGCAAAAGACTAAAAATATTGGCACTATGTTGCGTGAAATGCTCGTCAATAGAATAAAATATCGTTGTGCTGCCATCTGTTAGTACCTATTAGTATTGGAACTTGGCATCACTTTTTAATCAGAAAATGTATCACAAACTTTTAAGGCTCTACTCAAGTGTAAGCCTGATTCAATTTTGTTCACGCACTCAAACAATTCGATTTGACATTCCTCGAATGAAAAGTCAGCTAATAAATGACTCACAGCGAAATTGACCATGAAAGAACATGCTCAACTCCAAATATTAGACTATGCATTATTTGGCATCAATTAACTTAACTTAAATGTTAATTTAACAGTCACAAGTAAACTTATGTAATTGACAAATTGCCCAACTGCCACTTTTACTTTCTCCGGTGTTTTACTCCAATAAACAATCATTCTAGGATGAAAGTGAAAGGTGCTAATTTAATCAGATGCTACTTTAAGCGAGCATCATCAACATGATCACCACTAGAGTATCAACAAGTCAACTTGCTAATTAATAGCTTCCGACTTCCGACAAGACTTGTTACAATTTGTTTTTATTTAATTTTTTCTTACACCATCGATGTCCGCCGAGTCCACCGAATCCACCAAATCCATGACGCCTTCGTCCTGTTTCAATTAATCCCGTTTCATTTTTTGCAGATGTCACTTCCGTTTCTTCACAACACACATATGTCAAATAGACAACGAATATTAAACATATTAAACCGTATGACTTGTAAGACATTTTCTTTAAAAAATTATAATTTAATTGCGACCGTAAAATAGTAATCACTTTTTTTTTTCACTTAATATTTATTTATTATTAAATCCTTATGGTAATCCAGTGTACAAAGTAAGAAAACTCCAAGTGAACACTCTAATTTTCAGCTGTGGCAAAACTGAACTGATAACAAATTGAAGAAGAGTTGCTTTTATATATATTATAGCCTATAGTTCGGATGTGATAATTATTTTACTAATTTTTTAGATAAAGCGTGAGGCGTGCAAGGCATAAGAAAATGCAATGTATAGGGGAAACTAACAAATAGGATAGTCATGATCGAATTTTAATTGTTTAATATATTATTAATAGAATTTCTCCTTTTCTTTTGGTTTTAAGAGAACCATTGTTGTTAAGTTTTGACAGAGACAAAAAAAATGTCACCACATAATTTCTAACATGATGCAACCGCATAGCGAAAGTATTTGTGTTATAATTCCGCGCGCAGTGTTGTAATTTAATTTATTACTTAGGACGTGAATGATTGTCATTTTGTCTAAAGAACTTTGAGTCAATTAAAATATGTGACAACTGAAAGATTCGCCCTTAAAGGGTTCTTCCTTCTAATTAATTAAAACAAGCTATGTAAAGGCTTCTTGAAAGGAAGTGACTTCGGAGGAATCACTTAAAAAAGATAATTCTTACTTTACTTACTTAACGGGCTCCCGACCCGTGAAGAGTGCCTGCCTGACATACGGCAGCCTTCCACCCTCTGCGATCCCGAGCACGCTGCTTCCAGTTGTCCAGACCAAGCGCTCTGGCATCCGCGATGGCTTGGTCTTTAAAACGGAGGTTCGGTTTTCCTTGTCGTCTCGAACCTGGGGGGCTGGGATTCGAAGATCCTCTTGGCTGGAGCGTTGTTGTCCATTCGCTCGATGTAGTCGACGAGTTTTAGCTTTTCGGACTACATCCACATCTTGGTACAGCTCATAGAGTTCGCGGTTGTATCTTCTCCTCCATTCGCCCTCCTCGCACACAAGACCAAATATCCGTCGAAAGATTTTTCTTTCAAAGGATCCCAGCATTCACTCTCCTTTCCTGCTTATCGTCCAGCACACGGCGCCGTATAGCAGAACTGGCAGGATAAGGAGCATGCACTATGGAGCATGCACTTTGTCCTTCGAGTTAGGAGTTTTGAACCCATTTGTTTTGCCAAACCGAAGTAGCAGCGGTTTCCTAGGGTAATTCTTCGACGGATCTCCACTAAGATGTCATTTGTGGAGTTTATGTTTACCTCGAAGTAGATGAACTCCTTAACTACCTCGAAGTTGCTGCTATCAACAGTGACATTTTGTCCTAGTCGGTGGACAGATGATTGTTTGTTTGTTGATAGCATATATTTAGTCTTGTCCTCATTCACTTCAAGGCCAACTAGTTTCGCCTATTATTCAATAGCTGTGAAAGCCTCTAGCACGGGCACGCTGGGATCGACCGATGATATCTATATCGTCCGCATAACCCAGCAGTTGGACTGATCTGTTGAAGATAGTGCCTTCCGTGTTGACACCTGCCCTGCGCACTATCTGCTGAAGAACAAGATTGAAGAAATCACACGACAGCGCATCTCCTTGCCGAAATCCGGTGCATGTTTGAAAGAGTTCAGATGAGCTGCTGCCAAACTGCACATTGCATCGCGTGTTATCTAGTGTCTTGCGACACATCTGGATCAGTTTTGACGGGATCCCGAATTCGGCCATCGCCACAAAAAGCTCCTGACGATGAATGCTGTCATATGCGGCTTTAAAGTCGATGAAGAGATGGTGTGTCTCGACTTGAAACTCGTTGGTATTTTCCAGGACTTGCCTTAGTGTGAAGATTTGGTCTACAGTTGATCTGCCGGGCCGGAAGCCACACTGGTACGTGCCGCTTAGTGTGTTGCAGAATGGTTTGAGACGTTCACACAGTACGTTGGATAGGATCTTATATGCGACATTAAGCAGGGATATGCCTCGATAGTTCTTGCAAGACATAGGATCGCCATTCTTGTAGATGGGACATATGGAGCTGATGGTCAAGTCATCGGGCATGCTTTCCTCCACCCAAACTTGGTTGATGATTTGGTGCATGCGCCCTACCATAACATCACCTCCGTATTTGAAAAGCTCTGCAGGTAGACCATCAGAGCAGGCGGCCTTTTATATAGCTAAGCCAACCTCTTCTATACTGGGCGGAGGGACTGGTTCTTCATTGACTGGACGCGGGTTCTCTTCTTGCCCCATCACTCTCTCTACATTTTGTCCGTTAAGCAGCTGCTGGAAATGCTGCTTAAATACATCTACTATTCCCTGCGCGTCGGTGACTAGGTTTCCATCGCTGTTACGAAGAGCCTGTGTTCCGGTCTTAAAGCCAGCAGTCAGTTGCTTGGCGGGGGGAAGATGGCGAGTGAAACAGAACCTGGCAAAGCCTACCATATTGGCTCCTAAGGATTGCATCATTTTTTATCAATGTCCAAATACAGTCTTGGGCATGAACCGATTGCCATCCCTGTCATGTCGGGTGTTGGAGTTGAATTGTTAAAGGGTTTGAATGCAACTAGCTACCGCTACCAACAAAGGTTGTAATAAATACACATAACTAGATTGAAAAAGCGTTCGGTCTTAAAACTGCAAAGTACCATTCGTGGGCAATGACAAAATATTTTGACAGAATGCAACATTGTGTTTTGGAAGTATTAAAATTCAACTCCATTAGTTTGATCCAAGTTAAGTTCGGAATTTAATGAGCCCAACAAACTGGGTGACAATCACAAGACCCCAACTTGCGGAATGCCCCTTTAATTTGGAGTAAGCCTGTTATTGTAGCTTGGTCACATCTTTCTGGACATGATAAAGTTTTTAGAGGTTTTTTTAACTTTGAATTCTGAAGGAATTTGTGTCTTCATTATTCCAATCGGACTGTAAGCTGGTTCTTGAAGTAAGCAGTATAGATCTAAGCCTCGCTAGCCCAGCTCATCAGAATGTTTGATTCCGCAAATATTACTACGCCCTGAGTATCCTTCAAATGATCAAGCAAGGCCAGCTCCTCTCGGCATTCTAACACAAACATTAAGGTTTAATTTATGAAGTCAGTAGCCTTGATGGCAGATTGGCTCTCAATGAATCAGCAGGCGGGTAGAAAGTAGTAAGAAGTTTCGCCTGGGACACTGGTAGTATCCGAAAGTCTGTAGGACTTTGAGATGTTTAGATGCTTTTTTCAACAAACTGTATATATTGTTAAATCTGTTAAATCTCTGTCACTCTTGCCGCTCTGATCTTGAATGGGTAGTAAAATTTCCCTTGATAGAGAGAACAGAATTTTGCTATGGGCCTACGGGCTTACTGACTCTCAAAGTCAGGCTTACGTGAACTTATAATGTTTATATAATTATTTCGTTGCTGAATGCTGAGCATTGAGCAATAAGAAGGAAATGAGAGCTCCTTATACAGAGAGAGCGTTTAGAGAAGCGAACGGTATACTAGGGCCGTACTAGGATATGGATGTAGTCCGATAAGAAGAAAAAACATGTCAACTACATTGGTGCGACTACATCGAGCGAATAGACAATAATACTTCAGCCAAAAGGATATTCTAATCGCAACGCACAGGTCCGAGACGACAAGGAAGTACGTCCATATGGGACCTAAGGCCTAGACTCTACAACCATTATTCCTGACATGATATATTTTTTCTGACACGAATGCCGAACGCAATTTTATTTCTTAGAAGGTTGCCATGACATATAGCTATGTAGTTGTTGTAAGCGAATAAGATGTAGAATCCTATATAGCATTTTGTAGTGAGATCGAAAAAAATACCTGGCTAATGTGATGGTACAATTTTAGTACATAATGTATGCGTGGTGTTAAGTTGCGCAATCATATTTCCCAAGACATTGCAAAATCAGTAAAGTGTTTCGTGACAGCAGTTAATATATATTGAAAATATTGTTATTAGCCATCGTGCACGCATATCGTGAAAGTTGCACGTTTTATTTGAATTTCTATTTGATAGTGCTGCATGATCGAATATATAAAAAAAAGAAATAATATTATAAGGTGCTAACTGCACCAAGATTCTCCAACCAACTATGCGAAATTGTCGATTTTAAATGTAATAAACATATTCGAATAATATTGTTAGACGGATTAGACACTATTCGGTTGAAACAACGCTTACTTGAAACATGACACGACAGCTAGTAACAAATAGAGAAACAAATTAACAATAAAATTATGATAATTCCTGCTACAAATGATTACATGACAGCGATATCGTTTTAATATTATCATAACTGTTAACTTTACAATAAAATTAATTCACACAGTCAGTCGACCGTTATACGATGATGTCGGATATATGTAAATAAACGTCAAAGTAGCTGAGGTTTATATTGGTTTCATTATTTAATTATTTCATTTATCTGGAATGCTCATGTACGGAATATTACATCATTCCAATGTCCACTGCTGCTTGGGTGGGTGGCGAGCTTCCGAGACTTCCAATTTTCCATTTGATTATGTTGGGTTTTAGGGCAATGGTGGTTTGTGTTTTATTGATATAGACCTGTGACTTAAGAAAACCCCACAAGAAGAAGTCTAACGGCGTTAAATTGGAGGGGACAAATTCACCACACCTCCGCATGAGATAACCATGCTCGCAAATCGCTGCTGAAAAATGTTCATCACAGGTTACACCACATGTCGTCGATGTACATAAACCATCCAATTAGGGCCGAAAGAAATTGGTTGTCATCGACCAATAGCGCTCGGCTTTGACAGTGTTGGCCTGGCCAATGTCGCACTCAAAGAAGTGTGGACCGATGACAATTTTGCTAGTTGACGAACCAATTTTATCCAAAAATGGGTCTCGTCGTAAAATGGGTTAGGCGCGTGAACAGAACAGAACAGAAGACCCACTTTCATAAAAAAAAATTAATCATTTCCACATGTTGTTGAAGGTTATAACTCGCCATGTTAATTTGGCAAGATATACTAAATAAACGACAGCCAATTTGACAGATATTGCCTCAACAATATGGCCGCAATCTCCTATCAAAGTTCGGAAATCCCTTTTGGAAAACCCTTTATATGAATGTATCTTCGCACAGAAGAAAAAAACCTTCGGGGAGAAGGAAAGAAATAACTACCTACTTATAGGCCACCCATCCTCTTAGGACTATTTGTTCTGAGAAGATATTTTGTAAGTTATAGGCCAATATATGACCAAAGTGGATTTCCATTTTCTCACCTTTCCAAAAAAAAGGTAAGGTATTTTTAGTCAACTTAATGTAATAAATATCATCAAGTCAGTGTCAGTGGTAAAGAAAAGCAAGTTGGTACTGTATGTATACTCAAACACCCTACGCCTAACAGCATCAGAAGGCGACCAGCAGACATTTAAAACCTCGTAAATTATCCATCAAACTTTGTATGCCGATTATTTGACGTGGCCTCATAATTTTCTTTGACGACTTAGACTCGGAAATAAACTGCAGAATTTTACGCAATCTCAGATTAAATATATTTTCATAAATTTATCAGATTAATTTTATTTTCACTTGGTAATTTCAGATTTTGATCTGAATTTTAATATTTTTCATGGCCAAGAAAACATTATATAAAACTATTTTTTTTCCTTTGTAGTGCTGAAATTCTGTGTCCCTGTTGCTAGAATAGGTAGGTGTAGCTGTCAAATTTCCAATAGACAACGGGGCCAGTTGTTTATTTGTTTTTCAAGGTTGAACAGTAATTGTCAGAAGCAAACGAAAGTTAATATTTATATTGAACAAAAAGTGTTGCAATAAGAAAGAGAATAATCTTCCCGCAATCATTTGCTTGAAAATCATTTGGAATTGTTATGAATTAAGAACTAAATTTCTTCACAGAGTAATTGTTGAGTTCTTAACGATGTTCATAGAGCGGTGTTTTTTTTCATTGAAACAATAATATTATTTTAAAATATTCTTTATTTACTAGATATTTACTAATATTCTTCTTTACTAGAATCACTTTGCGCAGTGTAATAGGCCTATATTGGGGATGTAGAGGGAGCTAGAGATCGGAAAGATGACAGGAAACGAGGATGAGGACGGAATCTTAGGATGGGAATGGGAAAAGAGAGTGATCGAGAGTGGTTGAGGGCGAGGGACGCGGCATGCTGGCGATGCACGGCTTACGCTCGCCGGAAATAGGGTGGTTCTTGCCCCCTCACTCAACCTAGGCTACAACAAAAACATAAATCATGCCAAAAAAAAACTAACTTTTTCCACCAAGAGCGGACGGACGTCCACCACACTGCTGGTGTTGGTGCAGCGTGGCCATACCCTCTCAATGGCTGGAAAATCCTGGCCATGAATCTCTAATAGTATTCCAATGCACCAATAAATACTATGGGACTTTTTTATTTAACTAGTGCACGCGGTGTGTCTCGGGTGGATTTCTGATATGAAAATCCACCAGACCCCTTCCTACCATTCGAATATTCCGTTCAGCACATCGTACGAGGGTCTTATGTACCTTTTTTTTGTGGTGTGGCCGCTAGTTGACTTAACTCTTGTATAATGCGACCTATACGTTTTCGTATACCTTCTATATATAAAGTTTTATTTTATTATTTGATATTATGGTAGGATGGAGCATTTACAGAGAGTTTGCGTCTCCGCTAAAAAAAAACTTATCAAAGAGACGAACGAGAAGAACAAAGTAGGTACATTCACAATAACACGCTGACCTGACAGATTGGACGACATTTCGACAACAAACATAAAGTGACAGCCACGGTGGGACGTTAACATTCATTTAATTTTCTATTCATTTTACTTTATATCTTTTCTTTTACATAACAGTTGACCATTACAGCAGGCGACGATGAAATCCAACTGCATGAATTTAATAATTCATAATAGATTTCTTCCTTTTTTCCTTTATGAATCCCTAATAAGAAGTTATATATATCCTACATACAATGAGTGGTTCAGAAACCAATTTAAAGAAAAACAGATTTGCATCTTGGATTGGTGTTAGTGAGAAAGGGGTAAAGGATCAGAAAAAAAATCATCAATTTTTTGAACAAATGAACATGTCTTTTTGCAGATTTAAATCAAAGTAAATATCAATTTGCTTACCAAACGAAAGAACTAGAAGTAAATTTTCCGTATCGAATCACATCTGGCAATAATTAACAAAAATCCTTTGAATGCACTCATTCACTCATCTGACAGCTTTTTTCTGTCACTTGAATTTGTTTTGTTTTTCTAAACCCCAAAGAGCAGCTAAAACTAAAACGAAATTTAAACTAAGTAAAACAGACGAACAACTTAAAGTTAATATCAAAATGAGTAAAGGTGCGTAGCAGAAATCATAAATAGAATAAGCCATTTAGTAAACCCAACAATATTTCCAGATGAGAAACCTAAAAACGCTTCCGATCCGCAAGCACCAGTCACACGCAAAGGATTCCTGATTTCTTTTAAAACCGGCGAACCCACCGAAATCAAGGACCGAGACGTGGTAAAACTTAAACGAAATTCTATTTTCGCTCGAATTAATTTAGTAAAAATATTAACTCTTCCAGTTTGGACGATGCCGGCCTGTGACTGAGTTTGAAAAGCTAAATAGAATCGGCGAAGGAACCTACGGAATCGTTTGTAAGTAGAAATAAATATACCGAAGAACCTTGGAAGTAAAGTACGCACTCTCCTTTAAGACCGAGCTAGAGATACAAAAACCAATGAAATTGTTGCCCTCAAGAAGATGCGCATGGACCAAGAGAAGGACGGGCTCCCTATCAGTGGACTGCGCGAGATTCAAATCCTAAAATCCTGCAGCCACGAAAACATTGTGCGGTTAGCCGAAGTTGTCGTTGGAAAGAGTTTGGAGAGGTAAGTGCAAGTATGAAGCGTTAGACGAAAGTGAATGATTATTTTGCAGCATCTTCCTGGTCATGGAGTATTGCGAACAGGACTTGGCATCTCTGCTGGACAACATGTCAGCTCCTTTCTCCGAATCAGAGGTCAAGTGCATTATCTTGCAAGTTCTCAAAGGTCTCCAGTACATGCATTCGCGCTACGTTGTCCACCGAGACCTCAAAGTTTCCAATCTTCTGATGACGGACAAGGGATGCGTGAAAATTGGTAATGATAAAATGCAGCCTTCCCTGAGTCGGATTAAAATTAATTTTTTTTTCCAGCCGACTTTGGCTTGGCTAGGCTATTCGGAGTTCCCCCACTTCCGATGACTCCGCAGGTGGTGACACTGTGGTATCGCTCACCAGAGCTTCTATTGGGCTCCCAAAATCAAACCACCGCAGTCGATATGTGGGCGCTGGGATGTATTCTCGGGGAACTGCTGTCACATAAGCCACTTCTTCCCGGGAACACGGAAATCCAGCAGCTCGAATTGATTATCGACCTCTTGGGCACGCCTTCAGAAGCAATATGGCCAGACTTTAACACCATGCCTGCTCTGCAGAACTTCACCCTTAAAGCGCAGCCGTACAACAATCTGAAACCCAAGTTTCAGTGGCTGTCGGCAGCGGGCCTAAGACTTCTAAACTTCCTTTTCATGTACGACCCCAAGAAACGTGCGACGGCCGAGGAATGCCTCCAGAGTACCTACTTTAAGATACCTCCGTTGCGTAAGTATCCATCACACACATTTTCTCCCGCATAGTTTCATAACAAAATAATTACAGCGTGTGACCCAAAATTGATGCCCACGTTCCCGCAGCACAGGAATATGCGTCAGGGAAAAGAGTCTCATGCCAATGTGCAACAAGTTCCGGAACTGCCAGCGATTTCAGACCTGTTGGGAAGTCTTCTCAAGATGCGAAGAGTCGATTGAAATAAATAGATGAACTACATTTTTTAATAAGTTTTTTTGTTTTTATTCATTAAAACTGCACACCGTCACCTACAGATATGGGCGATCCATGGGAGTCTTCTTTGCACGCTTATCGCGAGACCTGGGGAACCATCGGTGCTTTGTTGTGTGAGTTAAATTCATTAGCTCTTGCCGGGCAACATCGGGGTGTTTTTCCTTAAAGGCTCGCATTGCTGTCGTTAGGGATGCCTCCTTTATTAAAGATCCCGAGTCGCGGACTGCAGATTGTGGTATCGGACGGGAAAATTCGTATGGGAAGGGGACGTCCGGGTGCCAAGCGACAATGGTCTTCCCATCATCAGAAACAGCGACGGATTCTACTAGGTTTCTTCCACCAATTGCATTTTTATTTGCTGAATATTTCGTAATATTTATCGAAAAGTTACGAATAAAAACTCGTGCAGCCATTTCGCTGAGTGACTTTACTGTGACAGTTGACAATTTGTGGAACAGCTGTTAAATGTCAAAGTACGGCGAAGTTTTCTTGATTGAGATGTTCTGAGAATGTGGTAGGGAATTTGAGGGTTATGACACAATTCCTGCGATGTTTTCGATGTTTAAGGTATTTGATTTATTAATTAAAACGGAGAAGGAAAAGAAAGAGTTAAAGCGTTTTCACGAAAGAAATCTGGGTATAGGAGATCTCAATCAAATTGGCCCTCTTTCATGAAACTAGAATTTAACAGGTAGAGCCGCCTGTAAGCTTAAACGGTCAAACAAAGTTTTTGTCAAGAACAGCTCAAAGATAATCAAAATGATAGAATGCCGACAGAAAAAAAAGAGACTCAGATATCTGGATATTAATTGTTAGTTATTCTCAAGTTATTTACTTTATGAAGTAAATTTGTCAGTCACTATACGTTGAAATTATTTACTGCGGGCCAGATCATGTTGTAGTTGTATACTGTTTCTCAAATGACATAGAGCTGTGTCAATCGTTCTAATTTAATAATCGAATCATTCAAGTATTGGTTGAAAAAATGAATCGGTCTTTCAATCAATCATTTAATGATAGATACGAGTCTTGTATACAGATGGATCGTAAGAGTGAATACAGCCAAATAAATGTATAACATTGGAGCACATTTTTTGCAGAACTATACTTGTTTCCCTCTTTCTCTTTCTCATAGAAACATAAACCAGGCAGTCGCTCGAGAAAAGTATTGCCTCTGCCTCGCTTTCAACTGTTTCTCAAATGACATAGAGCTGTGTCAATCGTTCTAATTTAATAATCGAATCATTCAAGTATTGGTGGAAAAAATGAATCGGTCTTTCAATCAATCATTTAATGATAGATACGAGTCTTGTATACAGATGGATCGTAAGAGTGAATACAGCCAAATAAATGTATAACATTGGAGCACATTTTTTGCAGAACTATACTTGTTTCCCTCTTTCTCTTTCTCATAGAAACATAAACCAGGCAGTCGCTCGAGAAAAGTATTGCCTCTGCCTCGCTTTCAGATAAAATATTAACAAAGCAAAACAAAAATAGGAGCAAAAATGTATCACTAATCATTTAATAATATAAAACAAAGTGGTAATTCTTTTGACTGGACCCACGGAACGAATGGATGAATGGATTTTAATATTTTTATGATTAAATACTCACAAAAGGCTGTTCGTGCATTTAAATATATCTCATTTGGAGTTTCAAAGACCAAGTAATTCAATAATTAGACTTTGAACAAAAAAGAAGTCAACTTCTCCTTCGCCTAATTCCATAAACTAAATTTCAGACCTTAAAGATTTGAAATACCCATATTTCAAGTCCAACAATATACTTCGAAAACTTACATTAGTAACATCTTTTCAAAACTACTTTTTTTTGTAATATGTTAATTGACCAAAATTTTAAAATCGATCTCAGTGATGAAATGCGGGTGCGTTTATCAACTCTAAGAGAAAACGGTCAGCGCTCAGTATATTTTATTTTTTGTAGATATTTTTTAGTGTTTCGTACTTTTTCATATTTCGTTCAATTAAGAATAAAATCTGACTTAAACTAAAAAAGGGCCCATTTTGATAATATTTGAAAAAGTGGTGGCCAGGGGTCCTGAGCTTTAAAAAGGGGCGATTTGGCACCTAAAGGGGCCAAGCGGCAACGCTGCTGTGAATGATTGATGTGAGGTTGTGTTGTTCCGATCTTTCCTAACCGGTTAATCGAGATAAATGCACAAGTCAGATGCGTAACAAAAGTATTGACTCTGTGAACGATTGATATGTGGTTATGTGATTGCAATAACCAATACATTATTGTGATCAGGTCAAAAAGATCGAATCAATCACGATTGACACAGCTCTAAAATGACTGGGATTCGGGGAGTGACAGAGAAGATTAAGTGAAGAAAATTATGTTGAATCCAGGTCACTCTTTTCGTCACCGCTGCCTCGACAGATATAGCCATTGTTGAGATTAAGTTTCATTGCGGCTTCTCAGAAGATTACGGCCTGAGCTGGCGCCTACTAACCTAGACAGATTTGGCTATTTTTCCTTTATATGTTACAGGTGAGATAATCAACGCCTTCCACCTGGTATTAGACCACTTTCGGATCTTCCACCTTTCTCTTAGGTTGCATAAATCCATTAGTGGCTTAATCCATTAAAGTGCCTGTTTTCGACAATTGCAAACCATTTTTCGCCAGTTCGTCAGCTACAGGATATTCATCGTGATTTGTGAGCCAAGAGCTTTCAGTTCAACAAATTTGAATTTTATTTTAATAGCAGATACTGCCTTTACAGTAAACAAGTTGTCATAAATATGGTAATATAATTTTCTGTTATTTCCAGGATTACTAGGACTTCTCTAGAACTAGCCTGATTGAGCTGTGAATGTTTATTTCATCTGAGAAGAGTTCAGCAACTTTTCTACAGTCCATTTGTGTAAATGGATATCCAATTACTTTTCGTGGGTACATTCGTATTCCATTTTTCTCTTCTTGGAAACGAGCAGTAGAATGTTCTTTTAAAGTCTAAATAGGGAGGCATGCATATCCACAGAATTACTTTGAGGTTAGGTACCCACCTTTTGCCGAAGATGCGGTTAAATGCATTTTCTGTCTTTTTAACTCTCTCATTGACATTAATTTAGATGCAGACTCAGAGGTTGAGGTTGGTCAACGTCGGAACTCTGCCGTGCCCTCTGACAGAGAAGATTAAGTGAAGAAAATTATGTTGAATCCAGGTCACTCTTTTCGTCACCGCTGCCTCGACAGATATAGCCATTGTTGAGATTAAGTTTCATTGCGGCTTCTCAGAAGATTACGGCCTGAGCTGGCGCCTACTAACCTAGACAGATTTGGCTATTTTTCCTTTATATGTTACAGGTGAGATAATCAACGCCTTCCACCTGGTATTAGACCACTTTCGGATCTTCCACCTTTCTCTTAGGTTGCATAAATCCATTAGTGGCTTAATCCATTAAAGTGCCTGTTTTCGACAATTGCAAACCATTTTTTCGCCAGTTCGTCAGCTACAGGATATTCATCGTGATTTGTGAGCCAAGAGCTTTCAGTTCAACAAATTTGAATTTTATTTTAATAGCAGATACTGCCTTTACAGTAAACAAGTTGTCATAAATATGGTAATATAATTTTCTGTTATTTCCAGGATTACTAGGACTTCTCTAGAACTAGCCTGATTGAGCTGTGAATGTTTATTTCATCTGAGAAGAGTTCAGCAACTTTTCTACAGTCCATTTGTGTAAATGGATATCCAATTACTTTTCGTGGGTACATTCGTATTCCATTTTTCTCTTCTTGGAAACGAGCAGTAGAATGTTCTTTTAAAGTCTAAATAGGGAGGCATGCATATCCACAGAATTACTTTGAGGTTAGGTACCCACCTTTTGCCGAAGATGCGGTTAAATGCATTTTCTGTCTTTTTAACTCTCTTATTGACATTAATTTAGATGCATCATTATCACATTGGTGAGTGGTTGGTCAACGTCGGAACTCTGCCGTGCCCTCTTCATTGTCCACGTGACTCTATAGTACTAATGACATCGTGTAGCACTGTTTCCATTTGCCTTTAGTAGGGCGTATGCACCAAATCCTTAATCAAGTTTGGGTATGACCGATGATTTGACCATCAGCTCCATATGCCCCTCTACATAGGCGATACTATGTCTCGCAGGAACTAACAAAGCATATTTTTGATAATTGTCGCATAATTATAAGATTCTATCCATCGTAGGTACTGAGTAAAACACAATTATTGACAGCAGTGGGATCCGGACAGATCTACGGTAGATCAAAATTTCCCTGTAAGACAAATCCTACAAAATACGAACAATTTCAAGTTGAGGCAAAACGAAAACTAATCCAGCTATGTCGCGTGACGTTGGAAAACAGGTAGTGCAATGTGCAATTTGGCAGCAGCTCATGCACCGGATCTTGTGACTTCTTCAATATAGTTCTCGAGCAAATAATGCGAAGGGCAGATGTCAACACGAAAGACACTATCTTCAACAGATCAGTCCAATTACTGGGGTATGCGGACGATATTGATATTAGCGGTCGCTCTCAATATGCGTGATAGAGGCTTTCACGGCTATTAAAGAGGAAGCAAAACTGTCTGGCTTTGAAGTAAATGAGGACAAGACGAAGAATTACCGTTGCTACTTCTGTTTACCGAAGCAAATGGGTTTTTAACTCCTGTCTCCAATTACGAAGTATATGCTCTACAGAACCCTTACTCTGCAAGTTCTGCTACATGGCTCTGAGTGGTAGACGACAAGCAGGAATGTTGAATTTATACAGGGCTCTTTAAAAAAAACGGATATTTGGTTCTGTGTGCCAGTGGGCGAATGAAATGAGAGTATACAACTGCGACCTCTATGAGCTGCACCAATATATGGCTGTAGTCGAAAAAGCCAAGACACGTCGACTGCTTTGGCTCGGCCACATCGAACAAGAAAGATCCAGTCTCTGTTTCCAAGCCCGGATGCCAGAGCGCTTGGTCTGGAAAATTGGAAGCAGCATGCCCGGGATCGCAGAGGATTGACATCCACCTTGTCTCAGCAGAGACTCTTCACGGGTCGGGAGCGCGTTAAGTAGAGTAATGGAATTATATAGTGAGAAACTATGAATCTGATGCAATTTCTGTTTGTTTTTTGCCAAACGTAATAAATAATTAAAAATGATTTAAATTAACCTTTAAAATCGAAACTAAACAAAAAAAAAAAATTGTTTCACTTACAAAACAAATACCTTCCGGATTAATTATTCCGCCATTGTCCTCTGAATTTCCGTTCGGCACCGCACTACAACTAATTTAATAAAAAACCATATTTATTTAATATTTCCAATTCAATATAAATCATAACAAAATGCCACCGCGAGTAACAACCATCTCTCTGCATAAATAATGTAAAACATGTTTTAAAATGACACTTTATTGAATTCAAATATTAGCTGTTCACCCTTCCCAAAAACAGATTACAGTTGTTGCAAAACAACGCCCCCTCACACTTCTCATACAAAGATTAAAATACATTATATTGCACATTCAGTTTTTTTTTTTTTTTTTAATTTATTACATTTTATCCTGTCAGCTCAGCTCTGGTGGTGGTAGTAGTCCAGATTTTTGAACGCCGAGAACCGATAACCGATTAACTATTTTTACAAATTCTTAATGAAATCACTGTGCTTGCTATTTATGTCGTCCGGTTCGATGCTCTGCTCATTGTATCGGATTGGATAGGTAAGATGATTACCCTTGTCCGAGGAGTAAAGTTCCTGTGAATGATACAAGAAGAAAAATGAAATGAAAATCGTCGCCTTTTATGTCCAGTATTAGTCTGCATCCGATCGTCTATTAATTATATATTTTTACTCTTATAAATCCTCTATTCAGCCAGGAAGAGGAGAACAACTCAAAGTAGCCCAAAATGTAACTGAAAAGAAAGCAGGTACGTACTCTAAATTTCCTTCTAGCAAAGAGTTTACGTTCTGTCAACGAGTTTCTGGGAAGAATTCAAAAAGAATTCCAATCTGGAGTAGATCGTTTTGTTGGATGGGAATCGTTTTCCTATTTGGGCAACAACTGATAGGGAGTTTAAACTATGAAAACAAAATATTCAGGGGTGAAATTCAAAGAGATTACCTTGTTGCCTGTCAATTTAAAATAAACTCAAGTGCTGGCAACTGCTGAGCAATATTATTATGGCAATACGTTTGGATTTATGTTATGAACGAGCAGAAGAAACTATGAGAATGAAAAGGTGGGTATAGCTGTCGTACGTATATGCTGGTAGTGTAAGCTCCTTCAATAAGGATTAGGAATGTATTTTTATATGCATACAGTCTTTGCCTTGGGGAAAACTATTATATTCTCTTTGAACTGATGATACGCCTACGTATAAGTATATTAAGTATGTTCTTATGAAGAAGTGGTAACGATAGATTCATCAACAGTTTTAAGCAACCCATCTCGGCGTTTATAGACGTTCTGATGGCGTCCTCCAGGTTTTTGTCACAGTTTATAGACAGAGAGTTCAATGGAAACGAGAGAGAGCTATTTTTATCGAAACACTTTGAACTAAATAGTGTTAAAAGTATTTTTAAATTTGCCTTTTTATGATTGTAACTAAAGCCCAGCACGTGTTAATAAATAAATTAAATTTCACACAGCAGCATTTTAGTCGTGCTTCCAGAACAAGCACTCTGGCGTCTTTCAAAGTTCGTTTTAGGTTCGGTCTTACTTGTCGTCTTAAACATGGGGACTGGGATTTAAGGTTCCTCTTAGCTGGAGTCCATTCGTTCGTTCGTGATTCCATCTTCTCCTCCATATAGATTCTTGCAAAAATGTTTCTCTGGAAAGAATTTAGTAACTGCTCTCTCAACATACAGCTGAAATGGCAGTAGCAGTGTCCTATATAGCTTACAGTTTGTTTCGTTATGAGCAGCTTTGTCTATGGTCGATTTGCCGGGCCGGAAGCCACGCTGATACGTGCCTAAAAATGTGATGCAAAACAGCTTGAGTCGTTGGATAGGATCTAATGAGCGATACTTAACAGGGATATGCGAGACAGTATCTATTCTACTCATACATGGTTAATAACTTAGTACATGCAAAACATGTATCAAAAAATCCGCTGGCAGACCATGAGAGTGAATGAAATAGTTCTTTCAGCTAGGAAGTGAAATTTTCTTCTAGAAGCACCTCTAGAATTACCTGCGCTTCGTTGGTTATGTTCCGGGCTTGAAGACAGCAGCCAGTTCCTTGACTTTCTTCATAAGAATAATGTTTCGATCTCCGGACTCTTCGATTTCCTTATGTTGGGAGACTTAGTATGCCCTCTTCTTTATACGCAAGGATCTCGCTTCTCCTCCTTTCTCCTGGCTCGATACTCTTCTTTCGCTAATCTAGTTTTGCACTGCAGCACGTTCTGCTAGAATTTTCCGATGGATCACTTTTTTCCTGTGGATGTCTAGCCTTACTCCTTGATAATGTTGCGATACTGGTTCCGAATACTGTTCACACTCGTGCACAGCGGAAAGATTCTCGCTCAGGCGCTTTCTGTATACTCTGGCTATACTCCAACCGAGCTAGAATGCGTGTGGTTGGCGATTTGGTTGGTAGTTCGGGCCTGGATATGAAGTCTTGGAAACCAACTGTTGCTTATCAATGCTTTACGAGCTCCTGCAAAGTCTATTACCCGGAAGCCTTTGGCTGTTGTAATATCATGGAGGCTAATTCGCTAAATATGTTATCTTAATATAAGCTCTTTGACCTCTGCAAACAACACCGCTTGTATTTCCGGATTGGGAGCCTATCCAGCAGCCTATCAAAATATTAATTTTGATCTCTCCCCCAAGGTTAGAGGTCAATTTAACTTCTCTCTTACGTAAAAAATCTTGTTATGAGAGACGGCTATGCTATCACATTTGAAATTGACATCTTTTTAGAAATCAAACGAAAAATACCGCTAACCAATAGCTGCTTCTTATAGAGCTAAGAATGCAACTACGCAGTAAGGACTCTCTCGAACAGCTAAGGAAAATCTTTTGAAAACCCCAGTCCTGCTTTATGGATTCCTTCTAAAGCGTGGACTGTTTCTAAGGTGGAAACAACTCGGACAGTAACGCCGCCCAAGTTAGCATTTAGGTAATATAAATTATTTAAACAGCAAGACCTTTGGCGTAAATTTGTCATCAAAAGATCCGCTCTGGCATCCGTGAGTTCTGGTCTTTAAAACAGATGTTCAATCATTCTTGTGGTCTTAAACACGAGGGGTGCGATTCATCGATCCTTATTGGATGTAACATATTTGTCTATTTAGTCTTCTCGCACAAATATCCATCGAAGGCATATCCTTTCCCTCTAATAGTCCAGAAATCGGCGCGGTATAGCCGAACTGGCAGCATGGCTATTGACCATGCATTTTCCCTTTGAGTTAGATGTATAAATGAGTGCGGTGATGGCAAACTGTTCAATAAACTGCAAAGACTAGCTTGTGTGTGTTCAACAGAAGCAGTGCAAACAGCACATTCCCTATAGATAGAAATTCTACTTAACATTTCTCCCTTTGATTTCTATATTCAGAAGAAGCAATGGTAAACGCCTACATGCTTATCTTAATGGATGAAAGTAAGGCTGAAGTCCACCCAGACCCTGCACAAGAGCTCAGTAGATGTGACCCATTATGTATCACACTCATAGCCATCAAACTTCAGCCACAACTTCAAGGCTACATTCCCGGAACGAAAAAAACTAGGAACATAACAAACCCACGTCTGTTTAAAATTCACATGCAATAGAGCTCTGCCTCAAAGAGAATTTAAACAGGAAATTCATTGACAAACACATTTATGTTCAATCTGACAGCAAAGCTGAACTACTTGCTATTAACGCCAAAGTTAGTTTGGGACTACTTGGAACGGAGTCCTCCAATTAATCCAGGTGCCAGGCCATTAACCACTATTTTGTTGGGAATAAAAGAGCTGATGGAAAGGTCAAGACCAATTAAATTTCTTCAGTACTGAAGGAAGACCGATTGTAACATACAAATTCTAACATCTCCTTCTTAAAAAAGAACTAAGAAGCCCTTTTCCGAAGACAACTACGCACTATGGCTATGGCAACAGCTCAAGACAACACTTGTCGAATGTACCACGAAGCCAAAGAAACAGCAGAGCACACACTGTGCCACTGTAACTGCTTAGCAAAAACACGTCTACGGTTTCTAAGTAAGCTTTAGATAACCGACATAACTGCCTCTTCGTCTATAGACATAGGCGAATGAGTCCCTCCATCCTTTTCCATTTAATCTTATCTAGTTTATATACTGAAATCGGCGCGATGGCTTTAAAATCGAGAAGTCTATGTAAGTATCGATCCTGTTTTTCGGACTTGCGATTCATTGTTTACCAAGCTTAAGGCCGCATTATTAGTGTCAAAGGTTTTTAGGGTTACTTAAGGTTGGTATGTTTATGTTTATGAGACTTTCCATGATCGAGACGAAAGCTAAGAAAACTTTGATCCTGCCAAATATGGAAATGAGTTATGCCCTCCACCAAGTCGTCTGCCCCCCGACCTAACAGCGAGCAATAGAAGATGCCATATGGAGGAAGACTTGCCAATGACCATCCTACGTAGGAAAAGAAAGTGTTCATTATTTGACAACCGCAAGGACATCTCTAACTATACTATGTCACTGAGCTCCACACAAATTATGGTCAGTGAACCTAGAGCAAAAGAGCTTAGTATTCGTCCCCTCTAGGACTTTTCATAGCCCATCATTGCCTCGTTAAGCAAAGCGAAAATAAAATAATGTTGACCACTCATTAAACTGCAATCGACCAGCTTGCTTAACAATTAAATATTCCGTTTAGAAGAGGGGGAAAAAGTAACAAATTGCTTGTTTTATGCGTAGTTTGTCCTTTAATCTCTAATTATATCCGCCCTTTACGGCGGCAGCGCAATAACCTTTTATTTAGCCGTAAATAGTAATCCCCAATGAACTTTTTTCATTAGCGGCATTAACAGTGTGTTATATGTAGTTGTAAGCCAAACTACTGTAAACACAAACTATTTACCGTCCGACTGTCGTCTAAGCGACACATAAACCATGCGTGTTACACTCTTTGTTATTTTAACGTAGGCAATGACATGTCAAAGGCGACCTAATGAACTCCTTGGCATTTTCACACTGTTTTACCATTCTGTGCGGGCTGGGAGGGCTGGGTCTGGGTGGCCGCAATCAACAACATTCCGCTTCCAAACACCATTGCAGTGATTACAGTGTATTTGTAGGTGTTTACTTTGCTGTTCATTAAACGATGTCCAAGTTCATTAAGCAGCGTTTCGCATCACAACAAAGGTTTTCTCCGACGGCAAATAACCCAACATAATTGCACGTGTGCGGACTTTATAGAAAATCTCCTTCAATGATTAGGCAAAATTTTTGCTAATGCGTAATCTCCACACGTCCGTAATGAATTTCGGTCTATAATTCTCATCGAATATTTGCATTGTCCCAGTGACAATGAGGGATACAATGTTCGATCCATCCATAAATGTATGATTGTGACTGTGCGCACAAATGACAACTATCCTTTGGATCAATTTAAATTCAATTGAAGACTAAAAACAAACAAATCACTGAACGCTCAACAAAATCATAAAGGACAAACATTGACCCACATAGACCGACCGAGCGAGCGAGTGTCCTGTTCATGACCACATACCTAGTAGTAGTACATCAACATTCAACCCCCTTGACATGTCGCAACAACAATCCATTCAATATTAAATCCAATAAACAATTACTAGATTATGTCCTTATGCCGGAACAACCGGGCCACTGGACGAGCAACGTGCCTCTCAAACCGAATAGCAAAACTGCAACGCTCCAAATTCCAAATCAAATAGCCACCAATGATGGGAATGACGGGCATGATTCAACCATCAAATGGCCAGCGTGCTGAATCCCAAATCTCTTATTGTATTCGAGTATACAATACATATATATAAGTGTATATCTGACTTTGGACGATCAAACATGAGAAATGCCTTGCGTGCTTTTGTGTCCTTCGAGTAGCTAGCCAACCCTCACGAAAAAATAACCAAACGAAAAAAAAAAAAATCAATAGGCAAGTAAATTGTATCGTTTTGTCTCAATAGGGGGAGCAGGCAACATTACAAGTCCACTGAATATCCCATCTAATCTTATGTAGTAGCCCCCAAGTAACCATCGTTTGGGCTCGTAAAAAGTTCGACTACTCAACTCCCACTCACAGCTACCGACTCCACCAGCCACTAACACAAAGCAGGACCTTCACACATAAAAGAGCAGGAATCAGAAAACAAACATCGACGGAGTCGTTTTCTCAGTGGCAAAATGCCACTTTCTATATTGCACCCAAGACGGGTATAAACAGTCTGTCACGAAAATAAAGCTAGTAGATAGTTGATTTGATTTCGTTTTCTGATTTTGACATTTGTTCTGTTTTAAATGTTTCAAATGGACTATATTCGGATGAGATTCTTTGAAGATTACATTTTCGAAAGCAGCCTACAGTCGATTCTCCTGAGAGATAGAAGAATAGACGTCAGACTTTTTGCAGGTGTCCGGACGCAGTCATTTGTTCACCCATCGTAGTCGCGCCACAGAAACATGTGTTCACGATAAACCCAGGTATCAATTGAAGACATGACTACAGAAGCCTTGCCTAGCCAGCTCATCAGAGATGTCATTTCCCTAGATGCCAGTGTGACCTGCGGCTCAGACAAGATAAACTATGGTCAGCCTTCCAACCAAGTTCAGAGATAGTTCGAACACTATCTTGGAAGAGGTATGGGGGTTGAGCAGCGCTTTTAGTGCAGCTCCCTTGGACAACAGAAGCAATCTACCAAAGGGGTAGTAGACTCTAATATTCTCTTACTCCATATATACTCCAGCATTAGACCCCTTTCTGGTTTTGGAGACATCTGTGAAAATACCAGATGGATCCAATCAGATCTGAGATTTTCTTGCCTGAGAAAAGTTGACGTGGAAGTTTTGTAGACGGCGTATCCATAAAACAGAACTTCTTGCGCAAGTTTCTCAAAATTCCAATACGCATGGTACCCAAAAGTGCCTCTCTTTAAGCGAGAGATGGTTTTCAGCGTATACGGCATGGTATATATGTAGGTTCAACAAAGCATCTAGAGCAGAGCACAGCATCCTTTGAGTAGCCGTTCTTTGAAGTTTAGTAAAAGCGCTTCTGTACTGCCAGAAGGTGGACAGTACTTTATTTTTTGTAAAGAGCACAACCGCATATTTAAGACTGACGGCACGGGGGCTATGAAGCTTCCAAATAATTGCAGTGTCTTCTAATGAGATGTTGTAGCTGCACTTAAGACTGTGGAATTACAAGTCACCCCTAAGTCGGCGAAATTTTGTGTCATCAGATCCATACTAGTCGGAAACTGCCACTCATTGATTAGGTTATTATGCGCGAACAACCGCATATGACTGTAACGTAGGCTGCAACATAAAGTGTTAAAGCTGATGTGCTGGCAAAGAAATAGGGGAAATGCAACAAAGCCTAAGGTCATTTCTGTCACTGGCCTGATGTGGTCTTAATTGGTTGGTATTCAAGGCGTTATGGCCCAACTTGAGATAAAAAGAGATCTAAGAGATTTTATTTGTAGACCTGAACTTAGGTCAATAATTGAAAACCTTCCTAGACACTGTCTTCTCATTGGAAATCCTAACTAATTAATAAGAGTCCTTGCATATTAAATTTGAGTCGAAAAAATGGCTACTGCTTTGATATTTCAAAAAGAGTTCCTTGAAATTATAAAGAGATGAACTGGAAACTTCTAAGATATACAAGAAAGAGCCAAATTTTGCAAATTTTTTTTTTGAAGTTTGCTTTTCTAATTGGGAACCATTTTTATTTTTTTAACTTTCTCGTATAAATTAGTATACTAAAGAGAAAGTTGTTGTGATCGTGTGGAAATTTCTAACTTAAACTGAGTACGAGGAATGATATTACGACTATAGAGAAGTCCAAAAAGTGGGTCCGCCAATGCCGTCCGTCGGCCTGTCTGTCTGTCCGGGCACCGTATGGCGAAACGGTTCGACGGATTTGCTTCAATGTTCGTATATAAGGTTCTTAGAGTTACATCTCGGGGCATCTTTTTAGTTTTTGCTTTATCTTTTGAAATAGTTACCGTACCTGCCATACAATTTTTTTTGTGAAAACCACTAATCACTATTTTCCTCGAAAGTGGTTCCAAGAATTTCAGTATTTTTTTGTACTTAGGATGTTTGGGATGGGGTTAAAAATTCTGCATACTCAGTTTTTGGAAAAAAATCGATTAACGGTAATTTATAAAACAGGCAATATATCAAAAACTGATAAAGGGAACTTCAAAAAAATTTGCAGTTTTTTTTATACTATAAAGTCGAACAAATCTGCTTACTTCGATTTTTGAAATAATTTTTTTTAATTTTTTTTTCATATAACGATTTTCTTAAATTTAAATTAAATTCGTTTTCTCAAAAACTGCTATAACGATTTTGATAATTTTTTGCATTTCGAACAATTATGTTAAAAGTGTTCAATGTGCTTAAGTACATTAAAATTATAGATGCCGTTTTTGAGCAAATCAAATTTTTTTAAAACCTAAAAATCCAATTTGACAACGTGCCAACGTGCCAAACAAAGAAGCCTTGTCTTGGCTGAAAAGAAACGTGATGTCCGCCAAGCGGCCTTAAAATCGCTAGACTTACTTTCTCTAAACTATATAGGGGCCCTAGAATACCGATCGTCTCTTAAGGAGTTGTCGAAGCATTTCAATATTCACCTCTGCTGCGCCGGGGCATAGAGGTATCATAGGGAACTGCAAAGCAGACGAGCCGCCTGCTATTTCACCTGATAAAAGTTCCTTAGGCATTGTCAGTCGGCCTCACCGACTACCACTTCAACCTTACCTAACCTAACCGGCTGTACAAGTTTCTTGAATTTTCTACAAAAAAGCTTAAAAACAATAAGGTCGGAGACACTTATGGTACAGGTTGGTAGGTTAATTGGATTTGGGGGTTTAAAAAACCCAAATAGGACTATGTGTCATATTGTTGAGTCAACTCAAGTTTTTGAAGAGGAAGGTCTAGATCTCTTCAAGACATACTCATGCAAGTCGACGGATGGATTTTAACTCTCTCTCATCGCAGGCGACAGGTTAACCGCTCATGTAACTACAATCATTGTCACATAAATCCATTATAGATTCCACGTACGATTATAAGTTTATAAATTAAACAATTAAAGGCTGTTTGATGAGCCATACGTTTCTCTAATGTCTAAGTAGGATTCATGATGAAAGCGCGATAGCCGGCTGAACCATCAGTCACATCCACAAGAAAAGCGATACTATGTTTTGCAAGAACAGAATCAGATCCTTTCCAACGTAAATATTGTATGAACACCTAAATCATTTTTTAAATGAGATTTATTTGTACCTACCCGTGTGGCCTCTGATCTGGTAGTTCTACCATTGACCAAATCTTCACTTCGAAAAGAAGAAAATACCAACTATTTTTAAGTCGAGGGCCAACATATTTCGACAAAGTGATGGAAGTTGTCACGGCAGTTTAAGAACAGTCGAAACTAGTTGGAATCGAAGCAAATAAGTATAAAACACGACTACATTGTCTTGGTCTCATCCGGCGAATAGACTGTGAATGCTTCACCAGCTCCATATTCTCCAAAAGAAGTCCATTTACTTTTTGGACAGCCTGTTCTAATATTTTCTACGCACTCACTTTCCTTAGACTAACCAACCGATGTTAAATAAAAATAAAAAAAAAAACAAATATTTCCATAACACGCACAATTCGCAAATACCCTCCCATAAAAAATAAAATCAAGAAAAAAAAAACCCATAACAGATATATAGATAGATACTTACCCCAAGATGCCGATTGTATCCAACCGTTGTGGTCCGCCGGAATGGGTTCGAGAATGGTAAGTCGACTTTTATCAATTTTCCATTATACAGATCGACAGCAACACGAATCTGGGAATTTCTTTCTGTCACGGAATCGATGGCGTACAGCACCCCACATACAATGAACATCTCGCCAAATTTATGATGATCCAATGTGATGTTCCAGCTGTATTGGACTTGAAGAGACTCTGAATCCATCTGAATGAGCAGAAAGAATAAAAATGTCAAAATCCCAAGTTATTGCTGTAGAGAGCTCAATATAAAGCAATTGCCATGCCATGCCGCCGGGGCTTATGTCATCGTAACTCTTTCATTGACGGCAGTCGGCAACACAGAGACACACATCTTCCATTCCCACATAAAGCAGTCGCAGTACTCACCTTTACCACGAGAGTATTATTAGAATCGTATGTGCTGTATATCACCCAGAGTCCCACATCGTCCACATTGAAGTCCATGTAGTTGTAGTTCGTTGTGTATAACTTATTGCCTGCGGTTAGTCCTGTATATTGCAGTTTCGTTGCTGGAATATATCAGAAGAATGATTATTTCACCAAAAAAAAAAAGGGAGGGCTATGAATCGCGGCGCAACCCGCTGATAACGATATGTACCAACTCCCTCGAGTGGTGTCTCATTGACATTTATGAATTCAAAGGATGTTCTACTTCTATTTTTTTTAGATTATGATTGCATCATCAGACGGATGCGGAAGTATCTCAAAAATGAGCTTTGCTCCTTTTATTATAGGTAGGTAGCTGTAGTAATGTGTTGTCACATTAACTTTTACGACAATGTTTTGTGATGATTGTAATTGCTTATTTCTGTCTGACGCTTGGACAGTGTACGATTTGTTTTTGTTTTGTTCTGCTTTGCTTTGTTAGAAGAAGGGAACCAAACAATAAATCCGTTTTTATGGATTCCATGCGGTGAGATATGTTTTCAAAGCATTTTAAGTATTTTGCAGGATTTCTAACAAATAAAATTTGTGATGGACACAGTGGGGGGTGGAAGTAACAATTTAGTACGTGTAAATAATTTATTCGAATAGAATTGGATTTTACTTTTATTTGGTGGTGGTAGGACATTGATTTGTGCTCTAGTTAATTGGTTAGTATTTATTGGTGAGCGATGGGGGGTACCTTTCGGTGGGCAATTAGTTGATGAAAAAACTTAACATTATTAAGTTAAGTCATATGCTCCAAATAAAAAAATGACAATAAAATAATCAAATTAAATTGGGTGAATGGGAAGAAGCTTCTAGATGGGTTAGGTTAGGAAGGCTATTTATTTCTATTTTAAATTTCTCTCAGAAACCATGTGAGGACTTGTAAGGACTGTGACTAGCATAAATCATTATATGTTTGATAGAGGTCGTTCAAACTTTAGAAGAACCTTGCTCCCATGCACGATATACAGGCACGTTCTTTTATACAGGATGTTTTTTTTAGAGGTAAAGAACTTCGAATTGAAATAAAACACGTGAAAATCGTTTTAATGTCCATCAATTTGGCTTTATTGGAAGGATAATCTTATGCCATTAATGTTTAAATATGATTTTGGTTCGAATAAAGACAAGTCTAAAGGTCCAATTTTCAACTACTTTTTCAAGCATTTGGGGCTGTATGGCGAGCGACTTCACATATCCCCAAAGAAAATAATCCAATGGTGTCAAATCACCCGATCTTGGTGGCCAATTGACAGGTCCATTCCGAGAAATTATGCGCTCATCGAAGGTTTCCTATAATAAATCGATTTTGACGTGCGCTGTGTGGCATGTGGCGCCGTCTTGTTGGAACCACATCTCATTTACATTCATGCCATCGAGTCGGTTATCGTGGCTCTATACCGGTCTCCATTAACGGTAACTGACTCTACAGCATCATTTCGGAAGAAGTATGGCCCAATGACTCCACCAGCCCATAGAGCACACCAAACAGTCAGATTTTGCGGATGTAATGGCGTTTCAAGGGTCTCATGTGGATTCAAATGTGGATTCACTCCAAATGCGGCAATTTTGCTTGTTGACGTAGCCATTCAACCCAAAATGAGCCTCATCACTGAACAAAATTTATTTTGTAATCTTCGTGAACTGAACCATTATTTTCGAAATAAATTTGCACGATTTGCAAGCGTCGTTCATTTGTCAACCTGTTCATAATGAAATGGCAAACCAAACTGAACATAAATCACATTTAAGTTGCCAGTTTTGACCACAAAATGTCAGTTTCATCTCTATTCGAAAAACTAACCTCTAAAAAAAACACCCTTTCGGTGGACAGTGGCACAGACATTATTTGGTCCTCATCTATGTAGCTCTTAGCCAGATACAGTGGCCGGGTAATACCCCAATGAGCACCGGGATTTAGCTTCTTTTAAAAGAGACTTTGGGCCACAGACTTCGGGTAGTGATACCGTCGATGAAACTCTTAAGGTACGATTAGGCGGTCATCCAAACTTGTCATCCCGATGACATGCTAATCGTCAGAAAACTTGTTTATTTCAGACGGGATGACTACTTAAGGCTAAATTCTATGTCATAGTGACGTCAGGATGTCATTTCGGATGACTAGTTTGCACCTTTAGGCGGTAGCAGCTGTCAACACCGTTTGCAGACTTAGATCCGATGTGGATTTAATTGGACAAGCAACTCAGGTTCTTGAGATAGGATTTGTTATTAACCGCGGTGTACAACCAGTTTCGGTACCATGTTCAATTGTAAGCCCATTTCCAAGTGCTTTCTGCAAGCATAAAAGACATTGAGTCCTGTCTTTAATCTTTCTTTTGTATTCCTTTCCAGATTCATTTAGATGTGGGTAACATATACTTAGCTTCGGTTAAAAGCTTGTGGTGGACTACTTTGATCTTCGCTTGACCCATTTCGGGATATTACATTTCCTGGTAAACAGAATGAGTTCGGTCTCTTTCGGATTAACCGCAAAATCATTTTTGTCCGTCCATTTGGATAGTTCTGATAGCACAGAGATTGTAATGTCTCTAATGGTGGCTACTAATGACGAACTTAGCTCTTCAATTGAAGAGGTAATGGTTCCCCTATTCAGGTTTTTAAAAACACCTTCTATTTCCAGATGCACCAAACGTGAATTCGAAAACAATTGTATTTCTTTTTATATTGCATGTTAAATCAATTAAGATAGTAGAAGATAAAGTATATTCGAATTGAAGATCGAACAGAGGTGATTATATTTTTGAGTAACAAATTTTGGTAATTCCAGTGAGGTCAGTCCGTCCATCGCCAGATTTTTTCACTTACATTTTGACTAAGGAAGCTGAAATGTAGAACATATACTCTCTAGAGTCCGGAAATGATAGATTGTAACATTTTTTAATTCGTGAACAGTGAATTTAGTTTCTGTTTATGGTGCTCATTGAGCTCCAATAAGCAATATGTATCGCTCCTGCGAAAGCAACCGATAGTAGATATCCCCAAATGTACTCAGCTTTTTAAAAGAAAATTGTTTATTGTTTTGCCATTGATAATAAAGGCCTCTCCTTACTTTCTGATTACGTCGGACTAGAGGAAAAATGGCCACAAAGTGAAAGGCGTTTACTAAAGCTTCTTGATATTTTGATTTGCTTTTTCGGCTAACATCCTAAATCGTTTTTTATATTTAATTTTTTTGCATTAAGGTCACTTTAAAAGGACATTTTCGACTCTATACTTTCGAGAAGACGGTTGGGAAGACTCGGAATATCGGACCGTAAATTGCTGAATCTGCCTAAAGCATTGGCAAAGCAAAACAAAGCGAAGAAGGTTGGCTAGTTATTGTTTTGTGTACATCATCCCCTAGGAGGAAGTGATTGCAAAGGATAGCCAGTTTGGTTGTGCCGAAAAGCCGGACAATCGCAAATAAAGTGTGATGGCGTTTTGTCAACATGAACATGTTTGTAGACATGAGTGCTTAGTAATTTCACTCAAGTGGACAGATAAGCAGCATAATATGCAAGGTTGTAGGCTAAGTATGATAATGAGTCTTGTTTGGCAGTCGAATCTTGTTTCGCTTGATCGAATTAGAAGCCTTCACGTCAAAGAACCCATTTCAAAAAAATTGGTGCACGACCGACTCAGTAAAAGAGGGAGGCCTAAAAATTCCTGGATCCATTTGATTGGCCTCAATTATGAAGCGATTCAAAATCGGGAGGCTTGCAGATATTTTTTGAGGTCGAACCGGCGAACCCCACAGGCGGACCAGTAGGAAGGTTATGATCCTTATAATCCTGATCATAACCTCGTCGTTAAATGGAGAGAAGATGATTACATAAGATATTGATAGTAGTAGCAGAGAATGCTAGGGCAGCTTCTTTGATTTTTCTCTTAAAAGGATATTCGTAGAAATTGCGACTAAGAAGATCTCTGTGCGTTAGACAGTTGTTTGCCTAAGGATTCAAATCATTTGTTCGGACAATCTCCAGAGTATACGTCGAGAAAGTCCAAAAAGGTTGGTCATAAGCGAACTGTATATATACACTATGATTTTACTAGGCGTTTATTGCTGTCATTCCTATTCCATTATTTGACAGCACACTATTTTATTCCACACTAGACGAAAAAGTACTTGAAATTGGCGCTCAAAAATCTATAAAAGACAATTCGAGTCGGGGGCCCCTCTGCGATGAAAGGCATGTCATCCAGACGCGCTCTCAACCTAGCACCTCTAGTTGCTATCTATTTAGTTTTCTCAACAAGGAGTTGACCAACAGATTCCACATGGTAACGGAGAGCACAAAGCCCTGAGCAAAACCTTTGACTGCTCGCACAGTTCTAACGCAGTTACAAACAGCAGATCCATTCCTTCCTTAAATCTCTAGGCAGACTAGGCAGATTCTGCAGAATCGAAATATATCTTCAGTTTGCATAATCACCGCAAGGGTTTTTGGAACCCGCGGTCCAGTGCTTACTCATTCTATCAATGCCGTTTCCGACTTAAATACTCGAATGAGCAGGAGTTGACTTCATATCCAGGAAATTGTGACGGTTTCATTGGCTGTTTGAGCCCACCTTTGGCTTCTGTACATGACTAGGTTGCTATTAAATGGGGCGAGCAGATTGGTCCATTTGTGAGTCGCATCGGCGACCTATTTTCTCAAGGCTTCTTGGCGCAGTTTTTACACAGCGCAGCCAAGATCCCACCGACTTCGTCGCATGCTTACTATCTAAATTGTGTATGCGAAACGAAGTTCCATTTTCCAGAAAGACAATTCCGAGGAATTAAATGCCTAGAACAAAACTTGTTCACAATCACCATCCAAACTACATACATACATACATTCTACAAACAAGAGCGTAAATTAATAGGAATCTAAGAAATATTTGCGGGTTTCTAATGAAGTTTCCGCACAATTGGAACACATCTAAAGACAATATCACGCCATTAACATATACACAATTTACAACTCACTTGTTCTCTTCAAAGTTGCCAAATCCAATTTGACTACGATGTCTGTGTTTTCCTGGTTGTAGTAAAAGGATCCATTGAATACTACATGTGCGTTGCCCTGTAAGTGTAAGTGAGTGTTTTTGAAGTTTTGTTGATGCACAAAATGCAAAATGCAAAAAAAAAACACACAAGTCCGTTCCATGCATGAATATTAATAGAGAAAGGAATACCAAAGAAAGAGAAGAATAAAAAATACCGTTAATATAGGAATCATCATGAATCAATATAAAAAAAAAATAACTGTACACATATATAGCGGGACCACAACAAGCCATAACTTACCATAAATCCTTCCTTTATCTCATAATATTTGCTTGCAAGGCTGCTGCCACGATATTCCATTTTGTTGGAGAACTCGTACAGGCGATTCGTAACGTTTTCCCTGGTTAGATAGATTTTCTCTTTGTCCCTGGGCTTAGCGGCGGCATCCTTCAGCCAAGATCCATAGGTCTCATCGATAACTTTATGGAAAACGGGCTTACCCACCGCATAGAGGAGACAACCTACATATACACGAGGAGAAAAAAAAAATATGAAAACGAAGGATTAAGGTGTCACAGCATTGTGTAGCGAGTATATACGGCGCAGCATATGGCATGCCAGGGATATATGGGTTCCTATTGTGCGTGGTAATTGCATTTCTTTGTCGATGTAATAAGTCGTTGAAGTTTGTGTTTTTTTTTTTCCATTTTATGTCAAAGGAATTGAACGCTTTAAGCGTGTAAACAGGAAGTCGAGAGGGTTATTACAGTGCTCATGGTGTGTAAAGAACTCTTGGGCAAGTGGGGTATGCTGGCGCTATAATTGGGATTAAGTGAGTTATAAGAACAAGTGAGGTGGGTTATCCATTTGGGACTAGAAAGAGTTTTTCTAAACGAAAAGGGGTTCACAGAAATGAATTCGCATTTTATGGGACTCCATGGATGTAGCAATGTCAGGGATAAGAATTTATATCAGGTCAGCGGTTTATGTTGGGGCCATCAACCCGATGTAATAACTGAGCGAATATTTATGATCATTGTGGTGCTGCAAATTTTAAGGGCCAACTGTGAAGATAAAAAGATTGCGTTTAGCAATGTTGCAGAATTACTCGAGCATCTATCGCACATTTGTGAAGCTACTTTTCCTGATTATCTTTTGTCTTGGCAGCATGGCATGCGTCGTCAGAAAATTACAGCGATTATTAATAGTTTTTTTTTGGTTCGTTCAATTTGTTCAATGTCCCTTCATCGCATCAGTGTTTTATGAAACAATCAGTTACGTTTTTTAAGCATCACTGTGACCTCACTGAGGCATTGGGTAATATGCATTGAGCATAAGCTTAAAGTAAATACTACACCCCGTGCCAAAAAAAGGGGGCATCCAAAATGTTTATGATTTTATGACTTCCGGTGGCGTTTCCCTCATAACGGGTGATCCAAGTAGAAATACTTTTTTCAATAGCCTTTTTTGACAGATCACGTGTGAGTCGTGTCATGCTGTCATGTTATTTTTGTTTAGTATTGTTTGGCATTTCATAATGGAAAGACTTACGCGTGAACAACGTTTACAAATTGTTCAACTTGATTATGAAAGTTCACGTTCTGTGAGGAATGTGTTTCGTGCACTTCGCTCAACTTATGGTCAACATAATCGGCCTACTGAGCGTACTATTCGCAACACCATCACCCATTTTGAGACCCAGCATTCATTATTGGATAATATTCGACCGAATAGACCACGTCCAGCACGCTGTGAAGAAAATATAGCGGCCGTAGCTGAGAGTGTACACGAAGACCGTAGAGAGTCGATTCGGCGCCGTTCGCAGCAACTCGGACTGACGTATGGAACGACTTGGCGCATTTTACGTCAAGATCTTAAATTAAAAGCGTACAAAATACAGCTTGTGCAACAACTGAAGCCGCTCGACCTTCCCAAGCGACATCGCTTCGCTCTATGGGCTCTTGAAAAGTTCCAAGAAGATCCAACGTTTTCGAGGCAAATTTTGTTTAGCGATGAGGCCCATTTCTGGCTCAATGGGTATGTAAACAAATAAAATTGCCGCATTTGGGACGAAGAGCAACCTGAAGAGATTGAAGAACTGCCACTTCATCCAGAAAAAACAACGGTTTGGTGAGGTTTGTGGGCCGGTGGAATCATCGGTCCATATTTCTTTAAAAATTATGCCGGTGCGAACGTAACCGTCAATGGCGACCGTTATCGTGCCATGATAACCGACTATTTGATGCCTGAAATTGAAGCTCGTGATCTCGGCGACATTTGGTTTCAGCAAGACGGCGCCACTTCCCACACATCGCATCAATCAATGGACTTATTGAGAGAACATTTCGGTGAGCACATAATTTCACGTTTTGGGCCGGTCGATTGGCCACCAAGATCGTGTGATATCACACCGTTAGACTTTTTCCTGTGGGAATATGTAAAGTCAAAAGCTTATGCCGACAAACCCGCTTCGATTCATTCCTTGGAGGAAAACATCACGCGTGTCATTCGCCAGTTACCAGTCGAAATGCTCGAACGAGTGATCGAAAATTGGACTCAACGGATGGACCATCTGCGACGTAGCAACGGCCAACATTTGATAGACATAATCTTCAAAAACTAAATGCCAAAGAATGTTCTTTCAAATGATAATAAACATTCTCCATAAATTTGAATTTTCTGTGTTTTTTTCTTTAAAAAAATTAGGGAACCTCGAAATGGATCACCCTTTATTTGTATCATTATCTAGGTACTATTGCAGCTTTTCGGGGACCTGCTTATTTTTTTTGATGTATAAAAGAAAAAAAATATTGAAGTTGATAACTTATTAGCGATCTAGACCACGAAAAGTGCTATTGATTAGTTAAGGAATTTTACAATGGTTGCTCTTTATTACAGTCCTAGATTATCTGCTTGAGGGAAAAGTGACGGACCCTAAAATGCATCAGTTATTCTTTGCTGACGTTGGCTGATGTTTGGGTAGATGTTTTGGAACGGAATGGGTATCGTATTAGCCAAAAAAAAAGACAGAATGTCTGTACTGCCCATTCTCTGATCCAAGTCAACCCATTCCAGACATTTATTTGAATGGGGTTGAAAAAATGTTCCCCAAGAAAGGCCTTACACCGCAGTTGTGCGTCCGGCGCTCACATACCGTTAACAATGCTGGACAAATAGTATGAGGGCAAGTTGACAGCAGCTGAGATGAAGATGCTTCGCATGACAGCAGGAGTAACAAAGCTTGATCGAATTAGAAGTTCCAGCATCCGAGGAAGCCTTCACGTCAAAGAACCCATCTCGAAAAAATTGGAGCACGACCGACTTAGTTGATAATGTCATGTTCAAAGGAGGGATCCTACGAACCCCGTCAAAAAGGCGAAAGGCTGGATCACATAAATGCAGAAACACCAGCATTTGATTGGCCTGAATGATGAAGTGATCCAAAATCGGGATGCCTGCAGATATCTTTTGAGGTCGAACCGAACCCACAGGCGGACCAGTAGGAATGCAGTGAAGTGGGAGGGTTATGATCCCTGTAATACTAATCATAATCTCGTCGTTAAATGAAGAGAAGACAATGGTTTTAAGTGAAGAATATAAAAGACGGATTCTCGCTCTCAAAGGCGTACATTTTTCAACTACAAATTCGAGTTCGACAATGTGGGCTGCCACGAAAGCCTTTAAGCGGAAGACCCAAAAAATCGACAAAACGGCAAGATAGGAGCTTGAACGAGAGATGTTCTATTAACATTAGCACGCGGACTGTTCAACTCCGGCTGAATGAAATGAGTCTTCAAGCTCGTTGACCTGCAAAAAAAAACCGCTTCTCACCGCCGCAAGAAAAAGAGAATAAGAATAATGTGGGCTAAACAGCACGGCAATGGATCGCACACGTTTGGAAATGAGTCATATTTACTGACGAATCCAAAATTAATTTGCTTGGACCTGAAGGAAAGCAGACAGTGCAAAGGAGAACTAACGAGCGTTATTCAGACCATTTTTTACTTCCGCCCGTTAAGCATTCTCTGTATGTTATGGTTTGGGTATGCATGACAAATTGGGGTCTTGGCCGTATTTTGATTCGGAGGGTTCCGTCAATACAGCGAAATACAAAGAAATTATTGCTGATGGTGTTGTGCCTATGATAGAGGCTGCATAACTCATGCTACATGCCATCGCGCTCCTTCTAAGTAAAAACTTATTCTGATCTAAAATTTCAACTCAAAACAACTTCTTAATATTGTTTTCTTTCAACGGATAAGCCAATTCAAAGCTGATATTGGCCTTGAGTCTTTAACTTGGCCAGGAAATAGCCCTGACCTCAAGATAATAGAGAATTTGCGGTCAATTATGGGTCAGAAAGAACGAAAAAATGCACCTAAAACAATTCCAGATCTCAAAACTGTATAGTAAAGGAAGTGTGGACTAAAGGCATAGCAACAAAGGAATTTCAAAAACTTTATGAGTCTCTTCCACGAAGGGTCCAAGCGGTCATTAAGGCTAAAGGCGGTGCTATAAAGTACTAGCGCGAAAGAAATAAAGTGAACGACTGCGTCATATGAAACTTTCTCGGTACATGAAATACATTTTTGAACCGCAAAATGAATCGAAAATGTATTTAAATCACTTTTTAGGTTTTGGAAATTAGATTTTCTCAAAAATGACACCTACGATTTTGATCTAATTTCACACATTAAACACTTTTAAAATAATTGTTCGAAATAAAAAAAATTATCAAAATCGTTAGAGTCGTTTTTGAGAAAACGAATTTAATTTAAATTTAAGAAAATCGTTATATGAAAAAAAAATTAAAGAAATATTATTTCAAAAATCGAAGTATGCAAATTTGTTCCTTTTTTAAATTCCCTTTATTAGTTTTTGAGATATTGTCCGTTTTATAAATAACCGTTAATCGGTTTTTTTTTCCAAAAACTGAGTATGCAGAATTTTTGACCCCATCCTAAGCATCCTTAGTACAAAAAAAGGCTGATATTCTTGGAACCGTTTTCTATAAAAAGTGATTTTCACCAAAAAAAATTGTATGGCAGGTACCGTTATTTCAAACGATAAAGCAAAAAATAAAAAGATGCCCCGAGATGTATCCCCAAGAACCTTATATATTTACGAACTTTGAAGCAAATTCGTCGAGCCGTTTCGCCATACGGCGCCCGGACAACCCGACGGACGGCATTGCCGGACCCACTTTTTTGGACTTCTCTATAGTCGTATTATCATTCCTCACACTCAGTTTGAGTTCGAAATTTCCGCACGATCGCAATAACTTTCTCTTTAGTATACTAATTTATACGAGAAAGTTAAAATGGGGAAAAAAGTAGGCGGAGATATATTTTTTTTTATTTTATAGTACCATCAAAATTCATTTGTTTACTGTTTTGGCACTTGTGTCGCATTTGTGAAAAATGTTGGGCATACAATGTAGATAGTATTAGGAAGAATAACACCTCATAAACAAATTAAAAATATATTTAAAATTCGGTGAAATACAATACGTTTTAGAAAAGATGAATGGCGGCGGCGTTTTTTCTTTTGCACGGGGTGTATTACTACATGCAAAGTGGCAGTTTTAAATTACTATTTACTTGATTTTGATATGCATAATAAAAGTTTTTACTTGCCTTCAAATACTACTAGTAAATAATGGATTTATTCAAGTAAATGCATCAGATCATACATCATCAGAAATTGGAACTAAGTACGATACATTCTCGTCCTTTGGAAACTGCATACAATTGTTTGTAGCTTTGTGCTTGCTAAGGGAAGATATTTCATATAATTCGTTGCAGAACAAAAAAATAACTCCCCTCAATCTGTTTAGTTTTAAATTTACTTTAAAGCAGCCATTTCGAAAAAAACTGAATTGTGATGGAGCCAGACTTGGTATTGTCATGTCCAAATCAGGCATCTTTTGACTTTCGTCAAAAAGGTGATGTCAATCAACGTTAGAGATGAGCTTAATCGTGATTTTTCACTCACAGGTATAATTCTGAGTGTGACTTTTTTATCACCATGAATTTAACCTGCCATTTTACTTACGCTATAGTATTAACGAATTTTATTTTTTTAAAATAAAGGTGAAGTTTCTATTTTTAACTATTTTTTTCACACGTATCGATAATTTCGAATATTTGAAAATAATGATAAATTTGTTTGCCTGGCAGTATTGCTATAATTGGAATGTTTTGCTGTTAAATAGAATTTCATTTCATTTTCGTGGTTTTGTCGTAACTGTGAGTTGTCTCCTTGTCTATATGGCTGACTCTGCCTTGCAGATTAATTTTGTCGTTATTTGTTTGGTTCAGTAGTGACTGTGAAAAATCACAATCTCGTTTTATTTAATAGTCGCTTACACCTAGTGACTGTGCAACAAAATCAGCATTCGATTGGTCTTAGTGTACTTCTTCATATGAAACGGGGAGATTTGCAGATATATTTTTATGGTCAAATCGGTGATTTTCATTTCGAGTGAAAGTGGAACCTAGCCGATAGTTTAACTAAGTAAGTTAGATTTCTATTTATTGGTGGTGAGTTTTTAATTCCAAAATAGAGTAAGAGCTGTAAAAAATCACTTTAAAATATAGAAACATTTTTCTTTCGGCCGCTTGGACCTTAAAATAGCAACAATTATATCCCCACACGGGGGGTCGCGATAAGCGACAAAACATAGACCGTCGCATTTTCGGGTCTTCTTGAGTGAAGTGTAGAAACGAAGTTTCATAATCAGAAAAGGGGAATTGGGCTACTTCGAAAGAAAAAATATTCTTCTACATTTAATTGGTCCATTGTTTGAGGGAGGCGAATAGATGAGAAGATACAATCGCGAACTGTATAAGCTATATATGACTTGTTGTATGCGAAAACAAATCAAGCGAATGGGCAATAGTACGCCAAGAGGATCTTATCGAACCTCTTTTTCAAAAACCGAGCCAGTTGATGCCAGAGCGTTGGTATGGAACATTTGCCCGGGATCGTCAAGGATGGAAAGCTAATAGTCGGAAGGCCGATCCATAATTTTTTTTGTTTTGACTCATATCAATCGTTCATTTAATAGTAGTGAGTCGTTTAGGTTGGACTTAGATAAATTATTTAACGAGTTGCTACTTTTGCCATTTTAAGGACCTGTCTCTCAACTTCTCAAGAAGGTACTGCATGGGGTTTTGAAGAGAAATTCACTTGTACTTGAAAATCAATTTTTTATTCTCTAGTAAGGTTATGTATCTCTCTAGTAAGGCGTATTCAAAGCCTCTGTTGTTTTGTGTGCTCAATATGATGTACATATAGATAGAAATCGATCGGGTACAAACAAATTTCATTAGATACGTCATAAAGAAATTTAATTGGCATGGACCATGGAGCCTGAATGATGTCGTAAGGTTCTACAACATAACAGAGTTGTCATTATAAAGTTTAAGGAAATCCTTAAAGCTTTGTCTGTGGGTTTTGCCATAGAACTTCCGACTCAATGAATCATTCCCTTCAGAGTTCCTATCTAGATCGCATTGTTTTGAGGCATACACTATCTTCACTGAAGTAACACAGTGCGGGCATTAGGGAAGTGAAGGATTAGGAAAAGTGAGATACCGATGCACGTTGATTTTAAATGTATGTAAATTGTAATGTGAGGGAAAAACAGACTATGGTAGAGCATTCCATATTCGCGTTGTAGGTTAAGAAACGAATCCTTGTATTTCACTGTACATCCGAATACAGTCTTAAGGATAAACTGATGTGCATTCCTAGCATGGCGAGTATTGCGGTTGTATTGCTGTAGGAGTGGAATTCAACTGGCACTTGTGGTGGAAATACGTACAAGACAATGACAAGCAGGAGACATTACGACGAGATTTAGTCAGTCAATTTAAGAGAGTCAAGTCCACGCTGAAACTCGTGAAGGGAAAAATCTCATCGGTCGATAGATGGCTGGCCTTAAGCACGTGTCATTGGCCAATAGGCACCGGGTCGAAATCCATCACAACACTCACTGACGGCAGATGCGAAGATGTTAATGTGGGTCTGACAAAGTTCTGAAAAGTCACGCTTTGATGTCTTTCGGGACATCTCAGGCATTGGGTTAAACGAACATTATGGCGTTCCTAAATTCTACAGAGTGGTTTTGAGATCTTATTGTACTTACCATAAATAACCGTTACTTATTTTTATTTACAGATCTCATGAGAAGTGGTATCAAATCGGTAGGAGCTACAGCGCTAATCGCCCATCCTAACCACCTACCAAATTTGAAGGCGAAGAAACAGTCCCATGAAATGAATTGCGGGAGACAATTTTTTTTAAAGGCTCTAGAGTTGTAATATTCAAAAGCTTAAAATTGTATAATCATTTTCTTTAGAAAATACCTTCCGTAAATAAAACCACCCGAATTGCGGCAACCCCATACAAGCCATCCAAACGGGTCTACAATTTACCGAAATTTTAGTGCAATATTCATTTGTTATAGAAGTATGTAATATAAAGTTTAATAAATCTCCTCCAAAAAAATGAATGAATCATCTTCTCTTCATCTCGACAAAAGCATCAGTTTCCGTCAAAGGAAAGAATAATTGTTACCAACACGGGTTCGGTTTCATTGAAATTCGTCGTTTTTATTATTATTATTACGGCACATATTAAGCCTCCCCAAAAGGCCAAAAGAAATAAATACAAACGAAAAAAAAAAAACAAAAATGCAAATCATTACACTTCCAAAAGAATATTGAGAAAATCTGAATAAATTTGCAAGTTACTAAGCCAACCACAGTCAGTCAGTGAGCCAGCCTCCCTATGTCCCTGCATGAAAAAGCGAACAAAGGACTTTAAGTTGTTGGTAAAATTCATCCAACGCAACTATGTACATGCGTTCTCGTTCTCCGTCGCCTTCGTTATCTGCTGTGCTTAACGCTCATCTAACAATGGACCTGTTCCTCTGTGTTAGGAGCTGAAAAAGCTCCTGACAGGATGTGCGTTTGAGGCACAGGCATATTGTGATGACATTTAAAGTGTCTGTGCAATGAATTGACACATCTTTGCGCCGCGCCGCTCTGAAAACAGAATACTTAATATACGGATCGGGCCTTGACACATTTAATCAAACCTGATTTAAACACAAACGCAGCAAATTGAAGCCCACAATTAATTAAATTTCATTTAAATCACGTTACGATGGCAGAAGGTAGGGTGGGAGTTAGATTCTTCTCTTCTACATCAAATTCCATTTATCACTAATAAGTGTAGTTAAGGTGAGACGACCAATGTTAGGAATGGGGGGAGAATCGGAATGTGATGTGGTTTGGCTGTACAATGTAGGTACATACCTATTTAGCGTTGCTGTCTTCAGTTTAAATCGAGTCTTGTGATCGTAGTTCAAACGGAATTGAACAGGCATCGTATTAAGAGTATTGGCGTACCGATTTGCCTTCTGGGTAATTGATTTTCAGATTAATTTTCAAAATGCATAATCGCACATCTATCAGCTACATCTATAGGCTCATCAAATAGATGCACAGCTCTAAATAGCAGCACAATTAGTGTTGATTTATCTGACAAATTGCTGAATTCGGCTCGACGCGGTCAATTAAAATCGATAAGATAGTCGTATTTGTATTGCATGTGCATATGAAGTGAAGTGGAGCTAACCAAATAGGAGTGTGGTCCTTCAAACCTCAGATATGAGGGCAGCAAGTCTTTCACGATATACTTAGCTGAGCAATTAAATCGAGGTGCTAATGCGATAACGCAGTCTATACAATTTCATACATAAAAAATACTGAATGGATTTAATGATGTCAATGCATCTGCGAAACTAGCAAACAGCATGATATTATTGAGATGGCATTTCTCTTATACTAAATATATCATTCCTTTTTTTATTCCCCTAACCTGAGGACAAGAAGTAAGTTGCCTATCCGACGTAGGTAAATGTTTTTGTATGGAAATTATGAGACAAGCAAAGCGCAGCCTTGAATAAGATAATTTATGCTCGACCAAGGTAATGGGAAATAAGTTAAGTTTCCTTTAAACCCTTAGGAGAATTAACCAAGAAAATTTGTTTTCCAAATTTGTTCTTCGAAATATGTATGAAGTAATTTGACCCTAATGTGTAGTCTTCTGACGCGGAATGTTCAGGTTCAATAACCAACGGTAAACAACGATGCACGCCACCGCCACCCATTTTTAATGTGAAATGAACGACATCTAGTTTCTCGAACCGCTACACAAAGAATAGTTTTCTGCTTGGAAGCAAAATGAACCATTCTGGAACGTTAGAGCCGTTTTTGAGTAAAGTAAATTTAAAAGAAATATTAAATAAAAAAGAAAATATTTCAAAAATTGAAGTAAGCATATTTCCTCACCTTTCTAATAAAATAAAGAGGGTTTTTTTAGAGGTTGGCTTTTCGAATAGAGATAAAACTGACATTTTTTGTAGTCAAATCTGGCAACTAATGTCATTTATGTTCAGTTTGGTTTGCCATTTCATCATGAACAGGTTGACAAATGAACAACGCTTGCAAATCGTGCAAATTCATTTCGAAAATAGTGATTTACTGCAAGCACATTTTGGGTTGAATGGTTACGTCAACAAGCAAAATTTCCGCACCTGAAGTGAAGAGAATCCATCATTAATTTCCAGAGGGGTCAAACTAAGCGCTCCTAAAATAATAAAATAATAAAACTAACTTGAATTTTATTTTCCCCCATAATAACAAACTAAATACTTTTGTCGTGCTCATTTAAACATCTTTCTTCTTTTCAATCAAAAATAAAAAAAGTTCATAATAAGCATAATGATGAGGAATTTGTTCTCATTGCTATTGTGCTTTTGTAGACCCATGAAGAGGAATTGATCCCCTTGACCCACACTATCTACGCCACTGGATATAGATCATTGTAAATCCTAAATACAGTAAAGGCCACTTGCACCAACATTTTTAACCATAGATACCAACACGATCCTGTTCATAAAATTAAATCACGTTGCACCATTGCGTCTACCACTTAATCCATGGATAAACTATCAAAAAACTTATCCACACATTTTCTCTGGATAACTCTTATTATTGTTTTGAAGTTTCTATTTAATAAAATATGTTTCGTGTGTTTCTTAAGAATACTCAATTAAGTCAAGGAAAAGAATTATTAATAGAGTGAAATGATCTCTGACGACGACGAACAAGTCATTGATTTTCTGGCGAGTGATTTTTCAATAGAAAATTGGATAGTTATGCTCGATTTTAGTTATTTATCCTCAGGTTTGATGCAAGTCCGCCTAAGACTCTAACTCTTAATCTAGTAGATAACGCATGAAATCATTGCCGTCATTTTTAAGCAATCAAACCATTTATGTATCTGACAAATAAAAATGTTTGAAAGTTTGAAATCAAACTGTTTATAAACTACGCAATTTCGAATTAAAAAATCCCAAAATGTCTCCTTCATCAGTTCAAAAGCAACATCTATTCGACAGATTTGCTTCAAAGTTTGTATCGAGAATTTTTGGAGTAACATCTTTTTATACTTTTAAAAAAATTAGCTTAAATTGCGTTGTAAGCCACCTAAATTTGAAGGCTGTTGTCAACTTGATAATTGCTAAGGTAACTAACGTAAAAAAAACATTTTAAAATCAGCTTAGTTCTTAGCAAAAGGAACAGGCAAGTACCCAAGCTGAATCCTAACATTTCAAATAAAGAATATGTAAGTTATGTAATTTTTGACGAATCACCTCATGTAATCAGCATTTACTCTTTCTTAACTTTCTCGTAAACTAAAGAGAAAGTTATTGCGATCGTTCGGAAATTTCGAACTCAAACTGAGTATGAGGATTGAGTATATTACGAATGTAAAGAAGTCCAAAAAAGGGGGTCTGTCAATGCCGTCCGTTGTGCTGTCTGTCTTTCTGTCCGGGCTCCGTATGGTGAAACGGTTCGACGGATTTGATTCAATTTTTTTTTGCTTTATTATTTGAAATAACGGTATCTGCCACAAGTTAATCACTTATAACTAATTTTCTCGAAGATGGTTCCAAGGGTTTCGGGCTTCTTTTATACTAAGTATACTTGGGATGGAGCCAAAAATACTGCATACTCAGTTTTTGGCAAACAATTATGAACAACTACAATTTATAAAACCGCCAATATCTCGAAAACTTATAAACCGAATTCCAAAAAATTTTACTATTAAATCGTTTTAATGTCCATCAATATGGCTTTATCGGAAAGATAATTTTATACCATTAATGTTTAAATATGATTTCGGGCATGTGGCCGCCGCGGCTGGTTCGAATAAAGACAAGTCTAGAGGTCCAATTTTTAACCACTTTTTCAAGCATTTGGGCTGTATGTCGGCAATAACGCCATGAATGTTGGCTTTCAAGTCGCCTAATGTTTCTGGTTTGTTGGCGTAGGCGAGCGACTTCACATATCCCCAATGGTGTCAAATCACACGATCTTGGTGGCCAATTGACAGGCCCATTCCGCGAAATTATGCGAATGTTTCCTTCAATAAATCGATTGTGACGTGCGCTGTGTGGCATGTAGCGCCGTCTTATTGGAACCACATCTCATCCAGCATTCATGCGATCCAATTCGGGAACAAAATAGTCGGTTATCATGGCACAGTAACTGACTCTCTCTCCAGCATAATTTCGGAAGAAGTATGGCCTAATGACTCCACTAGCCCATAGAGCACACCATACAGTCAGTTTTTGTGGATGTAATGGCGTTTCAAGGGTCTCATGAGGATTCTCTTCACTCCAAGTGCGGCAATTTTGCTTGTTGACATAGCCATTCAACCCAAAATGAGCTTGCGGTATACTTCGCGAACTGAACTATTATTTTCGAAATAAATTTGCACGATTTGCAAGCGTCGTTCATTTGTCGACTTGCTCATGATGAAATGGCAAACCAAACTGAACATATATGACATTAGAGTTGCCAGATTGGACCACAAAATGTCAGTTTTATCTCTATTCGAAAAACCAACCTCTAAAAAAAACACCCTTTATATTTAAAAAAAAAACATTTCTTGTGCCTGATGTATTTGTAATAAAATAAAGGGGAAAGAAAGGAGAACAAAACGAGGAAATACAAGAGAGAAGTATTCATTCTATTCACAGTATCAAATTGTAGAACAAGCTAAAGTATTACATACTAATATTGCTCAGCTCTCAAAAAACCTAGAAAAAGGATTTAACTCTTGAACGATTCTTAATTCAAATATCTAATATTAACCTTAATTCTAATAGAAATCATTTGTAACCCCAAGTAGTAATATTTACTTATATTCATTCAGCCTCATTCTGAGTAGGTCCTTTCAAAGAAATTTCCACTACGTTTTTTTAGTACTTGATTTTGTGATGCCATGGTACATCCCCCCTCCTCCCTTACAAAAAGCCATCCAAGCCACTGCTCCCATTTTGATTGATTTTCTCATTTTATTTACTTATGTATACGAGAAAGTTGAACAAGTTTCTTAGATTACTTGCTAGTTCTATTTTATGAGACTTAGAGAAACTGAACACAGTTAAAGACATCAGTAATGAGCAGATTTAACCCTTCTCTTACAACAGTCTGAAGGTGCGATTAGGTAATCATCCGGATTGCTGACGTCAGAAAACTTGTTTATTTCAGACGGTATGACTACTTTAGGATACATTTTACGTCATAGTGACATCAGAATGTCATTCGGATGACAAGTATGGACGACCGTCTGATCGCACCTTTGCGGTCAAACGAGGTATGACCTTAAGTCCCACTCTGAATGCTTAGATATATACAAATCCGATGATATTACTCCAAAATTTTGCTGAACACCGGTGCTGAGCTTAACATAGTAAGGGCTTATTCTGACGATCTTGACAGCTTATTTCCGAACATAAGGAAATTGGTAACTATTCATCTTTTCTCTAAAAAGTTACGTCACTCAAAGTTTTCACATAAAATATTCATAAATTTCACCTTACTACTTGCTCGATAGTTAGTTTGATAGAACTGCCTTAGAATGACAAACAAATGAAGTACAGACGTGCGTCATTCTAAAGCGCGATGCAATAAAGTTTCAGTGACAATAAGAATGTAATGATGGTGGAAATCTCCACGCGCATGAAGCAAACCTATTTATTTCTTGATTTTGATGAATAATAACCAACTAGCTACGAAACTTATTTACTTACTACGAACAAACTAATTTAGTTTGGTATAATTTAATCTCGAAATTTTTACATTAAAACGCGCTACGTAAAAATGGTAAAGTTCCGCGTCTGCCGAGTCACCGCTTAGTTTGCTCACGTCTATTGTGAGCGTAATATGTTTCTTACTGTTCAAAGCGTCACCTCCGTCGTCGCGTCCTTCACGTGCATCGATATTGCCTTTGGGTTAAATCGGAAATACGATTCCATCGCATTGTCACTGCCAAAATGCAAAAATCTCTCAATTTGCATTGTTTAACCTTTCTTTGTCACTGCATCAATCGCACAAACTGAGTATTTTTTAACTTTGGCGAGGGTCCTTTTTGATTGTATTCTTAAAATATTGAGATCTACCTCCTTTTAATGCATGCAACTGGCGAGTGGGGTTGTTGACGGGTTTTTGTAAGAGAAGTTACGGTTTGCTACTCAAGTGTCATAATGTGATTAAACGAAAGGATCACAAAGTTGAAAACTTTTTTTGGTTTAACTAATTCAATTGATGGAATGGAATGCACTTAATATAGTTTATTTGTTATGCATGCAGTGCGGCGAAACTACTTAATGCAGCATTGGATTAAAAAAAGGAAAAACTCTGAGAAATTTGGTGGCTTTAGCAAGTGTTGAGTATTACTGTTTGTAGGTGTAGATGCATCAATAATTTAGGAGGAAACGAGCAAGTGGATGCTTCATCAAGAGAATTAGTTGAAAATTTTGTGGTTCATTAGTTTTGCATTTGCGGAAATAATCTCCGTAAGAATGGACATTTGAGAATCAGAATGATTTTTTGTTGGGAAAATACAACCCTTAAGCCTCGACAAAGGCATGATGCTCCAATCTTTATCAAGAATTTAAAGTTTTTAAGAAAGAATTGCATTTGAAAAGTATGAAGTTTTGAGAACAAAAGAACTTCAGAGAATTGCAGTAATCATCATAGGTTCTTTGCTAAGAAGTAGACGTGCCTAAAAACTTTGTAGAATTGTTGTGTTCCGCGCTGACACGGAAGGTCCTGTCTTCAATAAATCGTTCAATGTACTGGAGTATGAGGACGATATCAAAACTGGAATTGAAGAAAAGGTGCATTTAATTGGTCTTGCAGTAAACGAAGATACATGCTTTCAACAGACAAAAAACCATTTGCATACCTGCTGGGACAATTCGCAACTGTAACTCCCGTTTAAAGTCGGTAAAGATGAGTTTAAATATTTTAATTGATTTATTGGTAAGTTATAATCAAAATTTATTTCTTGTTGCGGCGAGATTTAGAGCTTGATTGTCAAACCAGAAGAAGCTACTAACCACATAGAAGAAGAAATTCGAAGTCTTATCAGATCAAGCAAACGGGTTCAGAGAGCCCCAATATTTTTTTACAAACCGTGCAAATTTACAAGCGCTGCAACGCAAATCAGGAGAAGCGAGGGATAAGTATCGAGTAAGGGCAATAAATAAAATAGCCTAAGCTCAACAAGGCTGAAACAATATTCAGTGGTTTAATAAGAAAATTAAGCATTTTACTGTCACTATTAGGGACGAATTACAAAAAAGAAAAGATGACACAAATTCCGTTGTGTGACAGTGCGAACATTAACGATAATTCCGTTCACACAACCCAAATAAAGTCAGCATAGCAATACCTAAGCTAAAGGCTGCTAGGCAGCAGACTAACTCATTTCCAAGTTTTGGTGGGAAAAACTTATATCTGACGCTTTAGCATTGTTTGCTCGGTTCACAAGAAAATATATGTTCTATTAAGGTATCAGTCTCCTAAACAACGCATATTGTATCCAGTCTGCTGCATTGTGAGGAGCGCCTCAAACTGTTTGTCAACGAACTCGTCGGACCCTATCAGTGCGCTTTTAAGCACAGTAAGTGTACAAAATCAAGTACAAATATTCACAAGCATAAAGTTTGGACCGATTCTCACCACTCTTTTCTCGATTTTAAAAAAGAATATGACAGCAGCATTAGAGAAGAGCTGCAGAGAGCCATCTCTAGTTTTGATTCATCGACGATATTGGTACTATTAGAACACAACGAGCTAACACTGGTGCGCTTTCGGGTATAGGAACAGAAGCAACAAAAATTGGTCTATCGGTAAACGAGGACAAAATCGACGAATCGACCAATTCTGGTCACAATCGACGAGGTAACATCTAAGAACGACACCTCCTCCGAAATCTCCTCAGCTGTTTCTTTGGGCTAAGAAGTCAAGCATGTAGTAAAGCCTTCCCTCGAATAACAAAGGAAGCTCCATGCATGACCTTAATAATCCCAGTCCTGCTCTATGAACCTGAAGCGTGGACTCTTTTGAAAGCAAATAAGGATATCCTTGATCTTTTCGAGCAAAAAATCCGGCGTACGATATTTCGCCGCATTTGCCTTGGCGCGTTCTGGAGAAGACGATATTTACGACATTTACGAGCTGTATAGCGGCAACGACCTATAAAAGACAGGATTTCATCGTTTGCTTTTCAGTTGTCATTTGGCATCCCAAATTGGGATTGAAAGTTACTGGCTTGATGGGTTCTCTCTGGTAGCATTGCCTCCATTTTCCCTTTCCGTAAACAGGACAAGTTTAATAAAATTATTCCTTCTAAAAAGTCCAATAGTAATTCTCTATATCTGCTAATCGTCTAGCACTCTGAGCGGTATAGTAAAACTGAGGGTTTTGTAGAGCCATTAAGTCAGGAACTTATGGTTTTCTTGGGTAAAAGCTTGGCTAAAACCCCACTAATCTACAATTTGCATTATGCACCTGTCTGGCAGCTATACTAGGCGGAGCGGTGGAACCAGCTCTGTGAGCGGAGCAAAGAAATTTCGAGCCTGTCATGAAAATTGGGCTTTATGTCAAAGTGTCATAATGCAATAGGTTAGAATATGGCACTGAAAATTATGTCACGGCATTAATCATTTTTAAAGAGGTAAGATCATACTTTTTGGCGGTTTCTCAGCACTGAAAGTAGGGCTTCGAGGAAGCTTTAAAAATATGCAAAGTTTCTTCTTTGAGTATTTTAACCCTAAATAGGATGACTTTTTTTTTTTGAGCTGAAAAATATTATTAAAACTCGCGTAAACTGAAGAACAGTTAAAAAGAAAAATTCTTCAAGAATATCTATGACATCTACGAATTTCCATACCAAAAATAAGTTCACTTTCAACGACTTAGACTTAAGTAGGTAACGAATGTGCACTTAAAGGCTCAATGAACAATTCCTTTTTTTGCTTTTCGCTTTCGAAACAACCAATAAATCTTATTATTCTGCGAATTATATTACATTGATACCTTTTCCTGCAGAATACGCGACCAGCAAACGTTCGAAATTATCATCAACATGAATGTTCGCTTCGCTGATACATCCCATCGGTGGCGCACAGCAGCTGCTTAAAGTGACAACAACAACAAAATATGGCGCACACAAAAACCAACCAATTCAATGACAAAATACGAGTATTACACCAATATTCGACGGTCTACCTATTTTACCCGAATAAATGTATGTACCTAAATCCAGCGATTTCCAATTCAAAAATATTTCAATTCACTTCAATTGAATAGGTTTCAATTCAGCGACACCACACGACACCCACACCACCATCCAGCCAGTATTCAGATTCATCCAAAATTTCTATCGCATTTTCTTGTTTGTCTGTTTTTAATTTTTTTTTATTATTATTGTTGGCTTGGTTTGAATGAGAACGGATCGCTTTGATTACCTCGGCACCTTTTTGCTTATTTGCAAATCTATTATTCACTTGTGTATCGCATATTGAATATTATGTTTATTTATGTGCGAGAGTCCGGGTTTTGAACTTCAAACGACGGAATCAGTTGTTCGCAATATTCCGGATCCGAATGAATTAAATATTTTTAAATGGCAACTGCGCGGACAGTGGTCTGACCTTTATGATATAGAAATAGGTACTTGCAAATGAACATTTTCAAAACTCGTATCTATCGGTATAAGTTTGGTCTGAAATAGCTCAATCGTTGGGTTACTTAAAGGGTATGTTTCTTTAAATACGACCCCTCTGATGCTTTGCGAGGGGGACCGGCACACAATATAACTACCCACAACCTTTAAAAAAATTGATTTGAAAGTATGCCCGATGAATGGAACCTCAGCATTGTTTGCCCGATCCTCAAGCAAGGAGACCCTCTGAACTGCGCCAACTACAGAGGTATTAGTCTTCTTAACACCGCTTACGCATGTGAACGTCTGAAGCCTTTCGTCAACAACCTGATTGGACCCTATCAGTGTGGCTTCAGGCCAGGAAAGTCTACCATCGACCAAATAGTCACACTATCGCAAATCTTGGAGAAAACCCAGGATGACAATGGAGAATGCACGCTGCTCCATCAACGTCGGTAAAGAACTCACCGAGACGTTAGATATCAAAAACATTTCGGCAAGGCGATGCGCTGCCATGTGACTTCTTCAACATCGTTCTTGAAAGAATAGTGCAAAATTTCAAATGCTAACACCAGAGGCACTATCTTTCAAAATTTCGTCCATCTACTCCACCTATGCCGACGAAATCGACATAATCGGCAGAACGCAGCGGGATGTCACTGGCGCGTTCATGGCTATTGAGAGGGAGGCCGCGAAGATGGTGGTCAATTAGGGCAAGACGAAGTATATGATGTCATCAAGAAAGGACACCCAACACTGATGTCTCGGACAGAATGTTACTATAGAAAGATATACTTTGAGCTGGTCAAGGACTTTGTCTACCTAGGCTCCCCAATAAACTCAGGCAATGATACCAGCGCTGAGATTAAACGAAAAATTCCACTTGTCAATCGCTGTTTCTTTGGGCTAAGAAAGCAATTGAGTGGCAAAGCCCTCTCTCGAATAGCTAATAATTCCAGTTCTTCTCTGTGGTGCAGAGGCATGGACTCTATCAAAAGCGGCCGATGTGGCCACTCTTGGTGAGGAAAATTTGAGAGGAAAATTCTTCGAGTAATTTTTGGTTCCGTCTGCATAGACGGTGAATGGAGGAGGAGACACAACTACGAACTTTACGGGCTGTACAGCGACATCGACTTAGCCAGAAGAGTGAAGGCCCAACGACTGAGGTGACTGTGTCATGTAGAGCGAATGGACGTGAATGCTCCGGCGCGGAAGATCTTCGAATCCACACCCGAGAGACGGCGCAGTAGACGAAAACCGCGACTCAGGTGGCTCTCGCAAGTTAAAACTGGAGACAGCTGGCCAAAGATTGTTGGTTTGTTGGTTGAGTCCCAGGTCCACCCCGGACTGTAGCGTCACCTTAAATAAGTAAGTAAGTATGATTTGAAATTTGAATTTGAAAGGTGCACTTTAAACCCTTGCCGCAGGGTATTCTGGCGAACCGTAGAGCGATATGCAGTGAACTCTCTCATAAACGGACACTGATAGTACCCAGAAATTTGTCTCGCTTATGAGAAACTGAACTAAATGAATGACATTAAAAAAAATGTTTAATTAGTTGAGCTACAAGCCGCACTATGCACTCAGTATTAAAAAATGCGCCCTCAACAAGTGGGCGGGGGTAAGAACGTTGTATGGCAAACTGGGCGAGAAGGTAAACTTAACCATTTCTGAAAATGTTCCAAATTTCATGTTCCTAGCTCAAAACTAAAGGCGTCTACTTTTTTTGCTTTTTAAGTAGCGCAAAATATACCAAAAAACAAAACTGTTCCTGTTATATTTTGTCTCCTTTAGAGAGAGAGAGAGAGCGAAAATCGTCTGCTCTCACATTTTTGTCCGGTTATTTTAAATCTTTCTGGGGTGTTCGCCCATAAGAGGTGTTCATAAGGAGAGATTACGCTGTGCAATTTAATGTAATTTTGGTGGAGGCGAATGCCCCCATTTATTAGGCTTATTACAAGCTATATTACTTATAAACTTACTTAAAAAAATAAGATTTATGAACTAAAAAGGGAGAAATTGGGGGGGAGATCGCGTTTGAGACATGCAGTGCTGCGGTCGAAATCAAAAACCGTAAGTTTTGTGTTTATCTTTTACAGCATACAGGAGGTTGGATCGGTAAATAAAAAAGAGGAGGACAACGTAAATTACGAGGAAAATATATTTGTAAATAGACGTGATATCGATAGAGCCTGAGAGGAGTCTATGAATAGAGACAATGTCTGCTACGTCCCTGTGTTATTGTATTGTAGATTGTATTGTGGCTTTAGGGACTTTTTTTTAGACCTTAAATTAAACTGGTCAAACTTATTTGACACTGTTTGAATTTTCGAAATGGCTGTCCTTTTTGGGAATCAAGCCTATGTGCAATTTTGGTATAGAAAAGAAAAAAATAAAATTATTATTATTGGCGCACCACTGAAGGGATTAGGAGTGCATGTTTTCTAACGCGGCGAATGGTGGGTTACAAATTACAAGCATTTGGACTCACATGGTTCAATGTTTAAGCTATTAAAAAGGTTACTAAATTTTTTTAAATACTTAATTTTCTCTGTTAATTTTGTCCACAAAAAGTTCAACCCACGACCACTGTCTAAAGACTCGCACTCGCATTGCGTTGCAACTCAAAATTAAATTCCCCTAGCAGTGCTTAACCAATGATGCGGATTCACATTATATTTTACAATTAATCAGGTTTACACACATTTACCCGGCAAGCAGAGCGGCGGGCGCATGTTGCGTGTAGCGCGAGTAACATTTAAATATTTGAGTATTTTAATATGCATAACCATAAGTCCCGGCCGCACCGATGTGCACCAAATAAATTCACCACGCGTCGCGCACGTATTATTCGGAAGCACCACTCATTTGGTGCTACTCATGATATCCTTTAAATTTAATCACTGTTATGCGTAGGCTGGGTATAGATCTACTGAATATAGATCTACCCTAGTGGTTTCTCGTACTCGTACTCGTACTTGTACTCGCACTCTCGTCCTTGTACACACTTATCATGATATTTGCTATTGGGTACATTTTAATTTATTGAATTTTATCATTGAAACGACGATGATCTAAATTCAATTTAAAAGAAAAAAAAAATTGGCAAATTGTTGGTATGCTTTCGATTGCAGACAAAGGACGCACGAAAGCACTTCGACGGCATCCTGTAATTGGAGTTTGCTCCATTTTTTTTTAAATTTTTATTTTGTTAATTTTCCTTGGTATAAGTACGAGTAGTAGCTCTGCATGAAATTTGTGTTTAATTTTGTGTCGACGAAGCGTTTTATTGGAATTTAATGTGGTGATTAGAATTCAACGCTTCGAGATTTAAGCTAACGAAAATTGTAATTGTAATTGCGATGAAATTGGTGGATTGTTTTTGGCGTGTTGAGGCAGGAAAATGACATCGAATTAACACGCAACGTCAAAGCCAGATGGGGTTGCAACAAATTGAAATTAGCACAAATTTCGACACAAAATCTGCTAAAATTTGGTTAATTTTAATTTCGCTTAAAAATTTTGGTTATTATTCAGGGAGTTCTGTATTTAACTTAGAGGAGAAAAAATAATACTCTCTTTAGTTGCAGGATGTTGAATTTTAAGTGGATTTCATCTGAAATTATTTGGAGTCACTTTACTTCATCTAGGTGCGGTTGTTGTTGACGTATTTACAGGCTCATTCATTTCGTGGTTTGAAGTTGGTAGCGCTGGAATTTGACTTGTCAAACTCAGCTGTCATTTGAGGTATCTATATTTTTAGTTGAATAAACAACTAATCTCGAAAAGATTGGAGCTCGATCAACTCAGTTGGTATTGTCATGTCCAAAGGAGGGATCCTAAAAACCCCATCAAAAAGGCAATGGCAATCAAAGTTCCCTTACAATCGCGTAAGAGAGGCAGGCCTAAAAACTCCTGGATCACATAAATGCAGAAACATCAGCATTTGTTTGTCCTCAATGATGAAGTGATCCAAAATCAGTAGGCCTGCAGATATTTTTTTGAGGTCGAACCGGCGAACCCCACTGGCGGACTAGTAGGAATGCAGTGAAGTGGGAGGGTTATGATCCCTATAATCCTGATCATAATCTCGTCGTTAAATGGAGAGAAGAAGATATTATTAGTTGAATGTTATCCATTTACGATAATGGATCGCTTAATGCTCAAAACACATGTGCTGGATGCAGTGAAGCGCGTAGTACTGCAAGCAAGACACAAGAACGGCACTGCTGTTCGACTTCAGTGAATTTCGTCATACATTTACCTAAGGGGCTAGTTATAGCTATCATTGAAATTCATCATTGAACATTTTGTTTTCTTAATTTAAGACTACTAAACAAACCATATTGGCTTTAAGCGGTACTAAAATAAATCTAATCACTTATAGAATTTTGCTACAAACAAAATTACTTAATTCTGTTTTAAACTTTTCTATAAATCTATTTTTATTATTTCACTGATAGAAATGGATTTCAATGAACAGCTGATAATCGTTTCTACAATTTGGAACACAATCGTTCCACTGATGTGTACGATTCTCTGCTGTCAGTTTTGCTTTCAATGATCAACTCTAACCTTAAAACCTATACCAATGGCCTTCCACTGAGAGACATTTTTCAATGATTGCTATAACCGACTTGTCAAAAAAGTTAAACAGCTATTCCACTAATTTGTTCCAATGATGGATTTCAATGATAGCTATAACTGGCCCCTAAACGTCATGCTTTAGCCTTCAGCCAATGCCGTTTTTGTTATAAAACCAAAAGAGATTGCAAATTAACTTCAGAATTCAGTGGTGCCAAATCGATAAAAATTATGACTTGGACGATATAAAGTTCCAACGAGACGGGGCAACAAGCCACTCAACACGACCAATTATGGCTTTATTGCATGAGCAGATTTTTTTTCTGTAGGCTACGCAAAAGATTGTGTTTACGCGAATACTCCCTGAACTGTAGACTCATTAAAAACCAACATTTTGCTCAAGTTGAGAAAGTCGACGATGTAATTTGAAAACACATTTCATACTCATCCATTCTATTAAGGTTAGGCGGGTCATGTCATGTTTTAATTTGACAGCAAGTAGCAAATATGATTGGCAAAATTTCGGACAGGCGAATGTAGTTTTATTCACAACCGCTACTACTGCTACCAAATCAAAAAGCCGCATTGATATTAGAGAATGAAGTCAGCGCATTATGGATGTTTTAGGATTACTTACCACACTCTCTGCACTATCTGCTCTAGGTGTTTTTTTTTCAGCCCAACAAGCATTTCCATTTGATGAATCATAAATGAATCAATTAAGTAAACAACATTTTTGATTATGGAAATGGTATGGAAATACTGATTTTCATGTTCGGTTCTTCAACTTTATATCAGTTTTGCGGAATTGACTCCAATCTGTCAGATGACTTCTCGTCATCACATGTATTATTTAAAGAGTAATAGATTCCGTTTTCGCTTATTGCCGCAAACTAATTTGACAATTAAGCTGTCAAAGCAATGTTTGTAAATGCTTCGAAGAGGGACAGGTGGCGAGTATTCTCGTATTGGGTGGATACACTAGTTCAAGAGAAAGATCATTTTCGCAGGTTGTGGGAGAAGTCGGAGTGAGGGACGAATTTCTGAATGAGTGACTTCGAGCACCCACTTCCAACCAATTTAAATAAATCTTACGTCATTTTCAGTTTTCACGTTGAAAAGGCAACGTATCAAGACTTCTGGCTATGGTGAAAGCGAAATTTGATTCAAACAACAGAACACTACTGTGCTCCCAGACGAGTAATGTCTGATCATGCATGTCAGGTAAGGTTAGGTTAGGATAGCTTGAGTTAAGAAGGGTTAAACAGCTATGCTACTTCAAAAGTAAGAAATACTTAGAATACAATTTAAAATACAATTTCTGAAATCAATATAGAGTTTTAGAGAAGTCCCAAGTAAGCATGGGTCATACATATGTAAACGGTAAATATGCAGCTCACACTGCGATAGCGATCGATAAAACCTTTTCCAGTATAAACTATTAATCGCAGAAACAGTAAAACTTGCAATTATTCACACCCAGCTGATTATATTCTGAATGGCGATTGATTTATAGCAAAAACGAAGTAAGCGCCAGTTGGCTTGCTGTTCGTTCTTTACAATTTTACTTTCCCTCATGTTCAGTCATTCGCTCACATAGGACGAATTGTAAAAACGAAAACTGATTTGAATAGTAAAAATCAGAAAAATAGTTGGGGAATAATAAAATCTAGACTTGCCTTCATGTACAGGGTGGCGCATAAGTAACGTTAAGATTTAATTACTGATTTTTTTTCCAGATTAACTTCTTGCAAATTTATGATGGAAAGATTCAGCGCAGAAAAAAGAACCAAAGTGGTTTAATTCTATTTTGAAAATCGACATTGAATTATCAGACACAAAAAATATATCGAAAATTCGTTCATGTTTGAAATACGCCCAGAGCTCCAACAATTTACCGACTGGTCCAGCGTTTACAGCAACAAGGGGCTATCTGTGATCTTCCGCGTGCTGGAAGACCTCGTACTGTTCGAAATGCTGTGAACATTGCTCGGGTGCAAGATAGTATTGAGGAAAACCCCGAAACTTCCACCAGGCGACGTTCTCAGCAGTTGGTGATGTCTATGCAAAGAATCTTAAGGCAGTTACACCTTATTTGTATATAAGATTCAATTGGTTCATGAGTTGAAAGAAAATGATCCACAAATAGCTACTGAAGGACATTTTTGCTTCTCGGATAATATAGCGTTTATCTGATTTTAACGTCCTACATAAAAATAAGGACTCTGCCTATAACCCAAGAACAACAAAACAGCTTAAGGCCATTTTCCGAGAGGGCAGTGAGGGCGCTGGTAACTGAAATTCCAAGAAAAAAAAATTAAAAAGGCTCTGGAGAGATCACGTCAAGTCGAAGCAAACAATGGGCACCATTTGAGAGACTTCAATCTAAATTTTATCACATGTCAAAGTTAAATAAAATAATAATTCACTAAATGAATTATAAAGTTACTTATGCGCCGCCCTGTATATGTGTGTCTAAAATCGCATTTTAATTTTATCACTTCGAAAAAATATCAGTTGCATTGCAAAATGTTCGTAGCAGTGCCATCTCTGATTTGATAGTGACGGCTGAGATAAAGTTACGTGAAGCAAATTGCTGACGATATCGTTGACTACTATCGTTTTCAGGGTAACGGAATTAGTGCCCAGGAAAAGTTAAGCCTCGTTAGAATAAAGACGAATAGAGGCGTATTGACAGTCAGATGCCAAGTCATCATCATAATAATAACTTTGCAGCATGTTTGTCAATGTCAACGTCAAATTCAAATATAAGGTCTATCAATATCATGTCCACTGTATTATTAAAACTGTGCCTCCTTGAAGTTTAGAAAGAAGGATGAAAAGAAAGCCGGGTAAACTGGCCGCCTTATTTAACTCCAAAAGTACACCTAGCATAACCGTTCGATATAAAGTTTATTTAAACAAAATGTCCTTCTTCATTCAAAGTATTTGCACGAAACATATCATTATGTCATTTGAGTTTATTTTATCGCACTCAAAACGAACGAAAAAAAAAACAAATCCCACGCAGCACCCATTAAACCATTCAAGTGAACATGTAACTACCCATTGGCGAAATTGATTTCACTGATAAACCAACGCCCACTCGAGCCTTTTTATCGGAAAAAAATAAATAAATAAAAAAAAATGTATTGTCAACTCACTTGTCTCTCGCTTCGGCAATCCTGGATAACTATAATTGGCCGTTGGTTGAATATCGAAATTGGAAGTGGTATCATCCTTGCACTGATATTCACTGCGAATAAAGTTTTTCATATTCATTAAATGAAAAAGGAAAAACAAAAAAAAAAAATTGTTATTTATTTTTTAAGGACGCAAAGGAGAAAATGAGAAACGGAAACTATTGCGGGCGCCATCATCAGTAGCGGATTAAAAGCATTCGAAATTCAACTCAAAGACTATTATTCCCGCAAAACAATTACTTGGCAATTCCTTTTCGTTCATTCGTTTAACTGAAAATACCAACCTTGGTCGTCGCTTAATAACAATACAAAATTAAAAATAACACTACCATTTTAAACCTTACCTAGGATCAGGACATTCAACACAGACTGGCGGCGGTGGACAGGCACTCTCTGGTGGTTTACTACCAAAGACCTTTAACTCGTTGCGAATCATTGGTGTCTCCAGTGCAGGATTCTTTTCTGAAATTGTATGGATGCCAAAGAATTTATTATTATCAACTTAAATGAACAATTATGAATGAAAATGATGAGCGAAAAAAATAAGCACATTCAAAAGGACGAAAACCAAGAGGAATCCAATATAAATACATTTTTTTTTGAAGAAATTAACTATTATAATTCGGAGAAACTTTAAGTAAAGCTGGAATACGAATGGCGGTGGATGGAAACTAAACTGATTATTTTTATGGGAAATTTATTGTCATTGAATGAAATTCATTAGTATTTTTTTCATTTTAATCTATCTCGTTTATAGTAGTGGCTAATAGGTGCAACTGTTCTTTTAGTACGTAATATCACTAAATATGCGCCGCCACCTGTCCATCGGCTCAGACAGTAGTGGGGTCTATGATCACCGCAAATCAAATTATATCAATTTAACGCGAATATATTTTGATTTTGGGGTAACTAGTACTTTAGGTTAAGTTAGGTTGGGTTAAACAGAGGTGTGGTGAAAACGAAATCATCATACAACACAAGGCACCAAAACGGTCTCATTGTGATTCCTGGGGAACCAGTTAAATTCACATTCAAAAGGCAGAAAAACCTAAACAGTTTCCCTGGTAAAACAGATTATTTCCTTGCAAAAACCTGGAAGGTCCTTGAAGTCCATGCCATCTATTTAATCTAAGGCTTCAAAAAGTATTTCCCTACAAATTTTTATTGACTACGGTATGTGTGAAATGCCTGCAGAATCTGCAGATATTTGAATCTAATAATCCGATTATCCTTGCGTGCTTCAACAGTGCCCTGTCAGCTTTCAGGTTTGAGAACTGATGAAAAATGTTGTGTTGTAAAAAACTGACAAAAATTCTATAAAAAACTTTCACATGTTTTACTGTATCCCCGACATTATGGTTAGGGAATACAGTTTTGGGAGACTATTCGAGGTTGAAATACTGGACCGCTCCAAGTGGGCTAACGGTGTTCCATCTATAGATTCGAGAAGTCTGGTCTGGTACACAGACGGATCAAAAATGGAATCTGGATTTGGAGCTGGAGTCTTTGGACCCAACACCAAAGTCTCAATACCAATGGGAAAATGTTCCACGGCATTTCAGGCTGAAATCCATGACATCGAGATCTGTGCTAATTTAATCTCCCGAAAGGGTATTAAAGGCGCCAGAATACACATTTTCTCGGATAGTCAAGCAGCACTACAGGCATTGGCATCCATGCTTTAGTGTCCAGGGCAGTAAAAAGCTGCTATATTGCTTTGAAAAACCTAGCAAAGCAAAATAAAGTCAAACTTGGATGAGTACTGGGCCTCCAAAGTGGTATTGCAGGCAACGAGCTTGCAGACGAGCTAGCTAGAACGGGATCTCCTAGGACCAGAACCCTATTGCAGTGCCAACTGGGATACTGCTCTAAGGCTAGTTAACGTTTGGGAAACAAAACTTTGTCTCAACTACTGGGAAAGTGTTCCGGGTTTGAGACAATCTAAAAGATTAATTAGGCCTTACTTCTACAAAGAAATCTTGAGTAAGGAGAATATTAAGAAGCTGGTGGGCTTCCTCACAGGTCATTGCAACGTGAGGTATCACCTTAACAAAATGAACTTGTGCCTAGAAATCGAGTGTGGATTCTGTCTAGAGCATGATGAAACCTCTGAACACCTTCTATGTGAATGCCCGGCCCTTCTTTGGTTAAGACGAAGAGTCTTCCTTAAAGAGGTCCTTTCAACAGCAGAGTTAATGAACTCTGCAACTAAGGACGTGGTGACTTTCATCAGGGAAATCACATGTCTCATGGGGTAATATCCCTTTTAGATACAATAGACCTTTCTGGTCGCAGTGTCAGCCAAGTGGGCAAGGGAAACACAAAAAAAACCCCTTACTTTCGAAAACAAAGAACATTCCGCACTTCAACACATTCTAGATTTTCTCATTTCATTTGAGTGTGAGAAAACAATTTTTCTAAAATGAGAAATATTTTTGAAATAGGAAACCTTTTTCTTGAAGATTCAAAAACGTTTTGGATTAAGTTATACCTACAAATAAAAAAAACAATATAGGTGAACGAATGTGTGGAAATATTCAAAAATGTTAACCATTATAGGCGCTTCGGCAGAGAACATTAAATCGAAATATATTATATAACCAGGCCTATCACAAGTTCCCTTCGGAGAAATCCCCGAATGAAAAAATCCGCTGCGAATCCCGACAAAAGCAATCAAAAGATACGAAGGGATTCGAAAAAAGCATTGCCTGATCGAAAAAACTAGATTCGTAATTTGAAATTATTTTGTCGCACATATTTTAGTTTTCTAAGTGAAAAAATTTGTTTATACTTAATTGAATCTATCGCAGTTCAAAAAGAGGCGATACACAAAAAAAATAAAAAATATCAAAGAAGGTGACTAAGGAACACATGTAAAATTTGGATGTAACTCTATAAGTTATCCTTTCAATTATTTAAACTTTTTCATTACATTGATATCTTTCGCAGATTTAGAAGAAATTTCAAACTAAACAAAGACGACTCAAATACGTGCTTTAAGAACTTGAAACGGAGCTGGAGTCAGGCGTGTTTGCATCTTCTATGACCCCAATCGGTCTATTGAGTGCGGCGCTGCTGACTTATAGCTGGAGGCGGCTACCATCTTTGCACCGAAAACGATTGGAACGATTGGAACGATCGAAATAAGTATGGCCCAATCAATTTTCTTCATGAAATTGAAGAATTCTTAACATGTATTATTATATATAAATGAATAAAAATATTTTTAAAATAATGTACATTTTGTTGAAATAACTTTTACTGTTAGTCTACGACAGAAAATACTTGTCGTAGGGAAGGACAAAAAAATTCAGTTTATTTCTACGAATTTCGTAGCAGTTTTCGTTTTTAGGGATTCGTAAAAATTTTTCTATTAAGACGTACCTCGTGATAATTAAGCCAAATTATTGTCAAGTCAAAACTTTAAAGTCAAACAAAAAAGCGTTTTTAACGCCGCGCGCATTATTAATCACCCATATCGTACTTTCTAACACGAGTTTTTCCATTTGCACAACCAATTCGAAATGCCTTAATGCGTCAATGGAACAAAATAATTACAAACAAACATTTTTTTTTTCTTTATTTATCACAATGCCGCGTTTTGACGGCCTTCGATAATTTAATTATTTAATTTGTATGTAAAAAAAATGCTGTATTAATTAAAAATATGTTAGTTTTTCTATTATTTAAATTATTGTTTAACCTAAACTAAAAATAAAAATGAGATAAATATATTTTTTGTTTTAAATAGACCTTTACTTTTTGTTCTTGGGACACGCTAAGGACACTTTTTTCCTCTGAAAAAAGTGTCAAGATATTTCTTATTTCTTATTTTCGGCTGCTCTAAATCTGGACCTGAATTGTCCTCACTTTGAAAATGCGCCTCTTGCAGTAATACATAACTTTATGTGCAAATGTTAGTTCTTCATGGATAGGGATTTAACAGAGAAATCTTAGTGTAAAATATTTTGCGCTTTTGAGGGGCCAGTTCTTAGAATGGTACTAATGTTGAGACTTTATCTCATTGTACCTCATCTCACATCTGTAATCTGTGATTTGTCATTCTGTTGGTAGTCGAAGAACATATCTATAGTCAATTTTAGGCCAAAATGAGTACGCGTTCGGAGAAACGACATAGTTCTTTAACTTTAAACACCAACAAACGCTAAAATTGATAGAAACTTGAGTTTCGCAAAAAAGGTAAGAAGGTCCGCTTCGTGGAAAAAGTGAAAACAAAGTTGTTAAGATCAGTAGAGGTGGAGAAATATCGATTGCACTATCGATTATAATCGACAGTTTCCACTATCAAAAACAATCGAAACATTTTAGCCACCATTTCGATAGGTATTTAATAAAAAATTCTTAAAATTTCTCACGAAGAATGAATCTAACAAGCCAACTTTCAAAACTGTTATAAGTAAGAATAGGGATTCAACGTTTAATAGGCCAGCAATGGAGGATTATGGATTCAAAAAAAAATTAACACTATACTTTAATGAGGTCAAGGTTAGGAACAAATTGGTCTTTCAACTCTCTCTGCATTTACGCAGGAACTAGGTATGTATGCGTTTTCTGATGTGTGTACTAAAAAAACTGCACCGGGTTACGAATATGGAAAAGCTCCTTCAGTATGTCCCCTCCATACAATAAGGCAACAAACAAAATTATCATACTCGATTAGTATCCTTCATACAGAATGTCGATACAACATTTATCTTTATTTGGTTTTTTAGTTTGTTTTTCGGTGTAGGAGTTTTTCGTCAGGCAACAGTTCGGGGTGCTTTCCCTCAGACAGGTACCTATGAAAACATAACCATGGCTGCACGCTACGCTGGATGTATGTAAATACATAACCAGTTTCATTTTTCTCTTTGTTAATCGAACCAAGCAGAAGTGTTGTTTCGACATTTGGATGAAGATGCTAACTAAGTGGGAGGAGACGTACTGAAGCAGCTTTTCCATATAGGCGACCGAGTTTCTTTAAAACACAGAATCTAATCTCTCTCAATAAGAAAAGCTTATTGTTGCTTTTAAAAGGAAAAAAACTATCGAAATACATCAATAACTATCACTAATTCAAAAGCTAACTGTAGCCAACTATCGATGACACTAACTATTGATCTTTTTCCACCTCTAAAGACCAGTGTTTAATAATCGCGTAAAGAATGTCTGCACAAGTTTCGATTAAATTCGGAATAATCGGAATTAAATCTACATACGAAAATAAAAAAAACCTTTTTAATTCATTTAAAAGTTCCTAGATGTTCTCCCCTCCCACTTTTGCGTTGAATGTGAAGCAGATTTTGTTTGAATTAATTGTCATTCTCTTCTGCGGCGACATATTTAGTATCTGCAACTGCAAAATTCCTCTATTGTCATTCAAATATGATGATGTTCCTACTTAAAATGACTGCGCTTAGGGCTAGGCCACTAAGCCATACAGTCCGCATCGGTCAAATGTTGTTATTTATGGCTCACTATGATCGACTTCAAAATCAACGTTTTGTACAAATTTAGTTTGAGGCTACTATCACATTCCTTTGTGGACATCCAAATTGAATGATGTCATGTCAAATAAATAGTTTTGAAAGCAGATAACCGAAAATATTTTAATTAAATTTCAACATCCACCTGCACGACTTTTCCCCTTGCGATAAGTTTTTTAATTCAATAAAGGACTCATTTAAAATTCTACATGGATTTCCTGCAGCAAAATTTTGTTTATGTGTTAAAAGCCTTTCATCCGGCCAAAGGATATACTCACTAATAATCTCAAACGATGCCATGGTGGTGTTCAGTTCGTTTTTGGCCACACAAAAATACTGTCCAAAGTCCATGAAATTTAGGTTGTTAATGGTTAAACGCATCGTCGTTTTGTACCTACAAAACGAAAATATTATTTCTAGAACCTCACGCATTCATTCATGTTGATTGTGACGGCGGGGCTCTTACCCATCTGGATAGGTTTCAATTCGGTATTTTTCACCAGGATCAAGCAGCTTACCATCGGATACACGCTCCCAATACCGTATAGCTTCGGGGAAAGCTTCAACCTGAAAAAAGCAAAAAAATATTTTATTTTCTGTATTAATTTTTTTTTTGTGTTTTGTTTCAAGGACCAAAAGGATGAGCCATTCATGAAACGTCATGTCCGTGTATCGTATATCTACTGACAGTTTCAGCTATAGTGGTGGTGGTGGTGGCAACGGAAAGCGAGCTGCCGAAAGCGTATTGAACTGCTCCCGTTGTGCTTTACATCGGTAGAAAATTAAATCAGGGCATTGTGAAATATTAATTGACCTCTGGAGTGGGCACTCTCAGCAAATGTTGAATTTTTCATTTCCATTAATAACTTATGTTGAAAATATGAAAATTGATTCACATTCAAATATCGGTCTCCCTCGACAGAGAGATATATAGCTTTTGGTTTGAATGGTCAGAAGGGAAATGAATAACGTGAAAATCTTAAATCAGTTTAGGACAGCAGTTTAGTTAGGAAGCCCTGAATGTCCTTGAAATGTCCGTCAAATCGTATGGTAAATCCTTAAGAAAGCTTCAGGAAGGGTCATAGATTCGAAGTATTTTCGGCTGATTTGCGAAAAGACACCGATGATGAGCGTGCAAGCAAATTTGGCTTCTTCGCTGAAGATGTCCTATAACGTTACATTCTTCTAAATTTCAATGGCATGCACTTGACTACAGGAAAGTTCAGACCAATCGTGAAGAAATGGCAAACGATATTTAGACAAGCGATGGCTGAACTTGCATGTTCAGCATTGCACTTACCGCTAAGAACAAGATATTCCACCACAAGAGTTGGTACTTTGATTCTCAATAAAAATGCTGAATCGAAGACCCAATCTTAATAAAAAGACGGTACTCAAGAACGGCTCGGTAATGGCGGTTATTTTTTTTTTATAATATTTTGGATACCCTTATAATGAGGTAACACAGTGCGGGCTTTAGGAAAGGGAGATACCGATGCACGTTGGGTTTAAATGTTTGTAAATTGTAGTGTGAGTGAAAAACAGAGCGTGGTAGAGCATTCCACATTCGCGTTGTTAAGAAACGAATCCTTGTAGTTCACTGTACATCCGAATACAGGCTTAAGGGAAAACTGATGTGCATTCCTAGCATGGCGTGTATTGCGGTTGAATTGCCGTAGGGGTGGAATGCAACTGGCTATTTCATTTCACCACATGTGGTGGAAATACCGATAAGACAATGACAGGCAGGAGACATTATGACGATGACTAAGAGAGTCAAGTGATTTCGCGATGTCTCGATCGCAAATAAGTTTTACCGAACGTTTTTGGATCCTGTCAAGTAACTCCAAATATGTTATTGGTGCACCAGACCAGATATGAGCGTTGTAATCAAGTTTTGGGCGAATAAACGCCTTATACATTTTTGCCAGATCAGAAGGGGTGAAATATTTCTTGCATCGCTTAAGGAAGCCTAGACATTTCGCAGCGTTCTTGGCGACATCGAATATGTCGTCATTCTAACGAATGTTGTCATTAACACACACATAGCGAGAATGGAAAGTCGTTCGGTTTCAGTGATGCAAGTGCCATTCATGGATAATGGCAGAGAATTAGGGTTTCGCTTCAATGACAGCAGACAGCATTGCGTTTTGGAAGCATTAAATTCCACTCTGTTGGTTTTACCCCATTTAAGTATGCTCTCGAGATCGGAATTTAATGAGCTTAACGTACGTTGCCGTTCCAGTTCGACGCCCGAAGATGAGGAACGTTGCCCAGAAAACGAATATGTAAAGCTTAGGGTACTGTCATCGACGAAGGACTGAATAGGATTAGAAGTAACAGAGAGGAGATCATAAATGAGAAAGATAGTTGGAGACAAAACGGAGCCTTGGGGAATACCAGCATTTATTTGGTAAGCTGCAGACTTGAAACCATCCAAAAAAACTTGAATTGAACGTTCCGAAAGGAAATTGATGCCAAACTCTGTCAAATGCCTTTGAAATATCAAGCGCAACGACCTTGCTTTCACCACCATGGTGAATAGATTGATTAAACCCTCGAGTTAGGAGTTTTGAACCTTTGTTTGAACATTTGTTTTGCCAAACTGAAGTAGCAGCGGATTCTTCGAGTAATTCTTCGTGCAATCTTCACTAAGGTGTACCAACTTAGCTCAGGAAAATCATGAAGAGTTATTTTCGGCAGAGAATGTTGCTATATGGCACAGATGATGGGGAGGCTCCACAACTCTCGGTCATGGAACCGATGTTATAGAACGTGCTGAGAGACCAAGGCAGACTTCTTCACCTATTGCGAAAGTCTGACAAACATCCAAGAGTAAGAGCTGTCATGAGAAGCTTCTCAAAAATAAATTGAGTTCTTTTGCGTGAAGGATTCCTTTCGTTCTTCGATATTCTAATCGGATCAAGCAGTAAAAAGACTATGTAGTTCGCGAAACACCTTATCCTTCCTTTACTCCTCCCACTTTCACACCGTCTCTAAATTATAAAAGAAGAACTTATCTGCCGAAAACATGTGCCGATTAAACATGGGCAATTTGAGAAGCTCTTCGCGAAATGTTATACTCATGGAGGATTGAAACCTGTGACCCATTACTCATACACTAACTACTGACCCACTGCTTCGATAACTTAAATAAAAGAAAAAAAATTAAATAACTAGTTTTTGAGTTATGGAAAGACAGTAAGTGGAATAATGATGTCCAGAATTGAGGCGACTTCAGCGAGACACGTGACAAAGCGGCGTAGATCCCCAAAATCCACTAGGAAAACTTCAGCGGATACAAAGTAATTCAGCAAAACGCATACCAACAATAACTCAGACAGACGGACATACGCACGTACACAATTGGCAGGATAAATATTCTGCAGAGCATGTCTTTTATTCTTCGAGCCAGAAGTTTTGAATCAATTTGTTTTGCAAAACCAAGGAAGCAGCAGTTTTTTTGAGTATTTTTTCATAGGATCTCCACTAAGTTATTATTAATAAAATTAAAACCCCAAACCCCCAGAACTCATACTCATTGTGAATGCGAACGCTTCAAGGAGGAAATAATTTACTCTACATCAAGCTAAGGAAAACCGAACGCCTCTAGAACTAAAAAAGAAGGTTAAATTAATTCAATCTCAGTTCCAAGAATAGCTGGAAGGCAAAGCGTTTCACCAAGTTCCTCGCCATTATTTTACGGACGTAGAAGAGCCAAACAAGGAACAACTTAAAAAGTAAACACAAATCAGACGAAGCAAATTAAGGTATATCTTTTGACTCAAAGAAACGTTGTCGGAACTTAAGGATAACAGAACCATAAGATTAGAAGGTTAGGTAAGGAAAAACTAAAGTTATTGCACGGTTTAACAGCTAAATGTTGAGAACAAGAATCGTCACTGGTCTGTCCCATCTCGTGATTAAAGGTGTCACCATCCCTATCTGGGTGTAATCCTCGATCAAAAACTTCTACGGTCCAAACATGTTGAATCGAAAACCGATAAACCACTGTCGACTTTCTGGCAGTGTAGAGGCGCTTTTGTAAGACATGGGACTTTTCTCGGAAAAGGGTCCTTTGGACCTATACGGCCATGATTAGACCACTCCTCTCATACGCATAGGTTGTTTGGTGGAACAGAATTTCGCAAATAACGTCTTGTCTCTAGATACATTGATAAATTTTCCCCTCCTCGATATATATATCATGGGGTGTAGGCTAAAAAGCATCTTTCGCTTAAAGAGAGGTGCCACTTGGTACCTCGCGCCCTGGAATTTTGAAGAACTTGCTCGCGAATTGTCCTTTGACCCTTGTCTTATGGATATGCCGTCTGATGCAATGACACCAGAAATCCACGTCAACTTCCCTCAGGTAGAGGAATGGCTTCGGCCAGACTCTGAACCATAGATTTAATACCATCGTATTTTCACGGAAGGCTCCAAAACCGGACAGGGGTCTAGTGCTGGAGTCTTTGTGGAACGCGATGACATAAGACTTTACTTGGGTATACATTCGTCTGTTTTCGAAGCTGATGTGAACAACAGGTAGAGGGCTGAAAGCATTTGTATTTGCAGTGACAGCATTAAAGCGCTGCTAAGCACTCTTACCTCGTCCAAGTTAGTGCTAGAACATGGCGTATTCCATTTTTCACACAGTAAATCAGGTTGTATATCGGCAATTGTTTTTGGTTTATCGACGTAGATAGATATGAGACTTTTCCTTCGAAAAAATAATCTAACGGCGTTAAACCACATGAACGTATCGCGTGCTGTGTGGCATGTGGCGCCATCCTGCTGAAACCACGTTTCTAAGAACAGAACAATAGTGCCTTTCAATTGCGGAACGAAAAGTAAGTAATCATGTGTCTGTACTGCTCTCCATTGACCGTAAGTTTCTCGAATTGAACTATGTTTTTGCAAACGTTGCTGTGACGTGACTATATTCAGTATGAATTGCGAAACAAACCTCAAAGCGACGGAGAACTGTCAAACAGTGTTGCCAAATCAAAGTCAAAATATCTCACCACATTCGGTTCAGATTTAAAGGACCCGCAACTCTCCATAGATCTGGGTAAATGTGAACTAATTTTAAAATAATACAAATACAAAAAATAAATGTTTAAAAAAACCACGGCAACACTCACGCCTCAATTTTAACTCACTTCAAGTTAGAGAATAAAATTCAAGCGAAAAATAATGGTGAGAGAAATCGAGAGAAACTCCTTTTAAATTGGATAGATTTCCGCTTCAATTTTCATCAAATTGATAAGGATAACGTGGTTTGACAATTTGACGATGATGAACCGAAACAATCCCAAATAAAATTGAAAGGACCGAAAGCACATACATATGTTCTGCTCAACAGCCTTTTCCATCGAAATATAACGAACGCATCCTCTCGTAGTCGCTCGTTCTATGATTAAGCTTTTATTTCGAAAAGACAACGATGTGTCTGGTAAATCACAAATAAAATCATCTACTGTTGTAGGTCGACACCGAGACGACTTCAAGGAACCTATGCTCCCAACTATGTTCTTCTATGAAGTTATGAAAATATATAACTATAAATTTAGTTCTCATTCATCATATTCACATGTCTTGGCATTTAAGAGCGCTAAAGATCAGATATATGTACATTTGTGCAAGTGTATAGCGATGAGGAAGAACTATGTATAACTGTGCTGTTTTGTTCTTTTGTGTCTGTGTGCTAAATTGAAGATGAGGTGTCGAAAAGTTTTTGAAATTCAACTCAAAACTTGAGAATTTTATAATTTATTGTTTGCTGTATATTTTGGCTGGAACGGAAGAGACATTGCATGCTGCTGTCTGAGGAAGTGCAGAGGTGAAGCGGTGAAGAGGTTTCCATTGCTGACATTTAATATCCGGATTTAGAAGTGTGTGTGGTGCGCACAAACTTATTACAGCTTTATACTATTTTTAATGTGAGATTTTTGAAATAAAATTTGCTGATGTTTCGAAGATGAAGATTGGCATTAGGTTGTCGGAGGGTGGGTGACTTTAATTCCATCCCACTTGCATGACTGAGGTTTGGTTTGGTGGAGCACTGCGAGCTATAATTTGTTGTGTTAAGAACTTTGCTTTCTTGGAAATGCGAAAAGTTTGTCATCTCTATGAGAGTCAGCACCGTAAAGAGTTGTCTTTTAAGTTGTTCTTAAACATTTTTAATAGTTATTTTACATTTGATGCATGTACTTGTTCTACATGTTTCAAAACTCATAATAAACTTTACAAATATCTTTGTCTGCTTTGGTCCCTTCATCTTCAAGAGTGAATCCTTCATTGAGAAAGTTAATTCGGCCATTTGGATTGGTCCAATTGCATCATATGCATCGGGCTGTGTGGGTGGAATAAGCCATTGGGCATATGCCTGGCTGAAGGGAGTAACCCTGAATGTAATTTCCCTATTGAAAAGGAGTGCCTTTCTTAACTTTAAGAATGGTTTTCACCAGGATATGTGCCAGGGGCACCTGGCAATGTTTCGGTGTTGGTGGCTTCACTCCTCGTTTTTCGTTAGTCTTGAAGTGAAGATGAAGATGATTATAATGCTATCGTAATAGCTATTACAATAGCCGTATTCCGAAAACAGGTCTGTTGTAAAACTTACCTCAACATTGAACAACGGGTACTGAAAGCATGCATAGCCTTCTATGCTTGTCATAGAATAATTGGCAAAAGATGGAGCCTCCTGCAACGTGTGTTCCCGGCCGTGGTATAGCTTTACCTAACGACCAAAAGTACAATGGCCGGCTCTAAGTTAAGTCAAACTCAACAGGGTTAAGAGAAAGTCATGTATGGGCCCCTAAACATTCAAAAATCCTATAGACTTTCGATGCATTGCACGCGGAACTACTTGCTATCAGCGGGGCCAAACTACATCCAAACTTAGCCCCATATTCGTCAGCTGCCATCGTTTCAGTTAAAATAACTTCCAAATAAGTGTTAGAGTGTCACTTACTTCGCTTGATCAGTTAGGCCCGACTTGGGTACCAGGGCATAGTAAAGTTTATGGGAACGAACATGGCGAAGAGCAAGCCAGGCACGGCTCAGCTCTACATTGCCGAGCAAAAAAGTCCACATTTCGCATTAAGTTTGAGTCCTTCGTCAGATGTAGCAGAAGTTGTGGATAAAAAACGACATTCGACACGTTCCACAGCGAGTCTCTTACAAGTCTCTCATGTGACCTTCATTCAGGAAATCAGAAAAGGTTAAGAGGCAGAGGACCTTTTATTTTAGTAATGATAACGATTTTTTTAAAAAGAAAGTTTCTATTCTTAAAGGGAAATTATGATTCAAAGAACTGAGTGACTGGTTCTTCTATAAAATGCTTTACGCCTTCACCAGCGTATACAACTGGTCCCCACTGATAAAGGTGATTAGTTTTACTGTGTTCAATGGTCGGAGATTCTTCCCATTACCATCATCACCTAGTCACTATTTGCTTCATCTATGACAAAAGACTGTTATTCTTTCAAGAGTATAAAATGTCATGACATATTTCTTTTTTGGAATCGACGTTAATTTGTTTATCCCTTCCATTTGAGCCAAATTTATAACTTCGCACACATAATGGTTGTTGAAGCTAGAGTTTGAGATCGTTATAGGCTGTTAACATATTTTTAATTATCTGAAAGCAAAAAATTGTTTTGCAAGAACTTAGGCACTAAGCCCTCAAGGAGAAATTTCATGCATATAAAAATATGTTCGGCTTTGAGTGAGAGAGACCACAAAGTCAATTTTGTTTACGTCTAATAGAATACAATCAAAGCCGAGTATTTGATAGAGAGGTGGTACTCCAGGAAAAATATTCAGAAGTTTTACCAAAAGGAAAAAAGAACGTGTCAACGCAACTTTACCCGAACAGATACCTGTAGAGACGAACAAGGAAGCCTAGTAGTGGAAACACAGTCGGTGCTGAGGATATGGAAAAACCATTTCTGCAGACTGTTAAACGGCGATGATGACACAAATTCCGCTGCCAGGTAGAATGAACCATTCAACATGGGTGATGAAAGCCAAGACTCCCGCCCACCTGACCAAAATGAAGTGAGGATAGCAATATCCAAACTGAAATCCAGCAAGGCTGCCGGGCCGGACGGCTTAACTGCCGAACTTTTCAAGGCAGCGGGAGATGATTTGGTAGAGAGCATGCACCAGCTCGTCTCCAAGATTTGGTCAGAGGAAAGTATGCCTGATGAATGGAACCTCAGCATTGCTTGCCCGATCCACACGAAAGGAGACCCTCTTAACTGCGCCAACTATAGAGGTATAAGTCTCCTCAACATCGCATACAAGATCCTGTCTGCCGTGCTGTGTGAACGCCTGAAACCATTCGTCAACGAACTGATTGGACCCTATCAGTGTGGTTCCTGGAAAAAACCCAAGAAGTCCAGATCGATACTCAGCATCTTTTTATCGATTTTAAGGCCGCATATGACAGCATTTATAGAGACGAGCTATACAGAGCCATGTCTAGTTTTGGCATACCTGCCAAACTCGTCAGATTGTGCAGGATGACGATGGAGAACTCTCGCTGCTCCATTAAGATCGGAAACAATCTCACCGAGACCTTTGATGTCAAAAAAGGATTTAGACAAGGCGATGCGCTGTCATGTAACTTCTTCAACATCATACTTGAGAGAATTGTGCGAAACTCGCAAGCCAACACCAGGGGCACAATTTTCCAAAAGTCTGTGCAACTACTTGCTTACGCCGACGACATCGACATCATTGGCAGAACACAGCGAGCTGTCACTGGTGCGTTTGCAAGTATCAGTACAGAGGCGGCAAAAATGGGTTTAGAAGTGAATGAGGGCAAAACGAAATATATGCTGTCAACAAGAAGGGACGCACAACATCGACGAATCGGACAGAACGTCACGATAGAGAGCTATAACTTCAAGGTAGTTCGGGACTTTATCTACCTCGGCTCCGCTATTAACTCTGACAATGACATATCGTCAGAAATCAAGAGAAGAATTACACTTGCCAACCGCTGTTACTTTGGCCTAAGGAGGCAATTGATAAGTAAGGCCTTGTCGAGAAACACCAAGGAGACTCTATATAAGACCCTCATCATCCCAGTCCTGCTGTATGGCGCAGAAGCATGGACGTTATCAAAGGCGGATGAAGATCTCTTGGTCGTTTCGAACGCAAAATTCTTCGAGTGATTTTCGGTCCCGTTTGCGTTGACGGGCTTTGGAGGAGGAGATTTAACGGCGAACTCTACGAGCTGTACAGCGACATCGATCTGGTCAGAAAAATACGGATTAGTCGTCTAAGATGGCTGGGTCATGTAGAGCGAATGGACACCAACGCTCTGGCCCGAAGAGTCTTCGAATCCAACCCGGTGGGACAACGCAGTAGAGGAAGACCACGCCTAAGGTGGCGCGCGCAAGTGGAAGGGGACCTCAACCAACTTGGAGTGCGCAACTGGAGGCAGTTAGCCAAAGATCGAGGCGTATTGGTTGAGTCCCAGGTCCACCCCGGACTGTAGCGCCACCTAAGTAAGTAAGTAAGTAATTTGATCTTTCCATATTCCTTAAGCCTAAGATCACATTTGTACGTTTTGCGAGAGCTCAGCAATATAAATTTCTTGAGCAAATTCGTTCGTTTAATTCGCTTTTCGTTATTTCGAACACTCGAGCAATGATTTACAGAATATTTTTGTGAATTTTATTCTGTCACCTTTTCATGGTCATCTGTCATATGTTGCATATCGTCTGGGTACTATCACCTATCGTATCGTCTCCCTTATGCCAGAAACGTGCTCCAAATAGTGTGAGATTCTTACTCATTAAAAAGAACCACCTTTAAATTACTTTATACCACAACTAGGTTATTTCCTAGCTCCTTATTCCTGCGGAATATGTAATAATGATTAAAAATAGATTCGCGATGCCGCGATTTCTTTGAATTCGGAATATTATTTTCCGTGCTTAACACGGAAGAGTCTGCCCGCTAAGGGAAAGGCTAATTTTGCCAGAAACATGAATGTTCTAAAATGAAGATGTTGGAAAATTACTTTTGAATGTAAAGTGCTCTCATAGAACTAAAATCTGCTTTGGTTTCTGAAACTTTGTAAAATAGTATGGTTTCCTTGTACACATGTCGTTCTATATTTTGGTGTAACATAGATCTACCCAAGGTTAATCAAATCAAACAATTAACTCAAAATTGTAATATGCACATTTCAGCTGTCATCTAGAGCCTAACCACTAATCCACTAACTGTCAAAGTTACTAATTGTTGAACCAATTTCATTATGAGGCCCATTTTTGACTTATACCCTATTCACACCGCACTAAAATTCGAGGTTTCCACAAACAGATCTCGAAATCGCGGCAAAGCATTCACACCGAACATAATCCGGGTTTTGTTTGACGTTTCAGTCAGCCATCGAAAAATAAAAGCGAATAAACAATTATTGCGTTCAAATTGCAAGTACAAGTCCACTATAAGCTAACAACGCCTATGACTTCATAATATTCGCGTGTTCGTCGTTCAAGAAATAGGTAAGCTTACTCTTAGGTGACTTGCAGTTGACTTATAACTCAGTTGAAAATCTGTCAACCACTTGTCAACTGCTTTGTGTAACTTGTGGAACGTATTAAAAGGTGCGTTTGCGTTGACAACCTTACCATTGAAACCAGATTTTAAGGAGGTTTCATCGAAACCTCATACAATATCGTGGTTTGGAAATCTCGAAAATGTATGGGAAACCACCCGATTTCAATGGAGGTTTCATGAGTTTTGGCGAAACCTCAGATTTCGATGCGGTGTGAAAAGGGTATTAGCAAAATTGTTTATTTGCGTTATTGAAGCGAACACCTTCCACAAGTGTTTTCGACCCAGCAACATCTACAAGGATGAGCTGTTTGGTGCGCGTTTTAGCATGGCGGAATCGGATATTTAAACATATTTCTTTCGAGATAGGAAAGGCGACTCTTTTACAGTCAATGTTCTCCGGTATAGTGGGATGTTAACCGAATTTCTGTGGCCACAAGCCGACAACATCGACAACATCACGACATCACAACCGACGGCGCACACAACGCTCGAAGGTGTAAAGGAGAAAATTTGGCTACTGGGTTATCATCAATTTGGCGCAGCGATCATGAGACTTGATACCATTCGGTTATTTGCTCTGAGGCTTAGTCTACGCCGCAGATGAGTTATTATAGAGAAAGTCAACTGAGAGGATTTTTGTCTCTCTCGCCATCGCTTTTTTTTAGTTGTATTTATAAGTTTGCCTGTATAAGTTTTTGTATGCAAATCAAATTGAGCCAGCTCACGCACACAATTGCAGTACGGGGCCATTTTGGCAAGTTCTTAAAATCGTAAGAACTGGAGCTCTATACCAAGTGTTTTAAATGTATATATCTTCAAAACTTCAAATTGGAAAACTTGCCAATTATAAAAATGTAAATATTATTTGTGAAATTTTCAATACAAACTTGGAGTTTATTTTTAGATCTCAGTACTTTTTGTGGTTGACTTGTAAATCAAAAACGATGATACGGTATGATATCTCACACCGTTGATGTTTTATTTAATTATTTTTCTTGTCGGTCTTAGTTGGTCACCTAGTTACTTTATTTTTCGGATTAAACAATTGAACGCTTTCGTGTTTACAGAAAGTGCCAAACTCCTTTCAATATTTTACTACAGAAAATCATTTTTTAGCTTGGCATTTAAGTTTTGCAATTTACAATTCCTTCTTTGCTCATTTTTTTTGGTTTCCTTTAAACGTTAAAACGTTCATATCACTTCCAGTGATAGTTTATTCAATATCATGAAAGTATCCTTTCAATGGATAAGAGCTCTTAAAACCCCCAGTGACTGAAATATGAGGAAATACTTTTTATGATCATCTTAAAACTACAGGAAAATTCAGCTTAAGGCTGCGTTTCCATTTGCAAGTAAACTGGCGAAAGTCTTGCAGAAGTTTCTTGCAGTAGCGTTTGCATTAGCCGTGTTCTTTTGGTAAGCGTATATAAGATTGTTCAAAAGAACGCTTATCCCCGCTAAAGGAATTTATCAAAATGACTTGGCATCACCAATATTTTTGAAATCTAATGACACTTTAACTGTCATTTGTTTTGTTGTTTTTTGGATTTTCAGTCATAGTAGTTTGCATTAAACCCACGAGAAATCTTCCAAAATAATACCCACTCACAAAATCTAAGTATGTAATCATTTAATGCATTGAAATTGCGACCTAATAGTATAAATTTCATCCCCATCGGATGATTGGTTCAGATATGAAACGGGTTTTAATGTACATTTGTTTGCAATTATGGCCAAAGTAGAATAGAAAATGCAAAAAAGAACATTCAAACCCATGCCATTTCCGAACCACCGAAGTTCACCGAAAACTTTTGAAATGGTATTTGGAAGCACTAATCTATATATCGTATATACGCTTACCAAAAAAACACATCTATTATCAAAAGAAATCTTGAAATTTCTTCTGCAATAAATATTTTCTCAATTTATTGTTCCGGAAGTATGCGAAACTGTGTACGGTTGCCTACATGAGCAATATTTACTGGAAACAAATATCTCATCAATTGGAATAAAAGATCATGTTAAGACGTTCATGATATCGGAAGGTGATACAAAAAAAAACGTCTACAGAGTCAGGGACCCTACCATTCACTTTTTGGCTGTAAGCTGTTGGTTCAGTCAGGACTAACTATTTTAAGGGTTCAGATATAGTATGTCCAACTCATCGCATATATATTTTATGAGCTCAAATCCATCTCTTATTTACTCTTTTATTCATTGTAAAAAAACATGAGTTGTTGGAAAGAAGGAAACTATGAGGTTACAATTCCACTTGTCTAGAGTCGGCATTAGGAGCAATCAACGAGAGCAGTGCCACTCAAAATAAGAAAATCATCCTTAGGTTGCTACTCAAATGATATGGTTTATTCAATATTTACTCCTGTAATCCGTGGTTAAAACTACAAACTTTACTTTTGCACCCACGTTAGCCTGTGGTGTTTGAAGTATTTTTGTCCCCAGGGCAAATCCTTCCCCTACTAAACTCGCTTACCTTTCAAACAAAATCAAATATTAAATGTAAAACAAAAATTGTGTTATCGAAGTTGAAAAAGAACTAACTTCCCTGTTGGATGGCAAGCCATAGGATTGTGTTCATTTGATAGTTGCGTAACCACACATCCACTCGTCATTCACACCAATCAGCAGATTGGCAAGTCTGCCGTAAACATTAGGAAACGAATCTCAGCACTCATGTGTAATCAATCACGCAACTCTAAACAACTCTTACATGGGTAAAAACCATTTAAAGTAATCGTCCCTCCCCTACACACTCACATCGACAACACTTATAATAATTGATAAACAACGTAAGCATCATTCAATTTTCAATATTTACCCGGCCTTCCAGGTTTCCCCCCCCCCCCCCCCCCGACCCTGCTGAAACACACACAGCCTCTCTGCTCTCTTAACAAAAATTTAAACACAAATACCCAGATATATAATCAACTGATAAGGTTGTGGATGGTAGCACCCGAGCCTAAAGGCTCTAAACCAATATGTTTTTAGGGATGTAAATCCACTGAATCATGCCACAAATATAGGCATAAGAAGCACACGCAGCGAGACCCGCGCACACAGTCTATTCAGTGTTACTGATGGAAAACTCACCCCCTTGCCCTTCGGGTTGTATGTTATACATTTTACGATTTTACATTCTGCTGTACGTACTTGCTACCAACTGAAAGCTCAAAATGTTTATCCAAAGCCAGTATGGCCCGAAGGCAATTAGATTCCATCACAAAAAAAAAAAAAAAAAAAATCGCTCTACCAGAATACACCTCTGTTCCTCGGGTGGGGATGAAGTCAAGCGCACATCCTTTCATTTCAGAATGAACAAAACCACCTCCCTATATGCAGGCCAAGCCGAAAATAACTACAATCGCGCGGCGGGGGCATACCCTTAGAGCCCACCTCCACAACCAACCAACAATAGAAAGTCGTACAAAAAAGCTTATTGAATTGCATTACACAGGATAGTTTGGCAATATTACTTGCAAGATATGACAGGACCTTCTATCTAGTCCTGAGACTTAGGTCCATCGATATCGGCTTCTAAACAAGAAATGAGCACTTTGTTAGTATGGTAGGGCCTTTGTGAGGAAACTTTCCAAAGATTTATTAAAAAAAATCTTCCTTTAACTTCTCGGCAGGACATAGGCAGAGAGAGAGAGAGAGACATACTTTATTGTATTACTGAAAGATTTCTTTATCCTGCGAATGGGGCTGAAGAACTGACTGCAACTGCATCAACCTTCGACCTGATCCTAGTCCTAGATACTGCTGAGAAAAAAAAATGAATAGAAACTCAGCTAGAATGTGTTGAAATTAGTTTAATAAAATTTATAAAAGATACATTCTCCATCAACTGGCAGAAGGGCAAAGTGATAAGTGTTGGTGGCTTATAAAAGTGTCTGCTGAGTTGTTTCCCTTATTGTTGTTGTTGTTCTATGTACACTGACCTCATTTTGTATGGCAAGTATTCGTTCGTACTGAAAGGTGTGTACTATACCTACTTGTATGTGGTACATTTCAGATGATATCTTTATCGTAACGGGTATAGAGGATGAAATGGTGCCTTGGTTCGGTAAATAATTTCTCGGAATTCAATTTCAGATTTTTAGTGGTTATTTTGGGACGTACATTTTCTTTCATGAAAAAGGACAAAAAAAAAAAAAGAGCCAATAGTATGAGAAGATTCGCAGGCTGATTCATGGAGATTGGGACATAAAAAGAGAGGAGCACTATCAACAGTGAAATAAAGTTTGCGACTTAGTCGTACGAAACGTTCTCGTTGGTATTTTACCATAAGCAAAATATTTAGAAAAAATGAAACGAGATGTAAGATTGTTAAGCTTTTTTATAGCTTAGCCAACTTGTGGCGACCTGCCGTCTTCAAGCTAACAGGTAGTTGCTTGGATTTTTTTTGAAAACCTCAGGATGCTTTTTCGATCTCCTTGAGCTGCGAGACTGCGTACTCGGTATTCTTCCCTTGTTTCTGTTGTTTTCCGATGCAGCGTTCTTATGTGCGTCCATCTTCTGTCACCTTTTTACGGTACACGCATACATCGTCATACGATACATCATCATACCACTAGTGTGGTTTCGGCTAGCTTTTCGATGATCGCCCGATACCAGAATCACTGGTTGTTGGCTACCTTGATATTTAAATGTAGGGAGTTCTCACTCATGCGTTTTTTTTAAAAGCGGTCTAAAGTCGAATTTGTTCCTCTGGATGGTTTGCAGCTTTTGCTTGTTGGATAGTTGAGCTCTGAATCTACCTATCGATAAATGTGCTCGTATAGGATGCTAGATATGTCTGGTTACTGTGTGGCGCCTTAGGCTTCGAAACATAATGCTACTGCATAGTGTTTAATGGTTCGACTTGGCAGCACTTTACAAATCGTGCTAAAGTTGGATGAGCCCTTACCATGATTGACCAACTCATCGCCTAAGCATTCAGCAATGGTCCCAATATTCCTGAAAGTGGCTTCATGAGCTCCAGTGCACAGTAACCAAACAGCTGGCTTACACAACCAAGTGTCGGCACATCGACGGCGTGACAATAGACAATATATATATATATATATATATATATATTGATCGAGTCTTTACGTGTTTCAGAGTTGTTGATAGAACTGACACGGATCTGCTGGTGGTGATGATGCGCAATAAGCATGAGTTTCCAGCCGCTGTTGCATCATTTTACTATCAAAGATTTGGTTAAACGATCAACGGAATTAAGCCTTGCGGAAACGCTTAACATCATAACGACCAAATGAATTCGGGAAAAAGCGGGCGCACTTCTCCTTGACAGTCATGTTATTCCGCAAAGAGATATGTTGACCTCGTCACATCTCCACATGCCGCAGTTGATTATTAAGCTAGTAGTGAGAGGCTGCCTGTATCTCGATGGGTTGCTGATCGAAACTTTTAAAGCTTTCAAGGTTCATTTTTATAGCTTAGCCTTTTTTTTAAATGTGAAAATTTTACCAAAACAAACAGCAATGGCGTTCGCCAGGAAAAGGGGTTTCAAAATAATGGATGGACTTAGAAGCAGGGATGAGTTTTTAACCAGATAGTCCCCTTGAATCTACAAACAATTTTACAAACTGCTCTCTTAAATTTCCTACCTGGGAATACTTCCTACAGATTGATTGCCAAAAATATGGTTTTTGAAGCCCGGTTTGATATTAATGATACGTACATACAATTTTTTCCAAAATGGGAGGGCGAGAGAGCCAAAAATCCTCTCAGTTGACTATCTGTATAATTACTCATCTTTTCTTAAAGGAAACTTAAGGGTAACGAGTTGGAACGTTTCAAAGTATGAGTGATGAGGACAAGAAGGCGATTGGAAATCTTGCGGAAAGAAGATCCAAAAATCAGGCTCGCGTTATGACAAAAGCTTTCAAGATGTTATACTACGGAAAGTAACAGAATATTGGTATCATCATTGCCGCAGAGTTGCTAAGCAAAGTATTGTGAACGATAATGAGGTATGGGCTTCTGTCAGTGCAGGTTAGTTGCAAGCAGATATTTCGATTTCCACGACCATATCAAGAGCATCCGAAAAGGAGAGCTTGTGTTTGTGGGTGGTGATCCAAACGCCCCAGACCGACCTTGCCCTAGACAAAGATAAATCACTGTTCGGAGCTAGAAAAGAACACTTCCAATACGACAAAGAAATATGGTGGTGAACGGAGAAACTGTTAGAGTATAGACCCTACAAAAGGATCATAATGCAAATAAATAAAGTGCACGACTGCGTCATACGACACTTTCTCGGCACATGAGATGCGTTTTTCAATCGCAAAATGAATCGAAAATGAACGGTGACAAATTTATTTAAATCACTTTTTAGGTTTTAAAAATTTTGATTTTCTCAAAAACGGCACCAAAGATTTTGATGTAATTTCGCGAATTGTTCGAATTACAAAAAATTATCAAAATCGGTTGAGCCGTTTTTGAGAAAACGAATTTAATTTAAATTTAAGAAAATCGTTATATAAAAATAAGATTAAAAAAAATTATTTCAAAAATCAAAGTATGCAAATTTGTTCGACTTTATTGTATAAAAAAATCAGTTGAATTTTTTGAGATTCCCTTTGTTAGTTTTCGAGATATTGCCGGTTTTACAAATTACCGTTAATCAATTTTTTTTCCAAAAACTAAGTATGCAGAATTTTCATCCTATCTCAAATATTGTTAGTACAAAATGACGGAAATCCTTGATACCACTTTCCAGAAAAATAGTGATAAGTGATTTTCACAAAAAAAATTGTATGCCAGGTACCGTTATTTCAAAAGATAAAGCAAAAACTAAAAAGATACCCCGAGATGTAACCATAAGAACCTTATATACGAACTTTGAAGCAAATCCGTCGAACCGTTTCGCCATTCGGTGCCCGGACAGACAGACAGACAGACCGACGTGACAGATTTCTTTTGACATCTCAGTCGTAACCAAATTAAAAGTTTGATTTTCAATTTCCAGAACGATTGCAATAGCTTTCTCTTTAATATTATAATACTATCCTAATGTATGCGACAAGGTTGCAGAGAGAGAGAGAGAGAGAGTAAAAAAAAAAAACAAAAATAAATAAAGATTAATTCCAGTAAATTTATTGCGTCTCAAGGCTATGGGGACATGTTTACGGTCGTAAATGTCAATGAGGCTACGAATTTTATTCCGTCCTAAGAGTTCCGAATAACGATGAAAAACGAGTCAGTAATTATTTCGAGTAACAAGGAATATGGTTGTGATTCTTGTTTATGTTTTCTTGTTGTTAGAACACAGATTGGTGGGTTAAGTTTCAACTTTATTTGTCTTTGCTTTAAATATAGATAATCTTCGGAGGAAGTCAGAGTAAATTGAAAAGGTTTATTTGTGCTTTGTTTGTACAGCGTGATTTAGGGAACTAATAACACATTTTCTTTCAGCTAGGATGGTTTCTTGTTTCGTTTCAAGTCAAGAATTATTTCGTTGTGGGGAAGGGTCATTTTATGAAGCTGAAACACTCAGCATTCTGGTTTGTTAAAGGATCTTAAAGTCAAAGACGGCGCTAACTGCTTGAGGCGACCACAACTCACCCCTTGTTGCTTTTTAAAGTGTTTGGCATTAAATTTCTTTGTTATAAATGTGTGCTTTTGGGAGCTTTTCATTTTTAATATTTATTATCCACGTGTTGAATAAAAATCGCAAAAGAGTGCATGGATTTCCCGTTTCTTTTAGGCCAAGACAAGACTTATTTGATCCATCAGTCTAAGATCCATCTCCCCTTTTCCGTCAGTCTTCGATCCCTCAGTGTAGAATTGGATGGCTTTATCTTGAAGGAAAACTCTACTCTTAGAGAATGTTTAAGACGTTATGCTGACTTGGAAGTTTCAAAGGTCGAGGAATGGTGTAGCCTACAGTAAGCGTAGTGGCCAAAAGCCTCCTGGATCCACGGGAAGTTTTCCCTGAGAGAAGAATAGGCGAACAAGAAGCCAATTGCTTGCTTATGATATTAAGCGGTGATACAGAATGTCTAGAGCTGCGGACGGGTAGTTCTCAGAGCTCCACTCATTCAAAATCGGCCATTTATGGACTGTGCTTAGCTTATGCTAATAATGTCTAATGCATTTCATGAGAGAACCGCTTCATACATAAGAATTGATCTAGCTACTGATACTGAGACAGAGGTATTGATATAGCAATATGACCAACTCTTCTTTCAGTACGCAGTGTTCCTAAATATAGGACCACATGTTGCGAAAGAGAAAAAACTGATACCGTAGTGGAGTGTCCCAACATCCCAACTGAAGTTAATTAGCTTATAAAGGGCGTCCTGAAGTTTGTTTTTAGATTAAGATGTTTCCCTGAAACGTGGATAAACAATCACTCTGCTTCCATGACAAATCTTACCTTTATAGACAGGAAGGCAACATTCCAGAGAGACCGAATATGAGGAAATCCTCCCATATTTGATGGCTCGGCCTTAGTCTTCCATTTCAAGCGGCCCAGGACTTAATGAAGTCGTGTGTACCTCAAGAAGAAGCTTGTTGAACTTACATGATCCCTTCACCGTTACTAATCGCCATTTAAGTATTAGTTTTAGCCTCTATGTGTTACGTAAATGAAAATTTCGGGTCAAGGCTCTAAAGCACTTTAAGTAAGTTTTTTTTATGAATAAACGCAGTGCGCGCATTAAGTAAATTCAGGGATTGGAGAAAAGGCGGAGATGGCAAGTTTATAAGTTTGAGGCGACATTGATAGGTAGGCAAGATAATAGGGTCCTAGAAGAGAACGACGTTAAAAGCTCTCGATTCTGGATACATGAACTCGTTAAAAGGGCTATGACACCTGACTGTCGTATTCGAGAAGGGGAAAGGAAATGTTAAGGGATCTCATTAATGTGCGAACGGAAATTCAGCTCCCTATTGTTTAGTATACCAAGGTCTAGAAGAGATTGTACGCAGCGAAATAGGTTGACCAAAGAAAAGGCATATTCGGGGAGCGCTTATGAAAAAAAAGGTAATATTTGGCAATTTTAAGCTCTATCGAAAAATTTATTGAGATCTTGTTGAAGGACACTGAAGTCGTGGAGTGAAACAAAGGTTTTGAAAAATTTGGTATCGTCAGAGTAGAGGGAGGAGTTTTATGACCCTCTCAAGATCATTTATAGTAAGGATGAAGGGAAGCGGACTTATGTATATGGCTGCCTTGTGGGAAATAAGAGGTTGCCATGAAAGGAGTCCAGAGATAGGATTTGATGTGAACACTATAAGAACGGTTTTCTAGGTCAGTAGATATCCATTTTAACAATATGGGCTCAAAGCCTTGCGCACGCAATTTAAACATGATTAATTGATGAGATATCTTATCAAAAGCCCTAATGAAATCGGTTGAAATTACATCGACTTCGTTGCCATTCTCTAAGGCGGAAGAGGTAAATGATTTTTATTCCACTGCATGTCCAAATTTTGGCTATCGCTGGAATGCAACTATTCGCGTCTAGTTCGTTAGCATGCGTTATAAATTGTTACCGGATCAGAACGGGTGAAATACTTCTTGCATCGCTTGAGGAGGCCTAGTCATTTCGCAACGTTCTTGGCGACATCAAATATGTGGTCGTTCCAACGAAGGTTGTCATTAACACACATACCGAGAATGGACAGTCGTTATCCGGAACAGTCGTTGGGTTTTTAGCATTGCAAGTGCCATTCATGGATAATGGTAGAGTAATAGCAAAGAAGGTGTATCAATCTAGGGCTACTAAAGGGTTAATAGAGACAGAATCCAGACACTTGATGGGCGCCTGACTGTCCGAAAAGATTCGAATATCCTTTACGGATGCCACGTTATTCTTTATCCGGAACAAGAATTCTTTGATCGCCATAATTTCTGCTTGGAAAACACTACAATGATAAGGAAGACGGAAAGAGAGACCGTATAAGCAGACGCATCCACTCACCCCATAACTTGTCTTCCACCCGTCTGTGTAGAAATGGATAGATTCTTCATCCAGCAACAGGATTTGGGGGGAATGGTTAGCTGGATGTTTTTATCAAACTGCTGTTGGGGTATGGTGTAGTCTATATTTCTAGGAAGGATTCTAAGTGTGTTCAGAATTGCAGAGTGGCCAATTTAATTTTCGGTCTATTGAGAGGTTACTTTGAGGCGAATGGCCATGGTAGCAGCTGCCTGTCTGCTTTAACCATTCAGGGGGATTAAGTGGAACAGAATGGGCAATGCAGCTGAGGGAGTGGTGCGAAAAGCTCCACTTATCCATAAACAAGCTGATATTTGGACCTTGCTTAGTTTGGCGCGATTAATCGCTTTCTCTAAAGCATGCCACCGGACAATCGTTCCGTATGTTAGTATCGATCTTACAACCGCGATATATTGCCAGTGAGTGGTTCAGGGTTGTAGTCCCCACTCTTTACCACGATTTTTTCCAGGAAAAGAGGACTACCGTAGCTTTCCGAACTCTTTCTGGTATGTTAGATTTCCAGCTGAGATTCCTATCCAAGATGAGACCTAAGTATTTGGCTTCATCAGAAAAACTAAGCTGGTACCCCTGATTGAAGGGAGGTCGACCTGTGGAATTTTGTATTTCCTGGTAAAGAGGGCAAGTTCAGTTTTGTGAGGGTTGATGCCTAGACCACATCTATTAGCCCATCTAGTTCACTTGTTAAGAGCGTTTTGTAGGAGTTCTTTTAAGGTATCTAGGTGCCTCCTCGATACGGCAATAGCAACGTCGTCTGCATAGGCGATCATTCAGCAGCCCTCTCCTTTCAGGATAACAAGCAGTTTGTCCACCACTAGATTCTAAAAAGGTGGTGATCGGACTCCCTCTTGCGGGATTTCCCTGCTGACAGATCTTCAGGCGGAGATCACACTTTGAGTTAATAATTCTAATAGTTAGTAGTAGGTTAATGAACTCGCTAAGTAAGCCATTTAACTTTAGATCTGACAGCGCAGATGTGTTGACGTTATTGCCTTCTATGTCGAGTAAAACTACCATTGTGACACCGCCCAGACACCGCACAGAACGGCTGCCAAATGCTTTCCTTTCAGACTTGTAAATATTTAATGCATCTTTCCTGAATGCATGTTCCTTAAATACAACTTTTTCCTTCTTCCCGATTCCTTTATAAGAAAATTAAGTAAGAGGGTATAGCGATTGTGAATAGCATGCTAACACGTGAATTTTCTTTAGAATATTTTGCTATAGATATGACAATGCCGCCGCGGCACACACACCATCTAATTTATAGCTGCCAACATAATAAGTGTAATAGTAATTAACAAAAGCATCTGCGAACTACGAATAGAATGTTCATTAGGAATGCTTTTAATTAATCATAAAATGGGAAAGCCTTCACAACATTCCAGGTATAATTAACGCGAGAAATGCAAAATAACAAGCCAGCGCTATGTATTTTGCAGGAAACAAAACAAAAACCGGACATTCTCACAGCAGAGTCAGAGAACCTTTCATTCAACAGCTCGCGAATTAAATCAACTACAACAACAACAAGAAACGAAAATCAAAATGGCGCAAGGCCAAGCAAATAATCTCTGTGTCGCAATTAAAGTTCGAGAAAATACATTTGGGAAATGCCATTATTCAGCAATTAATTTCCTGTGGCAATAAATTAAGAAAAGAGGCTTACAACTAACCTCCCTTTTCTGGGGGGGGGGCAGGGGTGACTAGCTAGTCGTCCGCCCTCCTGCCCTCCACAGTACTACGTACATGTACTACATATACAAGCCAAGCCGTGTCGTAATACAAGATGAGGCACAGTAATGTTGCAGGAGCTCATGCTGTTTCGTTCCGATAAAGCGAAGGAAATTGCCATTAATTATGGGCAAATCCGGTATCAGTCCCTTGTGGACGTATTCTGCATGTGGTGCGGCATCCTCCTCATCATCATCATCATCATCACAAACACCACCACCAGCAGCAGCATCATCAACAACGTCTGTCCTCCAGAGTTGTGCGTGTGCTGAAAGTATGTGTTGGCGCGGCACCAACAACAAATTTGTGTCGGATATTAGAGACTTAAATTCACGATGTAATTTCAGAATGGAGTTCTAATTTCATATTTACCTTGTTGCACGCGGCACGTTAGGACGCAAAGCAGAAGGATTAGCAGCGCCAGAGATGGATTTGCAGGAAATGGATCACTTTTTATCTTTCCTCTCTCTCCCCCCTCCGCAACACTTTGCGGTCCGTGTTAATGCAATGCATGTTTTGAATTAATTTGATGTAACATCCTATCTATAACCGGGTTGCATGTAGGAACATAGGAACAGCTCACAAGGATCTTAGCAAGGATCGGGTGAATGTAATGTGACGTCCCCACTGATGGTGCGTGTTAGTTTTAATCCATCGGTAGCACCAGTAGAATACGAAATTAATGGAGAGCGACATCGGTCCATTAGTGGAACCACGTTCATTACTTTAAAAGGATATTAACTAACAGCATAGCGAATTCGCGCTAATTGCATCTTTCGACTAACCAACCAACCAACCAACCAACCAGGCAAAGCGGTTTTTCCCAAATGGCTTTGGAAATTCTCTGGAATTGACTAGTAAATTTGATTTATAGCTAAAAAAACGCTTTCAAAGCATTTAGCGTCGACAAGCAACAACTAATCTGTATGTCAGAGTTAAGTTGACAAGTCACAGCAAAATTTAGCAAAATTTAGCAAAATGCCAAAACAAAGGGACGACTTTCTGAATACGAAAACTGCGAAAATCTACAATGACAATACGCTCATTGGAAATTGGTTCGAGAATCGAGCCGTCACCGATAATATCTCACAGCCAGAAGAACCTATTCGCACGGAATATTCGGAGAATTTTTCGAACGCCCCGAAGGAGGAAGAACTCAATGAGACATTTGGCAGCAGCTATGTGCAAGGATTTCGCAATCGAGCTCGAGGCTATCACTCGTCCGTGAAACTTTTTAATGCTGAGCAATTTCTAAGAAATTTAACCACCACCAATGATGTGTATTACCGCATCTGCCCAGGACGAAACAGATGTGACGGCAGACTCGTCAATGAACCCACATCAACTGTTGGCTTTGATTTACTAAAAAGTTTCGGCAACAGCACTGAATTTGGTCTGCGCAAATGGATACGCCAACAGGAGGAAGAACTTCAAAATATTCCAGTGGATGTGTCGCTGACAAGAGACGTTTACAAGTGTCCACGCAAAGGCGACTATACGAGGATTATTAAAAAACAACGATGAACTTTCGATTATTTTGTTAACCATGATTTTTTTTGTATCTTTTTTATTGGAATTAATAAATTTTCGGAATCACTTACACCACTATAGATTGACGGTTTTCCGTTTAAAACACACATTTTCCAATTACTACTTAACTGCAGACTGACGCTTCTTAATTGAATATTTCAATCATGCTGCGTACCTTTAGTCAGGTGACATGTAATCTGTAATCCATAATCCATTGAAAATTATATCCAATGCTGGTTGATTTTAATTATTCGAAGCTCACCGAGACAAGTTAAGTTAAGTGTGCATTTTGATACAAAAGAGCTGGTTGGGCCAGGTTCATAATTAATTTGAATAATACATTTTCGCGTAAACTCGAACCGCCAAAGTTGTTCTAATATTTACGAGAAGAAGGCATTTGACGGAATTGTCTCAACTCGAATTAAGATGTTATCGAGGGAAGCTGAATATCTTGAAGGAATAAATAGATCTACATCGGTTGCTTGGTGAAAGAAGCTTTAAAGAAAATTCGTTGCCTTTCCTATCGAACCTGGCTCTGTCCTAAATGAGAATCTTACACTTCTTAGGCCCGTTTGTCTCATAACTAAGTTCAACGAAAATTCAGAAAAAAGTCATTGCAATCATGGAAAGGGGCCTAAATGAGACAAGCGCTTGAGCTCCAAGGTCTAGCCTAAACGAAAATTCAAGTAAGACTGAACTGATGCGTTTCACAAAATACAAAATTTGTACCTCTATGGCTGAGTCTAGGTGGTAGAGTCTGACGACTTGTGTTATATAATAAATCTGGAAAAGAAAACCTTATAAGAATGCAGGCGGGCATATGTAAGGGTAACTGGGTCTCTCTTTCTCAAAACTGGAGTTCCGATGCCACTGCGCGAGAACCTACCTGCAATGCCGGAACTTTTGCTGAGTAAAAATGTCAAAGACGATTTTTCCCAAGTTAAGAAATGGGTTCGGCCAGAACTTGAGCCCGAGAAACAATGTAGTCGCACTGGTGTTGGTGCTTTCGAGAAACGTGACAATGCAATGGTAATGCATTGTCGTGAAGAATAGGATGAGGCATCAAAGTAGTATGCCTAGCTGCACTTAAGGCTTTACCCAAATCTTTTACTCAAAATGTAAGCTATAACTTAAGGACTCTTTGAACTCGTAAGACTAAACAATTTGAGCTGTATTTGGGTTCCGGATTATACAGCGCTATCACTAGCAGAAAAGTCTTTAGGCGTCTAGTAAGTATTCTGAAGGGGCAGCACGCTTATGGAAAAGGCGAAGACATCGCAAGGTATGTCCTCTATAAATATCCCGCCTTTACTCCACGCTTTCGGTGCTGACGTTGTGAGTGCTGAAAATATTTTCCTTAAAAACAAAAAAAAACCTTGCACATTGAGGTTATAATACAGGTGAATGATTAAATCAAAAATTGTGCTATTAAGAGTATCAGTTGTCAATGGAAGCCCTAACAAGAGATACTGTCAGACCCAGCATCAGTTCAGGTCATAAAAGAAATAATTTACGAGGCTAAACGAGCTAAATGGTAGAAGATCTCATTTCCCGAAACTAGAAGTAGTGATATTGAAATACATTATCCTCACGCAGCATTTTCCATCAAGCAGTTCTCGTGCCAAAGACCTTTTTACGTTAGTATACTAGAAAAGAAAGCGATTGCAGTCGTGGTAAAGTTGGTGAAGCTAAAGGGTCCGCCAAATAACTTTTTTTTTTTTTGAAAATGCTATAAAACAACTACTGAATATTTTCTCAAATTTCTTTTTTTATTTGAAAGTACAATCCTTCCGGTTAATAATGGAAAATAATTTCATTCAAATGGCTGCCTCGGCTGGCCATGCAGTAGCCTACACGATCGGTCCAGTTTTTAAGCACATTATCGATTGTGTGCAGCTGTATTTCACCAATAGCTTCACGAATATTGTCCTTTAAAGCGTCAATTGTCTCTGGCATGTCGGCGTAACACTTATCTTTTACGGCACCCCACAAATAATAGTCCAACGGTGTCAATTGGCAGCTCCGCGGTGGCCAAACGACATCAGCTCTGCGGCTGATAATGCGATCTTCAAAAACAGGGCGCAAAACATCGAGTGTAGCTTCGGCTGTGTGGCACGTAGCGCTGTCCTGTTGAAACCAAATGTTGCCAATATCCTCCTCTTCAATTTTTGTGAACAAAAATTCGTTCAACATGGCCCGATAACGATCGCCATTGACTGTAACGGCCTCTCTTTGCTCATTTTCAAAGAAAAATGGCCCAATTATGCCTCTGGACCAAAATCCGCACCAAACAGTGACTCGTTTTGGGTATATCGGCTTTTCAATATATGCGTGCGGGTTTTCTGTGCCTCAAATGCGACAATTTTGCTTGTTTACACACCCGCCAAGATCAAAATGAGCTTCATTTGAAGAGATGATTTTTTTGGAAAAATCGGCATCTTCTCTAAGTCGATCGCAGGCCCACTTAGCGAAGCGAAAATGCATTGGATGGTCAACTCCTGAACCAATTGGGCTTTGTATGGCGTCATACCAAGGTCTTTATGCAAAATTCGTCTCAATGATGTCACCGAAATGTTCAATTGTTGAGAACGACGGTGAATTGATGTTGATGGCGCTTCACGTACACTTTCTGCCACAGCAGCAATTTTCTCGGGTGTACACACTGTTTTTGGCTTTTCACGCTTTGGTTTATCGATGAGGATGCCAGTTTCTTTCACTTTTTCACAAGGTAACGAACATACGGAGCTAACGGTGCTTCTCTTCTTCCAAAATTCGTACGCAATTTTCGCACATATTCTGCAACATTACCATGATTTTCAAAGTAATGTCGCAATATTTCCCAGCGTTGTTCAAGCGTACCATATTCGTTCAGCGGAAGGATAAAACTAATTATCTGTCAAATCAGACGTGAGCTAAGTGTTACCATTCGCGAAATAAGCACTAGTTATAGTTATCATCATCATCATCATCACTATTGACTAATAATATAAACAAAATTGTTGAAATACATGATTTTTCCGACCTATATTTTCGAAGGCGTTCCACCCAGATGTGGTGGTTGGGATCATCAGTGAATTTCCACAAACACATCTCATCCATACGCACTTTTCTTCTGTATCAACTGGTAATAAAAGGTGGCGCAAAAGTAATCCTCCTATCAGAAAATGCTATAAATTTTGCGATTGGCCCCTAATGTCAGTTCTGTTTTGACATTTGTGTAGTAAACACATGCGAAATACACGTTAATAAACAATGTTACGCTACACTGCTCCAGAACGCGGAATATTGGTGACTATTTATTTGAGCAATAATCGGTCGGTGACTTTGGCACAACGTGAATTTCGTCGCAGATTTCCTAGCCGTCCAACGCCTACTGGTAAAACACTGCGACGTTTAGCCGCTCGCCTCGAAGAGACTGGCACAACACGAGATGCTGCCAGGCGTGGCAGACCCCGGAGTAGCCGTTCTGCAGAGAATATTGCTGCTGTAGCCGAAGATGTCATGGAAGCGCCGTCGACATCGACCAGACGACGTGCCACGCAAATGGGTATGAGTCGACGGTCTTTACAGCGAATTTTGGTACAAGATTTGAAGATGTTTCCGTACAAAGTCCAGACGGTGCATCAGCTGTTAGCTGCTGACCGTCAATCGCGTCTAACATACGCTCAAGCCATCCTTAATCACCACCAAGAGGAAGATGATTTTTCATCAAAAATAATCATGAGTGATGAGGCCCATTTCCATCTTAGCGGGTACGTAAATAAGCAAAATTTACGCTTCTGGGGCACTGAAAATCCGCGTGTAACCCACGAAGAGCCATTACACCCGCTCAAAGTCACTGTATGGTGTGCTGTTTTCGCTGGAGGAGTCATCGGACCTTTTTTCTTCGGAGACGTCGCGGGCTGTGAATGGTGAGCGCTGCAGAGCAATGATCAACGAGTTCTTTTTGCCGCAACTTGATGAATTGGGATTGGAAAACATGTGGTTCTAACAGGACGGTGCAACCGATATGCTGAAGGATGCATTTCCCGGGCGCCTAATCTCCCGTTTTGGCGATTTGCACTGGCCAGCAAGATCGCCTGATTTGACCGCTCCAGACTTCTTTTTGTGGGGCTTTTTGAAGTCGCGGGTTTATGTCAACAAGCCTCAGACTCTTGCAGCTCTTAAAGACAATATCCGTCAAGAATGTGAGGACCTATCGCCGGACGTTTTGGCCAAAGTGATGGAAAATGCCATAAAAAGGGCTCAAATGACAATGAACTGTGGCGGCGGCCATTTACATGACATCATATTCTCGACTTGATGTAAAAAAAATTAAAATAATCCACAAGAAGAATCAAAGTTTTTCATTTTTTTTTAAATTACAGCCAAAAAACATCGGAAGGTTATTTTTGCGCCACCTTGTAGTTGATGGCGAGTATTAAAACATTTTTTGATTAAGTCTTAGCCAGACCCTGGGTAAACGCTTCCACAGTCACTGTCTTCGAAGTGAAGACTTTGTGAGCGGTCATATATCACACTTGCTTTAAGTGTGAATTTTAATACACTCGGCAAGAAACCGAGAAGAAAAGTGCGCATGGATTAGATGTGTTTGTGGCAATTCACTGATGATCCCAACCACCACATCTGGGTGGAACGCCTTTGCAACTGTAGGTAGACAAAATCATGTATTGAGTCCAGGGAACGTCTGAACTAATTTTAATATATTTTTTTTTGATAATTAGGTATTCACAAGGAGAAGGTTAGTGCATTAAAAATTATTTCATTTAGACTTTGAACCAAAAAAATGTGAACTTCTCAATCGACCAATTTAATGAAATTAAGTTCAGTCTTAAGACCTTTGAAATACGCATATTTAAAGTTCAGCATTATATTTCTACATGCTCTAAGAGGTTAGGAATTTTAGTAACATCTTTGCAAAACTTCTTTTTTTTTTATTAAATATGTTAATTGACCAAGATTTTCAATTCGATCTGAGTGATTAATACAAAAGCAAGAGCTAATTATTTCTCTTCTTTTCTGTATATGTATATGGATAAAGACTTTAGTACGTCATAGCGACGTCAGGATGTCATCCGGATGATAAGTTTGGATAACTGTTCTGAATCTGAACTTTGAAAATGCGCCTCTTGCACCACCTACCTTTATTTGCAAATGTAAGTTCCTCATGGATAAGGATTTCAGAGGGAAATTAGTTAAGGGCAGTTCTGGATGTTGAATTTCTATCTCAATATACCTCATCTCACATCTGTGATCTGATTTGTGTTATTCAGTTGGCAATTGTATGTACAATTTTATCAAAGTATAGTCAATTTTTAGCGAACATGAGTAAGCGATCAGAGAAGCAACATACCTAGTTCTTTAACTTCAAAAGCTTACAGTTTCCTGTTGAAATTTGTTTCGCTATGACAATAAACAAAACCCAGCGACAGACACTTAATATTGCGGGTGTGGATCTTCAGAATATGTGTTTTTCTCAAGGGCTCATAAAGCAATCTCATATATGTGGCAGGGAGGCAAAGCAAGGGGAGCACGGGCTAGCTAGTGAACTATAAAGAAGTCCAATATCATCCGTCGGTCATTCCGCCGCCGACACAGAAGCGGTTTATCGAATTTCCTCCGAAATTCGTACTTAGATTAGCGTTCTCGCAGGAACATACTCCGCGACAATATCTTCCTTCTGTGGCTTTCTGCATTAAGGTCAGTTGGGTGCGAAAGTCATAAGAGGGATCAAAATCCAAGTCTTATTGAATTTTCTCTTCAAACAACAAATAACATTTTGGTGTAAAATTTTCCGTAGTCTTACCACTAAATCACAAGTTCAGGCTTATACCTTAGTTGCTCTTAATCGAGATATTTACCCGATCTACTTTCCCTCCTATTTTCACTTTAAAACATAAGAAAAGGCTACAGTGGGGCGAACAGTATGATACCCTATCCATATCCCTATATGCCCCAAAGAAAAAAGCATTAAGATGATGATGGATAGCATTTTATTTCATTCTATTAAATTTACAAAAAAAAAATCCTTTTTGAAAAAACGCCCCCAAAAAGTGGGCGTGGCAAAAAACTTTATATGACAAACTTATAAAGGGGGCAGTGCCTACATATCTTGTGAAGGTTATAACGCTCGATTTCTCTAAGTTTAGCTTTAAAAGGGTTTTTCAAAATTGTGGGCGTGGCAGTGGGCGTAGTCAAAAAAATAAATTTTACACTTAACCATTTCGGAGCCCTAGGGAGTATGTGGTCCAAATTTCAGCTTCCTAGCTTAATTTTAAAGGCCTAAAAATTGCGTACGGACGGACGGACGGACGGACATTGCTAGATAGTCTTAGGATTTGGTCCTGATCATAAATATATATACTTTTATGGGTCTACGACGAATATTAAGGGGTGTTACAAACTATGTGTCAAAATTAATATACCCTTAGGATAGGGTATAAACACTCACCTGACACTCCAGCGTGGCACTGCCACCTTCCAAAGCAAAGACAATCTGCCTGTAAACAGCGATCATTGGGGAAACTGTGCAGAAAAGATACAAAAAATAAAAATAACTTTGCATATGAAATTTTCAATCAAAATTCCGTTCTGCTCTTGATTTGCGGCCAAATCAAATCTTGTTGACATCATGTGAATGTAGCGTACGTGTTAACACACTTAAGCCTTCCACGTATGCATGGCTGTACTTACAGTGAACTTCAACTAGGAATGTAGCATTTGCCACGGGTGGTATGCCGTTGTCTGCAAAACAGGTATACGGTGCCATATGATTCCGACTGATGTTGCTGATTTGCAGTGTGTGCCCACTCACCGAAGACACTAACGCAGTGTTCAAAATTCAAAACGAGAAAAGAAAGAAAAAAATGTTACTACATCAGTCCGTCTAGATAGCGAAATCCTTATTTCCAAACTTACACTCTTCCCTTTCCAGAGCGATGGTTCGACCATCACCACGTCGCCACTCGACATGAGGTAGAGGATTACCATTTGCGGCACAGGCCAGCAGTAGATTTTTGCCTTCTTCAACGATGATTGTCCTTTGAATATCCTGTGCACTGATGTCTATGTCGAGAGAGAGAAAGGATTTGTAAAAGTTAACTGCACACTTTATGTGACCACCTCCTCCTTCTACCAAAGGAACAGGTGGACGTAAATGGAAAAGTACAAACACATTGTTAAACGATATAAAAGTTAAATTTCTTTTCTAATTAATAAATCGCATCGCACCCGTACAAGTCCTTAAACACAAAGCTGCAACATTCTTTTAAAGCACACTTACCAGCAATCGATGGCGGAATAAGCAGCTCACTCGAATAGCTGCCATTAACTTTAACTTTCCATGCGTTTATGCCCGGTATACCAGGTGTTCCATTAGTGCCGGGCTTGCCCGGACGTCCACGAGGGCCAGCGATACCTGTAAGTGCAAATGAATAGAAAGTGTGAGGGAGAGAGAGAGTGAGAGTGAGTCATCCTAGGTAGGTGTACAATGTAATTTAAAAATGTTACGACTTATTCCATCTGCGCACATGCTACCCCCAGTATTTACGGATTGACTGTATACGGTTTTCTCAAGTGTATCCTAGGTTAGGTTGCACGATTGCGATAGTAACAGTGCAATATTGCAGTGCACATTTCTGCCAGTTTTTAACGAGGTGGTTTGGTTTCGGTTTGGGTTTTGCTTTCGGTTTTCCTTTTCTGGATAATGACTTTTTCTTTACTAAAAATGATATTGCCGCTCCTGAGCTGTTAGTCGGCTTTTGGCTTATGCTGAGGATTTTACTTAATTAACAGTAAACGATGCACAATAATTGTTGTGATCGTAGTCGTGTAGGTACGATAGATTTCATAGAAACCTACTTATTGAGATGCAGGAATAAAATGGGTGCCCCCCGCACGCATTCAAGTGGCTGTGCATTTGTGACCCCTTTTTTAACTTTTCTATTTGAGAGAAAAATTTTATTTTTAAACTGAAAAGTTTCTCGCACAGATGATTGAGTGCGGAAACTTCCGAAAAAAGAAGGGCCATAAAAATATCAGGCACACATTTGCATTTCTTTTTCGAAGTAGTTAAGGTTTACCTAATTATATATGAACGCAGTGAGTGCAAGTTGAGCAGCCCCTTGAATGAGGTCATCTCTTGTGTTGTGCTTGTAAGTTCTTTGATTTCATTGCACTACACTTTTTGGCAAAAGAAGGTGAAGTAGAGTTTGGATGCTTTATACTTTGTTAAAAGTTTCAATGGACTCTTTGAACTAATGGAGCGTCGTCGTCGTCGTCCAAACAAGATCTTTGTCATATTTTCAAGTCGTGTCTTGGATGAAAGTCTTTCATGAGTTTGTATTTTGTTTTGATGGTCAATTTAGCTGGTGTATCTTTGAAAGAAACTCACTCTTCAATGTGCTGTCAAGTGTGAGAACTTAATGGGTATCCTTTATCTACATCAGACTAGGTCCTTATTTAATAAAGTACGTTCCTAGTTCTTAAAGGTCAGGCGCGTAAAGATGATTCAGAGGGGAATGGGTATCGTATTAGCCAAAAAAAAAGAGTATCTGTACTGCCCATTCTTTGACCCAGACATTCATTTGAATGAAGAGGTGGTTCCCAAGTGTGAAAAGCTCAAATATCTGATGACGACATCAATCATCGTGTAAGCGTAGGGTGGATGAAGTGGCAGGAAAACTCTACCATATTCTGTGACCGAAAAATGTCCCCTAAGCTGAAAGGAAGGCTCTACACAGCAGTTGTGCGTCCGGCGCTCACATACGGTTCAAAATGCTGCAAAAAGTATGACGGCAAGTTGACAGAAGCTGAGATGAAGATGCTTCGCATGACAGCAGGAGTAACAAAGCTTGATCGAATTAGAAGTTCCAGAATCCGAGGAAGCCTTCACGTCAAAGAACCCATCTCGAATAAATTGGAGCACGACCGACTTAGTTGATATTGTCATGTTTAAAGTAGGGATCCTACGAACCCCGTCAAAAAGGCAATGGCAATCAACATTCCCTTACAATCACGTCAGAGACGCAGGCCTTAAAACTCCTGGATCACACAAATGCAGAAACTGCTTCATTTGATTGGTTACAATGATGAAGTGATTCACAATCGGGAGGCCTGCAGTTATTTTTTGTGGTCGAACCGGCGAACCCCACAGGCGGATCAGTAGGAATACAGTGAAGTAGAAGGGTTATGATCCCTATAATCCTAATCATAACCTCGTCGTTAAATGGAGAGAAGAAGAAGCTATGCAAAGATGAATAGTTTTTATGAGGACCGACCGCACTATTACTTATATTTCAACCAGGTTATTCCCTATCTAGTTTTTTAGTTTCTTCTTTTTTATGGGTTTGGCAGACAACTTCCCAGCACGTGCTTATAATGTCAATAGCTTGCGCTTATCTTGTTGCGCTAATTCAACGATTTGATCTATTGCAGACGGGAAATAGATTTGGTTTATTGAAAAATTGTAGCGTTCACCGTTCAAGGCGATAGAATGTTTTTATTTTATTTTAGAAGGCAGTCATACCTTACCCTGCGCGATACTAGATAGCTTTACGAGAAGCAACGCAAGGAGCGATTTAGTGCGCACTTCTCGCTTGAAGAAGTGGTCAAAAGAGTTTGTTTCGGAAAAGCTTTCGAAAGGTTTGCGAGAACTTGGCTATTGTCGCACTACGACTGAGAACCCACAGGAGCTGGGTTACGGGCACAAACACATGCTCGCATACTGAAGCATAAAGCTATTGTCATGTATTATATTATCACCGCTGTCCTCGACGCTTGCATCTCCGCTAAACTTCACAGCTACAGTAGGTCTAAGTCCCGGAGAATATTACTGTTTCTAATATATCACGTGTCATTTCGAATTGTTCTAAGCACTTAATTGTGAAAAGTTTATAAATATTTCAAGAATGTTAACCCGAGCGTAAGACGTAGATTTAATCTCATTGAGAGCGATAAGTCAAGTCGTATCGGACCAAGAACGCTTCCTTGTGGAACTCCTGCTGTTTCGGAGAATTTGTTTCGGTGCTTGACACGGAAAAGTCTGTCCAGCTTATATTGACTTAAACTTGGGCTGTCTTTCATTGTCGCTGAACAATAGTTTTTCTATTTTATGGTGCGATTCCGCTAGCAATATTATTTTCAGTATATTCGAAGCAGTTTTTTTTCCAATAAATCTCGACCATCAACGAGTTTTCGAAGCAATTCATTTGCGATTGCGTTTTTGGCTTTTTAATGACTTTCATAGCTTGTCAGACCGAGTAATTCAACCTCTTATTCACAGAAATGCCTTCGAATACAACTACATTTCGCGACGTTTAAAGCCTTGTATCTTTTTTCTGATGAAGTTGTACAGATTATTTAAGATAGTTTTATGCTGATAGTTTTATTGTACTTGCCGATGCAGCTCGAACTCCAGAAGGTGGTTTTTCCAGCTTTCAAATGACCACCACCACCATATTCCATTGTTTTGTCCTCCAAAGCAAAGAATTGTATGGCAAAGAAATTCTTGTGCCTCGAAGTCTAACTTTTTGAACATGTGTTTGTTAAAACGAGCCTGTTTTTCTAGCCTCGCACGAAAGGCCACTTTAGCAAATGTTCGTGGTAGAGTGTTTGACGGCTTATCGGCAATAATTTTACTCGCTCGGCGATTAGACTTCTGTCTAGGATTCGATGAGTTTTGTTTTGCAAAACTTTCTTTTGGCTGTTTTGACAATTCTTCGATTCAATTAAGACACTCAGAGCCTCTCGTTTCAAAGTCTTGTAAATGTCTTGAATTTCGTATTTTAGGTTGAATGTCAACGAACGGGTAAGGAAGGCAGCAAATGCATTTTTTGCACAAAGTATGTCTCAGCTGGCTTCCTGGACACAGGGACAGAGAGCTACCAAGAAGGGCATCCGAAATGGATCATGGCTAAGCACTTCGGTCAATCAAATCACCACTCTGCAATCCCAGAGTACGAGTGCAATACAAAATCAGAATGAAGGCCAATAACAGGTGGAAATCTATAACCACCTGTGTGATATTACGGAAACTATGGCCAGAATATAATAAAAACCGAACCAAAAAGCTTCTACAGTACGAACGAAAATAACTGTCCAAGCTGGTTGGTGCTTTAAGTGGTCATAATTTTCTTAGAAACCACATGTTGAAACTGAATCTGAAGGATGACGTCGTTTGTAGAGGCTGCGGCGAAGAGAAGCTCCACGAGGATACCCTTCACTATCTCTGTTACTTGAGGAACAGAACACTTGAACACTTTTTTGGAGACATCAGGATGGCTTGATGGAATTGAGTAGCCACGAGCGGAGGGAAGGAAGCACAAAGAAGGGGGCAACAGCGACGTCTTCCCCAATGCAGGTGTATCACAATGGATCCACAAGGACCTGAGTGAAAACTATTCTTCCATCTAAACCCATCTAAGCTAACCTAACTTAACCTAACCTGATCTACAGTTTCCCTAATTGTTTTTAAGACTGATTCGAGTGCATCTTTCTTGCCCATCGATTCGTATTGTTTCGTTCGTGAGCAAAACACTCCTGCACCAGTTCCTTCCTCAGTTCTCGAACCATCTGTATACCACTTTATCGTGTGGTTGCTCAGTGCATAAATTGTGGATTCATCGCTTTATTCTTTTTTGTTGCTAAGTTTCGTTTTCGTTTCTTCTCATCAACAAATTTTTGCGGGCGTGTAAACCAATTGTTACTTTCTATTTTTGCCGCTCAGGCTTTAGATATGACAAAATTTAAAAAATCATCAACAAAACAATTATTTAGCCATCAGTTTTCTGAGACGTAAAATTTATGTGGATTTTTTGTCACTCAGCTGCAATGTCAGACATTACTCCAACTGCTGTCAGAGCTGCTTTAACTGTTTGACAGTAGAGTAAGGTGATTGTGAAACCCAAACCTTGTTATTGGGAAGATTTCAGCTCTATAAAACAACTCACTACTTTGTGGAATTCCAAATGAAAGGCCCTCGTTAAGTAGTAGTCGATAGTTGTCCTCACAACTTACGACTTTTACTTTTCTTTTTTTTTGTTAAGTTATGCATTCTGAGGAGGAAAACGACTTCAGCTTCCGGTACTGGCGCACCGCCTTCTTACCAGATTGGGTATTTTACACATTAATTATATTGAATTTGTCCTCGCTTTGTGTTTTGATTTAGTATCGACCCACCCTCAGGACGTACAAATTGAATTTCCTTTTTCACCAATTTAAAAGAAAAGAAACTCCTTCCTAGTCCTCTCAATTACTCGCTATTATTTTGTCAAATCAACAATTATTTCTCTGAATTCCAAATCTACTTCAGTTGAGATGCGCACCCAACACTCTCCTGTCAAAAAAAACTACTCCTTGTCATCTGTTAAATTGCTGACGTCCTGCTTTATGCAATATCACTCGCGATTATTAGAAAAAAAAAGAGATACTGCAATTTTTTCGTAATTTAAAAATTCCAGAAAAAAAAATAACGAGCTACCATCTTCCACTAATGCCAGTGATTTACTCTAATGGTCCTTCCATCACAGAAGCATCCAAGATGTTGTTCTTATTTCCTTTAACAAGCAGCCAGCCATGCATTGCATGTGAATAATTTACTCCTCCATCCTGTTGTTTGCGATGTTCCGCAAGGCGACTATAATACTCGTACCATATCATCAACTCAAGGACCTCCCCAACCTTCGACGACGCACAAACCTCACTTCCTCCGTTCGTCATTCTCCTAAATACACACACACACACACCTACTCCGTTTTCAGATTCCTATTAATGGTAAATAATTCAACATCACGCGCATCCGGCTGATGATATGAAATGTGTGACTGATGACCGAATCGTATAGAAAATGTACCCCAGGGAGCGCCCCAGCACTTCCTCCAACAGGACACGTTTCCTTGGTGAAAACAAAGCAAAAATATTTCATAAAATGAGTTCCGCACACAAACACACACAGCAACCGCCACTAGCTATATAGCTGCTCCCATCTGGCTAGCTAACATTTATGAACTTCAAATAAGTGTCTCACAATCTACGAGCACTTTGTAATCTGATTAGCACATTCAGTTCAAAATAAATACACGCACGATAGCTCACGAGTAAAAGTTTAACTCACGACCTTCGATGCATAGATACGCGAAGTCGCCATGTAGGTTTTTCTCTAATTAACTTTTAACGACGACGACGGCGACGACGACGGTGGAGTCTAACGAAGGAAAGAAACGCTGTGTCTCTGTTCTCGCAGCTTAATATTTCAATTAACAAAGTATCTTATCTACGTGCGAGTAGTATCTAAAGATACATATCTACTATAGTAAAACAAAGACCAGCACCAGACAAATGTTGTTGTCTTTATGATTAGCAAGCAAGGAGGAGAGCCCTCGCAGCGCGCATATCAGGGGTTTCGGTAAGGCGCTCGGGAATTTTCGCTTAAAGGTGCAAATTCATCGATTTGAATAATCCACGATACTGCGATAATGCGATCAACTAGAGGGATATAGTAGATACGTATACTGTTAACCCATATCCCCGGCAAAGAATATATTGGCGCAAAGCGGCAATGATGCACATGCAAGTGCGCTGCGAGCACACGAGTACAATGGGTTTGGAAATATGTTCCAAATGGGAGCACTATAGCTACCGATGGCGATGGAACGTGGAAGTGGTGGAGGGTAAACAAATCGAATTGCAGCCAGGGGAACGGAAGGATAAATGTGTTACATTTTCTAGCACTTGGTTTTTTTTTTTTTTGCTTTTGCCCGTTAATGCAGGAGAGTGATGGAAAATTCAAACGCTTGATGGATGTAAAAAGATGTCGCGAGATTATAGCTCACATGTGGTCCGTGGTCCAACAGTGTGGATAAAAAATTACCAGGCACTGCCACAGGTGGTGACACACCTTGTGGCGCAGTAAAAAGGTTTGCACTTGTTTTTGTGTTTTTGCTTGGAGCTTTATTTTAATACCAGCAAAGGCGGCAAAACCAGCTGTAATAACAGCTAATTACTGAAGCACAGGGTGTGATGATGAGTGATATATCGGGTTTTTCAATAAGAGCGCTACAAAAGTTTTTTTTAAATAAAACAAAAACGGTTTTGGATATCAATGAAATTCTTTATTCCTGTGAAAGTACGTTCGATGTCATTATATATGGAACTCGATTTCTTTTGCATGGCCACCACGGGCACGCTTTTAGAAGTCCAGACGCTGAACCCAATTTTCGACGGTTTTCAAGCATAAATCGGCCGATACTGCTGCAATTTCACGTTCGATACTCGTACGAAGTTCATCAATCATCGCTGGCTTGTTGGCATAGACCATAGACTTGACGTAGCCCCACAGGAAATAGTCGAACGGCGTCAAATCGCACGACCGAGGCGGCCAAGCGACTGGCCCATTTCGTGAGAAAACACGTTCTACAAACTTTGCTTTCGCTGTGTGGCTTGTGGCGCCGTCCTGTTGGAACCACATGTCCTCCAAGTCCATATCATCCAATTGGGGCCAAAAATATTCGGTTATCATTGAACGGTAGCGATTCCCATTCACAGTAACGTGCTGATTTTGATCATCACCGAAGAAGTACGGCCCAATGACGCCGCCGGCCCATAAACCACACCAAACCGTAATTTTTTCGGGATGCAATGATGACTCATGGAGTACGTGTGGATTGCCGCCTGACCAATACCGCATATTTTGTTTATTGACGAAGCCATTCAGCCAGAAATGAGCCTCATCCCTGAAGATGATTTTTCGATGAAAATCCGAACCATTTTGAAGTTGTTGCTCAGCCCAGTTCATGAACATACGACGCTTCTGGTGGTCAAGCGGCTTCAGTTCTTGCGTCAATTTAATCTGTAAGGATGTAGACCAAGATCTTTTCGCAAAGTTCGCCACAAGGTTCGCACACGTCGTTCGTGCGAGGCACATTTGGGCTTTCTTCAACTGAAGCCTCAGCGGCAGCAATATTCTCGACACTACGGGCACTTCTTTGTCTCACTGGCACGGGGACATTTTGTACTGTGCCTGTGGATTAAAATTTTTCCACTAGACGCTCAATTGTTGATCTGCTAGGACGTAGCGCTTTTAACGTTGGGGCCACTGACTCCGAATTTCTGTAGTAAATTTTAATAATTTCGACTCGTTGTTGGCTCGTATATCTTTCCATCATGAAATGGCAAACCTTACTGAAGAGAAATGTCAAAAGAGCGGCAAGAAATATGGCGTCGTTTGCTGTTCCTGTCGCTCTACTTTTGTTGCGTTCCTGTTGAAAAACCCTGTAGATCGAGGTAGTAGTCACTTTATCCATTTAAGTCTCTATGTTAGGCCGATGCCGACATTTAAGTGTGATACCGGCAAAGTCTTTTAACTCAGAAACAGGTCCATTGTTCTTTTAGGTAGATACTTCATTTTACTTTCTTATTATATTCGAGTTTGTCAGTAAGCCAAAAACCCACTTCAGTGACAAGAAACTTAAGAGTTCGGCACTAACCGCATCAGCATCTATAAAGCATGGACAAGCCTGGTTCTAACAAAGTCAGGGCATTCACAGGGGAAATGCTTCGCGGTGTCTTGGCAAATTTTACCAGCATTGAAAATCATTGTTTTACTTAAGCCTAGCACCTTAAGTTGTTTTTTCAGCGTGGTGGCCCCATCAGTGTTGGTAAAATTTCGAATGAATTTTCTAACTAACGGCTGTATAGTTTTTGGTGTTTTTTATGTTTTTTAGTATCCAACTTTGGACATTATGTAAGTGTCAAACAACTTACAGACTCAAAACGTTGGAGCCGTTCTTAGCAAAATCGACTCCATCACTGATGTATATACAGGGTGGGCCATCTTTTAGTTTCTTTTTAAATCATAGGTGATTTTGACAGTGACAGCTGTTTCCCGCTCGAAATCTTGACAGAAAGTCAGTATTATACCTCCGCGGAACGAAATGGGTCACGTAACGCTTGAACAACGTTGGGAAATATTGAAAACTTATTTAAAAGGACAGTGCTGCGTAGCCCAAACAGTGCGTTTTTTTTTTGAAAAGAAGTTTTGGCCGAAATGAAGCAGCCACCAAGCTTGCTGTACTTAAGTTTGTGCAAAAAGTTCGTGAGACTAGCATGATATGGACAACACTCATTGTCTCCATCGTTGTACGGTGTGCGTTTCTTACCGCGGCAGGGAAATACAGGAGCTGAAGGCAAAAATACGCAAAACCCATTTGCTGTGACATACTCCTTAACACATTTTACGTTGATCCTGGGAGCCTAACGAAATTTGTTAAAGTGGAACAGGTGAAGCCCACAAAGGGACCAGTAGAAATTCAGTAAAAATAAAGTGCACGACTGCGTCATACGAAACATTCTCGGTACATGAAATGCGTTTTTGAACTGCAAAATGAATCGAAAATGTATTTTAATTACTTTTTAGGTTTTGGAAAATTAGATTTTCTTAAAAACGGCACCTACGATTTTGATGTAATATCGCATATTGAACACTTTTAACATAATTGTTGGAAATCAAAAACTGAGTATGCAGAATTTTTGACCCCATCCTAAACATCCTTAGTACAAAAGAAGACCTTGGAACCACTTTTGAAAAAAATAGTGATAACTGATTTTCACAAAAAAAATTTGTATGGCAGGTACCGTTATTTCAAAAGATAAAGCAAAAAATAAAAAGATGCCCCGAGATGTAACCCCAAGAACATAATATACGAACTTTGAAGCAAATCCGTTGAACTGTTTCGCCATACGACGACCGGACAGACAGACAGACCGAAGGACGGCATTGGCGTACCCACTTTTTTGTATACGAGAAAGTTAAAAAGCAGAAAGTCATGATCTCTCGCTCTCTCTCGTAGCATCCTTCTCCGAAATAAAAGAAAAGAAGTTGAAAAAAATAAAAAAAATCCTAAAAAATCTGTATTCTTAAAAACTGCAACGGCTGCGAAAACTTATTCAATATTCAATTCGAAAGAAATTAGTTAATTGACTAGCAGCATGAATATTCCCAATTTAAAGTGCATTCAGGGTTTGCATGACTATTGCGTCCGGATGCAAGCCAAACCAATACCAACAATCGAAATCCAAATATATAGATCCATAGCTCTCTTTAAGTTAAAAGCAAAAGCTGAATATTGCCATTCCACTGTCAGATGACTAATCCCTTTGTTAAAACATGTTGAAGGACTCAAGAGCAATTCCGGTTTTACATTAAACATTCTCAAATGTGATGAATGGAAACATAAGCGGCGTATATTTCTGCCACATAATCAAGGCATAAACGATTCTATAATAAATGCATAGGGACCTTCGAGAATCGGGATTGTGCCTACAGTTGTTTCGATTTCACATACCTATTTTCCCAGGAACAGTCTATTATTCGGGTAATTTCAATACAGTAGTAATTTTCATGGATTGAAAGAGCAGAGAAGTGTTACTAGCAACCTTTTGCTTTGCTTGGCCCAGGTCCTGTTACGCGCTTGCAACTAGCTGGAACTTAGATGTGGTAATAATGAAATCATCACTGGCACTAAAAAAGGCCCTTCGCGATCATTCAAAAGCCAATTTCCTTGCTAAAATCTAGAAGGCTCTTAAAGTCTATGCCATCTATTTTGTCTAAGGTTTCAAAAAAGTATTTTCCTAAAAATTTGGTATTATGAATCCGTATCCACGGCTCTTTGCGTGTTTTTGCAGGAGGCGAAAGAAGCACGGAAGATGGAAGAAGCTTATCCGTGCTTAATTATATTAATTCCATAGAACTTTTACTGGGGAAAGTAAAAGGAAAGTTAGGTACCCTGTGTCCCTCAAGACTTGACCAACTTAGATTGGCAGACCTACCGCCTTTTTTCCTCAAAAGTGCCCCTTATCATGCAGAGGGGAGGTTTTATGTCTACTAATGAGCAGCCCTTCTATTCATTTCGCAGTGCTCTAAAACCCGGCACAGTCTTACTCGGTCCTGACTGCATAATGCTTTAAGCATGGTTCCACAGCTTCATAGTGTATCTGAACTGATGTTGGTTGACATTGAGTGCAGCCTGGCTAACGCTGTAGATGGCGATATCTCTTCCAGATACCGATCTCATCGGCACTTGCTCAGCCGCCCTAAAGATAGTATAGACACTCCCAGTTTTGGATCTTCGGAGAAGACACCTATTCCTTATGAAAACTCAACTATGCTCGTTGATATGTCACTAGCGTAACAAACCGAGCTTACATGCTTATTTAGGCGGAGCTATGGTCAATTTTGCAGTACAGCTCGTAGAGTTCATCGCTGAATAGTATCCTGGAGAACAAATTGTGAACTTACAGGGCCTCAAACCGCACTGATCAGATGAACCAGGCCTTTAACAAATAGTTTCGCATCATAAGGCAGACAAAATCTTATACGTGATGTTTAGGAGACCGAAGGATGCCGGGGTTGCATTCAGCAGGCATACATTCTTTCAACCAAATCTTGGAAATGTATCCTCTTTTGTTAGTCGTCTCCTGTTGGAGTTCGACGGATCCGAGTTTTAGACCGTCCGGCCCAGCAGCCTTGTTGGACTTTAGTTTATATATTTCTTAATTTTGTTGGAGTGGAAGGAATTCAATTAACCAAACGCCTGCAGATAAAAAAACCTGTCTATGCAGCCTAGCCTGCCTATCGATTATGGTTTTTAAGACAGCCTTAATAATTTGTCAAAATAAGGCTTTATAGAAGGAATACAAAAATTGAGATTTGAGGGCAATTTCCAGTTGGCCAGAGCCGAAACGCAAAGCAGGGAGCCAAAGGGCCCTATCCGACACTTTTTGGCAACGTTGCTTGCCTCGTACCGCCTTCAGAAAGTGGTTGATATACAAACATTTTGGGCGATTTTACATTTTTCAGATTCGGGCGATCAAAACTGCAAACACGTCTTTCTGGGTGATTTGCATTTTATAAGACTTTTTGCGCTTTGACCGATTTGACTGTGCCCTAAAAAATACAAGTGCTCCCAGGTGCTATACGCGTAACTTGATTTATGATTTTGAATAATCAATTTTTCCCACATTCAAGTGTCCACTTAATTGTATTCCTTACTGTAGCAGTGACAGAACAATTTTGTTCTTTCAACATTTAAAATGCTGACAAATGGTTCTTATAGGTAAGGGTTATGTAGTTTCCCGCCCTCATATTCTATTCTATATGCGGATGGATATTTTATTGTAATTTTTTTCCTCTCACTTTTTGGTGGTTGCAAGTGTATTTTAAATTTTTACTGTCTTCCTGGTTAGATTATCACCACAAGGAGAACATACACCAGTGATGATTTGCGTTTTATAAATGATGGAACATTTTTTTTTTGCCAAGCATCGAGAAAGGTGTTTGGTTCAAAGATGTAAGCTTTGTATTCGGAATTTATGGGTTTTGATGTGAAGTGATGAAGACTGTCCCGGTTGTACAAAGCATAACTCTTTGTGCCTACATTTATCCTCAGAAAAATGGTAGAGAATACATTCGCACACCTTTGTTGAGGTGGTAAATGAAAAATTATGTTCACGTTTGAAATTGATACGAAATAGCTGAACACAGGTGAACAATACAGATGGGAATATTTGATTGATGTTTTTTTTTGGAATATCTTGTTTCCATTGTGCGGACAATTCGAATCAATCAATCAACACTTAAAATCTCTTGTAACTTCTGCTAGAATACATTTTACGAGAAAAACAACTCACCTTTAAGACCTCTGTCACCTGGTGGTCCAGAAGCGCCCTTCGGTCCCTGAGCACCGTCTTTTCCGTTCAATCCGTCGCGACCATCTCTGCCGGGCTGTCCATCTTTGCCGTCCTTTCCTGGCGTTCCATCTAAGCCCGCCCGGCCTGGCACTCCATCCAAACCAGGTTCTCCGGGCACACCATCTCGCCCATCAAGACCAGAATTACCAGGCATGCCAATATCTCCCTTGGGACCTGACGGCCCGTGTGGACCTCCCATTCCATCGATACCCGGCGGTCCTGGCAGTCCAACATCACCGCGATTTCCTTTTGGTCCGGGTATCCCCGGCAAACCGGGCGGGCCGGTTGGTCCCTTCGGTCCCAGTAATCCCGGTGGTCCCCGCGGACTGGGTGGACAGTACTCCTGAGTGCCTTTGCAGAAACCAGTTATAATTTTTTCCTAAAAAGCTTTTTCTTATTGACTTGCAGGTGGGGGAATATTGTTCCATTCAATAAAACTCACCGGCACTCGACAGTAAGTGTTCAAATATATCCAATCATCGCCACCTGGTGCGGCGCCTTTCAGTCCTGTCCTCTTTCTTATTTCCACGTCCTGCTCCTCGAGTACTTTGCGATGATTCGGATTGAAGAACTCAATAAATGGCTCAGCTGTTTGAAAGAAGAAAGAAAAGAAAAATCAATTTAAATGAAAACTGCATTGGAATTTGTCAGCGTAATGGGGTTGGAGGTGGATTTGGAGTTGGAGGTATTGGTTTGTCTTTTGATTGAATGAGGAATGATGACCACCTACTGCTATTGATATTGATGCGGATACGGAAATTGCATTGGATGAGAGGACTTTGCGGGCAACTTTTGCTCCTCTCAAACTTTTGTGCGCTCGTTTCTGAAAAGTAATTAATTTTCAAAAACGCACCAATTCTAGCAACGTCATCGTTGCCATTGGCATTTTTTCACACGTGTCTAGCTCCATTAATTAAAGGATATCTATCGGGACGACGAAGAGGTAGATATCTGTGTCTGCATCTATTATACACCAAATGGCATCTCTTTGGCAAACGAAAAATGTGATAAATTAAAACAGATGGAAGATAATTCACGCAGAAGAAGAACGAAGGGGGGTGCGTTTTTTCTTTCTTTTAGAATTTTCCATTTGCAGCCATTTTTTTGTTCTATTTTTAATTTTTCATTTGGCAACGTTATCGACGATGGCAATATCCATAGACAAGTCCACTGTGTCACCTGTGCCCCATTCGTTTTAGCTAGTCCTTGTGAGAGGGTCAGAGATGAAAGTAATCTTTTATTTTTGAGAAAATCGAAAGAGAAAGAAAAACAATTTTCTTTTCTGGCAGGCGAAATAAAACTAGTTTGGAGTGCTGCCATGAAACTGACTGAAGTGGTGATGGCTTTGCTGTGGGCAATATTTCTCAAAGAAGCAGGAGTATAGGTACAGGACGACGACGACGACGATTATGCTGATGATGATGACGATGACGTTGGCACAAAAGATTTGTTTTACCATATTAACTATTTTCTTAAGTCGAAGTTTGTAAAAAGGACCATTTGAAAGGGGTTAATGTGGATTTGTTAACGTAACAGTTACATCCCGGAGATGACAGACAAATTTCGTATGTAACTGGTGGTGATTACTATTTTATGTGTTTCTACTTTTTCCAATTATATGGAAGTGGAGGAAGCGTAAAGGAACTCGACCAGACAGTATGCAGAAGAACGTTTAGGGAATTTCGAGAAAAGTTTCGAGCAACAGTGATTGGCGTGAAGCCAAGTTTGAAGTTGTTATATTAACTATTGTATTGCAGGCAATTATTTGACCCGGTGTTTTGAGAAGATGGCAACTTATAATGGATGGTGGTTGGGAAACAAATGGGTGTTACTACTTATTTGGCACAGAGTTGGCAGCAATGTTATGGGAGAGGATTTAAAGTGTATTTGAAACTTAAGTTGTGGCTACAATTTAAAGTTCTTAAACACGGAATTTGGACAAAAACTGTACTTTCAATTTAACGGGCACAGAGGTTGAAAGAGTAAGACGAACTTTTATTATGTTCATTAAGACCGCCTGATTGATTTGTTTTATATTTCTTCAACGAACTAACGAAGGAGATCTACAATTTGACATCGATTAGAGGCGGCAAAAACTGTAAGCTTTGTGTTAACTTTTGGCAGAAAATGGGAGATTGTTTCGTTGGAGCCATAAGAGGTGCGGTTGACAGAAAAGAGGATGACATCGTAAATTATGAGAGATAGTGTTGAAGACAATGGATTTATAATTAGCATGAAATCGACAGAACCTCGATGAATTTAAAGAATGTCTGCTACGTTCCAACGTTCTTCAAGGGTACTCAAGTTTAGAAGTTTGAAGCGGTCTTGAGAGGGAGGCAAGATAGGGTCCGCCAAATAATTTTTTTTTTTTTTTGAAACAGGGCGCAAAACATTGAGTGTAGCTTCGGGTGTGTAGCACGTAGCGCCGTCCTGTTGAAACCAAATGTTGCCAATATCCTCCTCTTCAATTTTTGTGAACAAAAATTCGTTCAACATGGCCCGATAACGATCGCCATTGACTGTAACGGCCACTCCTTGTTGTTGTTCAAGTTGTTGTTGTTCGTTGTTCAGCGGAAGGATAAAACTAATTATCTGTCAAATCAGACATGAGCTAAGTGTTACCATTCGCGAAATAAGCACTAGTTGGAAAAAAAAACGTTAGATGGCGTTTCCTTCAGTAGGGTCGTTCCAGGGTAAACTTTGAAGAGCAAATAGAGGAAAGTGACGTTCAATGCACTCGGTTTTGGATACATGAACTCGCTGAAAGGGCGACGACACAGACGTATTCGAAAAGAGTGCGAATAAAGGAAATGTAGAAGATCTGGTCACGTAAGGGTTGGATAATTCTTTGGATCAAGGTTTAACAAAACCAAGTGAAGAGTTGGCTTTAGGTTAGGTTAGATTTAAGGGTCGGCAGAGAAAGTCTGCCCCACTTAGGTACTCGTAGACCCATTGAGATAAAATGTTTGTGGCGGGTTAGCCATTTAAGAATTATTTCATTAATATGCTAACCACTAATTGAGCTCTCTATTGTAAAGTATACAAACGTTGCGAAGAGAATGTACGACAGATATAGGCTAGGCTGACCAAGGAGAAGATGTATTCGGGTAGCGCTCACGAAAAAAGGTGATAGATTGATATTTGTTAAGCTCTAAGTAAGTGGGTGCAGTCGCTTAGTGGTTAAGTGCGTTGGACCGCTAAGCGGAGGTCGCTGGTTCAAATCTCGACCTGTTCCACCTGAAAGTTTTTATTCGTTGCCAAACCTCTTCTCAAAAATTAATTGCCGTTCGGAATCGGCATGAAGCAATAGGTCCCTTCCATTTGCATCAAAAAATATATATTCGCACACACAGTGGTTAAAGAAGCTAGGCTTTGGCCTAATATTTATTTATTTTAAACTCTATTTTAAGGTACCAAATCGCAAAATTTTATCGAGGTCTTGTTGAAGGAGACTAGAGTCTTGGGGTAAAAAATGGTTTTGAAAAATTTGGTTTCGCCAGCGTAGAGGAAGAGGGAGGATTGTTGTATGATCCTCTCGAGATCATTTATAGCCTTGAGAGGAAACAGCAGAGGTTGTCATGAAAGGACCCGAGAGGAATAGGAAGGATCTGAAGCGAACGATTTTCTAGGTAAGAGGATATCAATATGAGTTCAAAGCCTAGGCCAGACAATTTGAAAATGATTAACTGATGAGATACCGAAAGCCTTACTGAAATCGGTTGCAATTACATTGACTTCGTTGCCATTCTCAAAGGCAGAGAGGGCAAATTAGACTAAATCGAGTCGATCTGCCTTTCAGGAAGCCATGTTGGCAAGGGGAGATGATGGACTTAAATTAAACTTAAAAGATTTTTCTTAGGTTTGGAAGACCTCTTTCATAACTCCGACACACCAAAAAAGAGATCAAAGAACGAAGTAACCAAATATTGTAATGCTAAACTTTCCCATATACCCAAACTCTTCGAAAGTATTTTATACGAAGCCTTAAAATGAATACGTTTAGGCCGGGTATGAATTAATCATTGAGATTTTGTAACTTAAAATCAATAAGAGTAGTTTTGAGCGATAAAAGAGGCAGAGCAGAAGGTAAGTAGGTAATTGAAGTAAAATAATTGGATAAAGTCGCTCTAATGGAAAGCTAAGTAAAGCCTTATTTGGTCTATATGATTTTTTGTCATATTTGAGATTTAACGTTCATATTGGTTTAACCTACTACATATACCATTAATGAGATAAACGAACATGATTAGTGCTAAGGCTTTAAAGCCCCGTGATTTGTACAAGTATCTCGCGGTTGAAAGAGTATCTTTGATTAACTCTTGACCGTCGAAGTAATTCGAAATCATATCCGCAGTTAATACTTTAACAACATGGATTACCACCACGAACAACGAAGGCTGGAAATCTAGCTGTTTCACGGCTTGCAAAGGCCGATCCTAAGCTTTATTGTTTGTGTGGTGCTGGTATATTTGCTGGTCATTCAATTCGAATCAAAAGTTCCCACATTAGGAATCGAACCTACACTTAGACTAGCGATATCGTCGGACAAAGCAACATACTATGCACAGAGCCATCACAACCACAAGTTAAGTTCGGTTGCTTTTCGCTTCACCTATACTAAATCAGTAATTTCCAGTGAATATTCGAAGGAATATGACCTGTTTTTTTAGGTCGCATTCATTCCAGTTATTGGTCAATTGTTCTCTCAGACAGACTTTAGTAATTTACCCAAACTGGCACTTCAGTGATAAGGAGCTTAGATCTACAGCAGCCATCACATCGGAATCAGCACTTAAGGCCTGGAGCCTTGTTCGAGCCTCTTGTATCACTAGAGGGCTAAAGCGCGGTGGCGCGTCAGAATGCCAGCTAATATTTTACAATATTTTCTCTATAGTGAGAGAAAATATTGTATCATCGAATCATTGTGGCTAAAGGAGACTCAGTTATCAATGGAGGCACCTTATGCCGTTCGTCCAACTCATTCAGCCAGCTTTGTCCAATTCTGTATTCAACTCAAATATATTTATACCTTGATCACTTAGAGCAACACAATTCGGTTAAAATTTCACCATGTTTGTGTTCAACGCGTTGCGAGCCGCGTAACCTCGTACGCATAGTTGATCAACAGGTCTTCGTTGCTTGAGTTTCTCAACCATCGCACGTTGAGCAACGTTGTTCAATAAAACCAGCAACTGACACAGACAGCTGCAGCAGACCTTTGGTTGCCAGATTTATTTTAAATCATTCGGAAGAGTTTATTTTAGAAGTTGTAAATGGTTTTTAATAATAAAGAAGAATGGCTTCCGCGTTGATAATTTTTAAAGAAAAATAAAAAATAAATGCGATTTTTGTTTGGGTTGGTTATTTTCTTTTAAGTTGCAGGATACCATTGATCGTCTCAGATGTATGTGTGTGAGTTGATCAATGCGGCTCTTCAACCCGTTCCCGCACGTAATTTTGTCGCACTCTAACCGAATACTATCAGTCGAAGAATCCATTACATAGCTGAGGATCTAAACTACGAATTAATAGAAAAAAATTAAATCAGAGGGGATGAGGCTACTGACAGTAATAATGATGCACATCTATTTAGCTACGTGCGCTATCTGGCTCATAATATTATTGCCGAAGAACTTTTTCTTGCAAAAGCATTACCGAAAGTGCGAAGGCCCAACACTTGCTTAGCATTCTTAGCTATGTTGACCCATTGTATCATCTGTAGGGAAGGTCTTGCTTCAAAGTCCATGAGCTCTGAACCAAGTACTAGAATGTGTCAATGGTGCAGTAAACTATAGCACCGATATGGGAGCTGAACATACGTCCCTGCTGTGTTACTACAATTCACAAAGTCTTTCATTTTTTCGCATTTTTTTTTACAATAAGAACGTCATGAAAACGCCATATAAGTGTTTTTTTTAGAGGTATACAACTTTAAGTTGGCAACACATTTTTAACTGGCGGTCATTGTGTCAGCTGTCAAGTGGTTTATTTTTAGTTTGGTTTGGCATTTCAACATGAATAGACTGACGCCTGAACAACGCTTCCAAATTGTATTTGGAGTGTTGATAATCCTCAAGTGTATGTTGAGACACCGTTAAGAATCATTCACATGAGAGCGAACTGCGAACAATCGAATATTTGTAAATTCTGACATTTCTTTCACATGACAACTTTTTTGGTCGCACGTACCCCTGAATCTGGTTTGTTAATGTTAGCAGCAATATTCAAAGTGTCAATTTTAAGGTTATGTTCGAATGAATTTTTTTTTCGCGGATTTGTGGATCGCGTCTGTATTGTGAATAAAGAGTGACAGTTCGCGGCAAGAATTTTTCAATTCGGTGGAAATTTTTTGTAATTGTAAATATATTGCTATTTAAATCAATTTAGACTCAGTTTTTTTTCAGATAATTTGTTAGATCAATTAAATATAAAGCTTTTGTGGTAGAAGCAATAGAAATTTTCTATTAATAAAAACATTAAAATTGATTTGTTCGCGAATCGCCTATTCGCAATTCGCTCTGATGTGAATGGTCCTTTACATCCATAAAAACTTCTTTTAAAACGATGCTGGCCAGAACGTTATAGTCAATGGTGACCGCTATAGAGCCATGATTACTGACTTTTTCGTTCATCAATTGGTTGTTCAATGATGTGCAGGAGCTGTGGTTTCAATAAGATGGCGCAACATGTCACACAGCTCGTGCCAGAATTCCATTCGGAAACTTGGAGAACGTTGGAGAAGATTGCAGTATTTACTGTTTAGAAAGAAATTTCAGTTGTAGATAAAAAAGATGACTGATTTGGCGGTCGAGATTGCTTCTCGCAATTGGTTAAATATGCGGCATATAAAAACTCAGTGGCGTGGATGTGGATGTTTTAAGTTTTGTGCCTATCTATTTATTATTTTATTCGATTTTTTCTTTTTCAAATATCTAAGGTAGGGCGTCGTGACAAAATACTAAACTAATATAGGTGTGCCGTGCGCTGAAATAGATTGGGAACCACTGGGTTAGAGGAATGAGCAAGGCCTTAATGCACTCTGACCCCTTCATTTGTTTTTCAAAATATAGTGCATAGCCATTAAAATGGGATATATAAAGAAGTAGACAAGCTTTACGTAAGAAAGACTGAGCATTGTAAGACTCCGACAAATCAATCGACTCTACCTTCAAGTTCATTTATAGTGCTCGAAGAGACACTTTAATATCAATATCCATTAATATGCGCAGTTTTGAGGGAGCTTTGTTAGTTGTCAGTTTTTCGAGCATTACCGCTTGTATTCCACGAATTCTGCGTGTTATTTTATCCTGTAGGGCTTTAATCGTTTTCGGCTTGTCCACATAGACTAACGACTTTGCATAACCCCACAAGAAATAATCAAGAGGCGTTAAATCGCATGATCTTGGCGGCCAACTCACAGGGCCAACATTTCCATTGTTTCACGAGCTGTGTGGCATGTGGCACCGACTTGGTGAAACCACATGACAACCAACTGGGGCAAAAAAAGGGCGCGTATCATGGCTCGATAACGTTCGCCGTTGACGGTAACGTTTCTTCCACGGCCGCCGATGATGCCACCAGCCCATAAACCACACCAAACTGTCGTTTTTTCGGGATGCATCGGTAATTCTTATATGGCATGTGTCTGTTCATTACTCCAGATGCGACAGATTTGCTTATTTACGTATCCGTTGAGCCAGAAATGAGCCTGACCCAATTTTACATTTTCCACAGAGCACGAATTGTGATAATAAATTTCAATAATTTTCAATCGTCGCTCGTTTGTAAGTCTTTCCATGATTAAATGGCAGAGTATACTGAAAACTTTTCACTTTGACAGATGACGTTTGGACGCCACTACTAACCAGTGCTGCCAACCTGAAAAACTTAACTCTTAAAAAATTACCCTTTAGTAGAGTGGGTCCTAGCCCGCCGAATGGCTTGCGAATCGTCATCATCAGAAAAACAATCCAGTTCTTAAGGAATAATTAATTAGAAATTAAATGAACATTCAAAATGGCATCAGTGACGTTTATTGATTTATTAAAATTCTGATTGAAATATTAACTTTTTATATCCTTTGCCAGCATCATAAAAGCATCCCAACGACGACGTTAATCAATCCTGTAGTGCAGTGAAGTAATATGAAATATAGAATAAATGAAATACCTTCGCTTCAACAATAAATTTAATTCAATTTAAATCATTTCATTCGAGTACACATGAAAGTCAAAAAGACCGCAACATCTTTACTTACGTAATATACGAACATGGGTATGGTATTTTGCCATTCATTCATAGAGAATTCCTTTTGAGAGCTGCTGCGACAGCAAATCGGTAGCACAACAGTTCCGCATGAATCAAAACGGAACTCCCAACTCCATGGGCAGCCCCTGCCACATTTATCTGAATCTCTATATGCTATATACTTATTCTATGAAATGGATGCTTTCTGAAATACAATCAAAGTAGATAATGTCCACTTCTCTGTGCGAGAAGGAACAATGAATGGAAGAATATTATTTTGTTTACCCCGAAATGTCTCAAACGTATAATTGACAATCTACAACTTTGTCTGGACTTTTTCGTTCGTCTTTAGTCGTCGGGGTGTCGGGTGTGGGCGATGATGACGAAGCGAACAACTTTAGATTGCAGTACAAACTACAAACCCATTGACCAGAACTCTTGTTATTTTCCCATTTGTGCAAGGACATGAAGGACGAAAGGAATTTCTAGGGAGTATGGGTCAGATGCGATAGACGGACTGTGTTGGGTTTATTATATGTATAAGTAGCAGCACCCTTGTGAGAGCTCTCAACAGATACTGCAGCAGCAGTGACTAAACTATATGGCACAGATAGAAACAAACTACCTACAACTTACCATGCATTGAAGAGGCGATATCTCTGCGTTTTCGTCTGGCGAAGCTACTTGAGTACTTTCTTTCATTTCGAACAACTTCTGTTGGAGCAGCAGCAGCAGCATCATAAGGCAGCGTTGTGCTAGAAATGTAAAGAGAATGAATTAAATAGCATGAAGTTGTGTTGAAGTACGTTTCCATCCTAAATCGGAAACATTAATATAAATAAAATAAAAAAAAAACTGAGAAAGAAGGAAATAGGAAATTGTTTGTTTGTTACTCTTGAAAATATATTCCAATTCCACGTGGGGTGGAACTGAAATGATTAAGCGTAGCTCGAAAACTCGCGGTGTATCTACTTCACAGAGGCAGAGATTGAATTTGATAAGAATTTAGAACATTTTACTCACTGAAAATTTGGAAAAAAAAATGTTCTTTTATTTACTTGGACGCTAAACTTTGACTATTCGAAAGTTGAGAGAGTCAAAAGTTGGTCATTCTCTAAACTTCTCGAAATAGTAGATTTTTTTTGTAGTTGTCGGGGATTTTAATATGTTTCACGCTAATACTTGACAGGTCCTTCAGACGGATTCAGTCAGATTTAGAGCTCAACTGTCAAAAAAACCAACAAACGCCAACATCCAGCGATCGAAGTATCTCGACATCATCAAGAAGGTACCCGATGCCACTCGTGTTGTGTGTAGATGTATACGTTTACTAGAAAGAGGTGACAGTAGAATGCATGTGCACACATCAAAATGCAGCGACGGAAAAAAGCGCAACAAGGACCGCGTTTCAATTAGAAAAAAATTCTGCGTAGAGAGAAGAGGGAGTCAATATTGTCTCCCAACAATCGAAACAACATCAGGAGGTTTTATAAGAAAGCCAAGCAAGCTGGCTTAAGGACCGGGACATAGGCTCTTCGAAAAAGTAATGAACACCTATTCCACGTAGGGGTTTAAGCTGCATTTTCAACACAGACTGATATGTGTACAAAATTCCACTTCCAGAGTTTGGTCGGCTATTAAAAATGGTCCTGATGTAGAACATATCCAACAATCAGCTCCATATGCCCCGCGTAAAGGAAATGCGAACATATGTATTGCAACAGCTATTAGGGCATATCTCTGCTGCTAAATGTAGCACAAAACAATCCTATCAAAACTTTTTGCACCACCCTAATCAAATCAACAACGTACCAGTGTAACCGTAGACCCGGCGAATCAATTACAGAACAATTTTTCACACTTAGAGCTTTACATGGCGATGACGGAACTCCGAATCCCGGTCAAACTGATCCAGCTGTTTCGCGTGAATCAAGTGTAATGTTCAGTTTAGCAGCAGCTCATCTGAACTCACCCAAACAAGCACCGGATTTCGCCTAGGTTAGGTTAGATGGGTTGCCATGAAAGAATAGTTTCTTTCTTGCCACACTTAGGTCCTTGTTGACCCATTGTGATGCCCTTCATTTGGGGATACGCCGGTGTTATGGCCTTCTTTAAGGTTTTTTCCTTCCGATCGTGATTACCATCCCGATGTCTCCAGAAAACTGCGAAGATTAGAGAAGGAGACATCTGACAATTCCTCAATGTCTGGGAAGCAGAAACTTCCAAGTGTTCTATTCCTCAAGTGACAGAGATCCTGGCAGTGACAGATATAGTGACGAGTGTCCTCGTGGAGCTCCTCATCGCCGCAGTCCTACAAATGTCGTCATTCTTCAGATTTACCTTCGTCATGTGGCTTCTCAGAAAATTTAAGTTTAAGAAGTTTATTGGTTAGAGATTTCCACCTATTGTTGGCTTTCATTCTGATCTTGTATTCCCCTCGCTCTCTTAGGTTGCAGAGTGGTGGTTTGAACGACAAATGTGCCAGGTCGCGATCCATTTCGAATCCTTTTATTGCCAGCTCGTCGGCCGTCTCATTTCCGGTTATGTCCCTTTGTCCAGGAACCCAGCAAAGACATACCTTGTGCTGTGAGCCAAGAGCTTTAAGTTCTATGGGACAACGGCGAACCAGCCTGGATTTAATTTCGATAGCAATAACTGCCTTAATGGCCGCTTGACTATCCATGAAAATGGTATTGCCAACATTGACACAGTACGGTTCGCTTCCGCGATTGCCAGAACCTCAGCCTGGAAAATACTACTTTGATCAGGGAGTCTGATGGAGTTGTGAATGTTTAGTTCCTTTGCGAATAGACCGGTACCTGTTCCACAATCCATTCTCGATCCATCTGTGTGTATGGATATAGACTTCATTTTCGTGGGTTCTTTAGTTTTCCATTCTCCCTGCTCGGAAAGGAGCAGGTGTATGGTTTATCAAAATCTATATAGGAAATCATGTAGTCGGAGCTAACGTTGTTTCCTACATACAGTTTCAGAATCTGTGAGTGCACCGCGAGACATGGGTTCCAGCTGATTATTTGGCTTTGGCGCTCTTGGCAGCTGATTCCTGTCGACTTCTTTTTTGGAGGCAGACACAATAGACCCGTGCCCAGATAGGCTGCGGCATATCACAGGCATTGGTTGTCGCATCAGCGTATCCTCGCTGGAGAGTTCTGGAGAGACCGTTTTTAGTAGAGTATTAGCACAAGGCTCATCTCTATCCAAAGACTGACTTTCCAAAAAATCAAGAGCCTTTTGAAGTCTTTGTTTGTCGTTGTCCCCTAGAGTCGGTCTATTCCTCAACTTATTGATCGTCATTTTGCAATTTAAGACTTTTTTCCTAAGAGATGCAGTTGACGATATTGAGAATTGGATAAGCTGGCAACGGATCGATTGTCATCCTCCTCGAGAAATCATTTCTCGTGGTTGATGTCAACCGTTCCCTCGCTTCCCCTATCCGAATATTTGCTTGTCGACGGATCGTGGAGTGAGAGATTCTCTTCCTCCTTTGTCATAGTCGTCATCGTATGAGAATCATTTACACCAATCCCTTTGTTTGTTGTGTGTTTTAGTTCGTTAATTTTGGACCCACGGGCAAGGGGAAAGAAGATGTCGTTCTGTACTCACCCCTCTGTATACAGAAAGGGAAATTTGATTAAAACTAGAGGTATCTAGAGTTCACAGTTAAAAGACAGCATAACACTGTGTCATACATTTTATGGGCACGGTCGTTTTACACCCGGAATTACGGGGTTTATAGAGTTATTCCCCTCTAGATCCGTCATATTTAGTCGAAAGCAGTGGCACCTCGTGCAGGAAGTGTTTCTTCACCACGTATGAACAAAGTTCCTCTGGTTTCCTTACCGATGTTTGCTCAACTTAGGACCTGTCCTTAACTGGCTGGCATCACATTTCGAGGTTATGACCTACTCGAGACGAGAGTCAGCGGCATCTAACCATTGGTCCAGTCATATACCCATTCTTTCAGAAACCTTCACCACTTTCGACTAGGTTATGTGCTACCATGCGATCAGGCAGGGACTCTACGACTTGGCAGCTGTTTAAGTTAGGCTGAGTTCCAAAAAGTTTCGATGTTGTTTTCATGCATTTTCTGCATTCAGTACATCGATATTGGTATTTGTACTCCATCGGTGCGAATTTGTTGACTTTTTGGAACTCACCTTTCCTTGCTGCCAGCCTTCAGCACCGGCGACTGATAGAGATGCCAGGCTTTTGTGGACGAAACGATTACGACTTTGACGAAACCTTTTAAGTCTTAATACCTAAAAAATAGGACTAGAATTGTCCAAGCACTGTCATCAGAGGTTAACAAAGTTAAAAATGGTGGAAAAAAACAGGAACGGAACACCAGTCTCCGACTGACATATTACTGCCCTGTTATCTAAGCTGAGATCGCTGATACTGAGCTTCAACTTAACACTCCAACGTTAATGGTATCTCCTTGCTGTGTACAATTGACCCCTTAGCGATCCCAAATTCTTACAAACCTTCTTTTATTTAGCTACATTAGTTGTGCCAAGAACACTCTTCCTTCTGACCCTTAAATACGCACGCTTCTTAACACAATTAACTTAATTGCCAAACGCATAAACCCTACCAATGAAGTAATAAAATTCCTCGTAAACGTATTTCTTAAATAAAAAGCAAACAAAAAAAACGATCCCAAACTGTTCCACAGTCATAAATATAAATAAATACAAATTAAGCACTTATATCGCATTGTTTTTCGATTTTAACTTTCTTCAGGGCCGTACGTACCTACATTTGTATAAAGGCTTAAATCGTAATCATGTACACCTGTTACTGATATTTATGGGTCTTTGCGGAACGGAACGACTTTTGCGGCAAGATATTTTTTCCTTGTTTGGATAGTCGTTGTCTCCTTTTGTAATAATAAGAGGGTTAAGGATTTGTCCGGATTGGCTCACTGTATATAGATACAGACATATATATGCTAATCCAATATTGAATTGCAAGGGGACCACAGATAGGACGGCAATAAATATTGGAAAATAAATGTTTATTTTATTTTTATGCTATTTTCCTTCCCTTCCTTCAGCCCAAGACCCAGTCACAGCCCCTTTCACTGCCCTCACGACAAAGTCCAATTTACAATTGAAATGATTCCATTTGAGTTTGCTTGAAGCAAAACGCAAATGTGTCCTTTTGATACGAATCGATGGGGTTTAATGTTGTTCAATAATTTTGAATGGTTGAATGTTGTGGTCGAGCTTTAGAACTGCTCTGTCTCTCCCCCGGTATAATGCTTGCAGTACTGATTGTAATCTGAAGTCAATACTTGTAGTTAGTTAATTGATTTGTTTAATTCGATCATTTCAATTGAACCAATTGTAGTATTTGCATTTCATTATGTACCACGATGTCCTTGAGGATGTTTTGGTAAGATTACTGTGTAATCAGCTTTTCACCCTTCGATTAGGTGCATTAAATGGAGGACCAAGATGGGATTACTGAATGCTTTTTGGGAAATTGTTTATAATTCAAATGGTATGGTCAACCAGCAATGGGTAAATGTTTAGATTCACCCACCAAACGACCATTGGCGGTGGATGACATTTTTTTATGAAGCATATACTTATACTTATACTACTTATACCGGGTGATTTTTTAAGAGGTTTAGAACTTTTTTTAAAAAAAAAACACAAAAAATTCGAAAAAATGACTGAAATATTTATTTGAATCGATAGTTTGAACCTTGCAATTTAATGTTTAAAGATAATTTCATGCAAATGTTGACCGCGGCTGCGTCTCAGGTAGCCCATCCGCTGAGTCCAATTTTGGCATACTCTTTCACACATATCGGCCGGTATCTCACGAATGAATGCATGGATGTTGGCTTCCAGTGCGTCAATCGAAGCGGGCTTGTCCCTATACACATTAGCCTTGGCATACCCCCACAAAAAATAATCTAATGGTGTCAAATCGCACGATCTAGGCGGCCAATTGACCGGCCCGAAACGTGAAATTAACTGTTCACCAAACTCGCCTCGCAATTGCGCCATTGTTTCGCGTGCTGTATGGCATGTGGCACCGTCTTGTTGAAACCACATATCATGCAAGTCAAGAACTTCCATTTCGGGCAAAAAAAAGTTTGTTATCATCGCTCGGTAGCGTTCACCATTAACAGTAACGCTGCGATTCGCATCATCTTTGAAGAAATATGGCCCAATAATGCCGCCGGCCCATAAACCGCACCAAACAGTGGCTTTTTCGGGATGCATTGGTAGCTGTTGCAATGCTTCTGGCTGATCTTCACTCCAAATGCGGCAATTTTGCTTATTTACGTACCCATTCAACCAAAAATGAGCCTCATCGCTGAACACAATTTTTCGATAAAAAAGCGGATCCTCGGCCAGCTTTTCAAGAGCTCATTCACCAAAAATTCGTCGTTGTGGTAGGTCGGCTGGCTTTAGTTCTTGCACCAGCTGTATCTTAAAAGGCTTTACGCCCAAATCCTTCCGCAAAATTTTCCACGTAGTGCTGTAACAAAGGCCTAACTGCTGGGAACGGCGCCGAATCGACATTTCGCGGTCTTCTGTCACACTAGCTGATACGGCCGCAATATTTTCTTCAATACGCACAGTACGTAAACGTGTTGGTGGTTTAATGTCCAACAAAGTAAATTTGGTGCGAAATTTGGTCACAATCTTCCGAATAGACTGCTCAGAAGGTCGAGAATGCCGATCATAAAATGGAAGCAGCGCGCGATGAACATTTCGAACCGAGCACGAATTTTGATAGTAAAATTCAATAATTTGCAAGCGTTGTCCATTTGTAAGACGATCCATGGTTAAATTGCAAACCAAACTGAAGCTGTTTGACAGTGACACAAGGTACTAAACACACGTCAGCTGTCAAAACCAGTGTTGCCAAAACCAAACCAGCTAAAAAATCACCCTTTATAACTTTTACACTTAACATAAACTGAACTACAGGTTCGGAAAGCTTTTAAATGAGAAATTAGAAAAGCACAGGCGTTTATGAGGTGTTCGCTATCTAAATTTTTATATCGCCTAACGCACGCGAGCGTGCGTTTCATAACGACTCACCCCGTGCGCGCACACCAATGTACGTTGACGAAAAGTCTAATTCGCGTGCGGGAGACATATGTGAGTCGTTTTTTGGACTCGCGGGAACCGCGATAGGATTTTACCAAGGGTACGGAAACGAACGCCTGCGTGCGCACGAAAACAGCTCACGTCTCATTTTTTACTCGCGTGAGTCGATTCATATTTTTCCTACCGCACGCGCACGCGAGTTTTGGCCAAAACAGAAAATGTCCGCTAGCGTGCGCACGTGAGACGTGAGTATTGCTCGTGAGTCGTTCTTAAAATTCCAATTTCAGGAATAAGTATTAGCGTCAGAAAAACATGTTTTCTGTGTAACTCGAGTGTTGTGGGTGTGGCAGTGCAATACATATGTTATGCGTGGTTTTTGGTTGCAAATTATTAAATTCTGTTGGAGAGATTTATGGCTATGAAAATTCAAATTAAAATTGTTTCGTGAACGGAATTACGTTGTTAATGGAATTGCAGGCACCTACGTAAAAGAATCAAGGGGCTCATTTATGATATGAAAAATTGAATTGATTATTCCTTGCAGTGCTATTCATTAAATAAGCAGTGCAATAAAATTGTCATTTTGCACATAATATCAGGTAATGGTTACGAATTGGGCTCAGCTTCTGTATCTGTAGTAAATGTATGGTTTTTTCGGTTGGGAATTCGGTAAATGGCTCGTAAAAAATAGAAGCGGGCGAATTGTTCTTTCGTAATTCGTGTGGGGTTTTTGCGTGTTCCAATTTCCGCTATTTCAAATTTAATTATTTGCTAGAAATTTTTAAAGGGGTTTAGAATTTATTATTATTGATATTGAAATTTATATGGAAAATTCAAAGGAGAACTTAGAAATGTACCAACCATCTCCTTTTGTAAAGTTTACGGAATTCGGTTTTACATCATTCGGTGGGTAATTGCGTAAAGTAGCGTACGAAAGTAGAGAATACAATTTATTAAGTGTTTATATTTATAACAAAAAGACATTGATTCCAAAAATATCCGCCTTGTTGTTGATAAAGCGAGTGAGGAAATAAAAAAATATAATAACGATTTCCGTAAAAGTGGATATTGCCACCCGTATGGAGAAAAGCATTTTGGGAATAAGTATTCAGTACATAAAGGATTATAAAATATGTATTAATATAGGCTCCGCCAATTATTTTTTTTTTTAAACAGGGCGCAAAACATCTAGTGTAGCTTCGGCTGTATGGCACGTAGCGCCGTCCTGTTGAAACCAAATGTTGCCAATATCCTCGTCTTCAATTTTTGTAAACAAAAATTCGTTCAACATGGCCCGATAACGATCGCCATTGACTGTAACGGCCACTCCTTGTTGTTGTTGTTGTTCGTTGTTCAAGCGTATACACAACCATATTCGTTCAGCGGAAGGATAAAACTAATTACACTGATCAACACTGGTTTTGCCACACGAACTTTGATAGCTAATTTTGTTTTGTCAATCTAGTCTCATTATTAAATCACAATTGTCACGTGTCAATTAGCCTCAGTTTTGTTGTGATACGATAGAACTCAAAACTTGTACTACGCAGCAAATTAACAGAAGCGCTCCCAAGTAAACCGTTTTAAAAATATTTGTGGTTGCATTTTAACACTTTTTTGTTTTAGCATTTTTTTGTTATTAACCCTGTGAACATGTCGAGAAAGTGTAACAATGATGCTAACTGTTTTTGTTATGTTTGCGGAGAACTGACATTCAAAAAACAAAGACGAAACTTTACGAATCTTGTGTTGGAGTGTTATCACCAATGTTTTGGTTTTTCTGTCGCCCATCAAGACGAATCCTGGCTCCTCATGTCTGTTGCATAACGTGTGTGAAAAATTTAACCGACTGGAAGAAAGGCGCACGACCTATGCCGTTTTCAGTACCCATGATATGGTCTGAACAGCGAGATCACGTTTCGGATTGCTATTTTTGTCTCACTGACATAAACGGTATAAATTACAAGAAAAAAATACAGTTATTTACCCTAACTTATCTTCGGCTATAAGACCAGTCTCTGATTGTAAAAAATTGCCAGAACTATTACCAGTTGCTACTACGTCTGTTGAGAATGACCATTCACAACCGTCCACTTCAGGTAAATGTGTTGACGAGGACGATGGCTTTCAGTTTGAAGGAATTGCAAACGAGCCACATTTCATAACTCAAGGAGACTTAAATTATTTAGTTCGGGATCTAAATTTGTCCAAAAAACAATCAGAACTATTAGGATCTCGTCTAAAAGAATGGAATTTGCACAGTAACAGTAACACACAAGTTAGCTACTTTCCAAACCGTGATCAGCACTTCAGAACATATTTTTCTCAGGATGGAGATTTGGTATTTTGCAATAACATAAATGAGATTATGAAAATGTTAGACATCGATTTTGATCGCTCTCAGTGGCGTTTATTCATTGATTCTTCGAAAGCAAGTTTAAAGGCAGTGTTATTGCATAATGGAAATATGCTTCCGTCTGTACCTCTAGCCCATGCTGCAAATATGAAAGAAACCTATGAAAATATGAAACTTTTACTTGAAAAAATAAATTACAGTACATATTCCTTCAAAATCTGCGGTGATCTTAAAGTTGTTGCACTATTACTTGGACTTAAGCTCGGTTACACAAAGTTTTGCTGATTTTTATGTGAATGGGATAGCCGAGACAGAACTAATCACTATATAAGAAAAACATGGCAAACGCGTGCATCGTTAGTTCCTGGGCAAAAAAACTTAAAAACTTGGCCCCTTGTTCAGCCAAATAATGTGCTTCTACCACCATTGCATATCAAATTAGGATTAATAAAAAATGTTGTTGAGGCAATGGATCGCGATGGAAGTGGATTTTTGTATCTGAAAGAAAAATTCCCTAAAATAAGTGATGCAAAGATAAAAGAGGGTATTTTTGTTGGCCCTCAAATAAGGGAGTTAATAAAAGATACAAGATTTGAAGGCTTTTAAAAATGTTGTTGCAAATTTTTTGGGTAACCACAAGAGTGACAGCTACAGGGAGTTGGTTAGCGAGCTGTTAATGACATATAAAGCTTTGGGTTGCAACATGTCGCTTAAGATCCACTTTTTAGACTCGCACCTGGATTTTTTTCCTGACAATTTAGGGGCTGTCAGCGACGAGCACGGTGAGAGGTTCCATCAGGACATTTTGAATATGGAAAAGCGGTACCAGGGCAAATGGAACCCAAATATGTTAGCGGATCACTGCTGGACAATTAAAAGGGACCAACCAGAAGTGAAACATGCAAGAAAATCTTAGATTTATTAAGGCATTTATAAAAAAAATACAGTTTTGATTAACGAGATCTGTGTTATTTCGCAATATTTTAAAATTCTCAATAAAATAAAATCTTTGGCCAACTATTTTTTAAACTATTTATTTTTTCTTATGATCACCAACTAAAGCAAAAAATATCAAAAAAGTCCGTGTGGCACAAAAAAGTTAAAATTTTGTTGACCAGTGTTATCTGTCAAATCCGACATGAGCTAAGAGAAAAAAAAAACGTTAGATGGCGGAACTTACAATTGGTAAGTTAATATTTAATAATTTAACATGTATTTCGGTACTTATTATACTATTATATTATAGGTATGATTGAAATTACAAAAATACACACAGCCCAGTTTTTGAAGTAAGAGATTTTCATATGCCTAAATGATTTTGAGATCGATATAACCCAAATATATTCCAATACAACCGATAATGGAGCCAACGATATAAAAGCCTCCAAAATATTGCAAGAATTCCAAGAAGAGAATACTTTCAACGACGAAGATACATAAAAGGACATACAATTACAAATCGGTTCAGTCTTTTCAGTAGTTCGATGTGCAGCCCATACACTTCAATTAGCAGCGTATGATGTTGTTTAAACAGTTGTGTCGGAAATACACGAATGCTGAAAAATAGTTAAAAGACTCTGAACGTTGGTGAAAGCGGCAGATGTAAATATTAGCATGCCAACTGTTGACAACACGACAAGGTGTTGGTCAAATCCCTACATTCGCAAAAGGATTGCTTTGATAATTCCGACGATGCCGCTGGCATAAATCTCGATTGGACTTTTATGGAAAATTTCATCACCGCTGTTAAACCACTAGCTGACTGCACTTTAAAATTACAATGCGAGCAATATATTATAGGTGATTTCTATCGAGATTGGTTGTCCTGTGAACTAAAGCTGATGGATATTTCTTAAAGAAATTGTTACGCATCCCAGCTATATCAAGCACGAAAACAAAAACTTTTTGAGAATGCTGCTTTTGTAACAGCATTATATATGGAACGCATATGATGAAAACTTAGGAAGTATTAAAAAAATTGGAGGAGCCTGAAAGTGCAACGATTGCAACCGATTTGCCTACTAGTGAAAAATCTGCTGAAAAATATGGTAAATTGGAACAACACATCAGGCAAATGATAACAACTGCTCAGTCGACACTGTCAACCAAGAGAAGTTTAATAAAGCAAAAGTTACAATTATTATGTGAATGAAAAATAGAACCCTTGTATACCAATGTCAATACAATACTGGAGCCATCTAAACTTGCTGAAGTTGCCACGCAAGTGTCTGCAGAACATGCTTTTAGCGCCCTTTCAACAATTTTAACAAAGCTGAGAAACAAACTATCAAAAAATATCTTTCAAATATTCTCTTATATAAATTAAATGTTGATTTGCTGCTAATTCATTATCTAATTTAGATTTTATATAAAATGATGATTATTCTTAAATTAAATTAATAAATGAAGCAATTAATGTATACACTTAATTCGGTTTTTACACGATAGATACGTTCCCAAATAATTCGTGTAAAAAAAGATACGGCATGGGATGATAACATCAACATTTTGTATTACATATGTACCTGAATATACCTAATAGACCACATAAAATATGTACGTACATATGGATATGTATTTTTAACTCTTTGTATAAATGCATTTATTTTAATTTATCAAAAAAAGAAAATAAACAAAAGAATCAGTTTATTAATACAAATTAGCAATACAAAAAAGCAATAAAAGAAAACAAACAAAATATTCGGTGTCCAGGTCTGCCAAAAGGTTTTGAATTTCGCTGCTCAGGGTAGAAATATTATCTTCTTGTTCTGTTGGTCTTGTTCTGTTCTGTTGTCTGCTGGGAACCGACCTTATAAGAGGCCATCAACAACTTCAAATCGTGTTCGAACTTTCGTGCTCTTTCCTCGTCTGCTTCATGAGCAATAAAATGGTTTCCCAATTTATTAGCCAGATCAAGACCGCCTTTCATTAGGTTTGGACTGAGAACAGGACCAGGATCGTCAACTTCGTCATCATCAGTATCGATTGTCCCTGGAGGAACAGGAGTCTCAAACACGCATCCTATAATCTCTTCTTCACTTAGGGCTTTTTCCACCAGTAGCTCGTCGATACCCGCAAATGACAGATTGTCAAATCCTTCTCCGCCAATTTGCTGAGCCTGCAGGATCTTCACCTTTCACACATTCGGGCCAAATAGCTTTCCAACACCCATTTAAAGTGGATGGTCTTATTTCTGAGAAATCTAACTTTGCGTGATTAATGCAATCCATGATGGTAAATTTCTTCCAAACATCAATGACGGTTAATTCACTGTCAGCCATTTTGTCCAAAATGTATTGGAATGATCGCTTTACATAATAGGTCTTGAATGTAGCAATTATCCCTTGGTCCAACGGTTGTATTAGTGACGTGGTGTTTGGTGGCAAAAAGCAAATTTGCACGTTTGGGTGTTCCAAGACTGGGTGGCCGGGTGCATTATCTAGAATCAAGAGAACTTTGAACTCGAGATCTTTTGATTTTACATAGCTTCTGACTTCTGGGATTAAACCATTCAATAAATATGTGTGTGGTAACCCAGGCCTTTTTATTTGCCATCCAGTGAACAGGAAATATATTGAAGTCCACACCCTTTATTGAACGTGGTTTTAAGGGCCGATTAACAACTAGCGGTTTCAACAAGCGATCCCCTGAAGCGTTGGAGCAAAATAAAAATGTAACACGATCTTAAGCTGCTTTAAAAGCACTAGCACTTTTTTGCGATTTTGCGACGTAGGTTCTATTTGGCATTTTTTTTCCAAAAAAGGCCGGTTTCATCTGCATTCCAAACTTGGTCAGGAGAGTAACCTCCATCTTCTATTATTTTGGCTAGTTTTTGAGGAAATTATTTAGCAGCAGCTTCGTCTGCAGATGCGATTTCCCCTTTAATTTTGATGTTTTGAAGGGCATGTCTTTTAAGAAATCCCGTCATCCAGCCCGCACTCGCAGAAAATGTGTGCTTCCTGTTTAATTGAGATGAAGTTCCTGGCTCAATTTCTTGAATTTGCTTGTGTATTTTAATTGCAGTTTGCTTTAGAGCATTTCCGTAAGGGTGATTTTTTAGCTGGTTTGGTTTTGGCAACACTGGTTTTGGCAGCTGACGTGTGTTTAGTACCTTGTGTCACTGTCAAACAGCTTCAGTTTGGTTTGCAATTTAACCATGGATCGTCTTACAAATGAACAACGCTTGCAAATTATTGAATTTTACTATCAAAATTCGTGCTCGGTTCGAAATGTTCATCGCGCGCTGCTTCCATTTTATGATCGGCATTCTCGACTTTCTGAGCAGTCTATTCGGAAGATTGTGACCAAATTTCGCACCAAATTTACTTTGTTGGACATTAAACCACCAACACGTTTACGTACTGTGCGTATTGAAGAAAATATTGCGGCCGTATCAGCTAGTGTGACAGAAGACCGCAAAATGTCGATTCGGCGCCGTTCCCAGCAGTTAGGCCTTTGTTACAGCACTACGTGGAAAATTTTGCGGAAGGATTTGGGCGTAAAGCCTTTTAAGATACAGCTGGTGCAAGAACTAAAGCCAGCCGACCTACCACAACGCCGAATTTTTGGTGAATGGGGTCTTGGAAAGCTGGCCGAGGATCCGCTTTTTTATCGAAAAATTGTGTTCAGCGATGAGGCTCATTTTTGGTTGAATGGGTACGTAAATAAGCAAAATTGCCGCATTTGGAGTGAAGATCAGCCAGAAGCATTGCAACAGCTACCAATGCATCCCGAAAAAGCCACTGTTTGGTGCGGTTTATGGGCCGGCGGCATTATTGGGCCATATTTCTTCAAAGATGATGCGAATCGCAGCGTTACTGTCAATGGTGAACGCTACCGAGCGATGATAACAAACTTTTTTTTGCCCGAAATGGAAGTTCTTGACTTGCATGATATGTGGTTTCAACAAGACGGTGCCACATGCCACACAGCACGCGAAACAATGGCGCAATTGCGAGGCGAGTTTGGTGAACAGTTAATTTCATGTTTCGGGCCGGTCAATTGGCCGCCTAGATCGTGCGATTTGACACCATTAGATTATTTTTTGTGGGGGTATGCCAAGGCTAATGTGTATAGGGACAAGCCCGCTTCGATTGACGCACTGGAAGCCAACATCCATGCATTCATTCGTGAGATACCGGCCGATATGTGTGAAAGAGTATGCCAAAATTGGACTCAGCGGATGGGCTACCTGAGACGCAGCCGCGGTCAACATTTGCATGAAATTATCTTTAAACATTAAATTGCAAGGTTCAAACTATCGATTCAAATAAATATTTCATTCATTTTTTCGTATTTTTTGTGATTTTTTTTTAAAAAAAGTTCTAAACCTCTTAAAAAATCACCCTTTATTAGTGCCAGATATAACTGACATCCTAATAGCTTTTTCATTTGTCTTTATTGTTCTAACTGTTGCTTCATGTAAGTTGAAATACTTTCCATGATCTGATATGTTTATCTTAGCTTCCAGTGAGATGGCTTTTCTTATTGTTTTCGGTAATGGTGCCATATTTCCGGATCTATCAAAAATCATATACCAAATTGCACTTGTAGAAAATTTGCACACTAAAATTCTAAGTAAAGGCTAAACATCAATGCAGACAAAATCCCTTCACACTCAACTCAAATACATTATGTGTTTGTATTATGGGAATCCCCAACAAATGGAAATTATGACCGTTACTTTCGTGTTATTTTAAATCAAATCGTGTTAAAAGAGAATCAAATTTTTTCCTTGATTCGTGTAAAATGGAATTCGTGTTAAAAAAAAATCGTGTAAAAAAAGAATCGAGTGTATATGTGAAAGCCTGAATATAATGTCGTAAAACGATTTTTTCATTCGAGTTGTAGAAATAATTCACCTAAGAAACAAAGAATATTTTAACAAGAAGCATACCCCACCTCCGAAAACCGTCAACCTCGATCTGTGGCCGAGGCAACACTAGCAAACACACTTTATGAAATTTACCCACCCTTATCTTTTTCCATTTCCTTCAGGTGTGAACAGATGACATTTGCATTTCCATTAATTAAATTTCAATAATCTCAATAATCAATAAATCTCAGAATCGGGCTTACGTTGTCAATTTAATCAAATTGTCAAATTGATTGTAAAATCACTCTGAAGGACTGTCAACCCAAGAAATGCTTTGTGTGTCAAAAGAAACAAAGTTTTCAGGACATCTAGCTAGGTAAATATTGTTTTATTCAATTTAGAGATAATGCACCTTCATTTTGGATTTTTGTTGGTATGATAGCTTTTGAGTAACGTTGCCTGCCACGAAGATATAAAATTCGGGGACCTTTTGAGGCCACTTTTTTTTGAAAGTTTTAATTCTCTTTTCATTTTAAGTCTTTTTGTCTGAAATTGGAAAATTTCGTAGATACAAACAATAATTTATTTCCCCACCAATTCATTAAAAATCGAACCTGAAATCGAAATCCCCTCCGCCAACGTTTCAAAACCATCCGAGTTTACTTAGGCGGTGCTGCGATGTGGGTGGACCGGGACCGTAACCAGCAAACCTCTCCAATTAGCTTCCTCCCTTCTCTTTTGCCCGTAGAGCTCGCGAGCAGCTCCCTCAGCCGCTCTGTTACTTGTCGGCAGTATTCATTATTAGGTCTCGTTCTTGGCTGCATGTGCCTGGCGTCATTCCTAATCGAACCAAGGAAGGGTTTCGTTGTGAAACCACGCACTTCGGTAGCGGCACTCCTGTTGGCACGCTGGCAGTGTTGCTACTAGGCCTCTGTACATAAAGCTGAGAATGAGCTTGCTGGGAGGTTTGAGGAGACGCGGTCGGCAAAGGTTTTGGCGGTCTCTTGCGATAGTAGCCTCACAATGTGAAGTCTTCTTACAGTCTCCCGGTGTAGTGGAGTATTGGATATCCGCATCCGTACTTTGGTTACTACCAATTAACTAAATCGGACATCCAAGCTACTGGAGCCTGGCGTCGATCGCAACATGATCTTTTTGTTGATCTGCAGACCGCCTAGTCCATGGTGTATGTTGAGGTATGGGAATCGTGTGCTGGTAATGATGACATATCGGCTCGGCGCAAAGTTGATCAAAGTTGATTGGCCTGGGTCGGTTTCCGGTGTTTCAGGTGTTGTCGTGCAGGCTGTGCTTTGCGACCGTAGAGCCAAAGATGCCCTCCTTCCCAATTTTTGCGTTTAAGTCGCCAAGAACTGATTTGACGTCGTATTTCGGACGCTTATCATACGTCTTCTCAAGAAGGTCGTAGAATCCTTCTTTGGCTATGGTATTTTTCCTTTGACGGAATGACGGGATGATTTTCCTCACATAAAAGCATGATATTTTTAAATTTTGCCCTGATGCAGATTTTAACTAGGCGATCGCTAACATTGCGAAATCCTAAGACTTAGTCTTAGTCTAAAAACAAATCCAAATCCAAATAACCGCTGACTCTGCTCTCTGCGGCACTCGCCGTAGTAGATATCACAGTTTCTCATCCTTCTTTTGCCTTCTCATTCCATCACACATTCTGGATGTCGAAAAGGTCAAGTTGTTCGGCTGCACGCGGTCTGTTTAGGGTCCGGACGTTCCACGTGCAGATCCGAAGTTCGTTTTTCTTTCTTCGCTTGCAATAATTTCTGAACTACTCATTTTTCCATTGTAGGGAGAAGTTACCCTGACGCACAACCCCCAACCTGGAGAGCCAGGTCGGTTCCAACTGTAACATATCGCTACTTGGTAGATTATGTCGCTCAATCGTGGTATAAAAATATACTGAACGTTTCGTCAAGGAATAAATTTGGAGGTTAGGTGCTTCCGCGCCTGATGAGTAGTGCGTTATCAGGGCTCTATTTTCTCCCCATATTGGCTTTCCTTTGTTTGACTTTCTTAGTTTTGCTGAGTTCTTTCAAAACATTGAATTGAATTGTAGGTTCCGCTGAGATTAGGAGTCTGATGGATTATTTAGCTGGTCCCGCCCCTTAAAGCAGACTCGCACTAGTGGCTGCTAAGTATCCTCTACTCTACCTCTTTTCTATCATGAACAGGTTGACAAATGAACTACGCTTGCAAATCGTGCAAATTTATTTCGAAAATAATGGTTCAGTTCGCGAAGTTTCATCGCAAAATTTTGTTCAGTAATAAGGCTCAATGACTACGTCAACAAGCAAAATTGCCGCATTTGGAGTGAAGAAAATCCACATGAGACCCTTGAAACGCCATTACATCCACAAAAACTGACTGTTTGGTGTGTTCTATGGGCTGGCGGATCCATTGGGCCATACTTCTTTCGAAATTATGCTGGAGAGAGAGTCAGTTACCGTGCCATGATAACCGACTATTTTGTTCCCGAATTGGATGAGTGGATGAGTTGTGGTTCCAACACGACGGCGCTACATGCCACACAGCGCACGTCACAATCGATTTATTGAAGGAAACATTCGATGAGCGCATAATTTCGTGGAATGGACCGGTCAATTGGCCACCAAGATCGTGTGATTTGACACCATTGGATTATTTTCTTTGGGGATATGTGAAGTCGCTCGCCTACGCCAACAAATCAGAAACATTAGGGGACTTGAAAGCCAACATTCGTGGCGTTATTGCCGACATAAAGCCCCAAATGCTTGAAAAAGTGGTTGAAAATTGGACCTCTAGACTTGTCTTTATTGGAACCAGCCACGGCGGCTACATGTCCGAAATCATATTTAAACATTAATGGCATAAAATTATCCTTCCAATAAAGCCAAATTGATGGACATTAAAACGATTTTCTTGTGTTTTATTTCAATTCGAAGTTCTGTACATCTAAAAAAAACATCCCGTATAAGGCACTTTCTTTTACTCTTCTGCTTAACAACAGTTTCTCTCTCAGAAAGGCAGCCATTTGTCTAAACTAAAGTTTCAGATATTTAAATCCGTCAAACTGCTCCAGCTCCAAAAAGACTATTCATTACGGAACCTTCAGGCAGAAGGTAGGATTATTTAAACCAACCCTCAATGTCCTCAATGACAAGCGCCTTACGAACTCTGGGTCCATCAAAGCCGTCTCAGTGGAATTGTGCTTTTGGCAGGCCTGCTGATAATTGCTCTCGTTATATCCAATGCTACCCATTCGCGGCAGTCCACCACTGATCGGTAGTGAATGGTCTATTACAGTCTATTACAGAACCCTCTTAATACCTGCAATGGCACTCGGAACGAAAACGCAGTAGTCCATCTGTTTGAAAGTATATTTTCACTATTCATACCAAAGAAAAACAAGGATTTAATCTTCAATGAAATTTAGTATACGGTTTCCGAACTTCTGTCGTTGGCAAAGAATCATGTAGCTTTGACCGGACCAGTGTCGTATGTTTTCCGTTAGCGGGTGTTCCTGAGATGCTTCGACTTTCGCGACTTCGACATTAGGGTCCGAAAACATCGATAGCATTGCATTGGGGGTTGTGCGTCAATTTGGCAAGTGATTGGGAATTCAGTTGCCAGCAAGATCCACTATCAGAAGCATTACAAAATCTTTTATCCAAAGACCAGTTCTGCTAATATTTGTGAAATGGAGTAAGCCATAAGGCAGATAGCTGGGATAGTACTGGGATAGAAATGATCAGTATGCCATAAGGAAAACATCTCAAGTCGTCTTTGGTTTGATAATTGATAATAAATAAAAAACTGGAGAATTTGTAGAATTATCCAATCTTAAGGTTGCAGATATCCACAGCTCTTATCTTTTTCATAAATATCTAAAAAGGACAGTATGAAGGACATCATTTTCAACCATTACTAAACTTGTTGCTTTAGTTCGTAACTACGAAAGGTAATAACTCGAGCACCAAGACCACCTCTGGTGATGTAATGGCGTTTCAAGGGTCTCATATGGATTTTCTTCACTCCAAATGCGGCAATTTTGCTTGTTGACGTAGCCATTCAACCCAAAATGTGCTTGCGGTAAACTTCGCGAACTGAACCATTATCGTACCGCATTCTGTCACTCCAAAATTTTCCAAAACTTTGCTGGAGGTTTTGGGCTGTAGCTCACGGATTGCTTGCACGATATTGGCCTTAAGTACTTGAATCATTTTCGGATCGTTGGCATAACATCGGTCCTTCACGGTTCTCCACAAAAAAAAATTCAAATGGTTAAATCGCAGTTCCGAGGCGGCCAATTGATATCGCCAATAACACGATTTGGGAATGTGGTGCGCAAAAGATCGTTTGTGGCATGGCTTGCCATCCTGCATTACCCAGTGTTCGTCCAAATCCATGTTTTCCATTTCAGTAAAAAAAAGGTCACTTAACATGGCTCTGTAACGTCAACCGTTGACTGAAACGTTGTTCCCAGCCTCATTTTCGAAGAAAAGTGGTTCAATGATGCCACCACTCCACAAGCCGCACCAAACTGTTACTCTCTGTAGATGCAATGGCTTCTTTACAATGGTATGTTGCCCATTAGCACACCAGTCTCCCGAACTTTTTGCACAAACTTGCGTAAAGCAGTAGCGGTGGGAACTTAATTTCGGCCAAAACTTCTTTTCAAAACACCAACTGGTTGGTAATAAGTTTTCAAATTTTCCCAAAGCGACTCATTTCGTTCCGCTGAGGTATGAAACTGACTTTCTGTCAAGATTTCGAGCGGGAAACAGCTGTCAGTGTCAAAATAACCTTTTATTTAAAAAGAAACCACTAGATGGCCCACCCTTTATAAATGTACCTCGACAATGCATATAGTCGTTTCTACCGATCACATATGCTGACTATTGCGCCCAGCGTTAGACCATGTCGTCATAGCCTTTAAATTAGTAGGCATCCACATCCACGACGCGACGAAAAAAGAAGAGCGTTAAGTGGGAAAATGCCATAAGAGGCTAAAACCTATTTTTGCAAAGTCTCAATGATACGGCCGGTAATGTTTGGTCCTAATTGAATTGAACACACAAAAATATAACTTTCATCCCCTCCTAAAGCCAATTAAAAATAAACCAATTTTCGTGGACAAACCACAAATTATCTCTGACCGTCTTAGACTTAATTACATCTAAAGACCAAAGCTAAGCCAGCAACCCTTTTCAATTACATTCTACGGCGGCCAAACGAAAATGTCTTCCAAAAATTAAATAACCTAATTGAAAATACCGTTAGTGTTGCAGGAAATTAAAGCAAAAAAATGAATAAAAAAAAATTACCATTTCGACAATTTCTTCTTTATTTGGCTCCACTGCATGAAACTTACACAAGAAGCGCCAGAAACACTCCACAATAAAACGCCTTCTTTCAACTCCTTTCTCAAAAATATAAATCTTAATTGCAACACTCCTCTCCCAAGTCCCAAAAAGGAAAACCATCAGCAAACAAAATAAATGAAAAAAAAAAACCAACAAAAACATGAATCTCAACTAAAACGACCGACAATTCTCATTTAATTTCCAAAACACTTTGCTGAAACAAAAGGAGAACGTGCATGAGAAGATGCAGCGAACAAAAAAAGTAACAGTCGTCCGAATTGTTGGAATTGGAAACGTCAAGAAGGCACCGCTCATGGCACTGCCCCGTTCTCCCTCCCTCCCGCCGGCCACCGCCAAACAAACAAGGCTAACAGTAACACACTAATAATAGAAAAGGATTTAGAAAACAGAAGATAAAAAAAAAATGGACGCCATTCTCCAACCCCGTGAAATAATTATTTCAAGGCGAAGCGCAAGAGTGTAAATAAAAACTTGTGCAAAAATACGAAAAAGTAATTTCCTCTTTGGTCCTTACAGTCTGTCAGTGGGTGGTGCTGGTGATGGTGAGATGGTGGCAAGAAGCTCTAAAGTCATTTACGACGAGGTACCTACTCACCATTTGTATGTGGTTTGCGAGGATTAAACGAGAAAAAGTAGGCAAAAACAAAAAAACCAAAAACCACCACAACAACAAGAGAAATTTAAAAAACGAGTACTAACTACCCAAAAGCAGATCCTTATCCTTCGACTACGGGCTTTTCGTTTTTTTTTTTTTTTTTTTTTGTTCTTGAAGTCTTATTTTCCATGTTTTTTTTTTTTTTTTATTATTGCGCTCGGTTGTTGTACGGGTCTACTACTCGCCGAGGGCTATTTATAATTAAACAAACGTATTTTAAAGATACAATGCGCGTAGACAGAGGCGGATTTGGAAAGTGAAAAATTGGACCATGGAAAAGTGCATTTTATAATAAGCCAGCGATTAAAGGATTTGAATTGGTTAAATGGTGCGCTAGCAAATATTTTCAGTTATATATTTTACCCTCATAAATATTTAGTTTGCCCCATCAGGACGGCTACGGATAGTTAGGTATCCACAGAAATGTAGTTGATTATTTGCGCTAACAACAGCGGGATTAGTTGTAATTTATGAAAGTCCTCTACCCTCCACCAGGGTAGAAGTAATTCATTTCATTTATTCATTGTTCTCATTATTTAACAATTGAAAACTAAAGTGCAATTGTTTTGAAATGTTTTTATTTTATTTTATTTAGTTATCTTTGTTGGCCTTGGAGCATTTTCGCGGTTATTATGTTCACTTGAGTTCTGGGATCATGTTCAGAAACTTAATGGCAAGTTATGTTTTCAGACGTGTAAAATTGTCCGTAATATTTGAGCTTTAAACAGACCGCATGGAGCCATAGATAAAACGCACATAACCGCTATACTGTGTTAGCAGAGCAAAATTAAGTACGAAGCGCCAAAAGTCATGTTTTGAATTCTGAGAACTAATCCTTTGTGCCCCAGTTGTTTAGCAAAAAAGATATATCGCAAGAAAATGCATGGATAAAGGACATCCCACAGTAGTAACAGCTTAATATAACGATGGCATAGATCGAACCAGAAGAAGTGAAATTACTCAAAACTATGACCGGGCAAGGGAAGGATGAACTAAACAACTGTGGAATTTATTACGATGGATGCTACAGGGAACCAACACAGCATCTATCTTGGCCTAGTTTTGGTCTAAATCGATCGATCTAGCCAAGGAGACTTGAGCTTTTCGGCACGAGAGGCTTATTATATTCCGAACCACGGATAAATTCGCTAACATTTGTCGCGGTAAAATTTACCACGACAAAAAATATCCTTCTGCCCCCTTTTATTGCTACCTAGTCCTTTTTTTTATTGCTTCGCGCGCCCAAGGTCGTAAGAAGTGGAAGGGCAGCCATGGCCCACTTCTTTCGAACCATGGGAATGCAACCACTACAGGCAAAACCGGATGATCTACGTGCATAAGACGATGAGCAGCCTATCCGAAGGTGAAGCGGGCGGACGGCCTGGAGTCTCCCAACGGACCAGCGAGTCTAATCGGACAGGTATGTCCGCAACGCTCAAGTGCGCCAAGCTAGTTCTCGAAGCGCAACACCACAAACAGACGGTCTGCATCGAGGGGGGTACCAACCAATGAAGGACACTCCAACACTTGTTACGGAGAAGGGCGGGAGGCCCTGAAAACTAACACATCCGTACATTAGATATCGCCGGGCGCGCAAAATGCCCAAGAGCGAAATGTCACGTAATGAAGGAGTAAGAGTGGACGACCCGAAGTCCAGATCTCTAAAATAAATTGCGCCGGAACTACCATCGACACGGTAGGGAGCCACGCTCGATGAAGGAAGGGGAGACGATCCCTTTTGATCCAACTCCACCTTGGGGAGCACCGGTGGAGCAACAAGTAGTGCGGGCGGACGGTCACATATTCTCACCCTCAACACCAAACACAAAGACACACTGTACAAGATCCGGCCATCCAACAAACCTGATATACCCCACTGATCAAGAAACAAAACAAAAACGAAATAAGCCGACATACAGCGAAGAATAACACCAACTTCCATAACCAAACATCCCGAGGTCAAGGGTTATCAAAAGCAACGCGAACAATAAACCACACACTTGCAGGATCGAAACCAAAACACGACAAAACTAAAATGAAACACTTGGAAGGGATAGCACAAGAAACGCAAGTCCCTATTCCCCCAAATCTGCGCACGACTCCACCGAGATAGGTCGCGGTAACGTAAATGGAAATGGTACTCACTGTCCCTCCTGATTTCCTGTCTTCGTTGTATTGATGGTGCCTGGACAAACATGATTTGCAGTAGTGGGTTGAGGAACTTAAAATTTAACCCATAGAAGGATAGTTCATTGATATTATAGAAACAACCTTAAATTTTAAAACAAAGTAAATATCTCTTCTCTAATGATATTTTTTTTATTTTTGTTTTGCCGCGAGTTGTCAAATGGGAAACACTGTCATATGTCCAGGGTCGGCCGGAGGGTTCGTCTCTTATTGGCTAATTCCAATAATGGGCGAATTCAAAGATTGGGAAATGTGAGAGGATTAGCGGGATCATGTCAGCACACTTTGCGTAGCTGAAAAATACATTAATTACAGCTGGCAATATAAGCGCAAAAGGTGAATCGCCATGTGGGGCTGTAGTTGGTTCTGCTTTCCCACAATGCATGAGTGTGTATGTGGAAACAAAAAAAAACCAGCCAGCCGAATGGACAAAGGGATTTTTAAAACCACTTCTTGGTTGACCAGCAAGTTTTTCAGAAGTGTTCTAATAATCGAGTAAAGCGAAAAAAAGTAAAGCGAGGATAAAGTGAAAATAAAGAACAAAACTCTACTCGAAATCCGCAAATCATAAGTAATAACCCAAACCCATCAGTAATAAAGGAAACATTTCAACCCAATTACCGATCCTCAACCTAACATAACCTGCTTCGACCTGTTGAACCCACCCTTAGCTGAGCAGCCGGGAAAACAGCACTGTAGATGGCTAAACGTTGCGCTTGAGTACTTGATTTGATAGTTAAAATAAAGCCGAATTTTTCTCTCGGGCGGTGGCGGCCGAACATTTGTTTTATATATATATTTATTCGCTTGTTCCGCCAGTAATTTTAATAAAGTATTTGAATCGCGTTCATTTTATTCTGTCCAATAAAAGTGCAACACATTGGCTAGATAGTCGCTAATGATCAAGGCGGCGCACGGCGACGCTGTCAAACAAAGTAAATTTCAGAGCATCCCCCTGGGTCATTTCAACATCAAAATAGGAAGAGAAAACGTCTTTGGTAGCACAATACACTCACGGTTTTTTTATACGCAAACATGGAAGTCAAATGGTCGTCAACCAAATTGATAACAGTACCCTTAGCTTCTCTTATTTGTTTCCGAATTTACGTTCCCCATTTTCGGGTGTGGAACTGGAATGGCAACGTATGTTAAGCTCATTAAATTCTGACCTTGACAGCATTCTTATGTGGGTTACAAGCCAACAGAGTAGAATTTAATGCTTCCAAAACACAATGCTGTCTGCTGTCATTGAAGCGAAACCCCAATACGCTCTCATTATCCATGAATACCACTAACATCGCTAAACCGAAAGGCTTTCCATCCTCAGTATGTGCGTTAATGACAAACTTTGTTGGAATGACCACATATTCGATGTCGCCAAGAACGCTGCGAAATTTCTAGGCTTCCTCAAGCTTTTATTCGTCCAAAACTGGAATACAACGCTCATATCGGATCTGGAGCACCAATAACATATTTAGAGCTACTGGATAGGATTCAAAAACGTGGGACAAAACTTATTGCCGATCGAGATATTGTGAAATCGCTTGACTCTCTTAGTCATCGTCGCAATGTCTCCTGCCTGTCGTTGTTTTATCGTTTCTTCTACCGTAAGTGCTCGAACGAAAAAGCCAGTTACATTCCACCCCAATAAGCCTATATTCGGACGGACAGAGAAAAACTCGTTTCTTAACCGAGGAATTACGAATGTGAAATGCTCTACAACCCTCTGTTTTTCCTGCACATTACAGTTTACAGACATTTAAGAGGTTACATTTTTTTTATTGTCTTATTACTTTCTACAACATCTTGAGAATATTAACCAAAATTTTCAAGCCATTCCGAATACAATTTTCGGAGATACAGCCTTGGGAAGGTGCGCACTCAATCGAATCACGCGGTTTTTTTTGAGGTTATCCAAAATTTAAACGTTTTTCTCGAAACTGTGTTTTTAAAGTCCGTTGTCAGGAGTTTCAGAAAACCACTCAACCGATCTTGATGAAATTTTATACAATTTATATTATTTAAAAAAAAAAATTGAGCAAATTTTACCAAAATTAGCATTTTTTTGTAAAAAGGTCTGCCAAAAATCTAGTTTTAACTTTTATTTTTCCTTCATCCAAATTCTAGTTTATGGTCTTAATTAAAACACATTTTTTTTTACTTCATTTGATCCCGTCACGAGTTCTACTGTCAACGCGGACGCACCCTTGCATCCGAGGGATCACCGGAAATGACGTCACAATGACGGAGTTTTGAATATTTTTCTTTGCAGAAATTCTTTTTCAAATGTATTTTAAGATAGTAAAAAGTTTGAATAAAATATTTTATTTTTTATATAAAAAAAAATTTTTGAAAATAGACTTTTTTCCCCGAATTAACCCATGTAACCCCTTAAAACCAATGTACTCCCTAATCCTCCACTTCCTTAATGCCAGCACTGTATCAGTTTATTATTCGAAATGCCTTTTGTGCGCGTAAATTATAAATAAAAAATTAAAATAAAAAAAAACCTTTTCATCTTTTCATCGACGCAAAACTTCATCAAATATTCCCAGCAATGATTTTTCGCAGAATTATTTTTCATTACTATCATAAAATGTACGTCAACTACATGTAACGAAAAATAGCTAAAGTTATATTTTATTCCGATGAAAGCGGTGGCAAATATATCTGGGGCCAAGGGGACTGCAAATATATCAAATTCACTTCTGCGAATTGCCCACATATTTAAAAAAAATATGACAAAAAAATAGATCAGAATAGAACTAAATTTAGGTAAAAAAATCCAGCTTAACCCTTCCATGCAATCGAAAATACAAATTTTGTGATAAACATTTGCCTGAAAGAAAATCCCTTTATTTAGATAATCCTTTATTAAAACCAACGTGAAAAACAATTGGCAAGGATATTTGATACCAATACAATGCGTGTACAGTTTTATTGGTCCACATTCAACATACATTTGACATTTCCATGTTTCCAATTAAACACGAGTGAAGTAGTTTTTGGAAGCTCATTGACAGCATATTGTTTTGCCTTAACAACTTTGGGTCTTACATTACGGAGCAGTAGATCGCAAAGAACTCAAAAGGTCAAACGGTCATGAACATAAATACATAGCTACACAACTTGAACTTGATAACTTTGAAAGTTAAACACACTTTTCCGGACATATTAGTTCATTTCAGAGAAAAATATTCCAATCGTGCTTAAAAGAATGAATGAATGAGATAAGATAAGATATGCTTAAAAGTTCGTCTGATATGAGTTTGTGGTAATACATAGGTTAGGTTAAGTTGAGACGGGGGGGTTATGTAAGATTCACCACATAACACTAGGCATCATCTGATGCTTTTATCGTGCCTAAATAGAGGCTTTCACTTCTATTGAAGAACAGGCGTCTGAGCTTAAGGGATATACAAATGTGAAGGTTTTCGTCCCCGGAGCTGATTTGAAGACTAATCCCATCATCGATCTTCTTAAGGGTCAAAACGTGGGTCTTTCTACCAAAAAGTGGAAGGTCTATTAGTTCAAAAAGTTAATTAGCTCTATGGCTACCTCATCACTAGTAGTTACACAAATCAATACGCAATATTCCAAGGCGGCCTCACATGTATTGTGCCGTCGCCTTAATAAAATAAAGTGCACGACTGCATCATACGAAACTTTCTCGGAACATAAGATGCGTTTTTTAATCGCAAAATGAATCGAAAATGAGTGGTGACAAATTTATTTAAATCACTTTTTAGGTTTTGAAAAATTAGATTTTCTTAAAAACGGCCCATACGATTTTGATGTAATTTCGCACATTGGACACTTTTAACATAATTCGAAATGCAAAAATTATCAAAATCGTTATAGCAGTTTTTGAGAAAATGAATTTAATTTAAATTTAAGAAAATCGTTATATGAAAAAAAAATTACAAAAAATTATTTCAAAAATCGAAGTATGCAAATTTTGCCGGTTTTATAAATTACCGTTATTGATTTTTTTTTTCTCAAAAACTGAGTATGCAGAATTTTTTACACCATCCCAAATATCTTTAGTACAAAAAAAAAAGACAGAAATCCTTGGAACCACTTTTGAGCAAAATAGTGTTCAGTGATTTTCACAAATAAAATTATATGGCAGGTACCGTTATTTCAAAAGATAAAGCAAACAATAAAAAGATGCCCCGAGATGTGACCCCAAAAACCTTATATACGAACTTTGAAGCAAATCCGTCGAACCGTTTCGCCTAACGGCGCCCGGACAGACCGACGGACGGCATTGGCGGACCCACTTTTTTGGACTTCTCTATAGTCGTAATATAAAACTGTGCTTTATGCGAAGTGGGCTGAAAACGGAGGTTATTTTAACTTCTGTATATCTCCCGTTCGTCTCACTATCACCGCCATCATTGGTGGAGTTAACAAGGCTTGTCGACTTTGCTCAACAAAATAATAAACAAATGACGCAAATGCGCACCACTGCTTTTTGGGGCAGCATTGACTTTGTCACTTAACTAAGGCGGCAATTAAACGATGTGATGGTGGTGACCATCGGTATGTTACCTTTAAACTAAGTTCCGACTAGAAAAAAATAGAATAGAAAGAATAGAAAGAATAGTTGAATAGAAAAAAACTTACAAGGATGCCTATTCATCAGCGCTGCGAGGGATGTTAGCAGATCTTCCTGTCAGGATCCATAACAGCGCTGATCTGAATATGGCTGCTAATGTGGTGCACATCGCCTGTCCTGAGAGGGAGGTTGGCATAGCTAAACCAACTAGATGGTGGAACGACGCACTATCCCATCTCAGGAAGAAGGTGAGGAAGCTTTTTAACAGAGCTAGGAAGTTTAACCTAGAAGATGATTGGTCCTCTCATGCAGATGCACAGAGAGAGTTTAAGAAGCTTGGGAGAGGTTCTGTGGCGAACTTAAGAATGTCAGCGCAGTGTCCTTCAGAAACCTAATGGGATCCCTACCAACTCTAGAGATGAGGCACTGCAACTCTTAATGGACACTCACTTTCCGGGCTGTAACACAGTCACCGAAGGCAAGGTGTTCACCAACTGCAGTAGAGGCTGCTGCGAAAGTGGTTACAAGCGAAAGAACGAGAGCAATTATCTTGTCTTTCTCTTCTTTAAAATCACCCGGGCCAGATGACATTTATCCCGTACTCCTGCAAAAATGTATAGATATTGTGCTTCTACTACTAACTAGGATTTTCCGAGCCAGCTCTGCCCTGAGACATATTCCTGTTGCTTGGAGAAGAGCTAACGCGTTTTTCTTCCCACAATCAGGGAAGGTCACTTACGATCTTCTAAAAAGCTTCAGGACTATCAGCCTTTCACCATTTCTGCTTAATTAAAATATAAACAATTAAGCAGATCTAAAAATTGATTGACGTGCAGCTTAAGTTGAGTATTCCACCTACATTGGGTACTCACGTAGCCAACATGCCAAAAAGGAAAACCTAGTTGGTGGTACTCATTAAACAAAGACAAAATTTCACCATTGATAGCAGCAACTTTGAGGTAGTTAAGAAGTTCATCTAAAATAAATAAATATTAGGCGTAAACGGCCCATACAGGACCTAAAGCCTAGCTTCTCCAACCATTGTGTGTGCGAAGTTATATTTTTGACACGAATGGCGGGACCTACAGTTTAATACCGATTCCGAACGGCCGGCATGAGAAGTTCATCTAGTTGGGTGTTAAGATCAACTCCACGAATAGTAACTTAGTGGAGATTTTGCAAAACAAATGGTTTTAAAACTTCTGACTCGTAGTACAAAGTTCATGCTCTACAGAACCCTTATACTGTCAGCTCTGCTATACATCGCCGAGTGCTGAACGATAAGCATGAAAGCGGAATTATACGTAAGACTTACATCTTTAACACAGTTTATTGAGCACATCATCTCAGAATCGTAGAAAGAGACGTTAGATATATCTGGCCTTCGGGTAAAAACAGGTAAAAGAAAAGGTGTTTGCGAAACAATATTTTGAACACGTTCTGAATTTTCTATAACATCCTTTTATGGAATAAGTTGTTTAAAGAAAGAGAGAGAGAGAGAGAGCAGCGACAGAAGTCAGAAAGCAAATTGCCCTGGAAAAAGCGTGACAAATGGAACGCGTAGTCGAGAAATAAGGTGTCCTTATTACACCCCTACGTCGCATCATTCAAAAATGGTCATAATAACTGAACTCTTCATATTCCCAAAAATATTCATATCATTATGACACCGCGACAGATAGTTTCATTAAACTGAACTACCCACCACCTAGGGAGATACTAATGACAATAAAAAGAGAGACAAAACTCGACTCACCTTTCATATTTTCTTGTCGTTGTCGGATGATGGCCAGAGCTGCTGCTGCTGCTGCTGCTGCTGTCACTCAGCAGGACTTGATTATCCCTAATTATCTGCAGCACAATCGATCGGAGCATATGGTTATTTTGTAAAAGTTCATTTCGAAAATTTTGTCTAAACCATAACACGTCCGTTTCACTGTTCACGTGGGAGTACAAAATCACCGCCATCGATGCTAAACACAACAGTATCGCACCGAGAAATAGATAGGAGCCAATGTTACTGGATACATCCCCACTGCCGGCTATTTTATCTGGATCCTTGTTTACACATTTGCTATTGCATTGGCACGAGACGCGACCGGCATTTAAAACATCATCGTTCAATCGGCAGCGGGTCCCGGATTCGAGTTTTGTGTCATCATCACCGCCACCGCCACCGCCACCAGCACCACCACCACTACCACCACTGAGGACGTTCTCGTCCTCGACGACGTGGTATTTGTTTTCACTTTTGCCGTTAAATTCAACAGCAGCAGTATTGGCGGCCGTATTCAGCGCATTACTCCGATCGGAAGTTGTTGTTGAAGGGAAGGACATCGTCGACCCCATTGGCAATTCGTTGTCTGTCGTCAGCCCAGCATTTGTGGATCTTTGAGATACTCCTGCTGCTGCTGCTGCTGATGGTGGTGGTTGCGACTGTTTGTGCTCCTTTTTTCGTTTGGAAGAGAGCCAATTTTGATTTATAGCTAAAAACATTGTTTTTCGATTTTTCGGTTCACTTTTTGCAACATTGAATGAGTTTTGTTTGTGTGTGTTTTGGTTTTTCTGCTTCTTTTTTTGCACTGCACTGTTTGATGCTGGTACGGGCGGCAAATGAAATGTTTATTTAGGGTGGTGTATCTTGGTTTGTGGCGCCCACTGCTGGTGGTGAATCTGCATCTGGAATAGAGAAGAGAATGAAGAATCGGTTGTTGAATAGTGTAGTGTTTCAATGTAATTAAATTCGAATAAATCATGGAAGATACTCGCGAAGTGAGCGTTTAGACACAGGACTAACGGTGCATTAGGAGCGTTTTGTGCCGCTGCCATAGCCATAGCCACATTCGCAGCTCTGCTTGTGTAATTAATTAAACGTCTGCTGACAGTGAAAGGACGCCAATGTTATTCTTTTATTCAGAGGAGGAAATGAGCCAACAGAGGAAGTGCGGCAATAAATTGTAGATGATAGGAGGACTTTGTCCACCTCACTGGTTTTCCGGTTCGAAAAACTCCTTGTAGGTACTTTGCAGGTAGGTATAGATACTTTTCTTTGTCTTGGCTATTGTTTGGCCAATGGATCACCATTTGTACTTGTCCCGTAGGTTTGCAGTTACATTTTTCTTCCGCCCCAAGGATGAGAATGAATGTCTTTATTTTTGGACTGCAAAAAATGCATCTACGTACGATACGTAGGAAGTAGTAGTGGTAGTGTCTAAAGTTTTCGTATAAACAGAGTGCAACTGGCATATCCATATCTCTCTCTCTCTCTTAAAGAAAGTTTTCTACGCTGATTGATTACTCGGGGAAACAGGTGGTAAAACTTGTTTAAAAGAAAAATATCTACCTCTGCGCCTTAGGCCGAATCGCAAGAGAATTTTTGCTCCAAATGTGTCTAACTTGATAAGGAAAGAAGGAAGTAAATTATATGCACTCGCAGTTGTCGCAAATAGTTCTGGGCATTTTACCAACATCTTTCTTATATTTTCTGAAGATGTATAGTTGCGGAATGTTTATGATGGGAAACATTTTTTAAGAAAGTAGCAAGCAGAGACCAAAATGTATATCCAAACCATCTGTGCAATATTAAGACGGTTCTTAGCCATAGAATAGAGGTACCCAGTTGGGAGGGATGGAGTTTGAACCATCCAATGGGGAGACCTTGGTATAGATCCAAGGAAAGAAATGTATTAAGGCCAAAATAAAACAAATTGCCTGCCCGAATCTAAGGTCAGGAGAAAATAGAAAAAGTGAGGGTGTCTGAGAGGAGTTCCGCTCAGGCAACCACTGAGGTCCCTCGTCCATTCAAACTAGCGCCCAAAAGCGTGTGGTCAATCCAAGCAGATCAGCTAGCAATCACCAGGGTGAGGAGCGGGTTGGGACTACCATAAGTCGTAGTAGACCATAAATTGCAATCGTTCCAAGAGAAACTTAAGCCTGACTCTCAAAGGAGAAAAGTTGTCAAGTTGTCCGCCATTTAACGGAACATTCTAATCGGTGAATTACCTATCTACCGAAATTTACTTTTATTAGCTATCTCTAGAATCATCCCATGTATGGAAATTGTGGAAGACCAGGAAGGACCGTTCCCCTGATTTGATTTAACCCAAGCAAAAAAGAGGTCATCAAATGCGAAGTGGCTGCATTCGATATTAAATAATCTAAGATTCGGGACTTTAAAAATCGCGAAGTCTGTTCTTATCTTGAAGATCTCACTGCGGATAAGAGTTCGAACTACTCGCTTTGGAACGCTATGAAAAGTATAAAAAACAAAAAACACAAGCGCAACCTATCAGAAAAGTTGATGGAGTATGGGCGAAAGGAGACAAAGAAAAAGCCGATATATTTTCCGAGCACGTAAAGGAAAAATTTGAGCCCTTTAACGGTCAAGAGCTAATTGAAGATACGGTCTAAGCAATTTTAAAGTAACAACTGTATCGCTTGCTGAACTGCGGTATGAAATACAAAAAATTTAAATTTAGCAAGGCTCCTGGATACGATTTGATAAGTAGCTGCGATCATGAGGGTTCCAAAGTCCTGAAAGCCTCCATATGATAAGAAATCGAATAGGACAATTTTATTTTTCCAATAAAATCAAAGGAATTCGAATAAATTTTATCCGATTATCGAAGAGCGCCGATTAATACCTGACCACCGATTCGGGTTTAGAATCAAGCACTCCACAATCGAACAGGCTTATAGAATAACTTATGACATAGAAAAACCCCTATCGTTTTTCTTGACGTCTTGACGTATGGCATACAAGATTGAAACATAAGAACAAATTAGCCTTTCCGATGCAAATATATCAAATATTAAGTTCTTATTTAGCGGACAGACTTTTCCTTGTTAAGCACGGAAACGGATATTCAGAATTCAAAGAAATCGCTGCAGGAGTTCCACAAGGAAACTTCCTGAGTCCGATTCTATTTCTAATCTTTACTCGAGATATTCCGCAGAAAGAAGGCACAACTGTAGCTACGTTTGGGGATGATACAGCTATATGGGCCGTAAGTAATACGGTGGAATCAACAACGAACAAATTCAAACGGGCTATCAACAGCGTTTATGAGTGGACAAAAACTTGGCATATTATCCTCAACGAAACAAAATCCACTCACGTTAATTTTACTTACAGAAATGTAAATACGCTACCCATATTTATAGACTCCGTACAAATTCGCACGCAAATGAAGCTAAATATTGGGGAATGAATGACACTAGATGCGAAACTAAAATGAAAATCGCACGTAAAAAAGAAACGCATTCAAAACAAGCTGCTTTTATACAAGCAAGTTCTGAAACCGGTTTGGACGTATGGCATACAAATAACATCAAAATTGCTAAGAAGAATTGTAAATGCCCAGTGGTATATCAGAAATAATGATATCCACAAAGATTTGGATGTGCCAACCGTCAAAGGTGAAATAAAATCATATGCCCGTAAGCAACAGACTCGCCTTAGCGGTCATTGCAATACCGAAATGATATATATTTTAAGCGATACAAATTAAGTGCGCCGGCTTCAACGGATAAAACCATTTGAATTAGCGCAATTAAATTTAACCGCGCGTTTTTGTATTTAGCAGCAGATGCCTCTGATGGGAAGCTGCCTGGTAAACGCGAATATATTTTATAAACTCTAAACTACTATTTACTAGATGGGAAATAACCGAGTTGTAGTATAAAGTAATTTGTAGGGAAGCATTTTTAAAGAGTAAGAATTCCTCACTATTATAAGCACGTGCACTCGGTTCTCATAATGTTTCATAGCAGATTTTCCTCCTAAACTCGGAAAAAAATAAAAGCAAAGCTCAGCCGGAAACTTGCGGAACCAGTTCACATTCCATTCAGGGCAGTTACAGGAAAATTCTCCTTAGAATTCCTAATGAAATCCAACCTCACCTGCGCTGCGCTGCAGCAGCTTTAATGTCGTAACCCACAACAGGTACTATTGTTCCCTATTTAAGCACCTTGCCGGCACTAGGAAGGACCAGCCCTTCTTTTACTCGCTTGAGGAAGTGTCGAAGTATTAAAGAAGACGACTAGATTTTCCTATTCAACAAAACTTAAAAAAAGGTCAATTGAGTTGTTAAAGCTCAAACTAAATCGAGTAAAAATATGGGATATATTGGGTCCGCGAAATAACTTTTTTTTTTGAAAATGCTATAAAAAAAAAACTACTGAATATTTTCTCAAATTTCTTTTTTTATTTGAAAGTACAATAATGGAAAATAATTTCATTCAAATGGCTACCTCGGCTGGCCATGCAGTAGCCTACACTATCGGTCCAATTTTTAAGCACATTATCGATTGTGTGCAGCCATATTTCACCAATGGCTTCACGAATATTGTCCTTTAAAGCGTCAATTGTCTCTGGCATGTCGGCGTAATACTTATCTTTTACGGCACCCCACAAATAATAGTCCAACGGTGTCAAATCGTAGCTCCGCGGTGGCCAAACGACATCAGCTCTGCGGCTGATAATGCGATCTTCAAAAACAGGGCGCAAAACATCGAATGTAGCTTCGGCTGTGTGGCACGTAGCGCCGTCCTGTTGAAACCAAATGTAGCCAATATCCTCCTCTTCAATTTTTGTGAACAAAAATTCGTTCAACATGGCCCGATAACGATCGCCATTAACTGTAACCGCCACTCCTTGCTCATTTTCGAAGAAAAATGGCCCAATTATGCCTCTGGACCAAAATCTGCACCAAACAGTGCCAATATCAAAATGAGCTTCATTTGAAAAGATGATTTTTTTGGCAAAATCGGCATCTTCTCTAAGTCGATCGCAGGCCCACTTAGCGAAGCGAAAACGCATTGGATGGTCAACTCCTGAACCAATTGGGCTTTGTATGGCGTCATACCAAGGTCTTTATGCAAAATTCGTCTCAATGATGTCACCGAAATGTTCAATTGTTGAGAACGACGGTGAATTGATGTTGATGGCGCTTCACGTACACTTTCTGCCACAGCAGCAATTTTCTCGGGTGTACACACTGTTTTTGGCTTTTCACGCTTTGGTTTATCGATGAGGATGCCAGTTTCTTTCACTTTTTTCCCAAGATAACGAACATACGGAGTTGACGGTGCTTCTCTTTTTACAAAATGCTATTGCTTCCAATGGCTTAAGTATTTAAAAATTGACAAAATTGAAATTGAAATGGCAGGATAGAACCAATTGCTTGACACACTAACAAATGTTCGCAGCAAGTAAAGGGTGTTTTTTTTGGAATTGAAATAAAACACAACAAAATCGTTTTAATGTCCATCAATTTGACTTTATTGGAATGATAATTGTATGCCACTAATGTTTAAATATGATTTCGGGCATGTGGCCGCCGCGGCTGGTTCGAATAAAGACAAGTCTAGAGGTCAAATTTTCAGCCATTTTTTCAAGCATTTGGGGTTGTATGTCGGCAATAACGCCACGAATGTTGGCTTCCAAGTCCCCTAACGTTTCTGGTTTGTTGGCGTAGGCGAGCGACTTCACATATCCCCAAAGAAAATAATCCAATGGTGTCAAATCACACAATCTTGGTGGCCAATTGACAGGTCCATTCCGCGAAATTATGCGCTCATCGAATGTTTCCTCCAATAAATCGATTGTGACGTGCGCTGTGTGGCATGTAGCGCCGTCTTGTTGAAACTACATCTCATTTACATTCATGACATCGAGTCGGTTATCATGGCTCTATACCGGTCTCCATTAACGGTAACTGACTCTCCCGCTTAATTTCGGAAGAAGTATGGCCCAATGATTCCACCAGTCCATAGAGCACACCAAACAGTCAGTTTTTGTGGATGTAATGGCGTTTCAAGGGTCTCATGTGGATTCTCTTCACTCCAAATGCGGCAATTTTGCTTGTTGACGTAGCCATTCAACCCAAAATGAGCTTGCGGTAAACCATTATTTTCGAAATAAATTTGCAAGCATTGTTCATTTGTCAACCTGTTCATGATGAAATGGCAAGCCAAACTGAACATAAATGACATTAGAGTTGCCAGATTTGACCACAAAATGTTAGATTTACATCTACTCGAAAAACCAACCTCTAAAAAAAACCCTTTATAAGATGGCGATTTTGTAATATCAAGTCGGAGAGCATTTATTAAACTTAAAGCGTGACTCGAATGTCTTAGATTTGAACGAGAAACAGTACAAAGTGGAATCCTTTGCTTGCTGCCTAATTGAATTAAAATATCGGAGATTCGAGTCCCAACCAAACCGACATCAAAATCGTATATTTAGAAATAAGTGAAATAGTGTCAGGCACTCGTGATTTGGGTCTATTATGTAGGTAGCTACCTATGTCACACATTGGGGCGCAGAGATTAACAGATTTGTATTTCCATACAGACAGATGCGTCCAAAAGGCATTATACATTTTTTACTTTACATTTTTAAAGTTCCATCATGTCCTCGGTCCTAAGCCAATCAACCACTTCTTAACCATTTAATAATTTTCCATTGATTGAATCAATCGACACATTGAATCCGGTGGAATTGCCTACAAAATAGATACTTAATCGCACCGCATTTATTCATTTAAAATGTACATATTTAATGTCTTCATTATAATTCGCTATCGTAAATAATTGTTGTGGATTACGATATTTTGTTTTTTTTTGGTCGTTTTTTACACATCCCAATGACACATTATAATTATTATTATTTTTTTTATTTATGCGATAAAGCTCGTGATATATCAGATCTACGCCCTGCGCGTAAATTAATGTGAATCATCATTGTCACGAAGGACTTAATGTGAAATGAAAAGGTAGCTTATCATGATCGCTTTAAGGTAATTAAACAATACAAATCGAAAAATGAAAACAATATCAACCTGGGAAGCGTTTTTATTTAATTTTTTTTTTTTTGTCATAATATTATTTCGTTACTCGTTTAATTACTGATAATAAACGAAAGTTGTTTTTACTGCCAGCTCCCTGATTTATAGGTAGTAAAAATAAATATTACTACTGAGAGTGCGAAATTTCAATTTTAACGCGAACATGCATAATTTGTACTGAATGAAGTTCATGACGGAAGATGAAGAGGTTGTTGCAAGTAATGGGAGTAACTTGGAGATGAAAAACACAGTTGTTTTAGAAATCCCCTCTGAAGGTGACGATGAGTGGGAAGTATCTGGGTGGAATCTTCGATTGGAAACTTCATTGGAAGTACGTATCTTTTACGCGTCTTTAGCTAAGGGTGGGGACCGGACATAATCCTGGGGGGATGTACGCGATAATTGTGGAATCAATCTGGTGAAAAGTCGCAGACAATCTTAAGTTTACGATAAAAAGGCTTGACAAGCCGTGCAGAACTAGTGCAATCCGAATTCCAACTGCTGGGTTTGCATGCAGAAGTCGCCTGTCTGCTCGAGTTTAAGGAATTGTATTCTTCTTCTCTCCATTTAACGACGAGATTATGATCAGGATTATAGGAATCATTACCCTTCCGCTTCACTGCATTCCTACTGGTCTGCCTGTGGGGTTCGCCGGTTCGACCACAAAAAATATCTGCAGTCATCCCGATTTTGGATCACTTCATCATTGAGGACAATCAAATGCTGGTGTTTCTGAATTTGTGTGATCCAGGAGTTTTTAGGCCTGCATCTCTTACGCGATTGTAAGGGAACGTTGATTGTCATTGCCTTTTTGACGCGGTTCGTAGGATCTCTTCTTTGAACATGACAATACCAACTGTGTCGGTCATGCTCCAATTTTTTCGAGATGGGTTCTTTGACGTGAAGGCTTGCTCGGCTTTTGGAACTTCCAATACGAACAAGCTGTGGTACTCCTGCTGTCATACGAAGCATCTTCATCTCAGCTGCTGTCAATTTGCCCTCATACTTTTTGTACATTGTCCAGCATTGTGAACCCTTGTGAGCGCCGGACACACAACAGCGGTGTAGGGCCTTCCTTTCATCTTAAGGGACATTTTTCGGTCACAGAAGAAGACAGAGTTTTCCTGCCACTTCATCCACTCTACGCTTACACGATGATTGATGTCGTCAGCTACGGTTGCTTCGCTGATAGCAACCGATAGACATAAAGATCTCTGTATAGACATAGATTCGATAGACAACAGATCTCTGTTGTTTATCGAATGGTTTTTCAAAATCAACCAGAATCATATGCAGATCCTTTAAAGAATTACGATGCTTTTCCAATATGATCCTTATACTTTGGATTGCATCTGTGGTTTATTTACCCGCGACAATCCCGCACTGGTCGTCAGACAGCCGTATTATTTGTCTTAGCCGACCATCTAACACCCGCTCAAAAATCTTCATGGTGTGTGACATCAACTTAATTGTAATTATCAGTAATTATCACAGTTTCGAGTATCTCCCTTTCCTTTGTGCAAAGAAAGAAGATAACTTTCCCTCCACTGGTTGGCCATTGGATCACCTCTCATGACTTTGGAGATAAGAATCATGAGCCATCTGAGCCCGATATCTGCCATCGTTTTTCCAGAACTTGGGAGTTCCTGACCGCTTCCCAATTCCTAGACTGTTATGTCGGTCACTTCTTCATTGTTGGGGGCGGCTCCTGGAAAATATAGCCGGGGAAACTGTTCGTTTGCTCGCTGCTCGCAATACTCTCGCCACCTGTGTAAAATTTTTTCGTCGTCCACAAGTAGTTGGCCTTGAGCATTGTTAATGTACTTCAGCGAACGAATTTCCTGAGCATTTCTTCTTCTCTGTGCAGCAATCATGACAATTGTTGTTCTCTTGTTCGTGTTTTGTCGAAGCTCGCGGGTTCCTGGTTCCTATCAGCAGGCAGTTTAAGGAATTGTATATATGTACCTAGGTAACACCTTAAGCTTTGACTACATGGTTTTTGATAAACCGTTCCTTTTCCATATACGCGACCGAATTTGTTTAAAACACAGCCAATTACTTTAATCAATAAGAAAAGCGTCCATATTAAAAGGTCCATGGAATTTGTTTTATTTTTACATTTAAGAGGAGAAGAACTATCGAAATGTATTCAAACCCACACCATAACGGACAATTTACTTAATTTAATTGTTGGAATAGTATTTCTTTTATTCAAAGAAATAATATTCCAAAATAAATTGTCCGTTATGGTGTGGGCTTGCATATGAAGCAAAGGAGTTGGGAACCCCTGATTTTAATTGATCGTTCCTACATGGGAGCGAAGCAGTATTTAAACCTTTTGCGTTCTAAGCTGCATAGTAGCGCCCGTAAATTTGCATTTGATTGCGGTGATTGCATCAAACACCAAACACAGCATCGCTGAATCCGAACGACTTTCCATTCTCGGTATGTGTGTTAATGACAACCTTCGTTGGAATGACCATATATTCAATGTCGCTAAAAACGCTGTGAAATGTCTAGGGTTCCTTAAGCGTTGCAAAGTGTATGAGGCGTATATTCGCCCCAAACTCGAGTACAACGCTCATATCTGGTCTAAAGCACCAATTACATATTTGGAGCTACTTGACCGGATTCAAAAATGTACAGTAAAACTTGGCGATCGAGACATCGCGAAATCACTTGACTCTCTTAGTCATAGTCGCAATGTCTTCTACCATAAGTGCTCGAAAGAAATAGCCAGTTGCATTCTACCCCTACAACATTTCAACCGCAATACCCGTCTTGCCAAGAATGCTCATCAGTACACCCTTAAGCCTGTATTCGGACGTACTGTGAAATATAAGGATTCTTTTCTTTGCCGCACAACCCGAATGTGTTTTTCCTAATTACATTACAATTTGCCAACATTTAACATCAATGTGCATCGGTTTCTCATCCTTATTCCCCATTTCCTTAAAGCCCGTGCTGTGTTAACTAACATTATAAGGGTTCTAACAATCCCTTTTACACGCGCAAATTATATAAAAAAAAAGTTAAGATGTGGCTGCTTTACAATTGTACAGAAGGGTTCAAAACACTGCCCAGAGTCCCGATCTTACTCCTTTAGAAAATTTGTGTGCAAATGTGAAAAAAAAATTTGGTAAAAGAAACCCTAAGACCCGAAATCGATTAAATCAATTTATCCAAGAGGAATGGGCAAAAATACCAATCGCAAATGCGACCTTAAAAATTAAGGAAGATCGATGAAACGCAGACTACAAGACGCTATGCTTGAAGCTGAAGGCAGCAACACAAAATATTGAAGAAAAATTATGTGATAAAATGGACTTTTAAATGCGAACTGACAGTATGTTTTTTTAATAGAATTGAATACATTTTTTTGTATCTGAACGTTTTTGAATAAAAATAAAGTGCACGACTGCGTCGTTTCTCGATACATGAGACACGTTTTTGAATCGCAAATTGAATGGTGACAAATTATTTAAATCACTTTTTTGAGGTTAATTAGATTTTCTCAAAAACGGCTCCCTACGATTTTGATGTAATTTCGCACATTTGACATTAACATAATTGTTCGGAATACAAAAAATTATCCAAATCGTTAGAGCTGTTTTTGAGAAGCTAATTTAATTTAAAATCGTTATAGAAAAAAAAATTTTTAAAAAAATATTTAAAAAGCTAAAGTATGCAAATTCGTTCGACTTAAAAAACTTATAAAAACAGTAACATTTTTTTGGAATTGCCTTTTATTAGTTTTTGAGATATTGGTAGTTTTATAAATTACCGTATCGACCGATATAATCGATTTTTTTTTTCAAAAACTGAGTATGTAGTCCCAAGTGTCTTTTGTACAAAAAAAGACAAAAATTCTTCGAACCATTTTGTAGAAAAATAGTGATATGTGATTTTCACCAAAATATGTGTATGACAGGTACCGTTATTTAAAACTCTAAAGCAAAGTATAAACAGATGCCCCGAGATGTAACCCCAAAAACCTTATATACCAACTTTGAAGCAAATCCGTCGAACCGTTTCGCCATACGGCGCCCGGAAACACAGACAGATCGACGAACGGAATTGGCAGACTCACTTTTTTGGACTTCTTTATAGTCGTAATATCATCCCTCATACTCAGGTTGAGTTCGAAATTTCCACATTTTCATGAAAAAGTGTATTTATTTTGAAGAAGACGAAATGAGTTATTCATTTCTTCCTCAATCGCATAATAAGCATCGAACACAAGAAGATTAATTCACTAATTCACTATGGACAATAGTAAGATGCCATTAATAATATTTTACAAGAATAATATTTTGGAAATTGTTATCAAACCGAAACACCAACACATGGAATTTGAAACTAAATTGACACGAGAAATGTCAAACGTTTGGCGGTAGTATTTAGCTCTTTTAATTCGCTATTCATTGGTGGTGGAAAAAATTAATTTTCAGATCAGTTTCTTTAAATTCCAAAGGAAAGCGACATAAACTTCAGGATTCTCAAAGTAAGCAGGTAATAATATAATTTTTGCACGTGATTAAATAGAGAGAGAGAGAGGTATCTCTGCCAGCTATCATTTGAAGTGTCTATAATATTGCTATGTGGAGGGCGTTACTGGTAACGCAAGGCCTGTGCATAATCGTAATGTCGAAAAAATTGCTGCGCAAGTGTTGCTGATGATCCCAAGAGTATAAAAACTACAAAAACCAAGTGTAAACAAACTCACTATATTGTAGTTTGCTTTTGGTATTGCCTCTTCATCCTTATAAAGTTAAAATTATACAAAAATTTAAGCCGGCTGACCATTCACAACGCCATAGATTGATCGCTTCTTGGGTGTTGGAACCACAGACAATAAATACTGATTTTTCGAACACATTTCTCACTCTGTGGGATTGTAAACAAACAAACATTCTATGAGGGCAACGCAAAAGACAGTGTTTACGTTACATTACTCAAGTTATGGCTAAAATACCCTCTGGAATGTGCCAAAACGTGGTAAATTAGCTAAAGGAATCGCATGTTGCGAATCTTCCTGAGGCGAATTGTTTTTCAAAACTTAATAGCAAAGGCAAAACTTTATAATGAAATAAATTTTTCATCAAAATTGTACTTGAAGAACTTGTAATTGTTAATAGGTATATAATTATAAAAAACCGGAATTTGATTTGACAGGGGTTACAAAAAAAGTTCGGGGAAAAAAAAGTTCTATCTCAACCATTTTTTTTTATAAAAAAAATTAAATATTTTATTCAAACTTTTTACTGTCTTAAAGATATACATTTGAAAAGAAATTTCCGAAATTTTCAAAGAAAAATGTTCAAATCTCCGTCATTGTGACGTCATTTCAGACCTTTTTACAAAAAATGTCCTAATTTTGGTAAAATTTGCTCAATATCTTCTTTTTTTTAAATAGTTGTGATTAAAAAAAAAAATCCTTCGTCCAAGTTCTCGTGAATTGAGTGGTTTTCGGGAATTTCTGACAACGAACTTTGAAAACACAGTTTCGAGAAAAACGCGTTTAAATTTTGGATAACCTCAAATAAACCTCGTGATTCAATTGAGTGCGCACCTTCCCAAAGCTGTATCTCCGAAACTTTTATTCGGAATTACTTCAAAATTTAGGATTACATTCTCGAGATGTTGTAGAAATAAATAGAGCAATAAAAAAAGAAGCTGTGAAGCCCCTTAACGGAAGCAACTGAAAGAGATTCTACGTGAGCATATTGTGAGCAAGAAATTTATTTTGATTTTAAATTATGACCTCTTTTTTCATTTCAGGTATATTGTCACCCTAACTTATGGCAGTTTATTGCAATTGATTCGTAAGTTAATTCTAATAAAACACTTTGTGTTCTAATAAACTAAAAAACCATCACAATTAACCTTCAAAACTTCCTTGATGCAGTCATTTAAAGGGATATCCTCGCAAAACTAGTTTTCGAATCCGGATCGGATAATTACTATTAAATGAACACAAATAAAACTTACCTTACCTAACCGAACCCTAATTGGGCGTGCAACACCTTGCGAAGCTCTACCACATCTCCTTAATCTTTCACAAAATGCTGGAAGTCCTAATCCCTACCCTGAAATGAAGTCAATCACAAATTAGTCTGTCACCACAACGTTGTCCTTTTAATCCTTTCGCCCTCTCTCTCTCTCTTTGGGTCCCATTTACAAATTGGGTAGGTGTAAGTTATGTCACTTTGTCGGAGGTCGCGGAGGTTGCTAAATTAAAAATATTTCACCTTGGGTATGTATTCGGTTAACATAAATTTTGACGGTCCGTACAATTTTTTATTGAATTTAATAATATGTAAATATTTCACTTTAAAAATACCATTAATTTCTTGTCGTGTGCTCTTTTTCTTTTTTGTATTTCCAAAGGTCGTAGCCCACAAATAAAGGACAGAGCAAGCAGAGTACTCGAGTAAAAAAAAAGCTATAAGGAACCTATAAAATCCAGAAGGGAACAATCAATTTGCAATTATGATTAATATCGAAGTTAAGTCTCAGTAAAATGGAAAATGCTTCTCGTTCGTTCTGCACGTTAGGTAAGGCGTAAGGATATCATCGCTATACATAGATGGGATGTTCGTTCTGCGATGTTCACCACGTACACGTACTATTTACTTAAATTCTTTAGTTCGTTCTTACACACTCGTCACCGTGCAATGGAAACGAAAGGACGACGACGTCGACGATGACGACGACTACGATGATGATTATGATGACGATGGTGGAAAAAATATGTATTTAATGGATTTAATCAATCAATATATGTATTAATTTGACGGCCTTTAAAAGGGCATATAAATGGAAGGAAGCGAATGAGTGTGCAGCATGAATCGATATTGGAATTGAAAATCGTCAGGGGACAGTAATAGCTGAGGATATCCACCTATCCGGTGATATAAATCAGCAGCGTGTATGTAGTACCAACATTCCTACAGTATTGATTTGTGAAATTGCTTTTTACGTGACAGTACTCGGTAGTGTCGATATTTTATATTTTTTCGCGCGCCTCACAAAATGAATTGTACTTTCTACATATAGAGGGGCTTACTCGTTAGATATTTAATTGTTAAAAAAACAGAAAAAAATTAGAACAGTTTAGAATGATTCAAATGACAGACTGTTGAGTTAAGCTTTTGATCCTCAGAGTCGAATGTGTCCAATTAACTTTTGGAGACAAGCGGATGTTATGGGCTACATTTGGCTGGAAGGTAATGATAACGGGTGATCCATTTTGAGGTTTCCTACTTTTTTAAAGAAAAAAACACAGAAAATTCAAATTTAATGGAGAATGTTTATTATCATTTGAAAGAACATTCTTTGGCATTTATTTTTTGAAGAATATGTCTATCAAATGTTGGCCGTTGCTACGTCGCAGATGGTCCATCCGTTGAGTCCAATTTTCGATCACTCGTTCGAGCATTTCGACTGGTAACTGGCGAATGACACGCGTGATGTTTTCCTCCAAGGCCTGAATCGAAGCGGGTTTGTCGGCATAAGCTTTTGACTTTACATATCCCTACAGGAAAAAGTCTAACGGTGTGATATCACACGATCTTGGTGGCCGATCGAACGGCCCAAAACGTGAAATTATGTGCTCACCGAAATGTTCTCTCAATAGGTCCATTGATTGATGCGATGTGTGGGAAGTGGCGCCGTCTTGCTGAAACCAAATGTCGCCGAGATCACGAGCTTCAATTTATGGCATCAAATAGTCGGTTATCATGGCACGATAACAGTCGCCATTGACGGTTACGTTCGCACCGGCATAATTTTTAAAGAAATATGGACCGATGATTCCACCGGCCCACAAACCACACCAAACCGTTGTTTTTTCTGGATGAAGTGGCAGTTCTTCAATCTCTTCAGGTTGCTCTTCGTCCCAAATGCGGCAATTTTGTTTGTTTACATACCCATTGAGCCAGAAGTGGGCCTCATCGCTAAATAAAATTTTCCTCGAAAACGTCGGATCTTCTTGGAACTTTTCAAGAGCCCATAGAGCGAAGCGATGTCGCTTGGGAAGGTCGAGCGGCTTCAGTTGTTGCACAAGCTGTATTTTGTACGCTTTCAATTTAAGATCTTGACGTAAAATGCGCCAAGTCATTCCATACGTTGCTGCGAACGGCGCCGAATCGACTCTCTACGGTCTTCGTGTACACTCTCAGCTACGGCCGATATATTTTTTCACAGCGTGCTGGACGTGGTCTATTCGGTCGAATATTATTCAATAATGAATGCTGGGTCTCAAAATGGGTGATGGTGTTGCGAATAGTACGCTCAGTAGGCCGATTATGTTGACCATAAGTTGAGCGAAGTGCACGAAACACATTCCTCACAGAACGTGAATTTTCATAATAAAGTTGAACAATTTGTAAACGTTGTTCACGCGTAAGTCTTTCCATTTTGAAATGCCAAACAATACTAAACAAAAATAACATGAGACGGCTCACACGTGATCTGTCAAAAAAGGCTATTGAAAAAAGTATCTCTACTTGGATCACCCGTTAGTAAGCTACTAAGCTTACATTGCAGATTGAAATAAATGAATGAATGGTTCTTTATTAGTATTTCAAATCAATATACATATACAAAAATGAATGTTTGCCTGTATGTCCTTTTTAGAATCGTAAACTATGCATTTGATTAGGTGATGATCTTTAACAAGGTTGTTGTGCATGATCCCAACAATGACAGAATGATGGCGCCACTGTGATTCCAATGAATTTCATATATTGCCGTGACGTAACGAAAATAGCGATGACGTTTCGAGTTGTGGTGACATAAGAATTTAGTTTGTATTGTCAAATTCACGTCCGGCTCACATTGAACAGACAATATTTTCGTTTTGCATTTCTTTGTGAGTTAAATTAACTTAGATATATAATTCAATCGAATTGAATTTCCGTAGTTTCCGTAAGCTGATTTTATTCATTCTCTACAGTGAACTCACGAAGATCATCGAAAATGTATGTGAAGGATCTGACTACTGACTGACGTTTCGAATGTATTTGCTGTTCAGTGTTTGTTCGGATATCATCGTGAGTGGAATTAAAAATCCATCACGACTTTGCAACGGAAACAGACTCTCAGTCAAGAAAATTATGAACAATGTTATCGAGGCAACAATTTTGACTGGAAATTTCAAATTAGAAGACGTACTGTTGCAGGGTATCTCAATGATCGCGACAGATATGCCATTCGAATTCAAATGTTTGCAGTTCCCGGTACGACTCGCTATCAACAAAGCACAAGGGCAATCGTTGCAAGTATGTGGATTCAATTTGGACAATCCATGCTTCTCACATGGGCAGCTCTATGTGGCCTGCTCACGCGCGTCGGAAAACCTTCAGACTTATTCCTTTACGCACCAAATGGAAAAACAAGAAATATTGTTAATCCCACAGCACTTCAATAAATATCGAATTAAAGTGCTGCAGTGTCACAATTTTTTCGAAATGAACAAAATCAATAAAATGACTCAAAATGAATTGAATATTTGCGTAATGTCTTTCCTTCAAATTTTTTTTTAGTTGGTGATAATTTTACGTAATATAAAATATAAACTTTCTGATTCAGTCTTATAAGGTACATATTCTTAATTATTTCTCTAAATGATCTATATTTTCTTTCACATTTAATGTCATTCGGTAAGTTGTTAAATAAATTAAATTCTTTCTAGATGATCGTATTTTGGGCGTTCGCTGAGTTTTGCCTTATCAACCCCATATCATTTGCATTCCGAAGTTGGTAGGGTTGAACCTCGCTAACATGTCTCATCTTATAGCGCATTAAAGCCCCGACCCATAGAATCCGTCGCTACCGTTCGTGCGTTAAAATTCACGCGTTGGCTGTCTCATAGAATCCGCCGGAACTTAGACAGCTGCATTTTGTTTTGTTTCTTATTTGTCAAATCGGCTGTCACTAACCATAATAACCAGTTTCTGGTGTTTTTTTTAAGTCGTTCAGCGCTAAAATTTTATGTTAAAACAGGACGAATTATTTAAATATAAAACGAATAAGCAAAAACATGTACAAATAATAAAATAAAACTAATATGGCTCCATTTTAATTGGAAAATAAATTTTAGCTATGATAAATCTGCTAATATGGCAAGGCTGATTAGCAATGACAAATGCTTTCGTTTTTCCAATTGTTCAACCAATCAGCTGCTTTTGCTCCTGGCTGTCAAAGTATGAAAAAAGTATATATTGGCCTCCGTCACCATCAATGCGTTGTTTATATGTCACCTTCCATAAGTATACGTGTTTTCTATATTGCTGTCAGAAAAAAAACGGACGCACACTGCAACGGATTCTATGGGTCAGGGCCTTTACCATATTTTTTTTTGGAAACATTCAAAAGCGTATTTAGCTCCAACCTTTGTTTAACGTTGAGCCATATAAGACCGTCTAGAATATAACTTACTAGAGTAAATCTGTTGCACGTCACGCTGCTCCTCAGAGCTATGTTTTGTAGTTTTGCAGTCTATCGATCTGACCCTGGGTGCAGCAGCAAAACAATTTTGTGGAACCAAACTCAAAATGTGCTTTGACTATGGTGTTATAAACTGGAATATCAGTCAAAAAATTAATGCATTCTCTTTCGAATCCTCTTAAAAAATCCAATTTTTTATCTAATTTTTTTACATATATAATCTATACGGCCGTGCACTTTTAGATCTTTCTTAAGCCTTCTGTCGTTTTTCCGTTAATTTCGATATATGTTGTTCCATTTATATTTATCCCCATTAATTTTTTTTCTGTTCGTTCAATTTTAGTTTATTCATTCAAAGCCAAATGATCTATTTATTTATATCTCGTGTATGCAATCCTCTTCATCTGTTCATTCGGAGTAAATAAAAGTATCATCAGCGTAGAGCACTATTTTTCCAAATTTCATAATTTCTGGCAAATCATTTATGTATATTAAAAAAAGTGTCGCACCTGGATTGAACCTTGCGGCACACCTTGTTTCACTTCAATGACATCTGAAACGCTATTATTGACTTTCGTTCGTTGTGTTCTATTTGTTAAGAAACATCTAAACCAATCTTGCTCCTCATCTTGTACCCAAAACATATGTATTTATAAAAATTTTTTAAACAGAATTTCCCCATCAATAGTTTCGAATGCTCGCTTAAAATCTAAAAACAGTGCCATTGTTTTTTCTTCATCCCACCATCTTTCCATTCATTTACTATGTGGTTTACTGTTACTTCTGAGGAGTAATTCTTTCTAAGCCCAGATTGGTACATTGATAAAATATTGTTGCTTCCAACGAAATCCATCAGTTGATGTTTTACCATCGTCTCGATTACTTTTTCAATCGTTCTCAGCGTGTTAATCGGTCGAAACGCGTCACTTTTATTGGTTTTTGCCATTTTTTTGGCATGGTTTAACCATAGAATCTTTCCAATGGAGAATCTCCTCTTAAAAGCGATTTTGTAACTAGCTGCAGTAAAATTCGTTCTAAAGTACTCCAGTTATCAGTGAGTATTCGTGAACTTAATTTTTTTAAAATCCACTTTGTTCCTTAGCGTCTATTGTTATTTGACGGAGTTTTAATTTTTTTGTTAGCATTTACATGCTAATGAAAATGTGTTGTTTTGGAAATAACATCAGAATAAAAACAGATTCGAACGAACGATTCTGACGTCTTTGATGTAAAAATGTTATTCAAAAACAGTCAAACACTCCATTTAGAGCACTCAAATAATTCTTTTGAAAATGCGGTTCAAAGAATTTGAGCACCATCTGTCGATTAAAATCAAACTACTAACTTAAATTCATCGATTTCAATAAGGTATTCGATGCTGGAAACTGGAAGTCACTAAAAAATCAAGGAAAAAAAAAATATTCCAGAAAACAAGATGGATAGCGAATATTTCAATTATCTGTAACGACAAAAACCGAACACATAAAGCAAATGGTACACGACGTGAGATTCATGGCTCATTAGTTGAGATGAACATGAAGAGATTTTTTTTGTAGATATTAAGGTTGTAAGAGTTATCCAATTCGAGGTTTCTATACTGGCAGAACTGGCAATAATGGCACGTGTTTCAAGCCCCAACTCTCAGTTCGAAACTACTCATTTACGGCCTGTTACGGTTAACCACAGCTGGGAGCAGCTTCGATGTTAGACTATTGCACTCTCAAAAAGTAACTGTGTGGTGTTCATTGCGGTCAGGCGGGTTTTGAAAACAATAAGGGTCAGACGGTTACCATCAACGGCGAGCACTGTAGGCTCATGATTGCAAATTTTTTTTAACATGAAATCAAAGATATTGATGTGGAAAATATGTGGTTGCAGCAACACAAAGCAAATCGCCACACTTCGCGTACAACAATAGATGTTTTGCGTCAAAACCTCTGAGGTCGCATTATTTCTCGTTTCGGTGATTTTCTTAAGAGTCGCGTCAACAACATGTTAGTGGCTTGTTTTTATTTCAAAATCAGTAAGCTCGTATTGGATCACCCTTAATCTATCATTTGAAAGTAAAGAAGAAAACAAATACATAGAAGAAGTTCTAAAAACTTAAAAAAACAGCTTTGAAAACTCGAGGAAATTATTTCTATGGCTTACAAACTCTGACCTTTTCTGACAAATTAATTCATAAAGAAGTTACTATAACAGGGCGCAATTGGAAAGAATTGTTCTTTATATATTCACGCCAAAGTGCTTGCCACAAATAGGGAACAAATAGATAGAAGTAATATTTTCTGTGCTGATGATTAGTTACCTAAACGCAAATTTCTCAACGCAATGAGTGAAATTATAAAGGCAGCCGTAACAATACTTATTTAATGGGCTAATGACTGTGAACTTTGTGCCAACCCAGGGGCTATTTCTGTTGAACTTCAAAATGCCACAGTTGGATGATGTACAGATGGTCCTCTCCGACAACGCAAAATGGTTTCACATTATTTTGAATACCAAATCTTAGTAAAACGAATCTCCCGGCAACACCTTCTTCTCCTAACAAAAAAGTATCTGCAAAAATGGATTGGTTCAACTCTGATAAAGAAACTAAAGTGCACGACTGCATCTAACAAACGTTCTCGGTACATGAGATGCGTTTTTGAATGACCCCAAAAGGATTGGTTACATTTGATCGGTATGTGATTGAAATTTATTGAAAAATTTGATTTTCTCGAAAACGGCACATACGCTTTGGACGTTATTTCGCAATTTGGACACTTTTAACATCGTTTTCGAGAAAACTAATTTAATTTAAATTTGAAAAAGTTTCAATCTTTCTCTAAATTTAAAAAAAAATTATTTTAAAAATCTAAGTACGCAGATTCTTCCAACTCAACATCATAAAAAAATGTATTAAAATTTTTCGGAATTCCCTTCAATAGTTTTTGAGATATTGGCGGTTTTATTGATTAACGTTAAACTGGGTATGCAGTATTTTTGGTCCCATCCCAAGTATCCAAAGTACAAAAACAGACCAAAATCCAGTGAACCATTTTCGAGCAAATTAGTGATAAGTGATTTTTACAAAAACAAGATGTGTGGCGGGAATAAAAAATAAAAAATTAAAAAACGCCGCGAGACGTTAGCTCAAAAACTTTACATACGAATTTTGAAGCAAATCCATGGAACCGTTTCGCCATAGATCTCCTGGACAGACAGACAGACCGATAGACGAAACATTGGGAGACCATCCTCGTTAAAATTAATGTCAAACACACTAAAACTATTTAGTTTAGGCAAAATAAAGGAAAAGCTACTACCAAAACGTGAAAGAAACATGGTAACCGACGGGGGAAGCTAAGGTCGTGATGCGTTGGCAAAGTGTTCCTTAAATTTATATGATTTGATAAAGCCTTGATTTGGGGTGCAAACGTTGCAAAGGTCTCGCGAAGAAGTAGTGAGCTCAAGTTTAAGCAAAAGGTGTGGAGCGCTTGTAGCGTGAGCATTTTACGCCTGCTGATGCTGATATGAACTATGGTACCCACGAGCTAGGAGCACACAACTCGAACAAGGACCTCACCGTCTTCGAAATAGCTGCACAGAGAAGGCGAAATGCTTACTAAATTCATTCATTCGTCGAGCTTCATTGACAACGCTCAAAGGCCAACTCCTTGAGGATGACAAAAAAAATTGCTCACAGTTGGCAACATGCAGTATGCAGTATGACAGTATGAGTATGAGCAAACAGTTTCCCTGGCTATGCTTTTCAGGAGCCACTGTTAACTATGAAGATGTTATTGATATTTTTTTTTTAATAAATCCAAATACTAGAAGTACTCAGACAAGAGAAATCATACTCAAGGAAGCAGAAATCTTGGTTTTTTTGTGTAGTGGTTGAAAAAAACTTTTTATATGTTTCTCGTATCTCTTAATTAATAGCTGGGGAGCATTGTACTTCATTGGACCTTCACCTACCAAAATAAAAACAAATAACACGACTTTAAGATCCAAAAGATTTATAAAACGGTCAAATACTCCAATCGGCAAACACGCTCTTAGGCCGGACGAAATAGCCACTGAATTTCAGAAGATGATGGTAGACATCGGCTCCAGATGGCTCATTGTAACGGGTGATTCAAGTAGAGATACTTTTTTCAATAGCCTTTTTTGACAGATCACGTGTGAGTCGTGTCATGCTGTCATGTTATTTTTGTTTAGTATTGTTTGGCATTTCATAATGGAAAGACTTACACGTGAACAACGTTTACAAATTGTTCAACTTTATTATGAAAATTCACGTTCTGTGAGGAATGTGTTTCGTGCACTTCGCTCAACTTATGGTCAACTTAATCGGCCTACTGAGCGTACTATTCGCAACACCATCACCCAGCATTCATAATTGGATAATATTCGACCGAATAGACCACGTCCTGCACGCTGTGAAGAAAATATAGCGGCCGTAGCTGAGAGTGTACACGAAGACCGTAGAGAGTCGATTCGGCGCCGTTCGCAGCAACTCGGACTGACGTATGGAACGACTTGGCGCATTTTACGTCAATATCTTAAATTGAAAGCATACAAAATACAGCTTGTGCAACAACTGAAGCCGCTCGACCTTCCCAAGCGACATCGCTTCGCTCTATGGGCTCTTGAAAAGTTCCAAGAAGATCCGAAGTTTTCGAGGCAAATTTTGTTTAGCGATGAGGCCCATTTCTGGCTCAATGGGTATGTAAACAAACAAAATTGCCGCATTTGGGACGAAGAGCAAACTGAAGAGATTGAAGAACTGCCACTTCATCCAGAAAAAACAACGGTGGAATCATCGGAACCATCGGATCCATATTTCTTTAAAAATTATGCCGGTGCGAACGTAACCGTCAATGGCGACCGTTATCGTGCCATGATAACCGACTATTTGATGCCTGAAATTGAAGCTCGTGATCTCGGCAACATTTGGTTTCAGCAAGACGGCGCCACTTCCCACACATCGCATCAATCAATGGACTTATTGAGAGAACATTTCGGTGAGCACATAATTTCACGTTTTGGGCCGGTCGATTGGCCAGCAAGATCGTGTGATATCACACCGTTAGACTTTTTCCTGTGGGGATATGTAAAGTCAAAAGCTTATGCCGACAAACCCGCTTCGATTCAGGCCTTGGAGGAAAACATCACGCGTGTCATTCGCCAGTTACCAGTCGAAATGCTCGAACGAGTGATCGAAAATTGGACTCAACGGATGGACCATCTGCGACGTAGCAACGGCCAATATTTGATAGGCATAATCTTCAAAAAATAAATGCCAAAGAATGTTCTTTCAAATGATAATAAACATTCTCCATTAAATTTGAATTTTCTGTGTTTTTTTCTTTAAAAAAGTAGGGAACCTCGAAATGGATCACCCTTTACTTATCTTGAAACTCATGAGAAGCAATCCAATTTTTAATCAGTGGATCAAATGTTATCTTCTACATTTGTACAAAAGAAAGGGGGATATAGGAACTTTGACGATAAAGAAATCGTTCAGCTGGTATTTGATGACCTATTGCGGCAAAAATCATCGCTCTCTGATGACCAGCGCGAGTTTGCCGAAAGTACATAAACAAACAGACGCAAATCAACGTAAAAAGGATCATAATGAGATAACTTAAAAAAAATTCACGTTCATTTTAATAAAGCCTGCTCTCTGGGATTCACTGGAGTCATTTGCTATTTATATCAGTTCTAGAGTATCTGTTTGAAGGAAAAGTGGCGGACCACCAGTTATACTTTGCTGACGATAAACGAGGATCAAACTTTACAGCAACGAGCACTTGATTTTTGGATGTATGTTTTGGAGGGAAATGGGTATCGTATTAGCCCAAAAAAAAACATTTATTTGAATGGAAAAATGACTCCTATGTGCGAAAAGTTCAAATAATTGGGATCTATTATCAACGACGTCAGTCGTCTTCTAAGCATGGGCTGGGTATAGTGCCAGGAAAACTGTGCTATCCTCTGTGACCGAAAAAGTTAAAAGGAAGGCTCTACACCTCCAGTTGTTGGCCCGGCACTCACGTACGGTTCGCAATGTTGGGCAATTTAAAAAAAAATATGAAAGCAAATTGACAGCAGCTGAAATGAAGATTCTTCGCTTGACAGGTCGAGTAGCAAAGTTTGCTCGGATTAGAGAGTGACAAAATTCTAGGAAAGCTTCACGCTGAAAAATTTGCTTAGTATAGACACTGCGAAGCACTTCAGAAACGCAATTGCAATCAACATTGCTATGCTAGCGCGAAAGATCACATCAACAATACCAGCATTTTATTGGCTTCAGTGACGAACTATGTAATACGAAGTCAGAAGGTCCGCAGACATTTTTAATGTCAAACTGGCGAAGCCCACAGTCAGACCAGAAGGGACACTTTATAGTGGAATGGTTATGACTGCAATAAGCCCGATAGAAACTTCATCGGGAAAAGGAGAAAATAAGATATTAGAAGCAAAATACGAAGGTACCGCCGCATGAAAGCCGACTGCTACTGAAACTCTAAAGATGTTGTCCTGACCAAAAACAAACCTTGAGGGCTGCTATTAAAGGAGAAAGGTTTAAGAAGTATTTTTGTATTTTTTTTATTTCAGAATTCAGGAAAATCCCGGGTAAATCTGGTCACCCTGCCAGCATCCCCACGGGTCTGCATGTGGTATTCGCCTGTTGGACTTAAAAAAATAAACACAAAAAGAATTAGAGATTCCTTCTACGTAAAATGTTCATCGAATTCACATGAATTGTTCCTACTTAATCCGGAAGTTCACAGAAACCATCTCTCCACCGCAGTTACACCAATATCAGTTACACGTAAGCCCTGAAGTTAATTTCTACGAAAATCACAATTCAACAGACCTGAATACAATTTGACTATTTTTAGCTTTCAAAAAATCATGCATGAACCACAGGGATGAACCCACAACAAAAATATATTAACGACACGATTTCAGGTCACATTCTCCTTCTTTCTCTCACTGGAATAATTAAGTAGCCCAATTTAAAGACCGTAACGACCTGTGTAAGCACACTCTAGGCGCTGATTTACACCATCAACCACAAGAGAGACTTCCCTGCCTGCTGTGATCTCCTTTCCTTCCCGTGTGTCCTTGTCGTTGTCGCAACATAAGTATCATTCTCGGAATCGCATTCACCCAACCAACAAACACCTCCTACTTAATTGTTATTAAAGACGACCATTAAAATGATGAATACCGCACAAGGATTAAGCGATTATCGCCCAAAAGTTACCATTTACAAATGACGGGACATTTTTCATAGAAATCAGCCATATTTGCTGCTCCTCCTTTCGCGTCTGATTTAATCCATCTGGAATCAATGAAGTAGAAAAATTGCTCAAACCTCCTCCGATGAAACAAAAATTCTTAGATAACAAATAGCAAAAAAAAAAAATTCTAATAAATTGATGGAAACAGCTACAAGGGGTCGGGTCTACATAATTCATTAGCTACATCTTCAAACACAATAATTCACTTAATTTTAAAATGAGTGAATATGTATATTTGAATTTTTGTTCTGACTTTGGCACCCGCTCCTGTAGCTAGGTAATTATTTTCTTCGTGACATGCCATGCTGTGGCTTCATAAATTTAATTATGTATCTTCAAATAAATTTCATGTTTTAAGACCGACGAACATCTTTCTAATTTAATAACAAAAAAATAATATTTTTCCAAAAAAATGTTTTCACAAAAAGATAATAAATTCTAAAAATCACCAGCATCTCGTGTAGCGTCGGTTATCCCTCTTGCCTTCACTGTTCTATAGATTTCACTTATCCCGGTGAGCAAAACAAACAAAACTCAAACGCAAACCATAGATACTCACGGATATTAAGCACACTAAAACAAAACACAATATTCTTCTTTTGTAACACGTTACAGGAACAGGAGTCGAAAACTGTAATTTATATCGGAAACGACAGGAAAATAATTATCTTTCACGAATTATGAGGAGAATACAAATCCAAACTATGTAAATCATTTTTGAAAAATTCCAATATCAAACAAACCGAATCACTAAATAAGATTGGAACAGTGTTAACGCGGTTGCTATTTTTATGTTTGAGGGAAATCACCCCCCGCACACACACTCACACACAAAGACACACAGTTGATTGAATTAAAATTAACCAGGCCCCCGGCACTGATGATGGAGCGGGAGATGTACCTATCCGCTAATACACTTGTTTAATCAAAGGCAACCATACGAAAGGTTCACACGAAATCAGAAGAACTGTGTCAGAAGGTTGTTTTAGCGTCGCACAACTTTACCAGATGACAGTTAGCACGCGACTAATATTCAGAACGAAATTGTGGCCGTGGTACGTGTGTGACTTGAGCGACGCGACAACCGGCCGGCATTGAACTCGAACTACGTCTATGTCTACGGGAGTATCGCAATCGCAATCAAAAATACATTTGAGAAGAGATTTTTTGAGGTGCTGCACGTCCGACACACGTTCTTGAACTGACTATAAGGCCAACAGCTACGCTGGGAAACTGTCTAAAGTTTTCCTCTATATCGGAAAATATTGGAATTTCCCAGCATCGGTATTGCAGAGACATAGGTACATAATTTTTAAGAGAAAACTGCGCAATTTCACTGAGGAAAATTTGTGGAAATACGAAAAATCTTAGAAAATCATGGCAACGAAATGCTTCGACGTAGTCTTAAATGATGGACTATGCCTAGACGTATGTGCTGCTCCTCATGTAATTTCTTTTGAATTGTTTTAAAACTATAAGTTCCTTTTCCTTCCATTAGTGCCCCAAATGCAAAAGCTTACACAAATGGTTGGGCAAAATTAGTCCCAGACAATAAGAAGGATCAAACATCCGCTTTACAGAAAAAGCTTTAAGTGAAGCCAGAGCGCTCGTTCGTAGGATCGCACCCTTGTCACACGGAACCTTAATGATCTTAAATCTCTTCTATATTATATCTGAGTCTTGGTATTCCTTGTGTTTTTTTTCCGTACACATTGGGTCGTAGACGCCTCGGAGCATTAGGTTGAAATGGATCTCGGCATAAGAACCGACCAGTATTGGTCCGTTCTGATACTACGGCGATCTAGGATAAGATTTCTCCCTACTTGTTGAACCAATTGAAGCTCCTGAGGAAGCGAACTAGATGTTTGATGTCAATGTTTGTAAGATCACCTGTGTCTTCGTAGAAGAAGTCTCCGAGATGGAGCTTCCTTTTTCTGTAGAGAGCAGGGCAATTACAAATCAAGTGAGGGATCGTTTCCTCCTTCTCTTCGTCCATAAAGATTCTGCGGAAGTCATTAGAAAATGCACCAAGTCTTGTTGCATGATTGCCTGGAAGGTAGTGTCCAGTGATTATACCTATAGAAGTGCTAATGTTTCGTCAGATTAGAGCTTGGGCCAGATCCGCTAGACATGTTATATCACTAATGTTGATTTCCTCTAAAGCAGCTAGCCTTGGCGATAATTTATAAGTAACGAATGGTATACCTAGCTCTCCTTTATCAGATTAGAGAGGTATCGTGGTTCCTAATTTGGTGAGTTCATCAGCCTTGTAGGCCCGGCACTTAGTAAAGGCCGGAAGGGCCCTAAATTGTCTCTACAACCTAAAATTTGTATGAATTTAAAGCCTCTAGCGTAACAGGCAAGCATAATGTAAGTTAAAAGTAGGAATTGGTCAATTGGTACTAAATCCTAGTGTCAACATTAAATAAACGAATTTAACGTGAAAATACTTAAGAAGTAGAAGAGGCAAAACTCCACCCTTAGAGGTGAACGGAAGATTTCTCAGTTCTGATAAAAGTCCCATCACGTAGTCAAAGGAAGAAGCTTCCCTGCAGATACAGAAAATAAGTGAAAGGCAATATCAAAATTTTACCATTTATTTTTCGCCTTCAAACGTAATGGAAAACAAGAACGTTTTACTTCGATAAATTTTCTGGATTCTGGAGATAAGCAGACTTTCGGAGACTTGGCGGCGGTATCTAAAATCGAAAATACACAATCAGATAGACAAGAGAAGCTGAACGAAGGTATCTGGAGGTTGGTCGATGTTCCATCGTTATTGCTAGCTCGGCTGTAATAGATGATTCAAACTACCAAACAGTATGTCAGAACTCCGCTTATTTAGATTTAATAGTTACAAGTCATACTTCAAAATACTGCACTAGTCGTTCGTATCGATTTCGCCGGATTTCCACATGTAGCTTCGTTAAATCCTTTCCATTTCGATAAAAAATTTCCATTTATCGTGTAGAAACTTTCAAATAAATCTATTATGTTCGATTTTTACCCTAGAAGATTTGGGAAGCAAAACGAGTAATTTAATTCAAAAAATCCAAAAAAAATGTATAATGTGGCTATGTGTCATCCGCTCCCAGCATGTTGCCATTTTGCCATAGATAATATATAACATACGTAGCGTACGAATGCAAGAAACGCTGTCAGATTACAAGTAGGTTCCATCATGGAGATAATCAAACGAAGGTATCGCCAATTAGTTGAAACCAACAATTTAACGTTGTACATGCAGGCTTGGGCTATACGTATAAATACAGAGAAAGTTGCAGATCATAAGTCAGGAAAACAATGATTTTCCTCTTAGGATGCATATGTAGAAGCTATGCAGCTGCTGGGAATGTATCCAGCTAACTTAGACATGGTTAGGCTATTGGGCTAGCATCGCACCCGCCAAAGTTACGAGTAGATTAGTCTGCATACTGTGAAACCTGAGTTTTTAAGCCATCGTAAATGCGTTTATGAATTTTAACAAGTCATTTATAGACTGAGCAGTAACACAATGGTAGTGTGAAGTGACCAAGCTGGGCTTCATATGGTATATCTAAGATTATTGTGTCCATTGTGATCATAATCCCTTGGTTTTGTGTTTCTTTATAAAGTGATCACATTTTCCTTTATATTTTTTTATGGAGGTTGCTTCCCAAGTTTTCCATCTGGACGCTGCTGCCGATATGATTACAAAAATAATACACCTGGGTATGAAACGCTTTATACCAAACAGGATAAAGAGTATCAAATCTAAGGAAAACGCTTGGTGTGACTTGAGCTGTAAAGAAGCTATCAGGGCTAAAGAGGTAACTTTTCGGTCATTTAAATTCTCCTACGACCAAAAGTTGAGGCAAAAAATACTACAAAGTCCCTCCGGTAGTAAAAACTTTTGGTCGTTTGTTAAGAATATTAAAAATTCGGCCTCTTCATGTACCCCGACACTCATTTGCAATGACACTCGAGCTGTCAGCTCTTCGGATAAAGCCAATCTGCTTGATGCTCATTTTGCAGCTAGCTTAACGCTCCCAGATTGTGCTTTATCTCCCCCAGTACTCGAGCGCGTAGAACACTCCATGGGACAAATCCACTTCCGAACCCGTACTGTGGCAAGAGTACCTCAAGATCTCAACATTCACAAATCCGCTGGCCCAGATGGTATTTCCCCTATCGTTCTGAAGAAGTGTTCTTCCACGTTGGCAAAACCACTGCGTAAGATTTTCTATCTGTCCTATTCTTTAGCGCTCTTTCCGAGAAGATGGAAAACAGCATTTCTCCAAAAAAGGCGAATCTTCCTCTCCCTCCTCCTACCGACCAATTGCACTTACGTTCCTTCTTTCCAAGGTCATGGAAACGCTGATAAACCGTCAGCTTATAAAATATCTCGAATCCTGAAAACTTCTTAATGACCGGCAGTACGGTTTTCGCAGCAACAGGTCCACTGCTGATTTGATGACATATCTAACCGAAAAGTGGAACCAATCTATTCACCATGGTGGTGAAAACAAGGTCGTTGCGCTTGATATTTCAATGGCATTTGACAGAGTTTGGCATCAAGCTCTCTTGTCGAAAATGCGTGCAATGCGTTCAATACAAGTTGTTTTCGACGGTTTCAAGTCTGCAACTCACCAAATAAATGCTGGTGTCCCTCAAGGCCCTGTTTTGTCTCCGACTTTCTTTCTCATTTTTATCAATGACATCCTGTCTCTCACTTCTAATCCAATCCGTTCCTTTGCTGAGGACAGTACATATCCGCTTTACATATTCGTTTCCTGGGCAACGCCCCTCATCTTCGGGCGTTGAGCTGGAACGGCAACGTATGTTTACAGCATACTTAAATGGGGTAAATCCAACAGAGTGGAATTTAATGCTTCCAAAACGCAATGCTGTCTGCTGTCATTGAAGCGAAACCCTAATTCTCTGCCATTATCCATGGATGGCACTTGCATCGCTGAAACCGAACGACTTTCCATTCTCGTTATGTGTGTGTTAATGACAACCTTCGTTGGAATGACCACATATTCGATGTCGCCAAGAATGCTGCGAAATGTCTAGGCTTCCCTAAGCGATGCAAGAAATACTTCACCCCTTCTGATCTGGCAAAAATTTATAAGGCGTTTATTCGCCTCAAACTTGAGCATAACGCTCATATCTGGTCCGGTGCTCCAATTACATATTTGGAGCTACTTGACAGGATTCAAAAACGTGCGGTAAAACTTATTGGCGATCGAGACATCGCGAAATCACTTGACTCTATTAGTCGTCGTCGTAATGTCTCCTGCCTGGCACTGTTTTATCGGTATTTCCACCACAAGTGTTCAAATGAAATTGCCAGTTGCATTCCACCCCTATAGCAATTCAACGCAATACTCGCCATGCTAGGAATGCGTATCAGTTTACCCTAAAGCCTGTTTTCGGATGTACAGTGAACTACAAGGATTCGTTTCTTAACAACGCGAATGTGGAATGCTCTACCACGCTCTGCTTTTCCTGCACATTATAATTTACAAATATTTAAAACCAACGTGCATCAGTATCTCCTTTTTTCTAATCCTTCACTTCCCTAGTGCCCGCACTGTGTTAACAAAAAATCATTATAAGGGTATCCAAAATCGCTTTAGTGCGCGTACATTATAAAACAAAGAAAAATCTTTCGAAGAAAGATAAGATGAAGAGCTTAGATGTCTGGCACTCATCACGTCAGGTCCGAAAATCCGCCACCTAATGCGAGCAATGGCCGGACAATTGCAGAGAAAGTGTTCTGCTGTATCGTCCACTTAAGCCTAATATATTTAAGAGTTTACTAAAAGCTTGGGGGCCCGAAAGAAGAAAAGTGGACCATTTACAAACATCCGACCGCAATAGTTTGATCTGCCTGCATCCATTGCAGTCACCTCACCGAATCTTCGAAGCATCAATGGAAGACATGACTACAGATGCAGGCAGACCCAACACAGGTTCTTTCCTGAGAAAAATTCTTCTTAACCTTGCTCATATGGAGATCTAATTTCCTTGGATGCCAGTGTGACCTGGGACTCAGACAAGACAAGGCACTAACTTGAATAAGGTAAGAGGGTTGAGCAGCGCTTTTGACGCAGCTTGGCTGTCACTGCAAATGAAAATGCCTCTAGACTTTCACCTATTGTTCACAATAGAATACCTACAATACCTACATTTGGAAAACGGACGCATAACGTAAGGTTGTTACCTGTCCGGCTGTGAAGCCATCTGTGAAGATATGATGGCATTCATTCCCCAGCTCAGTCTCAGTCTTACTTCTTTTATTTTTGAAAAGAACTAATTCGGTTTCTTGGGGATTAAACTACATTGTGGTGTGCACCTCATAGCTCTGAGTAGATAAGTCTAAAAATCTACTTAAGCTGCATTAAGTGCTTACGTGCTTCAATGTCCAGAAAAGCAGCAAGAGTATACTCCCCGTCCCTTAGAGTTGTTTCCCACTTTACTAGCCAAATACCAACGAATTGGACTGCACACACATGAATGTAGGTTATGCGCCTATTTACCTAAAGCACAGCAAACACTTTAAACTCCACTGAGCTCTGAACACCCAAGTAGCATCACAGCATCACAATCGAAAGTAAGCAAAGAGAAATTCTCTTATACTTCCCCAATTCCCAATACGCATGTCGACCCACAGAAGCATCGCTCTCGTGGCACATTCCAGCGTCCTCGAGAAGCACATGGCATTGTTTTGGTTTTTCGCCTACACCCTTGCCCTTCTAAACGCCATTACATCGTTCAGTCCCATGGTCTACCATTTAAAGGCTCCCCCTCCTCCCGCACCGTGCTTCTCAAGCAACGTGCGACTGCTGTTTGTTTACATTTTGCATTGTGTCAACGTGCGTTGCTCCGTCTCCGTTCCGTACAAATGACAAGTAAGGTATACTCGTATAATTAGAGTTTTTCTTTTCTTGTTTTGTTTTGTTCTTTTTTGTCGACATGCATGAAGCCCCCTCAATTGAGTTAGGTAGTTAGGTAGGAAGGTAAGGTACCCCAAGTATCTGACTATCTGTCATGACTAGGTATGGTATCGAGCTAATGTTTTTTTGATGGTAAACTACTCTCCACACTATAGCGAATGACTTTCGCCGGGAGTAAAGTAATTTCATCCCGAGTACTTTGCCACCACTCCAGATTCCAGATTCCAGAACCAAGTCCGCACTCCGTTTTGTTTTAATGTGTCATTTATATGTATGACTGCGAGTGAGAATCATCATCATCATTATCATCATCACAAGGATTCGAGTGCGAAAAAAACAAACAAGAAGAGCAAAAGAAACCGGAGCATGGATGGATATGAAAATGGAAGTGGCGCGGCGGTAGCAAAAAATACAAAAAGTGGAAGAAAGATAGAAAGAAAGAAACTCCACTCCTATGAGTACTAATTGCAGTTAATTAAAACTAATTGCTTCGGGGGTGCTAATTTGGATGATCTTTCGTCATTAGTATGCGTAATTCGAAGACAGTGGGGGAACGGCCGAACGGCCGGCGTGGCATGGCGTGGCGTGATAGAACGAGGCTGTTAACTGCGTGTAATTTTTTGGTTGGTTGTTCTTTTGGCGGCACATGCATCATTTCGACGATGTTGTCGTGAATTTAAATGATATGACATTTTGAATAAATCAGAAACTTTTACATTGCCATTGAACTTACCATGGTGGGGGGGGGGGGGAGTTCTTTTTAAATATTTTTCAGGCCTTTCATGATTTGAATATCGATGTAATCGGATGGTTAAATCTAGAGCTATGACGGTACTTAGTTGAGTCTATTGAAAGGGCGCAGTTCACCCACTTTGCTAGTTTCAAGCTGTGTTTATGGGAAGCCGGGTTAGAAAATCTCGAAAATCTAAAATTCAAAATTTCAAAAGCCAAAACTCCCAACCTGACATGACAAGAGAGGAGACGGCAAGGGTGCCGATTTTATACCACTACTCAAAAGATATGTTTAGTAGTAAAAAGGAAGAAAAATGGATCTGAGATGAGAAACTCAAAGCCATCATTGGAATGAGAAAGATTGGAGAGGTTGCTGAAGTTGAAGCCTAAGATGGCGAAAACGCTACCAAAAAAAACGACTCATCTAGTGCTCAAAGATTGGTTTAGCCAGATATTCGCAGAATTTACTAAACACAGCTGCACCCATCACATCCTGTGTCCCGGCAGCTACGGTAGGAGGAGGAGGAAGTCTCAGTGGGAGGCTTTTTCGAGACGGAGATCTTTAACTTCGGAGCTTCTTAGTCGATCACGCTCTGTTACTCCTGCTGTCATGCGACGCATCTTTATCTTTGCTGCTTTCGAATTGCACTCATACTATTATACCGTGATCCGTATGAGAGCGCCGCGCGCGTAACCGTTTTGTAGAGCCTTCCTTTAAGCTTATGGGACTTTTTTTCGATCACAGAAGATGGCAGAGTTTTTTTGCCACTTCATCCGCGGTTGCTTCACTTTTGATCATAGATCAAGAGCTCATTGCAAATATGTTTAATCCCCGCTTATGATGGCTCAATCGTCAGCTTTTTCCTCCTTCAATGAGATAGTGGAGGACCGCAATGAAGAGCAAAGGACTTAAGACTCTTACTTGGTGCACACCGAAAGATTTCGTTAATTATGATCCTTACACTTCGGATTGCATCTGTGGTTATAATTTACCCTAATATTGCTCGACGATCTTTATGGTATGTGACATCAGTTTGATAGAAGGTTATTATCACAGTTTCAAGTAAATAACTTTCCTTTGTAAAAAGAAAGACGATATCTTGGGCATTGGATCGCCTTTCATGAATTGCAAGATAAGAATCATGAGCTGTCTTCCATCTTTTGAAATACGGCAGGCTTCCACCCTCTGCGATCGCGAGCACGCTGCTTCCAGTTGTCCAGACCAAGCGCTCTGGCATCCGCGATGGCTTGGTCTTTAAAACGGAGGTTCGATCTTCCTTGTCGTCTTGAACCTGGGGGCTGGGATTCGAAGATCCTCTTGGCTGGAGCGTTGTTGTCCATTCGCTCGATGTGGCCGAGCCAATGTAGTCGACGGGTTTTGGCTTTTCGGACCGAAGTAGCAGCGGTTTCCTAGGGTAATTCTTCGACGGATCTCCACTAAGATGTCATTTGTGGAGTTGATGTTTACCCCGAGGTAGATGAACTCCTTAACTGCCTCAAAGTTGCTGCTATCAACAGTGACATTTTGTCCTAGTCGGTGGACAGATGATTGTTTGTTTGTTTATAGCATATATTTAGTCTTGTTCTCAATCACTTCAAGGCCAACTAGTTTCGCCTCTATCACAGCACGCTGGGATCGACCGATGATATCTATATCGTCCGACATGGACTTATATATCTTGAAAAAAAATGTATAAGTTATTTAAACAGTCCTAAACCCTGGCCCAAAATCTGCCTCTGAGATCAGTTGGAATTTATTAAAATATTTTAACAAAACAATTCTATCAAATATTTTTAAATGCCACCCTTTTCTCTGTTCATAAGTAATTAAGTGCCAAATCGTATAAGTTATATCAGCAAAAGGGTTTAAATTATTTGTTGAGTTAATTAATATTTAATTGTTACCTTTTTTTTATTATCAAATTGTCACGATCTTAAAAATTATCATGTGCCTAGTAACTGTGCGTGACTTTACAAAAAAACAATAATTGCGTTGTTGTAATAAAAATAAACGCATATATCTGGTTTTGTTTATAAAAACTTTTAATATTGTTTTACGATATTTAGGTAATATAAAGCTCCACTTTTAATATAAAAGCAATTTTAAATTTTCAAGGCAGTCATTACCCGTTTAAATTATCACTTTTTCTGACATGGTTAAGCGTTACCCATACAAAAAATCCAACCGAACAAATTTCTATTGCTCAATTCAATCTTTAAATGTTGCTTATGATGTGGAGAACGAGTTTATCGAAAAAAAAAAATATATTTTGTAGAAAAAAAATTATTTATTTTGGCGTAATAGGAAATTTTTGCCGAACGTACAATTACCTAAAATTATTTGCTCGTTTTGAATACATTATTTACCAATAAGTGTATATGACTAGAATTAGAAGTTCCAGAATCCGAGGAAGCCTTCACGTCAAAGAACCCAGCACGACCGACTCAGTTGGTATTGTCATGTTCAAAGGAGGGATCCTACGAAACTCGTCAAAAAGACAACGGCAATCAACGTTCCTTTACATCGCGTAAGAGAGGCAGGCCTAAAAACTCCTGGATCACACAAATGCAGAAACACTAGCATTTGATTGGCATCAATGATCAAATAATTTAAAAAATTATTATTAAATTAAATAACTACAGTAACGGCCTCCTAAACAACAACAACAACGAACTAGAAATATTTCTACGGAAAAGCAATATTGATATATGCTTGATATCGGAAACCCACTTAAAAAAGGGATATGGACCCACAATAAAACGTTACAGAGATTATCACGCGCATCATCCTTCGGAAAATGCCAGAGGCGGATCCTCTCTTTACATCAAAGATTGTATCAAGCACTCAAGAGACATAAAAATAGAACTCGATTCTATGCAAATAAGTTCAGTCTCCGTAAAAGTAAACCATTATGACTATTTTATCAGATCTTGCTACTTCCCACCAGGATATAGACTGGTAGACGACGACCTCGACCACCTTTGACTCATCTGGGTCTAATTTTATTATCGGTGGGGACTTTAATGCCAAACACACTTTTTGGGGTTCAAGATGCAACTCAACGAAAGGCAGACTACTGCACAAAGCCTGTATGAAGCGTGGTGTGGACTTTTATTCGACGGGAAAGCCAACATATTGGCCAACTGATAAAATTCCTGACCTCGTGGGCTTCTTCATTGCAAGTCGAAGAATGCGACGATCTATGCTCAGACCACTCAGCAGTCACCCTGAAAATGGGTGGAAGTGTAGCAACAAATGTAGGACCGCCCAGGTTAAGTAGTAACAAAACCAACGGGGACGTTTTCCGAAAAGAGTGCAAAGAAAGTGTCGCTTTAAATGTGCCACTAAAGACACCGCTCGAAATAGAAGATGAAGTTGACAGTCTTGTAGAGGCCATTCAGAACTCAGCGTGGATAAACACTCCCTTCCGGAAGACAGCTACACGAAACAATAAAGTCAAGTACATGCCTGAAATAGAAGACCTCATACGAGAAAAGAGGAGAGCGCGTAAGAGATGGCAACAATCCCGCGACTTAAAAATGAACTACAGGATCTAAGAAATCTCGAAACTTCAACTTACCTAGAAGGCTCGACTGCTGAAAAGAGCTCAAACTACTCACTTTGGAAAGCCTTGAAGTCCATAAGGAAACCAAAAATGCACTCGCCACCAATAAGAAAAGATAACGGCGAATGGCAAAAGGAGACAAAGAGAAAGCGGATTTATTTGCCGAGCATCTAGAAGAAACATTCAGGCCGTTCGATGGACGACCTTTAAACGAAGAACCGAATGCTCATACGCGATCCGACAACTATGAAGTAAAAGCCGTTTCTCTGTCCGAGCTTCGAATGACAATAAGAAAGTTGAAAAATAACAAAGCTCAAGGATACGATCTAATCACTGGCGAAGTTCTGAGGGAGCTACCGAAAAGAGCACTAGTTAAGCTGCTGTAAATAAATGCTTCTCTGCGACTTTCATATGTTCCAAGACAATGTAGCCGAAGTTATTATGGTTCTGAAGCCAGGGAAGAATACAATTGATAAGAAATCATATAGACCTATTTCGCTACTGCCGATAATATCTAAGGTTTATGAGAAACTTCTGCTAAAACGATTACAACCAGTAATTGAAGAAAGATCATCAATTTGGCTTCCGGGTCAAACATTCCACAATCGATCAGGTGTATCGAATAACAAATGAAATTGAAAAAGCCCTAGAATGCAAAAAGATATAAGCCTAGACGCAAAACTTAAATAGAAGCCACACATTAAGAAAAAGCGCGACGAGCTCGCAATCAGACTTCGAGAAATGTATTGGCTACTCGGAAGATATTCAAAGACAAGCGTATACAACAAACTGCTCCTGTATAAGCAAGCGCTAAAACCTTCTTGGATATACGGTATACAACTTTGGGGTTGTACCAAACCAAGCAATATGGCTATAATACAAACATTCCAAAACAAAACGCTAAGAGCAATCGTGAATGCTCCATGGTATATAAGGAATAGTGATATTCACAGAGATCTAGGAATTGCTACCGTGAGTAACGAAGTAACAAATTTTGCTCGCAAACTTCGTACTCGCATTCATGGTCACTGCAATAATGAAGTAATTCGTACTCTGGACGTAACATACCTTGAGCGCCGACTACAAAGAACAAGACCGTTCGACCTAGCGCCATAAGGAAAACCGCATGTAATGACGATATTAGTAGGTGCGTTCGCTAGAAAGCTACCTACCAAACGCGATTAACACTACAGAAGCGTAAACCACTTGTTAAGGTAACTTAGTCGAAGTCATCACTAAAAATGAAAAAATGAGAGGAGCAAAATTTCTTACTACTATGGGATCTCATAGTGCCTCTCTGAGGGGTGAGGTTTCGCCCGTAGGCAGACTAGATATATCTGAATCGGGCATAACCAATGGTACGGGCCAGTGGTATCTTCTGAAGATTACTCACCTTCAGGCGCAACCAAAAAAAAATAAAATAATAATAACTACAGTGCGACCTCGATATAAGCAAACAATAACTTACCATTGTTGGCTCAGTAATTGCAACCCCTCAAAAAGAGGTTACTGGATAAAAGCAACTATTGTTGCTGAATGAAGTCTTACTTCGTTTGCTATTTGTATAATTTCAATCTTATTTATTTTTGCTACGTCTTCAATGACCTGAAGAAAATTATGCTTTACTGAGTAACATTTTAGCTCTTGCTAAACTTACCAGAGTCAGCTGCGGAAAATAAGTGTGCGTCTAAAAAAGAAAACAATTAAACATTTTATTTTTTATTTATGAATTAAACTATTAGTTTTGATCTGTTTACCAGTGCAAGACATGTTTTTTACTATTCTGATGTGTTCAGACAAACTCAATCCAAGCAACTGCGCAAATTTCTATTAGCTGGTTTTATTGAGGACACAGTGTAATTATTATTATAGCGTTAAAACATTACAATTCACGCATTGTAAATAAAATTCTTAAGTCCCTTGTCAGCAGAGGTATTAAGATAGTCGCTAATGCGGATGAAGTAGTTGTATATACGTATAACAGGGAAATACCTTTCCACCATTGATGACATTATGGAATCTGTGTTATCAGAACTATTTATATGGGTGGATAAAAACGGGTTTGCAGTTAATCCGGAAAAGACCGAACTCATTATGTTCACCAGAAAATGTAAGGTCCCGAAATGGGACCCAGCGAAACTTAAAGGTGTTCGACTCGAGCTTTCTACCGAGGCTAAGTACCTGGGGGTGCTATTCACACCGAAATTAAACTGGGAACGGAATACTGAAGAATGAATGAAGAAATGACTTAATGTCTCCTACGCCTGCAAGAAAACCTTTGGAAACAAATGGGACCTATTGGCTGTGCATTACGGTCTTGAGACCCAATCTTACATACGATTCTGTTGTCTGGTGGGAGGCGGTTAAAACCAAAAAGAGAATTGCTTATCTAGATAAATATAACAGGTTCAATTAAATCCACACCGCAACTAAGTCTGGAAAAGCTATTGGACCTACAACCCATTGAGCTATTCACTAAGAACTTGGCAGCCAAAGCCGCTCTCAGATTAAGAGAGAACAAAAATATTAAAGCCTGGCTATTGCGGATACTCAAGCATTCTTGAAATCTTTAATCGAAAGGGACTCATGCCACTTACTGACTGCGAGAAAAATTTCAGAGTTACTTTACCCGAAAGACAGGACTGGGACTCACACAACACTGTCTTCGAAGGTATACCCATCTATACAGATGGGGACGTGAGCTGGCGTCTTCTCAGAAGCACTAAACAGTCTTATCAACTGACTGATCACTGTAGTGTCTTTCAAACTGAGATCTTTGCTATTAAGAAAGCAGACAGAGACTGTCTTATCGATGAAACTACCAGAAATGGAAATAACCATCTGTGTGGATAGTCAAGCAGTACTTAAAGCAATCGGCTCCAACCTTGTAAACGCGAAATGCGTCACAGATTACCTCTTGGTACGTCATCACTCAGTTCTACTCTGCTGGGTCTCGGGGGTACGTTGAAGTGGAAGGGAATGAAAAAGCGGCCAATTCGGCCAGATACAGCTGTGATATGAACCGAGCTACCGCCTCTCAACACTGTTAAGACTTTTATAGCAGGCGTCACCACACCACTGGCTAAGGAACAATGGAGTAACACCAGTGGTTGCGTCATAACCCGAAGCCTGTGGCCTGATGTTGGCACCAAAAGGTCAAGGTCCCTAGCCTCTCTTTACACAAGTCAAATCCGGATGCTCTTCGGGGTATTAGCCAGACACGGCTTCAGCGAAAACATTGCTAAAAGGCTAGGGGTCTTTGCAAATGACTTCTGCAGAATCTGCAGAGACGCAGAGGAAACAGAGTCCGTTGAACATCTTTTATACCACTGCCCAGCTCTACAGGAACGCCGCTCATCACGCTTGGACGACTTGGCTAGGGTACTCCAATCAGACATAAGAGTATTCCTTAACCCTCTACCACCAAATGGTAATTTTTTTTTTGGACGCACGCCTACTCATTTTTCCACTTTTCTATCATTTGAATCGAGTTTCTCTCTCCAACATTAGCCTCCACTAATTTTTTAAGCCTAAGCATGCCCTTACACGTACAAACAGGGTACGCCTTCACGGCTTCCGGGTTGAAATTTGCATCTGGTATAAAACTGTCCTTCTAACCTGACCTAACCTAGTCCTTCTGTAATAAGGTACTCGCCATATGAAGTTCACGAACTTAGATACGAAAGACCTAAAAACAACTTTCCGACGTTGCAACGAAATTGATTTTTGCTTGTGCGATCAGAATTTATTTCTTAAATTATGTTAAATTTTGAGAGCTTTAAATTGGAGAATGTAGTGCTCTCTGCGATGGTACTAAAAACAATAGACAAAAAAATGGGTTTCACCGGATACCTACTTAAATATTCTCCGTTCAAAGTACAGAGACCTCGGTCAGACAAGAATTCAGACAAAATGCTGTAAGCCAAATCATGGGCGGAGCAACTAGATATAAATATAAAGGACTTTACTCTCGAGCTACTCGTATTTGAGGCACCGCCCGCTTACATATAGAATTCTACGAAGTTAGTCTTCCAAGTCGGAGTTGTGGCTGTAACTTGAAATAGGACGAAAAATAAACCAAATTTTAGCTGAAACCGCCACTTAACATATTATACCTATGTACCCTTCCAACCGGATCGTCCTGTGTACCTTTTTATGTTTGTGTTTATTTAAGGAACATAAACAACTATGAATTTAAAAATGGAGGTATTGATTCCACAAGTTCTCTCTTCACATCAATGCCCAACAGACACTCTCAATTGCCCTTAACCAAAATCCGTAGTTGTCCCCCTTCAAATATCCAACACACGACACTTCGATCCAATCCCAATTTGTGCATCCACTCATATCTAATTAAAATGTCATTTCATGAAAAGTATCTCCCATCGAAAAACACACTAATCTATCAATTTGCAAATTATTCAAGTGTATAACAATTTTCTCGTTCAATTGGTCAACACGGAAAACAATAAACAACAACAAAAAACTGACTCTTCAACCACGAACCACCTAATTTAAAATAGAAAACAAGGATATCATCCCCCGTCCAACTGTGCCGGCTAATAAAAATTCATTCACCGCTTCTAGAGAATGACATACCTACTCACAGTCACCATCAAAGCAAAGAATCATCCACCACCGAAAATGTTGTACATATGTTGCCAACATATGGCGCGTGCCACCAGTTCAACGGCCAACGTAGAGACAACAGGAAAGAAAAGGACTCCCTTTGCGATCGCAATTCCTGAATCATTTAAACGTTGATGATTGCCAAGGGTTCGTGCGCAGTATCAAAATTATACGATCGCATTCCTTGGTATGCGACTCGATCCCTAACGAAACGATGATGACGACGATGACTCTGTCCCACCACCAACTCTAATCGACAAGTAGACCGAGACTCTCCCGGCTGTTACCTACGCCTCCTGTCGTGTGCCTCTGCCTTTGCCTGTGTGTGAGTACGCGTGCCAAAAGAGACTCTGGCTAGGGCAGGTCAGAGGTTGTCTTCTATGTTTCTGGTCAGTTCTTCACTGAAAGCCAAGAAATTCACAACAATGAATTCCGGTTCGTCTGCAGCCCACCATCGCGTGCATCACACGTCACTGACGGATTTCCCCTATTCCTCCGAAGAGGACAGCTCCAACTATACCGGCAGTCCCTACCACCAGTTTCATGAAGCAGTGCCGCCGGGAGATATCTACAATCAGAGTTGCCTGGACAATTGGCATGCGGATTACATCGCAAACGTAGCTCATGGCGGTGGCAGTGGTTCCACAACAACAAACGACCAGCAATACTACGATCATCTCGAGGCGGAGGAAACATCATCGAGGACTTCCTCTTCACAGAAATCGCACTCCGGGAGGTGTAGATCAGCACGCTCCCTGAACCATCTACCCAGTCCGACGGTTATGAAAAAGCGCCGGCAAGCTGCCAATGCTAGGGAACGCAAGCGAATGAACGGACTCAACGAGGCATTCGACCGGCTCCGAGAAGTTGTGCCAGCTCCTGCCATCGATCAGAAACTTTCCAAATTCGAAACGCTACAAATGGCCCAGACCTACATTGTGGCGCTTTGCGAACTCCTTGACAAAGGTACCGATGAACAGACCTACTCCATATTTGCGGAGAGTCCTTGCCAGGGAATTAGTTTGCAATAACGAAAACTTCGAGTGGTTGAAGGAGCGAATAGCTGGTTGTTAAAGGAAAAAAAAAAAGAAATTTGTATCGCAGTGCCAGTGTGTGACAACAGAACAAGTGATAAGTGTAAGAACACTTGGCCGGGAAGAGGGAGAGAGAGAGAGAGAGTGCGCCAACGGCCAACGGAAACACAAAAGGGGATGCTCTTCCTGGAGCTGGAGTGTCTTGCAGAGAGCGATTTAGTGTAGTTCATAGTTTATTGTTAGGTATTTACCAGGATATATTTTGTAGAACAACAGTCGAAAGGATAATAAATCGATAGAATGTGTTTTTTTTTTTATCTGAAATGGAATTGTTGTTGAGTTGTTTTTTTTTGTTCTGTTCTGTTTAGTGTGTTTTGCTGGTGTCCATCGTCGCCGTAGTCCTTTTCATTGGATTCTTTTGTACGAGACTGGAGTAGCGACTGCGGCGTTTAAATCATTCTAAGTACTGGATAGGTGTTAGCAGATGGCTTCCACTTTTCTTTATCAGTTTTGTCGGATCGGAATGTACTTGTTTTTTTTTTTTTTTTTTTTTTACTTTTTTTTCTGTGGGGATGTCCTGCCAGGATATGGTATGGATGGCCATTGTGGGCGATTAAATGAGAACAAAAAAGAGGATCTGTTATCAGATTTTTGATATGGTTCAGTTATTTTGCGCGAGTCCTTGCATATTCGTGGTATGAGGGAGAATCGACTGAGAAGGCAATTTAGCCGTGTGGACTTTATGTGGAAATTTTAAATGGCTTACTTGATATATGGTAATTATTTAACTGTAAATTGATAAAATTAACATAAAGAAGATGTAGATCTTTTTTCTGTTCTTTTGAGTGTGAGGTCAATGGTGTTGTGTTGTGCTGTATTTCTGGGGATAATGAACGTGGAGTGTTCATTATTCTTGGAAATGGAATGGAATTGGAAGGAGGTTTTTTTCTGTTTGCAATCGGATCGGTGATTCGAAAGGAAGTACCATCTGTCCAAATTCAGTTGGCACAAAATTTTATGTTTTTCCTGGAGTTGCTTGAAAAGACTGTTTACCTTACCTCCTGAACTGTTTGCGATGAAGGTAATAAGATATGCCAACGATTTTACACCACAATGGCTCAGAACAGGGACAGCTCCCACAATTTTTACTATTTCTTCTGATCCTCCAATAGTTCCAGTTACAGGCCACAACAGGAACAGATAGAAGAACAATTTTGCGATGTTCGTCTAATTCTAGTAACTCGGATGCAGGAAGTGCAAGCAAAACTGGTGCTAATAAGGTAGTGCCAACAGTTCTCGAACAGTTTAGAAAGTTTGAAAATTGAAAAAAATACTTGCTTGAGGTAGAAATGTATTATAAATTAATTCTGATAGAGAAACTCAAGTGTTTTTATGCCTCATAGCAGTTATTTCATTATTATTTTCGATTCATAAAAAAATTATATAAAATTGAAAAACATAGACTTTTTCCTATTCTCGAACATATTTTGAACATAAACGGCCCATATGGGACCCAAAGCCTAAGTTCTCCAACGCAATTAACCACATCAAGCCAATTATTTCTAATCGTTAGCAATATAAAGGGCCCGCCATCTAACGTTTTTTTTTCCAACTAATGCTTATTTCGCGAATGGTAAAACTTAGCTCATGTCTGATTTGACAGGTAATTAGTTTTATCCTTCCGCTGAACGAATATGGTTGTGTATACGCTTGAAAAACGCTGGGAAATATTGCGACATTACTTTGAAAATCATGGTAATGTTGCAGAATGTGTGCGAAAATTGCGTAAGGATTTTGGAAGAAGAGAAGCGCCGTCAGCTCCGTATGTTCGTTATCTTGTAAAAAAAGTGGCATCCTCATCGATAAACCAAAGCGTGAAAAGCCAAAAACAGTGCGTACACCCGAGAAAATTGCTGCTGTGGCAGAAAGTGTGCGTGAAGCGCCATCAACATCAATTCACCGTCGTTCTCAACAATTGAACATTTCGGAGACATCATTGAGACGAATTTTGCATAAAGACCTTGGTATGACGCCATACAAAGTCCAATTGGTTCAGGAGTTGAAGCCAACTGACCATCCAATGCGATCGACTTAGAGAAGATGCCGATTTTGCCAAAAAAAATCATCTTTTCAGATGAAGCTCATTTTGATCTTGGCGATGTAAACATGCAAAATTGTCGCATTTGGGGCACAGAAAACCCGCACGCATACATTGAAAAGCCGATATACCCAAAACGAGTCACTGTTTGGTGCGGATTTTGGTCCAGAAGCATAATTGGGCCATCTTTCTTCGAAAATGAGCAAGGAGTGGCGGTTACAGTCAATGGCGATCGTTATCGGGCCATGTTGAACGAATTTTTGTTCACAAAAATTGAAGAGGAGGATATTGGCAACATTTGGTTTCAACAAGACGGCGCTACGTGCCACACCGTTTTTCACTAAAATGCTGTTTTATTCGAACATTTTTATAGAAACCGAAAAAAATTTTTAGCAAGATATTTAGCCAATATTTTTTCCAATATATCGCCTATACCAAGTTGTTGGCCAGGCCCACTTTTTGGGGGCGTTTTTTTTTTATAAAATTTATAGAATAAAATAAAATTCTACCCATCACATCATCTTAACGTTTTTTTCTTTGCGGCATATAGGGATATGGATAGGGTATCATACTGTTCGCCCCACGCGGACTGTAGCCTTTCCTTATGTTTTATCATCGATCTGTCCTTACCGTTCGTTTTGGAGTTTCAGGAAACTGTTCTACAATTTTTTCCCAGACCTTTCGTTTTTAAATGGCTCTTTGGTCTCTTTTTGTTCCTCCAGCACGATTTTTTGCACTACCTACATCTAGCAACTCACATTGCAGTTGCAGGTACAGGCTTTTGGAGCTTATCAGCAGCTCTACCGTGGAGAGATATTATCGGAACTCCGAATTCTCTAATCGCACCACGACTACTCATCGATTCGGTTCTAATAATGAATTGTCGTTTTTTTCGATTCATTTTTCTGACCTATGAGATGATATTAAGCTGTACGAATACAGGAGACCACAAAACTGCTCTGTTTTCTATTTTCGAACACCTATTCGTTGCTGTTATATGGTGTTATGGTAGTCATAAAGGTGTTTTTTACTTTAATTTTATTTACAAATTTTCTTCAAATGTTAATAACTAATGCATCTATACGAAAAAAAAATCACTTACAAGTACCCACGTTAACATTTTCCTTAAACAATTTCCCAGACAATCACTACAAGTTTTTGTTTTTTTAATTTTACAAATTGCATTTATATTTTAGCACATGCTACATTTTTCTATCCGTGAAAAACTCTTTGGGTTTGGAGAACTTGTCATTCAGTACAAATTATACGTCAGGATGTCATCCGGATGACAAGTTTGGATGACCGTCTGATCGCACCTTAACTCTATCAGAACTATGATTGTCACGCACTTATCATAATTAGTGAATTTTATTTTAAAGAGCCAAGTTTAGTAATTTTTCTATATTCTGTCAAATTTGGATTTGACAGGCGATATGACAGCATCTTTAAAGATGAGTTATGCAATGCCAGGTCTAGTGCTGGCATTATCGTCGCGTTAAATAATATCAAGAACATAAAATACAAAAAGAATCATCTTATTCAACGCGTTAATAGTATGGGCTTCTAAGGAGATTCTGTAAGGCTTCCCACATTAACAAACTCTTTATGGAAACACTAATATGTAAAAGTCGTGAACTAAAAGCTTATGGCACTCACTTATAACCTTCATAACATCATTTGTATATTAAAGATACATAAATACAGTAAGGACTTAAACAAAGAGGTTATGTTGTGTTTTTTTATAGAAGCTTTGGATGGATATTTTGTCCCTTGTTTCTCCGGTGTTCACAGCAAATAAATCCAATCTTTTCCCAAGCACTTTAGCTTACATTTACAGATTGGTTCGGGGATGGAGAGAGGAGCAGGAGTCTTCTCAAAAACACTGAGTATTAACGAGTACTACCGACTAGACTTATAAAGTGTGTTTGTTTTAGAGGTATAGAACTTCGAATTGAAATAAAACACAAGAGAATCGTTTAAATGTCCATCAATTTGGCTTTATTGGAATGATAATTTTATGCCATTAATGTTTTCGGGCATGTGGCCACCGCGGCTGGTTCGAATAAAGACAAGTCTAGGGGTCCAATTTTCAACCACTTTTTCAAGCATTTGTGGCTGTATGTCGGCAACAACGCCACGAATGTTGGCTTCCAAGTCCCCTAACGTTTCTGGTTTGTTGGCGCAGGCGAGCGACTTCACATATCCCCAAAGAAAATAATCCAATGGTGTCAAATCATACAATCTTGGTGGCCAATTGACAGGTCCATCTCGCGAAATTATGCGCTCATTGAATGCTTCCTTCAATAAATCGATTGTGACGTGCGCTGTGTGGCATGTAGCGCCGTCTTGTTGGAACCAGATCTCATCCAATTCTTTTTAAAAAAAACACCCTTTAGATTACTGAGATCAAAGATGTTAAGAGAGTTGGTCAGACACTTTTAGAAATGGAATACCATGCACCATATGAAGAATGCCGTTTGGCACTTGAACAACTCAACAGCAGTACTCGACCTGCCTTCACACATCTAAAAGCTTTACTTAATGAATAATGGAGCAAAACTGGTAAGTGTATCATAACCTGCGGGGTGTGGCAGGACCATCCATCGATAGTTAGAGATCCAAAATTTCATTTAATAGGAATCAAATGTGGGTACTCTTTGGGAGGGAGTCATACTAATGACCTCTGCAGAAGCTGCAGGGTTGATGATGTAGATCTCTCATGCAAACTGCCCAGTACCTTAGAAGCGATGCATATCGTGCGTGGAGGCACGTTTCTTCGATGGCTTAGGCGAGACGAAAGAGAGGAATTAGACCTCAACAAATTTCTTAACTAATCGGAATAGTTTTTTTGGTCACTTGTCCTATCACGTAGTACCCTATAAAGTATTTGCAATGGGCCTCCAAGGAATATTGCATGTACAGTAAATTAATTACTTAGTGCAACTAAGAATAGTTTTTAAGAAGAAGCACTCAGACTTAGTAATGGTCTTCAACTTCGACTTTAAAACTGAAATGTTCCTCTTGGTGCAGTGGTTGCAAAGACAATATAATTTTCGCGGCTCTTAGCTAAAAAAACGATGATTCTTATACTTATGTTTCTTTTTGTCTTTCTAACTTTTAACTGGATATCAAATATGGAACTGCATCTTTGGAGGACTTCAAGTGGCACCGATGCAATTTATTCAAATACGGGTATATTCCAGCAGAGAATAAATTAAAGTGAATTCTTACGGCTAGCCAACATCCCATCTTCCTGACGAGTGGGGGCTTCACACCAAAAGTTATTAAGGATGACTTCTTCGTCGCTTAGAATTCGTAAAGATCAACCAGTGTTTTCATGATTTTTAGGAAAAAGGATGTAAGACTGGATCATCTGCACGTCCGCATAGTGGCTTTGAGGTCCCACCCACTTTTTGAAATGCAACTTGTTGGAAGGATCGTGAGTGCGCTATATATAGAAAATAGTACACGTTAGGTAGTTTCATTGATTTAGAGGGGGCAGGTGCGTCTTTTGAACGCATATACAGCTCCGCTAAGGGCCATGGTTTAGAAGGGCCACTTGTTGTGTTGGATCCGAGCAATGTTGGAGGACAGGGACACATTCTCGTTTTGCTGTTATGGTGAACGGTGGTCGACGCCCTGCTGACCACATTCAACGTTTCTAGGCTCTGCGAGCACGATGTAGCAGTTTTTTTTTATCGGATCAGGCCTAGCGAATGTAAGTGCATAACACGGAGTATTTCATCCAAAAGTCTCCATCTTTTTCTCCATCTTAGGTTAATCTTATCATATACATCGGTTGTTTGATGGTATAAGTTTTCATGCAAATACGTCTTTGCTATTTTCACTAAACTCAAAACAACATTATATTTCGATTGCATCGGAGCCTTCGCTCAGAACACCTGGCTCTGCTCTAGGTGCTCTGATGAGGGGTGAAAGTAAATATGTCTTTATTGCCTGTACTAACTGCTGCACTAAAGGCCTTACAGAAATAACTTCAAAATTAGTGCTTCAACTCAAGAAACACTTTGAACTCGGACGGATGACTAAACACCCAACTTTTGTCTTATTTAGGCTACGGGTTTTGAGTCATTCAGGGTATCTCATGGACCCAATATTCTATGGCACGATTCAACCAGTTCGCTCAAATGTAATCGAGAAATCTGCTCCTTTGTTTTATATCACTAGCGAGAAAAGACTGCAGACACAACAGTAGAAATTTGAACGGGCCAGCCGTTTGTGCAGACTTAAGCGATACAATCATGCTGACGCTTGCAGAAAAGAAAAGCAACCGCAGCGGGTGTCATTTCCTCTGGGGATGGCCTGCCTTTGTTCGGCCCAGGCTCCAGGTCAGACGTGGTCAGCGTTGAACATCTAAGTTTCTTATTAGTGAAGTGACTTCTTGGTTTTCTGAAAAAGTCTGGTAAATTTTACTACAGTAAAAGGAAGTACCTGTCCAATGGACCAGTTTCTGCAAATTAGTGCTCTCGATCTGTGAAGTGTTTCTGCGTGAGACAAGGCAGTCTTCTATCATCTGTGGTCTTGGGCACGCTGCTTCCAATTTGTCCTCAGACCAACCACGATGGCTTGATCTTTGAAACGTAGATTCACTTTTCCTTGTCATCTCGAACCCGGAGCACTTTTATCTATTCGGTCGATGAGTTTACTTCTTGGACTACATCCATATATAGAGTTCACGTTTGTATCTTTTCCTCCATTCACCCAAGTAGCCATCGAAGAATTTCTCTTTCGACAGAGTTCAATATTAACTCTCCCATCCTGCTTATCGTCCAGCACTCGGCGCCGTCCAGCTTTACAAATGAAACGAATCAGTGAAATGAAGAAATTTTTCATGAAGCAATTTAAACATCGACAAATTGAATCGATTTAACCAGACACTCACTAATCTGTCAGCCGGGTCCTTAGGGCGATTACAAACACCCAGTACTAAGCAAGCATTAATGACTTCGAAGCCGAAGCAGAGAAGTTGAAAACTCAAGAGATAAACTACTTTTTACAGTTTACTTATCTCCTTGGCTCTTCTTCAATCTAAGTGGTACCTAGTTCCGTTTTAAATTAGTCTTTATTCCATTTTGCGAAACATTTGCTTAAGTAGTTCCTTCTTCCTTAGAAACCGGAGCCACAATACTACTTCGGTTGGATAATACCACTTAAAGGCGTCTAAAAATATTGTTTCATGAGTAGTAGTAAACCTTTTCATAAATTTATTCAATTTATTCTTAATTTTCCTAACATCATTGACTCCAAAATAGGTATATGTACATGGCAACAGCAAGGACAGAGGACACAGCCAATATTTTGAAAACATCCTTCGGTAATGAGTTAAGAAAACAACAAACACCCACATGTGAATTCGTTTCTCCTGCCATGCGTTTCCACAAACATCTCATTTCAATTCATGAAGAAGACCAAAGGAAATGCTGGTAATTTTATGTCCTTTTTATATTCCGGGTCTGTTGCGTTCGTATATGTCTGTGTGTGTGTGTTTGTAACTCGCTGTTTATCTGACTCCACTGTTTGTTTGTCTTATTTAGAGTCCAGATCCAGAGAATTGCAAAACTTTATACCAGAATGGAATATTACAGAAGCTATACTGGAGAATCCTTTCAACGTCCCTGACACAATTTATGCGCGCGTGTGTGTGTGTTTGCATGTGTGTTTGCATGTGTGTTCTCATGTAACATTAAAGTTTTTAAGCTGATTAAACGATTATACTTAATGCGTTTGATTTGCAAAGTTTGCTCGACTAGTTGGATGGAGGACAATGACGATGACGATGATAATGGCCAGAAGAAGCATAATCAGTTAAACAAGTTGCTGTTTTTTTGTAGACCATCGGGGCTTTTGTTCACTTCGGCACAAACTTGGACATTGAAACTTTGAATATTCGGTTATGTGGTTGGGTAAACTAAGAAACGCTATGGTTTGTGGCGAATATTAGCAAAACATATATCTCATAATTTAGAGCGAGTAATTCGTTGACGTTGGGCAAAAGGGCTTAAGTCACAAAATGCAGCTTTTCAGAAAGCGAATCCAATTTATTTTCTTAGGAGTGAAGCTTATGCGTATTATAAGTGCCAACTTGAAGTGACCTTTAAAGTTCCTTGGTAAAAGATAAATGGTTACCGAGATTCTTATCAAAAAGGCCATCAAGATCGCCAGAAACAAAGTTTTCGACTTTAATCTTAAAAACTAATTAACATTTGAATGAGATTGTGGTCTGAGCCATTTCGATGCCCTCAAAAACCTGTAAAGATTAGAAGTGAGACATCGGAAAATGTTTAATAACATAAAAGTGGCTTTGAAGGCTTCTATTACTCAAGCGATAAATGACTTTTAGGTGTGTACAAGGTTCTTTGCATAGTTTGGTTCATTTACGTTGGCTGTTGGTATCGGAGTCGGACAGAATCCTGAAAGCGCGAAATTCCGAATATCCCAAAACCAAAAATCCCGAAAACCCACAATCCCTAAAATCCAAAATTCCGAAAAGCGAAAATCCCCAAACCTTAAGTCCCGAAAGGTCACAATCCCGAATATCAAAAATTCCGAAAGTGAAACTAAAAATGTTTAATCCCGGTTTCTTAAAAAAAACTAGTGATTTTTTAGGCGTAGTTTTTTTAAAAATCGAATAAACTACTCAAATTTGCATTCAATATTAAAATTTTTTACTGTAAACTTGGTTGATAATACCTATGCCTTTGCCATTTACGTTTTAAGGACAACTTCATGTAAATGTTGTCCGCGGCGCCATTTTAAATGGTCCATTCGGAAGGTCCAATTTTGCGTCACTTTTCGAGCATATCGGCCGGCAAATTCATCCTTCAACATTTCCATTGCTTCACGAGCTGTGTGGCATGTGGCACCGGCTTGATAAAACCCCATGTCAACCAAGTTCAACTCAGCGTATCATGGCTCAATATCGTTCGCCGTTGACGTTAACGTTTCTTCCATGGTGGTCTTTGAGGAAAAATGGACCGATGATGCCACCAGCCCATTAACCACATCAAACTGTCGTTTTTCCGGGATGCAGCGGTAATTCTTGTATGGCATGTGGCTGTTCATCACTACAGATGCGACAGTTTTGCTTATTTACGTATCAGCGGATTTTTATGGCCAATTCACCAAAAATTAGACGTTGTGGTAGGTCATTCGGCTTCAATTCTTGCACAAGTCAAATTTTATAAGGCTTTCAAAGCTAAATCGACAAATTGACATTTCACGATCCTCATTAACATTGGACGCTACGACTGCAATATTCTCTTCGGTACGCACCATACGCATGCAAGTCGATGGTTTAATGTCAAAAAAGTAAATTTGGTGATAAAACCACGAATTGTTGATTCACTAGGTCGACGACCATAATATTTTTCACAGAGCACGAATTTTGATAATAAATTTCAATAATTTGCAATATACTGAACACTTTTAACTTTGACGTTTGTACGCCATTATAAACCATTGCTGCCAACCTGAAAAACTTTACTCTAAAAAAATCACCCTTTACTTTGTTTTCACAATAATAAGTAATCTTTGCGTATACTCAACTTCGCACCTACTCCAAATCTAACATTGAAACCATGCAGGGGGTTGCGCATTCCATTACCTGCGGGATTTCAGTTTTCGGGATTTGTATTCCTCTAACAATCAAGAACAAATCAAGATACTTCTTTGAACATAATAAAGAACACGAATGAAACGCAATGAATTTCGAAAAATGTTGGTCTGTCTATTGAAACCGATATTCAACTAAAATCCTACTCAGACCGAGATGAACTTGTGGCTTCGATGGCGTTAAGCATAGTATGTGCGATTGCTTGACGAGATATCTGGTCTAGGTGTAGGCTTGATTCCTAATTGGGGTATGTTGGTGAATGTTTTTCGAATTTAATGAACGACCAACAAATTGAAGCCGTGAAACAACTGTCATTTTCAGTCCTCATTGTTCGTCACAAGCTGCTGTTGTTCCATACAAAAAAATCGATGTAAAAGCATTTTATTTAAAATGGATTTGATATCTAAAAGAGCGGAAAATGGGGTATATTTGTTTTTGTTTTGTACTTCGATTACTTTAACTTTTTAATACTTTCATAAATCTGAAGCTATACGATTTGGATAATTTTTTTTGTATTTCGAACAATTATGTTAAAAATGTCTAATTTGCGAAACTACATCAAAATCGTAGGTGCCGTTTTTGAGAAAATATAATTTTTTAATTCATTTTGCGATTAAAAAACGCATCTCATGTACCGAGAAAGTTTCGTATGACGTAGTAGTGCACTTTATTATTTCTGACTTAAATAATTTTTCAATGAATTAAGTAACGAATCGGTATTACAATCCACGGCGTTCAGTTCCACCATATGAAGTAGTTCAGACATTTCAGTAGATGGAGACATTTTTAGAAGCACGTACTTTCACCTGCTAATACAGGAAAATCGTTTTTTATCAAATCGTTTACTAACTTGTCCGTTTCAACTTCTGCTATGACATTCGAAATATTTTTTTAATAGTTCTTGTTGCCCTAAACACAAATTCGCAATTATTTTCGAATTTAAAAGGGGAATGAAATGTACCAGTATATATAATGGGAGGTTCGGACATAAATGCTGCCATTTTTATTTCGGCATATTTCACTCTCTTGGAATTTTCCACAAAATTGCATTTCGGAACCACTTTCCCCCACAATAAGGTACATTTTCCGGGTCTCATAAATACCGCTTTAAAGCGAAAAGAACACAGTTGAAACTAGCAAGTTGCCTTGGTTGGTTTGGTAATCAACCTTGGGAATTTTTGTTCGATAAGCTTCAGCAAGGAATAAGTGGAATGAATCGATTATCGAAGCGAGGCTTGATGAAGGATAAGAACCCCAAGGTACTCGGTTCCTGCGTTCATTTTTTGAAAATATTTTGTATAAAGGTTTTATGTACCTTGGTGCGCTGAAGTAAGGAGAACATACAACGTAATGGTTGATATGTTTGAAATTTTTATTGAAAATGAACTTTTCGATTGTGGTCGGTTCGGTGTTGTGGTGATGCGCTTGATGAAGTCAAACTCTGAAGTCGAGTATGGCTATCTTTTTATACCCTATCCTAAGGGTATATTAATTTTGACACATAGTTTGTAACACCCCTTAATATTCGTCGCAGACCCCTAAAAGTATATATATTTATGATCAGGACCAAAATCTAAGACTATTTAGCAATGTCCGTCCGTCCGTCCGTATCAACTTTTGAGGCCTTTAAAATTATGCTAGGAAGCTGAAATTTGGAACATATACTCCCTAGGGTTCCGAAATGGTAAAGTGTTAAAATTTTTAAAATACGCCCACTGCCACGCCCACAATTTAGAAAAAACCGTTTTAAGGCTTAAGTTAGAGAGATAAAGTTGTACAACCTTCACAAGATATGTAGGTACTGCCCACCTTTATTAATTTGTCATATAAAGTTTTTTGCCACGCCTACTTTTTGTGGGCGTTTTTCACTAAAATGCTGTTTTCTTCGAAAATTTTCATACAAATCGAAAAAAAATGTTTAACAATATATTATGCCAATATTTTTCTCAATATATCGCCCATACAAAGTTTTTGACCACGCCCACTTTTTGGGGGCGTTTTTTGAAAAAACATAATTTTTTTTCTATAAATTTCATAGAATGAAATAAAATGCTATCCATCATCTTTCTAATGCTTTTTTTCTTTGGAGTACATAGGGATAAGGATAGGGTATCATACTGTTCGCCCCAAGCGGACTGTAGCCTTTCCTTATGTTTCTTTAAATATTTTGTATGAAGATTTATATACGGGGTGTTTTTTTAAAGTTACAGAACTTCGAATTGAAATAAAACACAAGAAAATTGTTTTAATATCCATCAATTTGACTTTATTGGAAGGATAATTTTATGCCATTAATGTTTAAATATGATTTCGGGCATGTGGCCACCGCGGCTGGTTCGAATAAAGACAAGTCTAGAGGTCCAATTTTCAAGCATTTGGGGCTGTATGTCGGCAATAACGCCACGAATGTTGGCTTTCAAGTCCCCTAATGTTTCTGGTTTGTTGGCGTAGGCGAGCGACTTCACATATCTCCAAAGAAAATAATCCAATGGTGTCAAATCACACGATCTTGGTGGCCAATTGACATGCTCATCGAATGCTGCGCTCATCGAAGGTTTCCTATAATAAATCGATTTTGACGTGCGCTGTGTGGCATGTAGCGCCGTCTTGTTGGAACCACATCTAATCCACATTCATGCCATCCAATTAGGGGAACAAAATAGTCAGGTAGCTCAATTATCATTGCACGGTAACTGACTCTCTCGCCAGCATCATTTCGGAAGAAGTATGGCCCAATGACTCCACCAGCCCATAGAGCACACCAAACAGTCAGTTTTTGTGGATGTAATGGCGTTTCAAGGATCACATGAGGATTCTCTTCACTTCAGGTGCGGCAACTTTGCTTGTTGACGTAGCCATTCAACCCAAAATGAGCTGTAAACCATTATTTTCGAAATAAATTTGCACGATTTGCAAGCGCTGTTCATTTGTCAACCTGTTCATGATGAAATGGCAAACCAAACTGAATATAAATGACATTAGAGTTGCCAGATTTGACCACAAAATGTCAGTTTTATCTCTACTCAAAAAAAACAACCTCCAAAATAAAACACCCTTTAACTTTTTGCGCTAAAGTGAGGCGAACATCCTAAAGTGATTTGTTAATGATTAATTTCCTTTTTACACATTAAATAAAAAAAAAGAATGATGGCGTGTGCTGAGAACACCTGGGAGAGGAGAATAAAAAAAAATGTACAGTATCTGCAGTATCTTATGCAGAAAATAAAGAGAATAAAATCGCTTTGACATTAGAATTTAAATGTATGCAAAACGTAAATTTAAATACAAAAAGAAAAATATGTTTGAGCTACCTGATTCATTATAGCAGTTTTAATCTTCAAAAATAAGTATCTGCCTTTGTGTATTTTAACTCAAACGAATTCAATAATGGATCCTTGAATTTTCATTAAAAAAAAACTAAAATAAATCACAGTTTTTCCTTTCTCAAATGCGGTTCACTGATTTGTAATTACAACGAAACGAAAAGAAATCAAAAAAAAAATTTTCATAATTTTGCTTTCAATCCACCATTTATCTTTGTCAGAGGAGCCTTAATTTACATGAAACACAACTACAATTCAACTCTGCCATTGCCAAAACAACTGCCAGCAATGATAGCGATAGCAAGGATAATAATAACATCTTAGCGGAATTGCCATAGATTTGTGCAGACGAGCAGCTAACTCGCTGAGTGTGCTGCATCTTGTATCTATACTTGCGGGAGTTTTCGAGTTTTTGTTCCGGATGAAAGAGGAGATTGAGAAGAAATTTAATGAATTCCCGACGACTTTATGCTGGGCGTTTTTGTTGTCGTAAGCGTATAACATAACTAGGCTTCCTTCCATCCATCCATATATCCGTCCTTCGGCACTACAGACAGACAAAGTTTTCGTTCATCTCATTGGAAGTTTTGCGGAAATTCTATGAAATTCTTAAATGTGCTCGTTTTGATGGAAAATTTCCGCACAAAAGCCAAGAATAGCTCAACTCGATGCTCGCTGCTTGCTGCCTGCTGGATAAAATTGTTATTATGTATTATTGCAGTGGTAATAGCTCGTCATCGTCAGCGATGAAATAATATCACAAATTGAAATTGAGTCAACCTAAGTGCTAAGAGCTATGTATCTCTCGGAGGGTACGGCCAGTGTTTTGCCGTTGCAGCACTGGAGATAACCTTACAACATTGAAGACAAGTAGAGAAATTCCTTGCGGCATTGAATTGGACGCTTTCGTGGAAGAAACATCCTCTCCTGCTGTCTTCTTGACCATTGTAGAGTTTTTTAGGGCGCAAATAATGGCGATTAAAAAAGACTTATCCCGGCAAAAGACAAACAAGAGTATTTGTATTTTCTCGGACAGTCAAGCTACAATTAAGGCAGCTAAAACTCCGTCGTGGCCGTAGATGTTCCGATCATTTCTTGGCGATATTACAGAGCACTTTAATATTCACGTCTCTTGTTTGGTGGGGCCATGGAGTCATTCCTGGGAATATTAGGGCCAATGAAATCGTGTCACCTAACGTGACCACAAAAATACTACTTCACATATCAGAGTTTTAGTCATTTATTTGGTATTTTTAAAAGTTTATGTACCTAAATATTACGTGTTCAGATTTTAATTGACGCGATTATTTAGTTCGTACCGACTTAATCGAGCATTTTTGGCTGACAAGAACTCAAAGAACTGTCTTCGTTCCAATAAACGTTCCAATACTAAGGCGTGTTTTAGCAGTGGACCATATTTCATTAATTAAAGAAAACTCTCTCACTCACCTAAGTGCCCGACAAACAGAGGTACATTCTCTCTCACTCTCTCATGATTTTCAATAAATGGTCAAATTCATGGTCAGATTCAAGCCAATCTACTAAAGAATTCAGTTTTCCGATACGAAGCCCCTTTCAATCAATTTAACTATACTATTGAAGAGTCCTGCCTCAAAATATTTACCTACTTGATCGCGGAAGCGAGTTTAGGAGTAGCCATGCAAATTTTTGTGTAAGTTTAGCCACTCGCACAGTATAAAAATAGAAATATTTGACGACATTTTCTATGTCGAAGGGCATTTGGTCGCAGGCTTAAAATGGTAAAATGCAGATGAAGAGATATAAAGTGATCATATAGTTCAACTTTTTTCTAGTTTTTTTTCCTGCGAATTTGTCCTTCTATGATTTCGGATACTTATGTGTACCGACGATTAGCTTCGGCACACCGGAACACAGTGCCCTATTTCGGTACTGTACCGGCCATTCCGGTACAGGTGGTCACCTTAAGCCTATACTCCTATCTCCTGAAAAATTGTTACAACCTGTAAACTATTGCTTATATTAGATAAAGGGTGATCCAAGAGATACTTTTTTCAATAGCCTTTTTTGACAGATCACGTGTGAGTCGTGTCATGCTGTCATGTTATTTTGGCATTTCATAATGGAAAGACTTACGCGTGAACAACGTTTACAAATTGTTCAACTTGATTATGAAAATTCACGTTCTGTGAGAAATGTGTTTCGTGCACTTCGCTCAAATTATGGTCAACATAATCGGCCTACTGAGCGTACAATTCGCAACACCATCACCCATTTTGAGACCCAGCATTCATTATTGGATAATATTCGACCGAATAGACCACGTCCAGCACGCTGTGAAGAAAATATAGCGGCCGTAGCTGAGAGTGTACACGAAGACCGTAGAGAGTCGATTCGGCGCCCTTCGCAGCAACTCGGACTGACGTATGCAACGACTTGGCGCATTTTACGTCAAGATCTTAAATTGAAAGCCTACAAAATATAGCTTGTGCAACAACTGAAGCCGCTCGACCTTCCCAAGCGACATCGCTTCGCTCTATGGGCTCTTGAAAAGTTTCTAGAAGATCCGACGTTTTTGAGGCAAATTTTGTTTAGCGATGAGGCCCATTTCTGGCTCAATGGGTATGTAAACAAACAAAATTGCCGCATTTGGGACGAAGAGCAACCTGAAGAGATTGAAGAACTGCCACTTCATCCAGAAAAAACAACGGTTTGGTGTGGTTTGTGGGCCGGTGGAATCATCGGTCCATATTTCTTTAAAAATTATGCCGGTGCGAACGTAACCGTCAATGGCGACCGTTATCGTGCCATGATAACCGACTATTTGATGCCTGAAATTGAAGCTCGTGATCTCGACGACATTTCGTTTCAGCAAGACGGCGCCACTTCCCACACATCGCATCAATCAATGGACTTATTGAGAGAACATTTCGGTGAGCACATAATTTCACGTTTTGGGCCGTTCGATCGGCCACCAAGATCGTGTGATATCACACCGTTAGACTTTTTCCTGTGGGGATATGTAAAGTCAAAAGCTTATGCCGACAAACCCGCTTCGATTCAGGCCTTGGAGGAAAACATCACGCGTGTCATTCGCCAGTTACCAGTCGAAATGCTCGAACGAGTGATCGAAAATTGGACTCAACGGATGGACCATCTGCGACGTAGCAACGGCCAACATTTGATAGACATAATCTTCAAAAAATAAATGCCAAAGAATGTTCTTTCAAATGATAATAAACATTCTCCATTAAATTTGAATTTTCTGTGTTTTTTTCTTTAAAAAAGTAGGGAACCTCGAAATGGATCACCCTTTACTAGGGAGGGAAAAAACCTTAGGTTATTACTATCAGTCTTATGGGCAATCATGTAGCAAGCCTTAGCGCATTCTCAAGCGCAAGACTTTTTTGCAGAAGTAGCATGGACGAAGAGCAGGAAGAAACTATTCTAACCGCTCTCTCTAGAAAAAAACCATCTTCTTTGAACATTTTAGATATATGGCTGTTAAAACGTTTTCACGCTACTTTTTTCATAGACGCCGCGCTGCACCATGCTCTTAAACATTTTCGGTTCTGGTGCCCCCGCACCGTCAGTCTAAAATTCAATTTAATAAAAGGTATTGCTATTCTAGTGGCCCTAATCTGTTATTTTATTTGATCAATGATCAATTTTATCTATTATATGCCTTATTACCCCTCAGGAGTTATTTACCCCCGGAAACCAAAGTCTCGGAGCTTTAGACTGTGGAGAATTGTCTGCCAGTTATACGAATTACAATTCTTTTCTATCTTTTAACAAAGAGATCATAACCCCTCCACTTTAATACATCCCTACCAGCGCATTGCCTATTTTGTTTAGTGTTTAGTAGTTAATTTTCCACTTATTTTCACTAAACAAATTATTTTATAAAAAAATTGATAGTCGGCTTAGTTATAGAGATTTTGATGCTAAAACTGACACTGCAATATTAAGCGATTAATGCAACCTTTATGTGAATTTTTTCCCAGAAAAACCATCAGCAGTCGAATTTGTATTTTTTAGGCTAAGGCAAAAGGTATTAAATTGTATGAAATTGGCCACGCAGTCGCTGAGCGTTAACTGAAGTTTCTAAGCGGCAAAAGCGGCAGAGCGGCGTCACTGAGGTTAAAATTCTGTAGTATTATTTTATTATTCAAATGTTTAAAGCTTGTAGGTTCAAAGATTTTTAGAATAAAAACGTTACCGACAATAGTTGGAGAAAATTGTAATTGTTCAGGTGAATTTCAAATCTCAATTGCTTAAACTATGATAACTGTGGAAATATTGAAACTACTTTTTTGGAATACACTGCATCAATCAGCACTTAATAATGAGATTTTAAATATAAATAAAACTCGAAATTTGACGCTCAATATGTGGCCACTTGCCGTGTGTTCAAGTGTTCAAAACAAAAATGTTTGCAGCGTTAAAATACAAATAAATTGCAAATTACCTTAAAACCTAAGAAATAAATATTTATTAACGGCCCATACTGGATCAAAGCTAAGCTTCTCTAACCATTGTAGCCAGGGGACATACAGTTTAATGCCGATTCCGATTTGCTTTTAGAAAGCCAGTTTTAGGCCAGGAAAATCGACCATCGACCAAATTTTCGAAGGAATTTCAGATTGATATACACCATCCATTTATCGGATACGATAGCGTATAAAGGGACGAATTATACAAAGCCAGGTCAAGTTTTGTCATCCCCGCCAAACTCGTCCGTTTGTTCAGAGAGAAATCATGCTGCTCCGTTAAAGTTGGCAAGAACACCACCGAGCCATTTGATGTCGAAAAGGGTTTCAAACAAGGTTTCATGTACTTTCTTTAACATCGTTCCTGAAGCAATTGTACGAAGCTTACAAGCCAACACAAGAGATATAATTTTCAAAAGTCCGTCGAACTACTTGTCTATGCTGATGATATTGACATTATTGTGAGAGAATGCGGCAGAGGCAGCGAAGATGAGTCTGGTTGTTAATAAGAACAAAACGAGAACGGGCTCTCAACATCCTCGGCGACTCGGACAAAACTTCTCTATGGACAGATATAACTTCGAAGTAGAAAAAGGCTTTTTCTACCTGGGCTACACTATCACGCAAAATGATATCGCCGTAGAGATCAAGCGAAGAATCACTTTTGCCAATCGCTGTTTCTTTGGGCTAAGAAGGCATCTATGAAGGCATCTATATGGCTGGAACACGTGGATGGTATGGAAAACAATGCACCAGCCCGACGAATCTCCATATCCACCCCTGAGGGACGCCTTAGGTGGCGCACGACCTAAACCAACTTGGTGTGCAAAACTGGTGGCAGCTAGAGAGGGACCGAACTGGCTGGAGGGGCTTGTTTGTTGAGACCCGACCGAACTGGCTGGAGGGGCTTGCTGGTTGAGGTCCACCCCGGACTGTAAGCACAGCCAAAAGTAAAGTAAATTAAGTAAGTTTTGCTTCACCGGTTTTACTTCAAAAAATATTTGTAAGTCTTTCGGTTTCGCATCACTGTTTGTGATCCAGAAGTATTTTTTTTGTTCAAAAATACTCCGAAAAATGGTTGTTGTTGTATTGATCGACATGAGCGCAAATGCGTGGCGAATGTAACGCGTTAAAGAGTTGATCGCAATTGTTCACAGAAATACTCCTACTACTTATTCTTTTTACATAATTTATACTTTTTTAACAAATAGCAAAGCCAACATCGGCTGGACTTTTAAAGAAAAATGGAAAAAGAAATAATTTTCTTTTGGAAAACCAACCAAATTGAAATGGCAACACTGCACGGGAAAGTTGACTTAAAATGTTCGACAAGGAATCTTACTTCTTCTTTGTATAATATGTATGTGCTACGAAATCCGCTTTGGTTAATAGAATATCCACACGATAGAACACATATAGCTCAACCAGCCAAGAGTGTTCATGGGATGATTGACTTGATGGTGAAATTGAAAAGAAACTAAATAAATATAAGTATTCGACTGAAAAATTTCAAAATTTATCAAGGATACGATTTTATTGTGCGACGTATGAATACGTGAGTATTGTGATATTTTCTTGTAAAGAATTTACCCGACGAAATGTGAAATGTTTTCTTGATGTGGTCTTTCCAACCGTGATTTGATAACTTATTAAGAGAATGCAATTCGTAATGATTCCACAAGCGTACATACAATGACGTAATATTTGTTCCGTAGAGAGCAGACATTTTGTCCTTCGAGTGAGGAGTTTTGAACGTATGTGCTTTTTTTGGGGTATTTCTTTGTCGGATTTTCGCAAAAGTTGCAGATTTGTTGAATTGTTGTTTGCACCGTGGTGGATGTACTCCTTACTTACCTCGTAGTTGCTGTTAAAAATAATGAAATTTGGTCCTAATCGGTGGACGGTTGTTTGTTGATGGCATAAAGGGTCGGCCAAACACAAGTTTCTTTTTAAAAATGCAATTAAATTTATTAGAAATTATGGAATACAACATCGTTGTCGTCTTTGTGCCTCGGATGCATTCGGGCTGTAGTTCACGGATTGCTTTGATGGTGTGGGCCTTAAGTGCTGAAATCGTTTTCGGATTGTTGGCATAACATCGTCCTTCACGATTCCCCACAAAAAAACAATTCCAAAGGAGTCAAGTCGCACCTCCCATGCCGGCTGATAACACAATTTGGGAATTTGGTGCGCTCGTCGTGCAGATCGTAACGTATAGGTTAACATCTATATCTAATGCCCATTGTTGACCGAAACGTTATTTCCAGCTTCATTTTGAAGAAAATTGGTCCACTCCGCAAACTGTCAATCTCTGTGGATGCATTGGCTTCTCGACAATAGCATGTTGCCCACTAGCATACCACTCCCATAATTTCGACCAAAACTTATTTTCAAAAATCCCACAGCACTCACTTTGGAAATAAGTTTTCAATATTTCCCAATGTTGTTCAAGCGTAAAGCGACTGATTTCGTTCCACGGCGCATGTGTCACTGTCAAAACAACCTATGATTTAAAAAGAAACCACTAGATGGCCCACCCTGTATATTTAGTCTTCGCCACATTAACTTCGAAACCAACTTACCTCAATACCCGTAAAAGCCTCTATTACGGCACGTTGAGAGCCTCCGATGATGTCAATGTCGCCCGTATATCGCAGTAGTTGGACGGATCTCTTGAAGAAAGTGCCTTCCGTATAAGCGCGCTATCTGCTTAAGAACAATATTGAAGAAGAAACATTTTAGGCTATCACACTGCATAGATTCGGTGAATGTTTGAAAAAGTTCAGATGCGGCTTTGAAATCAAAGAAAGTGAGTTTGGTTTTGAGACAATCACACAGTACTTTGGATATGATCTTTTGTGCGACATTTAGTAGGGATATGCCTGGATAGATTTTGGAAGATCTAAGATTGAATTTCTTATAGATGGGTCATATTTAGCCGATGATCCAGGTATCTTGCGTGCTTTCCTTTATCCAACTTTGATTGATGTTATGGTCAATTCATCGTACCAAAGCATCACCTCCGCATTTGTAGACCATAAAAGCCTTCGGATGTTATATAGATTGCGAGGCTCATCGACTTCGTTGAGCTGGAGGACTACATACATCTTTCTCTTTACATACAGGCAACTCGGTACTCTTCCCTCGCTGTCCTTGTTTACCACTGAAGCGTTCTGATTTGTGCATCTTCTGTCCCCTTTTCCGGTTAAACGCATACAGGTGGCTTGTAACCTAGTGTGATTTCGGCAAACAGTTCTTTGATGTCTCGCCTTTAATGCATGGTAGGTGAATGCATAATGCCAAGTTTCTTACTTAGGCGTTCATTATAGGATCTGGCTACTCCAGATGTGCGGAGACGTCCATCAGTCGAATCTAGCTGGACGAAGAACGTAGGCATGTCGACTTTTGCCCCTCGGAAAGTGTGTGCCAGTTCAAGATGTTAGATGCGTGCCACGTCTGTTTGACCCAATTCGACTTTAAACGACAAATCCGCATCCTGACACATGCAATATTTTATGGCAGCTGAAATATATGTTGCAATTTTCCAATATCGTATCTCCTACATAACAGGTCTCGAAAATTGTTAGGAGGAGAGTTTTTGTACTCAGTCGATCTAAAAACTAAAGGCTTTTGACATGGTAGGGAAGTTACGCCCAAGGTACAACCCTCAACCTGGAGAGCCAAGTTCTGACTTTGACCGTAGGAGAGCAGGCTGGTAGTAGTTTTGGCGCCAGGAACTTACTTCTGGGATGATGAGTACTGCCGTTGGTACATAAAGAATTCACCCTCCACCGACGCTTTTCCAATACCCTAAAAAATCGATCCCTATAGCCCGTTTCAAATAAGTCGAAACAACTCAACTTCTTCACTAGTCCGAAGAAGAAGAAGAATTCGTCCACCACCATTCAGAAACAGGAGGAGGAAGTGTCCTAGTAAAAGTTTCGCTTTGGAAACACTGAAATAGTAAAGGGTCCGCCATCTAACGTTTTTTTTTCAACTAGCGCTTATTTCGCGAATGGAAACACTTAGCTCATGTCTGATTTGACAGATAATTAGTTTTATCCTTCCGCTGAACGAATATGGTTGTGTATACGCTTGAACAACGCTGGGAAATATTGCGGCATAATTGGGCCATTTTTCAATTTTTTTTTTAAATGAGCAAGGACTGGCCGTTACAGTCAACGGCGATGGTTATCGGGCCATGTTGAACGAATTTTTGTTCACAAAAATTGAAGAGGAGGATATTGGCAACATTTGGTTTCAACAGGACGGCGCTACGTGCCACACAGCCGAAGCTACACTCGATGTTTTGCGCCCTGTTTCAAAAAAAAAAAAGTTATTTGGCGGACCCTATGTTTTTTGAAAAAGATAATTCCCACTGTTTTCAAAGCAAAACATTCTGATAATCCCATTTCCCTTATCGCTTCAAATAACAACTATCCACATCCAAGCAAAGTTTGATTGATCCGTAAATACAATCGCTTCGCCACACGCTCTTCTAATTTCAGAGTTTTTGTTTTCCCTTCTCCTGACAATCCAAAAACTAAAAGCAAAGCGAAGTAATAACAACGATTAAGGACGCATTCCATCTCCCCTGCCATGATATGTGGTACTCGTATTTTGCTGGACTAAATATGCGCACAGCACATACGAGTTGATGTAGTTTTTTTTTACTATGTTACAAGGTGAGGATTAAATTAACTTTCTTAACAGAAATAAAAATAAATAAATAAACGCCAAAAGGATAACAAGTCCTGGCATCACACAGAAAAAGAATTAAATTAAAAAAAGGGGACCGAAACACAGGGTCAGGTCAGGATCAGGACACAAGGATAGTGTCTCGTGTCTGCTCTAAGCTTATGACATTCCGACAGGTTAACAATCCATTGCACCCTACAGAGTCACTGCAAAATGCAACAGAATGGAACCAAGCGCGTTTTATTTATCCCTGCGGTTGTGTGCTCTGCCTCTTCTCGCTGCTCAAGTCCGAGTAGTCGGATAATAATTCATGTTGCTGCTGCTGCTGCACTGGTGGTAGAAGGTATAAACGTCAAACGCACAAAACTCTGAGTGCCATATGGGGGATAGAATTCATTTCACAGGAATAGAACAACTTTGAAATTGTCTTTGTCCGACGCGACGCGCGGATCGGGATGTGGCCAGTCAGACGACTAGCAGGACCCACGGCCTGGGTACAAAAACATGCAAACAAAACAGTACGCTTCGTGGATTTCAAATTGAAAACCGTGTTTTTGAAGGGTGTGTTGTGTGTTGTGTGTTGGGTGTTGTGTATAGGTGTACAACTCTTGGCAGGACCCTAACGGCGCGTGGTGGTGTACAATCTCTAACTGGCATAAGCTGGCATTGTTCGTTACACTTGATTGCTTTGCAGCTAGGGAAATTCTGAAATAGGATATGGATCGTCCTGCGGCAATCAAATTGATTGTTTATAGCATTATTATTTTCCTTAGCCAGCCCGCCCTCACAGCTAATATCCACCGATAGAGCTGATTAATTTTTGTGAAACAATAGGGCGAGTTGTTGGCATAACAAAGGCCGACCGATAAACTAAGTATGCACGAGTAGCATGCGTCAACACCTCGTGAAATGGTTTTTTTGGTCACGTAGTGGAACAGGACTCCTAGAGGCATACTACTAACTGCAAATAGAATATCAATGCATTGCAATCAGTGTGTCGTTATAGCTTATGATGGTCCTGTGACGGACAAATAAGTTCTGCGATAGCAACTTCAACGACAAAGTGAGACGTTCTATGGCAGTCCTTTGCTACGTGATCTATTTGAATTTATTGATATTGTTTCCAAAGAGTATAGTATCGAATAAATTTAATTAATACTATCTACGGATGGGACTTGAAATTTAATTACTGTAAATAATATGTTTTATAGAGGAGCGGGGGTCCCCGATCCCTATGAATCATGAATATTATGAGGATGGATGTGGAATTAGCATATTCTCTTATTAAGGAGAAATCCTTTGGACTTATGAAGATGAATTGAAATGTTATGATGGGATTAGCATACATTAAATAGGTGTATTAGTATTCATAGTCAAAGCTTTGTGTATTCACTTTGGGGACTTGGACATGTTGTCGCCACATCAAACGTAGGTGGGTACATATTCCTATTCATCATTTGCGGAGTTGGATACTCGCATAGGATGTTGTATCGAAAATACATATCTATTGTGGCATGAAACTCAAACATCGAGCTTGAACACCTCTGCTTGTTTAAAATTATGATTTCATTGGGAGTTATGTACCTATGTTTATCTAGCTATTTATTAAGATTGCGTTACTTTAGTTGGGGCCTATATGAAGTGAGATTGTAAATATTATAACCTCGATGGATTTATTGGACATAGTTGAGTTTGGTAATCAACTGAACATTGTCGGGGAAGTCAATGAATTCAAGATTTATCGAGATAAAATCTACACGCCGGACTTTCTGGTCTACACATAATGTTCAGTGGAAGATTTATGGCGAAAAATTGATTGCGTCTTGTGCGTTAGTCGAAATCATGCAATCATATTCTAAATACGCACGCACACTAATAGCGAAGATTAATGCTCTTCGTCTTCATAATATGAAAGTGGTTTTCTTTTACACGTGCTCAAAGGATAAGAAAATACAAAGAACACAAGAAAGTAGTATACAAATTTTTAAAGTGTTTGAATAGTCCAAGCACAAAGCGACCTTTGTTACTTCTGAGTTTAGGCGGCGCGCTGCAATCCGGGATGGACCTGGACCTCACCCAATAAGCCTCGAAAATTAGCTTCAAATGCATCAGACACCTAGACCTGGGATTATCAATGTCTTATATAGAGTTCTTTAAGTTGTTCCGGAGAGTAATTTTTTCCATTTCATTTCGAAAGAAATGTCGTTTTCAAATGTGATAACAAAGCCGAGGTTGACAAACTCCCTTACTACCTCAAGATTATAGCTATCGATTGTGACGATTCGTCGATGTTGAAAGTCCCTTTTTGTTGACAGAACTATTTTTCCCGCTTCTGTGCCTATGCTCGCAAACGCACAAGTGACAGACCGCTGCGTTTTACAAGAATGATATTAAGTAAGTCAAATGACAACGCGTCGCCTTACCTAACTCCTTTTTTGACATCAAAGGTCTTGGTTATATCTTTAACTACCTTGATGCAGCAACGAACTTTTTCCATCGCCATCCTGCACAAACGGACGGGTTTGGCAGAGATGTTAAAACTAGAAATGACACTGTTTAAGATCGATAAAAAAATGTGGTGAGTTAGGATCTGAACTTCTGGGTTTTCTCAAGGATCTGTCGCTTGCGGACTTAAAGGGCCTAAGACCAAAGGTCCAATCGGATTCATAACAAATGGTTTCAGGCGCTCACACAATACGGCGGATAAAATCTTATATGCGATACATATGATACATCTATCAACAGTTGGCACAACTTAAAGGGCCTCCATTCCTGTGAACCGGTTAAGCAATGCTGAGGTTCCATTCATCATGGACATACGTTTTTTATATGTTCTCCACCAAGTCATCTTCTTGGCATCTTAAATAGTAGAGGGGATGCCGTCCTGCCTGGCAGCAATTTTGGACTTCAGCTAAGATATTGCTATCCACATTTTGGTCGGGTGGACGAAATTTTTGACTTGCATCATCAATATTGAATGCCTGATAGTGGAATTTGTGTCGTTTTCGCCGTTTAACAGCCTGTGGAAATGGTTTTTCCATATCCTCAGCACCGGCTGAGACTCTACTACAAGGACCCCGTGTTAATTTCTACAGGCTTCTGTTCTTTGTACCTTGTGATTAAAATTCAGAATATTATTCGTACAGTACCACCTCTCTATTTCCTCGATTGCCGCGCTTCTCGTGCTTTTTCTTTTTTCTCCGGAGAATCCTATGTACTTCCCTTTTTTTCTGTTCGTTGAGCTCAGGAGCTGTACTCATCCTTTTTGCTTGGGTGTGTTGTTTTTTAAATGCTTGCCGGCACTCTTTAACTTTGTTCGGTATCTTAGCCTCTGGTCTTTATTGATGCTGGCTGCAATGGATTTCTCGAGAGATTGAGGGATATCCTCATAGTAATTCGCCGTTGATATGGCGTCTGACGTATCTTCTTGGCTGAAACTAAGTAGTAGTCCGAGTCTATGTTCGCTCTTGGCCCCGTAGAATGTTCGGACATCTAAAATAAATACTTGAGAAGTGCTTTACTTCGATCACAAAATTATCAATCGCGTATTGCTTCGGACATTGCCCGTAAGTTTTGTCGAGAAGCTCGTAAAAACTTTCTTTGGTAGCATTTTCCTTTGTTGGGCCATGAGCGCATACAAGGCTAATTTTGGCGAATCTACCTTTGATACGGATTGTTAGAGGGCGTCGCTGTAAGGCGTTCGATTTCCTACCTAAGTCTACCGCACCCAAAATAGACGCTGCTTTTGTTCCCTATAGCAAATCGCCGTAGAAAACACCCAGTTCATCTGATGTTTCAATGTTATCCCGAGTTCCGTACACCACGTCAAACTAATCAAAAGTAATTCCATGAAGAGACTTCTCTCCTGATCTTATTATTTCGCAAATCCTCTTCCTTGTTATAAGGAAATAAGGGGAAAAGTGTTTTAATCTTTATCGAAGTTTTCCCTACACGACCGAATTTTTTCTCTGCCCAGATATGAACTCGGATTCCATTCTAAGACGAACGGAACGATTGCTCTTTTTCAGTTCTTTGTAAAAATAATATATTGAATGAAAGATAAATATTTATTTGAAAAAAAAATTATACAATTTGCAAAAAATGTTCTTACATTTCCTTTCCTGACATTCTCCTCATGCACATTGTGGCAACAACACAAAAACACCCGCCGAATTGACAGCATGCTGACCAGTGTTGCCGCTAAAATATTACATAAATTGGCTTACAAGGGGGCCCGCGCTTAAAAAAGGGTCTTTTAGATAACATATTAACAAAGCAAAACAAAAACCAAGGAGCAAAAACGTATAACTAATCATTTAATAATATAAGTTGTAATTCATTTGACTGGACCTACGGAGCGAATAGATGAATGGATTTTAGTATTTTTATGATTAAATACTCACAAGAAGCAGGTTCGTGCATTTAAAAACATCTAATTTTAAGTTTGAAAGACCAAGTAATTCAATAATTACACTTTGAACAAAAAAGAAGTTGAACTTCTCCTTCGCCTAGTTCCATAAAATAAATTTCGAGAGGAAATACGCATATTTCAAGTCCAACAATATACTTCTACATGCTCTTAAAGCTTAGCAGTTTTAGTAACATCTTGGCAAAACTCTTTTTTTTTGTAATAAATATGTGTTAATTAACCAAGATTTTCAAATCGATCTCAGTGATGTAACGCGGGTGCGTTTATCAACTCTAAAAGAAAACGGGCAGCGCTCAGTACATTTTATTTTTTGTAGATATTTATTAGTGTTTCGTACGTTTTCATTTTTCGTTCAATAAAGAATAAAATCTGACTTAAACTGAAAAAGGGCCCATTTTTATAATATTTGAAAAAGTAGGGGCCAGGGGTCCTGAGCCTTTCAAATGGGGTGATTTGGCCCCTAAAGGCCCTAAAGGGGCAAACCGGCAACGCTGATGCTGACCACAGATGCGTAATTAACCAGACAGACAACCCAGGATACCCCTGTCCTCCTTGAACTTTTTGATTAAATTGTTGCCGCAAAAACGTCTCTTTTTTTGAGTCAGAACCCGTCTTTTTCTGACTCACATAAAATCTACCTGTCTCGTGCACCATGATTTTCACTCCCACGTGTAACCAGGCTCTTAAATGTCCTATCTGTAAATACGCGTGAACCACACAGAGGGTGCTGTTGATTGTCAAAAATATGGTGAATGATACCTAAATGACATTTTTTTCAAAATGGATTCCTAGGCGCAGTCCTGCAATTTTGTGCGTGTACTGGTTCAAATAATTTTGTTTGCATGCAAAAACTTACAGACACAGACATAATTACTCATCTGTGATGCTGACTGTCAATTTTCTTTTATGAACAAAAGTGTTGCCGAACTCGTGCAATAATTATGCAGTACTTTTAGAACGCGAAATTTGCAAGAACACAGCATTTTTACATTTATGAACTCGACCGACTTATTTCTTTTGTCAGCGAAATCATTAATTCATATTTCATAACAGCTTACGAACATATGTCTATATAACCTGAGAAAGTTTATTCAAATTTATTGTTGTTTTCAACAAACTTCAACGCCTTCAGAGCATTTAAATTTTATTGAAACATAAACCGCGATAAGAATGGCTCCAGAAGAGATATAGCCATCTATTTAACTATGAGTATCTTGTTGTTTGTGTGTGCTTGAAAGTTTATAAATTTGTAAAATCGATTTGTAACGATTTTATAGCAACACTTTAGCAATCGAAGCTTAGACAACTCAAAAGTGATGACTCTCCAGTAAACTATAGTTGAACTCTTAAAACCATTGAAGCGCGTTACTCTACATCATTTCGAAAATGTATAGAAGTATTCGCCTTTGATACTAGGATACTTAAACTTTAGGGTCACTTAACTTTATTAAACAATAAAAAAAAATCCGATACCGGAATTTTTACACCAGAACATGGTACGTACAAAGTTGCGTTTCTTTATTTATTTACGTGCAGGTATCTGAATCTTACACATTTACAGTTTTTTAAAGACTCTTGACAAAGTTACTATATCTGGCTATGCACATTAAATTCAGAAACCATTCATGTGAATCTTTTCCGACATGACGTTACGGTACTCGTATGCATCATAGTCAATCACATATTGAATATAATTACATTTTCAGTGAACATAGTTAAGGAATTGAAAATGATGTAGGGACAGCTTTGAAATGAATACGAGTAGATGCACATAATAATGTATTCATTGCTTCATTGGCATTATTCATATCGGATGTAAGCCCGTGCACAGAAAGGACATCTCATTTGCATATAAATTAAAGAAATTTAAATTATTTGATCATAAAAAAAACTTTATTTAAACTGGCAGCGATTCTGCCTTCGTAAGAACTGAACAACTTTTGCTTAAAAACTAGAGCTTAAATACTATTCCTAATGCTAACGGCGGCGACAAATGTTCCCACCGGTTCTCATTCATTACCTTCCGTACGTGTTGGAATGCACTGACTGGGCAGGTGTCCGGTGTCGGTCTGGCTGGATGTTGAATGATGTTCTGGTTGGATGTTGAATGATGTTAAATGTTGCGCGTGCAGGTTTCATATGTCGGTACCCGGTCCGCGCTGGATGGCATATGGGAATATAACATTATCTGCTGTTAACTTATCTGCTGTTAACTCCTCCCTTCTTAAATCAAACGTCCTCGTTTGACCTTTAATTCAAAAGAATGGAATTTGGCTAATTCGCGATACTTTGGGTGGTGCTATTTGTTTCGCAATATGTGGAGATTGTGGCATAGCGGCTGTTAAAGTTGCTTCCGGTGATTCTATTGGCGGTGTTGCCGATGGCATGTCTTCTGTCCTTTCGTCAAGTACTATGACAGTGTTATTTGATGTTGATCTGGTACGACAATACCGAATGACCACAGCTATGAGGAAAACTGTTATGATTCCTGTTAGTCCAAAACAAGTAACTAGGTATGGCTGGTTCTCCTGCTTTAGTAGCTCGATGGTTTCGATATTTTTAATGTTTAGGTCCTTAAGCATTTCTAATGAAAGAAACTCTTCAACATTTCTGACGGCGGCTGCTGGCTGTGCTACTGCGGGTAACGGCTTATATCTGGAGACCGTGTTGGATACATAAGCTCTGTTTCCGATGTTGACTGTAGCGTTTTCAAATTTTAATAGAAATGTGCCTGTTAGATGGGTTGTTTCGTTGTTGATGATCACTGATCCATTGTATTGATTAAGGAATATGATTCCCAGTGAGATTTCTTCAACTGTGGGTAGGTGCTGGCTGTTGACTATGGTGCAATTTGATGGAATACTCCTTAATAAGTTTGGGATACATGTGCTGCCGCTAATATCTACTAAATTATTATTACTACAAATCCTTAAGTTATTATAGTTCTTACATTCTGACTTAATACCATATATATTGTCTAAACATTCTACTATTTCCTTATATTCTATTTTAGATGTTACATTTCTCATTTTTACTGGCTTAATCAAAATACTATTACATATTTCCTTTGTAGTGTTAGGTATACTTATTATATAGATAATTGTGTCTGCGTTTATCGCAATCTTTAATTCTGCGAAGTCTAATGCTTCTTCCAAGTTATTATATTTGATATTTTCTTTTTCTAATATAATTTTAATTTCATTTATTTCGGTTATAGATAAAATGTAGGAATTTATTATACCCCTTTTTGCCCAATGTACGGCGTATTCAATATTTGTCAATTCTTCTTTTATTAATCTTATGTTATATTGGGTGCTTAATGCTAAATTATCTTTAACGGAATTACTGCTTTTAAGTCTCTTAAATATTTCATTTGTTATGTTACTAATTTTACTTATTCTCTCTATAGTTTTCCTGTTAATTACTACTTGTTGGTTATTGTTTTTTAAGACTTTATTAATTTTTTTCTTAATTACTTCGAAGTCATCGTGGTCTGGATTTCCTGCTATCCATTTCCACGTGCTTCCAATAAAATTAAGAGACCTTTTGCTTCGTATCGGCGTGAGTTTTAGGAGTAGGTTTTGGAGTTGGGATACCTCGTGGGACAGGAAGGGATAAATTGAATGGGTATTACTTATGTTGTTGTGCACCGTTTCTGCGATGTCATCGACCAATTTCCGATATGCTCCAAGATCGATATCGTGGATTAATTTAATATTGCCGGTTTGCACTTTGGCCATTCCAGTTTTGATGGATACGGATTGGGAGTTTGTATAATCCAATATTTGGACATCGGCTAGGCAGCCTATGGCGTGCAGCCTAAATGAGGAGAGAGAAAAAAAAATAGAAATTCAGTTTGGAACGGTTTCCTGTTCTAATTTCGTATATGGCTTTTATGTACTATTCGACCACTTTCTGTCAAAATGGTAGTGTGTCTGTTTTCCTTGACTTTTTCTTTTTTATATTTGCTTGAGAGTTTCGTACCCACTCTTTTGTTTTTCCTAACGTGGATAATATCTCCTGGGGAGTAATTTTTTATGGGTTGACGGTCTTTATTATGATTTGCTAGGTCTATATCTTGTTTGCGTTTTATTCGTTCTATGTTTTTGATCCTATTTTGCTCGAGTTCTGCTGGATTACTACTAACCCTGTTCCCGAAGAAAGCGTCTATGGGTTTTTGTCCTGTGACAGAATGAATGGATGAGTTATACTCATGTACAGATTTAATTAAGAGCTCTGCGAACGGTATTTGAGTATTTTCGGCCTTAATGCATCTCATTATTTCGATAAGAGTGGAGTGGAAGCGTTCCACTTGGCCGTTTACCGTGCTAGTATAGGGAGGCGTCGTAAAAACCTTTACTCCCATTTCGTCTTCTATCATGAAGTTGATTGCAACGGAGTTAAAAGACTTTTCGTTGTCTATGACTATTGATTTGGGAAGTCCGAAAGAATATAGTGTTTCTCTAAGAGGGAGTTTCACGTCCTCTATCGCCTTAGATTTTAGGATCTGGGCGCGGGCATATTTGGAGAATTTATCAACTGCGGTGAGAACTAGTTTCCCAGCTGTGGAAAAGATGTCTATGTGGACTAACTGTCCTGGGTGTTCAGGGATTTCTGTTGGTTGGAGTTCAGGCTTATTCGGGTGTCTGTCGTACTTGTTTTCCTTACAAATGTTACAGTTTCGTATAATTTTCTTTATTTTGTTTGACATTCCTGGAAAGTAAAATTTTTCTAGAATTTGGGCTTTATTTTCTTTTTCATTTCTATGTGCGCGTCTGTGTGTTTCGATTATTATGTTATCCTGTCTACCTAAGTCTGTAATATCCTCAACTTGCATTTGAGTGAATCGGACGCGATAGTTACTAAAGGTTGAGGGGTAAATATGTTGAATCATGCCCATTATAGATTCTTCAGTTTTTATGCAATTTATAACTGATGGATTTAAATATTTCTTTAAAAGTTCTTTTAATTTGTCGAAGGAAAATACTGGTTCGATTATCAGATGACGGTGGTAGGTTGGGAAGATGATTTTGAAATTGTGAGTGGAGTTGGCACCAGTCTGAAGGAAAATTTGGTTCTTAAATACGTTTATCGGGGCTTCAACACTGGGGATGAGGTCATGAGATGAACTCTCACTGCTGTGCTGAGTGGAGGTGAGGGCATTGAGTTGTGAATCTCGAGGCGGACGTGATAGAGCGTCTGCTACCACATTGCTTTTACCGGGCTTGTAATGTAGTTGGTAATTGTATTCTTCAAGTATGGCTTTCCATCGCTTCATCTTACTATTATTGTTCTTATTGCTAAGAGCAAATGTAAGAGGTTGATGGTCTGTGAAGATTTTTACGTGAGCTGACCCGTACAGATAGTTTCGTAAAGAATTAAGAGCCCATATTATCGCTAGCATTTCTTTTTCATTTGCCGCGTAATGCTCTTCTGTAGTGCTCAACGTTCTTGAGATAAACGTTATTGGTTTCCCATCTTGTGACAAGACGGCGCCAATAGCGAAGTTCGAAGCGTCGGTAGTTAACTCGAAATCCTTATTAAAATTTGGGTATGAAAGCATTAGGTCTGGGGAGATGAGTGAATTTTTCAATTTATTGAATGATTCTAAAGCTTCTGAGTTTAAAAAAATTTCTTTTCTACTAGATTTATTTTTTGATATTCGTCCGTCCTCCCCTCTTAAAAGGGATGTCAGAGGTTTAGCGAGCTTTGCATAATCCTTGACAAAGCGACGGTAATACCCTGACAGACCAAGAAATGACCGAAGGTCCTTCAAAGTTCTGGGGTGAGGAAAATTTTGAATCGCCTCTACTTTGGAGGGATTTGTTTTTATTCCATTACTAGAAATAATGAAACCAAGAAATTCTACCTCCTGTTTAAAAAAATGACACTTGTCCAATTGAACTTTCATATTGGCTTCGTGAAGTGTTTGGAAGATTGTTTTTATGTGTTCGGTATGTTCTAGCTCAGTTTTGCTGAAAATAACGATGTCATCAATATACACAAAGCATATCTTTCCGATATGTTCATGCAAGATGTCATCGAGCGCGCGCTGGAAAATGGATGGCGCGTTTTTGAGTCCGAAAGGTAGGCGGGTGAACTCATATTTTCCGTTATTAATCGAAAATGCCGTTTTTTCAATATCGGCGTCCTTAAGAGGGATTTGGTGGAACCCGCTTTTAAGGTCGAGAACTGAAAAAAATGTGTTTTTTCCTAATTGGGACAGGACTTCATTGATGGCAGGAATTGGATAACGGTCCGCAATGGTTACCGAGTTTAACTTTCTGTAATCAATGACTAGCCTGTATTGTTTATTACCTGCGGAATCAGGTTTCTTCGAAACAATCCACACCGGGGAATTATACGGTGATCTGGACGGTCGGATGATTCCATCCTCGAGTAATTTGGAAACTTGGCTTTCGACCTCGTCTTTAAGGGACATAGGGTATGGATAAAATTTTGTATAAACTGCCTCGTCAGTGTTAGTTCTTATTTCGCCTATCACTCTGGTTGTGAACGTAAGCCTTTCGTCTGGCTCGGAAAATAGATTGGGAAAATTGTTAACTAATAGTTCCAATGAGTTTTTCTGTACCATTGTCAAGTGAGATGTCTCATTTTCTAATAAATTTATTGCTTGAGACTTTAGTTGTTTGATTCGGACTTTTGTGTCACCTAGTATTGTCATATAATTTTCTGCGGAGTAAATGACAGCCGATAGCTCGCTAAGACTATCGTTTCCTAAAATAGCGTGGAAGGATTTCAGTGTGGGGAGAAGGAAAAACTTGACTTTCAAATTTTTAACATTGAAGAGGTTTGTTTCTACGTAGTGTGTGATTTTAATGCTACCACCAATTGAGTTGGCATAAAAATATTCATCAATGGGTTTTGGGTTGTCAGCTATGGATGGCTGGATATAGTTTCTATTGGAACCCGTGTCTATAAGAATTTTCAAAAGTTCTCCATTCTTCGTTTTAACCTCAAAATAAGGTAACGAAGAAGTCGTTAGCCTAAAAAATGGATATCTGTAAAATTGGTAATTTGTTGTGTATCGGTACTCATGCGGTCTTCCCGTTGTTCTTGTGGTTGTATGTACTCGGCGAGTGGTTGGTCGTATCCTGTGTCCATGGAATTTATGAATTGTTGGTATTCGGTTTGCTGATACTCTGCTTGTTGATACTCGGATTGATCGCATTCGTCAGTGTGTATGTGGAAGTTCCTCTGCATTCTGTTTTGAGGAATCTGTTGTGGTCTTTGTACGGACCTATTTGGAACAGGACGGGTGACTTGGGAATTATTCGGGTAACTGGCGGCTCTAAATTGACCACTATACTCGTTACCTGTCGGTTCTGGTTTTATCTGCAACTGCGGTCTGTATTGGTTGGGGTTTTGTGAGCGATTGATATGACCTGAATAGGAGGGATACTGTTGTTGTACCGGTCTCGGTTGCGCTTGATGCATAAAATTGTTGTAGATTGGTCTTGGTTGTGCAAAGGATACAGGACCTGCCTGAGAATAGTACACTGGTCTATTCATCTGGTTCTGCATAGGAGGTGCACCCTGTCTTAGTTGTGCAGGTGGAAAAGATGGATAGTGTGGTTTTCTTTGATTGTTAGACGCATAATTCGCTCGGAAATTTTGATTTTCTAGTTTCAGGCAAAGATGAAGTGCCTGCGGAAGATCTACTGGCTCTCGTATACCGAGAAGTCTTGGCAGATCACCTTTTAGACCTCTGATAAAGGTATCTAGGGCCTTGTCTCTATAGGTTTGAGTCAGTAGGTTCAATGACTCAGCGCCTATATCTGTGTATGATAACTTATTAAGGATTGCCGATAGGTGTGAATAAACCGATTGATAGTATTCTTGTATGGTTTTGTTACCTTGGACGAGCGATGTCATCTGGTATTCCAATGTCGTTATATCGCGTTTGTCTGCGTAGTGCATTGATAGACACTGGCAGATACTTTCCCAATTTAAGGGGGTATTATAGGACTCTAAAGCGGCATCCGCTTGTCCAATTATTTTATTCCTAATTACATTGAGAATCCCATAGTATTTGGGTGTTCCCTTTATATGCTCGTAAATGTGTAGGACACGATCTACACTTTTTTTCCATGAAGAAAAATCATTTTCTTCTCCCGAGAAATTTCTAAGACATCTGACAACGTCCGGTACTTTGTCCAAGTCTTCTAACCTATGCCTATGTTCGGGTTCTATTATCTGGTCAATGCCAGGAAAACGTTGTGCATTGGGGTTCAAAACGCTTTGAACTAGGTGTCGACCTTGCTGGTCGAGGATTCGGCAGACTATCGTGGAGATAAGGGAGTCTAGAGCTGGCGTCGTGGCTACTTCTGGTTGCACTTCTGCCTGAGAAGCACTTGACAAAAATGAACTATTCGCGTTTTGTGAGTTTCTTGGTGGGTCGGTAGCTAACATTTGAGGGTTTCTGGTTACAGGATTTGGAGGGTTAGTTGGATTAGTTTCAAAAACGTTTGCACTCGCAGCGCTATTTGCTGTAGAAGCACCTGATCGAAGCTCCGGCATTTTGGTTATTTAAAATTTTAGATTTAGAAAGATTTGGATGTTTGTTGAAAACGAGTTATACTTAATGGTTAGATGGTATTTATGTAATTAATTCTAAAATTAATAAATCAAATTTCTTACACCAGTAGTTCCTAAATATGTATTCTTATTCAGTATAATTTTTCTTGTTACTTAATATGATTCACTTCTTATTAATATAGTTTTGTGGTTATGTGATTTTCACTTTATGTTTAGGACTTAATTAAACATATTTATGCATAAAATATATCTTACATTAATATTATTACTGGCATCTGGGCGGCTGACCATTTCATTGTCTCCCGTTTGTCCCACGTCGGAGGCTACTAGGGGGCCTCGTTTCCTCAGAATAACCAATGCGTGATGTGATTGTCCAAAATTCGATGGCTGACTTTCGTCTAGAGTTCAATGTCACTGATCGCGATAGCACTGGCGCTGCTTGAGGGCACTGGCTGTTTAGATATTTTGCGGTCACTGAATTTTGTTTAGGGGTTCTATGTCCTGGACAGGTATCTCTTTTGTGCGTCAGCACTGGCACTACTTAAGGGCACTGGCTGTACTTAGATATTGCACGGTCACTACTTGAGGGCACTGGCAATGGTTTTACGCGGTAGCACTGGAACTTTTAGGGCACTGGCTATTTAGATTTTACACGGTCACTACTTGAGGGCACTGGCAATTTTTAATCCCGCAACTAATACGCACTTAGATTACACCTGTCCCTGCTCGGGCGCCAATTAAAGAAATTTAAATTATTTGATCATAAAAAAAACTTTATTTAAACTGGCAGCGATTCTGCCTTCGTAAGAACTGAACAACTTTTGCTTAAAAACTAGAGCTTAAATACTATTCCTAATGCTAACGGCGGCGACAAATGTTCCCACCGGTTCTCATTCATTACCTTCCGTACGTGTTGGAATGCACTGACTGGGCAGGTGTCCGGTGTCGGTCTGGCTGGATGTTGAATGATGTTCTGGTTGGATGTTGAATGATGTTAAATGTTGCGCGTGCAGGTTTCATATGTCGGTACCCGGTCCGCGCTGGATGGCATATGGGAATATAACATTATCTGCTGTTAACTTATCTGCTGTTAACTTATATTCAGTGCATACATATAAAGAGAGAGAGATAGAGAGAGTTTATAAGAAATGGATTTCCTTATTTCCTTTTGGACATCAGAAGGTTATTGGATGGTTAGTGCTCGTCGTTCTAAAGGGAGCTAGCTCAAGGAGACTATTAACTCGGATGATACTTCACTTAAATCGAAAATTTTCCAAATGGAAAAGGATGATCTATTTCTGTTGCACTTTCATTGTTTCGCAAGTCTTTTAGGATTAAAGGACACTTCTCTTTTTATACGATAATCATCAGATAAAAGATAAATGTTCCTTTTTGGCTATGCATGCATGATATTGAATTAATTTATTGAAGCCTTACAAGTGTATTGAACCCAGTGGCCGGACAAAGACAATGACAATTAACTTTTGTCTACATTTTTTTATTACGAGGAATTTTATTATGAAATTTATTCAGCGAATGGTGAGTGTGGCAGTAAAGAATGTTTTACAAATCTAGTGTATTGGGTATAATTTCAGTAGATGCAGCGCAATCGAAGTGCAATCCTGCCTCTGAAGTCGACGCAATTTCGAATAGAGATCGAAAAGTTTAACGAAGAAAACAACATATACGAAAATTTAATAAGAAAGACGCAAATTGGCTGCTCAAGTTGAGTCACCGATATGTAGTTAAATGTATTCAATACCAGTCTAGCCATAAAGATGTCAGATCAACCTTGGTTTACATTTTTTAAAACGTCAAGGTTTTAAAAATATGTTTGACAAAAAATTCAAAATAAAAATGTAAGTTCAGTTCAATATATAGTTCTTAGGGCCATGGTTACGCAAAGAACGTCCAGATAGCAAAAAATTGGGTCGGCTAAGCCATAAAAGACGTAAGTTCAAGGCCGCCGGGTCTGAATGATAAACAACAAATGAAATGTACTTAATGTTTTGTTCTATTAAATCCAGGGAAACGTTAAAAAATTTTTAGTCAATATCCTAAATTTTAAGGTTAGAAAGTGCTGAAGTTATAAAAACATAGAAAGCATTTCACGTTCTTGGTGGAAGGCTAAGGTATGAACCTGATGTGAATACCTGGCAGAGTATTAAGATTGAAATGCTGTTAAAAACAGAACGCGACTTTTTCGTTTAATATTGTAAAAATACCATCAAGGCTGAAGTTTTATAATTGGTGCTCCGAATATGAGCAGAATATGAGAGCCGCTTTCAAGTTCAAGGTCGAATATGAGGAAATGGCACTATCTGGTGTGCGGCCAAATAGTCATGGAATTTAAAAATATTTACATACACATTTTTAATGTAAAAATACAGATTTAAACAGAGAATTACAAATACGACTACTAGCTGGTAATCAAATGGTTTACTCGCTCTCAATTCTCAGCAACCGAAGACACTTTTGACATATCCAGAATCCAGGTATGTTCAATTAGTATTGAGTGTGTTCACACGCCAATTCGTACATTTAAACCTAGTTTTGCCCTGGATTATTTTTTAATCTTGTTTTTAACAGATTAAAATTTGTTTGGTAAATCTCGGGATTTAAGGAAGATTTATAGCAATTTAGTTTTAATCTCGGTTGAGCACTTGGTGGGAACGTACCATTACCTTATAAAATAAATTGTGGTTGTTCTATTCTAATCCACTTCTGTTTTTTTCTTATCAACTACTCTTTTTTCACCAATTCTACTCCATACATTTTTTTAGAAGGGTCATCGATGTTTAGCAGTCTTGCAATGTCGAATGACTATCATTTAAAAAGGGATTTCAATGAAAATTCTTATATTTGGTTGAATGGATATATCAATAAGCAAAATTGTTTTATTTGGAGCAAAGAGATTATCGAAACGCCGTTGGAGTCGTGGAGCAATATTTTTTTTCAGAAATGTAGCTGTTCAGCGTGTTACGGTCAGCGGTATTTACTATCAATCCATTTTTAATGACTTTTCGTTCCCCAATTGAATGTGGAAGTACGTGCCATACAGCCACCAAAAATTGGCCGAAAACTTTATCTCTCGGATGACTTTTATCAGATGCAGCCCTGGAGGGTATATGCCTGAAGTTGTATTTAAAAAAAATTGCACAATGTGATTTTTCGATTGAACACAAATAAATGGCTATTTAATTAAATTTCATGTGTTTTGCTCACATTCAAAGCGATTTAGCGAAAAGTGACTGCGAGTGACGAAAAAATTCAATTAAAATATTTTGAAACAGTTTTGGTAAACACTCGTTTGAAATGGACGCATTCATTGAACGCGAGAGTAACAAGAAATGTGTATGATCTGTCAAATGTTTATAGGAAAAAAAGAGGTGACGATATTCTCCGTGACGTCTACGTTCTTTTTCTTTGTTTATTGGATGCACTTGAATTTCTTTTTCCATTATTCTTAAAGATATAAAATATTTTAACGTATTTAAACAACTATCTTACTACTGGTTAGCTGAACTTAAGCTAATCAAAATCGCACAGTCATAAATATTCAATCGCTGTGACGCGCATAAGCTTCCGGAAAATAAAGTCTAAAGCGAGCCAGCCAATTTATTTTGACCAAGTCGATGTCGCTGTATGTCTCAAATAGTTCATTAGTAAATGAAGTTATAAAATCACGTGGGAGGTTAATGCAGGTAGCGGATTTAGGGTTTCACGATTTTGCAGGGCAGCCGATTATCAGATTCGTTTTTGTGGTGCGTTCTTTGTTAACTTGTTGGTTAAGTTTGACTTGATAAGTTTAATACCAAAAATAAACACAAGACTGTCCTTATACAAATTCAGAGATAAATGGGAACATACAATTTGCATCACCAAAATTTTGGGAAGACAATTTAATGCATTTGTGCCTCTACAAAAGTATAGGCTCCTTAAACTCAAAATCATGGAAATTGGTTGTTCCCATTACAATGACTTAAAATTCAGTTTTCTTTTTTTTAAATGTTAAGATACTTTTTCGTGTACGATAAACAGGAATTTTAGTCAAAGCCATTTTCTTTCCAGATAGACAAGTTCCGCCATACAATTTTTTGATCAGCGGCACTTCAGGAAAGGATTATACTGCTTAACTACGTCACCCTGTATATATTGTTTACCAGAATTGAGTATGCATTCTTCCTAATGTACCACTATTTATTTGATTGCAATTTACATAGAGGAATAAAAATCTAAAAAATATGTTTATAATCCCGCTGGAATTTGGATATACATTATATTCCTACTACAACTTCAACGAATGACAGCTACTTGGCGTTTAGAACAATAACCTTTTCCAATGAAATACCAACACAGCAGCAACAAATTCAGGCATTCATTTGATTTTACCCATAATATTCTTGATTTCTTTATATTGTTTTATTAAGACGGCAAAAGTAATTTCGTCTGGCGGTCGGCGAGGCGGCGGAATATTCGTTTTCAGAAAGCTTCATGAAATCTGCCGTTGAACAATAAGCAGACTCGAATTATTCCACATTTTTAACTTTCTCGTAGGAAACTAAAGAGAAAGTTATTGCAATCGTGGAAACATTTTGAATTCAAACTGAGTACGAGCGGTATGATATTACGACCATAGAGAAGTTACAAAAAGTGGGTCCATCTATCTGTCCAGAAGCGGTATTTTTATACCCTATTCTAAGGGTATATTAATTTTGACAAATATTTTGTAACACCCCTTAATATTCGTCGTAGACCCTTAAAAATTATATATTTATTATCAGGATCAAAACCTAAAGGACTGTTCACATGAGAGCGAACTGCGAATAGGCGAATCGCGAACAAATCAATTTTAATGTATTTATGAATAGAAAATTTCTATTGCTTCTACCAAAAAGCTTAATATTTAATTTATCTAACATATTATCTGAAAAAAACTGAGTCTAAATTGATTGAAATAGCAATATTTACAATTACAAAACATTTCCCGCGACTTAAAAAATTCTTGCCGCGAACTGTCACTCCTTATAAAACAATCCACATAATACAGACGCGATCCACAAATCCGCGAATAAAAAATTCGTTCGAACATAACCTTAAAATTGACACTTTGAATATTGCTACTAACATTTACAAATCAGATTCGCGGGTACCTGCGACCAAAAAAAGTTCTCATGTGAAAGAAATGTCAGAATTTACGAATATTCGACTGTTCGCAGTTCGGTTCGCAATTTTTAAAGACTTTCAATTTAAGCTAGGAGCTGAATTTTGGACCAGATATTAAGTGTAAAAAAAGGCGCTTGTTTGTCATATAAGTTCTTTTCCACGCCTACTTTTTGTGGGAGATTTTCACTAAAATGCTGTTTTTCTCGAAAATTTGCATAGGAACTGGAAAAAATGTTTTACAAGATATTTAAAGTAAAAGTTTTTAGCCAAGGGTGCTTTTTTTTAAATGTTGAAGATTTTCTTATAAATTTCATGTAAAGGGTGATTAATTCATCGTGAGGTTTGATTTATAACGTACATTAAAACACGTAAATTTTGAAAGTGAACTTAAAATTTTTATTATCGGTTATAAGAACAATTAATTTAATTTGCTTTTTTAAAATCGTATCATGTAAATGTTGGCCACGACTACGACTGATTCGTAAGGTTCAATTTGGCGAATAACACGAGTAATGTTAGATTTCAAAGCTTCAGTCGTATCTGGCTTATTTCTGAAGACCTGTGACTTTACGTATCCCCAGAGAAAATAGTCCCAATACGGGATATCGCACAATCTATGTGGCCAATTTACCATAGCAAAACGTGATTTCTCAACAAGTTCATTCTTTCACGCGCTGTTTTGCTCATAGCGCCGTCTTGTTGAAACCAGAGCTCACCGAGACAATGGTCGATTTCATAGGCCAAAAATAAAAAAAAAAAATCTGAAATTTGCCACTGTATGGGTCAAAACTATTTCTTAAAACAACAATAAAACAAACGGTTATTTAATTTTTGCTCTATCCCATTCGTACACGCTACGAATAGCGTGAAAAGGGAGACAATAAAAACACGTGGACTGTTCAGTGAACGTAGCTTAAAAGTTGTCTCTCATATAAAATTAAAATTGTATTATTAAATCGCATTGAATCGCCGTAAATTATAGTGAATATTGAAAAAAAAGGTATAGAGTAAATGCAAGGGACTTTTATGCAATAATATGACGTTCTATTGTTTTAATATTTTTGTTTTACCAGTGACCTGTTGAGTGGTTTATTTTTCTTCATATATTGATTTAAGTTATAGAAAAAGTTGTGATCCCCGTCTCGTCATCTACTGAATTTTTTTTTTAAATATTATTTAATACTTTCTAAGTCTATGTTTTTACTTTCAGCTACAACCTTTTGCCCCTCTCTGTTTTATTCGTGTTAGTCTACCAAGCCTGCGGTTTTTGTGTTGTCTTGTGTTTCATCTTGTTTTGTACAGGGAGTTTTTTTTTAGAGGTATAGAACTTCGAATTGAAATAAAACACAGGAAACTCATTTTAATGTCAATCAATTTGGCTTTATTGGAAGGATAATTTTATGCCATTAATGTTTCAATATGATTTCGGGCATGTGGCCACCACGGCTGGTTCGAATAAAGACAAGTCCAGAGGTCCAATTTTTAACCACTTTTTCAAGCATTTGGGGCTGTAAGTCGGCAATAACGCCACGAATGTTGGCTTCCAAATCCCCTAACGTTTCTGGTTTATTGGCGTAGGCGAGCGACTTCACATATCCCCAAAGAAAATAATCAATGGTGTCAAATCACACGATCTTGGTGGCCAATTGACAGGTCCATTCCGCGAAATTATGCGCTCATCGAATGTTTCCTTCAATAAATCGATTGTGATGTGCGCTGTGTGGCATGTAACGCCGTCTTGTTGGAACCACATTTCATCCACATTCATGCCATCCAATTCGGGAACAAAATACTCAGTGCGAGTTTCGTGAAAAAATGGGTCTAATAGTCGACAAACCAAAAACAGGCGCAAGTTGATCTTCAAATGACGGAAACACTGCAAGAACATTTTCTATGATGCACATTTATCTGCTGATAAACAACAACATTACTGCAAGGGTAAGCCTTATCATCAGGGTACAAAATTAATGTGGAAAAATTCAGGAAATTTGCGCTAGATACTGCAGGAGAACTAACATCCAAGTATTCCTGGTATTATCTTCCTCCGCCATACAATTTTAATGCACGCTCCTGATGTTATTCAGTGAGCTCTCTGAAGCTGCTGAGGCAAGGAACAAGAACGTTAATTTGTATCGACTCCATCATACACGAAAGCACTCACTGGTCGCCACAAACCAGGACTTGTTTAACCGATTACTTTGAACTCAGATCCTCTAATCACTGGCCAAAGAAGATTGCCTTGCAAAAATAAATCGGTTTTATTAAAATCAGATTTTGATTTAATTGAATAATATTCAAACAATTATCTTTTTATTTATCAATTGGAACTGTTTTTAATAAATCAAATTATCATCAATATCACATCATTACAATTTATTTCTCCAAAATTTTTTTATTTTAATAAACTTGTCAAAGGCAAAGCGTGGAAAGTGGGAGAGGGGTTTAGAGCGGCCTATACAGTTAAAATTATTTTTTACTACTTATTATTATTTAAAAACATAAGGAAAGGCTACAGTCCGCTTGGAGCGAACAGTATGATACCCTATCCCTATCCCTATATGCCCCAAAAAAAACCTTAAGAAGATGATGGATAGCATTTTATTTCATTCTATAAAATTTAGAAAAAAAAAAAACATTTTTTGAAAAAACGCCCCCAAAAAGTGGGCATGGCCAAAAACTTTGTATGGGCGATATATTGGAAAAAATATTGGCTAAATATCTTGTTAAACATTTTTTTTCGGTTTCTATGAAAATTATCGAAGAAAACAGCATTTTAGTGAAAAACGCCCACAAAAAGTAGGCGTGGCAAAAACCTTTATATGACAAACTTATAAAGGAGGGCAGTGCCTACATATCTTGTGAAGGTTATAACCCTCTATCTGTCCATCTGTAGCTTTAAATCGGTTTTTTCTAAATTGTGGGCGTGGCATTGGGCGTATTCAAAAAAATTTTACACTTAACCATTTCGGAGCCCTAGGGAGTATGTGGTCCAAATTTCAGCTTGAATTTAAAGGCCTAAAAATTGCGTACGGACGGACGGACGGACGGACATTGCTAAATAGTCTTAGGATTTGGTCCTGATCATAAATATATATACTTTTATGGGTCTACGACGAATATTAAGGGGTGTTACAAACTATGTGTCAAAATTAATATACCCTTAGGATAGGGTATAAAAAGGTAAGACACAAATTTCACTTTGACATAGGCAGTGTAAGTATTTTGGCCGCTGATTCAATACAAGACCGACCACTGTGCATAGGCTTGAATTTTGGGAAGCACATAGTCCGTTAACATGGCGCGATATTTTTTACCATTCTGATTTCCCTCATTTTTGAAGAAATATGGACCAATGATTCCACAACCCCATAAGCCATACCATACCGTGCTGGATGTGGTCTAACCGGTCGAGTATCAGCCAATAATGTAAACTGGGACTCAAATCTGCGAATGGTATTGCCAATAGTGGTTTCAGAAGGTCGATTATGCGCACCGTAAGTTCCTCGAATCGCACGACAAAATTTTCGTAATACAGCTTGTAGTGTAGGTAAGCTTTCTGTACTTTAGGAAGCCCTTTAGCATCTGAAAATTCCTCGGCATTTCCATGATGACTTGCCAAACGATACTCAATAAAAATGACAAAGCAGATTGATAGGAGTCACGCGTGATCTATCAAAAAACTCTATTGAAAATCAACCCTCACGATGAATCACCCTATATAATGAAATAAAATGTCGTCCACCATGTCCTTAAAGCAGGCTTATAGCTATAGACTTACAGGGATATAAATGTGTTTCCTTATGATTTTTTTATACTATGAAGTTGAACTTTAATGATTTATTTTTTATGTATTCTACATAACAATTTTCTTAAATTTAAATTAAATTCGTTGTCTCGAAAACGGCTCCAACGATTTTGATTTGTTTTTGTATTTTGATCAAAAAGATATGATAATGATAAATAAATTTGCTATGCGATTCGAGAATGTTTCGTGTGACGCAGTCGTGCACCTTATTTTATTTTCACTTACAAAATACATTCCGAGTCTGAGATATGTTAACAATGTAGACGTTTGCTTGTCTGCCTGTAGCCAATCTTTACCACTGAATGGAGACGAGTGACGTGAGCGAATTTCAAGTTCATAATTTTACCATAATTCAATTACCTTATTTGTTTTCGTTTCAAGGTTGCCGTCTCGAAGAATATATAGGTAGACATAGCAATATACATTTACAACAGTTCGGCATGAAAAACCGCCAGACTTTTTATGTTCAATAATTTTGCCGAATTAATACATTTTCAAATTCAAAGACGTTCAAGGTTGAAATAAAACATTCTTCTGAAGTTCCTCCCATTCATCTATTTACCTTAAAAGAAAGTTATTGAAAACGGAGGTACATTTCGAATAGGAATGAGATGAAGGACTCACTTTCCTATAGGGAAGTGGGTAGGTAAAGGGAATTGTACTTATCATTAAGTGCATATCTACGGAAATCTGTGTATCTTTTACATTGCGGGAACGCTCTTAGAAAACTAGCTGTGACGAAGAGGTAACTGATGTAGAAGAAGAGAGAGCAGGAGAATTTTCCGAAAGATGATTTTAGAAAGGAACACTCTATGATTGGAACAAACGAAACAAAAAAAGCAACCAAAATTCAAGGACAATCGTATTCCTATTAGTAACTCTAGATGTGCGAAATGCATTCAGTTGGGGAGAGCTAAGCTCGAATAAGAACGCCTTGAGTAATGCCGAGGACCTCTTACAGATGGTAAAGGGCTTCCTAAAGTACAGCAAGCTTCTAGAAGACACAACAGAAGGCCGTCGCAGAACTAAAATTGGCGCTTGAAAAACTAATCGATCCTGGAACCGATCCAGTCCGACGCCGTCACGAATGTTAAAATAGACTATGGGGTTGGTGCCGGCGTTATCTAAGCTAAACTGGAAACATCCAAATCATTCCGTCTTTGCAACGTTTCTAGCGTCTCCAGGCAGAAACGCCTTGCTAACAGGAAGGCGGGCAAGGCACTTTTGATTTCATCGATATCCAAGAAAAGAGCTCCTATCTTTGTTGATAGTCAGGCCACGATCAAAGCTTAACCTTAGCTACATCCAATCTCATCGAGGATTGCAGGAAGATACTGTTCCCGGATAGCCGTCAGCACTCGCTTGTGGGTTTCTGGACATAAATGGAAATAAGAAAGCCGACGTGCTGGCCAGATGCGACTCTGTTCTCCATGTTCCACTGGCGGTCTAGTCTATACCCTTTTAATATCCGTGAAGGTAGAAATCTTCTTATATCCCGATAGATCGGACCCCTTTACAAGAAACATCGAACACAGAACTTCATGCATAGAACGCGTTCGCCGATAGGTACACAAAAAGGTGACAGGTGACAAAAAGGTCTTCATCGAACGATTAGCGAAGGTCACAAGTTCACTGAGTAGATTAATTGACGATGAAGCGTGCCATATTCCTATTTTCGAGCGAACTATGGGCTGACGCACTGCGGCAAGAAATATACAGAAGGCAAATGGCCAAAGAACCGGGAACCGCAGCTCTACGTGCCGCGATCTCATATCGAAAGGTGTCGAAACTAGTCTAACTCGTTGTTGCAGGAGTGACCCCTTATTGACCTCCTAGCGGCAGAGAGAACGTATGTCTATTCGAAGAAAATGAATTTCAAAATGACAATCGGGTAGGCAAAGAAGCTCACCAAGCAGCAGAGGTAAGAAAGATGAAAATCATAAAGTATAGGTCGATGGACGATGAGGCAAATCGGAGTTATGCCGTGAGTGGGCCGAATGAAAGCACTGTAAAATGAACTACTTCGTCATCGAGCTCCTTGTTGTACAAGGTTAGCAACATATTTTTCATATTTTCAGTTTTCCTCTATGCGGGGACTTTCTAGCAGACGACGTAAACCACTAGTTTGTGGCCTGCAGCAGATGTGAAAATAAATATTGGCGAAAGTATCAGAAGTATCAAGGGATTAAATCTGTTCCTTCACTGAAAGCATCATCAGGACAAAAAAGAGGAAAGAATACTCATAAGAAAACCCTAAGAAGCAAAGAAGCTAATAACAGGTGATCCAAGTAGAGATACTTTTTTCAATAGCCTTTTTTGACAGATCACGTGTGAGTCGTGTCATGCTGTCATGTTATTTTTGTTTCATAATGGAAAGACTTACGCGTGAACAACGTTTACAAATTGTTCAACTTTATTGTGAAAATTCACATTCTGTGAGGAATCGGACTGACGTATGGAACGACTTGGCGCATTTTACGTCAAGATCTTAAATTGAAAGCGTACAAAATACAGCTTGTGCAACAACTGAAGCCGCTCGACCTTCCCAAGCGACATCGCTTCGCTCTATCGGCTCTTGAAAAGTTCCAAGAAGATCTGACGTTTTCGAGGCACATTTTGTTTTGTTTAAAAATTATGCCGGTGCGAACGTAACCGTCAATGGCGACCGTTATCGTGCCATGATGCCTGAAATTGAAGCTCGTGATCTAGGCGACATTTGGTTGCAGCAAGACGGCGACACTTCCCACACATCGCATCAATCAATGGACTTATTGAGAGAACATTTCGGTGAGCACATAATTTCACGTTTTGGGCCGGTCGATTGGCCACCAAGATCGTGTGATATCACACCGTTAGACTTTTTCCTGTGGGGATATGTAAAGTCAAAAGGTTATGCCGACAAACCCGCTTCGATTCAGGCCTTGGAGGAAAACATCACACGTGTCATTCGCCAGTTACCAGTCGAAATGCTCGAACGAGTGATCGAAAATTGGACTCAACGGATGGCCCATCTGCGACGTAGCAACGGCCAACATTTGATAGACATAATCTTCAAAAAATAAATGCCAAAGAATGTTCTTTCAAATGATAATAAACATTCTCCAATAAATTTGAATTTTCTGTGCTTTTTTCTTTAAAAAAGTAGGGAACCTCGAAATGTATCACCCTTTATGTCTTTGCTCACAGAAAATCAAACAAGACGTTGTCCTTAACTGGATGTAAAGATTACCTCCAGGGAGGACTCATGGCCGTCAGCGGGAAGAGCTCGCACCACGGTCACACAAAGTATCGCCCAAATAAATATAGTGTCCTTCAGTCCAGAAAGCGCTTGTCGAACAGGGTTCACAAAAAATTCGCTGAAAAGTTTGAATTAAGAGTTTTAGGGGTAATTAGCGGTTTTTTTTTGTTATATTTTTCTCTTCTTATTCAATTATTTTCAAAAATGCTCAATAACAGTACTTTCTATACGGGAGGATCCCATGCAGAAGCGGTAAACGGCTAAAAATAAATTGCTGCATGCCCGATGAAAAGAGGTTCATGTAAAAAGCGATTGCGGAAAAACAACAATCAGTGATGAATGATCCAAAACAAGCAGCCTGCCGATACCTTTTTTAGGGTCAAACCCTACAAGCGGACCAGTAAATATGTAAAACACCCTTCGTTCGTCAGATAAAAACAAAAAAATAATTAAATTGAAAATTAAGTTTCACATGAAATAATCATACCTACTTACTTATAATGCTGGCTCGTTGGATAATAATAAATCGCTTAACTCGTGACAACCACAACGGCATTCTACCACGGCTCTGACCCGGACCGAAACCCATCGAAGATGAAAAGCATTCAATCGATTTGTCAGCACCTTTCATTGATGGCAAATGGACATATTGCTGCCTAATAGCACGGCATACGTTATTCGTCGAAAATATCCTTTCTACGTGCTACGCATTCGAATGTATTTATCACTTAATCCACACACACACATCCACAAACATATCCGAGGATGAACTTCAGTTCGTGTTTTATTGACAAGAAGTTTCGCCAGCTTAATATTGTTGTGTTGGAGGAGGAGGAGGAGAAGAGAGCACGAACCGTTCGAAGTGTGTATATTTAATCCTTTTTGGGGATGGACTTATTTTGCCAGGAATCATAACGCTTAAAGAGCTACCAAATCGATATTCATATTTTTTTGATGGGAGCAGGAAGTATGCCAACCCACTCGATTCGAATGGATTATTATGGGATGGCTGAAGGATTAAATGAGAAAAACAATAAAATGATCTAAAGGTCGCCAAAGCGTCTAAGCGGATGCTGTGCTTGTCCTCTGGTCGTCGCTGATGATGGTTGGGTTATTGGAAATAGTTTTTATAAGTGCCCCTGCGTGAAGCACGGAGATCTGAAGCTGGTATCTGAAAAGATTATTGCTCATTTTTATTTATTGTTATTCAGATAAATTAAAATCGAAACGTTGTTATGTAATAAATTAAATAGAAATAACAAACACCGCTAAGATAGTTTAACTATGTAAAGGGGAAACTTTTATCCAATGTCTCGACGTGCAAGACATAAAATATGGCACCGCACTTCAGTAACTCGTATATTAATGAAACGGATAGTTGGATTATGTTTGTTATGACTTGGAACGCATTGTATAACTGGGGGCGCAGTACAATCTTACAAACTACATTTGTCTATGAAATTTTGTAAATTTAAGTCTGGACCGAAATGGAACGAACGCACTATCCATCCCAATTAATGGTATGAAACTTAGGTCTGTATGTATCTCAAGTGAACTTATCATAATTAATCTGATAACTCTACTGGAACCGAGAACACCATTCCACCCGCAAAGAAGTACAAGCCACAATTCAGTGCTCGAGTCAAGAGGACCGTCAAAACACAGCCCCAACGTTCGACACAACATGGAACACAAAACCTCCGTTCTAAAGACCAAGTCACCGCAGATGCCAGAGATTTTGGTCTAGCATTGTGCCCGGGATGGAAGAGCAGAGAATGGAAGACAGGCCGTGAGATGGTGTTTTTAGTTCTTCTAGCAATGTGTAACTGGTGCCTCGAAAGTTGGGGCAGTTAAGAGAATCTAAATACACTGATACATGCTCTTCCCCAAATAAGTTCAAAACGTCGATGCTATCCATGTGACGAATGCAATCGGCACTTTTATCGTTCCTTTTGCAGTCTGCAGCTATGTTTATTTCATACTGTTGCTGCGATTCTATAGGTGATACAAGGTTTTCTTGTTCAGGACTTGGGTTTAACTTTTTTTTCGCGTAGCAGGAATTCGCACGTACAAATACATTTATTCGATGGAAAAATTCCTGTGCGTCATTGTACTAACTATTATTAGACGTGTGTTGTTTATGTACGTAAAGTTATTTGTATTTTACGTGAAATAACTCATTTGATCTTGGCTATTAGTTGACTAATGATAAGTCTCATAATTTTACTTGGATTAGATAATACTTGGTGAGCATTTATGTTTGTTGTTTTTCTTTTTGCTTTATTTTTCATTTCATTTTTATTGAGAATTTGCTGAATTCTCTCTTTACTCTAATATTTAGTGTTACTAAAGGGACCGCCAATTAACTTCTTTTCTTGAAAATGCTATAAAAAAAACTACTGAATATTTTCTCAAATTTCTTTTTTTATTTGAAAGTACAATCCTTCCGGTTAATAAAGGAAAATAATTTCATTCAAATGGCTGCCTCGGCTGGCCATGCAATAGCCTACACGATCGGTCCAATTTTTAAGCACATTATCGATTGTGTGTAGCCATATTTCACCAATGGCTTCACAAATATTGTCCTTTAAAGCGTAAATTGTCTCTGGCATGTCGGCGTAACACTTATCTTTTACGGCACCCCGCAAAGCCGTCCTGTTGAAACCAAATGTTGCCAATATCCTCCTCTTCAATTGTTGTGAACAAAAATTCGTTCAACATGGCCCGATAACGATCGCCACTGTAACGGCCACTCCTTGCTTATTTTCGAAGAAAAATGGCCCTATTATGCCTCTGGACCAAAATCCGCACCAAACAGTGACTCGGTTTGGGTATATCGGCTTTTCAATGTATGCGTGCGGGTTTTCTGTGCCCCAAATGCGACAATTTTGCTTGTTTACATACCCGCCAAGATAAAAATGAGCTTCATCTGAATAGATGATTTTTTTTGGCAAAATCGGCATCTTTTCTAAGTCGATCGCAGGCCCACTTAGCGAAGCGAAATCGCATTGTATAGTCAGTTGGCTTCAACTCCTGAACCAATTGGACTTTGTATGGCGTCATACCATGGACTTTATGCATAATTCGTCTCAATGATGTCCCCGAAATGTTCAATTGTTGAGAACGACGGTGAATTGATGCTGATGGCGCTTCACGCACACTTTCTGCCACAGCAGCAATTTTCTCGGGTGTACGCGCTGTTTTTGGCTTTTCACGCTTTTGTTTATCGATGAGGATGCCAGTTTCTTTCACTTTTTTCACAAGATAACGAACATACGGAGCTGACGGTGCTTCTCTTCTTCCAAAATCCGTACGCAATTTTCGCACACATTCTGTAACATTACCATGATTTTCAAAGTAATGTGGCAATATTTCCCAGCGTTGTTCAAGCGTATACACAACCATATTCGTTCAGCGGAAGGATAACACTAATTATCTGTCAAATCAGACATGAGCTAAGTGTTACCATTCGCGAAATAAGCACTAGTTGAAAAAAAAAACGTTAGATGGCGGGCCCTTTATATTGATTTTTATTATGTAATTTTTCATTTGATTTGGATACAATTTCAAGATTTGTCTCCTCTTTAAATAACAACTACTCGTGTCAAACGCGAACGTCTGACAAACATCCAAGAGTAAGAAATGTCATGAGAAGCTTCTCAAAAATAAATTGCCCTTCGGAATCGGCATTAAACTGTAGGTCCCTCCATTCGTGTCAAAAATACAACTTCGCACACACAATGGTTGGAGAGGCTAGGCTTTAGGTCCTATATGGGCCGTTTACGCCTAATATTTTTTTATTTTTTTTGTTCTTAAAAAATGTAGTCAAGCCCTTGGTCCACATTTGTCCATAAGTGCAGGCAAATTCCCCAATTTGTGGAAAAGTGCGTATCCCAACTAACAATTTATTATCTATAAGGTCCAATTTTTTAAATTTGTTAAGCTATTGCTTCTATTGTATTGTCATAAGACTTATTTATAGATGTTTACTATTTTTTAAGATATACTTTCAGAAAATGTTTCTTTAAAGCTTTTTGGAAACAATTTTACAAGCTGTACAAAAGGGAGAGATATACTTATTTAACGAGTTGGCTATAAGGCCTTTCGAAGTTAGTTGGTTGACGTCTGAAATGTAATAGCTTCTTTAAAGCTTGCTATTCCAAGTCAATAAGAAGATTCTCTACAAGGCTAGTGTATTTATTGAAGTAGAAAAAAGGAAAGGAAATAATTAATCCTTATCAATTATTTTGGTATTTATTTCATGGATCAGGGAAGGCTCTCATAGACTTAGATAAGGACTATAAATAAGAAACCAAAAATATAACAAAATGTGTGTGAATGATAATATTTTAATAGCCAAATAATATTTGTATAGCTCCAGTGGTAGTTATTATAAACAATACCTATATCTACCTTATTCAGTTTTTATCTGTTAAGTTTTTCAATGTTTACTAACAAGCAGCCCTACTTTTTTTACATACGATGAAATCATTGTCGGCATCAAGGTCGTAACATCCTATAAAATGTTTTAATTCTAAAAACAAACTTCTTCTTTTATAGAGCCTGTGAACAAAGGTCTTAAAGAAAGTAAATAACTTCGCTAAAGTGCGCCAAATCGTTTTCCATAAGATCTCTTAGAGTTATTATGGTAATAAGAAAATAGCTTTCTTTGACGTTTATGGAAACTGAATTGTTACTTGGGATGTCACATCTGTGTTTAGAAAGGGTGTAAGGGGTGATATTACTAATTATAGACCAACCTCAAAAATCTTTTTGGGCAAATTGTCTGCGTAAAAATAATATTTCTATGTCGCAATGTAATCTGTAATGAACAACATGGGTTTGTACAAAACCGTTCCGTTGAACACTTGTTCAAACTCCTTACAAAATAATAAGTCGATTGCATATACATAGCCTACACTAAGGCTTTTGACCAGTTATCCCATGAAATAATCGAATTTAAGCTCAGTGCTTAGGGTTTTCCACAGCTTTCTGTTAATTGAATTTACTCATATCTTAAGCTAAGAGACTATCGAGTCAAATTTAGAGTTTCGTTATCAGAATCTTTCTCTGCTCAGTCGAGTGTTCCCCAAGGAAGTCATTTGGAACCCATATTGTTTATACTAGCTATGAACGATGTTAAATCATGTATTAAACATAGCGATATTTTAATATATGCCGATGATATGAAAATTTTTCAATCTGTCAACAACCAGGGTGACGGAAATCTTCTCCAGTACGACATTAATAGCTTCGCTACTTGTTGTGCTATGAACGTTCTAATCCTATCTAAATGTCAACATATGACAATCTCAAGAAAGCGCATTACTACCACCTTTCATTATTCATTACCTCAGCTATGCTTTCCAATGTTGATAGTTTTAAGGATCTTGGAGATTATTTTGACCTCAAACTTACCTTTATAGGACATATAAATTTCATCGTGAACAAGTCAGATTCTATGCTAGGCTTTATAAAGAGGTGGTCCAAAGTATTTGGTGACCCCTTCGTTACTCAGGCATTGTACAGTTCCTTCGTCCGTCCGCATCATCCGTATGCTTCACAAGTTTGGACTCCGTACTGTAACATTCACTCAAGAAGCCATTCAACGTAGCTTTATTCGATTTGCTCTCAGAGGCCTTCCATGGGAAGATCCCTATAACCTTCCACCCTACAGTCAACATATCAAACTTCTACAAATGATACCCCTTTCTCAACGTAGAGTGATATGGTTTTCTTACAACAGCTTATATCTGGTCTTATTGCTGTCTTCAATTCACTTTAACTTACGTGGAGGTGCTCACAACTTACGATGTGTGAATTTAGTAGTGTTTGTGTTAGCCCTTTATATTTATTTATATGCCTGTTATATTTGTTTAATATATGTTTATCCTAACACTTGCATTAAGTGATAAGCATGTGGGTGTACTTTTTGTGCCGGAAAATTTCTGCTCGTGATAGTTGCTTGCATTAAGCACTCTGAAAAAAAAAACAGATCTGATAGTGTTAAAACAGAAAAAATCTGTTCACAAAAACAAATTCAAAATCTGAATATGATTTAAAATTTACACTTTTTGCACTGAAATGACAGGAAAATATGTTTGTATGGTTGCGTTCATCTAAATGCAGCTGCTTTCACTTTGGTTTATTTTGGGATTTTTGTAAGGAATTTTGGTTTTAAATCCTCTTTTTCTTCATTATTTTGCGGTGAATATTGCCACACACAAACTGTTGCCATAGGCGCCTGCCAGACGAAAAACACATACCTGCCGCCTGCGGAAAGATGGTTAAAATCCCTTAAACCCGCGAAGTGGTCAGCCGAGGTACTGTTGCCATATTCAGCAATCTTTATGTCATCTGATTACAAATTTTATATATGTAGGTATCCTCACTTCCACTTTTTAAATACATATGATCTATTGAAGCCTATTAAAAAAAAAATAACTTTCAAAGCCTACTACCCAGAAGGAAAGTGGCCCTGAGACTTGCCCCCGTCAGTATTTTTTTTCTTTTTTTTTTGTACCATTTAGTAAATCCTTCAAAAACTGTTCTTGAAATAATATGACACCTCTGCATTTCCTTGATCCCGCGACGAATAGGAATTTAAAATTCTTCTTGAGACACTGTTATCATTCATCCTCTCTACCAAGAACAAATTTCAGGCGCAATCCTTGCACATTTATTTTCCTTTCCTTCTCGTTCATCTTTTTATTAGATCGAAGAAAACGTTTTCACACTTTCTACAACTTTCCGGACGGATAATCACATACCACGTGCCTTCCCATATCCTTTCCTTTTTTCCAACCACAACAAAGCACTCTATAAACCCCAACCCCAACACAACCCCAATTTCAGTGTATTGCTATAAAATTCGTCAAGATATCAATTTAAATTCTACGCTCAACCACCGATAACCGCACTCCTTCATAATATAAAAGTTTAAATGAAAAATCAGCTCCATCTCCACTTCTTTAAACTCTCCTTACCTGCTACAACAACATTGTCCATGCCCAGCACCTTCTTGTAGGTAGCTCATCTTTTTCCCATCCAAGCACCATCGGAATCACCTCATAACCTACAATATGTCACATTTCATTTGGAACGTAACTTCTTCGAAGGAAAAACTTTCACCTTAGCAAACTGTAACCATTGGCGAACAGAACGTGCAAGAAAAACTGGAAAACTCACACTTTATCGTGAGGGAAAACACTGCAGGAGGTGAATCCTTAATTAAGTTGTTAGTAGCGATTCAGTTCCTCCTCCTACACACTTGCTAAATTCCAACTTCAACCATACGAGGACCGGATTACACTATACCTTATACGATGGAGGTCCATATCAACTACTCTTGGCAATCACATACTCGCATACCTAATTAATCGACTTCCTCGCTGTTCCTGATTATATGCTGCAGCATCCTTTGTTGGTCTTGTTTTTTACTTCACGCTGCACCATTCATGGCGCGCCTCGTGCCCGTATGTGAGATAAACTTTTGGATTTAGATTTCCCGTCTCCTTTTCATATATAATTAAGTTTCCAGCGATGGAAAATTTACGAAGAAAAACGTAAAAAATAAGACAGTAAAAAAATCGCTCTAAAAGTCGTCCTTGATATGGCAGTCAGAGTCTTGAACGTGTAACTTGTAAGGATTTGCTTTAGTTTGTTTGGTTTACTTTTATTTCTCTCTCTCTCAAACAATCGTGCTGTTGCCTCAAGTGGGATGGAACGGTATTCTTCCTGTTTTCACAGTCGTATCGTATCGTAATGTAAAGACAAAAAAAAAACAGACATAAAAGTTCCTACGTCCCAGTTTGATTTGATTTCGTTAAATTACTTTGAAAGGACATTCGGGGCTGTTTAACTTAATTTCTTTGCAATATGCCACATGTCTGCGACTAGTTGCAGCTGCTGATACTTTTACACACAAGCAACTCATCCACAATATAGTAACGAGAAAGAGAAAAAAAAACAAAAGCTTTGACAGTGTCCCTGTATCCTGGCAACTCATTTCGTAAATAACAACATTACATTGACTCAGTTCATCTTGCTAAGCAGCCAAATAACATACAGATGCACCCTTCACTAAGTGAGATGATGGAACTTACTGTATGAGCAGGATCTACTAAAAGGATGACGGTGGAAGTCAAGTTAGCAAAGAGAAAAAAAAATTGGAATTTGTTTTCATCATGCGACAGGACACCGTCAAGGCAGGCAAGGACAACAAAATGTTCCCCCACTTTTTTTTAACTTACGTGCAGTGTCCTTGTTGTTTTTTTTTTTTCTTGTGGAAACCTTATTTTCTCGACACAATGGAGTCATCCTCCGGCAAAATAACTAGCTCCGCGAGGAGAAGGTGGAAGCGGGTGACGAAGGAAACAGGACACAAAAATAAACGGCGAATCAAAGTTTTTTGGGAGTTTCTTTCGCTATATTGTACGGTCGATGGAACATTATGGGAGTCATTAAACGTAAATTCACTTTAGATGAGGCAAAGGAGAAGGAAATGGCAATGGTGATGGAGATGGAGAAAGGTGACGGCAGCAGCATCACGGACAGAGCATCAGGTACTCTCATTTGCTGTGTTGCTATGCTACAGCATTTCAAGAGCCCACGGGTGCTTTTAGGTCGACGATGAAGAAATTTTTTATTGGAAGGATGTCTCATTTGCAGCAGGAAGTGGGACAAACTTGGATTTGGGCGGTTATGTGTATGAGTTTGGTTTCGATATCTTCTTCTTTTTTTTATGCCAACAAATGCAGAGAGTTACCTATCGTATCGGGGTGTGTAGTGTGTGCTCAATTATATCGAACTTCAGTGTTGTTGTTGTTGCCTGCTGGCACTTTACTTGAAATCGGTTTGGTTGGATGCTGCGAATTTTCAAAATGGGATAGTCCGTAATGATATTGTGGGCAATTTTCTTAAATTGGCATTTATGCGAACAGTTGATGGAATCGATTGAGAGATACTCCATATGAAGAGGTAAGATTGCAGGGATGAGTTGATTTTAAGTGATCCAATCGATGAGTTTTACGGAGAGAATAAGGATTTGCAGATGGTTATGGCTGAGATTAGGGTTATATTCTTCGAATGAAATGGCCAACAACTGATGGCTGTGCTTGTGAAAGTGATGCGCTTGAGGGGTTTGGGTATTAAATCAAAACCAACGGAATATTATTCCCTTAGGTTAAGTACTGAATTGGTGTACAAATGTTTAGAGGAAGCTTCGTTCTTAGTTAAGAAAAATTTGATCAGATTAAGATTCGGATACGTAAATCATGTTCATGTTCCTGTTCATTGTGGTGTTCCAGTAATGAAGAAAGAAATATGTATTGAATAAGGTTCAATGGTTTTCCTCTTCCAAGTTAGAATTGTTGAATTTAAAACTTTCCAAATGAACTAAAATTATGTATCGAGTTTTACAATAGACACCATTCCATTTTTTTATGATCTGTCAATGTCAAAACGTCAGTCAAGGTTAATTTATACGAATCAATTTATTAAAAATACTGCTAAAAACCGAGAAACGCGAAAGCACTACTAACGGGTGATCCAAGTAGAGATACTTTTTTCAATAGCCTTTTTTGACAGATCACGTGTGAGTCGTGTCATGCTGTCATGTTATTTTTGTTTAGTATTGTTTGGCATTTCATAATGGAAAGACTTACGCGTGAATAACGTTTACAAATTGTTCAACTTTATTATGAAAATTCACGTTCTGTGAGGAATGTGTTTCGTGCACTTCGCTCAACTTATGCTCAACATAATCGGCCTACTGAGCGTACTATTCGCAACACCATCACCCATTTTGAGACCCAGCATTCATTATTGGATAATATTCGACCGAATAGACCACGTCCAGCACGCTGTGAAGAAAATATAGCGGCCGTAGCTGAGAGTGTACACGAAGACCGTAGAGAGTCGATTCGACGCCGTTCGCAGCAACTCGGACTGACGTATGGAACGACTTGGCGCATTTTACGTCAAGATCTTAAATTGAAAGCGTACAAAATACAGCTTGTGCAACAACTGAAGCCGCTCGACCTTCCCAAGCGACATCGCTTCGCTCTATGGGCTCTTGAAAAGTTCCAAGAAGATCCGACGTTTTCGAGGCAAATTTTGTTTAGCGATGAGGCCCATTTCTGGCTCAATGGATAAGTAAACAAACAAAATTGCCGCATTTGGGACGAAGAGCAACCGGAAGAGATTGAAGAACTGCCACTTCATCCAGAAAAAACAACGGTTTGGTGTGGTTTGTGGGCCGGTGGAATCATCGGTCCATATTTCATTAAAAATTATGCCGGTGCGAACGTAACCGTCAATGGCGACCGTGCTATCGTGCCATGATAACCGACTATTTAATGCCTGAAATTGAAGCTCGTGATCTCGGCGACATTTGGTTTCAGCAAGACGGCGCCACTTCCCACACATCGCATCAATCAATGGACTTATTGAGAGAACATTTCGGTGAGCACATAATTTCACGTTTTGGGCCGGTCGATTGGCCACCAAGATCGTGTGATATCACACCGTTAGACTTTTTCCTGTGGGGATATGTAAAGTCAAAAGGTTATGCCGACAAACCCGCTTCGATTCAGGCCTTGGAGGAAAACATCACGCGTGTCATTCGCCAGTTACCAGTCGAAATGCTCGAACGAGTGATCGAAAATTGGACTCAACGGAAGGACCATCTGCGACGTAGCAACGGCCAACATTTGATAGACATAATCTTCAAAAAATAAATGCCAAAGAATGTTCTTTCAAATGATAATAAACATTCTCCATTAAATTTGAATTTTCTGTGTTCTGTGTAGGGAACCTCGAAATGGATCACCCTTTATATACCGACTGCACTATACCCAAACTACCAACTGCCAGAGAAAGTTCACTACTGCTTTCCCGTCCAGATCAGAATGGGAGGCAGGCACTGTCATTGACACATCCGCTATAGCCACTGACGGGTCCAAAATGGAGTTTGCGGAGTAGGAGCGGGTGTCTTTTCAAACGAAATACACACTTCATTAGCTTCCCGGCTCCCGAACTCGTCTAGCGTCTTCCAGGCGGAGGTCCATGCGATTAGAGAGGCGCCCTGCCCGCTTCTAAATAGTTCGACAAAAATCCTAACATATCCATTTTCGTCGACAGTCAGGCCGCAATCAAGGCCCTCACCTCAACCAAGACTAGGGTGTGTAGGGAGATACTTTCCAGGGCGGGCCTGTCTGTTTAGAGTGTCTCTCATCTGGGTTCCAGGGCATAGCAACATAGAGGGGAACAAGAAAGCCGACGAGCTGCCAAAACTGGTTTCTCCCTTCCGGAATCCTGCGCTAGACTAGTGCCCGTAATTACAGTGATGTCAACCCAGATCGAAGTTTATAGGTATGTCTCAAAGTATGCCTTTTTGGTAAAAAGGATACCATAGGCTTTTCGAATGCATAAGAATGTAGAGGATTACATGAACATAATGTAAGTGCCTTGCTACAGGTTCATGGGAATCAAAGTCATGTCAGCACGAGATATGTGGATTTTATGTGAGTCAGAAAAAAAGGGTAGATTGCATTGATTGAAATAATTTTTTGTTTCAGATTTAAATTTTTACTTTATTTTAGGTGAATTCTTGTTTGAGTATGGGACAGTAAGTCAAGTAGACAATTGGAAAATAAGCATGACGAACAGTTGTAAAGGCTTGTTTACATGGCCACGCTTCATTTTTGCACAAGATTAGAGAAAGATCTCACACGTCAATGATTTTAAAGATGTAAGAATGAGATCAGAGATCAAACAGTCTACATTCGGCTGCTTTGCTACCACGCAAATTAACATTACCGACCAAAATACGTGTCGCATATTTCTGCATGTTTGGTAGTGCTGTCCCCTTCTTGCAGTCGACTTTTTTAGTATTGTGTATCCCATTTATTCTGCGTAGTAGCCTTGTGTGGTCATGTAGACCAACCAAAAAAATTAGTGATGTGACTTTGATCAAAGTACCAGATTTAGCAAATTTAAAAATTATTTGCATGGAATAATTATAAATGCAATTCAGAAGACATTATGCCATTTTTCTCAAATTATTCCTTAATGCCTTAAGCATTTGAATTATCCCTATAAGGCATAATTTTGTCTCAACTGCCATTATTGGTTCTACTCCAAAAACACATCGTCTTAGAGTTTCTATTTGGCATTCAAACTACAGTTCTTCTCCTGGAAAAAAAAAAGAAAATTCTTTCTGTATTCAAATTCAGAATCAAAACCAGAAGCATTCGCACATTTGATACTCAATAATCACAATAATTGATACATGTTTAATTATGTTTAGTTCAATTTTAGATTACTTGAAATTGATTACCAACTTCAATAGAGCAAATAAGGAAATAATATTAAGTATAACAATTTGCAACGGGATAATATTAATTGTCTTCCTTCGCCTTCATTGTCATCAGATTGACAGTAAACCGGTTGGAAATGCAAATACAAACAAATGCACAAATAAATACATCGAAATGTACCTACACTTCAAATTCGAATGAAATATATTTATTGTTCTTTTGTTAGCATCCGCGATCGAAGATTTCTTACGGATTGGTAAAATCAAAAACGACATATAACTCATATAACAAACAAATTTATGAAATATTTAGTAATATAAAATATTCATATCTATCAATCATCATCTATCAAAAAACAACAAAATAAAATTTAATCTGCTAAACACATGATTAAAAAATAATCTTGATAGAAAGAATCGGCTTGTGAAGACACTCAATACCAATTTACCATACCTGGATGTGTCAAAAGTGACGTTGGTTGCTGAGAATTGAGAGCGAGAAAGCAATTTCATAAGCAGATGTTGAACATTTTGTTCGCAAATTTGAGAGCCAGAGTGCGGGTTGAGATAATACCCCTATATTAATCTCATTTTGGTTCGGTGGAAACGGGTAGAAATTTATTGTTTCTCTTTTGCCTTTTTTCTCTGTTTATCTTTTGGTGGAAATGCAGCATTAAGCTGCTGTTGCTCTACTATAAACGGACAAAATTAGGAGGGGAACCTATATCGACTTCTCTTTAAAGCTATTTCAATTCCAGCAAGCATCAGTTTGTTAGGTCATGATTATGTCAACATAAATGATTTTAAAAGCCTTAACAAAATGTCTTTTAAAGTAATGGCTAGTTTACATGGCCATACAAGTCTACTACGCAGAATAAATGGGATACACAATACTAAAAAAGTCTACTGCAAGAAGGGGACAGCACTACCAAGCATGCAGAAATATGTGACACATATTTTGGTCGGTAATGTTAATTTACGAGGTAGCAGAGCAGCCGAATGTAGACTGTTTGATCTCTGATCTCACTCTTACGTCTTTAAAATCATAGACGGCAGAGATCTCTCTCTAATCTCGTGCAAAAATGCATGCGTGGCCATGTACACCCTTCATAATGGTACGTATGCATCAATGCTTCAGTCAACGAAAAGAAGACATAAGTATACGGAACTTGGCATCACTGTTTTTCGATTGGAATTCGAATTTAACTGCAACTGCATCCCTGTCTCTAATGTAAATAGCTGTGTTGGTGTTGGTAACCAAACAATAAGAACTTATATCTTTTGTATCTTATATACGACATACCGTTATTAATTCGTTTCTGGATTTATAACTTATCGTATTTCGCAGTCTAGTTCGGTTTCGCTTCTGGAATAAAACAAAGTTGAAGTTAAAATCTTTCAAAGGTTATTCGTACTTGCATTTTATTTTTACAAATTGAAATTGGACAATTAAAAATTAAACAACATCGAACTCAGAATGGCCACAAATGATGATGCATGCGATCTAAATAAGACCGTGCACGTCCAAAACTATTCTATTTTGGCAATAAAATCTTTTATCGCTGAAGTGAAAAACTATGGAATTATTTATAACGGAAATTCAAAAAGCCTATGCGGCAAAGCATTGATTGATTTCGCTTGGACAAGAATTGCATCAAATATAATAGCCTCTGATTTAGATGTGAAATTGAATATAAAGGAAGTTGATTATTGGGGTAAGTTCAACCATTAACTACATACATATATCATAATGTAGCTAATCTTTCAATAATAGAACTAAGTCTCCGTTCACTCTGGTCATGGATAAAGATGGTTTTAAAGATTGACATGGTTTTTCGTAATTCGAATACATCACCCAGACGACGTGTGCAGTTTGTTGAGCTGTTCAATTTGAAGTTCTTGGAGCCGTTTATTGATTTGAGGTGAGTTTGGAATCCATCTGGAATGCTGTTATATTACATTTACATTCGCCAAGTAAAATGCAATTTCTGGCACTAATTTTGTAAATCCTTTATTTTTAGTGACAGCCCATCGGATAGCGACATGCAGATTCAAAGCAATGCAAACATAACTGTTGACATTAAATCAGCCGATCAATGCTTATTGGACACAAAGGATAATTCTTGCGTCTACTGGCTAAAGCAATCAACAGAGCCTACTGTCGGAAAACGCTTGTACATATCTGTTTGTTTTCGGAATCCGGAGGAATTGTTGGTCAATCCAAGCTGCCGTCAGGGACGGCAGCGGATTTACTATAAACCAGTCTTGGGGAATGCTGTTGATATTATAGAAGATGTAATTGCCGAGGAAAACCCTGTTTTTATCACTGCCCAAGATGTTCCGAAAGAGCAACCTGTTCAAAGCCAAATTCCGAATCATGGTAGTGAATTCGAAACATTTACAATGCCGCATCTATCCGTTGACGATGATTACGATTACATAATGTCACTACTGCCGAGACTTAAAAATGTAAGTCCAGATCAAAGGGCTGAATTGAAAGTTAAACTGATAAATGCCTTGGAGGTGGTACTCTGATATTGATGCCTGAAACAAAACTATATTATCGAGTGAAGTCGATTTATGTTTTTTAAAAATAAAGTGTCATGTATTATTTTATCAAAAACAGAGAACCCATTTTATTCAATTTGGAGGTTTTTCTTTTTCAACCGCTAAATGTTTGAAAAGCTTCAAGTTGCCACTGAAAAAATATGATATAATTTTCTTGGTTTGCGGTACAAATTGCCATCTTCCGAACAGCTGGTAACACGTTTAGCATAAAATCACGAATGGCTTACAGCTTCTCACTAACATAACGGACTCCTGACCTGTGTAGTCTCCGCCCCATTACGCTGTTTGCAGTTATCAAGACCAACCGCCTTGGAGTTCACAATGGCTTGCCTATTGTCTGCAATTTTAAGCACCACTTGCCTGGTGCACTGGACTTCTTTTGCCCTCCTCGCCCACAGTCTAAGGTTAACTCTCCTTTCTTATTTGTCCTCCAGCACTTTGCACCCTATATGAGAACAGGTAGGACAATGTTCTGTAGGACATTCATTTTGTCCTTGGAGTCGGTAGTTTCTTAGGGAAATTTTTCGCTGAAGGTATATTATCATTCATAAAGAGTATGTGGATGTGGGACGTAGATGAACTCCTCAACTGCATCAAGGTTGATGCTGTCAATAGTGACAAATGATTGATAGCATTTAATTTAGACCAACTAGCTTTGCCTTTTCTTCAATACCCATGAAAGCCTCTATCAATGTACGTAGCCGATGATGTTAATAACGTCCGCATATTGCAGTAATTCAACGGATCTCTTCAAGATAGTGGTTTCCGTATTTACACCGCCACTGTGTGCTAGGTATTTGCTGAACAAGATTGGAGAAGTCACATGATAGTGCAACTTCTTTCCGAAATTCGATGCAAATTTCAGCGTCACGCGACACAGCATTGGCTATGTAGCGCTTTCATAAGCGGTTTTTGAGCTCGATGTTAACATGGTATGTCTCGACTTGAAATTCGTTGGGAAATACCTTCGTGAGAATACAGTCCACCTGCCGGGGCGGCAGCCAAGTACATGTATGTTACCGATTTGTGTGTTGCACTAGGTTTGAAACGTTAAAAAAAATTGGTAACTACGTTGGATAGGATCTTGTAAGCGATATTTAGTAGGGATGTGTTTCATACGACAGTCTTTCTCTTTTAAAACTTCGCTTAAGCCCTTTTCTATAACAAAACCAACCACTTCTAAACTGTGTTGTGAGAATGGTTCTTCACTCTCTCCACATGATGCCATTTAAGCAGCTGCTGAAAATGTGGCTAAAATATATCTACTCTTTGCTGCTCGTCGTTGACTAGGTTAACTAGGTTTTCTGCAAACACACAGTTGTGGAACTTTCCAGGACAAGATGAATAACTGCTCCACTTTTCTCTATGGATAAAGATCAGTGTTTTGTGAAGATTGGAGTGGAACGTAAGAATGGTTATTCATATTTTCATAATACTCATTTTTTTTCATTTTCAGAGAACACAATCTGAAAACGTATCTCTAACTTGGCAATCGCATATATTTTGGGCTGAAAAGAAGACTAAGGATCTCTCCCGAAGAACTAAGGAGACTATTTTAAATACCAAGACCGTTTTGATTGGATTCACAAGCGGATAAGCTTTCAGAGAAAATCTATCTTTGACGTGTTACGGCGGGACCTTTAACAGTTGGGTTGGCCTCCTAGGGTGAGATCAAGGCAGCACACCACTTCCTGCTTTGCTTCGTCGACACTAAATGCTTCTATATCTATTATATAGCCCTAGATGTGAGTCTCCTGAGTCCTGACATAACTTCGTTCTGACTCATCGAGAAACAAAAAACTATTTCTACATTTTTAGCAAAATCAAACCCGTTGTTGAACTTGCTGCCCCTATTATTGCATGCGCCGGGCAGATCACAATTCGGTTAAGTCAATCATTAAAAAACAATCCAATCTTTTTTCTACATACAAATGTGACAAGTTTTATCTGGTTATTAAGGCAAGTAAACTTCCATTGATGCTTGGGTTTCTCGTGAACACAAGATTCGGTGCCGCGATTGCCGTGGATGTAGACAGAGCAAACTATTGCGCCCGGACACTTGCAAAAAGTCCGCATCTTTTCTTCTATCTATTATGAGAATCGACTTTAGGCTGCTTGTAGGCGTCCTTTCGGTTTGATAGGCTGCTCGTAGGCGTCCTTTCGGTTTGATTGGAACATGAATTGTTTTAGATATAGGTTCAAGGCAAAAGCAATTATTAACGACCACACAGTACTTAGTTGGTACCTATGTAGATGTAAAGAACGGTCAAAATGGTAAATCAAAACAGTTTTAATTACAAGCGCCTTACACTCACTTCCAAGACATCGAATGTTCATACTCGATTTTTCCTTTCAAAAATTTATCAAATTTTCAAACATAGGTACCATCGCTTTTCGGTTTTTGTGAGTTTCTCAATCCATACAAGCTGAGAGAGAACCTACTACCTACCTATCTCGTTATAAAGCCAGAGGTCCTACTCTCATTTCGAAAGCTGAATCATTTGGAAACAAAGAAAATCGGTAACGACACTCCTTTTGACCGATAGTTATCGACTTCTTACCGATTCGTTTAGTTTTCAATAAATGGTGTCAAAAGGACCAAAAGGACCATCTCAGAGGCCCATAACATTGCTTCGCAATCTTCCGCCGAACTTCAGAAGAAAAATTCAAAACTTTATAAAATTTTCATTTAATCAACATTCAGACTTTTAAGGAAAATTTTGTATTAACAAACGTAACACGGAATACAAGCAATTTCCAAGCTCATGCAAGTCCTGTTTGGAGTGCTTCTGCTTCAGCAAAAATGCTGTTCAAAGCCTGTTTTACCCAGGACTTCATCTCAGGAATAACCTGTCGAAAAGCGCACAAAAGAGTGTACAAAAAGTTAACATCTGGATCCGTTGTGGTAGAAAATACCTTCGATCTGAAGGCGAAAATAAATTCTTTTATATAGTTTTCGTTAACTTCGTTGGGTTTCTGTGGCAATGGATCACGAGTAGAAAACGGTTCACCAGAAGAAATTTCCAATATATTCAACTGACTAGTGCTAGTAGTAGTTTCAACAATAGTGGTGGTTGTTACATTGGACGCTACACCTATTTGTGGCAAGTTTCTGCGACGTCTATTCGACATGTTCGTGTTATGGATCCAATTCGGATTCCTAAAAATGGAATCAACGATAAAATAGATCTCTATCGATTACAGGTTCTACTTACCCGAACTTGAGTACTGGTACCAAGAACATCATTTCCTGTATCCATGGCAAATGGATGTGAGCGTTTTCTCTTTTCCTTGTAATATCTCGCTTCAGTGTATGCCGCATATAACTCCAACGAGTTCGGATATTTCTTCCTATTTACCATAAACAAATACACATTACCAGAATCAGAGATTTTTTTGAATGTATAATTTACTTGCAATTTTTTGATTGCTTTCACACATTATCTCAAAATTCGGAACTACAGCGGCGATAACACGTTCCCAGGCATGGTACAGTTCGTATTGATTTCGAATCGTTAGCAAGTAGATTACCGGATATTTTTGGACTTCACGTGCCAATAATACAGAATCAATGTATATTATTGGTGGAGTATCTGTAATTGCGAACCAATTTTCCAATCGCCGACATTTCTGTTGTTGGTTATTGTTCGCCATTGTTATCATTTTGTTAAATTTGTATCCGTAGTTTTATAAAAATTAAATCTGTCGAGTGTCAACCGAAGCGATGGATGGATGATCATGGATGGAATGGAAAAGTTTAGAACGTTACCACACACGCATACAGCAACAGATCGATGAGAGAAAAGAAATAGATACCGTTGTCCGTTATTTTGTCTTCACTCAATTAATAGTGTTACCATGCGAACATTTGTTCTGGAAGAAATTCGTAAATAAATTTAATACGAGAAGTACCTATTTTAGCAAAGCAAGGTGCCAGTGAAAAAAAGTTGTAAAATGTCCCAACAGCATTTAAAAGCCTATCCGTCCATCCTTTCGTAACAACTTTTGACGCTTTTAAATTTATCGTAGGAAGCTGAAATTTGAAACATCTATACTCCCGAAAAGGTAAAATGTTAACTGCCACGCCCACAATGTAGAAAAAAAAAGCAGTTTTAAAGCTGTAGTTGAAGAGATGAGGGGTTAGAACCTTGTCAAAATATGGAGACAACGAACTCCTTTACAAGTTTGCCATATGAAGTTTTTTGCCATGCCTAATTTTTGAGGGCGTTTTCTTAACAACATGTGGTTTATATTGAAAATGACTATAGAAAACGAACAAAATTATATAACAAAATATTTAACCAATATTTTTTGAATTATATCACACACACAAAGTTTTTGACCACGTCCAAATTTTGGAGGCTTCTTCGAAAAATATTTTTCTTATTTATAAATTTGTTCATCCGTCATGTTATTAACGACTTTTTTGGCCTTATATATTTTTATATTTTCTATCTTGGCCCTTTTAGGCGGGAGGGGCAATTTAAAAAAAGCTTACAATGGGAAAAAAGTGTATTAAAACACAACACTGGACTAGAGTGCAAAACAGCAGTCTTAAAAGCAGGAATTCGTTCTTTCATATTTGTTTTTTAATTAAGTTATTTCCATCAATAGTTTTTAAATAATTTACTACCAAACTCAAAATTTAAAAAAAAAAAATTAAAATTTTTTCATAATTGAAAAAAAAAAAACAAATAGTAAATTTGCTTTTTGTATTTACTGCCCCTATTAATACCTAATCGAACACAGAAAACCATAAAGTTATAGGTCATCTAGTTTTCCAGAAAATTTAAATTTACGAAAACGTAAACGACTTTTTTATTAAATTTCTATTTTTTGGCTATTTAAGCGATATTAGGTACTTTCTATCTCAACATTATTATTGACAACAGTACCGTGGTTGGTACGCTTCGAAGGTTCAAGGATTGGCTTCAGTTTACTTCAGCAAATCGAAATAACACCAAATTGGTATTATTACCGCTTCCAATTGATCAAAATGTCTCAATTTAGCTTTCATTCAGTAAAATTTGTTTTATATGTTAGTCCGCAATGCATAAACAAATAGGTTTGTGTGACATTTAAAACTTAATAACGGTACCTAGGTCGGCAAAAGGTTTTTTTGTTTTTGGCGCTAAATTGTAGGCAGAGTTCTAGCTATATCTAATAGTTCAGAAGATATATAACTTAGATTAGTTATACCTCAAAATTGGACATTTTCACTTTAACTGGATATAACTTATGGTGGGGTGATAGTAGACCCCACTACCATACAATTTTATTTTATTTTCGTTGGATTTCCAATAAATTTTCTGTTTTTAATACTGAGATCTTCTGATGTGACTTATACGTAAATATAAGGCGAAAATAAATACACGTAAATATTTCCATTTGCAAGTAAACTCGTTGAAATCTTCCAGAAGTTTCTTGCGGTAGCGTTTATAACATATGAATTCTTGCAATTTCCTCAGCAGTAAATATATTGCAGTAGTTTTCTTGCAAATGGAAACGCGGCATAAGAGAGGTTACTTCAATTTAAAATAAGTTTGCGCAAATTTATGTCGGCCACTGTAATTTCCCCGATGACACAAACCGCGATTCGGTGGTTCAGGTCCAAAATAATCTTCGGATCGGTTGATTGATCAGTCATAAACTACGCGAATGCGAGCACTGCCGTTGGCCCATTAAGGGCTCATCCACCACAGTGAGTAGTATTGTAAATTCTAAGGAGCCTCAGCTCCACGTATGTTATTCACGCATGGCATCTGCCATCATGTTGACGACACCGTTGATCCAATCTAGTGAAATCGACTGTCCGAACGTCCTATTTCTATACAGCTCATATTTGAGACAGAGCAAACAGAGCAGTGTTGCTATTATTTGTCTTACTTCACTGGACTTGGTCAAGTTGAAATAAGGCACTCTAATTTATAACCACCTTACATGCTCTTTGTTGGCTTCAAAAATTTGTATTTTAATTCAATTATTGTCAGTATGTGTGGGTGCAGTGGCTTAGTGTTTAAGTGGGTTGGACCGCTGGTTCAAATCCCGACCTGTACCACCTGAAAGTTTTTATTCGCTGCCCCACCTCTTGCGAACGCCTGACAAACATCCAAGAGTAAGAAATGTCATGAGAAGCTTCTCAAAAATAAATTGCCGTTCGGAATAGGCATTAAACTGTAGGTCCCGCCATTCGTGTCAAATATATAACTTCGCACACACAATGGTTGTGGAATCTAGGCTTTAGGTCCTGTATGGGCAGTTTACGCCTAATATTTTTTTTTATTGTCGGTAAGTAACTTTTTTTTTTGCAGAGGACGCAAATATCTGTGACAGCTGTCAGACTGATAATGACAGGTAGGCAGGGGCACCAACCCCGCAGTTATCAAAATAAGGTGTAAAATCAGATCGTACCGTATCTATTTATGTACAAAGAAAATAACTGTACTGAAAATTATACGCAATCAAAGGAATGCTCAAACTACCGTCGTCGTACAAAAGTTTCACATTACACCCTCAACCTTCAGGCATCGAGCTAGAAAAAATACCGCATTCATGGCACGTTATCTTTTTGTAGCTTTTACTTTTGTAACTTTTCTAAAGTTTCAAATGAATTAGATGTCTCATAAAGTGAGTTAAAGTGACACCATTTCAAAATATGAATACAATGCTGAAGTGATTATAATATATACAAGTACCTATATCCGTACGCTTTTCCTCCAGGTTAACATCTGCTTAACATATCCGCCATGACAGTGTTCGCAAAGTTTTTCTTTTAAACAAAGAGGTGTAAGTGAACATTTCACAAAACTTCTCAACCCCCGAGGCATGAGAGGTATATCAAATGAAAAAGGGTTAACAACTTAAACAAACGAATTTTAGTCGTTCATGTATATTTTTTCCCAGAAGAATTCGAAATATGTGAAAGGATTTTCGATTCGGATACAGGATATGATGAAGTAGACCTACGCGTTCGACTTTTCTTATGAACTTAACTTGCTTACTAGGGTTTCATTGACGATGGAAATCCCCACTTTTGTGCTACGAACAGTATGACGAAATTCCTTAAAATTGTATATGCATGCTCCCTGGGGGGATTATTCCGGTATAGTGATGCACACACAAATGTATGTCGAACAATATCCGCTTTTTAGAGCGATAGTTGTTATCTTTATTGATTTGCTGTCAGATATCGTGGTAAGGCATACGTGTAGGGTTAGGCTCTAACCAAAAAAAAATTGATTTTATGCTGCGGGGCCCTAGAATAATCAAATGACGAGTGGTGTTGTTTTCACGCTTCCTATAGTTGGGCATCACTATGTTACTCCATAGAATTATAATTTTAAAGTTGAGTTCAAGTTGGGAAAGTTTGCAAAATGGACTAGTGGATAGCCGAGCTTAAGAAAAAGATAAGGTATAAAACCATGTACAGTGCCTTTTAAAGACTTGCAAAAATGTTTCAAATTTTAAATTTCAGTCACGCTCCTCCGCAAAAAAGCAAAGCAATGAACCGCTGAAAGACCCAAGAAATTTTATTATGAAAAAATTATTCTGATTTGGAAAGTTCATTTGGAAATATTCCGACTTGGTTGTGGCAACAGAAAATTTTGTGTTTCACTTCCTGTTGCTTGATTTGGAATTGCAGCTGCAGCATCCCTTCAACTTTCAATTAATTCCTAATGCAAAATGCAGGAGAACTACGAGACCATACATTGAGTTGAGAAAGGTTAACTCAAGAGGGTTGGAGTTGGAGCATGCTTTCATTTCAATGCAAAGAAACATTTTTTTTTTCATGTGAATAAAATGTTTTTAAAATATACCCAGAGGGTTAGTTAGAATATGGTGTAGGTATCCTGGTCCTGGGGCATGAATGAAGGATACACTGTTAGCGTGATTGTGAAGATATTCTTCGTGTCATCGTGTGTTGACGACGACAACAAGCTTGGTAGTTTTGAATTCATGCTAAGATGAAAGGGCGTGAATTGTGACGAGACATCGTGATGTGCTTTCCCTATACGATGGAGTCCTTTCATTACGTGGGAAGCGGTCTAGTAAAGCAACACGAAGCGTACGCGATGTGCATTCAACAATGCCACTGCTGCTGATATAAATAATTTCACACATTCTACAAGTCTCCGTAAGGGATTTCGTGTTAATTTTGAATGACAGATCGTGCTTAGTGTGAAAAGTTTTCACAACGAGGTCACATTTTGGACAATGGCTTTATGCTTTGAAAACAAGCTGACTATGATGCATGATAATGATGTGTCTCCAAATTAAAGCTATGACAAGGAATATATATGGCATGTAGGTCATTCATGGATTAAAGACGTAAAATAGAAAAATGGTCTGCTATTATATGTATAGCTTACGTGGAGCTTCTTCGACATACTTGCATTCAATGGCGGGTCACAGAATTCGTGACATCGTCAATGAAGCTCTTTGCTGCATTAAAGGGAGTCTGGGCCGAGGATGGTTCAAAAATGCCAACGGGTGTAGGAGCAGGCATCAGCGGAAACAACTATAAAATGTCAGTTCCCCTAGGACACACAACATCAAACTTCCAAGCAGAAGTTTATGCCATTGAACTATGCTCAAGAGAACTCTTAAGACGTAATCTAAGAAGATCAGATATCTACATTCTCTCAGACAGTCAAGCAGCACTCAAAGCTCAGCAACTCAGCAACTCACGTCTCATAACAAAGTAACTCTTTACTGGGTCCCAGGACAGGAAGGAATTCTTAGTAGTAAAGATGCTGATGAGCTAGCACAAAAAGGCTCTTCATCCCTTTTCATTGGGCCAGAGCCCTTTTGTGGACAAGTAGTACCAAATTTTAAACTCCATCCGAGGATTACGCCATGTTAAAAAATTCACTGGCCTCGCCAACAAAAAACGAGCCAAACTTGATGCTAAGATCGTAACTGACTTCCTAACAGGTCACTGCGCCCCGAAGCATCATCTCATGAAAATGGAAAAAAAGCTCTACAGATCTGTGTAGACTCTACCTCGAATGCCCTGCAATAATCCAACAGAGACTTCAATGCTTCAACATAAGACTCACTGTAGCTCAAGTTATTGCAAAATCATCAGCCTCAACAATCGTAAGGTTCATCAAAGATCTAGGATTGTCGCCAGACCAAATTACTTAATAACTTCGTAGGGAGCACCAAAGATCTATTCTTGATCGCAGTGGTAATCAGCCCTATTCTTAAAAAAAAGGGAGGAAGTCACGTCAGCTAGATTTAACTAAAAATTAGAGCCGCATCTAGCATCAACCCCGTTTTATTTCCCTCCACTCTAGGATCTAGTGCTTTTGAAAACTCTGAGAATTGCTGCTCCTGTTCCTCTCTCTATCTTCGAACTATCTGTAAAGAAAGGTATGCCTCCGATGATAGTGCTAAAATACTTCTATTCCTGTCTGTCAGGTATTAAGACCTTGAAAGTTTTCTTAAAATCGGTAAATGACATCAGACCCCAAAGAGCCCGTTGGGTTGAATGTTTTCCACCCATTTTAATCTGTAATTTTTATCCTGTCAAGCATTCTGTTTAAATTTATAATCTAGACTTTCGCCTTAACCGTGGGCCACTAAACGACAAATGCACTATGTTCGGCTGAAAGCCACCACTTCTTTGCTCTTAGACTTTAGGTCCTTCGACTTTCTAGACCTTTGCGGAGATGGCTTGGTTGTTGGTTCCCTATGAATGATGGGAAGTTGTGGGAGCCCAGTATTAAAAGTCTTAGACATAGATGGAGTGGAGTTAACTTTTGTAGCAGTTTTGATCGTCATTCTTACCAGATATGACTTGGTACCATGGTGTTTATATATTTCCTAGGATGCCATCTCATAAGTGCTGTATGGCTGAGAGGTAACCCCGTCGATATCCTTCATATGACTTAGCAACCGTATAATTTAACAACCTTTTTTCTGGTATTCTGTCCTAAGATTTTGTGCTTCTATTTTCCTTCGATCAATGTATCCTCAAGAAGTTTACGGACGGTTTCGAATCTATGGACAGGCGTTTACTTGACTGTGAGGAGGAAGCCCAACTCAGGACAGTGGAGGCTTGACCTCTGAGAAGTCATCGGAACCATTCGAGGTTTATTAAGTAGAGCGCGGCTTTGCTTGACCATTGATGGAAATCGGGTCCTTCCGACTGAATGACCCTGCCGCCTCCGAAGAAGTATAATTGGACTTGCATTCCACCTGGAGTTTGGGTAATTCTTAGTTACAGCTCTTTTATCAGCCTGTCTGTGATGTAAGCCTCCGCGCCAAGATCAATCCTAATAAAATGACTCAGACTTCAAGGTGCCTTCCTCTAGCGGACGTATGTCTCTGTTCATATAAGAAACTCCTAACTCCAAAGAAAGAGTAAGGAGAGCGAGTTTCTTTCAAAAAATATAAAGTCTAATCCAGTGCCCGAGGATGGTAAGTGCGGAGAAGAAGAAGCAACCTTCATTTCAGAAAACAAATCGCGGACGCCAGAGCACTTGGTCTGAATAACTAAAAGCAGTGTACTCGGGACCGTAAAGGAGGAAAGACTGCGGTGTCCTGGGCAAAGACTCTTCACGGTTCGGAAGCCTTTTATGTAAGTAAAAGCATTACGTCATGTGCATGGCGGGACGCAATCCTTCTGAAGCAAAATAAATTTTAATTTATTCCTCTATGCCTTTTCCTTATACAAATTTATATAGATGTATAGCAACCTCAAACGTCAAGCAGGAGATTTAACAGTTTACAAGGGATTAAAAGTAATTTGCAGCGAAGGAACTAAACCATTTTGTTATCTCCAACGGAAGAAGAGAATTGGCTTACCCTTAAAGGGATTAAGAAAAGGTCTTTTATTCGATTTCAATTTACATCTCAAGTTAGTTCTAGCTCCTTGCATAATGAATGCGTTTGCATATTTAATCAAAACTGAATTTTAAATGCACGAATCTTACGTAACATTCAGCCGTTCGCCTTAACCTTAAATATTCAAATGTATATATGTATTTTCCCAATAAACCTTTGTGCTGTGAGCACCTATACATGTATATCTTCACACGAAATTGTATGGATTGCATGCTCTCATGGAATTCAAGTTGAAATTAAAAATACTGAATGCATTTTAAATGAGTAAATTCAACAAAGTATTCCTTTGGTTTCAGATTAAAAATTCTTAAACGCATCCCTCCCGCACAACACTGTCCAAATATCCACGAGTATCGGGGTAAACGTGAACATGTTGGAATTGAACGCGTTACCACAGACCGCCACCGGCTTGTGTTTTTTTTTTGTTCCTAAAGAATTAAAACAGACCCAAAGGCCTTAAATCATTTCAAATAAAATAGCAATTTCCAGAGAATACTGACTCGACCATACATATGTAGCTGTAATGTTGGCTTTTTGTCCATTCAAAAGTAATATCCCAAACGCGGGAAACCCCCCTGAAGCTCAATGCGAATTAAATTTCATTGACATAGAGCCAAGAAGTTAATTAGGTAATTTAAAGCAATTGGCCCATTCCCGGTAGGTATTGGTTATGAAGATTTCTATTTCAATTCATCTGCATGACTATATTCCAATTCGGGTGTTAATGTATGCTTTTAGTATTCTGAATCACCATTTTTAATTACTATCAGGGATTTTGCAATATGGTGAATAAGAGAAAATGACTTTCGAATTTTAAATTATAAACTCGGTTTGTGCTTATTCAGCAGACATCGGGGTTTTTCCGCAAAAATTTGGACTTTAGTGGGAAAATCAAATGAGAACGGAACCTCACAATGGAAATGAGAACCAAAGCTAGGAAGTAATGGCCGTGTGAGGAGAAGATGGTTTTTAATGAATAAGAGTATTTTGGGATAATATTTTAAATGGGACTGGAAAAATAAACAGGGATTTTTGGGGAGCTTTCCTTTTTCGGGACACATACTTTAATATGATTTGCTTCAATTCGTAAAGTATTGATTTGACATCCATAATCGGCAGAATAACATAAATAATTGCTCACTTTATTCGATGACTTGAGGATTTCTATATAAAATTGGTCGGAAAATTTAAGAAGGTGCCTAGGTCTAAGAACCTAGGTAACTGGGAGTAGAGGTAGAACCAAAGAGTTAAGAGTTGATGTGAATGTAGTAGGTAGTGGTCAAAAAGGTGAGGCGGTTCGTAATCTCACACTCCAAAGGCTGACCACATCCCTTAATTGTGGGCCAATGAAAGTGAATACAAAACTAAAGAGTAAATATGAGCACGCAAGTCGAGAGGGGGAGAGCTCCTGTTTCTGGGCAAATTCTAAGTATGGAATCAGCGGTAGTTTTTATAGTTCCAGGGAGGTTCGACTAGCCTTAAACCTATATTATCCGCTTCGACGTTTTTGAATACCATGTGTTTATAGGGATCTCCAACAGTAAGCCAGGGTGGCGGATGAACACTTAATAGGTAAACGGCAGCTCTCACATCCCCGAAGTGGGCTACTGGCCTCTGAATATGCGGCTCCTTTCCAAGTTATGTGTAGAGTTAACTGCCCAACAACGTAAGCAATTTATTGTTACGAAGCGACCAATAGGCTCTGATAAAGATGGATTCAAGATGAAACGGCGATTGATATAGGGATCGAAAAGTAGAGTCTGTCTATGTTCCGATTTATTGTAAGCGGCAGATTTAGGCTACGGTTACAGTGGATGCGTATTCTGACGAGCAATAGCTCCATTAGAACCTACCGTTTTCTTTGTTGCTCTGACGTACACTTCAGAACAAAGAAAACTTCGGAAAGTGCCTGATGTACACTTCGGAGCAAAGAAAACTGTTGGTTCTTATGGAGCTGTTGTTCGTCAGAGCAGTCGTTTGTCAGAATACGCATTCACTGTAACCGTAGCCTTAGGCAAGAGGTCTTAAACTTTCGAAACGTTAAACTAAATTCACCAACCTCAGCCTGATGTGTGCATACACCCCGAGGAGAAGGATGACGCTACCAAAGAAAGTTTCTACAAGCTCCTCGACAAAACTTAGGAGCAATGTTCGAAGTATGAACATAAAATCGTCCTTGAATCGTCTCCAAATCAGCAAACCGTCAGCAATCGACGTAAAGCGTCAAGTATTTAATATGTCCGAACATTCCGATTGGCAACATGGGCTCGAATCACTACATTGTTGCAGCAAAGTTAGGTTTGTGTTCTTTCTTTGGATAAGGATGCTGCGAATTTGGCATTTGAGATAGCCGGGACATGAAGAGCGAATGAACAGCAACCCTCAAGCCAACATAATATTCGAATGCCATCTAGAGGAACAACGTTGAAGAGGAAAGCCTCATCTTAGGTGGCATGCACAATTGCATCTCAACCAAATTGCGAGTGCGGAACTTAAGGCGGTTAGCCTACGACTGGGCTGATTGAAAAAGCGTATTAATTAAGGCTTTGACTGCTTTCAACGTGATCCTAGCTTAGTGCTGAACTATAATTATCAGAAGCAATCAGAAGCCTACGTCATAGCCAAACGAAAATTGGCCAAAAGTGATGTCAATCTTATGCCTTTTCCTAACAACAATAAAGATTTAAATTTATAAGCAATAACTCTTCGTTCAACTTCCTAAATCAAAACATACGAGTACAAGCAAATGTCGGTTTAGCTGAGATATATCCAAATTTTCAGTTTTTGTTGAAATCCATAAAAAGTGAAATAAATAAAATACTCCTGCACATCAATATATTAAATAAAGAAATCTTTGAATTCACAAACTAAACATTTTTATTATTTTTCACACTTTCAAATAAATTCAAAATATAACCGTCAAAAAAAATCCAACATGGATTCCCCTTTTATTCAATTCTGCAACCCAAATCTATCAGTGGCTCTTTCTCCATACATTATGGCCCTTCAAACTGTAATTGTCTAGTAAACGCCAATAAAAGTCAATCGCTAAAGGAAAACGTCAAAAACAGCCCATTCGCTGTCTAAAAATTGATCTCTCTCTCGCTCTCACAGCACCACACGCACACGTTGTTTTTCGTCTGTCATCCTCGGGTAATTCCTTTAGCACTGTTGCTGTCAGTGAGCCATAATTTTCGTCAGAAACATAAAGTTCCAATACTGTCTTCTTTCTATATGCAGTGAATCATCCGATTCTAGACGTCTGTGTGACCAAAGTTCTATTCAAAATAGCACACTCCTCCCCACCCTGACAGCACTCTCTTCACATCAGTTGGGTTATCTGCTTAGTAGCTATTATGAAATTTTAATTGCTAGTAGAGAGCTACTGTTGAGATTGAGAAGATCGAACCAACCAACCAACCAACACCACCCCAGAAACAGGTGAGTTGCATATGCTCTCAGCTCTGTTAGCTATCTAGCTCGGTCTAATCCAAATCAATTTTATGTGTTAAATTTAGTATTGAACTTCATTTCACGTCAGTCGCTCGTTTGAGTCAGTTCAAATCGGTCGCGCAGTCACACCAGGAAGAGTTTCGCGATTTCGGCCCAGCCCCCAACAAAGTACTTGAAAAAAATATAATAAAAAAAAAAAAATACCAAAGAAAACCGAAATCCACTTTTGGGAAAACCCGTGGCGCCAGCCAAAACCAAACAACAGCAGCAGCAGGAAATCGCTTAAGAGAGATAACCCTGCAGACAGACAGGTAATCTATTACTTAATCGCTTCGACATAGATAAATCAGCTTTAAATTGGACAACAACGAAGAACGGCGGAGCAAACGCAGACGAAAAGGGAAAAGAAAAGTGAAACGACGACTTGTAACAGAAAAACGCAAGACGACCTAGTTAGGCCGCACACTGGACGGCGACGGAACACTGCTGGGGCAAGAGAGAGAAAGTTTCCATCTTCACAGCACCATTGTGGTATAACCCTGAAGAAGAAGGAAGACACAACAAAGAGGTGAAAGTTTTTTTTTTCGTTTTCTTACTTTGTGGAACGTATTACAATAGTGTCGTTGTCTTTTGGACAACTAGTGCCCAGAAGTAACTTGTGCCTTGAAGAAGAAAAGTGAACTGCAAATTGTTTGGTGAAATGTGGCCCGAGAATGTTGGAATACTTGCCATCGAGGTGATCTTCCCCTCACAGTATGTTGATCAGACAGAATTGGAAACGTTTGACGGTGCGTCCGCTGGCAAATACACCATCGGACTTGGTCAGAGCAAAATGGGATTCTGCTCGGATCGCGAGGATGTCAATAGTCTGTGCCTGACCGTAGTGAGTCGTTTGCTGGAAAGACATCATGTACAGCCTTCGAAAATTGGGCGTCTGGAAGTTGGCACTGAGACAATTATCGACAAGTCAAAGTCTGTGAAGAGTGTCCTTATGCAGCTGTTTGCCGAGCAGGGAGCCACGGACATTGAGGGAATCGATACAACCAACGCCTGCTACGGCGGAACTGCGGCCCTATTCAACTCCATAAACTGGATCGAATCATCCAGCTGGGATGGGCGCCTAGCGCTGGCAGTCTGTGCGGATATTGCTGTTTACGCAAAAGGTGCTGCTCGGCCGACCGGAGGTGCTGGAGCAATTGCCATGCTTGTCGGACCAAATGCGCCTCTGGTGTTCGATAGAGGACTGCGTGCCACTCACATGGAACATGCATACGACTTTTACAAGCCAGACCTGAGCTCCGAGTACCCAACCGTGGATGGTAAACTATCCATTCAGTGCTACCTGTCCGCGTTGGACACCTGCTACCAGTTGTATCGCAAAAAATTCGAAGCAAAGCACCCTAACGCTGCCAAAGTGGGCTTGGAAAACTTTGACGCCCTCCTGTTCCACACACCGTTCTGCAAGTTGGTCCAGAAATCAGTGGCACGCGCTGTCTTCAATGACTACCTCCTCACGTCGGAGGAGAAGCGAGCGACCAAGTTTCCTGGCCTAGAGCGCTTTAACACCGCTACACTCGCCTCAACATACTTTGATCGGGATGTGGAAAAGACCTTCATGACACAGTTTGCCGATGTCTTTGAGAAAAAAACCAAAAAGTCGCTGCTCCTCGCTAGTCAAGTGGGCAACATGTACACACCATCGGTCTATTCGGGTCTTGTCTCGCTGCTGGTCAGCGAAACAGCCGCCAGCCTGGCTGGTACCCGCATTGGATTATTTTCCTACGGTTCCGGTCTTGCTGCCTCGATGTACTCCATCTCTGTGACCAACGATTTAAGTGTGCTTCAAAAGTTCCTCTCACAACTGGACTACGTGCTGCCCACGCTGGACTCCCGCGAGAAACTTTCGCCCGAGAACTTCTCCCAGCTAATGGAGGTGCGCGAGAAAAACAACCATGCTGCTCCGTACACGCCGACGGGCAGTATCAGTGTGCTATTCCCTGGCACCTACTACCTCAAGGAAGTCGATGAGCTGCATCGAAGGACATATGAACGAGTGCCCACTATCGCCAACGGCATTCACTAGCGCATGGTGGTCCTTTCCCATTATTTTTTTTTTTCCTTTCATAGAAAAACTTTTAATATTTTTGTGTTTTTTTTTTCTTGACAATAATTTATTTAAAATAATACAAAAGTTACCGTTATTTTGCTAAGCACACACGGTGTAAAAAGTTAAATTATATACATATATATATTTCTGTTTCCCGCTACAAGTTTGGCGAAACAAACACAAACACTTTTGGAAGGGGAGGGGGGCGTCAGATATTTTGATACCTTGTAGCTAGGTAGGAGGTTGTTTACTGTAAACAATAGGTGGATATTTATGCGTAAAAAATAAAAGAAAAACTAATTTTATTTGATAAACAAATGCGAAAAAAAGAAGAAATTATTGTTGGTTTTCTTTCCTTCATTTTGGTTGGTAAAATTGGTAAGCCATCTTTGGCATGGCGTTATCGTGCGTATTGGGAAGAGATCGTTTTGGAATTTCAGGTTTCTCTTTGGACTCGGATTGAATTCGTTGAATAAAAATATGCATAACACAAATTGGAATAAAATAAGAAAACAACAAATTTCGATTGTAAACGACGGCAACTAGGTGTGGTGCATGAGGGGATACATAGTTTTTTTTTGACAATTTTGTATTTTTCCTCGGCAGACTGAAACTTGCTATATTTCAGGCGAAGACGATAAGCTTAATACGACGTTGAACGTATTTTGATGTGTTTTGTTAACCTATGGCATGGCCCACGAGAGATCAAGATAATGATGATCAGCATCGGCCCGACCTGACTTTGGTTGTGCTCTGGAGACCTTGGCGATGTGTACGAATAGATGTTCGGCAGCGTGTTATGACATAGGGGATCTAGCGAGAGAGAGTTGTTTGTTTGCAGATGTAATAAACGTGACGATGACGATATGTGGTGCTTTAGTTGCGCTGTGTACTTTAACAACAGGTGGAATGTAATAAAACCTGAAGTGGCTTTGAGTTCGGTTCAAGTGTGTCAGTCACACTGTACCGGGTCTTAATTTAAAGAAAAACGAATAAGGTTTATATCTAGTATTTCTACAGCATAATTGGTAATAGAACGAGTTATTTTCAGAGGAGGAATTTAGTAGTTGCTTTTGTTGACATTGGCCTTCGGTCGGTGTGGGAAAGCACTCTGATGTCATTCGAAAGTTAGGAGAATTTAAAAAGTTGATCAACTTTAAAACTTTAATTTCAAATAGTCAGCATGGCTTTGTTCGTGCTACTAATTTAAGTTTGTTGACTAATTATATATATAATAGTTTTGATGAACGATTGCGTTTGACAGGGTGCATCACACTTTTCTTTTGGCTAAGCTAAAGTCTATGGGTTTTCATTCATCGTTGCTAAAGTGGTTTTATAATTTCCTGGCTAATAGAAAGAAAATGGCAAGAGTCGATGGTTTATAGAAGTTACTTCCGGTGTTCCACAGGGCAGTCATTTGGGCCCGTTGCTATTTATATTATTTATAAATGATTTGCATGAAAAATATTTCAATTTTGTAAGGTTCTGACTTTCGCGGTTGATTTGAAATTATTTGCCAAGAAGTGTATCTGATTGCATTCGTTTTCAATCAGATATTAAGAGATTTTCGGAGTTATGCAATCGTAATTTATACATAGATGATCTTAGACTTCATCGTACCATATTTCATAATAAGTTAATGTCGTTTTCGTTTGTTAATCCGGGGGACTTCCAGACTCTTCTGAAAGTGTTCGTCTTGTACTAAAATGGCAGATTCTCTCCTGGAAAGAAGAGAAATTTGCTTCTGACTTTGAATTCAGAATCAAAACCAGAAGCACTAACCCATTCAAACACCATAAACGTCAAAATCGATAAATGTCATATTTGTTGCTGATGCATTTAATAACTTTTCAATTTTGATGAGATTAGCTGATAGAAATTACCAAACTTAACTTACTAAATAATGAAATAATTTTGGTTGTAATATAAACTTAAAGCAATGGCTAATACAATTTGTCATACATCTCCTTTATCGTCATCATAGTAGCAATGAGGCGGTTGGAAATACGAATGCAGCGGCATTTACACTTCAAATTCAAATGAAATATGTTTGCTTGTACGATTGTCATCCCATCCCGGATCGGGGAGCTCTTCCGGATTACCAAAAGAAAACGCCATAATATTTATCGATTTTAACGTTTGTGGTGTTTGCTTGGATTAGTGCTTCTGGTTTTGAATATGAATTCAAAGTGAGAAGCAAATTTGTCTTCTTTCCAGGAGAGGAACTGTCATCTAAGTTCCAAACGAACACTTTCAGAAGAGTCCGGAAGTCCTCCGGATTACCAATAGAAAACGATATAAGAAAAATGCAATTCGTTTTGTTTGTCCTTTGGAATAGTATCTTCCATATAGTTGGCATATTCATTGTAAATAATGTTGAGTTGAACTGGCAAAATAAGACGTGCCGATTACCTTCGCTGGAAATTAATAATTAGCAAGGATCAAAAATAATTTGTCTCAATTGGTTCAAAAATATACATTCCCACTTCATGACAATGAAGTTGTAATTGTATTACAGACAGCTAGGGAGTCAAGGAAGCAGCTTCAGAATGAGGCGAAAATTGTTCATGAATTCCTCATGAATCGTCGCACAACTCACGCTTAAGCCGAACAGTCAGCCACGATACTTCAAATACCAAAAGGAAAAGCATCATTCATCCAGTCGAGCTGAGCCGCGGCCCACTCTCCGCGTGCTGGCTTTAAAACCTAATGGTAGCTTGCGATTTTGTGGAAATTCTAAAGTTACGATAAACCCGCAAGTATACGAAGTTGATCGCAATCCAATTCCCCAAACACAAATTGCATGGCAGACAATACTTTGCTAAGCTTGACTTGTCGGATGCCTATCATCAAGTTTCTCTTGATGAGTCTTCAAAAAAACTGAGTTATCAACACCGTGCTTGGTTTTTTGTAGCAGCAATGGCTTCCTTTTGCAACTGCTAACTAAACTGGGATATTCCAGCGCTACATCGAAAAATTATTAGCCAACCTGGACTTCTGCGTCTCTTATTTGGATTATATTATCGTTTAAGGTAGAATCAACCAGGATCGCAATCACACTCTGGGTACATTGTAAGGGAGATTGCAGCATCATGGTTAACGATTCCGTATTGAAAAGTGCCAATCTGCAAGGAGTTAGGTATTTAGGCAATATTGTTGATGTTGATTAAGCTGGAATTCGAATGGAATGGCCAAAGCTATTCGGGACTTACATGCTCCAACTTATTTAAAAGAATTGGATGCATTCATCGGGAATTTGAAGTATTACAACAATTTTGCCCAACTATCTACTCTCCACTGGATTGAGTGTACCTGTCAAGTTGGGAAGGAGCAGAAGATTAATTTTAACGTTTTGAGGAAATCATCATAAGCATGGCATATTCGCGGTCATTTCGCACGTACATGCATACCTCATGTGCATACATGCATATCCGAAAGGCATTGAAGAGCCAATCGCAACCAACACCTCTGGCCGATGCCCAACGACACTACTGTCAAATAGAGAAGAAGGCCCTATCGATCATTTTTGCCATGAGGCAATACCTGTTTTGAGAGTCGTATCTCTGATCACAAACCATTGGCGACAATTTTCAATCCAAACAAGAAATTTCCTCATCTGAAAAATGCCCACCTTTTGGAGGCTTTTTTTTCAAAAAGTGCTTTTTATGAAGAATTTATTATAGAACACGAAACAAAATTTAATTTGAACACCTCTTCCTTGGCGGCTTTTGGATATATGGATATGATACTGTTCCCCTCAGGCGTCAGATTGTAAATTTTCAGTTTTGAAGCGAGCTGAAGTCAAAACTAACATTAGGTTCGGTTTTCTTCCTTTTTCAAGTAACATCAATATACTAAAAGTTACTAACAACTGCTTAAGGCTTCGGTTACAGTGGATGCGTATTGTGACGAACAAATGATCGTACGTTTTCGTCAGAACTGATCGTCAGAAAGGAGTAGTTACAGATAATGCATGAAGAGACGAACTTAATTTTCATTAATTGTAGTTTTAAATAACTTAGCATTCAGAAAATTCTTGTTTTGAAAATTTCGTTACGTGTTTGATGAAATAAATTTAGTTCATATTTAAAAAGAAAATGCAGTTAAAGTAATTTAAAAACATAAGGAAAGGCTACAGTCCGCTTGGGGCGAACAGTATGATACCCTATCCATATCCCTATATGCCCCAAAGAAAAAAGCACTGAGAAGATGATGGATAGCATTTTATTTCATTCCATTAAATTAAAAAAAAAAGGATTTTCTGGAAAAACGCCCCCAAAAAGTGGGCGTTGCCAAAAACTTTGTATGGGCGATATGTTGGAAAAAATATTGGCTAAATATCTTGTTAAACATTTTTTTTCGCTTTCTATGACAATTTTCAAAGAAAACAGCATTTTAGTAAAAAAATGTAGGAGTGGAAAAAAACTTTATATGACAAACTTATAAAGGAGGGTAGTGCATACATATATTGTCAAGGTTGTAACACTCTATCTCTCTAACTTTAGCTTTAAAATGTTTTTTAGGATAGGGTATAAACACATTCCTATTTCAAATGAGTGATCAGAACACAAAAAACATTTTCTCGAAACCAAATAGAACAAAACAATATATATATTTTATATTCGCATAAAAACTGATTTCTTTGTCAGTGCAATCATCAGTTCTGACTACCGATTCCCAAAAAAAAAAAAGATATGAACAATCAATCTGTTGTGAAGAACTCGTGCGGGTTCTGACGAATAAAACTCTGGTACCCCCATAAGAACCTACAGTTTTGCTTGTTCTGACGTGTGCGTCAGAGCATTTGTTCGTCGGAATACGCATCCACTGTAACCGTAGCTCAAATCACTTCACATCAACTGAGAACGTTACGAAATGTCGCCCAAAAAATGTGGTAGCTCCCTCAGATGTGTTTTGTCTCCTCTTGTGGGATGATGAAACAAAAACGGATTTACATTGCTCATGTGTGAATCAATCAAATATTTCAAACAAATCATTACATTCAGATTTGACATCATACACATGTGCTAGCACCGCTATTGATTGAAAAGTTCAAGTTGAGGGTAGTTCTCTTGACTTTGAATGAATAGCACCATTATAATTTTTCATACAATTTCTTATCGCCTAATCACCTTTGAGTTGTTGCAATAAAATATACGGCAAAGATAATTGATTGCTTAAAATGCCAATGGTCAAAGGTTTCCAAAAAAAAAAGAAAAACAACAAATGGGCACATTTTCGAATGGATGGAGGCGATAAGAAATTCACTTGCTTATCAAAAAATTTTCAAACATTTGTAATAAGTTATATGTCAGAAAAAAAAAACTTTAATTTCACTCTACGCTGGGCTTCATTGCGTGAATAAAACTGTCAACGAATGTAAATTAAATTTACATGAATCTTTTACGAAATGCAAGTTTTGCAAAAATAAACTATAATTAACACACTTGAAGGTCGCATTTAGTTCAAGTTGAATTCATTTGTTTACGCTTTTCTTTGGTGAGTCTTTTTCTACTCTTTTCTCTTTTTTGTAAATAAAAGAATATTTAGAGGTATTCTTTGTAAAAATTTACATACGTTTAGTGTGAGTGTAGATTCTGAAGAACCCGACGATCGGCTAATTTAGCACACACGTTAATGTATACAAACCGCAGCAGGTGAGAACTGAGTTCAAGCTAAATTAATATGATTTTTAGAATGTAGGTACGAATTTCTTAAAATTTTTGGAGAAATATTTAAAAAAATAAATAAATTGTTAATAACAATAAACTTCTGAACTGACTTGTCTGTCGTAAGCTTTGTGAAATTGTGGAATTGCGGATGAATTCATATGAGCTTTACTCATCACCCACATTTTTAACTAATACACTAGAATACTTTTACATCCGTTGGCGTTCACACATTCTCGAAATTAAGGGCATACCTACAGCTGTGCTAATAATAATACCTAGTAGCGCGACGTTGAAATATTTTTTCGGGTTTTTGTTAAATTTTTTGTTTAGAAATTGGTCGTAGTGGGTCGTAGAAAGCACACAAATCCAGCAGGCTGCGTAAAATGGGAAAATCATGAAACGAGATTCAGGAAACACTTGGGTGTGGGGGCTCGGCAATTGCCAATGCCTTAAGCTAATTCGAAAAGCCAGAAACTCGGGCAAGGGAAAGCAAAACGTTGAAAGTTGATGACAAGGTAATAGTACGCCTATCAAAAAGCAACCCAGCGGCATCTTCTAAGATCATAGCAGACAAGATTCAGCTTCCTATTAGTATTACTTTTTGCCCGGAGCCCTCGCAAGGTCCCACTCTTGACAAATAAGCATCTGCAAGCTCGGATCAAAATTGACAAGAATCATGCCGATTGGCCATTACGAAATGGCGTAATATTCTTTTGACGGATGAAAGCAAAATTGTCCCACTTGGAGGAACTGATTCCCGATAATACGCTTGTCGTCCGTACAGCAGAATATTTACCCCAGTATACGGTAAAAACTATAAAACATGGTGGTGCGAAGGTCATCATTTGGGCATATTTTTCGTATTACGGTGAGGGTCCGATACATTTGATAAATGGTATCATGGATCAACATGTTTATGTAAAAATCCTTGAAGAGGTTTTGCTCCCCTATGCCAAATTCGAAATGCCACTAAAATGGGTGTTTCAGCAGGATTACGACGCAAAGAACACAAGTAAAAAGTCAAAAGAGAGTTTTCGGGTCAGAAGTATTGAGGGCATGGTGTGGCCACCACAATCCCCTGACCTGAATCCTATTGAAAACTTGTGAAGCGATATTAAACATATTTTCCTGATGTCAAACCGACAACTTTGGCAGTTTGTTGGGGAAGCTTGGCATAAAATTACTCCTGCTAGTTGTCAAAGTCTTGTGGACTCTATGCCACGTCGGTGTCAAGCAGTCCTGAAAAATAAAGGCTTCCCAACAAAATACTAAACAACATTAATTAAATCACTAATGGAATTTTGAAATAACGAAGTAAATTTTGTAAAATATTTATGTTTTTTATGAACGCTACTATTAATTTGAACAATAACAAAACTAATTTGAAGTACACTTTTATTTTTTTTTATCTAGTTTTTAAGCTAAGTTCAAGTTCTACTATTAAAAAAAAACAACAAAAAATTCGTAAATTAAATTTTGAACAATGAGATACCGCTGAAATATTTTGAACACACATTGTACATTTTTATAAATAAAGTAACGAAATTGGTGTCTCACTGTGAAGTTAAAGCAAGGTTGGTGGACACAAAAATTGTACAAACATTTAAAAAAGTAGACTCTAAAAGAGAATGATGGATTCTCGAGTTATAGAGTTATACTAAGGGGATGGGACTTTTCCAAGAAGTCCAAATTTTACTTGACATAATGGATGCGACGGATCCCTGCCTTGCTTGCTGCTTTCTAATTCCCTTCTCAGCTTTTACGGTTTTTATGATTAATTTTTAGCGTAATTTTTTTGGAAATGTCTGTTTTATAACATTTCCTGAAAAATTTAGTCTTCAATTAAAATGATAGTATTTCATAAAGAAAGTTTACTAAATGCGTTTAAAGCAAATATTGTGTCTGAGTGATCAGTTCCTTAGTTTTCACCTAGACACCCCTAGCAGGATAGTAATCACAACTTGTCTTGTCTGTCCTGTTTACAGTTGTTTGTTTACAGTCAGTCTACTTTGAGTCACTTTCGTTGTATTGATGATGACACATAGTTGCTTCAGTTTGATCAATTTTGATGCGTTATTTTGCGTTATTTTGATCAAGGATATTATTTTGGATGTCCGAAAGAAGATATCTCTGGGGACCATTTAAGTTAACATAAATGTGGCCTCGCCTCATTCGGTGACTTCAGCTGAATTGAAAATGACTCGGTATGCCATGGCTAACTATCTATTTTGCTATCTGGAAGATTTATGTATTTATTTGTTTGTCACCAAAGATGGAAAGCTATGTCAGGGTTTTAACGGGAAGAGGACGTTTCCAGCTTTAACTAAAAAAGTCGTTTGAAACATATTTTACTGCCGTAACAGTATACTATAGGCTTACAAGTCCAAAAAACCGTATTTTCGAATTTCGCTTGGGTCCATCGTAATAGCAAAAAAGTGATAGCAGTATTTTAGGATTCCATTGGTTCATGATAATTGTCGTTTCCCATGGGCTGACCTCTTTTCTCTTCTATTTTAGGTTGCTCTTTAGTCCGGAGTGAACCTGGGGCTCCATTTATCGCGGTTTCGTCTAACTTTTTCCAATAGTCCTCTCCAAATTGGTTAAGGTCCTCTTCCACTAATGGAAGTCGCCTATGGAAAGGTATACATCTACTTCGTTGTAGTCAAAAATTGTGCGTGCTGCAAGAATATATTGTAATCACTCCACATGTCGTATGGTTGGTATACATGCCCACACAAGCCTACTACTAATACTACTGCAAGAAAGGGACAGCACTACCAATCATACGTTACCCGTATTTTGGTCAGTAATGTTAATTTGCGTGCTAGCAGCCGAATGTAGACTGTTTGATCTGTGATCTCACTCTTACATCTTCAAAATCATTTAGGGCGGAGACCCCGATCCCTTTCCTTAATCCCGTGCAAAAATTGCATGCGTTGCCATGTAAACCACCCAATATCTAATACGCGGCCTACTGCCCAAGTTGATGTCGGTCGTATAGTTCAGCTTTGAATTGTCTCCTCCAGAATCTTTTAATGTTAACGAGTCCAAATATCTCACGAGGATGAATTTTTGTTCCAAGAGTCCATGCCTTAAATCCATAGGGTAGGGCCGAGATAGTCAAGGTCTTATATAGAGGATTGGCAGTTGTGGCATGTGTTATTCTTTGATTTCTGTTGCTTTAAGAGGGAATAGAAATAGGGAGGCAGACAAAGTCTCCTTATCGATCTTCGGTGGGTCTTCTTTTTGAAAACAAGACTCTTATTTGTCCTCGCTAACCACTAGACCCATTTCTTTTCACTTCTGTTTCTATGCTCGCAAAGGCATCAGTCGAGAGATAGGTATTACGTATAACGTTTTCGATTGGTAATCTGGAAGAACTCTCCCAGCAAAGTAGTCAATCGAACTATCAAATATACGTACATATTTCTTTTAAATTTGAAGTGTACGTGTCGTTGTATGTGTGTCAAAAAGAATCAGCTAAAAACCTTTAACAACTAACCCTGTCGCGCAGAAATCTGAAAATTTTAAACTGTAATCAAATTCATTATTATAACCTAAAAGTCTGTAATCAGTTGCCTTGGAATGGAGCAGTGACCTTTTTGGACAATCAAACGATTAACAACGGCCTTAATTGTATTTAACACACAATATAGGTTTTAATTTATATTTAAATTTACTTAAAATGCTTTTTTACAGTGCACTAAAGTGTAGACAGTCATAACGACGGGCATACTCGTTTTAGCCAATTTAAAATCGTATTCATTCCCCCCGGCGATGGCGGGTGTAAATACATATTTAATTCATTCCAGCAAAACGCACCCATATTCTCCGTCAGTAATTGTAAGTTAGAACGCGTATTCGGAAACAGTTTATGGGAAGAAAAAAATGTCATGTTTATAAGATTCCATTAATTGAGTTGCTGTTATCAAATGAGATTCTATTTATTCAACAAACATCACGGCAAAGGGTGAAATTAAATCGTTAAATTTTTACTATTAAAATCAATTACATATATATTTAAAATTTGGCGCTATACTAGATTTGTTTCTTATTATTTACTTCGATGACGAAAGCATTGAGTATTCTATACATAGAGACATGAATTGCTTTTGCTTGTAATTGTAGCCAAATTTAGGTTTGTTCCAACGAGACTAGCTTCTTGATTATTGCTAGCGGAACAAATGGGAACACCCAATTGAACATTTGAACGAAACTTATATTATGACAGCAGTGGTTTATTTTGTTCTGCTTTTAGATCCGTTTGAGTATATTATTTTGCAAATGAAAATTTAGATAAACCTTGTAACATTACACAAACTCATTCGTAGTTGTAAAAACTGGTGAAAACTTGAGAACTGTCAAAGCCTCAAAATGCTGTTTGATTGTGACGAACATTTATTAAAAGTGTACGTGTTCTTTTCATTGAAATAGTAGAACCCTATTCGTTCTTCGATATTTGACAGTTTTAAATTTTCTTCTTATGCGAACAGACCTAAGGTCAGAAGTTATTTGTGTATAATTTCGAGTCTTTCGGATTTGGATAGGACTAGATCGTTTTGAGCATGAAAACCTAAAATCCTAAATAACTACATTCGGTTATAACTTGTTTATCCAACGAAAAACCGATGAGGGGTTAGGTTAGGTTAAGCAAGGTTATTATAATCATGCTTCATCTGCTCATACTTCATGAAAGGAATACGGAAAGGATTCCGATCGCCGTCATAAGTCGATGTCAATTTAGATTTAGAATCCCTTAGCTCTCTTTTTAAAACAAACTGGGTCTTATGGCTTTTGATACCCAGTGTCCGGACAAGTTAGTCCATTTCTGGACGACGCTTCCCAGTAATTTGGTTTTACCATGCATATGGGTGAAACAAAGTACATCATTGTCGGCTTTAGACTCTATTTCTTCGTGTTCCTGTTCTTCTTTACGCAAATAGTGCGTTCTTTAATTCTTTTCTGAGTATTCAGATTCCAGCTTAGTTTTCTATCCAGAATAATACCAAGGAATTTAGCGCTGTCGGATAGGATCAGCTCGAAACCGTCTAGTTTTACCTTGGTTTCATTTTTGTTGGGTTGACGTTGACTCCGCATCACAGTTCTTAGTCCATATTATTACTTATTGTGTTGTGGAATTTACCATGGATGATGGTAGGTAGATTGTTTGGTGGATGCCCTTAGTCGCGGCTCACTTAGACCAGCAAATTGGGTCCTTCCCCGAACAAAAAACACCTGAAAATATACAATAAGAACCCCCTGTTAGAGGCTCAAAGTGTCGCTCTCTCAGAACCATTCTGATTTATACACAAATAATAAAACTAAGATGTTTCGGCTTGGGTATTCGCATAATAGGAGACACCTCCCTGCAGCGTCTGCAGTAGTCGATGCAGACCCACAGCACAGTGCCCCGTGAGGACTCGGATATCCTTACAGCTTAGGCCGATAATGAATTTTGATCTCTTTTTTTGTTAACCGCTGGCCATAGCACGTTGGTATGTCTTCACGCGTCGACTTGTATCCAGCATAGGTTAGTTGTACTCAAGGACTTGATTTCGATTTTTGGTGCAATAAGGCTAAGCGATATACCTAATGCTTCGAGCCACTGATGCGTTCAACTCTGACCCCGATCTTGCTTGTACGCTTTTTTGTTTCCCTGGATATCAGTGTGCCCAGGCACCCAACACAGGGTTACTGAGTTGTTAGATGATATCTTGTCTAAAGACTTCCTGTATTGATTTACAGATCTTGATTTAACCACATCTGACTGCATAGCCTTTTTGGGCGCTTGACTGTCAGAGTAGATGGTGATGGTCCTGTTTGTTAGACAGTGCCTTTTCAATTCCGCGGCAGCCTGGTTAATGACAGCTATTTCCGCCTGAAAAACGCTACAGTCGTCGTTAAATCTAAAGGATTTTCTTAATCCTAGAGATTTATAGTAGATGCCCGCGCCTGTGCCGACATCCATTATGGAACAATCGATGTATATGGCGATCGCATCATCATTACTTGCAACTGACTTCTTGCCACATTCGCTTCTTTCCGGTATTCTGGTATTGAATTGAATCCCCTGTTGAAATCGATTGTCGGGGGAAGATAAGCCGTATTTGGGGTCCCTACAGAGGCGCACTATTAAGACTCCAACGAGACGTGTCCGTATGGTTTTTGGATAGAGAGTACACACTCTCTTATTCTAAGGCCGTTTTGTCGCTAGACGGATGTCGACAGCATCCGTAATCAGTAACGTCCATGTATGTCCTTTGCTCTTGTGCAAAATGCACTTTTTAGATATTCTTGCAATTGTTCGACTAACTGTTGGTTGCGAAATGCCGTCGCCTATGTGAAAAGTAACAACAGTTCCGATAGTGCTGAGCAATTAAAGCTATTAAAATCTTGAACTTTTATAAATTTGACAAAAATGTTGACCAACAAAATATAACGAGTTGGGGACACCGATTCAGAATTCGCCAATACATCTAAATTCTAACTAATTTTTTTGAAGTCAAAAGCAACTTAAACGTAAATTCGCTCGAGATTAATTTTAGACTAGACTTTATTATGGGTTTAAGATGGGTTTCGATTGTCTGTGATTAGTATAAACTGCGGTTCAGCTAAGCAACTATATGTAGAAATAACTTGAATATGGCTAAATGTTTGTACTATCGAAAGCCTATTGGAATACAAATAAAGTAGGAGGTACAGTAATTAGCTTTTAGACGTCATAAACAAGCATGATATAACTGGCAAAATGGTACGTGAACTAAATTGAAATGAATTAATTCAACTTTGGCTAGCAATAATGACAATTGAAGGGCCTCCTTTAGTTAATTGAAGATTGGATTAAATTTGTCTTAAAAATATGTGCAATACAAAAATTTGCATGATTGTACTGGAAAAGACTGACGAATTTTAAGTCGAGAGCTTTACTAAATTACTTTGCTTAATTTTATCGTTGTAGACATTTTTGTATGGGAGAGGCAATTTAGTACTAGACTTTATGCAATAAAGAAATCAAAGTATTCCGAAGGCTAAGCTATCGTGAAGCATTTTGCCAACATTTGCTATTCAGGTTTTGAGTATCTGTCAAGTCGTTGCACCCAGTTTTTAAATGTGCTTGAACTTTTTCTCCGGATAGATTTTGTTGAATTGCATTTGCATGCAGTTTGCTTTAAAAATATAAATTATTTTTATTATTACTTTCCTAGGAATTATAATGTTAAACTGTGGGCCGGAGATTTCTATGCATTTTTTTTTTTTTTCTTATAATGTACGCGCACTAAAGGGATTTTGGATACCCTTATAATGAAGTTACACAGTGCGGGCATTAGGGAAGTGAAGGTTTAGAAAAAAGGAGACACCGATGCACGTTGGTCTTAAATGTCTGTAAACTATAATGCGTAGGAAAAATAGAGCGGGGTAGAGCATTCCACATTCGTATTGTACGGTTAAGAAACGAATCCTTGTATTTCACTGTACGTCCGAATACATGCTTGAGGGTAAACTGATGTGCATTCCTAGCATGGCGAGTATTGCGGTTTAATTGCTGTAGGGGTGGAATGCAACTGGCTATTTCATTTGAGCACTTGTGGTGGAAGTACCGATAAGACAATTACAGACAGGAGACATCACGACGATAACTAAGAGAGTCAAATGATTTCGTGATGTCTCGATCGCCAATAAATTTTACAGCACGTTTTTGAATCCTGTCAAGTAGCTCCAAATATGTCATTGGTGCACCAGACCAGATATGAGCGTTGTACTCAAGTTTTGGGCGACTGAACGCCTTGTAGATTCTAGCCAGATCAGAAGGGGTGAAATATTTCTTGCATCCCTTAAGGAAGCCTAGACATTTTGCAAACTTCTTGGCGACATCGAATATGTGGTCATTCCCACGAAGTTTGTCGTTATCGCACATACTGAGGATGGAAAGTCTTTCGGTTTCGTCGATGCAAGTGCCATCCATGGATAATGGCACAGTATTGGAGTTTCGCTTAAATGACAGAAGACAGCATTGTGTCTTGAAAGCATTAAATTCCATTCTGTTGGTTTTACCCCATTTAAGTATGCTGTCAAGATCGGAATTCAATGAGCTTAACATACGTTGCCGTTCCAGTTCGACGCCCGAAGATTAGGGGCGTTGCCCAGAAAACGAATATGTAAAGCTGAGGGTACTGTCATCAGCAAAGGAATGGATTGGATTAGAAGTGACAGACAGGAGGTCATTGATAAAAATGAGAAAGAGAGTCGAAGACAAAATGGAGCCTTGGGAAACACCAGCATTTATTTGGTAAGTTGCAGACTTGAAACCGTCCAAAACAACTTGTATTGAACGGTCCGGTCCGAAAGGTGATTTCTAATCCATTGAAGAAGGGTAACATCCATCCCAAATGCACGCATTTTCGACAAGAGAGCTTGATGCCAAACTCTGTCAAATGCCTTTGAAATATCAAGCGCAACGACCTTACTTTCACCACCACGGTGAATAGATTGGTTCCACTTTTCGGTTAGATATGTCATCAAATCACCAGTGGATCTGTTGCTGTGAAAACCGTACTGCAGGTCATTAAGAAGTTTTCGGGATTCAAGATATTTCATAAGCTGACGATTTATCAGCGTTTCCATGACCTTGGAAAGAAGGGACGTTAGTGCAATTGGTCGGTAGGAGGAGACAGAGGAAGATTCTCCTGTTTTTGGGACGGGCTGGACAAATGCTGTTTTCCATCTTCTCGTAAAGAGCCCTGAAGAATAGGACAGATAGAAAAGCTTACGCATTGGTTTTGCCAGCGTGGAAGAACACCTCTTCAGAACGATAGGGGAAATACCATCTGGACCAGCGGATTTATGTAGGTTGAGATCTCGAAGAACTATTGCCACTGTACGAGTGCGAAAATGGATCGGTCCCATAGAAGATTCTACGCGCTCGAGTACAGGGGGAGACAAAGTACAATCTGGCAGCGTTGCCCGGAGCCCGCATATAGAAACAAATTCCTGTAGTCTTCGGGAAAAAATATTCCTGTAGATGAATGCCTTTTCGAAGATTATAGTGATCTGAACAGCGTACCTTCAATTTCGACAGTGGTGTAAGGTTCGATTAAAAAATCTAGGTTTATACGGCCCAAAACTTCTGTCTCTCCAGTACCGAGTTTAAAAATTCGGCACCGTAAGGGTGAATCTGATAATCGCTCATGGCAAATCGTAAAATAGCGATGCAACTCTAGCCCTCGATTCACATAGTACTAATTACTTGATTTTGTTGTTCATTATCGTTTTTAGCTTTCTAGTTCATATTAGTAGGTTACTGGTACTTACATTTCGAAGAAATTTTTCTAAATCTGTCAACCTTCAAAAAATTTCGGGGAATGTTATAAGCCCCTCCAATCCTTACCTGGATCCGCTCCCGTCAATGACCTTAAAGCTTCCTATTTTAACATTAATCTTCAGAAGCTATATTTTGCGGGTATAATTTTTCAAATTTCAACGTTTTAGCTAGAAATGGGTGATACACTCAGAGAGTGACGGGACATTGCTAGATAGATATAATGGTTTAACTTGTCATAGGCACAGTGTTTGACAGATGGAAATATATATGGCTATTCAAAATGAAACCACTAACTGTACGACTCTTTTATATCTTCTATGCTCAGAAAATAATTTGATTGGTAATCTAACTATCGTTTGTAAAAGTTTACTATTCTAAAAACCAGGCGAACTGAATTTATACTACTTGGAAAAATTCTTCTTGTTAACAGTCACTTTTTTTAAATCTCTGGTATGCTTGAAAAAAAACTGACGTTAGGGCTGTTATTGAGAAAATTTGTTTTTCAATATTAAAATAAGTGATTTAAATAAATCTTTTATAGTATAAATCACGCTACCATTCAGAACAAACCGAAACGACTTTTTAATATTTTCAAAATATTTTTTATCATGTTTCATATGACCATTTAGGGTGAAAAAAGAAAACCGTGTAACTTCACGTTTGCTGTAAGTTAAATTAAGATGTCATCTATTGGTTCTCTCAATACCAGCTATAACCTTCATATCTTGAGAACTTATACATACGGTCACGCTGGGCAGTATCTTTAGAGGTGTTAGCAACACTGACAGAAGCCAAGACCATGTACCTATGTTTGCTCACAACTCAAGTAAAAACTGCTGCAGGAAACTGAAAGGCGTTTTTTGTACAGTTTTACTTCAAAAGTAGTATATGTTTTATCGTGATCCGTATGAGCCGTCCAGAAGCAGAGTTCTTTTATCTAGCTAGGTACGCTGCTTCCAATTTTCCAGATCAAACGCTCTGGCATCCGGCTTGGTCTTTGAAACGGAGTTTCGGCCTTCCTTGTCGTTTCGAACCTGGGAGCTGATGGTGATGATCCTCTTGGCTGGAGCTCTAGTGTGCATTCGCTCGACGTGGCTGAGACGTGGCTTTATGGACTACATCCACAGCTTTGTACAGCTTAGAGAGTTCGCGGTTGTATCTTCTCCTCCATATGTCCTCCCCACACACAGAACCAGATGTCTTTCTAAAGTTTTAACTCTTTTCCCTGCTTAAAAAATCTTAGGTATCTTTAGCGCACCGTTTATGTTTATATATTTTTCTTTCAAGATATACGTATATGTTGAACCCAAATGTTTTACTAATTCGAAAAGGAACTCTATCCTTTTGTAATAAGTTAGGTAAAATGAGGCTGAAAGGTTGGCGAAGTGGAGTAAACCCTACTTCGTATTGCCGATGTTGTGGCCTACATTGCTTAAGGTTACCTTCTCATGGTTATAATTTTTTAATAGCCAATCCAACATCCGCAGAAGTGTTCTGTTCCTAAAGTAATAGAGAATATGAAGGGTACCCACGCCGGCCCAACAGATATCGTCATTCCTGGCGTCTCAGAAGGTTTAAGACAGTGATGACGCCTAAGAACAGAGTGAAAAATATTCTGTCATGCTGGGAAAAGTTTGTTGGTGCGGCTATTAAGATACATTTGCCTTCTTGATAAGTGATTAATGTCTTCTACCTGATATTAGCCTTCACTTGGATCAAAGTGATGGCTTAATCGATTGAAGTCTCTGTTCATGGTCATCACACCGATGATTGCCCGATATATCTCTCTGCCTAAAACCCCAGAAGATATTCGTGTCATTCTGTATGACAATATTCTTGAGACCTACGTCACAACGGCGAACAGGCTTGGACTTTATCTTAATGGAAGTTAATGCCTTTATTGCAGCCTGGTTGTGAACAAATATGTCATTGACAACATGAATGCCCCTTCCGTGATTCCTAGGAGCTTGGCTTTCACTACAGTGATTAGGGAGCCTAATATAGGGTAACTTTTTTTTTGAAACAAGACTCAAAACATCAAATGTAGCTTCGGCTGTGTTGCACGTAGCGCTGTCCTGTTTAAACCAAATGTTGCCAATATCCTCCTCTTCAATTTTTGTGAAAATTCGTTAAGTAAGGCCCGATAACGATCGCCATTGACTGTAACGGAAAAATCGTCCAATTATGCCGCAATATTTCCCAGCGTTGTTCAAGCGTATACACAACCATATTCGTTCAGCGGAAGGATAAAACTAATTATCTGTCAAATCAGACATGAGCTAAGTGTTACTATTCGCGAAATAAGCACTAGTTTGTGTAGAAGAATTTCGATTTTCTTTTTGTGAATTTGCATTCCCATTCTTTCCTGTCTAGAAAATCAGCAGGAGACTGTCTTTCAAAGTCTGAATAGGGAGACATTAAGTCCAAGATTGTTTCCTTCATATTCATTCAGATACACGTACAAGTACGGCTGATGGTCTACTTTAGTTTCAGCTACTTGAAAGCTTTGTAGATATGTCTTTGGATGCCTGCCACCAGTTTATTGAAGTTCTCTTCTACTAGTGCGCAATATCGAAGACAACATTTTTCCCTATTGCGTTGTCCACCTTTATACAATTCGAACAAAGCCTGATCTAAATGTCCCTTGGCTTCTAGAGCCAGTTTTTAATATCATGTAGATGTCGCTGTACAGCTAAACTCATATAAATTTACCAGATAAACCATCAAATAAACATTCATTTGTCACGAATACTTGAATCTTTATATCAATCAACATCATCATTTTATAATAAATAAAATCTAAAGTAATCCCTCCACTCCCGTTTAAATCGCAGTAAATTTGTAGAAGTTCACACCTAGAAGGTTGCAAAAAGAAAAAGATGAAAACTTTACAAATAAATGAACTGCAATGACTATTTGCCCACCACTCACCCGTTGGATTTATTCGTGTTTCAAACCCATCCAAATACTTGAACTTTCCCAGCTTTTCCATTCCATTGAAAAGATCCTAAAAAAAGATTCAACGCACGCATAAAATTTGTCAGCCCCATCAATTGAAATGCAAATAAACTCACTGAGACTTCGTAACCCTTTGGGCTGCGCATGCCGATCTCTTTAAGTGTTACTTTAATTGAATACGGCGCACCGTCAGTTCGCCGACTAACAAAGGCAATTGCATATGAAAAATCGTTGGCAGCGTTCACAGGGGTTATAGGTCTGGCCCATACCTAGTGCATGAAAAAAATAATGTTTTTTTTTTTAGAAAAATATAAATAAAACTGTTAAGTGCTAATGGAAATTTTGAACCTCAATATTTTGGGTAAATAGAATTCGGCGACCCTGAATACCCAATGGATCTTGATTGACTGCGATGATGTCCCTAAAAAAGTGGATGGTTATCATGAAATTATTTTAAAAAAAATATAGACTACGATAACAGCTTTACCGATTTAGTAGAATGTTTTTGATTTTAGGTTCAACAGCTCGTAAGTCGTTGGACATAATCAGGGGCGCTGCAAGGATTGCCCAAACTGCCATTTGAGTTTTACTCTGCTCATAGCTCAAGCCGTAGTTTCCAAGGATCAGCTAAGGAAGAAATCTTACTTTCGACAGAGTTTTACCGTGTTGGAATCTTTTCAAGCTTACCATGTCGGGATCATTCCAATGACCTGGACCACCATGTGGTTGGATTCTGTCCTGATTCTTAGAGAAGTAGTCCATGATGGATGTGACAGATTCATATGAGTCGTCAATATCACCCCAATTTCGCCATAAGTTGCAGTGCGTCTTTAAGGCTTCATAGTTGGGCTGAGATAAGAAAAAAAATAAAAAATTGAAGTGTATCTTAGCAGGGAGTATCGACAACGAGTAACTTACCAGTTTTCCCTCATACTCTTGATACACTGGCCAACTGCACGAGTACACCATTGGTCTGCCAGTCTTATTCAACAGTCTTCCGAATTCGGGATAACCCTTATCCATGTCAGCGGTATTGGCATAGCAGCCGTCAAGTTTCACGTAATCCACATCCCAATCGGCGAATGTTTGAGCGTCTAATGCCATGTGGTTGATGACACCGGGATAGCCAGCGCAGGTCTTAGTTCCGTAGTCTTGGTACAAACCGAATTTTAAGCCTTTATCGTGAATCTTGTAATAGTAACAGATTGGCGTGTTATACTGAAATGCAAAATTACGACTTTTTACTTACATATCGTGCCAATGCTTTGAGACCGCTTGGGAACCTATTTCGATCTTCAACTAGTTTTTGGGTGGAATTGTCCCTCTCGCGTTCAAGCCAGCAATCATCGATGATAACGTAGTCGTAGCCAGCTGCTGCATATCCTTCTGAGACAAGCATATCAGCAGTTCGCATGAAAAGATCTTGACTGAAAGTTTAACAAATTAAAGTTGTGAGTATAAGTCGTTGAAGGCAAATAAAAAACCCTTTTCCGAAGAAAAAAAAAATTGTATGACAGCAGAGAATACAATATTGGAACTTGCATGACTTGTAAAACTTGTAATTTAAGTGATAATTTTTTCGTTCATAAATATGTTGTCTATTTAGGTTTAAAGGGGAAGAAAGGTACAACTCCTTTCGGGGGAACTTAAAAAAAAAATATGTTTCACGTTTTAAAGCTGACGTTATCCCGATAAGTATAGTTTATTCAAGGACGGGCGGAGGGAGATTTGAAATGTGCAGGGATAAACTGTTGGGAGGCCTGTCTCTGGAACTACTCGGCTGAATTCGTTGAACCTTGTAATGGTGACACCCTTAGTATCAGTAAAGGGGCAGGGAGTTCTATCTCTGGAACTAGAACAGAACAGAATTTTACAAATTCTTTCAACGTTGTAATTGTGATACCCCCACCGAATCAGCAGACGGCCGAGTCGGGGGAAGAGACAACATAGCCTCCGAGCGGAGCCGCGGGCATGGGCTTGTACATTATACATACACTGGCGGTCAAAATACTAACAGTACATGCATAATCTATTACTTATTTTTAATAATGTTTTAGGTAATAGAATATGTCAAAAAAAAAAGAAAAACATTGCCATATAACGGTTCCTTTCACAGCAAAAATGCTAAGGAATGGTTTCGGATCAACAAAATTTATGTTATGGACTTGTGTCCCTCCAAATCACCAGACTTCAATCCAATAAAGATATATAAAAACGTTTGCGGCTTGACATTAAAACGATGCAGCGGAAAACAAATGCAGTAAGGGAAGAGTACCGAGCCAGGAAAAGGGAGAAGAAGATCCTGTGTAAAAAGGCAAATGGTACGGCGACTACTGCGTGAGCATGCACCAAATCGTCCATCAAGCTGTGGAAAAGACCAACGAGTTTCAAGTCGAGACACATCAACTCTTCATCCACTTCAAAGCCGCATATGATAGAATTCATTGTCAGGAGCTCTTCATGGCGATGGACGAATTCGCGAACCCGTCAAAACTGATCCAGCTATGTCGCGTGACCTTTTGAAACGAGCGGTGCAATGGCAACAGCTAGGACACGCGCCGTAGTGTGATTTCTTCATTCTTGTTCTTGAGCAGATAGTGCTCAGGGCAGGTGTTAACACGGAAGCCACTATCTTAAACAGATCAGTCCAGTTACTGGAGTATGCGGACGATATTGTCATCATCAGTCGCTCCCAGCAAGCATGTCATGATAGGGAAGAAATGTCGCCACTTTTATTGAAGAAATGGCGAAACTAGCTGGCCTCGAAGATGAAGTAAATGAGGACTAGACTTAAAACATGCTATCAATAACAGACAGGAATCTGTCCATCGGCTAGGACAAAATTTTACTATTGATAGAAGCAGTTTCGAGGTAGTTAAGAAGTTTGTTTACCTAGGTAAAATACTTATGAAATTATAAAAACAGAGGGGTTAAAGTAATTGCTTACGCAGACGATGTTGTGTTGCTTACGTCAGGCAAATTCTCTTCAACTATAAGTGAACTGTTAAAAAATCCCAACGAACCCTTAATGAGTAGACAAAATAATGCGGTCTTGGGGTAAATTACCAAAAGACCGATCTTGTGCAAATAAAAGAAATATACCTCAATCCGAACCGCCATCTATTTAGGGAATCTCTGTAAAGATTGCGGAGAGTGCGAAGTATCTAACTTAACTGAAGGTTGAATGTCAAAAAACGAGTAAGATAGGGTGCAAATGCCCAAAGCCCAAAATAATGTACACGGCAATTGTACGATATTCACATATGGCAGTATAGTCCGGTGGCAAGACGCCGACAAATCAACCAATCTTAGGATATTACGCGAAAATACAACCCCTGCTGGTTTGAAAGTCATTCTAAATTTGCTACCCTTGGATCTATACTTGCACGAATAAGCTGCCAAGAGCACCTTGCGGATCAGCTAAACAGTCAGTTGTTCTCTTAAGGCACGCACAGATTCTGAAAATGTATCTAGGCGACAACGTAAGCTCCGACTACATGTCACCCTACATGAATTTTGACAGACCATTCTCCTGCTCCTTCCCGAGTAGGATTGAGATCGATGGATGGATCGCGGAAACTATGGCCAGAATATAATAAAAACTGAACCAAAGAGCTTTTACAGCACGAAAGCGCATCAGTGTCTCAGCTGGTTGGTGCTTTAACTGGTCATCACTTTCTTAAAAACCAAATGATGAAACAAAATCTCAAGGATGACGAAATTTTTAGAGTTTACGGCTTTGAGGCTGAGAGGACACTTGCCTCGCTTTTTCCTTTCACTCTCTTATCCTTACAGGTTTCTGAAGACATCAGGATGGCTTGATATAGAGTGGAGTAACAAGGAGCGGAGGGAACGAAACACATGGAAGGCCAAAATACCGGATTTCCCCCACTGAAGAGTATCACAATGGGTCCACAAGTTCTTAAGTGTGGCAATAATGCCACTGATTTTCCTCACCGACCCGAATAACCTAACCTAATAATACCTCGGTGTAAACATCAACTCTACTTATGATATCTTAGTGGAGATCTACATCATCAATTATCCTATGAAACCGCTGCTACTTCAGTTTGGTGAAGCAAATGGTGGCAAAAATCCTATGCTCTACAAAACGTTAGTGAGTAAGTGAAGTTTTATTTTGACTGCAGTTGTACATATTGCGGCTGGGCTTATAGTAAAGATTAGATTATGATCACGACACATAGACAGTTTTCAACAACAAAAATTGTCCGCTCACGGCATACACTTGCAGGAAGTTCACTTGCTCTGGAAAATTGTGCTCAACGAATTTCTCCTGGAAATGAAGAACGCCGATCGCAAGGTTGTTCTTTGTGCAGATGATTAGTATGTTCATATCAGACCCACAAACACTAACCAATGCTTTTCACTAGGAAGTGAACATTTTTCACTTTACCCAACTACGATCATATTTGATGCAACTCCACACGATGCACGAAAAGTTAACAAACAAAACCTGAGATAACAAACAACTAACAACAATGATCAACAACAGTGGCAGTAACGTTTCCCGTTGGATTCAGTTGATCGAACAGTTGTCATTGCATCACCAAATTAGTTCCAGGAATCAGATTGAACTCTTGCAAACGTCTTGCCGTATACAATATAGATCGCTATTTATATTTTTGGATTTTTGGACCAACTGCAACTTTTGCAGTCCACTAATCAGCTGACTAATAACAATATATCGCTAGTCAGGCAGATATCCAATCTCCCACATCCGGCATTCCAAGGCAATGAAAGATTGCTGTCTATCTCTTACGAGATATCGCATTGCTGGGTAAATACGCTGCTCTTTTAGTGCAAACATTACAATCATTGATGACATCGATGCACCAATGTCATATCTTATCCACGCCGATGCGCTAGAAAAAGCGAAAAACTCAATGTGAGATTCCAGCGCAGGCAATATGACGCCGAATGTCTTTGAATTCTCCACAAGCGTCGTAGATAGTTACAAATATAAATCAAGTCAGGCACATATAGGAGCTCATTAGTAATAGCAAAAAATGCCACAGATTTCCCACAGACATTCGGTCTGTCTACACCTCGAGGATTCTTTTCATCGAATATTCTGTCTAGGTATAAAAGACTCAGTCAACAATGGAAGCCCTTTCTAGGGATGCCGGTAGACCGAAAACGGGTTCAGACTGAGAAAAGAGTTCTTAAGTTGAAGCGCTATCTGAACAGGGTTAAGAAAGGCCACAAATTCTACAGAATGAAAAACTGATAAAGTGCATTAGACGGTTTTAAGGTTTTACGGGTTTTCTGAACGATGGTTTTTTTACTTTTAAGCCCTATCCTAAGGGTATATTAATTTAGAGAATTTGTAACACCTCTTAGTATTCGTCGTAGACCCCTAAAAGTATATATATTTATGATCAGGACCAAAACCTAAGACTATTTAGCAATGTCCGTCCGTCCGTCCGACTTCCTCTGGCTCAGATCCTGCCCGAAACCATTCTTGAATTTGGGGGAAAGACGAATTAGACATTTTTAAGCAGCCGAAGTTCCTGTATAGCTGCATTAGAAGGCACCTCCATTAGACAGGGGTTGTAGGATAGTTTTCGAACAGTGTCATTGAAATTCCAGTAAGTATGAGTTATATCAAAAACTTTAAACTTTTACTTTTAATACAAGGGGTGGAAGATTCTTCGGATTATCTAAAGCATTGCCAGGTGTGCTGTGGAAGTCTCCGAGGTAACCTAAACACATCGTTCTTTGGAGTTTATTGAAATTAGTGATGACTTATTTTGGCCTTATTTGTGTCGTGTAGATCCTAACGAGTTTTTGTGCAACAAACCCTATGTTTTGGCGAGGCACTATTGCACTGCTAGAAAGCCGACAGCGCCTTACATGTCTTTGCCTACATGTCTTTGCTCGCTATTAAGGACTACGCCAATATATTTAACTTCTCTTTCTAGTAAGAAAAAGAGCTCTTGTACACAGGTGTACACAAATGAAGGAATAAACCATTTGCAAATATAATAAATAGTGAAGGGCCGAAATAAATTTACAATGGTACACCAAGTGGTACTTTTTATTTTTCGTTTCCTTGATAATATACCGGACCACTCCCACAGCAGCATTGTACAACGTTACGCTTAACCTCAATCCCCCGGACATATACTGCAACAAAAAAGGTCAAGATCAAAACCGCAATCAAGCTCAGAGAGTTCAGACTGTGGTTATGGTCATCCAAACTGGGCAAGTGATGTAGCCATATCAAATAAAGTTTCAGCTCTCTTAATGGAGTCAGTTGTGGTCAAGTCTTATGCCGTAAAACATTGCAAGAAATATTTAGGTTAGTGAAGAGACATAAACACATTCCAAGTAAAAACAAAGGGGATAAGATTCCAAAAAGGGGTCGGAGTTGTCCGTTAAATTGACTCTAAAATCTATAAGGACTTCGCTTAGCAAACTAGCACTTGAAGGCTGACATTCAGTTCCTGAGTAGAAACATATTAACGATAGACTAATATTGAGTCCCGTAGGCATGCAAGAGAGCTGATAAGCTTAAGTGTTAGGGCAAAAGGTAACATGCGGAACGGCTGGGCTTATTGCATAACGACTACAGGGACCTTTAAGAAATAGAATCTATTCGTCCGATAATTATCTACCTTTTTGATGAGCTAGAGGAGCTGGGATTCATTTATCAATCTGACCTAAGCTATCACAATCAAAAACACAACCTAAAAAGAGATAAACTACAATAGTTCAACTTTCTGACTTTAAGGGTCTGTTCCCTTACCTATATATTTCAAATTAACTCTCAACGTCCACGTGTTTGACAATTTTACCATTCTTACTACAAGAAATTTGTTGTGTTAAAATTTGTAAGTTTCTCAATGGGAGGTAACATCTTGCGCTCTTGATTTCGCTCTTTTACGAATTTTTGAATTAGGGAACGGCATTCAGTTCAAATTCGTAAGAATTCGTACAAATTATTTCGAATTTGTAGGTAAAGGAACGCAGCTTAAGTTTGAATCTTTAAATTTGACGGTTCAGCAAAAAACTAGAAGAGGATTATCAGTATGTGCGTTAACAGTAACTTAGTCAAGGTTTGCAAACCACTGTTTTACTAAATTGTCTCTACTTAAAGCCATGATTATGATCATAGCTTCTTCACATATCTTTCAGCAAGCATAGACACCTAGAAATAGATACATTACGGCAATAAGCTATGTTCATTAGCAATGAAAAAATCGCTTTGAGAAAATATTTAGTAGAATCACAAAAGAATGCTCAACAATGGCTCAGCAATGTATCTTAAGAGAATGCCTTCAATTCTACTTCGGGAAAAAAGAGCTTAAAAATTCAGATTTGTAGTCTTTCCATTTTTTAATTTTTTTCAATAAATTTTCTAAAGATTATTAGTGAACAGAGTAGAATAGAAAGTAATGGCACAGGTGACTTCCCTGAGGTACGCCACTAAAGTCAATTTTTTAATTCTCCACCAATCTATCGACAGCTTCCGTTGAAACAGAATCGTAACGATACAGAGGATTTGGTAAATGGAAGGGAACCTTGCTAACGCTAAGATTTAAGCCTACGTCTTCATGACACTCTGAATTCTCGCATTGACCGAAACGCGTAAGCCATGTTGTTACTTTTTTAAGCAGTTCACATGGTAACCGTAAAAGATAGAAACATGTATTTAAATACGTTTCTCTTCTAAAATATGTTCATATTCAAAGCAAAGCCAGTTGTTTTCCAACAATAGTGATTACCGACGCGGGCTTATCACAAATAAAATAAAATAAAATAGATGTTATGTTTATTGTGTATGGGTTACCGATAGCAGCAACTTCATTATTCCAAAGCATTGGCTCAAGGCATTAAACAGAGGTTGACAATGAATTATTCAAACTAATTTCGTTCTTTTGTTCTAAATTTTTTTTTCTTTCTTTAAATAAAAACTCACCTTATACACTCGTCGGGATACTTTACACAGTCAGTAATGCATCTGTATCTTTCCCAGTGCATCCAGCCCATCGGAGGAGTCCGTGCTAGTCCATTTTCCAAGCACTCACCAAAATGCACGACTCCTATCACTAATATTGCAATTGCTGCACTCAGATTCATGATGTCGCTTTAGTAAACACCAAAAATATACAACAGAAAATCCTTTTATCACGTTGATGGCCACCTGTCACTAGAAATCACCGAATGAATTCTCCAATTGAAAGTCTCACTGTTTTATACACTTGCTCTCGCGACAGTTTAGTCTGATGAACTGAGTTTCAAAGTCATATACTACTGATACTGCAAAATCAGTGAGGATACTTCATTAATCAGCACGGCTGTATGCGATCCGTCGTCGTCGTCGTTCTGATGTTGATAAGAACGCATGCTTGACGAAATTTTTTAATGAATTAAACTTATCTATTCTGTTTATTTTTATTTAGTTTTGTTTGTTTATACTTGGTGGATCGAGTTAGGCAGACATTTGTCAGAAAAAAGCGAAAGTCTTCTATTATCGGGTCTCTCACTATGGGACCGTGATGTTCAAGTGCGAGTTGTTTGTAATTGGGGTGCATTTTCGCAATGGGGGTGCTTGACATAATTAATTTGGAAAAGGCATAGGTAAGCACTACTTTTCTAGACCAGAGATATTTGGTATTGATAGGAAGGTAATCAATATAGTGCATCAGTCCTTCAAGATCTGTAGAAGTAGATTCGAGGAGTACCTTCTAGTGCGCATTGTTCTGATGGCTAAATAATAAATGTCGTGCTTCGTTATCCACTTGAGTTGGAATATTCAGATAAAGAGTGCATATCTGCTGCGAAGAAAAAAGTCTGACTTTTCTGTCTGATGACTTTTTTCCGTTAAAATATTTAAAAAGTTGCAACGAATTTTTGTGCTATTCGCGTACCCAGTTCTCGGCAGCTGGGCTCCATTGTTTGTGGTTCCCAAAATCTTACGACCCGTCTTAACGACGTTCAAACCTTCTCACCAAACCATTGAAACTACTGGACCTGAGTTTATATAATTTACCAAAGCGGAGAAGTGGGGAGGTGCAGTTAAATCGAAACAGAGATTCTTCAGTAAATTGTAATATTAACAAAAATAAATAGTTTTCTTAAATAAAAACCTAATCCGAGTACTTGTATTCGGGGTATTGACTGGATACTGCATCATTAGAAGCATAGCTAAAAGGCTAGAAGCTTTTACGCACAACAAGGATTAGTAGGATATTCCATTAGTGGAACATCTCGAGGACATGTAGTGGCGAGTTTTTCTCAAAAAGTTCGCAGGGCATCCGTGTTTCATATTGGTTCTTCAGTTAGGCCAGCCAAATGATGGTGTTGTTGGATTTTGTTAACTCTAGATTTTAAATCTGTCCCTTTTCTGAATACACACATGCTTATTGAACATTTTTGACTAACGTTCGATCTTTCTTTTATGACACTGGAGACTCGTGACTGACATCAAAGAGTAGAAAATATTGGAAAAGATGCTCAAACAAATTTGTCATTCGTAATCGGTATTCAACTGCACGCCCCTTCATTCTTTTGAAAAAAAAAATACACCTTCGCACACACAAAGCTTCGAGAAACAGAAGGCCCGTTTGCTCCTCATATTTTTAAGTTTCTCGTAAATTGTAGTGTACTAAAGAGAAAGTTATTGCGATCGTGCGGAAATTTCGAACTCAAACTGAGTATGAGGGATGATATTACGATGTTGCCAAACGGCCAATGCCGTTCATCGGTCCTTCGGTCTGTTTGTCCGGGCGCCGTACGGCGAAACTGTTCGAAACGGATCTGCTTCAAAGTTCGTATATAAGGTTTTAGGGGTTACATCTCGCGGCATATTTTTTTTCTTAATCGTTTGAAATAACGGTACCTGCCATACAATTTTGCTGCTGAAAACCACTTAGCACTATTTTTCTAGAAAATGGTTCCAACTTGAGATGGCGTCAAAATGTCTGCATACTCAGTTTTTGGCAAATAATTCAAATATTTCAATATCTCAGAACTAATAAGTGACATTCCGAATAACTTCCCAATTTTTTTATTATGTTATGTGTTGCGTACTTCGATTTTTGAAATAATTTGTTTCTATTTTTTGTTCATATAATGATTTTCTTAAATTTAAGTTAAATTTCTTTTCTCAAAAACGGATCTAACGATTTAGATAAAGTTTTGTATTTTGAACAACTATGTTAAAAGTGTCCAAGGTGCAGAGTTACATTAAAGTCGTAGATGCCGTTTTTGGAAAAATAAAATTTTTCAAAACCTTAAAAAGTGATTTGAATAAATTTGGTATGTGATCAAATGTTACCATTCTTTTTGAGGCGATTTTAGAATGCACATCATGTAGCGAGAAAGTTTCGTATGACGCAGTCGCACGACCTATTTTTTTTACATTCACATTGCGAGATTTGTGCATATTTAAGAAGTTCATTTCATTGAGGATTACATTTTGATTTGTGTTGAATACCGTGTCGACCACGGCCGACTAAAGGAACAAGGACCGTTTTAATATCACGTGGATCTATGATTTTCCACCCTACTTGCTTTACATGTAGCAAGCGACTTTTATTAATGTCAATAGGTGACAAATCCCCATGATCAGTACCTATGGAAGAAGGCTCATAGGTGAAGTTTTTAATTTCGAGAAAGTTCAAAGCATTCAACAGAACTTACCCATGAGGCCGACTCCACAGAGATCAAACACTTACAGCATTTTGTCACTAAGTGAATGCATGTTGGAATTAGAATACATTAGAAACCTACATAAGGTGAAAAGTTTCTATATGTTATCCAGGTAAACTGCTAGAAACTTGAATATCTTCTTCTTCTTCTCTCAATAACTACACCTAACGAAGCTATATATTAAATTATTCCTTAATTCTTCATCTTTTAGTTGTTTAGTGTTTAGGGTTTGCCTATGCTAATAGCTTTTAAGAGGCTCTCAAGAAGTATTTCCCTGTCTAAATTTTAACATTTGTACTTTAAGGAAACTGATATTTAAGATGGCTGATGGCTTCTTCTGTAAAATTTGCTAACTCTATTTAAACTTGGGAAAGCATACACAAAAATTTCATGTAAAATTGTTAAAGGATATTTCATTTGAATATACGAATAAATAATATTTAAAAAGATAAAAAATAGCGTTTTTGTGTGGATTTCTTTTTCTTTCCTTATAGAATTGTTATTTATGGAGTCGAAAGGTTTACACGGAGGTTCGGTCTTCCTTGTCGTCCTCTTGGCTGGAGCGTTGTTGTCCATTCGGTCGATGTGGCCGAGCCAATGTAGTCGACGGGTTTTGGCTTTTCGGACTACATCCACATCTTGGTACAGCTCATAGAGTTCGCGGTTGTATCTTCTTCTCCATTCGCTCTCCTCGCACACAGGACCAAATATCCGTCGAAGGATTTTTCTTTCAAAGGATCCCAGTATTCACTCTCCTTTCCTACTTATCGTCCAGCACTCGGCGCCGTATAGCAGAACTGGCAGGCAGCTGCTGGAAATGCTGCTTAAATACATCTACTATTTCCTGCGCGTCGGTGACTAGGTTTTCATCGCTGTCACGAAGAGCCTGCGTTCCGGTCTTAAAGTCATAGAATTCCTCCTTGATAGGGTCCTCAGCCTCGTCGGTAGGGGCGTGTGCACATATTAGGCTAATGTTTTGGAATATAGCTCTGATGCGGAGCATAGCCAGGCGATCACTTATCGTCTTGAAGTTCATTACTTTGGATCTAAGCCGATTTCCCACGACGAATCCGCATCCTAACACGTGCAATCTTTTGTTACAACTGTAATAAATGTCGCAATTTTGTCTTTTCATAGTTCCTGATCCTATCCATCGTATCTCCTGGATCGCGGTAATGTCGGCCTTGTAACGTTAGACTTTAGCAAAAGTACTGTTCACTTTATTTGTAATTTTCTCAATTAAAAATACATAGGTAATAATAGCACAGACTTGAAATAGAATTATATTAACAACTGTCGCTCGTCATCTTTTTGTTCTCGAAATGTTTTTAATTTTTTTTAATATTGCTATTGACGAATGGAAAAGTTTTCCTGCGACACCTGATAGACAAAAAATGAATATGTGGAGACATATACAATTCTGAAAGCTATTTGATTTACATATGACTTCAATAAGAGCTTCGAGTTGTAGATGGAAGTTAATAAAGTATTTTATCTGCGAAAAAGTCAATCCACTTACTGAAATATATTTTAATTTGCAAATAAAAACACATATCGCCGCGTATTTAAGCAATTAGAATAGTTTCTAATAGTAGAAATAAACTGGAAATAGCCTCAAAAAAATGTGATATGTGGTTTTGTTCCAATATTTAGGTGGCAGCTTTACTAAAAGTTTTTTTGTTATGAGATGCAATATTTAGCTTATTAAGAATGCATTTTCTATATTCTTTGAATTTTTGTGTAAAATATATACTTAATATTCACTTTTTTTTAAAAAATTTTTTGGGCACACTCCTATAATAGATGTTTTTGTGTAAATTATAACTCCATATCATTATTTACTTAGTAAAATATCTCTTCTCCCACTGCACCTTGTTGTTTCCAATTGAAAAACTTTTCAACTGTCAAAATCTATAGACACCTGTCTATGCGAAATTCAAACGCTAGGGATAAGCCTCCATTCGTCAATACTCAGACTGCTCACGCAATTTTATTTTGAGACAAATTTATGTCTGAGCTAAAAAAGAACACACCACACACACATTTATTTGAATTTTGAACCTCAATTTCTGCTCTGAACTAAAATTGAATGAACATAATAATGAAGAATTATGTCGATTGTGTAAATAGGCACTATGTACTGCCCATTATGTCTTTTCAAACAAATAGTGTTCGTTTCTTATCCATATAACATCCCCTTGTGAAAATTCATCGCATACCAACGCATCACCTCGAATAAAATCATAACAAACATCCACTAGGCGAAATGTATCGCGTAGCTCACTGACATTTCTCGTTGGACTGGCAGCGAAAAAAATTCCACAGATTTTCGAGAGAGAAAAAAACAGTTGTTTTCTCCGTGTCTTGTCACAGCCGAGCAGCGGTTTCTTCCTTTTTGCAAAAAGCTGCTTCACGCGAACAATTCCTCGCCAAAGAATTATCGCAAAAATCACAAAAATCCACTCACAGCCAACTTCCATTTGAAAAATAAAAGAAAAAACTCACAACCAACTCCCAATTTGCAAAGAGAAGCAATCCGATTGTATAAAAGGGCGTAATATATTTCTGGTAAGTAAGCGCTCTCTCTTCGATTATTTGACACAAGTCTGATTTGTGCTACGACATCTTCGTTGCTAGTTGTCGTAGCTCCAATTGGAAAGTGGCTAGAAAATTCCTATACAAAAAAATAAAATAAAATAATCTCTTTCAGTTGAAATCACGTCCACGAAGGAAGAAATGCAAATACCACTAGCAAACTCCTTGGCCGAGCACACTATCTAGAGCAAACCACCAACATCCTATAACTAGGAGGAGCTGTGCGTCGTCATCGCCAGTCAAAATGAATCGCAAGAGTTTGTACGTAACTTTTGTTGACAATCTTGGTCCATATCTAAAGATATGTGGCCAACTGAATCCGGACGCGCTGCGTGTGGTACGCACCAAGATCCAGATGGTGCTACCCTCGTGCTATTCGCCAAACGCCAGCACCCTGCACACGGGCTTGCTGTGCTTGTGCAAGCGTTACGACGATGTCAGCAGGGCTCGGGTTACGGCTGTGATGCATCCGGAAAACATGCTGCAAGTGGAGTACATCGACTATGGGTACACGGTGCTGGTGAACAGCAATGAGGTATGCATGAAGCATTTATTTGTAATTGATAAGCGTTGCACTTGCTCAACTGTATTTTTTGTTTGGCTTAATTGAATGGAATTTTGCATGTGGGAGGTGGTTTCTTCTTGGGACAATTATTATCTCTGTTGCGACGACGACGACGACGACCGAAGATAGTGTCACATTAGGTGAATCACGCTCGCTCGGTGATGAACGAGTTTTTATTTTCATTTTTTTTTTTTGGCAATAATATTCATAAGTTCAGCAGTAATCATTGCAGCAGTGATGGGCTGAATGTGCGTTGGGGTAGATAGTGCGCTAGATCATTATGTACAATGACCATGACGTGAGGAGGTGAATATCACGTTTCATAGGTGAAATGTCGTGATTATGCAATTGACCGATGGCAATGGAAAGGGAGGAGGAAATTAAGTTTGCGCCAAATTCCCTGCGGATTCGGGTTGCAGTTGGTGACATATTTTGCCAACGTCAGCAGTTATTTTTTTTTGACAGGTTTGATGCGATATATGAATATTTTAATGGTCTTTGATATTTGAAGCCACCAGAGGCTGATTACACTCTCCGTAAGAATTGTAATTCTTTTCGTATAATTTTTAAAAGAGGTAATTTTTGATATAAAGAAATTCAACTCCAAAAGTTGTGTACGTTCACATTCTTACCTTTGCACTGCTTTTGAAACATTCCCATCTCACATTCGATGAAAATCATGCGAAAGTACCAACACATTTACTTATTACCCAAGTACCAGAATAGAGCGAACATTTTTCACATCCGCACCAAAGGGGCTGGAGCCTGGGATCTTTTCACAATCTACAAGCGGCGCAGATAGTGTCCCTAGAACATTAAAGTGCCATTGTGGCCCATCAATCGCTGCATTCTCTCGAACATTCATACATTTATTTTTGTATTTGTTGTGCAAATATTTACTGACTTACTAAGGTAGGTAGGCCAGACCTGGGCCTCAAACAATAAGACTCCAATTAAAGAAGTCTTTGGCTAACTACCTCTAGTCACGCGTTTGCAATTTGGTTGAGATCCACTTGTGCGCGTCATCTAAGACGAGGCTTTAATGCTCTCCGTTTTCCCTCTACATTAGCTTCGAAGATTATTCTGGCTGGAGCGTTGGTGTCCTTTCGCTGTGCATTAACCAGCCTTCTGAGATGCATAATGTGAAATTTTTTGACTGGGTCAAAGTCGTCGTGCCGTTGAATCTTCTCCTCTAGAAAAGTGTGCGTTTGACAAATGGGATCAGGTTTCTTAGGATTCAACTTAAAATTCGTTGGTTTTTTTTCCATAATTTGTTGTAGCGTGAACACTTGGTCTACGGTCGATCTGCCACGCCGGAAGCCACATTGGGACGTGCCGATAAGTGTATTTATAGAAGGGTTTTGGCACGTTCACGAAGTACGTTGACCATCTTATCTGCAACACTTAGCACCGATGTTTCTCGATACTTCTTGCAAGACATAAATACAAGCAAGTTCTAAAACCGGTTTGGACGAATGGTGTACAGTGTTGGACACGGAATTAGCACACTCGAAGAAATCAATACAGCCAAAGTGTGTATGGCTTAAAATTTATGAACAAAATTTGTTCGATCACTTTACATAATTTCAACAAAAGACTTTGTTCCTTCAAGAAAATATTTCTTCAGATTTACAGGTCTTATTATAGTCTTATAGGCCACAAAATTAGCACACTGACAAACAAACAATTTTTTTTTAAAGAATAATATTTCATCATTTTTAATATTTAGTTGAGTATCCCTTTTAGCGTCGAATTCCATCCTTCCCTAGTAAACTGGCAAAGCACCTCAAAATTCTTTAAAGGCCTCCTGGGCTTCTTCAATCCAATAAAGGATTCCAAGTGGTTTCGAAGATACTGAATTGGATTTAGGTTAGGACTTTGTTTCAGGCCAATGTAAAACAATAATTTTTTTGCTAGTAATTTAGCTCTTAACAAGCCTAGAAGTGTGCTTGTGATCTTTATCGTGCATAAATGTCCACGCCAGTGCCACATTGTCATTAGCAAACGGTTCCATATGCTCTTCCAATATTGGTTTATATTGTTGGTGATCCCTTCTGGCGTCAATTTTAACACCATAATGCACCCTCCTAGTGCGCGGACTATAACGGATAAAACCATTTGAACGGGCGTAATAAGATGTAACCGCGAGGAATTGGTGGTATTAGCAGGTAAGGTACTTCCGCTGCAAGGCTGCCTGCCAAATGCTTAAAAAAAAAACGAAATTTAAACTTCTAAATAGGATAAAACCTATATGTAGTAAAAATAATTTTGGAGGGAGGTCTTTTTAGTGAGTAAGATTGTCACACTATTATGAGGACCTGCGGCCGGTCCCATGAAAGATTTTGCACCTACTTACCCTCGAAAAAAAAAATCCTTTATGGATTCTTATTGTTTTTTAAGCTTTTCCCTGCCTAGTTTTATTAACTCCCTAGATCTTGAACTGTCGAAAAGTGGCCATACAGTGGGCATACCTGGTGTCTTTAAAGACTTGACCACCTTATGTTGTCAGACCATATGTTGTTTTTCTCAATAGTTTGCACTACCATGCAGTTTAATGTCGGCACCCTCACTATGAACGAGTAAACCTTCCATTGCAAACTCATCCACCTTCCACCAATCCCGCAGTGTCCAGCATAGGCTCACTCGGTTCTGACGGTTTTTTTTGTTTTTTTTTTTTAAGAATTGGGCTGCTAAACAGCCTGCAACTGCAAACAAGAATAGGTCTTTTGTGCTCCCTATAAAGTTAGTAAGTAATTTAGTCCGGCGACAATCCTAATTCTTTGATTGACCGTGACCTTACGATTGTTGAGGCTGATAATTTACCAATATCTTGAGGTTTGGTGAGTCCTTTGTTGAAGCATTAAAGTCTGGGTCGATGTAAGGGGACGCTTATTGCGCTAGAAGCAGCGCACTTCTTAATTCGTGCATTTAGGGGTTTGAGGTCAAGCAGTTCCTCTATAACAGCAGAAGGGCAGGAGCGCATGGCACCTGTGATTCCTATGCATGCTAGTCTTTGTATCCTTTGAAGTGCTTTCTGGGCGGATATTTGATTTACCATTTCCCACCAACCAAGAGCTGAATAAGTAATGGTAAGACTATGGTTTACGACTATGGTAGGTCCAATGTATGAATTTTGGACGTAGACCTCATTTCTTACCGAAGAGTTTAGGGCATGCCCATAATAAAGCAGTCTGACTGCGTTTCTGACTGGATGAAGCATTGTGTGACAGCTCTTGACTATCAACGTTGATACTTGTGGATTCCATTGCCTTATGTGCGGCCTGGCAATCGATGTATATGGCGACACCTCTCTCAGATACCGATCTCATCTGCACTTACTCAGCTGCCCCTAGTACGGTCAGAACTTCTGCTCGGGAGACTCTTCTTGTGTCCCGTAGGCTTATAGACTAGATTTTCTGAGACATATGTGAATTGCATTTCGTTGTCAATTTTATTTCTTTTGTACATTCTATTTTCGACTCTTCTAACTGGCCAATTTCACCAGAAGTTGTATTAACAGAATAAAAGTTCCGGATGTACTTAAAAATATTGTTTTTTTTTTGTCCCAAATAGGTATTCATTCCACAGATGCCAGATACCCTAGAACAGATACCACCATTGTGCTCCACTTACATAATGCTTGGCATTCTCTCAGACTGGAGCAAGAATGATCTGCAAGAGATCTCCCGCTTAATTGTGAATCAGAGTCTTGAAATTTCCATTGACATGGAGGTAAGTTTTCGACGTAATGTCAAATGCTCATGTATTATAAACCCCCTTCTCCCGTCTAGCTTAATCAATTTAAATTCATTCAAATGAAGTGGAGGGAATTTAATTTTGCCGAGTTCCTAATTCTGCAAAAGAAAATCGGTGCTCCAGTCCAAAATGAGATTCTACGCGATAACTTCCTTAGACTAATTAGCAAGAGTCAATATGTCACGCCAATGGCGCCGGGAAATACCCTCATGATATGCAATAACAACAACAACAACATATCCTTGTACAATAACAGAGATATGATGGCGAAAAGACCGTTGGCGGCACGCCAACTTCATCCAACTACGACGGTGAGTATGCATTTCTGGCTCCTCGGTATCATCTAACTCCTCCCCCTTTACCTTTACAGAGCAATGCCAGATACCCAAATGCATTTGGCAATCTCCACAGCATGGTGCAAGGCTTTCAGCATCAGAATACTCGCATTCCTTACACTGGGCCGCCGCAAAAGGCGTACTCTCCCCGCTATAATCGACCAGTGCCCCCGGCTCCGTTGGAATCACAGCGTTCGCCGGTGAAACGTGGCCCGGCTACGTTCAAATCAAACGCCCTAGCTGTGGGAAATTCCTTCGATGTGTGCTGCAGCTTTGTAGAGAACGGTCCCTGTCTGTTTTCCGTCCAGCTGATGACGGAGCAAGGCAAGCTTACCGAAATGATGAATAAAATCGAATCAGTTCAGCTGAAATTGTTCTCTGACAAACCGACTCTAGGTACAGCGTGCATTGCACGCTATTCTGAGGATGGCCAGCTGTACCGGGCTCTTATAACCGGAGTGCAACCGACCGCCTGCAAAGTGACGTACATTGACTACGGCAATGCGGAGATTGTGCAGTTCCGTGATCTCTATGAAATCCCCGAGGAATACTTGACGCACAAAGCGTTTGCCATACGATTCACTCTCTCCGGCTACAAGGAGTTGGAACCGATCGATGAGAGTCTCAAGAAAGCCTTCAAAGAGATGGTGCTCTTCAAGAACTGCAATCTGAAAGTGATGCCCCTGGAGGGTCCGCCACTTGTCCAATACTGCGAGCTCCGAGTGAATGATAAGAACGTCTTCGAGACGCTCAAAGAAATTCAACGCTGCCGGCTTGTGTTTCCCAAGGCTGAGGGTCTCAACACAAACGAAGTGGTTGAGATTCGCTACATCGACTCGCCGAAGCACTTCTACGTGCAGAATATGTCCAAAATCGACGAGTTCGAAAAGATGATGGACGACATGTTTGTGTACTACAACAAGAAGCAGGTTGTTCCGAATCATCTGGGAATCGGCACGCCCTGCATGGTCAAGTACGAGAACGAGTGGTATCGGGCTGAAGTGATGCGTGTCGATGGCATGAAAATTGTTGTCCGCCACGTTGACTTTGGCTACGAACACAAGGTGACTAAGAATCTCCTCAGCACAGTGGCCGAGAAGCACTTGAAGCTACCTCGTCAAGCGATTCAGTGCTGCCTCAAGGGTTTCGAGAACAACGAAATGACTCGCGATCTGGCTACTGTACAGTTCGAGATGTTGGCCGAGGAATCGAATCGCACTCGCCGCTTGTTCACTGTTAAGGTGTTTCGTGTTCAGCCAAACGGGGCGTATTTAGTAAATCTCTGCACGAAGGATCTCAATGTGATGAAAAAGTTGTACAAACTTAGCATGCCATTTGATCAGTACATCTCCATGGAGAAGGAGGAGTTAAACAGTCTCTCCAATAGCTATGAGAAGAAACCACAGCAATTGCAACCAATTGCGGCACAGCAGCAGCCAAGTCAAGCACATCCCGTGCTTGAGGCAAAGAAATCGGGTAATTACTTCAATTCGACTGCAGTGCCAAATGGAGACGAACGCAGTGCCGCCCCTAGAAATTCACAGACCAGCCAAAGCAATGTGTCCATTGATTGGGACAAGAACAGCTCGAGTTCGCTGGACAACAGAGATTCCCGGTCGAGTTCAAGTGAGTATAAGACTAGAAAGTATCCAAAGCACCAGCCAGCGCAAATGAGAGGCAACAACAAGGAACAACAACAACCAGATCGATTGAATAAGAGTTCGAGTTCAAGTGACAAACGCTCCAGCTATGACGAGAATAAAAAGTACGACAACAAAATGCCATTTAACAAGAACAAGAATCTACCACCGCGCTTATTGAATGCGAAAATCCAACAACAACAACAGCAGCAGCAGCAACAGCAACAAGAGTCTCCCTTCGATAATAGGTGAGTTCTGCGAACATTTACTCAAGCAAACAGTTTGTTAATCTTTATTTTTTCCAGGCGTCAAAACAAGCCACAGCAGCAGAAATTCAAAGATCGTCCACAATATCCCGCCGAGGGATATTCGCAAGCGAAAAAGCAACAATCAGCCTCTTCCATAACCTCACAACGTGATTCCAATGACGATAATAATTCCCTAGAGATGTCAGTGATCGAGGAGTACGTGCCACTGGACAAGGAGTTTGCCAAGCTACTAATCGACGTTCCGGCCCGCGAAGAAGTAATGATATGCTGGTGGATCTCCCCCCACCAGTTCTACACCCATCTGAAGTCAAGAAATCAGGAATTCGAAAAACTGATGCGACAAATCCAGACTTTCTACCGCAACAAGCCCAGCAAGCAGTTGTCACTCAAAGTCGGTGCCAATGTGATCGCCCGCTATCGCAAGGATAACATTTTGTATCGTGCTCGCATCATTGCGTGCAATCAAATGCTGCGCAAATACAAAGTTCTCTTTGTTGACTTTGGCAATCAATCGACTGTGGGCGATCAGGACATTTGGCAGGTTGAGAAACGTTTTGCTGAATTTCCGCAAATGGCTTACCTTTGCTGCTTCGACAGCATCGTTTCCAACTATGAGAACTCGTACATAATCGAATGCATGGACAAGTACTTACCGGTGGGAGCTGGACTGCTTTGTGAGTATCTAGAACGTGAGGAGGATCTTTACTATGTAAATGTGAATGTGAATGGATCTTCGCTAAAAAGTGCGCTCGTCAGGGATGGCATGCTCTCTGAAGTCAGTCCATGTATGTTACTCGTGAAATTTATGGAATTTATTTATTTTTATTTTTTTTTGTTTTTTTGCTTTACAGATACCCGCCTCGAACTTCTATCCGGACAACAAATTCGTGCCAAGATAACTTCCATAAATAATATGCTCAATTTTAAAATTCAAATCGAAGGCTGTGATGTTAAACTTTTATGTTCCTACGATGATGTCAGATACGTGAAATCCAATCCAGATATGGCAAAGAAATTTAAAAAATTCTACGACGGAAAGTCATGCGTGCTCAATATATCGCATGTAACTGATGACAAAGTGTAAGTGGTCATTACTTTTGAACAGTGATCGATAGGGGGTTCAAGTTTCTAGGTCGATAACGCGGTGTTTGACTCGAATATAAATTTCTACATATTGCTGTTCGACTAAGCTGATCTCCCATAAAACTATGTTCCTCTTCTTGGTGGGAAGAAACACCTGCTCCCCATTCCTGCTTATAGCTACATACAGCAGAACCAGGCAAGATCAGTGTTTTATAGAGCTTCCACGTCGAAGTTGCTGCAATCAATAGTTAAATTTTGCACGGGAAGAGAGAGACCTCGCTCCATTCATACTTGGGCCAATATAAAGGGCCTCGAGTTATTTGGTTTTACCAACAAAAGAAAAAAATTTTCGTGGTTCAAGTTGACAAACTTTCGTTGTCAGAAGTGGTGTCCATTGTACACCATTCAGACACCTGACATTAATGTACTTAGTTTTCCCGTCTTTCGAACAAAGATGAGAAGGAACTAACCCCCAGGGCTACCATCCTACTCTTATAGCAGTAAATCTACTGCGTTTTGGGCTACTGAACACCAAACCAAATCTCCTCCCCTTTTTTGAATTTTAAAATGTAAAAACATTTCTTCATTACTTAGCGAGTCCTTTACCCAAAGTTTACTTTGAACACATCCACCCAGGATTTCATTGAGGCTTAAATGTATTTTATGATTCTTATGAGGTACTAATATATATCTGTGTAGCAGCTCCAGCTTCATCCGGAAAGTAAGGAATCGCAAAGAAATGCATTAATCAGATCGAACGAAATTGCGATTTTTACAGATGGTTCGAAAACAGCGGAAGGAACAGGTTCTGAACCGAGTGAGACTGTGTCAGAACACTGCGGTATTGAGAGAAATGAGCAGGCGGATGAGCTTGCAAAAATAGAAGGGGTGCTCATTAATAGCGAGGTTGCAGACATAAAACCTCCCCTCTGCATAGTAAAGGGCATGATTAAGGAAAAAACCATTAGGTCTGTCAATTTAAGATGGAAAAGTCTTTAGGGACACGGGGCACCTAAGGCCACTTTTCGCCGGTTAAAGATCTATTTAGTTAATATAATTAAGCAGGGATAAGCTTCCTCCGTCTTCCGTTCTTCATTCGTCTCCTGCGGAAACACTCAAACTGAACCTTGCATAGCAAGCTTATCCGAGATCTTATTTCCCTGGATGCCAGTGTGAATTGGGACCCAGACAAGATTCACTGTGTTCAGTCTTCCGACCTGATTTCTTACACTAACTTGGACGAGGTAAGAGGGCTTAGCAGCGCTTTTAATGCAGCTTCCCTGTCACTACAAATGCCTAAACAAATGCCAGTCGGAAGGGTTGCACAATGCATGCGTTGATACCCTAGTACACTAGACCAACCAACGTTGTCACAGCAACTCAGCAATTGACGATAAAAACCGCATTTTGTGTATTTGTGGTTGTGAGACTTTTTCCTTCTTAAGTTTGATACTGAAGTTTTAAAACTTTTAAACATGATCTCCGCAGAATTAACGCTAATAGGTGGAAAAAAGAAAAGCCTGGAGTGGAAAAAAGTTGGAGTTGATGGCGTTATAGCGGCTTATCACCTTTTTCTGGCACGCTAATTCCATCGCTCTCAAACCGAGGAAGAATGGGAAAAGTTAAGCACACTGTTTCGTTTGATGAGTTGGGCACGTAGGGGAAGACCGTTATAAGTCTCGACGAAAGTGCCTTCCAAGTGTGCTATTTCTTTTTAGCAGAGTGCTGGGTAGTTATAGAGGAAGTCTGATGTGCTCTCTTGCACATTGAAGTTCTCTGTAGTTAGCTCGATTTTATTTGTATGTTATCTCGGCATGTTTGTACTGTGGCCATATTTTTTCTGGTGGAGTCCAGGAGCCGCAGGTTTCATCGTGCCAAACTTTTATTTTCAATGACCTTAGTTCTGTTTTAGGGTGGAATATTTCCTGTGCCATCTGCTTGGTTTGATTTATGATATGATCCAATCCTTGTTAATGATTTCTGTCATTCCGCTGTGCTGTGCGACAAGAACCATCAACTTTTCGCCATAACGACCTACAAGCTTGTGTTTTACTTCTATAGCAGAAACAGATTTAATTGCTGCTTAGTTGTTAATGAAAAGGTAACATCAGCTCGTGAAATTGCCATAGTTAGAAGATTGAACAAACTAGAGAGCCTATCTTGGAGCCATCCGTGTATAAAGGTATCGTTTGTTCCATGACTTAAGTTTGATTTTCGTTTTACTATCTAGTGAAGTTCAAACAGGGGATTTTGTAGTCTGTTCATACATTATCTTTCGTATGTTTCCGTAAAATCAGTGAGTGTCTCTTCAGACTGGGTTTCCAAGATTCCTGAATAAAAAAATGAAGAAAAGTTTTAAATTGAGTATGGATTTAAACCCGGCTAGGGTTCTTTTTGCCTCAGTAATGCCGATGCAGGCTATTCTCAAAATTTAATTCATAGTCCTGAGACTGACAGCTTTGACTAAATTATCGTATGTACATAAGTATTGGTCTTACTAAAGCCACATGACAATTTTGAGGAGAGGACGCCGGGTGCTGGTAGAGAAAGATATAAAGGGTGATCCATTTCGAGGTTCCCTACTTTTTTAAAGAAAACAACACAGAAAATTCAAATTAAATGGAGAATTTTTATTATCATTTTAAAGAACATTCTTTGGCATTTATTTTTTGAAGATTATGTCTATAAAATGTTGGCCGTTGCTACGTCGCAGATGGTCCATCCGTTGAGTCCAATTTTAGATCACTCGTTCGAGCATTTCGACTGGTAACTGGCGAATGACACGCGTGATGTTTTCCTCCAAGGCCTGAATCGAAGCGGGTTTGTCGCAATAAGCTTTTGACTTTACATATCCCCACAGGAAAAAGTCTAACGGTGTGATATCACACGATCTTGGTGGCCGATCGACCGGCCCAAAACGTGAAATTATGTGCTCACCGAAATGTTCTCTCAATAAGTCCATTGATTGATGCGATGTGTGGGAAGTGGCGCCGTCTTGCTGAAACCAAATGCTGTCGCCGAGATCACGAGCTTCAATTTCAGGCATCAAATAGTCGGTTATCATGGCACGATAACGGTCGCCATTGACGGTTACGTTCGCACCGGCATAATTTTTAAAGAAATATGGACCGATGATTACACCGGCCCACAAACCACACCAAACCGTTGCTTTTCTGGATGAAGTGGCAGTTCTTCAATCTCTTCAGGTTGCTCTTCGTCCCAAATGTGGCAATTTTGTTTGTTTACATACCCATTGAGCCAGAAATGGGCCTCATCGCTAAACAAAATTTGCCTCGAAAACGTCGGATCTTCTTGGAACTTTTCAAGAGCCCTTCAGTTTTTGCACAAGCTTTTGTACGCTTTCAATTTAAGATCTTGACGTAAAATGCGCCATGTCGTTCCATACGTCAGTCCGAGTTGCTGCGAACGGCGCCGAATCGACTCTCTACGGTCTTCGTGTACACTCTCAGCTACGGCCGCTATATTTTCTTCACAGCGTGCTGGACGTGGTCTATTCGGTCGAATATTATCCAATAATGAATGCTGGGTCTCAAAATGGGTGATGGTGTTGCAAATAGTACGCTCAGTAGGCCGATTATGTTGACCATAAGTTGAGCGAAGTGCACGAAACACATTCCTCACAGAACGTGAATTTTCATAATAAAGTTGAACAATTTGTAAACGTTGTTCACGCGTAAGTCTTTCCATTATGAAATGCCAAACAATACTAAACAAAAATAACATGACAGCATGACACGACTCACACGTGATCTGTCAAAAAAGGCTATTGAAAAAAGTATCTCTACTTGGATCACCCGTTAGCTTTCTTTGTTCTTTTTTCAATTGCAGCTCCAGTTTAGTTTCCTATTAAAGATTAGTCCCAACTACTTGGCGCTGCTATCAACAGTTGCAGTTTGTCTTAGACGATGGACAGATGTTTGTTGATGGCATATATTCGTTTTAGTCATATTTACTTTTCACAGTTCGCTACAAGCGGCAAATGATGCCAATATCGTCTGCATACCTCAGACTGATATGTTGCAAATAGTGCCTTCCATTTTGACACAGGCTCTGATAGTATTTCTCAAGAACAAGATCAAAGAAGCTACTTCTTGCCGAAATTCGGTGCAAGTTTGAGATTAAAATCAACATCGCTTTTTCTAGCGTCAGGGCAGACTGGATCATCTTAGCCGGGAACCCGAATTCAGCCGTTACCATTTAGAACTCCGGACATAAATTTTATCATACGCGGATTTAAATAAGATGGTTTGACGCGACTTGATCTATGTTAGTCTATTGAAAATAGATTGTAAAGATTTGGGCTACGATCGACTTGACGGGCCGGAAACCACACTATGCGTGCCGATTATGTTGCAGAAACGTTTGATACGTTCCACAGAGAGGGATATGCCTCACGTTATATGGATCACCTTTTTTGCAGATGGGCCATATGAAGCTGGTAACCTAGTCCTTGGGCATGTTTTCTTCCACTCATGCTTGGTAAATGATTTGGTGTACCGTCCTTTATAAACATCACTTCCGCAATTGAATAACTCTGCTGGTAGGACCATCCAAGGCGGTATTTTTGTTGTTCTCAAGTTTTTTTGTATAGCTAAGCTAAGAAGACGTTGGTCTTCTATACAACTGGGTAAAGAGAATGGGTTTTCATTGACTGGGCGTCGGATTGCTCTCTCTCTAAATGATGCACGTTCAGCTAGTACTTGCTGCTAATCGGCCAAATCAGTAAGTCAATAACCGTTCACTGTTGCCGTTTCGTGGAGGCGGCGATCAAACATTGTTTTCTTTCCCCGAGCCGTAGGTTCCGACAAGGAGCTTATAGCTCATGGGACTTTAGCCTGGTCGGTATGGCTGCATATGTGCACATATTAGGCTAATGTCCAGCTTACCACTTATCGGCTTAAGGTCAATCAATTTTGATCTAAGCCGATCTTTTGTTGCAGTGGAAATAAAAATTGCAATTCTGTCTTTTCATATAACTGATCCTATTCATTTCCTTGACCACGTGAGCACAGACTAAAGCTTCTCAGTAGCATCTAGGGGTCTGGTTGTCATTTAAGACAAATAATTATCAGCGGGAAGTTACTCTGACGGCCCCCAACACGAAGCCCGAACTTCAAGCCATCTGTTCCGGTTGGACACGGGTCAGTAAAACTGACAAAAGTCAGTGCTTACTGAAATACTAAATAGAAAAGCAACATACACTTTTCCATGCATATAAATTTAAACTAATAAAATTGAGATTTGGCCATTTTCAGTTTAATGGTCCGCCCATTGCTTCCACTACTCCAAGACGACATATCGACAATCTACGTTTGCCCATATCCATTGATATGGGAAAAATTCAATATACGTGTTGTGCACGTAAGCTCCGTACACCGGCTCTACGGACATCTTATATCAACTGAAAGCGATGTCGCTCAACTTCTTGACGACATGTTCAATTACTACGACCAAAAAGGTAAGACTGACTACAAAATGTAAATAACATTTCATTGGAACTTATTTTTCACTCTCCCCTTCGGGGGCCCGCCCAATAGGTAACGCAATGGAAAAATACGAAGTTGATACAGTATGTGCTGTCAAGTCGGAAGACGGCAATTGGTATCGTGCCCGGATTTTATCAAGAAAATCTGCCGATAACATCAACGTCCTTTACGTGGACTATGGCAACACCGAACTAATCGACAATTCAACGAAAACGAATATCAAACGACTCGAACCGCAATTCTATGCAGATGGATCAAGTGCCTTCGCCGTTGAGGTGAATCTACCAATGAGAAGCATTAGCGATACCAACCAACAAACTGTGATAGACGAGATTAAATCTCTGACGGGAAACTACGAGCTGACTGTGAAAGTGATCGAGATGCGTGGCAATCGGCTGATTGGGGACTTGTGCTCCAATGATCAGAGCATTGCGACCATATTGAAGGAGAAGGGATTGACACGCGGCAGGGATGTGGGCTACATTCGCAGCGTTCTCGATAAGGAACCAACAAAGGTGTTTGAGTACATCGAAACGGTTGACTTGACTCTGGAAAATGATGAGGATATAACGATCGTCTCAAGTGCGAGCTCAAGTAAGTCGCAAAAACTTCGCGCGGCTGATAAGACTCTGGTTCAAACCGACGAGAAGATGGCCAAGGAAGGAGGAGTAGGAGCTCCCGTTAAGATGCTGGCTTCGCCAAAGAAGGAGAAGAAGGCTGAAAAGACTGCAACAGCTTCAGAGGCGACGTCACAAGTTCTGCCAGCAGCCGTACAAGAGGTGGTACCTGAGCCACCAGAACCCGAAGATCCTTACAAGGACATGGAACACGGAATGCTGAGTCACTGTGATAACCCAGGTAGGTTCTTCATCCATCACAGCAGCAAGCTGGACGAATTACACCGTCTGCAAGAGAATCTTCAGATTGTGGCGAGTTCATTGCCGCCTCTTATGAGGGTGCTTAAAGGTGCTAACTGCATCTCGTTGTATTCCGTCGACCATCAGTGGTATCGGGCAAAGATAATGGACAGCGAACTGATGGTTGTGCAATTCATCGACTATGGAAACACTGACGCGCTCACAGACACAACAGACATCAAGGAGATGAGCGTCTTCCCAGACATTCAGCCGCTGTGCATTCCCTGTGCGTTGCCAATAAAGCCGAAAGGCACTACTGACTGGGTCGATGCCGCCAACGCGTTTTTCAATGTGTCCTACACTAAGACCGTTCACTTTGAGTACATAACCCAAAGTCCGACGAAGAACTTTATTCGGCTGTTCATCGACGACGTGAATGTGGCCGACAAGCTGATAGCCGACGGATATGCCAAGCCTTTGGAGATGGTGCGATCCGGAGAGACTTGCTTCGTAAGTCACGTGAACAATTTGTCCGACTTTTACATTCAAATGGAGCAGGATGCCAAGGGTCTAGAGCTGATCGAATCCTATTTGGCTGACAATGAGAAACTGCCACTGATTGAAACCTTCACACATGGTTTGATATGTGCCGCCCTCTTCCCCGACGATGACAATTGGTATCGTGCCAAATTGATGGCCAAACGGGATAATGGCTTCGAAGTGCTGTTCATTGACTACGGAAACACAGCGGTAAGTCCAAAGGTTAAGGAAATCTCACAGGAAATCGCCGATCTGCCATTCCTGTCGAAAAAGTGCGCCCTTCAGCTGCCAGAGGATGTCCTCTGTTGGTCGGACGCGGCGGAAGAGAGATTCTCTGATATTTCAGCACTGGGCGAGACGGTGTTTGTAGTGGAGCTCAAGGAGCCCAGTGACCATGCAATCGTGCACTTGCTGGTCGATGGAAAAAGTATCATTGATGAGCTGGAGCCACTGTGCGATCGCAAACCAGCCATGGACAACGAAATGAATGCGAGCTTCTACACCACAATGCAGACGTCAATGAGTGAGAGCTATCGCAGTGGAGTCCGCGATGCAACCATCAGCCATGCGAATTCGCCGTGCGATTTCTACATCCAATTGAACTCAGATGGCCACAAATTGGACGATATGACTGCGACGTTAAACGAGATCGCAATGAATAAGCTGGACACTGCAGAGGTAGGTGTGCTCTGTGCTGGTGTGTTCCCCGACGATGGGGCCCTGTACCGATCCAAGATACTGGAGAATTGCGGCGAAAACGGCTGGCGTGTGCTCTTCATCGATTTTGGCAACGAATCTCTCACCGGGGATCTCCGTGTTCTGCCCGATGATTTGCGCTGCATTAAAGAATTTGCAAAGCACTGCACGCTGGAGAATGCCTCTAAATTGGGCAGCATATCCGCCGCAGTAGATGTTTTCAACGTGCTGATCGATGAGTGCGGTGGAATGGTTAAGATCGACGTCATCGATGAAGAATGCGCCCCAGCTCTGGTCAAGCTGTACGGAAACAATGAGAATCTCTGCGAGAAGCTCAATCGATTGCTCGGAATCGATGGGAGTTTGGAAGAAGAATCGCCCATAAAGGACGCTCTAGTCAGTCATGTCGCATCGCCGCATGAGTTTTACATTCAGCTAAAGTTTGAACGCGGAGGTTTGGAGAGTATTTCCAAGGCTCTGGAGAAAGCTGCAGACATGGACAAGTTGAATAGTGTCCAAGAAGGAGACCTGTGTGCGGTCTTTTCCAAGGAAGACGAGATATACAATCGCGGCAGGGTGATAAAGAAGCTGCCCGGCGACGACTATGAGGTGTTCCTCATTGATTTCGGGAACACTGTGGTGGCAAATGACTTAAGGGTAATCCCCGACGAGCTAAAGGAACTGCCCAGCATTGCGAGAAAGTGCCGTCTGCATGATGTACCCGAGGGTGATGAGAATACTCTTAAAGATCGCTTCGCTTCCGTGTTGGAAGGATATTTTGGGGAAGTGTTCCAAGTCGAAGCGATCTCAACCACTGGTGACGATTACGATGAGGTTCTGTCGGTGAACCTGCTTATTCGAGATAAAAATATATCCGAGGAACTCAAGGCGCTTATGTCGAGCGGCCTTAACGAGACAGTTTCCTCCTCCGGTGATGATTGCCGCAAGTGTACGGTGATACAAGTCACATCTCCGAATGATTTCTATATTCAGTTCAACGACGACGGTCCGCAGGTGGAGAAAATCACCGAAAGCCTCATTGATGCGGCAAATCTAGAACCTCTGGAAGACTTACACGTCGGTGCTATATGCGTGGCGCAATTTCCCGAAGATGAGGCCTATTACAGGGCAAAAATATTGTCCATTCAAGATAAAGACTGTGAGGTGATCTACCTCGACTTTGGTAACACCGCCGTAACGGATCAAATTCGTAAGATTCCAGAAGAAATGCGCTCCATTGAACCGGCGGGCAAGCATTGCGCCTTGGAAAATCCCGCTGGCTTCTGGTCTGACGAGGTCAGCTTCCGGTTCAGCGAACTCATTGATTCACGTTTCAGTGAAACATTCCAAGTTGAAGTACTGCGAAAGTCCACCGATCCCTGGTTGGTGAGGCTTTTCTATCAGGAGACCAATATCCTTACCGAGTTACAGAATCAGCTTAAAGAATCAGCTTCTAGCAAGGAAAACACTGTGGATCAATCCAACGGCGCAGACGCTGATCAGTGAAGCGCTGATTTCGCAAATAATAGGCGCCGGACTCTGATCACAGAAGGGCAATTTTGCTGGGCCATCGTTGCTTCGCTCTCGATCACTTTAACACAGTCTTCAAAGAAAGGCATAGAATGCCCTATTTTATTATATCTTTTTTTCTTTTTCTGTTTTAAACGAAGATAATTTGTGTTTTTTTTTTTTTTTTGTTCTTCTGAGTGAGAAATGCAGTAAGCAAAGGGATGCATCATTATTTTATTATTATTATTATTATTATTATTACTTTGTTTATCGAGTGAGGTGTTGGCCAGCTGCTGAGGAGGTACACTACTGAGTACAGATTATGGTGCATACTTCACCACACACACATACACACACCTCAACGCTGTTATATTAATATTTATTATATTTACCTATTCAAAATAATTTTTACGAAACTATATTTTTTTACACAAAAAAGCTCCTAGCAATATGAATTACTACTAATCGAAAATTGTAAAACATGTTTAAGTAAATAATCAACTAAATTATTAACAAAAAAAAAAAACTAAAACTAATACTTGCTAGTAAAAAAAAAAAACAAAAAAAAATCCCATTTACCGTGAATTTACCCAGTTTGAATTATTTCCCTTATTTAATAAATTCTTTTTTTAATTAAATATTTCCAAACTATAAATAAATAAATAAGAAATTTTTCGTTTTATCTAAATGTCCAGCAATAATTTCTTAGGTTTCTTACTACTTCAACATTTCGGCTCTTGCTCTTGTTATAACTTTACAAGAAAATGATAATAATTTTTTTTATATGAAAAAAACAAAATTTATTGTAGGCAAAGTATGTATTTGCAAAGAAAAAAAAACAAAAAAACTAGTAACTTGTTATTCATACAATATAAGTGCGAATAAAACTTGTTTGTTTTGCAAGTAAAAAAAACAACAACTACAACAACCCGAGTTTTGATTTGATTTAACCCTTTATAAGGCAGCTAAAAGTACAGGCTCTTTAAATGAGAAATGTTTGTTTTTGAACTTCTTTAGAGATTCAATAACCAACTTTTTAAAATTTTGTTGTTTTGGAAAAAAGTGCGGTGGCAACAAATTGGATAAACTTAAAAAAAATTTTCGAAAATCGTTCCGTTTTTAGTAAATCAAATATAGGGTCCGCCAAATAACTTTTTTTTTTTGAAAATGCTATAAAAAAAAACTACTGAATATTTTCTCAAATTTCTTTTTTTATTTGAAAGTACAATCCTTCCGGTTAATAATGGAAAATAATTTCATTCAAATGGCTGCCTCGGCTGGCCATGCAGCTGGCCATACACGATCGGTCCAATTTTTAAGCACATTATCGATTGTGTGCAGCTGTATTTCACCAATGGCTTCACGAATATTGTCCTTTAAAGCGTCAATTGTCTCTGGCATGTCGGCGTAACACTTATCTTTTACGGCACCCCGCAAAGCCGTCCTGTTGAAACCAAATGTTGCCAATATCCTCCTCTTCAATTGTTGTGAACAAAAATTCGTTCAACATGGCCCGATAACGATCGCCACTGTAACGGCCACTCCTTGCTTATTTTCGAAGAAAAATGGCCCAATTATGCCTCTGGACCAAAATCCGCACCAAACAGTGACTCGTTTTGGCTATATCGGCTTGGCAGTGTATGCGTGCGGGTTTTCTGTGCCCCAAATGCGACAACTTTGCTTGTTTACATACCCGCCAAGATCAAAATGAGCTTCATCTGAAAAGATGATTTTTTTGGCAAAATCGGCATCTTCTCTAAGTCGATCGCATTGGATGGTCAGTTGGCTTCAACTCCTGAACCAATTGGACTTTGTGTGGCGTCATACCAAAGTCTTTATGCAAAATTCGTCTCAATGATGTCTCCGAAATGTTCAATTGTTGAGAAGGACGGTGAATTGATGTTGATGGCGCTTCACGCACACTTTCTGCCACAGCAGCAATTTTCTCGGGTGTACGCACTGTTTTTGGCTTTTCACGCTTTGGTTTATCGATGAGGATGCCAGTTTCTTTCGCTTTTTTCACAAGATAACGAACATACTGAGCTGACGGTGCTTCTTTTCTTCCAAAATCCTTACGCAATTTTCGCACACATTCTGCAACATTACCATGATTTTCAAAGTAATGTCGCAATATTTCCCAGCGTTGTTCAAGCGTATACACAACCATATTCGTTCAGCGGAAGGATAAAACTAATTATCTGTCAAATCAGACATGAGCTAAGTGTTACCATTCGCGAAATAAGCACTAGTCGAAAAAAAAACATTAAATGGCGGACCCTTTACAAATTTAATATGTCAAATTATTCTTATACAAAACATTTATAAAGTTTTATTTTTTATGAAAAACATCAAAACATGGGGTAATGTAGAGTGGTACTTGGCATTGTGAGATATGTTGAAATGACTCCAGGAATAAGGACTCCCATGAGAGAAAAAAAGGACCAATACTCAAATCTATGTTTTGAATTGGCAAAAATGTTTCACTTTTCTTCCAAAATGGGTCTTCGTCAGCACTCTCGTCGGCACACTCCGCAGTAACTTCCTCCGTGTAAGTATCCTCATTTCCTCATCCCACTCCCTTCGGCTATGTTTTCCCCTGGTGTACTATCTACCTGTTCCAAATCTTCTGTTTCTATTCTAATCTTCTGTTACTACATCTTCAATATCTTCGCCACTTTCATTGCAATCTTCTGAATCTATCCCATCTACCTCAATTCAATGTAAGCCTGGACATCTAAAAAATAAGTAAATTAAGGCACTGGCTACTATATTGTCACCTATGTACAAAAGCACTGAACTAAGCGTGCTTTATATTTCTCCCTGAAATCTTCAAAAATTGCTAGAAAATATATCCAGCTCAATAATAAAAATAAATTTTCATATCTAGGACACCGTTATCTAATACTTTAACAATCTTACAAAAAACGAATTAATTCAACGTTTCCACTGGTAACAGTCTTCTCAAAATGGCTGTGCATTCAAATAAACGGCTATAATTGAGTGTACCCTACTTCAGAATAGATGTGAGGCAAAACACTAAAAGGATTAAGTGGCTGTGTTTATTAGTTTTAAAATAATCGACGATTTTTTAGGATAGCAAACATATTGCCACCACCTTAAAAAAGGGTTAAAGTAAGTGTAAGCACCGCAGTAAATTTTGGACATAAAAGGTAAGCAAATAAAGCACAAGTTAGGCCCAAGTTAGTAAAAGGCAACCGAAAAAATATTATTTTGCTTTTTTGAGGCATTTAAAGTTCAAGTTTACTGCCGGTCGTCCACCACGTGCCCAACTCAACAATTTCATGGTCAATGCATTCAATTCTAGTTTACGAGGCTCTCAACTTTGTTCAACCAACGCGTTGGGGATGGTTTTTTTTATCGTTGCTCAATGCGTTGTTCAGCAAGTGTACGGTTAGTGGACGAGCTTGCGTTGCTCGTTGGATGTGTTTGCTCATCGTGTTGATCAACGAATTCCGAATAAGGTGAAACACATTATCTGTTCAACGCGTTGCTAAACTTTTTAATTCTTCGTTGAAGAGCCGCCATTGATAAACTTTTATCTTTTTAAAAGCATCATCAACACGGCAGCCATCTTTTAAAATAAATTTTGCCGAATGAATCAAAATACATTACAATTAAATCTGACAACCAAAGGTGTGCTTCAGTTGTCTATGTGAAGCCCAGAGAGTGCTGTTGATTGTCAAAAAAAAAAAATTGTGGTTGAAGCGCGGTTTAGCGTTAATTATACCTACATGACATTTTTCCCAAAATGGGTTCCTTGGCGCAGTACTGCAATTGTGTACGTGATTTGCATGCAAAAACTTATACAGACACAGTTCTACGCATTATTAAAGCAAATACAAATTGGAGGGCGAGAGAGCCAATAATATAGTACGTTAATTATCAGGGGTGGACTAAGGTGATAGTTGATAGTTGACAATCAAAATCATCACTTTTATTCCATGTAAGTTGATTATCAAATTGACAATTGCTTTATTGAAATCGATTTCGTGTGACAGCAATTTAGGTGTCGCTTTCATACATTTGTTATTATTTTGTTGTTCAAAATTTTGATTAACTGTGATCTGCAGTTGAAGTAGAAATGAAATAAACAAATTACCAAAATGTTTCTAAAATTTCGAAGTAAAAATCTAGAATTTAATCTAACATCTGTAAATGGCACTTCAAAATAACAAGACTTAGTCATATCGTGAGTTTGGTGACAAAGGGGATGAAAAGTGTGGGGTATAGCCAAACACGGATGAGCCGCAATTCCCATCCGATTGCTGTACTTTTTTTTGCGCTTCTTTCGTTAATTTTTGTGGTTTGCTTTATTCATGTGTTCTACTCGCTCGTGTTTGCTTCGCGTTAGACAGAAACCAACCAATCAGCAATCAAGAATAAATAAATATTGGAGAACGAATGAAGAAAAGAAAAGAAATTTGAAAATTGAAACAAACAGGCACGGACCGTAAAAAATCTGAACGTATGGTAGCACAGTGCGTGCCCAAAAGAGAATTAAGAAGTGTCGTACGACAAAAGTCGTATCGTGTAAAACATGACTTACGACTCGTCAACCATCATTTTGCGATCGCTTTACACAGAGCAAAGAAAATTTGATTATGAAAAATGACAACCAAAAAAGCGACAATCAAAAATCAGTTTAGCCGATGTTACCCCATTACATTATAAGTGTACATTAGTTGAGCATTCGTGCTAAGCTACGAAAATTCAAATTTGCTTCGCTTTCAAATTTGCAGTCATCCAATCTGATGAAATATTACATATCGCTGCCTCCAGATGAAAATGAAAAATAAAGAGATGCTGGCTCCAGGACGGCAGTCTTATACCAAAAGGTGAAAAGAACGTGTCAGGGAAACATGAAACCTAGTAATAGTCATAGTCGGTGCTAAGGACATGTACAAAAAATTTCTGCAGACTGCTAAATGGCGAAGACAACACATATTACGCTGTCAGGTAGAGTGAACTATTAACATTCTTTGTCAACCTCCTTAGGTTAGGTTAGGAGGGCTGTTTTGCGCCAGAAGCAAATTTTACTCCGAGGCCGTAAAGGCCCATTGTGAGTACCCTGTTTGTACATGCAAGGAAATGCAACTAACAAAACCACTCAGATCTGTCAAGGAAAAGTTTTAGGTCTGATAGAGGTACCCTAGCCACGTCGTCCAAGCTTGCGAAGAACCGTGCTTTCATGCAGGAAAAGCGGCGTTCCTGTAAAGCTTGGCAGTGGCATAGGAGATGTTCACGGACTCTATTTGTTCCTCGTCTCTGCAGCTTCTGCAGAAGTCATTTGCAGAGAGCCCTAGCTTTTTAGCAATGTTTTCGCTGAAGCTGTGTCCGGCTAATACCCCGACGAGCATCCGGATTTGACCTCTGTTAAGAGAGACTAGGGATTTTGATTTTTTGATGTCGACAACAGGCCACAGGCCCTAGCTTTTTAGCAATGTTTTCGCTGAAGTCGTGTCCGGCTAATACCCCGACGAGCATCCGGATTTGACCTCGATTAAGAGTGACTAGGGTTTTTGATCTTTTGATGTCGACAACAGGCCACAGGCTTCGGGTTATTTCGCAACCGCTGGTGTTGCGGCATTGTTCCATAGCCAGCAGTCTTAGCGGTGTTAAAAGGTGGAAACACGTCTCCGTCCGCTAGTAGTGGGTTCAGATCGGAGCCGTACCTGGCCAGTTCACCCGCTTTTTCGTTCCCTTCAACACCAACGTGTCCTGGTGTGATCGGTCAGTCGAAACGACTCGTTGATGGCAAGTGCCTCCGAGAAGACGCCGGCTCCTGTACCTTTATCTGTTCAGACGGGATGTCTACCGTACTGTGGGAACGCCTGAAACTATTTTTCAACTATCTGACTGGAGTTTATGAGTGCGGGTTTAGTCCCTGTAAGTCCACAATTGACCAAATAATCACACTACGGCAGATCCACGAGAAACCCCAAGAAGTTGAGATCGATACACACAACCTATTGCCGCATCTGACAACATCTATAGAGATGAGATATTTTGTGGTCGGTAACGGCCGTACCGAGACCTTTGATGTCAAAACAGATTGAGGTAAGGCGACACGCCACGTCATGTGATTTCTTTAACATCATACTTGAAAGAATTGTGCAAAACTCACAAGCTTATACAAGAGGTCTGTTCAATTATTTGCATCCGCCGATGAAGTTGATGTTATTTTTGCGGAACAAAAGCGTCAAAAATTGGTCGAGCGGTAAACAAAGTACATGCTGTCAAAGAGAAGGGACACCCAACATTGACGATTTGGCCAGAATGTCACAATTGACAGCTATAACTTTGAGATTGTAAAGAGACTTTAGCTTTGTTCAATAAGGCTGTCCAGCTCAGTAAATAGCATGTAAATTACAGGTTTTCGTGTTCAATGAGAAAAATTTCTGCCCAGCTCATGTTTGCTTTTTGTTCAATGACTCTGCCTGGACTCTGCTCTGAGCCGAATTTCTGCACTTGCTTTTGAGGTAGAACAGATGAACAGATGTGAGAAACGTCAAAATCAGATGTGATTACAAATTTATTCTTTATCGTCGAAGTGAGAAGTTGTTTCTTGATTAATTAAATAGAAGAAATCGAAATATCTTCTAATAAAGGGCAATCGGTTATTGTAACAGTATTTGTTTCATGATTAATGTTCATTAATTCACGATTTATACTAAAGTTGTAAATTCAAAAAATTATCCAACAATCGAAAATGAAGTTGTTATTTTTGACAACTAACATATAGCTGTATTTTTCTGTTCTACCTTTGATCTGACATTTTCCACAAATTTGTTCTGCTCAGCCTTGCCTTTTTTATCATTTAACAAAGCTTTTGTTTACATCGAATCAGTTGTCATATTTGAATAACTCTTGCCAATCACTGTTTCTTTGTGGGCTGAGAAGGAAACTATGTACGGCAGTTGTCATCAGTTTCTTATGTAAATGCAATTTTGTTTACTTTATCGTACTTTATAACTTCGGTATCGATTACCTACATACTAAGATAACGGAGCGGTAGCTGCTTACTGCGAAAAGAGAGGCAATATCCCTCAATTCAGCGTTGCTGGATGCTTATGACATAAGTCTATAAACAAGCTTGGAACTTATGTCCCGTGGAGTTATGGAACTGGAACTAGAACTAAAAGATGATTTCGAATTAGATTTTTCTTTTCTTTTCCAGAATAAATGAAAGAAAGTCCAAGGGCAGAGTGAAATAAATTCGATATTATTTTTTGACTTCTTTTGCCATTTTAAGAGTGTTTGATATTTTATTTCATGGCACTTCGAAAACGGGTAAGAAGAATGTAAGAAACCTGAACTAACGAAATAAAGGAATAGTGATCCTAGGCATTGACGCACAATGTTTGGACATGACTAAACTACTCCTCAAGGAGCATGAAAATTGGGTTTACAATGCACACTCAAGGAATATGAATAAAGAGAGAACGACAGTGCTCGGTTAACGGATGCAGTAAGAAAGGTGCAACGTCAGAAATATTTGTTTATTTAGTTTTTTTTTTTTTTGAAATGGAATAAAACAAAGATGTTTTTTTTTAAATTGATATGAAGTTTACTTTGTTCGAAATTCTGGCATTATAATTTAGATACGATTTCTGGCATATGACCCCCACGGCTGGCTCGGACGTAGTCTAATCTGGAAGTCCAATTTTCGATTACGGGAATAACGCGGCGAATGTTGTCCTCCAAGTGGTGAATCGTTTGAGGCTTATCGGCGTAGACTAGCAGCTTCACATATCTCCACAGAAAATAGTCAAGCGGCGTTAAATCGCAAGATCTTGGAGGCCAATTCGCGGGTCTATAACGTGAAGCTATGCGGGAACCAAACGTTTCCTTCAATAAATCATGTGACATGTTGCGCCGTCTTGTTGAAACCACAGCTCCTGCACATCATGTCTGTTCAACTAATGAACGAAACAGTCAGTTATCATGGCTCTATAGCGATCACCAATGACTGTAACGTTCTGGCCAGTATCGTTTTTAAAGAAGTACGGAGTCAGTACGTGTCAGTCAGTACGGAGTCCAAATACGACATTTTTTTTAATTGACGTAGCCATTCAACCAAAAGTGAGCTTCACCGCTAAACAAAATTCACAAATAAGTATTTCGATCAGACCCACCATTTTCAAAATAAATTTGCACAATTTGGAAGCTTTGTTAAGGCGTCATTGCTTTCATGTTGAAAATCTGTTAAAGTAGTGCTGCCAACTTAAAGTTCTATGCCTCTAAAAAAAACACCCTTTATTAATCGCAAGCACAAAATTTATTAAGCCCTCTTATTAGAATGGTTGAGTTAAAAATAGACCCTTATGTAAAGGTAGGTAATCCTAATTTTATGATAGGAATATTAAATGCTGTAGTAGCTGAAAACTTACTTTAAGACATAGTCATCATTTGGAATTGGAAGTGTTATATTTTCGTTTTCTTAAAAAAAAAAACGCAACCATATATTCAATGTATTTAGTTCCGGAACATTATCAATCAGCAACTTACTTAGCAATGCTCTGATTTGGTTATCTATAATTGACCTCAAATGTTACGCTTAAGTCAAAGATGAATTAGCCAATTAGTTTACAACACATTCTTATCGCAAAACGCCGATTATTATTGCACGTAATTAAAAGTGTCATCATATCTTTTTATTTCTGTGTATATAATTTTTTCCAATAAAAAGAATGCATATTTTAATAACTGAGATAACGTACTTTTGTATTGGTGTGGCTTTATAAAAGGAAAAAAAATGCAGAGAAATCTTCTTCTATGATTCCTCTTTATTCGTCAAATTTAAAAATTTGTTGAGCCAAAAAAATACATGAAAGTAAACAACACTCTTATCTTAACTCACGTAATGGATTCCAAATTTTCAAATCGGTAAAGGGTTTCTGCCTTAGACACACGACGGACTTGCATTACCTACGATCCCGGATACATTGCTTCCAGTTATCCAAACCAAAGGCAATGGTGCATCTGCGAAGACTTGGTCTTTTAAACAGAGGTAGGTATTCCTTGTCGTCTCATACATGGGGCTAGAATTCATAATTCCTTTTGATTGAAGCAGTATTGTTCATTTGATCGATGTTAACGAGTCAATTTCATCCATATTTTGGTACAGCTTATGAAGTTTCCCATACAACTATTAACGGAGTTATTTGCATTAGTGTGGTCCCTATTTCGAAGTAGGACTTTCATAAAATCGTCAGTAACTAGAGTACAAATTCTAGATAGACTCGATGGAGTGTTCAGACTAAACTACTGGTCAACAATTCTTACTTAGAATATGTCCACAATTGATATGCCAAAGCACTGACCATTAAGTCGGTAGCACTCTGTGTATTAGTCGCAATATTAATTTATCAAGCTGTGACTAAGTGACACAGCAGGATTTGGGCACATATTTTCTTTTCCTCAAAATTACTAAATAGCTAAATCTCTATTTTTTTTTTTAAATTAGTCAACGGACATTTTTTAAGTATTTTAGAAATAATTTTTATTTCTCAACGGACTAACAGATAGCGTTCCAATTTAGAAAGTAGAACCTATAATTTTTTTCTAAAATATAAAACACCTCTAAAGCTACCATTTGCGGTTAAAAGGAATGAAGATGTTCTTTCACAAAACTGTTTAAGCGACATAAATCCTTTTAAAAATTGTAGGCATACTTTTTTGGTGTAAATGCTAAAAATTTATTGAAACTCTTAATTAAGATATCCACCTAGACATTTTCATTACTATAAACAAAATCTTACTTTTGAAAATATATGGAAAAATAATGGTATCTTGTAATTACTGGCGTAGACTAATGAGACCCAAACTAAAAGAAAGCTTAGGCTACGGCCATCTAGTGAGCGACGAAAAAAAATTAAAACTTATGAGATCGTATGGCGGTGGCCACCTAAGCCCTGATCGATTAGCAATGATTTTGATAAACGGCAGAGCGTTTTCATTGTCGCCCAATCGCTCACTGCGTGGTCAGAACCTTAGGGACGAAAGAATTTACAGCATTTGAAGCAAAAAACTGGATATTCGATTATGTCAACATCAACTACTTGAACTTATTACCACAGAAGATACAACCATGAAGTCTATGAGCTATGAAAAGATGTTGATGGAATGTTAAAAATGAAATGAATGTATCAATTTTACTACCTCTCCACAACTTTGTATATTAAAGCAAGTTATGATAGAACCAAGAAATCGAGAGTAAAGATGACCTTCAGGATAGAGCAGAAAACTCTTTAAAAGTCTTTACTAAGGTTCTTCTTTTACATGGTTTTTGATGTTAGCGCTTACGACACTTACTTAACTTAATAAGCCTCGGACGCGTGCCTAAGACATGGCAGCCTTCTACCCACTGCGATCCCGGACACGGTGCTTCCAGTTATCCAGACAAAGCTCTCTGGCATACGCAACGTCTTCCTTGTCGTCTCGAACAATGCGAGCTGCGATTCCAGGATCCTCTTAGCTGGAGCATTATTGTTTATTCGCTCTACGTAGTCGACGTGTTTTGGCTTTTTATTTTACATCCACATCTTGGTACAGCTATCGCCCAGCAATTGGCGCTGAGTATAACAGATCTTGCAGAATGAGGAAATAAGTAACAGCAGTTTCCTAAGGTAATTCTTTGCCGGATCTCCACTCAGTTATGCTGTTCGTGGAGTTGATGCTTATACCAAGGTAGATCAACTTCTTAACTACCTCGCAGTTGCTGCTAGCAATAGTGAAATTTTGTCCTAGGCGGTAGACAGACGCTTATTTGTTTCTTGTTAACTTATATGTAGTCTTGTCCTCATTGACATCAAGACCAACTTACATAGCCGTGAAAGGCTCCATTACGGCACGCTGGGAACGTCAAATTATGTCAATATCGTCCGCATATCCCAGCAGTTGGACTATTCTATTGAAGATAGTGCTTGCCGTGTTGACACCTGCTCTGCTTACTATCTGCTCAAGAACAAGTCGAGCTCCTGACGATGAATACTGCGGAATTAAATTCGATGAAGATTTGGAGTGTCTCGATTTAAAATTTGTTGGTCCTTTCCAGGATTTGCTTGGTATGTGGTCGATCTGCCGAGCCAGAAGCCACGCTGGTACGTTCAAATTCAACATTCATCAGGGATAAGGCTCGCCTTTCTTGTAGATAGGGTATTTTTAGCTGGTGGTCCAGTCATCGGGACCGCTTTCTTATAGGTGAATAACTTGATTGATGATTTCGTGCATGCGCCCAACCATAACATGACATCCGTATTTCAAAATTTCTGCAGGTAGACCATCAGAGCCGGCGGCCTTGTAGTTCTTAAGCTTTTTTTTTATAGCAAAGCCAATCTCCTTTATACTGGGTGGCGGGACTGGTTCTTCATTGACTAGACGTGTGCTCTCTTCTTGCCCCATAACTCTATCTACATGAAGCCATTTACAGAGCTGCTTGAAATACTGCTTAAATACATCTACTATGCAATGTGCGTTTAGAACAGGCTGTGGGTGTTATAGAATTAGAAACGCTTAAAGAGCGTTTATCAAATATAGATGTCGCAATGAGGTGATCGTAATTGACTAGAATACTCGAAAACAAGTCTGTCAACATATGGTGTTAAAAATGCTTTAGACCAAGGTGAACGAAATATTGTCGCACAATATGAATACTAACATGGGACAGGTTGGGAACCAATATAATAAGTTTTTAAATGTGGGAGAGGCTTTTACGGGAAATCAGTCAACGAAATTATAAGGCAAGAGGTCGTAGAAAAAGATTTCTTAACATCTTAAATGGGCAAGATAAGGATCATCGGTCCCAAGTGCCTACCTTGGGGTATACCTAAAGTAGCCTTAGTGGTTGTCATTTGACGATTTTTCAAAGAAAATTTGATTCCAGAAATAAGCCCTGGTAAGGGTGAGGAACGTAGAGCTTTGATTTTCGGAAGGTAAAACTACTTCTAAATCAGTAGAAATTGCATCAACTTCTTTACCATCTTAAATGGCGAACAGACTAGAATTTTGTGTGCACACGAACTCTATTAAATTAAAAGTTTCGAAAGCCTTTTCAAGGTTTGATGAAAGAAAGGATTTGATTTGATATTTCAATGCAAGAAAGTTTAACCTGTGGACGATAGTTACTAACTTCACTTTTGCGGCCTTTTTTATGGAGGAAATTGAAAAGCCTTTCCAAAGTCTAGGGAATACATCTACTTCGAGTTTTTTTTTAAGTAAAATTGAAGGCCGATCTTCGGGCCGGATGAGTTTATCAATCATCCTTAAATTTTTTATATTTTCTCTGTAACCATAGTCGAAGAAGACGTTTGGGCACAATCATAGATATAACCATGACTACGGTCGGGTTCAGAAAAGTGCCAAGTAAATGTCCACTGTCCACTGCTTATTTTTTTAAAAAGCTTCCTCGATCCCCCGTCCCTGCTTCAGTGTATTCTTCCAACCAATACCTACATAAAAAGCAAAACAAATAATCTACCTTTAATCTTAATCCATTCCCAAAGCAGACGTTATCTCTCCACTCTAAGTAACCCCATTACGGTTACCTAACGCATCACTGATTGCCCACTGACCCAAAATTATCAATTATATTTTAATCTAAACCGTGTAAGCAGTTCTAATTCTGTTTACAAACAAAACGAGGAGGCACCAAAATGTCACATTGCTCAACTATGCAGCGTGGCTAGCTACTGATAAGTGATAATAGCCGGGCGGCTAGTTTCTTATCATAAGCAACAACCACCGAAAGAGACCTCAAAAATGATTATTAATTTCCCTTGCATATTCTTATTATCACCACTTAACGGAATAAACCAACGTGATATCTATACAACACCAACACAGCTATAAAAACAGCTATAGCTATAGTAGCGTAGCGAGTGAGTGAGTGAGCGAAAATATCGCTGAGATCGCTTACACACTCTCACGCAGCAACATTTCACGCTGCCCCATTGCCGAGCTACTCCTCGATCAGCCTTTTCAATTCCGTTCCAGAAGCCAAGTAGGTAGTGTGCGACGTATTAGCTAGCTGTGTGCGGAGCGTGCATGTCAAGTGGTGGCAAACTATATTATTATTGACCAACAATCGTGGGCACGATCTTTTTGTTTTCCTCTCGGTCGGACAGAGGGATGATCATCCAACACATACCATGGCGATGCCACAAGAATAGGAGATTCATCATTTAAGAAGCTTAATTGATTTAAATTGGTTGCCCGCTCTGTGTCGGAGCTAGTGGTCGGTCGGGAATGTCAGCAAACGGAACAGATCGATGCTGAACACAGCAAAGGGAAACTCATCACTCATAAGTCACCGTCGCTGGCCATCGTCAACGTCGCGTACGAGGTATCTGCATGATGCTATTCGAAACCTAATTCAATTCGACAGATTTATGACAGAAAGTGTCAAGACAGCAGAAAGTTGATAGAAATTTTCAGTGTGTAAAGTGTAAAGTGGCTTCGAGTAACGGTGTGTGAAGATTTTTTAATTACTTGATGAGCGAGTAATGTGTGTCGAGTGTTAATGAGTTTTTAAGTGAAATCAAAAAGTTCTATAGCTAATTTTCAAATTTAGAAAAAAAAAACATTTAAATTTTTTCTCTTATCATTGATAAAGTTGGTATTCTTTTGTGATAAGAATATTTTTTTTTTTAAATTTGCGTACGCAAGTTGCGATGGATTTTTTTAATTGAGATTTCCTGTCAGTGGATGAGTACAATGAATCTGTTTACTTTCGCTTTTTATTTGGAATAAAACAAAAAAAGACGTCACAAATTGGATATAATTTTGGAAAACACTGACGAAAATACCCAAAACAAACGTGAGTAGTACATTTCTTTTCGATTGAAAGAGTTTAAAGTTTTAAGTTTGCTGCGTACGTTTTGCAATGTGCTAACGTATGGCGGATATTTATTTCCACTCATTGTCAGTGTTTGGGTAGGTTAATTGTTTTTATAAGAACGACCTTTACTGGGATAAGAATAGCAATGTCGAAAAAGTCGTAGTCGTGGTCGTGGTCCTTTGACTCAATGTTGTTTCGTGATTCATTAGTTTAATCTAATTTTTTTTTGTTTTTCCTTGCGAACACTTGTATACAAAAGAATTCGAGGTTACTCATTTGCTTGAAATCGTAATCTTTTGCTTAGTTAAAAAAAGAAAAAGCAAAGTGCCTACATAATTTGTGATATGCTATTTAAAAATAAACGATACGTAGGGTTTTGATTAAATCTAATCTATCTGAGGCAAAATCGCACTTTACAGTTAATCCGTTCCTCGGCAATTTACTCTAGGTTTCATAGAAAATAAAGTGCATGCCTGCGGCATACGAAACTTTTTCGCATGAGATAAGATGGATTTTTTTGAATTTAACCCAATTATCCAGAGCCGAATTGATATTTAAATTTAAGAATAGTAGACAAGACCGTCTGTCTTCAAAATCGTTAAAAACAGTCTTTATTGACTTAGTCTCACATTTCTTCTAGGAACTTTGATTATTATAATAAATAAATAAATTATTCAGAAAAAGGCATTTAACTTAAAACATAGTATGGGCAAAACCGCCCTATAACATTTTGTTGGGGGCGAGTGCGATTTTCCTTAAATATGCAACCTATTTGCAAAAGTCACAGACACATGTTATATCTTCATCGGTTCCGACACCAGCACAAACTTCAAGCTCAGCTTTCTACGGCGAACTTGTCAATATTTCCGTTTTTCTTCGCCTTGTCTTTCTCTGAGAAGAAATTCTTTTCCCAAAAGGTGACTAAAGAAGATCTTTTGGGGGAGATAAAATGAAGGCTGTAGCTAACAGAATGTTGTCAATTGAAAAAAAAAACATTGGTAAGATGTAAAAAGCGAAAAATGGCATACGAGCGGCCTTGCCCATTACCCTTGAAGTTCTCGAAGTACACCCGAGCGTAAACGGTTGGAAAAAAAATCACAAAAATAATATTGTAACTTCTAGCCGTCTCGATCGAACTACCTTATACTGGCAGCCATGAACTTCCCTGTCAAAAGCAACTTTTTTTTGCATTGAATGTGCTGCCAATTTTTTTTTTCCATTTCTTCCCCTACTTATCGTTATATGAAAACCCATGCAGATGTGTTTAACTTAATAATAAAAAAAAAAAAAATGGTAACATTTTTGAAATCTCTTTATTAGTTTTTGAGATATTGACGTTTTCGTAAAGTAGAAATTTTTTTCAAACACTGAATAGTATTCTTGGCCCCACCCCAAGTATCCAAAATATTAAAAAAAAATACAAAATCCTTTGAGCCATTTTTAAGAAAAAAAGTGTTTGGTGTTTTTATTCAAAAATAATTGTACGACAGGTACCACTACTTAAACCGATGAAGCAAATAATAAAAAAACGCAAACCCAGTTTTTTTACAAAATTTCTGCACGATTGTAATAGCTTCCTCTTAAGTAGCCGCATAACTATTTAACCTACTAGTGTATATGAGAAAGATAGTGTTATTAACACTTTGACTTTACTTTTCCCACAAGTCGTAGTTTTTATTATAGCCACCCTAAATTTTGTGAAAAAGAAATGCCAAACCTTTTCGTTGGTATAAAGGGTGATCCATTTCGAGGTTCCCTACTTTTTTAAAGAAAACAACACAGAAAATTCAAATTTAATGGAGAATGTTTATTATCATTTGAAAGAACATTCTTTGGCATTTATTTTTTGAAGAATATGTCTATCAAATGTTGGTCGTTGCTACGTCGCAGATGGTCCATCCGTTGAGTCCAATTTTCGATCACTCGTTGGAGCATTTCGACTGGTAACTGGCGAATGACACGCGTGATGTTTTCCTCCAAGGCCTGAATCGAAGCGGGTTTGTCGGCATAAGCTTTTGACTTTACATATCCCCACAGGAAAAAGTCTAACGGTGTGATATCACACGATCTTGTGGGCCAATCGACCGGCCCAAAACGTGAAATTATGTGCTCACCGAAATGTTCTCTCAATAAGTCCATTGATTGATGCGATGTGTGGGAAGTGTCGCCGAGATCACGAGCTTCAATTTCAGGCATCAAATAGTCGGTTATCATGGCACGATAACGGTCGCCATTGACGGCTACGTTCGCACCGGCATAATTTTTAAAGAAATATGGACCGATGATTCCACTGGCCCACAAACCACACCAAACCGTTGTTTTTTCTGCATGAAGTGGCAGTTCTTCAATCTCTTAAGGTTGCTCTTCGTCCCAAATGCGACAATTTTGTTTGTTTACATACCCATTGAGCCAGAAATGGGCCTCATCGCTAAACAAAATTTGCCTCGAAAACATCGGATCTTCTTGGAACTTTTCAAGAGCCAATAGAGCGAAGCGATGTGGCTTGGGAAGGTCGAGCGGCTTCAGTTGTTGCACAAGCTGTATTTTGTACGCTTTCAATTTAAGATCTTGACGTAAAATGCGCCCAGTCGTTCCATACGTCAGTCCGAGTTGCTGCGAACGGCGCCGAATCGACTCTCTACGGTCTTCGTGTACACTCTCAGCTACGGCCGCTATATTTTCTTCACAGCGTGCTGGACGTGGTCTATTCGGTCGAATATTATCCAATAATGAATGCTGGGTCTCAAAATGGGTGATGGTGTTGCGAATAGTACGCTCAGTAGGCCGATTATGTTGACCATAAGTTGAGCGAAGTGCACGAAACACATTCCTCACAGAACGTGAATTTTCATAATAAAGTTGAACAATTTGTAAACGTTGTTCACGCGTAAGTCTTTCCATTATGAAATGCCAAACAATACTAAACAAAAATAACATGACAGCATGACACGACTCACACGTGATCTGTCAAAAAAGGCTATTGAAAAAAGTATCTCCACTTAGATCACCCGCTATTTCCTCAGTCTTTTCTATTGAAATTGCGATATGTTTATGCATTTTAGATCCTTTTGGTGGATTTGCATGGCTGTTAAGGTTTTTTTTTCCGAAAAACCTTGTTATGTTTTGTTGTTATAAGCTTGAGTTGAGCTCAGAAGGTATTTAATAATTCCCATCTTAGATCCTAAAATAAATATTTGTTTGTTTTTAATGGTGAATTTACTTATAGCTTACTTCAGCTGGAAGTAGTTATGCCAAAGTGTATATTCTGATACAGTTTGAATGGTAAAGGTACATCCAGAAATTTAACTATGTTGTAGAGTGTATTTTTTCAAATTTCTGCAATTTCCCAAGCATCCATTACTACTTAATCTTGTCCTCATTGAACCCATGTTATATGGCTTAGATTTGTTTGCTATATTTTTAGTTTTAGAATATTTCTCATTAGCAATTGGATAAACTTTAAATTCTTTGAAAATCATACTAAAATTCTGCAGAATATAAAAACATGGTAATTATGGTCGGAAAAGAAATTTTTTAGATATTTATCAATTGCTTTGTTGATTTGAAGCACATCGGCCGCATCGAACGAATGAACAGTAGTGCAGAGCCGTTCTCGGGATTGCAGAGGTTGGAAAGCTGCCTTAGCTTAAGCATAGACTCTTCAAAATTCGGGGTCTATTTAACTAGTCTGTACTTTTAGTACCAGACATCTGGTTTTACTAACAATGGAGGCTTAGTTATTAATTTAATTGGTGAAAATGTAAGTACATGGAAATGCTAATCCATTCTAAATTCCTTAAAATGTTGTTCAGATCATACCTTAATGAGGTAATTTTATGACCACTCGCTGTATGAATTTGAATTGTAATGATGAAAGAAGTTTCACTGCAAGTTAATAATTTTTATATGAAATTGTTGAAATTCCCACAAAAATATTGCTTACACTTTTTCTCACGAAAGCTATGGCAGTTGGACATAAAATAAAAACTTATGTGGATTATGAGGAAAGATGTTGAAAGCAATACTATGCTGACATATTTTTCGACTTCTGGAGCACTTTTGAACCTTTTGAAGGTAGTCAGCTGTCAAAAATGTGGAATATTGCAGTCTCAGGCGTCATTGACGCCATCTAAAGAAGTGGTAATTGGGTCGTCAAATTGGTGGTCGAATTGCAACGGGAGAGTTCGCTTTGAGAGGAGTTTTTCCCCGGGGGCTCATCACGATCAAAATTTAGTACTCTACTTCAGAGAGATGTAAATGTATTCAGTCGAAAGCATTCGCACGCTCATCCGTGCTCGAGTCATCTACTTTTTCTTACAGAAACCTTCGCCAGCTAAAAGACTCTTAAGACCTAGCCCATGAATGACTAAAGCTACCGACATTTTTTTTATGATTTCACACACTTAATGCACGTATGTTTTGACGATGCACTGAAGTTTGAAATTACTTTATCATCTGCAAGGGCGACAACAACAATTGTTACATCTGAGGCACAGTCACAGTTTTGTCTTAATGGCCATTCTCATTCATCTATTAAACATTAAGTCTACAAACGATACCTTAGTATAAAGATTGTATAAAGAATTTCCCAAGAAAGCTGCCGTTACCTTAGTTCGTAAAAAACTAACAAGTAGCATCTAAGTCGAAATATAAAGTGCCAAACTCTTGAAGACATTGATCCTGCCATTTTTTCCATACTATTAGGATTAGTCCGTCCAAACTCAGTTTACACTTTTTTTCCATAGTAAGTCCGTTTTTGGACGGACTGCACCAAACGTTTTGGCTTAGTTTTTGTTATTTGCGTTCTATGGGATTTACCAATTTATTATTTATACAGAAATTTAATCTATAAAACGATAAGTCAGCCACTTCTACTATTAATCTTTTCTATTTTTATTAAAATGCAAGTTCATTGAACTTTTTTTTATTATTTAGAATTCTACTTGACAAACATGTTAAATTTTGAAAAAGGTTTCAAACGCAAATTAGACAAAATACACAAAAACACAAAATTAAGAAACTCGTGACCAACACAATTACAATCAATCACAGGTAATTTGCTTGGATCATATTTTGACAATAAATTTTGGCGGCAGCTAGTCCTTAACTTGTGCGAATATCCATCATCTGTTTGTAATTAGCCTTAAACCTCTTGAGCTGATTAAGATACCTTCTGTCACAATTGCGACAGTATTTATCTTAAGATGTTGATGGAGTGAATATTTTTATAGTAACAAATCAAATTCTTCAATTAATTTCATCTTTTTTTTTGCGAACTCAACTTGATAAAGGAATTGGTTACGTTAAATAAACACCCCTCAGAAGGAGCGCAATATACAGTGGCTAACATTTGTTGAAAAAACTACAGAAACGTATGTCAAATAGAAAGAATTTCGGGAATATTTAGTTAGGTTAAGTAAGCAGTGTTATAGCCTTTATACCGCCATAAAACACTTCGTGGCCTCCTCGATCGGGGAGAACGACAACAAAGTCAAATGTCTTCAACATCATATAAACATTATATTTATTCTACTAAACTATATGAGTAGATACGATCTGCGAGCTGAACTCATTTCGTCTCTCACACTTGGCGAGCTGCATGTGCAGTCCTATGTTTTACTAATATAAAGGGTGATTTTTTAAGAGGTTTAGAACTTTTTTTAAAAAAAAAACACAAAAAATTCGAAAAAATGTTTAAAGATAATTTCATGCAAATGTTGACCGCGGCTGCGTCTCAGGTAGCCCATCCGCTGAGTCCAATTTTGGCATACTCTTTCACACATATCGGCCGGTATCTCACGAATGAATGCATGGATGTTGGCTTCCAGTGCGTCAATCGAAGCGGGCTTGTCCCTATACACATTAGCCTTGGCATACCCCCACAAAAAATAATCTAATGGTGTCAAATCGCACGATCTAGGCGGCCAATTGACCGGCCCGAAACGTGAAATTAACTGTTCACCAAACTCGCCTCGCAATTGCGCCATTGTTTCGCGTGCTGTGTGGCATGTGGCACCGTCTTGTTGAAACCACATATCATGCAAGTCAAGAACTTCCATTTCGGGCAAAAAAAAGTTTGTTATCATCGCTCGGTAGCGTTCACCATTGACAGTAACGCTGCGATTCGCATCATCTTTGAAGAAATATGGCCCAATAATGCCGCCGGCCCATAAACCGCACCAAACAGTGGCTTTTTCGGGATGCATTGGTAGCTGTTGCAATGCTTCTGGCTGATCTTCACTCCAAATGCGGCAATTTTGCTTATTTACGTACCCATTCAACCAAAACTGAGCCTCATCGCTGAACACAATTTTTCGATAAAAAAGCGGATCCTCGGCCAGCTTTCCAAGAGCCCATTCACCAAAAATTCGGCGTTGTGGTAGGTCGGCTGGCTTTAGTTCTTGCACCAGCTGTATCTTAAAAGGCTTTACGCCCAAATCCTTCCGCAAAATTTTCCACGTAGTGCTGTAACAAAGGCCTAACTGCTGGGAACGGCGCCGAATCGACATTTCGCGGTCTTCTGTCACACTAGCTGATACGGCCGCAATATTTTCTTCAATACGCACAGTACGTAAACGTGTTGGTGGTTTAATGTCCAACAAAGTAAATTTGGTGCGAAATTTGGTCACAATCTTCCAAATAGACTGCACAGAAGGTCGAGAATGCCGATCATAAAATGGAAGCAGCGCGCGATGAACATGAACCGAGCACGAATTTTGATAGTAAAATTCAATAATTTGCAAGCGTTGTTCATTTGTAAGACGATCCATGGTTAAATTGCAAACCAAACTGAAGCTGTTTGACAGTGACACAAGGTACTAAACACACGTCAGCTGTCAAAACCAGTGTTGCCAAAACCAAACCAGCTAAAAAATCACCCTTTACCTTTGAGAAGGAGGGATTTGCCCTCTTATAATTAGATAAGCTATGGCATAAACTGCGGGCATGCCTAGGTTTACAATTAGTCAAACGCAATACCATAACCTCACTGCTTTTACAGTAATTCGGCACTGATGTACCTGTTCTTGGTATCACCTACATGGACGGCATCTTTCTGGTTTCTAGCCTCGCACTGAAAAAAGATTTGTGTAATATCTTCCGTTACACAACATCATCACAATACCTTCGCTCGTCTGGCTTTAATAGTCTTTCATTCTTCTGGCATTCATCTTGAGAAGTCAAAATGTATTAAGATTTAAAATGCCTTTACTTCTTTTAACATCTGTGTTGGGCCATAAAAACTTGAACAGCCAAGTAAATCTATTTCTGTTTAGCCAAATTAAAGCCATTTTCTAGTATCTTGCCCTTAAGCAAGCATTAATAAGGTTTTTATACCTAATGGGGGTTTTATTCACATCTAAATTAAACTTGAAAGGGAATGTCGAAGAAATGAAGAAAGGATTTAATGCCTTTTAAGCTTACAGAAAAGAAATGCGGCTTACACCGCGTTAGTGAGACCCATTCTTAGCTACGGTTCAGCTGTCTGGTGGTGACCGTTAATATCAAGTTCCTTCTCAAGAGCCTAAGCAAGGTACAAAGGCCTGCTTGTCTTGGTATAACAGTTCCAATTAATTCCACACTGTAAAGAGGACAATATTTTTAAGCCTGTCTATTTCGTATACTCAATCATACTTGAAATCTTTGATCAGAAGGCATTCTTCTCACTTACTAATTACGAGTAACTTAAGTATAACTTCGAAAAAAATTTCAGAGTTACTATACTATACTATGCACAATAATCAAAGGATATACGCATCTACACGGATGATTCAAAGAAAGAAGCTGACGTCTTCTGAGAGGTTCTTAATATTAACCAGTCTTCTCAACTGACTGATCACCGCAGTGTCTTCCAAGCTTTAATCTCTGCGGTTAATCCGGGTGCTCGTCGGAGTGTTAACAGGGTACCACAGATATGAAGAGGAAAAAAAGTCTGTGCCACTGTCCAGCTATACAAGAAAGCCGCTTATCCTGCATGGGAACAAGGTTGAAACCAAACAATTTAGAGATTTTAGGTCACCTCTATTCGGATTTAGACTTGCTGTTTTTTTTACCGTCAATCTGTTGTTTTAAATGTAAATGCAAAGACATTTGTGTACACACGAACAGCACCCTACAGATGGTTATGTCCCAATAAAGGCTGATACTGAGGCTTGTCTGGCAAGAGCTCGTCTAGGGACCCATGTTGGAGTTACAGAGTTACATTTACCCAAGCTTGTTTATGTCCACCTTCACAATTTCGGAAGTGTTCAATGCAGCAGAGCAGTTAGGTTATTTGGAAAATGTTTATGGATCTACCTAAAAGGCTGTTCGCAGCAGTTGGATCGCGAAGATGTTTGCTTGAGAGGCACTTATTTGTCTTAATCTAGGATTAAAATAATTTTATTAGAGAAACTCTAGAGTAGTCTCCGGATCCAGAGAGGCCGTTCAAGATAGAACCATCTCTAAATACGATAGGATCACTTGGCCTAAAGCCGATCGACTCATCGCTCTGAAACGCTTTCCTTCCCTTCGCTAGTACAGCTACAAATAGCTTTTTTGACTTCATTTTTAGCAAATAACTGCAAGGGATGAATAATGGTACAACGTACACAGCTGCGGTTGGAATGCTTCTTATTGTACCATGTTGCCTTAGTTTACTGTCTCCCGAAGCTTCTGGCCGGATCTTAAAATGAAGTGAACTAGCATAGGGCATAGATCTCTAAAATTATGTTTGTGGTATTAGAGGTTTAATACTATATATGTTGCGCAAATAAAAGTTTTCTTGCAGTAATAATTCTCTTTGCTAAATATGTTAAGTTTGCTTCTTATTGTGAACAGCATTGGATGGGTTTACATGCAGAGCTTGTTTGGAACACCCAACTATCTTAAGATGCTTCCCTTCCTAATGAGTCTTTTTAACAAGGAGTTGACCAATCCAAAAGTTATCTAAAAGCACACAAGTCCAACGCAGCATCCAACTGATCTGAAGGCAACCTATTTTCTTTTGGCTTTTCTTTACAACATATTACAAGATTATAAGAATAAGTTTGTTAGACCTTCCCTGCCTTCTGGAGAGTGAAATAAATTTATTTCGTACTCGAGCACTGGGGCGTAGTTTTCCAAAAGACGAAAAACAATAAACTCGAAAATAAACTCAAAAATCACCGTGGCCTAGTTTAGCTGACAGCCGCGTAAAGTATTACTACAATAATCCCAGCGCCCGTAAGGTTTCCAAAGAGCTTACACAAAATATCTCAAGAGACCTATGATCTGAAGTGCAAAGGTTAAGATTCATTTAAATGCCTATCCAAACAGCTTTTCCATAAAGAAGTCAGCTTCTTGTCTATAATGTAGAATGTCGCAAGGGACACCCTAACTCCAGCCAACCAAACAACCACCTCCCAACGACATCAATTCTCACACAGTTAACCTGTCCAAAAAAAAATCACTCAAACAAATAAATTAGCAGCCAATTCTAAGGTGAACATAAAAGCACACCAAACTGTCGCTTTTATTTTCAAACAAAATTTCCAAACATTTAACAAGTCGGCTCGTTCGGTCCCCATCGTGTTTAAGAATTTCTTAATAAATATCTCAAATGTCAAAAAAGAATTCTTTTCTTTTAGCCCACCTTGACAGTGTATTGCTCATTTACTCACCAATAATATTCTTCGCATAAGTCATCCCACTGCCTACCTACTACCCCGTCACCGGAATTTGTAAATGTATCTATCAATTCGGCCAGCAGCGCTCGTGGCTTGGCTACACAATATGGATGGATTCTACACATAGAATGTTCGATGAAGAAGCTACACGAGGGAATTTTACACAAATCATTCATTCAACCATGCAATTTGGTTGTTTTAGAAATTCAGAAGATACATTTTTTTTGTTGGCTTTCATAATTTCATCTTTTTAAAAAGATGGAAGGGGGGTCATACCTATATATATTTTTCTTAATTTTCCGCATCAGATTGAGCGTGAAACGAACCACTTGCATGAAGTCAGTCCGCAGACGTAAGAGCTGATTCGTGAGTCCTGCCACCCTTTGTCCGTCGCTATTAATATTCACCCCCCATTTGTTGTTCTATAAATAATTTCCTTCGATAAATTTTTACTAATTGTAAGAATGTTTTATTTTGTGTTATTTGCCTGGAAATTTATTGGCCCGTTGATGATTGCTTTCCGATCTGATCAAAATTTTTTAAAGATTAAGGGGGAGGCAAACAATAATGGACGATCGATCGTGATCGAGGCATATGGTGATCCGGATGCTATTGTTAAACAGAGAAACACTTTTATTGAAATTGGAACATGTTTCGAATGGCGGGTAATTGATTTTTAATGGAACAATTGGTCAGCGTCGAAACTGTGTAATTTAGGTCAGACAAAAACAGTTGCAACACAATTCTTTAGAGGGCCATTAATTATTGCAAGCGCAAGTTTTATGGGCGAAAGTGGAAACGTTGTAGGATATGATTGTGGGCTATCAGTCATTATTCCCTTATCTATGCCATAAGTCATGTTGAATTTATCGATAAATAGTATAGTTAAGCTTTTTCTTATAGATTATTCATTCAAACATACTTATGACGAAATGTGTCAATAAGGCACATAGTTAGGTGCCTAAGTCGAAGGCGTTAAGGTGAAACAAATTATATTTTACAAAGTGTAGCTAAGTTATGCGGAATTTATGTGGTTCACGTAGCAATGACTGGTTAACGTCGTAATAGATTGATGGGGGCTTTAAATGGTATTCCTTTATGACAAATTAATGTTTAAATTAAATTAATCATTTCACTGAATTAAGGCCTAGACGAATTTACTTAGAATGTCTGCAGCAGTCTGCCAAGGAACTGCCATGTTTAATTTTTGTTTTAAACTTCATTAACACTTTGAAATGGACTAACAATTTTCTTCTACAGAAGCTAGTAAATGCCTAAGCGTCATAAGGACAAATGTCTTTCCAAGATGTGGTATCTTATTTAGGATTTAACTGCAGTAAAACTCCAACGCAAACAAAAATGGCGGCCCAATTTCTGAAAGAGAAGATGCGTATTTGATGCTTACTTCTCAGCAGTAATTGAAATTCTTCAATCAGTTTTTGGTGGAATAGTGTGTGTTTTCTTTTCTTCAGGAGAAAAAAATACTTGCATCTTCAAGAGAGAGCCTAGTACCAGCTTAGTACCCAAAACCTCATTCGCAGAACGCGGGTAGATGTTGCTAGACTGGTGGCTGTAAGTAGAGGTAACTGGGTGGTAGGCACCCACACTGCCATGCTCGGCATACCCCATAATACCCATTGAGGTAGCTGCGATGACCCCCAAGAGAGGGGGGCTTTGGCCAAGGCTAGACGCAGGCCGTTTGGTAGACCATTCTTTGACAACCTCTCAGATATTTTCGATATGGAATTCAATGATATCATAACCTTTCTCAATTCCAGCGGGTGGAGCTGAGTACACATACCCATTACCCCGTGCCCTAAGGTCATCATGAGTGGTGGGATCAAAACGGCGCTACAGCGCTATTTGCATAGCTATGGAAATCTAAGTTACTAAACCTTCACTATTTCAAAATCGCATAGTTGGACCTCGACTCGGTATTATTGCCCGTTTAACAACCGTCTCATTAGTCTTGTGTATAAGCTAAGACGTATGATCTCGGTTTCCTTTTTGTGTTCCTAAGAGAACACATCAACCATTAACAGTTTTAACCTGCCATCATTTTACTGACGAAGACTTATTTCTGTCCTTCTCACGAGTGCGACCATCTTTTATATTCGATGATCGTGTCGTTCTCTTCGTTTGTAGTGGATTCACTAAATAAATAGGCTGAGCTTGTCACTTTTCGCATCTGAACAAGGTAGGTGTTAAAGAAGTCCGTGGCTGGTAAGAAATTGCATAATGTAGAAGTTCTGTTCGCCATTCCTTCGCTCCATCCATTCAGTGGCACTTGTGAGCAATATTGCAAACTACCTGCCCCGAGTTTCCAATCCATGTCGCTCTTCGCAATGTTGCCTGGTGAGTTATTTGGCTTGGGCCTGCTCCTCATTCCTATATTTTCCCATTTTTTTGCCTTTCTTTTGGCTACCAGAAGATCAATTAGGATTACTCACGCATTGAAATTGATCCTGTTTTTTTGTCTGAAATTGAAAAATTTCGCAATAATTTATTTCGCCATCAATTCCGAAAATCTAAATATATTTTGTGCCTCCGCTTTCTTGGCTGTGCTCGTTGATACATCACCCGATGATATAACACTTTCTTACTTAGACGGCGCTAGGGTCCGGGTGGATCTGGGCTTTAACCAATAGGCCTCTCCAATAAGCGCACTCCGATTTTGTTGAGGTCCCTTCCACATGTGCGCCGCACACGGCAAGGCTTTTCTCTACTATGTCGTCGCTCCGGATTAGATTCAAAGATTCTGCGGGCTGGAGCGTTGGTATTCATTTGCTCTACATGTGCCAGCCAACTCAAACGTCCAAGGAGCAGTTTTTTTTTACCATGTCAATGTCGCTATACGACCAAGAATATCTTCATCTGACTTAGAAAGGGTCTATACTTTCCAGGGCGAAACGTATTATAACTCATTTTGACATAGTTAAAAAGGCTTCTGAAGTTCAGATCTGAAGACCACCTTCATTACAGCTCCTATTGTAGAGTTGTTTCTTTTGATATCATTTTTTCTCTTGGATAGACCTATATCGGTCTGGAAGGCTGTTGGAAGAAATGATTTCAGCATCTTTTTGAAAAGTTTTGTCCAGTCGTGTCCTTTTCCCTTACTTAATAGCATCAAGGTCTGTATATTCCAGCTCTCATGGAATTCACCATCTTTGAGGGTGTTGTTATTTATATTTGAAAGCAGCTGAAGACAAGTTCGTGCTTCGCCTTCAGTTGTTCTACGGGTATCCCGCCAGTCCAAATGGCACTACCATTTCTATAACTCCCGCGACATGTATAACGCCGCAGCCGCATTTGTCCTGCTAAAATCACTGACGTTTTTATACGTAGTTGTTACAAATTTAGTCTCAAAAACGTCCCCTTTAGAAAGACGTAGTCTAATACCTTATTCTATATATTACACTCACACTCGCTTATCAATTTGTATTTGTCCCGTAGATACACATTTGTTTGTGAAAACAAACTTATTGCAGTCGTGCTTAAATTTCGGACCCAAACTGTAAGTGAGTAAAAATATTATGACGAATAGAATAGTCAACAATTTTTGGTCCGTCTGTCTGTCTGTCCAGAAGCCGTACTGCGAAATGGTTCGATGAATTTGCTTTTAAGTTCATATGCAGAGTTTTTGCAGGACCATTTTGCTTTATCATTTTAAATAACGGTACCTACCCATACAAATGGTTTATTAAGGGACGAAACTTCTCACAAACTCCGTATCTTTTTCGGGAAAGTTTGATGAAGCCGTGCAATTTATTTTATTTTATTAAATTTATGCTTAAGTTTTTTCATTCATCCCTACAATTCCTTCAAAGATAGGATGAGGATTTCTAAGAACAAATGAAAAGAAAACGATTAGAAAAGCTTTCTTTCATTTTTACGTTAACATTGTCAGAGAAGAAATTACACTGTCATTGAATGAATAGTTTTCGATGAAAGGAAGTGTCAAACTACTTCTTCACTCCGACCAATCGTCTTAATGAAAAGAAACAATTACTTCGCACGTTTTTGTTATTAAATTTTTCCTTTGAAGTTCACCCACCTGTAATAAGTATTTTCAGACTTCTTTGCCGCCTGAACTCATACACACAATGACAAGACCAAACCAAAAAAAAAAAACACAATTTGACACTTTGAGGTGATTTTCTAGCGATTACTTTGTTCGCTCATAATCAGATTAAACTCTTAAGAAAAACAAATCCCCTATGACACTGTCTTGTTTTTTATTAACAAAATAGAAAAGCCATTTTCTAAATGACACTTTCCCCTGTGTCATGTGTGTGATGTTCTTTTCACTTTATGACCAATAAAATCCGCCAAAAAGCGTGTTTTTTTCCTTGTCGGCGTGTTTAGTTCAATTAGAGGCGTGTTGTGGGAATGTTTTTTCTAACGTTATAGTAGTTTTTAATGTTATTATTAATAAAAATATCATAATTTGAAATATACTGCGACATTTAGAATGGGAACGGAACGACCATATTGCAACACATTTAAATTATTAATAATTTCTATAAATAATCGCAATAAACAAGTGAGTTTGTTCTTTGTTTTATTTGTGGCTATGGGCGGGTATTTCCATTGAATTGTGTTGAAATTTAAAGAGGTGATCCAATCTTCTTTATTCCTTTGTCATAAGGACTGGGGGATCTATAGTTTTGGACATCAAAGAGTACTACAGATTATTTATTAAAATAAAACACTGTAAAATAAAATGCTTTTCAGAAAAATTAACAAGAACGAAACTACTAATCAACCAAAATTACAAAACTATTCAACTATTCCGGCGTACTAGAAAGACCCAGGTTGGTCCGCTGGTTATGGATTGGGATGAGAGTATGGCGAGGTGACTGCAACAATTTTTAAAGCGAGAGAAGTGCGACGTAAAAGATACAATCAAATCCCAAACATCTTGTCTTGAAGCGAAGTCAACTGGGAGGGTCAATGCATCCAATCTAAGCCTACCCCTAAAAATGTATAGAAAATGGGAAAACTATAGATGTCTGATGCAATCAAAATCACTGACGAATAAGTCCAATGGAACCATGTGAGCTTGGTGTAAAATTTGCTAAGGCAGCGAATACCTCGTTGCATGGATCATGCAGATCTTCGAAGAAGTATTCCCCTATAAAATGTTTTAACTTAATTTAGCAAGTGCGGAGCAGTTGCACACAAAGTTGCTCGATGTCTCCACCATTCTGATGCCGTGCATGCCTAACAGGCAGTGATTGCTTCCATCACATGTTTTAAATTTTTCTCTTCTTGTGGAGAACAGCTGTTAAGTTCAAGTCTGGGCGTAAATTCATTCAGTCACAGATAGATTGAATTTGATCTTTAGCATGGGTCGGACGGTACCTACTTCCATGATCACGAAAGTTATACCATCTTTCGATTGCATAGAGAGTGTACAAGCCATTTCTCTGACAGCCATAACATCCGCCTGAGATATACTTCTGATGCCCAGGACCCGTAGGGCGACGTTGGGTATGCCGTTTGCTATATTGAACCCGCCCGAGTACACCTCTATAGTGGAATTGTTTGGAATCAGAACTTGATTCCAATCGGATCGGTCTGGGATGTCGGTTTTAGATTTTATGACGAAGTCAAGGGATGGAATAAAGAAGTTGCCCTAATTGTGAGAGATATTGCTATCTGCAGGAATAGCGATGTGTCCAATGTAATAAGTAGACCATCTATGAGACCCTCTCTCCATGTTGATGGAGATCCCCTACTACTTGTACGTCGCACCGTAGGTGAGGCCTTCCTCTTCTGTATTGTCCCCCTAGATTTAAGTCGAATATTTTACGGGCTCGATCGTTGGTGTTCATTCGCTCATATAGTTGCTTTCTCAGCCCAAATTTTTCGTTCGATTTCTAAAGAGATATAGTTTTCGGCTTTGATAGCAACGCCGAGGCTGGGTGAACATAATGAAAAGAAAATTAAATAAAACATCAGCGGTGTAAGAGTTTCTGGCTTTATTTTGATTTTAAATTCCTATATGGATAGCACATCATTTAAATGACCACCTCAACTTTGCTGGCCGGCAGTGCTTCAAGCGGTCGGTAAAATTTCTGATGACGCTGTCCGATATGTGCAGCGTTAGTTCGAATATAGCGTCTCGATAGTTGGTCGTCCAAAGTTATCGACTTGTAAGCGAAGATTAAGGGTTTGAACTTCCCCCGGAGAAAAAAGACTCAATCAACGCAGCAACGCTGCAAATTGATGAACGGTCGACGTGAGATGATCCATTCGCCAAATATATCCTTCATAACTGCAAGCATTGCGTCCCTTATATGGCATGCAGCGCCATCTAGTCTGAACTATAGCTTGCAGAAATCGATGTTGTCGAGCTCTGGCCACAGAAAGGCGGTTAAACTCTCTCTATACCTGAGACCATTGACGATAACGGTGAAAAGAAATAAGGTTCGATGATGCAGTCATGTCATAAACCGCACCCAACATTCAATCTTTGTGGATGCATTTATACATTATCGAATACTTGTAGATTGCATTCGCTCAAATAATGGCAAATTAGGTAGTCGACATATCAGCTGAGCCCAACTAGCGTTATCTATGGTCGTCCAGCTTAAATTTTATGCGGATTAATGCCCAAAACCATCCGCAAAATAAGCCCGGTTAACTCTCTAGCAATGTTGAATTTAATGCGAATCGACATTTCTGAGTCTTCTTCGATACTGTCCTCGTCGGTGGCTATGTTTACCTCATTTCGTACCTATCTCTGTTTTGTTGGCGACTTAGGGTCCAAACGGGAGTACGCGCGCTCAAACTTTTCCACGGGTTGATGAATTGCTCAACCCTGAAGCTAATTCTACACAAGTTTAAGCGAAGCATGATGTAATGGCAAACCTTTCTGACTCCTTATTTACTCACTCCTTCCAAAATTGTCATATTTCTTACTTTACAACTTGAATATCAACAGTCGCATTTAAAGGTAGGTGCACATCTGATTGTGCCCTTAATTCCGGAAATGTGTAGTTAACTACAGCAACTAATAATAAAAAAAATAAAATAAAAAAAAAACACCTCAAATAGATATGTCACATTATTCAGCAGCTTTTAATGTAATTAGACATCTCAGTTGGTTTATCAAAAACTGTTATTCATTATTTTCCACCAGACCCGCCAAATGACATGTAATCACAAAAACTCACATAAAACAATTAGAGAATCGCATGTGGTACAGCTTCGATGAAAGCATCCAACAGCAGCCATGTCATCAGTTGCATTTTGGTGCTGACAGTTTATTTGCAGTTTTCTAATAGATTTCACGAATAGCTAAATATATTTATTTCAGTCTTTGGAAGTCGTTTCTGAACAAGTGTCGCAGTAGTTGACTTAAATCAGTGAAGGAAGGGTTCAAGTTGTTTGGAGTTCGCGTTCTATAGCGAATAGGGACGATTTGGATTATATTACAAATACAAAAGTAAGCCCGATCTACACCTTAAGGATATATTTTTTAACCACTTAAAGTGCAAACATTTATTCGAAATTCGAATTTGGATGCCCTCAAAATTAAACTGAAGGGGTAAAATTTTGCGATACATAAGCAGTTGAATTTCTCTAATACAGAAACCTTTGTGTTGATCTTCGAATTCGAATATAGGCCGGGCCTATGAAGTCGAGGTACTTTGTCATTTTGGGCTACATTCACTTCTTGGTAAAGCTAATAGAGTTCGCGGTTGTAACTCCTTCTCCATTCGCCATCCTCGCACACGTATCCGTCGAAGAATTTGGTATGGCCTTTCGAAGGAGGCCAATATTTTCTCTCCTTTCGTGCTGATCGTGCAGTACTTGGCGTCTTATAGTAAAATTGGCAGCTTAAGGGCTCTGTAGAGCATACATTTGGCCCTTCAAGTCAGGTGTTTTAAATTCATTAGTTTTGCCAAGCAAAAGTAACAACAGTTCCCTAATAATTTTTCAGTAACTCTGTGAACGTTGTGAAGATTTGGTGAACGGTCGATCTGACGGGCCAGAACAGACCCTGATACGTGCCGATAAGAAGGTTTTGAGACTTTCACATTGACAGAGGATCGCCTTTTTTCGTAGACGATGGAGCTATTGTTAATAATTTAGTGCAAACACCCTACCGAAGCTTTACTTTCGTATGCAAATAGCTCTGCTAGTTCTTAAGTTTTTTTTATAGCTAGGCCAACTTTTTTTTCGGCGAGACTGGCGATTCATTTACTCTTACATGTTGACCATTTAGCAGCTGAATTTTCTCTTCCCCTTCGCCTGAAGGACTACGTTTGCTTTCCTGATTCGAAGAGCCCTTGTCTCGGTCTTTAAGCTTGGCTTTATCATATTTATTTGATCTCCTTAAGCTGGGAGACTGTGTACACTCTTTTCTTTCTACGCCGGATCTTCTTCCAAGCCTATCTCAAAGGCAGGGATATGTGTGCGTCTTTGGACACCTTTTTCTGGCATACCTAGCCTCTGCGGGGGCTGGTAAACTAGCTTGATTTCGCCATGCTAGGACGCGGTGCAAGGACCAGTGGTTGCAAGCGTTTGTGGTAGGCTCTAGCTTCTCCATATGTGCTAAAATATCCAACGTAGAATTATTTTTTTTTGCAGCGTCTGAATCTAGCTGCAACAAGAGAGAGAAAGAGAGAGAGATTGCCCCTCAGTGCATCGATTAGTATATAGTCCATTTTGGTTGTGGGTTCAGCCGTCTAGAGAACGCCATGGATCTTTGGCCTTGTGCTTCTTATTAGTTTTTAATAGGGTCTTCAGCTTTGTCGATGGGGCGTGTAAAAGGAGGTTGGAAAACGTGCCCGTCTTACAAGATATAAGCTAAAAACAGTCACCCTCGACGTTTCTAAGTATCCGCCTGAAGAAAAGGGGTTGGTCTTCCAGCTCACCTTGAATTAGAAAAGACAACCCCAATCATTGATCACATCTCTCATCCCCTACGACATTGATTGACAGTTTTAACTCAATCGAGCGTATCCCCGGTTTTGAATTAAATCTGCATCACAATAAATTGTTGCAGATGCAACGAAGCTTCAAGCTTTCAAACCAAATTCAAAAACTCAGTCAAGTTCAACTGATTAATGACATAGAGATGAGAAAAAAATTGCACAAACAATCAAACGACAAAGCTTGCACTTCCCTGTCTCTGTGTCGACAGTTTATTATTTTGTGTAGCTAGCTACTACAACACGAGCGAAACTATATGAGTATAATACAATGTCACACAGAACCAATGAACCATAGCCAAAGCCACAACTTTAAAGGCTGCGTCTTTTAAAGAATCAGCAATTTATTGGTCAACAGCAGTTTGCACGTAATTGGGCCAAACAATACGACAGAAAAGCAAAGCAACAGAGTCAAGTTCAAAAGAATGTTCATTCAAAGTTGGGTGACGCTCGATTAAGTTTTTTAAATAAACTATTTGTCGGTTTATTTATTACACCCTATTGTACGAGTATCTAAATAATTGGTTTTGGTTCTTTAAAGTGATTTGATAAAACAATTGTTTTACAAAACGCAATTGTTTGTTTTGTTTTGGATGTTTTTTTTTTTTGTTTCGTTCTAAAAACTAATATAAACATTACTTGGCAAGATTGTTTTACCTGGGCAATCAAATTGTTATCTGACACAAGTCTTATCATCAACACATCTCGAAGCAAATATAGAACTGTACTTCAGTCTACCGGAATCGTTACTTGCTTTTGGGTTCTTATTCTTATCGAGCGGTAAAAATTGTGAAACCAACTAAATACCTATGTAAGTCGTGAAGTGCATTCTCTTGGTTGTTCTAGTTTAATTTTATGATAAGGATACGATGTTGGTGTTGTTATAATTTAGAACCTATTATCTGTATATTTTCCCTTTTCAAAGTGTCTGCGTGAAGTCTGAGTTATACGGATGAAGTTTGTTTCGCTTTTAATGTTATTTTGTTTACGTTTACGGTAAGTGATTTGCAACACGTTTTAAGATACGTGACTTTGGTTAGAAAATTATCACGAAGTGGAAACGATTCGCTTCATGGAAATTATTCGATAGTAAGATTTCGATAACAACGACAAACATTTGTTGCATCCAAGACTGAAGCAACTATAATTTATTTTTAAATTTAAAAAGTTTTTCACAAATTGCATTTAAATAAAAAGAAATAATATTTACATTTAAAAACATAAGGAAAGGCTACAGACCGCTTGGGGCGAACAGTATGATACACTATCTATATCCCTATATGCCCCAAAGAAAAAAGCATTAAGAAGATGATGGATAGCATTTTATTTCATTCTATTATTAAAAAAAATGTTTTTTTTTTAAAAACGCCCCCAAAAAGTGGGCTAGCCAAAAACTTTATATGGGCGATATGTTGAAAAAAATATTGGGTAAATATCTTGTTATACACTTTTTTTCGCTTTCTATGAAAATTTTCAAAGAAACCAGCATTTTAGTAAAAAACGTCCACAAAAAGTAGGCGTGGCACAAACACAAACTTATAAAGGAGGGCAGTGCCTACATATCTTGTGAAGGTTGTAACACTCTATCTCTCTAACTTTAGCTTTAAAACGGTTTTTTTCTAAATTGTGGGCGTGGCAGTAGGCGAATTCAAAAAATGTTTACACTTAACCATTTCGGAGTCCTAGGGAATATATGGTCCAAATTTCAGCTTCCTAACTTAATTTTAAAGGCTTAAAAATTGCGTACGGACGGACGGACGGCCGGACAATGCTAGATAGTCTTAGGATTTGGTCCTGATCATAAATATATATACTTTTATGGGTCTACGACGAATTAGGGGGGTTACAAACTATGTGTCAAAATTAATATACCCTTAGGATAGGGTATAAAAAGGTGAGCAAACAACGAACATTTTTGAATTTTATGACTTTTCTGTTGGGAAAAGTTTCCTCTTCGAAGATATGCTTGACCTATCACAGTGATAACTGTCCTTTGACTTAGCCATCTATCCACGAAACAGAGCCTTCATCGTGATAAAACTCGGGCTCGGGATGGTGGCAGGTATGTAGCAAAATACAAGCAGAGCAATACAAACATTTGAGAAAATCGTATCCGAGTTCTGCGGAAAAATTCCATTTAGTTGGCTTCATCGATATGTTTTAGATGGAATAACTATTTTTTCAGGTCTTCAGATTCGTGTAATTCACTTCAGTTTCCTCCATTTTTGAAAATTGCCACAAAAAGGAAAATGTTACCTTCAGATTCTTCATGGCATCGAACCGACGAGAAATTCCAGCAATAATCGAATGAACGAACATGGAAAACGTGTTAAGTGAGTCTTCAATTGCCTTTTTCGGTGAGATGGAGACGATAATGTGCTATCTCCTAAGGCAGTCGGTACTGTTATGTATTCGGATAAAATGTCGTTGCGAAACAGCTGCAAGTCGGAGATGCAACCTTAAAGATTGTGAATTTCATGGTCCATAGTTTGAGAAGTCTCGGCCCTGAAGAATGACACTTCCTCCACTGATAGCATTCAAAATTTTGCACCAAATCAAGATATGTATCTGGATAGAATATCTCCATACACTTCAGAACGCCTTCAACAATTTATTGATCAACAGCAGTTCTATATTTGCTTCTACATATCTTCGGGCTTCAGTATTCTAAATGACATCGCTGAAGTCTTCTAGAGACTTTCGTTGTCCTTTGAGATGATTTGCTAGATATTTCACAGCCTCCATTTTAGGCGACCATCTTGTGTCTGCTGCTGCTGAATATGTTAAAAAAGTGTTTGAACAACTCCGAAAAAAAGAGATTTCGACTGTACAACATTCTGCAGAATCGGCACCGCATAAATTGAGAGAAAGGGATGTCATGCTTCTCCAGGGTTTCACAAATCAAATCACGGAATGCGGCCCAGCCGTTTTGTTGCAATCAATAAAAGCCGGTAAATAACTTATACTTACAATTAGAGCTGAAAATATAGCCTCGCAAAATGAATGTATTTTTTTTCGTTCATTCAATATAGCTGAATTCACATTTTTTGCACAAATTCAGATGAATTTGTTTTGAATGTCAACTGAAAGGTAGTGCACCTGTACTCAAATTCTCAAATTCCGCGTAACGTAACTCGTATATGAGGAAATTCGCTTGAAATTTTCGCATAGCAAAAAAATGGTATTCTCAAAGCCTTAAGGAGTCTTTGTTTCACCTAAACAGACAGATAAAATTACGCTAGAATTTTTGAGAATTGGTGTCCTGCAAAGTTTTGTGTTCTTGTTCCTCTTCATCATTTTTTCCAAGTGCTTCCAAAGTATCAGATCGTAATGCCCAACGAATTTTTGAATTTTCAAGCCCCTCATGTAAGCCCGTCCCGCTAAATGTGCATTAAATTCAAAGTGGTGTTCGCATTGAACACAAGCAAGCTGTGGAAGTCTCTTTCGAGAGACACCTTCCAGAAAATTAAAATATACAAAAACAATTTTAAAACAGAATAGAATAGAATCAATGCCTATCCAAAAGCATTTATATTTTGCCTTTTTTGAGTAAAGATTACACAAATCTCTATATATAGAGGCGGTTCAACATTTAGCCTTATTTTACTTACCAGAGATTAAAGTTGACTTTATTTCATGGGGTGAATATTTGTTGATCCTGCATCCTGGGACTACATTAACATGATATTTATGTCACACATTTATGCCACCCACGACTTGCAGCTGAAGTTAAAAAGAAATCTCATTTCCATTGTACCACTTTTGTATCGCGACCATGTTGTGTTTGGTGAATCAAATTTTAAAAGTTGAAATTTTAAAGCTCAAATTCAATAAAGTTCAAGTTTAAAGAACACTTGCCATTTTTGTAAGCAATAAGAAGGGAGCACAAAATATTTTTTTTTATTTTTCCTTAAAATCCGACGGTCAATTTTGTTGAGTTAAATCATTTCAGTTAAAGCAGTCGGCCTTAGCGACAGTTTAATTTATCGAGAGGGGTTTTGTGGTTCAGTGTTGCCGCTGAAAAATTTCATAATAGGGCTTAAAAAGGGGTGCGCGCTTAAAAAAGGGGCTTTCAGATAAAATGTTAACAAAGCAAAACAAAAACTGGAGCAAAAACGTAATCATTTAATAATAAGTTGTAATAATTAAGTTGTAATTCTTTTTTCATTTTCAAGTCGATATCAGTGATGTAACGCGGGTGCGTTTATCAACTCTACAAGAAAACGGGCAGTGCTCAGTACATTTTATTTTTTGTATATATTTATTAGTGTTTCGTAATTTTTAATTTTTCGTTCAATAAAGAATAAAATTTGTCTTAAACTGAAAAAGGGCCCATTTTGATAATATTTGAAAAAGTGGGGGCCAGGGGTCTTGAGCCTTTAAAAGGGGGCGATTTAGCCCCTAAAGGGGTCAACGGTAACGCTGCTTGGCACCCAGCAAAGGGCAATGTTAAACGTTTCCACCATCTCTTGAAGAGACGATCTAAAGTCTAAGTTTACAGAGCTTAATTCCAGATATGATTGCAGCTTGCCTGTCCGAAAACATTCCGATGTCGACGAAGGGCATCGCGTTCCTTTTTAGGCAAGATAAGACTTATTTAATGGCCTAGAACACGCTACAATGATCCAGAAGACGGAAGGAGAGACTAAAAGACGTAAACTCTTATCTCAGCTGTTTCGTTAGTCTTATACAGCACTAAAGTCAGTCTTCTATAAAATATATTAGAGTTTATTAAACAAACTTTGTGAAATGTAAAATTACTCATTCAATTAAGTCAAAATGATTACGAGAAAACTTCGAAGAAATGAAAAAAAAAAAATGCAAACTCACTTTCCCATTTACGTCACAGCAGTTAACTGATTTGAATCATGAGTTTCGTCATCATAATATGGTTTATCCTAACCAAGATTTATAAGAACCGTATAAGCTATAGTCAATACGTAAGGTGCCAATGCAAAAAGCTTAAGTTGATGTCGGCTTGAGTTAGTTTACAGTTATTGTTAGTGAGGGTAACCCAAGTAAATGTGTTACGTGTGTTTGCATATTTAACGTGTGAGTGTCTTTTGCATTTTATTTGGCTAAGTTGTGATTCTACCAGCGATTCAATTCATTCATCTGGAGTCTGAGGACACAAATTAATAAACCAAGGTAGAATACTGAAAAGAGGATAGCATTCTGAACTTTTAGTTAAAAAAAAAACAAAATAAACAAATATTATGACTAAGCGACCTAAGTTTCAAAGGCGGTTCAATTAGATAAGGTTGTCGTCGTGTAGGATGATCAGTGGGATATTTAGATTAAATTAGATTTGAGGTATTATATTGTATCCCAAATCACTGCGGCCTCACAATAGGCCCTTGTGATATCCTCCCTTTAGAGCTCATCCATGATGCCGCAGTTAGTTATAAAAGCGACGTTTGGGTGAGCTGTCAGCTATATCCGCTGCTTCAAGGAAGAATTTCCCTAAATAACTTTGACGAACTTTAACGTATGTATGTTCTGCTGTTTCTTCGTCCTCGTTGCAAGTATTGTTTTGTGCTATTCCCATAGTCATCAGATGTTTCTTGACACGGCAGTGCCCAAAGAAACTGCAAGGAAGCTTGTGACTTGTGACTTCTACTAAGTTGCAGAAGGTGTTGTGTTTTTTTGTGGAAGTTTTGATACATATTTTTGGTAGTGTTCATAGATAGCCCGCAGAATAGTCTTGACATCATGATTTGGGATGTTCGTCTGCTTTACCACTGCCTTCATGTCCACTGTGACCTGGCACCCAGATCAAATGTACTTTATTAGTGTTGGCCAGTATTGCGAGGAGTTGAAGGCAATCCCCGGCTTGTTTTGATGTTATCTCAAAGCCCTTAATTGCAAGTAGAGCTGCCCTGCTGTCAGAGAGATTGTTTGTTATGAATCTATTGAGAGGACTCCATATATACTCACTCCATATATAGGAATCCTTGGCAAATTGTGGTTTGTTCTGTTCCCAGTTCAGAGGTGAAACAGACTTTAATTTTTTTTAACATTTATTATTATAATAGTCGCTATATAAGTCCAAACCTGACAAGTGTGGGGCTATCGAAAACCGCAAACCACAAACCGCGGAGTAAATTAAATTCCCTTTGGATTGCCGCAAGTGAGCGATATATATGTCTATGGGTTTTATCTTGAGTTGAATCATAACAAAATTGAGAGCCTTTTGGATTGCATATCTTCAAAAGTATTATCTAAACTATAAACAATGTATTTATTTACTTCCTTATGATATTTTTTTTATACTCAAGTTTATGGTTGTTTTAATTTCAATTCCTTCATAGATAGTAACACACTTTAATATTGGTCGTGAAGCCCTTAAAGTTACAGTAGAGTCTCGAAAAGGTGAGCGTAATGCAAGGCTGGTTCATACAAATGATTCCAAATGTTAGTTAAGAAAGAAGTACAAGTTTATACCTTTAGCAAGGTATTCCTTTGATTTTTTTGGAATTTCGATGTTCTTCAGATAAAGAAATTTGCATATGCAACTCATAAGCTTAAAGTTATGAAAACTAACATTGCTGTGAAAATTTCATTCAAATGTTGATGGCTGCAACGGACTGCGTTGGTTTGAAGAGATCGTTTTCTATTGCATTTTGGTTAGGAAATTTAAGGTCTTCTTCAAAATTTACACTGATGGTTTCTTTATTAGAGTCTATTAGGAAACATGTTTTGATCCAAAAAGATTTATTTGCGTGTAGAGGGTATTTTTTAGAGGTTGGTTTTTCGAATAGAGATAAAACTGACATTTTGTGGTCAAATCTGTCAACTCTAATGTCATTTATGTTCAGTTTGGTCTGCCATTTCATCATGAACAGGTTGACATATGAACAACGCTTGCAAATAGTGCAATTTTTTTATCGAAAACAATGGTTCAGTTCGCGATTTTTCACCGCAAAAGTTTGGTCAGTGATGAGGCTAATTTTGGGTTGAATGGCTACGTCAACAAGCGAAATTGCCGCATTTGGAGTGAAGAGAATCCACATGAAACCCTTGAAACGCCGGAACATCCACAAAAACTGACTGTTTGGTGTGCTCTATGGGCTGGTGGAGTCATTGGGCCATACTTCTTCCGAAATGATGCTGGAGAGTCAGTTACCGTTAATGGAGACCGGTATAGAGCCATGATAACTGACTTATTGGTTCCCGAATTAGATGGCATGAATGTGGATGAGATGTGGTTCCAACAAGACGGCGCTATATGCCACACAGCGCACGTCACAATCGATTTATTGAAGGAAACATTCGATGAGAGCATAATTTCGCGGAATGGACCTGCCAATTGGCCACCAAGATCGTGTGATTTGACACCATTGGATTATTTTCTTTGGGGATATGTGAAGTCGCTCGCCTACGCCAACAAACCAGAAACGTTAGAGGCTTAGAAGCCAACATTCGTGGCGTTATTGCCGACATACAGCCCCAAATGCTTAAAAAAGTGTTTGAAAATTGGACCTCCAGACTTGTCTTTATTCGAACCAGCCGCTGCGGCCACATGGCCGAAATCATATTTCGTAATCGCATAAAATTATCCTTCCAATAGAGCCAAATTAATGAACATTAAAATGATTTTCTTGTGTTTTATTTTAATTCAAGTTCTATACCTCTAAAAAAAAACACCCTTTACATCTTGAAGCCGATTTAACGCTCGAGCTGAAGGATTCCTAGGATCTCATTCTCAGCTGTAATATAGCAAATGGAACGTCTTCCTCTTCGACATCAATTGGGCTTTAACAATTTACGGGAACACTTTTTGACGATTGACACTGTTTTTTGTTACAACTAAACTTGTCTTGTCTTGTCTTAGACTGGTATGCGAAGAAATGGGTAACCCAAAATTCAAAACTAATTGTAAGCACAAAAGTACCTTCCAAATGTATACCCGTTCATCTTTAAGAATACTGCAGTGGTGAAAAAATTCCGTTCATCGCTCAATCTTTGCGAAACTCTTTCTGTATTTATACCTCTGTGCTGCCACTCTTCGGATGATTGAGCGAGAGTTCAATAAAGCGTGTATTCAGAGTGAACTATAGATGTGCGTTTGAAATCCTGGGTGGATGTGTTCAAAGCTAACTTGGGATAGAGGACTCGCCAAATTATAAAGAAATTTATCGTCTTTAAAAGTTTTAAATAGGTGAGCAGATTTTTTATGCTATAGGAGTAGGGTGGTAGCCCTGATACCTATCTGCCATGTCGCCTGCCTTTGATTTTGGAGCCTTAAATTTAAACTTAATCATTAACTACTCTCATGAAGTCTGTCAGACTCTGGCGATATATTTTTTTTTGTAACAACTATTTTTACTCTTCACGTGTCACTGTACATCTCTACATCGTCGAGAACACGTGAGCGCGCGCGCTCTACTTCACAGATGAGAAATCAACCAGATAGTCAACTCCGGGAGAATCTCTCAAATCACCCTCAAACTTATATATGAGTTCACGTGCAAGTCAAATGAGAAGCTTGAACACATGAAATGTCATTTTCCATAGCAATCTCGTCCATTTCGTACCACCAAACAAGTGTCAAATCTCTGACTTACATGTTTTCACAGGTAGGAAATATGAGAGAGGATTTGGCGGCCAATATTTAAAATTTTTTCGGGTTCAAGGGGACTGGGGTTTGCCGAGTTGACTCATCTGAGGTATACCTTCTTAAGTCATATTTGTTCTTATCAAGAGCTGAGAAGAGCGAAATCTGAGAGACTGCACGTGTGACTAAAATAAGAGGTAGGCAGTTAAGGGTTAAATAACTTAGTCCCAAAAAGTTTTTGAGCATGCCTACACCAAACCTACAAAAAAAATTATCATTTTATTGCTAGAGTTAAGGGTTTTATGTATTTGTTTGCCATACCCACCTTTTTGGGGACCCATGTGAGCGAAATATCAAACTTTCGATTTATTTTATCATTTTATAGCTTTTCCAGATATCTAATCCCGTTTGCATTATTTTAACTATTTTTTTATGAATTTTTACAACTTGATTGAGCCTAGAATTTGGGAAAATCAATAATCATATCTTCATGTTAAATTAGTCATGGAATTGTAAAGAAGCAGCTTATCAACTCGTAGTATTTTCCTGATTCCAGTATTTATTTTATCGTACATTTTTTTGTGATCAAGCACTTTTCTGTGAATGTCTTACTTTCAATCGATAAAAGTTGGGTATCTACTTATGACTCTAGGGGATCACTTAGAATTGAAATGCACTTTACACAGTGACGAGTCATTTTCTTTGTAACAAGATCTGGACCTGCTGCAGTTGGTGCTGATCGCAGATGCTCTTATGTAGATTTTTTTCTGCAAATTATGACTGATAAAATGACGAGCATGCATCCATAAGCAAGTGACTAATAAGCTAATAAAAGGCTTTGTGCTCGTGCATTTTTGCGATATTAAGTAGCAATATGTTTTTTTCTTATGGGTCGTAAAACGTGCGATATTGTCGGGTTCGACTGTTGTTTGTTTTTAAAAGTGCATTTATTACCTGCACCTGAAAATAGGTAAATTGATAAAGTGTTCGGTTGTGAAGAGGCCCAAAACCTAGCTTTACCAAAATTATGTGCAAATGAAATCAGCCATGACAGATGCCAAAGAAAAATAAAAGAAATAAATTTAGCCTAACTTCTCCAACCACGGTTTAATGCCGATTCCGAATGGCAATTAATTTTTGAGAATCTTCTCATGACATGTCTTACTCTTGGATGTTCGTCAGACGTTCGCAAAAGGTGAAGCAGCGAATGAAGAACTTTCAGGTGGTATAGATCGGGATTTGAACTAGCGACCTCTTGCTTACTGGTCAAACGTACTTAACCACTGAGCCAGTGTACCAACAGATGCCCAAGACAACTTTTTTATTTGAGGAAACTTTTGACGAAATTCGACAACCTCACTGCGAAAATAAGGCCGAGCTCATGGGTTGCTTGGTAAGCTTTCAAAGTCAACGTCCTTTAATAAGCCACCATGGTGGTATTTAAAAATGATCCCTCCTTCGTTTTCCGGACAATGCGAGAAATAAAGGCCATATAAAGGCAAACGAAAATTCAAAAGCTAATTTAGTTGTAAACTGTTTTGTCCAAGAAAGTTTACTGCGGCAAATTGTCAAATGCGCTCTTAGACTAAGAGGAAAGAACATTTGAAAGCCCGGCTGTTTTAAGCACTCTGTCATACCTGAAATAGTTGATCAGAGAGGACTTATGTCACTTACCGATTACAAGAAACTAGGGCAGGGATTCACCCAGTACTGTCATCGATTTAACTGGAACTGACTGATTATTGCAGAGGTTTCAAGCTGGGATATATGTGGTTAAGAAAGCTGCAGAGACCATCGTGTCGATGGAACTACCAGCTACAGAGATAACCATCTCTGTGGACAGTCAAGCCGTATTTAAAGCAATGGGATTCATTCCTGTTCATAGGGCTATACATTTCGGATACGTTGAAGTGTGAAGCGAACGGCAAAAAACAAAATAGCTAATAGGCTAGGAGTCTCAACAAATGATTTCTGCACAAGCTGTAGAGATAAAGAGTAGATAGAGTTGATAGAACATATACTATGTCACTGCCCAGGTCTACATGAATGCCGCAGATACTGCATGGGAGCACGGATCTTTGACAGCTTGGGCGATCTAAGTGATTTTGTTAGTCATATGGCCTTAAGTTATTCACAGTGGGGCTTCTATGGCTTTTGGGTGAAATTGCACATGGTGGAAGCAGGTTATCGTACATCTAAAAATGTTAATTAATCAGTCGCATTGAGAAATAGCTTTAAATTTATATTTTGTAGCACAAACAACTAACTTTTGCGCCTACATTTGACAAATTTTCCAAATTTTTGCGAACAAGGTTCCGAATCTTTGAAAGTTATAGAGCATGGTATAACTTCCTAATTTGGAAACATCTTCAGCGGCAGTTCCAATTTAAAACAGTTTACATCGAAAAGCGCTATCAATACAACTGTTTTGGGGACATGATTCCCGTTGAGCAATACAGAATAGCTTATAAGATAGATGTAAGTACTTAAGTAAAGCCAGACATCTACCAAAGGTTCGGGCAGACCAGATTACCCCTTGCTTCGGAATTGACACAATCCAGTAAAGAATCTCTAAAACATTTACTTAAAATCAACCCTGAAGTGGAGAGGAGTCAACTAGTCTTTGAACATAGTTAAGAGTCGCATAATCCGGATTGGGTCTCATGCAACCGCTTCATTTCTTTCTCATCATTGGTCTCACAATTGCAATGTACATCCATCGCAGAATGCTTGGGTTGCATTTCCATAACTTTCCCAATATGCTCCAACCTATCATAAGAGCGCGAGTGTCATTCTTTGAGATCTAAAAACACAACTTTTACTCGTCTTCATTGCATTGATATGTATTTCAAGGCAATAACTGTCTTTATAATCTTGACCAGCTTGTGGTATTAGCAAGGGGCTTTTCAATTGGGACTTGACAACTATGAACTTTCTCGGTGAACGCACTCTTAAACCACTCAAAACCATTTAGTAAGAACGAAGAAAGAATGTTTACAATTTATTAAAAATTTATTATGAAAATTCCGAGTCCGTAAAGCCTGAGAAAGATGACGAATTTCATCGCAAAATCATCTTCAGTGATAAAGCGTCAAGTTGCAGCCAATGAAAGATCACCACAGAGACATTTTGCAACTTTATTTTCCTAGACACTAAAACTATGCCACAAGCATCACAGCGGGTGTAACAATCGACTTATTGAAAACTCAATTCGATGAACGTGTTATAGCGAGTCTTGCCGATTAGCCGCTTATATCTTGAGATTTAACTCTTCTAGACTTTTTTTAATGGGCTACTTTAAATCCTTGGTCAATTTCAATAAGCCATCTCAGAGGAAATATCGAACAAGAGATTGGTTCGAGTGTGGCGGAGTCATCCAAAATTGGGTACAACTAATCGATCGTGCCCATGGTGGATATGTGAACGACATCTGATTCCATACGAATAATAAAATGTTCGAGGCAGCTGACATGGCTTGCATTTTATTTAAAAAAATTCTTTTTGGAAAACCCGGTTTTGTTCGCCCCTTCTGCACCAAAGTTTCTTTAAGTCCGTCCAATCCTTGTGACTTTAACAGAAAGTTACTTATTACCCATTTTTTTCTTCCCTGGGCATATGTTTGGATGGTATTCTCCAGCCTTCCTTTCGAGGTCTTAATTGTTTGGTTCTGCTCCAGTTCTAGTATTCCGTGCTGGGAGATCTTCCTGGAAAGTGTTTTTCTAAAAGCGGTTGAAGTTGGGTAGCTTTGCATGGCATGTATTTTTTCGCCTTTTCTTGCTTTGGGGACAGTTGGCATCGAATGCGTTGCACTACGGAGTATGATATGTCAGTTCTAGAACAGATTCTCGTCATCCTTAAATTGTCTAAGTCGAACACAATAATACTGTGATTAGACAATGATGGCCACTAGATACTCTCCAGCTCCTATTCAATCTATTAACGCTAAGATGCCGTGCTTGAGGTCTAGTACGTCTTTCCTAACCTTGGTTACAAAAGTGGGAGTATCAAGTAAATTGTAAATATCAAGGGCGAAATTATAATAAATTCTCTAAAACTTAAGGTACGATCAGACGGTCATCAAAACTTGTCATCCGGATGACAACTTGACATCACTATGACGTAGAATTTTCGTTAGTCGCATTTTCATGTCTTCAAATTCACACCTGCCCGCGCGGTTTGTCTTTCAAATGAATCCAACCGCGGGCGTTTTGTAATCTTTGATATTTCTTTAAATAATAGTTCCAAGTCAATATCTAATCGGGGAAATCTAAAACACATTCAGTACGAGGAATTATGATGGTCAATAAAACGCAAGTGTTCACTGTGACATTCACCTGTACGAAGACATCAACAGTCAGCGTTTTATATAAAATTTCAACACATGAACAAAATTCAATCAAAAAATTCTACAAAAAAAAAAAAAAAAAACATGACTCGTGCGTCGTAGCAATCGCAAATCTGTGCACAATAGCTAGCGGAAGTTAAGTTCGCGATAGCTCGCTAAATGTCAGTCGCGCACACACTCATTACTTTTGTATGCACTCGTATACTTCACAACAATAGTAAACGAAAAGAAATGAGTGCAACAAATTACTAACAATTTAATGTGCGATCAGCAATTTTAATGCAATTTTCTATCCGACACAAGTTATCAATCAGACAGCATCATCAGCATTATGTTTGTTTTGCTGGCATCTAATGACAGAAGTACGAGATTCTACTCGAGTGTCGACTTGTTATGCCAATTTTACGGTTCGAATTTCATCAAATTACTCTGCTTAGTGTTTCGTTAGCGAATCAGCTATTAGCATTGTTGTGATAGGTTTTTTGTTGACACACTGTGAGAATGTCACTTTGCGGCTTAGATCACATTTCTAAATTAATGAATAAGATTTATTTATTTTTGCAACGTCGCTTGCACCTTGCAATGCAAGTGGTTATTATTTTGTCATTTAATGAAGGACAATGCAAATGGAGAGTAGTGGTTCAAATCCGTTTCTGATTAAGGGACAGAAATGTTTATCGTTGAAACTATTTAGTTTTAAAATAAAAAGAAATATTTTTTTCGCATAAAAATTTTTATAAGAAGGTCAAGCAACTGGTTGCTGGCTTTAAGACCGAAACGGATCAAAGGGAACCTTTAAACAGCATTTATAGCAGCTGCTTAATGGGCTTAAATAACCAAAAACCTAAATGTAACAGAACAGCCAAGTTCTCTTATATGAAAATCTTTTTGCCTTACAAGTCAGCCACAAAAAATTCTGAGATTTAAAAAAGAACGCCAAGTTGGTGTTGCAATTATTAAAAATCTCACAAATTACAATAACAACTAACAACTTGCCGTTCTTCGGGTGTTGCGTAAAAGAAAAAGGTCAACTTATTTTATTTTTACCCATGCTTGTTCTTAAGAGCCGACCCTAATGTAAAAAATCATAATTGCACGGCTTTTGGGGGCTAAATTAAGAAAAGTGGGCTGTGGATGAAAAATCACAAAACTTAAATTTTTCGCTGGGTTTACTCCGCAAATGCTATTACTGTGCCAAATTTTAAGGCTCTACGATAATTGGAAGTGCTTCATTGTTTTGAGTACGTCAGTCAGTTACTATTTTTGCTAATTTTGGGGCCTTTTTACCCAGAAGCTGCTTATATTAAACAATTGAAATTTGCCTGCTGCTATGCGTCCCAATAAATCCTGAAAATTTTATTTCTCTGGCTCTGTTGTTAGAGGGGGGTTCAATTTGGCCTGAGTTGGTTCCTGGTGTAGTGCCAAAGTTTCTAGAGAATTGGGTGGGCACTAACGTGTCCCTTAATGAGGCAAGAAAAGAGGTTGCATGCACCAAATCATCAATTAAATTTGGGTGGAGGATGAGTTGACCATCAGCTCCAAATGCTGACCCTATGTGCTCCAAGAACTATCACAGCATATCCCCGATTAATGTCGCATCCAAAGTACTGTGTGAACATTTCATACCTTTATGCAACACACACACACGGGACTTCAGTCCCGGCAGATCGACCCTAGGCAAAATTTTCAAACTTAAGCAAATCCTGGAAAATTGATATGCCATTTGTTGCAATGAAAACTGCTGGGTCGTATTTCCCCCAAAGTTCAAGAATGGTTTCAGCTAGGAAGTCTAAAAAACTCAATAACTCTTTCAATACGATTGGAACCCTGAACAGCCTGATTCATTTTTGGGTTACGTGTCAAACTGAAATCACGGCAATTGAGTTCTCTGACTTACATGCTGTTTAAGGTAAGGAACTTTTTTTCTCAGGACCTGAAGCTGTGTTGTTGAATATGGTCTTCCATTGATGACTGGGTCTTCTATTGGAACAATATTCCTCGGCACTATTTCTGTGGGTTGCCTATAGACTTAACAAGTTTGACTAAATATCTGTTTAAAGTCTACGGCATTTTTTGCAATCATTATCGCTGCCTACAAGGCATTTGGACGAGCCATCTACAACCCTTGAAAAAGACGACAAAACCACCGCGTAGGTTTTCCTCTATTACCTTTTAAGTAACCCTAGACTGACGAGTGTCTAAAGGAGATGAAGGAGCTGTTCAACGTTGACCTTTGCTGCATGCCTGGACATAGTGGCATTCCAATAAACTGCTTGGCTTGGATCCACTCTCTCAATCTTGCCTGAAAAAGGCTCTCTAAAAAAAACTAACTGCCGATGGATAGGCGGCACTCCTTATCTGGTAAAGAAAAGGATTTGGCCTAAGCTGGCTCTGAAACGCTCTAAGAGTGCTACAATTGGTGTCATCACTGGAAACTGTCCGATAGGCAAGCATGCAACCAGGCTTGGCGTATCTTTAAATGAATTTCGTAGGAGCGGCTTGAATGATGATCTAAATCTTCAACGGCTAGGCAGAATTTTCAGATCGGCATCACAATGGACCGGTGTGCCAGGCTTTGTCGACTTCTCAGCCTAACCTATAACTTGGTTTTTTTTTTGTATAATTTGCAAGTGCAAAAGGGATTGTTAGCACCCTTATAATTTTATAGTAACACAGCACGGGCGTTATGGAAATGAGGGATTAGAAGAAAGGATGAGAAACCGATGCACATTGATTTTAAATGTTTGTAAATTGTAATGGTCAGGAGAAACAGAGTGAGGCAGAGCATTCCACATTCGTGTTGTACGGCAGAGGAAGGAATTCTTAAATGTCACAGTTCGACCGAATATACGGTTTAGGGTGAACTGATGAGCATTCCCGGCGAGTATTACGGTTGAAGTGTTGAAGGGAAGGAATGGAACTGGATATTTCGTTTGAACACTTGTGATGGTAGTATCGATAGAACAACGATAGGCAGGAAACGAATATGTAGGGCTGAGGGTACTGTCATCGGCGAAGGAATGAATAGGATTAGAAGTAACAGAGAGTAGATTATTTATAAAAATGAGAAAGAGAGTCGGAGACAAAACGGAGCTTTGGGGAACACCAGCATTTATTTGGTAAGTTGCAGACTTTAAACCGTCCAAAAACAACTTGAATTGAACGGTCCGAAAGGTAATTTCTAATCCATTGAATAAAGGTATCATCGTCAAATGCCTTTGAAATATCAAGCGCAACGACCTTACTTTCACCACCTCGGTGAATAGATTGGTTCCACTTTTCGGTTAGATATGTCATCAAATCACCAGTGGATCTGTTGCTGCGAAAACCGTACTGCAGGTCATTAAGAAGTTTTCGGGATTCAAGATATTGCATAAGCTGACGATTTATCAGCGTTTCCATGACCTTGGAAAGAAGGGACGTTAGTGCAATTGGTCGGTAGGAGGAGACAGAGGAAGATTCGCCTTTTTTTTGGGACGGGCTGGACAAATGCTGTTTTCTATCTTCTCGGAAAGAGCCCTGAAGAATAGGACAGATAGAAAAGCTTACGCATTGGTTTTGCCAGCGTGGAAGAACACCTCTTCAGAACGATAGGGGAAATACCATCTGGACCAGCGGATTTATGTACGTTGAGATCAGGAAGAACTCTTGCCACTCTACGAGTGCGAAAATGAAAATGGTGATAAGTGATTGAACCCTAATTCACTTGGTATTCGAAAAAATGAATACCAATTGTTTTAGCTTATTCGAAATAAATATTAAATATTTAAATTAACGTTGCCTTTTCAATTATGATTGATTGATTCGGCGACTTACTAACTCTTCCGAACAACGAAACCTATCGTAAAAGATTTCAATTGCATTTCATGAACCTAATTGACAATAATTTACAGAAGCTGACTCAACTGGTATCGGTATCAGTAGTCATTTCTTGGCACTTAAATAGAATAAAATTACAAATGCCCTCTTCCTCAAGAAGTGCAAGTAAAGTATTTAAAGTGCATGAAGACACTCATTGAACTCAAAATCGATTTGCAGGTAGATATCCCTCCGCCAGGTACAGGTACCTACCTACCTCAATCCGAAGTCATAAAAATAACAACAGAAATTATTTTTGTTGGTCGCACGGTATTGGGATAGGATGTGGACACAAATCCTTCACAGGTCCGTTCGTAATACGATTTTCCGCGAAATGCTAACATGAACTGCAAGCTAGGTAGCAGTACCGAACTCAGATGTTCCCAAATCCTAATAGTACCCAATCCCATGCTGATAATGTGAATCCCTATTACAAATATCTATTATATGTGCGACTCCGTAGGAGATGGACACACATTTTCTCTTTTCGTTTTCTGCATCATTCGGATTTTTAACATCGTTCTCAAAGGAAGTGCGTCCTTCTCGTGATTTCAATCAAATCACCAGACAAATTGCAGCAGCAAAAAAAAAAAAAAAAACAAATAAAAACATCCACAAACGAACGCGATCAGATATTGTTCCCTTCAATTGAAGTTCAGATTAGTTAGTCTCGTTGCGGGTCAAGATTTGCATTCAAAATTCAATCAGTGGCTTTGTGGGAACACAAACGTTCTTATAGTTTAGTAATTCGTGCGGAGTTTGATGTTTCGAATAAAATTTCAACTAATTGACTGTTTAAGTGAAGACGACTTTTTAAATTAATCAGACATTTTCTTTCGTTACTAATGAACATTATATGTTTTGAAATTGCTTATTAACGATTTATTTTGTGTGTGTGTGTGTTTTTTTTTTGTTTGTTTTCTTGCAGAATGAACCTTCGAATAATTATACTACAAATATCTTACATCATTATATTTTCAAAGATGCTCGCCTTTGGATTCGTCAGTCAGGATGAACGGAAGTGCAAGTATTTAAAAATGGACAGACTACTGAAGATTCGATGCTTTGACATGAATCTGAAGGAAGTGCCACAGTACCTGAGTACATCTGTTGAGGTAAGTTTTTCTATTATTTTATTGAAATGAAGTGTAGTTTTGAATTGCACATTTGCCTATCACAGACCAGGTTTATACATAAATCTCAGGAGTTTCTAAAGCTCTACATTTCTCAGATCCTGCAGTATATCAAAGAAGTCAGTTTTTAAAGACTGGACAGCCGCTTAGGTAGTGAAAAATGGATTATATCTCCCAACAACTTCTGCAGTAGTCGCCAGAGATGCTCGTAACTCCGCCTCTTTTCCTGTAAAGTTATCCACATTCTCGTTATCTGCATGCCCAGCATGTTAATTTGCAGCACACTAGATTTGCCCGCAATTTTGCAGAGTAAATGATATAGTTTTTCTTGGTTAATCCACGTACTCTACTTGTAAGAAGCTGCAGTTGTCACTAATTCTAAAAAAATTGCTTAGTCCCAGAAATTCGCAGGAGATGCTTGCGTTAGTACTGTGGCCGAAGTGCCATATATTGCTCGTTAACTAATGCGGTAATTCGGCCCCTGATTTCCATCTTAGACCCTAGGCTACATCACTCGTACAGTCATTTCTATTAGCAATTTTAGTAGTGAATCTCTTTTATAAGACGAAGGTTTACGTAATGAAGTTAGTTTTCGATGCGTCAATGAATGCATAGTTACGCGGTTTGGAGGAGCACAGCCCGAAATTAGTACGATTTCAGTTTTGAACGCCTTGTCTATGTGGGTTAGGTTTAGTCATTCTTTGAGCATGAGCATGCCTGCCTATTACATGTGTTAGTTAATGTAAAAATGATTCGTCTCTTAAGCTTAAGAAGTTCGTTGGATATTTGGATATTCCCTGCTCCTTCTTTGTTTAAGCTGATTCCACTTTAAGTGGATTTTTTAAAAGATGTTCCCTGGGACATCCAGCAAAAAGAGATGTTGAACTGCCTGGCTATCTTGTTAAAATTAAATTGGATATTATTGTGCGGCAACCAGTCAGCGGCTTGGTGGTGACTTCGGCCTAAAAGACGAATGATGAGGGAGGTTAAAGAAGGCACCTATTCTTTCTTTTGTCTTGGACCCTTCCATGAATACTGACAGCGATCTGATAACTTGTGACTTGATTTGGCGATTTAGGAAGATAGCTATGCATGAGGATTTTTTATGCATGACCAATACTTTGTTCTCTCCATTGTCGAAAGTCTCTCAGTCTTAGTGCTTAGCTGGTAGCCATCTGCTTGACATCATGGCGTTTAGGGGAAGAAGGGGAAGCATGACTCGAAGCGCCGCTGTATTAGAGGTCTTCAGAGACACTCAGTGATACATGCAACTCCTTGAGCATTTTTCATTTGTTTCGGAGTGTAGTTCCTCTGCATGGCGGTTATCGATGTCATCACTTCGTAAAGGAGTTATTCGGCCTTTGCTTCCGAAATGTACAGCTAGTGCATTATCTGTCCATATGCAGATTAATTGAGCAACCGTATGGTTTTCTTTGAACGTTTGTTAACTTTTTCTTTTCAGTGCAGTATTCGGTCTTATTTAAGTCCTTAATAGCTGGCAATGTTTGTGCAAAATTTTGGCTCAATGACAAATTCAGTTAACTAGTCACGTTCCACCTTGACTAATTAATTGAGTGCAAACTGTAGAACCTCGTTAAGTGTTTGAGGGTACTTGACTGAAGAGAAATAGAGATAGCGATAACATTTGCGTAGGCAAAAATTTTGTAGCCGTTGTACTTTATGTCTAAGACGAGGTAATTGAGAAGAAGATTCTAGACCAAAAACCTTCTTGAGCGGTTCCCCGTGGTTGCCTCCGCATGCTGCTGCTCTTAGTGAAGCGTTTATTACTCATGTTCTACAAGAGAGCTACAATAACCGACTGTGTTTCAACGCGGAATTAAGCCTTATCGTCTCTCAAATGCGTCCTGGATGTCATCTAATCCCACTTTGCGGTTCTATTTCATCGAATGTTGGCTTTGAGTGCTTCAATTAAATGCAATGTTTTTCGACATTTATGTGTCACGTAGCATATTTTTGTCGGAACATCGCCTGTCAGAAAAAAATGTTTGATAATATTTGGACACCAAAATAAGTTCACGGTAACAGAAATTCGACATATACGCCGTACTACAGCAGCTGCACTGTCTAGAACTCTGTAGCCTTTTTACTTACTTACTTAGCCGGCTCTGCAGTTCGGGGTGGACGTGGGTCTCAATCAATAAGCCTCTCCAATAAGCGATGTCTCTGGCTAACTGCCTCCAGTTGCGCACTCCAAGTTGGTTGAGGTCCCCTTACACTTGTGCGCGCCACCTAAGGCAAGGCCTTCCTCTACTGCGTTGTCCCTCCGGATTGGAGTCGAAAATTCTTCGGCCTGAAAGACGCTGCAAGAGCAGCGTTGGTGTTCATTCGCTCTACATGTCCCAGCCATCTCAAACGCCCAATGCGCCTAGGACGATTTTACGTCATACTTGTTAGATTTTGTCGAAGAACTTGCAAAAACTTTCTTTGGTAGCATGGTCCTTTTCCTCTGTTGGAGCGTGAGTGAATATAAGGCTGATGTAGGCGAATTTACTTTTGATGCCGATTGTTATAAGGGGACACTGACGTATTGAAAGCTCAAGCCTTCTTGCCTAAGTCTGCGGCTTACAACAAATCCGCACCCAGCCCCTGTAGCAATCACCATAGCAAAGCCGGGCACATCGCACTTCCTAGTTGGTGGTGATATCCACTTTATAGCAGTCTAGGGCCTCCGCTAATTGTTCGGCTACACGCGGTTAGCTCATTTTCCGAATATTCTACGTGCAGATCTGAAAGTCGTTCTCCTTTGTTCGTTTTGCAGGCTCGTCAATAGTGAGTCCGTCCTTATCCGAGGCTATTGGTAACAATTTTTTTTTTTCGTGGTTGGGCTGTTAATCCCACGTACGACCCCAGCCAGGAAGGCCAATCCCTTTTTTGGACTCCTTGGGCAGAAGAAGCCGGAAAAATAGCCTTCACTTGCATCAAAAAATTTCATCGTCGAATCTACAGAGTCTGAATTAACTTGTTGTTTTTTTTTTCCTTTCGAACCTCAAGGTTATCCAAAACAATAATCGTTTCTTAAGTCTGACAATTGTTTGTTTACAGATCTGATCCAGATCTTAATTTGTGATTCATTTCTCCTATCACCATTGTTCGCTATAAATCGTGTCACAATAATTGAGCCGAGGTCATTGCGACGTTATTTTCTTTTGCCCGACGAACAGAAACAATGAATTTCATAAGAGAACTTCTTGCCTGAGATATTGTTGTTCTCGTTCTGTTCTCATCATCGCCCTCCAATTGAAATTAATTAAGATGAATAAATAAAAAGCAGTTCACAGTCGCATGCCACCATGTGAATATGAGAAAACGAATTTGCGATCCAAAATGGCTATATGGGGGTGCTTAACTTTCCAAAATTGTTAAGCCAACAGGGAGGAAAATGTACTTCACCCGTTTTCTATGATTGACATCACCCTACCCTACAAGTTGTTTAAGACTAGGACGAAGCAGCTACTAGATTAAGATCAGCCAAACGCTGTTCCGTCTTTCTAAATTTATCTATTAGAACTAACCAGAGAACCTTCTCAACTTGTAACGTTTAATTTTTTGCAGGTATTGGATTTATCTTTTAATCGAATAAAAAAACTAAAAAGACACTCATTTGAAAAATATCGCAAGATAAAGTATCTGCTGCTCTATGAAAACATGATTCAGTCTGTGGAACCTGACACATTCGCACACTTGTCATCGTTGCAGGTAAGTGAAGTTGATTAATTGAGCTCTGAGGGGCAGCAACTTATGAAATGACACCCTCTGTTAGTTGATTGAAATGTGTTACTGTACTGTCTTTTGTTTCATTGTCATTTTTGTTTGTTTTTGGTTTTTTCCCCAGGAGATAGACTTATCAAACAATGCTCTCTTGACAATTCCATTGGATATATTTCAACTGCCATCGCTGAGAAATCTCTATGTCGATAGTAATGATTTGATTTATTTACACAGAGATTTGGAGGTGAGTAATTTTTAATTAAAAAAAAAAAACATATTTATAATTTTGTTACGCAAGTTTTATCAATTGACTCAGGTGTTGACTTAATTTCTGTCAATCACATTAGATTGACGTCTTAAAATGTGTTGAGGAGGAGCTTTAGTTGGTTTTTGAAGGGGGTTTTTGCTATCTTCTCCGTCCATCAAAAAGCTAGTTGGCGTAAATTCTTCTTTGAAGGGATGTTAATAAATATGTCAATGAAATTGAACATTGAATATAGGATTTTATTAATCGTCATTGTGAATGCAGCTTAAATTCAAACGGCGCGAGTCGATTGGAATCAGGGTTATTTTTGGAATCAAAATATCATCGTCATTGTGAATGCAGCTTAAATTCAAACGGCGCGAGTCGATTGGAATCAAGGTTATTTTTGGAATCAAAATATCATCGTCATTGTGAATGCAGCTTAAATTCAAACGGCGCGATTCGATTGGAATCAGGGTTATTTTTGGAATCAAGATATCATCGTCATTGTGAATGCAGCTTAAATTCAAACGGCGCCATTCGATTGGAATCAGGGTTATTTTTGGAATCAAAATATCATCGTCATTGTGAATGCAGCTTAAATTCAAACGGCGCGAGTCGATTGGAATCAGGGTTATTTTTGGAATCAAAATATCATCGTCTTCAAACTTTCCTATAATTACCGTTGCTTCAACCACGTTGTTCATCAGCTTATTAGCAGCGAGTCTTCTTCTATTGCATAGTTTGAATTGGTTCAGGTTGCGTAACTTATTTTCCAACAAACGTCACAAAAGAGAGAGAGAGGGGAGAGGGGAGAGTTTAAGAGACAGGTGGATTTTATGTGAGTCCGAAAAAGAAAGGCAGTCTACGGTTTTCATTCTGACTTACATCAAATCTACCTGTCTCGTGCGAAATGACATGACGATCATTCCCATGAACGTGTAGCCAGGCACTAAAGCAATACTCAAAACCAAACCCCCATTATGTTTGAGGCTAACATGGAAATGCCTAAAATCTACACTTAGGTCTAATTAGATTAGAAATTGGATTGGGAGGTGTACCAGGGAGGGTAGAGCTAGGTTTTGAGGCTCTCTTTGTTTAAGTGGAAGTCTGTTGCACTTTATTCGAGGTAGATAAGTTAACTAATAAAGAATTTTAATTTGCGTGAAAAAAAGAAAACACGAGAAAAATTGCAGTCGCCGTTGGTTAAAAGTCGGATAAGGGCGGAATCGGGAAATGTCAAAATAAATTCGCTGCTGAGATAAGAAGTTCAACAGGTAGCCTGTTGGACTTGAAGATGGGATTAGATTCAAGATATTCCGATAATACCGAAACGAAGGCTCACCGAGTTTTCAAAACACAACTCCTAACTAGAGTCCGACAGAAGGTCAATTTTTTGGCTGAAGCCGAATGTAGTGCAACCTGAACCTAAGAACCAAAGAACCTAAAGTAAATTATCCGTTAAATAAACCTTCGGCCTTTTTTCGCCGAAGCCGAATGTTTTCCGATGGTGAAAAATTTGGCCGAATGTAGCCGAAACCGAAACCGAAGCCGAATGTTCGGTCGGACTCTACTCCTAACCAAACGCAAAATTTTAAAGATAAAATCGGAAGACTTAGCTCTTAAAAAGAATATTCCTGCTTTTGGTGTACAATAGGGGTTCAACCGCATATCCTGCCACTAAATGCTCTCGTCTGCTGTCTTCTTCCTTTTCCCCTGCGTTCTGTCGTATTCCGATGGTTGATACGCGAAAGATGTCCCCAAGCTAATGGCAAACCAAAACTAAAAATTGAAAAAAAAGAAGAATTAACCAAATATCGATTTTAGTTTTGGGGCAATATTTGCTGGTGTCCCAACTTAGTACAACTCTAGCAGTTTTTGAGGAGTCGGAAGTACAAAATTAATAACCGAAAAACTATTCTAACCAAGTCGACTCTCGCGCAGTTTTGGGGGACGGGGTATCTGCTTAGCTTGCTATTTCTTACATACCACAAAGCCTCGTTGACTCCGTTTAAGTTGCACTTCTGTGGATGGTTGGTTAATGCTATTTTTGATAAAGTTGATATTTAAGGTGTTGTTGATGTTTACATTGTTGTTGTAGTTCTCATTTTTGGTGCTGTTGCGCCTGCTCATATGGTCTTTTAGCCCACTAACCACCGCCCTTGAAAGCTTTTTCATGACAAGGTTTTTTACCGTCCAGCTTACTGTTTTAGAATATTGGTTTTGTATTTCTTGCTGATGATATGATTTGTATTTGGGCACCTGCCCTTTTTTGTTGTTTTGTGATTTTTGTTCTTGTGGGGTCATCTGCCCGATTGATGAAATCATGAGACCACCCGTCGATTTAGCATTTGGGTGACAAGGGATCATCCACTTCAACATTCCGTTGGGCTTGAAACCAGCTTTTGTCATCCTCCGGGTCTCATAAAAACGAGCTAACTTTATTTGTAATTATTAACCAATCTCCCAGGAGGACGACGGATATCAAAATGAAAAGAATGAAAAGATTGGGTGCAAAAAGTGGATTGGGTACGGAAGTGAAAGGCTTGTAGGGGAAACAAAACCATGTGGTCTTGCATACTATTGGAAGCATACGGGTTAGGGCATAATTGCTTCCATAACTTGTTTGATGATCGTAGATTGTTGGCTTTGGTGTTGAGGGACATTTTTTTGGTGAAGCGAAAGCTAATCGATATTCCCAGATAGAAGCAATTCGACGACGTTGTTCAAGAGATTGAATGTTAAAAAGCTTAAGAAGGTCATGATAGGGTGGAAGGTTATACCAATCAGCCCAGGGTAGCCCTCGGAGAGCAAATCGGAGGATTCTACTTTAAATAGCCTCGATTCGACGGGAATGAGTGAGGTGATAAGGCGACCAAACTTGGCTAGTATATTCATGACATAAGTATCAACAAATTCTTTAGACAAAGGCCTAACAAAGCTGAGAGCGGCGTTGACCTTTTTTGATGGACTCATCTATGTAAGATCGAAAGTTCAATTGTTTATCATATATTGTTTATCAAATATAACTCCGAAATCACGCAGTGAATTAACTTGGAAAGAGGTTCGTTGTCGTTTACGGGAATAGGTAATAGCTTGCACTTATTAGCATTTTGTTCAAGAAAGTTTTTGTGGGCAACAGGATGAAAATCTATTGAGATTATTCTGAAGTAGGTATGAGTCGGAGAAGGAGGATATTTGAAAGTTTACTTAATTATGCAGCTGACGTCATTAATTGTGAGAATAAAATTCAGTGGCCAAAGGTACTATCCTTGAGACACCAGAGGTAGCTAGGAAGGGCTCTAATTCCGAGGATCTTAATCTGACTTTATATTGGCGATCACTAAAGTACAATTGACTGATGCTATAAAAGTTGGTTGAAAGCCTAGAGCATTGAGTTTAAAGAAGTTCAAGGTGTGAGAAATTTTGTCGATGGATTAGCTGAGGTCAGTTGCAATGACCTCTTTACAACCATCCTCGGAAGTGTAAAGAGTTCTAGAGACAAATTCTAAGAGATTCGTAATTGTTGATCTAAAAAAAGGAAACGATGAAAGGAAGGTAAGATAATTTTTTTACAGTGAAATAAAATTGAATCGAAGACAATACTTTCGAAAAGTTTAGGAATGCATGAGAGTTCGGCAATAGGGCGATAATTAGAGATATGTTTCATTGTGATTATCACTGATCCGAAATATTTTTAAGACGACTACAGAGCCACCTATCGTAATTAAGTGAAATCTTCTTGCAGACTTATCTAACATATTGCCTTTGTTTGATGTCAATTGACCCAGCGGTTCTCGAGTTTTAAACTGACACACCCGCAACGAACATTTTTATACAGTGACGCCTTAAAAGTTATATGATTGAGAGTTATACTCAAAGTTGCAAATATTTACTTAAACTTCATATAATCTTAGTTGGGGTGATGGTAGACCCTACTACGATACCATTTATTTTTTGTCTGGAATATTACGTACTGGGAGAAGAGTTGTCCTTATTATATTTGACACGACTCTGTATTAATAAGGTGGTGGCTTAGTGGTTAAGTGAGTTGGACCACTAAGCGAGCAATCGCTAGTTTTTTATAGTTTTTATTCGCTGTCTCATCTCTTGTGAGCGTCTGATAAACATCCAAGAATAAGAAATGTCATGAGAAGCTTCTGCACTAAACTTTAGGTCCGTCCATTCGTGTCAAAAATATAACTTCGCACACACAATGTTTGGAAAAGCTAGGCTATGAGTCCTGTATGGGCCGTTTGCGCCTAATATTATTTTTTTTTCTATATTAAGAAGACATAAAAAAATATCTAAATAACCTTTTTTCTTACAGAGCATGGAGAAGCCAATACAGGCTCCCTTGGAATATTTAAACGTAGCCGATTGCGGCCTTAAGGACCTACCAGATATGGGAATTGTTCCATGTAAGTTCACCGCACAGTTTGTTTTGTTGTTAAATTTTTCAATAATTTCTTCTCCTTACTTTCTAGACCTCTGGCATATAAATGCTTCATCTAATCCGCTTTCTTCCATAACCACCGAAACCTTCGCCACAATGTGCCATCTTAAAAGTATAGACTTAACGAAAACTCAAATGCCAAACTGTGCCTGCCATCAAATTTTAGAATACGCTAGCTTAAGAAAAATGAAAACTAATTTTCTGCCTCTTTGTCAGAATTCAGGTAAATGTCTGCAAAATTTTTTGACTTTTTTTTTTTTAATAAATTGACTTACATTTCGCCACAGTCAGTACAGAGCTTGACGAATGTCCACCACTATACAATATAACCGTTGGATTGCCACAATTCGATCAGTGCAATCAAGAGACAATAAAGGCAGCCGCAAAAAGCATTTGGCTAACAGTGGCTGGCTGCTTGGGTGGTGCAATTCTTGTCCTAATAGGTAAAGTAGTTCGTAGTTGTTAAATAGAAAACATAAATATTGACAAAGTAATTTTACATTTTTTAGTTGTGTTTTGCTGTATACATCGCCGCAAGAGACGAAGAGCCAAAAAGAAAGAAAACAAAAGTTTTATAAATCCAACAAGCAATGCGAATCCACAAGAGGAATTGCTATGTGATAACGCGTAATCGAGTGCATTAGTAATACAACAAATTTTTTTTTGCCATTTAGATTAAGAATTTCAATTGTTTTTTTTTTATTTAGTAAGAGAGAAATTATTTATTAAGTTTTTGATCACAAATAACAACTAGTTTTAAGAAAAATCTTTATAGAACCACGAAATGTTTTTATTAATATTAAATATTTTATTTATTTTTTCTTTTCCAAAGTAATGTTGGTTTTAGTTAACACAAAAAATATAGACATGGTGAAGTAATTTGGTCAGCGTTGGCGGGACTTTTAAAAATGTTTTCGTCAGAAAAATATAAAAACCAAAACCGCAGCCTCCAATGAAATGTCATTTTCAATAGCAATCTCGTCCATTTTTGTTAATACCAGCAAACAAACGTCAAATCTCTGAATTATACGAATTGAAAGATAGGAAATATGAGAGAGTATTTGCGGCCATTTTTAAAAATTTTTGGCCGCTTTCTCTACTAAATCTTTCAATCTAACGACGCGACGTCAGATTGTTGGCATTGAAGCCCCATTTTAGCCCCATAAAAAAAATATCTAGAGGTGATCTATATGGATCTATTCTGCATATAATAAGTTCATCAAATAAATTTTCAATATGTCGATTGTTATGCCCGCTGCGTTGCTTCGTCTTATTAAAACCATATACCAATAATGTCTATTCCATGAAATTGACCAAAGAAATAACATTGCAACACGTCACTGTAACGATATCCATTGATTGTAACATGACGGTTATTTTCATCAACGAAAAAAACGGCCAAATGGCAGCACCGATCGGTTGCCTCATCGAGTTGAGGACTTTGAAAAGGCTTTCGACAGCTAGAATCGGGATGTTTTGCCTTGTTGGATTGGCGCAGGAGAGGCATGCGAGAAAAAACTCATCTGTAAAGGCTACGCTTTCCCCAATTGTAATAGATCTACGGATTTTGAAATCCAAAGTGGAGTTCGTCCGGAGTGTATACTGTCTTAATGTTCTTTTACTAAGCTGACTTTATATGCCTTCTTACACGCCGGATAATGATCTCTAAGCTTAAAGGAAAGACTTAGTTTCCCACAATTGGGCAAACTGCAAATAGTATAAGGAAATATTGACAGAGGCGGAGTTAAAAATTCTTTGGATAATAGAAGGACAGATTAACGAAGCTTGATAGAATTAGATGTTCAATGATACCATTCCCAAAAAAATTACGGCCCAACCGGCTCAGTAAGTGTTGCCATGATCAATGGGTGGATCCTATTAACCCTGTCAAAAATGTCGAGTCAATCAACGTTTCTATTAAACAAGGTTGAAAGGGACGCAGACCTAAACTCATAGATAAAAAAAATGCAACAACACAAGCAATCTTGATTGACCGCCGAGATGAAATTATACGAGACCGGGAAGTCTGGGGATATTTGGAGAGATTTTTGAAAGTCAAACCTTAAAATCCCAAATGCAATGTAGTGAATTGGGAGTGGGGGAGGAGTTATGATGCTATAATCTTGATCCTTATATCGTCGATTTAAAAGGAAAGAAGATTGGATCTGATGATCCACTATCATAAGGCAAACAAACTAGGGCTTCTAACGAACAAAACAAAAGACCTGATCATTTTTAGCACTAGCACACAACTCAACTTGTTATATGTTTAGGAAGTGTCTTACTTAGTCTTTAAATGCTATCCAAAATTTGAAAAAGCAATAATATCATTAGTTTTAGAAGCACTATTTTGATCTTATATAGAATCAGTTCTTCTTCAAGGGTTCAATACAGGGAATTTGCACTCTACAACCACAGATGAGGTACAGTGTTTACAACAACCTTTAATAGCCTTCACTTTGAAAAATCTATTCACCCCCCCCCCCCCGCCCAACTTTAGGTTAGGTTAGTACTTGCGTTGAAATTATATGCCGAATCTCACACACAAAGCTATATTTCAGTGGTGCTCAATGGGCTCAATATTTTTGACCTAACCATAAAATTTTGCTGTTAAGTAAGTTGCAGTTGGTCAGTTGTTAAGTTTGATGATGGAATCCGCTGACACGAGCAGGCAGAGCAGCAGGACACTCTAAATAAACGAGCTGCAAAATAGTTGAAGAGGATTCGAGATCTTTTGGAGCATGTTGCAGGATCTCAAACATATTTCAGAAAGTTTTTTATTATCAGAAATATGTGGATCTTGAATTTGTATGCACAAGAACATTTATTGATTTGTGATCTGGAAACTTGTTTTACTTGTTCTTAATTTGCTTGTTGCCATACTTAAACTGAAATATTATTGATAATCCCAAAAGAAATGAGCCATTTTGGCTCCATGAAATTACGCCAAAAAGTGTTTTGGGAAAAAGCCCAAAAAATTAAAAAGGAAAATACGCCAGAAAGTTAAGAAATTAAGTCAAAATTTTAGGAAAAAGAGCCCAAAAGTAAAATTACGTCAGAAAAAGCTTTTTTTTGGCATAATTTGGCCCAAATTGGGCCCAAAACTCGTTGTAGAATAAATTACCTGCACCGATAGGGTAAAACTTTTTGGACGTTTTTCCCAAAAGAATTTTTTACTCGTTTTGTTAGTTTTGCTAACGCCCAAACAAAAACCCCAAAATTCTTGGCAATTGTGTCAAAATATTTGGGCGTTTTATCAGGAAAAATTGCAACAGTTTTGTATGGAGATTTTTTGTTTTTTTTTTCAATTTAATTTTTGGGCATAATTTCCTATGGCTTAATTCAGGGAAACCGTCATTTTTATATTCGGATAAACGAAGATACAGCCTCTTATTTAATTGATCAATATCTCTACTTATTATATTGAAGTAATAGTAGAAGATTCGCAGCCAAAGTAAGTTATTATTATTAGTGACTCTCTGTTGGGTCCCAGGACACGAAGGAATTCGAAGCTAGCACGAAAAGGCTCTGCGACCCCCTTCATCGGCCCAGAGCCCTTCTGTGGACTACCCACCAGTAATATAAAAGTTGAATTCAATACTTGGGAACACCAAATGCGTACACCCCATTGGCATGCCATCCGAGGATTACGCCACGCTAAAAAATTAATTGGTCTCTCCAAACAAAACACGAGCTGTTCAGATCCGCTCTATGAGCAAACTTGATGCTGAGATCGTAACTGACTTCCTAAATGGTCACTGCGCCCTAAACTATCGTCGCATGAAAATGGGTAAAAGCTCTACAGATGTGTGTCGACTTTGCCTAGAACAACCAGAAACGGTAGAACGCAGCCTCTGCGAATGCCCTGCAATTATCCAAAAGAGGCTCAAATACTTCAACAACGGACTCACAGAACCTCGGGATATTGCCAAATCATTGGGCTCAATCGTAAGGTTCATCAAAGACCTGGGATTGTCGCTAGACCAAATAAATTACTAACTTCATAGGGTGCACAATAGATCTATCCTGGTCGCAGTGCTAATCAGCCCTACTCTTAAATAAAAAAAAAACGCTTTTCAAAATGGCTTATTATTAAAACTCCCAAATAAATTTTATTTTTAAAATTTCACACACATGGCCGCACATGGGTTTGAAGGACTTGTCATGCGGTTTCTAGACAGACCGACCGACTCCTCTCTGTAAGTAATAATCACACCCCATGCGTAGTTTGAGTTCCAAATTTCACCACCATTGAAAAACTGTCCCTTGAAGTATAAAGGAAGGTAGAAAGTATATTGTAGTACTCGTATTTATAAATCAAACAAAACTGCACGCCCGAATATTGTTAAAACAAATAGGACATTTATTTATTTCCAAATTGTAAAAAATGAACGAACGTTAAATGTTGAACACAGTTTCATCTTACTATTGACAAAGGTTTTTTAGACTTTTTGTTTTTTTGAAAAAAAAATTACATATTTTAAGGATGCATCTCACAATTTATTAGAAAAGTGCAAATATAGAACTTTTGAGCTACAAGTACTAGGTAGTTATTTTATTTAAATACGATCACGAATTTTATTCTTCCGCATCTTAGGTTTCTTCGTTGGCGGTGGCAGGAAACTCTCCAAAAATTCGATTGTGTTTCGAATGGTATCCGCACTAACATTTCCAATGTAATTTTTGTCGAAGAACACGACTGGCGATACTGGTGTGGCTGGTCTTTGCTCCTGAAACTGACGAGCAGCACAACTGCAGGGTGTTGTCATTGGCTCGAAAGTCTCCACTTCCGTGTTGATAGCCGGAATTGGTGCCGGAGTAACAAGAACTGGATCATGCTGAACTATAAAAGCAGATTCGATTAACGAAAAACAAACTATTTAATTGGAAAACAAATTTGTTTCGTACCTGGAACGATATTATGAGGACGAAAACACTCCTTGATTTGTATCCACTTGCGACAGAAGTTTCGTATAAAACCATCGGACTGGGGAAAGATGGACCTTCCCACCTGATCGACTTGCACTTGCATAAAGGAGGGAACAAATGGCCATTTGCCCTTCGAGGCAAAAAAGCAAACTATGTCTGAAAAGAGTATTTTTTAAGGATATTTTTTATTGAAATGTTATCCTTACATGGGACATTGAAGAGATGAATGAAATTTCGTCGTTCTTCCAATTTGGTTTTGGCGAATATTCCGCGTTCATCATTGCTGGGATTTATTATCTTGAAGGGAACCTTGTCCTGTTTCAGCGAACTCAAGAATCCATCTGAGGAGAGAATTGCTAGAGCAAGAAACACAGTTAAAAAGCCACGGAAAATCATTTTCTACAAGCTGATTCGGTCAATGCAAATGACTAATGAAATGGCCAGGATATTTTACACATATCAGTGACTAGGGAAAGTAGATTGTTTTTTTGGTTTGCTTTTATGCATGTTGGTTTAATAGCTGATTGCATGTCTAACGGTCAGTGGGAAACATTATAAAAGGACATTGAACCTAATAAACGGTTCTTTGGGGTGTCGAGAGTGCGTGTGTGGTGACCAGAGTGGGCTTTTTGAAAACCATTTATAAATATTGTATAACTTCTTCTTTTCTTTAATTCTAGGGCCCTATGAATAGGTGCTTAAAAGGTCCGCCTAAGGGGCAAATCACCCGATTCGTATCTCACGCATTTCTGCGGTCCCGAAGTTTTTATGCCTTTTTGACGAGTTTTGCAGGGTCCCTCTTTTAAATGTGGCAATATCTAGTAAGTTGGTAGTCTCCAATTTATTCAAGGTGGGTTCTCTAAAATCAGAGGTTTCCACAAAAAATTTCGAAATCTAGTTAAAGCATTCACACCGACCAAGTGCACTGCAAGTCGGCTATAAGCTAACAATGCCTATATCATCATATAAACCGCGTCATCATTGTTCAAGAAATCGGTAAGCTGACTTGCATAACAGTTGAAAATCTATCAACCGCTTATCAACTGCTTTTTGGAACTTTTAGAATATGTTAAAAGGTGCATTTGCTTCGACAACCTCATCATCGAAACCAGATTCTGAGGAGGTTTCATCGAAACCTCATACAACAACGAGGTTTGGAAATCTGAAAAATGGGGGATCAGGATGCATTGACATCTCTATGACTACGTGTAGATTTTTCGATCAACAGCTATGGAAATTCTGCTTGTTTAAGTAGCCGTCGAGGTGGTAAATTATATCACCAAATTATAAAATTGCACTGTTTCGGCAACGTAAGTAGTAACTTTGCAATATTTTCCAACGTCCCCCCGTCTGCCCTTATCAACTTTTGTGGCCTTTAAATTTAAGCAAGGAAGCTGAATTTTGAAACATACACTTCCTATAAGATAATCGCATGTAAACGCTTTAAATTGAAACTTTACATCCTGCTTGGCTATCCAGAGAAATGGAGCCAGTGCGATACATTTGTGCAACTTCAAGACTGACATTGCCATATATATATTAAAATTTAAATATTATAGAGTATTCAATATGATGTCGATGTCGCCTTAAATCAGTTTTATTTTAAATTGGATGGGAAGTGATGTGGTATGAGCGTACGTCCTTGCGAAGGTAACAGTCAAGAACACGCAGAAATCTGAAAGAATGATGTGAAACTTTCCTGTTGGCATGCTTGTAAAATCAAAGAGAACTTTTTCAGCATACGGAAGGGTTTTACAAATACAAAGAACTGACATCACAAAAATATTAGGCACCATAATGATCCCATCGCGATCCCTGGAAGAACCAAAAGCAAAAAGATTCCAACATCAACCAAAGAAATCTCACATTATCTCACCCTCCCTAAAAGCATTGTGTTTCCCTATAAAAACTCAACAATGCGTTGTCACCTTAAATCGCTACATTTTCCAGCTTAATAAAAAAGGAGCTGCCCAGATGCTTCATACATATGAATATCATCACAATGCCTACAATCACCTGTTTCTTACAATCCCAGTCTTTTGGTATGATTCCGGAGGACACCAACTCCCAAATTGGGTGTCTTAATTTCCCCAACTTCTCTTGCTAGCTTATCTGCGAGCTCATTATTTTCTATATCGCAATGTAGGGGCACGCAGCATAGTCTAACACGGTTCTGTGCGCATAATAACTAAATCATTGAGCGGTTGTACCCGACCAGCTCGGATCTGATGACAAATGATATCAGGTCCTTGGGCGCGGCCTGACTGTCAATGGATATATTCATATGAGTATAAATTTCGGAGCCCGTGCCATCAATAGTTTTTGAATCATTTCAAGGTGAGGCGCAGCGCACTGTTACCCGCCTGGTATTTCAACAGCATATCTACGTATAGGAGTTACAGAAATAAGTCCAGCGTAGCCGTGGGTGTTGTACTCAAAGCACCCTTTATATCAATATTGGCCGTTGTTTGTGCCGCCAGCTGTTTTTCTTGAATAGTTTTCTAGTTTATGGCTTCCACACAACCTCCATAAGTATGTAGGGGTCTGACTATTATAGTCGTCGCCAGTGCATCATTGATGGGTTAAGTCTCGACTACCGTGGTCTAACTTGCGAAGAGCGCGTTTTAGGCCTTTTTTTTTACCTGAGTATTGAGTAAAGCTGCGTCTTGGCTGGATTGACATTTCCAGTCTTTTGCCCATTTGCTAAGAGTTTTTAGATCAATCTCCATGAAGCTTACCTTGGACACTGATGACAACATCGTCCACATAGGCACCTATTCCTATACTATTTGCTCTAAGTTTATGTAGAAGTTAATGTAGAATCAATAACCAGAACTCACAGCAATGGAGAGATGACCACACCCTGAGTAGTTACCCTGGCCACCAAATTTCTAACTGAGCTGTTCTCTATAGCTGAAGAATGCAACTTTGCAGCAATAGGTCCTTTTATGCTATTCACATATCGGTACAGAACTAGAACTAGAGTTAACTTGCCTTCAAACGAGACGTTTTTCTTTTTACAAAAGACGTCTGGTCACCCTAATTGAGGTAAGCAAGATTATGATATGCAACCTAGTGTGCTAGTTGCATGTCAACTAATTATTACAATTACGGACCATTCGAAATGTGCACTTTCCATGACACCAATTAAGGGGCTATCGGGATGAAAGGCTTGCGATGTTTATTGTTTCCACAGTTTTACTGCTTCATGCTTGTCAGGGTGATAAAGAATACATGTACATAGAATGTCCCGCTAATAGTCCCATGACTAAAATTTACACAAAACGTTTTACATTTATTTAGGAAAAATAAAGTTTTCGTACTTATTAATATTTTGTTTTTGAAGCACTTAGCAGTGGTCCATTGCGCTTCCAAACTGAAATGCTCTTTTTGCTCTTTTTGTTATCATTTCCGAACTCTCTGCGTTACAAGATTTTTGTGGACATTTCAAATTTAAGCTTTTAAAATTGACAGTTTCCAGAATAGACTGTCATATACGTCGTATGTTACACCGGGAAACAAGCAATTCCTTTTTCTGTCTTAACAGTTTTAATTGTTTTCTTACTTCGGTCCAAAGTGTTCAAATACGCCATCAAACGACGCGAGACGAGTGATATAAAAGTTATCGCATGCTAGACTTTATTATTATTAGTTTTCTTTGGGGGTGCAAGGGACTTCATTGTGGTTAAGTTATTACAGCAAATTAGCTGGCATTGATTTCAGTCCACATATTTCAAAACTGTTCACCTATGACTAAATGAGATTCTCAAACTTAGAATGGTTTGAGTATGAGGTAAATGCTTACTACCCATAAACGACCAGTTTACGATATTCTTTTCCAATTGTAGCAAAATTGCTATAAAATAAAAATGTTGGTTCATGTCAAGGACTCTCGTATAACTTTGGTATTTACCAATGTAGTGTAAGTACCTATATGAAACTCTATAGCACGCACACTATCCGCTACAGCAGCTATATTCTGGGACCATGAGTGTTGTCCACTATAATCTGTCGAACATAAATTGGCAGAGCAGGGAAGATAGGGATCTTTGCCTCTTATTCGCACTCTTTTGTTTTCCGTAAGGTGCTATTCTAATACCCTATTCACACCGCACTAAATTTCGAGGTTTCCACAAACAGATTTCGAAATCGCGTCAAAGCATTCACACCGAACCGAACACTACCCGGGTTTTGTTTGACGTTTCAGTCAGCCATCGAAAAATAAAAGCGAATAAACAATTATTGCGTTCAAATTGCAATAGCACTGCAAGTCCACTTTAAGCTAACAACGCCTATGACTTCATATAATTCGCGTGATCGCCGTTCAAGCTAACTCTTAAGGCCTGTTCACATGAGAGCGAACTGCGAATAGGCGAATCGCGAACAAATCAATTTTGGTTGGATGGCAAATTTCTATTGCTTCTACCACAAAAGCTTGATATTTAATTGATCTTAAATATTATCTAAAAAAAACTGAGCCTAAACTGATTTAAATAGCAATATTTACAATTACAAAAAATTTCCCGCGAATTGAAAAATTCTTGCCGCGAACTGTCACTCTTTATTCACAATCCACATAATACGGACGCGATCCACAAATCCGCGAATAAAAAATTCATTCGAACATAACCCTAAAATTGACACATCTTGCTGCTAACATTTACAAATCAGAATCGCGGGTACCTGCGACCAAAAAATGTTCTCATGTGAAAGATATGTCAGAATTTACGAATATTCGCCTGTTCGCAGTTCGCAGTTCGCTCTCATGCGAATGATCCTTTAGGTGACTTGCAGTTGACTTGTAACTTAGTTGAAAATCTGTCAACTGCTTTGTGTAACTTGTGGAATGTGTTAAAAGGTGCGTTTGCTTTGACAACCTTACCATTAAACCCAGATTCTGAGGAGGTTTCATCAAAACCCCATACAATATCGAGGTTTGGAAATCTCGAAAATGTATGGGAAACCACCTGATTTCGATGCGGTGTGAAAAGGGTATTAAAACATAAGGAAAGGCTACAGTCCGCTTGAGGCGAACAGTATTATACCCTATCCATATCCCTATATGCCCCAAAGAAAAAAGCATTAAGAATATGATGGATAGCATTTTATTTAGTTCTATTAATTAAAAAAAAAAAAGTTTTTTTGAAAAAACGCCCCCAAAAAGTGGGCGTGGCCAAAAACTTTGTATGGGCGATAGGAAAAAATATTGGGTAAATATTTTGTTAAACAGTTTTTTTCGCTTTCTGTGAAAATTTTCGAAGAAAACAGCATTTTAGTCAAAAACGCCCACAAAAAGTAGGCGTGGCAAAAAATTTTATATGACAAACTTATAAAGGAGGGCAGTGCCTACATATCTTGTGAAGGTTGTAGCACTCTATCTCTCTAAATTGTGGGCGTGGCAGTGGGCGTATTAAACAAAATTTTACACTTAACCATTTCGGAGCCCTAGGGAATATGTGGTCCAAATTTCAGCTTCCTAGCTTAATTTTAAAGGCTTAAAAATTGCGTACGGACGGACGGACGGACATTGCTAGATAGTCTTAGGATTTGGTCCTGATCATAAATATATATACTTTTATGGGTCTACGGCGAATATTAAGGGGTGTTACAAACTATGTGTCAAAATTAATATACCCTTAGGATAGGGTATAAAAAGCTCTTACAGGGTTTCCCTACTATTTTAAATCACCAAAAACCTAAAACAATATTATACTGGGTTACCATGCTTTTTTTTAGATTGAAATTTTCATTTTAATTGTTTTATTTATAAAAAATAAAACAAATTTATCTTTATGTTATGATGTCAGTTCTTTCAGCAAAAAGCACTGTTTTGCTGACGATGGGCAAATTAAAATCCAGCGTCGTAAGTTCGTTACTTGGAAAAAACTGATGCAAAATTTGCCTAACGGCACACTTATTGCAATCATATAAAGGGTCCGCCAAATAACTTTTTTTTTTTTTGAAACAGGGCGCAAAACATCGAGTGTAACTTCGGCAGTGTGGCACGTAGCGCCGTCCTGTTGAAACCAAATGTTGCCAATTTTTGTGAACAAAAATTCGTTCAACATGGCCCGATAACGATCGCCATTGCCTGTAACGGCCACTCCTTGTTGTTGTTCGTTGTTCAAGCGTATACATAACCATATTCGTTCAGCGGAAGGATAAAACTAATTATCTGTCAAATCAGACATGAGCTAAGTGTTACCATTCGCGAAATAAGCACTAGTTGAAAAAAAAAAAACGTTAGATGGCGGACCCTATACTTTTCTTTTAAATCAGATTGGTTTTTCTTCTTTGGTGGCGAGTGGTGGCCTATTTTCGTTAAGAAATCTATAAACTGCTCGCTTACCCAGAAAAAATATCACCTACTTGATTCCCAGTTACTGTTTGTCGCGTCCACAAATTCTTTTTTTTTGGCACTTAAGTCTTTGGAAGAATTTAAAGGCATTTCTAAGAAACAAAACAAACGCAAATAATATTTTTCCTTAAAGAAAACAGATTATAATTTTGTAACTGTATTTTAACATATTTTCCACACATTAAAATAAATGTCAAAGATCAAAACAAGTTCTCCACGATAACACTTATCATTAAGAATTTTTTTTTCAAAGCTCGAAAACCTAAAGCTCCTCCGCAGAACCCCAAGAAAAAAAAGCTTAACGGGTTACCAAACGAACATTGGTAACTCTGAATGCTCATCAATTAAAGGGGCGTTGAATAGCAGCAGCCACAGGTCAGTGCACACTTATGCATTATGCAGGTCATATGAACTTCTGATGCAATTGGAAATTCACTGGAGAGTAAACACTTTATGAGGGGTTTCTTTCAATTTCGTATGGTAGAAAAATATGGCACGCTACTAATTTTTAAAAAGCTTCCCCATTAGACGTGTACTACCAATTTATGTTCGACAGAGTAAAGCATACCAGTGTCACGAACTTTTCGCACAACATTGAACATACCTACTGACTCTCTGTCAAGATTTCGAGCGGTAAACAGCTGTCAGTGTCAAAATAACCTATGATTTAAAAGGAAACCACTAGATGGCCCTACTAGATGATGACTAAATGCTTTTGGATTAAGTTTTTTATATATCAAAAATTTTGTTCCAGTACGTCGAGAAAATTATATTGTGTACGTGTCCGCAGCCAGAATTGATGACTTTTAGAGCCGACTTATGGCATTTTCCATCACTCCTGCTAGAAATTCCAGCGATATGTCTTCGAATTCTTGACGGATATTCTCGTTGAGGGTTTAAAGGGACAAAGTGCTGTTGACAAGACAAAAACAAGAGTTTAGGCGATCAGGAAATGCATCCCTCAGAATTTCGGTTATGGCTCGTGTAGTAGGCCCTAGTTGCTCCAATTCTGTTGGAACAACATGTTCTCCAGTCCCAATGCATTCAAATGAGGAAAGATTAAGTATTTCTACAGCGTAAACCGAAAACAGTAGCTTTGAGCGGGTGTAGTGGCTCTTCGTGGTTTATCTATTCTTCTATCCATAGGCCATAGGAATAGAAATGAGCCTCGTCGTCTATAATAATTTTCGGTGAAAAGTTGTCTTCCTCGTGGTCGAGATTAAGGATAGCTTGTGCGTATTACACCCTCTTGGCGGTCAACAATTAGGATCAAAAAGCCTTCAAAAGCTTTAAAGAGACACAATATAGAAAACTGTCAGGCAGAACTGTTGTTATTCGCAGTGCTTCTCCTTGCTAGAAAGAATCATTTGAAATAGGAGCCAATGTCTGAAACGGTGCAAAATGCTTCTTGAAAACAGCCCATTTGGATGCTTTTGGAAACAATTTTGGACCTCGACCAATCAAACTACCATTTTACTAATTTTTTTTTAAATTCCTTAGCCCTGCATAAAGATCTATAGCAAAAGTGACCACAGACGTACTTAAACAGCCTTTAAGGAAATTAGAACTGCAACACATATGCAATCAGTAAAAACCTTCACTTCACCGCATTCTCATGAAAAACATTATTTTGCGAACATCTCAAGAGGTACTTAGATCCTTCGGCTCTATAGTTTCGAATCGCAATTAAGTGCAGAACTTACGAAACACTCAGGCAAAAATAAGGATCCACTTTGTCCATAGAAATTAATCCTGAAACAAAGCGAGTTAAGGCAACGGAACACCATAGCGAAAACAATTCCTGGCAAAAGCACTCGTTTTTAAACTTATATGTATGTGTGTACGGTTTTTTTTTTTACTTAGTCCTTTACTTTGGCTTTGGTGTGATTTGTTATTCTTTGGGTGCATTTCCGGATCCCAGCAGCCGCATCCCTCACCTCACACTCCTGGAAAAAGGAAAAGTTCTCCAAATCCCAGTTGCTTTACGAGAGTCATTTATTCGGTGCGAATTATTACCTCTGAGAGGAGAATTATTATGATTGCCTGGCATTAAATTCGTACACCCACTGCCAACACTCTACTTAAAGATTTACTTCCTCTACGTTCCTTACCTCTACTCCTGCCATGCGGCCGGCGCAGCGCGATACTATGAATTTTACTTTTCAAACTTGCATTTCGAATTTATTGTAGCAAACCTGGTGGTGGACTTCACTGGACTTAACTTACTCTACACTTACACTTACACTTGCACTTGCACTTAAAACGTGCCACATTTACTAGCAATCAATTATCCTTCGCAGATGTTACTTTCTGTTATCCTTTTTCGTTTTTGTTTCTCGTTCCTTCACTGTAATAATAGTTCTTCCTCATTTTGCTAGGTTTGGGGGTTCTGGGATGGTAAAAGTTAATGAATAACTTACCACAAGAGAGTACCAGTAAAACCCTTTAAGCTGTCACTGTCTCATGGAATCATGGAAAAAGAGTTCTGTGTTTCGGGGGTAAACTTTTCGACGACTGCTGTCAGTGACACATAACTTCATTGACCCTGCAACCGCACACACAATACACCGGCACATTGCTTTGGATTGAAACAGTGTATCCTCTTAAAGAGTCTGGATGGAGGAGTTTGGTCAGGGCGAGCTATAATTTTCCAATTCACAGCATATCCTTAATTTGGTTAATTTTCATGTTCAACTGCAGGAGTGCAAAAGAAGGATTCACTTCAGTGGCAGTGGCAGTGGCAGAGGCAGAGACAAAGACCACGGACCACGACCACAATGGCAAGGACCATGCAATATAATAAACCCACGTTTATTCAATTTCAAAAACAATAATTCTCACTCGAAGAAGTTTCCCAAAGGGGTGTGGGGGAGCGACTAAGGGAGTAGTTTCGTTCGTTGTTGCATAAATTTTCTAATATTTGCGGATGGCTGGGATTTTATAAATTTTTGAAAGTAATAATAAAGTCGACTGCCTTCAGGGGTTATGAGGGAGGATCAAGGAAACCGAATATTAAGGTTGAGGATTTTTAATCCAGCGATCTTTGTGCCTTGCTGTTTTGTCAATTTTGAGGTTGAATACAGTAAAATAAATAATTTAATAAGAAATCACAAATATGAATGATATAGAAACGGGCCAATGGATGACAGGTATCCAGTTCACTAGATTTGGTGATGATGACAAATACCAAACCGATGCTACTTCGACATATTTGAAGTTGAGACCAGTAAGGAGTTTTTATAACATGCCAGGATTCTGGCGGATGAACCCCTTTATTGTACCGGAATTACCCGCCTGCGGTCCTAGGGTCAAAGTAATGGCCTAGCATTGATCCGCATCAAAGCAACATGTCAAAATATTAGCGTAATATGTGCACACGCCCCTACCGACGACGATGAAGACCTCATCAAGGAAGAGTTCTATGGCCTTCTGGACGGAGACTACGTAGTCTGTACAGAGTACCTTTGTCAAAGTCGTGCCCTGGCATTTCAATGCTGAAGCTGAAAAGGCAAACATCTTTGGCAATCTTTAGTTGGTAAGCACAGCCTCTACGAAAAGACAAGAGAGAACGGCTATCGTTCTCAGCAGCTTATAGTACGGTGCTAAGTGGCATTAGGTTTCCAAGGCTAATAATCCACACAACAACATGGCGATCTCCAGATGGTCGATCCGCTAGCCAAATCGACCGTGTTCTAATCGATGCGAGTCACGTATCTAACATCTTCAATGTGAAAAACTAACCGAGGGGCAAACATCGACTCTGATCACTTTGCTAAGGTTCGACTATCCAACGAAAAGAAGATGCGAACTGCCCTGAAGAAGAAATTCGATGTTGGACGCATTAGCACACCTGGATTAGTAGAGGCTACAAATAGCGCTTGAGTGAGTAACTTTCCAGTGTACATTCACCTACCGCAGGCACTAACAAACAAGAGGTCCCAGTACCGCAAGATCATTAAAGAGGTAGCCTAAACCATCCTAGGCTTATAGCCATCCCAGAGAAAAATCCTGTGGTATGCAGAGGTATGCGTTTACTGGAAAAGGTGACAGAACACATCGAAACGCTGCAGCGGATAAAAAAGGGCAGTCAGAGAAGAGTATCAAACCAGGAGAAGGGCGGAGAAGAAAATCCTGCGTAGAAATAAAAGGGTGTACGCAGTCTCCCATCTCAAGGAGATCAAAGAGAGTCCCATTAGCCCCAATTCTCTTTACAGTTCTGTAATTATCTTGGGTTTGTCACCGTTTCAACATCCAAAGAACCCCTAAAATTACGCCTTTTCCCCTTTCGACTTTCACACAACTTTTTCTAGGAAAAAAAAATTGTTAAATGGGTTTAGAGTTATGCAGACAGACGTTATATTTTATAAACGAACTAGCTGAATGCCCGTCCTAGCTGGTGTTAATAGAAATTAGTTTTACTATCCAACCACGTTACTTTTAGTAACGGCTTACTTTATTATACTCGGATTGAAATGGCAAATCTCTTGCATTGCACGTGGGAAACTATATTTTAAGTCGATGGGCTTATATCGATATTAGCTCAGTAGCCAAGTGTGTTTGACTACTAAGCGAGAGGTCTCCGGTTCAAATCCGACCCGTACCATCTGAAAGCTATTATTTGCTGCCTCACTTCTTGCGAACGTCTGACAAACATTCAAGAGTAAGAAATGTCATGAAAAGTTTCTCAAAAATTAATTGCTGTTCGGAATAGGCATTAAACTTTAGGTCCCTCCATTCGTTTCAAAAAAAAATATATCTTCGCCCACATAGTGTTTGGAGAAGCTGTATGGGCCATTTACGCCTAATATTTACACATATTATTTTATAAGCTACTCCAATCTAGATGGCGCTTTATTATATGTGTAACTACGATTTATGTCACAACTAAAGGTTGTGAATCACATCGTGAGGTTTGATTAATAATGTAAAATAAAACACATAAATTTGAATTAGCGCTTTAAAATTTAACAGCGTGTTTTTGACGGTACAAGCCGGTGCCCCGATAGGAGCTGCCTGGTAAACGCGAATATAAATTATTAAATCTAAACTACTAGATAGTAAATAACCTAGTTATGATATAAAGTAATTTGTAGGGAGTTGTTTTTAGTGAGTAAGAATCTCATACTATTATGAGCACATGCGGTCGGCCTCATAGTGTCTTATGAAAGATTTTCCACCTAGCCTCGGAAAAAGAAAATAGTATAAAATTATCGGTTAAGAGAACAATTCAATGCATTTACCTTTTGAAAATGATATCATCTAAATGTTGGCCAGGACGTCTAAGGTGGTCCATTCGAAAGGTTAAATTTTGGGCGACTCGTTCGCGCATAGCGACTTGTATTTCACGAATAATACGAGTAATGTTGGCCTCTAAAGCGTCAATCGTAGCTGGCTTATTCCTGAAGACCTGAGATATACATATTTTAGAGAAAATAGTATCGCACGATCTGGGCGGACAATTTACCGTAGCAACACGTGAAATTAAGTGCTTATCAAAATAATTTCTAAACAAGTCCAGCGCGTGAAACGCTGTAAGGCTCGTAGCGAAGCCTTGTTACCATTGTTAATATTGTAATTAGTGGATGTAATGGTACTCTTCGGGTTGCTCATCAGCCCAAATATGGCATATTTGCGAATGGTATTGGCAATAGTGGTTTCAGAAGGTCGATTATGCATCCCGTAGGTTCCACGAATCGCACGAAAAACATTTCTCATATAACGCTGACTTTCGTAATACAGCTGAACAATTTGGAGACGCTACTGTGGTGTTAGTTTTTCCATGATGACTTTCCAAACGTTCACAGATGAGGAATTAACCAAATAGTCAACTCGAGAGCGAATCTCTCACCTTGCCTACAAGCTAAGTCGAACTGATAAGCCCCACATAATTTGCACTTATATGGGCTTTTACGTGCAAATCAAATGGGAATCACGCACACATAAATCGAATTATATGGGGCTAATGGCCGCGCCCATGAAATGTCATTTTTTATAGCAAGAAGTTGGGAACAGTTGATGAATTTCAGCAGATTACAACTCACAATTCGGGTGTGTAAAATAAACATGGTCATTATGCGGTGAATATGGATTGATAAAAACATACTTACCACACAACTAATAACATAATAAAATATTATAATATTAAGAATAAAGCTGTGTTTTAACTAATTTATTCAAATTTTTAATGAAAAATAATCAAAATAATATTGATTAACGTGACTAATATATAATAAGTAAGTTCATCATATATTTTCGGTTGACAATAAATTTAAGTATAACTATACTAGCAAGGATTTCGTAGATTATGGATGGTTATATTGAAGTAACTCTACACAATTGAACACTGGTTTAAATCGCTTTTAATAAAACGTAATCCAAATCCTTACAAATATTATTTTTGGTACATCAAAACACTTTTTTAACAAAATTTGCAATTACTTCCTAGTAGTAGTAGTAGTTGTAAATTGTTTTGTTTATTTTCATATAAAATAAAATTACAAAACATTATAACTTGACAAATAAAGTCGGCTATTAAAAAAAGTGGCTAATTAATTCAATATATATGTAACATAATGTGCATGCTTTTTTATGATATGTACTCAAATACCAAGCATTTTCGTGATGTACTCAACTACCAAGCATTTCGATAAAAAAATGCACCTCCAATATATTTATGCAGTGCATTCCAGCTACCTTTTTTTCTCGTTCTTCCGTCTATCGCTTACTTTAAATTTTAAAATAAAGCATATTAACTTATATAAAAAATTTCAAAACCGCCTTAGAAAAGAAACAGCTAAGAAAATTGATTGACTAAACGTACAAATCTTGTAACACAACATAATTTAAAAAGGATTACAAATACCTACTTCTTTTTCACTTTTTTTTATCCATGCACGGAACCCGAATATGTACATATATTCATTAAACTTTCATATGTTGGATAAAAACAATCAAATAATAAATAAGTAATAAAACAATCAAAGAATTTAATATATATATAAAAAACCATTGCAAACTATTTACTACAAATATTTTACACCCAAACATTACTAATTTAGTAATATTTATGCAAAAATACAATAAAATATACATTTTATCTCATAATATTAACCAAAATGGAAAAGTACAACAACCCAAGAATGTTTATTTTAAGGCAGATAAAAAATAGAGAACTATTTCTTATAACCGCAAAAAATATTCCAACTAAATTGTAACAACTTTATTGGGTAACTAATTTTTTGTTTCTTTATAAACATTTATATTAAAATAAAATAAAAAGTTGAATCACATAAACTCAACACTTCGCAGAATTTCCTATTTCCCAACACATCCGCCGTGACCAGCTGTTTTGTTGTTGCGATTTGGATATATTGCAAAACTCCCCACAATTATTTTTGGCGGGTAATCTAGTAAATTAGATCTAACTTCATGTGTCTGGCTCACACGTATTCACAGATGGGAAAATTGAGAGAGGATTTTGCGGCCGTTATTAAATATTTTTTGCGGGTTGAAAGTGATAGGGGATTGCAGAGTTGACTATCTGGTTAATTCCTCATCTGTGCAAACGTTACTGAATAACATTGATTGGAGTCACGCGTGATCTGTCAAAACAAGCCTACTGAAAATCAAATCTCACGACGAATCGCCCTATATTAGGATTCGAGAGAGCAATCCAGTCTCCAATCTAGATGGCGCTGTAAATTTAAAGTGCGTATAAGTAGCCTCCGCCTTGAAACTAAGAAAAACATAAATATTCCTTCAGATTTGTTTGCCCTGATCTACCTATATTCCAAAATTTAACTTAAGTTTCCGAGTAATTTTGGGTTGGACAGAAACGCAGTGCAGAGGACATAAAATTGACTTGGCTATTATTATATGGAGAATAGTATCTAGAATGAGATTCCTAATTTGCCATAAGTTATCTTGTTTTCAAAAATGCTAAAATATTCTTTCTAATTGAGAATCAACAGAGCAAGCAAAAAAAACCCTTCAAGTTTCATAATTTTACAATTTTACATTTGTTAGGACCTGACCTGACTTTCATTCTCTTCACATTGCGGCCAGCCATAACCAAGTTGTTCGCATTTACATGGTAATGAATGTATCTACTCAATGGCATGGTAGCTACATGAAGTTTAATGCGAATTCGTATCAACCTTAATCCATAGTTAAGCAAAGGACTATAAAAAAAACCTTACTGTATATGCAAGTTCATGTTCAACTCCCAAGATAATATTCAATTTCACAAATCCATAACATTATTTCACACTTTAATCGCTTCAATCTTCATCCCTCATCTCGGGAATTTGGGAATTTTCCACAATGTCATCCTCATCATCATTGAAAATTTCGAAAGGGAATTTTCCAAATCACACATTCGTCGACGCGCTACTACAACAGTGCCACTTCCACTAAACCACAATATGCAAATCGACATAATCCCCACAAAAGAAACATCCACCGCACACAGCAAGTACCCTTTATGTTCAGCGTGGTGCTTAACAAGCTTCCACTCGCATCAGTCGCCCGCCTCCCCAGAGTCAAATCGAATCACAATCACTGCAACGCCACACGCTAGACGACGACGACGACGACTACTAGTAGGCGGAAGCGGGACTAACTTTGATTATGATTGCGGTCATGAACTTGGTAAAATCATTGATTTCGACAGAGCCTAGGCTCTACTCTCAAGTACGTGTGAAAAATGATAATTCAGCCGCCTCACTTTGATATGTCAGATACGGGGAAAGGGCTGAACCAGAACCAGAATCCTTTTGCAATTGACGTGTGCTGTATTTGGACGACTAGATGGTTCTCTGCGACAACGTGTTACCCATGTTTTTGAAATCGGTTGAAATCTAACGAACCAAACTGACTGACTGATACACTCACTCCGCGCGGCAAATGAATGATTGGCGTATAGAACTCAATTTGCAGTTAAATTTTAAACGCGCTTTGCATCCTTAAAGTCGCACCGGGGACCCATTCATGTGGATATAGTACTATCCCATTCCAGGGGGCTGCAGAGCGACTTCAAATCTAACTTTCCGAATGTTCTTATCCTTGGGTTGGGCGGTTGAAATTTATGCGAACTGTTAACGGTGCAATTACCGCTAAGGACAACCAATGCGACGAAGACGACGATGACGACGACGACGACGAGGACGATGACGATGAAACGAAGACGGCGACGATGGTTTTCCTAATCTGTGCCCAGGTGCGGAGAATCTTTATGGCCGGCAATGCTCGTATCTCTCTGTCGGTGAATAATTCTATTCTATCGACTAACCCTGGTGCATTTTAAGGATATTCACAGAATCGTTTGCCACCTTAGCCAGCAGCCAAATGCAGTTGCCATTGCTATGTGTTCCGTGCGCCATCTGATCACAAAGGAGGAGAAAACGTTAAAGGTACCAAACCAATCTTGTGTGTCAGGCCGCGTATCCTTGCTGAGTGAGAAGTCGTTGTCGGTGGGGCTGCTATTAAATTGAATTATCGTCGCTTACAAGTGCTCATTGCGCGTTTTATTCTCTTCCTTAAAATTACGATTACGGACGGGACGCAACGGGACAACGGAATAATATACCTTTTGTGTCCTTTGGCTGCCGCTATGCCATTGCCTCAGCCATTGCCATTGCCATAGCCATTACCATTCGCCAAGAATAGCAAATGGAAATCAAATGGCATTCAATGGGCCAACGCGGACAGAGGGAGCGCAGCGCACCACGAACAAAGGTTAAGGTTAGTTTTCAAGGCATTCAGCGACGACGCAGCGCAAGTTGCATTTATATGCAATTACCGATTATTTTTGTGAGATAACGTTTTCGTTTTCAAAAGGACATTCTTTATTTGCGGCGAGCAATTGCAATATGCGAGGACTGCGTGGTCATTGAAAGCAAACGACAAGAAATCGTTCGGTTGGAAAATTGTCCCGTAACAGTGAATTGTTCTCATTTTATGGTTTTATAGTGAAGCTCTTCAAGCTTAGTTGCTATCTCAAGACTAATTTCCTTCTTTAATTTCCTGGACTCAAAATCCAAATCTTAGAAGCTCCATCCCAGTGTTCCTGCCAAACATTTGACCAAAACGGATCACCATTATTATTCATCGAATCGAGTTATAGCAATTAATTGATGGCGCTCGCATCCTGAATTCCAAGTCCCACATTAATCAATGCCGAATGCACCCGGCCGCTGTCATATTTCACCAAACAACAGGATAGGCAACCGGAATACTGACACTTATTGCTCCCTGCTCAGTTCAGTGCGCGTGTGTGTGTGTTTGTGAACTCTGCGGACATCGGACACAGTCGATAATTATGTCCACACCGTAATTGCGCATCTCAGCATCATCATCCATTAACCAATAACATTTATCTTGTTATCCTTTCCACATCCGCAAATGCGTTTGCAAGCAACATTATGCTAATCGCTGCTAGGCAAGCGTGTAATTATTATTGATTCAATCAGATTCGCAAAGTCCTTTCGGATAATTTACTCCTCGATATTATGGCTATCGCAAACACAAACACAAACACAAACACAGAGAGAGAGAGCGACCGCTTGTCGTGTCCATGTGTTGGGATGAGACATTGAGCATGACGCTACTACCCGCAGTCCCATCCGGTACGACGACGACGACGAGGACGTCTGTCAGTGTTTAACCCGAACATCTTGACCTCGGTAAGGTAATGGCATTTCCAATGATCATTGACATATAATGAAGAGTGTCACCAAAGTATTATTGGTTAGGAGGAGAATGACCCTCCTTCTTAATGAGGGACAGATAGCAGCTACTGCGGACTCAGTGACAGGCAAATTGACCCAACTGGTCAACCTATTCCAATGCGAATGTACTACTGCCGCCGGATTCCCTTCAATGTTGTGGTAAAATGTAATTTGCATCCGTTCGGTTGGAAAATGTGAACAACGACGGGAGAGTATTTTTTCTCCTTGACAAGGATACAATCGTAGATACAGTCGGAGTTGTGGCCCGGCACAGAGGTTTATGTCCCTTGGCGATTCTTACCGCAAACTACGCTTATATGATTCAGTTCGGCATTTTGAACTTAAAAAAAAAGAGAGCTTCCCAACATTCAGTTTTGAATATTTTCAATTATATTATTCAATTTTAATTTTTGTTAGAGGGTCCGTTACAGTATGTTTGACAAGAGAAGCTGAAAAGAAGGGAGTCGTATTTATGAAGTTAGGTAAAAATATTGCTAATACAAGGAGAATCTTTGAATAGGCTCCCTGAATTCATTTCTTATAGGCCCTCAGTAGGTCGGTAAAGATGATGTGGTGATGAAGAGGTCCATGAGGACACACTTCACTATTTCTGTCACTGTCCGAGTCTCGATCACTTGGAAGCCACTTCCATGACTTACATGAACTTTCTCATGTCTCACTTTTTGATCTTTATAGGTTTCTGAGGATGTCATGATGGCTGGACGGCGTCGGATAAAGGGACACGAAGCCTAACCATCTCTAACACCAATGGCTAACCCCCACAAAAGGGAATCACAATGGGTTCATGTGCATAGCAGGACAGACCCGTAAACCTAACCTAACCTAGTTGTTTTAATCACAATTATAGATTTAAAGTATTTAGTGCAGCTCAATCCACAAATATACTTAAAAGCCATGTTCCTTGCATCCATATTTCCACTAGCTCACTTATGGCTTCACTACCTGGATCAGTGGGAGAGCAAAGACAGGCAACGGGCCCACTCACTTTCTTAAATGCAACGCATTATCAGCGATAAAAAGCCTGTGAGACGACACTTCAGAAGCTTATTAAAAAGATCGAGAGTGCCAATGGGACTTTCGATAGCTAGATGACAAGGCGTAGAATAATCACTTGTAGCATGAATCTGATCAATGCGGGTTAAATAGGGCCTTTACTAAAAAAAGTGTTTTGTTTCCACGGTTTTGATGTTTAGTGATGGAATTTTGGCTGGCCATGCTCAACGCTTCTGGGACAATTGTTAAGGCCGATGATTTGATAATGTCCCTGAGGTTCGGTAAGTTATTTGTTGAAGCATTTATGCCTCTTATGGATGGCTTATAATGACCATTTCGCTGCCTGATGGCAGGCCTAGCGAATGTTTATGCATAACGCCGGCGGATTCGGACATAGTCGCATGGTGCAGGGGTGCTTTTGGCAAAGCAGAGGGGTTTTCAGGCCAAAGTGTCCTTCTAATCTTATATCTGTAGCGACAAGTCTTACTTAATTCTTCAACCCCTTCAAAGTTACTGCTTGAGTTCACGAACTCTTTGAACTCGGTCGGAGGACTGAACACCCTGTGTCTTGATCATACTGGAATCACAGGTAATGGATTTCCGATGAACTGAGGCCCTCAACCTATGTTGGGTCTACCTTCATTGATGCTTGGGTCTTCTGTAGACACAATTTCGATGACACAATTCTATCACTGGCGAAAAAACTGCGGGCACTTAGTAGGCGTTCCTAGAGGTTGCAAAATCTGTAGGTCCCTTCCATTCGTTTAAAAACAAATATTTCCGCACACAGAATAGTTGAAGAAGGTAGGCCGTAGGTTCTTTATGGGCCGCTTACGCTTAATAGTAATTTATTTATTTAATTTGCATCATTTAAGTGTGTCTGCTAAAATTAGAATATCATCGGCGTAGTGGAGTAGCGGAATTCAATTTCACATGGCAAGCTTTCTTGTTTGATCTCCTTTGTTGACACTCCCATTTTTCTGATTTTCTTAAAAAAAATCGGTTCCCTGTCCATCAAAAGCTACCTTGAAATCTTTAAAAAATGCGAAAAGTTTTTTTCCTTGTCCATCCCCAAGACCCTGGTAACACTGGTTAGGACAAAAATCTAAGACTATTTAGCAATGTCCGTCCGTCCGTCCATATCAACTTTTGAGGCCTTTAAAATTAATTATGCGAATTGGTAAAGTGTTAAAATTTTTAAAATACGCCCACTGCCACGCCCACAATTTAGAAAAAACCGTTTTAAGGCTTAAGTTAGAGAAATAAAGTTGTACAACCTTCACAAGATATGTAGGTACTGCCCACCTTTATTAATTTATCATATAAAGTTTTTTGCCACGCCTACTTTTTGTGGGCGTTTTTCACTAAAATGCTGTTTTCTTCGAAAATTTTCATAGAAATCGAAAAAAAAATGTTTAACAATATTTTAAGCCAATATTTTTCTCAATATATCGCCCATACAAAGTTTTTGGCCACACCCACTTTTTGGGGGCGTTTTTTGAATGAAATAATTTTTTTTCTATAAATTTCATAGAATGAAATAAAATGCCAGCTATAATCTTTTAACGCTCTTTTCTTTGGGGTACATAGGGATAAGGATAGGGTATCATACTGTTCGCCCCAAGCGGACTGTAGCCTTTCCTTATGTTTTCTAAACCCATCTTGGAATAATTTACTGTTCCAAAATGACCGTAAATATTTGCAAAAAATATGTTTTATTTTTAGAAAAAATCACGCTTCGTTTAAAACTGGGGGGCATTGGGTATCCCTACATTAAAAAATAATGTTCATGACAAAACTTTCTCGCTACATGAGATGCATTTTTCATCATAAACCAAATTTGGACTCTTTAAATTTTACTGTCCAAAATATAAGAACATATCAAAATTTTTAGAGCCGTTCTTGAGAAATGTTGTGTATAGGTATAAATAACCTTGGAAGTATTGTCTCAACGAATGACGGAAGGGAGCTGCATTTGGGATGCTATCCACGATTTGGCAAGTAATGCAATCAGCTTAAACCCCAAGCTACGTCTGTTTCGTTCGAACGTTGAATCCGGGTGCTGCTGTATGGATGTGACACTTGGAAAGTGACCACTACTATCATGAGGAACCTTAATCATTTTCTGGTCGAACCGTATCTCAAACAAACAGCTTTATTAGAGAATGGGCAGTGAACCTATAGGCGCAACTATACAAACTCTGGATGGCAGAATACGCGGCGATACTAGGGGTTCACGGCGAAGCACAGTAACTGGGAAAGATTTGGGGAGAACTGAGGCACATTGCAATAAACCGCACACGATGGCTCGTAGGCGTTGTAGTGGCCCTAGGACCCTCAAGGGCATATAGAACGTAAGTAAGTAAGTTATTGAGAAAATTAGTTATTAGTGCAGAAAAAAAATGGCGAGATGCTATTCCAAAAACTATAAGTACATCAAACCGATTCGTCATATGACTTCTGGACAGACAGACTGATCCCATTCCAAAGAGAAAAGCCATTTTATTCTCCACTTCAGCTGCTTTTTGGCCATAAACCAAAAACACTTAATAAACTCGTAAGTCGTCTCCAGAGTCCATAAACAAACAAGACTCAAATGATGACATTCGTCGCCAGAGTTTCATTTCCCACCATAATACCTCTGCCAAACTTGTCTGCCGTTGAACGATGACGATGACGATGACGATGACGACGATGTATATGTAATGTTTAACATGTCCCCTTTACATCCACCCATACTGTATCTGTCTATGACATTTGCTTCCTCGATTACAGGACATCACATCATTTGCATAGGAAATTCGTAGTACTGTCCTCTCCCTTCCCCCACCCGCCTCGGCGACCTAAATGATTTGCGTTCCTCAGTTGACATTTTATCAATTACCATCGATTTATTTTTCGATTTATTATTGTCATGATGTTGTCCTGTGGTGAGATTTTGTGTTCGCCCAATGGGTAACCGATTTGTAGTAGCCAGTCCGTATGTGGAGGACATGATGAATCCTTCGATACTAAATCAAAAATTTAGATATTTCGGGAAATAGAAAATGTGAAATATGGTCTGCAGTTCGATGACCGTCAAACTCAATACAATTGAATTCAAGTTGGCTATATGCGTGTGATTTATGCCCCTAGGGGGCATTGGAATCGGATGTGGCATTAGTTATCTCGCGTGTAGATAATTGCATACCGAACCGACCCAAACTGACTCTACTGCAACAAATTCCTAAATTCTATATGCGTGGTCGGTGGCCACACATTGCCTTATTTCAAAATACATACAACCAACTTTCGGATAGTGGCGCATCCTTTTTTCTATTTTAAATATAATGTATAAAATTTTTTTGCAGATTGAATCAGTGCAGTGTGTTTGATTTATTTGCATAAAAGTGAGGCACAGGCATGTCCATTGATTTGGTTAAAAAATGCATTTGACAGTGTTGACCAAATTTGAAATTAGAATAAACTGATTGACGTCGAGAGTTGTACGGATAGGTAGCAATGGCAGTGTATAGAATTTCAAAAGAGAGGCCCATTTAAATGGATGCATTCGACCGGTGAATGCTGAGTGGGCGGACTACATACAGAGTGCTAGAGCTTTTGGGTCAATTATATCCTTTTATGTGATTATTCAAAATAGGCACTAAGAATGGAATCGAATCGTATCTATGTTTTGGATGGCATTCCAATGTATTTATGTGCGTTTTAATTTTTTTTTTTAATGTTTCAGGAATTAAGTGATTGATGGCGATTTGGTTTCATGAAAATTAATAGACACGCATTAAAGAGGATGGGTTCCGATCCATTTATTTGGTGATAGCGTTGAATAAAAAAGAATATACTGTTTATTTTACAAATCATAAAGAAATATGAATAGATATTTACGGTGGTCAGATCCTGACGCGGTTAAACCAATTTTAGAAACACTTCTTCTACATCGCACGAGGTAGCTCCACAACACGAGATTAAAACGAATCAAACGCTTACCTCGAAAAACATAGCTCCAGAAGGAAATGCCTTAGTACAACATGGAATTGAAGGGGCAATTTATATTCTAGATATAGATCCAACTTTGAATATAGCTAGTCAAATTCATACCAACACATTTAAGTGTTTAGCAAAAGCTTGGCGGCCCGAAAGAACGCCTACCAGCAGCCTACATTTGATTCTCCTTAGAGTTAGAAGAAAAGATGCTGACCTTTTGCAAATGTCCGGGCGCAGTAGTTTGGTCTGTCTACATCCACCGCAATCGCGCCACCCAATCTTGTGTTCATGAGAAACCCAAGAATCGTTAGAAGACATGAATAAAGATGCAGGCAGACCCAACACAGGTTCGGGTCTTGAAAAAAAGTCTCTATACCTTGCCTAGCAAGCTCATCCGAGATCTCATTTCCCTGGATGCCAATATAACCTGGGACCCAGACACGATTCACTGTGTTCAGTCTTCCGACCAAATTCAGAGAAAGCTTGAGTTCTAGCACTAACTTGGACGAGGTAAGAGGGTTAGCAGCACTTTTAATGTAGCTTGGCTGTCACTGCAAATGTAAATGCCTCTAGCCCTCCACCTGTTGTTCACAATATAGCGCATAGCCATTAGGATGGCAAAAATCTCCGTTTGGAAAACAGATGCATGTCTACCCAAGGGGTAGTAAAGTCGTATATCATCGCATTCCACAAAGACACCAGCACCAGACCCCTGCCCGGTTTTGGAGCCATCCGTGAAAATACGATGGCATTCAATCCATGGTTCAGAGTCTGACCGAAGCCATTCCGTTACCTGTGGAAAGTTGACGTGGTAGTTTTTTCGCAGAAGGATTTCTGGTGTCATTGCATCAGATGGCATATCATTAAGACAGGGGTCAAAAGATAATTCTCGAGCAAGTTCTTCAAAATTCCATTGCGCATGGTACCAAAAACCACCTCTCTTTAAGCTAAGATAGATTTTAGCGTGCACCCCATGATATATAAATCAAGGGGGGAAGATTCATCAGAGCATCTAGAGTAGAGCCCGGGGTTCTAGGGAGCCGAGACATGCCGATTTTTGGAGTTTGGCAAAAGAAGCAGTAACACGTTTCCCCGAAAGCCTGTTTCACCAAACAACTGATGCGTATGAGAGTAGCGGTCTAATCATGGCCGTATAGATCCAAAGGACCCGTTTCGGAGACAATCCCCTTGTCTTACCAAAAGCGCCTTTACACTGCCAGAAAGTCGACAGCGCTTTATCGGTTTTCGATTCGACATGTTTGGACCATAGAAGTTTTTTTATCGAGGATTACACCCAGATATTTGACTTCATCGGATATAGGGCTAGTGACACCTTTAAGCACGAGATGGGACGGACCAGTGACGATTCTCCTTCTCGTAAAGAGAACAACCGTGGTTTTAAGAGGATTCACTGAAAGCCCATTACTAGTGCACCAGACATCGATCTCTGCGCTTAAGAGCAGACAGCTCCTAGATTTGAACCGACAGAAAGAACGGCTACATCATCCGCATAAGCTTGAGTGTATTTTCTAAGAAAATTGAGAGCCGTAAGCACAGAGTCTACCACCATACACCATAGGAGGGGAGACAGAACACCACCTTGAGGGCAGTCCCTATTTACCCCTGTTTTGACGCACTTGCCACAATCTGCATCCGCTACCAACGTCCTGTACATTAGCATTCCTTTAATCCACAACACCAAAGTTTCATCTACACCATGCTGTCTGGCTGAGTTACACATACTGTCACGGGTCGCATTATCAAAAGCACCCTCAATACCGACGAAAATGCCCAACGCGTACTCCTTCCGGTCAAGAGCACTATCAATCCTACCAACAAGGTTTTGAAGCGCAGTCTCGCAGGATTTTCTGCGCTGATAGGCATGTTGCATCTCAGAGAGAGGATGTGATCGAAGAGCAACTTTGCGCACATGCAGCTCAACCAGTCTTTCCAAACATTCATAGCTTAAGCTGCCAATTAATATGTCTAAGATCCAAAAACATTCAGATTTATAAACCTGACCTAATTTTTTTCTGATAATGATGGAAATAGTGAACTATCGTCAACGATATTTTACTCAAGCGGTGCCACAGTCCTACAAAGCTGTTTAAAAATCAAAGTGCCAGAGGGACTTTTGAATCTATCCCTCAATCGGTAAGAACGCCTCTTTAAAGGAATTAAAGTCGTCATTGATAGACTTTTTGTCGACTTAAACAACTGTGGATTCAGCACTCATGCAGACCACCTACTAAGCAAAATGACAGATACCCATGAATCGACATTAACACGTCTCATGCAAAACGTGTTCCATAGTATCCAAGTATGGAGCAGGCGTAAGAATCAGGGACTCAATGCAAACCCTTAAAACCAGCACTCCGCAATATTAGGAAAATTGGAGAACAAGATTCGTATGAAATCTAACAACAGCTCTGGCCAGAACACAACAGTGGCCGAACCATCAAACCTCAGGTCATCACTGTCTAAGCTGGTAGGGGCCCCTTATGGGACATAACTTCCTAAGAAATCACGCAATGAAATTAAACCTCAATAATGACGATATATGTCGAGGATGTGGAGATGAAGGGGTCCATGAGGATACACCTCACTTCCTCTACCGCTGTTCGAGTCTCGGTCACTTGAGGAACAGAACACTACTTTCATGACTAACATGAACTTTCTCATGTCTCACTTTTCGATCTTTATAGGTTTCTGAGGATATCAGGATGGCTGGACGGTGTCAGGTAAAGGGACACGAAGCCTTACCATCTCCAACACCAATGACTAACCCCCAACAAAAGGGCATCACACTGGGTCTACGAGGACCTAAGTGTGGCATAGCAGGACAGACCTGCTCTGCTCACATCAATGTGACCCTCGTTTGAGTTCCAGGTCACAAGGGACATGAAATTGTTGATGATCTACTACAAAAATGCTCTGTAACTCCTTTCCCATAGAATATCAACCAACCCTTCTGCGGCCTACCACTTGGTAGTTCCAAGTCAGAGCTTAAATTCTGGGGACCCACAGTGCAGCTCTCAAACTGCAGCTCCTTCCAGCTCCAACTCGTCATCAAAAATAGATCCTTTTACCTCGATCAAATGTGACATAAAGATTCGTACTGACTTCGTCATAGGGCACTGCTCACTCAACTACAATCTGAATAGAATTAGGAAGAGCTAATAAGATATCACGAAATGACCACTGTACGTTCAAAAAATGTAACGCTATGCCAAACCCAAAAATGCACTTATTTTAGCACCATGTGCGCTAAGTTGGCAGCAGTGGATTCAATTTTATAACTTACGAAACAGCCCGTCGTTTCTTTTTCTTTGCAACTTTCTTGAACCCGCCATGGGAGTCTGTATCCAGTATATTGACTTTGCTAGTAAGGTGTCAAAAATTGAGGAAGTGGTGGTGGTGGAACATCTATTTTCTTACGAATCTGAATATCCGCGTCAAATGCATAGACATACCTACTTTACCCTTCACCCCTTCAAACAATCCTTTTACACAATCAAAAGTGTTTTTCCCTTGACAAGGTACAACTAGCGCTATTGTGTTGCACGTTCTGTCGCCAAAAAATGACATCCAATAAATATCCAACAAGGACGATGATCCAATCCACCCTTGAATGGGCGGTGTCAAGCTATCGAAAATGAAAATGGAAATGAAAAAGACGAAACATAACAGAGCAACGCAAGAAAACTCAATTCGATTTTGTCGCGTTTCCTGAATGGGATAATATGTCATTTTCACTACACGATAAAACGCTATCTGCATCACAGGATAACACAGATACACATACATCGTGCGCTGTCATCCGAATGAATATATACCTCCTCCACCTACCTCCTACCTACGTTTGTCGCCTTAGCGCAACGAGGATAATAATTTATCAATTGACACATCCCTAGATTTTTTTTTTGTTCGTCCTATTGCTGTGCTGCTGCTGCTCTGTATCCTGCTCCTGTCACTGCTACGGGTGGCCTTTTATGGGTGTGTAATAAGCGAGCGGAATCCGTTCTGACAGGAAGAAATCCTGTCACGTAGAGTAGAGCTACATCCGCGCTTAGTACATTCACGCAGTGTGTACACGGAGATGGAGCCAAAGCACGGTCGTCATCGTCGACGTCGTCGTATCCAGATAAAGACAGACTATGTTGCGAGCGCAGACAGAGTGCAAGCAATACGTTTAAGGTGCTTCCTTCAAGCTTGCATGAGGATGTCTTATTTATTCTTGGAAATTGTTGACAAGGAAAATGTAACAAAACAACTACGTTATCAGATATCCTTGGCACGTAGTTGTCATGTGGGCAGCAACAGCAGCAGCAATTCACCTCACCTCGCCATGTCATGAACGTGTTTAACCTAATCACAGGACAATTTTATCCTCCCATCAATGAGTGAGTCCTGGTAATTCTACTTGTAATCGAATAAACTTGCAAGGATGGGACCATTCATCAATTATCCGTTTTTCCCGTTGGCTACTTTGGTCAGCTTTACTTTGATAAATCGCTCTATTTGTGACTCATTGTTCTGAGTTGCAGTGCGCCCGGCACTGGCAACAAAAAAGTTCTATTTCCACAAGGACATAGTAAAATCGAGCGCAAAGTGTATATTGTCCAATAAATTAACCACAAGCACTGAAACTGAAGTTGTCTTCCATTATCCTGTTGAAATGCTACCTACTTTGGCTGAGAGTTTTCCTTGGGAATTTCGCACTTCAGTTGGATTTTACGATGGGAAGCGGTGCAGGTGGCCTCTGGTCTCTCTCTCTCTCTCTGTTTGTTCGTCTATTACCTAGACTGCGTTATAATTTAACCAAGATACGAGCAGTATCTCCGATCCGGTCGAGAGGTGAAAGAATTTGTGTGTTATTTGTGGTCGGAGCGAGGCAGGGGATTAATTGCAAGAAGATAATGGCCAGTGCAAAAATATATCCTTGGGAAAAATATGGCACGTAGAGCATGTTGAATGAAAACATTGTTGGCTGGGTGAAACAACCGTATTTGTCCATGTAATGTCCCAGATATCATTATGTAATAAAATATCTTTGTCTTTGTCTTTGCTTAGTTTTGAGTCTAACACAAAATGGTTGACCACACATTTTCCACTGCGACAGAAAGTTATCACGAAATAGCAGCTGCAATCAATTTTTGAGTCGCAAGTTCAAAAAATTAGACTGTAAGGCGGTGGTGGTGGTGGAACAAAATGGTTTAATGCTAAAGTTTGCCAACTAATAACCTTTTCTCTAAGCGGGTCGTGTATGGCAGGCAACAGGTCCGAAAATTCCTTCATTCACAGCGGTCCAAGCTAAGTCCATTGGGCCTGAAATCTTAAAATTTGAAATTTGAATTAGTTTTATGCTGATGACTTTAGATAAGCAGGCATTTTGAAGGGGAAGTGAAAAATATATTCTCTTCGTTTGACTTCGCTTGCTCGAATTTGTTATAAGTTGCACAAAACCCAGGCATTTAAAAAAATTGCTGAAACAGATTTTAGACAATTCTTCCCCGAGGGCTTTGAGCCTTTATTCATCTTTCTATTTCAGTCAGAAAGTTGAGCTGCATTAAACTGAAATTTGATTTTATATCCAAAACAAAATTTTGCTTCTGAAAACTGTTATACATGCTGGCTTCTCATATAATGGCTGGCTACATACATCCATTTGCAGCTTTAGAGGAGCTTCTTGAGATCCCACCGTTACATACACGAATAAAGATGTGGGCTGCAGCAAGCACAATGAAACTACATTTCGTGACAGAATTCAAACAGGGTGATCTCACAGGACACTTAAGAATCTTAAAATCTTCAAAGAGTCACCTTCGATTCAAGTCACCGACCTCGTACCCATAAAAGTCAATTTTCATCGACAATTTACTATAACCATACCGGACCGTTTGGTGTAAGAAACTGGAGGCCCTAGGCTAGACGGGTCCCACTCAGTCTGGTATACGGATGGCTCAAAAATCTAATGAGGCTATGAGCAGGTATCAAGGGACTTAACTGCAAGACTTAAGCTCCTCTAGGCCACACAACAGCAATCTACCAAGCAGAAGTCTACCCCCTCGAACTATGAGCAAGAGAATGCTTAAGGCAAAATATCTGTAAATCAAACGTCTACATCTCTCAGAGAGTCAAGCAGCACTGAAAGCTCTTAACTGCTACAAGTTTAACTCTCTAATTGTTTTGAATTCTCTATCGATCCTTAAAAAACACGACCGCTCACACCAGGGCGACTCTCTGCTTGGTCCGAGGGCACGGAGGAATTCTTGGTAATGAAGCGGCTGGCGAGCTAGCCCGTATAGGCCCTGCATCCAAATTGAAGCAAATAAGCCTCTTTGGGATGACTGCAGGGATGTATTCTGCCGTATCTGGCTGTTCAAGACAGAGGCTGTCCAACTTTTCCTCATTTTCATAAGACGATGGCTCAGAGCGCAGTGACCAATGGAACCAATTATAAAATGAAAAAGGGCCCCAAGATGGAGCTTTCCTTTTCTAGATCTGTAACGCAGGGCAGGGATCTAGGCATAAGTTCTCTTCTTTTACTTGCAACATTGACCCAAAAATGGAGCTTACTTTCCTAGAGAAAGCAAGGCATATACAGACGAGGAAGAGTCCATGAAACTTCAGCAAAAAACGTTTGAGAATGCGCCAAGCCTGTTGCATACTTACCCAATTTCGAGATATCAATCCCTTAGAGCGTTTGAGTTCCAGCTTCGGCCAGATCTGTTTTGACGCCAGATATCTGATTTTGTTTGTGCACTTAAGGTTTATTCTCTCCTTAGAGAGAGTTGTGACAGGCAACCTTAGCAATAGTTTACAAGTAACGATTTAGAGGTTTCTAAATTGGCGAGTTCTTCAGCCTTAAAATTCCCATAAATGTCTCCAATAAAGAGTGTAACAGTCTATAGTCTATGCAGAATAATTACAAGGACCGAATTGAAACCTTTTTTTTTTTGGGTAACATATATCCTGCCCTTGATAGAAAAATATGAGCAGCAGGAATACTTTTTGATCTTACTAAGCGTTTGATGTTGTTAGTCTTGAGATACATCTTCTTAAGCGTGTCCCAATGTTGGTGTACCGCCAGGTTCTTAACATGGTTTGCCTTCCTTCTTATTTTTTTCTTAAATCGACGAAGTATTGCTGTAGATGACGTTAAAGTGATCTAAGAGGACAGCTGTTTAATGAACAGTTTGGACGCAGATAAATAAGCAACGGAGTCCGGTGGAAAGCAACACCCCAACCCAGATGACTCCTTATGGTAGCAATACCAAACAAAACAATCGGCGCTTTGTTGTGCTGTCAAATTGCAACAAATGACATAAAAAATATTTAGTTTTTTTTTATCTGGAGCAGATGGTACGCCAGGACAAGACATCTGTTCATCGATTAGGAAAAAACGTAACTTTTAAAAGTAGAAACTTGGAGGTATGGAATGATCTACTTCAGGATTATCATTGACTCCGTACTTGACACCTTATTGCACATTCAACGAAGAATTACATAAGAAAACTGCTGCTAAAAAATGGGTTGAAAACTCCTAACCCAAAAGACTAAAGGGCCCGATCCATAGAATACGTAGCGTGCGTTTCATATTCGCTTCTAACTGAGTCTTAAACTGTAGTCTTAAATACACGCTTTCTAATAGAAGGTGACCCATAGTCCTCATACATTCTCATAATTTAGGTTCACGCATTCTTAAATTGAGGTTATCATATTCATTGTTTAAAAATTGAGAGGAGTTGCACCATCATTGAGAGCTAGCACTTTGATTGGGGGAAACTTTGACATATAACTCTTTTACATTTCGCGAGACGAAAGTGTAATGAAAGTTTTTGTATTTGACGAGGTGTAGCCGTACACAATAAGAGAATGATTGAAACTCGACGTATTTTGTGGGACACCTCCTTCCGTAAAATAGGTGGACGTCAAGATTTTGCTCGACGTATTCGATGGGTCGGGGCTCTATAAAACCTTTATCCATCCAATGCTGTAGATTATGAGTGATGGAAGATTTGTAGGAATGAACAGTTAACATTGACATCTTTCGAAAGGAAAATTCTTCGGCGGCTATATGATTCCCTGTGCCAGGAAGGCACTATATATATAGCCCAATATGTTAAAACACATTAGCTACAATGGCTCGGACATATCGAGCGAATGCATGAAAGTACTTCAGTCAAGGCAATTTGCGAATTATAGCCCGCAGGTTTGAGACGACATGGAAGACCGCACCTCCGTTTCAAAGACGAAGTCATCGTGGACGCCAGAGCGCTTAGTCTAGAGTATTGGAAGTTGATTGGCCGGTGCCGTAAAGGATGAATTGCTAAGACTCTTTACAGGTCGCGAGACAGTTAAGTAAAATATGGTTGATATTAAAGTGGACTTGCGTGAAATTTTAATTTACGTTTTGTTCTTACGCGTATATGCGGGGTGTTTTTTTTTCCTTTTATATCCAGTCAAGTGGGACTTGAGATAATTCCACTCCGATCCACGCAATATATCTTTAAAATTTTGCTAGGTATTCCATAGTCGGACAGCTGCCCAAGTAAGGCTTCGAGAAAACGATGTGTTGCAAGAAGCGTTTACATGCGATAAAACTGTTTACATGTTTTCTTATGCACGTCGCTTTCCCGCTTTACTGTGTGCGCAGCCTTGTAATATTAACCATTTTAGGTAAGGGAAGTGCAAAAAGATCTCACCATTAAGACAAAATATATATCCAATGAGGGCTTAAGCTATGAGGGCAACAAATGAGCTAATGAAGTTTATAGATTTTAGAATTTATGAGGTCGGCCACAAAGATTAGTCTCCTCATAGCCACACATATGTTCCAATGGACCAATGCTGACCCTTTTAGTGAGGGTTAAGCCGGTATTGTGGTTATTTACCCATGCTCCTGGCTACCCAATAATGTAAAGCCATGCCAACGTCTTCTGACACCACTAAAGATTTGAATGTGTTATATATGAAATATCTTCAATGTCTTAGAAATAGTAACTTCCAAGTTGCAAAGACTTGGACAGTGAAAAAGATAACGAGGTATCTTGGCCTCTCGACTCGACATTTTCTTCGTTGTTTCTAAAACCATGTATTGCCGTCTTTAAGCCAAATTGGCTTCCTTCTAAGCCTTTCAGATGTTGTTTCGATTTCGGGAGTCTTTGATCACCTTAAGAAAGCAAAATAAATACTTAATATTTTTTAGTGCGAACCGTCCTTTTAAGTCACTAAATTGCAGCAGCATCTATAAATTTGGCATTTCAGCTTTTTACTCGCCCTTAAGCATATTTCCACAACAAGTAAAGAGCAACCGCTGCCCTACATTCACCGCTTCTATAACCAGACGCAAACATTTGAGACTACGCAATAACTTTTCATGTTCCGACTTCTTACTCAGAGGTTGACCCGTCTACAAATAGAAACTTACCCGACAAATGTCGCCCTATTGTCATAGTCAACAACATCATAAACTCAACTTTTCAATTCTTTTATGAATCGTAAAACTTCACAATGAGGACAAATAAAAGTACATCGACCAACTTGACCAAGTTACACAGCCACAGTTACTTTTTGGTCCAAAAACAGTTCATCATAGAAGCCTCCAACTGCGATTATATTCAACAACGCCACAGAGCCCAACTCCCAAAAACAGCTGGCAACATCCTTAAAGGAGATTTTATAAACGGAAATAGTGTGTGCAGCCGAAGTAGTTTTCATTTTTACGACGAAGAAAACTTTCTTAATGATTACCACACGAACGGGACACTAGTTTATGAAGTATCTAGCTCGAAAGAATTCTTACTTCTTATGGACTCACATCACAGCATAGCACAGCATGTGCCGAGGAGAAGAAGACCAATCCCAATGGCCATGGCCATCGCCAACCAGCCGTAAGGAATTACAATCTTATGGTGGGAATATTTGCCCGATTATTACAACCGTCTGACGGTGGAACTTTTTGGTAATAAATTTTAACAATTTATTTGATGCACTACCCACCAGACCGAAGATGGAAGACAGAAGGCAAAAGCCAGGCAAAGCTACTACTTCTTTTCATACATTTTCGTTGCGAAAGCATCTTTTCGACAGCAATAAAATCGTGTTTTAAGGAAATTTATGACACACCTAGCCTTTGCTGGAATCCACTAATTGCAAGGACCGTCGAGAGAGCGAGAGCGAGAGCGATAGCGGATAGGTACTATTTACTTTCTTGCATTAATTTTAAAGGGATAATAAAGGATATTTTACACAAGCAACAGCAACCATCGACCGTCCCGCTGTCAGCTAATTATATGGTAAAGGCCTTTTGCGATGCGCATTCAAAAGCACTGCCAATTAAGGTCCTTAGCTTATGAAACGAAGCTAATCCGATTACATTTAAATTTAATTGATTTTTCCTTTTGATGAGAAAAGTGACAAGAGATATCCTGGCACATTGTCGTGCCGTGTACCCCTGTCTACATAGAATGAAATTGATATTTTGTCAAGGATAATGCTATGGCGCGCGCGACTGTAGTTGTTTGTTTTTGTTTTGTCGTGGTTCGGTTGTTTATTCGATGGGGGTGTGCCGTGTGCCGTGTTCCCTTGTTATACTTTGGTTAGCACTTAATTTGCTTTGCATAAGTAATTTCATTTCGCATTTGTTATGGGCAAAGCGGCTTGCAGTATGGAAACAGGACTAGGTAATCAGGATAGGTATTTTTTTTTTTTTAATATTTTAGCTGATAAAGGCTTTGAAAGTCGAATGGGATTTGCTCTAATTTCGTTTCATCTATTGCGATGTAAGTATTGAAAAGTCCAGGAACTAGAGTTTGAATGTGTATTGAGGTGTTCGAGGACATTGTAATTGCTTTTAATGCAAAGTTGTCACCATTTGACAGTGGATGGGAAACTTTCACAATTCGCTCATCAGGGAGATTAGGGTTCCCAACCGTCCTCGTTTTGGGAGGACCATCCTACAGTCCTCCTGTAGATATAAATTTATGAAGTTAGTACCTACTTTAAGAATCTCGTTGATTTACATTGATTTACACAATAATTTTGCTTATTTTACCTCCCCGTGGTAACCAACTTATACTGAGCTTATCCAATCGGACGAGAATCGCTTAACTTAAAGGCGCCTAGTGTTAAACAAGAAGAGAAGAGGAACATTATAGATGACTGGCTGATCGAGTGATCAAGTCTCAGAAGTCTTTATGAGTACCTCAGAAAAGGGACAACAGTTATAATGGTAGATACCTTATGTGGAGCTAGAGACTTAGAAATTTTCAATCAAATCGAGGCAACCATCCAACATCTTAAACATGCAAACGTCTCTGACCACTTTCTTGTAACGTCTAAGCTCAGAGCTCGACTGTCCAAAAGAAGTATGAACAAGCACTGAAGTCCAACACAAGAAAAGCGTGGAAAGAGTATCGAGCCAGGAGAGGAAAATTCTGGAAAATCAAGCAATCCAAGAGTCCCACAATCGAAACAATATCTAGCTGTTCTACAAGAAAGCCAAGCAAGCTCTTCGAAATAGTGATGGAAACCCCGACAGCGAAGCGCAGGGAATTATAGAGGTGTCTAAGCTGCATTTCCAGCAGCTGCTCTGATGGCCTGCCGGCGAGCTCTTTAAACATGGTGGTGATGTTTTGGTAGAGTACATTTCATAAAAATGCCATGACCGATGACTGGAATATCAGCCCATTTACGAGAAAGCCGGTCCTTTGGCTATCGGCACGTATCAGTACGGCAAATCGGCATCAGAGCAAATTTTCCCACTTCGGCAAATTCTGGAAAAGACCAAAGATTTTCAAATCGAGAATCACCATCATTTCATCTAATTCAAAGCCGCATATGATGGCATTCATCGTTAGGATATCTGCATGTCGATGAGCAATTTTTTGATTCCGGCTAAACTGATCTAACTGTATCGCGTAATGCTGGAGAATACCCGGTGCGTTGTGCAGTTTGACTGCATCTCATCTGAAGTCATCCAAACATGCATTAGATTTCGGCAAGTTGATGCGCTGACGTGTGACTTCTTCACTCTTGTACTTGAGCAGATATTGCGCAGGGCAGGTGTCAACATGAAAGGCACTATCTTCAACAAATCAGAGTTGCAGATACTAGGGTATGCAGACATTACGGATTGAGTTGTCCATGAAGTTAACGAGGTAAACAGCAGACACATGCCGCCAACAAACATGCAAACATCTTGGTGGAGATTCGTGGAAGAACTACCCTAGGACACCTAGAAAACTCCTAAGTGTAAGCTCTATAAAACACGGGTCCTGCGAGTTCTGTTCTATGGTGCTGAGTGCTGGAACATAAAGAGGAAAGATGAGTAGATACTAAACCCTTTTGCGTGAAAAATTCTCGTCGGAGGCGAATGAATGGAAGCAGCCCTTGATGAATTTTCGTCTTACAATTGTTTTAAAAAAATATTAATAAGTCTGTTCGTGTACTTTCAGCTAACAAATTGGTGTATATTTCTGGTGACCTGACAATAAGGACAAACGAAATAAGGCCAATTTCCAAATTTCTAGAATTTGGCTTTATTTCGTTTGGAGTCTCACGTCACCTAAATTTCTTCGTAGCATGGAGAATTTTTGTACTCTCTCATGAGAGTTCTTTTGCATTCAATTTCTGCTCTGGATGAGACTTTTTGATAAAATAAGGACAATATCTGACCACTTGGCATGCAGTCTAATCTTATTATAGTATTCGCTGGCATGGTATAATTTTTTATTTAACAATAAAATTTTCCGGTGTCAGGGGGATTATCTGAAAGCATTTTAAGGGCCATCTTAGGAACGTTTTATTCACTCGAGGATGTACATAAATCGAAGTTGACTCTCATAACTTTCGATTTCAGAAGTTAAAAAACCCGAGAGTTACATAACTCTTGATTTTCTCAAATCCCCTCAATAGTGGAAGGTGGCCAACAGGAGCAAACTTGGGATTTTGCCAAAATCCTGTTGATTCAGTCTAGTTGTTGACGGCTAGCACCTGACATTAAGTTTCGAAAATAAACTTAAATGGAATAGTAAAATTTACTTATTTTATTAACATTGACTTTAACCGATTGTACGTGATCGTGTTTGAATGGGATATTTATTGCCCCTGAATATTTCTAGCAACTGCTAAATGTTTAAAGTTGAACGCAGGCACAGCTCCACAACACCAACACTCCGTGTGCCCTTCAATAAAGGAACGCCTGGTTTTTTAAAAGACCGTAAGAATAAACAACTGTGAGTTCAGTTCAGGTTTTTAGTGTCTGCGTTCGAAGTTTAGTCTGTATGGTCACGTTCAGTTTATCACAGCTATGTTATTGTCACAATTGTTTGCAACTCACCGAGTTTAGCGCAAAATAATTTAACAAAAATGACGCACGAAACTCAAACTGAGAGTTAACAACTGATATATTTTATGTCATCTGTCACAAATATCCCAAGGAATTTATCAAAACAGAATACTAGGAAACTTTCGATTTTCAACTACCTGTCCGAGAGTTAAAATAGTGAATAAAACCATTTTTCAACTGAGATCAACGAACAAACATCAAATTTAAAAATTTTCCCCTCCAAATTCATAAACCAAAAAAATCAAATAAAAAAGCTCAACTCGCATTTTTAACATCAAGACAGTTTTCGGGGTGCGATTAAAATTAGAACTTCAATAGCTCCATTCACCAAAGGAGAAAGATGCGAGGTTTCGGTTAAAAAAAAATAAAATCGCCAAAATCCGATTTTCGTGTTGCTAAATGAAATTCCAAATTTTCTGTTTGGCGATTAATCCCCACGTCTGACAAGCATGCTCCCATGCTAGCCAACTCTCGAGTGTCCCGCAAGTTTACCAATAGTGAATTAAACAGCCCTAAAATCTCTTTATTGTCATATTGCTTTGTGTAGCTGAGAGGGAGCAATTATACTACGGAAAGCTAGTTTTCTGTTGCATGTGGGACTGAGGCACAATGGGTCTAAGAAAAGATACAATTTGAGTTCTTAGAATTTATATTAACCTTTTTAACCTTCTCGTATACACTAGTATACACTAAAGAGAAAATGATTACGATCGTGCGGCTATTTCGACTTCGACCTACGGAAAAGTCCAAGAAAGTGGGTCCGACAATGCCGTTTGTCGGTCTGTCTGTCCGGAAGCCGTATGGCGAAATGGTTAGACGGATTCGCTTCAAAGTTCGTATATTAGTTTTTTACGGCCACATCTTGCGGTGTATTTTTATTTTTTTATTTATCGTTTAATATAACGGTATCTTCCATACAATTATTTTTATGAAAATCATGGATTTAGGTCCATTTTTTTGAACTTTGGATACTTGGGATGAGGGCGAAAATACTAAATACTCAGCCTTCTTTTTTGCAAAAAGCCCGAATAACGGTAGTTTATAAGACCGCCAATATCTCAAGACCTAATAAATGGAATTTCGAAAAATGTTACTATTTTTTTTATGACGTTCCGTCGAATTTTCTTAAATTTAAATTAAATTCGTTCTCTCAAAAACGGCTTCAACGGTTTTGATCAATTTTTGCATTTTTACATATCTATAAAATGTCCAATGTTGGAAATTACATCAACATTTTTGGTTCAATTTTTGAGTGGTTAAAAAGGTGTTTTCTTCTTCAAATTAAATATGTAATGTTTTCTATTAAAAAATTGGTGTTGTCGTATTGCATCGATGAAATTGTGGAACCCTAAGTCAGATTAAAAATTGATAGATCCTGGGCATTAATATATATTTTTTCCTTGTGAAAGGAAGCAAATAATCGCTGACTCTTCAAGCTATAGAAACAAGAAAAAAAAAAAATACATACATATTTACTTACTTTGCTCTTGAGAAAATTATGTTTATCTTTTGCTGTATTTTAATTACCCGCAGCGTAGCATCTTGCAGGACTTCTGGCATTACATCCTGACAAGCTGTAATATCCAGAAGAAAAATCCCTCTCTGTTCCTGCTGCTCCTTTTCTTGCTTTCATTTCAAATAACTTTGCATATGCTGGCTGAAGCAAATACATTTTCACAATATTCTCCCTTTTCACGGTCCGTAATCTGTATTCCATTCCAGTAGATGGAAACGCTATGGTTTCTGGCAAGCAAGGTTCCCTCTTCTATGTGTGTACGTACACAGGAAGCTCATTATATTGAAAAATGGAATTTGTTTGTAAATAATTTTCTAAAGAATGTTTAACTGTTTTCTATTTGAGAAGGTAACGCTTCTGTGCTCTTCTCGGAGGAAAAATGAGACAAAAAAAAAGAAAAGAAAAGAAAGTGATTATAGCGAAAAAAGCAGACGAGGACCATTTACACACTTTTCTACTGATGAAAAGAAAATATCACACGGAACTAAGTTCGCAAGTTCGTATGTTTTCGCCTTGAGTGTTTTGAAAGAGTAGGTGTATAGAGTAAATATTAAAAGAAGAATAAACAGGCGTACATGTTAAACACACTCAAGCAGCGCCTTTTTAACAGCCAATTATATACGGTTTTTTACTTGAACTTAAAAGGAACACATGTAAGAGGCACCTAGGCACCTAGGTACCTAGTGCCTACTGCTACTGCTACCGCCTACGAAGCATAGTAACTTCTCTTCCGATAGACTGACTAACAAGGGAAGGAAAAGCTTTCTGTTTAGGAAATAATTTTTACCATTTAACATTTTGACGTTCCAATGAAGTACCTACCTTGCATTGCTGAATTTTTGCAACAATATTGCAGAGGACGAGTCTTGAAGTGTTTAAGTCGAAAGTCAGTATGTTTTCGTTGAAGTTAAAGCTGCATATGAAGCATTAATGGTTCTCAATATGGCAATAGATGGACTCGGGATCAAAAAGACCGCTTAGGCAATGCAAATAGGTTAACTTAACCCTAATCTGCTTCTCTCTGTTTGTCGAAAATGTTTGTTTGTACATAAAGCACGAAAAGTTGGTTTATTGTGCCTTTTTTATGTTATTGGGTAAAAGATACTGATAAAGTTTCCAAACATTTTGCTTTTCCCAATTTTAAAGTCCTCTTCGACTTTTTAATGACCTTTACGTAAAACATATTTAAAAACAGAAATACTCAAATGACATCTTTAACATTTTTGAGAAATATCCTTTTTCAATGACCACTCGGCAAAAAATTCAGTGCAACAGCAAATTGCCAGACATTTTTTTATTATATTTGAGGAAATGTAATTTTTTAAGGATTGAAAGATCCTTTTTAATGTTCCAATGACTATCGGTGATAATTTTTAGCAATAGAAAATTTGACAGATCGTTTGAAGGATGTTTTTTAAAAATGTCCTTTTTCAAAGTTTTCAAACAATGCTAGGGACGCAAAATAGTGCTCCGGGCAGATGTCAACAACACAAATAATGTAAAGGAATCCAAATGAATGCGAAATCTTCTTAAATTCAATCTAAATGATTGGTGACTTTATTATATGCGAAATCACAGAAAGAACACGGATCTACCTGCTTCAGTGTTATAGTTATGTTCAAGTACTTTCTTACATCCACAGGGTGTTTTTTTAGAGGTATAGAACTTCGAATTGAAATAAAACACAAGAAAATCGTTTTAATGTCCATGAATTAGGAAGGATAATTTTATGTCATTAATGTTTCAATATGATTTCGGGCATGTGGGCGCCGCGGCTGGTTCGAATAAAGACAAGTCTGTAGGTCCAATTTTCAACCACTTTTTCAAGCATTTGGGGCTGTTTGTCGGCAATAACGCCACGAATGATGGCTTCCGAGTCCCCTAACGTTTCTGGTTTGTTGGCGTAGGCGGGCGACTTCACATATCTCCAAAGAAAATAATCCAATGGTGTCAAATCACACGATCTTGGTGGCCAATTGATAAGTCCATTCCGCGAAATTATGCGCTCATCGAATGTTTTCTTCAATAAATCGATTGTGACGTGCGCTGTGTGGCATGTAGCGCCGTCTTGGTGGAACCACATCTCATCCACATTCATGCAATCCAATTCGGGAACAAAATAATCGGTTATCATGGCTCTATACCGGTAACTGACTATCCAGCATCATTTCGGAAGAAGTATGGCCCAATGACTCCACCAGCCCATAGAGCACACCAAACAGTCAGTTTTTGTAGATGTAATGGCGTTTCAAGGGTCTCATGTGGATTCTCTTCACTCCAAATGCAGCAATTTTGCTTGTTGACGTAGCCATTCAACCCAAAATGAGCCTCATCACAGAACAAAATCTTGCTGTAAACTTCGCGAACTGAATCATTATTTTCGAAATAAATTTGCATGATTTGCAAGCGTTGTTCATTTGTCAATCTGTTCATGATGAAATGGGCAAACCAAACTGAGCATAAATGACATTAGAGTTGCCAGATTTGATCACAAAATGTCCGTTTTATTTCTATTCGAAAAACCAACCTCTAAAAAAACCCTTTATATTCATTTTCAGGACTTCTGTGTACAACCGCACACGATTAAAATTGAAAAACAATACTAAACTTTCAATGTGAGTAAAACTGATTTAGTAGTCAGAGATCTGCAAAAAGCGTCCCAATCCAACACATAAACAAATATGTGATTAGGTAATGTTCGAACAAGCGCATTAAAGATTAGTAAAAAACTAGTTTGTTATTCGGTTTTGGAACAAACCTAATAGTTATATGCTGCTCATATTTAAGATATTCCATCAACAATTTCATTGGTTTTATAAATTAACATTTATTAGTTACACAATTATAGTTTGAAAGAAATAGATGCAAGCTTCAGACATCCTGGATCACACAAATTCAAAACATCAGGGAGTCTGGGGATATTTTTCGAAGGCAAACCACCGTAACTACCGTGGAAGAGTTATGGTACCAATAATTCGGATTAATACCCTTATGAGTAGCTTATCATTCTTGCAATAACAAAATGATAACGGGTGATCCAAGTACAGATACTTCTTTCAATAGCCTTTTTTGACAGATCACGTGTGAGTCGTGTCATGCTGTCATGTTATTTTTGTTTAGTATTGTTTGGCATTTCATAATGGAAAGACTTACGCATGAACAACGTTAACAAATTGTTCAACTTTATTATGAAAATTCACGTTCTGTGAGGAATGTGTTTCGTGCACTTCGCTCAACTTATGGTCAACATAATCGACCTACTGAGCGTACTATTCGCAACACCATCACCCATTTTGAGACCCAGCATTCATTATTGGATAATTATCGACCGAATAGACCACGTCCAGCACGCTGTGAAGAAAATATAGCGGCCGTAGCTGAGAGTGTACACGAAGACCGTAGAGAGTCGATTCGGCGCCGTTCGCAGCAACTCGGACTGACGTATGGAACGACTTGGTGTATTTTACGTCAAGATCTTAAATTGAAAGCGTACAAAAGCTTGTGCAAAAACTGAAGGGCTCTTGAAAAGTTCCAAGAAGATCCGACGTTTTCGAGGCAAATTTTGGTTAGCGATGAGGCCCATTTCTGGCTCAATGGGCATGTAAACAAACAAAATTGCCGCATTTGGGACGAAGAGCAAACTGAAGAGATTGAAGAACTGCCACTTCATCCAGAAAAAACAACGGTTTGGTATGGTTTGTGGGCCGGTGGAATCATCGGTCCATATTTCTTTAAAAATTATGCCGGTGCGAACGTAACCGTCAATGGCGACCGTTATCGTGCCATGATAACCGACTATTTGATGCCTGAAATTGAAGCTCGTGATCTCGGCGACATTTGGTTTCAGCAAGACGGCGCCACTTCCCACACATCGCATCAATCAATGGACTTATTGAGAGAACATTTCGGTGAGCACATAATTTCACGTTTTGGGCCGTTCGATCGGTCACCAAGATCGTGTGATATCACACCGTTAGACTTTTTCCTGTGGGGATATGTAAAGTAAAAAGCTTATGCCGACAAACCCGCTTCGATTCAGGCCTTGGAGGAAAACATCACGCGTGTCATTCGCCAGTTAGCAGTCGAAATGCTCGAACGAGTGATCGAAAATTGGACTCAACGGATGGACCATCTGCGACGTAGCAACGGCCAACATTTGATAGATATAATCTTCAAAAAATAAATGCCAAAGAATGTTCTTTCAAATGATAATAAACATTCTCCATTAAATTTGAATTTTCTATGTTTTTTTCTTTAAAAAAGTAGGGAACCTCGAAATGGATCACCCTTTATTATGAGCACATGCGGTCGGCCTCAAAGTGTCTTATGAAAGATTTTCCACCTAGCCTCGGAAAAAAAAAATAGTATAAAATTATCAGTTAAAAGAACAATTCAATGCATTTACCTTTTGAAAATGATATCATCTAAATGTTGGCCAGGACGTCTAAGGTGCAATCAAAACATTTGTATGTACGGATTTTGACGTCGTATTCTATCAACCGCGGGTACCTTTGCAGTGGCCGATTCGTTAAACCCAATTTTGGATAGGCTCCGATATTGGCGTTGAGCTTCTCTTAGGTAGCCGGCTTGTTGGCATAGACCAATGAGTGTTTTGACATTGACAGTTTGGTCACTAGTTTAAATGTGCGTTTACAGTGATAGTTCAAAATTGTCAAGCCCCATTTGGAAAACCCCATAGTAATGTTTTGCCAGCCTAGCTGAAGTACAATGGATCACTAGATCGTATTGCTAGTTGTCTTTGGAGGAAATCTTCCGCAGTAATTTTCGACTTATTTACAGTTGAAACGTACACATATCAGCTTAAATCCCATTTTTAATTTGAAGTTTTTCCACAATAGCCCGAATTTTCCCTAATGCATATGACAATATTAATAGAAATATTCAGCGTTTCAGCTCAACTTTTCCTAAAAACAAAATCAAACGAAAGTACAGACAGTTCAATAGCACCATGTTCAACCACCAACAACTCAGACTTTCTGCTACTGCCTTCTTCTGCCAGAGGTCTCTGCCTTGGCAACCACCATGTCGTTTCCATGGAGGTTAAACATTATCTATTTATCGAATGTAACCAAACGAGTTGTTAACATTTCAGTCTATTTGCAATAAGTACACATTACCATCAACAACAGTTGTAGCTTAATGTTATACATAACATAAAAGTGCAAATTTTTCTATAAAAAATGGGTAAAAAGGGGAAATCTAAGAATAAACTGGCTAAAATGTCCGAAGAGGAGCGGGCCAGATATTTGCAACTTCGTGCCGATATCGAAGAAGAAGCTCGCCGACGAAAGCAGCATCTGATTTCTCTCTACATGAAGGTATGAGGCGAGTGTTAAAGTCTGTTTAGAACTAAACAACTTATGCATTTTTTTAAACAGAATAAACTTAAACGTGAGGATGCTTTCTCGCGTTTAAATTTAGCAAAAATCAACCAAGAATGGCGAACAATTCTTCGTCAGATCAAGTGTCAAGATTTAAAACACGAAATGATTGAAGTGGAGAAATTCTTTAGAATTGCCTTGGAGCGAAAGGATCGAATTATTCATGGCCTTTTGAATGAATTGGATATAGCTGAGGATATATATGCCACGCTGCAGCAGTCGCAAATGGAAATTATTCGAAAAATGATTTGTAAGTTAAATATTTGAAGTTCTTAGCTTGACGCATCTAGGTTTTAAATTTTTTAAGCAAAATATAAGCTTATGTTGACCACTATGGCCGGCTTAACCCGTGTTAAAAGAAATAAATAAATATTAGCTATTTTTAGTCAGAAGATATATATTTCTTGATTGTTCTCAGATTGAAATGACAGATTGTCATTGCTTTGATTGCATAGAAAATACAAATATTTCATTGGAAACTACACTTAAAGTTTAGACTCTTGAATAATATTAACTCCGTCGAGACCTACGAGCTTGTTCATATAAACCAGGGGTCGGGAAGTAATTTTAAATTGGATAGGGGTCTTGAAAAGAAAAACTCATAATTCATACCTTTTTTCATTTTGCCTTATAATGGCCAGTTTTTATACACAGCCTAAGGGTATATTAATTTTGACACATAGTTTATGTCTTAATATTCGTCGTAGACTCATAAAAGTATATATATTTATGATCAGGATCAAATCCTAAGACTACTTAAAAAATCTCCGTCCGTCCGTCAATCCGTATGCATTTTTTAGGCCTTTAAAATTAAGCTAAGAAGCTGAAATTCGGACCATTTGCACCACCTACTCCCTTTGAATTCGACCACTGCCACGCCCACAATTTAGAAAAACCCTTTTAAAGCTTAAGTAAGAGAGATAGAGTATTACAACCTTCGTAATATAACGGGTGATTTTTTAAGAGGTTTAGAACTTTTTTTTTAAAAAAAAACACAAAAAATTCGAAAAAATGAATGAAATATTTATTTGAATCGATAGTTTGAACCTTGCAATTTAATGTTTAAAGATAATTTCATGCAAATGTTGCAAATGCGGCTACGTCTCAGGTAGCCCATCCGCTGAGTCCAATTTTGGCATACTCTTTCACACATATCGGCCGGTATCTCACGAATGAATGCATGGATGTTGGCTTCCAGTGCGTCAATCGAAGCGGGCTTGTCCCTATACACATTAGTCTTGGCATACCCCCACAAAAAATAATCTAATGGTGTCAAATCGCACGATCTAGGCGGCCAATTGACCGGCCCGAAACGTGAAATTAACTGTTCACCAAACTCGCCTCGCAATTGCGCCATTGTTTCGCGTGCTGTGTGGCATGTGGCACCGTCTTGTTGAAACCACATATCATGCAAGTCAAGAACTTCCATTTCGGGCAAAAAAAAGTTTGTTATCATCGCTCGGTAGCGTTCACCATTGACAGTAACGCTGCGATTCGCATCATCTTTGAAGAAATATGGCCCAATAATGCCGCCGGCCCATAAACCGCACCAAACAGTGGCTTTTTCGGGATGCATTGGTCGCTGTTGCAATGCTTCTGGCTGATCTTCACTCCAAATGCCGCAATTTTGCTTATTTACGTACCCATTCAACCAAAAATGAGCCTCATCGCTGAACACAATTTTTCGATAAAAAAGCGGATCCTCGGCCAGCTTTCCAAGAGCCCATTCACCAAAAATTCGGCGTTGTGGTAGGTCGGCTGGCTTTAGTTCTTGCACCAGCTGTATCTTAAAAGGCTTTACGCCCAAATCCTTCCGCAAAATTTTCCACGTAGTGCTGTAACAAAGGCCTAACTGCTGGGAACGGCGCCGAATCGACATTTCGCGGTCTTCTGTCACACTAGCTGATACGGCCGCAATATTTTCTTCAATACGCACAGTACGTAAACGTGTTGGTGGTTTAATGTCCAACAAAGTAAATTTGGTGCGAAATTTGGTCACAATCTTCCGAATAGACTGCTCAGAAGGTCGAGAATGCCGATCATAAAATGGAAGCAGCGCGCGATGAACATTTCGAACCGAGCACGAATTTTGATAGTAAAATTCAATAATTTGCAAGCGTTGTTCATTTGTAAGACGATCCATGGTTAAATTGCAAACCAAACTGAAGCTGTTTGACAGTGACACAAGGTACTAAACACACGTCAGCTGTCAAAACCAGTGTTGCCAAAACCAAACCAGCTAAAAAATCACCCTTTATGTAGGCCCTCCTTTATAAGTTTTTGATACACAGTTTTTTGCCACGCCACATTTTTGTGGGCGATTTTCACTAAAATGCAGCTTTCTTCGGAAATTTTCATAGCAACCGAAAAAAATATGTCCAACGAGATATTGGCTAAATACATTTTTTTTACAGTTTGTTTTCTGGACCATCTTTACCTCAAAATTCATTATGGATGCAGGTTTATACATTTACACGGAAATATCTTCTTCCAAGTCAATTATTTTCATTTGAAGTGAAGGCTTTAAAAGACTGAACACTTTGCAGCAACAACAGTCCATGCCGCCACTTCGTTTCTAAGATCGGATAGAAACCTTAAAAATACTTCAATGTAAGAGTTCTTCTTCTTATATTCAAGAATTATTGGGATATGAATAAATTTTAGTCTTTTTAAAAATTCTCGAGCTTGCGACGTAAATCGGACACGCTTTGTAGCAGATCACATATGAATTCCCATTTCCTTGTATGTCAGTTTTGAGCGCAGAAAAATTAATTCAGAACATCTTAAAATAAAGTGCACGACTGCGTCATACGAAACTTTCTCGGTACATGAGATGCTTTTTGAGTCGCACAATGTTCGAAAATTAATTAGGAGAAATTTATTTAAATCACTTTTTAGGTTTTAAAAAATTGTATTTTCTCAAAAACGGCACGTACGATTTTGATGTTATTGAAACATTTATGATTAATAAATGATTAATCGAACATTGGACACTTTTAACATAATTGTTCGAAATACAAAATATTATCAAAATCGTTAGAGCCGTTTTTGAGAAAACGAATTTAATTTAAATTTAAGAAAATAGTTATATAAAAAAAATGTTTTTAAAAAATCTAAGTATGCAGATTTGTTTGAGTTTACAGTATAAAAAAGGTGTACATTTTTTTTGAAGTTCCCTTTATTAGTTTTCGAGATATTGCCCGTTTTATAAATTACCGTTAGAGGATTTTTTTTCCAAAAACTGAGTATGCAGAATTTTTGAGACTATCCCATATATCCTTAGTATAAAAAAAGACAGAAATCCTTGGAACCACTTTCAAGAAAAATAGTGTTAAGTGATTTTCACAAAAAAATTTGTATGGCAGGTACCGTTATTTGAAAAGATAAAGCAAAAAATAAAAATATGCCCCGAGATGTAACCCCAAGTACCTTACATTCTAACTTTGAAGCAAATCCGTCGAACCGTTTCGCCATACGATGCCCGGACAGACAGACAGACAGACAGACAAACAGACAGGCAGACAGACCGACGGTCGGCATTGGTGGACCGACTTTTTTGGAAAACTCTATATTCGTAATATCACCCCTTATCGCAATAACTTTCTCTTTAGTATACTTATGTATACGATAAAGTTAAAAAAGCCACTTCTACCTCTTTTGTTATAAACTCCAAGTGCTTCCCTATCCAAGTCTTGAAAGAATGAGATCATTTCTTTATTTGTTAATCAGAAACGTTCCATAATTTGACTTTTACTTAACTAACGAACATTGTTGTGTTGCAATAAGAAAGAACAAGCCGAAAGAAACTCTTTGATTGGCCGGTTCTGTAGAGCAGAACGATATCTCATAAGGTTAATCAACTTTTCCATTGCTTCTTTCAATGTGGTTTTCCATAAGGCGCTGCGACCCCGCTATTGTTAGATTTTGTTAATAAAAATATCGTAAGGTCTAAAAATGGATCCCGATCCGCCTGCTGCTGACCGCTGGTATAAACTAAAGGTCCCAGAGAATGTCGTTATAAACCGTGTTTTTAGAATCTTCTCTGGCATTACATATTTTGTTCTAACGTAACACTTCTTCGTCATCGATTATGTAAAATAATTCACAAGTAAACTTTTATCTTAGCAACTCATATTTGCTATTGGCTTTCGCTTGATGTGATCCAGTCGCTGCACTGAACATGGTCTTGTTTTCGTAAACAACATCAACATCTTAATAAGTGATGAGAAATTCGATGTAGTTTTTTCTTTCGAAGGAGCTCAATTTATTCTTTAGTCCTCTAAATTACCACAAAGTTGCTGCTGTAACTAGTAAAATAGTTTCAAGGTTTTGTCGCCTGCGGTGAACATATGTTAACAGCATGTACTTGCTTTTAGCTTCAAGGCAAACTAAATTTGCTTCGACTTTAATCTCGTAAAAAGCACTTTCGCGTCACACTGGGAGCGGCTCAGTACAGATGGACAAATCAACTGAAGATTGAAGTCTGCCTTGCGAACTTTTTGCTTAAGAACAAGATTGATTAAGTCACATGCCAGCCCATCTCCTGTTACCAAATGCATACTACATTTTTTCTTGGATCCAAATTTGCTTGTTGCTGTATAGAGCTCATGGCGATCAATTAAGTTCATAAAAATATGTTGATTGTCGACTTGAAGATCTAGGGTCCTTTCCATGACTTTCTTCCGTCTGAAGATTTTGTCCGGCCAACGAGTCTGGAAGCCAGGCCGATATTTCTGTTAGAGAAATACTGAAGACATTACTATAACTAAACAATCAACAAATTCGGGATTGCTTAGATTGGACTTAAGGCTGTGGTCATTGTTGCCTTTTTGATGATCTGCTTTTGGCGGTATATTATGCGTAGTGTCCCCTTCGTGAGTTACGATGGCGCGGTGGTTGTGTTACGACCTCGTCCATTCGAAGTGTTTTGAGTTGGCGAATAAACTTGGTATGTGGTTGTATGGTGTGTGTATTTCCAAGGCTGTCCGACCAAAAAAGCTCATCGGCACTTAATTCACTCTACAATTCACTACCGTTATGTTAGATCTGTTAGATAGTTTAAGGCTGTTAGACACCTCGCGTCGTCGAGACCAATGTCTCCTTGATTTGTTTAAGCATTGTTGTTGTGAAAACCAAGGACCGTCCGTCAAAAGACCGTAGTTCGCATTTTCGCAGATAACAATATCCCTCTCAATGGGGACTACTTTATCCCATTAGTTGATTTCGGGATCCCAGACCTACCAGAACTACTACATTTCTAGGCTTTTCCAGGCAACTGCCGAGTAGATGAACAAGCCAAGCAAGGCACCGGGAAGTATCTATTATAAACTCTAAAAGTTGTAGGAGCTCAAAATAGGTATAAAAAAATCAAAAACCTTTCCTCTTTTCCAGCAACACAAACCTACCGCATGGTGTTCTTCCGTGAGCAGTACTCAAAGGAAAAGTCAATCATACTACAAGAATGCACCGATGACTTTCGTTTGTTCAAAGGAAACCGCAAAAGAGCTCAGGAGCAACTTGAATGCGTAGTCTATACATTGAGCGAGAAGGCCGATAAGTATCTCGGCGATAAGCACGAGGATCATCTTCTATGTTTGGACGACATCAGAAGTTCGGTAAGTAAATTGCCATTAAAAATTTAACTATATTTCTATGTTCCCTAGCCAGCTACATTTGAAACTACACCAAATACCGATTTTAAGTAAATATTAAAGTATGATCCTGCCAGTCCTCACAAATCGCCCGCGCATATTCCATCATACAAGTGATGAGTTCCTTTGAAAACTGACACTTGTCCTTGCGACGTTGCATCTCCAAGTAATGGAAACACTCCTGAATGGTGTCAGTATAGAAACCTTTCAACTCTCGATCTCGAATATCCTTGGTGAGGATGTAGTTCACTTTGTGCTTGTCCGGATAGTCATCGTTGTTCAACTGAAATTTAAAAATAAATTAAATTCATTACCAATCAACGAGGTCTCCTCCTACCATATTCAACTCTTCGAAGAAACAGTGCACCACACAGGCTCCGTCTTGTTCGCGTTGCATGTCCCTGGACTGCCGGTCACCATTTGAGTTGTTTCCATGATTATTTCCATTCGATCGCTGATTTTGATTGGAATTTCGACCACCACCCGACGATAGTAAGTCATATCTACGATCGTTTCCCGATCGTTTCGATCGTCCCGTTCTCATGTGTAAACGATCGCGGTTTACCTGACGAAATCGATCGCCGTGGTTGTATTCGTCGTAGTCCCAATCACCGTTGTTGTTGTTGTTATTGTTGTTATATGAATTGTCGGCTTGGCTTTGATTATAACGACTTGGGGTTTCACCAAGCTTTCGCATGCACGATCGGGCTACGCGCTTCAATTCCTCGTCCGAGGGTCCATCGTCAGAGCGACATTTTAGTGCAAACGATGGTGAAACAAGGACTACGATTAAAATCGCACTCAACTGAAGGTATATCATTGCACAACTGAATAGTTTTTGAACATCGACGTTGAGCTTTATATGAACCAGAGACAATAGCGGATAGTCACGGTAATGGGGGAACAAATGTCAATCATTTACCACGCGATATCACGAAGTGATCTGACTGTGAATGCTGACAGATGAATTATTTTGTCCAGAGAATCACTTTAAGTTTAATGCTACACGATGAGGGGGTCATTACTGTCATATGAAGTTGGAAAATATTTTTTTAAGTGTTTTTATGTGACTAAAACGTTTTAAGCTTTGACTGCTGAGTAAAAGGTTCGAACTTGCAATTTCAAAATGACCTTATCTGAATGTGTAAAAATGGATGAGATTAGCGGGCTGGAGATGAGGGGCAGATCTTCGATTTTTTGGAAGTAATAACGCATCACTTGCCGCAACGCAGAAGGTTTTAGTCAGTGGTTGCTTTCCTACCTATACTAACCTAGACAGAGAAAGTTCGCAGAAGTTGGTAGGGTGAGCGGATTGCAGTGTATGGCGTACTTCGGAATGGAATTGCCTTAATGCCGTAGGGTGTGTCTAATCCACTGCCACTTTTTCTTCCGTATAGTAATGTTTAAGGGTTCTTGGCCCATATTAAAACTATTCATAGGAAATACTGTTCAGCCAAAAAATCCTCAGGATAATTCTTAAACATTTATTTAAGAAGACTTGCAGCTTCCGGGTGTTAGTGGTGTCCACCTTCCAAGTATGCACCCATAAAGTAGCTTGGTTCTTAAGCTAATAACATTGCTTCCAGTTCGGTTCCACCGTTTTTATCCAAGATCATACTTCCCAGATAAAGAAAGCTGTCAACTTTGTCGACATTCTGTCCTTCAATGTTGAGTTGAGCGCGCGTGATAGAAGTACTTAAGGCTTTTGTTTTGGCTGTGTTTATTTTGAGCCCCACTTTGGTTGCCTCAGATTCTAGATTGTGAGCCATTCTATGAAGGTCCCTTATCTGCTGTTTTCAGCGTAGTCTATCTTTCGTCAATTCAGCATGGAGTACATTGCTGATAACAACCAAGAACAATAGTGATGACAGTATGCACCCTTGACGTTCTCCACTTTGGACTTCAAAGTCCTCCGACACCTTACCAATGTAGATGTAACGGAGCCCTGATATGATCCGTAGGGAGTATATGTGGTCTATGCAGGAAGATTTAGCGCAACGTCAAGAGCTGAAATTAGACGTTCTTTGATGCGTTCCAGAATTATGTTAACTATTTCAGCTACGGTCGTGAGAACGCACATACCTATCCAGTTTCACTTTCGGAAGATTAATAATCATCCCCCTTTTCCACTCATGCATAAATTTCTCACTATCTCACGCTCACCATATGAGCGGCTGTAGTAAAATAGCCGATGAACTTGGCGCCGATTGAAATAGTTCGACAGGGATGCCATCAACACTGAGCGGTTGCTATTGACGGATGCAGTATGAAGGCGTATATGAGCTAACATAAGATGGTATTTGCGCTCTTATCCAATGTGTACTCCACGTCTGTTTCGGACGTCTGGAAGACAATTTTTAAAGCGACGGCAATGTGATCGATCTGGTTGCTTGTCAGATCACTGCTTGTCAGTTGAGACCCAACTGATCTTGTGGCAGATATTAGAGAAGGCACGTCCTTCTTAGAAGGCAATACTGACCATGCACTCAGTCGCTCTGTACTAAGCATCGGCGTAGGAGTTGATCGACTAATCTTCCAGGAGAACGCCTTCCTCCCAGAATTATCTAAATGGAATTTTGACTGGAAAGATTTTGTCAGGTTTTTCGGTGTGGAATAGTCTAAAATAGCAGAGTGGCAACATTTTTTCTCGGTCCACCATGGGTTGTTGCTTTGAGTTATTAGGTAATTGTCTGCTAAGGAAGTTAAGTGATGCCGAGGGACTAGAATGAAGTCATGCAGAGGCAAGCTGATCGCTGAACTTTGCTTTGTGACAGATTAGAGTAAAAGGTTGTAATATAGAATTTTTGCTTTGGTATTTATTTTTAACGAATTGAGCGGCTTCAAAAGCGCCTCACTCTTATATTGTGCTGAGAAAATTCAATAGAAGTTCTGAGCAACCATCTTATAATGTCCGCTGTTTTATGCTTGATCTGCATAATTTCCTTGACCTTGACCTACTTCCTTTATTTTTGCTTAGTAATGTGGATTCCTTCCTTCCTTCTGACAATCATTTGATCATCCAGAAGCACCAAGTTGAAGTTGTCTCCGAAAATCTTCTTTCGTTGCAGGGATAGGGCTGACAAATGAAATGCTTGCTTCAACTTGTTATACCAGCCAGCAGTTGCAAATATGAAAGGATTCTTAACACGCAGTTTGTAAACAATGAAGCTGGCTCTCTCCTACATGATCCCATAAACAATTTAAGGAATTCGCACGGAACTTGTGTCGCTGAACCCAGTTCATTCACTGAATTCCGACGAGGGTACACTTCGATTGGACCGATTCGAAATGCTTCACTCCCTCATGCGTCGTCTTGTCTCACTCAGAGATCCACCATCTTACTTCTAGGCGCACAACTTTGCACCTTGCTGTAGACGGAAATTGGTTTCAAGCTAACCTGTGACATGGCACTTATTAGGTTAGAGTTCTTGCTGAATGTTGTTGAGTATATCTTAAGATCTTTTTCGATCGAATTATCGCCCGCCCAGGTCGGCCATATGTGTGTGATTTTCGTTTCTTCTTGCTCAACTCCACTTTTGTACCGCAATTTCCTGGCACCCAACTCAGCTCACTCAGTTCTAAAAGTTCTTAGTGCGGCAGCTCATGGCCATAACAAATTTGAAGATCTATCATACCAGCGCCTTGAGCACAGCTATCATAGATTCCGATATCCCTTTCGGATATTGCTCTGCTGCCCTTCTGAAGCCGGACTTCTAATTGGAAGACATCTGGATCCATAGAAAAAAAAGCCAAAATCCGACGCATCCCCTTTCCTTTTGATCCATCCATGTAGATAGAAATTTTGTTAAGGTCATTTAACTGGCTTTAATCCTATGTCATTCCTCCCTTTTCGGATACTATATTTCATATTTCGGAATATCGAAGTCGGCCTTGAACTATTTCATTCTTTAAGATAGGATTTCCCAGTAGTAATTCTGCAAAAATTGTGTCGTGTCAAAAATTGCGGCCCTTAAAATAACAAAAAATAGTGAGCCCAAACTATTGGCAGAAATTTGCTTTATTTGTAGGTCAAGTTGGAATCTGGTCTAGGTCTGGAGTTACATGAAGTGCCCCTGTAATTGATTGACGCAGATCTGCTCCTAAGCTTTGGAAGGTTGAATGTTGCATCTTTTATTTTCTATTAAAATTCCATTTTGGAATGGTTGGCTTTGAATTCAAAAACATTTTGCATAGTTGCTGAGTGTGTCCACTGGTTTTCGATTAGTCTTAACTCTGGGTTACCATTATCGATTTGGTGACATAAACGCCTACCTTGGCAGCTTGGAGTTAGACGGGCTTGAAATGAGGTGCGATTGGTCCTTCGCACTCGTTGTAGTCAATCTTGCGATTGCTTCTCTAAAGAGTCCGCATATTACTTTAAGCAGGACCTTCTTCGGGCCAACCTGGTTGAACCAGTTTTTTCAGGTTGTGAGTTTGTGACCTACTCCAAGCGAGGGGCAAGTAATCTCTCTTACTCTCAGTCTTGCTCAGCTCCCTTACGCTTTTTGTTGTTGTTGTCCGCCGACTTTACCTGTTGTTTAAACTCGTAGATTTCAATGTGACTTATCGAGTCCAATGTCGAGTCCGCCTCTTCCTACGTTAGTACTCAAGAACATAAGTGGTCGCACAAGTGCAACATTCCTCGTATCCAGTTTTTGAAAAATCAGACCTTGGCTTACATCAGACTTACACTAGCACAAGACTAGTCTTCCAGGTAATTTAGTGCGATCTGTAGTCCAGTAGTTGTTTTTCCCTAACTTCCTAATCGTCTTTCTTCAATTCAGTGCTTTATTTCAAACTAGAGATCCTTTTAGATGTCTGAAATCTCTCTCGAATTTTTCTCCACAGATGGCGCTACAACTAGAAGAAATAACAAGAGAACGTGAACAAAAGTTGGAAAAGCTGTGGACCGACTATCAAGAGGTCCTCACGAATTATGTCAAGCACACCGAAAGCTTCTATGTCGAATACATGGATCTAAAAGAGCGCGACGAACAAAGCAATACCATCATTAGAGATCAGTGTTATGAAATTGAGAGAGCCACCGATCAAATTGCCAGTCTTAAAATTGCCACCGCAAATGCCTCTGATGAAGCCGAATCTCAGGTGCAGTACCTTCAAAAACTTCGCAACGATCTAGCCGAGAGGTTGGCTCAAATGAAAAAGGACTTTGAAGGCCGTTTTAGGTTTGAAAAGATTGAATTCAAAGTCATGGGAGTTAGCAGTCATAATGCTTTAAAGGTTCTTATACAAAAAAATTAGTTTATACGAGACTTCCTCAGCAAGTTGTTCTTTTCAGGCCTTGGAAAAGATAGCCAAGCAAGGTGAATTAATTCTTCAACTTGCTGCTGTTTGCCGCCGCTTAGAGACCGAGAGGGAAAAGGTTCTTCCATTTGGCCTGCCAAAACGATCACTTTTTGAGGATACACCAGATGATTTGAGCAAGCCCCCCAAGGAGCTTAAAGGGGTTTGTCGTTGAACTTAGTAAACCAAGTTTTTTTTTAACAGATGTTCTTTTTTTTAGGCAACTCTTTTAGCTTGGGCTAACATGGAAAATTTCTGGCGTCGCGTCAATAATGCCTGCCTAGATGTGGCCTACATGAGGCGAGAAAAGACACGACTTGAAGCTGAAAATGCCAAACTCAAGGCTCAGCTGCGGGACTACTTGGTTGATTTGAATCTAAAAACGGGAAGCAATGCACACATCAACGACTACATTGCTAGACGTCCGAATAGTATGGTGGTGGAAAGGGTTTCCACCTTTGAATTGGAAACTAACAGACCCCAAAGACGACCGTTCACATGTGTTGAAGCGAATCTTTCAAATGCGGTGCGATCGAAGCGTTTGGTTGCTGGCAAACCTGCAACTGCGAAAATTCACACAATAATTCGGCAGAGGATTTAAAAACTACTCCACTTCGTCCTGTCCACTTCACCGACAACTGCAATGTCCCATCGTAAAAACTGCAACATTGTCACATGAAATGAAAGTGCCCTAATCTGAACGCTACGACTTCCCTTCTAAGCCCCTCAAATGCGGGTAAATTATGAGAACAAAAAAACTAGACAATCAAAAGCATTTCCTAGCTGCATTCAAATCTGAAATGCACCGCATACAACTTAAACTTATCACTTGCTTCACTCGGATCCTGCATACCAAGTAGCTGCCGCTATCCTCCCTGTATCATCCCCCCGTACCACAAGTCTTCATTGCAAATTGTATTTCACTCTTTTACCATTATTATCCTGTTTTCCTTTTTATTTTTATTTCATTTATTTTTCTGTTACATTACAACATGGAAATAAAATCGAATGGAATTTTATTGTGGTGGCAAAATTGAGTTCTTCCTTTGCCCTATGCCAAAAAAAAAAACAACAAAAAAAAAATAAAAAGGAAACAGAAGAAAAAGCTCAAATCTGGAAGAAGCGACTACATTCAGTATAGTCATGCATCACAAACACATAGGTCCCTCGCTCGGTCTTAATCTTCCTTCTTGCGAACAGCGAACAGCGAACCGGCAACAACAAAACCCGAGAAGGAAAATTGAAAATTTAACAAGGCGAAGATTTTCCATTTGAGACGTTCAATTTGCCCTAATGGATGGAAATGTCTTTTCGAATTCAGTTTGGGTCAGGATTTCTTTTTTCTTTTCTCTTTGCTTTCCGAGGATGAGGAAAGTCTCAAGAAAAATCTGTTTTTCTCGGTATACATTTTGCTGTTGCTCCTTTCAACATTGTTGTTTTGGTTTTCTTGCGTCTCTTGGATGCCACAATATGTGCGAGTGGCGAACACAAAAGGATTCCAGCTTTTCAACATCCCCACTAGGATCTGTTTAACAATCAGGATATGGCATATTCAATTCAATTGATTCGACGAACATTTTTGTATTGTTTGGTGGATGTGTGCCGAGCCGAGATTTTAGCTTTCATCCGAAGGACATTTTTGAATACTGTTTTTTTTTTTTATTTTTTTAAAGATATCGCACACTTTTCTTTGTTGGGGCGGGACATTGTTAACTTACAAAGTGGAAGAAAGTACGTTGATTTTCAATAAACGTTGCTTAAGGATATTTTCCTGTTTATGCGTAAATTTAATAATTTAACTAAATGGGAGATGGCTGTGGGTATGGGAAACACATGAACTTAATGATCTGTTAAATAAAGTCGATTTTGGGGGAGAAAATATGCAATTTCTGGTCGAGAAGTAAAAAAGTGACAGAAGAAAAAATGAGCAGATGTTGTCCCTTTGGCATCGTAAAACCATTCAATAAATTTCACAGATTAGGTAAAGCAGAACGACGCAAAGAAGAAAAAGGAGACAAATTCGATGAGATAGTATTGATGGGCAGCTTACTTGCGATGCTTTTGATTAATGAGGGCTGTGCGCTGGTTAAGTGTGAAAATAGATAGCCAGGACGATGGAAATTCAAAGTGTTCTCAAGTTTTATTGAACACAAATTTGGGGACAATGTTCTGGTGCATCGATCAATGTAATGCGTTCAATTAATTTCGGCGGCTATATGAAGTAAAGGGTGATCCATTTTGAGGTTCCCTACTTTTTTAAAGAAAAAAACACAGAAAATTCAATTTTAATGCAGAATGTTTATTATCATTTGAAAGAACATTCTTTGGCATTTATTTTTTGAAGATTATGTCTATCAAATGTTGGCCGTTGCTACGTCGCAGATGGTCCATCCGTTGAGTCCAATTTTCGATCACTCGTTCGAGCATTTCGACTGGTAACTGGCGAATGACACGCGTGATGTTTTCCTCCAAGGCCTGAATCGAAGCGGGTTTGTCGGCATAAGCTTTTGACTTTACATATCCTCACAGGAAAAAGTCTAACGGTGTGATATCACACGATCTTGGTGGCCAATCGACCGGCCCAAAACGTGAAATTATGTGCTCACCGAAATGTTCTCTCAATAAGTCCATTGATTGATGCGATGTGTGGGAAGTGGCACCGTCTTGATGAAACGACATGTTAACGAAGTTCAACTCAGCCAACTGGGGCAAACAAAAACTCTCGTATCATGACACGATAACGGTCGCCATTGACGGTTACGTTCGCACCGGCATAATTTTTAAAGAAATATGGACCGATGATTCCACCGGCCCACAAACCACACCAAACCGTTGTTTTTTCTGGATGAAGTGGCAGTTCTTCAATCTCTTCAGGTTGCTCTTCGTCCCAAATGCGGCAATTTTGTTTGTTTACATACCAATTGAGCCAGAAATGGGCCTCATCGCTAAACAAAATTTGCCTCGAAAATGTCGGATCTTCTTGGAACTTTTCAAGAGCCCATAGAGCGAAGCGATGTCGCTTGGGAAGGTCGAGCGGCTTCAGTTGTTGCACAAGCTGTATTTTGTACGCTTTCAATTTAAGATCTTGACGTAAAATGCGCCATGTCGTTCCATACGTCAGTCCGAGTTGCTGCGAACGGCGCCGAATCGACTCTCTACGGTCTTCGTGTACACTCTCAGCTACGGCCGCTATATTTTCTTCACAGCGTGCTGAACGTGGTCTATTCGGTCGAATATTATCCAATAATGAATGCTGGGTCTCAAAATGGGTGATGGTGTTGCGAATAGTACGCTCAGTAGGCCGATTATGTTGACCATAAGTTGGGCGAAGTGCACGAAACACATTCCTCACAGAACGTGAATTTTCATAATAAAGTTGAACAATTTGTAAACGTTGTTCACGCGTAAGTCTTTCCATTATGAAATGCGAAACAATACTAAACAAAATTAACATGACAGCATGACACGACTCACACGTGATCTGTCAAAAAAGGCTATTGAAAAAAGTATCTCTACTTGGATCACCCGTTAGAAGGCGTATGACGTGAGACAACATGCAAATAGTAATGAGGTCCTCGTTATCATCGTCAAATTGCTTATTGGTGGAAGTAGAATCAAATTAGTCGATGTCTTTTGCTGTAGGGCCATTCATTCAATATTGGGGTCCTTAACTGAAAATATGAACTTGCGTAGTAGATTCGACTTTGACTGTCATGGGGTGCGCATCAGATCAAACTACGTCCTAAATTTCTATCATAAGCTCCTAAATTAAGTGCGCAGCTTGTTCGGAGAAAATTAAAAGAAAGATATTGCACTACAAAAATATCCTATTTTCGGCGTGAATCTGTTTGAGAAGATTGACAAATGTGGAGTGGTGGGGCGCATGTCTATCCAAATGGTATACATACATGAAGTTTTTATTGAAATTGTTGGAGTATCAAATGTCACGAACGAAAATGCAATAGTCAAAGCCAAACAAATCTTTCAAAATGCTTTGCCCATTGATATTCCCGACGACGGTAAAATTGGGGAAATAAGTTAAGAATCAAGTTAGAATTTTAAACCTTAAAGCAATTCGTGTTAACGACGTTAATTGCTAACAATTTATCTTTACAAACAGATCAGCTAAGTTGTTTCTCTAACTGTGGTGAGCGTTGGCAAAGTAATAGCCTAAATTTGTTTTTGAGCTTGTAAAAATCATTGTTTCCCTGAACGGTTCTATTGCTAGCGCTTATAGCGGTATCTCAAATGTAATATCAGAAACGTATCGGGTTTTCCATGTTAGACGTACGAGCAGTTATTTTTAACCGAAGCATATTTTTAGGAATTTTTACATGTATGCTCTCAAATGTGCGGCCTTAGTGACTTTATTTAAAATAACGTTAACCAGAGGATGTGAGTAATTATAGACCAATTTCACTTCTTCCGCCTTTAGTAATTTTTTTGAAAAAATTGTTAAAATAGTAATGCCCTCAACAGAACTGCCTTATGTTGAGGGCAGTATTGGGGAAGCACCTAGATACCTTACAAGATCTCCTATAAAACGCTCTTAACAAGCTAACAAAATGGGCTGATAGTTGTGGTCTAGGCGTCAACCCCCACAAAACCGAACTTGTCCTCTTTACTAGGAAATACAAAATTCCAAATGTAGACCTCCGTTCAAGTAGGGGTACCAGCTTAGTCTTTTCTGAGGAAGCCAAATACTTAGGTCTCATCTTGGATAGGAAGCTCAGCTGGAAATCGAATATACAAGAATGAGTTCGGAAAGCTACGGTAGCCCTCTTTTCTTGCAAGACAGGTATTGGTAATAAGTGGGGACTACAACCCCGAATCTCGCTTATAAGATGTAAGGTAATACAAACATAATTTAATCGCGACAAACTAAGCAAGGTTCAAAGATCAGCTTGCTTATGCATAAGTGGAGCACTTCGCACCCCAGCAGACAGACAGCTGCTACCACGGCCATTCGCCTCAAAGCAACCTTAAATTGGGCACTCTGCACATCGGAACACACTCAGAATCCTTTCTAGAAATATAGACTATACCATAGGAGGACGAATCTAAAACACAGACGGATCAAAACCAAATGATGATAAGGTGGAGGCGTCTTCTCAGACAGACTAAATCTTAGTCTATCTTATATATTTATATCTTTCCGTCTTCCTAGTCATCGTAGTATTTTCCAAGCATAGATTATGGTGACCAAGCAAGTACTGACGTGGCTAAGAAAAACGTGGTATCCACATTTGAGGATGGTTGAGGATCTGGTTCACCAAACATAGGTCGAGGATTAGCTTTAGAAACTAATTAATGGTTTTTTTTTAAACTATAGAACGAACTTCTACGGATTGCCAAAAATTCAAACTAGTTGATTACTCATGTGTCTTGGCTACATCTTTTTCCAATTCAATAACTCGCTACATTGCAGTAATGTGTGTTTGTATTTTTAGTTGAGAATGTAGAAGAGGTTAAGTACTTGAGACTTACTACTGACAATACAATACAATACAATACTAAACAATATGATCGTTGTGCTCTCCGACATTTTGTCTACCTAAAAAAATGTTCATCTGACAAACTATTAAGAATTATTTATTAAGGCTTTTTTCAGTCAAGCTCCAAAAGTACGGAATTGCAGGCTGGGGAGGGGCTTACCGGAATAAACTGCATCCTCTATTAATTCTACAAAAATAAAGAGTCGTCACACTCGCTACATGATGTGCAATCGCCTCAAAAAGAATGATAACATTTGATCACATACAAATTTATTTAAATCACTTCATAGGTTTTGAAATATTTCATTTTCTTACCCATGATTTTGATGTACTTCCGCACATTGAGTACTTTTGACATAATTTTTCAAAATACACAAATTTATCAAAATCACTAGAGCTGTTTTTGATAAAACTAATTTAATTTAAATTTAAGAAAATCGTTATATGCAAAAAATAAATATCTCAATACATCCTAAAAAAGACTAAAATTTTTCGAAATTAGCTTTAGTAGTTTTTGAGAGATTGGCGGTTTTATAAATTAACGTTATTGGAATTCTTTGAGAAAAGACCAAAATCCTTGGAAACATTTTCTAGAAAAATAGTGATAAGTGAATTTCACCAAAACAATTGCATTGCAGGTACCGTTATTTCAAACGAGGAAGCAAAAACTAAGAAATCATCGCGATATGTGACTCCAAAAACCTATATAAGGTTTGAAGCAAACCCGTCAAACCATTTCGCCATACCGCACCCGGACAGACAGACAGATGGACGCCATTGGCGGCCCCCTTTTTTGGACTTTTCCGTTTGAGTTCGAAATTTCCACACGAGGCAATAACTTTCTGTACGAGAAAGCTAAAAATAAAAATATATATATATATTAGGCGTAAACGGTCCATACAGGACCCCCAAGCCTAGATTCTCCATCCAGTGTGGGTGCGAATATATAACTTTTGACAGGAATGAAGGGACAGTTTAAAGCCAATCCCGTACCGCAATGTTATTTTTGAGAACCTGCTCATGATATTTCTTCCTCTACGATGTTTGTCAGAATTTCGCAAGAGGTGGGTACGGGCGGAATTTAAACCAGCGACCCCCCGCTTAGTAGTAAAACTCACTTAACCACTAAGCCACTGCACTCACACACTGCAAAAATCCGGAAAAAACCCAATAAGTTTGGATCGATATTCACCTTTTATCGATTTTAAAGCAGAATAACGTGGCACCTAGAGAGTCATATCTAGTTTGACATATCTGTTTGTGTAGGATAACGATGGAGAAAGCTCTTGAGGCATCAAGATCCGTAACGCGCTAATTAAGGCTACGCGAAGTCATTTGACTTATTTAATATCAAACTTGAACAAATTGTGCAAAACCAAACAAAGTATATGCTGTCAATAAGAACTACTACTTCGACGAATCGGACTTTCAGATAGCAAGGGACTCTGCTATTACATCTGAAACCGACATCTCATTCGAAATCAAATAAAGTATATCGCTTGACAAACGTTGTTTCTTTGCACTTAGAAGGCGAAGCCAGGTGTTTTTTCTAAAACGGACGGAAATGGACATTCATTGACAGAAACACTCTTTGGTAACTCGATCTCATTTAGCAAAACAAGCGTGATATGGGTTAAAGAGAGTGACTGTAAGGAGTCAAAAGATTTGAACTCAATTGGTTTTGAGAAACCGAAGTAGAAGGTTGTAAAACTTGGCCAAATATCCACTTGACTATCATTGAATTGAAGATGGACTCTTGAATTACTTTGCAGTTGCTGCTGTCAATAGTCACGTTTTGTCCAAGGCGGTACTTATTGGTTTATTGAAAGCATTCATTGAACTTTGTAGTTATTTTCTTCAAGATTAACTGCTTTTCAATAGCCATGAGGCTTCTATCACGTTACGTTGGAAGCGGCCGACACACAGTATTGTCTGCAGCTTCATCCCTGTAGACAGCTAATCTGCTCACTCCCAGCTTTAGGGTTAAAAAGTCATGAAACCCAATCTCCTTGTCGCAATCTGGCTACCATTTTTATAGACGTAAGATATGTCGATTCGAAACAGCACTATGCTTTCCAATGAGTTCTATAGTCAGTTTGCCAGCCACTAATTTTTTTATAGAAGGGAATTATGGATCTGGTTCAGTCATTGGGATTGCTTTCTTCCACCCCAATTCCTTATTTAAAGAGCTCGTCGAACAAAGCCGGCTGCCTTGTTTGGCTAAAACTTTTATATATTTGGGTCAACCTCTTCTATACTTGTTCTTTCGTTAGCTCTCTTCTTGCGCCAACGCTCTTCTCTCTCTACTCACATGATCCTGCACATGTCCGAAGTCGCGAATTATTTAAACGGGTTTTCTTCCCCCCCCCCCCCCCTTAATTGTCTTTTTCCCTGCAATACAAATTATTACGCTGACAAAACTTCAAAGGCTCTTTTGATCCTGATTGATGGCAAATGATATCTCATAACTTTATCCCCAACTAAGCAGACATGTCAACCCCTGAATTTCTTCATATATTTTTCTTTTCCGTTGTTCATCAAATCGGCAAAACTCCCCCCATATCAATAACGGCGACATTTCATCACCGTTAATTTGAAAATTTACTCAGTGAATTATTCCATAAGGTAATCCTTGCCACTATAATAGCGCTCTTCCCTCGACAGATGCAAATGTGTCCCCACCGCCACATGCAGACGTAGTATATGTAATAAGGATTTCAAAATGATTAATCCTCTTAAGGAATTCAATTTACCTTGCCAAGTGAAACACATTATAGTCGCGATGCGAACGCGAGCGCATACTGTCCCACTCTTCTTCGTCTTGTCTGTCTTGTCTACCCTACGAACTTAGGGCAATTATTCAAGCATTCATATTCCAAGAGATTGGGGTTGCCCTATACGTCTTTTGTAAGCGGATTATCGTTTCGCTCTTAACGTACCGTAGAGGTGGGGCCGCGCGCACATCCCGATCCCATTAGCAGTGTGCGCGCCAAATGCAATAATATATGATTTTACTTAGTAGAGTCCTTAATTCGTCCTGCTGCTGTAGTACGCAAAACCACCACTAATTTATTTAAAAAGCATGCATTTTTAATTTGAATTCTGAAAAAGTAATTTTTGTCCTTTGGTTCATTATAGAGATATTTTCTACTCGAAGTCCTGTTTGGTCCTTTGGTTTTGTTTTTTTTTGTTTTGCTATGTGCAAAGTCTCTTCATCTTTTATGCATTTGAAAGAATCAGGAAGAGAGCGACCAACGGAAAAAAATAAATCTCGTTTTTTTGAGAAAGGATCTAAGGAGGGGATTCACCGCGTATTTTTGGTTTCCGTCTGTAAATTAAGAAATAATATTTACCCTTACTGTTGTGTATTTAATTTAAATGAATCTAACAGCCAAAGGGGTTTATCGTTTCCACTAGCTTTGTTATTGTGGTGATTTTTTTTTTTTGGTTTAGGCTGAAGGCTTAAGTTGCTGAGGATGTGCGATAACAAAGCAGAGCGCGGCACCGGTGGATAAATGACTTAATGAGGCTTCAGCATTAGAAACAAAAGTATTTGTTTCATGGCAGAACAGTGAGTGCTCTTTTATTGGTTTCGTGGAGTGTCGCTGCATGCGAAAATGACTGGTTGCAGTTTCATGTGTGAAAATTCTGGCGGTGCCATTAACTTTGGATAATCTTAAAGAGCTGCGAATGTGGAAAACATGTAGTGTTGGATACAGAGGCGGCACTATGTCACCTAAACGACACCATCCTCTCCGCTAATTAAAGGAGTTCCATGGTGGAACGAAGACCTAAGAACTATTCGGAGAAGAGCAAGAATGCTTTAAATAAAGCCAACGAACCGGAACGTGGGACCAATATAGAATATCTATTAGAAAGAGAACTGCAAAAACTTCCCGCTGTAACGCGACTCCAAAATCAGATCAGAAAACTCTAAACACCTTGCTCTCTGGTAGAAAAGAAAGGTTTCACCTTCAAATATTTCAGAATCTTATCCGAAAAACTTAGTCCAGATGAGGTTTAGTGGGCTATCAACTTATTTGAATATTTAATTTTTTTAGCCCACCTTCAAAACTGTTTAGATTTCCTTTAGCCACACTAATAACCTTAGCTTTATTTGTATCTCATTTTCTACAATCTTGTTCTCGAACAGTGTCCTGTGTGCGAAGAAGGCGAATCTAGAAGAAGATACAACCGCGAACTCTATGAGCTGTACCAAGATGTGGATGTAGTTCAAAAAGGCAAGAAACGTCGAAACGTCTTGGCTCGGCCACATCGAGCGAACGGACAACGATGCCCCGGCCAAGGGGATCTTTGAATCCCAGCCCCCAGATTCGAGACGACAAGGAAGACCGAACCTCCGTTCTAAACACCATACCATCGCGGATGGCAGAGCGCTTGTTCTGGACAACATTAGCAGCGTGCCTGGGATCGAAGAGGAGGGAAGGCAGCCGTGTCCCAGGCGGTACTCTCCACGGTTCGAGTAGAATTTATTCCCAAACTGTACAATGATTCGAAACGAGTCGGATGATTACTACTTAATCAGGGCTAACTTCAGTATCACGCGTAAAGTGCGAGAAATATTATCAGCCCTTCCGTGATCCACGTTTGATGATCTGCTAAATAAGTTAAAAAATGTAGACCATAATACCATCAGATATCCCGATAACCAAGTCATTCGTTATCAGATGCAAGTAGACTAACGAAGTCACTTCACGTAAGCAAAACATCCTTACCCTAGCCCTAGACTCGTGCACTCAGTGAGAAAATCTTTCCATTAACCGCGTCAAACCCGTTATAGTTCCTTTTACTAAAAGAAGAACCATAAAGTTTACGACCTAATCGTTGAGAACTACGAAGAGGTCAAACATATGCGGAGCTATCGTTGATAAACAAGAACTCTCATTTAAACAATAAAACAAACTTAAATAACCAAAGCTATGTAGATGTGGATGAAGATCTGGACTGGACGTACAAAAGACCATCAAATTAAAACTCAAAAGACTACAGCGTCTTGCATATATTTGTATTTCCGAATCACGCAACTCAGCGAGTTTGGTTCAAATAAGTCCTAGTGGTCACCGGACCTAAGGACCATGCTCGCTGAAATCACGGAGCCTGAAATGTGTTTGAAATGACTTCTTTAATACTCCCCTAAAGCTCAGCTCTATGTAAGGTTAGGTTAGTCAGCCAGTGGCTGCCAGCATAATACCGACACATTAAGACCAATAGTTGGTCCGTTTTGAGTAATTCCCTACTCTTTAAACCATTTGGAGCTTCCTACCAACCGAAGGAGACTTCTATAGTAAGTTGGATCACTTTTGGTTTTCTTCTCTTTTTTGTCCATGGAATATCTACTAGCTTTGGCCAAATTTAGGAACTGGACTCCTATGCCATTAAATCCAAACTTATATGGGAGTGCCTACAAGGCCTTAACAAACGACGCAAGAAAAATAGAGTATTCGTCTGCTGGATTCCAGGCCATGTGGGCAATATTGGAAACGAGATGGCGAACTCTCAAGCGAGATAACACAACTTTTCAAAATCTCCAAGGTCTGAGACAAGCCAAGAAACTCTTAGGAGACTACAATCTTGAAAGTTTTACGGCATGCATCAGTCTTAGCAAAAATAACCTACGAACACTAACTGCCTTATTTCTGATGAAGGTCTCTATGAGACCTCCTAAACTAAAGTTCACATACTGGAATATTGCGGGCCACTGACCCAAAAAATGGTCTAAACATTTGGGAAAACACCAAATTCAAGATAAGGATCTACCAACCATGGGTCCATTACCACTACTTTGAGTTCAAGAAACTGGACTGGATGATGTGCTCCAATTGGGATTTCCTTGCCAAGGCTATAGTTAGAGCATAGACACTCAAACATAATTCATGGTGCATTACGCCATGATGGGGCTCTGGAAAGGGGAAACAAACCTATCCAAGGTAAAAGCAGGGGACACAGTAGACAACAAGGTCGCAGAAAGGCAACCATTGTGTACACATTATTATGCAGGGAAGACTCTATTCTGCGCACCGGTAAAGCCATTTCCTCCAAATTTTTTAAAAATTATTTTTAGAAACTTTTTGTACATCTCAGCATCAACAGATTTTGAAGCCATTTTTTGTAAAAAAAAAAAAATAGCCGAAAAAAGTGTAAGTGAATTACTTATGAAATTTCTTAGATACTTTGGGTTCCTAAGAAGGGCCCTTTTGGAACAGTTTAAAGAATGTTTAAAACAATTGTTTGAAGTGCCTTCCTTCCATTTGAATACACATTCGGGTGCGTTTAACCACTTCGGATGGCAGATTAATGGTCAGCTGAATTTTTATCATCTCTTTTGTAGCGGAATCTTTACTTTCATAGTACCCGAGAAGACAAAATCGATGGGAGATATGGCCGAATCGACCAATGATTGCAGAACGGAATTACCCCGCTGCTACATCGAACATCGCCCTTCTCTGAAAAAGTGTGAACTCCGGCAATCGTTCTCTAAGAAATTCCAGGTAGTAATGGGAATTAACTGTTTTTGGATGAACGTGCGGTCCTACTAAAGCATTTCCTGTTAGTCCAGCCCAACAACAACAACAACAAGAACAGCAATTCAATTCTTACCTTTGAAAGGATTTTGTGCTAATTCAATGAAAATTGGAGCCTGACCAATGATGCAATTTATGATGGTTTGTAACCCCATCTCTTTTGAACTGCGCTTCGTCAGTCCACAGAATATTTTGAGGAATTGCTTGTCTTCCGCATGTTTGCCCAGTAGGCATTGTCAAAATTCCACTCTTCTTTGCGCATCTCCTGGTAGTAAATCCTGTACTGGTGTCTGATGGAAAATGTTCAATCTATTACTCTGTAGAGTCTTGTGAATTCTGGTTCTGATTTGTTACAACTGAAGGCCACAGCTACGTCTGAACGCCCTTTTTATATACCCCATCCTAAGTGTATATTAATTTTCACACATAGTTCGTAGCACCCCTTAAAATTCGTCGTAGATCCATAAAAGTATATATATTTATGATCAGGACCAAAACCTAAGACTATTTAGCAATGTCCGTCCATCACCAATTTTTAGGCCTTTAAATTTAAGCTAGGAAGCTGAAATTTGAAACATATACTCACTATAAAAATAAATAAGAAATCTTAGGCGTAAACGGCTCATACGGGACCCAAAGCCTAGCTTCTCCAACGACATACGTTTTGGCACGCATGGAAGGGACCTACAGTTTAATGCCGATTCCGAACGGCATGACCGTTTATACTCTTGGATGTTTGTCAGACGTTCGCAAGAGGTGGGGCAGCGAATAAAAACTTGCAGGTGATACAGATCGGGATTTGAACCAGCGACCTCTCGCTAAGTGGCCCAACGCACTTAACCACTAAGCCACCATATACTCCCTATGGTCCTGAAATGGTAGAGTCTGCCACGCCAACAATTTAGAAAAAACTGTTTTAAGCCTGAAGTTGATGGAATAAAGCACTGAGACCTTCACAAAATATGTAGACCGTGACCTCTTTAACAAAGTTCTTAGCCACGCTCACTTTTTGAGGTCGTTTTTCCAAAAACCCTTTTTAATGATTTTATTCTAAAACACTAAACACTAAACACTAAATTATCTTTCTGAAATGTATCACACCAAAAACATAAATATTAAAAAATAGCGAAGTTCTTTTGTACAAAAAACGCTACAAAAAATGCCTTACAAGTCAGCCACAAAAAATACTGAGATCTTTTCTAATTTGAAGTTTTGAAGATATATATATATGTATATAAAATACATGTTTTCAAGATTTTAAAAACTTGCCAAGTATAAAAATGTACCTAAATACTATTCGTGAAATTTTTATTAATTACAATACAAACGTGGCATTCTGTTTTAGATCTCCGTACTTTTTGTAGCAGACTTGTAAGGCAAAAGCGTTTTTTGTATAAAAGGCTATTGCCTTTTTTTCAATACATTTTGTAAAGATTTTCGTATACATGGAAATTTTGGAAAATTTTAAAATTTTAGGGATTTCGACCGAATGTAAGCGCCCTCTTTCGAGCAAAATACAATTCGTCTTATAACTTTTCTGTTTGCTTTTAAAAGAATTACCGACATTCTAACACATTCATAAATATAGAATGAGTTCGATAGAAGTGCGGTTGTCACGCCTCTGTTTTGGAATATATACAAATTTTGTGTCTGTTCTTCAAATCCTTCCTCCACGTATAATTTTATAGCTTTAAGTCTTTTGGGTGCAAAGTTAAAGAAAAGGGGCGGCTAGCATACCCCCAAAATGGAAAATAAACAAAATTTTACTTCTTTCCGAGTTTGTTCTTTAAATCCAAGCCTCATGTAAAAATTCATAATTGTAGGGTTTTTGGGGGCTGCCACGCCCCCTGGATGGAAAATCACAAATGTTTGATAATTCCCTGGGGTTTCTCCGTAAACGCTATTACTGTGACAAATTTCAAGGTTGTACGATGATTGGAAGCGCTTTATAGTGCGATGGTGATTTTTATTATTTCCAAAAGATCTTACTAGACAAAAATGATTAAATCTAACTTAAAATTACCAGGATATTTATTCTAGCTTACTGGTCCTTATGCGGACGCTCTAAGCTTAACTATATCGCTTAATACTATTACCTTTCGGCCTTAATTAATAATACTTTTTATTTTTTCAATATATATTTTTTTACAAGAAAATTTTTTAAAAACTTGACATCTTTATTTATTTAATTTTTGATTAAAACTAAAAACTAAAAAAAAAAACTAAAAAACTACTTCAGACTATACATTAAAAACTTAAAATCTAACTAATGCTACTTAAAATTAGAAAACTAATACTAAGTATAGTCGGAGGTTATGTGCACTCGCCGCCTCATCTACAGAGGCAACGGTGCCCATCCCCCAACACCATTAGCAGCACCCAGCAGCCGCCGACCTAGCGCACATGCGTCACCGATAGTCCACTGACACCGAAATGTGTCAGTCGACTCTCAGAAACACCACACCTTGCCGCCGACATGCAGAGCACAGCCAACCAACTTAAACCATTTACTACTACTTAAAATTAAGAGGAGTTACCTAAGGTAACGCACCGACCTGGAAAGGCATTCCTACCTCTTCCAATATTTCCTCCGCAAGCCACCAATATTCGGTGAATTGCGTGTCCGTATCAATATGATCCCTCCCCCTATCGCGGTACTAAACCGAAGGAGCTCGGGAGCATTAGCGACGTTCCCGTCGTAGGTGAGCCGCTTATCAGTCGCTCTGCGGTAGCGGTGGTATAGTTCCGGGATACCATCCCTCGTCTGTACCAGCCCTTTTTTATCAATGTGGAGAAAAGCCTCTGGCGGAACAAAGCCAGATCGGAGCGTTCTCTCCATGTGCGCTTCATTAGGGTTGTAAGCCCCGAAGATCAGGCTATTATCGCGTGTCATCGCCCTCGCAACGTGCCTTCGAGTCACCTTAATGAGGAAATTGTCAATCCTATTCAAGTGAGCCCCATCATATAATGCCGTCTTGGGGTAATATTTTATGTACTCAGATTCAGGTGTTCGAAACAACCCGAATCCTTTCCATATACGATGGTGCTATATTGAACCACAATGGACAGCCATAAGCGATGATGGGCCTTATTAGGGCCACGTAGCATATGACCTTAACTCTAGAAGCAGTGCTTGACTGCTATGAAACAGTCTTCTTGTCTGAGCAAAAGCCTTCTCAGCTCCAGCAAGACAAGCATCTATATGTTTATTAAAATACAGATACTGGTCGAGCCAGATTCCGAGATACCTGACCACGTTTTTCACCGCCAATGCCTGCCCATTCTGTCCAATAATGGCCAATTTTTTCCAATTTTTTCTGGTATCCCTAGTGGCATTAGCCAATGGGGTCCTGAACAGGATTGTTTCCGTCTTCTGGAAGTTGATTTTCAACTTTCAGTCGTCGCAATATCCCTTAATTTGCTCGAAGTCATAGTGCGATGAGAGTTGATAAGAGATGTGGGCGGCTGCCACGCCCCCTGGATGGAAAATCAAAAATTTTTGATATTTCCCTGCGGTTTCTCCGTAAACCCTATTACTGTGCCAAATTTCAAGGTTCTACGATGATTGGAAGTGGTCCATAGCTTTGAATCACTGTCAGTGGTTATGGTTTTTGCAAATTTTGGGGCCTTATAACTTAGTAACCGCTCATGTTAAATAGTTGAAATTTGGTATGGAGCCTGCTACTATGCGTCCCAATAAATCCTGAATTTGATGTCTCTAGCTTTCTTGTAAGCGGAGTTAGAGGGGGTGTCAAAATGGCCTGAGTTGGTTCGTGTAAATAAGGGTGTAGTGCCAAAGTTACTAAAGAACTTGGCTGGGCACTACCGTGCCCCTTGATACTTATATTATATTTATACCTGTAACAGTTATGAAGTCATAGCGTTTAAAGTGCACCCACTTTGATGGGCCGTAACTTGAAATGGAGTGAGAATAGATCCGCCTTGCCATGCAAATTTTTTGTTGTGCCGAACTTCAGAAATATTCCCTTAAAGGATTATACTGCTATACTTGAAAACCCTGTATACAACTCTTCAGGTTCTAGAAACGAGATGGGTTCCCTGAAATAATAATTAAACGCTTCTACTCTAATCTACTCTAAAATCTGGGGTCATTCGAAATGTGCCTCCACATCCCAGGAGCCAAGCCAATGCATATAGTTCCGATTTTGTCTTGAAGAAGACAAATCAGCTCAATGCATTTAATTTGAATGTACAGATCACAGATATCCTTCGGGAAACGATTGCTTATCGATGAATTAATAAATTCCTATCAATTTTATACGAAAGAAGACATCCTTTTATCTCCTTTTTCATTTCTGATACCACACTCTGCAAGTCAGAAGTTGAAAAAATGAAGTTTCAAAAGTCTAAAGGGTATTTAGACAAAATCAAAGTCAAGTCCTTGTTTCATTGACATAATATTCGGAATAATGTTCTCTTTTACATCAACCCTACATCCGTAAAATCCTTCCAGCGCTTAAGATTCCCTTGTTTGGGCATTCAAGACATGCTATTATGTCGTTCGTCTTTAAAACGAAACCACATAATACTCCGCCAGGATGTGTGTTTGTTCCTTCGAGCTCGAAACCAAATATTTAACAATTCCTTGTGCGAAACGTAGTTGCTTGCGTCCGTTTGCCTTGTTATCGATTCCATCTGGATATCAGCTTGCATTCGAACATAGTCTCCGTGCTCTGTGCGGAAGGGACGCAACACAATCAATATTCATGTACTCTCATCTCGGAAAATTAATTAGGAATTCATAACGGAAACGTTGGTATCTCAACTCTAAATTGGAAGTCGGACTCACACACACACACACACACACAGTCACAATTTATCTGCTACTTCCTAGGTCATTATTTACTTAAACATGCAAGTCGGTTTCTTGATTTCCCCAGCGTATGTGTGGTGTAGTGTAGGCTACGCGTCCAATTCAACTCCCAGTCCAATGATAGTTCGGCCGGGCGGCCGGCGCGGAGTCGCCTTATAAAGGAAAATGAAGGATTCCAGTCATCCTACTCCAACAAATCAGCCCAAGATAATTGTATTTATTGAAATCGATATTAATTATTCAAAACGTAAAAGCTATGTCTCATTTGGGAATATACACGTTTACCCGGCCCCGACCCTACTCATCCCTATTACTTAGTAGGGTTGCCATAGTTGCGGACATATTTATTGAATCCAATGTCGATGTCGATGTCGATGGTGCTTTCGTTTCATTGAAGCTGACAAGAGTGTGACAGAATACTCTTGGTTAATCGTATTCATTCTGAATTGTGTGTGTCCTTTCGGCTAAGTTAAATTGATGGGCGAATCCTTAGATAAGAAAAAATAAAAAAAAATGCGTTCGCAGACACATCAAGTTGTTGCCTTGACAATGCTTTTGAATGACAAAATGAATTCATCTCACTTTGTGTGCTGGAAACAAACATACGTAGAGGTGACATCTACTGCTGAGTGGCATTCAACTGTTGTAGGTATCCACCTGTTGAATCCAGGCTACCTTTGTATATGGCTACGTTTTTATTGTACATCGGACAAAGCCGGCTGCATCCTTCATGGCACATCAAGTGGAAATCCTTTTGTGTCAGCCCGTGGATATCGTACCTAATGTGTCGTTGAGAACTTGCTGTGCGATATTATTGTACACAAAAGTGGCAAAGTTGTTGGTGGTACACAATCGCAATGGGATGTGTGTGTGTAGACAATCCTCAGGTGGTTCATCATCACAATGCATGTTGCGAAGTTAGCGGCATAACGCTGTTAGATAAAGAGCTCCCATGAATTTTCCTTCTTTAGTAAAGTCGTACTTCTTGGCAGATTTATAATATTCTTATCCGTTGCTGCAGTCTTGGTATGCTTAAAAAACGTTCACATGATTTATTGTTAGTTATTTTCATAAGCCCAATAAAATGTGGACATGTATTTAGCTAATAGAAGGCCACTGAAAAAGATTAAAATTGATAAGTAGCAATAAGCAATTTTAACATCCAGGTGAGCCCAGCAACACGTTTTAAAATCTTAGAGCTACCCCGAAAGTGTGCATAAGTAAAATAAGTAACAGGAGCATGGATGAACCAGATATGTGAAACTGAAGGGCCCACTGAAAGTTTTTTGAAGTCGAACCGGCGAACCTTGGACTAGCAGTAAAAGCGCGAAAATGATGATCCCTCGTTCCTGATCATAACCCCGTCATTAATAGGAAAAACGATTGTATATGGCCGGCCTTATGAAGAATTACTTCTTGTATCTCGCTATTAACGGAAGCTACCTAGGAGGAGTAGTCCTCGATAACACGTGTTTCCTAGAGTTTCGATGACACTGCGCGAGAACTATCCTACGAAAACTGTCTTATGGAAATGTCATCCCATGCGATGAGACCGACACTTTGGCTGCGTAAGAATTTCAAAGCCGAATAGGCAGAAGAGACGAGTAATCGCGTTTTCATTGATCGTTTTAAAACCTGAGGTTCAGTTGCCAGTGCTTTCATAGAATGTAAAAATGTAGGCCTTTCTCATCGTTAGACATATACCCATCGGTCTTCCAAATGAAGGGGTCGAAGTATTTGTGTCTGTATTGGTCAATTTAACTTAAGACCTTACTCAATCCTTGAAGCACTTCTAAGTTAGTGCTCTAACTGAAGACAACTAGGGATCTCTGAGTCTTGTTTGGAATCCGGGTCTTACTGGAATCACGCGAAATGAGATCTCCGACGAATTTGATCGTCAAGGTTCGGAAGAAGTTTTCTCAAAACCTGAACCTGTGTTCAGACTCTCCTATATGCTAGCACGATACTGTAGACAGACCAAACTAGTTCGTCCAACTCCTGCGGCCGCCTAGTAGCCATTCTAGAAGGCCTCCAGGTTCTTGCCAAGCGTATAGGCTTAAGTAAGACAACTATCTGTGATGCTTGTGGGGAAGGCGAAGACACGGTATAGAATTTTCAATGTGATTGTCGTGCCTTAGCTGCGAACAAAGCTCCAGGCTTAAGGAGCGAATTCACCGCTTTTCGAGTTTCTGAAAAAAAATTTTAAATTGCTAATGTAAAAGAAAATATCTGTCGATAAACTTAAAATTAAAGAAAATGATTTTATTTTATTCGGTAATAAAATAAAATTATTTAGGAAGGCTGAAGTCCTCTTGGGGGTAACAGTATGATTCTCTACTCATATCCCTATTTGCCAAAAAGAAAAAAACTTTAAGAACATGATTGACGGCATTTTATTTCATTCTATAAAATCTAAATATAAAAAAAAATATTTATTTATTTGAAAAACCTTTCTTATTGTTTTCTGTAAAAAATTTCAAAGGAAAAAGCATTTTGTTAAAAAGAAAGAACCACAAAAAATAGGCGTGGTAAAAAAACTTCATATGTCCTCTACTACAGCTTTGAAACGGGTTTATCTCGCTTGTGGGCATGGCAGTGGGCGTATAAAAAAAAATTAACACTACCATTTCGGGACCCTGGGGAGTATTTATTCCAAATTTTAGCTTTCTAGCTTTAATTTAAAGGCATTAAAAGTTGATACGGACGGACGGGCTTCTTAGGTTTTGGTCCTGATAATAAATATACTATCGACTATAGTTTCCAGGAGGATTGTAAACTGTAAGCAGAGAGTCTACCACCATACACCATAAAAGGGGAGACAGAATACCACCTTGGAATACGTGTCCGTACTTACCCCTGTTATGAGGCACTTGAAACAATCTGCCTCGGTTACCAGTGTCCTGTATATTATCAGTGCTTTCATCCACATCACCAAAGTTTCATCTACACCATGTCGTCTTCAGAGTTGCTCATGCTATCAAAGGTTGCATTATTAACGCGTATTCCTTCCGGTCAAGAGCACTTTCAATCCTACCAACAAGGTTTTGAAGTGCAGCCTCCCAGGATTTTTAGCTCCGATAGGCATGTTGCATCGTTGAGAGAGGATATGATCGAAGAGCAACTTTGCGAACATGCAGCTCAACCAGTCCAGTACCAAGCTGTTCAGCAAGGAGGAAGACAGACTTATGGGTCTGTAGCTTTTTGATAGAGTATAGTTAGATTTACCAATTTTTGGTATAAAAACTTATTTTAATTAAACACCAGGGTGAAGGTATATAGGCCAAGGCCAAGCCGCGGTGAAAATTATTTTCAGCCTTGGCAAAAGCTGACTTAAACCTTGTTTCAGCATAGCTAGATGAATTCCATCCCGACAAGGTGGCTTGAAACCCTCAAAAGACGTAATAGCGTATTTGATAGCGTCATCAGTCAGCACTCCCGTTGCAATATACCAGCTGTGCCGCGTGGTGTTAGTCGGTTCAAGGGTGACCAAAGTTGCCGGTAGAGCTGAAGAGCACGTAATAAGGCGACTGAAAGTCTTCGTCTTTGTGTCAAAGTACGTATTGTCAGGTTTAGGAAGGTAGGTAAAGTGGCTGATTTTTATGACTACATGGAGAAAGTACGCAAGTAGCGTAGGTTGTCAAAGTTGAGGTTGAGAGGTTGTCAAAGAATGGTTTTCCAAAGGCACTGCGTATAGCCTTAGCCAAAGCCGGGCATCCGCATAGGAGGTGCAAACCTGTTTCACTCTCATTGGCGTCATTGAAGCTATGGCAATGGCTATTATGGGGTATGCCGAGCCTGGCAGCGTGGGTGCCTACCTGTACTTACCGCCACCAGTCTAACGAGATTCAAGATTTGTTATATTTCTTCCTGGAAGTGAAGCCGTTCGTCAGATTCCTCCACCTAGACTCTGCCCGTCAGGTCTAAGGATTGCACTAAGAGATTCGACCTCTTCACAAAACTTTTTATAGGAGTCATTTTTCGACTTGCGAATAAGTCTCTTAAAAACTTTTTGTTTCGATCGATGAAGATTCCAGTCTTCTACTTATTAGTTTTTCAAGGACCAATTTAGGAGCTTCCTAGTATCTTTACGAAGGAACTGCAGTTCGAAATTTCACTAAATAATAAGTCAACGATTTTTTTTACCTAAGTAGGTTATTTGTCTTGTTACCTCATTTAAGACTTTATTAGAGAAATGCAAAGTAATAACATCATCAGCCCAATAGTTCTGTAAATAGTGTAAAAGTCCCTGATAAATTTAAATCCACAACGTCCCATTCTAAAGCACAAACGCTTAATTGGTACTCCTACTACCTACGTAGTACCTGCCTCAGGAAAGTCCATGCTGTCAAACTCACTGGAAACAGCATGTAAATAAAATCCCACTCTATTCGCGGCCATAATTCTTTGCAATCTCCTATTCAACGCTAAAATTAATTAACAATAACTCTCCAAATTGCCTGCGGTTAGATATTTTAGCGAACAGATTGCAGGGCAGTAAATCCAGAAATACGTACACATGAGCTTGCAGCAGTCGTCGCACTAGCTCTGTTAATTTGTCACCACCACCACCACGCCCTCAAGTGGTATCGGAATTTCAACGTTTTATATATTCATTTTTTTTTTTGCAAATTTTTACTCGATGCCATTTATCGTTGTCGGATTTAATTGAATTACCTCGACACACGTAAGGGAAATTAATTTGTCGCTGTTTAAATCGAACGGTAAGTAAAGTACTCATACGCCGCAGTGTCCCATGCAATGCATCGCTGGGCAGCGCTTCCCCGCTGACATAACATTCACGCACATGTAGGCCTCACCAAACGACGACGACGACAACGAAAACGACAGCGACGCTTTGCGGGACAGAGAATAATATTTTTTTTAATGAATTTATAATAATTATTGTGCACTTTTGTCTAGCGGCATCCGCGCCAATTTAAACCTAGATAGGTGCTCTCTCGATATCCATTTATGGATTCCCTTAGAGCGCATCGCTATTGTGAATTTATTTCTGTTTAAAAACATACCTTTTGTTGCTGCTACTGTTGCAACACCCTCCATTGATTATAATGACATTATTTAGCCATTATATAGTATACGTGAACGTAATAGTATTTACGTGAAGGTGGCAGCGACACAACGACGTGAGTGTAGGGACGAACACGTACGGGGGGTTGTCATAGCTGCGCAGCTAATTATCATTATTCATTAAGTTAATTTAGTCGTGGGGGGGTTGTTCTAGGCACAGGGTGTTCTAGTGTAGATAACGCAAACGGTACGGTGCCATAGTTATGAGGAGTCGAATGGAGGGGCGGGCTGAGGGTGCTCTGATAATTAGGAATTATTTTATCGTTGTTATTTTAATTACGAGCAGCAATAGCTTTCGCTTTTATCACACGACGACGATACTTTGTTCTCTTTCTGTTCATGGAATGGAGTTGGAAGGGTTTGAGTTGGAGTCGCTGCATTGACTAGATTAAAAGTTCAACAAATGTTTTTTTTTTGTTTCATTTCCGACTATTGCCCGACTTTAAGCTTTCAAGCAGCAAGTTAATAACTATAGAAGCCATCCCTTTTCCGGTCTGCTCACATAAGCTACATCTATCCAGCTTCAACATGCAGCTTACCACACAGTGCACTTAAGCTCTGTTCCACTGAACATCATATTTGTCATCGAAGTACAATGCATTCTTGGGGATAGAAAAAAAAAAACGCAAAACAGCAATCTCATTTGCCAGTAGCGGGACGCAAACAAAAAAAAAACAAGAGATTCTCCAGCATTACTCGTACCCAGGACTGCTTCAGTAATTTAACCACTCAGAGAAGAATCGATGATGCCTTCCAGGGTATCCCATCTTTGCATTGTGTCCCATCCGATGATGGGAGAGAGTCTCCACTTGAATACACCGGGGAACAACAACATGACACAACAAAAAAAAAAAAAATCAATAACTCCTCCGGTAACATGTAACCCAGTTCCATTCACCGAGGCGCAGAGCAGAGGATAGGCAAATCATCAACAATGGCAAATTGTATCAATGGCAGGAGAAAGAACAAATTGAAATCCTGTTCCACTCCCATAGCCTCTCACACTCAGCCTTCTTTCTATAGAGATAGATTTCCAATTACGATTCTCTGGGGAACATTGAAGAGACAGGTGCACGACTCAAAACAACTCGTTCATCTACGACGACGACGATGACGATGACGATGGCAAGAGGAGGTTGTAATTCATTTCCATCCATGGCATGCCTATAAGTCTGCATTTGCCATCATCTCGCGAGAAATAGGTCAACGGAAATCCCTTAAGAAGGCCCATCGGTGCTGTCTGTCTGTGTGTGTGTGTGTTTTTTTTTTGTGCTACCCCTTTTAAGTGAACTTATTAAACTTGCTAAGACCTCTCGATGTGAAAGAGGTTTCAAGTCAAATTGATATCCTCAAGTGGGGTTATTGAATGAATTTTTGCGTTGCGCTGAAATATATTTTTTAAGTTTAAAAACCCTCAAGGTGACATGAGACGAGAGAGAATCATAATTTCCTTAGTTGGACCTGAGGATTAATGTCTCCAGATGCGCACTCAAAGTCAATGTTGATCAAAGATTCCAGATATTTGAACTTTTCACACTTGGGAATCACTTTTCCATTCGAAAAATTGGTAGGATAGGACGGAGTGAGTCAGTTAGATGCTCTGTCTTTTTGGACTAATACGATACTCACGCGCCTCCGAAAGGTAGTAAGCAAGTTGTTACCGATGCAGTGCTTGTCTTAAAAATTTGTTCGATTTGTCCATTAGCTCTGGGGAGTTCCTTAAGCTTTGGAAAAATGGCTTTATCACGCGCGTATCTAAAAAGGGTGAACGTGGTGATATCCGGATTACACACTAATTTCTAAGTAAATAGTCTGTGCATAGTCATTTGCAACCAACAACATGGATTTGTAAGAAACAGGTTCACTGTTACAAAAGTGTAATGTTTTTTGCGTGCATGTTGAACAAGAAAAAAAATAATGAAGTCGATTGCATATACACCGAATTCTCTAAGGCTTTCGACCAGCTGTCCCATGAGATAATCAGATTTAAACTTAGGGCGTATAGTTCCCCATCCCGTTTTATAAAATCGATTAATATATACCTTATGGGTAGGGATTATTGTGTCAAATTTAAAAGGTTCGTTTTCTGACTCTTTTTCTTCTCAGTCTGGAGTTCCTCAGGGAAGTCACCCAGGCCCTATTTTGTTCATACTTGCAATATTTTAATATACGCTGATGACATGAAAATGTATAAATCTGTCAACAATCAGGATGACGGAATCCTTCTCCCAGCGGACATTAATAGTTTTGCCACTTGATGTGATAAAAAAGGCGTAAATTTTGAGCCCATCCATTTCCGATCATATGCTTTGATAATTTTAAGGATTGTTAATATTAAATGTATTAACGGGTGATCCAAGTAGAGATACTTCTTTCAATAGCCTTTTTTGACAGATCACGTGTGAGTCGTGTCATGCTGTCATGTTATTTTTGTTTAGTATTGTTTGGCATTTCATAATGGAAAGACTTACGCGTGAACAACCTTTACAAATTGTTCAACTTTATTATGAAAATTCACGTTCTGTGAGGAATGTTTTTCGTGCACTTCGCTCAACTTATGGTCAACATAATCGGCCTACTATTCGCAACACCATCACCCATTTTGAGACCCAGCATTCATTATTGGATAATATTCGACCGAATAGACCACGTCCAGCACGCTGTGAAGAAAATATAGCGGCCGTAGCTGAGAGTGTACACGAAGACCGTAGAGAGTCGATTCGGCGCCGTTCGCAGCAACTCGGACTGACGTATGGAACGACTTGGCGCATTTTACGTCAAGATCTTAAATTGAAAGCGTACAAAATACAGCTTGTGCAACAACTGAAGCTGAAGCTCGACCTTCCCAAGCGACATCGCTTCGCTCTATGGGCTCCTGAAAAGTTCCAAGAAGATCCGACGTTTTCGAGGCAAATTTTGTTTAGCGATGAGGCCCATTTCTGGCTCGATGGGTATGTAAACAAACAAAATTGTCGCATTTGGGACGAAGAGCAACCTGAAGAGATTGAAGAACTGCCACTTCATCCAGAAAAAACAACGGTTTGGTGTGGTTTGGTGTGGTTTGTGGGCCGGTGGAATCATCGGTCCATATTTCTTTAAAAATTATGCCGGTGCGAACGTAACCGTCAATGGCGACCGTTATCGTGCCATGATAACCGACTATTTGATGCCTAAAATTGAAGCTCCCACTTCCCACACATCGCATCAATCAATGGACTTATTGAGAGAACATTTCGGTGAGCACATAATTTCACGTTTTGGGCCGGTCGATTGGCCACCAAGATCGTGTGATATCATACCGTTAGACTTTTTCCTGTGGGTATATGTAAAGTCAAAAGCTTATGCCGACAAACCCGCTTCGATTCAGGCCTTGGAGGAAAACATCACGCGTGTCATTCGCCAGTTACCAGTCGAAATGCTCGAACGAGTGATCGAAAATTGGACTCAACGGATGGACCATATGCGACGTAGCAACGTCCAACATTGTTCTCGAAAAAATATTTTTGGATTTCATCTTTTCTCATTGTTCGCACTCAACAAGTAAAAACTGAAACTTCCCGATCTAAAATGATAAACTATTCATCCGGCTTACCGCAAGGGATCCACTTAGGCCCATTACTTTTTATTATTTTCATTAATGATATTACTTCTGTCGTCAGAAATAGTCCGTGTTTACTGTACGCAGATGACTTAAAACTTTTTTCAACCACTAAGCGTATAGAAGATTGGCATTTGATCCAACAGTATTATTAAATGGTGCAACGCCAATGACTTGCCAATCAACATAAGATCTTCGTCTCTTATCAAGTTTAACTACTCAATTCACTCAACTCGTTTGAACACAGTAGAGAAAATCAAGGACTTAGGTGTTTTGCTTGACTCTTTACTTCCTTTCAAAGCCCATATTGAATATGTCGTTGCAAAAGGTAATTCAGTTGTTGGATTTATAAAACGAAACGGTTCAGACTTTAAAGATCCATTTGCTTAGTTATCACTTTAACCTGGGTTAGTTCGATCGCTTCTTGAATATGCCGCGATGTCATTTGGAATCCTGACTATTCTACCTATTCAATTACAATTTGTTTATTTTTTTATAAAATGCATTGGATCTCTCTCATCGCCCAATTACAAAGCGACATGTCTTCTAAATACTTCGAATTAAATCTCTGGAATCTCAAGAGATAGATATATCCTTATCTAGGGACAATTTTAAATCTTTATTTTTATGTATATTTATATTTTAGATTTTGTTAATTTGTAACGTCTGTTAGCTATCTTTATATTTATTTACAAACACTATCAGATCTGTGGCTTATTACAAGCAGCTGTCACGAGAAGAAATTTGCCAGCACAAAAGTGCACCACAGGCTCATCATTTAGTGCTGGTGTTAGTAAATATGTACACAAAAGACATAAAAATTATCTAACACTAAGACACTTGAATATGATTACGCAAACACATTTTCAGTTTAAATGTACTGACATGCAAATCTATCACATGATTGTTTAAATTAAAAATTCTACTCATGCGAGTAATTGGCTTATTCCTGCCATAATTGGTCCTATGATAACCACTTATTAAAAGATCAACACTACGTAAATTGTGAGCACCAACACGGAAGTTGAATGCAATGGAGGACAACAGATCAGGAGCATCTATATTACCAGCTATAAGTTGCTGTAGGAAAACTATATCATTATTCAGTCTAGGTTGAGATAGGGGTAACATATGAAGAAGTTTGATACGTTGACCGTAGGGGGGAAGGTTGTATGGATCATCCCATCAGGAAGACCTCTAAGGGCAAAACGAATAAAGTTACGTTGAATACCTTCAATTCGAATTGAGTGAATATTGTAGTACGGAGTCCAAACTTGTGAAGCATATTCTAGATGCGGACGGACGAAACAATTGTACAAAGATTGAGTAACATAGGGGTCGTCAAATTCTTTAGACCACCTCTTAATAAAGCCCAGCATGGAGTTTGATTTATTAACAATAAAATTAATGTGACCAATAAAGTTAAGTTTGGGGTCAAAGAAAACTCCGAGATCTTTAAAACTATCAACATGACAAAGCATGTGATCGGATAAAGAATAATGAAAAATAGAGGGAATACGTTTTCTTGAAAATGTCATATGCTGACATTTAGATAGGTTCAAAGTTAACCCATTTTTAACACACCAAGTGGCAAAACTATCTATGTCCGCTTGGAGAAGATTTCTGTCATACTGATTAACAGATTTAAAAATGATCATATCATCTGCGTATATTAAAATATTGCTGGATTTGATGCATGCTTTAACATCATTTATAGCAAGTATGAACAAAATAGGGCCTAATTGACTTCCCTGAGGAACTCCAGACCGAGCAGAAAAAGATTCAGAAAACGAATCTCTAAATTTGACACGATAATCCCTACCCATAAGGTAGGAACGTGGGGAACTATACGCCCTGAGTTTAAATCTGATTATCTCATGGGACAGCTGATCGAAAGCCTTAGAGAAGTCGGTGTATATGCAATCGACTTCATTATTATTTTCTAAGGAACTAGAGCATACACGCAAAAAACATAACAAATTTGTAACAGTGGACCTGTTTCTTACAAATCTATGTTTTTCGTTTCAAATGACATTACGACACAGAAATATTAATTTTTCGCAGACTATTTGCTCAAAAAGCCTAGGAATACACGAAAGCTTAGAAATTGGTCTGTAATTCGTGATATCTTATCATGCTTGTAGATGAAAATAAAATAAATAAATATATGTACATGTTTGCTTTATGTATGTTTTTTATTAACACCAGCACTAAATGATGTCTTATTGTATCGGAAAATTTCTGCTTGTAAGAAGTTGAGTCCGACCGAATGTCAATTTTTTGGCCAAAGCCGAAGCCGAAGCCGAAGCCGAAGCCGAATGTAGTGTAGCCTAAAATACCAACGAATCTAAAAAACTAAAAAAAATAAATATTAGGCGTAAACAGCCCATACAGGACCTAAAGCCTAGCTTCTCCAACCATTGTGTGTGCGAAGTTTTTTAGATACTCTATTTTTTGACACAAATGCAGGGACCTACAGTTTAATGCCAATTCCGAATGGCAATTTATTTTTGAGAAGCTTCTCATGACATTTCTTACTCTTGGTTGTTTGTCAGACGTTTGCAAGAGGTGGGGCAGCGAATAAAAACATTCAGGTGGTACAGGTCGGGATTTGAACCAGCGACCTCTCGCTTAGTGGTCCAACATAATTAACTTAACCACTAAGCCACTGCACCCACACCAAAGAACCTAAAACAAAAGCAAATAAAGTGCACGACTACGTCATACGAAACTTTCTCGGTACATGAGATGCGTTTTTGAATCGCAAAATGAATCGAAAATTAATGGTGACAAATTTATTTAAATTACTTTTTAGGTTTTGAAAAATTAGATTTTATCAAAAACGGCACTTACGATTTTGATGTAATTTTGCACATTAGACGCTTTTAACATAGTTGTTCGAAATATGAAAAATTATTAAAATCGTTAGAGTCGTTTTTGAGAAAAGGAATTTAATTTAAATTTAAGAAAATCGTTATATGAAAAAAAAATTATTATATTTAAAAAATCGAAGTATGCTAATTTGTTCGACTTTATAGTATTTATAATAAAATCTGTATATCTTTTTTAAGTTCCCTTTATTAGTTTTCGAGATATTGCCGGTTTTATAAATTACCGTTAATCGATTTTTTTCCGAAAACTGAGTATGCTGAATTTTTGACCCCATCCCAAATATCCTTAGTACAAAAAAAGACAGAAATCCTTGGAACCACTTTCGAAAAAAAACAATTGTATGGCAGGTACCGTTATTTGAAAAGATAAAGCAAGAAATAAAAAGATGACCCGAGATGTAACCCCAAGAACCTTATATACGAACTTTGAAGCAAATCCTTCGAAGAACCGTCTCGCTATACGGCGCCCGGACAGACAGACAGACCGACGGACGGCATTGGTGGACCCACTTTTTTGGACTTCTTAATAGTCGTAATATCATCCCTCATACTCAGTTTGAGTTCGAAATTTCCGCACGATCGCAATAACTTTCTCTTTAGTATACTAATGGATACAAGAAAGTTAAAAATAGTCAGTAACTGAATCCGTACGATTGCCTGTGAATAACTACAAATGCAAACTAACATTCATTCAGATGCAACTTCCATTATAGAAACGAAGCAAACATCTATTGTTGTAAATCGGTCATGCGAAAAATTCTCGGAAATACGGTTGAAAAATGCAATATTCGGCTTCGGCTAAACCCTCCGCCTTTTTTTGGCGAAGCCAAATGCTTTGCCGAAGGTGGAAAATTTGGCCGAATGTAGCCGAATGTTCGGTCGGACTCTAGTAATAAGCACTCCACGATACAGATCTGATAGTTTTATAAATTAAAATAAAAATCCCCATAACTTCCAGCAGTTGACCGCCTTTGAGCAAGATTCTGTTTTTTTTTTTTTTTTTTTTATAATGTACGCGCACTAAAGGGACTTTGGATACCCTTATAATGAAGTGACACAGTGCGGGCATTAGGGAAATGAAGGTTTTGGTTTTACATGTTTGTAAATTATAATGCAAAGGAAAAACAGAGGGTGGTAGAGCATTCCACATTCGTATTGTACGGTTGAGAAAGGAATCTTTATATTTCACAGTACGTCCGAAAACAGGCTTAAGGGTAAACTGATGTGCATTCCTCGCAAGGCGAGTATTGCGGTTGAATTGCTGTAGGGTTGGAATGCAACTGGCTATTTCATTTGAGCCCTTGTGGTGGAAATATCGATAAAACAATGACAGGCAGGAGACATTACGACGATGACTAAGAGAGTCAAGTGATTTCGCGATGTCTCGATCGCCAATAAGTTTTACCGCACGTTTTTGGATCCTGTCAAGTAGCTCCGAATATGTTATTGGTGCACCAGACCAGAAATGAGCGTTATACTCAAGTTTGGGGCGAATGAACGCCTTGTAGATTCTAGCCAGATCAGAAGGGGTGAAATATTTCCTGCATCGCTTTAGGAAGCCTAGACATTTCGCAGCGTTCTTGGCGACATCAAATATGTGGTCATTCCAACGAAGGTTGTCATGAACACACATACCGAGAATAGAAAGTCGTTCGGTTTCAGCGATGCAAGTGCCATTCATGGATAATGGCAGAGAATTAGGGGTTCGCTTCAATGACAGCAGACAGCATTGCGTTTTGGAAGCATTAAATTCCACTCTGTTGGTTTTACCCCATTTAAGAATGCTGTCAAGATCATGGAGTGTTCTACGCGCTCGAGTACAGGGGGAGATAATGCACAATCTGGCAGCGTTGAGCTAGCTGCAAAATGAGCAGCAAGCAGATTGGCTTTATCCAAAGAGCTGACAGCTGGAAAACCATTGCAAATGAGTGTCGGGATGGATGTTGAGGCGGAATTCTTAATATTCTTAACAAACGACCAAAAGTTTTTACTACCGGTGGGACTTTGCACTATTTTTTGGTTCAACTTTTTGTCGTAGGAGAATTTCACACGATTAATGTGGGCATTGCAGTCATTTCTGGCTCGTTTGAACTTTTTTCGGTTTTCCTTAGTTGGGTTGGCCTTAAATGACCGAAAAGTTACCTCTGTAGCCCTGATAGCTTCTTTACAGCTCAAGTCACACCACGCGTTTTCCTTAGGTCTGATATACTTTATCCTGTTAGGGATAAAGCGTTTCATACCCAGGTGAATTAAATTTGTAATCATATCGGCAGCGGCATCCACGTCGTTGTTGAGGAAGCACAACGACCAGTTAAAACTCCTAAAGAAACCGTTTAAAGCTTCCCAATTGGCTTTCTCGTATTGCCATACGGTTCTTTTAGGAGCTTGTTCTTTAACTGTGGTCTGACGAACCTAGAGGCGATACTACATATAAAGTGTATTTATCAGGGTGAGAGGTGAGAAACAAGTCCAGAGTGTTGGCGTTTTGACCGCTAACGTCCGGGATCCGTGTCGGCTCATTCACAAGCTGGGTTAACTTATTAACCTCAGCAAAGATCTCAACGTACCTTCCTTCGGGTGTTGTCTGTCCAGAATGTCGAAGCCAACTTGAATTGTGTATATTGAAATCGCCCGCAATGACGATTTCAGTACGAGGATAAAGGGTTACAATTCTGCTGATGGAATCAATCAGTGCATCAAACTAATTATAAGTTGAATGCCTGTCCTGGTTAGGGCTTCAGTAAATAAAACAGTAGTGAATTAATTGCCTACGGACATGGAATTTTAGCCAAATATAATTAAATTCCGGATTGGAACATTGACCATATTGAGGTAGCAGTTGGTAGGCTACATCACTACGTATATAAACGGCGATACCACGATGGGAAAAGAATAATGGCACCAAGTTATATCCAGGCAGACTAAACTCCGTTAAATCGGAATCAATGCTGACCTGTGTTTCACTTAGTGCCAAAACAGCTGGTTTATTGTGAATCGCATGGGCGTACAATGAAAAAAAATTGGATCTCAATCGCAACGAATGTTACTCACGTCCACTCTAAAATTCCCACGCATAACAAAAAAACAAACACAAAAAACTCAACTGCGACGCTGACTAAGCTAGGCCGTATCGTGTAGATCCTGACGTCAGCTTTCCAAAACAAATCACTGCAGGCGTTATGCCCATACAATGAATTGCTTTGGTCTACCAACAAAGTCTACACAACGCGACCCGCTATTCGCCAAATGATACTCTACCCAGCCATAGCAAGTGCACGCAAAAACATACGGCACTTGCTATAACCAAGCAAAGCAGCAGCAAACGATAGGGAGTGGGACCAGATGGGGTGCCCAAACACAATACACTTTTTTTTTTCACTGCACTGTACACTGCACTGTTTTTTGTTTTTGCACAGCGCGCGCGCGATTAGCGTTTTATTTTTTTTGTTATGCTTTTGCACACTTGTTTGTTGTTGTTTTTTTTTTTTTTTGTGCGTGCAAACTGACCGCTGAGCGATTTTAAAGTGTGTGTGCACGCGTCGGGTGGCAGATCGGCACTTAACCCTAGAAAGATAAACTGCGCCTCGGAGTAGCCCGCAAATTCTATTTTTAGCATTCTTCTTTTAACCAACGTTCGTACAAACTTTTTAAGCCATAGACATATATGTCTATTATGATATTTATTTATATTTTACTTAATTTTTAGTATTGTAAGAATGAAATGAAATAATAAAAAAAATATCTACTCAATTTTGGAAAAAAAAATGTTTTTTAATTCTGCACACAAGTTTAATTTTTCTTAAAGTTAAAAATTTATTTAAATAATTATGAAAGCTAAATTTTATTCGGTTTTAAGTGTGTTTATATTAAATCTACGTCTATAAATAAATGATAAAAAAATTATCAAATTATTAGCAATACAGTCTTTAATAAATCTAACATATTTTAAATTATACTTATTATAAGTAAGACTATATTTTGTGTCTTTGAGTGTGGCAAGAGTTAAATGTCTCAGGAACATAATTTAATATTTGTCATAACATCTTCCATTTGCTTCCAATTAATGGAGTCCTTTTAAGTTCATTTCACCATGAACTTGCATGTCAGGACACATCCAAAGTTTATATTTGAAATGTCACACATTTTTAAAATGTTTATTTTATTTCATTTTATTTTATTACTCAGTTTCTGTTGCGATGGGTGATGATGATTCTGAAAGTCTACGTTTTGAGAACTTATGACACTGTAATGTTGCTATAAGTATTAAACCGATCACAACTGCTAGGCCCACGGGCACGCCAATAGCAGTTGCAGTACTCTCATGTCAGGGTTTAGTCCTCTGACTTTGTTGATCGTTGTTTGAGTCATCTGGTAAGGTGGGCACTTGAGTGGTTCCTATTGGCCACTGACCATTTTTCACACATTCCTGCAAGTCGGCGAATGCGTGGTCACTTGCAATTTTGGCCTCCTTCACGACCTCTTCCAGGCAAATATTTTTTTCAGTATTAATTGCATCCGACTTTTCTTTGAATTCCTTAATCAGCTCAGCTGAACGTTTTGCAATCACGTCCAAGATGCTCTTATCCTCGTCCACCTGCAGATGCAATAAATGTTTTCGAAAATGTTTAAGAAATAAAAATGTGTACATACTTACAATACTATTCAGACACTTTAGATATCCTAGAGCGCTCGAGTTCAAGGAGCACTCTATTAAGGTGTCTTGAATTCGCTCAACATAAGCTTCAAGCTCTTCGCGTTCCTTTCGAAGAAGTGCGTTTTGCTTTGCATTAGCGTTACTATCACATATTTCGGATACATCCTTGGCATGATCAGCTATACTGTTGATTAGTGGGATGAATTTGTCGAAACACAGGCCGCCGCGGGCAACAGCAAAGTCCTCCATGAGGTGAGACACATAGGAAATAACCTGGGAATAGACCGTCGCACTTTTAGGAGTGGCGAATGTCCATGAGGCCTAATGAAGGATAATTTTTTGTTTAAACCACTTTATTGGTATTTTATTGATTCTTACACTGAGGAGGTAAACGAAAGTCGCCAAGAATTGACCACACTTCATGACGTTGGATCTGTAAGTGCGGCTCCGGGAAATGAATTAACATATACGCGGCACCGAGTGCTTGGGATCTTTTATAGGCTTTTCTGTTCTTATCTTTGCGGATGACGTAATTTATTTATTTTTGCTATTTTGGTGGCCATCGGTCAGAAGTGTTGATCAAATATATTTGCTTTCGAAATTCGAGTGGCAATTAGGTAATTACATGGCAATTAAGCTGTTATAAAATCGTCAGTGACAAAGAGAAACCAACTGTTTACTGTTTATTCAAAGTCGGTATGCATTTTGAAGATAGCCGCACAGAGAGGGGAAATGCAAGGCTAACTTCATTTGGATAACGCCACACGGGTGGTGGCAGTACTGGGAAGCAATTTAAAATGATAAATGATGACCGGCAATTCTTTTTAGGAGCCAAGAGAGAGACGCCCTCTGATGGAAAACATCGTATCTAGATAGTCTGTTCAGAAATCATAGGATCATCACGAATACCGTGGGAGGTGGTGTAGCAATTTGTTTAAGAACAACTCTTAATTGCAAAGTGATTTGTAAATCTGTTGACTCTGGAGTTGAGGAGTTCCGGAGTTGAGTATATATGATTCAAGTAATAAATTTCCGAAGCTATTTTTTTTTTTGTTTTGTAATTTGCACGTGCAAAAGGGATTGTTAGCACCCTTATAATGTTATAGTAACACAGCCGAGAAACCGATGCACATTGATTTTAAATGTTTGTAAATTGTTATGGTCGGGAAAAACAGAGTGAGGCAGAGCATTCCACATTCGTGTTGTACGGCAGAGGAACGAATCCTTAAATTTCACAGTTCGACTGAATGTTGGCTTTAGGGTGAACTGATGAGCATTCCTGGCGTGGCGAGTATTACGGTTGAAGTGTTGAAGGGGAGGAATGCAACTGGCTATTTCGTTTGAGTACTTGTGACATTACGACGATGACTAAGAGGGTCAAGCGAATTCGCAATATCTCGGTCGCCAATAAGTTTTATCGCGCGTTTTTGAATTCTGTTAAGAAGCTCCAAATATGTAATTGGTGCACCGGACCAGATATGAGCGTTGTACTCAAGTTTTGGGCGATTAAACGCCTTGTAGATTCTAGCCAGATCAGAAGGGGTAAAATAGTTCTTGCATCACTTTAGGAAGCCTAGACACTTTGCTCTTGGCGACGTCGAATATGTGGTCATTCCAACGAAGGTTGTCATTAACACACATACCGAGAATGGAAAGTCTTTCGGATTCAGCGATGCAAGTGCCATTCATGGATAATGGCAAAGTATTGAGGTTTCGCTTTAGTGACAGAAGACAGCATTGTGTTTTGGAAGCATTAAGTTGGTTTACCATGATCGGAATTTAATGAGCTTAACATACGTTGCCGTTTCAGTTCAACGCCCGAAGATGGTTCGATTTTAGTTGCCCAGGATACGAATATGTAAAGCTAAGGGTACTGTCATCGGCGAAGGAATGAATAGGATTAGAAGTGACAGAGAGTAGATCATTTATAAAAATCAGAAAGAGAGTCGGAGACAAAACGGTGCCTTGGGAAACACCAGCATTTATTTGGTAAGTCACAGACTTGAAACTGTCCAAAACAACTTGAATTGAACGTTCCGAAAGGTAATTTTAATTAATCCATTGAAGAAGGGTAACATCGATCCCAAGGGCACGCATTTTGGACAATACAGCTTGGTGCCAAACTCTGTCAAATGCCTTTGAAATATCAAGCGCAACGACCTTGCTTTCACCACCACGGTAAATAGATTGGTTCCACTTTTCGGTTAGATATGTCATCAAATCACCAGTGGACTTGTTGCCGCGAAAACCGTACTGCGGGTCATTAAGAAGTTTCCGCGATTCAAGATATTTCATAGGCTGACGATTTATCAGCGTTTCCATGACCTTGGAAAGACTGGACGTAAGTGCAATTGGTCGGTAGGAGGAGGGAGAGGAAGATTCGCCTTTTTCCATCTTCTCGGAAAGAGCCCTGAAGAATAGGACAGATAGAAAAGCTTACGTAGTGGTTTTGCCAGCGTGGAAGAACACCTCTTCAGAACGATAGGGGAAATACCATCTGGACCAGCGGATTCATGTACGTTGAGATCTCGAAAAACTCTTGCCACTGTACCAGAGCGAAAATGAATTGGTCCCATAGTATATTCTACGCGCTCGAGTACAGGGGGAGATAAAGCACAATCTGGCAGCGTTGTGCTAGCTGCAAAATGAGCAGCAAGCAGATTGGCTTTATCCAAAGAGCTGACAGCTGGAAAACCATTGCAAATGAGTGTCGGGATGGATGTTGAGGCGGAATTCTTAATATTCTTAACAAACGACCAAAAGTTTTTACTACCGGTGGGACTTTGCACTATTTTTTGGTTCAACTTTTTGTCGTAGGAGAATTTCACACGATTAATGTGGGCATTGCAGTCATTTCTGGCTCGTTTAAACTTTATTCGGTTTTCCTCAGTTGGGTTGGCCTTATAAGTCCGAAAGCTCACCTCTTTTAGCCTAATAGCCTCTTTGCAGCTCAAGTCACACCATGCGTTCACCTTGGGTTTGATAATTTAAATCCTATTAGGAATAAAAATGGTTCATACCCAAGGGGATTATGTTTGGTATCATATCGGCAGCAGCATCCACATCGCCATCGAGGAAGCATAGCGACCAGTGAAAACTCCTAAAGAAACCGTTTAATTCTTCACATTTGGCTTTCTCGTATTGCCATACGGTTCTTTTAGGAGCTTGTTCTTTTGCTCCTTTTTGGCGATTTTAATGCGTAATTCCCGTGTTTTTCAATTAAGGGATTTAGATTCCTCGGTCGGGAAAGGCTCTTTCTTTTACCAATAACTGCACATTAATTGATCAGATTTCATTGGATCTAGTCTCTGATCACGATCTTCTCTTTTGTATCTATGATACTTATTTCAATCAACCTTCCTCAATCACGGAAAATAGCAACAGTCATATCTATAGCAAAAAAGCTCATCCTACATCTATAGAAGATTTCAGACAAATAAATATCTTACCATGCTTATCCAAGGTTTTCGAGAAAATCATAGCTCATTCGAAATCACCTTTCTCGTCAACATTAGCTTAACCCAAGCCTCGCTTAACTCGCTTTGGAGCTAACTACAGTTGCTTAGCGGCATACTATCGACATACGTCACCATTTTATATCTGCTTGACTTCTCGAAGGCCTTTGACTGCGTCAATCATGATATTCTATGTTAGAAACTGAAAAACCTGTTTGGTTTTGGAAACTAAGCCCTTCAACTTGTGCAGAGCTTCCTCTCGGGGAGATTGCGATGAGTTATTGCTGGTGAAAATCAAGGTGTACTTCAGGGTTCGATGTTAGGGCCGATTTTGTTCTGCTATTTAATGATGACCCGTCGTCTGTTTGTAAACATGCAGCTGTGCATCTCTATGCTAATGATGTTCAGCTTTAGTTGGCTCTAATAATTAATGCTGTAACTAAATTTGTTTCTCAGATCAATGAAGATCCTAAACTAATCCACAGTTGGTCTCAGGTTAATGGTCTCCCGCTGAACCCAGCAAAGTGGCAGTTTATTGCGATTTCTTATAAATCCTTTGACGTCAACGTGTTACCGGATTTATTTCTATGTAACAGTAATCTCAAATCCGCTGAGAGTAACATGGTGATTGGTAGAATCTATGGGTGTCTTCGTAAACTTTGGCTAAGCGCTAGCTTCACCCCCACTGAGACTCGGCAGAGGCTAAAACTTTCATTGGTGCTGCTGATTACAAATTGTAAAAATTTGGCTTTATTTCCATTCTAAAATCGAACCGCCTGCAGAAAGAGGATTAAAATCCCGCGTAGCTGGTCACTCAGGTTCTGTTGCCAAAGCCGCCTTATTTAAAATTTGGCATTATTTTGTTTGGCGTTATTTCACGTCACCGATCTCTCAGTATTCCAGAAGCCTCGTTGGTTGCTCGCTCCAATAATCGCTCAATGCCAGGAATTGTATAATTGATAAACTTATTTTTCTCGCTCTGAAAGGAGCTTTAACATTAACTAACCTCTTTATCGCTATTCAAACTCGTCTCATTTGTTTTTCGTTTATGCTGTCAGGTTTAGAAGTGCAGTTTTTAACCTCATTCCCTATCTATTTATCCTTTATCGTTCTTTTTACACACAGTGGTTGGAGGAGCTAGGCTTTGAGTGCTGTATGGGCCGCCGTTTACGCCTAATTTTTATTTATTTTAGTAGTTCACACGCCACTTTCGGTCAGCAGGCATTGTCTGTTTGTATACTGCAGCTGTCTAGTTCACAAGTTTCAAATATGATTGACATATGTACGACGCCATTTGCAAAAATCTTAACATCTTTTGATGTAACTCAGCTTTTGAATGATAACGAAAAGTGTTTCATAACTTAAAATACTCAAGTTCATTTTCATATCGACTAGGTAAAGGAGAAAAAAAAACCTGGCACCCCAACGATTTGAATCACTCAATTTCATTATTTCCCAACCTAAGAACCACCACCATTTCAATTCACTCAGCACAGCACCAAGAACATTCTCAATTTGGCAATTTGTAGCCTCATAACCGCAAAGCATTCCCGAACTCATCTTTACACACAATTATAACTTCCTTCGAATGCAAAGCATCTAACCGCTCCGGCTTTATGCTCGAGTGAGTGCTTGCTTCCTCTCAAGACGTGCACTGCAAGAGTAAACCAAATTAGCATCCATCCAACTAGGAGAGATAAAAATGAAAATGAATTCCAAATGTTTACAAGTACATTTGCATAGAACTACGATTGTCTCAATTTCCTCCAGACATCCTTGCCATATCCTGATGTATTCCGATGTAATCAAGTCTTACCTCTTCCAAGCGCCTCTGTTCGTCTATGCACGCATGCACTCATGCATATACTCAACGTATACCTACCAAAGTCTACTACACATTCACTTAACGATCTGTGAGAAGATGCACGTTTAAGGAGAAGTAGAAGGTGGTCTCCCACCGAAACCGTAACTAGTTTGTTCCTTCATCGAGATGTGTATCTAAGCTTTGGAAATTTCCCTAATTCTATTTGATTGCATCACCCTATACATCACACTATAGATGCAGTCACGTCAATTGCCCATTCTTCTGGTTGGAAATAATTAACCATCTTCGCGCCATCTTCGCGGAGGCCAATCACGGAACACACCGCTGCTAATAATGGCGCCACACACACACTCGCGCATGAAAAAACTTTTTGACAATTTAATTAAAGTTCTCGCTCATAATTGGATTATCTCGTGTAGCGAGCGCTTGCTTGCGGTTATCCTTTCCCAAGTGTGCGAAGTTTACTCCCGTAACTAAACCGTCTCTAGTTAGATTGGAAACACCTGGGCTCATATCAAAAGCCGCAAATTACACAGGTGACGATTATGGTGACGGTAGGTAAGATACCAATCCAAAGTTAAAGATTTAATGATTTCCCGGTGTCCGTGGCTGCGATATTCTTGCACCGTCTACGAGTGAAATATAGAAAGTTTTGCAGAAAGTGAAATATGTTCACAGCAGATGATGGCTATGTGTGTGTGTGTATTGAATGTCCACGCATTTAGCGAAGGATTCTGTGGGCGGGGGAGGATTCTCCCTTTGAAAAGGAATAAGCGAACTCGAAACAATGACAGAAACAATATGTAACAAAGATTCGTCTTTCATGTACACGGCAACGGGGAAGGCGACATGTTACATGTTATCCTTTGAGAGAACAAATCCAAAAAAGTTGGCAAGCAATTTTCTTTCGTGTCCTGTGTTTAACACGGCATCGGAGGATGGGTTTTATTTCGTCTGGAGACTTCAATGAAGCTACAAATCTTCAGCGTTCACATTGGCCATGTACAAGTTATTGTTAGACGAAAAAAAAACATAGACAGAGAAAGAGTTTGAGAATTGAACTGTTTGCAGGGGACAGAGGGGCTGAATGATTCTTTTATGTTAAAAGAAGATTTTTTTTTTGAGAAGGTTAGTCAGGTTAGCTTGTGATTATGACCTAGAAGCCCAGAAAGGGCAAGTATTATGAATCTTTTACTGTTCAATATGGATGTCTCTTTCCATGCTGTCGAAGAACCGTGGTCCCATGCAGGATGCTCCGGCTCCTCATTATTTGCAGACTGTCATTACTAACATTTCAGTCAAACGACGCAATGTCCGGGATTTAAGAAAACTAGGGTCTTCGATTTCCTATTATCGATGGCTGCCCACAGGATGTGGCCATGATATGATCTTACTCGTCATTGTGACGACTCCTAGCTGTGTTAAAGGCAGAAAGTGCCTTAAAGTCAGCTAGCTGTAAATCAATTTACCGGCCGTATCATACGAGCGGTAGCTCGAGTCTATACAGATAGCGCGAACGCCAACCCTAAGTGGAACTAATATCGAAACATCATCAAGTAGGATATCCGAGATGAAGATGACAGTGCTATAGCTGAGCCTTTTGAGAAGTACGAAAAAGAAGATATTCCTCGGTAGATGTCATTGCAATCTCGAAACATCGAAACAATAACAGGATGTTTTTAGAAGAAAACCAAGCCAGTAGTGGCCGGCTTGAAGCCCGGAACAAAATCTCTTCGAAATAGTGCAAGCTCTAGTCAAAACATAGGTAATTGAAGAGGAGTTCTAGCAGCATTTTCAGCAGCCGCTGAAGGGGAATCATTTCGAGAAAGTAGTAGGACAAGTAGGAAAAATTCCACCATCCATTTTAGAAGAAAAATTCGAATAATAATAAGTAGTGTGCATGGATACCATTCTCAGGGAACCATTCCCAAAACCATGTCAGTCCGCCTGGTCTGAAAGCAGCATGACCGGGACGCATACATGGAAAAGCTACTTCAGTACGTCATCTTAATACATTTTCTTTTCTGTTCGATGGACAGAGAGGGAAATGGAACTCTCTATGAATCTATACGTGTATATTCATAAATTCAGCGTAGTGTGCAATCAATGAAATTCTGTATAAAGGATGCTAATCGAGAATGATAATGAAGCTGTTAGATTTTCCATATACGTGACCGGGACCGTAAGGAACGTAAATCTGCCCTTTCTTAGGCAGACATTCTATACGGGTGCTCATTATGTTAAAGTAAATATGGAAGGAGGGGGTGTGTAAAAGATAAGGATACGATGTAAGAAAAGGATATACGGATATGTTAAGTGTTTAGAAATGTTTAAGGCACCAAATATAAAAACTATCAAATTCCTGATGAACGAGACTAGAGTTTTGTGGTAAAGTGAAGAAGTAGGAACAATAAATGACTTTTTCAAAATACATATTAGAGAAGGTGAAGAGAACAGAACCTAGATGGCTACCTTGTGGAACACCAGAGATGTTTGGGAAAGAAACCGCCATAAAGAGTAAATCCGAAACTAAGCAGTTAATGATAATATGGTAAAGACAAAGTCTAATCGCCTACAGGTAGAAATGTAGGTCGAAATTAAACATAGATGGCCCAGACTTGAATCAGTCATGCGGTCTAAGAAGATGAATTTCTTAGTCGAACTGACAATTCGGGGAATGAGAAATGATTAACCATCTGATGATTAAATTCACCGAAGACAAGGTTTTTTTAAGAGCATCTTTAGTAAATTGATTTTATTGGATTGGTCAGACTGATGGAATATAACAACACACGACGTAACCAAGAAGGGAGTTATAATTCTTGGCTATTAATTCGTTAAAAGTCGAGTTTAGGTGAAAAAGAAGCAGCAACAAGGGCATTTTCACCAACGGAGCACCCCCAAACCGAGAATAAATGCTAGGTTAAAAGTGGAAGGGTTTAAATCCTTCTTCTTAAAAAATGGGAATCAGCTTGTTTTTAGTTAGAGTATAAATATCAAAAGGCAGAGTGTGAGGTTGACTTAAAACTGCACGTGTTTTTAAGTGCAGCCCTATTATGCTTTGCTGGTAAAAGGTAAGAGGAACGTTTGTGGGTGAGAGTGAATCAAGCAGTGGTGGAGAATCGTTTTGCGAAGTACGTTGTTACCAAAAGCAAATATCATTTGGAACCTTATAAAAAGGTTCCTCAGAGTGATATCAGAGGAAGAACTGTTTCTATCCAATAACGACCTATGGCGCGCCTTTGCAAACGTAAGTCTTTTTTCTCTCAGTTTAGAAAGAGCATGACGGGATTGTGTCGAGACGTTGGTTAGTTATGTAATGTAAAAAGATGCAAAAGGATATCAGGAATAGGTGAGAAGAAGATGGATGGGGCTTAAGAAAAAGTTAAGTTAAGAAATATTGCGGCGATTACTAAGACCCTCGTGGGGCTGTTCCCCTAATATTCTGCCATGAATGCACATGGCGATTGTGAGACCAATGATCACATATGGTGCAGTTGCATGGCCAAAACGAACCAGTGTGGTAACAACGCAACAATCTCTCAACAACGTGTAAAGGCTGGCGTGCCTATGCATCACCGACGCAATGCCTTCGTGCCCAACCGCTGCAATGGAGGTGCTATTGGAATTAACTCCTCTACCCCTCATGGTCTCAGAGGCGGTGGACAAATCTTTTTTAAGAATAGCAAAGAAGAAACAGGAAAGGAGAAATGCATTAGCGATCGAAGCTCAGTAACAAGAAAGAATAAAGGGATGAATCTTCAATCTATGGACTGAACAATCACACGATAAAGACGGCTCGAGAAATGATGAAGGAACTGTGCGCATGAGTGTTTGGGCCATAGAAAGCTACGTTCGAATCAAAATGCGTCTCAACAAATTTGGCAAGGAAAACAGATTGTCTCTCAGCTGAATGCTAGGCCATGTGGGCATTATCGATAACAAGGCGGCGGACTCTCTAGCGAGAAAAGGGGAGCTGAACCGTTTATAGGCCGTGCACCATTCTTCAGAATAGGGTAACACACCCTACCCGAAGAATTTGGAAAAGGAGAAAAGGGCTAGAACCTTTCGGGACCTCCAAGGTCTTAGACAAGCCAAAAAAATTCTTAGGAGGTTATGATCTCAAAAGATTTAAGGCATGTATCAGTCTATGGAAAAAGGCATCCTAACTGGTTTCCTAACGCGGAATTGCAAACTCAGGGAACACCTATGGAAGGTAGGGATATCAGATAAAGGTCTCTGCAATGAGTCAGCAGAAACTGCAGATCACTTACTGGAATCCTATGGGGCACTGACCCAAAAAAGGTTTAAATATTTCGGAAACACCAAATTAAAAAAAAGGATCTACCAACCAAGGACCTTGAGTATTTCTTCCTTGCGAAGGCTAAAGCCAGACAATAGACATTCAAACTTAATTCCTAGTGGACTAAGATTGAAGAGGGCCTTGGATACAGGATCAAACCTCTCCAAAGTTAAGGCACAATAGACCACAAGGTCGCAGTGCATTACACCCTATATAACGGGTGATCCAAGTAGAGATACTTTTTTCAATAGCCTTTTTTGACAGATCACGTGTGAGTCGTGTTATTTTTGTTTAGTATTGTTTGGCATTTCATAATGGAAAGTCTTACGCGTGAACAACGTTTACAAATTGTTCAACTTGATTATGAAAATTCACATTCTGTGAGGAATGTGTTTCGTGCACTTCGCTCAACTTATGGTCAACATAATCGGCCTACTGAGCGTACTATTCGCAACACCATCACCCATTTTGAGACCCAGCATTCATTATTGGATAATATTCGACGCTGTGAAGAAAATATAGCGGCCGTAGCTGAGAGTGTACACGAAGACCGTAGAGAGTCGATTCGGCGCCGTTCGCAGCAACTCGGACTGACGTATGGAACGACTTGGCGCATTTTACGTCAAGATCTTAAATTGAAAGCGTACAAAATACAGCTTGTGCAACAACTGAAGCTGAAGCTCGACCTTCCCAAGCGACATCGCTTCGCTCTATGGGCTCCTGAAAAGTTCCAAGAAGATCCGACGTTTTCGAGGCAAATTTTGTTTAGCGATGAGGCCCATTTCTGGCTCGATGGGTATGTAAACAAACAAAATTGTCGCATTTGGGACGAAGAGCAACCTGAAGAGATTGAAGAACTGCCACTTCATCCAGAAAAAACAACGGTTTGGTGTGGTTTGTAGGCCGGTGGAATCATCGGTCCATATTTCTTTAAAAATTATGCCGGTGCGAACGTAACCGTCAATGGCGACCGTTATCGTGCCATGATAACCGACTATTTGATGCCTGAAATTGAAGCTCGTGATCTCGGCGACATTTGGTTTCAGCAAGACGGCGCCACTTCCCACACATCGCATCAATCAATGGACTTATTGAGAGAACATTTCGGTGAGCACATAATTTCACGTTTTGGGCCGGTCGATTGGCCACCAAGATCGTGTGATATCACACCGTTAGACTTTTTCCTGTGGGGCTATGTAAAGTCAAAAGCTTATGCCGACAAACCCGCTTCGATTCAGGCCTTGGTGGAAAACATCACGCGTGTCATTCGCCAGTTACCAGTCGAAATGCTCGAACGAGTGATCGAAAATTGGACTCAACGGATGGACCATCTGTGACGTAGCAACGGCCAACATTTGATAGACATAATCTTCAAAAAATAAATGCCAAAGAATGTTCTTTCAAATGATAATAAACATTCTCCAATAAATTTGAATTTTCTGTGTTTTTTTCTTTAAAAAAGTAGGGAACCTCGAAATGGATCACCCTTTACTATTATTGGTTGAATCCTACTAAATTGAGATGTTGTTCTATGTAATTGTAAAAAAATTCGGATGAACAGGACTTTACTCCACAATCTCCTATCCAATCGACAACCAAAGAAGTAACACACCTACATATGTAATGTATGTTTGTTGGCTTTTTACAAGAAGTCAGTCCCTTGCATGCTAGAAAAGTGCAATTGGCAACCAGCGAGCGCAGCAGGAGATACCCTCTGAACGTCCTTGTTCCGATCCCACATTGATTTCAGTTATTCTTGGTTTTTTTTTCATTCCAATGATGACAATTGCAAGGAAACCGTTTGCCATGGCTTCCTTTGTTTATTCTTTCGTAAAAGTATCACATGACCCGAACACCGCCCTCGCCCCTCTCACACATATTGACATGACTTTGGAATTTTCTTTATCTTTTCGTAATCGAATTGAAAATTGGATTTCATTTCAGTTAGACAATTCAAAAGGACATGCAGCGTACAATCGCCTCTTCCTTCCAACGTCCTTTCCTGCATCTTCTCAGTACGAGTACAATGTTGGATGATGGCGCGATTGACAGCAACGAACGATGACTTTCAACAAACGGAGCAAATCGAAATTGCAATTACAAGGATTTACGCCAAATTGACCGATGGATATTGGCCAAAGGGCGGGCGGATTGTAATACTCTAAAATGTCCTTGTCATATGGAAACAAAAATGTGTTTTTTCATTTCTTTAAAAATTATTAAGAAAAAAAATATGAGGGAGGAGTTATTTCATCACAGGTAATTAGTGTTCGCTGCGCATTATTCTTTCCCGAATGAGAAAGCAGCTTTGCCCGCCTAATGATGATGGTAATGCCGCACATCAGAATAATGCGGTAAATTATCCGAAAATGGCGATTAAATTAGTGCTTAGGTGTTAAGCAGACAGGAAGTAACTAAAAGTCTTTGCTGCCAAAGCGCCAAAAAGAATAAAAATAATTTTTTTTTTCCTTTTTTTTTATCACACTTTGTTCCGCCCCCCACAGACGGTTGTGTGGCATTCCCTTTTTCTAGCTAATTACACTCGGGGAAAAAACCCGCATTCCTCCCTGTCGTACGGATATCCTAGAAATATCATAATTTCCAACTCATTGAATCGTCTGGCCGAGACGACTACGACTACGACTACGAGTACGAGTATGGTTCGCTCTTTGTCTTCATCGAAGTGAAGCCAGCAATGGAACTGAATAAAAATGACGGATTATCCTTTTTTTTTTTGTGTGCAGGAGCAAGGATGTGATATAGCCAGAACGTATCGTATGAAATAGTTGATTCGACATTTGAGGTTTTCATTTCGGAAACACAGACATGGATAGCCATCGGATGGAAGTTGTGTTGAGACATTCGCCTTGCCAGCAAGGATATCGCAATGATAAGAGTAAATTTGCACTTAATGACTGTTACAAAGAGTTGATGATTAATTTCGCTGTCTCCCTGTTTGAGCCGTGGAGGGGTTCAGTGATAAATTTGAATTTACAAGCGAATTTTGGGATTCGTCGTGCGTTGGTTGCGCTGGAGGGCGACGCAATTAATATCTTTTTGACTGTCATACGTCATTCGGGGATAAGGAACAATTAATGTTTCTGTCAAGACTGCTCAGACTGAAGGCTTACATTCAAATAAATTGGCTAAATGAAAAGATAGATTTAGTTAAACAGATGAAAGAGTTTCATATAAATTATATTTATCTATTTTGTTGAATCTTCAATAAAATAAAAAGAGATCAAAGTCGCTTGGGATAAATCAATTCTATTGGAACCACTAATATAATATAAAACAAATTCGTTTGACTGGACCTACACAGCGAATGACTGAACGGATTTTGGTAATGTTTTTTTTGATAATTAGGTATTCACAAGGAGCAGGTTCGTGCATTTTATTAAACAATATTTAGTTTTGTGTTTGAAAGACCAAGCAGTTCAATAATTAGACTTTGAACTAAACAAATTTGAACTTTTTATGTGACTAATTTAATGAAATTAATTTCATTCTTTAGAGCAATCCCTTAACGTTAATTGGTCGAGATTTTCAAATCGATCTAAGTTATGTTTACTTTTATAATGTGCTTTCGACGAATATTCGTGACTTTTTAAGAGAACATGTCCGTCCTGATATTCTCTGTAACAAGCTTGTAACTTACTTCAATTTTTCTCATCTTTCCGTGAAGTTAATCTCGTCTTATCTTACAAATAGAGCTCAGTCTGTCTTTTGCAATCAATCCTATTCGTCGCTCTTAAATGTTAATTGTGGTGTGCCTCAAGGTTCAATAATTGGTCCTTTGTTATTCTCTATGTTCATTAATGATTTACCACTTGTTATAGATAATTGTCTTTTTCATATTTATGCTGACGATGTACAAATTTATTTCCACTTTCCTGTTGGATTGATGGAAGATGCTGTTGAAAAAATGAACGAGGATCTAACTTCAATAGTTAAATGGTCGTCAGAAAACCAGCTTCTTTTAAATCCTTCTAAGACTAAATCAATTACAATCTATAAACTGTTATTTCAGCATCAGTAAAACCACGCGTCTCATAGTTTGGTTCTTTTAATGAGTAAAGCAACTTAAAGACTAACATATATAAAACTAATCGAGGTGAAGTAGACGTGTGTGTACAGAGAGTCAAATGACTTTTCATACACAACAGTTTTCCCCCTTTTTTTTAAAAAAAAGAAAAGTAAATATAAACGAAATAAAAATGTAACTAAATAATAAGCCAAAAATTCATACGTCATAATTTAATCTTTCAGGCTTTTTAATAACTCTTTTTGGTCTATTATTCCAATAATTTTGCAATTGCTGGCATGGCATGCATGATTTTACAAATTCCTCAATTTGTGGCCACCAAACATACTGCCTAGATAATTGCTTCATTTTAACAATTCCTGCATGACTCTCATGGAGAATTTGTAAAATCCTAGGACGAAGGACACTTGGAACAACAATCCTATCCATATAAAAAATACAATCATTTTCTATGCTAAACTTAGTCACATTTTCCCAACCTTTTGTATAATTTCGTAAACTAGTATCTTTCAACAAATTTTTCTTTCCTTGTTTAAGTCAGGCTATTACTTTTCCCAATTCCCTGTCCGCTTTTGTTTCTGCCTTGATCTGATTCATATCTATTGGCATTTCGGATGAGAATGAGAGAAACTTAATATTTGTCTCTTGCAAATCGTTTTCCACTGTAGGTAATGGTAGACGCGAGAGAGCATCCACATGCCCCATCGCCAAAGAGTTTCTATGAACGATTCGATACTGATACATGTTAAGCTTAACCGCATACCTTTGTAAACGTGCGGCTGCGACTCCACTTGTACTTTTTGATGGATTAAAAATTTCAGTAATCGCTTGGTTATCAGTATACAAGGTGAACTGGTGTCCATATATATATTTATGGAAGTGATCCAGCGCGAAAATTATTGCAAATGCTTCCCTCTGAAGCTGACTCCAATTCTTTTGGGCCGGAGTTAATGAACGAGAAACGAATCGAATTGGTTTTTCAGTTCCGTTTACCAGGTGACTCATTACTGCCCCAATTCCATACGGACTGGCATCTGTAGCAATAATAATTGGCTTTTTGGGATCATACAATTCCAACAAACAATTATTCTTTAATAATCGCTTGCTTTCCTCAAAAGATTTTTTCTCTATAGAGGTCCATTTGAATTGCTGATTCTTTCTCAAAAGATCATAAAGACTTTTTAAGTGGGACGAAACATTGGGTAAAAATTGAGAATAATAATTCAGCAAGCCTAAGTACGCTTGCAACTCCGTAATATTCTTCGGCTCAGGTGCATTTGCGATGGCTATCATCTTATCTGGCATTGGACGAATAGTTCCATTGCTGAAAATATGGCCTAAATATTTAACTTTCGTAACTAGAAACTTACATTTAGATAAATTTATCCGCACATTGTGTTTATTAAGTTTTTCTAACACTTCAAATAACCGACTTTGACACTCTTCGTAACTGTTTCCTCCGATAAGTATATCGTCCATATATGCAAAGGCTTGGGTACCTAATAAAATTCTATCGATAATAGATTGCCAAATTGCAGGACTACTACTTAATCCAAAAACTAGACGCGTGTACTGAAATAACCCTTTTGGAGCATTAACAGTTAAGAACTCTCGAGATTTTTTTTCAACCAAAACTCGAAGTACGCTCCAACACAGTCAATCACACAAAAATACCTATATCCAGCCAAATTCGCGAACAAATCTTCTGGAGAGGGTAGAGGATATTGCTCTGTATCAATGAATTTATTTATCGTTTTCTTCAAATCAACGCATAATCGAATTTGTCCATTTGATTTCGGCACAGCGAACATAGGCGAAGCCCAACGGGCCTCCTTACACCAACTTATCTATTTCTTCCCCAAATTGATCGCGAAATTTATACGGTATATTATAGGATTTACAGAATATAGGCCGTGCATCCGCATGCATTTTCGATAAATTAATATCTGCCTCGAAACCCACGATGGGCGTGTTAATTTCTTGATTCAACACGTTTTGAAATCTCTCTTTTATAGCACTTAATAAGGTTATATTACTTTCCTCCCCACTTTTCGCACATGCAATAGCCTTAAATTTACCTTTATTTTCGATACTTCGGCCTCTTAAAAGCATGGTTCTCCATTCTGGTTGCAAGACATCCAACCAATCCCTTCCCAGTAAACATGCTGCTTTAAGATTTGTTCTGACGACCACCAAATTAAATTCATAACAAGCACCATCATATTGCACTTCTGCCGAAAGGCTTCCTAATACATCAATTACGTCGCCTGAAAATGAGAATATAGTTTGACTAATAGATTCTAACGCCTTATGTGAAAAATAACTCTTATATGTAGCCTCACTAATAAGAGTTATGAACGATCCAGTGTCTACCTCAAAAACGATTTCCTTGCCATCAACGTTTAATATACATACAACCTGCTGGTAACGATGCATTTGCCGCCGTTATTGTTATTTATATTTGCATAGCATGCTGCTCTGGTGTGACCCCTGCGCTGACAGCGATAACAGATCAAAAGAATCAGCAATTCAAATGGACCTCTATAGAGAAAAAATCTTTTGAGGAAAGCAAGCGATTATTAAAGAATAATTGTTTGTTGGAATTGGATTAAATTTTTTGCTGGGCATTCGCCTATGTGGTTTTTTTTACATCGACCACAATTTCTCTCCTTAGTTTGTTTTCCTTGCCGAGGTTTATTGTTTAGTTGACCGCCATTCTGAGACCTATGTTTATGTGCTCTTTGTTCGTAGATTTTTTTCTCACTCAACGATTGAGTGTGGGGCTTAAGTGCGTTAATTTGATTTGTTGCTACAACTCTGCAATTTATTTCCGCCATTTCAAGGTTAGTGGCCAATTGACAATAGTCCGCGAATTTATTAGTATCAGGCTCCACTACACCGGTTATTAACTTATCGCAAAGAGCCTCATCAAGATATGCGTCGAATTTGCAATTCAGAGACAATTCCTTAAGTCTGACAATACAGTCAGAGATGGATTCCCCCATTTGCTGATTTGCCATATAAAATTTTACCCTCTCCGAGCGTTTATGTGTCCTCGGGGCAAAATGATCACGAAGTAATGATAAAATTTGATCTAACGATTTGCTCTCTGGCTCGTCTGGATACAGTAAGTTTTTAAGAGTTTTACAGACCTCTCCTCCAGCCAAGGTCATAAACAGAGGCACCTTAATATCATCCGAGATTTTATTAATTTTTAATATTTGCAAAAAGCGTTTCTCATACACTGTAAAGTCATCGCCCGGTATAAAAACTTCCAAATTTCCAATTAGCCCCATGCTTGTATGGCTATTCTCCGTAGAAACCGCGTGTTCTTGGTCACTTTTAATAATCTTCTTATCGTCTCCGCTCAACATATAAATTAAATCGATAAGTTTAATTACACGTTATTTTTTAATATAAATTTAAACGTTTTATATACGATGTTCTCGGATAAGTTTGCTTTACATCCCATCCTCGTCGCCAATTGTTATTTCAGCATCAGTAAAACCACGCGTCTCATAGTTTGGTTCTTTTAATGAGTAAAGCAACTTAAAGACTAACTTATATAAAACTATACAATAGGTAGATAAGCATAAATGAGTATATAAGAGTGTTTCGCATTTCTCTATGACTACAGTCGAGGTGAAGTAGACTTGTGTGTACAGAGAGTCAAATGACTTTTCATACACAACATAAACATTTATTAATGTCCCGTCTGCGTCCTATTTTATTATGTGGTGTTGACGTTGAAATGGTTTCTAAAATAAAAAATCTTGGTATTGTTATTAATAGTAACCTCACTTGGAGCGATCATATTAATTCGGTGGTTTCTAAAACCTATGGAGCTTTGCGGGGTCTTTCAGTATGCCAAGACACTTTACCAATTGCCGTTAAACTGAAATTGGCAAAGGCTCTGATTGTACCCTTAATAATGTATGGCTGTGAGTTATTTGCCTGCACTGATGCTATCTCAAGGCGAAAACTAAACGTTGCATTCAATTCTGTGGCTAGATTTGTGTTTAACTTGCTTGCATATGATCATGTTTCGAGCTATTCTCGCCAAATACTAGGATGCAGTCTGGACCAATTTCTTAACTATAGAGCTTGCGCTTTATTTTCCAAAATTTTAAGAGATAAACAACCTGTTTATTTTTGTAGTAAAATAGCTTTTTCACACTCGCTTCGTTCTAACGGTATCAGACCCTTCGAATACACTTGTACGGTATCACGTAGGCAATTTTTCATTTTTGTCATTCGCCTTTATAACCAACTTCCCCTCAGTATAAGAACTATGGTCGAGCAAAGACGTTTTTTGTCGTTAGTTTTTTCCCATTTTAGTACGCGTCATTGATGTTAGCCCAATCTTACTTTTAATTTTTTTTTTTTATAATTAAGAGTTTACAAAACTTAATTTAATCGTGTTTTTAATTTTCCTTTGCTGTTAGTTTAACTTTAATTTTCCTATTTTTTTTGTTTTATTATTATTTTTACTATTTAACTTTTAATTATTTTAAAAACCTTATTTAAACTGTGCACTCTTAAAGAATTTATTTTCTTATTGTATAGAAAATTTCAAAAATAAATACAAACATACAAATACTGTAGTTAGGGCACAATTGCATTTGCAGTTACAGCCAAGCTGCATTAAAAGCACTGATAAACCTTCTTACCTCGTCCAAGTTAGTGCTAGAACTTCAGCTTTCTCAGAATTTGGTCGGAAGGCTGAACACAGGGAATCTTGTCTGGGTCCCAGGTAACACTGGCATCTCAGGGAAATGAGATCTCAAATGAACTTGCTAGGCAAGGTTCAGAAGAAGTTTTCTCAGGACCCGAACCTGTATTGAGTCTGCCCACATCTTTAGTCATGTTTTCCATTGATGCTTGGGTTTTTCATGAACACAAAATTCGGAACACAACTATGGTGCCTGGACATTTTCAAAAAGTCTGCATCTTTTCCTTTATCTCTTAGGAAAATCGACTGTCGCCTGCTTGTAGGCGTCCTTTCGGGCCACCAAGCTTTTGCTGAACACTTAAATGTGTTGGGCTTAAGCGACACCACTACCTGGCCTGCCTGCGGTGAGGAGGATGACAGATCAGAACACTTTCTTTGCAGTTGTCCGGCCTATGCTCGCATCAGGAGGCGGATTTTCGGGGCTGACGTGGTGAGTGCCGAACATCTAAGCTCTTCATCACCGAAGCTCCTTCTCATCTTTCTTCAAAAGACGGCAAAACTAAATACATTAATTGTGTCTGAATGGCAGTACAATGGACCTGTAGTTGTTTCTGAGCGCTCCATCGGATAGTAGCAACCTCCGACAAGTGCGCACAGGGCGTGACGTGAGTAAAAGCAAAAGCAAGAGGAAATTATCTCTTTTTTCTGTTTTATGCCTGATTAATTTAATGTGTGCAGGAAGGCGAGCACAGGCCAGCTTGTGTATTATAATTTATATTTCCATATTCTGAGAATGGTAACTATGAAGTCCTAAATAAAATGGCGAATAAAGTGAAAAATCGCGTTATGCTAGCTTTCCAAATAAAATTGTACAGCACATGCCCGAACTCAAATGCACTGACGGAACTCATTCACTGATGATTTAACCATTTTACTCCCGACTAATAGCAGCCTATCCGAAAATGTATACAAGGTTAGCGAATTCTTCTTGCGGAATATTTCGAGTGTACAAGTAGATTAAAAAAAAAAATAATCGGATCAAGAACACTTCTTTGCGGAATTCTTGCAGCAATTGCGTTAAATTGCTGAATTGCTATGGCTTCCAGACGAGCTAGAGGTATTCATTCGCACAAGTGATATTGACGTATGCTTTACTTCCGAAACCCATCTGACGAAAGACCTTCAGAAAGGGCTAGAGGTGGAGCGTCTCTGTTTATAACAGACACCATTAAACAATAAGCACAAAAAATCGACCATCCCCCCAAGGGAAAAGATAGACAAAAATGTTTTTATGAGTATCTTTGACTCTGACTCACTAGCACTTAATTTTATTATCGGCCGTGATTTGCAAAACATACATTTGGGGGTTCAAAATGCATTTCACAAAAAGGAAAAATCCTGTACGAATCGGGTATGCAATTTGGAGTAGACTTTTACTCGTCAGGCAAACCGTCATATTGGCCTACAGATACGACAAAAACTCAAGACCTTATAGATTTTTACATTTTAAAAGGGATTTCCGAAAGCTATGTTAAAGTTGAAGAATGTTTCGATCTGTCTTCTGATCACTCGCCAGGAGCTAAGCGAAGATACAGTCTTAGCGGGGATACCTGGCAATTTTAAAATTAAATGTGTATCACTGGCTGAACGATGCTGTACAAAACTGTACAAAAATTTAAATTAAACAAGGCTGGACTTATGGTGCAGGTCCTTAAAGAGTTGCATAGGAAACTACTAATCATGCTCCTTTAGACTACTGTAAGTTCGACGACAATGGAAAGTAGCTGATGTCATAAAGGTTACAAAGCCGGGAAAAGCTCCCTGTGACAAAAAGTCGAAAGACCAATATCGCTTTTTCCAAGTATGTCAAAAGTATTTGAAAAAAATTGAATAAAGCAATTACATCCGAATATCGAAGCTATATCGAAGCGACAATTCGGGTTCAGAATTAAACACTCCACAATCGACCAAGTATATCGAATAACGAATGAAATTTAAAAAGCAGTAGAGAAGAAAAAAATATGTTTTAGCCTCTTTCTTGACGTCTCCCAGGCTTTTGATAAAGGGGTTGAAACATACGCTTGAATTGGCCTTTCCAAGGCAGTTATATGAGCTACTCAATTCTTTTCTAGCGGACAGACTCTTAAGTGCTTAGCACGGATACATTTACTCTGAAGTCAAAGTAATCGAGGCAGGAGTTCCCCTGGATCCGATTGTCTTCTTAATTTATTCCCAAAATATGCTGAAGAAGATTGCACAACGTTAATTTTACTTACAGATATGTTAGTACGTTACCCATTTTTATAGAGTCCGTACAAATTCCGTACGAAAATGCAGCTAAACACTTGGGAATGGCATTCGATATAAAACTTAAATGGAAATCGCACGTAAGGAAGAAACGTGAAGTTCTCGTTATTTAATATAATGGCTGCTTGGTCGGTCTGCCAAACTCAGCATGCAAAACCAGCTGCTTTTATACAAGAAAGTTCTAAAACCGGTTTGGACGTATGTTATACAATTTTGGGGTTGTAACAAACAAAACAAGGAACATACACATTTTACAAACTTTTCAAAATAAAGTGCTAAGAAGAATTGTTAACGCCCTGTGGTATATCCGAAACAGTGATATCCGCAGAGACTTAGGTATGGCTACCGTCGAAGATGAAATAAAAGCATTTTCCCGTAAACAACGGTCTCGCCGGCATGGTCATTGCAATACCACTATGGTACAAATTCTAGGTGAAACGAATCTAGCGTGCCGACTACAACGGATAAAACCGTTTAAACTAGCGCAATTAGATGTAACCGCGAGCAATTGGCGGTATTAGCAGGTACATCTGTGAAGAGGCTGCCTGCCAAACGCGTATAAAAACGGAATTTAAAATTACTAGATCGAACAAAATCAGTTGTAGTAAAAACGTATTTTGAAGGGATGTGTTTTTAGCGATTATGAATCTCACACTATTTTGATCAGAGCACGTGCCGTCATGGCAAATTTCTACCTAGCTTCGTACAAAAAAAAAACGATCAGAGGAGAGAAAAGTCTACACAGCTTTAAAATCACAAAATATCGCCAAATAAAATGTTGGTCCAAATGTGTCATTTTGGTCCAGCGTTGCCCGTGGAGATTAACATATTAGCCGCTTCATTTTAACGCGAACCATCAGTTTTTGCAGATGATAATTAAATCTACCACCTTTCTTTCAAAAGTGTCTCTCTATTAATATAGATTAATAAGAATTGTTCCCAAATTCAGTCCCGTATAGTGACCTAAAGGTTATTTCCTCTTCCTCCGAGGCTTCAAATGAACTGCGGCGAAAAAATCGTTCACAAGCCGCACTTAGAAGGGGATATGACCAAAAATTCGTTTGCCGAAGTTATATGACAGTACTGTGAAGGACTTTCAAACGAACAGTTAAAGTAAGATTAGACTGCATGCCAAATGGTCATATAATTGCCATTTCTGACAGTTTTCGCTTGCAAAATAAGATTATTTTATAGCGAAATGGTCATCACCATTGGTCTTTGACCAATTGGCAGGCAATCTTATCCTACCTTTATAATGAAGAGAGGGATAGAGGCTGGCTCTTGTTGCGCGAAAATATTCCGCAACACATACTAGCCGACTGACAGGTGGCGACAAATCGTCCGTAGAGTATGCAATACCAATAGATAGATATGCCTATCCTATTATACACGCCTAAAAGTCCCTTGTAAATTTCCCGTTCTCGTCAGTGTAGTGGAAGGTTCTTATGTAATTTCTTGATAATTCGCATTAGATAGCTGATTGCTTGCAGTTATCTATGTAGTTATAGTAAACATTTCAATAATCTTCCATCGGATCGACATTTGTATTTGTTTCTAAAAGCGGAAGTAAAGTCGCTATACATTTACTTATCACACCACACAGTTGAGCCAGTAAAAAGAAGTTGCCCTTCCATTGATCCCTCTCAGATACCGCATTAAAAGTAGGCAATCGCTTCGATAAGCCGATAATACCCACCCATAAAGTCCATCACCACGAAGTGGAGTGGCTTTCTGATCTGCTACCGATATTTGTTTATCGTATCTTCCCGGGTAGATCTCCACCAAATGTCTGTACATTCTCTTCATTGTACCTATGCCGTGTGCCCACAACGTCTAGCGCTTTCTTGTTATTTATTACTCCTACAACGTCCAGTTGCTCGATTCACGCTGATTATCTTTAGCCAACAACAGCAACAACAACTGCACCCACTCAAGTTAACCGCTCTAGATTTGCGGCCCCCGCACTTGTTGCAGTAACGATCAATTTCCACGCGTTTATCGTAAACGCTCTTATAATGCGCATCGCTCTTTTTATCGTTTAGTCTTGTTTATCTTTCTTCTGCGTGATATGATTAATGATCAATTTACAGTTATTAACAGAATAATGCTACCCCTTTACTTTCCTCCCGTCTCATGCAATGCACATGGACGGTGTCGTTGGGGCGCAAAACAGAAGCGCATAACAATCAAAATTGTCGCTCCGACTATGAGTGCATGTGCAGCCCATATGAGATTGACACTTTTGGAAGTGCCTCCATGTAATCTTCAAAGACTGCACTCTTGCGTCCAACACTGCGTCACGCACTTACACAGACACAAACTGCGGATTATGCGTTGACAATTGTCATCGATCAAAGCAGGCGTGTCGTGTACTTGTTGTAGTGCTAACCTTGTGCATTTGGTTCGAATACAAATCTGTTGGTTCTTTTTGACCGAGAAACATGTGGCACAAAGATGACTCGCAACGCAACGCAACCAAACGAAACGGATGCAATGTTTACACGATGATCTGGAATTTAATCCTGCGGATGGAATTAATGGAACTTTGTTGTTTGAGATTCATTTGTTTGTTTGAGATGTTCGTGGAAGCAGCTGTCGCATAAACATAATCTAAACAAATTGCGGACATTGCAAGATCGCAAGATTAACAATATTTCATGTTTTGAGTTTCGTTTACTCTTACTCGTTCGTCGCGTAACGACAGTTGAGAGAATTTTGTAAACAAAAATTTTTCAGATACTCTCGAGGAATGTGCCGCGCGCGCATACTTATTTGGATAATTATATTGCGAACGAGATGCACTCCTCGGCTGTGTAAGATAAAGACATGAACTGTAATGTTCGGTGGAGCTGTAGATGTGACTGATGGATTCTTTGTTTTTTGCAATGGATGCTAAAGTGGAATTTAATGAGTCTAGCTGCGATTTTAAACAATGTTTTCATGTGCATCTTGGAAGATGTCGCATGTTGAATATGTTGAACATCTACGGTAAAGATATTGGGTAAATTACTTAGTGGGAAGTAACATATTTACTCAAGAGGATTTTGGGACTTTGGATACCCTAATAATGAAGTGACACAGTGCGGCAGCACAGAAAATGGGAGGAGATACCGAAGCACGTTGGTTTTAAATGTCTGTAAACGGTAATGTGAAGGAAGAACTAAGCGTGGTAGAGCATTCCGATTCCTTATATATCACATTACGTTGTAGCGTAACACTTGTTATTCAAGTCTTCACCAAATTTATTTTATTTTATTTTCGGACTATCACCAAATTTTCAAAAGTAACTTACACCCTACCTTATCATCAAGCAAGTGGTGCATTGCCTCAGAAAACGAGAGCCACTGTACAAAAAAAAATAAGGAAAGCACAGCGCGTCCATCATTTGGAGAGTTATCCACTACATTCAATGTACTTCGATCGATCTTTTTATTTGTCAAAGAGGTAAAGTGTGAGCGTGGTTCCCGCGAATTAAAGCGAAGTCAAAAAATAATATAAATACAAAAAATCTTTTACAAATAGCAAAGAAGTAATAAAAGAGAAAGTGTTTTGACCTTTCGCGAATAGTAAATTGTCACTCGAGAAGGTAAGTTATACTAGTCTACGCGAGAATTAGAAACAGGTATCTGATACTTTCCAGTCGTTTATAGAGGAAACCGGACGTGGCATCCAGGCACACAGAGGTACAACCTATTTTAAATTCTGTCCATCCATCCACACTTGGAGGCACAAAAATTGTCCCACAACCTCAAATTTGACCTCGTGTTGACTTGCTTTTGGTGCCACAAGCATCAACCGGTCATCACCTAACTCGCCCACGCACCAAACACCATCCCCGATCTTTGTATAGTTTTCTATTGACTCAAAGTACTCCTGCCTCCCTGCGAGCAAGAAAAACCACTCTGTGGGACACCAGTACAACTTCTCCGGTGCGCAAACTGACAGAAATATCCCGTGGTTATTTTCCACGGCTGAACCAGTACAGAAATACCTTGAACACCCCAGGCATTAGTCATGTGTTTCTCCTGATCGAATTGCCGAGGAAATCGACTCCAATCACCACGCTTACAACTGTCTATCAGTCGAATCCGCAAAATTGTGTAAAGTTAGCTAGAATCACGGCAATTTAATTCAGTATTATACTCGGATCCAGCTAACGTTCATAAATAAAAACACTCAATTATCGAAGCAAGGGCCTTTGTCATTTTGGAAAATTTAAAATAATATGAAGTTGGTTTTAGTGTAGAATTAAATCTAGTATTAAGTGCCTTTTTCTTTTTAATTTTTTTTCTTTTTCCTACAAGTGTCATAATAAGAACATACAAAACATACATATCTACATACATTAAACTTTAATCAAAACCAACACTGAATCAACAACAGTCCACCAATTGTGCGCACATGAGGAGTCAAGAACAAATACATCCACGGAACCACGTAAGTCCATATTTAAATTTGTATATTCTTATGACACCTAACTTAAGAGTAATATAATTGATTAATTTCCTAAATTTTCTATTAATATTATCTATCTACATATAATTATTTTGTAAATTTCTCATACATACCTTAAATATACAATATTATAAATAATCCTACTTACTCATATAGTCAGGCAGACTTAGATCCTTAAAGATAACTATAAATCACTCAAGTTACCAAAACCACAGAAGCGATTTTTCCACACCCATGGTTCCTGGATGAATATTATGTATGATTTTGTTCTACGGGCCACAAGCTTACTACTTAAAAGGGCGGTATCGGCCTTGCAGTGATGTAGGTTGATTTGAGTAAGCAAGATGGATGAATACTCTGCTTTGCGCTCAAAGCGTTTTCGTTAAGGCGCACACCTCAGACACATTAGAGCCGTCCACGTCGACAAAGTCCTGCCCACTGGTGCTGCACCCACTATTGGACACAGCACCAGCATCACCCATTACTAGTACATAGGTGGCACCAACGATAGGTGCACTGCCTCTACTCCACTGCAACTAGTTTCCGTCCGTCAATGCTACTGCCATTGCTGGTAGAAGCACCGACTTCATTTGGAGACAGGGCTTGGGAAGACACAGGATCTTGAGGTGGGTTATATCTCTTAATGAGCATGGGTCGCTTCTTCTTGTTGTGTTTCAGTTCAGCAGAAGAGGAGGCATTGCCTGATGAAAGGAGCAGGTCTGCTTCCGGTTGTGAGACTTCCGCCAACCTATCCCATTTCATAGACGCAACCAAAGAGCCGACGGGAGCGCTAGCGCCTTTAGCCTATGAGGCTTCTATGAGCCGCTGGTCGCTCAGCTGCTTCCATTTCTCCTTCCTTTTCCTCGCCCGCCAAAAATATTAGAACCTTCTCGAACAGTCAGGCGGCCATCAAGTATTTGAAATCAGTCTCTATAAACTCTGAAGTCTCTATAAACCTCTAGACTACCGATCGTATCTAATGGAAATAGCGGAGCAATTCAACATTCAACTAAAGGGATTTTGGATACCCTTATAATGAAGTATCACAGTACGGGCATTAGGAAAGTGAAGGATTAGGAAAAGGGAGATACCGATGCACGTTGGTTTTAAATGTTTGTAAATTATAATGCAAAGGAAAAACAGAGCGTGGTAGAGCATTCCACATTCGTATTGTACGGTTGAGAAAGGAATCTTTATATTTCACAGTACGTCCGAAAACAGGCTTAAGGGTAAACTGATGTGTATTCCTAGCATGGCGAGTATTGCGGTTGAATTGCTGTAGCGGTGGAATGCAACTGGCAATTTCATTTGAGCACTTGTGGTGGAAGTACATCACGACGATGACTAAGAGAGTCAAATGATTTCATGTTTTCTCGATCGCCAATAAATTTTACCGCACGTTTTTGAATCCTGTCAAGTAGCTCCAAATACGTAATTGGAGCCCCGGAATAGATATGAGCGTTATACTCAAGTTTGGGGCGAATAAACGCCTTATAAATTTTTCCAGATCAGAAGGATTGAAATATTTACCCAGGATACGAATATATAAAGCTGAGGTACTGTTATCGGCGAAGGAATGGATTGGATTAGAAGTAACAGAGAGGAGATCATTTATAAAAATGAGAAAAAGAGTCGGAGACAAAACGGAGCCTTGGGGAACACCAGTATTTATTTGGTAAGTTGCAGACTTGAAACCGTCCAAAACAACTTGAATTGAACGGTCCGAAAGGTAATTTCTAATCCATTGAATAAAGGTATCATCGATTCCAAATGCACGCATTTTCGACAAAACAGCTTGGTGCCAAACTCTGTCAAATGCCATTGAAATCTCAAGCGCAACGACCTTGCTTTCACATTGCTTTACCACCATAGATTGGTACCACTTTTCGGTTAGATATGTCATCAAATCACCAACGGATCTGTTGCCGCGAAAACCGTACTGCCGGTCATTAAGAAGTTGTTGGGATTCGAGATATTTCATAAGCTGACGGTTTATCAGCGTTTCCATGACCTTGGAAAGAAGGGACGTTAGTGCAATTGGTCGGTAGAAGCAGACAGAGGAAGATTCGCCTTTTTTTCGGGACAGGCTGGACAAATGCTGTTTTCCATCTTCTCGGAAAGAGCCCTGAAGAATAGGACAGATAGAAAAGCTTACGCAATGCAAAATTAGCAGCAAGCAGATTGGCTTTATCCGAAGAGCTGACAGCTGGAGTGCCATTGTAAATGAGTGTCGGGATAGATGTCGAGGCCGAATTTTTAATATTTTTGGCAAACGACCAAAAGTTTTTACTACCGGTGGGACTTTGTAGTATTTTTTGCCTCAACTTTTTGTCGTAGGAAAATTTCACACGATTAATGTGGACATTGCAGTCATTTCTGGCTCGTTTAAACTTTATTCGGTTTTCCTCAGTTGGGTTGGCCTTAAATGTCCGAAAACTTACCTCTTTACAGCTCAAGTCACACCACGCGTTTTCCTTAGGTCTGATACACTTTATCCTGTTAGGGATAAAGCGTTTCATACCCAGGTGAATTTGTAATCATATCGGCAGCGGCATTCACCTCGTTGTTGAGGAAGCACAACGACCAGTTAAAACTCCTAAAGAAACCGTTTAAAGCTTCCCAATTGGCTTTCTCGTATTGCCATACGGTTTTTGTAGGAGCTTTTGCTGGGTTCCAGGATGTACTGACATTTCAGAAACTACTAGCCCGACGAACTCGCCAAACATGCAACTACTTTCTCATAAATAAGAGTCCTTAGGCAGACCAATTTCTAAATGCCAACTCATGTTGAAACCGGATGTAAACTGGTGCCACTGCTTGTGCATCTGGCGACGAAACAGATTTGACGTGAGCTAGATCTAAAACGCTTTGAGAGTTCATTCGCCCTTGATACATCGCACAGTAGTGCTACAATTGGGGTCAATGATGGGCTGGCATGCAACCAAGGTGCTTAATGGATGAGGAGAAGAAGAAGAGGCTACTCTCCAACGTCATCGCACCTATGCCCTGCCACATGACAAACTTTACATTTTTGAGAAAAGTAATCTAATCAAAAACAATTCCCTTGCCATTTGCCTTGAATTCAGTAATAATTTTGATCTCCTGGGAACATTTACCATGAAGTAACCAAAATCACACAACTAATTGAAAGTTTGCTTCTCCCTACTTGCTCGGCTTAAAAATATTAAAATATTGACGACATTTGGGGATTTTATTTGGCACTCTCATCATCATCTACTGCCTCGACTAACTAAAAGAAGGCAGAGCAGCCGAAAGTAGCTGCCAGCAATTAAGGAAGAAATAGTCATCAATTCAATGGCATCATCATTGCAAATTCCTCGACACCTCCTTTCCATATCTTTCATGTTTTATGTGTTTGATTAGAGTTTGAGAAGACGAACGCAAAAAAAAAAAAAAAACACTCTTTACAAACACTGCCAACACGTTTAACTAATATACTTGATGTAGTATCCTATCCCGTATCCTGGTATGGCGTGTATCGTGTCGTTGTCGCTCATTAAGCTGTTTGCTTATCATTAGACAGAAGGACGACAGCTGGGATTACCAAGTGACATCTCCTAGCAACTTGGTCCTGTTTTTGGCTGTCATCTTCTTCTACTTATACTATAGTATAGGTACTTGTTTTTTTTTTTCTTCCACATCACCAGTCGTCGTCGGAGTAATCGTCGTAGGGAGCTTATAATTGAAGAGTATATAATGAGGAGAACTTTCCACAGAAAGGGATACAGCAGAGTAAATATCATCATTTAGAGAAGCTTAGGAAGGATTTCACAATAATAATTCGTACCGAGTCTGTTCCTTTTTAGATGAAAATAACGGAAAACAAAAAAAAAAACATAGGAAATTGTTGATGACTTGTATTGCGTGTTAGTTGCTTCCCGACCAAATCTACTATACAATATGCTTGTGAATGGTTCATGATGAAAAGGAGTCAACAAGCATTCGAAGGTGGTTGCTGGGAAACAAACTTTGAGTTTGAATTTTGCCTTATCCTCATTGTGTGTGTATGTGTGTGTGCTCGGGAGGTATAACAAGCTGTTTGGGGCAGGGGAAATGGGAATATATATTCATTGCTTCTTTGCTGCAAAACTGATGATAAGGATCTAAATTCTGTGAGATGATTCTCATTTATATGCGGATATCCTTGCGATTAACAAAACCGTTAGTGGCGGCAACAATGGCGGTACACACTGGCATTGTTGTGCAAAACTGTGCTGATTCCCTATTACTTATCATCATTAAGACGTCATTTTGACTTTTGCCCCAATTGGCTGTGCTTCATTTAGTAAATTGTGAAGTGATGACAGTGAGGAGAGATGCTTTAGGATGGTAAGGAGGCAGAAATTTTGAGTAGGATTATTGTTTTGTTTTGAAAACTAGTGTGGGCTTGAATACTTAGAGAGAGATTATTGTAAGTAAACTGCAATCGGAACTTGAAGGTTGGCAAAATTGTAGACAACACCGAATTTGTAGCTGTTTTTTAAGTTACATTTTTGGGGCGAAGAAGGTCTTCGAGAAACGTTCTTATTACACAAATGCGTTTTGTCAGGCCTTAAAACGAATGCATCGTCAAGTGGCAAGCGATTTACATTGCACCTTCATGTGTCTGACTCCAGCGGACAAAACTCGGACTACTATTACCGAAATGATCATTGCCGAACAAGCAGCGAGCTGTCCGAAGTGGGGGAGTCTTAATAGCTGTCTCTTCTCTTTTTCATAGTAGGCAAATGACACTGCAACATTGAAGTGGAACAGATGTGTGTGTGGATTGATTTCGTTAATGATGCCCGTTATCAGTTATAAATTTTTGTCTCCTACGTTCCACAGTGAGACAACGTTCCTACAGTGTTGCCAATGTGTATGAAAAACACATTCAAAACATAAGTAGTGTCGTTACTACCCAGCGGGAAATTTAGGAAGACATTCTCTTAGAAGTTATTTGGAAGCAATAGGTTTTTTAGAAAAACATTCTCTGTGATGTATTAACGATGCATTCAGAAGAAATCGCTGACTTACTATTTAAGTTAAATCAAAAGAATTCTCTGTGGCCTATTTCACCAAACTACAAATTATAACCATAAATTTGTACTTGTGAATCACAACTACAAACTTGTAATCAAGTTTTTTGTTTCACAAATTACAAATATATAATCCACAAATTTGTGAGTAGAATGCAAAAATAAATTGTGGAAAGCAAATTGTTGATTACAAGTGCTCAAAATAACCGTTGCACCGGATTTGTGATTGACTTGTAATGTACAACTGTTTCTTCACAAGTTTGCTGTACGTGCGTGCGTCGGTCGTGGCAATGAATAAACAAAATAAGATCTTTGTTGCGTCTCTAATTAGAGATAAAAAAGACATTTTGTTTGGGAAGTTTTCAAATACTTTAACCCACGATATAAAAATGAAAGAGTGGACAAGTATCTTAAACTCCCTAACGTCTCAAGGCATTTTAAATCACAAAGACTGGAAATACCTTCGTTACGTTGTGTGGCAAAATTTTGAAACGAGTAACCATGGTAAGTACTTACCTAGCTATGTATATATATTACATACATACTAAGAAATAAATTTAGCGTTCAGCTATAGTTACATCCAAATATTTTTTTGTTTTTATTTTGCGTTGTTAACTTGTAACTATAACATTTTTAAAGGTAAAAATTGATAATTCTAAAAAAAACCGGTTCCGCAGGGGGTACGAACTGCATTTTTACTGATCTCGATAATATCATTATTGATATTATCGGTAAAGAATCACCGACATTGAGTGGGATTGTTGATGATTCCTCTTCAACACCACTACAAAATATCCCGTAACCAACGTCCGGAAATATAGAGGAAGGCGAAATATGGTAAGATAAAGCGTTCGTTCTTCAGACAATTGTATCTGCACAAATATGTTTCCTGTTTTTTTAAGCCCATCCATGCCATCAAAATATACACAGAAACGGAAGGCGACAATAAGATCCGACGAAGCAGATATTATTTCCCTGAAGAAAAAGAGACTGCAGTTGGAAATATACAATTTGCAATTGGATGCGCGAAAAAAGGGGAGGGATCTAGGGTTACCAATAAGTCGCCTAACTGTGGAACTGGAGGAGTCTTTCATACAGACACACAATTCAGAGTCAGAAAGAATTGTTAACTTTAGTGATTATTAAAAAAATAAAAAAAAGAAGAATAAATATATTTTGTTTATCAATCTCGCTGTTGTTTTATTTTTTATAAAAAGTGACTTAGAAAATATTGTAAAGTAGCGTGACCATTCAAATTATCATCGTTTTCATTTGGGTACCCTCTGTTTTCTTCCTCTTCAGTGGTGTACATCTCGAAATAGTTATCTGTTCCTTGTCGTGAAATGTTAGTCAATATAACGCAACATTTTATGACATTGACTGCTTTTATCGGTTGCAATCGCAAGTGCTTTAAGCATGGAAATTTCTCCTTTAAAATTCCAATAGCGTTTTCTATTATCCTTCCAGTTGATTTATGTGCTCTGTTGTATCGATGAATTTCAGGAGTTGAGCTTCTCAAAATTGGTGTAATTAACCAATCCTTTAACGGATATCCTGTATCCCCAAGTAAAACTGCATGAGTATAAGGTCGAAAGCCACTTTAAAATTTAGAAAAAAGCGGACTTCTGCGCAAAACCCTTGAATCGTGTACACTTCCAGGCCAATTCACGTATGCATTGTAGAAGTTATAGTCGGGCCCGCATACCAGCATACAATTAATAGAGTGCTTTCCATGTCTATCGACATATGCAGATTCAAACTCCTTGGGAGCATCTATGTTTACTAAAGTCTCGTCTATACATCCGTAAACACATGGCATGCCTAAAACAAGAGATACATAATTCTAAAAATTCGAACAAATAAAAGAAAAAAACATGTAGGTATTTACCGGCAATATCGTAAAATCTTTCACATATATTTTCGTGTTCATTAGGCCAACATACAACATATTCAAACAGTAAGTTAACAATAGTTGTACAAACTCTGTAAACACATCTGCATACCGTCGACTTAGATATCCCGTGCATGTCAGCAACTCCATGGTACTGCCCTCCATTTCCAAGCCAGTGTAAAGCTGTGAGAAACTGTTGCCTCGGTGTTAATGCAAAGTTCTTTTCAGTCCTGTGGGCTATCTGCGGTCCAATAATTGCAATTATTTCCTCTGCCTTGCATCGACTCAGACGAAATTTTTCATTAAAATGAAATAACTCCGAAATGACATAGTTTGTACGCGGCCGATACATTTTTTTTCTTACAATTAACACAAAATCGTCACTTTCGCTACTATCGCTACTACTATGCCTTCGTCGCAAAGACTTTTTTTTCGATTACTTTCAATAAGAAACAAAACTTGTAGGAGCAATTACACGTCAACTTTTACTTGTGTAATATTCTCACATACTAAACAAAATTTGTGAATTCAAATTCTTTGGTGAAACGTAAAGACACAAATAAGTCAAATTTTCACAAATTTATAACTTGTAAATTACAACTATAAATAACTTTTGGTATACAAATTTGTAATACTCAGAGTTTGGTGAAACGACATAAATCGTAAAAAATCACAAATTTTGTTAAAAAGTGCTTGTAAATACAAATATGTAAGTTGGTGAAATAGGCCACCTGTAAGGAGTTTTTGATGGCTACGGAATTTTTTGGACATGTCGATTTTTTGCTAACGCATATTATTATCTGTTGCGTACTTGGCATAACCGGTTTGTGCCTGCATTCTATTATGACTTTCGTATATTGCGATTCACTTCAGTGTTATTTGTAAAGCGCAGTTGCTTGGCTGTTCATTGTGTTAAAAGCATTTAAATATAAATAATCTCAAAGTTTTAAAAAATATTGCATAGTAAATATTTCCTGGAGAGTACTACTACTGTATGTAATATACAGCTTTTTCTGAAAAAAATATACTGGAAAATAATGAAAGTGATCAAATTCGCCAAGTATGTTTTGCCATCTCATTAAATAGCAATTTTAAATTATTACAACTCATTTTAGCTTTAATGGAGCCACCAAGTTACTGGGCCCTATTCCCCAGATGCCTCGCCACTCTTAGGTACGTACCATTTTAAAAAACTAAGTGCCATAAGTTGATTTCAAAATATTATATATATATATTTCTATAGATCCTGTCAAGGGAGAAGCAGCTGACAATTTAGATACTATTTTCAATATTGTAAGTTTATAAATCATATTATTGAATAAAATACACTTATTAGTCACTGTATTTCGCTATTTCATTTCTCTTGAATTTTATTCAAAGTTCATCCTCACAATACATTCTGGATTCATCATTTGGATGCATTCTAAATACGTCTGCCAGATTCATTCTGAATTGATTCTTGCGATGCATTCAAGAAACATTCCGAGTCAGGTGTTCTAGATATTTTGAAAACCAGTTTTGTATTGCTTCCGTTCGCGGACATGCTTTAAGAAAAAGGAAATTATATGCGCAACCTAGGCGAATGTATTCTCTGCTTCCTAGGATTGCTTCAGAATGCATATCGGACGAATCTTCTTCCCGCTGGGTAATCTTGCAGCCACACAAATACCTTGTGTATTGGGTGACTTCAATATTGTTAACGTATTTTGGGGGGAATGTGGATGGTGATAAGAATTTAATACCATTTAGCGTCAACCATGAGGTTGAACAAATAGTTGTCGATGGTCTTCTTTCTTTCGATTTATTTCAAGTAAACCATTTTCCGAACTCTATTAATAGAATATTGGACTAAGTTCTTCTTAACAATGAAATTAATTTTACTATAAGTGCAGCTGTGGATCTTATAGATTCCAATAAAATGCATCACCAAGCCTTACTTTTGAAGATTAATTTCTTAAATTCTCCAGTGATTTAAATAAAATTAATTCCGCGTTATCTTATAACTTTTCGAAAACCAATTTCGTTGCTTTACAGGAATATTTGAATGGTTTTGATTGGGATGAACTGCTGAAATCTAAAAGGTAACTATGATATATTTTTGGATAAGATCAAATCTGCTTTTGAATTATTTGTACGAAAAACGCAAGGTTTAAAATTCCTTGGTCAAATAAAAGACTAGTTAATTTACGTAATGTAAAATGGAAAGCTTATTCTCGTTATATACCAAATAAAACTAATTCTAACCGTGAACTTTTTTGAGATTCAGGAAAGAATATGAATTTTTAAATCGGTTTTTATACAGACAATATATCTTGTTGAAGCAAATCGTTTTGGAATTACATTAATTCGAAAAGAAAAAGAAATACCACAGCCTTTGCTAAGGTAATGGAATTCGAAGACGTAAGTTCAACAGATTTAAAAAGTACGTGTAATTTGTTCGCTGATTTCTTTGAGTCAGTGTACAATAAGTCGCATGTGCAGGTAACGGGAAATCATAGTATTATGATTCCTGAAGTCTTGGACATCGGTGTGTTGCAATTCTCGGATGACGATTTAATAAACGCGTTAGAAAAACTAAATTTAAATAGCAACCCTGGCCCAGATGGGAATGCCTATGGTAATATTAAAAAAATGTTTATCCTCCTTTTTTCATCCACTTAAAATTGTTTTTAACCAGTCTCTTGTAACTGGGAACATCTTAAATGAATGGAAATATTCTTTCATAACACCTATTTATAAAAGCGGTTTATGGCAAAAAGTAGTAAACTATCGGCCTACATCAAAGCTTTCTGCAATACCAAAATTGTTTGTATTGTTAAGGACAAACTCTTTTTCAAATAGTCAGCATGGCTTTGTTCGTGGTAGATCATGTGCTACTACTTAAGCTTTGTTGACTAATTATATATTTAATAGTTTTGATGAACGATTACCAGTTGATGTACTTTACACTGACTTTACAAAAGCGTTTGAGGGTGCATCACACACTTCTTTTGGCTAAGCTAAAGTCTTTGGGTTTTCATTCAAATGGTTTAATAATTACCTGACTAATAGAAGGTTTGACTTCTCGTGTTATACAAGTTACTTTGGGTGTTCCACAGGGCAGTCATTTGGGCCCGTTGCTATTTATATTATTTATAAATTATGTTCATGAAATATTTCAATATTGTAATGATTTGACTTTCGCCGATAATTTGAAATTATTTTCGCGGATAAATAATTGCATTCGTTTTCAGTCAGATAAAGAGTGATCCATTTCGATGTTCCCTACGTTTTTAAAGAAAAAAACACAGAAAATTCAAATTTAATGGAGAATGTTTATTATCATTTGCAAGGACATTCTTTGGCATTTATTTTTTGAAGATTATGTCTATCAAATGTTGGCCGTTGCTACGTCGCAGATGGTCCATCCGTTAAGTCCAATTTTCGATCACTCCTTCGAGCATTTCGACTGGTAACTGGCGAATGACACGCGTGATGTTTTCCTTCAAGGCCTGAATCGAAGAGGGTTTGTCGGCATAAGCTTTTGACTTTACATATCTCCACAGGAAAAAGTCTAACGGTGTGATATCACACGATCTTGGTGGCCAATCGACCGGCCCAAAACGTGAAATTATGTGCTCACCGAAATGTTCTCTCAATAAGTCCATTGATTGATGCGATGTGTGGAAAGTGGCACCGTCTTGATGAAACCAAATGTCGCCGAGATCACGAGCTTCAATTTCAGGCATCAAATAGTCGGTTATCATGGCACGATAACGGTCGCCATTGACGGTTACGTTCGCACCGGCATAATTTTTAAAGAAATATGGACCGATGATTCCACCGGCCCACAAACCACACCAAACCGTTGTTTTTTCTGGATGAAGTGGCAGTTCTTCAATCTCTTCAGGTTGCTCTTCGTCCCAAATGCGGCAATTTTGTTTGTTTACATACCCATTGAGCTAGAAATGGGCCTCATCGCTAAACAAAATTTGCCTCGAAAACGTCGGATCTTCTTGGAACTTTTCAAGAGCCCATAGAGCGAAGCGATGTCGCTTGGGAAGGTCGAGCGGCTTCAGTTGTTGCACAAGCTGTATTTTGTACGCTTTCAATTTAAGATCTTGACGTAAAATGGCATATCGTACTAGTATATGCATAATATTGCATAATTATTTTATAAATGATCTTAGACTTCAGCGTTTTGATGAAGTGAAAGATCTTGGTGTCATATTTGACAATAAGTTGAGTTTCTTTTTTCATTATGATTATGTCATTGCCAAGTCTAACTCATTGTTAGGCTTCCTTAAACGTAATCGTAAAGACTTTCGAGATATAAATAGCCTTTAAATTATTTATTGCTCGTTAGTCAGACCTTGTTTAGAATATTGTTCCGTAATTTGGGATTCGCCATATGCAGTTCACGAACTTAGATTCGAAAGAGTCCAAAAAAACTTCACGAGGTACGCGGTTCGTAAATTAAATATGTTTGATGAGCTTCATAATTATGGCAGAAGGTGCATTTTAATTGGTCTGCAAACCTTAAGTTTCAGACGCGATGCAATTTCCGTCATGTTTATTCTCGATATTCTTAATTATCATATTATCTTTTTTTTTCTTTTAAATATATATGCTCCCCAAAGGTCACTGCGGTTTAGAAGCTTATTTTATACAGATAGGCATAGAACCAATTATGGTAATAATGAGCCTATTACGAGGCGCATAAGCACATTTAATGAATTTTGCAACAAAATTGATTTTTGCCATTTATTCATTAACTGTTAATTAATTGTATTTGTAATTACTTGAAGTAGTCAATGATATAAAGATCGGTAGATGAAGGTAAGTCGCGCAACAAACGTAGTGTTTTGTGGTTTGCTCTGTGATGGTATTAAAAAAAAATCAATTGCCTCAAATTCACCCATTAACCTCGCTTTTACTTTCATCAGTGTGGTGTCATTTCGGGGGGCTATCGCTCATTGGAACATTGGCCAGAGTGAAAGATATGAATGTGTCGAAAGACATAGGGGTGGGCTGCAGCACTGCCGGCAATAGCTACTTTGGTGAGCCCTAGGCTCCCTAAAACTTAAAATGGCTGCACAAATTTTTGAAATGTTACAGCCGTATTGAATAAAATACCTGACAGCGGTTTGCTTGGTTAAACATCACGTAAGTATTTACGCAGCTTTTAAACAACTTTGCTGAAATTCTGATTTATAAATGATTTTCCTCTGTTTTTTTTTACTAATATAGGTTTCTGTCTTAATAAGTAAGGACACTTACCAAACTAGTACCCCAAAAACATAAGATTCAACTACATTTTGCAATACGGATGCAGAAACTCAGCTACTTTCAACAGATCTTTGTTTATTTATATTGAAATAGTTTGTGCAGCATTATAGACTCCCAAAATTAAAGAAAAAGGCCGGAAAATTGGGATTACACTTATAAGGTACTAAAATTTTTTTATTAAATATATATGTCACTATCCATAATAAAATCCAAGGATGAATAAAACTACTAAAAAAGATCCGAAACCATACACGAAATATTTGATACTTTGCCGGTGACCCCTCTTTCACTAAAATGGCATCCTAAAATGTTCAAATGTGCTCCTCCTTTCAAATTGAAAAACTACAGCACTGATGGGCTGGCTAGCCCTTTGCCAACAACATTTGGCATGTCTAAGGTTCATAGCAAACTGGTACCAAAGATAGACATAGAAAAGGGACACTTCGTTTAGGGTAAGATAGTTTTAGGATAGACTTAAGTCTTGGGTTTAGCTTCACCGCTTAGATTAGTTTAGAATAAGCTTAGGATAACTATGTTAGTTTCCTTACTGTATTCCAACTTTTCTCTCCTTCACTGTCCTATCTTTTAGTCCGTCCGAGGTCTACTTAGTGGCTTAGTGGTTGAGTGCGTTGGACTACTAAGCAAGAGGTCGCTTGTAGAGTCCGACCGAAGGTCAATATTTTGTCCGAAGCCGAAGCCTAAGCCGAATGTAGGGCAACCTAAAATAAATCATTCGTTTAATTAATTTGACCAGGATATAATTTATTTGATAAAATAAATCACAATCATAACAAAATACATTTTACGAGGAACCATAAGCTGAAAACTGTCACTGTAAAAACGAACCAAAAAAAAATGACTTGCTCAGAAACGGGTTGAAAAAATCAATATTCGGCTTCGGATAAACCTCTGGACTTTTTTCGCCGAAGCAGAATGTTTTGCCGAATGTGGCCGGACCCGAAGCCGAAGCCGAAGCCGGTCGGACTCAAATCCCGACCTATACCACCTGAAAGTTTTTATTCGCTGCCCCACATCTTGCGAACGTCTGACCAACATTCAAGAGTACAAACTGTCATGAGAAATTAATTGCCGTTCGGAATCGGCATTAAACTGAAGGTCCCTTCCAACCGTACAAAAAAATATATCTTCGCAAACACAGTGGTTGGAGAAGCTAGGCTTTGGGTCCCTAGGCCGTACGTGCCTTTATAGTTTATCGGAACAATGGCTCAAAAATAGAGCCGCGTAGGAAGAGCGTGGAGCCAGGAGAAGGAAGAAGGCAACATTTCAATCCTTGCTCGTGTCGTTATCAAAACAACATCCGGATGTTAACTGGCTTCAAGTCCAGAACTAGTCACCGAAGCACAGGAACCTGTAAAATGTTGTCCAAAGGCATCTCAAGGGTGTTGGGGAAGAAGTCAACACGCGTCCAATCAGACGAAATTGCACCTCTTACTTTAGAAGAGACACTCAACCCTTATGATGATATTTAGGTTGAGAGCATCCACGCAATCATCAACTTTTTAAGGCTTAATGTTGGAATCAAAATGGTACTACTTGCATGGTGTCGCGTATAAGACCGGATCCAACTTGTGTAACCGACTCAAGCCGTTTTGCAATACACTAATCGGCACGTTTCGCATACGAAAGCATTCTACATGGCGATGGACGAATAATTGATCCAGATGTGTCACATGGCAGTAGAGAGTACGAGGCGCAATGATCTGTTTGGTAGGAGGCAAGAGGAACTTCGAATCCCAACCCCCTTTTTTCGAGATGACAAAAGAGACAGGTACTTAATTTTAAAGACCAAGCATTTGGGCAAGAAATCGCGGATGCCAGAGCTGTTGGTTTGGATAACTAGCAGCATCCATCCTAGAACATTTGAGGATGAGCCTCTCCATGAGTCGGAAGCCGTAGCTGTGTCAGATAAGGCATCTACGTCGCATTAGAAGAAGTTTGGAGCCTGATGTCATTCTGATTCACTGAATGGAAGTACTATTGGGGTTACTTGAAGTCGACATTCGTTGGGATATGTCTCTTGGACAAAAGATAGGAGATAATCCGCCGGTCTTTTGTGAAGATTTTCAGGGCTGCCAAAAAAGGTATCTTCGAGCTTGTTCAAACTTAAAATATTCCTGACGTTTTCCTTCTTTTGTCAGTATTGATGGCCCTCTTGAGAGAGAATTTTGCATTTTTTTATATTCCTAGTCATAGTTTGCCTATAACGGTGTCTGAATATTTTTTTTAAAGTGACCTTGCGTTTGAGAAGGAAATACCTCCATTCGAAGTGTACCAATCCCTTCACGGTCCAGCAGTCTTGTCTATGTTCATGTGAGTTGCTACATCGTTGCAATCGTTACATTTCTGTTTGCTACATTTGTTGCAGATGTTCGAAATACGGCGTGTACGTTTACATCTTCTGGCACGCAAAACTGATTAACAGTCACCTTTCTTTTGAGTTTGGAACTTTCCAAGTCCTCTATCCAGATAACTAAAAAAATTCACCTGAAAGTGAATAGGATGGTTGGAGTAAGAGCTAGAAGCTGGTTCTATGCTAGAGGGCTTACACATTATACATTAAGTCTGAGCTGTAAAGTCGATAGCTCGAAAAAAAAATGAATTACTATGTCAAAACAAATAAATTTTATCCAGCTCCAATTCCATCAACCCATCTTCTACAATAAAACGAATACATTTTAATATGCTTTGTTTGGCCATGCCTTCAGCCATCCATCATCCCCATCGGAAGTAAGCAAAAAGTTCAACTTGCGCAACTACCCCCATGAATTTATTACAAAGCTTGAATCTGTGTGAAACTTTCCCATGCCAGCGTTCTCCGCTGCATGTCGGGCATCAAAACATCACCGACTTGCATGCTAAAATGCGCACCAAAAACATAAAAGATAACTGTTACCGAGATCCTTTCGAAATCCTGTCAGCCCTGCTTCATGCTGCAACAACTCATCCATATTCATGAAGTTCGCCTCCGAATGCGAACCCAGGCAGAGAAGGTCCTGGGCTAAAGCTGTCGTCTCTCTTAAGTGAAAGCAACTCCGTTTTAATTAGGCGTTTTTACAGGTGATTTATACGCCTTGCTGAAGAATTTAATTACACAGCAACCAAGCCTTCGTCTCTATGCATAGATATGCATGTGTTTTTGGCATATAGCTGAGTTGTTTCTTTCATAGTTGTGCTTCTGTTTCGTTGTTCTTGTTCTTGTTGTTGTTATTGTTGTTATTTCTGTTACATTTTGTGGTTATTGAAATTTTGTGGGCGTTGAGGATCCGAAACTTAGTCGCAAGCACTTACACCCAGACAAAGTTGGACAAAAATTTACATTTTGAACAGTTGCCAATGGGTAGGTAGGTAGGTAGGTTCCGTTCAAGGGTAGCAGCGGTCTTGGAATTTGTTTTCATACAGAGAATTGAAACCCAACCCTATGATGAAGCTCTCGAATTTCAATCAACCCAGTTTAAGTCACGACACGACACACACACATACACACATAGATACATAAGTTGGTAGGATAGGTACACCTTTAAACAGCCAACAAATATCCCGTTATACGCGACAAGGAAGTCCACCAGCACAATAAAATCAACTACAGCACACGAACATTTCCCGCGGACATGGACATATCTCATTGTGCAATCTCCTGCCTTCAATTGGAACTATAAAACTTCCATTTATCTCAATCTCTTTTAGTTGCAGTGCAAAAAATCTGACCAAGCATGGTTCCGTGCGTCGTGTCGTTTCAGATACACTCGCGACCAGTGTCAGTGACCACGCACTGTTTACGTAATCCAACTTCAAGTCGCGGCGTTGTCTAGTCAAACGAAAAATCACCTCCACCCTCTAAATGGTTGAATGTGTTCTTTTTCCTGACCGCGAGATTAAGTTGTCACAGATGTATGTGCACTGGCCCTGGCCAATCTATGTTTACATTGAAATTAAAGTACTACGCCCCAGTGCGATCCACTTAAATAAACTCCAGACCGATTTAGGGTTGAATGAAAGCAGCGTTCATAGCTGATAGAGTGATAGCTGATATAGTTTATAGAGCCACTTTAAGTGTTGACAGAGATTGATTTGAATTTGTGTTTTCATTCTCTTAGTTAGATTGCTGTTAGATATTTTGTACAGATAGGGAGAGGAGTGTGCGCTGAATGAGTCATGAAAGTTCAAGCAATTATAAATCGAGAGCGTCAGGAGGTGCAACTAATTTTACTTCAACTTCTTCCTACGACTGCAACGACGACGACGACGACGACGAGCGCGTCGACAAAACAAAACAAAACAGAACGAACGAATTCTTGGCGTCATTAGCCAAAGACATAAATAAATGAACTAGATGAAACAAAAACCCACCATCAGGCAGGCAATCGGACAAGCAAGCAGTCAAGTAACCACCCGGGCAGGTTCAATTGCAGTGCCGTGGCCGTTCACATCCAGCGAGGAGCGTGGATACTTGCAAATTAAAAGACTGTCACGTTTCGCCGATACAAATCATCGCCTAAGCGCCATGAAACATCCTACACACTGGCGCATTAACTATCGGCATGTGCAACAATTTCCCAATTAAAAGATATACTGTGAGGCTGCAGTAAATGGACGAAGCTAATAATTTTTTAATACTTAAAGCTGGTACAAGCGACATTTTTAGGGAACTGGGATCATTTCCTTTTGTTCCTATTTCCCTATTTTTAGATTACTTTCTTTCGTAATGGTCTGCCGACCAGTTTTTTACGCGCACTAAAGGGATTTTGGATTGGGCATGTGAAGGATTAGAAAAAAGGAGATACCGATGTACGTTGGTTTTAAATGTCTGTAAACTATAATGCGTAGCAAAAATAGAGCGGGGTAGAGCATTCCACATTCGTATTGTACGGTTAAGAAAAGAATCCTTGTACCGGGTGATTTTTAAAAGGTTTAGAACTTTTTAAAAAAAAAACACAAAAAATTCGAAAAAATGAATGAAATATTTATTTGAATCGATAGTTTGAACCTTGCAATTTAATGTTTAAAGATAATTTCATGCAAATGTTGACCGCGGCTGCGTCTCAGGTAGCCCATCCGCTGAGTCCAATTTTGGCATACTCTTTCACACATATCGGCCGGTATCTCACGAATGAATGCATGGATGTTGGCTTCCAGTGCGTCAATCGAAGCGGGCTTGTCCCTATACACATTAGCCTTGGCATACCCCCACAAAAAATAATCTAATGGTGTCAAATCGCACGATCTAGGCGGCCAATTGACCGGCCCGAAACGTGAAATTAACTGTTCACCAAACTCGCCTCTCAATTGCGCCATTGTTTCGCGTGCTGTGTGGCATGTGGCACCGTCTTGTTGAAACCACATATCATGCAAGTCAAGAACTTCCATTTCGGGCAAAAAAAAGTTTGCTATCATCGCTCGGTAGCGTTCACCATTGACAGTAACGCTGCGATTCGCATCATCTTTGAAGAAATATGGCCCAATAATGCCGCCGGCCCATAAACCGCACCAAACAGTGGCTTTTTCGGGATGCATTGGTAGCTGTTGCAATGCTTCTGGCTGATCTTCACTCCAAATGCGGCAATTTTGCTTATTTACGTACCCATTCAACCAAAAATGAGCCTCATCGCTGAACACAATTTTTCGATAAAAAAGCGGATCCTCGGCCAGCTTTCCAAGAGCCCATTCACCAAAAATTCGGCGTTGTGGTAGGTCGGCTGGCTTTAGTTCTTGCACCAGCTGTATCTTAAAAGGCTTTACGCCCAAATCCTTCCGCAAAATTTTCCACGTAGTGCTGTAACAAAGGCCTAACTGCTGGGAACGGCGCCGAATCGACATTTTGCGGTCTTCTGTCACACTAGCTGATACGGCCGCAATATTTTCTTCAATACGCACAGTACGTAAACGTGTTGGTGGTTTAATGTCCAACAAAGTAAATTTGGTGCGAAATTTGGTCACAATCTTCCGAATAGACTGCTCAGAAGGTCGAGAATGCCGATCATAAAATGGAAGCAGCGCGCGATGAACATTTCGAACCGAGCACGAATTTTGATAGTAAAATTCAATAATTTGCAAGCGTTGTTCATTTGTAAGACGATCCATGGTTAAATTGCAAACCAAACTGAAGCTGTTTGACAGTGACACAAGGTACTAAACACACGTCAGCTGTCAAAACCAGTGTTGCCAAAACCAAACCAGCTAAAAAATCACCCTTTATTTCACTGTACGTCCGAATACAGGCTTGAGGGTAAACTGATGTGCATTCCTAGCATGGCGAGTATTGCGGTTGAATTGCTGTAGGGGTGGAATGCAACTGGCTATTTCATTTGAGCACTTGTGGTGGAAGTACCGATAAGTACATCACGATGATGACTAAGAGAGTCAAATAATTTCATGATGTCTCGATCGCCAATAAATTTTACCGCACGTTTTTGAATCCTGTCAAGTAGCTCCAAATATGTCATTGGTGCACCAGACCAGATATGAGCGTTATACTCAAGTTTGGGGCGAATGAACGCCTTGTAGATTGTAGCCAAATAAGAAGGGGTGAAATATTTCTTGCATCGTTTAAGGAAGCCTAGACATTTCGCAGCGTTCTTGGCGACATCGAATATGTGGTCATTCCAACGAAGGTTGTCATTAACACACATACCGAGAATGGAAAGTCTTTCGGTTTCAGCGATGCAAGTGCCATTCATGGACAGCGTTGCTGCAGACTTTTTGAAAAATGTATCTTTTTCTTTTGCAAAATGTATCAAATGTATCTTTATTTCAGATTGTTAAATGTATCAACTGTATCAAAACAGATAAATCAATTTTTTTTAATTTTTTAGTTGACTCTTTAAGTTTGTAGTTTTTTGTATGAAGGCTGAGGTCTCGTGGCGCTTAAGATGGATAATAAGGTTTACTAGAGTTTCTTGCAGTGAATACCAAAGGGTTCTTGGAACCACCATTTTAAACCAATTATTTCTTTTGAAATATAATAACGCACTAACACTTCACAGGGGTGTGATGTAAGAGTCATCACGCACAACATTAGGCACCGAAGCGGACCTATTGCGATTCCTGGGGAACCGGCTAAATTTTTACTTAAACGGTACACAAAAAACCTAAACACACTTTCTCCTCTAAGGCCTTTGAAGTTTTTACCGTATATTTCCACAATTCGAAGAAGTGTTTCCCTAAGAATTTTCTACGACTACGTGAAATTGCCTCGCACTCACACAATATGAGCGGTATATCCTCACCAGCTTGCAGATCATCACAGAATCTGCAGATGTCGGTATCTGACAGTCCGAGTCTGCATGTTTTCGCAAGAGGCAATGCCCTGTCAGGATGCCTACTAATACTTTAAGCTTACACCTGCTAAGTTTAATAAACTTCGCGGAATTCTTACAGTCGAGAAATAGCCATTGAGCTTTTGACACCGTGTGTTCCCCAAGACTTGACCACCTTAGATTGACAGTCCCTAGGGTTATTTCGTCAATAAAATCCCTTATTATGCAGAGGGGAGTTTTTATGTCAACAACCTCACTACTAACGAGTAGCCCTCTTATTGTTGCAAGCTTATCCGCCTGCTCATTGCCTTCAATACCGCAGTGTCCTGGCACCCAGCACAGTCTCACTCGGTTCTGATTGCATTTACTGACTATATCAGAATTGATGTTTGTTGATTTCATTGCCTTAAGTGCGGCCCGGATGTCGATATAGATAGCAATCTATTCCGGCTATCGATCTCATCTGCATTTGCTCACCCGCCCCGAGTAACCTCTCTGGTGTCTGATAGACACTAGAAGTTCTAGATCTCTTGAGAAGATGCCAGCCCCTGTTCCCTCTGTTATTTTCGAGCCATCTGTAAAAATTGTAATTTCGTTTTATTTAAAATAAGCATCGTAACAATCATCACTTTCGAAATTATAGTTTCGTTGGCGGTTGGAGGATCCGGATATTATCCGGGTCATGTTATGGATATGACAGACCCACCAAATGACTTTTATTTAATAGTCCATTTTAAAATTTTAAAAATTATAAAATTGTTATATGTTGTTGTTAAATTGTTATTTTTTTAAAATAGCATAGCAATACCAAAACCACCACCAATCTATGACAACTTGGTAATAGTAACATTCAGAGCAACTTTAGTCAGGTCGTATCGGTAGAATACAATTGATACTGCCAGATTTAAACATTTTTTTTTAAAAATTAAAAATATATGGTAAAAGATAGAATTTGCAGATTTTTGGTAAAAAATTAAAAACGTATCAAATCGAAGAAAAAACGAAAAAAAAGTATCTATGTATCAAATGTTTGCACGAAAGCAAAAATGTATCCAAATTGATACAATTGTATCTTTCGCTTCAATGACAGCAGACAGCATTGCGTTTTGGAAGCATTAAATTCCACTCTGTTGGTTTTACCCCACTTAAGTATGCTGTCAAGATCGGAATTCAATGAGCTTAACATACGTTGCCGTTCCAGTTCGACGCCCGAAGATGAGGGGCGTTGCCCAGGAAACGAATATGTAAAGCTGAGGGTACTGTCATCAGCAAAGGAAAGGATTGGATTAGAAGTGACAGACAGGAGGTCATTGATAAAAATGAGAAAGAGAGTCGAAAACAAAATGGAGCCTTGGGGAACATCAGCATTTATTTGGTAAGTTGCAGACTTGAAACCGTCCAAAACAACTTGTATTGAACGGTCCGAAAGGTAATTTCTAATCCATTGAAGAAGGGTTACATCGATCCCAAATGCACGCATTTTCGAAAAGAGAGCTTGATGCCAAACTCTGTCAAATGCCTTTGAAATATCAAGCGCAACGACCTTGCTTTCACCACCATGGTGAATAGATTGGTTGGACTTTTCGGTTAGATATGTCATCAAATCACCAGTGGATCTTTTGCCGCGAAAACCGTACTGCGGGTCATTAAGAAGTTTCCGCGATTCAAGATATTTCATAAGCTTACGATTTATCAGCGTTTCCATGACCTTGGAAAGAAGGGAAGTAAGTGCAATTGGTCGCTAGGAGGAGGAAGAGGAAGATTCACCTTTTTTTTTTGGGACGGGCTGGACAAATGCTGTTTTCCATCTTCTCGAAAAGAGCCCTGAAGAATAGGACCGATAGAAAAGCTTACGCAGTGGTTTTGCCAGCGTGGAAGAACACATCTTCAGAACGATAGGGCCTGGGCCAGGGGATTGGTGAATGTTGAGATCTTGAAGTACTCTTGCCACAGTACGGGTACGGAAGTGGATTTGTCTCATGGAGTGTTCTTCGCGCTCGAGTACAGGGGGAGACAAAGTACAATCTGGCAGCGTTGAGCTAGCTGCAAAATGAGCAGCAAGCAGATTGGCTTTATCCGAAGAGCTGACAGCTGGAAAGCCATTGCAAATGAGTGTCGGGATGGATGTTGAGGCGGAATTCTTAATATTCTTAACAAACGACCAAAAGTTTTTACTACCGGTGGGACTTTGCAGTATTTTTTGGTTCAACTTTTTGTCGTAGGAGAATTTCACACGATTAATGTGGGCATTGCAGTCATATCTGGCTCGTTTAAACTTTATTCGGATTTCCTCAGTTGGGTTGGCCTTAAATGGCCGAAAAGTTACGTCTTCAGCTCTGATAACTTCCCTCCAGAGTGTTGGCGTTTTGACCGCTAATGCCCGGTATCCGTGTGGGCTCATTTACAATCTGGGTTAAATTATTAACCTCAGCAAAGATCTCAACGTACCTTCCTTCGGCTGTTGTCTGTCCAGAATGTCGAAGCCAACTTGAATTGTGTATATTGAAATCGCCCGCAATTACGATTTCAGTACGAGGATAATGGGTTACAATTCTGGTGATGGAATCAGACAGCGCATCAAACTCATTATAAGTTGAATGCCTGTCCTTGTTAGGGCTTCAGTACGTCGCGGTAAAATTTACCACGACAAGAAGCACCCTTCGGTCCCTTTCTTTTCCCGACCCTTATCCCTCTCTTTATCGGTTCGCGCCCCAAGGCCGTAAGAAGTGGAAGGGCAGCCATGGCCTCATCAACCAATGGCCCACTTCGTTCGAACCAGGGGAGAGCAACCACCACAGGTGAACCCGGGGGACTCAGGACGGCCCAGGAAAGACGGACGGTCTACTGGCCTAAATAAAGTGATAGAGCCTATCCGAAGGTGAGCCGGGCGGACGGCCTGGAGACTCCCAACGGATCAGCGAGTCTAATCGGACGGACGGTCCGCAACGGTCGAGTGCCACCCAACAAGGCATAACAAGAGGCAAGACGGACGGTCTGGGTGCAAAGCCAAAGCACTCCAACGCGTGTAAAAGGGTGTGGGCGGACGGCCCTTGTCATCAAACCACCCTAACACATTTCATAACGCCCCAAAGGCACACATTAGCAATTGTGGAGCACGGGCGGACGGCCCAGAGTAAATAAGCTCCAACGAAAATTGCAAAAGAACTACCACCAAAACGGTAGGGAGTCAGGTTCGATGAGGGAAGGGGAGACGATCCCTTCTGTCCAACTCCACCATTGGGAGCACCGGAGGAGCAGCAGAGGAGTGCGGGCGGACGGCCGAAACATTGCGCACACTCATATTACCCAAAAGCTGAAATGCGTGACACTTAACGCACCACCGGCCCCAACTGTCAAATGGGGTCAGAACAAAGCGTGGACACACACCACCGGCCCCAGCTGTCATACGCCAAGTTTGTCCAACGAACGAACACGAGTGGCCGTAAAGTGGACACCGTTCCAACAAATAATCTGTCCAGTAAGGCCGAGAGCCCAACATATATATATTTTCCTACATGTAAGGTATGACACGCTATCGGCAATTCCCCATTCCCCAAATCTGCGCAAAATTCCACCAAACCGTAAGTTACGCGTTGTTTACTATACTTGGTTCCTTGTCCTCCTCTCGTAGCTGGGGTATGACTCATCACGTTGGGTGAGCAAGGGTTAATCGTCCTCGTCAGAATGTTTCGGGGTTTTTCCTCCACTTAGTGGGTGTGTGGTTACAAATTTAACTTCGTCCAGTGGGGACATTAACGCGTAGCTAACTTTTCAGGGAAGTTTCCTTAGCGCTTCGTTTTCATGAATCGGGTAAGCCAATCGGAATGGATTGGAAAGGTTGTTCCAGGTTGGTCAGAGTATTCACTGCAACCGGACTTTCCAGTTGCGGTGAATGGTAATATAAGAGCGAGTGGAAGTTGAAAGCGAAGGGGTAACGGAGAGCATTGGCACACCACTGCAAAAATTGCTTTGGAGTAGCTGGAAAGTGCCGCCCGTTGGTTCGCTAGTTTGAATGTGTGGGTAGTGGAATATATGGCGGACAACCACCCACACAGAGGGGGAAGTCCATGGCACGCCATACGTGAGATTCCACTGCCAATGTATGTATGTGAGTGTGAACGTCCAACTTTGACCGACTTTGAACAAAGGAACCTGGAAAACCACTTCTTGGTTGACCAGCGAACTAGCCAGACGAAGTTCTAATAGGAAATTTCTGTGAAAAGTTTTTGTGAGTAGTTAAAAAAAAAAAAAAAAAAAAAAGGAAAATAGAAAAAGAATAGAAAAAAAAAATAAGTTTTTAAAAACAAAAAAAAAAGAGAACAAAAAAAAAGGTACGGGACGATTAAAGGACGAGAGGAACATACATTGAGGAGGAGGAGAAGGGAACAAGAAGGATAAGTAGAGTGGAATAAATCGTTTTTTTTTAATTGCAAAATTTTGGGTTTGGTTGGGCTTTGCTTTCGAGAATTCCCGAGAAAAGACGGGACACGCGACCCCAGTGAATCTGTTGCTTTGCTTAAATTTCGGGATAAGTGATAGCGGGTCATCCCAACGGTTTATGTAAAGAACTTGTGCTGTACCGCAAATCTTCAAATAAAAGACCGTACTCCAACGGAGAATTATAACGTGTTAAAACGGTCGTTTCATTTTACACTTTTCTTTTCTTTCGATTTTCAGTTTCCTTCGTTGCATTCGGATAATTTGTGACTTCAAGGTTTCACAATTTCCCAAAAAAAAAAAATTGTGTGGCGCCCATTTCGATTTTCAGTCGAAACAAATTCTTCTGATACCTTTGCCTAAGTCTCCTAGTGAACGAACCCACACCTTCCACTCAGCTGCCGGGAATTAGCAAGATCTTTGCTTTCGTTGTATCTGATCTGTGGAGTGTGACAATCGGATTTGACTTTCGGGCGGTGGCGGCCGCAGTTGGTTTCTATTTACTTTTCGTTTATTCCGCCGGTAAATATTTTCTTTAGTAGTTTGTCTCGCGTTTCTTTTTTTCAATAATTTAAAGTGCAACAAGTAAATAAAACAGTAGTGAATTAATTGCCTACGGACATGGAATTTAAGCCAAATAAAATTAATTTCCGGATTGGAACATTGGCCATATTGATGTAGAAGTTGGTAGGCTACATCACTATGCAGATAAATGGCGATACCATGACGGGAAAAGAATAATGGCACCAAGTTATATCCAGGCAAACTAAACTCCGTTAAATCGGAATCAATGCTGACCTGTGTTTCACTTAGTGCCAAAACAGCTGGTTTATTGTGAATCGCATGGGCGTACAATGAAAAGAAATTGGATCTCAACCCACGAATGTTACTCACGTCCACTCTAAAATTCCCACGCATAACAAAAAAACAAACACAAAAAACTCAACTCCGACGCAGACTAAGCTAGGCCGTACCGTGTAGATCCTGACGTCAGCTTTCCAAAACAAATAACTGCAGTTGTTATGCCCGTACAATGAATTGCTTTGGTCTACCAACAAAATCTACACAGAGCGACCCGCTATTCGCCAAATGATACCCTACCCAACAATAGCAAGTGCACGCTAAAACATACGTCACTTGCTATAGCCAAGCGAGGCATCAGCAAACGAGACGGACTGCCCTAACACAATGCACTTTTTTTTTTAATTATACACAGCACCAGCACAGTTTACACTGTTTATACTAGCCGCGGACCGATTACAAGGAAAAAAAAATGCGTGTGCACGCGTCTGGAGGCAATTCGGCCGACCATTGGTTCAAACCAAAATCTCCCTAGTCGTTTAGGGCTGTGAGCTTCAACTTTAAGACCCTCCTGTTTGGAACATTACTGTCCATTCGCTCTATCTGGTCTCGCGAAGGTAAAACCTAATCGACTCAATATGTCACAAAACATACTCAACCTGCGAGGATAGCGGCGCGATGCGAACGTCTAGGACATTATGTTTTCTAAGAAACAATGAACTTGTTTTCGCCGCTTTCCTCGTGTCTACCGCTTTCAACACTTTCTGACAACCCTAGTATGTTTTCAGCCTAAGAGACGAACGAAGTGGTGGGGAAAATAGAAAAGAAAATGCACTTCGTTGCGTTTGGGATGGCGGCCCTCCTTGAAATACGAGGAGCTTTCAACAGCGTGGAGTGCATTGCCATTAGAAGCGGTACAAGTTAACAGAGCATTACATATAAGGCTTGTAACGTGCTTGCAAGCAGGAAAATAAACTGTTTCATTGGACAAAGCTCGGTTAGAATGTCTGTAGCCATAGGATCTTTTCAGGGGTGAGTCATATCATCACTACTGTCGGTGTTGGTTAATAATAATATCCCTAAAAGGCTTAGAACAATCGGTATAAGTGCCACGGCAAAGCAGATGACTTCGTCATAACCATGCAAGGAAAATATTTAAATACCTTAAGCGAGATTATGGAGGTTGCTCTGAAGGCGATCAGCACATGGTCAAAAAGGTGGTCTCAATGCAAGCTCTTCCAAAACTGAACTGAACTGAAAATACAAGAAACTGCAATTCAAACTTCCAAAACTCAACGAAGTGAAAATGGCCTTTTCGGACTGTGGGAAGACTAAAGAAGGTTGTTTAGTGGAAAGAATAAAAATGGTTTAAAATGCACTTTTTATCAGAAAAAGAACGATGGGAAACTTGGTATTGTGCACTGGCTATATACGGTGGTGGTAACGCTCATACTTACATCTGGCGGAAAGGAGCAACAACACAAAAAAACCTTCTACGAAAAATAAGTGGCAGTTCAAGAAACGGCTTGTATAGTCTTTACGGGTACCGCTCTAGCACTCGACACCCTTCTGAACCTAACACCGCTTAGTTTACACATCAAACAAATAAACTTCAAGAGCAGTAGTTTCGGACATGGAATGGTCTACTGACCGGTAATCTAATTATAACAGATAAAATCCATTAGCTTTGACATTCCCTATAAAGTAAGCAGCCGGAGAGGGAGGATTGGCAAAGAATTTCAATAATTAGAACGAACGGAATTGCGCTGTCACAGATCCTCGGGGCGGTTGAGCTAATGCAGATGGGATCGGTATCTGGAGGAGATATCGCCATCCAAATTGATAGCCAGGATCCACTTAAGGATGGGATTAAACAATGTCAATTCTGATGCAGTCAGGGACTGTCTCACAATTTCTAAAGCACTGCCGTATTGAGGTAAACGAAGAACCAGATGAGTTTGCGACAATATGAGGCCTACTCGTTAATATGGAGGTTGCAGACATCAAACATACTGTCTGAATAGTTAGGGGCACTATTGCGGAAAAGAACCATTAGATCTGCCTATCGAAGATGGTCAAGTCTTGAAGGACACAGGGTATTTAAGGCTCTGTGGCGCATATCTATGCGGTTTATAAAGCTAAGCAGGAACAAACTGAGAACATTAATAGGAATCCTGACAGAAAGACGCAAAAAGACTCAGATTGTCTTCTGATTCTGCGGCGATCTGCAGGCTGTTGCAACGCAAATACTGTGTGAATGCGAGGCAATATCGCGTAGTCGAAGGACATTTTTGGGGAAAGCCTAGAGGAAAAATACGGCACGAGCTTCAAAGGCCTTCTGGGTTTTTTTGCAAAGAAATTGGTTGTTTTACCAGAATACATTCATTGATTTGATTTTTTTAATAAGTCGATTGTAACACTCGTTGTGTGGCTTGTGACACCGTCTGAATAGTATCTATCAGAAAAACCATGCTGCAGTAGGAGCTGTAGCAGGATTGGTTCGGACATTCCAAACAGCCAAATGACGGAACACTTTCGCTCTGAAAACACCTTTATGAAAGATCTGCAGATTCATTTTTGTACTACTTGTATATTTTTATTAATTTAAATAACAAATGTTCAGTATAACTTATTCATTAGACTTGTGTGCAGCTTGAATACGGCTAAGTTGGCTATGTCGCGATAAATTCGTCTAAGGAACAATTGAAAATGCCAACAATATCCAAAATGGTAATATGTATGAGGCTATGGGAGGCTATCTGGATGGGCTAAAGTATTCCTTGAGATGACGCAATTCGTCAGACTACCACCTAGGCTCTACCTTCGCTGCGAAGTGCGAAGATATTATAGCCTTCACAGAACCTATTGGGGGTAGGTAACCTCCGCAAAGGACTCGGGAAGGGAGGAGCCATATCTGGTCAGCTCAACAGCTTTCTCATTCCTGTCTATGTTCCTGTGTCCGGCAACCCTGATGAAAGTGATTTTAAACCAGCGGCTTGCCCTTGCTAAAATCTCTCTACACTCCTCGACGAGTTTGGAAGTTGCCCTGGTCAGATAAGGGTCTTGATTGCAGCCTGACTGCCGAAGAATATAGCTTTTTTATTTTTGGTTGACGTACTATTTAAGAGTATCTTACTCGCTTACACGCTGGATGAGTTCGCGAGCCGGAAGGATAAGGACGTATGCAGTTCCTCTAAAAAAAAAACGCCCCCTCCCACTTCACAGTCCATTTGGGACCCGTCAGTGAAGATTTGTAAAATAAATAAAATAAATATTAGGCGTTAACGGCCCATACAGGACCTAAAGCCTAGCTTCTCCAACCATTGTATGTGCGAATTTATATTTTTGACAAGAATATACATAGAAGATATGCCGATTCCGAACGGCAATTTATTTTTGAGAAGCTTCTCATGACATTTTTTACTCTTGCATGTTTGTCAGACGTTCGCAAGAGGGGCGGCAGCAAATTAAAGCTTTTAGGTGGTACCGGTCGGGATTTAAACCAGCGACCTCTAGCGTAGCGGTCCAACGCACTTAACCACTAAGCCACTGCACCCACTAGGTAGAGATATGTAGGTAGAGAGAACTCTTTAATTACAGTGTCTGCCTCCCATTCCGCTATGCTCGGAAATACTGCAGAGAATGTTTTCTGGAGGTTTAGTTTGGGTGGAATATTGTCAAGATATTCCAATGCCCGTAGAGTCCTTCAGACCAGCAGCCGGCTACTTGCAATTCTTACTACGCTTCAAGATACACGTCTAGAGGAAGAATTACATTTAGTGCCTCTATTACTCAAGTGTAGAATGAAAAATTGGAGAAGTGACTGGGCAAACTCAAATAAAAAAAAAAAAAAAACTCCACCTATTGACAGGCAGGGTGGTATGAAGACCATCGCCTTAATACTGTAAGGCTGGCCACAATTTAATTGGACAAATTTAACAGAAAAAAAACACAAAACGGTATTTACATTAACTTAGAACAGAAAGCTATAAACGAATGCCCCCTCTTCACAATACATAAGCTTTATATGCTGTCGGAACAATAGAATACATATGACATTGTCTTCTGATATTTCTGTTATTTATAGTAAATAGCATACATTACATAGTACATGATTCGATACAGTAAGATAAGTCTTCGTATACGAATTTAAATATATACCTTAAAATATGTTTATAAATAGGCCAGCGTAACTTTACGCAATACTTAAACTGCCCTTACGCAGCAAAACATTATTTATAAAACTTAAGCAACGTTGCTTAACCGATGCGTAACCTAAACGCCAAAATTTGCGTTTAGAGGCTGCGTAAGGTGTGTGTAAAATTTGTTTTTGCTTGCAAATGTTATTTTTATATTTTCATCAAAACAAAAAAGTTGTAAAAAGGTATAGAGATATAAAAATGTCTTTCAAATGCGGCTTTTGTTAAGAATATCGATTTAATTCACTTCTTTAGCCAACAAATTTCGGGTTAATTTCGGACAATGCAAATCGTATAATTCATTATATATATGTGTGCCTTTGTAATCCCAATTTTCCGACCTTTTTCCTTTATTTCTTTGACTGCTACGCAAAATATTTCAATGTAAATAACAAAAATCTGCCAAAAGCAGCTGAGTTTCTGCACATTTAAAGCAAAATGTAGTAGAATCTTATGTTTCTTGTACCAAGTTTTTGAAGGGTCCTAACTTATTTAGACACAAACCTCGTTTCGTTAAAACACAGGAGAAAATCGTTTATAAATCAGAATATAAGCAAAGATGCGTAAGGGTTGCGTAAATACTTCAGCGTTGTTTATCTAAGCAGCCTATGAGAGGTGTTTTAAGGAAATCTAATAAATACGGCTGAATGTGTCTACACAATGGCAATAGAAAAGCATTTATCCAGTGTTGTAATGCAAAATGCCTACAATAAGTATAACCTCAAAAGTAGTACCAAGTCGAGCTGGCATCGCTTGATCAGTTAAGGCTTACCTTGCTTTGGATTCTATGGTGCAATAAAGTTAAGCCAAGCCTCAGATCCATACTGTTCACTTGCGGAACTATATTGCATTGCCCCCGGAGCAGTCAAGACTAAAATCGGCTAACAAACACTATTATATCCAGAAAGCTGTGGCGACGGATCAAAAACTTATGATGGGGTGGGGTGTGGTGTTTTATCTGACTGACTTAATCTTAGTCTCTCCTTCCGTCTTCCTGATCATTGCAGCGTGTTCCATGCAGTACCTTTAAGCTCTATAGTAGCCCTAGACTGCAGATCCTCTCTTCAGAAGATGTGGGAGTAGTTCAACGTTCACCTTTGCTGGATGCCGGGCCACACGAACATTCCTGGGATCTCTCTAAGCAGACAAAACATTGGCACTACTAGAGGGGTCATTACTAGACACTGTCCTATAGTTAGACATGCAACAAGACTTAGTGGATTCTCGAACAACTTTTGCTGGAGCAGGTAACGATCTGTAGTGGACAGATTTCCGAATAAGCTTTGCTTCTTTTCTGGTTTTTACCTTTCTTTTTTCGAAGGCCGAGAGGTCAAGTGTGGGCATCCACTATTACACTATTTAATTACATAAGGAATAATTATACCTTTACATATAAAAACACATACATACATATTTACTTCTTTCTTGGTTGATGTGGGCAGTCCTACCATCATCTCTGTGGAATGCATGCGAGCTGAAGCTGGCACTCACCCGTTCCCACACATTTCTTCACTGGTTCTGGGTTAGAAAAAAAGAGATAATACACTTAAACATATATATATCTATTTTTTTTAGAAAGGCAGTTTTTTTTAGAGGTGTAGAACTTCGAATTGAAATAACACACAAGAAAATCATGTTAATGTCCATAAATTTGGCTTTATTGGAAGGATAATTTTATGCGATTACGAAATATGATTTCGGTCATGTCGCCGCCGCGGATGGTTCAAATAAATACAAGTCTAGAGGTCCAATTTTCAACCAGTTTTTCAAGCATTTGCGGCTGTATGTCGGCAATAACGTCACGAATGTTGGCTTCCATCTCCCCTAACTTTTCTGGTTTATTGGCGTAGGCGAGCGACTCCACATATCCCCAAAGAAAATAATCCAATGGTGTCAAATCACACGATCTTGGTGGCCAATTGACAGGTCCATTCCGCGAAATTATGCGTTCATCGAATGTTTCCATCAATAAATCGATTGTGACGTGCGCTGTGTGGCATGTAGCGCCGTCTTGTTGGAACCACATCTCACTCACATTCATGCCATCCAATTCGGGAACAAAATAGTCGGTTATCATGGCTCTATACCGGTATCCAGCATCATTTTGGAAGAGGTATGGCCCAATGACTCCACCAGCCTATAGAGCACACCAAACAGTCAGTTTTTGTGGATGTAATGGCGTTTCAAGGGTCTCATGTGAATTCTCTTCACTCCAAATGCGGCAATTTTGCTTTTTGACGTAGCCATTCAACCCAAAATGAGCCTCATCACTGAACAAAATTTTGCGATGAAACTTCGCGAACTGAACCATTATTTTCGAAATAAATTTGCACGATTTGCAAGCTTTGTTCATTTGTCAGTTGCCAGATTTGACCACAAAATGTCAGTTTTATCTCTATTCGAAAAACCAACCTCTAAAAAAACACCCTTTATAAGGCAACCAATTCTAACCAAGCCAAAGAGAGTACCGATTTTCAATTGTTCCGAGGTCCCTCGTATGTTTCTGAAGAGGTGATGTTACGACAGAGCAAGAAGGATCACTCTTCTTATGTATTTTTTTCTGTTGGTTCCAAAAAATCTGCTCGACCACTTGACAATTGCTGTTCGGTGGGTGGCGGGGGATCACGCTAAGGGATTGAGAGCGGCATCCCGCTTTGTTAACCGCAGTGACGACTCATTCGAAAATGAATACATTAGTCAGTTGGTCTGTACTCGCGGATTAAAGCGGTTGCCCTGTTATCTTTCCGGCAGGCGGTGGCTAACGCGTATTAAATGAGTTTCGCATTTAATCTTTTTCTTTGTAATATTTTTTTTAAAATCAAAGCGAACGTTTCTTAAGAAAACTAAGGCTAAAATGAATACCACCCCGGGAGATCAAAGTGCGGTGTATTCCTTCATAATCAGCCAAGAAGTGAGCAGTAAAGCGCACCGCGTGGTTTGCGTGCTTACCTGCTTTGTACGGCATGTACTGCTCTCTCCAGTAAAAGAAAGCTTCATCTCAAAGCCTTCTTCTACGGAGTCACACGTGATCTCACAAACATTATTAGTCCTCAAAGCACCCACCAACAGATTCCCGGTACAAGGTACAATGGACCTTTTTAGCTTCTGAGTGATTCTTTACTTATTTGTCCTAAGATAGAACCGGCGATTACAAATGTCATACATTTTCTGCATTCGTAACAAAACCTCGGAGGCCTTTTTCTTAACAACCAATCGACCAATAGCTTACCCTATTGTCGGAACAAGAAACAAACAGCGCGTCGTAGTAAGGTACATATCAATCGACCAATCTCCATCGATCGTCCTAGGTTATGTCACAAATGCAGTGCGGCTTTTGTTCGTAGATTCTACGAACTGAGGCGCATGAAATAAACCCATAACAGGTTCATGCTGGTAATTCAGCGCCCAATTTACCTGCTTCAACTCGAAGCATGCCAAATTAAAAACTCAAAACAAAATCCAAATAAGTCGATGGTGGGTTTGAAAACGCAGACATGAAGTATTCCCATTTGCATGTGGGGTTTGTGCCAGTCGAGGACGAACCAGTTCTCTCGTCGTAGTCGTGTGTGTTCAGCGGCGGTGGCGGCGGCGTACTCATTTCAGCGAAATCAACTGGCTGCACCTAATTAATCATCACTCCTGAAAGCCACGTTAATTGTTTGCACGGGTAACTACTCATTGGATTGTCTAACAGACCTAACAGACCTAACAGAACTAACAGACCTAACAGCCGAGCAGCGCATTCGAATAAGTAATTCGTGACTATTGAGTCAGTTGCAGGTGTCACTGCTGCAAATATGGATGCGATGCAAACGAACGAGCGAACATTTGGCAATTTAGCTGGAAACTTGATTGATCGATCAACTGATGTGGGCAGCAGCAGCAACAGCAGCAGCAGCGGCAGGTTCGGTTTATGTGCAAATTCTTCCATTTGTACTGTGGGTTATGACAACATGTCGTACAAGGGAGTCCTATAAAAGTGTGTCGTAAAGTGACCTCTTGTCCCGCAACTATGCTTCTCGATGTCGCAATAAATTTTACAACTCTCAGGACTTAACGACTCTGAAAATTACGAAAATTAGCTTCAATTCCTCATCGTGGCGGCATAGCTGACTTGACGGGCTGTGAAATAAAATACACAGACCTAAATCGAGACAACTACTCAACATTGCCATCAACATGGAATATGTACTAACAGCCACACCCAGCCCGCCCAAGTTTAATGACACTTAAAAATGCCGAAATGACGCAATTAATGGAAGCAATTAAAAAGGCAACCAGAGTCTTGGAATTCTTAATTCTCCGACTATACCGGCTATTAAATTCAAACAAACAAACCAACAGAACAGAACAGCGTTAAGGTCCTTTGCAAACGTATGTCGGCATGTATAGCCTTTTCAGGTGACGATTCTGACACACACACACACACATAGTACCTTTGTAGCGCGCGCTACAAGGATGCGAGATGTTTATTGCCGCACAACAATGACTGTATGTCGCACGTAAAGGACTCGTTTTTTTTTTTTTTTTGTTTTATTTCGGCCTCCCCTCCCCGTCGAGACTTTGTGTTTCCACTCTAATTCGGGGCGGGCACATAATGAATCCCGCTTCGAGCCGCTGCCACGCCATACACATCCTGCTGTGGATGCGGAATGTGAACGAGATGGTTTGGAATTCAGAATGCACGCGTTTTGTTAGACATTTATTGCCTCGGATTAGACATTTCGAGTTTTGTTGGATCTAACGTTACCCACGCCGCGCCGCGCCATGCCGCTTGGCCCCAAGGCACAATCGAAATTAATTTTCAGACCAATTCAGAGCAAGAAACCATTCGGAATCTACTCGTATCCTTTTTGCGGGCGAGCGAGCGACGGTATATATGCATGCAGCTAGTTCCGATAAATTTTCGTTTAATTACGAATCGTTGGTGTAGCCAAATGAACCGGCAGAACAAAAGGCGATTCGATGCTGCACTATCGGGACGAATACGAGTACAAGTACAAGTTTATGCTGGACATACACATACTCGTATCGTATCTGTAGAGACTGCAGACTAACTCTAAAAATTGAGTCCACAAATGGAAACAATTGCAAATTGAAATGGGGCCACAGAGGATGATGTAGCCGCCTGCATTCCGTTCAGTTGCATCCGATCCGATCCGTAGAGTTGAGCGCAATTGTGGTCGTCCCTCGTGGTTGTGGGGTTGCGATGCTGCTTTAAAGAATGAAATCAACCGTTAGCTTTACAGTTACAATACATAGAGAGAGCACAATCGAATGGGAAGTAATAATCAGAGACCACAAAACAAATTCCATTGCAAGATAATTAACTTTTATCAAAATTATTGCTACTGCTACTGGGAGCGGATGAGGTGAATAACTGATTTTGGCGAAAAGACTCGATATAATGAAGCTCTTAGCGATTGGATTGATTGTTCCGTGTTTGCAGGATATCTGGGTCAAGCTGGTTTTGGAACCATTTTAAGTTCTGCAATGTTCCTGTTTCATTCAGCTGAGTTTGTTTTATTTAGTTGTCTTATTTGTCGGTCCTAAGTCTTAGTGAATATATGACAGAACTTTTAAAATGGTCCTCCGTGTCGGCATCGTAAAGGGTGCCACGTCGTAACCTAGATTTGACTGATTTGTTCAAATTTAATTCGTCTTTGCCGAGATAGTTTTTTTTCGGTTATCAAAAATTAATAAAAACTCCCGTCTTAAATAAACGCGACTTCATGAGCCAACGAAGCAGTCAGGGGGTGATGGAGCACGGAAGCAACTGCTCGTCCGAATAACTCTGGGCTTGATAGTGTGCATAAAGCATGCAAAATGTAGACATTGACGTCGCAAATAGGGACTGAATCTCCAACTTTGACCCTTTCTTATGGATATGCTGTCTGACGCAATAACACATAATATCCTTCTGCGACTAAACTTCCTCGTCAACTTTCCTCAGGTAAGAGATAAAGATGGAAGCCCCGGACAGGGATTTGGTGCTGGAGTCTTTGTGGAACGCGATAATATTTCAATTGCGTAAGGTTGTGGTAGGTTAAATTGGCAGAAAGAGGTCCGTTGTGATACCACGTGGATCTGAACTTTTACTACTCCACACGTGAAACCATTTGGAGCTCTAAATATATAGAAAGAGATCTTTTACGTCAGCAGTTGACAGATCTTCAAGATTGTCATGGAAGAAGGCACCTAGGTGGATATTACGTTTCTGGGAGAGAGCAGGACAAGTGCAAAGAAGCTGTAGGATTGCCTCCTTGCTTTATGAGTTCGTCGGCTTTGCAATTCCCTAGAATATCGCCCAGCAGAGGTGAGAGACTAAGATTTAGTCTGTGGGAGAATACGCCACCACCAACCAATTCAACAGTTTTTGATTCTTCGGTGTAGAAGTGGATCGATTCATCCTCCGCGAGATCACTTTCATCCCAGAATGATCTGGATGCAATAGCGACTAGAAAATGTTTGCCAACTTGATGATGACGTGTGATGTAATCTATATGTCTAGGAGCGATCCTAAATAGATTTAGAATAGCAGAGTGGCCGACAGATTTTTCGGTCGGAAAAGGAACAACTGTTGCTTTCCTTACTCTTTCTTTTTTTATCCAAGATTATACCCAGATATTTTGTTTCGTCAGAGAAGACTAGGCTGGTACCTTTAATAGAGGGAGGAACAATAGTAGCGATTTTGTACTTCCTAGTGAAAAGGTCGAGTTTGGTTTTGTAGAGGTTAATCCCCAGCCCGCAATAGTCTGTCAAGAACAGTGTGATGGAATTCTTTTAAGGTATTGAGATGATTTCTTGAGACCACTTAGTTCCAGAGAAATGGGTATAGGACCCCACCTTGAGGGGTTCCTCTACAGACAAATCTTCTGGAAGATGACACACTCAGTTATGAGTTTATTATCTCACTTGTGAGCAGAAGCTTTATCAGCTCACCAAGTGCGGCATCTATCTTCAAACCTGAAAGTGGAGTTGTGACCGCAGATGTGTTGGCATTGTTAAAGCGCCCTCTATGTTCTCTAACAATGAAGGCTATCATTGGGTAAACACGCCATCTGTTTTTAAAGCGCATATGAAGGGCAACAAGTATTTGCGTTTGCACTAAAAGCGCTGCCCAAACCTCTTGCCTCGTCCAAGTTAGTGCCACAACTTGAGCTTTCCCTGAATTTGGTCAGAAGGCTAAACACAGTGAGTCTTGATTGGATCCCAGGACACACTGGCATCCAGGGAAATGAGATCTCCGATCAACTTGCTAGATAAGGTTCAGAGACATTTTCTCAGGACCCGAACCTGTAGTCATGTCTTTCATGTCTTTCATGATTTTCTCGTAAGCACAAGCCTTAGTGACGACAGTCGAAACCACTCTTTCTTTCTATCTCTCACACGAGGCTATCGACTGCAGGCTTGACCAACGCCACCACCTGTCCCGCTTGTGGTGAGGACGATGATACAAAGCGCTCTCAGTATGGAAATTGAAAGCATGCTCTGTCCTATTCGTATAACGAAGCCATTCCTTGATGTACTATCAATAAATACCTTCTATAGATGGAATACAAAGATGTTGAAAATATTTTAAGAGACAACAAAACAACTCAATAACAAGGGAAGCCGAGGCAACCGAAAACAAAACAATTTTAATTGCTGCTTAAACAAACACTTAGGTGTACTTGTTCAACGTGCCTTATCAGTCTTCACAAGAATGTAATTGAAATGTCAATTGCTGATAACATTTGTTAACAAAACAATTTTATTTTTAACTTAATAATAGCCTATTCGTTTGCTTCTTCAGTTCGTCAGGCATTTCTATTTTAAAATTTATAACGTATACGCCTCCATAGCTGACTTCAGATTTCATCAAGCAACAAAACTATTTTTTCCCACTCGAAACTTCCAAACATCTGCCTAACTGGAGAAGTTTATGAATGCTTTCTCGAGGCAGTAAGTGTAGCTATATTCCTTTTCTTATTCACACAGCAAGTCGTTGGCTTTTAGTGGTTTGTTTGTTTACACGAAGTGCCTTCTGACAAACGCAGTCTGTTTAAGGATGAGCAAAGAAGGATATCATCATCATCATCATCATCGAAAGAGCATACACTGTCAACATACATAAGAAAAAAAAAACAAAAAACGAATATAGTCAGTCAGTCGGGAGCATCTGGCAAAATCAACAGTGCACTGAAGAAGGAAGCGCTTTAGCCGGCGACGTAGTCGTTTGCCATCTTGTCAGCTTTGGTGGAAAGTTTTTTTTTTTTGCTGTATTTGACCAAAGTAAGACACAATGTTTTAGTGAAGCAAAGGATTATGCTAATATCCTGTGTGCAGATTGGGTAAGGCAGCATATAAAAATGTTATTGACTTATGCAAAGGAAGTTTATTTGAGGGCTGCTGCATAGTGCAGATTGGAGCGGCAAATAACAGGGGATGGTGCCGACGCCGAGTTCAATTGTAGATGTAAATTTGAACAAATGCCCTTCTCTACGGGAAAGTTATAAGTTCTTATTTAAGAAAGAGCAGACATATGTATGTATTTAAATAAGAGTGATGCGAAGATTTATTTCATTGCGAATATTCACTTCGTTTATCCAAATAATTTTGGGTTTAGGTTAGAGTAGCCGATTCTCAATTACTTTTTTGGGCCGCGGAGCACTTATAAAAAAAAATTAAATCCGATATGAGTTAAGGGCAACCATGAACGGAAAAATGCTTCTCTGTTGTTATAGAGGTTGGCTTGGTATTTAAAATTGAGGTACGGACTTCCTTTTGTCTCGAAACCTGAGGATGGGGGCTAGGACTCGAAGATCGTCTTAGCTGGATCACTATTGTCCTTTCGCTCGATGGGTAATTCTTCGCCAGGTCACAATCATGTTTGAAATATACAATGAGGAAGATAATCTCCTTTGCATACATCAAACCTCCCGTCTGCATAATAAAGAGCATAATTGAGGAAAAACACCATTAGGTCTGCCAATATAAGGCGGAAAAGTCTTAAGGGACACAGGGTATCTAACGCTCTATGGCCACTCTTCGATAGTAAAAGGGTGAATAAAACTGAGCTGAGTTGAGCTTAGAACATTAACAGGAATTCTGACGGGGCACTGTCTCCTGCGGATTATCGGATACAGATATCTGCAGATACTGCGGAGATCTGCATGCTGTGTGAATGTGAGGCAATAGCGCGCAGTCGAAACAATTTTTTTGGGAAATACTTCTTTGAAAACTTAGAGGAAATAGATGGCAAAGACAGCTGGTTTCCCAGGTATCGCGATGGGCCGTTTTTGGTGCCTAGTGTTGTGTTTGCCGGATTTCATTTTCACCTCACCCCTGTTCAACAGAACCTAACCAAAGATAATCTCCTTAACTACTTCGTAATTGCTGCTAGCAGCTGTGACATTTTGTCATGTGTCCGTCAACAGATGCTGGTTTGTCTGTTGGTTGCATGTTGTTAGTCTTGTCTTCAACTTCAAACTTCAAGACCAGCTGGCTTAGGCTGTGCTAAATGAGCCGTGGAAGCACGCTTAAATATTGTCCACATATCCCTCGCTGTCTTTCGCTGTAGACACCTTCTTGTAGACAACGAATTTGAAAATATATCTTAAAATCAATTTTAAGCAGGGAAACGCCAGGATAGTTCTTGCAAGACACTGGATTGACTAATGGAAATGGGATAGAGGAATTTTATGGGCCAGCAAATGGTCGAAATCTTTATCACAAATGTTTCTAGGACTTTCAAAATGATTTCCAAACGTTAGCAGCGGAATTAATTTATACTCAGAGCTTTTGACCACGTAGTAACTTTCTACAGGACAACGCAGACCTTCCTCGGACGCAATGCGTAACCAATATTAAGCAATATTTTGATAACATTAAACCATTGTCACCCCAGATATTCCGAGCAATTTATAATTTAAAACCTGACCTCATGACAGCACGTTTTCGTTTGACATAACGCTGTGTGACCAGCACTGAAAGCACCTCATGAGTAATCATTCAAGGCCATCTACCGAAACGACAAATATTACAAGGCAATAGTGAAGGGAAATATGGTAAAGCCGGTATTTATAGATAAAGCTACCTTAGAGACGAATCCCATCAATGATAATGCGATGAAAGTAAATGGGATAACCACAGTCGAATACAGTATACAGAGTGCAGATACCATCACTAGGCCAGAACGCATTCCATATGCGCCTTATAGATATGGTGGACCTGACTGCGTGGTCTCCAAAGAAAAGAAAAAAAAATGGTCTGAAAACGCGCCTACAACGAAGAAGCACTTAACCCATTAACACTTCTGGTCAGCTTCGGATGATCGTTCGATGTCCTTGAGCTGAGAGACTTTGTACTCGGTTTTCTTTCCACGCCACTTCTTCCTGTGTCGTCATTTTCGGTCAACCTGATATTCGCAGACATTAATATACTAAGGGCTCTATCCCTTGTGTGGCTGGTAACCTCGATTGGCATAAATACTATTTTAAGACCACTAGTTGTCAGAGTCTGTGCTAGAATAATGCACAGTGAAGAGTTTCTTACTCAGGCGTTCATTATGGGCCCAGTCGACCTCTAAATCTAGCTGCAAGAAGATAGTGTTCGTAGTAAACATTTGTTCCTCGGTAAATGTGCACATGCGTTCCTTATGCTTATAAACTAACCCACCAACGATATTTTCACATTTCACATCGTACTTTGGACAAGCTCCATAGGTTCTATCCAGGAGGACATTAATTCCTCCCTCCAGCACTAATACCGATGACAGCATGCGTCCACTTATCGACTTGAAGTCAATAAATTTTACTACTTTAATCTATCACCTCTCTTGGATCGCCCCCACTGTCTACTTTTTACCGCCTTAGAAGAGACTAAATTTCTTAATTTGAACCTGGGGTGTTGTGTCTGCACATTTCCTCAATGAAAATAGGTCTCCAACTCGACTATGTGCACTGCTCACAAGAACGACAGCTTGAGAGGACTGCAGGCCGCCAAATGTCGATGCCAGCCACCAACTAAGAGGTTAGAAATAGAAGTTGATGGTGAGAGGCCAAAGTGGTCGAGCTGGTTTCCCGATTTCTTACCCTGTCTTCTAATTCTTCATTTAGACACGTGGTATAACCCTTCACTATTCATATAAATATTTCACTACCAAACACACTTTTGCCACCTCTCGATATACAAAATATCATAGATACCTCCTTCTGTCGTAAATTACTTTCAACGTTTGAACCTTACTATCGAATATTCGAATGCGTTGAACCGTAAAAAACCCAAAGAAGTCATATTTCTGGCATAAAATCTGCAAACTATACTCGAAAACCATAAATATACCTAAACTCTCCCTAAATCGGCTAAAACACAAACCTTCCTCCACCATTTCTCCTCGTAACATCCGTCGAACGCCAGTCGCAAAATAAAGTCATAAATTCGTTCACACTGAATTCTTTCCCGATCAATATTCAATTGAATTGAACTCCTTCATCCAATTTTAAATCCGCCCTCAAACTCCGTTCAAACATTCTCAAAACATCCGCTTGCACTTTTGCATTCACATGTGGTTAGCCGGCCGCTTGCCACCCTGCATATGAATAAACTGTCTACGGAATTTAATCCGCATCCTTCTTCTTTTTTTTGTATTACCAATAGCAACTCAATCAATTGGTCAACATCGGTTTTATTCTTTTCCACAGGACTATCCTAAGGATCCTATTAAATTTACACACATGGACGAATAAAAATGTACCACATCCGTGTCGGGGCCAGCGGAATGATGATGAAATTTTATGACGCTTCTGGTTCTTGACTCGCATTAATCGAATGGACTGGAACAGCATTCTATAACATCCTTCAACTTACCTACTTCCACCCACGATGTGGCTACAGCTTGATGGAATTTCAAGCATGCACGAGAAAACGAGTGGAGATGTATACTCGTAGACTGACTCGAACCATGACCGGATTGACCCTGAGGTGTAATAAAACTCTCGATGAACCAACAGAAAAAAGCAAAAACTGTTAACCTTTGACTTTTACAGATCCATTTTATATGCGCGGAATGTCCAACAGCTCAATGGTTAAGGATCTTTGTGAAGCATAAATTTTGTACTTTTATAAACTTTCAGTTCAATTTGAATTGTCCCAACACAAAATATCCTTTCCTCTAACCAGGAGGCTAATGTCCTCTTCCACACATCATCCAACCATTCGCTTAGTGCAACGTACCTATTCAAGCATCAATTTATTCCAGCAGACAACTCATCCGTCAGCCGTAAGCTTCAAAACTCATCTCAAACTAGTCCAATGAACCTTAAATGCTCATCAGCACTTTTAACTCGCAGACGAACTACACTCGAGATAGAATACGAAAAAAAAAAAAAAAAAAAACAAAACTGATTCCCAAAACAATTTAAAATTCAAAATTAAATGTTCGAGGACACTTCAACATCAGCAAGAGAGCTCAGTTTATCTTGTTTTTATCCCGACCTCCCTACCATTGACAACAACAACAACAAGAACAACAACTATAGCAACAGCAACAATGATAAGTAAAAAGGGATCAACACAACAACAGCGACCCTAAATCCCAATGCTACTTAACATTTTTCATTTAACTCACAACTTGAAAAGGACATCCTCATCAGTCGTCGCACCACTCAGAGCCTCGACTCCTTTTTTTCTCATTAAGATTGAATGAAACAGCAAAATATTATTCGTCCCGGCAACACTGTTTACACGGACAAGGATAATGTACAACAATTTCTCAACAAAAACTTATTGATAACAATGTCAGAGGATTAATATTACCAAAGGACAAATATGTGCTGTGCATCATCGACTCATGGATATATGTATGTAGCTGAAAGCCGCTCCTAAGACGATGATACGAAACGGATACATTCAAACTTTTCCACAGCAAATATTGGTTGGTAAAAGTTGTTCCAAGTTCTTTGGGGAGGACGCCCTTCTTCTACTTTCGAAACCCTTTTCCCTGGTAGATGAAATGAAATGATGCTCTCATCATTATTGAATAAAGTGGAAGAGTGTTGAATGTAAGCCAACCAAAAGTTTGACTCGTATCGTATATCGGTTCTTCTCCTCCTCCTCCTCCTCCTCCTCCTCCTCGTCCTATTATTAGTAGTAGTAGAGTAGTTTTTGGCTGTATTTGAGGAAAGGATTTCTTCATTTCTTGGCAAACATGTAATATCCTCTTTTTGTTGACAAAGGATCGATTAACCTAAAAGCTACACACGCCATGGCATGTGAATTCGTCAAGCGGAGCAAACAAAAGGCATTGTCAAACATTTTGAACTTGACATTTTACCAAATTGGGATCTCCGATGAGAGGGAGTCTCTTAGTGCCAATTTCGTGAGATGCTTGGGTTAAGTTTTCCTCTACTTTTGAGGACGAATATTTGAATGGTTGAAATGAAATGACTTGGGGAAGACATGTGTTTATTGCCACAAAAGAATGATTAGTTTTCGTATTTTGCATTTACTTGCGCCACTGGTAGAAAGGGTGAGAGGGAGGGGAAAGTAGAACGGTGCCACGGCAACCACTGCCTAAGTGTCAAAAATTACAAAAGAGGACATTATCTTAACGTCGCTAAGGAACGTATGTCTTTCTGCAAAATACGTCTTGTTAACCAATGCAGTGCTGGAGAGTTACAAAATATATGTTCGGAGTCCGTTTTGATTCAAAGCCAACATTCTATTTCCGGGCGCAGACTTATTTTGTTAAGTTGGCATCTCGCCGCGCAGAGCTTGTAAAGGGTGATCCATTTCGAGGTTCCCTACTTTTTTAAAGAAAAAAACACAGAAAATTCAAATTGAATGTTTCTTATCATTTGAAAGAACATTCTTTGGCATTTATTTTTTGAAGATTATGTCTATCAAATGTTGGCCGTTGCTACGTCGCAGATGGTCCATCCGTTGAGTCCAATTTTCGATCACTCGTTCGAGCATTTCGACTGATAACTGGCGAATTACACGCGTGATGTTTTCCTCCAAGGCCTGAATCGAAGCGGGTTTATCGGCATAAGCTTTTGACTTTACATATCCCCACAGGAAAAAGTCTAACGGTGTGATATCACACGATCTTGGTGGCCAATCGACCGGCCCAAAACGTGAAATTATGTGCTCACCGAAATGTTCTTTCAATAAGTCCATTGATTGATGCGATGTATGGGAAGTGGCGCCGTCTTGCTGAAACCAAATGTAGCCGAGATCACGAGCTTTAATTTCAGGCATTAAATACTCGGTTATCATGGCACGATAACGGTCGCCATTGACGGTAACGTTCGCACCGGCATAATTTTTAAAGAAATATGGACCGATGATTCCACCGGCCCACAAACCACACCAAACCGTTGTTTTTTCTGGATGAAGTGGCAGTTCTTCAATCTCTTCAGGTTGCTCTTCGTCCCAAATGCGGCAATTTTGTTTGTTTACATACCCATTGAGCCAGAAATGGGCCTCATCGCTAAACAAAATTTGCCTCGAAAACGTCGGATCTTCTTGGAACTTTTCAAGAGCCCATAGAGCGAAGCGATGTCGCTTGGGAAGGTCGAGCGGCTTCAGTTGTTGCACAAGCTGTATTTTGTACGCTTTCAATTTAAGATCTTGACGTAAAATGCGCCAAGTCGTTCCATACGTCAGTCCGAGTTGCTGCGAACGGCGCCGAATCGACTCTCTACGGTCTTCGTGTACACTCTCAGCTACGGCCGCTATATTTTCTTCACAGCGTGCTGGACGTGGTCTATTCGGTCGAATATTATCCAATAATGAATGCTGGGTCTCAAAATGGGTGATGGTGTTGCGAATAGTACGCTCAGTAGGCCGATTATGTTGACCATAAGTTGAGCGAAGTGCACGAAACACATTCCTCACAGAACGTGAATTTTCATAATAAAGTTGAGCAATTTGTAAACGTTGTTCACGCGTAAGTCTTTCCATTATGAAATGCCAAACAATACTAAACAATATTAACATGACAGCATGACACGACTCACACGTGATCTGTCAAAAAAGGCTATTGAAAAAAGTATCTCTACTTGGATCACCCGTTACTTACATTTTGCATTACATACGAATTTCCTTGAAGGAATAATGCTTGACTACCCTTATGGATTGCCTTAGCCCCGGAAGACTTTTGCTGTAAGCTAGTTGAAGTGGTGGGCTACAATCAGTCTCTAATCTAAAGCAGCAGTCTGTTGTCTTAAAGACTCCGCAATAAGGTTCTGGTATGGGATCACTTTATTATTATGCCGTACCCACTCCACTCAAGCTTATGCGGATGATGTCGCCGTTCTTTCTGTCGGTTGAAATCTAGGAGCTGTCTGCTCTCAAGCGCAGAGACCCCTGGATTTGATCGATGTCTGGTGCACTAGTAATGGGCTTTCAGTGAATCCTCTTAAAACGACGGTTGTTCTCTTTACGACAAGGAGAATCGTCACTGGTCTGTCCCATCTCGTGTTTGAAGGTGTCACCATCCCTATATCCGATGAAGTCAAATATCTGGGTGTAATCCTTGATAAAAAACTTCTGTGGTCCAAACATGTCGAATCGAAAACCGATAAAGCGCTGTCGACCTTCTGGCAGTGCAAAGGCGCTTTTAGTAAGACATGGGGCTTGTCTCCAAAACGGGTCCTTTGGATCTATACGGCCATGATTAGACCGCTACTCTCATACGCACCAAAGAACGGCATGTCTCGGCTACACAGGGGCCTTCCCTAGCACCCCGGGCTCTGCTCTAGATGCTCTGATGAATCTTCCCCCCTTGATTTATATAACATGGGGTGTACGCTAAAAACCATCTTTAGCTTAAAGAGAGGTAGTTTTTGGTATCATGCGCACTGGAATTTTGAAGAACTTGCTCGAGAATTATCCTTTGACTTTTGTCTTAATGATATGCCATCTGATACAATGACACCAGAAATCCTTCTGCGAAAAACTATCACGTCAACTTTCCACAGGTAACGGAATGGATTCGGTCAGACTCTGAACCATGGATTGAATGCCATCGTATTTTCACGGATGGCTCCAAAACCGGTCTGGGTCCCAAGTCACACTGACATCCAAGGGAAGTGAGATCTCGGATGAGCATGCTAGGCAAGGTTCAGAAGAAGTTTTCTCAGGACCCGAACCTGTGTTGAGTCTGCCTACATCTTTAGTCATGTCTTCTATCGATTCTTGGGTTTCTCGTGAACACAAGATTCGGTGGCGCGATTGCGGTGGATGTAGACAGACCAAACTATTGCGACCGGACATTTGCAAAAGGTCATCATCTCTAAGGAGAATCAAATGTAGGCTGCTTGTAGGCGTCCTTTCGAGCCAACGAGCTTTTTCTAAGCACTTAAATGTGTTGGGCTTAAGCGACACCACTACCTGTCCTGCTTGCGGTGAGGAGGATGACACAGCAGAACACTTTCTCTGCAGTTGTCCGGCCTATGCTCGCATCAGGTGGCGAATTTTCGGGCTGATGTGGTGAGTGCCGAACATCTAAGCTCTTCATCACTGAAGCTCCTTCTCATTTTTCTTCGAGAGACGGGGAAAAAAATGGACCTGTAGTTGTGTCTGAGCGTTACATCGGATAGTAGCAACCTCCGACAAAACAAAAAACAAAACATAAGGAAAGGCTACAGTCCGCTTGGGGCGAACAGTATGATACCCTATCCTTATCCCTATGTACCCCAAAGAAAAAAAAAATATATTTTTCAAAAAACGCCCCCAAAAAGTGGGCGTGGCCAAAAACTTTGTATGGGCGATATATTGAGAAAAATATTGGCATAATATATTGTTAAACATTCTTTTTCGATTTCTATGAAAATTTTCGAAGAAAACAGCATTTTAGTGAAAAACGCCCACAAAAAGTAGGCGTGGCAAGAAACTTTATGTGGCAAACTTATAAAGGAGGGCATTGCCTACATATCTTGTGAAGGTTGTAACACTCTATCTCTCTAACTTTAGCTTTAAAACGGTTTTTTCTAAATTGTGGGCGTGGCAGTGGGCGTATTCAAAAAAATTTTACACTTAACCATTTCGGAGCCCTAGGGAATATGTGGTCCAAATTTCAGCTTCCTAGCATAATTTTAAAGGCCTCAAAAGATGATACGGACGGACGGACGGACGGACATTGCTAAATAGTCTTAGATTTTGGTCCTGATCATAAATATATATACTTTTAGGGGTCTGCGACGAATATTAAGGGGTGTTACAAACTATGTGTCAAAATTAATATACCCTTAGGATAGGGTATAATGACGTACCCACCTCTTGCCCATCTGAAATGGAATGGAATGGAATGGGCACAAAGGAAACAGCCCCCTTTTAATAAAGAGAAGAGGTCCAAATGAGGCTGTTGGGTGGGCGAGCATTGCATCGCCGTATTTGCGTGATCCAGGAGTTTTTAGTCTGGTTTTTTTCGTTTGACAGGATCCTTTGAATTCCTCCTGAACAAGCCATTACTAACTGAGCCGGTCGTGCTTTAATTTCTTCGAGATGGATTTGGTGACGTGAAAGCTTCATCGGATTTTGCGACTTCTAATTCGATCAAGCTTCGTTAGTCCTCCTGTCATGCGAAGCATCTTCATCTCAGCTGCTGCCAATTTGTTCTCATATGTGAGCAGCGGACGCACAGGACCGGACGTGTAGAGCCTTTCCTTCAGTTTAGGGGTTATTTTTCGGTAACGATGATTGATGTCGTCATCTACGGTTGGTTGGCTGTTGATCAAAGATCCCAGATATTAGAAGTTTTCACCCTTGGGAATCACTTTTCCATTCAAATAAATGTGTGGAAAAGGTAGAAGTGGGTCAGAGAATAGTCAGTTTCTATAGATACTCTATCGATTCTCCCCCAAAACATCCAGTTTCATCCTTGCTACATCGTCGGCAAAGAATAACTGATGTACATACTTCCGGGTCCATAACTTTTTCTTCGGCAGATACTCGAGGACAGCAATGATAGGTAAAAGACTTAAGACGCTTTCTTGTTGCATACCGACTTTGATTGTGAACTCTTCGAAGACTCCTAAGTCAACTTTGTCTTCGCTTTCACGTACTTTTCTTCGTTGGCAAAGCGCAACCTATATCAGGTCTATTGGTTGTCTACGAATGCTATTTAATATGATGATCTAAAAAACGATGCTTCGTCCTTCACATTTTACCTCATTTATATAAAAGAGACTGCCGTCTGTGTGTGCACTCATAACTCGTGAAAGGATCTTTCGATTTTCACGATTTTGGACTCAATGGATTCGTATTGACCGACGGAAAGACAGTATATAGAAAAATTGCAAAATAAATGCAGAAAAGTTTTAAACCCAGTAAGATCTGGTTATAAGCTCGAAAATAAATATAAACGACGACAGTTCACTCCTGCAGATGAATTGAACACCTGCAAGCGTCAGCTTTTGGGATATATTTGAATAAATTGCAATTGAAAACGAAGATGCGAGTTGCTTTACCAAATGACCCGTCCACTGTAGCATTCCCTCAAAATAATTATTGGCAATGGGCAATGACGTGATTCCAGTCACCTTAGTCACCGGCCTGATTGAATTTTCGCCAAATTTTTGCCACTTTACAACGACGCCAGAAGAGCTAATCAGGGATGTTTTATTCAAAATCAAATCCCCGGTGAGTTGCATTCATAAAAAACCGTCGACTCCGTAATGGAGCCACCAACTATCCATGGAATTTTTGCATTCTTTGGATGTTCCGGCGGGCTTTCTGAAACACCACTTAAAATTGAAAGTCGGCTCAGTTATAATTTTGTTGTGCAACATCAATACGAGTCTTCAATAAGAGTCTTCAATTTCGCAAGAACAATCGCTGTATGTTTATGGCATCAAACTTGAATTCCCACGTTTCTCAAAAGATCAATTGTAGGTGGCTTGTTCATTTGTCAGCAAACTTCCCCATGTATGACTTGTAAATTTGAGTTGAAGTAGCTATTCGGCAGAAAATGTATATTTATGTTCATTAATCTGAAGGCAGGCCTAAACCAAGATTTGAGTACCCTCCGCGTAAAGAGGTGTTACGGAACAGGAAGGGCTTCAGATATTTTTTGAATCAGCGACCACCACAGGCTATCCACTAGTAGTGATGCAATAAAGTGCTTTGAAAGCAGAGAATAATTATGACGGATTTAAGGGGCCAAGAGGCGCTACCAACCCCTTCCTTAACTGTAGTTAGGGTACTGAAATCAGAAGTTGAAACCTCATTGGTGCTCTTAACAACCAGCTCAAACTGGCCGAAGTTGTACGATAATCTCCCTTGAAGGTTGTGAAGTCCATTCAAGTTGGCACTTCCTACAACCGTTGATTGACCTATGATTAGGTTTTTGGTACCCGCTGTCGTTGCCAGAATTTTACTATTTCCATAAAAGGCTCTGTGAAAAAAAACTGAATTGAGGTACTCATATTCCTTGGTAGAGAAATTGACATCAGTGTCGCCGTCATTGAGACTCATGAAGCTAAAGATCTTTGATTGGTGACAACATTGAAGATGTTTGACTATGGGACAATTTTTACTATAAAATACGTACACATTAACATTTTACTACAAGCAGTACATTCCAGTACTTCGGGCCTTTAGCCATGGGCTCGGGCCTTTAGCCTTCTTAAAAGAGTGGAAGTTTGATATTTATCAAAACTTTAAGGACTATTAAAGCTTCTTAAACTAAATCATGCCCTGTACCCTGTACAACCACCTACCCGCCACGAGTATATCATTAAAGCCTGATTTATTAACTGTACAATGTCAAGCTGAAGTACGTACAAGCTTTTCAAAATCAGTTGAACATGGCGTTATCACTTACAACTAACTACAAGCGTTAGTGCTTCAGCTCGATGTAATTGCGATGTCTTTTATCGGTAAACTGCAAAGTTAAGGGTACTTTGTAATATTGAAGAGCTCTTAGGGCGGCTTGATTTTTACGCAGTCTCTTAGACTACTAAGAATGAATGGTTGGAATAATTATTTTAGACGGAAAATAAAGAGTTCCCATGCTTAACTTGAGCTTTAGAACGGAACACGGCCCTCGAAGCGTGGATAATGGAATCGACCATCGGTAGGTGTATGTTAGAATTTTAAGATTTATTTAGTTTTTATTTTCCAACCCTCTATTGGAATAGCAGAAATATCTCGAGTATTGAGATATCGAATTGGAGAATCTAAATTTTCATAAGCCGACGGAGAAAGTTAGGTTAAGCTGAGCTATAAAGGAATGTTTGAGGGTTTATTTCAAAATCAGCAAAATGCCTGGAAGAGGACAACACGAGATACGCCCAGGTCTGGTCGGCCCCAGAGCAATCATTCTGAATATCGCAACTGTGACTGAAGATACCGCAGAGGACCTCTGTGTATCGATGTGCCACGTAATTGAGAATCAATCGGTTGTCTTTACAAAGAATTTTGATGAAAGACTTGAAGATGTTTCCTTACAAAGTGCAGTAGTAACCTACACTCAAGCCATCCTAAATCAAGGTAGACAACTTTTCATGAAAATGACTCATTAGCGACAACGCCCATTTCCATCTGTGAGGATATCCTGAATGAGCTAAATTATGGCTGCCGTGGTTCCGAAAATACGCGTTTAACCCACCAAAAGGGTGCTGTTTACGCTGGCTTTATTTTTTTTAAACCCAAAGGCCCAATGCCTACTATAGACAGCGACTGCTACAGAACGATGGTTAACGACTTTCTCCTTTTACAATTGGATGAGTTGCGACTGGACAACATGTCAGGCACAGCCACCGAAATTCTGAGAGCTGCATTTCCGCTTCGTTTCATATCTCCTTTAAGCTGAACTAAAGTTTTCTCCTTTAAGCAGAACTAAAGTAGTACAGGCAAAGAACAACTCTGCGTTTTTTCGGCACATAGATTCTAGCACTGAAACTGCATATCTGCAATCACTACCGCGAACAGCTTGTGCATTCTCCCAAATACTCAGCGTCGAAAGTCAGTTGATGGTAAGTGGCAGCCAGTTTTACGCTAATGGTCAGTGAAATCGAGTTATCATTTTTGAGAAATGTCATATTCTTCCGGAGTTCGGAAGCAGGACTCCCCTTACAAAGAACGCGTTAGGCCATGAAACTAATATTTCACATCTGGAGGCATGAGTCCGATGTGCAATAGAATTCAGGGAAACCATTTGGCTTATATTGATTTTCTTTGTATGAGTTCTTTATTAAATAGTCTAACAAAATCTTTCGTTAATCCCTACTCCGATTACATATACTTGCGCCTCCTCCGTAAGTAACCTTTACCAGTTACCACTATACCGTTGGAAGAGTTTTTAAGATCGGGCGAGTAGTTCGAGTTTCCCCATTACTCCTCTCACTTAACCCCTCTGTCACAACTTTAAGACCTTAATAGACAACATATCTTTAAACGAAACATACGACAACAAACAACAATTAGACGTCTATGAATTGTGTTTGCTTAAAATTAATTGGTGCAAATTATACGCACAGGTCACAACATTCAAAATTCTAAAACGCGTGAAGCCTGGCGTGAGGTAAACAGTGACCTAAAGGGCTTAACGAGTGGTAAAACTAATCATGTTGTTTTTTTTTTGTTTTGTGATTGACGTCGAAGATCAACGGAAGAACGAGAAAAGGGTTTAACGGAGTTGAAGTATGAAATTTAGAAATAAGATATATTAAGCGCAGAAATCCGACTCCTTCCGTTCAAGGGGAATGTGCTGGGTTAAGTTCCCAACTATTTAAAAAAAACTACCAATTCTCTGATAAGGACAGAGTCACTGTTGGCCATCCTGAAACAAGGAAAAAGGGCAAGGACATGTGGGTTCGAATGTTAATTATTCAGACTTTGAACAGACCAAGTGCAGCCGGAACAATTTGCGCATGTCTTATAGCTTTCGATACATGAGTTCATAAATGAGATATGCGCCCACAACAGAGGAAAAGCACAAGCACATTGTTCGCTCACCTCAATATTCTGAAAGGAACATGACAGTCACCAGATTATCAATTTGTTTATGTTGAGATCGACATAAGGCAGTCTCTATTCTTTTTGATGTCCGACAGATCCGGCCAACGAACATTCGGACTACTATATAATTGCAGCTTAGGTACGTTTTCGTATATTTCAAAAACGCCACAAGAATGGGGAAATTTTATGAGGAGACTTAGGGCTCAACGATTGCCATCGCAATAAGCTACCAGAACTTTCCTTTCGAGAAGTTCTTCCATCAAATGCTGACTTCTCTTCAGATATGAACAAAGGAAAGCGCATGCCAGTCACAATGAAGTAATCCCCTATTTCGACCTTCAAAATTCCAGTGTTGGTCTTAGGCTCTGAAGTTTGTATCCTGTCTTTGGTCGTGTCTGGACGACACAGTTTTCAATGACGAACTCGACGGGTTTAACAGCGACATCGAGTTATTTAAGAAACAATGCTCCAGCTCGCGGAGTCTTTGACGCTAATACAAACGGACAACGCAGTTGAGGAAAGCCTCGGCATAGAAAATAGGAAGAGGACTTCAGTCAACCGCTCAACCGCTCTAATGGGAGAGGCTTATTGGTTGTGGCCCAAATGAAAATTTCCATCATAACCTCAAGACGAACATATTCAAGAAAATAATAACAAAGCCTCCCGCTTTCCGACAAGCATTTGTGGCACGAATTCACTTAGTCCCAATTTAAATGCGCGGTTCCAACTCTAAGCCACAAACACTTGGTTTTCAATTCCATAATGACATTATTCTCATATCTCTCATGTGTCTGCTCCTTGCAACTACTCGTACATACAGAAACTCGAAAGTCCTTGCCACGCTGGAGTTCATAAACTTCCACCAAGTGCGCGCCTCATATCGATTTAATTTTGCGACCAGTAAAGAAAAGAATAGAAGAAACAAAAACACAGACACAAGATAAAAACTATTAACGTTCATTAAATTCAACTCTATATGCAAACAACTTGGCAATGAACCCACCTATCCGTTCCCCAAAGCCCACATGACACAAGGATAACGCGCGATAAATGTGTGAAGACAAGTTACCCTATGCCGGTTGCATTTATGTAGCCCAGACCTTTTAGGTTCTGCTGCAGCGCAACAATGCCACGGAAACTACACACATATGAACCGGAGAGAGAGAAAGCATAGACAGAAGAACAAACTTAAGGACGAACCCACAAAAACTAAAAAAAACTGAAACCAAGAAAGAAAGCTATATGCATAATTTAGATATAAAATATTCTTTTAAGGCATCCTCATGAATTCACGCTTCCTGCTTCTAATGCACTTGACTTGGGCCAACGTCACGCCACACAAGAGTGTTTCCTTGTCACACATATTCAACTGTGCGCGAACGTCCTTTAAATTTACATTACACTCACAAATCAGAGAATAGATCTCCATATATATGTAGGTACGAGTGTGTACGAAGAGAAAGCTCGGTATAATAGACTTGGCTGCAACGTCTTGTGCTTGCGGAGACAGAGCCTCTGGCAGAAGACATCATTTAAGGAGCCAGGCAAGACGTTAACGAGTTAAATGAAAAATGAAATTTAATTAACGATAAGCGATAGTGCCAACGGTGATGGATGGCTCCATTCTTTAGCTGTTGGGATTCATCTATATGCTATGGGATGTCAACTCTCTTGGATTTGAGATGCACTCTCACCAAAGTGGTGCAGCTTAGATAAATTGCATAAAAGAAGTTGGAGTGGATGATAGACCGATGAGCTTACTTCGATGGAAAGCTGTTGGTTGTTGGTGGGAAGTGCCTGCCATAAAGTAGGTGTGGCAAAAGAATTTCTAAGTAATTTGGATATGATATTCGATAAAACAGAGACTTGGCCCCGGAAATTTGGCCAAAATATCTACAAATGTTAAGTCTGTCGAAACTCAGCAGTCACAGCTTTTCATAGCTGTCAGGGCAGGACATGGAACATAAGAAGACTTGAAGCCGTGTGTTAACTAAGTTTGGAAGGACTATAGCAAGGTGAGTTCTTCGGATTACGTCAATATCAGTGTTCAGGTTGCTGGTACCGTTCGCGTTTGCACTCGAATTTTGTACAATTATTTCAAATATGGAAATATTTCCATGATCAATGGAACATGGGGTGGACAGGGGTGCATGTAAATAAAGGGTCCGCCAAATAACTTATTTCATTCAAATGGCAAATTTTAAAGCACATTATCGATTGTGCGCAGCTGTATTTCACCAATGGCTTCACTAATATTGTCCTTTAAAGCGTCAATTGTCTCTGGCATGTCGGCGTAACACTTATCTTTTACGGCACCCCACAAATAATAGGCCAACGGTGTCAAATCGCAGCTTCGCGGTGGATAAACGACATCAGCTCTGCGGCTGATAATGCGATCTTCAAAAACAGGGCGCAAAACTTCAAGTGTAGCTTCGGCTGTGTGGCACGTAGCGCCGTCCTGTTGAAACCAAATGTTGCCATCCTCCTCTTCAATTTTTGTGAACAAAAATTCCTTCAACATGGCCCGATAACGATCGCCATTGACTGTAACGAAGAAAAATGGCCCAATTATGCCTCTGGACCAAAATCCGCACCAAACAGTGACTCGTTTTGGGTATATGGGCTTTTCAATGTATGCGGGTTTTCTGTGCACGCGAAATAAGCACTAGTTGCAAAAAAAAACGTCAGATGGCGGACCCTTTAATATCAACATTTGGCGTTATTTCGCTTTGGTAAAGTGAAATAAGACCAAATGTGGCGTTATTTCTCTCTACGAAATTATATTAAAATATATAATAAGGCTGTGTAGAAATGCTGTGAGCTGGAGGACTGTTCTGTACTTTAATGAGAGAAAAACATGGTTGCACAGTTTGTAATATCAATGAGTAAATATTTGCTTCATTCCATGTTAGCCTTGTTGCACTTTATTTCGGGGGTGGGTTAATAAAAAAAATAACCGAGTTTAAATGCGCAAAAATAAAACGCGAGAAGATTACAGCCGCCGCTGCGCCGGTGGTAAACAGTCGAATACTGGCTGAATAGGAAAACGTCAACAGGAATTCGCCGAACGAGAAGTGCAACAGGAAGCAGTCCCGGTTGCTCAGCTGGGGTGTGTTCGGAGATGAAAATGATTTTAGGGAAGAAGAAAATTCTGAAATGGAAAAGGTATGAAGAAAAGGTAAAGTGATGGTGGGTAAAACGGGCGCCACACAATCTTTGAAAAAAAGGAATTGTGAAACCTTTTTAAGAAGAAGTCGATGATTGATTGCTGCTTTTACAAAAAATTCGGCTCCTCTAGGAATCCTGATATTTGTACCCCTGGGGATCAGCTGCATGTCCTGCCGATATATCCTTTGTCGGCCGTCTTCTTTCTTTTTCTCCTCTTTTTTTTGTTTTGGATTCTGATCTCGATCAGAAATCCCAGATAAAAAAATATATATAAAAACAAGCGCAATCCGCAAAACTATAAGAAAAACTTCCTCGATTCTCTCAAGTCTACTAAAACCTTTGATGGTCAACCAAGAAGTGTCGGTTTGTCCACTTCCAGGTTTCTTTGTCCGTGATGGACCATTCACTCTCTCTTTCATACCCCCACATTCAGCAATTATGGAATCCACTGCGGCTTTTTCTAGCATGCACTCTGTCACTTTACTGGAGTGTGCCACCGCCTCCGTCTCATACTCTCTTTCGAATTCGCTGCAACTCTGGGGCTGAGCGAATCGATGACCACATTCACACAAGTTTCCCCAAGAGGACGTGTTCACAAACACTTAAACAATTCGACAAGATAAAAGGTTGAAAGAATCGAGAAATGTTTGAAACGCGAAAATGTCCCCAACGAATAAAAGTTAATAGCAAAACAATACCGAAGGTAACCAAAAATGAAAAAGAAAGAAGAAACGAAGACGGATTTTAGTTTTGGGACAATATTTGCTGGTGTCCCAATTTAGTACAACCCCAGGAGTCTTTGAGGAGGAGTGTAAAATCAATGACCGAAAAACTATTCTAACCCGGTGGACTTTCGCGCAGATTTGGGGGAAGGGGAATCGGTATAGCGTGCTATTTCTTACATACATGTTTAATTGTTGGGCTCTTGGCAATGGAAGTCTTCGTTAGGTTTTCTTATGTGAGTGGTTGGTGAATGTTGTTGAAGTTGTTGAGAGTGTGTTTTGTATTTGGGCTCCTGCCCTCAGTTATAGTGTTGTATATTAATGTTTTGTTGGTTTTGTGGTTTTGGTGTTGATGTTGATGTGTGGGCCATCTGCCAGATCGATTTGTTTCGTTGGGGGAGAGATCATTATTTCTCATCTTCCCCCACCCATCGTTGTACAGACAAACAGTCTGTCTGGCTCTAACGGGGTCTTCATCCCGACCCGTTTGGAATCACGTTGGGGTGTGCTAAGGGATCGTCCTCCCCCACCCATCGTTGTCGAGATGCCGTTGGGCTCCATACCTGCTTTTGTCATCCTCCGGGTCTCATGGAAACGAGCCAGCTTGATTGGGATTAAAGGTCAATCAGAGGCGGCCAGTTAACCAATCTCAAAGCAGGATGACGGAAATAAAAATGAGAGGATAGGGTGCAAAAGTGGATTGGGTATGGGAGTGGAAGGGTTGGAGGGGACACAAATTTTTGTGGCGTTTTTTTAACGCAACAGCCTAAGGCTTTTACATTAGTTGTCGATAATCGGCAGATTTGACAACATTGCGAAATGGGAAGTAGTGCTGGCGATTTAATATTCCCGTTTGAGTTTTGTGAGAGCCAAGTCGGCCTTATTTTAATAAAATATAAAAATACCTTCCGATAAAAATTCCTATTTGTATTCATTTTTATAAAACTATCAATTTGGACCGAAGTTGGCAGCTTTGAAGTACATGAATGCATAAACAATGCCATATCTATGGGGCCAGCGCTGCCCCCTGCAAAGGTTGGGTGTATGCAAACTTTGTTTATACTCAAAAAATCTTTCCATATACCCAATCTGGGTGCAAGATCCAAATCTACTATGAAACCAAGCAGAAAGAGAAATAAAACCAAATGAACTCCAAGCGCAATAAGGCCAAATTGGTCATAATGCCAAATATTTATATATGGCCTTTTTCACTATTGAAAAGTGAAATAAGGCCAAATTTATAGTTTTGGCCATATTTCACGGCCTCCGGACAGGAGTGGCTAAAATCTCAAAACTTTAGAAACCGCGATGAATTAGTCTTCTAAGCTGACGTTCAGCCCGAAGTTCGAGTAGGCTGGGATTCAAAGATCCTTTTGTTCATTCGCTCAAAGTGTTTAAGCATTTGGTTGCTACATCCACATCATAGTACTGCTCATAGAGTTCACGGTTGTATCAACACACAGAACCAAATATCTGCCAAAAACAAAATTGTTCTTTCCTGCATATCGTATCTCAGTGCGGTCTCGAACTTGTAGGTTGGCATTTTGCACCTCTAATCACTGGTTTTCACCGAAGTAACAGCGGTTTCCTAGGGTAATCCTTCGCCAGATCTCCACTAAGTTGTCTAGTCAATAGTGCCATTTTGTCCCAGTCGGTAGGCAGATGCCTTTTTGTTTGTTGAAAGCGTAAAAGGCACTAAGCTGGGAGGCTCTATAAGCGATGAAATTCAGCGCATGTTTCAAAGAGTTAGAGGGAACTGTCGGCCCGAAAGCAACAGTCGTACGTGCCAATTTTTTTGTGTCGTAAGGATTTAAGACGTTCGCACAGTACGTAGGATATGATCCTCTATGCGACTTTTAACGTTTATATGCCTCGATAGTTCTTGCAAGATATCAGATCGCTTTTCTTGTAGATGGGACACATGGAGCTGATGGTCCTGTGCATGCTTTCGTCTACAGCAACCTAATATATGATTTGTTGTTAAAAAATCATCACCTCCGCATTTAAAGAGTTCTTCTGCGTTTAAGCTCCTTTTATTGTCTCTTCTATTATGAGATCGACTAAGGACGAAAGTTATTCAAGACTTCTAGCCGATAATCAATCGCTTACTACTGCTGGGAGTCGAGACAAGTCCTCTAAATGATGACCATTTAGCAGCTACTTTAATACATCTATTATTCCCAGTGACTGTATTTCATTTGCTGCTTTGAAGAGCCTGCATTCCTTTCTTAAGGTCAGCAGCTTGGCTTTCTTTTAAAAACTGGTAGACTACGCGCTTTTCCTTCTTTCTCTGCTGAATCTTCTTCTTCTCCCTTGTTCTGGTTTATGGATGGAAAAAGGTTGCCGAAAATCGTGCTTACACATCTTATTGGAGCAAGACCTATCTTCGTTAATGGGTGGCGTTATATTGAGTCAGAGTGTAGCCTTAGCCTTAAAATCACAATAGATATTGTAAACACTAAAACCTAACACTACATTTACTCCAAAGGACACACGTGAGACGACTCACCAAGCGCCCTTGCTGAGCAGATACGATCAGAGAACTGAACTCATTTCGTCTCTCACACTTGGCGAGCTGCATGTGCAGTCCTATGGCTTACTAATACACCCTTGAGAAGGAGGGTTTTGCCTTCTTAGATGAGCTATGGCATGGAATGTGTGAATGTCTAGGTTAACAATATGGAGGCAGCCTCAGTTAATATGAACTCAACTTACTACTTCGGTTGAAGAAACGCGAAAAAGGTTGTATGAAACATTTGCACCCAGTCATCCCAACACAGGACGTACTACAGTAGATTAAAATATATATCATTTGCACGACAATACATATTTTTCAAAACACCTACTCAGTGGATAAAATAAGTATAATATTTAAATTGAGAGGACAGCTTATAAGCTATAAAGAAATTCGCCAAGGTTCCTTTCGCCTAAGACGGCCATAGGCCATATAAAAATAAGACTTAGAAAATCCTGTTTTTGTAAATTAATATATACATTTTAAAAATAAAAAATAATAAAAAAGTATCGCAATATCCCAATATCTTAATAATGTCGTGATATTGGGACCACTTGGTGTCTGTGGACGGTGAATGCAGAGTGGGCGTCTCTTACTCAGACGTCCGGGCCTTTGTAGTTTCTGGTTACTTCAAATGTGCTACGGCGTTCTCGTAGCCGAATTTCTTCTTTTGTGCTCTACGCAGATTTTTCTCGCTTGAGCTCTACATCTAGCTGCAGCAAGAAGGTGGTCAAAGTCGATGTCTGCTCCTCGGTAAGTGTACACTTTCTGATGTTGGTTGTTGGTTAGAACATGATCGATTTGGTTGTCGATTCGACTGTCTGAAGATTGAATTCTTTTTTATCATACTTGAGATATCTCTGTTTGGATCGCGCTGCCTTTTTTCGCAGAGTTACCGAACTTTATGGCTACATAATCTTATGTCATTGACACCCCGGTTATGGATACCCTCTAATCTAGTATTGGAGGCGTTTTGTGTCCCTGCCAAAGCTTTAAATTCATACAAATTTAAAGTTTCTATAGTTCACTGTGAGGAGGTGGCAAGTGTTAACCTGAATGCTAAAAAGTCCGCCATCTAACGTTTTTTTTTCAACTAGTGCTTATTTCGCGAATGGTAATACTTAGCTCATGTCTGATTTGACAGCTAATTAGTTTTATCCTTCCGCTGAACGAATATGGTTGTGTATACGCTTGAACAACGCTGGGAAATATTGCGACATAGCGACATAGAGAAGATGCCGATTTTGCCAAAAAAAATCATCTTTTCAGATGAAGCTCATTTTGATCTTGGCGGGTATGTAAACAAACAAAATTGTCGCATTTGGGGCACAGAAAACCCGCACGCATACACTGCAAAGCCGATATAGCCAAAACGTCACTGTTTGGTGCGGATTTTGGTCCAGATGCACAATTGGGCCATTTTTCTTCGAAAATGAGCAGGGAGTGGCCATGGCCATGTTGAACAAATTTTTGTTCGTAAAAATTGAAGAGGCGGATATTGGCAACATTTGGTTTCAACAGGACGGCGCTACGTGCCACACAGCCGAAGCTACACTCGATGTTTTGCGCCCTGTTTTTTAAGATCGCATTATCAGCCGCAGAGCTGATGTCGTTTGGCCACCGCGGAGCTGCGATTTGACACCGTTGGACTATTATTTGTGGGGTGCCGTAAAAGATAAGAGTTACGCCGACATGCCAGAGACAATTGACGCTTTAAAGGACAATATTCGTGAAGCCATTGGTGAAATACAGCTGCACACAATCGATAATGTGCTTCAAAATTGGACCGATCGTGTAGGCTACTGCATGGCCAGCCGAGGTAGCCATTTGAATGAAATTATTTTCCATTATTAACCGGAAGGATTGTACTTTCAAATAAAAAAAGAAATTTGAGAAAATGTTCAGTAGTTTTTTTTTATAGCATTTTCAAAAAAAAAAAAGTTATTGGGCGGACCCATTATAAGGTGTTGATTTATTGGGATTTCCCCGTGCCTTTCACTAAGAACCTTCCCGCACAACTGGTTTTACTAGGGCCCCTGCCCATAGAACTAAAATTCTCAGCGCTACAGACATTAGGATTGCTCTCTAAGCTGACTCTAACAATGTATCTGAAACACTCCGTTGTGCACAAATCTTTGACCAACGACAAAAATTTCAATTCATTTCTTCAGAGAGACTGGCATCTGCCGATACTTACCTTCATTATCAATACGCTGAGTCAGTTTTAGACAACTCAACTCACTGTGTTCCACAGTCAACCACAAAATGATGTCTCACAATTCTCCGGGAATATAGAAAAATATAAACAAACAAATAACTCCCAACACTTGAGACTCAAGATTATTTGCTAATTGTTAAGTACCGTCTAAAGTAATCAACGCAATTTGTTTGCCAAAGCAATTCATAATAATTTCCGGCATTCAATTTGCAACAATTCGATGCAACTCACAAGTACCGCGTATCGCGTATCAATTCAATCGCCATACAGTTAGTCAAGTTCATTGTTAGTTTGATGTCATCGTTTGGTTCAATGAATTTGATAAAATCGCTGCCTCGCCCGTTCCCCTTTCTGCCGTGACGGTGTTAAATGATACTGATCCAATCTAAATCCGCAGCAGCCGTCAAGTGCTACCCAAACTGTAGGCTCTCGCCTATATGAGATGTCATAAACTTCAAACCTCTTATTAGCTTGCTCTGCGTAATCCTAGCTACATTTATCGTGGCTTTGTTTTTATGAAGCGAACAATTTCCACGCTGAACTCTGGAAATGGAATCGAAAAATGTACCCAAAAAGTTGGCTGCTGGGTTCGAGGGTGGGTGCTTGGGGTGGCCCTTTTGGGGGAGGATTGGGGTTACAAGATGCTTCTGCTGCTGAGGAAAGTTATGACACTGAAAAGCCACTTAAGAATCAGATGGCTGACTGGAGGGGGGGGGGACGAAATGAAACGAGTCTCTGTATGAATTCAAAATGCTTTCATTCGAGCAGCAGTATAGGATAGAGTGCCATCCAACGAACGGGATAGCAGTTTCTGTTCTTTTGTGCATAGGGAATGGGGGAAAGGAACTAGCAGTGAGGGAGTAATGGAAATTGAGTTCCATTATACCATTGCAACATTAAGATACTTAAGTTAAATGGTCTACGGCGTTGGTTTTAATAAAATTTAAATTTTATTATGATGACGTAAGGTGTGTGTGTGTGTGTGTGGTGTATGTGTGGGTATGTGTAGTATATGGGATGGTTATCAAGAGACCTTCAATTCTGTGCAAAGGGTTTTAGTTGCGTAGTGCTTAAATAGGGATAAGGGATTCTTGTAGAAGACTGTTTTTTTTACGAGGCATATTTTGCCAGACTTTATCTACTTTACAAAAATATTGCTCCAATATTGTTTCAATATCCAGAAAAACTGGCAGAAACTAATGAGATTCGGGGGTTGCAGCCCTCATATATCGTGGAATAATTTATTGCTGTCAGTGTCATCATGAGGACTTAAATCGAATTTTAAAATGCGAAACACTTGCACTTGTCGGAATTTTAAGAGAACATGTGCGGCCTTCCAAGAGTCGCAATTAAGCATGTAGGAGCGTTTGGATGACGCTTCTCATGAAACCTGTGAACAGAGAGAACCATCTACCCAGAGCAGTTGAGGAAAGCAATGATGTTGTTGAAACCCAATGTCTCAGTTGTACTCAAATGCTCATCAACAAATGGCTTCTCTAGCGAGCGATGCCTAGATCTAGATTGTTCCTGACATCAGCAAAGAAAAAATATAACTTTACTAAGCGTCTTCGCAGCTTTGAAGTAACGAGGCTTGATCGACTAAGAAGTTCCAAAATCCGGGAAAGCCTTCACGTCACAAAATCCATCTCGACGAAATTGGTGAACGACCAGCTCAGTTGGTATTGCCATGTTCAAAGGAAGGAACCTACGAACACCGTCAAAAGAGCAGTGTCAATCAACGGTCGAACGCGGCAGGCCTAAAAACTCCTGGATCACACAAATAAAGCAAGAAAAGCATTTGGTTGGCCTCAGTGACGAAGTGATATGAAACCAAGAGGCCTGCAGATATTTCGGACCAATGAACTCCACAGTCGGACCAGTGACAGTTATGATCCTTATAATTTCGATCATAATCTCCTCGATTCAAAGAAAAGAAAAAGTACCCTCTATTTTTAAATGGTTTAAATGAAACAACAGCAACTTTTAATTACTTCCTCGACACGAGTAAAGAAGAAGTCTGTGATAACAACTGCCACGCTTGCAATGAACGCCGAAAAAACTATCACAAATTATAAATGCTGCGTTAAGGTTAAGGTATGTGCTAAGCATGAGGTAACCTCATACCGCCAGGTTCATTTTTGTGGACCCGTAGCCACCAACCTGAAGAAAATACAACCGCAGCGAAAAAGATTGAGAAATTAAGATTCAGCGTAGATCAGCTAAATCGAGACACCATTGCCGTCAGTGGTCACTGATAAAGAGCGATGTTACCCAAGGCGACCAACATTAGTAAATTTTACAAAAAAAAGAGGTTCTTCGAATCTCATTACCAAGTAATCTAAACAAGTAACAAAAATGGATCAGGATGACATTGTTATAATCGTGGCAAAGCAAGGAACTGGAAAGATGATTGAACATCTCAAAGGGCAGCCTTTCCAGTAAAACCATTCAAACCACCTTTCAGTTGGTGAAGGACATGTATGAAAGCACTACTTCTGCTCAATTTCGAAGATTTTTCTGCCAAGGATGCATATAAGGGTGTCAAGCCAAAAATTCACCTTGCAACGACAGTTCCTGAAGATGTCAGCAAATCTCAAAGGTAGTCCTTAAATCAATTCCTATCAAGAACAACGCCTACGTAAAGAATGATTTCCACACAGTAAAGAATTTAAAAATACGTTCGACAATTATACCTAAGAGGCGCATGAATTCCAGCAAAAAGTAATTATTGGACAAGGGGAAGGGTTGACTGAATTGCATTAGCAGTTTATAGCTGATTAATAGAAATAGGAGGAGCAAGGGGATTACATGAGTAAGGAAATATAATATTCTAAGAAATTAAAAATAAAAATATAAAAAGATGTCTGGTGTTTTCACCATGAAACAGCTGTAGTTCCAACAAAAAGGCGACAGGGTCGTCTTACGATGAGCGTTCATCAATTGGCCGCTGCGTTTATGCAACTTGGCGTCAAACGATTATTTTCTCTGGGGCCACGACAAGTCCTTAGTATACGCTAAAAAGCCAACCACTTTGAACGAGCTCTAGGCAGACATTAGAGACGCCGGAAAAACGCCGCTCATATTTGACCAAGGCATCGTTAATTGGACCGACCGCTTGAAGCACTGCCAAAGAAGCTTTAAAAAAGTTTGTTAAAAAAACACAGCGCTAGGCTCCTTAAATACGTAAATTTAAAAATACTCCACTGACTGACAATAGGCTCGGAATGCTAAGACGGGTAGAACAGCTTAATCTAAAATAGTTACGTAGTATTTAATATTATAATAAATTAACAGTTATTTTCTAGCGAAAAAGTTCAATTACCCTGCATTTGCCAGTTTCTCAACTCAAACGAAATTGTTTAATAGTCTTCTCACTTGGTGCCATACCTTGAAGGTTCCTCATAGAAACCGGCTGCAGCGTCTTTCGATGGATTTTCCTTCCAGCAAAACTCCAAACACGAAAAAAAATTGGCTAGCAACAACCAAAATGTTTTCACTTTTTAAAGAAAATGTTTTTCCTTGTAATATGCGAATTATGGCATTCCGGCTTTATACTGTCAGTTAGCAACCCGCTTAAATTCTCCTTTAGCTCTGCAGTTAAATACAAATAGTTTCAAATAGTTTCCACTCTAACTAACGTCTTAAAAGAAAAAAATCTCTAAGTAGAGTAAAAAAGTATTTCATACATATAGTGTTCTTTAATTTATGCATCTTCAGGGCTGCAACATTAGGTAAGTTAAAGACGCCTAAAAGTCAAAAATCTCAACCCACATGAAAAAGTCACCGCCGCACTGCAGTCCGTAATGACATCTGTTATTACAAAAATTCTAACTTTTAATCAAATAATGAAGTCGCGAAAGTTGAGGGTCCTTAAAAAAGCTCTACAATCAGTCGCTGTTCACTTCTGCGCACATTCCACATATGGCGACACTCAGCTCTACTGCCGGATGGAAATTTGATGATCATTCGCTCTACATTTCCAAATCCTCTCAAATGCCCAATTTTAAGTAAGTTTGGACCAGTTCGATGTCGCTGTTCAGTTCGGAGTTGGAATAGTTCCTCACCAGATCATAATAAAATCATACAAACAGGAAAAAGATCTTTGAAAAGTGGGCATGGCCAAAAACGTTGTAAAGGTTAAGTGTTGAGGAGAATAATCTCTAAATATTATGTTAAACAAATTTTTTCATTTAAAATCAAAAAAAAGTAGGCGTGGCAAAAACTTTGTAGGGCAAATTTGTTAAGGATTTGTCAGGGTCCAAATATTTTGTGAAGGACTTAGTGCTTTTTTCCATTAGCTTTAGGCTTAAAAAATTTATCACAAAACTATTAGGTAACAGCAGATTACTGAATCTGCCAGTGCTTTTGGCAAAGCGGAGGAGGTTGGCTAGTTCAATCTTATTCAGATCATCTTCAAACAAGTGGAAATGTTTGCAAAAGCCGGACATTCATAGCTTAAGTGTGATGACGTTTTGTCATCTTCCAGACAGCACTCCGAAAGGCTCGAGTTTCTAACTCTGATAGTTTTGAAATGCTTGTTGAGAGGCATAAACCAGCGAACAGACCGGTTAAGGATCGCTGGGTTTTGAACCGTTGATTCGGTATGTTGAAGACGTAAAAGCTCAATCATTTCACTTTTGTGGGCTGATTATTAGCATTCTATGGATAGTTGACCAACAAAGACTGGCAATGAGTCCCGTCTAGAGGGTCAGCTCTTTTATTATCCTCAATACTAGTGTGATCGGAAGCCCAAGCAAAAATAACAGAGTTGCATCTACCCAACCTGTTGAGGTTGCTTATTGCCTCCCCCAAAACTTAGCATTTTATTGAAAAAACATAGTTATAATTGGCTGGCACGTGACTGCACCGAGATTAAAAACCGCAAAACTTTTGTTTAGTCGTTTTAAATGGAGTTTTCCTACATTCCTTAACTCACTTGCACCGACTTGGGCGTATGCTCCAATTTTCACGCAACTCGACAGACTCCACTGAAACCTCACCATGCCCATTTGCCACCTACCAAATGACTGATCACAATGTAATAAAAAACTTGACGCAAAAGCAACAAGTCTGAGACGCAAATCTATGTACGATGTACAAATCTATCTACAAGTGGCAGAGTATCTATCTCCAAGTGGATATCTCATTAAAAAGTGATTTTCTAAAAATTAAGTCTTATCTAATCAGTTCTCCTTAAGAGCTCACTTGAGACCAATCTCACACCTCAACGACTTATAAAAGCCTTCTACTCAGCACCAGTTGTTCATTAGCAATAGATTTTTGTTTCGATTTTTGGCCCCTAGTTCAATCTAACGAGAAAAAATGAAGTGCAGTATTTTCGTGGCTACCCTCGCTTGTGTTCTGAGTGTAAGGATAAATCCAACTTCAATTCGCTAAATTTATTTTGTTTTCTCTATTTAGGCTGCATTGGCATTCATCGATCCAAAAGTCGAGCAAGCCCAATCCGATTTCATGTCCTATGTGGCAGAGAATATGGGAGAGATTCGAATGATGCGTAGTAGCTCATCTCACCTGGAGTGCTACAACACATTTATTCCACTCATCAATAGCTTGGCAGAAGAGGCCAAAACCAATTCACAAACTTGTGTGACCGACGCTGACAGCTTAAAGGCAGAGTCGTTGTCAGCCTTGCAAATTGCTCGTGCCGAAATTGCCGCTCAAGTGAAAACTATTCAGGACAATTTGAACGATTGTACCGCAAATGAAGACAACCTCGGCTACATTAAATGTTTGTTTGGCATTGTAAGTATTGTTGCAAATGTATTTTGTGCAAAGTTTTTTTTTTTGCTGTCTTTAATGGTTTTTTTTGTTTTCATTTAGACTGATACTGATAAACAAATCCTGGATAGCATTAAGTCAAGGACAACAGCCCTCATCGCAACACATGAAGGCACATTGAACACTATCGATAAGGCGGAAGCAGACTGTCTGCGTAACGCCGTTGATTCAGCCAAGTCCAAGAGTGACGCCGCTTTCGACGACTTGAGAGTGTGTCTTGCACCAAGCGCATAGGACGTAGTATTAATTATGTCCTCGAGCACACACTTTTAATCCTTCTTAAGTCGTGTAGCAACATATTTATTTTACAGAAAATAAATGAGCAAAATTTAAATCAATTTTTGTACATTTATTCGTAGTCATGTTTTGTGGGAGACTAGTTCCAAGGGTTCACCGACATCGTCGTCTACCATTTGATGCACATTCGAGACATAATATTTTCTCACGCAGTCACTGATGGGAATCTATAAATTGTTGTAAAGGGTGTTCTTTTTAGAGGTTGGTTTTTCGAATAGAGATAAAACTGAAATTTTGTGGTCAAATCTGGCAACTCTAATGTCATTTATGTTCAGTATGGTTTGCCATTTCATTATAAACAGGTTAACAAATGAACAACGCTTGCAAATCGTGCAAATTTATTTCGAAAATAATGCTTCAGTTCGCAAAGTTTACCGCAAGCTTCCAATGTTTTTTTCCAATTTTAAATCCATTTTTTATTTTTCTTTCATTAAAGCTTAAAATTAACAGGATACTTATTCTAGATTACTGGTCCTTATGCGGACGCTCTAAACTTAACTATATAACTTAATACTATTACCTTTCGGCCTTAATTAATAATACAATTTTTATTATTTAAATATCATTTTTTTTACAAGAAAATTTATTTTAAAAACTTGTCTCCTTTATTAGTTTTTACCGCAAGCTTATTTTGGGTTGAATGGCTACGTCAACAAGCAAAATTGCCACACAAAAACTGACTGTTTGGTGTGCTCTATGGGCTGGTGGAGTCATTGGGCCATACTTCTTCCGAAATGATGCTGGAGTGTCAGTTACCGTTAATGGAGACCGGTATAGAGCCACGATAACCGACTATTTTGTTCCCGAATTGGATGGCATGAATGTGGAAGAGATGTGGTTCCAACGAGACGGCGGTACATGCCACACAGCGCACGTCACAATCGATATATTGAAGGAAACATTCAATGAGCGCATAATTTCGCGGAATGGACCTGTCAATTGGCCACCAAGATCGTATGATTTGACACCATTGGGGGACTTGGAAGCCATCATTCGTGGCGTTATTGCCGACAAACAGCCCCAAATGCTTGAAAAAGTGGTTGAAAATTTAACCTCTAGACTTGTCTTTATTCGAACCAGCCACGGCGGCCACATGCCCGAAATCATATTTAAACATCAATGGCATGAAATTATCCTTCCAATAAAGCGAAATTGATGGACATTAAAATGATTTTCTTGTGTTTTATTTCAATTCGAAGTTCTATACCTCTAAAAAAAAACTCCCTGTATTACAAAAATACTAATGAAATTATAGTAAAAATCACCCCGAACAGCAACACTAAAGTGAGAATAAAAAATCACACGGGACTGTTATCTTAAAGAACTGTCATCAAAGGTGACTTACCAATCTACACAGGTTGTTCAAAAAAAGAGAAAATCAAAGGTCTTGTCACAAGGGCTAGTAATGAAAACAAGTCCTTCTGGTATCAGTAAACTAGCGGAGAACAGAACTTGGTTCAAGTTCTTGATGCAATGCACCAGGCCACCACTTATAGAACTACGGCGTTAACTCGTATTGAATAGAACTGGGAGTAGTGTAAAAAGATAGAGAATCATTCTAACGCGATCAAAGAAAAATATTGGCCAAATTGACATTTTACACTGAGAGAGAAGCCTAGTAGGCATTCTGAGGAATCACCACGCTTTTGCAAAGCACCTTAGCGTACAATGCTTGTGGAGAAGGTGAAGACACCACGGAGCATTTTCTGTGAGGAAAATGCTCGTACCAGAAATTACTTAAACCGATTTAATATTTCAGAAATGCCACACATTCCAAGGATAGCTATCCAAAATACACAAACTGCCCAATACGGTAGATATCGCATTTTTAAAATTTTGACGCCTTGCATTTTCTCGATGCGAGAAGTTCTTGACCGAGTTACCCTGCATTGAGTTTGATTTCTTCACAATAGGGCATTGGTGGTAAGTTTGTGGTCAAAATAAATTCCGAGATCCTTAAAACAATAAACATGACAAAGCATATGATGTGATAAGGAATAATGAATGCTGAAAGGAATACGCTTTCTTGAAAATGTCAAAATGTTCATTTAGATGGGTTTCGATTTTGATCACACCAAGTTTCGAAAACCATTAATGACGATTTGTAGAAGACTTATGTCATCCGAATTGTTGACAGATTTACAAATTTTCATCAGCTTATAAATATTAAAATATTGCTGGTTTTTATACATTCAACCACATTAACAGGAAATATAAAGAAAATAGGACCTCAGTGACTTTCCTGAGGAACTCCAGACCGAGCAATGAAAAATTCAGATATCGAACTTTTAAATTTTGACACGATATCCCCTTCTCTTAAGGTATGAATTAATCCATTTTAATGAAACGCGTTTCAGTATTCCTTGGGCGTACATGCAACTTGGAGGTGAGGCAGCCAATTAAAAAAATTAAATAAAAAACATAAGGAAAGGCTGGGGCGAACAGTATGATACCCTATCCATATCCCTAAATGCCCCAAAGAAAAAAACGTTAAAAAGATTATGGAAAGCATTTTATTTCATTCTATGAAATTTATAAAAATAAAAATATTTTTTGAAAAAACGCCCCTAAAAAGCGGGCGTGGCCAAAAACTTTGTATGTGCGATATTTTGTAAAAATTATTGGATAAATATCTTGTTAAACATTTTTTTCGGTTTCTATGAACATTTTCGAAGTAAACAGCAATTAAGTGATAAACGCCCACACAAAGTAGGCATGGCAAAAAACTTCATGCGACAAATTTATGAAGCATGGTATGGCATGTAACACTCTATCTGGCTAACTTTAGGTTTAAAATGTTTTTTTCTAAATTGGAGATCTAGGGAATATGTGGTCCAAATTTCGGCTTCCTGCCTTAATTATAAAGGCCTACAAATCGCGTACGAACGGACGGACGGACGGACATTGCTAAATTGTCTAAGGTTTTGGCCCTGATCATAAATATATATTTATTTAGGGGTCTGTGATGAATATTAAAGGGTGTTGCAAGCTATGTGTCAAAATTAATATACCCTTAGGAGAGCGTATGAACAGCGTCGTAGGAGCAGGTCGTCAAAGTAGTATTTACCTAGAACGCGTTGTCTAGGCTTGACAGCATGCGTTCCGATAGGTGGTGCATGGAAATGGCGACCAGTCCACGTGTTCTATGAATTAGGTTCTGTGTTTGCATTTCTTTTATGAAGGCCAAAATTTCCTAGAAATGTTATATAAAGATTTTCAACTTAACGAAGCCCAGAGGTGGACAACGACTGGCCCGAGCCAATGTTCTCCAACAGTCTTCAATTAACCCCCTTGCGCAGAATTTCGTAAATTTCTTATTTGGTTTGCCTCTATCTCTTTTACTAAACAGCTTTAAGCATTTTGTAGTAACCTTGAGTAGCTTGCAGTTACTTGAAAAAGTAAAGGAACAGACCTAATCTTCAACAAGTTCAATATATAAAATCGAATACCTTACTTACTTACTTACTTAACGGGCTCCCGACCTGTGAAGAGTCCCTGCCTGAGATACGGCAGCCTTCCACCCCCTGCGATCCCGAGCACGCAGCTTCCGGTTGTCCAGACCAAGCGCTCTGGCATCCGCGATGGCTTGGTCTTTAAAACGGAGGTTCAGTCTTCCTTGTCATCTCGAACCTGGGGGCTGGGGTTCGAAGATCCTCTTGGCTGGAGCGATGTTGTCCATTCGCTCGATGTGGCCGAGCCAATGTAGCCGACGAGTTTCAGCTTTTCGGACTACATCCACATCTTGGTACAGCTCATAGAGTTCAAATATCCGTCGAAGGATTTTTCTTTCAAAGGATCCCAGTATTAACTCTCCTTTCCTGCTTATCCTCCAGCACTCGGCGCCGTATAGCAAAACTGGCAGGATAAGGGTTCTGTAGAGCATGAACTTTGTCCTTCGAGTTTTGAACCCATTTGTTTTGCCAAACCGAAGTAGCAGCGGTTTACAAGGGTAATTCTTCGACGGATCTCCACTAAGATGTCATTTGTGGAGTTGATGTTTACCCCGACGTAGATGAACTCCTTATTAACTACCTCGAAGTTGCTGCAATCAACAGTGACATTTTGTCCTAGTCGGTGGACAGATGATTGTTTGTTTGTTGATAGCATATATTTAGTCTTGTCCTAATTCACTTCAAGGCCAACTAGTTTCGTCTGTTCTTCAATAGCCGTGAAAGCCTCTATCACGGCACGCTGGGATCGACCGATGATATCTGTCAGTATCGTCCGCATACCCCAGCATTTGGACTGATCTGTTGAAGATAGTGCCTTCCGTGTTGACACCTGCCCTGCGCACTATCTGCTCAAGAACAGATATCCGGTGCATGTTTGAAAGAGCTCAGATGAGCTGCTGCCAAACTGCACATTGCATCGCGTGTTATCTAGTGTCATGCGACACATCTGGATCAGTTTTGACGGGATCCCGAATTCGGCCATCGCCACAAAAAGCTCCTGACGATGAATGCTGTCATATGCGGCTTTAAAGTCGATGAAGAGATGGTGTGTCTCGACTTAAAACTCGTTGGTCTTTTCCAGGCTTTGCCTTAGTGTGAAGAGTTGGTCTACAGTTGATCTGCCGGGCCGGAAGCCACACTGGTACGTGCCGATTAGTGTGTTGCAGAAAGGTTTGAGACGTTCACACAGTACGTTGGGTAGGATCTTATATGCGACATTAAGCAGGGATATGCCTCGATAGTTCTTGCAAGACATAGGATCGCCTTTCTTGTAGATGAGACATATGGAGCTGATGGTCCAGTCATCGGGCATGGTTGATGATTTGGTGCATGCACCCTACCATAACATCACCTCCGTATTTGAAAAGCTCTGCAGGTAGACCATCAGAGCCGGCGGCCTTATAAACTAACAATAAATGGAATATTATTTAATTTTCGTAAAAGGTATAACATTTTAGTATTCTGCGGCTTCTTACCCCTTATACCTATATAGAATCTGAAATTCGAGGATGTCGGTACAGATCCAATACCACAAGAGAATTTATTACATTTTTTTTTTATTAAATTTAAAATACGTTTTCACACAAAAGAGAAATAATACTTAAAAGAAAAATATTTTTCGGTCCGAAATTCAGCTCCATTAATTTGCCGCTCATTTTTAGCATAAGATAAAAACTGAAACCACAACTTTAAGCAATATTTTCAGAACAACCCCACGGGAAGAACAGCCAAAGAAAGGGAAAAAAAAAATAACACAAGAAGAGGTGGGACAAATTTCCTTGTGTCCAGACATCGCCAGACTCCCAATGTCCCATGTCCACAAGTTTATTCAGGCCATTTCGCAGGCTGTCCAGGACAAAGACCCATAAATCATTGCACAGAATTTCCTTCCGCTAAAGCACCCACGTTTCCTTCATCTTCCTTAACCACTGAGGGACGCAGTGCCGCACCGACCAGCCGGAGACTAAGAGTATGAGTTATCGCGTGACATTACCTCATCTCAGCGCTGGAGAAAGGGGCGTGAATGGAGGAGGCTCAACTTAAACTCCCGAAATAATTCCAAAATCCCCACACAGGAATACACACATACACACACACAGACACAGAATCACTTCATCGTTGTAACGTGTCGGTTTTTCTTAAGCAATGACCACCAACATTGTCCCGAAGTAGCACATGTGTGTGTACTGGCTGTCCTTGCACTATATGGCGCGGCTATACACGCGGGTAATTTAACCGTTATCACAGTTGAAAAAATGTTATGTCATGAATTCATCAGAGCAGAAAACAAACACCGGAAGCAGAAGGCGGAGGCGGTGTGAGGGCGGTGTGAGGGCGGCCGAGGACTTGCATCTAACATGCCCAAACCGGGAAATGTCCATTAAATGCTGAGGCATACGTAGTACATGTATGTGAGAAAATACCTACTCACCCACACTGATTTTGCTAGGACAACCGGAGCATTTCCTCGGTAGACTGTGTTGGAGTTGTAAGCTGCACACACCGAACATATAGTTATAGGTAGCTTGAAAGGGCGGCGGCGGGCGTTATGATTTCCAAACATATTAAATTTCTGACTTTAGAAGTGCAAGGAATTTATTATGCCCTACGGACATGGGACAACTTTTAACGTTTTTATGGGTAGTACAGGTGAAATATGTAGCAGCGCCAGTAGCTAGTATTTAAAGGATCAAAGGACATACTCTTATTAGATAAAGTATATCCTTGCATTGCAGGAGATAATGTTTCGTCTGCAAACAAAAAGGTAAGGAGAAGGAGTAGCAAGGACTTAATGGCTCATTCATTGAGATATTTCGATTTGAATATAATGTATGTTCTGTACTTGATTCGCCGTTCAGAAACTGAGTTCTACAAAGCAGGTTTCGCGTAAAAACCGCGTTAATTTATTGCCCATGGCTCAACAATGTGAAACTTATTTGGACTTATTTTGAAATTAAATGTCCACGACCGTATATTAAGGGCGAAGGTTACTATACACTCCCGGAAGACGTCTTTGGATTTCAGTTGGGGCCTGAAGCCAAAGTAGGACTGTCGATGTGCAAGTATATGGCGGTCGTAAGAACATCAGTTGACTTCGGGTAAAATATAAGACCGTTGTTCCAGACCGATCCGTTTGGGCTGAAGGCAGCATTCGGAGCATATGAAATTTTCATCGGTCCTGTCTTTAAGGCAGTCTATTCGTAGAACGGGAGTGTCATTCTTCGCTGCAGAGCTGCTGAGACGTTGATGAAAGGAAATTCACAACACATCTTCTTTGCAACTGCCCTGCATTTGACAAAGACATTCGCTATATCAGAGAAAACATTTCAGGGTCCAAATAATTCGACTACTCTAGTCCTCGCTGAGGTTCGATTATATCAGTCACCAATGTCCCAGTTAGATTTCTTTTCCTGATTTTGGGAGATTTCAAGGTTTCAAGTTACACCTCTATTCTCACTTCCAATAATTTGAGAGCAGTCTTTCACGTATTCTCGGGACTGCTCTGAGCTTCGATTACATCAGCCACTTCACCGTGCTCTCTTAGTGCACCGATGCGCTCTGTAATTGCAACCACCGTCGCTCTTACTATACCCAACCTGGCGTTCGTCTCGCGTGCAGTAAAATCCTTAAGTAACCTATATTACCGATCCGGAGACGAATATGGAAAAGCTACTTTAGTACGACCCCTCCATTCAAATAGGCATAAAACTTAATAAGCATCTTGGGAATTTTTTTTAACCTACCTTTATTTTTATGCAGAATTTCAAAATTGTTGCTTATTTATTGTATCTCCTTCCAATTAGCACAATCTTAAACTGACTGCCTCTAACCAAATACAAACAGCCATTTCAAACGTTCTTCAAGTCGTTCCTTTTCCAAAATCTCTCAATGCAAACGGAACCCAACATTTTACGTTCAACTTTTTTCTAAAAACAAAAACGAATATCTTCAGCGGGTTTTAAAAGAGTCCTCGCTTGAGATTTATAGATCAGACCTTGCTACATACATAGCTGCTTTCTCAACTTAAAGAAAAAGCGACTGGCAACCATTATTCTTCGTTTGATTTCTGAATAGATGCCTTTTTTAGATGTGATAGCAGAGCCGAGGTAGACAAAATTCTGTGGGTTAGTAAGTCTTTCAAATGAGCAGCTCCAACTCCAAATTCCATTTTTGATCCATCGTTGTACCAAATCAGACTTCTCGGATCTAGTGTCGGCACACCATTTGTCCATTTGAAGCGGGCTAATATTTCAACCTCAACCTAGAAATTATGTATTTCTATAACCTTGTTTTTCTCACATAGTTTATTTTTTATCGTAAGATATATTCCACCTAGAAGTATTTTTGAAGTTTATGAAAAACACGTTCTGAATATTGATGCTATTAATAACAATTGCTCTGAATTCGATAATGTTTGTCGTTTTTGAGATTTTAACTTGTCATATATCATATGGAACTGGTCAGTTAGTGATAATAACGGGTGATCCAAGTAGAGATACTTCTTTCAATACCCTTTTTTGACAGATCACGTGTGAGTCGTATCATGCTGTCATGTTATTTTTGTTTAGTATTGTTTGGCATTTCATAATGGAAAGACTTACGCATGAACAACGTTTACAAATTGTTCAACTTTATTATGAAAATTCACGTTCTGTGAGGAATGTGTTTCGTGCACTTCGCTCAACTTATGGTCAACATAATCGGCCTACTGAGCGTACTCTTCGCAACACCATCACCCATTTTGAGACCCAGCATTCATTATTGGATAATATTCGACCAAATAGACCACGTCCCGCACGCTGTGAAGAAAATATAGCGGCCGTAGCTGAGAGTGTACACGAAGACCGTAGAGAGTCGATTCGGCGCCGTTCGCAGCAACTCGGACTGACGTATGGAACGACTTGGGGCATTTTACGTCAAGATCTTAAATTGAAAGCGTACAAAATACAGGTTGTGCAACAACTGAAGCCGCTCGACCTTCCCAAGCGACATCGCTTCGCTCTATGGGCTCTTGAAAAGTTCCAAGAAGATCCGACGTTTTCGAGGCAAATTTTGGTTAGCGATGAGGCCTATTTCTGGCTCAGTGGGTATGTAAACAAACAAAATTGCCGCATTTGGGACGAAGAGCAACCTGGAGAGATTGAAAAACTGCCACTTCATCCAGAAAAAACAACGGTTTGGTGTGGTTTGTGGGCCGGTGGAATCATCGGTCCATATTTCTTTAAAAATTATGCCGGTGCGAACGTAACCGTCAATGGCGACCGTTATCGTGCCATGATAACCGACTATTTGATGCCTGAAATTGAAGCTCGTGATCTCGGCGACATTTGGTTTCAGCAAGACGGCACCACTTCCCACACATCGCATCAATCAATGGACCTATTGAGAGAACATTTTGGTGACGGTCGATTGGACACCGTTAGACTTTTTCCTGTGGGGATATGTAAAGTCAAAAGCTTATGCCGACAAACCCGCTTCGATTCAGGCCTTGGAGGAAAACATCACGCGTGTCATTCGCCAGTTACCGGTCGAAATGCTCGAACGAGTGATCGAAAATTGGACTCAACGGATGGACCATCTGCGACGTAGCAACGGCCAACATTTGATAGACATAATCTTCAAAAAATAAATGCCAAAGAATGTTCTTCCAAATGATAATAAACATTCTCCATTAAATTTGAATTTTCTGGGTTTTTTTCTTTAAAAAAGTAAGGAACCTCGAAATGGATCACCCTTTATATTGTTAGCTTCTAATATGAATAAGGATTTTGAATATTATTTCATTGACTCTCTTCATTCACTTAATCCGAATCAAATAAATAGAATTCCAAATGCTTTGAATAATATATTAGATTTAATCTTTATATGTAATGAGTATCTAAATTCTAAAGTCTCGACAGTTCCTTTTTCACTCTTAAATGAATCAATTCACCACAAAGAACTATTTGTTGAAATTGAACTACGTATATATTTTCATGCCTGGTGAATCTAACAATTGCTTAAAATCTTATAACATTAAAAAGGCAAACTTCATTGAACTAAAAAGTTATCTTGAATCTTTCAATTGGTGTCATCAATTTATAAATTTAAATCTTGAACAAATGTACATGAGATTTACATCAATTATATTTGAAAGTTTTTCCAAATTTGTTCCTTTTTCTCTAGCGTCAAAATCAAAAAATAAACCAAAGCTCCCGTGGTACAATTATCATTTAACAAATCTTAAAAATGTGAAACGTAAAGCTTTTAATAAATATAAGGAAACAAATAATGAGTTAGACTATGCTAACTATGACTATGAATTTTGGTGACTATTTATTTGAGCAATAATCGGTCGGTGACTTTGGCAAAACGTGAATTTCGTCGCAGATTTCCTAGCCGTCCAACGCCTACTGGTGAAACCCTGCGACGTTTAGCCGCTCGCCTCGAAGAAACTGGCACAACACGAGATGCTGCCGCCATGCGTGGCAGACCGCGGAGTAGCCGTTCTGCAGAGAATATTGCTGCTGTAGCCGAAGATGTCATGCAATGGGTATCAGTCGACGGTCTTTACAGCGAATTTTAGTACAAGGTTTGAAGATGTTTCCGTAGAAAGTCCAGACGGTGCATCAGCTGTTTGCTGCTGACCGCCAATCGCGTCTAACATACGCTCAAGCCATCCTTAATCACCACCAAGAGGAAGATGATTTTTCATCAAAAATAATCATGAGTGATGAGGCCCATTTCCATCTTAGCGGGTACGTAAATAAGCAAAATTTACGCTTCTGGGGCACTGAAAATCCGCGTGTAACCCACGAAGAGCCATTTCGCTGGAGGAGTCATCAGACCTGGAGGAGTCATCAGACCTTTTTTCTTCGAAGACGTCGTGGGCCAAACGGTTACTGTGAATGGTGAGCGCTACAGAGCAATGATCAACGAGTTCTTTTTGCCGCAACTTGATGAATTGGGATTGGAAAACATGTGGTTCCAAGAGGACGGTGCAACGGCACACACTGCACGTGTCACAACCGATATGCTGAAGGATGCATTTCTCGGGCGCCTAATCTCCCGTTTTGGCGTTTTGCACTGGCCAGCAAGATCGCCTGATTTGACTTCTTTTTGTGGGGCTTTTTGAAGTCGCGGGTTTATGTCAACAAGCTTCAGACTCTTGCAGCTCTTAAAGACAATATCCGTCAAGAATGTGAGGACCTATCGCCGGAAGTTTTGGCCAAAGTGATGGAAAATGCCATAAAAAGGGCTCAAATGACAATCAACTGTGGCGGCGGCCATTTACATGACATCATATTCTCGACTTGATGTAAAAAAAATTCAAAGACCAAATAAAAATAATCCACAAGAAGAATCAATTTTTTTTTTAAATTACAGCCAAAAAACATCGGAAGGTTATTTTTGCGCCACCTTGTATTATGAGTATTGAGAGTAATATCAAGTCTAATAGTAGCCCGTTTTGGTCATTTGTCAATGCAAAAAGAAAGTCTTCTAGATATCCGAATAATATGTCATATAAGAACTCAGATGCTTCGAATATTACTTCGATTTTGGACCTATTTTCCGATTTCTTTCAATCCGTATACTCAGATCAAAACAACTTAAACAAGCAGTATTTGCCCAATATACCAAGTAATGTTGATATTGGTGCGTTACATCTAAGCATTGATGAAGTTTTCTTAGAACTCAAATCACTGAAGCCTAAACTTAAACCTGGTGCGGATGGTATATCAGCTTTATTTTTAAAGAACTGCGCCAATGCACTATGCTTTCCTCTGCTCTGCACTTTCAATAAATCGCTCTCCGATGGTATCTTTCTTAACGAATGGAAAACTTCATATCTTATTGCAATTCATAAATCTGGGTCTAAGAACTTAATAGAAAATTACAGAGGTATCTCTAAACTATCCTCAATTCCTAAATTATTCGAAAGCATGGTGAAAACAAAATTAGAGTTTTTAACCCACGAATCCATATCTGAATTACAACAACAAACAAGGCCCTTTTTTCATCGTATGTTATCGAGAAGATTGAGAGGAAATTGATACAATTTACACCGATTTCAGTAAAGCTTTTGATTCAGTAAACCATTTTAGCGTACTGCGAAAACTTAAATTATTTGGTTTCCACTCATCACTTCTAAGTTGGATCTCATCCTATTTAACTGGTCGATCACGAAAAATTGTAATCGATAATTTCTTTTTCGAAACCTTATAAATTGTATTTCAGGTGTTCCTCAGGGTAGTCATTTGGGTCCCCTTATGTTCAATATTTTTTTAAATGTTATAACACCAGTTATAAAATATTCGCATTACCTTCTCTATGCTGATGATCTAAAATTATTCCTTAATATTAAAAGTGTTGGAGATTGCCGCCTATTCCAATTAGATATTGATCGAATTTCTGAATGGTGTAATTTAAATTGTTTAAATTTAAACATAAAAAAATGTATCGTTATCTCATTCTATAAGATTCATACGCACATAAACTTCGTTTACCAAATTGATTCTGACCCACTCTTGCGTGTAGAAAATATTAAGAAAATTGGTATTATGCTAGATTCAACTTTCTCTTTTAAAAGTCATATTGACTATATGATTGAAAGAGCTAATTTACTTGTTGGTTTCATTAAGCGAAATTGTATGGATTTTTGTGATCCACATGCTTTGCTTTCCTTGTATATATCCCTAATTAGATCGTTACTTGAATATGCGGATATTATCTGGCACCCGACCTTGAAGACTTTCTCTGAACGCATTGAAAAAGTCCAAAGACGTTTTTCTAAATTTTTTATTTTATAAAATGAAATGGACTTTTATCCCGGAATATAAGTCGCGTTGTTTACTTTTTGGTATTAAATCACTAAAATCCAGAAGATGTATGCATGATATAACGTTTGTGAGGGATATTTTGAATTATCACGTTAAATGCCCTTCCTTACTCTCCAAAATACCACTTTATGCACCATCAAGAGTTTTACGCTCCAAAGATTTGCTTTTCGAGCAATACCACAGAACAAACTATGGTAATAATGAACCCATCTGTAGATGCATAAGACATTTTAGTGAAGTTTGTCAGAATATTGAATTAAGCTGGACGAGAGACTTGTTCAAAACTAAACTTGTCTTAACATTTACATTTTAATGATTTTTTTTTTGTAAATATTCTAAATAATTTGATAATACTATTTGTGAAATCTGTTAGCTTGTAGATAAATAAATAAATAAAAATAAAAAAACTTGTACTCCCCAACCGTAGTATCCTGGATGCAGTAAAACATATCCATGTTTGGGATTTCTTTAAGTATTTTCAGGTGACCCACATGGTCTACCAAATTAAACTTGCATTCGAGTTGCAACTTAATAGCGCTTCTAGCAGCGGTCTGCTTAACGAAGATCTGTATGGGTGAGAGCCCAACAGGTGCTCATCGCGCTGTCCGTTTAAGTACTTTGGGCCAGCAGACGACAGCGGCATACGAGATGATGTGTGTGACCATCATTGTATTCAGACAGTGTATCATTCTGGGACTAATTGTAAGACCCCAAATTCCGCCATACAAGCGTCTACCGTCCCAAATGCTCTAGTTACGTTGTAAAACTTATTTCAATGTTGGAAATAAAGGCAGCTTTAAGGCCAATAAGCCGCCAACATGAACTGTCAGACCTTAATTTATCGAATGCACCTGTGCGCAGCTCCCGCATTTACTCTCAGATCCAACATTTTTTGTGAACTTGTAGCGTATACCTTAAACAAAATATGTGTTTCGTTATGTTTTAAATTTAACTGCTGCTTCCCTTGTCCTGGACTCAAACCGGAAGTACAATGCTATCATAGCGTAATAAAACAAAAAGTAAATATCTACACAATCAGCTGCAGCTCCCACTGAACTATAGTTGTTCATACACAGGAAATGAAGCTCAGCTTTTACAAGCGAATATTCCACACTCGCTCTTTTCCATCTTGACAGTGAACGTGAAAGGTTCTACCAATTTCCAAAACTTGTAAAGTGGATTTTTGCAACAAATAACATTATTAAGTTGAATAAAATTAATCTATAGGTAAGAGTAGGATCCTTTTATTTTTAATTCCTCTCAGTTCGCAACAAAATGACAAAATGTGTTGTTCCTAGGATTTTAAAACAATTTCGTACATAATATTGTATGTAACCTTTTCTCTGGCCACCAAATTTCGATGGAACGAAAGCCTAACAATAAATTTCCTTCATATATTCGGAAATACAAAGTTTGACGCAAAACAAAACACATAGAAAGGTACGTTATAATTATTTTATTAGTCAGCCAAAGAGTGTAATTGATCCCCTTTTTACCATCGTCCACAGATATTGCGGACGCCTAACAAAAAAAAAAAAAAGTTTGGATGTGCATCGTTCGTTATCAATATTCGCGATCACCGAACTTACCAAACAAGAGCGTCCGCAATTCTTTAATTTGTTGTTGTGCTTATTCGCTCTCAACCAATTGTTGCTAATAGCAAACAATTTTATCGCTCAAGACGCAACGCCGAGTACTTGCTCAGTCTGACAGTACCACATATAACGTTGGCAGACGCAGAATAGAATTGCGACTCATAAAAGTGACCAAAAGCTCAAGCACGTGGCCGCCGCTCATGTAATGCTGCTTCCTCGCGCATCTTGTAAAAATTGCATAACATTACGAGTTATTAAAAACTAAATAAAAACAAATCTTGATATATTTAAATACATAAACAAAAAAAAAATACAGAGATTAATGTACTTAACAAAATATTTTTTGGAAAAGTTGAATAATTAAAAGTGTATGTGTGTTAGTATAAAATATTGCCTAAGAGATTATAAGTTCGTAAATAATATAACAGTGTGCAAAAGGACAAACGCTATCACCAGCGAAGGAAACATGTGGCCACATCTTTCATCACAAAAAAAAAAGTAAGTTATAGAATAGTACTTTAATTGTTTAAAAAAATTTCTATGGCAACATTTTATAAAAAACATTTTTTATTATATATAAACTACATATTCTACATACATTTAAAGAAACATAACAAAATGCATACACATATATTGAATATCCATTTGCACAAACATATAGTCGATAAATTAACTTTAATTAACTAATGAAATTCCCCTGTATTTTTCTACACATGCTTGTAATGATACATGTTGCTTTCTTGAATTTAAATAAATGAACAATAGCATGTTTTGTAACTTAAATTCGGTGCTGTGATTTAAAATGAATTCGTTTTCTCTATAATCAATTGGTAAAAGGGTTTGTGATCGGGTAGATACATGTGAGAGTATCTTTTGGGACTATCCTCTATAAATAAGGACGTAGGATAGTCATGGTGCATCTAGGCTCCCACCAGATGCCTGTGGGTAGGGCAGGTCCATTATGTTTCGCAACACCAGAAACATACCAGCGTTATTCGTTTATTCTTCTCTTCTTTTCTTCTTTTCTTCACCTGATTCTCTCTGGAGTCACCCTCTCCCTTATTCTCTTTTCTTTCTCATTTGTACCTCCAATTCGTAGACAGAACAAAGTAACAGGCACGAAAAATACATGTGTGTATAGGAAGGCAGCAAGACCCCACCCCACCGACGAGCTAAAGCCGCGCATTCGCAAGCGTGCCTATTGCTGCCATGGGACATAGGTCAACCACCACCTCGTTTACCAACCCACCTACCTATACATCACAAACTCTTCGACTATTACAATGGAACCATATTCCATGCGTAAGGAATTATTGTTCCATAACAGGGTACATGAGGCCTAGAAACCTACATAAGTTTGAAGTCCTTTTGTCGATTTGCGCGCGTCTCAATACAAAATCCTCGTACAAAATTTAATGATGTCCTCAACTTGTATTTATTTATTGAGAGTTGAGAGTAATTTCAGATTCTTCATTGCCTTGCATTACCCGCAATGAAATTTATTCTCCCCCCACTCGGCTAAGTCAGAATTCCACCCAAAAGAATGCAGCAAAACATTGTTTGGTCAATACCCTGCAAGGGTGGTTCTGTAAAAGGTTGCGTGTCGCGACCTCAAAGTCGTGTTTGATTGTGTCTCGTGCACGGCTTAATTAATTGCACATTGTGTTTGTTTTTAGTTAAAGAATGTGAGCATTAAAAGTCTACTCTAATCTCGCCCAATTATGATAAGCCGCTTAGTTGCTTACAATTTTGGTGGCGTGTCCATCAGTCTCAGCAGAGAGCTTTCTTTCCGTGAATTTATCTTAAGTTTGTTGACATTTAAACGCCTGCACTTCATTGTTTGTATATGAGGCGGATAATGTTAGGTGGTTAACCCAGCAGGAAATTGCAGCCAATAAGGTTTTGCGATTACCGCAGTCTGGGCATTCCCTTAATTGGGTATAGTTAATGAGTGATTGCATGGCTCTTACTACCATCACGAAGGAGGGTGTATTTTCATTTGTTCATGTTAAAGAGATCAGATTGCTATCGTCATATAGAACGGGTCAGAGCCTAAGGACACGAGAAAACCTCCTTTTTACACCGAACGGGCATCCTATACCTATACAAGTGACTCCTTCCTAGTTAGCTCAATTGTACGTGTAGCACCGTTAATAGCCGCCCATTTACGATCACTAATAGTGATCGCAAAGTGTTAAATTATCCGTAATGGCCATGAATTATGCCCGGCAATTTGCACTCACCTTCGGGTGCTTGGTTTGGTTAATAATACCACTGGTCTTACTTATTCGCATTCGCATTCGCATTCTCATTCGCATCCATAGCCACATCTACATAGATTCCAGGAATCATAATTACAAGTCTGTCTAGCAAGCGCCAACTCCTACTGCGAGCCAACTCCCAAGACTATAGGAATCCGTGCACGAGCACGAGCATGAACACCTGTTCGGTTTCGGTGCAGGGGAGCAACCAGGCCACTTAACTGATTTGACTTTCGATAGGTTTTCGCACTAGCGGCGCGCGATTGTGTATTGCGAATCAATCCGTCCACCACGGGCTGTTATAAATCACACGATCCGTGGCTAGTGAATTCAGACTGCTGGACTAGGTGTAGCTGTAGCTGACACGTCGAATAGAATAATGTCGCCGTCTGACGCCTTTTGTTGCTGGCGCCATTGTGACCATTTAGATTTCACACCCGGCATCTGAGTTGTTGAACAAATTAACAGACGTCACCTGTGCAGGACGAACAGAACCATGAGTCCTCCGTGAGTCATGTGACGAAGAGCGAAAGCCACATAAATCCAGGCAAAAAGACGCTTATCGCATTCCTTGGATCTTTACTTGGGCAATAGGTCGGTTGGTGGTCGGTTAGTTGGTTAGTTGGAGCTGGCATAGCCCCAACCAACCACGAATGAAGAACACAAGAGGCAACAATCACAAATACCTTCAGTTCCTGTCAATCTTAATGCGAAATCTTAATTCCATTCTACTGTGGGACCAGAACGAAGACGCGACGTACATCGCCGTGATGGATCCATGCAAATGATCTGCACTCTGGGATATTCCGTCGACGATGGATCTATCCTTAATGGGTATTCGGGCATGAAGACATAAAGAACCTATTGACAGGCCACATGGCGATTTGTGGCTTCTTCGTCGTTTGTTTTCTCTCTCTCTGTCTCTCGTTTGATACCTTTGTATGCAGATTTGATTGTCAGGGGATTCGTTGATGAGGAAATCGGTGGAAGATTCCACTTCCAGTTGTCTGACTGTCGCTGCTGCATGGTTGTTTGAATTAAAATTGTTCTGATCGATTGAACTGTCACTGTGGTTTGTGGTGGGCTAGCGGTGGGCTCCTCCTCTGACGACGGGAGTCGTAATTAATTGAAGGAAGCGATTTATGACAGTTGCTGTAATGACCGTTGTTCATGTGACGTTCGGACAGTGATTTAAGGACGGTCGAATATTTTTGAACGGTGATGAGAATTTTAAGTGGATACCTCGCGGGTGAGCTGTGCGTGTGTGGTGTGTAACAAAACTATGATTTTGTTGTACCGTCTCCAACTGCGTGCGATCTGTCCTTTCTAAAAGTTTCTCGTAGGAAACAATGCATCTTTGAGAAATATAAAATGTTAACCGTTCTGAGGACGAACGCGGTGAATGATTTTTTATCTGTCCTACATTTAAGGACTTTTTCCAAATATATTTTTATACCAAACCGAATTTTCCAGCCCGTCCCAGGGTACCAAAAGCTGTTCTTCCTCGACCTTCTCCAATCCACCAATTGCATTAACGCCTCGACTGAACCAAAGTTCTGAATAAGTGTCCAAGGACCTTGAATGTTATAGCCGCCAGAAAAGCTCGGTTTTCGAAGGCCGCAATCACCACATCATCAATCATGGTTGGAAGGAAGCATGTCCAAAGATTGGACCTTCAAAGCCATATGCCACTGCAACTTGCAATTTGCAAGAACTATCGTGGCCTATCCATGCTAATTGTCGCTAATTGGAGGTTCCAAATTAGAGTATACCTTCTAGACTTGTGCGTGAATACAGTGGCTTAGTGGTTTAATGCTTCGAATCAAACCCGAGCCGTACCACCTGGAACCACTTTTTGCGACAGTCTGACAAACATCCAAGAGTGTTATCAGCATTACACCTTGCAGGATGCTCATACGCATCCCTAAAAATATAGTAAAAACATCACAAGTCGAGAATTTATCGGCTTAAGGCAAATCCTGGAAACAGCTTGTTCCTTTGATGTTCATAATTTTTGACTTGAAATACAATATTTGTGCTTTTTGTTCTGCTTAAAATCATCAAGTATTGATTGCATGATTCCTTAGAAAGAAAAATGCTATCTAAGAGGATCTTCGTATCCCAGCCAAATCCTCCCAGCAAAAATATTCTCATTTCGATGGCGGAATTATGATTCTTTCTAAAGAAAGCCAACCGCCGCAACTGAATTTCTTGCCAAAAACTAAAAACGATTTGTAAAAGAAATATATGTGCTTGTGAGCTTTTGCTCGCATCGGATTTTTGAGGCTGACGTAGGAGCAACCTCCGAAAAAAAAGAAGAAGATATATATTGCTTGAGTAAACTAATCCATATGAATTCCCAATTCTATTTGGGAATGAATGCAATCTTTGGTATTTTTTTAAGTAATACCACGAAACCACATGCGACAGAAGTGAAACTTTATTTAAAATATAAACCCATTTTAGTGACAAAAGGGAAAATATCCACCCGTTAGAGTCACAACATTAAGCTTCTTAGATGTCAGATTTACGAAAGGTTTCACCTATTTATCCATGCCGGTGGTTCTTCCACTCTACAACCTATTCCATTCCTTCTCTCTATCCATTTTTAAGGTATTGCCGTTTGTAAATTTTTGGCACCCCGACGCGCATAGTATACGACATACCCTAGCGGTCCCCACTTTCACTTTCACGCATTGAAAGTCAGATAATCAGAAGGGGCATAACAAACTTACTTCTTTTAATGTGTTTCTTTGACAGGACAGATAGCGGCGATGTCAAGCCATTTCGTGATGTCTCTATAGCCAATAAGTTTAATCGCACGTTTTTGAAGCCTGATTTATGTTCCAAATATGTAATTGATGCAACAGACCAGATGTGAGCGTAATACTCCAGTTTGGGGCATATGAACGCCTTATAAATTCTAGCCAGATATGAAGGGTAAACTACTTCTTGCATCGCTTGAGGAAGCCTAAAATTTTCGACGTCGAATATGTGGTCATTTCAACGAAAGTTTGTCATTTACGCACATACCGAGGATGGAAAGCCTTTTAGTTTTAGCGATGCAATGGCAGAGGGTTTCACTTTATTGACAAAATCAGCATTGTGTTTCGGAGCGTCCACTTAAGTATGCTGTTTTATCATTACAGCTCCACGCCCGAAGATGACGGATGTTAATCAGAAAACGTATAGAAGAAGCTTAGCGTACTGTCATCAGCTAAGGAATGGATTAGATAAGAAGTGCAAGAGACAGGAGATCATTTATAAAAATGAGAGAGACATTCGGACACATTACAGAGCCCTTTGATTTCAAATGCACACATTTTCGACCAAAGAGCTTAATGCCAAACTATGTCAAATGCCTTTGAGATATCAAGCGCAACGACCTTAATTTCACCACCATGGTAAATAGATTGGTTTCACTTTTCGGTTATTTATAAGCTGACAATTTATCACCTTTTCCATGTGATAGATGTGAAGATATGCATGTGAAGGTCTTGAAGTACTCTTGCCTCTGTACGAGTGTAAAAATCGCTTCACGAGTAGATACACGGGGAGTTAAAGTATGATCTGGGAGCATTAAATAACCTGCAGAATGAGCAGCAAGAAGATTGGCTGTAACTGTCAGAACAGATGACCAGACCGATTTTTTATTGGTTACAACTTTTGCTCGTATTTGACACGATTAATATTGGCATTACAGTCGTTTCCGGCTCGTTTGACCGGTTTTTTTGGTTTTCTTGATTTGGATTGCCCATAAATGACTGAAAATGAACCTCTTATTTATCGGTGGACCTAATCAAAACTCGTAGAAACTTGGAGATTTTAATTGTTTGTTCGATGCTACTATTTTCACAATGACTTATATTAGGTCCAGTCCATTCCTTTGCTGATGACAGAACCCTCAGCTTTACATATTCGTTTCCTGGGCAACGCCCCTCATCTTCGGGCGTTGAACTGGAACGGCAACGTATGTTAAGCTCATTGAATTCCTATCTTGACAGCATACTTAAATGGGGTAAAACCAACAGAGTGGAATTCAATGCTTCCAAAACACAATGCTGTCTGCTGTCATTGAAGCGAACCCCTAATTCTCTGCCATTATCCATGAATGGCACTTGCATCGCTGAACCCGAACGACTTTCCATTCTCGGTATGTATGTTAATGACAACCTTCGTTGGAATGTCTAGGCTTCCTTAAGCGATGTAAGAAATATTTCACCCTTTCTGATCTGTCAAAAATTTATAAGGCGTTTATTCGCCCCAAATTGGCGATCGAGACATCGCGAAATCACTTGACTCTCGTAGTCATCGTCGTAATGTCTCCTGCTTGTCATTGTTTTATCGGTATTTCCACCACAAGTGTTCAAATGAAATTGCCAGTTGCATTCCACCCCTACAGCAATTCAACCGCAATACTCGCCATGCTAGGAATGCACATCAGTTTACCCTTAAGCCTGTTTTCGGACGTACTGTGAAATATAAAGATTCCTTTCTCAACCGTACAATACGAATGTGGAATGCTCTACCCCGCTCTATTTTTCCTGCACATTATAATTTACAAATATTTAAAACCAACGTGCATCGGTATCTCCTTTTTTCTAATCCTTCACTTCCCTAATGCCCGCACTGTGTTAAAAAAAATCATTATAAGGGTATCCAAAATCCCTTTAATGCGCTTACATTATAAAAAAAAAGATAAGGTACGGAGAGCTATAGCTGGAACAGCTTTTATAAAGCACACCTACATATAATTGAAAAAACTAGCTTCTTCCTTTTATTACAGTCGAACCCGCATAATATCACATCAAACGGGCGACAAAATAATGTGACTTTAAGCGGGTTGTGACTTTTATACATTCAGGTATTTTTAAAATAAGAAAAAAATACTAATACAACGGTTTTATTGTTTTAAAAAACGTTTATTTAGTTAGACAATAGAAAACTGGTCAGCAAAACTTAAAAGTATGCATTCATTGCACATTAATTAAAAAAATAGTAATATAATACAGCCTTACTTTGAATCTCAAAATAAGGCTGATAATGTATATAGGTACATAGTTCAATGTTTTAGAAAACAACTTAATTCTGTTTCTCGTAGTAATCGCTTATTTTTGTTTGGATGCCATTGGAAAAAAGGCTTTTTATTACCTGCTCTTCAATCTTTTCGATATATCTCGTATCTTCATTTCCAAATGGCTTCCAAATAATTGTGCAAAATGGAAATAGCGGTAACCACTTCTGTGCGAGATGGAATTGTTTGGCTTGCTGCTATATCCTCTTCAGCTTCGGACTCTTCATTGTTACTACCACTTTTTAGAGGGTCACTAGAAGATTGGATCACTTCCTGTATAATCTCCTCATTTGTGAGGTCACCATAGCAGTCAATATTAATATCACAATCCACGAACTGTTCAAACTCCTCGGAAGCTATTGGTAAATCAATAATTATTTCCTCTGGTTCACTTTGTGAGTTTGAAGCTTTATCAAAGCCAGCTTTCCTAAAACAGTTCTGGATTGTTGTTGGGGTTAGCAACCACCAAGCGCGTTTGGATATGTTTAGAGCATCAAAAATGGTTATCTAGTTTTAGGGAGTAATATCCTTTAATAATGTAGATTAGATAACAAATAAAATACTGACTAAAGCGAGAAGCTGCCGCCTTACGATGCTTTGTCTGTAATAGACCTTAAAGCAACGAATAATGCCCTGATCTAAAGGCTGAATGAGAGAAGTTGAATTCGGAGGCAAGAAGCAGAGTTCTATGTTGCACAACTTTTCCCCGTCCAGAAGTTTGTGGCACGCCGCGTTGTCTGCGAACAAAATTACTTTCCGCTTTTCCTTTTGCAAAGATTTGTCCCAACCGAGTAGAATTTCACTCCAGATGATACTATTCATCCAGGCTTTTCTGTTTGCATAGTATTTGACGAGAACATTTTTTCCTCTAAAAGAGTGAGGTTGCCTTGCACGACCTATGGCAAACATTTTTTTCTCGGACCCATTCATATTCGCCAACAAAAAGAAGCGTTATGCGGTCTTTTTGACATTTTCCTCCAGTGGGATGGTCTACTCTAAAGGCCATTGTGCCACTAGGAAGTGCGCGGAAGTATAAAGCGGTTGCGAGTTGTGATATTAAGCGATGTGCTAATAAAAGGTTTTTTGCCAGTACAAATTGTACAAAAAAGACAACTGGCTTCGCATTAGTGTGATATTAAACGAGTTGTACTATTAAGCGATGTGACATTATCCGGGTGCGACTGTAATCGCTAAGTCACGGCAATTAAAAATATTTTTTGGGAAATTTAAATTCACAACATCAATATTACTTAGAACATTACTGAAACTCAAAACACTCTATTTACTTGGATAAATCCCGCATTTAGGAGAGCTCCATTACTTTTTTTTATAGTCCTGGCAAAACATTGCCCAAACAAATACCTCGGGCTATGCTCAAAAGTATTTGTAACTTGCGCGCATTTATAACAAATTCAAGCTGCTTATTTCAAAAGCCTAAGCTGCTCAACCGTTTACATACGACAGCCTCACTCACGGTGATCTCAACCCTCTTAGCCCAACCCTAGGATTATTCTGGAATCCCCACCTAGTATGCCCCACCAAACAAAACGTGGGCAAATCCTGCCCATTCTACCATCTCAACGTAAAATAAAACATTCACACCATTTACTTGTAGGCCTGCGGCAACAAATAGGTGTTCTCTTCTCTTCCTTGGGACGATTATTTCGCCTCCATCCTTCCTTCCTCGGCGGGCCAGCAGCACAACACCAGCAATTGCCACGTAATTTATTGTATACAACTATTTGCGCCTCTTCAGCTCGCTACAAGGCCAAAAATAAATGTAGGTACAAATAGAAATCCAGAAGGCGGAGGATAAACACAACCACGTTCGTCTGCCTGTGCCAGAGTCCTTCAGCATGTGCGTTTGTTCCGCACATATTCGTACTCGTCGTTGTCGTTCCTACAACCAATTTGCATTAACGACATAAATTCATTTGAATGTTGCAGTCACACATGCAGCCTGCAAAGTGAGTGTCATCTTTCTTTAGTCATGCCAACGACATGGCATTCACTAGATGATGCGCTCCTTGCGGTGCTAAAGCTGATGCCACCACTAAATCTCCATTTCCATCTCCGTCTCCATTTCCTGGACTACCATACCAGGTCTGGTTCGTTTAATCCGGTGCGGGCCCACACACTCGTACAGAGCGCACAACGCTTTATAAATGTGCATTTAATATAGTAATAATTTAAATGGCATGCAATGTGTGTTCTTAAACGGTTGGGCACTTGCCCGGATGATGAGCGACTTCAGTGGTTGTCAGGAGCCGGATATTAGGAACATAATTCAAAAAAAAAAAATAACTATATCTCCTTATAGTGGGAGCGAGTGTCTTTTTGTGCGAACGTGCGATGATTGGCATATCGGATTCGATTTGTGATGAGTAGGGTGCGGGAACGATGAAATGTCCGCACGACATTTGCGATGTTATGTCTAATTTGCCTCTAATTAGAGAGGAACATTTATTCAAAAGAAGGGAGTGTACTTCTTGGTCATTTAAGAGGTGCGTTTGAGGTTTGTTCGCCAGTTATCGAGTCATCTATGGAGACCTACTGTCTGGGACAATCCAGCCCAGACTGTACATTCCCTATCACGCTGCTTTCAGTTTACCAGTCGCGATTGGTTATTTATTGTTCATTTTCTTGATGTAGCCGAACCAATATAGGTGACACTCAATCGCAATTATATCTTAATATCCATTTTCTATAGTTATGATGTCTTGCCATTTCACAGGATCCTATTTCTTCTTCTTATTTTCTAGGACTTAAAGCCTATGTGAGCCTACTGTGTTACTTACTAACTTATGGCGCCCGCTAGTTTTTGCAGGTCATTTTCTATCACTTTTTTACTGAGGAACAACACAAGGAACCGTATTTTAAGTTACGGATTAACAACTGAATAGGGGAGGGACCTCCTTTCAGCTAAGGGACTTTTCATGCTCTTTAACGATGATAGATTTCGTCAGCCGGGTTTGATCACAGATCGCATATATTTGAATATTTCGCACTTATGACTTTTTCATTCAGATAAATGTCTGGAAAATGTCGGAATGGGTCAGGGAATGGCCAGTATCTCGAAAATATTCACCCAAACATCAAGTGTTCGTGGTAGGAAATTTTGATACTCTTTTATGATGGCCCTATCGTCAGCATAGAATAACTTGGGTCACTTTTTCATATAGCAGATAATCGAGGAGAGCAATAAAAACCAAAGGACTTAAAAAGCTTCCCTGGTGCACAGCAAAACCTCTTTAATGATTCCATAGCAGAGTTGTAAAAGAGTGCAATACGTTGTGTATTGTAATCGGTGAAGTTACAGTCATTTTGATTTATTATTATTTCGAATGCAATCAAAATACATCACTCTTTGACTTCAATATTGAATTTCCAATCTGGTGAGACCAATCATTTAAAGCAGTCAAATGATTTGAAGTAAAAAGAATGCAATACTTTTTATAGCTTTATTGCATATTGTATAGTATAGAAATGTTAGTTCTTCAAATGATTAACTCACAAAAGACGTCAAAATAGATTTTGAATTCAATATTGAAGTCGAAGTATTTAAGCGATTACGTAAGATTTCAAAATTTGAGGGGCTTGTCTTTGCTCCATCGTGCATATTCACGATCATAAGCACGTAGGTTTAGGGAACTACTCGTTATCTTAGCGCAACTCTTCGTTGTATTCTTACAGCCAATTTCTATGATTTTTCCGCAAAAAAAAATGACACTAGTCACCACATAGCCGGAAAGTCTAGACTCTTCCAACAATCTTCAAAGCACGTGACAACATTGAGCGATCGCCTCGAAGAACTTAGAGATATTTATGGTGAATCATCTGGACCCTATGTCATCCATCTTTTTCCATAACTCACAGGGTACCTCGTCCGGCCCAGCCACATCTCGCTCTTTAGAGTATTAAACACCTTTTCGAACTGCAGTGCCGCTTATTGTTATTAAGTCTAGGATTGGCTCCATAGAAGAAAATTTATCGTAGAAAATGTATGTTCAATTTTGCCGTTAACCACAAGAAGTTGACTTTTCCTTACCATCTCTAATCAGTGCGACTATATTGATCAGTGAAAATATTTCTTCCATCTCACAATACACGTACATCCTCTTGGGGATATTTACGCAAACGTCTGATTTCCAATTTAAGGTAAGCTTTTGTCATCTCTGTTGTTAGAAAGACACTTTGACCAGCCAATAAATGCAGCTTTCAATTCACATTTAACTACCTTAGCTGCCACCTACATAGTTCTTTGCAGTGTTGGTAGTTCCCTTTTGAAGCTTCGAGCAATGATTTAGCTCTATCGAAGCAAGGTCACAAGGCATTAGGGAACCGCACATATCGTGCGCAATCGTCATCCCTAACTTTGCTCATGTTGTTCCCTTGCATGAAGATGGGGCCTGATACTACATCATGCACTGTTTCAAAACGTCACCACAATATTTAAATGACTGGACATCATGCTGGGAAACCATTAAGAGGTTGCAGAGGTCTTCGCCATAGTCTTTGGACTCCACAGCCCCTCCCTGAATGCAAGCATTTGTTGCTTCAGCAAGTTCTTAAAGATGAGCAGCACTCATGCTATTGTCATTGCCTGCTTCTCCTATACGAATTGCTATAGAGGAGACAGCAGCATTCTTATGAGAATGCTTCTTGACTCGCACTTTAGCTATTCTGCTGTTTTTAAAGCACACCGACCGTCAGAGCCGACCTTCATCATCCATTACCAGTGCAGCACCATCAATCGGTACGCTTTTTGGTCTCATACCCATCGGTGAGACCTCGACGTACAAATTCTATCCGTCAGTACTACTACCCTTGCTGGTAGTGGCACCAGCTTCATTTGGAGACCGTGCGCGGGCCAGACACAAGATCTTGACGGGGATTGTAGGTTTAAATAAGCGTGGGTCGCTTATTTCTGGTTTTCGGTTCAGCAGAAGAGGAGGCAGTGCCCGATGGACCTATCGCGTTCTATATATACCGCCGAAGAGCCGACTGCAGTGCTTGCGCCTTCAGCTGATCGATCAGCTTCTGTTCCCCCTTAGTCAGGTGGAGCCCACCGCTTTAGGAGCCTATTTAAACATAGCCCGAGTCAGTCCATCAACAGCAATGTAGCAACCTTACTCATGCCCATTCTGCCGAGCGTCTCGAACAGAGACGCACAAGACCCACTTCTTGGTTCAATGAATGAAAGGGGTCGTAATCAGCACGTTCACCTTGGTCTAAGCCGATTTTCCACCACTGATCGTATAGCAAAGCATATTTGTCTTTCTGAGCCAACATCGGCATTATACCGGACAATGAGCGTTTATAATTTGAAAGCAGCATCTCAGGTATATATAGGGTCCGCCATCTAACGTTTTTTTTTTCAACTAGTGCTTATTTCGCGAATGGTAACACTTAGCTCATGTCTGATTTGACAGATAATTAGTTCTATCCTTCCGCTGTACGAATATGGTTGTGTATACGCTTGAACAACGCTGGGAAATATTGCGACATTACTTTGAAAATCATGGTAATGTTGCAGAATGTGTGCGAAAATTGCGTAAGGATTTTGGAAGCAAAGAAGCACCGTCAGCTCTGTATGTTCGTTATCTTGGTAAAAAAGTGAAAGAAACTGGCATCCTCATCGATAAACCAAAGCGTGAAAAGCCAAAAACAGTGCGTACACCCGAGAAAATTGCTGCTGTGGCAGAAAGTGTGCGTGAAGCGCCATCAACATCAATTGAAGGGTTGAAAATCTAAAGGACCAAAAAATAAAAATTTCATATTTTTACGAAAATACGATCTAAGTGCCAAGCCTAATAATATCCAAGTGCCTGTTTCTTTTAAAAGTGTACCCACATACAAACAAAGTTGTAACGGGGTCTATGTGCCACCCAACTTTCGGTCAAAAGGGTCTGTGCTCGTGTATTGTTATTGTTACGAGGTGTTATTGTTTATGTGCAGTTGATTCAATAAAGTCGTCAGAAATGGACGCGATGTCATCGAGTAATCAAAACATTCAGAGGAAACGCAATAAACCAAATTTTAAGGTCGAACAAAAGAAGCGCCGTTTACATGGAAATGAGTACAAAACATCTAAAAAGCTCACAGTCGCAAAAAAAACATTAAAAGAGGTTAGTTTGTTATTATTATTTTGATTTGCTTGTTCTATCGCACTCATATTATCATATTTTAAAGGCTTTTCCTTATAAAAATAGCATTGCTGTGTTTCAGGTGAATTGCAAGTGCAAATTTCTATGTCAGCTTCTCTCCCGCAGCAGAAGAGAAGAGATTTTTAAAGAATATTATAGTATAGGAGACTAGATAAAGCAAGGTAGATAAAATTTACAAAATACTTCATAACTAATTTTAAAGGAAAAAAACTTAAAAATTAACTCATACTGTGCTACCTTATATTTTATTTCAGGTACTTATTTACTAGGCCTGATTCAAATAACACCTGTAGGTCGAAGACGTCATGGAACATATGAAGATCAAAAGGAAAGTCGCAGACAGACATCTGTAGCCTATACGTTGCCTGATGGCACCGGGAAACACGTTCAGGTATGCAGAAAAACGTTTAAAGCCGTATTTGCAATAACGCACAAAAAAGTACAGACGTTGTTGGAGAAAAAGAAAAGTGGGGAATTTATTTATAAAGATAACCGTGGATCAGGAAACAAGCCGAGAAAATTTACTCCAGATATTGAAATTCTTATAATAGAGCATATAAAATCATTTCCTTATCAGGAAAGCCATTACAGTCGACTTGATACCCAAAAGCTCTATCTAAGCCCTGACTTGAATATTAATCGTTTATTTATAGCATTTAAAGAAAAATACCCCGATTCTCCTGTTAACTACAGATTTTACTATTTAACCTTTAAAGATAAGTTTCCTAATTTGAAGTTTGGACGTCCTAGAACTGATACTTGTCAAAAGTTTGATTTGTTGCACGCATAAGTAAAAGGCTCGGAAGGAGTGCTGAGCTGAGAGTGCACAAAAAGCTATGAACGTTGATTTAATAGCATCTCAGTCTCCAGCTAGTAACACAATAACGGCAGCTATGGATATGCAATAAGTCATTTTTATACCAACACTTACACATAATCAAATGTTTTATAGCAGGCAACTATCATGCTACAACCTATGTGTTCATATTGCTGACAATCAACAAGCTTACATGTGCTTATGGAATGAGTCGTATGCGGGTAGAGGTGGTAACGAGGTTGGATCTTCCATATTCAAGGTACTTAACATGATGTCATCTAAAACTTTAAAAAAACATGCAGTTATTTGGAGTGATAACTGCATAGGATAGAACAAGAACAGAATGGTTCTTTTTGCCTTGATCTATTGTTGCTAATGGCATCTATGATGTTATTGATCATATATACTTGGTCAGTGGTCACTCCTTAATGTCCTGCAATCGAGATTTCGCTAAAATTGAAAAAAGGAAGAAAGTAGTTAAATGTTTTGAACCAAAAGATGTGGAAAAAATGATACGAAAATCATGTCATTAAAATCCATTTGAAGTGATCAATTTGGACCAAAATGTCTTTAAAGACCTGAATAAGGTTTGCACGGATTTCTTAAATACTACAAAGTTAAAAATATCAACTATTTCTTGGATCCGCATCAAAAAAGATATGTTACCTCGTGTTGATTTAATGGAGTCCCACAATGACAATGAAAAATTGAAAGATTTGAAGGACATGCTACCACACATTCCCACCGAAAATAAAGCATTCTACGAACATTTAGTAAATCAAACCGTAGCTTGAAAACGTTTTTAATATTTTTTATAAAGGCACTTAAAACATTCTGACATATTGAATGTTTATTTGGTATTATTTCCTTGAATTCCTATTGTTTTATTTTTTTTTCGACTTCCTATAGTTCAACGATATGTATTTAATTTATTTAAATAAAAATAAACATTTTTGTAATTGAGTTGTTAATTTTATTGTGTTTTTTTGTTATATCTCGAAATAATATAATTGACACTTAGACCCTTTAGACTTACAACCCTTCAATTCACCGTCGTTCTCAACAATTGAACATTTCGGAGACATAATTGAGACGAATTTTGCATAAAGACCTTGGTATGACGCCATACAAAGTCCAATTGGTTCAGGAGTTGAAGCCAACTGAACATCCAATGCGTTTTCGCTTCGCTAAGTGGGCCTGCGATCGACTTAGAGAAGATGCCGATTTTGCCAAAAAAATCAACTTTTCAGATGAAGATCATTTTGATCTTGGCGGGTATGTAAACAAGCAGAATTGTCGCATTTGGGGCACAGAAAACCCGCACGCATACATTGAAAAGCTGATATACCCAAAACGAGTCACTGTTTGGTGCGGATTTTGGTCCAGAGGCACAATTGGACCATTTTTCTTCGAAAATGAGCAAGGAGTGGCCGTTACAGTCAATGGCGATCGTTATCGGGCCATGTTGAATGAATTTTTGTTCACAAAAATTGAAGAGGTGGAGGTGCCATACAGATGAAGCTACACTCGAAGTTTTGCGCCCTTTTTTTGAAGATCGCATTATCAGCCGCAGAGCTGATGTCGTTTGGCCACCGCGGAGCTGCGATTTGACACCGTTGGACTATTATTTGTGGGGTGCCGTAAAAGATAAGTGTTACGCCGACATGCCAGAGACAATTGACGCTTTAAAGGACAATATTCGTGAAGCCATTGGTGAAATACAGCTGCACACAATCGATAATGTGCTTAAAAATTGGACCGATCGTGTAGGCTACTGCATGGCCAGCCGAGGCAGCCATTCGAATGAAATTATTTTCAATTGTTAACCGGAAGGATTGTACTTTCAAATAAAAACAGAAATTTGAGAAAATATTCAGTAGTTTTTTTTTATAGCATTTTCAAAAAAAAAAGAAGTTATTTGGCGGGCTCTTTAGATTCCAGCTGTCTATTGTCGTTCTCTCAAAATACGGGTTCCATATCCTAGACTGGTGTTTCTCTCTCAACAAAGCCATTAACATAGTTGATCTGTTTGAAAAGCCACAAGTTCTCAACAAGTTTTTTCCTTCACAAATCCAAAGAATATTCCTCACACAAATTCACCTCGATTAGTACCCGCCCCCTTAATCGCTTAACAAAACAGCAACATCGATTTGCATAAATTTTGCATTTTCCACTAATATAATTGGCACATGTCGCTCCGCAATATACACCTGTCTTCGTTGTCTATCGCCCCACCAACCCATTATGGCGCCACTGAATCGCTTTAGCTGTGACTTGTATTACATTACATTACGCTCTGAACGGCGCGACGTCATTTTTCACGTTCGTATACAAAACTGCTCCGAAGAGGATTTATCGCCACTTTCTCCTGCACGCGTACGACTCGCGCTCGACCAGAAGATAACAAACAGGCCATTTATCTAGGATCTCATCGTTTGATGGTGGACACTGACTGTTTGCTTAATGGCGACGTAAAACTACTTTTCCCGATCGTGGTCATAGCTAGTTGCACTATTTCGCACATGAGTTGAATAAATTTCAACGCAATTGCGATCGGGAATACAACTTTGTGGGGTAACGTCATTATGGATGGCCACAGCCAGGGTGCGTCTTGGATCTGCTCGATCGATTTGTCATACTCAAAGGACGTGGCAGTCAAGATTAAAGGTGTAATTATCGTTGCAGCGCGGAACGGGATGAGTTATTGGTATTCTAATGGGTGGTGGTGTTTGTCATGTTTGTTCTCCTTACTGACGCAGGAGTGAGTTCGGAAATGTTGAGCTTTTCCCAAATATATGAAAGGAGCGTGACCAAATCGAACTTAATATTGTTGTGGCTACTAATGCAAATGCAGCAGCTGCGATGCCAATTCGATTCATAATTCGTAAAGGAGTAAACTCCAGCGTCGTCGTTACGATATTCCCTAACGAGACTATTATTCGCAATCCAAATTCGTTCAGTTTACCTTAAGAGTGTGTGTTTCATTGGTCAAGTTCCTGTAGTAAGTCACTGCTGCTGGCTGCATTTGACCAGAGCATATCTAAAGCGTTCGCGTCGTTCCACCATTCCATAACAATTACGAGTGCATGCCGTAAGCACTGAAACTGAATTGGACATCCGCGCAGGAAGAGATGTACCACATCTCGATTACAACATCGTCGTCGTCGTCGTCGTCGTCGTCCACTTCCTTCGCCTTCTCCCCCTCCTCCGCTGACAATGGCCTTTTCCGCACTCGAGAAATGCAAATTTATAGTTTCATTGGAGCTTGCTTTTCGTACACCGATGCAAATTTGGTTTTGTTGTTGTTGTGTTATTTTGTTTTGTCTGCAAACAACCGTAACACAAAAAATTACAAAAAAAAAACAAACAAGAAGGACGACGCTTTTTACTCTCGAGATAACAATCAAACAGGAACTCTCTGGAATAGAAAATAAAACCGCGCACAAGGTATTTCTCTGCAGCACATGGACTGGACACGGCTCTGCCAGATCTTATCTCTCCAGGTTGAGAATTTCTGTTTTTTTTTCTTGTTTTTAATAAAATTTGTTTTATAACACTCCGAGGAAGTGACTTCTTCAGTCCATAGATAGAGGGAGCAGCCTCTGTCGGAGGGACAGGGAATTCCATTCGATATTAGGGGGAAGAAGTAATTCATTATATTTTGTTGCTTCCACTTTTGTGGACGAGTATGCACGCGTTTGCGTTTGCGGTTCATCGTTTCATCCTCCATTTGTGATTCTAATCGCTTCATAGGGTAATTAAGATCGTTCCCTCTTTTTTCTGAGAAACTACCGTCGCGTCGGTCGTCCGTCTGCTGCGATAAAACGCATAACAAATGTGGGGTGGGGATCCACGGGGAATTTTTATGCAAGCAAATTGTTTATTTTTTTTTTTTTGCAATTTTTAAGGAAACATTACTCTTGGAGTTGAGGTATTTTTGGAGTGCAAGTGAGTCATTGGCAAGTACTTAGTAATATTGGCTGCGTCAAGGATACGTACTGTTTGCATCAGCAGTTCATATCATCAGTTCGGTCTCCTCTTTGTTAGATTGGGAGGAGCATACCTACTTTGAAAAGCACTTGACTCTTATTCTTCCATTCAAGCATTTAACAAAAATTGCTAATATCCCTTTACGTATACATCTTCATTCCGCAGTTCTTTCGGCTCTGCCACAAATTCCCCATCTAGAAAAAAAGACGATCTTTTCGAAATAAAGTCTAAGATTGTGGATCAAAGGGTTAAAGAAATTCAAAAAAATGTACGACTCTGCTGGAGCTGTATTCCTTCAATGCAAAGAAAAACGGGGAAATCAAATGGCTGATGAACTGTGAAAAAAGGAATCTACCAAGAACTGCCATTTCGATTTTTGAAAAAACAAAATTTGTATGCTCTTTACCACTGAAACCAACCTTCAAACTACGCCATCTAAAAACTAGGTTCTATCGCTATCCCCCGGTGCTAAATACTTGGGTGTCATTTTTGGTCCCAAGCCTAGCTGGAAGTTTAATATTGAACACCGGATTCGGAAAGCCAATATCGCATTCTACGAAAAGCTTTCGGTAAAAAGTGGGGACTCAAACCAAAGATGGTTCTTTGGAGGGGTCCCTGAACGTGATTCTAGACATCCTTCCCCTGGACCTGCATATCAAATCAATGGCTTAATGCAGCGCAGTAAGATTGCAAGTAGCCGGCTGTTGGTTCGCAAGACCGTGCGGGTCTCAATGATATCATAATCTTTCTCAATTCCACCGGGTGAATCTAAGTACACATACCCAATACCCCTTTCCTTAAGGTCCTTATAAGTGGTGGCATCATAACGGTGCTTCAACGATATTTGCGTATTGGCCACTCCACCTACCTACCTTACTAGGTCAAAATTCTTAATTCGTCTTAGGGTCGATCTGCCGCGCCGAAAGCAACACTGGTACGTACCGATTAGTGTGTTGCAGAAGTGTTAGAGACGTTCACATAGTAGGTTGGATGTGATCTTATATGCGACATTTGGCTGGGATATGTCTAGTCAGTTCTTGCCTTTCTTGTAGAAGGGGCTCATAGTCCAGTCATCGGTCATGCTTCCTACCACCCAAACTTTGTCGATGATTTAGTGCATGCGCCCTACCAAAACATTACCTCCGTATTTGAAAAGAGATTTGTAGAACCAGTCGGACCATCAGAGCCGGAGGTTAGCCAACTATACTGGGTTCTTTATTTGATGGACGTGGGTTGTCCTTATGATGTCCGTTTAGCAGCTGCTGGAAATGCTGCTTAAAAACATCTACTATGCCCTGCGCATTGGTGACTAGGTTTCCTTCGATGATTTAAAGCGCTTGCGTTCCCGTCTTAATGCCAGCAGCCAGTTGTTTATAACATAAAACCTCTGGATCTTGTTTTGATTTTCTTTAACTGGGAGACTGTGTTCTTCCTTTTCTGTCTTCTTCTCTTCCTTTCTTTAGGCTCTGTGTTTTGCCCTTGTTTTCTGATGTGTGCATCTTCTGTCACCTTTTTCCCGTAGACACATACATCGTCATACCATGGGCTCATTCTCTGGGGTGACCTATGGTGGTTTCGGCTACCTCTTTGATGATATCGCTATACTGCGATCACTGGTTGTTGGTTTCTGCGATAGGTAAATGCAGAGTGGAGTATTTCGCACTCACAGGTGATCTTTGTAGGCTCTGGTTACTCAAGGTGGGCTAAGACCAAGTATTGCAAGCTGCTGCAAAGTCACTTAGTCGGTAGCTATTATCAGTTGTCGTTTTGTGGAGTCTGTGCTTACCAACTAACCCGCCAAAGATGTTTTCCTTTCCGCGACTTAAGCATTGAAGCCCCGAGTACAATTTTGACATCCTACTCCGGCCAGGCTCCGTAGACTCAACCCAGGAAATCATAAAAATTCTCCTCCATAGGGTCCTCAGTCTTGGCGTTAAGGGCATGTTTTGGAACGTAGCTTTGACGCTTATTACAGGCAGGCGATCACTTATCAGACTGAAGTCAATATCTTTTGACACATGCAACCTTCTGTTGCAGCTTAAAGGTTTCTTAAATATTTGTTCTTTTCATCTTTCCTGTCAGCCTTTTACTTGAGAAGAGACTAAAGTTTTAGAGTTGCACTTGAAGTGCAGAGCGTCTGCACCCTTGTTGACTTTTCGGGTCCGGTTGGTATTTGAGGGAAGCTTGTTTGCGGAGCTCGCCTTGTCTCTCCCAAAACTAAAAGTTTTTTTATGCGATTGGGAAGTTACTTCGACGGCATCACTCCCAACCCAGGAGGGCCAGGACCTGGAAAGGACCCTAGGGCAGCAGACCAATAATTGACAATTGCCATTGGCCCATAAAGGATTCATCCGCCACCACCTTTTTTTGAAGAATTGTGACTAGTCGTGAAATCTGATTTCAGCTCTAACTACGTCAAAGTAGGTCACGTAAGGTGACCATCGCCATCACGACCGCTGGCGACGCCTTTGTTCCAATCTAGTAAATTCATGTGCCGTACGTCCTCTTTCAGTCAGTTATGTTAGACAGGGCATTTTAGCGTTGCTATTTTCTTCTTGTTCCACACTCGCGCTTGTAAGTTTAGCCGGTCTCGTCTGGGGGGAGGCATCTCCAAGCTTACACCGATCACAAAACCCAACCAACATTTATCTCAGATTTATCCTTTCATTTTTGTTTTTTCGGTTTATCCTAAGCAAAATGTGAAAGAAATTTGAAAACAATCGTCCTCCAGCAAATTATCCCACGAAAAGTCTCTGTCTTCCACGCTTAAAAAAAAAATAAAAAAAACTCCTGCCGCCTGTGTGTGTCTCATTTTATTTCCATAATAGATTATAGGTGTACGCATTTCCTTGTGCCAGAAAAAGTGGTTCCATCATCCCACATGCAGCAGCATCCAACATGCATGAATATGGCGGTTTTTTTTTTTTTTGTTGTTGTTTTATTTTTATTGCGGTTATCCACCAGCAGGCAAACCCAATCTAATAAACTCCTATGTCAATTGTGATGAAATATGACTGCGAGATAATTAACGTTTCAACCTGGCGGATATCTAAAATCCAGCGAAGCCATCCAGCAAGCCTAGTCAAGTCTGTGGACTTGTTTTCGACATGAGAGTGCGCGCGCATTCTCTCACAGCGAGCGCTCAACCACGATCAAAGATGGATTTTCGCTTTTATTGTTGCCCACCATAGATACTAGTTCCTTTCCTACGTGTACCCTATGCCCACAACAATAATTGACGAGGACGAGAACGAGGACGACGACCGCGCGACGATGACAGCGACATAGTGCATCCATCCTATGATATACCTCGCGCCGCGCGAACAAAAAGCATAATTAGCAATCACACAAAAGTTGTGGCCTTTTGGACCTGAAGTTGGTTGGGAGCTATATTGCCACCACGATCACCATGGGGGCGCTCTGTAATCCGCGCTGTGTTTTTTTGCCGCGCGCCGCCGATTTGCCTGGCAGACTATCGGATAGATGGCCGACAGATTGCAATTTGTATCCGATATGATCGTAAAATATCGAAATTTGTTATCCCACTTGTTGCCGGAGTTGCAGTTTGCGGCTTGAAGTTGTTTCTGCTCGCGGTTTATTACTTACTCGTCAAGAAGGTTGGACTATAACGAGCTATGCAATATCGTAAAGCAAACGCTTAGCAAATGTTTGCGATAGAAATGTGCCACAAAGAGGTGGATTAATATAGTTGGTAGGCGGATAGCGGTTGAGAGATTGCTGCGGCCAAGTTATGACCCAAACGACGCAAAAGGTGGAATTGCGCTGGGTCCAAGTGGGATCCGTGAGTGATGTCTTATTGTGTTTGGGATGTTGTAGTAATCGCGTAATAAATTCGTTAGTACGGTCAGTAACTATCAGCAACCATTTGAGAGGGGTTCAGGTGTTGAACGAAATGATGCTGCAGTATGTTTCGCGACTTTGACTTGGTCTCTTTTATGACACCAATCGGAGTTCCTATTATACAAACGATTAAAAAATTAAATTCTTGTGACCATCATCACCACAGGCGTGCGTCGTTCATCGAATAGAACTGCATTCTCCCATCCATGTCTCTTCCGGTTCTTATAGATATCAAGCTTTCACCATGATGAAAATTTTGTCAAAAGCCTAAATTTTATTGACTAAATCGTTTCCAATTTCAATTTTTTGTAGTCCGTGAGAGAATTTTTTTTTTTTGGAAAACCAATCTTATAGCCATTAGAGTGGGCTGCTGTAGTTAATTAGTCAAAAGCTTATGCGCTTATGTTGCCCACCCAAATATGTATAAAAACAAAATAAAATCGATGTTTTCATAATTACCAGGGCGTCATGTTGCGCGTGACATCTTCATATGACAGTACGTCGCGCGGATGTTTTTTTTTTCCCTTTTGCCGATTCGAGAGGCAGCCTAATGACTTGTTAAATGCTAATTAATGTAATTTTACTTGTAAAGCTCGTGCTTGCAGTAGACGTTCTTGTTTTTGTTTTTTGTTCCAGAAATTATATTCAGTTTCCAACACAGTTGTTTTGCTCTTTGTGAACAAGAGAAAAACAAATGTTATGTCGGTCGGTCGGCTGGCCCCACACACAGACGAATTGAAAATTTGTTTGTTAATTAGTGGCTTGATTGAGATATATGGAGATTTGGAACTGGGAATTGGGAATATGGTTTGTTTGAAATGCGGGAAAGCAGTAAATTTTGAATTTTTTTAATATGAATTTATGGAACAGTTTTTTTTTTGTATTTTGGGTGCGATTTTGCGGCGATATGGTTTTAATAAGAGGATTCGCGGAATTGTATCAAGCATTTTTTACATTCATTTAGCTTTATTAACTTTCTCGTATACATTAGTATACTAAAGAGAAAGTTATTGCGATCGTGCGTAAATTTCGAACTCAAACTGAGTATGAGGGATGATATTACGACTATAAAGAAGTCCAAGTATGGCGAAACGGTTCGACGGATTTGTTTCAAAGTTCGTATATAAGGTTCTAGGGTTACATCTCGAGGCATCTTTTTATTTTTGGCTTTATCTTTTGAAATAACGGTACCTGACATACATTTTTTGTGAAAATCAGTCCATATATTTCAAAACAGTGGTTTCAAGGATTTCGGTCTTTTTTGTAATAATGATGTTTAGGATGGGGTATAAAATTCTGCATACTCAGTTACAGTTTTTTTTTACTATAAAGATGAACAAATTTGCATGCTTAGATTTTTGAAATAAGTTTTTTTTAATTTTTTTTTCATATAACGGTTTTGATAAATTTAAATTAAATTCGTCTTCTCAAAAGCGGCTCTAACTATTTTGATAATTTTTTGTATTTCGAACAATTATGTTAAAAGTGTCCAATGTGCGAAATTACATCAAAATCGGTGCCGTCTTTTGAGAAAATCAATTTTCCAAAACCTAAAAAGTGATTTAAATATATTTTCGATTCATTTTGCGGTTCAAAAACGCATTTCATGTACCGAGAAAGTTTCGTATGACGCAGTCGTGCACTTTATTTATGATTATGATGGTCCCAAACATAAAACAAGCCATTTTCCAGCTCAGGTAATTGATCGATAAATTGAATACGGAGAAGTAAAAGCAGAATTAATCGGAAAAAGTCGTTCGACCGTCCACGATTTCATCAAAAGTAAGAGCAAGTCGATAGAGAAGATCGGAGTATTTTAAGTGATGTAAAGAAAGATCCTTTCAAAATTGTTAGAGTTAAAAATGTTTATGGAAAGCAGAACATGGCCTCTCAAAAATGATCAACCAAAGTCGTCCTAGCGATGCTTCTTCTTCCTCTTGTAACAACCAATTTACAATGATCGTCTTGGCATTTCGACGAATGTCCAGGTTTACATGAGAAAATGAACTGTTAAATTTCGTTAATTGAACGATTCGATTGAAAGATGGCAATTTTGTAATTGCCTTATCATTTGGAGTGAATTTTATGTGGTTTCTTAAAACAAAAAAACATATTTTGAAATTAAAATTGACAAACATATATTTTTAAAATAAAGCAAATGACGTACTTTTCAAAATATTTTTAATGGCTTTACCTTCATATTAACCATGCCACACGATCTGAAACGTTCTTCCAATAGCAAAAGACTTTGGTAAATTTTAAGTCCATCTTAGGTATTGCGTTCTAAGTTGCAAGGTTTTACGTCAGTCGGTAGCCCTGAGGCCGCACGACTAGTATTTCACTCTGGTTACCCAACAGGAGTACCCACCTTTTGCGAACGTCTGACAAACATCCAACAGTAAGAACTGTCATGAGAAGCTTCTCAAAAATTAATTGCCGTTCGGAATCGGCAATAAACTGTAGGTCCCTTCCATTCGTGTCAAAAAATATATCTTCGCACACACAGTGGTTGAAGAAGCTAGACTTTGGGTCCTGTATGGACCGTTTACGCCTAATATGTATTTTATTGTTTTATCCGGGAAAGGAATTCTTCCATAGGAAGTCGCCCAGTACTGCACGGAGTCGGAGTAAGCATACTATCGGCTAAGCTCTCTCTTTGTCACGCATCCCTCATAGTATGCTGTTCCACTTTAGAGTTAGAGCTTTATTTTTAAAAATGGGGTTAGCTCCTAATTTGGGTGGTTCTTAGTTGGTTGCTCCTCAACAGCCTGTCCACCATGGGTGACCCTTTTGAAGACCAAAGTCTTCCACAACATAGCCCATTGAGTCATTGCAACATTAAGCCTCCGCACCGTCGCCTTCAAAAAGATGCACTTATCAAGGTGCACACCCCTAGCGGCAGGAGTTGACATATCTTACTGACAGAACTTTTTTGGTTTTGAGATCTCACATTTTGCAAGAAGTTCCTTTTAAATTGTTCAAATTTAGAAACGATGAACGATTAGACTCAACGATGCGATTGCGATGATACATGAAGCAAACAAAGGACGATATCGTTTTATTCAATGGCCGAGACGATGATCGTGTGGAAGGTTACGCGATAGCCCAGGTAAGATGTGTGTTTGAACTATACTCTATACTCTATGGCAGAATTTTCAAGTAAAATATCATTTATTAGCCAAAAAAACAAAACTCTAAAAACGAAAATCGCCAAATAATGCAAATTTAAAGCAGATGACTTTTGGAAGCCAGGAATGATTTATTTGAAAGGTTTATTTAGATATTGTAATTAATTTCTTGCTATATTCAGCTGATATATACCGATGAAATCCAATTTCATCGACATGAATCAGATGGTAAGTCTTATGTGTGATGTAAGCCGAATGCGTAATTTCACTAAAAAAAATAAAAAAAAATACAACTGTTAAGCGAGGAGGAACCTCTGTATCTGCATTTTATAGATAATAAACTGGAAAGATTTGTCAATCTCAACAAAAGAATATGTCAAGCATAGAGGCACGAACATTTAGTATCTTAGACAATTTTGCTTTTTACCAAGAAAAGGATCCCAAGCAAATTATCGAGAGTAGTAAAAAGTTGGTTGCTCCAAACTATTACAGTTACTAGACTTGAACTGGTACCGGTCGGATTTGATCCGGCGACCGCTCGCTTAATAATCCAACACATTATACCACTAAGCCACTGCACCCACAGAGAATTGTAATTAGAATCTAATGTTATGTGGCTTTGCCAATTTGAAAACACTTAAACTATTTTTAAGGCAACTGGAAGTGCCGTCACTAGACTGCTGACTCTCTTTGCGAACGATCGGAGTCAAATGATAAGAAATGAATTGTGGCTTGTCAGTGCCCCTCAGTCTGCCGACCGATGAACATATTACACCATCTGCACCGAATTTAAAACTGGAGGGATTGAAATATTTTGATATAGCAGGACTGTTACTGACTTAATATTCAATACTTCGAGATATTTTTTGTGAACACATTCTAAGAAAATACTCGTTCTAAATTTACAAAACATTCCAATTTTATCTATCTCCAATTTTTAATTTAGTTACGAGCACTTGTTTGACATGCGAAGGAAGTTTTACAAACAGATCTTAGTTAGACTTTCGCAATCGTCAAGAACGTGCGACTTTAACAGTTAACGAAAGAAAGCTCAAGAAACGTTTGGTTGTGGCTGAAGTCAGTTGCATTCCTCCCCTTCAACACTTAAACCGTAATACCCGCAATGCCAGGAATGCTCATCAGTTAACCGTAAAGCCTATATTAGAACGTACTGCGAAATATAAGAATTCGTTCATATGCCGCACAACACGAATGTGGAATGCTCTACCCCACTCTGTTTTTCCTTACCATTATAATTTTCAAACATTTAAAATCAATGTGCATCGGTTTCTCGCCCTGTCTTCTTATTCCTTATTTCCTTAATGTCCCTGCTGTGTTAATTTCAACATTAACAATCCTTTTTGCACGTGCAAATTATAAAAAAAAGTCTACCCCGGACTGATGCGACGCCTAACTAAGTAAGCGTTGTTAGTTCTTGTGAGTTATAATGGCAATAAACGCATTTTCAATTTCGCACGCTATTTTGAATGTGCATTGCAATATTTTGTTGCATTTCCATTGCGAGGGATCAAACATCAACATATAAAATATGATAGCTATTCGTCACGAATATCCGGATAGCAGCGGTCGTAATCTCTTTTAAAAGAAATACCTAAAGTTATTACTCACCCAGAACTAATATCTTTCTCAAGGAATTTGACTTCTGGCTTACACTTACACTGATTACCTCCCCTACCAATACCTCTATAACGACGACGTGCTATTATTGCCATGTCTCGAGCTTAATGCTGGCACAGTTCGAGATCAACTTTATAATTTCCCTAACAACCAAGAGTCATGTCATACGGGTATATTTCCACGTCAAATCCGCCCACCATATCCACCTTTCCATTTGTTAATCCAATAATTGCTTTTTGTGCTTGCTGGTCTCCAAAAATGCCTCTCAAATCCCTCAAAACGCACTGCAATATCGCATTACAGCCCACGGGGGAAGAATTCGCGCGCAAACGTACGTATGTTTCGCATAAAAATAGATCGCACTCCCTATCCACACACAGAGAAATGGGGAAAGCTAGCTCCCCTCATCCCACCGGCGAATGATTAATGACCAACTCACAGGCTCATTTGTGAAGCGATTAACTTTTATGCACATGTCTAATGTACACCAGCATCACCCACGCCCGTTCTCCCCCAGCAGCGAACAGTTGAAAATCGCTGGAAATAATAATTACCATGAAGTTCATTAATATTACTCTCAGTGGAGTAAGTACATATATACCGTGCGTTCGCGTACATTGACAGTTGCAATGAGTTTTCCTCATTTTCTGACTGAACAGTCGAGTCAGTTTTTTTAGTTGCTTGGATTTGGTTGAGGGCGGACTGTCTGAAGGCAGAGATAATTGATGAAGAGATCTCCGTTCGTCGTCCAAGATGTTCGAAGAACAGTTCGCCTTTAATCGGTTATAAACTTTGACATTGAACATTGTTGGATTATGGGTAAACGTCAACGTCACATCTGTCTGTCACGACGAGGACCATTTTTCATGGGCAAACCCAACCGAAAAAGCATCATAAAGTCAGCGGTCTCATCTCCACTTCTCACAGCTCCATTGGGGAATGGATAATGCTCTTGCGATACTGTCTCACTGTCAATCTGACAGCTGTTTGACAGTTGACAGTTCTCATTGTGCAGTTAATTAATGACGCAATCGTAAAGTTTTTTTTTTTTAAAAAAAAAGAGAACTTTTTATTTGAATTTGCGGCTGATAATGCAACTCACCACAATTAATGGAAGGAAATTGTTTCGTTACGAAGTGAAGCCCATCAGAATGTAGCCTACTCTAGCCCCAAAATGCCTGTTCAGTGTTTTGCATCGTCGACAGAGCATACTTTTGCTCATCAATTGGTCGTTGTGGGTCGACTGCGAAGAGGAAATACATGCGTATGTAGATAATGTGTCGAGAAGATACTATCGTGCCCATCACTTTTGCCACAGAATCCACATCCAGTCGACAGGCTCTGATTAATGGACTTCCACTTCGTATTTGGTACGTCCCTCCGCCCAATGTTGGGATACCAAGTGGAACAAGGTAGAGGGAAATGGCACAAAGCCACTTTGGAAGACAACAACAATGCCGATGCCGATGGTCTATGAGTTTATTTGCCAAGGCGCTTCGAACACATATCTCACCACGAAACCAAACGGCAGCCCAGCACAAAAAATAGGGAGCTCTTTCAATTTCAGACATCATTTGCGATTCTGAGATACTTTTCCCTAATGAGTCATGAAATCAAAAAAGTTTTTTTTTTTTTTCATTTCTCAATCGAAATCGGGTATGAGGGGTGCTGTGGCTGTGGCTGTCCTACGCGCGCCGACAGAGAGTGAGAAAAGACAGACATGGACCATAAGGTACTTGCTTATTTGCACTGCTTCGTCTTCCACCGCCGGCCGGCCGCCAACACCACCATCAGCAACTGAAGTGGACGTGCCATTAATCACATCGTTTTTGACACCACAATTAAAATCGTTCGTGACATTATGGCGAAGGGAGTTTAGGCTGAAGCTGATGCCAAAGATGATGGGCGGTTTGCCGTTGGATGAAAGCGAATGTACGGTCTTAGGGGTTTTCATTGAGAAGACTTTCTTCAGACAAAGCATGACATAAGATGTTCATTTAATAGAGGATATAAGAGATCCCGTTATTTGGGGCTACCGCTCTTATAAATTCTTCAAACTTTAGAATTTTTTTGAATATCTTAAAAGTTCGTATGAATACCTACTTCAGCCTAATATAGATTTTGAGGAAGGAGGAACTTTAAGGCCTGGTTTCCAGTTTCAAATAAAAGAACGTTTGGTGTCAAAAAACCAATCACCATTTCTTGCCACTGATATAAAAGGAAGAAGAGTACTCCCCTCTTCTTAAAAAAAGCCGTGGTTCATCTACCCCTGATGATAGTACCATGCGAGAGCCCTAGCCGGTGTACGGCGGCTAGCGTTGAACTAATCACCAACACTAATGCTACAAATGATTCAGAGCCGACAACAGCATCAGAATGAACGCACCAATACGACGACTCCCGGATTTAAAAAGGAAGATGAGATTTGGAATATGGAACATAAAGACGATTACAGAAAAGGAGGTAGAGCTTACACAAGAAATGAAAGACCATAGACTGGGTGTATTAGGAAGTAGGTTAGGTTAGGTAAATACAGTAGTGGGATACAAAAGTCATCATACAACACTAGGCACCGAAGAGGGCCCATCCCTGGGGTAACTGCTAGATTTTTAATCAAAATGGTAGACAAAGATCCTAATCACTTTTGCTTTTGCAACAATTAGTTTCCAGTTACCCCACAAAAGGCGTTTAAAGTTAAGAAAAAAAGAGTTTCTTACGACTACGTGAGATTGCCTCGCATTCACATCGCAGATCACCACAGAAATTGCAGATGTCTGTATCTGACAGCCCGAGTCAGGACTCCTAGGAGTATTCTTAGCTTATCCCTGCTAAGTTCTATAAACTTTCTAGAACTTTTACAGTCGAGAACTGGCCATAGAGCTTCTGACACCGTATGTCCCATAAGACTTGACCACATAAGGTTGCTAGTCCTTAGGATTATTTCCTCAATCGAACCATTTATTATGCAGAGGGGAGGTTTTAAGTCAGCAGCCTCATTTCCTGGCAACCAGCACAGTCTTAATCGGTTCTGATTCCATACTGCCTTGAGCATTGTGCGATAATTCCTGACTATATCAGGATTGATGTTAGTTGATTCCATTGCCTTAAGCGTCAATGTAGATAGCAATATCTCTTCCGGATATCGATCTCATCTGCATTTGCTCAGCCGCCTTGAGGACAGCTAGAACCTCTGATTGAAAGACGCTGCTTGTGCCCGGTAGTCTTGTAGACCCTCTTAGTTTTGGATCTTTTGAGAAGATCCTCTGTCGTTTTCGAGCTGTCTGTAAAAATTTCAATTTCATTTGATTTGATAACTGCAGCTGCTCTTTGCTAATCCTCTCTTTCCGGATATATTACATCATCCAGAATGTCGAAGGCAACTGAGGATTTCATCAGTTATGATTGGATTTCCTGGCAGTAGCTTCGAAAGGACCGTACTATGTCTGAAGCTATTTCTTTTAATGTGGCCCAAAAAAGTGAGTCGTATTGCATTGTTGCGGCCAGTTTTTTTTTTTTTGATATGTAAGTCAATCAGTGTTACGTTCAGGAAGGTGTCCAATGCCGCCGTAGGGGTGGTACGAAGCGCACCTGCAATGGCTATATAAGGCGTTCTTTGAACTTCCGCTAATTTGCCGCATATTGCTTTCCACCATACTAGTGCGCCATATGTCAGTATAGGCCGCACCACTACTGTATACAGCCAGTGCACCGTAGTAGGTTTGAAGCCCCAAGTTTTTTTCCACTGTGCTTTTGCAAATAACAAGCGCATTATAAGCCTTTTTACTTGTTTCCGCAATATTAGGATTCCAGTTCAATTTTCTATCTAGAATCACGCCCAGATACTTCGTACTATCCGAAAGGGATAGTTCTACTACGTCGAGTTTTGGGAGCTTGAATTGCAGTATCTTGTATTTTATGGTAAAAAGAACCAGTTCCGTTTTGGAAGTGCTTGCATTGAGACCACAGACTTTTGCCCAGTTGCTGGTCGTCTTCAAAGCGACCTCCATAACCTCAGTTAAGGTGTTTAAATATTTACCCTGCACTATTATGACCACGTCATCTGGGCTTAATACCCATTGTCACAAGCTTTTTTATGACGTTATTTAAAACCACCACCCACAATAGTTGTGATATGTTTTCTATTTTCCCACCACCTCATGTAGGGCGGTTTTAACAAATTTGCAACAAAACGCTCGAGGGTTTTCAGCATGAGTTATGAACTACTTATTGGTCTGAAATCTTTTGCTGTAATGTGTCCCCGTGGTCCAACGCACTTAAGCACAAAGCCACTAAACCCACAAGGCCAACTAATCATTGTGTTTTTTTCTAGGTAAGTCTGAAGAATTCTCTAACCCCTCTGTGGCAAGATCGCTCTGGCCATTCACTTCCGTATGCCAGTGTGATGTCCTTTCAGTAATCAACGTCGCTTCCTGGAGCAACCTCTTTATTTCCCTTCCTATCAGAGCCTCCCTAACCTTCTTAGCTGAAAATTCCCTTTAAGAACGCAGGGACGTAGACGACATTCTATTCATTCTTCGACTACTCGCAGGTTCATTCCATTGCTCGTCTCTCTACTACTCCATCTTCATCTCCATCTCCATCTCCATCAACACTTAACCCTTTCAATTTGCGCTGTCCTCAACGATCTATATATCTGTCAACCCACAGCATTTCTTTAGGTTCTAATAAAGCAATATCCGTATACTGTGTAAAGCTCAACTGAACCTTATTGTTATATTTAAAAATTTCTACCTATTTGTTGCTTGTAGAGAGTCAAACACATAGAAGTCCGCCCCCATCAAAATTAATACGAGGAAAACAATCCTGGCAATGCCATCCCACATAGTTCGGGTTCCCACTTGTTGACTTGATTATTTAAATTTAGTTCCCATCTGGGAAGGGAACATTTCTCAAAGTAAAAAAGATTTATTTGGGAGCACGTTTTGCTCGGTCCGGGTCCAGGTACTCTATTGTTTGCCAGAAAAATAAAAACAATTTGAATATCGTGTACGCCTGCGCACTGGCATAATATGCCACGCCACGCTTATTTGCATTTCGCAGGTAACCAGTGAACAATGTTGCCTACGAGGATTCAGGTGAATGGACTGCGATCTCACAAGGAGGCGAACTCAATTAACGTGTTTACGTATGCAGTATGCTCTGCGTGCAAATGTGGGACTGAAGTAGGTATATGCCATACAAAAATTTATTTGAAGAGGATCACTTATCTGTATCGCCGATCAGTAAAAAAAAATTTATAAAATATTAATCCGTTTTGTGTTCTTTTTTTTGGGAACGCATTTCACACTTTGGTCTTTGGTAGAACGACTCAATTTTGCATTCATTGGCGTAATGTGGGAGCCTTACACGTCGATGTCGTCGAACGACGAACAAGGAACAAACCCAAATTGAATAAGGAATGCTCTTCCTACGTGTTGGCGGCGCGACTTGACACTTTGATGGACATGGGTTTCATATTAATAAGTATTTAAAACTTAAATTCATTTCTGACGAATGGAATGTCTTCATGACACGTCCGCCGACTTGCTAACATACAAAATATTTAGTTCATTGTTACAGTTGCAACAGAATATTCGATTTAGCTGCGAGCATGCTACTTTCAACAGTGTTTTTTGAGAATTTACATTTAATTTAATTTATTTTTAATTAATTTGGGGAAATAACGATGTAGGAATTTTCGCGATGCAACAAGAGGAATTGTATTTTCAATTTAATTAGCTATTTACATTTTTTTTTTTGTTGTTGATTTTTTCGAACAACTTGTGAGTCTGTTCTCGGGAACGTACATACATAAATAGGTACCTACATGCCTTCGAAGTGGTTGGGGTGGGCGCTTTTATGACGTGCCATTGCAACAAAGTTTGCACAGTGTAACTTTTATTTTGTTAATTAAAAAATGAGGGTGAATTGCATTGGGAAACACATTTCGATGAAATGCCGTGAAAATTAAATGCAAACTTGCAATGTTGCCATATCGCTGGGATTTTTTTATAGCAGGGGTCAGAGCTCGGCGTGGCAGGTGAAAGATTTCGACAGTGAGTAAATCGAAAACAAGCTATTGCACAGGAGTCTCGATAGGGAAAGGGCTAACATAAATACAAAAATTAGCCCCGAGAACTTTTATTAAATACGAGCACTTTTTTGTTCGACATTCATCAAAGGCCAAAGGGCGGCTTGCATGGGTATAACAGGGTCCCTACTTAATCTCACGCCATTGGACATATACTGCAGCAGCAGTGCGTTGAAAAAGGACCGTCAGATTAAGACGGGCGAAGTGTGGACTCTGGACCCAAAGACTATGCGGGCACACCTCGGTGGAGTCTTAATGGTGCGCCACTGTCGACACACCAACCAACTACGGATTTTCTACCCTCGACATTAGCTTTCAACGAGAAGACAGTTGTAAAGATGATGAGATCGCCATATATACCGACGTATCCGAAATGGATGTCGGCACAGGCGCAGGTATCGTCTGTGAATCCCTAGAATTAAGAAAATCCCTTTCGACGACCTCAGCGTTTTCCAGGCAAAAAAATACCGCCATTATCCAGGCTGCCGCGGAACTGAAAAAGTGTTGGCATGTCCTAAACGGCCTGCGCTTTTACACAAACATTCGCTTAACCTGATTCGACAGAAGGTGTAGCGATACATCAGCGTAAGGAAAAGCCTAAAGTCATTAAGCTTTGATTTGATTCTAACATAGATTTGACCATCGTCGACCGCCAAGCCGCCTTGAGCGCAGCCCCTGTTTGTCCCTGGTCATTTCCAACATTACTTTGAGTACGTTCAGTTTAACCAATAATTTCATGCATTTTAAGGGAAAACATGTTAGACTTATAGGCCTTAAATTCTTAGTAATCATCCTCACCAACTTCTGGTACAAATTGTTTTTTGAGCTTGATGCCAAACTCTACCAGAAAGAAGCCTTTGAAATATCAGGCGCAACGACCTTACTTTCACCACCAAGGTGAATCTGTTGCTGCGAAAACCGTACTGCCGGTCATTAAGAAGTTTTCGGGACTCGATATATTACATAAGCTGACGATTTGTCAGCGTTTCCATGACCTTGGAAAGAAGGGACGTAAGTGCAATTGGTCGGTAGGAGGAGCGGGAGGAAGATTCGCCTTTTTTTTGGAATAGCAAATGCTGTTTTTCATCTTCTCGGAAAAAGCCCTGCAGAATAGGACAGATAGACAGAAGAACAGCGCGGAATACCACCTCTTCAGAACGATAGGGAAAATACCATCTGGACGAGTGGATTTGTGTTTGTAACGATCATGAAGCTGTACGAGTGCGAAAATGAGTTTGTCCCATTAAGTGTTCTACGGGCTCGAGTACAGGCGGGAGATAAAGCTCAATCTGGAAGTGTTGAGGGAGCCCCAAAATGATCCGAAGAGCTGAAGTCATAGTTAATGATTGTCAGAACAGATGAAGAGGCCGATCTTTTAATATTTTTTCACAAACGACCAAAAGCTTCTACTACCGGTGGGACTTTGTTTTGACACGATTAATGAAGGCATTGCACTCATTTCTGGCTCGTTTAAACTGTTTTCGGTTTTCTCAGTTGCGTTGGCCTTAAATGACCGAAAACTTAACTCATTAGCCCTGATAGCCTCTTTACAACTCAAGTCACAAGCCGCGTTTTTCTTAGGTATCCTTTAAGGGATAAAGCATTACATACGCAGGTGAGTTACATTTGTAATCAAATCGGCAGCGAATTCCACGTCGTAATCGAGGAAGCACAACAACCAGTAAAAACTCCTAAAGAAACCGTTTAAAATTCCAAATTGGCTTTATCGTATTTCTTCCTCAATTCCTTTAGGAGCTGTGTGGTTCGAGTACGAGAAATTTGCCGATGTGATAGAATGGCCAGATGAAGTTATAGGCAATAATACATTTAAAGGGTATTTAAGAGGGTGAGAGGTAAGAAACAAGTCCAGAGTGTTGGCCCTTTGACCGCTAATCTCCGGTATTCGTGTCGGCTCATTAACAGCTCTAACCATTTGCCAAGGTGTGAAAGTTCTCTTAAAGACTGACAGCAGCAGCTTTTTTATACCATCTTGCAACTTAGCTGGATAAATTCCATCGGTGTACATGCCACATAAAACCTTAAAGCCTCATCAGATAATTCCATAAATGTACAATCGGTTTTTTTAAGTGTTTTATTTAGTCTGGATGAATCAGTTTTATAACTTTAACTCTGCCGAGGTTTTCGATCTTTTCACAAAAACTCTTCCGAAATAGAATATTTAAGTCTTTTTTGTTTTAAACTGTAAAGATTCCAGTCGCCTCCTGAATTTCTCTTGAGTTACCTATTCAAAAGCCTTTTGAGACCCTTTCACACCTACTATACCTGTGCGGAAAGATGACAGTTCAAAAACAGCTGGTACTGACTTTATTCAGGTCATGAACAACCTCCTTTAACTTCATAGCTTCATAGCTTACTGCTGCACTAGACCCTGATAACGGATTTGTCTAAAATTTGCTACTGAGATATATTTCGACATAATAAGACAAGTTGCGGGCCTTTCGAACTGCTCATCATAAAGTATCGTGGCGCCACGAATGCCTCCCATGACTCCCAAATATATATACGTTTTGCATTAAACATGGAAAGTCTTCTGTTGATTAGGGGCCAGTAAAATTGTCCAAAATACAAAAACAAATCAAAATCGTAGGAGCCGTTCCCGAGATAACGAATTTATGAAGAAAAAAAAATTCTAAAATTGAAGGCCTAATATTTTTTGGAATTCCCTTTATTATTTATTGATAACTTTAAAGCCGCGTGATGTTACCCCAATAACTCTAAATACGAACATTGAAGCAAACCCGTCGAGCTATTTCGCCAAACTGCTTTTGGGGCGGCATTAGCGGACACACTTTTTTGGACTTCTCTTAGTTAACCGCGGAAGGTGGTAGCGGCGAGTCCAATGCATCACATGGGGGCAACTCGGAAATATTCTCACCCCATTTATGATCCCAGCATATTTGGGACTAAAACAAACTAAGTCCGTTCAACCTGGTAACTCTGCCATCACCACCACAACTTGAAACTCATTAAAAATGCAAACTTTAATATGTTTGCGGGATTCCAGCTTCACCAGGAATTGCCTTCGTTTGTCCGTACGTCTGTTCAGACAGTTGCTATCCATCCGTGGTACGCCCAACGACCCCACCATCGACTCCTTTAATTCATCCTGTCACAACAATTCAATTTAATTCACATTTCATGTAAACTAACAGTTTACATTTTATTGTGGGCCCCTTTCTCTTATTCGAACCGAAGCTCCATACTATGTACACATATTGTATATGTGTCTCTCTTTACAGTTTTATTTGCGGTCCACCGGGGGTAGAGATATTTAAAAATATAAATTTCGAAATTATTTATTCCGTACACGGGTGTTATTTATTGATGAACCGCTCTTATATGTGGGTACGGGTACCGCAGCCTCAAACTGTTCCTCCAAGCAGCACCTATTGTATGTATCCAAAAAACCAACAACAACAACAACAACATTGTTTATTAACAAATTCAACAGAAATATGTGTGTCTGTGGTGTCGCATTGGAGCCACAGATTTGTTGAGGCGTTAATACCAAGTGACAGAATAATGGGACATGGTTTGATTTTGATGTTGGTTTTTGTATTTTATTTTATTTATGAATTTTTTTTTATTCCAAGTGCTTGCAGTTATAATTTTGTTTTAAATTATTATTTGGTTGCTTTGAATTGTAAATGATATCTGTAGATAGATACTTAACTGATATTTGGTTTTTGGGTGGAGCGCAATATGCTGGTGCGTTCTGGATTCATATATTTTTGAATCTACAAACATGTCACATTTGTCAAGTCAACCCTTCACTCTTCACTCTTCAGTATGCAAGTGCAGCTAAGCGCCATAAAAAATTGGTTGCGTCGCGTGTAAGATGTCAAAATTTATCGTTCGCCTAAAAGAATTGAGTTAATTCAACATGAAAGGTCATGTTAGCGCGCTCACCTATCCATATCACGTTGTGCAGTTTATGGTGCACCAGCCAGTTGCATGAAGCGTTAAGATACGAATACACGGAACAAAATTAAGAGTGTGTGTATTTGAGTTATTTGATGATGATATTCCTATGCTGCGAACGTGCAGGACATTTTAATTTGTGGTGGAAATTTTTGGGGTTTGAAATTTCAATTGCTCTATGACTCATAATCGGATAAAACCTAGAACATGTTGAATGTTATTTACGATTAAATAAATTTTTTATCTCATTGAAAATGGACGAATTTATAGTTTCATGCATAGTTCTCTCGGGTTTTTGATGAGGATAAAACAATTTCAATCGATTCACTTATTCATGACGCGTCGAAATTGATAATCCGACATTAAGTGAAATAAATGCTGGTCTTTGAGAATGGCCCCAATTGAAATCTCTTTTAAGTACCTCGAGACTGTGAACTACTAAATGGGTCGGTGATAAAAATTACCAAGCGAGGGCTACCATTCGGACTCGATATTCAGATTCCCTAAAGAACAGGTGAGCACCAATTGAGACAAATTAATCTGGTTGCCTGGACATAGTGCATTCGATGGGAATGAAAAGGATGATGAACTTGCCACACTGAACCAAAAAGGTACTTAAATATAAGAAAAAGCTCTTTATAAAGAGTGATCCATTTCGAGGTTCCCTACTTTTTTAAAGAAAAAAACACAGAAAACAACTGCTACAAAAGTTGTTTTAATAAGCGACAAGTTGCATGCCTGTCTATCAGACAGTGCCCAGTAATGACACCAATTGCAGCACTAATGTGCGATCTATTGAGGGTAATCAAACTCTTAAAGCATCTTAGATCGCGTCCAAGTCCGCTTCGTTGTCAGATAAGTTGTGCCACCTGTCCATCTGCGGTTCGTTTTTTCTATTGTATCCAGTTTTAACAAGAGTTTGCATGTGGAAACTGGTATTGAGAGGATAGTTCCAAGTTCTTCGAGTTCGACAGCCTTGCAATTATCCGTAAAGTCTCTATGCTTCGGCACCCAGCACAGGTTAATATTGAACTACTCAGCCATCTCCTTTAGAAATTATCGGAAATCTAAGGCTACTAAAGAGTTAATAGATATAGAATCCAGACAATTGATGGCCGCCTGACTGTACGAAAAGATTCGAATATCCTTTACGGATACCAAGTTATTCTTTAGTCATAGCAAGACTTCCTCTTTTTGAAGAGCAGTATTTCAAGTAAGAAATGTTAGCAGCGAGATGAATTAAAAGGCATTTTAAAGCTTCAGCCTTAAGTTTTCAGATCTTTTGACAGAAAAAATTGTAGTTTTTTTTGTTAATTTGTTTTAAATTGTTAATTTGTTTAAATAAATATAATTTTTCAATTAATTTATTTTCGAGGATAAATTAAAATTTTGAAAGGCAAAATTTGTATGGGAACATTTACCATAAAAAAATTGAGTATCACTGCCTTCTTCGCAAGAACGTAAATACTGTGTTTCTATTCGAGAGAAATTTCGAAAGAGGGGACCGACCAGCTCGCAGAGAAATAACCTTTTTCTCGCAAATTGGCACTCACCATTTGGATTCTGGTAGTTGGGACAACTGCTTATAGTGTCCCAAAACAAAAATTCGTCTTTATTTTTATTTATAAGTAAACTTTATTTAAATAGTTATTAACTTTTATAAGTGGAGGCATTTGCATGCTCAATTCATTTGTTTCTGAACGCGTCCCTACAGGGTAATTTTTCAGTCACTGGTTTTATGCGTTATCTAATTTCTCACTCCAGTATTGTAACTGAACGTAGGCAAGAAAATACGACAAGTGTGACCTATTAAGATCTGAAAAAGAGACATCAGAAAGTTCATGTAAGTCATGGAAGTTGTAGCTTCCAAGTGTTCTGTTCCTCAAGTGACCGAGACTCGTATAGCGACAGAGGAAGTGATGTGTGTCATCATGGACCACTTCTTCACGGCAGCGGTAAACTAGCTAGAAACTTGATTGAAAAGTATAGCTTTAGTTCTTCCGAGAATATTCCGGCACCGGTTCCACAGTCCATCTTAGATCCATCTGTGTAGATGGATAACGATTTACTTTTTGTGGGTTCATTTTTATCCCATTCATCTCTGCTCGGAAAGGAGCAGGAGAATGGTCTGTTAAAGTCCAGTTGGGGAGACATATAATCAGAATTGACAAATTTCCAACGCGTTTACTTAAAATCTGTAAAATAAATAAATAAATATTAGGCGTAAACGGCCCATACAGGATCTAAAGCCTAGCTTCTCCAACCATTGTGTGTGCGAAGTTATATTTGTGACACGAATGGCGGGACCTACACTTTAATGCCGATTCCGAACGGCAAATTATTTTTGAGAAGCTTCTCATGACATTTCTTACTCTTGGATGTTTGTCAGACGTTCGCAAGAGGTGGGGCAGCGAATAAAAAACTTCCAGGTGGTATAGGTCGGGATTTGAACCGGCGACCTCTCGCTTAGTGGTCCAACGCACTTAACCACTAAGCCACTGCACCCACTTAAATCTGTATAAAATCTGTGCATGACCAAAATTACCAGAGTTCCAAGTGTTAGTTTGTGAGTACTTCAACAGGTCACTTAAGGTCGGTAGAAACTTCCCTTTTGCAAGCAGTGCTAAATCATCAGCATATGCAGTTACCTGAACTTCCACGTTGTTGAATTTCATTAAAATATTGTTAGAGAAGAAGGAAGATAACACGTCGGGGTGTCTCTCAAGGCAGTTGCTCTTAACAGTGCCTTCTGGAGCATTAATGGAAAACTTTCGTCGCTTCCAAGGGATTTGAACGGGGCAAAAGAGTCAATTGCCCAGTATAATTTGTCTATGGTATCCAGATCTACTGGGACCGTAACTATATCGGTTCTTAGTCTAGACTGGTCAGTCTGATTCGTAGTACGTGCTACGTAAGTATGTCTGCAGCCAAGGGTATCTTCGCAGGATTGTTTCCAAGTTCCATTATTGTATTTGAGATATCCAGGAACTGCGGGTTCCTTGCACAGAATATTCTGTGTTACTTTCAATGTCAATACTGAACATATACCAAGCTGTGCGTATAGCGTTAGCTATGGCTTTTTTGAAGTTCCATTGTTTGCTTGGCAGCCATCAATACCCGGGCACTCTGCTTCCAGTTATCCAAACCAATCGTTCTGACATCTGGATTTCGCATTTTCCATTCAATGCAGCCCCATTTCCTCTTGCGTATCGCCTAGAACTCGGCGCCATATAGAAGAACTGGCAGGACGGGTCCTATGAGTCAGGAGTTACTAACCCTAACACGCCAAAGATGTTTTCCTTTCTGTCTTTAGCACTGAAGTCCCCGAGCACAATTTTTGAGAGCGTGATCCGGAAAGTTAACGTAAAGATATGACCTCCTTGATGCTCTATGCTCTCCGTAAATTAAATTAATTAAATTAATACTTTCTTTTGAGTCTACTGGAAGCCTTGGGGTCTTTCAAGATCTAAATCCCTAGGGCATAGAAGATAGTAGATGCAATTAAATTAATCTCAAAACTAAAATGTCTGCAAGTTTTCAAATCATTTCAGCCTTTCGCAAAAGATTGCGAAGTTAAAAATCAAGTCGCACTTGAACCTCGAATTCAGAAGAGCCCGCATTCTGCATTTTTTTTTGTGGATGATTGAGTCTTCTGCATTACAAAAGTATTCCTAAATTCGAGCAAACATTTTCGCTCAGTGAGTCCGCCCAATGTCACTTGTCGCCGGTCGCACTCAACAGCTTCTTATATTGAAATTGGCCAAGGAATGATATTATTCAATTTATGCATTTCACAATAATTCCAAGGTGGCAAGGACTACCGACCGATACACGCTGCATGCATGCATACACCGCACACATAGTCGCATGTTTTACTGTGCGCCATGGCGTTCATAGAACATTCCACTTACACCCAAGGAAACCACCAGCGACCAGGCACACTGACAGATGCACGAAAAAATTGCCCACTCGTCCGAGTATGTAACACCTTCTTGGTAGACGAAAGAAACTCCTTCCACCACATCGAAAACAGAAACCCACCATAAATATAAATTTACAGCCAATGTACCTGACACCGCGAACAGGGGCACAGTCACTGGCACTGGCACTGGCTTAGACTTGGGCTATAGCTGCCCTCTTCCCCATGCAACACACTCGAAGGAAACTTTATAGAAAGCGTGTTTTTGTCTTAAGGCGACAGTCGAATTGCGAATTGGTCTCTGGACGTTGGCGGCTCTGGCGACAGCAGATATCGCATAGATACATCGCCAACTAACAAACTACAACCAACAGCAGCACCGCTACGGAGGGAGCCCACTTTGCATGCGCCGAACAAGTGCGGAATTGAAACCAAATCGAACCAGTTGTCGTTTCGTTGCGGCCCATAAATGATATGCAAATATCTCGAGCGGAACAACCAACTTGGCAAAAGGGTTCGCAGTTCGCGATTCCTATACTATTCTGGAGCACTATTACCAGATCTTTGGCGATTAACCATTCCTCCCTATACGAAGCGACGGGAGCGGCGCGGCATTGTGTCTATTATGCAATCGATTCCCAAAGAAACCCAGGAACAGGTTTCCGGTTTTATTACTTCCACTTTGAAGCAGCAGCCGCGCGCATAGATACACAGATAGACGTGCTTTGTGCATTTCTCGAAACTATTATCTCGATTGGTTGGCCATTTTGGGAATTTGGAAAATTACTCCCGGTTGAGGAGCACAAAATGCGCTCTATGTTCAGCTCTGAAGCTCACCCCAATATTTGGCATAGATGTGGATCGTAGCAGCATCTCATTAAATAGGCTGGTGGTTGGCAGTGTTATGGCTCAAGGCTACTCCTAGTACGGCAGAGTGGGCCATTGTTTGTTCGTTAAAGCCTTGCAGGGATGGTATTTAGTATATTTTTAACTTTTCTTTGACTTGATACCACGATAGATACCTTCATAGACATATACAGTGGTTATGTGGTGTTGAATCGCAGATGGCAAGCAAAGAAGGAATGCCTTGAGTGGGCGGAAATTATGTTGAAAGTTTTATGGCGACCGAAATTGCAGGAGCTCGCGGATAACATTCACTTTGCCGAAGAAACGCTGGATATACGCGAGGATAATTTTGCGCATTTCGAAATTATTGCGGGAGTAAATGAGATTGGCGGTGATAGTGGTAAAATTCCTTAAGTATCGGTTCTTGGTTGCTTCCTATGGCATGGGGTATGGCGGTGCCACAAGGTGGTGCTGTTTGATTTTACGATCGTGTAGCAATTCGGTTGCTTTTGTGGCCGAAAGTCGAAAGTCGAAAATTATTGGAAACATTTTAACACCAATTTGGTTGGTTGCATGGACAAAGTTGCTATGTCTTTAAATTGGCTGGCCTGCGTTATAGCGGCGAAGGTGGTTTATATTTACGGGCTGGCATCATATTGCAGAATGAAGTTTTCAAAGTATCCATAACCATCTTGATTGATCGTAAAGAGTATGCAAATGGAATTCCAAACTGGTGTTAGACAGATGCATTGACTATGGTTGTTCATTAGTTATGCCACGATAAACTGTAGTACCTGCAAAAGGGAAGAGCATTTCAATAAGTCATTGAGTGTGGCAATTTTCCTTTAAAAGATATGTATTTTCTTACAGATGATATTTCAATTTACTGCAGTACATCCTGTGTTGAGATGACTGGGCTTCATTCGCAAATTTTTCATACAACATTTTTCCAATTTGTTCAACTAAAGTAACAAGTTGAGTGCGTATTAACTGGGGCTGAATATCTACTGTGATTTCAAGGCTAAGACTTGACCGCCGCTTATTTACGAAGATAGCTTGGGTTTCAATAATGTGACTGAGCACGATTTTCGGCAACCATTTTCCATCCATTGACATCACCTTGACAACATAGTCAAAATGTAGTTTCGGGGTCTGTCACAAATAGGAGGCATTCCAGTTGCCAAATATAGCATATAGTTTTGTGTGTTTTTTTTAGAGGTATAGAACTTCGAATTGAAGCTTTATTGGCTTTATTGGAAGGATAATTTTATGCCATTAATGTTTAAATATGATTTCGAACATGTGGCCGCCGCTGCTGGTTCGAATAAACCCATTTTCAACCACTTTTCCAAACACTTGGGGCTGTATGTCGGCAATAACGCCACGAATGTTGGCTTCCAAGTCCCCTTACGTTACTGGTTTGTTGACGTAGGCGAGCGACTGCACATATCCCCAAAGAAAATAATCCAATGGTGTCAAATCAGACGATCGTGGTGGCCAATTGACAGGTCCATTCTGCGAAATTAAGCGCTCATTGAATGTTTCCTTCAATAGATCGATTGTGACGTGCGCTGTGTGGCATGTAGCTCATCCACATTCATGCCATCTAATTCGGGAACAAAGTAGTCGGTTATCATGGCTCTATGCCGGTCTCCAATAACGGTAACTGACTCTCCAGCATCATTTCGGAAGAAGTATGGCCCAATGACTCCACCAGCCCATAGAGCACACCAAACAGTCAGTTTTTGTGCGTCAATTTTGCTTGTTGACGTAGCCGTTCAACCCAAAATGAGCTTGCGGTAAACTTCGCGAACTGAACCATTATTTTCGAAATAAATTTGCACGATTTGCAAGCGTTGTTCATTTGTCAACCTGTTCATGATGAAATGGCAAACCAAACTGAACATAAATGATATTAGAGTTGTCAGATTTGACCACAAAATGTCAGTTTTATCTCTATTCGAAAAATTAACCTCTAAAAAAAAATACATTTTACAAGGTAATCGAAATGTTCGCTTCAGAAAATATCGAAAGAAAATCTCTACCGCTGGGAAAGAACGGCATTACCAAACCTGAGAAGTATTGACGTAGTGGTTGCACGAACTATGCGACACATAATTATTCATAAGGTTTGTCTATATTCAAGTTGCTTGTTATCAGAACACCAAGGTGTTTATAAGAGCGCACATTTTCAATAATCTGCCGCTCGAAAGTCAACAAAAAACGTGTACTCATTCTTATTGTTCTTTTTGTAAATTTCCCCTATATTAGTTAGAACAAATATTTGATCGACACTGATCGAGCCTGCCTGAAATTCCGATAGCACCTCATTACTTTTAACCCACTGAGCAAGCCTGTTGAGTATTGGGGCAGCAAAAAGCTTAGCTGGTGTGTTCAAAAAAGATATCCTCTTCCTGTCCTATTACTCTCTCCTCAAAATGCCCATTTGGCAGCTACTGTAGAAAGCTTGTTTCTTGGACTTTGTCTTTGGTCTCTAGATCATTTCCGCTGCGACCATATTTTTCCGCTCCATGTATACATCAATATACCTTGAGCTCTTTATCTGGCGTCGCATCGCTGCTAACCTAGGGTGGTTTCGGCTTTCTCTTTGTTAATGTGGCAATATTGGGACTGCTGAATTTTCGTGAATGCACAGTGAAGAGTTTCGCACTGAGGCGTTACCTGTAGTTTTTTCTAGTTTGAGAGTCGAGGGAGCTCTGAATCAATCAATAAGGAAGTGGTCTCAGTCGACGTTTTTTTTTCTGAAAGCTTGCGCTGTAAAGATCATATAGATGAATTATTATCACATATTCGAGTTGGTTAGCGGTTCGACGTCTGTACAGCGCCAGGTTACTATGCGGATATTTAGCCTTGGAAACCTTGTGTTGAAGCTCATCACCCGCGTCTTATTTTTCTAATTTGCAATACTAAAGTAATACCAGGAACAATTTCATTACCTCACTCCACATCATAGAAGTAGAAGTCGGATTCGGGCTAGCCACAGGCTTCCTTACGGGGTACTGCCATGCAATAAAACTTGCAAACTGTGCAACGAGGACGAAGAAACAGCGGAGCACATACTATGTGACTTCAACCGCTTAATATAGGGACCGCCATCTAAAGTTTTTTTTTTTTCCAACTAGTGCTTATTTCGCGAATGGTAGCACTTAGCTCATGTCTGATTTGACAGATAATATAGGGTTATACCGCTGAACGAATATGGTTGTGTATACGCTTGAACAACGCTGGGAAATATTGCGGCATAATGGGGCCATTTTTAATTTTTCTTTTAAATGAGCAAGGAGTGGACGTTACAGTCAATGGCGATCGTTATCGGGCCATGTGGAACGAATTTTGTAGAGGAGGATATTGGCAACATTTGGTTTCAACAGGACGGCGCTACGTGCCACACAGCCGAAGCTACACTCGATGTTTTGAGCCCTGTTTCAAAAAAAAAATTATTTGGCGGACCCTATACAAGCTTGTCAACGTTATCCAGGCAAATTTTACATTGAAGCAGCGGATATAGCCGCCAGCTCTATTCAAAGAGCCAGTCGCTTTTATAACTAACTGCGGCATCATGGATGAGCTCTAAATGGAGGATGTCACAATAGGCGCATGTGAGGCTGCAGTGATCTGGAATATAATACACAACCTCCAACGCCCAATCTAATATAATCTACCTCATTCCAATAAGAACAGGTTTTATAAGGAACTAATTTTCAATCTTCTCACAAACCACCTTAAAACTTTGCTTCGTTTGCCCTAAAAAAAAAACTGAAATCCTTAACACTCTCGATAATGCACACTACCTGGCCAACTTCGTTCAGTAAGAAGCTGCCTTTATTTCGTTTGGTGAGAAATGATGAGAGAAAAAATTATGTTCGAAGTTGACCGATTAGATTTAAAAGTAAAATTCGGGACAGAGGTTTAAAAATGTTTGTTAACGACAGAGTTTTTGGTGCAATAAGACGCATGTGTATCAAAAATCGTTTAGAACACTCAACCATGACGTCGAACCGATTAGCCATCTCCTAACGCACACAAAAAAATGTAAAGCAATCCCACACACTTGGCCCCAATAAATGTAAAGCTGATTCAATCTGAGTCGCTGTACAATTCTCATATTGCATTGCAAGACTCGAACACCCCCCTTGTGATATGTTTTACCCACTTTGAAGCATCACAAGTCACAACTGGTATATCCGCACCTGATTGTTATCTTATGATGCTACAAGCCCCTAAAAAGGATTTGTTTACTTCTCTTCTTTTCTCACTCAGGCAGGAACTGGTGGCGGCGCAATAAATCACACCTATCTTCAGCCCACCCCATATATGTACATACATATGTGTGCAGCAGTATCATCTTTTCCTCGCATAAAGAAAGCATTAAGCCTCACCTTGGATAATATCCACATCAGCTAACTACATCATTGAGGAGGGGTTATGCAAACGGCAACAACAGTAACACCACATCCACATACACAGGTGTATCATCATCCGATAAGGTAAGACCACCATCAAAACATTAAAATGACATTTAGTGCGTATTAAGAAAGCCTACACGCGTCCTCTTTGCGCGCCATTTTCATACCTCAACCACCAGCATGGGAGAACAAGAAAAAGAGGCAACAAGCCAAGTCATCGAAACGAGCACAAAAACTGTCATTTACCACGATAAGATGACATTCGAATGCGATTGTGAATGGGTGTGTGTGCGATAAGTCACAAGGTGTGCAATAAGTCACGGCAAATGCAAATCTCTGCTTAAATGTCAAAAGTCCAACGAAATGACGGAAAGATTTCCAGCGTAGATACACGGAAACATGGAGCGCGTGCGAGTTCGCGTTCGAGTTCGAGTTCTCGTTAAAAGCCCACGTACAGCCTCAGATTAAAGAACTACTTTTCAACACCTCACAATCGCCACCACCCGAGAAATTCACTTTAGTTCAATTCCTTCAATTCAATTCAATTCAATTCAAATGCCGCCTGCAGCTGTCAACGCTGCCGCGGCACACCACACATCTGTCAGACTTACATACGTATAGCCAAGCTGACAGTAATTCGATCGCTGGCGTGCGATGGAGCACAAATTTATGTATCTAAATGGAAAAAAGGATTAATTGTTACGCTGTTACACCGCATCGATCGGTGGCAATCAGGCGCACATCTCTGCGATAATTGACAAATGACTGACAGTCGCAGATGTGACACATCAGTTGCGCGATTGTGGGCCAACCGAATGTGCGCACGCCTCTAAGCCGATTACTGCGTGTGTGTGTTGTCGACGACGACGGGGCGACAAGAGTATAGATGACATATTGCGCGCGTATCTTTCTATACCGATATCGGCAATAGTTGTTGCTGCATGTCAGTGTCAGCAAGCGGTGATTCACACGGTGATCGGTCGTCCTTCAATTGGAGAGGGCATATATGCATAGAAAGTACGGATCAACTGACAACCGGAGACGACAGCTCAGCAATGTGTTGTCGATTTAGCTAAATTTTCCATTTGACGATGGTGTAAATTCGGGTGCGGGACAAAGTGCAGACGCTCTTTTCAATGTAATGCAGTCTGACTTGACATCAGGTGAGGATTGAGTGACTGATGGATGCATTAGCACTGAACCGAAGTAGAAGGCGGTTCTGAATTTGAAAGATGCAAAAGTGAATAAGTGGTTTCGGAGGGTAGAACCGTGAACGGATGGCAAATTGATTGTTGATTGAAATTGGACACACCTCAACGCACTGATTGGATGCATAATGATGTGAGTAATGGGATACGGATTCCAGTCTTGACCATAAAAGGTATTGCAGTTGCAAATGCAATGGGGGTGACGGTGTGTGTGTGACTACTTGATTTGCTGCTGGGAGATATTTTTATGGAATTTATTATAATTGCAGTTTTGTATGGAAATTGAATCTGCAATGATTATGCTTTCGAAGATTTTGTTTTATCTGGGAAGGGGCTTTGTCTCTATCTATATTAACAACTTCTTATCTTTTAGCAAAACACCAATCATTGGAAAGCTTTAAAGTGTCTTAATATATGTGGGGCACGGCTGCATGAAATAAACCAAAACAAAACCGAAAAATGGCCCAAAAAATCTGTAACGCTCCAATGAAAAATGGGTCCACAAATTTGTTGAAAATTTTGTGAATTGGGTCCATTTTTAATATTTTTGGGGTCATTTTTCGTGAAGGTGGCCTGCTTCGTGGGAATAAGGAATTTCCACCCTCTTTCGACAGGCGGCAGCTACCGCTCCAGCAACCTGGTTGATCCACCCGAGATATGTGTTTTTCGTCAGGCAGGCGCCTAATGCAACCGTACTTGTGTGGAACACTAGTCCGTAAGTCCACCGTAAGTCCGTACTAAATAGACAGAAATAAAGTCCATAGACTTTTTACCCATTTGAAGCAGACATAATGAACGTGGACCTGATGTCATCCCGCCTTGTTTTTCATATACATTTTTGGACTTTTGTCCATATTTTTGGGGCCATTTTTCATTTTTCATTTTGACAAATTAATAATTTTTTTGGCGACATTTTTTGTGGGCCCATATTTCATGTAGCTCTTTAGCACTTCCGGAAACCAAGCTCTGTGTAGGAGTTTTGCGTAGATGGATGGATCAGTTTGCCTTACCGCGCTGATGTGAATACTAAGTAAATTTTCTTCTTCAAAATATGGATATGACGGTCAACTCAATTTTTTGTTGGGGACTTATGTCCACCTTACTCGTAAGAACTTTAAGAAAACAATAAATTTTACTATAATTTTCTTCTTAGAAAATAAGCTGATTACATATAGTGAGTAGCATGGGCAAAACGAATCAGTCTGGTCACAACAAGAGCTTCTTTCAATCAATAACCTGTGCAAAGACTGGCGTACATGCCCAACTTAGGCAACAGTAGAGGTGCTGTTGCAATTGCCTCTTATGCTCTTCTATCAAAATTGGAAGGAGGATTTTACTGAAACCATGCTTCTCCAAATATTTTCATTTTAGTCTTTGTCAAATTTACAGACAAATTAAGTTCTACACTAGTAACTTTGGGACTACACCCTAATTTACAGGTACCAACTCAGGCCATTTTAACCCCCTTCTAACTTCACTTACAATAAAGCTAGCGACATAAAATTTATATCAGGACTTATTGGGATGCAGAGCAGCAGGCACATCAACTGATTAACATGAGCAGATCCTGGGTTAATTTCCATGATTCTTTGCAAGAAATTTAAATCACACCAAAAGCATAAATATTAAAGAATAGCCAAGTTTTCTTTTTTTTTTATAATGTACGCGCACTAAAGGGACTTTGGATACCCATATAATAAAGTGACACAGTGCGGGCATTAGGGAAATGAAGGATTAGAGAAAGGGAGAAACCGATGCACGTTGGTTTTAAATGTTTGTAAATTATAATGTGCAGGAAAAACAGAGCGTGGTAGAGCATTCCACATTCGTATTGTACGGTTGAGAAAGGAATCTTTGTATTTCACAGTACGCCCGAAAACAGGCTTAAGGGTAAACAGATGTGCATTCCTCGCATGGCGGTTGAATTGCTGTAGGGGTGGAATGCAACTGGCTATTTCGTTTGAACACTTGTGGTGGAAATACCGATAAAACAATGACAGACAGGAGACATTACGACGATGACTAAGAGAGTCAAGTGATTTCGCGATGTCTCGATCGCCAATAAGTTTTACCGCACGTGTTTGAATCCTGTCAAGTAGCTCCAAATATGTAATTGGAGCCCCGGACCAGATATTAGCGTTGTACTCAAGTTTGGGCGAATGAACGCCTTATAGATTGTAGCCAAATAAGAAGGGGTGAAATATTTCTTGCATCGCTTAAGGAAGCCTAGCCATTTCGCAGCATTCTTGGCGACATCGAATATGTGGTCATTCCAACGAATGTTGTCATGAACACACATACCGAGAATAGAAAGTCGTTCGGTTTCAGCGATGCAAGTGCCATTCATGGATAATGGCAGAGAATTAGGGTTCTGCTTCAATGACAGCAGACAGCATTGCGTTTTGGAAGCATTAAATTCCACTCTGTTGGTTTTACCCCATTTAAGAATGCTGTCAAGATCGGAATTCAATGAGCTTAACATACGTTGCCGTTCCAGTTCGTCGCCCGATGATGAGGGGCGTTGCCCAGAAAACGAATATGTAAAGCTGAGGGTACTGTCATCAGCAAAGTAATGGATTGGATTAGAAGTGACAGACAGGAATTCATTGATAAAAATGAGAAAGGGCGTCGAAGACAAAACGGAGCCTTGGGGAACACCAGCATTTATTTGGTGAGTTGCAGACTTGAAACCGTCCAAAACAACTTGTATTGAACGGTCCGAAAGGTAATTTCTAATCCATTGAAGAAGGGTTACATCTTATACAAAACTCGCTTTTGCCCTTCAAGTCAGCCACAAAAAGTACTTAACGGGCTCCCGACCCGTGAAGAGTCCCTGTCTGAAACACGGCAGCCTTCCATCCTTTGCGATCCCGGGCACGCTGCTTCCGGTTGTCCGGACCAAGCGCTCTGGCATCCGCGATGGCTTGGTCTTTTAAAGGGAGGTTCGGTCTTCCTTGCCGTCTCGAACCTGGAGGCTGGGATTCGAAGATCCTCTTGGCTGGAGCCAATGAAGTCGACGTTTCTCGGCTTTTTGGACTACATCCACGTCTTGGGAGCCACAAAAAGTACTGAAACCAAGTTTGTATTGCAATTTTAAATAATATGAAAAATAGCATTTACATTTTAATACTTTGCAAGTTTTCCAACTTGAAGTTTTGAAGAGATATGTATATGTATAAAACACATGTGTATAGAGCCCCAATTTTAGCTGGGATTAAGTTGTACCGTGTTAAAATCCTGCCAAAAGGCTGTTTCGTTTTAATTAATAATTTTTTAATGTAAGAATTTATATTTTTATGTTTTTTTATTACTTGTAAATAAAAAAATAAATATGTATCTATTACCACATACCAAACACTTCGGTCTATTTTACAACTTGCGCCATAAACGGGGTACTTGGGTGTGCTGATGACATCGACTTGATCGGAAGAACAAAACAGGCAGCAACCGGTGCTAACCATGGATTCAGCAGCAAGCAGAATGGGAATGATTATACACGAGGACAAAACGCTTTCATTAACAAACTTCGAAACATCGAAAGGTATAACTTTGAGGTAGTTACGTAGAATAAGTCTTTATAATCGCTGTTTCTTTTGGGCTAAGTTAGTAATTGAGGAATAAAGTCCCACCGAGAAGAACCAAAGCGGGCACCACTGTTTGTGTAGACTAAGAAAGCAATGTTTGATACAAAAATTTTACAACAAGGAGTTGCACGTGCTGTAAAGTGACATATGTATCTAAGCTTAGTAAAAAAAATCTCTAAAGATGGCTGGGCAATGCAAGACGGATGAACATAGTCCTCGACGCCATACCAAAAGGATCATTTTTTATGGAGCTATAGAGAGTCGACTGCCCAGAGTTCGAAATTGTAGACGTCTTGAGGGTCGTATAAAGTAAGCACCACCCCTTTTATCACCATTGAAAATAATAACGTAACAATTCTAGCCCCGGCAGGCTGTAATGTGTGCGCAATTCCATTCATCTTATCTCCGCCCTGTTTCGGCATGTTTAATTAATTCGCTAATTTGTCATTGCCTTTGACTGTGAAATTTATTCAATGAAACCTCGCATTAGCGATCCTTTACTCTGCTTGCAGCAGAACAACGATCAACTAAACTGATCTACCGATAACAGAAATAAACGATCATGTTCCACCAGTCAGAGTCACTCGTGAAAGCCATGGTAAAGTACGAGTGCAATTATCTGACAGTCACATCTTCATTCACATAGATGGGTTCATTTTAATGAAGTTTGGTCAGCAAGCCATGTCGTTGGCTATGACATGCTTGACTAACCGTCTATGCAACGTTTATTATGTCAGCGCGCATTGTACTCAGTCATATGTTATTGTCCGTCATCGTGACATGTGCGATGTCATGGGGTTAAATCTACAACAAATTCACATTGAACCATTGTTAATGGTTGCGGTTTTTATTTAAAATAAACGTAATTCTTTTTTAAGGGAACCATAACATTTATTTTAAATTGGTTTTTCTATTAGTCAGGGCTTTGGATTAGGGGGGAGCGGTGTCTGATACATTTTAACGCAATACTAGTATAAATTCTCTGCATTAGTGAAGAAGATTTATAATTGGAGCTCAGAAAATTTTCAAAACTCCTAAAGGAAAGTATTACAGTGTTACAATCGAATGCGAAAAATTTCAGGAATATTTGGATAGGAAATAGCCACTCCTGCTAAGTCGCGATCGCCGAAGTTATGCAAAGGGTCCGCCATTTAACGTTTTTTTTCTTCATCTAGTGCTTATTTCGCGAATGGTAACACTTAGCTCATGTCTGATTTGACAGATAATTGGTTTTATCCTTCCGCTGAACGAATATGGTTGTGTATACGCTTCAACAACGCTGGGAAATATTACGACATTACTTTGAAATTCATTCATGCGAAAATTGCGTACGGATTTTGGAAGAAGAGAAGCACCGTCAGCTCCGTATGTTCGTTATCTTGGTAAAAAAGTGATAGAAACTGGCATCCTCATCCATAAAACAAAGCGTGAAAAGCCAAAAACAGTGCGTACACCCGAGAAAATTGCTGCTGTGGCAGAAAGTGTGCGTGAAGCGCCATCAACATCAACTCACTGCGTTCTCAACAATTCGGAGACATCATGACATCATTGAGACGAATTTTGCATAAAGACCTTGGTATTACGCCATACAAAGTCCAATTGGTTCAGGAGTTGAAGCCAACTGACCATCCAATGCGTTTTCGCTTCGCTAAGTGGGCCTGTGATCGACTTAGAGAAGATGCCGATTTTGCCAAAAAAATCAACTTTTCAGATGAAGATCATTTTGATCTTGGCGGGTATGTAAACAAGCAGAATTGTCGCATTTGGGGCACAGAAAACCCGAACGCATACATTGAAAAGCCGATATACCCAAAACGAGTCACTGTTTGGTGCGGATTTTGGTCCAGAGGCATAATTGGGCCATTTTTCTTCGAAAATGAGCAAGGAGTGGCTGTTACAGTCAATGGCGATCGTTAGCGGGCCATGTTGAATGAATTTTTGTTCACAAAAATTTAAGAGGTGGAAGTGCCACACAGCCGAAGCTACACTCGATGTTTTGCGCCCTGTTTTTGAAGGTCGCATCATCAGCCGCAGAGCTGATGTCGTCTGGCCACCGCGGAGCTGCGATTTGACACCGTTGGACTATTATTTGTGGGGTGCCGTAAAAGATAAGTGTTACGCCGACATGCCAGAGACAATTGACGCTTTAAAATATTCGTGAAGCCATTGGTGAAATACAGCTGCGCACAATCGATAATGTGCTTAAAAGTTGGACCGATCGTGTAGGCTACTGCATGGCCAGCCGAGGCAGCCATTTGAATGAAATTATTTTCCATTGTTAACCGGAAGGATTGTACTTTCAAATAAAAAAAGAAATTTGAGAAAATATTCAGTAGTTTTTTTTTATAGCATTTTCAAAAAAAAAAAGTTATTTGGCGGTCCTATATATTAGGAAAAGGGCTTTGGTGCTTTTCGTTGATAAGAATCAAGGTTCTTGTTATACCTAACGACTCATGGCTCTTTGGTAACTTTAACCCACACATGGGCGACAATTCTTGCCCCTTGATCTGTACCTTATTAACCCAGGTTAATATTATTCCCCATTAATATGTAATTTTTAATTTTTCAAAATGTATCAAATATTTAGGGGAACCTAATCACTTGCCAATTTTTCTAAACTTGGCCCGAATACCCTTTGCAAACGAAGCCAAATACCTGGGAATGACACTCGACGCAAACTGAAATGGAATTCGCACATGAAAATGAAACCGCAAAGAACTCGATACCAAATATAGAGAAATGTACTTGTTACTCGGAAAACATTTCCAGCTCAGTACCGAGAACAAACTGCTTTTATACAAGGAAGTGCTAAAGCCGGTGTGGACCTACGGTATACAAGGTTGTACCAAGAAAACAAATGCCAATATTTTACAAACTTTTCAAAAGAAAGTGATTAGAGAAATTGTCCAAGCTCCGTGGTATACTAGAAACGACGATATCCACAGGGATCTCGGAATCCCTACAATCGAAGCTAAAACTAGAAGCTTCGCGCGAAAGCATAGAAACCGATTAATCGGACAGTCCGACAAATTTTGGATGACAATAATTTATTGCGCCGACTACAAAGAACGAAACCTTCCAACAAGATACCTTCCTGGCAAGATAAGAATTAACCGCGTCAACATGCAGGATCTTCCAGTGGAAAGTAACCTGTTAAAAGTTATTTATTTCATGATAGAAAAATTGCTTGATAATTTATAACTTAGTTGCAGTACCTGACAGTAAAATCTGACACTTCTATGAGCACGCACTTGCTATCCTCATAGTGTCTTTTGAAGATTTTCAACTACCCTAGAAAAAAAAAAATATTTAGGCACCTAAAACCAATTTGGGTAAAAAGTGTCCAAGACATGATAAAATAAAAATGTTCATATTAAGCTTAGTTACTAAAGAACGTGTGACGGCTCGTCAATATATTAGATCTTTAAGTCTCTATTGCTGAGAAACAATGATATAAAAGATACTGCATGTTCCATAAAGCATAATCCATAGACGTATCTATAATACTTAACCTTCAAAGCACCATGCAAGTTCAAGAGCTATAGACAGAAGACGTATCCCTTTCTAGTTTTATGGAACTATACAATGAAATCGGTAACTGCGGAATTTTATCGAATATATGAAACAGGCAATATACCAAGAAGCTTAGGGAAGGCGATCACTTTTTAACAAAAAAGGAGACGAAATGACAATAGGGAGCTAAGCTACACGGAAAGAATTAAAAATTACCAATTGCAATGTTTTCAAATGCAATTCACAAATCAGATATTTTTCATAAATCACTACTTTTTTCTAAAGTATTGATAAAAGAAAAGGATATTCAATGCACAATACATCTCAATCTGATGCATTTTTTTTGGAATGATTTGCGATAAAAAGTTGTATTTCGAGATGTGAATTAAAGGAAATGATGCCCACTTTGTCACAACTTACCAATTCAAAATATGCATTTTACTAACACCATTTAAGAAACGTAAATTGCGAAAAATATATAGGGATCTACTAATCAAATCAAGTAAATTTTGTTATTTATTTTACACATTTATTGAAAACATAATTATAAATTATAATTTGCTTCACTTTACAGTAATATATTTGTAATTTACTACAAGGATATTTAAAAATTGAAAAAAAAATATTTTCGTGTCGCTTTTGAAAGAATCCCTGGAGAGGCTCTCTTAAGTGAATTCTGCGAAATCGAAATTTCAAATAGAAAAGAAAGAACATACTAAAAATATAAACACTATTTGTGCGATTTTTAATAATTTTAATACCAACTTGGTGTTCTTTTTTAGATCTCAGTACTTTTTGTGGCAAAATCAATTTTTGCATGTAGGAACTTGGCTAATCTTCAACATTTAGGTTTTTGGTTTTACTTTCAGCAAAAAAATTTTTAAAACATCGAAATTTGACCGAAGCTAAACGCTCCTTGTTTGCCTTAAAAATTTCATAACTCTAAGTCTTCTGGATGCTGGGTTACTAAAAGTGGACGACTACCACGCACCATGGATGAAGATTTACAAATGTTAGTTTTTTACCTCGGTTTTATCCGCAAAGCATATTACTGTGCCAAATTTCAAGGTTGTACGATGATTGTACTCCATAGTTTTGATGATCTGTTACTATCTTTGCTAATTGTTTTAGTAAAAAGGCTGAAAAAGCAGAGAAGTGTGTACTACTCTGCACAATTATTGTTTTTTTATAGAAAATGTAGGAGAGCTCTTAAATGGCAACAACAACATTGTTTTCTTTTTACATAAAGATCAAATCATTTTTTTGTGTTTGATGCAATTTAATCTGCTTTACTTTTGGGTAGACAGTGTCTGAAATGTTGCTATGACACACCGTCACTGTGCATGACACTTCTTGTCTTGACTCCTTGCGAACGCTCCCTTAAGTCTGTTGACCATTCTGCGAGAGTCATCGATTCACGCATGACATTATTCGCCATTCCCATAGGACCGTTCTTCTTTTAAGGAATTATTTTCTATTTCTCCGAGGATATAAAACAATTGGATTCTGTTAGTAACGAGATGTCGAAAGCTTCTTCTCTTTGTCACCTCACTGAACAATCAGTGGCTTGATATTTCAGGCACTCTTGCGGAATTTATATTATTTTCAGTTAAATCAAGAAAGAAAACAAATTAAAGCGAAATTCCAAAAGAATATAGCTAATTTGCAACAATTTAACAGTCAAAGGATCACCTCGGGGCGCCATTCACATGTCCTTAGAAAAGTCTTTTGTAACAATCGAATGCGTTGAATTGAACGCAAAACTTTCGCATTACTCCTTAACCTGCTGACAAAACTTCACGTAATAAAGGCTTTTCAAACAACAACGCCTATTTAGAATAGTCTCGAAGCAAAAAGGCGCCGATTGCTAATCACACACAATCCGGTCACGAAAGCCCCCATGCCATGGTGGCAATGGGTGGCGCACAACAAACCTGTCTCATTGAGTGAGCCCACATTCAAAAACAAAACTCCTCTATAATAGCATTCGAATCGCGAAACATTGGCGCATGCGTTGATCGATTAAACGACCGTGAACGGCATCGTTGTCGTAACCGCATGCTACGACTTGCAGTTCCTTAAAGTTACGTGTGTGCCACAATATTGTAATTCACGTCGACGACGATCGATTCGATTCGATTCGCTTGCGTGTTCTGTCCCATTCTGGAATCTATGATACGCTGCTGGTTAACATCGTCGAACTGGCCATTCGCCGTAATTGGTGGGGCAATCGATATCACAGCCAATTTCTTCGTTTCGTGCTGTGTGTGTGTGTGTTGTGGTCCACCAAACTACAAGACCGCCGCCGTCGTCGCGCTGGATTTTTAGATAGACAATGCGGCAGGCAGGCATGCCATGTCTGTAGGTTGATCCGTGGCGCTAGTCCAAGATTAACGACCCCTCGCTGCTATACAATTCGAAAGGAGAACCATGCAGTGCAATGTGATTGCTTTGAATGTGCCACACGCAAGCTAACTATGCTTGCTAGCTTCTCTTAATTAAGTTCCAAAAATTCATGTTGGAACTTCCCATTGGGAAAAATGTCCAACTGCTCTGCACTGGTCACAGGCACGTGATTAGGTGTTAGACAGCTGTCATTTAGGCAAAACATTCGTCACACTACGGGCGCAGGCAAGTGTTGCTGCTGCGTGTTTCAGTATTTATGAATTTCCTTTTCAGTAAGGATGCTCGAGCAAAGCCAGTAAGGATGCTGAGCAAAGAAGACACATAATTCGTAGACGGATGCTATCGCTCACATTGTAGATTGTAGGTTGGTCGTCGGTGTAGCCTAGTTTTAATAGTCGCTTCGCATGGCAGAAAACACTTCGCAGGAGGACCATCAAATCGATTACAGGACGAACAGTGAAGATTGCGTGAACATCAGGTGTAGATTGACGGCACCATTTCGAATGGGATGCGATAATCGCATGCGAATTATCAATTATCTCATGTGACATGGTTTGGAAACGATAAGCAAAACACTGCCTACATCCTTTGTTGCATGTAAGTGGTGTGAGGGGCGGTATGGGATGCTGGTGGCTATTAATTTTGTTTCCACATCGGTTGCTATTATAATCCATTTCTTCCCCCAAACTCCCATCAGCCCACTGTTAATAATGCGACGCACAGATGCTGTCTGTAGGAAAAGATGGAACGCAACCGCATACTTTGATTGAGGAATTTTAGTGTCGCATGCGGCATACCTCGTGAGTCTTTAAAGCTTTAAAGGAGGTCGATAACGTAGCAAAGGCACTTGGAAACCAAGAATCGTTTTATACAGTGAAACATCCCAATTTGAACTTCTGTTACTTGAAATTTTCTCCGATGAAAATTTAAGGAAATTTCATTTACCTACTCGGTTTTTCTAAACAGTTGGGATCAACTTGTGGGTTCTAGGATTTTCGCCTTGAGGTTCTTCTGTTGTAAATAAAAGAGGGGGAGAGAGAGAGAGAGAGAGAGAGAGTCATAGAAAAAGGAGAGTGACACTGTTGGAAAGAGAGAAGGAAATAAAAAGAGAGATGGAGAAGAAAAAAGAGTCTGAGAGATGGTGATCGAGATCTTTCTGTTCATCACCTCCGGCTGGATATGAGTGAGTGATCGGTATATTCTCGCGGCACCCCTTCGTAGCATAAGCTTCACAAGGTTCGCTGGGTTCTTAAACTATAAACCGCCAATGCTTGCCTGTTTGACCTCAAAAAATTACTGCAGGCCTCCCTTGTCATATTAGGTTAGGTTAGCTTGAAGTGACTTTCGGTATAACAACCGACACACCCTTGTGATACCACAAGGATCTGGGATAAAGTTTCCCCCTACTCGTTGAAACCATTGGGTTTCATTGTTTGTAAGATCACATTTAAATGCATAGAAGAAGGTTCCGAGATGGAGCTTTCTTTTCCTGGAGAGAGCAGGGCATATACAAAGAAGGCAAGAGATTGTTTCCTCCTCCTCTTCGTCCATACAGCTTCTTCAAAAGTCGTTTGAGATTGCACCAAGTCATTTGCATGTCTACCTATAAGACAGTGTCCGGTGATGACACCTATAATGGTAGTGCAATGCTCCGCCTGCTTAGAGAGATCTAATTCTTAGAATGTTTCAGATCCAGCTTAGGCGAGATCCGTTTTGTCCGTTTTCGTATTACTTCGCCACCAATCAAATGCTGGGACTGCTGCATTCGTATGATCGCGGAGTTTTTTTTGCCTGGCTGTCTTACACCACGCTTGACTAAAAATTAATTTCTTACCATCGTCCTAGGATCCCTCCGTAGAACCTGACCATATCCAATTTTTTTCGCGATGGGTTCTTTGATGTAAAGGCTTACTTTTCACGGTTCGTTACTCCTGCTATAATTTTTATCTCGGCTGCTGTCAATTTTTGCCTAAAACTTGTTGTCCATTGTCCAAAATTGCGTCTCGTATGTGAGCGCTAAAAGGTAATTTTTCGGTCACAGAAAGTGGCAGTGTTCGCTTTTCTAAAACGATACCCATTGCCTTACCAAAACATCCACGCAAACATCTATTGTTCGTTGCAGGAGAAGAACAACTGATGCACTTTAGAACTTCCTTGGAACGTATCCACTTTGATTAAAAACTCTCCCGAGACTCCGGCTTACTCTATTTTCTTCCCATCTTCGCACATGTTTATTATCATCTGCACGCAGGTTTTAGGTCATGGAATGTTTCTTCAAAATTATCCAACATCATATGCACATCATTTATGCGCTCGTCTAAAACCCGCTTAACGATCCAAACGTTATGTGACTATCTTTAGCTTGATAGAATGGTTATTATCACAGTTTCGCATATCTCCATTTTTGTGTGCAATGGCCCAGGTTACGTGATTAGACATTGTATCGCTTCTCATAATATTGGAAATTAGAATCTTAAGCCAATGTCTTCCGCTCCAATCGGTTTTCGCTTTTTCGAGTTTTTTATCGTTTTCTTAACCTTTTAGTTCGGTGTGGCTCCTCGATAGAATTGTTGGAAAATTTATATACTTCATTCTCTTATGGAGTTGGCTTTGAGCATTTTTAAAAAATTCTTTCCTTCTCTATGTGGCTATCTTAACAATGGTTGTGACCTTGTTCAAGTTCGAGAGATGATGCTTCCTTGCAATGTGCTTCTGAGTGCAGCTGAAGGCTCGTTAAATTATAGAAAACCATAGCCGGGTTTTGTATATATATTTTACTGAAGTGAGGATAGTGCTAACGTTGAAGAAAGCTGAACATTGCTGTAAATAAGTGAATCACAGCATAGTGTGTTCTTAGCCTAAACTCTGCCCCTCGGAACTCTGGAACCGCTCTTTGCATTACCTTAAGGACGCCGTCTCGTTTGTTTGCCATGGCCAAAATAACGTCTTAGCTTCTTTGCTCTATCGCATTTCGTCCTAAGAATTTCCGCTTTTGTTCGTTTTTGTTGTTGGCTCAGCCGATGCTCTCATCCAAATCCCTTCCGGAAGTGCCCATACAGGCAGGCTGTCGATTTTGTACAGAAAGACGTAAATGTAACCGTATTCAGTGAAGAACTAGGTGAAGAAGTAGTTCACTTAACCCGTGTTTCGTTAATTCTGCTTAGCCACATCTCCGATCAGCCTCTATCGACCTCAGCTTTCTATGTTCCATCTTTCTTGCAACCGCTGGTTGGTAAGCACCTTTTCTTCCCAGATTGGCTTCTTATCTGCCTATTGGAGATCAAAGAGTGGGACTGGTTCCGACACCGTTTGAATGCTTAGAGCTCCACGCTTCTGTAGTGCAGCTATTTGGTTTCTATATTTTTATTGCCGCATTGTTTCGTCCTGCTTCTACTCTAAGCCTTGGTTTCAGTTCGTTTTCCAAGAGCTTCCCGGAGTGCTCGGCATAAGGGAAAGTTAGTTTGCTGGAGGGAAACCTTAGGCTTCTTTGCCTTTGGCTATACAGTGTGGGCCAAACACAAGATTCTTTTTAAAAATGCAATAAAATGTTTTATGGCTTTATTAGTAAGGAAGACAGACGAGGTCGTTTAAGTGGCTGTTGGCTCCGCATTAGCGATTTCTGCCCCTCCAATTTTCTAACCCCTTGTTGATATTTCGGGCTGTATCTCACGAATTGCTTGGACGATATTGGCCTTAAGTTCTTGAATCTTTTCGGGATTGTTGACATATTATCAGCCCTTCACGGTTCCCCACGAAAAAAACAAATATTTCAAAGGGATCAAATCACAGCTCTGAGGCGTCCAATTGACATTGCGAAGACGTCTGATAACACGATTTGGAAATTTGGTGCTCGATTTGGAGGTCGATTAACATGGCTCTGCAACGCTCACTGTTGGCCAAAACGTTGCCAAAACTTTTTGCACATACTTGCGTACAGCACGCGCAGTGCTCATTTCGGCCAAAACTTCTTTTCAAAGAAGAACCGCACTGTTTGGGCTACACATCACTCACTTTGGAAATAAGTTTTCAATATTTCCCAACGTTGTTCAAGCGTTAAGCGACACATTTCGTTCCGCGGAGTTATGACTGACGAGTACTGACTTTGCGTCCAGATTTCAAGCTGGAAACAGCTGTCAGTGTCAAAATAACCTTTGATTTTAAAAGAAACCACCAGATGGACCACCCTTTATAAAACATTGCCTCATTCAGCTCCTGGTATAGGTAGTCCGTGAGGTCCAACACTCAACGATTCTGCATTGCGCAGTATTAGTCAATTCTTAAACACCGTAGAGGGGAGTTTATTGTCTTACAACCGTCTTGACGGATGATCGGCAAGATGAGTTGGAAAGAGCTCCATCCTTTCTGGGCTGAGGACACCCCTATATTTTACATTGCTTCTCGCTGGTATTGATGGCCCTCTTGAGCTTCCGATCTCATGGTCCTGAATGACGGGATGAAATGTATTCTCAATGAAGCCGTAATGATAGTAAAGGGTGATCCATTTCGAGGTTCCCTACTTTTTTAAAGAAAAAAAACACAGAAAATTCAAATTTAATGGAGAATGTTTCTTATCATTTGAAAGAACATTCTTTGGCATTTATTTTCTGAAGATTATGTCTATCAAATGTTGGCCGTTGCTACGTCGCAGATGGTCCATCCGTTGAGTCCAATTTTCGATCACTCGTTCGAGCATTTCGACTGGTAACTGGCGAATGACACGCGTGATGTTTTCCTCCAAGGCCTGAATCGAAGCGGGTTTGTCGGCATAAGCTTTTGACTTTACATATCCCCACAGGAAAAAGTCTAACGGTGTGATATCACACGATCTTGGTGGCCAATCGACCGGCCCAAAACGTGAAATTATGTGCTCACCGAAATGTTCTCTCAATAAGTCCATTGATTGATGCGATGTGTGGGAAGTGGCGCCGTCTTGCTGAAACCAAATGTCGCCGAGATCACGAGCTTCAATTTCAGGCATCAAATAGTCGGTTATCATGACACGATAACGGTCGCCATTGACGGTTACGTTCGCACCGGCATAATTTTTAAAGAAATATGGACCGATGATTCCACCGGCCCACAAACCACACCAAACCGTTGTTTTTTCTGGATGAAGTGGCAGTTCTTCAATATCTTCAGGTTGCTCTTCGTCCCGAATGCGGCAATTTTGTTTGTTTACATAACCATTGAGCCAGAAATGGGCCTCATCGCTAAACAAAATTTGCCTCGAAAACGTCGGATCTTCTTGGAACTTTTCAAGAGCCCATAGAGCGAAGCGATGTCGCTTGGGAAGGTCGAGCGGCTTCAGTTGTTGCACAAGCTGTATTTTGTACGCTTTCAATTTAAGATCTTGACGTAAAATGCGCCAAGTCGCGAACGGCGCCGAATCGACTCTCTACGGTCTTCGTGTACACTCTCAGCTACGGCCGCTATATTTTCTTCACAGCGTGCGGGACGTGGTCTATTCGGTCGAATATTATCCAATAATGAATGCTGGGTCTCAAAATGGGTGATGGTGATGAGCCTACGGTCAGTAGGCCGATTATGTTGACCATAAGTTGAGCGAAGTGCACGAAACACATTCCTCACAGAACGTGAATTTTCATAATAAAGTTGAACAATTTGTAAAGGTTGTTCACGCGTAAGTCTTTCGATTATGAAATGCCAAACAATACTAAACAAAAATAACATGACAGCATGACACGACTCACACGTGATCTGTCAAAAAAGGCTATTGAAAAAAGTATCTCTACTTGGATCACCCGTTAGTTTAGAAGGCACCTCGAATTTATTTTTTCCAAAAGTATCCTAGGACGCAAAAACCGGTTTTTTTTTTAACATAAATATTCAGCCAGCGTCAATCTACATAAAAACCGGTCACCATTATGGTATCCTTTATGGATATCACATTCATCATGCTTCTGCTATGCAATTGCACCACCAGCGAGACAATTCTGATTAAACATGAACACGACACACATATGGGTGTTTGGATTTTATCGCTATCCAATGGATATGTTGGATTTATTATGATTAATCGAAATTATTAATTTTGACATATGCTAATGAAGTGACATAGTTGGGGAGGACTACCACTACAACACTGCAGTAAGGGTCGACTGAGAGCAGATGTTATTGACATGACCTAATAATTGGGCTTGCCCTAGCACAGCAAATGCTTGTCATGTTGTGGCGTGGCTATGGTGTCTTGGTATCCCTTGCATCTTTTCATTCGGTATTTTTTTCCTCAAATTGACCTGGTTTTCCTTGCGAACGCTCCGTGGCAGGACTATTCGCTTACAATGAGGGTAGAAAAGTCTCAACAGCCATCCAACCGCAATGAGTTGTCGGATATCGAAGATATCAAAACAAAAAACCCCCCACCGGAAACGCAGTTCATTTCCCCATCTAGATACTGAATTTCAACAAAACTAAATGAAAGGCAATATTGATACAAACTAAAAGCCTACCCACATGAATGAATCGGATAAATCATCAGGCGACTTGATTTCCGGATTCTGATTAGAGGCAGATTGAAAGCATCGCATGATGATGATGATGATATTTTTATATCGACGCGACGACGACGGTGATGTCATGGCAAAGGTATTTTTAGTTGCTGCGCGAACAAAGACCTGGTGTCACCACCCAATGTGAGCCTAATCCATCAATCAGCGCTCGAACGGAATACAAAAGTCGTTCTTATCTGATAGATATACATGGGTAGAATCGCAGCGAGAAGAACGCAATTATATGTTTTCGTTTTCGCACCTCGACGAAGGATGGTAGGTTGGGGGGTGGTGGCGGCAATGCCGCTGCACCAGCAGAATGCAAAACAGTGCAGTTGAGAATACATGTGGGGGAAATAGATGAGTTAAATGGGATTTATTGCGTGGCGACATATCGAGTGACATTTTTACTTCTCCACTCATCGAAGAGTGCCAGAAGTTGTGACGAGCGATAGTGGGCACTGTGTCATCCATCTGTGGAGTTTTGGATATACATACAAGTGCAGCGCGAATACACAATGACATCAAAATGATAGATGGTGAGCAGAATTTTATTCGAGATTATGATTGATAACACTGTTTTGTGTGAGCGTGTGTACATGCTATACGCCTGGGGCTATCAGATGTCAAATGACATTTCTGACATTGGGATTAGCTTTTGTCGTTTGACAGGGGTATTGGTGTTGTCTTTTGGATGGCAATTCAAAAATGAAGGGGGGGGAGGTCGTGTTATTGGGGACATTTGATAAATTTATTTATTTTGTTAGTGTGTATTTCGAATGAGATGTCCTATAAATGGATACATAAGTTGCAAACGGAAGAACTGTCGAAACGGAGATGAGAAACATTTTATGTTATCTTTGCTTGTGAGACAGAGAATACATGATCTGAAAATTAAATTAAATGTGCAATAGTCGTTTGCCATTTTGATTGCAGATTTTCACTGAAAATAGCAAAGCAAAGTTCGTCCTTATGATCGAAGTAGGTACTTAGCTTGGATAAGAAACCCGATCGACTTCGTGTCGTCAGCCAAGTCGAAGTTCTGACACAGAAAGTTTTATTTGCGACTATAATGTACTGAGTATCTATTACCGTGCCAAAAAATTATTGCATTGCATACCTGTAGGCGCAATTATTATGCAGAAAAAAAAGCGAAGGGAAAGATAGACTTATAAAGGGTGATTTTTTAGCTGGTTTGGTTTTGGCAACACTGGTTTTGACAGCTGACGTGTGTTTAGTACCTTGTGTCACTGTCAAACAGCTTCAGTTTGGTTTGCAATTTAACCATGGATCATCTTACAAATGAACAACGCTTGCAAATTATTGAATTTTACTATTAAAATTCGTGCTCGGTTCGAAATGTTCATCGCGCGCTGCTTTCATTTTATGATCGGCATTCTCGACCTTCTGAGCAGTCTATTCGGAAGATTGTGACCAAATTTCGCACCAAATTTACTTTGTTGGACATTAAACCACCAACACGTTTACGTACTGTGCGTATTGAAGAAAATATTGCGGCCGTATCAGCTAGTGTGACAGAAGACCGCGAAATGTCGATTCGGCGCCGTTTCCAGCAGTTAGGCCTTTGTTACAGCACTACGTGGAAAATTTTGCGGAAGGATTTGGGCGTAAAGCCTTTTAAGATACAGCTGGTGCAAGAACTAAAGCCAGCCGACCTACCACAACGCCGAATTTTTGGTGAATGGGCTCTTGGAAAGCTGGCTGAGGATCCGCTTTTTTATCGAAAAATTGTGTTCAGCGATGAGGCTCATTTTTGGTTGAATGGGTACGTAAATAAGCAAAATTGCCGCATTTGGAGTGAAGATCAGCCAGAAGTATTGCAACAGCTACCAATGCATCCCGAAAAAGCCACTGTTTGGTGCGGTTTATGGGCCGGCGGCATTATTGGGCCATATTTCTTCAAAGATGATGCGAATCGCAGCGTTACTGTCAATGGTGAACGCTACCGAGCGATGATAACAAACTTTTTTTTTGCCCGAAATGGAAGTTCTTGACTTGCATGATATGTGGTTTCAACAAGACGGTGCCACATGCCACACAGCACGCGAAACAATGGCGCAATTGCGAGGCGAGTTTGGTGAACAGTTAATTTCACGTTTCGGGCCGGTCAATTGGCCGCCTAGATCGTGCGATTTGACACCATTAGATTATTTTTTGTGGGGGTATGCCAAGGCTAATGTGTATAGGGACAAGCCCGCTTCGATTGACGCACTGGAAGCCAACATCCATGCATTCATTCGTGAGATACCGGCCGATATGTGTGAAAGAGTATGCCAAAATTGGACTCAGCGGATTGGCTACCTGAGACGCAGCCGCGGTCAACATTTGCATGAAATTATCTTTAAACATTAAATTGCAAGGTTCAAACTATCGATTCAAATAAATATTTCATTCATTTTTTCGAATTTTTTGTGTTTTTTTTTTAAAAAAAGTTCTAAACCTCTTAAAAAATCACCCTTTACTTAGCTTATGTCCATAGGCGTCTAAAATTGCGAAGAAGTCACATCTCACAAAGATGACAGCAATGAACCTTTTTTATGACATGTTCCGAAAAAGCAGCTACATAGGTCTATTTGCTCTGCTCAGAAGCGTCTTAAACCGCGCAACAATAACTCAGTTTGGCGTGGTTTTGGTAGTTTTTAATGAAATCTTCCAAAAAATTGTATGGAGATCGCGCTTGAATCCGTTTCAGTACCTCCTCAAAGTTTTATTCGCTGCTGCACCAAAGTGTGACAAACAAACATAGAGAAGTAAGAACTGCCATGAGGTGCTGTTTCGGAAACGGCATTCAATTCTGCGCCCATTTCTTTGGTGTTAATGTTCGTACAACAACGCCTAACAATACTTTCAGTATTTTGGTTTCCCAACAAAATTTCAAAATCGCTCGAGGTTGACTATCTCGGTATGTCTCATCTGTAAACTTAATTAAAATAAATTTCATCAAGACATATATTTACCACCACCTCCTTCTGGTGAACTTTTCTGACTTTTCTGATACGTCTAAACAAACCTACAAATCCACTGTAACCGCGCATACCTCTTTTGAGCCTGACTTTATTCTGAGAATGGGCATTACAAGTACAGATACTCTGTCTTTTGTGGGAATAATTGTAGCAGAGAAGTTTAATCCTCACATATGGTGGCTTCATCGTCAGTAAAGACGGCTCCATCACTTTTCATTCAATCCAATTATATCGAACTGTAAGTATTTGCTTCAATCTCCGTTATCACCTCAACATAGGCTACATGAATACCATCGCTGACGTAGCATCAACAGTAGAAGATTTCTTCTGTTTTTATCAAATCCTTCTTCAAAGTCAACCAACACCTAATGCAAATGGTCACATGTAAGAAGATAACTTTCCCACTAGGTAAGGCCGCTCCCTCATTTCTCGGTACGGTATCGTTTCTATCGGCCTACTCGGTACCAATTGTGTGCGGAATACATGTAATTCCATTTGTGCAGTATTTGCAGGAATGAGACAGTAAAAAACAGCATATTGGTACAAACAATAATTTACCGCGTGCGGTAAAAACAAATTGACATCTGAAAGGGATAATCTTTATTCTCATCTCTTTCTATCTAAAGAATACAGACTTCTTTCACCTTAAACGAGCCCTATAGCGCTCGTGGGCTCCTATCTACTCATATCATCCCAACGCAATGCCCTCTCACCTCTTTCTCCAAGAATGGGGTTATTTTCTTGACATTTATCTTACTCATGTTGCTATTCATCAAAGAAAAATGAAAAGTAACATTTAAGAATTGAGTTTCCCAGGGTCCCAGGACTTGAAGGAATTCAGGAATTCCAGGATAATGAAGCGACTGAAAAGCTGGCCCAAAAAGGCTCTACATACCCTTTGATTGGCGTAGAGACCTTCTGTGGACTGCGCACCAGTGACATAAAATTAGTACTGAACGAATGGGAACACCAAATGCACATATCCCAATGGAACTCAATCAAAGGATTACGTCATGCTAAAAACTTCATTAGCCTCGCCAATAAAAATCCTTTTAACTGAGCAAATGTCACGCAAAGATCTTAACTAACCCTGAAAAAAAACTAGCCCTCCAAAAAAAGAGTTAAAGCTCAACAGACATATGAAGAGGCAAACTCTGCTTAGAACAACCAGAAATGTCAGAACACATCATATGAGATAGCCCTGCAATCATCCAGAAGAGGCTTACCGAACCTCAGGACATTGTCAAATCATCGGCCTCAACAATTGAAAGGTTCATCTCACGACTTTTACTGCGAAAGCCTAAAATACTAATAAATGCATCGGATCGTTTAATTTTTTTCTTTTCCTTTAAAGGGTCGGGAGTCCTTGAAAGACACGGAAGCCTTCCATCCTCGGTGATCCCGAGCTTTCAGTTAAGCAGACAAAGCCGAGGTTCGGTCTTCCTTGTCGTCTCGAATCTGGGGGCTGGGATTCGAAGATCTCTGGCCGGAGCTCTATTGTCCATTCTCCAAAGTGGCCGAGCAAATGTGGTCGATGTGTCTTAGCTTTTGAGACTACATCCACATCTTAGTGCAGGTCTTCGAGATCGCTACTTCTTCTTCTCCACCATTCGCCCTTCTCGCACACAGGACAAAATACTATTGAAATCGTGAGTATGAAACATATTTCCGATGTTCTAGCTTCTATATTCCGATTATCCAAAGAAGCCTTTATCCTTGAATTGCGTACCATAAATCTGAAAGGAGGTAAACGGTCCCCATGCATTTCTTCCATACTGCGGGTTGCGTCCACTTTACAAGTGTTCTGTGGTGGTGGGTTACAAGGAATGATTTCGGTGTTTTTGTCGGGCAAAGTCAATGGTTTTTTTTGCTAGTATGCTCGTCATTTATTGTGAATATGAAAGTCGAAAAGGAAAAGACGACAAGATGTAGATTGAGTTACACGAAGCAAACTATGAGCGATAGCTTTTGTAACATTTGTCGCCGCGGCTACTTAAGTGTAGCACGCTCTTCTTTGCTGTTTAAGCGCAGCTCGCTGTAAGGGAGCCAAATCACTGCCGCAATTGAATGAGAGTCAAGATTGATTTTATTTACAAAACATCTTTTCATTTGACACATAGAACTTGAATCCTTTGTATCAAATATGATCACACCAAAAACATAAATGTTAAAAAATAGCCAAGTTTTTTTTGTACAAAAAACGCTTTTGCTTTACAAGTCAGCCACAAAAAGTACTGAGATCTAAACAAGAACGCCAAGTTGGTATTGTAATTAATAAAAAATTCACAAATAGTATTTAGGAACATATTTATACAAACTTTAACACCTTCAAAAACATCAGCTTCAGGAACAAAACCAAACTATAGTGGGGTGCTGAAAATGAGGTAATGAAGTCAGAAGTAGAAAAAAAAAAACATAAGCAAGTTAATAATTTCTTAAATAGTGTTTTAAAATTGTAAAAGCTCTTTTCAAGAACTGTCTAAATAATTTGTCTCTCTCCAATACTTATCATTCTCTTAAGCGATGTATCTTCAAAACGTTTGAAAAATAGCTCATTTTAAAAATGGGCCAAAATTAAATCGAATATCTTACTCATGTTACGACATGGAAGGAAAGCGAATACAACTTATTTAAATCAATGCGCTAAAAGTACTCAGCAGAACATATTTCCTCAAAGTTAATTGACAATGAGATGGTCAAACGAATGTTAACAATACACATCTGAAATTTATGTACATCGCATTCACACATGCATCCATTCTGGGTGGATGAAATACCCACAATTGTGTTGTGTATCTAGATACTTATATAACATTTCTGTACCCAATTCATATTTTTTTTTGAACAAAAGTCAAAACTGCCTCCTTTATATTTGCCGGTTCGATTTGTTTACGTCCTTTTTGTAATATTTTCACAGGCAAGTGAAAATGACGACAAAGGTACAAGGTGGCGCAAAAATAACCTTCCTATGTTTATTGGCTGTAATTTAAAAAAAAAATGAAAAACTTTGATTCTTCTTATGGATTATTTTTATTGGGTCTTTTAATTTTTTTTACATCAAGTCGAGAATATGATGTCATGTAAATGGCCGCCGCCACAGCTGATTGTCATTTGAGCTCTTTTTATGGCATTTTCCATCACTTTGGCCAAAACTTCCGGTCCTCACATTCTTGACGGATATTGTCTTTAAGAGCTGCAAGAGTCTGAAGCTTGTTAACATAAGCCCGCGACTTCAAAAAGCCCCACAAAAAGAAGTCAAATCAGGCGATCTTGCTGGCCAGTGCAAATCGCCAAAACGGGAGATTAGGCGCCCGGGAAATGCATCCTTCTGCATATCGGTTCTGGCACGTGCAGTGTGTGCCGTTGCACCGTCCTGTTGGAACCACATGTTTTCCAATCCCAATTCATCAAGTTGCGGCAAAAAGAACTCGTTGATCATTGCTCTGTAGCGCTCACCATTCACAGTAACCGTTTGGCCCGCGACGTATTCGAAGAAAAAAGGTCCGCTGACTCCTCCAGCGAAAACAGCACACCATACAGTGACTTTGAGCGGGTGTAATGGCTCTTAGTGGGTTACACGCGGATTTTCAGTGCCCCAGAAGCGTAAATTTTGCTTATTTACGTACCCGCTAAGATGGAAATGGGCCTCATCACTCATGATTATTTTTGATGAAAAATCATCTTCCTCTTGGTGGTGATTAAGGATGGCTTGAGCGTATGTTAGACGCGATTGGCGGTCAGCAGCTAACAGCTGATGCACCGTCTGGACTTTGTACGGAAACATCTTCAAATCTTGTACCAAAATTCGCTGTAAAGACCGTCGATTGATACCCATTTGCGTAGCACGTCGTCTTGCCGATGTCGACGGCGCTTCCATGACATCTTCGGCTACAGCAGCAATATTCTCTGCAGAACGGCTACTCCGGGGTCTGCCACGCCTGGCAGCATCTCGTGTTGTGCCAGTCTCTTCGAGGCGAGCGGCTAAACGTCGCAGTGTTTCACCAGTAGGCGTTGGACGGCTAGGAAATCTGCGACGAAATTCACGTTGTGCCAAAGTCCCCGACCGATTATTGCTCAAATAAATAGTCACCAATATTCCGCGTTCTGGAGCAGTGTAGCGTAACATTGTTTATTAACGTGTATTTCGCATGTGTTTACTACACAAATGTCAAAACAGAACTGACATTAGGGGCCAATCGCAAAATTTATAGCATTTTCTGATAGGAGGATTACTTTTGCGCCACATTGTATAAATAGGATAAAAATGTATGTAAGAGGAAGTAGGCCAACAATAGAATGCACACGCGGGTATCTTTGATTGCGATTACCTATGCTAAATCAAATAACAATTTAAGTCGTCCGTTAGCAGTGTTGCTCCTAATGGAATCTAACAATCGGTTAAGATTGGTGTCTAACAATCTGTGTCTTGTTTGTTTTGAAGAATAATTTCGAATAAAAATGTTTGACCTATTCAAAAATTAATTGACGTAATCAAGAGTTTGTATCAGACTTAGTAGGTAGGTGTTTACAATTTGTCATAGCATACAGATACACAATTTTACAGTAATGTCTGTATTGATAGCTGATGTTGAACTTTTACGAAATCTTGTAAATCGGACAGGACAACCGATTCCGGTCAAATGTTGGATATAATTTGATGCTTACTCATTACCAAGTTATCTCTCGCAATATTACGGCGAGTAGACCGGCCAGCAGCTTTGTTGAACTGTTTTATCTGCCTTTTTCCGAAGGTAGCATTATGAGGAGGGGCTTGAGTTTATGGAAAAGCTACATCAGTACGTCCCCTCCATACAGGCAACGCAAGGTAAGGAAGGCACCTATGGTAGAATTTACCTCGGTGTACCGCAATGCGGGATTACAGTCATAATTCACACTTGCTTTAAGTGTGTTGGTGTTATATCACTACTCTTTGTATTTGTAAATTTTTGGGATTTTGACCGAACGTAAACGCCCTCTTTCGAGCAAAATACAATTTGTTTGATAGCTTTCCTTGTTTGCCCTTAAAAGAATTGCCGACATGTAAGATTTCATAATTAGAAAATGAGTTCGATATATGGGCGGTTGCCACGCCTCTTTGTTGGAATATACACAAATTTTGTGTCTGTTCTTCAAATCCTCCCTCCACGTATAATTTCATTGCTCTAAGTCTTTTGGGTGCAAAGTTAAAGAAAAGAGGAGGCTGCCACGCCCCCTTGATGGAAAATGTGTGATTTTTCTCTGTAGTTTCTCCGCCAACCCTATTACTGTGCAAAATTTCAAGGTTCTACGATGATTGGAAGTGGTCCATACTTTTGATGAAATATCAGTAAGTCAGTGAGTCAGTGGTAACGGCTTTTGCAATTTTTTGGGTCCTTATAACAAAGGAACCGCTCATGTTAAATAGTTGAAATTTGGAATGGAGCCTGCTGCCTGTGCGTCCCAATAAATCCTGAAAATTTGATGTCTCTAGCTTTCTTGTAAGCGTAGTTTGAGGGGTGTAGTGTAGCGTTGCCAGACATAAATTCAACTGTCCCGCCGGGACAGCTTATTTCCCGGTTTTTCAACGAAACTCAGAGAAAAATATTCAGTGAAAACATTTCTTTAATATTCGCAAAACAACTACTGCATTGTGGTTTAACCTTAACGAGTTTTCATTGAAATTTTAATCAAACGCATCTTATTTTGTTGAACGTCATGTTGTCAATCTGACAGCTGTCATTAAATTCACATAATAAATATTATCAAAATAACAACTAATCAATTACAAATTTTGTTTTCTTGGAGCCGTGACATTGGAAATTGGAAGTAGATAGGTAGGTAAGGGTTCTCTTTTAACTCTGCGTGCTTACACCTAGAAAATTTTTTAATATGCAGGTAATTGTAGCCAAAATGAGTGATTTATCATCAAGCGAAAGTGAGTTTTGTTCTCCTGCTGGTTCGAGCGGTAGTGTGCGTAAAACAAAAAAAAAAAAAGGCTTACCCTTTATAACAGCCAGTGGGAAAACAAATTTACCTGGTCCAGAGAAGTAAGGGAAAACCGTTACAAGGTATTTTGTCGTTTGTGCAAAAAAGATTTCTCCTGTGGTCACGGAGGACAAAATGATTTGAAAACACATGCGTCCACAAAATCCCACCTCGAAGTTGTAAAGAACTTGGCATCTTCAACTCTATTGAATTATCTTTCGAAACCGGATAAGTCAACGGCTGATTTGGAAGACAAGGTTATTGTTGCTGAATTAACATCTGTATTTCACACTGTTAAGCATTGTTTAAGTTACAACAGTATGGATTGTGAACACAAATTCTTGCCATATATTTTAAATGACTCAAAAATTGCCCAAAAACGAAAATGTGGCAGAACCAAAGCTGAAATATTAGTGAAACAAGTGATTGCTAAAGAATCTGTTAAGATCTCTGATACAGGTGTATAGAATAGGCTTCTTGATTTTGTTGAAAATAACGATGAATCTGCAAATCAGGTATCGAAGATTTTAGAGGAAAGTTTAGAAAAAAACGGTTTTTCTCTAGCTAAAGTATGTGCATTTTCTGCAGACAACACAAATGTGAATTTCGGCAAAAACCACTCTATTTACACTATTCTTAAATCGAAAAATGAGAAAATTATAAAGTCAGGCTGTCCAGTTCACATACTACACAATGCTGCAAAATATGCTACCGATAAATTAGAATATGATGTAGAAAGTCTGTTGCTTAAAATATGCAGTTACTTTAGCCGTTCGGCTAAGAGAAGAGACGATTTGCAACAACACTTTGAAACTAATCAAATGAAGTGGGAAGAAATTATAAAACACAAATTATATTCCTAGGTCCAGCTGTCGAAAGAATACTTAAAATATGGCCTGCTCTCAAAACTCACTTTCAAGAATCTAATAACGAATGTCCTCGTCTTATTGAAAGACCAATTGAAACAGAATATGAGGAAAACAGAACTCTTACTTATTTATCATTTATTCATAATGTGATGTTTTCAGTCGAAACAACGATGAAACAAATTGAATCAGATTCACTCAGTGTAGTTGAAATGCATTTAAAAATGCATGGCATTTATAATAATTTTAAGGAAAGACTTAAGGATGTATTTTTCGGAAGCAGAGCAAAACAGTTTCATTATATAGAAAAACGTTATGATTTTTCGGATAGCAATATTTTATCTAAGCTTTCTTTTTTAAATTTAAGCTTCCATTTAGGATTTGAGCATTTTGAAAATGCTGTAGACTTGCTCCAAACAAATGAAATAGAACTTGATTCTCTCTATGACGAATACCAAAAAATTCGTAAGCCTTTAGAAGTAATTATCAATTTAAATTATAAGAACATAAGCTCCTTAACTAAATGGAATGAGATATTGGGAAGTATCTCAATTGAGGAAATATCCAAATTAATTTCATTTATCTTTAGTATTCCAAGTTCTAATTGTTTTTCAGACAGAGTTTTTTCGCAAATGGCGTTAAAATGGACGGATGTGCGAAATAAATGCGGATTTAATTAAAGCCGAACTGCAAACATCTTTTAATTATGACTTAACTTGTCCAGAATTTTACAATTTTGTTAAAAATAATTCTGACTTAATTAAATTAGCCAAGAGTTCCACTAAATATACAAAATAATTTTAATATCAAAAACAAGATTTTTGATACACGAAGTTACGAAAAGACTGTTCATTTTCTTATTTCATTGTTCATAAACTTAGTCACAGAAAGACTGTTTTTGTTTTCTCATTTTTATATTTAAAATGTTAGATATTATTATTTATTTAATAGTTACATTAATTTTGTCACGAATAGACTGTCTGTTTTCTTGTATACTTGTATACTTGTATACATGTATACTTGTTTTTATAAATATTAAAAAAAGCTTGTTATGACAATGTCATTATATGGACTGATTAAAAAAACAACTATTTACTTGTCAATGAAATAATGTACAGTTTTTTGATTTATTGACTTTTTAATTTGTCCCGGGTAAAATTTTGAAATCCCGGGGTTTTTTAATATTTTTGTCAATTGTCCCGCTCAGCTTCGGAAAAAATCTGGCAACCCTAGTGTAGTGCCAAAGTATCTAAAGAACTTGGCTGGGCACTACCATGCCCCTGGATCCCTCTGTCTCAGTTCACGAATAGTGGGTGCAACGAATGCAAGTGTAAACAATGACAAACACATGAACCCGAATGAACCTCTACGTAGCATGAATCCCTGTAGATACCGATTGAATGCTACTTGACACTTTCGGGTATCTTTTTTTTTTTATAATGTACGCGCACTAAAGGGACTTTGGATACCCATATAATGAAGTGACACAGTGCGGGCATTGAGGAAATGAAGGATTAGAAAAAGGGAGAAACCGATGCACGTTGGTCTTAAATGTCTGTAAACAATAATGACAGGAAAAACATTCCACATTCGTATTGTACGGTTGAGAAACTGATGTGTATTCCTCGCATGGCGGTTGAATTGCTGTAGGGGTGGAATGCAACTGGCTATTTCGTTTGAACACGTGTGGTGGAAATACCGATAAAACAATGACAAGCAGGTGGCATTACGACGATGACTAAGAGAGTCAAGTGATTTCGCGATGTCTCGATCGCCAATAAGTTTTACCGCATGTTTCTGAATCCTGTAAATTAGCTTCAAATATGTTATTGATGCACCAGACCAGATATGAGCGTTGTACTCAAGTTTTGGGCGAATAAACGCCTTGTAGATTCTAGCCAGATCAGAAGGGGTAAAATATTTCTTGCATCGCTCTAGGAAGCCTAGACATTTCGCAGAATTCTTGGCGACATCGAATATGTGGTCATTCCAACGAAGTTTGTCATGAACACACATACCTAGAATAGAAAGTCGTTCGGTTTCAGCGATGCAAGTGCCATTCATGGATAATGGCAGAGAATTAGGGTTTCGCTTCAATGACAGCAGACAGCATTGCGTTTTGGAAGCATTAAATTCCACTCTGTTGGTTTTACCCCATTTAAGTATGCTGTCAAGATCGGAATTCAATGAGCTTAACATACGTTGCCGTTCCAGTTCAACGGCCGATGATGAGGGGCGTTGCCCAGGAAACGAATATGTAAAGCTGAGGGTACTGTCATCAGCAAAGGAATGGATTGGATTAGAAGTGACAGACAGGAGGTCATTGATAAAAATGAGAAAGAGAGTCGGAGACAAAACAGAGCCTTGAGGGATACCAGCATTTATTTCGAGAGTTGCAGACTTGAAACCGTCCGAAACAACTTGTATTTAACGGTCCGAAAGGTAATGGGGCGATACAATGTTACGTAATGGTTTTCTGTACTGTGTATGCTTGCATTGAATCACACTACACCTGCTTATTCGCAAAACACGTCCCTTAAAATCATAGACACCTGAAACGCACGGTTTAATCTCTATTTTCAAAAGCCAATGAATTTTTTTTAGGGGAGAATGCCAATAAATTAACCTACCTGAAAGAATGACACAGTCACAATGTTATATCTGCCCATAAACAATTAGAAAATGTCACACCATGTCCACGCGCGTCCCCACGGACCTAAAGCGAATTGCAGGCAAAATTAATAAGCCAACAATGTTGGTCAACTCCATCGTGACCATGCTGCAAGCGTGAGAGAATAACTCTGTGGAGTGTCTATATGAACCAAAACGGTACCTACAGTCGTGCGCTCGATAATAAATTACTAAAAATATGTTAACGAATTAATGCGTTCATAATTTACAATTTTTAGCTCGTTCCCGAAGGTCCCCAAGCCTATCCTATCCTGTGTAGTAGATCCAGCATAGAGCAAGTGCATGCTTGTCATCCGCTGGACACATGTCGTTAAAGGATGTGAACAACTGCAATGGGTATGCACCATCGTGCGGTGGCGAGCACAGTTAAATTACATAGCACCAGGCGAGGAACATGTCGTGGATCTCACCCGCGCCACGGAGTGCAATTTAATTGGACAAGCGAAAAATGCGACTTAGATTTTGTGACCGAAATTTAGTAGGACCCTGACTAAAGTTACAGTTCACCCGAACGTCTTAAAGTTGTTAAATCATTTCTCAAAAACGCAGATAAAAGGTTTTCACTCGTTATAAACATGCACTTATTCAGCTATTAACCCGTCATTAGGATAAGTTTATTAAAATTACACGGTCCAGAGATTAATTGTCGGAACCATTTGAGGTAGGTATGACTGCCTCCTTGGTAATAGCGTAGCGGTCTAACCTCGCCGCATTGACCAATTTAATGCCACCCTTAGAGCAATGGCATATCGCATCATTTAAATGAGCTCCATTATTTAAACAAACAAATTACCCCCGAGCTTTTGCAGATACAAAAACCTCAGCACAGATAGAAGCACTTGTGGTGACTCCCCGACGAAACCACAGAGTGCATCTCAATTTGATGCCGAGATGCAAAAATTTGCAAGAATGCCTTAGCCACACACGAAGCCGAACTCTTCTTTGGATATCCTCTTTGGCTGCAGCAGCAGCTACCTTAATGGATCCGAATCTTCACCCTTCGCCGAGAAAACAAGTGCTGCGGTTCCATTCCAGTTCCAGTGCAGTCCACTGCCGACTAGGCACGCAATTAAAGTGAATTCATTCGATTAGTTGGCGAAAGCGCCTTGAGGTCAAACCGCAACTATGGTTCTGATTCTGAGACAGGTCTTCGGCAAAACCTACGCTCGAATGAGTAGAGTACATCGGTGATTTTTCACTGCACACTAAGTGGAGCGGTAATACCAGTTCCCTTGCGATTAACATATTAATTGCGACCTGCAATTCCAGATACAGATATCAATAGACTAATCCATGGGGCAGCATACGCAAGGGGGAAGCAAAGTTAACCCAAGTTCCTGTTCGAGACGGTCGTCGTCGCGTCAGTCGTCTCATTGAATTGCTACCGGCGACATCGACAACCGACGACCGACGACGACGATGGAAACACATCGCGCAGTCTGTAAATGGAGAAGCAAATTGAGAAAAAGCATCCTTGAGGCATACTTGTGATTTTGATTTGCAACGCAGGAGTAGATTTATTGTTCGGTGGATGTGCGGAGATGGTTTGGCTGTGCGCTTAATGCTTGGGTATATCCTGCTGCAGGTGTTCAGAACGAAAACTGTTTGCTTAATTAAATGGGATACATTATGGCATAAATTTGAGGCTAATCGCTTCGAGGTGTTGGGAATTATGTATATTATTTATTTTCACCCGACCTGTGACTTTTGCTTGGAATGCTGAAAAGTTCAGTGTTGAGAAAGGGAACAAAATAAATAGTTGTGGATCAAGCTACGACTTACTTACTTACAAAGCGGGGTTACAGACCGAGGTGAACCGGAGCCACAACTAATAAGCCCCTAACAGACTTATGTACGTTCTCATCATGAATTGGCTTGTAAATTTTGCACAATTCGTTGAAGTATCGCTACAAGAGCGCTACAAAATTTTTTTTTTAAATAAAATGAAACGTTTTTGGATATCAATGAAATTCTTTATTCCTGTGAAAGTACGTTCGATGCCATTATGTATGGAACTCGATTTCTTTTGCATGGCCACCAGGGGCACGCTTGCAGAAGTCCAGACACTGAACCCAATTTTCGACGGTTTTCAAGCATAAATCGACCGATACTGCTGAAATTTCACGTTCGATATTCGTACGAAGTTCATCAATCGTCGCTGGCTTGTTGGCATAGACCATAGGCCAAGCGACTGGACCATTTCGTGAATAACACGTTCTCCAAACTTGGTTTCCAATAAATTGATTGTGACATTCGCTGTGTGGCTTGTGGCGCCGTCCTGTTGGAACCACTGTCCTCCAAGTCCATATCATCAAATTGAGGCCAATAATATTCGGTTATCATTAAACGGTAGCGATTCCCATTCACAGTAACGTGCCGGTTTTGATCATCACGGAAGAAGTTCGGCTAAATGACGCCGCCGGCCCATAAACCACACCAAACCGTAATGTTGTCGGGATGCAATGATGGAGTACGTGTGGATTGCTGCCTGACCAATACCGCATATTTTGTTTATTGACGAAGCCATTCAGCCAGAAATGAGCCTCATCGCTGAAGATGATTTTTCGATGAAAATCCAAATCATTACCAAGTTGTTGCTTAGCCCAATTCACGAACATACGACGCTTCTGGTGGTCAAGCGGCTTCAGTTCTTGCTTCAATTTAAACTTGTAAGGATGTAGGCCAAGATCTTTTCGCAAAATTCGCTACAACGACGTCACGGAGATGCCAAACGCTTTAGAACGACGTGTGAGAGACACATTTGGGCTTTCTTCAACTGAAGCCTCAGCGGCAGCAATATTCTCGACACTACGGGCACTTCTTTGTCTCACTGGCAGGGGAACATTTTGTACTGTGCCTGTGGATTCAAATTTTTCCACTAGACGCTCAATTGCTGATCTGCTAGGACGATTATGACGACCATAAATTGAACGTAGCGCTCTTAACGTTGATGTCGCTGACTCCGAATTTCGGTAGTAAATTTTAATAATTTCGACTCGTTGTTGGCTCCATCATGAAATAGCAAACCTTACTGAAGAGAAATGTCAAAAGAGCGGCAAAAAAATATGGCGTCGTTTGCTGTCCCTGTCGCTCTACTTTTGTAGCGTCCCTGTTGAAAAACCCTGTATAATGCTAAGAAAGTCAGGCAAAAGCGCGTCATTTAGTCAAAATCTTATTTTCATAAGAAAGGTATCGGTTATCGTCGTCGTTCTACTGTTTTTTTTTTTCATATCCCTAGCTCCGACTGTGACTCTACTTTAAGGTTTCCTTGTTCATTTCTACAGGTCTTCTTCGTTCGCGTCCTTCTTCCGTCGACAGGTTTGTTTTTTATTTGTGTAGAATGTCCACACATTATTCCTCGAGAATGTTCACTCTCGTCCATATGGGCAGCTTCACTTTCAAAATTTTTCATCAAACCAGGAGTTTTGTAATGGATTCGGGGCTTCAGATGCCTTCAAATGGCTTCTCAGCCTATGCCTTTAGTACTTGAAGAGCCTTACTTTCAAAGTTGTGGCATCTGAGATATCCGAATACGTAACTTGGCTAGAACTAAGTAAAGTGGTCCGAATCTACTAGAATACTGGGACATCCAAAATATTTGAATTTGATTGACAGTTTGATGGCCATGTTCCCTTAGGAATATTGAGGTGAGGCATAAGTGTCTTGCCAAAGTCTTCCGCTTTTATACGGCGCCGACTGCTGGACGATAAGAAGGAAAGGAGAGTTAATACAAGGCTTCTGTGTGGGAGGAGGGCAAATGGAGGAGAATATACAAACGCGAACTCTATGAATTGTACAAAGATATGGATGTAGTCCGAAAACCCAAAACTCATCGACTAGATTGGCTCGGCCACATCGAGCGAATCGACAATAATGCTCCAGCTAAAATGATCTTTGAATCACAGCCCAAATGGTTGGAGATGACAAGGAAGACCTAAACCCCGTCTTAACGACCAAGTCATCGCGGATGCCAGAGCGCTTAGTCTAAATAACTGGAAGCAGCGTGCCTGGGATCGTAAAGGATGGAAGGCTGATGTGTCCTAGTCAGGGACTGTTCATGGATAAAGAGCCCGTTAGGTTAGTAAGTAAGTAGTAGAGTCTGCCGTTTATAACAACTCCCATAACAAATATACGCTGCCTGTGTTGTAGCAATTCTCTTTGTATCATCACCTCCTGAACGGCCCTGATATCAGTCTTAACAGCACTCGTGTCCGCTAATTATTCCGCTGCACGCTCCTCAGGGTGGGAACAATCCACGTGCAGATCCGAAATTCGTTGTCGATTTCAGTGTCGTCAAAAGTGAATCCGTCATTTGTTAAGGCTATAAATCGCTTCAAAATATTGCCTCTTAACTTCGTTGGAAAGTTTATAATACGCACTAATGTCAATCCGGACAGCCAAACCTTTGAAACCCGTAGGAAAAAGAAGCCGAATATTTCGCAGCTAGTAACCCAGCTTCGGCGATGTTTCGGTGCTTCTGTTCTCCTATTAAAGGTTGATTCGATAGCAAACTCAACTTCCATTACCCAGGCTTAGTGTTGAAGATACCTATAAGCTTCATCTTTAAATGTAACCAGAACTGAGGGTTGTAGTTGATGTCATCCATAGAATTTGTCCGCTGGCAGCCGCAAACATAAGAAAATGTCTAAATGCGAGGACACCCCTGCCTTCTCCATTTCGTCTACTGCTTTCAAAGACCAGCTGTTTTCGAGCTACCTAAGCACCCAAAAGACACCAATGACGTAGAAGCTAAAGGTACAGCGCTGGTATCACAAGTCAATGCATTTAAAAAAATAGGGTTAGTGCTAAATTTTGATAGTTGCTATGAAGATACGTTCGATATTCAATAAGAAGAAACTGTCCTAAGACTTCTTTCTTCACATTTTGCCAGAAGCCAATTCCCATTATAATTCATCAGTTACGAAGCTTTTCGCCAAAGGCCATACCACACAACATTTCGTACAATTCAATTAAAAAGATATATCCTACCAAGCAGTGCCAACATTATCAAATTGCAAATCTCCTAAAGGCAATTAATAAAATCGCAGCACCGAAATACCGCTGAGTATATTTGGCACACAAGATAAACACCATCAGCCGAGGCGGCACACCTGCTAGGTGTCAAATTACACCCGAACTACACCTGCCGGCCGCCAGACCATCGTATAGAGAGATGTCAACCGCACACACGCACTCAAATTCAGAGGCTCGAAATAATCATTTATAACTCGCGCTGTCACTGTGTAATCCATGACGACGACGACAACGACGACGAATCCAAGGAGATAATCATCACGCATAACTCTGCGTCCACTTAATGAATCATATTTTCTTCGGCCACTCATTTGTAATCATTTTCACTCAAGAGCCACGCCCTCCACAAAGCCACAAAGAATAGAAGTCCCCCCAAAAAAAAAAAAAAAAAACAGATAAAGAAGAGAAGGCAATGTGGTCATTTATAATGATTATTCACCGCCACCGCCACCACCAAGCTGTTGACCACCCACCCGCAGAGGTGGCTGGCCTAGGCAATGCGTCAACTATTAATTATGTCTTCTAATTAATTTGAATATTTAATTTATGCACTTGTCTAGTTGTAGATTGGTCACTCAACGAGCTACCCATAAAATACCGCGCGCATAGATAAATATAGAGAACCGCAATGGTTTTTGCATCTATAATGTTTGAATGTTTGAATTTTCACACCGATTAGTGGGGTAATTTATAAAAATTAATCAAAACCCAAGTTGAAAGGGATAATTAATGCAAAGGTGTTCGGATGGTGTTCGCCAGATGACTTCGATTTCAAAGCAGCAACACCGAAGGGTCAGAGTCTCAATGTTTTTTTTAAATACATTTTTGTTGAAGTTGCAGTTGCATGTCGCGTAGCAATATTTACCGAAATAATTATAGCTAGTAATAGATGTGCTTACAGACTTTTCGACAATTAGGGTCGTCCCATCGGTGTAAATGCACAAGCTGTGTGCGTGCATTTAAATGAGCATGCGCGCATTGTTTTTTCACCAATTTCATTGTTTAGTATGGCTGAAGGTTTCTTTCATAGAAATTTTCGAATTTTGGAAAACAAGGAAATTTCAATTAGCGTCGACTTACAATGTGCATAATCAAACATGAAAATTCACAGTTAAAAATTTGGAAAACAATCGAATGCAAAGGTTTCTCTCATTACAAATTAGTAAATATGTTGACAGATGATTATGGTTGTGTTGCTTCAACATATTGACATATGGTTTGTCATTTGAATAGCTAACGATGTATCTTTTCTTCTTCATGAATATCTTCCGCAGGTAGTTAGTTACTTAAATTTTTTTACCTTAAGACTTGTTATATTTGTTTGAGTAGATCGATTATGTTTTTTTTTAGGCAACGATTGAATTGTTAAAAGTGAGATTCATAATTTTATCATAGCAATACGATTTATAAAAGCAAAAATTCATTAGATAAATATGAAAAAAATATAGTGAACAAAACTTTCTAGATACATGATATGAAATTTTAAATCGCCTCAAAGCGAATGGTAACACTTGATACCAAATTTATTTAAATCACTTTTGACGGGTTTTTAAAAAATTGGAATTCCTCAATTTACAATGAATTTGATGTAATTTCGCACATTGGACACTTTTTTCATAATTGTTCAAATTACCACAATTGATAAAAATCGCTAGAGCCGTTTTTGATAAAACTTTAATTTAAATTTAAATTTAAGGAAAGTTATATCAAACAAAAATGTTAAAAAATTATTTCACAAATCAAGTTACGCAGATTTGTTCAACTTAACATCATAAAAAAAACAGTAACATTTTTCCAAATTCCCCTTAGATATTGGTTTTTGAGATATCGGCGGTTTTATATAACGGGTGATCCAAGTAGAGATACTTTTCTCAATAGCCTTTTTTGACAGATCACGTGTGAGTCGTGTCATGCTGTCATGTTATTTTTGTTTAGTATTGTTTGGCATTTCATAATGTAAAGGCTTACGCGTGATCAACGTTTACAAATTGTTCAACTTTATTATGATGAAAATTCACGTTCTGTGAGAATGTGTTTCGTGCACTTCGCTCAACTTATGGTCAACATAATCGGCCTACTGAGCGTACTATTCGCAACACCATCACCCATTTTGAGACCCAGCATTCATTATTGGATAATATTCGACCGAATAGACCACGTCCAGCACGCTGTGAAGAAAATATAGCGGCCGTAGCTGAGAGTGTACACGAAGACCGTAGAGAGTCGATTCGGCGCCGTTCGCAGCAACTCGGACTGACGTATGGAACGACTTGGCGCATTTTACGTCAAGATCTTAAATTGAAAGCGTACAAAATACAGCTTGTGCAACAACTGAAGCCGCTCGACCTTCCCAAGCGACGACGCTTCGCTCTATGGGCTCTTAGAAAGTTCCAAGAAGATCCGACGTTTTCGAGGCAAATTTTGTTTAGCGATGAGGCCCATTTCTGGCTCAATGGGTATGTAAACAAACAAAATTTCCGCATTTGGGACGAAGAGCAACCTGAAGAGATTGAAGAACTGCCACTTCATCCAGAAAAAACAACGGTTTGGTGTGGTTTGTGGGCCGGTGGAATCATCGGTCCATATTTCTTTAAAAATTATGCCGGTGCGAACGTAACCGTCAATGGCGACCGTTATCGTGCCATGATAACCGACTATTTGATGCCTGAAATTGTAGCTCGTGATCTCGGCGACATTTGGTTTCAGCAAGACGGCGCCACTTCGCACACATCGCATCAATCAATGGACTTATTGAGAGAACATTTCGGTGAGCACATAATTTCACGTTTTGGGCCGGTCGATTGGCCACCAAGATCGTGTGATTTTTTCCTGTGAGGATATGTAAAGTCGAAAGCTTATGCCGACAAACCCGCTTCGATTCAGGCCTTGGAGGAAAACATCACGCGTGTCATTCGCCAGTTACCAGTCGAAATGCTCGAACGAGTGATCGAAAATTGGACTCAACGGATGGACCATCTGCGACGTAGCAACGGCCAACATTTGATAGACATAATCTTCAAAAAATAAATGCCAAAGAATGTTCTTTCAAATGATAATAAACATTCTCCATTAAATTTGAATTTTCTGTGTTTTTTTCTTTAAAAAAGTAGGGAACCTCGAAATGGATCACCCTTTATAAGGTTTTTTCCACCCCTACTTTTGCGTCTTTCACTAAAATGCGGTTTTCGTCAAAAATTTTCGAAGAAACGGAAAAAAAATGTTTAACAAGATATATAGCAAATATTTTTTCGAATATATCACCTATACAAAGTTTTGTTTCCTCGCTCACTTTTGGGGGCGTTTTTTCAAAAATTTTAGTTTTTTTTTTATAAATTTCATGCAAAATAAAATAAAATGTCCTTCCACCATGCTTTTTAACGCTTTTTTATTTTGGAGGTATATAGGGATATGGATAGGGTATCTAACTATCTACCTTTCCTTCTGTTTTTTAGGAAAACTTGACTATTCTTCAACATTTTTGTCCTTGGTGCAGTGGATATAAACGTAGATTTTAAAAAGAGATTCTCATAGACATGAGCCAATACATAGTGTGGTGCGTCTTCATGAAGAAATATTTTATACACACATACTGTCCCTGGTGTTATCTTAGGTAAACCGGAATCCAAAATCGATTTAAATCATTTAGTGCCTTTCAATTAATTCCGCAACCATAATAGCTAATGATCCTTATCGGCTTTACTTCATTATCAGAAATTCATTAGCCATGAACTCTCTTCGTCGTTCTTCGTCGTCATCGTCGTCGGCTTCGGAGAGTATTCAATGAAATCTAAAACCATAACATAATGAGATAAAAGTAAATCTGAACGCCACCCAAACGGAAATTGTAGTAAATTCTTGTCCTCACCCTGTGGATCAGAATCTTCTTTCATAAACAACACGATGGCTCTTATCCTCGGCCCAGAAACTCTGACTTTGCCATCATATTTTCCAATTAGAGACTTCATCCAAGAAGGTTATCTCTCTCTCTCTTGTTCATGTGCCGAGCGGATGGCGTATGCCGCCTAAGCTTATCTCATCTCACCTCGTATAAAGGACATTTCGCTTAAAAGCTATACATTCTGCCACTGCTCCACCCGAGATGAAGGTATCCATTTCCATGGACAGACACGATTGCAGCTGCACTGCGACATTGCGTCCGAAAGGGAAATTTGTTGTATAGGACTTGTACACGGCCGGTAGGTTAATTGGCCGTAAATTAGTACCGAAGTCGATAAGATAAATTTGGTCACTATTGGTCGGGTGAGTGCAGTGAGTAGGTAATCTGTTCCTCCCTGCGCCTAAGGAACATAAAAAAAATATAAATGAATGGAAGTCCCCAGCTAATCCATATCCCTATCCCTATTACTGCTGGATTAAATAGCCAATATCATTTCCAATCGAATGGTGAAGGCAAAAAAAAAAACAGAAGAAGAATTAAGCTAGACTAGGGAATGTAAGGACGAAGGAACAGCGACAAGAAGGTATTACAAAAGGCATTGTAATCACCGCTTTTACACATGCCATTTAATTTATCTCGTTTGTTGAGCTACAGAAGATACTGCCAGCCGACCGGACGGCCGTCGCCGCCGCCGCCCGTGTGAAAGAAGGGAGACGCTACTATTGGAATCACAATGCAACTCGGTGTGGGGATGCGACCGACGACGACGACGACAATGGAGATGGCAATGGCAGGTTTTCAGAGAATTAATACAATCCTTCTTTGACTGTACTTGAGTTGTGTGTGTGTTTTTATTTTTTTGTCTCGTTTTTTTTGTGTCTACCGCAAAAGGTATAGCCTTGGACAGGCAGGTCGACAAATTAATTAATTAATTGCTGTGGAGCACGTTTCGTTGTTTTGCAGCATGGTTGACACTCATTGGAATGAAGTCCATGTTAATTAATATGACTCCCATTTGAGTTCCAATTGACATTGGAAGTGGAAATCAGGGGCGGGAGGGGGGCAACCATTGTGCATCTGCATCCACAGAAGTGGTGGGTAAATGCAACGCGAATATGAATGGAGTCTTGAATGAATATTCATTGAAGCAGCTTAGATTGGATTGTGTTTAGATTGTAATAGATAAGTTGTAGAGAGTTAAGGTGCTATCAGACGGTCATCCACACTTGTCATCCGGATGACATGCTGACTTCAGAAAACGCGATAACCAATTTAGGAAAAATTCTACGTGATAGTGACGTCAGGTTTTCATCCGGATGACAAGTTTGAATGACCGTCTGATCGTACCTTTACTATTTTGAAAATATGTGCCACGTGCTCTGTCTGTTTAGTTCGAAGAATATAATATAGAAAATTAGTCGCTATAGAAGTTCGGAACAGGTCGATTGAAGGAATATTGGATGTGAGTGTAAGGCTTTAATAGTGCCACAACTAAATGCAACATGCTCAAGTTCAGATAGAGAGGTTTCGCTAAGTTGTCCACCTACCTCGGGGTAGGCATCAATTTAACAAAACGGTACTACTTTCAACTCCAAACTGCTAACCCAAAAGACCAAGTGCAAGCTGTATAACAAAAGTAATCCTGCCAGTTCTGCTGTTTTGTGCTGAGTGCTCGAGGATAAACGAAAGGGAGAAACACAAAATACTGAACTTTGTTGAGAAAAAATGGACGAGAACGAAAAGTCAAATACAAAGTGCTCCAGCTATGAATATATTCGAGGAAGGAAGGCCAACAATTTAACCATATACGAATATTTCGATAGAACGACCGAAGGATTTAGACTGGCCGCCTATGATTGAGCAGTCACAATCAAGCTAGCTCGTTTTCATGAGACCTGGAGGAATGGTATCGAGCCCAATGGCATGTTGGCGTCTCGATAACGATGGATGGTGCAGCCAAAAGCGAAATCTGTGGGTAAAGAGAGGATGAACTCATACAATACCTCAACGAACCCAATAAATCGGACGGTTGGCCCACACTGAAGAAATGAGTTAAAACTCACAAAAACAATAAAACATAAATCCACAACACCTCAAGCCCCCGAAATGCAACACCATCACCAACAATAACAAAAACAACATTCTACACCAGTACTGACAAACACAAACGCTAAACACAAGAGGCAATTACAAAGGCGACCACCCCGTCGTCGTTACAAGGGCGGATGCGAGAACCCCCTTACTTATAAGACCCAGGTCTTTGAATACAAAAGTGTCAACAACACCAAATCCAACATCATAATGATCCAACAACTTCAATATCCACACAATAAAACTTAAATGAAGACATCCACGGCCAAGAGCCCAAGAATTAAAAAATTGATGTAAAAAATAGCACGCTGATATAAGCAATATTACAGCTGACAGACTGTCCAAGGATAAATTAAAATGTACATAGTACACAATATCAGATTTAAATGTTTAGCAAAACTTCATTGAAATTCCTAACGGATCTTGACAAGAGCTTATCACAGCCATATTTAGTTTTGTAAGCACTTTTTATTACGAAAAGTCTAGACCCCATTGATCTAGGAGGAACATAATATTGGTAACAAGGCATAAAGCGATAAGCACTTTGTAAATGGTGTTTTTTTAGAGGTATAGAACTTCGAATTAAAATAAAACACAAGAAAATCGTTTTAATGTCCATCAATTTGGCTTCATTGGAAGGATAATTTTATTCCATTAATGTTTAAATATGATTTCGGTCATGTGGCCACCGCGGCTGGTTCGAATAAAGACAAGTCTAGAGGTCCAATTTTCATCCACTTTTTCAAGCATTTGGAGCTGTATGTCGGCAATAACGCCACGAATGTTGGCTTCTAAAGTTTCTGGTTTGTTGGCATAGGCGAGCGACTTCACATATCCCCAAAGAACATATTCCAATGGTGTCAAATCACACGATCTTGGTGGCCAATTGACAGGTCCATTCCGCGAAATTATGCGCTCATCGAATGTTTCCTGCAATAAATCGATTGTGACGTGCGCTGTGTGGTATGTAGCGCCGTCTTGTTGGAACCACATCTCATCCACATTCATGCCATCCAATTCGGGAACAAAATAGTTGGTTATAATGGCTCTATACCGGTCTCCATTAACGGTAACTGACTCTCCAGCATCATTTCGAAAGAAGTATGGCCCAATGACTCCACAAGCCCATAGAGCACACCAAACAGTCAGCTTTTGTGGATGTAATGGCGTTTCAAGGGTCTCATGAGGATTCGCTTCACTCCAAATCCAGCAATTTTGCTTGTTGACGTAGCCATTCAACCCCAAATAAGCCACATCAAGTAACAAAATTTTGCGGTAAACTTCGTGAACTGAACCATTATTTGCGAAATAAATTTGCATGATTTGCAAGCGTTGTTCATCTGTCAATCTGTTCATGATGAAATGGCAAACCAAACTGAGCATAAATGACATTGGAGTTGCCATATTTGACAACAAAATGTCAGTTTTATCTCTATTCGAAAAACCCAACCTCTAATAGCATTGCAAAACTCTCACAAAAATTATACTATAAATAGTTCTTCTAGATTCCAGTGATTTTATACCAAGCAATTGGCTTTATAATCGGGGCAAAAGTCCCAGCGCATTTGTTGAACTATAAATTTAGTAAATCTTCGTTGTATTCGTTCAACCCGGTCACAGTGACCCTTAAATGACACTGCGTAATAGAAGAGAGATATGACGAATGACATCAATAAATTTGAATTAAAAAAGGGTCCTTAAAATCCTTCCCATTTCACTGTATTAATCCTACCAACGAGTTGGCTTTACGAACTCAATAATCAAAGAGGCTCTTAAACGAGAAAGAGGAATCAGGCAATGCACCTAAGTCTTTGAGCAAACGAAGCTCACCGTTTTTTTGAAAATATTTAGAAATCACTTTACCTTTTTAATATTAAGTCTAACAGTCCATTTGACTTGCACAAGATTGCCAGAGAGTTTAGACTAGATTGAATAAGTTGGCAATCAGGTCAACTATTAATGTTAAAAAGCAGCTTAAAAATCATCTGCATTTAACAGACATTCGCAGTATTTAAACCCTGATAAGATATAATCACTGAAAATAATGAAAAGGAACGGACCCAGGTTGCTACCTTGGGGAACTCTGGATGTACACGTTATTGGCTTGGAACATGTAAATATTACTAAACTGAACTTTCTGTGTTCTACCAAGAAAATAAGGGTTTACTAAAGACAGTTTAAACTTGGAATTCGACTTGGAATTTGTCGTCTATGGAATTAGTGACATAAAAAGTAAAATGGGTCAGATTGGTGACAGTGAACCTCCTGGGGAAAAAGAAAGGAATCCACTCGTAATTAAATCTAGCCCGTCTTTTGCAGAAAGCTTACAAATTCGCCTATAATTCTCGATATAACTTTTAGGGCCCGATAAGAAAGGAAAGTTTCCATTAATCTAGGAATTTACCTTCCAGAAGAGACTTATTAAAAATTCCAAAGATGCAGAAAGGTCAGAATATTTAACTCCCCGAAATGTTAGGAATTCCAGTCGTCTTTCTTTTCGAGTTAATACATTTCACCGAGTTAAATTCGCTCGGCCTCAGAGTTGCAGCGAATTCGAATAAGAGAATGAGATGGAGATAATGGCACAATCCAGTAAAGTAACTAAGTGCATGCTAGACAAAGGTGCAGTGGATCTCGTAATGCTTGAAGTAGACAAACCAACACTTTTTGGTTGACCATCAAAAAATTGAGTTTTACGAATTAGAATTTTTTTTTTTGTTGGGAGGGGTTATGAGAGGGGCTCGCTGGAAAGAAAAATCATTGAAAAACACTGCAGCACGTGAATACGCGGGGGACCCCTTTGCTGTAGTGAGGACTTTAAACCGATCTAAAAAAAACCCTCAGAAAAAAGTCCAAAATCGTTGTCAAGTTCAAGCTGCTCTAAGGCCCAAACTGCGAAGCGATAACGAAGCGGTTGGTCGTACGCCTTCAGTTGCTATAAGCAATTGGACCTCGTAAGCGAATAATTCGATATCCTTGTGCAATGAAATGTTGAGCTGTTGATATCGATGGCGAGTTGATGTTCGTGAATTGAGTCTCACATTCTGGTCTGTGCGCACCGTACGTCGACGGGGACGTATGTATGTGTTGCATACCAGTCTCAAGAACTTTTGCACAAACTTGCAGGCGCGGTGGGTGCGTAATTTCGGCCAAAACGTCTTTTCAAAGAACCGCACTGTTTGGGCTACACAGGCCTCACTTTGGAAATAAGTTTTCCAGAAGTTTTACCAACGTTTTTTAATCTTGACATTCCGTCAAGATTTCGAGCGGCAAACAGCAGTCAGTGTCAAAATAACCTATGATTTAAAAAGAAACCACTAGGTGGCCAACCCTTTACTTGAGCTATCTATTGCGACCGCAGAACTCAGTAAGTTTTACCGAAAATATTGTTTATGTGAAGTCAAACAGACGTGAGCTGTTTAGGGTAAAAGAAGAAAAGTACGATGGGTCTAATTTTATTCCGAATATAACGAGACATTTTAGTTTTCTGGGATTAAGTGTAAGGGATTAAGATGTCGTTGAGGTCCATACAGTTGTCAATAAGCCCAAGAGGACAGTTTTGCTAAGCCTGGACATCCTCATTATAAATATGCAAAGCATCGAACTCGAAACTACAATAGAAATTGCATTTATATAGATCGAGAACAGGAGTGGACCAAGAATTGAGACTTGCGGGACACCATTACGAAGAGGTAGACAAGTAATACATATTGCCTGGTTCCTACCACATATATTTACGCAGTTTCTTAAATAGAACAGTGTGGTCGACCATATCAGAAGCCTTGGAAAAATCGAGAAGTACCAAGAAGCTAACATCGCCGTTATCAACATCAAGACATCACTTGATTTTTCTCATCATCTGACGGTTGTGCAGCTGAGTTTTGCACGTAATCCGAATTGTATATTGGTAAGCAACCCATTTTTGATTAAATATGGGTTTGGTTTGGTTTGGTTTTGCAATTGTAGTACAATTTTTAAGAATCCAATTAGGCCGTTCATGTAAGGGCATTTTTCATTGGGCACTAATCTCTCGTGGCAGCGAAATGTAATAAGGACAGAATGTCTATTGATGAAAAAAGTCTCGATGTTCAAATACAATTATACCTATTCGTTATTCAAAAAGTTTACTTGTCTTATCATCAGTAGCATGGCTGCGTCCACTTCATAATTGAATTGTTCTCCTCCTCTCGCTTTATAACGAAACCCTGTAATTAGCCTTCAAATTGGTATAAGTCCTCATTTCGACTTCCATCCAGTTTCAAACCTTACCACCCTCTCCGTAGCAATGTCCCGGAATCAAAAGCAAATCCTCTTCCATACACTTGGACACGCGAAGCATTCAATAACTTTCTTCTTATCCCAGGAAACGAAATAAAAACAGAGAAAGACAAAAAAAAACAAAAACAACCTTTAATGGCTTCCAGATAAAATATGGAATCTCAACATTATGGTAATGCATCATTGCCATCCGCACATAAATGCTGGGGGATTGGCAGCCAAGCAGCGATATACATATTTTGGACCTTTCCCGTGAGCTACTTCATTGGCAAAGCGATATATCTTTTCTAAATACCCCGAGGAAGAGATTCCAGAGCCCCTGGTACATTCAGTCGTCGTGTGGTGCTACAGAACAACCAGTAACAAGCACTTCCTTATGCCATCATCATCATCATCATCATCATCATCATAATATCGTAGGCAATCGCCTGGTATGGACTCTGACTGGACAAACAATTCATCAACCGGACAAAGCTGAAAGCCGGTGGAGAATCACAAGATTAGAAATGGCGGCGTTCATTTCTTCTTCTTTTCAGCATGCCTACTGCTGCGATCTATTCTGTTACCAAAAACAATCCGATTTGGCAAATAGAAAGTACACTAGGACAGCGGTCGACCATGGACGTGGACCTCCATCTTACCTCACCACACCGACGACGACGATAGGACGGCGAAGTTCCATATTCGCCCACAATTGATGGCGTATATCGAATTTATGAGATCGCTCTTTATCGATAAACGATCGTTCGGATAACATTCGATACTCTCGGCGAAAGGAGATATCCGTACTCGGGCGGTCGAACGAAATAATAAATAATAGTTGGTTTGCCAAAGAGGCGGCATGGGACGGCGCGGCATGGCCTCCTTTAAATGGTGAGCCACTCTATATGGGCCAAGCGGGACCTGGGTGGTTGTTTGGATTCTGTATCCTGATGTTGCGACGACAATCGCATTGTGCGCGATAGATGCGGAACGCTGCGCTGCTTCTGGTATTGAATAGAGTCGCGCACACATTCACCAGGGAGCGCTTAAGATTTTATAGATTACAAAAAAAAAAAAACCAAAGACAGAGAGCAATGATGATGAATGGAATCGGATTGGGTTTCTTCAACATTGTGTTGAGAGAAATTCTATGTGCAACTGTGAATGCACGGTGGTGATTGGAGTGTGGTCTGTGTTTAATCTGGTGACCTTATGGCCTGAACCTCAGTTGGCTTAACATTAGTTTTCAATGGTGGGTTATTAAAACATCTAGAGGAACCAAGGAAAAGTTAACAAGGTCGTGCTATTGGAAAAAGCTTCTGTAATCAACCAAATGTGTTGAATAGAACAATTGACAGCAAGACTCATTGACTGTTGACGAGGTAAATTGGATCCCTTTTGCAATACGATGTAACCATTCAGATACTTGGTCTACTTAGTCAAAGATATAAGCTGCAAGGAATTTCGCGAATCTATTTCGGAAACAAACGATCGTCCGACACTACGGAAAATGTACTAAAAGGATGACTAATGGCTCAAATTAAGGAGGTATTTTTAATGAGAACTTACACGACATTCGGGGTGTAACACGTCAAAGGGTCTTTGCACTTTGCACGCTTTGCTGCAAAAAGTACTAGAAATGGTCACAAAATTATTCCGGGAAAGTTTCCAGCATTACCTTAAATCAGGTTAAGTTAGGTTAACGGGTTGGCAAAGCAAGGTGAATTCTGCTGTACCACATATAGATCCTTGTGAAGCCCTTTTTTGTGGGTTAACTAAGGTCGTCTTCATGTCCCTTCAGAAAACTATAAAGACCAGAAAGTGTGATATCAGAAAGTTCGTATAAGTCATGGAAGTAGTGGCGGCCAAGCGTTCTATTTCTTTTTTTTTCAAGTGACAGAGACTCGGACAGTCATAGAGGAAGAGAGAAGTGTCCTAATGGATCTCTTCGTCAGCACAGACACTGCATACATCGTCATCCTTCAGATTCAACTTCATTGCATGATTTCTTAGGAACTGATGACCAATCAAACTGTAGAAGTTTGATGGTTCGGCCACTGTTATATTCTGGCCAGAGCTTCCGTGATACCTCACAGGACGTTAGTTCTTTCCGCCTGTCGTTAGATTTCATACAAATCTTATTCTCCACTAGATCTTCTGTCTAAGATCACAGAGTGGTGGCTTGATCGATGGATTGATTACCTTAAATTAGGAAACATTCCAATAGCCTGCCGAGAAATTCAAGTACCTTTAAGGCCAAAAGCTGGCACCTAAGGACTTAAGACTCAAGAGATACTCTTCCTTTACCCTTTAGGGAGGCACTTTTCACTACTGAATCATATCCCCATTACTTTAGTCCATGGGTACCGATTATATTCAAAGAAAGCTCAATTCATGGTGTAAAGGTGCTCGTAACCTCCTTCATGCGGATGTCGTGGACACGGTTACCATGGAAGTTGCTCTACCCAAAGGGGTTAAGGGCTGTGGACTCAAAGTCAACGTCAAAGAACATGCAAAGTAGGTACCTTGACATTATTTTAGAACTTTAACATCCGAGTAGGAAAAGAAAATGTTTATAACGAAATCTTCGCATATAAGAAGGCAATAGGGAAGAAATTAGGCCTCGAACCTACAATGAAGGTCAGCTATATTCTATGAAGATCAGACCTAAGTCACTTATGACGACGCTGACGGAACCGAGCTATCCCTCTATCCTTCTAAACGTGTCATAAAGAGATATCGTTATAAGGGTCGTTTAAATATTTTTTACTTAAAAGGGGCTTAGAGAACAAAAGATTTCCTACATGAGGCATTGCAGCTTTCAATATACGGGTGCACTGATTCCAGACCACACAATCTATTATGGTTAGTACGCAAAAAAAAAATAAAAACGCGCCGAGTCGTTTGAAATAATTTTTTATCAATAAAACAAATGTACTAAATAAAATTCAGTAAATGTCTCAGCAGAGGGGTTATGGAGGAAATAGGTTTGTTTAGTATCAGGATTGAGCGATCATACCTCACTCATTTTATTGCATTCGTACTAGACCTATAGCGAAATTCTTCGGTTCGACTGCAAAAAAAAGAAGTCCCATTTAAGTGATGGTTGTAGTGCATTTTATTGCATCCTGCAGCAGCTGCTAAACCGGCATCAAATAGAGAGAGTGCTAGGGCAAGAAGAGAACCCACGTCTAGGCAATGAAGAACCTCTCTCCCCACTCAGTGTAGAAGAGGTTTGCTTACCTATAAAAGAGTCAACCTAGATAGTCTACGCATGAAACCAATCATCAATCAAGTTTGAGATAAAGAAGGCATGTCCGACGATTGGACCGAGCTGATGGTCCCTCAAGCCCCATATTCAAGAAAGGTGATTCTATGTCTTGCAAGAATTGTCGAGGTATATCCCTGCTAAATGTCGCATATAAGTCGTCATTCAACGTGAACGTCTCAAACCCTTCGCCAAAACACACTAATCGGTGTGGCTTTCGTCCTGGCAGATCGACTGAAGACGAAATTTCTACACTTAGGCAAATCTTATGAAAGATCAAGAAATTTTAATTCGAGACACGCCATCATTTCATTGACATCAAAGCAGCATATGGAAGAATTCATCGTCAGGAGTCCTGCTTATCTTATTTATTGGGCTCTCGATCCATAAAGAATCACATCTCTGTGATCTCGGGCATGCCACCTCCTGATATTCTGACCAAGCGCTCTGGCATCCGAGATGGCTTGATCTATAAAAGATATTTTTATTGTTCATTCGCTCGATGTGGCCAACCCAGTTTTGGTTTTTGGACTACATTCACATCTTATCTTCTCTTCCATTTGCCCTCTCTACCTTTCATTTGGAACATGCTGATAACAGAGTGCATAAATCTGTTACTACCTTTGATGAATTGCTTGCAACCATGAATATGACGAACATTTTGGGTTTACAATATCTAATAATGACCGAAATTTTGCAAAACGATCCGATTTGTTCAATTTATCATTCTCACATGCATAATTTTTTGATATAATAAGCTGGAAGTGATCTCTTAAAGTTGCGTTTGATATTCCTTGTGTGCATCAGGTTGTTTTTGCCAGTTACATGTTTTTCCTTGGAACTGCTGCATATACACTCAGTAAAAGGATAGCGATGAAAATCAGCGTTTTGTTTTCAGAACAGTTCAGAACAAGATTTTGGTGTTCGGCATATTGATTTGTGTTTTTCAAATTAGGAACTCGTCATCAAACGACATACGGAAGTATTCGAGTGTTAAATTTCTTGGCCCTGAGTTGCAAGGAAAGATAGAAGGAAACAATTCTCCCATGGTTTGAAGTAGCTCATTTTGTGTCCAATTGAAACCCCTTGGGGCGGTCTTTTTTGTTGCCTACTTTATTTCATTTTTTACCTTCTGCTGGTGCAGGAGATAACTTGTGGTGTATTAGTCAGGTGGGATTGTGAAAAATGTGGTGGTTGACCTGCGTCCCATGGCGGCATTAGGCACGCTTGGGTATGCGCGGCGTTTGCTCGTAGGTCGGGTGGGGTCTTGCTGCCTTTCTATACACACATAATTTATCGTGCCTGATGACTGCGGTGAGATGCGGTGAAAAGCGATAGAAGTCAATGAAGAGGAGGAAACGTTTGATAACGTATCTCCTTCTATTTCATCGTTGTCCTGATTGGTGATGTTGATGACAACTTCCGAGTGTAATGGAAACTTTTTGGCATATTATCAATAAAATAAAAAACTAAAATTTACCCATCAACATTCAATGGGAGAGGGACCAGGGGCTGGGATCTTCTCAATAGCTCTTCTAAGAGGTTTCAATCAGAGATTCTGGCTCTTCTAAAGGCGGCTGAGCAAATGCAGATGAGATCGATATCCGGAAGAGATATTGCTATCTACGTCGACAGCCAGGCTGCACTTAAGGCAATGAAATCCACTAACATCAATTCTGATATAGTCAGGAACTTTCGCACATTCCCCAATGCATTTAGCAATCAGAACCGAGTGAAACTGCGCTGGGTGCCAGGAAATGAGGTTTTTAACATAAAACCTCCCCTCTGCATAATAAGGGATTCTATTGAGGAAATAACCCTAAGGACTGTCAACTTAAGATGGTCAAGTCTTGGAGGACACATGTTGTCAAAAGCTCTATGGCCACTTCTCGACTTTAAGTGTATCAGGAAGTTTATAAAACTTAGCAGGGATAAGCTTAGACTATTCGTAGGAATCCTGACAGGGCATTGACTATTGCGAAAACATTCGAAGAGACTCGGACTGTCAGATATTGTTACATCTGCAGATTGGCAGATCTTTTTTGAGAGGCTTCTAATGACAGCTTTTTATATTACTCTTGGATGCTTCTCAGACTTGGATTCGGAGTTGGCCGGAGACCCTTCGCTTTTAGTAGGGGTAATCACTAAGCCACTGCACCCAAAATTGCAATTCGGTTAAGAATAAATTGCATTTTGATTGTATTCCTGAGAATATCCTTCGACCGTAGTACTTCCATCCTCTTTTTTTCACTTTCTCTTCGACTATTATACGTCTACTCAAAATTCAAAACCACGGCACCGTTAACATCACCACTATTATTAACCGCATCTCGAACCTCAACAAAACAATAAAAAAAAAATCTAAAATCCAATAGAACCCATAACTGCTCATAAAAATAAATCATAAAAACCAATATAACCTCCGCCGAACCGTCGACATAAATCATATAGCCCCACGGCAGAACAAACACACACACAAGCCGATACACCAGCGAACCACTACAACAACAGAACCCTTTTCGTCCCGATATTGAGAAACTATGTGGCAGGTCGTTCATAATTTGTAAACTTTTCGGAACGGAAGTGGTTTCAGTTGATTATTGCCAATATTTTCCATGGCCCAAACTCCTCCCCCAAAAAGACATAGGTATACCTTTGTTTATTTACACCAAGCATGGAAGTTGGCGGGCGGTTGTTTCTTAACGTCTGGTATTTGGTTTTTCTCTATTTTTGGTTAACTGTCAAGTTGACTGCACGGAGTTACTCCTTTCAGAAGGTACAAAGGTCGACGACGACGACGACGACGACTAAATGGATGGCCGAGATCTTTGGGCTTGGGATATCAACTTCGATTTCGATTCCGATTCCGACTTCTGATTCCTCGGCATTAAGTATGCACATTATGAGAGAAACAGCTTAGGAGGAGTGTATTGAGTGCGCCACCGGTAAACAAGCTACCTGCCGCTCAGTTAGTCTTATAAATAAACAACAAACAGGATGGCGGAGGTTCTTTTAACATCAATATTGAACACTCTTGAGTTTTCCAGGCGAGCGCCGCTCGTCTCCTCGCAGGACTCTGCACCGGCACCGATAGTTTGCGAATAAAATATTCAATCTTGATGGTGTGGGGTAATAACACTTTTCCAAAGTCGTACATCATTCAGCAGCGCTGGAGGAGGCGCATCAGGGTGTGAGACGAATACGTATACACGGAATGTACCTACTTTCTTGGTTGGTCGATTGCGGTAGGCATAGTTGTATCGATAGTGCACTCGCTATAAATCAACAAGACTTTTGAATTTGTGTGCAGCAATTTTTATGGATAATCGACGGCGGGGCGGGGGGCAGCGTAGTGGCATGTCCTGCTAGGGCCGCTCCAAGAAAACTGAGTTTCTGCTGAGGTAAGTTCAAATGTGATTTGATTTCAGCATTCGACATCGGCAGGATAATAAATGCTTCTGGTTGAAGGGAGGAATAGTAAATGATTACTGTGGGCTGTATTGATGATGGGTTGCGTTGGCAGGATATTGGGACGGGCAAAAAGATTATCTTATCTATGAATGGATGATGAGGGGCGGTGGTGGTGGCAAATGAAAAAAAAAAAAACAAAAAACTTTTACTTTAAGGATATTGAATGAATCCAACTCGGAAAACGGAAGCCATGTACATTAATCAAATCAAATCTTTTCAAGCAAAAAGTCAGCGATAGTGTCGAGTGTATCATTTTTCAATGGATATGGCGAAACGGATGGATGGCTTTCCTGCTGAAAGAACTTAATATTCCAAAGTAAATAGAGAATCATTCACAATGTTGCTGTGAGAGAAAAAATGAACTGAAAATGAAGTTGTGCAACAAAATTTAACATAAAACAATATATTTTTTTTTTCTGCGGCAGAAGGTTTGTTTGTGAAATTTATTTAGGGCTAATGCGATTAATATGTAAAGGGTGATCCATTTCGAGGTTCCCTACTTTTTCAAATTCAAATTTAATGGAGAATGTTTATTATCATTTGAAAGAACATTCTTTGGCATTTATTTTTTTGAAGATTATGTCTATCAAATGTTGGCCGTTGCTACGTCGCAGATGGTCCATCCGTTGAGCCCAGTTTTCGATCACTCGTTCGAGCATTTCGACTGGTAACTGGCGAATGACACGCGTGATGTTTTCCTCCAAGGCCTGAATCGAAGCGGGTTTGTCGGCATAAGCTTTTGACTTTACATATCCCCACAGGAAAAAGTCTAACGGTGTGATATCACACGATCTTGGTGGCCAATCGACCGGCCCAAAACGTGAAATTATGTGCTCACCGAAATGTTCTCTCAATAAGTCCATTGATTGATGCGATATGTGGGAAATGGGAGCCGTCTTGCTGAAACCAAATGTCACCGAGATCACGAGCTTCAATTTCAGGCATCAAATAGTCGGTTATCATGGCACGATAACGGTCGCCATTGACGGTTACGTTCGCAGCGGCATAATTTTTAAAGAAATATGGACCGATGATTCCACCGGCCCACAAACCACACCAAACCGTTGTTTTTTCTGGATGAAGTGGCAGTTCTTCAATCGCGGCAATTTTGTTTGTTTACCTACCCATTGAGCCAGAAATGGGCCTCATCGCTAAGCAAAATTTGCCTCGAAAACGTCGGATCTTCTTGGAACTTTTCAAGAACCCATAGAGCGAAGCGATGTCACTTGGGAAGGTCGAGCGGCTTCAGTTGTTGCACAAGCTATATTTTGTACGCTTTCAATTTAAGATCTTGACGTAAAATGCGCCAAGTCGTTCCATACGTCAGTCCGAGTTGCTGCGAACGGCGCCGAATCCACTCTCTACGGTCTTCGTGTACACTCTCAGCTACGGCCGCTATATTTTCTTCACAGCGTCGAATATTATCCAATAATGAATGCTGGGTCTCAAAATGGGTGATGGTGTTGCGAATAGTACGTTCAGTAGGCCAATTATGTTGACCATAAGTTGAGCGAAGTGCACGAAACACATTCCTCACAGAACGTGAATTTTCATAATAAAGTTGAACAATTTGTAAACGTTGTTCACGCGTAAGTCTTTCCATTATGAAATGCCAAACAATACTAAACAAAAATAACATGACAGCATGACACGACTCACACGTGATCTGTCAAAAAAGGCTATTGAAAAAAGTATCTCTACTTGGATCACCCGTTACTAGCAGTGTGATAATTTTGTCAAATTTAATTTAGTTCTCATGATAAACAGACTTTTCATCTTTTAGCGTGGAAACCTCTCGATTTTCATACACAGTTAAACTTTACTATGTCCAAACATTTTATACAAAAAGAACATATTGAAATTAGTAACTATCGAATGTTTGTTCCAGAAAAACTTCATAAAAGCAGCTGAATATATCGTACGACGGAGGACCAAATGAAAAATGCATATTTATTTTTTTCAGCCCAACGTTTTAGAGTTAGATAAAAAAATGTATAAATGTTAAAGATATTGCGAAAATCTGAATCAAATAGGAACGCAATTTAATAAAAATATCGCAAAACTAGACCCTCATTGTTAATACTGAATAATTTTGCAATATTTTCATTAAATTGCGTTCCTATTTGATCCAGGTTTTCCTAGTTATCATAAAATCTGTTTTTTTTTATTCTTATTAGGATCATAAATTTATGCAAACAAAATTATTGGTACATTTAATATTTTTTTGAGGGAAATGACCTGCAATTCAATAATTTGCATGGATATGAAAATTGAAATTGCAATTAAAATTTAATATCTCAAAAATGAATAACATTGAATATCAAAGCACCGCGTGTTTCCAAGGTTGGCCCCCAAAAATTCGTTAGTTAACATATTCACACACGGTATTGCTGACGAAAATCTTCAGCAATTGAGCAACTTCTATTTTTCTTATACCCTATCCTAAGGGTATATTAATTTTAACACATAGTTTGTAACATTTCTTAATATTCGTCGTAGACCCATAAAAGTATATATATTTATGATCAGGACTAAACCCTAAGACAATTTAGCAATGTCCGCAATTTTTAGGCCCTATTAGGGCCTCCCTAGGGCTCCGAAATGCTTAAGTGTAAATCTTTTTGGATACGCCCACTGCCGCGCCAACAATTTAGAAAAAAACCGTTTCAAAGCTAAAGTTAGAGAGATAGATTGGTACAACCTTCACAAGATATGTAGACACTGCCCTCCTTTATATAAAGTCGTATAAAGTTTTTTGTCACGCCTACTTTTTGTGGGCGCTTTTCATTAAAATGATGTTTTCTTCGTAAATTTTCATTGAAAGCGAAAAAAAATGTTTAACAAGATATTTAGCCAATATTTTTTCCAACATATCGCCATACAAAGTTGTTGGCCACGCCCACTTTTTGGGGGCGTTTTATTTATTTTTATTTCTTTAAATTTTATAGAATGAAAGAAAATGCTAATGCTTTTCTCTTTGGGGCATATAGGGATATGGATAGGGTATCATACTGTCCAAGTCCGCCCCAAGCGGACTGTAGCCGTTTGTATGTTTTTAAATTCGATTTGTAAGAACATTTAGTTGAAAATTGGCCATATTGACGGCCGTATATGTACTGAGTAAGAGAAATACCATCCTTATGCTTATAAAAACGATCTCTGTCTCACATTGTGCTTTCAATTTGATATCGATCTTATTTCATTTAGATCAAACTCAAAGTATACCAAAGAGAAAGTTATTGCGATCGTGCGGAAATTTCGAACTTAAACCGAGTATGAGGGATGATATTACGACTATAGAGTAGTCCAAAATAGTGGATTCGCCAATGCCGTCCAACGGTCTGTCTGTCTGTCCGCCCGGGCAGCGTATGGCGAAATTGTTTGACGGATTTGCTTCAAAGTTCGTATATAAGGATTTTGGAGTTACATCTCGGGGCATATTTATAGTTTTTGCTTTATCGTTTGAAATAACGGTACCTGCCATACAATTTTTTTAAGTGAAAATCCCTTAACACTAATTTTCTCGAAGATGGTTCCAAGGATTTTAGCCTTCTTTTGTACGGAGGATACCTGGGATGGGGACAAAAATACTGCATACTCAGTTTTTGGAAAAAAAATCGATTGACAGTAATTTATAAAACCGCCAATATCTCGATTTATTTTTATTTTATTTTTTTATACTATTAATTCGAACAAACTTGCATACTTAGATTTTTGAAATAATTGTTTTATAATTAGGTTTTCATATAACGATTTTCTTAAATTGAAATTAAATCCGTTTTCTCAAAAACGGCTCCAACGATTTTGATAATTTATTTATTTATATTTATATTATTATTTATATTATTTATATTTTGAATAATTATGTTAAGAGTGTCCAATGTGCGAAATTACATCAAAATCATAGGTACAGTTTTTGAGAAAATCTAATTTTTCAAAACCTGAAAAGTATGATATAAATAAATTTGTCACCATTCATTTTCGATTCATTTTGCGATTCAAAAGGGCATCTCATGTACGGAGAAAGTTTCGTATGACGCAGTCGAACACTTTATTATGTACGTCGCTTTCTCGTTCCTAAGATCGATTTATTTCTTATCGCGGACGTATAATACTAATTTTCTGGTAATTTTTGAACGGAGGAAACGCTTGAAGAACATTGGAAAATATTGCAAAGTAACGAGTACTTACTTACTTAACGGGCTCCCAACCCGTGAAGAGTCCCTGCCTGAGATACGGCAGCCTTCAACACTCTGCGATCCCGAGCACGCTGCTTCCCGTTGTCCAGACCAAGCGCTCTGGCATCCGCGATGGCTTGGTCTTTAAAACGGAGGTTCGGTCTTCCTTGTCGTCTCGAACCTGGGGGCTAGGATTCGAAGATCCTCTTGGCTGGAGCGTTGTTGTCCATTCACTCGATGTGGCCGAGCCAATGTAGTCGACGAGTTTTAGCTTTTCGGACTACATCCACATACAGCTCATAGAGTTCGCGGTTGTATCTTCTCCTCCTCCGGTTGTATTCTCCTCCATTCGTTCTCCTCGCACACAGGACCAAATATCCGTCGAAAGATTTTTCTTTCAAAGGGTCCCAGTATAGACTCTCCTTTCCTGCTTATCCTCTAGCACTCGGCGCCGTATAGCAGAGCTGGCAGGATAAGGGCTCTGTAGAGTCCTTCGAGTTAGGAGTTTTGATATTTAGTCTTGTCCTCATTCACTTCAAGGCCAACTAGTTTCGCCTGTTCTTCAATAGCCGTGAAAGTCTCTATCACGGCACGCTGGGATCGACCGATGATATCTGTCAGTATCGTCCGCATACCCCAGCATTTGGACTGATCCGTTGAAGATAGTGCCTTCCGTGTTGACACCTGTCCTGCGCACTATCTGCTCAAGATCAAGATTGAAGAAATCACACGACAGCGCATCTCCTTGCCGAAATTCGATGCATGTTTGAAAGAGTTCAGATGAGCTGCTGCCAAACTGCACATTGCATTGCGTGTTATCTAGTGTCATGCGAAACATCTGGATCAGTTTTGACGGGATCCCGAATTCGGCCATCGCCACAAAAAGCTCCTGACGATGAATGCTGTCATATGCGGCTTTAAAGTCGATGAAGAGATGGTGTGTCTCGACTTAAAACTCGTTGTTCTTTTCCACGATTTGCCTTAATGTGAAGATTTGGTCTACAGTTGATCTGCCGGGCCGGAAGCCACACTGGTACGTGCCGATTAGTGTGTTGCAGAAAGGTTTGAGAAGTTCACACAATACGTTGGATAGGATCTTATATGCGACATTAAGCAGGGATATGCCTCAAAGTAACGAGTGTTTCAATGAAACAACAACTTGCGATTGCCACTTGCGATCATCAGATTCCTTTGTATAGTGCTCGTCTAATATGTTGGCCATTAATTTGGAAAACACTGTCCAGCACACACTAATTAGTTTTAGTTTTTAAGGCTTTTTATTGATATAATTCATTTATTCTTGAAACATGATAAACAAAAATGCTTAAAATAGCTTAACTAACTTAACTATGTCATTTGAATCTTAACTTACTATTAAATGAAGTTTAATAAAAATTTTCTTTCGCCTTAATCTAACTTACTTTGTAGTATTTTAAATTAAATAATAATAACAATAAGAACTAAACTAAGAAAATTTATTAAAAAACTTAGTAACCGAAAATTTTGTTTTTTTGTTTTTGTGGTCTTATAATTAAAACTTGCGTGCTTTCTTAATCTTAACCTTACTTAACTACGTTGCATAACTATGCATAACGCCATCGAAGCCACAAGTTCAGCTCGGTGTAAGTGGGATTACTGTTGTTTATCAGTTTATCAGAATGACTCAACGTCGGAGTTATTCAATAAAAAATGTCAGTAGAGGGAAGATAAGATGTATGCCTTTTCTTGGGACATGTACAGAACTTGAGATAAGTACAGTTTGGGATAAGTTTTCAGCGTTCCGACAGTATTTCTACAGAAAGCTTATTCCTTTTCTATTTTTATTATTGAGAACGAAAAACATCCAAAAGTATTCTTCCAAACGACAAATATTGCCTTGGACTTGCAGAGGAATGAAGTGTACTTCTGAAAATGCTCCCAAAATCACTACTATCAGAACAATATCTACTAAAAGAAGACATAATGGTTAGGTTAGGTCAGAAGATCAGTCTCCTCCTCGTCACACTAAGGTTATTGTGGACCCACTGACATGCTGATGTTGCGTCCTTCGCAATAGGAAGAAGAATACACAAACTACTTGTTGCACTTTTAACATTAACCTGCCCCAAACCTGCCATAACGAGGTACAATTTCCTCTGTAGGCACTGCTTCAACATTAATTTGTTATCCATCCTAATGGCCATTAATTGATTACCTCCCCTAATATCACTGAAAAAGCCAAACCCACTCTATCTAAAACAAAACCCAAATATATATAAAAAAAAACAAGAGTCTGCCAATAAATTATTGATTTATTCCCACATACGCCCAACTGAAACTCACATTCGAATCCATCCCCATTAAAGCCATTCATTTCCAATTTTATTGGCACAAATCCCTAAATTAACTGCCCCATTCATCATCATTCATTTTGCAGGTGAAAAATACCATTAAAACTCAATAAAAACCATTCCAGATACTCGTTTAGATAATCTTGAATGCGCCCACTATTTATTGCGGCCCGCTTCAAACCAAAACCAACAGCAGGAACAACAACAGTTGTTCTTATGATTTTATTTTTACAAAATTCCCATCAGTTATAAACTAACCGCAATCATTGATTTCTTCATCACCAATTGATTTTATTGGCCATCCCATCAGCGTCTTAAAAAGAGTGTCGTCTGCTTCTTGCTGTTGTAGGTAGGTACTCGTACGGTGTGGGGATGGCCAGTTGCGGCACAATAAACTTCTGGAGAGAGGTGAGGTTAATTTATTGGTGAATTATTCAAATCGTTGATGGTAATCCGATGCACAATAACTAATCGCGTCCCGATTAATAAGAAACGTACCTGTAGAACTGAGTTCTTTACTTGGAAGGGTTCCATGATTACATGTAGGGCGAGAGTATGCTGCGATGTCGTTCGTTGCTTAAGAAATATATGAAGAATGTGAAAGCTTTCCGCTACCAGATTACTGAAGTGGGGAAGGTTGCGCAGGCGTAAGCCTGCTATTTATGGAATAGGAATGTTTGGAAAACTCGATCCAGTTAGCTGGCCGTTCACACCTAACGTTAATAACTTTCGGTAGCTGCAATCGATTATGGCGGCTCATTCTTAGGCAAATTCATGTCGTGAGGGAATTTTTCTATTCACAACTTTTATAGCTTTACGGGGAGTTCCAGACGTTTTCATTTCATTGTTAGAAAATACCAATGAAAGTCGAGGTCGAAAAATAAGCTGTAGGACTGGGATTTATTTATTTCACATTTATTAACTCTTAGAGCACCGAGTAAACTTTGTGACCTTAGAGACGGAATGGGTTAGGATTAGGGTTAGGTAGAGTGGCTGATTTTCGTTTTGATGCCACCACTCATGAGAACCTTAGGGTAACGGGTATTGGGTATTTGTACTCAGATCCACCCAGTGGAATTGCGACAGATTATTATAGCATTGAGACCCATGTCCGAGATATTAGAAAGGTCATCGACTTAGCCAGAGCCGGGCATCCACATATGAGGTGTAAAACTGTTTCACTCTTATTGGCGTCGTTGCAGCTACGGAAATGGGTGTTGCGGGTGTGTCGAGCCTGGCAGCGTGGGTGTCTACCGCCCAGTGGCCTGTACTACACGCTTTCTGTTTATGACGTTTTGGGTTATAGATTTGTGATATTTTGGCCAAGTCTTCCTAGAAGTGACGCAGTTCGTCAAATTCCCCTACCTTCGTCTTGAAGTGTGAGGAGATTTCTTCCTTAACGAAGCCCAACGGGGGTAAAGTAAATAGTGCTTCTGCGTTCCTCGGTAATAGATCTAGGATATTGCGAACCAACAGCCGGCTACATGCAATCTTACTGCGCTGCTTGAAGCGGTTGATTTGATATGCAGGTCCAGGGGAAGGATGTCTAGAATCACATTGAGTGCCCTACGGTCGACTCCCGTGATTCCGATTGGAGACGTTCTCTGGACTCTGCCCAGGTTGGTGATGTTGGAAGCTTTGCTTAGGGCGGGTGGCTCTAAGGGACCCATAAGGGAAAATTGGACCTAACACCGCCGTGTACATCCAAAGAACCATCTTTGGTTTGAGTCCCCACTTTTTACCGAAAGTTTTGCTGCATGGCTAGAATCCAATGTTGGCTTTTCGTTCAATATTCAGTTTTCAGCTAAGCTTGGGGTCAAGAATGAAACTCAAGTATTTAGAAAAGGGTGATAGCGAGACAATCTGGTCATTTAGACGGGGAAGTTTGAAGGTTGGTAGGTATGTGTGTTATAGAAGCAATAATAATGCAATACGTACTATCGACAGTACAGAGATGGTGTAATAAATAAGGCCTCTCTGCAAACCCGAAAAAGACGACTATTGTTCCTTTTTCAAAGAGGAGGAAACTGAACCTTCTCATTCGTCCCATTATGTATGGCGAAGCAATCGATTTCTCACGGGAAGCCAAGTACCTGGGAATTGTCCTGGACAGTAAATTGTCCTGGAATTCTCAAATAGAACGTACCGTAAAAAGAGCCACTAGATCCTTATGGATCTGCCGACGAGTCTGCGGTAATAACTGGGGTCTTAGACCCAAGATGATTTACTGGCTCTATTCGCTCGTGATTCGACCATATTGGGTCTCATTCACCATGCTTCTCGACGACATGTTACCGAAATACGGCTTCCATAAAAACTTATCTATCGTCGTCCCACCAAGGGAGGACTGGAAAAATATAAACCTAAACCACCAAAACATGATCTCGTCTGGTATACGGACATATCCAAGATGGAGTCAGGGACTGGATCTGGAATCCATGGAGAGTTGCCTCGAGCGAACCTTTCAGTCAGCCTTGGCAAGAACTCATCCATAATCCAAGCAGAAGTCTTTGCCATTAACCAGTGCGCTAGAATTAACTTAAGTTCTAACACACGAGGTAAAACTATATTTATTTTCTCAAATAGCCAAGCAGCCATCAAAGCTCGTTGTTGCATTGTATGTTTACCCTATTAAATTTCTATTCTTACTGTACCCATTATATTATGTATCAAGTACTTTTCCACCTAAAGAATAAGAAGAAGAACACACATGTAAAAAAGAATGAACGGAATTTTCCCCCAGACGACAGACAACTGTAGTCCGCTAACTGAACAACACCTAGTTTTTTGACATTGAATTAATCTTAGAATAAAGAATTATATTGTATTAAATTTACCATTGTGTTTTATTAGGAAATACAACAAATCTGGCGACGAGGAAAAACTAAATAAAAAGTCGTGTAAAAAAATATAAAAAAAAAGTTATAATGTCAAATCGATTGATTGGCCATATCGAGCCATTTGTGCCGGGTGCGAATTTTAAGGCATACGAAGACAGAGTCCAACAATTTTTTATAGTAAATGATCTTCAAGAAGAAGCTAAGACTCCGCTTTTCATCACAATTGTTGGAGCTGAAATTTATGAGGTTTTGATGTCTCTCACTATGCCTGACCTTCCAAGTACAAAGGATTTTTCAACATTGATGTCTTTGCTGCGGAATCATTTTTCACCTAAGAAAAATAAACGAGCTGAAAGGTATGCATTTTACAAAGCTAAACAGGAGGAAGGTGAGCCAATAAACGATTATATAGTGAGATTAAAATCTTTGGCACAAACATGTGATTTTGGTGGGTTTCTGAAAACCAACACCACAGACAAAATGGTGGCTGATCACATGCTTAAAATTTTGGATGAAAATCTCACAGATCGTTTTATTATTGGCCTTCGCGATGAAAAAATTCAACAAGTGCTCCTGAATGACGATTCTCTCACATTCGAAAAATACTGTGAAAAAGCATTAAATATGGAATTGTCACAAAAAACGTCAAAGTCATTGCAAGCTGTGCCTCAACAAGCAATTTATCGTCAACAAAGAATTAACAAGTTCAATCGTCAAAGTCATCAAAGTGCCGCGAGAAAAACAAAATCGCATACCCCAGCAGCCCCGTCAAATCAGTCCAGTCAGTCCAGTCAGTGCAGTCAGTCAAATCGGCGTGTCGAGTACAGCAACTCATCTTGTTATCGCTGCGGAAGAAATCATAACCCAAACACATGCCCCGCAAAAAATTGGGAATGCTTTCTCTGTCAGTCAAAAGGTCACACATCTACTGTTTGTAAAAACAAAAAACGGAGTCATGTAAATTCTATCAACACATTTGAGAAAGAAGTTCCAGCGATGAGCATAAATACCATCAAGTCAACTACAACCTGTACACAAGGACCACTCCAGTGTGAACTATTTGTAAATAGTCAACCTGTCACAATGGAAATCGACACGGGTGCCACGGCATCAATCATTAGCGAAGCTGAGTTTATTTTAAGATTTCCTAAAGAAAAATTAAATAATTCTGAAAATAATCTTTGTTCTGTTACAGGTAGCATTATAAAAGAACTAGGAAGTATGAATGCTGAAGTCAGTCTTGGTGAAGGAAGTTTCATTTTAACATTAATCGTGGTCGAAGGTCAGTGGCCCAAAAAGCCGCTTCTTGGTCGGACGTGGTTAGATAGCCTATTTCCTAATTGGAGACAACATTTTTGTTTGGGTAGAAGTATTCAAGTTGTAAGTAACAACAAAATGAACGTAGTTAGTGAAATAAAACAAATGTATCCGGGTATTTTAGATACAAATTTAACAAGTCCAATTGTAGGGTTCAAAGCTAGTGTTGTTTTAAAAGAAGATTCCATACCTATATTTCACGCCGCGTATAGCGTTCCATATAAACTACGCGAGAAAGTCGAAGCCGAATTAATTAAAATGTGTAATGATAAAGTCATAGAGCCAGTCGAATATAGTCGTTGGGCGAGTCCAGTAGTTGTTGTGCCTAAACCAAATGGTGATATTCGCCTTTGCGTTGATTTTAAGGTTACCATCAACAAATTTATAGAAACCGCGTTTTATCCTTTGCCTAATCCACAAGATATTTATGCAAACTTAGCAAATTGTTCGGTATTTTGCGTAATTGACCTTACAGGTGCATACCAACAACTAGCCATCGATCCAGCTTGTGAAGATTTGTTAGTTATTAACACGTTAAAAGGGTTATATCGTTGTCTTCGATTGCCTTTAGGTGTCGGGAGTGGTCCGGCGATATTTCAGTCCGTAATGGATCGTGTGCTCCTTGGGTTGAAAAGGGTATTCTGTTATATCGATGATATTCTCATTGGCGGTGCTTCAGAGGATGAGTGTAAGAAAACCTTGTTTGAAGTGTTAGGGAGATTGAATAGACATAATATTCGTATAAACATTGACAAATGTAAGTTTCTAGAAGAGTCAGTCACATATCTGGGTCATAATATTTCTGTCCGAGGCATTACCCCAAAAGATGATAAAGTTAAAGCTATTTCTGAGGCACCAGCACCTCAAAATGTAACTCAGTTACAATCATTTTTAGGTCTTATTAACTATTATGGTAAATTTATACCACATTTGTCTACCAAATTAAAGCCTCTGTATAATTTGCTGCGTAAGGATGTTGATTTTATTTGGAGTGCCGAGGCACAAAATGCTTTCCACAATTGCAAGACATTGCTTTTAACAAACAACATTCTTGAACTTTTCGACCCGTCAAAAGACATAATTGTAGCAACTGATGCCAGTCCGTATGGTGTAGGAGCAGTGCTTTCACATTTGGTCAATGGCGTCGAGAAGCCTGTCATTTTCGCTTCGAGTACTTTGTCTGAGTCTGAAAAGCACTACTCCCAGCTTCACAGGGAGGCGTTAGCAATCGTGTTCGCAGTCAAAAAGTTCCATAACTATTTATATGGTCAAAAATTCGTCATTTATACGGACCACCAAGCGCTCCGCGAGATTTTTAATCCAAAAAAAGGTACTCCCCCTGTAGCTGCATCCCGTCTTCAGCGTTGGGCAGTTATACTGTCCATGTATGATTATACAATCTCGTATAAACGCGGATCACTCATGTCAAACGCTGACGGTCTCTCTCGTTTGCCAATAAAAGAATCTACAGACATAGATTCAGTTGGCATACATTTTTTTTTCTTCTGAAAAGATTTTTTTCTGCAGCCTGCACTCATTAAAGAGCATGTAATACATGACGATGCTCTTAATTGTGTTTATTCCTTTTTAATGAATGGTTGGCCAAAACAAATTTCACAGTGTTGTTCACCATTTTTCAAAATTAAAAATACGCTTTCCACAGAGGGTGGTTGCATTTATAGAGGGAATCGCATTGTTTTACCAAAGTGCTTAGTCAAGTCATGTTTGAATATTTTGCATACAAACCACACGGGCATTGAACGTATGAAAATGATTGCGCGTTCCTATGTGTGGTGGATTAATTGTGATAAGGATATTGAAAACTTTTCAAAGTCTTGTGAAATTTGTCAAAAGACTCAAAACATAAAAAAAGAAATAGTGACAACTAAGTGGCCGCAGACTAGTTCACCTTTAGAACGCGTTCATATTGATTTTTTTTATTTTTCCGGGAAAAGTTTTCTTATTATTGTCGATTCTTATAGCAAATATTGTGACATAAAATTAATGAAAAATACAACCGCAGACAATACGATTTCGCAACTCGAAGAATTTTTTGGCGTCTTTGGCTTTCCCGTAGAAATCGTTTGTGATAATGGACCACCGTTTGGTTCTTTTAAATTTCAAAACTACTGTTCTAAATTCGAAATTAAGTTGACTCATTCGCCTCCTTACCACCCCCAATCAAATGGACTTGCTGAACGCGCAGTACAAAATGTTAAAAGAGTTTTGAAAAAATTTTGTCTCGAAAAGGAAACGTCTTGCCAAGAAAATATACAAAAATTTTTATTCACGTACAGAAATTCGCCTACAACTTCAACTTCCAAGACACCTTCAGAATTAATATTTTCTTATAAGCCTAAATTTTATTTTGATATATTGAATAGTAAAGTTAAAGCGAACTTGGATTATAATAAAATGTTTTGTGTAAATAATAATTCAAATGAAATTTTAAAAAATGTAAAAAAGTCAAAAAACTTAAAATTCAAAAGTAGCAACAAATTTAAGGTAGGAGAGTTTGTAATGTATAAAAGCGATTTTAAAAGCTTTGTTCGATGGATTCCTGCAAAAGTTGAAAAAGTATTGAGTAGGCTAACATATTTAATAAAACTAAACGATTATATTAAATTCGTACATGAAAATCAGTTGAGATTTTCTAGTTTAAACGATAAAGTTTTTATAGCAGATTCCTGTTCAAAAAATTTAAAAGAAAGTGTTTGCACTGAAACTAAAGTAAAATTTGAAAATGTACATGAAGGTAACAAGATAACGGATTTAAAAGAAAATAAAAAGCAAAAAACTAAAGAGTACGAAACTAGTTCCCTAACTCCGTTAAGGCGCTCTGAACGAACTAAGCAAAAACCAAACAGATTTGTACCTACTTAATATATGATGCATTAAATAAATTAAGTAGGCATATTGAATTGTAATTGTAACTAGGTGGCCTTAAGCTAAGAAAGGGAAGATTGTTGCATTGTATGTTTACCCTATTAAATTTCTATTCTTACTGTACCCATTATATTATGTATCAAGTACTTTTCCACCTAAAGAATAAGAAGAAGAACACACATGTAAAAAAGAATGAACGGAATTTTCCCCCAGACGACAGACAACTGTAGTCCGCTAACTGAACAACACCTAGTTTTTTGACATTGAATTAATCTTAGAATAAAGAATTATATTGTATTAAATTTACCATTGTGTTTTATTAGGAAATACAACACTCGTCATAAAATCAAAGCTTCTATGAACTTGCTACGAAAAACTTAGTCATTCTTCACTGGATCCCAGCAAACAGAGATTTTGCTGGCAACGAAGCGGCTGACTCCATTGAACCATTCTGTGGTGTCAGCATAAATTACTTCAGGAACTTTGCTAAAAGCCTATCCCTGATCGAATCCAATGAAGTCTGGCTCAATTCACATGGTCAGAACTGTACCAAACATTTCTTCCCCAAATTCCACCCCCGGAAATCCAAATTCCTAACTAACCTGAACAGGAATAGTCTTAAAATCCTGACAGGAATATTCAGTGGTCACTGTCTCCTGAAAAAAAAACCTTCACCGCATTGGCCTCTCACCGGACCCTACATGTAGACTCTGTTTAGAGTGTGACACATCCTCTCATCACATACTCATGGAGTGCCCGGCTCTCTTTCGTCTCAGGAAGGACATCCTTGGTGAGGAAATCATATTATCAAATTACCTTGCTACCCTGCATCCAGAGAAGATTCTCGTCTTCCTGACCTTTTCCGGAGTCAAACATTTGCTTTAGGACCCCACCAGGAAAGGCACAATAGGCTCTATAAGGAACCGCAGTGCCAGAGCCACATGTAGGCTCTCCCGACTTGGCATCTATCTATCTATCTATAGTGGCAAAGGGCATCAGTTCTGTTTTTCTTGGGTTAGCGCGGTAGACCACACCTTGCGGCCCAAATGCTACTTATCCGAGTATTGGTTGTTATTTTTATTTGATTTTGTTTGCGCAACTAATTAATTTTACATCACACACCGCTTCAGAGCCGCTTGCGTCTAATACCTATTTTATTTATTTAACTAAAACTCCGAACCTAACAGGTTTCTTCCTGGGCGCCATTTTCCAATACTATTGTAAAAAATGTTTTCGGCAAAGTTATACGTCCTTTGTAAAACATTGCGTTGTACAGTACACACCCATGATTCACCATTCCAAATTCCATTACCAACAATTAGACTCGGACCCCTGTCTAACCCCAATCAACAGACCAAGTGCAATGTTATAATATACTTCCTCGTGACAACGACCGCTACAAAAGAAAATGAAAAACAAAATAAAACCAAAAATACCAACAGCAACAGAGTAATCCCTTGCGAAACCTTGAATTAGCCGATGCTGTCGCTGCAATAACCTAACATACATGGGACGGCCACCGCGATAAAAATGTATCTCTATTGCATTGCAAACGCTTGAAAGATACATTTCCATGAAATAATCGCATCGAAGATTCGAAGTGGGCACGCGCCAACATTATTCCAGTTCTCTTCGAAGTAAAAACGTATAAATGCTCCCGGTCCCGGCAGCCGGAGTGTGAAGTTTCTCTTTACAGTTATGATATTGGTTCTCTTTAATATTTTACCCCGATAATGTGGAGGATTGGGTTTGGACAATGGGAATAGATTGAGACATTGTTGGTCGTTAAAACTTGCTCAAGGATTTGGTATGAGTTTCGTACTAGGTAAGTGATTATTATTGGCTTGGGGTAGCTAGATATTGATAAATGGTCAATTTGATTTGAAAGATATATTTTAGAACAACGAATGAATGAAGCCAATGATTTTAACGGAATGTACATAACCCATAAGCCTGTGGTTAATAATTTCATGACAACGACAAGTGACTGAGAAACAGCGCACTCACTCACTCACTGGCGAGTCCTGCAATTATTCGTCGAGTTTGATTCAGATGATAAATTTTACGAGGATGGTATGCAGCGAGTAGATAAATATCTCAGACAAAAAATTCAAATTAGAAAAGTTGTTAGAGGCACACACACACACAGCCAAAGCGAATACATGATCAAACCAAACTCCGCCATCATCAAACTCCGACAAGTTGCGTTTACAAAAAAAATTCTCTCAACTACTCATTCTTGGTTTTCCAATCGAAGATACCATCCACAAATTTCTCAACCGCTCTCGTATGGAAATGTGGAAGTGGACTCGTCAACGACGGACAACGAATGTGCATGTGCATTGCACAGGCAAAAGATTTGTTTACTTGCTTTTTGCCTGTGTCTGGCTCTGGCTCTGATTGAACTACACTGGAATGTTCTCAGTTCACAAACAAAAAAAGCAGCGCCCGGTATCAACTTTCCACTTCCAATAGTGCCTCTTGCGCCCCCACTGTTAACTTCACGCATTCGCCTTGCTTTGCACTGTTATGTTTGTGTATTCCATTCCATATCTGTTGGTTCATGTTCGATGGCGCAAAGTACATCGAATCAGTTTGTTGTAGATTCTATTCGGTGACGGGTCTTTATGTCGCATCGAGAGTGTATCGCGTGCCAAGGAACAGTATATCACAAGGAGTATCATAGCATAGATAGATACACAGAAAGTATCTATGTATAATCGTTGAATAGGTACTACCAAAAGAAAACAAAATAAATCATATTAAATTGGTTCCTTTTCTGTTTAAATAAAAAAAGATTGTTCTTCGAAAAAAAAAAAAGAAATTAGTTTATTCCATCTACCCTTTGTTTTGGGACATTTTTTTTTTTTTTTGTGTTATCGCATCACATTCATCGTTGTCCTTGTTAAAGTGATAAATTCACGAAAATTTATTACACTTTATTTGCACTTCCTCCACCTCAAGAGTCAAGAGCCCCGCCGAAGGAGAGAAAGAATATATGTAAGTGTAAAGTGAGTGAAATTAATTCAAAGAAATTAAACAAGTTAACGGAAATGTGAAGTTTTAAAAGGCTATCGGTGTTGTCCTGCGATAAGCTAAAAGGTTTATATTTCTGGAAATTTTATGTTAAAACGTGAATAGCCATCAAAAGTTGTGAAGAAAAAGAAAATTTAAATTAATAAATACATAGTGAAATTTTGTACAACGATTTTTTGAAAAAAAAGTGTTAGATATTATATTCGAAGCAGATACCTACGGATTATTTGGAGTACATCAACTTGAACAAGGATTTTTTTGCGAAAAGGTTTGAATTATTTAATATTTTACGAATGGGGTACCGCAAGCGAGCAGTTTAGGCGGTGTTTTCTTAAGAACATTTTAATTATGTAGACAACCTTAAAGTAGTGATCAGTTTAGTAGTTTAGGTTCTCTTCAGTTTCAAATTTAAGAAAGTACGAAGAAGTGATATCTCTTTTCCAAGCCCTTTAGTCACTTAAGTTTATGAAGGGAAGCTGCGGCAACCGTAAATTTTAGATGGAATCGTTCAAGTGTCCAGTACCAATCAATCACAATTTTTGATATCCATTTTACTACTGTTTTCTCCTGTACAGGAGATTTCCTTTAATAATGTTTTCTTCAAACCAAGAAGTTTTAAACGAGAATTTCCGCAGTTTACATGATCAAATCGGTGACGTGAAATATTGACAAACGAAATAATAATGAAACATTTTTAAATAAGGCTCCTTTGGCAATAGTACCTTGGTGGCCTGCTACGTGTGATTAAAGGATTTTAACTCACTTTCTGCAGGCGGCTACATTTTTAGAATTTGGCTTTATTTCGTTTGGCGTTATTCCACAAATCGTTATTTCAATCCCAAGTCAGGTTTTCGTTCTCATCGAATTGGGAAATTGAGTTGAAATAGAATGGAGATGACATTGCACCCATGTCAATTCAATTTGATTTGAGTTCAGATACATTTAATTGAGTTCGAATTGAAGCTCAAAATTTAATAAAGTAATTTAAAGTATTGTAGTGATTGCTTTTGTGGATTAGAAGTGCGAGGATCGAATGATTTGGACAAATGTCATGCTTTTTTGCGGGTTCGACACTCTTTTAAACCTCTGTCTCGCGAAGTGTCTTGCAATAAGCAATGTTCCGCAATTATCCAATTTACTCTTTGTGTATTATAAAATGGAATTGAATATAGTTCTTCATTCAGTTGAAAATGGTCAACTTTGAAAGACTAGTTTCTTGAAGTCATTTCCTTCTAGTTGTCCAGGCCAAGCGCCCTGGCATCCGTGATGGCTTGGTCTTTGAAACGGAGGTTCGGTCTTCTCCTCCTCGCACACAGGACCAAATATCCGTCGAAAAAATTTTCTTTCGAAGGAGCCCAGTATTACCTCTCCTTTCGTGCTTTACGTCCAACACTCGGCGCCGTATAGCACAACAGGCAGAATAAGGGTTCTGTAGAGCCAAACTGAAGTAGCGGCGGTTTCGTAGGGATCTCCACCAAGATGTCATTCGTGGAGTTGATTTTTACATCTCCTTGACAAAAAGAGAAACAGTCCAAGTGGCTAAACGTACGACCTTGCTGAGCAATTAATGTGTCCTTTGAAGAAATAATGCGTTGAGAAAAAAGTGTTGAAGTTATTTGGCTTCAAGAAAAAATAATTTTACTCAACCAGGGCTCTTTCATGGAGTTGTGCATAGGAAACCCTGTTTAAGTTACAAGTCTTAACTTCTCACAAAAATGATGGTAGTTACCTAAATACAGAAAACCCCACACTAATAATCAAATTTTTCAAGAATTCAAATCTCACTTTCAAATCAAATTCTCGACTTTTCAAGCTCACATTGTCTGATTCGGTAGAATTTCCCTGTCGGTTTTATCAGGTCTTGAACTCAGAATCATGGACCTCAGAAGCTCACGAATACCTATTCGTGAACAAATTAATTTCTTTTTTAACTCCAGTGTCCTGCGATTTTGTGTATTTTGTATGACAACCCTAGGAGGAAAGAGACATTCGTTCCGAATCGACACAGCTCTTCGCGTGGGTTTTCATTAATGTCCGATCTTTGATTAATTTAAAATGGGTTATTGGGTACTCATCCGAAATTGTATTTACCTGTCGCGAGGTACCACAAGGTTTGGCTGTGGGTCCTTTTTTTATTTTTCATTAGATGTTTTGCAGTTGTATGTTTATGTTTATAGTACCTAGTTGTCAATGACAATGAATGTTTAATGTTGTCTTAGACATAGTTCGAAAGAAGCCTTGAAGGTACTCCCAAAATGTTCAATGATTAATTACGGCGATTGTGGCCTTTTCATTCCCGAAAACAATGTTCCACAATGCCATAAGGCATTCAATTAAGAATGGAGACATTGAAAAGACAACAACTATCTGCCATTTAAGGGAAGCGAATCCTTTTGTGAGCTCAACGCAGATATTAGAAAAGACGTAGTTTCAACACTTACATTAGGATAATATGACAGAAGACGTATATAACTCCGTTTATCACTTGAAAATAGCTAGATGGAAACTTACTTCAAGTTTTAAGTTATGGTTGCATTTTCATGGTTCGGTGTTGCCCCAATCTAAGAGTGTTTGAACGGATGAAACCTTTTGCTGAAAAATATTCTTGTATGCATGTTTCATACATTTGCAGGCAGCAAAATGATCCACAAAATGGTTAAATGCTTTAAATCAAAATTCGACCCGGACCACCTAAATGTTTTTACTCGCTGTTCCACCTCTTGCGAAAGTCTGACACACATCTAAGAGTAATAACTGACATGATAAGCTTTTCAAATTCGCCGTTCAGAATCGGAATCGGCAGAAACTCAGTTATGAGACGCACAGGAAGGTGGTAAATGTCTTAGTTCTCAAGGTTTTAATTTATTTATTTTGGTTAAAGGTTTGGACTGGACCCCAAATGGTCAAATTTACAATTCACAAAATCTACAATTTGTGAGTGCACACCCAAACTGTCGTCAGCCAAACTATGGAATACAATTTAAAGCCGGTTTGCAAGGCTTGTAAAATTTGTAAAAACATGGAATTTGACGCCACGTTTCATACCGTTTTGGAGCGTGAAAATTAGCTTGAGCGCAATTTAATGAGAGGTGCACTTCTATCAACATCATAGTTTAATGCTCTGGAAAGTCACTGCTCTAACTTGGATGTACTTTAAAATTTAATTTCCATGTTTAGAGCTCAAACAGCTTAAGTCGATGCTTTCGGGCGACAAAACATATTAAAAGTGAGTACTGATGAGAATCTCCCTGAAATCCTCAAAAAAAAAATATTGTGCAACGATTAAACCGAATTCAGTAACACCAAACTCCGTTTGCGCCTAATATTTTTTAATTTTCTCTTTCTATTTGACCGTTGAATAATATACCAATACTCAATAATGTATATGTCATTTTAAAATCTTAATTCAAGGACAAATGATTTCGAAAATACTACAGTGTCATTATGTAATAAGTTTCGAAACGAGTCAAGCAAATATTCGGTAGGTTCTTAATGGCGGTGAGGAAAGAACCGCTTTGACTTCAAAAATCCTTCCCTATAGCGCTGATATTTTCTGTTTCAACCAATTTAAAATAGGTTTGGTTAAAACAGGGGTGCAGTGAAAATGAAATCAACACACAGACGCTATCATCCCTGGGGAACCAGCTGAATTCAAAATTCAAAAGGCAGAAGAACCTAAACAATTTCACTTGCAAAGACCTAAAAAACCCTTGAAGTCCATGCCATCTATTTCCTCTAAGTTTTCAAAGAAGTATTTCCCAAACAATTTCTTCGGCTACGAAGAGGCTATTGCCTCACATTTACGGGGAATATGTGTCATGATCTCATTAGCATGCTTAACGTGACCACTTATCGCGAAGCAAATTTCGGTACACCAAAATAATACTTTACATATCTATAGTTTTATTCATTTGTTTGGTATTTTTAAAAGTTTATGCATTTTTTTAATTGCGAACTTTCCGTCAGAGCCGACTTCTTCGAGTACTTTTGGCTGGTAAGAACTCGAAGAACTCAGGTCATGACATTTTTATATTGTTACCAACTTACGGAAGGTCCCCTTACGTTCTAATACTTAGACGGGTTTTATCCGTTGATTTCATTAATTAAAGAGAACTCTCTCTCATCCAAGTGCCCGGTAAACAGAGAATGGTTGTAAAGAATACCTTTTTCCGAAGTGTTGAAAGCAGTCCACTCATCGTTGTGCAGTAGCAACGCTATTTCTTTGTCATGACTGATTTTTTTCACCGGTTACATATTTTGTAAAAAAGGTTAAATTGATCGAAAAATTTAGTATCGGACGATTCCATGTCAAAACGCTTTTTTGATGCAATAAACTCTGCGGAGGCTTCAACATATTCAGACCAAACGAAGATCGAGAGATGGTCAAATTGAACAATCAAATTTTAACACTCAATATACTCGTACTATGTAATAAAAATATTAATATAAACCATAAAATGGTCGATCTAGCCTTTCAAGCGATTCTACGAAAACATTGAGTTTTCCGACACGGAGTCGCTTTCAGTTAATTATTGAAAAGTGATGCGTAAACAAATAAATTTAAATAGCCAATAAATTGGAATAGCCATGCAAATTTTTGGTATTCGACATCGACTGAATCGCAAAATCGTTTAAGTTTCAATACTCGCACAGTTAATTAATAAAAACGGGAAACTATTTAACGACATATTTTACGACGTATGTAGGACAATTAGTCGCAGGCTTAAAATGAAAAAATGCAGATGAAGAGATATCAAATGACGATGGTTTCACTTTTTTCCTTTTCTTTTTCTGTAGAATCTGCAGATATCTGTGTCCGATAATCCGAGTCTCTTGTCGTGTTTCCGCAGAAGACAGTATCCTGTCAGAATACCTATTATTTTTCTAAGCTTATCCCTGTTGGTGCAGTGGCCTAGTGGGTCGAGAGGTCGCTGTCACACCTTTTGCGAACATCTGACAAACATCAAAGATTAAGAACTGTCAGGAGAAGCTTCTCAAAAAGTAATTGCCGTTCGGAATCCGCATTAAACTGTATGTTCCTTTGCATTCCTGTAAAAAAATATATCTTCGTACACACAGTGGTTGAAAAGATAGACTTCGGGTCCTGTATGGCCCATTTTACGCCTTATGTTGCTTTTTTTTTTCTTTAACGTTGTTAAATTTTACTAACTCTATAGATCTTTTACTATTGAAAAGTGGCCATAGAGCCTTGGATACCCTGTGTCCCTTTGGACTTTACCACCTTAGATTGGCAGATCTAATGGTTTTTTCCTCAATCGTGCCCCTTATTATGCAGGGAGAGGTTTGATGTCTGCAACACCGCCCTACTATTTTTGCAAGCTTATCTGCCGCTCATTTCCCTCAATACCGCAGTGTCCCGGCACCCAGAAAAGTCTTACTCGGTTCTGACTGCATAATTCTACAAGCATCGTGCCACAGAGGATTGATGTTGGTTGATTTCATTGCCTTGAGTGGGGCTTGGCTGTCAAAGTAGCAAATGTAGCACTTTCCCTTCGGGATACCGATCTCATCTGCAGTAGCTCATCCGCCCTAACAATTACGAAAAAAAAATGTTTATAGTTTTTTTCTTTGTGATGATGGTCAACACCATTCGTCGTTTACTTTTGTTGGACGTGCTTGCTTCTTTGAGACTTCTGAATATTGAAAATTATTTCCATGGCCCCTGAATGTCTTCGGCCCACTCCCACGCACACATTTTTACCAGAAACTAACCCAATCAAAAGAGGATAAAAATCAAATATGCCGAACATCTGACCACAGGCCACTCACCTTATAAATCATAAATTTCAAGGGCGCGCAACTGTCCATGTCCAACTTTTCAATTCAAATATACATAGTCTCGATCTGACTGAATCACTTAATTTGGAAGTTCCTCGCTAGAGAAAACACTCAATTATCTGCGATCCATGTGTCAGATCAAGTGAACCAAATATCATCGGAAACAAAACAAAGAGCCGATATTTTATTATTTTTTTTCGTTCAACACAGAAGAGCTGTGGTTCTGCTAACAAAACTAATAAACACCAACCAAATTCAGAGGAATCTAAAGCTAAAAACCAGATCACATCTATCAGGCCGCTCCATCTGTTCGCGCCCGCCTCTCGTATCTGTCAATGCTTAATCACATTCATCGTATTCTCTGGAATTTCTCATTTGCAATATATATATCTATATATTTTTTGTTGTTATTTTATTTTGATCGTAAATTCGTTTGACGCGTCGTCGGTTTGAGTCATTAAAATGTTCGAGATACAAAAATGTTTTGTATGCTTTCGCAAAATTCGTATCAAATAACATCACTCCCCATCTAACCCAATGACCATTCACTGGCCACCGTGATTCAAATGGAATTTAAGAAAAAAAATATAATAATATACCTTAAACCTTTTTTACCAACGGACTCGTTGGTATCTACGTATCTTTCATTCATTGTTTGAGAGATAAGAAAAAAAAAAAACGGGTAATCAAGTCGGCTCTCATTTTTCATGTGCGAAACAAAAATCATCAAAACAAAACCATTTGACTGACTTTGTTAGATTTTGCGTTCATTTTGTTGGTTTTGCATTAACGACAAAACCACTTGAACCGAATAAAATTTAATTCACAAAGGATTACACTGCGAACGGTGGTGCGGTGTGGTAAAAGGAGCACACGCATTAATTTGGTTCAATGAATATTTGATTTGGAAATTTCTGCCCCAAAAATCATGAACAGTATATCTATCTATCTTTTAGCTATTTGCACGCAAGACTCTGATACTCGTCAGCTGATGTATCTAATGGCTTGATGTATTTTTTTTTAGAAGTAAACACCTAGCGACATGCAAAAGAGGAACCCTTTTTTTTTGTTGTTGTTACGTAAAGATAGATAGATAGATTGGAGTATCTTTTAATGAGCGCCAGTTGTTGTTGGAAATGCAAGGGGGTAACCCCTGCCATTAGATCCACTTCATTACCCGGCTTTAATGTTTTAATTTCGGTTGAATTTTGATATCCAGTCAAATGGAGGTATACCTAAGGCCGGAGGGGTTGGTTTGATTATTTACATGGATCTGTGTGCGCAATAAAACAAAAGGGTTCGTCGTTTGTGTTTTTTTTTTGTTGCTGTTTATCTGTGTGTGGTGTTGTTTCGTTAGAGGTATTAAAGAAAGAAATTGGTTGTACATAATTTACTCGTCCACTGCCACCCTCAATATATTTCCGAATCATCCAGAGCAGCTACAATTGTAGGACTAATTCCCTTGCAGCTTATATATTATTGTTTGGTTACTACAACACGCGTCTGTCGGCGATGGTGGTGGTGGTAATGTGCGTTTGGTAATCATCCCTATTTTGCATAATTATGCGTACATGGCAAGTAAATTTGTGAGCAGATTTATACGTCCAACACTCTGGTATCTAACACTAGCACCCTCTCGTCCGAATTCATTTCAATATGCGGTTGATCATTTGCGTAACGGAATTAAAACCCTAAATATCTGGTGCAAATTTGAAGCTGTTAGATACAGTTGGAGTAATTGCTTTGTCATGCTTTAATTAGATAGTTGTTCAATTGAATTCGCTGGAGTGAGTGAGTGAGTTAGATTTTATGGAATTTATAATTTATTTTTTTCTGTACTCTTAAAAGGGGTGGCAAGTTTAAAGTTTGTTGGATTCTTTAGCTATTGGTATGAAGAGCAATTTTTAACTTTTTCATTTTGCATCTAGTAGTCGAAAGGACAGTTCTTTGAGTACACGAAACGAACAATCGTAAACAGTTTCTTGGTCTTCTTCTCTCGAACTGTATAATTGAAATTGTCCAGTGGATTTTTATGGCATGTGAACTGAAAGTACAGAGTTTTGCTTAATAGCAATTTTCGAAAAGATGCCAGCAGTGAAGAGCGGAAGGGCAGTACAATCGCCCTCATGATAGTACAAGGTGGCGCAAAAATATCCTTCCGATGTTTTTTGGCTGTAATTTAAAAAAAAATTAAAAACTTTGATTCTTTTTGTGGATTATTTTTATTGGGTCTTTTAATTTTTTTTACATCAAGTCGAGAATATGATGTCATGTAAATGGCCGCCGCCACAGTTGATTGTCATTTGAGCCCTTTTTATGGCATTTTCCATGACTTTGGCCAAAACTTCCGGCGATAGGTCCTCACATTCTTGACGGATATGTCTTTAAGAGCTGCAAGAGTCTGAGGCTTGTTGACATAAGCCCGCGACTTCAAAAAGCCCCACAAAAAGAAGTCTGGAGCGGTCTAATCAGGCGATCTTGCTGGCCAAGTTCAAGTTGCGGCAAAAAGAACTAGTTGATCATTGCTCTGTAGTGCTCACCATTCACAGTAACCGTTTGGCCCGCGTCTTCGAAGAAAAAAGGTCCGATGACTCCTCCAGCGAAAACAGCACACCATACAGTGACTTTGAGCGGGTGTAATGGCTCTTCGTGGGTTACACGCGGATTTTCAGTGCCCCAGAAGCGTAAATTTTGCTTATTTACGTACCCGCTAAGATGGAAATGGGCCTCATCACTCATGATTATTTTTGATGAAAAATCATCTTCCTCTTGGTGGTGATTAAGGCTGGCTTGAGCGTATGTTAGACGCGATTGGCGGTCAGCAGCTAACAGCTGATGCACCGTCTGGACTTTGTACGGAAACATCTTCAAACCTTGTACTAAAATTCGCTTTAAAGACCGTCGACTGATACTTATTTGCGTGGCACGTCGTCTGGTCGATGTCGACGGCGCTTCCATTACATCTTCGGCTACAGCAGCAATATTCTCTGCAGAACGGCTACTCCGGGGTCTGCCACGCCTGGCAGCATCTCGTGTTGTGCCAGTCTCTTCGAGGCGAGCGGCTTAACGTCGCAGTGTTTCACCAATAGGCGTTGGGCGGCTAGGAAATCTGCGACGAAATTCACGTTGTGCCAAAGTCACCGACCGATTATTGCTCAAATAAATAGTCACCAATATTCCGCGTTCTAAAGCATTGTAGCGTAACATTGTTTATTAACGTGTATTTCGCATGTGTTTACTACACAAATGTCAAAACAGAATTGACATTAGGGGCCAATCGCAAAATTTATAGTATTTTCTGATAGGAGGATTACTTTTGCGCCACCTTGTATGAACCCCCGTTGCAGTGTCAATTTTTTTTAGGAATAGGGAGAATCTTTTCGCTTTTGGGCTTGACGACTTTTTTTGTAAATAAAATGCAAACCATACGAGATATACCAAAAATCTTTTTGTTGGTTTGAAGTACAATCAAAACATTTCACCCGGGGGTAGATTTCCAGCGTTCGACTTGTTAAAAGGGTAACTGATCATCTTCTTCCAATTTTTCTAGAGTCTCATCCGAGAAAGTGGCTTTAGTTAACTTCATCTTATAAAGTTGCAGGCCAAGATGCTTTCGCGAAATTCTCTATTTTTTGGTCTTAGCGATGCATAATTCTTGAGAACGCCGTAGAAACGGCAATGTTCTCTACACTTTGACCAACCCCTTGTGCCGCTGGCACGGGACCATCTGTCAGCGAAAATTTAGACTCAATTTTGTTCACTAGAATTATGAATTGTGTTTCTACTGAGATGAAACAGTAACGCATAAAGTGATAATCTGCTAAGATTAGAAAATGTTAGAAATTACGTTTTTTTTTGTGAACTAAGCATTAGTTATGAGACAGATTGAAGAACAGTATCATCAAACAGACCTTAAGCGGGCCTAAAGTACGGTCATCGTAATGCTGTAAATTGAAGCCAATTTAAACATGAATTCGAAGCAGAAACATTACTTATATGGCCTTAAACCAAGCTTCTACAATCAGTGTTTAAGCGAAGGCATTCAATTGTATGCCAACTTCAAATAGCGAATTAAGGCAGCTGTTTTCAGTCCGGGATATTTGAAAGACGTTCCCGAGTGGTGACGCAATGAAGACACGAAAGTTAAACAAACTGTTAACGAGTACGAACTGTCATGCGAAGCTTCTCAAAATTGCAGTCGTGTAAAAGAAATATATCTTCGAATTCGGACAAACAATGATTGCTAGGCCTTAGGACCGTTTATGTTATTTTACCATAAAACATGCAGCAGACGCTCGATATAGTGACCCAATAAAAGTATTTAAAGTAGTCTAGCGTTACCAACTCGGGTATTTTGGCACGGAAACTTCGGGAATTTGGTTCTTCCTTCGAGCTCCAGGCCGAAATTTCTCCGGGCCGCAGTTAAAACAATCGCAGTTAAAGAAATCACATATTTTAAAGATAAACTACATATAATGCCAAGTGCTCGCAAAAAACTATGAAGCGGCATAGAAACACTACCCAACAAACTCCAGGAACCAAGGACTTGTTTCGAATACTTAAAACTGAATTGCAAAAATAAAAACGATAGTTTGCCATACCCCTTCATAGACCCCTTATCGTAGACCTGTAAAAGTTTATATATTTGTGATCAGCATTAAATCCTATGACGATTTAGCAATGTCCGTCCGTCCGACATTGCATTTAAGGCCTTAAAATACAGAACAAATACTCTCCAGAGTCCAAACTGGAGTCCACTGCCACTCACATAATTTACAAAAAAAAAAACAGTTCAGGAGTTGATCGGACCTGTAAAGGATCATTCACATGAGAGCGAACCGGCGAATATTCGTAATTTCTGACATTTCTTTCACGTGAGAACTTTTTTTTGTCGCAGGTACCCGCGAATCTGATTTCTAAATGTTAGCAGCAAGATTTGTCAATTTTAAGGTTATTTTCGAACGAATTTTTCATTCGCTGATTTGTGGTTCGCGTCTGTATTATGTGGATTGTGAATAAAGAGTGACAGTTCGCGGCAAGAATTTTTCAATTCGCGGGAAATTTTTTGTAATTGTAAATATTGCTATTTAAATCAGTATTTAGACTCAGTTTTTTTTAGGTAATATGTTAGATCAATTAAATATCAAGCTTTTGTGGTAGAAGCAATAGCAATTTTCTATTCATAAATACATTAACATTGATATGTTGGCGATTCGCCTATTCGCAGTTCGCTCTCATGTGAATGATCCTTAATACCATATTTACACCGCACTAAATTTCGAGGTTTTCACAAACAGATTTCGAAATCGCGTCAAAGCATTCACACCGAACCGAACACTATCCGGGTTTCGTTTGACGTTTCAGTCAGCCATCGAAAAATAAAAGCGAATAAACAATTATTGCGTTCAAATTGCAAGTGCACTGCAAGTCCACTTCAAGCAAACAACGCCTATGACTTCATATAATTCGCGTGATCGCCGTTCAAGAAATCGGTAAGCTTGCAGTTGACTTGTAACTTAGTTGAAAATCTGTCAACTGCTTTGTGTAACTTGTGGAATGTGTTAAAAGGTGCGTTTGCTTTGAAAACCTTACCATTAAAACCAGATTCATCGAAACCTCATACAATATCGAGGTTTGGAAATCTCGAAAATGTATGGGAAACCTCCTGATTTCGATGGAGGTTTTGTGAGTTTTTGCGAAACCTCAGATTTCGATGCGGTGTGAAAAGGGTATAAGATGTTCACAAAATCTGACATCATTAATCATTTTTGTGGACGTTATTTTTAACTTATTTTTATCTTAGAACTTAACGTTCGTATTTCTTCGTTAAATAATTTTCATAGTTTGAAGAGATTCACTAAACCGAGCGTATACAGTTGGGTGCATTTGTTTCGGTTAATTTTTTACTGTTTGATATGCTTTCGTTGTGCCTGCGTTAATTTGTTGCTAAGATATTTGGCCGTAAATGGAGCAAGTTTATACTGTCTAATGTAAAGAAAATGTAAAATTTGTCCAAAATTTTTAACATTAGTCACTTCTTCAGGTTGAACATTTTTATTTGCTACTTTTTAGATTTTGTGACTGCGGAAAAAAGTTGGAACTATTCGCTCGCTATTGGCATTCTTACCCCGTATGCCTTTCCAAAGCGAATATATGAGATATTAAGGACATACTCTTCTTAGCACGGAAACGAATATTCCGAATTCAAAGAAATAGCAGCTGGTTTGTGCTGTGAGCCAGGAACCTTAAGCTCTATGCTGCAGCGGTCAACCAGCTTGGTAAACTCAACAGCATTATCTGTATTAATGGGCCGCTTCCATGATTGCCAGAACCTCAGCCTGGAAACCACTCATTTGATCAGGGAGTCTAATGAAGTAGTGTATATTAACTTCCTCTGAGAATAGACCGACGTCTGTTTCACAATCCATCTTCGATCCATCTGTGTATATGGATACAGATTTCATTTTCATGGGTTCATTCGTACTCCATTCTTCCCTGCACAAAAAGGAGCAGGAGTAATTAGAACTTAGTTCTTGATGTGGAAAATAAATCGTTATGAGTAGTATCAGTAAACGGGTCTTAGAGTTTTTAGGCCTATAAAAGGAAGTTTTAAATCCCCTTCTTGCGTGTTCGTTAGCTTTCTCGTGCCCGTCAATACCCTTATGTCCCGGAACCCACCATAGTTCGGTCTTATTCACAGCGCTGAATTTTGCATTGACAGATTTGGTGTCATTTTCACTAGAGCTAGCTAATGACATTGACAACGTCCATAACCTAAATATGGTTTGGTGCATTCTTAAAAGGCCTGGAGTTCTGTCTTTAAACACTTGGGGTTTTTCTCAACGCTATTGTGTTGCTCAGGAAGTTTGATCCGTATAAACCCCCTCCCTCTCCTAATTTGGCTGTTTGGTGGGTTATTGGTAACCCTTAATTCTCTACATGGAACCTCCGTGAAGACTCCATTACACATGTTAATTATTTTCACGTAGGTTTTAAGGATATTAAGGGGCAGGTTCCTTAGGTCCAGTCTTATTTATTCAACAAGTACCAACCTTGCTGTACTGGCATACATGCGACGATAGGGCCACAACTCAAGGTCTCAAGGAAGCGTACTGGGTCCATTTATTTTTATCTCTACGCAGAGACATTTCGCAAGAAGAAGGCACATCCGCAGCTACGATTTAACAGCATGTTTAGGCGGCTTTCATGGAAAGCTTTCGTACGATGGCTAAAACTTCAGCGGGCTATCACTTCTTGGCTCACTACAGTTTGTCTGACTGGATGTTGAATTTCCTCTCAGGAACAGCCAGCACTTCGATTCCTTGGAAAGGCATTTGTAGCCTATACCTGGGCAGCAGATTGGATCTTCCTACCGTTCAGTTTCGTCTTATATGAATTGTGCCAAGTTTCTTCTTCTTGTCAATAGATTCGTCTTTTAAAAAGCCTCACAGCAGTGCATTACACCACCACACCCTTTCTAAAGATAACCAAGTGACATCATTCGATCGGGTGTCCGTCCGGTCCCATTGATGTTTGTCAACAAAAAATAATAATAATTATTTATTATCGTCGCTGAACAACCAACTAAAACTTAAATTGATAAGCAAACAATCGATTCATGTCGAACCATAAAAACTCGTTACAGCTCTTCATCCAGATTATTCGATTTATTTCAGAGTAAAACAAGAAGAACAAAAAAAAACATAACACGCTATAGCATTATCAATTCGAATTAATTAAAAATAATTTATTTGTTGGTAACATTTTCGCATTTCCTGGTCTTTCTGTCTGTACAGCATTTTTGCATTGATGATGACAAAATACAATACAAAATAAAAGACGACTACACACTCTGTCAAAGAAAATCTTAATGACCACCGCAACCACAACCATAACGACAAGACACTACCACCATCATTACCGCACACAAAGAACACAAACTGTCAATCAATTGCAGCAATTCAATAACAAACAAACAAATCACTCTCGTCTCCTTCTTTTCTAAAGAATGCCCTCAATTCGTTGGTATCAAAGCGAAAATAATAATGGAAAACGTCTAAGACGTCTTTTGCACGCACAAATGTGTGCGTTTAGATAATCCCGCGCGACTGCACTGCACACGCACACAGCAATCCGGAATGTGCAATCTAACAAACTACAAACTAAACGCTGCTCGTCTAGTGGACCTGAATTGATTATGATTATGCACCGCGGCCGAGGCGGATTCAAATAATTTAATATAAATTATGCAGTTTTACATTTGAAGTCGGAGGAGACGTCCACTGGAATTTTCCTCCTCCCAGATGAATAGATAGATACGTGAGCTCTCTGCCTTTGCCATGGATGGAAATGATGCAAAAACTGTCATATTCTTGAGATTTTTGTTTATGCGCGGCTTTCAATTGAAAGGAAATAAAATCAAAAAAAAAACCAACCTTATCTGTCGAGAGACGAGATACACTATTTTGTAGCATTTTTGTTATTGGGTCTTTTAATTAAAATCAAAATATCACTTATCGAGGGCAATTTAAGATGACAGGTTGCCTGCTGATGCCCCCGATATCTAGTAGATACCTCCACACAGACCAGTTTTAGATTAATAGATACTTTTATATATGTAGGTATGTTCTCGTCTGTGATGCGAGTTTCTGAGTGAAATGAAGTGCGAAATGATTCGGACTAATGGTGGAGCGAGAAATCCAGGATAAGAAATGGTCTTTGGTGCAGCTGTGCCTAGTGACAGTCCTGGTGGTGGCGCAAGCGACTATATCTAGATGCAGCTAAGCAATGCAGGCAGGCGCCAATAAATCAATTATAATTCCGCGAGCGTAAAGTAATTTGCACGTAATTTCTCTCTCTCGGACTTGTATCCAATCCAATTCGAATGCACGATGTGAATTTTGTTTTTTCTTTATGTTTGGATGAATATTTTATTATAAATTAAATTGTGGGGCTGGTTGTGTAAACACAACCGTTTGGATGGTTTAATTCCTAATTTAGTTGCAATATCAATTGCATGATGTGTTTGGCTGTTAACTGTGAGTACTGAGTGTGCTTGTGTGACTATGGTATGGTTGGGTGACATGACAACGCGCGACCATGAATATGCTGCCGCCGACTTCTGGTGGGTGCATGGTGTGCTTTGAAATTGAAATGATTAATTTACACGGCCGAATGATTGGGGGAGCGGGTGAGAGAATTGTTTAAGTTTATCTGTTTTTTTTTTGAACTGGTCACGACAGATCAATTATGGAAGCAGTGAGAACTGCGAGGAATGACAGGAATTTATTATCTATATATCTAGAATAATTTTTTTTTGTTTGATATATCGGGCGACAACTAGTATTTGTCAGGAAGGACATTTCAGTGCCAGGAGAGGTGTAGTGGCACGGCGCCTAGATGTTATACTAAGATTGTGCGAAACGTAATAGTTGAGTTAGTTAATCTAAGGAATTCATCGTCGAGACTTTAATTGCATTAGTAGGTAGTGGCAGGTCTGTTATCGGTCTGTCTTCTGTGGTGACGAAGATTTATACGGAAACATATGAGAAACGTTGGTTATTCTTCTTGTGAAACTTAACTTTTCTCTTATTCGAATTTTTGTCGTGAACACTGAGTTGCCGTCGCATTTTTCAGATATTTTATTTCAAAGATGTATTTACAGTGGATTCGTGGTTAAATGCGTTGGACTACTAAGCGAGGTGTTGCAGATTTAAATCCGCCTCAAACCACCTAAAAATGTTTTTTCGCCACTGCACCTCTTGCGAAAGTCTGACAAATATCCAAGAGTGAACCCGTAGGGAACCTTCCTTTCGTGTCAAAAATTATATCCTCGCACACACAATGGTCGGAGAAGCTAGGCTTTAGGGCCTATAAAATCCGTTTACGCCTAATATTTTTATTTTATTTCAATCGTTACTAGAATTTTTCGTTGAATTTATGTGGAACTGGAGTTTGGTCGTCGTGTCCTTTTGAGCCACCAAGCTTTTGCTTAACACTTAAATGTGCATCCAGTTTGTGGTGAGGACAGTTAAGCAGAAAAACACCTGCTCCATAGTTGAGAGCTTCAAGTCGAGAATTCTCGGGGCTACCGAACATCTAACCTCTTCTCATCTTTCTTGGAGAGGCGTACCACAATCCTTATCCTCCAAAGTAGATGTTAGTCGTTACATCTTCAAGAATCTATAATTTCTTCGACACTTCACTTGTTAAATTTAATTTACCACGCGTTGCCGCTTAACTTAAATTACTTACTCACTTGACGGGCTCCGGTGAGCAGTCTTTAATCCTCTGCAATCCCGCGCACGCTGCTTAAATTTATCAAGACCAAGCGCTCTGTTCGGTCTTAAAAACGGAGGTTCAGTCTTGGAGGTTTGTTTACTTGTTTATGGCATATGTTTAGTCCTGTCCTCATTTACTTCAAAACCAAATAGATTCGCCTGTTCTTGAATAGCCGTTAAAGCTTCTATTACGGCAGGTTAAGAGCATCCGTAGATGTCAGCTAAAATGTATTCCTCTGTCCAGGACTGCCTGTCTGTCGTGCGAGTCTATCGGCCAAGCAGGATTGCCTATAGAAATCAAAAGAAACGGGTGTGTATGAAATGGCATACCTAATGTTCCATTTTATTCCAATATTAATAACATATTGCACAAATGACATCTCTGACAACTGAACAGAGTACTAGCGCGCAAGTAATAATGGGGATAATTTATTTAAAAATTTCGAGGCCGATATTGAGAACGTGAATGGTGAAGAAGAGGTAAATCTGAGCGCGCATCTACCATCTGCCACAACGGAATACAGTAAATACTTCGAACGATATGAACTTTGGCTTTGTGTGGCGATTTCAGTTGTCCAATGTAAATAATATCTGTCCTTGGGATCGTCCTCATCACCGGAAGAAATTGGCCGTTAGTAATTCTTATTCGTCAGACTTTCCATTCCATTTTCTTTCGCGATTTAAAAGCAATGGAAGGAAATAGACATTGGGATAAGTTAGGTTAGGAGGCCAGTTTTGCACCAGACGCAAATTTCACCCAGATCTCGCGAAGGCCTATTGAGAGTACCCTGTTTGTACCTACATGTAAGTAGATGTGGCTAACAAAACCTCGATCGGTTGAGGAATAGTTTTATGTCTTATAGATGTACCGTAGCCAAGTCGTCCAGACTTTTGAAGAACCCTGCTCCCATGCAGGATGAGGCAGGATGTGCCTGTAGAGCTGGTCAGTGACATAGACGATGTTCCACGGACTCAATATTCTCCTCGTCTCTGCCGCTTCTGCAGAATTCATTTGCAAAGATCTCTAGTCTTTTAGCCATGTTTTTTATGATGCAGTGTCTGGTTAATACCCCGACCAGTACCTGGATATGACCTCTGTTAAGAGAGACTAGAGATCTTTTGGTGGGATAAATCCACCACGCATTTTTTGGTTATTTTTGAAATTCAGTCAGTTATTTTGAACATCTCAAGAATTTCAATGGTATGTTTTTCATGAGAAGAAGTAATTATTTATGGAGATACAAAAAACGTATGATTATTAAAATAACCAACATCTAATGATGTAGGTATCATTTTTTTGCAACTTTTCCTAAAAAAAAGCCCGGTTTCCTGGGCCTAACCCAAAGGATTGTGTTAAAAAAACTAATTAAATTCTATTCCATCTGGATTTCGCAGCGAGTGTGCCTTTTAAGGCGACGCTTCCCTAAGTAGGTAAATATTTCATCTGAGTAATTTCTAGGGAACTTCTACAAAATGCCGCAACACGAAAACATTATTTTCGTAGAACATTTAAGGCCTAACTACGCTTCCTATTTCCCATACCCTAAGACTAAGAATTTAGAGAAAAACCAATAAATATTGTATTCGCCATTTTTTGCCAAATGCACATTTTTAATATATCGACGAAGCCCCTCTGTGTTTACTAAAACGCACTCATAAATACAAAGAAAAAACAAATCCTTATCAATTTCTATTTTGGTAACACTAATTTCTCAATTTAAGTGCCACCAACCATCCAACAAAGGCTTTTCAAATTCTCATGAATAATTCATTAGAATTTCAAAAAGCCATTATCTGACCAAAGATACCCTACAGCACCTAAATTATTATATATATGGCATCCGAAATTCATTCATTTGGTTTTCCTTGCGATTTTATTCCGCAAAAAAAAAAAAATCCAAAGAAACAAACTGGCAAAACCTTAATGGCCATACTCCTACAAAGAAGTCCAACAAATTGTAATCGGATGTCCTTAATCGAGGTTCAGATCCTTTTACTTTGTCCTGGTCGAGTGCGCATAATTCAATTTTACGCCCACGTTTGCAGCACAGCTACCGCTACCAAACTTCCTTCCTACTTGGCTTCCTTCATATTTGTTCCTTCCCGTTTTGTACCTAATAAAGTCAAGAACATCTCAATTATCCCCATTCAAACGAACTCCTACAGCAAAATGATTAACATTTTTACAACTTTCTTCATCTCAGATAGAGGTACACACTATTGAGAGCTGCTGGGTGAGAGATAGATACTCTTATACTTAAAAGATACATTTATACATATCGAGAAGCATCAATAGAGATGTGATGGGGAATTTGAAAAGAAACAAAAACGTGTGTAAAGAGATGTTGTGCGCCTCCTTTAGTGGGACCCACACTTGACCAACATCGGCTTTTTTTTTTTTACCTTGAAGAACCTTGCATAGAGTAGTCCCTCCACTTGGAAACACATTTTTTTTTTTATTAATGGAAACAATTTCCCTTATCCCAGGAACATCGTCGTGTTACATGGCCCGAAGGTCCGGTAGCTAAAATTGGAAAATTGTTCTTTCTTTCTTCGACTACTCTTCCCCGTCAGACGCCCTGTGGACCCAACTCTTTTCAGTATCACACATCATCGGGGCCGAAGTTTTGTGTGTGATGGACCGACCGACCGATTGACTTTGAAAGGTTCACGAGATAAAGTGTCGAAATAATGAGCCCTTATCTATGTAAATTATACAGAGTACTCGAGCGATAATTGGGCTCCAAAGGGGGAATTTCAATTCCTATTCCTATATTCCCTATTCCTATTCCAATTGGGGGGGGGGGGTGCTTCATCACTCGCATATTTCATCGCCGACGGTATAGTTCGCTCAGACAACTATTCATAGTGCCTATATATGTAGGTATGTATCTCGGTCCGATACTACATAATATAGAAATGGAAAAAAGCGCCGCTGAAAATAACAAGAGAAGAAATTGATGAAAAGAATTTATTCACGAAAAAGTTCAACTCGAATTGTAGTTGGTTTTTTTTTCTTGTTTTTTGTTTATGGTTTTGGCCCGAAAATTGTGGTAGAGATACATCTCGTCGAACTATCACGTTGTGGGAATAATAATTTTTAGATTTCGAAATGAAATTTGTACTTTTTTCTTTTATATTCCAATTGATTATGGATTTACATGGTTTTCGTTGGAGAAAAAAAAAAAGATTATTAAATTGTGTTGGGGAATCGCCTCAAGTGGGGCTGGTACAACAACACTTTGAAGAGATCCGCTTTAAGGTGCTTGTATGCGATTACATGTGGATAATGAGGCGCCAAATTGGGTTGGATACATCTAAGCGAGTCGGGTCATTCATGGATGGGATGAACAACTGGGTCGTGAAATTGGAAAATAACTTCGTGGCGAACTGGTGTGAGTTTGTTATTTTGTAATTAGCCAACACTTTCGGGACTAATAAAGTCGCACAGTGAGGGTGCTAGAAAAATGGAGCATTACATCTTTATTGGATTTTGACCGGATACCTAGTTTCAGCAATGTACTCGAGTTTAGGGCAAATCTTCCTTTCTCCTTCAAAATCTATCAGAATCCCACTTAACTGCATCACCACTGGTCTCGGCAGACTTCTTGGTTTCATATCATTTGTCTTTTGGACGGTGTTGGGTCGTGTTCCAATTTTTTTCTAGATCAACTCATTGACGTGAAGGTTTCCTTGGATCTTTCAGCTTTTAATTCGATGAAGCTACGCTACTTCTGTTGTCATGCAAAGAAATTTTTTTCTTAGCTACTATCAATTTCTTCTCATACTTTTGTTCCCTTGTCAAATATTGTGAAGAAGATCGATGAGTATTTAAACGCCGGACGAACAACTGCGGTGTAATGCCTACTTTTCAGCTTGGGAGGAATTTTGTTGATCACAGAAGTTAGCTGAGTTTTCCTGCCAATTCAGCCAAAGCACATAGATTCTAGATATTTGAACTTTTCGCACAAAGGAATCACCTTTCATTTAAATAAATGTGTGAAATAGGTTGGAGTGTGTCGGAGAATAGGCAGCACAAATGTCTTTCTTGAGCTCAGACAATTCCCGATCCCCTCCAAAAAATTCACCTTAACATCAGGTGGTGGGTGCAGGGAAGTTTGATCCTAGCTTATGTAGAATTCTACGTCAGCAAAGAGTACCTGATGCACGTTATAGGGTCTGTCATTTTATCTTCAAGCTGATAATTTGGAACCGCAATAAAAAGAAAAGAACTTTAGACGTTTCCTTGGTGTTTCCCAATTTTGACATGGAACTTGTCGGTAACTCCAGGAGGGCATCTAACTTTTCTTCTTGCTATCTCGTATATGTCTATAATAATTCTGTACGATGCTTTCATGAACTCGACGATGTCCCTGCGCCAACCATAGAATAGTTCTTGGTCGTATACTTCAAAATCAATAAACACCATGTGCAGTGAGTAGTTTCCTTGAGCCGTACAGAGTCAATCCCCAATGGCGAACCCATTGATACAGAGAAACGAAAACCATATAGTTTTTCCAATCATTTCTCCAATACCCCTTGCCTCCATGCAAAGGGAGAAGATAGCTTTGCCTTCACTGCTTTAGAATGACAAAAATCATTTGGAGCTCAGAAGGTATCTTCTTGGAGTAGAACTTCACCGCTTTCCTAACTAACTTCTTCGAGTGTAATATTGTAACTCTTTCATAGTTAGTCGTTTAATTAAGGACGATAAAATGGCACCTCAGAAAGTCTAAAAATACTCAGTAGCACACTTGGCGACATCGAATATGTGGTCATTCTAATGAAGGTTGTCAGAAACGCACATATCGATAATAAATAGTCTTTCGGGTTCGACTTTCATGTATGACAGAATTAAGGATTTTGCTTCATGAACACGACATAAGAGAGGAGGAAATTAGATCAGCTCCATTGATTTTAGTGATTTCAGCTTCACTTCCCAGTTTGAAAGTACTGGGAAAGTCGGAAGACTGCAGAACGAAATGGGATTTCCGACCGAACATTTAGCACTGGTTGCACACCGCGGTCATGAGAAGCATTCCAACCTAGTTGCCTGGTGGGAGGCAACTACTTTAAAACCCTATTTTAAAAATCGCAAAGAATTGCTTGTAATTAAATCCGCACCGCAATCAGGTCTGGAAACTCTATTGAATCAGCAATCCAGAATTAAATTTGGAAGCCTGGCTATTTTGGACACTCGAGGATACTTGAATTCTTTGATCGGGATTCATGTCGCCCACGTATGACTTCGAGTGTCACTATAATCGGTAGAAAAAACTGGGAATACCCATCTACACGGATAGTTGAAAGACAGAAAAAGGTACAGCAGTTTGCGTCTTCTCAAAGGCAATTAATATGAGCCAGGTTTGACTGATCTACCAGCAATGGAAATAACCATCTGTTTGAAGTCTCAAGCATCACTTAAAGCAAGGGTAGTACGTCATCACTTAGTTCTACTCTGATGGATTCCTGGACACGCTTGGAGAAGGGAAATAACGGATGAACTGGGCAGATACGGTTCCGATCTGAATTTACTACCAGCGGTACTAGCGCCTTTTAGCTCCGCTTAGAGTTTCATCAAAGTTTTCACAACAAGGCACAACAATTCTGAGGAACAATCAAACCGAAATCTGAGGCCCAATGTTGACATCAAAAGATGTTCCTTCTCCCTAGTCTCTCTTTATTAACCAGACACTGGAAACATGCCTAAAAGGGTAGGAGTCTCTGCAAATAATGAGAGACTTTCTTCGAAAGCTTGGACGACTTGGCTGCGGTACCGCTATCAAACATGAAACGATTTATCAACAGATCGAAGTGACATGTCATTACATATGTATTACTAAGGTATTCACAATGGGCCCTCATGGTTTCTGAGTGAAATTCCGAAATAGCACTCTTAGCCTAAACTAACTTAACCCAACTGCGATACTGTAGTCAGCGAAGAAAACTTTATTTTAGACCACAAAACCACGAATTGAGTTCGTAAAGTGTAGTATTTACTTCATCCAAACTTGTGAAGCATGCGAATAGACGAAGCTGTTGTAAAAATGCCAACTAATGAAATTCTGCGGGCCCTCTTATTTGCAACAATTTGACTTATAAAAAATATAAGACCTGCTACAATTTTGAGTCAAGCTAGAGGTTAGAGGTCAAGAGGCCAAATTTAATGGCCAAAACTGACTTGGCTTCGCTTATAATAACCACAAGAACGTCTCCTCCAACTTAAACATGTAGCGAAAATACGTTCGATACGTTCCTAATGTCTAATGAAGAAGAGTTTGGTCAACCACAGAACAGAACACTTGACGACAAACTCTGTCAAATACCTTTATAAAGGTAAAGCGCAAAAATCTTAGTTTTTACCTTTGTGCGGAGGTTCCATAAAAAGTTTTTAGTTTTTTAATATACTCTTCAAGCCAATGATTTTTATCAGGGGTCAGGGAAGGATGGAGAGGAAGGCTCACCATTTTTTTAACGGCTTGGTTGCAGCTCTGAAACTCCTTCACATACCTAAAAACCTGTGCCATGACTAGGGCATAGTTAAATGAACACTACCACTTATTACGTAAATTTTACAGGAATCCGACTGATAGGTTTCGAAGTCTCTGTCGCCACCATTAAGTGTAAAGCATGAAACACGCTCCTTCGATGCAGCTGCAGAGATTTCGCCATTCAGATCCAACTTCAACCCACTTGAATCTCCCTATCTAAAATTGTTCAACTTCATTAAGCTAACAACTAGAGCTTCGGCAGTGGCGCCCTGAATTACGATTCCAGCCATATGCAGGGCATATTCATTCAATCATAAGTATAACAAAAGTGTATGCAACTCCAAATTGTATTCAGGTAGAATTAATAAACCTAATAATCTACATCCCACTTCCCAGCCTCAATACAACTCGCAGCCACTCATAAAATTCGTATTCACCTAATTGAACAAAATGAAACGAACTGACCTATGAGCGCCATACTTGAGTTGCTTTCGAAAGATAGAAAAACACAAATCTCTCTCCAACTAACCAAGATGAGATCGCTCGGTTCATTTAAATGCGCGCCAGTACGCCGCGCCGCTCCGGACCGGTGTGATAGCCGCGAAAAAAAAAACCTCATAAACAAAATGCCGACAGTTTAACTTAAACTGTAATGTATTTGTCAATTTGATTAATGCGCGATCATTAATTTTGTCCGCATTTTTGTTGTTGGTTTTTTTTTTCAATTTTGTCAGATTGAAGATGATTATCTGTTGTTTGTCACTTTTGTGAAAGAAAATCGGTTTTATTTATTCACTTAAGCATTTTTTGTGTAATCTCAAATGTCAGTCGAGACAGTCGAGCGAATAAATCATTTGAAGTGAAAACAAAATTTAAAACATGCAATCGTCTTCTATGACCCAGAAGTAGGTACTATTGGGGTACCTACTTTTTAGTAAGTACCTCCAATTGAGAGAAATTAATTTCTTTTTCTTAAACAGACTCCTCGTGACAACAATGCCAGCAGTCCCGAGTTTGTTTTACTAAACAAACTTTTGTGGAGAATTCCAAGTGCAGCGAACCAAATGCGCGTGAAGGTAGAAAATTAAATTTTTCATTTCTTTTTGTTGTTGCAGATGTTGTAATGGGTAAGGTGTGGAAGGTTCGCCTGCGGGATGGGTGGTCCATTTTAATAGAAATTGCTCCGGATTGTCTTGACTTAATTATGGTTGGAAGATGTTTCAGGTTGGAGGTTGGAGTCCGTGGGGAAAGTCATGGGACGATTGGGTTTTATGTGTCATTTCCGTTTTTGTGGTCACGTATCGTTTGATAGTTTCCCAATCGAATTTTTATCGCTGAAGTTCAGTGTTGGATGGAATATGTGACGGTTGCCTTGCACCCATCGGCGCAGCGCTTTATAGTTCAATAAAAGTTTGTTTTTTGTTTTCATTGACACATATTTGGTTCAAGATGATCTATGAAGGTTTGAAGTTTTCCTATGACGTATGACCCCTTTTCAGGGTTTCCGTGTTGTGCGAGAAAGTAATCAAACAGAATTATAGATATTTGTTAAACAAATTGATTAGTCGATCTAGCTATCAACGTCAGCAATTCAGAAATCTATACAGTAGCAAGGATCTTCTCTCCATTTAAACGATTTAACCGACGAGGTTAGGATCAGAATTATTCTGTGGGGTTCGACGGTTCGACCTGGAAAAACATCTGCAGGCCTCAGGCATCACTGAGGTCAATCAAATGTTGGTGTTTCTGCATTTGTGTGATCCAGGAGTTTAAGGCCTGCCTTTTTTGGACTTTGGAGCTTCTCATTCAATTAATCTTTGTTATTCCTGCTGTCATGCGAAGTATCTTTATCTCAGCTGTTGTCAACTTGCTCTCGTACTTTTTGTACATTGTCCCAGCATTGTGAACCATATGTGAACGCCGTACGCACAACTGCGGTGTAGAGCCTTCCTTTGAGCTTAGGGGACAATTTTCGTACAAAAAAAGATGGCAGATTTTTCCTGTCACTTCATTCACCCTACGGTTGCTTGGCTGTTGACCATTGATCCCAGATATTTTAACTTTTCACATTTGTTAACCACCACTTCTGTCTGAACAGCACTTATGATGGCTCCATCGTCAGTACTACGTCCATCTGTTCGTAGGTTTCAGGAACTCCTCGATGTCATTGCGCTTCCCATATCATGTCTCAGGGAGAGAAATTACATCTAGTTCCCCAAGACCTTTTAATCTATCTTACCGAAAGTTAATGTTTTATTTCGTGAATGTGTCCCTGTTATTTATAAGCGTAAACGACCTTCAAACACAAAATGTAGAAAGTGAAATTCTCTTCAGGAAGAATAAACGCAGAGCAACTCTATATTGCATTTCTCGCTACCCTAAGCAGGTCTTCTTTCAGCGAAAACTTGACCCTAACATAAAGTCCAGAGAGCTTTGGAAGAGCCTTAAAGAACTTGGAATTACCAGTGGTACATATCTACCAAGGTCTCCTTATCCAATCCAATCTAATGAGTTTTTTTTGAACATAAATTTCTGCAGAAACACATAGGTTGAAGCAATTCATCCTGTGAAATCGAATGCTACGGGTCCTGATGGTATCTTTCATCAGTTCTTAAAACTAATTCTCTTTTCGTTACTTCTTTCAATTCATTATATTTTGAATTTATAGCTCCCAGTTATCCATATTTTTAAAAATTTAAACCCTACCTACCCTTCCGACTTAAGGTCAATCAGTATACTAAATTTCCATTCAAAGGCCTTTCAAACGGTACTCTCCTATCAGATTTGGCAGTACCTGAATGCTGATAAAAAACTTTTAAAATGCTAATCTGGTTTTCGTAGCCAACACCGCTGTAAAACTGCAGTTATTAAAGTTACTAGCGACATTCGTTCTGCAGTAGATTCAGATCAAATAACGGTGCTAGTTTTCTTAGATTTTCAAAAGCTTTTGACAACATTAACCAACTTCTGTTTTCGAAGCTTCAAAATAATTTAAAATGTTTGCAGACTTCTGTAACGTTGTTATATGAATATCAGCATAATAGGGTCCCAGTCCCAGAAGTATCTATTAAGGTGTTCCACAAGGCTCCGTTATAAGTCCGTTCTATTCACGCTATTTAATAAAGATAAATTCCGAACGTAATTTAAAATTGTAAAATGTATATGTATGCTGATAATATCTTGCTTTATATCTCGCATCCAATTGGTTTATCGGAAGTTTGCGTAGCGTGACGTAATGGTGATCTTGTTAGTATTTTAATTGGTTGTTAATTGGTGATCTTCCAATACTTACTTACTTAAGCAGAGCTACAGTCCAGGGTATTGCGGTCTTTGGCTAACTAACTCCATTTGCGCATTCCAAGTTGGTTGAAGTTGTCTTCTACTTGTGCGCCCGCCTAAAGCGAAGCCTCTGCGGGCTGGAGCGTTGCTGTACATTCGATACACATGTCCCAGCTATCTCAAACGCCCAATGCGCAGTTTTTTGATCAGGTAGATGTCGCTGTACAGCTCGTAGAGTTCATTGTTGAATCGCCTAATGCATAACCCGTCAAAGCATACGGGACCAAATATCTTACGAAGAATGTTTTTCTCAAAGCGTTTTTCTTCATACGCCTTAGAAAGAGTTTAGTCATCGGAAACATGCAGCAGGACTGGGATTGTGAGGATCCTAAATATATAGAATTTCCTTAGTTGTTCGGCCTTTACTACATAGTTGCCTTCGAAGCCCAATGAAACAGCGATTGGCAAGCGTTATTCTTCGATTGTTTTCTTAGGAGATGTAGTTTTCAGATGTGATAGCAGAGCCGAGCTAGATAAAGTCCTTTACTACCTCAAATATCGGATATCGATTGTGATATACTGTGTTTGGTTTCCTTCTTCTTGTTGACAACATATACTTTGTTTTACCCTCATTTACTGCTAGACCCATTTTGGCTGCTATGTTCCTATACTCGCAAACGCACCAGTGACAGCTCGCTGCGTTCTGCCAGTCAAGTCGGTCAGCATTTGCTGTTGTTAAAGAAGTCACCTTGCCGGAATCCAAAGATTGTGGTTAACATTTTTTCGGATCAAATTTAACTCTGGAATAATACAAAAATACTCCAGAAATAAACTTTCGATTTTTTTTGTGGCTAAAATCAATTAAAATCGCGAACTCGATGTCTGAACTAAAAATGTTGTTTTGTTATTTTTTTATGTCAAAAAATGTTGATAAGCCAAAATGGCAGCCAGTTGAACTGTTTTTTTTTCGAAACTTGACGAATTTTTCCCTCATTTAATAAGTGAAATAAATGATTATTTTCAGATTGATACTGTTCAAGGAATCATTAGTAGTTCTCTTCTAAAGCCCAATTCCTGATAAATTTGAAATTGTCACTCCGTTTCACAACTAAGAGTTACTGCGGATTTCGAATGGAAAACAAATTCACTGGTAATTGACCTCAAAGCTTCTGTCGAAGCCAATAGACCTTTCACTTTATTTTTTAAACCATTGTTGTCCATTTGCCGGGAGCCTTATTAGTAACGCCATTTCTCTTTCAACTTCTAAACCAACTCGATATCCAAAGCAAGTCATGACATGACACCAGAAAATAAACCAGAAAGTATGTAGAGATACCTTATAACAATTCAGCAGCGACACTTTTGTGCGACATCATCGTCGGTTTGAAAAAAATATCCCGCACATGAGTTGCATACCGCCAGCGTGACCTTCTAACTTCGCCTCAACACCTATTATTATGCTAGGACGGTTGATCTGTCGCTCTTGATCGACTGACTTGTAAAGAGCAAATAAACGCGAGACGACAAAGGAAGGCAACAGACAACAAAAAAAATAATAATTTTATATCTCGAAAGGGGAGTGCCCGCAACTTGTGCTGTATCTCCAGGTGAATTTATTAATCGAAATCGATTGATTCGCACAACAATTTATGTTGGATACGTACATAGGTACTTGAGGCAGTAGTCAGCCGCACAAAGCTCACAATTTGCATTTAAAATAATTATTTCGGTCTTCGCCTTTTCGCATGAAAATGCATTCAACGTTGCGCGCACTGTGTGTAGGCATAGAAGCCGCGAGCTAAACGCACCAGCACTGGCAACCCGCACCACACACAAAATCCATAATAATATCTTGAAGCTTAATCCACCTACCTCGTCAAAAAGTATCACTGCGTGATTAATATACAACCGCATATATGGCTGCCAGTGCCACACGACTCTCTCATAAAAGATACACTTCAACCGTAGGTAAACCATGTTAAATATTTACAAATTCATGCGGAGCATAACTAACTCTTTATTGTACTCGATTTGATTTTCCCTACCTAATCGTAGATATGAGTATCTATGAAAATCGCCTTCGTCGAAGCAGTCGTAGATAGATACATTTTAAATGAATATTGCTGCCGTCGAGTGGTGGTGGATGGTGCGGGTGGAATGAAAGACGAGAAACGATTGTTAAAAATTGCTTATTAATTTATTTTCTTCGATAATAATCGATTTTTTCCAGACTCGACGCAGTCACAGTGGATGGAGGTGAACCAATAAAAGAAAATTAAATTCAATTTGAGTATCTACAATATTTACGGTTAAGGAATGGTGCGACTGTGGGAAGATTCTTTACTTCATCAAATAAATGATTGATTGGTTTGGCAACAAACTTGATTCTAAAGAAACGATGCACGCTTTATCAATTTTGAAAGAGAAACTCATTAAAATTCAATAAGGTATCTATGTATCTGCTAAAAGAAAAAAATAAAAAGATGATTTGCGTAGCTACAAGGATTCATTTATTTTTAATTAAATAAAGGAAAACCGAATCTTTTGCAATTTAATTTTGCGTTCGTTAATGAAGTTATTATATCTTATTTTAATTTTAATTTTTATCTCTCATTGAATTACTTATAATTGTGTTAGTTAAACGTGTGTGTGTGTGTCTTCGTCGTAATTCCATTAAGAACAAATTAAATGGGAATTATTTGCATTTACATATAAATGAGATGTCATGAATGGGAAACATTCTGATGGGACAACTGGAAACTGACTTAAGTAGACACATTGAACGTTTTGGCATGTCTGATGTAAGAAAAAAAAAGTTATGGGTGAGGAGATTTTTCGATTGACAAGACGCTGTCATCTATGGGGGCTCGGATATTGTACGTGAAGGAATGTGGTTGACAGAAAAAGTGTCTATGCTAGTATTCCTCTAAACTCAACATGCATAAAGGAAAATGGCGGTCAACAGATGCCCAATTGATAATGCGGCGATCGACGTAGGGCACTCCTCCTAGGGCACTAATTAAGATAGCAAAACATTTCTAGCAGCAAATATGACCCACTTTATAGTCGTGGCCCGTGGTACGTTTCTGCATATATTAGATGCCATAAAAGCGGGCAAATTGACGATGAATGATGCTATTGCGTATCGCTCAACCCTTAAAAAAAAACGCTCGTAGCAACCCATTAGAAAAGCCTCAACTTGATTTGCCACCATGAAACGCTACCGGGAGTGATGAAAGCATTATGACTATAAAGCGAAGCAGCACATAAGGACGACAGCGGCATGGACTCTTTATAAGCAAATAAGAAGGGAAGAACTTAGGCTTCTTCAGAGCAAACAAAAGAGCATGAGACGCTTTGAGAGAGGTGCTACTCCAGAAACAAGGCTTCAAAGTTTAACCAAAACATAACAGAAATGTGTCAAAAGTGGCGACGGAGTAGAGGTAAGTGCGTTGGCTTGTGCCCTGAGAGTGGTAGGATCAATCCCCAAAGGGTATTTCTCCAATTTCTTCACCACAAGTGGGATATCTTCCCTGTAGTACAATGGACCATTATAGAGTCCATAAATTGCTTAAAAAAATATTTCTAAGGCTTCACGCACAGTTAAGCGAGAAAGCCATTTAAACAGTTTTACCGCTTATCGCATCGCACCTCTTTCTCTATTTACTGTGCGTGAAACTTAAGGGTATAAGACCGCAACAAATCCCTGTAGAGCTATACAAGCAAACCTTGTAGTTGAGCCAAACTCGGTGCTAAGAATATGGAAAAACTATTTGAGCCGCTGTTATTCAGAGCGAACCATTCAACATTGACGATGAAAAGCAAGAATTTCGTTCACCCAATCAAAATAAAGTGACAACACAAGATTGCTGGTCTATCCGCCGAACTATTTAAGGCAGCGGGATATGATTTGTTAGTCCAAAAGCAACCCTCTGTCTAAAACAGCGTCAACTATAGATGAGATGTTTTATGCCGTTTTGTGTAAGCAATTTGTCAAATAGCCGATTGAATCCGATCAGCTCAGTTTTAGGGCTGGGAAATCCACAATTGATTGACTATTTACAACAATATCCCTGCAAACTCGTCCCTTTGTGAAGGATAACGATACCTTACATCGTTAAATCAGATCGAACGTCTCAATTGACAGTTAAAACTTTGGAGTAGTGAGGCTCTTCAATCAAACGACGTAAACGACGTCTCTTCAGAAATCAAGCGAAAGGATAATACTTACACGACTGGAGCCATAAAGGAGAGCAAACTCGGTTCGTCTTTAAATGGTGGTCAAATAAGCTGATGACTTTGCGGGTGGTGCAACGGATGTATGAAACTATGGTTGGGGTTCCCCAAGGTTCAGTTCTAGGACCAGTTCTATGCAGCATAATGTATGATTCAATGCCGAGCGGAGCATTCATTTTAGGACACGCTTATGACAGTTGACACAAACGTAGAACTGGCATATCTATCATAAGACCGAAGCAGTGAAAAAAGGTAGAGCATTAAGCCATCAAATCAAGGACGGGCGGTGCTAGATCATAGGATCAACTTTAAATAACATCAGAAATATGCATTCGAAAGAACATCATGGGCATTTCGAGACTTCTGTCAAACGTCGGAGGACCCATGCAGCATTAGAAATTTCCAGTGAGCAAATCGATTCCTATGTACAGGAACCCCCCCGTGCCAGTGAAAGGAAAACATACTTTAAAAAGAAAATCTTGGAGAATGTACTGCACTTTCAGAACAGTGTCAGTGGAATGCGTAAGTGAAAATCTGAAATCTGAAAGAATAAATGCCCATCGAATTGGAATAATTAAAGTTCGCTGCTCTAAGTGCGAACCATCCGGAACGCAGGAACGCAGGAGAAACAGATAGAATGTGGCAACAGGTGGAATAATTCCTCATATCCTGATCCCCATTATTGAGAAGTAGTGAACCAGTAAATAAAATGCAAAATTTAATTCTTACTTGACACAACCCTTGTAAGGGCACGAATCTTTCAAGTAGTATCTCCATAAATTTAAGCATGTGGACGAACCATACTATTCGCGCTTGGTGGATAGAACACTGAGAAGAAATTAGAAACTCTAAATAGGAGAGATAATACCTGAAGTATGCCGAAAGCTTTGACGAGAATCCGGGCTTAACGGCGTTACCATGGGAAAGTTGGTTTGTATGTGAAATTAGTCTTAGTTGGTTTAGTTGGCATTAATCTAGGCATGGGACGCAGACTTTCGACGCTACCCACCTTCTTTAAATAAGCTTCACAACCGCTGTTTCTTTTTTTTAACATTTCTAAAAAAAAAGGTTGACAATCTCTGTTTCCTTGGGCCTGAGAGGCCAGATACGTTGTAAGCCGGAGACCCTATATTAGACACTGACAATCCCAGTCCTGCTCTATGGAAATAAGCATGGTTTCTTAGGCGGCTTAAGATATCCTTGTTCATTTTGAGAGAAACCAAATAAAAAAAATGCTCACTGGACGTAGATAAACCATTCGTAAAATAAGTAGTCACGTCACATGGAGGACGCTGCTTAAGTCATGGAGTGGCTCAGACTGCTGAAATGATTTAATGGAAAACAGTTTCTTTTCGGTTGCGCCTTCTTCTATAGCCATTTCGAATTGATTCCTTTAAATTAAATTAAAAACAAAATCTTTTCATAAATCGTTTTACTTTACAACTTATCATGCAAACTTTGTAATATTCCATTTTTCGGCACACTTTGTAGTCTTTTCGATACATTTTTATGAATAAATACTTCTTCCTCTTCCTCTTTTGATGCCAAAAAGGACATGGACATTCATGTGTATGTGTCTTCATCTCCAATACCCAGAATGACGATGGGTTAAATTCAATTTACAATCCATTAACTAAATTCAAAGAGTTTTTAATGAAACTCATTTGGAAGTTTTTCAATTGAATTTGTGATTAATTTTCCATGTGCGTAGCGTTTTCCATCAGATAGAACAACATCCTACCCGCTTGGAATGGGTAATTTTTTTTCGTTTCCTTGTGGACTACCAAAGTTCTAGGTAACATTTTCGACTCCATACCAAACACGTATGAGAAGAAAGTTTCTCGGAATTTTGGCATTTTAGATATATTTATTTTTTTTTTAATTGTAAGCAATTTGGGCGGTTAAATTAGCTTGAACATCACGTTCTTAAGTCAGAGTTAATTTTACAGTAAACACTTGCTCATAATTGCACTTGAAATGAAAATTTATTTCAGATACTTAAAACTTAATTAAGTTCATTCAAAATTTTATTTGAACATTTCTTCCCATAAATTCCTCAGTTAGCTTGCAATTAATTTTCAAAACAACCACACAAATCTAATTTCTTTTTTAAATTTCCATAGAATAGATTATATATCTAGTGAAATACAGGAAATCACTATTAGTATGCCACCCATGAGGTAGATGACTTCACACTTTGTCTGTCATTTAATCCGATTTCTTAGACCAGATCCCGCTTACAGGTCTTGAACAAAAAACAAAAATAAACAACAACAATCAAAACGTACCACGAGAGGTGTGAAAGATATCAAATTTCGTTGTCGTTCGCTTATCACTTTGCATCTATCTATCTAACAACGAAAAGTGAGATTAATTTTTTCACGCGCACTCGTTTCTCGTGTTACGTGGTGGTATTTCCTAAAAAAATAAAAACAATAACCCACCAAACTGACCAGGGTATCAGTTTCTAGGGTCGTTCGAGACATGCTATGCGATACATCTGCTGGATGGAAATTTATGAAAAAGAAAATTACAAGAACATTTTAGCTATATGTTGTTTGTTCCTCAGTTGAGGATTGATGGCGGTATCTATCTGTGTGGAGTGCTTTCTCGACACTTCATTAATAGATACGAATCTAGGATGTAGTTATGTCTACCGAAACATGGAATCTTCTGCTGGTGGGCTTAGTTGTTATGGTTTCTCTTTTACATGGGCGAAATTCAGGGGACTTTGGGTACGATAAATATATTCCATGTGATGACAGATACCACCTAATTGTGTATTAAGACCTAGTTTTCAACACATAATTACTGGCAATTAAGAAGGGATTACGAACAATCTTCTTTCGAATGGTCCAATGTCCAATCTAGTGCGGATGCTGCAGAGAACAATTTACATAAAGTTAGCTAACGACCAAAATACGGTTCGTTAAACCATTGCGAGCGAAAGAGACTTTTAATGTCAAAATTTCTTTTCTGGGATAATGCGGGGACACTTGGTTGCCTCATGAGATTTTCTCATCATCGTCCGTGCATCTTCTGCAAAGGTCGTAATATTATATGGCGGGGCTTGTTGCATGCTTGCATGCAGGGCAGTGTTCAGTGAAGAAACCGTCCTATTGCAGCGCTAATGTGCAGTCTGTTTAGAGAAATCATATTCTTACATCGTTCCAGATCCAACTCAGCTCACATCTTTTCTGTTGCACTCGTGCCACTCGTCTACCGCTTGACCTTCCTCTTTAGCCAAGATACGGCTTTTCTTATCGCGCTATGACAACCGCCTTGAACAAACTGTATGAAATGATGACCTGAAAGTTCTTGTCAAGCTGAAGCTGAGGTATTCGGAAGTCTCTTTTTCGAGAAAGAGTCCTTGGAGAATTTAGAATTCTTTAATGAGAGTGATGAAACAGAATGACCGGTTAAAGACTTTCAATTGACTCAGAGAATACAAGTAAGCAGCCGTAACTCAAAAGTCAATTTAAAACTTTAGTTGCTTGCAAGGCAATCACATAGGATGTGTTCTGCCGTTTCGGGCTGTTCAAAGCAGAGTCTATAGACGTAGAACTTTTCCCCATTTTTATGAGGTGATGCTCCAGGGCGAAGTGACCTGTGAGGAAGTCCACGTTGCAAGCTACACAAAACGTAACGAACAGCTCGCTTAAGCCTTAAGGAAGCAAATTGCTCAACTTGGCCGGCTGAACATCATACATCGTACAGCACTTCTCTACATCCACCAAGTCGTCTTCCCTATAAAAATGAAGCAGCAATATTTTTTCATCGTCTTCCTCCTACACAGCCCGACAAGCGTGGTTGGAATGTCAAAACTAGACATGGCTCGAACAGTTCATCTCGGTACAGGAACTTTAAAATCGATGAACCAGTAGTGGGAATCGATCTGAATCTCCTGGGTTTTTTTCCGAGGTCTGGCCATGGTGAGAATATTTGGTCAATCAACAACATCAAACTGTACTGATAAGGACCTATTAGGTTGTTGACGATGAGTTTTACAGATCTTATCGCTCTTCTTAAGGACCTGAAACGCATAAATTCAGCCACATTCTTTGGATAATCTGATGCATACTCCTTACCCAGAAGTTTGTTCCAAAGAGAAAGAGTATTATTTTTGCATTAGTTTGAAGCACGTACCAAATCACTTGCCAAATTTCGTTTGCGCAGAGAACAAGAGAACAAATAGTTGCAATTTTTTTTATTGCGTATCTTTCGAAATTTAGGAGAGATGCTCAGGAAAAGTTGAAGAAATCTGAACAGTAGAATGGCCAGGTGAACTGATTCGTTTTATAACAAGCACTTGATGCATTGGGTTATAGGCCCCAGATCATCTCTTTCTGACTCTGGAAATTTTAAGACTCTTTTTATCGTCGAAAACATCCCGTTTGGCTACGCGAAGTGGATGATCATCATCGTTTAACAGTCCGGGGAAGTGGTTCTTCACAATTCTCAGTACCGATTGCGTCTCTTCTATAATATTTCCCTGACTGTCCTTCCAAGTAACATCTTCCTTTGGACTCAAGCTACCGTTCAAATGTGCATAATTTTCCCTAGAAAGTGAATTTTTGAACTATTTTTTGCTACCTGTCCTAAAATGTGAAATAAATGTGAAATCTTTTTTTTGCATACGCTCTGCCACAGCCATGAATTCGCCTTTTTTTCAGTTACTTCATTGTCTCTTTTGCATAATTTCAGAGAAGTGGAAACAGCTATTTCGTTAACTTTTTAACAATTAACAGACTTTTTTTGAGCGCGTCTGCTTAGTTTTTTTCTACTCAATAATGTAGACCTCTCTCTCTCTCTGAATTCTTTATCTTTCCCATGTTTTAATTAGTTCAAATTATCGAGGTTCCACTGTATTCCTAATTAATATTCACCACAGCAAGGCAATAAAGTTTAATTTATAAAACAAAAAATAATGCTCAGAATTTTAATAATAATTCAAAGAATGATGGCAATATTATTTATTCTATTCCGTGCATCCATCCATTCAGGCCGCCATTAGCCTAGGCCAATTTCAACTTCAACCATATCAGGCAATAACTACAAACAGAAATAAAAATAAAATAAAATAAAAAAAGAACACTAAAATAAGGGACATGTCATATTTAATGCATGTCCATGTCCTTTTCCATCTAATGGATTACATTCTCCCAAATTGTGTAGTCGCAGTGTAATAGGTAAGGCCGGCCGCACCGAATGAATTCCACTGCAAAGATACATACATAAATATATGTGAGTGTGTCATGCTCATAAATCTAGAAAGTTAATGGGGTGCGACGTGATGTAACTGCATATCTATAAATATAGAGGAATATAATCCTATCCTCTGTTCTGTTCAGCTCTGTTGAATGAAGGGCATGAAAATCCTTTTGACCCTGACCAGACAGGCATAAAAAGAAAATCACTTTTTTGTTGGAAACCCTTCTCTTTGTGTCCCTCGCTTTTTTTTTTTTTTGAAGAGAGAAAGTTATTGTAATTATTATTTTGGTTCTTTCAAAAACAATTTTTATTATTACAGTTAAATTCCCGAGGGGCGTATGTAACCTATTAGAAATGCGTTGCTGTCCAATTGGGATATTAAAGACTTTATAGTCTGCGGTGTGTGGTGAGCCCTCCTCGCCAAGTGATGATGTGCATTTTGGGTTTCTCTTTTTTTGGAAAATTTATTTATTCCATTGTCATGGCCTTCGGGAACTGTCAATCTATGAAGGTTTAATTTTTAATTGATTTGGGGTGTGCAAGCGACGAGATACATACTACGTCCTTCTACCTACCTACACGTACTCTCATCTAAGGGTGTATTGTGTTAAATAGGAAAAAAAAAAAGAACAACAAATTGAATTCAATTGATCATGGGGATTATGTGGTATTCTAATCGACAGCGACATGTGTGTGCATGAAGATTATGTATGCCAGTCAGTCTGACAGAGACTTTGCTAGAGAGAGAGAGAGAAAATCATCCAGAGAAGTGTGAAAAATAACAAAAAGACACAGGAAGCGTGAAAAAATGTCACGCTTCGTGACAGGATGTATAGCCGGCGATATATAGTATAGATGCGCAAAATAAATAGAAACGTTCTTTGATGGTTATAATATACGGCAGCGATATGAGCGGCTTTAGATGGCCCAAGCTAGTCTAAATTTGATTGGGAACATTGTATTCAATGAAATTGTATTTTTAAGTCTTTTGATATGTTGTTGGGACATTTGTCAATTGGCGGGCGTTAGCATAGCTTTTATCTTAAAAAAAAAATGTAACACATTTTGAATTTAAATGGAAATTCGTAAAATGAAAATGTCAAAGGACGCAATCGGCTTATGTGTTGATTGAAAGTGCGATAGAGAGGTTTGAGTTTGACAGACATCGGTTAAAGTTTTGCAAAAGTATAAATAATAAAAGTCGAGGTACGCAATTTGGAATTAAAATAGGATCGATTCTAAAGAGAGAATTGTAAAGTGTTGCTTTAGAAACACACTCATTGGTGTAAGATTTCAAAATTTACCTGTACCATGAGCTTGACCAAGATGCGTTCATTTTGATGTCATTTGGTGAGGTTTCAGGTGGCTTCGAAAACTATGTTTTTTTTTTGAAAACTTGATCAATGAGTTCGTTTGGATCAAGGAAAAGGGAATTTTCCTAATGAAGCTCTCCTTGCGTGGTCATATTTCCTTCTCTTGCTCATCTACTTAGCTTCGGCAGAAATCATGGATTAATGGACGACCAGTCTTTAGTGCCATGACTGTCTATCGCAAAACGTCTGATTGTTATATTATTAATAAGTCAGTTGGGTCTTCTCTTGTTCAGATTCGATTACAAGATGTCTAAATACTAAACAGGGTAAATAAGGTTCCGACTTATCTAACATCATTGGTCCATGAAGAAGCCTATTGCAGCTAATTCATAAGCTTCACAATTTCCGTGAACATCGCTGAACAGTATAGTTATCAGCGCCTTAAGAGATAAGCAGCAGTCTCTAACTATGCCTTGGATCTTTATGTGTCAAGTATATTGGCTTTGATAGCTGAAAGTTATCGATGAATGTATTCGAAAATATCACTTTGCGATACAGCACCTGCGGCCTGAAAGACGCTGCAATGCTTTGGGAGGTTAAAAGAGAGGCGAATGTTTAGGTCTTACGCGAAGGCACTTGCTTCTTTATTCGGTCTTATACCCTGATGTGAATATTAAAAAGTCATCTGTTGCATGGAAAATCGATCGATGCGTTTACTCCTTTTTTTAACCCCAGATTAAAGGTAAGTTCGTAGGCTGCAGACCACACCATAAAACTACAAGAAGAGGTTGGTTAGATGTAACTTTGAAACTTTTACCTAGGACCCCGGTTATACGGTTTGACGCTCTTGGCAGGTAGGGTCCTAGTTGGTCCACAACCATTCATTCAAGTGAAATAACGTCTACAACATTCAAAGCCATTGATCGACTGCCCAAAATTCACCAGGTCTAAATATCTGCTAGGACTGAAGAGAAGTGTCTACGGCCTTAGAGAGAATCATTTGCTTATAGCGTCATACATTAGAGTCAAATATTTTTGAGCCGTACTTAGAGAATCTTGGACGTTTGTAGATAAATTTGTTAGGTTACCTAAGATTGGTGCAAAGTCAACAACAGCGATCTTTTCAATAAGTCCCGAATATAGTTTCTTCTTATGTAGCTTCATCCAATTTGATAATTAATTTCGTTAGCACGTTGTTGAAATACATATGCAAGTTCAACTTCATAAGCCGGATAACTCCACTTCAGATGTACCTTCGCAACCACCAACAAATAATTTGCTCAAGTCTAGGTGTCTGTCCGAAACAAAAGAGTCTGTCGAATGCCCTATAGTTTCCCTATTCCGGAATATTTGATTAGATGTCCGAAGTAGTATGAGCCCGGCCTTGTGAGTAGGGAAATATGCTTCTTTATTTCAGTCACTCTGTAAAATAGTTGACCTCGCTTATCACAAACCAATGTCTTGGCTTTTCTTCACGGTCACGTTATTATTTTCTGGCCCTATGAACTTCGATCTACGACTTTTTCGATATTCTCCGCGGTTACCAAGCCAATATCTTGAAACACTGAACTCGTCACTGCTGTTGCTGATCCGAAGTACCGAACTGATGGCAAATTCTTGCTAACATTTTTAAAAAAAATCGATTTCTCTCACTACGTGGCTGGGTTAGTACCGGTGTTATGACATGAGTAATTGTTTAAAGTAATGAGGTCGTTGTTTGGAGTATTCAAATCTTTTCATTTGTTTTCTGCCTCAATAAACTTTTTTCTTTGACTTTTTTCATTTGCAAAAGGTTCAACCCGCATATAGTCACTTTCCTGTTTCTATTTTCTTTGATCGATGAGACTTCTAATACAGGAATTTTCATGTCTTTCGGACAAACACAATCCAGAAATTCAGTCCTCCAAACATAAAGTATATTAATTCTTAGGGGTTAAGCTATTTGAGAAATACCAGGAAATAGCATTGCCCATATTTTTACGTTAATTTCTCACAAAAATAGGGAAGTATAATTCTTGGCGCGTCACTCGCTTCAACATTATCTAATTTTTTTTGAATACACGGAAAATAAGGTGACGTGAAATAACGCCAAAAGAAATAAAGCCAAATTCTAAAAATTTTGCAATATTTCCATTCCAAAATCTAAATGCCTACGGAAAGAGGGTTCAAATCCCTTAATACCGCATACAACGAAGGTTGTGTTGCCAAAGGCGCCTTATTTAAAATTTGTCATTATTTTGGTTCGACATATTTCACGCAACGGAAAATAAGTATAGAGATATTGAACTGAAAACTTGGTGCTACTTCAGAACAATTCATTTCTATGTTTGAAATTGGCAATTCGTGCTCGGTTCGAAATGTTCATCGCGCGCTGCTTCCATTTTATGATCGGCATTCTCGACCTTCTGAGCAGTCTATTCGGAAGATTGTGACCAAATTTCGCACCAAATTTACTTTGTTGGACATTAAACCATCAACACGTTTACGTACTGTGCGTATTGAAGAAAATATTGCGGCCGTATCAGCTAGTGTGACAGAAGACCGCGAAATGTCGATTCGGCGCCGTTCCCAGCAGTTAGGCCTTTGTTACAGCACTACGTGGAAAATTTTGCGGAAGGATTTGGGCGTAAAGCCTTTTAAGATACAGCTGGTGCAAGAACTAAAGCCAGGCGACCTACCACAACGCCGAATTTTTGGTGAATGGGCTCTTGGAAAGCTGGCCGAGGATCCGCTTTTTTATCGAAAAATTGTGTTCAGCGATGAGGCTCATTTTTGGTTGAATGGGTACGTAAATAAGCAAAATTGCCGCATTTGGAGTGAAGATCAGCCAGAAGCATTGCAACAGCTACCAATGCATCCCGAAAAAGCCACTGTTTGGTGCGGTTTATGGGCCGGCGGCATTATTGGGCTATATTTCTTCAAAGATGATGCGAATCGCAGCGTTACTGTCAATGGTGAACGCTACCGAGCGATGATAACAAACTTTTTTTTGCCCGAAATGGAAGTTCTTGACTTGCATGATATGTGGTATCAACAAGACGGTGCCACATGCCACACAGCACGCGAAACAATGGCGCAATTGCGAGGCGAGTTTGGTGAACAGTTAATTTCACGTTTCGGGCCGGTCAATTGGCCGCCTAGATCGTGCGATTTGACACCATTAGATTATTTTTTGTGGGGGTATGCCAAGGCTAATGTGTATAGGGACAAGCCCGCTTCGATTGACGCACTGGAAGCCAACATCCATGCATTCATTCGTGAGATACCGGCCGATATGTGTGAAAGAGTATGCCAAAATTGGACTCAGCGGATGGGCTACCTGAGACGCAGCCGCGGTCAACATTTGCATGAAATTATCTTTAAACATTAAATTGCAAGGTTCAAACTATCGATTCAAATAAATATTTCATTCATTTTTTCGAATTTTTTGTGTTTTTTTTTTAAAAAAAGTTCTAAACCTCTTAAAAAATCACCCTTTATAACTAAAAAAAATTATTCAAAAAAAGTCGTTTACGCAGATTTGCTCAACTTAACATCAGAAAAATAAAAGGTAACATTTTTCAGAATTCCCTTTGTTATTTTTTGAGATATTGGCGCAATGCGCATTGAAGCAAACTCATTACCCATACCGCGCCCGGATAGGCATACATTTCGCATCGCACTTTTAACAAGACAATTTTGAACTGCCAACAACTACCTAAGTTAAAAAAAAAAATTAAAAATTTCCCTCAATCAATTTGGATGATACTATTCCCAGTGTGATCTATCAACTTCCAAATATCACTCATGTTCCCATTAAAACGAAAAAAAAAAAAAAAAAACATAACGGTCAGTGACAAGACAAAAACATACTCCTCCTTCCCACAGTTAGGTTAGGTACATATATTTACGGGTAGAACTGAAATATGATAAAAATCCAAACAGCCAAACAATGCCCATAGATTAGACCCAACAACACGATATTGCCCATTTCCAAGTAAGCAGAACCCATATCTTGTCTCGACCAATCCATCTCAATCTTCTCGAATGAAGACAATACCACAGCAGGTTGTGTGCGCGCTGCTATCAGTTCCAAACAACAACCAGACATCTAGTAAGACTCTATCTAGATAGAGTGTATCTGTATAGAGAATGATCGATTCAAACATGGGAAGGCAAAAGAAAAACATCTCTCGAACGCACAGCATGTGGTGGCTTCAGTGTGCAACTCCCTGTGCTCATTAATTATTGTTTTGTCTATTTGATTCCTCTAGATTTGGATCGTTCTGGAGATCTGTTTACATTTTGTTTTATTTTTTGTCACTTTGTAACAACATCATGGTGGTGGACACTTTTTCGATATGTTGCCATGCAAACGAGTACACAGCTGTCCCATGGCAATCATCTCTCGAATAACAGAAAGAAACTGACTGGCATCCAAAATTCCATAATACACATTTTTTGTGTTACTTTGCTTTTTTGTAATTTCATGCTCCAGATATGTAGATACATTTTCTTTTTTTTTCGGTTACAAATTTTTGTGACTCAAACATATGCTACATATGGTGATGGTAAATTGAGTACGACAGTGGATTTCTTTTGATTCAATCCGACGAGCGATGAATGTTTATTTTGTATGCCAAAAGAATTGGAATTTCAAAAATCGAATGTTCACAGCATGAAAGACGCCTTCGTACTTGTGACTTTGTTTTTTGCGTTGCCAATAATGTCTCAGCGCGCAAAGGAAGTGATGAACATAAATATTTTTGCCTTCGCGAATGGTGACAGTTTTATTGGATTTTGGGCTTTTCAAATGAAATTGCAGGGTGTTTATCTGTTGCTTTGTGTCGAAGATCTAAGGAAAAGGAAATAAATCCGTGGATTTCGCAAGAAGTTACACCGAAATTAATTGATACATCTTGTCGGGGATTACAGGCAAATGGCGGGTGGTCGATTTCGATTTTCGTTTATTGAGGTAGGGAAGATGAGTACCTACCTTTGAGAGAGAAAGTTTGGTTTGTAGGTAGAGGTGGGCGTTTCATGTACGAATCCGAGTAGCAGTAACGAACCAACCCAACACAATTCTTTAGAAAGCTTTAAAGATTCTTTAGTGGCGGCGTTTGAGTAGGACACTTCGTTGGACAAAAAAAGCCCTTTATTTATGTCTGCATATTGTAACTGTTTTATCTACATTCGCGGGATTGGCAAAGTTATAATTTTCGAAATCAAATTAATCGAAAATTAACCAAAATTCCTGTCAAATGCTGTCAGTTGCTCATAACACGAGTATATTCACGGAACTAACTGCTTTTTTTTCATAAATGCAGTAGCTTGCAGAATCGCTTTTTTAAGCGCAACTAATGGAGAACTCAATGAAAATGAGCGACTGACTACTGTTTTCTTGTGCAGGGTTTTACAATAAGAGCGCTACAAAAATGGTTTTGTATCTCAATGAAATTCTTTATTCCTGTGAAAGTACGTTCGCCATTATGTATGGAACTCGATTTCTTTTGCATGGCTACCAGGGGCACGCTTGCAGAAGTCCAGTAGCTGAAACCAATTTTCGACGATTTTCAAGCATAAATCGGCCGATACTGCTGCAATTTCACGTTCGATATTCGTACGAAGTTCATCAATCGTCGCTGGCTTGTTGGCATAGACCATAGGCCAAGCGACTGGACCATTTCGTGAATAACACGTTCTCCAAACTTGGTTTCCAATAAATTGATTGTGACATTCGCTGTGTGGCTTGTGGCGCCGTCCTGTTGGAACCACTGTCCTCCAAGTCCATATCATCAAATTGAGGCCAATAATATTCGGTCATCAGTGAACGGTAGCGATTCCCATTCACAGTAACGTGCCGGTCTTGATCATCACGGAAGAAGTTCGGCTAAATGACGCCGCCGGCCCATAAACCATGCAATGATGGAGTACGTGTGGATTGCTGCCTGACCAATACCGCATATTTTGTTTATTGACGAAGCCATTCAGCCAGAAATGAGCCTCATCGCTGAAGATGATTTTTCGATTAAAATCGGAATCATTTTCAAGTTGTTGCTCAGCCCAATTCACGAACATACGACGCTTCTGGTGGTCAAGCGGCTTCAGTTCTTGCGTCAATTTAATCTTGTAAGGATGTAGGCCAAGATCTTTTCACAAAATTCGCCACAACGACGTCACAGAGATGTCCAACGCTTGAGAACGACCTGTGAGAGACACATACGGGCACTTCTTTGTCTCACTGGCACGGGAACATTTTGTACTGTACCTGTTGATTCAAATTTTTTAACTAGACGCTCAATTGTTGATCTGCTAGGATGATTATGACGACCATAAATTGGACGTAGCGCTCTTAACGTTGAGGCCGCTGACTCCGAATTTCGGTAGTAAATTTTATTAATTTCGACTCGTTGTTGGCTCGTATATCTTTCCATCATGAAATAGCAAACCTTACTGAAGAGAAATGTCAATAGAGCGGCAATAAATTTGGCGTCGTTTGCTGTCCCTGTCGCTCTACTTTTGTAGTGTCCCTGTTGAAAAACCCGATATAAGACACCTATGGCCGTATTTCCATTTTTAGATGGAAGTTGGAACTCATGAGTCATGGGTGTTATTTCTATGACTACTGCGAAATAAGGCCCACCGGGCTTTATTTAGTTTTTAAAGCTCTTAAAGATTTCGTGATGGTAATCTAATATGTTAGGTTTTACTGTTGTACTTGGTGTAGTTGCGAGGTAGGGTATATGCAATTTTGTTTATATCCAATAAATCTTTGAATATACCCAACTTCGCACCTACTTCAAGTCTAACAAAAATTAACACAAAAGAGGCCTTATTAATCATAAGTTTTGAAGACTTTTTTAGCACCATTGAAGTAGATTGCACTGCTGAAAACAGCTCATTTCACTTCAAAATGACAGAATCAAACATCGTTGCGATGCCATCATACATATGAGCATGTTTGTTTCTCTTATGTTGTTCCCCCTTCTTGTCTACATATTAACTGGAACGCCCAATTGGAGAATAGGCTCTAATGGAAGATCTACCCTACAGCTCAGTGGTTTGCGCATTTGACTCCCAAGCGAGGTGCCTCAAAATGGATTCCTGCCCATTAATACCCAAAGTTTCTATGTCACTATGTCACCAATGATGGGAACTGTCATCAGAATAATCCAAAACTGGAAGTAACTAGTAGATCCAACACTGCGAACTATTATAGTGAAAAGCTAAAAACGATAGGAGTGCTGAATGTTTTCAATGTACAGCAGGGGGAGCTTGGAATTATAGCCCTGAATCACGATTTGCCAGATTCCGTTTTGTGTTTCAATCGGCGGGGCGTAGGTACTGAAGGGACTCAAGCTGTCCGCTAGTTGTGGATTGGGACAATAGTCGAGTGTAGCAAGTTAAATCCCAAACTTATCATATTAGAGCGGAGTCAGATGAGTTGACTGCTGCAATCAACCTCAGTCTGTTCCTAAAAATTTGTACGAATAAAAGTGGAGATTGATGCTATAAAACCCCAATCCACTATCGAAAAAACCATTTAAATGTACGCTGCTCAGTTCACTCAAATCTTCGAAAAAGTATTCAGCTTATATTTCTTCCTGCATCTATCAAGTCCGAAGCAGTTGCCTGGAAAGTGTGTTGTGATTCCCTCTTGCTTGACGTCTCACAAGTCACTCTGCCGTATGGTGCGTTTCCATTTAAGAGTAAAACGAATCTCAAAGTACTCTCGAGAGTGAATTGAGAATAGTTACCATTAATTGGCTAGCATTGGCTAGTGATTGCTCTCAGCAAGAAGTTACAATTATTTCCAAAAGTTCATACGCATATTTCCCATCTGTCGGCAATATCGTTCAGATATTCTCTGCATTGATTTACCAGCATAGATCTTATTGTTAAACATCACGAGAGTTTTACCATCCATCGGCTTACCAAGACCAACGAAATGTTAGCGAAAATCTGATAGGAGTAAAAGAAAGAACCTTGAATAAAATGCAATAGACTTGTGCGAGCGCTTCAAAAATTATAGTAATACTACAGATATCTCAATGAGCTCGAGCTACAGGCGTCTATTATAGCATGCCAGTCGAAGAAGATAGCTGGTCTACGATCATGTCCCAAAGTCTTGCATTATTCTTGCGTCCGCAGTAGAGTTATAAAACGTTTAAGGGTTATTTCCTTAACAGCCGTGAGACAAGAGCGAAATGGCTGATGCAATCCAACCGGTAACGACCGCCAGGTCCTTGGAAGGGAGAAGTTTGGAGTGACTGATACAATCAACTAAAAACATTCTCGTCTTGGAGCGATGTTCAGCTGATGGATGTACTCAATCGGGTCCTACTCTGGATATGAGCAATATTTCTTCGCTCAATTTCAAGGCCTCCTTTCTTATTGAAGGGGTATTGCAAAAACCAATAGGTGGTTATGATTTGAAATTTTGTAGAAAACAAAAATTTCGATATATGCGTCGATCTCACGTAGTTGGAGGGACAGCTACGCTTGAAAACTCTGTTTTGCTAATTTTCTTGATGACAAACTCTATCCACAACAGAGATTAGAAAACACTTATGTAGGTATTATTTCCTCTGAATTTAACCAATACATTTTTTTAAATACCTTGAAACTTGAAGCTCTTGGTTTTCAATCGACACTCATTTCGTACATCAAATGCAAAAAAAAACATCTTCATACCATCCGTTTCCGGCCCCATTAACACCCCATCTGACGTTCCCCAAGGCAGCCACTTTGGACCTTTAATCTTCATCTTTGACGATAAATAATATTGAGTGCATCATGGAAAAGACATGAAAATATCGAAATACATGTCTTCTTCCAATTACTCTTTTCTACTACAGAATAAAATTTACCGTTTCTTATTTCAATATTGCCAAGTGTCAAGCCATAACATACTTCCGTAAATGCCTTCCCTTACCATTGGGAACTCGCCAACCAGTCTCTATAGATTTATTAACGATTAAAGAAGGCTTACCTTGGCTTGTGATATCCGAATCTTCTCTGACAGCCAAGTGGCCCCGGAATGGTGATCCTTTCTTCACGAGATGTCAAAGCAATTCAACATTCACCTCTGCTGGGTGACGGGGCATAGAGATATTCTATCAAACTGCAAGGCCGACGAACCCACAAAGCACGCAACCACACTGCCTGATATTTCACCTGATAAAAGTTCCTTACTTATTGCCACATGCAAACTAATGCTAAAATTGGAAGCTATTGCTAACGACTAACCTTAGGTGTACAAGTTGCACAACTTGTCTAGCTACAAAGCGGATTTGGCCTTGGATTTGGATTTGGCTGGATCTTAAATGCTCTAAATATCTGATCTCAATCATTTCCACGTCAGCTCTACAATAGGTGTCATCACTGGATACTGTCTTATAGGCAGGCATGCAACTAGGCGCGGCATGTACTCAAAAGAATTTTGAAGAATCTGCACCTTCTTTGCACTTGTCCTGCTCTCTCCCAGAAACTTTAGGTCCACCTAGTTGCCTTCTTCCATGACAATCTTTAAGATCTATCAACTACTGATGTTAAGGATCTCTTTCGGTTTAATAAGTAGAGTAGCCCAAGTGCAAATCCACATGGTATCACAGTGGTCTAAGTGAGTCAGCCTCACTTACATCGCCCTATATGTGGATTGCCTGAAAGTGTTCAGCTTACAATCTCTTCAAAAATGATCATATTCATCCATCACTGAACGGATAAAATGTCCAGAATGCTTCGGAAAGCTAACAGTATTCGGAAAGAATGTATAGCCATAGTTAGGTACGTCGGACCAATATAAAGAGTAGCCTATTGTTTACACCCAAAATCGTGTAAATTCTGAAACGACCTCCAACGTTTAGTCGACACCGATACGGTAGCAGCGCAACCACTATTGTCTGCGCAACCACTCCACCGAAAACACTACTACGCGCCTGAAAGAAAGCTCTCATTGCAAACACTGCTAAGGGGGTAAACCCTCAAAACTCGAGTACGCACTCTTCGTAATTGCCATTCATTTGGGAAAACTAATAAAAATATCGAATAAATCAAGAAAAAAGAAAAGACCTCCAACCACTCGATCGATGGACCACTTATCAAAAGATCTTGTTAAGAAGAGAGTAAACTTTTTTTTTCCCCCCGAAAATCACTTCACTCGCACACACAATAGCCCGAACGAAGATCATTTCTTTTTGTGTTTTTTTTTTATATAGAAAATCTAATAAACAAAAAATTATCTTTCTATCTCCACCAAAAGATGCCAGCTATAGAAATGTTAAAAGTCATTCATTGATTATGCGCATCCATTATATCAACCACAAAAATAAAAAAACGGAAAACACATAATGAAACCGCACAGAAAAAAAAAACTACAATTTACCAAGTAGCTATTTTCCCAAAGAAGAGATACTCATCCCAAAGAGAAACTATATCTCTCTATTTCACATATACCACCAGCAGCAGTGCCGTACCGTGTGATAACCCTTTGTTGTTTGCTGATATTGCCCTCCTCTGATATTGCCGCTGAAGAAGAAGAATGAAGTATATAGATACTTTTTGTATCTGTATACAAAGCAGATATGAACAAAAATTATGCATATTAATAATCCCTATTCTAAGTAGGTGCCATGATGTTACTCTGCCATCATGACTACAATCAGTTCTCTACATTGTCCTGTCGAGGGGTAACAACAATGTTAATACTCCGACAAAAGGTGTGTCAGGAGGTTAACTATAACAAACAAAATACTTGTATCTGTTAGGATTAGGAGAGATGTAGCGAGAGCTATTATAGGTTTCTGGGTCTTTTGTTCGTTGCGAGCATCTTCACTTAATCGCATGACAAAGTGTTTGAGCTTTGAAAAATAAAAACAAAATTCAAATCACGTTCGTTCCGTTATTAATCATGAAACTGATGTTTTCGTTTTTTTGCTTGACTTCGAAGGTTTTGTGGTGGTCTTAAGTTTTAAAGTCAGAAAAGAACCCGAGAGGAGGGCTAAGGCTATATGGGGTGGCAGCGAATAAACATGTCTCGCGTGAGTCATTCCCTTGTGGAACAAATCAAATTGGATAGCTATTTGTTATGAATAAACAGCCAATCAATGGATTATTTATTTAATAAATCAATTCAATTAGAAAGGCGTGAGGTGCATTTGAAATAGAAATAGCTTGGTAGGTACCTAGTCGTAGGTAGGTATTAGGCGTTCAAACAAATAATGCCGATTGATTTCTGTCACGACTGGATTTATAATTTAGTATTCTGATAGGTTGTATCCTGGGGATACAATACACGCTTCTGGGAAGAAGGTGGGAATGCGATGATTCTCAAGTAAGCAATAATGTTAGAACGCTTCCGGCATGAAGTTTTTAATCTAGTTATCTGGTCGGGCTGAATAGCCGTGACTATCTGGTTTCACTCCACTCAACGAGCATCTCAAAACTATTAGGATTAGAAGTTCCGGCATTTGTGAGTGCTGTCTGAAAGCTCATCACTAGAGAACGGATTATATGCAACATAAAAAGCTTGAAATATGCATGCCAATATGCATGAAAAGGGACAAAATATGCAACAATATGCAACATTAACTATATGATAAAATAATAGCAACAGTTTTTTATTTCAAATGCAATATAAAATATAGTTAAATAACATAGTTGAATAGCATAGTTGTATAACATAGTTGAATAACATTTATAATTAAGAATTTTTTAACATTTTGTTAATCTTGAAAATGTGAACAATCATGTACTGTTCCAAATGTTCGGTGGTAAGATTATGTCTCCGATCACTTAAAATATTTTTATATGTGGAAAAGGACCGTTCCACATCCACTGAGGTAACTGGTCAGTATTTGAATTTGGGTGCTATGTTAGCACTTATTGTTGCTGGCAAAAGTTCGCCCGTCCCATTAATGAAACTATTAATTTGACACAACGCTTCAAAGCCTGGGTTGTTGTTTAAAATATTCTCAAACTTTTTTTAAGCTTACTTGGGAATGCCTCTGGCAATTCGGAGCTCATTTGGCGGATTTTATTTATTAATTGAATAGATTCAGTCAACGCTAAGCCCTGAGTTTCGAGCTTCTTAATACTTGCTGGTATCAGAGAAAAATTAGTGCATATCACAGCTATGTTTTTTTTAATGTTAGAGTCATTAAATGCTTCCTTTGACTGGCCTTGATGGCCTCGAAATGTTCATTGTAAAACAAAACAGCTTCAGTCCACGTTCCCCATCGAGTTACCACTGGTTCAGGAGGTAGAGACACATTTGGTAGCTTTTCTTTATAGGCTCTAATGCGGGCAGGTGCCTTAAGAAACACTTTCTTAGTTGACGAAATCAACTTATTCACATTTCCAAACGTGAATCGTACTTCTTCAGCGAGTCGATGTATTCCGTGAGCAAAGCACGTCGCATGGATCAAATTAGGATAGAATATTTGGAGAGCTTTGCTTGCCTTGATCATATAGGGAGCAGCATCTGAGAGGAATAAACACTCTTTCATCTGCAGAAGATTCAGGAAACAATTTTTTGATACCCTCAATCACAAATCTGGCGATCGTAGAATGATTTGTCTTTTCCAGTTCTTTGCAGGCCACCAAATAAGAAATAGAGGGCTCTAGTTTTAATGCACTGACAATTAAATTTGCAATGTAACGGCCACAACAGTCAGTAGTTTCGTCAGCTGAAATCCAAATAATGCTATCCTTGAGTTCATTGCGTATTTCTTCCAGAATATGTAGGTAAATTGTTGGTATGTAGTTTTTGCGCAATGTTGATTCGTCTGGTATATTTTGATTCAAGCAATATTTTTGCAGAAAATCTTTGAAGGTAGGATTTGTAAGTTTGTAAATCGGAATATTGCTTGCGAGCAATGCTTCACATAAGTCCATGCTAAAGTGGTTTTTTTGTTTGTCTTTTGAAGAGGAGTTACTGCTGCTTGCCGCTGTTAGAAGTTGTTGTCTTGGGCCTTTCTTTCGCAATCCTACAATATGAAGACTTGTCTTGACATGCTGGTCTATTTGAAACTTTTTTGTACACGAAATATTTTTATCGCAGACTTGACAATATAAAATTTTTCCGTCGTACGTCAATGTTTCACGATATTCAGCTATCCACGAAGATACACTTTTTTTTCGAGAGGCATGGTAGATACACTAAGATTTGCACAGATATAAATACAAAAATAAACTGATGCAATAACCGAGCATATCAAATATAACATGCGTAATTGCCTAGAAAAAAAGTGTCGAAGTAGGCGATTGTTACGCAAAACATCATCGGCCTACCTTGCCTCCCGTGAATTTTTATTTTACCAGGATTTAAACGAAAATATGTATTAGCACTAGATTTTAAGTAAAATATGCCATAGCCGGTGAGAATAGGCAAAATATGCAAATGCATATAATCCGGTCTTTACTCATCACATTTTATTTGCGATTTTTTTTTTGCTATGACAGAACCATATCGGCCATCACCTTCGCAAACACTTAGTCAATATAGATGACCTCAATAAAATTGAACAAGCTAACCTCGTTGCTTTGCTAAAAGCGCTGGAAAGTTCAGAAATTAAGGTCTCGATATTCACAAATAGTTCTACGGCTAATTCCTGCAGTCTTGCTGAAGTACAATGGTCTGTGTGGTTGTTGTCTTTGGATGACCCCTAAAGGCTGATAGAAATTTTTGGCCGTAATAATAATTGCCATATGTTAAGCCATTTTAAACGGGAGTAACTCTATATCACATATTTAGTGGGTACCTTAAAGTCAAAGTAATCCTATGTAAATCGTGGCAATGCTTATGGTATTGGCTTTATTTATTGGGCGCAATTTGGTCCAAGTCCAATTTTCAAAAACTTTTCCGAGTAATTGGAGCTCGCTATCGCCAATAACATGTTGAGTGTTGGAGGCCAAGTCCTCCTTCGTTTCTGTATTATCGACGTTGAAAATAAATACACGATCTTCGATGCCAATTCACAGGTCAAATATGCGAAAATTTGCTTTCATAGAATATTTTCTTTGAAAATTAATGTAAGCCCCCAAGGAAAACAGCGAAAAGGAAAAATCAGTACCTTTTTCAAGCAACAAAAAACTGCCCGTATTCTGTAATTGTACCTTTAACTCGGAAAAATATTTGAAATACAATTCTTTAAGATGGTGGAAAGTCAATACTTCCACGTATCTGACTTTCGCTTCTTCCGTAGGTACCGCAAAAATGTTTTGATGCAGTCCTCGAGTTTATCAAACGATTTTTCTAAATCATTTAATCGCGTTTCATTCATGTGCACGGATTTATAAGCTCTGAATAAGCCTTGTAATCGGCACGTAATTCCAATAATACATTTTGCCTTTGCTCATATTGAATTTTTAGGCAGACCACCTACACACGATGTATAAATTATTTGATCAATACGATTAAAGCTAAATTGATGAACCCCTTACACTAAAATTAGTAAGAAAGGATATACAGGGATCCGGCTCGAAGGACCAATACTTTGCTGAATCAACAGAGAGAACAAAAGGCAGATATCATAGACTTAATAGCTTCCTTCGTTGAACGCTTAATTCTGACCTGCAATCTTTCTTATGGAAATGTATTTTTTTATTTACGACTTAACTAAGCCCGCGCCTCTGTTCATGTTAAATAAAAATCTCAAGTAACCTTTACTAATCCCGATGAAGTCACCAATGTTGAGAGAATTTTTTTAAAACTGGCCGAAATAGCCCATCTCACGTTTACACCGTCTCCCAATTTACCAAGATAAGTTTTCGTAAGTTTTTCCTTCTAATCAACTAAATTAATTCAAAGTAGTTTGCTACGGCAACGTTGGCTACTGCTACTGTTTTTCGCTATAATAAGCCATTGAAGAGTTAGAGTTGTGAAGTTACATTAAAATACCCGACAAACGCCTCGTGGACATCAAACTTTCGCTTGCGAATCGATTTATAGCTTAGACGTTCAAATACTTTCATATCTTTTTCAGTGTTAATCCATATCGAGTACTTTCGATTCCTCCCTGCCTTATAGTTGCGAGGAAACTTACTGCAGGTTGCGTTCAATATTCTCGAGGTGCTTATTTATGCGTGTTGATCTGACCCTTTGGTCTATTGAAATTAAAAATTTCCATCCTTCGACGCTCAGATCGCGTGCTTAAGGTGCTTCTGTGTTGATGAAAAAATTCTTCATTCATTGACACCATCCCGGCTTCAAAGATCAAGAAGTTGCCATTGGTCGTCCGTAAGTCTCCGTTTTGGACTTATATGGTCGATGAGATTTGCGACAACAACATTTTCCCTAATATGTATTACAAGCCTATCAGTTTTTAGCCTGTTTGCTTGTTAATTGTATCTATTAAGACGCATCTTAACCGTGAACAACTGCTTTGAACCAGGCATAGTTTTCATTACAGCAACCCCGTATGCCTGAGAACTAGCTGTGTAAAGCCCTGCTCTACTTGTTAGTAAACCCTCTTGCAGCAATAAGGTGTCTGCTAAACTTTGGATGTATCCTTGGCTTAAGTGGAACATGGTTTCCTGGGAAGGATCGGCATGGATGAGGAGTACCTTGTACCTACAAGTTGAATTTTTCAAACCTTTCCTGATCTGCTTCGTTTCTTTTTGGTTTCTTCATCACGTAATGTTGGTGTCTTTTGTGCCGTTCCGATCCATTTCCTCTCTCATGAGATACTCGGGTGGCGGCCCTAAGCTAAGAAGTCGGCAGACATTCTTGCGAAGTTTTAACGCATCTTCAAATACTACTCAGCTTGACTGCTTTGTCCGCCGGTTACGCATCAGTTGCTTCAATTTATTCCGAATATATGTTGGCCGTTGTATCACTTGGCTTGACAATAACGCTTCAGATGCCGTACACAAATGAGCCCGCTTCAACCGGTAACACGCAAGCGGCCATCCTTTACAGATGAAACTTCCATATCACGACATATGATAGGGGTTGACTGTTGCAACACTCTCCCTTGAGACTACATGATGGCTCGTCTTCGGTAACAGACAGACTTTCCAAACATGAAAAGAGTTCGAAAGTCGTTCTTTGCATTTGATCACTAACGCGTTCTCTTCCAGTACATTTCAATCATCAACAATAAAGTACAATAACTGAACAAATTGAGGGTTTAGATGAGCTGGCGACGGATACATTGCGATTATTCTCGAGAACATCCGAAACTAATTTGCTGGTTGACGAAGAAATCGTTTTATATTCCTGGTTACCGACTCACAATTGGCTTTGATTATTGCACTAGCGACTCATTCGGATCATCACCAATACTACGTTTCATAGCAGCAACGGCTTCTCCGCTACGAACTGAATGATGTCTAACCGGATGCGTATTGTGACTTGGAAGATCCGCGTGAAAACGATCCGTGGTTATGATCGCAAACCAAACTGACCATAAACAAGCCCTCAGCTGTCAAATTAATTGACACTGGAAAAAGTGTCATCTACTTCACCCGAAAACATTCGACTAAACTAAAACTGAACTACAATCAAATGAAAAACGAATAGATACACGCGAAACATGACACACTCGCAGTAGTCCCATTAGCCTACTAACTACATCTATGTACATGTTCCTGTTTCAATTCATTAATTTTTACGTGCTCTCCAATAAAGTAGAGCATTGTTTTTTATTAGTACCAGCCCAAACAGGTCCTCTTGTTTTGCAAAAAAAAAAAAACAACAACCTATAACCCACTTAAAAATCACATTGTTCCACCCTGATACGGACTCCCACCCATTTAGAATCATTGCCCGTGGCTGTATATATTTGCTTTTTTTTATAACTTTTCTCGCCATCAAATTCCGAACAACATTGATGCCCCCCCACACTCTCTTTGTGGAGCTGGCTTTGTCACTACAAATTAACCTTAAAATGGGAAAATAAGTCCCATCACATTCAGTCCATCGCCATTGGGGCGATAATCGAATGTGACTTTTAATTTGTTTCTTCACAAAATAATGGCAGAAGGAGACAGAAAGAAAGCAAATAACAATGAAAATTGTAAATTTTGATACAAAAACAAAGCTACACCCATCCATTCACTGCGTAGGTAGGTAGGTAGTCGGGGGGGGTGTTGGTAATAAAACCCAATAACAGGAAAACGTCCTCGCAATAACATTCCGAAGCTTGAAATAAAACATCAAAAACAAACAATTCCACCCCATGATGGCGGCCAAATTCTTTCTCTCTCTTTCTCTCGTATCTCACACTTCCTGCAGGACATTTCCAGTTCAGATTACAATAATTGAAAATAAGTCCAACTCTTGGAATCTGATTCATCCCGTCCGACGGCGGCGGGTAAACACAGCAGAGGCGAGAGGCATGCAAGCCTTATTCTAGGCCCTTTTTGCGTTCGACAAGGGTAACATGCAATAAAACCAAAGAGTACGTTCACTGTACATTGTCTGTCCCTTAATACAAAGAATAAACATTTTTATGGTCACCTTTCTGGCTGCATTCCGACAGACATCTAGGTAGACACCTAGACACACCAAGGGGAAAACCCATTTCGAAATCGACATCGGGGGAGCGTTTCTTGTTATGGCTTGTCCATGACTAGGAAGTCGGCCTCCGTGTGTATGTATGGATGTGTGTGTGTGATGTTCCATTTACTGACCACAAAGTTTAATGAGTATTATCCCAAAACCGAAGTACATAGACTCGCATAGAACACTGCCCGAATGCCAGAAGGTAATCTAGATATCAAGGTTTAATATGTGTGTGCAGCGCACTCGTCAACCCCCGGATGGTCTCCGGAATGTCCCCGGAAGGGGACCAGGAGGGAAGCAATAACATTGCCATCACCACTCTTCGTCTTTTAATAGCTTTTACCTGACACATAGTGCGCCTATGAAAGTGTAATTTTCTACGAAGAAAAATCGCATTAGACACGGGAAATGGAAGCGGGGGATGGAATGGAATGATGGGGATGTTGCTGGAATAATAGATGAAGTCTATCATGGAATCTGAAAGCACCCAATCCAAAAGTCTAACCCATCTATTTGGATAAAAAAATATAAATCACAATGAAAGGAAATACATACATATTTCTATTATCGTGTGTTTGTGTGTGCTTTGGGGAGAATGAAGGGGGCGCATTTTAGTACAGTTGCGGCGAAAAATATTCGCTTGGTTTTTTTTCCAGACCAAAATTGTTCGTTCTTCATTGATGCATTTCTGTAGGATCAAACTGAAGGTACTTTGCTATTAAGTCCAAAATTATGACTTAAACAGCACTTTAAGAGGAAAAGTCTGGAAAACTCGAAGCATTCAAAGCAGTCGTTTCAAACTAAACCCAAAGTCAAGTTTTAAAATGTGTTCTGGTGAGGCCAAGGTCACAAGTCAATACCAAAGTCCATATTTTGCGATGAAGTCCGATGACGCCTATAACAGAAGTAAATCCAATAACAGTATTTTGTGAAGAAATATGATGGCGCAGAAACCGCTTTAAAAATTTCTGATTGGGTCAAGTCAACATTTTGGACTTCAAATGTATTCTATGAGGTGGCGACTAAAATTCCATATTTTGCGAAGAAGTCTGATAAGGTCCGAGTCCGAAAATCAACTATGTCAAGGACTTATGATAAGGGGCAAGTTCAGAACTCAATACTTTAGACTTATTCTGATGTAACCAAGACCCAAAAGTCCATATTTTGGGAAGAAGTCTGATAAAGTACGAATCCAAAAGTCAACAATTTTTTTCATGTTAACGAGCAAAGTCAGAACTTAATGCTTTGGACTGATGATTGCCGAGACCAAAAGTCAATATTTTGGAAATAAGTCCAAGTAAAAAAATCAACAATTTCAAGGATTTCTGAAATTGTCAGCTTAGACTTTAAATTTATTTTTATGAGGTCGAATTTACCTAAGAATCAATATTTTGAGGTAAAGTCTCATGATGCCGAGTCAAAAAATCAGAACTCGAAGAATATGAATCTCTCGGTTTGTTTTTATATATTCCGATGGATCAAAGTCAATATTTTGATGTAAAGTCTCATGATGGCTTTTTTTTATAATGAACTATACCATACCCGCTGCTACGCTCACGTTTAGTAATATTTCTAAGGATTCCCCACTAATACAGAATGTGTCAAGGATACAATGCTGAACATTGTTTTAAAATCAACCAAGTAGCTTCAGAGGCAGCTCCCTTTAAACCTCCCCCTTTCTCTTTTAACCTTTAAACAGCTTTTTTACTGATTCGGAAGGTTCCACAATTACAACGCTTAAGGCATTTTTAAAATCGGTCGAGTAGTACCACATATAGCCCTTCTCCCTAATCTCCTCTACGCTTCGCAGCTTAACCGTCGTCATTCCCATTTAAAACCTAAATGTACAAAATATTTATCAACGAAAAAAAAAATTTTAAATCGGTTAGCTGGTTCTCGAGTTATGGATGAACAAACAGACAGACGGAGTGCTATGAGGAGTTTTATGGTAGTTCCTTGAACTCTTTCCTGTCTATCTAGGTTTCCAACTTAGCTTTATATCCATGACAAGTTCCAAATATTTAGCTTCTTCGGAGACGATCAAGCTTGTGCCTTTAATAGACAGAGAGCCAATGTTTGGCAGTTTTTATATTCAAAGTAAGAGGCCAAGTTCAGCCTTGTTGGAGTCGCACTCACAACGGTCTACTCATTTTATTTTTGGCTTGTAAAAAGCGCTTTGAAGGAGTTGTTTTTTGATTATAAAATGATTTCCTTTTATGAGGTCGAATTCACCTAAAAGTCAATATTTTGAGGTAAAGTCTCATGATGCCGAGTCAAAAAATCAGAACTCGAAGAATATGTCGAGCTAAAAACTTGAATCTTTCGATTTGTAATGTATTCCGATGGGGCCGAACTAAAAGTCAATATTTTGCGAAAATGCCTCATGAAGTCAAGTCCAAAAAATCATAAAAGTCGAGTATTTGACTTTGAGATTTTATTCCAAGATCTAAAACCAACGTATTTAAGAATATTTAATAAAAAACAACACAAAAGTTCGAGTCTTCAGAAGTAGTCTTATGAGGACAAGACCAAAAGTCAATATTTCCGATGTCTGATGACTCAAAGACTAAAACCAAAAATTTTTTTTGGACCGATTCATCAATCAATCGCGATTACATCTTCAAATCTAAACATACAAAACAGTTTGATGTCAGTTCAAAGTCAATATATTCGAAGCCAAAGTCAAGATATCAAAACTCTTCAAAACTTCGACCAGACTCAAGATCAAAAGTCAATGCTTAACAGTCAACAAATCGTCATTAAGGCTTATCCTATTAAAGTCCTTTATTTAGATGAAAGTACTAATTTTGTTCGCAACAACCATTAGTTGCTGCAACCGCACACGGCAATAAATATGTCAAAAAGGAATTAGTAAACTTTAACTACCCGCCCGGGCTGACTCTTATCCTGCTGCGAAAGTAAAATCATAGATCATTCTAAATTGATATGGCAAAAGTTTCTGCCAGGGGCACATTCAGAAAACATATTTCATCTTTCCACATTGAGTACAATGTGTGTAAATGCATCCGAATTACCCGTACAAAATAATCCCATTACGAGTACATCCTCTCCCAAACCATTCAGAGGGATAGAATATCTATCTCTTCCAATAATAGTAATTATTAGAGATTCATCCCTGTTCCCTTTGAAAACCGCAACACAAAAATTACAGAGATAACAGCACTGATTATCGAAATTATAAGGATGTCATAGAAAAATAGAAAAATAGAAAAATAGAGACCTAGGACCAGCAGCTGCCCCGGGGAGTGGCATTTTTCATTGAAAAAAAAATTGTATTTCAATATGAATCATCTCCAACCATATGCCAAGCGGTTTTTTGTTTCGCCCTCCATAACGAACAATACCCATATTGTGTTCTGATCTCTTTCGAAAACCAGTCAAGGATAAAGGGAAGCGAGCGAAAAAAAAAATCCATATAGATAATAAATATTTTTTATTCCAGATTAGATTAGGAATAATCCCGAAGAACGAAATTAGGAAACGTACACAAACAACCGTGAAACACGTTGGGGGGTGCCCATCAGTTTATTAAATTTTCCATTTCAAATGTAGAAATCCTAGCTTTGGCTAAAAGCTTAAAAGGATCTGCACCTTCATTGGAAATTGCAAATTGATTTGGTTACGCATTTTTCTTCTGAGGATTTATTTCTTTTGTGTTTCTGAAATCTGAATGTCAAGACGGCCAAAATGTGCAATGAAAGAGGGTTGGTTGGTGCGCCCGCGGTGTTTGCATGATTTCATCTTCTTAAGTCAAATTACAAATAACCCGCTGGGGGGTTGTGAAGTGAACTCTTGAACGAGGGTATGTGGATGTTGGGATGTTGGGGTGGGCAAAAGCAATGAATGAAATGAATAAAACGAATGCCTGCAAGGAAATTTTTAGGAGAAATTTTTATTTTGTGTGGTTTCAGATTATGGGGTTGACACTTCTATTATTATTTCTTTCGACTCCCCCTAAGATCCTTTTGGTGGTCTGTCAGTCACCCTTGTGTACATATTTTTTTTTCTGTTGCTGTTGCCCTCCTTTTATGCCTCTTTTGTTTGAGGGAGCAAAGCTGAAAATGTTTCCTTTATTTTTTTTTTCGTTCTACTTTAAGTTCTGCTGCAAGCAGGAAGCATAAATTCAACAGCAGAGGAGAATGTGTCGGGAAAAAACCTACTCACGACAGTAGTGGGCAAAAGTTTAAAACTAATCGTGAGGGGGTTTATTCATTTCGATAAATCTTTTACGAATCACATGACCATGACCATATGTCCGAAAGTCTGCAAGGTGTAAAACTTTTTTAAAATTTCAAAATATTTGATGTCTTCCTTAACAGAGTTTCCATTCAAAATTTTTCGTCATGTCCACCTTTTGAGGAGAACAGAAAGTTTCTTAGATAATGACCGGGACATGTAAAACGCTACGACCAGAAAAGAGTCTTCGTTTTCAATCCAACGAAACACTCGGGCCAAAAAAAATATTCAGAGCTTCTATCACCTTATAGTACGCAACTAGAGGCTGTTAACCAAAGACTAGTCAAGTAATTTAAGGCCAATTTCCAGCTGAAATTTAGTGTTACCTTAGAACGGACCTTAGTGGGCCTTAGTCAGAGCTTAGTGGTCTAGGTGTATTGAACTTAGGAGCAAAAATTCCCAGCTCTTGCAAAAGTCTGACAAACACCCAAGAGTATAAAGAAGTAGGGTTAGTCTTCTCCTCTTCCCCACCCATGCAGCTTCTGCAGAAATCGTTTGAGGAGTGTGCTCGAAGTCTTGTTGCTTGCCTGTCCATGAGACCGTGCACAGCAATCTGCGATATCCTCAGAGATATCAAATATTTAAAGCGTTTCAGATCCAGCTTAAACCAAACCATGTTCGTCGAATTTAGCATAATCTTACGTTTGGCGATTGGAATGCCTGGAGATCCATAGGGCTCAGCGAAGCTGATACCAACGATTTAAATGCAGCTAGTCTGTTAAAAAAAATAGGATGTTTCATTTAAGCCAGGTTAAGACTTCTTTCATCGTTATTGACGGATGAGGAGACTAAGTTTAAGTTGTTCAAAGAAAAAGCCACTGCGCACCCTGATCGTCGACCTCGAGAGATGATAATGACTTGCAAGTTTCCATAAAATTGAGGTCGAGGTATGGTGTAGTCAATGTTTTCTTGGAAGGGTCCTAAAAGCATTTAGGGAGAGTGTCAATCTTTCTGCTTCCAATGCATTGATGCAAATAGTCTTGGAAGCATGTTTAAGATAGCAGATTGGCCGAAATGGAACTGCGGAGTTACCACTTCGTAGAGTTTCACGTATGCATAGACAAGCAGATCTTTGGACTTTGCTTAGCCTATCGCATATATGGCTCTGTCCTAAAGCAGTTCTTCAGAAGTTTCGGTTAAGTTTGATACGGCAATGGAGACTCCTATGTCACCAATGGCATTTTTCATAAAGAATTAGACTATACTCGCTGCTCCGCTCACGTGTAGTAAGTAATATTTCTAAGAAACCTTTACTGATTCGGAAGGTGTCACCAATACAATGCTGAAAGCATTTTTAAAAAGTACCAATTAGTTCCCCATATGGCCCTTCTCCTTATTCACCTCTACCGCTCACCCCTTCCCCCTCCTCGGACTCATTTAAAACCCAAATCTATCAACGAAAAAAATAATGAAAATCGGTTGACTGGATCTCGAGTGATGGATGGGCAGACAGACATACGTTTTGCTATGAGAAGTGCTATGGTATTTCTTTGAACTCTTTCCTGTCTATCAAGGTTTCCAACTTAGCTTTATATCCATGACAAGTTCCAAATATTTAGCTTCTTCGGAGACGATCAAGCTTGTGCAGAGTGCCAATGTTTGGAAGTTTTTATATTCAAAGGAAGAAGTCAAGTTCAGCCTTGTTGGAGTCGCACTCCCAATGGTCTACTCGTTTTCTGTTTGGCTTGTAAAAGGTGCTTTGAAGGAGTTGTTTTTTGATTATAAAATGCTTTCCTTAAACAGGTAATAGCAACATAGCCAAAGCGGTGCATATTGAGGTTGTTCCCGGTTGGTATTGCTAATAGCTTGGGAACCAGTGGCAGATTTGGTGATTCTTCGCCAAAGAACGTCTAGGAGCCATCTGAATTTTCAAACAAATAGGATTACCAGATTAGTCAAGTGTTAGCCTGTCTGCATGCATAACTTAAGGGATTTTTATTATCAACTTGAGAAATTTATTTTATTCATTCGAAGTTGACTCTCATAACTTTCTAAAAGAGGTTCGGGTCATATAAAAGGATTTATTTAGATGCTATTTATTGCCCAGAATGGTAGTGAATACGCAATTGACAGATACCTATACATGTTGTTGGGATAAGTAGGTATGGATATATTTTAGAAGAGGAAGAAAATGCGTTGGAAGGTGAAGTTTCGTCAAAACATTTGTGTGTCAGCTTTATTCAGTAACCGCCGGTAGCACAACACAACATGACTATTTATGACCTAAAACTCTTTTCGGTGTAAATGGGCAAAGCGCTAATTCCTCTAAAATATCCTTTCGTTAAGAAATGTGTACCCCTTATTAATGGACACCTACAGAACTGGAAATCGATTTCTTAAAAATACTTTAGGAATTTTGATTACTTGATGGCTTGATGGCTGCAGTATTCACAATTTATTCCGTCCAGTGGGAATGTCGAGTTTCACTTGATTTGGATTGCTTTTGCTGTCGCTGTGATTCGATTTGATATACCCAATAACCTTTCTGTGAATTTTATCGTAAAAGCACACAAACACTGAATAGGAAAAAATCGACAAACACAACAATTGATTTTAGCCACTGCTCGGTGCTCAAAATAATTAAACAATCATATAAAAAAAATGGCACAGGAATCTCAAACTGAGAGTTGAGATCTGACATATTATGTGTAATCTGTCAGAAATATCACAGGGATTTTATCACAACAGAATACTCGGAAACTTTCGATTTTCAACTTCCAGTCCGAGAGTTAAAATAGTGAATGAAACCATTTTTCAACTTGCCTCTCGAATTGAGTTCAACTCTTAAGGTACGAGTAGACGATAATCCAAACTTGTCATCCGGATGACATGCTGACGTCAGAAAACTTGTTTATTTCAGAAGGGATGACAAGTTTGGATGACCGTCTGATCGTACCATAAGCTAGCAAGCCAACTCTCGAGTTAAGCAATAGTGAATAAAACGGCCGTCTTTGTGCAAAACAAATCGGTATAAATTTACTTCGCTAATATACAGTGGGGATCAAAATTGATTCATCTTTATTTTTGTTTGATTTATGAAATCAAATGCTCATATAGATAGAGGGGTCTATCATCACCCCAACTCAAGTTATATCAAGTTGAAGGGAATATTCACAATTTTGAGGTTTCATAGAAAATATGAGACTTAGCTTCGAAAACTATTTAATAAAGGGAGTTTTTTTAAGAGGTTGGTTTTTCGAATAGAGATAAAACTGTTATTTTGTGGTCAAATCTGGCAACTCTAATGTCGTTTATGTTCTGTTTGGTTTGCCATTTCATCATGAATAGGTTGACAAATGAACAACGTTTGCTAATCAAATGCAAATTTATTTCGAAAATAATGGTTCAGTTCGCGAAGTTTACCGCAAGCTCATTTTGGGTTGAATGGCTACGTCAACAACAAAATTGCCACACAAAAACTGACTGTTTGGTGTGCTCTATGGGCTGGTGGAGTCATTGGGCCATACTTCTTCCGAAATGATGCTGGAGAGTCAGTTACCGGTATATGGATGGCATGAATTTGGATGAGATGTGGTTCCAACAAGATGGCGCTACATGCCACACAGCGCACGTCACAATCGATTTATTGAAGGAAACATTCGATGAGCGCATAATTTCGCGGAATGGATCTGTCAATTGGCCACCAAGATCGTCTGATTTGACACGCCAACAAACCAGAAACGTTAGGGGACTTGGAAGCCAACATTCATGGCGTTATTGCCGACATACAGCCCCAAATGCTTGAAAAAGTGGTTGAAAATTGGACCTCTAGACTTGGTTTATTCAAACCAGCCCGAAGTCATATTTAGACATTAATGGAATAATGCCAAATTGATGGACATTAAAACGATTTTCTTGTGTTTTATTTCAATTCGAAGCTCTATACCTTTAAAAAAACACCCTTTAATGTTTATAGTGTTGCGTGATTTTATAAGCCCAGTAAAAAGTTATGACACCTTAAATATAATTTAATAAAAAAAACACGCGTTTTTTAAATATTCATTAAATTTAAAAACTTCATTTTTCTCAAAACATAGATTATTTCCGTCTCAATTTTTTCCGACAACACTGTAGATATGACTATAGCGGTTAAAGTTTTAAGCTAGAACCAGAGCAAATGAGGAATTGCTTCGTGGTTGTTACCACTCAGTCTTTCCTTAAAATCTACTGCCGTGCCATCATCAATTTAGTTTATAAGGTACGATTGCATGTTTCATGTCTACCAACAGACTCCTTCACCATTGCTGAGCACTCTGAAGTGTTGTCAAGTAGAACTTTGTTCGAACAATTAACAATAATGCATTTTAAATTTAATTAACTTATTTATTCAATAAAGCCACACTAGACAGATCAATTAATTCAGCACACATTAACTAGACCTATACTCGTCAATGAAAATCAAAAGCAAATTCACATTAATAAGCGAAATATAATTTTGTTACAAAAAAAACCTAATTTAAGGGCCAGGAAACCTCAGAATTAATTGCACCATTTTTCACAATGATGCAAAGCTACACTAAACGAAATGCCTTCACCACAATTCAATAATTAAAACCAGCCCCCTGATAAAAAATATTATTCATATTTCCACAATAAATTGTTCATTTACAATAAATTATTTTGTTATACATATATATTATTTTTTAGCAATATTTGTTGCGAATTGTTCAACAGCCCTCTAGAGAAGGCTGAATTGTGTCGGCAACAGTGAACGAGTGCAATTAAAAAGAGAAATTGTTTGTATGCCAACTCCATTTGCAATACGCATCATTTAAGCTGCCCTTACCGCCGCCGCAATGCATATATATGTACATATCTCCATAAATATTGAGGTCTATCGAATCCATAATGAACCTATCCAAATGAAAAATTTGTAGCCTTGTTGCCCTAAGGTAAAACAAAAAAAAAAGAGAGATTGCATTCAATTAATGCATTTAATTAATATCTCAAAAGTTCCGCACGTACCTTCTATAATAATGATTATTATTTTTGTAGCTTTTGTATTGGAACAAAAAAAAAACAAAAATTCATATAGGTATCAGGTAACAATACGAATACGATAAGTGCTCTCTTTGCACAAATACTCGTATGAAGTAATATATCCCAAGGATATTTGTAAATATTTTTTTTTTTTTATTTTATTTTACTCTGTTCCAGATACAAGTTTCGGCTTCGGTGAATGCGTTCGTTTCGGGATTGCCTACGCATACATTAATTCGAAAGTCGGTAAAAAGATTTAAAAAAAAAAAATTGATCCAATTTTTAACATTTCGTACGACTCGTGTGTGGGTATGTGCAGATAATCGAGAATTACGGATTTTTTTTTTTCGTATTTTTTTATGTTTCGCTTGGGCTTATTGTATGAGAAAATAAATTTATTGGATTAATTGCGTTAAGGCCGTACGTGGATGTCAATTGCAAATACTTTTAGTATCTGAGCCGCGCCACCGCACTGGTGTTCGAGACTGTAGGTGCATTTAATTACATAGCGAGCGAGAGTCTTTTTGTTTTATTCGTTTTTTTTGTTTTTTTTTTGTTTTTTTTTGCAAAGCAAAAGCTTCGTTTCTCTTCTGTCCCGGTCCCGGGAATATGGATTTACTTTTATGTTTTTCTTTTCGTATTTATTTCACAACTGTGCTAAATCATTTTAATCTGACAGAATGATGACACAATCTGAACGAGTTGGAAATATTATTCAAAAAAAACAAGAAAAATTATTTGCGAATGCGTATGGCCCGACACGACCCCCGTGGGGGATTGAAGTGGCATTATTTATTAAAATTAATTTAATCCATAAAAATTGAAATTGATGGGGTGAAAATGCATTGAGAGCGAATTTCCAGTGGCTAAATTGTCGATGACAAATGAATGTAGTTGATTTGAATCGTTCATCATGATTTTAGATTTATTGCAGTCTGTTATTTGACAGTATTTGCAACAAAAATGCATAGATTGGTGCAATTAAAGACTAACATTCCAAGAATGAGCTGTTTCAAGAAGGAAACTATAGGGTCCGCCAAATAACTTTTTTTTTTTGAAACAGGGCGCAAAACATCGAGTGTAGCTTCGGCTGTGTGGCACGTAGCGCCGTCCTGTTGAAACCAAACGTTTCCAATATCCTCCTCTTTAATTTTTGTGAACCAAAATTCGTTCAGCATGGCCCGATAGCGATCGCCATTGACTGTAACGGCCACTCCTTGCTCATTTTCGAAGAAAAATGGCGAAATGACAATGCGCTAAGTGTTACCATTCGCGAAATAAGCAAGTTAAAAAAAAAAAACACCAGATGGCGGACCCTTTAGTATGGAAGTAACTTCCAGAACGAGCAAAACTTGTGGCATCTATGGCGAAACAGTACCTCGTGTGCTTGCCTGAGAAGATTGTTAGTATGGGTTCAAGTCCCAGCAACACAAATCACAAGCGCTGTCCCAGTTCATGAGGTTTCTCTGGCTATGGGCTGAACCGTGAACCGTGTTAAATTTTATTAGGTATCCAGGCACTGCATAGATAAATAGGAATTTATTTACCGTATATTCTCTCCTTTCTGACACCTCTCAAAAGCGGACAGATTTAAAATAACGAGAAAAAGTTTGTATAATATTAATTAAATACGCGGACCGCTTGAGCGGACGAAAGCACTTAAAAAGCAAAAAAGATAAACCAAAACTTAAACCAATACGCTTTCGAAGTAAAGTTTAATCTATACAAAGTTGTTTTCAACGCCTGTTTCCGCGTACGTTCCCTATACATATATAGTACTGATACCTTTCGTAGGTTTCTTGCTTCGGTCGTCGAAGAGAGTTTCAAGTAGGAATATATGTGGATGTGCGCAAATGCATGTATGATTCTGTCTGTGCTGATTCTTTCTAGAACATGCTTATAATTATTATTTGCCCTCAGTTCATATTTATTTGCTATGACATCAGATCTTACTTCCTGAGCAGTGAACTAAATGTACTAGTTGAACAAACTAGTTCAGTTAGTACATTTGAACTAAACTAATCGCTCTCTGAGCTTAACTAATACACGCAAGCCTGGGCTGTAGCTCAACTAATTCAAGGACTTTTTTAAATGTTTCTCATAACTGGACACTTCTCATAAGTGGACAAATTTCTCGCTACCATCAGTGTCCGCTTATGAGAGAGTTCACTGTATATAATTCAAACATGACTACAGTGGGTGCTGTGTCTTAATGGTTAAGTGCTTTGGACTACTAATCGAGGTTTCTCCATCGTCCCAGCAAAAAAATCTCTCAACAAACTGATTTGTGATCTTTCAAATTGGACATGCTGCAGAGTATGCCGACGGGAGTTAGAGTTTGACCTAAATAAAAAGTTTACGCAGGATTCACAGTTTCGGATAAATCTTAGGGTTAACCGCTCCACTTAAGCACTATCGATATCAATGCTGTGCTCATCGCGAAAATTGTGTCTTTCCTCCAAATTAAGGAGGACTTCTTTTGAAGTTTGGGCCTCCAGTTTCTTCAATCTCCGGCTCAACAGCAGTGTAACGACTGTCTTTAACGTAACCATAAATTTTGACTTGTTCGATAACAGATTAAATGGTCTCATTTAGCTTGCCTGCCCATACTTGTGCAGTGTTTAAAGTGATGGACTCCGATACCAATTCAATGACTCTCAGCTTAGAACTGTTGTTAAAGTTGTTGAAAATTTTATTCCAACCTACGTTGATTTCATGCCATTTATGACTCCAGTAATCAGTAATTTTTTGGGCCTAAATGGCATATTAAAACATTTTCACATTTAACCTTGTACGGAGCAAGTTTAACTCTTTACCATGTTTTTCCGATTAAAATGTCACTTCTTCCTTGCACTATAACTTACGTTTTATTAAAATTGATGATCCACATTATAAGGTTATACGCCAGCAATGCAATGTCATCGACAATGGCAAAGACTTTTATCAGTACATCAGCATACTCCAGACCAGCTGGTTGAATATCCACAATATCCTCGATGAATAGTATCAGTAGGCTGAGAGAATACCCTTGTCCAACTCTTAATCGCGACTGAAATCATTCAGAAAGCAGCTCACCTGGTATCGCAAGATAAGTAATGGATAACTTTTTCTTCCACAAAGGAGTCAAGTTGTTCTTTGCTCGGTAACTACGCTACTAAAAGGTGGTGTAGCCTGAACGAAACATTGCTTAAAATTGCCGAAAAAAAATTTTAAGCTCGTTTGGATTATTTAAATAAGACCTTTCTTGACTCGATTTTCCCAAAATTCCATTAAACAGCTCTTTGATTTTAATTTTGGGCTCGTTAGTGGCATACTTGTAGAGCTCAATAATCATCCCATCTTCACCTGTAGCCTTCCAATCCTTAAGATGAACCGTTTCAAAATGAAGGCCTGAATTACCTTAATGACCAAATGACCACTCTAATAGTAGCAGTTTGCCCCTCTAACCCGCTCTAAAACCGCATCGCATTAGATAGAAAGTTCATCTCGAACTACCTCCATTAGCATACTAATAAAAATAAAATTTATCATAATTCGCTTATGAGACCTTCCTACTCAAATCTGACAGATTAACTGTCAGTTTTCTGATTATTTTCCATCTTCTCCCAAACTTATGTATATGCAACTCATGCTTTGCTTCATATCTCGTTTAACGGAATACAAACCTTAAGAACACAGCTTTCAACAGCAAATTGCCTGCCAATTTATGGTTTTATCCCCTGTCGATTGATTTATGTTCCATTTCCTACAGCAATCTCTGACAACCAATCTCGATTCGTACCATCTCCCATGTCAATCAGACGCGATTTTCGTTTTTCTTTTAAATAAACTAACACCACTCTTATGTGCCCACACCAACGTGTCGTCGGCTTAATAAAAAGTAAACATCCAAGAAATAAAAAAAAAAAAAGTGCAACGTAGGTCCAAAAACAAAAAAATTAAAACTTTGCCTTTTTTTGCCGTTTCTGATTAATTCTTCAGAAACTGTTGAAAAATAAAAAACTTGTACTATACCCACGAGACGGCTTTTGTGTAAAAATAAACACGTTTGCAGTAAAATAAATAAAAGAATAATATCTATCGAGTACAACTCTCACGTCGGTACATCTGAATTTGGTTTAAATCAATACAAAAAGCTGGTGTATCTATCTATCTGTGGTATATACATAGATATATTTTTCTGTTATGTTTGAGCAATAAAAAATTGTCGTCGACAAAAATTATAAAAAAAATAAATAAAAATAAAACTTAAACGAAGAACAACTCACACCATGCAACAACCCTGGAGTCAGTCAGCCAACCGTACACACTCCCACAAGAAAATGTGGGAGCAATTGAAATTGTCACTTGGAAAATTGGCGATAATGTGTCACCGAGTAATAATCGTAACAGTTGCGCGAATGTGTGCTGTTTTTAATGGTGGAACTGGCAGCGAAACTGTTGTTACGGAAACCAGGGATGGTGTGGGAGTTTTATTTATTTTGTTTCCCCTTCAATGACAAGTGAAGTGGTTTTGTTGTCTTTCTTTGGCAACGACACGCTTGGCTTAGTTCGAAATGCTTTTTTTGATCCTAAAAGTGGATATGTTTCTCTAGGAGCAGGAATCAGTAACTGTGTGTACTTTTGTCACCCTTGTATTTGGGACAGGCAAAAAATATACTAATCCAAATAAAAAGAAAAGGAAAATTTCAACTCGAGGCAATCGATCAAAAGAGCTCAAGGCACCCTGTCTGTCAATCAGAAAACGCCCCCCTCCCCCCTTTACTCAAATGACTCCACACATTTGTGTGTACACAATGTTGCACTATAAGAATATTAGATAGATAGATACTAATACACCCACACTTTGCCTGTTTGTATGCAAAGTAATCAAGTGGAATAAGCAGCTTAGCACATATCTGACTATGCTATAATGTCGTGTGTTCGGTGTGAGAGGGTTCAATGTGTGGAAAAGTGTCCTTTTTTTTAGCGTTATAGGAATTGATATCACTGTCATGAATGAAGGCAAGTGCATTAGAGGGCAGCAGAGTGGTGTTAGACACACGACTTTATATAATGGCAACTAACAAACATAGGGGGGGTCATTGAAAGTCATACCGAAGGCGTTAAGATCAATTTGGTATCGTTTCACTTGCTCCTCCTCCTTCTGTGAGGTCAAGAGGAGGATAAACTTTTCAAGTGGGTGTTGTTGTTGTTTTAGGTAGATACGTCTTGCTGGCTAAACAGTATAACTAATTTTTTTCTCTTCTTTTCTTTGCAGGTAAATGGTGAAGGATGTTTAATTTTGCTAAAAAAAAATATAAGTTCATCGTCGAGTTCTCAGGTGAAGTATTTCTAAGCATGAACGATTTTCCTCTGCAACTATCGAACCGATTCGTTAAAAGTTATCAATAGGTCAGACCTATTTGTATCGACATAATGACAGCTCTTTTTGCTACAACTTGTTTGAGTAGTCGCAACTTACATATACTGTCTGTCATGGTCAATTAAGAATACAAGTTGTTAACATTTGTTTCTAATTTGTGCAATTTACTTATGTAGACGTGATTGGGGCAGTGTTCTGAGGTGGAACAAGAGTTAATAATGCAAAACGAATCGGAATTTACGGGTGTATGCTGTATGGATCGGTTATTGTACTTCAACTATAATTGGAACAGTGAAAATAAGAGGCGACTTCTATCAGGATATTGGAATCTTCGCGGTCAGATGGTCTTTAGTTGCCTCAGACTGCCGAGCTACAGAAATGGCGGAGGAGTTCAAGATTCACCTGTGCTGGGATAATGGGAAATTCAGGAAACTGCAAGGCTTACGAATCTTGCCTGCAAGAGGCTCTCGTTAGACATACCTAGACCCTACATGCAAAATGATTTTAAAATTGGATACAGTAGAAAAAAACTAGGGTAAGATGGACAGGTGGCTTATTTGGCAACGAAACAGATTTGGCCTAAGCTGAATGAATAGTTTTATAGATCGCACATTAGGGCTGCAATTGTATCACAACTGGACACTATAACCAGGTTTGTCGCTTATTCAAATGACTTTATGCCCAACTTTCTCTCGGAAACGAAGTCTTCATCTAGGAGCTTTCTTCATCACATCGATCTAAACATGACCGACCTAAAATGTTTCCAACGCTTCACAATTAGTTTTAAATGGTAGAATTTCAAGATCCGCAATGGACTTAACATAGGTCTCAGTGTGTCGGCTCTTTATCCGACGGTCACTACAACCTAACCTTAAATCTATCTGTTATTAACTATTCCATACAAGGGACATAAAACCATTATCACGAATATCAGAATCGCAATCTTTCCATTATAGTATATCCCTTCCGGTCTGCCTGTGAGGTTCGCCTCAAAAAATATCTCCAGGCCTGCTAAAGGTTTCCTATCACTTCGTCATCGTGGTGTTGTTGCATTTGTTTTGATCCAGGAGTTTTTGTACCTACCTCTCCTTCGCCTTGGCTAATGCCTTAATACCAAATGAGATGGTCTCGACGTAGGTTCTTTGATTTTTATCAGCTGCAATAAATTTGCCCACATACTTTCTGTATTTTGCGAACCGTATCTGAACCGTCTAGGCCGAGGGCAATGAACTAAAGACGCTTTCCAGGTGCACACCGACATGATTGGGAACGCTTCAGTGATTCCAGAATTCCTTGCTCCCTCGTTACATGTCCATGAACATCTGTACGAAGGCTTCATTAAAATTTAGAGCCGATTTGGATTCGCGTTCCACCATTCCGAACTCAGAGCGTATCTCGGTTAACTCAGAAAGGAATTAGCCTTGCATGGTTAATGAACTTTGGCGAATGAATTTCGAAAATATTTCTCCTTTGCCGTATAGCTACCTTAAAAATGGTTATAGGTCGGATTGCTTTTTCCCTAACGATATTTATTCCAAGCTAAATCATGTATCTTCATATTTTTCTATTCCATCATTTCTCCCGCCTACTTGTCTCCTTACCATGATTCCAAATCGTATTTATTTACTTATGTATATGTTTTTTAAAGAAGGAGATAAAATGTCGCGAGATGTGCCAGAAGCGTCCCTAGGTCTTCCTAATGAGTGCTTGAATTTGGCGCACTTCTTCTTTGCGAGATTTTTGCAATGTCCTTTAACAGCTTCGAGCAGTGATTTAGCTCGCTTTAGCGAATCTTACGTATCTTGTGCACTCAACTAGTAATCCTTTTTCTGTTTTTTTTTACGGAAACATACCTTCAGACTCAGAAACTGTTTCACTGCTACTTTCAGGCAAAAACCTCATTTTACTGTCACGTTGAGCTTGGAGCCTAGTTCGGGCTAAAGCAATCACACAGAAAATGCTCCGCAGTGTCTTCGCCTTTTCTTCCAAAAGTATCGCAGGGAGTTGTAGCACTTAAGGCTTACAGATTTAGGCGCTTTGCATGTGCGTCAGAATTCCTACAGGGCACAGATATTTACTCAAACTAATTTGCTCTATCTTTAGCTTAAAAACTATATACCTTTGGTCATATTACGAAGATAGTTTGCCAAATTGATAATTAATGTTTGGTCATTTATTTTGTACCTATTGATTTTCGCTTCTTCTCCGTGAATATTTCTGTCGGGAGGAGACGGTGTTGCCGGGCGATCACTTTTTCTAAGATCCCTTTGAGTCCTACATTTCATGAAACTGGCCATTCATTTTGGATTTCAGGTGTCGGCTTTGATTAATGAATATTGTATTTTGCACGATTAGACCGTATGACGTGAAACATGCTTAGAATGCCGTCAGTAAAGGTATGCCTGACGTCGCGTCGTTCCCTAGTCGTTGACGGCAGTCTTCCTCGGATACGTCCATTCCAATCACCACCGACGTTACTTCGCGATGCTATTTTTCTTTTCCCCTCTGCTAGCACCCGGCCTGAAGGGTATAGGCACTGACAATATTCCACAACTCAGCTTGTATCACGTAGAATGGCGCAAGAATGATTCTGGATGATACCGTTATTTCCCAGTCCCCTTGTAGAATTTTTTGTAAGCCCGATTTCTAATGTTCCGCCATTTCGTTTCTTAAACACACACAACAGGTCCAACTGTCTCTTAGCTTCGACCACTCGTAGTTCGAATTTGCCACACAAATACTGAACGGGAAATGTCAATTAAGAGGTAGCAGATTGTGGCGAGGATTGTGACAAGGTAGGGTGGGTAAGAAAGAATTTCCTCGCAGGCGATTACAACTTTCGCCAAAAGATGATACTTTATGGAGCGTGCTGGGCCAATGACTTCACGCCTTTCGATGAGCGCATAGGCCGGTAACAGAATGCCGTACGTTACAAAAAAATGGCCCGGCACCCGTTAGTAAAAATTTCACCTTCCTTAGGTTTGTGTTTTGTTTATGAAGTTCAAGTAGGTTCGTTCTTCTCCCGTCTTCATCCCAAGAAATGAACATATCTACCGGCATTCATTTTGGGCGCTCTATTATATATCACTTTTCGCCAAAGCAAAAACAAAAGTTCAACTCTTAGGTAAACAACAATATGCCGACTTCTCCATTTGTAAACAAAAACACTTCAAAGATCAAAGTGTTATTCGTGCACGATTGTGTGTAGTGTATCTTCTATTGACAGACCAGGTGGCGCTTAGACAATCACTCATCGGCACACTATCTACTGTTTTTCTGGCCCAGATTTTGTTGTTGTTTTCTATTTTGTACCCATAAATTATGTTTTTTTTTGCTGTCTCCTCGAAAACGAAAAGTGTCAACAAATCTGGCACACGAAAGTGATTGAATACCACTCGAGGTGACTCCTTCAACCTCTGTGAATCAATCTCATTCATTCCATTCCACATTCACTCACTCGTTCAACGCGCAAACATAATCCAAAAAGTGGCGATAAAGCCAGAACTTCAATGATAATTTATTTATTTTTTCAACACACACACACTTGAGCTTGATAAGCAATGAGATGGCGCTATTAATCATAACTTTTGCATTGTTGTAGGACAGAACCGAACCGAACTGAACCGCACACGACGACGCAACAGTAACTCGTCGGCGACCCAAATGACTTGATAATCGAATTTAAGTGTATTTAACTGTTTTTTTTTTTTTGTTCTTTGGTTAAATAAACATCCACCCTGCGTACGCATAGAATACCTTTGTCAGCGGCTCTGTTTAATGGATAAATATTTACTTTCGATTGGCCGACTCGTGACTCGTATCTATCATTCTGTCAGAGTCTTGCGAATCTGGTGTTAATCATTTAATTATCACGAGCAGCGAATGAATTAAAATCGTTAAACGACTCAGCTGGAGAGAGTCTGGGCTGTTATCCTTGCAATTTGCAGGAGCTAATATGCGCTTTTGATCAAATTAAATTAACAAACGATCAGATCACAAGACCATCATCATTTTCATCGTCGCGCGATAAAATAAACATTTCCAAGTTGATTGAGCCCATAAATTTCTCCCTTAAGGCGGACCCGCGTTCGGTATCTAATATGTATGTCTTTCACTCTTGAGAGCTGGAGATCGCTGCAAGATACAAAAACATAAACACTCCGCAGGGCGACGATTGAACATCATTCGCGGTTGGGTTACGCATTCATTGTTGTGTTTAAGCGTGTTGCAATTGCAAAAATCAAAAAAGGAGACCAGCCCAACCCTATAGGAGTACGCGTGTTTGTGACGCTGCTGTGAAATTCCTCTGCGAATAATGATGGCGATGGCGCGACGACGACGAAGACGACTCATGCTGATGATGACCAGAAGAAGTGCATTTAACTTAATTAGCAACACGTTTCGCATTATTTTCGCGCAAAAATCCACTCGCTTAATGTGTTGCTTCGCAGGGATTTTAACATGTTTGGTGTATCTTTGTATCTTTGTATCTACCGCCACCAATCATGATCGCAGTGACGCGCTGCCAGCCGGCTGTTCAATCTTGCTGCTTGAAATTTGTATCTTGTTTGTGTTTTTTTTTCTACTCATTCTTTGGCTATTTTTGTGGCGACGTCAGCGGCGTCGTGTGGGGAAGAAGTGTCATGAAACCATTTGGCATGGTTATATCGTGTCTTTTGTCTATTATTTTGTGACAATTTTTTCATTTTCATCATTCTTCTCTGCTAAGCCGAACGTGGTGCAAAAGGATTGCATTGCATCTGGCGACAAGTGTGTTTGCACGTCCTTTTGTCAGACAAACACACACACACACACACATAACGTGGAGATATAATAATAATACCACGTAGCATTGCATTACGTAATGGGATAAGTAGATGTTATTTGATTTTTATAATGGCATACTCTTTATTATGCAGTCAGTCCAACAGAGAGAGAGAGAGTAAGAGGAAGAGGAGGACTTGCAGGATGATGCTGATGATGACGATGTGGTTGTTCTTTGTTTTTAAAGTGAGATTTAATTTTTTGGCAAAGCTTCAAATGCTCACTTGGAATGCTAATGCGGAAATAAATGCATTTGACACATCATTCTTAAGGATTTACTTGCGCATGGTACGTACGTATGTAGCTATGTACATATGAGTTCTTTGTTTTTAATCCTGGCATTGTGCGCTCTGCGGAGATTTTTTTTTTTTGCAAGAAGCAGTCGTCGGATGAAATGGCAAAGCAAATCGAAACAGATGGAAAGATACATAAAATTAAAGCAAATTGAGGAAAGGATTACAATTTTACACTGAAGGCATGTGGCTACATACTTAGGAAATGAAGTATGTGGCGGCATTTAAGTACGTATGCGATTTTGACGGCTGAAAACCGGTCTTTTTCCGTAGGCGAGAAGCGGAGTTTGGAGGAAGTGAATGGCGGCGGAGGACATAGATAACCAGTCTTAATGTTTTTTTATTGTTCCTATTTTGAGGTGGGGAGGTAAGGATACCAGTTAAATTCAAGAGGAATGGGAACAAATTTCATAACATCTGAAGGTACATAGATTAATTTCGCGAATATTTTCCGTTTATCTACAAAACTCTGAATGCAATGGGAGCCTCGGGTTCGACACTAAAAATTTTCAAAGCTGATTTTCGAATTTTTGGTTTATTTACTTACTTAACAGGCTTTAGGCCAGGGCAGAGTCTCTGACTTAGATACGGCAATAAGCACTCTAGCATCCCTAATGCGGAGGTTCAATCTTAATTGTTGTCTTGAACCTGATAACTGTGACTTCGCCGATCATCCTATTTTCCATTTAATTCCATTTCCTGCCGTTCTGTCAGCACTCGGCGCCGTTTAACAGAAATACCAGAATAAGGGTTCCGTAAAGGATAACGTTTGACCTTCGAATCAACTCCTTTTTGAGCTTCTATGTTCTGCTAAGCCGAAGTATGCATCAGAGGTTTCCTATGACAATTCCTCGCCGGATTTCTACTAACTTGACATTTGAAGAGTTGATGCTCACACCAAGTAAGATGAACTCCTTAATTATCTCGTATTTTTTAACAGTGCTTATCAATGCTGACATTTTGTCATACCCTACGTGACGTCCTAAGGGCAGCCATAGCGTGACCGAGGAGCGAGCGATACGTGTCTCTAAATAAAAACACAAACGCGGTTGTGCGGTAGCACAAGTTTGCTTTATGATAGCTCAAGCAACATCACGTTCAAGCTTTTCATAATCAAACAGTGTGTCGCTTTGACAGATTATGTAGAAACAAAGAGTTCTTATAAGCAAAATGTGACCACAGGCGTTTGCTCCGCTTTAGATCATAAAGACTTACTCTCTACTTTGACGCGTTTGACAACATTCAACTTGAACAGATCTCTTTTCATCTATTGAAACAAAGACTTGGACTGATTTATGACAAATAATTTTATTTACAAATTTCAAAAGCTTAAATGCTATTTTCCTCGCACCTAGATCGTGGAAATACAATTTTGGAGTTGGGAAAATTTGGAATTTGCAAAATCCGATGCAAAGTCTGGGCTCGGGCAGGTGTCGGGTTCATTGTGTGCAATGTGCGAAACTTAGTGTGAAATATTAAAGCGTGCATTTGGGAATGAGTGTGTTGAAGGAATCTAATAGGAAGGTCACAGTGCGTAGACTTAAGTTTCAACACAACTGTTTGACATTTCATTTAGTTGTGCACTTGTTCGTTTTGATCAGGGTACGGAAACGCACGCTCACGAGCAGTTCGCGAGCGTGCGCTTTTAAATGAGAAATTAGAAAAGCGCACACGTCCATGAGATGTTCGCTATCTAAATTTGTATATCGTCTCACGCACGCGAGCGTGCATTTCATAACGACTCACCCCGTGGGCGCACACCAATGTACGTTGACAAAAAGTCTCATTCGCGTGCGTGAGACATATGTGAGTCGTTATTTGGACTCGCGGGCGCACGCGATAGGATTTTACCTGAAGGAAATGGAAATAGATAAGGGTGGGTAAATTTAATAAAGTGTGTATGCTTTGCCAGCAGCATCGAACGATGTTAAGTGGTGTGGAAATGAAAACTAGTCTTGCTTCGGTCACAGATCGAGGTTGACGTTGACATTCACTATCAACACCTATATTTTGTTATGTAGCAATTGATAGTCACGTTTTATATTCTCTGGACTTTTTCCACTTAACACATTATCATTGTTTTCGGTGCACCTTAATTATTGTTAGGCATATTAACATTTAATTAATTTTATTTTCTACTTTCATATGCTACTTTTCGCAATTACCCACCGAAAGAAATAAAAACGAATTCCTTAAATTTTAAAAACTTCCAGAACTGGAGATGGTTGTTGCATCTTCAAGTTCTACTTTGAATTTTCAACATAAGCCCTCTGAAGGTCTAAACTCGTAATTCATAACACCCTACCATATAATGAAAAAACAATGCACCCACTACTAATTGCAAGGAGACATTTAACCAATTTAAACTGTCTATAGAACCATACATACCAACTAAATTCAACAATTTGCAGCCAAAAACCATACGTAACATACATATTTATTGTACGGACGGAACACTCGAGTTGCACAGAAACAATTTTTTCTTATGCCAATCCAATTCCTTATAAACCACGCGTAACATATCTATTGCACTGCCGCACCGCAACACTCCAATTACACAGAAAACATGTTTTTCCTACACCAATCCTGAAATTCGAATTTCAAAAACGACTCACGAACATTATTCACGTCTCACGTGCGCACGCGAGCGGACATTTTCTGTTTTTGCCAAAACTCACCCACGTGCGCGTGCGGTAGAAAAAAAATATAAATCGACTCACGCACGCGCACCCGAATTTTAAAAACTGCGTGCGCACACGAGTAAAAACTGAGACGTGAGCTGTTTGCGTGCGTTTCCGTACCCTGGTTTTGAGATATTTAAAACCAATTTAATACTTTTGGTGCATTGCATTTCATATTTACCAGATTTGCATAACCATATTGAAGTTTAATAAGCGAAAATTAATTAGGTGATTGTGAAGAAAATATCTAAATGTCTACTTATTACGATTTACAAAGATTTCTATTTATTTTTCGGGAAAAAATATTGAACAAAATTACTTTATTTCTGTGCTGAGTACCTTGTTTGGATTAAACATTTTTTATTTTTCTTTTAAAATAAATTTTACTTTAAATTCTACATAAAAATATCATAACATTCAAAACAATGTTCGACTAACGCGAGCAGAAGTTTTGCTTCCATACATTCGAATCTCTCAACGCTCACACGCTTTGTAGCGATATTTTGTTTTACAAATTTGTTGCTCGCGCGCTTTGCCATAATAAATCGTAAATTCTATGTAAAGCGTGTCAAAATTTGTTAGAGCGCGACGTGAACGCGAACGCGACATTGTAAATTGGATATTTTACTTGAAGGGAAGTATCCTAATTTTTGTTGCGCCGCCGTTTACTACATAAAAATAAAATGTGTTATGGAAGAAACCCCCAATTGGGACGTCGCGTCGCCTTTATAAAGTATGGTTGCGCGATTCTATTTACGAAGCCTGTATTAGGTTGCGCCAAGAGTAACGCGAGAAAGCGATACAACTTTTTACATGTCTTCTTATGCAGGTTGCTGTCTCGCTTTACTGTTCACGAAGCCATAGAAGACGCATTTTGGTAGCGCTACCAACAAGCGACGCGGCAGATCAAAGATCATCGTTCGGTAGCGCGATGGGCCAATTAGAACATAGCCTTATGCTGTAGACAGATGCTTGGTTGTTTGTTGATGGCATTTAATTAGTCTCCTCATTTACTTCAAGACCATCTAACTTAGCCTGTTTTTCAATGGCCGTAAAATCCTCTATCACCCTGTGAAAGGCCAATGATGTTAGAAACTGAGATGTCCAAAAAATGTTCGTGTTTATTTTTTAGCTTAGACACATCCCAGGTTAGAATTTGCGTTTCTCTTCGAAGATTGTTTACAATTTTGACTTGTAAGCCCACGTGAAAAGCCCGGGGACAAGTTTGTCATAAGATTGGATCTAAATTTATTTCATGGCAAATATGGTCAGTTGTTGTGTGCGCAAACGCGACGGTTTCCGACTTAGAACAAATATTCCTATAAGCTCTATGGCCACCTGCCGACTGTAAGAGTTCCAGGAAGTTTATAAAACTTATAAGGGATAAGCTTAGACTATTTCTAGGAGTCCTCGTGACAATTGACAGCATTGCCTGTCAGGCTGTTGAGGATATCCCGCACATATTGTGTGAAAGCGAGGCAATCTCACATAGTCGTAGGAAATTCTAAGGGAGACACTTCTTCGTAGCGGAAAATTGGAGGAAATAGACGGTACAAACTTCAAAGGCCTCCTTTTCTTTTGTAGGGTAATTGGATGCTTTCAAATGGGAACGTGTTTAGGTTTTTCTGTTTAACGTTTGAGTACAAATTCAACCAGTTCCACAGGGATCGCGATGGGCCCGTTTCGGTGCCAAGTGTTGTGTGGTAACTCTCACAGCACAACCCTGTCTTAACCTATACAAAGTCATATCGCTGTCTTCCATGTCCTAATGAAGACTATCATGATCTTACTTTATACCGATCATTATCTACAATTAGCGGAATCCATCTTAAACATCTTAATCTCTGGTAGCTTTAAAAATATATAAAATTAAAATTCTTCAACAAAATGGATATGACAAATGACAAATGAACTTCAGAATCATCATCCTCATCCTTGTCTTGATTTTTTGTTTTTCTGGGTGAGGTGAGCTTTACTTTTTGAGCTCTGACTCACCCGTGGAGAGCCTCTGACTAAGACACAGCAGCCTTCCATCCTCTACGGTCCAAGACACTCAGCTTTCAGTTATCCAGGCCAAGCACTTCGGCTTGGTCCTTCTAGTCTCAAACCTCGTTATGTCTTCAGAAATTTGAAATCTGGGCAACTTCCATTTTCAAACTTCGGCTTATTAAGTGAGCTTGACCAGAGCTTCTATCCAAGGCGTAGTTACGTCTAGTCTGACGTTAAAACATATTATAAAGGATGACATTACTTTTCAGCCGCCGAAACACGATAGTTAACTCACTTTGTTTTTTAATTATTCAATTGTACAATACTTTCGTATGGTGTTATGGAACATGTTGGGCCACCGACGAAGTTCGGTCAGTTTATTATAATTAGACTGAATAAGTGCTTAACTTGACGTTCAAGTCAAGTTCCTAATATTACCTCGCTGCTTTTGAACAGTCTCATTGTCTCAAGTTCAAATTAAACCTTCATTAACTATGACGGCATTGCTGCTACTCATAACTCGAAAAGTTTTGCATTTATTTATTTCTCTTCAACCAAGCCAGCAACTCTCTGACTCACCCACTAGCCAGCCGAGAGCATCACATTACCATAGTGAACCATAGTCAATCCCTTTGTTCTCGGGCGGGCACTGCTTTGGCATCAAAATTGATTTTTTGCTTCTTTTGGCATTTGTGTCAGGTCCATCATCCTAATTAACGTCAGAAAGTGTTGAATGTCTATTTTTAAGACACACAAGTACGCTTGTCTCGCAGCGTATACGAATCCATGACCCTCATAACATGAACAAACTCAAGTGGCAGTTCCTCGGGTGATGTACCATATGTGTCCGTCCCGCATTATGGTAAATTGATACTTTGTCAGCGATTAGTTGGGTCCATCTGACAGTGTCTGTGCCCTTGAACAAGGTTTCAATTTGGTCCATTTCAAAGCAACTATGCATGTGCGAGAAGATGTAACCAATTGACAGATACAACATCGTTTCCTATTAATATCTATAGATACCACGAGCACTATTCGAATCGAATTAAGGTTACAGAACAAAATATGATATTAATATCTACTGCTCGTGTCGATGTGATGCGCGATGCGCAATGCTAAGGCAAGAGGCATGCAAGTGAACTCCCTGGGATGGGATTGTAATAAGTATGAGTTTCACTTAAGCTGATGATTCGAGTTACAGCTTGAACGGAGCAAAAAAAAAAAAATCGAACAACAGCTACAAAATGAGGACATGTTGAGTGCGTTCGGTTGACAATTAGCCGGGATGACGGCTGATGGCGACGACAAAACGAAATGCGTGTTTCATGTCGGTTTTTGTTGAATTTATTTTTCTGTATTTTTTTTTTCCTACATAGGATTGTACCGTATTAATTCCAGAGAGGGTGTCGTATTTTTATCCATGAATCCAATAATAGCCACACGGCGGTGGAGTGTGGATGCAGCCACGGGAATAGGAGACAAATGTGCCTTTTGTTGAGATCACTCATTGGGAATAAATCGGAGATGGGAAACAACATATTTGTATCTATTTCAAGAGGATTTTGTCATCGGTTCGAGATTATGTATGCGTTTGGCTTTTGCGGATGAGTGATGTTATTTGTGCGGACCGAATGTTCTTTGTTGGGTGAACATTTCAAAATGTCGAAAGTAAGGAGTGGTGCAAGTAGGAACTGACAGAAGTAGCACATTGGATTTGATAGTTGGATTAGTTGAATTTGTCTTAACTGGCGCCCAGTGTTGGATCGAACTGAAATTCATAGAAATAAATTTAACTAAAAACTAAATAATTAAGGCGCCAGATACCTATTTGCTAAGATTCCACAGATTTTCACTTTTCGTACTTGCTAATCTCTATTCAATCCAAAAAAAAAAATTGTCTGAAATAGTTCGGAGTGCGTTTCAAAGTGGTCTGTATCTACAAATACTCTGTCTTCTTTTTTTTGGAAAAGCTACACTTCCTTGACTTTCTTTATTGGCTTACGACACGTGAAGGCACCGCCTTCCATCCTCTGTGAACCCGGTCACTCTGTTTCCGGGCATCCGCGATGAGATGGTCTTGGAAACGGAGGTTCGGTCTTGGTTCGAACCTAGAAGCTGAGATTCTAAGATCTTCTTGGCCATTCGCTCGATGTAGTCGAGCCAATGTAGTCGAAATGTCTTGCCTTGGATTACATCCACATCTGGGTACAGCCCAAAACAAAATTCGCGGCTATATCTTCTCCTCCATTCGCTCTTCTCGCACACAGTTCCAACATGAATTCTTTGACACTGAATCCATTAAGGCGCTTTCCATTCAAAGACGACAGATACCTACTTCCTTTGATTGACAGTCACGAAATTCGATTAATCATCATCCACCGCAGCGTCTGGGTTTTTGTTGGAATTGAATTTCACTCTTGATCCTTACTTATCATCACCTCTTCGCTTCGCACTTGTCAGGGCGATTCCATTGCCAGCGGCATACTTCAAAGTGAAGATGTAAATGCTCTCTCTCTCTCACTCTCTCCATGGTGATCCTAATTAATTCCAAAATAAATACGACCACTTCAGCGCTCTTATCCACGCCGGCAAAGTACCTATTCCGACTTACCCTACCTGTTGTCGGTCAGTTTTTTTTTTTTTGAAGTTGCTCTGAAATCAATAAGCGGTCTGCTGAGTATCCCCTGCCGTCTTTCCTTTACCATCGATCAGTTCTAAGTGCATACAAATTCCCGTCCCTGGGTAAACCCGTGAAACACTAAATAAATATTTAACGTTCGAAATCCCTGTTGTTTCCTTTTTTTTGTGCCCTTTGAATTCCCGTCGTATTTACTTTTAGCTGCTAGCATCCTTTTGTTGCTGCTTTCGTTCATTTGCATTCATTTAAATGCGCCAGAAGGTTTCTCTATCTCTCTCTCTCTCTATCGCTCTGTCTTGCGTAGTCATTTAAAATTATTCAGATCACATAATCCCTTCCAAAAGGGGGGAATGCAGGAATAAAATGAATGCCGTCCTCGTTTTTTCTTTGAACAATCGCCATTGGCGTCGTCCAATTTAGCTGGCCGCGAATTTGGGATGCAAACACTTGTCCGGAATGCCAAAACGGTAATAATTATCACATTTATCAAAACTTCAAACAAGCTCGAGGCTGGGCAACATGGAGAAATTTCGGGGCGTGATGTCTAGAAGAATCTCATTTATTCCGCAAAGGACAAAATTCCTAAAGATGGGCTCTTAACCTCAACCCTGAATAACCGAATGTGCTTGTTCACTTAACGTGAACGTCCCGTTCCGTCTCGCTGCCGCGCTGCTGGTAGAAGAAAAACATCTTCAAAATCGGATTTGTTTACCTTTCTTGAAAAAGATATCCGCGCCCGAGGATTATTAGTTTTATTTCTTTTTCCTTTCATCCGGATTTGGGACTTTTTTTTTTGTGTTTTTCTCTTCTTTTGTTTGTGATTCCCTTTTGGTGCAGTGCCAAAAAATCAAGTCGACTTCTCTTCTTGGGTAAATATAAATGAATGTGAATGTGTTTGTGATTGCTTTCCAAAAGAAAAAAAAAAAAACAAAAAAAATTCCATCCACAGTTGATCCTTTATTTCGGCAGACAGTAGACAGCTCAGTTCAGTTCAGTAGTGTCGTTGAATCCACCGCTACGTGCCAGCATCGCGGATCTAAGAGCATCTTTTCCAAAACCGTGACTCTTCATTATTTATATTGGAAAATTATAGAGTGCATCGAAAACGACCGATTAAATGGATGAAGATGAGGAGCGCGAAGGCGAGAGCGACCCCAGCAATCCAATTAGGATGATTCAGTAAAGAATAACTCATCCGGGATGATATCATAAGATATATAGATACAGATACCTTTGAATGGTGAGATTGTGTTGTTTCTTTTGGGGGGAGGGTGAAATTATCAGGTTGATGGAGATTTATGGTTTCTGGGAATTTCGGTAGTAATAACAGTAATGGAGCTAAATCTAAGAAAAACGGTGTGATACAGCCCTGGAGATGGGTTTAAAATGGGTGCGATTGTAGGCGCCTCTGTTCTTCATGAGGCTGTCTTTGGACTCGGACGATGGAGCTTATCGGATTGGTGGTGTATATGCATGAATTTCTGGAATCTTTTAATATTCTAATGAGCCGCGGATGGCTATTGTTAAGATGAAGGAACAATTTTGGTTGATATTTTTGTTTTGCTGGGGAGAAGCATGATTTTACATTTTACAAATATTATTCTCTTGCTAGCTCCTAAATGCTGAGGCATTTGTTCTAGGTATTCTTTCCGTTAAATTATTTGAACTTGAGAAAACGGCTCAGTATTTTAGCTCAATAACCACGGTGTCACACTTTGGGGGAGATATGGGTCCCGCGTATAGCGCCATTTAATGGATAGTGAAATGTCTAGATTTCCTTCTGATCTGACTAAGACTACGAGACCTTAACATGCCACAAAATTTGAGTATTTGGTCAGGAACAATCAAAACTACTTTGGTGGCCTTACTGGGTAGAATAAAAAACGGGCGATAAAACTCAATCGATTTCATCGTCATTTTTTAGGTATTTGCTGATGAAAGTTCGAGAAAACCCTCATAGAGTGGACTTAACGTAAGCCGATGTTGATGCTACACTGCTGGCTCAATATTGGACTAAAAAAATTCGAAAAAAAGGATACTAGTTCAATGAAGTGGAGTATCTAGGAGTACATCTGGACCGCAAACCCACGGAGAAGATGTTTAAGAAGATATAGCGGGAAAGTCATGAGGATGGCAAATGAAGTGGAAAACGTTCTTTACTCTCCTCTCAAGAGACGAAAATGTCGGAAAATTAAACGAATCTCAGCAAAACAAAAATCTTAGAACAACGAATCTTGAAGCCATAGACTGAACAACTACTTCATTAAGTAGTATACAGATGGATCGTGAACTGATAAATGCACTGAAGCAGGAGTATTTGAGCCACAAATCCATTGGCTTGAAAATATGGTCCACCTTTGAAAAGAACTACAGAAACGGCACAATCAATAACGTTAGAGAACTAAGCAGCCATCAAGGCTAAATGATATCTATAAGTGTGAGTTAAGGCTCGTAAGCGAATGCATCCAAAGACTAATAAACATAGAGTCGCCATTTGTTGGACCTAAAGCCTAGCTTCTCCAACCATTGCGTGTGCGAAGTTATATTTTTGACACGAATTGAGGGACCTACACCTTAATGCCGGTTCCGAGCGGCAATTTATTTTTGGGAAGCTTCTCATGACATTTCTTACTCTTGGATGTTTGTCAGACGTTCGCAAGAGGTGGGACTGCGAAAACAACTTCCAGGTGGAACAGGGCGGGATTTGAACCAGCGACCTCTCGCTTAGTAGTCCAACGCACTTAACCACTAAGCCACTGCACCCACCATGACCATGTAGGTAGGCATTATTGGACCCTAACTGCTTTTCTAATGATAATGATGCAGAAACTGCAGAACACCTCGTCCAAACCTGTGAGGCACGACCCATAAGTGAGTCAAGAATTGGAGTCCTACAGTGTAATACCCACTCCATACCCCTATATGTCCCAAGGAAAAAGGCTTTAAGAGCATGATGGATAGCATTCAATTTCATTCTATTAAAAAAAATGCATCTAAAAAGTGGGCTTGGCAAAGAACTTTGTATGGGTTATACACCAGAAAAATATTGGCTAAATATCTTGTTATACAATATTTTTTGTATTGTTAAGAAAACCACCTCAAAATGTAGGTGTGGCAAAAAACTTTGTATTGCAAACTTGTGAAGGAGTTCAATGTCTACATATTTTGTTAAGGTTATTACCCATCATCTCTTCAAATAGAACTTTAAAAGGGTTTTTTTTTATAAATTGTGGGCGTGACAGTGGGCATTTTTAAAAAAAACAAACTATTTGTCAAAATAAATATACCCTTAGGATAGGGTATAGAAAACAACTCAACTAAGCTATAAATTAGATATCCGTGCTGTGGCTAAGGCAGAGCATATATTCTCAATTATTATGCCTGGTAGTTTCATAATGCGAGTGAGCTATGAACGAGGGAAGAGTCCTTGACTAAAACACGGCAACCTTCCGTCCACTGCGATTCCGGACATACATGAGATTGTTGGTTCTTTGAAGAGAACTTCTCTCAACCAAGATTTAATTGGCCCTCAACGAGGGGTGCCATTAATAATCACCGTGTTTTAGGAAGATTTATGGCTCGGTCCCTAAAGTGGAGGTTAGGTCCTCCTGGTTGTTTCTAAACTAAAGTCTGGAGCTTCGAAGTCTTTTTTTGCTGAATCACTTTTGTCCCTTGGCTCCCCACAACACCAAATACACGACAGACTTTTCTTTCCTACTTACGTCCAGTGAATGGATCAACTACTTACTTCTTAGTTGCTGCTACCAAGATAAGGTTGACAGCTCGACCATCTAGATAGCGCCGCGTGGATTTGTGGTCCAGGAAACCGGCGGCTATTTATGAGTGCATAACGAGGTGTTGCAAAGCCTATTGTCTCTCGTATAAAGATGTTTCCCTAACGAATTTTGGCATTAAAATAGTAGTAAGGCAATGTGATAATAGAGCCGTCTCCGGGGCTCACATTAATAAAAGAAAGTCCAGGACAGTCTTAATCAGAAGTTATTTTACAAACGTTATTCCATGAATAATAAAGAAGGTAGGTTCTAGAAAGTAGGTAAGGATGCGACTGTAAACAAGCCCGATTCACTTAGACCATCACAAGATTCATTGTGACCCAGCTCGTTGAACCAATTCTTATGCCAATATTTGATAGAACTGTAGGACATGGAAGAAGGCTCTCAAATATGTAGAGATAGTCTCCTCCTCTTACTCGCCTACCCACCTTTTCGAATGAAGGAATCAAGGCACATTATGCTTGCCTATGAGATAGTGACCAGTGGTGACATCTATTGTAGCCTTTTTTTTGCACTAAAGTTTAATCTGAAAGACTTTGAGCATTTCAGATCAACTTAGGAAAAAAAAGTTGTTAATTTTCAAAAACTATTCGCTCTATTGCGGTGTAAATGAATACACAAATTTCCAAAGGTAAAAAGGCAACATTCGCCAAAGGGCCAAGATTACATCAAACTGAAAATTGGTTTCATCACGAACATTCCACAATAAAAAACGTACTCACTGAAACATAAAAAGTTCAAAGCGGAACATTTCACAAATTGCGAACCACATAGCTATTCCGTTTTCTCTCAAAAATGTTCACTTAACCCGTCCAATTGAAGACCGAATAAAAAAAAAAAATTCCATTCCATTAACATTTTTAGAGGAATATTAAATTTAAAAACTCGAATAATTTAAATTCAACTTCAACACATTCCGAAAAGTATTCAACACAAAAAGTAAAGTAAACTCCCGTCGTTCGTGTTTATTCAACTGGAATTTAAAATTCTTCTCTCGCAAGCGCCCCTCCTCCCTCACGGCAATTTGTCAGTTTATCACAAAAGTGTTTGGCAAAAAAGTAGAGAAAAAATTCGCAAACCCACTCCTGCCACTGGCACATAACTTCTATGTATCTCTAATTCCGGGTCGTTTGAAAATTTCTGACACAGTTTTGCATGCATCAGCAAAAATTGCCATAAAAATCACAAAAGCAATTCCAGAGCGAGCGAGCTCCCTGAAACAAAACAACAGTCCTACATCGGATTGTACGTATCGTATCTATGTTATTCCGAACGACGATGACGACGACACCCGCCTGACTGACGAATAAATTGCCAAAGAGCGTTCAATCCTTGAAAAAACAAACACTCACTCAGGCATCCTTTTTTGGCAGAGGGAGGATGCACTACTCTCCCCAAAAGTGCAAAAAACACATTTTTAACTCCTCCCAAAACTCAGAATTGGCAAATGCACATTTCAAATATTTGGCGCGAGTTTTTTTCTCCGTGCAACAACCAGCAATCGATATGCGGGTAGGAACATAAGTATCTACATATCTATCCCGTCCCGTGTCCCGTGTCCGATGAGTGAAGAAAACCACAAACAAAACAATAAAATTTATCGCAACTTGCAGTGCATCGCATTAAATGAAATGAAATGAAATGAAATCGAATCCAATCCAAACGAATTTGTTGAGATAGTGGTTTTAAAGTACACAAAACACTGGGGGCTCGGTTTCAGTTTCCGTTGTTGTCAGAGTGAGACCATGTCTGCGGGTCATTTCCACACCAAGAGCTAGCTAGCTACACAGGTGGTAAGCTGGTAGTTTGCTGCAAATGAATGGTCACAGCACCGCTTATGCTGCTTATACATTGCTGCGAATCTGAGCTGAATGACTGCGATGTGTGAGCAGAAACTCTAATCAATGTCGATTTAGATGGTACGACAAAGTGAGTCTGTGCTTGCCGCCCTTGAACTGAGAAAAGGCTTGTGGCTTGTTTCTACACAAAGTCAGAGGGCAAACAAGGTGGGGTAATTGCATGGTGTGGTTTCTGTGCATATTGTCCTTTCGTTGTTGAAAATTGAGGCGAAAGCGGGTGGATAAAGTTTTAGCCACAGGAGATGGAATTTAGATGAACTTGGTCAGTTGAAATGATGACAACGATTCAAAATTCACGAAGCCACTTGGAAAGTTTTATTAACGTAAATTTCCCTCGAGAAAATTGGTCGTCGTAAAGTCATGTAATGTTGAATGTTAACGTGTGACCGCAATCGTAGCTGTGATACTCGTATTTGGATTATGAACGCAACAAATCAAATGTGAACGTAGTTTTCCATTACAGGGTTGCCATGCTGACAGTATTTTATTTTATTTATTATATACTTAGATGTTGGGTAAATATGTGTTGATTCCTATTTTACGCTTGGAACTGCTGTTATATTTGGTAGAAGCAACTGGCGGCTGGCTTACAGTCTGGAGGCAGGCATTTCGAAATAATGATTCATTTTCAGCAGCTGCTTAGTGGGCATTATATCCAGAGAGTGGTAGGCTAAGACGAGAATCCGCGTTCAGTCAACGAAGAAAAAATTCCACCTCCCAGTTTAGAAAAGTTCGTTACAGCTATTAAAAAGCACTAAAACAACCAGTCCTCTGGTTCTGATGGCCTGCCAGCGTCACTCTTTAAACATGGTGGTGATGTTTTTTAAGGGCGCATGCAAAAAGTCATCAACCAAGGAAAAGTGGAAGAAACAATACCCCATGACTGGACCATCTTGCAAGAGGATGCTTTTCAACGTACTGAGTGCGCGACTAAAACCACTAGTCGGCACGTATCAGTGTGGCTTCCAGCCCGGCAAATCGACAATAGACCAAATATTTAAAGAAAAACAAATTCTGGAAAAGAACAACAAATTTCAAAGATCTATCTTTAAAAGATCCATACCGCTACTTGGGTATGAGGACGGTATCGGCCGTTCTCAACGTGTTGTGATAAACGCTATTGAAAAACAGGCGAAGTTAGTTGGTCTTGAAGTAAATGAGGATAAGACTAAATCCATGCTATTAACATACAAGGAAACATTTGTCCACCGGCAAACTTGGAACTTGGAGGTGGTTAGGGAGTTTTAGCTCAGCCACATCGCGCGAATGAGCAACAGAGCTCCAGCCTAGACCGAATCTCTGTTTCAAAGAACATGCCTTCGCTGAAGGGTGCTGCGTCGCCGGCCCTTCATGGGTTGGTTGCCGGTTATGTAAGTAAGTCAGCAGGAGAAAAGGAAAAGAAACATAACTATTTTTTCCCGATGTTCTTAAAAGCAGGGAACGTCTGGATGACGATCACCAAATACGCTTATTAGCGTGAAAAATCCTACAGAACCTTGTAGAAAATATTGCGGGTGTCTTTAACAGGTACAGCTCCGCTGACGGTATGGTGTAGAGAAATCACTTTTCGCATGAATCCGAGAAATAGGACAATGGTTGCATATGCGGCTTGCGGCCGCCATGTTATGACAGGGGTAAAACAGGGTCCAACTAGGCGGCTTTCTGTCTCCACTTTTATAATGCATGTTGGCAGACTTTCTACTGAGCACGCTCAAAGCACAGGCTTATGCTAATGATGTCGATTTTATTTTCGCCGGATCAGGTCTAACAAATGTTTGTTGAAAAGCACAGTCAGCGTTGGACATCATCAACGACTGTTGTAAACGAAATTGGGCAGCGGTTAAAAACCTAATATGTACCAAGGTTGATGCTTTCACGAGAAGGAGTAAATCGAGGGGTTGTCTAAAGTTATACTAAAATGCAAAACGTTGGATGATGTCTTGGAGTAATTCTCTAAGTTCATTAAATTCTATGGAACAGTATGTTTAGGAAATTTTTCCTAGTAGTACACGTGGCGCTACTGCAGATGCTCTAGTGAACATTCCACCCCCCGATATATATATCATGCGAGCAATCCTGAATGTCATGTCTCGAGCAAATAGAAGTGGCTATTGCTGCAACTTGCACTGCTCGGAAATTGTCTCGCGAAATATTACAAATAAATATTTTACTGCGTAAAAATGCCAAAATCGGCTTTCCTCAAGTTCAATTATGGTTTCGATCAGGTCCGAGCCAGCGAGAGGATATAATCGGGTTTTCACGGATGTTTTCTAAACTTGTTAGGCGCTCAGACTAAATAGACGCGACTTAAGGTCTTGTCACGAGTATTTAAAAGCTCGAGCATTCTTCACTTTGCTAGAAGTGCTGCCAAAATTCAGCTCCGTTATATTTAAATAGAAATACCGGATGACCGCTTTCTAAATACAACAGCACTAAACACGTAAATCTATTTGTCAAACCGCCATTATGGAATGCATAAAAGCACGAGTAATACAGAAATCGCTGGAAATCACTTTAACTTTGTCCCGAAAGCGTGCTACAATCCCTGTTCCGCAGCTCAAATCTTACCACTTGCAGTTAAGCAATTTCCTTCCTTTTGCAAGCAGCTACCAACCTAACCTAGTTATGGATTTCTTTTCTTTGTTCTTCTTCCCAAACAAATTCCGGCATAAATATTCAATGCCCCCTAGACTCATATCCCCCCCCAAACAATACCAACCAACCAACGTAATGAAACCGCTCCGGTCTTAATTATCTAAACTGAATGAACTTTATCCACTGAATCTTTCCCATTTAGAATACCAAATATTTATCTTAATTTTTTTCTCCCCACACCACCAGCATGCAACTGAACAAACACCAAAAACCTAAATGTTCTCCTTTTTTCCACGAATACCCTGAGAAGATTCCCTCCTGTTGCCATAACTTGTCTTCTTTGATAAAACCAAAAAATCCACAACAAAGTCATCAGTGATGAAACAAAACACAAGCAAAAACCAAAAGAAGCACCTCTAGGTGTGGAATAAACGTTGCGTCGTCGTCCCGTACCCTGTATAGGTACCGACTCTGCTCATAGAACTAACATCCGATTTATTATTCATTGAATACAACAACAAAACAAATTAACATGCTGCAAGTGCTCGTCTTTCTAATGAATTCATCATCTGCTGGCTTTTTCAAGGCGGTCTTACCTCGTTTGAAGCAGGCGACATAAAAACTGGAAAAAAAAAATATAAAAAAATTGTCGCCATACCGATCGTAGACGCGCCGGAAGGTGACCACCACCACCACCACTGGCAGCCACACCAGCTCGTCGTTGATCAATAGACGACACTACAAACGGCATGCAATATGCTTTGCATTCCGGTAGCAAACGAAACGGCATGTTGTCTGACAAGCTAATCCAATCCAAATGCATGCGCATGTTTGCATCTCTTTGAGAGTCATCAAGAGATCACACACGCATGCATGCATGAGCCCGGGAGGATGTTTGCCTGTCACACGGTCGGTCTCACGGAGAAGAACACCTTTCGTCGACTCTGTGAGAAGAAATCTTTGTCGTAATGCACTTCCGGTTTGTGTATGCATTAGTAGGACCCATTCCCAATAAGTGTTCCACATATCATCTCCAACTGCAGATACAATGAGTATGTTGTGTTTTCCCGATGACTAATATGGTCATAGATACGGAAATTCAATTTACCCATCCCTTGTGCGGATGGACAAGCCTGTGGTCAGTTAGAAGTAGCAAGCTGCGGCCAGAGAAAGTCGAAACTAAATAATTGTGAATAATTTTAAGTATAAAACAAAAGTATCTAGCTATCTAAAGAGTGTATCTACAAATACCATTTCTCATTTCTGGCCAACAACAAGAAAATAAATACAACATACTCTCGTAGACAATACAATAGCACTGATTTGACCATGTTTGAGCTCCTGTGTTGCGCCGACTACCGACCGATCGACCGACGTCTTATCTTGGGCTCATAAATTTTACCTAGGTGACTCTGACTCTGATGCTGATGCTGATGCTGACTCCGTCCCGGCTCTGGTAGGAGGATCGGGATGTCGAAGAATAAGAAAACAAAAACGTTTGCAACTCCATTTGTGAGACTGGCGGTTATATAAATTCTAAAGAAGTTCTCGAAGTTGTAGACCGGCTGCTGCTGCTGCTACCTTTCGCAGTCGTGCTGCTGCAGTAGCTACTTATGCGATAACAATGCCCATAAATGAATTCATTTCACTGACATTAGACTAAACAAAAAACTACAAATACGTACCGCGCAGCGCACCGCACCGCACACACAAAAACAACACTCGGACACGAATTAGATTCGTTCAGGAGATTGGCCGCGCGAATGCTTCTGCATCGGCGAGTTAGTGCGTAAGCCTTGAGTATGGATATGGAACAACGCAGCAAAATTAGGCGTATCTCGACGATGGCATACGGCTTGAGTTGGGTTGGGTTAGCAGTCATTCTCCTTCGACTGCCAGAGAGAGAGAGAGCGAGAGAGCCTATTACGACTTATTACATTTCGAGGACAAAGGCGGAGAAACGTTTTATTATGACACGAGCGCTCGTTTTTTTCCCTTCTTCTCTTGAACATCATCTTATTATAATAGGAACCGGGTGTTTGTTTTTTTTTGCGTCTTCCACAACAACAAATAAATTGGGTTTTCTAAAGAAAACACGCGCCTTTCCCTCTTCTTTATCCAATTCTCAAATGTGCTATTCCTCAACAATGGCCTGTCATATAAAAAAGTTGAGTTGAGAATCGAGAAGGAGTGCTAGAGGAAGTAATATGACGACAATAAAATCCCAAAAGGAAGGAAGAAGAGCAGCTAAGAAAAAAAAAAATTTTAACAATACGAAGGAAGAAGAACCATAGTCCTTTATCCTGTCATATGGAAATATGGGTTTGTGATTTTGTTAGGAGTACCTACCACCAAAATATATTCCCTACCTACTAAGCAGCGACTTGGTTGGTTATAATTTGATTTCATCTTGTTGTGAGATATATTGGTTTGCTTTTTTGGATGTCCTGCCGGATAAAGGTCATCGTTTGAGTTGGAGTTTGCGGATCTATAGAATTGTTGATTGTTGTTAATGTCCGTTAAGGAAGTTTTTCAAGAGTCTCTTTTTGATGTATATACGAGTTGCTGTCAGGGTTTATTGACGAATGCTAAACTTCTAAAGCCTACCATCTCAACCATTTTGGGTGCCAAGATATATATTTTTTGACAAGAATGGAGCAGACCTACAGTTTAGTGGCGATTCCGATTGGCAATTTATTTTTGAGAATCTTCCCATGACTGATCCTATTCTGGGATGTTAGTCAGACGTTCGCGAGTGGTGGGACTGCGAAAACAACTTTCAGGTGGTACGAGTCGGACTTGAGAGACCGAAGACCCCTCAAACTTAGCTGCACCCACTTTAGCAGAGTTTAACAGAGTATTTCAACGCCAAAGTCTGTCATAACAAAGGGGAAATACTGAGTGGAGAGTGCAGCATTGAACGATTGAAATTTGTTGTGACCTAGGGTCGAGCCACAGAGGCAACTTCGGTATAGGTGGGGGGAACGCGGCATGCTTGTGGTTGCTCGGCTCAGCTCGTCGGACGGGGGTGTTTCTTGTCCCCTCACTTTATAACAACTGTCAACAAAGTTTTATCCATGCCAAGAAGTGATTATAAAAAGAATTCTAAGCAATAGAGAAGAAAGTTACTCTACGTAGACCTCGGACGGACTAAAAAGATAGGAAAGTGAAAAAAAAAGAGAAGAGGAAGTAAAAGCTTTGAAATGAAAATTGTCCACGGACCTAGGCCATTACCCAAGAAAGAGAAGGGAAAGACGTCGCGAAACTAATCTAACTAACCTAAGCTTACTCTAAACTAAACTAAGAGGTAGAGCTAGTCCCTAGCTACACCTACTCTATCTTAATTCTACCCTAAATCTATCTTACCCTATACGAAATGATCTTTCCCTATATCAGTCTTAGATACCGGTTCGTTATAAACCTTAGACATGCCAGATGTTATTGGCAAGGGTTAGCCTGCCCACCCTTATGTCTTTCGACACAACCATAGCTATCACTCTGGCCGATGTTATGAACTTTTGGCTATCACGTATCCCTGGCATGTCCATGCTGAGAAACTATCAGAAGTTACGCAGCTGATGTGCTGAATTTTACCCTCAGTATTATGAAAGTACAGAAAAACAAGATGACTACAAAGGGGTACTGCCCTAAAGAATGAAAGCGGCTCATGAGCTCTGCGAGCAAAAGAAGATCGGCTTCTTCTGAGGAAAAATAAAGATCATGAGAAGTAGAGAGGTGCAAGGTGCAAGAACAATGCTCGGTCGTCTTACTTAAAAAATGTGTCAAAGGAATAACAGAGATCTGGAAGAGAGACCTCTAGAGATTAAAATGGAAACCTTGTATTTAGGAGAGTTGCAGTCGTTGCTGGAGATATGAAAAAAATATTTATGGAGACTGCTGAGTGACCAAGACAAGACAAGCTGTCAACAATGACGACGAATGCCAAGAATTCCGTCCACGAGACAAAAATTAGGTGAGGATAGTTATATCTTATCAAAGAGGGTTTTGCAGTTGGGTTGGGCAGATGGTCTCCAGCAAAACCACTTAATACAGCAAAAGAAGAACATAACTTATTTGTTTAAGATAGAGAAAGCTCGTTGCTTTATCGACGTCGGTAGCGACCAAACCGAGAACTTTTATTTATTCAAAAAAAAGATTTAGGCAAGACATAGCACTTTTACGTGACTTCTACGACATCATACTTGAAATATTTGTGCGAAACTCACAAGCCAACACCGAAGTACGATCTTTCAGAGTATACGAACAAAAGCGGCAAAAATGGGTCTAGCTTGTGAAGAGACACCCAACATAAGAAAGTCCGCCAGAATGCCAATATTGATAGCTCTAACTTTAAAGTAGTAGTAGGGCTCTTTAGAGGAAGGCATCGCATTAGGTGGAGAGGGACCTTAATTGGGCAGATTTATTGGCTAAGGCCCAAATTCACCCTTGGACTGTAGCGCCGCCTAAGTAAGAAATTAACTTTAGTGAGTCCGACCGACCACTTTCTATTCCCCATTATCACATCAAAATCCTTAGCGGATTGACAGTTGCAACTCCACCATCATGCGAATATTTTTCTCTTTGAACTTTTCAAATATGCGAATTACTTTTTTCCATTTTAAATACATGTCTAGATTGCAATGGGTCCGAGAATACCTTACCATACCGATTTCCCTCCAAGATATCCACTTAAACATCTAGCGCTCGTTGTAGGTTTGATCTTAGCTTATGATATCTCCATCATCAGCAAGGACTATAACAGCAGAGTCCGTCATTTTCCTTCAAGCTGGTAATCCAGTAGAGCATTAAAGAGCAAAGCACTTAACACGCTTCCTTGCAGCACACCAACTTTGAATGGGAACTCTGCGGTTACCCCCGAGGAGTATCTCACTCTTGTCTTTGCTCCCTCGTCCGCCATCATCTGATCTGAACCTAGGTTTCATAAACTTCTCGTTGTTTTAGTGCCAACAATATGTACATATATCCCTCAAGGAATTAGGATGTCTATGCATTATGACCGTCACACTTTTGAGTTGCATATGTCCTTTATTTAGTACGTAGATATTCATGGTACGTTATACGCGTATCTCCATTTCCTATATAACATATAACAATTGATGTGTCGTATCTTTTTCCAAAACACAGAAACTATCTGGTCCTATCTTGCTTTCTCATGCTCGTGTAGAGTCGCTCCTTGATAGTATTGCCAGAGAAATGGTTTGCTCATTCACATTTCGGCCTCCATTTTTGTAGAATTTTTTTCGCCATCCATGTTAGAGTTGGATGACCATGAGCATTGTCAAATAACTTTAGTGAATGAAACTGAGCATTTTGTCTACTGCGCGCAGCTTCTGTAGCAGCTCCTGGCGAGTCGGGTTTAAGCAGATATTTCTTTCATTTCAAATTATAGGCCTTTAAAACACTAAGCTTGACTTTGGGAGAACTTTGCCAATTCCCTAAACAGAGGGCCACTTTGACCAAGCTATGAATTCCACATTCTTTTTACACCTAAGTTTCCTCTGTCCGCCACCATTCGTTGCCGTGTTGAAACTTATCTTTTGAAGCTCCGAGCAGTGAATTTAGATCTGTCTAAGCAAGGTCGCTTTATGGAATCCCACATGTCTTGTACTCTGCAGCATCGATGGTTGCAGCAAACCGCCATAATCGAGCGCATAGCCTTCGATGATATTTGGCACACAAAATTGACGATTGCAAGGGCTCATTAAAATTGAAAGCTATGTAAGGGAGTTTTTGTACTGGCTCCGGTTAATAGTCACAAAAACAAACAGCGATTATGCGAGCTTCGGAAAGAAGGGGTTGGAAAATACCATCATCTAGCAGCCTTAAGCCTTAGCAAACCTTTGATTGTTTTCGACGCTTTTATTGAATTCCGTGTCTTCGCTAAACAAAGAGTTCCACTTTCCAAAACTGCTTATGTAGCCGCCTATTAAGTCAGTCCACCAGAAAGGTCTCGTGAAGATACGCTAACAGAATTCCATATGAGACCACTGATTGCCCAAGTCCTACTCTCTATGTCACATACCTTTAGCAGCTTGCTATCCCCTAAAATGTTCTAGAATGATTTGAAAGCAAACATTTTAAGTGATGTTTTTTTTTGCGTTTCTTATTAACCCAATCAGGATTGAAAATCCTTTAGATTCTAGGTAAATGTTAACCCCTACCCTTTTTGCATTTAACTCGTTTTAAGAAATTTCGAATTAATTATTTATTTAAAAGAATCTCCCCACCCCCGCGTATCAACGACTCAGTTAGCGGCAAAAGAGATTGCAAAAAAAGGTCCCAACGTAATTAACGTGCCGTTCTCGTTAGCATGTTGATAACTTTGAAAAACTCTTCTAAATCTTTTTCCCAGTTCATAACAAGCACCCCCGTCCTTCTTTGACATTCACTCAAAATAGCCATTTACCCAAAAAGGAAAAAAATCCTTAATTAATCAAAATCCTTTCATCTTGAATTCCTCCTTAACTGTGTTTCCTAAGAATGATATAAGGAAAAAGTATGAGCGGAGCCTACTAAAATTAGGACTTAGTAAATTACATTTTCAACTTTGCGCTGATAAAAACTTAACAAAAAAATCAAAAGGAAAATTATTAATTGGTTCAACTGAAAAATATTTTAAGTTCAGCTCAATGTATCTAGATACACAGTTTTTTTTCTTATTCCCCGATGACATGTTTACGATATTTTATCATGTTTTCCTTTTTTCTTCTTTTGCTTTCAGAACTCCACAAGGACAACTACTGTGCAAGTGCAAGGCCATCTCAGAAGTAATTGAGGAAGGAGCATCGTCGCTACGCTTACACCATTCTCGACTCGGCAAAGTAGCACTTCCCAAATAGAGAAGTGCCTTTAAACGAAAGTCACACAGGACGTGTTGGGGTTCACCAAAAACACATATAAAAGGATACAAAATTGAATTTTTCTTTCACAAAAAACATAGAAATTTTGGACTTTTCACAACATCACATCCTGTGTGTGTGGGTGTGTTATATTTATTCCTTGCCGCTGCACGATAGCGAAGGCGAAAGGACATGATAAATTGAGGATCTCATAAAAATTTCAAGTAGGAATTTATTTAATGTGTTGTTGGTTACAAGACGTGGAAAAAGCGAGAATAAAATTGAACAGCACCCGACGGTCATATCCTTTTTGTTCGTTTTTCATCTCTTCTGACATCATAGACGGCAACTCTGTTGGAACGAAACACCATCGTCGTCGTAGTCGTCGTCGCCGCCGCCGCGTATATTAGTTCTAAGAAAGTGCTCGGGCGTGTGCTCCTATCCGTTTCCAACCGCTCGCTTCCTTTCTCGTATTCGTCGTGTCCTTATAAAATATTCAACGAATTTTGTTTGTTTTTGCTGCCGTCTGAGTTTGAAAAATTGCAAGGATATCTTTGGGGAGTTGATACACAGTGCAGCGCGTGTTTTCTATGTACTTCATGGTCAACTTCTTGGAGCGTACCAAAAAAGGACGAAAGTAACCTGAATAATTGATCAAGTATTGGGTATACCAAGCAGACGACTGGAAGTAAAATTGACTCTTTCGAAACGGTCGGTGTTGTTTTCATTTTGTTTCCGTTTTTTTTTTAATGTTTTCGTGGCTTCAGAAGATGTCATTTGTCGTTCTTAAGTCGGCTGAAATCAGCGGTCATTTGATTCGTAGTTGAATCGCTTGGATCGGCACCGGGCAGTTGTAGTTTACACAAGTGCTGCAGGATAAGTAGTAACAAAGTTTGTTTGGAGAAGAGTGTTGTGCGATAAACGATTTGGAAATGTCTCAATGTCGGGTGGATTTAACGAGGGTAGCCGTCCGGTCTAATCGATGTCCTGCGCTTGGATTATGGCAAATTTTATTGGTGTCCTGGATTTACTGCTGCTTGACTGTCGCTGTAAATGGTGAGTGAACATTTTTTATTGGATATATTTTTAAGAAAAAACTTGTGTGTACGATTTAAAAATGGACGAAGCATGTTACGTGCTTTAAGTTTTTTTTTTGGGCGGGCGGACTCCTTTATTCTCTTTAGGATTCTATTGTGTTGTATTTGTTCGGGGCAGTTACATAGCAATCGCATAGGCATAGGCCCGAGCTTCTAACTCTGATCCTTTTTAGACGCTCGTTAAGAGGACTGAAACCAGTAACAAGGGCTTTCAAGTCACATCTTCTCAGTTCAAGCAGACAATTTGATCTGATCAGTTTGGGATCGACAAACTAAAATTACCTCTAAAATTTTAGAGGTAACCGCAGCAGCAAGGCAGGATTTAATAGCAGCTTGGCTATAAAATATCAAATAGCAAATGTATAAGGCAGTGCCCTTTACTCTTCGCCTTAGAAGGCGCTCAAAAATATATTCTGAGCACATGGAGTTGAGATCTCCTGCCCTGTGGCCAGGTAAATCATCTAGAAGCGCTCTGAACTTCGCACCTCTTGTTCCCTTGCTGATACTAATCTGCCGTCTAATGAGCACATATATGCGGTACATGGCTAGGGAGCTAAGTAGAGCAAAACGTCCATGGCAGCAGTTGAAGGTCGCTGATATCCACCCCAGTATCTTCTCCTACTTTTGCACTGCCCGCTCGGAGTGTGTTCGTACAAACATTACCAAATTATTTATTTTAGAGTAAATTAAAAATTAGAACACCAATTAAAGGGTGGGCCAAATACAGGTTTCTTTGCCATGTTCCATGTATTATGACAAGTGGCTGCCTCGACTAACTTCGCAGCATCGCTTGGATAATATTGACCTTAAGTGCTTGAAACGGTCCGGGATTTTTGGCATAAAAACGGTCCTTCACGGTTCCCCACAACAAAAAGTCCAAAGGGGTCAAATCGCAGTTCTGAGGCAGGCAATTGACATCGCCAAGACGGCTGGTAACAACATTTGGGAATTTGGCGCGCCATCCTGTACGCATCCCGTCCAAATCCATGTCTTCAATTTCAATAAAAAAAAAGTCTGTTAACATGACTATGTAACGTCCACCGTTGAAATAAACGTTGTTCCCAGATCATTTTTGAAGAAAACACCACAATCCGCACCAAACTGTCAATCTCTGTGGCTGCATTGGCTAATCGGCAATTTTGTTTCTCAACGTAGCCGCCGAGATGAAAATGCGCCCTGTTAGAAAATATGATTTTTCGCCCAAAAACATTGTCCAATTATAGCTGCTCTAAGGACCAAAACGCAAATCGGATGGTCGTGCGCCTTCAATTGCTGAGCCAGTTGAACCTTGTAGGCGAATAATCCGAGATTTTCATGCGGAATTATCCTCAGGCTAGTGCGTGAAATTTTGAGCTGTTGAGATCGATGGCGAGTTGATGTTTGTGAATTGAGTCTCACGGCTTCGGCTACAGCAGCCACATTCTTGTCTGTGCACAGCGAACGATGACGGGAACCATGAGTGTTGTCCACTAGCATACTAGTCCCACGAACTTTTTGCACAAACTTGCGTACAGCAGGCGCGTTGGGTGCGTCATTTCAGCCAAAACTTCTTTTCAAAAAACCCACTCTTTGGGCAACATAGCACTAACCTTGGAAATAAGTCTTCAATATATCCCAACGTTGTTCAAGTGTAAAGCTGCTCATTTCGTTCCGCGGAGGTATGATGCTGACTTTCTGTCAAGATTTCGAGCGGGAAACAGCTGTCAGTGCCAATATAATCTATTGTCAAAAAAAAAACATGAATGTGCTGGAAAACTTATATCCCAAAATTGCGGCTTAAATGGACACTTGGATTACCCAGACTTGCATACACTTCAAGGGATATTATCTGAGGAAGTAACTAAAGAATTTCAAAGCTGGCACGATATACAAAGAAAAACATAAGACTGTCACCAGTCGCATCAACCAAGAAAGCCAGGCCAACGCCCAATGGTATACAGAAAAATTATGTGAATTAAGCATTTCTCTGAAAGCAACAGGAAGTTAAGCTAAGCTGGCTTAAACCCGTTGTCTATAAAAAATTTAAAGGCTTTAAATATAGATTGAGATTGGCAAACGAAATCAAGTTAGGAGTCAAGCTTAAAAGTTGTTTAGTATTCGCAGATATAGCGTGATAAGCGTAAGGTTAGCTTAGGTTAGGTTAGACAGTGTTATGGCAGACATACCGCCAGCTTTACCATCGAAAAATTTCGGCAAGGGCATAGGGCTAGGGTCCCTGGAAAAAGTTCGGAAATGTTTACTCTCAGCAAAGTTTACTGTCAAAAAAGGTGACCAAGTAATAGCTTCCATAGGTTGCCTTAAAAGTTTTCTTTTGGTATTATTCTATTTGATATTGTCTACCTTTTACTTTTTAAGTTATAGAAGTAAAATATAAATAAGCGGTTTCCAGCAACTGTAGAGTCTATTTTGTATTGCTGTATTCCGAACGCAGCCATTTAGCTACACCCATCGCCAGTAGAAGGAGGCTCCAGTTTTAAGCCTAACTTATCAAAGGAATGGAACTTTTGTGGCAGATGGAAAAATAAGCTGGTGTTAACTGGTAGTGTGTTTTAATGTTAAAGTATATACCCCTGAAATGTTTAGTCCGTTCGACTACTAAATGAGAGGTTTAATTCTAGACTAACTTATTGGGGCATCTGTCATGTTTACACAATCCTGACTATCACAAAAGATACTAAAAGAAGAGTTGTTTACCAGATAAGAGATATGTATTTGCCAATTTAGACATATCTATTTGAAAATCCTCCTCCTCTCTCTTTCTATATGCAAAGAATAAATCTTTCATCCATTCATCCATTCGATATGTAGAAAGATAGTCTCCTTGCAAAACCTTAACTGAGTAAGTAAAGAATTGATTTACTCTCAACAAATATTGCTTCGAACAAAATATACACCCGCTCGGTACTGCTTTTGCAAAATGTCAACTTTCGAACATTATAAATCTCACATCCTGTCATCTGTTCAATTTGTATACAATTTTCTCAGAAGCTCCATAGATGTTGCAAATCGTGCATGAATGACAAAAATATTTCATATCATTAATAATTCCATTCAGATACATACCTACATAGATACTTGAACATTTCGAAAACATTTTTCCATTTCCAAATCGAATTTCAACTTCAAAGTGCTTCGTTTATTTTTTTATTTATTTTTTTTTTTGCGTATTGAAGTATCTTCTATTTGCCATTGTATATAATTCATATTTTATCTAAATATGAAAATATATGAAGATGGCAAAACCCATCGAAGGGAGGAGGCAAACAAAAAAGGACCACGATTTTATGCTTCGTTTCATGTTTAGGTATACGAAATGCCATAAATTTGCGAATTTAACTAAGTATCCTATCCTTTTGCGAGCTCAAGATGTATTTGTGGAACGGGTGGTAGAGTTCCCATGTAAATGTGTACTATCAAATTCCAAAATGGCACCGGCACAGTCATGTGTGAAGCATGTCCTTTCCCACTTTCAATTTCGCAAACGACAGCCCCACTCGTATGTGTGTGACCCTGTCTCCGGCAGCGAGGCAAAGGCAAACTCCTTCGATTTGTTCACTCGGTGTGCGCTCGGGGAATTTGCAGAAAATATACATATTTCCTCATTTGGTCTGCCTGCAACTCCATTTCTATCCTCATGTAAAGTACTGTATTTAGTTAGATACGAGGATGGACGACTTGGTCAGAAGTGATACATCTCGAATGGTAATTCGAAAATTGTATACCCATTATGATTCTTTCTCCAAAACATGTAGTCTAGTAGATGCACTGCATCTATGAGATACAATATTTCTTTCATTGCGCATTGGTTTTATTTTTGTGGATTTTTCCTCGTTTTTCGTTTTGGGGAGCACGTTTTATGAGCGCTCCCTCGTTCCGTTCCGAGCTACTAGCTGTGTAGCTATTGGGTCTGCTTGATAAGAGAAATATTATGTTCTTGAGGCATGACCATCGACAAACTAATGAACGACAAGATGTGGGGTCGGGGACTAATGTTGTGGATGCAATTCTGACGAAAGGAAAGTGTATCTTTGGGGAATTGTTTGGACAAGGCTCGTTCTGGATAATGCTGGCTGCGGGCCAGACGAGGGGCTGTCCTGATGGATTTATTGACTTTTGAATATTTCGGGGGGCGGTGGACCTAATTTATATACATTTGGATTGTAAGTCTCTTCTGCTGTGCATACTCCCACACGACAGACGGGTGACAGGAGATGCGGTGAGAAGTTACAAAGTGCTCGGACGAGGGAACTTTGATTTATCCATGCGCTGGATCGATTTAGCTTTAAAGACTATAAAGAGGGGACATTTTTAAGGTTGCAAATTATCCATACGATCGGAATTTCTGAGAACTTCCAATCTGATTGCGTGAATTTTCGTTCGATTATCTTATTCCACCTTTCTAAGAAAAAGATGAAGGTCCTCCTCCAGAGGTTCGATAAAATCCCAAACAACGTAAGACTCGGACTAATTGGATTTGATTGGAGTTGGTTCAGTGTTGTTTATTTTCGGTGCGTGTGTTCGATTTGTAACAAGTAGTCGTGTACTTCACGTGTACCTACCGCCATGGCTTTCCCATCCATCATTAGGGATTTGGCTTTTTTATTCTCCCACTTTGTCTGCGGATCTGTACCTACATAGCATTTTTCCATCAATCTCACTGCGGCTATTTTTGTCCAACTTACCAATGAATTGATTTAATTATTTCACCTCCCTTTCGACCCCAGCTATACATAGTTGTTGTGGACATGGTAGGATTGAGAGCGAGTGCGAGTGCGCCTTTGAATTGAAATAATCAACACTCTTGTGGTTTGATGAGATGTCAGTTCAGTTTGACTTGGAATTGTAATGGAATTGAAATCCGCTGCGCGAGGAGACGAGAAGGACGGAACAGTACAGATGGAAAAAAAAATTGTGCTGATAACGCGTAAAATGTATTTTCAGATTAATGTTTTGACATCTGTCAATTATGTGTTAGAATAGCTGCGGCTATTTGGCATTGGACTTCAAAATAAATGAATTCGTGGAGGAATGTGTAAATGTAAAAGTGGGATAGAGTAGGGTTATATTTTTTTTTAATGTTGTAAACAAAATGTTTTGAGTTGTACTTTTGGGTGGCCCGTGTCTGAGTGGAGGATTTCGGAATTTGAATAAGCTTTTCGGTGAAATTTTTTAATGAACTAGTAGGTTGGGAGATAAAGTGGGTCAGTGTATTACGGAGATTATATCCCACTCGATTGAGGACAGAAATAATTGGTTTGGTTATTTTTTTTGATATGAAGAACTTTAATTGAATATTACTTGAAGCTACGGAACGGAAGGACTAAAAGATCGTTAAAATAGAATTTGATATTGAAAGTTTTTACGATTTCTAAGAAAATGTCAAATTGTTTAAGAATGCTTGGGTTTAGCACCAAAGGCGTAGAATATTCGGGCCTGGCGATTGACGAAAAATGCCACCTACATTAAGTGAAACCTCTGAGTTCCTCAATTTCAACTTTTAACTCTCAGCCCTCTCGAAGCTGGTTATGAAGATTGTGTAATTGCAACTTTCCTCAGCAAAGCATTCGACAAAATCTCTCGGCCTCTTATCTATTTTAAACTCAATGCTCTAGGCTTTCAACCAACATTCATTGCTTGGATTCAATCCTACTTAGCTAATCGCCAATATAAAGTCAGATTTATATCCTCTGAATCGGCTACTTTTCTTGCTACCTCAGGCGTCCCGCAGGGTAGCCATCTTGGCCCACAGATTTTTATTCTCACAATTAATGACGTCGCAACATGAAGGATTCTCTTATATCAGTATTTACCGATGATCAAATAATATTAAGGAAGATATCCTCCTCCTCCGACTTAAACCTACTTTAGAATGATCCTAATAGATTTTCAACCTGGTGGCATAAACACTTTCTTGAACCAAATGCTAATCAAGCTATCTAGGTAATCTTTTTTCGTAAACGTTTCTCGCTCCCTTTTCCCAAGTAGGTTCACTACGTGATCTCGGAGTAATCTGTGGTAAACTATTGAACTTTAAATATTACTTTGCTCTTGGCTTTGTTAAACGTTGGTCTAAAGAATTTTCTGATAATTATGTCACCAAATCGCTCTATATTACATTCGTTGGGCCCATTCTTGAATATGAATATGTCCAACGTAGATTCCTGCGATTTGCTCGCCCTGAGTCGATCGGTAAAGGGTTTTTTTTAGAGGTTTCGAACTTCGAAACACAATAAAATCGTTTTAATGTCCCCCATTTGGCTTCCTTGGAAGGATAATTTTATGCCATTCATGTTTAAATATGATTTCGGGCATGTGGCCGCCGCTTCTTTTTCGAATAAAGACAAGTCTAGAGGGAAAATTTTCAACCAGTTTTTCGAGCATTTGGGGCTGTATGTCGGCAATAACGCCACGAATGTTGGCTTCCAAGTCCCCTAACGTTTCTGGTTTGTTGGCGTAGGCGAGCGACTTCACATATCCCCAAAGAAAATAATCCAATGGTGTCAAATCACACGATCTTGGTGGCCAATTGACAGGTCCATTCCGCGAAATTATGCGCTCATTGAATGTTTCCTTCAATATATCGATTGTGACGTGCGCTGTGTGGCATGTAGCGCCGTCTTGTTGGAACCAAATCTCATCCACATTCATGCCATCCAATTCTGAAACAAAATATTCGGTTATCATGGCTCTATACCGGTCTCCATTAACGGTAACTGACTCTCCGGCACCATTTCGGAAGAAGTATGGCCCAATGACTCCACCAGCCCTTGGAGCGCACCAAACAGTTAGTTTTTGTGTGGCAATTATGCTTGTTGACGTAGCCATTCAACCCAAAATGAGCTTGCGGTAAACTTCGCGAACTGAACCATTATTTTCGAAATAAATTTGCACGATTTGCAAGCGTTATTCATTTGTCAACCTTTTCATGATGAAATGGCAAACCAAACTGAACATAAATGGCATTAGAGTTACCAAGTTACCAGATTTGACCACAAAACGTCAGTTTTATCTCTATTCGAAAAACCAACCTCTAAAAATGACACCCTTTATAACCCCCCCTTCCTCACTATCATGACCGTCTTAAGCTCCTTAATATGGAATCTCTTGAACAACATCGTCGAGTTGCTGATATTCTCTTTATACACGCCAGTTTCCATCCGTCATTAACGATTGTCCTGTGCTTCTCTCCACACTAACCCAAACAATCTTCAATCGATACCTCCTTTCCATAGTCTCAAAACCTAGTACTACCGGCCCTGGCAGACCTCCTAGCCTAATTAGACTTAAGTAGGGTCCATCTTGGCCCGTTTGAATAAATTTAGCACCTATATAAAAAACAGTTTTCAATTTTAGGCGTCAAAGCTTTATAATTTTTTGGTATCCTGTTGCCTTAAAACGCGTTAGAAACATGAGACTTTTTTTGCAAATTTTTTCTATTTCTGTGTCTATACCTATTCGTTCCTTCACTTTTGCTTAAATTGTCTCTGCTAACTCCGTTCTACACTAAGCAGACTTTCTGATCAGTTAACTGACTACGAGTGTTAAATCTTTGACTTCATCTTTCTGTTAGATGGACCTTAACTTCACGGAATATGGGTGAATTTATGATTAGCATTTAGTTCATGGAAGTCCTAGTCCGTAATACAACTCGACCGTTCGAGACGTCTCAGACATTGCACTACTCTCGAAACCCAATAAAAGGAGAACTTTGGCTGATCAAAAAAAATTTAAGAATTCAGTTCAATACCCTCGCTTTAATTGCATCCTCTGTCTGGGAGAAGGAACCAAGTCTAAATCAACCAACCTTCACAAACTGGCAGCCCCTCGAAACTCCATCTAATAAATATTCATTGACCACTTAGAACGGACCACTATGCTTGCAAATCAAATTTAAATATCAATCCAGAGGCAGACTGTGTAGGTGCTGTTGAAAGCAGATCGAACTACTGCTTGCGACAAATTCTGTGCAGGATACTACCCTATTCTTGGGAGTAATAAGACTTTATAATGTTCTCTCTGATATTTTAGACTATGGGAAGAAAATTCCGTAAAGTGGCTTCAAATGGTAGGTTCGATTATTGCTCAGACAATTTATTTACGTCAAAAGAAATAAGGGAATTGCAGGGGTTGGTACCATGATAGCGAATAAAAAAACTGCAATGTCAGGGTTTCTGGTTTAACTTCCAAAATGTTTCAAATTACTGAAGACAAGCTTCAATGTGCCAACTCAAAATTCATGTACCTGTGTAGGAACAGATGAGAACGATCACTTTAGATAGGTACTCGAGGGTGGAACTCTTCTAAAGTTGCGATCCTATCGAAATAAATCTCCTAGGGACTTCAATAATCTGCTGACGTACTAGACACAGATAGGGCACCATACAATTTGTTCCAAATGAATTTCATTCTTTCTATACGTTTTCTTTGTCACAGGTGCATTTTAATAGATTCATGTGTAAAGCATTTTTGCTTTATCTCTACCTGCTTTTGTGGCAGGTTATCTTCTTCGTTGTTGTTGCTTTTTTTCTATTCCATCAGACTACACCCGACAGCCAGACATTTTTCATGGAAATTCAGTCGACATTTCCGATATCCAGAAGACAACGAAATGCTTCGAAAAAAAACAATCTTTATCAGCGAAACGGTAACATAAAGATGGATGAACCTTTTGAAGGAATTTATTACGAGCGGTTATGTGATTCAGATACAGGACGCGCGGCTGCAGGACATGAATTTCCATTTAGAACAGTCTTCTTTTCTCTCTCTCTCGTCTCTTTCACTGCGCCATCATTTTCCAACTTTCAATTGCATGCAAAGGAGATATCTTTATCTGCTGTTATATCCCTAGGATCGTATCGTATCGCTGATACTGCTGCCGTATGTATGCCTTCTGCCTTCTGCCGTCTGTTGACTGCCTTTCACCGTATGCGCCGTATGCCTCCGCGTGTAAAACGGACTGGAGAAAATTGAAATGTCAACTGTGAGATTGGTATCTCATCGTCGTATTCTGACACTTGCGACACATCCGAATTGAAGAGGACTTTTCATGTCGATTTTGATTAGATTTTCATTGATCTCCCCCTTACGGTTATCGTATAGTCGTCGTAGATAGTTGTTGGTCGAGCAACTAAAAAAAAAAAACCAAAATATATTGATTTATTTTTTTTCGGATTTTTGTAGCCGCAAGGGCAGACACGCACGCACAACACTTTTAGCCGGAGCCGAGGCTAATCAATGGCAACGTTGAAGTGAAATTCATCTTGTTATTCAGAAAATAAGCTGGCATACGATATCCTGCGATGGATTAAGTTGAAGAAGCATCGGAGAATTTATCTGCACCCAAAGCAATGAAGAATAATGGACCATATTGATGGGTGTCTCGTTCAGCTTCTCTGTCTCTCCCTCAGGCCAAAGCGGCGGCGGCGGCAAGGATTAATTTATCTCTTTCTCCAATGTCCAGGGATATTTCAATTAATTTAATCTAATTGATTGGGATTTGCTATTTGATGGTGATGAGATAAATCTTTTTGCAAATGTTTTCTCTGACGGGACAAATGTTCAACATCTGATTGTGTGTTGTGTTTTATTTTGTTTTTGACGTGCTGACCGCAAGGAAGGATTTGTGCGGTAAGATGAATATGGCACATGCAAGGATATAGAATATATTTAATATTAGTAAATTGATTGAAATGGATTCGCTTAATTAATTAATTAGGATTGACATGAATATGTTTCGATTTATGGAAAGCTTAAGGTAGAGAGAGAGAGAGAGGAGTTTTAGTAGTTCCTTGATAGATGCAAAGCTTGCCAGACATGCAGAATTCTGTTAAATGCTTAAAATGACAGAAAATATTTCAAATATTAACCATTATAGGTTCATAAAGGCAACCTATTCCAGAAAACGAGTTGCATGTTTGTCAGACATTCTCAGGTATTAAATAAATAAATACCAGGCATTAAGGACCTTATGATCCGCTTAGTAGTCCAACGTACTTGTCACTGAGCAGTACAAGTCTTAAGGTTCTACTGGAGAGGATTTGAACCTGGCCTTACGCTTAAAATTTCCAAATGTATTCTGAAGTATGTCGGAAAATTATTTTTTCTTTCGGGTCGATGAACAAGTCACTCTGATCTGCGCTTTGCTAAGGTTCACTATGCAAACTCCTCCGAAATATGCCCCAAAAGTTTAATCATAAAGTGATGTTTCTTCTATACGCACGCACAACGGAGACCTTCCCAAAGACCTGTTCTCTCCCTTCTGTTCTCAATGAACTTCTCCTAAACATCACAGTCATTAGCTGCAAAGTTGGATCTTCATACATTTGCCCATGTTCTTTAATTAGCACTAAAAAACTTGTCAAATTGACAATCACTTGCGGTCTTATGGTAAATCCGACCAAGACTGAACTTGTCCACTTTAATAGGATGCATAAAATTCCATGCTTAACGATACCCTTCTTAAGAATATCCATCCTTAAGTCTCTTAAGCAGTGCTAACAGTCCAGATTCTTCTACAATTGGGCAGTCGGCTGATCCTGGGCCCCTCAATCATACTCGCACTGGATGTGCACTTAAGCATTGAGACCGATTCTCTAGGACCGAGTGATTGGATGGGCTTCAACCTTGGAGAAGAGCTCCACTTTGGAACAGATGAGAAAAGCTCAAAGAGTTAAGAAACCATGCTCCACTTAATCCTTATAGAAATCAGGGGTAGGCAGATGGCTGACAGCTCAGCACTAAGGCTGCGAAACTCTCAACAAATGATGGAAACAAATATTGGTCACTCCAAATTTTCTTCACTTTAATTTGGGCTTCAACCACTCGTTATAGGATAGAGCTGAATGTACAAATCGCAATGTCGAATGGATGAAAGAACTAAGAAGTGGTAGGTGCCAGTGTGTTCTCGGAAGATCTCTCCCTTAAACCCTCTACTCATTCCATTGTCCTTAAGGCCTAAGTCACTGCCATTCATTTGCTGAGTTAATGAGCACCTGTCTCTCTCTTCCAAGCCCTTACGATCAAGCAGCTAAATGCAATGCTTGGTTGTTCAGCTTAATAACTAACCATTTGGCTTGGCAGTCGAGTTATTCCTTGCGTCTCTGCGGTCTTCTTGACCTGTCCTAAGAGGGGTGCTCACGTTTCTATTTCTTTTGGAGTTATGGCTCAGAGAATGTTCTTCGCATGTACGCATACCTCGTTAACTTTACTGGAAGCTTATCTTTTCGAGCCCTTACGAGCAAATAGATTAAGGTAATTTGGGTGATCCTGTCTGCCAGCTTACACCTGGAGCGATTGCACGAGATGTTCGTCAATCTCTCTATTCTCATATTGAGGGATATTTCCTCCCCTCCTAGACTTATACGTGCAAGTAGCTCAATGTCTCGATGTAAGACATGCTCAAAGACTGCGGGCAGGCTACAGAGAAGATAGAAACGATTCAGTAATCCCTCGGCTCATTACCGAGCCGATGACATCCGTCATCGAAAAACTTCAAAGCACCTCCATTTGCCCCAAAAATTGCTTCCAAATTCGCAAAAAGTCTTCATTCTCTACATATTTTTCGCTCTAAGTTACCTCACAGTGGAGATTCCGCGCTTCTCTGCCCATAGAGACAGCCCAACATAGTCAATCTTGACAGCAACATGAAAATAACTCCAAACAAAAGTGAACCAAATAGCAACGCGCCGAAAGTGAAACACAACAACTTCGACAAAAACTTGCATCGTAGCAGAGAAATTCCATCGACCATATTCACGGTCTGCATGTTCTGCGAACATGTCATGCAATTATCCCATAGAGCGGCTGCTGCTGCTGCTGCTACTATACCCAAAACAAGCGCAACGCAACAAAATCCTTTTTATCTGCTAACAATGCAACAACTTGCACTCACTTAACCTGTAACCGGGCATCCAACATACTCCTGCCCTTGAGTCTTGCTCATTCCGTCATCGCACCCCTCCAAACCATAAAGTTATTCCGGTCGCGTGAAAATTCCACCAGAGCGACGAACGCATGAAGTGATTTTATCACTTCCAGTCCAGACACCCCATACTCGGAGCCGAGGTGCTGCAGCACCCAAAAACGTGCGCGTCTACCGATCTTGCGCACTATCGGCCATGTGGATGTTAGATGTTGAATGTTGGTGGTGGTGTTCTCCATCAACCTGCCTGCCCCGACATGGAGAGCAAGCTCATTTCTGCTCCATAAATGGTGATAAATTGTCGGGCTACTTGTACAAGAAATCAAAAAAAAAAATAAAAAATTAACAAAAAGCGCACACGAAACAAACTAAATGTAACAAGTCCAAAGTCAAGGTGCTGCAAAGATGCATGATGGTGGACCATTATTTTTTGTTTTTTACTTAGTGCACCACCTAGATGTGTCATATGTCAGCCGCTTGTCGCGCAACTATCAAGAAAATGCCGCCACATTAATATGAAGCGGCTGCAGCTGTGCAGCAGCTCTTAAGCTGGTCGGACGGACGCACGACCAAGAAGAATTATGACAGTGATATGTCAGTCAAAGTGATGGGCGACGCGCACAACGTGTAATGTACTTCACCACCGCCTGCAGGTGATACCTTTTTCTCAAAATACCATCATTCGTCAAAGTGGCCGTATAGTTGTGTAGTTAAGCAACTGTCAAGAAGTTAGAGCGAGAGAAAAATGACAGCTATTAGAATTAAGGCACTGGCTGCACTCGTTCTAACCGTTTCACGCCTCTGGCAATGCACTACTGAAGCAATTAGTTATAGCATGGTAATTTGTGTCAGTTGGGTATTTCTTTCTTTATTTTTCTTATTTTATCTCCACTCCATCCATCCAGCACTCTGTCACTATTTTAAGTGGTTTAAATGTATCCTACTACACCGGACACTTGAGTGCCAATACGGTTCATGGTTAATTGGTTCAAGTTCAAGTTGGAGTGGAAGTTTTTTTTTTTTTTATATATAAATATTTGAAGCTGAAAATCGTTTGACGTATCGAATGCGAGTAAAAATTTGACGTGCGTCTAACGACGACCAACTGAATTAGAAAAATTTAATTTGCTTTATTCGACACCAAAGAGGATGTCAATCAGAATTTGACATCAATTCAATGGGCACCCTTTGCCTTTATTTTGTTATTATATTTCGGCGGGGGGAATTAATTTCGTTTCCCCTTTTATATGTAGCTAGCTAGCTGGCCCTTTTGTGTGTTTCAGTTTTGATTTGCTGCGAATGACGAATTGGGTTGGATTGGATGTTGTTTTCAAAAGGTTAGGTTTACAACAAAGACCTCGAAAAGTGAATTGTTGTGTAATGTAATTTTTTTTGTTTAAATCTATTTTTGGGAAATATTGACCTTTTGAACTTGAAGTTTTTTGCTTCTCTCGATCGTTATTGTGATTTCGGAACTTAAGATTGTAATCGGGGTGAAATCTGGGTGCAGGGGTTAAGGTTTATTGCTTGACAGAGAATTGTTAATTGTTGGACGCATTTGAAGAGATTTGATTTTGCTGTGAATCGGGCTGACTGACGTCAATTGGATTATGTGAATTAGAAATTTGTGGATGTTTAGGTAGTTTCGTGAATAAGCTCTCACATGTTTTATTCAAATTTACCAATAATTACTACCAACATCATTTTTGTTTTATAAAAATCAAGAAAGTCAACCTAAATACATCGCGAAATATGTTCATTAATTCAACTTTGGCGTAAACGATAACTGATACGGGACAATCAATGTGGTATACGTACAGTATTGTGCAAAACCTAAGCAACTTTTCCTACTCTCATGTAAAAAGTTGTCTCCCACTTTTAAAAATACTTCCCGGTAAACTGTAAATATATTTATTTACATATTTGCATGTGTCCTCAAAATCACCCAAACAAAGTTTTTAATTTTCATTTATTAACAGTAAATAAAAAAAATAAATCAAAATCAGTTCAAAAAACAGCTGTGCAAAACCTAAGCAACTCTTTTAATATTTTGTATAATATCCGTTATTTTTTATGACTTCAGCACATATACGAGGCATCGACTTAATTAAATTAGAAATAATAGCTGCTGGTATGTTTTCCCACTGTATTTTCAATAAATTTATCAACTCCATTTGGTTTTTGCACCGTATTGTTCCAACGCGACGTTTAAGAATCCCGAATGAATTTTCAATCGTATTCAAATCCGGCGACTGTGCAGGCCAATCAAGAACTTCAATCCGATGGTCTGTTAGCCACTCCTTGACCATTTTTGAAGTATGCTTCGGGTCGTTGTCATGTTGGAATACCCAAGAAAGTGGAATATTCCATTCGGCATACGGCAGCATCACATTTGCCAAAATATCCTTGTAAACAAAACGATCCATTACGCCCTCTATTTCATGAAAAGGACCAACACCATAACCAGAAAAGCATGTCCATATCATAATACTTCCACCCCCATGCTTCAGTATACTTTTACAGAAGCGTGGATTAAGTCTTTGCTTGGGCGTACGCCTAACGTATTGTATGCCATCAGTGTTCCACAGGTTAAATTTACATTCATCACTGAATAACACACTTTTCCACTTGCCGACTGACCAATTAATATATATTTTTTAGCAAAATTCAACCTATAAAGTGTTTCAAAGAAAAGATTATTTCAATTCAAAAAAACAATTTTATCAATAAACCTTTTCTGTACATGCTTCTTCGTAAGCATAGGTTTCTTCAACACTGAATAACTTTTAAGATCAGCTTCAAGAGCCCGTCTACGAACCGTACTGGAGTCAACGTTCAAATTCAAAGTCGACAATATTTCCCGAGAGGAAATAAAGGGATTTGATTTGATTAATCTCGTTATTTTCCTATCCTCCCGAACAGTTGTTTTACGCGGCCTTCCTCCTACATTTTTATTTTCTAAGCTACCGGTAGCTTTATATTTTTTAATCAAACGTGAAACTATAGATTTATTAATTCCGAATATATTTGCAATTTTTGACTGTGATACACTTTGTTTGTATAGGTTAATTATTTTTAATTTGAAGGTTTTATCATATTTAGAGCGCTCCATATTGAAAATGACTGTGAATGACTACCCGATCGCAATCTCTACCCACAATTGAGCAAAATTAACTTTACACATTGCGTCATGGAGAAACCCACTTTAAAAATGCCGTCAAATTTGTGGTAATAACAAGAACTGTTTTAGCAAACTCGAAGTTGCTTAGGTTTTGCACAGCTGTTTTTTGAACTGATTTTGATTTATTTTTTTTTTTTTACTGTTAATAAATGAAAATTAAAAACTTTGTTTGGGGGATTTTGAGGACACATGCAAATATGTAAATAAATATATTTACAGTTTACCGGGAAGTATATTTAAACATTTTTTACATGAGAGTAGGAAAAGTTGCTTAGGTTTTGCACAATACTGTATATCTTATAACATAGTGAAAGGCATACAATAATATTATTAATTTCTACAACATATCGAGATAATTATTCTAAATTTTCAAGTCATTCCAAATAAAAGTTTCGGAGATACAGCCTCTGGAAGGTGCGCACGTGGAAAGGTGAATCCCAAGGTTTATTTGAGGTTATCCAAACTGTAAACGCCTTTTTCTCGAAACTGTGTTTTCAAAGTCGGTTGTCAAAAGTTCCCGAAAACCACTCGACTGATCTTGATGAAATTTTATACAGGTTTCGAGATACAATTCACGAGAACTTCGACGAAGGATTTTTTTTCCAATCACAACTATTTAAAAAAAAAATGTTGAGCGAATTTTACCATTGGAATTTTTTTATAAAAAGGTCTGCCAAAAATCGAATTTTCCAAATTCTGGTTTATGGTCTTAACTAAAATACGAATTTTTTTTCACTTCTAATGATTCTGTCACTAGTTCTACTGGCAACGCGGATACACCTTTGTTCCGAGGGATCACCGGAAATGACGTCTCAATGACGGGGTTTTGATTATTTTCCTTTGAAAATTTCTGAAATTCTTTTTCAAATGTATATCCTTAAGACAGTAAAAAGTTTGAATAAAATATTTTATTTTTTCTATAAACATTTTTTTTTTGAAAATAGATTTTTTTTACCTGTAACCCCTTAAACTGGTATATAAGGCTACATGAGCTACAAAAACGAATTCATGTCGATTGGAAAAAAATAAAGAAGAAGCAATTATTTTTACGAATTAAATTAAATTCATTTTTAGGTTTATTTGTGTTGCGATAGAGCAGGGCTACGAGCTCCATAACTGCGTGCAGTCAAGAAAAACTTTCGCTCAGATGTTAAACAAGAGTGCTGAGGAGGGATCAATTGAGCTGGAAAATTTTATTTTTTCGCATATAACGGGTGATTTTTTAAGAGTTAAATTTTCGGTTGGCACCACTGGTTAGTAATGGCGTCCAAACGTCATCTGTCAAAGTGAAAAGTTTCAGTATACTCTGCCATTTAATCATGAAAAGGCTTACAAACGAGCAACGATTGCAAATTATTGAAATTTTTTATCAAATTTCGTGCTCTGTGAAAAAAGCGGTGAGGCTCTTTCCTGGCTCAACGGATACGTAGACAAGCAAAATTGTCGCATTTGGAGTGATGAAAAGCCACATGCCATACAAGAATTACCGATGCATCCCGAAAAAACGACAGTTTGGTGTGGTGGCATCATCGGTCCATTTTTCTTTAAAGACGACTGCGAAGGAAACGTTACCGTCAACGGCGAACGATATCGAGCCACGATACTTGGTTGACATATGTTTTCATCAAGACGGTGCCACATGCCACACAGCTCATGCAACAATGGAAAGGTTGATGGATGAATTTGGTAAGCTTCTCTCTCGAAATGGCCCTGTGAGTTGGCCGGCAAGATCATGCGATTTAACGCCTCTTGATTATTTCTTGTGGGGTTATGTGAAGTCGTAAGTCTATGTGGACAAGCCGAACACGATTGAAGCCTTACAGGATAACAAAACACGCGTAATTCGTGGAATACAGGCCGAAGTGCTCGAAAAAGTGACGTTAAATTAGTCCTTCCAAATGGACCATTTGAAACGCAGCCGCGGACAACATTTACATGAAGTTGTCTTTAAAATGTAAATGGCAAAGGCCTATTTATCTATTACAATAAAAATTTGGAATATTCGATGCAAATTTGAGTGTTATATTCGATTTTTAAAAAAAACTACGCGTAAACAATCAGCCTTTGTATGCAGGTTAATGAGTTAAAAATAGGTCCGAGAATAGGCAAACAGTTTGAAACTTGAGAAAATTGTCAAAGGTCAAATGATATATGTAGATGGCTGGAGTAGAGTGATAGTCGACCACATTTACGCAAACCATACCCATATCGCACAATACAATTAATTGCCACATTAAGTTTCCTTTTGGACGCATAGATACAGTTCGAACAAATTTTACTACAAAAAGTTATGGTATGGCCAGCAGCGTTGCCACAATGAAGTAAATATTGGGGGCTGTTTTAAGGGCCACTTTCGTCTTTCTGTTTTTTATGTCTGAAATTGGATAATATCGTTAATGAACAGAATAATTCATATCGCCACCAATTCTCTATCAAAAATAAAAAAGGAAAATCAAAATAAAGTCCTTGCTGTTCTAGTTGATATACAGTGAAAGGTTGTAGAGTTCTTCGCTGAATCGTCTCCTCCAGAACCCGTCGCAATGCGTAAGATAAATTTGTCTCAAAATGACATCCACTTTAGAAAGGGTTCATGCTTAGGAAAAAGCATGACTGTGAGTATCAGAATCAAATTCCTACGTTGTTCCTTAGCAAGTTGGGTCGCTGGCAACGAACTCAATAAGTCTTGCCGATTCCTAAAACGGCTGAGAAGAACTATTTGACGATTTCTGCAACGATATACATTTTAAGTTGAGTTCATTAGTATCGGGAGCATCAAATTTATTATTTTTGGATTAGCCAACGCCAATATTGCGTAGTTACTCCACAATAGCGTACTTCCTAACGAAGCGTTTAGTCTGCTTGAATAAAGTGGGATTTTGCGGCTTATATTGAAGAAACAACATGCCAAATCGTGGATAGCATCCCAAATGCAGATTTTGCAATGCATATTCGGCTGGCTATGTATATCCAGGTCAGTTCCGCCATCCGTTGAGACAATACAAACCCACTTTCTAGTTGAAGGAATCTGGCATTCTAAGGCCCTTCACTCTGTGGTCAAGCAGCATCTTCACATTCCAAAAAAAAAAGTCATTGTCCGGGTACGACAGCCAAAAGTCGTCAACGAATTATCATTCCTTATTGTGTCGGTTTCCGTAGTTTGATGGGATTCGGCAAGACCTAGTCTAGGCTTAAGACCCTAGACAATCTCGCCTTTGCAATTTTATCCTACATGTATATGGATTTCTACATAAGTAAGTTGCCCGGGGACCACCGCGAGGAGGTAAAGCAAGCACTACATTACGAAACTGATTGTTGCGCTACTGACCCAATCCATGTTTTGGGCAGTCAGTATTTCCCCGACCAATCGCCATGAAGATAAGCATTCGCTAGCATAGAGTTCAATTGCATTGTCTTCGGTTGGAAACTGTATCTCTCTTCCTTTCATTCTGTATTCATCTTTTTGTCGTTCTGAGTGGGAGCCAGCTAGGCTTGAACCGCTCATGTTTCACATAGACAAGTTTGCGATCGTTTTGATAAGAGTTTACTCGAATAGACAACCAAATAACTTTTAATGTATTTCGACGTGCTAAGTTCCACGATATTATAAACTTATTCAAAACAAATTTTTCGACGAGCATATAAAGTTAAAGAAATGCTCTTCACTCAAATGAAAATACTGTTGGCCCTGCCCCGAAGATGTTTTTGAACGCGGTGCTACTTTGAGTCTGCCTTTCGAATGAATCGGCGAGGAGGTTGGACCTGATAGAGCGTCTATTTTCATTTTTATCAGCGGGATAACATTTACTAATTGCATGGAGGTTTTTGAACTTGGCGCACTCATCAAACTGGCGATGCTTAAGTCTGCTATGACCTATTAGAGCTTTGTTATTGCGAATTCTCTTCCCTTTACCGCGCTCGACCACTTGTCTCATTTTTAGTTTTGAAAAATGACCAACAGCTTGTCAAAAAAAAGAAGCCTAAAAATGGTCCCTTCCTTTCGAGATATAGTTAGGTCCTCGACTATCATAAAAGCCCTCGTTAAAAAAAAACCTTAAGCTGCTTCAAGCAAACCGAAAATCCATGTTTTCAAGATTGCAACTAAAAATCAATTGACGACGTCGAATGTATCCCATGAAACAAGAATTGTTCGCCTCTAAAGCCAAATCCATCAATCTATTCCCCCGCGCGAATAAACCCCGTTCATTTGCACTTCCCTTTGTGGGGGGAGCGGCTGGGGCGCTGGCGAGAGAAACACTGTGCAAGTTCAACGCAAAAATCTGTCTGCTACTGTCGGGCCAATAAACTTGTCACTTTTGTTGTCTCCACCACGTCCAGAAGCGAAAAATGTATCTCAACCGCCAAACAATTGTTTGATTTTGTTGCGCGTCGCGGTGAAGTATCCTCCTCCGTGCCATAAATATATATCTACATTTTTGCATTGCTCCGTGTTTTGTTTGTTTGTTTTTTCACGCCGAGTACAACACGTACTTCCATGGCTGGTATGTACGTACATCTACCGCTGCATTAGTAACATGAGACGATTGCGAAAAAACTATTACTTTCGCTTTCGTTTATTTTCCACGGAAACATTGACTTTATGCCGCAGTCGACGGACACACTGTGCGGTTTGAATGTTGATCTATTCCTCCTCCAACAATATGCAGCGCATTCCATTGCCGTTTTTGTTGTATTGTTTGAATGGTGCTGCTGGTGATGGTGTTAGTGACCCTCAAACTTGGTTAAGCGTTGAAAAAGATTAATGGTGCCACTTTGGAAAAAATGCATATGGCCCCCGGCCCTTCATACAACTTTACCCTGAAAGCAGTGGCAACACACTAGCGTCACACTAAGAGCAAATATGAATAGCAGGAAACGGAAATAGCAAACAAAAACTGAATAAAAATGCTAAATATGCGGATATATCCTTTGAAATGTTTCCCTGGGAAGGGGTGCAAAAAATTTTCAAACCGCGTTCCCATTTTTTTGCGCCATCGATTCGTTTTGTTTCGGGGGAGATTTATTTTTTTGTCATCGTCCCAAATCCGAAGTGGCTTTACTTCGTTTGGTATTTTATACCAAAATAAAACCCCTCAGGGTTGGTTGCTCTGCTCGAAGCAGCGCAAAGGGTCCATTCAAATGTGCTCCAAGCAAACACGGTGTAGATGTAGACAAGTGCTAAACTACACCTTTTTAGGGGCTGTCTACTCTTCCGAAAATTACCTCTAAGAAAGTTCGTTAACAAAACAAAAAAAAAACGAGAAAAAATTCCAAAGTTCAGGGAGATCCCTCAAGGAGCGGCAGAAAAAAAAAACGAAAACGAAAAGGGACGACGACGTCTTCGAGAATTCATAGACAGTCACCCCCAAGGCGGTTGTTATGTTGTGGCTTTAGACATTCATGATTGGCGATGGGGAATCGCGTCAAAGTTTTTTTTCCCTTGTTCCCTCGTTTCTTCCCCCCCCCCTCCCTCCTTTCAAAATAACACTCATACACATCGAATACCTTCTCGTCGGTCGCTTTAAGAAAACGGGAGGTCTACGATCCTGGAATACATTTTCTAAATTGGATTCAGCTTGCGCCATGTACAATGCTTATTCTGAAATTAGGAGTCGTGTGTGGGGTGGATGACGACAACGGAAGCAACTCCTATTTCAAGTTATAATATCCTTTCTGCTTGGTATTTTCGTATTTTGGCATTCTTTGTACATATTTATGTATATTTTGTTGTTGGTCGTATCTGCACACCTTTCCTCTGCTGCTGCCTGCCAGCAGGATGAACGTATACGTACGACCGTCCTTTATTACGAGTATCAAGAGATTTAACCTTTTGTGCGCGGATTCGATGTGTCTGTATGTGTTTGTTGTACACTTAAATTGTGAACTTAAGAAAAGTTATAATCCTTAAAGGGAGAAGAGCACACGCAAACACATAAACGCAGAATTGGAGCTGTTTTTGCTTTGCTCTAAAATGTGGATGTTTGGAGATTCAAGGATTTGAAAAATGAAAATGAAAATATTCAATTTGCGTAGTAAGTACGAGTACGAGTACGACGAGAATTGCTTTAATTTTTCAGAAACTCTCTTCCTCTGAGTAATTGTATGTGTAATGATTTTTAATAAATAAATTGCTGTGCAATTGTTTTAAACAAATGGGGAGACTTGTTTAATGGTTTCATTTGCATAATTTTTATTAATGGCGCAACCATGCGGATGGGGCGTTTATTTTTAGAGAGACAATGGAGACCGTAGTCGAAAAGTGCTGTGAAATGGAGCTACAGCTTCGCGAAACTTATTAGAAACTAACTAAAATGTTGAATGTTAAAAGATAGATGGGCGTACATCCTTTTAGGTAGAATTAAATCGGGGGGAAATATTTGTTTCATTAATGCAGTTTGTGGGTGCAGTGGCTTAGTGGTTAAGTGCGTTGACCACTAGGTTGGACCTGAACGTTTTTATTCGCTGAGCCACGTCTGACAAACATCCAGGCTTCTCAAAAATAAGTATCCGTTCGGAATCGGGATTAAATTGTGGGTCCCCTCCAATCCCCAAATACTCTGCCATTATCCATGAATGGCACTTGCATAGCTCAAAATCAAAAAGCATTCCATCCTCGGTATGTGCGTAAATGACAACCTTCGCTGGAATGACGACATATTCGACGTCACCAAGAACGCTGCGGAGGCTTCCTCACCCGATGCAAGAAATATTTTACCCCTTCTGATCTGGCTAGAATTTATAAGGCCAAAACTTGGGTACATCTAGTCCGGTCTACCAATTACATATTTGAAGCTACTTGACAGGATTCAAAAAAGTGCGGTAAAACTTATCGGCGATCGAGATATTGCTAAATCGCTCGTTAGTCTATCGATGCTTCCATCGTAAATGCTCGAATGAAATAGCCAGCTGCATTCTCCTCCTTCAACACTTTAACCGATATACCCGCCATGCCAGGAATGCTCATCAGTTCACCCTAATGCCTGTATTCGAACGTACTGTGAAATATAAGGATTCGTTCCTCTGCCGAGTAACCTGCTTCCGAAATGCCGGAGTTAGATGAGGTCTGGCAAAATACCTTGGCATTATACTGCATAAAAAACTTGAGAGGAATCAGAATATTTGCATATAAGTGACCAGAAGGGAAAAAACCCATGGCGGCACTGCAGTCTCAATAATTTGTGAAATGTGAAAGCAATCACAGTTCTATTTCGAACGATCTTAATGTTGGAAATGAAACAAATTCGGATGAGATTCTCTTACGATTAGATATCGAAACATCATGTATTCTTATGGGGTAAATTGTCTTAATTTGTTGAGCGCGGATGTAATTGAATTGTCTTGCAAGTTATGTGATGATGTTTTTAAATTTGTTTGTGTATACAGATTACACCTCTATGATATTCAAGTGTTTTTGAATGAATTTTCAGTGCTCTTAAGGAACGAAAAAGTAGATAATCTTATTTTCCTGGGTGATTTTAATATAGGCATTTTAACTCCCAGTACTTTAACGGAAATTTATCTTGCTACTAGATAAATTTCAGGCACTTGCCTTGACCATGTATTTGGACGTTTTAAAAAAATATCCGTAAACGAATGTGCTGGTATTAATTTTGATCTCCGCGAAGTCATCTACGGTAACGAAAGTAAACTTCGACTTGCTTAATATTGAACTACGTTCCGAAACCTGGGAGGAAATATATGAGGAAGTTAATGCTTCTAAGGCTTATGATCTATTTTTATCATTTCTTCAGAATTACATAAGTAATTTTACATATACTATCGTCCGTAAAAAGTCTGAAAAAAGGTTAAAGCCTTGGATTACTTATTCTGTGGTAAAAAAAATTAAGCTTAAAAATAAATTAAGAAAAAAGTGCTCCAAACATCCTCTTAATACAGCGCTGAAAAATCGTTTCAGAATATTGAGTAAGGAAGTAAACAACGATATAAGGACAGCTCGAAATAGATACTTCTACTCTAAAGTCCGTAACGCAGTTGGTAATCCAAGAAAGGAATGGAAGGCTATAAATAGTATCATTGATAGCAACTCTCCCAATATCTCCAAAGCTATATGTCTATGTAATGATGGTGTTATTATTGATGACCCTACAACAGTATCAAACATATTAAATGATTACTTTTCTTCGGTTGGTCTGATGTCTTTTTCAAGTGAGTCTCCTACATATTGTAATGGCTGCGTTTGGTCCCATTTAGTCAACGACTTTGCTATAAATAATAGCTTCTTTTATGAAGAAATAACAGGCTTAGAATTGTATAAAATTATCTGTTCCCTTAACAGCTCAAGATCTTGTGGTTGTGATGGAATTTCCAACCCTACCCTCAAGAGCATAGCACTTAATGTTGTAAACATATTAGCTTATGTTTTTAACTTAAGTATTTCAACCGGCGTCGTCCCAGACAAATTAAAATGTGCTAATGTGATCCCTCTTTACAAAAAAGGTAGTAAGAGTGACAAAAACAATTACAGGCCAATTTCTTTATTGTCATCAGTCTCTAAAGTCTTTGAAAAAGCCATTAAGAATAGAGTTTTGAGATACCTGGCTCAGTCCTGCTCAGTTCGGTTTTAGGGAAGGCCTTTCTACAGAAGATGCCCTCTTGGAATTCTGCTCCTTTATTTATAAAGCTCTGGATGATAAAAAATGTTGCGCCGGGCTTTTTGTAGACATTACCAAAGCTTTTGACATGGTCAACCACAGAGTTCTACTTAACAAACTGCACTACGCAGGATTTCGTGGATTTATGCACAACTGGTTTGAGTCCTACCTAAAGGATATAACTCAAAAAGTTTTAATAGGTAACTTTGTTAGCAGACCAAAAACTATGAACTTAGGTGTACCCCAGGGATCAGTCCTTGGTCCAATACTGTTTCTTATTTACATCAACTCATTATTTAGTCAACCGCTTAAAGGGAATGTTACAGTTTTGCAGATGATCTGGGCATTGCATACCGCACCAAACCAAAGTCAACTTTAATCGACAAATTAGTATACGACAAAAATGCCAACGGGTGTAGGAGCACGCATCAGCGAACCCAATTCCATAGTTAAAGCCATCGGCGAAATCGCAGAAGATCAAACATATACATTCTCTCAGACAGTCAAGCAGCTCTCAAAGCTCTTAGAGGCTACAACTTCAACTCTTTACTTGATTGGGCCATCTAATTACCTTAAAACAACTCACAGCCCACAACAGAGTGACTCTGTACTGGGTCCCAGGACACAATGGAATTCTTGGTAATGAAGTGGCTAAATAGCAAGCCCATAATCCCCTTTCATCGGCCCAGACCCTTCTGTGGATTACCCACCGGTAATATCGCAATGGAACTTTATTCAAGGATTACGCCATGCTCCTCAAAAATTCATGATCGTCTCTCTGAACAAAAGTGACGCTAAGATCGTAACTGACTTCCTCACTGGTCACTGCGCTCTGAAAATGGGCAAAAGTTCTACAGACCTTTGTAGACTCTGCCTTCAACAGCCAGAAACGGCAGAAAATATCCAATGCGATTGCCGCAATCATCAAGAAGAGGCTTAATTGCTTCAACAAAAGACTCACCGAACCTAAGGACATTGTCAAAGAATCGGCCTCAACAATCGTAAGGTTCATCAAAGACCTAGGATTGTGGGCAAACCAAAACACTAACAAATCACTCAAAGGGAGCACAAAATATCTTTTTTCGATCTCAGTGCCAATTGCATCCGACTTTCTATAGTTGATTCTCCCAGCGAGCGCTATGAGCCCATGACAGTCATAACTCTGCTTAACCTAACCTTACTTAACCTCACAGTACTATCTTCTCATAGGTGTTCGAGGAAGGACGGAAAGCATTGTTGCAATTATCTAAAAATATTTTTGAATGCTCGGTGACTGTTTCGGAAGTGCCGTTTTGATTCCATTTCTCCTAAGACCTGGAAGTAACAAAAATATTACGATAACTTGCCATAAAGCTAGAAGAAAAACTCAAAACCATTTAGTGGACTTGATGAAAGCAATTATTTGTGAGATGTACGGCAAGTCTTTTCTAAAAAAGAGCTTCCTTTGTGTGCGTTGCCTTACTCTTACTAAAGCCGGATACCTGATACCTCTTGTTCGAGTTGTTGGCAAAGGTTTTAAAACGGTTAAAATATTCGAAGAACAAATTTAACTACCAAAATTTTATTTCAGCATTTCCTATGCCACGAGAACCACCTTCAAAGCTCACTCGTATCCAGGGTACCTATTTATCGTTAGATATTTTTGATGGTGAAACATTCAAAGAGCGACTCTTTGTCAATAAAACTGGATCTCAATTTAACTGCTTTCAATAAAATCTAATTTCAAAAACTATCATCATTCCAACATCCACCCACAACTGACAACTGCCACCAACAACTCAAACTACAACGTGTTTATTGTCTGTGTTATCTTCAAAGGCAATTCTCATTCCCTTAAGACTAATATTTATAACTTCCGATGGAAGGCGAAACTATTATGAAAACTTTAGCAGAAACCAAACCAAAAATCCATTTTAATGATATCTCTTCAGACCCCCCACAACCCAAATCCCGTTGTTAGCGATTAATTTCCCCAGATATCATGGAATTCTCCTTTTTTACCGAGTAGCTAGCTACATCGTTGCCAGGATATCGAACCACAAACAGCAGGGAAAATTATTATCTTTCCTTCACTAATGTTTATGCCCGCTAGCTAGGAAAAAAGGAAAGGAATATTTATCCTTTTCCAGGCAATAAAATATTACCCTGTCTTTATTCCACCTTCTTCGCCACACGTCGCGTCGCCCTTTTCATTCAATCTTCTTGCGGCAAAGCGCACAGAAACAGAAAATTAATCCACAAACGAAAGAAACAAAGACGAAGGCAAAATTAATCGAATTAATATCGAAACAAATCAGGAGGAAAATTTCGTAATAATTCACCCGAAGCCCCGAGGAGCTGGGAAAAATGCCAGGATAAAGTTTTTGTTAAGTTTTCCCCAACGACGAGGACGAGGACGCGACGTCCGTCCATCCTCACTGCACTGGCGGATTGTTAATTATTCAGTTTTTTCTTTTGTTTTGTGGCGTAACATTAACTCTAATGTCCTTTAATCCACTCGGTCAAGGGAGGTTAGCAGTAAAAAGGAATAGAAATCCTTTTCCATGTTTCGCATACGACGAGTACGTGGAACTTGCTCCACATTCAAAGGACGGCAGTCCAACCAAATGACCGCTCGATAACAATAAAAGTCTGGCTGTAAGCTTCTTTCCACCCCTTTTCTTTCGTTTTTGCCAGCACCTAGCGAGAGATCGCACACATACGCAGTTGTAATTAGTCAAACCCTTCGGTGAGGCAGCAGCCACAGAGGAGACGTGCGAGCAAGGGCGTCATCACGGCTTTGGTTATCTAAATCTGTGTGTGATGCTATAACAGCCAATTTAGACACATCGTAAAAGGGGTTGTGCCGCTCGCTCCTTCCAATGGGGGCGGTAGCCGGGCAATCGTTGTTGGATATACATACTTCCGGAACGCGTTAGGCTACAACTCATGTCGCTGCAGAAAATGAATCTAAAGGCTTTTTGCTTTTTGCTTTTTGCTTTTTGCAGACCAAACCCAGGCATGGCTGCGGCCGACGACCAGGCAACATCGGTCCTTTTCCGCAGTTGTAATTGACACGTCGTAAATCATTTGCTGATATTAAATCGATGATGCCACGCAATAACAAAGGACGAAGGAAGAAATAATAAAACAGAACAAAAAAAAAAAAAAAACAATTCAAATGGAAACAGGAACAGAACAAGCATTTTATGCTTTCAACATTGTTTTGAGGGTTGATTGTTTTGTTGCGGATATTTCAAGACCCGGAAGGGGACGAACGACTGAATTTGTGGGCGGTGCAAAAATGTGCTTTTCCCTTACTGGAGCAATTCTCGTAAATGTGCACCGTAATAACTGTTTTCGTTTTTTCTAATGAATCCAGATGTTTAAGAGCTTAGTTAGGGAAGTTCTAGTTCCGGCAGAAAAGTAGGCAATTCCTACAATCGGGAGGAAACGACAACGGCTGGGCTCATAAAAAAGGGACATCGAAATGGTTCATGGGGTCAGGAGTTTAAAGGGCTGTGTGTTTGGTGTCATCTGATGTTGAAAATTTGAATTTTAAGGGTGAATTTTTGGACACACTAAATAAGGCTGAAGAAGATGTGGAAGTGGAGCTTCGTGATCATTAGGAGTCATTTCGTAGTAAATTAAGTAACACAAAAACTGACAAGAGTTGAACGATTTCCGCTGTGCCACAATCTGATGAAAAATTTTGGATATCTGAGGTTATGGGTGCAGCTTTTTCTTTTCAACTAAACTAACAACTTGACTAACTTTCTCTAAGTAAAGACTTCGCCAAAGACTCTTGGAAGGTTTTTGGCAGGTTCACTTTTTCCTTTTTTTGAAAATACTTTCAATAATCACGGTCAAGTCTAAACCCTTAATTAAAATTTAAACTTAAATTTTTTCGTGAACTTTTGTTGCGTGGTAAAGGGATATGAAGGAATTTTGGATTGTTTATGATCTAAGCGTTTGAAAGCCAGTTTTAATCTAAAACAATTTAAAATATTTTTCAAATCATTTTAGGGTATACGCATTTGTGCATTTTTTGTACCTTTTTATTTAATTTAAAAGCTAAGCTATGTTAAATTTAAAACAAAAATCTGTTCCTAAAATTGCAGCGTTCCACCCGTATCACCTTAAAGTTTGTATTTGCTGCCCCACCTCTGGCAAAAGTATAACAAACTTCGAAGAGTAAAAACTGTCTGGAGAAGCTTTTCAAAAATTAATAGGTCCCATCTATTCGTGTTAAAAAATATATCTTCGCACCCACAATCGTTGGAGAAGCTAGAATTTAGGTCCTGTATGGGCTGTTGTGCCTAATATTTTTTTTTATCGACTTTTTTAAGCTTTATAATTAGCCTAGTGCTAGATCGGCTTGGAATATGCAAAAGTTTTCTGGTCCATTAAATTGATTATGAGAGTCCTTCCTGGCTAGTTCTCTTATATACCAGGAATGCGCAACAGTTTCGTCTGTTATGCGAGCTAAGGGTATTTATAGCTGTTTGACTGTCCATAGTGTAAAATACTGATGCCGGATTTGGGAATATAGTTAGCGTATTTTTAAATGACTTTTCCCCATCGCTATTGTTATGTTAAGGTTTGGTCCGTATTCCATTGTAGAAGAGGCTGTTTGGTGGGTTATTGCTTACCCATGTTTCACAGTTGGAGTTCTCCTTTTTGTGTTCCGGCATTTCCGACAGCAGAATTCTTGTGTCCAGGTGGTAGCTAAAACTTTTTTACGTTTTATTAAGATGTAGCAGATATGGGACAGGTCAGAAAGCTGCGGAAATATGCTGACCTTTTATTGTACCTTAACCGCAAGTATAGCTTTGATCTACCATATTTTAGAGGAACATGTTATGATGGGCCTAACCGCCACTAAGTGTAGGTCCAGTAAGTGCTCGATTGCGTCGATATGTAAAACTATATCAACGTTTTCTTTTTTAAGTTTTTGTTTCTGTAAGGTTCGCTGCCCTAGGATGGTTACGGGTGCATGAGTTACACACAATTTCTTTGTCGTTTTCTCGAGCAGAACGAGAAAAGTTCTGTCACTTATGTTAATAGATAATATAGTGTTACTAACCCATTTCGGGAACGGGAAAGCTGCCATTGGCCCATGAAAGGGTTCATCCTCCATTGTCTCTGTTTCGGAACCCTGATTAGTCTTGAAAACTCCTTCAAAAATGTAGAAGTAGCTCATGTAAGCTACTGAAACTCGTTCAGTCTCATCGTTCAACTCATCGTAGACACTACCTAACCCTTCTATACTCGAAAAATAAAACTGAACAAAATTAAAGAAAAAAAGTTACAAAAATCATCACAAAACAAGTTTAATTCTTGATGCCGGTCTTGCAGACCATATGCGCGAGTATAGAAAAGTTAACCTATTTCCGGCTAAATATGCGAAAACGCAACGTCACAAGTCTCGAACTTTACTTATGATAGATTTAAAATAAAACTAATTAGGAATTTGGAGGGTTAATACAATTATCTAATCGACCTATTTTTGCCTTTTGTTCCGAAATTTTATTTTCCTGTCTGTTAAACATTTTCAAAATCTGACATTTAAAAAAGGCTGATTTAGCTTATTGAAAAATGAAGACAAATATTCCAATTTAAATGATTTGCCTGCTTTACAGGTGAGATGAAAGCACATGTTTATAATGTACCAATTTTTTAAAAACAGGATACATATTGTAGTTCAATATATACATGAGTCTTATATAGATGGTGGAAAAACAAGTATATTCTGCGGATAGGAAACCACAAAGCCTACGCAACTATGAGTGTGTTCCGATACGGTAATTATTTGAATTTCAAATGTAAAAAAAACAACCATAAATGCATTGTAAAAACCCTTTTCCATCCACGCGACTTTATTCCCAGAAATAATTAGAAAGTACCTAGGAAACTTCAAAGCCTCCCATTTTTCTTATGGGCGTAGGCCCTATAAGGAACTATACCGTAGTTCTTTATGCTTAAGGAAGTGAATATTTTCATTTTGATGATAAAAAGAAACTCCTCCGAAAGAAATGATTATGGCCAATTTTATCAAATGCAGCGTTGGTGAATGCATGGAAGATACAGCTCCGAGCAAAAAAATAGCAGTGCACTTTAATAAGTACCATTACTCGACCATTACGTTTTTTTTTAATTAAAATGAAGTGCTGTTGACGATAAACTAATACCTCGTAGCATGTCCTTTATTGCTTATTACAGCTGAACAACGCCGTTTTATGGAGTCAACAAGACGATGACACCTTTCGGGTGGTATTGATCTTCAAGACTGCTCAACAGTCATCCATAAATCGTTGTTGTTCCTCGGTTTTTTATTGGAGACATATTTTATTTTATTAGCCCATAGATTCTCGATGGGATTGAGATCGTGGGATTGAGCACGCCACTCCATGACCTCAATCCTATTGTCCCGAAACCACTGCTTAGCTTTTCGGCTGGTATGTTTCGGATCGTTATCCTGCTGGAAGACCCATTTTAACGGCATTTCTTCTTCGGCATATGGACGGATATCGACGTATGAGCCATTATATTTTTGATCCAATATATTGGACCAACACCATGGTAGGAGAAGCATCCCCAAATCATTATACTAGATCCATCGTGCTTTACGGTTTTTGTGGTGAACCTTGAATCATATTCCGAATTGGGTGGACGCCTTATGTACTGCCGAGTTCCTTTCCCGCCATAAAGAACAATTTTGTTCTCATCAGTCCACATTCTCAGGGGACCACGCCAAATGCTCTCTGGCAAACCTCAACATTTTTGCTATGTGGATTTTTTTGAGAAGTGGGACTTTACGTGGGTTATGTTCCCTTAGGCGCCTTCTGACAGTCAAGTCTAGCTCATCCAAAATCTAGGCAGCTGCCGAAGAAGGGTGCACCTTTGAGTACCTCACAACTCGATTCACCATTTTTGGATGCAAAATTCTCTTCTCTTCTCTTAATTTATCGCATTCCTTATCATTTTGGAGGAACATCCCCCTGTAGGTTTTTCCGTTTCTTCTAAGCGATTTAATTAAATCGCGCTTCTCTGGTGTGCAGTGTGTTTTTTGACCCACTTTTATAAAAAAAAATTAATCAGTCTCACTACAAATTGACTAAAACAAAAAATAGATGCTATTAACTTACTTTTTTATAATTTAAATCAAAAATTAAAGGAAAAACAAAATATTTTTAGGCAAAACTAATATGCACTGCTATTATTTGGCTCTCAAGTGCCGAATGACAAATACACTACCGATGAGCATTTCATAGCAAAATTGAGGGTTTACCGTTACAATATGACATCACATAACCGAGTTTGTTGTTAATGAGCCAAATATTACAGTAGAAGCCAAAAAAAAAATATAGATTATAAAAATATTAAGAAAAATGTTTCTTACAAAGTGGCACTGCTATTATTTTGCTCGCCACTGTACATTGTATTTGCAACAATTTGCTAAGGAAACTTCAATGTTGTAACTATAATTTTAAGTGTATGTTGTAGATTCCTTGTTGCGATCGGATTCACTTCTTCTATTTTATTGCTTTTGGTGTTAGATCTAGGCCACCCAGGTGCTACTTAAAGAACATTAGAAAATCATTCTATTTTTCGTTTTATTTTTACTTTGTCGGATAACTTTTCTTTTTATCAACCGATTTTGATGAATTTTTTTTTGTCAATTAACTACACATTTAACGAGTAAAATAAAATTAATTTTGGACACTCCATTCCAGAAATGTTGGTACTGTTGGTATTTCATAGGTAATTTTCGAAACTATGAGGACAGGCCAAATCTAACTTAAAATTAACAGGATACAGGATACTGGTCCTTATGCGGACGCTCTAAACTTAACTATATCACTTAATACTATTACCTTTCGGCCTTAATTAATAATACAATTTTTATTATTTAAATATCATTTTTTTTTTTACAAGAAAATTTATTTTAAAAACTTGACTCCTTTATTAGTTTATTTTTATTTAAAACTAAGAAACTAAAACGACTATACGTTAAAAACTTAAAATCTAACAAACGCTTTCTAAAATTACCAAACTAATACTAAGTATAATCGGGGGTGATGTGCCCCCAACTCCATTAGCAGCACCCAGCAGCCGCCAACATAGCGCACATGCGCCGCCGAGAGTCCATTGACACCGAAATGCGTCAGTCGACTCTCAGAAACACCACACCTTGCAGCCGACTTGCAGAGCACCAACTAATCAACTTACAACTTAAAACTACTTAAGACTAGGAGGAGTTACCTAAGGTAACACACCGACCTGGAAAGGCATACCCACCTCTTCCCCTCTTTCCGCAAGCCACCAATAGTCGGTGAATTGTTTAACTGTATCAATTTGATCCCTCCCCCCTATCGCGGTACTAAAACGAAGGAGCTCGGGAGCATTAGCGACGTCCCCGTCGTAGGTGAGTCGCTTATCAGTCGCTCTGCGGTAGCGGTGATATAGTACCGGGATACCATCCCTCGTCTGTGACAGCCCTTTTTGATCAATATGGAGAAAAGCCTCTGGCGGAACAAAGCCAGATCGGAGCGCTCTCTCCATATGTGCTTCATTGGGGTAGTATGCCCCGAAGATCAGGCTATTATCGCTGGTCATTGCCCTCGCAACATGCCTTCGAGTCACCTTAATGAGGAAATTGTCAATCATATTTAAGTGAGCCCCATCACATAATGAGGCCAAGTCCAAACGGTAACAGAGTGCCAATACTTTTTTTCCGATTTGAATTAAATGCTTGGAAACCAACTGGATAACATAATTTGGATAATTTTGGAGGTGGGTCTTCAAAGTAAAATCTAGCCGAAGAAATTTTCATTTCAATATTTTTGATACCCCTTTCGGCGTTTTCGCAACGTAAATTTTCCGTGAAGCTAAAAACTTTTCCAAACATTATTTTTTTTCAAATTTTATCTAATTAGACAAAAAAATAGTATTCTATAGCCGCTGAAAATGGGTTCAGACCTTCGAAACATTTGGAGAATGTTTTTCTCTGAACAAAATCATCGCGCACCGAAGATATTCATCTATTCAAGCACGAACGGCGTACAACTCCGATAACAGCCTCCGCTCCCCTTAGTGGTAATACTTCAACGACTTTACTTCAACTTAAATCCTATAATTGCAATTAATTGAACTGCGGTGCTCTAATAAATTGTTACAACGGGCTTAGAGAATGATTGATCGGGTTTTTTCATTCCACTCGCAAATGTACTCAACAAATTCATAATTAATCGATTAAGTCATTCAATCGATTGCAAGTAAGCCTAGTTGACAAGTCGCAGGTGCTGGTGTTGATGTAGAACGAACCAGGCCATGTTTCGAATGTATCTGCAACAAGTTAAGAAAGTTCATGTTGGGACCGCTTTCACTACACTAGTAGTACTCCCAATCCCAATCCCAAGTTCATGTGAAGAGATTTTCTATATGCGCGGTCCCCATTAATTCCAGATCCTGACACCGACGACGAGAAGATTAAATTATGAACTCATTTGCGCCCATGTAGTGGTTGTCATTCTGTCTCCATCACCAAAATCGATCACTTTCTGCCACAGAAAGACCCGATAGATGAGGATAGTGCAACAAGCAGGGTGACAGTGCAGTTAATTGCTTCGGGCGCATTGCTCCAGTTTTACTACATATGAGGAATTCAGAATTCCTCCTTGAGTCCCACAATGTTGAGCACGAAGTAGGAGTAGCCGCGTGCAAAGTGGGCGCCAGTTAACTATAGTTTTTCCATCTACTCTTTTTTTTTTCTTCTGTCTATTTATGAGAGCCATAATTTGTGCGCGCAGAGTTATTAACTTGTCGCCATAATGAAACCATGAAGCCAAAGCGGACCCTGTTTAGATGCAAATTTTTGTATCTAATTCAAAGAGATATCTACTTGTTTTTTTTTTATTATTATTTTTCTGCTCTCGACGACCTCGTGCTTGGTAATGGTGCTCGGTTTGGTTTTGGTTTCGTATTAGCTGAAAGTTCGCCCAACATGGAACAACGTACTTCTATTGAGTACGGATGGATACCAGTTGTTGAAGTTGAGGTTCTTTTTATTTGCGCAGTTAATTGGTGTGCAAGGATACATGTCGCAAGCCGTTAGAATTACTGTTTATGGGAATTTTGAAAATAACTTTTGATAGGAGCTGAATAAATTGTTTTGATTTACGATCTTGTACGTGTTTGGAGACCAATTTTGTAGGTGGAATCAGATCAGTGGGAAACACATAGGTTGTGTTGTGTGCAATAAACTGTTAAAAATAAACTTTGATAATAGTTCATGTCGATAGGAATTATTTTAAATTGTTTCTTCAGCGTTAGATTGATTGTGGCCGTGGCAAGAGGTTGACTTAAAAATCAGAATTTTCAAGGCGTCAACTGAGAGTCTATATGAGGAAAAGGAATTAGGTTTAATGCAACGCTGAATGGGGAGTGTCAGTCCAATTAAATTTAATCAAAATGCAGTCGATGGCGGTATTTTTTTTTTTAACATTCAAAGTATCCGTCAGTTACAATTGAGGCAACGATGAAATTCAACAACGATCTTTGCTTGGAAAAGACATGGACATGGACATTTATTAAGGAGCTGTCGACATTTTTACTTCAATCAACTGGAAGGCGAGACTGGTTCTTTCATGACTAAAAGCATTTGGGGTCTATCGTACTCTCAATTCAATTCCTGGAGAAAACCAACGAATTTTAAGTCGAGATACACCATCTTATCATCGACTTTAAATGAGAGCATTCATCGCCAGGATGGCGCCGAATTCTGGAATCTGGCGTTGTTTTTGAAGTCTTTGGCTACACTACTTCTTTTCTTCCCCTTGGCAGGTTACAGGTGACCTAAGCCATCTTAACTAGGTAATATCAAGCTAAAAGCAGCTACTCTCATTCGTCTGAATACAAACGATGGGATTCAGATATTTAAGACCGCTCTCGAGACAGTGAATAAAATGAATCATTCATCTGCAACTACTCCGCATTGGATATAGCCAGCCAGAATACGAGGGCGGTCCTAGGAGTACATTCCGAAGAACTGTCGAGAAGGAAGCACGGCAACTGGGAAAGAGTTGAGAAGAACTGAGACACATTGCCAGAAAGGGCTAGTGGCCCTTGTACCCACAAGGGGATATAGGACATAAGTAAGTAAGTAACTGCTTCGCATTTCACAAATTCTAGAAGTATACTTCTACAAAGTTCTGTGCGATCTGAATAATATTGGAGCTCGCCACATCACCAAATGTAAAGCAAAATTCAAATATGGTCTGCTGTTTTTCCTGTTCTTGAGAGATTTCTGGGGTTTGATTGTTTTTGTCACCTAAATGTTTAAAAGCGGACTTCTTACCACTGTCGGCTCTCGGCTCTGTCTACTCTTTGCTCACTTAAATTATTCGAGACTATTTCGAGGTTTAATTGGTGTGGACAACTTAGGACAGGACCACGTACAGGAGCTACAGCTAAAGCACTTCAAAAGCATTCTAAATAAATGGCTATTCCTCTCGACGGGGAAATATCAAGTCTACTGTATGATTTCCCGCTTATGATGAAAAGTATTGTGGCCAGTAATGGCGCCTACCAACCTGGACAGAGATACTCTGTCATCCTCTGTTAGTTTATTAGTTCTAATTTTATCATAATTTGGTCACAACCCCTTTGACCTGTCATAGCAGATCAATGACTTCCAACTGACTTGGTTAGTCTACGCCTTGCCAACAGATGCCGAAGACGGGTTTGCATGAGCATAAATGCACCAAATTCTATCCTTACTCGTTCACTGACATTGAATTTCCAATTGAGTTTCCTATCAAGGATTGCATGCAGATGCTTTGTGCTCTCCGCCTCCCTTATACCTTCAAAAGATCGCACATCTGTGCTACAAATGGTGTCATCACTGGACACTGTCTGATAGGTAGGCATGCAACAAGGCTTGGCGCTTATTAAAAACGACTTTGGTATGAGCTTCATGGGTAAGGTGGAGGAACAGAAAATTTTACACCTTGGAGCTTACTTCTACAATGATCTTAACGATCTAAACTAGACCGACCCAAAATGTCTCTCACGCTTTATAAGCAGCTCAAAATGGTTTAACGAGTAGGCAGGAACTTCAGATTTACGTGGTATCACATCGCACCTTACATAGGTCTAAATGTGTCTGACCTCTATCCGACTGCCACTTCAACCTAACCGCCACCCTTACGGAAATTCTCTTGTAACAGTACAAGTTCGGTTCGATTCTTGGGAATTCATTCCGCGACAGCATTGCTTTTGCCCATCTTATGAGCCCATTATGTGAACTTTCAAACAGTTCGCTGATGATTAACTGAATTTAGTTGTTGCGGGCAGTACAATACCTCAGTAGCATGAGTAGGAAGAAGTAGATGCCTCCACCTTGTGGCTTGCCTCTAGAAGAGGTCTATGTCACTAATGTTTGCATTGATGTGCCTTTCTTTGGGCATGCTCAAACGTTTAATCTCTGTAGTGCTCTCTTCACCGCACACGTCGTAACGTTCTTAATCGCTTCTTTAATCCCTAAAATCGCCGCCAATTTGCATGTTTTCTGTAGGGCTATCGACGTCGAATAGCCCCCCTCCTAAGATTGTTGTTAAGTAGAGATTGCGCTTTTGTTGAGTTGAGAATGAAGAAAACCTTTACTTGAAGTCAAACTTTAGGGATGTAGCCGCATTCCAGGCTGCTTGCGAACTGGTACTATGGACCGGTATCGCCCTGGAAAATTTTGAAGGAAGAGCAATTGCCAATTTAATCTTCTCTTTATTAATGACTCCTTCGGGAACTGGCCTTGTGGGAAACATCCCGAAAGTGAGTCTGTGATAAAAGGTTACGAGTTTCCATGGAGGAAGGTACCCAGTGTCTTTGAGAAACCGGGGCCGCTGTTCAGAAAATTTGTTCCTAATTTTCCTAAGCCGATTCCGTTGCGTTTATTATGTTGATATTAGGACTTGCTCTTGAATTTTCCCTGACTGATTTTATATTGGTTCAGGTCCATTGGAAAATTTACGACCTTCATCACTTTAAATGCAACTTTGGTCCTCTTCCTGAATTTCCAAGACGTGTTTTGTCCACCTATCTGGGTCAAAGAGGTCGATTTAAGCTAAAATTTAGGATTAAGCGGACTAGCAAAATTTTGGGAATCCAGACTATTTTCGTTCATAGTTCGAAATATTACACCTAAGATCTCCAGTCCGCCACTTTGTTTTAACATAAAATATATTTCTTATTAAAAATTAAAGGCATAGAAAATCGCCCACCCCATCGCTAATGACGTCTCCCAACAATTTCCTTCAGCGTACAACCTTGCGCATCTTTTCACAAGCAAACCACATATCCTGCTCTTCATTAGTATGCCAATAACTACCTGTCCAAGACCCACTGGCCTTTCCTAGGCACCAACATCGCTTCATTAAGACGCAGTAAAGGTGCCATGAATTTTGATAAGAGACCTCTTAAAGTCCAAACACAGAGGATCACAACACAGCGTTCCCTCCAGCCTCAGATTTGAGCAAAATTCATTTTGAATCCTAAACACCAAGTCAATCTTCATCGCTAGCACCTGTCAAACACCTTTTCTCTCAAAGAGGGAACACACACATTTACTTCTCCACTTGGAGGCCTCACAATAATCCAATTACTTTACAGTGCCCCCAGGCAAAGTGTATCTGACAGGCGTTTTTCGTTGTATCCCCCCATCAACCGTCCTCCCCCTCTTCCATCATCTCTAGCAAAAGGTGACCAATATACCTTTAGGCTTATCCGCATCTCTATTCTAAATCCTCATCCCCATCAAAAAACGGAAAAAAAAAGTATATAATTCACCCCACTTCTTGTCATTGTATCCGCAACAGACGACTGACTAGAGGCACTCAAGCCTATTGCCTATCTTCCTAATGCACCCGCACGACCCTGGCTGTCATTGTGGCTTCAAGCAGCGATAAACGCTTTTACCAGCGCTCATCTCTCATTCGTGTGCGCCAGCTTCCCAATCACCCACCCCCATGAGATAGTGAAGGACACGACAGGGGGTGGAAAATAACGAACATACCTAGGTACCTTCTTGTGGGTGCTGTATGTGAGTAGATTCCATAAGTAGTGTCGTACATATTGCTTCAATATCCTGAAGGTAGCGGAGATGCCTGCTGCAGGAGACGACTAGAGAGCTGTAATGCTGTATGTGGGTGGTTAGTTAAACGAGAGCACGAAAACATATTTGAAGGATAAGACGCGCGCTGCGAAAATCATATTAAGATGAGGGATTTCCATTTTTTTTTTTTTTTTTTTTGTTTTATAATGTCTTCATCTCGACTGCGATTGAAGAGGGATGTCGGTGGATTGCGTGATTTGCCTTTGATGTTACCCGTGGGTCGTAACCGCAGGGTCCTTTTTGCGTTTGATCGACTATGCACTGTGTTTGGTTCGTTTCGTCTTCCCTTAGCCTAATTCGATTAAGTGCAGTTCATGTTTATTGCAAGGAATTTTCAATTGAAAGTCCTGAAAGTGATTGAATGAAGTTTTGTCGGAGAATTGGAAAAGGATCTCTCTCTATCTCTCTCTCTCGTATCTCTATAGAAATGCACACGATGTCTTCATGACTGGAGAGGGGGAGTAAGGGTGTGGCGTGCAACTTAGAAAATTTCCGTATCGAAAATATTTAACTAAGTTTTGGATGTTATTGTCTTCTGCTCCGACGAACCGAAGAAGGAGAGAGAGAACTCCGATTAAGGAAGAATTAATTATTTAGTTTTATTTTTGGGTTGAGTTTTCGATGCTGTCGTCGTCATTGTCGTTGGGGTTGTAGGCGGTAGGTTAGGTATGCATGTTGCTTGTGGTGAACATGAATGAGATTATAAGACACTTCAATTGGATTTGTGTTTTTGGCACGCTTCAGAGTGTCCTGGGATTGGAGATGGTTTAATTTAGGCAAACATGAGTAGGTAGTAGCAGACAATGAGTAGTTTATTTGATTGAGAGTACAAAGATGAAGGAGATAATTTATTTAAAGGGAAACTAGATAGATTTTGAAGATGATTCGAGATAGATGTGTTTATCCAGATGGCATTGGGAATTGAATTTTACCTAAATTTGACACAGATGCGTCCTCAAAGGAACCAAATGAATAATTAAGGATTGCTTAGAGGAGGTGGGCAGTGGATACAGTTCAATTGGTCGTCGATGATTATGTTGTTATGGTTGGTCTCAGCACTGAAGATTTATAGAGGAGTGCTGCCAATGAGGTTGGCTTGCTTTTGGACTACATCCACATCTTGCAGCAGCTCATAGAGCCCGCCTTATTTTCTATTATATAATACTCGTCGCTTTATAGAGAAAAATATACAACTTGAAAGTCTTTAGGCCACATCGAGTTTAGAGGGTTTTTTGAGAAAATGCTCGTTCCGAAGAGTTCGGTGTGCACCAAGGAGCTCTTTCTAGCTCCTTGCTCTTTATTGTTATCCTCGACTATCTGCTTGAAGGGCGGAAGTGATGGACCACCCGAAAGTGCTGACGATAGAACCATCATAAGCGAGGATCAAAGCATCCCTGTAACGTGCACTTGGTGAATGTTTTGGAGGGGAAAGGGGTATCGTATTAACGCAAAAAAGACACTGCACATTCTCTGATCCATTTCGACCTATTCCAGGCATTTGTTTGAAAAGAAAAGTGATTAGCAACTGTGACAAGTGGAAATGTCTGGATTCTACGATCAACAACGAACCAACCATGGATGACGACATTAATCAGCCGTCAATCAACTAAAAATGCCTCCTGAAGCTGAAGGCTCATCACCAACATACATAATGTTGGATAATGTATGAGGTCAAATTGAGAGCAGCTGAGATGAAGTACTTCGCATGATAGCAGTATTAACGAAGCTTACTAGAATTAAAAGTTCCAAAATCCGAGAAGCCAGCTCAGTTGGTAGTGCTGTTTTCAAATGAGGGTTCCCACGGACTACGTCGAAAGAGCAATTTCAGTCAACATTCCTTTACAATCACGGAAAAGGGAGGGATCACATGAATGTAGCAACACAAGCATTTGACTGGCCTCAGTGGCGAAGTGATATGAAACCGGGAGGTCTGTAGATATTTTTTTCAGGTCGAACCGTCGAGCCCCACACTTGAATCGGTAGGGAAGCACTGAAGTGGGAGAGTTATGATTCCTATAATTCTGATCGTAACTCCTCGATAATAAGGAAAGTGCAACTTTTTAAGCAAGAAAGTCCTAAATCTCGAGATATTGGAATGTTTTATACAAACCGACTTGTTTCATTTACGACGAGAGATATAATTTCATTACCCACAAAAAAGTTATAAAACTCAAGTGAATCCTTTCCAACCATTTGCTCTTGAAGATCAGATGATATGCCAGTTTTAGGAAAATCAGCAGCAAATGCTTGCCTTGAACCTGCAACAGGCTGCCATTGAAGGCGTCCAGTAGGTGTTTGAATCGCATCATCCGAGGACTTTGGTATGCTAAGCTCATTTTCTGAACTGTGGTCTTCAAAATCTGAGCTGTAAGTTTCGTCTTCGGTTTGGTAGTTTTCATCATCCAAAGAATTCTCAGTACATATGTACGTTGTGTGTGACAATTTTTTTAGGTCAACCTCTATCTCGTCCAATATAGTGCTCGAACTCAAACTCGGTCAGAAAGCTGAACACAGGAAATCTTGTCTGGGTCCCAGGGCACACTGGTACTCAAAGATATTAGATCTGCGATGATCTTGCTAGGCGAGGTATAGAATAAGTTTTCTCCGGACCCTAACCTGCGTTGTGTCTCACTGCATCTGTAGTCATATCTTCCATTATTACTTGGTTCCGTAGCGCGGCTATGATGAATGCAGACAGACCAAACAACTAAGCTCAGACAATTGCAAACAGTTTATGTCCTTTCTTCTACCTTCTTCTTCTATTCACCAAGCTTTTGCTAAACACTTACTTTTATTGGACTTCAGCTACACCACCATCTGTCCTGCTTGTGTCGAGAAGACGACACAGCGGAACGAGGAGCTGTAGCTGTCTTGCCTTTGCTCGCATCAGGTAGTAGATTTTCGGGGCTAACCTGGTGAGTGCCGAACCTCTAAGCCCCTTATAACTTAAATTCCTTCACATTTTTCTTAGAAAGATGGAGTTAATGTAAAGTAACACAATGGACAAGTAGTTCAACTTAGTCCTTCGGCAGTATTAACACATTTTCTTCTTAAGCTTTTCGGCAACTAAGTGTGGATGGACTATACCTAACGCAATACGATGCGATACTTCTCCGAAAAATGTCTAACGGCTTGGATATTCTTCAAACACATATAACTTACCTACTCCTCATTTGTCCAACCCGAATGAACCACAAGTCTCAAAAACTCTTCATTTACATAAGAAAAGCCCTTAAACTTGACCTTCATTTCTCCAAATAACACACGTTTTGTATCTCTGTACACATTCCTCCCAAATTCGTATGCAAAATTTTTTCACCACATTCCACTCCCAGCTAGGGTAATAAATCTCAGCTTCTAATTAATCATAAAACTTGGGAAAAGTTTCTTATCGCATGAACAGAATGTTTGTATCTGCGTCCCAGTTGGCAATACTACCACATCCGTTTTGAACTTTTGTTCCTATACGTAGAGGAAGGAGTCCTGAGAAAGTTTTTACCTCCTTTTCACCCCAACCGCCATTCTATGATGAACATCTTCATATAGCCCAAACGATAAGAATGCCTAAGCCTAAGCCTAAGCCATTTAAATAAATTTCTTACTTAAAACTCACACGAATAATTCTATCCCACTCTGTTGGTGGTGTCATCTCTGTATTCGCTCGGCTTAATTAGAATCCTTAAACAAATACCCAAAATATATATATTTTTCTATAAAGATGCAAACACAACTTCTGAGTGGAATTCATACCGCAAATAAATGAGAACATATTTTCGACTACAACTACAGGACATGGCTACGGATGGGGGGGGGGTATAAATTCCCTTTAGGGTGTTTATTTTCCTCTTTTGTCTGATTTACCCCCGCCAAGGCTGGTAAAGACTTTTTTTTTGCGTTTACCAAGAATCATACGCAATAGAAAGGACGGAAAGTAATTAATCGTACATCCCAGGTGAGCTTGACAGGTCATTACTTTTGGAGGCAACAAAAAAAAGAAAAAAAAAATTCTCCACCACGCTTAACAGGTAACAAATTAAATTCGCGCTTCTCATGATTTGTCTCCAGGGGTAAGGAAAAAAGATAAACATCAAAACGAAAGAAGACGGAAAAATCCCCTAATGAATCTCAGATAAAACGCGAAATCCGTTTCAGATTTTTCATCACACATCCGAGGATGTTGGAAAGAAAAAAAAACCCAACACCCCATCCTGCCGGATCCTTGGTGTCAGTAAGCCCATAGTTCGCCTTTCGTGCGCCCGTCGACGGAGAAAAAATAATCAAAGCGACTTCTCCGAAGATAAATGACAATTCAACATTGAGATGGGTTGGTTGGTGGTAGCAGTCGGTCGGTGGTTGGATAGCTTCTATGATAGGCCCTTCGTTATCTGCCTTACCGCCGCCGCCGCGCCGAAATGAAAATTCATTTTTCAAGTGGCGGTCTTATCTGACCACCGATTTATCTTTCTGTCAGATTTTGTCAGTTCCGAAGTCACCGAAGTAGATACATACCTCAAGGGGGGCGCAGTTAACTTTTATAGATACAGAGAACGGTGGCAGGTTGTATCTATATATAACTTCAATAAGTGCACCCGTCGAAAGTGGCCGTTCTATTTGAACAACATCAATCTTTTATTATTTCTATCAGCGCAGCACAATCCACAACCCTTGGATAGTTAGTTCATATTTGTTTAACTAAATATAGGTCACCAACTTAAAGATCTATATCTGGAATAGATATCAAGTGGACACCATAATTTAATTCGATTTTAATTTAATTTAATTGAATTTATTTATTTTTTAAATTATTTGTTTTTGGGTTGATTTTAAGTTCCAGATACGCGAGTGAATCTTTCACAATTTTTCCGGATTTAACCCCGTTTTTGGGCAACACACACACACACACGCATATTGTTAAAGCAGTACGAGTGCGGAAAATTAATTGATCAAGTGTTGAACTTAACGGTTGTGCTGTGTCATTTAAGTAATTACATTTTGTGTCGAAGTGATTTTGCAGAAAAATTACACTCTCACAGTGGGGAGCGGCCAACAACCGACCGACGTGGCGCAGTAAAGTGAAGGGCGGCGGTTTGGTGGAAGTAATTTCGTTTAGGCCTGGTTGTGTCAGTCTATATGCGTGTGTGTGTGCGTAGAACACATTGAGATAAACGGATCCGTAGGAGGTAAATTGGGTTTTATAATATTGTAATTGCGAAACTCACACAGTTGGGCTAATGAATTTTTGTTTTTCGTTTGACATGAGGACATTTGGCTTTGTCTTTGTGGCTTTGTGCGAATTTCGTTGGGACTGTTTGGGATTATTCCTTTTGACTTTCGTCAGGGTAACAAATTAAATAAAATAGCTGCCTTAATTGGAAGTGGGTTGATTTGATGTGTTTTTTTTTGCATTTACTCAGAAAGCGGGTTAGGTTAGGTTATTGGGCTTGCAGGACAATAAAGACTTGCAATCGTCACAATAATGTCAATGTAAAACTTTTCTTAATCCTGGAAGAATTGGCTTTTAAGAAATCTATTTCTGATGTTTGGAATTGCTAGACAGTGTGCTTGGAGTGTTCACATACACGTCCTCTGTACAAGTCAAAGCGACTTCTCCGCTGAAGTTCGTCTTTTCTGGCGGCACCTATCTCTTCTTTATTTTGGTCGATGATGAAACAAGGTCAAGAGGACAACTATTCATTGTTCATTATTAAGTAGTCACATTTTCCCGGTTTTATACCAGGATTCGAGCGCACTCAATATCACACTTGAGGCTTGAGTATTATGTTCATAATCTGACTCCGTCTGACTCCGCTCGGGGGTTTACCTTTTCCTGCGCGCCTAAAACCCCTATCGCTCTGTAACAGAGGCTGTCAATGAAAGAGGTATGTGGTATTGCCCAACGATGGCAACCTGGTTAGAAGCTGAAAGGACCTCAGATTGGAGAAAGCGTCTGAAATAAAATCCCGCATCAAGTTATGGTTGTCCGGGAAGTAAGTAGCCCGACGAAACTTTATTAGTCCAAAAGATAGTTAAACTCTCGTGTTCGACAGAGGCCGGCAGCAATAAGATACGTCGAGTCACAAACTTAAAAAATGCAATGTCGAAGAAACTCTTATGTTGGCCACTTCCTTTGCTGTTCATTTCGGCAAATACAAGGGGGAATAAGCTATGCGAAGGAGCGTTCCCGAAACAGGGACGCAGATGGAAAGCATTAGTAGACACGAACAAGACGGAACGATGTGGATATAAGGAATACAACGATTTTTGCCAGAAGCAGCAGGGATGTCTTAACTGGCACAATCCCGCTATGATAGTACTATGCGCTGGCTTGACGGTTAAAGCAATTCCTGGAAAAATACTCTTTCGAAGCTTTGGCTGATCTCAGCAAAATAGTTACTAACTGCGTCTGCAAATTCAAAAATCAGTCCAAAAGATTCCACTAGCTTCACCTTGGGGTCTTCCTTGAATAAAATGTCCAGCAGTTTGTAATTCGATTGGAAAGCCTTCTATCGGTATGAAGTTCGAGGCAATAGTTAAGTATCTCGTTCGTGAGTGGTTTCAAGTTCGAATTTGCTTAGTCTCCTTCCTCCACTTTTGCTCAGTTCCCAACCTGTGGTCAAGAGAGGTGATTTGAATACTCAAGTAGAACACAGTAGCTGATAAATCTTTTGGGCACTGATAAAAGGTGTCTCTTCCTAGTCGCCCAAGATGTGAAATAACCGCACTCTCAAGCAGGATTATGTTCCGCATTCATTTTCTTTTAAAGAAAATAAGTTCTTCGATCTCCTACTATGGATGGCAAGCTTCAAACCATCAGGATTTAATTTAAATAATTATTATTATATTTTTAATCAAAGTTAAACACTAAGCTAAAATGTAATTCTTCTTTTCTCTTTCCAGGTATGTAGAGATGTTTTTGTAATAAACCAATTATGTCAAAGTAAGTCACAATCATAATCCTAGCTTAAGATTCTCGAAAAGTATTGCTACAACTTTGTGGTTTAAGAGGCTAGCTCCTATCTGGCCCCTCCTTGGGAAGCGTTGTATGTGCTATAGCGCCGTTATGAGAACTATAAACATAAAATGAAGAGAGATGTAGATAAAGGGCCCTAAATAAGCTTCCGGCCAATGTTGGAGATTAGCATATATAAAGGCCAAAAGAAGCTGTTTCGTTATAGTGTCAATTTCAATTTTACGGAAGCAATTTTTTGGCGAGATAAATGTTCATTTATGGGACTGCCACTCTCAGCTCTACCCACACATACAATGGATTATGAGGGTCCTATATAGAGTATCCTTAGTTGTTTAGGAGAGGGCTTTACTATATAGGTTCCTTCGCAACCCAAAAAAACACGGATTGGAAAGTGTTATTCTTCGTTTAATTTCTGAGGAAATGTCGTCTTCCGATGTGAGAGCAGATCCGAGGTTGTCAAAGTCCCTTACTAGCCCAAAGTTATAGCTGTCTATTGTGATATTTTGGCGGATTTATCGATGTTGGGTATCCTTTCCTGTTGACAGCATAAACTTTGCTTACCGCTAAACCCATTTTTGCTGCTTATGTTCACTGACAGCTCGCCTACTTTCTACCAATAATATTAATATCGTTGGCATATGCAAGTAATTGAACAGACTTTTAGAAAGACCGCACCTCTTGTGTTGGCTTGTGAGTTTTTTGCAATTCTTACAAGTATATTGTTAAAGAAATGAAATGACAGCGCGCTTAGTTCTCGGTTAGGTCTTTATTGGCCTTATTGCAGCAGCGACCTTTCTCCATCGTCATCAACTACACATGGCCTTGTATATCTCGTCTCTATAGATACTGTGATACGCGGCTTTAAAATCGATAAAAAGGTGGTGGATATTGATCTGGACTTCTTAGGTTTTATCCAGGATTTGCCGTAGTGTGAATTATGTACTTACAGGACCTAAAACTGCACTGCTAGGGTCAATCAGAATGCTGTCAAATATTATAAGGCGGACAAGATCTTATTATGCGATGGCTTAGGAGACTGATACCTTTATAGTTGGCGTAGTTTAGAGAGTCTTCTCTCTTGTGAACCGGGCAAATGGTGCTGATGTTTCATTTATCAAGCATAAATTCACCCGACTAAATCTTGGAAATAAGTTGGTGTATGCTCTCTACCAAGTCATCACCCAGTGATATTGAATGGTTCGCTCTGCCTGAAAGTGGAGTTTGTGTCTTCGCCAGTTAGCAGTCTGCAGAACTGTTTTTTCCATATCCTTAGCACAGACTGTGTCTCCACTAAAATGTTTCCATGTTCATATCCACAGGTCCTTTATAGCTTTTGGAAAAACTTCTGAACATTATTCCTGGAGAAGCACTTCCCTATTTCCTCTATTGCTCTTTCTATTTTCCTCGTGCTGTGTACCAACGAAAATTCAGCAGATGAATTGATTCGGAATTCGGAGGCCCGTCGAGGTTTTCTCCGAGGACAAACCGGGAAACCTCACAAGCGGTCCATTAGAAATGCACTAAAGTAAACAGCTTTTGAGCCCTCAATTCTGATCATAAATACGTCATCGTGCCAAGTATTATAAAAGTTATACTTCTAAGCTCTGAGTTCGCACCGATTTAGCTGCATTCTAAATAACCTACTCCAAATGGATAACGAAACCCAATTTAAATTAAATCATCCAAAACTAATCTACTCGCACATAGATAATGCAGATTGTGTGTCACTGCCGAAAGCACTTTTATGCTAATGAGTTTCCACTCCACGAACCACGGCGAGTATCGCGTAAATCTAATAATCTATCTTCGATACTAAGCGAAAGGTTATTAGCCGAAAATGCATTCCATTTAGTAAAATAGCCCGACTCCCACTTGATGAATATTTAAAATATTTTCATTCAACAACAAATCCATTTTCACATAAAATTAAAATAAAATTCCCGGAAATATTATTATATTTTTTCGAAAATTAAATTTCACTTCGAAAACTATGCGCAGGAAAGGAATGCAGCCCACAGCAGCAGCAACAGCAGCAGTGCTATAAAAATAGTGTTGACAAAATATTATGACTCACCCCAAAAATCTGGCACATGTTGGCCTAAAACTGAATAAACAAAAAATTCAAAAAAAAATTTTGTGTTTCATTTTTAATGAATGTACACAGCCGCAATATGCTGCGCGCAATCTAATTCCATTCCATTTCATAAGCGGGCGGGAATCTGCTTACTGAAAAAAGAAACCCCATCCAATTTGCATTTATCAAAAAGAGCGAACGTAAAGTGCTGTCAAAATTCAACTAGCGATACTAGAGGTGCCTATTTCCATCCACATGGATCTGGATGATGATGAAAATTTCCTATTAAGCCGGAATGGTCTAATTAAACATATTTAATGCGCTCAATTGAATTTCGACGCAACTAATACCGCGTTTCGCATTCATACATTCACCTCTGACTCTTTCGAGAGGTATCTGCGTTCCGCCATCTAATACCAGATTTACGTTTCATACTGCTTGACAATTTGTGCCAAAAAAACGAAAAAACAAAACATTTCCAACAGTTGCACAGTTGCAGTTGGAATAGCTTTGGACTTAAGCCAAGTGGTAGTGGTGCGGTGGCCCTCTAAATTACACTCTGTGTACCGGGGAATTTATTTTATAGCTAATCTAAGGCATTAAATTATAGACGAAGAAAAAAAAACCAACAACACACGGGCCCTGTGTCATAATTTGTGTTTTGCCGACATCGTGTATGTATGTATGTGTGTGTTTGTTTGAATTTTGGGAGTTGTCGGTCGTGTTGATTTATCGTTCGAGTCGAAAAGATTAAAAGGGAAAAACTGCTTTAAATTGGGACAAATCGCTTGTGAATTGGAAATTTATTTTCGAAAAGGAATATTCTCATAAATCTGTCAGATTTGGACATAGGAAATGAAAGACAATTTTTTTGTTTTCGAATGCATTTTTGTGTGTTTGCATGAAATGCATCATGATTTTTTGGACACGGCATTTGAAAGTTTAATAGTCCCTAGAGGAAGGGTTGCGATGTTGTTAGACGATGGATGGTGTATTTTAGTGAACAGGAAACTTTTCCTCCAAGAAAATTGATTCATGTTTGATGTTGTTGTGTGAGCTTTTTCGAAAACAAACAGCGTTTCTGTTGATGAGTAGAGCAGAGCTGTGAGTATGACATCTTTGGAGATTGTCAGTTGTCAACGTGGAGATTTGTCGACGAATTGTTACATTTGTTTTTGTTTTAGATTCATTTTCCATGGAACAAATTTTCGGTAATAAAAGAAGTGGTGATATACATCCGTGTATCTGACTTTCTAAAAAAAACCAGGGGTATTCTGCTGTTATATGAGATCACGTCGGACAGTTTACCGCGCGCGAGTGGTCTGATTGTGAGACTTTTTTTAGTAAATGTGTAAATGTTGGCTTACGGCACCGGAGAGTAAGTGCATCAAAGGTTGTTCTTCGCGAATTTTGGGTTGCTCAAACTGCAAATTAATGAAATGAATAAGCAGCCAGGTTAAGATTTTTTACGACTTACGACTTCTGATTGTAGTCGGACCATGGTACTACCTAGGTTATCTTCCTTGAGAATGAGGTAACAAATTTGTATTGTAACTTATTGCTACAGGCAAAAGGTACTAAAATGGAGATCAAAAACGGTGATGCTAGAACTAGATCTCCGCGAACGGAAAATACCTGCTTTAGAACTGCTGTGATTTATAGAATAGACGAGGGCAAGTGCATTGAACCAAACAGAAGTGGAGGAGTGTAAGGAATATCTGGCCTTACGATTTTCAAGGATGCTCATTAATGATGTTTAGGCGGTCTTAATAGGGAGGTAAAATTAGTAAACATTGAAGAGCCAAACGGAGCAAACAGCACTGGCGAACGAAACCTAGGTACGGATCTGCTTGCAGCAGGATAAGATGAATGTTTATACCTCCGTTTGACAAAGCCGAGTGGCCCTCGCATATTACTGCACCCCCACCAAAAAAATATCGGCAAGGCTTCCGGTTTCTTAACAATTGATCGCTGTGGCCAATCAATTGCTGCGGTATTTGTACATTTGTGTGATCCAGGAGTTCCTTCTTAGGTCTCCCTTACATGAATTCCATTTCGATAAAACTTTGTCACGCGAAGCATCCTCATCTCAGCTTTCGCCAACTTGCCCTCATGCTTTTTTTAAATTGATAAGTATTGCAAACCGCATGTGGAGGCTAGAAAAACAAGTGTGGTGAATAGCCTTTTTTTCGGACACATTTTTCGGTTAAAGAAGAAAGCAGCGTATCTCAGAGTATCTTAGCAGCAAAGAGTAACTGGTGTATTTTAAGTTCCGCCTTTTTTTCTTTAAGCATATAGTCTTGAACAGACCTGTAGCGAACGTCTGGCAAACATACAAGAGTAAGAACTGCTTTTTAAAAAAACATTGCTATTCGGAATCGGCATTAAACTGTAGGTCCTTTCCATTCGTGTCACAAAATTTATATTCGCACACACAGTGGTTGGAGAAGCTAGGCTTTGAGTCCTGTATGGGGCGTGTACGCCTAATATTTATTTATTTTTTAGACAGTTTTGAACTGCAATAAGTGCACACGAACTTTGATTGATAACTCGTCGTTATGGACAGAGAGATATCCTACTCTTGCCTTTGCTGTACCGATCATTTGTACGCAGTTTTAAGGAACTCTTCGTTGTCTTAGCGTCTCCAATTTCAAATCTCTCTCACTTATCGAATGCTTTAGGCAATACTTTGGATTGAGGTATTTCGGCCGGTTCAACCGCTTTGACCATTTGGCCTTTATAACTTCTTAGACTTGTATGATGAATTCCACAAGGTTTGTAGCAGCTGAACTACTTTTCATGAATGCCTGTTGGTTGGGTGTAATAAGAGACTTAAATTGATAGCTGCTGGCTTCGTAGAGTATTGTACAGTTACATCAAGCCTTGATCACTTTCTTATGAAAGTGGTCTTCCAAACCTGGAAAAATTCTTCTTGAGGGAAGGAGACAGCGAGAATCGAATGGGCAAGGTTGGAGAATCAATTTTAAGAAATACAGCGGAAGGACTATCTGGAACAGGTCAGATTAAAACGGGCCCATCGCAACTAGTTGAATGTACAATAAAAGCGCAAACCTACGCCTCTTCTCCAACAAATACAAATTTTTTTTTTGCAAAAACTAAGAAGGCCTTAAGGGTCCGTCCAGCCTTTATCGACTTGCCGATATTGCCGCGTATTCACACAGTATAAGCTTTAAATCCTAATAGTCTTTAGTTCACCGCAAAATCTGAAAATATCTGTCAATCTTTAAGTTTCCGCAAGAGACAGTGTCCAGAAACTTCACTATTATCGAGTAGCCCTACTCTTCTATACCGCAGTGTCCTCATCATTAAGTTCTTGTAATTTTATTTCGACGAAATTTAAATGAGAAAGCGTTCGAAGTAAGGTAGGAGTGAATGATCTATATATTTGCGAATATGATCTACTCCCGAAAGAGGTTTGGGTTTGGGTAAAATGTAACGTCTCTTCCTATACACAAACATGGTTTATTCCATAAAATTGAAAGATAACGCCGAAGCAATTTCGTTCTTACAAAAGTTGCATACTTCTTCTTCACAGACGCAAATAAGGGGCAAAGGTAATAAAAATTCTCGAATACTTCCTGCACAATTCATTTCAATTCATTATCCGTTCACCCTTAAGCACCCCCAACTGTCAATAAAACTAAATTAAGCTCAATCGTTTCTTATTTTAGATAACTCTCATCCAAGTTGCTGATCGTTTCGTTACTACAACAACCAGCTAACTATTTATCTATCAACAATAAACACCGACATTCCGGCATCGTTTATAAATCGAATTAAAATCCCACACATCCTCTCCATTCAACGGGCCACGCCGCACTTGTTCATAGTAAATGTAAATGCACGTAAAGTACCCGCATAAATACTCCACGGCTTGGTCAATTAAAATGCAGTCATCTAATCTTCAAGTCCAGATTGATCTGGCGCCAACCTCAGACCCTGAACAGGCGCACAACTCACTCCATAGATCACTTGAGCTTCAGCTCACTGTAGTTGCTGCTCGCACATAAGTGGTGCTTCGCGCCATGATCACGGCTGATTGTCTCTAAACGATGACTAATCGTGCATGCACTGCGCCAATGACGAAAGGTTGCATAAAGCTTGTGGCATGGTTCATATCATTGAAAAAAAAAAACAGCCCCATAAAAAGATATAAGCAATTAAAATGCAAATATATTCTCGCTCTATAGATACGTAGATACCGCAAGTTGTCATAATGTTGTTTCCATATCTGCAAGATAAGCTGCTCTCAAAACTAAGTGCATAGACTTGAAGCTTCAAATAAAGATGAAGATACTTTCATTCTTATCTCTAAAATTCAAAACTTTAAACTTATTCAACGTTCTACAGATGACGTAACTATAAAAAAAAAAATAAAAACCTTCACCGCTCTTGGAGTCGTAAAGTGCTTTATTTTTAAATTTTGTTTCTATTCTTTCGTAGATGATCCACGCAATAAGATGCATTTTCGGTCGAGATAACACACGCCCCCACTATTTAATACGACGACGTAGATGCACTTTGTTTGGTATCTATCTTTTTTGTGTGATCCGACCGTGTGCTCTTTTCATCGGCGACCCAAATTTTATCTAACACTCAATTAGAATTTTTCTCTCACTTGAGAGATACATATTTTATCTTTTTGTTTTTTTTTTTTCGGCTTCGTCGGCCTTTGAACAGGGCAAATGTATGAGCCTGAGCATGTGAGAATTTTATGTATGATAAAAAAGTGTGAAGGTGGTGCAGCATTCATTAGAAGTGGATGTGGAGTTGGGGTTTTTTTTTTTTTTTTGAGTGCAGCGGGAGTGTGAACTTTTTGCTGCTCATTAAGAGGACCTGAATTTGGAAATTTCTTCAAACGGGAAGAGAAACGAATACATCGGTATAGGAAGATAACACTGAGATAGGAATCGTGTTTAGATGGAGGCGCTTGTCAGATACAATTAAGTAGTGAAGTTTATATATTTTCTTTGAGTGTTGGCAGGGGGTCTATGTGAAGAAGAGGTGTTGGTTTAGGATCTTCTTGGTTTTTCATTTTTTTTCTCCCAGGTTTATTTTGACATCAAATGGGGGATATAATGTTCTAGATTGATGTTCTTTTGGCGTGTGGTTCTGGCTTCAGTTGAATGAATGAAGATGTCGTAGGAGGTTTTTTTTTTACGTACAAACTGCCCCTGCCGGTAATTTGTGTCGCAATGCGTGGGCAAATAAAAGATACTGACTTGAGGTACTCTCCTGGGAATAGGGGGACCGTTGACTGGCCATGACGATGAATTTGGTGGGAGGTATAGTTTAATATGTTCATCTGAAGTAGGTGGATGTAGTTCTTGATGTTTTTAATGTAAAAGAGAAGCCGAATTTATGGAATGTGGTAGTAAAACAAGCATCCTTGATCGTTTTAAATAGATCAACTCTTCCACCCGTCCTCATAGCTCAAGAAAGTATTTATTTCTCATTCTGATCGAGCAGTTTCGAATAATTAATTTGTAACTAATTTTGGCGTCCAAATTCACCACGAAACAGGGAACAGAACAGTAACGAAGATTTTAAAAAAAAAAAAAAAATTTGATGCATTTGATCTGATCTTTGTTCGATAAAGAGGGAGCACTTTGCTTTACCACAGCGCTTCCACTGTTTCATAATTGTATAACTCCTGTTCGTGAATAGCTTTCCATTCCATTCCAAAGGAGTCTTCTGAGGCTGCTGTTCATTAAACTTCCTAAAATCACTATGAGCCATATAGTTGGTGTGTCGGCAAATTATATCCTTAACCGAAGGGCTCATTATACAGAGCTTAGTGGTACAACCACTAAGCCACTGCACTCACTATCATTACATAGCTCTAAAGTTCATATGGCTTTGCCACTTTTTAAAAAATTAATCTACTGGAAATGCCGTCCCTACACAAAGAAACAGGCAGAACAAGCTGCAAAAACAGCCCTCGTTGCAGAAATACGAACCGAATCGAGTCTAACGATAGCAAAAGAAATGTAAAATACTGTAATAAAACTCGTACAGAATATCTGCAATTATGCTCGGTAGATATTATTTATATTATTTATTTCTTCTATTCCAAATTTGATTTTTCTTAGCTTGCGCCCACACAATACGAATAAACTGTTTACATGTCTTCATATGCAGGTCGCATTCTCGCTATACTGTGCGCAAAGCCTTAGTTTTATGGAGTAAGCTGGGCAGTGATTATGACAAGTTTTTCCACATTTCGCAAATTTTGAAAAGCTTCACCTACCACAAATGAACTAAATACCTCCCAATTACTTCCCCTCAAGCCTCGAATGGCTTGTAATCGCAACTTAACTTTCTATCGAGAGAAACCCTCAAGATCCATAACTTCCAGATCCAGATACTCTAGGAAAAGAGACATGATAATGAAGCAAGAGGCTATGAAGACGATAAATCGTGCAAACTTTACATTTAGGCTTCAAATTGTTTATCAGAAAATCATAGTAAAATTAGGTCAATCTAATGTCTCAATCCGAGAAAAAAAAAGCTGTCGAATTTGACTCACAAAGGAACAAACTGCAAGGGCCCTGAATTGATTAGGTTAGATGGGTCAACAAGGAAAATCAGTTCTTGTGGACCCACTGTGAAATACTTTAGTGTGAGGTACGCCTGTGTTGTAGCCTCCCTTGTAGCCCCTTCCTTCTACTCGTGTCTACTCAATTGACTATATCAAATCCATCCTGATGTCTCCAGAAACCTTCAAATATTCGAAAGTCCGACATCTGGCAATTTTTCAATGTCTTGGAAGAGGAAACCTCCAAGTGTTTTATAACTCAACAGAGATAGTGACTTCACAGTCTCTAAAAATGTCGTCATCCTTTAGATTTAGATTCACAATTAAAAAAATTATGGCCACCTAAAGTTCCAACCAGCTTAGACACCGATGCTCTTTCGTTGTGGCCATAGTTTCCGTAATATTTCACAATTGGTTTAAGATATCCACCTTTTGTTGGCTTTCATTCTGATCTTGTGCTCTAGTCGCTCCGTGAGGTTCCAGAGTAGCGATTTGATCGACTAAAGTGCCTGATCACGATCCATTTCGGATTCTTTTTTGCCATCTCGTCGGCCATCAAGACATACCTTGTGCGGTGAGCCAAGAGCCTTAAGCTCTATACGACAACAGTGAGCCAGCTTGGACTTGATAGCAAAAGCCATGATTGCCAGAACCTTCGCTTGGAAAACACTACTATGATCAGAGAGTCGGATAAAATTGTCTATATTTAATTCGTCTGAGAATATCCCGGCACCTGATTGTGGACATCCATCTTCGATTTATCTGTATAATTGGGTATGGATTTCATTTTCATTTGGTTCATTCAGGTTCCATTCTTCTCTGTTCAGGGACGTATTTGGTCTGTTAAAATCCATGTAGGGTGACTTGAAGTCGGAGCTAACATAGTCTTCTACATACATTCTCAGATTCGGTGCATGCCCCAAGAGACCTGAGTTTCAGCTGACTATTTGGCTGATCTTCGAGACGCTCTTTGTAGCTGATTCGTGCAAGCACAGATTTGGTGTCGTTCTTATAGCAACGGCCCTAAATGTCTTCCTTGTGGAACACCAGAAGTAACACTTCCTCGTTCAAAAAAAAGGCAACTTAGTACTTCCATTCCAAATTTTCAGTTGTAAATCGAACCTCTCGAACAACTACGTAAGAGCTCTTCACCTTTCGTAAAAATTAAATGATTCCATAATACAGTAAGACCCCCAGGGTCTACCCTAACAAGGCTTACTAATCACTCTTCTTAAATAAACCCAACACATTTGGCAGCAATTGAAAATCGTTGATGTCTCTTTCATAGTCTTGATTGTTCATAGTTCGAGTACGTTCGCTGACGCTCACCTCCATTACATGACATTAATATAGACATGTATCATCATTCGGCTTAATGCTTATTTAACAAACAATAACATTTTTCATTATTTTAGCTCATCGCCGTTTGTATCTTTTTCAAGCAAACAAATAACCAACGAACATTGCTTCACTTTACACCCAGCTATAACTACGCATATTTCCATATTACAAGCTAACCAAACAAACTTATCCATAAATTCAATAAAAAAATTCATATCGAACAATAACACAATCACGGACTACACGATTAATCATTCAACGATTATGCATCAATCAAACAAATGCCCCATCATCCATCAGCATTCATAATTCCCTCATTTCATAGCTAAATGAAATGATTAACCAGAAAAAATAAAAGAACATAACCCCAGCAACACCAACAACAACAACAACAACATCGGATTGCCTACTAAAAACGTACGAAGAAGAAAACACACGCACACAACTAACTGAAAAGTCAATTAACCACCGTCATGATATGCGTGATTGATCAATTATTCCCGCACCTCGTTCATTCTAAGCACTGTGAAGCATCCCACACACTCGCACCCCACACGCCCTTCATCAATATTCAATAATACATCTATTGTGGAGTAAACATTGTAACCGATATTGAAAAGTGCGTCAAACACGCCAACAAACCGCTATATCCATCCATCCCATCGTGGTGAGAACTCATAAATAATAATCATCCGTTGAAGTGGACAACAGCGGCCGCTGATAATGAATGGCGTTTGGGTCATGCTCGAGGTTATCGCTATAGCGTGCGCGATCACCATGATCTCGAAGTCGCGAGCATCACTGACTGAGCGATACATATTCTCTTGGGACGGGGGGATTATATTCCCATAAATTCAGAGAGAGAGAGACCAAAAATTGGACGGCGGCCGCATATCTTATTCATGACACAAAACGTGACCACCATTCAAACTTCATTGAAGCACTTATCCTTTTTTTTGCTTTTGCTTTTGTATGTCCAGCAAAAAGGATCTGGAATTATGTGTTTGTGCTCCTTTATTTGGTCCTTTTGCATCACACCCCGTACAACAGCCATAAGTGGCTGTGTATCGTTGTCGTTCGCCTCAAGGCGCCACACACTTAACAGCTCACACATACCCATGGTATTCATCCGCAAAAATAAGGACCAAGCCTCGTTTATGGTTATGATGAGATTGGCTGGAGATGGTCATTATACTCATCGGGACAATTGAAATTTTCGCTTGCCTTTGGACATACCTCCTACTGCAGAGGGGTTGGAGGATATCTTCCGGGCAATTCATCCGCAAATGATATGGAATCCGTCTGGGCTGGGTGGACATATGCAATCAAAAAGCAACTCGTTAAGAGTGTGGGGGGCCAGATAAACTGTACAATTCTAGTCTCAACTGAGGCTTCTGATAAATTGCGTCCAGTTTTGTTGGATTAGTGTCTGGGGCAGAGATGACAGTTGTTGGTAGTCGGTTTTGTGGTCGCCCAGATGATTGAGGATTCGCCTGAGTTGAGGCGCTCAATGGCTATGTGAATGGAAGTCATTATCCACGGTTGGGTGGGTTGGATTCACCATTCATAGATAGGTTCGGATTGGAATTTGTAGGTATGAAAGATTGGACTTTGGTGAGGTATCGGGGGAAATAAGCAGTTGCAGTTGGCGATTGCATGCCTAGTTCAGTTTAAGACGTGTGAGGCTTTGACTTATTGACGAAAAGTTTGAAAGGACCAAAGTTGGTATGATCTAATCATCGATTTTTGTTTGACTATCTTTGGTAGGCCGAGAGATTGGTAGGTAAATAAATACAAGGTATTAACGGCCTATAACCTAGGCGTCTCCTACTATTAAGTGTGCAAATACATATTTTTGGCAGGAAAGAATGTGACAGGGCCTTATTGTCAACTCAGTTCCTTGAAGATTCATATTGCCAAATCGAAGGTCTATTATCTCTGCAAAATGGGACTATGCGAATTAAATCGATAAACAAAATTTTCTGAAAGGACTTGACCAGCGTATTCGTGGGCATATCAGCTCGGTTCTATTTTTTCAATGACAAATACTTCAGGGTCCAAAAATTTCCTTTCCCAATAGAGGAATGTGCTTTGAAATGAAGAGAGATCCTTTTCCTTGGCTTGCGAGTTATTCTGAATTGATACTGAATAGAGATGTTTGCGATTGTGTTAAGGGAAATCATTTCCAGCTCCGAAGGGCAGACAATGTTGTCAGCTAAAGGGGTAAAGGAATGGATTTCCAATTGAAAATCAGTCAATCTTTAGTAGACAAGAGTTAATATATATTCTCATGTCGTCAGCATCAATAGAAGGGGCATTCGATGATGTGCTTAACATAATTTATGGTCAAGATAAAGATCATAGGTCCAAGATGGCCACCTTGAGGGACACCGGCGGTTGCTTTAATGGGTACGAAAAAAAGTTTCTAGGATATTTTTATATTTTCGAACCTGTCAAAAGGATTTCATCTACGAAATAAGCTGCGCTTCAACACGCCTGAGATTCAAATTAGTAACAAATTAGTCATTATCTATAAACAAAATGTTTATTAAATTGACATTAGTTGAACAGCCTTTCAGAAATCCCTGTTTGTTTGAAGAACTGACGGCAGTTAACTTCCACCCTTGCGGCATCGAAATACGAATCTGTAGACGCATTTTTCTGATGCTGCATTTGGCACGAGCACACATTTTTTATTTCAAATAATACATAGTTTTAGAAACTTCTTATTTCAGGATAAAGAAGCTTTCAACTTGAAATTGCACGGGCTATAACTCCTGCTTATCATCTTGCACTCGTTGCCATACAGCACTAACAGAATAAGTTTTGTCAAAATTGAAGTCGCAGCGGCTTACTAGGGTAATTCTACTCGACCCACCCCAACCACAGTGCCACTCAACTTCATGATCATTCGGTCAATAGATATGTATGGCTTGAATTCGCAGCTAGCTTGATTGAAATCCTCAAGTTCTATCTCGCTGAAATGATTTCGGTCTTCTTTTTGTCTTGCAATTCATATCAATATTACCAAAGTTAAATAGCGCCTTTGAGAGGTAAGCCTTTATGCGGATGGCTTCAGAAATGTTTCAGAAAATAGCAGCGAGTGTTTTCAAGCTTCTTTTTAGGAATTTTTATTTCGACCATAGAGTCATTCCTACCGCATTAAGTAAAATTTGTTTTTTTTGTACAACCTTGGTCGAGGTGGCCTTCGTCATACCAATGGAATTATTCCAATCAACAACCTAGATGGCAAAACTTAAAAGATCTAAGAGAAGATGTAAATTTGCAAAAGTCAGAAAGTCAGCAAATCAGCTGGAAAACTACTTCAAATGGCAGTTGGTCCGACAAGTTCATCCATACAATTGAGATTTGAACAATGGAATAAACTCCCACCTGACGCAGTTTCTGTCTATTTATTGCTTCTTTCGCAAATATCTATTCATTCTAAGAGAAATCTATAGAGAAGTCCAAAAAAGTACGTCTGTCTGTCCAGAAGCTATATGACGAAGCAGTTCGACGGATTTGCTTCAAAGTTTGTATTTAGAGTTTTTGGTCTTACAACTGGCGGCGTATCTTTTGTTTTTGTTTTATCGTTTAAGATAACGGTAACTGCCATACAAATATTTTTTTAAGAAACCTTAATTTTCTCAACAAATGGCTCCAACTATTTTGTTGTACTTTGAGACCACGAATATTCATACTAATTTTTTGGGAAAAGTTTCGAATAACGGTACTTTACGAAAATGCCAACACCTCAAAAAATAACTGAAGGAATGCGAAAAAGCATTTACTATATTTTTTTAATACAACTAAATTTAAAATTTTTTTTTTAATATAACGATTTTCTTAATTTTAAATTGAATTAGCTTTCTCAAAAACTGCTGAAACTATTTAAATCTGTTTCTTGTATTTTGAACAGTTTGGTTGAATGTGTCCTGTATTACACCGAAATCATTCGAGCGGTTCTACAATTTTTTATTTTTTTTTTTTTAAAAAACATTACAAGTTATTCAAATCTTTCCATTCTTTTAAGGGCGATTCAAAAAGCATCACATGTACCAAGAAAGTTTTGTATAACGCAGTCGTGTACTTTGTTGTTTCTAGTTTTAAGGATATGATATCGAGTTTTAACCAAAACTAACTTTGAGATGTTGATTTTGACCCCCGAAAATCGTGTGAATAATACCGATTTGTTCAAAATTTAAACTCGCAACCTTAGAACTCGAACGCATGTCAATATTACGGCCGCTAATATTTAGTGTTTTACACAGTTTGTTAAATGTAAAAACATGAAGTCCCCTTTTGTGTTATTTCATTATTATGTAACCCCGGAGTGACAGGTGCTATTTCAAAGATAAACATCGCGTCGTTGATTCCCTCCCCCGCAATGCAGTAAAAATAATTCTAAATTTAAAGTTTAATGGAATTTTTCCGCACCGGAAATGTCCTTAAGGCGACATTATAAATCCAGTGCGGCGCGCAGTAGGCACTGCTGGATATTATACACATAACCACAAAATAGGCTTCATTGAGGTAGAAGAAGGAGGACTTACGGCAGCGGCACAAGCCAAACGACCCTATAATATCCTCGTTTAATTAACTTCATTAGTTTTACTCGGTTCCTTTTTCCATTTGCTGCCTTTGTTGTTGGTGGTGTCGCCCGCTTTTCGCTGTTCGCTCCTCGGTCATTATCCGGGTTCATCAAAAGTTATTATAGTTTGCAAACCAATTTTGTATGTGTGTGTGTGTGTGTCTCTGTCTGTGCGTCGTCGGTATAGTTTCTCCTGCAAAAATATCATATATGATGATGATGATGATGACGATGACGCAGGATAAAAAATAATACAAAAAACTCCCCATATATCCTGATAACATTAAAAGCAAACTGCCATCGTAAAATATTTACCACACGTTATGATGGTCGACAGAATACACCGCACCGCCACACTGCCATATGATGAGGCGACTTCGTCGCGAAAGGACAAAGCAAGGAGAATGTCGGCGCGGGATCAAGTTATGGCCTTTACGTATATGTGGATTGTGGAGCTTGACAATTCCCATTAGAATTTAACGACAAGCCATCGGAGGGTGGCTACGACTACGAGCAAACTATAACAAAAAAAAAAGGATTAGAAACAAAAAAGAAAAACTGATGGAAAAAGGAGTCCTCTACAACAACACACTACGCTGCACTATAAATAACATTGTTAGTAGGGAATTGGCTTCTTCGGATTCGATTGCGTTTCGCTATGCCTGAAATGTGTAGTTCGAGTTGTGTGTGGCGAATGAAAAGTATTTATTTCTTTTTTTTTCTCGAAGAAGTTCGCGTGCACAAAACGACTTGTTCGTCGTCGTCATCGTCATCGTCATCGTCGAAAAAAGGTCAACAAGCGGAGAAGGGAAACAACGCTGCTGCAGCACGCTCTTTAATGCAAAAAGAGGATTCGAATAGGTATATTTATGGGCCGGTCCCGGCTGTACGTACTCATGGAATTGCATTTCAAGTGGGAAGCGTGAGTTTGTTATTTAAAGCGAAATTTAAAAGCAAAAATTTATCCCAAGTATAAAAATACCTTTGAAGGGAGAGTGCATGCAATATGGAGTCAGTTGTTGTTGGTGTTGCTATTATGTATGATATTTATGAATACATGATTGGAGACGAAAGGTCATGACTTTGTTAATATTGTTTTAGCTTTCGAATTGTGAGCAGCAAGCAGGTTGAACTTTGCATTGTGTGAGATCGGTGTGAGTTGAAGGCATGGCGTCTTTTAGTGACATAAATTGGAGCGGCAAAAGGCTGAAAATATTTTAAATAATTGCATACTTGATGTTTGGTCTAGTGTCTTTGTCCAATACTATCCACATTCTATTTGTGGGTCAAATTTTGTTTTTTAGAAACAAATTTTAGTAAATTTAGACATTTTATTGAATATACTTTGTGCTTTTGGATCGGTTTGGACACAAATTTTGTAACGCCAGACTTCTTTTAGTTGGTCACACTGTTCCAGCGTTTTTAGCGATTCGATTCCTTACTCGTGTCGTCGCAAATATCGGGTCTACCATCTAGAAGTTCCAAAATCCGGTGAACTCTTTACGTTAAAGAACCCGTCTTGAAAAAATTTGAGCATGAGCAACGCAGTTGGTGTTGCCATGTTCATTCTGGGGAGCTACGAACCCTTCTAAGACTTTCCGGAGGCAGGCATAAAGCTTCCACACAGATGCAGCACCACCAGATACTTTATGAAGTCAAACCGGCGAAGCCCACAGGCGGACTAGTAAACTGAAGTGAGAGGGTTATTATCCCAATAAAAGAAACCTGTGCTTACTGATTTCAATGACAAAAAATTTATTTTGATCCAAGTAATGGCACACAGTTTACTAAACAAGTCAAAACTAGAGTCCGAGCGAACATTCGGCCTAGGCTACATGCGGTCAAATTTTACAGCAGTATTTCAGGTTGCACTACATTCGTCTTCGGCTTAGGCCAGAAAATTGACCTTCGTTCGGACTCTAGTAAAAGAACAACAATACGTTTACATTTGATGCAAAAAGTGAACAAATACACCAATTGTGACGATCTGCTGAGGATCACGGGATCCAAATGACTCATCTCTCTTTCATATCTAATTTTCTATTATGTTTGAAACTGAAATAAAACGACAAAGCTCATCTTCATAATTTGATTTTTGATATTCTGCCTCTTTGTGCTTAGTCCACATTTTTGGAGGTGATAGAACCTGAGCAGCCTTGGATGTGCCGTTCACACTTTTCGTTACAGAGATAGATATTTGCACGATTAGCGTTTTGTTTGAAAAAAATTAAGATAATTTGACCCAATTATCTCTAGAGCCGACACCGGTTCAACATTCACAGATATACTTCCTAAAGTGACCCTTCACTCGGCCTAAAGCCTTGCCACGAATCGTTATTTCATTCCATACAAAATAGCTCCAAAATTAGTTTTTATCTACGGTTACAGTGGATGCTTATTCTGACGAACAACTGCTCTGACGAAAAACAGCTCTATAGAAACCTACAGTTTTCTTTGTTCCGAAGTGAACGTCAAAGCAGTTGTTCGTCAGAATCCGCATACACTCTAACCATAGCCTTAAGCACATGCAGGGCCACCCGTTGACCACCCAGAGCTTTAAAGAGATTTGATTCGGCAAAAAATGGCTATAACCTGCTAACTCAGCTTAGCGAAAAAAAAAATAGCTCCAACTGATGACTCGCAACAACTCGCAAATTTTTGTCAGATATGTTTCTGGTATCTTTCCAAAATTTAATCATGTACTACGACCAACTTCCCACGCATGCCTTCTCGCATCACGACCTGATCTTTAGAAGTTAAATTTTGATCCATCATGTGAAGATGATCTCATTGAAGGATTTCCTTATTTTTCGGGTATAAATGTTGAAGCTTATGCTACGTTTTCACCGAGCACTTAGCCAAGATTAAGATTAATCTGCCCTTAATCTACTTCAAATCTTAAGAATAACTATATAAATATTAATCTGCAAACACAAGATTAAAAAATAATCTATAAAACAGAAACTACGTTTGCATGTAAGAATCGGCTTGTGAACACACTCAATACCAATTTACCATACCTGGATATGTTAATAGTGACGTTGGTTGCTGAGAATTGAGAGCGAGAGAGCAATTAGACACCCAGAGACTGGACATTTTGTGCGCAAATTTGAGAGCCAGAGAGCGGGTTAAAAGAAAAACCCTATGTTAATCTTCTTTTTGATCGGTGGTAACGTTTAGAGTTTTATTGTTAATCTTTTGCCTTCCATCTCGGTTTATCGTTTGATGGAAATGCAGCATTAACTTCACGATTATCGAACCTACTAGTTATGTAAATAGAAAGGCTGACTGTTTTCAATCAAATGTTAAACACCTCTTTGATAAACACGTTCCTTTCAAAACGAAAAGAATTTCAAAGTCTATTTTCCCTTAGTTTACACCAGAAGTACGCGAACATGTTAAAGTACGCAATCTGTTATACTCAAGATGCAGGAGATACAAATGTTCAATCATTTAAAATGGCCCATAATGTTGTAACTTCTCTTATTCGTATGAATAAACGGAGATTTTACAGTAACAAGTTCGGCTGTAATAACTCCAGTTCAACATTTTGGAAAAATGTTCGCCACTGTGGACTGGATCCAAAAAACAAAACCTCTTTCCATTAACATCGATTTAGACGAACTCAAACGAAAATTCTATCAAACCTTTCCTCAGAACTATTGATTTAACATGAGATCTAAGAGATTCTCTTGCGTCGATAAAATCTATGTGGGTCTTGAAATATTATAAAATAAATCTAAGGCAATAGGCCCGGATAATATTCAGCCAGACTTTTTAAAAATTCTTCTCCTCACCATACTTAAACAAACAACTCATACCATCAACACTATCATAACTATTCCTCTGCCTAAGTCGTCTTCACCCATCAATAAAGAGAACCGCCCAAATACAACTGTGCCTATCTTAGTGCGTAAAGTCTTTGAATAAATAGTGAGTGCTCAACTTAATCAGTATTTAAACCATAAAAAGTTAATCGCGAAATACCAGTCGAGATTTCGATCGAACTATAGCTACACGACGACTCTATTAAAGGTATGTGATGATATAATAGTGTTCCTAAACTTCTCCAAAGCGTTTATTATGTAAATCATAGCATTCCACTAAATATGTTTGAAACCCAATTATATTTTAGAAGCTCTTTATGAAATCAGATACGAAGATTCTGTCTAATTGATATCAGTCTACGGCGTCTACTAAAATAAATTCTCATCACGCTTACTAGTTCGTTCAGGTGTGCCACAAGGCCCCGTACTTGGGCCACTTTTATTCACTTGTTTTATTAACGATATATCTGCGGACAATGTAGAGCTGTATTTGCTCTTCTCTACATCTAGTAAAATTGATGCAATCACAAATATGAGTCGAGCTTTGAAAGCTATGCACTCTTGGTCCGAATTAAACAACTCTATCTTAACAATCACCAATTGAGTATGTAGATAGTTTAAAGAATCTCGGCATTGTTTTTATCAATGACTTTAATTGGGATGTATGTACATGTAACGAATATTGTCTCTAAAATTTATGCCGCTCTAAGAGGTCTTAGCCCAACATCAAATTATCTCCCAATAAGTGATAAGCTGAAGCTCGTGTGGTCATTCATTTTACGTATTCTACGCTACCTATACTGGACCACGTGCCTAAAAGAAAGCTTAATGCTGCTTTATATAGCTGCGCAGTGTATTTTTTTATATAAATAAACGCGAACACATTGCTGTTACATTGTAATTTAATAGCGGGATGCTCCCTAATACCCTTTCCACACCTCATTAAAATCTGAGGTTTCAAAAAGTCCTGAAACCCCCATCGAAATCAGGAGGTTTCCCATACATATTTCAGATTATTGCTACATTTGTCGTTATTGTATGAGGTTTCGATGAAACGTCCTCAAAATCTGGTTTCAATGGTGAAATTGTCGACGCAAACGCACCTTTTGACACATTCTACAAGTTCCACAAAGTAGTTGACAAGCGGTTGACAGATTTTCAACTGTGTTACGAGTCAAATGCAAGACACTTTAGAGTCAGCTTACCGATTTCTTGAAGCTTACAGTGGACTTGCAGTGCACTTGCAACTGGAACGCAATATTTGTTTATTTGACTGATACGTCAAGCAAAACCCTGGTAGTGTTCGGTGTGGTGAATGCTGGTACCCTATTCAGTGCGGTATGAATAGGGTATAACCCCTGTACTTAAATATATAGCGAACACTGCTACTGTTACGCAAGATCACTGTCACAAAAGAACCCAACTACATTTTTGATATAATTAAATTCGCGAGAACCTAAGTACCGCTCGACAGTTTCTTGTTCATTCGATTGATCTTTGAATTGGTCTACCCGTAAATACCGGGTGATTTTTTTAAGAGGTTTAGAACTTTTTTTAAAAAAAAACACAAAAAATTCGAAAAAATGAATGAAATATTTATTTGAATCGATAGTTTGAACCTTGCAATTTAATGTTTAAAGATAATTTCATGCAAATGTTGACCGCGGCTGCGTCTCAGGTAGCCCATCCGCTGAGTCCAATTTTGGCATACTCTTTCACACATATCGGCCGGTATCTCACGAATGAATGCATGGATGTTGGCTTCCAGTGCGTCAATCGAAGCGGGCTTGTCCCTATACACATTAGCCTTGGCATACCCCCACAAAAAATAATCTAATGGTGTCAAATCGCACGATCTAGGCGGCCAATTGACCGGCCCGAAACGTGAAATTAACTGTTCACCAAACTCGCCTCGCAATTGCGCCATTGTTTCGCGTGCTGTGTGGCATGTGGCACCGTCTTGTTGAAACCACATACCATGCAAGTCAAGAACTTCCATTTCGGGCAAAAAAAAGTTTGTTATCATCGCTCGGTAGCGTTCACCATTGACAGTAACGCTGCGATTCGCATCATCTTTGAAGAAATATGGCCCAATAATGCCGCCGGCCCATAAACCGCACCAAACAGTGGCTTTTTCGGGATGTATTGGTAGCTGTTGCAATGCTTCTGGCTGATCTTCACTCCAAATGCGGCAATTTTGCTTATTTACGTACCCATTCAACCAAAAATGAGCCTCATCGCTGAACACAATTTTTCGATAAAAAAGCGGATCCTCGGCCAGCTTTCCAGAGCCCATTCACCAAAAATTCGGCGTTGTGGTAGGTCGCCTGGCTTTAGTTCTTGCACCAGCTGTATCTTAAAAGGCTTTACGCCCAAATCCTTCCGCAAAATTTTCCACGTAGTGCTGTAACAAAGGCCTAACTGCTGGGAACGGCGCCGAATCGACATTTCGCGGTCTTCTGTCACACTAGCTGATACGGCCGCAATATTTTCTTCAATACGCACAGTACGTAAACGTGTTGGTGGTTTAATGTCCAACATAGTAAATTTGGTGCGAAATTTGGTCACAATCTTCCGAATAGACTGCTCAGAAGGTCGAGAATGCCGATCATAAAATGGAAGCAGCGCGCGATGAACATTTCGAACCGAGCACGAATTTTGATAGTAAAATTCAATAATTTGCAAGCGTTGTTCATTTGTAAGACGATCCATGGTTAAATTGCAAACCAAACTGAAGCTGTTTGACAGTGACACAAGGTACTAAACACACGTCAGCTGTCAAAACCAGTGTTGCCAAAACCAAACCAGCTAAAAAATCACCCTTTATTAGGTGTACGGGCACCGAACACACCTTCAAAAAAGAAAGAAAGACGTTTTTCAATAGTTCCTGTTCCTCCCCTCCTCCTCCACTTTTATATTTATTTTTCAAATTAAATTATTTTCTAGATTTCAGGCCTAAACAATCCTAATTTTGAATACTAATTAAACTTGTTAATGTCTGCACAATGAACTCATGCGCTAATAAATGTTAACTGAAATGCATGCTCTTTTCAGTTAAAAAACTCAATCGCGCAGACGATGGAATGCTAGGAATCAGATTTTTATTATTCAGAGCTTTATCCATTCGTTATTTGTTCCTTTTTGTCACACCCTCAGATGACCAAACGACAGCATTTGAAATTCACCAAAATCTCTCTTCTAGTTGAAAACAAACAACATGGCAACACTTCCCTGCTCGTGTTTATTTTTATTTTATTTTTTCATGTTTTGAACAAATCGCTAGCTTTTTTGACCTCTCAATTAACATGGTTCAGTGGGTATGCAATTAACTCATTAAGCAGTATCGTCATTCCGCAATCTCCTATCGCCAACATCAGCATGTAGTAGTAGTAGGTTAGGTACCTATCTGCGCTAACCCACATAGCCACCGTACGCTTATAATTGGCATTGATACTTGCCCGTGCCGCGCTGCGTCGCGCACCAAGCCCGTCTCATCATCATGCGACTAACGTCAGAAAATTGTTATCGTCCCCTTCTGATAGTTAAATTTTGCAGGAAGGTCAAAGATCCTATAGTTGCCACAGCACTTTGGAAGGTGTATGTAGTCGCACATCTTCAGAGTGCTCATTTCCTTCAACCGTGCAGAGACTGTAGCCCACCTAGAATGAGTGTCTCCACGTTTGTACACACCTCGCACGTAGCGAACACAGAGAAGGTAGCTACCTACAACTCTATTTTGTGTCTGGCTCTGTTACATACGTACACCCCCTCATATTGATTTGGAGCCTATCACCCGCTGATTAAGCACTACAGACACGTCCTCGAGCCATGTCACCCTCGCACAGAAAGGGAAGTCGAGTAGAGTGTATCTATAGATACCAAACCCAATCCTGTGTATATGGAGGTGGTGGTGGCGGCGGGTGACACAGTCTCCTCAAGAGTTGTGTTGTGGAAGAGAGCTTAATTAGCATGGCTTGATTACCGTGTAATTACATCGAAAGGACAGAGAATTTTTAATTAATATTTTTTTTGTTTGCCTCCTCGCAACCAGATACGAATCTCCGCCCTCCTCCTTGATAGATTTGTGTCTTGTAGCAGGTGCTATAGATGGCGCAGATATGGTGACGACATAATGAAGTTCGAGTATGTGTTCAAAGCAGAAAAAAATCGTACATACCCAGCGGGAAAAAGATTCGTCCAATATGCATTCTGAAGCAATCCACGGAAGCAGAGAATGCATTCCCCTAGGATGCCCATATAATATCCTTTTTATTAAGGCATGTCCGCGGGCGGAAGCAATACAAAACTGGTTTTCAAAATATCTAGAACACCTGACTCGGAATGTTTCTTGAATGCATCGCAAGAATCAATCCAGAATGAATCTGGCAGACGCATTTAGAATGCATCCAAAGGATGAATCCAGAATGTATTGTGAGGATGAACTTAGAATAAAATTGAAGAGAAATAAAACAGCGAAATACAGTGACTAATAAGTGTATTTTATTCAATAATAATTTTTTTTAATTCATATGGTTTATAAACTTACAATATTAAAAATAGTATTGAAATTGTTAGCTGCTTCTCCCTTGGCAGGATCTATAGAAAAATTAAAATATATTTTGAAATCAACTTTTGGCACATAGTTTTATAAAATGGTACTTACCTAAAAGTGGCGAGGCATCTGGGGAATAGGGCACAGTAACTTGGTGGCTGCATTAAAGCTAAAATGAGTTGTAATAATTTATAATTGCTATTAAGTAATGAGATGGCAAAACATACTTGGTGAATTTTGATCAATTTCATTATTTTCCAGTACATTTTTTCTGAAAATAAATAAAAAAATCCATTTATTCGGCAGTTTTTCAGAAAAAGCTGTATGTAATAAGTAGTACTTACCAGCAAATATTTACTATCCAATATTTTTTAAAACTTTAAGATTATTTATATTTAAATTTTTAAAACACAATGAACAGCCAAGCAACTGCGCTTTACAAATAACACTGAAGTGAATCGCAATATCCGAAAGTCATAATAGAATGCAGGCACAAACCGGTTACGCCAAGTACGCGACAGATAATAATATGCCTTAGCAAAAATTCTACATGTCCAAAAAATTCCGTAGACATCAAAAACTCATTACAAGGAATTTTTTTGATTTAACTTAAAGGGTAAGTCAGCGATTTCTTCTGAATGCATCGTTAATACATCACAGAGAATGTTTATCTAAAAAACCTATTGCTTCCAAATAACTTCTATGAGAATGTCTTCCCAAATTTCCCGCTGGGTAGCGATCCATTCCGCGTAGCTCACGCACTTTTGACAAATTCCATCATATTTATGACTGCGGGCAGATAATAAAAAATAAAAAAAGCCTTCCATTCGTGTGCATACCTATTCTGTTTACGTACACAACGTCATTTGGTCATATTTACGAGCATTTTAAACGCTCAACAGACGCACAGTCAGGGAAAACAACGACAAGCATGTCTGGGGCGAAGTAACTGCGTGCGAGGTATCTCTATGGGCGCTCTTGCCTTCAGCCAGCCTCAGCAGAGGTATGGTTTTCTGCGTGAATGGAATTTTTAATGGGAAAATAATTAAAAATATCTTCGTAGTGCTCGTCGTTCGGTTAAAGGACTCAACTCTGACTTGAGTAGCAGACAAACGACAACGACAACGACACTTTGCGCGAGGATGATGGGGCTCATTTTACGATGGATCGATCGGTCCTATGGAATTCAGTGAATATTCAAGTTGTGGGGGTTGCCGTACCGCAAAGCCTACTCATCGATGAATTGGCGATTTTTTTTTCGATTGGAAGGCTAAGAAATCGCAGCTGGAAACTCGCTCGAATAATTGATCGTTTGCGCGACCGAGTGCTCGTTTGTCATGCCAGTGCCAGCCTGACTGCCTGGGTGTGAGCGCCAGTGGGTGCGAGCTAAGCTACATAAGCACTGGGGGCGCCCCAAAGCAACGATATCTTCTTTTTCATATCTGCAAAGTTCATGATTGTGGCACATGCACCAGTAACCAATTCATTATGGCGTGGAAGTCATATTATGGCGAAGAGGAGGTTCGCGCCTTGTAATCCTAGTATCTGCGGCCACTTTATCTCGCAGAACAACGAGCCAAGTGTGGGAGATATGCACCTATGCCGAGAGGAGGATGTTGATCTTCTTTTTTCAGTGTTTGCCTTTTGCGGATTCAATTTGGAAGTTTTATTGCACTTTGACGCCTTTGTGCGGTGCTATGCTATAGGTCAGGCCCATAGCATATGGTAGGTATGGGAATGCTTTTCAGCTTGCCAATATTGCATATGGATGGACTCTGCGGGGTTTTTATTTGATTCAATTAATTTGAGTGACTCTTTCACCTCTGCGAGCGAGATAGCGCGCAAAAGATACCCGAGTCTCTGTGAGAGAATGCCCTGTTTGCATTGTCGTAATCGTTTGAAAGATAATGGCGCGATGGAGCCCGGCAGAGCATATGGTTATGGATTTTTGTTGTTTTTTTTTTAATCAGATTCACCTCTAAGACGGTGGGGGAAAGGGAATGTGCGAATTATTGATGGGAATTCATGAGAATCCCACAGCGAACAGATGGGTGTAGGAAAAGCAATTTAACCAAAGCAATTTGGCGCAAAGGTGAGAACACATGTTGTGCCAAAAAAAGAGAAGTACGTACGCTGCGGTAATGTAGGCACTCTGCATGCCTGGATCTGTACGGCCAATTAAGCCGTCAGTAATTGTTTTCCTTTTTTTTTTTGTGGGGACGGTAACGAGTACAAGAAGCTATTAGACGGTTTTTTTTTTGGGGGGAACATATGGGTTACGGCTTGTGACCGTGATTGATTTTAATATCCGCTTGCGTTGTAAGGAGACTGAAAAGGGTATACGTAGCTGTTTATGGAAGGAGAATCGTCGAATATTTTCCAGGTCCTGTTCCTTGCTTTGTTATCTTCAGGCGTCCTTAACTCCAAATCAATATCTAAGTAGTATTTTTTTAAATCATGGAAAGGGCCCTTAAATGAAGAAGGGTCGTTTAGATGCCTCATGCGTCGTCTGGGTAAATGGAAAAATACGTATGTATGTAATTTTCTCTATTGTTATTCTAAGTTTCAAGTAACTCCAACCAGAAAAATCTATTTCGCTGCGCAAATATAAATATCCCCTCGAAAGTTAAAGGCTCCCTAAAACGGGTAATTGGGGAAAATCAAAAATACTCTGAAACACGTATCCAATTATTCTGCACTCCCCATCACCATGTAAAATTTAAGATTGTTCTGTAGAGTGGTTTAGTAGTGGAGAGCCCTTAAGATGAGGCTAAGTGAACCCCTGGAAAAAATGTAATAACCAATTGAATTTTGAATAATTTTAAAACAATTTGACTGAAATTTTGTTAATTATAGTGTTTTCCAAAATTGCGCAAGAAGAGGGAAACCGGGGATTACCCTCGTAGAAGTGTCGTAGAAAGTTCTTCTGAGAATCTAACCTCGTTAAGAAGCTCCACTTCTTCAAGGGGTCTGTGTTCACGGATGATTTGGCGTCGTAGTGAAACCAACCCAAAACCTCGGGGTAGATGTATATTTTTCTCCACGGATTGACTTTAGCTTCTTCGTATATTCAGCTACATGTTGATGATGGGGAGTATATTCTGAAGGTAGTTTTGGGTTACAGTTTATCAGATTGGGAAAGCGTAAGTAGTGAATGGCCTTAACAGCTTCCTTTAAAACAGTAGTTTCGTTCTTTAAGTGGTTTCCCCGTATACAGGATGAAGTGCCAATGCGGCTGTCTTCGTCACTATCTTTGTGTGCGTATTGAAATTGTGTATCATTAAAGTGGACTCTACATACATTGTTTGATATTGAAATTGGAGAGCAGTTACTGACTGCTCGATCCCTTGTTCTTCCGGTGATTTGTCTTCGTATGCAAGTAAGTTTAGATTTGCTGGTGCCAAATTTTACATGACTTCGAGTATATGAAGGGCTTGAGCAATTGGGAAGGAACTCTCATATGTTTTTAAAGAGCTGTATCTTCGTCACAATTGGTTGCATCGAAATGAAATAAAAATTACTTTAAAAACCCAGGTTTCTAATTTGGAGATCTTCTGGCAGTATATTTTTGTAAGTAATGGTTATTTCGCATTATTAAGATTTACACTGATCACTGGCACACGCCAGGACACGAAATTAGCGCTATAGCGCATTTTTGATACCAACCCACATGAGGTCTTTGGAATATAGAGTTGAAAGTGTGTCACTGAACTCAGACCCACCAGGTGGAATTGAAAAATGATATCAGCGAAACCGATATCTGAAATGTCAGGAAGATCGTCAAAGAATTGTTTCCTAGAAGATGAAATACGGTCCATCAAAACTACGGCAGTCTTCGGTTTGTGGATTTGGCCCAAGTCTTCCTAGATATGAGGCAATTCGTCATAGACTCTACTTTCGCCGTGAAGTGTAAAAAGATTATCAGCTTTACAAAACCTGTGGGGGTGGGAGGTAAACTTCCTCCGCGTAGGATTCGGAAAGAGCGGATCCGTATTTAACTCTCTCAACCTGGATGAGTTCGCGAGCCGGAAGCATAAGGATGTATATAATTCTTCATTCGTCCGATGGTTAGAGCGAATTTTCTGATAACAGTGGCTGCTTTCCATTCCAGACTGGACGGAAATTCTATAGAGAAAGTTTTTTGGAAGTTGAGTATGAGTTTAATATTGTCAAAAGATGATACGGTCCTGGGTAGTAAATCAATATATTGCAGTACCCATAAGGTGTTGTAGACACCCTGCTACTCGAAGTCTAACTGCGCCACAAGATACAACTGATTTCATATGCAAAACCAGTGGTAGCATGCACGAGAGCACATTGAGTGCCTTTGTCCGGCATGGCCTTAGGGCTCCTGTGGTCCTGATTGCAGCCATTCTCTGTTGGAAGTCCAAATGTTGCCTGTTTTGCCTGATAATCAAGCAAATTGTTAAATTAATTTGCAGGACCGATAGATCACAGTCTTACCTACAAATTAGAGGAACTCGAAAATGAAAAAAAAAACATATTTTTAGTTTTTGCACAATTTTGCATTATTTAATTTGCCAGTTATATAAAAAAATTATAAAAAAAAAAACTAAGAATGTTTTATTGCAATGTTCGGTAGGATTTTTTTTTTACCCGATTGACGTGCCTTCAACATCTAATACATTCAGTTCGGAGTTCAAATTGCCCAAAAGAGTTATTAAAAGTAAAATTGCCCTCATTAATGCCTAAGCTACACATATTGCCAAAAATCATTCTACCTACCATCTGCCTTCAAGCTCGTTAAAATCAAAAGTTCAACTCAAGGCCCATAACCAACCATACACAACGCACTCCTAAATAATTTGTTCACATCAACGAATTTGTTTTCAATCCCTTGATATGACATAGAAGACCGAGCGGCAATAAAATATACTACCCTTTGCCCGCACCTTATTTTCGCAATAAAACTTTAACGCTTAACAGCTTCATATAATATACATTCTGCAAGTCATACCGAAATAACCTATATCAAATCGAATCACACTTGTCACCCTCATAGGTCTAATAAAAAATTAAATAAATATCAACGACAAAGTTGGCACAACATTTCGACAGCGCAACGTTTACAAAACAGAAAAAAAAAATAACATAAATAAAATTAAAACCCCATCTAAGGGCGCAAAGTGAAATTTCAACCCTCTGTGTGTAGGTATTCTTATTACACTTACAACAGCCCCTGTAATTCAAGTTGAATTGCGAGGAAAATTATTTTTATCGGCTTTGCCCATATAGCATTGACTTTGACAGTAAACAGAAAACAGAAAACAGAAAACTGTGTAGGTAGGCATTTCACTTTATCCTCTTACGAAGGAATAAATACCCAAAACTTCTTAAGTAGATGTTGCCTGTGCCTAGCCCCATCGGCTGGCTGGCTGGGTAGGGTATATATATATTTTTTTATCGACTTTCTTTTGCCATTTGATAAGCGTCTCCGATTCGATAAGCATTAGCTTCAACCGGTGGTGGTAGGAGGTAGAAATGGCCTGAATGGTCACTGAAAAGTATCTTCCAGATACATTTAAGCAAGAATTAATGTCAAGACAATATTTACGACTTTGTCCAATAATTCCAGGGATAAGAATCATCGATGATGCGTATGCGTGCATCGCGACTATCCATCGAAAATGAATTGTTTATGCAGCATCTGCATCCGTCGAAATCAAGCGTACAACATCGACAATAATATTAAATATTTTATTCGAGATTAAAAAGGTCAACCGAACCGAAACAGATACGCGTTCCCAACACTCACTCACACAAAGTATCTCGTATCTCAGATTGCGCATATCTCGCGCGCACTTTCACTTAAGTGTAAGGTCTTCCTCTTTCTTTTCTGTTGATAAGCCAGCGAACAACTGTAGAAGTAGACGTTAAAAAGTGTTTTGATTGACTTTAATAGCTACTCCATGGGCCTGAGTCTCCAGCACAACTTTATGGATACACTTCGACATCCGGGGGACTTAAAGGATTGTCTCCAGCAACAGCCCGAGCTAATGGACTCAAGCGCCATTTAAAATCGACTACCATTAAGTTTTTGGTTTTAAATTTTATGATTGCTTTCTGGGTGTCATCGTCGACGAGTGACAAGTGACTGTGCGTGCGTGAGACTGAGAGACCATGGGGGATGGGGAGGTCTCGCTCATCTCGTTCCATCATCGCTCGCACCAACCAATTTGAAAGTGGATGGCACTTTGCACTTGATATCGGGAATCCAGTTGAGTACATTAAAATTAAAAGACTCTCTCAGGGATGTCGTCGTTGTCGTTGTTGTCGTCTGCGTGTGTGCTTGGGATTGGGATGCAGATTCAGAGGGTTACTATCTGTTGATGGAATAATAAATTCTTTTATTAAAAAAAAAAAACATTGATATGTTGTTGGACAGTTGTTTGTTGAAAATCGTTTTTTATTGAAGCAATTTGGTGATGGGGCAAGGTTTATGAGTGTGAAATGTCGTCTGGCTTTGATGTTTGTGCTGCGGATTTAAAATGCCCAATATCTATTTAATGAGAACGAGTTATTTTTTTTGGGGAAAGAAATCAATTAAACAAACAAACTAGTTTAATGTCGGCGGAGCTCTTAATTAATATTTATTTTATCTTTTTATGGAGCAGCAATCTGTCGCTATGTAAGGATGAGTAATAATTTTGTTTGAAATTTAGTCAAAATGCAATCAATTTTATTGGCCACTGTGAGCTGGTAAATTTTCTTTTAAACTTAAAGAACAATTTATCATGGAGCAACTTATCATACTGATTAATTTTATTTGCACTTTAAATTTTAAAATAAACTAATAAATTGTAAAAAGAGGTAAAGTGGTGAACTTTTCTAGCTTAGCTCTGCACCGAAGGCATTTGAAAGAAGTTTAAGGGTTGTATGCAATTAAATCAGAGACTTTATCAGGGCTTGATGATACCGCGAGAACAATCCTACGACAGCATCTAAAGTCGGGGCCTAGATGCTGCTGCTTTTGCGGAATGTGACAATGGTCCTTCCATTTGTCCCTACTTGCAGCTCGATATCTAGGCTAGGTGAGGTTGATGTGGCTGTCGGCCATAAGAACCGACACACTTTGACCAGTAATGGTCCATTGTGATACCACAGGGGTCTAGAATAAAGTTTCCCCCTATGCGAAGTAGCCCTTTGTTGTCAATGTTGTGGCTTCGTAGAAGAAAGCTCCTAGATGGAGCTTTCTTATCCTGGAGAGAGCAGAGCATGTACAAAGCATGTGAGGGATCGTTTCCTCCTCCTTTTCGTCCTATAAGACAGTGTCCAGTGATGACACCTAAAAAAAATGTGCTAATTTGTAGTCTGCTTAGAGAGATCACATTTTTAGAGCGTTTCAGATCCAGCTTAGACCAGATCCATTTTGTCGCTATACCACTTGTCCACCTATAGTTTGTTTCCCCTATAGCTGCCAGCCTTAGCCATTACTAAAAAGTAGCAAATGGTTTACCTTACTCTCCTCTATCAGATGAGAGCGGTTCACAATTTGATGAGTTCATCCGCCTTACAGTTCCCAGGAATGTCCCTGTGCCCCGGCACTCAGCAAAGGTGAATGTTGAATTTCTCCGGCATTTCCTAAAGAGACGATCTGCAGTCTAGGGCTACTATAGAGTTTACACAGACTGATTCCAAGGACTTGATTGCTACTTAGCTATACGAGAAGGTTGCCTATTTCATTTAGGATGGAATCATGGCCAATAGCGTTGTTGGTCCATTGTGATGTAGTTTTAAGACGAAAAGACGTGTTGGCTGCCGTTGGTCTAAAATAAAAGCTGATTTGGACTTTGCTTAGTTTATTGAGATTGATCGAGTTATTTAAACCAGTCCACGATAACCACTTCGTACGTAAGTATCGGTTTTATGGCCAGAGAAATGTGCTACTGTAGCATAATTTTTTATTCTTGCCTGGACATAAAGTTTCCTAACTTTTTATCTAAAGTCAGACACAGATATTTCGCTTCTTCAGAGAAAGTTAAGCTTACGCCATTTATGAATGGAGGGGAATAATTCCTCAATATGAGGAATTTTATATTTCATTGAGTAGAGGATTAGCTCAGTTCTGTGAGTGTTGATACCTAGGCCACACCGAACTGCTCAACTCGTTTTGAATGAGATCTTTAATAGTAGGTACTGATGGTGCTTGTCTAAAACAAAAATAGCAATGTGATGTTCAAACTTGTGGGGCTGAAAAAATCCCTAAATATTGAATGATTAAAGTGCTTAATTGGAACACCCTGTGTAGTTTGTTGTATTTTATATATCAGACTTTTTCATTTGACGTGACATGAGAAGTTAATCAGCCATCCTGGTAGCGTCTGACATTTTCGGTTAAAAGCGATATGAGATTTATAAGATATTGTCTTGTCAACACGTGCTAATAGTGATCGAAATTGGCAAATGAACTTCAGTATGGATAAACCTTTATCAATAAAATGGTCAACCTCAATAAGGCTCTTGGGGAAGATAGAATATTACATGCATTTTTGAAAAATGCAACAAGTGAGTTCCTGGGCGTGCTGTTACAAACTTACAATACAATTTTGGAAAGAGGTAAAGTGGATGATACATTTATAACAAGTATAGGGTTTCCTATATTGAAAAACCCGAAAGGATTGAGAAGCATGGAATTATGACAGAATACCAAGCGGAATTTAGAAGGAAATACTCCACTTTGAACAATATATACAATTTAGCTTCAAAGGTCCACTTCAAGCTTAACGAAAAGAAAAAGGTGTATGCATTCTTTGTTGATCTTAGATCAGTGTTCTATAAAGTACCAAGAAAAAATCTGATTTTTAAACTACACAATATTGGAATATCAACAAAATTGCTAAATCTTATCGAAAGTATTTATAGTAATACAACACCTGGAGTATGGACGGCTGGAGAACTTTCTTAGCACTTTGAAACAGTTTCGGGATGCTTTCTATCCCCATTCCTTTTTGCTCTATATATGAATGATCTGCACGAATATTTAGGTAGTGGTATTGTATTCAGTGAGGCTAATATAAGGCGACACGGTTATCTTATCAAATTATGTTAACACATTGCAGACAATAATAACACGCTTAGAAGAATATTCCAACCAATGTAAACTAACGAAAGCCAATATGGTATTCAGAAACGGAGGAAGATCATCTTCTACAGAAAAGTGGACGAACAGATTAAAACTGTATCAGTACAGTACTGCTATCTAGGAGTGATTCTCCCTGCAAAAATTCATTTTCCAAGCATGTTCAAAACAGAAACAAGTCAGCAAAAAATAGCACTTACGCCACATGGAAAATTTTTCTGAGTAAAGGATTGTTCACATGAGAGCGAAATGCGAATAGGCGAATCGCGAACAAATCAATTTTAGTGTATTTATGAATAGAAAATTTCTATTGCTTCTATCACAAAAGCTTGATATTTAATTGATCTAACAAATTATCTAAAAAAAACTGACAATGAGTCTAAATTGATTTAAATAGCAATATTTACAATTACAAAAAATTTCCCGCGAATTGAAAAATTCTTGCCGCGAACTGTCACTCTTTTTTATTCACAATCCACATAATGCAGACGCGATCCACAAATCCGCGAATGAAAAATTCGTTCGAATATAACCTTAAAATTGCTACATCTTGCTGCTAACATTTAGAAATCAGATTCGCGGGACCAAAAAAAGTTCCCATGTGAAAGAAATGTCAAAATTTACGAATATTCGCCTGTTTGCAGTTCGCGGTTCGCTCTCATGTGAATGATCCTTAAAAACGGAATACCTCATAAATCGACGTAGCAATTATGCCAAGCAGTCTGTAGAGCACTCCAGGCCTATGCAGCACAAATATGGAGATGTTAATATTTGGAAGATATTGATAAACTGCAGTGTTATGTCCTCAAGCGACACACCAACTTATGCCCTGTATATAGAGACCGAAAAAACATAAGAGCTGTAAAGCATTGTTCGAATACGGTGATAGCAGATTATGAAAAAAAAATATTTAATGGGCTAAAGAAATAAATCTAGGGTCGGACTTTGATTTACAATGGCGAACAGGAAATCTGAGAAAAGCTGTTGCAGAATCTTAAGCGGCAAACTTTTCTACATAACTGGATTATTCGAAAGGTCAATCACATACACACGGTCAGACTAAAATATTATGGATCTTTAAAGTACAATGTGATCTGATCTGGCTCAATGGGAGTAGATTTAACACTCGACATTGTAACCTATGCTCACTATGTAATATGAGGGAGGTAGAAGCAATCAATCATTTCATTGGTATTTGTCCGATTTTGAGGGAACGTAGGTATAGATATTTTTGCAAAATAACACTCGCTGAAGAAGATTTAAATAATGTTTCAAATGGAGTAAATGGACGAGTTTTGGAACAGGCTCAGCAATTTCGTTATCGGTCCTCTTAAACATAGAGATTAATTAGTAAAATATTTTAACTATTGAACACTACAATTTGGAACTTATAACAATATATAGTAAGTAATATGTCAAATTACCGACAATGTCATAGTGGCATGTCGAGACACACCATCTCTTCAACGACTTTAAAACCGCATTTGAAAGCATTTATCGTCAGGAGCTCTTTGTGGCGATGGCCGAATTCGGGATCCCGTCAAAACTGATCCAGATGTGTCTCATGGCACTAGATAATACGCGATGCAATGTCCAGTTTGGCAGCAGGTCATCTAAACTCTTTCAAACATGCACCGGATTGCGGCAAGGAGATGCGCTATCGTGTAATTTCTTCAATCTTGTTCTTAAGCAGATAGTGCGCAGGGCAGGTGTCAACACGGAAGGCACTATCTTCAAAAGATCAGTCCAACTGCTGGCGTATGCGGACGATATAGATATCATCGGTCGATCCCAGCGTGCCGTGATAGAGGCTTTCACGGCTATTGAAGAACAGGCGAAACTAGTTGGCCTTGAAGTGAATGAGGACAAGACTAAATATCAAAACTCCTAACTCGAAGGACAAAGTGCATGCTCTACAGAACCCTTATCCTGCCAGTTCTGCTATACGGCGCCGAGTGCTGGACGATAAGCAGGAAAGGAGAGTTAATACTGGGATCCTTTGAAAGAAAAATCCTTCGACGGCTATTTGGTCCTGTGTGCGAGAAGGGCGAATGGAGGAGAAGATATAACCGCGAACTCTATGAGCTGTACCAAGATGTGGATGTAGTCCGAAAAGCTAAAACTCGTCGACTACATTGGCTCGGCCACATCGAGCGAATGGACAACAACCCTCCAGCCAAGATGATCTTCGAATCCCAGCCCCCAGGTTTGAAATGACAAGGAAGACCGAAACTCCGTTTTAAAGACCAAGCCATCGCGGATGCCAGAGCGCTTGGTCTGGACAACTGGAAGCAGCGTGCACGGGATCGCAGAGGGTGGAAGGCTGCTGTATCTCAGGCAGGGACTCTTCACGGGTCAGGAGCCCGTTAAGTAAGTAAGTCATAGTGGCGCAGTGACCTTGTTTCTCTAAAATTTCAATTTAAATCTTAAATTAAAATCAAAAATTGTTTAAAATATTTTTCTGAAGTGAAGAGTTATATAAATTTAAAAAGATTTTCGTTGTGTTATATAAGCTCAAAAAAAACATTACAAATGACATTATATTCTGTGGCATTCGTTCAGTTTTTTTCTCAGCAGCCAACATTCTGTTGCTAAGTCCATCTTGTAATACATCTCCCCTATTCCATTGACTTCATTGAAATAAGAATCCGCCTTTATATGACAATGATTTTTTTATTACCCCTAGTTGGTTGGTCTCCCCTGAAATAAGAAGAAATTATGCAAAAAGGACATTCCCTTAACTTTTAAATTTGACAATTCGCCGAATATCCCCAAAGGAAAGCCACAAATTAAAAAGTTTTCCTCTGCCAAATCAACTCGAAACATCCTTGAACGAATTTATTTCATTTATTTCTTTTTTTTTCTTTTGTGTGTATGTCTTCCCTAACGCAAAAAAAAAAATAAAAATCCTTCAAAACTTTGTCCAATATTTACTTAGGTACATCCTGTCGTAGGTCTTCTATCAACAAAGTCTATCTAATATTTGAATATCTAATTAGTTCAGCTGGTTCCCTAATGACTTTCGATTTCGAGCATCAGTATCCTGTTCATTCACTGGCAACGCGACGCCACGGACGGGGGCGAAAATATTGGAAAGGAAATTAAAATTTGCTGTAGATATCAGATGCGTATTAAATTTCAAAAATAAACCATCTTTTGTGCGAGTAGGTAGGTGGGTAACCGCTGCCATTGCAGGGATGGGGACTAATTGAATGTTCACTGTAATTGGATAAATTTTGCGTGTACAATCTATTCCCGAAACGCCACAATGAGTTTTAAGAAAAAAAAAAGTGGGAGCGCACCTACACAAAAAAAACACAAACTCTTAGTATTAGTTGCTCTCAAAAATAAATAAAAATAAAGTCGAGGAAAGATACAAATCCGCTTAGCAAGAGGAAATTAATTTTCCACTGTAGTGCTGTGCTTTTCTGCCTGCGAACAATAACCGAGCTTTGGCATTTGATTTAAAGCGAAAGGATTTTCTCTCATTTCAATGGAATTTCTCTTGCTATCGCAGAAAAAAAACAAAACAGAATTGAAATGAGAATTTGTTTTGAAACGAAAAAGTCTCGGATAAATGCTAACGCAAGCAAATGAAAAGTTCGACATAGGCATACAAACACAAACACACATCGTGGGAACACGTGCTCCCTGTCAAAGGCACAAGTTACCATAACAGAAAATTGTCCAGATTCCACTTTCGAGATACTCAACATACCTTCCAGGACGTGTGTGTTTGTGTATCTATATGTCGGCCTAATGTGCCGTACATTTGGATCTTATGGCGAATTCCTGTGATGGAATTTTTTTCTTTCTTTCACTCTGCAGTGATTTCTGCTGCTTCAGATCGTATCCGGTATGGGAATAGTTTTTTATTTTTTTTTTAGGACGTTCTTGGGTTGAAAAGTTTGGGTTTTTTTTTCTGGATGGATACGTCCTCGACCGGGATAAGACATTGGGGACACAAAATAAAAGAGTTTTTCAATTCGAGATCCTATCCTTCTAGGTGCATGTCGTTTTGTCAAAATAGATTTCAATTGCCTTTGATATGGGGAATGAAGTGGTAAAACGTCGTTGCTGCTTGAAGCTCTTTGAAGTGCTGATGATTTTCAATTGAATTGCTTGTATAAGGAGTGGAACTTCTATCGAAAGGAGGACGTTAGCTGAATTTGTTGGTTGACCCAGAAATTTAAAATTGGACTTCCGGTGAAGCATTATCAGATTTATATAAATTCAATGAATTCAAATCAAAGTGTAATCGTACAGTGCCAAAGTATTAAGGTTTCTATAGATAATAATTTGACCAAATAGCCGGGTGACTTTTGCCCGAGTTTGGCGCCGACCTATTTTATAGCTTTGAGGCTTTGTCGGTGCAAAATGACCATGCCGGTGCGAAATATATAGGAATAGTAAATTGCAATGCAGCTATACCTCACACATGCGACTATCCATTGTATCTTTACTAACTAAAAATAGCAACAATCTCAAAAATATTACAATTGTCCTTAGACCAAAATGTAATAATTTATTCCAAAATATCTTGCTTGAATTGACGAGGGAAAGCAAAGCTATTTACAATGAATATTGTGTAGCCGATCCATTTGAGACGTTTGTCCGATTCCTTTCTTTTTCACTCATCTACTTAATTTTTTCTCTAGTTAACCGCAAGTGCCATATTTCCACTTAAGTTTTTAAACTCGCGAGCGAGCCAAAACTAAAGGGTAAATCATTTCGAGGTTCCCTACTTTTTCAAAGAAAAAAGCACAGAAAATTCAAATTTAATGGAGAATGTTTATTATCATTTGAAAGAACATTCTTTGGCATTTATTTTTTTAAGATTATGTCTATCAAATGTTGGCCGTTGCTACGTCGCAGATGGTCCATCCGTTGAGTCCAATTTTCGATCACTCGTTCGAGCATTTCGACTGGTAACTGTCGAATGACACGCGTGATGTTTTCCTCCAAGGCCTGAATCGAAGCGGGTTTGTCGGCATAAGCTTTTGACTTTACATATCCCCACAGGAAAAAGTCTAACGGTGTGATATCACACGATCTTGGTGGCCAATCGACGGGCCCAAAACGTGAAATTATGTGCTCACCGAAATGTTCTCTCAATAAGTCCATTGATTGATGCGATGTGTGGGAAGTGGCGCCGTCTTGCTGAAACCAAATGTCGCCGAGATCACATTGAAGAATTTCAGGCATCAAATAGTCGGTTATCATGGCACGATAACGGTCGCCATTGACGGTTATGTTCGCACGGGCATAATTTTTAAAGAAATATGGACCGATGATTCCACCGGCCCACAAACCACACCAAAACGTTGTTTTTTCTGGATGAAGTGGCAGTTCTTCAATCTCTTCAGGTTGCTCTTCGTCCCAAATGCGGCAATTTTGTTTGTTTACATACCCATTGAGCCAGAAATGGGCCTCATCGCTAAACAAAATTTGCCTCGAAAACGTCAGATCTTCTTGGAACTTTTCAAGAGCCCATAGAGCGAAGCGAGCTTGTTGTTGCACAAGCTGTATTTTGTACGCATTCAATTTAAGATCTTGACGTAAAATGCGCCAAGTCGTTCCATACGTCAGTCCGAGTTGCTGCGAACGGCGCCGAATAGACTCTCTACGTTCTTCGTGTACACTCTTAGCTACGGCCGCTATATTTTCTTCACAGCGTGCTGGACGTGGTCTATTCGGTCGAATATTATCCAATAATGAATGCTGGGTCTCAAAATGGGTAATGGTGTTGCGAATAGTACGCTCAGTAGGCCGATTATGTTGACCATAAGTTGAGCGAAGTGCACGAAACACATTCCTCACAGAACGTGAATTTTCATAATAAAGTTGAACAATTTGTAAACGTTGTTCACGCGTAAGTCTTTCCATTATGAAATGCCAAACAATACTGAACAAAAATAACATGACAGCATGACACGACTCACACGTGATCTGTCAAAAAATACTATTGAAAAAAGTATCTCTACTTGGATCACCCGTTATAAGTGGCCCCTTGCACTCAAATTTTTCATACATTGTCTAACATTACCAACTGTATGTGAACACTGGAGGAAGAACAGCGATGCGGAGAGGGAATTGTTCTGTCACAGAGTTCTACTGCCAATTTATCCATTCCACTGCTTTCAACACTTTGATTGATGTTCTCATCCGCGCCTGTTTCGTGCTTTGGAAGAAACTCTGGAATAGCACAAGAATGAGCAGTACGCATATACTCTCTCCTCACTTATGATGGCTGCATCTTCAGCATATACTAACTGATGTACCTTAGGGTCCGTCACTTTTCCTTCAAGCACATAATATATAATATAGGATTGCAATGAACAAGAAAAGATTCAAGAAAGGCTGCCTTGATGACAGACGAGTATAGGCCGAATGCGACTGGCGACTAGTAGATGACTACTATACAAAAATTTAAAAAAATATCTGCTACTATCCGATGGAGCGCTCAGACACCACTACTGGTCCATTGTGCTACAATGCAGCAATCTTACATTAATGTTCTTAGTTTTTCCATCCTTTAAACAACGATGAGAAGGAGCTATAGTGATGAAGAGCTTAGATGCTCGGCACTCACTACGTCAACAGCAAAGATCCGCCACATGATGCGAGCAAAGGCCAGACAAGTGCAGCGAAAGTGTTCTGCTGTGTCATCCTCCTCACCACAAGTAGGACAGGTGGTGGTGAAGCTCAAGCCTAACACATCTAAGAGTTAGGCTAAAGCTTGGTCGCCATTGTCTCAGTGTACGTACGGCCAGGTTTAAGGATTGCATCAAGTTTGCCTGGTCTGTTTCTTTGAAGGACTTTAACAAGCCTACTTGTTGCACTTAGAGATTCGACCTCTTCCCAAAACTTTGTATAGGAGTCATTTTGCAAGATTTGACGTAGTCTTAGTCTCAGACCTGACCAGATAACTGAATTCAAGCTTGTAAATTGAAGCAGATCATAAAGGGTGACGATTTTCATGTAAAAACCTTCAAAACGTTCTTTATTAGTTCGATTTGGAATGTGGGTTTTGCTTAATGCTAATACCGAGAATGGTGGAATTCATTTAATAAAACAAGTTGTCAATGATCAGTCAGGGAGAGATAGGACTTACTTACTTAATGGGCACTTGATCCCTAAATGAAGTTCGCCGACAAGTTTGAAAGAGTTCAGATGAACTGCCAATCTTACACTGCACTGCGTGTTTTCTAATTCTTTCGTCGCTTCCAGTAATTGGCATGAACTTTTTGTCTCCGGTACGTACCGCTTTACCCGTTCACACATTACGATGGGTATGATTATTTGATAGGATATACCTCTATAGTTCTTGCAAAACACAGGACAAAATTTCTTGTATGTGGTCCATATGAGCTGATGGCTCAGTCATCGGGCATGCTTTCTTTCTGTTCCAACTGTATTTTTAGATCTCCACTGGTAAATCATCGGAGTCCGCTCCAATGTCTGTCATAGTGCTTTTAGCGACTTACTTACTTAACGGGCACCCGTGAAGTGTCCCGGCCTGAGACAAGTCAGCCTTCCCTCCTCTGTGATCCTGGGCACGCTGCTTTCAGTTATCCAGACCAAGCGCTCTGGCATACTCGATGATTTGGTCTTCAAATAGGAGGTTCGGTCTTTCTTGGTAGTCTTCCGAGGTAGATGAACTTCTTAACTACCTCGAAGTTGCTTCATTTGCTTCAAGACCAACTAACTTCGCCTGTTCTTCAATAGCTGTGAGAGCCTCTAACACCGCATGTTGGGATCGTCCACATATCCCAATAGCTGGGTGGATCTGTCGAGTATAGTGCCTTCAAGAAGAAGATTGAAGAAGTCACATGATAGCGCATCACCTCGCCGAAATCCGGGGTGCATGTTTGGAAGAGTTCAGATGAGCTGTTGTCAAACTTCATTGCTTGTTGCGACTGTTTTCTTAATACCTTTTCATCCCTTCCCCTTACCAACTGGTAAGGAATAAAATGCCTACTGATACCAAAAGTAGGAATTGTGGGCAATCAAGCTTGATACGCGCAAACAAGCTTCGCTTGCACCTAGCTTGTAAAGAATATTATATCATCATTGTCGACCTTTAAAGACAAGCTTACTGGCTAAAGGGTTGGGTTTTATCCTTAAGGAGCAGGCTGAATATATGCTGTTCTCCATTCCACTCAGTAAGTGAAGCAAAGAGTAGGGCAAATAGCATAAAATAATTACCAATAATGTCCAACGCTGGGCGCCAATTTGCTCCTCATCACCACTTGCACCATATTTTCGTAGCCAATTTATTCCATTTTTAGACCCATTAAATTGATTTCACGTTGAGTCGCTTAAGGTGTCGTTCTTCTAGATTGTCGCCAACGAACAACTATGTATGTACCTACGTACCTTCGAAATAAAAACAACAATAATTAATCAATGACAAGAATAGAATCGTTCTTCTCGGTGGTTTTCGTTTTTCTTATTCAAAGTAAAACATTTCTTTCCAACAACAGATACATCCATCTACTCGTAGCTACCTATTTTTCTCAAAAGTGTCACATTAAATCGGGAGTGAGAATGGCAATTTGTATTTTCTCCTCTCGACTGACAGCTGAAAGATTGAAATACAACACTTCTGCGTATAGGCGAGATACATTTGTATCTCTGCGTGTTAGGTGCGAATGCTTTTTATAGGTAATCCCAGCGTTTGCCTGGTGAATCTATATGATTTTCTAGTCATTTGTCGAATTGTGTGCAGCATGACTTTGAAATTCCATTAAAATTGAATTCGACTAAAGATGTTTTCCATTAATAGAATGTGCGATACAACTTATATAGTTCAATTTGTAAAGAAATTTCCATTTCATCGTGGAATATAGTTTTTCCAATTTTAATTCACTCAAACGTGCGCACATTTTTCATCGTCGAAGGAAACAATAAAAACGAGTTTAACAGTGTTTTTTTTTTTTTTCAAATAAAAATCCATCTTCAGTTGCCGTGGAGAGAAACGTGCAGATGAAAAACGGATGGATACCTGTATGGGATGTTGAGATGAGATTTTATTTTCATATTGTTTTTTTTTTTTTTTCGTTTTTATTGATTTTTCGTGAAATTAAATCCTTGGAAGTTTCCATAAAAGCAGATTTTGAATTGAATACTTTTTCTCCTTGGGGCTGTAAAAATTTTGTAGGTAGAGATGAGAGATGAGTCGGTGGTGTTTCATGTGAGGAGAGGACTTATTGTATTTTATTACAGCATAAGTGTTTCGTTTCAGAATGATGATAAGGAATTTGATTTTTTATTAAGGAAATCCTTTGGTTTTTTTTGTTTTTTTTGCTTATTGTCGTCATGGTTCCTGTGATGATGGCAAGAAGTCCTTTGTTTTATGATTAGGTTCTGCTGACGATTCCTTATTCTGATTTCATGACAGTTTCAAGGGCTGATGACTTTAACTGAAATTACATCCATAAATCCTGCCCTTCCTGTTTATTAAATTTCACAATAAATATTAAGTCCTGTCAATTGACTATGGGACTAAGAGATACTTCTATTATCCCACAATTAGTCAGAATGGATGCGACAAACTGTCAAAAAAAAAAAAAAAATAATCCACCCTCGCCAACTCGATTAGTTTAGCAAATGCATTCCCTCCATATCATCCTCCGAACATAGGCACACATAATGTACTTATAAAATTCGAGGTGAATCTCATTTGGTATGCGTGCGTGGTCTGTAATTACACCCTTGTTCTGTCGGATCGGATAGACTAGTTTGTAGGTATGTTCTGGTATCTTTCCGTCTGAATTGAATCTGCGGCGCTTCGACTAATGTATTCATATCCTCTCGGCTTACTCTAATATATGGAATATACTACAACGAGCTCAACAATGTACTCCTCTGCGAAGGATGTGCGACAAGCGTGTATATTCTGACACGGTATACCCGCCGCCATGTACCTACTAGCAAAAGCTTTTGCATCACATATTGTCGCTTTATTGCTGATGCTGCATCATCAAATGCATCATCGTGGCAGGCATAAGTTTAGCAAAGGAAGACGCCTATTTGATTTACATATTTTTGCAGTGCAGCACCAAGGATGTGTGCTCAGAGTTTATGTATAGGTTTTATACCTAAATGGATGAGAGTGTGGGAAATTGTGTGCTGAAGTGAAATCATGTATAGCAAATTGAAGTGAATAGACTTATCCATCATCGGCTTTAAATTGAATTTCGTCGTCTTGAGATGACGTTTTGGGTGTGTTGGGTCCCCAGGATAGGTGGCTCAGTGTCAGAGTAACAGAATTAAGCAGCAGCGCGTTATTTTCTGCTAATTGAGTTGTACACGTTCTGACTGTATATTCTAATAGAAGGCTTGTAATTTGTATTAATACTCCCACGAATGTGTGGACATTTTTTGGTTAAAGGCGTTTAGTTAATTTGCATTCTCACTTTCGGAGTCAGTACTTTGCGGTGCTGAGGGCTACCAATAGAGAAGTTAGACTCCGGTTGCCTTAATTGCTCCGGGCTCACAGTTCAACTCAGATGAATGAGATTTTCACAAAAGTTGATTAAATAAACTGCACGATGAGGTGCGTAAGAGTGGTAGTATTTGATCACAAACAAAATTTATTTATATCGCTTTTAAGGTTTTGTAAAATTTCGATTTTCTCGAAAACGGCAGCTACGATTTGGATTCAATTTCGCTGACATATGAAAAATTTATGAAATTTATTTCAGAAAAAGAATTTTATTTATATTTATTTAAGAAATCGTTATATGGAAAAACAAATTAAAAAAAAAAATTATTTCAGGAATCTAAGTACACAGATTTGTAAAAGACGGTTATTCGAATTTTGAGTAAGCAGTATTTTCGGCTCCATCCCAAGTATCCTTACTATAAAAGACCAAAATCCTTGGAACAATTTTCTTTAAAAATAGTGATAAGTGATTTAGAATTGTGTGGCGGGTACCATTTTTGAAAACGATAAAGCAAAAAATAGAAAAACTTTATATAGAAACTTTGAAGCTAATCCTTTGAACCGTTTCGCCATACGGCTGCCGGACAGTCAGACAGACAGACACACCAATGGATAGAATTACCAAAGCACTTGTTTGGATTTCTCGCAACAACTTTCTCTTTAGTATACTAATGTATACGAGATAGTTACAAATTAAAAAAGGTAGGACAATTCTTACCAGTTGTGCATTCGTTACCCCACAAGCACCTTTTTAAGTGATACGCTTTGGTAGCGCCTTAATGGGAATCTGGTGCCGCTGCTCGCGCGAACTATTTTTTTAAATGCTCAATTTAGTCCCCAAGTTGCAGCCAAGTAAACTTCCAAATCTAACTAGAGTTGGAAACTGTATTGTAGGAGCGATTGGTAGCCAAAAGTGCTCTCAGACTCTCAGGCTGAAAGTGAACAATATTTCGATGCCTTGCTATTTTGGAATTTCGGCTCCTTTGGTGGGCACTGGGCTCCCTAAAAATGAAAATGGCTCTCAAAATTCTTAAAAATTTAAGATTTATAGAAAAGAAAGGTAAAAAATATTTGCCTTCTATTTAAACTTGATTTTCTTAAATATTATATAAGAAAACCGAGGGAATCTGCGCAGACAGGAATAACACCACCGACCAAAAAAGATTCGAAACCAAAATCTTCATGGGTTAGTATTAATGGGATCATTTTTCTGTGGCTCCTCTTTCACTGAAATGGCGCCCCAAAATCTTCAAATAGACTCCTTATTGAAATTAAAAATCGACAGCACTGTTTCGGACATGGGGTCGTATGTCACTTATCTATGATTAGAAACCCAAGTATGGCTTTGATACAATCTTCATAGGAATATTAACAGCAGTCTTCTAAGAAGCACTTGGTGCCCATTAGTCTTACCGATCCAGCACGGATCTACCAGCAATCGAAATAAGTCTTTTTTAGGACAGCCAGTTGTGGTTGCCGCTCAGGACAATCAACAGCATCGGAAAATCCGTTTTTTTAATTGCTGAAATAAGGGTTAAATAATGTTATGGTTGTGGAAATTTTGAGAAGGGGTTGCTGACTCGGGGGTCTCGGGAAAAGCGCAACGGGCTCCTGGGCCAGCTCCTTTGTTGGGCGGCGGGCGATAAGGAACTGTAGGGCTGATGGAGCACTGTTGATGTGATTTCGCAAACGACCAATTGCCTATGAACACATTTATTGGCAAAATATATATATGACTTGACCGATTCTATGACTAAATCGATTCCCACTATGCAGGACCAGTGAAAACAAAACAGCAATTTACAAACTTATCTATCATGAGTATCTTTTTTTTATTTCATTTGAACTCACCGAACGACTTAATGTTAATTAAAATTGTTGAAGCCTTAAGAGTTATTTACTTATTTATTTCTTGAAAAATAAAAATCCTTACCACTGTAATTTATTTTCTCTTTTCTTTCGTATTCTAGCTCAGTACCGTTCACCACGTATAACCGAACATCCAAGTGATTTAGTTGTGAAAAAAAGCGATCCAGCCACACTGAATTGCAAAGTTGAGGGCAAACCCGAACCGACAATCGAATGGTTTAAGGTAAATTATTACTATCCTTTAGAATTTAACTTTTATCCTCCAAGCCATCCCTTCTACCCTCCCGCATCCTTTATTCATTTCGCAAAAGACCATCATCTGGCTATACAAACTCGAACACCACACAGAGACAAAGGTATACGAGGGCACGTTCTGTAAGGGTCGTGCTAAAACAACTATCGAACCAAATCGAACAAGGATGTTTCCAAAAAAAAAAAAAATAACACACGAAGCGAGCGAAACCGATGAACCGGAAAATTGTGTTTTTTTTTTAACTTTTCATGCTTGCTATTGCTATTGCTACTGCTACCGATGGAAAATTTCACAAAAAAAAAAAAAACCAAATAATATTAAAACACAGATTTTGAAAATTGTAAAAACTCAATTTGATACCTTGGAAGCGACAACTTTTCCTGTCACAAAGAAACAAACAAAACTGTGAAATGTTTCTCTATTCTACCACATAACCCACCCACGAATGAATTTTCCCATTCACTTCCTTTTTACCAGAGCCATCATAGCTAGAACAAATAGGAATAAAAAACAACAAAAAAAAATACATGAACTCTAATAAATCTTTGCCTTCACTTCGTTAATTTTAATTTTTGTTTTTCCTTTCTTTCTTTCTGTTTTATTTTTGGCTCATTCCATGACGTTCTTCTTCTGTTGTTTTGGTCCTTGATGATGCTTTGTGGATACAATGTTGGGGCCAACCTTACCTGAAATCATCGTCATCAAAATGAAAAATTGCAAAAACGACAAAAAAATATCACAAAAAACAAAAAACAAACAACAACAGGATGGCGAACCTGTCAAGACGAACGAAAAAAAATCACATCGTGTCCTTTTAGAGAATGGTGCCTTGTTCTTTTATAGAACGGTACATAGTAAAAAGGAACAAGATGGCGGTGTCTATTGGTGTGTAGCGAAAAATCTTGTTGGCAAAGCCGTTAGCCGTAATGCTACGTTGCAGATAGCAGGTGAGTGAAAACACATTTTTTTTTACTTTTCTTTATTTTAATTTAGATACCTCATTCTACCATGGAGACATTATAATTTTGTTGTCTTGTATGGTTTTCGGACAAAATGAGACAAATTTTCGCTGTTGTCTCCAAGGATCTTCTTGGCGATAAAATAGGATTTCGCTTTTTTCTCTTTTGCACATTTCAAATAATTTAACAAGCTGAGACCATAAACAAATTGAATAAAACAATATACGACTTACTGTACTAATTTGTGTGGTCGTTTTGATTGTGTTGAGTTTGGGTTAGATTTTACGATGACCATCCGTTCATTATGTTAAAGGCGGAACGGTGCATTGTACTTCTTCTCTTTGTGTAGGGGTTTGAGCAATATTAGATCTTGTTCTCTCTGGATAATGGGTTGCATGTATTGTTGTTCCCGGTTGGACTTGCATCTTTCGAGTTACAAGTTACACACTTTAACTATTTTAAGGACAGTTCTTTGTTGAAGCCTTAGAAAGTTTACAAATTTGACGTGTTTTATACTACATTTTCAAAAACGCGTGAACATTGCAAAGTATGCGGAGACTAAGGAAATTTTGAGCCTCTAGGACCCGAAATTTACAAGTATTAAGATTTTCTTACATCCGCCCGGAATTTTAAAAAAATCCTTAATTGACGAAAAGTTACCGGAAGTGAGGCTTATGTCCTTTTCAGAGTATAGTCCATCCGACGTTTCTTCTATAAAAAGTTTGGAAATTATTCAGTATAAGTGTCACTTGTGGATGAGGTTCACATGCAATATGCTATCGTCGTCATCACCTCGAGCTGAGGTGTCTTTCGGTAGAAATTCGATAGTACCAGGACGAATAATTTTTTGAACCAAATGAATAAGATCGGGACTTGGGACCGACTGCATGAAGCATTGCTTGGTGACTGTATAAATTTCACCGACTTACAAATCGCCACCAATCATTCTGCCACGATTGTGGTCGAAGTTCTCTGAATCCAATGTCGGCATGTCCAGCTGCAAAAATGATGAAATTACCTAATGTAATAAGAGATATAGAAATAGACAAATATTGAGGGCAGAACCAGTAGATGCACTAGAACTGAGTCCATATTAACAGAATTCGAGTGCATTTGCATTTAATAAATGGTATGGGGGGGAAATTAGTTCTTATTTACAGGAACCAACTCTGGCCACTTTTACCCTACTCTAACTTATTTTACAACAAAGCTGGATTACAGGGTCCCGAATTAACGAAAATGGTAACTCACTGACTGACTGACACTCCAATCCATCGAAGAACCTAAGAAATATTATTTGCGAAGGGAAAAATCTAACTTCCACCCGCCGTGTCTTAGCCGCCCAATTTTCTTAACTCAGCGGCCAAAAGACTTGCATTTATTACTGTTTCCGTCTATTGGATTCAGGCCACGTGGGAATTATTGGAAACGAGATGGCGGACTCTCTAGCGAGACAAGAGATAGCAGAACCCTTCGTAGGGCCTGAACTATTCTGCGGGAGAGGGAAGCTTACTTTACGTGAAGAATTCAGAAAATCGAAAAATAAAAAAAGGGCCAGACCCTTTCAGAATCTCCAAGGTCTGAAACAAGTCAAGTAAATCGTAAGAAACGAAGGCATACATCAGTCTCAGAAAACTAATCTGCGAATCCTACCTGGTTTCCTAACGATGCATTGTAGGATACGTGTACGCCAAAGAATTTAAATCGAAAAGTAAGAGTAGCAGCATGGACCGTACCCGAACACTGTTAAATGGGAAATGCGTATTCAAGCGTAGTCTTAAAATTTCTGAATTACACAAACGCAAAATGCCATAGGTCTCAATGGCGAAGTGAAACGAAACCTTAGCTTTTTACGAGTAAAAAAGACTGTTATTTTTCTTGTTTTTTTAGTGTTAATAAACCATATATTCTCACAGCTATTCCTTTAATTTAAACTAAAGTTGTCAATCTAGATTTAAAAAATTTACACCCAAAATTTGTAACACTAATTATGTGGAAAGTTTCCTTTGACTTATATTTTTAATAGAATCCCATCCTTGTCGACTTAGCCTGCGTCCTAAAAACCTACGAACATTTTTAATTTTATAAAAAATTCTTCCGTGTTCAGTAAATGAGTCAACAAGTTTCGGCTTGCCAGTGAAAGTTCCAACAAGAATAAAACTGAACTGAGGCTCTTCTTAACTTGGTTGACTAGTTCCGTTTGGCTATAGATCGTGTTACTTCACTGGTTCTTTTAGACTTTTCGAATGCCTTTAACAGCGTTGCCAAAGAAATGTGCATTCCAAAACTGAAATTCTACTTTTGGCAACCTCCCTAAAGCTAATTCAGGTGTACCTCAAGTTGCTTTAATTTGCCCGGTTTTATTTACGCTCGATTTTAAAAATCTATAAAGTTGGACAATGTTCAATTATGCCCCATCTCTCGACTTGTACTAGTTGAAGACGTTACAGCGACTTTGAATGAATATATCTATAGAATTTCACATTTCACAAATTAATTTAACAAGTATGCCTCCCCTTATAGAATGAGGTGTATGCATGTCTGTATTTAGGTAAGGGTTGTCCGAAGACAACAATCACTTAGACCTTGTGGCCCATTGGACTTCTGCCTAAGTTGGCTGCCCAAAGTTACCATAGAACTGTTAGTCGACAACGGATTACTGAAGCTGCAAGTGCTTTTGGCAAAACGAAATAAAGCCCGGCGGGTTCTGTTTCGCAGTGTTCATTTCCACATTCATATTTCCACTTTAAAACGGAAATAATGCCAAATGTGGCCTTATTTCGTAGGTTGCTGTTTAACGTCACCGTGCGAGTTCCTCTCATTGCACCTGTAATGCATAAATACACACGATGTTGTAGCTTAGTCAGATGCCTCGCGAAAGCATTAGCTCTTGGGCACCAAACTACTGCACCAAACATTAGGTAGGCTCTAACAATGCACGTATCTAGTGAACTAGTCTAGGACTAAGACCCCTGGTTCTGCCGAACGTATGATCGTAAATGAGGTGGAGCAACTCTCGAAATTTTAACTTATAAGGCGATGCCTTGGGGACTGCACTTTAAGGAATAATTTAAACTAGAGAGGGATTATGGTGCACTACGTTCCTTACATTTAACTGCGTTCCTACTGTCTTCCAACTAAAAACAAAGCTACATTAGTCCAAATTTTAACGTAAAATCTTTCCTCATTTATACGTAAAATCCACCAACAGAAGCATGGAGTTCTTTTGTAATTTTACGAAGGCGAGTTGCTTTGCACTGCAATCAACACTTCTTTAGCCGACGAAAACGTGGTTTGTGTATTGTCAGAGTTTTAATGCGACACAGCGACCAACGCTCATATTTCCGCCAGGTTTACCTTATTGTAATTTAATTTTAAGATAAATCTTACAACGTAATTCCCCTGTTTGCGGCAGAAAACATATTAAAGCCCAGTTACCCTTTTTTTTATGTTCAAATCCATCTGTCTGCTGGCAATTACATGGCAATCTTTCTGTCAACTCAGGTAGTTTTCCTTGAAACGATCATCGGTTTTCACTTTAGGTCCAATAAATTATGCAAACCATGCACCTGGAGTATGAAGACTCGGCTATCTGCCTTTCAATTTACCAATATACCCCACATGCAACCAGCCACTCTACATAACAATTTAATAAAAATAAAAAAAAACTTAATAACAGACAATGATGTATCTTGTATCTCTCACGATAAAATGCTTCCCATATCCGCCGCAGGCGTTAACCCTTTCGTTTGGCTTTTGTGTTATTAACGCCTCCTCCTTCGTCGTCGTCGTTGTTTTCGTTGTCGGCTAAAACATAAATAATTCCTCCTTAGCGGAATAAATGACACTCAACCTAATCATTATGTTTAATAAAAATAAGCCGGTGTTGATCCGTATTTTCGACCCCCAAACCACAGTATACCGCCAGCCGGCCGACCGCGCCGTCAAGTAATGGAATATTTCCGGTGGTGTGTCGTTTCTTGAGAAACCCCAACTTGCACTTGGACTTGGAGTAAGTACGCTTGACGCCTCTGCAATTGAATTCACCATAAAAATAAAATAAAAAAAAAACTTTGCGGTAATAATGGATTCACAGCACGTACCAAGTGTCGTTTAACATATTAAGTGCATGTGTTGTGTGTGCGCGCGCATGCATCTGATGAATTTCAGAATGATCGTAAATGAACCCGTGTCGTAATATATCTTCGTTTAGAGGTAGTTAGCAGAAAAAGTGGAGCGGACGGTCTACTGTGTGCCAATTTAGAACTTTATTTTTTTCCCCGTAACTAAGCCAAGCCAACGACTGACATTTAATAGGACAAAACCTGCATAAATATATATTCCTAACTACGACCTTCAATTGAAGGCACGATTTTTTTTTAACGGCCAAACGAACAAGAGCGCGAGTCTACTCGTTCGTATCTGTGTTAAATCATCTGGCAAATGTATCTGTTTGCATTTGTTTCGTGTTCTTTACTCTGATCTATTGGTTGGAAGTGTGCACTGCACATGGGATTTTCTTGGCAATGTGGCGCTAATTAATTTACGACCTTTTAATTGGAGTCGTCTCGATGCCCGCCGATGATGAAGGCGAAAAGTTACGAACCGAAGATATACATAAATGACCGAGGAGAATTCAGGATACAATAGATGTGCAATTTAGATTTTACTGCACTTTAATGCGCGTTATATGAAATTAAATCTATCCCTATTAATTGAGTGGATCTTAATTTTAAAGTGCGGTGCGAACTGAGACGGAACGTTTTAATTAGAGGAGATAGTTTTGAGTAAAGCCGCAGGCATGCGGAGTGTTAAGAATTAAAGTTGCTCTCTGCTTTAATTTGCTTGGGAAGATCAGTGGCAGATTGAACTCTTATCTGTTTGAAAAAAAAAATTTTTCTGCAACTTCTTAGAGAAATTTCTTCATAAAGTTCTCCTTCACTTCAACGTCGACAAAGCCGCATTAAGCACAACACTAATCACCAATAAAAACAAATTTGGTGACAGAATGCAGCCTTGCCAAACCCCCCTTTGTACTTCGAATTCCTCGGACAGCTTTCCTCTACGTAAAACGTGACATGTTGAGCCATCGTCCGAAGCCTTTATAATTGCTATTAGCTTATCGGGAATGACTCGCCATTTGCCATTCGCCATTAACACGGCAAATAAATTCCCGATTGGCACTGTCATACGGCTTTTCGAAATTGATAAACAGCAAGTAAAGCGGCGATCGATATTCAACTCACTGATCAATGATGAGCCGCAAGGTGTTTATGTGTTCGACACAGGAGGATCCAGAGCGAAAACCTGCCTATTCGGCGTCGATTGTGTCTTTGAGGAGTTTGTTGATTTGCTCCAGGTTATGTTGAGCTATAGTCTTGGTGACAGCTGGCAGAACACAGATGCCTCTCCAGATTTCGCACTGCATAAGGTTGCATTTTTAGGAAGCTTAACGATCATACCCTTCTTCCACTCATCCAGAAAATATCGATTTCCCAGGTTCTCTAAATAGCTTAGCCGACACAGTTGGAGTAGCTCGAAAAAGCTCTGCGGGTATGCCACCCACTCTCCCTACTGGGGGTTGTAGTGCGAATTCGGGAATTTCTTTCTCCGGACACCTCAGTTAGACTTGGGTGCATATTGCAGGCGAATACGCGGTTTAAGACTGAAGAAAAATGCTCCTTCCATCTCTTGAGCTGATCCGCATCCGATATGAGCAGAGAACCGTCTAGGCTTTTCACTGAGTGTTGAGTAAACCTTTGGCGAGCTATCAGATCTTTGGTGACTCCTGAAACGGTTCTGAGCTCTATAGCGGGCGCTCAGCTGCTGATTGTTTCCAACTCCTTTAGTTCTTGGTGCACTGTGGGATCTCTCTAAATGAAAACTTTTCTGGTCTTTACGCGCTGGTTTATTATGATAGCGAATCACGCCAGACGAATATATATGCAAAAGCCAGGTTGGTGGACTTCAAGGCTTCACTTTATGAGAAGGTGAAAATCAACGGGTTTGTCTCAACATGTACTAAAAGTTGGCACTTTGAAGCTCCGAAGGGAAGCTTACTTTCTTGTAGTAATCCTAAGCTTGGATCAATCATATTGAGACGACGATATCTAAGACACTGCCTTTGGCAAAACATAGAAAAAGTTTTCTGAAACCCAAACCTGTAAGAGGGTCTCCCAGGAACCCTAGTAAGAGCTTCCATTGTCACAATTCTTCAGGTTGCAGATATGCCAAACTAGTTCGACCGAGTGTCGAAAGTGTACGGCATTTTTTGCTATCACTACCGAGAACATACTGCAAGCACCTAGTAAACATTCCGACGGGCCATGACGCTTGTGTAAGGCTTAAGTGATTCAACTATTTGCTACGAAGCTTGTGGAGAAGGTGAAGACACCACGAATCATTTTCTCTGTGAATGTCTCGTCTTTATCTTTTTAAAAGAACTATCTGTCCAAAAGTACAATGGGGCAATTTCTAAGGCTTCATCGGATGTTAAAATTTACAATATACTTTCCGAATCTATCAGAGTGACTTCTGCCTTCTCGTTACTGCCGGCATACTAAAAAGGCATGCTTTTGCCCGATAAAAGCAGAGTGAAGTGACTCTACCTATCAATTTCTTAAGTTCTCCCGAAATCTTTAAAGTGGTAGCAGAGCAAATTGACCGTCGAATCAACAGTCGGACTAGTAGGATGCAGTAAAAATTAAAAAGCTATACTGATATAATCGTATGCAGAACCATACCTAAATCTATGAAGAAAAAAAAAGTGATACAATCAAACCTCAAAATTTTTCTTCTTGAAGCGGAATCCGCTGAGATGACTGACGCAATCAATCGAGACCTTCTCCTTAGTTTGTGGAAAGAATGGAAAAGAGTGGTCACTGATACAATCAAATCCCAGACATAGTACAAAATTTACAGATGCAGCAAAGGCTTATATTGCTTATGTGGCGGAGATGTCGTCAGCACTTTGAAGAAGTGCAGGCCAATAAGATTATTTTTCAATCTAAATGGACAGTTACACAGAAAATGTGTTACAGTTTCCTCTCCCTCGAAATCTCTGCAGCTTTATAAAAGGTTCTTCCCATTTATGGAGAATATCTCCTTTTTAATAATCAATCATTTATCCTGCTCGGACTAGTCTTGCCCGCCACCAAGACACGATTCCGATGGATTTTACGACCTAAAGCTACCAGTAAACTCGTCTTGGCTGGAAGCTCCACCTGGAGCCTGTAGTATAACGTCACCTCCTCTATTCGGTCGCAAGTATTAAGCGTCCACTTTGTTGAGCGACGGCGGAATCGTCAGAATTCAATTCAGTATTTTTGAAAAACTCCAAAAGGTCTATTACTGTTTTGCAGATAATGCGAAGGCCGTCACTTCCTCCACTGCCAACTGACCTTCAAGCTGCAAGCGAGTATAATTTAGCTGTCTAGCATGTCCTTTGTCACTGTACAGATACAGTTGCCCACACCCAATTTAAGGAAAGGGCTGGTGATCGCCTTTGCTTCGACATTGTTAAAAGCGACTTCTATACCTAGAAGGGATGTTCCTTCAGAGAGCTTGGTACTGACAGCTGATAATATGTATCTACTCCATAAAAAACCGTTCCCCTGAAAGTGAGTAGTTGCTGCAATATCGTATCTATCCCTTATCATCATCTAAAGCAAAGCCTTAAACTACACTCCACAACCCACATGCATTGGCAGTGTTACTCATAAACGACAAACCGATTACCATGACTCACATTAGCGTCTCGAGAATACCGGCTTCCCGGCTCATAAATCACCGTACAGCGCCATTGAACTTCGTCGCTTGGCGAATATTCATTAAGCAAATGACATTGCCATCAACCCACATACATGTGCAACACTTCGTCTTTCACTTTCCACGCCTAATTAATTAATTCTTCTTCTTCTTCGTCATCGCACAAGAAACTGATCCGAACGAAAAAAAGAAAAAAAAAAAACGCCACCCCGGAGGACAAACAAATTAGTGGCAATCAGCGTTCCCAAAAAACAAGCAACTTTGCTTCGAAAAATTTAAATTAATTATTTTTACAAATTTTTATGCAACACAAGTCATCGCTGGATGGTGCAAGTTATTGCCTCCTCCTCTTCCATCATCATCCGAAGAAAGGAAGTTTCAAGGAAAACAAATAGCAGAGCAGAAGAGTTGCTGATGGTGTTGCTGGTGCTGGTAAGTTAATGAAATCAAAACCCACAGCAATGTGGCCAGCATCCAGAACCGAACCGAACCACCACCACCACCACCAGCAGTAATTCCACATCATCATCAGCCAGCGGTATCATTGCCTGCGTCTGCGGCGGCGCGTCAATTCTTCATCAGCAAATAAAAATGAGATCTCTGAAGGACTGACTCTGACACAATCGGCCGTATTAAATGTGTGGACCGCCCGCGGTGGCATCAATCAACAGCAATTTAATTCAACAAAACGCAGAGTTAGTGTGTGCATTCGGTATCCGTTCCGTTGTATACTGCATCCGAGATATTGAGATACTTTTCTCTTAGTTTTTTTTTTTTTTTAATGTGAAGATATTTTCTGTCGAACTGTCCGACTTGTTCATGATAGGGTTCACGGTACGTCTTCGCTCTAAGCTAATGGCAAGCGCAAGGCATAAGGCAACAACTTGGCTGGTTGGATTTGAGATCTGTCAGATTGAGGTTTTACTTTTTTTGCTTTTCATTCGTTTCGACACAGTTGGCAGCAATTTATTTCAATTTGTGAAAATCTGAGGATGATTTTGGCCGTTCATTTGTGTGCAGATACAGGTCAACAGCAGGAGAAAATTTATATGGGAAAATATCCAAGAATCGTGGCCAAAACACCACACCGGGGATGGTTGTTTTGAAGAAAAAAAAAATGGATTTAGGGCACATGGTTGATAGGTAGATAGGTAGGTTAGGTACCACCACCACCATAGTCACAGATACCATGCAGATGCAAGTTACTGATAGCAAAGTGCATATAGCTGGAAGCTTTTAGCCTGATAGATGGGGGTGTTGCCAGGTTGTCTGCTGTTAGACTGTGGATTTGGGTTGCTGGCATTTTGTTTGCTTCTAAGATGCTTCGCAGATAAAATTTTGTTTTTTGTTTTTGCATCCAGATGTGCATGCTATTTGATTTGGATTGTTATTATTTTTGCGGTTCACATTGCCTGAAGAACGATGGATCGATGGAACAGAGAAGGAAGGAAGGAATGCCTGCCAAATGAATATTTGATGCATCTTTTGTGTTGGAGAAGTCTTTCTTCTACTTTTTGCCTGACTTATGGAAATGAAGTATTTTTTTTTACATTCAGTTGGCGGATCATGCTGTAGGAGCGTGTTGTAAATTGATTACGACTGCAATTTGACAGATACAAGACAAGTATGTATACCGTTGCATGTTATTGTGGAGAATTAGGCACTGTTTGAGGATGAAATATCAATTTAGAGACGAAGACTGATCTTTTGCAACGATGGTATGCAGTATTGGAAGTCTTGGCATCCACGAGTTTATGATTGATGCCTTTAGAGAGACAGGGCAACGGTATAGGTTTATAGCTTTTAAAGTTAATACGAAGGGCAGAATAACTCTAGAAAAAGTTATTATTTTATTTGGATTGGTTCTTTTAAGCAGAGTGACATTCTTAGCAGGACTTAACTCGTAAATAAAATTAAAAAGTGGTGCCAAATGTGAAGCAAGGGCTATATTTTCTATAAATGTTTCTTAGGCTTAGTTCTGATTAAAATGGTCAAATCAAACAAAGGACTGGCAGCAGCTGGGTTACATCCTGTTGCTGGGTAAAATCTATCGGTACCAGATGACTTGAAAGCCTCAGATGATGTGGTGGCATATTTGATAGCCTCATCAGGAGCCATAATCGAAGCAATGAGCGGGAGACCGGGCATGCCATTACGGAAAAACCGGTAATGACTCATGAACAGTCTCCTCTGCGTCTCGTCTCGACATGAATTAAGATAGGGTCTTATAAGATTTGTAGAGCTCTTCACCTAACCGCGTCTTATTGGTTTTTCTCCCTTGCGAAGTTAAAGGCCTCGCATTGGAGTTGAAATTCGATGTAATAGCTATGGTCTGATAAACGAAACTCACGGCCTGACTTTCCAGTTGGTAACCGAGTCAAAGTTAAAGTGAGATCGATCACCTCACGTCGTCTAGCCGTAACAAAGGTTGTCGTGGAGTCAAACACTAAGAGCAGACAATAGTATAAAATCCGGAAGTCCCATATTCTGGACATCACAGCGTTTTTTTAATTTCCGATGTGGCTGCAGAAAAGAGGTCCTTCCAGCAAAATTGTCAAAGCTACTTAGAGAGATTTAAACAAATTAAACATAGAAAATCGTGGGTCCACGAACGCTACAAACAAACGCAGATGAGACTTCTCCACACCCATAGTTCTTGAATAGATGTAATGTGATGTCTTGTGTTTAACAGGAAAAGTATTCTGCTGAGTAGGGCAGTAGAGAACTTAGAGTTTTGGAAGTTTGTCTGAGTACTCAGTGTATTTTCCGCACCAGTCGAATACCTTTGATATAATCATCTGAAATCCGTGGCACTGATAGGAGGAGGTCAGCTGGAAGCCTTCTTCCTGTTTGAACTTTCCGCAAAGGAGGCGGCATTACATCCAAGAGCAGTGTAACCAAAGGAATGATGCTCACGATACTTGCTCCATTCACCGTCGGTTTTCTGCGACGCTTGTTTCTCGCAATACTTATTTTTCTTTCCCTCTGGCTAATGGAAAAGTGCCTATCAATGACCGCCACTATGGGGGTCCGTTGAGCCTCAAATGTTTTCCGAACAAAACCTCCAACAGTAGCCGAAGGCGCTGGACTCCATCATCAGAACTTTGATCTTTTTTGTTGTCTTCTATCGAATTAATCTTGGGTCTTACAGTTCAGCTATGTAGCTTAAGGCGATAATAAATATAGAGGTGCTTCAACATGAAGCTCCATCCTGGAGCCGATTTGCATATATCTCGTCACCACTTACTATGTCCACAATTTTGAACCAATTTTGATCCTCCTCATAGTACGTCTCCAGTAGATAGGGTCTTCTAAGGGACATCTAGCAGCATATGAAGCTGATGCTTTATTCGACTCATACTTAGCTGAATAACTTCCATATTTGAAGAGCTATGTTGATGGAAAATTAGATCCGGTAGCCTAGAGGCGAGACTTGTTCTTCATTATCTCTCTAGTATGCCCATTAAACAACTGCCGGAAATCCTGATAAAATCCATTTTCCACATGTTTACGACCATCACAACGAATAATGATATAAGACTCGACTTTGTTAAATTGTTCTTATGACAAGTCATTCAACTTTCAAACTTCTGTCAGAAATTGTTTACCAAAATTTCAATTAATTTCCCGTTCCTTGCTGAAAGAATTTCAACGCATTCATTCCTCATCCAATCCGTCAAGGATCAGTATTCCGTTTCTAAAACATAAAAAAAATAGAAAAACAGCTCCCAAAACAATGTTAAGTTCCGCGAATCATAAATCTCCACCTAAGACACTCAGCAATCACCCCCTTTTCAAATTCACTATGGCAGCCGCCCATTTATTAGAAAACCCCATCGTTGTAGGTACACCATAATAAAACCCCCATTGTGCCAATGGCGAAACATTTCATTTTCGAAAGAGCAGCAGATCCATTTCATTTTCCTTATGACTCTGCGCTTCTAACATACCATAGAGTACATGGTACCGAAACTATTTCCACTCACCGCATTGCATTCTCTTGTCAGATAGCATATCGCGTTCACAATTCGCTTCACCATGCCAAAGGAATCCGAATACAAAGCGAACTTACATAGAATTTAAAAAAAAACAAAAAACTATGCATGTTCCATTCGTGCAACTAACTTGTCAGATTCCAGAGCAACATCACCGACACATTGTGTACGAACCAGCGACGACGACGACGATGAGGAACTTCGAACACACACACACACCCAGATACGTAAATGGCGCGCGGCGCACAGACACAGTAGTCCCTTAGGGATGAAATTAATGGCATTCGAACAACCTCTAATAAGACAGTTTGAAAGGCTCGAAATCTATGAGGCAGCACCAGCACCAGCACCAGAACCAAATGGGCACTGTCTTCTGACAGACAGCAGTTTGCACAGCTCAAAGGAAGGAAGGCTCCTTCCAACAAACAATGTTCAGCTGTGCGGGCGGATGCATACGATCCGATGAAATACTATCCACCCAATGTTTAGCTGGAATTTTAGCATGCTACGGAGCTTTGAAACAGCTAAAGATACAAAGATACACAACTGCAGAAAAAAAAAAATACAAAAATTGTGTGTAAAGTAAGAATGAAAAAAAAACCTATGCACGGAGGCTATTTGCGAAATTGCTATGCTCTGACATGGTGTAGTAAATTGAATGTTCTTGCCATGGCATTACGAGTGAGCGCATTTTTCAGATTTACCTCGCTTCGAACCTCGCGTCACCCAAGAGGCACAGATTGTTTCTGAAATGTGAACCACTTCCTGCTGATTAATCTTGAGCAACTATACCTTCAGCTAAAGAGAATATGCTCAATCGAAGCGTTTCAACAACTGTCACCTTGTGTCACTGACTGTCAACTTTTATCCAAAAATAGATTTGTGACGTGTGTCACAAATGTTGACTGTAATTGATTTAGTCAGAAACGGATTTTGGTTGATAGGCAAGTTTGTTGCCGAGCCGAAGAGAATCCTTTTTGCGTGATGAGTTGGGGCCACGTGTGCGTCAGCTACTGCTCCATTGGCCGATGTAGGTACACACTACACAGTCAATGAATCGCAGCGGCACTGGGTTTGTCGCCTGCCACACGCAGCAACGCTCGAAATGGTAATCCAGGGAATGTGTGTGTGTGTTTGCAGCAATTGCAATATGTAACGATTCGTCGTCTGTGGTTTTTCTCTTGACTTCATCCACAGAAATATCTACTCCCAGCGAGATGAATATCTCCCCACTTGGAGTGGCTTAAAAATAACCATGAGATTGGATTTTCGGGTGATTGCCGCCACAGCGACAGCTTCAGCATCAGCATCACCAGCCACCGCCAGCATCCAATTGGCAGAGTAATATCAGCTCTGTCTCTCTTTGCAGTGGATTTTCGATTTTAGACGCTTTGATGGCTCCCAATGGAATTAATTTCTGTCGTTGTCGTCCTCGTCATCCTCATCGTGCTATAGACATGTGCGAATGCGAATGCGAATGTGGATTTTATTTTTAACCAATTCAGATAGAGACCATAAAATAATTCCAAGGAAGTGATGTCTAGCAATCGGTCCCTTACTTTTAATAGGTGAAAATTAGTCGGCGCATTAGGTCTGGAGTACATTACGAGAGATGTCGAGTGCGATTCTTAGCCAAAAAAAAAACAAGAGTAATTTGTTCCGCATAAGTTGCTTCGCTGACAGCAGCAACGAATGTCTGTATACCAAGCAGCGACGAGTTCGACTCATAAGGATCGTCTTCGGGTCGACGATGCTGTATAGCTGAGTTTGGGGGCAATTAGTGGAAGATAAGGAAAAATTTAAAACGTAAGTGGATGTGGCTTCTGCATTTGCATATGGGAATGGGCGATGTATAGTTGCTCGGCGGGTGGCGTGGATTTACGAGTTCAATTGGTGGTGGAATTTTAAGTGAGGAATTTTAAGAACACGAAGAAGAAGGAGTATTAGCAACAGCAGAAGATACGCGCAAAGAAGTCGTATCTGGCTTTATTAGGTGGTAGACTTGGGTGGTAAGTTGCAGAAGAGATATTTACGGTGGCTGTAAAGTAAGTATTCGATTCGAAAAAAAATTCCTGAGAAACAGTAGTACTAGTTTACTGCTTATCATTTGAAAGTGATTTTACAATTCTAAATTTTGATGGAAATGATATTGATCCAAAGTTTTACAGGCAAGATGATCTGCCTTACATTCGTGAGTTTTCAACTTTATGAGGAGCTTTATACCTTTCTGTATTGACAAAGAGTTAAAGAAGTTTGAACTTAATGCATGAAAGCCTGGCTACTTCTTTTTTCTATTTTAAGCCACTTTTCAACCATAACTAGATGCCTATCTACCTCGGGACTAACATCAGGCCTGTTATAAGTAACATGCTAGTAGAAATCTGTCGTAGACTAAACTTATTTTTAAAGACACCTAGCCCCTGCCAGGGATCGCTGTGAATAGAAACTTAAAGTGTATCAGTTGAGATATCATCTAAGCAAAATGAACTTGTGCCCAAAGACTGAAGGTCGGCTCTGTCTAGAGGACGATGAAACTTCCAAACCTAAAATAAAAACTTACGTACATCAGCAGAATTCAGAAACGTTGTGACATTCAGTAGGGAAGACACTCGTCTCTTAGCTAACATCTCCTTTCTGATACAATAGACCTTTGAGGTCACAGTGTCAGCAGGGCAGGGAGGAAAAAAAATCAGTTAAGGTATTGCGAGACTCCATGAGCGATGTATTTATCATTTTATACTCCGTTGTTTTGTCCAGAATGCTGACTGCTGACTTGTAATTCACAGGACTATGTAATGGAGTAATTTTCTGGAAAAACTAGTTGCCTTCGATCGAGTTGAATTCAGAAATACTTTCAGGGTAATAAGGCGACAGCTTATCTTTTAATAAAGTGAATTCGAATAAAATAATTTACACCGACTTTTATGGATAAAAATGCTTCATTGAAAGTAAGTGAAGCAGTTCAAATTTTATGTTAAAAAGTCATTTGTAGGGAGTAAACTTCTTAACATTTTCTACGCAATTCAATTAGATCTACAAAATGTATAATGTGGTTTTTCTGGCTATGTCTAAGACATTTTCAGCGATATTGAGGGTGCTTTAGATAATGCTATCTTTGATAGCATGTGTAACTCTGCCAGACAACATGGTGTAGATGAAACTTTGGTAATTGAGATTTGGTGCACTAGAAAAAGAGGAACGTCACTGGTCTGTCCCAACTCGTGCTTAAAGTTAAATATCCGGGAGTAATCCTCGATAATAAACTTCTATGTTTCAAGTATATTGAATAAAAATCCTATAAAGCACTGTCGACTTTCTGGCAGTGCATAGAAGCTTTTGGACAGGGCATGAGGCTTATCTCCGTAAAATGTCCTTTGGATCTATTAGATCACTTCTATCATATGCCTCCGTGTTTTGGTTGAACAAGCTTTCGCGCAAACCTGTCGTTGCTTATTTTGACAAACTCCAAAGAACAGCCTGTCTCGGCTGCGCAGGGGTCTTCCGTAGCACGCCGGGTTCTGCTATAGATGCTATCATGGGATGTACGCTAAAAGTCTAGCCACAGACAGGGCGACATATAATACGCGCAATTTCATACTGAAAAGTAGTGACTTGGAGCATTTTAGTTGTTAGCTACTGCAAATATTATGTCCATTCGACCTTTGCCAGTTCTGAGAACCTTTTACTTTAGGAAGAAGAATACATTTTGAAACATTTCATCATAAGAATTTCCAATCGCATTTAAAACTTTTCGCCGTACCCACTTTTTTAAGGGATTTTGATTCAAATTGAATTATATTTTCTTTTTTTTTCTTTAGCGCTGGAAGTACATCATTTTTGTTTGTACGTTAAGGACATACTTCGTCGAATCGGCGACGCACGGCACACTACTTAAAGCGGTCATGCAGTTGACCTATGTGTACGACTACTGCTGTACGAAAAACGAACTCAAAACAAATAACGGGTGATCCAAGTAGAGATACTTTTTTCAATAGCCTTTTTTGACAGATCACGTTTGAGTCGTGTCATGCTGTCATGTTATTTTTGTTTAGTATTGTTTGGCATTTCATAATGGAAAGACTTACGCGTGAACAACGTTTACAAATTGTTCAACTTTATTATGAAAATTCACGTTCTGTGAGGAATGTGTTTCGTGCACTTCACTCAACTTATGGTCATCATAATTGGCCTACTGAGCGTACTATTCGCAACATCATCACCCATTTTGAGACCCAGCATTCATAATTGGATAATATTCGACCGAATAGACCATGTCCAGCACGCTGTGAAGAAAATATAGCGGCCGTAGCTGAGAGTGTACACGAAGACCGTAGAGAGTCGATTCGGCGCCGTTCGCAGCAACTCGGACTGACGTGTGGAACGACTTGGCGCATTTTACGTCAAGATCTTAAATTGAAAGCGTACAAAATACAGCTTGTGCAACAACTGAAGCCGCTCGACATTCCCAAGCGACATCGCTTCGCTCTATGGGCTCTTGAAAAGTTCCAAGAAGATCCGAATTTTTCGAGGCAAACTTTGTTTAGCGATGAGGCCCATTTCTGGCTCAATGGGTATGTAAACAAACAAAACTGCCGCGATTGAAGAACTGCCACTTCATCCAGAAAAAACAACGGTTTGGTGTGGTTTGTGGGCCGGTGGAATCATCGGTCCATATTTCTTTAAAAAATATGCCGGTGCGAACGTAACCGTCAATGGCGACCGTTATCGTGCCATGATAACCGACTATTTGATGCCTGAAATTGAAGCTCGTGATCTCGGCGACATTTGGTTTCAGCAAGACGGCGCCACTTCCCACACATCATCAATCAATGGACTTATTGAGAGAACATTTCGGTGAGCACATAATTTCACGTTTTGGGCCCGTCGATTGGCCACCAAGATCGTGTGATATCACACCGTTAGACTTTTTCCTGTGGGGATATGTAAAGTCAAAAGCTTATGCCGACAAACCCGCTTCGATTCAGGCCTTGCAGGAAAACATCACGCGTGTCATTCGCCAGTTACCAGTCGAAATGCTCGAACGAGTGATCGAAAATTGGACTCAACGGATGGACCATCTGCGACGTAGCAACGGCCAACATTTGATAGACATAATCTTCAAAAAATAAATGCCAAAGAATGTTCTTTCAAATGATAATAAACATTCTCCATTAAATTTGAATTTTCTGGGATTTTTTCTTTAAAAAAGTAGGGAACCTCGAAATGGATCACCCTTTAGTAACAAGGAAAAAAACAATATGAACCTGTGTCGTCAATTCGACGAATCATGTACTTCCAGGGTGAAGAATCGTAAAAAATATGACATAGCAAACTATATTTATGTTGTCAATGTTCTTCTTAACAATTCGTCTAGGCAAAGTTCCTTATCAGCTCTACATACCTTTAAAGCCGATTTCAACCATACAAAAATGTTAGCCGTTACCTACTTTTCGGTTGTCTTTTTGACTTAAATATTAAGCTGCTTGTTGTTTTCATAACAAACAAATGGGAATATGAATAGAAATATAGATAGGTCTCCCTATATGGAGTTTTTTTTTAAGTCTCTTAAGAAAGGCTAATCATAAAGACCAACATTCCTGACTGTTGACACTTGACAGGCACGTGTAGCTCAAGTAAATCACACTTGTTCTTCTGATTGATTTGTCATCCCTTTTGGATTAGTTTAGCTCAGCATCCCCTTACACTACGCACCCCTCCCCAACCCATCGGCCCGCCTATACACTGTGTACATTTATTTGTCATTCTTTGCACTCTAACCCCAAGAATATAGAACTTTTCCAATTATAAGTATTTTCCATTCCCCATTGTGCCATAAAGACAAACAAATATTTGTTTAAACGAAGTAAAACATAACTTAACAGAGTCACAGATGATTTTCATTTTCACCAAAAAAAAAAACAAAAAAAAAGTATCTTAGAACCCCACAATTATCGCCCACTCATTATCCGTTAGTCAAACACAAAGCACAGATACAAGAAGTATAATCAAGCAAAACAAACAAAAAGTAATGTTTTCGTCACGAAAAACATCCCCGGGGCTGTACTCTTAGCAACTACGTCAGATGGTGCCCTTCTTGCCCTCCTTAATCATTTTGTGTGTAGTCGTAAAGGATTTAAGTTCCTTTCGATTGTTTGAGTTTGAATTTAAGTTTTCTGCAACGCGTCGCCAGAATAATCAATCAGGCGAGCAGCGACCCTAAGACTCAGAGGGCTCGTCTTCGTCGTTCGAAGAAACCTCCAATAAAAGGGACTATATTACTCATTCTGTTTCTGTCATAAAAAAAATCCACCATCGTTGGTCTTTAACGACATTGTTGGGCTTCAATTTCATACTCGACCAAGTACCTACAAATGAAATGGGAGTAAACTGCTTGATGTTTTATAGATTTTTACGACAGCCAATCTAGCAAAGGAAATTTTAAATAAACATTGATGGTGCTGTGGTGAGATCTACTCACTAGTAAGGTACACACATCATCCAATCTAATCATCAACGTTTCTCAACAGAATGCACACACATCATCTCGAGATCAATGAGTGGGAGTGTATGTATCTACGGATTTTATTTATCTACCGTCTTCCATTTGAAATGGGGAAAAAAAAAACATAACAACAACGAACCGAAACGAAAATCATTCTTAGTTCTCGTTAAATAGCTTTAGGAGTAGACAAACAGGCAAATAGACAAACAACCTCACCTCGAACTAACATCGCACCTGCCGCTCAGTCAGCACCCCTTGCAATGCTGTTGCGACGAGTACACAAAACGGGCCACACAAAATCTATTAAATCCACCTCCCGATTCCGACTCACGAGTATCTGCTGCACATCCCAATCCCAATATGAAAATTAAACACAAACATTTAAGTTCTCAGTTTGCACAGCGCGCAGCAAATAAAGAATATCACACATTGCTATTAGCAAGTGGCTTAAAGTAGTCGGTCGTATTTGTATCTGGTATGCTCCGCTCTGCATCTGCACCCCCGTGCCTTGAGTACTGCATTATTTTCTTTCTTCAAATTGAATTTCATTTGTCATTTCTCATTTGACTTTTTATCTCCTTAGCTTGTATTGTATCTGTGTATGTCAGCGCGGAGGTTTTATATCAGGTTCAGCTGAGCAGGAAAAATAATCTCAAATTGATATTTTCCAGGAACGCATAAAAGCTGGAAGGGAATATTATTATTTTGCAAAAAAAAATAAAAATAAAAAAACGAGGCTAAGGGGGTCAAAAAGCGCAACAAATGGCACACAGCATATTGGGGGCGAGTATGGTTCCATTCACATTATGTTCTCTTTTGAATTTTTTTTTTAAAAAAAAAAGAGAAAACCGAACAAACAAAGTTACTTACATTTTTCATACAGATACGACGAGTACGCGCAACCATGAGATACTTATGGCACTTTGACTTCATGTGGAGTTTGTCACAGAGTTCGAGTTCGAAGTGTTTTTTATTTTTTTATTTATTTTGTTGCTCCTTGTGCATATCATTTGCATTATTTCTTTTACATGAATCACCAATTTTATTGTTGAAGTTTTATTTATTGATATGAGGCAATTTTTGTTTTCTTGTGAAAGGAAGTTGGTGCGTCTGTCATGTCGGTTGGCCAATGTTGACATGGAATGAAGATTAATTGTGTAAAATCTTTGCAATACTTTCGCGGAACATGGATTTGTTTGATTTTGGTTTTATAAGCAAGCAAAGTTCGATGTAGAATGTTGAATGTTTGAAAGTTTGAAAGTTTGAAATTCTCCACAACAGGAAATAAAGTTGAAATTCCGTTGCAGAAGGGGCAGTTTTCTAGAAATAAAAATATTTGATTATTTGAAACTTTTCATTGATCGTATGCTTTATTCGTTTCATTTGTACCTACTTTTCAGTTGGTAAACAGATGATCGAGTTCAGTTTGAGTTTAAGTAAATGTGTTACATCACACAATATATGCGTTCTTTGCCGAGGGTTTGAAAGAAAAAAAGTATAAATTTAGGCGACGACAGATCATCGATAAAAAGAGCCGATGTGTGTGCAAATATATTTCTTGAGCAAACCAATCTAATGGAGCAAGTCCTAGACACCACAATGCAAGTTCATAGCATTTTTTCACGTTTCTACTTATTTTTAGTTCATCAACATGCAAGCACTGCACTTATAATTGTTCTGGATTCATCCTCCATGCACGAAAAAAAAAATCCTCACAACTTAGTATAAGCATAAGGCTACTTTTGTTTAGTACTAATTCAGATTGTCCTCTTTGTCCTCTTTGGCTTTCTTCGCTAAGTAAATGCATAACCACTCTTGCTCTTGTCCAGGACACAGACACCGTCCACGATCCAGGGAACGCTTCTCTAGTTAGTTAATTAATCGCTCTGGTGTCCGCGGTAGCTGGGTCTTCGAAATAGAGTTTAAGACGTCTCTTTAACTGAAGCACTATTGTGTATTCGAACAATGTGGCCGCGCCAATTTGCTCAATTCTCAAACTTCACACACAGACCCATTCTAAGCCATTTGGTTCGATAATTTTGGTGTCAGGTGCGAGACCTGTTACCATCTTCTTTGCAGGTGCACTGACTAGCCCGGAAAGCTCAATGGTATTGGACTACTTGGTCCCATGTTCAAATCTTTCCCAGTACAGTCTTAAGTTCTTCGCTGACTCATCTCTTGCGAAATCCCTACAATCCCCTGTTCTGTAATACGTGCAGTTTCACAATTTCACAAGGCCCATTGTTAATACCCTAGATGCACATATGTACTAACAAAACCACTTCGATCTGTTGACAAATCGTTTTATGTCTGACAAAGGTACCCCTTGCCAAGTTATCTAAGCTTTCGAAGAACTGTGAGCTCTTGGAGGATAAGTGGCATTGCTGTAGAGCTGGACAGTGGGATAGGAGATGTTCTACAGACTCTAATTTCGTCTCCATCTATGCTGCATTTGGTCATGTGCAAAGACTTCTAGCTTTTTAGCCTTATTTCCAATGATACAGGATGCGATGAGCAGGGTGCTTTGGCTTCTATCTAGAGAGTCTAGGGATGCCATTGGGAAACAGTATTGGGAACAGACTTCGAGCTACGACGCCACCGCTTGCGTTGTTTCATTGTCCGTAGCCAAATTTGTATAGAGACATCGTCGATGATAGTCTTAGCGGTGTTGAAAGGCAGTAGCACCTGTTCGTCCGCTGGTAGTGGGTTCATATCTGAGTCGTATCTGGCCAGTTCATTCGCTTTTTTATTTCCTTCCACTCTAACGTGCCCGCTACCTGGACCTCCGTACCTGCGGTCCTACCAGTCCGATTGAGTGTCCGAAATAGCCAGGATTTCATATTTCTGGTCTAAGAGCGGCTTTGGCCGCCACGTTCAATAGCGTTTCCAGGCCTAGTTGTGGTGTGGATTTAATAAAAGCTGTTACAGCCAGGAAAGCAATTCTCTACAATTTACTATTAAAGGTTCTCACGACCGCGGTTTTTCTCAATGGCTCTTCTCAATTCTTTTCTCAATGGCTTTTCTGCAAGCCTAACACGCATTAAGTCCTTTCTTCATTCTTCCGATTTCAGTTTGACTTGGAAGTGTAAAAATTGCCTAAATCTAATTTCGCGCACCTTTTAGTCCTATTTTATTACAACTCACATCCTGCTTCCCTGCACCGGCATACAAAAACTGTATCATTACAACATTCGAAATGCCTCATCAGCGCCACCTACCAGAATATGTTATCACTCATACTCCATTTTATATAAAAAGGACACGTAGCCAACAAACAATAATTCTCACTGATTATTATTAGTTGGAAAACTGAGCTACAAACGGGAACAAATGATATACGCATACGTGGCCTTCCGGCGGTATTGATTTGCGGGATAAATGCAAAAGTTTTCCTATATATTTAAGCAAAAATATGATAAAATATTGAAAGAGGCAGGACGCGTTGTCACGATAATTCCAAGTTAAGACCGACCACCATTCAATTTACGGAATAATAAACTGAGGAGGATTATTTAGGTGTAGACCAACATGATTGCCAAGAAGGCGCCTCGATTCCTCAGAAAGATGTTTATTATGTTTACTTTTTTTTACATAAATAATTGCTTGTATTTAACTGTAAACATTCTTAATTTTTAATATGAAAAGGGTGATGTATCAAGCAATTAGTTCGATAGTGAGGAATAGAGTTAATTGAGGAGAATGGCCAGCTGTTGGCAGCAAAAGTGTCCTGCATTTATTTTTTGCTAAATTGTTCAAGCCGATCTTTTCTCCAAACCAACATAAATTTCTAAAGGGGAATACGACTACTTTTAGCTTTATTGAATTCGTATCTGGTGCTCTCCGCATCTCAAAACGTTGACGAAATCACAGAGACTAGCATGCATGGGGACAACTGGTGCAATAAGAACAACACCAACCGCTGGTTTGGAAGTGATTTTGAATTTGCTACTAACGCTTGAGTTCCTGGACATACGGAAGTTACGGGCTATAAGATGGCCGATCAGCAGTCTGAGAAAATCATTTAATGGATGAAAGCCAACAACAGATGAAAATCTACAACGACCTCCGATATATCATGGGAGCACCTATGGCCAGACTTTAATAAAACCCTAACTAATAAACTTTAACAGAACGACAGAGTGTCGCTGTTTAAGTGGGTACTTAGTACGTATTTAACTGGCCATAATATCTTAAGAAATCGACGAGGAGCTTTACGAGGACATTGCTCACTATCTCTGCAACTGCTCGGCTTCGGTTACTTCAGGAACAAGACACTTTGAAGCTTTTTTCTTCCAGGACATTGAAGAATTTTCAGATGTCTCATTTGCTGCCCTTTACAGATTTTTTTGGAGACATCAGGATTTCTTTGCAGAATTGAGCCAGTAACGGATGGAAGAAGCATGAATGAATGGCACTTGCATCGCTAAATCAGAAAGACTTTCAATTTTCGGTATGTGTGTTAATGACAACTTTCATTGGAATGACCACATATTCGATGTCGCCAAGAACGCTGCGAAATGTCTAGGGATCCTTAACCGGTGCAAGAAATATTTCACCACTTCGGATCTGGCAACAATCTATGATTCGCTCTCAACTTGAGTACAACGCTTATATCTGGTCCGGTGCTCCAATTGCATATTTGGAGCTGTTTGACAAGATTAAAAAACCATGCAATTGAACTTATTGGCGATCAAGACATCGCGAAATCACTTGACTCTCTTACTCATCGTGGCAATGTCTCTCTCCTGTCGCTATTTTACCATTACTTCCACTATAAGAGCTCAAACTAAATAGCCAGTTGCATTCCACCCCTACAACAATTTAACCGCAGTACCCGTCTTGCCAGGAATGCTCATCAGTTTACCCTAAAACCTGTATTTGGACGTACTATGAAATATAGAGACAACAACAATAATAAGGGAGTCCACAACACCCTCATATCGCCCATTGAAGAGTGTCACAAGGGGTCTCCAGGGAAAAGGAGATGGATCTTTTTAGTCAACCTAATTAACCTAATCTAACCATCGTCAGCAAAAAAGAACTGATGCACTTCAGAGTTTGTCCCTTTTCCTTCAATCACATAGTCTATAACCGCAAGGATTTATAAGACTCCGAATTTGATTGTACTCTTGCCTTTGCTCCTTCCTTCATACTACTGATTGATCTTAATTCCACCAGTAAACACGTTGTATCCGTTTGTTGGCCTTTCTTCTAACAAAGGTTTTGTGTACCTAGTCCAACAATAGAATTTTTTATTTAATTGACACTAAAGACACTATTACTTTTTGTATGCATACCTGGGAGTATTATTTACTTCATAGAACTACTGAAGCGTCAATACAACGCAGCTGGACATTCTCTCTGAAAACATATTTACGCCACTAATTGCTCGATAATTAAAATTTATTATCCATTTAGAGACGTAACCCACTAAGGACTGTATTCATCGAGGAATGTTTTGAAATTTTCTATTTCGAGGAAAATATTTAAAATACGTTAATAAATATTTGGGGAGCTCGGGGTTTCAAAATAAAGAACACAAATAAATTTTCTCAAAATTGCCACAACTTGCTCATACACGGGGGCCTTATGCCTACCTTCTTAAGCGAAGTTTTGAAAAAGCTAGGTGTATTGTTAGAAGCTTCTCATGGCACTCATTACTCTTCAATATTTGTTAAATCGGAAGACGTGCGGCAGGAAAGAAGCCTCCCTTTTCTTTTCTCAACATTGCAAAGCCTTAAGCTGTCTTCAATTCAAATTTACACTATAAAAATGTCCTTGTGAATTTGACATATTTATTTACAAATGCAGACCTAAACGAAGCCAACAACAATCTTTGAAAATAATTACTATCCACAGTAGCTTTGTTAAAGGAAATATCAATTTTAATTGCTCGCCAGGAACGGATCTAGTAGGTTTTGAAGTACTCTATGCTTTTTTAGGAACCAAATATTATCGCTCTGATGCCTTTTCATTTAATGACTGTTAAAATATAAATTGGTCATATCTTTTCAGTTCCTTGGCTATAAACACCCAAATAAAAAAAAACCTAATTATTTTTACGACAAAGCAAGTTGCCATAAAAGTAAAAAGGAATACACAGCATAATGTTCCACGGTTCCCTCAACAAGCTTGAAGATTTGATAATAGTATTACGAGATCTTCTTAATCTTAGGTGACGGAGATATAAAAATGTTCTTTCATCGGCAAGAGTATTAAAAAGAGCTTAGATTTTGCTGCGAATGGCTGAACGAATTTTAGGAATTAATATAAAATATAAAATCCACGAATTTCAATTAGTCAATTTTGGGGATGTCTCTTAGCGGCGGTTCAGAGCACAGCCAGTATGGTCATTATGGGTGCCCTTCGAACCACCCCAACGGTAGGTAGCTCTGGACACCCTTCTGCAAAACACTTGCTGGCAACAGTGCAATGCGACTCACTAATTTGGGTTTAATGTCCTAAACTTAGAGTAGTAGTTTAGGACATGATATGGTCCTAGCAGAGCTACTTCCTGGCAATCCATTTATAGCGGATTAAATCCAATCCATGGTTAGCTTCGAAATTCCATGTGATATAACATATCCGGAGGGGAAGGATTGGTAAAGAAACGCAATAATCAGATCGAATGAAATAGTGATTTTTACTTAAGGTTCGAAAACAGCGGAAGGAACAAGTGTCCCAGAAGATCCAGAGCTGAGAGTGTCTATACGTCTACCGGACGGACACAAGAAGTTTCTTCCAATTAGAGGTTATGGCTTTCCTCAGGGCGGCTGAGCTAATGCAGATGAGATCGGTCTCTGAAAGGTATATCGCCATCTACATCAATAGCCAGGCCGCACTATAGGTAATGGAATTAACTTACAACAATTCCCATATAGTAAGAAGCTGTCGCGCAGTTCCTAAAGCATTATGCAGTCAGAACGGAGTGAGAATGTGCTGGGTGCCAGGACACTGCGGTAAAGAGGGAAATGAGTAATCGGATGAGCTTGCAAGAATAGGAGGGTTACTCGTTAATATGAGGCTGCAGAAATCAAACCTCCCTCTGCATAATAAGGGACACGATTGAAAAAAAAACCGTCTCTAAGGCTCTATGGTCACTTTTCGATCTACGAACAGATCTACAGAGTTATAAAATTGAGCATAGAACATTAATAGGAATTCTAACAGGGCACTGTCTTTCGCGGAAATATGCAAAGGATACAAACCTATTGTAGGATTCAGATATTTGCAGTTTCTGCGGCGATCTGCAGGCTGGACTTCAAGGACATTTTAGGTTTTTGCAGGAAAATTAGTTGCTTTACGAAGGATTGTTTAGGATTTTCTGCCTTTTGAATTGGTAATGCAGCTTGTTGTTGGTCGCCCTTTTTCGTCTCATATGCATATTCAGATGTTCAGCCTGTGCTTAAGTAAATGTGTAACAGTCACACAAGAGAGGGTTTTTGCTCGTCTTGGTATTGCAAGTTCAATAAAATCTTCAACGCAAGGAGTTTGGGTTCAACGCTATTGAACCTGAAACACATTAAGCTTTTCATAAAGAACGTGGTAGCCAAAGCTGATCCAATACTAAGAGAGAGCTAAATTTAGAAGCCTGGATATTGCGGACACCTAAGCACTGAGGCTCAAGATGGGTGCTGATCTGGGCGGATATTTAAAAGACCGAGAAAGGTATGACTTCCGGCATTTTCTCAAAAGTACTGCATATTAACCAGTCTTACTGGTTGACTGATCATTGCAGTGTCTTTCAATCTGAAAGATTTGTGCAGTAAAGAAAGCAGCACAGACTATTCTTTCGATGGAACTACCACCTTAGAAAATAACCATCTTTGTGGACAGTTAAGAAGTACTTAAAACAATTGGCTTCAACCTTATAAACGCGAAATTAATCACAGTTTGCCTCTTGGCTCTGAGGGTTATACATCACTCAGTTCTACTCTTTTGGGTTGTAAAGGTCAAAGTCTTTAGCATTTGATAAAAGTCAAGTCGGAACATTAACCGGACACTGTATCATTGCAGAAGATGCAGAGATGATGAAGAAATGCAGTCTGTCCATGCCCAGCTGTTTAGAAATTCCGCATATCCTACCTGGGAGCACGGTTCTTCAAAAGCTTCCACGACTTGGCAGGGGTACCTCTATCAGACATTGAAGTGGATGTGTTAGTAGCATGTCCTTATATGTAGAACTCGGGCTTTTAGGTGAAATTGCACTCCTCCTACCCATTTGCCACAATATTGATCAATCTATTCATTAAATAGAGGCTGAAACCATTGAAAAATTAGTTGTGTTGGGAATTGAAGTTTTATTTTTCCAATTGGATCAAAAATCAAGCTCATTAGATCCTGTGTTCTTCCTATTACACCGAAAGCCCGCAGTCAATTTTGGAATCCATTGAATCACTATCGGCATAGAAAATTACATGAAAGCTAGACATCCCCTTCTAATTCCTCCCATAAAGCTCCTTTCGAAATCAGTTATGGCGCCCCGAAATAAAGCCGTCCCTGAACTGTCACTGCAACGGATACCTGCTGTCAATTCCCACTTCTCATAACCTTTTCAATATTTAATTCGGCCTGGTGTGAAACCTCATATTTAGATAAATACCCAGCAATTAGAAAAAGGATGCAGAAATTTTTAACATTGTTTCCATCAAACATGCATGCCCTGCCCTATAAATGCAGGCTTTCCAAAGCCTGCAAGCATAGTTTTATTTCAAACCTCGTCAAACACTACATCATGACTACGGCGGACTACGATTCTACTAAGGCGTTTCGTTCTATCTGGTTCGGCTGGAGGCTTATTGGTGCCAACCCGCCTGAGAAACGCCAGAACATCTACAAGATGTACACCTTGTTTATATTCATTTCGGTGGTGATTATGGCTCCGATACACAACATTCTCGAAATGTTCTTCCTCGAAGACTTTGCCAGACTTATGTTGCATATTTCGACGGGCTTGGAAGTGGTTTGCGTCTCTAGCAAGATGGTTTTGGTGTTCTACTATCGCACAAAACTTTTGCAAGCTCACGATTGCTTGCGGCTACTTGATAGGCGTGCTCTGGAGACCGCCTCCTCTCAAAAGCGAATGAATCTAATTGTTCGAAATTGTCAGCGCATAGCGTTCGTCTATTATTCTCTGTTCACGGTGGATATCTCGCTGTTTATACTGCTGGGAGCCATAACTGGCAAGCTGCTGTTCGAAGGCTGGTTTCCCTTTGATTGGAGGTCTTCGACGGAACTTTACTGTGTGGCTTTTGCCTACCAAGTTTACTATATATGCGTTCAGGGCTTCATGGCAGCCGGCTGCGATACCTGCCCGGTTTTGTATAGCTATATTCTTTTGGGACATATGCGATGCCTTGCTAGCAGGATTTATAGCCTCGGTAATAGTCGTAAGAATGACGGATCTTGGAAGCAAACAGATGCCAACTATAGAGAGTTGATTCGATGCGTGGACTATCATCAGAATATTCTTCGGTGAGTGGGTGGAGGTATTGAAACCAGTGACACTTGCTTTAGTCCCGTTTTAGATTTTTCGACAGCATCAGCCCGGTGGTATCTGGAACGACTTTCTTACAGTTTCTGGTCATGGCTGTAGTATTCAGTTCAAGTCTGATTGGTGCAATGCATCTTAATCATGATTTTGCCTACTTACTGAGATCTTGCCTATTTACGGTTTCAATAATGCTCGAAGTGTTGCCGTGTTGCATTGTTATCACCGAACTAACCGAAGAAAGTAATAATCTGACTACGGCTATATACTCCTGCAATTGGATGGATCAGGATCTGAAATTTCGCAAAGCCTTGCTAATATTTATGCAACGGACTCAGGTACCGATTGGTATCCTAGCTGGGAATATGATTCCCATTTCGCTGGCGACTTTTATGAGTGTAAGATTAAGTTTTAAGAAGTCGTTAGACGCTTGATGTTATTGTGGAATTTACTACGAACCATACACGGATCTGGGTTCGAGGTTTAAATAATAATATTGAGCGTCCATGGACTGCTTAAAAGGTTCTGAATTAATAATTTTTTTTTAACATTTTAGCTGCTGAAAATATCTTATTCGATGTTCACTCTGTTTTCGAGTCTGTAAATTTGTCCGGCTGTCGGAAGGATTTCAAAAACAAATAAACAAGTCACCTTGAAATTGGAACCTCGTTTTATTGTTGGCAAAAGCGGGATGCAAGATTTTTGATGTCTATGTTTTTGAATAGCTCACAAGCAAAATAAATTTAGCTTAAGTCTGTCTTATCGATTTAATTAGAATTCTGCGTAATGCTCAAAACACATGTGCAGAAATTCTGGATGCAGTGAAGCGTGCAGTACTACAAGCAAGACACACGCCAAGTAGTTTTGTTTGTCTTCAATGCAGTGGATTCTTCTCTGGCCTTCAGGCGATGTCGTTGTGGTTTTAAAATCAGAAGAGGTTGCACATTCACTTTAGAATTCAGTGGTGCCAAATAGTTAAAATCTATATTATTTTGTTGCTGTGTTATGGTGGCATATTGTCGGTTTCAGTGATGCGAAAGTGTGATACGAAAGTTCTCTCCCATTTAAATGTGTGTGTTCTATTTCCACTGCAAGTAAAATTCTGCACATGTGTTGTGGGCATAAAATTTAATTTATTTTCTGGAAAAACGTCTGTAATATTCCCAATTTTTTAAAAAGGAAATCTGCATGATGCGGCTCACTACAGTGGCATATTGAACACATTAACAAAAATTCTTATAGGTCGAAGGAATTCAAGATCGTTCGAGACCAGCAAATTAAGTAAATGGAAATAATGAATCGGTTATATGGAATGGTAAGGAGCTTTCTGACTTGCTTGAAATAAAAATTGGAGTAAGACAGGGATGTCTTATAAGCCCTTTATTATTCTCACTCTGGAAATTACCTTTGAAACTATTATGCAATCGAAAACGTGCTACGGTGCGCAGGAATGGGTAGGGAAATATTAAGAAGAAGTGGAAAATTTACTATGTTTCTTCCGGAAAACTTGTTTGCGGATTCCATCGAGCACGCCAAACTATATGCTACCAAACGCGGGCGGTATAGCTCCAATTGTTGTGTTCACCTTTAAGTGGAAAATGAAATTGTTATAAAGGCTTTGAATCTAGAAAACGATATACGACTAGTGCGGAAAGCAATAACAATAAAAACGCTCCTTTTAACTTCATGATCAATTTTGAAGAAAGCAATAATTTATATTGGAGATAGAACAAGCCACAAGAATTGAAAATATTAAACAAATAGAAAACTCAAGCACTCACCTATAACTATCTGAACTCTAAACTCAATACTGGCCAAATCTAATTGGTGATTCGAGCGGGAGGAGAATTACTTAAGCTCAATAGGATACCACATCGGGACGACCATCCCCATCGCTGAAGTTTGTGTAAAACTAAGGAAAATGAAGACATGATACTAATTTTTTTTTCCCGACGGTAGGTGAAAATCTTTCAAAGACACTATGAGCATAACGAGTGCGTGTGTCAGATTTTTACTGACTAAAAACCGCACCCTTCTATAGACTGTTAGATACTGCAACTAAGATATAACTAATCAAGCAATTTTTCTATCACGAAATAAAAAAAAAAAAAAATTGACAGGTTACTTTCTACTGAATCATTAGTTTGCCAAGTCGAAAGATTTCGTTCTTTGTAGTCGACGCAATAAATTATTGTCATCCAAAATTTGTCGGACTGTCCGATGGATCGGTTTCTATGCTTTCGCGCGAAGCTTCTAGTTTCAGCTTCGATTGTAGGAATCCCAGATCACTATGGATATCGTCGTTTCTAGTATACCACGGAGCTTGGACAATTTCTCTAATCACTTTGAAAAGTTTGTAAAATATTAGCGTTCGTTTTCTTGGTACAACCCCAAAGTTGTATACCGTAGGTCCACACCGGCTTTAGCACTTGCTTGTATAAAAGCAGTTTGTTCTCGGTACTGAGCTGGGAATGTTTTCCGAGTAACCAGTACATTTCTCTATATTTGATATCGAGTTCTTTACGTTTCATTTTCACGTGCGAATTCCATTTCAGCTTTGCGTCAAGTGTCATTCATTTCTTCTTCTTCTCGTTTCTTCGATTGTATTATCTACTGCAAGGATAGCGGTGTCGCCAAGTATTGAAATGTACCTAAATACGATTTGTGAAAATTTTAATAATTACAATACAAACTCGGCGTTCTGTTTTAGATCTCAGTAATTTTTATGGCTCACTTGTAAAGCAAAAGCGTTTTTTGTATAAAAGAACTTGGCTATTCTTTGACATTTATGTTTTTGGTGTGATTTTAATACTTTTTGCAAAGATTTTCTTATACATGGACAAAATTTTAAAAATTTAGGGATTTCGACCAAACGTAAGCGCCCTCTTTCGAGCAAAATACAATTTGTTTTATAACTTCCCTTGTTTGCCCTTAAAAGAATTACCGACATATAAGATTTCATAACTATAGAATGAGTTCCATATTTGGGCGGTTGTCAAGCCTCTTTTTTGGAATATACACAAATTTTGTGTCTGTTCTTCAAATCCTTCCTTCACGCATAATTTCATAACTCTAAGTCATTTGGGTGCAAAGTTAAAGAAAAGGGGCGGCTGGCACGCCCCCTAAATGGAAAATAAACAATATTTCATTTATTTCCGAGTTTGTTCTTAAAATCTAACCCTCATGTAAAAAATCATAATTGTAGTATTTTTGGGGGCTGCGTTAATAGAAGTGGGGGGCTGCCACGCCCCCTGGATGGAAAATCAAAAATATTAGATTTTTCCCTGTGGTTTCGCCGCAAACCCTATTAATGTGAAAATTTGAAGGTTCTACGATGATTGGAAGCGCTCCATAGTTTTAATGATCTATCAGTGAGTCAGTTAGTCAGTGGTTACGGGTTTTGCAAATTTTGGGGCCTTATAACTTAGGAACCGCTCATGTTAAACAGTTGAAATTTGGTATGGAGCCTGCTGCTGTGCGTCCCAATAATTCCTGAATTAATTTGATGTGTCTAGCTTTGTTGTAAGCGAAGTTAGAGGGGGGACAAAATGGGCTGAGTTTGTCCGTGTAAATAAGGGTGTAGTCCCAAAGTTGCTAAAGAACTTGGCTGGGCACTATTGTGCCCCTTGATTTTCGAAAATTTCGAAAATTGGTAATTTACTACATGTATAATTAAACATCATTCAAGAACCGTAAATTGCGAAAAGTTATTCGCAAATCACAGTGTTATAGTTTAGTTATGAATTGAGAATGAAGATCCTATACTTTACGGTAATGTATTTGTAATTGACGAGTATTTAAATCGTAGCCAGACTCTGGTCAAACGCTTCCACAGTCATTGTCTTCGAAGTAAAGATTTTGTGCGTATGGATAATATATGTATCTGATGGTCCTAAGCCACCACATCTGGGTAAAACGCCTTTGAAACTACACATAGTTCGCTTAATCAACTGTCAAAGCAACTGTCAAATAATATAATAATGCATCAACAAAGTAATAGTTTATGAAGAGTATTAACAAATTTTTTGATATTTTTAAATAGCAGTCAAATTGCTCCTTCAGAAATTTTAATCATCACGAAATTTTTATAAATCACGAAAAGAAGTTGCGAACTTAATAACAAGTAGGTTTAAATTTACGATTAAACATTTTTAAATTGCAATGAAATAAATAGTAAAACTAAACAACTCATGATACTTTGCAAATCAACACAAATAAGTTGCAAATCTAAACAAAAACGTAGGGAAAGGCTACAGTCCGCTTGGGGCGAACAGTATAATACCCTATCCATATCCCTATATGCCCCAAAGAAAAATGTATAAAGAACATGATGGATGGCATTTAATTTCATTCTATGAAATTTATAAAAAAAAATATTTTTTGAAAAATGCCCCCAAGAAGTGGGCGCGGCCAAAAAATTTGTATGGCAAACTTGTGAATGAGTTCAGTGTCTACATATTTTGTTAAGGTTCTAACCATTTATCTCTTCAACTACAGCTTTAAAACGGTTTTTTGAAATTGTGGGAGTGGCAGTTGTCGTGTTTAAATTTTGTTAACTCTTTACCATTAACTCGGAATCCTAGGGAGTATACGATCCAAATTACAGCTTCCTAGCATAAATTCAAAGACCTCAAAAGATGAAACGGGTGTTTCAAACGACACAGGAGTTTTATTTTTGCCAGGATCCCGGATTCAGCCTTCGGTCTTAAAGAATGTGGTTCGAATAAAACAGTAACACATTGCCATTGTAGCGCACAACTCAATAATTTTTAACAGGATTACTTTTAGGCCGTATAATCACCAGTCTTGGCAAAGCATTGGGTCTGCAAGATCATGGCATATCTGGTGTTGGGTAAAAGTTTTAAACTACGTGAATAACCCACATACTCTCGAATCACTATGAGTTTTTTGTAGACATATGAGCCACATCAGCTCCCAATACTTAAAATATTTACAAACTGTCATATTAAGTTCGGGTTCAAGTCCCTCCCGAACTCGACGGCTACCTAAGCGCAAGTTAATATGACTAAATCTTGACTTCTTCCCGACCTTCCAAGTCAATCTTACCTGTTTTCAGAATCACTTAGTCTCACTGTCTTCCCACTAAGATGTGCACATCACGTCACATCACATAATAAAGCCCTCCAAAGGAAATGAGCGCCATAAACTTTTAACTTGTAATGCAAAAGATGCAGCTAATGAACCAACAAAAAAAAATTTACATACATATTTCCTTATGTCTGAGCGCGAGCTTATACTATTCGTTTAGTTCCAAAGCCGATTACAAAGTAACACCACTCCCATGCCCCATAGTCATACAGTACAGACGACATTCACGCACATCAATTTGCGGATATTCCCGTGCACGATTCCTGCCAAATCGAGCGCCAACTTCTGTGCGCAAAGGCAATTGCCTGTCACCCTGAACATTTCCTCAATGGACAAACGGACAAACGGACCAGAACCAGTGTTTGTTCTGTCACCCGCTGCATGGACAATTTAATGCGCTAAAAAAATATAAAATGCAAACGCACGTTTCGCGCGTGCCATAAATGGCAAGTGGACGACAGTTTACCGAACCAATAAGGGTTTAAACAACAACAATGTAGCAAAATGTACTTTCTTTAAGAAAATCAAAAAACCTACCTAAAGTACAGATACATGTATATAACTCTGTTGATCCTTATTTTAAACGTTCTCCTTTCATTCTTCTCTATTTGCAGTGCTTCGTGATGACTTTCGAGTGCAACCAAAGGATACACGAGTTGCCAAAGGCGAGACGGCTCTCCTAGAATGTGGACCACCAAAAGGAATTCCCGAACCCTCACTCATCTGGATGAAGGTAAGTCGTCCCCAAATTCCCCATCCATTCATTCTACTGCACAAAGGGAATAGGCGATGTCAGATACCTACCTACCTACCTACCTACCTATGACATCCCACTTCCAGCCGAGAGCAAAGAGATTCCAGCACAACTTCGAGGACGAAAAGTTGAATGAGTAGAATCTTGGCCTCGAATCTTAGCCTTTAAAGCTTCTCGTTTATCCACGTGCATTTGTGTGCGTTGCGGGTGTTTATCTTTATAGGTTCGCTCTCTTTGTTGTGTGTCGGGTCGGTATCTGATGGATACCTTTCGCGACTTGCTATGGCTTAAGTGCATTCCACTTTGTGTGTTGTGTGAACGCTGCTTGTTGGTTTCGTCATCATGAATTATTTATGTGGCTGTGTAGGAAAACGACTTGTTGGACGGACGATATTTTGCTTGGTGTTGCCCTGAAGAAGCTTTTTACACAGGGCCTCAATGGCCTCTGTGTATACAGTTTTTGTGTTTAACTTTGCCGTTTTGTTTACTGGGATTGCTTTGCTTATTCGGTTGTTGTTTGCATTCTTGTTTCTCTGTGTATTTTGATTGTTTTTTTTTTTGTTTTCTTTCAAAAAGGGAAGGAGGGACGGTGCGAAGCGTTGTTTTGAAATGGTAATTCCATACAATTACGGTCATGATGCGTGTAGTTGCGGCCGAAGTGGGAGGTTTCTTTCACTTTTTGACTGATATCATCATCGTCTTGTCAGTTTTGGTTTCGATTTTTTGTTTCTTTATCTTGTCGTCAAAGAGGTAGGTACTCAAAGGAAGTCTTTGTCTGTTTGGCAAACGAATGAAGATTAGCTGCAGTGATGTCGACCATGTAAGCAAATGGTGAGGTTCGGATAAAGGACTTGTTAATGGGATGCAGTTATACAATGCTTTAGTGAGTGTATGCCTCTTATAAAGAGATACTACTACCATCGGGAAGCTATGTCTTTAGAAGGCAGATGGAAAAATTTGCATTAAACTAGAAAGAAATTGTCTAAAAATGAATAGCGCCTCCGGGATTCAAGTGACGTGAAATAAGATTGAATAAAAAACACTAGGAGTTTAGTTTCTGGCTATGACTAGTCAGCCTTCCATCCTGTCTATTTGGACTACATCCACTTCTTGGTACAACTTATTGAGTTCGCGGGTTGATTTTCTCCTCCATTCGCCAACCTCAGAATAGGGGTTCTGTTAAGCAAATATTTTGTCCTTCGATTCAGGAGTTTTGAACCCATTTTTCTCACAAAATCGAAGTAGCAAGGGGAGCCTAGGTTAAGCTTTCGTTGGATCTCCACAAAGATCTTCTTAACTGCTTCGAAGTTGCTGCTATCAAGTTTTGTTTGTTAATAAAAATGTCTCTTATCCTCGTTAACTTAAGGGCCATCTAGATTCGCCTCCTTTAACACTCTTCAGAAGGTCTATCACGGCACGCTGGTAGCACCCCTTGCTGTTAATATTGTCAGCATACCACAGCAGCTTTGCGGATCTGTTAAAAATAGTGCCGTTGCATCTTTGGAAGAGCTGAAAGGTGCGTCACGCGACACAGCTAGACCAGTGTCATTGCTAGGATCCCGAATTAAGCCATCGCTGTTCGGCATAAGGTCGATAAAAAGATGATATGTCTCGACTTGAAATTTGTTGGTCTTTCGCAAGAAGCCACATTGGTATTTGGCCAATCTATGAGTTGAAAAACTGCATAGCAGGGATGTGCCTCGATAGGTCAGATGCAATAGATGGGGCAAATGGAGTTTTTGTTCAGTCATCGAACATGCTTTTCTCAACCCATGCGCCCGACCAAAACATTACATCCATGTCTAAAACGTTCCGCTGCCAGACAATTGAAGTCAGGACCCTATGGCGCTACCACACCCTCGACATGATGCAGCTGGTGGAATCACACACTTCGAAAAGGCTAGCTTCCGGGCTTGAACCCAGCCGACAGCATCCATAGTCTTCATTTTGCGCAAGATTTTCTTCTCCCCCTTTCTTCTAACGATACTCTTCCCTAGCCGCTCTTGCTAGGCGCTGGACTTCATTATCCAACATAGTTCGTATCGCACCACGGACTTTTTTTTGGTGATTTGTAACCTAAGGTGGACTCCGGTCTTGAATGGTTGCGGCAAAGCGGAGTTTCTCGCTCGCGCCTTCTCGGACATATGCTACTACTTATTTGGCAGTTCTAACATATGGAGAGCACCAAGTGGTGCCTTGTGGATTCGTTGTCTTCGAAACAGAGTGCTACCCACCCTATTACGAGCTCCTGCAAAGTCTATTAGCCAGATTCCGTCGTCGGTTTTCGTGTCGTGCCTTCCGACTAATCCGCCAAAGAAGCCTTCCCTACCGATTTTGGCGTTAAAGTCTCCGAGTACGACTTTCACATCGTACTCCGGACCTTCATCTCATTTCATCTCTCATCACCTACAGCTACAGACGATCGTATATCTAGTCTAAAAGCAATAACTGTTGATCCAAGCCGACGGATCAACGATGGATAACATGTGCATCCTTTTATGACAACTGTAATAAATGTCGAATATTTTCGTTTGCCTATCCCACTAGTGGCCTTTTACCGCTCGAAGTCAGCTTCCAGTTTGAAAACAGCACCCGGAATGTACACCGTACATTCAATCCAGATGCAAATTCTTAAATCATAGCCCGTAGTCATTCCCGCAGTCTTAAAAGAGCAGGGTCTATATCCGAGTTAGAGAAGTTACCCAAAGATTGTGATAGATTGGGAAAGATTGTGTGTAACCCACGCTTCCTTTTTTTAAGGCCTCTTCCGCCACCATATCTTTTCCAGAATCCTGAATATGTCACTCCTCTGTTCTTGTACATTACTCTAAAGAGACCACTTCTGTGTTGTTATGCTGCCAAGTTTAGCATGAACGACATGACTCCCCAAGGCTTATCTCTAAGTGCAAACATATGAGGCTTCAAAAATTGCTCTTCGTCAGTTTTCTGACCCTGTAAACACCAATTCCACCCACATAAGCAAATAGCACCCAACAATCTGTTACTAAATAAATGAAAATTACGCACCCAATTCCACCCGCAGTTAATGATATCACGAATCTTTTGTCATCGTCGCCCCATTGACCGGCATGAAGTTCTTATCGGCTCCTGAATTCCAAAACCATTTGGATTCATTCAGCTTCAATCAAGTGGAACTACTTACGATGAGAATTTCATAGAATTATTTATGAATTGAGTAGCTCCCCTTCTTTCAGACGCATTCAACGTCCGTACGCATAGCACAGTAGGAAGGATGGAATTCACTTCGGCATAATCATCACACAATAATCACTTCTTAGAATTACAGTAGCCTTTTCTGGGCCCTTTTTTTTTCTTTGTGCCACAAAGTAGAGAGAGAGAGAGAGAGTATTCTTGGACCATTATTTTTATTAATAAAATATTTTTTTATTCTCTATTTTCCATCATCATCATCACCACCCGTGTTGTCTGGATGGTTGCGGCACGTCCTCTTAACACCTATTATTGGAAAAAAAAAAAAAAAAAAAACCCGCCTGCTGGATCATCATCATCATCATCATCGTCGTCATAATCGATAACTTGGACAACCATAACCAAACTCGTTCGATAAATAGGATGGCGTACCTCTGGATGACTTGAGAGGAAAGTCTTACGGAACCACATCACGTATTCGCATAGTCGATGGTGGCAATTTATTGATAAGCAATGTCGAACCAATTGACGAGGGTAACTACAAGTGCATAGCCCAGAATTTAGTCGGTACCAAGGAATCCAACTATGCCAAATTAATCGTTCAGGGTAAGTCTATAGAATATTAAGTTCTTTTTTGTTTTGGTTTTTTGTTCAAACTTTTGATATTCTTAGATTTTCTACGAAGTAGCTATACTCGTCGTAGATTGTTTTGTTTTCTCTCTCGGAATTCTGATTGAAAGATAAGCGGGGTTATTAGGAAAAATAACACTAGACTAGGTGGTTGCGCAAAGAACGTGATTGAAATGTGGAACTAGAGGAGCTAATAAGGGGGTGGGGGGGGGAACTAGTATACCGTGAAATTGTCAGCGATTGGAGTGAACTCTGATCGTGGAAGCAGCAATGTTCAGTGTAGTGATACTTTGACAACGAAAAAATAATCAAGTCCAGAAGTGGGACGTCCTATGAAGGTGCATGGGCGTTTCAGGAAGTTGACCTCATAAGCCGCTGCCACCGAACATTCGACAAAGACCTTGTATTGTTCTAAAATAAAACAGCGTCATAAGTCGTTGACAGTATAACGCGAAAAGCTGAATAATAAACTTATTTCTTTGATGGTTGATGGACTGCACTCTAAAACCTTTTTTTGAGAAGAGAGTTCATCAAGATGCACTTTTAAGAAACTATAGCCTCATGAACTTTGCCCAATTTAGCTTAGTCTTTTATAAGACATATAGGGCAATTCATCCTCAAGCAGTCTTCATTTGCTTACCTTTTGCTGACGATGTTTATGCCAATCTCTTCATTTATTACAACCATCTTTTATACTTCACCCGCTAAGGCTGTCTTGGAGCTTGTGTCTGTTTTTGGTAAGTATGGATACGGCGCATAATTAGGTTGGTTTTGCCAGAAGGTTGTTGTTTGGCATGGCGTAATCCTTGAATAGAGTTCCATTGGGATATACGCATTTGGTGTTCCCATGTATTGGCTTCTAATATAAATTTACTGGAAGGTATTCCATAGAAGGGCTTTGGGACGTCCTATGAAGGTGCATGGGCGTTTCAGGAAGTTGACCTCATAAGCCGCTGCCACCGAACATTCGACAAAGACCTTGTATTGTTCTAAAATAAAACAGCGTCATAAGTCGTTGACAGTATAACGCGAAAAGCTGAATAATAAACTTATTTCTTTGATGGTTGATGGACTGCACTCTAAAACCTTTTTTTGAGAAGAGAGTTCATCAAGATGCACTTTTAAGAAACTATAGCCTCATGAACTTTGCCCAATTTAGCTTAGTCTTTTATAAGACATATAGGGCAATTCATCCTCAAGCAGTCTTCATTTGCTTACCTTTTGCTGACGATGTTTATGCCAATCTCTTCATTTATTACAACCATCTTTTATACTTCACCCGCTAAGGCTGTCTTGGAGCTTGTGTCTGTTTTTGGTAAGTATGGATACGGCGCATAATTAGGTTGGTTTTGCCAGAAGGTTGTTGTTTGGCATGGCGTAATCCTTGAATAGAGTTCCATTGGGATATACGCATTTGGTGTTCCCATGTATTGGCTTCTAATATAATATTACTGGAAGGTATTCCATAGAAGGGCTTTGGGCCAATGGAAGGTGATGCAGAGCTAGCTCATCAGCCGCTTCGTAACCAAGAATTCCTTTGTATCCTGGGGCCCAGTCACTCTGTTGTGAGTGGTGAGTTGGTTTAAGGTAATAAGGCAGTTCTTGACTGTCTGAGAGAATGTAGATATTTGATCATCATAGATTCCGCCTTAAGCATTCTTTTGCGCATAATTCGATGGTGGTAACTGCAATAAGGTATGTATGAAAATTCGTAATGTTCCGCATACGATCTCTTCATCCATTCAGTGCCACTTGAATTCAATATTGCAGTCCACTTGCCTCAAGTCGCCAAACTCGTTGTGATCAATCCCACCTTCCTGCGCTTCCGTTCAGCTTGTGGTATTTCGGGGTTAACTCCCACAACTGCCTGCTTGCACCCCATTCCTAACTTATGCCGTGATAAAGCCTGGGCAGTCTGTGGTGTGGATAAATATATCCAATTGCGCTCTTCAAGTTGAGGACCTATTGCACTTGTTCACGCAAGCTAATGGGGAAGGGGGAGTGGAGCTGGCTTTCTGGATGAAAGTCGAAGATGCTGTTGTCTGGATCCAACTGTCTTGCGAATTGCTTTCTGCATTCGTCTTATTTCGGGTGTCGTCGGGCCAAATCTCATATCCATGCAGAAGGATCGAGTGTGTGATTGACATAAGCAATCTTCTTTTGCTCCGTTCTCCAAAATATTAGCCATGAGTTTGCTTAAAAAGTTGGTTGTCTCATCAGCTCTTATGGTCAATATGTAAGTTTTGTATCCAGGCTCAACCTAGAAACTGTGAGCATTCTTTCGGCCCCAAATAGGAACGCCACATTCCTTGGAATTTTTTTTCCCATTTCTGTCTATTTTTGTCTTCTCTTCTGCTAGACATGGTCCATTTTCTTTATCCTGTGAAGGACATGGCGCATAATTTGGTTCAACTTTTTCTGCGCGTCTTCAGCGTTCCTGGCTTGAATAATTACAATCTTCCTGAATCTTCCGCAAATGTATACTCCGGCATCTCCATTCTAAATCATTGCATCATTATGATCCTTCGTACAGCAGATCCCTTTCTTTCTGGTAATCTTCTACCACTTTTCCGAAGTAGGCGGTTCTCTGCTGGACTATTTAGAATGATCGGACCACCTATACCGATTTATTTTGAAACCGTGTTATTGTCTTTCAGAGGAATCACCTTTGGTCTGGAAGGTTGTCACAAGCCGCGATTTCAGCTTATTTTCGCAGGGTTTCAAAACAGGTGAGCTGACTTATTTCCACCAAGCCCTGTACCTTCTTAATCTTATGAAAAACCGCGGCTAGTTGTTAATCATTTAGAAAAGCAGCTGGCGACAAATTCGCACTGCTACCTTTTATGGGTAACCCATCGGGCCATGAGGTATTCTTGCTTCGTAGGGAGCCTACAGCTTCTGTCAGCCAACTCATCCTCGCTGAAGAGTCAGAGTTCGTGTAATCCTTGGCCCTGGTCTGCATTAACACTGGACAGGCTGCCTGAGGTCTAACTGCTTAGCCTAGTCCTCAGGAGTTCTTCCCATATCCTTATTTTACTGAATTGCCTGTTTCAATTTTATCCTCGCGGGTTTTCTGTGCCATTTCCGCCATTGCACCCAGCAGTGCTTTCAACGTTTCTTCTTCTTCTTCCTGCCCTGATGACTTTGCATCTGTGTTGTAAATGGCGCTTCTCTGAGACCAGCTATTTTCTGTTCTGTTGCTTGTGCCAATTTTGGACGACAAAAGGCTTCGAAGAGTGCTTTGTGTGTCCTGTCTTCTTTCCTTTTTTAGGATATTTTTCCCTCTCTATTATTCCCTAAAACCTTAGAATTGCTTCCTTCCAACACAAATTCTTTTCCCTAAAATGGGAAAATTCCACAAAAAATACCTTTCAATCACCTTCACGTCCATTGACCTCCTTAAAAACTATATTTTTGATTACAAACTTTTGCTTTTGCCAATGAAAAAATAAAATCCCCTTCAAATGGCGCCAGCACCTTCAAAATAGAATACCGACTGCACTATCTCAGCGTCCGCTCACATCAATCACGGGAAAGTTCATCAAAAGTGCATCACTGGCAATCCCCCATAAACTAACCCAAATAAATATTATCCTCTTTACACAATTCAATGCAAGAAATTTGTTTATTAGTCCATCTCACCTCAAGTGCACCCAAAGTGCTTACCAACCTCGAGCTAACCAAGTGCGCACTCCCCGTGCTCGCTCGACATTCAATAAACAAACAACTCTTCTGGCGCACTGAGAGAACTAATCAACGTTAATTAACGACTCAAAAAGATTCCTTTTTACAGACAAAACAAAAAAAACAAAAATGAAATGAAATACACCCCGTGTCGCTTTCAATCATCAAACGGCGCCTACCAGTACTCCTCTCTCTCTGTCTCTGTCTCTGTTGGCAGCACGGCAATTTATCTAAACAAACATGAATGCCACGCTCGCTAACTGATCCAGAAATTTATTCAGGACTCAGCGGCGCAAAACAACTGCAAAGTGCATTCGAAAATGAAATTTTAATTGGGGATCCATTTTCTTTCTCTGTCACTCTGTCTATCCCGACATCCGCGACATCTATGGATGAATGCATGACACTCGTTTGTTTTTTTTTTTTTTAACAATTTTTCCCAAACCAAATGTAAACGCGCAAAGTGCACCTTTGTTGTGTATATTTGTCACGTCTGTCCAGCACATTTGATTGAGTGATGAGTTAACCGTCACATCGAATCCGGTGGGAAAAGTAATTAAATCATCTGACGGAATGCGGGACACTATCGTCATTATTAGCATCAGCAATGCTTAGTATCTCAGGAGCGGTGGAGTATCAATTCAATTATAATTCCTAAGCGCACTCATGAGGCAGCTCCCGCACTGCTGTATGTGGAGCGGTCGCTTATCAAGATATTTGACAAGCTGTACTCCCAATCATATATGCATCTGTACGTTCGACGTATACCCAAAAGTGAAAACTTTCGAAGACGACCGACCTAGTGGAGATGCGCCACATGATACTGGTCCACAAGGCTGCTGCATGCCTTGGTGTTACGAGTATTTTATGTAGATTAGGATTCCGGTCTCCGGAACGAATTTTAAATGGCATCGTGTCGCGTAGGACTTTCTATTTGAGGATTGCGGTTTACTATCTATCTATGGGTTGTCGACGACGGTGCTAGTGCTGGTAATGGTGGCAGAGGAGATGCTGATGGCGATGATGATGATGACGATAGAACTTGGAATTAATTCGAATGGAATTTTGGTGTCGCTAGATCGGCTTTAGGTGGCACTTAGGGTGGAATTTTACTGTCCTTATCGAATTGTGGCTGAGTCGCGGTAAATTACGAAATGTTTAATTAATATTCGTCGGCAAAGTTGTAGAAAGTTGCGATGCCGGTCTGTGTAGGAGAAGCGTTACCTACATTGGGATTTGGACAGATTTTTTTTTAAGTTTCAAAACTCGTTATCATCTTCTGGGAGCATACATTTTAGAAATATGCATGCCGGAATTATGGACCATTTTACTCGTTACGTTAAGTGGAATAGTGGTCGCTGTAGCTCTGATTCGTGAGCATTCATTTGATTAGAATGCAGCATTTGTGTCATTTTCTGCTGATATCAAAATTCTTAAGAAATTCAAAATCTTTAAGAATTTCTATACGTGTTTGGACTTTACCGACAAAAAAAGCCGAATAAATTCATGAATTTCAAACTCCTAAATAAGTGGACGCTGGTACTCAGCATACAGAGTTCTTCCCTGAACCACTTCAGGGTCTTATTTTACTCATCCACATCCCACATCCTTCAATGCATGTTCGTTAAGCATGCACAATTAAGGAAACTTGTCAAAACTTTCACTCGAAATTGGCACAAAAATAGATAGCACCTTCCAAAACGTTATCAATCCAAACACATTGGCTCAATGAAAGTTTCAGGAAGGCCCTTTAACTATGCCTTATAATAGAATCTCTTTACTTAATAAGCTCCCGACCTGTCAAAAGTCCCTAACTAAGACACGGCAGATATTCATTCAATGCGATCACGGGCATGCTACTTCCACTTATCACGATCAAAAGCTTTATCATCTGCCATAGCTTGGTCTTGAAACGGAGGTTCGTTCTGCCTTGTAATCTTGAACTTGTGGTCTGATTATCAAAGATTTTTTTGGGCTTTATTGTTCATTTACTCGACGTGGCTTTTTGGATTACATCCACAACTTGTTGCAGCTCGCAGTTGTATCTTACTATATCTTACATCCGCTTAATCAGTTTTGGCGGGATCCCAAATTCCCCCCGTCACCATGCCGATATTCCAAAATCTCTTTTTAATACACCCAATTCCCCTCAGCTGTGATTAAAGGTTTTCTGTTATCGTCAGGTCCTATCCTAATAAATCATCGCAAAGTCTAACTAAAGGGTGGCCCAACAATTATGTGTGAAACAAAATATCGGCCAAATGGTTGCCACGGCTTCGGTGATATACCTCTATCGCAAGCCGTGAGAAAAGCGATCAATTTTAAGTCAATGACAAAAATACAAAGACCAGCATATATATGGACTAGCAGTGCGTTTAGAACTATACCAACTGCTGGACTGGAGGTAATTCTTAATTTAACACCTCTGGACCAATACACGGAGGAATCTGCAATCAAAAGTGCTTTAAGGATTAGCCAAACTAACACTTGGAACCCTGGTTATTTTGGTCATGCAATGATATTTAGCAAATACATTGGAAAGGTTATCCATTCAGATTACATCTCTCCCCAAATGGACTTTAACATGCAATTATCCTGCTCCAGATACACTGTTCAATCAAGCTTCCTGCCTATAGCAGTTTCTTCCAAGCAGAGATTCTGGCGATTGCGGAAGCGGCCCGTAAGGTGTCATCGAAATGATATTACCATTTTCATGGATAGTGAGGCAGCTATTGAAGCAGTTTCTGCTATTGACATAAAATCCAATCTAGTTCAACGCTGCCGTGAAGAGCTCAAGGCTCTCTGCTCGCAGCACGCCATAAATCTGTTGGGTCTCTGGAAATAGTGACTTAGCCGGCAATGAGAGGGCTGACGAATTAGCGAGGTATGGGTCTGCAATGGACCATGATCGAGCAATTCAGTTGATCAAGCCACCACTCTGCGATCTTAGGAAACGAGTGGGGAACAAGGTTCGTATGAAATCTAAGAACAAGTGGAAAGAACTAACTTCCTGGGAGGTATCAAGGAAGCTCTGGCCAGAATACAACAGTGGCCGGAGCATCAAATTTCTATAGTTTGACGGGTCATCACTGCCCCTAACGGGACATAATTTCGTAAGAAATCACCCAATGAAATTAAACCTCAAGGATCATTGTAATCATTGTATGGGCATAACACCTGCAGTGATTTGTTTTGGAAACTAACGCAGAATTCGCATTCCACGGCTCAGCTTAGTTGAATTTTTTGTGTTTGTTTTCTGTGATGTTTGGGAAATTTAGAGCGGATATGAGCAACATTCGGGACTTAAGGACTAATCTCTTTTCGCTCTACGCCCATGTTTCCCACAATAAACCAGCTGTTTTGGCACTGACTGAAACACAGGTTAGTGTTGATTCCGATCCATCGGAATTTGGTCTGCCTGGTTACAACCTAGTTTATATACGTAGTGATGTAGCCTACCAACTTCAACCACAATACGGCCAATGTACCAATACGGAATTTAATTTTATTTGGTTTAAATTTCACGTCCGTAGGCAATTAATACACTACTGTTACATTAATAGAAGCCCACTTGGACTGAAATCTTACTTTTAACGAGTTTGATGAGCTGTCCGAATCCTTCATCCTCACAGTGAAATCGTTGTTGCGGGCGATTTTAATGTACACAATTCTAGTTGGCTACAACAATCTGGACAGACAACACCCGAAGGCAGGTATGCTGGGATCTTTACTGAGGTAAACAACCTAACTCAGCTTGTATATGAGCCGACACGAATTCCGGACATTAGTAGTCAAACCGCCAACACATTGGACTTGTTTCTCACCTCTCACCCCGATAAGTACACCATAAATGTATTATCGCCTCTAGGTTCGTCAGACCATTGTATCATATCGGCGAATTTCTCGTACTCCAGCCACACAGTTAAAGAACAAGCTCCTAAAAGAACCGTATGGCAATACGAGAAAGCCAATTGGGAAGCATTAAACGGTTTCTTTAGGAGTTTTTAATGGTCGTTGTGCTTCATCAACCACGACGTGGATGCCGCTGCCGATATGATTACAAATTTAATTCACCTGGGTATGAAACGCTTTATCCCTAACATAGGATAAAGTGTATCAGACCTAAGGAAAACGCGTGGTGTGACTTGAGCTGTAAAGAAGCTATCAGGGCTAAAGAGGCAACTTTTCGGTCATTTAAGGCCAACCCAACTGAGGAAAACCGAAAAAAAATTCAAACGAGCCAGTGCAATTGGCTTGACTGCAATGCCTATATTAATCGTGTTAAATTCTCCTACGACCAAAAGTTGAGGCAAAAAATACTACAAAGTCCCTCCGGTAGTAAAAACTTTTGGTCGTTTGTTAAGAATATTAAAAATTCGGCCTCATCATCTATCCCGACACTCTTTTGCAATGACACTTCAGCTGTCAGCTCTTTGGATAAAGCAAATCTGCTTGCTGCTCATTTTGCAGCTAGCTCAACGCTCCCAGATTGTGCCTTATCTCCCCCAGTACTCGAGCCCGTAGAACACTCCATGGGACAAATCCACTTCCGCACCCGTACTGTGGCAAGAGTTCTTCGAGATCTCAGCTTACATAAATCCGCTGGTCCAGATGGTATTTCTTCCAGAGAGTTCTTGAAGAGGTGTTCTTCCACGCTGGAAAAACCACTGTTTTTCCGTCTTTCCGAGAAGATGGAAAACAGCATTTGTCCAGCCAGTCCCTCAAAAGGTGAATCTTCCTCCCCCTCCTCTTACCGACCAATTGCACTTACGTCCCTTCTTTCCGAGGTCATGGAAACGCTGATAAATTGTCAGCTTATGAAATATCTTGAATCCCGAAAACTTCTTAATGACCGGCAGTACGGTTTTGGCAGCAACAGATCCACTTGTAATTTGATGACATATCTAACCGAAAAGTGGAACCAATCTATTCACCACGGTGGTGAAAGCAAGGTCGTTGCGCTTGATATTTCAAAGGCATTTGACAGAGTTTGGCATCAAGCTCTCTTGTCGAAAATGCGTGCATTTGGGATCGATGTTACCCTTCTTCAATGGATTAGAAATTACTTTTCGGACCGTTCAATATAAGTTGTTTTGCACGGTTTCAAGTCTACAACTCACCAAATAAATGCTGGTGTCCCTCAAGGCTCTGTTTTGTCTCCGACTCTCTTTCTCATTTTTATCAATGACCTCCTGTCTGTCACTTCTAATCCAATCCATTCCTTTGCTGATGACAGTACCCTCAGCTTTACATATTCGTTTTCTGGGCAACGCCCCTCACCTTCGGGCGTCGAACTGGAACGGCAACGTATGTTAAGCTCATTGAATTCCGATCTTGACAGCATACTTAAGTGGGGTAAAACCAACAGAGTGGAATTTAATGCTTCCAAAACGCAATGCTGTCTTCTGTCACTAAAGCAAATCACTTGCATCGCTGAAACCGAACGACTTTTCACTCTCGGTATGTGTGTTAATGACGACCTATTCGATGTCGCCAAGATCGCTGCAACATTGCAACCGCAATACCCGTCTTAAGGATTCTTTTCTTTGCCGTACAACCCGAATGTGGAATGCTCTGCCGCACTCTGTTTATACCCTATCCTAATTATACCCTATCCTAAGGGTATATTAATTTTGACACATAGTTTGTAACACCCCTTAATATTCGCCGTAGACCCATAAAAGTATATATATTTATGATCAGGACCAAATCCTAAGACTATCTAGCAATGTCCGTCCGTCCGTCCGTCCGTCCGTCCGTCCGTCCGTCCGTCCGTCCGTACGCAATTTTTAGGCCTTTAAAATTAAGCTAGGAAGCTGAAATTTGGACCACATATTCCCTAGGGCTCCGAAATGGTTAAGTGTAAAATTTTTTTGAATACGCCCACTGCCACGCCCACAATTTAGAAAAAACCGTTTTAAAGCTAAAGTTAGAGAGATAGAGTGTTACAACCTTCACAAGATATGTAGGCAATGCCCTCCTTTATAAGTTTGTCATATAAAGTTTTTTGCCACGCCTACTTTTTGTGGGCGTTTTTCACTAAAATGCTGTTTTCTTCAATAATTTTCATAGAAACCGAAAAAAAATGTTTAACAAGATATTTAGCCAATATTTTTTCCAATATATCGCCCATACAAAGTTTTTGGCCATGCCCACTTTTTGGGGGCGTTTTTTTCAAAAAATGTTTTTTTTTTTTCTAAATTTTATAGAAATATATAAATGCTATCCATCATCTTCTTAAGGTTTTTTTGGGGCATATAGGGATAGGGATAGGGTATCATACTGTTCGCTTCAAGCGGACTGTAGCCTTTCCTTATGTTTTTTTAACCATTTCAATTTCAAACATTTAAAATCAATGTGCATCGGTTTCTCATACTTTCATCTAATTCCCCATTCCATAATGCCCGTGCTGTGTTACTAACATTATAAGGGTGCTAACAATCCCCTTTGCACGCGCAAATTATAAAAAAAAAAACCTCAAGGATAACGATATAGTCGAACAAGAAGTCCATGAGGACACACCTCTCTTCCTCTGCCACTGACCGAGTCTCGGTCACTTGAGGGACAGAACATTTGGAAGCTTCTACTTCCATGATATGCATGAACTTTCTGATGTCTCACTTTTTAATCTTTATGAGTTTCTGAGGATATCAGGATGGCTGGACGACGTCGGGTAAAGGGACACGAAGCCTAATCATCCTTAACATCAACAGACCTGCTCTGCCTGTAAACCTTACTTAACCTAACCTACTGTAGCTCTTTTTTTCGTATCAGCTTTAGGAATATTTGTTGGATCTGCAAAGTAATTTTATGTACTCAAAGAAGAGCTGTTTCTATTTTGTTGGCCACCACTGTAGGTACTGACTGGCAATCAGTAAATAGTATTAACTCCGTTAAAATTAAATGGCTTAGAACTAATCGTTTTATATTCTTCTCCTTTCCAGTGAAGCCTTACTTCAAGAAGGAACCACAAAACAGCACCATGCTGTCCGGTCAAACGGTTCGATTTCATTGCCTCGTCGGCGGTGATCCACAGCCGAAAATTCTGTGGAAAAAAGATGACGGCAACATCCCGACAGCTAGGTAAGGCCTCTCTATTGTCAACGTAATAAATTTAGAATTTTATCCTATTCTCTCCTCACCCAAGTAGAGCCCGCATCCTCCAGGAGGACCTCAGTTTGGAAATAACAAATTTAACAATAGGTGACGAGGGCATCTACATTTGTGAGGCACAAAACAGCGTCGGACAAATCAGTGCTCGAGCCGAACTCGTCGTTCACGGTAAGTGTCGTCTATTCAGTCACTCGTTCGCATGACTAATAACAAAATGTTTCTCTGTTTTGTAGCCGCTCCAAACTTCGTGTTAAAACCGCAGGACAAGAAAATCGGTCTCAATGGTGTGGCACGTTTTCAGTGTGTCGCCGATGGTAATCCACCACCGTCTGTTTTCTGGACAAAAGAGGGCTCATCTATGTTAATGTTCCCGAACAATTCCTATGGCCACTTGCATGTCTCCAACGAGGGCACATTGCAAATAAACGGCGTACAAAAGGACGATGCCGGTTATTATGTGTGCTCAGCGTTCAGTGTTGTCGATTCCACGACAATTCGTGCGTTCTTACAGGTAAGTGTCGTCGTCGTCGGCATTGCATTTGTACAAAGCAAACAATGCGGGGAGGGGTGGGGGAGGATATCTCATACTTTCTGTTTGGAAAATGAATTTATTTCACTGACGAACGCGATGAATATGTGAATATGTGTGTATTCGGCATATCGTCCTCCTCCGACATGGAAATGAATTCATTTATCCAACGCAATGGAGAGATCACATCACATGGCAGCAGAGAAGAAAAGAATATCCTCCATATCATCATCGTCTATGCCTACCGTCCGTTAGGTCGGTAGGATATGAAAATTCATTTATGCTAATGAGTGTGTATACAATTTGCATATAACCAGGTGACGTCCGTGGACGATACCCCACCACCCATTATTCAAATAGGCCCATCCAACCAGACACTGCCAAAGGGTAGTCCAGCTATGTTGCCGTGTCGGGCAACGGGGAACCCAATGCCACGTGTCAAGTGGTACAAGGATGGTGTACCATTGCAGAGTGGTCAGCGTTATATGATAGTTCAGGGCGGTTCGTTGCGAATTGATGGTAAGTCCGAGGTTTGGATTGTCATTGTAATTTTTTTTTTTTTGTATTTTTGTTTCTCTTTGCCGGTGACATCCTTTTGTGATGTCCTTTGTAATTGATACTATGTCAATTAAATCTCCATACAAGTGTTAACGATTTACATTTTTTTTTTGTATGTATCTTTTGACAGAGCTACAACAAATAGATACAGGATTGTACACGTGTACTGCGTCGTCGGAGAGTGGAGAGACATCATGGTCGGCTACTTTAACGGTAAGTTTTGTATACTTTTTTTTATAGATATCTACATGCAGGAATGCTATTTTTGGATATACTTAACTCTTTAGTGAGGTGTTTTATGGCGACTACATGACTTACTCGTACACTCCCTGTCTGTATTCGTGTCTAGCTCTCGTCAGTGTTTATTAATCACTAAGCGCCTCATCGCGTGCCTTGCCGCGCCAAATTACCTCGTTAAACCATCCTTTGTATGAATTTATTAATTCCATTTAGGAACTTCTACCCCGTTCAGTATAGAAATGGAATGTGGGATATTTGAAATTTTCATTGACTTCTGCTTTAAGGGATCTTTGATGGCTCGCTCGACTCTCGTCAAGTTGATGGTCCTCCTCCTAGTCATTTAAAAAAAACTTTTTTATTTTATTTATTTTTACGATACCAACGGATTGGAAAATTTATTATTGCACAGCAGTTTTATTGCCATGTTAAGAGCTTAATAAACACTTCAAGTGAGAGAGAGCCTTGTCGTCCTTTTTTTTGTATTTTTTTGTTGGAAGATGTATTGGAATCGCAAGCGAAATGTACTTTTAGTGTCATTTTTTATTGCGAGGACTTTCATAGTGAGTTTCATTTCCGGATTAAAACATTGTAAGCAATCCTGATGTGGTGGGTGGGTGTTTATTTAAGTGACAAAGGAAAGAGTAATGTTGTGTAAAAGTTTGCTCAAATCCCAAAGGCTGAAGAGGTTTCATACCGGGAAATGGAACAGATGCAAAGCATTACTGTTAGTGTGGGCTCAGCAGTCATTTAAATTTTGAATTATGACATAGGGGAGCTGGGTATGTTATGTAAGCTCGTGGTCCAATTAAGTTAAAATTGGAAAGCCAGCCTTTTGATTGACAGAAAACAGAAAGTAAGGATGCAGAGAAACCGCGTGAAAATACCTACGATTCAAACCTACGTCAATGGCGAAATATCCGCTTAAAAGGAAATAAAGCGTAACTTGCATATCAATCAAGAATTGTCTCTTAAATTACAGATATCGGTGAATTAGGCGATTTAAAAAACAAGGAAAATCCAAATCTTAGTGTGCTAAAACTCTGTAATGCTCTATTGTTCTATCAGTCAGAGTCAGAAATCGTGATTGTTTGTGTAGTGGTTGGAGAAACAAGCTAGATGTAGGTTTTCTCTTTCTTTATTAATGATTGAAGCGTATTGTGTTTCCCCATTGGGGATTGAACTTACACCGCCCGCTTCACCGCCACCCATTGGGAGCTGGGAGTAAACTGTTTTGCTCTCGGAGTAATTTTTTCTACTTGCTTCGACAAGACATCCACACTAAATTTGGCGCGATATAGAAAATGACAAACAAGGTTCCTGGTCAAGGGTGAAATGCAAAATTCTGGAGCGTTCCTTTAGGTGACTCGTAGGCACGTCATAAGTGGTATGACAAGCGATAATATTCTGATATTTTGGGCCAACTTAATGAAAGCAATGTATATGGAAAGAATGTTCGGGTCTAGCTTTGTCCCATCAAAGGCTTTTCTTCAATTCCTTATATGAAAGGGTCGGTACCGACAATCATTGTGGCTAACAGTCCATAGCTTACCAGGTTAATACCTTAATAGAGAGAGAGAGAGAGCGATCGGAGAGTGCATACTAAAAATTACCTCCCCGAATTTATGTGGCTTGCTCAGGCAATAAGGGAAGGGTAACACCCTAATAGTTCTAAGATCGGTAAAGTAATAGATGGAGCGTTTTTTGGGAAAATTAGTGCTTAAGAACCAATTGTGTGGCAAAAACAAAAAAGCTGCGAGATGTTACTTTAAAAACTTTTGACGCGAACGTACTCCTGACCCATAAAGAATCTCTGCCCGATACAACGCAGAACATTGGGGATGGGATTTAAAGATCCTCTTGCTTTTTGGACTTTTGGACTACATACAAAGCTTGATGCAGCTCCTAGAGTTCGTGACTGTATCTTCTAATCCATTCGCTCTCCTCTCACACGCATGGCTTATTATCCGTCGAAGAATTTTTCTTCTAGAGGAGCTCTAACTCTTCTTTCCTGCGTATAGAAGAAACGGGTGGATACGATTTTGAGCGATTTAGAGGGGCTGTGCGAACAATCGTCTAAGTTGCAATCGCCCAAAACCAAAATATGAATAATCGCCCAAACAAAAACTTGCGCGATTATTCACGATTATTCACCCAAAAAGTAATAAACGAATAGTTGCCCAAGTTGAGTTTGAAAGAGCCCCCTATATTCCATTACCTATGCATTTTGGACTAACATATATAGAATTAATTAGAAAATTACTGTTTGCTGCCAAAGGCGTCCTCCGAATTTGCCTGCCGCTTGCAGAAAGGAAGTTTAAAAACCCAAAATTGTTCATTTCACCCTTTTGCTTAATGTTCATAATTTTTTGGGCAGTTATTCATTTTTTTGGCTTTGGACGATTGTTTACACAGCCCTGTTGAGTATGCATTTTGTCTTTCCAGTCAGGGGTTTAGTACAATGGACCAGTAGTTGTGTCTGAGCGCTCCATCGGATAGTAGCCAAGAGCTTAGAACCCATTTGCCAAAAGTTTCCTAGGGAGATTTATCGACGGATCTCTAGTAAGATGTCACTCGTAGAGTTAACGTTAACCCCTACGTAGATGAACTCCTTAACGACATCGAAGTTACTACTATCATTAGTGACATTTTGTCCAAGGCGATGAAAAGATGTCAAGACCGACTTGTTTCGACTTTTTTGTACATGGGCCATATCGAGCTTATGGTCCAGTCGTCGGGCATTCCATCTTCCACCCTTAATAAGTTGATCGCCCTTGGAAAACATTATGATTATGTTTTCAAAACTGTCCGTAGAGTTTCGGCTCGGTTATTTGTTGCCAAAAACTGAGCAATAACCATTGCTTGCAAGAAATGTCTGCCAACAGATCTCAAAACAAGAGAATTGTAACTTTAAAATGCTTTTTATTTTATCTCAATGCGACAGTTTTTGACAGAGATACAGCAGCTCTTTGAAAAACTCGAAAAAATTCCTATAAAATTGACTGCTCCTTTAGTTGTTTTGAATAGAAGGAATGTTGAAAAACATGTTCGCCGGGAATCGAATCGGGATTAGACGGGCGTCTTCTCAGACAACATTCATTCTACGTCCTCTAGCCATTGAAGCCACAACTTCACCACTTCACTTTTTGAATAGAATAAAATCTTTTTCCAAGCTCTGATTACGGCAAAGGCGTCAGTTATTTCGCTTTCGATTTATTTTGGGGGAAAAGTGAAAGAGAGTTGTGTCTTGTCAAAGATTAATAACAATTGAAATGGACGTTCACGCTACCCAAGTCAAAATATGAATCTTCCAATGAACTATTTAGTACTTTCCGAAAATCAAACTGGGCTTTGAAGTATATCCAGAAACGACCTGTATCAAAGTATGAGCCCTAAATTATTCAATATCCTTAGCTATGCAATGTGAGTCAATTGAAATCAATTATGTGTTTCTTTTTCGTGCAGTATTTACCTATTAAGTCTTAAAATGACGAGTATCCTCAACAAAACTTAAAGCCACGCAACTAACACACACTTGTATGACCAATTCCCGTACGTGCCTTTGTGCTCTTCAACTCTCATGGGAATACATTAAATTCATAATCTCATCCAATTCTCTTCGCAAACAAAAAGTACTAACAGAAAATCTTTATTTTGGTCATTCGGCAGGATCTCCCAGTCATTAACCTTCACTTTCAAGTTGAGCGAAACTACAAATCTTATTCTGTAACTTTTCGACTCACAGAGTGCCAAATAAACTTTACCGCCATCACTCGGCATCCAAAACACACTCCCCTTTGCCCCCGCATAACCAACGTTAGAGCCCAATTTTATGCACCAAAAAGTAATTTGGTAAAGTTGAAAGAGCCCTCTTCAATCTTACTTAAAACACAAGGATGTAACAAAGCATTCCAAATTAACCATTAAAGTGAGCAACAAAACTGCATAACCGTCTGCGGACTTCATTGCCACATCAAATTAAATTTCTCAACCATACCGAGACCATAGACTTTGACGCTCCCCACTCCATCGCCTCCTCACTTGATATTCCCAGAGTCGTCGTGTCGGAGAATTTTTACGACTTTCGACGCGCTACGTGCTCACAAAGTCCTAAAATAGCAATTGACAGTAGTCGTTGTTGTGACTGACTGTCACTGCTTCTTGTCTGTTGACAATTTTATGACAGATGTGACTGGAACCAAACTGCATTCTGCTAATTATACACACACTCACATTGAATGACGTGCTAACAGCAAAACTTTGCATCATCATCTTCTTCAGTCGCGCAGAAATAGGGAAAATTGCACTTCATGTGCAGTGCATTCACGACTTAACTAAGTGGTTTGGTCATAAAACCACTCTGGTTAATTTGTATCTTTGATTTGGCAACAAAGTGTTGCTTGCTTCTTTTGGTGGGGTGGCGGGCGCCAGCAATCGCGCTGCAGGTTTTCACAGTCACACAGATCCTTTGGTTCGGGGGATTTAACATTTGACACCTACGTAAAGTAGGTACATGTGTGTAGGTGCTGCTAGCTAGTTGCCATAAGGCACACCGGTATCCGAGTATGTTTTGGACGCAGTGCAACATATGGCTAAGTCACTTGACGCCTGCAATAACTTCGAATGCAAATTAAATCGCAATAAACTATGGGTAGGTGTAATCATAGTTTATATGTGTCCCGGGGGCGTTGAGATAAATGTCTACAGGCGCTACGCTACGCTACGTATGCATGGTAATCAAGTGGAGATTCTGTTGCAATTCCGATCGGTGGACGGACGCACTCTATGAAAAATAATTGACGGTTGGTGCCGTGTTTTCAAGTTGATAATGCATTCTGTTGCAGATGCAATAAAAATGCAAATCCAAAATGTTGTTAATTTTGAAAAAGGGATTTATTGCTGATTGGATGATGGAAATGTCCTTCAACGAGGTTAACTATTTGGGTTCAATTCCTAGGGGGCGTTTACCAAATTCAGTGCACTAACAAGATGGCTTAAGCTTTGACTGCACCCACTTGTGCAAATTTTTATTCCACAACCGCCTTTCTCACATCAATCACAATTGACTGCTTGGATACATTTTTTTTTCTTCCACGTGCACAAAACGGTGATTGGGTTTAGTCGAAACAATTGGCTAACGAGGTTTAGATGGCTGTGAACAGTTTTGGGTTTTAGAAAATTTGACGCCATGTTTTGCGCTAAATCAAATTGACCGTTAAGGGTGGTCCAACGAAAACGCAGGATTAAAAATATGTGTAAAACAAAATATCGGCCAAATGCTAGCATACTTCAATCTGATTGTCCATATTTTCGATGACTCTGACACAATCTCATCCTTTAGACGAATTATCTGATCCTTTAGCTATGGAATTGTTCTTGGCTTATTGACGTACACTTTTTCTTTTAAATATGTCCAAAGCAAGAAGAACAACGGTGTCGAATCACCAATTAAAATCGCCACGACATGAGATAAGACGGCCATTGAACTTTTCGCGCAAAGAGCGCGTTGGCTGTGTGGCAAGTGACACCATCCTATTGGAAGCACATATTGTCCAGGTCCATATCCTTAATTTCTGGGCACAAGAAGTCCGTTATCATTCACGGGAACTGCTTGGCCGACCTCATTTCCGAAGAAGTACGGCCCGATGATGCCGCCCATAAACCACTAGCCAGGCGAGCATGCACAGGTATTTTCAAATTTCCTACAGATCCAGTTTGCTGAAATTTGCGTACAATTCTACCGATTACAGTTAGTCGATTATGCTGACCAAAAAAAAACACGAAGTGCAAAAAAATATATTTTGATTTGAATGCTTATTTTCGGAAAAGGCTTCAACAATCTTAACGCGCTGCTTAATTGTGTACCTCTCTATGGTTGTATTTTTCAAACACTAAAACAAAGAACTGTCAAATTAAGTTGGGCAAACAACTAGACGTTAAGCTGTGACTCACAATTAACAACGTACATTATGTTTGCACCACCTTTTATTAGATACTTCTAAAAATCAATGTGCTGACATTGAATTTGCGGATGTATCTTCTTTGCTATTCAAACAATAACAAGCATATTCTCGATTTTTTGAACCTTCTCTGTTTGTCTCTGATGGTTATCCTTTTACACATTTTATTTTGCATCCTTATCAGAGCCTAAAGCGGTCCCGCAAACTTTTCTAAGCTCGACCATTCAGTCTATTGTGCCTAAGCCTCGCAAGTTTTTATAAATATGTCTTCGACTATGAGTGGAGAGAAAGGAAATACTTATCCGGCCCTGATGTTCTGTCTTGAAGAAAATAATGCGTCAGTTCTCAATAACTTGCAGGATACATTATTAACTTTTTAAACGCTCAGTCCTTCCCTTCCTTGAACCAACACGAATGTCTGAAAGGCGTACCTGTCGTACGTACGTGTCTAAAAATTTGTGCGCTGATGTAATTGCGTCTACCCTCAGCAAAACCTTCAGCTTTAAAATTAAAAGTCTTAGTTGTCACCTGGGAAACCCTATTTGACAGATCGCCATATTTAGATCGTCCATCTCCGACCCCATTAATGGAGTCCATCAAGGTAGCCGTCTCTATATTGACTTTAAGTAATGATGAGTATAGCATCGCAAACTCCGCAGTCGTTGCGAATTATATATACTTGGCAAATAAATATATAGATTGAAATTGTATGCGCGGGATCGTTCAGTGTAGGTTGCCGTCTATCTGGGTGATTGTGGGGGGTGGCGTTTTCGTGGATTACTGTGTTTCCGCTAGCTAACCAAATCCATTTTTGTGTTAAGAATATATGCAATTTATGCAAGTTTCGATGCTCGGGATAAGACAGTTCGGTAATCGCGTCCTTTATCCCAATCTTATCGATTTTGTTAAAGATAGTGCCTTCCTTGATCTTACCTGCCCTGTTCCATATATGCTCCTCAAAAAAAAGACTATGAAGAATCCGGCATCTAACATGGATGAATGACATGGATTGACATTTATGCAATAACGAGACTTCTGTCTACGGCTTGTAGACGTATTGTAAAGGAAAATCTGCTTATACCGCCCTGCATGCGCTAGTACGCTCCATCGAATATTCCCAAGCTTTCCTTTATATAGTAAGCACCTTTTACAATGTCAACACATCCGCGATCACAACTGCATTTTCAGCTCTTAAGGCGGAGGCCGCACTTGGTTAGTTGATAAATCTTCTGCTCACAAGCAGATCCGTCATACCTCAGCTGTAGCTTGAAAAGACCTTTCTAGTCACAATTCCAACGAGATTATTCTAGGAGGAAAGTGATCTTTTGAAACATGAATCGATCGAGTTTACTGATGGATCAAAAATTAATTATTGATTTGGTGGAGGCGTTTTCTCTAATAGACTAAATCTAAGTCCCCCATTCCGTCTACCCAATCACGTCAATGTGTTCCATGCAAAATCCGATAGAGGTATCCGAATCTGCTCGGACAATCAAGTGGCGTTTAAATAACTAGACTCAGTTTCCTTAACCTCTATAGTCGCCTTAGACTGTCGATCGTGTCTTAAGTAGGTGTCGCAAAAGTTCAAAATTCACCTATTCTAAGTGCCGAGGCACAGCGATAGGGAGACCAACGTACAAAACGTGGAACCACACTGCCCGAGATTTCAACTGATAAAGGTTTCTTAGGCATTCCTTAGGTTATATACAAACTAATGCTAAAATTAAAAGTTATTGAGAAAACCACATTACAAGTGGATGCAGCGCATTTAGCTTCAGTGTTTGATGTCTCTAAAAATACTGTTCGTCAGTTCTACAATAGATGTCATTACTGGGCACTGTCTCATTTGCAGAAGCTACATAGACAAGAGTGTTGTGACCGTCCCGCAACACCTTTCCATTGATCGTGCTCCCTTCCAAAAAAGTAAGGCCCACATAGACGGAGTCTTTTATGTCGATTGCTAAGATCTGTCCTCTAACGATATAAAAGGAAGTCTCTTTCGCTATATTAAAAGCTCTAAATAAAGGGTGATCCATTTCGAGGTTCCCTACTTTTTTAAAGAAATAAACACAGAAAATTAAAATTTAATGGAGAATGTTTATTATCATTTGAAAGAACATTCTTTGGCATTTATTTTTTTAAGATTATGTCTATCAAATGTTGGCCGTTGCTACGTCGCAGATGGTCCATCCGTTGAGTCCAATTTTCGATCACTCGTTCGAGCATTTCGACTGGTAACTGGCGAATGACACGCGTGATGTTTTCCTCAAAGGCCTGAATCGAAGCGGGTTTGTCGGCATAAGCTTTTGACTTTACATATCCCCACAGGAAAAAGTCTAACGGTGTGATATCACACGATCTTGGTGGCCAATCGACCGGCCCAAAACGTGAAATTATGTGCTCACCGAAATGTTCCCTCAATAAGTCCATTGATTGATGCGATGTGTGGGAAGTGGCGCCGTCTTGCTGAAACCAAATGTCGCCGAGATCACGAGCTTCAATGTCAGGCATCAAATAGTCGGTTATCATGGCACGATAACGGTCGCCATTGACGGTTAAGTTCGCACCGGCATAATTTTTAAAGAAATATGGACCGATGATTCCACCGGCCCACAAACCACACCAAACCGTTGTTTTTTCTGGATGAAGTGGCAGTTCTTCAATCGCGGCAATTTTGTTTGTTTACATACCCATTAAGCCAGAAATGGGCCTCATCGCTAAACAAAATTTGCCTCGAAAACTCCGGATCTTCTTGGAACTTTTCAAGAGCCCATAGAGCAAAGGGATGTCGCTTGGGAAGGTCGAGCGGCTTCAGTTGTTGCCCAAGCTGTATTATTTTAATTTAAGATCTTGACGTAAAATGCGCCAAGTCATTCCATACGTCAGTCCGAGTTGCTGCGAACGGCGCCGAATTGACTCTCTACGGTCTTCGTGTACACTCTCAGCTACGGCCGCTATATTTTCTTCACAGCGTGCTGGAGGTGGTCTATTATTATCCAATCGAATATTATCCAATAATGAATGCTGGGTCTCAAAATGGGTGATGGTGTTGCAAATAGTACGCTCAGTAGGCCGATTATGTTGACCATAAGTTGAGCGAAGTGCACGAAACACATTCCTCACAGAACGTGAATTTTCATAATCAAGTTGAACAATTTGTAAACGTTGTTCACGCGTAAGTCTTTCCATTATGAAATGCCAAACAATACTAAACAAAAATAACATGACAGCATGACACGACTCACACGTGATCTGTCAAAAAAGGCTATTGAAAAAAGTATCTCTACTTGGATCACCCGTTATGTTAACTGGTAGAAAGCATGGAACGACCTACATAAACCTAGCTTCTGACGGGTCAGATAGTAAATACTTAAAACGGTTTTGAGTAGTAACCATACGTGTAGGTTGCTTTTAATATTTAAATTCTTCATAAACTCCTCTGTGAGCTTTCAGTTTTGGTATATTTTGAGCACTGTGAAATTGATGAGGTGTTCTTTCTATAGTAACTCGCTGGAACCTAATTAACTCACCTTCATATATGCGATCAGACAATCCCATTCTGGTTGTGGCAGCCGCAGATTCCTCTCCTAACACGCTTTATCATTCATCGGCGACTTTTAATTTACATATTCTGTCAATCGCCTTATTTAAGCGAAAATTAGTAACCCTCCTCCTTTCATTTAATTTACCAGTTAAATTAATCACTTAAAGCCCTTGCTAGTTACCTGTAAACGCCACATCCTCAGTTGCACTGAGCCCTCAAACCCGCTACGGCTTAAACTGAAAACTCCATAAATCAAAAACAAAAATGATTTGTGACATTTAAAACCGGCTTTTCCTCCACTTAGTATATGTCATAAACTCTATTCTAGACCTTTATGTCTAGAAAGTACCTGTTTTGTATTAATTGAACAGATTCAAGCATCGTTTAGCCAGCGCAACCATAGTTAGTAACGTAGCCCTTGTGCCCGTAGAGAGAGAGAGTGAGGAAGAGCCTAAAATTGAAACACACATCCTTCATCCGTCGCGTTGTCTGTGTCTCATCAAAAGGAACGAAAATTTAAAATTCAAATTTTTGCATATAAATTCCGGCTAATTGGCCACGGTTTGGCTGCACGAAGGCAGAACGAAAATGCCCACCACCTCCGGTCCGTCGCACATTTAATCCCACATGTGATGTACGAAATGGCTATAATTACCCCTTTTAACCATGGTAACGTGCATTTTGAGTGCAATTTCGTCCCTTGCCGATTCTCAAGTGTTCCACCAGGTTTATGTAACGATTTTTTTCTGTTCTGGGTAGAGAGAGATTTTGAACGAGTAAATTGGCCTTTAATGCCGCGCGCAATCATTATTCGCGTCCTCCTCTCTCTCGGTTGTCACTCAATCTTCGGGTGTTTTTTTGTTTTTCTGTTTTTATATCAAATGTCAATTTATGTCAATTTTGCTTGAGTAATTTATAACTTTGTGGGTCCTTCAAAGTGATGTGGTTTGTCGATGTCCCTACATATACATAAACAATACATATAGAAGCTGAATGTCACCATTAATCAATGGCCTAACATATGTCGTGCAACGCTTAACATAGTTTCTCTTCTTTTTTTTTTCGCTCTCATTTCAGGTTGAGAAAATCAGCTCATCAATCCTTCATCGATCGCCGGATCCGAGTACATATCCCGCACCGCCTGGCACGCCAAAAGTGGTTAACGTAACGCAGAAGAGCATTTCATTGCGTTGGACACGGAGTCAAGAGAAGCCCGGAGCTACCAGTCCTATAATCGGGTAAGTTGTGCAGAAAAGGACGTGCCATCGCAAAACATTCATGTTCAATTAACAATTTTGCTGTACTGTAAGCTTCAAGTGGTTACAAGATGATGATGCATGTATAAAGGTATACCGAGTGCTTCCTGGGTTTATTCATTCATCGGTTTTGGCTTGCAGTAAGCAGATGGTCAGTTCAAATAAGGACTGTTCTGTTCTGTGATGACATTCTGTGCGCTGCGCACAGAATCGCATAGTCAGTTCGTAAATGAGTTGTTTGAGAATTCTTGACTTTGACTCCCAAGGTAACTTAATTCGAATTTGAAATTCTTGTCGTTGGTGAATAGAGATTGGCTGTGCAATGGAGGTGCAATTGCAAAGTATGTCGCGCAAGAAAAGCCGCACTGGCAGAAAAATTTTAATAATAAATTGCAGAATCGATTTCAAAATCAATGAACCGATAAGGGTACCTCGGAACATAAGGCTGTTCGTTTGCTCCAGGAAGAGCGGCGAAAATTTCATAATTTTACCCTATTCCGTCAGGTCAATTAGGCCCAATTTCGGCCTGGCATCGAAAATGGTTTGACTAGTGTTCTGTTCGGCTTCAGTGTTCGATTGAAAATCTTGATAATTTAGCGACGATTCTGAAGATTTGGTCTTTTGCGACAAAGTTGGGTTAAAATTTGTTGGACGTCTGTCTCAACCGAATTCGATATCAGCGGTAGTTTAAAAGATACTCCTTTGGGTTAGTGGACTCGATGGAAATTCAAAGGCAAGCAAGCGCAAGCGTTTTTGATGTACACTTTTCTTATTTGAGATTAGCGAAGTTAAGCCCTTATAGCATGAAACATGAATGACCTAATATTTTTCAATTTAAAAACCTCCGACTTTATAAACCGAACTCGACAGGATATCGCCAGAATAACATATATTATCGCATAACATGCATATGGGCGTCCCACAGTCTGACGGTTGGTCAGTAAACCAGTCTAACGATTGGTTTACTGACACAGTTTCAGTGGCGCAACCCAAAAAGAAAGTCATTTGCCGCTTATCCGGATCTAGCTAACCCCAGAAAAAAAGCATTAGAAAAAACTGTATTCAAATCCCGCGAGGAAGTCTCAAAGAGACTTGTTAAGGAACTAAAAATCTTCTAGAGGAGGTGTCTAGAGTCTTCCCGAAAGAAAGAGAACATAGACGGGTCGAATGGAGAGCGGTATCAAATTGGGTGCTTCAGAAACACCACACTCCTAGTTGGGCGAAAAAGGTCTTCATATTTCGATGGGTGTTTCCTCTGATGGACTTTAGCTAGAAGCAGATCTTATCTGTCATTCCCCAAAAAGCTTACCTACGAAATCCTATAAAATGTCCTCAGAAACTGTGTTCGACAATGATTACCGACTTCCTACTCTATCCTTATATTATTTGGTCTAGGTAAGGTAAGATAAGCCACCGTGATTCGCTTTGGTGCGGGAAAGCCCAAGTCGTGTCCCACTTTGTGTCCAGCCAGCCTGACATTCTTAAAAGATTTAAAATAGAGACTTTGGAAAGTTCTTTAATCAATATCTTGAAAATACTAGTTTTGTTCCTCAAATAACAAAGGCTCGGGCAGTGACAGAGAAAATAAGATGTATCGTTGTAAGTCCCTTCAGCAGCCTCAGATAGCATTGTAACATAGACAAAGATACTCCGTAATACCGGAGACGTTTGTTGGCCCGGTTGTAATCATACTTTGACACAGCTTCCTTGATTTGTATACATTTGGGTTGTACCAAGTTTAGCTTGGATCTTGCATTCCACTCGTTCACTTAAGTTGCAAGGTGTTGGCTTAATCTTCTTCAGCTCACCCGTTGATATATCCCTTAGCTCAGAAACCCAGCAGAAATTCGTCTGTAGCCATTGTCAACTTAAAACTGGAAATGCATTCAAATATGTTTTATCGTATTGCGTCGACTATATCTACATCTTGGAAGAACTGAAGGAGATAAAACTCCTCGCACTCATATCAAATGAATAAATATCCGTCACCGTATTTCTCTTCTTTGTTTATTCTGCAGAACTGTTGCAATGGAGCAAAACCGTCACCAGGCTTTTCGTCTGTGGTGTCGTCAGATCTTCTACTTTGGGTTCTGATTCTTGAATACGGAATTTTGCTCGCTCCCCAGTCGAACGTAAATAACCCGACTATCCAAAACGCCGACAACGAGACTCATGAGGACGTCAATAACGCCTTCATTACAAGTTCATCGGACTCCTTCTAATGCCTAAGGCCTCCTCTATTCGTCCGTAGCTCTTACGCAACTATTCTGATGCCATCTAGTACGGTCATATCCTGTTCTCGGACCAAATGTAATTCCTTAGGCGCCGCGCTTGAATTGAATTTGTAAATATTTTGATAGCAGAAACAATGGCATTGTCTTTATAGAAAATCCTAAGGCAAACAAGCAATCTCCTCGCTTGTCAGACACACTGTCCACGCCGTCCAGCTGGATCGTCCTAATCAATTCGTCGACTTACGTTCATTATGCAAATTCTTTCTACACACATGGGACTCAATCCTCCTCCTCGCTCGCAGAGAGTGAAATAGAGAGAAAATCCGATTATAGACGGCCGCGTCGGGCAAAGACCGCGAATATTTGACCATCAGCAGATTTTTGTCCCACAGGTCTGCTGCACGGGCCCAGGACTAGGCATAGCCTCTTAATCAAAGGCCGCAGAAGCATCTTTTCTGTAATAGAATCTCGCTTGCAGTACTTGTTTGGCTTTGGGGGTGATTCCATTCGGAATGTGCACTGGACCGTGCGTTGGTGATGTTGCTGCCTATTCAATCTCTCCTCCTCCTCCTCCTCCTCAAGCTGGTGCAGATGCCGACCGACCTATTCACTGTGCACAGTGCACCTCTCGACGATATCTTTTGCTCTCGGGGCTCTTAGCATTGTGTTCGTGGTCATTATACTTTATCATTTGTACATATATAGGTTATTGAATGCGAAATGTATCTGAGACTATGATTTTTCTCTTCTTCTTCTTTTTCTCCGCTTACTTTTAGCTATACCGTGGAGTATTTTAGTTCGGATCTTCAAACGGGCTGGGTTGTTGCCGCTCATCGTATTCCTGATCAAACAATAACGGTAAGTTGTGTTATTTTATTTCCACTACCACTACTAGCCATAATATTATTCGTATCTATTGAAACATTTGCGTATCTATTTGTGTGTGTCGGTCGATGTACGAGAATCTATCTAGAGAGATTCGTTAAAAGTGCACATTTTGTGGGAACTAAATTTTTTTTCTTTTTGTTTGTTTGTATGTATCTTTCACCATGTTTCAGTCCGACTACAACAACTTACTTTCCGCATCGTCTAGCAATGCTCGAGGGCATATTTAATGCACAAAAAAATATTTCGATATGCACATAATAAATTTTTTGCATCTATTAGATACATTTTTATGCAATTTTTTTGTTTTATCATTTTTAAACAGATATCGGGATTGAAGCCGGGCACTTCGTATGTGTTTCTGGTTCGTGCTGAAAATTCACACGGTCTATCAGTGCCATCTGGTCTGTCGAATGTGGCGAAAACTTTGGGTACCGATACGGGTGTGGTGCCACCAGGAGAATTGTCAGCTGCTAGAGATGTGCTCAGTGGAAAGGTGAGTACATATGTACCTACATCTAGGTGTAATTTGTTTTTGCACACTCGAAATATTGAAAACAATATATCATATCTGTTGGGCAATCTAAAGCATTTCATTTCGTACTTTTTTTTTCGTCTTCTTTCGTAAATTGGGAGATCGTGACGCAGGCTAAAAAATACAATGTTAGATGGAGAGAATTTTATTTGCGCAACACCATTTTATGATTTATGAATCTAACTTCCGTTTAAATGACTTTAAGTGAGCGAACAATGTTGAAAATGGTGTAACGTGTTACGGGCTGGCGTATACATTAATCAAATACGTAAGCTCTGCGGAGTACATACTTGATATAGTCGATTGAATAAGTACAACGTGCAGTTTGTATGAAGGAATTAATGATCTCGTATGCATTGTTCTGGAAAGAACCTTGACTGTTCATGCAGAAAGCTCGAGCATTTGAGGTTGCTTTTGACTATGAGGTTCGTGTCTTTCGGAATTAGTAGATGTAGATACACATAATGGCGCCCAACGGGGGGCCTCAATCGTTGACTTGCTTCAAATGAGAATGTCTTATGGGTCAATTACGAAAGATACAAATTTCACACCGATGTGAAGAATTTCGGGATGCAAATTGCGAACATGTCGCCCATGAGACTACTGCGATAAAACAACAATAGGCAGGCGACAATGCATCAATTTTTTCCTGTTATCGATCGCTGGCATTGGATTCCATTCACAAAGTGCAAAGACTGACATATCTTTGTATCACCAGAGCAATGCATACATGCTGAACTGTTTAAATCCTTTCTAACTTCTGGTTAGACACGATTACACGGCAGACAAGATTGTCTTATAAGAATGACAAAGGAAGTTGTCAGAAGAAAGAAATACATTCGGAACAATATAATGAACTACATGGAAAACTTTTCTTGCTCTCCGTTCCAAAAGAAGATGGTATCAGTTATTTTAGTTACGAATGTTTGGTCGAAAACGAAGCTCAGCATTAAAAGTAGAGAACCAGCAGCCACACGATAAAGTGGTACACAGATGAATTGAGAACTGATGGAGGAACTAGGACAGGAGTGCTTGAACCTGGAGCAAAAAACTGCGTATCTTTCAAGCCGAAATATGCCCCATTAACATGTGCTTTCGAATGGATTTCTTAAAGAACGTAATTTAGGAATGATGTCAGTACAGTAGCCATGCAGCGATTAAAACTCTTTGGAATGCCTAGAAAGACTTCATATGAAAGCCCAAAATAAACTTGTTGTATGGGCAACGAAGAAAAGGAATCTTTACATGCTAGACAAGGGCCAGCGGAACCATTAAGGGACAAATCTGCGAAACAAGTTCTAAAAAAATGTGAGAAATAAAAGGGCCGGTAACATTTCAAAGCATCCAGGTCTGAGGTAGGCTAATTCGATAAGTTTGAGTAGTTTTTATAAACATGTTGTCTGCCCTTTAGACCACAAGTGACAAATTTCTTCACTTACTTTATCAAAAGTGCTTACTTCATGCTGAGTTAATGAAAGTCTACTGCTTCCGGAAATGTCGGAAAGCTAATAAAAGCTTTACGAACCCCCGTGGAATAATTGGAAGCACTGGGTCAGAAAAATTCAAACCTAGCTGGGCCATTCGATATATGACAATAATTAACAAACTCGTTGACTCGGTATTGTGGGGATCAAACGTAATTTTTTTTGATCAGCTGTGAATTGACACAGTTTTTAAAGTCCATTGAGAACAGTTAAATCGATGAAATTGGTCAAAATTGTGATCAGTACCGTATTTTCAGTCAGTCACAAATTTGGTTCTGACAAAAATTGTTTATGAGTTATTTTTACTTGAGCATGGTTTGGGTTCAGATTTTAACAGAACGTCTGACTTTCGAAGGAAGCCTTTGTAGATTAGCGAACTGAAGCCATTAAAAAGACAGAAATCAATAAAGATATTAGCAGCTGCTTTAAGGTCTTAAGCGTTGGACATGATTACAAATTGACATGGCGAAGCCAAAAGTGCCATAAGTTCTTAAAGAAGCACTTAGATTCGGCGCTTCTGTCTTAAATGGATAAAATTCAATTACACACAGGCGAAAGAACGACGGGCAAAAATATACTAAATGTCACGAACTAAGTTCGTTTGGACATGGTAGGTAGGTAGGTTGGTGGATGCCCTTGTGATGGTAGTCACGGCTCACTTAGACCAGCAGGTTGGGTCCATTTTTTCCTTTTAAGTACCTTCCTCGAACAAAAACAAAAAGTTGAAAGTATGAAAGAAGAATCCGCTTTTCTCAAAGTGATGCACTCTTAGAATGTGTTTACAAGTCTGAGAAGGTTTATAGCTCGACTTTGCTTATAGCCTCCAGTTCATCATAGAAGTAACTGACGATGGTCATAAACCTTATGCTATTGTCCCGGACATTTGCATAACGAACAGATTCAATTTATTCAACGTCCCTGCAGCTTCTGCAAAAGTCGTTGTGCATTATGCCCGCCTGTTCCGCATGCAGACCCAGAGCACAGTACTCCGTGACTCAATTTCTATTGTTTGTACAGTGAAGCTAAGCGGTGTGCTTATATCTTCGAGTGCCAGTGATGCGTTCATTTCCGACCCTGATCTCGCAAGCTTGTTTGCTTCTTCGTCTCCCTAGATATCTGCGTGTCCAGGTAACCAGTTAGTCCAACAGGGTTAGTCCAGCGACTTTCTACATCGATTCACAGCCCTTGTTTTCACCAAATCCGACTGCATGGCTTTTATGGCCGCCTGGCTGTCAGAGTAGATGATGATGGTCTTCTCTGCAAAGCAGTGCCTCTTTAGTTCCACTGTTATTTCCGCCTGGAAAACGCTACAGTCGTCGTTAATTCTAAAGGATTTGCATGATTCTCAGAAAATGCCCGCGCCTGTACCGACATCCATTTTGGAACCGGCGTTTGGACATCTTTCATCACATTTTCGTAATTTGTTCCCTCCTGTTATCATTTTTGTCTTTCAAAGCTCCTGCAGTTTTCCGAGTAAGAGTGAGTGGCTGCATAGAGACTTCTTCCTCGACAACTTCCAAAAGGTGCTTCGCCCACAATGCTACAGCTTTAAAAATCAACGTCTATCCCAAATTCAGCTTCAGGTGGATTTGCGCAGGAATCATAATGCATGTGGCGTCGAACAGCTTTTTTGGTGTCGAATTTTCTGCATCGTCCAAATATCGATATTTGACAACCGTAATAAGAGTGTGAGTGTTTTCTGATAATATCGCACTTTAATTCTCGCAAGATGTTTTCTCATGACCTGACCCAGTGTCGGGTACGTGGGAATCTCATGTAGAGGCTTTCATGGCGTTGGTGTCATGGAGAATGTAGACACCCTTTCTGATGGCATTTTTATCGAGAATTTTATTTCATCGACTTAATGTCTATGGAGAATCAGCGTCATATTATCTATTGCAATAGAAAATACTACATGACCAGCTCCAACACGGAGTTGCAAAGCATTTCATTCATGGTTACGTGCCCTCCGTAGACTCTGTCGACTAAAGTCTTTTTTAGGCAGTTCGTTTCGCAGCTATTTTTCGTTTGACAGTCAAGTTCTGAGCTCAGTGTGCACGTTTAAGATGTTCGATGTTTGACCAACTAAAGAGCAATAATCTTTGAAATCTAGTATCATCGCCTTACGGGCTGCTGCAAAGTCGAGTAGGCAGAACTGGTTCATATATACCGTACACCACCTCGTTGCATATCTGTTGTTCATGATAATTTCATTCTAACCCCATTCACTCACCAACGAATATTCCAACATCTTATACCGCCACATAACGGCGGCGATAACGATAACTCATCGTCTACCTAATAAATCAAAAAGAAAACCACAACAGTCTCTTCTACTCTAATATTAGCAATTTTTATTCCTTAGCGAAGCGTTTCATTATTAAAATCGAATTGCACCTTACGGGGCCTCATATTACCAGACACATCACCACCATCATCGCTGAATCACCTCATTTCCATAACAATCTCATCAACATAATGGGGTAATAAAAATCGCCCCCGAAACTTGTGTAACGTCGTCATCGACACACGCACATACTTCCTTGGAACTCGAAACAAAAAAAAAAAAACAAAACCAAACACAAAGCAAATTTATCAAATATTTCCTTGTTCTTCGTCCTCGGAACAGAATAAAATGTGAATTCATGCAAAATAAATGGAAAGAAAAAAACTTTTCGCCAGGAATTTTTGGTTCGGTCACGTGAAGCGTCTGCATGTCTGGGTACATCACACCAACCGTACCGAACCGACATATCCTGGTCATGCTAGGCAGCTAGCTCCTTGTTCTGCCATTACTTCCTTTGGGAGAATAATAAATAATGGCTCGGTGCATACGACACATCAACGGGCAATAAATTCTCATATAGAGATCGTTTTGCATATGCGATGATTGAGTAGAGCTGACGACTCCTGCTTGCTGCTTGCTGCACTGGTTCCACAACACACTGACTAAGGGTAGTAGCTGGCTGGCATTGAAAACCGTCTGGCATAAATCATGATAGCGAGCACTGTGCTGTCAGCGCACATGTGTCCATAGAGCCAGGCGCACACCTGAATTGAAGGAAATGTATTTCTGGCCCAACAACAACAATAGGCCACTTATGCCACTTAGCGCCGGTGTTAACTTCCTACTAATTCAGCTGCCATCTAAATTTTTACCTACCATCAAATGCAAAAGATACACATTAGGCAACCCAAAAGATACACATTAGACTTGTAGATACTCTTTGAGGCGCACACTCTAGACTCTCAGATCCGTATTCGCTATCGAACGATCTGCGTGGCATATAATTTGCGATGCAATATGAGCAGAGCAGCAGCTGATGATGATGCTGATGCAGCTTCTACACTCTACACCGATCTGTGTGAGACTCCTTTTTAAGGCCGAGGTTGCATTGACATAGTCGCCAGCTAGTGCGGCAGAGGGCAGGGTCTCTGCGGTATTATGATTCAGTCTCTCGTTCGTTTACAACTGTGCGGTGAATTAATTTAAATAAATGAAGGTGCGCGATGCTTTCCAACGATATGGGACGTTTTTTTTTTTTTTTTCATATTTTGTTAGTTCGGAGGGTGCTGTTTCACAGTGTAGATGTGTGATACTCTATGCTGGCATCGAACGGTGTCAAAAACATGACAAGTAATGTGGGTAAGTGTGGTTTTTATGATACACGATACACGAGAGTCAGTTGGCGGCTACGCCACCGTGGGTTGCATTGCAGTTGTTGCAGTCTACTATAAATGCATGCATACCTAGTACAAGAGAGCGCACTTGGTAAAACTTGCAATAAGTTTTTGTGGCAACGATGAATGATGATGATGCTCTGATGGGCAGGAAGTTAGTGCGCGATGGTAGTACCTATACATAAGTGTGGGATTGTGGTAATGAGAAATTCATATTTTATGCCCGCAAGAGGTGTTTAAATGAATTTATGACAGAGCGCACAACTATAGATATTTATGGGTTCGGTTGACAAAAGTATTGGAATATGAGCTGTTCTTGTATTCGAAGCTTTACTCGGGTTAATGAACGGAAGGTTGCTGCTTGTGGGATGAGAATAGGAATCTATGACATGCTGTAATGAGTCTCTAAAGCGTACCGCTACGGCGCCAAATAATTCCATTTCTCACTAGATAAGTGAAGCAATTTCAGTTTCGGATCGTAATTAATGAGCTTTTAACCCTTATATACCCTCGTAGATGTAAGTTAAAAAAAAACACAACAATTCAAAATGTATTCTTCATGTCGGTCTGACAGACGCTGTGCGCGGATTTAGAAAAGTTAAAGAACAATTCTGTGAAAGATACTGAAAAGCATGCGGAAAACCAACAACCTTAAGCTCCCCAAAAATTAAGCAAGTTTAGCGTTGTCAGTGGGTGGCGACAGTGTAGAAATTAGTATCGTGTGAAATGAAGGATGGTGTAGGTTCAATCCCCAACGGGGAAAAATAATGCACGTCAGCCCTACAAATAACTTCTAGTATCTCCAAAATCTACACTTCTGCCATTACCGAGTCCAATAGCTCTGGTATTTGTATTTCCTTTTTAAAGTCCGTGATTGAGAGCTGCATTTGTTTCTTTTCCCATGGCAGGAAATACTTTCTGTCAGACTTCTACCTCTCTGATAGGAACCTTAAATTCAAAATTTTGATAGCTTCGCACCAAAGGCACATTTTTTAATGTCGCTTTAACTGAAAGTGGCTAGTAAATTCGAACGAAGGAACATTGGCTTCTTCAGAGGAAAACAAAACAACATAAGAAGCGTGAAGCGTAAAAGAACTTGTCGGGCAACCTGTAAACGTAGAGATAAACAAGTATTCATAGGCGATGTCGAGGATAGGAAAAACCTTTTCTGCAAACTGCTTAACGGCAAAGAAAGCTAAAATCTTGTCAGGCAAAATGACGATTAAAACCCAGAGTTGATTTTACCCGACCCAGATGAAGTGAGGATAGCAATATCTAAACTGAAATTCAACAAAGCAGTTAGGCCGGACATTCCCCCCGAAATATAAAATACAGCTGGGCAAGTTAAGGTAGAGGGCATACACCACCTTATTTCCAAGATTTGAAATAAATCTGATGAAATCGAAATCTAAATCTAAACTGCGTCAACTAGAGGTATAAGTCTCCTTCGTCTTCTTCTTCTTTCCTTTGAATCGAAGAAATATGATCAGAATTATAGGAATCATAACCCTTTCACTTCACTGCTCGGAGTTCGTTTAGAGGTATAAGACTTCTATCTTGTCCATAATTTTGTTCAAACTCCTTAAACCGCACTGCGCCAAGTAAGTCCACAATCGAAAAAGTATCCACAAGGCAGATCCTCGAAAAACCCAAGGAGTTAAGTCTTCTATGTAGACAAGCCATACAGAGCTATAACAAGTTTTTCGTAAGCCGATTAAGAAACCTCGCTGCATCAAGGTCGGTGATGAATAAACCGAGACCTTTTATGGTAAAAAATGATAAAGGCTGTTTAATTTCTTGCATACACCAAAGATGTTGATATTATTAGTAGAACATAGCGAGCAGTAGCTGCTGCGTTAGTGAATATAGAAATGGAATCGGCAACATTGCCACCGTGGTAAACGAGGGCAAGAAGAGTATGTGCTTTCAGTAAAAATTGACACCCAATGTAGTCAAATTGGCAAGAACCTTACAATCACCAACTATAACTCTGATGTAGTAAGGGACTGTCTCTTCATCGAACTAAAAATTCAGTTTGGAGAGGTTAAGTAAAAAATTCCTTTTAGTTTCGCAAGGAATGCTATAAGCTTGGTAAAGTTCCGAAAGGTGAACACTTATCGACGGTCTTTTATCTTGAAAGCTATAAGACTCTGAACATTGTTTTTAGAACTTAAATGTTAATATTATATACAAATATTTAGAAAGGCTTAACAGAGGCCCTCACTTTCTTGTTCCACTCAAAGAAAATCTTAAGTTTGACTTTTAAAGGCTCTAAAGGGTGATCCATTTCGAGGTTCCCTTGTTTTTTTAAAGAAAAAAACACAGAAAATTCAAATTTATTGGAGAATGTTTATTCGCATTTGAAAGAACATTCTTTGGCATTTATTTTTTGAAGATTATGTCTATCAAATGTTGGCCGTTGCTACGTCGCAGATGGTCCATCCGTTGAGTCCAATTTTCGATCACTCGTTCGAGCATTTCGACTGGTAACTGGCGAATGACACGCGTGATGTTTTCCTCCAAGGCCTGAATCGAAGCGGGTTTGTCGGCATAAGCTTTTGACTTTACATATCCCCACAGGAAAAAGTCTAACGGTGATATCACACCGTGGCCAATCGACCGGCCCAAAACGTGAAATTATGTGCTCACCGAAATGTTCTCTCAATAGGTCCATTGATTGATGCGATGTGTGGGAAGTGGCGCCGTCTTGCTGAAACCAAATGTCGCCGAGATCACGAGCTTCAATTTCAGGCATCAAATAGTCGGTTATCATGGCACGATAACGGTCGCCATTGACGGTTACGTTCGCACCGGCATAATTTTTAAAGTAATATGGACCGATGATTCCATATCACCATCATCTTTGCGAAGAATCTTTCTTCTAAGAATACCGTTATTATAAGCAACCCTTTCCCTTATTTCCGTTTGAGAAATCCGGCTTCTTATGAATCCAATTTTTGGAAGAAAGGGAATTGTCTTAAAGCGCGTATCCTTCTCAAGTTTTTTCCGACCTAACTTCTTTTTAAGAACGATTCATTTTCCTTACTCTCTAAGATGTGAGGGAACTTTACAAAATTCCAACACAAAATCTCACTTTATGTCCATGACCGTAAAAACACATTTCAGCACATACTTACCTTAAGTTTTCCCTTAATTTTCCAATTTAAATGATATGAGAGTCATCCTCCGCAACACACAACCTCACTTTATCGCTCACATTCCCGCTTGCTTAATTCCAAGAAAATTTTTATCGAAACAATTAAATTCAAAACATGTTTTTGTTTTCCAAGAAATTCAAATAAAATAGAAAGCGTTCTCAACTTTGTTCGCATCTCCGGGCAAACAAAGCGCCTACAAGGGAAATTACAAAAGAAAATAAAACCATCTCCTTTCCAAAAACAAAAAAAAAAACTCCAAGGATAAACACGAACAAATACATACATATATATGAATATCTCCCCCATGGATCGATATTTTTCCCTATATCCTGCGTAAAATTCGTCCACTCAGTCTCGCAGCAAAATGAAACAAAAAATTTAGACGACATTTCATAGCTTGCGAATATTGTGACTACACTACCACTACCATCATCACCAGCACCATTGGGAACTGACTCTAAGTCTGAGTGTGCTTTGAAAAGACGATGTCGTCGTCGTTGACGCTACAACGATGACGACAACCGTCTGCAATCATCAAAATGGAAAATTGTTATGACTTCTTGACAGTTCGTGTATATTTGTGCTTCCTGACAAGTCAAAAGGTTGCAAATGAATGAGACTTTGATGGAGGCAAAGCAACAGCAACAGCAACGGCAGAAAATATAAAAAAAAAAAGTGAGAAAACAGGCAACAAAAACGGGTGGGTAATAAAAATACGGTTATTATATGAAAGGAGCCAGCCATCCCACCCTTCCCCAACAACATGCATAATGCTACAAGGAATTTTTCTATCTCCCCCTTCCCAGGAGGTGGTTGGTTATCTACAAACAATCTAAGGAAAGCAAGAGTAACGCGCAACCGGTTACTCATCATGATGGCCGATTTAAGCAGGGACGAGACGAGAGAGGATCCATCTCCATCGCCCCTATCCATTAGATATCCTTTCATTTTCATAAAATAAGGATTTTTACCGTGTCCCTTCTTGTTCATCCTGCTGCTGGTTGTATTTTCCACTCCTTTTCTCATATTTCCCGAATAAATTTCCATTTTGTGCAATAAAAAAAGTGGGCGAGCTGCTTGTCGCAGCAACAGGGACCTGTCGGGCGGAACGGGGGGCATAAGATATTAAAAATGAAATTTCTTCATTTGGGAAAAGTACGTAGGTAAAGCAGCTCGCACAGGTCACAGGTGGTAGGTAGTACGATGCAGATCTGCCCTGTGTGTACCTATACCTACATTGTGGACGAAAAGTCTGAGGCCACCGTGATTTAAAACGGAATGGGATGCTTGCAAGACCAAGTTTAGTCTGGGCAAAGTTTTAGATTTGTTTGTTGTTTGTTCCCTGACATGGGGATGTCACGATTACCGAAGCGGAACAAAGCTATCGTCGTAGGAGTCGCACATTTATGTACCCAGTTAGGCAAAGTTTAGAGCAACTATGAAAGTTTAATGTCATATGGTTGCATTTTGCCGTCAATCAATGTCATGTTGAAGTGGACAACAAAATGGCCGTCAAGTGATTTAAATCAGTTTTAAATAATCAAACGGAGCAAAAAGTGAGAAATTCAAGCAAAGCAATCTGTCTTCCTTATTCTTGAGTGCTTGCTGTAATTTAAAACTTGAATAATATGAAGCAAGGTTCAAGTTCCTTTGAGCCCTTAGGGCCCCCACTGTAAGTTAGTTTTCATTATACCAATCCAAGCCATATATTAGTCCATCGGTGACAATACTGGACATAATTTACTGACATGCATGTCTCGAAATAGAAGCCTCGTTAAAAGCATCTGGCATGAAAACTTTAGGAGGCCTGGCAGCATTAGTTAGGAGAAAATCAAAGAGCTGTTCCCTCAAAATGAAAATTCGGTCTCTGTTTGCTTTCAACCTCATCACTAACAGTGTTGCTTCCCAACAATTGATCCCGGCGGCACGGCTGAAACCGTAAAATTGATGACAAGGCCTCTTTGAGCATTGGACAAACTGCGGAGTGAAATTGAAATTTATGCCAAGACACTATTCGCATTTTGTCCGAATACACAAACGACACCTTAAAACAGAAATACACAAAACACAAGGTCACATGCGATGAAACAAGAGGAAGAGTAAGCTGCAAACAAAAACTGGCTTGCAAAATGACCACCAACTTTGTGCAGCGACGCCCTTCTCCCTCTAACTCATGTTCAGACAAAACTTGATGATTGGAGATCTCTCTTCAGCAGATGCAGAATTAAATGGAGCCAATAAAATCGCATGCAACAGCAAAATTTTACGACTTTAAGGAGTCAGTAACTTTATCACGAAATCACCAGTAAAAAAAATGGTTCATAACGTACCAACAGAGTTAACTTGGGAAGGAAATATAAAACATTTGTTATTCTTTAGGAAACCTTGGAGAAATAAGGTTCAGATTATAACGTTTAAGAAAACGTCAATATTTAATATAGAAACAAGCATTTTCTTCCAATTTCGGCTCTGAATTCTTTTCAATTTAGACAAAACAGATAAATGGGGAACTGAGTCAAAAGGCTTTGAAAAATCAAGCATCAAAATCAAAATCAACTAAACAAAAACTGTCAATCCATCATCTGTGGAACTTTGCGAAGCTCATTAGGAATGGGTTCAATCTTTTCTAATTTTTTTCTAAAGTTTTGACCTCGGTGTAAATTTTTTGTTATTCGTTGCTCTATTTGATCTTTAAACGCATAACGTTCCAATTGTTGGACTGAGTCCTTAGAAAATAAAGTTCTAAAGTTTTTAGTACGAGACTTTTCTTCTGATGGGTTGTCTCATTCAAAATGATGCAAATAAAAGTAGGTGGCTAGTGACCCTCCTATTAGGCTCCACACTTATGGATTGTAAGTGATACCAACGAACTACATTAAGTCTGACACCAGCTGACCTGACATAATATTCATCTTCAGTTCACTCTCTAAAACTATGAACGCTAAAATCTAATGCATTAATTAGCGGGAGCCAGTTACAAAGATAAAGGTTTAAACACCCGATCTAAGTTGCGCATAAAGAACTTGATTCTACTTACTGGAATAAAAAAGTCCTTCCAAATTGTGCTACGGATAAGTCGAACTTATTTTATGGGGAAGAAATAGGGTAGACATAAAGTGTCTAAGTTGCATGATTACTCTAAATGCTATAACTTCAGAACTATTAGATGTAGCTACAAAAGCTATTAAGCACATCTTGTATACCAAATTAAGTAGCTCGTTATCAAAGGTTATGACGCCCTAAGCAAGAACTTAACTTTAACGTCTGGTTCTCACGTCTATTGTCATACATATATTGGGATGGACGTTCATATTAAATGTGATCAACTGTTTCGTTGGCACTCTGAAGAGAGAGAGAGAGAGCATCAAAATAGTTCAGGTTAATTTAAGGTAGTTTCAGCCACCTTTTTGGCCAGTTCGTCAGATGTTTCATTAAGGTAAATTTCGACACGTCCAGAAGCCCACCAATGTTTGTGTCTTGTTTCTAAAGCTACGTTTTTGAGGGCTTTTAAGAAGTCCATGACTGATTTGCAAGGTAAGCATATTTATAGCTACTTGACTGATATTTGCACCTCCGATGCTAGAGTTGATTTGCTAATATGCATACTCGTATGTTTCTCCACTGGGAATCTTCTCAGAGTGGCTTTTTTCGAAGCCTACTTTTTTTTCAGGCGGTTACCCCGCAAATCATATCAAGTTCCGGGATTCCATAGAGCAGATTCCAAGTTATTGCTAAGACTTATTTCTTTAGTCTGGTTTAAGACTCCCTCAGGTGCGTAATGTTACTTAACTTTTATTTAAATTATTATAGATTCTAAGGAAGCTGTAGGCGATCCCAAAAGTACAGGCATGCCGGACTTTATAAGTTTTGTATAAGGCCGCACATTTCAAAGCTGAACTGACGCGACTACATACGTAACAATTGAACAGTTTGCTCCAACGTCCTTGGCTCACGTTTGAATAGTTTGTTCCCAACCGCACTTTTCGACCTTCGTTAATCATGAAATTGGCTTCCGATTGCTTCTGAGAATTATAGTTTGCGCTTATTATAAAGTGACAATAGTAGGTCAGTAAGCGAATAAATATTAAGCTTGGTTGGAATTGGGTGGGTGCTCTAAGAAATGAGGCCCATACCACGAGGCAGCAGTGAAGTGGCGTGAGCAGTACATCCAGGTACCCTTACTGTACTCAGGTACTCAGGCGCCTATGACAACAGTATCATATTTAATTTTGTATATCCCTTTGAAACAGATATAATGACCTTATGTCATCCAGAGTTGACCTGTCTTCTGCGGGCCTTTATTTTATTTTGATATTGGGGCCTTATTTCTCATAGCCTTGGGAGGAACTAGAACATTTTGCTTTCCTTTATTTTTGTTGCAAACTTTTCACCTCCACTGTTCAAATAAATGAATTCCTTAAGTGCTGCATTTTTCCTACCCTTGCTAAATTTTTACGAAGAAATGAAGACGAACAAAGAAAAGTTCAAGATTAGAATTTCAAATCAGCCAAATGTATCCGACAACAGTATTCCACTGATGTAGTAGTAGTATCTTTGTTCTTGATACAGCCATTGGCTTTAATTTGAGGAAATTCTTTGGAAGAAAAATAATCCGTTAGCTCTTGTAAATACCAAATATCCTACCTACAATCGTTGGGTTGATTGTGTGTAGAAAAGAACAACTAAAGCTTTTTCATTTTGGTTCGGCGCAATACCAAATGATGCACAAAATTCCTAAAATTTGTAATCATTCAAGTGGAATCAAAAGGATATAAAATATTCAAACACACAGGGATATACAGTGACATGGAAGTACGATGTTATCTCAGATTTCGGGCTCAAAAAAGTGTTATTGACTTTGAGGATACACTGCACGAATATATTTTGCAAACGAAGACGACTACAACTACGAAGACGAGGAGGACATGCAGTGAATGCAGTTTAACTCGTTGAGCTTAGAAGTGAATTGATTTCGTTTCACTTTGGGATAGTTAACGAAGAAGATCCACTGAAGCGTAGATAAGTTGGTATTCCAAAGGATTATTTGCAAGGAAAGAGCAAGTATTGCATAGGAGGTGAATGTGAATGTGAATATTACAAGAAACGAAACGATAACGAGGAATTTATTTTAAAAAAAGGATTTCGCTTTGGTCGTGTAAGAGGATTGGTATTTTTTTTTTTCTAAAAGGATCTTCAGTAATTGCAGAAGATTTACTACTGCCTGGCAACACAACAAAACACAACAAAATACTAAATCTTAAATCTTAAATGTTCCATCTCAGTACTCAATATTTAACGACTGAGAAAAAAGATATTAACTTCCAACGAACCATCTCAGCCGCCGTCGCCGCCGCCGCGCCGTCAGATTACGTAGGTTCCGCCAACCTACCTACTAAAAGTTTTTGCAAAACAAAACAATTACGGAAATTTTTAATTCGTTTTTTCTTTATGGGTTCGCCTCATGAAATTTTCCATACTTCACTTCACTTCACTACACTTCGCACAAAGGATGTAATAAAAAAAAATACAAAATTTAAATTATAATACCTACCTACCAGGACGACCAAAACAAAACATAGTTATTCTGCTGTTGAAAGGCCCGATTTTTGATATGCCGCCACCGCACCGCCGCCGCCAACCCACACTTGGTGTATTATGTAAATTTAAATCCAGCATCGATTCAAAAGATAGGACATTCGAGATAAGGGAAAAAGTTAAAATTGAATATCCTTTCTGAATAGTAAATGTGGAGTTGGTTTTCCTTATATTTCGAACGAGTCACTTTCTTCTTCGATGAAATGGAAGTAAAGTTTCCTTTTTTATGGACACCAAAAAGAGAGAAAAAAAAAAACATAAAAATGCAAACAAGGCAATGCCATTCGGAGTTGGAGTTGAAGTTGATGTCAGAGTGGAATTAAATGTTCGAAATATTAATGAGGAGGGAAAGGATATTGTTTTTGAAGACGAAGAAGAAGAGAATATTGATTTTCTTGTTTTTCATAAAGCAAAAGGCGATTGAATTAAGGAAATATTTAACAATAAAAAGAAAGCAATTTTTCTCATCTAAAATGAAAGTGAGTTTTTATGAAGTCCTTTGGCAGTAGGTTGTTATTGGTATAATGAGCGAGAGTTTTATGAACTTTTTGAACGGACAGATGCAGGGGATCTCTGTCTATTTATTGCAAGTTGGTAAGATTGGCATTAAAAAGTGCTGGAATTTGAAATGAGAGCTTACAGTTTTGATGATTCGCATTCATTGAAGTTATTTAGCATACGATGAATGCATTCAATTATTTAAAGTTTCAGTCTCTGGGCACAAGTTCATTGCGTTTAGATGATACCTCAAGCCGTAATGCTATATGGGTAAGCCCACCAGCTTTCTTATATTCTCCTTACTTAATAATAGAATTTCCTTGCAGGAGTAAAGCTTAATTTATGGTTTGGATTGTCTTAAACCCTGTACATTTTCCCAATGATTAAGATGAAGTTGTTATTTCTAATGGATAATTAGTGCAGTAGGATTCTGATCCTAAGAACGCAGATTCTGATCTAGTTCTAGCCAGCTCGTCCGCAGATTCGTTGCCTGCAATACCTTGATAGCCAGGTGGATGGGCACATTGTTGTGTTTAGCTATGTTTTGCAAGGCATCTTATCAGCACTTCACTGTCACAGGATTTACAGTGTTGATAGTGCCTTTAGTGCTGCTTGACTGTCCGATAAGATGTGAGCTTTGGCACCTTTAATTCCTTTAAATGGCATGGATTTCCACCTGAAATAATGTGGGATACATGCCCAAAGTCTCGATTTTGGTGTTGGGTCCAAAGTCACCATCTCAAACTACAGATTCCATTTTTGATCCATCGGTGTAAAATATCAGACTTCTCGGATGCCTATTTAGAGCGGTCTAGTATATCTACCTCTCAATATTGCCAAACTTGCACTCCCTAACCACATTGTCAGTGATGCAGTAAAACATGTCTATGTTTGGGATTTCTTTAAGTATTTTCAACTTATTTTGCAACTTAAAAGCGCTTCTAGCTGCTGTCTTCTTAATGAAGATCTGTATGGGTTGGGCCTCACTTCCTCACTTCCTCCACGTCATAATGCGTATTCTTTTTCCCAAAATCCGATGCATCCTGGGAAGGGTTCATCGTTACGTAACATAGTCTGGGTGACACTTTCTGGGATCATAAATTTATCATCATCGACATGCAGAGCTCCTTACTTGAGGATTCGCCTTAGTGTAAAGATTTGACCTATGTTCGACCTAAAGGAACGAAAGCCACACAGTGGTACGTGGCGATTTGTGTGTTTCAAAATGTTCGGGATGTTGGATAGGACCTTACAGCAACATAAAGCAGGGATATTTCACGATAGTTTTTAATATTTGATATTTTATTATTGTTAAACCATCAAAACGGCGCTCTTGTTGTGTGGTACGCCTGATTTTTGATTGACTAAATATAGAATCTCTGCTCGTCCGTTTACTCTCTACATCATGCCCCCTTTAGCAGCCACCCTTATTATCGAGCTGATTTTGCAGAACGACAAGATTTTTGAGAATCTATATTCGCCAAAAACAATTAGAAGTTCGGATGGTAACGACCATAGTTCGGCTTCCATTTAAAAATACGCTTTCAACACTTTTCACTTCTGTTGCGAGGCCAAAACTAGCCAATTGCGTAAATCATTAAATGAATGTGCAAAAAAAGAGCCCAAAATCTTGGAACTTAATCTGGATTTCCACTGTAGTTATCGACCCAAAGGTGCTGCGTATTAAGACTCCGCCGCACGAATGACCTGCCAAAAATGCCCGCATATTTCGGCACAATTGCCACGAATTTTGACCTTTTTTCCATTTAAGAAAACTAAAAAAACCCCAAAAAATTTCACCCTATCAGTGCAGTTAATTTTTTCTACAACGAGTCTTGGATTCCAAATTAGGTCCAAAAAAGAGCATTTTCTGACGTAATTTCCATTTTAGTTTTTGGCTCTTTTTCCTAAAATTTTGTGTAACTTTCTAACTTTCTGGAGTAATTTCCTTTTTAAGTTTTGGCGTTTTTTTCCAGAAATATTGCGCCCAAATTATTTTGACCTTTTTGCGAAACACTTTTTAGCATAATTTCAGGCAGCCCTCTCTTTTTCTACGCAGCATTTTCTTTCCATCCCATCTCTTGCCTCGCTAGATATGTCACATTCAGCTGTTATTTGTCAACCGTCATCTATCATGCTCCTAGCCAGCAACCAGTTACACCGGCCAAAAATGCCTGACTGTATTTTAAATGCATTTTTAGAAAATCTACTCATACTCAATTTTAACGCAAAATCAATCTTCTTAGAACCTTCAACAGGGCACCAGAATCTAGCCACATTTTCAATAGATTTCCTTCGCCATATAGAGGCAAACTCTCTGTTAGTATGAATATCCAAAATCTCCTTTATGACAGTGACACCAAATCCCCCCATCACGTCACAAGCAGCAAGACCACCCACAGAAATCTTTAAAATCTCCACCACTCAGAACCAGCTTCCTTGGCAGATAAAGTCATCTCCTTGTCGTATTCGTACGAATTAAAACATTTCTTTCACTGCGCTCGAAGGAAAGCAATTATGAAGCATCGCCGCACCAAGTCACCAATTTCCTCGTGTACACCACATAAATCACCCTCCAGGATGGATCCGAACTTTTCACTTTTGAATAAATTACAAAATTAGATGCATTCACTGGGTGGCTGTCGTGTCTGTGTATCTGTGTGTGCATGTCTCGGCCGGCTAGAGGGGCGTCGAGTACATTGAATAATTAGTCGCTGAAAACAATTTACTACTTGGCTGTGCCTTTGAAAGTTTCAAACGAAGCGCGCGCGTAATCTTCTCGGACTAACTGCAACCATCAGCGAACAGAGCCACCGCGCAGCACCTCCTAGCCAGCAACTTTGTTAAATTCCAATGAATAATTCATTGTGAAGCCGCCCCAGGCGGTGGTGGCGACTTAAAACTTAAAGTCCCCAATCAATGTGTAATTGCACTCGCATGCACGTGTATTCGCGTATTCGTATTTGTGTACATAAGCAAACAAATTGCAGCCAATAATGTGTACATTTGTGTGCGGTTAGAGTGCATTATTAACCCACATTCGGTGGGGGGATAGGTTAGGATATCCTTCTGGCGAAATGCTGCTATTTAGTCTGTATTGCATTTACATGGTGTTCATCCTGCATATCTAACGCTGTTTAACTTTTTTTTTATCGATTGCAGGTGGTAGAGCTCATCGATGCGGCAGCGATTAATTCAACAGCGGTCCGCCTTGACTGGGTGATGCACGTCAGTATGACGGAGAAATATGTTGAGGTACGTATCCGTACATATACACATTTGTACATATACCTTTGGGCAAATTGGAGGAAAATAGAGACAACCATCGACAGGATTTGAAAATTAATTAACGTTTTGTTATTACGCTGCAGGGGCTGTATGTTCGGTTTCGTGACATTAGTGGCAGTTCGCAGAAGTACAACATCATGACGGTGCTGAATCCATCGATCGAATCGCACGTTGTTGGCAATCTGAAGAAGTACACCAAGTACGAGTTTTTCCTGGCACCGTTCTATCAGAGTCTGGAGGGACAGCCGAGTAATTCGAAATTGGTGCAAACGTACGAGGACGGTGAGTATTGCTCGATTATTTTTAGATAAACAAATTTACAAGGTGATATTAGAACTCGGCGGCAAGAGGAAATGCTGAATGTACCTACTTTGGAAGTCTTCCAATCTGTCAGAGTTTGGTTGGCATGATGACTCAATTTGTTGCACGAAAATACTCGGAAACAATATCCCTACCCATGCGAATGATGGAAACATCTGTTTTCATTTATTTTTAATGTCAAACTTAAGAACCAAACTTTTGGTAGGATTTCAACTCAATTACAGTACCGTAGTTCAGATACTCCTAATCATGGCCAAAGGTATGAGCGGCGTCTGGTAGTGTTCTGTTGATGAGACTCTGAACTTCGATTTGATCATTAATTTGAACCTTCATGGATTCTAGCTGGGATCATGACTTCTTCCGTAGAGTCACTTTTGGCAAGATCATGGATATCTCATAACTCTTTGTGTTCCTATAGACTAAAACCCAGAGAAGAATTTTTTGGAAACTACGACCTTAACTAGCGAATTTTGGATAGCAGGAAGGACAGTAGTCAATTCATTTGTAGTTAGTTGATAGCTACCAAAAGCTCAATTGACAATATTAATTTAATTTCTCATTCGAAAGAACTGTCCTGTCCTTTAAAGGGCGAATAGAGAAAAAGAACTCTTGAGGTATACCAAGATGCGGATGTAGTCAAAAAAAAGCCCTGAAGAGAATCCTTGATTCCCAGACGCAAAAGAGACGAAAAAAAAGATTGAACCTCCGTTTTAAGGATGCAAAAGCGCTTGGTCAGGCTAACTGCAAGCAGTATGTCCGGGATCGTCGACTCTTTACGGGTCGAAAGCCTGTTAATGAAAGTCAGTAAGTTTGAGTTCCGGTTGAGTATTTGTTGGTGAAAGCAACTATGACAGATTTGCTGGGGTTTATTGAAAGATTTTAACTGGCGCACTAGTATTGTTCAATTTATGGTTGCTTTACTTATCTAGCAGATCATCAATGATCAAAGACCACAAGAGGAGTGATAGTACTCATCCCTCATCGCTTCAATAGAACTATAAGGTTATAGAGCAAAGAATTTAGTATGGAGTCAAATCCAGTATTTTCGATAGCTACCTTTATGTCAAGTAAGGCGCACAGTGCAACCTCTGTGCAGCAGAGGAGGCATTAGCCCTATAAATTTTGCTTATCCAGAGTTTTATTTGAACGTCTCAAACCGTTTGCGGATGATATTCTTGCCAATTCGGCCCATTGGGCCAGATTCTAGAGAAAACCCAAGAATTTAATGTAGGAACACAACGAGTTTAAAGCATAAGCCGCTTTGTAACGTGTCATGTCCTAGCTTTATTACTCCTGCTAAAGTGATGCGTCTTAACAGGGTGACGGTGGCAAATGTGCGCTGCTCCACCAAGGGATGATTCTGAAACCGTCGACACCACCACAAAGTTAAGGCAATCTAGCGCAGTGTCAAACTTTAAGTACTACTGTAAACGCGGTTAAAATATTTGGCTAACATTTCAGCTAAGTAAGCAATTGAGAAATTAACAAGAAGAAGCCAAACACTAATCATCCTGTTTCAGCTATATGCATTCGAGAAAAAAGTCCTACGTACTTGATCTGTCGCAGAAACCTAACCAAATATGCGTACCCAAAGGGTGGAGATGGTGGTAGATCTTGTTTTCAATGGAGCCACCAACCAGACCTCTGTCACATTAGTGTACAAAATAAGAGACCACAGGCTAGAGATCGAACTGGCTGGAGATCATATTACGCAAGCACCACGCTTTCCACCTTTGGCTAAAATAGAATTTAAATAAAATATAATATCTTAGGCTTACAGGTGGAAGGCCGCAATAATCTCGGCATAATTCAAGCATTTTTTGTAGGGATTTTAATCAGCCCATTTGACTGCATCCCAACTTTTGCCTTATTTTGGGGCTCGCTGTATTGACCTCAATTGCATCAGTTCGTTACGGAGACCAATCAAATGCTGCTATTATTTCATCTGCCCCTCTCTTTTGCTCTTGTTTTGGAGCTTTGATTGACTTTGCCTTTTTGATGCGATTCACAGAGTGTCTCTTTTGACCAGGAGAAAGTCAATTGAGCCTTTCATGCTGCAATTTTTGCGAAATGGATTCCTCTTTGAAAGGAGTAGGACTTTGAACTTCTAATTCGATGAGTCTTCGTTACTCCTCTTTTTTAAGCTACTGTCAAGTTGCCCTCATAATGTCCAATATTGTGAACTGCTGCGGGAGAAACAACTGTGGCGCTGTAGAGCCTTTCCTTTAGCTTAGGCTTCATTTTTCAGTCGAAAAAGCTAATAGAGTTTTCTTGTCACTTCATTAACTCCAAGTTTGAACAGTAATTAAAAACGTCACCCACGGTTTCTTTTCTGTAAAACATAAATTTAAAAACAGTCTGCATTTGGGAATGACATTTACATCCAAATAAATGGCAGAGAATGAGCAGTACAGACACTCTGTCTTTTTTGGACTAAAAACGATACCCTTTTCTCTCAAAAAAAATCGAGAACAGTAATGAAAAGCAAAGGACTTCAAAGGCTACCTTCACTTACTTTGTTAAGGAATATCCCTCCATTGATTAGGCATTGGATCGTCTCTCGTGAGCGTTAAAATTGTAATCAAGAAGTACCATCTGGACCTGATGATGACGTCTGGGAGTAGTACTTGAACCATTTGAACGCTTTCCCAACTTTGACTATCGGTAACTTCTCCATAATTAGGAGTGAGCTTCCCAGAAGTGTGTCCGGAGAATTGTCAGTTTAATAGTCCCATAGAATCCTCCAATTGGTGGAACTGTGTAGGATTTCTTTGTCATCAACAAGGGGTTTGCTTTAACCGTTGTTAATTAACTTCTGCAAAACAACTTCCTAAGTTATGTCTGGCAACCTTAAAGCAGCACCACATCATTTTTCAGAAACAACTACGATTGCTTACCGTTAAATGGAACCATTTTACAATATCGTTATTTTTGCTTAACACTCTCCCACCGTCAAGCGACTAACTTCAACCTCTTTTTTAGTATTCAAATCGATAAACACTTTAAAATCCAATCGACCCTCTAATTGAGTAACTTTATCGCTAAACCAAATTCGATGGTAATTCCCTTAATTGGAGCCGCTTAATTCCCTTTCCCAAACACAAAACCACATTTGCACTTTATTTCACTTGTCGTCGAAGCTCTCCTCAACAGCTGGATCCGATCCTAAAACCGGTTCTCATTAAACAGCAACCGCACAACGAACTGGCCGCAAACGTTGAGAATATTCAATGGGAAAAGTTTCGGCTAACGGCGCGGCCCCGCTAAAAACGACTAAAAACAATACACTGCCACCAATTGCGCCAACAAGAATAATGTTGCCAACCATAACGAGAACCAAAACCTTTTCGATTGCCACCCAATTGGGATGTATTGTAATCCCAAGCTATTCATTCCTTCCTCTCCGCTTCGAAATTTCGAAAACAATTTTCGCGTATCGAAAATTTATTTCAAAAACAATTCAAGCATTTTAATGATGTGATGTTTCCTCGTCTCTTCCATGCAGTGCCATCGGCTCCACCGGATTCCGTTCTTACTGGGATGTTGAACCTAACAGCTGGCTGGGTACGTTGGTCACCGCCACCGCCGCAACATCACAACGGTATTTTACTCGGCTATAAAATTCAGGTATGTTTGCTACACAATTTTTAACTGTTTAACAATTCCCATAAGCCACACCGTTAATGCAATGGGTTAAGGCTCTCAATCGCGCGTACTCATTAAAAATTCCCGGAAAAATAATATGTACTCTCGATATTCAACAACCCCTAGGTAACGGCAGGAAATACAGCAAAAGTCCTTGCCAATATGACACTGAACGCCACCACCACATCAGTCATGTTAAACAGTCTCACAACCGGTGCCACTTACAATGTCCGCGTGGTCGCATGTACAAAAGCCGGCGAGGGACCATACTCTCAACCAGTAAGTGTTCATGTTAACCCCCTTGTAGCAGAGGAGAGAAGAACAAAAAAAAAACCATCATTTTATTCACAGAAATCCTTGGTGATGGATCCAGCCCATCTAATTTCACCACCACGTGCCCATCCGAGCGGCTCAATGAATGGCATCACCGGACCGAGTGGCAGTGGAACGGATGGCCATGGGATGATGGATCCACTTGACGATACGGCAGCCACCACCCATCGCAAAACAACGAATGTCGTCCACGAGACCTGGTTCATGGTACTTGTTATCACAATGCTGGTGGCTATACTCTTTTCGGCGGCAGCTGCAATGCTCTTCTTCAAGCGTCGTCATCAGTTGACAAAGGAATTGGGCCACTTGAGCGGTAAGAATCGTTCTCCGGATATTTCTGTTTTTTTTTTTCGTTTTTTTTTGCACCCCTGAGAGTCATTGTTATTTGGTTCTTTTGGACGACATTTCTTCTGCAGTTGTGAGTGCCAACGAAATCACTGCCCTGAATATCAACGGCAAGGATAGCTTGTGGATTGATAGGGGTTGGCGCAGTGCTGACACCGATAAGGATTCCGGTTTGAGTGAAACCAAACTGCTATCGAATGCAAACAGTCAGTCGAACTATACCTCGGACGGGGGCACTGACTATGCCGAGGTGGATACGCGCAACATGAGTACGTTCTACAATTGTCGCAAGGTTAGTTAAGCGGAAGAGATGACAGAGACAGAGACAGAGGCAGCTTGTGCTTTGATTCTGTGTGTTCGGTTGGGTGGAAATAATTTTTGCGGTTCTTATTCCTCTTTTGTTTCACAGAGTCCTGAGAATCCGACGCCATATGCGACAACAATGATCATCGGGACATCGTCGACGGAGACTTGTTTGAAGACCTCATCATCGAGCAATGACCAGGATTCGGGAACTCACAGTCCGCATTCTGATGCAGCGCCACCACAATGTTATGCGGTACAGAACAAGCATAACTATCATCAGTATCCTCCAGGTATGAGGGAAGGGGAGTGAGGTCGAAGAGCAAATCCTTTCTTTCATTTGGGATTTCTTTTGTTTTGTCATTGACAATATGTATTCTCCGACTGTGGAATATGTTCTGCGGTTTTCGAATACTATTCCTTTGAAGAGGGGATTTTCTGCTTCCTAGGTCCTTATGGAATCCTTTTAAATGATTTTAAGCCACAAAGTGAAATCCTTTTATCTAACGGAGTTTGTTTTTACCAGAATTTTCTCTACCCCCACCGGATCATCCACCACCAGTTCCGCAAAACATTTGCTATCAACCGGGGAGTCCGCAATCGAGTAGAAAGAGTTCCAAGTCTGGCGGTTCAGGGATGTCCACACATCAGAGGTAAGTTTTGCGGGTTTTTTTTACCTAAGTGAAAGATTTTTTTTGTTTTATTTTTTATTTTATTTTGTTGTATCCATGTGATTTTTGTTCCTCAAGCAGTGTTCTCAATTCGTCAATTCACAGCAGTTCCTCTGGCGGATTCTCAACATGGGGTGTAGCACCACAGAGTCAACATTGTAGTGCCGCAGGTGGTGCTAGCGGAGCAGGTGTCGTCAATAGACAGGAGAACTACTATAACAATCCACTGCCGTGTGCCGCAGTTGGACATCCGAGTGGACAGAGTCGATATCAAATAACACCGACGGGACAACATCCACCGCCTCTGCCTCCATACTATCCACCAGGTCCGGTGCCTGTGGCAATGCCGACGAGAAATATACATATCCACTATCCACCACCGCGACATGCCGTCTCGGAATATCAGCCAACGGGGACGCAGAATTCACGGTGTTCCAATGGAAGGTAAGTTCAATGTAAATTTATTTAAAATTTTATGTATTTTCTGTTTCATGGTATATGGGCTAGCTTTTAGTTGACATTATACATTTTCGCAATGGGATTTTGCTATTGATCTGTAACCAATTGTGGTGTGCTTCAAATGCCATCAGGAGTCATGCTCCTGTGCCATATATCTCATGGAATATGTAGCATGTTTAATGTTCCGTCCCACAGAGAAGAGGTTTTAGCGGAGGTTTTCTGTAAAGGGTGCTTTTTCGCGATTCCTGTTTTTCTCTCATGCGGTATATCGCGATACTAATATCGCATTTATGCATTTTATATTTTATTGATAAATATTGTATGATATATATATATCATGAGAGAAATCAGGTATCGTGCGAAATATATCACGATATATTTTACAAAACGAAAAACACTTTATCGTAAAGCGATATAGATTCATTAGTCTTCTGTCTGAATGGATATTACGTGACTAATAGATTTCTCTCATGGGATATTATACTATATAGGTACATATATATCTCAGCTCACGTTAATATTGAATTTTTTTTATAAAAAATTAAATTTTCTCGATAATACTTCTATAATTTTTGTATGTCATGAGAAAGACATATCGAGTGTAATGAAATATATATCATGTTTCGCAAGAGTTATGATCCAAAATTAAGCAAATTGTAAAGCACACTTAAACTGTTTGTTTGTATCTATCTATACAATTTTGAATAGTTTTATCATGATAGATAGATATTTATAAATATCATGATATAAAACTAAATGTATGGTACATTAAACCTTCTGCGTGCTCACTTACAATCTTTTCCTTACTACTCACGTACATCAAAATATTAACGATCTACTCTTTTCCTTCTTTTTTAGATCATGCAATAGCTGTGACGCCCTAACCTCGCCAGGACAACCTATGCCACCCCCATCGTCCACCGAATGGTACCAGCCTCTGCACAATACGAACTCAAATCCACATCAGCCACCCATCTATACATGTTCCTCGGAGTGCTCGGATCATTCGACCCGAAACGAACGACACTCCCATCACAATGGTCATCATCTGATGCACTCGTCGCACCACTCGCAACAGCATCAGCCGATGACGCACAGTCACACCAGCCATCACAGTCATCACTCGTCGTCATCGAATCATCGAGACCTTCAAAATGACACCATGCGCTCGGACAGCAGTGTGGAGAACAATCCCGGCAAGGCGTACATGATAAACCGTTGCCAGGCGGCCTTTCCCGAAACCGAAGAATGCGAACGTGACCGCATGCTTAAGCAGTGTACATACGACTCCACCGACGTGGAACACCGAAACTGCAGCGACTGCTGCAGCAGTTCCCGAGAGGGTGACACCTGCTCATGCAGCGAAGGCTCCTGTCTTTACGCAGAAGCCGGCGAACCAGGACCTCCACCACAGCAGCCACAGCAGCAGTTAGCCATGGCAAAGTAGGCCCAAAACTAGACCATTAACCATACTCCCCCCCAAATGAGACTTAATAAGTGTAGGTAAGCATTTTTTTTTTGTTTTTGTGTTCTAGCTAAGTAAGGTTCAATCAGAGACAATGACATAGAATAATGTACGTACGAAAACGAAAATACACAAACGAACAAACATGAAACTAACTTAATTCGAATAAAACGAGAGAGAAAATAATTTCTTAATTTTCGCTATCAAAATGAAAAATGACCACCACCACCACTACGACCATAGTTTCCATTCAAAGGGGAGCACAATCACATGGCAAACTGGCAAACGCAAAGCGGTGAACGAACCGTCGCTTCGGTCGGTCGTCTTCATTCATAATTCATTCGCGTAAGAACCCTTTTATCCATCCCCATTGTTCATTAGGTGAATTTAAAATGAGCTTCGGCTTCACCAACAGCGATCCTTAAAATTCGCGTGACAAATTCCCATTTGACTGGGTTGCACCTCAGCCTGGTCGAGGATTATCGTTAAAGTTTTAGTAGCTTTGTAAACAATTTAAAGTTGATAGTGGCTGCGGATAAGAGGGTTTTGCGTTTTCCCGAACGAGTGGGGCTGTTTTGATGGAGGACCTTTCTTCAGGCAAAGCGGAGAAGTGGCTACATCGGGTTGGGTTTGAGGTTCGGTTTGAGGTGGTTGAAAACAACAGGTGACATGATGGATATCTGTTTTTTTTTTCGGTGTGCCAAAGGATGCATATGATTTTGAAAACTTTCACCTCTTCAAAGTCCTTATGAATTTTTTAAGGTTCAATAAAATGTCTTTTAAATTACCTTTAACGATTTTTATCGGAATGTCAGGTTGTTGTGAGTTGGGCGGACGTGTTCTTGTAAATTATAGACAGTTTTTTTAATGGAGCGTTTTAAATATCATTAAGATTGTTGTTATTGGCACGAAATGTTTGGTGGGTTGTACGACTTTAAATCTCATCAGTATCGTCTAAAGTCTGACCTCTTGCAAAGATCTGACAATTATCCAAGACAATCAAAGGTCCTTTCATTCATGCTTAGAATAGGCCGTCTCTGAACAACTGCTAGTGGAATAGGTCCTAAGGTGTTGCACGTGGTCCGTTAATACCTAATCTTGGCTAAGCCTATCTGTCATGCGTCGGGTTTTGTTTTAAGTGGTGTAGGGGTAGGCTCAATCATTTAGCATTTCGAAACTGTTGGGATGCATCTAGTCTCAAAATATGTGTGAAAGACTTTAGGGTCTCAACATTCAAGATTCATGGATATGAATATTTAAGGGAGCTAGGCGAAGAAAGGATTGCTTGTTTTTTGCTTATTCTTATATGACCCAAATTTATCCCTTATTTCAGCCCAAACCTACTAGCTTGGTGGTTAAGCCTTTTCTTACCAACTTGACCAGTAAAACAAGAGCATGTTTCAAATTCAACTGAATCTGTGATACATTAGATTCAATAGACTCTTTAAGACGAACGGCCAGAGACGCTTCAGACTGAGAAGGAAAACAATCTGGAAGCCTGACTCTTCTGAACAGGTTACATAAATTACTTACCCATTGAGCTTTTAATGAAGAATGTGGTAGCTAAAATTACTCTCAGACTAAGCAATGATACTTGATACTTGACAGCGGGACTAATGTCACTTGCCGATGTGTAAAAACAACGTATGATTTTGACAAAACATTAAAAGTCTTAATATCTGACATGCCGGACTGGAATTCCTCCAGCTTTCTTCGAAATAGTTCGAAGATGGAAAGAAGAGTAGAAGCAGGAGATTTCAGAAGACATACATCTAAAATCGACGCTGTTAAGAGATAGAATTTACCATTTGTCAGGCAGCACTCAAATTGATCAGCTCCATTCTGAGCAACGAGAATTGCCTTGGCAAGGCTGGACAGATGCGTCGCTTACAAGTGGTCTGTCATGCAGCTACAACAGGTCACATACGATGAGTTCTAATAAGAAACAATGGAGCAAAACTAGTTGGCACAGACAATGAGAAATTAAGGCCCTTGTTTTCTTTTACAGCACTTAAATCCGCGAGCTGCTAGGAGTATTAACATGGCTAAAGGGCTAAGAGTTTTAACTAAGGACTCCTGCAGAGATAAAGAGGAAATCGAACACATTGAATCTTTCGGAGAAACCCAGCCCCCACTTTTCTCGTTTTTTAACTGCATTTTGACAAGGGCCTGAAGCAATAAACCTCTCTAGACTAACTACCTTTAAGTTACTGCACGGGAAGGCATAACTCTACGACCAATTCGTAGAGTCCGCGATAGTTCGGTTTAAAAGCAGAAAGGGCGTTTCGGTTTAAGGCATTGAAGGTTTGAACACATAGTACTTTCACAAAACTCTGATTTTGGCGTTGAAATCGCTATCTCCGGTAGTCTTTTCCCAAACCTTGAAATATGCTTCTTAAAATGTTGCTTATTAAGCTTTGCATGCCTTTTATTGTCATGTGCTCTTCTAATTTTTGGCGTCTAATGGTTCTAGCGACAAGCCACATCCCAATTGTCAACTACGGTCTTACACTCAGCTGTGAATTATAGGCACCAAAAGCTTTTCTTTCGTTGTAATCAGAACCTCTTAACAATGTTTGGTAATTGTATTTAAATTGCAGTTATCCTAAGACAGCAAGCACTTAGGAGCACAAACCTAGTGATCCTTGATATTATAATCTCCAACTAAGTCACATCTATATTTGCTTTCATCAGCTCTAGATCGAAACCTAAATCAGTTCATCGGCTCCTTGATTATTCCAACGACTTAACGGTAAATGTTCAGTGCAACCAAAAATACTGCTATGATTTTAAGTAGAAATTTTTCGAGACTTTAAGAACTTTTTCCTAGGTAATCTCCTTATAATCATTTCGGTAGCAATGATATCTTGCCGCACCGAGGTTCTTAAAAACCATGAAAAATATCCCTGAAACATCAAAAGAAGAAAACTATTGACACCAAAATACTGCAAAAAGGAATATAGGTACCTACTGAGTTTCTTATGGGTTGCCATTTCCAGCCGTTTCGTATGTGGCTCGTGTGGCTATTAGACGTTCATGTGGCATGCTTTGAGCTTTCAGAAACATGCCTTGTAGCTTCACTATTTCGAATTGTATTAACTTCCAGTCCAAGTTGGCTACAAAATAACAGTCGTTTCTCTTCCACCTTAAATCGGTTTGACATCTTTAGAACTCAGTTCAACGCGACGTGTCCGAAGAATTTTGTCCAAATGTATTCCATCTTCATAGGGCCATGTTGATAGAGATTTCCTTGTTGGACAGAGTTTCTAAAATTTTGATTATTCTTACGATTTTAACTAAAATCAGAGAATAAAACCTTTGCGCATTAAAGCCTTCAAATTTTGTATTTCCACAACAGTTACCAACTAATCTCTTAACGTACAGCTTTAGGGCAACCCCGAATCTGATGAGTTTTTAATTGATTCCATTTTAAACTTCACAGACTTACTTCCAACTACCTAATGACAGTAAAATTATCCTCTGTCTAGGAAACAGTTTCCGATTTACTTTCAACAAACGGGTAAAAAGATCATTAGCCAGAGAAGCGCTCAACAAAGTACAAACTCTCTTCAAAGGGATGTTCCAATAGATAGTCCTTAAAACTCTCCCCTCAAACAAAAACCCCCATTTCCAAGGAGGAACCTAAAAACTCATTCAATGTTTTCCTGTTTTTCCTCCGTTCGTCGAGTACTTTTTAATGACATATTTTTTCGAGAAAAAAAAAATAATAAAAATACGAAAAGCAAAAAGACCGAGACAAGTCCATTTGACGTGTACGTGCTATTTTCCGTTTTTACTTTAAAATTGTGATCTGTAGTCGAGTCCTAGTTCCACCAGCTGCAGGACTACTAAATACACACACTCATTCGAGCGCTTAACACAAAAAAAGAACCATTCAATCGGAATCACAAAGAAAAAGATGGCAAATTACAACAGGGACACGTTTCGCCGTTGAATCCAAACAATGCAAGGATAATCACCAAGCCAACAAAAAAAATAAAATCCACCGACTACATTCGGAAAACGAGCGAACAAATTACACCCTCATAACGCAGTTAAGTGACTATCGATTGTTGTGTCTGGCCGGTTTTGATGGCGCGTAGTAGATAGTACGGGTACCCTGAGGGGGGGACATACACGCTTCTGGATCCTTCTCATTCCTGGCTATTTTTATTGCTTCTTTTTTTGTTGAAGCAATTAGTTTGTTGGTAAAAAAGAATCCACTCTCGCTCGCGAGTTCCAAATTTGTTTGCATGCATTTCTGGAATTCGAGGGGAATTCGTTTCCCAACTCAAGACCTAAGGGCTTAAAAAAAATAAGCCAAAAACACTCTTTCACAGTTAATTGGAAAACAATAAAAAACAACACACACAGAGAATTCGGGGTGAAATTAAACACCCTTAAGGCACAGGTCAAAACTTGACAAAAAAAAACTCAGCAGTAACCTAGACTGATGAGGTGAACAAATGCATGAAACTGTTGCTAACCGAAGGGTGGGCGGATGGCAAAGAGGTTAAACAACAACAGCAAAAAAAAACAAAAAAAATGTCCACTAATTGCATAGTGAATTTGGTTACCGGCAACTCAAAAGGGGCTGGAGATTGAGAAATGTGTAAATTTAAAATGAATGTAATTACTGTTCGTTTGCTGTTTAAAGAGTTTTCAATTTGATAGGCGGGTCTTGAGGTTGTTTGTTGAATTGCAAACCCTTCTTCGAAAGAAGCCTTCTATTAGATATTCCTTCCAAGTAAGCTATTATAATTTACTTTTTAACACAAAGTCAAATAGAAAAATGAAAGGACTCTTTGAAGACGACGGACTTTCACGCATTAATTGTGATTGGCGTACTTCAAAGGGTTAACTGGGAGAGAGAGAGAGAGTAATAATTAAGAGGTTGTATCGCCAATATGCATAGGACTGATCAAAGGCGAATGGGCGGGTAGAATTAATGTCAATATTAAATGGCGCGTTAGCAAAGCGCGCGGAAGACCTTAAGCGATGAAAATAAATTAAAAGTTTTGATTCATCTAGATGAAATGGAACGGAAGTTAATATAGCAGAGGAAACGGAAGTAATACGGCGATTTGGAAAGTATTTGCGCTGCGAAATCTGCGTGTGGGGATTTTTCTTTGGCACTTGTCCGCATACAGTGCATTTTTAATTTTGGATCCTTCGAAACTTTCGACATTTTTCTAATATGATTTAACGTTTGAACTTTGAGCAGTCCTTTTGGACTCGAACAAGATATCGGGTTGCCAAATAAGAAATACCTAGGAGCTCTGCAGTTGAAAAAGCGGGACTCATGTGAACATATAAAAAATTAACATCAATCCAGCAAATGCTCTTGCTATCAGAGAGACGAGCAAGGCACTTTTGAATCCATTGGCATCCAAGAAAGTATCGGCTTCGTCGTCGGCTGCAGGTAAAGTCCTTGATTCATCTATGACTAAATCCAAGCTTGCTAAGGTTTGCAAAAAGCCAATAGTCGGAGCTAGTTGTCGTTTCAACATGACTCTACAATCTGGCAAGACGCCGCTCTGGTCTCCATCACTGGCTACTGGCGGAGGAAATCTATCCCACGCTATGATCCGTGAAGAGAGAAATCTTCTTGCACCTAACCTTAAAGGCTGAATCTAGTTGGTCGCATCTGAGGAATTTGGGCATATCGAGGAAGATGTGGCTCGCTTACAACAAATCTATAGAATACAGGTCCTACTCCTCAGACGTTGCTAGCCTGGTGGCCATAAGTACTTGGCACCGGCCGATAGGTACGCATCCCCATTAATCGAAGTGCAGCAGTTGCGTGGACACGAGAGTGAGAACGTGCTTTATTTCCTTTGTTTTTATGACCTTAGCTGAAGCCTAGGCAATCAGTTAAAATTCAGCTTTTTTAACAGTCTAAGGGCTAATTGCCCTTCCTTCCTGAGGCAGAGGCAGAGGCAGCCACTTTACTTACGTAGCTTCCCACCTATTAGTCAGCCTACATTTATGAGCTTCAAACGCCCATGATTCTGAGCTTATAGTTCTGGATCTAATAAAGCTGACAGAGCAATGCAAACTGCTCAAAAATTCTACTGATTTTAGTTGATTTCTTTTCGAAATTTTGTATTTAATTGGGAAAGAAGTTGATCATGGGTAAAGGACTTTCAAAACTACGTGATGAGAGCTGTGGCTTGAACGTTGCATTATGATGGTGGGTTCTAAGATATTTTTGCTTTTACTTGTGACACTTTGTGTGTTCAAAACGGCTTTCCTCCAATTGGTGATAACTGACAGATGACAGATGACAGATGTCAGACGATATATGATTTTTGACATATCACAACTGACATTACTTCAGCAACACGAATTTTTATGTAAACTCAAATGTCCTGGCTCAAATGCTATGTTTTGATTTATACATAATTTGTTGTCTCGCGATTTAGAAATAAAAATACTCTAGCTGATCAGCAGCCTTTTCCAAAACAATATTTCGCGTTTCTTGAACAATTTTGTTAAATCTCAGATTCAGTTTGTGTCGGTCCCTGATAGGTAGACGAACGTTAGCTCTAACTCCTTCTTCACTTAATGATAGTCAGTGAAATGTGCAATCGACTCTACTTCGAAGTCGCCTGAAGCTAGTCCATATCCTTCATAAATCCAACCGAATTTTTGCCTATCCACTCCATTTCATTTGATTTTATTGGATTCTATATTGCTTATTGCTTGAACTCTATTTTTCATATTCATTTTCATGATCCTTCGTTCGACATGAAAATCTAGGCATAAATCGAGGACGATGACGGCAGTGCCGTGAAAAAAAATCGTTGCAATTGGGCAGTCACAAAAAATTCATCTGCGTTTATTTTGAAAGAGATCGCGTTTTTAGTTTTTGTTAACAGCCCATGCCGAACGACCTAAATTGGTTTTGCTATTGCCACTGTTTTACTATTAAAACATGGAAAAGGGACTCAAACTTCACCAATCAACCGATAGAATAGAAAGCACCAAAAAGCAATCTTCTAGTCTTCGCCTATTCCGAATGAAAAATGACTCAGCACTCGAGGCAATAAAGTGGGAACGTTATGGCTATGTGGGTTTTGTTTTATTTTTTACTTTTTAGGGGCTGTTTTTGTGGGACGGCCTGGCCTCTCCAGTCGGAAAGTAGATAACGCACAAGTATCACAGGGTAGTAGAAGGTGGGCATTGCCATTTTAATTGGTAGCTGACCAGTGAAGCATACACCGTACAGCACAAGACGATTACTTTTGACGCGCGCTATTTCGGTGCGGTACGACGGACTATTCATCATCCATCATCCCTTGGCTTTTGCAATATTTCGTCGAAATTGAAATGAAATAAATTTTTATTATTTATTTGAGTGCCGTCTTTTGATAGATGGTCTGATGGTGGTGGTGCTGGGAAACAAAAGAGAACGAGGCCAGTTCCCAGGGTGTCCGAACAAAACAAAGTCCGACCTGACCTATTTCCATCGGAGAATTGTTGTTATAAATTTATGTATGATTGCTTTTATTGCATTTGGGAAATAGTGAAATAATTGCGGAAAATATTCGATTAACATTTTGTTTGCTTTTATGTATCGTCGAATGGAGAGGGTCTGTTTCCATTGAAGCGGAAGAATTGATGGTCAGATTGAGGGTTGATTTTTATCGATAATTGGTTATGGTTAATGGATGTGTAGTGGTGTGAGTGATGCACGTTTTACTGATGTAAGTGATGTCAAAAGGGCTGGAAGTGAAGCTAAGGAGGATGTAGGTCCTTCGTCATAAGCTTTCAATTTCAGAACTCCCTGTCAGTTTGGGTCGGTCTTCTAAGTCATCTTGACATACTTCGGTTGACGAAATACTTCGGTTGACGAAATACTTCGCTTTTGTCACCTTCCTCTGGGGAAAGATCAGCTTCGTAATAACCTAAGAGTTAGAAAGACGATACGTAAAACACAGTCTGTTTAAAAAAAACTTGGAAAAAACTTGACCCTGTTAGCTTCTAAATTTGGACCGACTGGCGACCGATAACCCTTGAAGGTTACATATTTTGTTCACCACTTCGATCAATAATGTTCAATACAATAAGCAACGTCGGTCATTTCGTTTTTAAGATCATACGGAACATAGTAATTTTTTTGTCTTGGAAAGCGATAACGCCTGGTTTTTTCTCCAAAATCATCTTCTAATAGCTATCTTTGTTTTTTTTTTTGTCGATTGGAGTAGAGAATTTTAGTTCGGAAACCCAGCAGAGTCATAGTCTTTATTTCTTTGCCCGAAATCACTTTTTAAAAGTTAAAATCATCATGTGGTTTTGCCATCTTTGCAAGCCTGGTTATCAGCTTTTGTTAACCGCTTACTGACCTGAAGTATTTGTAATCTGTATAGTTAAAGCACCAACTCTTATATTCAGCCTTGATGAGCCAACTGTACGTAAATGGGTTTCCGAGTCATTCTGTAAAGACAATGTGAGACTTCTATAGAGTCAGCGCCTGGAACTTTCGCAGCCTTTTTTTTTTAGGTAGTAGCACGGATTGATACGTACTCTGGAGAAAAGACCTACCAATCTCGTACTTGAACTACATATCTGTGAAATTAGGAAGACGTTGGATGATAATGTCTTGGAAATCCCAGTTATGTCTTTAAGTCTTGCCTTTAAGGTGTCATAAGTTCCCCCCTCAATTTTGCGCAGAAGTCCGAAAGAAAGGGAGTATTATAACATTTGTTCTTCCTAAGTTAGGGAGCACCTAGACTGGTATATTCTTTGTTAAGAGCTCAAGATCGCACTTCCATATTTAAACTCGTATACCGGAAACCCAGTTCGTTGTACTTTGTACTTTGTAAACGCGGATTCTGAACCAGCTCTATCCGAGTTTAATTTCGGTAAGTCTGACAAGAGATTACAGCACATCATAGCAGTATTTCTTCACTTGATGAGCCGCTTGACTATCTGAGAAGATATATATACATATTTTGGCACCTTTACCTATACCTCTTCCACGGTTTAACCTAGCGCAGACCTCAATGTTATGGATTTTAGCCTGGAACATAGTGGAACACATACTCATTGGTATATACATAGAAATCTTGGTGTTGGGTCCAAAGACGCCAGCTCAGTCTTCCGTGATTTATTGGAAAAGAATTGAGTTTATTCAGATATCTGGTCATCTGGCTCAAATTAAATTCGAGTTGCAGTTTAAGTGTGCATCGGGCAGCTGTCTTTCAAAAGCTTCTAGTGCTGCAGTGTTTCACCATTTAAGACTAAAATATATGGCTATGACTCTCGAACTAGAAAATAAATTCCTCCACAAAATATTAATTATTTCTTTAAATCCTCAAATCGACCATAGTCTATTCCTTTTTACAATTTACAATCTAACTATTTTTTTCCATAGATATTTTATTCCTTTTTTTTGTTCAAAAGAATTCGTTTTAGTAGCTACATTTTGTCCGTTGTCATCCCCAATCGAATTTTTCAAAATCACTTTCCCATGAGTTCGAACAAAAAAAGACTTTCCCAAATCACGTGGTTGTGACTTGTCTATCGTTTCCCCAGCCTCATACAAAAATCATAAACTAACCAAATAACGACAACTGCCATTTTAAACAAAAAACGAATACTGAAACTAACGACTAACTAAAGTTTTAGATATTTCCAAAACAAAACAAACAAAAAACAGGGTAAAACTTTTTGCTTTTAATTTATAAATGTAAGCTTTAAAAATATTTAAGCAAACGTATAAACCACAAACGTAAGGACGACTTTTATAAATTTTCTATTACAACCAAAAGAGAAGAAAAAAACTAAAAATCATCATAAAATAAAAACGTACTGAAGACGAATCTAAATCGAAAAAAAAAATAGAAATATTGTAAAGCATTTAGCAATCACCTTCACTTATATGTACATAAAAATAAAAACATACCTGTTATTCCTAAAATGACAATGCACTATGTAAAGCAAAATTAAATATGTATGTAAAATAAAACAGAAAATGGTTAGTGGCTAAATATTTAGGTTTTTCTATTAAGTATTCCTACATAAATAAAAATTGTAAAAAAAAAAGCAAAACAAAAAACTACTCCAAGCAAATTTGTGAGAAAATGTAATTTTCAAAAAAAGGTGGATGAGTAAAGTCTAACAAAGGCGACAGTTGGTGAAAAAATATTAATTATAAAGGACTTATCCTTCGCGGAGTTGAATATTTTAAACATTTAACTACAAAGCTCAAGTTCTTTGTAGCTTCTCTGAGTGCAGAATTGCGTATTTTTGTTTGTGCTGACGATGTTGCTGAAGGGTTTAAGAAGTTTGTTGTTGGTATGCTTGTACATCCGGTTAGGTTAAGCAGGTTAAAAAGGCAGCGATGCAGTTGTAAGACACTAGGTACCTCAACTATAGCTGAATGAATCCCAAAGAATTCTGAGTAAACAGCGATCCCTAAAAACAACAAATATTTGCCTCCATCACTCAAAAACCTGCACTCATCGGTCTTCGAAAGTCCCAGTCTTTTGGCATGCTGCGTCTTAAGAAATCAGTGCCCAACTATCATCCTAAGTAGAGATCTATTAAAATTAAAAATCGCTTTAGTTCTCTTTCTGCTCAGGTTAAAAGATAACCAAGTCCAAAGTGTCAACCATAAATACGGCTCACGAAGTTCGGTACATATTAACTTAGTACAAGTCAGTTGTACTTTAGTGCATCGCTAAGGTGTTTCTTTAGACAAAGCATCTTCTCTTGCATTCGAATACGAACACTGTCAAGTCCAATCGTTGGCTTTTAGCTATTTGGTTTTAAAATTGGCGCCCAACGTGAGCTCTTTTATTTAAGTCATAATTTGAATGAGGACAATTGCGTGTCCCGTAACCTCTCCTATACTGATCCAGAGGGTGTCGCCATTACAATTTTCAAAATCAGTCAAATAGTTCCAGTGAATATCGTCCTTACTCTACCTTTCCCCGTTTAACCTCACCCTCTTTACATGGGATTGAATGGTTTTCGAGTTACGAAAGAACAGACAGACACGCTTTAATTTCAGGTAATGGATTTTCCAATTGGGACTTGACTGTAAACTCACCCTTAAACCAATGATCAAACTGTCAATGGCAAAAAAAGGTCAACATTTTCGTCATAGTGAAGTTCAAGAACGTTTTTCAAATAACTAAAATTTATTACCAAAATTCCTAGGCAGTAACGGTGATGGAAACTTTCAGAATATTAACTTTTTGGTTGTAATTCTCGTCCTAGTAAACAGCCATTTCGTTCCAGCGTCTATAGCAAACTAACTAAAACTGTCGATTCCATGGCAGTCTCAAGAATTGGATCACAGTCACGCGAAGTCAACTCAAGAACTCAAGAACTAAAGTCACTCGTACGTTCTTGGTTTGGACTCTAAAAATGTTGGAAGAAGATGGCCAATTTTATCGGAAATCATCTTCAGTGATGAAGCAAATTTTTGGCCAAACGGCTTCTTCAACAAAGAGAATATGTGTTATTGGTTAGGTGAAAACCCTCATGTGCTTCAAGAAACACAACTTCATTCCCAACAAAATAGCTGTATGGAGTGTCCGTTGAAGAAAATTACAGTCAAGTTACAGTCAGACCGGCATAGACTAGACTTTAATGATATGCGGTTTTAACAAGACAATGCCAAAAGCCACACAGCGAGTGTAACAATCGACTTATTGAAAACTCAATTCGATGGACGTATTATACCAATAAATGGTCATGTCGATTGACCGCTTATATCGTGTGATTTAATACCTCCCGACTTTGTTTTTTTAGGCTACGTTAAATCATTGGTCTATGCCAACAAGCTGGCGTCGTAAGAGTAGCTCAAAAATTGTTTTTAACGATTTGACTGCAGCAAACGCGCACGTGGTGGACATATGAACGAATTCCATTCATAAAGGTTTTGATTGGATATACTTCAAACCAACCAATTTGTCAAGTCAATATCCGCTCCCTAAAAATATTTTCCTTCTACTTACGATTAAGAGTGACTTTCCTTTTTTTCAGTATTTTCAAAATTTGTTCTCAAAATATGCAACAACGTCTTATTAAATCCTGATGACAACCTACGACTATACCAACCTTCACGTAACAAAACCAAACTTACTCTCTGCTTTTCAACAAAATATTGTCTTCACAAAAAAAAAACTACAACAAAAGCCATAATTAAAAAAAAATTAAATCGAATATCTTTAAACAACGATTAATTAAAAATAAAATAAATATGCTAACCTATTAAAAATCTTTACACCCAGTGTATGGTTCCCAGTGTAAGACCTCTTCTTTTTTTTATGTTCACAAATGTCATATATATATTATTTTGTTATGTAAAATAAAATAAAACAAAAAAAAGAATCCTACTTCTAAGAACATTAAAACTATAATGTACCTGTGATATTACATACTTCATTTAAATTTAAAATAATTGTCACATAAAGTATGATAAAGAAAGGGAAAACTACTAAACTTACACCTAAACAAAAACATAAAAGAAAAAATAATAGCAGCTTCAATTTGTTTTTCGTGATAGGAATAAATTAGAAAAAAAAATCATCTATATATATATTATCAATAATATTTATATTTTGCGTGAAACTTATTATTCTTTGATTTAAAATTTGATTTATAATCCCAAACCCATTCTAAAAATTACACTTTTACTGTAGAATTAGAGCAAAAAAAAAATTACGTAATTGTTTTCGTTAAAAAAAATAAATAAAGTAAATAATTTTGTTGCATAGTATTTAAAAAAAAAAATAACTGTCATAATTTTTAAATAAACGAAAAAACATATGTATGTATAACTTAGCTAAATAATATTTAGAATACTTAAGAAATACTAATAAATATTGTAAATAAAAAATACATTAAATTAATTTTTAAGTATAAGTATAACAAAAATTGACAATTGTAAATAAATAAACTAATTTCTTTGTGTCGTTGGACAATTATTTTAATAGCAATAACAAAAGAAAAACGAATCACAAAAAGTTGTAGAAATTTATACGTATCTGGTATTAAAACCAACAAACAAATAAAAATTAACATAATAATGTATAAATAATTTTAAAAAAAAACAAAAAATTCAATGAAATCATTAAATTTTAAGGTAATTGTGAGTAAAGTATTTGGTACTATACAAAAAAATAACTTAACAAAATATGAATATATTTACGAAAAAAAACTATAACTGTAATGTCATTTAATTTAAAAAGGAAAAACGTAGTTATTCAAAAAAAAAAAACAAATACAAATATGAAAATCATATTCTTAATTACAGACTGTATAATTTCTATTAAATTAGAATACGAATTAAAAATAATAAAAAAATGCCATTTATATAGCGAATAAATAATAGTACTAAAAATTGTAATGAAAAATAATACATATTATTAAAAATTGCAATAACATACATAAATAATAAACGAAAAATTTTACATACAAATTTTTATATTGTTTTTTTATTTTTAAAAACTTTTTTTTATACTGACTTTAGAATGTTACTCTGTTGCCGTTTTGGGGGAAACACTTATGAGATAAAGTTAACTCAAAAACTAGGAATGTTGGAAGAAGATGACCAAATTCATCACAAAATCATCTTCAGTGATATAGTCTTAAAAAAACTCCTACAAATGGTCTTAATGAGCTAACAAAGTGAGCTGATAATTTAGGTCTAGGCTTCAACCCCTACAAAACTGATCGTCCTTTTTACTGGGAAATGCAAAATCAAACATGTTGGCAGCCCTTCAATCAGAGCTACCAACTTAATCTTCTCTGAAGTCATCTTCGATAGGAAGCTTATTTGGAAATCTAACATACAAGAAAGAGTTCAGAAAGCTGCGGTATAACTATATTGGAAACAAGTGGGGACTCCAACCCAAATCGCTCCCTGGCTATACATCTCGGTCGTAAGACATATACTAACGCATGTACGGTTGTCTGGTGGACTGCCTTAAAGAAAGGGATTAATCGCGATAGACTTAGTAAGGTCCAGAGAGCTCGTGTATGCATGAGCGGAGCACTTAGCACCACACCCTCAGCAGCATTAGACATTCTGTTCTATTTAATACCCCTCGATAATTTTAGCAGACAGACAGCTGCTGCCACGGCCATTCGCTAACCATTTAAAGCTACCTCTCAGTGGACTGAAAATGAAATCGGCCCCTCAGTAATTCGGAACACACCCAGGACCCTTCCTTGAAATATAGGCTACACCATACCCCAACAGCCGTTTAATAAAACGGATCCGTCTCACCATCCCCCCTTAAAATTTGTTTGGGAGAATGAATCGATCAATTTTTTCAACGACTAGTTAAAAACTTATGATGGGTTCGGGTGGCTGGAGGCATCTTCTCAGATAGATAAAATCTTAGTCTCTCTTTTCGTCTTCCTATTCTTTGCAGTGTTTTTCAACCAGAAATTATGTCGATTAAGGAAGTCTTTTACTGGCTAAAGAATAAATCCATAAAGGGTATTCGAATGTTTTCAAACAGTCAGGCGGCCATCACTTGTCTAGAAACAATAGCAACCTATACCTACCTATTATCGGAAAACCTTTACTTTTCTTTCTATCTAAGATAAGACAGGTTTGCATCAAACCAATATTGTACTGTATCTCTAGAGAGTTTATATGTGGATCTCTGAGAGGAGAAGTGGTAATGATTAAGATCTAAATAATAAAGCTCTGCCGAGCGTGTTAACTTGTTCAAAGTATAACATGAAAACTAGTCTGGGATGGTCTTCAAATCCTCCTAATACTATCCACCACAAACAATATTGATTTGACTAGGGTAACAGATCACAGTGGACATGAAGGCAATGCAAAATCAGACGAACTAGCCAGAACAGGATCTGCATCCCAATTAATGGTGCCAAAACCATTCTGTGGGCTATCTATGAACCCTAAAAAAAGGTGTTTCAAAACTTGTCTAGAAAAGAAAAAGCTACATTTCCGGAGAAAGACCGATGAACACAGACATGCAAAAAACTTCATGTCAAACGGTTCCCACAAAAAAACGAAAAAACTACTGCAACTTAGTAGAAGTCAGATTCCTCTCGGGGAATGACTGATGACTATGGGAATAGCACAAGACAATACTTGCAGATTTTGCAACAAGGACGAAAAAACAGCAGAATATATAAAGGGTTCGCCATCTAACTTTTTTTTTCAACTAGTGCTTATTTCGCGAATGGTAACACTTAGCTCATGTATGATTTGACAGATAATAAGTTTTATCAGTTAATCAGTCAATGGCGATCGTTATCGGGCTATGTTGAACGAATTTTTGTTCACAAAAATTGAAGAGGAGGATATTGGCAACATTTGGTTTCAACAGGACGGCGTTACGTGCCACACAGCCGAAACTACACTCGATATTTTGCGCCCTGTTTTTGAAGATCGCATTATCAGCCGCAGAGCTGATGTCGTTTGGTGACCGCGGAGCTGCGATTTGACACCGTTGGACTATTATTTGTGGGGTGCCGTAAAAGATAAGTGTTAAGCCGACATGCCAGAGACAATTGACGCTTGAAAGGACAATATTCGTGAAGCCGTTGGTGAAATACAGCTGTACACAATTGATAATGTGCTTAAAAATTGGACCGATCGTGTAAGGGTCAGTTTTTCACCAGAGAAAGCCTCACCTTAAAACCTCGGTAGATGCCCTTATGGTAGAACAACTTTTTACTAAAAATATGTCCCATTAATCATTTCCCATTTATCATTTAACATTAAGTCTGCATCACCTTGTATGTATAGTAAATTACCCTTTGCCTCCTTCACTAAATCCTCCTTCCCACCACCAGCGGCGAAAAGTGTAATATCAGAGAATCCCTTAACGAAAATATAAGAAAAGATATTTACTGTGCACTGCCACCCAAAGTGTTGCGCCCGCTCAACAGGAAATGAAAATCGATATATTCACCTTATTACGAAGCAGTTACATTTGAATAAATCAAATCAATCAGAGCGAAATCGTTTTTGCGAACGTTTTTTCGTATTTTATTTCCGTCCTGGGAATTCATGGTGATGAATTGCTGAAATTTGTTTGCATCATTTTTGGGACGTTCTAGGATCTTTGGTTTGGCGCCCTTCGTGGTGGGTGCCGCCCGCATGGGTGGTAGGTATTTGAGAAAATAAATTGTAGGACATTTTGATTTCCGACATGGATTGGTGTTTCAAGGGGAGGAGCAGCAGCCATAGTTGTAACAAATTTAATTTAAGGTCCTTTTTAACGACACCATCACTCAAGTGGTTCTCGGAGCTATATTTTTATTATGTATGGAGTCGATGATGTTATGGGAGTATGGTTTTGAAATAATTTGTTAAAAGGAAAACTACCATCAATACTGAAGAAGGAATAACGAACGAACTTAATGCTTTTTATGCATTACCTTCGGAATGAAATGGGGCTTACAACCGAACATTGTGCACTGGATGTACACCGCGATTGTGAGACCGGGAGGCGGTTAAAACCAAATCCTATCCTAAGAACCTGAACAAGGTGCAGAGAATTGGTTGTCTGGGCATAATAGGCGCAATTAGATCCGCACAGCTACTAGGTCTGAAAACGCAATTGAACCTGCACTGCATCCTCCTGAGCTATTAACTTAGAACGTGGCAGCAGAAGGCGTAAAAAAATGAATGCCTTATTAAAGCCGATCGTCACAGGCGTTTGTTAGATCACTTTTTCTTGTTCAGTATCACTGTTCTCGAAGAACTTTTTTCCCCACTTGGAATCTCTGCAGTACCAACACCTTCCTACCATACATTCGTACTGCATCATCGAAGCTAAAAATGATTGCATACTTTTAGATCTACCGTCCTCAATATAAAATTGTCTCATATTTTTCTTATAAAAAAGGCCTAAGACCATGCAATGTATTTTGATTCAAAATGTTGTCGTGATGACTTCAAAATTACGCTACAATACAGTGAAACTTCCCTAACTGACATCTCAAGAGACCGGAATATAAATTTGAGCTATAGAAACTTTGAGTTGCTGAATCATTAAAAAAAAAGAAATTATCCCAGAAAGCTTCTCATGACCATTTCTCTTTTTTCCCAAAATACTGCAGGAAATATAAAGATTTATTTAGAAACATTACTCCTGGAGTCCATTAAGGTCCTTAGTTTTGTAATTGTTTTTTTTTTTTAAATTTTTGTTATGAGCTACTGTTATCCATTTTAGTACAGCTAATAACCATGAGGGTTTATTGTTTATTAAATCTGGCAAACATTAGCCTTCTCATGAATATTTTGTTAATTAGTTGTAAATGACGTTATGGGGTGGTATTTAGTCTGACAGATTGCCCTACCCTCTCCAGGAAAGGCAAGCTTCATCTCAGAGCCTTCTTCTACTACGTTTGTAACCATTGACATAAAACGTCTCCTTCGCTTTGTAAAAAGCTCCAATTGCTTCACGATTTCTAGTTACTCTCGAGTTACGATTTAGATAACATATATTCGAGCATATTTCTATAGCTATTACGAGGTATTAAAACTCGAGATAAGAACATAATGAAGAATGCAACCAAAAACACTCTGAGATAAAAAAGAATAAAAAATATATGGGTAACGGAAACTGCACTTTAGTGTTTCTTACTTAGCTGGCACTACAGTTATTCCAGCCATCTCAAACGCCCAATGCGTAGGGCGTTTTTGGCGAAGGTTCACGGCCTTAAAATGGCGCCTCTATTCTCATTATAACTATTATAGCACTGAATGCCTTGCTTATCCCAAACCAATACAAATTTTTACTTTATTAACAAAATTTACTCACTGCAATCCAAGTTGCCTATCTAGTTGGGTAATGTCGTGACGGTTTCAAATGGAGACAAAGTGAAAAAGTTCTGGAAACGCACTTTTAAATTCTGTATGCAGTTTTGAATGTCCTTGTTCCTGAGACATTTCATTGCAGTTAAAGTGATTTAGAATTTCCCTACGCTTTGCTAATTACAAGGTATTGAATAAGCTAATTGGTGTGCGGCAATACATGCTATCATTATGGCGAAAGCAGAAAGATAATTTCTCTGGGCGTTTTCCAATGACACAAAGAAAAAATTGATTTATTTTCCAATCGAAGTGAAAAATCCAAGCAGCTGAGGGTACTCCCAAGAATTTAATTATTTGCCTTAGCAACTAAAAGACACTTAGTATTTTAAGGCCAGTATTCACCACTTTCGATAGTTATTTAAACAATTTCAGAGTTCAACTAAGAATATTTTTATATTTATTTATATATAACAAATAAGCATTTGTCCGCCAATTGGGACAAAACGTTACAATTTATAGCACCAACTTCGAGGTCGTTAAGGAGTTCATCTACGTCGGTGTAAATATAAACTCTACGAATGACATCTTATTGAAGATCCGGCAAAGACTGTCCCTAGGAAACCGCTGCTACTTCGGTTTGGCGTAGCAAATGGGTTCAAAAGTCTTGACTCGAAGGACGAAGTGTATGCTCTACAAAACCCTTATCCTGCCAGTTCTGCTATACGACGGCGAGTGCTGGATGATAAGCAGGAAAAGGGGGGTTTATACTGGGATCATTCGAAAGAAAAATTCTTTAAAAAATATGTGGCCCTGTGTGCGAGGAGGGCGAATGGAGGAGAATATACAACCGCAAACTGTTTGCTGTACCAAGATGTGGATGTAGTCCAAAAAGCCAGAACTAATCGAATACATTGGCTCGTCCCCATCAAGCGAATGGACCACAATGCTCCAGCTAAGAGGATTTTCGAATCCCAGCCCACAGGCCCCAGTTTCGAGACGACAAGGAAGACCGAACCTCCGTTCTAAAGACAAAACCATCGCGGATGCCAGAGCACTTGGGCTCGCAGATGATGGAAGGCTACCTTGTATCAGGCAGAGACAATTCAGTATTTATTCCTCTATATTTAGATACAAGTATACTTCGTATTCTACTGGCAAAGTGACCATCTCCCGTGATGGGTTATTTGTATAAGAACAGCAACATTGACAGATTAGCACGAGCGCTAATGCCCGCCCTGCTACAAAGTACTAGTGAAATTATTATTTCAAAGCTTTAGAAAATGTTTATAGGTGCGAGTGGTTGATTTATCCCTGTAATCATTCATCCCCTGTCAAAGATTACAGGGATAATTTCTCTTGAAAACTTGATGTCAAGCACAACACGCATATGTCTAGGGCATCTTTTACTGAAAGCAAAAAGCAAGCGGTCATAATTTACACTTGCTTTAACCGGCAAGCAGCCAAGACGAAAAAGGGCGTATGGATTAGATGTGTTTGTGGCAATTCACTGATGAGCCCAACCACCACATCTAGGTGAAACGCCTTTGAAAAGGTATTGGTAAAAAGCAAAACAATTCAGATGCATTAAACAACTTGAATACTAAGACAATTACCTCCTAATTTAAGCATTTTGTTTTGGCATATTATCGACAAACTGGGTTAAGGGAAGGCTTAACAGCTGAGGATTAAAAGCTTCTCCTATGAAAAATGGAAAAAAAATCGTAAGTCCCTTTTGAGCAAAGGCATTAAGAAAATAACCCTCGCGTGGGGCAGGGAAATATCAGCCCAACATCAGTGAAATTATAGAATCCGTGTTATGGGAATTTTACAAGTGTCTTGTCGCTAACCGACTCTATCCTGTTAAATTACTCTCTTGATTGAAACCAACTACATAGATGCCGTATGCAACTACAAACTGAAAAAGGGAGAATAAAAAATGAAGAAATTACTGAATGTAAATGCAGAAAAGCTTTCGGTTGTACGCCTTAATTTATAGTCATTCTAACCTTACCGCCTAGTCGAAATTATACCTTATGAATTTGAACAATTTACTAAGGACTGATTGTCTGGATATAGGCTGTTTCGACAAAATTCACACCTCAACACACTGGATAAAATGCTACAAGAAATACCTTCTGGCACTCAGAGAAAACTGAATAGCCGACATAGCTCAGTAAAACTTTATTCCCGGACATATTGGACATACAGTTGCCTGATGTGCGCGTACTACCCGTCTTCAACACAGATAAAATCTTCATTGACGCTGTCATGAAGAGTTTGGCTAAGAAGTACAAGTAGCTGTACGCGTGGCCTCTGACCCGCCATCGATAGTAAGAGGTCGAAGATGCACCCGGAAACCAAATCCTGAAGCTTGTCACGGGAGTAACTCAACAGTGCATCATTGAAAATATGGCTGAAAGTCTAGGATTTTTTACTGATGACTTCTGCAGAAATCTGGAGTGGTGGAACATCTATTATCTATCGGAAAAGGTACATATGGGGAATTAACTTTGTACACGGAATTGAATCTTTAAGAGTATCAGCGGAAGTGATCAGTGCTATTTCTGGTCGAATGCCAATCAAACTTGTCAGTAAAAAGTCCGCGGCGCTCATTAGCCAGAAGGCAGTAAACAAGCAATCGAAGCGCTGCATTCTGAATGGCAGCACCGATTGACCACTTCAACTAAAGGACGCCCTTGCTGATACAAGATAAAGAGGTATATACCCGTAGAAAACACGGGGAGTTAAACTTTTACCTGTCACAGTTTTTGTCGGGGGTATCTCCACAGATATAGGCACGTGGAAGACCCTTTCTGTCCCACTGTGAAGGAAAGTTCAAAATGCTGAACACATTCTAAATGAATGACGGAACTTCACGGCAGCTAAAATGTTTTTAGAAAGAGAAATTGGGCGCCAAGCCACACCAAGAGTAGTGATAATATTTATGCTCACGAGAAAGGAAGCATGGGACACAGTTAGCGAAGTTTGCCCTAAGAAAAGCTCATGAGGCGGCTTTGGTGAACATAGCATAATTGTTTATCAGCCGCGCGAAGTAATACCTAATGGCAGTCCCGCGGGAGAGTGATTTAAAGACATAGTGGTGTGGATTAGTACGTAGGCTCACTTTTGGCATCAAAATTTCGGCTGCCGCGAATCGTGCATGGGCTACCGCATCTTTAGTAGGTTACCACATCCACTGGCGCAACCAAGAAAGGAAAACAGAGAAACTTCGTAAATGCTGCACATACATTCCGGACAGATTCACGAAATAATATTTTTTTTATTTAAAAATTTTCAAATAAAAAATAAAGTGCAAAAAAATGGTGATGAATACCGCCGCATATCGATTGAAAAAATTCAAAGTGTTACCACCGTTTTGCGGCCCAATCTAGTCACTTCCCACATCAATGTTTCAATGCAATTATTAGCTCAATGCTAATTAGCTTATCAAGTGCCTTTTAATTAAGTACGAGTGATGGCAGATAAATATATATACAAATCCTTATAAATAGAGGACATAGAAATCCTTCAGAACAGTTATTGTCAGACATGTCTTCACTTGAGACCACCAAGGCAGAATTTGATTGCAGTGAAGCTTTCTACTTCATCTGGAAGGGCTGGAGACTCGCTGGTACCATTCCACCCGAGAAGCCCAAGTACTTATACAGAATTTGGAGCTTTTTTGCGATTGTTTCGGCACTGGTCCTGGTGCCGTTACATCTTCTACTTGGCACACTACTAATTCTCGATGACTTTGAAAAGCTAATGTTGCATGTTTCCATGAGTCTGGAATCGTCTTGTGTTTCTGCCAAAATGGCGTGTGCGTACATCAATCGCAGGAAGCTGTACGAATCGCATAAATATTTGAAAAATCTAGACAAGCGTGTCAAAGAGAATGACTGCGATCAACAGCGAATGGAGAAGATTGTACGAAATTGTCGTCGGATTTATTTATTCTTCATGACCCTATTCGCAGTCGACATTATTCTGTATGCAATTCTGGCGGCATTCACCAACAAGCTCATGTTCGATGGATGGTTTCCCTTCGATTGGAAGTCTTCAACGCAACTCTACATCGCCGCATTTGCATATCAAGTCTATTTTATTAGCTATCAGGACGTTATAGTGTCTGGCTGTGACACATTTCCTATACTCTATACGTATGTCCTTATGGGCAACATTAAGTGTCTGGCTAGGAGGGTTTCCAAAATTGGTTACAATGACGGCAGTGTACTTGCTCAGGATTTAGACGAGAACTACAAGGAATTGGTTCGTTGCATCGATTACCATCAAAATATCCTTCGGTGAGTTGTGGATCTTAAATACAGTCAGGTACAATTTTGTTTCTTTAGTTTCCTCAGCAGTATCACTCCGGCTATATCGGGAACAATTTTCCTCGAGTTCATCATCCAGGCAGTAGTTTTGGGCTCGAGTACGATTGGTGCTATCAAATTGAGTCATAATGTTCCCTATTTGGTGAGATCGTTCTTATTTACGCTTTCGATCATAGCTGAAGTGCTACCCTGCTGCTATATTGTCAGTGCGATGACACAGGAAAGCGATCGCCTGACCATGGCCATATACTCGTGCAATTGGATGGATCAGAGTGCAAAGTTTCGCAGGACTCTGATTATATTTATGCAACGAACTCAGTTGGAAAATATTATACTCGCTGGGAATATGTATCCAATATCGTTACAGACTTTTATGGGTGTAAGATTTGCAGGAAGTGTTTTTTTTAATATATTTCTACTCCTTTTTTTTATAGATTATCAAAGTGTCTTACTCAATTTTTACGCTGTTTTCAAGTGCGTAAAGCGGGTGGCAGCGATTTTTCTTTTCAATGCACTTTCAAGTAATTTATGTACTCTGAATGTAATAAATAGAGTGATACTATCTGCCTTGCTGGACATTAATTTTATTTATTTAACATTTGACATTGGGCAATTACGGGCTTCGAGGGATGGAGGACGGCAGGCGCTGCACACGGTCATTGATCTTTTGCAAACAAATTTCGTAGCCAAATCATTTCTCGCCCTGGTATTTAAAATAAGCCGTCGTGACTGGGTGAATAAATTCTTGGGACTACGAGAAGAGGAAGGATGAATAAAAAGAGGAGAAAAGGTCGCTTCGCGCGCTTCATCATAAAAAGAGCCTCGATGGGCAATAGAGTCTGGAGAAATCAATTAAGTGATTGTTTTTTAATTGAAATGTTCTCTAGACACCAAAATCTTTGAGGCGAAAGGCTTTTCTATCAGAAAGGCGGTTTTGGCTAGTTAGGCCGCGACCAAAGCTCTCGATTCAAACGTGACTACATCCAAGCTTGTGTGGCTTCCAGGCCATAGGAACATTCAGAGTAATGAGAGGGCCGACGAGTTGGTCATACATGGCTCTGCTCTACATCACTGGCGGAGGTAATCTATTCCCAACTAGGATCCGTGAAGAGAGAAGTCTGCTTCGATTTTACCTCAATAGCTGGGTCTACGTATTCGAGTCTAGCGACTCTATCTAGGAAGATGTGCTCCACTTTTAATATATCTAGAAGCTTATACGAAGAACGCGTGCAGGCGTCGATATAATAGTGGCCATATGGAGGGGGGAATACTATTTTTCCCAGTTGCCCAGACGCTAACGAGAGCGATACGATATTTCATCTTCATTGATGACCTCGCAAACTTCTCAGGCATCGAATTTAACAATGAGAAATTTCTTATCTTAATTATACGGGCCGGTTTTAATCCCACATTCCCTTATTTTCTCATACATGGGTACCCTGAGTGGTGGAAATAAAATGGAGCTTAAGGGGCAGCGTTTCCCAGGATAATATTTTCAGGGAGCAGCCACTTAACCTACACACCAAAAAGAAACATATTTTTAGAAACCAATAATTCGATGCATGCAAAACAAATAATTAGGTTTTGTGTACCTTTTATTGATCAGTAAATAGGTTAATCCCGAGGAAACAAACTGAGAAGTTTGACTTGAACTTAAAAGAGACCTTCAAAGCCTGATTTTATAGGCTTTTTAGTCACCCTTTCGAGGCTCAATTTCACTATGCAAAACCAAAAAAATCACCGATATCCCGAACGGTAATTCGTATTAAGCATACTTAGTAAAATACAGAAAACTAATTTATATATAGATATCACGTCCCAAGAAATAGATAACGGGAATCTTACTCTGTTTACTTTCCTCGTCTGGGTACAACAGTCATTAAAACACGTAGAATACTAATAAATCTACAAAATGCCGCGTGCTTGTGTTAATTCTCCTAACTTATTTTGTTATGTTTGTGGTGAATTCACACCTAAAAGTGTGAAAAAGCACATTTCTCCCTTGTTTAAGAAGTGTTATGAAGCTTATTTTAAGATTGCAATTGAAATCAAATCGTGGGTGCCTAAAATGTGTTGTTTAAAATGCTATAAGTATTTGACGGGTTGGCGCAAGGGTACTATAAAACAAATTCAATTTGGTGTACCAATGCAGTGGCGTGAACCTAAAAATCACTTAGACGACTGTTACTTCTGTTTGACAACTTTAAAAGGTTTTTCAAAAAAATCAAAGCGCTCAATTAAGTATGCTAACGTATCATCAGTGTCGATGCCGCTACCACTTTCTCCAGACATTGCAGTACCGGAAAGATTTTGTAATTCGTCGGTTTCGAGTACGGAAGAAGACGACGAAGCAGGCCTACCTAGTAGTGGAGAGGTATTTCAAGATCAAATAACTACAGAACCACATTTAATTTGCCAATCAAAACTAAATAATCTTATCAGAGATTTAGATTTGACCAAAGAAAAATCAGAAATATTAGGCTCGAGATTAAAACAATGGAATCTATTGCAAACTGGAGTTAAAATTACAACTTATCGCAAACGTCACATTTCTTTAGCTAACTTTTATTCAAAAGAAGATGGATTATTTTCTGTAATAATATTGATGGATTAATGTCAGCATTAGGTCACAGACACATGTCACAAGAATGGAGACTGTTTACTGACGGATCGAAACGAAGTTTAAAGGCAGTTTTACTGCATAACGGTAACGTACTTCCATCTTTGCCTGTAGCATACGGCGCTCACTTAAAAGAAACCTACGATATTTTAAAACAAATTTTGGAAAAAGTCAGTTATGTAAATCACAAATGGCAATATATGTGCAGATTTAAAGGTTGTGGCCTTAATTTTAGGATTGCAAACTGGCTATACGAAATATTGCCGTTTTCTCTGTGAATGGGATAGCAGAGCGCGTTCAGATCACTATATAAAAAAAAACTGGCCTCAAAGATCAGGTTTCGTGCTTGGACAGAAAAATATAAAGAATGAACCATTGGTACCACCTGAGAAAATCATTTTACCCCCGTTACACATCAAACTTGGTTTGGTAAAGAATTTTGTGAAAGCGCTTCCGAAAGAAGGACCTGGATTTTCCTTTCTCAAAACCCAATTTCCTACGTTAAGTGAGGCGAAAATTAAAGAAGGAATTTTTATAGGACCTGATATAAGAAAATTAATCAATGATCCCAATTTTGTATCTAGACTCCGACCCATGGAAAAAAATGCATGGTTGGCTTTTGTCGATGTCACAACAAATTTTCTCGGCAATCACAAATTACCCGATTTTCATGAAAAAATAAATATAATGCTGGATGCTTATCACCAACCAGGATGCAATATGTCGCTAAAAATCCATTTCCTACACTCCCATTTAAGTTTCTTTCCAGATAACATGGGTTCAGTGAGTGATGAACACGGAGAAAGATTTCATCAAGAAGTTGCAGAGTGTGAGAAGCGTTATCAGGGTAGATGGGAACCAGCCATGCTTGCAGACTACTGTTGGAGCCTTCAGAGGGATACTGCGACTACTAATAACAAGAGGAAAGCCAATCGGTCCAAAAAAAAAATTCGTAGAATAAAAATGTCCTTCATACGAATTTGAAAAAAATCAATAAATGCCTTTCACTACTAAATCTGACTACTAAATCAACTTTATTTATATACTTCAAATCGTTTTAAGGTGATGAGTCATAATTACATACTGTAAGTCCAGTGAAAAAAAAAGTATATAATTTGTTGCATAGTGTTATTATTAACTCAATTTTGCTAAGAAAAATGTTACTCAACTCAAGGGTGCAGTAGAAACCATCGACATGTGAAGGAAGTTTTTGCCATATACTCACCAACACGAATTGGCAAAATTTAATTCAGCGCTATAACATCTTTCCTCCCAAATGACTGGTACTGCTCGCATTATCAACGTTTCAAATAGTTTCAAACAGATTCTTTCCCTCAACCAAGATCTTTAAATAAGTAATAACTTACTCGTTTACTATGCTTCATGTTTCTTCAGATCGTTAAGGTAAGTTATTTATTACCCATTCTTTGTAGGGGAATCGTTTTCCTGGTTCGGACAATTAGGCAGATTGGTGACGAATCATGACGTTCTTCTCAGCGACTATGTCAACAAGTAAAATTTCCGTTATTAGAGAAAACACAATTTACAAGTGTTCGACTAAGCATTAATGCATCCACAAAAATTCAATGTTTAGTGCGGTTTATGACATTGCAGCATCATCGGACGTTATCGCATTCAAAATGAGGAAGGAGACACTTTAACCATCAATAGTCTCAGGGAAAGAGCAATGTTAACGGACTTTCTGTGGCTAGAACTCGACAACATTGATATATCAGAGCTATGGTTCTAAAAAGATGGCGCTACAAGCCATACAAGCGAAATAATGCCCAAAGTTGTGAAGGAAAAATTTGAGTACTAAGTCATCTCACGGCAAGCGTTGATCAATTGGCCCACTCGATTATTTTATCTGCGGCTACGTCAAGTCCTTAGGTAAGCCTAACAAACCAACCAATTTGGAGAGGAAAAAAACAGAATCATCGACTCTAAACTTAAATACCTCGTCTTAAGTAGAGTGCACAAGTAGAAGAAAACGTTAACCAATACGAAAGGCATATTGGTTAAGGCCCTCTAGCCCTCTAGCACGGGCCGTGGCGAAACCATGTTGAATTGCGGATATGCGTTTTTTCAAATCACAATAAAGTTATTTATTAAAATTTGTGTAAAACTTAATTGACTTTGGGAGAAATACGCAATTTTCCATTGGTCTTGGAAATTGCAGACCATAATGAAAAATGGCAAAACATATATCGGAACAACACGTTTTCATAAAGATTCAGCAGAAATCCCCTACTTCCAATTATTCTCCGAACCAATCAGTTCCAATTCTGCAAGCTTTCAATTTATAAGTTGTTGAATTACTAAAACGAATCAACTTTATAACGGGTGATCCAAGTAGAGATACTTTTTTCAATAGCCTTTTTTGACAGATCACGTGTGAGTCACAGCATGACTGTCATGTTATTTTTGTTTAGTATTGTTTGGCATTTCATAATGGAAAGACTTACGCGTGAACAACGTTTACAAATTGTTCAACTTTATTATGAAAATTCACGTTCTGTGAGGAATGTGTTTCGTGCACTTCGCTCAACCACGTCCAGCACGCTGTGAAGAAAATATAGCGGCCGTAGCTTAGAGTGTATACGAAGACCGTAGAGAGTCAATTCGGCGCCGTTCGCAGCAACTCGGACTGACGTATGGAACGACTTGGCGCATTTTACGTCAAGATCTTAAATTGGTGATTGGTTTGGTGTGGTTTGTGGGCCGGTGGAATCATCGGTCCATATTTCTTTAAAAATTATGCCGGTGCGAACGTAACCATCAATGGCGACCGTTATCGTGCCATGATAACCGACTATTTGATGCCTGAAATTGAGGCTCGTGATCTCGGCGACATTTGGTTTCAGCAAGACGGCGCCACTTCCCACACATCGCATCAATCAATGGACTTATTGAGAGAACATTTCGGTGAGCACATAATTTCACGTGTTGGGCCGGTCGATTGGCCACCAAGATCTTGTGATATCACACCGTTAGACTTTTTCCTGTGGGGATATGTAAAGTCAAAAGCTTATGCCGACAAACCCGCTTCGATTCAGGCCTTGGAGGAAAACATCACGCGTGTCATTCGCCAGTTACCAGTCCAAATGCTCGAACGAGTGATCGAAAATTGTACTCAACGGATGGACCATCTGCGACGTAGCAACGGCCAACATTTGATAGACATAATCTTCAAAAAATAAATGCCAAAAAATAAAATGTTCTTTCAAATGATAATAATCATTCTCCAATAAATTTGAATTTTCTGTGCTTTCTTCTTTAAAAAAGTAGGGAACCTCGAAATAGATCACCGTTTACAACATCAACAATTTGATGACAAAAAAAACAATCGGGTCTTAAGAAGAGTTACAGTTGTATTTGATGAACGTCGTCGAAAATTTGCGGCAAAAGATGGATAAAGATAAAGTGACCTTTTTAGTGTTGCTACACTTTTCGGAGGCGTTTGACACTGTGGCTCACAAAAAGGTGGGATAAGCTGCGTCAGCTTTTTCATTTTTCAAATGATGCAGTCAAACTACTTGCCTCGCATCTTTCAAATAGAAGGCAAATTGTTCAAGTTTGGTGTCCCATAGGGATGCATTTTAGGTCCACTGCTATTTTCACTGTCAATTATCTGTCATAATATCGTCAACCATAGTAAGGACAGACAACATGTATGCCGATGACGTGCAGTTGTACCTGAGTTCCGATCTCGGTCTTATTGAGCACAAATGGACTGTTGTTAAATCCTGCAAAATCAGAGTGTCTGGTCATCTCACGACCTTCACTGGACTTTTCGTACTTTCCATCTGTGTTTTTAGGCAATTCTTATGAATACGGCCAAAAATCTTGGTATTTGACAATCAACATCACCTTCTGTGGTTCACATGTTTTCACTGATAGGAAATTTAAGGGAGGATTTTGCGGCAATATTTTAAAAAATTTTGCGGGTTCAAGGTTCTGGTTCTGGTTAATTACTCATCTGTGGTGAGGGGTTTTTTTTTGGTTATTTAGAAATGAGTTTTTCATTTTCTTTACTTCTTGGCAATTTTATATTCTTTGATATGACCCAGTTGTGTACTTTATTTAAAAACTCCGATCGCTTCATCATTTTATTGAGTCAAAGGAAAAGCTCCAACCTGAAGAAGTAGGCAAATACGGGCATCTCCATAAAATCCCACATTTAAGTGCGTTTCGCTATTTTACACCGAAATTCCTCAAAGACCTCCCGTTTCACTGAGCCTCTGCACTTAAATAAAGCAAAAAAAAAATGGCTCTATAAAAACTGCAGCACTATCACACAACTTGTTCATCCACTTACTTTGCTGTCATAAAAATAGGCGTGGTGCTTTAAGTAGAATTTAACTACTCGGAAATTACGCCTAATTACCCAGTATAAGCTGCGTTTCTGTTCGCCACCACACTCTGCAGAGACCTGCCATTTGATTTTTTACAGCCCCCTCCCCAACTATCCCCGACGAAGAAAGCTAAAGCCGGGTGCATAAAAAAATAATTCGCAATTATGTTTAACAACTCGAAAGCGCAGAAAAAAACCCTCTTTTATCCTCTTTTTAGTTATTAAATTGAAACTATGAAAGCAAAACGTTATGACTGTCGTAACTTTTTATCTTTACGTTGTTTCGAAATTCACGCGAAAATTCAATAGCTCGTTTGGCCCACACTTGCCCGTCTGTTCCACTGGACACTATCAGAGATGCAACATTTGTTTTTACGTTTATAGTTATTACGCAACTCACACATTTTAGGGAGTAGATATTCCCAGTCTCATACTGACGGTTTCATAGTTATAGAAGTTAACTAGGAGCCCCAGCCAACCAATATGCGTAGGGACAACTGCGAGTATGTAAATTATGTAATTTTATTTGTGTTTTTTTTTTCGACGCTATCAAACGTAGATACCCATCGGATTAGCAAAATGCCTGGTGGCGATTTAACATAGATTTTTATACGATCTATGCCCACAGTTGAATGTACGTTTTTTCGTGCGTGGAAGAAAAAGCGCCTTTTGAAGATAAAGATACCCATTACGGCTTCTTACGATTGGCAGTGTTAACACGTTTATGGATCGTAAACTACGCGCTGATGTCCGTATATTTGAGGTTTGTGTTGCGTGTTGCAAAGGCGACCATACCCGGCTAGAGCAAGTGTGTAGCTATGCTTGCAAAATGTGTAACAACATCCTACGTGATTAAGCGCAAACAGGCAGCCACTAAGTGGATTGCCCTGCGGAGTAGCCTTGTGAGTTTTACTTTATTTTATAGTTATTTTGGTATAGTAAAAAAATTTAATTTGTACCCTCTTTAATGTGAGAACGGAGTAGATTTCAAGGCGCGGAACGCAGTTAGTAGGAGGTATGTATTTATTATTTTATAAAAACTTAGTAGCTACAAACTGAAATACAAAGTTCATTATCATCATAGCATCTTCATTTCAACAGCACTTGAGGAACCCAAATTTGTCCACTGATTGTGTGCACTGCAATGACTGCAACAATAAAATCGTAGACGCTCTCAAAATCCTTGAAAGTGGAAGGAGAGCAAGATGAATGAAAGAAATCGAACTTCGAACTACTTATGAAGCTTTCGAGGGAAGAAGAGAGAAGTGACTGATATAAACAAACTTCTCGTCTTGAAACGGATTCATTTTTGGGATGGTTGATGCAATTAATCTCAGCACGCTTTTAAAAAAAAATCTACCAAAGTAGAGGAATAAACGGGTGAATGATGCAATCAAACCCCAGAGTTATCTCCAGTTCCTAAAGGTATAATTAATGCAATCAAACCCCAAACTTAGATAACTTAGATCTTCCAAAAGGTATTCACTTAAACAGTTTTTTTCAGTTGGCTTGTATAAACTTCGACATATAAAGTCTATTGCATCAAGTACAAAGTGTTATCCTAAGAGAGGGGGTGATTTAGTCGGTGAAAGCCACCAAGTCCTTCGTTGCAGAGCTTCTTAACTCCTAAGAACTCCGTCTTAACTCCGGACATTCACAAAGTACATGTTTATAGGTTTCCATCATCCTCTAGACAGATCCTACATTCAGTCTCGGGGCACAAATTTATTTTTTTAAGATGATATTTCAAACCGCAGTGCGAGGAAGCTCAATATCTTGTTAAAACTATCCTTACTTAATAACAGGATTTCCTTGTAGGAATAGGGTTTAAGAATTTATATTTTTATTATTTTTATTTAGCTTCTGACACTGACTCGCCGAAGCGATAATAAACAAGTGTACGACAACCTGAAAGATGTTTTGAGCTTACGGTCGGAATTTTGGTTAGATAAGTAGAGCCTCTACTTTTGTTATACGGGTGATGATACTATTTATGGTAACGTGAAATAACGCCAACAAATTAAAGCCAAATTCTAAAAATTTAGCATTATTTCCGTTCCAAAATGGAAACGGCTGCGGAAAGAGGGTTGAAATCTCTTAATCCCACATAGCGGGTCACTAAGATATTGTTGCCAAAGGCGCCTTATTTAAAATTTGGCATTATTTCGTTTGGCGTTATTGCACGCCATCACTATTTATCAGCAGAAGAATCAGTGCTAATTATTTCCCTTGGAAAATACTTTCTTCTTAAACCGCACAGGGCCGGTCTTCTGCCAATTCTTCAATGGTATGGATGTCTGCCTGGAATAAACTAGGACTTTTTCCCATAGGTATTGAGACATTTTTGTTTGGTTCACGGATACCAGCTCCCACATCAGAGTCCATTTATGAGCCATCCATAACCCACTTTAGACAGTTTGGTGGGTTATTTTATTTCTAACTAATGCCTCTCTGATTGTGATCGCCGTAGAGAATCCTTTTTCGAGGAGGGGTGTTAGTCCTGTTAAAGCTTCTATAGCCGCCGTGGGACATGCTCTGCAAGCTTTGGAGATACCAATACATGCAAGACGTTGTACCTTGGTTAGTTTGATGATGAAGGGTCTTTGGGTGGTTTTATTCCACAATATTATAGAGGCCTATGTCATGATGGGGCTGATCATCTGATAGATTCAGTAGTGCTGTTCTTTGGAGAGATCCCCCAGGATTAGCAATTCATGCTGCAGCATTCTCAAAAACATTTTAATTATGAAAACCAGATCCAGGCACCTGCAATTGTGAGACACGCAGTATGCTGCAGCTTATTTGCCGCTGTTCGTTAAATTACTTTTGGAACCCTGATCATTGTTTACAACCAGCAACCAGCTAAGACTGCCAAATAGGACTTGATGTGAGAGTTCCAACTAAGTTTTTTTTATCCTGGATACTCGTAATCACGAGATATTTCAATTCATTAGAGTAACTCATTATGGTGCCCTCTTCTTATGGTGATAGCTTTAAGTCTCCCTAAAGTAAAAAGCACTAAAATGGCTATATTGGGATTAGGATTTTATGCAAGCCACTTGTAATTGTTGCACTAAGCTTTCCACTTATAATGATCACCAACTTACCACTGAGTTAACGATTTTCGATGCCTTGTGACCATAAAAGGGGGAGAGTACCTCTGCTTGCAGGAAAACCCTAACTGACTTCACAAACACTGACTCTTTTCCTGAGGAGGAGGATATGATTCGACTATCTAATATGCCATTGATCTTTTGGCTAGTCGAATCTTCGATATCTTTGCCACTGATAGCTCTTGCAATCGCGTGTCTAAGAATGCGCAATTCGATAGAAGTTATCTACCTATCCTTATAAAAAGATATTGAAGAGCACCCTCACAAGACTTTCCCTTTCACTAACTTGTGTGAAGAGAGTGGGATATTTCTGCCTGTCTTCTAGAAGATGCTAGTTAACCTGGTACGTCAAACCTGATGAAGTTTCTGACATCTGACATGGGCCAATTTACTAAGTTCAAGTACCTCTTCTTCGCTCGTGCGACTCCTCATCGCGTCAGCCTCTACAAATGTGGTCATCCTTGAAATCTAGTTTTATTGCATGGTCTTATAAAAAAAATGGGAACTTTAACACCAGCGAATAAGACAGCAATGGTCTCTAAGTTTTCCACTTTAATTATACTCTGGACACAACTAATTTGATATATCAAATGGTAGATTGATTTCCAGTTCTTATTGGCTCATCCATTTCGTATCTTTATATGCTAGATTGTCAGGGATCATATTGCAATATGATTCGGGCTGTGAGCCAAGAGCCTCAAGTTTTTCTGATTGGTAAAATACTGCTGTCATCAGGGAGCTCGAAGGAGCTGTTTCACGGTCCGTCTTCGATCCATCTTTGTTTCATTCTTTCCTGTGCGTAAAGGAGAAGGTTGGTTGTTGTCATCGTTCTAGAGAATTAGTTTCAACATGTGGGTTCTTAAGAAGTTGTTAAACTAGCTTATCCAGCGATGTTATTTCGTACCGTAGAAGCTTTTTGGTTCGGTTTTTATTATATTTTGGCCATAGCTTCCTTGATATGTCAGAAGTGGCTAAAGATGTCCAACTATTATTGGCTTTCATTCTGATCTTGTATTCCACTCGTTCTCGGAGGTTGCTGAGTGGCGGCTTGATCGAGTGAAGTGCCTGGCCATGATCCATTCCGGATCCTTTTCTTTCTAGCTTGTCGGTCATATCATTCCCTGTGCAAAGGAACCCAGCAGAGACAAACCTTGTCCATGAGCCTTATTTGACTAGCATTAACTGCCTTAATGGCTGTCACTGAAAATGGTAATATGATAATATCATTGCTGAAATTGATACAGTACGTTGTTAAACCTTATTTACTTACAATTAGTTAAAAGTTATCCCAACTTCAAAGAGAATACCTCGAGAGTTTTTTTTGCTCGAAACCCCTACCTTACTAATTTCTTTATATACATATTTAAATAACGGGATATTTTATATCATTTAGCTCTCAAATTATAAATCCATTAATGCATATTTAATAAAAACCAAACCCCTCACAAATCCTGATTGTCCTGTCGTTTAGCTTAAAATATCCTTTATGATTCGATTAAATTTAAATATCACGTTCGCTTAAAAGTCCCAAACAAGATGTCGACGCGCAAAACATACACACCAATATTTACAGCCCCTAAATAGGCACGTAATATTCACGTTTTGCGAAATTTCATCAATTTCGCGTGCCTAGAAGGCGGCACCCAAGTCTCCTACTACACAGCCATGTTAAGTCCTGCTCCTGCTATTAATTTCACAAAAACACACAGAACATGAAAAGTAGAACCATCTTGTCAATGGCCGCATAATGTCATGCACCCCTTCTATAATATTCTCTGTATAGTCAAGTCATAGGCCCGCGCTGATGCCATTTACAAGTAATAAAACTTTTAATGGCGAATAATTCAGTCCCGCATAAGTCTCAATCAGAAAGAGTCTCATTTTCGCAGTGGTAACGCCGCGTTAGCGTGCGTCTCCTACTACGAGTACACAGTGTAGGACTCTCTTTGTGAATTAAGGCGGTTGCTGCCGCCGCGCGTCGCACGCATACATACTACCTAGAATCGTTATTAAGCTTAAATAACGATTTCATTACCTCCTTCCCCCGACAAAAACGACGACGACTCCGCGGCAATGACGATGTGGGACTAGGGCTATGAAGGCGGATAACTCAGCAGATTACATGTAGGAAGAAGAGGAATTCTTTAGCGATAACCCCTTCCATTGAACATAAAAAGCTCGCTTTAGCTTGTTAAGAGGCCTTCTTAGGCATGGGTGGTGGAATGTCTGTCGCTCTGTTGAAATTGCTAAATAATTGCCAACGCAATTTCTTTCGATTATGGATTAACATTATTCACGTGCTACAGTTTAAGTTAATGCCTCGCGTTGTACACTGTACTCTGTACTCTGTACCTTAAGGAACTAGAGTGCGCTAGTCACATTTCTCCCCTGTTATGTTAATTACTAGTGGGTGGTTGGTTGGGCGGTTGTGTTTGGTGGAATGAAAGGGTGAAATCTGCAAAAACAAAGAGACAACAGCTGAAGACTTTTGTGTGCTTTTCCATTGTCATGTGTTGGTGAAATGTACCTATATAGTCCTGTTCGAGCAGATGACGCCGTTAATTTTAAGCGACTATCAAATTGTAACCCCTGTTAAGGCGATAGAGAGGGTGCGGTATTTTTTTTTTTTCTAAAGATTTTTCTTTGTGCAAACATAAGGAACGGCGCGCGGCGGCGTTGGTAATTGAAGTTTGAAACGCGTGTGTGTGAGGTTAGACGGGTTTACTCGCGTGTTTTTAGTCTTAACGTCTGCCTAACAGCTGGAGGGCGTTTAATGACAGAGCTGTTCATGTGTCAATATGTAATTGAATTGGGATAAGGCGTACGCACACAAATATCATTAAAGTGGGCGTGGTGATTGATTTTATACATTCGTGTAACAAGTATTTACGAAGGTATCTCTTTTTTTCGTGCGTGACGGATGAATGTCTATGCAAAGAAAATGTTGCATATGAATCACGAAGGGAAAAACGTTGTAAGATGATGAATTTAATTTTAATTTTCGTTTTGGGACAAACGGTCATGTAAAGGATTGGAAAAACTGATAAAGGAAAAAAGTATTATGGGCAGTAGGCTACACGTTGCACAGTTTATACTTTCGAACAGTTTCCACTTAGAACAGAATAATTCTTTGCTTCCTAGTTAGTGAACAAAAGGCAAACGTTTTTGCAGGTAGGTAAGGTGGTCGATGTGTGGCACTACTACGAAACTTCTATCTGGCTCTTAACCGCATCAATATTTAAGAAAATCCCACGCATCGCAGATATCGGCATCTACGGTTTTGGTCAGTTTTTGTATTTTAGAGTTCTGGAATGTGTGAAATTTCTTTCATATAACCCAGGTGGACACTTTACATTTTATCGATGCGAGAAAGTTATAGAACATGGGCACAGAAGTCGGTTCGCGTATTTTGGGCAAGAGATGTAGTGGAAATATGTTGTTTTAGTTTTCTTTTAAAGGGCTGTAGCCCTAAGTGTAAATGGAGTGAGAGATTCCCATCATCTGAGTGCGAATAGAAGTGCGGTGCTTCCTTCATATTGCTCACCGGTGAGTTGGTTAGTGCCTTCCTGCTACACATTCTGTCGGTTCACTGGATTTTCGCTTGCCTGACACTTCACTCTCCTCACACCGGGGGATGTGCGTAATCGTGCTTCGTGTGCTGCGCATTCTTTCTATAAACTCTCACGTGCATCAACTCATTTGCTTAAATCGTTGTTTTGAGTAGATATTGATATTGGTGTTTATCAAAAATGAAATAGAAGGGGGGGTTGCCAAGCCAAAAGTGTTCGTTCTTCCAATTGTTCAGCTTCTTTTGCGCCTGGCTGTTAAAGTATGAAAAAGTAGATCGTTGGGCTATAATGGACTCCGTTACCGTCAATGCATTGTTTAAAGGTCCCTTTCCATAAGTATACGTGCATTCTATCTTGCTATCAGGCATAAACGACGGACGTACGGAGCAACGGATTCTATGGGTCGGGCCAAAAAGAGTGCGTACACCCGAGAAAATGTCTGCTGTGCCAGAAAGTGTGCGTGAAGCGCCATCAACATCAATTCACCGTCGTTCTCAACAATTGAACAACAATTTCGGAGACATCATTGAGACGAATTTTGCATAAAGACCTTGGTATGACGCCATACAAAGTCCAATTGGTTCAGGAGTTGAAGCCAACTGACCATCCAATGCGTTTTCGCTTCGCTAAGTGGGCCTGCGATCGACTTAGAGAAGATGCCGATTTTGCCAAAAAAAATCAACTTTTCAGATGAAGCTCATTTTGATCTTGACGGTTATGTAAACAAGCAAAATTGTCGCATTTGGGGCACAGAAAACCTGCACGTGTACATTGAAAAGCCGATATACCCAAAACTAGTCACTGTTTGGTGCGGATTTTGGTCCAGAGGCATAATTGGGCCATTTTTCTTCGAAAATGAGCAAGGAGTGGCCGTAACAGTCAATGGCGATCGTTATTGGGCCATGTTGAACGAATTTTTATTCACAAAAATTGAAGAGGAAGATATTGGCAACATTTGGTTTCAACAGGACGGCGCTACGTGCCACACAGCCGAAGCTAGACTCGATGTTTTGCGCAAAGCTGATGTCGTTTGGCCACCGCGGAGCTGCGATTTGACACCGTTGGACTATTATTTGTGGGGTGCCGTAAAAGATAAGTGTTATAAGGGCAATATTCGTGAAGCCATTGGTGAAATACAGCTGCACACAATCGATAATGTGCTTAAAAATTGGACCGATCGTGTAGGCGACTTTCAAATAAAAAAGATATTTGAGAAAATATTCAGTAGTTTTTTTTTATAGCATTTAAAAAAAAAATAGTTATTTGGCGGACCCTTTATCTATACCTATTGGATATTATAAAAAAAAAAATCATAATTTAGAAACTCCGTGGTAAGAAAAAAAAAGTGAAGGTAAAATTGTTGGAAAGTTGCAGCCTTATATTGTTTTGTGCCTCTTCGCGAATTAGGTATCATGTTAAAATATCATCCACAGTGCTCTTCATCCCAGGTGTGCGCACAGTTCTGTTGCAGACCAAAAACAATGTTCGAGTCAAGTAACAAGTGAGTAACCTTTTAACAGACATATCTTTATATACCAAAAATATTGATTAATTATCTAATAACATTGAATAATACATATAAAGAAACATATACATATCAACATATGCATTTAAACAAACGTTGAATAGCAACAATTACATATAAAAAAAGAGCCTACCGAGTTTAATATTGTTAGTCAATAATTTAAATTTGAAGCTGTACATTTAAACAAGTTTTCTAAGCATACTATCTGTTTAAAACTTTTATGAATTAAATGATGATGTCTGCCACAATTAAACTTCGAAGTTATGCCTATATTTGAGTGAAACATAATGATATTTAATATGGCAGACTAATTTTATTTCCATAATGCCGATAAGGGGGCTGTCTGTGTGGGTATTGAGATAGGTGCATTGATGCGTGAAAGATGCAAAAAAAGGGATCGTCCAAATTAAAGTATATAGGCAATGGACGATAACGGAGGTGTGACTCTCTGTCATACGCAAGGGTGGGCAGACCTAACGTGTCATCAACACCAGGCACACTTTTCGTTTCTCTTTATTCGGTCATGATCTCTTAAAAAAATGTGATTGCTACAATGTTACAGCTTTAAATATCGAACAAGATGACGCAATAGGCTAATACACGAATTTTCTCTCTCTTTTAATATAACTGGCACGATCATATTTTTTTTTTGTAGTAGGTCAGTAGCAAAGATCCCTCCCCCATCCGACGAGCTGTCGCCGTGCAACCATGACGTGCCAATGATATAAAATGGGTATTAAATACACCTCACCCGAACCCCCTCACTTGAAGCTTCATGGAAGATTTTACAAAAAGATCTTGATTTGCGTGCTTACGAAACCAAATCGTGCAAGAATTAAAGCTACAGGATCTCCTAGCAAGGCGTAGATTCGGTGAATAGTCAAGACAAGATTGCCGTTGATCCCAATTGTCATAAGCGAATTTTGTTTAGCGATGAAGCTCACTTTTGGTTGAATCGATACGTCAATAAACTAAGATTATCTTTCGAATAAAGTACATTTCATGTCAATTTAAATTTATTTCAACAAAAAAAAAATTTAACAAATTTATATAAAAAAGGGAAGAAATAAGAAAGTCATCAAGTCATTGTCATGTTCCTAGAAAAAACTTATACCTGAACACCCTACTGAAAATACGAAGGCACGTTCACACTTTTGCCAGGTTTTGTCCCAAAACTGGATGGCTGGCCTAGCAATAGTTTATCTGACAAAGTTGTCAGGTTGAAAATTACCAGTTCAGACGGTTGGTAATATGTGCGATTAGGAGGCGATATGACCGCGAACTCTACAAGCTGTACTAAGCAGTGGATGTACAATAGTTCTCCAGTCAAAAGGATCTTAGAGTCCCGCCCCTAGGTTCGAGAAGACAAGGCAGACCGAACCTTCGCTTTAAACACCAAGTCATCGCGAAGGTAAGAGCATTCTCTTAGTCTAAATGGAACTGATGGAACAGCGATAGTATCGGGAACCAGTAAAGTTAGAGTCCGCCCAACTATTTAATAGGTATTGATTGCATATCTAGATACATCCACTTGGCAACAACTGGTTCTTCACAACCTACTTATCAGATTTGTAGCGAGGGTGACTAGCTGCTGCCAGCCGCTTCAATCGTCAATTGACATTTTGCACCAATTCATTTTAATAACAATAATCAGCATGGATCACCCCTCACCGAAACTTAACTACAATTTGGTGAAATTTAATTTCAAAAAAAAAAATCCTCCCCAATTCAAAGCACAGCTAGCAGCTGACATCAAAATCTCAATTCATTTCACTGGATAAGAGTCAAAACGATGGTAAACGTAAAACTTCTCAAAGGGACATTTCTGGTGGCTTTCTCTATTCTCTATTCTCTATTCAATTCCATCCCAAGGGGTAGCTTGTAATTAACATTTTGTTGTATGCAAATTTATTAAACGCGCAACACCTTTTCATTCCTTAGCACTCTTTGGTTTGGTCTCGCTGCCATCGTGCACACTTGATTCCGATTCTGAGACCGTATCCTTGGTAACCACATAACACGGCTGCTGTGCAGCGCAGAATGGTGTTGTTAACCATCACCGTTCCCAACCAAGCCCCCTTTTGTACTTTTAATTTTTAAGTTAACAATTTTGCTGTGCGACTGAAAATGTGTCAGCTTAACCCCTACAAAAACAAAGGCAGGCAGCCCCCCTCATCCGCCTTTCATTGTGTAGCCGACGTAGAGCCTCATGAAACAGAAACACTGTTATGCTACCGACCGACGACCGACACCGAACCGACCGACGAGGTAGGTGTTAGAGTAAAAATCCAGATTGCTGGTTGAACAAAATCAAAAATGGCGGCGCAACAGTAACACCATCTGTGTTTGTGGTCGTCACTTTGAGTGTAGAAAATATTGCTCCAAAATGGGTAGTGGAGTGTTTCTTGCTCCGATTCATAAAATGTTCATTTCATGGGGGTGTGTTGGTTGTATTCTTTTTTGTTTTGTTGTTGCTACTTTTTTTTCCACTGTCGTCGCTATGATGAAATCTTTTATCCTTCGACGAGAGCAAAAAAAAAAAAACTCCATAATTTTCTGTTGCATCAACATCGTAAAATGAAATATTCGTATTCACAAATTTTTTGTTGCACATAACACCACAACAGAGGGTGACGAGGATGACGAGGGTGCCTGGTGACGGTGATGGGTTTTTTTTATACTTTCCCCCTTTCACCCCCTCAAAAAAAAAAATCCGTTTTCTGACGTGTGAGCTTTTGTTTCAATGGTTCGAAAATAAATATAAAAATTCACTGGATTGAGTGACGAAATAACGAATCGAGGGTGGTGAATGGCAATGGGGAAATAGTCTCTTATTGCACCCTTCAGAGTTACATGTGTGTAGCTATTGCCATAAGTGTGTGATCGTATATTTATTTATTTATTTTTGGGGGGACTTAAATACTGTGTGGGGTTGTTATGTTCACATCATAACAGTATAGGTAGACAGAGTAAACATTTTTGAAAGTTCATGCAGCAATGTAGGTGGGATTTAGTCATGCTTCACTTGGAGATAGCTTGTTCGTCAGCTTTAAAGAAGTCATATAGAGGAATGTCTCCTGAGGATACTTGAATGGCATCCGCTTACAATGGGTACGCTTACAATTTTGTATCGATCGGATGTGTTGAAAGACCTGATTTAAAATAAACTTACGGCACCAAGTTATGGGTTGAAGACGTCCATGAAGATAAGAAGAAACCAGCCTTAGCACTGTCATCGGCCGAGTAAGCCAAATAGGAGAATGAACATATATTCCCTGAATTCCAGAAGCAGTTGGTTGACGATCTAAAATTCAGCAGAATCAAAAAAAGACGTGACTTAAGATTCTTAATTCGCCTTTGCCATTGGTTTCAGTCATCTCAACGAGCATTTCAAAACTATTGTCGTTGGAAATTCGGGCCGTTGTGAGTGCTGCCACGAAGCTGATGAAACTGCATTGGACTTTATCTCTAACTTTCGGCCTTTGTCAGAATCAGATGTAATGTAATGTAATGCCACAGTGAAGGAGCACTGTCAAAAATTACTGGGTTGACGTTGGGTTGACGTGACGCCATCAAACTTGGAACAATGTAGATGTTTTTTGGTGCCTACCCTAAGTATTTTGTACATTTTATTGTAGGCCTTTCTTCAAGGAGTGCATATCAAGTATTTTATTTAAAATATTCTTTGCGGACAGTACAGAAGTGTGGAGTGTCCCGTGCGGCATGTAAAGTCTGGTGATAATAAATACTTGCAAAAGAAGATAAGGACTTTTTGCTCATGTTTTGAATTTTCTGTATTTTTACAGAGTACACGCCATCTAATGTCCCAGAGTGGGATTCCAGCTGTTTTATCTGCTTCGTTTGTATCAAAGGATAATACCATACTTTACCAGTTCACCTGATCTTTCAATACCCGACATGCCTCAGTGACCGTAGAACTAGCAGAGCTTTATGCTGAACGACAAAGATCATCAACTCTTCTCGATATTAGAAAAAAATTACAGACTAACACCGCAGACGAGCTGTGGTATTGCCATAATTGCAACCTGCTTAGCAACTTCTATCACTGTCAGTTTGAAAACGTCGGTAAAGTCTGGAAGTCTGATTGAAATGGATAGGGCGAGGATTTCATAATAAAATCCTATTTTCCTATTTCAAGTGTTCGGTTCTCGTCCCCATTCATCCTTACTGGAAAGAGATATCACGATTGATCTGGCGAAGTACAAATTGTGGATTTTGTCCGATTGGACTGGGTCTCTAACAGTCAAGAGCACTGTTTGCAACAGTATAAAAAGATCAAGAAGCTTGCATGAGGCAAGTTCTTATCAATAAAAAGTAAACTGTTAAGAAACTCACATTCAGGCACATAACGCGTAGACAAAACATTGTGGTCTTAGTGTTGACACCCAAAAGGCCGAGAGACCATCAGCTCCTGTAAGGTGGGTTGAATATCAGTAATGGAGCAATGGAAGCAGCTGATGCATTATATGCATGCAACCGCATCTTCGGCAGTAAATGTGGACCAAACACAGAAGGATATCTGCGGATTTATACGGCAACTACTGTAAGCTAAGATTTGCTTCACAAGAGTCTATACGTGCATAAATCCTCTGCCAAGAGCACTTTAAGAATCATCCAGACAATCAGCTAAAACTGAGGTCCGTAAATGCATTTAAGTATTTTCCTGTTCCTTTCTAAACAGGGAAGAATGGGACATAAAACACGAAAACAAGTTGGAACAAAGATGGCCTGTAGAACAGGTGCAACTTTATTCTCTAGGGAATTATACGTACATATATAACAACAACATCGTACTGTATTAATGTTAGCCAATCCAAACTAGACAGCGGTAATGTTGACAAGGGCACACACGTGTTTGTCTCACAGCACAAAACTTATCTCTGCTGTGTTCCTGGACACAGGGACATAGTCGGTAACAAGACCGCTGATGAGCTAGCAAGAAAAGCATTTGGGCACTGCAGTTACAAAACTCGAAAAGTATTCGTCAGATTCTCTTGAAATTTTCAGTGAATATTTCAATATATTTAACTTTGAGAAAATGCAAGACCGCCTCTCCTTAAGCTCAGTGCAAAGAGAATGAAAGAAACTTAAATAAACAACCACATGCATTATATCATGAAAACAATGGTCAGAGTATAATAAAAGTTGAACGAATAAGCTCTCAGAGTTACACTTAAAAAAACAAATGAAATAGCTATTAGTCATAAACGGGCCAAACAGAACCTGAGCCTCAGCTTCGCTAAGAATTGTCTGTGCAAAGATATATTTACAAGATACATAGTTAATTGTCGAATTCGAGCAGTATACTTGAGTATCTTCTCATGGCAGTTTCTTTCCCTTGGATGTTTTTAAGACTTTCACAAGAGCTGGGGCATCGAGGTGCGTTTAAACCTGGGGCACCTTCCTCAGTAGTCCAACGCACCTAAAACTTAAACTGGTGCTAATTTTCTCAGAAATAGATAAAATTAAGTCTTAAGGACAACGGCGAGGAGAAGTCCCAAGAGGACACAACTCTGTCACTTAATGGATAGCGCACTTGTTAGCTACTTTTTCCAAGCTATTTAAGAACTAGCCAGTATTTCAATGTCTAATCGTTAAGGGTTTCTACGGACATCAGGATGGCTTCACAGTTTTTTGTAACCACAACCAGAAGGGCAACACGACACTGGTTTTTGGAGGACCTAAGCCTTAATCGGGCGTAGTAACATAGACGGGAATAAGAGAGCCGACGACCAGATCCGGCTCCTCCCTTCTATAGTCCTACGCGGAGGGATCTAGGTGGAGCAACATGACGAATTGCGTCATTTCTAAGAAGATTTGACCCAAATACAACAAACCAAGGACCCTTAACCTCATTCACAGATCGCGTGCGGACGTTGCTAGGCTGGTGCCCGTTATTAAGGGCCATTTGGCAGTAGGCACCTACATATGCTGCCAAGCTAGATGACGTTAATCAAATTGTTACCGTCTTTCTTCTCGGGGTGCCCGGGTGCCTCTGGGAAACCATTCTTTGACGACCTTGCTGACATATCAGATATCGGTCTCAATGATAATATAACATTCCTCAATTCCAATGGGTGGATCTGAGTTCACTGACACGCTTCAACCCTCTATTCCAAAGATCTCATAAGTGGAGGTATCAAACGGCGCTATAGCCTTAATTGCGGGCTCTGGCATCGTCTAATTTACCACCCTACTTAAGTCTGGCGGGGAAGAAACATCAGAAAATATTGATGTTACAAAAGGAGTCCTGAAATGCTGTTTCTAACTTCTACGTGTGTAGGTCGCTGCAGTAAGGGCCGCTTCGACATAACCAAAAACCTTTTTTGTTCCAAAAAAATTATCATTAAATTTAAAACTATTGAGGATTGAATTTCTTCTCGGTGCTATAAAAACAAAGCACCCACCTTATACAAACAAAATCATCGATATTCCTTTTCTCCAGGTTTGCCTATAAATCATCTTTTCATTCCTCTTTTATCTGGTGACATACCGTCAAGCTTCAGCCACAAAGTAATGAAGAAAAGCCTGTAGTTATACCCATATATTGCGTTGTGCCATAGCTGTCAAGGAATTCAACAAAGTTGCGTCGTAACGTAACTACCTTCAAGTACTTGTCATCCAAGTAAAATGAATAATATCACGGATTCTCGCACAGAGGTATGTCTGCATCTGCACTCAAACTTCACACACACGCGCGCGTTCACGAAATCGGTATCAATACCGAATGTATACGACGAACAACTGCCGCCTTAATGATATGGATTTCAGCATAATTAAGAGTTCCACGGTACATTTGCAATCGATGATATTTCATATATGAGCTTCCCATCAGCACTGTCATCATCATTATCACAAGGGAAATGCCAGCAAGGGATGGTGCTGCGCAAGGATTAATTTCCCAAGCAGGAAGCCATATCGTGATTCTTTTGCTACCATCCTACAATTCAGAGGGGGATGAAGGTGTGTGTGTGTACGCAAAAGAAATTAATTTCAGCAAAAATTACAGAAAAAAAGAGAGAAATACATAGGTAAAGGAGGATAGCACGTTTCCCGTTTCGTCCCGCAAGGATGAGAGTGAGAGTTCAGTTAAACTTTGAAAAAAGTAATTTCACATCAAAGGAGCAGCACCCTCCTCCGATGCAATTCCTTCCCACCTCCCACCAGCAGGATCTTTTCTCATATTTTTTTCATATTCATGGAGCAAAAGAATGCTGTGTGAAAGAAAAAATAAAACTTCCTGTGATCGCCTGAATTTCAATTTCAAGGAGTCAGTCAACTTTACTATAGTATGAAAGTCATTTGTGCTCTGGTTATGGTTCACCTAGTTTTTTCGACACAAAGACGAAAGACCAAAGGCTAGCGAATTGCCACGGTCAAAGGGAAGAATTTTGGACCGCATTAATTCTTAACTTCACAGACATGGCATCGCAACCACTTTCGAGTCACATCGCAATTTAAAAGAAACCAAAGATTGTCATTTGTTTGTCCAAACGAAAATTATTGAAAAGAACATCAGCAGCAGAATGAGATATGAGTAGAGTTCTTTTGAGAAACAGAAAAGAGGAGGACACAGAAATTGTTTTAATTTATTGAACTTCCTGTTGGGTATTCGAATCGATCCATTAAGTTTTCCGCTTTTCAGGAAAACAGAAAAAAGGCAGATTCTACTTTTCAAGTGCAGAGGTATTTTTTATTTTTTTTTTTATTTAACTTTTCTAATTCACTTGGCGGCCAGGCTGGGAATTCTTTTAAAAAAGTTTTCTAGTTTGAAAAGAAGGTTTCTTAACTTTTGTTCTTAAAGTGCCAGACGTAGCAGGAAGATGGGGGAGATTTATAGGTAATCGCATAATAATATAAATTATTTTCAATTTGGATTTCTTTTGAGTTTGTTTTTTTGGTTTAGGGTGTAGGTGAGTGAGTGCCGCATGGATAAATGAACCGAAACAGGTGAATGATGGCGACACATTTGATTGCCTTGGACTAATATTTTTAGCGTTTTAGCTAAATTCGTTTGTAAAGCTAATTAAGAAAAGCCCAGGGGGAGTGCCTTGTAGGTGACGTACACAGGTGGTGGCAATGTTGTAGGGGGCGAACAGTTTCCCCTGTTCGTGCGGTTTCCAAGAGCTTCTCTTAACTCACTCAATTTCAGAAGGATTTTTGTTCCTGTTGCTATTTATTACAGCTCTAGGTTATCTGATTGAAGGAAAAGTGACGGAGCATAAAGTGCATCAGAATTAGCGGACTATGAAACCGTACTAAGCACGAATAAAAATAAACTGCAATAAAATACCCGTATAAGCCCAAATGGTATGCTGGCACTCCGACCTATTCCATTGTATTTTCAAACACATACTTCCTTTTACCAAAAACCGAGAAAGTTTTTCATTGATATAACGCTAAGAGCTTGGAGCATGGTTCTACCAAAGACCAGACATTCACGGAGGAAATGTTCCGCGGTGTCTTTGCCAAATGGATATATGCTATATTGCTATATGCTATATTGCGAAAACAGGTGGAGGGCTAGAATCATTTGCATTTGCAGTGACAGCCAAGCTGTACTAAAGCGCTGCTTAATCATCTTTCCTCGTCCAAGTTAGTGCTCGAATTTGGTCGCAAGGTTGAACACAGTGAATCTTGTCTGTGTCTCAGGTCACATTGGCATCCAAGCAAACGAGATCCTCGAAGAGCTTCAGAAGAAGCTTTATAAGGACCTGCATCTTTAGTCAAGTTTCGCTTTCTCGTGAACACAAAATTCGGTGGCGTGACTGCGATGGATGCAGACAGACCAAACAACCGCACACGGGCATTTGCAAAAGGTCTGCGTCTTTCCTTCAATCTCTCAGGAGAATCGACTGCAGGCTGCTTGTAGGCGTTCTTTCGGGCCACTTAAATGTGTTGGGTTTGAGCGACATCACCACCTGTTCTGCTTGCGGTGAGAAAGATGATACAGCAGAAAACTTTCTCTGCAGTTGTCCGGCCTTTGCTAGCCTCAAGTGTCGGATTTCGGTGCTGACGTGGTGAGTGTCTAAGCCAGGAAAACTAAGAACATTAATGTAATGTATCTGCAGGGAAGCACAATGGACCATTAGTTGTGTCTGGGCACTTCATCGGATAGTAGCAACTTAGGTGCGTTGAAAAAGCGTAGGCCCGTCGGAGTGCCTGTGCTGTATACGCGCGCCTGAAGTCTTTTATCGCTGGTTATGGCAAAAATTCGGCAGACTTCCTACGAACATTCAGTATTTGGTCTAGCTACAACCGTAAAAATAGTCTTTGTCATAAGTCCTTCCTAGGGATGACGGCAATAAAGGGTCAAGTTCTGCGAAAACTTTCTCCGAACCTTGACGAGCAAGTCCATCAGAAATCTTACTACCGTGATTCCAGTATGATCCGCAACCCAAACAAGCCTTTCAACATAGATCATGATTTGATTTATAGGATTTAAGAGGATTTGAGTAACAAGACGCATAGATTTCCCTACAGCGAAAGAAAGCCGATAATGCATACGATTTCATCTTCTCGACATCTTTGGACCAAAGTAGCCTTTGACATCTCATTACACCAATCGTCGACCATGTCCAATATCACATAGACCTGCGCGTAGAAATGATGAGCGTTGGCAGAAGACGGAACGCCGCCTTGTGGTCAGCCCCTGTTATCTCCTGTAATTACACATCGGCTGCAAGCCACATCTGCAAACATCATTCTGCAGGTCAAAACCGCTCGGATACAGCCATTCGTCTAGTAATTGTTTTTTAAGAGACAAGCTATCAAAACCCCCCTCAATATCAATGGTAACGCACAACACGTACTCCATCCAATTAACTGCACTTTTGTTACTTTCAACAACTTTGCGCACAACCAACTCCACTTCACTTTAGTAGGATTTCTTTAAGGTTAGGTTTGCCTTTCCTACTTTTGGTATACCACTGTTACAATTACTATGACCATTGAGATAGATAAATTCCATATGTGGTGGCATATTTGATAGCCTCATCAGTTGCTACTAGCCTGTCATTACTCTATAATCGTAGCAGTTAGTTAGGCCATTTGTGAACAAGTGTTTGGTACGGAGATAAGTTCCAACCAGGAGACCTAAAGCCTCTTCTTTGGATTCCGTGATCTCCTTACAGAGGTGGCAAAAATCTCTATACGAGAATTTCAACGATTTCTAAAGAAACCTCTTATAATATTGTTTCCTTTTCCGGTCCAGTAGTCGCTTTGAACTCAGTCCTTTTTTTTAACCATGGAACCAGCTTCTAATGCGGCGGTTTACTAACCAGATATGTCAGGTTAAACAGCTAGTGATGACTCAACTTGGTTCACGAAAAACTGTATCTTTTGGTTGTCATTACCTGTGTATAGGAAGTATCTTGGTAGATAGGTCTATCTATAGGTCTTAATCCTCCTCGGGTGCATTCTTGGAAACAAAGCGGAAACTAATCCGCACAAGAAGATACAAGAAGGCTGCCGCATTAAGTCCTGCCAAACACTTTAGGGTTCATGTCCATTTCTTTCTGTAACTTTCATACTTTTTTTATATAAGAATAGCAACTCGATTAACATGTATCGAGGGCGGTATATGATGCTTCAACACATCAGTTGAATTCCTGAGTGCCCGAGGAATGCAATAGTCGGCGTGCATCTCTGAAGGTGGTTTTTGGGCGATGGTGATCCAATGGGGGAAACTTGCTTCATATATAGTGCTTCGTTCAAGCTGCAGTCAGTAGGATACATCTCCAATAAAGAGAGAAGATAGCCGCAATTTGGTAGAAGGCAATTTTTGGACGGGGATGGGGTCTTTCCAGAATCATATTCTTCTCTACTTTACTTACTTTTTTTCTAAACTACTCTAGTTTTCAAAACGGGATCCCCACCAAAAGAGTACCATTAATAAAGGTATTATATATATTTTTTTCTAGCTGTTGCTATTCAGCCTTAAATGTTTTCCAAATCATACGTTTAGTATATTCAAGATAAAAGACAATCAAAGTGGGGCCCTTACATAACTTTCTCCCCTCTTGCATGAGTAAATATTAACGCGTATGTACAGAACCTGAGTCCATAACTTAAATATCAACTTACTCCACAATGACGTGAGTGGGACTCAAGTGCATGAAGGACGATTTCAAAAAATATTTACAGAACTTTCTTACCTTAAATTTAAATCCTTAACACATGACAACAGATTAAATAACTTCCAGAAGTCGTTTATGGAAGTGTCTATTCTATTCCTTCGCGCAACAATTTGTGCAATACAAACCATATATATTTTCTGTAAAAAAAAACCAAAACAATTGCATTATAAAACAAAGACACTGTGAATTCTTTATCAAAAGTTTATCCTTCACATTGTCCGCATTGTGTGCATTTTTCTTTAATCTTAATCACTACTAAAAATGTCCTTATCTTTGCCAAGTTTTTCTTTTTTGCTTCATTTATTTCTTTTCCCTGTTTTCATTTCATTGTCTTTTTTTTTTTTGTTACACAGCGCAATTCTCTAAAGGACTCTGCTGCTGAAGTGGAAACATACACGAGTGGGGAACAAGAATGAAATTATGAGTTCCTGAAGTAAATGAAAGTAGATAATAATTACCACTACCACAGCAACAACTGCAGCAACAAAAAACTTTAACCACTTCATCTATCTGTAATTTAGAAAAGAAGTGCGGAACAAGGATATACACCGAGTAATAAGTTTTTCGTTAAAGATCACTCGTCATGGTGCAAGTGCATGAGGAAATAATGATCTGGAAATATAGGGAAGCGTTAACTGCGGGGATGCACTTAAAGTAAGAATTAGATTGATGAAGATGAAAATTAAAGCGAAAAGCTGACAAATAGATAGGCTTGACTTAGAGATTTGGAAAGTCACAAGGGTTAACTATGATACTATGTTTTACAAGAAGAATTCTATCTAACTATGTACGAAATAGCCAACAGAAATTGATGATTTTGGCAGCAGGATGCACCTCATCTTCAAAAACCACCCACACGAAATGTTGCCATTCTCCCCGTGGCCTCCATCACTGTGTAGCCAGCCAGTCCATTGTCTAATCCACATCCTATTATCTTGCACACAATCGGACGTTCTCTTCAACCTCGTTTGTTTGCCTTCCAAGGATCCTTCTCATTTGCCAAAGGAAACAATTGAAATCTCTATCTTCCTTCTGTAAATTTGCATTCACCGAAAACTCAACTGCATGATGATAGCTCGAAGCTGCAGTACGGCACATCGTTGTAATTTCCCAGTAACAACCACAAAATCGAGGAAAAAACAATCAAAACCCTGGGTATTGTCCTGCTCGAAGGCGTATCCGTGTGCTTGCTCCGAGTCCCAAGTCCAACTCTCGAGCGCAATTGTGGATTCAAAAATAAAGCAAAAGCAAAAGGAACAACAAAAAAAGAAAGCAACTACTGTGTTTTGATTGATTAGTTACTTTCCAAATGTTGACATGGTGAGCCGCAAGTTTTGCAACAACCACCCACTCTCAAAGGGCGTATTATTCATTGGTTTTCATTAAGCGGTCAGTGTCCTTTTCATTACCTACCGAGCTTTTGTAACTTCTGATTTATTATGCTCGCCTTGTCGGCCATCTACGGACGGGACTTATGGCCTTTGATATATTCTTGGTTTGTGGTTGAACTCCTCGCCCCAGAAATAAGAAGACGACGAAGAAGAGGACGACTTGGCAGAGAAATGATTATCTTAAGAACTGTCACTCAGGGATTCTCGAAAACTGTCAAAAACACCTGCCAACAATATTATGGCGGTCGACCTTTCAAACTTGTTCTGACAGTTGCAGTGTGCAGCAATGCTAGTCGACAGCTGCAGGCTATAATACTTCACGTGTGACAGGCAAGCGAGTGCGGTAATCGGGAGCAAGGACTCCTTCAACCTCGGTTATCAAATGACAGATAACTGCCATCGATTAGTGGAGTACAGTTCAGTGCTAGCTTAAATGTCAGTAGCATTTGAAATGCCAAAACATATCACGATTCAAACAAAAAAAAAAAGAATTTTCTAAGCAGACACGAGGAACTTTTCGAAAGTTGGTTTTTTTTTGGTGGATACTAAATTCCATGGATACTCGTCTACATAAGCACTATCTGTCTGCCATGAACGGTCGTTATAAGCAATATTCACTACCATCCACTCCCTCGAAGGATAGCTGACGACGACGACGATGTTAATGAACGACATGCAAAATGTTCGTTTACGACTACCTTCAACAAAGCTCCCCTTTTACCGGAGTGATTGTGCTGCGGTCGGTGTCTGCAACCCTTATTTCTCCTGACTTTTCGTATTGCATGCTAAATACACGCATATAGCCAGAAAAGGATCAAAACCAAACCAAACCAAAACCTAACCAGCCAGCCAGCCTTAATTGCAACTGTAATAACTCACCTAAATTGCAGCACAATTTTCCGTGGAGAACCACCACCAACTAAAGGTACCAACGAGATGGAGTATTGTGGGTTCGCGCAAGAACTTGGCATTCAGCTTCAAGGAGCATAAGTAAGAGCGAACCACTTCGCTTATGGGTAAGGGACTGTAATAGTGTTTGTGGGTGTTCAAGGAACGCGAATGCGTCCAAAAAAAGTTCCGTTCATATGAGAAGAGGAAAATAACTCCGCAGCTGACGAAGAAGACGAGACCTTAACTCAGTCAGTACTCAGTACTCAGTACCTGTCTAGCCTATATAACGTGCATAAGGGTTGGTCGTTATTTTGCCTTTTAATGACTTTCATGGACTTGTATGGAAATGTGCGAGTGTATGCGTGAAATATGACAGAACTTAAAGTCTATTTTAAATTTTGCCATTTCGTTCCGTGAATACATATAAGGCCGCGCAGGAGGAAGGTGATTACTCTTTAGCTGGGGATGATGATGCATCGATTGTTGCTAGGGTAATGGGGCATAGGAACATCGATTGAATGAAGGGCTGTTAGGGAAATGGAATGCCGTGAGCTTAATGAATGGATGTATACCAAAAAGTAATTTGATTATATTTGACTTTGTTAAGAGAAATTATTGGCTAAATCAGAGGTTGTTTGATAGTGAGGTAGAAATTTTATTCTTTGGTCGAGAGATTGTTACCTTAGCTTCGTCACTTTGTCTTTTAGTCTCTATCTGGTTATTCTTATTTAGTAGAACATAAATATTTTACATTTTTTAGAGATATTACGTTTTCTTTAGAGGAGAATTCGGGGTAGTTGCTTCTGAGAAAGGAGTGAATTATTTATCCAAAGTTTTCTTGTTCTTCATTGATAAAAATGCAGTCATGGTTTTAGTTTCTTAGATTTGGGAGTCACACTTTAGTCCAAGACATTGCTTAAACCTCGACTCGTGTACTGTACCATTTTAAGCTATCGTGTACATGGGCACTGGCCCTATAAAGTAAGTATGGAAGAAAATTGAAGTTGTTTGTATGAAATCAGAGAGGGCTAATGCCACTCAATATGAGCCCAGTCGACGAATACTTTTTTATAGTAATACCAACTACAAGCTGATTAGTGAAAAAGGAGACTAATATTCTAATTGCAGTTGAAGTGCACTTTTAGCAGCTATTTTTTTGATAAAGATGTGTAGCGGGGATAGCTCAACAAAAGCTTCAAGTGCTGCAGTTGGGCCGTTGCCGTTGTCCGTTCGAGAACTTTCGGCTACCATGGGTCTGATCATCATGACATACAACTAGTATATCATTTTTGGATTAAGACCCCAAGTTATGCCGTACATACGTCTACTAGCCCACATAGCTCTGGTAGCTCTTTCAGTCGCAGGCTTGATATGTGCGTTCCAGTTAATTCGTTTATCAAAGATTACTGCTAAATATTTAACTTCACTAGAGTACAGTAGGGAAGTACCTTTAATAGAAAAAGCACTTAGATCGACAAGCCTTTACCTTTCAAAAGGTACTAGAACAATTTTGGAAGGGCTGATGGATAGTTCTTCGGTGTCGCACCATTCTATAACTTGAAGTAAAGCACTTTGCAAAGCATTAGTAATTTTTCATCATTTTTACTTCTGATAATAATTGGCAGGTCATCGGCGAAACCAATGGCAATGTAGCCTAATCTGTGTAGATAGACTAAAAGACTGTTGATTACCAGTGACCACAAAAGGGGAGATAGAACTCCTCCTTGGGGCAGCCTTTTACTGTCGTTACCAACACCGACACTGACCTTCCAACATCGCACGAATCCAGTGGTTGGTCGAACCTTCGATACCTCGGTTACTGATTGCTCTATGGTACTGGTGCTGTATAATTTCTAACTATACAAATTATGAGCTTATTTGTATATCTATAAAGTTTTGAAACAAATTGCCACTTATAAGTTCTAAATTCTTTTGGCAGTAAATTTTTCTTAAAGGGCCAACCATAATAGACTTATAGAACTAAAAGTCCCCTCAATTTTTCTCAAAAGTTACCGTAATAAATTAAAACAATATTACGCATTTGATAAATATAATTACACGATAAAGTGATGCAAAAGAACGTGCTGTTGTGTTAATTGCCTAATTTGTTTATTGAAAGCCTCGTTTAATTTACACTTAAGCCCACTTAAGCCCACTGCGATTGTAACTGCGATTTGTTTACTCAAATCACATGTAGCATGTATCGCCGTGTTGTTGGAACCACATGTCAAACGGGTTTAGCTTGTGCATTTTGGGCACAAATAAAATAAGGTCTTAAATCTTCAAAATTAAAATGGTCCAAGTAGGCGAAAAACATTTTTCAAAGAACGCGAATTTTTGCAACTGGACCTGACCTGACATGGCTATATAACTCAATGGCTATATAGGGTGGATAAATGGGCAATGCTATCCTGGCACACCGGTAGAGAAAGCCTCGACATGCGTGGACAGAGCACAGAAAAGAAGGTACATTAAAAAGCTTACACAGAAGGTTTGCCCAGAATATATGGAGAAAATCCTTCTCAAGCAAAGTCCCAAAGTACTCGTGCCAAATCGGTATGAAATATACAGCGTCATATTGCCTTTGTGTAATGGGCAAACGGCTGGCATGATCGAAGAAATTGTCTTATTCCTAATGTTCCACGTTCTTAAGATCCCCTCTAACACGATAAAAAATAATTTCCATTTCTGAAACTTTTGTGTTTGACCTTAACACCCTGCTATCTTCGGATAAATAATACCGTGATGGCAACCCTAAACGTGTGCAGTCTTTCGCAGTCACAGTGGTCACGGGGCCATGTCATTTCCACGTATTTTTCTATATATTTCTTTAGATATGACAGTTCCAAAAACTACTGACAGTTTACTATGGTCAGCTATTAAAAAATCCTTTCGATCAAGCAAACAAATTGCGAGTCAAGTAAGTCAGAAATTCCAAGACATACATTTGTTCTTTCGTTTAAAGACCCACTTTCAAACAACTTCCCACCAGACCTAGTTCAAATTGCCTCATTCGACCACTACAGTAATATTTATGCGTCCTTAATCCTTGTTGAAAGTCTCATTAAATCGTTACTCTTCCACCTTGTCACTCAGCCAATCAGCTAATTGTCCAAATCTCCATTTTATTACGTGTAATGATTTCTCCCATTTATATGTAGGTAGCTACAACATTTCAGCCGCACACAGTAGTTTCGTTTTCGTTTCACTTTTATCTTTATGACGGTAAGCGGATTAAATCCGTTTCCCGAGAATTGGCCTCAATAAAAATGGCAGCAACTGCGGAATGAGCAAACAAAGAAACAGCCAACTGCACTTTAAGATCTGACTTAGCTTTAAGGTTTCTCCCTGCCAACGGACTCGTCGAGACGACCCTATACCACTCCTATCAGCGGAACGCTCAGCCATTCAACAACATACTGACCATTAGAGAAATTCTGCCATTCCCCGGGGGCATGTACCTCCCAACGAAGGTGGGTGAGATGGAGCAGCTGGGGGTGGTGAAACTTTCGCATTGGAAAATTTATTGCCTTTGCGCTGCGAGGGATTTGCGTAAGTGCCCATCCTTTGGAATAACCTTCCTCCCAGTAACATCCGTATAGCAGGGTTAATTTTAATGAGCTTTCGCATGAAGCTACTACTACCACTGCCGGCCGCCGCCACCATATACACTACACCGAACTATTTGGAACTATTTCCTGAAACACGCTTTGGTCATGGAATCGAATGGAAGCGAGTGTGTTCGCGGAAGGGGGGATTGCTCTGACGTTGTTAATTTTTGTGCGCGGAGAAGGTTAAGTCTTTCAATATCATTTGCTGCCAAGGGGTGATAACGTTAAGTTAAACTGTTTTCACGCACGCGATCATTTCGTCACATTTGGTTGCTTTTGGTGAGTAGGTAGGTAGGTATGCTCGGGCACATGTACTTATGTATTTATCTACAGTTGGGTTGGCTTCGGCTGACGAAAGTGTTTCTGTTGTTGGCAATTTATTGAGTTCGTTGTCCGGCAGCGAACAATGCACAAAAGTAGTTGTGTGTTAAGCGGGGAACTCAATGGAAAGGATATTGAGTCGCTTTATTGCATTCGGTTTGATGAAATTAATTAATTAAGTTAATTGATGGTCGTCCTTTTTATTGGACACAATGGAGCATGTAAATGATTGTTTAAGGCGCTTAAGTGTGTATTTTTCTTTTTCTTTTTTTTTTTGGGACCGGTGTAGGTTTACTTAAGCTTTTCATAAAGGGTCTTGTAGTCGTAGTCTCAGGTTGCTAATGGTGGAATATTTCGTGTAGAATAGCAAAAGTATTACGTGGACTGATTTAAAACCTTTATACAACCCTACTTTGGTATGCAATAAAAACCCTCCATTATTCCTTAGTGGGAGGCTTAAACCAATTCAAAAATACCCTGTTTTCATTTATCATCGGAGTGTAGGAGTTTTTTATGAATTTCATATTTATTGAAGACAATTATTGCCTATCGGAAACAAAAGCGAGACAAAACATATAGCAAAAAGGATAAGGATAATTACCTATTAATGAGCCACATAAAGTTGACCCTATTGGCATACTAGTTACATTTCGAGCCAGGCGCGGCATCATGCATGAGCCCCTTGTTTAGTTTTAAGGAAAATGAAAACGCAGTAATTTAAAATGTTTAATTTTTTTGACATAATAAAGTCAATTGTATATACACTGACTTCTCTAAGGCTTTCGACCAGCTGTCCACTCCGATAATCTAAGCTCAGGGCTTATGGTTTCCCACCGCTTTTTGTCAATTTATGCCTTGATAGCCGAGTCAAATTTAGAGGCTCATAATCAGAATCTTTTTCTGCTCAGTCGGATGTTCCCCAAGGAAGTCATTTGGGACCCATTTTGTTTACCTAAAGATGTATAATCATGTATATATTCGAATCTTGAAATCTGTCAATAGCCAGGATGATAGAACTGGTCCCTACGTCGACATTAATAGTTTCGCCCTTGGTGTGCTACAAACGGTTTAACCCTGAACTCATCTAAATGTAAACATATTACATATTTAACAAAGCATATTTCTTCCAGCCTTCATTATTCTGCATTTCACCATATGTATTGCCATGTCGATAGTTTTAAGGACTTTGGAGTTTATTTTTACCCCAAACTCAACTTATTAGGACACATATGGGGGCTAAAGTCTATAACAATAGGTGGTTTGAAGGATTCGATGACCTCTAAGTTACTCAGTCCAGCCGCCGCTTAAGCATGCTTCACAAGTTTTGATACCGTACTACACTAATCACTGAAATCGAATAGTTCAATGGTTTTCTTACAGCAGCTTATATCTGGCCATACTGATGGCCCTGATACTGTCTTCTGGTACTGTCTTCTATTCACTTTAACATTCTTGGAAAGAAAGTTAATGCTGTTGCCATAGACTTAACCAAAACAGGGCTTTCAACTCAAATTTTTCACACGCATAAAATCATTATAGGAAGATCGGCAATACCAAATCTTTTTCAGATCAGTATCTGATCCAAATAAAGCAACCTCCGTAGACCCCCATGATAGTCATCTAGGACCAATTATCTTTTTACGCACATTACAATCCAAGGACTCAGATTTATTTGCCATGGCTCCAACCAAGAGTTCTCAGGTTTGAAACAACTAGAAAGACCCAGATGTTTGGTTTTAAGGATCCAGTCATCGCGGATGCCATATCGCTTGGTCTGGAAAATCAGATACAGCACATCGGAATCACAGAGGATACAAGACTGCCTTGTCTTAGGCAGAAACTCTTCACGGGTGAAGAGCGTCTTAAGTGAAAGTAGTCACTCATTTAAATAGTTTTTTTCTGAGCTAAGCTTCTGCTTTTGTACTATGAAATAGATATACTAGGGTTAAACCCTAAACTGGCAACACGAAGATTTTTTCTTTTGCCCACTGGACCGTACATCAATCTGTTTGGCCAATACATTTGATATTGTTTGATTGTGTTTTGTTTAAGGCACTAGAAATTTGTATTGTCGTCTTGAGCAAGTACTTTTTTCCTAAAACACGCATGTAGATTGGGCAAGTCCAAGGAAAAATACCTCAAGAGCAAAACGTAGGTATGCTAAAATACATCACACAGTTTCGTTTAAAGTAGTCGCGCTAGAATAATGGATTAACAGCACGGAATGATGGTTGTTATGTATGCAACAATCTCAAACGGTATCCACGGCAATTATGTTAAATCGATACCCTGTGCATCAAACAAAATTAACTAGTTCTCGCTGACACTCCAAAGGACTAAAACATGGAGTTGGAAAATCAAGTTGATTTAAATCAGAAAATTGCTGAAATCAAGAAAAGGATTCTACTAACAGGTAAATTTGAAATTTTTTTTCTAAGTTTGCCAAACGTAATTTTATTTTTTACCCCCAGAGGGCCAGAAGACAGCAAATGCAGCCGAATGGCAAAAGCAGACTCGGATCAATTCCGAAACTCTATCCGCTTTGAGGAAGGAGAACAAGGAGCTAACAATCAAACTGGTTGAACTAAAAAATCCCATCAACCGGCGAATGGGTAAGGAGCTCGAAATAGACACTGGCATAAAACCCCTTTATCCAGTCGGTGCCAAGAATCCCGATGAGGCTGTATTCCTGATGGACCTGAAAGTCACGGAAAATCGTAAGCAAATGGACTTGTTGAAACATAAACTCCAAGTCAGACAGAAGCATTTCAATAAACTTGTCCAACACTATGAGGAGTTATTGGCATATAAAGAGTACCAGGCTAAGGAGGTGGGTGGAAAGCCGCCCGAGACACTCGAGGAGGATGCCCAACGAAAGGTTTGCTAAGACGATGTCGAGAAAGTTACTTGGTAAAAGCCTCCCCTTTCAGTTAGTTATTCAGCTTGAGAATGAAATTCATCGCAAGAATGTAAAGTGGATTGAAGCGGAACACATCAAGAAGAAGTACAAGTCAATTCAGGCATCACTTATGACCGACGCCGAGAGATTTGAAAAGTCTCTAAAAGAACTGGAGGAGGCACTGACCGAGCAGCAAGCGGAAGTCAATCGATTGCAGGTCCTTAAACAAATTCACTTACTTTCGAAGTACATCTGTCTCTATTGATCTTTCTCAGCTAGTCCACAATGAAGCTCTTGAGATGCGTGACGCCGCCAAGATTATCCTTCAACGTCAGGAGCAACAAGCCAATACGTCACTAAGAACTCGAGAACGTCAAGCATTGGACTTTCGCAAGCAAGTCGAAGTCCGAAAACAAGAGCTCGAACGAATTGGTCGTAAACTGTTCGCCGATGGCAAGACATTCGTCCATCAGGACAGTATTGGTTCCAGCTCCGGTGACCAACATACGGCGAAGACCGAAAACGAAGAAGATCCAAATTCGCAGCTGCAAAGTGTCACCGAAGAAATGGACGGAGTATTCAGGGATCTAATGGAGGTAACTGGTGCAACGTCACCAGCTAACGTTCTCGAGAGATTCTTATCGCAGAAGGAGTCCTCAATGCGATTGATTTATCTCCGGAAAGCAGCCGAGTCAGAGAAGAATGAATTGGAATTGCAACGCGAAAGCTTAACCAAGGAGCTGGAGTCATCTAAATTCTCCGAAATGAAGGAGAATGAAGTGTAAGATTATAGCGGAGTTTAATACGATATTTTTTTTATGTAAAATGTATTTTTTTTTGTCTAGGAACCAAGAAGTTGTTGAGAAGCTTAAGCTCGAAATAAGCTCCTTGAACCAAGTAAAGTCTAAGAATGCAGAGGCGGCCGAAAAGACTGTTGGTGTAATAAAGTTTATCCAAGATCGATTGCGAGACATGATCTATAAGTTGCAAGAAGTCGATGAAAGTGACGTTAACATCGTGGAGAAAGAGAAGTCCATTTCAGCTCGAAGTCTGCCAGACTTTTTGGTTCATGAAGCCACCGATGAGGATCTGATAGACGTAAGTTAAAAGAAAGTACTATCTGAATTTAGTTCCTACGAATTTTGACACAGGAAAGTAAGAAGGAAAGGGCTCTGAAACTGAAGTTACTGCAGCTTTTCATTAGGCCTGCGAGCCATGGAATTTCTGGCTGCCCTGAGCTTAGCTTCCTTCCCATCCTTCATATTCAAATTTCGTGTCTCTCCTTTCAGATCCTGAAAGCAAAATTGGAACGCAGCTTAGTGGCTCAAGAAGAAAAAGAAGTTGAGGGTCGTCAAAAGATCGGCGAAGTAGACGTAAGGCTTAATCTCATTTCATTTTATTTTCTACAAACTTACATTTCGCTGCACAGATGGACGAGCTTGCCTTTCCTCTCGAGCAAACTCCCTCAGTTACAGCGGAAGAAAAGCCCCAACCGATGCCGATGTGCTACTACAATCTAATCTCAGGACGTGCCACCCGGACTTTGGGCACATCCTCTGGTTCGCCCGAACAGGGTCCACCACCAGGTTAGTCGAAGTAAATTTTTAAAAACTCTTTCGCGCAACCAAACGCAACCTCATTTCAGCTGCAACTGATGACGAAAGTGAGGTGCCATCGAGGAACTTTCTCAAACGACAATCGGTCGTTATTGTTGACACAAAATCCAGACGCAAGGCGTTCCGTCCCGTTCCACAGCGGCGAAAGTAGTTATAATGTATTACTCCAACTCCCACGTAAAATAAATTTCACTCCCAAAATCCGTAGCGTGCTCACTTGACCATAACCATGACCATGACCATGACAAATAAAATCAGGATCTTAGCCCTCTCGTGGGCCATAAATGAAATTGAACCGAATCCAGACTTCGGTAGATTTGTTCCACTTTAACGAGTGCCTCCTCCAGTGCGCAAGTAGCAACAATCAAAACATACAACAGCCACTTACCTTGGACAGTCCTCGCTGGACCGGAATTCGAGCAAAGAATCGACGACGGAATTTCTTACATAGCTTGCTCTGTCCGGAACGAACAGAACCGAACGGCGGCGGCAACAGCAACGAAATTAAATTTATCTTCATGGTGGCGGGTTCTGGTCGTGAAGAGTTTAGGGACACAATGAACATTGTCGCTCGTAAACGATGACAACAGTTCACAATGGGAATAGCAGCAAGTCGACAATGACGACAACGACGCTCGGCCACGACGATAGTGGGCGTTGTTGCACTTAGTCAGAAGAGCCAACCCAGGGAGAGAGGTGACAACTGCGAACAAAAAATAATCCTAAAGCAAGTTCCTTATGGCATGCGACTCGACTATATACAATGCGAATTGTGTAATACTCCGCAATGTGGACCGTTGCAACGAGGAGCATTCGCAAGAATAATATTTTCCAGTTACATGACAAGCGGCGCACAATGGGTCAACCACTGAACGCACAAGCAACAACAAGAAAAACAGCAAAAACACGAAACAGTAACAACAATGGCCATGGACAATGGGCAATTTCATTGTGTGCACGCTGCCTGTTTCTTGTGTGTCCCGCCGCCGTCAGGAGAATGGGAATGTCGTTCCAACCGCCCGGCTACAACAATGTTTGTTATGGCCAATAATATTAGCGCTGCCGACTCTGGACACCGACCGGACGACGCAGTACTGGGAATCGTCTGACGTGGCTGTCACTGCAATTCCTTTGGGTGGATTCACTAGACTGGCAACATGGACAGCTCGAAAGTAGGAAGCAAGTGGTTGGTATTATGGGAGGAGGGTTGGATATGAAGCAGTGGTCACCGTCAGATTGTGTATGCTAGATCTGGAATGAAGGCAAGAAGCGTGTTCGATGTCAATTCGTTTCGTGTAGAATTGGTGACTTACTTGCGATGGGAATGGGAGAGCGGAGAAAATCCGCTGTTGACTGTTTGAAGAGGCATACACGACGCGTACGGACTTGGATGGGATTTATTATGAAAGCGATATTCTATGTTTTAGGTTTTTTAGTGCAAATGACTTGGGAAAATTTAGCAACTCTTCGATCATGTTGGGGTGAGTGACAGCATTCATCGAGTATAGTAGATGATTGTCTTTCTCTGAAATCTTTTTAAATATGACTAAACATTTGCACTTGCAACAAAATGAATTGACTTTGGATGACTTCAAAGCTTCCAATTTAGTGGATGCTGCTAGCTATCTAGTACACCTACGATCTTTGTAGTACAACATCATCGGGCATTTGGAACACATAGAATATTAAATAAGAATAAGGATCAAATACCCTTCGTACCACCTTAAAAATTGTCAACTGTTCCATCTCTCTTGACGCTTGGTTTGTTCAAAACGGCTTACCCTAGAACCGAATCAAAAGCCACATAATGACGCTTTCTATGAAGACAAATTTCCATCTATTACTGTTCTTTTTCTCAATTTCATTGTAAATAGTTAAAGTAGAATATGCTGGACTTCGTAAGTAGGTAGGTGAGCCATAGAGTTCGATGAACCAGAGGTTTTTAGAGGTTGGTTTTTCGAATAGAGATAAAACTGACATTTTGTGGTCAAATCTGGCAACTCTTATGTCATTTATGTTCAGTTTGGTTTGCCATATCAACGTGAACAGGTTGACAAATGAACAACGCTTGCAAATCGTGTAAATTTATTTCGAAAATAATGGTTCAATTCGCGAAGTTTACCGCAAGCTCCGTTCATTTTATTGTCGACATAATCCTCCATCAGGGCAATTAATTCGGTTAACCATGGATCGTTTCCGCACTACGTTTACTCTATGTGATAATACGCATCCGCAGAGACGTTGAACAGTGCGCACCGAAGAAACAATTGCCGCTGTAGAGCAAAGTGTTAAAGAGGACCCGAATGAATCGATTCGCCACCGTGCACAGTAATTGGAGCTTTGTCCATCATCTTTATGGAAGATTTTGCGCAAAGATCTCTTCTTACGACCTTACAATGCAATGCGTAGAGATTTTGGTGTATGGGCTGAAAATGAGATTGATATCGATGCTGATTTTCATCGCAAAATTTTGTTCACTGATGAGGCTCATTTTGGGTTGAATGGCTACGTTAACAAGAAAAATTGCCGCATTTGGAGTGAAGAGAATCCACATGAGACCTTTGAAACGCCGTTACATCCATAAAAACTGACTGTTTGGTGTGCTCTATGGGCTGGTGGAGTCATTGGGCCATACTTCTTCCGATATGATGCTGGAGAGTCAGTTACCGTTAATGGAGACCGGTATAGACCGGTATTATTTTCTTTGGGGATATGTGAAGTCGCTCGCCTACGCCAAAAAAACAGAAAAGTTAGGGGACTTAGATGCCACATTCGTGGCGTTATTGCCGACATACTGCCCCAAATGCTGCGGCCAAATTCCCAAAATCATATTTAAGCATTAATGGCATAAAATTATCCTTCCAATAAAACCAAATTGATGGACATTAAAACGATTTTCTTGAATATATATTTTTGATCTTAAAACCGGACTGCTTTTAGCAAAGATAAGCGACAGTACATTTTCGCTATAGGAAACATTAAATGGCTACTATGGACTATGGCTACGAATTGACACCTTTTGACTTTTTTCTTTGTGATAAAAGTGCATAGGATGAGATCACATAAAAAGAAAATGATGATTCGACATCAAGCCAAGCAATTGGCTTTAATGCCGGAAAACAGACTCTTTGAAATTGTCACGGAAACCTAGTCACGGGGAATCATAGAGGTGGTCAGCATTATGTGAAGAGAGCGGTTGGGCAAAAAAAAAACCTGGCCCTGCAGACCAAATTTTCATACGAAGACAAATTCTGGAAAATGCCAACACGCACCATCTATACTGCATATGACAGCATTCTTCTTTAGGAGCGATGGGCGAAATCGGGATGCCTCCAAAACCTTAACAATTACCTGGTCCACCGTCGTTGGAAATGTTCTTTGTGGTTTTTCGAAATGTAAATATAGAATATCTGCCGAGAATATATCAAATCGACGAACTCTACGGTGTACTGCCTTACTTCAAATATGTAAAACGTCAACATTTCACGCGACAAGATGCACACGACGGAGTCTACGGGTCGGGGCCTTAATCAGCCTTTATTTCCTAAGTAGCCAGATGTTAGTTTAGCACTAATTGTGCTGCGTAAATATTAGCGATTATTCAAATGGTTACTTGAATAAGGAAGAAACAGGAAGACGATTCAGAAATTGGATATTATTCTTAAAATTTTTCTGCTCTTAATATTTTTAGTTAAATAACAATATTATTTCCGTTAGGAAAGCGGAATATAAAAATCCTGAAGTGGAACATAAATATATATTTTGAGTAATCTTGAGAGAAGGTAATGGTCACACTATTTGCTATGCCGCTAAACTCTTTCATTTTTTTAACAGATAGTGCGCAGGGCAGAAGATCAGTCTAGCTACTGGGGTATGCGGAAGATATTGACATCATAGGTAGCTCCCAGCGTGCCGTGATAGTGGCTTTCACGACTCATTGGAGAACAAGCAAAATTAGTTGCCCTTGAAGTAAATGAGAACAGGACTAAATACATGCTAGCAACAAATAAACAAGCATCTGTTTACCGATTAAGACAAACTTCGAAGTAGTTAAGGAGTTCTTCCACCTCGAGGCAAACATCGACTCTACGAATGAAATCATAGTGAAGATCCGGGAAAGACTTACCATAGAACTTAAGATACGAAGAACTCTTCAGAACTCTTATCCTGAAACGGGTTGGGAGCTCGTTAAGTAAAGAAAGTTGGTAGGGAATTTAGCTTTTTGGTGAAACAACCTCAGAAGGTGTGTTTTGCACTCCATTCACCCGAGATAACTACGTTCCGTACGAGTGAGTTCTAAATGCTCATGAAACAATTTTTCTTTAGCTTTTTCTTTGGAGGAATACAGAAAGTCGAAGTATCCTTTTCCCACGAACCGTAATTTTTTGCAGTTTATCGCGCTCAATTTTGTCTTTTAAAAGCAAAGACGCTTCACCTCTAGTTCTTTCATTTCTGTTCTTGATTCCTTCATAAGATGGGTTTCGGAAATCAATAATACGTCAATATCATTTGTGCGAATGATTACCTCTTCGTCGATCTTTTGCAAAAGTTGCGACGAACGGCCATGCTGCTATTTTTAATTTAGGGTGCCACATTTGATGAATATTATTAAAAATTGTGCATCTATTCCTTTCTGTACCCCTTTCGGACCGATTTGCCACTTATACAAGGAACGCTGTTTGTGATAAATTCTTATTCAAAGGTCCAAAGGCAATTTTTTCAGCCTTAAGATTGGTAGTTTTGTCTATAAAACTGCCTGCCAAAACACACCGATTGACTTTAAATTTTAAGGGTCTGTCCAAATACAGTGCGGTTCCGATTTAGGCCAATTGTAAACGTTCGGTGTATGTTATTGGTCAATGGCTCTTGATGGAGTCATTACAGCCTCTAGGTTATTTCGGTTTCTATATATATTCGCCGTAGTATTACCTAAATGTTTCGCTTTTTAATAGTTGGCCCCCTCTCTTGCAAAAATATGACAAACATACAAGAGTTAGAACTCTTCTCAGAAACTTCTCAAATTTACCGAAGAAATGTACATATGTCATTCAAATGCCAGAGGGATAATTTAATAACTCAAAATCGTTAAGAACTGAGCCAGTTTCAAAGTGCAGTGTTTTGAAATCAGAATTGGATTTTAGATTCATGGAAGACATTCAAATATTTAAAAGTACTAATTATGGTCAGAAAGAGCAGTTACTGAGCACCTAAAATAAAACATTTTTAACCAAAAATTCATTTTGATAAGACTTAAAGTTGAACATTTGAACATTTTGTGAAGAGGACTTTAACAAAGTTAGTGTTGTAATTAGATTTAGAATATACCTTAGGAGAAATTTGTTTGACAACGGTTTGGTTGAAACTAAATTACTAATCTCTTGTTAATATTTCCAACGACTCGTTCCCTCCATCATCAATAACTTTCCTTCTTCTACAAGTAAAGTTGAAAAGTACAAAGCTTTCGCTCATGCATCGACAGCAACCCAACATAAAGTATACATATATGTAAGGTCCCTACCTACCTCTATATGTTGCATGTAACAGCAAAAAGAAGGAGACTACTACAAATCCAATTCCTTCGTTTGCGGTTGTCGCCGGCTTCTTGGCAGAATGCCACAAAACCAAAACTGGACACTGGCGTTACTTGCTACAACACACGTACACGACTACCACGGAAGGGGCCATCTCCATCTAATTCCATTAAAAAACTTTATCCAAATAGCTCATTCCGCTCAAGTTTATCCAATCAACCCATAGGAGCCACGAAGAGCAGCGGGTACCGAAATAAATGGATCTATCCAGCCACAAGAACTTGGACACACTCGACCCATAAATGTGCACACAATGACTTATTAAAATGCGAATAAGCCTCTTACCTGTCAATTCATTTGTTAACCTCTTTTTTTTTGTGTGCGGCAAATGCTAACATAAATGAGTCTCTCGTTTACTATATTGTATATGGCTGTGCCGGCTGGTTCCGCAAAAAGTAAAGACAATATACCAAGGAAATCTGTGCACCTAAAACAAAGCCAAAAGCAACTCTCAACAGAGAGTGAAATGAAAACAGGAACAAATGCAGCAGAAATGACCATGAGGAATTTACAACAGTTTGGGAGGCATACTCTTCTGTCTGTGTATCAACCTACATATATACTATGTTGAAAAATCTGCAAGTCCTTATTATTGTTCAGCTTAAACAGTGGACAAAGAAAAAAATGTACATATATACATCTGAAGAAAAGGAAGACAAATTTTAATTAAGGACTCCTGAATGTTCCACTTGGGGATGCTTTGCCATAATGGTAATGTTTAATTCGTTCATGCAATTGAAGATGGAGATAATCTGGTCTGGTGTATTCGTGGAGTTAGGATTTTCGAAAGGTTGCAGTAGCGGCAGGAGGTGAAAACTTTCACAATAAATGTGGAAGACCAAGTACTAATTTGCTAACCAACAGAAGAAAATATACCTAGATGAGGAAATGAGAAAATTTAATTTTGGTGTGGTTAGGTAAGCGAAGCGACGGATGAAAGTTTGACTTTTCCAATAATCTGTTATGACTTTGGTCTAGTTTTGTTCTACAGAACTTTGAAGACACGCCTAAGATACAAGTGAGTTCACTCGGTATGCGAAAGTGAATGGCGGTTTAATAGTGGACGAATTTCTACTTTAAGGCTAGTTTCTATTTTGGTTTAATGTCACAATGAGGTCCGACTTCAGAATCATTCCTTTATTCTTTCAACTTTGACAAGACTCCTAAGCTCTGATTCTGTGATAAACAACATGCCATTCCAAGACATTAATGAATTGTCTGATATTGACAAGTCTTTTCAGGTTTCTTGAGACATTGGGATGGCTTGACAGAATTGAGTAGCCATTAGCGGAAGGAAGGAACCACAAGGGAGGTCACAGTATCGGCTTTTGCCCCACGTAAATGTATCAGAATGGATTCACAGGGACCTAAGTGTAGGACTAAGGTAAGGACTGCTTAAGCAAGATTGCTTAACCTAATCTAGCCTATATACCGCATAAAAATAGAAGGAGCTCAATAATAAAGTCGGTAAGCAAAAATACATTTCACGGCGGAAGTAGAATCCCTTCTCTCTGTGGATTTAAGCTGTCGACAATTTGTGATTGCCATCATGAAAATTTAAGGCTCTAATGACCGTTCATGATTTTTACCTAACACTTTGAGTGAAATGCTGAAAGCGGACAGTGGCGAAGACGTTGAGCCTCAAACCAATTATGCATTGGTTTGGCTGTAGTGGAGGGCAACTCATAAACAAGTGCTAGCCGATGCAAGGTGCAAAAAACCCACAGTTTTTCTATATGCATGCGATGCTTTCCGCATAACACGTTAGCTAGTCCGTCTCTGGCCAGTCGGCCTGATGATATTTATACCCTATCCTAAGAGTATATTAATTTTGACACACAGTTTGTAACACCCCTTAATATCCATCGTAGACCCCTAAAAGTAAATATATGTATATATGATCAGGACCAAGACCCAAGACTATTTAGCAATGTCCGTCCGTCCGTCAGTCCGTATCAACTTTTGAGGCCTTTAAATTTAGGCTAGGAAACTGAAATTTCGAACATATACTCCCTAGGGTTACGAAATAGTAAAGTGTTTATTTTTTCAAATGCGCCCACTCCCATGCCCACGATTTATAAAAAAAAATTCTTAAAGCTAAAATTAGAGAGATAAAGTGTTACCATTTTCACAAGATATGTGGGTACTGTCCACCTTTATAAGTTTTTCATATAAAGTTTTTTGCCACGCTTACATTTTGTGGGAGTTTTCACTAAAATGCTGTTTTCTTGGAAATTTTTCATAGAAACCAAAAACAATGCTTAACAAGATATTTAGAAAATATATTTTCAGTAAATCGCCCATACAAAGTTTTTGGCACGCCCACTTTTTGGCATTTTCAAAGTTTTTTTCTTTCAAAAGTTATAGAATGAAATTAAATGCTATCCATCATCTTCTTAACGCTTTTCTCTTTGGGGCACATAAAGATATGTGTTCGCCCCAAGCGGACTATGGCCTTATCTTTTGTTTTTGTACCAATTTTGGAGCATTTGTATGAAGAAGGTTGCATTTGCAATTAATCGTGCTTTCCCACTCAGCACTTGAACGAAGCTAAACTACTATGCAAGCAGCTTATTAGGTTAATCACGTCTTCCCAATATTGTACATAATATCGGAGAAATGCCTCCAAAAATGTGCCATCTGCAAAAATGCTGAGAATTTGCACAGGAATTCGCTACGACCCAATTCAAAGAAGGCAGAAGTAGCCGCTTATATGATGAGGCCATTGGAGAAACAAATTATAGAGCTGTACCAAAGCTGTTAGGGAACATCTCACCAACCCAAATCCATTATAAAACATCGTTACCTTGAAGTAATGGCGCTTCTCAACGAGGTAACATTCCCAAAAGGCAACGAAAGTACCACAATTGTTTTTGCGATATCGTCGACTCCGGACATCTTCTTCCCCAACTTTAAATCATAGACACCCTGGAATGCATAACCCGATGACAAAGAAACCAATTTCCCAATATGTATTCAATAATTTTTCGATGAATTGTTTTTATCTTTTCATTTGTTTAGGCTGCCCGTTGCCAGCCAGTCAGTTTGAAAAGGCAAGTCTGTTTGAATTAGTGGAACCGAAAATTCTATACGCTGTATCAAGATGCGGATGAAGTCCAAAAGCAAGCGGTTTAATTCACAAATTGTAAAACCCTTTGATGTTGGTATAAGACCGGTAAAAGAATACTCAATCACTCTTAGTTCAAATGATCCATCTATGGACTGACATGACATATTCCTGGAAAACGATGGTTTTTTTGCTTTCGATCTGGCTTGTCGGAGGTTGTTTAAATGTTCAAAGTCATATTTAATGAAAACATTTACTATTTCCACGAAAGTTTATGTATCTACCCTTCACATTAACTCACTTTACCCTCACCACTTCTGTCAAAGGTGAACCTAGGTCGCTCATCATGAGTGTCCAATAAATATTAAATCCGTTCAAAAAGTCAAGTATCTTGTTGTCGCGGCAGCAGGAATATCTCAATCTCAATTCGTTAATAAAAGTCCCTTCCTTTAATAATTAGCCGTCACCCAGCCAAGCGTTAAGTCAACACAAGGACTAATTTATTTTTCCACTAGGAGTCAGATTCACGTCATTTTAGCATGATGGCACGACTGCTTATAGAGAAATCTGTGCTCCCAGCTGATGTTAGCATATAATTTGCTGTTGTTTACTTGACCACCCTATAATTGGATGCTAAGCACTGGCAACACACGAGTAAGTTCTCGGATGCACGTACAAGGATAAGGATGTTTGATCATCATTTCCACATTCGTGGTGTTTTATGTGTTTTTTTTTTGCATTTTTTGGTTTCTCTGCAAAATTTTCTAGACATTTCCCGCCGGAAGGATACTTCTACGCCAAGTAGAGTTGTCATGTCATCATCGTTGCGCAGAAACGAAGGTGGGTCCGAGGCCGGTAAAAAGGGTTGGCAAAACCATGATAACTGCCACACACTAATGAAATGCAAACAAACCAAAAAGCTTAGACGGAGATGAGCGGTGCTGCGAAAAAAAAACAGGAATTACGAATGTTCTGGGCGGTATGGCCGGTGGACAGCGCAAATTTGCATGTTGCTTGTTGTCGTTGGATATAGGGATACACGTTTGCTTGCATGTGCGATAGGAAGTTGTCCTTATGTGTCCTGCAAATTAATATCTCAACAGCAAATGAGAAGTAAAAAAAAAACACACAAACAACGGACAGCTTGCTTATGTTGTAGAAAATGGCATTCGCTAACGATGTTGTTTTGATGGAAATCTGCTGAGAAGCCTGTTTTGCATCAAACACATACACCCTCACTGTTTCCTCAACATGGAAGGATATTACCATTTAATGATTGTCATTTAGGGTTGTTGATCATATCATAATTGGATGGCTTGTTAGTCGCTGCATAATGTCCTTTAATTAATTGGATTCGTGTTGGCCTTTGGCTGGCTAAATTTGTCCTGTTTTTTTTATTTTTATTTATATAGATAACTGGAATACTGTCTACGCTTTGGTTATTGGAATTTAAGGGCAATATTGTTGCCAGCGCAGCGGTTGCTTTTAAGCAGTTAATTAAATTATTTCGCAAATTGGACTTGAAGGTTGCGAGATCAACTGTTTATAGTCTTGCTCATTTAAGGAATACTGACCGTAGATTTTTCCATTTCTATGGATTTATGTCGTATGTAAACACTACCTGAATATCCGACCTTCGCTACCAAAATATTTTTTTTTAGCTTTAGCTTTAGTGTTTTAGCTTTATTTCTTCTAAGAATTAGAAAAAGAATTGTCCCTTTGAAAGCTTCTTATCCAGTTCAATAATATGACCCCCCTTTAATGAGAAAAGGATCCTGGAAACTAATGGTGGCTTGTTTTTAAAAACGCTAATTTGTTTTCTTATTTCTATTGCAGAATAGAGCGCTGCATCCAAATCTGACAAAAAAATTGTTTTCCTGATACTTATTTCTTAACGGGTCATAGTTCCTGAGCCGCTTAAGCTAGCAATCTGAAACTTAATATGCTAATGAAGAATGAAATATAATTTTACACTTATTTCAGTCAAATTATTTTTTGCCCGTATAAAAAAATTATTTCTTGTCAGATTTTCTTAAGAAATTAAATATGGCCTCTACAATAGATAGATTTTCACAAATTCAACCCACGAGGGCTTCAAGGACACCTACCTTCATCATTAAAAGGACATTTTCATTTTATTGAAGACGAAACTTTCTCGAGATGCGTTTTTGAATTACCTTAAGAAAAATGGAAACATTTGATGATATACCAAATTTATTAAAATCACTTTTTAATATTTGAAAGATTAGACTTTCTCAAAAACGGTTCGAACTTCCTTGATGTAACTAATTGCAACCTAACCTAATTGCTCAAAATGCAAAAAATGTACCGTTATTCGAATGTTTTTGAAAAAGCTGAGTATGTAGTATTTTCAGCCCCACTCCAAACACCCACCACCAATAGATCGAAATTCTTGGAACTATTTTTTAATTCATTAGTTATAAGTGATTTAAGAAAAAATTATTTGGCAGGTGCAGTTATTTAAAAAGACAAAGCTAAGCAAAAAATAATATACCGCGAGATGTTACCCCAAAAACTTTATAAACGAACTTTGAAGTAAATCCGTCAAATCGTTGCGCCATACGGCGCCCGGACAGACGGAAAGACAGACCGACGGACCCATTTTTTGGACTTCTCTACAGTCGTAATATCATCCCTCATGCTCAGTTTAAGTACGAAATTTCCGCATTCGCAATTGCCATATGCGTAGGCTCTGGATTCAACCGTCACTGCGTCAAGGTTAGTTGAGGACTTCAGGCAGACATTGGCTCAGGCTAGTCGTCGATTCAACATCAATCTCCTATGTGTTCCCGGCTACATAAACATAGAGTTGAATGAGGGAGTAGACGAACTTTCTTCTCTTTGAAAATCATCAGCTGGTATACTACACGTATGCACTGCTTAAGCTAAAACCAGACAACTCATACTGGGCAAACCTTTCAGAGATTTCAATCACTGGATTCCTAGTCCATCTTCTTCTTTCTCTTTACGACGAGGTTATTATCAGGAATAAAACATTTTACTGCTCTGTTACGTCTGGGAGGTTCGCCTGTTCGACCTCAAACAATTTTAGGTAGCCCTCCCAGTTTTGGACAAATCGTTGAAGACCCTTCCAAGAAACATTGACTACACCATACTTTGACTTCAGTTCAGAGTCATCATTTTCATATTCCTCTGCTAAAATTGTGTTTTCCTGGAAATTAAAGTAAGTCACTGATGGATCACTGTCACTGATAAAGTGAAGTGAAGGTCTTTGTCTTGGCTTAAAGGAGACGTTACTTCAAAGAAACAAGAATATTCCTATTTCCACGAAATCACTTGTCATCAACTCTAAATGGAGACGTCGAAGCAATCAATTTTCACCACTTTCCTCTGGGTTAAGCTGAATATAAATCGCTCGAAGTGTCTGCTCTCTCTAATCAGATTGCACACTGAAACGAAAATAAGTGTGTAAAATACTCCTCGCTGTCCTATAAGTAAGCATCTAGCAAGACTTGCTGTATACCCTAACGGTTTTTGCAGTTTCCTTATGATCCTAGGATGTTAAAATTGCCACAAGGAAAAGCAGCCTAAGTCGACTTATGTATGTCTAAATTGAATTAATGGAACCACTCGATACTCCCGTACCTATTCATTACAAATTCCATATTTTTTCATTGCGATATCTCAAGTGGTTCAAAAGTTATAGCCGAGCGAATACCCAAACACGCCATAAGCCACCACACAAATCTAGAACTTAAAATGTGTCCCCTGAAAAATTAAAAAAAGTGACTACACTAAAGCTTAAAAGCGTGCAGCATATTGCTTGTCTATGTTTTTCCGGAGCTTGGGTTAGCAATACCCCGCCTAACAGCACAAAGTGGTATACAGACGGTTCTATAGTGCAATCAGAAGGGGAGCAAACCTGAACATCACAGTAACGATTAGCAAGAGCCACAGTATATCTACGCTACTCAAAAATGTGGCAACTATATATAAAATTCAGTTAGCTATCAGAAGTGCAAACATCAATATATTTTATTTTATTTATTTTACACTCCAGCAACCATAAATACCTTCAGTTCGCATACCATTGACTCCAAAACAATGATAGGTTCCTCGAGAGAAGGAACAATAAGGGCTTTAAGCCTCCATTTAATGCACCTGAACCCCTTAGCAGTTAATATAGCTATTCAAAGCTGTGAGCATTGTTAATCTAAATCATATTGAGAAAATTGTCCATGTCCAAGACAGGCGAAGTGAGCCATAACAAAGCCAATAGCTTAATGTCTCAAACTAACCCGGAATGATATCAAAATCTGTCTAGAAAACCTTACGGCTTCACCTTAAAAAAATTAAGTAGTTAAGTGAAATTTTCGGCGATATTGAGGGTGCTTTTGAAAATGCGACCTTTGACAGTATGTGTAACTCAGCTAGACAGCATTGTGTAGATGAAACTTTGGTGTTGTGGATTGTTATTTCAGGACCCGAACCTGTGTTGGATCTGCCTGCATCTTTAGTCATGTCTTCTATCGATTCTTGGGTTTCTCGTGAACACAAGATTCGGTGGCGCGATTGCGGTGAGCAGGTCAGCATCTTTTCTTCTATTTCTGAGGAGAATCGACTGTAGGCTGCTTGTAGGCGTTCTTTCGGGCCACCAAGCTTTTGTTAAACACTTAAATGTGTTGGGCTTAAGCGACACCACTACCTGTCCTGCTTGCGGTGAGGACGATGACACACCAGAACACTTTCTCTTCAGTTGTCCGACCTATGCTCGCAGGTTTTTGGGGTTACATCTCGGGGCATCTTTTTATTTTTTGCTTTACCGTTTGAAATACCGGTACCTGCCATACATTTTCTTTGGGAAATTCATTTATCATTATTTTTATAGAAAATGGTTCAAAGGATTTTGGTCTCTTTTTGTACTATGGATAGGTTCAAAAATACTGCATACTCAGATTTTGGATAAAAAATCGATTAATGGTAAATTATAAAACCGCCAATATCTCGAAAACTAACAAAACGACCTCCAAAAAAATTTACTCCTTTTTTGATACGACTAAGTCGAACATATTTGCATATCTTCTGGGCTGACGTGGTGAGTGCCGAACATCTAAGCTCGTTATCACTGAAGCTCCTTCTCGTTTTTCTTAGAAAGACGGGAAAACTAAGTACATTATTGTAAGGTGTCTGAATGGTAGTACAATGGACCTGTAGTTGTGTCTGAGCACTCCATCGGATAGTAGCAACCTCCGACAAAAAAAAAGTTTTGGCGACGATAACTCCATTTTTGCTGGGTCAATGATATTTTTATTTATTCCGTTAGCCCAACCACATTTTTTTCGCGGACAATCGCCTGGTGGACACCATCGTGCTGGATATGGATGACTGGAAGTATTCATACAAAATCCTGGCTACCCTTGGAGAGAATATAGGACTGAGATTACCAAAAGAAGAATTAATAAAATATTAGGCGTAAACAGGGCCTTAAGCCTAGCTTCTCCAACCATTGTATGTGTTCTAAAAAATGAAAACCAGGAAGCCTGCCTATGCTTTTTGAAGCCAACTGAGACGGTTATGATCCTTTCCTCAAATTGAACCTCGCGGAAATCTTGAACTTTATCTTGAGCAAGTATTTCTGAAAGAGACATTTAACAGGTCTCCGAGTTGTTGGAAGTGTTAAGTTGCAAAAGTTATTCAATACCAACCATCTCTTTGTAAAACCATTGCTTAATCGACCACACAATCATAACATAACAACCTAAGCCCGACCAAAGTTATTAGGGTCTCCAGGACCTACATTTTAATTGCTTCTACATTCCATTTTCAAAACGATTACACTGTATCCCACGTCGTCTAATCTACTTATCAACACAAAATTACCAAAAACAAAACACAAAATTATGTTTACCAAATCGAATTAACTTTTCACATTTGTCACCTATGTGTCATCCTAGCACCACCACTGAGCAATTAAACAAAGCATAGGATCCATTTTTCTCTTTATTTTTGCAAAGAAAAGTAATGCTCCTCTGACAATCATTCGAATGACCAAAGTCCACATTAGTAATGACTTCCACACTTTGTCTGGCATTTGGCTAACCACTTTATCCTAAGGATACACCACTCATGGTAATTGCTGCACACACCCATGTGATATTTTGTTTTATCTCCCTTTGTGTCTGTGATAGGTTGCCTACCATTTTCCTTTCTTTTTTTTTTCGCTAACTCCTCCAACGTGCTGCTGCTTTTTAAGACAAAAAAAAACACATAACCAACCTAAAATCCGGCAAAATCCCTACAGGCACATCATGAATATTTAACTCATTTGCGGTATCCTCTTAGTCCCTGGAATATGACTTGCCACGTGAATAATTTATCATCCGCATGATTAGGGACCATATGCGATGTATTTCCATTTTTTTGTTGTCGAAAAAAAGATATGATTGTGTTTGGCCTTTGGGGTAAATTTAAGTCATCTACGGGTTGAATAGGCCTGTCTTTATTTTTCATGTGCATAGTTTGACCAATGGATAATCCATTTTAAGGATGGAAATTCATCATCTAACAAGAATATCCTTTCAGGATCAAAGAAAAAATTTAATCCACTGAAAGGGCAAATGTGTTTTGTAGACTTGGATTTTTTTTTGTGTATTTTCTGTTCGCAGTTGTAAAATTACTTTTCCACAAAAGGTACCTACATAGTTTTGGGGGGAGAGAAAAACTTTGACTGTCCCTATAGAGGTCTAACTTTGCCTACGTGTATCTAATGGATAACTTGTGTAACGAAGCAGTTGTCTACACCGAAACTATTCCCATTTTGGTGATAAAGTTTTAAGCTGAACTAAAATAGGGAAATCTCATTCACGTGGATGTGGAGCTTTGCAAAAGTATTTGACTATAACGATGAGTGCAAGGACAAATTTATAAAATATTTGTTTGAAGTACAAACTAATAGAGTATCCTGTAACTGACAAAAGCCGACGGATTTGGATGAGAAATTGTTTTGGCTAAAAAGCCATCTTAAGATAAGTGTTTGTCCTTGAGTGGCTCGTGTACTCTATGAACTCAATACTCGGTGGTGTTGAAGAACAATCAGGTACCCAGGGTTCTTTGCTTGATATTTGGACACAATACCGACAGTATTTGATGTATCTCCGGGGACTTTTAAAAAGCAAAATTTTAGAACATATTTCACAAAACTTGATATTACAGTCGGAAAGTTTTCCATTGCCAATCCATAGAAAAGTTTAACGGAATCAGCATCACGTATGTACATAGAGCAACAACTTCCAGATCGAAAGCGTAAACGGACGCTTCAAGACCTGTTCCATAAAATAAGTAAGGGCAATCGTTGAAAAACACTAGTATTACTGACAACCCATGTCGATGCCCAGAATTTGTAGAATTCGTGCTAAAGTGGTTATCCAATCCAGTATGATCGCCTGTCACCAGGCCTTTCAATGAACGTATCTTCCAAATGACACGGTCCCGCGGATGACATCGTTCGATATTCACATTGTCATCTAACATTGGATGATAATTTTACATCGTTGAAAGTACATGTGAAAACAGTTAGTCTCGGATGACCTAACGGATGTCACTGTGTGATCGGGTATCATCTAGAATATGACATGCTCGCAACCGAATTACACAAGTTCTCTGACGTCTTGTCATCATGGCATCTGGGTAACAAGTTTGGATGACCGTCTGATCGCTCCTTAAGGACATGGCGTCAAGCCTCCTATTGCAGGGTCTTTCTTTATTAACTACAAGAAACAAAATGTGAGAAAGTTCAATTATGGCCTATCCCAAGGCTGTATCGTCGCACCATTGCTCTTTAATCTATAGATTTACATTAGGGATATAAACATGACAAAATCAAAAACATATTGAGTAGGTTTGCACACGAAATGGCGATTGCAACTAAAGACCAAGATATTTCTAAAGTTTATTGTATTGCAAAAGTTCATATGGAACTTTGTACCCCTACAAGGTTGCGCGGATTAGTGCTAGAGGTGATTTGCTGAAGCAGGGCTTGAAATTGGGTTAAATTGGTCTTTCAATGGAAGCCCACTTAGAGCGAAGTGGAGGAACCTTCGCTGAAAAGGCTCAATACGACGGGAATGTGTGATTCGAGGGACCAGGCTTGGGAAGCATATTCGAGGATCGGCCTTACGAAGTGAAAGAAAGCGATTTGGTCACGTGGGGGTTGGAGAATTGTTTTGGCCAACATTTTACAAACCCGAGCGATTAATTGGCCCAATATTTATAATTTTATCGATGTGGGACCGGTAATTAAGCTCTTTATCGCGCAAGAATATGGCGGTGGGAACGGGTACGTCGTGAATGAAATAACATCTACAGAGAGGTGTAATACGCTTACGAGAACAAGTGATCGCTTGGCACTTTTTATCATTGAGCTCGAGAAGGTTATTATGGCACCATGTGGCAATATGATTCAGATCATTTTGGTGAGGCTACGAGTCAGCAGGGGTTGATATATGCTTAAAAATGTTCGTGTCGTCCGCGTAAATAGATAATTGGGAGTTTTTGATAACGTATTCAACGTCATTAATCGCACGAACGAAAATCAGAGGACCCAGATGACTGCCTTGTGAACTCCCGAAGTAGCTTAAAACGGCTTCTAAAAAAACATCGCTATAAAGACGCCCAACCAAGTAGGATCTGATCCAGGCAAGAATACCTGGTTTGAAACCCAGAGCTTCCTGTTTAAATAAGCTGTACAAGCATATCTCTGCATACCGGAAAAGCTCAAAACCCGTAGTAAGATTATTCAAAAGGTCACTGGATCCACATGGGATTAATGTGGTTCAACTCTCTGAACTGCGGGGGTTGCGTTCGGCTTTCCCACAGCGGAATATGGCGCCTCAATGTGGTTGAATTGCTTTCATGTGCGCAATGTGGGTACCTACCTTAATCCATGAGACTCATATCGCAGACGCGTCACATATGACTAAATATGCGGTTAGCCTATTTCGATGTTTCCCCGTTGTATTGCCTCATTCCCATGTCTAGAATGCTCGAAATTTCTCATCCACGACGACATTACTGCGCACGTTTGGCAGTGGAATTAATCGTTCCCGATGCGTTGGCTAAACTTTACTTAGAAATTGGAATAGGCAGCATCTTCACAAGTTGTCATACCGAAAGTATCCCGCATGCCACTACCGAGCTGAACGACAAACCATTTTTAATACACCATCAGATCTGTGTCAAGGAGGGTGGGTACTTCATAGTCGTCTCCTCTTTATGGAGTTCCCCGGTTAAACCTTAAGTTTTTGGGCGGGTCTAGTAGTTTCGAATAAACCTCCGAGGCCAATTAAATGCTGATGATTCAGGTTCTTTTAGGACATAGCACTCTTCGGCTATTATTTTTCAACCTACATGCTCCTTCTATTTATTTTGTTTGTTTGATTCAAATGCCAAAATGGCAACAGTGGTTGGGACAGACTGACTGACCACCTCTTCCACCTGCGAAGGCTGGGCATCGAAAGATCCACTAAAATCGCTCCGAAATCTCCCTCCATTTACATCAGTGCCAACTAACGACCGCCATATTTCAATCAAAGTAACCCGAAAATTTAATGGATTAGGTACTATGCCACATTCCAGGATACCCCCAGTCTAGTGCGTTGAATATGAACCAATGAAAATCACATTAGCTACTGTATACTGGCTAACTTATCCACCGACAGCGACAACTACCGCAGCTTCGACATCCAAAAGCAATGACATTAGTCTGTCGGTCCCCTCCAGGACGGAACCGATAGCTTCGAACTGAGTTCATTTGCTAATCTCTGGACTTTATTACTTCCTGTGCACCAGAAAAAGAACAGCAGCACCAACAACAACAATACAATATAATACCGCCTCATAAACCAAGCTAACATATAGGCTTTTGTTTTGACCATCGAAGCACATTTTATCCGTGTGACCCAGGACCATTAGAACCAATTGAAAGGATGTTTATTTTTCGTTTCTGTTTTACGAGTACATCATCTCCTCCTGGTTGGTGGTGGGGGGTTAGGTTAGGTAGGCAAACGGGATTTCGCATTCGACGATGCGAACAGAAAACCTCAAAAAGCACGCCATGCCACAGAACAGCAGAATCACATTAAACAAATTACACAGTGGTGTGGTGGTGTGCGGGACATGGAAAGGACTTTTATTTATTTTCGGTCATTCAAAAGGATGTCGACGACTATGATGATGATGATGATGATGATGATGATGCCAATCCTACCGCTCTAGCTGTACCATATTGAATTCAACCAAAATCCAGACACTCTGCATGTTGTGTGCATTAGCCGTTGTTGGCGATGTAATAACTTCTCTTGATAGCAGAGCTTCGCAACCGTCCGGTACCGTCAATGAGCCGAACAAATGTAACGATGTATGCGAGGGATCAATCCCGTAAATTGAGCGGTTTCATTCGCATTAGTGGATGGATTTGTGGCGATTGAAGGCATTTTGGTATATCGAAAGTTTTGTAGTTACATAGCGGAAAATAGCTATCTGCAACAGTGCACTGCACAGACAAATGAAACTAAATATTGAATCATAATTTAATTAAAGTTGTTAGCTGAAGGAAAACAGGATAGAGGCAGCCCTTGTGCGAAACGAATAACAGGGTAGAGTCTATCACTGTTCCCTCAAGCAGATAATCTAGCAGACTGTAATAAATAGCAAAGGTCCTAAGGCGCTCCCCTGATGAACACCGACATTGATTGGAAACTCTTGGGTGAATATATCTACCGATTTTGCTCTCTCGTAGATGTGATGAACTCCTCGTTCTCGTTGCTTTTTCAAAATTAACAAATAGTACTGCAAGGGCCAATCTTCTCGGTCTTACTATCAAAGTGTATAGCTAGTATTTTATGTCTCACTCCAGCCTTTATTCTTAAGTAGCTGGATATTTTAGAGACAAGGGGTAAATAGCATAGATAAGCGTGAAGCATGCAATTTAATGCTTTCTAGTGAGGAAAAAAATGTGAGTCTTGGACGGCGCATTAACGTTAAGACCGAGAGTGTTTTCCCAAGTGGAATAACTTGCCTGATATAGAGATAGCGACTTCATCCGCTTAGGAAAAGCTTTGCAGCGATTATTTTCTATGTGCAGATGGAGTTTATTGAAGATTCCAGATCAAAGGGAAAAGAACACAGCAAATGATAACCTTTTTGAGGTCGAATCTGCTTTAACGTTGTTGGAAGCTCCTTTCTCCTTATATGTCATGGAAGGCCAAACACAACCTAATTTGTGTTGTGGCTGTTGTGGCTGTGGCAACTAATTTGTTATGACCTGGATAGCAATGTGATCTCCACGAACTCTATTATAGAAAAATGTTTTATTCTCTCAAGAGTTTTAAGCATAAAAGGTGTCCGAGGTCCGAGATAGGTCTGAGATCTTTGAGAGTTGTATGTGGGGTTTCGCCTACCTTAAGTAAAATCAGTTGCTATGTATGGTTCTCAGAACCCTTAAAAGGAACAACTGGAATTGCCTTCACTAGACAAAGTCTGCAAACCGATGAACATGACACATGTTCTGTACCAGGCTATCCCATATCGACTGTTGAAGCTTTTCGAATTTAAAACTGGAAGGATTGAGTGCCTTCCAAGAAAATGGCAAAGAAGGATGATACGAACTATAAGCTGACCTTAACGCCAAAAATGTTCCCTTTCTTTTTGCAGCTGAGTCATGAGAGTTCGATGCTTCTCTCAAAATAGCTCTCATATCAGCATTGAATATCACTCTATCATTACCGACTTTATTATTTTTGCCATATCCCGACCTGTTGCGCAGGAATGCGCAACGACTTCTACCGGTTTGTTTGTTTTTTTCATATTTCACTTACTGGCAGTTTTGACACCCCGTAAGTCTCAATTTTTGACTTCTTTTCCACAGATTCCGTCGAAGATGAGAAAAACAGAATACCAAAAATTAGATACACTTTAACAAGAATCACATGAAGAGGTTGTGCGAACCCGATGACGAGCAGTTACAAACTTATTAATTTTATGGCTATTTATTGTCATTTGAATTTGTTGTATACTTTAGTTCAATTTGGCTAAAAATACTGTTTTTTCTTTACAAAATCTGCCTGGAATACTCCAAGTGAATTGGGAAGGCAGAAAGATTTCTATAAGTTAAGTGCTAAAGCAGAGGCGACAGCTTCCGACGCCATCGTATATTAAGGAACTAATAAATTAGTGAAGATAATAAACTTTGGTAGCTTAATAACTTCATTACAGAACAATTTTTGGAAATAAATTACCCGTGTCTAAAGGGTCATGTGGATCAGCACCCCGAACTCCCTCAGTACAGTTTCTTTGTTTTTTGGTCAATAAATCTTTTTGCAACTCAATTGTATTTCTTGTATTTTTAAACAAACGGTAACAGTGTAATAGAAAACCAAATTATCAAACGTCATTAGGGAGTGAATTTGCGAAACTCGAATTATATGCTCGATAGAAGTGTAAACATTGAAAACGTCACTCGAATTAACTGCAAAATAAGAACAAAATGTTTTTTTTTTCGAAAAATTTCCTGCTAAAACTTACGCTCATGAATGTTGACAATGAGATTGGAATCAAGTTGCCAGCCATGATGACATTAGGCTTCTGCGTCCGCTGCATAAATATAATCACCGCCTTGCGGAACTGTATGTTCTGATCCATCCAATTGCAGGAATATATTGCCGTCGTCATATCAGTGCTGGCAACCATAATCGCATTGACCAAATAACAGCACGGTAAGACTTCCCCAAGCACAGCACAAATGTAACAAAAAGTTGTGATTAAAAAAGTTATGTCCGTCTGAAATAGGAGAACACAAATCGCTGTCATACACAGGACGAAAGCCGTCGTCAGGAATTGAATGAAAATCGTTCCCGATATCACCGAGCTAAGACAGTCAAAATATCTAAAAAAAAAAACACCAACGAATTTCATAGAGAGAGCGACAGAAAAAAAACCCCACTTACACTAGTGTATTCCTGTGATCATTCACACATCGAATTAGCTCTCGGTAGTTTTCATCCAAGCTTGCTGCCCCATTGTCATGACCAATGCACGCAATTCTCTTCGCCAAACAGTCCATGTGTCCCAGCATTACGTACGAGTACAGCACCGAGTAAACGTCACAGGTGTAGTTCATGATGCACTGATAGCACGAATTGAACCACTGGTAACTAAATGCAATAATGTAGAGTTCGGTTGAGGACTTCCAGTCGAATGGAAGCCACCCTTCAAAGACTAGTTTCCTGTTCAATGCACCAACCAGAGCGTAGAAGCTCAGTGTCAGCCAAAACAGGACCTTGTAGATGATAAATATTCGATTACTATTCCGAATAACTTCCTCCATGCGACGACGATGCTCAGGATTTTGTTCGGCGCGCTCGTCCAACTTTTTCAAGTATTCGTGCGCTTCCAGGAGCTTTCCGTTGAGCACATGAATAACAGCAGTTTTCAAGGAGCAGCAAGTCAACTCGATATTCGTCATCATAGTCCTCATCAGTTGGGCAAATGAATTAACAAAAAACGACTGCAGCACCAGATGAAACGGAAACAGGAACATTATGAAAATCGCAACAAATATGGAGTAGATCTTGAATAGGGTTCTATGCGTCTTGGTGGGGTGGATGCCAAGAACTCTCCAAAAGTACCAGACATAATGAAAAGCCTGAGTGGAGTCCAATTTTTCCATGATGTCCGATTTGGAGTAGTTGATAAACTGCGCCAACAACAGTTCAGTGCATGATTTATAAGAAATTTTTTACTATCCAGGGACATCAAATATTGAAAGGATAATGCGTTTATAATTACTCCTCCCATATGCGGTACGTTAATTAGATAATAAGCTCTGCGGCTTATGAGTGTTTATTGATTTTGTTATATGTTTTTTTTTTGTCAGTATTAATTTAAGGAGACCGTTAGGAGAGTAGGCAATTTTAATTGGTCATTTAAGGACTTTTAATTATGTAATAAGGGTGGAATTTAATTATTTGATTCCACTTGGCGTCGGAGTTGGTAATTTAATAATTTACAAACCAGCTAAGGTTTCATTCAGCGTCATTTGTTCAGCGAAGTAGAGATCTGCTCTTTGTTCTCCATATTTAGAGGTGGGTTTCTTTCGTGCGCGGCACCGCAAAAAGTAAATACATATATACAACAGATTGGGATGTGCCCAAATGTTTTGTTTTGTAAATTAAAAGTGAACAAGTGCGGTGATGAAGCATGTTGTTGTTGTCCATTCGATTTGAATGTGAAATGTATATGTTGTCAGCATTCAGAAGCCTAGAAAGGTACTGAAGCGAGTCAACGAGAATAGCTTCCGATTTCTGTTGTGGCCTAACATGTACATATCCACGGTAAGAAAATACTAATGCAATCTTTGCCTTCTTAAGAGCCAAAGCATGTTTTATTTTTGCGTGGTTTTTTAGTAAGAGATTCATAATTTAAGCGAATTTTAATTTTTCTTCTTGCAATATATCGCAACAGACTTCAGCAAAAAAAAATTTTCGTATCATGAGTTAAATTTTACCATTATTGGAGAGTCACATTCACTCTTTTTAGAGCGCATGCGATAAATATTATTCAAAAGCTCTAATATTAAGTGTAAAGCTGAGATTGTTGAACATGCATTTTAGGTTTTCATCGGCGGAGTATGGAACCTTATGTATAAGTGTGTCGGCTGCTACGGCTCTGATCTCTTGAGCATCAACTAGTTTTCTAAACTCATTTCTTTCACTTTTAAGAGACATTCCAGATTCGATTTTTGTTAGTCTTTCATCAATTTTCGCAATTTCATAGATATTATTTCGCAATCAATGTATTCAATTTTATTAAAAAATGTTTTTTTCGGATTCTGCAATTTTTGCAGACAAGAGACTAACAATTAACTAACTTTGTTTACAGCACTGTTCTTTGGGGCTTTCCATCTTGTCTTTAGTGTTTTTATTGCTTGAGTTTCCGTAGACCAGCTGTAGTGAGGGGCTAGGTGAAAAGGGCGTTAGTTCTTTGTTCCGGGATCATTTGATTAAAGTTCGTTAAAGAGGCAATTATAAAATATAATTTTAGGGTAGAGTCTGTTGTTTTAATTAGTTAATTTTTTGGATTGCCCATAAATTTCTTAACACTACAGAGCTTTTAGCAAAATGCACTTGTGTAAAATGAACAGATAATTTAGATAAAAACTGGAAACACCGGGTGGCGGAACAAAACACGTCTACTCGCTTGCCGACATTCCAAGCACATATTCCCATTCTTTGGCGATGAGGTCTCATAAAATCTGCTTTGTCAAGCTAGCAAGTACGGGTAGTTACACAGAAAGTGTGTAATCGATCCCTAAAGCTCCTACAGAAGTCATTGGATGGTACTCTCGTTATTCTGACCAGTGATTGACCCATCGTAATACAAATTTCCTTGGGTGTTGTGCATATGCTCATGTCGTTCCACATATCATTCACTGCTTTGAGTAAACATATGCTTAATTTTATCGTTTGAATGGTGAACGGATGGTGGTACCTCTCTCTTCGTTGATTAGAATATCGCGAACCGCACTCTCCTAGGCAACTCTTCAAGGACCTGCCCTATAATCCAATTGTCTAGATCTATGTAAGGTCCATTGTGATAGTGCTTTAAGACACTCTTAACTTACGTTTTGATAACGTGTTGGGCCCATAACTTATATATTGCATAATATGAGATCTGCACTAAAAATATAGACGCAAGATGGCATTTGTTTGAACTCAAATGCGATGACTTACTATATAAAATAATGTGCCAAACTTTATAAGACAATGTACATAGCTATAATGTTAGTTCTTTTGTCGATCTGTTTGTTTACGCCTACCCGCGTGCGAACCGGCACTTCATTGCGGGGCCGAGCCCAAACATGTCTTCACATTTACGGTGGAGATCAAGAAGAACGAATGTATGTGTATAAAAAGTTTTCCAAAAGAGATATTGTTGAAGTAACAACTGTTAAACTGGCTGGCATTTATTAAGTTTATCTTGCCAAATCAACATGGATAGTTATAATCGTTCAACAACTGTGCGAATGATTAAATTGTTTTCTGAAAGTGGATCCCATTTCACGGTCGCCATTATCGTCCTTCCAAGAATACTGTTCGTAACGTGGTGGACAAATTCGAGTAGACCGGTTGAGTAAACACTGTACCAATATCCGCACGTGAGAGTATGTAGGAGAATTCGAGGCAGTTGATTCCGTACCGCGCATAAGAACTCGGTAGACCACAGCTTTGCAAATTTGGCATCATGACTTCGACCCATTCCCGTACAAGATTCAACTGACCCATCAACTCAAAGTCGATAGATAATGCCCTTTGTTTTCCGACTGGGCTCCCCTGAAGTTGGAAGTTGATGCAATTTCGATCGGAAAATCGGCTCCGTGAAATATTGCTTTGGAAAACGACCAAAATAATTTCGGCGTTATATTTTCAGAAAAAAAATCCAAATAGTAAAATGGAAATTACGCTAGTTAAAGCTATTTTTTGTTATAACTTTCAAATTTAATATGAAATGAGCCCAAACTCGTTGTAGAATAAATTACCGGCACCGATAGGGTTCTTGTGAGGTAAGTCCTTTTGGCGTTTTTTCCTTCTCAATTTGGAAAACCAAAATTTTTTTGGTGTTTTTTTTTTCAGAACCATTTCATGGCCAAAATACTTGGCAATTGTGCCAAAATATTAGGGCGATTTTTCGTAGGAAAAAAACCCACAAATTTATAAGGACATTTTAGGCTCTTTTTCCATTTTAATTTGTTGACGTAATTTCAGGGAACCAAAAAAATCATATCCGGTGATGATGCCTATTTCTGAATTAATTATCAAATTTAGGAAGATGACAATCCAAACGAGAACCAGCGAAAGTCACTCTCGGTCTTTACTTCTTTGAGTACGACGTTGACCAGTAGGATTTTTCTTATAATCTCCATTTCTTTCCCACTGCCATTTTTTTGTACTATCGGTAGATGATAACTGACTTCTTTTGGCCCTTATTCGATGATATGGTTACCAACGACATGTGGTTTCCAAAGAACCGCGCTATGTGCCACAATGGACATTTTGCATGAGCGATTTCCGAACATGGTTATCTCACGCAAAGGCGATACGATTGGCCACCGTGATCGTGCGATTTTACCCAGTTAGACTTCTTCTTGTGGGGTCCCTCTTCAGTCACAGGTCTATTCCAGTTAACAACATACCCATCGCTGCCGTGAAATCCAATCAATAATAATATTGATGGAGATATTGCTATCTATAGGGTCCGCCATTTAACTTAACACTTAGCTCATGTCTGATTTGACAGATAATTAGTTTTATACTTCCGCTGAACGAATATGGTTGTGTATACGCTTGAACAACGCTGGGAAATATTGCGACATAGCGACATAGAGAAGATGCCGATTTTGCCAAAAAAATCATCTTTTCCAAAACCCACACGCATCCATGCCAAGCCGATATAGCCAAAACGAGTAACTGTTTGGTGCGGATTTTGGTCCAGAGGCATAATTGGGCCATTTTTCTTCGAAAATGAGCAGGGAGTGGCCGTTACAGTCAGTGGCCATCGTTATCGGGGCATGTTGAACGAATTTTTGTTCACAAAAATTGAAGAGGAGGATATTGGCAACATTTGGTTTCAACAGGACGGCGTTACGTGCCACACAGCCGAAGCTACACTCGATGTTTTGCGCCCTGTTTTTGAAGATCGCATTATCAGCCGCAGAGCTGATGTCGTTTGGCCACCGCGGAGCTGCGATTTGACACCGTTGGACTATTATTTGTGGGGTGCCGTAAAAGATAAGTGTTACGCCGACGTGCCAGAGACAATTGACGCTTTAAAGGACAATATTCGTGAATCCATTGGTGAAATACAGCTGCACAAAATCGATAATGTGCTTAAAAATTGGACCGATCGTGTAGGCTACTGCATAGCCGGCCGAGGCAGCCATTTCAATGGAATTAATTTCATTTATTAACCGAAAGGATTAATAAATTTGAGAAAATATTCAGTAGTTTTTTTTTATAGCATTTTCAAAAAAAAAAAAAAAGTTATTTGGGGGACCCTATACATCGACAGCCAGGCCGCGCTTAAGGCAATGGAATCAAACATCAGTCAGAAACTGTCGCACAATGCTCAAAGCATTATGCAATCAGAACCGAGTGAGACTGTGCTAGGTGCCAGGACATTTCGGTATTGAAAAGAATGAGCAGGCGGATGAGCTTGCAGAAATAGGAGGGACTACTTAATAGTGGTGAGGTTGCTGATATAAAACCTCCCCTCTGCATAATAAGGGGTTCGATTGAGCAATTAACCCTTAGGACTGCCAACCTAAGGTTGTCAAGTCTTGGGAGACACACGGTGTCAAAAGCTCTATGGCCACTTGTCGACTGTAAGAGTTCCAGGAAGTTTATAAAACTTAGCTGGGATACGCTAAGACTATTAATAGGCATCCTGACAGCGCGTTACCTCTTGCAAAAACATGCAAAGAGACTCGGGCAGTCAGATACATACATATGCAGATTCTGTGGTGATCTGCAGGTTGTTGAGGATTTACCGCAAATATTGTGTGAATGCATAGTCGTAGGAAATTCTTAGGGAGACACTTCTTTGAAGCTTTGGAGGAAATGAACGGTCAAAAAACCTAAACACTTTCCCTTTTGAAGCAACCAATTACCCTACTAATTGACCGCCTATTTCCTCCAAAGCTTCGAAGGAGTGTCTCCCTAAGAATTTCCTTTGACTATGCATTCACACAGTACAAGTTTGAGTACAATTTCAACCGGTTCCCCAGGGAACGCGAGGGCCCATTTCCTAATCTAACCTAATCTAACCGTAAGGAATTCACATCCATAATATGAGTTTCAGCCAAAAATTCCTACCTAAATCAAACCATTGACTATCATAACCTAGTGCAATATTTAAAAACTTGATTCATGATGCACAATAGGCGATGCCTAATATGGAATGGAAACAAGAAACGTAAAGAACTACATTTTCCAAATAAAAAAAGGCAAAAATTCACTGCATCATTTTTTAATACAAACTCAGAAGCATAGAACTCACTAACAAGAAAATATGTTCAAAGATTCTTCAAAAGTTATTTGAATTTCACATGAATGCCCGTAATTCTAAGCTCCATGGTACAGAATGTCAGTCGGTACCTCGAGCACCTACCTAAGACCGGCGAACTAAATTTGTTATTCCATTATTATTATACGCTGCTGTCATTCCGCCGACATCCTTCCTCTGATAGGTACACAACTTGAACTAGATAAACAAATATATTCCTAATGTAGCCAAAATATTTCCGTAGCACAATATTCAAGGATCCACTTAAGCAGAACGACCGACGACAAAAAAAAAATAAAAAGTAAAAACAACATCAATATCAAAAGGAATCTTCCCTACCTAAGCGCCCCTTCCTTTCAAGGGGGGAGGAAAATTCTTCATACGGAAGACATTACATCGCCCTCAACATGCATATTAAAATTATTTACATTACACCAGCCAAAGACTTTGGCGCTCCACAAATTTTGTTCGCCGAGAAATTACAGAATGAAACAGGGCAATTCCCTCTCTCGCACTGCACAAATCGTATCCCTTCGTTCTGTTCTCGATGAAAAGAAAAACATCACTAAGGCGGGAATTACAAAAACAAAAAAAACAGAAAAGAAAATAATAATAATAATATAGCAAAGCACAGCCGAGCAGTAAGTAATTCGAAAAAAAGGCAAACACATTTTTAATCAAAAATTTCCAGCAAAGATATTTTTTTTTTCTGTTGTTTGACTTGTGGCGGTGATTGTGTTGTCCTGCTCTTGCTACGAGTAGTACGCGCTCGACAATCTTGTTGCAGATTCATTCAGATGTGCCTATGTAGCGTAGCGTCGCCCCCGCATATCCACAGTGGCCATATCTGTGTGTTTGTATGTTTTCTAAAGAAAAATCTCATAAAGTTATGATAAGGATTCACAAATTCTAAAGTGAACCGAATAACAGGGCAAAATAAAAGAATGAATATCCCTGCAACCGTCGTCGGCCTCCTCCTCGAACGTCAACTCAATGAGTCTGCTGACTTCTTCTTCTACATGTGCGCTGAGCCGAAGCTCAGTCGACACCGGCAAAACGCCGTAAAAGCGCAAATATTTTCCCATACACACTTATACTTCTTGTATACACCTACACCTACAACAGTTGCCCATGTAGGACGAGGATGAAAGAGGGGAGGGTAAAAGCCCCCCAGGACTGTTCATAGTAGGTTTTTTTTATAATCTCCATTTTTTTTTGCACAGAGCATTCCTCTCACAACATGCCAGGCTTTTCAGAATTTTAATAAATCATAAGCCATCCAGATACTGTGGATGGGGGAGTGGTAAAAGTTTTTGTATCCTGTTTGAAGGATGATGCGCCACTTGCATCATTGAAGGGAACTGGCGGGACATGACTGCATGCAACCTATTGAGTGTAGAGGGGAATAGGCGCATTGCTGCTGTTGATGCAGCTCCTCCTGATGATGAGGCTGAGAACGCTGATAATGTCTCTCCGGCTACGTATGGGAATGTGAGTCGAGTGCCGACTTTGTGGGGGTTGATAAGTATAACTGATTTTAAATGGGTAAATCCGCCCAGTGTTGGGTGCATGCAAGTCTTCCTTTTTCATAATGATGAAGAGAAAATTAAAAAACGGAGGGAACTGATTTTTTTGCGAGCGAAGCAAATCGGTTGCTCTTGCTTTACTTCTTTGTGGAGAGGGAAATTTATTTTATTTTATTTAAACCTTTTGGATGCCTCTAGACACAGAGGAGAACTCTAAACTTTAGTTCGAATTAAAGTGAATTATTCCAAAGGGATGAGACTGAAATTAATTGTATGAATCTTCTGACAGGAAACTTCCGTCTGCTTCGTTGACATTGAATGAGATTTCTAAAGAATTGAAGACTCACTCAAACCCAGAGAGAGAGAGAGTGGTAAATTAATAAATTGTTCAAAAGAACAGTTTTAAAAACTTGATATTTGAGGCGTACATCCGTTCGTACCTCCTTGAGCATTTAAACTATCTATCTTTATGTAATTCGGTATTACTGCCTTTAAATATGACTAACTGACCCGCCCGCCCTACAATCGAGTGTAACTAAGATGCCTAAGTTAGGAAAGGCACCTTTTAAAGTAAATGCCAATATAAATAAACAATACATCGTTAGCCGTTAGTGTTTTGAAAGACAAGCAGACAAGTTGGAGTTAGAGCTGCGTAAGTATCTTATAGGAGAGGAAACTTCGATTTGAACCGCCTTTCAACTTCTTATGCTCAACTTCTGTAAGCTATAGACCAATTTGAAATAAGCCGTCACTTCAGAAAGCGGATCTCGATTAAGAGCCGGAACTTTTCCAGAAAACGCATCAATTTTCACAGCAAAGGCAAATGCATTACTCGAAGCAGTTAAATAAAGACAAAATTCGGTGGGAAAGCCATAACATGCACTGACAGCCTTTCAGCACTAAAAGCCACCTTAAACCCGAACCACAACACTGGACTTATAAACCAGATAAGGAATATCATCGCTTAAAGCTTATGTGGGTTCCATGTAACATGGGCATACGAGGGAACGAACTCGCTGGTATGGCTGCAAAATATTGCAATAATAACCTACACAAAAAGATAGACCGAACAAATGTATATGCACCGACTACTAAATTGGCGTGGTTACCAGAACCACTACGCTGAAATCAACACTAGCCGTTTCATTCCTATCTACCCGACATCTACCTGACATCAACCTCTTCAGACACATTAACACATACTAAAGAGCGACAGCCCACCAGAATGCCCAGTCTCCCATAACGTAATCGATATACATACTTCCTCCCAAAAATCTCTAGATCATTTACTTAATACAATCAACCATGACAATATAATAAAAGTCTACAAAATCCGTTCATTACCATTCGAGATAACCGGCAACACAGTTCAATATAGCGCCATCGTATATGGAAAGGATTCGGGTTTTCGAGAGACAATGTCTTAGGACATGTCTCGGGCTGTTTTGAACACCTAAATCTGAGTACATAAAATATTATCCCAACACGGCATTATATGATGGGGCTCACTTGAATAGGATTGACAATTTCCTCATTAAGGTGACTCGAAGGCACGTTGCGAGGGCGATGACCAACGATAATAGCCTGATCTTCGGGGCATACTACCCCAATGAAGCACACATGGAGAGAACGCTCCGATCTGGCTTTGTTTCGCCAGAGGCTTTTCTCCATATTGATAAAAAAGGGCTGGTACAGACGAGGGATGGTATCCCGGTACTATACCACCGCTACCGCAGAGCGACTGATATTTATTATTATTTTGTATAATTAGTTTTAAGTTTTTAGTTGTTTGTTTGTTTGTCTATATGTATAGCTTTAGATAGTAGTTTTAAGTATTTTAAGAAAAAAATCATTATAAAGTTTGCCAGTTTTTAAAAATTTTCTGGCAAAAACCATAGTTACGAAATAAAAAGTATTAATAATTTAGGCCGAAAGGTAATAGTAATAAGTGATATAGTTAAGTTTAGAGCGTCCGCATGAGGACCAGTAACCTAGAATAAGTATCCTGTTAATTAATCATTTTTGTCTAGTATGTAAGATCTTTTGAAAATAATAAAAATGAATTTAAAATTGTAACCGGCAACACACAGCCAGACGCGATTTATGGAGAGCTTTTTCATTAAGAATATTTGTAAATTAAATTAAGATATCGACCTCCAATAATGCACATTTTGCATATTGACAGGGAGTCAGAATTTCGGTAAAAATTTTAATATGCTAGAAGTATTACTTCTCACTTCTAGGCAATTTAAACATCCAGGTGAGCCTAGCAACATTTTGAACACCTTTAAACTGCCCCACAAGTTTGCATGCAAATCCGTGGGTTGATACGAGTGGAGATCACCGGTGTCATAAAAGTAAGATCAATCAAGAACTTACTTACATCAGGAGCATGCACTTGTTGAACAAACAAACTCGCTTAACTTAGCATTATGGCAATTTACGTTCAATTCTAATGCTACGCGTGGTTGTAATATTGGGACGAGCAGAAATGAACGGGTCAGAGCTATTCGGTTTCCTCGTTGGTATTGTCATGCTCAAAGAAGGGATCCTATGAACCCCGTCAAAGAGGTAATGGCAATCAACGTTCCCTTACAATCGAGTAAAAGAGGGAGGGCAAAAAAACTTCTGGATTACACAAACGCAGAAACACCAACATTTGATTGGCCTCAATGATGAAGTGATTCAAAATCAGGAGGCCTACAGACATTTTTTGAGCTCGAACCGGGGAACCCCACAGGCGAACCAGTAGGAATGCAGTGAAGTGGAAGGGTTAGGATCCCTATAATCCGTCCGTGTCCGTCTCTTATTACTACTTACTTATCCTGCTCCCGAAGGGTCCCTGCCTGAGACTTCCATCCTTTGCGATTCCGGGCACGCTGCTTGCAGTTGTCCCGACCAAGCGCTCTGGCGTCCGCCATGGCTTGGTTTTTAAAAAGGAGATTCGGTATTCCTTGTCGTCTCGAAACTGGGGCCTGTGGGCATGGATTCTAAGATCCTCTTAGCTGGAGCATTATTGTCCATTCGCTCGATGTGGCCGAGCGGTTTTGGCTTTCGAACTGCATTCACATCTTGGTACAGCTCATAGAGTTTGCGGTTCCAGAACTGGTGGTATAAGGGTTCTGTAGAGCAAGCACTTCGCCCTTCGAGTCAGGGGTATTGAACCCATTTGTTTCGCAGAACCGAAGTAGCAGCGGTTTCCTAGGGTAATTATTAGCATTAGTAGAGTATACATTTACACCGAGGTAGATGAACTCCTTAACTACCTCGAAGTTGTTGCTATCAATAGTGACATTTTGTTCTAGTCGGTGGACAGATGATTGTTCGTTTGTTGATAGCATACATTTGGTCTTATCCTTTGTTGAAAGAGTTCAGATGAGATGCTGCCAAACTCCACATTGCATCGCGTGTTATCTAGTGTCATGCAATACATCTGGATCAGTTTTGACGAGATCCCGAATTCAGCCATCGCCACAAAAAGCTCCTGACGATGAATGCTTCGTTGGACTTTTCCTTTTTCCTTCCCTTAGTGTGAATTTGATCTACGGATAGGATCTTATATGCGACGTTTAACAAGACTATGTCACGGGAGTTCTTTCAAGACATAGGATTGCCTTTTTTATAAATGGGGCATATAAAGCTGATGGGCCAGTCATCGGGCATGCTTTTCTTCCACCAAAAGTTACTTACAATTGAAAAATGGTTTAAAATAATTAATTTGGATATATTTCTTAAAAATATCCAACATATTTCTGCAACAACCATATATCAGTCCTCACATCTGCGTCAACACTGTGAACATTGAAAACGAAAACCGTATAATCTGAAAGCAAATAAATAACTTCCAAGCTGTTATTCAAAATATATGCAATTTCCTCACCTTTGACAAAGTCTGCAGTGTAGCAGGTGCCAAGTTACCAGCAACAATCGTATTTGTCTTCTGCGTCCTTTGCATGAAAATAATGATTGCCTTGCGAAATTCGGGACTCTGATCCAACCAATTGCACGAATACACAGCCAAAGTCAAGTCGTCACTAGCCACCATTAGTTTATTAACAAGATAACAGCACGGCATAACCTGAGCAAGAAGCACCCCAAAGTACATAACAGTCGTCAGCAGCATTCCAAGATTACTCTCGAAAAATACGAAATAAAATGTCGACAAGCACAGAGCAAAGGCAGTCACCGTGAATTGAATCAGAATTGTCCTCGAAATCACTGGACGAATATGTTCAAAGAAACTGAAAGAAGATAGAATTAAAGTAAATTTAATTCAATTCGAGAATTAAAATTGACTGCATCCCAGATAAGTAAGTAGTAAGTAACCCAGTCAACGCGAAACTTCTCTCGATGCGATTAAATCCGCAAAAGTTTTCCCATGAATTTCTGATGAAACGAACTGCACGTGCACCGTGCACCGTGCACCGTGCCCCCGCATCGCGTACTATTTCATCTGTGACCAACGGCATTTGGCGCAAACTTTTTCACTATTTACGCACGATTCAATTGCATGACAGTTATTTATGGAATCTGATGTTACCTGTACCTGCATCGAGGCAGTAGAAAGGCGGGCCGCCGCCATCGTTTTAGGGTAGTTAGCGGTAATTATCACGTAGAACTTTTCCAACAAAATAAAAATAAAGGCCACACACACACATTCTGTTTGTCTGAAACTTGGGAGAACTTTTCTCTCGTATCCGAGGTGAGAATTCCTAATTGTGGACAAAGTTTTTGATACCAAAAGATACACACATACACACACACATAGGTACGTCGCTCAGGAGTATACATTTTTTTTTTAATTATATAGCAGAGTGCCAGGGAGGCGGCAAAAGTTTATGTGGTACTTGCTGTATATAATTAACCATGTTAATTGTACGTTACACGCTTGCTTAATTTCTTCCGAAATTAGGTGGCCCTCTGTGGATAGAAAATTCAACGTGGGAAATTGTTGTGATCCACCCAACTCCTCGAGAGTTGGCAGAGTCAGGTTTAAAATAAAAAAAAACCCTTTCTATACTTACTCCAATATATTCCAATGATCATGAATACAACCGACCAACTCTCGATAGTTATCCTCCAGACTTACACTGGCATCATAGCCAATCCGTGCGATTCTCATTCCCAGCGTTTGCAGCTGTCCCAGAGTCATGTACAAGTAGCAAATGGCATAGCAATCACTTGCCAAATTCAATATCAATTGAAATCCCGATGTTCCCAGTTGATAGAAGAAAGCCAGCAGATAGGTGTTAGTCGTAGCTGTCCAGTCCCAAGGAATATATGCCTCGAATATGAGTCGCCTATTGATGGCAGCATTGATCGTGAACACAGACAAAGTCGTCCAAAAACAAATGTTATACATGACATAAGCCAGGTGACAGTTCCGTACGACACGTTTCATAACTTTCAGCTCGTCGTCATATCTTTGAATGCGAGCATCCAACTGCCGCAGATACTTGTGACTTTCGCGGAGTTCTCCGTGCCACACAACTAGCACAGAGTATTTAAAGCAACCACAAAGCCATTCCAAGCTGATGGAGAGGTTGTTCATCAGTTGGGCAAATGTCTCTACCAAAAATGCTTGAACAACTTGTTGGGCCGGGATGATGATTGGCATGGTCAGGTTTATAAAAACTGCGTAAATTTTGTAGACGGTTTGGTACTTGTCAAACGGATTTAAGCCCATTATACGAAGGTTTAGCCATATGTAGCGAAAGGCTTCTGTCGAATCGAAAGTTTCCATTGTAAAGTGGAAATGGAACTACTCGTTTGGTTGGATGGCTCACAGCAATTTATAGGAGTACTTATCAGGGTTGTGTCGAATTAAATATTGAACTAAAAAAATAAAGTTCACAAAAGAACAAAGTTTTCTTAACGCCTCTTCAAAGTAGTTACCAACTTTTGTGATAAGTAAATATTGAGAAAAGTTCAGGTGTTGGTTTTAAATGACATGTTAGGTTGACATAGCTCTACTATAGGCGTCATCACAGGACACTGTCTTATAGGCAGACATGCAACAAAACTTGGATGAGGAGGCTTTGTACATGCCCTACTCTCTCCAGAAAAATATGGCCCCATTTTGGAGCATTCTTCTTCGAAGATGCAAGTTATCATACAAACATTCACCTACTTCGCATCGTCAGAAGGTCCAATTGGTTCAACGAGTAGCTGGAAGCTTTATCGTAGATCCCTGTTGTATCAAAACGGACCAATTCTGGTCCCAGTGGGTCGGTTTTTATGCCATTTCAACCTAACCTAAGTTGACATATTGATGAGTTTTCCGTCGCATCCCATTCAGGAAAATTCCAGCAGCGTACATCTAGGCAAACATCTTAATACTCTTTCGCAATTGCGCATAGGAGCGCATGGGTATCACTGGAGATCACAGAAATCGTCAAACAAAAGACAAATAAATGAAATCAATTGAGGAGCAGGAGAATGAACATCATACTGATTCGGAGTTAAGACTTACCCTGACAGAGTCAGAATAACCATATAACCCTTTACGATAGAGTTTTGTTATATTTTAATAAGTATGTCTAAGTCTTCATTTCTTATTTTGCTCGAGACCGCATATGATCTCAAGAAACCATTATACCCGACTCTTTAGTTGATTAAATTGTTTGGGTGTAAGACTACAGGCTTGCCAGTTCTTGAACAAGTCCATTGAAAAATACAAAAAAAATATTATAGGTTGGGTTAGGTTAGGAGGGCAGTTTTGCACCAGATGCGAATATAACCTATACCCTGTTTGTACAAGTTAGGGACATGTGGCTAACAAAACCGCTTCGATATGTTCAATAGTTTTATGTCTTAAAGAGGTACCCTAGCCAATGTCTTCCAAACTTTTGAAGAATTATGCTCTCATGCAGGAAGAATCGCGTTCCTGCAGAGCTGGGCACTGGAATAGAACTCCACGGACTCTATTTCCTCTTCGTCTCTTCAGCTTCTGCACAAGTCATTTGCAAAGAGCCCTAGCCTTTTAGCCATGCTTCTGATAATGCAGTGTCCGGTTGATACGCCGACGAGTATCCGGATTTGACTTCTATTAAGAGAGAATAGGGACTTTGATTTTTTGGTGTCATCATCGGGCAACAGACAGAATATGACGCAACGCAATATAGTGTTGCTCCATTGTTCCTTAACCAGTTGTGTTAATAAAAAGTCTTAGCTGTGTTTAAAAGCGGTAGCACCTCTCCGCCCGCAAAAAGTGGGTTCTTATCAGAGCCGTTTATGGCCATTTTGTCCGCTCGTTCGTTTCCTTCGACTCCAACGTGTCCAGGATCCCAGCAGAGTAGAATTGAGTGATGACGTATATCACCAAGTGAGAGGCAATCTGTTACGCACTTGGCGTTTACAAGGATGGCGCTGATTGTTTTAAGTCCTTCTTGACTGCCAACAACGATATTTATTTCCATCGATAGAATAGTCTGTGCTGCTCTGACAGTAGTCATCACGGCATCGATAAAAAATAAGATCGTTCTCAACAGTTCTGACTCGTTGTACCTATAACCACGGGAAAATTCGCACCACGTTTAAGAGAGATCCTAAAAATATTACCTCTAATAACATACCTTACTTTTCATGGTGAACATACCTATGTAATGGTTTTTGTTTTTAAGATTAAATATTGGCAAACAAGTGACGTCATCTCATAGAGATTTCATACTAAAAACTCGATTATTAAACCTCGATATTTCCTCAACCAGGCGAAAACGACTGGACTGTTGTTACATATTGAACTTGTGGTAATTTCATAATACTGCCTATCTTAATATTGTGTAAACTTATCAACACTTATTGGCAAGTGTCAGCGTGACTTCGTGGCCGACTAATCGGCAATCCGAAGAAATTGTAATTTAGAATTTAAAAAATTTTGCATAATTCTAGGAGTTTCAGTAAAAACTGTTTCGCAGTGAAAAATAAAGCGTGCTTGTAGGCGTTAAAGTCTCACAGGTACATGCTTCTTTCTTGACGAGGTAATGATGTAGTGAGTGTGTGGTAGGGCTTACATTTTTATGCATTTCTATGAGGTACATTCAATACGTCTAAAACTAAGGATCCAACCTGTCGAATTTAAGAAAGTTTAAAAATTCCTGAATATTTCTCTTTCGCGGGACAGGCGCATAATTGGTGAACGAGATTTTTTTAAAGTCGCTACATTGCGCATTATGTGCGATACTCATACGCATGACGGCATGGTCTTCTGAAGGCCAGTGTCCGGTAATAATCTATACTGTTCTGGCGACTTCCTTTCGGTTGTTTTCGTCTTGCATTAGTTTGGAGATATCATTATTTGTTTAACGCAATTCCTTAACCGTCTCCATTAAATGTTGGCTTTTGCTATGGATTCTGAGGAGACTTTATTTAACTTCTCCGCGGAAAATGTGAACCGTTTGGGTAAAGCCTTACCTGGCCAGCTCATCAACGTATATGTCTACATAAATGTTACTATGCTCCGGAAAGCAACCAAAATCAGGGTAACCGATCATGTGCGGGCAAAGTTAAATTGACGATAGAAGCCTAGTATTCAAGTTTGATCTTAAGATGTTAAGAGACTCATAGGACATACCTGCACCTGCTCCACAGTTCATTTCGGAACTCTCTGTGCAGAATGTTAGATCCGGGATGCGTTATGTAGACCGTGTTCGTTCATCTCTTGATATAGAAAGCAGAGTATTGCTATGGCCGTAGGATTTCGCAGATAAGAATTCAGACTCTATGAATCTAATCGCGCTGTTTAATGTTTAGAGTAAAAGTTGGGTGCAGTCTTAGTAAATAATTTCGTTGGATTACTAAGCGAGACATCTCAGGTTCAAATCTAAGCCGTACCTGCTAAAAGTTTTTCTTGCGAAAGTCAGACATAATGAGAAACTTTTCAAAAATAAATTGGCGTTCGGAATCGGCATTAAACTGTAGCTCCCTTCTCCATTTGTGTACAACAAAAATATGTCTTCGCAAACACAAATTTAGGCTTCCTGTATGGAGCCGTACAAAAGTGTTGTAATGACATTGTTGACGCTCCATTGTGTCCGTTGTAAAGTCTCCAATTGCGTTTGGGATCTCAAACTACTGCTAGATACCCAGCACTGGACTATATTGAAGGGAGTTGGGCGGTTAAATTAGAAAAGGTGGAATCAGGTATTTCGAAATCAGTTCAGTTTTATTTATTAACTGACCTCCCATCCAGTCCCCTTCTTCTATTATTTTTCTGTCTAAGATTAAGAGGATTTCATTTATTATTATAAGCCAAAACCGCCTTGTGATGTACCTGAGTCAAAACTACTAAGCGAGTCCCACTAACGTCTCCTTGATAGTCCATGACCATCTCGGCTACTTTGCTTTCTACGGCTGCCAAACGTCACCTACTGCTTGCCGCCGTTAGAGAACCTATCTTCCAGTGAGGATGCAGGGCGTCTGTTGGTGTTATTGGTTATGTTGATTAATTTGCATTCATTTACTACCATAAGTACCTCCCTTTCGTCTTAAATATGACAGAACTAGTCCATGGTTGTAAAGGAGTTGGTTAAAGGCTGGTTTAACATCCAACCTATGCACGATTTTCAGCGTTTCAATGCTCATAACACCAAGGAAATAAGCTACCTTCCACTTTCTACCAAGTCGGATTGCATGATTGATGGTGTAAATAACTGCACTATTGAGCTATTAAGAAACCAATACGCCACGGTTAATAAATAAATATAAATTTGACTTTTTACCAATGGTGCGAACAGGAAGGAGATTCCATAAATCCTACCAAAACCATACTAGGAACAGATTGGTCAATCTTCAACCCAACCGTGATGAGTTACTCCAATGAAGTCAAATATCTTGGAATTACCCTATATAAAAACTAATCTGGAATTGTCATATAGGGTCCGTCAGCGAACGCGTAACTAGAGCCATGTGGGCCAGTAGATGCTTATATGGCAGAATTTGGGGTCTTAGTCCCAGAATGACATACTGGCTGTAATAAAATGATGATACATCATCTCGTGCGCGGCCAATAGTACTTGAACGAACAACGGCAAATAAGGTACAGAAACTGCAGCGTATTGCTTGTCTCGGCATAACAGGTGCGATGCGCACCAATTTGAGGCCATTGTTGGATGCAGATGTTCATTAAGAAGACAGCTACAACAGCTTTCAATTCGGTAATTAAAGTTTGGGAATCTATTCGAGGTTTAAATACTAGACCGCTCGAAATAGTAAAATGGCGTACAGACACTAAAAAATAGAATCTAGAGTTGGAGCTGGTGTCTTTGGACCCAACACGAAAGTCTCGATACACTGTTAATTCTGTGTCAGTGAAGTGCCGTTGCGTTGCCCTGCTAAACCTAGCCAAGCATAACAACGGAAACTTGGGTGGGTTTCTGGCCACCAAGGTATTGCAGACAATTAATCTGCAAGCGAGCTGGATAGAGCTGAATCAGAATCTGCGTGCTCAGGACCAGAACCCATCTACAAAGTCAATTGGCCTGCTGCCTTAAGGCTAACTAACGATTGGAAACAAAAACTTCGTCTGAACCACTGGGAAAGTGTTCCGAGTTTAAGACAATCCAAAAGAAAAAAAAGTTAAATTATGCCCTTCTACTATTAAGTAAGGAGAATATTAGGATGCTGGTGGGCATCCTCACAGGCCATTACGGCTTGAGATATCATCTTAACAAAATGAACCTGTGACCAGAGAATAAATGTCGGTTCTGTCTAGAGGACAAAGAATTTTCCGAACATATCCTCTGTGAATGTGCGACGTTTTAGGTAACAGTGGGCCTAGGGTCCTAGTGTGAAGAGATATTTAGTTCCGTTTGTAGGCGTCTTTGTTGGAAACCAAAAAACTACTTAGTATAAAAGTAAAAACACCCTTTTCATGGAATAGTAACATAAAAGACGTTTTTCCAAACTCCAGGGCGTGACAAAAATTGACAAAATATTTGTCAAATATTAAACAATTGAATTGTCCTATGTCTAGTCTTTAATTTAAAGTAATCACTCCTCTGCCTACATTCCCAAAAACAAAAAAAATATGTATACAGACCCACATGCGCCAGACTGGACTGACAAATAGCTCATTTACGAGTCCAAATTGCATTAGTTTATTCCAAAAGCTGTCCAAAAAACTAACGACTCTATTTTTCATTTAAATTTTTTTTTGTTTGTTATTTGCTAGACGCAATGATTGTCCACTTGGCAAATTCATTTGCCCGGATTTCGTGTCTCTTCACTGCAAACAAATAGAGAGGAAAAAAAAGAAGCAAAAACTGGTGCACGCAACTGACCCTACCCGACCAGAGCAGACAAACCACTAAGCCGTACCCAATGTCATTCATTAAATAATAAATCATATTAAGTGTAACTAATTTACATGAGAATTTGTTGGTAACAAAAGGTCCCTAATGACCAGTAGTTGTTGGTCGGCCACAGTCCCATCCAAAATGAATGTGTTTACCGCGCACAATGAACCCATCTACCGCCCGCTTAAACTCAAACTCGAATTTTTACTTCGTTTTTGGCATTCGAATAGGCCACAACACAACAGGAAATACTGTTGCATAATTTGTATTAGGCCGCAAGGTACCCCCGAACAACCCCGTACCACCGACGCGCTTCCAAACCAACAACGTGGTCATTATTGCAACTAATGGTGCTCATGAATTATCCAACATTAATAAATGGGTACATCCGGACAGGCTGTGAAGCCCATTCCAGTGCATATCCTGGCAGCCCTCCTACTTCCAGACCAGACTAGCGTGTAGTCTCTTTCGATTTTCCGCATCAATGATGAGAATAGCTAGCTACCCCTACCGCCGCGCCGATCGCCTACTGGAGCACAAAAATTCACTCTCGCCGTCCAATTATATCCCTTTCAAGCAAGTCGCAAACGCAAACGGCAATCCTTCGAAGGATTTACTCGACTTCGGTTCTCACTCGAATTAATTGGAAACTTAAAGAAGGATATCCTCTCCAAAGTCAAGCGGTAATATATCAAAGGACCACAAATGGGAGTTTTAAAGCCATCTCATTTAATAAGGCGAAAGCGCACCAACAAATTTGTCATTTAGGGGCCAGGATAATTTGTTAAACCGGATTACGGTTTCTGATGGTTTCTTTTCTTCGTTTATTCGCATCGCAGTGTGAGAATCCTTTGCGATGGTAAAAGAACGAAAGATACGTATGGAATGGATGGGAGAGGAGTTTAGGTGAACATTTCAGGACTTTGTAAGGAAATTCCAGCCAAATGTTGTGCTAACGAGATTTCAACGAGACAACAAACACACACACACCGGCATGGCATTGTCCGGGTGTAGCCAAGTGATTGAAACGAGACATTGCTGCTTCTACTCCTGTCTGTAGGAGCAGTAAGTTCGTAATATGGTAAAGCGGGAGATTTGCACTAAAATTGATGATTTGCATTCACTTTTAAGTTAACTTAAGAGACTTGCTCAGGTAGGTTACATGGGAAAGAGAGAGAGAGAGATCCCACCTTTGGACGATTAAAAAATAAATGCTCTACTACATGGACTTCTTCTGTAAATCCCCGGTAACTTAAGCTCTTCAATAAAGCAACAAATGTACATACTTCACTGATTTCCCTGCGATTATTTCTAAGGTTATAGGTTCTGGGGCTATCGCTATGAAGTCTGAGAGATCACAAGGTTAGCTGCATAATGCAATCTTTTGGGAATGTCAACGCAGGCACCCCAATTGAAGTGTAGTCACATAGAAATTTGGGCTTTCGATTGGAATTAGACTCAGTCATCAGTATATCCATCAAATATATTAGCCATGAGTTTTTCGCGTCTAAGTTGATTAAGGTCGATGTAGCCATGTATTCGGAGTAGGGGGTTACTGGTTCGTTTCCCATACCCTCCTGTTAAAGCATGAGAGTGGCGTATTATTGGTGGTGAATGTACAGCTAGGTCGCTATCAATGAAATACTTATGAAACTAAAAAACAGGGGGGTTAAGATAATTTTGCTTACGCAGACGATGTTGTGCTGCTTGCGTCTGGCTAATTCTTATCAACCATAAGTGAACTGATAGAAAACTCACTACGGACACTTAACTTGTGGGCAAAACAATATGGTTTTGGAATAAACGCCCAAAGCACCGAGCTCGTATTATTCAGAAATAAAAGAAACATAGATACCACAATTCAAACCACCAGCTATCGAGGGTATTCCTCTTAAGGTGGCGGAGAGTGCAAAGTATCTGTATGTGTAACCCTAGCTGAAGATTGAAAGTCAATGAACGATTGAGGAAGGCAGCTAATGCCTTTTAGGCATCCTTCCGCGACTTCGGCAGAAGGGGGGACCCAAAATTATTCTGTGGATATACACGGCAATTGTAAGACGGATACTCAATATGCGGTATAGTCTGGTGGGAGGCTGTAGATAAAACAACCATTACCATGTAATGGGACAACCGGTGCAATAAGAACGACACCAACAACTGCACTGGAAGTGATTCCAAATATACTACCCTTGGATCTATACTTGCATGAATCAGCTGCCAAGAGCGCCTTGAGGGTCAGCCAAACGGCCAGCTCCTAGGACTCCTAGGGCATGTACAGATTCTGATAAGGTATGCAGCAGAGGTGTAAAGAATGAAGTTAGTTCAGTTCTGCAGTTAATTGAATTTAAAAACTTATTGTGTAAGTCTTTTAGCTTACTAAATGACCTTAACTGCATCAGTTATTTTTAGCATTCATGACTTATACAAGTTAATACAAGCAGTCAATTGACTGTAAGTTAAGAGACTGTAGTACTTTGTGACTTCTTCCATTCTTTAAATCTCCTATATGCAGTCAGTAAGTCTTTTGACTACATTCATTTAACTGGTATTTTTATTGTTTGCAGTATTCCATAGGAATTAAGCTACTAAAGCTATGCTAAAAAAGCAGCGAAAAGATTTATAAGCAGTCAAATGACTTAAAAGCAGTTAAAAGACTTACAGTTAAGTGAATGCAGTCAATTGACTTACTGACTGCAAGACAGAATTAAAAAATAAAGGAGAACTACTTAAAGAATGTAAGCAGTAACAAAGTACAAGCCGTGAATGCTAAAATGACTGATGAATGCAATTTTTCAGTTAAAGTACTTCGGTGAATTTTTAACTTACATTCCAAAGTGCAGTCAAATGACTGTGACTTACCTGAATGCAGTAACAAAGTAATCCGAAATGATGATGATGCCATGACCGAGCACTTCGGTCGATCAAACAATCTCAGAGAACGAGTGGAATACAAGACCGGAAAGTAGGCTAATAAGAGGTGAAAATCGACAACCCCTTATAATATATCACAGAAACTTTGGCCAAAGTAAAATAAAAGCCGAACTAACAAGCTCTTACAGGTTTGGCGTTTGAATAAGTCAGAATTTCGTTAAGTCTTTAGGATTGTTGAATCAAATCTTCCACCAACAACACGAGCAAGGTTTGGCGAAGGTTATCTGCAATATGGTATTGGGCAAGATTTTAATGTCTTCACATTCAGAGCAAAGTTTTTCAGCAGATAGTGGACGAGTTAAAAACCCATTTATATGCCAAATGGATCACCCCGTAAATGAGGACAGATGAAAAATTCGGAGTGTAGAAGCAGGTTGCGTAAAAGCAAATATAACATAATAGCTGTAAAAATAAAATTTATTAAAAAACATAGAAACTAATTCATACATAAATTAATAGCCTTCTCATTAAAAAAAAAAAACATGAAAAACGAAAATCATTAGACTAAAACGACAAATCCGCAACATTTTTTAGTCGGATATGAATTGTATGTAACAAATATGTTCACCTGAATAGTAGAATGCTAAACAAGTGTACAGTATTACCGACGTGAATCAGATTCACCCTTTGCGGATAGGAGAATAGTGATTGGTGAATATTCAAAGAAAATTTATCTCCCGATGGATAGCAAAATAGGGCTGATAGTATGTCGCTCTATCTGCTAAAGTGATCCTCAGCCTTTCGTTATGTTTCAATATTTTTAAAAATATTTAAAATAACTTTTAAAGAACAGTGAACACTTGCAACCAAAGGTATGCAATGAAATTCGTGAACTTGGTACAATCTAGGTGCAAGAAAATGTAGTTATCTCAAACGATAGCGTTTTGTCGAGCATGTGAGTTCTTCAGCACTGGGCGCCTTGGCCTTCCTCTATCGCAAGTTCGCTCTCAGTCCGAACATGCCGTTCGGTTGACTAGAATTCGGAGATCCACCTGCCTGAAATTTTATTGTTAATTCGCTCGATATTCCAAGCCATTTTTGGCCTACAACTTTTTATTTGCATTTTAAAGCGATAATAATAATATACAGGGTGTAGTAAACTGCGGTCTATTGTGTCCCCTACTTATGCCTTGGTGAGGTTTGCTACCTCTTCCAGAGCCACCTAGGAGCTTAATTGTCCACGAATTATGTTGGAGTGTTTATGATTTACTTCAGCCTTGGCAAGGAAAACCTACTCAGAGCACATCATCCAGTCCAGTTTCTTTTATGAATCTGAGAATGAGCAGTGGATCCGTGGTTGGTAAATCGCTTTCTTGAATTTGGTATTTTCCCAAACATTTAAAGCTTTTTTGGGTCAGTGCAGCACAGGATTCCAGTATGTGTTCTGAAGTTTCTGGGGTCTGATTGCAGAATCAGCAGAGACCCTCATCTGATATCCCTATCATCCTTAGGTGTTCCCTGAATTTACAATGTCCCGTAAGAAAACAAGTAAGGCTAGGTAGGGTATCCATGCTTTAAATCTTTTCAGATTTTAATCTCCTAAGAATTTTTTGGTTTGTCTCAGACCTTGGAGATCCCGAAAGATTCCAACCCTTTTCTGATTTCCTGAATTCCTCGCTTAGGATGTGTTCGTGAGGTGGTGGCGGCTTTCGGGCTAGTGCTAGGATGCGCTGTCCTGGATCCTGGATCCTGGATGTGGCAACCTGCAATTTTTAATGCGGTTTGCCCCGTAATTTATTAAAAAAAATATTTTTGGCATTTCGTAGGTTTTATGTCCCACGAGTAGCGCGGGAAAGACAGTCAGCCACGCCAAAGCCCCGCATTAGCGTGGTAAGGCCATGGTTACTCTTCGAGAAGGCCCTGTTTTGAGGACGCTCCGGTAGAATACAGCCGGTTACCATGACTGCAAACTGCCCAAGAAGCACGGCTCGGTTAACACTCTGAATTAGGGTTAAGTAGTTCTTAGTTAATCGCACGTCAAACTTATCATTTTAAGGCGATACTACTGATGTAATTAGAAATCCAAGATCCACACACAAAAGACATATGTTAAGAATTAAATGAATCATGCATTGTTTGTTCTAATTTGCTCTGAATATATTTTGAGATGGTAAATATTGTCTAGACTCTAGACTGATGTCTACAATAAAGTTGTAATAAAAACCGTTGGATATATTTTGACAACGAGAACTTGTAATTTGAAAGCTGACTACTCCATCCAAAGTTGTTGTTTCTGTTTTTTTTTTCGCATAAAGCATGCAACCCCTTGCATTCTATGAAAAGGATTTACAATCAGAAAACTTAATCATTCCTTTTGGAAGGATGTTATATATTTTTTGTTTTTGTTTTTCTTTTGAAATGGTAGCGAATTACTTTTGCTTGCGTTCATAGTGCGTAACTTATTTCAGCGACGTGAAACAAAGTTAAACTTTCAACTTAAGCTCTTCATGTCACTGACAACGGCAAAATTAAGAAACTTTCCACATAAGTGCGAATGAGTTTCTTCCTTCAACCAGTAGCTTCAATGCCTCCGCACAATGGCTCTTCCTCGTCGTAGTCGTCGTCGTCGTATCACAATTCTTCCCATCATCATCACCATCGTCGTCCTTTCTCATTTCACATCGCAAATTGGAAATTACTTAAGTTCTGGCCAAGGAACAATGGGGGGGTCGTCGTCGTCCGAATGAATCTCTGAAGTACTCTTGGCCAAATGAGTGCGAGAGTGGGCGAGGCAGTACCAAGATTATACACTAAAGTGGGTATAGAGAGGTTGGCGGCGCGGCGTACGGGTAAGACAACACATTAAGGGATTTTCATCACACAAATGGAATAGACGTTAAGCTTCGAAACTATTAAGACGTTCGGCCCAACGATGGGATATACGATGAAGGTGAAGGTTGCGACAGCGAAAGCTAAACAATTTCACAATGGCTATCGCATTATTTCTGGTTATCTCCCGTTGGTTGATGTTGATGACGATAAAGATGATGATGATGATGATGATGATGATGTCGACTTTGACGGCTATTACTCCCTCCGATGAAGCACATTATTATCCTTAATTGAATCTGGCACATCTGGGCCATGTTACTGAAATCATCATCATCCCGATGGGGGTAGGCGGAAACAGTGATTTAATTCCCTGCCAGTGTAATGGACGCGAAATTATATCACGACTTCAATTGGATGTGATTGACTTTTCGGGAAATATTAAAGTACAGAATCAGTCACTTTTTAATGACAGCCGGGCAAGTTGTACTGACTGATAAATGGAATCGGATCTTAACGCTGCGGCTCTGTTGAGAACCGAGAGACGTTAATGACAATCTCCCTTGACAGCCACATCGAATGAGTTTCAACAGAAACATTGAAGGACAATGAATCGATTTGACAACCCACAACAGTGAATTCAGTGAATTTCACGGTTAACTTTAGAAACTGAAGAACTTACCCATCACTTTCGATTCACGAGCATCATTCAGCCATTGCGCGACTTATGAACTTATTTTTGATAAAATCTAAGCTCTCCGTACATTGTTACCCCTCAAACATGTCGAGAAACTTTAATAGTTTGTTTAAATTTCCCTCAATCTTTGTTCACATCTCCATATAAGTTTTTTTGTTTTTTTTTTTTGCCTGCAAAGAGTCATTTGCACACAAAGAAATGCTAACCAGGTGCATGCATCATGCAGCTATCGCCGAAAATGAAATGGCAAACGGCTGAATCCCGAGAACAAAATAAAACAAACATCACGTCTATTCAGATACGAATAGTTGCAATCCAACTCAGTAACCCATCTCGTTTTCCAACGTTGCTTGCCGAGGACAAACTAAGATACGTGGTATCTTCGCTAACAGAGCCAGGTCCTTGCTCCTCATTGTTTTCCCTTTTCCTCCTCTCTCTCTCCAGGCAACATTCTAGTACACCTTGGGCAGGAATGAGCAAACATTTTAAGTTGTGAATTCTTACCCGATACCGCCGGCAATGAGACAGCAAAAAGGGTAAATATTACCTTACCTCGAGTAGCAGCAGCTCTCAAGCATTCTTACAAAGGACGTGTGGATGAAACTTGAGAGTGTTTTAGCAACGAGATTCTTTGCGAAGATGCACACACATAGTTGCGCGCTTAACTCGGAGTTGTTCCTTGCTTCGTCTTCGTCAACGTCCGTTCCTCTTACGTGACTCGGTTACGAAATAAGGATGCTCTCCGGGTAGAACAGCAAGAAGTATTAGCTAAATAGCAGCGGCAGGCACCTTGGCAAAATAATAATGAAGCATTTTGCGCTTTCTTTCTACTCGTGATTGCAACAAATTTTTTTGGACAATGCAAAGCGGGCCGACATGTCTATTTTCCTAGCAGCTCTACCAGAGTGCACTGTGTTGTTAAAGTGTCATTCAAGGCGTGTAAAGGGGCAGCTTTTTATATCAGCCAGAGAGTACCATATACATTGTAGTCAGGATGAATCTAATCAAGAGGAAGGATTTTGTATTTATATCGTGGAAGGATTTAATGAAGTTAAGGTCCATCTCTTTGGCGAAGAGTTGAAGGGGAGAAAAGTTTTGCTAACACCAAACAATGCAATTGTGTATTTATTTATTTTTTTTGTGTGGAACGATACGAGAAAAAGTTTTTGATATTAGATTGGCATCTTGGCAAGTCTACGCGACAGTACATGGTCAAACAATGGTGTAGACGGTTAGTTTGCAAGAAACAATTTGTATTGAATGTTCGGCACACCGAAGCATATTTGGCTTCGAAATGAGCTATTGCAAGAGAACAATGCTTTAGAAAGTTGATGAAAGTGTAGGCGGAATAAGTCAATGGTCAGCAGACCGATAAGTGGACGGTTACGACTCTGCTAGACAAAAGAAGAACAAAGGCCTTTGAATCCACGCGTGGAATGTTTGGTAGCGTGCAGTCGAACAATTAGCGGGGGCCATGGACTGATATCAGACAGACGTCATGAAGTGCGATGGAATGAGCTGGACAAGAAAAAAAAATTATGTTTCCTATGGTGATTGCTTTAGAGAACGAAATCCGCGGATGCTGATTCATTGTAAGCGGAACGTTACCATCCCTCGCAAAGGTTAATAGGGCAACAGCAGCTTGATATGCTCAACAGAGGCCGACGCTACCAAATACATTAACAAAACTTACTAGCTTATTTTAATTTCAAAATTCTCTTAGCTTTAATGACAAAATAGGAAAGAAAGACATCTTTAGCAACCTACACTACACCACTTCTATAAACATACTTAGGGTAATCGATTTTTCTGTGGGACGTAAATTTACTGCAGCAATCACACTGTAGGTTTAATTACTTCAATACCTACAAAGGACCATGGCAGTCCACCACCAGATCATAAAACTGCCAACCGAATTGACCATGTTGCGATCGACGTAAGACACTTCTCAAATATTTTAGATGTCTAAACATTCTGAGCGCCCAACATAGACTGGGACTACTACTACCTAGTTGCAGCCAACGTACGTCTACGGATATCTTAAACCACACACCAACGGGGCAATCACAATAAGACGCCAGAAACTTTGCCGATCGCGTATTCCTCAACCTATCAAGAAGTTCGTGGCAGGCAGCAGAAAGTCCTGAAAGCCAGCGGCTCAGATTTCGAGAAATCATCAGAAGCGAAGTGGAAAACCACCACCAAGCCCACGCAGCAAAAAAACATGCCTCCCGAACACCGGCTTCATCGAAGGAAAAAGAAGCGCGCGCTTAATCAAATAGAGAGGTGATACTCTAGGAATAATGTTCGGAAGTTTTACGAAAAGAACGGACCAAGAAAAATACATAGAATGCCAATTGACGATGGTGAAAGCTCGTTCTGTATTAAGGTTGGTAACGACTTAACCGAGACCTTTCATACCAAAAAAGGATTTAGGCAAGGCGACGCGCTGAAATGTGACTTCTTTAGCATCATACTTAAGAGAATTATGCAAAGCGTACAAGCCAACATTTGAGGTACGATCGGCAAAAATGGGTCTAGGGCAAAACAAAGTACATGCTGTCAACAGAATAGACACTTAACATCGACGAATCCGCTGGAAAGTCTCAATCGGCAGCTATAACTTTGAGGTAGTATGAGACTGTGTCTACCTCGGCTCAGCTATCACATTCTAATTCTGAAATTAAGCAATGCTCAATCGGTATTTTGTTGGGCTGAGAAGGCGACTATGTGGTAATATCCTCTTCCGAAGAACTAAGGAAGCTTTATTTAAGAATCTTTATTAATGCCAGTCTTGCTCTATGAATCTGAAGCATGACCTTTTTGGGTGAAGACTTCTGGAGTAGACGATTTAACGACGAACTTCACAAGCTGTACACCGACAGCGATTCTGTTAAACCAATTGTATTGGATATTTGAAATGACTGAGACATGAGAAGCTGGTGAACCTCAACACTCCAGCCCACAGAATTTTCGTCTCCAATCTTACGAGACAACGCAGTAGAGAAAGAACGAAGTAGACTTTTAAAAGTTTGGAGTGTGCAACTGGACGCAGTTAGCCAAAGACTGCTTAGTCAGTCTTATTGGTTGTAGCCGGCGTCTACTCCGTATTGTAGCACCGCCTAAGTATAAGTATGTATGTCACAAAAACAGAAATGCCACAATAAACTCGGCTATCGATATGTAAGAAGGATGTTAGTGTGTTACCTGATTTACCAAACCAAATCAATTATGAAAACTGAACTTAACGAATGCATAGCTATGAATCATGTCTCCCGAAAAAGGACTGGATAGTTAAGGTTATCCCTGCAGCGCCATCCGATAAAGCGCACCTGGTTTTTCCACAGGGTTAATGATGCGTTAGAACCGATTCATTTTCCACTACCCATGTGGGAAGTAATATTTATTAAGCTCCAGGGCAGTAATAACTGCTATTGTCAGTCAATACCCATCAACGTGTGCTGCTAGTATTAAAGACTTCCTCGCTAGATGAACTCGACATCATGCAAGTTCCAATAAATCACAAGTTTGGGGTTGATTGTTTTAAAAATTGATAGGGCTGTATTTGATAAAACCGAACAAAGGCAAATACGTTGGAATCCTGGGACTCGCAATTTTTCGCTAAATGGACAAATTATGAAGTTTTGCTGATCCGATTAATTCCTAGAACACCAAAAAAAATGTCATATTCGTTCTGATTGCACTGAATATAGATTGCAGATGTGGACACTTACTCGATTAATATAGCTGTTGAGCAGGAAGAGCATTTCTTGATTTACTCTACCAGACTTTTTTCACACACTACCAGTCAAGTTTCATATTGCACGGGGAAAACCTTCAACTGATAGGACTTAGCAACAAGTTCGACAGTTTATCCTCAACTCATGGCAAAAAGTAGCAAAAGAATGTCATTTATCCATGGTTGTTATACTTATGGTAATGCTTAAGCTATTTTACTTTCTAATGGCAGCTTTTAGTGAAGCAAAGACAATTTTTTTTATTCCCACATTCATCCCAGATCCCACATTCAAACCGGACAGTTTTTATTCGCTACGAAAGTCTGACAACCTTCAAAGAATACGCACTGCCTTGAGAAGCTTTTCAAAAATTAAAAAATAATCGGAATCGGTATTAAACTGTAGGTCCCTTCCTTTCCTGTCAGAAATATTTCTTCGCACACGGAATGGTAGGAGAAGCTGGGCTTTAGATCATGTATGGGCCTAGGCTATGTTCTGACAGCACTGCTATAAATCTGAAGGAACTCACATTCAGTTAGGTATATTGGCCTAACATCAACAGAGACTCAGTTGGACCTGGTAAATGAATGTCCATAATGTCCAAGGCCTTAACCTATTTAGTTCCCATTATCGTTTATCAAACATTATCTGCGATAACAATTGATTCCCGATATCATTATGTCAGATAAAGGCACCCAGTTGGAGTCTAAAAATTTTAAAGAATTTTAAGACAACACCATTTTACCCGCAGAAAAGTTGACCGACAGATAACTACTTACTTAGTATAAACGAGAAATGAGGCAACACGAGGTGAAGGAGATTATCGCTAGCTCAAAGAACGCTCAATTTTCGGTTGAACATCTCAAAAAAGAGCTGTTAAAAAAGAAAATAAGAATACAGCTTGACCTGCTTAAACCCTGAGACTCTTCATTAAATTTAAAGAATTCCAACCAAATAATGGATTTTTCGCAATAAATTACAATTCTAATCAACATGCTTGCTACCAGGTGTTAAACGTACACGGATTGGTATTGGTAATGTACGCCATTCAAGGTGCTAACAAATCCTGGAGACGATACTCAAACCCAGTAAAGTAACGAGTAAAGTAATACTGGGGTGGAATCGGCTAAGGTGATAGTTGATTGTCGCTTTTTTGATTGTCGTTTTTGATTATCAACTATCCTTTGCTCTGCGTAAAGTGATCACTAAAAAATTAATAATTATTGGCAGCACTCAGAGTTTTAACCGCTACTTAGAGAGTTACAGACAGATAAAAGTAAAGTCATAGAGGTGAGACGGTAGATATCGTACAGCAGATTTTCAGGTGGCAAACGTTCATCCATAAATCCCTTGGCTGCCATAGAATGAAGTTGCCTTTAGAATGGAAAGCGATAAGTTTAATTCAACACAACATGTATTAGAAATGTTGGTCCTATACATAGGACTGAGAAAAAACACGCATGATTCCAGCTCTAATCTTCAAAGTTTCATTCCCAGGATTCTATACTATAAAGATAACTACAAGCTCTCTTCCTTCTGCCCCATCTACCGCAATCATCTGCCAAACGTTCCCAATAAATCACTTGACATATCCATTTCCACTAACATAATTTTTATCATTCAACATTGGTTGCCGGAAAAAACATAAGGAAAGGCTACAGTCCGCTTGGAGCGAACAGTATGATACCCTATCCCTATCCCTATATGCCCCAAAAAAAACCTTAAGAAGATGATGGATAGCATTTTATTTCATTCTATAAAATTTAGAAAAAAGAAAAACATTTTTTGAAAAAACGCCCCCAAAAAGTGAGCGTGGCCAAAAACTTTGTATGGGCGATATATTGGAAAAAATATTGGCTAAATATCTTGTTAAACACTTTTTTTCGGTTTCTATGAAAATTATCGAAGAAAACAGCATTTTAGTGAAAAACGCCCACAAAAAGTAGGCGTGGCAAAAAACTTTATATGACAAACTTATAAAGGAGGGCAGTGCCTACATATCTTGTGAAGGTTAGAACCCTCTATCTGTCCATCTGTAGCTTTAAATCGGTTTTTTCTAAATTGTGGGCGTGGCAGTGGGCGTTTTCCAAAAAATTTTACACTTAACCATTTCGGAGCCCTAGGGAGTATGTGGTCCAAATTTCAGCTTTCTAGCTTGAATTTAAAGGCCTAAAAATTGCGTACGGACGGACGGACGGACGGACATTGCTAAATAGTCTTAGGATTTGGTCCTGATCATAAATATATATACTTTTATGGGTCTACGACGAATATTAAGGGGTGTTACAAACTATGTGTCAAAATTAATATACCCTTAGGATAGGGTATAAAAAACCCAGAAATTCCTTCAAATGGACTCCTGCCATGACGTACAACAGCCAACCTTTCAAATTGAATGACCTTTTGTAAATATCATTGCCTCGCTGCGAGTTCAATATCACCATGTAAACTTTCGAAAGCCAACGGATAGGTGAAACATCTTCAAACATTTCGAGTGGTGTACTTCTTCTAGTTCTTCTTTATTTAATGTATCCTGTGCTGTGCGCCACGAGGGTGAGATAGCATAAAATAAATAAAACCAATTTAACACATACGCGGCGCACATACAAACAATGTATCTGACGATGCACACATAAACATATAATAAAGTTTATAAAAGCCGGAAATAATGCACTTAAAAAATGTTCGCCAAAAAGTTTTGCCAGTTTCGAAGCAGAAAAAGTTTTAAGAGAATATTTCTTGCCTCCTTCGACTTTTGAGAGTGGATGTTTTTGGGTTCTGCATCACTAGGACTTCGTTCGACACGGTGAAGATGTTAAGGTGGGAGGTGGGAGTTTATGTTGGATTGCATGGTGCACATTCAGTAAATAGAGTGGAAACTGCTGACCGTTGATAAGAAGATATGAAAACTTTTTCCCAACAGAGATGTATTCCATTTCGAGGAACTTTATATATTTCTTATCCTTTTCTTGAATTTTGTTGTGGATTTTGGTTTTTTTTTTTCTGTCCTCTGAAAAAAGTTTGATGTTTTTTTTTTTGTGTCCTGCTCACTGTACGAGTGTAATTGCACTTGGAATGTGATACATTTTATTGGCCAGACTACTTCACCTTGGCAAGCCTTACTTTTATTCCCAATTGTCGGTTGGTATCTTTTTGATTTATGCCGTTTGCAATTCCATTTGATATTGAAGTTGTAAAGTTGCAGTCTGTAGCTTGTTGGTAGCAGTGTTGCCGCTGAAAAATTGCATAAAGGCGCTTAAAAATGGGGCTTTCAGATAAAAAAAAGCAAAAACGTATCATTAATCATTTAATAATATAAAACAAAGTTGTAATTCTACGGAGCGAATGGATGAATGGATTTCAGTATTTTTATGATTAAATCGTGCATTTAAAAATATCTAATTTTGAGTTCTTAGTAATTCAATAATTAGACTTTGCACAAAAAAGAAGTGAACTTCTCCCTCGCCTAATTCCATAAAATAAATTTCAGTCATCTTTGCAAAACTCCTTTTTTTTTGTAATATGTTAATTGACCAAGATTTTCAAATCGATTTCAGTGATGTAACGCGGGTGCGTTTATCAACTCTAAAAGAAAACGGGCAGCGGTCAGTACATATCATTTTTTGTAGATATATATTAGTGTTTCGTACTTTTTCAGTTTTCATTCAATATAGAATAAAATCTGAGTTAAACTGAAAAAGAGCACATTTTGATAATATTTGTAGAAGTGGGGGCCAGGTATCCTGAGCCTTAAAAAGGGGCGATTTGACCCCTAATGGGGCCAAACGGCAACGCTGGTTGGTAGGTACTGCGGAGAGCGGGACATAATCAAATATTAGTTTTATGTCCACTTTTAATGCCGACACTTCAGATTATCACAAAATTTGATAGATTTTTATTTTTTACACTAAAATTCATTACAAAATTAAGGGCACGGTTGTGCCCAGCCAAGTTCTTTAGCAACTTTGGCACAACACCCTTATTTACACGGAAATACTCAGGGCCCCTTGACTCCCCCTCTAACTCGAACTGGGGGTCAGGTATCCTGAGCCTTAAAAAGGGGCGATTTGACCCCTAATGGGGCCAAACGGCAACGCTGATTGGTAGGTACTGCGGAGAGCGGGACATAATCAAATATTAGTTTTATGTCCACTTTTAATGCCGACACTTCAGATTATCACAAAATTTGATAGATTTTTATTTTTTACACTAAAATTCATTACAAAATTAAGGGCACGGTTGTGCCCAGCCAAGTTCTCTAGCAACTTTGGCACTACACCCTTATTTACACGGAAATACTCAGGGCCCCTTGACTCCCCCTCTAACTTCGCTTACAACAAAGCTTCAGGATTCATTGGGACCCACAGCAGCGGGATTCATACCAAATTTCAAGTGTTTAACTTGAGCGGTCCCTGAGTTTCATCTCCCGCCCAAAAAACGCCAAATTATATGTTAATGCTGGAAACGGGTCTAGCACCTCTTTTACGAAGATTTGTTTTTGCTCAAAATAAGCAAAAATATTAACCACTGACTCACTGACAGATCGGCATAACTATGGAGCACTTCCAATCATCGTAGAACCTTGAAATTTGGCACAGTAATAGGGTTTGCGGAGAAACCCCAGTGAAACATTTGTGATTTTCCATCCAGGGGGCGTGCTAGCCGCCCCTTTTCATTAACTTTGCACCCAAAAGGCTTAGAGCTATAAAATCATACGTGGAGGAGGGATTTGAAGAACAGACACAAACTTTGTGTATATTCCAAAAAAGAGTCGTGGCAACCGCCCCTACATCAGACTCATTCTAATGTTATGAAATCGTACATATCGGTAATTCTTTTAAAGGCAAACAAGGAATGTTATAAAACAAATTTTGATTTCCTCGAAAGAGGGCGTTTTCGTTCGGTCGAAATTACCACAATCTTAAAATTCATTACAAAATAATGTTAACCCAATAAATTAGAATTGATTGGCAATTCATTGGGATACGCAGCAACAGTCAAAATTGTTGCCTTGATAACACTGTTCATCATTTTCTTTACTAAGAGTCTGGTTCCGTTGCAAAATCGTCGTTTCTATGTGTCGTGGTTCAGATGATTTAGATGAACGGGTCTCAGCGGCATGTACTCGAAGATTTTCCAGCCTAAATGCTCGTTGCTCGTCTGATTCTGAGGCTCGTAATGGCCTTTTCTTTCATGCTTGAGGTGTAGATCGGACAATTGCTTGTCGCTTTGGAGGCATAATTGTACGGGAACGAGGTGAAAAATGCGTTTAAATTTATAAGATGTCAATCAGCAATCCGAATCTCACAATTTATCTAATCGAATTGAACCGGCTGTTCACACATGGATGGAAATGTTAATATTGAAGGTGATCACCAGTTCTCCGAGGAAAATTTTGAGTGAAAAAATAGTCATTCAAGAGTTGTTGTAATCGATTTTAATTCCACTCACGATGATATCCAAAAACAAAAATGCACAGCAAATACGTTCGGAACGTCAATCAGCAGTCAGATCCTTCACTTACACATTCGATGATCTTCGTGAGTTCACTGTGGTGAATGAATATTTATCTTAATTACAAAACTATTCGAAAAACGACAGTAGTGTCTGTTCAGCCGGACATAAATTTACAAATTAGATAAATTCTTATGTCACCCACAACTCGAAACGTCATCATTCGTTCGCTGTTCTTGTTTCAATTCAAATCAACATGAACTGTCAGGGCAATATATGAAATTAAATGAAATGACAGCGGCGCCATCTGTCGAAAATTGGTCGTACCAACTCAGAAACCTTCGTAATCAAATGCATAGTTTACGATTCTATAAGGACATACAGACAAACATTCATTTTTATATATTTATATATATGAAAAATATGTACTTTATCAAAAGTTACCTGATATTATTCTCTCACGATAGTATAATGCAATATTATAAATATTATTAAATAAACTGGGGAACAGCAACATAGTTGACATGACTTGATTCTCTGAGAAGACATCACTTCCCAAGATATTCCTTCTCGTTTCTCGCAATGTTGGACACCTGCCAATGCAGTGATGTGTATCCTCCGTCTCTGTTCAAGTGGATATAGATTTAGCTTTCTTTAAGTATTGTGACCTAGCCTGTTCATCGGTAACTTCCATTATCTCCTAAAGCTGATTCTTCAAACACCTTACATCATCCTTACATGTGGTTAATATGGATACTACAATATCGAGCAAGTGCCAACCACTCTTTGTAACAACCAGTTCAACTTTGTATAGCTGGTAAAGCTGCTATTTTAGGGAGTCTGTAATTCGGCATACTACGTACCTTTACAACAAAGTCCACTCAGCGTCTTCGTAGAAAGAGGTGCTAGACCTCTTTCCAGCATTAACATATAATTTGGCGTGTTGGGCGAAAGAAGAAAGATACTTTTGAGGTAAAATCTCAGCAGTTTCTCGACAGTTTAATAATTTTTAAACTCCCATACTTGTGGTGGTGTGGAGGTATATAAAACAGAATGGACACAGACATGACCTCAAAAACTTTATATTTTTCCAAAGTTAAGTTTTTCAGGTTGGCAGCACTGGTTAGTAATGACGTCCAAACTGTCAAAGTGAAAAGTTTTCAGTATTTTCTGCCATTTAATCATGGCTGACTTACAAACGAGCAACGATTGCAAATTATTGAAATTTATTATCAAAACTCGTGCTCTGTGAAAAATGTAAAAATCCGCTGTTTTATCGAAAAATTGTGTTCAGCGATGAGGCTCATTTCTGGCTCAATGGATACGTAAATAAGCAGAACTGTTGCAACAGTCACATGCCATACGAGAATTACCGATGCATCACAAAAGACGACAGTTTGGTGTGGTTTATGGGCTTGTGGCATCATTGGTCCATATTTCTTCAAAGACAAATGTGGAAGAAACGTTACCGTCAACGGCGAACGATATCGAGCCATGATACGCGATTTTTTTGTTTGCCCCAATTTGCTGAGTTGAACTTAATTGACATGTGCTTCCATCATGACGGTGCCACATGCCACACAGCTCGTGAAACAATGCAAATGCTGAAGGATGAATTTGGTGAGCAGCCTGCCTCCCGAAATGGCCCTGTGAGCATGGCCGTTAAGATCATCCAATTTAACGCCTCTTGATTATTACTTGTGGGGTTTTGTAAGCTTATGGGTCTATGTGTACAAGCCGAATATAAGGGCTTTGATCAGTACTCCAGCATACCCTATTCCTCCAGGCAAGAAGTATATAATATTCTCAATGAAAAGCGCGAAAAGACTAGGACTTTGAGAGCAACCCGGTCTTACTCCAGAGCAAGATTCAAACCATTCCGGTAACACGTCACCGTTCCAAGTAGCAGGTTCCGAATAGCACTTCCATATTTCAAAGGCATACCCATGTTGTGCAGTTGCAAAGCAATGAGTTGCGGTGTACGGTGCTAACGGCTGCTTCGAAATCCACAAAGTTAGGTTAAGCGTAAAGTTTTTTTCCCTGCTAGCAAAAAGATTCAACGATACTATTTAAAACGAACAAGTGATAAACAGTCTAAGCCAGGCTTGAAATTCCTCCAGTAACTTGTTCTCTCCTATCCACTGATCAAGTCGGATAAAATTCGATAGACTCACGCAAAACACAATCCTTAAAAATTTCCAACTTAAATACTTTTATTAAAATTGCAAAAATAATTTAACAATCTCCTCCAACTCCCAACTTCCACGTGGTCTACTTTAACACAACAATTTTGCCAGTGAAATGTCCATTAGCATGTCCTGCCGTGTAGTAGACCGGATATGCTCCTTCAAAGAAATTCACCAATGGAGCTTGTTTTGTTTTTGTTTTATCACTCAAGTACAGACTAGGTATCGTATCCATCTGAACCGGGACAATTACTTTTCTGGCTTGGAAAACTTTACCAAATGGATATGGATAGTAAATCGAGTTGGCACGATATGGCACATGTATTTTGGTAACTTTGGAATCATTCGGTCTGTCACTGCAAGTCACAAAACATGTAGCACAGACAATCACAAGAGCCGCAATCAATTTCCGGACCTGCAAGACGTCAAAATTCTATGATTCATCACTTTTTAATAACATCAATTACCATCTTTTTATGAAATTTTGGCAGATGAATCGCACCTGTAGATAGATGTAGAGAGGTACACCGATAAGTTGGATTCGCGAAACGAGGTGTAACTAACAGACGCCAAATGTCGTTGGGTCTTTTTATTCTCTCGGTTTGGCCTTAAAGTTCGGCGATTCATTGTCTAACTCATGGCTATAATTTTACACTACCCTGGCAATAATTTAGATGTTAAAAGATATAACAAAAAGAAAAAAAATCAAACAAACTAATCTATTACTTGCGCACTTCAGAAGAATAATGGTGCTCATATTTGTGGAAGAAAGGAAGTTAATTTTTTTAGCATCTAATTGATGGCATAAATCGGCTGAGTATGTGAATAGAAATTTGGCAAAAGTGTGTGAGTTTTTTTTAAGCTGCAAAAAATGCAGAGTCATTACGAGGCGGTGTTCGTAATACTTCTGGTTGAAAGTTAGGAGTTATAAAACCAGAATGTGTTGAAGTGATTTGAGGTTTGAATATGAGCACATGCAATAGATTTAGTTTTTAGCAACTGTTTGACATAAGCTTAGCTCATAGAAAAGACATATTGTTACACTTTAAATTATTAATTATAAATTCGCGAAGCAAACTAATAATTGGAATTTAAAGGCGAAACAAACGAAACAAAATTAAAACAAGAAAATTGCGGCCGCCATCGCCCGAAAGGAACGCGCAAAAGAAATAAAGTGCACGACTGCGTCATGCGAAACTTTCTCGGTACGGGAGATGCGTTTTTGAGTCGCAAAATGAATCGAAAATTAGTGGTGAGAAATTTATTTAAATCACTTTTTAGCTTACAAAAAATTTGATTTTCTCAAAAAACAGCACATACGATTTTGATGCAATTTCGAAGATTGGACATTTTTAACATAATTGTTCGAATTCCAAAAAAATCATCAAAAACGTTAAGGCCGTTTGTGAGAAAACGAATTTAATTTAAATTTAAGAAAGTAGTTATAAGAAAAAAAAATTCCTTTGAGTTTACAGTATAAAAAAAACTGTAAATTTTTATTGGGTTTTGAGATATTAGCCGTTTTTAAAATTACCGTTAGTCGGTTTTTTTTTTCAAAAACTGAGTATGCAGAATTTTTGACGCCATCCTAAACGTCCTTAGTACAAAAAAAGACCGAAATCCTTGGAACCACTTTCGATAAAAATAGTGATAAGTGATTTTCACAAAAAAATTGTATTGCAGGTACCGTTATTTCAAAAGATAAAGCAAAAAATAAAAAGATGCCCCGAGATGTAACCCCAAGGACCTTATATACGAACTTTGAAGCAAATCCGTTGAAACGTTTCGCCATACGGCGCCCGGACAGACAGACAGACAGACCGACGGAAGGCATTGGCGGACCCACTTTTTTGGACTTCTCAATTTCGAAATTTCCGCACGATCGCCATAACTTTCTCTTAAGTATACTAATGTATACGAGAAAGTTCAAAATTACGACTTATGTCCCACTTCAAAGAGACATAAATCCCAAATACGACTTGCGACTTTTGTCCACACCATCGGGACATAAATTCTAAAATATTTTGTTTTCTGAGATATAATATAAAGATAAAAGCAGAAGTATGGTATTATTTCCACATCAACATAGAAATAAAGCCACTTTTTCCCATTGAAAGTTATTTCAATAATTAAGAATCGTCAAAGATTTATTAGGTACCTATAAACAAAGTTTATAGTGAAATCAAACAGCGGGTTGCAGAGGGGCTGAATCCTCCCACATTTACCATTACCATCACAGCATCATTATGAATTTTAAAAAAGAAGTAAAGCCCGGCGGGCCTTATTTCGCAGTAGTCATAAGACCACATAACTCACGAGGTCTTATTTCCACTTAGAAATGGAGCCAAAAACTTGTTTCACTGGCTGTACATTCTTGTTGCGTGCTCTTCATTGAAAATTCTCTAAGCTTATCAAAACAAATATTTATTTGGTGAGACATAAGTCTCAACTTTTACTTTTGGGAGTTATGTCCCATTTAGGGCAGAGATCAGGTGCAACCGACTGCCAATTCCCGGCAGCTGAGTGAAAGGTATGGGTCCGTGAACACGTTCGTTCGAAAAAAAAGGCGCCACTTAATTTTGCGGAGAATTGAGAAACCTTGAAATTACCGATTTTTAAGATAATGTCGAAACCACAAAACGTCAAGAAAACCGGATAATCGAGAGAAAGAAAAAGGTTTTATCACTCTCTTACTCACTCAACTTTTAATGCACTCTACTTATCTTTTATTTTATATCCTTGTTCCCCTTGTTTTTTTGTCTCTTTCTCGTCCTTCATTTAACCGCTTCTTATTCCTGTATTTTTTCTCGTAATTTTGGTCTCATTTCAGGGATTTCAGGATATTTATTAAAATAAAGTGCACGACTGCGTCATACGAAACTATCTCGGTACATTAAATGCGTTTTTGAACCGCAAAATGAATCGAAAATGTATTTAAATCACTTTATAGGTTTTGGAAAATTAGATTTTCTCAAAAGCGGCACCTACGATTTTGATGTAATTTCGCACATTGAACACTTTTAACATAATTGTTCGAAACACAAAAAGTTATCAAAATCGTTGGAGCCGTTTTTGAGAAAACGAATTTAATTTATGAAAATCGTTATATGAAAAAAAAATTTAAAAAAATATGTCGAAAATCAAAGTATGCAAATTTGTTCATCTTTATAGTAAAAAAAACTGAAAATTTTATTTTAAATTCCCTTTATTAGTTTTCGAGATATTGCCAGTTTTATAAATTAATCGTTAATCGATTTTTTTTCCAAAAACTGAGTATGTAGAAGTTTACTAATGTAATTTATTATTTATTTTACTTGGGTAAGCAAGGAGTGGTTTTCAAAGTTCCTTTGTCGAACGTCGGTTGGAGTTGGACATTCACACATACAAACACATACAATGACAGTGGAACTTCCAGCTCTGTGTTGGGGGTTGTCCGCCATATATTCTACCACCTAGATATCCATACTAGCGAACTAACGGGTCGCATTTTGCTGCTTCTCCAAAGCAATTTGTGCAATGGTGCGCTTATGCTCTACGTTAGCCACTCTCTCTCCGTCCCTCTTGTACTACCGTCCAATACAACTGGTAAGTCAGTTTGCAGTGAATTCTCCGACCAACCTCGGGCAACCTTTGCAATCCATTCTGATTGGTTTTCCCAATTTATGAGGAAAAAAGCGATAAGGAAATTTTCCTGAAAAGTTAGCTTCGCGCTAATGTCCCCACTGGACGAAGTTAAATTTAAGAAAAGAGACCACCCATTAAGTGGGGGCCAACTTGTAAGGAAAAATAGGGAACCGTCAGATGACAAGAACTACCCACGGCTCACCCAATGTGCCGAATTGTACCACAGTTATATGACACTAAACAAAGTTCAATAAAACAAAACCCGTAACCTACGGTTTGGTGGAGTTTTTCGCAGATTTGGGGAATAGGGAATTGCCGATAGCATCTCATACCTTACATGTAGAAAAAGAAATGTATGTTGGGCTCTAAGATCTAGGCCCTGGACTCATTGGTTGAAAAACGACATCTATTACTACGCTGACATCTAGGTCCAGTGGTTACTGACCACACTTAGCGTATGACAGCTGGGTCCGGTGGTTGGTTAAAGCGTCACCCAGTGCTGTTTCTGAGTGTTCTGCGGGTGCGCAATATTTCGGCCATCCGCCCGCTCTCCTCTGCTGCTCCTCCGGTACTCCCAAAGATGGAGTTGGAAAACTCGATGTGGACCAGCCAATTTAGTCGCCTTGTTTTGCCTTTTTTAACTACATCCACATCTTGGTGGAACTCGCGGTTGTATCTTCTCCTTAATTTGCCCTCCTCCTCCTTCGGAGAATATATGGCCCTGTATATATTCTTCAAAGACATTTCCTCTGAAAATAGTAAAGTGTCGACCCAGTTTCCGATTTTCGTCCAGCGTCATAGAGCAGAACGAGCAGGAAAATCTTTCTATAGACTTGAGTAAGGAATCTTAAATACATTTCTTTTGCCAAACCCAAGGAGTGGTGGTTTTCTACGGTTATTGATCCTTGAATCTCCACTAAGGTGTCGTTTGGGGATATGATATTAACCCCGAGGTACAGTGAGGGGTTAACCTACGTCGAAGTTATTGTATGCAGTTCAGATGTGCTGCTGCATATTCTGTAGTGTCACGTGACACATTTGAATCAGTACTATTGGGATCATGAACCTCCCAAACGATATAAGTCAATACCCACTTCATATAATTTTAATTAAATTAATTTCGCCCTCAACACAGGTAATATGTTGCAATATGAGCAAGATATTTACATGCCACCGGCAAACTGTCAGCTTAGCAACTCATGATAAACATTCCTTCCTAAAACTATTATACGACCGCCAACTTAATGAATTGACTCCCAAAAGAGAAGAAAGAAATACTTCCTCCTAATCACTAGATATGCTATATTAGCAAGATATACCAACTAAAGCTTCCTCTAATGACGTGCCCATTTCCGCAGTAAGGTCCTTGCAAACATAAAACTGTAATAAATCTTAGATTAAGAAATTCCAAACTTTCACCATCCATCAAAGAAAGTCAACAAAAAATTAGGCTAAATACTCATTAGCGGCCCCGGCAAAAAAAAAAAAAGTTCCACATACGCCTCCGTATACCAATTTATCAAACCGAACATATCAACGGAAGTAAGAGTATCTATCCCATATTGAAACAAGCTAACTAAGAAACCAAACTCCCTACCACCAAAGGACATTTATCATCTACTTATGTCATCACTCCATGCAGCCTAATCTGACCGCGGCTCCCTACAGTCACGTCCAACCCGACCATGCCACTGCTTGATGTAAACATTAATTCTAAACAATAAAAATATTTTTTTTACTTGTTTTCATATGCAAATAGGTCGCGAGCGCGAATAGATGCCGAAAAGTATCCAAACAGTTCAATGGCCTTCTAACTAAAACAAAAACGATATTTGTTTGTCGCTTATCTCAAATTGTAATAAATTAAAAGTTTGTGTGTCATTCTCCAAGCGGCTGTTGGGTTGTGGGTATATAACTAGAAACAACTTGCTGGCTAATTTTCGAGTTTATTCCAAAACAAGTTAGGTACTGAAAATATGAAGGGGTGAGGGGGAGAGAGCAAAGTAGCACTACAGTATAACCAGCTCGGACAAGTTGACATTGTTGACCCAATTACCAGGCCAGAGTTGCGTGGGATATTTAGGTGTCACGATAGATTTATATTTGAACTGGCAGCGTGTCAGGTTTATGGGGTTAAGGAATTTTGTCAACTTGATAATTACAAATGTAATAGGAGCGGTACTTGTGCAGGTACATTGTGTCAATTGGGGCCAACATGCAAGAATTATAATCGGAGATTGTGAGGAAATCATATTAATTACCTTTGACGCATATGAGCGCCGAGATTAGAGAGCACGCGATGTAGATGGGTGAGCGCTCAATGGATATATAAGTGGCTGGGTTCTAAAATTAACATTACGAATGTAGCTTTGTAAAATTTGGGTATTAATCTCCACAAATGAGTCATTTGTATTTTGGCCAAGTTGTAGTAAGACTGAATCATTTTTTTTTTTAGGGGAGAGGTGTCTTCTAAGTTTGTTAAATTAACGGGATTAGACATCTTATCAGGAGAAGAAGAACATGCTCAGTGGTAAATAGACGAAAACTTTATCATTTCTGCAGAATTACATAAGTAATTTTACATATACTATCTTTGGATTACTTATTCTGTGTTAAAAAAAATTAAGCTTAAAAATAAATTAAGAAAAAAGTGCTCCAAACATCCTCTTAATACAGCGCTGAAAAATCGTTTCAGAATATTGAGTAAGGAAGTAAACAACGATATAAGGACAGCTCGAAATAGATACTTCTACTCCAAAGTCCGTCACGCACTTGGTAATCCAAGAAAGGAATGGAAGGCTATAAATAGTATCATTGATAGCAACTCTCCCAATATCTCCAAAGCTATATGTCTATGTAATGATGGTGTTATTATTGATGACCCTACAACAGTATCAAACATATTAAATGATTACTTTTCTTCGGTTGGTCTGATGTCTTTTTCAAGTGAGTCTCCTACATATTGTAATGGCTGCGTTAGGTCCCATTTAGTCAACGACTTTGCTATAAATAATAGCTTCTTTTATGAAGAAATAACAGGCTTAGAATTGTTAAATTATCTGTTCCCTTAACAGCTCAAGATCTTGTGGTTGTGATGGAATTTCCAACCCTACCCTCAAGAGCATAGCACTTAATGTTGTAAACATATTAGCTTATGTTTTTAACTTAAGTATTTCAACCGGCGTCTTCCCAGACAAATTAAAATGTGCTAATGTGATCCCTTTTTACAAAAAAGGTAGTAAGAGTGACAAAAAAAATTACAGGCCAATTTCTTTATTGTCATCAGTCTCTAAAGTCTTTGAAAAAGCCATTAAGAATAGAGTTTTGAGATACCTGGCAAAAGTTAATTTCCTAAGTCCTGCTCAGTTCGGTTTTAGGGAAGGCCTTTCTACAGAAGATGCCCTCTTGGAATTCTGCTCCTTTATTTATAAAGCTCTGGATGATAAAAAATGTTGCGCCGGGCTTTTTGTAGACATTACCAAAGCTTTTGACATGGTCAACCACAGAGTTCTACTTAACAAACTGCACTATGCAGGATTTCGTGGATTTATGCACAACTGGTTTGAGTCCTACCTAAAGGATAGAACTCAAAAAGTTGTAATAGGTAACTTTGTTAGCAGACCAAAAACTATGAACTTAGGTGTACCCCAGGGATCAGTCCTTGGTCCAATACTGTTTCTTATTTACATCAACTCATTATTTAGTCAACCGTTTAAAGGGAATGTTACAGCTTTTGCAGATGATCTGGGCATTGCATACCGCTCGGATAGTCCTCTTAACTTAAGCGCGGACATAAACCATGATGTTCACCTCCTGGGATTGTGGTTTTCGGAACACAAACTAGTTGTCAGCAATAAAACGAAATTACTTCACTTCAGTCTTAATGTGCAAGAGTCCCTAAGCTTCGAAATTTTCTTTCATGCAAACAATTGCGAATGGTCAAATGCGTCAAATTGTGTCTGTACTGAAGAAGCCATAAGGACAATGTTGTTTGAGCAGGCATCTTGTAACACATGCTGTTTTAAAATTGAAACAATTAATCAGTTTAAATATTTAGGCATCACTTTTGAACAAAATATGAGTTGGTCCAAACATATTTCAATTCTAAAACAATATTTACGATCTTCAGTACGAAGCTTTTATCGCCTTAGACAATTCTGTGACAAAAATACTTTGAAAACAGTATATTATGGAATATTTCAATCAAAACTACAATGCGGAATAAGTTGCTGGGGTGGCGCTTACCAAACGAAGATTGAACCATTGACTATTTTGCAAAAATGTGCTATAAGAATAATAAGATAATAAGATGTGTAAATCGTTTAGCTCCTTCTATAGTTTTGTTCAGAGCATTGAAAATTCTGCCAATAAAACATTTGTACTATTTCAAAGTTTCAAAAATTTTTTTTATGAGAGGTGGCTATTTACAGAGCCCTATTTCAAACAATCGCAATTTGCGAAGCAATTCAACTAATGCTGTCATTATTCCTCCTTTCCATACTGCTCTATTCAAAAACTTTTACTCCATCGTGTCGTGCAAACTATTTAATCAACTTCCTATAAATATCCGAGGAATAAGATCATTGACCCTATTCCTAAAATACGTAAAGATATGGCTTCTTGATTTTGATCACGAGGAAATTAAAGTTTTGCTGCCCTGTGTTGTCTAAACATGTACGTTACATTGTTCTATTGCTGTTTTATGTACAAATTAATGTTCTTTTAAATTTACGTTTTCTTTCTTTTTTATTGTTAATTTTCTGTAAAAATATGTATAAATTCATAAAATGTTTTTCTTTTAAAATTAATTAATCAATTCACCCCACACTTCCAAGCTATTGTTTCTGAAGTGACATTATCACTATTTGTTAATACACAAATACAAATGTCACTACCTATTCTTGTACTTAATATTGTTATGGTAGATTAAGTAAATACAAAGTTTTTTAAGTCAAGAATCATGAAAAAACCCAGCACTAACACTTTTGGCAGAACAGGGTGAATGCCCTCGGTCGAAAAAAAAGGACAAACAATGTGTGAGTAATCCCTGATCTGACTTCCGATGGCTGAATTGTCAAACCCATTCGGTCGAGCTGAATTAGACTGTCTGCAATTCGAAGAATAATGCTATAGGAAATGTTTTCTTTGGAAGACGCTTTTGAAGCCCCTTAATGTGATGTTTAAAACCCCAACACAGGTTCGAACATTGACGAAGAAGTTCGTCGCTAATCGCATTTCGCATACTATGACTCGGGAGAAATTGTGAGTTCACCTCCTCGATCGAAGGAATGTAGTTATTAACCTGTTATTACGGATACAGATTATGTCTCATCTCCACGATTAAAATCGAATGTTCCTACACCACCACATAGGGGTGAAAATAGGTAGGAAAGACAGTTCTGAAGAACCTGTGTACCGTTTTTACACCACAACTTAGACTCATAGAACCTGATTAATTCAGCAAAGTTATTAGTTCCTCGAGGGAGTCGAATAAGGGTTCTACTAATGATCTTTGCCTGGGCTCTCCAATTAGCACGGTCTTTGTCTTACTGCCCCCAATTGCTTACTCCAAATTATCATCGCTTCAGATTAGAATTGACGATTCTGTCATTCTCCCAACTAAAGTCATTCCTCCAGAACAAGAATCTATGGTTTTTTTTAAGGAGAAGGCCTTACAACATAGCTGCCTTCTTAGCCCAAAGAAACAGCAATTGACAAGCGTTACTCTTCGTTAGATTTCTAAAGAGATTTAATTTTCAAGAAGTGAAAACAAAGCCGAGATTGAGCCCTTACTACAACTAAGCTACGGTTGTTTTGTCCTATAGTTCTATGTCTTATAATTACCTTGCTCGGAGACAGTATATGTATAACTTCGAAAAGGTTTTGGTGTGTGCTTTCTACCCAGTCATCTTCTGCTACCTTAAATAGTCTATCCTGCTGGTAAAAATTCAGCCCTAGCAGACTTGTTGGATTTTAGTTTAGATATTGCTTTGAATAGAATTCTTCGCTGTCATCGTCAATGTTGAATTTTACGCTCTGCCTGACAGCGGAATTTGTGTCTACTTCGCTGTTTTACAGTCTGCCGAAATGTTTTGTTTTTTTCAAATCCTCAGCAACGACTGTGACTCTTCTACAAGGCTTTCTTATTCCTCTTTTCAGGTCTCTGTTTATCCTTTATTTCTTTTAGATAAAACTTCCGAACATTTAACCTGATTCCTATTTCCTCGATCACACGCTTGTCATGCTATTATGGGCATCTGATATTCAGAACTTGATGCTACCTGCAAAGGACTCGCGAGAGGATTTTACTTGCCTCGGCAGTTCGCTTCATGCCTAACTCCTAAGCGAAGGCGACTTTTAATGACAATATTGGTAAAATAACTTATATCTTCGTGGAGAAGGCTCCAAGATGAAGCTTGAGTTTAAGACTGCACCAAGCCTTGCTGCATGCATGCCTATAAATGGGATGCAGTTATGACACCTAGTGCAGTACTAATGTATCATCTGTTTAGGGAGATCAAATACTTAGAGCATTTCAGGTCCAACTTAGGCCAGAAAGTCGCTAGTTATATAATTACACTTGTCCACCTTATGTTTGTTTTCTTAGTAGCAGCCCGGCTTAGAGGCATTTTACAGGCAGCGACTGGTATACCCGACTCTGCTTTTTTCAGGTGGAAGAGGTATGTCAGACGTTCGCAAGAGGTGGGGCAGCACATAAAAACTTTCAGATGATGATGATCGGGATTTGATCAGCGACCTCTCACTTAGTGGTCCAATGAACTTAACCACTAAGCCACTGCAACCACAAGAATGTTGGTGGTTCCTAATGTGTCCCGGTACGCAGCATAGGTAAATACTGAAGAGAAGAAGTCAAAACTACTAGAGAGTTTGTCGACTCTGCCTAAAACAACCAGAAACGGTAGAACACATCCAATGCGAATGCCCTGCAATAATCCAAAAGAGGCCCAAATGCCTCAACAAAGGACTGGTTCTGGTCGTAGTTCTAATCAGCCCCAATCTTTCTTCAAAAAAAAAACAAACACTATAGAGTTTACAGAGACAGATTCCAATGATATCACATTCCCCTTCAAGACTTCTATAATCGAAAATTATTTCCGCCTATAATGATCAGGAAGACTGAAGAAGAGTCTAAGATTTTGTCTGTCAGAGAAAAATTATCTGTCAGTGTAAAAATGGTTCGTTGTCTTCTCCAAGAATGCATCCTCTTTCTAGAAAGACCGCAGGAGCCTAAAATAACTGTATTTATAATATTTTTGGATTAACACCAGAAGAAGGAAATTATCAGTATAATTTCTTGAAATCTAAAATGCATTCTTCTTTATAAACATTTTTGATTTATTTTTCAACGAAAGTGGTTTTGTGTAGATAATTTTTTTTTTTTTAGATCAAAAAGTCGACGACGAACTAAATTATGTCAAATTGAAAAAAATAACTCAGAAATATATCTCGGAGCTAGACCTAAATACGACTTCTGACTGAGATATTTCTCGCTGAGAAAAAGAATGAAGTTTGTTTTCCATCTCTAGTTTTGGCACAACCTGTCTTTGGAATTCACAGTTCAGTGGGTTTAGTGATGTGTTTTAACGAACACATCCCACTATTAATAACTATTAGACAGTGCTACCAAATTTAATAATTCTTTCCAGCCATTTTCCTAAAAAACGATTCAACCATCTTTGCACGTCCACTTTAGTTAGTAAGTTTTGATGTTAGTAATAACGGGTGATCCAAGTAGAGATACTTTTTTCAATAGCCTTTTTTGACAGATCACGTGTGAGTCGTGTCATGCTGTCATGTTATATTTGTTTAGTATTGTTTTGCATTTCATAATGGAAAGACTTACGCGTGAACAACGTTTACAAATTGTTCAACTTTATTATGAAAATTCACGTTCTGTGAGGAATGTGTTTCGTGCACTTCGCTCAACTTATGGTCAACATAATCGGCCTACTGAGCGTACTATTTGCAACATCATCACCCATTTTGAGACCCAGCATTCATTATTGGATAATATTCGACCGAATAGACCACGTCCAGCACGCTGTGAAGAAAATATAGCGGCCGTAGCTGAGAGGGTACACGAAGACCGTAGAGAGTCGATTCGGCGCCGTTCGCAGCAACTCGGACTGACGTATGGAACGACTTGGCGCATTTTACGTCAAGATCTTAAATTGAAAGCGTACAAAATACAGCTTGTGCAACAACTGAAGCTGCTCGACCTTCCCAAGCGACATCGCTTCGCTCTATGGGCTCTTGAAAAGTTCCAAGAAGATCCGACGTTTTCGAGGCAAACTTTGTTTAGCGATGAGGCCCATTTCTGGCTCAATGGGTATGTAAACAAACAAAACTGCCGCGATTGAAGAACTGCCACTTCATCCAGAAAAAACAACGGTTTAGTGTGGTTTGTGGGCCGGTGGAATCATCGGTCCATATTTCTTTAAACATTATGCCGGTGCGAACGTAACCGTCAATGGCGACCGTTATCGTGCCATGATAACCGACTATTTGATGCCTGAAATTGAAGCTCGTGATCTCGGCAACATTTGGTTTCAGCAAGACGGCGCCACTTCCCACACATCGCATTAATCAATGGACTTATTGAGAGAACATTTCGGTGAGCACATAATTTCACGTTTTGGGCCGGTCGATTGGCCACCAAGATCGTGTGATATCACACCGTTAGACTTTTTCCTGTGGGGATATGTAAAGTCAAAAGCTTATGCCGACAAACCCGCTTCGATTCAGGCCTTGGAGGAAAACATCACGCATGTCATTCGCCAGTTACCAGTCGAAATGCTCGAACGAGTGATCGAAAATTGGACTCAACGGATGGACCATCTGCGACGTAGCAACGGCCAACATTTGATAGACATAATCTTCAAAAAATAAATGCCAAAGAATGTTCTTCCAAATGATAATAAACATTCTCCATTAAATTTGAATTTTCTGGGTTTTTTTCTTTAAAAAAGTAAGGAACCTCGAAATGGATCACCCTTTATTTATGTTACTTGAACGTTCCAAGAACTGATGACGTCAATGGACATGTAGGAAACATCTCGTTAGAAAAATAAAAGTTGTTTTATTTAGTTCTAAAGCCCACCAAAATAAGAGATGCTTGAAGACATGTCTGTCCAAAAAAGAGAAATATATTTCTCAACTTGAACTTGCAAAAAAGGTTCTTATTTCCTATCAACCAGTCCATGTAAACCCAATACAACAGCTCATCTCCATTTCAAACAAAAATTTAAAAACCTAAGCTAACATTTTCAACAGAATTTTGGTAAGCTGTATGTTAGCTTTAGACAAACCCACATCAACGACTTGAAGTATTCACTGAGCTAAGCTTCAATTCACAACAATGAACATAGTTTGTACAAATAAACAAATTAGTACACCGAATACTCCCATATGACGCTTTATTGAAGTTCGAATTAACAAGTATTAATGGTTAGGTTAAATCGGAATTCCGCGGTACAACCATCATCGGTACAACAAAACAACGCACGCCATGACGTCATGCCTGTCAATCATTCATCGATTGTCGGGGGAACCCACACACACCATCAATAGCGATGCAGACATTTTTCCATCCACAGCTTCATCGAAGCTTCGGGCTATCTTCGTCTGCAGATACAGCGCACCTGGTCGCGATGGTATCTCAGATGAGGTAACCACAATTATTATTAGTTTGGCGTACGTTCTCTCGCATTCTTTCTCTCATCTCCACTCTGACTTATAAGATGTTCATAATGAGGACAATAAAACTTAACACAATACCCGCGGATCGGTTCAGTCGCAGTATTATCGTTGAGTGTCAGTCGAACAATTAAGACGTCGTTATCGCGTGGAGATCTACTCAAAGTGCAAATTTCATCAACATGGACGAGTGTCGAGGAGCGGTACGATTAGTGCAACACGATGTTATTATTCGAAATCGATTAATCTCTTCAATTTTGCAGGTTGCAAAATTTATACTTTTGATCGGGTTGGTGTGTGCGGCCAGCATTGACACGGCCAGTGCGGAGACCGATCTATTGAATATTGTCGAAGGTGTTATTCCCGATTTGGCCAACACGACGCAAAAGGTTATCCGAGTCAATACCTTGGATCTGCCGCCGATTGTCCCAAGTGAATACAACTCCTCGGATTCATCGCTTTACAACATTCAGCCGCTGCTGGCACCACCTGCGTACGTCTCGAGTAGGAAGTTCCGGAAACAGAAAAATGTTTCCGATCTACCCGACTCGACCATTATTCGCAATTTCCCGCCAGTGAATTTGAATAAGCCCAAAAGGCCTAAACAGAAGCAGTTGCACCTGCTCTACAATCAGAAAGGATACAATGGAAAGGATTACGGCAAAAGAATGAACGTTCGAGTAGCTCCGGGTGCGTATCCCATTTACTATGTTGTGGCCAAGACGAACAGTTTGTTCCGAAAACAGCCCATTAAAGGGTTCCGCAACGAGCAAGAACTTCAGAAATACTTCGATAAAGTGGAAAAGATTGGCAAAGTAACTAGCTGAGTGGGATAAGAGCTGAGGATATCGGAATGAGGTTAAGATTTAGAATATTTAAGTAGTGTTATTAGGAAAAAGAGAAAAAAAATTTAATTAATATAATAATAATAATTCAACCACGATTCTCGATGTTGAATGGCATCATAACCGGAGGAGTAATAATTTATTCAAATAATAGTTTATTGCTTGCAATTAATTGTGCGATACGAGTGTTTGTGTGTTTGTGACACCATGTTGGAGTTTTAAGCATTGGCAAGTGCTCATAAAAAATTTAAATAATAAAACGAAGATTATTTGAAGAACGTGTTATTTGTTGATTGTGAGTTGTTTTTGTTTTCTCTCTGAGTTTCCTGTTGGGTGTGATTCATTAAGGTGTTGATTGCTGGTAATAGAGATTGTCTTTGTATCTGTGAATCATGGGACAAACTCTTGGGGGTTTGCATACGAATTGACATTGTTGGGGATTACCTACGCTTTTTTATCTATCTATACCTGAATGTGACTAATATGAATAGTTGGGAATACATTTTTGTGGGCGAAAATTATTCTAGCTAAACGCATATCCGCTATGGACCAAGTGCGATATTGAAAGGTGTATAGAATATTCAAGATGTCGTTGTATTGAAAAAGAACCACATTGCTTCAGGTGTACAAACTTATTTTTTAGGTTGGCCCTATCCACAAATATGTTCCATCCATATTTTTGGGTGGGACAAATAAATCCCATTCAGTAAAATATTCATCCTTACTTCCGCCAGAAAAATCCTCGTCATCACTTCCTTCTGCCTCATTGATTTGATTTGGCTTCAGTTGCGTTGACATATTGTACCCATATCTAATAATGTAAAAAACGTAAAAAGTGCAAGGAAGCCTAACTGGGACACATTGGTCCCAACTAAAAATACTGATGGGACGTATATGTCCTGATCATATATAAATGCATAAAACAATAGAAATACTGAAACAAATGTTCCTTACCTATTTTCAGATATATCCCTAATATTACAGATATATAATTCACAAATTTATTCCTTTTATGAACCTTATTTCAACCTAATTTCACACAATTACTTCCGTAAACAGTATCTTACGTCCGACTTGGTGACACGTTTTCCACAAAGATATGGGTATGCGGCGCCAAAATGGCGCGTAAACAGTATTTTACCGTTATTTAAATTATAAACTACGAGACGGGACATATACACCCCATTCAAAGTAAATTCATCATACATCATATATGTCCCATCAGGATTGAAAGGGTTAAACCCCATGTCAATTTAGGACAATTTTAACAATGAATCTCTTCACACCGAAACAACGCGCCGAAATAATGATGCTGTACATTGATGATAGTCATTCAGTCCTGTTATCCTAACGTGCACATCTTAAAAAAATGTGCGGTCAACAAGTGTCAAAATTTTGTTGAGCCCCAAACAGTGGAGAGTGGAGATCGTCGGAGTGCCGTTCATTAACGTTGAAGATGTTTCAATGAACTGGCTGAATCGGTAGGAGAAAATGTTGCCGAGAACCCACGTATCTTCAACACGGTCAGTATTTTGACGTCAATGCATTTTTTTCCATATTAAGTGCAATTGACTCAAAGAATATTTCCGACAGACCATCAACGTCGCTTGAAATATAGTAATTGACACTAAATGTTTAACCCTGAACCCTATTTTTGGAAGAAAATTTTGATGAACGACGGGGACCTTTTCACGCACTCATGCGCCGTTAACAAGCAATTTGGGCCCGCATTCGGGGATTCATGAATGGCGGAAAAGTGACTGTTTGGGCCGGTGTTTGAACCAAAACCATCATTTCTCCATTTTTACTTAGAGAATGCGAAACAGTTAATAGAAATCGATATCAGAGAATGTTGGGTCAGTGAATGTGAAAAAGGTCTGGACGTGGATTTACTTGAGATTCAAAAAGAAAAGCGACATTCACAGACATGCCAGATCTTTAGATTCGACCCCTACGGACTACTTTTTCTGGGTTTATTTGAAAAGCATTGATAAGCTCAAGACAAGCATTCGGGCCGAAGTCATCGCTATTCCGCCTGAGATGATCGAAAACGCACCAAAAGAGGAACTAAACTTAATTTCACAAATCATGTTTATAACATATTTAATAAAACCCAATAAAAATATTAATTTTTACAGTTGTAAAAATACCTACAAAATTAAAGCCTAAGAGTTGTTATATCAGTTAATAATACCTACCAAGTTTGGTAGCATTCTTTCACACTCTGCACACTTCTTCCAGACCAAGCCCTCTGGTTTCCGGCATATCATTTCGAATCTAAGGAATGAAACTCGAAGATCCCTTTTGGCACAGCTAATCCTACATCCACACTTTGGGGCAGCTCTCGCCCTCCTCGCTGAAGGGAGCAAATATTTCAAAAGAGTCCAAACACTTGGCGCAGCACATAAATGCGATACGATTCGCTTCTAGCGATCAATTTACATGGGTGTATACTATGAAGGTGGTTATTACGCAGATATTTAGCAAAAATCAAATTGAGCAGCTGCGAACGATATTTTGTGCAGTAGTTGCTGGGTTACAATTGCATTAAGCACTTAATTATACCACGGATGTGCTTCCACTGTTTAAGCATCAATGAAACAAGGTGAAATGGCCCTGCCACAAACACTCAATCGCTCATGAGTTTGTTGGTAGCAAATACGCTTTGCCATAAACTCCGCTTTAGGATTCTGTAGAGCATACTTTTTGTCCTTCAAGTCAAACGTTTTGAGCCCATGTGCTTTGACCGAATAAGATAGGATTGAAATGAACGTGGGACTAAGAATTTATGTCACCGTTTAATATTCTCGTTTAGAATTCCTTTATAATGCCGGATTTGTGAATAAATTCGGAAAAGTCTTTGAGCGAAGGGTCGGTTAGATCAGTCACCTTAAGGTAAAGCCTTCCACTGGCGCAGTATGTGCTCTGCTGTTTCTCTGTTCCTTCGTCGCACATTCGACAAGTGTTGTCTTGAACTTAAAATATTAGGCGTAAAAGGCCCATACCAACCATTCTGTGTGCGAAGTTATATTTTTGACACGAATGGAGGGACCTACAGTTTAATACCTACTCCGAACGGCAATTTATTTTTGAGAAGCTTCTCATAACATTTCTTACTCTTGGATGTTTGCCAGACGTTCGCAAGAGGTAGGTCAGCGAAAAAAAACTTTCAGGTGGTACAGGTCGGGATTTGAACCATCGACCTCTCGTTTAGTGGTCCAACACACTTAACCACTAAGCCACTGCATCCACGCAGTGTCCCGTCAACAATCCCGTAACTGTGTGCAGTTGCCCTCTACATAGTTGAAGGAGTTGTTTAGTTCTTTTTGAAAAAGAATAAGATGTCCACTTGCATGTAACCTAAGTTAATCAGTTTTTGATTCAAAATTTCATGGGTCACCCTACAGAATGGTCTTAGCATAATAAATGGTGCCGCAGATCCTTTCCTGGCCAGCTCATCAGCTTTTTCATTCCCACCAAAATCACTGCATTCTAGCTTAATTTGACTCTGTAGCTACTAGTTTGGGGCAGACCCATACGAACTTTAAAATGATTTCAAAGGACCGCTTTCCTGTCAGATAGAATATAAATGTGCTTGCCAATGACTTTGCTATTTAGATCCTTTCTAATGCAGAGCTCTTTGGCCAAGGTCTGGGTAGGTTCCTGCCTTGCCTTCATCCGTTGACAAGAGGTTTAGTAAGACTTCTAGCGCTGTTGTAGCTTTTGACGTACATCAACTTGCAGTTTTGGCCCTTAACTGCAATTTTGTGCTACTGGCTCATTTGCAAGGTAATATATGGACATAGATTTGATCCAGTTACTTTTCACGTCCAAAATTTACAGTCATAGCTTATAGACTATAATCCCGAGTTCTACCTCATTTTTAACTTACCAATTTGAATTCGAAATTAAACATTTTCTTTTCGATTTTATATTCTTTTCTAATGTATTTGTGTGAACCATCGCAGTTCGAAAAATAACCCGTGGGTTGCTGTTTACTTATTTTTAACTAATATGAAACATGTTCTAATATGACAGACCGACTGATTTGCTAAGCCCAAGTCCGAAACAACTTATAATAAAGATATGAAACTTCAGCAGTTTATTCCTCTTACCTGCTTAGAGAGGTTTACATAAATAATATGTTTAAAGCATAAGGCCTTTGTCAAATTTACTTAAAACTTAGAAGACTACCATTTTCACTGAGAGTCAAGAAGCTATAAAATCAGTTTGTGCTATTGAAAAAGCTTAAGACTCTCTACTCGCAGCACGCCATAAATCTCTGTTGGGTCCCTACAAATAGTGACAAAGCCGGCAATGAGAGGCCTGACCAACTAACTGCTAACTTGAAGTATCAAGGAAACTCTGAGCTGAATATAACAGTGGCCGATCCATCAAACTTCTACAGTTTGACAAGTCATCACTCTCTAAGCCGGTAAGGGCCCTAATGGGACACAACTTCCTAAACGGGTAAGGTAACACGAAGCCTTAACATCTCTAACACCAATGGCTAATCCACCACTAAAGTGTTAGGTTCACGAGGACCTAAGTGTGGCATAGCAGAACAGATCTGCTCTGCAAGCTCGTAAACGTAACCTTAACTAACCTAGAATACGTACTCGCCCCCACGAGGGGTTTCCATGAACTCTTTAAGGGGGCATTTTCATGATATTTGAAATACTCTCATTGGTTCTTATTTCAGATTTTACACTGAACAATTTTGTACGTCTGATTCATTTAAAACTTAGAATTGAAGCTTACAATAGAAATAAGAAAACACGTTCCAAAAGCCCCCTCTTCTACCATTTGAAACATTTCTTAGGAAGCCAAAACTATTAGACATGTGTTTCCGCGATTATTTTAGGGCCAGCTGATTCACTTAGAAGTTATATTATATGCACCTAAATAGAACAAAAAACATCATTGAAGACCTCAATTTTAGGTTAGGGTTAAAAGTGTAATATTCTTCTAGAAATATTAGCACACGTTTTCCAAAAATGTATTCTGTCCAAGTAGTGCAAAATTTAAAGAAGGACGTACAGAAATGATATGGCGAACAAAGGTTATTGCAAATCGTTTTCTTAGCATGAAGCCCGTATGTGTATTCAGCTAGAATATGTTAAAAATAGCTCGTCTAGATGATATCAATAGCCAAGTTTACGTTGTAACAGATGGCGCTGTGTGCCATTTGCAACATAGCTTTCATTAACATTTTCCTTAGTGCTAAAAGGGAGACTAATATCAAAAGTGAAACAAATAAAAAAAACAATAATTACCCATATATGAGAATGCTTCAATGATTTACTACCAATAATTTTTTATTTAACACATTTCATTGACCGACCTTCACATTAACCTAAGTACAAGCAGCTACGTACTAACTATCGGTCAGATAAACAAATGAAACAATGAAAATCACTGAACAAAGACCTTAGGTAGAACAACCACCAACCAACAACCTTATTAATTTGTTGGTCGTCTGAATCAAATCGCAAGTTTTATGCAAATTAAAATATACGTAATCATCATTAATAAAATTCCATGTAAGTATTAGTTTTATTTCTGTTTTTTGTTAGAAAAATAATGTTGCTTCTGTCCGCCTCTTGGCCACGATAAATAAATTTTTATGACATAGAGAAGCCAATAGCTACTCATTCAAAGTCACAAAGTATTGATTTTTGTTAAAATCTATTATTATTCTTTGGGTCGAAAAGAAATAAAAAAATAATAATGTGCCTAACTCCCAGTTATAATGACTTGTTCATTATTTTTAAATTGTTACTCACGATGGCAATTGATTGGTAGGCCATAAGCTTCTTGTTAAGTTTCAAAATTTTCACACTTACTCAGTACTACTTAAAGAAGTATACACCAAGTGCACAGAAATGACTTCCAACTGATTTACCTCTTAGGCCATGGAATGGGTCCGTTGTATCCAAATGTGTAGGTAAAGCCCATTGACTTAAAGAAATACACCTCTTTTATGATAACTCTTGGGCAATACGGCTTTCTCTTAGATTTATCCAAACTAATTTATGAATCTCAAGAGTTTATTAAGTTCATAGAGGAAGTACATTTCTAAATTTGGCCGTCTGGGGCTTTTAAGGGCTTGACAGTCGTAAGCAAGAAACTTAATAGATTCGTTTTTCTCAATGTCCCTGTAGGTTATGTTAGATTAGGTTAAGACAGGAGTGTGATGTAAGAGTTATCACACAACACCGAAGCGGGCCCATTCCGATCCCTGGGGAAATTATACTCAAACGGTGGGCAAAAAACCTAAACACTTTCCCTTTTAAAGCATCCAATTATCCTACAAAAGCCAAAAAGGCCTTTGGAGTTTGTAGCGTCTTCTTTCTAATAAGCTTCGAAGAAGTGTCTCCATGAGCAATTCTTACAATACGTTAGATTCCCTCGCATTTACACAATACGTGCGTTATATAACCAACAGCCTACAGATCACCACCGAATCTTCAGATGTCTGTATCTGACAGTCCGATTCGCTATGCATGTTTTCGCAAGAGCCAATGCCCTGTAAGGATTCCTTCTAATATTCTTAGCTCATCCCAATATCCCTGTAGCTTCCGCAGTAGTCATTATGCATTATATACAGACGGTGGATTAAGGATTTTAATGGGTGTTTCAGTACAACTACCGGTACTAATTTTGTGTGCCTGCAGGTCTCGAGACTGGTCAATAATAGGTTCATTCTGCTCATGGTGTAAGTGTTCTGTAGGTTTCAGGATCAGAGATACGTGCATCTAGAGTCATAGCAGCAGCTATCTCTACCTGGGAGATTTTACAATCGTCACTTAAAGTCTTCCTTAATCTGAAACTCTCTCCGTAAATGACGCAAAACTAATCATCATTATTTTGAGTGATCTTCATTTGGATCTTTACAAATTTTTCGGATTTCTTTCGAATATTCTCTCTCCTTAAGGGATGCGCTTGTCTGAACCTTGTTGGCATAAACCCGCGACTCGAAGCCACCAGCCCGCTCATCCAATTCCGCCAGTAAGAATTTGTTTATCATGGCCCTATAGCATCCGCCAGTAACAGTGACGATATTGCCAACGGCGCATGAAGATTTGATAAGTCACATGCGGCTGGCGGTCAGCAGCTATTGTCTGTTTGCATACTGCAGCTGTCCAGTTTACAAATGTCAAATATGATTGACGTACGACGCCATTTGCAAAATATTAGACCGTCTTCCGATAGGATGACTAATTTTGCGCCACTTTGTATATATCAGATGAGTCCGTGATACAGCACTGTGGGGGTGGTCCCTAAGGATCCACTTATCCTGATGCATGCTGCCCTTTGGATTTTGGTAAAATTTGAAAAAAGTAAAGGGGTAAACCATAGTAAACGACTGCTACTTCGGTTTGACAAAACAAATGGGTTCAAAACTCCTCACCTGAAAAACAAAATTTATGCGGACTAAACCCTAAGCTGCCAGTTCTGAAATGCGAGGCCAAAAACAATAAAATAAGACTTTTGCAAGACTTTCGGCAGCGAACTGTAGTGCCGATGACTATTAAGGGAGTCGTATTAAAATACACAAACACAGCGGCATAATCATTAACAGTCATTCACACGCGCTACAATTAATCGTACTCGGCTGATCACTTCAAAGATAAATTTAAATCATAAGTTCAATTTAAATGTGTGAAGGTGCGATCAGACGGTCATCCAAGTAGAGTATAGTCGGATATCCTTACGTCGCTATAACGCAGAATTTGTATTGGACGACCGTCTGATCGCATCATAAACTCATATTTTGCTCAATCAAAACGATTTCAATACACTAATTATTGTCGGAGCTAACGTAGGTCATAGTGCGACTCCGGCTTTTATCACAAGTGTCTTGGCGGATGTAGAAAAAAACACTATTCACTATTAAAATACCTTCAAACAAGTACATTGTACATTGCCTTGTCTATTGAAAACTATTATTTGGCCGTGCTAAAGCTCCGCCAATTACTTAAACATAAAAAGAGAACACGATTTTTCGCATTTGGCAGATGTCATAATATCATCGATAGTTTCTAGGAAATGTCTAGGAGGAGATGATTTCTTAATCTCTGTTATGTAAACAGCTTGTTTTTGTGTTTTAATCACGCTTCAGGCACCGGTCGTGCTTTTGGTTCTATAGAAACTGTCCAGCAAAAAAATCAAACAATGAATCGCTATACCAGGATGAGTCATTCTCAATGCTGGGTTGCTAGAGAATGTTTTTGCTTATGCAAGACGAAGTATGTAAATTGAGCTATTGACAGAAATTCTCTATTCTCAGTTCTCCGAAACATGGAATAATTACAAATGTCTCGTTGTTTACGGAATATTTATTCAGTCTATGGTTACGAATGGGAGCACCTTGAAGGAATATCCCTTGCATTAGAAAGGTGAAAAAACTAACAGACTAAGAATAGCCTTTTCGGCTGAAAATATTAATTACGTGCAGGATGTTATAAATTTCGCTGTCAGGCGAAACGAACTATTCAACATTAACAGTGAAAGCCTGACTTTGAGCGCCTTTACCTAATCTCATAACGAAGTTTCCTCACAATTCAAGAAAAGCCACTCAATTTTAAAGTTGGAAAATAGCTTCAAGCAAGGGCGCGCAGGTGTTGCCTTTGTATCCAAACCACCCCAACTGCAGCGGTATCTGGACAACCTGCACCGCTTGATCTGCAGATAACAGTGCGATACGACTGACTAATTATTTGTTACTCTTCAGGAGTAATGGTTTTGGACATGGTATGATCCTAGCGGAGCTACTCCCATTCAAACCAATTATTACGGATGAAATCCCTTCCTTTGTCGATTTGAAATTCTATATGATATAACATATCCGGAGAGAAGGATTGGCAAAGAAACGCAATAATCAGATTGAACGCAAATATCTTCTCGAGGATCCAGAGACTACCGGTCGCAAGCAGTGTTGTCCAATCAGAGGTTCTGTCTGTCCTCAGGGCGGTTGATCTAATGCCGATGAGATCGGTATCTGGAAGGGATATCTCCATCTACATCAATCGGCAATGGAATAAACCAATAGTTGGGAGTTGTCGTGCAATGATTAGAGCATTATGCAGTCAGAACCGAGTTGGACTGTGCAAAGTGCCAGGACACTGCGATATTGAGGGAAATGAGCAGGCGGATGAGCTTGCAAGAATAGAAGGGTCACTCGTTAATAGTGAGGTTGCCGACTTCGAACCTCCCCTCTGTATAATAAAGGTCATGATTAAGGAAAAAACCATTAGGTATGCCAATCTGAGGCGGACAAGTCTTGATTGACACAGGGTATCTAAGGCACTCTTCGATAGTAAACGATCTATGGAGTTAATGTAATTGCACAGGATTAAGCTTAGACCGTTGAGTACATGAAATAATTCACACTGTGTGAATGCGAGGTAATAGCTCGTAATGATTTCAAGCGCCTTTTAGGTCTTTGCAGGGAAATTGGTTGCTTTACCAGGGAAATTGTTTAGGCTTTTCTACCTTTTAAATTTTGAATTCAGCTAATCTCGATCTCAGGGATCGCCACACCCCCTTTTTACGTAACCTATCCTAACCCATTTATATTTTTAAGAAGATTCACTGAAATTCCATTTCTAGTGCACCAAATAACAAGAACAATACTTCGCCAGTATCATCTGCATATGCTTGAGGGTTGTACTTTCAAGAAATATTTAGATACAATAGCAAGAGTCTTCACAAATCTTTTAATAGGAGTCATGCTTAACTTGCGAATAAGTCTCTAAAAGTATTTTTGTTTCGATTCTTAAAGACCGATTTAGGAGCTTCCCAGTTTCTTTATGAATGGAAATTCGGAGTTCCAAATTCGACCAAGGCCCAAGTTTTCTGAGGGTTGATTTTTAGTGACAAGGTACGATAGTTTAAAGCACCGGTTGAGGACGCAGTTAAGATTTCGAGCAGACCTATTCACCCTCCTGTCTTGATCTTAAATTGAGTTGCCAAGCTCCTCTCTAAACCGTAGCCAATTAGTTTGAGACTTAATCAGCCAGTTGCCTATTTCTACTTTATCAACACTCGCGCTTAACAAGACCAGTTCAGTTGGATGAGACCAGAACTGAATAGCGAGATTCTCAGAATCAGGTTTGAGGCAATTCGAAACCTCCGTTTTAAGTACCAAGCCATCGTAGTGCTCTTAATTTGGAAAGACTGTTGTATCTAAGGCAGAAGCTCTATACGGGTCGGAAGCCCTTAGGTAATAAAATACGTAAAATAAAATAAAAATAATAAAACTCATGGGAATTCATGTTCTGCGATCTTACTTTCTCCGGAGAGATTCGTTCCACTCTTTAGTCAAACAGAATCTCACAAACTCTTAAAACATCATTAAATCTTGACCCATTTCTGCGAAAACCGTAGAGCCGGCCACTAATATCTTTTTTCGATATCCAAGATATTTCATGAGCTGATTACCTATTTCATTTCATATTAGTAGGTATAATTAATCGTTACTGAGACCTGAGTTTTTAAAACAATCGATCAAAAGTGTTAACATGTTCGCTATGAAATCAAAGGGCCCGCTACGCGAATTAAATGAGTTTTACCCAGAGCCTAGCCTAGTTTCTGATTTGATAACGAAAAATATAAAATCAAAGATTACTCCAGATTCGCCATAATGCGCCGCACTAAAACATTAAACAATAAATAAATTTGAAATAGTTCTTTGCGTTGATTTTAAAAAATTCAAAAATCCAAAAAAGAAGCAATCTTAAATTCTTTAAAAATTCCATTCTATTCTGGGTAATTTAAATAAATTATAAAAACCGAAATTTAAAATTAACTGTAACTTTCTTTAGTGCCTTCGGTGAAGTTTAGCCGTTGAGGCGAAAATCACTGAAAGAACTTCATGAATTATTCATTTATTGATTCCACAAGCTAAAGATCAACAAACTTGTAATTTGCAATACAAAATTATGTATAATATCGCCCAGCCACCGTATCATGATAGTGTTAATGCCTCGCGCCTAACTGACATCGACACTGATAGATATCAATCTTTCACCGGTCAAATCGATCTTCATTTTGCCTACGTCAGAAGTGTACATAAGGTTTGGCTGGTGTTGTATTAAAGAGTTGCACAAATGAACTTGTCCAGACAACCGGCACACTGCACAGCGGGGCACCGCACATTATTAATTGTGAGTAACCCGAGTTTGTTGTAAGACTCACGCTGTTTGTTGGTTTTTTTTTTTTTTTTTTTGAATGAGGAAAAGTTTTTTGTTGTGATTTTAACAACAAAAAGCATGTTCTGCATTTTTTGCGTTTTTCCATTTGGTCGAGGGCATTAAACTACACACCTGTAATATAACCACACGAATTTTTGTACGTAATTTTAGGTGTAAAGTGAGTTTCTGTGTGCTGGTGTTTTTTTGTATTTTTCTTTTCTCAGAAAAGTTTTATTTTGCATTGCATGGGAGAAGCCATAAAGTGAACAAACTACTGCCAGATAAAATAAAGGAAACTTTTCCTAATTGAATATTATATTCCGCTCAAAAAGAGTGTGCAACTCTCGAGGTATACAAAGAATGGGGTGGGAGAGGAGGTATGGCACTGCTTGTGGTACCGGTACCGTCCAGAGCTGATCCTTGTGGGAACGCGCCCCCGGAGAATCCGAGGTACTTTGCATAATTAGGGGACGGTATTTCTTTCAACTCTTTTTTTTTTTATTTTTATTGCATAGAACGTCTGCGGTGGATCCGGTGGAGTAGCAGATATTAGTGGTAGCTAGTTGTGTGGTAGATAGTAGTGGTGCATCTCTTATGAGATTAGGTGGCTAGTAGGATGAGGGCGAAAAATATGCGCTCAAGGGTACAGCCATCATTATGCAGATTAGTTGTATGCTGGCGAAGTATAATTCTACAAGGAAGGGCTAGAGAAAAGTTATTAAATATTTGATAGTGCAAAAGGCGAACGGAACGATGCAAGAGCTAGGCAATTTTCGTTAACTCAATTTTAATAAAAACCGATTTGTTTGCTTTTCATATTGGTTAGCGGGGACACTAGTTATTTTCCTTAAAAAGAAAAAAATCCACTTATTGGGGTGCTCTATGACGACAAGGGCGGATCCTCCTTAGTTGATTGTAAAATTTTATTGGCTTGACAGTAGTGACACAAATTGCCCCAACTTCTTAAATTGGCTCTATGGAATAAACATAGAGTTCAGAGTTCACTTATTATTCCATCGTTATTTTAGTCCCATTCGTCCAATTTCATCATGTAAAACTGCATTTGCACTAAACTGTATACATATCAGCCCCTGTTCCACAGGTAGTACTTTGCGGTGACCATCATATCTTCAAATAAAAAAAAAATTATTATTTTAACAGTTAATCTAGTGCTTAATAGAAGCTTTTTTTTAAAATAAACACAATGGACCACAAACAATAAACTTTCGAATTTTAAGAAAAAAATTAAAGTTTTGAAAAAAAACAAAAAATCCTTTTAATTTTTTTTAAAAAAAGCCGCAAAAATGTCATTCAAATCCCCCGAATGGTTTTTTAATGAAAGTGTTCATGGAGCTTAAAAACATAGTTTTGAGAAAAACACGTTTAAAGTTGTACACTCGATTTGCTCTTGCATTAGAGAACTCGTTGAACATTGTTGAATATCTCAAAAAGTATTCGTCGAATTCCCTTGAAATTTTCTGAAAATATTTTTGATAAAATGCAAGGAAAATGCAAAATATTGCTTTTTTAAAAAATATGACTGACCGTAACCCCTTGACGAGCTCCCGACTAGTGTAAAGTACCTGCCAAACGCTTTGGCATCCGAGACAGCTTATTCTTCCTTGTCGTCTGGGGTCTGGTATCCGAAGATTCTCCTGGATACTTGATGTGCCTAAGCCAATTAGTCTACAAGTCTTAACTTTATGTACTACATTCACATCTTGCCAAAGCTCATAGTAATCGCCTTAATCTGTAAGCAAACCGGCCCAAATGTCCGTCGAAGTATTTAAGAGTTCTGTATTCTCTTTAAAAGATACATTTTGTCTTTCGAGTCAGGTGGTTAGGGCACATTTGTTTTGCTTAAACAAAGTGTGAACCGTTTTGAATGGTAATTCTTCAACGAATCTCCGGTGAGAATTCACTCGTAAAGTTAATGTATTGGGATGAACGTCTAAACTACGTTCCATCATAGGCGGTGGACGGTGTTTGTTCATAGCATATATTTTGTTTGTCCCTAATCAACTTTAAGGCCAACTAGTCTCGCTATTAATAACCTTAAAAGACTCTATGATGGCACGATGGAAGTAATCGATGATGTCTGCCTATCCCAGGAGCTGGACACCTGATCTGTGAAAGTAACTGCCTTCTGTGTTTACACCGTGCCCTTTGTACTATCTGCTCAAAAACATGATCAAGATCAAAATCTCAATACAGCACATCTCTTTGCCGTCATCCCATGCATTTTTTTAAAAGTTTAGGCGAGCTGCTACTAAGCTGAACATTGCACCATGCATTGACTTTTAGCTTAGAAATACTTACTTAGTTCGGGGTGAATCTGGGCCTCAATCAACATGCCTCTCCAACTATTGTGAAGTTTTGTCCGATTCGTCGATGTTGTGTGTTCCTTTTTGGCGAAAGCAGATACTTGGTTTTTGCCTCATTAACCCCCAATCACATTTTTGCCGTATCAGCTGCAGTACTAGCATACGCATCAGTTACAGGTCGCTACGTTCTGCCAATAATGTCTATGTCGCCAGCGTATTCTAGCAATTGCACAGACTTGAAATAAATTGTGCCACTGCAGTTAAACTTTGACTTTCACACAAATTTTTTCAAGTATTATGTATATAGAAGAAATCTTTAGAAGGAATCTTTTTTTTGACATCGGAAACTTCTGTGAGGTCGGTACCAACCTTGACGGAGCAACGAGAGTTTTCCATCTGCACAGACGGACAAGCTTTGTTTGGATGCCAAAACCAGACATATCTTTGTATAGTTCGTCTCTGTAAATACCAGCGTACGCGGCCTTAAAATCAATTTAAAGGTGGTGAGTAAAGATCTGAAATTCTTGGGTGGCTTTCAGGATCTGCCGCAGTGTGAATATTTGGTCGAGAGTGGACTTTCCGGGCCTGAAACCGCTCTGATAGGGGGCCAATCAGTTAGTTGACGAAAGGTTTCAGGCGTGCACATATTACGGCAGATAAAATCTTGTACGCGATGTTAAGAAGACTAATTCCTTTATAGTATAAAATATGGCGGCAACAATTCTTCAAATAGGATTTCTCCATATTTTATGATTCTTCTGTAAGCTTCTTTCTACCTAAAATCCTTTCAACATCTTTTGGCAGCTGGAAAATGCATCTCCTATAAAAATGTCCTTCCATCCCTTCGCGACATTATAATTAGATTTATCCTTTTATTTTCATTATCTCCTCAACTTATTTCTGCCACAAAACAAAAGACCGTCATAAAGCATAATACGGATAATTAATCATCTCAATAGTCCTTCAATTTGTAAATAAAAACAAACCTCTTTAATAAACGATTCAAGTTCGATAGAACTCAGATGCTAACGATGGATTCAATCCGCATGATTCCTCCCAGACAATTGCTGCTTGGAGACTACGCTGAATGCTTTTGTTCACCGTTGAAATGAACGTCAGTGAGTTACTTCATAACGATGCCATCGACGTCGTCCACTATACATATAAAGATAGCATCCGCTTTTTTTTTTTTTAAAAAAAAAGTAAATCATCATTAAGAATCTTTTAAAAAGGGTAAATCAGGATGTAAGGTCGAGTGGAGAAAGTATCCTCTGACGTTTCTTTCCAACCGAACAGAACAGCATACTCATCCGACAATAGAAATCAATCTACTGAATGGGTTTCTCTTCGATAATAACAAAAAAAAACGAGACAATGAATATCACTATCGATGAATTGCAACATCCTTTTATTCTGCAAAAAAAAAAAAAATTAAGAAGAGAAAATAAAACTGCTAGTGCAATTTGATGCCAGTCAGAAAAACGAAACGAACGTCCATTTGAATGGCTGTCGAACTCCATCATTTCCGTAATGCGACGTGATTTGCAACTAAATCAATTCAAGGATCTCTATTAGCCCTTAAAACATGGCGTCAGACAACGCAACGGGGGGGTTGGTTGGAACTTTTATCCCAACGTTGAGTTTGGATATCATAAATAATATTCTCTTTCAATTAATGGAAGAATTTATAGCACCATGTATCCCACACACACATACAGAAGTTTTGAGGAAGAAAACACATCCTTCTGGTTCGAAATCACCTCCGTATACAACTGCTCCCTAAATAATTATTAGAATTCCCCGCAAACATAATCTGATATTCCGAACTTCCATATCCTCTCGTGAATGCAAAATGAATTGGCTCACATGAAGAAGTGCACGAATGGCTGGGAAGGGGGTCTTCTGATGTGGCATAGGCAAACTATGGGTAAAATATTCATTCTTAGTGCACACTAAATTCACTAAACAAGAATTCACCAAGCACTTTGTGTCCTGCCACCCGGAAAATGTGATTGGGATTGGAAAACCTATTTTTTGCAGGATGCGGATGGTTGCGGTGGCTGAATGGGGTTGCTTGCTAGTTTTGCCATCCCCATCACCCATCGTGTTGGTATGTGCATTCTCATGGTCGGCTGCGAAAGCAGATTTTCCCGCTGAGATTTATCGTTGAATTTTCAAATTTATACTTGAGTGTGTGTGTGTGTGCGGGTGTAGGAAGAAATGTGCATACATACGTATATCGATCCCAAAAACAGAAAATGCAAACACGAGTGAGATTGTCCTACCTCCTGCTGTGTGTAAGCTGCTGCTGCTCTTGTTACTATGAAGGAATTTTTTTTTCAATGAAAAAACACGAAATGGTTTATGAATAACTAGGATGCCCTACTGGCAGCATGCATATATTGAGCTGAGATCCTTTCAATTTTGTTGATAATAGATAGGATGTGGAACACACCGTAATTGCAGCTAGAGAAAATCAGAAAATAATTAAAGGCGGACGAGAACGGGTTGAAGGTGTGTATATATTAATTTTCGCCGAGAAAATCAGTTGCAGTTGCGGCTTCCAGGATGTGTGTACCTACGTTGATTGCATGCGTGTAAACTGGTAATGATTGGTAAATGAGCGATGTCTGCAGCAGCAGCAACGAAAATGTTATCCTTCAATTAAAATGGGATAATAGCTTGTTAGCGGAATAGGTATGTACGATTGGTGAATATACTTTAGATATGCAAATGCTTACCGATGCCATGGATAGATAGCGGTTGTAGAGTACTCAATTTAACTGACTTGTGGTATGTTAACTTTTTGAATTATGAACAGGAAATGCAGCTGCTGTTGTTGTAAGAAGATTATAGTTGGGAGTTGTTGGCGCGTTGCGTGATAAGTTGGCTTTTATTTTTCGAACCAATAATGCAAATTAGCTGCTGGATCTTTGAGGTACATATACACTTTGTATATTACTAGCATTAGGCGCAATTTAATTATGACTTTGCTTTCCTGCTCTTCATTAATCAACCAACTTTACTCAGATTATCGATTGAGTGGAATGCGTGCTATTATAAAGACGTACCCTGTTGCCATAAATCGTAGAAACATTAAGGCCTGTGAAAAGAAAAATAAATAAATATTAGGCGTAAACGGCCCATACAGAAACCAAAGCCTAGCTTCTCCAACCGCTGTGTCTGCAAAGAAATATTTTCTCGACACAAATGGAAAGTACCTACAGTCGAATGCCGATTCCGAACGGCGATTACTTTATGAGAAACTTTTCATAACAGTTCTTACCCTTGAATGTTTGTCAGACTTTCGCAAGAAAAAATTCGGCAGCGAATAAAAGCTTTCAGGTAGTACAGGTCGGCATTTGAACCAGCGGCCTCTCGCTTAGCGGTCCAACACACTTAACCACTACTCCACTGAACTCTCTGAAAGAACTATATTCCCAATGAGGTTATTATCATGGAATGAAGGATCAAAACTATTCCATTCTACAGGGTTTTTCAACAGGGACGCTGCAAAAGTAGAGCGATAGGGACAGCAAACGACGCCATATTTCTTGCCGCTCTTTTGACATTTCTCTTCAGTAAGGTTTGCCATTCCATGATGGAAAGATATACGAGCCAACAATGAGTCGAAATTATTAAAATTTACTACCGAAATTCGGAGTCTATGCTACGTCCAATTTATAGTCGTCATAATCGTCCTAGCAGATCAACAATTAAGCGTCTAATGGAAAAATTTGAATCCACAGGCACAGTACAAAATGTTCCCGTGCCAGTGAGACAAAGAAGTGCTCGTAGTGTGGAGAATATTGCTGCCGCTGAGGCTTCAGTTGTAGAAAGCCCATCTTGGCCTACATCCTTAAAAGATTAATTTGACAACTTGAAAATGATTCGGATTTTCATCGAAAAATCATCTTCAGCGATGAGGCTCATTTCTGGCTGAATGGCTTGGTCCATAAACAAAATATGCGGTATTGGTCAGGCAGCAATACACACGTACTCCATGAGTCATCATTGCATCCCGAAAAAAATTACGGTTTCGTGTGGTTTATGGGCCGGCGGCGTCATTGGTCCGTACTTCTTCCGTGATGATCAAGACCGGCACGTTACTGTGAATGGGAATCGCTACCGTTCAATGATAACCGATTATTTTTGGCCCAATTGGATGATATGGACTTGGAGGACATGTGGTTCCAAAAAGACAGCGCCACAAGCCACACAGCGAATGTCACAATCAATTTATTGGAAACCGAGTTTGGAGAACGTGTTATTCACGAAATGGCCCAGCCGCTTGGCCGCCTCGGTCGTGCGATTTAACGCCGTTAGACTATTTCCTGTGTGGCTACATCAACAAGCCAGCGACGATTGATGAACTTCGTACGAATATCGAACGTGAAATTGCAGCAGTAACGGCCGATTTATGCTGGAAAACCGTCGAAAATTGGGTTCAGCGTCTGGACTTCTGCAAGCGTGCCCGTGGTGGCCATGCAAAAGAAATCGAGTTCCATACATAATGCCGTCGAACGTACTTTCACAGGAATAAAGAATTTCATTGATATCCAAAACCGTTTTTGTTTTATTTAAAAAAAACTTTTGTAGCGCTCTTATTGAAAAACCCGATATTACAAACCTATTATTCCGATTGCGGGATTTGCTGGAACGACCCCCAAAAAGTTTCGGCAGGCCGTCCTGTTAATTTATCTTAGAAGTCAATCGAACGCGGGTTTAGTTACATTTTTGTAGACATTTTTTCGTGATTTGTATTCAATAGATAGATAGATTTATGTCGTAAAATTTGGTGCAATATTTTTTGAATTAAGAAACGACTATGCCAGAGTTGCCATCTACCGGTTTGGCATTTCATAATATAATTTTTTTTGCGAGAGTAAATGTAAATCTTCCAAAAAATATTATGAGGACCGACCGCGAGCAGCCTCCCAGCGAAAGTTTGCTTGCGAATTAGAATATGTAGCATAGCGTTAGTGCAATAACCATCTTCGACTAAATAAAATGAAATAATAAAATGTGCAATAACAGTTATTGAAAACATTAAAAGATTTCAAGAGAATACTACTCTACCATATTTTATTGATGGCGGAAGGGAGAATCCTGAGAGATACTTTAAAGTTTTGGTAATTTTTTCGATATTCTACTAAAATTCTATTTCGAAAAGTCAAAAATTTATATAAAAAAAAACAGCCGTTTAGTACTTCATCGAAACTATACTCTGTCCAATATAATTTGGCTGCACAGGGAAGTTAGGGATGTTTGTCTCTCATTCGCGCTCCTTAGTTTTCCGTAAGGTGCTATTCCAACAAAGGCTCTTACAGGATTTACATAGTAAGTATTTTAAATTAGCAAAAAACCTATTTTCATTAAGAACCTTTTGAAGACTCTTAAACTTTTTCGAAGCTCTAAAACCAAAACTCCTCAACAGAAACTTAAGGAATGCACATCAATTAATGAGGGTTTTGTTGAATACCAGCAGCCAGTGGATACAGCCAATCAATGCACACTGAATAAGATGTGTTGGATCTACGTTTCTACGGGGTATGGGGTAAAAATATGGCTTGAAAAAGCTTTCCCACAAGGCGTGTACTGCCAATTTATGTTGGTCAGAGTGTAAATGTAAACGTCGGAATTCTTGTAGAATTGGCGATGAAACGGTAAATATTTGTAGGTTCTCTTCTGTTGCATAAGTTACAAGTTTGCTAAAGTTTAGTCCTATGGGGTATGTAATTTAGATTCGGGACTTCGAGCCTAGCTTTAAAAATTATGCTTATAACTTCCGCTGAATAATTAATATTAAAATAGCTTTCATCCGTTATCAGTAGATGGCTTAGGTTTCTGAGGGTAAAGCTCTCGACAAGTGTTCTTGATTCAGTTTGCCATAAATTTTCGCCATGATGGTTGCAAAAAGATCCTGCCAATCGGTCGCATTATTTTCGGTTACAGATAATATACCAATATCGTGAGAAAGCGCCAACTGGTTTCATTCCCAGAAGAGATAAGCATTAGTTTGTAATAGATTTGTGACAATTGATTTAGCAGACTATTTTCAGTTCTTTTTATCACTTTTACTAACATAAGTAGTCTGAATGAGATTTTAAATTATGGGAGTATATTGGTGATAAGCCAGGCTCGAGATATATAGCATTGGTCGGAGAAAGAATAAATGCTTAAAGAAATATTTTGAACTCAATAGGCCAAACAGATATTGACTGTAGCGTTAAATACTGGATACTTAGAGGCAAGGTCAATGTTTTGGTAAGCGAAAACTTAGGAAACATATTTGGTGCCAGCTTAGCTTCTCATATTTACCGAAGTTCAAGTTGGATGTTAATAGAACACCAAGATACTTAAACCGCTCGTTGTTTAGCTGCCACATTTCTTCACGCAAATCATGATCTGAGTTTTCAGAACGTTGATGTTTTCTATGTTTCACAACAGGTTCGAATTCTATTTGTATTCAATACATGCACTCGCCTGCACCGCCCATTTCTCTAGCCAAGGCCTGACAAATACCCAGGAGAAGGAAACAGTCATGAGTAGCTGCTCAAATCATTTATCCACAAATATATCTTCGTACATACAAGGATTGTTAGTGCAGTCCGGTATACGCTGCTTTCAGATCAATCGTACTGGCGTCCGCGATGGCTTACTCTTTGAAACCGATGTTCGGTCTTCGGGCTGGGATTCAAAGATTCTCTTGGCTGGGGCGCTCATGTCTAATCGCTCGATGCGGTCGAGTCTATTTAGTCGACGTGTAGTGTTTTTTTTGTTTTACCTTCTGAGCTTTTGATGCTTCTCGTCTATCAGTCGGATATACTTCAAAGACAACTCCTTCATCTGTTATACATTAGCCTTGGAACCCCTTATAAAGGCACGTTGGGAGCGTACGATGGTGATAATGTCGTCCGGAGCCTTCCGTGTTGTAGCCTTGTGCACTCTCTGAACTATCTGCAAAAATAAGATTAAAGAAGTAACATGATAGCGCACCTCCTCCTAGTTCAGATGAACTTCACATGACAGGGCGTGTTCTCAAGCATTTAATGTCACGCGACACAGATAGCCATCGTATCATATCCTATCATATGTGGCTTTGTTTCGACTTGTTCTTTTGCAGGATTTGCTTTATGATAGGAGGAAAATGGCTCGATAGTTAGTGCAAAACACAGAATCACATTTCTTGTAGGTGAGGTACATGGAGTTGTCCGGTCCTGGGGTTGATGCCTTGGTGCTTCTATTCTACCAAAACATCATCACCATGTGTATAGAGTTCCGCTAGCAGGACATAAGAGCCAGAAAACTTGTTGTTTTTTAGCTGTTTATTAGCTCTACCGACTTCTAACTCGGGGGAATATCTTCTTCATTGATTGGACATTTAGTCCGCGCTTTAGTGACTACGATTCTATCACAGTTTCTGAATATTCAAAACATCCATTTTAATAGTACTTGACTGCAATTGTAAACTCGAGCTCTGAAGTACATGAAAGTAGTCAGCGTAGATGTTAGATACGAGCCTTGCATCAATTAGCACGCGATTGATTACGTTGACTGTTCGACCATCAGGAGAGCGTGAGCTTGCTTTGGGCATTCGTAGTTTTGGAAACCGAGTCCAACACTATTTAAATTTTTGAATTTTAAATTTTTAAGAATCATCATCTATAAGTAAAATAAAACTGTACTGGTTTGAAGAGTAACGATTCACATAACAACTAGGTTTTCCAGGTATGGAGCCCAAGCTGGAATTAGGTCCTTAAAGCGGATCTTTTAGTATGCATGGCTAGGTTAGGTTAATTGCGTCGGCGAGGAAGATCAATCTTCTCCTTGCCATCCTTTGGTCAATGTGGACAAAGTGCGTTAGGGTTGTGGCCGCCACTGTTGTTGCTGCCTTTGTGATTTCTGCCTTTCGATCGTTGCTGCTCAATCCTGTCAAGCCATCCCGATGTCTCCAGAAAACTGTAAAAGGTTAGAGATTTCGATATCTGACAATTGTTCATTATTATCTCCAAGCATTATGTTCCCATAACGAATTATATCCCAACTAATCTCTAATACTCATGAACTAAGTCCCACTACGAATTTTGGTGGAACTTATGCACTTTAGCTAATGGGAGTTAGTTTCATGTGAGAAAAAGTTCATAGGACCACTGCCCATGCAGTGGCAGCGATAATGAGGAGGGTCTTCGTGGGACTCCTGGTCGCAGCCTCCACAAATGTTGTCATTCTTGAGATTTAATTCCATTGTGTGATTTCTTAGAAAATTCTAAATATCTACTTAGATAACGACCCTCTCTCGTACGGCAAGAGCTTATTAGTTTGGTTTTTATTATATTTTTTTATATATTATATATCTTGTATTCCATTCCAACTTTGAGATTGCAGTTTGGCGGTGAAGTGAGTTGGAATCCTTTTCTTTCTAGCTCGTCGTCGGCCATCTTATTGCAGGTTATGTCCCTATTTCCAGTTATCCAAGAGACGATTGCCAGAACCTCAGATTTTTCTTTATTCACATCCATATAAATCTCCATCAAATTCAGAACCTTAAATTTAAATAAACAACCTCATCACTTCTATCTCATTACGTCACTTCTTCTTCTAGTCATCGTTGTTTTTTCCTTGTTTAAATCGATCCCACTTACAACATACTTACCAAACAATAAAACAATTTTTCATTGACGCAATCATTCGCATGAACATCGATTTTATTTTGGATATAAAAATAAAGTATCTATCTCCACGAGCAATTGAATATTTTCCTAAAGAAAACAAAAAAAAAAAAAAAGTACAAATAATAATAAACTCATAATTTATCCATCGAATCGTTAGACAATCTCGTGAGCGACACAAAACTCAATGAATCTTTTAGCGACAACACACTCAACAACAAATAACTTTCAGATATTATCAGCTCGGCACACAACTTTAAGTACTTTGTCGTTGTGAATTTATGATGTGTAGAGGATGGTATTAGCCTATAGACTATCGTTTAATCCGAGGGAGTCATAAAAGCACAACACTCGTAGATTTAGCATCCGTAGACATCCGGGCAGACAGACAGACAGACAGACAAAAACAATTGTCTGAAATATGTATTATGGCACATCACTCCCTCTCTGGAAGTTGTACAATGAAGTTCTTCCTTCTTTAGTCATCGTATACGAAAAGTACATAATATACTAACTTTTCGTAATGGAAAATTATTGTTTTGCAATTCAAAGTAGGAATACACTGTGCGCAACATGACAAACTTATGAATTCAGATTTTGTAATTCAAGTTGAATTTGATTTGCGCGTAATGTGAGACAAGTGCGGAGAAGTATCTCTCTAATGAAGAGAGATCCAAGTATCTAAATAACAAATTATTTATTTTGTTTTATTTCATTTGTTAAGAGCAAGAAAATGGGGAATAGGAATAGGGATACCTGTTATTTGGGGCAGTTTTGGGAATAATGGTAGTTATTTACATTTGAATGGATAAAGTGGATAAGAACAAGTGGCACCGTTATAGGTATGCAAATCGCAGAAAAGTGACCAACTACAAAGTGGCGGCGTCTTATTTAATGTTAAAAACTTCTACGTAGAAACTTTTGTGACAGTCTTGACCCTCAAAACAGTTTAAGGGTACGTACAGGGGAGTCTTTGTAGAATGATAGCCAAGCTGCACCAAAAGCTCTGTTCAACATTCTTACCATGTCCAAGATAGTGCTCGAACTCAAGCTTTCTCTGAACTTGGAACACAGTTAATCTTGTCGGCGACCCAGGACACACTAGCATCCCATGGAAATAAGATATCCGATAAGATTCAGAAGAACTTTTCTCAGAACGCGAACCTGCGTTGGGTCTGCTAACATCTGCCTACAAGTTTCGGTGGCATACAGACCAAACTACTGCGCCCGGATATTTTCAAAAAGACTGCAAATGTCCCTTGTCTCTCAGGGGAATCAACTGCAGACTGCTTGTAGGCGTCCTTTCGACACCACCACCTGTCCTGCTTCTGGTGAGGACTATAATACAGCGGTTCACTTGCTTTGCATCTAACTTATATTTTCGGGGCTGTACTGAAAATGCCGAACACCTAAGCTCTTTATCACTGAAGCTTCTCATTTTGCTTCAAAAGATGGAAGCTAATGAGTACATTAAAGTAAGGTGCTTGCATGGTAGTACAATAGACCAGTAGTTGTGTCTGAAAGCTCCATCGGATAGTAAGAAAAAAATGTTATTTCCCTTTCCTTGGCGGCAGTAAAGCCTTCTGACTTTAAACACCGCTAAGAATTTCATCGACGGTGTCACTGGATAAGGAACAATGGAGCAACACTAGCGCCACAACCCGAAGTCTACCAAATTAGTTTTCTATATGTTAGTCCACATGCATATACACGGCGAACCAGTAGGAATGCAGTGAAGTGGGAGAGTTATGATCCCTGTAATCCTGATCATAATCTCGTCGTTAAATGGAAAGAAGAAGAAAGTACAAGAAGAAGTCCACATGCATAAACCGTTGAATATATAGGTATATGCGTACCCCTGCTTAGTTTCACTGTTAGATTTGGAGTAGGCGCAAGGTTGGGTGCATTAAAACTTCATTTATTCCCGCAGATGATCAAATCGGCTAAGTGTGTTCTGGTTTATAATTAGTTTTACTTATGCCTCATAGCTTTCTGTACTATTAAAAACTTAATATTTGAAACTGGTTGGTCCACTTCGCTAGGAAAAGATTTTCAACTAGAGTCTATCTCCTCGACGTCTTCGGCCTCACTTGCATGTGCTCCGCCAGCCGCTGCATGTCATATAAGCCAACTGAATACCAATTAAACCAAATTGGTGTTATTTACCAACAGAATTGGGCATTATTTCACTTTATCAAAGCCAAAAAATACAAATTTAATAAAAAGGTAGTTTTCGTAAATTTCATCTTTCTCAAAAACTAGAAGACATTGAACAATATGGTTTTCTGTGATCGATTTAATACGGGCAGTTAATACGAGAAGAAAATTTAGTATTTGGTTTTCCGATTCTGAAAAAATAAGCCTGCAATATTTATTTTTTATACCCTATCCTAAGGGTATATTAATTTTGACACATAGTTTGTAACACCCCTTAATATTCGTCGTAGACCCATAAAAGTATATATATTTATGATCAGGACCAAATCCTAAGACTATCTAGCAATGTCCGTCCGTCCGTCCGTCCGTCCGTCCGTCCGTACGCAATTTTTAGGCCTTTAAATTCAAGCTAGAAAGCTGAAATTTGGACCACATACTCCCTAGGGCTCCGAAATGGTTAAGTGTAAAATTTTTTGGAATACGCCCACTGCCACGCCCACAATTTAGAAAAAACCGATTTAAAGCTACAGATGGACAGATAGAGGGTTATAACCTTCACAAGATATGTAGGCACTGCCCTCCTTTATAAGTTTGTCATAAAAAGTTTTTTGCCACGCCTACTTTTTGTGGGCGTTTTTCACTAAAATGCTGTTTTCTTCGATAATTTTCATAGAAGCCGAAAAAAAGTGTTTAACAAGATATTTAGCCAATATTTTTTCCAATATATCGCCCATACAAAGTTTTTGGCCACGCCCACTTTTTGGGGGCGTTTTTTCAAAAAATGTTTTTTTTTTTTCTAAATTTTATAGAATGAAATAAAATGCTATCCATCATCTTCTTAAGGTTTTTTTTGGGGCATATAGGGATAGGGTATCATACTGTTCGCTCCAAGCGGACTGTAGCCTTTCCTTATGTTTTTTTATATTTTGAGTTTGATGGTTATTTTTTAAAAAAATTTTGATGGAATTTAAAACCGAATATGAAAGATAGAATTCCTGACTTTCAATACCGCTATTTGACTTTTTTGAAAGTGTCGCCATTGTGTTTTAATATACTGTCTCCCATTTTAAGTAATTTTTCTTTCATTACCCCTCCCGCCTAAACGGGTCAAGATAGACCCCCTCCTATACAGCAAAATGCTTGTTCTTATCATAGTTATCGTACTCTCCCCGTTGCGTCGTTTCTCAAATTTTCGAAATACAGTTTTGTAATGCTGTTTGTCAACCATCACCAAGCACAGTATTTCTTACTGCTTACAGCTCTTCTGTAAAAAATATTGCAGTATTAAGTCCAAACTGAAATGAAATTCACCTCGTTGGGTTGATGTTTAGTTTCAGAAATAATACGATTAAAGTTCTCCCTCAAATCGTATCATATGTCATCTATTCCTGCAAAGTGCTTCTATTGTACTTGTTTTGGGATCACTGAAAGTAGTCAACATCGCTAGTACGTTCTTCTGAATTCGAAATGAATTCATCGCCCCCTCACAAAATTCGCAAACTTGTTTCAACGAATTTTCTTCAAGTTTTGGTGGGAATTGTGAACATCTTGTCACCTGTTCCATAAGACAATCAATGTGCGCTCCCGAATTCAATAGTGCACCTTTCCAAACCTCTCAAATAGCTGATAATTTCCATGCAAATGTCTGCTGTTTCAATTCAGTCTGGCGTGCGGTTTTCTTTTCATGGAAAATTTTTGAATAAATAAGAACTTGTTTTCTCAACCAACACACAACCACTGATGATGTTAAAATAAGAAATAATAAATAAACCCTGTGCCAAGCGTCAGATTCAGAACCTCCATTTTACGAATGCAACATCTGGTGAGCTATTTGCTGGTTCCCGGTGTTTCTCGCTTCGTGTAATTTATTCCGTCTGAACAATTAATGCAAAGAATACCAGCGAACGAATGGCATTGTGTCCTTTTTGTGTACATAAATTGCACGCAAATGAATCCTTTTTTTCCCACCGACGACGACATCTTATGCAGTTTATTTTTTTTTTATTATGAAACACAATAATAATTTGCAGAAGCAAAAGAAATAGAAAAAAAATATAAATATATAAAATAGCAGAACTTTATATCGCATTATGAAAGGCAAACGAAACAATGAGCAGTATAAACGGACGCGCCGTACCGCGTCGGGAGTAGTGGCGCATCACCTTGCGGATGTGTATCCGCAAACCACCCACACAGCACAACGCCCGTCTGCCATTTGTTGGGATCATAATTTTATTAAAATCGAAAGCAGCACAGCAGTCAAAGAATAGACTTTGCTGAGACTCATCTGGGACATTGCAATGGTTGGAAGAGGATAATAATATGCTGGGGATGTGTCTGGATGGCAACTGAATGCTCTTGCTAAATCTAAGAGCTCAAATTCATCATCATCATCATTATCATCATCCACAAGAATGGTTTGTGATGTTTGAATGAAAATGAAACTCATTACTGAACTAAGCGGAAACCGGAAAATTAAGCGAAAAATTAAGAGTTTGTCAGCTTTCAAGGAGGGATCGTCCTCAGGTGGAGTCAGCCATCAAAGAGGTGATGGTTGTAACGAAGTATATTGTCAGTGTCACTTTGAGGATGTGATAGATACAGTACCGGGGTGGACAATAGGAATGATTTTAACTGCGGAAGACTGACTTAATTCCTTTGCAGTGGTAGAGATGCGCTCATTAAAGTACCGACATTTCTTTGCCAAAAATTATATTGTGTACATCCAAGAGCGGAACAGTGTTTTAATTTATTTATTTATAAATTCAATCTGCTAAAGCTTAGTGAGATATACAACTTCTTCTAACTAGTTCGATTTGACTGACTGACTGACTCAGCAATGCCCAGAGCAATCGTAAAGTAAAAAGTGATTTATTCAGCTCAAAAGCTTAAACAGCGATAGCTCCATAAACAGCAATATCTCCGTAAATACGATTCTAAGCTTAATTTGGGATCACCAAAAACAATTTCGAAATATGGCCTAAAAAGTGATTTTTTTTCAACTCAAAACTTTAAACAGCGATATCTCCGTAAATACTCGTTTAAATACGATTCTACGCTTAATTTGGGATCACCAAAAAAAAAATTGGAAAAATGGCCCAAAAAGTGATTTTTTCAACTCAAAACTTTAAACAGCGATATCTCCGTAAATACGCGTTTAAATACGATTCTAAGCTTAATTTGGGATCACCAAAAAAAAAATTGGAAAAATGGCCCAAAAAGTGATTTTTTCAACTCAAAACTTTGAACAGCGATATCTCCGTAAATACGCGTTTAAATACGATTCCAAGCTTAATTTGCGATCACCAAAAAAAAATTTCAAAAAATTGCCCAAAAAGTGATTTTTTCAACTCAAAATTTTAAACAGCGATATCTCCGTAAATACTTGTTTAAATACGATTCTAAGCTTAATTTGGGATCACAAAAAAAAATTTCGAAAAATGGTCATTTTTTCAACTCAAAACTTTAAACAGCGATATCTCCGTAAATACGCGTTTAAATACGATTCTAAGCTTAATTTGGGATCACCAAAAAAAAATTGGAAAAATGGCCCAAAAAGTGATTTTTTCAACTCAATACTTTACACAGCGATATCTCCGTAAATACGCGTTTAAATACGATTCTAAGCTTAATTTGGGATCACCAAAAAAAAACTAGAAAAATGGCCCAAAAAGTGATTTTTTCAACTCAAAACTTTGAACAGCGATATCTCCGTAAATACGCGTTTAAATACGATTCTAAGCTTAATTTGCGATCTCCGTAAATACGCGTTTAAATACGATTCTAAGCTTAATTTGCGATCACCAAAAAAAAATTTCAAAAAATTGCCCAAAAAGTGATTTTTTCAACTCAAAATTTTAAACAGCGATATCTCCGTAAATACTTGTTTAAATACGATTCTAAGCTTAATTTGGGATCACAAAAAAAAATTTCGAAAAATGGTCATTTTTTCAACTCAAAACTTTAAACAGCGATATCTCCGTAAATACGCGTTTAAATACGATTCTAAGCTTAATTTGGGATCACCAAAAAAAAATTGGAAAAATAGCCCAAAAAGTGATTTTTTCAACTCAATACTTTGAACAGCGATATCTCCGTAAATACGCGTTTAAATACGATTCCAAGCTTAATTTGCGATCACCAAAAAAAAATTTCAAAAAATTGCCCAAAAAGTGATTTTTTCAACTCAAAATTTTAAACAGCGATATCTCCGTAAATACGCGTTTAAATACGATTCTAAGCTTAATTTGGGATCACCAAAAAAAAACTAGAAAAATGGCCCAAAAAGTGATTTTTTCAACTCAAAACTTTGAACAGCGATATCTCCGTAAATACGCGTTTAAATACGATTCTAAGCTTAATTTGCGATCTCCGTAAATACGCGTTTAAATACGATTCTAAGCTTAATTTGCGATCACCAAAAAAAAATTTCAAAAAATTGCCCAAAAAGTGATTTTTTCAACTCAAAATTTTAAACAGCGATATCTCCGTAAATACTTGTTTAAATACGATTCTAAGCTTAATTTGGGATCACAAAAAAAAATTTCGAAAAATGGTCATTTTTTCAACTCAAAACTTTAAACAGCGATATCTCCGTAAATACGCGTTTAAATACGATTCTAAGCTTAATTTGGGATCACCAAAAAAAAATTGGAAAAATAGCCCAAAAAGTGATTTTTTCAACTCAATACTTTGAACAGCGATATCTCCGTAAATACGCGTTTAAATACGATTCCAAGCTTAATTTGCGATCACCAAAAAAAAATTGGAAAAATGGCCCAAAAAGTGATTTTTTCAACTCAATACTTTACACAGCGATATCTCCGTAAATACGCGTTTAAATACGATTCTAAGCTTAATTTGGGATCACCAAAAAAAAACTAGAAAAATGGCCCAAAAAGTGATTTTTTCAACTCAAAACTTTGAACAGCGATATCTCCGTAAATACGCGTTTAAATACGATTCTAAGCTTAATTTGCGATCTCCGTAAATACGCGTTTAAATACGATTCTAAGCTTAATTTGCGATCACCAAAAAAAAATTTCAAAAAATTGCCCAAAAAGTGATTTTTTCAACTCAAAATTTTAAACAGCGATATCTCCGTAAATACGCGTTTAAATACGATTCTAAGCTTAATTTGGGATCACAAAAAAAAATTTCGAAAAATGGTCATTTTTTCAACTCAAAACTTTAAACAGCGATATCTCCGTAAATACGCGTTTAAATACGATTCTAAGCTTAATTTGGGATCACCAAAAAAAAATTGGAAAAATAGCCCAAAAAGTGATTTTTTCAACTCAATACTTTGAACAGCGATATCTCCGTAAATACGCGTTTAAATACGATTCCAAGCTTAATTTGCGATCACCAAAAAAAAATTTCAAAAAATTGCCCAAAAAGTGATTTTTTCAACTCAAAATTTTAAACAGCGATATCTCCGTAAATACGCGTTTAAATACGATTCTAAGCTTAATTTGGGATCACCAAAAAAAAATTGGAAAAATGGCCCAAAAAGTGATTTTTTCAACTCAATACTTTACACAGCGATATCTCCGTAAATACGCGTTTAAATACGATTCTAAGCTTAATTTGGGATCACCAAAAAAAAACTAGAAAAATGGCCCAAAAAGTGATTTTTTCAACTCAAAACTTTGAACAGCGATATCTCCGTAAATACGCGTTTAAATACGATTCTAAGCTTAATTTGCGATCTCCGTAAATACGCGTTTAAATACGATTCTAAGCTTAATTTGCGATCACCAAAAAAAAATTTCAAAAAATTGCCCAAAAAGTGATTTTTTCAACTCAAAATTTTAAACAGCGATATCTCCGTAAATACTTGTTTAAATACGATTCTAAGCTTAATTTGGGATCACAAAAAAAAATTTCGAAAAATGGTCATTTTTTCAACTCAAAACTTTAAACAGCGATATCTCCGTAAATACGCGTTTAAATACGATTCTAAGCTTAATTTGGGATCACCAAAAAAAAACTAGAAAAATGGCCCAAAAAGTGATTTTTTCAACTCAATACTTTGAACAGCGATATCTCCGTAAATACGCGTTTAAATACGATTCCAAGCTTAATTTGCGATCACCAAAAAAAAATTTCAAAAAATTGCCCAAAAAGTGATTTTTTCAACTCAAAACTTTGAACAGCGATATCTCCGTAAATACGCGTTTAAATACGATTCTAAGCTTAATTTGCGATCTCCGTAAATACGCGTTTAAATACGATTCTAAGCTTAATTTGCGATCACCAAAAAAAAATTTCAAAAAATTGCCCAAAAAGTGATTTTTTCAACTCAAAATTTTAAACAGCGATATCTCCGTAAATACTTGTTTAAATACGATTCTAAGCTTAATTTGGGATCACAAAAAAAAATTTCGAAAAATGGTCATTTTTTCAACTCAAAACTTTAAACAGCGATATCTCCGTAAATACGCGTTTAAATACGATTCTAAGCTTAATTTGGGATCACCAAAAAAAAATTGGAAAAATAGCCCAAAAAGTGATTTTTTCAACTCAATACTTTGAACAGCGATATCTCCGTAAATACGCGTTTAAATACGATTCCAAGCTTAATTTGCGATCACCAAAAAAAAATTTCAAAAAATTGCCCAAAAAGTGATTTTTTCAACTCAAAATTTTAAACAGCGATATCTCCGTAAATACGCGTTTAAATACGATTCTAAGCTTAATTTGGGATCACCAAAAAAAAACTAGAAAAATGGCCCAAAAAGTGATTTTTTCAACTCAAAACTTTGAACAGCGATATCTCCGTAAATACGCGTTTAAATACGATTCTAAGCTTAATTTGGGATCACCAAAAAAAAATTGGAAAAATAGCCCAAAAAGTGATTTTTTCAACTCAATACTTTACACAGCGATATCTCCGTAAATACGCGTTTAAATACGATTCTAAGCTTAATTTGGGATCACCAAAAAATTTTCGAAAAATGGCCCAAAAAGTGATTTTTTCAACTCAATACTTTACACAGCGATATCTCCGTAAATACGCGTTTAAATACGATTCTAAGCTTAATTTGGGATCACCAAAAAAAAATTTCAAAAAATGGCCCAAAAAGTGATTTTTTCAACTCAAAACTTTAAACAGCGATATCTCCGTAAATACGCGTTTAAATACGATTCTAAGCTTAATTTGGGATCACCAAAAAAAATTTCTAAAAATGACCCAAAAAGTGATTTTTTCAACTCAAAACTTTAAACAGCGATATATCCGTAAATACGCGTTTAAATACGATTCTAAGCTTAATTTGGGATCACCAAAAAAATTTCGAAAAATGACCCAAAAAGTGATTTTTTCAACTCAAAACTTTAAACAGCGATATCTCCGTAAATACGCGTTTAAATACGATTCTAAGCTTAATTTGCGATCACCAAAAAAAAATTTCAAAAAATTGCCCAAAAAGTGATTTTTTCAACTCAAAATTTTAAACAGCGATATCTCCGTAAATACGCGTTTAAATACGATTCTAAGCTTAATTTGGGATCACCAAAAAATTTTCGAAAAATGGCCCAAAAAGTGATTTTTTCAACACAAAACTTTAAACAGCGATATCTCCGTAAATACGCGTTTAAATACGATTCTAAGCTTAATTTGGGATCACCAAAAAAAATTTCAAAAAATGGCCCAAAAAGTGATTTTTTCAACTCAAAACTTTAAACAGCGATATCTCCGTAAATACGCGTTTAAATACGATTCTAAGCTTAATTTGGGATCACCAAAAAAAAATTGGAAAAATGGCCCAAAAAGTGATTTTTTCAACTCAATACTTTAAACAGCGATATCTCCGTAGATACGCGTTTAAATACGATTCTAAGCTTAATTTGGGATCACCAAAAAAAATTTCTAAAAATGACCCAAAAAGTGATTTTTTCAACTCAAAACTTTAAACAGCGATATCTCCGTAAATTCGCGTTTAAATACGAGTCTAAGCTTAATTTGGGATCACCAAAAAAAAAATTGGAAAAATGGCCCAAAAAGTGATTTTTTCAACTCAAAACTTTAAACAGCGATATCTCCTGTAAACGCGTTTAAATACGATTCTAAGCTTAATTTGGGATCACCAAAAAAAAATTGGAAAAATGGCCCAAAAAGTGATTTTTTCAACTCAATACTTTACACAGCGATATCTCCGTAAATACGCGTTTAAATACGATTCTAAGCTTAATTTGGGATCACCAAAAAAAATTTCTAAAAATGACCCAAAAAGTGATTTTTTCAACTCAAAACTTTAAACAGCGATATCTCCGTAAATTCGCGTTTAAATACGAGTCTAAGCTTAATTTGGGATCACCAAAAAAAATTTCAAAAAATGGCCCAAAAAGTGATTTTTTCAACTCAAAACTTTAAACAGCGATATCTCCGTAAATACGCGTTTAAATACGATTCTAAGCTTAATTTGGGATCACCAAAAAAAATTTCAAAAAATGGCCCTAAGAAGTGATTTTTTTCAACTCAAAACTTTAAACAGCGATATCTCCGTAAATTCGCGTTTAAATACAAGTCTAAGCTTAATTTGGGATCACCAAAAAAAAAAAAATGGAAAAATGGCCCAAAAAGTGATTTTTTCAACTCAAAACTTTAAACAGCGATATCTCCGTAAATACGATTCTAAGCTTAATTTGGGATAACCAAAAAAAATTTCGAAAAATGACCCAAAAAGTGATTTTTTCAACTAAAAACTTTAAACAGCGATATCTCCGTAAATTTGCGTTTAAATACAAGTCTAAGCTTAATTTGGGATCACAAAAAAAAAAATTGGAAAAATGGCCCAAAAAGTGATTTTTTCAACTCAAAACTTTAAACAGCGATATCTCCGTAAATTCGCGTTTAAATACGATTCTAAGCTTAATTTGGGATAACCAAAAAAAATTTCGAAAAATGCCCTAAGAAGTGATTTTTTTCAACTCAAAATTTTAAACAGCGATATCTCCGTAAATTCGCGTTTAAATACGATTCTAAGCTTAATTTGGGATAACCAAAAAAAATTTTGAAAAATGACCCAAAAAGTGATTTTTTCAACTAAAAACTTTAAACAGCGATATCTCCGTAAATTCGCGTTTAAATACAAGTCTAAGCTTAATTTGGGATCACAAAAAAAAAATTGGAAAAATGGCCCAAAAAGTGATTTTTTCAACTCAAAACTTTAAACAGCGATATCTTCGTAAATACGCGTTTAAATACGATTCTAAGCTTAATATGGGATCACCAAAAAAATTTCGAAAAATGACCCAAAAAGTGATTTTTTGAACTAAAAACTTTAAACAGCGATATCTCTGTAAATTCGCGTTTAAATACGATTCTAAGCTTAATTTGGGATAACCAAAAAAAATTTCGAAAAATGCCCTAAGAAGTGATTTTTTTCAACTCAAAACTTTAAACAGCGATATCTCCGTAAATACGCGTTAAAATACGATTCTAAGCTTAATTTGGGATCACAAAAAAAAAATTGGAAAAATGGCCCAAAAAGTGATTTTTTCAACTCAAAACTTTAAACAGCGATATCTTCGTAAATACGCGTTTAAATACGATTCTAAGCTTAATTTGGGATAACCAAAAAAAATTTCGAAAAATGACCCAAAAAGTGATTTTTTCAACTTAAAACTTTAAACAGCGATATCTCCGTAAATACGATTCTAAGCTTAATTTGGGGTAACCAAAAAAAATTTCGAAAAATGGCCTAAGAAGTGTTTTTTTTCAACTCAAAACTTTAAACAGCGATATCTCCGTAAATACGCGTTAAAATACGATTCTAAGCTTAATTTGGGATAACCAAAAAAAATTTCGAAAAATGACCCAAAAAGTGATTTTTTCAACTAAAAACTTTAAACAGCGATATCTCCGGAAATTCGCGTTTAAATACGATTCTAAGCTTAATTTGGGATAACCAAAAAAAATTTCGAAAAATGCCCTAAGAAGTGATTTTTTTCAACTCACAACTTTAAACAGCGATATCTCCGTAAATACGCGTTAAAATACGATTCTAAGCTTAATTTGGGATCACAAAAAAAAAATTGGAAAAATGGCCCAAAAAGTGATTTTTTCAACTCAAAACTTTAAACAGCGATATCTTCGTAAATACGCGTTTAAATACGATTCTAAGCTTAATTTGGGATAACCAAAAAAAATTTCGAAAAATGACCCAAAAAGTGATTTTTTCAACTTAAAACTTTAAACAGCGATATCTCCGTAAATACGATTCTAAGCTTAATTTGGGATAACCAAAAAAAATTTCGAAAAATGGCCTAAGAAGTGTTTTTTTTTCAACTCAAAACTTTAAACAGCGATATCTCCGTAAATACGCGTTAAAATACGATTCTAAGCTTAATTTGGGATAACCAAAAAAAATTTCAAAAAATGGCCCAAAAAGTGATTTTTTCAACTCAAAACTTTAAACAGCGATATCTCCGTAAATACGATTCTAAGCTTAATTTGGGATAACCAAAAAAAATTTCGAAAAATGGCCTAAGAAGAGATTTTTACAACTCAAAACTTTAAACAGCGATATCTCCGTAAATACGCGTTTAAATACGATTCTAAGCTTTATTTGGGATCACCAAAAGAAATTTCAAAAAATGGCCCGAAAAGTGATTTTTTCAACTCAAAACTTTAAACAGCGATATCTCCGTAAATATGCGTTTAAATACGATTCTAAGCTTAATTTGGGATCACCAAAAAAAAAAATTGGAAAAATGGCCCAAAAAGTGATTTTTTCTACTCAAAACTTTAAACAGCGATATCTCCGTAAATTCGCGTTTAAATACGATTCTAAGCTTAATTTGGGATAACCAAAAAAAATTTCGAAAAATGACCCAAAAAGTGATTTTTTCAACTAAAAACTTTAAACAGCGATATCTCCGTAAATTCGCGTTTAAATACAAGTCTAAGCTTAATTTGGGATCACCAAAAAAAAAAATTGGAAAAATGGCCCAAAAAGTGATTTTTTCAACTCAAAACTTTAAACAGCGATATCTCCGTAAATACGCGTTAAAATACGATTCTAAGCTTAATTTGGGATCACAAAAAAAAAATTGGAAAAATGGCCCAAAAAGTGATTTTTTCAACTCAAAACTTTAAACAGCGATATCTTCGTAAATACGCGTTTAAATACGATTCTAAGCTTAATATGGGATCACCAAAAAAATTTCGAAAAATGACCCAAAAAGTGATTTTTTGAACTAAAAACTTTAAACAGCGATATCTCCGTAAATTCGCGTTTAAATACGATTCTAAGCTTAATTTGGGATAACCAAAAAAAATTTCGAAAAATGCCCTAAGAAGTGATTTTTTTCAACTCAAAACTTTAAACAGCGATATCTCCGTAAATACGCGTTAAAATACGATTCTAAGCTTAATTTGGGATCACAAAAAAAAAATTGGAAAAATGGCCCAAAAAGTGATTTTTTCAACTCAAAACTTTAAACAGCGATATCTTCGTAAATACGCGTTTAAATACGATTCTAAGCTTAATTTGGGATAACCAAAAAAAAATTCCAAAAATGTCCCAAAAAGTGATTTTTTCAACTTAATACTTTAAACAGCGATATCTCCGTAAATACGATTCTAAGCTTAATTTGGGGTAACCAAAAAAAATTTCGAAAAATGGCCTAAGAAGTGTTTTTTTTCAACTCAAAACTTTAAACAGCGATATCTCCGTAAATACGCGTTAAAATACGATTCTAAGCTTAATTTGGGATAACCAAAAAAAATTTCGAAAAATGACCCAAAAAGTGATTTTTTCAACTAAAAACTTTAAACAGCGATACCTCCGGAAATTCGCGTTTAAATACGATTCTAAGCTTAATTTGGGATAACCAAAAAAAATTTCGAAAAATGCCCTAAGAAGTGATTTTTTTCAACTCACAACTTTAAACAGCGATATCTCCGTAAATACGCGTTAAAATACGATTCTAAGCTTAATTTGGGATCACAAAAAAAAAAATTGGAAAAATGGCCCAAAAAGTGATTTTTTCAACTCAAAACTTTAAACAGCGATATCTTCGTAAATACGCGTTTAAATACGATTCTAAGCTTAATTTGGGATAACCAAAAAAAATTTCGAAAAATGACCCAAAAAGTGATTTTTTCAACTAAAAACTTTAAACAGCGATATCTCCGTAAATTCGCGTTTAAATACGATTCTAAGCTTAATTTGGGATAAACAAAAAAAATTTCGAAAAATGCCCTAAGAAGTGATTTTTTTCAACTCAAAACTTTAAACAGCGATATCTCCGTAAATACGCGTTAAAACACGATTCTAAGCTTAATTTGGGATCACAAAAAAAAAAATTGGAAAAATGGCCCAAAAAGTGATTTTTTCAACTCAAAACTTTAAACAGCGATATCTTCGTAAATACGCGTTTAAATACGATTCTAAGCTTAATTTGGGATAACCAAAAGAAATTTCGAAAAATGACCCAAAAAGTGATTTTTTCAACTTAAAACTTTAAACAGCGATATCTCCGTAAATACGATTCTAAGCTTAATTTGGGATAACTAAAAAAAATTTCGAAAAATGGCCTAAGAAGTGTTTTTTTTTTCAACTCAAAACTTTAAACAGCGATATCTCCGTAAATACGCGTTAAAATACGATTCTAAGCTTAAAAATGACCCAAAAAGTGATTTTTTCAACTTAAAACTTTAAACAGCGATATCTCCGTAAATACGATTCTAAGCTTAATTTGGGATAACTAAAAAAAATTTCGAAAAATGGCCTAAGAAGTGTTTTTTTTTCAACTCAAAACTTTAAACAGCGATATCTCCGTAAATACGCGTTAAAATACGATTCTAAGCTTAATTTGGGATAACCAAAAAAAATTTCAAAAAATGGCCCAAAAAGTGATTTTTTCAACTCAAAACTTTAAACAGCGATATCTCCGTAAATACGATTCTAAGCTTAATTTGTGATAACCAAAAAAAATTCGAAAAATGGCCTAAGAAGAGATTTTTACAACTCAAAACTTTAAACAGCGATATCTCCGTAAATACGCGTTTAAATACGATTCTAAGCTTAATTTGGGATCACCAAAAAAAATTTAAAAAAATGGCCCGAAAAGTGATTTTTTCAACTCAAAACTTTAAACAGCGATATCTCCGTAAATATGCGTTTAAATACGATTCTAAGCTTAATTTGGGATCACCAAAAAAAATTTCAAAAAATGGCCCAAAAAGTGATTTTTACAACTCAAAACTTTAAACAGCGATATCTCCGTAAATATGCGTTTAAATACGATTCTAAGCTTCATTTAGGATCACCAAAAAAAAATTGGAAAAATGGCCCAAAAAGTGATTTTTTCAACTCAAAACTTTAAACAGCGATATCTCCGTAAATACGCGTTTAAATACGATTCTAAGCTTAATTTGGGATCACAAAAAAAAAATTGGAAAAATGGCCCAAAAAGTGATTTTTTCAACTCAAAACTTTAAACAGCGATATCTTCGTAAATACGCGTTTAAATACGATTCTAAGCTTAATATGGGATCACCAAAAAAATTTCGAAAAATGACCCAAAAAGTGATTTTTTGAACTAAAAACTTTAAACAGCGATATCTCCGTAAATTCGCGTTTAAATACGATTCTAAGCTTAATTTGGGATAACCAAAAAAAATTTCGAAAAATGGCCTAAGAAGTGTTTTTTTTCAACTCAAAACTTTAAACAGCGATATCTCCGTAAATACGCGTTAAAATACGATTCTAAGCTTAATTTGGGATAACCAAAAAAAATTTCGAAAAATGACCCAAAAAATGATTTTTTCAACTTAAAACTTTAAACAGCGATATCTCCGTAAATACGATTCTAAGCTTAATTTGGGGTAACCAAAAAAAATTTCGAAAAATGGCCTAAGAAGTGTTTTTTTTCAACTCAAAACTTTAAACAGCGATATCTCCGTAAATACGCGTTAAAATACGATTCTAAGCTTAATTTGGGATAACCAAAAAAAATTTCGAAAAATGACCCAAAAAGTGATTTTTTCAACTAAAAACTTTAAACAGCGATATCTCCGGAAATTCGCGTTTAAATACGATTCTAAGCTTAATTTGGGATAACTAAAAAAAATTTCGAAAAATGGCCTAAGAAGTGTTTTTTTTTCAACTCAAAACTTTAAACAGCGATATCTCCGTAAATACGCGTTAAAATACGATTCTAAGCTTAATTTGGGATAACCAAAAAAAATTTCAAAAAATGGCCCAAAAAGTGATTTTTTCAACTCAAAACTTTAAACAGCGATATCTCCGTAAATACGATTCTAAGCTTAATTTGTGATAACCAAAAAAAATTCGAAAAATGGCCTAAGAAGAGATTTTTACAACTCAAAACTTTAAACAGCGATATCTCCGTAAATACGCGTTTAAATACGATTCTAAGCTTAATTTGGGATCACCAAAAAAAATTTAAAAAAATGGCCCGAAAAGTGATTTTTTCAACTCAAAACTTTAAACAGCGATATCTCCGTAAATATGCGTTTAAATACGATTCTAAGCTTAATTTGGGATCACCAAAAAAAATTTCAAAAAATGGCCCAAAAAGTGATTTTTACAACTCAAAACTTTAAACAGCGATATCTCCGTAAATACGCGTTTAAATACGATTCTAAGCTTAATTTGGGATCACCAAAAAAAATTTCAAAAAATGGCCCGAAAAGTGATTTTTTCAACTCAAAACTTTAAACAGCGATATCTCCGTAAATATGCGTTTAAATACGATTCTAAGCTTCATTTAGGATCACCAAAAAAAAATTGGAAAAATGGCCCAAAAAGTGATTTTTTCAACTCAAAACTTTAAACAGCGATATCTCCGTAAATACGCGTTTAAATACGATTCTAAGCTTAATTTGGGATCACAAAAAAAAAATTGGAAAAATGGCCCAAAAAGTGATTTTTTCAACTCAAAACTTTAAACAGCGATATCTTCGTAAATACGCGTTTAAATACGATTCTAAGCTTAATATGGGATCACCAAAAAAATTTCGAAAAATGACCCAAAAAGTGATTTTTTGAACTAAAAACTTTAAACAGCGATATCTCCGTAAATTCGCGTTTAAATACGATTCTAAGCTTAATTTGGGATAACCAAAAAAAATTTCGAAAAATGGCCTAAGAAGTGTTTTTTTTCAACTCAAAACTTTAAACAGCGATATCTCCGTAAATACGCGTTAAAATACGATTCTAAGCTTAATTTGGGATAACCAAAAAAAATTTCGAAAAATGACCCAAAAAGTGATTTTTTCAACTTAAAACTTTAAACAGCGATATCTCCGTAAATACGATTCTAAGCTTAATTTGGGGTAACCAAAAAAAATTTCGAAAAATGGCCTAAGAAGTGTTTTTTTTCAACTCAAAACTTTAAACAGCGATATCTCCGTAAATACGCGTTAAAATACGATTCTAAGCTTAATTTGGGATAACCAAAAAAAATTTCGAAAAATGACCCAAAAAGTGATTTTTTCAACTAAAAACTTTAAACAGCGATATCTCCGGAAATTCGCGTTTAAATACGATTCTAAGCTTAATTTGGGATAACCAAAAAAAATTTCGAAAAATGCCCTAAGAAGTGATTTTTTTCAACTCACAACTTTAAACAGTGATATCTCCGTAAATACGCGTTAAAATACGATTCTAAGCTTAATTTGGGATCACAAAAAAAAAAATTGGAAAAATGGCCCAAAAAGTGATTTTTTCAACTCAAAACTTTAAACAGCGATATCTCCGTAAATACGCGTTTAAATACGATTCTAAGCTTAATTTGGGATCACCAAAAAAAATTTCAAAAAATGGCCCGAAAAGTGATTTTTTCAACTCAAAACTTTAAACAGCGATATCTCCGTAAATACGATTCTAAGCTTAATTTGGGATAACCAAAAAAAATTTCGAAAAATGACCCAAAAAGTGATTTTTTCAACTAAAAACTTTAAACAGCGATATCTCCGTAAATTCGCGTTTAAATACGAGTCTAAGCTTAATTTGGGATCACCAAAAAAAAATTGGAAAAATGGCTCAAAAAGTGATTTTTTCAACTCAAAACTTTAAACAGCGATATCTCCGTAAATTCGCGTTTAAATACGAGTTTAAGCTTAATTTGGGATCACCAAAAAAAATTGGAAAAATGACCCAAAAAGTGATTTTTTCAACTCAAAACTTTAAACAGCGATATCTCCGTAAATACGCGTTTAAATACGATTCTTTAAACAGCGATATCTCCGTAAATACGCGTTTAAATACGATTCTAAGCTTAATTTGGGATCACCAAAAAAAATTTCAAAAAATGGCTCAAAAAGTGATTTTTTTAACTCAAAACTTTAAACAGCGATATCTCCGTAAATACGCGCTTAAATACGATTCTTAGCTTAATTTGGGATCACCAAAAAAAATTTCAAAAAATGGCCCAAAAAGTGATTTTTTCTACTCAAAACTTTAAACAGCGATATCTCCGTAAATACGATTCTAAGCTTAATTTGGGATAACCAAAAAAAATTTCGAAAAATGCCCTAAGAAGTGATTTTTTTCAACTCAAAACTTTAAACAGCGATATCTCCGTAAATACGCGTTAAAATACGATTCTAAGCTTAATTTGGGATCACAAAAAAAAAATTGGAAAAATGGCCCAAAAAGTGATTTTTTCAACTCAAAACTTTAAACAGCGATATCTCCGTAAATACGATTCTAAGCTTAATTTGGGATAACCAAAAAAAATTTCGAAAAATGACCCAAAAAGTGATTTTTTCAACTCAAAACTTTAAACAGCGATATCTCCGTAAATACGCGTTTAAATACGATTCTAAGCTTAATTTGGGATCACCAAAAAAAATTTCGAAAAATGGCCTAAGAAGTGATTTTTTTCAACTCAAAACTTTAAACAGCGATATCTCCGTAAATACGATTCTAAGCTTAATTTGGGATCACCAAAAAAAAATTGGAAAATTGGCCCAAAAAGTGATTTTTTCAACTCAAAACTTTAAACAGCGATATCTCCGTAAATACGCGTTTAAATACGATTCTAAGCTTAATTATGGATCACCAAAAAAAATTTCAAAATATGGCCCAAAAAGTGATTTTTTCAACTCAAAACTTTAAACAGCGATATCTCCGTAAATACGCGTTTAAATAATATTCTAAGCTTAATTTGGGATCACCAAAAAAAAATTCAAAATATGGCCCAAAAAGTGATTTTTTCAACTCAAAACTTTAAACAGCGATATCTCCGTAAATACGCGTTTAAATACGATTCTAAGCTTAATTTGGGATCACCAAAAAAAATTTAAAAAAATGGCCCAAAAAGTGATTTTTTCAACTCAAAACTTTAAACAGCGATATCTCCGTAAATTCGCGTTTAAATACGAGTTTAAGCTTAATTTGGGATCACCAAAAAAAAATTGGAAAAATGGCCCAAAAAGTGATTTTTTCAACTCAAAACTTTAAACAGCGATATCTCCGTAAATACGCGTTTAAATACGATTCTTTAAACAGCGATATCTCCGTAAATACGCGTTTAAATACGATTCTAAGCTTAATTTGGGATCACCAAAAAAAATTTCAAAAAATGGCTCAAAAAGTGATTTTTTTAACTCAAAACTATAAACAGCGATATCTCCGTAAATACGCGTTTAAATACGATTCTAAGCTTAATTTGGGATCACCAAAAAAAATTCAAAATATGGCCCAAAAAGTGATTTTTTCAACTCAAAACTTTAAACAGCGATATCTCCGTAAATACGATTCTAAGCTTAATTTGGGATCACCAAAAAAAATTTCGAAAAATGACCCAAAAAGTGATTTTTTCAACTCAAAACTTTAAACAGCGATATCTCCGTAAATACGCGTTTAAATACGATTCTAAGCTTAATTTGGGATCACCAAAAAAAATTTCGAAAAATGACCCAAAAAGTGATTTTTTCAACTCAAAACTTTAAACAGCGATATCTCCGTAAATACGCGTTTAAATACGATTCTAAGCTTAATTTGGGATCACCAAAGAAAAATTCAAAAAATGGCCCAAAAGTGATTTTTTCAACTCAAAACTTTAAACAGCGATATCTCCGTAAATACGGGTTTAAATACTAATTTGGGATCCCCAAAAAAATTTCAAAAAATGGCCCAAAAAGTGATTTTTTCAACTCTAAACTTTAAACAGCGATATCTCCGTAAATACGCGTTTAAATACGATTCTAAGCTTAATTATGGATCACCAAAAAAAATTTCAAAATATGGCCCAAAAAGTGATTTTTTCAACTCAAAACTTTAAACAGCGATATCTCCGTAAATACGCCTTTAACTACGATTCTAAGCTTAATTTGGGATCACCAAAAAAAATTTCAAAAAATGGCCCAAAAAGTGATTTTTATAACTCAAAACTTTAAACAGCGATATCTCCGTAAATACTCGTTTAAATACGATTCTAAGCTTAAATTGGGATCACCAAAAAAAATTTAAAAAAATGGCACAAAAAGTGATTTTTTCAACTCAAAACTTTAAACAACGATATCTCCGTAAATACGCGTTAAAATACGATTCTTAGCAGGATCACCAAAAAAAAAATTCAAAATATGGCCCAAAAAGTGATTTTTTCAACTCAAAACTTTAAACAGCGATATCTCCGTAAATACGCGTTTAAATACAATTCTAAGCTTAATTTGGGATCACCAAAAAAAATTTAAAAAAACAGCGATATCTCCGTAAATACGCGTTTAAATACGATTCTAAGCTTAATTTGGGATCACCAAAGAAAATTTGAAAAAATGGCCCAAAAGTGATTTTTTCAACTCAAAACTTTAAACAGCGATATCTCCGTAAATACGCGTTTAAATACGATTCTAAGCTTAATTTGGGATCACCAAAAAAAATTTCGAAAAATGACCCAAAAAGTGATTTTTTCAACTCAAAACTTTAAACAGCGATATCTCCGTAAATACGCGTTTAAATACGATTCTAAGCTTAATTTGGGATCACCAAAAAAAATTTCGAAAAATGACCCAAAAAGTGATTTTTTCAACTCAAAACTTTAAACAGCGATATCTCCGTAAATACTCGTTTAAATACGATTCTAAGCTTAATTTGGGATCACCAAAAAAAATTTCGAAAAATGACCCAAAAAGTGATTTTTTCAACTCAAAACTTTAAACAGCGATATCTCCGTAAATACGCGTTTAAATACGATTCTAAGCTTAATTTGGGATCACCAAAGAAAAATTCAAAAAATGGCCCAAAAGTGATTTTTTCAACTCAAAACTTTAAACAGCGATATCTCCGTAAATACGGGTTTAAATACTAATTTGGGATCCCAAAAAAAATTTCAAAAAATGGCCCAAAAAGTGATTTTTTCAACTCTAAACTTTAAACAGCGATATCTCCGTAAATACGCGTTTAAATACGATTCTAAGGATCAGGATCACCAACTCAAAACTTTAAACAGCGATATCTCCGTAAATACGTGTTTAAATACGATTCTAAGCTTAATTTAAATACTAATTTGGGATCCCCAAAAAAATTTCAAAAAATGGCCCAAAAAGTGATTTTTTCAACTCAAAACTTTAAACAGCGATATCTCCGTAAATACGCGTTTAAATACGATTCTAAGGATCAGGATCACCAAAAAAAATTTCAAAATATGGCCCAAAAAGTGATTTTTTCAATTCAAAACTTTAAACAGCGATATCTCCGTAAATACGCGTTTAAATACGATTCTAAGGATCAGGATCACCAAAATAAATTTCAAAATATGGCCCAAAAAGTGATTTTTTCAACTCAAAACTTTAAACAGCGATATCTCCGTAAATACGCGTTTAAATACGATTCTAAGCTTAATTTAAATACTAATTTGGGATCCCCAAAAAAAATTTCAAAAAATGGCCCAAAAAGTGATTTTTTCAACTCAAAACTTTAAACAGCGATATCTCCGTAAATACGCGTTTAAATACGATTCTAAGCTTAATTTGGGATCACCAAAAAAAATTTCGAAAAATGACCCAAAAAGTGATTTTTTCAACTCAAAACTTTAAACAGCGATATCTCCGTAAATACGCGTTTAAATACTAATTTGGGATCCCCAAAAAAAATTTCAAAAAATGGCCCAAAAAGTGATTTTTTCAACTCAAAACTTTAAACAGCGATATCTCCGTAAATACGCGTTTAAATACGATTCTAAGGATCAGGATCACCAAAAAAAATTTCAAAATATGGCCCAAAAAGTGATTTTTTCAACTCAAAACTTTAAACAGCGATATCTCCGTAAATACGCGTTTAAATACGATTCTAAGGATCAGGATCACCAAAAAAATTTCAAAATATGGCCCAAAAAGTGATTTTTTCAACTCAAAACTTTAAACAGCGATATCTCCGTAAATACGCGTTTAAATACGATTCTAAGCTTAATTTGGGATCACCAAAAAAAATTTCGAAAAATGACCCAAAAAGTGATTTTTTCAACTCAAAACTTTAAACAGCGATATCTCCGTAAATACGCGTTTAAATACGATTCTAAGCTTAATTTGGGATCACCAAAGAAAAATTCAAAAAATGGCCCAAAAGTGATTTTTTCAACTGAAAACTTTAAACAGCGATATCTCCGTAAATACGGGTTTAAATACTAATTTGGGATCCCCAAAAAAATTTCAAAAAATGGCCCAAAAAGTGATTTTTTCAACTCAAAACTTTAAACAGCGATATCTCCGTAAATACGCGTTTAAATACGATTCTAAGGATCAGGATCACCAAAAAAAATTTCAAAATATGGCCCAAAAAGTGATTTTTTCAACTCAAAACTTTAAACAGCGATATCTCCGTAAATACGCGTTTAAATACGATTCTAAGCTTAATTTGGGATCACCAAAAAAAATTTCAAAATATGGCCCAAAAGTAATTTTTTCAACTCAAAACTTTAAACAGCGATTTCTCCGTAAATACGCGTTTAAATACGATTCTAAGCTTAATTTGGGATCACCAAAAAAAATTTCGAAAAATGACCCAAAAAGTGATTTTTTCAACTCAAAACTTTAAACAGCGATATCTCCGTAAATACGCGTTTAAATACGATTCTAAGGATCAGGATCACCAAAAAAAATTTCATAATATGGCCCAAAAAGTGATTTTTTCAACTCAAAACTTTAAACAGCGATATCTCCGTAAATACGCGTTTAAATACGATTCTAAGGATCAGGATCACCAAAAAAAATTTCAAAATATGGCCCAAAAAGTGATTTTTTCAACTCAAAACTTTAAACAGCAATATCTCCGTAAATACGCGTTTAAATAATATTCTAAGCTTAATTTGGGATCACCAAAAAAAAATTCAAAATATGGCCCAAAAAGTGATTTTTTCAACTCAAAACTTTAAACAGCGATATCTCCGTAAATACGCGTTTAAACACGATTCTAGGCTTAATTTGGGATCACCAAAAAAAATTTAAAAAAACAGCGATATCTCCGTAAATACGCCTTTAAATACGATTCTAAGCTTAACTTGCGATCACCAAAAAAAAACTAGAAAAATGGCCCAAAAAGTGATTTTTTCAACTCAAAACTTTGAACAGCGATATCTCCGTAAATACGCGTTTAAATACGATTCTAAGCTTAATTTGGGATCACCAAAAAAAATTTCTAAAAATGACCCAAAAAGTGATTTTTTCAACTCAAAACTTTAAACAGCGATATATCCGTAAATACGCGTTTAAATACGATTCTAAGCTTAATTTGGGATCACCAAAAAAATTTCGAAAAATGACCCAAAAAGTGATTTTTTCAACTCAAAACTTTAAACAGCGATATCTCCGTAAATACGCGTTTAAATACGATTCTAAGCTTAATTTGCGATCACCAAAAAAAATTTCAAAAAATTGCCCAAAAAGTGATTTTTTCAACTCAAAATTTTAAACAGCGATATCTCCGTAAATACGCGTTTAAATACGATTCTAAGCTTAATTTGCGATCACCAAAAAAAAATTTCAAAAAATTGCCCAAAAAGTGATTTTTTCACTCAAAATTTAAACAGCGATATCTCCGTAAATACGCGTTTAAATACGATTCTAAGCTTAACTTGCGATCACCAAAAAAAAACTAGAAAAATGGCCCAAAAAGTGATTTTTTCAACTCAAAACTTTGAACAGCGATATCTCCGTAAATACGCGTTTAAATACGATTCTAAGCTTAATTTGGGATCACCAAAGAAAAATTCAAAAAATGGCCCAAAAGTGATTTTTTCAACTGAAAACTTTAAACAGCGATATCTCCGTAAATACGGGTTTAAATACTAATTTGGGATCCCCAAAAAAATTTCAAAAAATGGCCCAAAAAGTGATTTTTTCAACTCAAAACTTTAAACAGCGATATCTCCGTAAATACGCGTTTAAATACGATTCTAAGGATCAGGATCACCAAAAAAAATTTCAAAAAATTGCCCAAAAAGTGATTTTTTCAACTCAAAACTTTAAACAGCGATATCTCCGTAAATACGCGTTTAAATACGATTCTAAGCTTAA